>CM035628.1:67379535-73048463 GCA_020496765.1 Gossypium stocksii
GAAGGGTCTGACGATAGAAGGTTGAAGAAGAGAAGTAGAAGAAAGCTTTGTTTGCTTCGGCAAGGATAGAAGACAATAGTGTAGGTTTTGGTTTATGAGCACGGGATGAAAAGGAGATGAAAATAGGAAAAGAAGAAGATTAACAGTAGTGTTTTCGGTCTGAAGAAAGAAATCAGTAGAAAGTCTTTTTGGGGTAGAAGATTCGGCTACCAGGTTTGATAGGAGGAACCAGGTGACGACAAGATAACCTAGTATGCTATAGAAATTCGACAAAAGAAAGGGTGTTTACTCTCTTAGGAAAATCGGCACAAACAACCAGCATCCCTTAATACATTCGGCACCCTCCAAAAGCCTACTTGCTGAAATTACAAGCACCAAGCCCCCTAGCCGAATTGCACTTGCAGAGTCCCTAAACCGGCCACCTCTTTGAAAATTTAAAAACTCCTAAACTCCCTCCTTGATTTACTCATTTGACCGATTCAAATTCCTCTCAAGCAGTGTTTAACTTCGCTTCGAATTCTTACCTGTTCAAGCTCAAAAATAAAACGGCATCTTTGCAAACTCTGGAGCTTGAACCTTGGACCTCCAAGCTCATTTAGGCGCCACCTTTATAGCTCCTAAGTGGCGTCATATTGCCACTCCACCACTAGCCAATTTATGCCTTATTCCATAGATATTTTCTTATAACACCTACCTCCAAGAGACCCCTATCTCCTAAGTCAAAAATACAAAATTTTGCCGAGCTTCTAACCAACACATGGGCCTTCCATAGGCCCATTAACACTCCCCAAACATGCATTACACACCCAAATACCAGAGTTTAAACATTTTATCAGATAAAGAACAACCTAAGAGAAACCCGAAAATTAGGGCGTTACATGTTTAGTATTGCCAAAACATATTACTCTCTTTTTCTTACCCTTTTTAGATCATTGCCGCATCACTCATTGGTGAGTTATGCTTTTACTATTTCCTGTTTGGCCAAATTTGATCATCTTCTAGCTGAACCTCTCTTTGGCTTAGTTGTCACCATATTCCTTTTCCTTGACAATTAAACTCTCTTTCTCTCAATTCTTTTTCACTTTCCCTAGAAGCCGATTATAATTCTCTTTTCCCCAATCACTTCGATCTTCCCTTTTGGTTTCTTGAAGCCGACCGCTCCTTGTTCTTCTCTTCAGGAATTCTTCTTCATTGTCGAATCTCCACATTCTCCTTTCTTTATTCAATTTATGTTCTCTTTTCCTTCAGTTGATCTTTCATTGACTGGGCACTTCGTTCTCAGACGTTTCACAAACGGTTCTTCATTGATCGAATAGTGCTGGTAAGTGTTCTTCACTGGCGGGTTCTTCTCTTTTTCTCATTACCGATGATTCACTTGCTTTCTTTCTGGAGGCCGAATCTTCTCCTTCTTATGTGTTTTGTTCTCATTTCTTATTTCATCTCGGCAATGGGATACTTGTAAGGTGCTAGATAAAACAAAGGAGCACAGGGAACTGAGAGCAAATCAAGTCTTCTTTCTTCGATTTATAAGGTAGGCCGATTGTATATAAGGTGTGCAACAAGGTGTTGCTTGTGGGTTTCAATCACATCGTTTGTTAATACTTGTTAATAGGGGTTGTTGTATTACAGTTATTAGGTGACAACCATCCTCTAGCCAGTGATCTTACGACGTACATCGCAGATAAGGTGTTGGGCATAGTAGGGCACTCAACTTTGCAAAACAAGTGTGTAACCTCACCCTTGTTTAGTGTAGATCGGTAAAAGCTGAAAAGCCAGAATACCGAAAGGTCGTCATTCGAGGCCTTACGGGCATACGAATGCTTGTGGGTCGAACCGAGCCCACGATTCATGGGCAATAGACTATGGAGGCTATCAAGCCCACTCTACGTGCGCTTGGGCCGTTATGGGCCCCGATGGGTCAAAATGGGCCCAATGGGCCTACGGGCCCCACATGGGTAAACTACTTAGTGAGTGATCATTGGTATGTTGATTGATAAGGTTTACAATGTCGTACGTAAAACTGGACAGGATGAACCACACGAGCGTGTGGGCCCATCTAGGGCCAATAAGGGTTTTGGGCCTATAAAACACACACGAGCGTGTGGGCCCACTAGGGCCAATAGGGGTTTTGGGCCCACAAACACTGTTTTGACTGTAGAGACTATTAGAGCTGCTTGAAGCAACGATACACCTTTTCGAAGGTCGTAATAGGTTTCGACACCCTAAAGCTTAGAGAAATGACCAAAATACCCCTGAGGGTTAAAATTACCATTTTACCACTGACTACATTAAAGACTTATATACCCCTAAGATAGGTTTTCTGATATATGTATGACTGAAACTCTGTCTGTTAAACTGCATGCATGATATATTTAATTATGACATCATAATCTGCATGGGGTTGGGTATGATTATGGAGTAGCTCTGTAATAGTGGCCCTGCCACGTAATTTTGAAAAGTGTCTTCGCCACTAATCTATTTCTGGTGGCTCTGCCAGGATATCTAATTTTAGTAGCATAGTTGTGTATTGGTGTGCAGGTTGGGTGGGTCGAGTTATTCCCCACATGGTGTGATGGGTTGGTATGGGTGGTGTGATGGTTGGACTGGGTTGGGTTGGGTTTTTATACATACACTGTTCTGACTCTGTAATGGCCTTGGGCCCACTCTATTTCTGTATAGGGCTCCAGCCCAGTCTGTAACACCCCAAACCCGTTCCAATCGCCGGAGGGGTTACGAGGTAGTATAGAACCAATTCTGATGCATACATTCAATAGTAAATTCGGCATTCACAAAGTTATTCTATCTCGAATGAATCGAAACAAGTCATACCTTTGGACAAGTAAAATAAAGGCTAATCGTCTTATCGATCTTTGCAACTAAATAAAACCCAGTTCTCAAGCTATTAATTTATCATATACAAACACTACTTCAGCATGCCTTACACTCATATAAGTATCATAAAATAATTCATTATTCATTTGGTAATTTACCTTCATAGCCGAATGCATAACTATTTATACCTATCCTATTCACATCATAACATGTACGTTCCATGATCCTAACTTCTAAGTAAAATTTTGAGCGACTTATCTATTTAGTAGCTATTCACTTCAAACAAAATAAACAGTCGTATCATAAGGCATACATAACCACATTTGAAATCTTAACACTTAGGCCATATTCGCATGGCCATAAATACAAAAGGAAACATTACATAGTCGACATCCCAAAAAAATAAAGTCTATACATGCCAAAATGTTATGCTTAAGACCAACAAAACGAGGTACCAAAACGTCGCAGATAGGTGTGATGACTTTGATGACAGTCCCGAGCTCACAACGAATCAAAAGAAATCTAATAAGAGACAATTAAACACACCAAATGAGTTTTCAACTCCATAAGCTATAAGCAATATAATCTAACAATTAACTTGATATATTTATATATATATAATAGAAACTAGAAAAGGAAATGTTACAATTCACGTTTTGAAGTTGTATTTAATTCCTTATTATCTCAATTTGATAGGCATCTATTTATTTTAGTATTCCTTTGCAATATCAACTATCATGGCCGAACTAATCTATGCCACATATCACTTAGATTATTAATTCAAGTACAACACAAGTCATACTGTTCAATCAAATTAACATACAACCCCATGCCTTAAATCTTTTCATCAAGTATTAAACCATGACAAAAAAAATTATGTTCATGCATAGACAAGTCACATGTCCAATTTCTTATTTCACTCAATAGTTTTATATCATCATTCAGTTAATACACTTATTGAATTATTAACCAATTTCGCACTCATAGTGCTCGGTCAAAGAAATTCACACACATATTGCCATGTCAACCCGCACATATAGTGCCTTGCTAATCCGCACACATAGTACTTTCAAATCCGCAAACATAGTGGTCTCAAATCCGCACACATAGTGCTTTCAAATCCGCACACATAGTGCTTTCAAATCCGCACACATAGTGCTCTCAAATCCGTACACATAGTGCTCTCAAATCCGCACACATAGTGCTTTCAAATCCGCACACATAGTGCTTTCAAATCTGCACACATAGTGCTCTCAAATCCGCACACATAGTCCGCACACATAGTGCTCTCAAATCCGCACAGATAGTGCTTTCAAATCTGCACACATAGTGCTCTCAAATATGCAAACATAGTGCTCTCAAATCCGCACACATATTGCCATGTCAACCCGCACATATATATATATAATCAAGAATGATTCTTTCATAATATGTATGCACCATTTATGTATCAAACAACTATGCTCATAATTGCTTATGCACTTACCTTATGTTGGGTGAACTAAATTCGACTGGTTACTCAATCACGTTTGATTTCCCTTTGTCCAATTCTCCTCCCTTTTGTTCTTGAGCTTAATTAAAACAAAATAAATAGTTTAATCATTTGATCAACTCATTATCAAGAACAAAATAGCTTCTCCATGTTACACATTCTCACGGCAAATATTTTTAATTAAGTACATACTCATACTCACATTCAGTAAATCCATCATTACTCATATCAAATATAATTAGCTAACTCATTCATTAATTTGAAATACATGAGTGCTTTAATACAAGTAATTTAGTACTATTCTTGTAAGTATCCTTAAGACCGATTGCCCACATCCCTCTTTAACCAATTTTATAACTTCCTACTTTACATGATTTTCCCTTAATTAAGCACCATTCAAGCATATACATATATATATATACATTTAAATAAATCGAATACTCACTTCTACTAAGTTTACAAGTTCCAACCCTCTTTGGTTCAATTTCGATTAACACATAACTACTTCCTCACATTTCACTTACCAACTCCCAACAATTTGGTACTAATTATACAATTCATCTTAATGGTCGAAAGCCATTTGTTCACTCTAATTTCACCAACATCATCTAATAATATTTTAACACATTTTTTATCATGACCGACTATGTAACTCACCAATATTGAGTACATACATGTTTAAGAACTACTGTAATATACTTGCTACTTAATCAAACTATCCATTTTAAACAAATTTCAATGCCTCAAGACCATATTCGGCATAAGGGAATTTTATTTCTATCTTAAATTCATTAAATCAATTCATGTATACTCTTAAACTCCATCGGCTATTATGCAACAACTAGGTTCAACTTAAAGCTTCAATTTTCATCAACTATCATGAACTTCACAATCAAGCATCCATATCCAACCATAATTTTTATCAATTCAATACATTAACATTCACTCCCCTATCTTTTAAATCCCATTCGGCAATTACATAAGCAAGCATGCTAGCCGAGTCTCTTTAGCAAATTATCCACCTATATGCATATTCAACTAACTCAAACCTAAATCATCCAACATTCTTCTAAAACATGAAAACCACAACCATTTCTTCTAATCAATTCAATGACCGAATGCTCATAACACCTCCATTTCTAAAATTTTAACATGGGCTAAATTAAGGACTTAACCATCAATTAGTTTTCACAAAACTTAAAGAAAAATAACACAAATCATACCTTAAAATCAAGTTATCAAAGTGACCGAATGCTTGAGCTTTCAATTCTCTCTTTTCTTTCTTTAGTCACGGCAATGAAAAAGAAGATGAGCCAACTTTGGTTGCTCCTCTCACTATCCCACATATTGTATTATTTTTTTATATCTTTTATTATCATATAAATGCATAAAACAAAGAATAAAATAATTTCATGCACATGTGACCGGCCACTACCTATTCTTTTAGTAATTTTGACATGCAAGCCCCTCATTTTAATAAACCATACATTATTTGGTCACCTACATTATACCTCACACATTTGTCAAGTTTATCACATAAGTCCTTCATAAATTTGGATTCAAATGACAAAAATTAAAACACCAAATTTTCACACATAACAATCCACTGAATAAGACATAGAAAAATAACATTTTAAAAATTTTCTTACTCGGTTTAATGGATACGAAACCACTTTCCCGTTTAGGGTCAAATTAGGGTTGTTACAACTCTTCCCCCATAAGGATTTTCGCCCCCGAAAATCTTACCGGTAAACAGGTTAAGGTATCATTCTCTCATTGAATCTTCGAGCTCCCAAGTCACTTCTTCAACTCTGTGTTTGATCCACAAGATTTTTACCAACGAAATTTTCTTATTCTACAGTTGTTTCACCTCGTGAGCCAAAATATGAACCGGTTCTTCTTCATAGCTTAAATTAGACTTAATCTCGATTTCTGACGGGTTAATCACATGAGAGGGATTGGATCTATACCGACAGAGCATAGAAACATGGAAAACATCGTGAATCTTTTTCAGCTCGGGGGGCAAAATCAATCTATATGGTACTGGTCCAATCCGTTTTAAAATTTCATATGGTCCGATAAATCTTGGACTCAATTTGCCTTTACTGCCGAATTTGAGTATTTTTTTGCACGGTGAGACTTTAAGAAATACTCTGTCTCTAACTTGATATTCTATATCTTTTCGTTTTAAATCTGCATACGATTTCTAATGATCGGACGCTACTTTTATACTTTCTCGAATCACTTTTACTTTTTGCTCTGTGTCTTTGATCAAATCAACACCATAGATCTTATTTTCACTAAGTTCGGTCCAAAACAATGGTGTATGACACTTGCGACTATATAAGGCCTCGTAAGGTGCCATCTTGATACTTGATTGATAACTATTATTGTACGCGAATTCTACCAAAGGCAAATATCGTTCCCACGAGCCACTAAACTCAAGGATGCAGCATCTCAACATATCCTCAAGTGTTTGAATAATTCGCTCAGATTGTCCATCAGTTTGGGGATGAAAGGCAGTGCAAAAATGCAACTTGGTACCCAAAGCTTCTTGCAATTCCTTCCAAATTCGTGATGTAAATCTCGGATCTCTATCTGACACATAGAAGTAGGCACCCCGTGCAATCTCACGATCTGAGAAATGTACAATTCAGCTAATCTCTCAAGTGAATAATCGATACGAACAGGAATAAAATGAGCTGACTTCGTCAATCTATCAGCGACAACCCAGATTGCATCCTTCTTGCTTGGTGTCATCAGTAAACCCGATACAAATTCCATTGTAACACGTTCCCATTTCCACTCAGGTATCATAATCGGCTGTAGCAAACCCGAAGGCACTTGATGTTCCGCCTTCACTTGTTGGCATACTAAACAATTCAAAACAAAGTCAGAGATGTCTCGTTTCATACTGTGCCGCCAATATTGGAGCCTCAGATCGTTGTACATCTTCGTGCTACCCGGATGAATAGACATCCGACTGTTATGAGCTTCGTTCAAAATCATTGAAATAATCTCTGAATTTTTCGGAACACACAATCGATTTTTGAACCTCAAACAATCATTATCGTCAATTTGAAACTCTGAATCTACATTTGAATCACACTGAGCCCGTTTGGCAACCAAATCATCATCGATTTTCTAGACGTTACAAATTTGTCGTATCAACACTGGTCTTGCTTTCAATTCCGCTATCAACATATCATCAGCGGATAAAGACAAATGTACATTCATCGCTCGAAGGGTAAACTGTGATTTTTGACTTCAAGCATCCGCAACCACGTTAGCCTTTCCCGGATGATAATCGATGGCGAGCTCGTAATCTTTCAACAACTCTAACCAACGCCGTTGTCTCAAATTCAAATCTTTCTGAGTCATCAGGTATTTTAGGCTTTTGTGATCAGAATAAACATGGCATTTCTCTCTGAATAAGTAGTGGCGCCAAATTTTTAGTGCGAAAACAATAACGGCTAATTTGAGATCATGTGTCGGATAGTTTTTCTCGTGAGGATTTAACTGTCTTGAGGCATAAACAACGACTCTACCCTCTTGCATCAAAACATAGCCCAAGCCATTCAAAGAGGCATCACTAAAGACCACAAATTCCTTACCGGATTCTGGCTGAACTAACACTGGAGCTTCGGTTAAAAGGACTTTCAACTGGTCGAAACTTTTCTAACACTTTTCCGACCACTCAAATCTGACATCCTTCTGAAGCAACTTTGTCAATGGAGTTGCTATCATTGAGAAACCTTTCACGAACTGTCTATAATACCCGGCAAGTCCTAAAAAGCTTTAAACTTCCGAAACATTTCTCGGCGGCTTCCAATCAAGTATTGCTGAAATTTTGCTTGGATCAACCCGTATACTTGATGCGGACACCACATGTCCCAGAAAGCTGACCTTACGCAACAAGAACTCACACTTACTGAATTTCGTGTACAACTGCTTGTCATGCAAAATCTGTAGCATAAGCCTCAAATGTTCAGCATGTTTGGTTTCATCGTGCGAGTAGATCAAAATGTCATCTATAAACACAACTACAAAACGGTCCAGATATTGTCGAAAAATCTTATTATTAGATCCATAAAAACCGCAGGGGCATTAGTAAGCCCAAACGGCATCACTAAAAACTCGTAGTGTCCGTACCACGTTCGGAAGGCAGTCTTAGTCACGTCTGAATCTCTAACTCGTAACTGATAATAACCCGATCTCAAGTCTATCTTCAAAAATATTGAAGCTCCCTTTAGCTGGTCAAACAAATCATCAATTCTCGGCAATGGATATTTATTCTTTATCGTGACTTTATTAAGTTGACAATAATCAATGCACGTTCTCATAGTTCCATCTTTCTTTTTCACAAATAGTACTGGCACACCCCAGGGAGAGAAACTCAGTCGAGCGAAACCTCTATCTATCAACTCTTACAACTGAGATTTCAATTCTTTTAATTCAGTCGGCGCCATACGATACCAAGCTATCGAAATTTGAGTCGTTCCTGGTACTAGCTCTATGCCGAACTCAACTTCTCAAACAGGGGGTAGTTCAGGTAACTCCTCAGGAAATACATCCGGATATTTACAAACCACAGGCACAGTTTCAAGCTTCCGTTCAGATACTTTATTATCTAAAACATACGCCAGATAAGCTTCACACCCTTTTTTCACATATCTTTGAGCCGACATCGAAGATATCACTGCCAATAGCCCATTCAAATTGGTGGACTTAACTCGAATTATTTCTCCTTTCGAACATCGCAATTCAATTGATTTTCTTTTACAATTTACCACTGCACCATGTACGGATAACCAATCCATACCGAGGATAATATCGAACTCGTCAAATGGCAAAAGCATTAAATCAGCTTGGAAACAAGAGTTTTGAATCATTAGAGGACAGTTCCTGCACACTTTGTCTACTAACACACACCGACCCAAAGGGTTTGACACTCGGATCACGAACTCAGTAGACTCAACAGGAAGAGCCTTACTGGATGCCAGAGTTTCACACACATAGGAATGGGATCAATCAAAGCAATAACATCAGAATCGAAAAGAGTGAAAGTACCAGTAATAACATCAGGAGAAGAAGTTTCCTTTCTAGCACAAATGGCATAGTCTCTGGCGGGTGCACGAGCCTCGGATCGAACTGCTGCATCTGAATTCCCTCTCTGGATACTACTCCTGCCTCTTACGTTTCTCAGTGGCCTACCCCTAGCTGTTGCATCACTCGATCTTGCACTCTGCATCTTATTTTTCTCATCAGGTTCTGTGCAATTTCTGACAAAGTGATCTCGCGAACCGCATCTATAGCAACCTCGGTTATAAATCTTGCCCAAACACTCGCCCACATGTCGTCTTCCACACTGTTGACATTCCGGGCTCATCTGTCGATTATTACCCACACTAGCAACTGAAGTAACTAGAGAGTCCGTTGAAGGTCGTTCTCGAATTGAAATCTCGGCATTTGTCTTTGACTTGTTACTATCATTTCTAAATTTCTTTGAGGCCAAAAATGAAGTTTTTCCCAAAGATCTCTTGCAAAAATCTTTAGATTCGATTTTGCTTTTCGTTTCTCCTTTCCAAGCTCTTCCGCCTTGCAAGCCCGTTCAACGAGTACCACAAATTCTCTTATTTCAAGAATACCCACAAGCAGTTTTATGTCTTCATTTAACCCTTCTTCGAATCTTTTACACATAGCATCTTCATTAGCAACATATTCCCGAGCATAACGACCGAGCCTCACAAATTCGTATTCATATTTCGATACGGTCAGACGACCTTGTTTAAGTTCAAGAAATTCTTTGCGCCTTTGGTCGATAAATCGTTGACTAATATATTTCTTGCGAAATTCCCTCTGAAAGAAATCCCACGTAACCCGTTCCTTCAGAACAATCACAATTAAAGTGCTCCACCAGTAATAAGCCGCATCTCGTAGTAAGGACACAACAAATTTTAGACACTCATCGGGTGTGCAAGACAGTTCATCAAATACTCAGAGGGTATTATCCAACCAAAATTCAGCTCTCTCAGCATCGTCGGTAGTTGTGGCTCTGAATTCTTCAGCCCCGTATTTTCTGATCTTATCAACAGGGGTTTACTCAATCTCAACGGATCTGTAGTTGCAAGTATTACAAGTGCCGGGGAATCATTGTTTAAGTTAGGGGGTTGTTGAGTAGCCGGATTTGTACGAGTATACTGGGCAAACCACTCATTCATTAAGGAATAGACGACTTGCCTAACTCCATCTTCCTGGTTACTCGCGGATGGTTGAGAATCTACAGGTGTTGTCCCTTGCGCGGGAGCAGGCGCTATGCTCTCTACATCATCCGCTACGACTCGCTCGGGGTCTTGTTCCATTTACTAAATAAAAGCAAAATTTTAACCATCAGAAGTCATCACACTATCATACTATCACATTTTGGCATGTATAGCTATTCTTACGATCGCTACGTTACTCCTAGAATCGACTAAACCGTGGCTCTGATAGCAATAAAATGTAAACCCCAAACCCGTTCTGATCGCCGGAGCGGTTACGAGGTAGTACAGAACCAATTCTGATGCATACATTCAATAGTAAATTCAGCATTCACAAAGCTATTCTATCTTGAATGAATCGAAACAAGTCATACCTTCGGACAAGTAAAATAAAGGTTAATCGTCTTATCGATCTTTGCAACTAAATAAAACCCAGTTCTCAAGCTATTAATTTATCATATACAAACACTACTTCAGCATGCCTTACACTCATATAAGTATCATAAAATAATTCACTATTCATTTGGTAATTTACCTTCATAGCCGAATGCATAACTATTTATACCTATCCTATTCAAAATTTTGAGCGACTTATCTATTTAGTAGCGATTCACTTAAAACAAAATAAACAGTTGTATCATAAGGCATACATAACCACATTTGAAATCTTAACACTTAGGCCATATTCGCATGGCCACAAATACAAACGGAAACATTACATAGTGACATCCCAAAAAAATAAAGTCTATACATGCCAAAATGTTATGCTTAAGACTAACAAAACGAGGTACCAAAACGTAGCAAATAGGTGTGATGACTTTGATGACAGTCCCGAGCTCACAACAGATCAAAAGAAATCTAATAAGAGACAATTAAACACACCAAATGAGTTTTCAACTCAGTAAGCTATAAGCAATATAATCCAACAATTAACTTGATATATTTATATATATAAAATAGAAACTAGAAAAGGAAATGTTACAGTTCATGTTTTGAAGTTGTATTTTATTCTGTTCAATCAAATTAACATACAACCCCATGTCTTAGATCTTTTCATCAAGTATTAAACCATGACAAAAAAAAATTATGTTCATGCATATACAAGTCACATGTCCAATTTCTTATTTCACTCAATAGTTCTATATCATCATTCAGTTAATACACCTTTTGAATTATTAACCAATTTCGCACTCATAGTGCTCGGTCAAAGAAATTCACACACATAGTGCCATGTCAACCCGCATATATAGTGCCTTGCTAATCCGCACACATAGTACTTTCAAATCTGCACACATAATGCTCTCAAATCCACACACATAGTGCTCTCAAATCCACACACATAGTGCTCTTAGATCTGCACACATAGTGCTCTCAAATCCGCACACATAGTGCTTTTAAATCCGCAGACATAGTGCTCTCAAATCCAAACACATAGTGCTCTCAAATCCGCACACATAGTGCTCTCAAATCCGCACACATAGTGCTCTCAAATCCGCACACATATTGCCTTGTCAACCCGCACATATATATATAATCAAGAATGATTCTTTCATAATATGTACGCACCATTTATGTATCAAATAACTATGCTCATAATTGCTTATGCACTTACCTTATGTTGGGTGAACTAAATTCGATTGGTTACTTAATCACCTATTATTTCCCTTTGTCCAATTCTCCTCCCTTTTGTTCTTGAGCTTAATTAAAACAAAATAAATAGTTTAATAATTTGATCAACTCATTATCAAGAACAAAATAGCTTCTCCATGTTACACATTCACACAACAAATATTTTTAATTAAGTACATACTCATACTCACATTCTGCAAATCCATCATTACTCATATCAAATATAATTAGCTAACTCATTCATTAAGTTGAAATACATGAGTGCTTTAATACAAGTAATTTAGTACTATTCTTGTAAGTATCCTTAAGACCGATTGCCCACATCCCTCTTTAACCAATTTTATAACTTCCTACTTTACTTAATTTCCCTTAATTAAGCACCATTCAAGCATATACATACATATATATATATATATACATTTAAATAAATCGAATACTCACTTCTACTAAGTTTTCAAGTTCCAACCCTCTTTGGTTCAATTTCGATTAACATATAACTACTTGCTCACATTTCACTTACCAACTCCCAACAATTTGGTACTAATTATACAATTCATCTTAATGGCCAAATGCCATTTGTTCACTTTAATTTCACCAACATCATCTAATAATATTTTAACACATTTTTTATCATGATCGACTATGTAACTCACCAATATTGAGTACATACATGCTTAAGAACTACCGTAATATACTTGCTACTTAATCAAATCCATTTTAAACAAATTTCAATACCTCAAGGCAATATTTGGCATAAGGGAATTTTATTTCTACCTTAAATTCATTAAATCAATCCATGTATACTCTTAAACTCCATCGGCTATTATGCAACAACTAGGTTCAACTTAAAGCTTCAATTTTCATCAACTATCATGAACTTCACAATCAAGCATCCATATCTGACCATAATTTTTATCAATTCAATACATTAACATTCACTCCCCTATCTTCTAAATCCCATTCGGCAATTACATAAGCAAGCATGCTAGCCGAGTCTCTTTAGCAAATTATCCACCTATATGCATATTCAACTAGCTCAAACCTAAATCATCCAACATTACTACTAAAACATGAAAACCACAACCATTTCTTTTAATCAATTCAATGACTGAATGCTCATAACACCTCCATTTCTAAAATTTTAACATGGGCTAAATTAAGCACTTAACCATCAATTAGTTTTCACAAAACTTAAAGAAAAATAACACAAATCATACCTTAAAATCAAGTTATCAAAGTGACCAAATGCTTGAGCTTTCAATTCTCTCTTTTTCTTTCTTTAGTCACGGCAATGAAGAAGAAGATGAGCCAACTTTGGTTTCTCCTCCCACTATCCCACATATTTTATTATTTTTTTATATCTTTTATTATCATATAATTCAACCAATGCATAAAACAAAGAATAAAATAATTTCATGCACATGTGACCGGCCACTACCTATTATTTTAGTAATTTTGACATGCAAGCCCCTCATTTTAATAAACCATACATTATTTGGTCACCTACATTATACCTCACACATTTTTCAAGTTTATCACATAAGTCATTCTTCATAAATTTGGATTCAAATGACAAAAATTAAAACACCAAATTTTCACACATAACAATCCACCGAATAAAACATAGAAAAATAACATTTTAAAAATTTTCTAACTCGGTTTAATAGTTACGAAACCAGTTTCCCAATTAGGGTCAAATTAGGGTTGTTACATAGTCTGTTCTGTTATTGGTTGGGGAAGTTAAACACTGAGTTTTTGCAAACGCACTCTTTTATTCTAAATCTGCAGGTAACCCCCAGCCATAGATGATTTGGAGCTGAGAGGGTTTGGGGGTTGCCAGACGCCTTCTGCCTTTCAATTCATGTTTATTTAATTTTCAGTTTGGGTACTATTTTTTTTGTAATAAGGTCGTTTTGGGTATTTTTGCTAACTTTATTATATTGCACTATTAACTGGTTTTTCAAACTGGTAGATTAGGACATTCGGGTATTCAAAATTAATATCGAACGTTTTTAAATAATTCCCACATAATGTTTTCAAATATTAAAGTAACTCCAAATAATTGAATACAACGAATATGGAAAACATTTCTACAAATACATTTTCAAACTTATAAAAAAAAATAATAGTTTTAATCTGATTTCGTTCAACGTCCAAAGTCTAAACAAGGCTTCTAAAAGAGGAGAAATTTTTTATCGAATAGATCGCTTTTGAACGTTATTTCCATGTGACACGCCTGATCTGGCCAAAACGTCTGGGCTGGGTTTGGGGTGTTACATACCCAGAGTTATATCGAATTCATCGAATGGTAACAACATGAAATCAGTTAGAAAGCATGAATCTCGAATCATCAATGGGCAATTTTTACGCACATTGTCAACTAGAACACACCGACCCTGGGGTTCGATACTCGAATCACAAACTCAGTAGACTCAACAGGCAAAGCCTTACTGGAAACTAGTGTCTTACACACATATGAATGAGTCGAACCAGGATCAATCAATAGAATAACACTAGTATCATAAAGAGTGAAATTACTGATAATAACATCTGGGGATGAAGCCTCCTCGCGAGTGCGTATAGCATATGCTCTGGTAGGTGCACGAGCCTCAAATCGAACTACTGTATCTTTTGTTCCTCTTTGACTACCACTCGCATTACCCGTATTTTTGGGTGGTCTACCTTGCATTGACACATTTCCCTGTCTCGTACTCTAAACAGTGTTATGCTTAGCTAACATTGGGCACTCTCGGATAAAATGATCCATCGATCCACAATTAAAACAAGACCAATCATGCAATCTCCAATCTCCAGGATGTTGTTTACCACAATGCTTACACTCGGGTCTATTTGATCGAACATTGCCAACACTAACAATCAAAGTGGCTTGTAAACTCACAGGAGGTCTATCTAGAAAAACCTGCAGTAGCCTTAGATCGGCTAGAATCATCCTGGAACTTCTTTGATGTTGTATCAAAAATTTTACCGGATGATCTTTTACGTGAATCTCTAGCTTTAAAATAAGCTTTTCTTTTTTTTTTCTCGAGCTCTTCGGCTTTACAAGCTCGCTCGACAAGTACTACGAACTCTTTTATTTCAAGTATGCCGACCAGCAATTTAATGTCTTCATTCGGCCCATCTTCAAATCTTTTGCACATTATAGCTTCGATTGAGACACTCTCTTAGGCATATTTGTTGAATATCATAAATTCCCGCTCATATTCGGTCACAGTCATACGACCCTGCTTAAGCTCAAGAAATTCTTTGCATTTCTGGTCGATAAATCTCTAACTGATATATTTCTTAAGGAATTTAGTCTGAAAGAATTCCCAGGTGACCCACTTTTTCGGAACAACCGAAACCAGTGTGTTTTACCAGTGGTAGGCAGAATCTCTTAGCAAAGATATAGCACATTTCAAACACTCGTTAGGTGTACAGGATAATTCATTGAATACGCAGATAGTATTATCGAGCCCAAATTCATCTAGCTCAGCATCATCATCAACTGTGGCCTTGAACTCTTCGGCCCCGTATTTTCTAATTTTATTAACAAGGGGCTTCTTTAATCTCTTCGAATCAATCATCTGAGGTACCACAGGTATCAAAGGTGGATTATTCGGGGGTGGGGGTTGTTGAACAGTCGGATAAGTCCAAATATACTGAGTAAACCAATCATTCATCATCTGATAAAAGGCTTGTATAGCCTCTCCCTCATGGCTACTCGAAGTAGGCCGAGATTCAACTGGCACTATCCCTTATGTGGGAACAGGCGCTATATTCTTGACATCACTAGCTACGGCTCAATCGAGATCCATTTACTATACGAAAACACATTATCAATTGTCAGGAGTCATCACACTATCATAGTATAAAATATGGCATGTATAGCTAGACTCACACGTGCTACGTTAGTCCTAGAATCAACTAAACTGTAGCTCTGATACCAATCAAATGTAACACCCTAAACCGTATCCATCACCAGAAAGGGGTTACGAGGTATTACCAAACTAAACACAACACTCGACTAGTCACATACTCACATAGGTCATATTCAAATATTTGCAGTTTATTATAAATCATAAGATATTGAGTCGCACAACATTTACGAATCACATTTCAAAGTTTAATTAATTTCATAACAATTACAAAAAACATAAATCATAAGTTATTAAACAAGATACTAAATTATACTAATATTCCTTAATACACATCAATCATTTATATCCATAATAGAACACATGCACTATTTATACCAAAACCATATTAAAAAAAATCACCATGACCGAAATACCATTACCTAGAATCATTATAACTTCTAGCTTTACCAAAGCCCAATTCACTAATCCTTTGGTCATTTTACAAACCATAATTGAATGTAACCATGCATAATATTAACATATGCATTTGACATCATGATGTGAATATATAATGGCATAATACTTTACTACATTTGATTTCCAATATAATAGCCATTTACACTATTAATAGATTTATTAACAATTAAGACAAATCTTAAAGAACATCAATTTGTAAATTACTCATAGTACAAATAATCATGCGCATATAACAATTTTTCATGCAAAGTAATTATGGTTTCATGTAACAGAAAACACTATTCATTTGGTCACTTCTATAACCTTTAACTAAATACATTAGTGCTTAATATAAATAATTCACTCAGCAAACATCACATGACATATATTAATCCAATTTTCATAACAAATGCCGCATACTATATCTATGCCTTCACAAATATCACACGTATATAACATGTATATTGACAAGTTCACATATAGATGTATAACATAGCCAAATTATCAATTAAACATATTCAAATCATACCATAAAATAGTTCATTTCTTTCTTTCATTAGCTGAATAGAACAACCTATAAGTTCAAATACAACTCAAGCATAAAACATGAATTTTTAACAAAGTCTATATATATATAAAATATGGTTGAGCCGAATCTCTATCTAATATTTTCATTTCCTAAACAACCATTTAATAATTACTCACATCAACCAAACAAACCATTAAAGCATCACTTCTACCTTATACCTTATTCAATGCACACTAATGCCAAAATACATAAATCATCCCAAACATATCACCCCTTAACTTTCATGACCATGATCAAGATCCAATAATTATTCACTTTTAACCAACCATATCAAACATACTTAACATCTAATTATAAGCCAAAGCCAAATAGAGATATATCATAAACACATACGTTGACCACACCATTTAATCACTTCATGAAACCATACTTAGCAAAATGATGAAGCTATTTTTGCATGGCTTATAAATATATACATACCAAAATCAAACATATCCAAAAGATAGTATAGCCCATACATGCCATAGGTGTAACAGCCCAAACCCGGCCTAGACGTTATGGCTTGAATCTGGCGTGTCACATTGAAGTGCTTTTCAAAAACCATGTTTTCATTGGAAACCCTTCTTAAAGATTTAAAAAAAAAAACCTCGCCATTTAAAACTTGTGTAAAAACACCAGTCTACGTTAATTTATTTTGAAAACGAGGTTCATTGGAAAGTTATTCCTTTTGGAAATATTGGTTGCTGAGGAATCTTAATTAAAAAGAGACGATTTACGAAAACGTGATGTTTAGAAATTAAGTCGCGAAACCATTTCAAAAATATTGCAAAAATGTAGTGTTTTCAAAACTAATTGTCGTTTTGGAAAACTGTGATCTACTTCTAACAGTTATAGATCGATATAAATAGAATCCCAATTTAAAAAGTCTAGAAATTAAGAGAGGCCTTATTACAACCCAAATCAAAATCAAAGTACTTAAAAGTAAATAAACGTAAATGAAACCAAAAGCAGTTGTGTGGCCATCTCTGAGTCCCTTGCAGCACCGATCCTCGTAACACTGGGGATTACCAAAAAGGTTAATAAATGGGGTGAGTTTACAAAAACTCAGTGTGTAATCCCTTACTATCTAAAAACAGTCAGTCATACAAAAAGTAGTAACAATCTGGGCCTAAGCCCATTATAGTAGACAGTAACAAATGGGCCTTAGCCCATTACAAATTCAGAAACAGAACACATGTGGCCTAAGCCCAATACATTATAATTTAGGTTACAACCAATAGTAGAATCAATTGGGCCTAGCCCATATCAGAACATAATCACATGAATAATGTATGGTGCATGTTATGTGTTAACCCCATCCAACCCTGCGCTTGCCTCCGTCCAACCCTGCACAGTCTGTAGGGATATAATCAACCCACCCATCCAACACACCAAGCTTAGCACCAGTTGCGGTACTAAGTTAATAGAGCGGCTCAATGCCATAGACAGAACGGCTAAAGGTCGTAAGTATCGCAGCAATGCTACCAAATAACAAAAAGGCACAAAGCCATAATAGTTTGTGTGGCACAAAGCCATCGATAATGGGTCTATAATCGGCACATGGAATACAATAGGCACAAAGCCCTCAATCACGATAACAAAATTGGCACAAAGCGTTAATGAGGTTGGCACACAACCATAATCAGAATAAGTGGCATACAGCCATTGGTCAAATGATCGGCACTCAGCCATCAATCGGTCCACAGTCGTCTAAGGCGACCCGTTCAACCTTATCAAATCAATACAAATATACGGCTCTAGGCCTTCGGTGGGTCCACAGTCTTCGCGCGACCTGTGCGACCCTATCAGATCAGTTCTTCCTCCGTACAATATCCCAACGCATGCAACATGTATGCAGTATGTGATGCCTATAATCAGTCATACAATCACATTCAAATCATTCATTTCATAGTCATACAATTGCTGTCAAATTACACTACAAGGGTTTTTCGATAATTTTGAACTATAGGGTATTTCGGTAATTTTACACTACAGGCGTATTTTGGTAATTTTGCACTACAGAGGTAATTTTACACTACAGGCGTATTTTGGTAATTTTGCACTACAGAGGTATTTCGATAATTTTGCAACCTCCAAGGAGGTCTATAGTCGCCTCGAACAACTTTAGTAACCTAAATAGGCATAACGGTCTAAATGGGCCTAAGGCCCAAACTCGGCCCAAGTGGGGCCCATATTCACACTTGGCCCGCTAAGCTCAAAATCGACCTTCACCATGTAGATGATATACCTAGGTCAAATATGTCCACATATCCAAGGCAAAGGCCCACGTGGGGTCCATTAGCCCATCGAGCCTACATGGCCTACTTTAGCCTAAAATCTTCCTAAGCCCATGAGGTCGCTCATGGTGGCCTCGACTATCACATTGGATCCTCCACATGTGCGTTCGCATGCTCGTGTGGCAATAGTTGTCGACCTTTTGTCTTTTCGGTATTTCGACATTTTAGGATTTTAGGATTTTGGCTTTTGCCGATCTATCGCTAGGATGGTGTGGGTACACACTTTCGGCTTTTCAGCCGAACATCAAACATAGCATATAGTTACACACCCTCGGCTTCTAAGCCAATCAACAGATTGAGGTTTGATACACACCTTCATAATCAGAGAGAGCGACCAATCCTTGAGCACGCAACCTATATCAATTTCCAACGCACAACCAAACGAAGTCGATAAGAATTCAACCATCTTTAAACATTATACTACACTCCCACCAAGATAACTTGCCCAAAAACTTACCCCTACTAGAAGCAATCGGTTCGATTATGGCTCCCTCCTTGACTTTGCTGCAAAAGACCAATTAAAAAGGCCTTAGGGGTGTCTGCACTCCAAATCGTACTTGCCAACTATCAGCCGAAAATAGAACACCTACAATGGACTTAAGGGGAATGGAATATTCGGCTAAATGAATCAAAAAAAGAGATGGAAACTGGGTAAAAGGACAAAAAGATGAAAGAAAAGGAAGCGCAGGTACCTACCGATTGCCAAGAGCCCTTGCAGAACTGAAATGGAAAGCAGAGATTCAGCTAGAGAAAACCCAACAAGAAATCGGCCAAGAAAGGTTAGGTTCAGCCAATAGAATGAGGAATATTAAAGTACAAGATAAATAGTTGAAAAGAGAAAGAAAGACTAAGGTAGGCATTTCCGGTTGTTAGAGATAAAGCACACGTGTTTGGTTATAAGAGAAACCAAAAGAGTAAAAGAAAGGGAGAAGAAGAAACTATCTTACGGTCAAGAGAAAAACAATAGAAAACTGATAGAAGAAGGAAGAAAATAGCAGAAGAGACAAAAAGGAGGTATTCGATTTTTTAGAGAGAAATGAGAGAAGAGGCAATTCCGTAATACACAAAGAAAGCAAGAAAGAGAAAACCATTCAGCACAGAAGCGAATAATACCGAAGAGACCAAACTGCTACAGTCGTATTTGCCCAAGAAAAGAAAAGAAACGACACTCCTTAATTACACCAAATCTAACTAAATGTTTCCCACTCCTCAAAACCCGGAAGTGCCTACTTTAAATCCTCCTAGCCGAATTTGCCAACCCCCAAGCTTCCATATTCAGCCACAACATGTAACACCCCTAACTCGTATCTGTCGCCAGAGGGGTTATGAGGTATTACCGGATAATGCACATCATTCATATACTCATAAATTTTAATGATCAACTCTCTCAAGCCATTCAAATATAAAATCGTAACTCCAAATGATCACTTTCAACTTAATTCATACTTAACAAATAATAATTACTTAAGTAGCTATACATAAACACGAAATAAGTTTATGCTTTATATATAAAAAGTATGCATTTTTAATATATATACTTGCATATACACATAATGGCTAGATATGTCATAAACACTCATTATTTCACAAAACTCAAAGTACTAAATTACAATCAAATCAATGTACATCATTATTAGCACTATCACATTCGCATAAAGCCATTTGTTCTCTTATAATATGAGTTAATATACATTTGGTCATATCCCAAAACAAATGTTGCATTTAAACATGCAAAAATACTCATTTCTTAACAATAGCTGAATATGCAACCCTTATAATATTGATCATTCAATACAAACATAGCTCATACATACAAAACTTTACTCATTAATAAACCACTTTAACATCAATTCCATTTTATACCATAACCGAATATGCATAAAATCAAACCATGAAGATCATCTAAACTAATTCAACTACTTATTTGACAAATATATATAACTCATCCATTTTCATATATGCCCACTTATAAATAAGACATAACCAAATTTCCTAATTCTAAAATCAACCCATCACCAAATCATATTACACATTAATCACATTTGAAAGCTCATAAATAACTCATCCAACCAAGCATTTATAACATTATCATACTTAGTCAAAACACTTAAACATATTTATCAAAATAACAAGCCATTTTTCGCATGGCTTATTATATACACCCCAATCAAAAAGGATTCAAAAGATATCATAGCTTATACATGCCATAAGTTTCAAAATTAAACTTTTGAAAGTACCAAAATATAAACGATAGGGTGGATGACTTTGCTGATGATCCTAAGCCTGTAACAAGCTTCCAAAATCTATAAAAAAAATACAAGTAAACACACACAAAGTAAGCTAATTTAGCTTAGTAAGTTATAAGCAATTAAAATCTCAATTGACCTTAATAACCCAATACAATTTAACTAATTCATACCACTGGGTCACATAATCTCAACTTAACAATACATAAAGTAGTTTATTCATTAACTACCAAAAACTTAATTAGATCATACATTACTCAACTACAAAGTATTATTATACTCACAAACATAATGCCGAATACATAATATCTTCCCATTATTATGTATTCACATTGTAATGTACATAAACATTTCATCTCATCCACTGAACTCATGCAACTTCCATTTCCTTATTCTTTCACGCATATCTTATATTATACTATCAACCATATATATATATATATTTAAGATCATTTACATCAACCACATAGGTTCAATACATACTTGCAATTTCACGACATTATATAACATACTTACCACCTTCATAATTCAATGCATACACTCTTTCGATCATCTTTGATCCCTAAATCGAACCGCACACTTAGTGCCTCATAGTTATTCAAAGTTGAGATAAGGTCGCACACATAGTGCTCGATAATCAAACTCACACACTTAGTGCTCGGTAATTAGGCTCGAACACTTAGTGCTTAGTAATCAAATTCACACACTTAGTGCAATTCTCATAACTATAACTATTTATACCCGCACACTGAGTGCCAAAGTTCAACCACTCAATACATACGAGATTCATACTTATCACACCTATTTACATTCGGTAACATCAACATTTTATATATTTCAATTCGGCATGTATATATATAAACTGTATTTATTTAAATCAATAACAACTATTTGCTTAATAACTTACCTCGAATGTAGACGGACGGTATATTTCGACTATTCGACTATTTTTGCTTTCCCCTGATCCAAACCCAATCCTTTTGGTTCTTGATCTATACATTTTCAAATGGAGCTCATTCAAATACCATTTCATTCAATTTAATCCCAAAATTACATAAATGGGTAATTTACCATTTTGCCCCTAACATTTCACACTTTTACAATTTAGTCTAAAACACATAAAACACAAAATGAACAAAATCTCATCTCAATGTACTTAGGCCGAATACTTCCCATGCCTATACAAATCTCCACATTTCATTTATTTCACAATCTAACCCTTCAATTTAATACTTTTGCAATTTAGCCCAAATTACTAAATTTCATGATAATCTCCAATACAAACTTGTTAATATAACTCATATCCTTTATTTTCTACCATCAAACACAAAATCTACCAAGCTATCAACAATGGCAATTCATGAATACATCATCAAATTCAAAAATTTAAGCATGGGTCTTAGAGTATTCAAAGCAACGATCTCAAAAATATAAAAATTATAAAAAATCGAACTCAAACAAACCATTAATCAAGCTACAACAAGGCCGAATGTTGTTTGGTTTTCTTTTTCTTTTCATTTACTAGTTTTGTAACACCCCGAACTCGGCCCAAACGTTATGGCCATGTCCGGTGGCTACATCACCTAGACTATCCTACGCTGCCCTATTTACTAAGTCTGATGGTGAGTTTTGAAAAGCAATGCTTGACTTTTTTTGAAATTCCCGTTTTAGTAACTAATCAACTTAATCTCTAATTCATTTGTTAAGCGATTCACTTTAACCTTATTATCTTACTTAGTCTCTTGTAATAACAGGTTGGTTAAGAAAACTTTTGTTTAATTTTCGAAAACAATGTGTAATTGTGGATGAAATAAAATAGTTGAAAGTCCCAAATAAAAACAGATATAATGGCCTTATTACAACCCATAACAAAATAGAACTAATAGTAAAAGTAATTAAATTAATAAACCAATTAAAATACGAGTTCAATCTTCGTGGCCACTCTGAATCCCTCCCAGCAACCAAGTCACGATCAGGGCTCACCTGCAAGGATGGAAATAGAAGGGTGAGTTTGGGAAAACTCAGTGTGTGCAGAACCCATCCAAAGCCCACATCGGCTCGAGCCCACTGGGCCTGAGCCCTAACCAGTCTCAGTCAGATACTGGGCTGAAGCCCTATTCAGATTACAGATACTGGGCCAAAGCCCTATAACAGATACTGGGCCGAAGCCCTATTCAGATAACAGTTTGGCCCATAGGCCCATAACAGTACAGTACAGTATAATAGTATGGATGCAACCCAATTGGGGAGACTACTTAACCCACCAACCGCTACACACCACCCGTACCAACCAACACACCATGTGGGGAATAACTCGACCCACCCAGCCCACACACCACAGTCGCAGCATGGCTGCTCAGATAAACAGTATACGAGGCAATGCCCCTTTCAGAAACAGTACGAGGCATAGCCCCTTTCAGAAACGTGGCAGTGCCACTCACACTTCCTCCAATATAAAACCCAACCCATGCAACAGATACATATCATGGTATGCAGTAACAGTAACAGTCATATCAAGCGGTACAGTCGATTTTAGCCCTAGGGGTATAATGGTAATTTTATACTTAGGGGTAAATCAGTAATTTCTCACCCTAAGGGTATTTCAGTAATTTTGTCCTTTTATTACAGTTTTTATTATTATTACAGCCTCTACTATTACAGTGGTTGTTATAGAAACTCATTTAATTCAGTTTATCAGTTTTAGCACTTAGGCCCTGAAACCCCTAATGGGCTCTACCATGCCATTTTAGCCCATTAGGCCCATTTAAGCCTTAATTTCCAATCCATTATCTTGTTTTAACAGTTTTTATGCCTGTAATCCATATTATTGCCTTTAGCCCTATTTTTACCCAACTGGGCCCAAATTGCCCATTGGGCCCATATTCGGTCCACCGAGGCCCAACTTACCATAACGCCCAAAATTCCGCGGTCAGCCCGCTTGACAGTGCCGATTCCAAAACCAACCTTCTCCTACCAACTTGAGAGCGTTCGTATGCTCACAAGCTCTCGAAATGCCAGAATTTCGACATTTCGGCTTTTCAGCTTTTGCCGATTTAAGCATTGAAGGGTGTTCGAAACACACACCTGTTTTGCAGTTTCACCGACAAGATCTCCTATGCGACAGTTCCTACAATCCAATATCTAATCGATTAATCAATAGATCTACGAAAAACCAAAGCCACAATCCCTTACCACATTCGGCCACACCCTTAATGGCCATGGAAACTTACCTCTAACGATTTAGGTGCACTAGGTCTAGATCTGGTGATACCGATGCCTTCAACTCCTTGCTTGATCACCTTCCTTGCTAACTATCACTCAAAAAGAATAAAAATACCACTTTGAATTACTAAAAGTCCAAATCGACAATCCCCCTAACTTTAGGGACTTTCGGCTTTTCCAGAACATGAAATAATGTACAGATCTGAGGTATTAAGCACTTACCAACGATTTCTCTTCGATTCCTATGCAGATCTGATGTAAATCTGACCCTTAAACGTTAGTAGAACCCTTATCTCTGAGATTTGCAAATTCGGCTATCTCCCTAAAACTATGGTGATTTCGGCTTTTCAACTAGAGAAGAAGATGGCGATTTGGGCTATGAGTTTGAGTGATGGTGTCGACAATGATGTGGCTCAAGGGGATGTAGTAATCGGCCACAACAGGTGAAAGGAACAGGGGTAATTTGGATTAGAAAGATTTGGCAAAAGAAAGCAGTTTTCGGGATTTCTAGCACTTTGAGCAATCGACTATGGTTGATTTTGAGAGGGATGGGAGCAAAAGAAAGAGTGGATTTGAGTAAGGAGGGTATTCGGCTAGGGAAGAGATCAAAGAGGAAAAAGAAAAGTGAAAAAAATAATGGTAGAGGTGAAGAAGAAGAAATCGGCTAGAAGCTTTCTAGGGAGGCAAGTTTCGGCTTTTTTGACAGTAAAAGAGAAGATTCATTCCTAAGGTGGCTAACCCTAATTCTTATGACAGAAAATAGAAAAAGATATAACCCTAACAATCTCTTTAAAGCAATCGGCCCAAGTCCCTAAAAGCCCTTGCCGAAATTCACTTAAGTTAGGCACATGCCCGGCACATGCTTAAAAATTAAAAAGAACACTACGCTTACCTTGTAACTCGAACCCTTGTCCTTGAATACCCACTTAGGCGCCATTTTTTTAGGAGCGTAGTGGCGCCACTTTGCCACTCTACCAAGGCTCCCTTTGTGACATATTTCCCACGGTTTTTCTTAAAGGCCCACTTAACCAAGTCCCCTTTCACTTGAAAATCCAACTTAATATTTTACCGGGTTTTAACTTAAGCTTGGGCCTTCTAAAGGCCCACTAACACATGTACATACATTTTCAACCTTCAGAACACCAAAATTTTAAAATTTCACTAAAATTCACAAAACTCAAAAAATCCCGAAAATCAGGGCGTTACAAGTTTCAATTAGGAAAAGATGAACATGCATCCATTTTTATCATTTTATGATTTATTTTACACATATTATAAGACAAGGTTAATGTCGCCCACTAGCTAATATCATGGGATATTTACAACATAAATGCTCTACATTAAAAAGACAAATGCAATTTAGTCCTTGCACATTAAACTAACAAATTTTCATTTTATACGATTAAGCCCTTTCTAGTAATCCAACATCCAAACAACAAAATTAAAACATGAAACTTTCACGAATTTTAATTCACACATAAATAACACCAAAAATATTTTTTTAAATATTTTTCTAACTTGCATTCGTGGTCCCAAAACCACCGTTCCAAATAGGGTCAAAATCGGGCTGTTACACAACACCTTTTAAATTCAAACTCCATGAAAATCTCCATAAATCCCTCCTTGATATGCGGCATAATCTTCTCCCAACAACTCAAAACCAATTCAAACTTCCTCCCCAGCAGTCTTTCACTCAAATTCCACCACCTCACAGCAAAGGAGTAAAATAAATACTCCCTTGTACACAGGGTGACTTGAACCCGAGATCCCTCAATTGCCAAGACGTCACTTGCCACCAAGCCACATGGTATGTTGTGACAAAAATCAAGCGCAATTATTTCAAAGGCCTATGTGTCAATGACCAGATTCTTATAAGAGCAAAATAAATAGCCCAATGCTCAACCCAAGACTTGAACCTCAGACCTCTTCCATACACAACACACCACCTTGCCACTAGACCACAAGCTCTTTTGTGCCACACTTTACCCATAAATATTCTTATAGCCTACATACTAACATCCAAGGTTTTATTCACTTGAAACAAAAATTTTTGCCAAAGCCCAGGTTTGAACCCAAGACTTCTCCAACACTTCTCAGGGCCTTTAATCCACTGAAAAAAACCTTCATTTACGATAATTGTTGCACTCATAAACTTTTACGTGCAGCCTCCTAACGGCTTCGATGCACAAGGCCCATTCCTACTAGGAACAAATTCAGGGTGTTACAATAGGATTCAAATTTAACATTTAAAAGTATCGATAAATAGATGATAGTGTGATTGACTTCGCTGATGATCCCCAAGCTCGTAACAAATCTTCAAAATCTATAAAACAAAGCCATATGTATACACACAGAGTAAGCTATCTTAGCTTAACAAGTCTTCAGCAAATAAACAACTTAAAAGCATATCTAACTAATCAATTCATACTATCATGATTCCATTTAGTTTTGAACTTACAATTTCTTAAACTTCATATACATTCATTTACAATCGTTATCTTAGACGAATATACACATATATACATTATCAATGAATCATTTAATTCGAAGCCATAATATCATTACATAACCAAATATATAAGCATGGATCAAACTCCAATATCACATACTTATACATTTAACCACATATAGATTGTCATATACACATACAAGACCATTAGCATCCTTTATAACTTGTATCACATATCAATAATGAACTTACCTTATTTTCAAATAGGCACTTAACTATAACGTACTTGTTCACTTTAACTTGATTTCACATTCATTCGTAACTTATCAATGCCCGTTGAACCATTCAAAATTGTATAGGATACTCGGATAATCACACATATCATACAATGCCAACGTCCCATACGTGGTCTTACATGTAATCACATATTGATGCCACTATCCCAGACAGGGTCTTACATGAATCACAAATATGATGTCGATGTCCCAGACATGGTCTTACACGCAATCACATATTAATGCCAACATCCTAGACGTGGTCTTACACGAGAACACATATCAGAAATCCTATGTCATGACATATGAATCCTAGCTATTCCTAGGGTTTGTACAGGGCTTTCGGACGTCATAACTCGATCGAATCGAACTTGAACATATTATTCCCATGCATATTCACATTCAGTAATTACATTTATAAACTCATAAAATTTAAATCAGCATAGTAAGTTTACATATAATCATAATTAACAACATTTACTTGCCTACAGACTTACCCCGGATATCGACAGACGATTTAGAGCGACTATTCGACTATTTTTTTTCCTGATCCAAGCTCGATTTCTTTGGTTCTTAATCTATACAATTTCAAATTAAGATCATTCAAACACAATTTCATTCAATTTAATCCAAAAACACATACATGGGCAAATTACCGTTGTGCCCCTACCATTTTACACTTTTTACTATTTAGTCCAAATTGCATAAAACACAAAACATGCAAATTTTGAACACACCATGCCTAGGCTAAATTTCACCCATACTTATACAAGTCCATATATTTCATTTATTTCACATTTTAGGCCCTCAATTTATAATTTTTACAATTTAGCCCTAATTACTGAAATTCATCAAAAATTCCAATACAAAACATATTAATCCAAAACATATCTTTCATAATTCATCATTAAACTTCACAAAACACAATTATTCATCAATGGCATAACTCAAAGTCTTCATCAAAATAAAAAATTCAAGTATGGGCCGGGTAGTACTAACGATATAAAAAATGTAAACATTATAAAAAACCGAGCTAGTTACATACCTTGATTAAGAACAACAATGGTCGAAACCTTCAAAATCTTTTCTTTTCTTGTTATTTTGAGTATTCGATCAAATGAATAGAGATGAAATCATGGTTCTATATGTTTTAAAATATTATAACATATTTTATTCATTTAATTACAAATTTAACCTTGGTTATAAAATTATCAACCATTATAAACTAAGCCTTTAACCGTCCAACATATTTAACAATGGCCTAATTACAACTTAACACCCCATATTATAAAAACAAATGCAATTCGGCCATTACATTAAACCACCAAATTTTCATTTTACGCGTTTAAGCCCTTTTATTAAACCGGGCATCTAAGCAATAAAATTTTAATACGAAAATTTCAAACATAAAAATTCAAACAAAATAAAAACAAAAAATAATATTAAAATATTTTCCCTAACTCAGATTTGTGGTTCCAAAACCACCGTTCTGATTAGGGTCTAAACCGGACTGTTACACATGGAGGGGAAATTAGAACCGCTTGAAGGGGGTTGTGGATTCTTCGTGTTTCCAAGGCTTCTTAGGACTTCTACATACCACGTTCTGTCTTTTCATCTATCTTCTTTATTTTCTTCCTTATTGTTCTGAATGAGATTGACGTTGTTGAAATTGCTACTCAATCTCAAATCCTTGTGTACGCCTCCTCAAGATCAATGTAGGTTTGAAGATCAAGAGCATTGGCTATCAAAACCTTCAAGCTATCTACAAACAACAATATTGATTTTTGGTCTTCATTACTCCAATCTCTTGTTTTCTATCATCTTCTAAGCGTTGAACCTCCCTAGAACTATAAAAAGAGCATTAAGAACACCATTGATTTCGCAATTGAATAACTTTAGGTTTTTCATATCTCTTATCAAATGTTTGTTTTCCCTCAATCAAGGTAATGCTTTTTTTTCCTACTAGTTTTTAATGTAATCTAGCCATTTAAATTGAGTTTTTATTTATAGAATCAAAGGTTTTGTGTAAATGTCAAAATTTGGGGCGTTAATGGTGAAATTTGGGATTTTGAATGAAATAGATGTTTCAAAGTGTTTTCCAACTTGTTTTGATGTGATTAGAATGTTTCTAAACTCTCCTTAAAGTTTTGTTAAAAGATTTTTAAGTTTTTGTTAAGTTTTCATGAAAAATGGTCATTTTATGTTGAAATTTTAGAACCATGAATCTGTGTAGTTTGAAGGTTAAGAATTATTATTAGATGGATAATTAGACGATTGGAATTTTTTTTAAGCACTGGGAACAAGTAGGAATTAAGATATTTGAGTTTGAAATTTGCAAGTTGAAAATTCTAGTTTTAGGAGGACGGAACCTTAGACATGTGTTTTTGATTGTTTGGGTGAGTCTATAGCAGTAAATTAATTATGTTTTTGTGTGGTTAATTCTAATGAAGATTTAAAACCATTGGAGCCTTCGACAAGAAAGGAAAAAACAAAGGAAAAGCGAGTTTAGGCTTTCGATGACTAGGCGAAAGCGCTTTCGATGACTAGGCGAAAGCGCGAATGGTGAGTGTTTGGAATTACTGCTTGTAGACATGATTCATAGTGTAAATTGGGAGCTTGGGAATAGCCTAAACCCTTATCCTATGTTTTGAGTGTAAGCTTTCTTATACCCCTCGTTAAATTTGCAAAGTATGTAATTGTGTGAAATGGATTAAGTATTGAGTTGTGATAATGTGACTTGTGATATATATTGTGATAGTTCTTATGAATGTGTTAGTTTTCGGCATATTAAACATTTTGAATGATAGTGATGGTGTTTTGTTAGCAATATAAATGTAAAGTAGATGATAAGTACATATGTGTTGAATTGTGGAATGTGATGCTGATGTGATAGGTAAAGTAAGTGATTATTGGTATGTAGTATGAGATGCTTTAATTTTTAATGTATTAATATGTGAATGGATATGTGATGGCTCAATAAACATAGTTGTCGCAATTAAAGTGCAATTAAATGTGAATTTGAGAAGTGTACTATGTGTAGAAATTGTGATGTGAATTAATTTTTATGAACATAGATTAAGTGCATAAGAACAATAATTAATGTTTATGAAACCATTGGATAGTTGGCATGCCATAGGATTGTGAGTACTCACCCTTGTGTTTTGTGATTTGGACATTGACACCCTAGGACAGATTGGAGGGATAAAGGAATGTCAAGCAAAGCTCCATTCACCAGGATATATTAGTCTATTGGAGAGTGTTTAGCTTTATGCTACACTTATGGGATATGTTAGACTTTTTAGTCATTGGTGTAATGGAGATCCGTGTGCCCAATATGTTGTGATAGAGCCCACTTTTATGTTTCATGTTTCCAAGTTGCCAAATTATCATTAATTCATTAATACATAAAAATGTTGTGTGTAAATTCATGTGAGCATATAAACTAAACTTATTGGTCATTAAAGCATGAATACGTTGCTTTGTCTTGATGAATTATTGTTAGATTAATTATATATATACGAGTTGAGTGTAATTGGATGTTAAAGTGTATGTTAGTTTCAAGATTTAATAAAGCATGAATATGTTATTTTGACCTAGTTGGAATATAGTTGTGATTGTTTTGTAGTATGTTGTTGTTTAACCTTTGAAGTGTATACTTGGTGGTTATTCTAACATTCATTGAGCTTGTTTAAGCTCAGCCACTCTTTCTAACCATTGTAGATATGTAGCGTTTAGGGTGTGAGCAGTGTGGTTCCAAGGAAGTGATCCAAGTTAGGCTTTGGTATTTAAGTAGTTGATATTATTATTCGTTGAATTGTGGAAATTAAGACAATATGGTTAGAACTTGAACTTTTAGAATTTTTGCTTGGTAATTATTACTATTTTTAACTATTATTACCATGATTTGGATTAAAAAGGTAAAGATGTTGTGTTGGATTGTGTTTTGGTTAAATTTGATGCTTGATACTATGATGATTAATGCATGTTCAAATAGAGATATCTTGAGCATGTTTAATGCTCTGTTTTGCTTTGATTTTGCGAATCTGAGCAGAGATATCAATACTTAGGACATAATTATCGATACCTCAAAGTGGAATTGTATCTTTCTGAAGTTAGTAGCTTAATTTGATATTGATACCCAATCACGAGTATCGATACTCGAGGTGAAAGTAATGATACCTTTGCTCATGTATCGATAAAATGCTTTCGTTTAAGATTTCAAAAAATGCTAGTTTGATATCGGTTTTCTTACTAGTATCGATACTTATCTTCCATAAGATCGATACCTGTGATGGTGTATCCAGACCTACGTGGGTTCTTTATAATTTTATCAAATCATCCCTAAGCATGTTTTTAAATTATTTCTAATGTTTACCAAGGTATGTTTTTTGTTTTAAATGTTGTCTAAGGTGTTTAAGACTCATTACTCCTCTAAACATTTGAAATATATGATGGTTGCATGTATTTAGGACTGTGTGAATATGTATGAGTTTAATGTTTGATGTAGCGTCCTGTTACTCGAGCTCAGTGATCAAGCCGGGTATATGGTGTTACATTCTTCCACTAGATTGGTAGTGGGTACCATTTGCTCTGATTGTTGGGGTAGATCCAAGAAGTACTGATCTTGCACATTGTCTCCGTCGAGTGAATCTAATGTTGTTGAATAGTTGAGTTCAACTCTTGACTGTTTCTTGTGTTCACTTACTATTTCCTCAACTAGTTCTATAACTTCTTCGGGTGTGATTTCTTCTAATCCATTGTGATATTCTACTATACTCAGGGTTAACCAGTTGTTCGAAAACTCCCCTTCCTTACAAGCATTTACAACTAAATTCTCCTCATTGTTTAAAATTTGGTCTTGTTTGTAATTCATATTAATACCAATGTCAGCAGCATTCAAGAGTGTGGGAATTTTTCTCGAAGTTGACCTGATTCAAGAATCAATAGTCATTGGTTTTGCTGAATCTCCCATTCCTCATAGGCCCCTTCCTCGTAAATTTCACTATTGTGATCTAGGTCTTTATCAAACCATAAATAGTCAAAGTTATCCATTGTCTTATGCTAGACCTATTTTTGTAGTCACTGCTACAGGTTTCTTGGTCGATAGTGTATACTAGAGTCCCTTGAAGAGTAGAAACGTGTTAGTAATGTTAACAAGTAATAAAATAGTTAAAGGTTGTAGCTATAATATGTATATTTCCTAATTATTCTATTGATATGTAAAAATCAAAACTAATATAGTGATGTTGCCTCCCTAGCAACAGTGTCAACAACTTAACCGCCTCCGGATGTTCCAACATTCAAAGTTAAAAATCCTACACAAAAGATGTGGAAAAGTAGTATCCACAAGTATATGGGTTAGGCTGTAATATGGTTATAACAGAGTAGGTAAGTACTCTAAGGATCATACCCAAGGGAGGCGAGCACTAAATTAATTCTAATATAAGCATAAATAGATCTAATTAATACTCTAATCAAATGAGAGCATGAAGAATTAAAAAAAGGGTTTGTAGATAAATTATAATAAAAATAATAAGTAAGGAAATCAAAGTAAATAAATGAAAAACAAGAAATCAAATAATTGAATATGAATCAAATCTGGGCATGAGTGATTAGCTTTCTTCAGTAGTCATAATCAACTATTGTCTTAGCCTTTCTTATTCAATCAACTAGTCAATAACTTAGCATGACCTTTCGACACATCCATTGAAATATTAAGTCAGTAAGAGCTACGTAACTTCCGACCTCACAATCCAGACCGATTCAAGGTAAGGTGTTAATGAACATGCAGTACTAAATTTGGGTTAATTCCTACCTTGATGACTTCCTAGGGCTGTCAGGCCTAGGGTTTAGATTCTCCCTTTCTTGAATTACTGATTCGTTAAGAAATCCCTATAAAACAGTTAATTATTCATACCTCCACTCACTAATCTCCCACAAGAGGATTAGTTCCTCATAGATCTACTAAACAATATAAACTTGAATGGAGGAATAAACATAAAGAACAATTTCAAGAATAGAGTTTAGAAAATGTTTAATTTGTATTAAGCGTAGAATACTCATAGAGTATGACAGTAATTCTAAAACCTGACTTCCTCACAAAAAGTAAATAACAAGATTGGAAATTTGAGACCTAAGAAAAGAGAAAATCTAAAGGCTAAATCTAAGGAGAAAATTATACAATATGAATAGCAGTCTGTAACATGTGCTAAACAAGCCTATTTATAGGCTTAGAATGGTCGTCATCCTTAACCCCAGGTTACTTAACGTTCCCGATCTTTACAGTTGGATTGTGCGGATGAAAACTCCCTTGGTTTGTATTAATTTCCCATACAGAAGTGATGTCACAACACACCAGGTCCTATGTCGCGGCATTAAGGGCAGTATGCTAAGCTTCAAGGTATCTTTAGCGGTATGTCACGACATCCTCAAGCTGTGTCATGACATTGAAGATAGTCTTGGAATTCTTCTATGTTGTTCTCTATGTTGCAAAACTGCACGCTCTATGTTGCAGCTAGTGACTATTATTGAGTTGATCTTCCTTTTAATGGTCTCCTTCACACTTATAAAGTATATTAGCTCACCCTTAGGCCTCATTTAGCCCCTAAGGTCAATAAAGGACTCAAATTCCACATTTTATTATGTTAACTAATACTTATGAAAATGTAATTAAAACTTAACTAAAATGCTTATGTTCAAGATCCTAAAGTGCAAAAACTAGTTTAATCTGCTACACTAAATTACAACAAATCAATCACCCCTTACCAAACTATTGAAGAAGAAGGAGAAATCTGTGTGGAGCAATGAATGTCAGCAAAGCTTTGAAAAGACAAAGGCAATTCTAGTTGAAACTCCAGTGTTGGCATAGCCTGAGCTTGAAAAGATATAGATGCATTATTGAATGAATTAGGTTGTGTCCTTATGCAAAAAGGGAAGGTCCTTCATGCCAACTGAAACTACATGGAAAGAACTACCACATTCACAATATGGAATTAGTAGCTGTGGTCTTAGCACTAAAGCTCTTGGGACATTACTTATATAGGGAAAGGTGTCGTGTCTTTTCTGATCATAAAAATCTACAATACTTGATGACCTAGAAAGAATTGAGTCTACGCCAAAGGAGATGCTTGGAGCTGTTGAAGACTACAACTTGATCATTGAGTACCACCCAAAAGAAGCAAATGTGGTGGTGGATGGCTTGAGTAGGAAAACTATGGTGACCTTATTGCCCCTACAAGCTTGTAACACCCTTCTCCCAACCCAATCAACCGGATCCGAGTTTCAGGTGTTAGTTCCTAAAATAGATGTAACCTAGGCTCCTCTATTTGCTTATGTACTATATGAGCAATGACTTATTAAAATTTTCTTTAATATATTTTTTCCTAAAATACCTTATTTTACTTATTATGTATAACTCCTTGTAGAATCACATTTGTATTATGAATAATACTACTATTGTTTTTGCCTTGCTTCTATCATAATATACTAAGTATTACATCTTATGCGCAGACTTATACTTCGCCAGAAGGCTTTTTACATATCATTCTCTTTTCTTTCAAATTGTATTACAACTTCTAATAACTTTCTCTTCTCGCCTTTTCTACTCTTCTCTCTTTATGCATTCTAGATCAAACTACCATCCCCTTGTTCATCTTCTAATGGCTTAGACCTTAAGGGGTCTTCTACAGAATTGCACTCCCATTCTATAAATACTAAGGATTCTAGCTCCTCCATTGTTGAGCATTCTTTCACCTGATCAGGGAATGTCATGGCTTCAAGAACATTAAAAGGCACCTAGTCATCTTGAACATGCATAGTGAGTTCACCTTTCTACATATTTATTAATGTTCTCCATGTTGCTAAAAAAGGTCTCCCCAAGATGATTGACACTTTCTTATCTGGTTTAAAATCTAAAATAGTAAAACCAACAGGAAAAATAAACTTATCTACACATATTAGAACATCGTCAATATTTCCTTCTGGGTGTGCTAAAGATCGATTTGCCAATTGGACTACCATAGTTGTTGGTCTAACATCACCTATACCCAACATCTTAAAAACAAACATTGGCATCAAGTTGATGCTCACTCCTAGATTGCATTGAGCTTTATCACAGTAAGATTATCCAATATTACAGGGTATCATAAAGCTCCCAAGTTCCTTTATTTTTCGAAGTAGCTTGTTCTATGGGAATGCACTATACTTATTTGTTAATGTTACAATCTTGAACTCACCAAGCCTCTTCTTCTTGGACAGGATGTCCTTAATGAACTGACATAATTGTGCATTTTTCTAAGGCTTTTACCAATGGGATATTGATCTGAAGCTGCGTAAGAATATCCAAGAACTTTTTAAATTCCGCTTCTTTTTTTGGTTTCTTGAGTCTTTGTAGATACAGAGGTGATGGAACCTTGGCTTGGATTTAACAACTTTTTTGAGGTATTGTATCTGCATCTAACAAAGGTGTTAGCTTATTAGAATTGACTAGTTTAGATTTTATCTCTTAAGGATTTTTAGAATTTGGCATCTGTGATGCAAGAATTTCAATTGTCGATTAATTTTCCTTTCTCTTGGCAGGTTCATATTTGTAAAACAATTGCTTTGCAGTGTTCCTTACCCGTACACCTTGGATTTTTCATGTCACTCGACAAGGCTCCTTGTGGTCTATTATGAAGCTTTGTAGCTAACTAAACCATTTGGTTCTCCAAATTTTTCAGTGTTGTTGCTTGGCTTTGGATTAAGGCATTATTGTTAGCCATGTACTCCTTGAAAAAATTTCTCTGAAGTTTTCGACAGTTTAGCTTGTTGTGGGATGAGGGATGATTTGAGAAGTGAATGAGGGTTGTAACACCCCTAACCCATATTCGTTGCCAGACTAGGGTTAAGAGGTATTATTAGACATATCAAAAAATTTCACAAACATTTCACAAGCATAATTATACAACATCAATACAAAGCAATTCACACACATATAGTCCCTTTTGAAGGTCTACGAGACCTTAAACATGTTCCGAATAAGGTTCGGGACTAAATTGATCTCGTATAATTTTTTTCGAAACTTAACAATTTTTCAAATCTACAGAGGTCACACGCCAGTATGAACAAGTCGTGTGCCTCACACGGCATTAGACACACTCGTGTGTCTAGGCTGTGGTAAAATAGGATATACATACTGACTTGTCCACACGGCCACAAGACACGCTCGTATGCTAGGCCGTGTGAAAATTATGGAGGTTACTAACTTGGTCACACAGCCAGTTACACGGCAGTGTGTCCAGTCCGTGTGGCTATTTGAAATGGACTTACAGGACTATGTCTGGGATGTGTGCTAGGCCATGTCACACACGGCCTGCCACACGCCCGTGTGTGAGACTGTGTGGTCTGCCCAGGCTCAATTCGAATTGGCCTTTGAGCAACACAGCGAGACACACGCCCATGTCCCTGCTCATGTGGGCAAAAATAAGCCATTTACAAGGCCATAATGCTGCCCTTAAGGTTCATCCATACAAAACTAATTCCAAGCATCAAATACACCGCATTTTAAGCCAATTTCAACACCAAAACATGCACCATTAATACCACAACATCATCAACCAATTTCATGCTCATTTATCATACCAAAACAAACCAAATTCTCATGCCAAATTCATTTATACAAATATGTTTAACATCCAAATTTCCATATCAAAATCTCATACCAAATTCACAACTAGATTGTAACACCCCTACCTGTACTCATCGCCGGAGGGTTAGGAGGCATTACCTTATAAGCACAAATTTTAAATACATTTCTAAAGTCAAATAGAATTCGTTTTTGAACAATTGTGGCATTTGTAATGGTTTTAAAAGAAAATGAAAGGGTATTAACTTTCATATGGTAACAATACCATAACTTAGCCGGATGTCCACAAATCAAACAAGGTGCAACATATCATGCCAACATACCAAACCTTTAGACAAGTAGTGTCGAATGTCATCATCTAAATATCACATGCTTTCATGAATAATCACCACCTATGCAACTTTAAACTCAATCAACCCTACTCATGCTTCCACATTCATATTATCAATTCCCATTAAACAAATTTTCAAATAAGTACCATTCAATCTATAAGTACTTACCGAATAGTCACATTTAATTCCAAAATTTTGACATTTATTTATCTTGTACACATTCAAGCCATACATGCTTTTCAACACATAGATTTCAAGATGTATAATACTTCAAGTGCTAATAACTGAATACACAAAGCTTACACTTCCATCTACTATCAACAAAATCCAGTTTAAAACCATAGATGTAGATTTAAGGTATTTAGGTAAGCCATTTTCGTATGGCTAAACTTAATTACACCATCAAAATGATACTTGTTTAACAACAAAAGTTAAGCCTATACATGCCATTATCAAAGTTTAGATACTAAAAGTACCGAAAGAACTTAGATAGTGTGGACAACTTCAACTTGCGAATTCCCAAGACCGTAGCTAACAAACGAGATCTATAAAACAGTCAATCAAAGGCAACGGAGTAAGCATTTATATGCTTAGTAAGTTTTAAGCAATGAATTCATTTGAAAATTAAAGCATAATTCTATTAAGGCTAAAACTCTTCCCTTTGGCCGAATTTTACTATGACTAGAAATGCTACTATCTTTCATACATGACATGTTCATTTACTTTAAACGTCAATTCATATCATATAGATAATCTCCTTGTATCCATCAAAATTTCTCCCTTGGCCGATAGCATACATTGTCATTACAATGCTAAACTTAAGTTTGTACGCATACTCACATATACATGTAGCTTCACAGTTTGATCTAATATGGTTATATACTAAGGATTCATCTTAATACAATTCCACTTGGATTGCAATTCACACATCATAGGTAAGTCATTGACTTTCATGTAACTTTAAACAATAGTCAAAGCATCACTATCCAAATGTGTGGTCAAAATCTAAAATGAATCAATTTCATAATGAGTATGAGGTGCATACCTGATAAACTTAGGGAATGAGCACTTTTATTTGAAATTATTATGACATAAACCACGTATTTCAGTATGAATGCCTTCGGGGCCTAGCCCAGTTATAACACTAGCACTAAGGCCCTTTGGAACTTAGCCCGGATGTAATACTGGCACGAATGCCCTTCGGGACATAGCTCAGTTATAACACTGGCACTAAGGCCCTTCGGGACTTAGCTCGGATGTAACACTGGCACGAATGCCCTTCGGGACATAGCCCGGTTTTAGCTCACTGAAACCTTTTGCATTTGTATCAATCAAGTAAACCCTTCACAAAATCTATCCCAATTGAAATTCACTTACATCATTCACATATTAGCACATAACACAACATTTTGATTTTATATTCGGTCTATAGGCACATACATAGATCACATATCAAATCGATTATCATAGCTTTTATTTCTAAGAAATTTTCAGCTATTTGCCATATTCACTACTTAATTTGCATCAACCAAACTCGAACAATATCAACATGCCTCAATTAATCAACCACAAGTATATATATATAAATATGTATCTCATGTTTAATCAACTCATAAGCTAGGTTCCACAACTTAAAACTTACCTCGTATCTTTCTAAACAAATTTTTGGGTTGGCTATTCCGTGACTTTAGCTTTCCCCTTATCCGATGTTGCCCCTCTATGCTCTTGAGCTTAATTTGAACAAATTTTAACTAGTTACAAGTCAATCACTCAAGCATCAAAATCGGCTATGATATCATTCATTCAAGACATAAAGGATAATGCTCACATGATGCTACAAGTTCACATACACAACAAAGATTCATTCTAGACCATTTTATAATACTTTTACTAAGCTAAAGTTCACATGTATTCTTAATCAAACCATCATTCCATTCCAAGGTCACAAAGCCATTATAAGACTAAATATACGCATCTTTATAATTAATATACATAATTTACACTTAGTTTCACTTACTATTTCATTCGGCCCACATGAATTTTATAACACATATTTTTCCAATTCAAAACACCAAAACACCATAAAGTTGGCACATAACTACCATGACCGAATGCTCATAGCTCTTAAATTTACCCTTAACAAAATTTATCAAAACTTAAATCAATAATTCGACTTCTAACAAACCGTATGGCCATTTTTTTTTACCTAAACAAACAACAATTATTCAACTAATTTGCTTAAGTTCACATTCAGCACTATACACATATATCCACACTAGCCGATTGCCACTTATCATCTAATTCACACCTTCAATCATCTCAAATTACAAAAATTTCACAATTCATTATCTAATGAGGTCATTTGGCAATCATACAAACATAGATTAATACTTAAGCATTATTTTAAAATTTTTAACAAAAAGTCTTATAATAAACCACTTGACCGAATGGAAACACTCACTTATACCATACAAATCCAAGTTTACCAAGCTCAAACTCATCTACCATCATTTCTCAATATAAATTCAATCTAATACACGGTTTTTTCTCCAAATTCAAAACCTTTAGCCAATTATTTTATAATCCTTGAATTTATCAAAACAATTAGATTGAGCTTCCCATTTAATATAATTGCAAGAACCTCCCTTAACAATTGTCACCAATTCATTCATTCTCCAAAGACATAGCTGAATGTTCCCATAAACTAATTAAGTTACAAACAACAAAATTCTTCATTATTTAAGCATTTCAACAAATAGTCACATGAATTTAACCTCACTAAACCCCTCAAACACTCCATAATACATTTCTAACATTAAAACTCAAAAGCTTCATTTTCTTAACAATGGCCGAATGAAGGATTTACCATCCAAATTAAAAATTAACTCAAGGGGTGATGCATACACTTAACTATCAACTAGAACTCACAATTTCTCAAGAAAATAGCATGAATCCATACCTTAAAATTTGATGCCTAGAAGACCGAATGCTTGTTCTCTCCTCACTCTTTCTTTCTATGTTTTCGGCAATGAAGAACACAAAAATCATCCACCTTGTTCTTTTCACCTTTCTTTTATTATTAAAATTATTTTATGACATTCTTTTTAATTAACAAAAATACAATTATTGTTTCTTATTAAAAGCATGTATAATTATTCAAATACATATAAAATACACTTTTCTAATCATCACATCACATGGCCAGCCTCTATATGAAGAAAACGTCAAATTGACATGCAAGCCCTCTTGTTTAAAGTCTTTCTAATTTGAATCACTTTAATTTGCCTACCAAAGTTTCAAGGTTTCTTACCTATGTCCTTATCTTTAAATTCACATTTCATTTGACATATTCAAAAACCTTCAAAATTCACACATGCGTTTATCACATAAATTAGACATAGAGTATTATATTCAAATATTTCTATAACTCGGTTTAGCGGTCCCGAAACCGCTTCCCGACTAGGGTCAAAATAGGGTTGTCACATAGATCACATACCAAACTTTGCCAAATTGACCATTTCCCCTAGGCCATTCATAAACACATCAAACATACCATTTCTCATCACATAATTCATGCCAAAATCAATTCATATGCTTATAATCAAGCCAAATCACATGGCTAGATATTGACAACTCAAAACATAGCTTAACATTTCTAGTCTATACATGCCATACTTTCATATATATACATTTTCAAAAGGTACCAAAATATAGTTCGATAGTGTGGTGATGATCCTCGATGATCCCCGAGCTTCTGGTAGGTTTGATAATCTACAAAACAATTGAAAACACACAAGGTACACTTTTAAAAGCTTAGTAAGCCATTTACAAATAAACTTATCATCAAAGTAATATACACGATATTATACATGTAAACCATAGCCAAATACATTCACAAACCTCATAGTTCACATACTTTTCACATATTCCTAATTCACTTGCACATATAACCTATTTTCTCATACTTATATCACATATCTTCAATTGTACATATACTTAATTTCCATTCTCACACATTGTATATATTTCAAACGTACCTGAGTTGCATACACATTCACATAACCATTTGTTTCTTGAAATACCCATTGAACTATTCGGAATCAATAAGGATACTTAGATAGCTCAGAAAGCTCGTACAATGCCAACATCCTAGACGTGGTATTACACAATAACTCATATCGGAATCCTATGTCATGACATATGTATCCTAACTATTCCTATGGTTCGTACGGAGCTTTCAGACTTTATCACATTGTCAAAACTCTCTAAATTTCACATTTTCATCTTTATTGCCTTTCATCACTATTCAATATCATATAAGCATGAATAAATCAACTAAAACACATTTATTTGTATATAGACTTACCTTATACAGAAATGAACGATTGAACCGACTACCCAACCACTTTTGATTTCCTCTAATCTAATTTCGTTTTCTTTTGTGCTTGATCTATATAAATTCAAAATTTAGCTATTTAATAACACAATTCATACATTTCAAACCACAACATATATTTAGGGCATTTTGCACTTTAGCTCCCATAATTTCACATTTATGACATTTTAGTCCTTATCACAAGAATACAGAAAATACACAAAATTTCATATTCCCCATGCTTGGCCGAATATTCTTATAGTCTCTAGTAGTCCATATATTTCATTTATTTCACATTTTAACCCCTAAATTTATCATTCAAATTATTCCATAATTAGCAAATTCACCAAAAATTCCAATACAAAACATATTTATCTATCATCAAGCTTTCATATTGCACCAACCATCAACACAAAACTCATGGATTCATCCATGGCATATCTCAAAATCATCATCACATTCAAAAATTCAAGCATGGGCTAGCTAGATTACTAAGCAACAATCACAAAAATATAGAAATTATCAAAAATCGATCAAAGAACATACCATAATCAAGATTACAAGGAGCCGAACCCTAAAACATGTGAATGGTTTCTTTCTTTTCTTGTTTTCAGTGGTGGATGGATAAAAAATGGCCACCATTTTGTTTCATTAACATTAATATTAACATATTAATCAAATGCCATTTTTAACCTTATTATAAAACCATTTAAAGCATTCACTTAATGTCCATATTAGTCCACTAATTATTCAAATGATTTAATTACCATCCAAGGCCACATATTCAAAAGTCTAAGTAATTTAACACATTAAACATATAGAGTGCCACTTTTGTCTTTTATGCGATTTAGTCCTTTTATCAAATCGAACACACAAATGATCAAAGTTTCATACAAAACTTCCTCACATATCATATATAATATTGAAAACACGAAAAAAATAATAAAATATTTTTTTGACTCAAATTTGTGGTTCTGAAACCACAGTTTTAACTAGGGTCTAAATTGGGCTGTTACAACTCTCCGCCCTTACAGATTTTTGTCCTCAAAAATCTTCCCGTTGAACGGATTCAGATGTTGCTCTCTCATAGCATCTTCGGGTTCCCACGTGGCCTTTTCGATACTATTTCGATGCCATAGCACCTTCACTAATGAAATTTTCTTATTGCTCAATTCTTTAACCTTGCGAGCTAAAATATGGATCGGTTCTTCCCTATAGGTCAAATTGGACTGAATATCAATCTCAGATGGAGAAATCACATGTGAGTGGTCGGATCTGTATTGTTGAAGCATCGATAGGTGGAGCACCTTATCAATGTTTTCTAGCTCAGATGGCAATAACAATCTATATGCAACTAGTTTGATACACTCGGTAATTTCATACAGCCCGATTAACCGCGGGCTCAATTTGCCTTTTTTGTCGAATCGGAGTATTTTGTTCGACGGAGACACTTTTAAGAACACTTTATCAACGATATCAAATTAAATATCTTTTCGTTTCAAATCTGCATACAATTTTTGATGATCGAAAGCTACTTTTAAACAATCACGGATCATTTTCACTTTCAGTTCAGTCTTTTTTATCAAATCTACCCAGTGTATCTTATTCTCACAAAGCTCAAACCAATATAATGGTGTTCGGTATTTTCTACCATATAAGGATTCATACAGTGCCATTTTAATGCTTGAATGAAAACTATTATTATAAACAGATTCAATCAGTGGTAAATACTGTTCCCACTACCTTCAAACTCAAGAATGCAGCATCTCAACATGTAACAGCCCAAATTAGGGGCTAAACGGAATAGTGGTTTCGAAACTATGACTCCAAGGTCTATAATATTTTTCCTGATTGAGTTTTGATATTAATTGGGTGATTGAATGTTTGTGTGAAATGTTGGTAGGTGAATTTTATTGTTTGTATGTCCAATTTGATAGGTTGGACTGAATTGCAATAAGTGAAAAGTATGTGTTTTAATTCATAAAAGTACTTGATTGAAATGGGGTTTTAAATCTAAGGTCCTTATGTGGTAATTAGACCATTTTATTTGAGTTTGGACAAAACTACCCATGGAAGGGAAAAAATTTAAAGAAGGGCATGAGGGGCATTTTGGTCATTTGGATAATTAAAGAAATAAAAAGGGAAAATAAGTCACAATTTGGTGTCCATCTTCTTCCTCTTGCCCAAAATTTGTAAAGACACTATATCTAGGGTTTTGTCATCTTTTCAAGCTCCAAGTAAGTGACTCCTAGCCCGTTTTTAATGCTATTCGTATTTTTGAAATCCTCGTAACTTGGTCTAGCTATTTCTACCACTAATTTGAGCTATGGTTCATTTTAAAAATTTTACCCATGGATGACCTAAATGTATTTTGATGTCTAATGGTAGAATATGAAAGTTTGAAGTGAGATGAACAACTTTTACTAGGTGATTTTGGTGAAAAATTCTAAAAAGGACTTATTTGTAAAAGGTGAAATATTGTGTGCATAAATTATGAAATGATGGAAATTATGGGCTGCTATAAGAAGAAAAATGGTCCGACTAGGCTTACAATACAAGAATATGGGATGAAAATCATTTATCGAACCTTGGGACTAAATTGTAAAATTTAGAAAGTTAGGGGTCAAATTGTAAAATTTGCTATAGGAATATTTTGGACTAATTTGATTAATGTGGATATTGAATGGGTTAAATGTGTCATTTTTGATCGAGAAGAACATGGAATCGACCTTGACCGAGGCAAAGGCAAGGTTTCAGACTAAACCGCAAATTTGACCTATTTTGTATCGAGGTAAGTTTATATGTAAGTAATGCATGGAGTTTTATTAATGTCATTATATGATGTTGTATATTATGAAGAATGCTTGAGTGATATTTCTATCGGAGAGTTGTGGGAATGTGAATTCCTAGTTGAACCTTCGAAAACTGAAAGATATGGATAAAATGTAGCTAGGTCACATGTGTGGTTCCGAGGATAGGACACCATGTAGACAAGAGAGCTATGGGATGTTATATGGTAGCTAGGTCACATGTGTATATATCATGTGTACACAGAGCTACGGGTTAAAGATAGCTTGATCACATAAATGTTACCGAGAGTACATCCTGTGACACAAGAGCTATACAATAAGTAGCTAGGTCGTATGAGTGGTTCCAAGTGTAGGACACCATGTTGACACGAGAGCTACGAGACTATGTGGGCTAGGTCACATGTATGGTACTAACAGTACACCAAGTGCACACGAGAGCCAGATTACATGAAAGGTGGAGCTATGTACTAAAACCATCGAGTATCATAGATATTCCGAAGGGTTCAATAGGAAAAATTTACTAAAAGATGTTTTGTGTGAACATATGATGTATAGATGCAGGGATGTAGGCAAGTGCATATGTGAGCAAGTGTATATGTGAGCAAGGGTGTATGTGCATATGTGCATGGGTAAACAAATTGCATGTGGTGCATGTGAATATTGGTAAGGTTAAAGTAAGTAAGTGAAATCATGATGAACAATAAAAGTTTGTTATGTTAAATTTTTAGCCTTGAATTGAGAATGTCATTATAATGCCAATTCTTTGCATATAGACTTACTAAGCTTAAAGCTTACCCCTTTTCTTTTTCCCTTGTCTTATAGTGTTGCCAAACTAGCTCGGAAGTCAGGAAGCGTCGGAGGATCACCCACACTATCAAGACCTGTTTTGGTATATTGAAATGTATTTTTGAATTATGGCATGTATAGGGACTTGGTTGTTTTACAAGTGTCAAAGTAGTTTGGCTATTATGTGGGTTCATGTTTCTTAATAGGTCATTTTTGTATTCGGGCCATGTGATATGGTTAATGATGCTATTGGTTTGTATGCCTATATGAGGTAAATCATGAAATGGTTGGGTTGCTTGAGTGTGGATGACTTGATATGTTATGATGAAATGTTAAATGTGGCTATAATGAGTGTCTAAAAGTGTTATGCTGTGTTGTGATAAAAATTGTATAAGTAAATATGTGTTTTGGGGTATCAAACGGCTTGGAAAATACCCTAATTTATGGCCACACGGTCGGCCACCATGGCCATGTGAGTAGGGCGTGTGAAATATGCATGAATTTTTTTAAGAATAAGTACGTCACACGGTCTTCCCACACAGGCGTGTTTTGTGGCCACGTGACCAAATGTACATGATGAGGTCATAAACAGAATACCTAAGTTTTTGCACATAGGGTAAGAACACGAGCGTGTCGAGGCCATGTGAGGGAAACGGGCCAAGGACACTGGCGTGTGCTCGGCTATGTGAAAAACCCTGTAGGTTCGAAATGAAAATTAAATTTACGATTATTCCACACGGGTTGGGGACATAGGCATGTGTGAGCACACAGCTTGCCCACACGGGCGTGTCCCTGTCTCACACGGGCGTGTGCCCTGTTTTTAGCAAAATTTGCCAAAATTTTCCTAAGTTCTCGGTTTGGCCCCAAACCACTCCCAAATTATGTTTTGGGCCCTGTAGGCCATCTTTAAGGATTGTATGACATATTATGAATAAGTTTTAATTTAGAACGAAATTTTATGGTTCGACTTTGAGATATTGTTGTGCTATTGTCTTGTAATGCCTCGTATCCAGTTCCGACGTAGAACTCGAGTAAAGGGCATTACACAACATATCCTCGAGTATTTGAATAATTCGCTTGGATTGACCATCTGTCTGTGGGTGAAAATGTAACGCCCCAGATTTTGGGCCTAGAAGTACTAGGCCTTGGTAGTGGCCTATAATATTTGGTTGTGTATGGAAATATTACAATTGTGTGTTTGGTGTGTTGGTTAAATAATTAGGAGTGTTTGGGAGTATTGGAGATGTAGTACCCCCAAACCTGGCCTGGACGTTATGGCCAGATCCGGTGTGACACATGGAAGTACGTTCGAAGTCTGACGGTTCGTTGGAAAAGTTACCTCATTTAGGTTTGGATGAAAAGCAAAATCTGATTTAAACCTTTATTATAAGTTTGAAAATACATTTGTAAAGTAGTTGCCACATTAGTCAAAATTAATCATTTGAGTTTGTGAATGCTCTTTTTATTTGAAAAGCGTTATATGTGAGTACCTTGAAAACATTTATCTTTAGTTTTGAAAACTCGATTAGTTACTTAAATGGTTGGAGATAATTAAACAGCTCAGATAAGAAAGTTAAAGTTACAATCCCATAATGGCCTTATTACATAATAGAAACCCAAAATAATAATTATTTAAAAATTAAAGTTAAACTAATCTAGAAGCATGTGGCCACCTCGAGTCCCTCGCAGCTCCAAATCGTCAATGGTTGAGGGTTACCTATAGATGTAAGAATAAAAGATGAGTTTGTGAAAACTCAGTGTGTAACTTCCCCAACCAATAACAGAGATCAATCATACAAATCAAACTGGGCCGAAGCACTATTTAGAAAAAGATCAGTCTGGGCCTTGGCCTTATTCAGAACAGAGTGGGCCCAAGAGTGGGCCGAAGCCCATACAGATAAAAAACAGAATAGTATGAAAACCCAACCCAATCCATCCACCACACCACCCGTACCAGCCCATCACACCATGTGGGGAATAACTCAACCCACCCAGCCCACACACCAATACGCAGCGAAGCTGCAAGTAACAAATATCGTGGCAGAGCCACTAGATACAGAGCACGTGGCGGAGCCACTTTCAGAATTATGTGGCTGAGCCACTTTTACAAATCTTCCTCCGATATCAAACCCAGCCCCATGCAGAGTAACAGAACTACATATAACATGCATACAGAGTAGTAGATACAGAAACAATCATACATATATCAACAACCTATTTTTAAGGGTGTAATAGTCTTTTGGGCAGCTAGGGGTAAAATGAAAATTTTACCCTTAAGTGGTATTTCAGCCATTCCACTAAATCTCGGTGTAATGGCACCTAATTCAATCTTATAATGGTCTAACGTTGCTCCAAGCGACTCAGAAAGTCTTCTGGTCAAACAGAATTTACGGGCCCAAAACCCCTATTGGGCCCAGGTGGGTCCACACGCTGATGTGGCTCGCTCAGTCCAATTCTATGCACAGAATCACAAATCTTAGCATCTAACATACCCATTTATCACTTACTGCATCACTTACCCATATGGGCCCATGGGCCCATTGGTCCCATCAAGACCAATCAAGGCCCAGAAAGCCCAAGTGCACCAAAACGCGCACAATGGCCTTTACAGTCAAACACCCACGGTTAGTGTGTTTAGATCGGCCCACAAGCGTTCGCACGCTTGTTTGACCTCAAAATGCTGGCATTTCAACATTTTGGCTATTCGGCTTTTGCCAATCTACGCTAAAGATGGGTGTGGTTACACACCTTTACGGCTTTTGACAATAATGAGTTCGCGATTCCACCCCTTTTTCCGAACTTGCCATGGATTCCCTAGCACCAAATCTATGTTACACATAACTTAATAGTTAGTACCACGCAATAGCGACACCTGCCTTTCCCACGACATAAACTAAAGCTCTATATACACATACCTTAACTGAATATCCTTTCCCACCAATAACAAAGATCAAGACCCCTTGAGTGACTTCAACGTTTTAATAGCCCTACCAAAGAAATTGCACTAAAAATGCTTAAAAAACCCCTTTAGCCGATTACCAAAACCCAATATGATTGAATTGATCCCTAAATCAAACATAAAATGAGAATACTTACTTGATCAAGACTAAGGGTTCGTCTCGTTCACTCCAAGTTGCTTATCTATTTGCACTCCTTGAACGACCCTAAATATCAACTAACATAAGACTAGCAGAAGGGAGAAAGAATTCGATAGGAGGGAGAAGTATTGCACCCCAAAGAACTAATGAAAGAGAATCACAACCACTTACCCCCAGATTCGGTAGTGATAGAAAGGAGGAGTTTGTTTGCAAAGAGGACCACAAGAAGGTGATACGATCAATAGTGCTATTTGATTTTAGAGGAATGGTTGATAGAAGCAAGTATGAAGCAAAGAGAAGAAAAGATAAGGTCTTGTCAAAAAGAAGAATAGGATGAAGAGAGATCGACAAAAAGACTTGGCTATTATGGAGACTTACGTTAAAACAAAAAAGATAAAAGGAAGTAGTGGCATTCAGTTTGCACAAAATGAACAGGGTTCGGCAAAGGAAGAAAACTAAAGATTCAGTTCAAAAGTGACTAATGAAAGAGAAGTAATAAGAATAGTGGAGTTCGGCCACTTGCAATAAAAATTTTGAAAACAGTATTAACTAATCCCGAAAAAGCACGAAAACGTCAAAAGAGCGAAAACCCAAAACCATAAGAAAGGATTTGACACTTACTACACTCACAGTTTACCGGCAATACCAAGAATACTCACCCTAAGCCGATTTCTCCTACTTAACTTCCCCAAATTCGGCCAACTCTCTCTTCACACCTCAATCCCTTAATTTCCTCCTAGATTTCCTCCCTGATTTACTCAGCCTTTGAATTTATATTTCAATTCAAACTCCTCTTACCCAGTCAACTCTTACCAAGTCTTCAACCACCTTCCAGAGTTTGAGATCACCTGAACCTCTTGCCGCCCACACCCAGCAAAATAAACGCATCACGCCTGCAATGGGATTCGAACCTCAGTTCTCCCACATGCTAAATCATGCCACCTCTAATCCCCACATGTGGCACCATTTGCCAGCCCAACACTAGGCTTTTCGTGACATGAACTAACAATAACTAAACTTAAGCCTTGAGAGCTAACATCCATGCTCCCCTAAGCCCAAAAATCAAAATTTTGCCAGTGGTTAGGCTTTAACCCGGGCCTTCCAAAGGCCCCCCAAACGCACTCATAACATCACTTTAGCACACCCAATCATGCAATTATCAATTTATGCAAAAATTCAAAAAACCCTAAAATTTGGGGCGTCACAACTCTACCCCCTTAAGAAATTTTGGCCTCAAAATTTTACCTAGTCAGAACAAGTGAGGGTATTGGTGACGCATCGCCTCTTCAGGCTCCCTCGTGGCTTTCTCAGTACCATGATTACGCCAGAGCACTTTGACCAGTGGAACAGATTTTTTCCTCAACACTTTGACATTGCGATCCAGAATATACATTGGTTCTTCCTCGAAAGTTATATCAAGCTTAACTTCAATTTCCTCAACTGACAATATATGCGAGGGATCAAAACGGCACCGCCTCAACATGGAGACATGGAATATGTCATGAATCCAGTCTAACTTAGGAGGTAGTTCATGTTGGTAAGCCACCGGACCCACCCGTTTCGAAACTCGATAGGGCCTAATAAACTGAGGGCTCAGTTTTCCCTTCTTCCCAAATATTAAGATCTTTTTCCAATGAGAGACCTTCAAAAATACCAGATCCCCCATAGAGTACTCAATCTCTTTACACTTCAAGTAGGCGTATGACTTCTGTCTATCGGATGCTTCCTTTAACCGATCCCTAATTAGCTTAACCTTATTCTCAGTATCTGCCACCAACTCTGGTCCGAACACTTGACGTTCATCCAATTCAGTCCAAAAAATAGGCGTACGACATCGGGGACCATACAATGCCTCACATGGTGCCATCTAAATACTTGCCTGATCACTGTTATTATACGCAAACTCTGTTAATGGCAGATAGTCCACCCAGCTACCCTAAAAATCAATAACACAACCCCTTAACATATCTTCTAATACTTGAATCACCCTTTTCAACTGTCCCTCCGTTTGGGGGTGGAAAGTAGTGCTGAAATCCAACTGCGTACCCAACGCCTCATGTAACTTTTTCTAGAATTGTGACGTAAACCTAGGGTCTCTGTAAAAAATGATTGAAATTGGCACCCCATGAAGTCGCACTATCTCAGCTACATACAACTTTGCCAACTTCTGAAGAGAATAATTAGTTCAGACCAGTATAAAGTGAATAGATTTCGTCAGCCTATCCACAATTACCCAAATTGAGTCCTTTTTAGAAGGTGTCAAAGGTAGCCTTCCCACAAAATCCATGGTTACCCTCTCCCACTTCGAAAGTGGAATCTTGACTGGCTATAGAAGCCCAGAAGGTAGTTGATGCTCAGCTTTCACTTGCTGGCACATCAAACACTTTCCCACAAATTCAGTCGCCTCGCGCTTAAGCTCACGCCACCAGTACAATTCTCTTAGACCCTGATATAACTTATTTTCACCAAGATGCATGGCGTAAGGACTGCCATGAACTTATCGCAGTATTGACTATCTCAGATTAGGGTCCTTTGGAACACAAACTCTCCCATGGAAACACGAAACCCCTACACTGTTCAAACCAAAATCAAATGTCTCACCATTCTCTACTTGTCGAAATTGAGGGACCAATGATTCATCCAATAATTGTCTTTCCCTAATTTGCTAATTCCAAGTTGGTCTTACTTCTAGTTCAGCTAACACACTACCATTATCATAAAGACTGAGACGAGCAAACATCACTCTCAAATCCGATATGGCCCTACGGCTCAAAGCATTTGCTACCACATTAGCTTTCCCAATGTGGTATTCAATCCAGCAATCATAATCCTTAAGCAACTCTATCCATCTTCGTTGCCTAAGGTTCAACTCCTTCTGAGTAAAGAGGTACTTGAGGCTCTTATGGTCCATGTATATGGCACACTTCTCCCCGTATAAGTAGTGCCTCCAGATCTTTAGTCTATATACCACCGCAGCCAACTCCAAGTCATGAGTAGGATAGTTCTCGTCATGAGGCTTGAGTTGACGTGATTTGTAAGCAACCACTTTACCCTCTTGCATCAGCACATAATCCAATCCAACGTGCGACGCATCACTATACACAGTAAAATCCTTCCCAGGCTCTGGCTGTATTAACACAGGGCCTTTAGTCAGAGCTTCCCTCAAAACTATCTGGCTACTTATCAGTCCAGATAAAAGGCATCCCTTTCCTTAGTAGCTTAGCCAACGGTGCAGCAATCACAGAAAATCCTTCCATAAACCTTCTATAATACCTTGCTAAACCCATAAAACTCTGAATTTCTTACACTGTCTTGGTGGTTTCCAATCCAACACAGCTTTGATTTTCTGATGATCCACTCTAATTCCCTCGGCAGAAACAACGTGACCCAAGAATGTCACTTCCCACAGCCAAAATTCGTACTTGCTGAATTTTGCATAAAGCTGCTTCCCTCTCATAATCTATAGAATAGTACAAAGATGCTCATCGTGATCCTCTTCAGTTCCTAAATACACCAGGATATTATCTATAAAGACTACCACAAATCAGTCCAATAGGGTTGGAAAACCTGGTTCATGAGATCCATAAAGGCCACTGGTGCATTCGTAAGTCCAAACAGTATTACAAAAAACTCGTAATGTCCATACCTTTGAATGCCGTGTTATAAATATCTGCCTCATTTACCCTTAGTTGATGATATACAGATCGAAGGTCGATCTTGGAGAATAAAGAAGCTCCTCTGAGTTGATCAAACAGGTCGACGATTCTTGGTAAGGGGTACTTGTTCTTAATTGTCAGTTTCTTTAACTGACGATAGTCAATACACATGCGCATCATTCCATCTTTCTTCTTCACGAATAACACCAGTGCTCCCCATGGAGACACTCTTGGTCAGATAAATCCTCGATCTAAAAGTTCTTAGATTTACGCCATCAACTTCACAAGCTCCTCCGGTGCCATCCTATAAGAGGAGATGGACACCAAAGCCGTTCCAGGCAACAAATCTATTCCAAATTCAACTTCATGGTTTAGAGGCAACCTAGGAAGCTCATCCGGAAAAACATCTTGAAATTCCTTAACAGTCCTAACCTCACCCACAGAAGGACTTACAAAATCAGATTTACTCACGTATGCCAGAAATGCCTCGCAACCCTTGCAAACCATCTTTTCAGCCCTTAACGTTGAGATCATGTTAGACAAATAATCTCTTCACTCCCCTATTATAGCTACCTCCTTAACCTCTGAAGTTTTTAATACCATTCGCTTAGCAGTTCAATCGAAGTTCGCCCGATGCTTAACAACCCAACCATACCCAAGATGAGGTCAAATTCTTCGAATGGTAACTCCATCAAATCTGCAAGAAAGTTCTACCTTGTACTTCTAAGACACACATCTCTATAAAGTTTGTCTACCCTAACTGAGTGACCTAACGAACTAATTACTGACACCTCACTAGCAGTATCCTTAGATTGTATGCCCAACGTCCTAGACACATCACACGCAACATATGAATGCGTGGACCCTATGTCAATCAAAGCAGTATATGGTATGCTATGAATTAAAAATGTACTAGTTATGACGTCAGGTGCGTTACCATCCTCTCAGCGATGGGCAACGTAGACTAAAGCTGGCTGTCACACCTCAGTATTTCCAGCACCTCTGCCCGGTGCTCCAATCTACGTCCATTTCCATATCTGCCCCTGGTCTGACCACGGCCTCTCGGTGGCTGATGACCACCTCTCACTAGCTGAGCAATCCTAGGTTTAGTAGCTTGCATCTGTGCTGACCTCTGAGGACAATCTCTAACTCGGTGATCCTTGGACCCACATTGAAAACATGCTTTAGAGTGCCAACATTCACCCTGATGTATTTTCCCATAGTCCGCACAAGCCTGCGGTCTGGCCATATTAACCGGAACTGCTCGAACCAGCTCATCCACTCTAGCTCTCTTAACAGGCCTCCCTGCGGCACTCGAGGGTCCTGAATCCCCCTTAAATTTTGTCCAGTCCTTTTCCAAATTCTGGCGCTCTGAGCACTTCACCTCTTCTGCTATCTAAGCTTTCTCCATAAGAGTAGCAAAACCATGCTCCCTCTGTGGAGTAATTAGCAACCTCCGCTTATCTCTGAGACCATCGTCAAAATGCACGCTGCGCTCATATTCTGTAGCAACAATTCTACTGGCATATCGGCTTAACCTTAAAAAATCCACCGCGTACTTCGCTACGTACATGTTCTTCTGAGTTAGATTTAAAAATTCCTTCCTTTAGGCGTCCACATAACTCGCCCCGACATACTTTCCTTTAAAGGCTGTCTTGAAAAGATCCCAAGTCGATCGTTCAACGGGTGTACCATCTTTTAGGGTGAGCCACCACTGGTAGGCCTCGTCATGCAATAGAGATACTGCCTCTTTCAGCTTCTGCTCCACCGAGCAGTCCAAATCATTTATGATTCACTCCATGGCCTCCAACCAATACTCGGCCACATTCGGGGCTACACCAGATATGCCCCTAAAAATCTCTACTCCATTAGCCCGGAGCCACTCAAAAATCAAACCATGGTTCACCGTTCCAATACTTCCTCAAGCTACTCTCTGCAAAACACGAAGCATTGCCTGGGACAAAGCATCGTCCCTTGCAGCTCGATCGTGAGACCTTGTCTCAATCGCTGGTGGCACGGTGCTTCTACAGCAGGCATATGTCCTAAGGCTGAAGATCCAGCCTGAGCACTTCCTCAGCCTCTACCACGGCCTCTTCCACTTGTAGCTCTTGTACTCATATTGATTTATCTAATTTACAAATTTTATGAATTAGTTCACAATTTCAGTAATTACTACAGATGTTTTATGCAGAAGACAGTAATTTAGAGTTTTGTTTTCGCAGAATCAAAATCTACCTACAGTTTTCAGTCTTCTTGAGTTTATAGTTTTTCCTACGGTCTTAGTTTCTCCTAACTACAGAGTTTCAGTAGGGTCTTAATACTATCTACAGTAGACTCTCAGTATCACAGTTTAATATAGTACAATATAACAGAGAAGACTTACAGATTTGGTGTTGAAGACTCAGTGTGCCACACTTTCAGAAATAATATTCAGAATAATCAAAATGTTGAAAATGAAAATTTTAAACCAACTTGGTTGAAAACCTTTCACAAACCCCAGATTTTGAGAAACAGGAACCTATTTTTAAAAGGTTTTTCGAAGGGATAGATTTCCCAAAACGATTTAAATATTTACAATCAATTTAAGAAAAACCCATACCACAGCTGAGTTGTTGCAACCTGGCTCTGATACCACTAAATGTAATACCCCTAAACCCGGCCTAGACGTTATGGCCAAATCTGATGTGTCACAGGAAGTACATTCAACGTAAAATGGTTCGTTGGAAAAGTTACCTCATTTAGGTTTGGATGAAAAGTAAAATCTGGTTTAAACCTTTATTATAAATTTGAAAATGTATTTGTAAAGTAGTTGCCATATTAATCAAAATTAATCATTTGAGTTTGTGAATGCTTTTTTTTATTTGGAAAGCATTATGCGTGAGTACCTTAAAAACATTTAACTTTAGTTTTGAAAACCCGATTAGTTACTTAAATGGTTGGAGATAATTAAATAGCTCAAATAAGAAAGTTAAAATAACAATCCCATAATGGCCTTATTACATAACAGAAACCCTAAATAATAATTAATTAAAAATTAAAGCAAAACTAAATCTAGAAGCATATGGCCATCTCGAGTCCTTCGCAGCTCCAAATTGTCTATGGCTGGGGTTACCTGCAGATGTAAGAATAAAAGATAAGTTTGCGAAAACTCAGTGTGTAACTTCCCCAACCAATAACATAGATCAATAATACAAATTAGACTAGGCCGAAGCCTTGTTTAGAAACAGATCAATTTGGGCCTTGGCACTATTCAAAATAGAGTGGGCCTAAGAGTGGGCCCAAGCCCATATAGATAGAACATAGAACAGTATGAAAACCCAACCTAGTCCATCCACTACACCACCCGTATCAGGCCATCACACCATGTGAGGAATAACTCAACCTACCTAGCCCACACACCAATACGTAGCTAAGCTGCTAGTAACAAATATCGTGGCAGAGCTACTAGATACAGAGCACGTGGTGGAGCCACTTTTCAAAATTACGTGGCAAAGCCACTTTTACAGATCTTCCTCCAATATCAAACCTAACCCCATGCAGACTAACATGCATATAGATTAATAGATATAGATAAAATCATACATATATCAATAACCTATTTTTAAAGGTGTAACTGTCTTTTGGGCAGCTACGGGTAAAATGGAAATTTTACCCTTTAGGGGTATTTTAGTCATTCCACTATATCTCGATGTCAAGGCACCTAATTGGACCTTGTAACAGTCTAACATCGCTCCAAGAGACTCAGAATGTCCCTATGGTTAAATAGGATTTACGTGCCCATACGATCGTGTGGCCCGCTTAGTCTAATTCTATGCACAGAATCACAAATCATAGCATCTAACATACCCATTTATCACTTACCGGATCACTTACCCATATGGGCCTGTAGGCTCATCGAGGCCCAAAACAGCCCAAGTGCACAAAAACGAGCGCAATGGCCTTTATAGTCAAACGCCCACGGTTGGTGGGTTCAAATCGGCCCACAAGCATTCACACGTAATTCAGCTTTTCAGTTTTTCCCGATCTACGCTAAAGATGGGTGTGGTTACACACTTTTACCTGCTTCTGACAATAATGAGTTCGCGATTCTACCCCCTTTTCCGAACTTGCCACGAATTCTCTAGCATCAAATCTATGTTACACAAAACTTAACAGTTAGTACCCCTCAGTAGCAACATCCACTTTCCTACGACATAAACTAAAGCTCCACATACAAATACCTTAACTGAATATCCTTTCACACTAATAACAAAGATCAAGACCCCTTGAGTGACTTCTGCATTTCAACAGCCCTACCAAAGAAATCGCAAATACAAGCACTTAAAAAAACCCCTTTAGCCAATCACCAAAACCCCATACGATCTAATCGATCCCTAAATCAAACATAAACCGAGAATACTTACTTGATCAAGACTAAGGGTACGTCTCGTTCGCTCCGAGTTGCTCATCCTTTTGCACTCCTCAAACGACCCTAAATATCAACTATCATAAGACTAGCAGAAGGGAGAAATGATTCGATTGGGGGGAGAAGTATCGCACCCCCAAAGAACTAATGACAGAGAATCACAACCACTTACCCCCAAATTCGGCAGTGATAGAAGAGAGGAGTTTGTTTCCAAATAGGACCACAAGAAGGTGATACGATCAAAGGTGCTATTCAGTTTTAGAGGAAGGGTTGATAGAAGCAAGAACAAAGTAAAGAGAAGAAAAGATAGGGTCCTTTCAAAAACAAGAATAATATGAAGAGAGACCGACAAAAATACTTGGCTATTATGGAAGCTTACGGTAAAACAAATAAGGGAAAAGAAAGTAGGGGAATTCGGCTTGCACAAAATGAACAGGGTTTGGCAGAGGAAGAAAACAAAAGATTCGGTTTAAAAGTGACTAAGGAAAGAGAAGGAATAAGAATAGTAGAGTTTGGCCACTTGCAATATAAATTTGGAAAAAGGCACTAACTAATCCTGAAAATGCATGAAAATGTCAAAAGAGTGAAAACCCAAAACCATAAGAAAGGATTCGGCACCTACTACACTCACAATTTGCCAAACATACCAAGAATACTCACCCCTAGCCGATTTCTCCTACTCAACTTCCCCAAATATGGCCAACTCTTCCCTCATACCTTAATCTCTTAATTTTCTCCTAGATTTCCTCCCTATTTTACTCAACCTTTGAATTTAAATTTAAATTCAAACTCCTCTTACCAAGTCAACTCTTACCAAGTCTTCAACCACCTTCCAGAGTTTGAGATCACCTGAACCTCTTGCCGCCCACACCTAGCAAAATAAACGCATCATGCCTGCAAGGGGATCCGAACCTTAGTTTTCGCACATGCTAAATCATGCCTCCTTCAAGCCCCACATGTGGCACCATTTACCACTCCAACACTAGGCTTTTTGTGACATGAACTAACAATAACTAAACTTAAGCCTTGAGAGCTAACATCCATGTTCCCTTAAGCCCAAGAATCAAAATTTTGCCAAGGGTTAGGCTTTAACCTGGGCCTTCTAAAGGCCCCCTAAACACACTCAAAGCATCACTTTAGCACACCCAATCATGAAATTATCAATTTATGCAAAAATTCAAAAAACCCTAAAAATTGGGGCGTTACAACTCTACTCCCTTAAAGATATTTTGGCCTCAAAATTTTACCTAGTCAGAACAAGTGAGGGTATTGTTGACGCATCGCCCTTTCAGGCTCCTGTGTGGCTTCCTTAGTACTGTGATTATGCTAGAGCACTTTGACTAGTGGAACAGATTTTTTCCTCAACACTTTGACATCGCGATCCATAATTTGCGCTAGTTCTTCCTCAAAAGTTAAATCAGGCTTAACTTCAATTTCCTCAACCAGCACTACATGCGAGGGATTAGAACGGTACCGCCTCAGCATGGAGACATGGAATACATCGTGAATCTGGTCTAACTCAGAAGGCAGTTCAAGTTTAAGCGACTAGACCCACCTATTTTAGAACTCGATAGGGCCTAATAAACCGAGGGCTCAGTTTTCCCTTCTTCCCAAATCTTAAGATCTTTTTCAGAGGCTTTTTCGACATAAACTAACAATAACTAAACTTAAGCCTTTAGTGCTAACATCCATGCTCCCCTAAGCCCAAAAATTAAAATTTTGGTAGGGGTTAAGCTTTAACCTGGGCCTTCCAAAGTCCCCCCAAACACACTCAAAACATCACTTTAGCACACCCAATCATGCAATTATCAATTTATGCAAAAAATTCCAAAAACCCTAAAATTTGGGGCATTACAGGAGAAGTCCTGAGTTCAAACCTAGGCTTTAGTAGAAATTTTGGTTTTAAGTGTATAAAATCTTGGATGCTTCGAGGTAGGCCTTATAAATATGTTTGGTTGAAATTTGACATAAGGAAGCATGTGGCCTAGTGGTTGTGGCATCATTAGGGTTGCAAAGGAGGAAGGGTTTAAGTCTTGTCCCTTGCAATTCATTTTGGTTTTCTTTTAAATGAACTTAGACTTTGGCCCATAGGCTTATATTTAGTTGTGCCTGCTTTGTGACACAAAGGAGCTTGTGGCTTGATGGCAAAGTGGAGTGTGGAGTATGTGAGAGGGCTTGAGTTCGAATCCCCTTGCAAGCACAATATAATTATTTTGTTACATGGAGGCGGCAAGAAGTGGAATGGAATTCAAACACTTGAACTTGGTTGGAGACTTGGTAAGAGAAGGAGATTTGCTTGGTCTTGTGGTTGAAGTTTGAATTTGAATGGGATGGTAGAGGAAATCGTGGAGAGTAGATTATGGAGGAAAATTGGGAGTAAATCCGGGGATTTGAATTTGAGAGGGAGAGTGGCCGATTGGGGTATCTTAAGTGCAAGTTTTGCTAGGGTGTCTTGGTATGAGCGATTTTGGCAATTAGGGTGTGGAAGTGTCTTCAGTTTTTATTTTGTTTGGCTACTACTCCTTTTGAGTTGTCGTTTCTCATTTTTGCTGCGTTTGTGACCATTAGGGTCCTTTCTTTTTCAACATTGATTTTCAATTATTTGGTTCACTTTGCTGAAACACAAGATACCGAGTGCCGAACTCTCACTATAAAATTCTTTTTCTCTTCTCCATATTGTTTCTACTGAATTGGTTTTCTCCTCTCCTCTTATTCTTGATCGAGTTCGGTTTCTTCTTCTTTCCCTCTAGTTTCTTTCTTCATTTTGGCATTTCCTTTTCTCAACCTTTTTGTTCATCGTATTTGACCAAGCTTGATCTTTCTTCTCTCTTAAACAAATTTCTCCTCATTTATCTTCTTCTCTTCTTGGTTCTCCTTTAGCCAAACACTGCACTAATTCTCTTGTCTTTCTTTAACTTTCCTAAGCTGATCAAAGTTAGTTCTCCTGTCCTCTCATATTTTGGGATTGGCAAACCAAGTTAGTTAACCTTACAGTTAAGGGTGTTTTGACCGACTACTCAAGCATTTTTCCTTTTTGGTATTCGATTTTGGGTAAGTATTCTTCTTGCTCGATTTAATTTTTTGAATTCTTTTGATTTCTTCCCTGATTAAATCGAATGATTAGGTTTTCGATTGCTGATCCTTTACTATTTTCCGTGTGGTTGGGGTTCTAATATTCTTGTAGAATAAAGGAGGGATTATCGAGTATTCGAAGGCGTCAATCTTTCTTTCGCCATCCAATCAAGGATTGATGTAAGTGGTCTCATCTTGACCAAATGTTTTAACCTTGGTGTTGGGTTGTATTTAGCAATGTATATTGGTTCTGGTTTAAGTTTATGCGGTTATCGACTAATGGTTACTTTGGAATATAGCATTTCTGCCGAAAAAGGTGTGGTCATTCGCGATTAACTTTTCAGCGGATCGAGGATCACTTTGGTCAAGGGTTTTATTCTTGGGGATTCTCGTACATTCCTTCTAAGGTGTGTAACTGTATGCCTTGTCTTGATAATCGGTTGAAAAGCCAAAAATGTGTGTGTTGTTTACTCTGCTTTGACCATAGATCGGCAAAAGGCTGAGAAGCTGAAATCTCGGTGAATGATGCCATACCAGCGTACGACCTTACGTGTGGTGAACTGAGCTCACGAACATAGGCGTCGGATGATTGAGGCCACGTTGGGCCATGTTGGGCCACGTAGGGCCGAAATAGGCCGTGTGGGCATAATGGGCTCGTGGGCCCGACACAGACGAAATTCTTGATAGGTGGCAAATATGGAACTAGGCCTTGTTAATCACATGGCCGTGGTTGATTTGGGTCGAAATGGGCCAAATAGGCCCGATGGGCCCATAGGCCCGTTGGTGTAAATTTGACTGTTAGGTGAGAAGTAGTGAGGCTTGTCATTCGTGTACATGGCATAGGCCGTTCTGGGCCTCCCTGGGCTAAAATGTGTTGTGTGGGCCCATGGGCTTGTAGGCCCCACACGATTGAAATGTATGTTATACGGTTATTGTTGGTTTGGAGTGTATAGTTCATTTAATTGAGGTTAGTTCTAGGGTAATTGGGCCACACGAGCGTACGGGCCCACTTAGGCCGGATAGTTGGTGTTAGGCCCATCTCCACCGCTATGTCGGTTTAGGTTACGTTAGTCGCTCAAGGCAACGATGGACTTTCGGTGGAGTCTTTAAGACCTCCAATTTTGTAAAATTACCGTTTTACCTCGGCTTGTAAAATTGTCGTTTTACCCCTAATTTATAAAATTACCGTTTTATCCCTAAATTCTAAAATTATCGCTTTACCCCTAATTTGTAAAATTATCGTTTGACCCTTGATTTGTAAAATTACTATTTTATCCCTAAATTGTAAAATTACCATTTTACCACTGGTTAGTAAAATTACAGAAACACACTCGGTTTTCAAAATTACAGAAATACCCCAGTTTACAAAATTATAGAAATACCCCAGATAACAAAAATATTGAAAAACACCTAGTTTGAGAAATTACCAAAATACCCTTAATTAGTGAAATTATCGAAATAACCCTGGTTTGTGAAATTACCAAAATACCCCTATAATGTAGGAGTACTGAGATACCCCTGGATTGTGAAGTTTCTGAGCATGGCCATTATACATACACGTGTGATGATTAAGCATGACATACACGATATTCTGCATGAGGTTGGGCTTGTTTTGGAGGAAGCTCTGTTAATAGTGGCTTTGCCACGTATTCTGATTCAGGTGGTTCTGCCACGTTATCTGTTATTAGCAGCATGGCTGCGTATTGGTGTGTGGTCTGGGTGGCTCGAGTTATTCCCCACATGGTGTGTTGGGTTGGTACGGGTGGTGTGATGGCTGGACTGGGCTGGTATTGCATTCACATTTTGTTATGATGCTGTTTTGGGCTTAGGCCCACCTGATTTTGTTAACTGATTTTGTAATGGGTTAAGGCCCATCTGCTATTGTCTACCTTAATAGGTTTAAGCCTACTTGTTTTGTTATTTGGGTTGGGCCCAATTGATCCTGTTGTGGGCTATGACCCAAAATGACATTGTGGTGAGTTTTGGCTCACGTATGCTCTGAGTTGGACTGTACCGTTACTATTATAGGACTCTAGCCTTGACTGTTTCTGTTTCTGTCTCTGTTTCTGTATACTGACTGTACTCTAGTAAGGGGATTACACACTGAGTTTTCATAAAATCACCCTGTTTATTAATTGTGTAGGAAAACCCTAGCTTTAGGAGGATCGGTGCTGTGAGGGACTCGAAGATGGCCACAGACTGCTTTCCTAATATGTTTCAAACTTTATTTACGGTTTAAATTCCGTTTTGGATTTATAATTTTGTAATAAGGCCATTGGGATTTTAATTTGCTTTTATTTGGGTTTTATTTATTTATTTTAATTTATATCTGTTAGAAATAAATCATGGTTTTCCAAAGTATTAATTATTTTTAAACATCACGTTTTCGTAAATCGGTTTCTATAAAATTAGCTTCCGTAATTAAAAATGATTTGACAAAGTAATTAATATTTCAATGTACCATATTTTAAAAATAAACAAACGTAACTGGGATTTTACTCAAGTTATTCCTTAAGAAGAGTTTTCAATGAAAACATGGTTTTTGAAAAAAACACTTCAATGTGACATGCTAGATTCGAGCCTAACTTCTAGGCCGGGTTTGGGGTGTTATAGAAAAGCAGTACTGAAATGCAATTTCATACCTAAAGCCTCTTGTAGTGTCTTCCAAAACTGCGAAGTGAACCTCAGATCTCTGTCTGAAATAATAGATAGTGGCACCCCGTATAATCTCACAATATCAGAAATATATAACTTAACTAACTTATCAAATGAATAGTTCGTACGTACTGGAATAAAATGAGCTGATTTTGTCAATCTATCAACTACAACCCAGATTGCATCTTTCTTTCTCAAAGTTAAAGGCAAACCTAAAACAAAATCCATTATCACTCTATCCCATTTCCACCGGGAATCATGATAGGCTGTAGTCATTTGGGTAGCACCTGATGTTCAGCTTTAACTTGCTGACAGATTAAACATTTCAAAATAAAGTTGGAGATATCTCTTTTCATTCCAGGCCATCAATAAAGCTATTTCAAATTATTATACATTTTCGTACTTCCCCGGTAAATAGATAAGCAACTATGATGAGCTTCTTTTAAAATCATCTGAATCAACTCTAGATTTCTCGAAACACAAATTCGATCTCAGAATCTCAAACAATCATTATCATCAATTCAAAATTTAGAATTAGAATTCAAATCATATTGAGCTTGTTTTGCCATTATCTCACTATCAACTTTCTGAACATCGCAAATTTGTTGTAAGAACAAACCCTTGCTTTCAATTCAGCTAAAACCGAACCATAGTCAGACAAATCTAATGAGCATTCATCGTACGTAGAGCAAATAACAATTTCTTACTCAAAGCATCAGCAACAAGATTTGCTTTTCTCGGATGATAATCAATGACAAGCTCATAGTCTTTTAACAATTCTAACCATCTTCTCTGTCACAGATTCAAATCCTTTTTAGTCAATAGATATTTCAAACTTTTATGATATGAAAAGACATGACATTTCTCACGAAAAGATAATGGCGCCAAATTTTCAAAGCAAATACAATAGCTGCTAACTCAAGATCGTACGTTGGATAATTATTTTCATGCAGCTTTAATTGTCTCAAGGCATAAGCTATAACTTTTCCTTCCGGCATCAAGATGCAACCAAGACTGTTTAGTGAAGCATCACTATAAATCACAAACTCTTTACTCGATTCTGGCTATACCAAGATTGGAGCTTCAGTCAAAAGGGCATTCAACTAATCAAAGATTTTCTAACACTTTTCAGACCATTTGAATCTCACATCTTTCTGAAGCAATCTTGTGAACAGAGTTGCAATCATCGAAAAGCCTTTTATGAACTGTCGGTAGTGACCAACAAGTCCTATAAATTTGCGGACTTCAGACACATTTTTCAGAGGCTTCCACTCTAAAATAGCTGAAATTTTGCTCGAATCAACTCGGATACCAGATGCTGACACAATATGCCCTAGAAAACCAACTTCGCGCAACCAGAACTCACATTTACTGAACTTTGGATACAATTGCTTATCACGCAAAGTCTGTAACACAATTCTTAAATGTTTGACATGCTCAGTTTAATCACGTGAATAAATCAAAATGTCGTCAATGAATACAACAAAAAATTGACCTAAATATGGTCTGAAAATTTGTTCATCGAGTCCATAAAGATAGTAGGAGCATTTGTTAGTCTGAAAGGCATAACTAAAAATTCATAATGCTCGTACCTCGTTTTGAAAGCAGTTTTTGGAATGTCTAAATCTTTTACTCGCAACTGATAATAACCCGATCTCAAATCTATCTTTGAAAACATAGTAGCTCTTTTCTACTGATCAAACAAATCCTCAATTCTGGGTAGAGGATATTTATTCTTGATAGTCTCTTTGTTCAACTGATGATAGTCAATAAACATTCTCATTGTACCGTCTTTCTTTATCACGAATAGAACAGGAGCACCCCAAGGTGAGAAACTCGGTCGTGCAAACCCTCTATTGTTCAACTCTTGCAACTAAGATTTCAATTCTATCAACTCGGTTGGAGCCATTCTATATGGAGCTACTAAAATAGGTGTAGATTTTGGCACTAACTCAATGCTAAACTGAACTTCTCGGATCAGTGGTAATCCCGATAATTCTTTAAGAAACACGCCTTGGAACTCACAAACAATAGGCACTAATTCTATTTTCTTTTCTTTCACTTTTTGTAACACCCTATACCCAGCCTAGAAGTTAGGCTCGAGTCTGGCATGCCACATTAAAGTGTTTTTCGAAAACCATGTTTTCAAATAAACTTGTTGCAACCTAAAACTTGTGTTTGTTTATTTTTAAAACGTGGTCAACTAAAAGTTAATCCCTTTTAAAAACATTATTACCTTTAAAACCTTCTTTGTTGCGAAAGCTTAATTTAGTTAGTTACGGAAGACGTAGTGTTCGAAAACAATTAACGTTTTGGAAAACCACGATTCACCTCTAGTAGATATAATTCAAAGTAAATAAAAACCTTAAAATAAAAATCTAGAAATTATAAAAGGCCTTATTACAAACCAAACCCAAAATAAAGTACTTGAGAGTAAATAATCAAAACAGAAAGCATAAGCAGTGTGTGGCCTTCTCCGAGTCCCTCACAGCTCCGATCCGTCTAAGGTTGGGAAATACAAAAGAGGTTCATAAACGGGGTGAGTTTACGAAAACTCAGTGTGTAATCCCCTTATTAGAGTAACAGTCAGTAAATAGAAACAGAAATAGAATCAATCTGGGCTGGAGCCCTTTAATAGAATCAGGTGGGCCTAAGCCCTACTACAGTTCCAGTATCAATTGGGCCTTAGCCCAGTATAGCAGACAGTACTAGATGGGCCTTAGCCCATTACAGAATCAGAAACATTATCAGAACTAGAATCAAAATGAGAATTAGAATCAGAATCAAAATCAGAATCAGAGTCAGTATCAGTATCAGGATCAGAATCAGAATCGGAATCAAAATTAGAATCAGAATCAGTATCAATTAACAGAATCATAACCAAAAAGTGAATGCAATCCCAACCCAATCTAGCCATCACACCACCCGTACCAGCCAACACACCATGTGGGGAATAACTCAACCCACCCAGCCCACACACCAATGGGTAGCAAAGCTGCCAATAACAGAATATCGTGGCAGAGCCACCAGAATCAGATAACGTGGCAAAGCCACTTAACAGAATACGTGGCACAAAGCCATCGGTAACGTGTCTATAATTGACACAAAGCCTGTGATATTGGCACAAAGCCTTCGGTAATGGCACAAAGCCCATAATAATGGCACGAAGCCCACAATATCGATACGAGGCCCACAATAAAGGCACACAGCCTTTAGTAATGGCACAAGCCCACAATAACGGCACACAGACTTCGGTAACATGATCAGCACTCAGCCATCGATCGGTCCACAGTCGTCAAGCAACCATGCGATCCTAACAGATTAGATCTTTCTCCGTACATAATCCCAACCCATGCAACATGTCATGTATCTAGAATGTCATGCCCATATTTGAATCAAACAATCACTGTCAAGTCATTCATATCACCAACATATATTCACAATCAAATCCGTCAAACACACAGTCTAAGTCAGTCACTTGGCCACAAGATCAAAACAGTCATTTAACACCGTAGGGGAAAAATGGTAATTTTACCTCACAGGGGTATCTCGGTAATTCTACCCTACAGGGATTTTCAGTAATTCTACCCTACAAGGGTATTTTGGTAATTCTACCCTACAGGGGTATTTCGGTAATTCTACCTTACAGGGCTATTTCAGTAATTTCACAAATCAAGTGTAAACAGTAATTTTACAAATCAAGAGTAAAACGATAATTTTACAAATTAAGGGTAAAACGATAATTTTACAAATCATGGGTAAAATAGTAATTTTACAAATTAGGGGTAAAACAATAATTTTACAAATTAGGGGTAAAACAGTAATTTTACAAATTAGAGGTAAAACAGTACTTTTATAAATCGAGGGTATTTCTGTAATTTCGCAAATCGGGGGTATTTCTATAATTTTACAAATTGAGGGTAATTCGGTAATTTTACAAATCGGGGGTATTTTTGTAATTTTATAAACCAAGGGTATTTCAGTAATTTTGTAAATCAAGGGTATTTCAGTAATTTTGTAAATCGAGGTAAAACGGTAATTTTGTAAATCGGGGGTACTTTGGTAAGTTTACAAGTCGAGGGTATTTCAATAATTTGGTAAACTAAAGTATTCTAAACAGAGATAACAATGCAAATGGGCCTAAAGCCCATTCTCGGCCCAAATGGGCCCACACACTCGTGTGGCCCTTTTAGCCCAAATGTAGCCAAAGATATGAGATTCACCTAATCTAGTCCAATATTTACTACACAATCAAGCAACTTATCCAATTGGGCCTGTAGGCCCATTGGGCCCACATGGCCCCTTTCAGCCCATTGCGGGCCGAAGTAGCCATCCTACACTAGAGTAGTAAGAAATACACACCTGATAGGAGACTGGAGTTCATCTGCGCTCCGAGCAGTTTTAGCCGACACCCAACCCAAACGAGCCCGCCACAAAGCGAAAGGGATTAGCCAAGAAAGGTACCTTTACTCTCCTCATGGTTCTCCTTATTTAAAGCCAGCTTCGCATCCACTCTTATGTTAGCTTCCCGATGTGGGATCCCCCCATCATCAGAGTTTAAATTCAACACCAACTCTTTCCGCCTCCTTTTAGCAAAATAAAAGCTCTTTGATTGCCATGAGTTTTGAACCCTGGACCTCCTTGCCAACTCTATGACGCCACCTTCCTGCCTCTTATGTGGCACTACTTTGCCACTAGACCCCAAGGCTTTTTGTGGCACAAATTCTCCAACAATATTCTTAAGGCCTACCTACTACACCCAGGGTTTAATTCACCTTAAACCAAAATTTTTACTAGAGTCCAGGTTTGAACCCAGGACTTCTCCAACATTTCTCAGCACACTTAACCATTGAAACAAGCCTTCATTAACAGAATTTACATGCAGAACAAAATATTATAAGCTGCTTCCAACCGCTCCCATGCTCAAGGCCCAAAACTTCTAGGCCCAAGTTCAGGGTGTTACACTTTCATATCGATCACATAGGCAAAATAAGCTTCACAACCCTTTTTGACAAAATGCAGAGCTTTCATTGAAGATATCATAGCTGGTAACCCATTTAAATCTTGGACTCAATTTGGATTATCTTGTCATTCTGACCTCTCAAATCAATAGTTTTCTGTTTGCAGTTCACCATAGCATCATGCAAAGTTAGCCAATCTATATCCAAAATTATATAAAATTCATCAAAGGGTAAGAACATCATATTAACCAGAAAATAGATATCTTGAAACATCAAAGTATAGTTATTGCATACTTTCTCAACCAAAACACTTTTGCCTAAGGGACTCGATACTCTAATTACAAATTCAGTCGACTCTACTATAATGCCTCGAATTTTGTGTTTTTTTATTTCTATTTTGGCCAGCATCATTTTTACCTTTTTCTTATATACCGTATTTTGCCAAGACTTCGGGTACCTCTCGGTTTGCTTCGTCTTTGAATCTATGCTTCTTTTTAATTACTTTTGTTGGCCAAATAGTTCTTTGGTTCTTTCCTCTGTCAAATCCTCTTTTCTCCTCCCTTTTCTCTTTGCTGTTCTTTTCTCTTCCCTCTCTCTTTTAATAGTGGCTGTATTGTAACACCCTGAATTTTAGGTTAGTGATTTTGGAATGTTAGAGGGTTTTTATGAAGTTTTGGGTTCAAGCTTGGGTATAGGAAAAATCTTGGTTTTGGCCATAAGGGAACCCTGAGCTCAAGTGGGATAACTTATAAATAAAAGGGGCTAAAATAAGACACAAAGGGAGATGTGGTCTAGTGGCAAGGAAGTGACGCTATAGGGGAAGCAAGGGGTCCAAGGTTCAAGTCTTGGCTCTTACAATTTATTTTGGTTTCTCTTTTAAATAAATCTGGAAGCGAGTAGGTGGGCTTTAAAGTTAAATGTGTTGGACTTATGACACAAAAGAGCTTGTGTCCTAGTAGTGGTGGCATGGCATGGCTATCGAGAGGACTTTGGCTCGAATCCCTTTGCACGTAAAGCTTGGCTATTTTGCTAATGTGTTGGTTTTGGAGGATTGATAAAGAATCCCACATCAGGAAGCTAACATGAGAATAGGCGAGAAGCTAGCTTTAAATAGAGCAAACCATAAGGAAAGTAAGCATACCTTTCTTAGCTTATCCCTTCCGCGTTGTGGCATGTTCGTTTGGGTTAGGCCTTGGATCATTCGTTGATCTGTATGCTGTTGGGTCACACTGGTGGTGACCATAGTTGATCGACACACCCCTTTGGGAGTCAAGGGTATGATCATTGTGGACTTCTGGGCATAACAGCGTTCAGAGTGCATATTAATTTCAGATACCTACTAGGTGTGTATTTCTCACTACTCTAGCAGTAGAATAGCAAATGCCAGAATGCCAAAATGTGGTCACACGGTGATGGTAGCCACACGAGTGTGCGAGCTCACGTGTGGGAGCTTTGACGTGATAGTTCAGATCATCATGAGTAATCTTGTGGGTTTAGGTTGCTTTGGGCCACGATGGGCCAAAATGGGCCATATGTGCCCAATGGGCCCGTGGGCCCAATCGGTGAAATTGTATGATTGTGTAGCAAATATTGGACTAGACTATGTGAATCTCATATCTCTAGCTACATTTGGGCAAAAAAGACCATACGAGCGTGTGGGCCCACTTGGGCCGAGAACGGGCCTTAGGCCCATTCGCAATGTTATCTTTGTTTAGAATACTTGAGTCGCTCAAGGCTACTATAGACCTTCTAAGGGGTTGATAAAACTACCGAAATACCCTTGATTTGTGAAATTACCTAAATACCCATGGTTTGTGAAATTACCGAAATACCCCTGGTTTGTGAAATTACTGAAATACACCTAGTTTGTGAAATTACCAAAATACCCCTAATTTGTGAAATTACAGAAATACCCCTGATTTGTGAAATTATTGAAATACCCCTGATTTGTGAAATTATCAAAATACCCTGATTTTTGATATTATCGAAATACCCCTAATTTGTAAAATTATTGGAATACCCCTGATTTGCAAAATTACCAAAATACCCTTGATTTGTGAAATTATCGAAATACCCCTTATTTGCAAAATTACCGAAATACCCTTAATTTTTGAACCAAAATAGCCCTAATTTGTGAAATTATCGAAATACCCCTGATTTGTGAAATTACCGAAATACCCCTGGTTTGCGAAATTATCGAAATACCCCTAGTTTGTGAAATTACCGAAATACCCCTGGTTTGTAAAATTACCGAAATAGCCCTGGTTTGTGAAATTACCGAAATACCCCTCGTTTGTGAAATTACTAAAATACCCTAGTTTGCAAAATTATCGAAATACCCCTGGTTTGCGAACTTACCGAAATACCCCTGGCTGGTTTGCAAAATTACCGAAATACCCCTAGTTTGCAAAATTACTGAAATACCTTTGTAGTGTAGAATTTCTGAAATACCCTTATAGGGTAGAATTTTTGAAATGCCCCCGTAGTATGAAATGACTAAAACACCCCTAACGGGTAAAAAGACCATTTTGCCCCTTGAGGGTAAATGACTCACTAGTGATATAATTTGATTGATTTGACTATGTTTGACTGAGATTGTATGACTGTGATTGGACTGTTGTGACTACGATTTGTATGATTATTTATGGGCATGACGTTTCACATACATGACATACTGCATGGGGTTAGGATATTGTTTATGGAGGAAGATCTATTCTGATAGGGTCACACGGGTTGCGCGAGATGACTGTGGACCTAATTTTGTTCTGATAGGATCGCATGGGTTGCACAAGACGACTGTAGATCCAATATTGATGGCTTTAAGCCACGTATTCTGATTATGGCATTGTGCCAACCTAAAAATGGCTCTATGCCATCTTGATTATGACTATGTGTCGATCATGTTTGCTAAAGGCTTTGTACCAATCGTATTTGCCCGTGGCTTGTGCTTGATATATTTATTAATGACTCTGTTTCAATCATGTTTACTAAAGGCTTTATGCCAATCATATTTACCCATGACTGTGTGCCGATTATGCTACCCTAATTGATGGCTATGTGCCTAACATAATGCTTTTATCGATGGCTTTGCACCATTCTGCTTACGGCTTTTAGCCGTTCTGTTACTTGGCAGCGTTGCTATGGTCTTTATGGCTTCTAGCTATTCTGTCTACGGTGTGAAGCTGTTCTATTGACTTAGTGCCGCAACCGGTCTAAGCTTGGTGTGTTGGCTGGGTGGGTTGATTAATTCCCCATAGATGTGGAGGGTTGGTATCGGTGGTGTGTTGGCTGGATTGGGATGGGATGCATACTCATACTGTTGCATATCTGCTTTTAAGTTCTATCTTTGGATTGGGCTTAGACCACTTGTTCTATTACTGGTTTGGGCTAGGCCCAATTGATTCTGTTATAGACTGTGACCCAATTGATATTGTAGTGGGCTTAGCCCTCGTATGCTCTAAACTGGACTGCACTATTTCTGTTATAGGGCTTTGGCCCAATCTATTTCTGTTTTTGTCTCCGTGTACTGACTGTTACTCTAGTAAGAGGATTACACACTGAGTTTTCATAAACTCACCACATTTATTAATTTTTCTTAGGTAATCCCATCCTTAGGAGGATTGGTGCTGCGAGGTACTCGAAGATGGCCACACATCTGCTTCTATTTTTCTATTAAATTATTCATTAGTACTTTAATTTGGTTTTGAGTTGTAATAAGGCCTTTATAATTTCTAAATTTTAACTTTGGGTTTTTATTTACTTTGATTTATATCTGTTAGAGGTAAATCACAACTTTTCAAAATGTTAATTGTTTTTCTTAAAACATCTCGTTTTCGTAAATCGGTTTCTTTTAAATAAAGCTTCCGTAACATATAGGGTTTAAAAGAGTAATAACATTTTACAAGTGAATGGCTTTCAATAAACCATGTTTTAAAAATAAGCAAATGAAAGTCGAGATTTTATGCAAGGTTTAAATGGCAGCAAATTTTAAACAAGAAGGGTTTTCCATGAAAACAAGGTTTTCGGAAAACACTTCAATGTGACACGCCAAAGTCGAGCCTAACTTCTAGGCCGGGTTTAGGGTGTTTATACACCTTACTCTTTTTACTTTTATCTTCTCTTAAACTCTTTGTTACTGAGTCTCTAATCGACTGATAACCTGATATTAATTCTGCATACTTCTTCGTGGTTATTTTGACTAGGTAAGCGTTCATTAATCATGATGTATGGTTCTTTTCCAGTCTATCCCTCTTTATTGGTTGTTACTATCTTCTTTTAACAACTCTTCTCTCTGCCGTTTAATAATAGGGGTACGTCTGTTCCATTTTGTGCCTTGGATAGAAAATACTGGGGTAGGCCGATTGCTACTACCCTCCACTCTTAGTTCCATAATTCGGTAAGTTGTTATTCTGGTTTAGGTTATTTACATTTAGGATTTTGGTTAACAAGATTAGGTTATATTCCAGATCATTGTTAAAGACCGTGAAGGTAGTTTAGCCAACAATTTAAGCGAGTTAAACTGCACTCTTTCAGTTAAGGCAAGTATTTTTTTTATTATGGGTTAAATATGTATGAGTAGGCGATTAACCCTATTACCAAACGATTAATGGAAACCTTGCGTGATTGTAGGTTTTGGCATTCGTGGACCGTTAGCACTTTTCGTTAACAGGTGTGTAACAATACCTTGTAACTGATAATCGGCGAAAAATTCGAAAGGTGTGCATTCATCCTATTTTTCGATAAACCGGCAAAAGATAAAAAGTTGAAAAGCCGTGAAACTGGCAATTGATGCCATACGAGCATGTGGTCACACGTGTGGTGAACCAAACCCACGAAACATGGGCATAAGACTGTAGAATGACCAAATTACCATCGAAGGGTAAAATGACCGAATTACCCCCGAAGGGTAAAATGACCGAATTACCCCCATAGGGTAAAATGACTGAATTACCCCTGTAGGGTAGAATGACTGTAATACCCCTGTAGGGGAAATAAGCATAATACCCCTATGAAATGACCGTAATACCCTTGTAGGGTAAAATGACCACAATACCCCTGTAGGGGAAATGACTGTTATGCTCCTTATAGTATGTGTGACTGATTTGCTATATGATATATATATATATGACTATGATTGAGCATGACATTCTGCATTCACGTATGATGTTATGACATGACATTCTGCATGGGGATGGGTGATTATTGACGGAAGAAGTGCATGGCTTATAGCCATCGTGATTATGGCTCTGTGCCATCCTGATTATGGCTCTCTGCCATCCCATTTATGGCTCTGTGCCATCCTATTTATGGCTCTGTGCCATCCTATTTATGGCTCTGTGCCATCCTATTTATGGTTTATAACCATTTTGTTTAGGGCTCTTGGCCACTCTAGTTACTGGCAGTTTTGCTGCGATTCTGGTTAGTGCCATAACTGGTGCAAACTTTGTAAGTGTAGGGATGGGTGGGTGATTTATTCCCACAGCAAGTGTAGGGTTGGAGAGGAGATGGAGTGCAGGGTTGGTTGGGGTAATGTAACACCCTATAACCCTCATCCGCAGCCGAAATAGGTCATTGGGTATTAACCATTTAATACAACCTCAGGACAAATACGGAATAACATAGGAACCATTTTCAGGTGACCAATGAAAACAAATAAATAAAACAAATCTTGACTTTAACTCAATATAACTTATGCATCTAAGTAATGACATAAGCATTATCCAATCAAGCTTTCTTTTTAGTTTATGCACAAAAGTGACTTATAAAAACATACAATAAGTACATGATAAAAGAACCATTTGTCATCATGGTAATTCAATAAATATAACAACCACTGAATCTGCACATATATATATATAGACCTTAACCTATTATGTCATCTAACTAGATCATTTCACAAACATTAAAACAATCATGGGACTTTACTAATCAAAAGAACCAGCCACCTTCACATGGCTTTAATATTTACATAACCAAAATATAACTTGTTTCAAAAGGAGAGTTAAGCCTATACATGCCATTCACAAGAGTTTAGCTAATTAGCTACCGAACAAGGCTTTGATAGTAGAGATGACTTCGAGCTTAAGGTTCTCGAGACCGTAGCTGACGAACAAAAATCTATAAAACAGAAGATGCAGAGCAACAGAGTAAGCATTTCTATGCTTAGTAAGTTCAAGTAATAAAAATAATTCAATTTACTAAATTTAAGACATTTTCAATTTGCTCATTTAAAAAGACTTCACCTTAGCCGAATGTGCCTATACTAAATTTGTTCCCCCTTTTTATTCGAATATGCTAGTAGTCCACAAAAATACATGCTCACATAATTTATAAGTTCACACATAGGGCAAAGTAGCCACAGATTGTCACAATCTCCTTAAGACCATTGTTAGCACTAAACATCACTCCTTTGTAAGATAATTCAATAGGAAATTGTTCACTATTATATAACTCACGTACCTGGTCATTTTATAGTAGATGTCCTATTAACAGAGGTTGATAAAATCGAGTTCTTATCGTTATCCCTTCGGCTCTTCGGGATTTGCCCCGGCTTTGAAACTCTAGCCCTAAGGCTCTTCGGGATTTAACCCGGCTTTGAACTCTAGCCCTAAGGCTCTTCGAGATTTAACCCAGCTTTGAACTCTAGCCCTAAGGCTCTTCGGGATTTAACCCGGCTTTGAACTCTAGCCCTAAGGCTCTTCAGGATTTAACCCAGCTTTGAAATACAGATTCACATATGGTTAAATTCAGTGCATGAGCTTATTACCAAATTAATTACAAAGCATCATTCATTCATTCACTTCTCACATTAACACAAATCATGGCACTTTTAAGGTATAAAATTTGGTCTAAAGACATATAAGTAAAGTACAATCAACTTGCTTACTAAAGGCTTAATAGGTAAGAATGACTTTCGGCTAAATTGCTCATCTCTTACGTATTACGCTTACCTTAGGTCACTTAAGTAAACAATTTATCTTCATGAGTAGCCAAAAGCATATGCCATGTTAATTTAACAAACATGAGAGAAATTTAATACTTAAACTTACATCGAACTTTTCGGGAATATTATGGGTCGGCTATTCCGTCACCTTTGCTTTCCCCTTATCCGATGCCGTTCCTCTAATTTCTTGAGCTTTGATTTTGAATAACAAAAAAAATTAAATTTCATTAACCAATCATCCTCCATACTTGAGCAAGATAAGGGATATGAAAGCAATCTCTTTATTACACGAACACATATATACGTGTACCCTTATTCAGCCAAATGCCTATTCCCTTACATTACAATTAAACTATAGCTAGGTAGGTATGTACCCAAAGGTTGATGTCACTCGGCATTCAACTATACATTAAATATAAATCTATCTTTAACCGGTTCACAATTCACAATCACGAACCACATGTCGAATGCATCTCAAGAGATCAATATATGTATATATATATATAATCACACAAATGCCTTATTTGATTACAAGTATTTGTACCTATTTAAGGTACCACTTCCTTAAATGGATTTCCAAATCCCATTCGGCCATAGCCCAAAAAAAAAAATACCTATAATAAACTTATTTCAAATTTAATAACATACTTCATTGTACACATAAACATATTTATTTTAAAACCGATTGTTCAATTTCTCAACCTCCCAAAATTTCATTCGGCCATCACAAAACTTACAACCAATTGTTAACTACAACCCAATTACCAAACATTTAACCAATTTCAAAACATGCATGGATAATTAAATATATATTAAAGCTAAAAACTATTGGCTTACTATCTCAAAACTCATTCGGCTATTAAGGGTGCCCACACAAAACAAAATACTAGCATATAAACCCATCTTCAAATAGCTCTTCTTATTAATTAAACAACAAATATTACACTAAAAACATCAAAATATTTATACGGTTATTCAATCCTCATGGCCGAATGCTTTCTTTGATTTAAGTACCATCTAAAACAAGATTAATAGAATTTAAACAATGCCTTCATGAATTCTTGAAGTTTTAAGACTAAAAACACTTCTCAAGACTCCATATTGTCTTACATGATAATAGAACTCAAAGTTAGCCAAAATCCTTTACGGTTTTGCTTTGACCGAATGGAGTTTATACCACCAACTCAAAAATTTATGCATGGGCTAACCCATATGCTTACCATTCAACTTGAATTCATAAATTTTAAACAAACTAACAAGATTTCTTACCTTTGATTTTAGCCAAGTATGACCGAATGGAAGCTTAAAACTTTCCCCCTTTCTACCTTCTTCAAATCACGGCAAAAAGAACAACAATTCCTTCAAAATTCTTTTCTTTCATTAATTTATTTTTCTATTATGATATCATCCACTAACTTAAGTTTATAAAATTATAAAATAATGTCACAACCAATGGAGTCAAATGCATGGCCGGCCACTTTCTTCAAAGGGGAAAATTGGCATGCAAACCCACTTGTTTTTAGCCTATCTTATTTTAGTCATTCCAAAATTGTCTAGCTAAATTTCTAAGTTTTTCAACTAAACCCTTTTCAATAAATTCATATTGAATTTTTCAAATTCAAATCCACAACTTTCACACATGCATTAAACACATAATTTAAGCATTGAAAAAGAAAAAAATAAAAAAATTAATATTAATATTAACTATTTTAAGGACTTGGTTTAGCAGTCACGAAACCACTTCCCGACTAGGGTCGAAAATAGGGCTGTCACAACTCCCCCCTTAAAAGGATTTTTGTCCCTGAAAATCTTACCCGAAAATAGATTTGGATATCTTTCTTTCATAGTACTCTCGGGCTCCCAAGTTGCTTCCTCGATCCCATGCTTGAGCCATAATATTTTTACTAACGGAACTCTTTTGTTTCGTAATTCTTTAACGTCTCGAGCTAAAATACGGATAAGTTCTTCCTCGTAACTCAAATTAGGTTGAATTTCAACCTCGGATAGATTTAACACTTGCGAAGGTTCGGATCTATACCGACGGAGCATCGATACATGAAAAACATGGTGAATCTTTTCAAGCTCAGGAGGTAACATCAATCTATAAGCAACCGGTCCAATCTGTTCTGATATCTCATACGGTCCAATGAATCTCGGACTCAGCTTGCCTTTACGGCCAAAACGGAGTATCTTTTTCCACGGTGAAACTTTCAAAAACACCTTATCACCCACTTGATAATCGATGTCTTTTCGCTTTAAGTCCACGTATGATTTCTGACGATCGGATGCCATTCTCAAACTGTCGCGAATTATCTCCACTTTCTGCTCCGCTTCTCTGACTAAATCAACTCCAAGAATCTTATCTTCACTAAGTTCGGTCCAAAACAGAGGTGTACGGCATTTTCGACCGTAAAGAGCTTCATAGGGCGCCATCTGAATACTCGACTGGAAGCTGTTATTATACGCGAATTCAACTAGGGGTAAGTATTTCTCCCACGAGCTGCTAAACTTGAGGATGCAACATCTCAACATGTCCTCGAGTATCTGAATAACCCGCTCAGATTGACCATCCGTCTGCGGATGAAAAGCGGTGCTGAAATGAAGTTTAGTACCCAAAGCTTCTTGCAGCTTCCTCCAAAATCTAGAAGTAAATCGAGGGTCTCGATCAGAAACAATAGAAGTCGACACCCCATGCAATTGTACAATCTAAGAAACGTATAATTTCGCTAACTTATCAAGCGAAAAGTCAATGCGAACCGGGATGAAATGGGCTGATTTCGTTAAGCGATCAACAACAACCCAAATGGAGTCCTTTTTGCTCGGCGTCAACGGTAAACCCGACACAAAGTCCATTGTAACGCGATCCCATTTCCACTCGGGTATCAAAATCGGCTGAAGTAATCCCGACGGCACCTGATGTTCCGCTTTTACTTGCTGACATACTAAGCATTTGGATACAAAATTAGAGATGTCTCGTTTCATGCCGTGCCACCAATACTGTCGCTTCAAATCATTATACATTTTCGTACTACCCGGATGGACCGACATTCGGCTACTATGGGCTTCATTCAAAACCATTGAAACTAGCTCAGACTTTTTCGGAACACACAATCGGTCTTTAAATCTCAAACAATCATTTCCGTCGACCCGAAATGCTGAATCTACATTTGACTCACACTGAACTCGTTTGGCAACTAAGTTGTCGTCGGCTTTCTGAGCCTCACAAATCTGTTGAAGTAGCACAGGTCTTGCTACCAATTCGGCAATCAACACATCATCTCCTGACATCGTCAGTTTCACGTTCATAGCTTGCAAGGAAAATAAGGATTTTCGGCTAAGAGCGTCTGCAACTACATTAGCCTTTCCCGGGTGATAATCAATAACAAGCTCATAGTCTTTTAGCAATTCTAGCCACCGCCTTTGTCTCAAATTCAAATCTTTTTGAGACATCAGATGCTTGAGACTTTTGTGATCGGAGAAAATGTGACATTTTTCACCGAACAGATAGTGTCGCCAAATTTTTAAAGCGAAAACAATAGCGGCTAATTCGAGATCATGAGTCGGATAATTCCGCTCGTGAGGCTTCAACTGTCTCGAAGCATAAGCAATAACCCGGCCTTCTTGCATCAAAACGCAGCCTAAACCGTTCAGAGATGCATCACTATAAACTACAAACTCTTTACTGGTTTCTGGCTGGACTAACACTGGAGCTTCCGTCAAAAGGGTTTTCAGTTGGTCGAAGCTTTTCTGACACTTATCCGACCACTCGAACTTGATATCTTTTTGCAGCAATCTCGTCAATGGAGCCGCAATCATCGGAAAACCTTTGACGAATCGTCGGTAATAACCAGCGAGTCCTAAAAAGCTTCGAACTTCAGTAATATTTTTAGGGGGTTTCCAGTCGAGAATAGCTGAAATTTTGTTCGGATCAACTCGAATACCCAAAGCAGATACTATATGCCCCAAGAACCCGACCTCGCGCAACCAAAATTTGCACTTGCTGAATTTCGCATACAATTGATTTTCACGTAAGGTCTGAAGTACTAGTCTCAAATGCTCGGCATGCTTGGCTTCATTTCGAGAGTAAATCAAAATATCATCGATGAACACTACCACAAAGCGATCCAAAAACGGCCTAAACACCCGATTCATCAAATCCATGAATACTGCAGGGGCATTGGTGAGTCCAAACGGCATCACTAAGAACTCATAGTGATCGTATCTCGTTCTGAATGCCATTTTCGGTACATTGGAATCTCTAACTCTCAACTGATAATAGCCGGATCGCAAATCAATCTTCGAAAAGACGGAGGCTCCTTTCAACTGATCGAACAAATCGTCAATTCGGGGCAACGGATACTTATTCTTTACCGTGGCTTTATTCAGCTGTCGATAGTCGATGCACATTCTCATAGTCCCGTCCTTCTTTTTCACGAACAAAACTGGTGCACCCCAAGGCGAAAAACTAGGTCGCGCAAAGCCTCTATCCGTCAACTCCTGCAGCTGAGATTTTAATTCTTTTAATTCGGTAGGTGCCATACGATACGGGGCAATCGAAATCAGTGTCGTACCTAGAATCAACTCTATACCAAACTCGACCTCTCTTACAGGCGGCAATCCCGGTAATTCTTCAGGAAAGACATCTGAAAACTCATAGACTATGGGCACCGTCCCAAGTTCTCGGTCGAAAACTTTGTTATCTAGCACATAGGCCAAATACGCTTCATAACCCTTCCTCACGTATTTCTGAGCTGACATGGTTGTAATTATTGCAGGTGGCCCACTTAGATCAATGGACTCAATTCGGATTATTTCATTATTCGAACATCGCAAATCGATAATTTTCTGCTTACAATTTACTATCGCGTCATGAACGGTCAACCAGTCCATTCCGAGATAATGTCAAATTCGTCGAATGGTAGAAGCATCAAGTCCGCCGGAAAACAGAAATCTCAAACCATTAACGGACATTTCTTGCATACTTTATCAACCATAACACAACGACCCAAAGGGTTCGACACTCGAATTTCAAATTCAGTAGACTCAAGAGGAAGAGTCTTACTGGAGGCTAAAGTTTCACACACATATGAATGGGTCGAACCAGGATCAATCAGGGCAATAACATCAGTATTAAAGAGGGTGAAAGTACCAGTAATAACATCCGGAGAAGAAGCTTCCTCGCGGGCACGAATAGCATATGCTCTGGCCAGTGCTCGAGCCTCGGATCTAACTGTAGTATCTCTAGTCCCTCTCTGACTGCCGCTAATATTTCCACCCCGTCGCGGTGGTCTACCCCGCGAAGCTGTGCCACTAGGTCTCTGAGTCGAATCGGGAGTGCGTTCATCATTTCTTGGACAATCTTTAATAAAATGGTCGGCAGATCCACATCTGAAACAAGAGCGGTCACGATGCCTACAGCTCCCCGGGTGCCATTTACCATAATAATTGCAATCCAATCTATCCCGACGTTCATTTCCAACACTGGCAATAGAAGTAGCTCTCGAACTCACGGGAGGTCGATGGTGTTCTCGTTTAGAAAAACCCGATGTATATTTAGATCGGCCTGAATCATCTCTAGTCTTTTTGGACGATTGCTGAACAAATTTTCCCGCAGATCTCTTACGGAACTCTTTATTTCCATCTTCGGCTTTTCTTTTTTCATTACTGAGCTCTTCAGCTTTACAAGCTCGCTCGACTAACACAACAAACTCCTTAATTTCCAGAATTCCCACTAGCAGCCTGATATCTTCGTTTAATCCGTCCTCAAAACGCTTACACATGATGGCCTCGGAGGATACACACTCGTGGGCATAGCGGCTAAGGCGCACGAACTCTCTCTCATATTCGGCCACTGACATCTGACCTTGTTTAAGTTCAAGAAATTCCTTCCGTTTTTGATCGATGAATCTCTGACTGATATATTTCTTACGGAACTTATTTTGGAAGAATTCCCAGTTGACCCGTTCCTTCGGAACAACAGAAACCAGAGTATTCCACCAGTAGTAGGCAGCGTCACATAACAGAGACACCGCACATTTAAGACACTCCTCGGGTGTGCAGGACAGTTCATCGAACACTCGGATGGTATTGTCGAGCCAAAACTCGGCTCGCTCGGCATCGTCACTAGGGGTAGCCCGGAACTCTTCGGCCCTATATTTTCTAATTTTGTCAACAGGGGGCCTACTCGATCTCACTGGATCGGTCACAAGAGGAGTCGTAAAAGTCAGAAAGAGAGTATTCGGGGGCAGAGGTTGCGGAACAGCCGAATTTGATCTAGCGAATTGAGTGAACCAGTCACTCATGATTGCATAGAAAGCTAGTCTAATATCATCATCTCGATGACCAATATTTGGCTGAGAGTCGGGTGGCGCTGTCCCTTGCGCGGGAGTAGGAGCTACACTCTCAACATCGTCCGCTACGGTTCGATCAGGTTCGGGATCCATTCTATATCAAAAATCACATTTCAGATATCAGAAGTCATCTCACTATCAAAACGACACTAAATGGCATGTATAGCTAGACTCATACTTACTACGGTAGTCCGAGAATCGACTAAACCTGGCTCTGATACTAATAAAATGTAACGCCCTATAACCCTCATCCGTAGCCGGAATAGGTCATTGGGTATTAACCATTTAATACAACCTCAGGAAAAATATGAAATAACATAGGAACCATTTTCAGGTGACCAATGAAAACAAATAAATAAAACAAATCTTGACTTTAACTCAATATAACTTATGCATCTAAGTAATGACATAAGCATTATCCAATCAAGCTTTCTTTTTAGTTTATGCACAAAAGTGACTTACAAAAACATACAATAAGTACATGATAAAAGAACCATTTGTCATCATTGGTAATTCAATAAATATAACAACCACTGAATCTGCACATATATATATATATAGACCTTAACCTATTATGTTATCTAACTAGATCATTTCACAAACATTGAAACAATCATGAGACTTTACTAATCAAAAGAACCAGCCACCTTCGCATGGCTTTAATATTTACATAACCAAAATATAACTTGTTTCAAAAGGAGAGTTAAGCCTATACATGCCATTCACAAGAGTTTAGCTAATTAGCTACCGAACAAGGCTTTGATAGTAGAGATGACTTCGAGCTTGAGGTTCCCGAGATCGTAGCTGACGAACAAAAATCTATAAAACAGAAGATACAGAGCGACAGAGTAAGCATTTCTATGCTTAGTAAGTTCAAGTAATAAAAACAATTCAATTTACTAAATTTAAGACATTTTCAATTTGCTCATTTAAAAAGACTTCACCTTAGCCGAATGTGCCTATACTAAATTTGTTCCCCCTTTTTATTCGAATATGCTAGTAGTCCACAAAAATACATGCTCACATAATTTATAAGTTCACACATAGGGCAAAGTAGCCACAGATTGTCACAATCTCCTTAAGACCATTGTTAGCACTAAACATCACTCCTTTGTAAGATAATTCAATAGGAAATTGTTCACTATTATATAACTCACGTACCTGGTCATTTTATAGCAGATGTCCCATTAACAGAGGTTGATAAAACCGAGTTCTTATCGTTAGCCCTACGGCTCTTCGGGATTTGCCCCGGCTTTGAAACTCTAGCCCTAAGGCTCTTCGGGATTTAACCCGGCTTTGAACTCTAGCCCTAAGGCTCTTCGGGATTTAACCCAGCTTTGAACTCTAGCCCTAAGGCTCTTCGGGATTTAACCCGGCTTTGAACTCTAGCCCTAAGGCTCTTCGGGATTTAACCCAGCATTGAAATACAGATTAACATATGGTTAAATTCAGTGCATGAGCTTATTACCAAATTAATTACAAAGCATCATTCATTCATTCACTTCTCACATTAACACAAATCATGGCACTTTCAAGGTATAAAATTTGGTCTAAAGACATATAAGTAAAGTACAATCAACTTGCTTACTAAAGGCTTAATAGGTAAGAATGACTTTCGGCTAAATTGCTCATCTCTTACGTATTACGCTTACCTTAGGTCACTTAAGTAAATAATTTATCTTCATGAGTAGCCAAAAGCATATGCCATGTTAATTTAACAAACATGAGAGAAATTTAATACTTAAACTTACATCGAACTTTTCGGTAATATTACGGGTTGGCTATTCCGTCACCTTTGCTTTCCCCTTATCCGATGCCGTTCCTCCAATTTCTTGAGCTTTGATTTTGAATAACAAAAAAAATTAAATTTCATTAACCAATCATCCTCCATACTTGAGCAAGATAAGGGATATGAAAGCAATCTCTTTATTACACAAACAAATATATACGTGTACCCTTATTCAGCCAAATGCCTATTCCCTTACATTACAATTAAACTATAGCTAGGTAGGTATGTACCCAAAGGTTGATGTCACTCGGCATTCAACTATACATTAAATATAAATCTATCTTTAACCGGTTCACAATTCACAATCACCAACCACATGCCGAATGCATCTCAAGAGATCAATATATGTATATATATATATAATTACACAAATGCCTTATTTGATTACAAGTATTTGTACCTATTTAAGGTACCACTTCCTTAAATGGATTTCCAAATCCCATTCGGCCATAGCCCAAAAACAAATACCTATAATAAACTTATTTCAAATTTAATAACATACTTCATTGTACACATAAACATATTTATTTTAAAACCGATTGTTCAATTTCTCAACCTCTCAAAATTTCATTCGGCCATCACAAAACTTACCACCAATTGTTAACTACAACCCAATTACCAAACATTTAACCAATTTCAAAACATGCATGGATAATTAAATATATATTAAAGCCGAAAACTATTGGCTTACTATCTCAAAACTCATTCGGCTATTAAGGGTGCCCACACAAAACAAAATACTAGCATATAAACCCATCTTCAAATAGCTCTTCTTATTAATTAAACAACAAATATTACACTAAAAACATCAAAATATTTATACGGTTATTCAATCCTCATGGCCGAATGCTTTCTTTGATTTAAGTACCATCTAAAACAAGATTAATAGAATTTAAACAATGCCTTCATGAATTCTTGAAGTTTTAAGACTAAAAACACTTCTCAAGACTCCATATTGTCTTACATGATAATAGAACTCAAAGTTAGCTAAGATCCTTTACGGTTTTGCTTTGACCGAATGGAGTTTATACCACCAACTCAAAAATTTATGCATGGGCTAACCCATATGCTTACCATTCAACTTGAATTCATAAATTTTAAACAAACTAACAAGATTTCTTACCTTTGATTTTAGCCAAGTATGACCGAATGGAAGCTTAAAACTTTCCCCCTTTCTACCTTCTTCAAATCACGGCAAAAAGAACAACAATTCCTTCAAAATTCTTTTCTTTCATTAATTTATTTTTCTATTATGATATCATCCACTAACTTAAGTTTATAAAATTATAAAATAATGTCACAACCAATGGAGTCAAATGCATGGCCAGCCACTTTCTTCAAAGGGGAAAATTGGCATGCAAACCCACTTGTTTTTAGCCTATCTTATTTTAGTCATTCCAAAATTGTCTAGCTAAATTTCTAAGTTTTTCAACTAAACCCTTTTCAATAAATTCATATTGAATTTGTCAAATTCAAATCCACAACTTTCACACATGCATTAAACACATAATTTAAGCATTGAAAAAGAAAAAAATAAAAAAATTAATATTAATATTAACTATTTTAAGGACTTGGTTTAGCGGTCACAAAACCACTTCCCGACTAGGGTCGAAAATAGGGCTGTCACAGGTAACATGCATCATGCATTCTGATAAATGATATTGCATACTATTGTTACTAATTCTACTATTGTATTGGGCTAAGGCCTACCTGATACTGTTTACTATACTGGGCTTAGGCCCAAATTGTTACTGCATTCTGTATATCTAACTAACTACATATTAGGGGATTACACACTGAGTTTCGTAAACTCACCCAACTGTCCAACTGTACAGGTGATCCCCAGCGTTAGGTGGGTTGGTACTACGAGGGACTCGGAGGTGGCTACACTACTACTCTTATTTTCTTTTACTGGGCTTTTACTTACTTTGAAATTTCATTCTGGGTTTTTATTTGTATAATAAGGCCTCTCCAATTTTCTAACTTTCAATGGGGTTTTTATTTATTATGACTTATATATGTTAGAAATAGAGCGCGATTTTCCAAAACGATAATTGTTTTTAGAATATCACATTTTCGCAAGATTGTTGAAATGCTTCCGCAACAAACAATGTTTTAAAAGTAATGACAATTTAAAGTGGTTAACAAATGAAAAGTCATGCTTTAAGAATTAACAAAGAGGCTTTAACCTTCGAACGAGATTTTATCAGCAAGAACAAGTTTTTGAAAAACACTACAATGTGATATCGCCAGATTCGGCCATAATGTCTAGGTCGGGTTTGGGGTGTTACATCTATAGGCAAAGTCTTATAGGATACCAAGTTCATGCTTATATACAAATGTGTTAGACCCTAGATATATCAATGCAATCACAGAAGTATCGTAAAGAGTAAAATCACCAGTAATAACATCTGGAGATGAAGCTTCCTCTCGAGCTCTGATGGCGTAAGCTCTAGCAGGTGCTCTAGCTTCAGATCGTATAGTTGTATCTTTAGTCATTCTTTGACTTCCACTTACATTTCCCATATTTTGGGAGGTCTACCTCTAGCTGAAGTGCCACTCGGTCTCGAATTCTGTACAATTTTTTGTTCAATTGACTTAGGGCAGTCTCGAATAAAGTGATCTAGGGATCCACATTTAAAGCAAGCTCGATCATTCAATCTACAATTGCCCAGATGTCTTTTACCACAGTGTTTGCACTCATGTCGATCAGATCTGACATTTCCAACACTAGCAATCGAAGTAGCTGGAGCTCTAAAGCTGGAATGCGATCTTGCACGATCTCTACTCAAATGTCCCAAATTAGCCTTTGAACGGCTATAGTCATCTTGGATGTTCTTTGATGCAAACTGAAATGATTTACTCGATGATCTCTTTCTCACATCTCTAGCTTCTGGATTAACTTTTCTTTTCTCTTTCCCGAGTTCTTCAGTTTTGCATGCTCGGTCAACAAGCACAACAAATTTTTTTATTTCCAGAATTCTGAATAACAAACAAATTTCTTCATTTAAGCCATCTTTGAATCTTTTACACATTATTTCTTCAGTTGAGACACCTTATCGTGCGTACCGGCTCAATCGAACAAATTCATGCTCATATTCCATAACGGACATTCAACCCTGTTTTAGTTTAAGAAACTCTTTTCGTTTCTGATCTATGAATCTCTGACTGATATATTTCTTTCGAAATTTAGTTTGAAAGAAATCCTAGGTTATTCAATCTTTCAGAACAACAGAGGTTAGAGTTTGCTAGTATTGATAAGATGCATCTCTCAGCAAATAAATGGCATCTTTAATACATTCATCAGGGGTACACGACATCAAACATTCTGATTGTATTCTTGAGCCAAAAATTAGCTCTCTCAACATCATCATCGTTAGTTGCCATGGACTCTTTGGCCCCGTACTTTCTCATTTTATCGACTAGAGGCTTACTTAACTGAATAGGATTCACAATCGGAGGAATAACATAGGCTTGTGCAGGGTTAGCCAGGGGCGGAGGTTGTTGAGCAGCTGAATTCTTTCGAACAAATTTTGAGAGCCACTCGTTCCTTGTTTGGAAGAAGGCTTGCTTTCCTCCCTCTCATGACTACTAGTTATAGGTCTTGAATCAGATGGCACTACTCCTTGGGTGGGAGCAGGTGCATTACTCTCAACATCGTCAGCTACAGCTTGTTCGGGATCCATTACTATTCTAGAAACATATTTCATTTGTCAGGATTGTCACACCCCAAACCTGACCTGGACGCTACGACCGAATCTGGCGATGTCACATTGGCATGCTTTTTGTAAATCAAGTTGACATTGATGTAAAACCCCATTTTCCTATAAGTCTTCTTTTTGTTACCTTCTATCGATTCAAGGTTGTGTCGTTAATTTCCAAAACACATGTTATTTCCAAAAGGTTATTTATTTTTAAAAACAATATTTATTATCCAAAAACCATTTACTCATTAAATTGTTATTAATTTCAAAACAACCTTTTATCACGGAAGCTTTTTAAAACAGTTGGCGTATTTCTTTAAAAGTTTGCTTATTTTGTAAAAACTCGAGTTTCCTAGTTCTAGCAGATATAACTAACATATCAACAAAAACCCAATTTGAAAGTTAAAAATTAAAAGAGGCCTTATTACAAACTAATACCCAAATTAAAGCCAATATCATTATAAAGTACTGGATCTAACTTAATGAGTAGCGTGGCCACCGCTAAGTCCTTCAAGTGCATCGAACTGCCTAAGATTGGGGATTACCTGTATAGTTAAAACTGAAGGGTGAGTTTATGAAAACTCAGTGTGTAATTCCCTAAATAATAATACAGACAATATGCAATAGAAAGAACTAGGCCTAAGCCCTTTCACAGTAATAGTATCGGTTGGGCCTTAGCCCTTAACAGTATTACTTGGGCCTTAGCCCATAACAATATCAGAAATCAGTATGCATAATACATGTTATCCCAACAAACCTTGAACACCATCTCCTGTCCAACCCTGCACTCCTGTGGGGAATAAATCACCCACCCATCCCTACACTTACAAAGTTAGCACTGGTTGCGGCACTAAATAGTATTGCAGGAAGCTGCCATTAATATCAGTGGCTTAAAGCCATCAGTAGGTCCATAGCCATCTTGGGCGACCCGTGCAACCTTAACAGTTCAGTACACTTCCAACAAATACAATAACCCATCCCCATGCAGTATATCATGATATCATGCATGTATACAAATATATACATATCTATGTATATATCAAATGGCATGCTCAATCGATCATACATCATATAAGGGCATAATAGTCATTTTACCTCATAGGTGCATAAAAGTCATTTTATCAATTTGGGGTCTAGTTATACCTATAGACCCATCAGTAGGTCCACAGTCATCTCGGGCGACCCATGCAACCTTAACAGTACAAACAGTGAAAATGGGCCCAAGGCCCTTTGTGCGATCCATGTGGGCCCACACGCCCGTGTGACCTTCAAAGCCCAGAAATGACCTTGGCGGTGTGAACGACACAGTCAGGTCCAATATCGTCCACACATCTGTGTGGTATACTCGTGTGGGGCCCGCAAGCCTGTTGGGCCCATACGGCCTAGTTTGGGCCAACAAGGCACAAAACAGTAAACCCATGAATTGGCCATGGGGCCTCTACAGCCAAATGCCCATATTTCATGCATCCAGATTGCCACGCGAGCTAGCACACATTCGCGTAGCGTCAATTATCATAATTCTGGCTTTTGGCCAAATTGCGTTAGTAATAGTGTGATTACACACCTGTTTGTGTAGCGTACTAAAAGTCCGCGAGCACTAAAACGTACATTCAATTTGGGACATTCCATTAGTTGACTGATAATAGAATTAGACAACCCTTCTTAGAACACTTATCGAATGTATTAGGTATCACCTACCCTGATCGAACACTTGAGACTTTCACACTTCAATCATTACAGAAGAGTAATTACTAGCCCTTAGAGATCACCTGCAAACCAACCGAATCTTATTAACCTTAACCCTTTCTTTTTACACAACTAGTTTTAACCGAAAATGCAAAACCAAGTATAGAAGAAGGAAGCAATACACTTGAATGAAAGCCAAATGCTCACGACCCAATAGAGGCAAAAGGTAGAGCAACCACACCCTTAGCAATAATCCGTAGCCAAAAAGGAGGGGTTAGATGAAAGAAAACTCCTAGAACAAAGAGCGAAAGAGAGAAATGACTGTGAGTATCTGAACAGAGATGGTGCATTCAGCCAAAAGGAAACAAAACCACTTGGGAACGAACAAAGAATAAAAGAAAATTGATAGATAGGAGATTGAAGGGAAGCAAAAATTGAAGGCAACCAAAACCGAAAGGTTTCTAAAAGCCCTAGTAAAATTCAGTTCAAAGGCAAAAACAAAATGAGAAGGAATATTGGCAAAACGAAATGGAGAGCAACTGAAACTCAACAATTGCACAGCCATAAGAACTCACCCCCAAAGCTGAATTCTTGAGTGTTTAGAGTTCAAATTCGGCACTAATTCTCCCTCTAATTCAAATTCCATATTTTCCACCCCAAAACACTCAAAACTGACCCTTTTTCCCTCAACCACCAAATCCTAATATCCTCTCTTGGGATTCAGCAACTACACTATTACCATACCACCACTACTTAGTATTTTGGTCAAACTTCAATATTGACATGGCGCAATCAACAAAATAAAATACTCTACTGCGCCTTTCTTAGGATTCAAAGCTTAACTCCCTGGCATAGATAACATGCCACTTACCCCAAGACCAACAGGCTTTTTATGTCATGGTTCAAACATATTTATTTAAGAAGCCTAGTGAATAGCAACTGGGTTTAATCAAGTAAAATTAAAATTTTTTGTACAAGCCAAGCCTTGAACTCTTGACTTCATAGACACTTCCAGAGCATATAACCACTCAAACAGGCAGACAATTGTTCCACAAACATACCAAATCAATTACTTAAATTTTTGGGGCGCTACAAGGATTCATCACACTATCTCAATTCAAAAATATGACATGTATAACTAGACTCACACACGCTACGTTAGTCCTAGAATCGACTAAACTGTAGCTTTGATACTAACCAAATGTAACACCTCTAACTCATATCCGTCGCCGAACTAGGGTTAAGAGGTATTACCGGACATATTGAAACATTTCATGAACATTTTACAAACATAATTATATAACATCAATTCATAGCAATTCACACACACATAGTCCCTTTAGAAGGTCTACGAGACCTTAAACATGCTCTGGAGAAGGTTCGAGACTGAACCGATATCGTATAAATTTGTTCAAAACATAACAAATTTTTCAAAGCTATGGAGGTCACACACCCATGTGAACAGGTCGTGTGCCTCACACGCCCATGTGAACAAGCCGTGTACCTCACACGGCATTAGACATGCCCGTGTGTCTAGGCCGTGGCAAAATAGGGCATACATACTGACTTGTTGACACGGCCACAAGACATGCCCGTGTGCTAGGCCGTGTTAAAATTATGAAGGTTACTGACTTCCTCACACGGCCAGTCACATGCCCGTGTGTCAAGCCCATGTGGCTATTCGAAATGGCCTCATGCACTCGTGTGTGGGCCGTGTGCTAGGCCGTGCCAAACCTGGAGGGTATACTGACTTAGCCACACAGCCTGCCACATGCCCGTGTGTGAGACCGTGTGGTCTGCCCAGGTTCAATTTGAATTGGCCTTCGAACAACACTACAAAGGCACACACCCGTGTAGGCAAAAATAAGACATTTACAAGGCCACAATACCACCTTTAAGGGTCATCCCTAGAATACCAATTCCAAGCATCAAATACACCACATTTTCAGCCAAATTCACCACCAAAACATGCACCATTTATACCACAACATCATCAACCAATTTCATGCTCATTTATCATACCAAAACAAACCAAATTCTCATGCCAAATTCATTTATACAAATATATTTAACATCCCAATTTCCATATCAAACTCTCATACCAAATTCACAACTAGATCACATACCAAACTTACCAAATTGACCATGTCTATTAGGCCATTCATAAGCACATCAAACATACCATTTCTCATCACATAATTCATACCAAAATCAATTCATATGCTCAACCATAATCAAGCCAAATCTCAGGGCTAGATATTGACAACTCAAAACATATCTTTACATTTCTAGTCTATACAAGCCATACTTTTATAAATATACCTTTTCAAAAGGTACCAAAATATAGTTTGATAGTGTGATGATAATCTTCGATGATCCTCAAGCTTCTGGCAGCTTCGATAATCTATAAAACAATTGAAAACACACAAGGTAAGTTTTTAAAAGCTTAGTAAGCCATATACAAATAAACTTATCATCAAAGCAAATATACACCATATTATACATGTAAACCATAGCCAAATACAGTCACAAATCTCATAGTTCACATACATTTCACATATTCCCAATTCACTTGCACATATAACATATTTTCTCATACTTATATCACATATCTTCAATTGTACATATACTTACTTTTCATTCTCATACATTGTATATATTTCAAATGTACCTGAGTTGGATACACATTCACATAACCATTCATTTCTCGGAATGCCCGTTGAACCATTCAAAATCAATAAGGATACTCGGATAGCTTGGAAAGCTCGTCAATGCCAACGTCCCAGACGTGGTCTTACATGTAATCAAATATCGACGCCACTGTCCCAAATAGGGTCTTACACAAAATCATGTACGATGCTGATGTCCTAGACATGGCCTTACACGTAAATCTCAAATCAATGCCAACGTCCCAGACGTGGTCTTACACGATAACTCATATCGGAATCCTATGTCATGACAAATGTATCCTAACTATTCCTATGGTTCGTACGGAGCTTTCGAACTTTATCACATTATTGAAAGTTTCTAAATTTCACATTTTCATCTTTATTGCCATTCGTCACAATTCAATTTCATATAAGCATGAATAAATCAACTAAAACACATTTATTTGTATATAGACTTACCTCGTATGGAAATGAACGGTTGAATCAACTACTCGACCACTTTCGATTTCTCCCGATCTAATTCTATTTTCTTTTGTTCTTGATCTATATAAATTCAAAATTTAGCAATTTAATAACACAATTCATTCATTTCAAACCAAAAAATATATTTAGGGCACTTTGCACTTTAGCTCCTATAATTTCACATTTATGACATTTTAGTCGTTATCACAAAAATACACAACACAAAAATACACAAAATTTCATAATTCCCATGTAATAGCCCGAACTAGGGGCTAAACGGAAAAGTGGTTTTGAAACCATGAATATGAGGTTTAAAATACTAATTTGATTTAGTTTTGATGTTTGTTGGGTGTTTGGATGAATATGTGAAACTTTGGTGTGTGAATTTTATTGGTTACATGTCCAATTTGGTATGTTGGACTAAATTGCAATAGGTGAAAAATATGGGTTTTATTTCATAAAGAACTTGATGGAATTAGGTTTTGAAATTAGAGGTCCTTATATGGTAATTAAACCATTTTAACTTATTTTGGACAAAAATGCCCAAAAAAGGGTGGAATACTAAAGGTTTTAATGAATGGCATTTCGATCATTTGGTTAATAAAAGAATAAAAAGGGAAAAATAAGGAAAAATCGTGTCCATAAACCTTCTCCTTGGCTGAACATAGAAAGGAAGCCATAGCTAGGGTTTCGTTAATTTCTCAAGCTCATAGTAAGAGCAATCGAGCTCTGTTTTTAACTTTCTTCATATTTTTAGAATCCTCGTAACTTGCTCTAGCTATTTCTACCATTATTTTAAGCTAGGGTTGATGTTTTAAATTTTACCCATGTATGATATATAAGTATTTTGATGTCTAATGGTGCAATATGAAGGTTTAGGGTGTGGTAAACTATGATTATTAGGTAATTTTTCATGGAAGTCCCTAAAAAGGACTAAATTGCAGGGTTAATAAATTGAAGGGTAAAAGTATGAAATTGTGAGAAATGTGGGCTTTTTTAAGTGCCATGGATATTCAGCTAGGCTTGGGTAACCAATAGAATTGATACATTTCAATTTACGAGCATAAGGACTTAGTTGTAAAAATTACAAAGTAAGGGGTAAAATGGTAAAAGTTTCCATAGAAGGATTTTGTGTCCAATTGAGCAATGTCTGCATTAAATGAGTTAAATGTGTCATTATAGATTGAGAAGATCGAGGAATCAACCTTGACCGGGGCAAGGGCAAGGTCTTGGATTAAGTTGCAAATTACCGCTTTTTGTTGTCGAGGTAAGTTTATATGTAAGTAATGTGTCCATTTTAATTGTACATTAATAATTCTAATGGATATTATGAAATGTTGGTATTGAAAATCTTCTATGATGTTGGTTGTGTTGGAAATGAGAGTTCCTAATAGAACTTTTAGAATAACGGGTGATACGAATAAAATATTGTTTGGCCACATGTGTGATAAAGTGATATTCACCATGTAGACCCAATGACTATGAAGCTCAATGGCTAAGACACATGTTTGATAAAGTTACCTTCACCATGTGTACATAAGAGCAATGTCATATGTAGCTAAGTCACATGAATGATAAAGTGACCTTCACCATGTGCACACGAAGGCTACGAGCTTAAATGGCTAAGTCACATGGGTGATAAAGTCACCTTCGCCATGTGTACACAAGGGCTATGAGAATAAATGACTACGTCACCTTGATGATAAAGTGATCTTCACTATGTGTACCTGAGAGCTAGGCTTATGTGTTGATGGAATCATGAGTTGAAAATCCACCGAGTATCAAATGTTAATCTGAAAAGTTCAACAGGAATGCTTATTAAAGAGACTTAGTGTGGTAGATCAATATGTGTGCGCATGTGAATTCTTTGGGCAAGTGAAATTGTTGAAAAATGCATGTGATTGTGAGGATACATGTGGACTTAAATAGGTGAAAATAATGTGTATGAATTGTATGGGAAAGTTGGTAAGATTTGGGTGGTAAGTTGGTATGAGTGATATCCTTGGTGTGGCTAAATGTTATCTTAATGCAAATTATTTACATATAGACTTACTAAGCTTTTGAATCTTACTCCTTTCTCTTTTCCCTTGCTTTATAGATTCAGTCAAGCCAGCTCGGGATTAGATCGAGTCAGAGCATCACCCACACTATCGACAGTATCTTTTTGTATAATGAAAAAACTCTTAGGCTCTGTCATGTATAGAGACTTAGTGAGGTTGTAGGTGTTAAGTTGGTTTGGTTATGTTATGGTAATTGTCATGGCATAAGTTATTTTATAATCAAAGGCTAAGTGATTTAGCCATTGATAATGATATTTTGTTATCTACCCTTATGATGAATTTTCATGAAATACTTGGTATGTTTGTATGTGTTTAACTTGAAATGGATGAGTAAATAGAGTCTTTTAGATGACTAAAGATGTGTTTATTATGTGGTGTTAAAAGTAGTAGTGATAGCATGTGTTTTAGGGCCAAGTATGTCTTGGAAAATGGCCTAACTTAAGGCCACGCGGCCGGCCCACATGGCCATGTGTGTAGGGTGTGTGAACCTTACATGGAATTTTCAGAGTTTAGGGACGTCACATGGCCTGGCCACACAGGCGTGTCCCATGGCCGTGTGACCAAAATGTCATGTTGACGTCATAAACAAAATGTCCCAATTTTTTAGACGGGGAGGCCATACGAGCTTGTTGAGGTCGTGTGAAGGACACGGGCCAAAGACACGAGCGTGTGCTTGGCTGTTTGAAAACCCCTGTAGGTTCGTAATGAAAAATAAATTCCAAATGAATCAACATGGGTAGGGGACACGAGCATGTGTGACCACATGGCCTACACACATGGGCGCGTCCCTGTCTCACACGGACATGTACCCTGTATTGGTCAAATTTTCCAAATTGTTTCTAAGTTCTCAGTTTGGTATCGGGCCACTCCCTAACCATGTTTTAGGCCTCGTAAGCCCATTTTAAGAGTTGTATGATATTTTATGATTAAGTTTTAATTTGGAAGAAAAATTTGTGGTTCGATAATGTGTGGATGTTGGTAATTTTGTTCGATAATGTCTCATGCTCGGGTAAGGTGATAAACCCGTGTAAGGGGTATTACATTTAGTGGTATCAGAGCTATAGTTTATTTAGTTCTCAAACTACCATAGTGTGGTGGATGAGTCTAGCTATAACTATACATCCCATAGATATATTGTGATAGTGTAGTGACTCCTGACTTTTTTAAACTGTATTTTGGTTTTATATAATAATGGATCCCGAACGAGCTGCAATTGATGATGCTGCTAGCAATACGCCGGCTCCTGCGCCGATAGAAAGTAGAAATGAGACTATAAGTCAAGGAGACGAGGCTCGGGATACCTTTCTCTGAATGATGAATGATTGGTACACTGATTTCATTAGAGCGAATCCTAATGCTCAACCCCCTCCTCCTTTGCCTATACCACAACCTGTTCCTGTAGCCCCACAGGTTGTTGATATGGTAAGGTTGGCAAAACCTCCGGTGGATAAAATTCGGAAACAATGAGCTGAAGAGTTTAGAGCTAGTGTGGATGATGATCCAGAGAGAATAGAGTTTTGGCTCAAAAATTCTATCAGAGTAATTGAAGAATTATCTTGTACACCTGAGGAGTGTCTAAAATGTACTGTGTCCTTGTTGAAAGATTTGGCTTATCATTAGTGGAAGACATCAATATCTGTGGTTTCGAGAGAGAAAGTGGCATGGGATTTCTTTTTGGAAGAATTTCGCAAAAAGTATCTAAGTCAGAGGTTTGTGGATAAAAAACGGAAAGAGTTCCTTGAGTTGAACAAGGTAAGATGACCATGGCTGAGTATGAACGTGAATTTGTCAGACTTAGCAAATTTGCACAAGAATGTGTTTCTACCGAGGCGATGTTGTGTAGAAGGTTTGAGGACGGGCTCGATGAGGATATCAAAGTGCTAGTGGGAATCCTAGAACTAAAAGAATTTGTGGTGTTAGTTGATAGAGCATGCAAAGCCAAGGAGCTAAATAAAGAGAAAAGAAAAGCAATTATGCAGACTCGAGATGCTCAGAAGAGACCGATGAGTAAGTCCTTCCAATATTCTTCAAAGAGGTCTAAAGAAATGAATCCTAGAACAACAGTTTCAACTAGACAATTGATAAACGACAAATTATACATATTTTTACCTCATTTTTAGCCTATATTTTGGATGAATTATTGTCAATTTTGTAAGAATTGGTGCCCTTAACCCTTCTATTTCATTTTGTATACTCAAGAGAGCATAAGGAAGAGAAAAGAATAAAAAACGGGCCGAAAACGAAGAAAATGGGCCAAAGTGTGAAAACAACACGGCCTAAGGAGTCACCACACGGCCTGGCACACGGCCATACCACATAAGGTCCAACACGGCCCAGCCCCGACAAGCACGGCCAGGCCAACAGCCATGCCACCCTCAATAGGCCCGTACATGGCCTTTTATCGAAATCATACGGGCGTGGCACACGGGCGTGTCCCTGTCGTGAGGAAGTGTAATTTCACTTGGATTTGGATACTTAGAAGCTAAGAAAGGCATCCCAAAGCTATATATAAAGACCCAAGGAGGCAACTCTAAGGGTGTACTCTTTTCTCCCAAAAGGAGCGCTATATTTCTGCCAACACAAGGAGTGAAAGTAAGGAATTACTCTAAGGGAAGCCGATTGATTCATCCTAGAAGCTGGAATTCTACATCAAGACAGAGGATCTCCCTAAATTCCTTCAGGGGTTTTTGGGTTCTTTATGTTTTGTTATCTTATTTCTTCTGAGATATTTTCTTTATTAATTATGAACTAAACCCCTCAAATACTTGAGGGGGATGAAACCTAAGACAGATCTTGTTGTTATTCATTCTTGAATTATATGATAAATACTTGAATTGTTCTTAAATATGTGTACTTAATTCTTGGTTTAATAATCCTAGGTATTAAGTCAAGAAACTGATGTGCTTAGGTAGAGGAGCAAAAGTCCCTATTTTAAGAGTAGATCTACCATAATTAAATGGAGTTGCATGTAACTCTAGATATAGGGTGACATAAATCTGCCAGATTAGGGTCAAACCTAATAGGGGGATCCATAGATCGAATTAATGCAACCTAGAGGTGTTAACTAGAAAGAAACCTTAGTTAAACAACCTAGGATTAGTTGTTCTTATCCTCAACGGAGGTATTAACATAGGTTAGGGATCTCTACGGATCAAGTCAAATGAAGAAATCATCTACTTCAAGAAGTTAATAACAAGTGAAGTCTAGGTGGATTCTCCCTTGAGTATTGCCCATATCAATTAGCTTTCCCGAGAGTTTTTCACCTAATTTACTTTTTTTGTGCATTCTTAGTTTAGTTTTAGAATTAGTTTCATACAAACCTCTTTTACTTTTAGGTTAGATAATAGAAAGGAAGTGAGTACTAATACTTTTGGTTCCCTTGGGTATGATAACTCGGTCTTACCGCTAAACTATACTACTGTTCGATAGGTGCGCTTGCCTTAAAATCGTGATATTAGTTAGTTTTTGGTGTGATAAGTTTTTATAAATTCTATTACTACATATCACGCGATATCAATAGTCACACCGAGATTGGGGTAAAGAATATTCGAGTTCTAAAATCGAGGCTACATTGATGGCTAGTATGGGTAACGTAAGGACTAATAGACCTGAGTGTCAGAGCTGTGGCAGACGACACACCGGTGAGTGTTAGGGACCTAACCCAGCTTGCTTCAAGTGTGGTTCCGTAAATCATTTTATTAATGATTGCCCTGAGGGAGAGAGAGATGAGAAATTTCAAGGTGTTAGATCAAGTCACATTGTTAGTAAGGGTAGATTGTCAAGGAACGTCGGAGGTGGAACTAGTGGTAAGGGTACAGTGAAAGATATAGCGACGAGATCCGAGACGAGAACACCTGGTAAAGCTTATGCTATGTGACCTCATGAAGAGGCATCATCTCCAGACGTGATTATCGGTATATTCTCACTTTATAATATTGATGTTATTACATTGATAGACCTAGGCTACACTTATTCTTATATTTGTGAAAAATTGGTGCATAGTATGACATTGCTTGTTAAGTTGACTGAAATTGTTATTAAGGTATCGAACCCATTCAACAAATTTGTATTGGTAGATAAGGTTTGCAGGAATTGTCCTTTGATGATTCAAGGTTACTATTTTTCGGCTAATCTGATGTTGTTGCCATTTGACGAGTTTGATATTATATTGGGCATGGATTGGTTGACATTACATGATGTTAAGGTAAATGGTACACAGAAAACTCTTGAGCTGAAATGTGAAAGTGGTGAAATTTTATTGGTTGAAACAGATTAGTTGATTAAAATGCCGATGGAATTTCTTGTTTGTTTACTCGGAAATGTATGAGAAAAGGGTGTGAGGCTTATCTAGCATATGTGTTGAATACTGAGGAGTCAGAATTGAGACTTGAATCTATGCCTGTAGTTTGTGAATTTCCAGACGTGTTTCCAAAAGAGTTACCAGGTTACCTCCTGTTAGATAAATTGAGTTTGCAATTGATTTGTTACTTGGGACTGCACCTATTTCCATTGCTCCATATAGGATGGCTTCGATAAATTTGAGAGAGTTAAAGGCTCAATTGCAAGAGTTGACTGAAAAGGGATTTGTGAGGCCGAGTTTCTCTCATTGGGGTGCACCTGTGTTGTTCGTAAAGAAGAAGGATGGGTCGATGAGGCTTTGTATTGATTATAGACAGATCAATAAGGTGACTATCAAAAACAAGTATCCATTAAAGAATTGATGATTTATTTGATCAATTAAAGTGAGCAACAGTGTTCTCTAAAATTGATTTGAGATCTGGCTATTACCAACTACGGGTTAAAGAATCTGATGTGCCAAAGACTGCTTTTAGAATAAGGTACGACCATTATGAATTACTTATTATGCCTTTTTGTTTAACTAATGCGCCGACTATGTTTATGGACTTGATGAACCAGATTTTTCGGCAATATTTGGAAAGGTTTGTGTGTTGTTCATAGACGACAAATTGATCTATTCTCGGGATGAGTCAGAACATGTTGAGCATTTAAGGATTGTAGTGCAGACTTTGAGAAAAGAGAAGTTATTTGCTAAATTTAGCAAGAGTGAGTTTTAACTACATGAAGTTGGATTTTTGGGACATATAGTCTCGGTGATGGTATTTGGGTTGATAAAAGCAAGATTTCGACAATTATTGATTAGAAGCCACTGAAGAATGTAATCGAGGTTAGAAGCTTTCTGGGTTTAACTGGCTATTACTGACAATTTGTCGAGGGTTTTTTTATGATTGCTTCTCCTATGACCAAACTGCTTCAAAAGGATGTAAAATTCGAGTGGACTGGAAGATGTGAACAAAGTTTTGATCAGTTGAAAGCTAAATTGACCGAGGCACCAGTGCTAGTGCAACCTGAATCGGGAAAGGAGTTTGTGATTTATAGTGATGTGTCACTAAATGGCCTTGGATGTGTACTTATGCAAGAAGGCAAAGTGGTGGCCTATGCTTGAGGAAATTAAAACCGCATGAGAGGAACTACCCGACACATGATTTCGAGTTGGTCGTTATTGTTTTTGCTTTGAAGATTTGGTGCCATTATTTGTATGGTGAGAAATGTCAAATTTTTACCAACCGTAAAAGTTTGAAATACTTAATAAGCCAAAAGGAATTGAATTGGAGGCAATGGAGGTGGCTTTAATTGTTAAAGGATTACGAGCTAGTAATTAAATATAATCCCAGAAAGGCAAATGTGGTTGCGGATGCTTTGAGCAGAAAGTCTTTGTTTACTTTGAGAGCTATGGTGTAATACCCCGAATTAGGGCCTAATCGAAATAGTGGTTTCGTGACCACAAATCCGAGGTAGAAATAATTATTTTATAATTATTTTGATGTTTATGATATGATTTTATGATGGTGTGAAAATTTCGTGAAGAAATTCTAAGCGTAAAGTGCTTAATTTGAAATTAGGGACTAAATCGAATAAGTTGCAAAACTTGCATTCTAGAAGTTTCTAGTATGAAATTGCTTTGGAATATTAATTAGGAGGTCTTAAATAGCAATTTGACCAATTTTAAGTTCATGGACAAAATTTGGACATGGATGGAATTTTTGAAAGTTTAGTAAGGAGGGGCATTTTGGTCTTTTGGATATTAACATGAAATAAAAAGGGAAAAATAACACAAAATTGGTCATCTTCTTCATTACCACGAAATTTCAAGGGTTCTCCATAGCTAGGGTTTGTTTCAAGCTTCCAAGCTTCATAATCAAGAAAGACGTGGAATCAACCTTGATCGAGGAAAGGAAAAGATTTTGGACTAAATTGCAAAATTGCTATATTTTGTACCGAGGTAAGTTCATGTGTAAATAATGTAACATAATTGCTATTTTAAGTGATTTAATGCTATTTATATGATATGATACTTGTTATTATGAATATTATGCTTTGTGAAATATTATGTATTGGTATGAAAAGTTTGCGATTAAATTGATAAGTATGAGATGCAAGCAACGTATTGGTTCCGATATTCCGAGGAGAACGACGGGGAAATGTGTGATTGAGAAAAATCCCATTTGAACCTTGGGAATAGATTAGGATACAAGTGACATGTCACTAGGATGGTTGGGCATCCGAACTCGTTGCGTTGAGTCCGAGTTCACTTATGGATGCAAATGTCCGAACTCGTTGAGTTGAGTCCGAGTTCGTGAGATGTAACTAGGCATCCGAGCTCGTTGAGTTGAGTCCGAGTTCACTTATGGATGCAAACGCCCGAGCTCATTGAGTTGAGTCCGAGTTCGCTTATGGGCGGGTTACATGATTGATTGATTACATATGTGGCACTTATGTGCAAATGATCCGTGTATCCGAGTTATATTCCGATGTGTTCAACGGGTAAAATTCTAGCGGAATGGAAGAATACTCAAGATGAAAATGATATTTTCGTAAGTGTTGTGAAATGGACAATTTGGACAGGTATGTACTTAACCCTCGGGTTGAAACTTGATATAACAGAAATAAGGTGGTAAGATGATACACGATAGCTAGAAATGTGGTTTGTATCTTGGTGATATCATGCTATTGTTGTTGATATAATTGCTTTGTTATGTTACTTGTTATTTGCATGTGAACTTACTAAGCATTTATGCTTACTCCCTCCTTTTCATTCATTGTAGTTTTTAGCGAGCCAACTTGGATATCGGGAAGGTCGAAGAAACGCTCACACTATCCGAGGAAGAATTGGTATATTGGTTTGTATGTTTTGATGTATGGCATGTATAGCAATATACTTGTTTTGTGTAAATAATCTTGTGATATGGTTGTGGTTTAGTTGAGAAAATGCTTGATAATGATTAGTAATTGATATGTCTAGCCTAGATAATGTTGGATGCCTTGTGAGTTTAATATGTTATATAGTTCATGAGAATTCATAAAAAGATGAAACTTGCCATAAAACAGAACACTATAGCAACAACGACGTGAGTTTGAAAAATCACCAAAAATAGTAGAAAACGAATTAGGTGAAGAATTAACTATGAAATTGAATCTTATTGTGTCTACTTTCAAATGGAAAAAGTGAAATAGGTAAAGGAGTTATATGTTATAAGATATTTGAGTTTTAGTGAAACAGGGCCAGAGCGATTTCTGGATCCCCTATTCCAACTTTGAAAATTCACTATAAATTGTAAAAAAATAATTAGGAGGTGTAATTTATATGCTCAGAATCCTTGTTGAATCTAATTTTAAGATAAATAAACGGTATAGTTATATGAATTTTTTACATGGAGAAAAGTGGTTCGTAGTAAGTAGACATCAGTGCAGTCAAGTCCTGAAACAGGGGTAACTTTAACTAATAAACTGTACTAATTGGCCCAACTAAAAATTTTAGAAAAAAATTAGTAGATAGATAAGTGAGTCTAGATTCAGGGAAAATTTACGGATCTTGATTTTGAGTTTTGTAACTCGAGATATGATTTTTTTAGCAACCATGATGCAGAAAAACTGCTTATTCCGAAAGTCAAAATAAATGATGTAAAGTTGTTTAAATGATAAATTATGTTCGGTAACACCTCAAGCTCGACTCCGGCGACGGTCTCGGGCGTGGGGGTGTTACATATGGGCAATAGTATGACATTGTTTAATGATGGTTCCATATTAGCCGAGTTGAGGGCTAAGCCATTGTTTCTATAGTAGATCTGTGAAGCTCAAAAGAATGATGACGGGTTACAAGCCAAGAGGGTTCAGTGTGAGACGGATGGTAACTCTGATTTTCGAATTGGTTCAGATGGTTGCTTTATATTTCATGATTAGGGAATTTTTGTTCCTAAAGATGAGGAATTGATTAGGAAAAATGTATAATGACTTGAAGAAATTGTATTGGTGGCCGAGCATGAAAAAGGACATATCAGAATTTGTAACAAAGTGTCTGATCTGCCAATAGGTAAAGGCGGAGCATCAAGTACCTTCGAGTTTGCTTCCGCCAGTAATGATTCTCGAGTGGAAGTGAGATAGGATTACCATGGATTTTGTGACAGGACTGCCTTTGACACCGAAAAAGAAAGATGCTGTGTGGGTTATTGTGGACAGATTGAAGGAGTCAGCTTATTTCATACTGGTATGTGTTGATTACTCACTTAATAAATTGGCTGAATTATATGTTGCTGTGAGGTTACATGGAGTATCTATGTCTATCATCTCGGATAGAGATCCGAGGTTCGAGATTTTGGAAAAAGTTGCAAGAGGCACTAGGTACGAAGTTAAATTTTAGTACCGCATTTCACCTACAGACGGATGGCCAATCCGAGAGGGTAATTCAAGTTCTTGAAGATATGCTTCAATGTTGTGTTCTAGAGTTCGAGGGTAGTTGGGAAAAGTATTTGCCTTTGGTGAAATTTGCCTACAACAATAGTTATCAGTCGAGTATAAAGATGGCGCCTTATGAGGCATTATATGGCCAAAAATGTCAAACTCCTTTGTATTGGATTGAGTTGAGTGAGAAACGGATTCATGGTGTTGATCTAGTTAAAGAGACTGAGGAAAAGGTGAAAATAATTCGGGATTGTTTAAAGGCTGCTTCTGACTGGCAAAAGTCTTATGCTGATTTCAAAAGGAAAGAGATTGAATTTCAGTTTGGTGATAAAGTATTTTGAAAGTGTCGCCATTGAAGAAAATATTAAGATTTGGCCAGAAAGGCAAGTTAAGTCTGTGTTTCATTGGACCGTACGAGGTTACGGAAAGAATAGGGCCAGTGGCATACAGTTTAGCTTTACCATCAGAATTGGACAAAATACATAATGTGTTTCATGTGTCAATGTTACGACGGTATCGTTCAGAACCCTCTCATATGATTTCACCTACAAATATTGAGATTCAGTCAGATATGACCTACGAAGAAGAACCGATTAAGGTTTTGGCTTGGGGGTTAAACAGTTAAGAAACAAGAGTATAGCTTTGGTGAAAGTGTTGTGACAAAAGCATGGTGCGAAAGAGGCTACGTGGGAACCAGACGAAGCTATGAGGAAACAGTACCCAAACCTATTTACCGGTAAAATTTCAGGGACAAAATCTCTAAAGGGGGAGAGTTGTAATAGCCCGAACTAGGGGCTAAATGAAAAAGTGGTTTCGAAACTATGAATTTGAGGTTTAAAATATTAATTTGATTTAGTTTTGATGTTTATTGGGTGTTTGGATGAATATAAATTATGGTTTGTGAATTTTATTAGTTACATGTCCAATTTGGTATGTTGGACTAAATTGCAATCGGTGAAAATATGGGTTTTATTGCATAAAGTACTTGATTGAATTAGGCTTTGAAATTAGAGGTTCTTATATGGTAATTAAACCATTTTAACTTAGTTTGGACAAAAATGCCCAAGGAAGGGTGGAATACTAAAGGTTTTTAATGAAGGGCATTTTGGTCATTTGGTTAATAAAAGAATAAAAAGGGAAAAATAAGGCAAAATCTTGTCCATAAACCTTCTCCTTGGCTGAACATAGAGAGGAAGCCATAGCTAGGGTTTCTTCAACTTCTCAAGCTCATAATAAGTGCAATCGAGCCCTGTTTTTAATTTTCTTCGTATTTTTAGAATCCTCATAACTCGCTCTAGCTATTTCTACCATTATTTTAAGCTAGAGTTGATGTTTAAAATTTTAGCCATGTATGATAAGTAAGTATTTTGATGTCTAATGGTGGAATATGAAGGTTTAGGGTGTGGTAAATTATGATTACTAGGTGATTTTTCATGGAAGTCCCTAAAAAGGACTAAATTGCAAGGTTAATAAATTGAAGGGTAAAAGTATGAAATTGTGAGAAATGCGGGTGTTTTTAGTTCCATGGATATTTGGATAGGCTTGGGTAACCAAGAGAATTGATACATTTCAATTTACGAGCATAAGGACTTAGTTGTAAAATTTACAAAGTTAGGGGTAAAATGATAAAAGTTTCCATAGGAGGATTTTGTGTCCAATTGAGTAATGTGTGTATTGAACGAGTTAAATGTGTCATTATAGATCGAGAAGATCGAAAAGATTGAGAAATGAGTGTTCCCGATTGAACCTTTGGAATAACGGATGATACGAATAAAATATGGTTTGGTCACATGTGTGATAAAGTGATCTGTATCATGTAGACCCAAGGACTATGGAGCTCAATGGCTAAGCCACATATGTGATAAAGTGACCTTCACCATGTCTACATAAGAGTAATGTCATATGTAGCTAAGTAACATGATTGATAAAGTGACCTTCACCATGTGCACACGAAGGCTATGAGCTTAAATGGCTAAGTCACATGGGTGATAAAGTGACCTTCACCATGTGCACACGAGGGCTACAAGAATAAATGGCTAGGTCACATGGATGATAAAGTGCTCTTCACCATGTGTACCCGAGAGCAAGGCTTATGTGTTGATGGAATCATGAGTGGAAAATCCACCGAGTATCAAATGTTAATCCAAAAAGTTCAACGGGAATGCTCACTAAAGAGACTTGGTGTGGTAGATCGATACGTGTGTGAAGGTGTATTCTTTGGGCAAGTGAAATTGTGGAAAAATGCATGTTGTTGTGAGGATGCATGTGGACTTAAATAGGTGAAAATAATGTGTATGAATTGTATGGGAAAGTTGGTAAGATTTGGGTGGCAAGTTGGTATATAAGTGATATCCTAATGTTATCTTAATGCTAATTATTTACATATAGACTTACTAAGCTTTTGAAGCTTACTCCTTTCTCTTTTCCCTTATGTTATAGATTCAGTCAAGCCAGCTCGGGATTGGATTGAGTCAGAGGGTCACCCACACTATCGACATTATATTTTAGTATAGTGAAACAAACTCTTAGACTATGACATGTATAGAGACTTAGTGAGGTTGTAGGTGTGAAGTTCGTTTGGTTATGTTATGGTAATTATCATGGCATAAGTTATTTTGTAATCAAAGGCTAAGTGATTTAGCCATTGATAATGATATTTTGTTATCTATCCTTACAAAGAATTTCATTAAATACTTGTATGTTTGTGTGTGTTTAACTTGAAATGGGTGAGTAAATGGAGTCTTTTAGATAACTAAAGATGTGTTTATTATGTGGTGTTAAAAGTAGTAGTGGTAGCATGTGTTTTGGGGCCAAGTATGGCTTGGAAAATAGCCTAACTTAAGGCCACATGGCTAGCCCCCATGGCCATGTGTGTAAAGTGTGTGAACCTTGCATGGAGTTTTTGAAGTTTAGGGATGTCACACTGCCTGGTCACTTCGGCGTGTCCCGTGGCCGTGTGCCCAAAATGGCATGCTGACATCATAAACAAAATGTCGTATTTTTTCACCTGGGGAGGCCACATGGGCGTGTCGAGGTCGTGTGAAGGACGCGGGCCAAGGACACGGGCGCGTGCTTGGCCGTGTGAAAACCCCTGTAGGTTCAAAATGAAAAATAAATTCCTAATAATTCAACACGGGTAAGGGACATAGGCACGTGTACCACATAGCCTACCCACATGGGCGTGCCCTTGTCCCTCACGGGCATGTGCCCTATATTAGGTCAAATTTTCCAATTTTTTTCTAAGTTCTCGATTTGGTCTCGGACCACTCCAAACCATGTTTTGGGCCTCGTAAGCCCATTTTAAGGGTTATATGATATTTTATGATTAAGTTTTAATTTGGAACGAAAATTTGTGGTTGGACAATGTATGGATGATGGTTATTATTTCGGTAATGCCTCGTGCTTGGGTAAGGTGATAATCCTGGGTAAGGTGTGTTACATCCCATGCTTGGCCGAATATTCATATAGTCTTTAGCAGTCCATATATTTCATTTATTTCACATCTTAACCCCTATATTTCTCATTTTCACAAATCAGTCCATAATTAGCAAATTCATCAAAAATCCCAATACAAAACATATTTATCTATCATCAAGCTTTCATCTTTCACCAACTATCAACACAAAACTCATAGATTCATTCATGGCATATCTCAAAATCATCCTCAAATTCAAAAATTCAACTATGGGCTAGCTAGATTACTAAGCAACAACCAGAAAAACATAGATATTATCATAAACTGATCAAAGAACATACCTTAATCATGATTAAAAGTAGCCGAACCCTAAAACATGTGAATGGTTTCTTTCTTTTCTTGTTTTCGGTGGTGGATGGATAGAAAATGGCCACCATTTTGTTTCATGAACATTAATATTTACATATTTGTAACGCCCCAAATATTGGGCCTAGAAAAATTAAGCCTCAGGCTGAGGTGCATTTAAATTTTTTGAGAGTAAGAAAACGACACGAAATTGCAAGTTAGAATTGTTGGGTTAGTGATTTTGGAGTGTTTGGAGGGTTCTATGAAGTCCCGGGTTCAAGTCAGGCTATAGGAAAAATTTTGGTTTTTGACCTTAGTGGAACCCTGACCTCAAGTAGTGTGACTCTTAAATAATTGGGGCGTAAATAGGAGACAAATCAGCTTGTGGTGTAGTGGCTAAACGACGCCACATGGGGAGCAGGGATGTGGCGTCACAAGGAGGCTAAGGATCCAAGGTTCAAGCGTGGTCAAGGTATATTGATGAGTATTTATTTTGTAAATCTAGATAGCCAGTGGTGGACTTGGAGTTGAACTCTGAAGGGATGTAATTGAAGTGGTCAAATGAGAAATTTAAGAAGTGGATATAGGCATGATAAGGGGAGAAATATTAGTAAAGGATCAAGGATGGAGTTATGGAAAGAGTTGGAACTGATTTGGCAATTAGAGGATGGTAAAATCGGCTTGGGTTTTGGACGAGTGTCGTATTGAGGGGTGTGAAGTGCAAATTCGACTAGTAAGGGTTTTTGAGCTCATTTCGGCATTTTGGGTTTTGTTTTTGCTATTTCCAAATTCTTTTGCCATTTCGGCATCTATCGGTTTTGGGCAAGTTTTATACTCTCTTTTGGGGAAAGTTGAATTGTTCTTTTCTTTGTCACTTTTGGTCGACAACTTCCTCTTCTCTACTCTTCTCTTTGTGCTAACTTTGTGCCCTCACTTTTCTTGAAAACAAAACCGAGCCTTCTGTTCTACTTTACTCGCAAGACAATCTCTTCCTCTTAAACTTTTCTTTTCTTTTGTGACTCCTTCTTTTCGTGACCCATTACCGAATTCCTTAAGTACTGCCATTATCTTCTTCCTCTTTGAATTACCTTAACCGAAACCTTTCTTTGTCCCTCTACTTCTTCATGTTCTGTTTTCCCTATTGAGTTAGGGGATGAGTGTTTCTTTCTTTTTCTTTTCTAAGAGTTGTGGTGAATCTTTCTGGATCTCTGTCGAACTATTCTCCGTATACCTAGATCTGGTGAGTTAAAAATTTCTATTGGTTTATAAAAGTACCCTTATGTGTTAGCATTTCTCCCTTGTTTAAGTGAAGGTCGAATGCCCTTACAAGGGGTTAAGGGTGGCTTATGATGGATATAGGTCACGTGGTTATTCGATCTGTGATGGTTGAGGTTCTTTAACGCGGGTTTTGGTGTCAATTGTTGTTAGTGAATAAGCGAAGGGTGGTTAAGGCTTGTTCGTTCAAGGTAAGAGATTAGTATGATTTCGGCTTTTGGATTAAGGGGAGAAATGATATTAAGTGTATGATTAACTATTATTTTGAATGGTTGTAGGTTTGAGACTTGAGGGCCTGAGTGCTGTTTCCAAAAAAAGGTGAGTACATACACCGCACACACGACAAATCGATATAAGTTAAAATCCCGAAAAGTCAAAATTCTGAAAAGTAGAATTTCAAAAAGCTGAAAAGTCGAAAGGTTGGTGCCAGAAACCACATGAGTGCATGAACACTCGTGTGGAGATACCGATACGATGACAGAGGCTCCGTGAGCGATCCCATGGACTAGGGCCACCATTTGACCAATTGGGCCAAAATGGGCCAAATGGGCCCGATGGGCCGTAGGCCCATTGCAAGTAAAATTTATGGATTAGTTGGATTTGACGAGCCAGATAGGCTAATTACATGGTTGTTGGTAGATTTGGGCCTAACGGGCCATATAGGAGTATGGGCCCATTTGGGGCGTGTATTAAGCTTTTGGACCCTATAGTGTGTAATTGTTAAAATGTCATTATATGTGTACTAAGTGATAGTGAGCTTCTTAATGGGCTGGGATATGAACTTAGGCCATAATAATAGTAAATGACTGTAATGCCCCTGAAGGGCAAAATGACTAAAATGCCTCTATATGCTATATGACTGATTTTGTATGCCATGTTATGATATGTTTGCATTCATGTGATATTATGCTGCATGGGGTTGGGAATATTGTTGGAGGAAGTGATTTGATTTGTTAGGTCACACGGGTCACCTGAGACGACTGTGGACCTATTTCAGTAAGGTTGCACAGGTCGCCCGAGACAACTGTGGACCTACCGATGGACATTGGTTAGTGCCGCAACCGGTGCTACATTGGTGTGTAGGGATGGGTGGGTCAATTTTATCCTATAGAAGTGTAGTATTGGATAAGAGATGGAGTGTAGGGTTGGTATGGGTATTAATCCATTACATACTGATTTTGATATTTGAAATGGGCTTACGCACGATAAATGTGATATGTGATATTTGATATGGGCTCAGGCCCAACTGAGGTGATGTGGGCTAAGGCCCAAATGCCACTGTTACTGAGATGGGCTTAGGCCCAAATTGATTGTTGCATGTTACTTGTTTGACAGGCTTGTACATACTGAGCTTTCGAAAACTCACCCCTTCTCTTTTTAATGTTTCAGGTGACCTTCGATAGGCGGCTCGATGTAGGAAAGGTCTCGGAGGTGGCCACACAGCAAGCCGTTTATATTTTTAGTAGTTTCTTTTATTTATTATTGTTTATTACTATCTAGGTTGTAATAAGGCCTTTTACCTCAGGTATGATTTTTATGTTTGGATTTAAATTTTACTACAATTTTAACTGCTAAATTTTCAAACTCAAACGGATTTCTAAAATTAAACATGTTTTCTAAATTATCATAAATATCTAAACGCTTTCTTAAAACATGAGCTTCCGCTACAATTTAACAAGATATGTAAACTTGAGTTTTCAACTTACAAACTCAAATCTTTTACTTAAACTCACCTAAATTTTTTATTACGTGAACCTTCTAATGAGCACATTTTAAACTAAGTTAATTTTTCTAACGAAATTATTTTGAAAATAAACCCTTATTTGAACCACGCGCGGGCAATTATCTTTCAAAATCTTCCAAGTATATGATTTGTACGAGTCACCCTCTAATGTGACACCTCCAGATTCAGCCGTAATGTCCAGCCGGGTTTGGGGTGTTACATTATTAATGAAATACCATTTTTAACCTTATTATAAAACCATTTAAAACTTTCATTTAATGTCCATATTAGTGCACTAATGATTCAAATGGTTTAATTACCATCCATGGCCATCATATTCAAAAGCCTAAGCAATTTAACACATTAAACATATAGAATGCCACTTTTATCTTTTATGCGATTTAGTTTTTTTATCAAATCGAACACACAAATGATCAAATTTTCATACGAAACTTCCATTCATATCATATATCATACTAAAAACATGAAAAATAATATTAAAATATTTTTCTAACTCAGATTTGTAGTTCCAAAACCACTGTTCTGACTAGGGTCTAAACTGGGCTATTACAAGGGTGGTATTTATACATGAGGGAAGGCTTAGGAGTTTGGTAAAAATAGCATGAACATCTCTTAGAAATCTCCCATGCATGACCGACCATATTTCATAGAACGAGGGGTTGATTTTTTCATGATTCAAGCTTGATTCTTGCTTGATTTGTGGGATGGGTTGGATGACAACTATAGGGTTGGACTGGAGTTGATTGGTGATGCTTTTACATGTGTAAAGAGCCTTGAATAGTTATTCCAAAGCTGTTTGGGCTGCTCTACCAATTTATTGTCGAATTTGGGCTTGTTTCCTCCTTAATAGACGGTTTGGTCTCCAATGTAAAAGGCAAACTTGTTCTTTTTAGAAACCTACTTCCAAGCTAGGTTAAAGTAATTTTTTTGAGTCCAAATTCCTTAGCTTGCTGTCCCATGCCGATTCTTGCTTAGCTCATGTGCAAGTGCCACTCATATTGGTTTCAAACATCGAACAAGTCAATGTACTAAGCTACAAGAATTATAGCATAAATTTTGAACTTTCAAAATACAGCAACATAGAGTAGAATTATGTGAATTTTGCATTGAATTACACAAAAATTATAATCTTGCTTTAATTGTGCCAACATTCTCAATATGTACTAAAAACATAATTGATTATCAAAATACTTGGGATTTGCATAAATTCTAAGTAAAAAGGTGCTCTAAAAATCTATATAATTTAGTGTTATCAGTTTTACTTTGTTAAATTCTATGCAAGTTTGGCATTTGCCAATAGGCGACCTATTTGAAGTCTGTCTGTATGGTGTCTTCACTAATGGGCGAATTGTAAGCCCCACTAAGTTAAGAAGAGCACCTTATCTGTCTGAAGTATAGATATTCTGATGTTTCTTTTAAACTCACTAAGTTCTATGAACATACCCCGTTTATCTTCCCTTCTCAGGACCCCGGAAGAATAAAGGAACATTCAAGGACTACACTAGAGGATACATTTTGTGTGAGGCCTGTAGTGATTTTGTATTATACATGACAAATGAGAGTGGTGTAAAAGCTTGAAATCTAAAAAAACATTATTTTGCAACAAAAATTGTATTCACGAAACTACGTCCTTCCCTTAAATACTTACAATGAACTTTTGTGTTTTAAAAGTGTTGGGGTTCTTAAGCTTAAATGTTTTATTTACTACTACTATAACAAATAACTATTTTTTTTGTATACTTAAGGTTCCACCAATTAGGTTACTGTAAGGAAAAGGATTTAAGGTTATAATGCACCATTCCTAGATCCTCCTTAAGGGTCTTAAATGGGGCACTATAGTTAAAGTCATGATGACTTTATCACACTATAATCTATGAGTAAATAAATTTTATTGTCTCATTTTGTAAAACTGTGATGACTAATTAGTTTAATTTTCTCTTTGAACGTTAATTATTTAATTACAATAAATTAAATGGTAATTCAAAGAAATTAAATTAATTCCTAAGTTATCTCTTATCCTCGGTAAGAAAATGAATACATTTCAGTTAATGGTACTTACAATCTATTTCTCTTTCGAAAGTTTGCTATTTGAGAAAATGAAAGACAGAACTATGAGAATCTGCATCGACTATCGACAACTCAATAAAGTGACCATAAAGAATAAATATCCGTTGCCACGCATTGATGATTTGTTCGATCAGTTAAAGGGAGCTTCAGTGTTTTTGAAGATAGATTTGAGATCGGGCTACGATCAGTTATGAGTTAGAGATTTTGATGTGCCTAAAACAGCTTTCCGAACGAGATACGGACATTATGAGTTCCTGGTGATGCCGTTCAGACTTACTAACGCACCTGCTGTATTCATGGACTTGATGAATTCGATCTTCAGATAGTATCTAAATTGGTTTGTGGTTGTGTTTATTGATGATATCTTGATCTACTATTTTGATGAAATCGAGCATGCTGAGCATTTGAGATTGGTATTACAAACTTTGCGAGATAGTAAGTTATATGTGAAGTTCAGTAAATGTGAGTTTTGGTTGCGCAAGGTTAGCTTTCTAGGGCACGTAGTTTTAGCATCAGGCATCCAGGTTGATCCAAGCAAGATTTCAGCTACACTCTATTGGAAACCCCCGCAGAATGTTTCAGAAGTTTCGAGTTTTCTAGGACTTGCCGGTTACTATAGGCGATTTGTGGAAAGTTTCTCGATGATTGCTACTCCGATGACAAAGCTTCTTCAAAAAGATGTTAGATTCGAGTGGACAGAAAGGTGCAAGAAAAGTTTTGACCAGTTGAAAACTTTGTTGACTGAAGCTTCAGTGCTAGTTCAACCAGAATCGGGTAAAGAATTCGTTATCTTTAGTGATGCATCCTTGAGTGGTTTGGGTTGTGTTTTGATGCAGGAAGGAAAAGTTGTAGCTTATGCCTCGAGATAGTTCAAGCCCAATGAAAAGAACTATCTGACGTATGATCTCGAATTAGCCGCTATAGTATTTGCTTTGAAGATTTGGCGCCACTACTTGTTTGGTGAAAAATGTCATGTCTACTTCGATCAATAAAGTTTAAAATATTTGATGACGTAGAAAGAGTTGAATTTAAGACAACGACAGTGGTTAGAGTTGTTAAAAGATTACAGCTGGTGATTGATTACCATCCGGGAAAGGCTAATGTGGTTACAAATGCCTTTAGCCGAAATTCGTTGTTTGCTTTGCGTGCTATGAATATGTGTATGGCTATGATTGACGATGGTTTGATTATAGCAGAATTAAAAGCGAGACTATTATTTGTTCAGCATATTTGTGAAGCTCAAAAAGTTGATGATGACTTGATAGTAAAGAGGAATCACTGTGATTTCAATGCTGACTCGGAATTTCAAGTTGATGCTATTGGATATTTGCGGTTCAAAAATTGAATATGTGCACCGAAGGATCCTGAGTTGATTTGAATGATTTGTAACGAAGCTCATGATAGTAGACTGTCTATTCACCCGGGTAGCACGAAGATGTATAATGATCTGAAATAGTACTACTGGTGGCACGACATGAAAATAGATATTTCAGACTTCGTGTCGAAATGTTTGGTATGTCAGCAAGTAAAAGCCGAGCATCAGGTACCATCGGGATTACTTCAGGTGATTATGATACTCGAATGGACATGGGATCGAGTCACAATGGATTTTGTATCTTGTTTACCATTGACACCAAGCAAGAAAGGTGCAATCTGGGTTATCATTGATAGATTGATAAAGTTAGCTCATTTTATTCCGATCCGTACCGATTTCTCACTCGATAAACTAGCTGAATTGTACATTTCTTAGATTGTGCGATTACACGGGGTACCTATATCTATTGTTTCAGATAGAGATCTGAGGTTTACATCGCCGTTTAGGAAGAAGCTGCAAGTTGCATTAGACGGATGGTCAATCCGAACGAATCATTCATGTACTTGAGGATATGTTGAGATGTTGTATTCTCGAGTTTGAGGGTACGTAGGAAAGATACTTGTCTCTGACCAAATTTGCATACAATAATAGCTTTCAATTGAGTATCAACATGGCACCTTACGAGGCTTTGTACAATCGTAAATGTCGTACACCTTTGTATTGGACTGAGCTCAGTGAGAACAAGATACACAGGGTTGATTTGGTTAAAGGATTGAGCAGAAAGTAAAAGTGATCCGTGAAAGTTTGAAAGCAGCGTTAGATCGTCAGAAATCTTATGCGGATTTGAAACATAAAGATATAGAAGTTCAGATCGGTGACTGTGTATTTTTGAAAGTTTCACCATGTAAAAAAATACTCAGATTTGGTCGCAAAGGGAAGTTGAGTCCGAGATTTATTGGGCCGTATGAGGTTTTAGAACGGATTGGGCCGGTTGTTGATAAATTGCTATTGCCACCTGAACTAGAAAAGATCAACAATGTTTTTCATGTATTGATGCTTCGACGATATAGATCTGATCCTTCTCACGTGATTAGTCCATCCGAGATTGAAATACAGTCTGATTTAACTTATGAGGAAGAACCAATCTGTATTCTAGCTCGCAAAGTGAAAAAGTTGAGAAATAAGAAAATCTCGTTGGTGAAAGTGCTATGGCATAAGCACGGGATCGAGGAAGCAACTTAGGAGCTTGAGGATTCGATGAAAGAATGTTTTCCAAACCTATTTATCGATAAGATTTTCGGGGACGAAAATCCCTAAGGGGGAGAGTTGTAACAGCTCGATTTTGACCTTAATGGAAATAGTGGTTTTGGGACCACGAATCCGAGGCAGAAAAATATTTAAATATTATTTTCTGTGTTCTGAATGTGTGAATTTGCTTGTGTGAAAAATTTGTTTTAAAATTTTATCTTCTGGATGTCGATTTAATAAAAAGGGCTTAATCCTGTAAAATGAAAATTTGATAGTTTAAAGAGCAGGGGCTGAATTGTTAATGATTTTTTAAGTGGGAGTAATTATGATGAAAATTGCCCACAAATTAAAGTGATGGATGGTTAGGTAATGCATGAATTGGTGGAATTGTTTTTAATGATTAACTAAGTAACATAAGTATAATAAAATAAAATAAAAAGTTTACATGCAAAAGGGTTCATCTTTTAAAAGCTAAATATCAAAAAGAAAGGAAGAAAATTGAGCTTCAAGGTTCTGGCCTCTTGCATGCTTAATTAGGTAAGTGTTTTCAACTTGGTTTGTTGATAATTTTTACGTTTTTTGAGATCGTTGCTTTGATTACTTCAAGACCCATGTTAGAATTTTTGAATTTGATGAGATATTCATGAGTTGCCATTGTTGATAGTTTGATAGATTTTTTGTTTAATGAAAGAAAATAAAAGATATGTGTTAGATTATCAAATTTTGTATTGGAAGTTTTGATGAAATTGAGTATTTTGGGCTAAATTGGAAAAATATTAAATTGAGGGGTTAGATTGTGAAATAAATGAAATGTAAGGACTTATATAAGCTTCGTGAATATTCGGCCCTAGCATTATATATGTAAATTCTACATATTTTATGTTTTGTGAAAATTGGATTAATTTGTAAAAAATGTGAAATGTCAGGGGCAAATGGTAATTTTTCCATTTATGTGCTTTGGGATTAAATTGAATGAATTTGTCTTTGAAAATGTCTAGATCAAGAATTGAAAAGATCAGACATGGATCAAGGAAATAAAAAATAGTTGAATAGTCGATAATCTTTGTTCATCGATATCCGAGGTAAGTTACTATGCAAATATTTATTGTTGATAAAATTAAATACTATATATACATATATGTGCCGAATTGAAATGTATAAAAAGTTGAGGTTGCCGAATGCAAATAGAGTTGATAAATTTGAATTGATTTATATAGAGTAATTAAATTTCGGCACCAAGTGTGCGAGTATAAAAGGGTATGGGTGTGAAAATTTGCATTAAGTGTGCGAGCCTGATTATTGAGCACTAATTGTACAAGCTTAAGTATCGAGCGCTATGTGTGCAAATTTGATATATAACGTCGAATATCTATTGGTGTAACACCCTGAATTTGGGCCTAGAAGTATTGGGCCTTGGGCCTAAGTGCGGGTGTGAGATAGTTCGAAATAAAATTATTGATGTGTTGAATTCTGTTATGGAAGGTTATTATTAATGGGTTAATGTGCTATTTTAGTGAACTGCGAAGGATTCATAGTGTGGGGAAAAGTCTTGGGCTAATTTCTGGGATTCCGGGATTTTTGTGATATTTGGTGTAATGTTGAAATTTTGATATATGGATGTGTAATTCGTGTTTGGAGTGTGTTATTGGGCCTATGGAAGGCCTAAGTGTTGGTTAAAAACCCGGGGAATTCTTTGATTTTTGGACTTAAGGAATAGAGGACTTGGAAAAGAGGAGTTGTAAGGAATTATGTGTGTAATAAGACACAAAAAAAATGAATATGGTATAGTGGCAAAGTAGCGCCACTTAGGGGTCAACGAAGCAAGGGGTCCAAGGTTCAAGTCTTGGCTCTTGCAATTTATTTTGGTTTTTCTTTTAAATAAATCTGGAAGTAAGTAGGTGAGCTTTAAAGTTAAATGTGTTGGACTTATGACACAAAGGAGCTTGTGTCCGAGTGGTGATGGCATGACAGGGTTACTGAGAGGACTTTGGTTCGAATCCCGTTGCACGCAAAGGTTGATTATTTTGCTAATGCTTTAATTTTGGGGGGATTGATGGAGAATCCCACATCGGAAAGCTAACATGAGAGCAGGTGAGGAGTTAGCTTTAAATAGAGCAAACCAAGAGGAGAGTAGGCACAGCCTTCTTGGCTGATCCCTTTCGCTTTATGGCGTGCCCATTTGGGTTGGGCATCGGCTAAGAGTGTTTGGAGCGCTTATTAACTTCAGTCTCCTATCAGGTGTGTATTTCTCACTACTCTAGCGGTAGGACGGCTACTTCAGGCTGCGATGGGCCGAAGGGGCCATGTGGGCCCAATGGGCCTACGGGGCCATTTGGACAAGTTGTTTAATTGTATAGTGAATTTTGGACTAGACTAGGTGAATCGCATATCTGTAGCTAAATTTGGGCTAAAAGGGCCACACGAGCGTGTGGGCCTATTTGGGCCGAGAATGGGCCCTAGGCCCATTTGCATTGTTATCTCTGTTTAGAATGATTTAGTTTACCGAATTACTGAAATACCTTCGACTTGTAAAATTACTATTTTACCCCTGATTTATAAAATTACTATTTTACCCCTGATTTGTAAAATTACTATTTTACCCCTGATTTATAAAATTACCATTTTACCCCTGATTTGTAAAATTACCATTTTACCCATGATTTGTAAAATTATCGTTTTACCCTTGATCTGTAAAATTACTGTTTTACCCTTGATTTGTGAAATTACTGAAATGCCCCTTTAGGGTAGAATTACTGAAATACCCCTTTAGGGTAGAATTACTGAAATATCCCTGTAGGGTAGAATTACCGAGATACCCCTGTGGGGTAAAATTACCATTTTGCCCCTAGGTGTTAAATGACTGTTTTGCCCTTCGTGGGTAAATGACTAACTTGTGTGATGATTGGGCTAGTTTGACCGTGGATATAAGTTGGTGATATGAATGACTTGACTGTGATCTATTCTTATTTTTGGGATTTGGAAAAGTTGGAATCCCTATGTGTTTAGGGAGGCTATCGAAATAGTGCCTAAGGCTTTAAGGGGCTGTTACCAATTATTTTACTCTGTGCTTGTAAGGGTTAAAGGCTGCTGACTAAGGGCTTGGATCAGTGGAGCGTTCGGACCCAGATTTGGATATCAACTTCAGCAAAGGTAAGGATTTAGGGCTTTGTTCATGGATGCCCGAATATGGTAAGAGTATGTTAAATTTAGTTATCATTGATTCGTGGTTTAATGTTTTAGTAATCGAATATAGGATTGAGTTGGAGCAGATATCATCATCGTTCGTCGTAATCAGGTGTGTATCGAACCCTTCTTTAGTCTAATTCGGCAAAGGACAAGTAACCAAAAAGTTGGTATTATGTGGGCTTGTGAGTTTACGAATGCTCACAAGATGATTGGAAATCCTGAGATCTGTAACCGTAAGTGGTAAGTTAGTTGAGTGTGCAATTTCGCGCACCTCGGTAAGTTGGGTCTCGATGGGCCAAACATGGGCTCACGGGCTTTCGAGCCCATATATGTAAAAATAGGAAATAAATGTGTTCTGTTAGACTGATGTATCGGAACTGCTAAAACTGGTAGCTAGATAGGAAATTTGGGCTGAATGGGCTTAATTTGCTAAATAGACACTGTAGGGCCCATTAGGAGTTTTAGGGCCCAGTGACTGAAATTGTTAAAATCTGTTAAATTGACTGCTAAGATGGAACTAAAGCTTATATGTGACTGTAACATGCATAAAACTCGTAATATTGAAACAAGTACTAAAATACCCCTGAGTATGGAAAATTACCATTTTACCCCTAAGTGTAAAATGACTTTTAAATTCTGTATGAAATGTATGATTTTCTGTTTCTGCATGTCATATCTCATAACATATGTATATATCTGATGCATTTGATTCTGTATGTTATATGTCATAGCATGTATGCCTGCTGCATGGGGTTTGGGTTTATGATGGAGGAAGCGTTCTGGCAGCCTCGTTGCAATCTGGTGGCCTTGCCACATATATATCTGTTCTGGTGGCCTCGCCACATATATATCTGTTCTGGTGGCCTTGCCACATATATCTGTTCTAGTGGCCTCGCCACAATATCTGTATCTGGTGACTCTGTCACAATATCTGGCAGCCTCGCTGCAAATTCTGTGGTGTGTAGCGGATGGGTGGGTCGAGTAGTCTCCCCATATGGTGTGTTGCCTGGTACGGGTGGTGTGTAGCGGTTGGTGGGTTGAGTAGTCTCCCCAATTGGGTTGCATGCATACTGTTTACTGTTCTGTATTATTATGGGCCTATGGTCCAAACTGTTATCTAAATAGGGCTTCAGCCCATTATCTGTCATAGGGCTTTGGCCCAGTATCTGTTATCTGTATAAGGCTTCGGCCCAGTATCTGATGTTACTGTTAGGGTTTAGGCCCAATGGGCTTGAGTTGACTTGGGCTTTGGATGGGCTTCTGTACACTGAGTTTTCCAAACTCACCCCTTTTTCCTTCCATCCTTGCAGGTGAGCCTTAGATTGGTGGACTTGGAGCTGGGAGGGATTCAGAGTGGCCACATGGACTGGACTATTGGATATCTAATTAAGTTACCTATTTGAATTTAGATTTAATTATTTATTTCTGGTTTTGGGTTGTAAAAAGGGCCTCGTTAATTGCTTTTATTTTGGGTTTTTATTCTTTACTATTTAAATTGGTTTTAGCTTATGTAGGATATTATTTAAATCGAGTTGAAAATAAATGATTTTAAGACGCGGTTTTTATAAAAGTTACTTGTTTTCAAAATAACACGATAACCAAGCAAAGCTTCCGCAATTTTAAATGATCTTGTAGATAAATATTTCAAATAGTTAAAGTGTGGCAATGCTAGTGTGCATGTCTAGGAGTGGATCCAAGAAGAGCTTGGTACTTAAGCAGTCTATTCGACTCACCTCCTCTTTTCTGGAATCCTACCTAGTGCCCAGCTTCCATTCACTTTAAGTCTTAAAGAAAAAGGTCAATTTTTTTTTTGATACTTAAACCGTTTTCAAAGTTAACATGTTTTGCAAACTACAAGGGTTTATAAGCTTTCATAAAACTTTTACAAAGGTTTTAACGATGTTTGCAAAGGGATGATTATTTCAATGAATCACGTTTTTGGAAAAAGACAAGCTAAGTTTAACGGTAAGAGTTTTTAAAACTTCAAGGGTTTTCAATGAAAGCACGGTTTTCAAAAAACACTTCAATATGACACATCAGACTTGGCCGTAACGTCCAGGCCGGGTCTGGGGTGTTACATTTAGTGGTATCAGAGCCAAGTTGCAACAACTCGGCTGTGGAACGGGTCTAAAAATAGAAGTTTTTAGAGGGTAAAACAAAGATTTCCGAAAGTCGCTTTAAGAATTTGTTGTCGAAATTGTTTATAAGATTTTCTTTCTACAAATAAATAATTTTAAAAAAAAATTTGGGAAATTTTAAGTTTAAGCCCAAAGAAGGGTATTTTTGGAAAAATCAGATTTTTGGGAAATTCTGTTTAAAAGAGAATTGTTTCAAACCTGTTTTCTCTAAAATTAACATGTTTTAAGAAGTTGATTTTAAAAGGCTTGAATCTTTCTGAGTTTTTCTAGAATCTGATAAATTGAGATGTGGCACACTGAATCCCCGGCACCAAGTCTGTAAGTATTTCTACTTTATATTCTGTAATGTACTGAACTGTACTGTAAATAGACTTGAGACTTTTCTATGATACTTAGATAGAGTAATACTGAAAAATTTTAGAGACTGAAACTGTAGAGAAACTAAAAGATTGAGACTGTAGCTAGGATATGATCTTGAATAAAATAAAAGCTTTAAAATACTATCTCTGCATAAGACATAAGAATAAATAGTAGAAAATTTTGAGAACTCTGTAGTTATTTGATATGTGTACTGGTAATGTAGAGTATTGATATGGATTCTGAGGGTAAGCAAAGTTTGCAAATTTCGGGTAGCAGTAACTCGGAGCCTGGTACTGAGGCACTGGTCGAGCTAGTAAGGAAAGTGGTAGAAGAAGTTTTGGACACCAAAAATTAAGGAAATTAGGGAAATGCTTCAAGCAGGGTGCTTGGAGTGTAAGAAGAGGAAGGATCCTAGTTCGCAAAGGACAAAGTCTCGTTCAGTGAAACATGCTAGGGCACGACTAAGATCTCCAGTTTGCAACAACTGCAACAGATGTCATCTGGGTGAATGCGATAGGGAGAAAAGAGCATTTTTTTGTGGGTCCCTCGAACATCGATCTCTTGATTGCAAAGCTTATTCTAGTTAGGAATGTGTGATGTTTGGTTACGAATTGTGTGCGCTAGTATTAATTTTTATTAGATGTTCTGGGTCGTACTAAAATTATTTGGATCAGAGTGCGCAGCAGAAGCATACTGGTTGGACTTGAGTAATTCGGCTAGTTAATAGTTTAAAATTTTGAGGACGAAATTTCTTTAAAGAGGGTAGAGTTGTAACACCCTGAATTTAGGCTTAGAAGTATTGGGCCTTGGGCCTGGGTACGGGTGTGAGATAGTTCAAAATAAAATTATTGATGCGTTGAATTCTGTTATGAAAGGTTATTATTAATGGGTTAATGTGGTATTTTAGTGAACTGCGAAAGATTCATAGTGTGGGGAAAAGTCTTGGGCTAATTTTTGGGATTCTGGGATTTTTGTGATATTTGGTGTAATGTTGAAATTTTGATATATGGATGTGTAATTCGTGTTTGGAGTGTGTTATTGGGCCTATGGAAGGCCCAAGTGTTGGTTAAAAACCCGGGGAATTCTTGGATTTTTGGACTTAAGGAATAGAGGACTTGGAAAAGAGGAGTTGTAAGGAATTATGTGTGTAATAAGACACAAAAAAAGGAATATGGTGTAGTGGCAAAGCAGCGCCACTTAGGGGTCAAGGAAGCAAGGGGTCCAAGGTTCAAGTCTTGGCTCTTGCAATTTATTTTGGTTTTTCTTTTAAATAAATCTAGAAGCAAGTAGGTGAGCTTTAAAGTTAAATGTGTTGGACTTATGACACAAAGGAGCTTGTGTCCGAGTGGTGATGGCATGACAGGGTTACTGAGAGGACTTTGGTTCAAATCCCGTTGCACGCAAAGGTTGATTATTTTGCTAATGCTTTAATTTTGGGGGGATTGATGGAGAATCCCATATCGGAAAGCTAACATGAGAGCAGGTGAGGAGTTAGTTTTAAATAGAGCAAACCAAGAAGAGAGTGGGCACAACCTTCTTGGCTGATCCCTTTCGCTTTATGGCGTGCCCGTTTGGGTTGGGCATCGGCTAAGAGTGTTTGGAGCGCGGATTAACTTCAGTCTCCTATCAGGTGTGTATTTCTCACTACTCTAGCGGTAGGACGGCTACTTCGGGCTGCAATGGGCCGAAGGGGCCATGTGGGCCCAATGGGCCTACGGGGCCATTTGGACAAGTTGTTTAATTGTATAGTAAATTTTGGACTAGACTAGGTGAATCGCATATCTGTAGCTAAATTTGGGCTAAAAGGGCCACACGAGCGTGTGGGCCTATTTGGGCCGAGAATAGGCCCTAGGCCCATTTGCATTGTTATCTCTGTTTAGAATGCTTTAGTTTACCGAATTACTGAAATACCTTCGACTTGTAAAATTACTATTTTACCCCTGATTTGTAAAATTACTATTTTACCCCTGATTTGTAAAATTACCATTTTACCCTTGATTTGTAAAATTACCATTTTACCCCTGATTTGTAAAATTACCATTTTACCCATGATTTGTAAAATTATCATTTTACCCCTGATCTGTAAAATTACTGTTTTACCCTTGATTTGTTAAATTACTGAAATGCCCCTTTAGGGTAGAATTACTGAAATTCCCCTTTAGGGTAGAATTACTGAAATATCCCTGTAGGGTAGAATTACCGAGATACCCCTGTGGGGTAAAATTACCATTTTGCCCCTAGGTGTTAAATGACTGTTTTGCCATTCGTGGGTAAATGACTAACTTGTGTGATGATTGGGCTAGTTTGACCGTGGATATAAGTTGGTGATATGAATGACTTGACTGTGATCTATTCTTATTTTTAGGATTTGGAAAAGTTGGAATCCCTATGTGTTTAGGGAGGCTGTCGAAATAGTGCCTAAGGCTTTAAGGGGCTGTTACCAATTATTTTACTCTGTGCTTGTAAGGGTTAAAGGCTGCTGACTAAGGGCTTGGATTAGTGGAGCGTTCGGATCCAGATTTGGATATCAACTTTAGCAAAGGTAAGGATTTAGGGCCTTGTTCATGGATGCCCGAATATGGTAAGAGTATGTTAAATTTAGTTATCATTGATTCGTGGTCTAATGTTTTAGTAATCGAATATAGGACTGAGTTGGAGCAGATATCATCATCGTTCGTCGTAATCAGGTGTGTATCGAACCCTTCTTTAGTCTAATTCGGCAAAGGCCAAGTAACCGAAAAGTTGGTATTATGTGGGCTTGTGAGTGTGCGAATGCTCACAAGATGATAGGAAATCCTGAGATCTGTAACCGTAAGTGGTAAGTTAGTTGAGTGTGCAATTTCGCGCACCTCGGTAAGTTGGGTCTCGATGGGCCGAACATGGGCTCACGGGCTTTCGGGCCCATATAGGTAAAAATAGGAAATAAATGTGTTCTGTTAGACTGATGTATTGGAACTGCTAAAACTGGTAGCTAGATAGGAAATTTGGGCTGAATGGGCTTAATTTGCTAAATAGACACTGTAGGGCCCATTAGGAGTTTTAGGGCCCAATGACTGATATTGTTAAAATCTATTAAATTGACTGCTAAGATAGAACTAAAGCTTATATGTGACTGTAACATGCATAAAACTCGTAATATTGGAACAAGTACTAAAATACCCCTAAGTATGGAAAATTACCATTTTACCCCTAAGTGTAAAATGACCTTTAAATTCTGTATGAAATGTATGATTTTCTGTTTCTGCATGTCATATCTCATAACATATGTATATATCTGATGCATGTGATTTTGTATGTTATATGTCATAGCATGTATGCCTGCTGCATGGGGTTTGGGTTTATGATGGAGGAAGCGTTCTGGCAGCCTCGCTGCAATCTGGTGGCCTTGCCACATATATATCTGTTCTGGTGGCCTCGCCACATATATATCTATTCTGGTGGCCTTGCCACATATATCTGTTCTAGTGGCCTCGCCACAATATCTGTATATGGTGACTCTGTCACAATATATGGCAGCTTTGCTGTAAATTCTGTGGTGTGTAGCAGATGGGTGGGTCGAGTAGTCTCCCCACATGGTGTGTTGGTGGTACGGGTGGTGTGTAGCGGTTGGTGGGTTGAGTAGTCTCCCTAATTAGGTTGCATGCATACTGTTTACTTCTGTATTGTTATGGGCTTATGGGCCAAACTGTTATCTGAATAGGGCTTCAGCCCATTATCTGTCATAGGGCTTTGGCCCAGTATCTGTTATCTGTATAAGGCTTCGGCCCAGTATCTGATGTTACTGTTAGGGCTTAGGCCCAATGGGCTTGAGTTGACTTGGGCTTTGGATGGGCCTCTGTACATACTGAGTTTTCCAATCTCACCCCTTTTTCCTTCCATCCTAGCAGGTGAGCCTTAGATTGGTGGACTTGGAGCTGGGAGGGATTCAGAGTGGCCACATGGACTGGACTATTGGATTTCTAATTATGTTACCTATTTGAATTTAGATTTAATTATTTATTTCTGGTTTTAGGTTGTAAAAAGGGCCTCTTTAATTACTTTTATTTTGGGTTTTTATTCTTTACTTATTTAAATTGGTTTTAGCTTACGTAGGATATTATTTAAATCAAGTTGAAAATAAATGATTTTAAGACGCAGTTTTTATAAAAGTTACTTGTTTTCAAAATAACACGATAACCAAGCAAAGCTTCTGCAATTTTAAATGATCTTGTAGATAAATATTTCAAATAGTTAAAGTGTGGCAATTGTAGTGTGCATGTCTAGGAGTGGATCTAAGAAGAGCTTGGTACTTAAGCAGTCTATTCGACTCACCTCCTCTTTTCTGGAATCCTACCGGGTGCCCAGCTTCCATTCACTTTTAGTCTATACGAAAAAGGTCAATTTTTTTTTTGATACTTAAACCGTCTTCAAAGTTAACATGTTTTTGCAAACTACAAGGGTTTATAAGCTTTCATAAAACTTTTACAAAGGTTTTAACGATGTTTGCAAAGGGATGATTATTTCAATGAATCACGTTTTTGGAAAAAGACAAGCTAAGTTTAACGGTAAGAGTTTTTAAAACTTCAAGGGTTTTCAATGAAAGCACGATTTTCGAAAAACACTTCAATATGACACATCAGACTTGGCCGTAACGTCTAGGCTGGGTTTGGGGTGTTACAATTGGCACTAAGTGTGGGACATTTTGAGTAACTGAGGATAGTCAAATGTATTATTGCCTTGAATTTCTTGAGGAGTATATATGATTTATGAGTTTGAATTTGACCAGGTGAGTATCAAACCTATATGGTTAATATTATTGATCATAACTCTATGTGGTCGATAATGGTAAGAAGGTTGCATGATAGTTGTACGAATTGGATGAGTAAAATGATATGTCTATATATACATATATTATACCATGTAGTATGTTATAAGAAAAGTTATTGGATAATCGGCCAAATCGTGAGTATGAAATGGTAGATATGTCAAATGACTTTGTGCTTGATTATATTGATATTACATGATGATGAAATTCTTTAATATATTTGGTCTTGTGGTTGGAAGTAATTAAGTATTTTGTGGTTGAGAAAATGTATATTGGAGTTAGATAAATTTTAGTATATGTTAAATAAAATGCATTGTATGTGGTAAGTTATTGACTAGATGATCTAGTAGTATGATTTAGTTAAATGGTATTAGGCTATTAAGTTAAATTGAGAGTTTTAGTTGGTTATAACTTACTAAGCTAAGATAGCTTACTTGGATGTGTTTACTTGTCTCTATTTTTATAGATTTTGAAGATCGTTACATGCTTAGGGATCGTCAGTGAAGTTCGTCACACTATCATCTATAATTTGGTACTTTTGAAGGTTGAACTTGAACTGATGGCATGTATAGTCTAGTAACTTGTTTTGGTTGATTTTAATTTGTATATATATACAACTCAGCCATGCAAAAATGGCTTGTTTATAAAGTTGAATTCGGTTCCATGTTTGGTTAAATTATGGTTTGAAGTTAATGATTCAGTTAGTATAGATCTAAGTGATATATGCTTATTATGTTTCAGAAAAAGCTTAATTATGTGTTTCATTACTATGGTAGATCATGAATATTATTTGAATTATGGCATGATATGTATTGGATGAGTAGTTTACTTATTGTATGAAAATGGAGTAATTGACATGAACTATGTATGTCTTTGAATAATTTAAATTGTTGTATACTTAGATAATGGTACATTCGGCTTTTGGGTGGTAAATTTAAGAAATGATTTGATTTGGGGTTTATGTTTTGTTATGCATGATTGGTATTTGGGATGAGTAAATTTCAATGTGAGTCGTGATTGAAATTTTGACCAAATGAATAGTAAAGTTAAGCACTTGATGAATGATAATTGCTTGTAACTTTGAAAAATGGTTTGAGTAGGTGTATATTAATGAGTGAATGTTTTGGTTAAGGACTGTTAAAGCTTATGATGTGTTTGGCTTAATTCTTGAATTTTAAATGGTATTGATTTAACATTTGTGCTTGTAATTGGATTTCGTTATTTAAAATTAAATGCACCTAACATGATATCATTATTGGCATATTTAACTATATTGTTTTGTTTTATTGTGTGCATGTGAAGAAATTTATAAAATGACATTTTTAATATTTAGTTAATGAAATGAATGTATGGGTATATATATATTAGAAATATGTAAAGTGAGGTTATATGCTTGGATGGATTTTAAGTAAGCGAGTGACTTAAATGTTGGAGTTAAATAAATTGTATTTATAATATGATTATTATTGCATGTTTGATATGGAATTAGTTAAGTGCTTATATGTGTACATGTATTTGACTTGTATAAATAAATAAATGTTGAGAACTGTGTTTATGCCTAGTAATGCCTCTCAACCCAAATCCGGCGACGGACACAGGTTAGGGGTGCTACACTACGTAAAAACAAAAAGTGCTTAAACCGACACACCAAAGAATGTATTTGGTGTACTACTCCCTGTTTTCCAAAATTGCAAAATGCAATTGCCTTAGCCGATTTCTCCCATTCAAGCCAACAAAATTTGGCTAACTCCCTCCCCAACTCAATCCCTTGTTTTGCTCCTTAATTTTCTCCATGATTTACTTTAATTTACTCTGGATATTAGCTCAAACCTTCAAGATCATGTCATCCTTATCTCTCCACCAACCTGAAGAGTTTACCTCCAATACCACCACTTGCCGATTCCAACCTACAAAATGCTTAGTCACACCAACAATGGGTTTCGAACCTTGACCCCTTCCCACTTAACGCCACATGCCAAGCTCCCCCTTACCAATAATGCCGCTAGCCACTCCACCATGTGCTACTTTGTGTCACAAAACCTCAACAACCTTTCTTAAGCCCTACAAACTAACATCCTTACTCCCCTAAGCCCAAAAATTAAAGTTTTGCCAGGAGTTAGACTTAAACCTGGGCCTTCCAAAGGCCCTCTAATCACACCTAAAACATCAATTTAACATACCCAAACATGCAAATATCAATTCAAGCAAAAATCTTAAAACCCTAAAATTTGGGGCATTACATAGAAAATTTTTCCAAATTTAAACATTATTCAAAGCTACAGAGGTCACACGCCCGTGTGTCTAAGCCATGGTGAAATAGGGCATACATTCTAACTTGTAGCACACGGCTGAAGATACGCCCATGTGCCAGGCCATATGAAAATTAGGGAGGCTACTGACTTGGGTCACATGGTCGACCAAACGCCCGTCTACCAACCCGTGTTACCCACAGCCACTCGAACCACCCGTGTTCCTAGCCCGTATCAAAACTATAGGATATACTGACTTAATATGAATGGGTACAACCATGTGTCACATACGGCTATGTACTATGAGCGTGTGTCACACAAGGCTAAGACACACGCCCGTGTCTCTACCTGTGTGGACAAAAATAGGCCATTCAAAAAGCCAACTTTGCCACCCATTTTGGGTCATTCCTACAAGCCAAAACCAATGCTATTTCATACCAAAATTTTCAGCCAACTTCACAACCAAAACATGTTCAATTCATACATATAATTCTCATCCAAAGTCATACTCAATTTCCATACAATTTATGCCAAAACATAAGCCAAATTCATACCAAATCTTATGAAACATAAATCATTTTATATCACACTCAATCTCAAAATAAAACTTACCATTTTCACCTTCAAACTCATATAAAATTGACCATTTCATTTGGTAATTCATTAGCATCAAACATTCCATTTTTTCCAACACATAATCCATACCAAAGCAAACTGTAAATTCAATCATAAGCTAGCCATATCACATGGCATAACATATAAACATATCAAGACTTATTCAAAGACTTCTAGCCTACACATGCCATACTTAAACATTTATACTTTCAAAAGGTACCAAAACAAGGTTTGATAGTGTGGTGATGATCCGCGATGATCCTCGAGGTTCCAGTGGCTTCGATATCTATAAAACAATGCAAACACACACAATGTAAGCTATAAAGAGCTTAGCAAGCCATATAGAAATAAACTTAACTCATGAATCAATTATAACTCACCTTAATGGCCTAAATATCATAACCACTTCACTTAAACTTTTCATGAGCTATAACATACTCATATGTCCACATATATCATATGTTCCCAATTCACTCTCACATATATCATATTTCATTTCTATTTACTCATACATATATAACATGCAGTTGATGGCACTTTTGCCTACCTTTCATGATCCAATATCAAACATATCATAACGTACCTAATTCTAATATAATTTAACATAGTCATACATTTCTTGAAATTGGCCGTTGAACCGTTTGGAATCAAATAGGATACTCAGAAATCTCAGAAAGCTCGTACAATACCAACGTCCCTATAAAACCCCTTACCTGAGATCGTTGCCGGAGCCGAGCATGAGGCGTTACTGGACTTATCTTACTAATTCAGGGCATAAAAATTTCATTTTTAAAATTAATTTGCTCACATTCAAGGCCCTAAATCATGCAATTGAAATGGTTCGGGAATAAACCGAGAAGGCTTAGAAGAAGGCTTCTCGAGCCCCTCCTCTATGACTAACTGTAACGGACCTTTTGCTACTATTTGGTGGCACTGTCCCTTCTACGGAGGCGAGCTCGTTACTTTCTACATCATCTGCACCAACTCGTTCGAGATCCATAACTATAAAAGAAAAGCATTTTAAAATCGTCAGGAGTCGTCACACTATCAAAATATAAGTATGGCATGTATAGCTAGACTCTTACTCAAACTAAATATTCTGAGAACTGACTAAACTCTTGCTCTAATACCAATAAATATGACACCTCTTACCCAAGACCATCGCCGGAGTCAAGCACGAGGCGTTACTAGACTTATCTTACTAATTTGGGGCATAAAAATTTGCTTTTTAAAATTAGTTCGCTCACATTCACCTAATATCCCAAAAAAGGGCCCTCTAGGCCCTAAATCATTCAATTGAAACGGTTCAGGACCAAACTGTGAACATTAAAAAATTTCCGATTACTTATGCAAATCAAAACAATTCATTTGCACTATTCGTAATAAAATTGTCTACTTGCATAATAGTCACTAAATTAATTATAACTCGAGCTACAAAACTCAAAATTTAAATCTGTAAATTTTTACTGAAACTAAACTCGTATCTCTTCTTACCATAATTTTTCCAGAATTTTTGGTATGGCCAATTAGTACATTTTATTAGTTAAATTCTCCCCTATTTCACAGTCTAATGGTTCAGACCTCTCCTCACTAAAAATAAATTATCTCCTAGTACCATCTTCATATAGTGTTTCTGCTTATTTCTAACGAAAATAGACTCACTAAAGAATCTATACATATAAATTATGACTCATAATTATTTTTATAGAATTTTTAGTGTATTTCTAAAATCAGAATAGGGGATCACAAAATCCCTCTAAACTAGTCTCACAAGAATTTAAATATCTCACAATACAGACTTCCTTTGCTTACCCTGTTTCTTTGCTATGAAAATATACTCAATAAGATTTAATTCTATATCTCATTCACCAGTTAATTCCATTTCTACAATTTTTAATGATTTTCAAATTAACATCACTTCAATTGTTTCATTGCCAACTTTTCCTCCATCATTTCTTTGCATACACTATCATTTAGACATACATAACATCAAAACATGTTCTTAGTTAGCCATTTCAATAGCTAATCATCATCAAGCATTCACATGCCATACTTGAATCATATCATAAAGACATACACACCAATTGCCAAGTCCCTATACGTGCCATAACTCAAAACATTTCAAACTATAAAATACCGAGATAGCCTTTGATAGTGTGAGACGAACTCCGATGTCCTTTTGATCCTCGATTTGGCTTGGCTACACTATAAAAGAGAGAAAAGAAAAGAAGTAAGGTACAATGCTTAGTGAGTTTACAAATAAATAAATGACAACATTCACCGCATATAAATATACTCATTACACCATCGACCAACAAAATCTTTATTTCACTTCTCCACTTACTCTTTAACTTTCCCGTTTATCATTCCTTTAACTGAACTTTCTTCTAACATAGTTGTATATTAGCCCAATAAACCGATTGGAATACTGAGGGTACTTGGGTTTTCCTTCCTGATAAGAGCCTGCCAATGCCATGCTCTAGACATGGTCTTACATAGGATGTTCCCTGTCCTGCCAAAGCCATATATCTTATATGGACTTACCTGGGATGTTCCTCAACTGTTTCAACCTGCCAATGCCATATGTCTGATATGGACTTACATAGGATGCTCCTCAACTATCTCAACCTAAAATGTCATGACATTCCCATACATCCCTAAGGTTCAAACAGGCTTTCTGATACTTTTTCTCTGTTACCTCATCTTTGATTCAACTTGGAATATTCTCATAAAATAAATGTACATATGCTGGAAATTAACAACATTAATATAAAATATCGAAATATTGCATTTATTTACCGTAAACTTACCTCGATGCAAAATGCGATCAACTTGACAACTTAATCTTTTACTTTTTTCTTTCCTCGGTCTATCCCCAAATTTCGTTCTTCTTGATTATGGAGCTTGGAAGCTTGAAAAAACCCTAGCTATAGAAAACCCTTTGAAATTTCGGCCTAATGAAGAAGATGGACACATTTTGCCATCTTTTTCCCTTTTTAATTCATTTTAATTACCAAAATGACTAAAATGTCCTTCATTAAAAACTTTGGTTATTTCTACCTATGTATGTCCATTTTTGTCCATGAAAACCTAATGGTATAATTACCATTTAAGGACCTCTACTTCAATTATGCTCTTCAATTAAATCCTTTAACATCTAGAACTCATATTTATCTACTTTTGCAATTAAGCCCTAATCGGCAAATTAGACATGCAATTCATAAAATTTTCTATCAATACTTTAACACATGCATCCAATCACTCAGTAAATCATAAAAATTTATTGGAATTAAACTTTTCTATCTCGGATTCATGGTTTCACACCCACCATTCCGTTTAGGCCCTATTTCTAGATGTTACAGTCCTAGACGTGGTCTTACATGTAAACAAATATCGATGCCACTATCCCAGACAAAGTCTTACATCAAATCAAATATGATGCCGATGTCCCAGACATGGTCTTACAGGTAAATCTTGTATCGGTGCCAACGTCCCAGACGTGGTCTTACACGAAAACACATATCAGATCCTATGTCATGACATATATATCCTAACTATTCCTAAGGTTTGGACGGGATTTTCGGGTAGTGTCACATACTCAGAATTTATCTCCGATTTCACATACTCAGCTCTCATAGCCATTCAACATAATTCAAACATCATATAAGCAATAAAAATTCAATTTAGCACATTTATTTGTATATAGACTTACCTTGTTCGGATTCGGACGGAATAAACGGCTAATCAACGACTTTTGACTTTCCCCGATCTAATTTTGTTTTCTTTTTTTTCTTGATCTGAACACATTCAAATTTACCACATTCAATTTCATATTCATTAAAATCAATCCATAAACTCATAAGTAAGACATTTTACAAAATAGCCCTCACATTTTCACATTTTGACATTTATGTCCTTATTTCACAAAACACAAAATACACAAAATTCATCTAGACTATAGCTTGGCTGAATATTCACTTAGCTTATACAAGCCCACATATTTTATTTATTCCAGAATTTAGTCGTCAAAATTTTTATTTTTCATAATTTAACCCAAATACTCAATTTCATCAAAAATTCAAATACAAAACATATTTATTTATCACATATCTTTCATTTTCTATCAACAATCATCACATATCTTTCATTTTCTATCAAAAATCATCACAAAGCTTCTAATTTCATCAATGGCACATCTCAAAATCTTCATCAATTTCTCAAATTGAAGCATGGGCTAGTTAAAACACTAAGCAGCAATCTCAAAAACATAAAAATCATCAAAAACTAAATAAACACATAATGGATAGCCATTATCCACTCATAAATTCAAAGCTTTAATTTCAACATAAGGACCTCACATTTAAAGAGACACATCATATAGGCACTTTAATAAATAGAAGGACACTTTTGCATTGTCTGCGATTTAGTTCTTTTCTCAAATTAAACACACAAACGATCAAATTTTGATACAAAACTTTCACACATGCTAATTCACATACTTTAGGCATATAAAAAAATATTAAAATATTTTTCTGACTCAGATATGTGGTCCTCAAACCACTATTCCCACTAGGGTCTAAATTGGGCTGTTACATTTTGAGTTGTGAATTTTAGCCATGCAAGTTGGCTTGTAAATTGTAATGTTGCTGAATGTGAATTTGACTTATAGTTTGTGTTCATATATGCTACGTGATGTGTATGTTATGACTTATGAATTTGGCCAAGTTTGTGTAGTTGTTATGATGGTGTCTAATGGTTGTGTATTGGTATAATTTGGTATGAAATTAAAGTGTTGAATTGGTGTCATTTTTAGATTTGAGTTAGTCATTTGGACATTGAATTTATGCATATTGGAACAAGGTGGAATGGATGATTTTGGTATGTCAATTTGGTATGTTTTGGAGTAGCACATATATATTGAATTAGTTATTGTATCTGAGATATGAAGTGTGCATATTTTGGACCTATTTTGGCTGTCCTTTGTGTGCAAATTGGTGCTTTACTTTAAGTTGTAGGGTAGACCCTTATGGGTGGCAGATTGGCCTTACAAATGGCCTATTTTTGTCCACAAGGGCAGAGACATGGGGTTGTGTCTCAGCTGTGTGACACAAGGTCATGGTACACGACCGTATGTCCCCTTGTGTGGCAATTCGATTAAGTTAGGATGCTGCACATAGCCTCACAAGTGGGCATGTGACTAGTTGTGTGGCACAAGTCAGTACACCCTACAAGTTTCGCACGACCGAGCACACGGCCTTGACACAGGCGTGTGAGGCCATTTCGAATAATCATACAGGTCTATGACTAGCTGTGTGACCTAAGTCAGTATACCCTCTAATTTTCACACGACAAGCACACGGGCGTGCGGTCGGCGGTGTGATGCAAGTCAGTAAATATGCCCTGTTTTCACAGGGCTTGAGACACGGGCATGCTGAAAGCCATGTGAGTCACACGACCTGTTCACATGAGCATATGACCTCTGTATGTTAGAAAATTTTCTAAGTTTCTGAAATTTTTGTTTGTGATTGGTTTAGTTTCGAACCATCTCTAAGGCATGTTTAAGGTCTTGTAGACCTCCTTAAAGGACAATGTAGCTATGAATGAATGTTATTTGAATATGAATGATTAATGTATGCGAAATGTTTGTATAATGGTGTGAATGGTTAGGTAATGCCTCTTAAGCCTAGTCTGGTGATAGATATGGGTTAGGGGTGTTACATTTTATTGGTATCAAAGCTACGGTTTAGATGATTCTAGGACTAACGTAGCCTGTAAGAGTCTAGCTAAACATTTCATATATAAAAATTTTGATAGTGTCATGATTCTTGATAGTTTAAAATGTTCTTTCATATAGTAATGGATCCCGAACGAGCCATAGCTGATAATGTGGAAAGTAATACACCCGCTCCTACTCAAGGGGCGGTGCCATCCTATTCTAGACTTATAACTAGTAACCACGAGGGAAAGGCTAAGCATGCCTTCTTCCAGATGATGAATAAGTGGTTTATAGAGTTCGTTCAAACAAATCCGGCTGCTCAACAACCTCCATCCCCATCTAATCCTCCACAAATCCCTGTTATGCCTCAAGTTGTTGATCCGATACATCTGAGTAAGCCTCTTATTGATAAGATTCGTAAGTATGGAGCTATAGAGTTTTGGGTTACCATTGGTGATGATGCTAAGAAAGCAGAGATCTGGCTTGACAATTCAATTAGAGTCTTCAATGAATTATCTTGTACTCCTGATGAATACATCAAATGTCCCGTAGCTTTGTTAAGAGACACTGTATATCAATGGTGGAACACATTAGTATCTGTGGTTCCAAAAGAATGGGTTACCTGGGAGTTCTTTCAGACTAAATTCAGAAAAAAATACATTAGTTAAAGGTTTATTGATAAAAACACAAAGAATTCGTCAAATTGCAGCAAGGCTACATAACTGTGACAGAATATGAATGAGAATTTGTGAGATTGAGTAGATATGTGCAAGAATGTGTTTCGACTAAAGTGATAATGTGCAAGAGATTCGAGAGATAAAAGAGTTTGTTGTACTTGTTGATCGAGCTTGTAAATCTAAAGAATTTAGTAAAGAGAAATGAAAAGCTAATTCTAAAGCTAGAGATTCAAGAAAAAGATCAACAAGAAAACCATTTCATTCTGCATCAAAGAAGCTTCGAGATACTTATAGCCATTGAAATGTAACATTGGGTTATTCTAGACAAGATGTGGTGTAGCACCCCTATCCTGTGACCGTCACCGGAACAGGTAAGGGGTGTTACCAGAGTTTCAGAACAGATCAGAACAGAATATTCACAGTTCAAAAGATTCAGATAATGAGTCCCTATTGGAGATCTATAAGACCTCAAACATGCATTTAGATAGGGCCGGGACTAAGCCGAACACATTCCTAAATTTTAGAATACATGTAAAATTTTCCAAATTTTGGAGGTTACAAGCCTGTGTGCCCAGGCCGTGTGTCTCACACGGGATTCAAGCACATATCAGACGCTCCCGCGAACGCAAACCCTAAGCAATTAATCACACGTTAAACCATAACACAATAGGAAATTATTGCCACATTAACTTACACATTCCGCAACTACTACTTATCACCATCACTCACCTTAGACAAAATTTAGACCATAGATCTAGATCTAGATTGCTTCAATGGCCCTAGCCTCCAACTGCTCTTGATAGATTACCTCTTTACCACACTAGAATAGACGAAAACCAAAAGAAAAAGGCTCACATAAATTTTTATCAAAACCGACAGCCACTCTAAAGGTTCCAAATGAGTCTATTTAGGTTATGAAACAAAGAAGAAAGAGGAGAAGAAGAGAGTAATTTCGGTTTGAGCAGAAACAAGAAGAAAAGAAAAGGGGTTTGGTTCTTTGAACAAATCGGCACCAATAGGTTTATGTATGCGTTTTTGACTTTTAGAACAAAGGGAGGAAGGACAAAGAATGAGTAAAGAGCCCTATACCTAATCGATAGAAGAGAGTGACCAAAATTTACCAATCCTGAAGGCTAACCAAAAAAGGAGTCAGGACATACTACCCCCAAATGCCGAAAATGCAACCCTCTAAGGACCTAGCCGAAATTGCTCACCCTAGAGACCCATATTCGGCCAACTCTTGCTTCCTTTCAAATTTCCTAGATTTTCTCCTAGATAACTTCTCCTTATCACTCCACACCTAATTCTATGAACACCACAACTTTTTCCCTCGGAATTTCACTTGAATTTCATCACTTACCATGCATAAGCATAAAAATAAAACAACACTTGCTTATCAAGGGATTTAAACCTTAGCTCTTACATAGCCTCCACACGCCACTCCCCTGTGTTCTAAGTGGTGCCATCTTGCCACTTTAACACAGGCTTTCTTGTGTCTTAATTTCCAAATTTTTATTTAAAAGCCCACTTAACCACTGCCCCTTCTCCTTTAAGTCTAAAATTCAAAAATTCACTCAGGCTTTAACTTAAACTTAGGCCTTCCAAAGGCCCTCTAAATACATTTAATACATAATTTAACACAGCCAGAGAAGCAAAAATAAATTCAAGCAAAATCTTAAAAACCCAAAAATTGGGGCATTACAACTCTACCCCCTTAAAGAAATTTCGGCCTCGAAATTTTACTTGATTCAAATAGATGAGGTTATTGTTGACGAATCGTCTCTTCTTGCTCCCACATAGCTTCTTCTTTGCCATGATTGCGCCAAAGCACTTTCACTAAAGGAACTGACTTCTTTCTTAATACCTTAACATCACGGGCGGGCGCCACGGTCGTGGGCTAAATTCCTATTATTTAAATTTTAAAATTTTAAATCTTCATTTTATATCTCCTTTTTCCCCTTAGTTTTAAATTCTTATCGAGTAATCCTTGAATTTTACACACAGTTGTACTTATTCTCTTCAGTCACCAAGAATTACGAACTTCAAGTAGTCCTTTCTCTAAATCTTCACACCTTCAACTCAAGGAATTCATCCAATATTCAAGGAGTGTCACTTCTCTCCCTATCTTATGATTTTATGCTTCTATTGCTACTAATGTATCTTTGTACATTGAGGGCAATGTACATCTTAAGTGTGGGGGGGGGAACTCACTTTTATTCTTTGTATTATCGTTGAAACCCCTGAAAACTTTTACCACTAACTTTTTACATTGTTCTCAAATTTTGAACTCTCTACAATAGTCTCAATCTCCTATTAGGAATTAATTCTGATTGATTTATGATTTTTATTGATATGTTTAGAATTAAGACATAGGTACTTATGCTTTGATTATTCAAACTTTAAGACATTAAGGAATCAAGCATGATAAGTTGAAATTTTTGAGAATTTTAATTTTTTCTAGGTTATTTTCCCTAATTTTAAGTGTTATCTTGAGATTTGGAATTCGCAGGATTGACACCAAAAGCCATAATTCTAGTGAAATTTTTGAGCCTTTTGAGCATACATCCTTTCATATTCACTTTTATTGTTTCTTTAAGTGAGTCAATACTGGTTTGTTATTCTAGAACTTGCTTTGATTATACATGTTGAGACCACATCATTGATTTGATATACCAAATTGATAAAAGCACCTAGGTTTAACCTACTTACTCCATAAAAGCCTACTTCCATAAATTAACCTCTAGTGAACGCCATTGAGTCTAACAACCCATTCTTTGACTTACCTTTAATATTAACCTATAACCCTTTTTTTTTAATTCCATTCAATTATTTTGACCTCTATTTTTGTCGAGATTTGAGTTGAGTAATTGTCTAGCTTTATTCTCTTTTTTAGTTTGTAAAGTTTATAAATATTCAATTTATTTGTATTTGATTTGTTCTTAAAAAAAGTATACATAGCTAATTCAATTGTAATTCATATTTCATTTCTAATTCAATATTTTTTCATATTTCTATAAGCTTCCAAATCAAGAACGATGTTATCAAAAAGGCTTAGCTCTAGGAATATGTTCTAGTGATAGAAATTTTTCTACCTAGATGATTTTTTAGTTCAATCTCGATTATACTCTTCTCTTTCAGCCTGTGACAACACCCCTAACCAAAGCCCCATTACAACCATTGAAAGACCTTTTGATTGATGTGTCATATCAATCTGTAATGGTGGAGATTTGGTTTTCTTGCAAGCTTATGGTAATAACTTTTCAGGTTGACTAAAGAGTGCTTAATTCTTGAACCCTAAACACTTTGAGTGGATAGAGTGAATCTTTAGTGAGGATGTCAACTCTTGTTGATTTTGAATTGAAAGGTAATTACTTATGAGAATGGAGAAAACCTATGTTTCTGTGATAAAATTCTCAACTTAGAGTGTTTGAGACTTTAATGTTCTTCTGGTTGAATTTTCATTGTATGATTACTTGTGGATTAGTTTGAAACATTATTGATAAGGATTATAAGTTGAGAAGAAATGATTCTTAACTGTGAGTTGAGATTTTGCTTGAGGACAAGCAAAGCCTTAAGTGTGGGGGTATTTGATAAACTGTAAATTATACATATTTTTACCTCATACTTAGCCTAAATTCTCGATGAATTATTATTGAATTTATGGAAATTGGTGCTCCTAATCCTTTAATTTCATGTTTTATACTTAGGTGAGCATAAGGAAGAGAAAAGAGCAAGGCACGAGCCAAAAACAGGCAAACCAGGCCCAGTTTAATAATCAACACGGCCTGGAGGTTCGCCACACGATTGTGTCACACGGCCGTGCCACTTCAATAGGCTTGAGCTGTAACACCCTATACCCCCATCCGTCGCCGGAATAGGGTATTAAGGTATTACATGACTAAATACAACTTACTGAGGTTCATAGATACATACAAGACATAGATTCGGTTGTACATCAAATTACAATTAGTGATTAACTTTCATTTCCAGATCCAAACAATCCAACTTTCGAGATAATTCCACGATTGCAACCATATCACGTATATTCATTATAGAAGTACTATCAAAGTTGCAAAGTGACTACCTACCAATAGGTGTAATCGAATTTCTAGGTATTAAGCATACCATCATCACATCGTATAACCCATGCTTCAAAGTATCAATCACATAAAATGTCCAACAAAACGTACATTCGACTTAGAGATTAAGCAAGCCATTTTCGCATGGCTAGAATAATTACAACTCAAACGTAATTCGGTTTAACAAAAGGAGATTAGCCTATACATGCCATTGTTCTCAAAATAACTGTCGAATGTACCAAAATAACAACGATAGTGTAGGTGATCAAAGCTTCAATCCCTGAGTCCGTAGCTTCAAATTGAAATCTATAAAACAGAGGAAAACAGTGCAAACGGAGTAAGCATTTCAATGCTTAGTAAGTTTTCAGCAATGTAAACAGATAAACATTTTAGGTATAAATTGGCTGCTAGCATTTTCCTTTCAATCTTCCTTTGGGGTATTTCACCCCTTAGCCGAATATACACACTTTCATAATACCAATAAGTAGATAAACTTTCACTTGAAAGTGAGCTCATTTAAACATAGATACAATACATAATTTCACATAACTTGTCACGATGACCAGATGCCATATAATCATCGAAACAATCTCATTGTTTACTCACTTATGCATCACATAACAGCCTTATGAAATTAGTCCAAAACAAGCTTACATCTAAGCTCAAGGTACCTACCTATTTTACTTATCGCATTGAGCATATTTACAAGCAACTCTTATTGTGAATTCTTTTAATCTTAGACTTACTCGGATAATCGGCGAGACCTTTAGCTCGGATGAAATCTCCGCACGAAGCCAGCGGGTCTTAACCCGGACATAATCCCTACACCTAGCCAGCGGGTCTTAACCCGGACAAAATCTCCACACATAGCCAGCGGGTCTTTACCCGGACATAATCTCCGCATATAGCCATCGAGTCTTTACCCGGACATAATCTCCGTATATAGCCATCGGGTCTTTACCCAGACATAATCTCCGCATATAGCCATCGGGTATTTACCCGGACATAATCTCAAGTTTCTTATATAACTAATTACGTGGTATAATATTTAACATAGATCATCACATTGGCCGTTCGGCCTTATCACATATATACATTTTCACATTCATCACATACCCATAAAGGCTTAATTACCTATGCTGGTAAACTGCATTATCAATTCACATTGAACTCTGTTCTCATAAAGGCTTGATTACCTATGCTGGTAAACAGCTCGCATTCAACTCTATTCTCATAAAGGCTTGATTACCTATGCTGGTAAACAGCATTATTAATTCGCATTCAACTCTATTCTCATAAAGGCTTGATTACCTATGCTGCTAAACAGCTTTATTAATTCACATTCAACTCTGTTCTCATAAAGGCTTGATTACCTATGCTGGTAAACAGCTTTATTAATTCGCATTCAACTCTGTTCTCATAAAGGCTTGATTACCTATGCTGGTAAACAGCTTTATTAATTCGCATTCAACTCTGTTCTCATAAAGGCTTGATTACCTATGCTGGTAAACAGCTTTATTAATTCACATTCAACTCTGTTCTCATAAAGGCTTGATTACCTATGCTGGTAAACAGCTTTATTAATTAGCATTCAACTCTGTTCTCATAAAGGCTTGATTACCTATGCTGGTAAACAGCTTTATTAATTCACATTCAACTCTGTTCTCATAAAGGCTTGATTACCTATGCTGGTAAACAGCTTTATTAATTCACATTCAACTCTATTCTCATAATGGCTTGATTACCTATGCTGGTAAACAGCTTTATTAATTCGCATTCAACTCTATTCTCATAAAGGCTTGATTACCTATGCTGGTAAACAGCTTTATTAATTCGCATTCAGCTCTATTCTCATAAAGGCTTGATTACCTATGTTGGTAAACAGCTTTATTAATTCGCATTCAACTCTATTCTCATTAAGGCTTGATTACCTATGTTGGTAAACAGCTTTATTAATTCACATTCAACTCTGTTCTCATAAAGGCTTGATTACCTATGCTGGTAAACAGCTTTATTAATTCGCATTCAGCTCTATTCTCATAAAGGCTTGATTACCTATGCTGGTAAACAGCTTTATGAATTCACATTCAAACATAATTCCGCAACCCAAATTTATTAGATTTTATACTTATCAACCGGTCTAATGCAACAACTTAATATGTCATACCATAGTCGGATATAATCAACATATAATCACTTAAAACTTACCTTGAACTTTTCTGAGCAATTAAGAGTCAGCTATTCGACCACTTTAGCCTTCTCTTTATCCGAACTTGTCCCTCTATGCTCTTAAGCTACATTAAATAATTTAATTTTATTAATTCTTATTCAAACATCTCAATTGATCATTTTCACTCATAGTCAAATAAGAAACACATATACTTCTCATAGCAAACATACACATTAGGTCAATCACATATATATATCACAAGTCACTACAAGCTGACTTCCTGAGCAACATTCACTAAATTTTTCATAACTAGAGCTACGAAACTCCAAATCCAGTTCCGTAAATTTTCCTGAAACTAGACTCATGTACCTTTCTACCATAAAATTTCCAGAATTTTTGAATTGACCAATTAATACAGTTAAATCCCCAAAGTTTCCCCTGATTCACTGTTGGACAGTTCCGACCCTTCTATACTACAGTTCAATTTTCTCTTAGTTTAGGTCTCGGAAAATTTTCTTGTATATCTATCTTGAAAATAGACTCATTAAAGATCCTAAGCATATACATTACATCTTATGGATATTTTTCTACAATTTATAAAGATTTTCCAAAAATAGAGCAGGGGACTTCATTGTCAATCTGACACTGTCTCACTCTACTCTAAAAATCTATTTATCAGAAATTCCTTTACTTGCAAGGTTTCTTTTGTAAGAAGCTAGACTCATTAAGCTTTAATTACATAATTTATTCAGCCTCTAATTTAGCACACACAATTTATGGTGATTTTTCCAAAACACGTTACTGCTGCTGTACCAAGCAGATTTATACAAATTCAGATTTCATTTCAAGCTAAAACATATAATCAAGGTTACATTTGGCCTAAAGCAAGATAATATTATCAACTCTAAAAGCATAATTATAACAATTAAAACATCAAACATCAAGAAAAACACAATTCTTCCATCTTTGCTCATATGGCCGAATACCCTATCTTGCTTATCACACAAAGATTCCATGTTTACCAAGCTCAAATTTCTTAACAAAATCTTCAAAAGATCACCAAGGAGAACATGCATCCATGACCGAATGCTTCTAACACTAAAGGCTCAAGAAATTCAAACATAGACAAGGAAGACAGCTTCAAAACCAACAAAATTTCATGAAATTCAAAGGAAATCACCTAGAAATTGTACCTTAATCAAGACTTCCCCCAACCGATAGCTTGAACCCTATTTCTCTTCTCCTTTAGCTAGTTTCGGCAATCAAAGAGGAAGAATGAACAAAAACATTGTTTTTGTCACCCAATTTCCTTAATTTAATTAATTCTATTTTATCTATTTTATGCTACCAAATTACTAATTTCTTTTATTATTAATAGACTAAATAACAATTCACAAAAGGCCAAAACCTCATCATTACCATCCACTATCATAAAAGTGGGTAAATTGACATGCAAATCCATTATTTCTCATACATGCATTAATAAGTCATCACACATTTGTCTAGCATATTTTCAAGGTTCATAATTTAGCCCTTTTAGGTGCAATTCATAATTATAATACTAAATTGAAGCACCTAAGATGTCACACATGCCTTGGCACATACAATAGGCATCAAAATGAATATTTAATTATTTTTTATGCCTCAGTTTTGTGGTCCTGAAACCACATTCCGACTAGGGTCGTTTTAAGGCTGTCACAACTCTCCCCCACTTAAGAAATTTTCGTCCCCGAAAATTCTTACCGGAAAATAAGTTTGGGTTACGTTCTTTTATCAAATCCTCAAGCTCCCAAGTAGCTTCTTCGACCCCATGTTTGACCCATAACACTTTCACTATCGAAATCCTCTTATTCCGCAATTCTTTAACCTCGCGCGCCAAAATACGAATTGGTTCCTCCTCATAACTCATATCAGATCGAATCTCGATGTCAGATGGATTAATCACATGTGATGGGTCGGATCTATATCGTCGGAGCATCGAAACATGAAAAACGTTGTGGACCTTTTCAAGTTCGGGAGGCAAACTCAATCGATATGCTACCGGTCCAATCTGTTCAGATATTTCATATGGTCCGATGAACCTCGGACTCAATTTACCCTTACGGCCGAATCTGAGCACCTTTTTCCAAGGTGATACTTTAAGGAATACTTTATCTCTGACTTGATACTCGATATCTTTCCGCTTTAAATTCTCGTATGACTTTTGACGATCTGAAGCTGCCTTAAGACTATCTCGAATCATCTTTACCTTCTGCTCGGCATCTCAATCTCATCGCGAGAATAAACCAAAATGTCATCGATAAACACGACTACAAATCGATCTAGGTACTGCTTAAACACTCGATTCATCAGATCCATGAAAACAGCGGGGGCATTAGTCAGCCCAAACGGCATCACTAAAAATTCGTAGTGTCCGTACCTCGTTCTGAAAGTAGTCTTGGGCACGTCTGAGTCTCGAACTCGCAACTGATAATAGCCGGATTGCAAGTCAATCTTTGAAAACACTGAGGCTCCCTTTAACTGATCGAATAAGTCGTCGATATGAGGCAACGGATACTTATTCTTTATAGTCACCTTGTTCAGCTGCCAATAGTCAATACACATTCTCAAAGTCCCGTCCTTCTTTTTCATGAACAAGACTGGTGCACCCTAGGGAGAAAAGCTCGATCTTGCGAAACCTCTATCAGTCAACTCTTGCAACTGAGATTTCAACTCTTTCAACTCTGTTGGAGCCATACGATATGGAGAAATCAAAATCGGAGTTGTACCCAGAACTAGCTCAATGCTGAACTCAACCTACCTAACAGGCGGTAATCCCAGTAATTCTTCAGGAAATACGTCCGGATACTCGCAAACCACAGGTACAGTCTCAAGCTTTAGTTCAGATATTTTGCTATCTAAAACATAAGCAAGATAAGCCTCGCAACCCTTTTTCATAAATTTCTGAGCCAAAATAGAAGATATTACCACCGGTAGCCCGTTTAAATCCGTAGACTCAATCCGAATTATCTCATTAGTCGAACATCGTAAATCAATAGTCTTTCATTTGCAATTCACTACCGCATCGTGCACAGTCAACCAATCCATTCCAAGTATAACGTCGAATTCATCGAATGGAAAAAGCATCAAATCGGTCGGAAAACAAGAATTCCGAGTCATAAGGGGACATTTCTTACACACTCTATCAACTAAAACACAACGACCCAAGGGATTGGACACTCGAATCACAAACTCAGTAGACTCAATAAGGAGAGTCTTACTGGATGCCAAAGTTTCACATACATATGAATAAGTTGAACCGGGGTCAATCAAAGCAATTACATCAGTATCATAGAGAGTGAAAGTACCGGTGATAACATCGGGCGAAGAGGCATCCTCTCGTGCGCGAATAGCGTAAGCCCTAGCAGGAGCATGAGCCTCGGATTTTGTCGTGGCATCTTTAAACCTTCTCTGACCGCCGCTAGCATTTCCCGGATTTCTAGGTGGCCTACCTCGCGCTGAAGTAGTACTCGGTTTTCCACTCTGGTTCACATTTTGCTCGGACCATCTAGGGCAATCTCTTCTAAAATGATCTGCTGACCCGCACTTATAACAGCAGCGATCATGAAATCTGCAGCTCCCCGAATGCTATTTTCCACAATACTTGCACTCGGTTCTGTCTCGACGGTCATTCCCAACACTAGCAGCAGAAGTGGCACGTGAACTCATAGGGGGTCGGTCACGGTCTCGTCTAGAAAAATCCAAAGTGGCCCTTGGTCGGTCCGATTCACTTCGAAATTTCTTTGATGATCCTTGAGTAGACTTCCCCGAAGATCTCTTACGGAACTCTCTGGCTCCGCTATCAGCTTTTCTCTTTTCATTTCTAAGCTCTTCGGCCTTGCAGGCTCGCTCGACAAGAATAACAAACTCTTGAATTTCCAAAATGCCAACCAGTAGTTTGATGTCTTCATTTAACCCATCCTCGAAGCGTTTACACATAATAGCTTCGGATGATATACACTCGCGAGCATATCGGCTAACTTGTACGAATTCCCTCTCATATTCGGTCACTGACATTCGGCCTTGTTTAAGCTCAAGGAATTCCTTTCGTTTCTGATCGATAAATCTTTGGCTGATATACTTTTTACGGAATTCAACTTGGAAAAATTCCCAAGTAACTCGCTCTCTCGGCACCACAGAAACCAAGGTGTTCCACCAATAGTAGGCAGAATCACGCAGCAGAGATACGGCACATTTCAAGCACTCATCGGGCGTACATGACAATTCATCAAACACACGGATTACATTATCGAGCCAAAACTCGGCCCGCTCAGCATCATCATCAACTGTAGCCCGGAACTCTTCGGCCTCGTATTTTCTAATTTTATCGACCGGGGGTTTACTCGACCTCACAGGGTCGGTCTCAGGAAGAGCCACAGGGGTCGGAAGTGGGTTATTCGGGGGAGGAGGTTGTGGAACAGCCGGATTAGTTTGTAGGAATTGAGTGAACCAATCATTCATCATTGCATAAAAGTTTTGCCTCACGTCATCATCTCGACGACTGGCATCCGGCTGTGAGTCGATCGGCGCGGTCCCTTGCGCGGGAGCGGCCGCTACACTCTTAATATCTTCCGCTACGGGTCGATCGGGATCAGAATCCATTACTATATGAAAACACATTTTAAAAGTTAGAAATCACCACACTATCGCATTATCACAAAATGGCATGTATAGCTATACTCACACGCGCTACGTTAGTCCGAGAATCGACTAAACCGTAGCTCTGATACCAATAAAAATGTAACATCCTATACCCCCGTCCGTCGCCGGAATAGGGTATTAAGGTATTACATGACTAAATACAACTTACTGAGGTTCATAGATACATACAAGACATAGATTCGGTTGTACATCAAATTACAATTAGTGATTAACTTTCATTTCTAGATCCAAACAATCCAACTTTCGAGATAATTCCACGATTGCAACCATATCACGTATATTCACTATAGAAGTACTATCAAAGTTGCAAAGTGACTACCTACCAATAGGTGTAATCGAATTTCTAGGTATTAAGCATACCATCATCACATCGTATAACCCATGCTTCAAAGTATCAATCACATAAAATGTCCAACAAAACGTACATTCGACTTAGAGATTAAGCAAGCCATTTTCGCATGGCTAGAATAATTACAACTCAAACGTAATTCGGTTTAACAAAAGGAGATTAGCCTATACATGCCATTGTTCTCAAAATAACTGTCGAATGTACCAAAATAACAACGATAGTGTAGGTGATCAAAGCTTCAATCCCCGAGTCCGTAGCTTCAAATTGAAATCTATAAAACAGAGGAAAACAGTGCAAACGGAGTAAGCATTTCAATGCTTAGTAAGTTTTCAGCAATGTAAACAGATAAATATTTTAGGTATAAATTGGCTGCTACCATTTTCCTTTCAATCTTCCTTTGGGGTATTTCACCCCTTAGCCGAATATACACACTTTCATGATACCAATAAGTAGATAAACTTTCACTTGAAAGTGAGCTCATTTAAACATAGATACAATACATAATTTCACATAACTTGTCACGATGACCCGATGCCATATAATCATCGAAACAATCTCATTGTTTACTCACTTATGCATCACATAACAGCCTTATGAAATTAGTCCAAAACAAGCTTACATCTAAGCTCAAGCTACATACCTGTTTTACTTATCGCATTGAGCATATTTACAAGCAACTCTTATTGTGAATTCTTTTAATCTTAGACTTACTCGGATAATCGGCGAGACCTTTAGCTCGGATGAAATCTCCACACGAAGCCAGCGGGTCTTAACCCGGACATAATCCCCACACCTAGCCAGCGGGTCTTAACCCGGACAAAATCTCCACACATAGCCAGCGGGTCTTTACCCGGACATAATCTCTGTATATAGCCATCGGGTCTTTACCCGAACATAATCTCCGCATATAGCCATCGGGTCTTTACCCAGACATAATCTCCGCATATAGCCATCGGGTCTTTACCCGGACATAATCTCAAGTTTCTTATATAACTAATCACGTGGTATAATATTTCACATAGATCATCACATTGGCCGTTCGGCCTTATCACATATATACATTTTCACATTCATCACATACTCATAAAGGTTTAATTACCTATGTTGGTAAACTGCATTATCAATTCACATTCAACTTTGTTCTCATAAAGGCTTGATTACCTATGCTGGTAAACAGCTTTATTAATTCGCATTCAACTCTATTCTCATAAAGGCTTGATTACCTATGCTGGTAAATAGCTTTATTAATTCACATTCAACTCTGTTCTCATAAAGGCTTGATTACCTATGCTGGTAAACAGCTTTATTAATTCGCATTCAACTCTATTCTCATAAAGGCTTGATTACCTATGCTGGTAAACAGCTTTATTAATTCCCACTCAACTCTGTTCTCATAAAGGCTTGATTACCTATGCTGGTAAACAGCTTTATTAATTCGCATTCAACTCTGTTCTCATAAAGGCTTGATTACCTATGCTCGTAAACAGCTTTATTAATTCGCATTCAACTCTATTCTCATAAAGGCTTGATTACCTTTGCTGGTAAATAGCTTTATTAATTCACATTCAACTCTGTTCTCATAAAGGCTTGATTACCTATGCTGGTAAATAGCTTTATTAATTCGCATTCAACTCTATTCTCATAAAGGCTTGATTACCTCTGCTGGTAAACAGCTTTATTAATTCACATTCAACTCTGTTCTCATAAAGGCTTGATTACCTATGCTGGTAAATAGCTTTATTAATTCGCATTCAACTCTATTCTCATAAAGGCTTGATTACCTATGCTAGTAAACAGCTTTATTAATTCGCATTCAACTCTATTCTCATAAAGGCTTGATTACCTATGCTGGTAAACAGCTTTATTAATTCGCATTCAGCTCTATTCTCATAAAGGCTTGATTACCTATGCTGGTAAACAGCTTTATTAATTCGCATTCAACTCTATTCTCATAAAGGCTTGATTACCTATGCTGGTAAACAGCTTTATTAATTCGCATTCAACTCTATTCTCATAAAGGCTTGATTACCTATGCTGGTAAACAGCTTTATTAATTCACATTCAACTCTGTTCTCATAAAGGCTTGATTACCTATGCTGGTAAATAGCTTTATTAATTCGCATTCAGCTCTATTCTCATAAAGGCTTGATTACCTATGCTGGTGAACAGCTTTATTAATTCATATTCAAACATAATTCCGCAACTCAAATTTATTAGGTTTTATACTTATCAACCGGTCTAATGCAACAACTTAATATGTCATACCATAGTCGGATATAATCAACATATAATCACTTAAAACTTACCTTGAACTTTTCTGAGCAATTAAGAGTCAGCTATTCGACCACTTTAGCCTTCCCTTTATCCGAACTTATCCCTCTATGCTCTTGAGCTAAATTAAATAATTTAATTTTATTAATTCTTATTCAAACATCTCAATTGATCATTTTCACTCATAATAAAATAAGAAACACATATACTTCTCATAGCAAACATACACATTCGGTCAATCACATATATATATCACAAGTCACTACAAGCTGACTTCCTGAGCAACATTCACTAAATTTTTCATAACTGGAGCTACGAAACTCCAAATCCAGTTCCGTAAATTTTCCCTGAAACTAGACTCATGTACCTTTCTACCATAAAATTTCTAGAATTTTTGAATTGACCAATTAATACAGTTAAATCCCCAAAATTTCCCCTGATTCACTGTCGGACAGTTCCGACCCTTCTGTACTACAGTTCAATTTTCTCTTAGTTCAGGTCTCAGAAAATTTTCTTGTATATATATCTTGAAAATAGACTCATTAAGGATCCTAAGCATATAAATTACATCTTATGAATATTTTTCTACAATTTATAAAGATTTTCCAAAAACAGAGTAGGGGACTTTGGAGTCAATCTGACACTGTCTCACTCTACTCTAAAAATCTATTTATCAGAAATTCCTTTACTTGCAAGGGTTCTTTTATAAGAAGCTAGACTCATTAAGCTTTAATTACATAATTTATTCAGCCTCTAATTTAGCACACACAATTTATGGTGATTGTAACACCCCAAACCCAGCCTAGACATTACGACCAGATCTGGTGTGTCACACGATCCTAAAACTAAGTTTACGACCCTTTTAGTCTTGTTGTGTCTTAAGTGAGGTTTGAATCAAAAGAGTAAGTTTGCTAAAACCAGTTTATTAATCCTTTAAGTTATCCATATTATTCACTCGTTGAGTTTTGAAAACATTCTTTAGATTTTGAAACCAGCGCAGCCTAAACTAGCGATTCTATAAAATGTAATTTAATCATCAAAGAAAAATTAAACCAAATAAAAACTTAGATAGCGGCCTTATTACAAAATAAAACCCAAAAATAACTTAATAATAAAATACTTTAAACAAAATGAAAACCAGTTCTGCAGATGCTGTGGCCACTCCAAATCTCTCGCAGCTCCAAGCCCACTATGCTTGAGTGTTACCTGCAGAGATTAAATAAAAGGGGGTGAGTTTGACAACTCAGTGTGCAACATTATCTCAACCATAGGCCAAAACAGATCAAGCCTCAGAATCAGATTAGTTGGGCCTTGGCCCATTATAGAAATCAGGTTAAGCCCATAGGCCCATAACAGATACAGATCAGATATAATATGCAAACAGAAACCCAACCCAGATCCATCCATAACACCCCCGTACCAGCCTTACACCATGTGAGGAGACTACTCGACCCACCCAACCGCTACACACCACAGATAATTGCAGCGAGGCTGCCAAATATTGTGACGAGGTCACCAGATACAGATATTGTGGCGAGGCCACCAGATTGCAGCGAGGCTGCCAGATAATAATGTGACAAAGTCACCAGATTGCAGCGAGGCTGCCAGATAATAATGTGACAAAGTCACCAGATTGCAGCGAGGCTGCCAGAACGCTTCCTCCATCATAAACCCATACCCCATGCAACAGATATATACATACTAGCATGCAACATATAGCATCTCATGCATCAGATATGCTCACATTAAATGGCAACTCATGCAGATACATAAAATCATACATTTCATACAGAATTGACCCTAGGGGTATAATAGTCTTTTTACACCTAGGGGTATTTTGGTAATTTTTCCTACCTAAGGGTACTATAGTCCTTTTTCATATTTTCAGAGATTTTATGCATGTTCAATTGGTTATTAGTCCATAGATATTCACAGAAGTCCCTTTTAAGCTTAATTTCCACTTTTGCCCTTTTTAGCCTAAAACCCCTAATGGGCCTTACTGAGTCCATTATCATCTCAAACCTGTTAAGTCTAATTTTTAGGTTTAGCTTACCAACTTGACCATGTTTTTATTAACCATGTCACCAGAAAGCCTATAATAGTCACTTTATCGATTTTGGACTCAGAAGCCCATTGGGCCCATCTTGGCCCATTGTAGCCCCACTTACCGAAACGATCAGAATTGCACCTTTTGCAATTCCTCCAGCACCGAACTCATAGTTAAGCCTAATGGAGTAAATGGTTACTCCCAAATATCATACGAATGCGTTTTCGGTCACTTACACCAGATGTCGGTCACTTTATAGCCTTTTCGGCTTTTACCGTTTTCAGTCTAAGAATTGGGATTAGTTACACACCTGTTAACGGATGGAACGACGACGGAATCCACGTACGAAGAGCCTACAATCAAACGCTAATTATTAGTCTAATAATCGATAACCAAATAGCTATAAACCCCTTACCATAATCGGCCTACATGGCCTGAGTCATTAGAATCTTACCCTTTTCGGTTATGGACTAGATCGAAATGTCCAACCGCGTTAATCTACACTAGCCTCCTTTGCTGCACGTCTCTTGTCCACACTAACGCATATAAACCAAAGAGAAAAGCCATAAGGCCCTTAGTCTAGAAACGTTACCCTCCCTCTGAGGGGTTTTCGGCATCTTAGCCTTAAACTTGAAAACTAACGAGATAATATCACGAAATACTTACCGATCTAAGTCCCAAACCACAACCGTTCCCTTTGTAACAACGAGGAAGAAAGGGTTGAGAGTAGAGAGGATTCGGCCAAGCACAATGAGTTTTGGTCAAAAGAAGGTTCGACAAAGAAGTAGAATGAGAAGAGACGATATTTTTAATAAAAGAAGGTGAATTCGGCAAGTTGAATATTTCAGCTTATGGAAGGTTTTGATCAAATGAACATTCGGTTTAGGGCTTGAAGAAAAGAAGTAGGAGAAAGCTTTAGTTGATTCGGCCAGGAAGGAGGCAACAAGGTAGGTTTCGGTTTGTGAAAGCAAGACGAGAAGAAGATGAGAATAGAAGAAGGAGAAGACAAAGTGTTGCCAGACAGAAGTAAAAGTTTCAGCAGGAGGTCTTTTGGAGTGTGGAATTCGGAAATTTGGTTTAGATAAGATGGGAAATAATGACCCTTAATTCACTAGACAAAAATGACAAAAGAGAAAACCTACTCAACTAAGGAAATCAGCACCAAAAGAAACTCTAATGCCGATTGTACCTTACCTATGCTATTGCCGAAATCACACCATGGAGAATCCCTTGTTCGGCCACTTCTTTCAAAATTTGAAAGCTCCTTATTTTACTCCTCAACCTCCTCCACGATTTGCTCCCTTGTCCCATTCAAATCTCCTCCAAGCAGAGTTCAATTCTGCTTCAAACTCTTACCTGCTCAAGCTCAAAAATAAAACGCCCTCCTTGCCAACTCTGGAACTTGAACCTTGGACCTCCAAACTCATTTAGGCGCCACCTTTTAAGGAGTCTAGTGGCGTCTCCCTTGCCACTTTACCACTGATTCATTTGTGTCTTATTTCATACACAATTTCTTAAGACCCTTACTTTCAATGATCCCCTATCTCCTAAGCTTAAAATTCAAAATTTTGCCGAGCTCCTAACCAACACATGGGCCTTCCATAGGCCCATTAACACACCCCAAACATGCATTACACACCCAAATACTAGAATTTAAACATTATATCAGATAAAGAACAATCTAAGAAAAACCCGAAAATTAGGGCGTTACAGTGATTTTTCCAAAACACGTTACTGCTACTGTACCAAGTAGATTTATACAAATTCACATTTCATTTCAAGCTAAAACATATAATCAAGGTTACATTTGGCCTAAAGCAAGATAATATTATCAACTCTAAAAGCATAATTATAACAATTAAAACATCAAACATCAAGAAAAACACAATTCTTCCATCTTTGCTCATATGGCCGAATACCCTATCTTGCTTATCACACAAAGATTCCATGTTTACCAAGCTCAAATTTCTTAACAAAATCTTCAAAAGATCACCAAGGAGAACATGCATCCATGACCGAATGCTTCTAACACTAAAGGCTCAAGAAATTCAAACATAGACAAGGAAGACAACTTCAAAACAAACAAAATTTCATGAAATTCAAAGGAAATCACCTAGAAATTGTACCTTAATCAAGACTTCCCCCAACCGATAGCTTGAACCCTATTTCTCTTCTCCTTTAGCTAGTTTCGGCAATCAAAGAGGAAGAATAAGCAAAAACATTGTTTTTGTCACCTAATTTCCTTAATTTAATTAATTCTATTTTATCTATTTTATGCTACCAAATTACTAATTTCTTTTATTATTAATAGACTAAATAACAATTCACAAAAGGCCAAAACCTCATCATTACCATCCACTATCATAAAAGTGGGTAAATTGACATGCAAATCCACTATTTCTCATGCATGCATTAATAAGTCATCACACATTTGTCTAGCATATTTTCAAGGTTCATAATTTAGCCCTTTTAGGTGCAATTCATAATTATAATACTAAATTGAAGCACCTAAGATGTCACACATGCCTTGGCACATACAATAGGCATCAAAATGAATATTTAATTATTTTTTATGCCTCGGTTTTGTAGTCCCGAAACCACTTTTCGACTAGGGTCGTTTTAAGGCTGTCACACGAGCATGGCCTGGTAGTCAATCCACACAGGCGTGCCACACAGGCATGTCCCTGTCGTGAGCAAGTTCAATTTCACTTGGAAAAGGCTACTTAGGGGCTAAGAAAGGCATTCCAAAACTCTATATAAAGACCCTAGGAGGCAACTACAAGGGTGTGCTTTAATCCCGCCAAGACAGGGAGTTAAGGGTAGAGAATTACTTGAAGGAAAGCCGATTGATCCATTTTAGAAGCCAAGATCTACATCAAGACAGAGGATCTCCCTTCAATTCTTTCAAGAGTTTTGGGTTTTGTTATGTTTTGCTATTTTATTTCTTCTGAGATGTTTTCTTTTATAATTATGAACTAAAACCCCAAATATCTAAAAGGGATGAAACCTAAGACGGATCTTGTTATTATTATCTGAGCTGTGTGATAAATCTTTGATTTGTTCTTAATTGTGTTTTTAACTCTTAAATTGATATGTCCGAGATATTGATTTAAGTCGAATGTGCTTATGTAGAGGAGCAAAAGTCCCTGCATAGGAGAAGATACAACACAATTAAGCGGAGTTGATCACAATCCTAGACATAGGACGACGAAAATCTGCCGGATTAGAGTCAAATCTAATATGGGGAGCCATAGATCGAGTTAAAGCAAGACTAGGGGTTTTAACTAGAAAGAGATTTCAATTAATCAACCTAGGATTAGTTGTTCTTATCCTCGACGGAGGTATTAACATAATTTAGGGATCTCTACAGATCAAATCAAATAAAGAAATCATCTGGTTCAGAGTTAGATAACAAGTGAAGTCTAGATGGATTATTCCTTAGGTATTGCCTCAATCAATCTGTTTTCCCAAAAGCAATCTCTCTTTTTACTCATTGCCGTTTCTTTTCAGTTTAGTGTAGATTAGTTAATTTAGAAGCAAAACCTCCCTTTATTTTTAGGCTAGATAATAAGAAGAAAGTTATTACTAGTACTCAAAGTTCATTGGATTCGATATTCCAGTCTTGCCACTAACTATACTACTATTCGATAGGTGCACTTGCCTTTCTATCGTGATATTAGTTAGTTTCTAGGTACGATCAGATTTTATTACTTTATCATCATCACTCGAGGTCACAATCAGTGGCTTTATTACAGTTTAAAACCCAAATAAGAATAAAACTTTAAAGAAATAAAATTGTACTTGTAAACCAAATAGAAGATCACGTGGCCACTTCGAATCCCTCACAACTCCAAGTCTACTATGGCTGGGGGTTACCTGCATGGATGGAGAAGAAAATGGGGTGAGTTTGTGAAAACTTAGTGTGTAAGCTAACCCAACCAATGTTAGAGATCAGTTCAAGCTCAATCTGGGCCTAAGCCCTATTCAGATACAGTGATAACTAGGCCTTAGCCCTATTCAGATAACAATGTGGGCCTTAGGCCAATTACAGTAACAGGTCAGTGTATTATGCATGTATGCAAAGCCCAAGTCCAATCCAACCCTACACACCACCCGTACCAGCCCTACACACCATGTGGGGAATAACTCAACCCACCCAGCCCTACACACCACAGTCACATCATAGCTGCTTAATCAGATATTGTGGCTAAGCCACTAGAACAATAATACGAGGTAGAGCCTCTAAACAAAATACGTTGCATTGCCACTTTAGCAGTTCCTCCATCATAATAACCCAATCCCATGCAACAGAATATAATATGACATGGCATATAGAGTATCAGAAATAATAGCATGCATATCAGTCAACTTAACCCTAGGGGTAAAACAGTCTTTTAGCACCTAAGGGTAAAATAGTAATTTCCACCCTTAAAGGGTATTTCAATAAATTTGCTAGATTTTAGGGTTTCATGCTTATTACAGTCTACTATAGACCTATAATCGTCCAAGTAACTTAATTAGCCCATTTCATTATTACAAAGTCATCGGGCCCTAAAACCCCCTAATGGGCCCGACGGAGCCCACAACTACTGTGGGCCACTAAATCCAAATTTCCCACTCATTTTAGCAGATCTAATAACCAGATTACCAGAATGTACTTACAACTCAATTTCACCCATATGGGCCCGTAAGCCATTGGCCCAAATTCGGCCCTTCGAGGCCCAAAACCACCAACGTGCACAAAAACGCGCACACAACAGTCTGACCATTCGCGATTACAAACTTTACCGTTTCAAACAGACCCACGAATGCTCACACGCTCGCAAGCCTTCAAAATGCCTAAATTTTGACATTTCAGTTTTTTTACTTTTACCGATCTAGTCTACTAGAAGGTGTCGATTACACACCTGATTACGATTAATGTCAGATGCTCCCGCGAACGCAAACCCTAAACAATTAATCACACGTTAAACCATAACCCAATTGGAAATTATTACCACATTAACTTACACATTCGGGAACTACTACTTATCACCATCCCATACCTTAGACGAAATTTAGACCACAAATCTAGATCTAGATTGCTTCAATGGCCCTAGCCTCCAACTGCTCTTGATAGATCGCCCCTTTACCACACTAGAACAGAAGATAACCAAAAGAAAAAGGATCACATAAATCTTTATCAAAACTGACAGCCACCCTAAAGAGTTAGCGATTTTCGGCTTTTCTTGCCACTGGTTTGTCTTGACAAAAAATAGTCTCAAACCACCAGCCTAGTCCAGATCTATTTTAGATCCAGTCAGAACGCGAGAAGAGGATAGATCTAAGTGATTCGGCCTTTGGAAACCAACTAGAGAGTATGTAAGTTTCAGTTTTAAGAGGAAAGGTTGAAGAAGAAGAAAAGTTTATGAAAAGGGGGAAATGGTCGACAGAGGGATGAGAGGTTTGAGGGTTCAGCTTTTGAAAGATTAGTAATAAGGAGAAGAAGAAATTCGACTAAAGGAGAAACTGACAAACAACTGATTCGTGTTTTGGCTTTTTGGAAGTCTGCTAAGTGAGGTTCCAAATAAGTCGATTTAGGCTATGAAGCAAAGAAGAAATAGGAGAAGAAGTGTAACACCCCGAAATAGGGCCTAAATGGAATAGTGGTTGTGAAACCACAAATCTGAGATAGAAAAGTTTATTACGATGAATTATCATGATTTACTGATTGGCTAGATGCATGTGTTAGATTACCGATAAGAAATCTTATAGATGGCATGTTTAATTTGCCTATTAGGCCTTATTTGCAAAAGTTGCTATAACAGCCCGATTTAGGGCCTAAACAAAACGATGGTTTTAGAACCACGAATTCGAGGTTGAAAATTTTATTCCAATTAAGTTTTAAGATTTATTTATTGATTGACTAATTGTGTGAAAATTTTGAGAAGAAATTTTATGTATAGGTGCCTAAATTGATAATTAGGACTAAATTGTAAAAATTTTAAAATGTGAGTTCTAGATGCTAAAGGGGATTTAATTGAAATGAGTTCTTAAAGTGGAGGTCCTTATTTAGTAATTAGACCATTGGATAATTTGTTGGACAAAAATGGGCATGAATAGGACAAATTTGAAAGAAAAGCCTTTAAGGGCATTTTTGTCATTTGGTAATTAAAAGAATTAAAAAGGGAAAATAAAGCCAAAATTAGTCCATCTTCTTCATGGAGGACGAAATTAGCATGGAGAAGCCATGGCTAGGGTTTTTCAAGCTTCCAAGCTCGATTGTAAGTCCGTTCTAGCCTCGTTTTTCATGTTATTTACGTTTTTGGAATCCCGGTAGCTCGATAAAGCTTATGCTAGCAATAATTTAAGCTAGGGTTCATATTCGGAAAAATACCCATAGGTGAAATGTGTTTATTTTGATGTTTTATAATAGAATATGAGGTTTTAAATTATGCTAGACAACTTGTGCTACTTGGTTTTAAGTAAAAACGAGTAAAAGGGCTTAATCGGTAAAAATACCTATTGTTCATAAGTACATGATATAGTGGGAATTTGAAGTTGCTGTTGGTAAATAAATGATCAGTATGTCCCAAAACATAAGAATTTGGGATAAAGTTTAATTTCCGAGCCTTGGGGCAAAAGCGTAAATATGCAAAATTTTAGGGGCAAAAACGTAATTTTGCCAAAGTTTGAGTTAGGGACTGTTTTGAATAGTAAATTAATAAAATAAGTTAAATATGATGTTTTAGATCCCGGAAAACGAGATTTAGACCTAGAACGGGAGAAAAATCAAAAATTAAGAAAGTTGGTAAAATGGTCGTTTTGACATCGAGGTAAGTTCATATGTTTAATAAGAATTTAATTATGCATATTTGGATGTTAAATTGGTATTTTAGCTATAAATATTAGTAGTGAATTTCAGATATAGAAGTTATTGCTCGATAATAATTCGACATTGAAAATATAAATTATAAAAAGTAATATGAAAGCCCATAACTGAAATATGGCCTTGTATGATATTGAGAAAGTCTATAAAAATATACTTTGAAGGGGATAAGTTGAATCGAAGAAGAGTCAATAGATAAAATGTATCAGAAAGCCCCGTTTGAACCTTAGGAATGTTGGGATACGAAATGTCATGACATTTGGGGTTGACAGGACAGGACAGAAATGAGCCATGTAAGTCCATACTAGACATATGGCTTTGGAGACAAGAATGAGCCATGTAAGTCCATATCAGATATATGGCTTTGGAGACAAGAATGAGCCATGTAAGCCCATATAAGATATATGGCTTTGAAGACAGGAATAATTCATGTAAGTCCATGTCAAGGACATGGCATTGGTAGGATATTATCAGGCAGGAAACCCATATCCTTAATATTCCAAGTGGTTCAACGGGAAAATTTAAGAGAATCTTAAGTTAAGGCAAAGTAAGCTGAGTTATGTTAAGAAGACAAGACTAGTATATGTGACAAGGTAAGTAAGCAAGTGAGTAAGTAAGTAAGTAGTGAGATACGTTTATGAGTTTCAGCATACAGTAAGTAAATGATACAAATTGAAATACATCTATATCAGGAAAGAATAGGATTATGTTCAGTGAGATGATGCAGGTATACAAGGGAATCTAATAAGTGAGGAGTCTATAGTATATTGGACCTTTGGTAAGGTCACAGACGAGTAAGTTGAGATAGTAAGAACTTAGCAGTATTTATTCAAGTTATGACAGTCTATTAGTAAGATAAATTCATTGCTTGTGTTTATCATTAAGCATGTGAACTTACTAAGCTTCATAAGTTTACTTTTTCTTCCGTTCCCATATTCCAGAGTACTTAAATGCAAGCTCAGGTTGGAGGTCATCGGAGATAGCTTCACACTATCGATTATCAAGTTACCGAATGGGTATCTTCATTTACAAATATCCTAGTTTATGGCATGTATAGGGACTTAATATTTAGTAAGTGTCAATTATGATATGTTCAATGAATGGTGTGTAAATACTTGTTAGTGAATAGTTAATGGAATGGCTAATCATACATATGTTTAATGATATGTATGCTTGAATAATAATTATCACAAGGAAACCATGAAAAAGGTGAAAATAGTTTAAGAACAGATTTGAACAGCAGAAATGATGTGATTTTGAAAAATCACTAAAAATAGTAGAAATAGAATTAAAAGGTGAATGAGGCATGAAATTAAATCTTAATGAGTCTATTTTCATGTAGAAGAAGCAGAGTAAGAAAAGGGTTGTATTTTATGATTTATTTGCACTTGAGTGAGACTGCTCCAGATTGACTGTGTGATCCCCTATTCTGAATTGAAAAATTCAGCATAAATTGTACATAAATAATTAGGCTTTATAGTTTATATGAATAGATTCCTTATTGAGTCTAATTTCTAATGAAATAAACGGCATGGCTATATGAATTTTGTACAGAGAGAAAATTAATTCGTAGTGAACAGAGGTCAGAGTAGTCGAACTGTGTAACAGGGGAGACTTTAACTAATAAACTGTACTAATTGGCTAGACCAAAAATTCTAGAAAAAAATTAGTAAATAGATATATGAGTCTAGATTCAAGGAAAATTTACAGATCTTGATTTCGAGTTTCGTAACTCAAAATATGATTTTTTTTGTAATCATGATACAGTTGGATAGTTTTCTAAGGAATAGGGAAATAATTCATTTTGGTTCGTTTAAGTAATCGGAAAAATTTTATTGATCCCGGTTTAGTCCCGAACCGTTTCTATATCATGGTTTAGGGTATCGATGAACCTTTTTAGGGATATATTGAACGAATGAAAATAAATTAATTTTAAAAGCAAATTTTTATGCCCATTTGAGTAAGTTAAGTCCGGTATCACCTCGTGCTCGACTCCGATGACGGTCTCGGGTAAGTGGTGTTACAAGAAGAGAGTAGTTTTGGTTTGAGGAGAAACAAGAAGAAAAGAAAAGGGGTTTGGTTCTTTGAACAAATTGACACCAATGGATTTGTGTATGTGTTTTCGGCTTTTAGAACAAAGGGAGGAAGGACAAAGAATGAGTAAAGAGCCCTATACCTAATTGACAGAAGAGAGTGACCAAAATTTACCAATCCTGAAGGCTAACCACAAAAGCAATCGGCACATACTACCCCCAAATGCCAAAAATTCAACCCTCCATGGACCTAGCCAAAATTGCTCACCCTAGAGACCCATATTCGGCCAACTCAAGCTTTCCCTTCCTAATTCCTAGATTTCTCCTAGATAACCTCTCCTTATCACTCCACACCTAATTCCATGAGCACCTCAACTTCTTCCCTCAGAATTTCACTTGAATTCCATCACTTACCATGCATAAGCATAAAAATAAAACAACACTTACTTATCAAGGGATTTGAACTTTAGCCCTTACATAGCCTCCACACGCCACTCCCCTATGTTCTAAGTGGCGCTATCTTGCCACTTTAGCACATGCTTTCTTGTGTCTTGCCCACAAAACTCATACGATGCCAGTGTCCCAAACACGGTCTTACACAAAAATAGATATCGATGCCAATGTCCCAGACGTAGTCTTACACGAAAATTCTCAAATCAATGCCTACGTCTCGGATCAGGTCTTACATAATATCGTTTCATCATTCAATAATCAAAATTGTACATCAGGCTCTAATGGCTGTCCAATATAGTTTATACTTCAATCATTTATACATACATCAATATAACGCATATTTATATATTGACTTACCTCGTACGGATTTAAACGGATTCGAGACAACTATTCAATGATTTTGGACTTCCCTCAATCTAAGTCTGATTTTCTTTGTTCTTGATCTAAATCAATTCAAATTCAACCATTCAATTATTCATTTTATTTAGTTCAATCCACAAATACATAACTAGGCCATTTTGCATTTTAGCCCTCACATTTGCACATTTCAACATTTTAGTCCATTTTTCACAAAATCACAAATATACCAATTTCACCAAGACTATAGCTTGACCAAATGTACATGTATCTCATACCTATTATACATTTCATTTATTTTACAAATTAGTCCTCCAAAAATTTCATTTTCACAAATTAGCCCATATAGTTCAAATTTATCAAAATTTCATGGCAAAACATGTTTATTCAAATGCCTATCCATCACAATTCAACTAAATGTATCACAAAGCTTCAAAAATCATCAATGGCACTATTCAATAACTTCATCAAAAACAAAAATTAAAACATGGGCATAGAAGATTTCAAAGCAACGATTACAAAAACGTAGAAATTATCAAAAACCGAGCTCAAAACATACCTTAATCACAAATCCAAAGTGCCGAAAACTAGGAAGCTTTATTTCCTTTCTTTTTCTTTCAAATTTCGGCACCCATGCATGAATATTGGCCAATTTTCATGTTTTGTTTCATTAAAACATAATAATAAAGCATTTACAATTTTATACCTTAGTTAATAAATTATTTTATCAACCATTATAAGGCTATCTATGTCACTTTTCATGATCCATGGTCAAATTGCAATATAAGGACCTTCCATTAAAAAGCCATGTCAATTTAGCACTTTCACATATAACATGCATATTTTAAATTTTATGCAATTTGATCCTTTTTCATAATTAAGCATAGAGACAGACAAATTACATCACAGAAATTTCATGGATGCTAAATCATGTATCACAGACATAGAAAATAATATTAAACTATTTTTCAGACTAGGATATGTGGTCCCAAAACCACTATTCTGACTAGGGTCCAAACTGGGCTTTACAATTCTCCCCCTTAGGAATTTTCGTCCCCGAAAATCTTACCGTTGAATAGATTCGGATATTGCTGTCTCATTGCACTTTTAGTCTCCCAGGTAGCCTCTTCTAATTCGTCACAATGCCAAAGTACTTTTACTAACGAAATTTTCTTGTTTCTCAATTCCTTCATTTCTCAAGACAAGATACGGGTCGGTTCTTCATCACATGACATATCAGACTTTAATTCAATCTCTGAAGGAGATAACACATGAGACGGATCAAATCTATAACATCGAAGCATTGACACGTGAAATACATTATGTATCTTTTCTAACTCAGATGGCAACATCAGTTTATAAGCAACCGGTCTGACTCATTCAATGATTTCACACGGTCCGATAAATCTTGGACTCAATTTACCCTTTTCGCCAAACCGAAATAGTTTCTTCCACAGAGACACTTTCAGAAATACTTTGTCACCAATCTCAAATTCAATATCGTTCCGTTTCAAAGCTGCATATGATTTCTGACGATCAGAAGCTGCTTTCAAACTATCTTTGATCAGTTTCACCTTCTGTTCTGTTTCTTTTATCAGATCAATTCCATATATTTTATTTTCACAGAGTTCAGACTAGTATAATGGAGTTTTACATTTTCTACCATATAGAGCTTCGTACGGGGCCATTGTAATGCTCGATTGGAAACTATTATTGTATGCAAATTCAATCAGAGATAAATATTGTTCCCAGGTATCTTTAAACTCTAGAATACAACATCTAAGCATGTCTTTGAGTATCTAAATGATCCGCTCAGATTGGCCATCTGTCTGTGGGTGAAAAGCAGTAGTGAAATGTAATTTTGTACCTAAAGCTTCTTGCAACTTCTTACAGAATCTTGAAGTAAACCTTGGATCTCTATCAGACACAATAGACAGTGGTACCCCGTGCAATTTCACAATATCACAAATGTAAAGTTCAAGTAACTTTTCAAGTGCATAGTCAGATCGTACCGGAATAAAATGAGCAGACTTCCTCAATTGATCAACAACAACCCATATTGAACCTTTCTTTTTCGGAGATAGAGGTAAACTGGAAACAGAATCCTTAGTCACTGGTCCTATTTCCATTCAGGAATCATAGTCGGTTGTAGCAAACCTGAAGGCACCTAATGTTCCGCTTTTACTTACTGACATATTAAGCATTTTAGAACAAAATTAGAGATATCTCTTTTCATTCCTGACCACCAGTATAACCGTTTTAAATCATTATACATCTTTGCGCTACCAGGATGTACAGAGAATTTACTACTATATGCTTCACTCAAAATCATATGAACCAATTCAGAATTTTTTGGAATGCAAATTCTATTCCTGAATCTCAGACAATCATCATCACTAATCCGAAATTCAAAATCAGAATCACACTGAGTTCGTTTCATTAACAGTTCATTATCTACTTTCTGAGCATCAATGATTTGTTGCAAAAACAAAGGTTTCATTTTTAATTCAACTAAAACTGAATCATCATCATTCGAATCAATACCGATACTTAAAGCACACAATGCAGATATTGATTTTTTTCTTAAAGCATCAGCTACTACATTCGCTTTACCCGGATGATAATCAATAATAAGCTCATAATCTTTTAACAGTTCCAACCATCTTCACTGCTGTAGAATCAAATCTTTCTGAGTCATAAGATATTTTAGACTTTTATGATTTGAAAACACGTGACATTTCTCACCAAACAAATAATGACGCCAAATTTTCAGTGCAAAAACAATCGCAGCTAATTCAAGATCATGCGTCGGATAGTTCTTTTCATGTGGCTTCAACTGTCTAGAGGTATATGCTATAACCTTGCCCTCTTGCATTAAAACACAACCTAATCCATTCAACGAAGCATCACTATACACAATGAATTCCTTACCTGATTCAGGTTGCACAAGTACAGGAGCTTTAGTTAACAGAGCTTTCAACCGATCAAAACTTTCTTGACACTTTTCAGACCATTCAAAGCTTGCATTTTTCTGAAGTAGTCGAGTAACGGGGTTGCTATCACAGAGAAATCTTTTACGAAACAACAATAATACCCGGCAAGTCCCAAAAAACTTCAGACTTTAGAAACGTTTCTGGGAGGTTTCCAATCCAAAATAGCTGAAATTTTATTCGGATCAACACGGATACCTGATGTAGATACAATGTGACCCAGAAAACTAACTTCGTGTAACCAAAATTCACATTTACTGAATATTGCATAAAGTTGCTTATCACATAGTGTCTGAAGTACAATTCTTAAATGTTCCACATAATCACTTTCATTCCTCGAGTAAATCAATATATCATAAATGAAAACCACAACAAACTGATCTAAATATGGTCTAAAAATTCTGTTCATCAAATCCATAAACACAGCAGGGGCATTTTTTAATCTGAAAGGCATAACTAAAAATTCATAGTGCCCGTACCTCGTTCGAAAAGCTATTTTCAGTATGTCAGAATCTTTTACTCGCAACTGGCAATAACCCGATCTCATATCTATCTTTGAAAATACAGAAGCACCTTTTAGTTGATCAAACAAATCATCAATTCGAGGCAGAGGGTATTTATTCTTTACAGTCACTTTGTTAAGCCGATAGTAATCAATGCACATTTTCATCGTGCCATCTTTCTTTTCAACGAACAGAACAAGAGTACCTCACAGTGAAAAACTCGGTCTAGCAAAGCCTCGATCAGTCAATTCTTCTAACTGAGTCTTTAATTCTTTCAGTTCAGTTGGTGCCATTCTATACGGAGCTATTGAAATCGGAGCAATTTCCAAAACCAATTCAATCCCAAACTCAACTTCTCGAATCGGAGGTGAACCCAGAAGTTCATCAGGAAATACATCAGAAAATTCACAGACGACAGGCACAGATTCAATCTTTTTATCAGACACTTTTGAATCAATCACATAAGCAAGATAGGCTTTACCACCCTTTCTCACATATTTTTGAGCTTTCAATATAGATATCACAACTGGTAAACCATTCAATTCACTAGACTCGATTCTAATAATTTCACCATTCTTGCATCTCAAGTCAATAACTTTTCGTTTGCAATTAACATCAGCATCATGCAAAGTTAACCAGTCCATACCCAAAATTATATCAAAATCATCAAACAGCAATAGCATCAAATCAGGAGAGAAGTAGATATCTCGAATTATTAATGGACAATTCTTGCAAACCTTATCAACCAATACACTTTTGCCTAAGGGGTTTGATAATTTACAAATTTAGTAGACTCTACAAGGAAAGTCTTACTATATGCTAAATTCACACAGATATAAGAATGCGTCGATCCAGGATCTATCAAAGCAATCACAGAGGTATTATGAAGAGTGAAAACACCAGTAATCACATCAGGAGATGAAGCTTCTTCACGTGCCCGGATAGCATAGGCTCCAGCAGGCGCTCGAGCTTCAGATCATGCTGTAGTATCTTTAGTAACTCTTTGACCAACACAAGCATTTCTCGTGTTTCTAGAAGCTTTGCCTCTAGCAGAAGTATTACCTGATCGCGATTTTGGCACTATCTCTTGCTCAACATATTCAGAACAGTCTCTAACAAAATGATCCATAGATCCACATCAGAAACAGGCTCAATCTTTCAATCTACAACTTCCCAGATGTTTCTTGCCACAATGTACACATTCAACTCTCTCAGATCTCGTATTCTCCACACTAGCAACATATGTAGCAGGAGTTTTAAAACTTGAACGCGATCTATCACGATCTCTGCCAGAATGTCCAATAATAATCTTTGAACGTTTAGAATCGTCTTGAAACTTCTTTGACACAGACTGAAATGATTTACCTGAAGATCTCTTTCGAACTTCTCTAGCTTATAAATCAGCTTTCTTCTTTTCTTTACTAAGCTCTTCGACTTTACAAGCTCTTTTAACTAGCATAACAAATTCATTCAGATTGAGGATTCCGACCAAAAGTTTAATGTCTTCATTCAAGCCTTCGACGAATCTTTTACACATAGTGGCCTTTGAGGCTACACACTCAGTGCATACTGGCTCAATCTTACGAATTCTCGTTAATATTCCGAAACAGATTTGTTGCCTTGTTTCAATTCAAAAAACTCTTTACGTTTCTGATCAATGAAATGTTGACTGATATACTTCTTTCTAAATTCAGTTTGAAAGAAATCTCATGTAATACATTCACTTGGAACTACAGATGTCAGTGCTTTCCACCAATGGTATGCAGAGTCTCGTAACAATGAAACCGTACATTTAACACTTTCCTCCGGAGTACACGACAATTCATCAAGAACTCAGATTGTATTTTCCAACAAAAATTCAGCCCTCTCGGCATTGTCATCAGTAGTAGCTTTAAACTCTTTGGCCCCATACTTTCTAATATTGTCTACCGGAGGCTTATTTAGACGAATCGGATTAGTCACAGATGGTACAACCGAAGGTTCTGGGGGTTGAATAGCCAAATTTGTTTGGGCATATTGAGTGAACCACTCATTCATCATTTGGAAGAAAGCTTGTTTAGCTTCTCCCTCATTACCACTTGTAACCGATCTAGAATCAGATAGCGCTGTCCCTTGAACGGGAGCAAGCACGTTACTTTCAACATCGTCAGCTACGGCTCTTTCGGGATCCATTACTATATGAAAAACATATTTCATTCGTCAGGATTCATCACACTACACAGTTTAAATATATGGCATGTATAGCTAGACTCAAACAAGCTACGTTAGTCCTACAATCGACTAAACCGTAGCTCTGATACCAACCAAATATAACACCCCTATCCCGTGATCGTCACCGAAAAAGGTAAGGGGCGTTACCAGAGTTTCAGAACAGATCAGAACAGAATATTCACAGTTTACAAGATTCAGATAATACGTCCCTAATAGAGATCTATAAGACCTCAAACATGCATTTAGATAGGGTCGTGACTAAACCGAACAAATTCACAAATTTCAGAATAAATGTAAAATTTTCCAAATTTTAGAGGTCACACGCCCGTGTGCCCAAGCCGTGTGTCTTGCACGGGATTCAAGTACGCCCACGCACCCAAACTGTGCCAAAACAGAGTAAGTATACTGACTTTTTGCCACATCCACAAGGCACGCCCGTGGGTCTTGGCCGCGTGAATCTTAGTGTCAATACTGGAAAATCAACACGGTCGTAAGGCACACCCGTGTGCCCTAGCCGTGTGGCACTAAGCAGACTGGTTCAAGCCATACCTTCCACCCACTAAAGGTCATACATACAAGCCAAATTCAAGCCACAAATTTACCACAATTACAACTACATTCAATGTCTAAAACATACCTCCACATGATCAAACCATTCATATACAAATTCATATTCAATTCTTCCAACCAAATATATATCTCATATAAAGTTTATGACTAAACACATCCAAATCTTACCATTTCTTCACATTGACATGTTTCAAAATAACTAAATCATACAAGTTCATATAACTACTATAACTTACACAATTTGGCATCAAAAACCGTATACCAAAACCAAGCACAAACATACCATTTACTAGCCAATTCTCATGGCCTTTACATATAAGCATATGCAAACCTAACACATAAACATTCTGGCCTATACATGCCATACTTAAACTTTGTACATTCAAAAGGTACCAAAATCAAGCTTGATAGTGTGGTGATGATCCTTGACTATCCCCGAGCCCTCAGTAGTTACGATATCTATAAAACAGTCGAAAGAATAAACAGAGTAAGTTACAATGAGCTTAGTAAGCCAAATACAAGGATATGCAATTCATAAATACCAATTGATAACCATTTTATACATATATATACAATTATGTGTCAGACATACTCATAGCTCACAACATCGTATTTTCCATTCTCAGAAATTCAGTATAGAACAGACGTACCTGTATCATACGTCAATAATTTGTATTCATTCGTATTTTAGAATTTCACTTCAATTCATTCGGAGATGTTACAGAACATGGAAGTCTCGAACAATGCTGACGTCTCTAACGTGGTCTTACATGTCGTTCAATACTAATGCCTCTATCTCGGATAGGGTCTTACATAAAACTCATACGATGCGAGTCTCCCAGACACGGTCTTACATAAAAACAGATATCAATGCCAACGTCCCAGACGTAGTCTTACACGAAAATTCTCAAATCAATACCTACGTCCCAAACGAGGTCTTACATGATATCGTTTCATCCTTCAATAATCAAAATTGTACATCAGGCTCTCATGGCCGTCCAATACAATTTATAATTCAAGCATCCATACATCCATCAATATAATGCATAATTGTATATTGACTTACCTCGTACAGATTTAAACGGATTCGAGCCGACTATTCAATGCTTTTGGACTTCCCTTAATCTAAGTTCGTTTTTCTTTGTTCTTGATCTAAATCAATTCAAATTCAAGCATTCAACTATTCATTTCATTCAGTTCAATCGACAAATACATAACTAGGGCATTTTGCATTTTAGCCCTCACATTTACACATTTCCACATTTTAGTCTATTTTTCACAAAATCACAAATACACCAATTTCACCAAGACTATAGCATGACCGAATGTACATGTAACTCATACCTATTCATACATTTCATTTATTTTACAAATTAGTCCTCCAAAAATTTCATTTTCACAAATTAGCCCATATAGTTCAAATTTATCAAAATTTCATGGCAAAACATGTTTATTCAATGCCTATCCATCATAATTCAACTAAATGTATCACAAAGCTTCAAAAATTATCAATGGCACTATTCAAGAACTTTATCAAAAATAGAAATTAAAACATGGGCATAGAAGATTTCGAAGCAACGATTACAAAAACGTAGAAATTATCAAAAATCAAGCTCAAAACATACCTTAATCACTAATCCAAAGTGCTGAAACCTAGGAAGCTTTATTTCCTTTCTTTTTCTTTAAACTTTTGGCACCCATGCATGAATATTGGACAATTTTCATGTTTTGTTTCATTAAAACATAATAATAAAACATTTACCATTTTATCCCTTAATTAATAAACTATTTTATCAACCATTATAAGGCTATCTATGTCACTTTCCACTATCCACAGTCAAATTGCAACATAAGGACGTTCCATTAAAAAGCCATGTCAATTTACCACTTTCACATATAACATGCATATTTTAAATTTTATGCAATTCGATCCTTTTTTCATAATTAAGCACAGAGACAGAAAAATTAAATCATAAAAATTTCACGGATGCTAAATCATATATCACAGACACAAAAAATAATATAAAAATATTTTTTAGACTCAGATATGTGGTCCCGAAACCACTATTTCTACTAGGGTCCAAACCGAGTTGTTACATCAGGAAAGGCAACTTGTGAGTTCTAAGGCTCAAGCAACTTTGATTGCTAGTGTCGAAAGTCAGACCAAACCGACCAGAGTGCAGAGATTGTGGTAAATGGCATTCTGGTGATTGCAGATTAAATGATTGGGCTTATTTTAAATGTGGATAATTAGATCATTTTATCCATAATTGTCTGGAGCTAGCAGAATAAGATACAGTGCAGCATACGAGGCCGAGTACCACGGTAGCTAGAGTTAGACAACCGAGAAATATGAGAAATGTGAGTGGTAGCCAGAGGGGAACTAAAGATTCTACTGTGAGATCTGAACTCGAGCACTTGCTAGAGCTTACGCTATTCGCGCTCGTAAAGATGCTTCGTCGCCAGTACTTTCACTCTTTATGATACTAATGCAATTGCATTGATAGATCCAGGATCAACTTATTCATATATTTGTATGAACTTAGATTCCAGTAAGACTTTGCCTGTAGAGTCTACTAAATTTGTGATTAGAGTATCGAACCCCTTAGGCAAATGTGTTTTGGTTGACAAAGTATGCAAGAACTACCTACTGATGATTCGAGATTTTTATTTTTTGACTGATTTGATGTTGTCGCCATTTGATGAATTTGATATAATTCTGGGTATGGATTAGTTAACGTCGCATGATACGGTAGTGAACTATAAATAAAAGACGATTGATTTGAAATGCCAAAATAATTAAATTATCTAAATTGAGTCAGATGATTTGAATGGATTACCAGTGGTAATTTCATCGATATCAGCTCAGAGATATGTAAGAAAGGGTTGTGAAGCCTGTTTTACTTATGTGCTTGATACGAAAGTGATTGAAAAGAAGATTGAATCAAAGCTAGTTGTGTGTGAATATCCGGATATGTTTCATGAATAGTTACCGAGATTACCACCGATTTGAGAAGTTGAGTTTGGTATTGAGTTAGTGCCGGGAACAACTCCTATATCGATAACTCTGTACATAATGGCTCCGCCTGAATTAAAAGAGTTGAAAGCTCAGTTGCAAGAATTGACAAATAGAGGTTTTGCTCGACTGAGTTATTCTCACTAGGGTGCACCGGTTTTGTTTGTTGAAAAAAAAAGACAGGACTATGAGAATGTGTATAGATTACAAGCAGCTTAATAAAGTGACTATCAGTAATAAATACCCTCTGCCGCATATTGATGATTTGTTTGATCAACTGAAAAGGGCAACCGTGTTTTCAAAGATATACTTGAAATCGGGTTATTATCAGTTGCGAGTTAAAGACTTTGATGTACCAAAAACTACTTTTTGAACGAGGTATGGACATTATGAATTTTTGGTTATGCCTTTCGGACTAACAAATGCTCTTGCAGTCTTTATGGATTTGATGAACTGGATTTTCAGACTGTACCTAGATCAATTTGTTGTTGTATTTATTGATGACACATTGATTTATTCATGTGATGAATCTAAGCATGGCGAGCATTTAAGAATCGTATTACAGACTCTGCGTGATAAGCAATTATTTGCAAAGTTTAGTAAATGTGAATTTTGGTTGCGAGAGGTTGGTTTTCTGGGGCATATAGTGTTAGCAGCAGGTATTCGAGTCGATCCAAGCAAGATTTCTGCAACAATAGATTGGAAGCCTCTAAGAAATGTATTCGAAGTTCGTAGTTTTTTGGGACTAGCTGGCTATTATAGATAATTCGTGAAAGGCTTCTCGATGATTGCAACACCGATTATGAGATTGCTCCAAAAAGATGTTAAGTTCGAGTGGTCCAATAAATGCCAAAAAAAAGTTTTGAACAGTTGAAAACTTTATTGACTGAAGCTCTAGTGTTAGTTAAGCTAGAAACGGGTACAAAATTTGTGATTTATAGTGACGCATCACTAAATGGTCTAGGTTGTGCTTTAATGCAAGAAGGCAGAGTTATAACTTATGCCTCGAGACAATTGAAGCCACATGAAAAGAATTACCCGACCCATGAGTTGGAATTAGCTACGATAGTGTTTGCTATGAAAATTTGGCACCACTATTTGTGCGATGAAAAATGCCATATCTATACTGATCATAAAAGTTTGAAAAAGTTAATAACTTAAAAAGATCTAAATTTGCGACAACAGAGATGGTTAGAATTGTTAAAAGATTATGAGTTAGTGATCGACTATCATCCGGGGAAAGCAAATGTTGTTGCTAATGCCTTGAGCCAAAAGTCTTTATTTTCCCTACGTGCAATGAATACATAGTTAGCCTTGTCTGATGATGGTTCAGTTGTAGTCGAGTTGATAGCGAGACCATTATTTATTTAGTAGATTTGTAAGGCCCAAAAAGTTGATAATGATTTATTAGCAAAACGAGCTCAGTGTGAGTCAAGCCCTGATTCAGAGTTTCAAATTGATTCTAACGATTGTTTGAGATTCAGAAATCGAATATGCGTTCCAAAAAATTCAGAGTTAATTCAGATGATTTTGAATGAAGCACACAGTAGTCATTTATCTGTTCATCCAGGAAACATGAAAATGTATAATGACCTGAAACAACTGTATGGTGGCATGGTATGAAAAGAGATATATCTGAGTTTATTTCAAAATGTTTGATTTGTCCGCAAGTTAAAGCAGAGCATCTAGTACCGTTAGGTTTATTATAGCCTATCATGATTCCTGAGTGGAAATGGGACAAAGCAACTAGGGACTTTGTATCGAGTTTACCTCATCTCTGAGAAAGAAAGATGCGATCTAGGTTGTTGTTGACAGATTGACAAAATCAGCTCATTTTATACAAGTACGTACAGACTTCTCGCTTGATAAATTAGCAGAGTTAAACATTTCAAAAATTGTTCGATTGCACGGGGTACCCTTTTTCATTGTTTCAGATAGAGATCCAAGGTTCACATCACGGTTTTGGAAGAAACTACAAGATGTACTAAGTACAAAGCTACATTTCGATATTGCATTTCACCCGTAGACAGATGGTCAATCTAAGTGAGTTATACAAATACTCGAAGATATGTTGCGATGTTCCATTTTTTAGTTTGAAGGTACATGGGAAAAGTATTTGTCGTTGATTGAATTTGTGTATAATAACAATTTTCAATCAAGTATTAAAATGGCACCTTATGAAGCTTTATAATGTTGCAAATGTCGAACACCTTTGTATTAGGCTGAGCTTAGCAAGAATAGGATTCACGGGGTCGATTTGATTAAAAAAATTTAACAGAAAGTGAAAATAATTCTCAACTATTTGAAAGCAGCTTCAGATCGTCAAAAATCGTATGCGGATTTGAAACGAAAGGATATAGAATTTAATATTAGTGTCAAAGTATTTTTAAAAGTTTCTCTATGGAAGAAAATACTTCGTTTCGGTCGTAAAGGCAAATTGAGTCCGAGAGTTATCGGACCGTATGAGATTATGGAGCGAATCGGGCCAATTACTTATCGATTATCCTTACCGTCTGAGTTAGAGAAAATATATAATGAGTTTCACGTATTGATGCTTTGACGATACTGATCCGATCCTTTACATGTCATTTCTCCTACTGAGGTAGAGATTCAGTCAGATTCATCGTACAATGAAAAACCAATCTGGATTTTAGCTCGTAAGATCAATAAGCTGGGAAATAAGAAAATCACATTAGTGAAAGTCTTATGGCATCGACACAGAGTCGAAGAAGCTACGTGGGAACCTGACGATGCTATGACAAAGTAATACCCGAACCTTTTCACTGGTAAGATTTTCGGGGATGAAAATCCCTAAGGGGGGAGAGTTGTAATACCCTGGTTTTAGCTAAATTAGAACAGTGGTTTTGGAACCACAAATCTGAGGTTGCAAAATTATTTTAGTATTATTTATGGTGTTTACGGCATTTGATTATATATGTGTGAAAATTTCGTGAAATAATTTTATCGTTTGAGTGGTTAATTTTATAAAAGGACTACATCGTGTAAAATGCAAAAGTAGCGTTCTAATTGTTTAAGTGCTTAATTGCTATGATTTATTAAATGTGAGGTGCTTATGATGTGATTAGACCATTTTAAGTGGAGATGGACATAAATGGCCTTGAATTATGTGATTTTATAATGTCTTAAATAAGGTTATATTGGTAATTATGTTAATAAAGTTATAATTTGATAAAACAAAGCCAAAATTAATTTCATTCATCTTTTTAGCAACCGCAAATAGAAAAGAAAGAAAAGGTTTGAAGTTTTCTAAGGTCTGACACACTACTAGCTTGATTAAGGTACAATTTTAGCTTGGTTTTTGATATTTTTATGTTTTTATGATCGTTGCATCTAGTACTAGCTAGCCCGTGCCTCAATTTTCGAATTTGTTAATGATTTTGTGAACTACCATTCTTGAATCTATGTGTTTTGTGATGGTTGATGATGAAATATGGAACATAGATGTTAGATTATTATGTTTTGTAAAAGGATTTTTAATGAATTTCAATTTAGGGATTAAATTATGAAATTTGTAAATTTAAGGTTTGAAATGTGAAATAAATGAAAGTTATGGGCTGCTAGGGACCTATAGTAAATTCAGCTAAACATGGGAGTAGTGAAATTTTATGTAATTTGTGTTTTCTATAAAATAAGGACTAAATTGTGAAAAATGTGAAATATGTAAGGCAAAAGTGTAAATGTGCTTTAAAGTGTGATTTGGACTAAATTGAATGAATAGGTTATTAAATGAGCTAAATTTAAATTCATATATAACAAGAAAAGAAGAAATCAAATTTAGATCGGGGGAAATCAAAGGTTATCAAGTAGTCGACCCGATACATCAACCTCTAATACGAGGTAAGTTCATATGCAGATAAATGTACTTAAATTGAGTTATTTAAGTTTAATTATATTTAAGTTGTCTTAAATACTGAATGGATGAAACCAAGCAAGAATCGCCAAATTCACGACGTCAGAAAGCCTTATAAGAACCTTAGGAATAGTATAGGATACAAATGTCATGACATTAGGATTTTCGAGATGTGATTACATGTAAAACCATATCTAGGACATTGGCATCGTATTGTGATTTCGTGTAAGACCATGTACGGGACATTTGCATCGATATGTGATTTCGTGTAAGACCATAGCTAGGCTATTAGCATCGATATGGGATAACATGTAAGACCATATCTGGTATATGGCATTGTATGAGATATACGAGACTTTTGAGTATCCTTATCGATTCTGAACAGTTTAACAAGCAAAGTCAAGATGAGAAGGAAAATGTAAATGAGTTAAATGATTCAGGTATGTATGAAATTCATATGAATATTGAAAATGAAGGTAAGTGATGAATTTGATTGTGGTTAAGTATATGATATGAGAAAAGTTGGTACTTGTACACGTGTTTAGCCATGCTTTCCATAATTGAATTAATATGTAATTACTTCATATGGTAAATTTATTTGTTTATGGCTTACTAAGCTTTGAAAGCTTACTTTGTGTGTTCTCTTCTTTTTTTTTAGAGTATCAAAGCCAGCTCGGACTCAGGGATCGTCAGGAACCATCACTACACTATCGATCATCTTATTGGTACTTTTGGATGCTTGTAAATATGGTATATGGCATGTATAGGCTAGTGTCATTTTGGTATATGTTGAGTTGTGAATTTTAGCCATGTGAGTTGGCTTGTAAATTGTAATGTTGTTGAATATGAATTTGGTTTATAGTATGTGTTCATATATGCTATGTGATGTATATGCTATGACTTATGAATTTGGCCAAGTTTGTGTGGTTGTTATGATGGTTTATAATGGTTGTGTATTGGTATAATTTGGTATGAAATTAAGGTGTTGAATTAGTGTCATTTTGAGATTTGAGTTAGTCATTTGGACGTTGAATTTATGCAGATTGGAACTAGGTGGAATGGATGATTTTGGTATGTAAATATGGTATGTTTTGGAGTAGTAAATATATATTGAATTGGTTATTGTATTTGAGATATGAAGTGTGCATATTTTGGAACTATTACTGGATATTAAAGTCTTATAAACATATGACTGAGTCGAACCAGGATCAATCAATGCAATAACACTAGTATCATAGAGAGTGAAAGTACCAGATTCACATCTGAGGATAAAGCCTCCTCGCGAGTGCGTATAACATGTGCTATGGCAGGTGCGTGAACCTCAGATCGAACTACTGTATCTTTCGTTCCTCTCTAACTACCACTCACATTACTTGTATTTCTGGGTGGTCTGCCTCGCACTTGCACATTACTCGGTCTCACACTCTGATAAGCATTTTGCTCGACTAATATCGGGCACTCACGAATGAAATGATCATCGATCCACATTTGAAACAAGACCGATAACGTGGCTTACAGTCTCCATGATGTCGTTTACCACATTGCCTGCACTCAGGCCTATTCAGCTGAACATTGCCAACACTAGCAATCGAAGTGGCCCGTGAACTTACAGGAGGTTTATCTCGATCACGTCTGGAAAGACCCTTAGCAGCCTTAGATCGGCTAGACTCATCTCTGAACTTCTTTGATGCTGAATGAAAAGTTTTACCCGATGATGTTTTATGGGAATCTCTAGCTTCAAAATCAGCTTTTTGTTTCTCTTTCCTAAGCTCTTCAGCTTTGCAATCTCACTCAACAAGTTCTACAAATTCTTTTATTTCAAGTATGCAAACAAGCACTTTAATGTTTTCATTCAACCCGTCTTTGAATCTTTTACACATTATAGCTTCAGTCGAAACACACTCTCGAGCATATCTGTTGAGTCTCACAAATTCTCGCTCGTATTTAGACACGATCATATGACCCTGTTTAGGCTCAAGACATTCTTTGCACTTCTGGTTGATAAATCTCCGGCTAATATATGTCTTACGAAACTCAATCTGAAAGAATTCCCAGGTGACCCGCTCTTTCGGAACAACCAAAACAAGTGTATTCCACCAATGATAGGCAAAATCTCGTAACAAGGATATAGCACATTTCAAACACTAGTTGGGTGTACAAGATAATTCATCGAAGACACGGATAGTATTATCGAGCCAAAATTTAGCTTGCTCTGCATCATCATTAATTGTGGCCCTGAACTCCTCGACCCCGTATTTTCTAATTTTATCAATAGGGGGCTTATTTAATCTCATCGGATCAATCATCTGGGGTACCATAGGTATTAGAGGTGGATTATTCAATGGGTTGTTGAACAGCCGGATTTGTCCAGATATATTGAGTAAACCAATCATTCATCATTTGATAAAAGGCTTGTTTAGCCTCTCCTTCATTATTACTCGAAGTCGACCGAGAATCAGGGGCGCTGTCCCTTGCGTGGGAGCAGGCGCTATACTCTCAACATCATCTGCTACAGCTCGATCGGGATCCATTTATTATACGAAAACATATTTTCAAGTGTCAGGAGTCTAAAATATGGCATGTACAGCTAGAATCAAACATGCTATGTTAGTCCTAGAATCAACTAAATCGTAGCTCTAATACTAATAAAATGTAACACCCCTAACCCGTATCCGTCACTGAAATGGGTTACTAGGCATTAACGAACCATATCAACAATTATAATTTCACAAGTTCATAAAACGAATTCTTTTAAACTAATCAATATCGTAAACATATAATCATAATTACACTATTCAATTTTGAAAAACACTTCAAAACATGTCAAATATCAAGGTAATAGGATAACTCATTACAACATAAATGCCATGCGTATACACTATGGCATTTAAACATGTGTCTTATCATATTTATTAACATATGCATATTAAGAAAACAATCCATAAAACATAATCTATAATCAATTAAAATATGCAGCATTATCAAAAATAACACATGACCAAACATACCATTACTTAAATAATCATGGCACAATAAACAAAACCATTTACTAACTTGCATCATATCACCTTATTTATTTAAAAACATAAATCACTATTCATTTGGTCATTTTACCAATTCTAATCGAATATCATTATGCAAATATTCATGCGCATATATCACTTTTGCATGCAAATATTCATGGTTTATAAAATGTATTATACTATTCATTTGGTCAATTTCGTAGCTTTGCCAATTATAAAAAAAATGCTTAGTTCCCATGATTTAATCAATGTTCAATTTCACTAGCAACCATGACCCAAGCGCATTTATGCATATACTCATGCCTCCATTTTTATACTATAAAACTTGCATAGAACCTTATATCATATAATAACCTATTTCAATGCCACAAGTTGAACCACGAGCAACATATAAACTAAATCATCAAAACCAATCATGTCCATCATTTATCTTTGAGCATACACCACCATGCATTTCACAAATTTAGCATATCTTGGCTGATTCAAACAACCAAATGAAATCATTATTTAATCTAAAATATATATCATACACTTTAGTCAAATTTACCATATTTGGAATCATATCCGAAAAAAATACATATAATTACCCGTGCCGAATCTCATAACAAACATTATAAAATATATATTTATCAAGATTGAAACCATTTAATCAATTTAGCCACAATCAAACATAATCAATTTCAATCCCTATTACAACTATCAAAATAATACAACCATTAACCATTATAAACAAAATCGAACCATTAAGCCTATCGTTTATCAAATAAGTCATGATCAAACATTACCTAAATGCCACATCTACCAAGTTAATAAATGCCACATCTACCAAGTTAAGCACCAAGCACAAAAATCAACTCATAACCAAAACACATTAGACATTAATCATATTTATAGACACATAACTGAATCATCCAACCAAGTAATTGTAACATCATCTCATTCACTCATAGCACTTAAACATACTTATCAAAATAAACAAGCCATTTTCGCATGGCTTATTATGTACACCCCATTCAAAATGAATTCAAAAGGTAATATAGCTTATACATGCCATAAGTTTCAAATATAATTTTTAAAAGTACCGATGAACAAACGATAGTTTGATTAACTTTGCTAACGATCCCCGAGCTTGTACTACTTCCAAAATCTATAAAATATGAACAAACATAAACACACAGAGTAAGCTATAATAGCTTAGTAAGCCATAAGAAAATTTTAAACAACTGATTAACAAAATTTAATTCAATTAAATCACACCAAATTATACTATCATAATCACATTAAGTTCCAAACTTACAAATTCATATATCTCATATTATTTCATGTACACCTTATGTCTTGGCTAAATACACATATTTCATTAACCAATGAATAATTCCATTTCAAGTCATAGTACCACTTCAAATCTGAACACTTATGCTCATATGCACATAATCATGAACGAATCTGTACTGTCACATTCATACTCACAATGTTTGGCCGAATATACTTAGCAATTACACACATAGTTCCATTTTCATCATGAATACTTTAATTCCACATATCTATTATTCAACTTACCTCATTTCCAAATAGGTAAAGAATAAACACATACCTGATCACTTAACTCAATTTAAGCATTCATTCACAACTTAACACTGCTCGGATACCGTACAAAAGCCAACATACCACACGTAGTCTTACATGTAATCATGTAGCGATGTCACTGTCCCACACAAGGTCTTACTCAAATCGTATTTTGTTGCCATTGTCCCACACAGGGTCTTACACGAGAACATTTATTAATATTCCTTTGGTGTATACAAGACTTTCGATAGTTTTATTTTGATCAAATCAAACTTGTACTCATTGTTTCCATATACAAATACATCCGAGTATCCCATATAAAAATGCAGATAAATTCAATTCAACATTCAAGCTCACATATATAAAAATTTTTTTACAACATTTATTTGCTTATAACTTATGTCAGATATCGACGAACGATAAAAATTGGCTATTCAGCTATTTTTGTTTTTCCCCGATCCAAGTCTGATTTCTTTGGTTCTTGATCTATACATTTTCAAATTAAGCTCATTCAAACACAATTTTACTCAATTTAGTCCAAAAACACATAAATGGCCAAATTACCATTTTGCCCTTGACATTTTACACTTTTACCAATTTCATCCTTTGCACAAAACATAAAACATGCAAAATTTGCATATACTATGCTTGGCCCGAATATTCCCCATGCCCATACAAGTCCCCACATTTCATTTATTTCACATTTTAGTCCCTCAATTTATTATTTTTGCAATTTATCCCTAATTACTCAATTTCATCAAAATTTCCAATAAAAAACATGTTAATCCAAAACCTATTTTCCATATTTCATCATCAAACACCACAAAACACAATTATTCATCAATGGCATAGCATAAAATATTCATCAAAATCAGAAATTCAAGCATGGGTCGGGTAGTATTCGAAGCAACGATCTTAAAAACGTAAAAATTATCAAAAACCGAGCTAATTACATACCTTGATTAAGAACAACAATGGTCGAAGCCTTCAAAGTCTTTATCTTTTCTTTCTTTGCTAATATTCGGCTATTTTTATGAACAAATAAGTGACCATTATCATGATATTTTTATTAAACAATCTATTAATATACAAATGACTATTATAACCATTATAAAATAATTTATAAACTTTATAAATGTTGGTTATAACCGTCCACTCATTTTAATGTGGCATAATATCAACATAAGCACTCGATATTATAAGAACATAATCAATTCGGCCATAAGCAATTAAACCACCAAATTTTCAATTTCTGTGATTAAGCCCTTTTAATTAAATCGGGCATTTAAATGATAGAATTTTTAAACGAAATTTTAGCACACACAAATTCAAACATTATAAACACCAACAATAAATTTATAAATATTTTTCTGACTCGGATTCGTAGTCCCAAAACCATCGTTCCGATTAGGGTCAAAATCGGGTTGTTACATTAAACACCCTTTAGTAAGATACATTCATAACATTGACATGTCCACTTACCTGTAATGCACCTACTCATAAAATACCATGTCTAGATTCATTAATTCATATTCATAAGGTCCATCATTTTGGTGACCACTATTACCATTATACTAAGTTACCAACTTACCTCTCGGGCACTCATATTCAACCATCATCATGTTGTTTTTATAACATACAATTACTAAATAGCTATGATCACCTCTAATTCTCATACAGCATACATCCGTCACACATGTCATATTACCAACCATGCATGGAGACCAAACATAATCACATCATAAACATTAGACGTAAAATGAATAGCTAGATTTACAAACCGTAATTAATATGAGCCATATCTCATGGTCATATACATATAACTTAATATAAGTTAATACATTTGGCCAAAATCATAATAACACATGCCATAAAACTAGACCCCTATACATGCCACTCACTTGAAAATTTCTAACTTATGCTTCATTAATCCAAAGGTAGCGACTTGATAGTGTGATGCTGCTTCCGACGATTTCCAGCCCTGAGCTAACCTGACAAAGCTAAAGGAAATTGAAAGGAGGGAGTAAGCTTCATGCTTAGTAAGTCCGTATAAAAATAATAAGTAATTTACCAATAAGCTCCCACCAATTCTTACAATATGATCTCAAGGTAATACTCTCATAATTTCTTGTTTACCTATGTTCAGGTCAAGCTGTTTTCTCGAGTCATGGTCACTAAATTATTTATATCTGGAGTTACAGAATTCCAAATTAAGATCCACTAACTTTTCCAGAAACTAGGCTAACATATATTCTTACCATAAAATTTTCAGAATTTTTAGTTAAGCCAATTAGTACAGTTTATTTCTTAAAGTTACCCCTTTTTCGCTAACTAACAATTCTAAACCCTCTTCACTAAAATTTTATTATCTCATAATACGAGAACCGGATGATGTTCCTTTTTATTTCTCTTAAAAATAAACTCAATAAGGACTCTAAGCATATAAATTATAATCCATAACTATTTTTGTATAATTTTTAATGATTTTCCCAAATCAAAATAGGGGGTTTTGAAATCATTTTGACTGTGTCACATAAAAATTCAAATATCTCTTAATATGAAATTCTCTTGCATGCACCGTTTCCTCTATATGAAAATAGACTCATCAATCTTTAATTTCATATTTTATTCGGCCTTTAACTCAATTTCCATAATTTTTTTGTGGATTTTCATAGTCGGACTATGCTGTTGTCCAAAACTATTTTAGTGTAAATTAATGATACTAAGTTTAGCACACCTTATTAATTCATTTTCACCAAATTGGTAAAAATACATGTTTATACATCATAAGTGTAGACCTATAATCACAAGGTCATAACAAAATCATTCTCATAGGCATGGATTACCCATGTACATCTTTACCAAATGTGCATCATAAATCGAAATCATTTTTCAAGAGCTTGGCATACATACCTGTTTTACTCAACATGTTCATATTTATTCCTTACTAATCATACAACATGAATTGAGTTCACATCTCATCAATTTCATGTAGGTACTGTACCACTCATAACATAGCCATGAGCTCTATCATTTCGATATAAACATAAATCTCCTGTTGAACCATTTGGAATACTACAGGATATTCAATAGCCCAAAACATGGGATAAGATGCCGACGCCACGTCCCAGACATGGTCTTACACTGGCTAGCATATCAAAGTCGATGCCATGTCCTAGACATGTCTTACACTTACTTTTATATATATTGAGGCCGATGCCATGTCCCAAATAGGTCTTACACTAGCTCTCATCTATCGGTGTCGATGCCATGTCCCAAATAGGTCTTTCACTGACACACAACAAGCTGATGCCAAGTCCCAAATAGGTCTTACTCTAGCTTGTATATCTTGAGGCCGATGCATGTCCCAAACATGTCTTACACTAACACACATATCACCCAATGTCATGGCATAAATATCCAAACTATTCCAAATGTTCAACCGGAAGTCTCTATTTCATAAATTCTCACAATTCACATTCCAACACAACTCAACAATTCATGGCAAAGTAATTATATAATACATGATAACATTTAATTTGCATTATTTACATGCAACTTACTCGTTTCAATGGAATATCATGCCATCAAATTTTCAATGCATTCAATCGTCACAAAAATGTTATTAACATTTGACATTACTTTCTCATACATAGCTCCATCAATATATAATCAGATATAATAGTAGCAAAATAGATTTCAAGTATATTAACAATAACATGGATATCATGCTTATTTAATCACACAGACTTACCTCGAATGCAATTTCGGCTTATTACTCCAATTTAGTCCATAACCGCGTACTTTCCGATTTAAGCCCAAATCTCGATTTTCTTGATCTAACATGATGAAATTCACCCATTTAATCATTACATTAATTAAAACATTCTATAGTTCACAATTTGGCAAAATGACTGTTTTGCCCTCAGACTTTACAAAAATTACGATTTTGCCCTTAGGATCGTAAATCAATTTTTATCGAATTTCCTCCTTTATCAAGCCTAGGTGAATTCTTTTTATAACTATAGCAACTCACAATTTTGATTATTTCATACATTTACAACTCATTTTACAAACTTTACAAAATAACCCTTTTTAGGTGTTTTTCATGAAAATCCTTTCACAAAAGTTGTTTATTACACAACCATGACTTATTTTCTTCCATAAAAATTCAACAAACAACATAAATATTCACATATCAAAACCTTAGACTTTCAACCATTTTGCAAAATAATCCCCCCTTAGCTAGATTAAGCTACAAGGGTTCCCAAAATACAAAAATCATCAAAAATGACCATCAAAATCACTTACTAGAAAGGGAACTAAGTGGATGGGAATTTAAGCTCTCAAAACCCCCATGTTTTCTGCCATTTACGGTGGAAGAAGAAGAAGAAATGAAAAATATGACCACTTTTTTTATTTTATTTATTACCAAAACAAGTCACCTAATGCCACTAAATGTTAACTTTTCAAACCTTCTTGTCCCTATGGCTGGCCATCACTTCCCGAATGGCCTATTTGCACTTTAAAGACCTCGAATTTTGGTTCTCTAGCTATTTAACATATTTGGGTGCTAAAACAAATTTTTTCTCCTTATGCGATTTAGTCCTTTTTCGTAATTAAGCTCACAAACGCTAAAATTAATTCACCAAAATTTTCATGCACCCTTATAAAAATATTATAACACAAAAAAAAATATTAGAAATAGTTTTCCCAACCTTGGGTTAGTGATTCCGAAATCACTATTCTGATTAAGCCCAAATTCGGGCTGTTACAATTCTCCCCCTTAGGGATTTTTATCCCCGAAAATCTTATCAGAAAAGTGGTTTGGTTTTTCACTTAGATTCCTCAATCCTATAATCAATGTCAAAGAAAATTTCACTCATGGTGAGCTTTTAGTACCTATCTGTTTAAAATTCACATACAAGAATCGAGAGCGGTTTTCGCTTTACAGTACTTTCTCTAAAACTTAATCTATATCAGAGAGTTCAAGCACTCAAAAGTCCATCTCTATAATACCCCTTTCCCGTATCCAATGCCAGGATAGGGTATGAGGCGTTACCAAACGATAACACAACCAACCATACATTATTGAGCCATAAACTTTACTTTAATTTAAAACCATTCAACTTCCACTTTAGAGTCCCTTATAGGGGCCTACGAGGCCCAAAACATACACTGATAATGATTCGGGACTAAATCGGGAACTTTTGAAATTATCGAGTCACTACTAGAATTTTTCACATTTTGGAGGATGTCATCAAACATTTAGAGGCACACGGCCAAGTCACACGCCCGTGTGCTAGACCATGTCCTCCACTCGACTAAGACACACGGCCATGTCTCTACCCTTGTGGCCACCATTAGGCTATTTTCCAAGCCCTTTTTCTTCCCCTTAATTATTTAATCCCTTATACATTACAAAGGCACAATTCATAGTACATTTAAGCAACCAAGCATCCATAATCAGGACATACATAACTCCACATACTCATCAACACAATTTATGCAATTGCCATTTCCATGTAATGCATCACCATATGATTATATATAACTAACATTCACCAATTCTCAATGGCTAAACCAAGTCCCTATTTATGCCATAATTTCAAAAAAACTAAAATCATATATACCAAAATAATGCCATGGTAGTGTGATGTTGCTTCCAATGATCTCCAACCCCGAGCTAACGTGAAAACACTAAGATAAAATGAAAGAAGGGTGTAAGCTTTATAGCTTAGTAAGTTGGCATATAATAATAAGCAATTCAATTAACAAGACATTTCACATGATTTCAACTTTTGCTCATGTTCAGCTTATGCCGTCTTCCTAAGTCACAGTCACTAAATTAATTATATCTGGAGCTATGAAACTCCAAATTTAGATTTGCTAATTTTTATTAAAACTAGACTCACATAACCTCATACCATAAAATTTTCAGATTTTTTAGTTTAGCCAATCAATCTATTTTATTCATTAAAGATTCCCCTATTTTGTTGTTCGACAACTCTGACTGCTTCTTACTAAAAATCAAGTTTCTCATTATATAGAGTTCGGATAACCTTCCCGTTCTTTTTTATTGAAATTAGAATAATCAAGATTCTACGAATGTAAATTACACACCATAACCATTTTTATACAATTTTTAGTGATTTTCCAAAGTTGGAACAGGGGATTTTTGAAACCATTCAGACTCTATCTCACCAAAATTTAACTATCTCATAATATAAAAATCATTTGCTCACACCATTTAATTTATACAAAAACAGACTTAATGAGATTTAATATCATAACTCATTCAGACTCTAATTCAATTTCTACCATTTTTGTTGATTTTCCAAAGTCACGTAACAATTGTTGTTTCAAACAGTTTTATTGAAAATTTTACTCTTTCATGTTTTCCTCATATTATTTTGATTTAGGAACACATAACACTAATCATGCTCAATATTAACCATTCCAATAGATAATCATCATCAATATTTCCGAGTATTCATGTTAGCACTTACACCATATCAACCTTACCACAATTTAAATCACATTTTGAGCACTTTGCTCATATGTATACACCTGCACTTGCACACCACATCACCACAAAAGTCCCTTTTAGTAAACTTTTCCCGTTGAACCCTTCGGAATAACATCTGATACTCAGTGGTTTCAGCACATAGCTCTACCAACACATAATCCGGCTCTCGTGTACACATTGTGAACTCTCGATATCACCCATATGACCTAGCCATCAAATCCCATAGCTCTTGTGTCTACATGGTGTCCAACACTCAAAACCACACATGCGACCTAGCTACTTAGTCCCGTAGCTCTCGTGTCCACATGGTGTCCAACACTTGGAACCACACATGCGGCCTAGCTACATATAACATAGCTCTCGTGTCTACATATGTACCCTTGGTACCATGCATGTGACCTGGCTATCTTTAATCCGTAGCTCTCGTGTACACATGGTATACACCCAGTATTACATATGTGACTAGCTACATATGAAATTATCACCTCGTAGCTCTCTTGTACACATGGTATACACACAGTATTACACATGTGACCTAGCTACCACATAGTATCTCGTAGCTCTCTTGTACAAATGGTGTCCTACCCTCGAAACCACACATATGACCTAGCTAAACATTATTCGTATCTTTCATTTTTTGAAGGTTCAATCGGGAACTCCACTTTCCATAAATTTCTAACTCATAAATGTCACCAATAATGCTTCATAATATGCATTTAAAACATTATGACACAACTGAAAACAATGAATTATCTACATACAAACTTACCATTTCACATAATCACAATAGTCATAAAAAGCACTTTTGAATACAATATTTCAATTCATTTTCATGTCACCTATGTCATCTTGTGTCATAAACATATTTTAAATCAATTCCACAACATAATATGCTAAACATGTAATTCAACATAATCAATTTAATACCCCAATTTATGTTTCAAACATATACTACAACATTCTTGCATTATTATTATCACCCCAACTTACCTCGGACGCAAAAATGACAATTTTTCGGATTCGGTCCACAACCTCGATCTAAGCCCAAATCTCATTTTCCATGATCTATAATATCACAATTAGCTTATTTATTAGTCAAATTATTCAATGTGACCCAAAAATCACATGATGGCAAATTTATATTTTTTCCCTAAACTTTTACATATTTACACTTTTGCCCCTAGGCTCGTAAAATAATTTTTATTCAATTTCCTTGTATATTGGACTTAGCCAAACCATTTTCTATACCAGCCCTTAATCTCCACTAAATCGCACACTTATACACAAATTTACAACTTTTTTATTTAAGTCATTTTTACAGTTTTCACCGAAAATCACCTAGCAAAAGACGTTCACCACGCTTCAAGCATTCATTTTCTACCACTAGACATCAAAATACATGCATATTATTGGGTAAATTTTTAAACTCAAATCGTAGTTCAAAATATGGATACAAATAGGTAGATTAGGTAACGAGGATCTTAAAAATAAGAAGAACGTTAAAAATGGGGCTAGAATGGACTTACCACCAAGCTTGGAAGCTTAAAAACCCTAACCATGGCTTCCATAATGATACTCGGCCAGCCCTTGAAGAAGATGAGCCAATTTTTTATTCATTTTCCCTTTTTAATTCTTTTAATTACTAAATGACCAAAATGCCCTTCATTAAAAACCTTTGCTATTTTGTCATTCCATGTCCATTTTCGTCCAAACTAAAATATATTGGTCTAATCGCCATTTAAAGACCTCCACTTTAAAACCCCATTTCAATCAAGTACCTTTATGAACAAGAACACACATTTTTCACATTTTACAATTTAGTCCTAAATACCAAATTGAACACCCAATAGATAAAATTTCTTAACGAATTTTTCACACAAGTATCCAATCATATTATAAACTTTAAAACTTAATCGCTATAAAATTTTCTACTTTGGATTCATGGTTACCGAAACCACTATTCCGTTTAGGCCCTAATTCGGGCTGTTACAATTCTCCCCTCTTTACGGATTTTTGTCCCCGAAAGTCTCACCAGAAGAAGTTGCTTTCAACCTTAATAAAATACTTTGACTAACTTTCAAGAATCACAAATCAATTTAACCCCGTATATCTTTTTCCAATAACTTTTAAACTTTAAAACACAGTGCCGACACATCTATCAAATAAAAACTCTACACATGCTAAAATGATCATATGGATCCTTGCTAAGCAATTAACCATAATCTAGATAACATCTCCCTTTTCAGAGATTATGACAATTTTGATTTTTGGAACTTATAATAACTCAATCTAATCATTATTCCCATTCCATCACTGACTATATTAGCCCTGAACACACTTGATTTTAGCTTACTTGTTAGGATTTGGATGTCCGAACATAACCTCACAATATCATTCTATATACTCAATCACAAGAACATATACTCACATAGCTGTACTTTTTATTACCCATGAATGAACAAATGTGCTACTATTGTGCTTCATACCAAAACTTCTGCATAAGTTATGGATTTATCAATATGCATATTCTATTTTGACATTTCTATAACAACAAGAATCATGTCTGACCTGAAATTCAAAATCAGAAATAAACGCACTCTCAACTCATTTAGATTATCTTTCACTATCACATTTCTGAGTTTCTCAATTTTCGCAAAGAAAATCCCGCTTTAACATTTCACACTACTAGAATTAGACCATCATCAAGTAAGATCAATCAAGTAACCTATACTCACAATTAAGAAGAAAGAATTTCTGTCCAAGTATCTGTGACTATAACTATTTCCTCAAAGATTGATCAAAAATCTTTTCGAAATCTTTCATTATTTCTAATCCATTGATAAAGTCTTAAACATCAGTTCTTTTTCTGTAGCATTAAACACTTTCACCCATTAGATTTAGACAGCATATGATATCTTTCCGTCGAACATACAAACCATCACCTTACGTTTCGTATTAAACACATTCCAATCTGTTCCATAATACATCACTGACAAAAATAAAAAATTCTTTACTCAATTTTTAAAATGAGCTCAAAACTAGAGTTTCATTTAATAATACTCTCATATATTTAGATCTTTTAACCATGCATAGATCAGTTAGATTCTCATAGTGCGATGACATTGTAAATCGGTACACCTTTAATTCACAATAACATTGTTCAATTTAAAATAATCCAGTAGGTATACATCTGAATTTAAATTTCCAAAATTTAATCTTATCATTTAGGCTATCCATCAATATCTATACATACTCATGAGTGTACAAAATTCATTTTCTTAGCTGAGGACATGCCTAAATACATATAACTGTAACCATATCTCAATAAACTAGCTTACTTTCATGAGAACAACTGGGTTGATTTCAGCCATCGAATGGTAACATATCAAATCACTCTTTTCCTCATACTACTACCACAACCAAAATACATACATTCATTCAAAATTCACCTAGCATGTAAATCAAAGGTCTTACAACCATACTAGTTCAAAGAAACAAATATCCTAATTGAATTCATCGATTTTTATTAAAACTTATCATGGAAAGGAAATCCATCACCAAATTTTGAGCTTATGGTCTCATCATTTATACCTTACCATTATCAAGTCCTTTTAGAAAAGTTACAGAAATTCGGATACCATAATCACCACATTTTCATTATGGAGTTTAAAAATACATTAACTCTGGACTTCTTTTGTATCGGAGATTATACACTTTCCAGACTATACTCATCTCTGTATACCTTACTATTTATTTCACCACTAAGCTCATTAGCTCACACTATTGAACTTATTCAACATGATTTTTGCTAAATTTTGTCATAAGACAACAGCGATAAAGGTGAGGTCATAAAGCCTCTAACTTGACTCTCTTGAGCACACATATGACTTATCTTTCATCACTAACGTGATATCACAAAACCATATAGTTCATTCTAAGCAAATTTACACATTTATTTATCATACAAATGTTTTCTGTCACTCATAATTTCAAACAATGGACTTACTTACTCAAATTCAATATTAATATCTAATTAAACTTCCAACACTTAGCCTTAATTTTCTTACTACGTTTGTCAAATTAGAGAACACCTTATGGATTTGAGTACGTTGTTCAATTGACGCCATAGTCCAATTATGGTTTTTCTCATGTCACAATCCCATAGACCAGCTATGGTCTTATATGTCATCACGATGCTATAGCCCACCAGCTATGCTCTTACACAAAATCTTATATCGATGCCATGTCCAAAATGTAACACCCCAAATTTTAGGGTCTTTAAAACTCTTGCATAATTTGTTGATTACATGTTGGGCATTCTTTGTTTATGTTTGAGCGTGATTAGGGAGCCTTTAGAAGGTCTAGGTTAAAGTCTAAACCCTTGGAGAAATTTTGATTTTTGGCTTGGGGAAGAATGGATGTTAGCTCCCAGGGTTTAAGTTTAATTATTGTAAGCTCATGTCCCAAGGAGCCTAGTGGTGGAGTGGCTTGTGGCGTCATTAGCAATGGGGGATCAAGTCTTCTGGTGCCACAGGCAAGTGGGACTTGGGTTCAAATCTCCTTGCAAGCAAATGTACAGTTATTTTGCTGGAAGTGGATGGCAAGTGGTTTAGTCAAAGTTAAACTTTGAAGGTGGTTGTTGACCTGGTAAGAGGTAAGATTTGAATTGGTCTTCAGGTTTGAATGAATGATGGAAAGTGGTTTAAGGAGCAAATCAAGGAGGAAATTGGGGGATTGAGGTGTGAAGGAGGGGTCAGCCGATTGTAGGCAACTTGGGGTTGCAAAATTCGGCTAAGGTCTTTTGCCCTTAGCATTTTTGGCATTTGAGCGCTGAGGAGTCTAGATTTTTCTTCTAATTGTTTTGGGTTTAAGTGCTCTAAGCCATCTTTAGGTAAGTCTTAATACCAAAACCCTATTCTTAATCTTGCCCTCTTTTACTTATTTACCGAAATTTGAGACATCAAGTGCCGAATTCTTTTGTTTTCCCAAAAGCCGAACCTTACTTCCCTTCTTCTCATTTTTGAACTTGACCAAAATTTTCATTAGTTGAACCTTACATTTCTTTCCATTCTCATACTTTCGTCTTCTCTCTGAGATCACTTGTGCATTCATTTCCGTGATCTTTATCTCTGGCCGATTCCTTCCTTACCCCTCTATTCCGATTTGCTTCATAGCCAAATTCTTGGTTCTCTTTTGCTTTAATTTCTTTTCTTTTCTTCTTTGCATTCTCTCTTCTTAATCTGTTACTTGGGCATTTGGCCAAACCTAGCTTATTCCATTTCTTTTCTTTGGCCGAACACTACCTAGAGTTCTTCAAATTCCTTAAGTCGAATCTTCCTCTATCTCTCGTCTAATCAAGGGTTCATTTTCTTCGTCTATCGAAAAGTGGTAACATTGTTCCTCTATTTCTACTCAAGCAGTATATTCTCAATTACCTTGGGTAGTGATTTTTACCCTTCTTTTCTTAGGGTTCACAAAGAGTGGACGATTGCGAAGTGATCTTTTCAAACTATTTGTTAATGGACGTTGTCACCCCTCACATTATGTGTAAGCCGAATCTCTCACTTTCTCTCCTATATTCATATCAATCAGTTTGGATCCTTGTGTTTGATTTTCTCTCCTTTCTTGACATGTTGTATCAGATTCTTAGGAATTGTTTGATACTCAATCTCTCAAGAATCGGAGGCTTGGTTGGTGATACTAAAGCAAGCTAGATCAGTCTATCGATTTCAGCCAAGGTAAGTGGTTAATGGGATTTTGGTTTAGGCCGAATGAAAAGGTTTCCGTGTGATTATGAATAGTAAGCTGAATGGATTAGTAATGGTATGGTTGGATTATTGTAGGTTGATCATCAGCGAGATCGCTCGGCTTAGTTCATAAGCATGTGTGTAACTGCACCCTCTGTAGTGTAGGTCGGCAAAAGCCGAAATGCCGGAATGCCGGCATATGGAAGCCCATTAGCGTGCAAATGCTATTGGGCCAATCTGAGCCAGTTAAAATGTTTTTTTAGTCCATGGAGATCATCCGGTGTGGATTTGCACACTTAGTCTATGTTAGGCTCGTTTGGGCCAAAGTGGGACCAATGGGCCTGTGGGCCCGTAGGAGTAAAATATCTGGTAAGTGATTATTAAAAGGGAGAAATAGTAAAATCTAGAATTTTAAGCATAAAATTAGGCGTAATGGGCCACTTGGACGAGTGGGCCAGCGTGGGCTGATAGGGGCTTTAGGGCCTAAAATTACTTTTGACATAATTAATGAATATGGGTTGCTAGGCATGATGTGGGATCTGTTAAGAGGTTAAATTTAGTATGAATGCATTAAATCTGGTAATAAGGATTGATATACCGCTGAGGGGTAAAACTACCACTTTACCCCCAGCTTTGGAAATGATTATTATACCCCTAGAGGGTAAATTAATGTAACACCCCAAACCCGGCCTAGAAGTTAGGCCCAAATCTGGCGTGTCACATTGAAGTGTTTTTCGAAAACCTTGTTTCCATTGAAAACCCTTCTTATTAAAGCTTGTTGCCATTTAAAACTTGTGTAAAATCTCGAATTATGCATGCATATTTTTAAAACGTGGTTTATTAAAAGACGTTCTCTTGTAAAATGTTATTACTTTTAAAAATTTAATTGTTACGGAAGCCTAATTTAAACCAGTTGCGAAAACATGATATTTTGAAAAGTAGTTGTTGTTTTGGAAAAACCGTGTTTGACTTCTAGCAATTATAAAACAACAAATAAAATCCAAATGTAAAAACAAGAAAGTTTTAAAAAAAAAAGCCTTATTACAACCCAAACCAGAATAAAGTACTTAAAAGTAAATCAAGACAGAGCATAAGCAATGTGTGGCCTTCCTTGAGTCCCTCGCAGCACCAATCGTCCTAAAGCTAGGGATTACCTGCACAGTTATTAAACAGGGTGAGTTTTATGAAAACTAAGTGTGTAATCCCCTACTATATAAAAGGAACAGTTAGTCATATAAAAGAATTAAAAGTCTGGGCCCCAGTCCAACTACAGTTTCAATATCAATTTGGCCATAGACAACTATAATAGACAGTACCAGATGGACCTTAGCCCATTACAGAATCAGAAACATTGTCAGAACTAGAATCAAAATCAGAATCAGAATCAGAATCAGAGTCAGAATCAGAATCAGAATCAGTATCAGTTATCAGAATCAGAATCAGTATCAGTTAACAGAATCAGAATTAGAATGTGAATGCAATGCCCAAGCCCAGCCTAAATCCAACCGCTACACTCCACCCATACCAACCATATACATATCATGTGGGGAAACAACTCGACCCACCCAGCCGCTACACTTCACAGATGTAGCAAAGCTACTAATATAGATATCGTGGCAGAGCCACCAAAATCAGATAATGTCGCAAAGCCACTTAACAGAATACATGGCACAAGCCATCGATAACGGGTCTATAATCGGCACAAAGCCTGTGATATTGGCACAAAGCCTTTGGTAATGGCACAAAACCCATAATAACGGCACGAAGCTTACAATATCGATACGAAGCCCACAATAACGTCACACAGCCTTCGATAATGGCACAAAGCCCATAATAACGGCACGAAGCCCACAATATCGATACGAAGCCTACAATAACGGCATACAGCCTTCGGTAACATGATCAGCACTCAGTCAACGATCGGTCCACAGTCGTCTCAGGCGACTCGTGTGGCCTTATCAAATCAGTACGGATATACGGCTCTTAAGCCTTCGGTGGATCCACAGTCGTCAAGTAACCATACGATCCTAACGGATCAGATCTTCCCCCGTACAAAATCCGAACCCCTGCAACATGTCATGTATGCAGAATGTCATGCCCATATTTGAATCAAACAATCACTATCAAGTCATTCATATCACCAACATATATTCACAATCAAATTCGTCAAACAAACAGTCCAAGTCAGTCACTTACACACAAGGGCAAAATAGTCATTTAACACCCTAGGGGCAAAATGGTAATTTTACCCCACAGGGGTATCTCGGTAATTCTACCCTACAGAGGTATTTCGATAATTCTACCTACAGGGGTATTTCGATAATTCTACCCTACATGGGTATTTTGGTAATTCTACCTTAAGTGGTATTTCAATAATTCTACCCTATAGGGGTATTTCGGTAATTATACCTTATAAGGGTATTTCAGTAATTCTACCCTACAAGGGTATTTCAGTTATTTCGTAAATCAAGGGTAAAACGGTAATTTTACAAATCAGGAGTAAAACGATAATTTTACAAATTAAGGGTAAAACAATAATTTTACAAATCAGGGGTAAAATGGTAATTTTACAAATTAAGGGTAAAATGATAATTTTACAAATTAGGGGTAAAACGATAATTTTACAAATTAGGGGTAAAACGGTAATTTTGTAAATTAGAGGTAAAACGGCAATTTTACAAATCGATGGTATTTTTTGTAATTTTGTAAACCAATGGTATTTCAATAATTTTGTAAATCAAGGTTATTTCAATAATTTTGTAAATCGAGGGTAAAACGGTAATTCTGTAAATCGGGGGTACTTTGGTAATTTTACAAATCGAGGGTATTTCAGTAATTTGGTAAACTAAAGTATTCTAAACAGAGATAACAATGCGAATGGGCCTAGGGCCCATTCTCGGCCCAAATTGGCCCACATGCTCGTGTGGCCCTTTTAGCCCAAATCTAGCCATAGATATGCGATTCACCTGGTCTAGTCCAATATTTACTACACAATCAAACAACTTATCCAATTGGGCCCGTGGGCCTAGCCCTTTTTGGCCCATCGTGGCCTGAAGCAGCCGTCCTACAGCTAGAGTAGTGAGAAATACACACCTGATAGGAATCTGGAGTTAATCCGCGCTTCAAACACTCCTATGCCAAAACGCCAACCAAGGTATGCTTACTCTCCTCATGGTTTGCTCTATTTAAAGCCAGCTCCTCACTTATTCCCATGCTAGCTTCCTGATGTGGGATCCCTCCGTCAATTCTCCAAAATAAACTCATTAGCAAAATAACCAACCTTTGCATGCAAAGAGATTCGAACCATAGTCCTTCCAATAGCCATGCCACGCCACCACCACTAGGACACAAGCTCCTTTGTGTCATAAGTCCACCACATTTAACTTTAAAGCCCACCTACTCGTTTCCAGATTTATTTAAAAGAAAAACCAAAATAAATTGCAAGAGCCAAGACTTGAACCTTGGACCCCTTGCTTCCTTGTCCCCTAAGTGGCGCTACTTTGCCACTACACCACACTCATTTTTGTGTCATGCTTTCACCAAAAAAATTCTTAAAGCCTACCCACTAACGTCAAGGCTCCCATAAAAGAAAAACATAAATTTTTGCTAAGGCCCAGGTTTGAACCCAAGACTTCTCCAACACTTCCAAACCTCTTAGCCATCACACCAACACGTCATTCAGTGAATATAGGCCCGGGGCCCATTATGCACCCAAGTGGGGCCCACATGCTTGCATGCCCTGTTAAGCCAGATTTGCCCATAGCCACGTGTACGACTCAATCGGTCCACTAATTCCCGTAAGTCCAAAGACAACGACCTGTGTGGGCCCACAAGCCCATTGGCCCCACACGGCCTATTCTTACAGGCCCAATTTCAGGGCATTACAATTAATGACTATGCATGATTAATTATGTATCTGCTATTCTGTAAGTATGTTACATATTCTGTTTTGTGATTCTGTATGGGGTTGGGATTATGAATAAGGAGGAAGTTCTGTTATAGTGGCTACACCACATATTTCTGTTAACAGTGGTTTTGCCACTCATTCTGATTCTGGTGGCTCTGCCATGATTTATTCTATTATTAGCAACTTTGCTACACACTGGTGTGTGGGCTGGGTGGGTTGAGTTATTCCCCACATGGTGTGTTGGATGGTACGGGTGGTGCGATGGCTGGCTGGGGTGAGTTTTGTATAATATGTATGTACTCTGTATCTGTTATGGGCTTAGGCCCGATCTGTTTCTGTTTAGGGTTTCGACCCATTTTGTACCGATTGGGGGTTGCACACTGAGTTTCTGCAAACTCACTCTTTTAATTCTTAACTTGTACAGGAAAGCCCCAGTCTTAGTGGATTTGGAGCCGTGACGGACTAGAGGTGGCCACATGATTTTTTACTTGTTTTCTACACCAGTTGGACTTCCGCTATTCACATTTTTATTCTCGTTTTCTTTTTTTTGGTTTAAACTATGTAATAAGGCCATTACAGGGTTTTAACTTTTACTTGGGTTATATATTTATTTTCAACGGCATTAGCATAGAATCGGTTAATTAATCAAACCCGGCTTTTAAAATTGATAACAAATATTTTGAAAGAAACACCACGTCCTATATTGTTCAACCCAACTCAGTAGCTTGACTGTCATCAATATTTCAAAACTAAAGGAAAAGGATTTCTAACTTGTCCTAAATGAGGTTTTCAAACTAAATAAACTTGTAGTAAACAAGACCCTAACATTTCTAAAAGAGTTTTACAGATTTTGAGGTTTAAGCCATGTGACCCTCCGAATCTGAACGCAATGTCTAGGCCAGGTTAGGAGTGTTACACCAGACATGGTATCAGAGTCAGGTTGCAACAACTCGGCTGTGGATGGGTTTGAAAAATGATCGAAAAAGTTTTAAATCTAACCTTTTTCAAAAAGTTGTTTTTAACAATCTTCGTTTAAATTTGGCTAAAATATCAAAGGATCTCTTTCGTGTAGTTTTTATGATCTCTAAAATGTGGCACATCGAGTCTCCGGCCCAAATCTTTAAGTTTTTCTGATTCACTCTGATTTATTCTGTTATATGTGAAATAATTGAGACACTATTTTAGTTAGTACTAAGACTCTGTAGTTAGGGCAAATTGAAACTGTAGGAAAACTTAACTATAGGAACTTGGAACCTGTAGATAGATTTGAATTTGTGACAACAAGCCCTAAAAATCTCTGTATTCTGCATAAAACATCGGTAATAAATATTGAACTATGACTAAAGCATAAAATTTCTTAAATCAGATAAAGCGATATGAGTACAAGAGTTGCACGTGGACGAGGCCGTGGTAGAGGCCAGGAAAGTGCATAAGCAGGATCTTCAGATTCAGGGCACATGCCTACTGTGGAGGCACCAGTGCTGCTAGTAACTGAGACCGGGTCCCATGATCGGGCAGCCAGGGATGATGCCTTATCCCAGGCAATGTTTCGCGTCTTAGAAAGAGTTACCGGAGCAAGTACGGGAACGGTGAACCGTGGGTCGATTTCTGAACAGCTTTGAGCGAATGGAGCAGAAATTTTTAGGGGTATTTCTAGTGTAGCCCCGAATGTGGCCGAATATTGGCTGGAGGCCACTGAGCGAATTATGGATGACTTGGACTGCTCAGTAGAGAAGAAGTTGAGAGGAGCAGTATCTCTGCTGTGAGATGAGGCCTACCAATGGTGGCTTACTGTGAAAGAGGGTACAGTAGCCGATCGGATAACGTGGGATTTCTTTAAGACGACTTTCCAGGGAAAATACGTTGGGGCGAGTTATGTGGACGCTTGAAGGAAGGAATTCTTGAACCTAGTTCAGGGGAAAAAGTCTGTAGCGGAGTATAAGGTAGAGTTCCTGAGGTTAAGCCGTTATGCACGTGGTATTGTTGCTACTGAATACGAGCGCAATGTGCAATTAGAGGATGGGCTGAGAGATGAACTTAGGGTATTGATCACTCCACAGAGGGAGCACGACTTTGCTGCCTTAGTTGAGAAAGCTAAAATAGTCAAAGATGTCAAGCGCTCAAAACGGCAGAACTGGGAAAAGGAGAAAAATAGATTCAGGAGAGATGCAGGTCCGTCTGGGAGGCCTATTAAGAGGACCAGGGTCATGGAACCAGTTAGAGCAGTTGCAGTTAATGTGGTAAGGGCTCGGATTTGTGCTGACTGTGGGAGGTCGCATCCGGGTGAGTGTAGGAGAACCAAGGGTGCATGTGTCTGATGTGGGGCTATAGATCATTAGGTAAAAGATTTCCCTCAGAGGCCGGTTTAGGTGTAACCTGCAGAAAGGAGAGTTACTCAACCTGTGAGGGGTGGACTGCCACCTAGGGGTTGCGGACAGGGCTGTGGCAGTAATGGTAATGGACGGGGTCATGGAGCACCAGGCAGGAGTGCTGGAAATACTGAGGCTTGACAGCCAACATTGGTCTACTCTGCTTGCCGACGTGAGGAGGGTGATGCACCAGATGTCATTACTGGTATGTTTCTGATTCATAGCATGCCTTATGCTGCTTTGATTGATATTGGTTCCACGCATTCTTATGTGAGTTGTGATGTATCTGGGAAGTTGGGTATGCAATCTAAGAATACTGTGAATAAAATATCTATAGTTAGTCCCCCGGGTAACTTGGTTAGTGTAGATAAATTTTTTAAAGACATACCCCTAGGGAATCAGTGTAAAATATTTCCTGCAAATCTAATGGAACTGTCGTTTGGAGAATTTGATCTCATCTTGGGGATGGATTGGCTTGTTAAACACCAAGCGAATATGGATTGTACTGCAAAACGAATTGTATTAAAGACTTTGGAGGGTGAGGAAGTAGCCATAATAGGGGAGCGAAGGGATTATCTGTCGAATGTTATTTCAGCATTGAGGGCTAAAAAATTGATTCGCAAGGGTTGTGAATCGTTTCTGGCTTATGTGAGCAATTCTGAATCTAAAGGTCGTTCAGTGGGAGAAGTAAGGACTGTTAAGGAATTCATAGATGTTTTTCCTGACGAGTTGCCTGGCTTGCCTTTGAATTGGGAAGTCAAATTTGGTATTGATCTACTGCCGGGAGCAGCTCTTGTGTCTATCGCCCCCTACAGGATGGTGCTGAAGGAGTTAGTTGAGTTGAAAGCACAGATCCAAGAACTTCTGGATCAAGGTTTTATCCGACCGAGTGTGTCTCCATGGGGAGCACCAGTACTCTTCGTCAAAAAGAAAGATGGTATGATGCGCATGTGCATCGATTATCGTCAGTTGAACAAACTGACTATCAAGAATATGTACCCTCTGCCAAGGATTGATGATCTTTTTGATCAGCTTAGAGGAGCCTCAGTGTTCTCCAAAATTGATCTTTGGTCTGGTTATCATCAATTAAGGGTTAAGGAAGCAGACATCTATAAGACAACATTCAGGACAAGGTACGGGCACTACGAGTTTTTAGTGATGCCATTTGGTTTGACGAATGCACCGATGGCCTTGATGGATCTTATGAATCGGGTTTTTCAACCTTACTTGGATTAGTTTATGGTTGTCTTCATAGATGACATTCTGGTATACTCAAAGTCTGAGGAGGATCACGATGGACATCTTCATATAGTGTTGCAAATTCTGAGAGAGAAGCAACTCTACGCCAAATTCAGTAAGTGTGAATTTTGGCTTCGAGAAGTAAGATTCTTGGGACATTTCATTTCTATCAAGGGAATTAGGGTGGATCCTCAAAAAATAGAAGCAGTGTTGGAGTGGAAACTGGCAAGGACTGTGTCTGAAATTCAGAGTTTTCTGGGTTTGGCAGGGTACTACAGAAGGTTTGTGAAAGGGTTTTCTATCATTGCTGCACTGTTGACTAAGTTGTTACGGAAAGGGGCACCATTTGTCTGGTCTAACAAGCAACAGGAAGGTTTTGAGAAACTAAAAAAGGTGTTAATGGAGGCCCCTATCTTAATTCAGCCAGAATTTGGAAAGGAGTATACCGTGTACAGTGATGCGTCACACGTTGGGTTAGGTTGTGTGTTGATGCAAGAAGGGAAGGTTGTTGCGTATGCTTTATGGCAGCTTAGGCCATATGAGGTGAACGACCCCACACACGACTTGGAGTTGGCAGCGGTCGTGTTTGCATTAAAGATCTGAAGGCATTATCTCTATGGAGAAGGTGTACTATTTACACAGACCGTAAAAGCCTCAAATACCTCCTTACTCAGAAGGAGTTGAATCTTAGGCAATGAAGGTGGATCGAATTGCTTATGGATTATCATTGCTCTATTAAGTGTCACCCTGGGAAGGCTAACGTGGTAGCAAACGCTTTGAGCCATAGGGTTGTATCCGATCTAAGAGTGTTGTTCACTCGTCTTACCCTTTTTGATGACGGGAGTCTGTTGGCGGAGCTTCAAGTAAGGCTGACGTGGACCGAGCAGATCAAAGAAAAATAGTTGTTGGATGAATCTCTGGTTCCTTGTTTTCAGCAAGTGGATTGGCACACCCCAAACCCGGCCCAGACGTTACAGCCAAGTCTGGTGTGTCACATTGAATTGTTTTTCGAAAACCATGTTTTCATTTGAAAACCCTTCGCAATGTTTAGAAACTTTTATCGAAAAATTTGCATAAAACCTTAGCTTTATCAAAACGTGATACATTGTAATAATCAAAACATTGTAAACAACCTTATTAAATCTTATGGGAAATTTTGAAAACCCGTAAACATCTGTACTTGCGGAAAATTTGTTATTTTAAAAACAGTTTAGGTTATCAGAAAATCAGATCCTCTTTGTCATGGCCGAAAGTGAATGGATACTATGCACCAGGTAGGATTCAAGAGAAGAGGAGGTGAGTCATTTAGACTGCTTAAGTACCAAGCTCTTCCTAGATCCACTCCTAGACATGCACACATCCATTGCCACACTTTAACCTTGTGATTTGTCTACGAACAAATTAAGTTTAAATGTATTAAAGATATACATTTGTGAAAAACATTTACGTTGCGGAAGCTTTGCTCTACTTATCGAGATATTTTGAAAACAAGTAGCGTTTATAAAATCGTGCCCTAAAGCTAACCCATTAAGAACAATTTATATAATATCATACTTAAGCTAAAACAAATTAAAAATTATTAAAAGGCCCTTATTACAATCCCAAAATCAAAATAAAAATAACTAAGATTAGATTGAAATAGTTAACTTAATTAAAAACCATTGGTCCAGTCCATGTGGCCACTCTGAATCCCTCCCAGCTCCAAGTCCACCAATCTAAGGCTCACCTGCAAGGATGGAAGGAGAAGGGGTGAGTTTGGAAAACTCAGTGTGTATAGAAGCCCATCCAAAGCCCAAGTCAACTCAAGCCCATTGGGCCTAAGCCTAAACCAATCTCAGTCAGATACTGGGCCGAAGCCCTATTTAAATAATAGTAAACTGGGCCTTAGCCCTTTTCGGATAGCAGTATGGCCCATAGGCCCATTACAGTAACAGAACAGTATTAATGATAACAATGCATGAATGCAAGCCCATGATCCATGTGGGAAGACTACTCAACCCATCCAACCGCTACACACCACCCGTACCAACCATCACACCATGTGGGGAGACTACTCAACCCATCCATTCGCTACACACCACAGAATTTGCAGCGAGGCTGCCAGATATTGTGACAGAGTCACCAGATACAAATATTGTGGCGAGGCCACCAGAACAGATATATGTGGCAAGGCCACCAGAATAGATATATGTGGCAAGGCCACCAGAACAGATATATATGTGGCGAGGCCACCAAATTGCAGCGAGGCTGCCGCTTCCTCCATCATAAACCCAAACCCATGCAGCAGGCATACATGCTATGACATATAACATACAGAATCACATGCATCAGATATATACATATGTTATGAGATATGACATGCAAAAATAGAAAATCATACATTTCATACAGAATTTACCCTAGGGGTATAAATGTCATTTTACACTTAGGGGTAAAATGGTAATTTTCCATACTTAGGGGTATTTTAGTACTTGTTCCAATATTACGAGTTTTATGCATGTTACAATCACATATAAGCTTTAGTTCCATCTTAGCAGTCAATTTAACAGATTTTAACAATTTCAGTCACTGGGCCCTAAAACTCTTAATGGGCCCTACAGTGTCTATTTAGCAAATTAAGCCCATTCAGCCCAAATTTCCTATCTAGCTACCAGTTTTAGCAGTTCCGATACTACAGTCTAATAGAACACATTTATTTCCTATTTTTACCTATATGGGCCCGAAAGCCCGTGAGCCCATGTTCGGCCCATCGAGACCCAACTTATCGAGGTGCGTAAAATTGCACACTCAACTAACTTACCACTTACGGTTATAGATCTCAGGATTTCCAATCATCTTGTGAGCATTCGCACACTCACAAGCCCACATAATACCAACTTTTCGGTTACTTGGCCTTTGCCGAATTAGACTAAAGAAGGGTTCGATACACACCTGATTACGATGAACGATGATGATATCTGCTCCAACTCAATCCTATATTCGATTACTAAAACATTAGACCACGAATCAATGATAACTAAATTTAACATACTCTTACCATATTCGGGCATCCATGAACAAGGCCCTAAATCCTTACCTTTGCTGAAGTTGATATCCAAATCTGGATCCAAACACTCCACTGATCCAAGCCCTTAGTCAACAGCCTTTAACCCTTACAAGCATAGAGTAAAATAATTGGTAACAGCCCCTTAAAGCCTTAGGCACTATTTCGACAGCCTCCCTAAACACATAGGGATTCCAACTTTTCCAAATCCCAAAAATAAGAATAGATCACATTCAAGTCATTCATATCACCAACTTATATCCACAGTCAAACTAGCCCAATCATCACACAAGTTAGTCATTTACCCACGAAGGGCAAAACAGTCATTTAACACCTAGGGGCAAAATGGTAATTTTACCCCACAGGGGTATCTCGGTAATTCTATCCTACAGGGATATTTCAGTAATTCTACCCTAAAGGGGTATTTCAGTAATTTCACAAATCAAGGGTAAAATAGTAATTTTACAGATCAGGGGTAAAACGATAATTTTACAAATCATGGGTAAAATGGTAATTTTACAAATCAGGGGTAAAATGGTAATTTTACAAATTAGTGGTAAAATGGTAATTTTACAAATCAGGGGTAAAATGGTAATTTTACAAGTCAGGGGTAAAATGGTAATTTTACAAGTTGAAGGTATTTCAGTAATTCGGTAAACTAAAGCATTCTAAACAGAGATAACAATGCAAATGGGCGTAGGGCCCATTCTTGGCCCAAATGGGCCCACACGCTCGTGTGGCCTTTTTAGCCCAAATCTAGCTATAGATATGCGATTCACCTAGTCTAGTCCAATATTTACTATACAATCAAACAACTTGTCCAAATGGCCCCGTAGGCCCATTGGGCCCACATGGCCCCTTCGGCCCATCGCAGCCCGAAGTAGCCGTCCTACCGCTAGAGTAGTGAAAAATACACACCTAATAGGAGACTGAAGTTAATCCGCACTCCAAACACTCTTAGCCGATGCCCAACCCAAACGGGCACGCCATAAAGCGAAAGGGATCAGCCAAGAAGGCTGTGCCTACTCTCCTCCTGGTTTGCTCTATTTAAAGCTAGCTCCTCACCCGCTCTCATGTTAGCTTTCCGATGTGGGATTCTCCATCAAACCCCCCAAAATTAAAGCATTAGCAAAATAATCAACCTTTACATGCAACGGGATTCGAACCAAAGTCCTCTCAGTGACCCTGTCATGCTGTCACCACTCAGACACAAGCTCCTTTGTGTCATAAGTAACACATTTAACTTTAAAGCTCACCTACTTGCTTCCAGATTTATTTAAAAGAAAAAGCAAAATAAATTGCAAGAGCCAAGACTTGAACCTTGGACCCCTTGCTTCCTTGTCCCCTAAGTGGCGTTACTTTGCCACTACACCACATTCCTTTTTTATGTCTTATTACACACATAATTCCTTACAACTCCTCTTTTCCAAGTCCTCTATTCCTTAAGTCCAAAAATCCAAGAATTCTCTGGGTTTTTAACCAACACTTGGGCCTTCCATAGGCCCAATAACACACTCTAAACACGAATTACACATCCATATATCAAATTTCAACATTACACCAAATATCACAAAAATCCCGGAATCCCAGAAATTAGCCCAAGACTTTTCCCCACACTATGAATCCTTCGCAGTTCACTAAAATACCACATTAACCCATTAATAATAACCTTCCATAATAGAATTCAACACATCAATAATTTTGTTTCGAACTATCTCACACCCGTACCCAGGCCCAAGGCCCAATACTTCTAGGCCCAAATTCAGGGTGTTACATGGATAATGGTGAGACTTCGAATTTTAGGTTGAATAGTGAAGGAGTTCTGTGTTTCTGAGGGAGAATCTGTATTCCAAAGGACTCTGATCTGAGGCAGTTAATTCTGAAAGAGGCTCATGGCAGCCCATATGCCATGCATCCTGGAGGAAACAAACTATATCGGGACTTACAAGAACTGTATTGGTGGCCTGCACTTAAGCGCGAAGTAATCGAATTTGTGAATAAGTGTCTGACGTACCAGTAGGTGAAAGCTGAGCATCAACTACCTTCTGGGCTTCTGCAACCTATTAAAATTCTACTGTGGAAGTGGAAGAGGGTAACCATGGACTTTGTAAGTGGGTTACCGTTTACGCCTTCCAAGAAAGATTCAGTCTAGGTAATAGTTGACAGGTTGACTAAATCTGCTCACTTCATACCAATCAGAACGGATTATTCTCTTCAGAAGCTTACTAAGTTGTATGTATCTGAGATTGTATGTCTCGATTCTGGAAGAAGTTACACGAGGCGTTGGGTATGCGGTTGGATTTTAGGACAGCTTTTCATCCTCAGACGGATGGTCAGTCAGAAAGGGTAATTCAGGTATTGGAAGATATGCTAAGAGGTTGTGTTATTGATTTTCGGGGCAATTGGGAAGATTACTTGCCATTAGCTGCGTTTGCTTATAACAACAGTTACCAGGCAAATATCCAGATGGCACCATACGAGGCGTTATATGGTCAGAGATGTCGTACGCCTACCTGTTGGACTGAGTTAGGGGAACATCAAATGTTAGGGCTGCAGTTGGTGACTGACACAGACGATAAAGTTAAGCTGATTAGAGACCGGTTGAAAGAGGCATCTGACAAGCAAAAGTCATATACGAATCAGAAGCATAAGGAAAATGAATTTGCCATAGGGGATATGGTGTTCCTAAAGGTTTCACCTTAGAAGAAAATCCTGAGATTTAGAAAGAAGGGCAAGTTGAGTCCTCATGTTATCAGGCCTTACCGAGTTTTGAAAATGGTAGGTCTGGTAGCTTATCAGCTTGAGTTACCTCCGGAGTTGGACTGAATCCATGATGTCTTCCATGTTTCTATGTTGAGACGGTACCGTTCTGATCCTTCCCATATTGTACCAGTTGAAGAAATTAAGGTTAAGGCCGATCTGACTTTTGATGAAGAGTCAGTGCAAATTTTGGAGCGTGATGTAAAAGTCTTAAGAAGGAAGCCTGTTTCGTTGGTGAAGGTGCTCTGGTGTAATCACGGTGCAGAAGAAGCTACGTGGGAGCTTAAGGATTCGATGCGGTGACAGTACCCTCACTTATTCTGACCAGGTCTTTAGAACTCTAGCAAAATTCGTTGATTGCATGTTGTGCATTCTTTGTTTATGTTTGAGCGTGAATAGGGACCCTTTGAAAGGTCTGGGTTAAAGTCTAAACCCTTGGAGAAATTTTGATTTTTGGCTTGGGGAAGAAGGGATGTTAGCTCGCCGGGATTAAGTTTAATTATTATAAGCTCATGTCGCAATGAGCCTAGTAGTGAAGTCACTTATGGCGTCATTAGCAAGGGGGGATCAAGGCTTGTGGCGCCACAGGCAAGTGGGACTTGGGTTCAAATCCCCTTGCAAGCAAATGTATAGTTATTTTGCAGGAAGTGGACGGCAAGTGGTTTAGTCGAAGTTAAACTCTGAAGGTGGTTGTTGACCTAGTAAGAGGTAAGATTTGAATTGGTCTTCATGTTTGAATGAATGATGGAGAGTGGTTTAAGGAACAAATCAAGGAGGAAATTGGGGGATTGAGGTGTGAAAGAGGGGTCGGCCGATTGTAGGCAACTTGGGGTTGTAAAATTCAGCTAAGGTCTTTTGCCCTTAGCATTTTTGGCATTTGAGTGATGGCGACTCTAGATTTTTCTTCTCTTTATTTTGGGTTTAGGTGCTTTAAGCCATCTTTAGGTAAGTCTTAATATCGAAACCCTATTCTCAATCTTGCCCTCTTTTGCTTCTTTACCGAAATTTGAGACACCAAGTGTCGAATTCCTTTGTTTTCCCAAAAGCAGAACCTTACTTCCCCTTCTTCTTATTTTTGAACTTGATCGAAATTTTCATTAGCCAAACCTTACATTTCTTTTCCATTCTCATACTTTCGTCTTCTCTTTGAGCTCACTTGTGCATTCATTTCAGTGATCTTTGTCTCTGGTCGATTCTTTCCCGACTACTCTATTCCGATTTGCTTCATAGCCGAATTCTTGGTTCTCTTTTGCTTCAATTTCTTTTCTTTTCTTCTTTGCATTCTCTCTTCTTAATTCATTACTTGGGTATTTGGCCGAACCTAGCTTCTTCCATTTCTTTTCTTTGGCCGAACACTACCTAGAGTTCTTCGAATTCCTTAGGTCGAATCTTCCTCTATCTCTCGTCTAATCAAGGGTTCATTTTCTTCATCTATCAAAAAGTGGTAAGTGTTGTTCCTCTATTTCTACTCAAGCCATATATTCTTAGTTGCCTTGGGTAGCGATTTTTACTCTTCTTTTCTTAGGGTTTGCAAAGAGTGGGCGATTGCGAAGCAATCTTTTCAAACTATTTGTTAATGGACGTTGTCACCCCTCACATTATGTGTAAGCCGAATATCTCACTTTGTCTCCTATATTCATATCAATTGGTTTGGATCCTTGTGTTTGATTTTCTCTCCTTTCTTTACGGTGTTGTGTCAGATTCTGACGTATTGTTTGATACTCAATCTCTCAAGAATCGGAGGCTTGGTTGTTGATACTAAAGCAAGCTAGATAAGTCTATCGGTTTCAGTCAAGGTTCGTGGTTAATGGGATTTTAGTTTAGGCCGAATGAAAAGGTTTCCGTGTGGTTATGAGTAGTAAGCCGAATGGATTAGTAATAGTATGGTTGGATTATTGTAGGTTGATCATCGGCGGGATTCCTCGGCTTAGTTCGTAAGCAGGTGTGTAACTGCACCCTCTGTAGTGTAGGTCGACAAAATCCGAAATGCCGAAATGCCAGCATATGGAAGCCCATTAGCGTGCAAATGCTATTGGGCCAATCTGATCCCCGTAAAATGTTTTTTTTAGTCCATGGAGATCATCTGGTGCGATCTTTCACACTTAGGCTATGTTGGGCTCAGTTGGGCCAAAGCGGGCCTAATGGGCCGATAGGCCCATAGGAGTAAAATATCCGATAAGTGATTATTGAAAGAGTGAAATAGTAAAATCTAGAATTTTAAGCATAAAATTAGGCGTAATGGGCCACTAGGACAAGTGGGCCCGCATAGGCCGATAAGGCTTTAGGGCCCAAAATTACTTTTGACCTAATTAATGAATCTGTGTTGCTAGGCATGATGTGGGATCTGTTAAGAGGTTAAATTTAGTGTTAAGGTATTAAATCTGGTAATAAGGATTGATATACCGCTGAGGGGTAAAATTACCACTTTACCCCCAGCTTTGGAAATGACTATTATACCCCTAGAGGGTAGATTAATGACTATTCATGATTAGTTCTGTATCTGCTATTCTGTAAGCATGTTATATATTCTGTTCTATGATTCTGGATGGGGTTGGGATTATGAATAAGGAGGAAGTTCTGTTATAGTGGCTACGCCACATATTTTTGTTAACAGTAGCTTTGCCACTCATTCTGATTATGGTGGCTCTGCCATGATTTATTCTGTTATTAGCAGCTTTGCTGCACACTGGTGTATGGGCTGGATGGGTTGAGTTATTCCCCACATGGTGTGTAACCCCTAATTTTTGGGTTTTTCTTAGATTTATCTTTATCTGATAAAATGTGTAAATGCTAGTAATTAGGTGTGTAATGCCTGTTTGGGATGTGTTAATGGGCCTATGGAAGGCCCATGAGTTGGTTGGAAGCTCGGCAAAAATTTGTATTTTTGACTTGGGAGATAGGGGATCAGTGAAAGTAAGGGTCTTAAGAAATTGTGTGCGAAATGTAGCACAATTGAACCAGTGGTAAAGTGGCAAGGGAGACGCCACTAGGCTCCTTAAAAGGTGGCGCCTAAGTGAGCTTAGAGGTCAAGGGTTCAAGCGCCAGAGGTTGCAAGGTATTGTTTTATTTTTGAGCTTGAGCAGGTAAGAGTTTGAAGCCGAATTGAACTCTGCTTGGAAGGGATTTGAATCGGTCAAGGGGAGCAAATCGAGGAGGAGGTTGAGGAGCAAATCTAGGAATTTCGAATTTTGAAAGGAGGTAGCCGATTGTGGGACTTTGCTAGTGCAATTCGGCTAGGGGGATAGAGTGTAAACATTTCGGCAAATAGGTGTTGAGGGTGCCGAATTCTTCTTTAGTTTGTATGATTTTGGTGCCGATTTTTCTTAAGTAAGAAAAGCTTCCCTTTTTCTGTCAATTTTGCATAGTGTATTAGGTACCTTTCTTTTGCCATTTTGTTCTTCTCATCAACCTAATAGCCGAACCCTTAACCCACTCTTGAGCCGAATCTTCGTTCAACTAAACACCTCCCTTGTTCTCTCTTCTACTCTCATCTTCTTCTTGTCTTGCTTTCTCAAAACCGAAACCTATCTTGTTACCTCCTTTCTGGCCGAAACGAATAAGCTTTCTCCTACTTCTTTTCTTCAAGCCCTAAACCGAGTGCTTATTTGATCAAAATCCCCATGGCCGAATACCTTCTATGACCGAAACCACACTTCCTTTGTTACCGATTGATCAAAATCTTCTTCTTCTTCTTCTTCTTCTTGATTCTTTAGCAAGCCGAACCCTATTCTTCTATCTCTTCTAGTTGCCGATTTACCCCACCTGCTTTGTTGATTAAAACAGCTAGAGCCCCATATCACTTCATCAAAAGCCGAAAGCACCTCTTTCTAACCCTTCTAAAGCCGAATACCCTAGAGATATTCTTGTGATGCTAGCGTTAGATCTGTGGTGGATTTAGATTAGACCAGAGATAGTAAAAGCATGGAAGCGATACTCTGCAAGTGGTGGTATTGGTAAGTGATCTAATCACTACGTATCTTTGTCTATTAAATATCTTAAAGGGAGACCGAAACCTATAGAGGGCATGTCGGCATTTCGTGTAAGATTCTAACTCATGGGTTGTTTCTTTTGCGCATGGTATAGCAAGGAGAGGTGATCAAGCGAGGAGTTTTAGAGACTAACATCGAGATTTAGTCTCTAATCGACAAAAAGGGGTAAGACTTCGATGCTTAGGCCATGTAGGCCGATCTTGGTAAGGGGTTTATAACTCTTTGATTATCGATTATTAGGCTAATAGTTAGCGTTCGATTGTAGGTTCTTCGTACGTGGATTTCGTCAACGTTTCATCAGTAACAGGTGTGTAACGTATCTCCATCATAGACTAGGAAGGCTAAAAGCCGAAACAATCGAAACTGGGCCAAGTGACCGATCAAAAGTGACCGAAAAATCAGTCTTAGAAGGAAATAAGAGTAACCGAATACTCTGTTGTGGTCACATTGGGAATTGGCGATGGCGAAATTGCAGAAGGTGCAATTTCGAGCGTTTTGGTAAGTTGGGCTTCAATGGGCCAAAGCGGGCCCAATGGGCTTCCGAGCCCAAATTTGAATATGTTCATAAAAGACTTTCGGGTAACTTGAATAATAAAAACTTGGTTAATGTGGTAAACTGGAATCTAAAATTGGGCTTAACGGACTTATCGACGATATTGGACATAGTAAGGCCCATTAGGGGATTTAGGCTAAAAAGGGCAAAATTGGAAATTTGGCTTAAGTGGACTTCCGTGGTTATTTAGGGACTGTTACTTTATCAGACTTGCATAAAGTCACTGAAAATATGAAAAAGGACTAAAATACCCTTAAATATGGAAAATTACCAAAATACCCCTAAGTGTAAAAAGACTATTATACCCCTAGGGTCAATTCTGTATGAAATGTATGATGTTATGTATCTGCATGAGTGAATTATTAATATGAATATATCTGATGCATGAGATGATATATATTGCATGCTAGTATGATTATCTGTTGCATGGGGTATGGGTTTATGATGGAGGAAGCGTTCTGGCAGCCTCGCTGCAATCTGGTGGCCTCGCCACAATATGTATATCTGGTGACCTCGTCACAATATCTGGCAGCCTCGCTGCAAATATATCTGGCAGCCTCGCTGCAAATGTTATCTGGCAGTCTCACTGCAAATTATATCTGGCAGCCTCGCTGCAAATATCTGTGGTGTGTAGCGGTTGGGTGGGTCGAGTAGTCTCCCCACATGGTGTAAGGCTGGTACGGGGGTGTTAAGGATGGATCTGGGTTGGGTTTCTGTTTGCATAATGCTTATATCTGATCTGTTTCTGTTATGAGCCTTTTGGGCTTAACCTGATTCCTGTAATGGGCCAAGGCCCAACTAAATCTGTTTCTGAGGCTTGATCTGTTTTGGCCTATGGTTGAGATAATGTTGCACACTGAGTTGTCAAACTCACCCCTTTTTAATTAATCTCTGCAGGTAACCCTCAACCATAGTGGGCTTGGAGCTGCGAGAGGTTCGGAGTGGCCACAGCGACTGCAATAAAACTGGTTTTCATTTATGTTTTAGTATTTTAAATTTTATGTTAATTTTTGGGTTTTAATGTGTAATAAGGCCGCTATTAAATTTTCTTTTTGGGTTTTAACTTTCTAAAGGGTTTGGTTCGTACTTTATCGAAACTGCTAGATGCAGGCTGCGCGGGTTTTCAAAACCTTAATAACGTTTTCAAAATAACGTTTATAAAATTTAAACAATCTTGAATAATGACAACTTAAAGTAGTTTTAACAAGAACTTTTCTCACATTGCTAGTTTTATAAAATATCACCTAAGTCTCAACGCGTATTAAAAGGTTACATTCGTAGTTTAGGATCATGTGACACACCAGATCTGGTCATAGCGTCCAGACCGGGTTTGGGGTGTTACATTTAGTGGTATCAGAGCCAGGTTGCAACAACTCGGCTATGGAACGGGTCTAGAAATGAAGGTTTTCAAACAATCAAAATGAAGATTTTCAAAAGATCATGATTTTTCAAAAATTATTTGGAACTAGTTTTGATGAACTTCTTTTCAAGCATAAATGATTTATTTTCAAAGAAAACAAAAATTTATTAAGTTTTTCTATGAAATCTTTCGAAAGAGTGGCACACCGAATCTCCGGCCCAAGCCTGTAAGTTCTCTAAACTTTTCTGATTATTTCTGAAAACTCTGATTGCATGCCTGACTGAAGACTTTATTATGATACTTTAGCTAGGGTATTACTGAAACTGTAGAGACTCTGATAGGTAGACTGGGACTGTAGTTAGGCTACCGCGAAAGAAGATAAACTCTGAAACTCTACTTATTCATAAGACATCTGTAATAAACATTGAAATATTAATCTAACTCATAAAACTTCTAAAACAGAAAATACGAAATGAGTACGTGAGCAGCTCGGGGTAGGGGCCGTGGACGTGGCCGAGGTAGTGCACGAGCTGAATCTTCTTCTTCGGGTCATGCACCAGCAGCTGAGATACCAGTACCACCGGCAACAGAGGTGGAATCTCATGATAGGGGTGTAGGGGATGATGCCCTATCACAAGCGATTCTTCGAGTTTTGGAAAGGGTTGCTGGGGCGAGTACTGGTAATGGATTTCGGGGTGCGATATCTGAGCGACTCCGAGCTAATGGAGCAGAATTCTTTAGGGGTGTGTCTGGAGTAGCCCCAAATGTGGCCGAGTATTGGTTGGAGGCCACAGAGCGAATTATGGACGATCTGGACTGTTCTGTGGAGCAGAAGCTGAAGGGAGCTGTATCGTTGCTTAGAGATGAGGCTTATCAGTGGTGGTTCACAGTAAGAGATGGAACTACAGCTGGTGAGGTAACATGGGAGCTGTTTAAGACAGCCTTTAAAGGAAAATATGTTGGAGCTAGCAATGTGGACGCTCGTCGGAAGGAATTTCTGAATTTGGTTCAGGGAGGTAAGACGGTATCTGAGTACGAGGCTGAGTTCTTGAGGCTGAGTCGATATGCTTCTGGGATAGTTGCCACTGAATACGAGCGTAGCGTGCGCTTCGAGGACGGTTTGAGGGATGAGCTAAGGGTGCTGATTGCTCCGCAGAGGGAGCGTAACTTTGCTGCGTTGGTTGAGAAAGCCAAGATAGCTGAGGAAGTAAAGTGTACTGAGAGGCAGAACCACGAGAAGGATAGGAACCGCTTCCGGAGGGATTCTGGACCATCAGGTGGGAATAATAGGAATGTTAAGAGAGCCAGAATGGCAGAACCAGTGCGAGCGGTGCCAATGAATGCTGTCAGACCGCAGAGTTGCAGGAATTGTGGAAAGGTCCATCTGGGCGAGTGTCGGAAACGTACTGGAGCCTGTTTTCGATGTGGTTCGATGGAGCATAGGGTTAAGGATTGTCCTCAAGAACCAGATCAGGATCAAGTTAGAGATCAGAGGGTTGCTCAGCCAGTGAGAGGGGGACCACCAGCTCCAAGAGGTCGTGGGCAAGGCAGAGGTGGAAATGGACGAGGACGAGGAGCACCTGGCAGGGGTGCTGGTTTTGCTGAGGCTCGTCAGCCGGCATTAGTCTATGCAGCTCGTCACCGAGAGGAGGGTGATGCTCCTGACGTTATAACCGGTACGTTCTTAATTTTTGGTATGCCATACACTGCGTTGATAGATGTTGGATCTACCCATTCTTATGTTGCATGTGCCATATCTGGGTTGCTGGGAGTGCGTTCTGAGGAGACAGTGAGTGGGGTAACTGTACTAAGTCCTTTGGGTCACTCGGTTAGGGTAGACAAACTGTATAGAAACGTGCCTATAGAAACTCAAGGGAAGATCTTTTCTGGAGATTTGATGGAGCTGCCCTTCGGATAATTCGATCTCATCTTAGGAATGGATTGGCTTGCAAAGCATAGGGCTACTTTGGATTGTGCTGCAAAGCGGATGAGTTTAAAAACCGCAGAGGATGAGGAAGTTAGGGTGATTGGTGAACGTAGAGGTTATCTATCTAATGTGGTATCAGCATTAAGAGCTGAGAAATGGATTCGTAAAGGATGTGAGGCTTTTATGGCATACATAAGTCAAGCTGAATCTGAGGAGCTAACTATGGATCAAGTTAGAACCGTTAAGGACTTTCAGGATGTGTTTCCAGAAGAGCTTCCAGGGCTACCTCCGAATCGAGAGGTTGAGTTTGGGATCGACTTGTTGCCTGGTACGGCACCGGTGTCCATTGCACCGTATAGGATGGCACCAAAGGAGTTGGTGGAGTTAAAAGCGCAGATTCAAGAACTGTTGGATAGAGGTTTCATTAGGCCAAGTGTGTCTCCGTGGGGAGCACCAGTGCTTTTCGTTAAAAAGAAAGATGGGTCAATGCGGATGTGCATTGATTATCGGCAATTGAACAAGCTGACGATCAAGAATAAGTACCCGTTGCCTAGAATCGATGATCTGTTCGACCAGCTTAGAGGAGCTTCAGTATTTTCCAAGATTGACCTTCGATCTGGGTACCATCAATTAAGGGTGAAGGAGGTGGATATTCACAAGACGGCATTCAGAACTCGTTATGGTCACTATGAGTTCTTGGTTATGCCATTTGGGCTGACCAATGCACCTGCAGCTTTTATGGATCTGATGAATCGAGTGTTCCAGCCATACTTGGATCAATTCGTGGTCGTCTTTATCGACAATATTTTGGTCTATTCGGAATCTGAGGAGAAACATGATGAGCATCTTCGTATTGCGCTGCAAGTGTTAAGGGAAAAGGAGCTTTATGCGAAATTTAGCAAGTGTGAGTTTTGGTTGAGGGAAGTAACTTTCTTGGGGCATGTTGTTTCTGCTGAGGGGATTAAGGTGGACCCTCGAAAGATCGAAGCAATTCTAGAATGGAAACCACCGAGGTCTGTGGCAGAAATTCAGAGTTTTCTGGGTTTAGCTGGATACTACATGAGGTTTGTAGAAGGATTTTCTGTGATGGCAGCGCCGTTAACAAAGCTTATAAGGAAAGGCGTACCATTTGTCTGGACTCAGCAGCAACAAGAAGCTTTTGAGAAGCTTAAGAAGGTTCTGACCGAGGCACCTGTACTGATTCAACCAGAGTCTGGAAAAGATTTTACCGTGTACAGTGACGCATCGCATGTTGGGTTGGGCTGTGTGTTGATGCAAGAAGGTAAAGTGGTTGCTTACGCATCGCGACAGCTTAAACCTCATGAAGTGAACTATCCTACCCATGATTTGGAGTTGGCAGCAGTGATCTTCGCACTTAAGATTTGGAGACATTATCTGTATGGAGAAAGGTGTATTATATACACAGATCATAAGAGTCTTAAGTACGTGTTGACTCAGAAGGAGCTGAATCTTAGGCAACGAAGATGGATAGAGTTGCTCAAGGATTATGATTGTGCGATTGAATATCATCCAGGCAAAGCTAATGTGGTGGCTGATGCCCTAAGTCGTAGAGCTGTGTCTGATCTGAGAGCGATGTTTGCTCGTTTGAGTCTATATGACGATGGTAGTCCATTAGCGGAACTGCAAGTAAGGCCAACTTGGATGGATGAGATTAAGGAAAAGCAGTTGAGGGATGAGTCTCTGGTTTCTCGATTTCAACAGATGGAAGATGGGAGTACTTCTGAGTTTGGACTGAATAGTAAGGGAGTTCTATGTTTCCGCGGTAGAATCTGTATTCCTAAGGATTTCAATTTGAGGCAAACAATTCTGAATGAAGCTCATAAAGGGTTGTGTGCTATGCATCCTGGAGGTAATAAGATGTATCATGACTTAAAGGAGTTGTATTGGTGGCCTAGACTGAAGCGTAAGGTAACAGAATTTGTAGGAAAATGTCTGACTTGTCAGCAAGTGAAAGCTGAACATCAGTTACCTTCTGGACTTCTGCAACCAGTAAAGGTACCACTTTGGAAGTGGGAGAGGGTGACCATGGATTTTGTAAGTGGATTGCCCTTGACGCCGTCAAAGAAGGACTCGATTTGGGTGGTCGTGGATGGTTGACTAAGTCTGCTCATTTCATCCCAGTACGTACTGATTATTCGCTTTAGATGTTAGCTAAATTGTATGTGGCAGAGATTGTACGACTGCATGGGGTGCCAGTGTCTATCATTTCTGATCGAGATCCTAGATTCACATCTCGGTTCTGGCAAAAGTTGCATGAGGCGTTGGGAACGCAGCTGAACTTTAGCACGACCTTTCATCCTCAGACTGATGGTCAATCAGAAAGGGTTATTCAGATTCTGGAAGATATGTTGAGGGGTTGTGTTATCGATTTTCGAGGTAGTTGGGAGGATTATCTACCGTTGGCAGAGTTTGTGTATAATAACAGTTATCAGGCTAGTATTCGCATGGCACCTTATAAGGCACTGTATGGGCGTAAGTGTCGTTCACCTAGTTGTTGGACTGAATTGGGCGAGCGGCAAGTTCTTGGACCTGAATTGGTAGCAGAGACTGAAGAGAAGGTCAAGGTGATAAGGGACCGTTTGAAAGAGGCATCTGATCGACAAAAGTCTTATGCAGATTTGAAGCGTAAAGAAACTGAGTATTCAGTAGGTGATATGGTTTTTCTGAAAGTTTCGCCTTGGAAGAAGATATTGAGATTTGGTAAGAAAGGCAAGCTGAGTCCGAGGTTTATTGGGCCTTATCGGGTTCTTAAGCGAGTGGGCCCGATGGCGTATCAGTTAGAATTACCGCCAGAGTTAAATGGAATTCATGATGTGTTTCACGTATCCATGCTGAGACGATATCGTTCTGACCCTGCCCATATTCTACCAGTTGCAGAAGTGGAAGTTCAGCCTGACCTAACTTTCGAGGAAGAGCCTGTGCAGATTCTGGATCGAGACGTGAAGGTGTTAAGAAGAAAATCAGTCCCATTGGTGAAGGTACTATGGCGTAATCATGGCAGAGAAGAAGCTACTTGGGAACCAGAGGAGGCAATGCGTCAGCAATATCCCCATTTGTTTGGATAAGGTAAATTTCGAGGACGAAATTTCTTTAAGGAGGGTAGAGTTGTAACGCCCTAATTTTCGGGTTTTTCTTAGATTTATCTTTATCTGATAAAATGTGTAAATGCTAGTAATTAGGTGTGTAATGCCTGTTTGGGATGTGTTAATGGGCCTATGGAAGGCCCATGAGTTGGTTGGAAGCTCGGCAAAATTTTGTATTTTTGACTTGGGAGATAGGGGATCAGTGAAAGTAAGGGTCTTAAGAAATTGTGTGTGAAATGTAGCACAATTGAACCAGTGGTAAAGTGGCAAGGGAGACACCACTAGGCTCCTTAAAAGGTGGCGCCTAAGTGAGCTTAGAGGTCAAGGGTTCAAGCGCCAGAGGTTGCAAGGTAGTGTTTTATTTTTGAGCTTGAGCAGGTAAGAGTTTGAAGCCGAATTGAACTCTGCTTGGAAGGGATTTGAATCGGTCAAGGGGAGCAAATCGAGGAGGAGGTTGAGGAGCAAATCGAGGAATTTCGAATTTTGAAAGGAGGTAGCCGATTGTGGGACTTTGCTAGTGCAATTCGGCTAGGGGGATAGAGTGTGAACATTTCGGCAAATAGGTGTTGAGGGTGCCGAATTCTTCTTTAGTTTGTATGATTTTGGTGCCGATTTTTCTTAAGTAAGAAAAGCTTCCCTTTTTCTTTCAATTTTGCATAGTGTATTAGGTACCTTTCTTTTGCCATTTTGTTCTTCTCATCAACCTAATAGCCGAACCCTTAACCCATTCTTGAGCCGAATCTTCATTCAACTAAACACCTCCCTTGTTCTCTCTTCTACTCTCATCTTCTTCTTGTCTTGCTTTCTCAAAACCGAAACCTATCTTGTTACCTCCTTTCTGGCCGAAACGAATAAGCTTTCTCCTACTTCTTTTCTTCAAGCCCTAAACCGAGTGCTTATTTGATCAAAATCCCCATGGCCGAATACCTTCTATGACCGAAACCACACTTCCTTTGTTACCGATTGATCAAAATCTTCTTCTTCTTCTTCTTGATTCTTTAGCAAGCCGAACCCTATTCTTCTATCTCTTCTAGTTGCCGATTTACCCCACCTGGTTTGTTGATTAAAACAGCTAGAGCCCCATATCACTTCCTCAAAAGCCGAAAGCACCTCTTTCTAACCCTTCTAAAGCCGAATACCCTAGAGATATTCTTATGATGCTAGCGTTAGATCTGTGGTGGATTTAGATTAGACCAGAGATAGTAAAAGCGTGGAAGCGATACTCTGCAAGTGGTGGTATTGGTAAGTGATCTAATCACTACGTATCTTTGTCTATTAAATATCTTAAAGGGAGACCGAAACCTATAGAGGGCATGTCGGCATTTTGTGTAAGATTCTAACTCATGGGTTGTTTCTTTTGCGCATGGTATAGCAAGGAGAGGTGATCAAGCGAGGAGTTTTAGAGACTAACATCGAGATTTAGTCTCTAATCGACAAAAAGGGGTAAGACTTCGATGCTTAGGCCATGTAGGCCAATCTTGGTAAGGGGTTTATAACTCTTTGATTATCGATTATTAGGCTAATAGTTAGCGTTTGATTGTAGGTTCTTCGTACGTGGATTTCGTCAACGTTTCATCAGTAACAGGTGTGTAACGTATCTCCATCATAGACTAGGAAGGCTAAAAGCCGAAACAATCGAAACTGGGCCAAGTGACCGATCAAAAGTGACCGTAAAATCAGTCTTGGAAGGAAATAAGAGTAACCGAATACTCTGTTGTGGTCACATTGGGAATTGGCGATGGCGAAATTGCAGAAGGTGCAATTTCGAGCGTTTTGGTAAGTTGGGCTTCAATGGGCCAAAGCGGGCCCAATGGGCTTCCGAGCCCAAATTTGAATATGTTCATAAAAGACTTTCGGGTATCTTGAATAATAAAAACTTGGTTAAGGTGGTAAACTGGAACCTAAAATTGGGCTTAACGGACTTATCGACGATATTGGACATAGTAAGGCCCATTAGGGGATTTAGGCTAAAAAGGGCAAAATTGGAAATTTGGCTTAAGTGGACTTCCGTGGTTATTTAGGGACTGTTAATTTATCAGACTTGCATAAAGTCACTGAAAATATGAAAAAGGACTAAAATACCCTTAAATATGGAAAATTACCAAAATACCCCTAGGTGTAAAAAGACTATTATACCCCTAGGGTCAATTCTGTATGAAATGTATGATGTTATGTATCTGCATGAGTGAATTATTAATATGAATATATCTGATGCATGAGATGATATATATTGCATGCTAGTATGATTATCTGTTGCATGGGGTATGGGTTTATGATGGAGGAAGCGTTCTGGCAGCCTCGCTGCAATCTGGTGGCCTCGCCACAATATGTATATCTGGTGACCTCGTCACAATATCTGGCAGCCTCGCTGCAAATATATCTGGCAGCCTCGCTGCAAATGTTATCTGGTAGTCTCACTACAAATTATATCTGGCAGCCTCGCTGCAAATATCTGTGGTGTGTAGCGGTTGGGTGGGTCGAGTAGTCTCCCCACATGGTGTAAGGCTGGTACGAGGGTGTTAAGGATGGATCTGGGTTGGGTTTCTGTTTGCATAATGCTTATATCTGATCTGTTTCTGTTATGAGCCTTTTGGGCTTAACCTGATTCCTGTAATGGGCCAAGGCCCAACTAAATCTGTTTCTGAGGCTTGATCTGTTTTGGCCTATGGTTGAGATAATGTTGCACACTGAGTTGTCAAACTCACCCCTTTTTAATTAATCTCTGCAGGTAACCCTCAACCATAGTGGGCTTGGAGCTGCGAGAGGTTCGGAGTGGCCACAGCGACTGCAATAAAACTGGTTTTCATTTATGTTTTAGTATTTTAAATTTTATGTTAATTTTTGGGTTTTAATGTGTAATAAGGCCGCTATTAAATTTTCTTTTTGGGTTTTAACTTTCTAAAGGGTTTGGTTCGTACTTTATCGAAATTGCTAGATGCAGGCTGCGCGGGTTTTCAAAACCTTAATAACGTTTTCAAAATAACGTTTATAAAATTTAAACAATCTTGAATAATGACAACTTAAAGTAGTTTTAACAAGAACTTTTCTCACATTGCTAGTTTTATAAAATATCACCTAAGTCTCAACGCGTATTAAAAGGTTACATTCGTAGTTTAGGATCATGTGACACACCAGATCTGGTCATAGCGTCCAGACCGGGTTTGGGGTGTTACATGGTGCGTTGGATGGTACGGGTGCTTTGATGGCTGGCTAGGGTGGGTTTTGCATAATATATATACTCTTTTAATTCTTAACTTGTGTAGGAAACCCCCAATCTTAGTGGATTTGGAGCCGTGACGGACTCGAGGGGGCCACATGATTTTTTACTTGTTTTCTGCACCAGTTGGACTTCCGCTATTCACATTTTTATTCTCGTTTTCTATTTTTTGTTTAAACTATGTAATAAGGCCATTATAGTGTTTTAACTTTTACTTGGGTTATATATTTATTTTGGACGGCATTAGCATGGAACCGGTTAATTAATCAAACTTGACTTCTAAATGTGATAACAAATATTTTGAAAGTAAAACCACATCCTATATTGTTCAACCCAACTCGGTAGCTTAACTGTCATCAAGATTTCAAAACTAAAGGAAAAGGATTTCTAACTTGTCCTAAAGGAGGTTTTCAAACTAAATAAACTTGTAGTAAATAGGGCACTAACTTTTCTAAAAGAGTTTTACGGATTTTGAGGTTTAAGACATGTGAACCTCCAAATCCAGACGTAACATCCAGGCCAAGTTTGGGGTTTTACACTAGACATGGTCTTACATAGGATCACGGCCGTGAATCTTAGCCGTGTGTGGCACATGGCCAAGTGACACGGCCGTGTATCCCTTGTAGCTTTCAAAGGGTTGCAAGTCAGGCTATTACACGACCTAACACACGGCCTGGCACACAGGCATGTGAGGTTACTTCGAAGGCTACATGGCCTAGCACACAGGCGTATGGCTTGGCCATGTGGACCAAGTCAGTGAGTTACACAAGCACAGACACGGGTTGGGACACAGCCATGTGTCCTTAATTTGAATGCCTACACGGCCTAAGGCACGAGTGTGTCTCTTGGCCATGTGAGTCACACGGCCATGTAACCCCTGCAATAATCAAAAAATTCCAATGTTTTCTAAAAATTTCATTGAGTTTTTGATTTGGTCTCGACTTGTTTCTAATGTATATTTTGAACTTCGATGGATCGTATAAGGGACATTTTGTATGATTTGAATTGGTTTTAATATGTTTAATGATATGTTATGAAATGTTTGAGTTTTTTGTCCGTTTGAATTGTAAACTCTGGTAATGCTCTGTAACCCTGTTCCTGCGACAGATATGAGTTAGGGGTGTTACATGCCTATCATGTCCTTTTTGGTGGCAATGAGTGCAAGAATGTAAGGCATCATATATGTAGCTTGGTTTTTCAAAGAAATTTTTAAACTTGCTTTCTTTTTATAAATTTATAAATCCCAAACCACTCTTATCAAAGAAATATGAGACTCAAGCATGTCATTCAATATTTGTTGCCCTATACAGAACATAGAAAATGAATCATGCAAGTTCTTTTTTGCTCAAATCATGAATTTGAACTTGCATGTCATTCAGTTTCTTTTTTATTTCTTCTTTGGCTATGGTTAGAGATTTATTCTTCTTATTCAATTTTAAAACCATTTTCTTGTATTTGGGGTTCATAATCTCAAACTCTAGCAAAACCATCGAAGGCATTTTGAAATTCATTTAAATCACTATAATTAGATAGTGCCTTTGGCTCATCATTAGCCATGAGACATAAATTAGCAACTTCATGTTCCTCATCACTATTGGAAGAGTCACTCTACTCCAAGTTGCCATCATAGCTTTCTTTTTTTTTTATTTTGATACCCCTTTCTTCTTCCATTAAGGGCATTCGAATTTGATATGACCTAGCTTTTTGCACTCATAGCAAATAATGGGGGTTCTTGATGATGTGTCTCCTTGGGGGTCTTTTGGCTTTGTTTAATTTTTAAATTTTTTTTCAAATAGTACCATCTCCTCCTCCTCCTCGTCGTCATCATCATTACTAGCTTCATATTTCTCATGAGTGGTGGACTTGAATGCGACTCCCACTTTCTTTGGAGCTTCATTGGTCTCTTGAGCACTGTGATTGATATTTTGTTTATATGTCAACAAGGACCCAATGAGCTTATTAAGAGAAAGAATGTCAAGATCCTTTGACTCCTCTATGGTTGTTACTCTAGCTTTCCATGATTTTAGGATTCTATTCAACATCTTCTTCACCATTTCTTTGTTGGAATAAGTTTTCTTAAGAGCTTTATGACCATTCATGATATTGATGAAGCATTCGGACATCTCATTGATTGCTTTATCTAATTTCATCTTGAAGAGCTCATAATCAAATGTAACGCCCCTTACCCATATCCACACCGAGACAGGGTACAAGGCATTACCAGACTTAAACACAAACATACGTACAATTTCGAGCCATAAAATTTACATCCAATTTAAAAATTTTCAAAAATATTCATAACGTCCCTATTACGGGCCTACGACGCCTTAAACATACAAATAGTATGAAAGAATTTGCATAAATCACACTAAGGATTTGTATTCACAACTTACTCATTTCAACCTTACCAAAGGTCCAATATACACATCGATCATATTGCTTACGAATTTCACACTCATCCCTGTACCAGCTCATAACACAACCATTTCCACTTGCTTTGACACTATGTCATATCATTTAACTACCCGTTGAACCACTCGGAATACAAGAGGATACTCAAAAGTTTTGCACATAAGTGCCACACTTATTTGTAGCCGACGCTACCACTTACTACTTATCACTAGCTCACTCTTGAGCTAATCACGAGTCTACTCACACAAGTTGACGGTTGTGACATAGCTACATAGTCTGCTCACACAATTTGACAGGTATCCGCAACACATGCCAGATTACCTAGCCATTGGTAGGATGTACTAGACTAGTACCCGGATCACTTAATCACTTAAACACTTGGTTTCCTAGTGACATGTCACTCGTATCCTATTCGATTCCTAAGGTTCAATCGAGATTTTCTCACTTATTGATACTTGGTCGATATACACATTTTTAGATAGTTATTCACAATGTATGCAATATTAAAGCATTCAAAACACAAATATAACAACGCATTATTTATATACAAACTTACCTCAGTACAAAAATAACAATTTTGCGATTTAGTCCACAACTTTGCCCTTTCCCCGATCTAAGTCAATTCCTCATCTTTCTCGATCTATAATGACACATTTAGCTTGTTTATTACTCATATTATTCAATTTGACCCAAAAATCATATTAAATCAAATTTACATTTTTACCCCTAACTTTCCACTTATTTATACTTTAGTCCCTATACTCGTAAAATAAAAGTATTAGACATCGAATAGGTCTTTTTGGACGTTTTCACCGAAAATCACTTAGTAAAAATTGTTTATTACACAACTAACATTCATTTTCTACCATTAGACATCAAAATACATGTATGTCATACATGGGTAAATTTTGAAACATGAACCCTAGTTCAAATTAATGGTATAAATAGGTAAATTGAGCGACAACGACTTCAAAAATATAATGAGCATTAAAAACGGGGCTAGGATGTACTTACTATCAAGCTTGAAAGTTGAAGAAACCCTAGCTATGGAGAGCTTGAGAATTACAGCCAAAGTGGAAGAAGATGGACACCAATTTTTGACTTATTTTCCCTTTTCATTCTTTTATTAACCAAATTTTCATACATGCATTCAATCATATAATAAACCTCAAAACTTTATTGCAATAACTTTTTTCTAATTCAGATTCATGGTTCTGAAACCACTATTCCGTTTAGGCCCTAATTCGGGCAGTTACATCAAAGGAGAGGAGGCTAATCTTGGACTCTTGGACTCTACTCGTACCTTCATGAGTGACTTCAAGTTTATCCAATATCTCCTTAGAATTTTCACATAAGAAGAATCTATTATATTGGTTGGGACAAGGGGCACAAAATAGAGTGTGCATAACTTTAGTATTTAATTGCGCCATCTTGATATCAACTCAATTCCATTCATATCTCTCCTTGATAACAAAATTATCAACTCTTTTCTTTGGAATGGATGGCTCTTTTGTTATCACCCTCTATACTTCATAATCAATTCCTTGGATGAATAACTGCATTCTTGTCCTTAAATAAGAGTGGTTGGTGCCTTTGAATAAAAAAGGCATCATGGTGGAATGAACTTCTCCTAACATAGTTGAAATTTGCTCCATGTCTATAAGAAAAATTTCTTTTCTTGATTCCATCTTGAGCTTCTTTTGAATCTTTTCTCTTGGTAGTAATATTATCTCTGGAGTTCTAGCTCTGATACCAATTGTTAAGCTCAATATACACTTCTTGGTAGTAATATTATCTCTAGAATTCTAGCTCTGATACCAATTGTTAAGCTCAATATACACCAAGAGGAGGGTGACTTGGTGTTTTAAAAATATAAAGCAAAAAATGACACTTAAGTGAGACAGAAGAATTTATAGTGGTTCAGCCCTAATAGCCTACCTCTTTAGCTTACTACAACTATGGATTTTTCAAAATCACTAATTTGAACCTTTCAAGTTCAAGATTTAATCTTTACAATCTCTATCTTTTCAATAAGAAAGATAGAAGACCTTAAGTAAATCTTCACAAAAATGAAAAATAAAATTAAGAATGGTTTACCACTTCTAGAAGGTATATATACAACAATTAAGCAATCTCATAATACAAAAGAACACTTGAAAAAATGAATCACAACTAAACCCACAAGTGTGTTCAAGTGAAAATAATAGTTATAAGAATTAATTAAATTTTAACTCTTAGTATTTGTAAAATTGTTTCTTGTCTTCATATGAGTGTCCTTGAATGATGTTTATGTCCTCTCGTTGACTTATGGACACTCAGAGCCATTGGTGGGAGTTTCTTGCCTTTAATAGCATTTATTTCATGCATTACATGCTCCTCTGCAAGTGTAACACCCCAAACCCGGCCCAGATGTTATGGCCAGATCTGGTGTGTCACATGGACAGTTAATTACACCTCGTTCTTCTATTAATAATTTTTAGGTTGACTTAGCAAAACCATTTCATGCGTTGTGGAAAAATAGAAGGTTATTTGGTTTATAAAAACCCTATCCACTATCAGTTTGGAGTTTACTTTTTAAAAGATCTTGTTAGCGAATCGTTGCCATTAAGTTATCCATTTGACACGTAAAGAATGTTTTGAAAACGTTTGTTAATTTGAAATAAAAATCTGCCCAGCCTTAGTCTATCATTTTTAAACAAGTAATAAATAAATAAATAAAACCAAAATAAAAACAAAATAATTATCGAGTGGCCTTATTACAGATTAAAACCCAACAAAATTAAGGAAATACTAAAGTCAAGTAAATTACGGAAAATATAAAATCGTAAAAATAGTTTACATGGCCACTCCAAATCCCTCACAGCTCCAACTCCTCTATGGTTGGGGTTCACCTGCATGGTTGGAAAGAAGGGGTGAGTTCGTGAAAACTCAGTGTATAAGCTCACCCAACCAGAGTCAAGATCAGTTCAAGATCAACTGGGTCGAAGCCCTATTTAGGTACAGTGTTAACTGGGCCTTAGCCCTATTCAGGAAACAGTGATATCTGGGCCTTAGCCCTATTCAGAAAATAGTGTGGGCCTTAGGCCCATTACAGAAACAGTTAGTGTATTATGCATGAATGCAAAACCCAAGCCCAATCCAGCCCTACATACCACCCGTACCAGCCCTACACACCATGTGGGGAATAACTCAACCCATCCAGCCAAACACACCACAGTCGCAGCTTAGCTGCTTAATCAGATATCGTGGCCAAGCCACTAAAACAATAATACGAGGCAGAGTCTCTAACAGAATGCGTGGCATTGCCACCTTAGCACTTTCTCCATCCAAATAACCCAACCCCATGCAACAGAATATAATATGATATGGCATACAGAGTCATAGTGTCACACCCCTAACCCGTAACCGTCACTGGAGGGTTAGGAGATATCATCACACAAGCATAGAATTTGAAAGAATTACATTCCAAACGCGTGTAGTCCGGTTTTAGGTTTAATAAACAAGTTCAGCTTAAAACAACAAGTGTTCACACACGAATACATATGCATATGAATATTTATAAATTCATTTCCCTTTATAAAGTATATAAGACCGAACCTAGATACATACATGTCTATCATACTATCATTCCAAACCTTAAGACATCTAGTAGCATGAGTTATCAACCGATTTCTACATGTTGCCATAATTAAACACCATCAATAAATTAAGTAGGCCATCCAAACATAAAACCCCAACATGTATAATTCATCAAGATCTAAGAACCAAATGCCCAAAGCTGGTACATTCACCACATTCAACATTATCAAACATTTAAGATACATATAATATCGAAATATCTAGGTAGCCATTTTCGCATAGCTTTACTTAATTACAACATCAAGTATTTCTTGTTTAACAACAGCAAAATTTAAAACCTATACATGCCATTTACAAAGGTTTAACTATAAAAATACTGAAATGGGCTTTAATAGTAGAGATGACTTCGAACGTGAGATTCCCGAGACCGTAGCTAACGAATGAGATCTATAAAAACAAAAGGTTAAGAGCACAGAGTAAGCATTCATATGCTTAGTAAGTTTTAAGCCATGAAAACTCATTCAAAGATTAAAGCATATTACTTCTAATACTCACCTATGTCTATCTTTAACCGAATGTATCCAAGGCTAAATTTATCCCTATTATACGTGCATATCAAACAACTTTCCTTAACTAAATTTCGAATCATACAGAAAATTTCATTTTTATCAAACAAGCTCCAACACTTGAACAAACATATCTAATTCGGTTACAAGCTAAATCCTTATAGGATGTATAATCACTTGCACTTATTCCTTAAGTTTCCATCATAACACATTCGTATACTCAGACCAATCTTAGCTCATTCCAATGATCTGAATTTCATGTACAATAATTAGGCATCATGCCTTTATAGCACTCTAAACAAAGGTCAGATTTGGTATTACCCGATTGACATAGCATAATTTAAACAGAAGCAAGTTCACAAATTGTATATATACATAGTACGTACCTGGTTAATTTAGGCAATGAGCTTATTTATTACGATTGATAAGGCCCAAATTTCTTATTTCCAGTATGAATACCTTCGGGTTCAGCTGAAATAATACACTAGCCTTAAGGCTCCTCGGGACTCGGCCCGGATGAATCACTGGCATGAATGCCCTTCAGGACTTATCCTGGATGTAACTCTGGCACGTATGCCCTTTGGGACTTAACCTAGATGCAACTCTGGCATGAATGCCCTTCGGGACTTAACCCGGATACAATTCTGGCACGAATGCCCTTTGGGACTCAACCCGGATACAACTCTAGCACGAATGCCCTTCGGGACATAACCTGGATTATAACATAGAGACATATGTATTTGGATCCATCACGTATATTTTTCACATAGTTTATCACAAGTTAACATTCATTTGCTTCATTCACACATTAATGCATAGTATGACATTTTCACTACATGTTCGGTCAATAGGCATCTCAATAAATCACATATCAAATCGACTTCTAAAGCCTTCATAAGTCTAATGAATTTTTAGCTATATTACTATTTCACTACCTCATTTCACTGGCCATAGACAACATACTTCAACGAATCATCCACATGAGTAACTAAATGCGTACATCATGTTAAATCCACTCACATGCTAGGTTTCAATACTTAAAACTTACCTTGTAACCTTCTAAACAGATTTCAGGTTGGCTATTCCGTGATCTTAGCTTTTCCCTTATCTGATGCTGTCCCTCTATGCTCTTGAGTTAATTTACGCAAATTAAATTTCATTAAACACTCATCCACTTCACTCCATCACGACAAGGGATACAAATATAGTCTCTTTGTCATACACACACACATTTGGCCAAATGTATACTCGTCATCAATCATGACTAAATCATTGACTAGCCAAATATACAAAAATCTCAATTGAAGCCATTTGGCACTCACATATATATATGTATATAACTAAGAGTCATTTCTCACAATCATTACATTCGTCATTTTTAAGCAATGAAATTAACATAGATAATAAGCCTTAAACCATATATATTAAATCTATATCCAGTTCACAAGCATAACCGCTAATCTCACATAACCGAATGTGTCCCTAAATAATTTCACATGTATATTATTTAATCACAAGATAAATACACTTATCAAAAGCATCTATTCCCTTATTTGCTTCCTAAACCCCATTCGGCCATTTCCAAAGCACATATAAAAGCATTATCATAAAACCCAATACCATATATAAATCAAGACATACATATAAAAATTTCTAAGATTAAGCACAAATTTGTACCTTGCACCTCAATGGCCGAATGTACCTCACTTCCAAATTCACTTCTATTAATTTAACTAATCCACCCTTTTCATACTATTATTTTCTAAAAACACCATCTAACAATACCATTTAACAAATATATATATATAAATACCAAGTCCGAATGTTTATTTTCTTAACATCCAAATTTCCATTCAGCTAACATATATGCCTATACCAAAAATTTTAACTCACAATTCCAACATCAATTTGTTCTTCTCATTAATTAAACAAAGAATCTTACACCTAAAAACATCAAAACACCCACAAAGCATCTTAACATCCATGGCCGAATACCTCCATAAATCTCAAGGGATATACACCAAGTACAATTTAACATATAATCAAATTTCATAGGAATTTGGCCTCAAAACACTTCACAAGCATACTATATTGACATTCTAACATCAAAACCCACCAAAGCTTCAAAACTCCATTTATTCACTAATGGCCGAATGAAATATAATTCACCAAATCAAAATTTAACTCATGGGTTTTGTTCCTAGCTTAACTATCAACCAAAAATCACAAACATGCAACTAAAGTAACATAATTCAATTACCTTAGTGTGTGAACTAAGATGGCCGAATATCACTCTTCTTCTCCTATTTTTCTTCTTTAGAAATGGTAATGAAGAACACAAAGAAAACCACTTGCTTTCTTTTCACCAAATTCTTTTATTAATTAATTAACTAATATCATAACATTCCACTCAACATTTTTAACATATAAATATAAAAACAACCAATAAAACTATAGCATGGCCGGCTACCAAAATAAAATTGGTTATTTGACATGCAAATCTATTTATTTCACTTTATTCCATAATTAGTCTCTTGAATTTAGCCACATATATTTTCAATTCTTCTCACATTAGTCATGTTTCTAAAATTCACATTCATTAGACAAAAATTCAAAGCATCGAAACTTAACATATAATAAGCACAAAATTTATCATTCAAAAAAAATTTTGTGGCTCGGTTTAGTGGTCCCGAAACCACTTCCTGACTAGGGTCAGATTAAGGCTGTCACACACAGATATAATAGCATGCAAATCAGTCTACTTAACCCTAGGGGTAAAATGGTCTTTTAGCACCTAGGGGTAAAATAATAATTTCCACCCTTAAGGGGTATTTCGATAATTTAGCCATATTTTAGGGTTTAATGCCTATTACAGTCTATTAATAGCCCTAACATCATCTAAGCGACTTAATTAACCCATTTCATTATTACAGAGTCATTAGGCCCTAAAACCCCTAATGGGCCCGACGGAGCCCACAAGCTACTGTGGCCCACAAAGTCCAAATCTCCCACTTGTTTTAACAGATCTATTAACCAAATTACCAAAATATACTTACCGCTCGATTTCACCCATATGGGCCCGTAAGCCCATTTGGCCCAAATTCGGCCCCTCGAGGCCAAAAACCACCAATGTGCACGAAATCGTGCACATAACTGTCTTACCATTCACAATTACCAACTTTACTATTTCAACCAACCCACGACTGCCCGTAAGCTCGCAAGCCCTTGAAATGCTGAAATTTTAGCATTTCGGATTTTTAACTTTTGCCTATATAGTCTACTAGAGGGTGTCGATTACACACCTGTTTGCGATATACTCAGAAGTGCCTCAAACAATTAACCTACAGTCATTTTAACCACATGTTAAACTATAAACCAACAAAATCAACGAAATCGGCATCTTACCATATTCGGCCAACCCCATCCAAAGCCATGAAGCACTTAACTTTGCTGAAATCTACAACCAGATCTAGATCGCTTTGATAACGTTAACTTGTCGAGCCTCCATGAGATCCACCTTACGAGAAACCATAGAACTTTATTAGTAACAAAAACCTACCTTCCAAACCCATAGAAAGAGTCTAGACTGATTAGCCCCAAAAAGGTTAGGGGTTTCGGCTTTTCTTTAACCAAAAGTAAGAGGAGATCTGAATTCTTACCCAATGATTCGCTTGATCCACTAGCTATAACCAAAGTTATTTTCTACCAAATCAAACCCGATCTCTACCAAATCTAACCCAAAACCCGAAGGTGAAAAAGATGCCTAAAGTATTCTGCCAGAGGGTTGGGCTATTAGGGAGTGCCAAAGAAAACAGTAAAGAGATAGAGAAGAGAAAAAGAAGGACAAGAGATTCGGCTAGAAGAGAAGAAAAAGAATGGAGAGATTCAACCAAAGAGAAATCGACACAAAACTTTTCAGGATTCCGGCTTTTTAGAAATCGGCTAGGTAAGGTTCCAAGTGAGTCTAGGCAGGCTATGAAGTGAAGAAGAAAGAGGAGAAAGAAGAGATGAATTCAGCTTGAGAAGGAAAAGAGAAGAAAAAGGTTTGGCTCCTTTACAAAATGACACAAGAGGGTTGTGTACTGCGTTTTCGGCTATTGGAACAAAAGGAGGAGAAGAGAAAAAGAAGCAAAGAGTGTAAATGCCCTAGGCACTTACCTAATCGGAACTTACCTACTAAAAATGCTAAAGCTAAACCCCCAAAAGAACCCAAGAAGTATTCAGCTAGCACCCTTTACTCCACTTGTCGAATATGCCAACACCAATAGACCCCAACCGAAAATGCTCCCCAAGAAACCCATATTCGGCCATCACTTGCTTCCCATTCAAAAATTCCTAAATTTTCTCCCCCTTATCCCTCATTGATTCAATCTCATGAGCCATTCAAACACTCTCCTTCAGAGTTTCACTTGGGATCCACCACTTACCTTGCACAAGCAATAAAATAAAAGAAACAACTTGCTAATCCATGGATTCGAACCTTAGCTCCTTTACCATCCCTGACATGCCACTCCCTATGCCTTAAGTGGCACCATCTTACCACTTTAACACAGGCTTACTTGTGTCTTAAATTCCCAATTTTTGTTTAAAAGCCCACTTAGCCAATGCCCTCTCTCCTTTAAGTCTAAAATTCAAAAATTCCATCCGGCTTTAACTTAAACCTAGGCCTTCTAAAAGTCCACTAAACACATTTAATGCACATTTTAACACATCCAGACAAGAATAAATAAATTCAAGCAAAATCTTAAAACCCCAAAAATTGTGGCGTTACAGCAAGTGTATGTCTCGAGACAGAATCCTTGTCTCGTGACAAAAAGAACAAAACATGACCATTAGTGCATGCTATCTGAAGACACAATAGGTATGTCTCAAGGTAATTACACAATTGTCTCAAGAGAAGGATTCCTTAAAGTAAACCTTAGCTTCGATGTTTGCTTGTCTTGAGACAAATGGGCTTTTGTCTCAAGAAAGGGTTCCCTTGTAGCTGGTCTATCTCGAGACATGACCTGTGTCTTAAGACAAAATAGAAATTTTATTGAGATAAAACTCCCCCTGAACAATTTTACATTCAAAGTTTGTGTATCTCGAAACACTATTGGGGAAACTTAGAAACAAGGCTTAGAAACATTTTTAAAGGACTTTGGGGTACTCAATAACTTTTGTAGGAAGTTTAACATTTATAAACTTTACTTTTAGAATTTGTAACACTTGAAAATATATTTGAAATTGATCAAAGTAATTTTTGCAAATTTGATTAAAGGAATCTAGTCAAAACATTTTAAAATCAAAGCTAACAAAACTTATCAAGAATTCAACTATTAAAGTTATTAGTTTTTATTTAGTCAACTTATCAAGTATATATATATATATATATATATATATAACTTTGAACACATCACATGTATTAAAAAAAAGTATCTATCATATTCAAAAATATTATTTTGTAAATATAGATATTTTTAAGAAATTTTGAATAGTTAATCTTATCACATTATATTCTCTAACCTTATCAGTTAAATGAAATTATTTTTTTAACTAATCAAAATTTTTCTTAAAATTTTAATTAACTTAAAATATGAATAATTGACATGGTAAAAAAAATTATTGTCCAAGTCATCTGGGAGCTTTAGACATTCTAATATAATATATATGATTAGATTAGGTTATAATTAGAATTTTTATATGTAACTATAATCTCATTTTTTAACAAATGAGGAGCCAAAGAAAAACATACACAATTTATTGAAATAAATTTCCTTCACCATAAGTACATAAATGTATTAGATTTGAGAATTGAAGCATTGATATAAATGGTTACCAATTAAACCGTTTCTCCCAATTTTGATCATTATTGCTAAAATAAATCCCATCCGTTTCTACTTTCCAGAAGCAGTTCCCTGTCTCTCTACATGTACGAGTTTCAACCTCGTTCACGAAAACAGTGATATCATTCAAGGACTTGGATCCCCAGCTGAAGTTGCAGACGAAATGAGTTTTCTTCCAAAAGTGAATGCCAAACTTGAACTGGAATTCTTGGTCTTTCCAAAGAGTATGGTGTCCGAGATCATCATCGTTCGAATGGCAACTAAGCTCTAATGGCTTCGCATTGTCTGGAAGGCCATTGATAATGTGAACCTTATAACGGAAACGAATAACTAAATTATCTACAGATTTTGCGTATGAAACCGGTGTTTGAGAAATGCAACTTGCAAGCATAAGCATGCAAAGCAAAGGAGTTAGAGTCCTAAAATTATTGTAAGGCATTCTTGCTTTGCTTTTCATTTTGGATTTTTTGTGAGATAATTATGAGAGGATTTATATTAATGTAAAAGGAATAAATTAAGGAAACAAATCAAGATAAAAAGGAATATTAGTTGGCAACTTAAGAAACATGTCACTAATTACCTTATTTCTGCAGGAGAAATGTTTTTTTTCCTTCTTGAAAGATATGCAAGAGAAATAATTACGAAATGTAAATTAATGTATATTAAATGGTGACGTGTCAACGATTAGTTCATTGGTCAAATGTGTGAACGTTATATCCACGTCGTTGCACCAAATCACAAAAATTACTTGTTAGTGGTGTTTTTAACAGTGATTTGCTCACGGTATGTGTTAGAGTCAAAGTTCACCAACAATGTTTATTAAATTACTTGATGAAATAAAGATTTGATCAATTAATTTAGTGTAACACCTCACACTTAGTTTAAACGCTGTGATCAGATTTTGAGGTATTATATTTTTTGTTTTAAAACTTAAACTAAAATCTACCTTTGGAAATTGTGTGATATGATTATATTATTTTTGGCAATACTTTTTAGAAACATAAAAATATATAGACTTTTTTAGCATATTTTAAGCCCTAATTAACGTAGTTTTGTAGTAAATTTTGTCAAAATTTATACTTTAATTATAAAATAATTAATTTGTAGTTAAATTATTAACATATTGAATTTTAATTAATTTTAATTAATTTTATAATAATTTTTCCACAAATTTGGTTTATTTTCGACAATTTTGCACAGAATGTGAAAATTGGCTTGGTAGACACCTCGAAAGGATTGAACTATTGGAGAAATTTTTGCATCAAGTGAACGAAGAGCAGGGTTGAATATTTTTCTAGTAAAGGACGGTCCAAATTATGATTATTTAATATACTTTCTATTTAATTTTTTATCCAAATATAATCAGGTTAAAAATTAATGTAAAACCTAAAGGAGAAAGTGACCTAGTATGCTAAAAAGAGAAGACTGGTCCATCAAGCAAGTTGGCAGCCCAAAACTATCCAACAAGTTGACCCAATCAACTGATTATTTTCGATTTTTATGCTTGCAAAATAGCCCTTAAAGTTTCCTTAAACTCCTTTCAAACCCCTATACTTTTTGTGCCTTTGAAGATTTGCCCCTAGCTTAAAATAACAAGTCTAAAATATTCAAACATGCTTGTTGTGTAACACCCCTTTCCCGGAACCGTCACCGGAGTTGGGTAATGAGCATTACCAGATTCAGAATAAACCTTACAGAATTTATTCGAGGAAAGTTACAGATTTGCATGCACTTCATTTCAGAATTACCTTTATTAAAGGTTTTCAAACACATTACGGACATTACAGATGGTTAGGATTCGAATCCTAATATATCTTACTCTCAGAAAAATTTTCGCTTTTAAAGCACCATCACACGCCCGTGTGACTATTGGCACGGTCATGTTGATAGACCGTGTGGTCTTTACACGCCCATGCTAGGAAACCATGGACAAAACTGTCCATTATGCCACGGCCGCCACACACAACCGTTTGGAGGCCTATACCCCATATGGTTGAGACACACGGCCATGTCTCCTACCCGTATGGTACCTTAAAATTTCAATTAAGGTGCACGGAAGACACGGTCCAGAGGCACGCCCCTAGGGTCTAGCCGTGTATCACCCACGGTCTAGGCACGCCCGTGCCATGTACCCGTGGAGCATTCTGCCAAATCCCACACGGTCATGGCACACGCCCGTGTGCCCTGCCGTGCAGGCCGTGTCAGGCTATATACCAAGCCTTGTCCTCCCTAAAACACATTCAATCACATGCTAAATCAAAACCAACCAATTCAAGAGAAATTTTACTCAAAAGGACTTCATTTATAACATTACTTACAAAATATCATATGAGTAATGTAACTTAGGCATACCAAAAATAGCCAATTACAACCACCAATTGTTCTATACATGCCATAAATTACACTTGAAATATGAAATATACCAAAAGAAGCTTGATAGTGTGTTGCCTGGCTCCAACTTTACGAACCTGATCTAACAAGCTCAATATCTACAGAGGATGGAAAAAGGGAGGGTAAGCTACAATAGCTTAGTAAGTTATATGAAATCCATAGCAATGAAACAGTTCAATATATCATTAAATTAGCATCAAAGATGCTATCACATATCATTATACAACTAGCTTACTCTTTGTTCTCATTCCATATACCAACCATGAACATGCTTAGCAATAACATTCTCAGTATACCGTACCATTTTCAGTTCACCTGTACAATCACTTCATCACAATACAGTTAATATAATTCCTATTGAGCAATTTCGGAATATGAATAGATATATAGAGGTTAGCACATAAGTGCCATATAGACATGGCAAAGCCATGAAGTAGCCAAAGCTACTAACAGTAGGGTAGTCGAAGCTACAGTCAGTGCGGTAGCCGAAGCTACAATCAGTAACAGTACAGAAATTAAGCACGGGCCTACTCACACAAGCTGACAGGTGTCTGCAACACATGTAAGACTACATAGCACCCGGGTAACTATAACAGTCGGAACAGTAGGCCTCAAGTGACATGTCACCTATATCTATGTCTATTCCTATTTGCTCAATTGAGATTTACAGATAATGCACAAATCAGTAGTTTCAGAAGCACATACAATGATCATTCGAAATTTACAGTCAATACTATTTTCCATACATTCAGTCACCTCGCAGAGCAACTATCCATGTATCATCATATAAGCAATTATTCTAACAGAACTAACCGACTTCGCTAGAATTACATATAACTTACTTGGATTGCCAAAAAGGACTAATTTTCTAAATTAGTCGAGGGCTTTCTCTTTTCCTCGATCACGGGCTCTTTTAGACCGTTCTTGATCTAAATTAACACATATAGCACAGATATCAATTATCTATTTCAATATGGTCACAGTTCACATTTGGGGCAAATTTCAAATTTTACCTCTTAACTTTGCAATAATTACTAATTAGTCTCTTAGACATCAAAATTTCATTTTCTTTATTCCATAGGCTGATGGAGCCCATTTTTACAAATATAACACTCAAATATTCATTATTCCACACATTTAGGAATAATTTGTAATCTCTACAAATTAGTCCCACTTTATGAACTTTCATTCAATTTCATCCATTAAAACATGCATATAGCATTTAAAACTTCCATTATTTACCATTAGTGAGCCAAAGACATTGTAACATCCCAAAATAGGGCCTAATCGGAATAGTGGTTTCGTAACCACAAATTCGAGATAAAAATAATTATTTTATAATTATTTTGAGGTTTATGTTATGATTCTATGATAGTGTGAAAATTTCGTGAAGAAATTTTATGCATAAAGTGTTTAATTTGAAATTAGGGACTAAATTGAATAAGTTGCAAAACTTGCATTCTAGAAGCTTTTAGTATGAAATTGCTTTGGAATATTAATTAGGAGGTCTTAAATAGCAATTTAACCAAATTCTAAAATTTTGGACAAAAATGGGCTTACACATGAAAATTTTCAAAGAAATACATTAAGGGCATTTTGGTCATTTGGTTATTAACATGAATTAAAAAGGAAAAAGATGACAAATTTGTATCATCTTCTTCATGCCTTGGCCGAATATCCCCTCTCTCCATAGCTAGGGTTTCTTCAACTTTCAAGCTTTATAGTAAGTGCATCTAAGTCCCGTTTTTAATGATTTTTATGTTTTTGGAATCCCGATAGCACGATAAAGCTTATGCTAGCAATAATTTAAGTTAGGGCTCATATTTGGAAAAATACCCATAGGTGAAATTTTTGTATTTTGATGTTTAATGATAGAATACGAGGTTTTAAATTATGCTAGACAACTTGGGCTACTCGGTTTTAGGTAAAAACGAGTAAAAGGGCTTAATTAGTAAAAATACCTATTGTACATAAGTGTATGTTATAGTAGAAACTTGAACATGTTGTTGGTAAATAAATTATCAGCATGTCTTAAAATATAAGAATTTGTGATAAAGTTTGATTTCCAAGCCTTGGGGCAAAAGTGTAAATATGCAAAAGGTTAGGGGCAAAAATATAATTTTGCCAAAGTTTGAGTAAAGGGCTGTTTTGATAAATGTGGATATTAAATAAGCTAAATTTGCTATTATAGATCTAGAAGAACAAAATTCGGGAGTAGATCGGGGAAAGCAAAAAGTAAATGACTAAATTGTAAAGTTTAGTCACATTTTGTATCGAGGTAAGTTTATGGTAAATAAATGCAATATTCTTTTATTTTATATTAATATCGTCAATTTCTAGAATTTATATATTCATTTTATGATAATATTCCAAGTTAGATAGAAGAGAAGTTATTAGATAAGAAGTATCAGGAAGCCCCGTTGAACTTTAGGAATGTAGGGATACGAATGTTATGACATTTGGGGTTGACAGGACAGGACAGAAATGAGCCATGTAAGTCCATATAAGATTTATGGCTTTGGAGACAGGAATAATTCATGTAAGTCCATGTCAAGGACATGGCATTGGCAGGATATTGTTAGACATGAAAGACCCTAGTATCCTTAGTATTCCGAGCGGTCCAACGGGCCATTGTACAAGTTAAATTACAGAGAATTATCAGCAAGGGAAAGGTAGATCGTATTTATGAATATTGAAATGTCAGGTAAGAAAGAAGGTAAGTGATTAAGGAAGAAGGTAGGAAATGAGATGTAAAGAAAGTTTATGATGCTAGGTGACATTATGCATAATTATCCTTTGTGATGAATGTTGTGATTTATTTGCTTGTAAACTTGCTAAGCCTAGTGCTTGCTCTCTTTATTTCCTTCTTTTTTATAGTTCTTGCCAAGCTCACTTGGGAATCAAAAGGAGCGTCGGAGACCCGGACACACTATCGAAGGAATTATTTTGGTATAGTTAGACGTTTCATTTCATGTATGGCATGTATAGGGACTTGGCTTCCTTTGGTATGATATGTTCAATGAATGGTGTGTAAATACTTGCTAGTGAATAGCTAATGGAATGGCTAATGATACACATGTTTAATAGTATGTATGCTTGAATGGTAACTATCACATGGAAACTAAGTAAAATGTGAAAGTAGCTTAAAAACAGATTCAAACAGCAGAAATGACGTGACTTTGAAAAATCACTAGAAATAGTAGGAATGGAGTTAAACAGTGATTGAGAAATTAAAGTTTAATGAGTCTATTTTACTATGGAAGAAACAGAGTAAGCAGAAGAGTCGTATATTATGAGTTATTTACACTTGAGTGAGACTGCTCTACACTGACTTTGTGATCCCTTGTTTTGAATTTAAAAATTCACCATAAATTGTACATAAATAATTAGGCGTTACAATTTATATTCCTAGATTCCTTATTGAGTCTAGTTTATAATGAAACAAATGGCATGCCTATTTTAATTTTGTAGAGAGATAAAATTAACTCGTAGTGAATAGAGGTTAAAGCAGTCGAACTGTGTAATAGGGGAGACTTTAACTAATAAGCTGTACTAATTTGCTAAACCAAAAATTCTAGAAACAAATTAGTAGATAGATATATGAGTCTAGTTTCAAGGAAAATTTATGGATCTTAATTTTGAGTTTCGAAACTCGAGATATGAATTTTTAAGCGACTATGACGCAGATTGACAGTATGTTACGAAAGTTGGAATAAATAATTTAAGGTTACTTAAGTGATAGATTAAGTTTAGTAACACCTCAAGCTCGACTCCGGTGACGGTCTCGGGTAAGAGGGGTGTTACAGACACTCATTCCACAAATGGGTAAATTTTTAACCCTCAATTTTTTTTTTCAAATAAATTGTAGAATAATGAAATACAAGCTTCAAGGAGTCTAAAAATGCAAAAATAATTGAAAAAGGGACTAAATTGCACTTACATGGAAGCTTGAAAAATTTTGAAACCCTTGGCTATGGAGTTAGGGATTTTCGGTTGAACATGGGGTGTTTGATGGAGAAGATGTTGTTTTATTTCATCTATTTTGTCTTTTACTCACTTTTGACAAAAATGCCCTTCCATTTATTACTTAGAGATTTTCCATGTAACGCTATTTTGGTCCATAATACTCACTCATGGTTTTATTGCCACATAAAAGCTTCATATTTCATACAACAATTCAATCAAGTCCAATTATCATCTAATAGGCACATTTTACACTTTTCTCAATTTAGTCCTTATTGAGCAATTAAACATCAACACAGTAAAATTTTCAAATAGTATATTAACTCTAATATTCACTCAAACAGATATCTTAAAAAATTTCACATAATTAAAAATTTTCACTTCGGATTTGTGGTTACGAAACCACTATTCTGACTAGCCCCTAATTTAGGTTGTCACAATTCCCCCCAGGGATTTTCATCCCCGAAAATCTTACCAGTGGACAGTTGAGGGTATTGCTTCCTCATAGCTTCTTCGGTTTCCCACGTTGCTTCTTCTACACCATACTTTTGCCATAATACTTTTACTAACTGTATTTCCTTGTTTCTCAATTGTTTTATCTCCCGTGACAGAATCTTAATCAGTTTCTCTTCATAAGTCATATCTGACCAAATTTCTACCTCGGTTGGTGAAATCACATGTGTTGGATCTAATCGGTAACGTCGCAACATAGAAACATGGAATACATTACGAATTCTGTCCAACTCGGATGGCAAAGCTAAATGGCAGGCTACCGGGCCAATTCTCTCAATTACATCGTAAGGACCGATAAAGCGTGGACTTAGTTTACCTTTCCGGCCAAATCTCAGAATTTTCTTCCACGGTGACACTTTCAAAAATACTTTATCGCCCACTCAAAATTCAATCTCTTTCCTTTTTAAATCTGTATATGATTTCTGTCGGTCTGATGCAGCTTTCAGATTATCTCAAATTATCTTTACTTTTTCTTCAGTTTCTTTTATCAAATCGACCCCATGTAGTCGGTGCTCACTCAATTCGGTCTAATACAGTGGAGTTCGACACTTTCGTCCATATAAAGCTTCATACGGTGCCATTTTTATACTGGACTGATAACTATTATTATATGCAAATTCGATCAAAGGCAAATATCTGTCCCAAGTACTCTCAAATTCTAAAATGCAACATCTAAGCATATCTTTTAACACTTGTATTACTCTTTCAGATTGGCCGTTCATTTGAGGATGAAATGTGTACTAAAACTTAATTTAGTACCTAAAGCATCCTGAAGCTTCTTCCATAATCTCGAAGTAAACCGAGGATCTCTATCGGAGATTATGGACAGTGGTACGCCATGTAAACGTATTATCTCAGCAATATACAATTTTGCCAATTTATCAAGTGAAAAGTTCGTACGTACCGGAATGAAATGAGCCGATTTAGTCAGTCTATCTACTATTACCCAAACTGAGTCTTTCTTTTTCAGTATAAGAGGCAAACCCGATACAAAATCCATTGTTACTCGATCCCATTTCCATTAGTAATTAAAATTGGTTGCAGTAATCTAGATGGCACTTGATGTTTCGCTTTCACTTGCTAAACGATCAGACATTTTGACACAAACTCTGAGATGTCCTGTTTCATACCCGGCCACCAATACAGTTTCTTTAGATCATTATACATTTTTACACTATCGGGGTGTATTACCATACTACTATTATGAGCTTCATGCAGAATTTTGTCAATCAATTCAGAATTTCTCGGTACACATAATCGGTCACTACATTAGACAGCCATTCGGATCAACCCTAAATTCAGAATTTTCATTAATCAAACACTGTTCTCTTTTAGATTGTAACTCATTATCTACTTTTTGAGCTTTATAAATTTCTTGTAAAAACACTGGCCTAACTCGTAATTCTGCAATCAAGGCACTACTGTCAGACATTTCAAATCTCACATTCATAGCTCGTAAAGCAAAGAGGGACTTTCTACTTAAGGCATCTGCGACCACGTTAGCCTTTCCTGGATGATAGTCTATCACCAATTCATAGTCCTTCAATAGTTCTAACCACTTTCTCTAATGTAAATTTAGATCCTTCTGTGTCATCACATAATTCAGGCTTTTATGATCGGTGTACACACTACATCTCTCACTATACAAATAATGTCGCCATATTTTTAGAGCAAAGACAATGGCAACTAGCTCTAAGTCATGAGTATGATAATTTTGTTCGTGCGGTTTTAGCTGTCGAGAAGCATAGGCTATCACTTTTCCCTCTTGCATCAAGACACATCCAATTCCATTTAAAGAGGCATTACTGTACACTACAAATTCCTTTCCCGACTTAGGTAGGATCAAAACTGGGGCTTCAGACAAACATTTCTTCAATCTATCGAAACTGTGTTGACGTTCTTTGGTCCATTCAAACTTACTATCTTTTTGCAACAGTTTGGTTATTGGGGATGCAATCATCGAGAAGCCTTCAACAAATCGACGGTAATAGCCAGCCAAACCTAGAAAACTTCTAATCTCAGACACAGTCTTCGGAGTCTTCTATTCTAATATAGCTGAAATCTTTCCCGGGTCTACTCGTATCCCTTCACCTAATACAATATGCCCCAAAAATCCAACTTCCCGTAGCCAAAATTCACTTTTGCTAAACTTAGCAAATAATTTCTTTTCTAGTAGTATCTAGAGCACGATTCGCAGATGTTTAGTATGTTCAGACTTGCTCGAAAAATAAACCAAAATATCATCTATAAAAACCACTACGAATTTATCCAAATAGGGTCAGAAAATTCAATTCATCAGATCCATAAAGATAGCTGGAGCATTAGTCAGACCAAAGGGCATTACTAAGAACTCATAATGACCATATCGAGTTCTAAAAGCAGTCTTCGGCACATCTCCTTCTTTAACTTTCAACTGATAGTACCCGGACCTTAGATCGATCATAGAAAATACGGTAGCGCCTTTCAATTGATCAAATAAATCGTCAATTCTAGGCAACAGATACTTATTCTTCACGGTTACTTTATTGAGCTGTCGTAATCAATACAAAGCCTCAATGATCCATCTTTCTTCTTAACAAACAACACCGGAGCACCCCATAATGAAAAACTCGGCCCTACAAACCCTCTATCAATTAATTCTTGCAACTGTACTTTCAGTTCTTTCAGTTTTGTAGGTGCCATTCTGTAAGAATCGATCGATATCGGAGCTGTACCAGGATACAACTCTATACTAAATTCAACTTCTCTATCTGGGGGTAAACCAGGCAGTTCTTCCGGGAATACATCCACAAATTCATACACAACAGGTACAGATTCAATCTTCTTTTCAGGCAATTTAGTATTCAAAACATATGCAAGGTAAGCTTCACATCCTCCTTTCAGATACTTAACAACAGACATAGCAGAAATTACAGTTAGCATCAACTCAAACTTATCGGTTTCAACTCTCAGTATCTTACCATCATCGTATTTCAATTCTAGAGTTTTCTGTTTACAATCTATTTTGGCACCATACAGAGTCAACCAATCCATTCCTAAAATAACATCAAACTCATCAAAAGACAACAACATTAAATCAACAGGAAAACAATGAACATGAATCATAAGAGGGCAATTTCTACAAATTTTATCAACTAGCACATGCTTTCCTAACGGATTTAAAACTTGTACCACATGCTTAGTAAATTCAACACACAAATTCTCATTAGACATTTTACTCATACATACATACGAATGAGTAGAGCCAGGGTCAATCAAAGCAAGAAAAAAAGTACCATAAAGAGAAAATATACTGGTAATCACTTCAGGAGAGGATGCCTCCTATCGGGCTTGAATAGCATAAGCTCTCGCTGAAGCTCTCACTTCAGATCTCACAGTAGTATCCCTAGTTGTGCCCTTATCACAATTTCCGGTTCCCATATTTCTTGGGGGTCTCCCTCTAGACACATTGCTCGGTCTCACATTTTGCGGCTTTTCTGGCTCTTCCGGCTCTGGGCAGTCCTTCACGAAATGGTCTTGATACCCACAACAGAAACAAGCTCAGTTAATCACATAACATTCACCCGAATGTCTCTTTCCATAATGTTTACAGTCCAGTCTATCAGACTTGACACTTCCGGCACTAGCTATCGAAGTGGCCTGGGTCTTAGAACCTGAATATCGCCTATCATGGTCTCGACGGGAATAACTAGTATAAACGTTTGTTCGGGGACTCGTTTCTTTCGACTTTTTCGACAGAGACTGAAATGATTTACACATTGTTCTCTTTCGAGCTTCTCTATTCTTATTTTCAACTTTTCTCTCCTCTTTACTCAGCTCTTCAGCCTTAATTGCTCTTTCAACCATTAACACAAATTCTTTAATTTCCAAAATTCCATTTATTAGCCGGATATCTTCATTAAGCCCAACCTCGAATCTCTTATACAAAGTAGCCTCAGTAGGCACACATTCTTGAGCATACTTGTTCAACTTAACAAATTCTCTTTCGTACTCGGCTACAGTTAACCGGCCTTGCTTCAATTCAAGAAATTCCTTTCTTTTTTTTATCAATGAAGCTTTGACTGATATATTTCTTCCTAAACTCCTCTTGGAAGAAATTCCAGGTAATTCTTTCCCGCGGTACCACTGATATCAACGTCTTCCACCAGTGACAAGCAGAATCTCTTAAGAGAGATACATCATATTTCAAATTTTCCTCAGGAGTAGACGACAGTTCATCCAACATTCAGATAGTGTTTTCCAACCAAAACTCGGCCTTTTCCGGATCATCATTCACATTAGCTCGAAACTCTTCAACCCCATGCTTTCTAATCCTATCCATAGGAGGCTTAGTCAATCGAACTACCTTCGGTTGTTGAGGAGCTATGGGAGCAGGTTGAGGTATAGGAGGGGCGAAGGGGGTTGAGCATTCAGATTTATCCGAATGAACTCAGCATACCATTCACTCATCATGTGGAGGAAGGCTACTCAGGCATCCTCACCTTGACTTTGACCCTCAGGTCCAGAATCAACAAGCGCTATCCCTTGAGCGAGGGTAGGCGCATTACTTTGGGCATCATCAGCCACATCACGATTAGGATCCATAACTATACAAAAAAAAAAATTTAAAATCGTCAAGAGCCAGCACACTATCAATTTCAATTTATGGCATGTATAGACAAACTACCACACTCGCTACGTTAGTTTGAGAATGGGTTAAATCATAACTCTGATACCAATAAAATGTAACACCCCTTACTCGGAACCGTCACAGGAGACGGGTAATGAGCGTTACCAGATTCAGAATAAACCTTACAAAATTTATTAGAGAATAGTTACAGATTTGCATGCACTTCATTTCAGAATTACCTTTATCAAAGGTTTTTAAACACATTACAGACATTATAGATGGTTAGGATTCGAATCCTAATATATCAGACTCTCAGAAAATTTTTCACTTTTCAAGCACCGTCACACGCCCGTGTGACTATTGGCACGGCCATGTTGATAGACTGAGTGGTCTTTACATGCCCATGCTTAGCAACTGTGGACAAAACTGCCCATTATGCCACGGCCACTCCATACGACTGTTTGGAGGCCGTGTACCCCACACGATTGAGACACATCGCCGTGCCTCTTACCTATGTGGTACCTTAAAATTTAAATTAAGGTGCAGGGAAGGCACGGTCTAGAGGCACGCCCGCGGGATCTAGCCGTGTATCGCCCACGGTCTAGGCACGCCCGTGCCATGTACCCGTAGAGCATTCTGCAAAATCCCACACGGTCATGGCACACGCCTATGTGCCCTACCGTGCAGGCCGTGTCAGGCTATATACCAAGCCGTGTCAGGCTATATGAAACCCATGATTTCGTTAAGTGAAAACATATAACATTTCCAATTGAGCATATTCTGAAACTTTCATTATTAACCTTAATCAAACTCATTTCAAATTTGCAGCGAAAATCCCTAGCTGGTATAATTTTGAAAACCAAGCATTTATTTTAAATAACATAAATCATGCAGAAATCTTTAACTAATTAACAAAAACCACCGCAAAAACCCAAAATCAAAATTAAATCTAAAAATTAGTATAAAAAGCAAAAGTCTAAAAAATTTAATTATTAGTAATTCAAACCATCATATGAGAGAAAACCAATCTGAGTTGCCAAACAACACACAATCATAAGTCCACTAGTTACCTGAAATAATGAAATAAAAAGGGTGAGTTATAAAGCTTAGTGTGTAACTAAACTCAAACAGAAACACAAATAACATAATAAATAGAAAATAACATTTTACAGAATTCCATCAAAGTTAAATGGCAAAATTGTGCATGCATGCTTACGACAACGCAGAATTTTCAAAAAACATAATGCAAAATTTTTAGAAAATTTCCTACCCAACACTGCTATTGACTACCTTCGCACGTACTAACATCCTCAGTGTGAATACTACAATAAAATAGAGAGTTATAAGGCGATATTTGTAAGTATACGAGTCAAGTTGTAATATAGATTTTACAACGAAAGAGGTGAGTACTCTGAGATTGTACCCAAGAGAGGAGAGTACTAAAACAATCTTAACCTAAACAATTAAAGCTCTAATTAATACTTTAGGTCAGTTATAATACGAGATTAAAATAAGAAATATGTTTACGTTTGTAAAATAATAAAATAACATAACATTAAAAAGAAATTAAAATTGCAAAAGATAAAGATAAATAAAGTGAATCAAATCTGAGACTCGGTGATCAGTTTGCTTCAACAATCCCAATTAACTATAGTGTTGGGTTCTCGTTGACCAACTAGTTGCTACCCTAACAGTATCTTATGATCTTCCACCAACATAATGAGTTAGCAAGAACTACTTATCTTCTGACCTCACAGTCCAGACTGCCTTGGGGTAACGGTGTTCATGAATGGGCAATACCAATTTTGTGTTACTTTCCACCTTAATGACTTCCCAGGGTTGTCAGGCCTAAGGTTTGTTTCACTTTCTTCCTTTTCCAAACAATTGATCCATTGAGTAACCCTACAAAATAGTTAAGAGATCATGCCTCCACTAGCTAATCCCCCATAGAAGGATTAGTGCCTCATGGCTTTAATAAACAACATGGAAGTAATGGAAAAATTGATCATATAATAGAGTGTTTAAGAAAGATTGATATTGGATAATACGAATCCATAGAAGTTGATCTTGTTTTACAATCAGATCTCATGAAGAAACAAATAAACTAAACTATGAAAACCTAAGAGAAACAAGAAAACAAATATAAAAATCTATGAAAAGAATTTGAGATAATGGAATGTTGTCCATAATGTGTTCCAAAGAAGCCTATTTATAGCCTTCTGGTAGCTGTCATCCTTACGCTTAGTGTAACGTCTCTAACCCGAATCTGTCACTAAAATAGGGTTATGAGACATTTCCAAAATTTTAGAACAAATATAGAATATTCATTTTATAAAAAATTGCACAACTTAAAACTTACCACATTTCCACGAGCACAAATAAATTTTTATTTGAGCACTTACCCTTTCAACGCATCATATTATAAACGTTTTACCATTGAACCAGTAAATTGGCACTTGTCTAAGTGTCAACAACAACAACACTTGATAACATACTTGAACATATGTCATAGAAATTCAATATTGATAAACTTATTTTATCAACATATCACACTTGAGTTTATTACTCATCACAACTTGCATAATTTTTATATAGCACGTATTAGAGATAGTCACATATTTATATATCATGGTGTATATAATTTTCTTGGCGTTTCTTCATAAACATAAATCATTCAATTCATTGTACATATATTTCATGCACCATCATTTTCATGAATTTCGTGTAACAATTCATAATCCTAAATATGCATAATTATCTGGTAAGTTTCACATACATGTATTTTCCATGTCATATTTCAATATATCAACTAAATATGATTTCCATGTATTTCAAGTTTAATTTCATAATTTATTATCTTATACTCAGATTATTCCATGTCGGAACTTTATTCATTAAACCATTCAAAATATCATCATCATCATAATCACATTCATTTCTACTTAGTCATTTTAATTCACTTCCCGTTGAACACATCGGAATAATAATGGATACATCTGGACATTTCACATAGTGCCATTCTTGTAGCCAAAACTACTTCATTTCACATAGATCACATAGGCTCGTTCTTGAGCTATTTAACACAATGTCATGGACTTATTTCACTTAGATGCCATGGATGTATTTCACTTAGATTTCCACACAGTTCCCTTGTATCTATTTTCTATTCCTAATGTTCAACCGAGAAATTATCTCACTTTCCGATACTTTATCAATTACATTAAATATTAAGCATTATTTCATAAATTATATCAAAATATGAAAATGTAATTAAAAACGATAAAAAACTTTTGTACAAATTTACTTCCCACATCATGAACTCAAATAACATATACAAGATATATTAATGTATTTCAAGTACGTTTCATAATATTTCTGTGACAGCCCTAATTTGACCCTAGTCGGAATGTGGTTTCGGGACCACAAAACTGAGTCGAAAAATTTTCTAAATGCTCATTTCTATGTCTATTATATGTGTTAAATCATGTGTGAAATTTTTGATGTTTTGATGTAGTCATTTGATGTGAATTTGTGAAAAAGGACTCAAGTGATAAAATTTAAAGATGTGATAGATGGTTTTTAAAGGGCTGAATAATACATGATTTAAAAGTAAGGGACTTGCATGTCAAATTTCCCTATTTATAATAAGTGGCTGGCCATGACATGATTACTTCCACTAGTTTATGTTTTCTTATATTATTAAATTGAAATTAGATTAAAATTATTATAATAAAATGTATTAATTATGAAAAGACGAATAAAACAAAAGAAAGAGAGAAATTTGTTTATCTTTTTTCGGGAGCTTTAGCCGAAAAACACTTAGGAGAAGAAGAAAGAAAACTCAAAGGGAGAACCGGCCATGCAAGTTTAAAATTTAAGGTACGTTTGAAGTTATTTTTGGACATCTTGGTGTGTTTTGAGTTAGATGTTAGTTCTCCTTTGTAAAACATGTTAAAACATTAGATTTGGGTGAGTTGAAGCTTTCGGCTATGAAGCTTTGAGTGTGTTTAAATGGTGTTTTTTTTTTAGAAAGGTGAAGGCTTGTTTGGTCATGTTATTTGAGTCATTGATAGTTAGTAATATGAGCTTGTTAAAAGAAATTTGTTGATAGGTTAAATGACTTTAAGAAAATCGGTTATCCTAGATTGCCGAATGCATTATGAAAGCTCTAATGATGAAGTTGGGATTGTGATATGAATTAAGTTTGATAGTTTGAAAAATTAAAAGTATAGTTTTGGTGTTGGTGTTTGTAATGCTGAATCTAAACTAATTTAGTCATTAATAATAATCGGTTTTGGGTTATTAGATGAGGTTAGATGATTCAAATGGTATAAATGAATGTATGGAATTATTGATTAACCGAATATGAGCTTGATATATATATATATTGATTTGATTCACTATAGTATTCGGCAATGAGTTTTGGTAAATTGATAAATAAAATGTTTCATTTGTGGTTTATGAAATAATGCTTTAATGTATGTCTTGGGTAGGAAATTCGGTCATGAGTACTGTAACGCCCTGATTTTTTAGATTTTCGGGTTTTGTGAATTTTAGTGAAATTTTAAAATTTTGGTGTTCTGAAGGTTGAAAATGTATGTACATGTGTTAGTGGGCCTTTAGAAGGCCCAAGCTTAAGGTAAAACCCGGTAAAATATTAAGTTGGATTTTCAAGTGAAAGGGGACTTGGTTAAGTGGGCCTTTAAGAAAAACCGTGGGAAATATGTCACAAAGGGAGCCTTGGTAGAGTGGCAAGGTGGCACAACTAAGCTCCTAAAAAAGTGGCGCCTAAGTGGGTATTCAAGGACAAGGGTTCGAGTTACAAGGTAAGCGTAGTGTTCTTTTTAATTTTTAAGCATGTGCTGGGCATGTGCCTAACTTAAGTGAATTTCGGCAAGGGCTTTTAGGGACTTGGGCCGATTGCTTTAGGGAGATTATTAGGGTTTCGTCTTTTTCTATTTTCTGTCATGAGAGTTAGGGTTAGCCACCTTAGGTGTTATTATTCCCTTTTCAGTCAAAAGCCGAAATTTGCCTCCCTAAGAGCATCTAGCCGATCTCTTCATCTTCTTCTCCTCTACCATTGTTTTTCCTCTTTTCTTTTTACCCTGTTGATCTTGTCCTTAGCCGAACACCCTATCATACTCAGCTCTGTAATTTCCTTCGATTCCATCCCTCCAAAAATAGCCATAGCCGATTGCTCAAAGTGCCAGAAATCTCGAAAACTGCTTCCTTTTTGCCGATTTCTTGTAAGCCGAATTACCCCTATTCCTTTCACCTGTTGTGGCCGATTACTACATTCCCTTGAGCCATATCATTGTCAACACCATCAACCAAACTCATAGCCAAATCGCCATCTTCTTCTCTAGTTGAAAAGCCGAAATCACCATAGTTTTAGAGAGATAGCCGAATTTTCAAATCTCAGAGATAAGGGTTCTACTAACGTTTATGGGTCAAATTTACATCAGATCTGCATAGGAATCGAAGAGAAATTGTTGGTAAGTGCTTAATACCTCTGATCTGTACATTATTTCATGTTTTGGAAAAGCCGAAAGTCCCTAAAGTTAGGGAGATTGTCGATTTGGACTTTTAGTAATTCAAAGTGGTATTTTTATTCTTTTTGAGTGATAGTTAGCGAGGAAGGTGATCAAGCAAGGAGTTGAAGGCATCGGTATCACCAGATCTAGATCTAGTGCACCTAAATCGTCAGAGGTAAGTTTTCATGGCCATTGAGGGTGTGGCCGAATGTGGTAAGGGATTGTGGCTTTGGTTTTCGTAGATCTATTGATTAATCGATTAAATATTGGGTTGTAGGAACTGTCGCATAGGAGATCTCGTCGGTGAAACTGCAAAACAGGTGTGTGTTTCGAACACCCTTTAATGCTCAAATCGGCAAAAGCCGAAAAGCCGAAATGTCAAAATTCTGGCATTTCGAGAGCTTGTGAGCGTGCGAACGCTCTCAAGTTGGTAGGAGAAGGTTGGTTTTGGAATCGGCACTGTCAAGCGGGCTGACCGTGGAATTTTGGGCGCTACGGTAAGTTGGGCCTTAGTGGGCCGAATATGGGCTCAATGGACAATTTGGGCCCAGTTGGGTAAAAATAGGTTTAAAGGCAATAATATGGATTACAGGCATAAAAATTGTTAAAACAAGATAATGGATTGGAAATTAAGGCTTAAATGGGCCTAATGGGCTAAAATAGCATGGTAGAGCCCATTAGGGGTTTTAGGGCCTAAGTGCTAAAACTGATAAACTGAATTCAATGAGTTTCTGTAACAACCACTGTAATAGTAGAGGCTGTAATAATAATAAAAACTGTAATAAGAGAACAAAATTACTGAAATACCCTTAGGGTGAGAAATTACTGATTTACCCCTAAGTATAAAATTACCATTATACCCCTAGGGCTAAAATAGACTGTACTGTTTGACATGACTGTTTCTGTTACTGCATATCATGATGTATGCATGTCTGATGCATGGGTTGGGTTTATATTGGAGGAAGTGTGAGTGGCACTACCACATTACTGAAAGGGGCTATGCCTCGTACTGTTTCTGAAAGGGGCTTTGCCTCGTATACTATTTATTTGAGTAGCCATGCTGCGACTGTGGTGTGTGGGCTGGGTGGGTCGAGTTATTCCCCACATGGTGTGTTGGCTGGTAGGGGTGGTGTGTAGCGGTTGGTGGGTTGAGTAGTCTCCCCAATTGGGTTGCATTCATATTGTTATACTGTACTGTACTGTGATGGGCCTATGGGCCAAACTGTTATCTGAATAGGGCTTCGGCCCAGTATCTGTTATAGGGCTTTGGCCCAGTATCTGTAATCTGGATAGGGCTTCGGCCCAGTATCTGACTGAGATTGGTTAGGGCTCAGGCCCAGTGGGCTCGAGCCGATGTGGGCTTTGGATGGGTTCTGCACACACTGAGTTTTCCCAAACTCACCCTTCTCTTTCCATCCTTGCAGGTGAGCCCTAGATCGTGACTTGGTTGCTGGGAGGGATTCGGAGTGGCCACAAAGACTAAACTCGTATTTTAATTGGTTTATTAATTTAATTACTTTTACTATTGGTTTTATTTTGTTATGGTTTGTAATAAGGCCACTATGTCTGTTTTTATTTAGGATTTTCAACTGTTTAATTTCAACCACAACTACACACCATTTTTCGAAAATTTAACAAATGTTTTCTTAACCAACCTGACAATACTAATGGCTAAGTAGGATAATAAGGTTAAAATGAATCGCTTATCAAATGGAATAGAGATTAAGTTGAATAATTATTAAAATAGGAATTTCCAAAAATCAAGCATTGCTTTTCAAAACTCACCACCGGACTTAGTAAATAGGGCGGCGTAGGATAGTCTAGGTGATGTAGCACACCGGACATGGCCATAACGTCTGGGCCGTGTTCGGGGTGTTACAAGTACCTTGAGAGGATGTTAAACAAAAATATAATGTTTTTAAAGTAGGTGCCGAACGTGAAAGAAGTTTAAATGACTAGTTAAGTGATATGTTTGACTACTTTTTTTTTTTGAATATTATGAGAAATGTGTTTGAGAGGTTCAAATGGTGAGTTCAAGGTTATATAAATAGATTTGATAGACTTTGAAATTAAAAGTAAGACCTTGGTGTTTTGTATATGTATAGCCGAACCTGGAAAATAATATTTTGAATGTGGACATTTGGTTTTAAATTTATTAAGTAATGTTTTAAATGTTCTAATATCAAAAGGAAGTGAAATCAACATTCGGTCATGTTAATTATAATTGATGATTGATAAATGAAATTGTTAAAAATGTTGAAGTTTAGTACTAAAGTCTTTATGTTTGTGATGAAATGGCCAAATGAGATTATTTATATAAGACATGTAGCCGAATGGCTATTAGCTTATAAACTAAAATAGTGCTTAAGATTTGTGTGGTACTATGATTCCATAATGAATTGCTAAATGTGAGTGATAAGTAATTAAACAAATTTATTTGTTTCACTTAAGCTCAAGAGCAAAGAGGAGCAAGGTCTGATAAGGGAAAAGAAAAAAATTAATTGAGTAGCCAACCACAACCGTTCGAATATATCTGAGGTAAGTCTGGAGTAGTCACATTTAGTACGTAATTGAAAATGCCTTGATATGTGTATGATAGTTGTGCTGTGACCTATCGATTCTATTTGAATTAAGAATTATGTGATAAATAATTATGTATATGGCTTATAGCTGAGTGATCACTATGAGTTAAGCTTGAATGGTGAATTGGATTTATGATGTTTATGTATGACTTTTGAACCAAAATTTAAATGATGGTGTTCATATGATGCTTACATCTGAATGTAACAAATGATTACTAATGTGATATGTTATATGAGATGTGATAATATGTGAATAATTATTCATGATACTTGATGTATATTCAGACTTGAGGTCCGAGGCTTGGTGCTGGATTTATATCCGAACTTAAAGTTTGCAGGCTTCATGTTGGTATTGTATCCGGGTTTTAAAGTCTCGCAAGCAAAATGTTGGTGAATTAATTCAGATTTTGATATTGAATGATCACAGTAAACCACCATCGAGTAAGTACTATACATTTAAGATGTTCAGGTATGTATTACCTACTCATATGTGAATTGACTTTGAAATGGATCATTAGTATCAGCAAAGAATATAGATGTGATTGATTCTTATATTGTAAATATGAGGATGACCTAATCGGTCATGGTATGTTTGTATATGAAAGTATATGCTAAAAATTTCCTTATTGTACTATTGTACATTATGCCAAGGGATTTTGTAAGATATTAGTTTCATAGTTCGATATACGTATGTGGATGATTTCCATATTTACAGATAAGAGAATGACCTAACCGGTCGATATCTTCATATGTGAAAGTATATGACTAAATTTTTATGATATGCGCTTTTAAAGTAAAGTGAAGTATGTGAGGAAAATGTATAAGTACTTGGGTATATTCAGCCATAATACTATAACGATTGAGAATGAGTTGGTTTCATTGAATGTTTTGGTTGACAATAATTCTTTAATTGTTTGTGATACTTAAAACTTACTAAGCTTATGAAAGCTTACTCTGTTCTCTGTTTCTCTGTTTTATAGATTGTCGATTTTGACCACCGACTCGGGGATCGTGAGCAGTTCGTCACACTATCGATCTTTTTGGTACAGTTATATTTTGTACTCGATATGGCATATATAGATTAGGCTGATGAAACAATATTTTGTAATTGTAAATATTTGACCATACAAAAGTGGCATATGACTTAAATGTTTGAATGTATTTCAGTTTGTGTTTTATGACTAAGTGATTGTGAAAATGAAGGATTTGGTTCAGTAATACTTCTTAACCCTAATTTGGCGATCGGATACGGGTTAGGGGTGTTACATTTTATTGGTATCAGAGCTACTGTTTAGTCGATTCTAGGACTAATGTAGCGCGTGTGAGTCAACTATACATGCCATATAGTGTTAATATGATAGTGTGATGATTTCTGATTGTTAAAATGTGTTTTTCGTTTAGTAATGAATTCCAATCCTGATCGAGCTATAGTAAATGATATCGAGAAAGGTATGAATAGAAGTTCATGATAATTATGTACTAATGTAAGCAACTTAATAACCATAAGTTAAGAAATATGGAAACGTAGAAGGAAATGAAAGTTTATGTGGTGATAAGCTTATCTATGTGTGTTGGTACTCGTACAATGTTATGTGCCCAATCTATCTGATTGATTGAATGTGGTAAACTAAGTTACTGAAGATGACAAAATGTGAGTTTGTGTACACTTATTGAATGAGTGTATTGTAGTGGATGACTAAGTTGAATCCATTATTAAGTGGTATGAAGTTGAAGTTGCCGTATATATATATATATGCTTATAGGAAAGAAAATTGGTTTTGTTTAAATTAGACATGTTCTCGTTAAATTGAACTTAGAATTCAAGAAATTTTGGGTAAGTGGCAAAGCTAGTCGATTAGTCGTTTTGTAGCTACTCGATAATAGTAGAGGTAAGTTTTAAGTAAATATTTGTACCTTGCATTTGTTTATAATACGATGTATTTGAAATGAGCTTATATGCGAAGGCTGTTAAAGTTTAATTTTTGTAAATGGTTATTATGGTAAACTATGAGATGGCTTAGTGTATTGTATGCATATGTAATTGTTAAGATAATCGTAAGTGTAACACCCCAAACCCGGCCTGGACGTTACGGCCAAGTCTGATGTGTTACATTGAAGTGTTTTTCGAAAACCGTGCTTTCATTGAAATAATCATCCCTTTCCAAACATCGTTAAAACCTTTGTAAAAGTTTTATGAAAGCTTATACACCCTTGTAGTTTGCAAAAACCTGTTATTTTAAAGACAGATCAAATATAAAAAAAAAATAGATTTGTAACCTTTATAAAACATGTTATCTTGAAAACGGTTTAAGTATCAAATAAATTTGGCCTTTTTCGTTAAGACTTAAAGTGAATGGAAGCTGGGCACCAGGTAGGATTCCAGAAAAGAGGAGGTGAGTCGAATAGACTGCTTAAGTACCAAGCTCTTATTGGATCCACTCCTAGACATGCACACTACCACTGCCACACTTTAACTATTTGAAATATTTATCTACAAGATCATTTAAAAATTGCGAAGCTTTGCTTGGTTATCGTGTTATTTTGAAAACAAGTAACTTTTATAAAAATCACGTCTTAAAATCATTTATTTTCAACTCGACTTAAATAATATCCTACGTAAGCTAAAACCAATTTAAATAAGTAATGAATAAAAACCCAAAATAAAAATAATTAAAGAGGCCCTTTTTACAACCCAAAACCAGAAATAAATAATTAAATCTAAATTCAAGTAGGTAACTTAATTAGAAATCCAACAGTCCAGTCCATGTGGCCACTCTGAATCCCTCCCAGCTCCAAGTCCACCAATCTAAGGCTCACCTGCAAGGATGGAAGGAAAAAGGGTGAGTTTGGAAAACTCAGTGTGCAACAAGCCACTTACAAAGCCCAAATCAATATCAGCATACTAGGCCTAAGCCCCCAAATCAGTCTCAACATATAATTGGGCCGAAGCCTTTCCATTTAACAGTTACTGGGCCGAAGCCTTTCATAAATCATATCACTAGACCGAAGCCTTTTTTGTAAACGGTATGGCCCATAGGCCCATTTCAGTAACACATGTAAACGTCAATGCATGTATGCAAAGCCCATTTGGGGAGACTACTCAACCCACCATCCGCTACTCTCCACCCGTACCAACCAACACACCATGTGGGGATGCTACTCAACCCACCCCGCCGCTACTCTCCACTGGCAGCATAGCTGCTTTATTATATAACATGAGGCCTAGCCTCTTTCAGTAACTGGGGCAAAGCCCTTTTCGGTAAACTGGGGCAAAGCCCTTTAGCACTTCCTCCATTCATATAAATCCCAACCCATGCATAAAATGAACATATCATGGCATATCATGTACAATAATAATGTCACATGCATTTCAATCAAAATAACACCCTAGAGTACAAAAGTCATTTTTGCCTAGAGGTAAAATAGAAATTTTCACATTGAAGGGTAATTCAGTAATTTTATCAACTATTAGGGTTTTCATGCTCATTAACAATTATCAATAATTTCCAAGCGTTTAAACAGTATTTCCAGCCCATTTTAGCAATTCCGAGTTATTGGGCCCAAAACTCTTAATGGGCCCTACGTAGCCGATTTAGTCATCTAAGCCCATTTAGCCCATGTTCCATAACGGTTTTAACAGTCTTAACATGCAATTTATCCATATTTCTTTTTTTATCAAATTTACCCAAATGGGCCTGAAAGCCCATTGGGCCTGATTTCAGCCCCTCGAGGCCCAAACTTACCGACTTACACGAAATTGTACCGTTACCTGTCCCATCGATACCGATCACCGCTCTCATCATTTCTAACTAATCTTGGAACAATCGTATATTCACAAGTTATTGAAATATCAAAATTTCGGCATTTCGGCTTTTCGGCACTTGTTAACTTAAGCTACTAAGAGGGTTCGTTACACACCTGATTACGAAGAACGATGACGAGATCCCCACACTCCAAGCCTACAATCGATCATTAATAAATTAGTCTAATAATTGACTATACCAACTCACTATACGTTTTACCATATTCGGCCATAGCCCAAAACCATCCTTAGTATTACCTTTGTCGACTGCCAACCACTAGAGTCAGATGCTCCCCAAGTGACACTCTACAATACTCCTTGACTGATCGCCCTTACGCCTCACTAAACACATGTGAACCAAAGAATGAGACTTTAGGAGCCTTAAGCCCCTAACGTTAACTACCCAAAAGGTTTCGGCTTTTCCCACAATTATAAATTAATGAGTGAACAAGGTTTGTACGCCTACCACAGCATTATTCTACCAAAGAAGTGCTCATTGATAACGATCTAATCCCGATCCACAATAGCTCCAATCATGAACACGAGAATAGCCACGCTTACATCCTATAGTTAACTTTTGAAACCCCACAAGTCATGAAGGTTTGACTAGAAGAAAATATGGGAGGTTCGACTTCTAGAAGATTTGGCTTATGGACTTTTGAGAAGGGTTGATCAAGAAAAGAGAAAGAGCAATAGGTTTGGTTAGAAAAGATGAACCAAAGGAATAACTCATGAAAGCCAAAAATTAAAAGAACTATTCGGCTAACACCTCCCCCTCATCTTAATTCAAATTCCTTTATTAAAGCCTCCTATCCAATTTAAATTCCCTTAATTGCTCCTTGAATTTTGCCATTATTGAATTTAAATTCAAAACAGATTTGAATTGCTTTCAATCCCTTAATTTTAGCTAAATAAAACAAAAACAAAAGTTTGAACGGGATTCAAACTTTTCCACCGTTTGATAGCAGCCCCACCCTTGAATCTGCTGCTTAGAAGCTCACTCCCGCACGGCTCGCTGCTACGGTCCTCCAGCCTAGCACGTCTCCTCTCACGCGCGCACAGCAAAAAGGAGCATCCTCTCGCGCGCGCCCAAGCTCAAACCTGGGACCTCCAGGTTGCCCAGCACGCTGCTGGCCACTGGGACATGCGTTCCTCTTTGATATTATAGCATCGCATTAACGTTTAAACCTTACCTGCTAGCGTCCTAGGTCCGTTAAAAATAAAACAAAACATGCGCCTACCTAGACTCGAACTCGTACTCGGGTGGAACCCCTAGCACCTGCTGCCACTGCGCCACAAGCATTTTTGTTGCATATTCCACCAACATCTTATTTTAACCCTTTTCTAGCCGCAACCTAGCTTCTAAAATAAAAAACAACTTGCACCCACCGTGCCTTGAACCCAGGCACTCCACCATGCTTCTAGCGCCTCCTGCCACTGGGCCGAGCTTCATTTTGTGCCTGAATTTGCCCAATCTATTTTAAAAGCCTTATTCCCTGATTCCTTCTATGATGCAAAAATTACTTATTCTTCTAAAGTTTTGGATTGTACCCAAAATTTTCCCATAACATAAATACTTCCAAATTTATTTAAAAACCAAATTTAAACACGAAATTAGTAATAATGTCATAAATATTTTTATAATTAAAATAAGAATAAAAAATTTAATTTAAACACTAAATTAACAAAAACAATTTTATAAACATATTTGTATCTAACAAGTATAATGATGTTGATAATAATAATAATAATTTATAAAAAAACATTAAAATATCGACAATAATAAATTCAGTAAGAATTTTCTAATAGTAATTCAAAATAAAATTTTCTTAAACGATAATATTTAAAACTTCTCAATTATTCAGGTTTCCATTTATTCAAACCCAGACTTCAAAACCCAATTCTTCTAGGCCCAAATTCAGGGTGTTACAGTAAGTTTTGGGAGATTTGATATGCCATGTATCTTGAGCAATTAATGCTATATGTATGAATGTTCATACCGAATATGAAAATTGAGATGAAAGGGGTTAAGTAGAAATGTTTTATAAGCTAATGGTCTGTGTGAGATTAAGGTAAAAGCTTAACAAGTGTTAATGTGTATCAAAGCTGAATGGTTAAATTGTGCGATTAAGATGAGACTATGATATGTGCTAATGTCGAATGGTATATGTGAAATTATTCATGAAAGTATATTAGCTATGTATGTGGATAAGAATAAAGGAAAAAGGTTTAAATTGTGGAATAGGGTATTATATTAGAGCTAAATTTGGGTGAAATATAGTTGGCATTGAGAACTTGAAATGTTCATGTCTATAGGTGAATTTGGATCTAATTGAATGACTTGATATTAGTGCATGTAAAGTAATTTGCTGAATGGGCTATGAAATAAAATACGGTGAAGTATATTCAGATATATGTGATGTGTATGCACAAGATGTTATATCTTGATTTATGATCTTATGTGCATGTGAAATATATATATGTATTCTATTAGAGACTGACTTAATGTGCAGTATATACTTTGATAATGTTATATATATATATGATGTATTATAGACTTAGTTAAGTCATTTCGAGGTGTAATAATAACTGTAACTGAGCACTATGTGTGCGAGATCGGTTGTTAAGGCACTGTGTGTGTGAGATCTATAATCGAGCACTATGTGTGCGAGTTTTGTAACCGAGCACTGTGTGTGCGGGATCGGTTGTTGGAGCACTAATTGTGTGAAATGAGATCATGTAAGACCTCGTCCGGGACGAAGGCATTGATTTGAGGTAGTGTACAAGACCGTGTCTGGGACACTGGCAACACTTGTGATTCGTGTAAGACCCTGTCCGGGACAGTGGCATCGATATTAAATAACATGTAAGACCGCGTATGGGATGTCGACATTATGTAAGTCTTGTCTGAAATCTAGATATTTCTGGACAATTTGAAGAGAAAGTCTGTTAAACAGACCAAATGTTAGTATATGACTTTAGGCTTATGATCGAATAGTAAAATGAAAATCTAAGTAAGCTTTGTGATAAGTTTTTGGAATGATTAATAAGTGTTATTATACATGTTTTGAAAGCTATTTATATTTGATGAATGTGATTTGTGTACTTGTGTTAAGGCCGAATATGAAATAGAATGAACATGAGTTATGTATATGTGTTTAAGCCAAATAACTATTTTGAAATGATGGCATATATATAATGATATGTCTTAAAAATGTTAATGAGAAGTATTAAGTGAACATGAAGCTTTTGGTATGAGTTTGCATGGGAATGATATTAATGTTCAAACTATGTGGATTGTCTGTGGAGATGAGAAGTATGTGCTGGAATGGGTATGAAACCTTGTGAAATGATTATTATACCGCAGTATTTGGGTCTTTGGCTTAGCAAGCTCTGAGCTGGTGAAATAAATTATTGAGCTTTAATATTCGGGCTTAGTGCCTAGCAGGCTTCGAGCCGGTGATGTGTATTCGGGCTTTCGTGCCTAGCAGGCTTAATACCGGTGATTTGAGCAAAGTTTAAGATTTTGAGAATTCGCGGTAAAACTACAACTGCCTACCCGGCTTGGATGTTATGGCCAAATCTGGTGCGTCACATGGACTTACAACCAAGTTTATGACTTTTTGCTTGATGTGACTTAGGTGATATTTTTATTAAAGCAGCAAGTTTGTGAAAAGTCATTTTGTTAGGTCTTTAGGTTATCCATTTTTTTGAACTTATTTAGTTTTGAAAACATTCTCTAGCTTTTGAAAAACCCGCGCAGCTTATAACTAGCAGTTTCGATAAAATAAATTAAACCATTAAAGAAAATAAAACCAATAAAGAAATTTAAATAACGGCCTTATTACAATTAAAACCCCAAAATAGCAGAATAAAATACTTAAATTAAAATGAAAATCGACTTGCAGATGCTGTGGCCACTCCGAATCTCTCTCAGCTCCAAGCCCACTATGGTTGAGGGTTACCTGCAGAGATGAAATTAAGGGGTGAGTTTGGTAACTCAGTGTGTAACATAATCTCAACCATAGGCCAAAACAGACCAAGCCTCAGAATCAGATTTAATTGGGCCTTGGCCCATTACAGAAATCAGGTTAAGCCCATAAGCCCATAACAGATACAGATCAGATATAATATGCAAACAGAAAGCCCAACCCCAATCCATCCATAACACCCCGTACCAGCCTTACACCATGTGGGGAGACTACTCGACCCAACTAACCGCTACACATTATAGAAATTTGCAGCGACGCTACCAGATATTGTGACGAGGTCACCAGATACAGATATATGTGGCGAGGCCACCAGAACAGATATATGTGGCGAGGCCACCAGAACAGATATATGTGGTGAGGCCACCAGATTGCAGCGAGGCTGCCAGAACGCTTCCTCCATCATAAAAGCCCATACCCCATGTAACAGATATAAACCTACTATGGCATGCAACATACAAAATCTCATGCATCAGATATATTATGAGATATGATATATAGAAACAGAAAATCATACATTTCATACAAAATTTACCCTATGGGTATAAAGGTCATTTTGCACCTAGGGGTACAATGGTAATTTCCATACTTAGGGGTATTTTAGTCCTTTTTCCAAATTTTTGAGGATTTTATGCATGTCCAAGTAATTACTAGTCAAATTATGCCTACGGAAGTCCATTTATCCTTAGTTTCCAGTTTTGCCCTTTTTAGCCCAAAACCCCTAATGGGCCTTACTAAGTCCATTAACGTCTTGAGCCCATTAAACCCAATTTTATGCTCAGTTTACTAACTTTAACCATATTATTGAGTTTGACACTGTTAAATTGCCTTTTTCGCCAATTTTACCTATTTGGGCTCGAAAGCCCATTGGGCACATCTTTGGCCCCTCGAAGCCCAACTTACCAAAATGCTTGGAATTGCCCCCTCCGCAATTCTGTCATCGTTGAAACCAAATTTGCCCATAACAGAGTAAACGATTACTCTTAGGTTCTCCCAAGATCGATTATTCGGTCACCTCCGATCAGTTTTCGGTCAATCTTTCGGTCATTACGGCCTTTACCGTTCTAGTCTAAAGTAGAGATATGATACACACCTGTTAACGGATGAAGTGACAATGAGATCCACGTACGAAAGCCTACAGTTGATTACTAAAGTGTTAGTCTAAAACTCGCTAATCAATAAGCCATAATCTCCTTACCAAAATCGGCCAACATGGCCTAAGTCCCTAAAAGCCTTTACCTTGCTGCCGAAATATGAACTAGGTCTATGTGCCTAGCCGTGCCAACCTTCAAATCCTTGCAAAGCACCCCCCTTTGCCTCCACTAGCACAACAACATCAAACAAGAGACCACAAAGCCTTAGTCCAAACGATAGCCACCCCTAAAGGGGTTTCGGCTTACATCTTAAATACATGAAACCAATCAAAATTTCTGAGTACTTACTAATGTGCTAATCGGTTCAAGAAATGCCTCTAGATGCCCTCTTAATCACGATCTAAGTAAAAAAAAAGAAAGAATTTGAGACTAGGGAGAGGAGAATTCGGCCACACACAATGAGAGTTTCAATCAAGAGAAGATTCGGTAATGGGTGTAGGGTGAGAAGAGGTGATATGATTGATAGAAGAAGATGGATTCGGCAAGAAGGGGTGTTTTGGCTTTTGAAGCTGTCGACAAGGGCTTGTAGAAAAGAAGAAGAAGAAAGTGAAAGATTCGGCAGAGAGAGGTTTGCAGAAAGATGAAATCGGCTAGAGATGCAAAGAGAAGAGAAGAATGGTGAAAAAGTTTAGAGGAGTGGCTTTTGTCACAGAGAAATCGGCAGTGGGGTTTCTGGGGTAGGAGATTCGGCTACTAGGTTTAGAAAAGCAGAAAAATGACCCCTAATTTACTAAATAGAATTGGCAGAAGAGGGGACCTATTAGACTAAAGAAATTAGCACCAAAAGAGACCCAAATGCTGATTGTGCCTTACCTATGCTGCTTGCCGAATTTGCACCATAGAGAGTCCCTTGGCCGGCGACCTTCATTCAAAATTCAAAAGTCCATAACTTACTCCTAGATTCACTCCTATGACTGATTCAAACTTCTTCCAAGCAGAGTTTTACTCTGCTTCAAACTCTTACCTGCTCCTTGCACAAAATAAAATGCCACACTTGCATATTCTGGGACTTGAACCTTGGCCCTCCTTCAAGCTCCACACGCCACATTTTTAGGAGACTAGTGGCGTCACTTAGCCACTCTACCAAGGCTCCTTTTGTGCTATATTCCACGCACAATTTCTTAAAACACCTACTTGCAAAAGCCCCCTATTTTCTAAGTGAAAAATCTAAAATTTTCCCGAGTTTTTAACCAACACCTGGGCCTTCCATAGGCCCATTAATACTCCTCAAACAAGAATTACACACCCAAATACCAAAGTTAAAACATTTTGTCAGATGAACAACAATTTAAGAGAGACCCAAAAATTGGGGCGTTACAGACCAGGTATGTATTCTATACTCTTATGTGATTTTGTTTTGGATTGAATTATAGGTGTATAATGTAATAAGTTTGCGAATAAGTGTTATGACTATAAATGTGATCGTGATACATTCAGTCCATGTGTGATGTTACGTGAAAGTATTTGGAGATGAAATTGAGTTTATAGTTATGTCCTTTGCATAGCCCATGTGCTAAATTTGAAGAATTTGGCTAATTGTGCATTCGGCCATGGTAGTAGTTGAGGGGAATGGTTGAGTTTTTATGCTTTAGATTGGAAAATGATTTTGGTATGGAAATGAGCTAATGAAAACCTAGTTTTTATACTTTAGATGAATGTTTGTATTTGGCCTTAGACAATATTTGTATAAAGAATTGATTTTAATGTCAAATGATATATATATATATATATATTTATATTTAGCAAATGTGGGGATAGAAGGGTTGGTAAATTGAGAGATTCAATTTGACTTAGAAGTTGAGCTGAGTACTTGATAAGCTTGCTAAAGATGATTTCCATGGCCAATGAAATTCGGCCTTAATCTTTATGTGATGGATCTCTTAATTGCCGAAAGTGTTCATGAAGTGAATAAATTGGATTTTGAACGTTTTATGTTTAAAATTTAGAAAGTGTTTTGTTGTGGCAATACTTAAATTTCTTTTTAATGGAAGGAAAAATAGGTTACCATATGTAGGTGATTGCCAAAGTAGAACCTTTGTAGTAAATTGAGAGGCATGAAATGAATTTTCCGTGTGTAGTAAATAGGTTAACTATGTTATAAGAGTTTTGACTCAAGTGAGATCAATGTGTTAAATGAGTTATATTTGATGATGTGTATTCGGCCAAAAGATAATATATATAGAAAATGGCTCGCTTATTTACTAAGTAAGAATGTATAGATTGAGATTCAGTCTGATTTAATCTATGAGGAAGAATCGATTCGTATTCTGGCTTACGAGGTGAAAGAATTACGAAATAAGAAAATCTCATTGGTTAAAGTTCTATGATTCAAACACAGAGTGGAAGAAGCTACTTGGGAACTTGTGGACTCTATGAGAGAACGATATCCTAACCTTTTCACTGGTAAGATTTTCGTGGATGAAAATTTCTTAAGTGGGGGAGAGTTGTGACAGCCTTAATTTGACCCTAGTCAGAATGTTGTTTCGAGATCACAAAACCGAGTCAAAAAATTTTCTAAATGCTCATTTCTATGTCTATTATATGTGTTAAATCATGTGTGAAATTTTTGATGTTTTGATGTAGTCATTTGATGTGAATTTGTGAAAAAGGACTCAAGTGATAAAATTTAAAGATGTGATAGATGGTTTTTAAAGGGCCGAATAATACATGCATTAAAAGTAAGGGACTTGCATGTCAAATTTCCCTATTTATAATAAGTGGCCGGCCATGACATGATTACTTCCCCTAGTTTATGTTTTCTTATATTATTAAATTGAAATTAGATTAAAATTATTATAATAAAATGTATTAATTATGAAAAGATGAATAAAACAAAAGAAAGAGAGAAATTTGTTTATCTTTTTTTGGGAGCTTTAGCCGAAAAACACTTAGGAGAAGAAGAAAGAAAACTCAAAGGGAGAACCGGCCATGCATGTTAAAACTTAAGGTACGTTTGAAGTTATTTTTGGACATCTTGGTGTGTTTTGAGTTAGATGTTAGTTCTCCTTTGTAAAACATGTTAAAACATTAGATTTGGGTGAGTTGAAGCTTTCGGCTATGAAGCTTTGAGTGTGTTTAAATGGTGTTGTTTTTTAGAAAGGTGAATACTTGTTTTGTCATGTTATTTGAGTCATTGATAGTTAGTAATATGAGCTTGTTAAAAGAAATTTGTTGATAGGTTAAATGACTTTGAGAAAATCGGTTATCCTAGATTGCCGAATGCATTATGAAAGCTCTAATGATGAAGTTGGGATTGTGATATGAATTAAGTTTGATAGTTTGGAAAATTAAAAGTATAGTTTTTGGTGTTGGTGTTTGTAATGCTGAATCTAAACTAATTTAGTCATTAATAATAATCGGTTTTGGGTTATTAGATGAGGTTAGATGATTCAAATGGTATAAATGAATGTATGGAATTATTGATTAACCGAATATGAGCTTGATATATATATATATATATTGATTTGATTCACTATAGTATTCGGCAATGAGTTTTGGTAAATTGATAAATAAAATGTTTCATTTGTGGTTTATGAAATAATGCTTTAATGTATGTCTTGGGTAAGAAATTCGGTCATGAGTACCTTGAGATGATGTTAAACAAAAATATAATGTTTTTAAAGTAGGTGTCGAATGTGAAAGAAGTTTAAATGACTAGTTAAGTGATATGTTTGACTACTTTTTTTTTTTTTGAATATTATGAGAAATGTGTTTGAGAGGTTCAAATGGTGAGTTCAAGGTTATATAAATAGATTTGATAGACTTTGAAATTAAAAGTAAGACCTTGGTGTTTTGTATATGTATAGCCGAACCTGGAAAATAATATTTTGAATATGGACATTCGGTTTTAAATTTATTAAGTATTGTTTTAAATGTTCTAATATCAAAAGGAAGTGAAATCAACATTCGGTCATGTCAATTATAATTGATGATTGATAAATGAAATTGTTAAAAATGTTGAAGTTTAGTACTAAAGTCTTTATGTTTGTGATGAAATGGCCAAATGAGATTATTTATATAAGACATGTAGCCAAATGGCTATTAGCTTATAAACTAAAATAGTGCTTAAGATTTATGTGGTACTATGATTCCATAATGAATTGCTGAATGTGAGTGATAAGTAATTAAACAAATTTATTTGTTTCACTTAAGCTCAAGAGCAAAGAGGAGCAAGGTCTGATAAGGGAAAAAAAATTAATTGAGTAGCCAACCATAACCGTTTGAATATATCCGAGGTAAGTCTGGAGTAGTCACATTTAGTACGTAATTGAAAATGCCTTGCTATGTGTATGATAGTTGTGCTGTGACCTATCGATTCTATTTGAATTAAGAATTATGTGATAAATAATTATGTATATGGCTTATAGCCGAGTGATCACTATGAGTTAAGCTTGAATGGTGAATTGGATTTATGATATTTATGTATGACTTTTGAACCAAAATTTAAATGATGGTGTTCATATGATGCTTACATCTGAATGTAACAAATGATTACTAATGTGATATGTTATATGAGATGTGATAATATGTGAATAATTATTCATGATACTTGATGTATATTCAGACTTGAGGTCCGAGGCTTGGTGCTGGATTTATATCCAAACTTAAGTTCGCAGGCTTCGTGCTGGTATTGTATCCGGGTTTTAAAGTCCCGCAAGCATAATGTTGGTGAATTAATTCAGATTTTGATATTGAATGATCACAGTAAACCACCATCGAGTAAGTACTATACATTTAAGATGTTCAGGTACGTATTACCTACTCATATGTGAATTGACTTTGAAATGGATCATTAGTATCAGCAAAGAATATAGATGTGATTGATTCTTATATTGTAAATATGAGGATGACCTAATCGGTCATGGTATGTTTGTATATGAAAGTATATGCTAAAAATTTCCTTATTGTACTATTGTACATTATACCAAGGGATTTTGTAAGTTATTAGTTTCATAGTTCGATATACGTATGTGGATGATTTCCATATTTGCAGATAAGAGAATGACCTAACTGGTCGATATCTTCATATGTGAAAGTATATGACTAAATTTTTATGATATGCAGTTTTAAAGTAAAGTGAAGTATGTGAGGAAAATGTATAAGTACTTGGGTATATTCAGCCATAATACTATAAGGATTGAGAATGAGTTGGTTTAATTGAATGTTTTGATTAACGATAAGTCTTTAATTGTTTGTGATACTTAAAACTTACTAAGCTTATGAAAGCTTACTCTGTTCTCTGTTTCTCTATTTTATAGATTGTCGATTTTGACCACCGACTCGGGGGTCGTGAGCAGTTCGTCACACTATCGATCTTTTTGGTACAGTTATATTTTGTACTCGATATGGCATGTATAGATTAGGCTGGTGAAACAATATTTTGTAATTGTAAATATTTGACCATACAAAAGTGGCATATGACTTAAATGTTTGAATGTATTTCAGTTTGTGTTTTATGACTAAGTGATTGTGAAAATGAAGGATTTGGTTCAGTAATACTTCTTAACCCTAATTTGGCGATCGGATACGGGTTAGGGGTGTTACAATTTCATTTCGAACTCAGACTATTTCATATTAGAACCTTTCTCATTTATTCACTTGAGATAACAATTCCTACAGATAGTACATTCAAGGTGTACAAATATATAATCACAAATGAACTCATTCATCAAATATATTCCATGTTTATATATCATAGTCTCATATTTCCATCTATCAATTACCATCATTTCCTCGTATTTCAGACAAATATGTGTAACAATTTATAAGCATGCAATTCCCTAACTCTTCCTACCGATCACAATCTAAATTGATAAATCACTTATTGAATCTAATTTCAATATTCACTAAAATTAAGCCCTATAAACTCACAAGTTTGATTTTTGTATTGTAACGATAAATCATAATTTCATAATAAATATTCCAAATAAAACATTATCTCATTTCTAATTCAATATTTATCAATTATAAGAAGGCATATGATCAATTTATACACAAGTCATTCATATATTTTTCCTCCTCCTCCACTCCATCCCACATCCTTAATATATATAGTACACTTATTAGTAACATTACCCATAGTTTCACTATTTACTTATGTATATTCAAAGCTGTCCACCCGTGTTATAGTCACTAAATTATTTATACCTTGAGCTAAAAAACTCCAAATTAAGAGCCACTAATTTTCCCTGAAACTAGACTCATATATCTTATTATCATAAAATTTTCATAATTTTTGGTTTAGTAAATAAGTACAATTTATTCTTTAAAATTACCCCTGTTCTGCTATTTGACAGTTCTGACCTTTCTTCACTAAAAATTAATTATATCCTCATAAAAGATTCAGATGATGTTTCCATTTAGTTATATTGAAAATAGACTCATTCAAGATTTTAAACATATAAATTTAAGCCACTTATTATTTTTCTCCAATTTTTGATGATTTTCCAAACTCAAAACAGGAGAACCCGAAATCATTCTGACCTTGTCCTATAAAACTTATTATATCTCATGATTCACAATTTCATTACTTACAAAATTCTTTTATAAGAAGCTAGACTCAATAAGCTTTAATTTTATATTTTTTTCATCCTCTGATTCAATTTCTACAATTTGTGATAATTTTTCAAAGTTAGACTACTACTGCTGTCCAAAACTGTTCTTTTATAACTTATTTTGCAATTAAATCCTTTACCCAATTCTAACTTGAAATTCTATCAATTTAACCCCTAATTCACCAACTAATTCAATATAAACTATACTTGAAAATCTATAAACTCTTAAAATATCAACTTAATTTCATCAAAACCTTGTTTTAAAACTTCTAAATCATCAAAATTAAAAGAAAAAGACTTGATTGACTTACCTTTTAAAGGTTAAAGCTCTTAAACCTTACTTTCTCCTTTTCTTTTTTTTTTTTCTTTCCTTTCTCTTTCCTTCTTACCCGTTTTGCTGTCTATCTCTTTTCTCCTTGTTTTCTTCATATTTTAATTTCTTATATACACATATATATACACTAATTAATAATAATAATTATAATAAATATCTTTTTATTAACAAATATTTATATTACATTTGTCACCTTTTAATAAGTTTGTCATATAAAAATCTTATATAATAATTATTTATCTAATAAATATCTTTTAATTCGAATTAAACAATAACAATATATCATGTCGTATACAAATCATAGACATAGTTATGTGCCAAACTACCATATTTCCATATTCAGTTTACCATTTCCTCAATCATATAAAAAAACATTCTATTCACATTTCCAACATGAACAATTCATGAATCTTTGGTCACTTTCCAATTACACATATACAAATTCAATAATGACCATTCAAGAACCTTAATTCAAGTATTAAATCTCATAGCACAATTTCAATTCTCGTTTCATATCACATCATCATTTTCACTCTTTATTCAATGATTCAAATGCACAATTTCAATCGATTTTCTCATTTCACTTAATTACCCCTATTAACATGACTCGGACTTTGGCGGATATACGGATCCAACCAAGCACACCATATTGGCACCCAGTGCCTCATCGGATAGTTCAAAGCAAATTTGACACCCAGTGTCTCATCGGCCTAGCCGAAGTAAAGTGGTACCCAATACCTCATCGAATCTACCCGAAGCAATATGACACTCCAAGTGTCTCATCGACTCGAGGTCGAAGTAACCCTGAACACTTCCAATCCTATTGCATGCCAACTATATCCACTAAGCCCGACTAGTTAATAGGGTCTCGGAAACACATATCAATTTCAATTACTTTCTCGTAATTTCAATCAAATTCACATCATTTGCTCTTTGGCCACATTTTCTCACATATTTTGCAATTCAAGCATAACTTGCTTCAATTTCACATTTTCACATATTTTCATTTCATTTCCATTTCCAATAAATCAAAATCATTCAAATTCAATACAATCATATAATTCAATCTCACATACACTTATGTATTCATCAACTATATTCAATCACATTCAATTTATATAGCACTACTAAATTCAATTCCATTCCCATGCTCATATATCAAATAAATTAAGCACATAATAAGAAATAATTCAAATTATGATAATACAAACCGATATTTTCCTGAGCTACTCCTCGACCACTTTTTCCTTTCCTTTCGTATTCGATGGCTCGGTTTCCTTGTTTGCTACGAAAATTAGCAAATTTATAATTAATTAATAATATACATAATTTATACAATTTCCAAATTTTCCATATAACTTTTATCATATTCCCACTTATATCCTAAACTTTGTCATCTTCTCTTCTTTAGCAATTTATCTCATTTTCTTATTCAATTCCCATTAAAACTTTCATATAACTATCAAATTTTCATCATTTTTCCCTAAATTTGAATTTCTTCCAAATTACTCCCTAAAGCTCAAAACTTATACCCTAGTTTACAATTAAGTCCCTAATTCAATTCAAATTCACAATTCTATCAAATTAATCCCTAATTCCACCATTTCCTTAACATAAACCCAAATCAAACTTCCATTATTTGCTAATATTTTCACATAAATTCAAGAGAATCTTTCTCTAGAGCTTCAAAAACATCAAAATTACAAAGAAATGGACTTAATTGACTTACCAAATTAATCTCCAAGCCTTAATCCTTCAATTTCCCCTTTTTCCTTCCTTCTTTCTTTCTTTCTTTCCCTTTCACGTTTTTCTCTGTACTCTCTTGTTCTTTCTTTTCTTTTCTTCTTTTGTTATTTCTTTTTAATTTCTTTTATTTGTTTTCTTTAATTAATTATTATAAATATCTAATATAATAACCAATATATAAATTACATTTGTATACATATATATTATGACACATGCACAAATCCTTGCCATACACTTGTCTTTATCACAACAATTTAATAAAATAATATTTACATAATTAATAATAATTATAATAAATAAATAATTAAATAACATTTACTTAATAATTAAGTAAATACATACATAACATACATTTGTACCAATAAAATTAATACACATGTATTTTATCCATCATTCACACATGTCACTTTTATGGTCTAATTACTAATTTAATCCCTTGATATTTTTCTTGTAACACCCTGAATTTGGACCTAGAAGAATTGGGTTTTGAAGTCTGGGTTTGAATAAATGGAAACCTGAATAATTGAGAAGTTTTAAATATTATCGTTTAAGAAAAATTTATTTTGAATTACTATTAGAAAATTCTTACTAAATTTATTATTACTGATATTTCAAATTCTTACTGTATCTATTGATGTTTTTAAATTTCTATGAAAATGATAAATTATTATTTTTTCTTATATAATTATTAGATAATTATTGTTGTTAATTTAATGTTTGAATTAAATTATTAAACATTTTTACTGTATTTATTTTTACTAATTTATGGAAATTATAATTATTATTATGAGATAAAATTTTTACTGTATTTGAAAAAAATTATTATTATTATTTATGGTATTAATATTTGAAATTTTTATTAGGTAAAAATATATTTATTATTATTGATATTATTATTATTTGTTTTATTTAAAAAAATATATGTATAATATTTGGTGTTTAAACTCTACTAAAATAATAAGAATAAAAAGAAATTGTTTTAATTTTTCTTAATAGAGGAATCTGGGCATAAGGGGTGTTAAAGAGTTGGGTTAAAACAGGACATAAAGAGGAGATTGGCCCAGTGGTTAGGCGTGTTAAGCAGTAGGAAGGGAGCAGAGGTTCGACTCCCAGCATGTGCAAAAGTGTTTTATTTTTCTTTATATCAGGGAATGACGCAGGAAAGAGTTATATAAAGTGTGGCAGAGGCGCTGGTAGTGTGGTATAGTGCCTAGGTTCGAAGGTCGGTGCAAGCAAAGGCTTGTTTTTATTTTTATAAGCCAGGTCGAACTAAAGTAAGGTTTAAGAATAGTTGCGAGCCAGTTATGCTACAAGGACGGTTGTGGTGCAGTGGTATCAAGGTGCTAGAACTTCCACAAGGGCGCGAGTTCGAATCCAGGTGTTGTCATTTTTGGTTTATTTTTAGGCGGACCAGGACTTCAGCAGTTATAGCTTAAGATTAATTGCAACCATATTACAGTAAAAAGAATAGCTTGGTGCAGTGGCTAGCAGCAGGTTGTGGAGCGCAGCAATTGGAGCAGGTCTGGAGTTCGAGTCTCGCCTTGCTCACGGAAGGTAGAATTTTTGCTGCACGCGTGGGGAAGGAGTTGGAGTCCGATCAGGACTCCTAGCAGCAGGATGGAGTAATTTATTTATTTATTTATGTTTTTTTTAATGCCAAATACAGTCGGCTATGGGCATTAATGTGCAGGAAGAGTTCTCAAAAATTTTGGCATTATTGGATTGCTCTTCTTTTGATTTTATAGGAATCAGTTTTGTGTTCTTTTTATTATCTTCTTTTCACAAATCTATTGTTCTGTTCTTGAATTTTTCCTTTTGTTATTTTACCCGTTATAGCTGATTATAGGATTTCTTTTGCTTTGATTAAAGTCACAACTTACATTCCTTTTTGTTCATTCAAATACTTCTTCCTCTTTACTCATAAATTCTAAATAAGACGATTAGATTTTCTTTCCTTTAATCAATTTCTTTCCCTTTGATTTTTTCCCCTTTTGATTTTCTTTCCCAAAAGGCCGAAACCCCATTCTTTTACTTAGTCATATCGGGATCGTTCCTTTTTATTTTATCTTCTTCTTCGTTGCATCCAAAGCCGAAAACATCGTGTTCATAGGGATTTGGTAGCCGAATTTATAGATCCTTTAAGTTCACTCTTTGCTCGAATTTAGAGGCTGGATTTGCATTGGAATCGAGATAAGAATCGTTTTGGTTGAAAGAGCCTGTGGTAAGTATTCGGAATCATTTATTTTTATTTGAGTTTGTAGAAAAGCTGAATAACCCCTAATCACTTAGGGAGGCTATCATTATAGACTAAAAGGGTTTTATTTGTGTTAGATCATTCTATTAAGAGAAGGCCGAATAAAGGCTGTCGATCAAAAGAGCTTTGGAAGGCGAGGACCACTTGGATGACGGATTTAGACTTAGTCATCAGTTTTGGCAAAGGTAAGTGGGTTAAGGCCATTTAAGGAGGTTGGCCGAAAATGTATATTGTGATAATAGTGAGCATTCGACTTTGTTTTTAGATATTAATGTGATTTAAACGAATGTAGGATTGAGTTGGAGCAGATCTCGTCATCGTTCTTCGTAATCAGGTGTGTAACTTACCCCTTGTAGTAGCTTAGATTAATGTCGGCTGAAAAGCCGAAATGCCGAATCCCGGCATCGTTAAATTTCTGGTAACAAGATAAATAGTGGATAGGTTAGAATACAATTGGCTCGGTTAACGAAATCGATGGAACAGGTAAGATTACGATTTTGAGTATGTTGGTAAGTTGGGCCTCGATGGGCTGAATTAGGCCAATGGGCTTACAGGCCCATTTGGAGTAAAAATTGCTAAAACAGAATTGTGATAAATGTATGATTAACCCAGATAGAACGATAGTAGTATTTAGGCTAAATGGACCTAGAAGGCTAAATCGGTACTCGTTAGGCCCGTTAGGGGTTTTGGGCTCAATAACTCGATTTTGCTAAAATAGGCTAAAAATTTCTGTTTTAATACTCCAGAATGTTGAATAAGTATAAAAAATCCTAATAAGTGTTAAAATTACGTAATTACCCTTATAGCTTAAAAATGACTATTTTACCCTTAGGTGGAAATGACCATTATACCCCTAGGGTTGTAAAATGATTATGTTGATTGTGATATTGATATTTTTCATGAAATGATATGATATGCACATGATATGCACATGATATGCTACGATATGTATACGATATGCCATGTTATAATCATTACATGCATGGGTTGGGTTTATATGATTGGAGGAAGTGTTAAAGGGCTTTGCCCCAGTATACCGAAAAGGGCTTTTGCCCCAGTTTACCGAAAAGGCTCCTGCCCCAGTTATTAAAAGAGGCTAGGCCTCCAGTTATATGATAAAGCAGCTATGCTGCCAGTGGAGAGTTTGGTTGGGTGGGTTGAGTTATTCCCCACATGGAGAGCTTGGTTGGTACGGGTGGAGAGTAGCGGATGGTGGGTTGAGTAGTCTCCCCAACTGGGCTTTGCATACATACATTAACATTACACGTGATATTGAAATGGGCTTTGCACACATACACTGATATTATATGTGATGTTAAAATGGGCCTTTCGGCCATACCGTTTACAGAAAAGGGCTTCGGCCCAGTGAATTGATTTATGAAAAAGGCTATGGCCCAGCAACCGATATTTGAAAAGGGCTTCGGCCCAGTTATATGTTGAGACTGATTTGGGGGCTTAGGCCTAGTTTGCTGATATTGATTTGGGCTCTGTAGGTGGCTTGTTGCACACTGAGTTTTCCAAACTCACCATTTTTTTTCCTTCCATCCTTGCAGGTGAGCCTTAGATTGGTGGACTTGGAGCTGGGAGGGATTCAGAGTGGCCACAAGGACTGGACTATTGGATTTCTAACTAAGTTACCTATTTGAAGTTAGATTTAATTATTTATTTCTGGTTTTGGGTTGTAAAAAGGGCCTCTTTAATTATTTTTATTTTGGGTTTTTATTCTTTACTTATTTAAATTGGTTTTAGCTTACGTAGGATATTATTTAAATCGAGTTGGAAATAAATGATTTTAAGACGTGATTTTTATAAAAGTTACTTGTTTTCAAAATAACACGATAACCAAGCAAAGCTTCCGCAATTTTAAATGATCTTGTAGATAAATATTTCAAATAGTTAAAGTGTGGCAATGGTAGTGTGCTTGTCTAGGAGTGGATCCATGAAGAGCTTGGTACTTAAGCAGTCTATTCGACTCACCTCCTCTTTTCTGGAATCCTACCTGGTGCCCAGCTTCCATTCACTTTAAGTCTTAACGAAAAAGGTCAAATTTATTTGATACTTAAACCGTTTTCAAGATAACATGTTTTATAAAGGTTACAAATCTGATTTTTCGATATTTTATCTATTCTTAAAATAACATGTTTTTGCAAACTACAATGGTTTACAAGTTTTCACAATTTTCCATAAAGAATTTTACAAAGTGGTTAAACAATGTTTTGATTACGTTTTGCCAAATATACACAAACTAAGGTTTTATACAAATTTAACGGTAAGAGTTTTTAAACATTTAAGAAGGGTTTTCAATGAAAACATGGTTTTCAAAAAACACTTCAATGTGACACATCAGACTTGGCCGTAACGTCTAGGCTGGGTTTGGGGTGTTATATTTCTATTCTATAATTAAACTTTTGCATTCTATTCAATTTAGTCCTTTCTACTAATTACTTCTAATTAAACTAAATTCACATCACCAAAATCTAATTCAACTTATAACTAATTTCATAAATATTTTTAATCAATATTTACGGACTTATTTTCCTAAGACGGAGGCCCTACGACTCGTTTTTCGGTACCCGAAAATTTTGGGTCGTTACATTTCTCTCCCCCTAAAAAAAATTTCGCCCTCAAAATTTACCTGAAAATAGATGGGGGTACTGAGATCTCATAGTTTCTTCCGGTTCCCATGTTGCTTCTTCCATTTTATGACTTCTCCATAGCACTTTCACTAGAGGAACTCGTTTATTTCTCAATTCTTTCACTTCCCATGCTAAAATCTTAACTGGTTCTTCTTCATAAGTCAAATCAGATCGAATTTCAATATTTTCAATAGGAATAACATGAGAAGGATCCGATCTATACCTTCGAAGCATCGAAACATGAAAACCGTCGTGTATCTTTTGCAATTCTGGAGGTAAAGCCAACCGATAAGCTACCGGTCCAATTCTTTCCACTATTTCATATGGCCCAATATAACGAGGACTTAATTTACCTTTCCGGCCAAATCTCAACACTTTCTTCCATGGCGAAACTTTAAGAAATACTTTGTCCCCAATTGAATACTCAATATCCCGTCGTTTCAAATCAGCATAAGATTTCTATGAATCAAAAACCCTCTATTTACCATCAAATAATTCTTAATACAGGCCTACGGGACTCAAAATAAGTTTAGAAATTGATTCGGGATCAAACCGGGAACTTTTAAAAATTTTCTTAAAAAATAGGGGCACACGGCCGTGTGGCTTGGGACATGCCCATGTGGACAGCCTGTGTGGAATCACACGGCCATGGGGCCAGGCCGTGGAAGAATCTGTTTCTCCCACACGGCCAGGGCACACGCCCATGTGATTTGGCCGTGTGAAAACTGCAAGTTTCATCATTTTTAAGTTATTTTTACCCACTAAACATACCTAATACATGCCCAATTCATTGACTTATAAATGTTAACCAAAAACTATTCATTTTATCTTCAAATTTAGCAAAAACTCATTCATTCATTTCAAAAAAAACACTTCTCAAAGTTTATACACTATATTTACATTCAAAATATTAAACATTTACAAGTGCCAAACATTAAACCTAGTACATGCCACATTACCAAAAGGATAAATACATCACCACAAAGTTGAGCTGAGATCGGGACTGATTTGGATGCTTGAAGAAACCTCAACTTTACCTAACCTGCGAACGGAAAACAACCGTACGCTGAGTATTGGAAATACTCAGTGGTATTATCATAATTCGAATTAAACAATAACAATATATCATGTCGTATACAAATCATACACATAGTTATGTGCCAAACTACCATATTTCCATATTCAGTTTACCATTTCCTCAATCATATAAAAAAAACATTCTATTCACATTTCCAACATGAACAATTCATGAATCTTTGGTCACTTTCCAATTACACATATACAAATTCAATAATGACCATTCAAGAACCTTAATTCAAGTATTAAATCTCATAGCACAATTTCAATTCTCGTTTCATATTACATCATCATTTTCACTCTTTATTCAATGATTCAAATGCACAATTTCAATCGATTTTCTCATTTCACTTAATTACCCCTATTAACATGACTCGGACTTTGGCGGATATACGGATCCAACCAAACACACCATATTGGCACCCAGTGCCTCATCGGATAGTTCGAAGCAAATTTGACACCCAGTGTCTCATCGGCCTAGCCGAAGTAAAGTGGTACCCAGTACCTCATCGAATCTACCCGAAGCAATATGACACTCCAAGTGTCTCATCGACTCGAGGTCGAAGTAACCCTGAACACTTCCAATCCTATGGCATGCCAACTATATCCACTAAGCCCGACTAGTTAATAGGGTCTCGGAAACACATATCAATTTCAATTACTTTATCGTAATTTCAATCAAATTCACATCAATTGCACTTTGGCCACATTTTCTCACATATTTTGCAATTCAAGCATAACTTGCTTCAATTTCACATTTTCACATATTTTCATTTCATTTCCATTTCCAATAAATCAAAATCATTCAAATTCAATACAATCATATAATTCAATCTCACATACACTTATGTATTCATCAACCATATTCAATCACATTCAATTTATATAGCACTACTAAATTCAATTCTATTCCCATGCACATATATCAAATAAATTAAGCACATAATAAGAAATAATTCAAATTATGATAATACAAACCGATATTTTCCCGAGCTACTCCTCGACCACTTTTTCCTTTCCTTTCGTATTCGATGGCTCGTTTTCCTTATTTGCTACGAAAATTAGTAAATTTACAATTAATTAATAATATACATAATTTATACAATTTCCAAATTTTCCATATAACTTTTATCATATTCCCACTTATGTCCTAAACTTTGTCATCTTCTCTTCTTTAGCAATTTATCTCATTTTCTTATTCAATTCCCATTAAAACTTTCATATAACTATCAAATTTTCATCATTTTTCCCTAAATTCGAATTTCTTCCAAATTACTCCCTAAAGCTCAAAACTTATACCCTAGTTTACAATTAAGTCCCTAATTCAATTCAAATTCACAATATTAATCCCTAATTCCACCATTTCCTTAACATAAACCCAAATCAAACTTCCATTATTTGCTAATATTTTCACATAAATTCAAGAGAATCTTTCTCTAAAGCTTCAAAAACATCAAAATTACAAAGAAATGGACTTAATTGACTTACCAAATTAATCTCCAAGCCTTAATCCTTCAATTTCCCCTTTTTCCTTCTTTCTTTCTTTCTTTCTTTCCCTTTCACGTTTTTCTCTGTACTCTCTTGTTCTTTCTTTTCTTTTCTTCTTTTGTTATTTCTTTTTAATTTCTTTTATTTGTTTTCTTTAATTAATTATTATAAATATCTAATATAATAACCAATATATAAATTACATTTGTATACATATATATTATGACACATGCACAAATCCTTGCCATACACTTGTCTTTACCACAACAATTTAATAAAATAATATTTACATAATTAATAATAATTATAATAAATAAATAATTAAATAACATTTATTTAATAATTAAGTAAATACATACATAACATACATTTGTACCAATAAAATTAATACACATGTATTTTATCCATCATTCACACATGTCACTTTTATGGTCTAATTACTAATTTAATCCCTTGATATTTTTCTATTCTATAATTAAACTTTTGCATTCTATTCAATTTAGTCCTTTCTACTAATTACTTCTAATTAAACTAAATTCACTTCACCAAAATCTAATTCAACTTATAACTAATTTCATAAATATTTTTAATAAATATTTACGGACTTATTTTCCTAAGACGGAGGCCCTACGACTCGTTTTTCCGGTACTCGGAAATTTTGGGTCGTTACATTTCTCTCCCCCTAAAAAAAATTTCGTCCTCAAAATTTACCTGAAAATAGATAGGGGTACTGAGATCTCATAGTTTCTTCCGGTTCCCATGTTGCTTTTTCCATTTTATGACTTCTCCATAGCACTTTCACTAGAGGAACTCGTTTATTTCTTAATTCTTTCACTTCCCGTGCTAAAATCTTAACTGGTTCTTCTTCATAAGTCAAATCAGATCGAATTTCAATATTTTCAATAGGAATAACATGAGAAGGATCCGATCTATAGCTTCGAAGCATCGAAACATGAAAAACGTCGTGTATCTTTTGCAATTCCGGAGGTAAAGCCAACCGATAAGCTACCGGTCCAATTCTTTCCACTATTTCATATGGCCCAATATAACAAATTAGTATCTATTTAATATCAATTACATGTATTACAATTGTACACATACATATTATTACACATGTATTTCATCATCATCCTACATTTGTCATGTTTTACTTTATTTATCCTAAAAAAATCGTATAATATAATTAATATAAATTATAATTTAATAAAATAATAATAATAATAATAAATACCTATTTAATAACAAGTATAAATACTACAATTGTACACATATATTTTTGTACATTTGTACAATATCATCACCATCCATTTGACAAATTTTAATTTATTTATCATACAATTGTCTTTATTATATTTATTTCTTATAATAAAATATCTTAACTTTAATTAATATAATTTATAATATTTTAATTAAATAATACTTTTATAATATGAATTAAGAAAAATCTAAGATTCTTCCATGAATTGCGGCCTCATCTTAAGCCATTGGCTTATTTACCTATTTAGTCCCTTTTATTTTCTTTTACTTTATAATTAAACTTTTACACCTTATTCATTTTAGTCTTTCTTACTGATTACTCTATATTAAGCTAAATTTACCTATTTAAAACCTAATTAATTACACGACCAACTTCATAAATATTTATTAAAAATATTTACAAGTCCGATTTACCGGAACGAAGTCGCAGGAATGCAACGATAAATTTCTTAATGAAACTCTAATACCACCCTAATGACACTCCGTAAATATTTATAAAAATATTTACGACTCAGTTTATAACACTGAGATCTCGATACCTCTTTTTCTCATTTTCTTGACCAAAAAAATCACAATTTACTATTTTAAAAATATTTTAAAAGCTACATTTGGCTCATAAATATTAAATAATATAATCTATGGGTTCATTTTTTGGATTTGGTGATCTCGAAGCATTATTTCATACTTCGCTAAAATTTGGGCTATTACACTTAGGTTAGTTGATACTCCCGAGCTTTAAGTTCATTTGTGTAAACCAAAATGCCCCCTACTTCGTGTTCTCATCACAGAGTCGATGTCATGAAACAATAAGACCTATGTTGCGACAAAGCAACCAGTATGCTCCTCTGCAACCCTCTTCAAGGGTATGTCAGGACATCCACAACTTGAGTCACGACATTGAAGGCAATTTCTCACTTTCTCTATCCTGCTCTCTATGTTGTGATATTGGATCTCCCATGTGGCGACATAACATCCAGTATTGGCCCGAAATGCCTTCTAATGGTCTCCTCAACAATCACAAAGTACGTTAGCTCTCCCTTAGGCTTCGTTCAGCTATTAAGGCCAATAAAAGACTCGATGTGTACATTTTATTGAATGTAAGTAAAAGTAAAGAAACTTAACTAAAACATAGCGAAAATTCTTGTATTTTTCAAATCCCATTTTCTTAATTAATTTAATGTAGTTAAGAGGGTGAATCTGTCAGCTCCCATGTTTTAAAAATAATTACACAATTAGAAAATAAATGTTGTGGCTGAGTGGTAGGAAGTGTAGCACCACTTACCCGTATTCGGTGCCGGAATAAGGTATGAGGCTTTACTGTAACACCTCTAAACCCGGCCCAGACGTTATGGCCGAATCTAGCAGTGTCACATTGAAAGGTGACTCGTATAAATCGTATACTTGGAAGATTTTGAAGACATTCGTCAGTTCGTGGTTCGAATAAGGGTTTATTTTTAAAAAAGTTTTGTTAGAAAAATAACTTAGCTTAAAACGTGTTCCTTAGAAGGTTCACTTAATCAAAAGTTTAGGTGAGTTTGAGTAAAACTTTTGAGTTTATAAGTTGAAAACCCAAGTGTACATATCTTGTTAAATTATAGCGAAAGCTCATGTTTTAAGAAAACATTCAGATATTTATGTTGATTTAAAAACCATGTTTAATTTTACAAATCCCGTTTGAGTTTGAAACTTTAGCAGTTATAATAATAAAATCCAAATATAAAATCATACTGGAGATAAAAGGCCTTATTACAACCCAATAAAACAATGTAAAATAAGGAGAGTAAATAAAACTAGTAATCTTCAAAGTAAATAGCAGTGTAGTGTGGCCACCTCCGAGTTCTCTCCTACGTCGAGCCGCCTACTAAGGGTCACCTGAAAAAAATTAAAAAGAGGGAGTGAGTTTCGAAACTCATTATGTACAACCCTCGTCAAACAAGTAATCATGCAACAATCAGATTGGGCCTAAGCTCTATTCAATATCGGTGGCCTTTGGGCCTTAGCCCATAGTGGCCTTAGTTGAGCCTGAGCCCATATCACAATATATAGTGGCCTTTGGGCCTAAGCCCATAATGGCCTCAGTTGGGCCCGAGCCCATATCTCAGATATCAATATGCGCATGCAATGCACAATTATCCATAACCAACCCTACACACCCCCTTCCAACACTCTTGTGGGGAGATACGTGACCTACCCATCCTTATACACCCGTTATGAAACCGGTTGTGGCACCACTCATCATTGCAGCAGAATTGCTCGTGGCTTAAAAACCTTCATTGTAGCACCGGTTGCGGCACAACTCATCGTTGTAGTAGAACTGCTCGTGGCTTAAAAGCCTTCATTGGATCCACAGTTGTCAGGCGACCGTGCGACCATTATATACACTTCCTCCAATTATAATCTCGATCCATATGCAATATAATAATACATGAATGCAGCAGAAAACATATAGCATACAAAAGTCTTACTCATAACACATAGGGGTATTTCAATAATTCTGCCTACAGTGGTATTTTAGTAATTCTACCTTATAGGGGTATTTCAGTAATTCTACCCTATACGGGTATTTCAGTAATTCTACCCTACAGGGGTATTTTAGTAATTCTACCTTATAGGGGTATTTCAGTAATTCTACCCTATAGGGGTATTTTCGTCATTTCTTAACATTATGGGTCTTAATTACGAACTTTAGCCCGTCAACAAGTCTTCGTTGGCTAAAGTGAACAGACACTATGCATCAGGTAGGATTCCAAAGAAGAGGAGGTGGGTCATTAAGACTGTTTAAGTACCAAGCTCTCCCTAAATCCAATCCTCGACATGCATATGCCCATTGCCACACTCTAACCTTATGACTTGTCCAAAGACGCACTTGATAAATTAATTAAGTTTTATGCCACTTGAGGATTCATTAGAAACTAGGGCTAAAAGTCTAATATGAAACCTTAGCAGGTCTATATGCATTCATACATTCATATTGCCCATTAGGCCCAATCACATTTATATGGCCCATTAGGCCTAATTATAATTATACGACCCATCAGGCCCAATCACATCTATACGGCCCATCAGGCCTAAACCTATTCCAAGCCATACAACCAACTTAATCAACTCATCACTTATTACTAATCTACCAATTTTCACTTATCTGGGCCCACTGGCCCGTCGGGCCCATTTGGCCCATTTTGGCCCAGTTGGCCAAAACGTGACCCAAGTCTATGAGATCGCTCATAGGGTCTCTGATAACACATTGATTACCCTCATACGAGTGTTCACGCAGTCGTACGACTACCGTAGCCAAACTTTCGGCTCTTTGGCATTTCGGCATTTTAGGATTTCGACATGTCAAGATTTGCCGATCTGTTGTGTGTGTGAAGTGTATGTACAAACCTGCTTAACAAAACACACTGTGAATTCCTTAGCCACGAACCTACAATCAATGTCACTAAACAGTTAATCATACACTTATCAATTACTATTACCAAAAATCGTAATCCCACATTTGCCTTACCTTGGATGACAAGCCTTAACAGCCCTTCATTTATCACTAACCACGAGTGTTTCTTAAATCTGCATCAATCTTAATCATTAAGAACTAAACAACAAGTGACTTGCAATCATCCTAAGTCACCTTTAAACCACTCATGACCATTTGGCCAACCTTAACCAATAAAAGAGGAATACTTACCCAAAACCCCAAAACACTTAATAAGCAATTCGGCAGAGATCTGAAATTCGAGATTCGATACTAATCCCCTACCAAAATTGATTTAGAAAGAGTGAGGGAGGGACAAAATCGATACTAGAAAGACCAACTAAAAGAAAGCAAAGTACTTACACAAGAATCGACCTGCCAACATTGAAGACAAAGTGGCGACACCACAAAAATTTGGCCAAAAGATATTCGACTTTAGTGAAGGTCAACTGGGAGGAAGAAAGAAAAGAGTTTGGTGAGAAAGGAAGGGGAGAAATCGGCACAAAATAAAAGAGAGAGAATAAGGGATTTCGGCTTTTAGATATTTGGAGAGAAAGGTGTTTTCAGCAAAATAGAAAGGAAGAATTCGACATTAGCCATGAGTCCACATCCAATGCCACTACTAGCTTTCCATAGTGTAAAAATAAATCCAAAATATTACAATGCTAGCACTCAAACTAAGGATCCCCTTGCCAGCTATTGACGCCACCTCCTTGCTTCCTAAGTGGCGCCACTTAGCCATTACACCACAACCTCACTTGTGTCCTATTTCTTCTCCATTTATTTAAAAGCCATGACACTCGCAAACAGGGTTCTTTTAACATTTGACAGAAATTTCTCCACCTCAAAGCTTGAACTCAGAACTTAATAAATGGCCCTTTAACACTTTAATAACACTTAACTAAAATATCAAACACACCATGCTCATCTTAACCACAAAAGAAAGTTCGGGATTTTTTGGGCGTTACGACTCTACCCCTGTAACACCCTGAATTCGGGCCTAGAAGAATTGGGTGTTGAGTGTAGGTTCGATAAAAGAAAACCTGAATAATTGTGAAGTTTTAAAAAATTATTATTGTTAAAAAAAATGTTACTGTATTTTTTTAAAATCTTATGAAAATTATAATTTATTATTATTAGAAAATTTTACTGTATTTATTATTATTGATGTTTTAAATATTATTAGTAGGAAAAAAAGAATATTATTGTATCTGAAATTTTTATAAAAATATATTTATTACTATTGTTATTATTATTATTATTATTATTTTTATTTAAAAATATATAGAGTGTTATTATTAATTTGGTATTTAAATTCAGTTTTTAAATGAATTTGGAAGTTTTTAAGGAGTGGGAAAAATCTTGGTTCAATCCAAGACTTTAGCAAAGAAATTAGTTTTTGTTTGTTAGGGGAACTGGGCAATAAGGCTTTAATAATTAAGTGGGCTAAATTTGTCACAAAGGGAAGTCTGGTTCAATGGTAGAGGCGCTAGGAGGTTGTAGGAGTGCCTGGGTTAAAGGCACGGTGCGCGCATAAATTACTTTTTATTTTAGAAGCCGTGTCGCGCTAAGGTAAGACTTAAGTATAGTTGCAACCGAGTTATGCCACAAAAAGGCTTGTGGCGCAGCGACAGCGGTGCGTTAGGAGTTCCAGGGTAGCACGGGTTCGAGTCCAGGCGCAGGCGTGTTTCTATTTTATTTTTATAAAATGAGCGGGACTTCAACAGGTAATTTTTAAAATAAAACGCGACCTTGTATTGTTAAAAGCAAGCGTGCGTCCTGGTGGTCAGCTGTGTGCTGGGCAACCTGGAGGTGCTAGGTTCGAGCAGCTTCCCGCGCAGGAAAGGAGCATTTTTGCTGGGCGCACGCGGAAGGAGCCGTGCGGGACTGGGGCGCTTCCCAGCAGTAGATGCAAGCGGTGGGGGCTGTTATCAAGCGGTGAAAAAGTTTGAATTCCATTCAAACTTTGTTTTTGTTTTTTTTTTTTTTTGCTAAAATTAAGGGATTGAAAGCAATTCAAATCTGTTTTGAATTTAAATTCAATGATAGCAAAATTCAAGGAGCAAATCGTGGAAGTAGAGTGCGAAAATCATGGTATTTGTTTTTGAAAAGAATTCAGCTATGGCAAAATTTTGGCCATTATTCCCTTCTTTATTTTGGTTGGGGTATCATGAGTATTAGTGGATCCCTGTTTATTCAATTGGTTTTTCTTATTATTTTTAGCTTCTTTTATTTTGCTCATCTTCTTTCTCTAATTCTTTTATGCATACTCTTAATCTTTCCTTCTGTTTTACACTCTTTCTTTTGCTTTTCTCTTCTCCAATCTGTAAATCTTTTCTACTCTCTTTCGAGCCAATTCACCTATTCTCTTCCTACTCTTAAACTTCTTTCTCTACCGACCATCCACATTAGTTTCTTAAACCGAATAGGCATATTTTAAATTGAATTCAAGAGTCAGAATTGGTCTCTATTGGTGTCTTGAAATTAGATCTACAATAGATCTGGAAGAAAGTGGCGCTTGGGAATGTTTTAGCAAATAGATCTTTGGTAAGCAACTAAACTTCTTCTTATTCGTTATTTTGGAAATTAAGAGTAGCCGAAATCCCTGTATACATGTAGAGAGGCTGTCGACATGGCCCAAGGGTGTTTTAACGATATATTTCGGTTCTTATATGTGTTATTTAGCGAAGAAGGTGATCTAGCGAGGAACTGAAGGAATCTATTCAACCAGATCTAGATCTAGTAGATCCAAATCGATAGAGGTAAGGTTTTATGGCCATTAAAGGTGTGGCCGAATATGGTAAGGAATCTTAGCATCGATTTTCGTAGTTTCTTTGGTTAATCACTTAGATAATGGATTCTAGGAACGGGCGCATATGAAATCTCGTCAGTGGAACTGTAAAACATGTGTGTGTTTCGAACACCCTTCAATGCTCAAATCGGCAAAAGCCGAAAAGCCGAAATGCCAAAATTCTGGCATTTCGAGAGCTTGTGAGCGTGCGAACGCTCTCAAGTTGGTAGGAGAAGGTTGGTTTTGGAATTGGCACTGTCAGGCGGGTTGACCGCGGAATTTTGAGTGCTACGGTAAGTTGGGCCTCGGTGGGCCGAATATGGGCCCAATGGGCAATTTGGGCCCAGTTAGGTAAAAATAGGTCTAAAGGTAATAATATGGATTACAGGCATAAAAACTGTTAAAACAAGATAATGGATTGGAAATTAAGGCTTAAATGGGCCTAATGGGCTAAAATGGCATGGTAGAGCCCATTAGGGGTTTTAGGGCCTAAGTGCTAAAACTGATAAATTGAATTAAATGAGTTTCTGTAACAACCACTGTAATAGTAGAGGCTGTAATAATAATAAAAACTGTAATAAGAGAACAAAATTACTGAAATACCCTTAGGGTGAGAAATTACTGATTTACCCCTAAGTATAAAATTACCATTATACCCATAGGGCTAAAATCGACTGTACTGCTTGATATGACTGTTACTGTTACTGCATACCATGATATGTATCTGTTGCATGGGTTGGGTTTTATATTGGAGGAAGTCTGAGTGGCACTGCCACGTTATTGAAAGGGGCTATGCCTCGTACTGTTTCTGAAAGGGGCTTTGCCTCGTATACTGTTTATTTGAGCAGCCATGCCGCGACTGTGGTGTGTGGGCTGGGTGGGTCGAGTTATTCCCCACATGGTGTGTTGGCTAGTACGGGTGGTGTGTAGCGGTTGGTGGGTTGAGTAGTCTCCCCGATTGGGTTGCATTCATACTGTTATACTGTACTGTACTGTTATGGGCCTATGGGCCAAACTGTTATCTGAATAGGGCTTCGGCCCAGTATTTGTTATAGGGCTTTGGCCCAGTATCTGTAATCTGAATAGGGCTTTGGCCCAGTATCTGACTGAGACTGGTTAGGGCTCAGGCCCAGTGGGCTCGAGCCGATGTGGGCTTTGGATGGGTTCTGCACACACTAAGTTTTCCAAACTCACCCCTTCTTCTTCCATCCTCGCAGGTGAACTTAGATTGGTGGACTTGGAGCTAGGAGGGATTCAGAGTGGCCACTTGGACTGGACTGATGGTTTAAATCAAGTTAATATTTCAGTTTAAACTTAATTACTTTTATTTTGATTTTGGTTTTGTAATAAGGCCCTTTTAATAATTTTTAATTTGTTTTAGCTTAAGTATGATATTATATAAATTGTTCTTAATGGGTTAGCTTTAGAGCATGGTTTTATTGACGCTACTTGTTTTCAAAATATCTCGATAAGTAGAGCAAAGCTTCCGCAACGTAAATGTTTTTCACAAATGTATATCTTCAATACATTTAAACTTAATTTGTTCGTAGACAAATCACAAGGTTAAAGTGTGGCAATGGATGTGTGCATGTCTAGGAGTGGATCTAGGAAGAGCTTGGTACTTAAGCAGTCTAAATGACTCACCTCCTCTTCTCTTGAATCCTACCTGGTGCATAGTATCCATTCACTTTCAGCCATGACAAAGAGGATCTGATTTTCTAATAACTTAAACTATTTTTAAAATAACATGTTTTCCGTAGCTACAGATGTTTACGAGTTTTCAAAAAATTTCCCATAAGATTTTACAAGGTTGTTCACAATGTTTTGATTATTACAATGTATCACGTTTTGTTAAAGCTAAGGTTTTATACAAGTTTAGCGATAAAAGTTTCTAAACATTACGAAGGGTTTTCAATGAAAACATGGTTTTCGAAAAACACTTCATTGTGACACACCAGACTTGGCCGTAACGTCTGGGCTGGGTTTGGGGTGTTACAACCCCCTTAAAAAAATTTCATCCTCAAAATTTCCAACTATCTAATAGTCGCACAACACCGATTACGCCATTATGCTTTTGTTGTGCACTCTAATTCTAATACCAAAATAATTATACAGTACACTATGATAGGGTGCGTACTAGTATTCGCATCAGGAGTGTCTTTGACCTTTTGGCGACGTGCTGCATAAACCAGAGCTGGCTGCCTTGCCTCAGCATAATTAGCACCTCTACCTGGTGCTCCACGACCTAAGCCATTTTCACCTCTGGCCTGACCTTGCCCCCTAGACGGGTGCTGACCACCCTTCTGAAGCTGCTCATGACCCCGTCCTACTCCAGCACTCACCCAAGTGTCCTTTCCCACAAAAAGCGCAAGGTGGTATTCTAGCATTAGCATTAGCAGCAAGGGGCCCAGGTCTGACCTGCCTCTCCACTTTGGCCCTCCTCGTAGGCCTCTGTCCAACACCAGAAGATTCTGTATCCTGTTTATTTTTGCCTCTTTCCTTATCCTGGTTTAAGCGCTCAGTGCACTTCACCTCTTCAGAACCTTAGCTTTCTCAACCAGTGCTACGAAATCCCCCTCCCTCTGTGGAGCTATCAGCACCCTGAGATCGTCTCTTAGGCTGTCCTCAAACCGCATGCACCGTTCATAATCTGTGGCCACTATTCCCTTAGCATACCTACTGAGTTGTAGGAATTCCACCTCATTCTCTGCCACAAATCTATTTCCTTGTGTTAAGTTTAAGAACTCCTTCCTTCGGGCATCTACATAGCTTGCTCCAATGTAGAAATGCAAACTTAAAGAATTCCCAGGTAATCTGCTTAGGTTGGGTGCCCTCTTTCACAGTCAGCCACCACTGGTAGGCTTCCTCCCTAAGCAGCGATATTGCCCCTTTTAACTTTTGCACAGGTGTGCAGTCCAAATCATCCATTATCCTTTTAGTGCCCTCTAACCAGTATTCAGCCACGTTGGGAGCCACACCAACAATACCCTAAAAGATCTCAGCCCCATTGGATCAAAGTTGCTCTTAAATTGACCCACCATTTCCCATATCATTATTGGGCCCTGCGACCCTTTACAAAATTCTCAGCATTGCCTGCGACAATACATCGTCTCCAGCGGCTCGATCATACAGCCCCGTCTTAGCCATGGGTAAGGCCATAGCCCTTTCTACTTTAACATTGGGCATATGGCCCAATGCCAACGATCTAGCTCTAACACTTCCAGGGCCTCTTCCGCGGCCTCTTGCACCTCTCTTAGCGCTCATCGTCGATTTGCTTGTTATCTGAATTAGGAATTTTATGGAATTAGTTCATAGTTTCAACGATTTAAACAAATGTCTTATGAAAGTAGTAGTTTAAAAGCTGTTTTCGCAGTCGCAAGTCCACTACGGTCTCAAGTTTCCTACATGCTTTAGTTTTTCTCTACCTAAGAATCTATCATCTAAAGTAGCCCAGTAACTATCTACAGTACATCAATTTAAGACAAGCTTAGTAATAGGACAACTTACTTGGCTCGGCGTCGAAGACTCGGTATGCCACATATCAAAATCCTTCAAAACTTTTTGATTCATTTGCAAACAATTTTAAACCCAAATTCTAAGGCCTATTTCACAACCCGAGCTTTGCAACCGGGCTCTAATACCACTAAATGTAACACCCCCAAACCTGGCCCAAACGTTATGGCTGAATTTGGCCGTGTCACATTGAAGGGTGACTCGAATAAATCGTATATTGGAAGACTTTGAAGACATTCGTCCGTTCGTGGTTCGAATTAGGGTTTATTTTCAAAATAGTTTTGTTAGAAAAATAACTTAGTTTAAAACGTGTTCATTAGAAGGTTCGCTTAATCAAAAGTTTAGGTGAGTTTGAGTAAAAGATTTGAGTTTATAACTTGAAAACCCAAGTGTACATATCTTGTTAAATTACAGCAAAAACTCATGTTTTAAGAAAATGTTAAGATATTTATGTTAATTTAGAAACCATGTTTTAGAAATCTCGTTTGAGTTTGAAACTTTAGCAGTTATAAGAATAATATCCAAATATAAAATCATACCGGAGATAAAAGGCCTTACTACAACCCAATAAAACAATGTAAAATAAGGAAAGTAAATAAAACAAGTAATCCTCAAAGTAAATAGTAGTGTAGTGTGGCCACCTCTGAGTTCTCTCCTACATTGAGCCGCCTACTAAGGGTCACAGAAAAAATTAAAAAGAGGGAGTGAGTTTCGAAACTCAGTGTGTACAACCCTCCTCAAACAAGTAATCATGCAACAATCAGATTGGGCCTAATCCCTATTTAATATCGGTGACCTTTGGGCCTTACCCCATAGTGGCCTCAATTGAGCCTGAGCCTGTGACAACCTTAATTCGACCTTAGTCGGGAAGTGGTTTCGGGACCAATAAACCGAGACGTAAAATTTATTAAATGTTAGATTTCATCCTTATTAGATGTGTGTATGCATGTATGAAATTTTGATTTCTTGGATTTTAGTCATTTGAATGTGAATTTAATAAGAAGGACTTGTGTGTGCTAAATAGTGCATGGATTAATAGTTGGGGACTTGCATGTCAAATTGACAAATTCTTCCTTAGTGGTCGGCCATGTTGTTGACTTTTTGGAATTTGCATGCATTTTATATATATAAAATGTATATATATTTGCATTATAATAAGCAACCATAATTTATATTATAAAACATATGAAAGAACATAAATTGATTTTAATAAAGTGAAAATGGGTGAGAAAAACAAAGTTGGTTCTTTCTTTTTCTTCATTGCCATAGTAAAGAAAGAATAAGGAGAAAGGAGTTCATACAATCGGCCCTTTTTCATAGTTGATTTTTAAAGGTATGTAATGTGTTTTTAGTTAAATTAAATGTGGAATTTTGTTGCTAAGGACATGTGGTAGTTAACCCATGATTTTAATTCTTGATTAATTGAGTATAGTACATTCGGCCATTTGTGAGAAATGTGGAGATTTTGTTTAAATCTTGTAATTCATGTTAAATTACGGAAATTGAGTCTTGTATTGATAAAATCATGTGATGAATGAGAGATTTGATTTGGGTGGATAAAAATAGTTTGTGTATGGTACTAATGCTTACATTCGGCCATGAAAAGGGGATGGGAAATAAATATGTTTTTCCATGTTTTGCTAAGTATTTGAGTTTGGTGGTTGATTAGAGCTAAATTATATGTGTTTTCATGTGGATTCAATGATAGTTTGGAAATAGCTAATGTGTGAGTAAATTCTACTCATAATTTCTGAATTTGAAAGTGAGAGTTTGCTAAGAAATTCGATGTGTTTCTTGTTGAATTTTTTATGAACTTGAGTTGGTTAATTGAACTTTTAAGAGGATTTGATGATAAGGAGAAATCGGCTTATGTGTTTTAGTAGGAATTTTATAAATGTCGAATGTGATTTTAGCTAATAGTAGCATAAATTGTTAAATTGAGCTTAAGGGTGATTCAAGGTCTAAATTGCTAGTAATTTGCGAGGAGTTGAAAGAATTGACCATTATGAATTGTTATTAGGAGATTATCTTTGCTTGGTTTGAAATGAATTTCTATGCTTTATTGTTTATATGGTTAAAAGGTGGCCGAATGTGAGCTTAAGCTTTGAACCACAATTGAAGCTTGATAGTTAGTTAAAGATGTCCTTTGATAGCCTTGTGATATTCGGTCTTGGGCATATTGAAATGGATCTTGAAATAATTTTTATAAATTAATTTAGAAATGGTTGTTTAATGAGGAGTGTGCATTAGGCCATGTTAGGAAATCTTGAATTGGATAAAATTTTCTATGTTTTGGTTTGTAAATTGAATTGGTTGGAAGTTGAGTTAATTATATATGTATATGTTTTATGTGTACATTAATTTCCTAATCTATGTCATTCGGCTATAAATTATCATGGTAGAATTTTAATATGTAAATTTGTTAATCTAAAGCTCAAGAGCATCAAGGACAAAAGTCGGATAAAGGGAAGGCAAAACTAAACGAATAGCCGTAGAATTATAGTCATCGACAACTCCTGAGGTAAGTTTCGGTAAATTAAATTTAGAATAAAGCTGAATATGTGTATAGATATATATATGTGCTACATATGAGATATACTAAATGATCAATGTAAGTCATGGGAAGGTTTATGCGAATTAAAGATGAATTATTAGGTGATATGTATATACACATGCTCTTGTAAATGGGTTGTGATCGAATGTGAAATTATGAAATGTACATATGCTTACATGGGTGTGTGAGTGGTGTGGTAGAAAGACAGAATGTGAAATGTGTATGTCTTTAGCCATGTGATGAAACTAAAGTGGTTTACGTGAAATGTATGAATATATATATATATATATATATGCGCTTGAGGTGTGACCAAATGGTCCTTAGTAAAAGAGTTGGATTGTGTTAAATAAGATTATGTTTGAAAGGGGGCGTAAACTCCTTGTTAATGTGGTGATTTCATGTGACTAATAGAAGTAGTGATTATGTTTTGTGACAAACCTGTGAAAACAACTATCGTACGATGTTATTCGGGTTTGAAACCTAGCAAGCTATAAAGCTGGTGATAAAATCGAAATTAAAAGTTCAGCAGGCTACAAGCCGGTGATAAAATTTTGGACATTTCAGTCCAGCAGGCTTAAATGCCAGTGATCAGTTATGGACTTTTAGTCCAGCAGGCATTGAGCCGGTGACAAAAAAATCGGGTGATACCCAGCAGGCTAAGAGCCGGTGTTATGTAAATGAGATAAAGCCGAAATATTCATATTTTATGGCATCCGATTTAGATCAAAGGATTTAAACCGTTAAGGTACGTAATGTTACTATGTGTATGTGCAACAAATGAATTGATGTTGAGATGGAATAAGACATGTTGAGAATTGCATGTTTAAATAGGCATTTGGATATCATGAAACTAAATATATATATGTGAGATCACATGGTATGTGTATGTGACTTATTACGAAAGGCTTATGTTCTTAAAGCACCTTGATTCATTAGGAAATAATGGATAAAAGAATGACTAGAAAGTTTGGTAATATATTTACGTACTACCTTTAAGTTCTGTGTGAAAGAAGTTTTAATGAAACGAGAGTTGATGTTTACTTAAGTTTTCGGCTCAAGTGAATTATTACTGACTTGATATGTATACTTCTATATGTGATTAATGTACATTCTTCTGTTATTAAATCATTGCTATTCATTCGAAACTTACTAAGCTCTTAAGCTTACTTTGTTTGTTTTGGTATTCTATTTTATAGTTTGCTGTTGCCAGTTACGAGCTCGGGGATTCAAAGTCGAAGTCATCCACACTATCTCGGATATTTTGGTATCTTTAATGACTTATTTTGATAACGGCATGTATAGGTTTACTCTTTTGCTTAAATTAGTTTAATTGTAAATATTAATACAAGCTATACGAAAATGGCTTGTGTTTTGTCAATACAAATGTTTGGTTTGAGGATTGATAAGTAATAGTTTAAATGTGATAATTTATAATATGGTATGATGGTGATGTATTTGAAATTATCGACATGTTTTGTTCTCGGCATTTGTTGTTTAGCTTTAAGAACTCTTCTGTTAAATTATGATTTGTGTGATAATACCTCGTACTCTATTCCGGCGACGGACAAGAGTTTAGGGTGTTCAGAGCCCATATCACAATATATAGTGACCTTTGGGCCTAAGCCCATAGTGGCCTCGGTTGGGCTCGAGCCCATGTCTCATATATCAATATGTGCATGCAATGCACAATTACCCATAGCCAACCCTGTACACCCCCTTCCAACCCTACACTCCTGTGAGGAGATACTCGACCTACCTATCCTTATACACCCGTTGTGACACAAGTTACGGCACTACTCATCATTGCAGCAGAACTGCTCGTTGCTTAAAAGCCTTCGTTGTAGCACCGGTTGCGGCATTACTCATCATTATAGCAGAGCTACTTGTGGCTTAAAAGCCTTTGTTGGATCCACAGTCGTCAAGCGACTGAGCGACCCTTATATAGACTTCCTCCAATCATAATCCTTACCCATATGCAATATACTAATACATGAATGCAGCAGAAAACATATAGCATACAAAAGTCTTACTCATAACACATAGGGGTATTTCAGTAATTCTGCCCTACATGGGTATTTCAATAATTCTACCCTACAGGGGTATTTCAGTAATTCTACCCTACAGGGTTATTTCAATAATTCTACTCTATAGAGGTATTTTAGCAATTCTATGGTACAGGGGTATTTCAATAATTCTACCCTACATGGGTATTTTGGTAACTTCTTAACATTATGGGTCTTAATTACGAACTTTGGCCCGTCAACAAGTCCTCGTTGGCGAGAGTGAACGGACACTATGCACTAGGTAGGATTCTAGAGAAGAGGAGGTAGGTCATTCAAACCGCTTAAGTACCAAGCTCTTCCTAGATTCAATCTTAGACATGCATATGCCCATTGCCACACTCTAACCTTATGACTTGTCCACAGACGCACTTGATAAATTAATTAAGTTTAATGCCACTTAAGTATTCATTAGAAACTAGGCCTAAAAGTCCATTATGAAACCCTAGCAATACATTCATATAGCCCATCAGGCCCAATCACATTTATGTGGCCCATTAGGCCCAGTCACAATTATACGGCGCATCAGGCCCAATCACATCTATACAGCCCATCAGGCATGATTTTATTGCAAGCCATACAACCAACTTAATCAACTCATCACTTATTACCAATCTACCAATTTTCACTTATCTATGCCCACGAACCCGTTGGGCTGATTTAGCCCATTCTGGCCTAGTTGGCCAAAACGTGAGCCAAGTCCATGAGATCGCTCATGGGGTCTCTGATAACGCATTGATTACCCTCATATGAATGTTCGCGCACTTGCACGACTACCGTAGCCAAACTTTCAGATTTTAGGCATTTCAAAATTTTGGGATTTGCCGATCTATTGTGCGTGTGAAGTGTATGTACGCACCTGTTGAACAAAATGCGCTGCGAATTCCTTAGCCAAGAACCTAAAATCGATGTCACTCAACAGTTAATCATACACTTATCAAATACTATTACCAAAAACCGTAATCTCACCTGTGCCTTACATTGGACGACAAGCCTTAACAGCCCTTCCTTGATCACTAATCACGAGTATTTCTTAAATCTGCATCAATCCTAATCATTAAGAACTAAACAACAAGTGACTTGCAATCATCTTAAGTCACCTTTAAACCACTCATGACCATTTGGCCAACCTTAACTAATAAAAGAGGAAGACTTACCCAAAACCCCAAAACACTTAATGAGCAATTCGACAGAGATTTGAAATCAGAGATTCGATACTAATCCCCTACCAAAACCGATTTAGAAAGAGTGAGGGAGAGACGGAATCGGTACTAGAAAGATCAATTAAAAGAAAGGAAAGTACTTACACAAGAATCGATCGGCCAATATTGAAAACAAAGTGGCGGCACCACAAAATTTTGGCCAAAAGATATTTGGCTTTAGGGAAGGTCAACTAGGAGCAAGAAAGAAAAGAGCTTAATGAGAAAGGTAGGGAAGAAATCGACACAAAATAAAAGAGAAAGAATAAGGGATTTCGGCTTTTAGTTAATTGGAGAGAAAAGTGTTTTCAGCAAAATAGAAAGGAAGAATTTGGCATTAGCCTAGAACCCCCAAAATCAACACCTATACATACTATAGCCGAATTTACCTATCCCCAATTTCCCAATTCAGCTCCACTTCTCTTCTCCTCAATCTCTTCCTAAGTTTTCTCTATTATCACTTCCTTGAATTTCTCTTCTGGTCACCCCCTTCAGAGTCCACATCTAACGCCACTACTATCTTTCCATAGTGTAAAAACAAATCCAAAATATTACCATGCTAGCACTTGAACCAAGGATCCCCTTGCCAGCTATTGACGCCACCTCCTTGCTCCCTAAGTGGCGCCACTTAGCCACTACACCACAACCTCACTTGTGTCCTATTTTTTCTCCATTTATTTAAAAGCCATGACACTCGCAAACAAGGTTCTTTTAACATTTGATAGAAATTTCTCCACCTCAAAGCTCAAACTTAGAACTTAATAAATGACCCTTTAACACTTTAGTAACACTTAAATAAAATATCAAACACACCATACTCATCTTAACCAAAAACCAAAGTTCGGGATTTTTTGGGCGTTACAATTACCGAAACACATACACTTGTAAACGTATTAAACCGAGTCATAAAATTTCATTCAAATTAAAATATTTTAAATTTTTATCTTTGAGTCCCTATATAGGGCCTATGAGGCCCAATACATACTTTGGAAATGGTTTGGGACTAAACCTAGAACTTTTGAAAGCACTAAAAAGTTTCTTAAAAAAATAAAACATGGGGCACATGCCCTGGGCACATGGTTGTGTGGCTGCCTGTGTGGACTCAAGTAAGGCTATTTACCAAGCCTTTTGCCACCCCAAAACACTTATACACTTATACAAATTTATCATCACACAACATGGTATTATTAAGCATTCAAACATCCACACTAAGACACCTACATACCATTTACAAACCACATTCATCATGCATAATCTCACACACACTTAACCATTCACATCATGCAACTTACACAACCAATCACATTTACCATTCATAATTATCATACATTTACTCATCCAACATATGCAGGTATACATATCCTTGAAATGCATCATCATAGATTTATAACATAACTATTATTAGCCACATTAAACGGCTCATACATTAAACGGCCAACATTCTAGGCCAACTTATAATAACATATACACACATAATCAAATCCCTATACATGCCATAGACTGAAAAATACTTGAAAATCATTGATACAATACCAATCAATAACTTGTTAGTGTGATAGAATCCCCAACGACCTCCAATCGAGCTAGCATCTGTGGCACTATAGGAAAAAGGAAATGAAGGGGGTAAGCATTGTTGCTTAGTAGGTAGGTTTGTAAATAATGAGTAATTTATTAACATTCTTTTATAAATCTTCACAATATGTTCTCAAGATAATACAATCATAGTTACATATAGTTCCACTATTTACTCATGCTCATCTCAAGCTGTCTACTCGAGTCATAATCACTAAATTATTTATATATTGAGTTATGAAACTCCAAGTTAAAATATGAAAATTTCCCTAAAACTAGACTCACATTTCTTCTTACCATAAAATTTTAGAATTTTTTGTTTAGCCAATAAGTATAGTTTACTCATTAAAGTCTCCCTTGTTCTACTATTTGACAACTTCGACCCTTCTTCACTAAAAATTAATTATCTCCTCTTACGGGAGCCGGATGATGTTTCTGTTTGTTTCTTTTGAGAATAGACTCATTAAGGATTTTAATCATATAAATTATATCCCATAATTATTTTTGTACAATATTTAATAATTTTCCAAACTTAGAACAGGGGATTCTGACCCTACCTCACTAAAATTCAAATATCTCATAATATAAAATTCTTTTGCTTACACTATTTCTTTTATATGAAAATAGACTTAATAAGATTTTATTTCATATCTTATTCAACATATAGTTCTGTTTCCACCATTTTTGGTGATTTTTCAAAGTCACACAACTGTTGCTGTCCAGAACTATTTTATTTCTAAATTTCACTCTTCCATGTTTTTTTTATAGTAACTTTCATTGTAACACTTACTCCATATCAACCTTACCAAAGTTTGATCATATATCAAGTACATTGCTCATAAGTTTACACACACATACCTGCAGTTATTCATCACATAGTCATACTTGTTTACACTTAGTCATTTCCTGTAACACCCCTTAGCCGTATCTGATGCTGGGATAGGGTATGAGGCATTACTTTACTAAAACACATGCAAACATTTAACCTCAAGGCAATGAAATCCATCCCAACTTAAAACTTTTTCAAACATTGTCTTACGATCTTTAATATGGACCCACAAAGCCCAAAACATGGTTTAGAAACAATTCAGGACCAAAACGAGTGCTTAGAAAACTTTTAAGAAAATCTACTAAAAATAGGGCACACGCCTGTGTGGAAGGGCAATACGCCCATGTGGCTTCTAGACATGGTTGTGCAGAAGGCCCGTGTGGTTCACACGGCCTAAGCACCTAGGGACACGCCCTTGCCCCTCATCCGTGTGGATTTATTTTGTAACATCGAACCTATAGAGGTTTTCACACGACCTGGCACACGTCCGTGTGCTAAGCCCGTGTCCCTCACACGCCATGACACGCCCGTGTCACAGCCCATGTGCAAAAACCTTGACATTCTGTTTCTGACGGCAATAGCTCTTAAGGGTTACATGGCCGTGGCACACGCTCGTGTGCTAGGTTGTGTCCTCCACATGGTTGAGACACATGGCCGTGTCTCAGTCCATGTGTTTATTACTGGGCATTTAATTCTGCAATCCTAAGGTGTAAGGAACACACGGCCTAACCATATGCTTGTGGGGTGGACCGTGTGTGACACACGGCCTAGACACATGCCCGTGTGTCTACTTATGTGGACAAAAATAATGATATCTACCAAGCCTTTTTGCCACCTTGAAACAAGATCAATCTCATAACAAATCATAGCAAGGTACAATTACTCAACCAATGACAATAATTAGGCATCCACACATCAACACGAGACCAAACCATCCTACAAAACATCAAATAGCTTTATCCCAAATATTCATATGCTACTTTTACCATACAATAATTTCACATAGTACCAAGCCAATTTCATGGCTAAACACTTATTGAACACCAAGCAATGATAGTAAGAATTCTTTTGACACTTAATAATCCAACTAGCCTATACATGCCATTTAACTAAAATTTGACAAAGCTTTATGTACAAAACCATAATGGGATAGTGTGCTGAAATCTCCGCCGCCTTCCAACTCGAGCAAACTTTTGAAACCCTATACACATAGGAGAGTAAACAAAGTAAGCTATAAAGCTTAGTAAGCTCATATGTTTATTAAATTTATGACAGTTATCAAATACATTTCAAGTAATTACATGAGCATAAAGAGTTCATATGATCTCACCATACAATCATTTATTCTCTTATAGAGTTAACCTTAACTTCTGAGAACTTATTAATTTCAATAATCATATGAAACGATTACGTACTTATCAGATCACTTACAATTACTTATGCATAAGTGATAAGAAATATTTCACATTCAATTCACTGATCATTTCATAAGCATAAAATATTATCTTGCATGTTAAACCATAACCTTTTCCATATTTTCAATATGGACTTATAACAAGTCTTTAAACTACTACCACTCGAGGTTCACATGAATCTTATACGTACCTGTATTCACTTAACTTGAGTACATTCTCACTCTCATCTTAACCTTGTTTGTTGATTGACTTTAACATCAATATTAACACGTTATCTCAATTCAATATTAATAAGTATCATGGGTTCATAAATCTTTCACGTTTTATTCATAAAACTAGATATAAATTTCACAATTTCTGAGTTACCTGTTGAATCATTCGAGACATCATCAAATGCTCAAGAATCACATGTGCACGGTACCAATGCCATATCCCAGATATGGTCTTACATGAAGTCACATGCCGATGCCATGTCCCAGACATGGTCTTACACTGGCTCACATGTTGGTGTCGATGCCATGTCCCAGACATGGTCTTACACTAGCTCTCATCATCAGTGTCGATGCCATATCCCAGACATGGTATTACACTGATAGAAATTGAGGCCAATGCATGTCCAAGACATGGTCTTACACTAGCTCGCATCTTTCGTTGTTGATGCCATATCCTATACATGGTCTTACACTAACACAAATTGAGGTTGATGCCATGTCCCAGACATGGTCTTACACTAGCTCTCATCTATCAGTGTCGATGCCATATCCCAGACATGGTCTTACACTGACACAAATTGAGGCTGATGCCATGTCCTAAACATAGTCTTACACTAGCTCTCACATTAAATCCGATGCCATGTCCTAGACACGGTCTTACATAGGCTTCACATATCAAGTTAATGCCATGTCCCAGACATGGTCTTACACTGACTTTCATGTGTCGAGGCTGACGCCATGTCCCAAACATGGCCTTACATTGGCTCTCCTCTATCCGTGTCGATGCCATGTCCCATACATGGTCTTATATTGACACATCTCATAGCCAATGCCATGTCCCAGACATAAGCTTACACTGGCTCTCATATCACCATGGTCTAACCATGGTCTTTTCCGTCAATTCATCATTAATCTTAGTATGATAGTACTTAACCCTGCATTTATCTTGGTTGATCTTTCAATCCAATTCCCATACATGCATTTTATCATGATCTTAGTATGATAGTACTCCTATAGAAGCTCACAATTTCTGTTATTTCACGCAATTATAATCAATTTAACAAACTTTACAAAATGGCCCCTTTTAGTATTTTCATGGAAATTATTTCACAAAATTTGTTTATTTAACAACTCTGATTCATTTTATTCCATAACATTTCAGCAAACTACACAAATTTCTCTCATGAAAAAAACCCTAAACTCTTAACCATTTTGCAAAATAGTCCCCTCATTAGCTAGATTAAGCTTTAGGGGCCCAAAAGTACAAAAATCATCGAAAATGGCTACTAAAATGACTTACTTGTAAGAGATTTGCTTGGCTGAAATTTTGAACTTCAAAACCCCATATTTTGTTGCACATTCGGTGGAGAAGAAAGAATGAAGAAGGTGATATTTTCTTCTCTTTATTTTATTTTATTTTAGTTACATAAGTCACCAAACTCCCACCAAACTTTGACCTTTTTAGTTTCTTTGTCTCTCCATGGCCGGCCATCACATTTGAAAGGGTTTATTGCTCTTTAAAGACCTCAAATTATGGATCTTTAGCTATTTAATGAAATTTACTACTAAATCGCAACTTTTGCCCTTTATGCAATTTAGTCCCTTTTCATAATTAAGCTTCCAGTCGCTAAAATTAATTCACCAAATTTTTCATGCACTCATATAATTATACAATAACACATAAAATAATGTTAAAAATAATTTCTATAACCTCAAATTTGTGGTTCTAAAACCATTAATTCGACTGGACCCAAAATCGGGCTGTTACATTTCCCGTTAAACATATCGGAGTAATGACGGATACTCGGTGGCTTGCTCATAGTACCACCCTTGCAACCAAAGGTACATTCTTCACAAAGTGGCCTTCACATAGTACCACACTTGAATCACTAGTGACATGTCACTTGTATCCTATTCTATTCCTAATGTTCAATCGGGAAATTTCTCACTTTTCGATACTTGTCAATTTCATTCAATATTCAGCCACATTTCATAAAACATAATAAAATATGATAACGTAAGTAAAAACGATGCATTATTTACATACAAACTTACCTCGGTGCAAAATATGATGAATTTGCAATTTAGTCCACAACCTTTTCTTTTCCCCGATCAAGGTCAATTCCTTGTCTTTCTTGATCTATAATAACACATTTAACTCATTTATTCATCATGCTACTCAAATTAGCCTAAATTCACATTTTGGCAAAATTTACATTTTTGCCCCTAAACATTATCATATTTACACTTTTGCCCCTAGGCCCGAAAAATTATTTTCATTCAATTTCTTTGCATTTTAGGCCTAGCCGAACCATTTTCATAACCATAGCAACCCACATTTTTCATTTATTCACACATTTGCACACATTTTACAAATTTTTACAAACTAGTCCTTTTATGCAATTTCATCGAAAATCACTTAGTAAAAGTCATTTCTCTAAGCATAAACATGCATTTTATACCATTAAACACAAAAATACACACATATTCATCATGGGCCAAAACCCTAGATATTAACCATATCTCAAATTAGTGGTAGAAATAGATAGATCTTGTCACGAGGATTTCAAAAACGTAAAAATAATTAAAAATGGGGCTAGAATGGACTTACAATCGAGCTTGGAAGCTTGAAAAACCCAAGCCATGGTTTCCCCTTGTGAAATTAGGCCATGGGGTTGAAGATGGATAAAAATTGGCTTTTAATTTTGTTTATTTAATTATTTAATCACTAAATGACCAAAATGCCCCTAACTTAAAAAATATTATATTTCACCTATTTCATGTCCATTTTTGTCCAAAAAATTTACCAATGGTCTAATTACCATTTAAGGACCTCCAATTTTAAATTTCAGAACAATTGGCATGTAGAACTTAACTTTTGCACTATTTACAATTTAGTCCTTTTAACTAAATTGAGTGCCCAAATGTTGAAATTTTCGAATGAAATTTTCATAAAATCATTCCGTAAAATTGTAGACCATAAAAATATAATAAAAATATTTTTTTTCCTCGTCGAATTTATGGTCCCGAGTTCAGGCTGTTACAATTCTCCCCTTTAAGTATTTTCGTCCTTGAAAATCTTACTAGAAGAGATTAGGGTAAAATTCTCGTAGTCTCCTCTAGCTTATCAAGGAGTCCTCTTCAATGGAAATACTTTCAGAAACACTCTGCCTTTGGTTTGAAATCCAATATCTCTAAGTCTCAATTCTGTATAACTTTTATGTCAGTTTGAAACTGTTTTCAACTTTTATAAATTGCTTTCACCATTTTACCAAAATCACAATTTAATTTAGTTTCATGCTCAGAGTTTCATATAGCTTTTTCCATAATCGATAATATAAATCTTGGATGCTAAAATAATCATACGAATTTTCATCATCGATCAAACACAATCTAAATAATATCTCTCTTTCTCCAAGGATAAGAGAAATATCGATAAGGGACCCATAGTGTCTTTATGCCAATATCACGCCAATATCATCGTTGACTGTAAAAATTCTGATTGCATTTGATATCCAGCCTTTCCTTAATGACAAAGCAACATCTGGACACAAAAATTCAGAAATACTGAGTTTCATATCCGTATACCAGAACGTTTACTTCAAATCACTGTACTTTTATCTTTCTTTGGATAAACAGACAATATACTACGGTGAGCTCTAAATGAAAACTCTCTACATAAGCCCTGAGTTCTTCAGTGCATAAATTCTATCTTGGAATAATATTAACAATAATCAAATTTAATCTAAAATTCAAAATCAAAATCAAAAGTCAGCTCATACTGTATTAACTTAATTTACCACTTACCAACCCATTTTTGAGCTCTTCTGATTTATAACGGAAACTTCGGTTTAACTTTCACTTTAGCTAGAATCAGAACACCATCAATAAGATAAATCTTGGAACCAATACTCGTAAAGTAAGCAAAGATTTTCATTCAAGCATCCGCAAGTATTTTATCTTTACCCAAAGGTTAGTCGGTATTCACGCACATTTTTTTAGTTAAAAGAAACTTAATCAATATGTCATTGTATCAGGCTTTCAAGAATACAATTTCTTCATTCGGACTATTTGTCTATAAATCTATGTATGCACAACATCATATTTGAACTAGAGAATAAACATAAATACACTTAGCTTAGTTTATCTCCCAACTGAATAGCCCATTCTGATTGAAACAACCGAGTTAATCTTAATTATTCAATAACATTCCACAGTGATCACTTCTTCGTGTTGTTAGAACAGTTCAAACATTCAATCTTTCATAGTTCTTTCAACATACCAGTAACAGATATTTACTAACTGTATTAACTTAGATGAAACATAACGTCTTTCTTGAACTCACTTATAATAATCAAAATTACTTGAGGAAAGAAAATCAATATACAGTTTGAACTTGAACTATCATAATCTTCACTTTGGCCAGTTTCGACTTCAAAGATAAGCCATGCTTGATAAATTAAATGATAAGGATGGTAAGAAAATCAAGATGATGAAATCTGAGATATAAGACCATATTGAATGTTCGAGAACACCACTCACATGAAATAATAGAAAATCTTGACGATTCATTAGAGAAACCCAGAAGAAAGAAAAACACTGTTCATACATTCTAAAATCAATTATGATAGATATAATATATATTCCATACAGATATAAATAGAACAATAGCTAGAAGAAACAGAAGAATAGTTTCATATGAATTCTCCGTCAATTTTTTATCTTAGACGTAACGGAATAGAATACCCATAGAAGATAGTGGAATGCTAATCATAGATCAATCAGACCAACAATACTTTCATCAGAAAGTAAGAAATTACAAATGTCTTTGAGAATATATAAACACATAGAATACCCAGAAGAGATAGTCGTAAATTACTCAACTATAATTGTCATATTCAAACATCTTTACATTTCAAACATTATTCTTCTTCTGACTAATTCTATCATCACTAATCCCATAATATTTCATTCATTAACAAAAATCAACTTAGAAGAAGTCTCGGTAAATACAATCTTTAGAAAGCATACCTGAATAAGTCGATTTAACCAAAATTAACTCTTTCTCTAGCTATGGCTTTGTGCATTCCAAATAATTTTTAGAAGAATCTGATATCTCTCCCATAATCATCTTTGGTCATTAAATCATTCCCATCTCTAATCACATCATTAATTATTCCACCGCTAAACTCTTTAGTTTCCTACTTGTGAGCTCATTCAATACAAATCTCGTGAACTTCATCATATGAAACTATACCGGTAAGGGGGTGAAGATTGTAAAGCCTTTAAATTTCTGATTCTCATACATACACGCATATAGCATAGCATTCAATACCAACACAATATCATGTATTTTGATTACACATCTCTAGGTTTCTACTAATCATGAACACATTTCCAAATATCTTAGTAACACATTTGCATTATCACATATGAATATCAACCAATCGTAATAAGCTCATCTCAAAATAGATTTTTCATGTTATTCACTGCAAAAAGTTACTCTAATTTATCGAAATGCAATGTTCAATTGGAACGATAACATTTTATCCATATTCCTCAAGTTATGTTAATCCATTCTATCCATTAACACATACATATCACCGTAAATCGTAGAGAATCAATTCAGGCAAATCAATATATTCACTATGTTACATGAACTTACTTAACCCCTTTTAGCAATATTGATGGTAGCTCAGTTGGAAAGCATCCATGCTTTAACCAAAACATATCACATCGAAGTCGGGAGATGTCAAACTATCATAGTTCACTTATGGCATGTATAGCTAGACCCTTGTACATGCTATGTTAGTCCAAGAATCGATTAAACCATAGCTCTGATACCATGAAATGTAACATGCCTTACCAGTATTCGACAACAGAGTAGGGTATGAGGCATTACTGAAACATATACACTTGTAAACGTATTAAATCGAGTTACAAAATTTCATCCAAATTAAAACTTTTCAAATTTTAATCGTTAAGTCCCTAAATAGAGCCTACGAGGCCCAATACATACTTTGGAAGTGGTCAGGGACTAAACTAAGAACTTTTAAAAGCATTAAAAAATTTCTTAAAAAATTAAAACAAAGGCACACACCCGGGACACATGGTCGTGTGGCTACCCGTTGGGCCACAAGTAAGGCTATTTACCAAGCCCTTTACCACCCCAAAACACTTCTACACTTATACAAATGTCATGACATTTTAGGTTGAGATAGTTGAGGAACATCCCATGTAAGTCCATATCAGACATATGGCATTGGCAGGTTGAGACAGTTGAGGAACATCCCATGTAAGTCCATATCAGATATATGGCTTTGGCAGGACAGGGAACATCCCATGTATGACCATGCCTAGAGCATGACATTGGCAGGCTATTATCAGGTAGGAAAACCCAAGTATCCTGAGTATTCCAAACAGTTTATTGGGCTAATTACGAGTTATGTTACAAGAAAGTTTAGGTAAAGGAATGGTAAACGGGAAAGGTAAAGAGTAAGTGGAGAAGTAAAATAAAGATTTTGTTAGTTTATGGTATAATATGAGTATAGTTATACTTGGTGAATGTTGTCATTTATTTACTTGTAAACTTAATAAGCATCGTAGCTTACTCCTTTTCCTTTCTCTCTTTTATAGTGTAGCCAAGCCAATTCGGGGATCGTAATGATGTCTGAGTTCGTCTCACACTATCAAAGGCTATCTCGGTATTTTGTAATTTGAAATGTTTTGAGTTATGGCATGTATAGGGACTTGAATATTTTGTGTGTATTTCCTTATGATACGATTAAAGAATGTCATGTGAATACTTGAGAATGATTAGCTATTTAAATGGCTAATTAAAAATATGTTTTGATGTTATGTATGCCTAAGTGATAGTTTATGCAAAGAAATTATGAAAGAGTAAAAGTTGGCCATGAAACAGTTTTGGCATAGCAGCAGTGATGTGAATTTGAAAAATCTCTAAAAATTGTATAAATGGAATTAAACAATGAACAAGATATAGAATTAAATATTGAGTCAATTTTCATAGGAAAGAAACAGAGAAGGCAAATGATGTCTATATTTTGAGATATTTAAATTCTTGTGAGACTGGTTTAGTGGGATTTCGTGATCCCCTGTTTTGAATTAAGAAATTCACTAAAAATTGTAAAAAAAAAAAGAATTATGAGTCATAATTATATGTATAGATTCCTTGGTGAGTCTATTTTCATTTGAAATAAATGGAAAAGTTATCCAAATTTTGTATAATAAGATAATTGATTTTTAGTGAAGAGAGGTCATGTCTGCTGGGATGAATGTGAATGAATTAATTTTAAAAGCAAATTTTTATGCCCCCAACTAGTAAGGTAAGCCTGGTAACGCTTCGTGCTAGACTTCGACGATGGTCTCGGGTAAGAGGTGTTACAGGTTTTGGTATCAGAGCAAGAGTTTAGTCTATTCTCAGAATATTCAGTATGAGTACGAGTCTAGCTATACATGCCATACTTATATATTGATAGTGTGACAACTCCTGATAATTTTAAAATGCTTTTCTTTTATAGCTATGGATCCTAAATGAGTTGGTGTAGATGATGTAGAAAGTAATGCACCCACTCCCGCAGAAGGGACAGTGCCACTCGATAGTAGTAAAAGGCCTGTTACAGTTAGTCAGGGAGGAAGGGCTCGAGAAGCCTTCTTCCAAGCTATGGATGAATGGTTTGCCGAGTTCGTTCGTATGAATCCGACTATCAAACCTCCACCCCCTTATGATCCTCAGACTATCCATGTAGCTCCCCCAGTTATAGATACAGTTAGAAGAGAAAAGCCACCAGTAGACAAGATTAGAAAACAAGAGGCCGAAGAGTTTCAGGCTACTAAAGATAATGATGTAGAGCAACCTGAATTTTGGCTCAAGAGTATTATAAGTGTGTGGTGTCACTTCTTAGAGATTCAACTTACCATTGGTTGAAGACACTTGTGTCAGTAGTGCCGAAAGAAAGAGTTACCTGGGATTTCTTTCAGGAAGAGTTCCGTAAGAAATACATTAGTTAGAGGTTCATCGACTAGAAAAGAAAGGAATTCCTTGAACTAAAGTAGGGTAAGATGACAGTGATTGAATATGAACGCGAATTTGTCAAACTTAGCAATTATGTTAGAAAGTGTGTGTCAACTGAAGCTATTATGTGCAAGATGTTTGAAGATGGGCTCAATGATGATATTCAACTATCAGTCAGTGTTTTAAAGATAAAAGAGTTTGTTGTTTTAGTTGACAAAGCCTGTAAGGCAAAAGAGTTTCTGAAAGAAAAAGAAAAAGGCAAAGCTAAATTGAGATGCAAGATACGAAGAAAAGATAGATGAGCAAGCCGTTTCAGATCCAAGAGGCCTAGAGAGTTCTCTACTAGATCAAACTTTTCAGCTGGGTATTCGAGCAAAAATAGAGATAACAAAAATATGGTTTCGAAAGCTCAGGCTACCTCAATTGCTAGTGTAGGTAGTGTCCAACCGGGCAGACCAAAGTGTCCACGGTGTGGTAGATGTCATATTGGCCAGTGTCGAGTAGCTGAGATTGATTGCTACAAGTGTGGTGCTCTAGATCATTTTATGCGAGAGTGTCCAAAAATGGTTAAAAAGGAAGAATTATAGAGTGCTAGGTTCGGGAATGTTCCAGTCCGAGGTAGACCACAGAGAAACCCGAGAACAGGGGCAGGTAATAGAGGTGTGTCTAGAGATTCAACAGTGATACTAGATGTTAGAACAGCCGCAAGGACCTATACCATCCGTGCTCGTGAAGAGGCATCCTTCGCTGATGTAATTACGGGTACATTTTCTCTTCATGATGTCAATGTTATTGCTTTGATTGATCCGGGTTTGACCCATTCTTATGTTTGCATGAAATTGATGCCTAGTTTGAATATGTCCATACAGTCTACAGGATTTGTGATTAAAGTATCGAACCCATTGGGTCAGCATGTATTAGTAGACAAAGTATGTAAAAATTATCCTTTGATGATTAGAGGTTACTGTTTTCTAGCCGATCTCATGCTATTTCCATTTGATAAATTGATGTGATTCTTGGTATGGATTGGTTGACTGCGCATGATGTGATAGTGAATTATGGAAAGAAATTCATTGAGTTGAAATGTGAAAATGGTAAAATTCTTCAGGTTAATTTCGATGAGTCAGTTAGTTCAATTGCCATTATTTCTATTATGTCTGCTTAGAAATGCTTGAGGAAAAGATATGAAGCTTATCTTACTTTTTTGTTGAATACTAAAGATCTACAGTTGAAAATTGAATCAGTGCCTGTGGTATGTGAGTTTCTTAATGTGTTTTCGGAAGAACTACCAGGTTTGCCTCCTATCAGAGAAGTTGAGTTTGGTAATGAGTTGGTTCCGGGTACAACACCCATTTCTATTACTCCTTATAGAATGGCTCCAATGGAATTGAAACAATTGAAAGTTCAGTTGCAGGAATTAATAGATAAAGGCTTTGCAAGACCTAGTTCTTCACCATGGGTGCTCCAGTACTTTTTGTGAAAAATAAATATGGTTCGATGAGATTATGCATAGATTATTAGCAACTTAACAAGGTAACTATTAAGAACAAGTATCCACTGCCTAGAATTGACGATTTTTTTCATCAATTGCAGAGAGCTACTGTGTTTTCCAAGATAGATTCGAGATTTGGATATTATCAGTTGCAAGTTAAAGAGTCAGATGTTCCAGATACTGCTTTCTGAACTAGGTATGGCCATTATGAGTTCTTTGTGATGCCATTTGGCTTAACTAATGCTCCTGCCATTTTCATGGACTTAATGAACCAAATTTTTAGACCTTGCTTGGATAAATTTGTAGTTGTTTTCATTGATGATATTTTGATCTATTCTTATGATGAGACTGAGCATTAAAAGCATTTAAGAACAATTTTACAGACTTTGAGAGATAATCAACTTTATGCCAAGTTTAGCAAAAGTGAGTTCTGGTTACAGGAAGTCAGTTTTCTTGGACATATGGTCTCAGGTGAAGGTATTAGACTTGATCCGAGCAAGATTTTAGCTACTATTGATTGGAAGCCTCCCAGGAATGTATCGGAGGTTAGAAGCTTTCTTGGTCTCGTCGGTTATTATAGACGATTTGTAGAGGGATTTTCCATGATAGCTACCCTATTGACAAGATTGCTACTGAAAGATGTCAAGTTTGAATGGACTGAAAAGTGTCAGCAAAGTTTTGACAAGTTAAAGGCATTATTGACTGAAGCTCTTGTCTTAGTACAACTAGAATCGGGTAAAGAGTTTGTGATTTATAGTGAAGCATCCTTGAATGGACTATGCTGTGTACTTATGCAGGAAGGAAAGGTAATTGCTTATGCCTCTAGACAACTAAAGCCACATTAGAAAAATTATCCGACACATGATTTAGAACTAACTGCCATTGTATTTGCGTTGAAAATCTGGAGACATCACTTGTATGGGGAGAAATGTCGAATATTTATTGATCATAAAAGTTTGAAATACTTGATGACTCAGAAAGGTTTGAACTTGAGGCAAAAAAGATGGCTAGAGTTGATTAAAGATTATGAACTAGTGATCAATTATCACCTAGGTAAGGCAAACGTAGTTGCTGATGCTTTGAATAGAAAATATTTATTTGCATTAAGAGCTTTGAACACTAGTTTAACCTTATCAGATAATGGTTCTATCTTAGTCGAATTAAGAGCTAAGCCAATGTTTCTTGAAGAAATTTGTGAAGTTCAAAAAGATGACAATGAGTTGCAAGCTAAAAGAGTGCAGTGTGAGTCAGGTATAGAGTGAGATTTTTAAATCAATTCTGATGGTTGTTTAAGGTTCAGAAATCGGGTATGTGTACCAAAGAATGATGAGCTTATTCAAAAGATCTTAGAGGAAGCACATAACAGTTCCTTGTCTATTCATCCAGGTAGTATAAAGATGTATAATGGTTTGAAGAAAATGTATTGGTAGGTAGGAATGAAGAGAGATATCTCAGAGTTTATTTCTAGATGCTTGATCTATCAACAGGTAAAAGCCGAACATCAGGTACCTTCAGGTTTATTACAACTGGTGTTAGTTCCTAAGTGGAAATGCGACCAAGTTGCCAGGGATTTTGCAACAGGATTGCTGTTTACACCGAGAAAGAAAGATGCAGTATGGGTTGTGATTGATAAGCTAATGAAGCCAGCTCATTTTATTCCAGTTTGTATGGATTATTTACTTGACAAGTTGGCTGAGTTGTATATTTCAGAGATAGTAAGACTACATGGGTACCATTATCTATTATCTCAGATAGAGACCCGAGATTCACTTCGCAGTTTTGGAAGAAGTTATAGGAAGCTTTGGGCATAAAGTTGAGTTTTAGTACAGCTTTCCACCCTCAAAACGATGGTCAGTCAGAGAGAGTTATTCAGGTACTTGAAGATATGCTTAGATGTTTTGTCTTAGAATTTCAAGGTAGTTGGGAAAAATATTTGCTGTTGGTAGAGTTTGCCTATAATAATAGTTTTTAGTCGAATTTGAAGATGGCACCTTATAAAGCTTTGTATGGACGTAAATGTCACACACCTTTGTATTGGACAGAGCTTAAAGAAAATTAGATTTATAGGGTCGATTTAGTTAAAGAAATTGAATAGAAAGTGAAAGTTATCAGAGATTGCTTGAAAGTAGCTTCAGATAGATAGAAGTCTTATGTAGACTTGAAAAGAAAAGAGATTGAGTATCAAGTTGGTGACAAAGTGTTCTTGAAAGTATCCCCGTGGAAGAAAGTCTTTAGATTTGACAAGAAAGGTAAACTAAGTCCATATTTTATTGGACTGTTTGAGGTGACTGAAAGAGTTGGGCCATTAGTATATCGGTTAGCTTTGCCGATAGAGTTAGAGAAGATTCATGATGTGTTCCATGTGTCCATGTTACGTCGTTACCATTTTGATTTGTCACATGTGATTTCACAGACAGAGGTTGAGATTCAGGCAGATATGACTTACAGTGAAGAACCGGTAAAGATTCTAGCTCAAGAGGTCAAGCAAGTAAGGAACAAAAATATTGCACTTGTGAAAGTATTATGGAATAGGCATGGGGTAGACAATGCTATATGGGAGCCCAAAGAGGCTATGCGAAAACAGTATCCAAACCTATTCACAGGTAAGATTTTTGAGGACGAAAATCCCTAAAGGGAGGAGAAATGTAACATCCCGAAATAGGGCCTAAATAGAACAGTGGTTGTGAAACCACGAATCTGAGATAAAAAAAATTATTTTGATTCATTTTTATGATTTGCCGAGTGAATAGATGCATGTGTTAGAATATTGATAGAAAATTTCATGAATTGCATGTTTAAATTGCCTATTAGGGTTTAATTGCAAAAGTTGATAAATATGAGTTCTAGATAGGAAATGATTCAATTGAAGAGCATAATCGAAGTAGAGGTCTTTAAATGGCAATTATACCATTAGGTTTTCATGGACAAAAATGGACATACATAGGTAGAAATAACCAAAGTTTTAATTAAGTGCATTTTAGTTATTTGGTAATTAGAAAGATTAAAAGGGAAAAAGATGGCAAAATGTTATCATCTTTTTCATTAGGCTGAATGTCAAGGGTTTTCCATAGCTAGGGTTTGTTTCAAGCTTCCAAACTCCATAGTAAGTGATTCCAATCCCCGTTTTTAATGTTCTTTATGTTTTCGGAGTCCTGGTAACTTGATTTAGCTTATTCTAGCAATAATTTAACCTAGGGTTCATATTTGGAAAAATACCCCTAGGTGAAATGTGTTTATGTTTTATGATAGAATATGAGGTTTTAAATTATATTAAACAACTTGTGCTACTCGGTTTTAAGTAAAAACAAGTAAAAAGACATAATCCATAAAAATACCTAATGTTCATACGTACATGTTAGAGTGAGAATTTGATGTTGCCATTAAGGGAAAATGATCAGCATGTCTTAAAACATAAGAATTAGGGAAAAAGTTTATTTTTTGAGCTTTAGAGAAAAAGTGTAAATATGTAAAAATTTAAGGGAAAAATCGTAATTTTGCCAAAGTTAGAGTTAAGGACTATTTTGATAAATGTGGGTATTAAATAAGCTAAATTTGCTAATTATCGATCAAGAAGAATGAAATTTGGGGATAGACTGAGGAAAGAAAAAGGTAGAAGATTAACTTCTCAAGTTGATCGTATTTTGCACCAAGGTTTGTTTATGGTAAATAAATGCAATATTTCGATATTTTATATTAATGTTGTTAATTTCCAGCATATATACATTTATTTTATGAGAATATTCCAAGTTGAATCAAAGATGAGCTAACAGAGAAAAAGTATCAAAAAGTCCATTTGAACCTTAGGGATGTATGGGATACGGAATGTCATGACATTTTGGGTTGAAACGGTTGAGGAACATCCCATGTAAGTCCATATCAGACATATGACATTTTGGGTTGAGACAGTTGAGGAACATCCCATGTAAGTCCATATCAGACATATGGCATTGGCAGGTTGAGATAGTTGAGGAACATCCCATATAAGTCCATATTAGATATATGGCTTTGGAGGGACAGGGAACATCCCATGTAAGACCATGCCTAGAGCATGGAATTGGCAGGCTATTATCAGGCAGGAAAACCAAGTATCTTGAGTATTCCAAACGGTTCATTGGGCTAATATACAGGTTATGTTACAAGAAAATTCAGGTAAATGAATGATAAACAGGAAAGTTAAAGAGTAAGTGGAGAAGTAAAATAAAGATTTTGTTAGTTGATGGTATAATATGAGTATATTTATACTTGGTGAACGTTGTCATTTATTTACTTGTAAAATTACTAAGCATTGTAGCTTACACTTTTTCCTTTCTCTCTTTTATAGTGTAGCCAAGCCAATTCGGGGATCGTAAGGACGTCGGAGCTCGTCTCACGCTATTAAAGGTTATCTCAGTATTTTGTAATTTGAAATGTTTTGATTTATGGCATGTATAGGGACTTAGTCATTTTGCGTGTATGTCCTTATGATATGATTAAAGAATCATGTGAATACTTGATAGTGATTAGCTATTGAATGGCTAATTAAGAACATGATTTGATGTTATGTATACCTAAATGATAGTTTATGCAAAGAAATTATGAAAGAGTAAAAGTTGGTCATGAAACAGTTTTGGAATAGCAGTAGTGACGTGAATTTGAAAAATCACTAAACATTTTAGAAATGGAATTAAATCATGAATGTGAGATAGAATTAAAGCTTATTGAGTTTATTTTCATTGGAAAGAAACAGAGCAAGCAAATGAAATCTACATTGTGAGATATTTAAATTCTTGTGAGACTGGTTTAGAGGAATTTTGTGATCCCCTGTTTTGATTTTAGAAATTCACTAAAAATTGTACAAAATGAATTATGAGTCATAATTTATATGTATAGATTCCTTAGTAAGTCTATTTTCATTAAAAAGAAGTGGAAACACTAAATGAAAACTGTACTATGAGATAATTGATTTTTAGTGAAGAGAGGTCAGGTCCACTAGGCAGTGAAATAGGGGAACCTTTAACTAATAAACTGTACTAATTGGCTATACTAAAAATTCTGGAAAAATTATGGTAAGAAGATATATGAGTTTAGTTTCAGTGAAAATTTACGGATTTAAATTTTGAGTTTCATAACTCGAGTTATAATTAATTTCGTTACTATTACGCAAGTGGATAGTTTTATTATGAACAATGAAATAAATTGTTTTGACTTCTGTAAGTAATTGGAACATTTTTAAATGTTCCCAATTTGGTCCCGAACTGTTCCAATTGCATGTTTAGGGCATCGAAGGCCCATTTTAGGGATATATTGGATGAATGTGAATGAATTAATTTTAAAAACAAATTTTTTATGCCCCGAACTTGTAAGGTAAGTCTGGTAACGCTTGGTGCTCGACTCCGGCGACAGTCTCGGGTAAGGGGTGTTACGTGCTAATTTTACCTTTTATGCGATTTAATCCATTTTCATAATTCAGCTCAAAAACAGGCAAATTAAATCACATAAATTTCACAGAATTTAATTCACATAACACAGACAGAAAAAATAATATTAAAATATTTTTTAGACTCAGATATGTGGTCCCGAAACCACTATTCCAACTAAGGTCTAAGCTGGGCTGTTACAACTCTCCCCCCTAGGGATTTTCATCCCCGAAAATCTGACCATTGAACAGATTCGGATATTGCTGTCTCATTGCATCTTCAGGCTCCCACGTAGCCTCTTCTAGTCCGTGTCGATGCCATAAAACTTTCACTAACGGAATCCTCTTGTTTCACAATTCTTTCATCTCACGAGCCACAGTCGGATCACTTCTTCTTCATATGACATATCAGACTATAATTCAATCTCAGAAGGGGATATCACATGGGATAGATCAGATATATAGTGCTGAAGCATTGATACGTGAAACACATTGTGTATCTTTTCTAACTGATATGGAAAAAGTAATCTGTAAGCAACCGGTCCAACTCGTTCAATGATTTCATAAGGTCCGATGAACTTCGGACTCAATTTGCCCTTTTTACCAAATCGAAACAGTTTCTTCCACGAAGATACTTTCAAGAACACTCTGTCGCTGATCTCAAATTCAATATCTTTTCGTTTCAGATCCACATAGGATTTCTGATAATCAGAAGTAGCTTTCAGGCTATCTTGGATTAATTTTACGTTCTGTTCAGTCTCTTTTATCAAATTGATCCCATAAATCTTATTTTCACTGAGCTCAAACCAGTATAATAGAGTTCTACACTTTCTACCGTATAAGGCTTCGTACGGTATTGAAAACCGTTATTATAAGCGAATTCAATCAATGGCAAATACTATTCCCACGGACCTTCAAAATCAAGTATGCAAGATCTCAACATATCCTCAAATATTTGAATGACTCGCTCAGATTGACCATCTGTCTGTGAGTGAATACCAGTACTGAAATGCAATTTCGTACCTAAAGCCTCTTGCAGATTCTTCCAAAATCGTGAAGTGAATCTTGGATCTCTATCTGACATAATGGACAAAGGCACCCCGTGCAATCTCACAATATCAGAAATGTAAAGCTTAGCTAACTTTTCAAGTGGATAATCAGATCGTAACGGAATAAAGTGAGCAGATTTCGTCCAACAATCAACTACAACCTAGACTGCATCTTTCTTTCTCAGTGTCAGGGGTAAACCTGAAACAAAATCAATTGTCACTCGATCCCATTTCCATTCCAGAATCATAATAAGTTGTAACAAACTAGATGGCACCTGATGTTCAGCTTTTACTTGCTGACAGATCAAACATTTCGAAACAAAGTCAGAAATATCTCTTTTCATTCCCAACCACTAGTAATGTTGTTTCAAATCATTATACATTTTCATACTTCCCAGATGTACAGACAAATGACTATTATGAGCTTTGTTTAATATCATCTGAATTAACTGTGGACTTTTTGGAGCACATATTCTATTTCAAAATCTCAGACAATCATCAAAATCAACTCGAAATTTAGAGTCAGAATCGGAACCACATTGAGCTTGTTTTGCTATCAACTCGTTATCAACTTTCTGAGCTTCACAAATTTATTGAATAAACAACGGTCTCTCTTTTAATTTGGCTAAAACTTAAGCATCATCAGGCAGAGCTAAATAAACATTCATTGCCTACAATCAAAACAATGATTTCTGACTCAAAGCATCAGCTACAACATTTGCTTTCCCCGGATGATAATTAATGACAAGCTCGTAATCTTTTAACAATTCTATCTATCTTCTCTGTCGCAGATTCAAATCTTTCTGTGTTATCAGATATTTTAAACTTTTATGATCAGAAAATACCAAACATTTTTCACCGAATAGATAGTGGCGCCATATCTTCAAAGCAAATACAATAGCAACTAACTCAGGGTCGTGCATCGGATAATTATTTTCGTGTGGCTTTAGCTGTCTCGAGGCAGAAGCTATAACTTTGCCTTCTTCCATCAAAACACAACCAAGTCTATTTAGCGAGGCATCACTGTAAATCACATATTCTTTGCCCGATTATGGCTGTACGAGTATCGTAGCTTCAGTTAACATAGCTTTTAACTGATTAAAACTATTTTGTCATTTATCGGACCATTCAAATCTCACATTTTTCTGTAGCAATCTTGTCAATGGAATCGCAATCATCGAGAACCCTTTGACGAGTCATCAATAATAACTAGTAAGTCCCAGAAAACTGTAGACTTTAGAAAAATTTCTCGAAGGCTTCCAATCCAGAATAGCTGAAATTTTGCTCAGATCAACTCAGGTACCAGATGTTGACACAACATGGCTAGAAAACCAACTTCTCGCAACCAGAACTCACATTTACTAAATTTCCCATCAAGTTGTTTATCACGCAGAGTCTGTAACACAACTCTCAAATGCTTGGCATGCTCACTTTCATTCCGCGAATAAATCAAAATATCATCAATGAATACAATGACAAACTATCTAAATACGGTGTGGAAATTCTATTCATCGATCCATAAACACAGCAGGAGCATTCATTAACTTGAAAGGTATAACTAAGAATTCATAGTGTCCGTACCTCATTCGGAAAGCTATTTTTGGAATATCAGAATCTTTTACTCTCAACTGATAAAAACGCGACCTCAGATCTATCTTTGAAAACACATTAGCACCTTTCAACTGATAGAATAAATCATCAATTTTGGGTAAAAGATATTTATTTTTTATAGTTACTTTATTCAACTGACAGTAACCAATACACATTCTCATCATGCCGTCTTTCTTTTTCACAAACAGAACTGAAGCACCCCAAGGTTAAAAACTCGGTCTTGCAAATCCTCTATCTGTCAACTCTTGCAACTGAGACTTTAATTCTTTTAGTTTGGTTGGAGCCATTCCATCGAAGCTATCAAAATCAGAGTAGTTCCTGGCATCAATTTAATGCCAAACTCAATTTCACGAATTGGAGGTAATCCTAGAAGTTCTTCAAAAAACACATCAGGGAACTCACATACAACAGGCACTGATTCAACTTTCTTTTTAGACACTTTCGAATCAATCACATAGACAAAGTAAACGTTAGAACCCTTATTCACATATTTCAGAGCTTGCATTGCAGATATTACAGCAGGCAACCCATTCAAATCACTAGACTCAATTCGAACTATCTCACTATTCTCGCATCTCAAATCAATAGTTTTCCATTTGCAATTCACAATAGAATCATGCAAAGTTAGCCAATCCATTCCCAGAATTATATCAAATTCATCAAAGGGTAAAAGCATCATATCAGCCAAAAAACATATATCTCGAAAAATCAATGGATAGTTATTGCAGACTTTGTCAACTAGAAGTGTACCACCCCAAACCTGGCCCAAACGTTACTGCCAAGTCTGGTGTGTCACATCAATAACGAACTAATCACATTTCCTAGTTATTATGATTAGGGTGAGTTTTGTAAAACCGTTCCTGTCATTTGGGAAAAAATCCAAGTTTAATTTGTGTTCGTCTTATCCACTAACGGTTTAAAATTTATCTTGTCACCATATATTGATAGTTGGTTTGTTATTCATTCATTACGAGTGCCTTGTTTTGAAAATGTTGGTTAATTTTTAAGAAAACTCACGCAGCCTTAATCAAATTGTAAATAAAGAATAAAAACCCAAAATTAAAAATAATTAAGAGCGGCCTTATTACAAACCCAAAACCACCATGAAAAATAATTAAAAATAATAAATAAATAAATAACTTAAATAAAACCCACAATGCAGTCCACGTGGCCACTCTAAATCCCTCCAGCTCCAAGTCCACCAGTCTAGGGCTCACCTGCATAGATAAGAGGAAGGGGTGAGTTTGGAAACTCAGTGTGCAAAGAAAGCCCAACCGGAGCCCAAATTAGCTCAAGCTTACTGGGCCTAGGCCGTATCCAGTTCAGTAAATACTGGGCCGAAGCCCTATTCAGTAATCAGTTAACTAGACGTTAGTCCTATTTAGTAAACAGTGTGGCCCATAGGCCCATTACAGTAACAGATTAGAAATAATGCATGTATTCAAAGCCCAGCCCATGTCCAGCCCTACACACCACCCGTACCAGCCCTACACACCATGTGGGGAATAACTCAACCCAGCCAGCCCTACACTCCACAGTTGCAGCATAGCTGTTCAGATAACAGAAAAATGAGGCAAAGCCTCCAGTACGTGGTCAAGCCACTTTGAAAACTTCCTCCATCAATAACCCAGCCCCATGCAACAGATATTCATGATATGGCATAAAGTAAACAGAAACAGTAAAGCGAGGCAAGCCACTAACAGTAAAACGAGGCAAAGCCCCTTTCAATAAAACGAGAAAAGCCCCTTTTCAATAAACGTGGCAATGCCACTTGTACTTCCTCCATCAATAAACTTAGTCCCATGCAAGAGTTTAAACATTTCATGGCATACAGTGAATAGAAACAATAAAGCATGCATTTCAGTCAAATTTAGCCCTAGGGGTATAACGGTCATTTTGCACCTAGGGGTAAAAACAGTAATTTTCCACCCTTTAGGGGTATTTCAGTAATTATTCGAGTTTATAGGGTTTCATGCTTATTTCAGTTACTAGCAGTCAAATTTCCACCTAAATAGGTTATCTAGCCCGTTTACCAATTTTAGCATTATTGGGCCCTGAAATCCCTAATGGGCCCTATAGAGTCAATTAGCTAATTTGGCCCATCTAGCCTAAGTTTTACGACCGATTTAACAGTTTTAACCTATAGAACTCCAGAATTCACTTACCGTCAATTTTCACCCGAATTGGCCCGTAAGCCCATTGGGCCCGCATTTAGCCCATCGAGGCCTAAATTTTTCGAGGTGCACGAAATCATGCACTCACCAATTTTACCAATTTCGAATACAGATCTTACCGCTTCCAACCAACCCACGAGCGCTCGCATGCTCGAAAGCCCACGAAAGTGCCGAAATTTCGACATTTTAGCTTTTCGACTTTTGCCGATTTAGTCTACTAGAGGGTGTTTGTTTACACACCTGATTTACGACAGACGTAGATGAAATCTCCCACGTGATTCTCCTATAGTCATTTCAATCCACATGTCACTACAGATCTAATTGAATAATTGACGCCAAACTAACATACCTATTCGGCTAACACCAACTAGGGCCCTTAGCCACTTACCTTTGCCGAAAATAGTAACTAGATCTAGATCTAGTTGTTCCAATGATCCAAGCCTCCTACGCTCCTTTCTAGACTGCCCCTTTCGCAACAAATACACATAAAACCAATTAGAACGACTAGCATAACTCTTTACCATAGTCGACAGCCTCCCTAAAGCATTTAGGGATTTTCGACTTTCCTTAAATCTGAAGATAATGCATGAGAAGGATTTTCGATTACTTACCACAATAATGGATCCACCAGATCTAAAGGTTTAATTCCCGATTTACTACGAATATGAACGGTTTGGCTCTTTACACAAAACGACACTAGGAGATAATATGTGCTTTGAGATTTCAGCTTTTGGAATAGTCGGCCAAGAAGAAATTGACTACTAGATTGAATGCTTTAGGTTCGAGAGGAGATCACTAGAGACAAGGGTAAGATTTAGTTTATAGAGAAAGATATCTGAAGAAAAAGAAGACTTGAACCAAAAGGTGATGGGCAATGGTGAGTGTGGTTTTGGCTTTTGTGGAAGTTGACTAATGGTCTTGTGAAGAAGATAGAAAAGAGGAAAGTGGGTTCGGCTTTTGTAAAAATTAAAGAGGAAGGAGATGAGAGAAAAGAAGAGAGGAGAGGAGAGGAAACGAGATGAAGAAAAGAAGGAAGAGAAGAATGAAGAGAATAGGTTCGGCTAGAAGAAGAGATCGGTAAAGAAAACCTAAGGTGTAAGGTTTCCGCTTTTGAACAGAAAAGAGGAGAAAAGAATGTACGAAAGAACCCACTACTAAACTTATTCAGAAACCAAAGTAATTGACCAAATCCTGAAAACTACCTCAAGAAATCGGCACTCAACTAGCTCCTAATGACGAATCTACCACCTCAACCCCTTATGGTCGAATGTGCCTTCCAACACTCCCACAGTCGGGCAACTTTGCCTCTTTCAAAATTCCTAAAACTTCTCTCCCTTATCCTACCTAATCTAATCTCATCAGCAACTCAAACTCTCTTTAGTAGAGTTCCACTTGAATTCCATCACATGACCAGCACATGCAACAAAAATAAAATACCAGCTTGCTTACCATGTAACTTGAACCTTGGCCCTTGCACTCTTCCACACGCCACTTTTTTGGGAACTAAGTGGCGCCACATTGCCACTTTACCAAGGGCTCACTTGTGTCTTAATTTACTCACTTTTTCCTAAAAACCCTCACAGCCACGACCCTTTCTATTTAAATCCAAAATTTTATAATTCTATCAGGTTTTAACCTAGGCTTGGGCCTTCTAAAGGCCCACTAACATACTTAAAACATAAATTTCTTAATCAAGCAACAAAAGTTCATGATTTCACCAAGATCGCAAAAATCCAAAAAAATCCCAAAAATTAGGGCGTTACAACTCTACCCCCTTAAAGAAATTTCGGCCTCGAAATTTACCTGACCCAATCAGGTGAGGGTATTGTTGACGCATCGCCTCTTCTGGCTCCCAAGTAGCCTCTTCTCTATCATGATTGCGCCAAAGCACCTTTACCAAAGGAACTAATTTCCTCCTTACCACTTTGACCTCTCGATCCAATATTTGCATAGGTTCCTCTTGAAAAGTCAAATTAGTCTTTACCTTCATCTCCTCCACTGGTACGGTATACGAAGGATCCGATCGATATCGTCTTAGCATGGACACATGAAAGACGTCATGAATACGGTCCAACTCTGGCGGTATCTCTAGCTGATAGGCTACTGCCTCTACCCGTTTAAGAACCCGATAAGGTCCTATGAACCGTGGACTCAACTTGCCCTTCTTACCAAACCTCAAAATCTTCTTCCAAGGCAAGACTTCAAGAAAACCATATCCCCTACCGAGAACTCAATTTCTTTACACTTTAGATCAGCATAAGATTTCTGTCTATCAGATGCTTCCTTTAACCGATCTCTGATAACTTAACCTTATCCTCAGTATCTGCCAACAATTTTGGCCCAAGAACCTGTCGTTCTCCCAACTCCGTCCAACAAGTAGGCGTACTACACCTTCGCCCATATAGTGCCTCATATGGAGCCATTTGAATACTTGCTTGATAACTGCTATTATAAGAAAATTTTGCCAATGGCAATTAATCCTCCTAACTACCTCGGAAGTCGATGATACAACCCCTCAACATGCCCTCCAAAACCTGAATAACCCTCTTGGACTGTCCATCTGTCTAAGGGTGAAAAGCAATGCTGAAGTCCAATCGCGTACCCAACGCCTCATGCAACTTTTTCTAGAATCGAGATGTAAACCTAGGATCCCGATCAGAAATTATCAAAACTGGCACCCCATGCAGTCGTACTATCTCCGCCACATACAACTTGGCCAACTTCTAAAGTAAGTAATCGGTCTAGATAGGTATGAAATGGGCAGGTTTCGTTAACCTATCCATAATTACCCATACTATGTCCTTCTTGGTGGGTGTCAAAGGTAGCGCACTCACAAAATCCATGGTTACCCTCTCCCACTTCCAAAGTGGAATCTTCACTGGCTGCAGCAGTCCAGAAGGCAGTTGATGCTCAGCCTTTACTCACTGGCATGTCAGACATTTCCCCACAAATTCGATCACCTCACGCTTAAGTCTAGGCCACCAGTACAACTCTCACAAATCCTGATACAGCTTATTCCCTCCAAGATGCATGGTACAAGGTCCACCATGAGCCTCTTTCAGAATTGACTGCCTCAAGTTAGAGTCCTTCGAAATACAAACTCTTCCTCGAAAGTCCAAATTCTCATCATTCCCAGCTTGTTGAAACTGAGGAACTAACGACTCATCCTCTAACTGTTTCTCTTTAATCTGCTCCATCCAAGTTGGTCTTATTTGCAACTCTGCTAACAAGCTCCCATCATTATATAGACTCAGACGAGCAAACATTGCTCTCAACTCAGCTACAGCCCTTCGACTCAGTGCATCCGCCACCATATTTACCTTGCCTGGGTGATACTCAATCGAATAGTTGTAATCCTTAAGCAGCTCTATCCATCTTTGTTGCCTAAGGTTTAATTCCTTCTGAATCAACAAATACTTGAGACTCTTATGGTCCGTGTATATAAGAAACTTTTCCTCATATAGATAATGTCTCCAGATCTTTAACGCAAAGATTACTGTTGCCAACTCTAGGTCATGCGTAGGGTAATTTGCTTTATCGGCTTAAGCTATCGTGAAGCATAAGTGACCACACTACCCTCTTGCATCAGTACACACCCTAGACCCACATGCGATGCATCACTGTACACGGTGAAATCTTTCCCAGGCTCCGGCTAAATCAATACTGGCGCCTCAGTCAAAACCTTCTTCAACTTATCAAAAGCTTCTTGCTGCTTCTTAGTCCATATAAATGATACTTCTTTCCTTAGCAGTTTCGTTAACGGTGCAGCAACCAGAGAGAATCCTTCTACAAACCTTCTGTAGTACCCTGCTAAACCCAGAAAACTCTAAATTTTTGATACCGACCTCGGCGGTTTCTAACCTAGAACTGCCTCAATTTTTGGAGGATCCACCCTAATCCCCTTAGCAGAGACAACATGACCCAGAAATCTCACTTCTCGCAACCAAAATTTACACTTACTGAATTTTACGTAGAGTTGCTTCTCTCTCAACACTTGCAAAACAACACGGAGATGCTCATCGTGCTTCTCCTCTGTGACAGCCCTAATTTGACCCTAGTCGGGAAGTGGTTTCAAGACCGCTAAACCGAATCATTGAAATATTCGATTGTAATATTTTATGCCCGAATTATGTGATAAACGTATGTATGAATTTTTGCATGTTTGAATTTGACAAAATTTATGTGATTGTTAAACTAAAGGACTTGTGTGAGAAGAAATTATATTATGTGTGGCTAAAATTCAAGAAAGAAATTGTATAAGGTGACAATTTTAGGGATTTGCATGTCAAATTAGCCATTTGACATTAGTGGCCGGCCAACCTACATCATGATGCCATTTAGATTGTTTTGTTTATTCATTTTTATTTACTTTTGTGAATATATGAATATTATATGCATAAAATGAATTTAATAATAATATTAAGAGAGATTGGGAGGAAAAACCAAAGTGGGAACATTTTCTTCTTCTTTGTTGCCGTGAATTAAGAAAGAAAAGAAGCTTTTGAAGCTTGAGACTTTCGGTCACTCTTAAACCCACATTAAGGTATGAAATCTATGTTAGTTTCTTATATTTTTGAGAAAATTTGAATGGCTAGAACATATCTTACCTAGCCCATGTTTTGATTTTGAATTTGATGGTGTCTTGAGCATTTGGTAATGTTGAAGCTTCATGGAATTGGTTGTGGCTCCATTTGTTATTTTCTTTGGAATTATGGATAGGGTGATTGAGTTAGTATAATGTGCATAGCTATGGATATTTTGTCAATGGGAATCGGCAATCATGCTTGGGTGATTTAAATTTGCCGCATAGTGATGTATTAGATTGTTAATACGGTTTTTGAGATGAATAAATGCCTTGGGAAATTTTGCTAGAGGATATCTTGTTAAGAAGCTCGTGAACTAAAAACATAACTTGTGTTTTGTGGCCTAAAATGGCTAAGGGCCATTCGGTTATAGTCTTTCTTTTTAAGAAGAAGACTAAATTTTATATATGTGTGTTTAGTTATGGCCGAATGTACCAAGAATGAGTCAAATAAATGATTATATTGGTTTAAATTGCTCTAATGAATTTGATTAAAAGATTATTAATTTTCGGTTGTGTATAAATTTTGGTTGACTAAATAGAAGTGAAAATTGAAAGTGAAGCGCATTTGGCCATTGAGGTGAAGGCACAAATTGTGCTTAAATTTAGAGATTTATATATATGGGTTTGAGCTTAGTAGCCTTGGATTTTTATGGCATAAGTGGGTGTTTCCATTCGGTTAATATGGTTTATTGTAATGCTTAAGTATTAACCTATGTTTTATGATTTGCCGAATGACCACATTAGAAAATGAAATGTGAAATTGACTTGTAATTTGAGATGATTGAAGGATGAATTAGGTGATAAGTAGCACTCAGCTAGTGTAGTTATGTGCCTACCTTTGGTGTTTTGATGTTTTGAATTAGAAAACATATGTGTTATAAAATTCATGTTGGGCTGAATGAACTAGTGAGTGAAACTAAGTGCGAATTTTGTATAATGCTCATAAAGATGCTTATATATTTAGTCTCATAATGACTTTGTGACCTTGGAAGAGAATGATGTTTGATTAAGAACATACATGAACTTTAACTTAGTGAAAATATATTTATAAGGCCGAATGTGTGTGTGAGATGGGATGTTCTAACTTAAGGGTTATGGCAAATGTGTTTTCGGCCTATATGAAAATTTTCGATTTTGTGAGTGAGTACATCTAGTAAAGGTATATTGAGATGCTTGTGAATGAGTTGTATATATATAGGTATTCGATTATGCCTAGATTAATTAAATAATAACTATGTGATTTTAGTGATAGATTTTGAACGGTAAACTTGTTTATTTTAGCTCAAGAGCTAAGAGAGCCACAATCGGACAAAAGAAAGGCAAATGTGGTGAAATAGTTGGTTCGTAAATAATTATTGACCATCGAGGTAAGTTTTAAGTATTAAAATCCTATCATGTGAGTTAATTTAACATGATGTACACGTTTAGTTACTCATGAGGATGATTCGTTTAAATAAGTGGCCTATGACCTGTGTAATGAGGTAGAGAAGGGTAATATAGCCGAAAGTCCTTTAGACCTATGAAGTCTTTAGAAAACAAATTGATATGTGATTTGTTTAAATGCCTATTGACCGAATATGTAATGAAAGTGCCATGCTATGTGTTAATCTGTGAATGGAACAAATGAATGATAAATTGTGACTAACTTTGTGATAAGTTTATGTGGTGAATTCAAATATATGTGTATCTGTGCTATGATCCGGGTGGAATCCCGAAGGGCATATGTGCCAGAGTTTCATCCAGGTTGAGTCCTGAAGGGCCTTCGTGCCAGTGTTAAAAGCCAGGCCAAGTCCCGAAGAGCCTTAGGGCTAGCATTAAAAGCCGGGCCAAATCTTGAAGAGCCTTAGGGCTAGAGTTAAAATCTGGGCTAAGCCCGAAGGCATTCATGCTGGAAAATACGCAAAAATTTCGGTCATAATAATTTCAACTAATGAGCCTACTACTAAAAGCTACTCAAGTACGTGCTATACACAAATTGTGAACTAGTTTTGTTGAATTATGCTTATCAATGAGTAATATCGGTTCTGACCATGGTTTAGAGTTGTATAAAGGCTTGTGGCTTCTTTACTATACATGAACTTTTGATTTATGTGGAAACGGATTAAGTTGATGTTCAGTACGTTTGTATAATGGTGGCAAACCTAGTCTTGGTTACATTTGGCTAAAGGGTTAATTAAATAAGTATTAGAATTTACTTTACTCTAGTCATTTGATTGAATTTTATTACTTAAGCTTACTAAGCACATAAATGATTACTCTGTTGCTCTTAACCTTTTGTTTATAGATCTTGTTCGTTAGCTACGGTCTCGGGAATCTTGCACTGGAAGTCATCTCTACTATCAAACCCCCTTTTTGGTATTTAAATAGCTAACTTTGTGAATGGCATGTATAGGTTTCATTTTGTGGTTGTTAAATGAGAAACTTTCATTTAGATGTTGTAATTAAGTATAGCCATGCGAAAATGGCTTCTCGATATGCTTTTTACCTTCATGTGGTCTTATGGATGATGATAGTTACTTATGATTTATATGATATGTATTTTGGGAAAAATTGGTATGAGATATATGCATTGCTTGAATGGGAATATGAAAATCTAAATGCTGAAACTTTAGGATTCAATGTTATCTTTCGGTATGCTTATTGTGTATATATATATATATATGAGTGGATTTGAGCTGATTCGTAAGTAGCTTGATGTGAATTGGCAACATGGACTTAAAGGCATGAGTAGATTTAGTTTTAAGTCTTTGAATTACATGAATAGCTTTTATCCATAAGTGTTTATATCATGCTTGTACGAGTGATGCCTTGTTAGCTTATGTGAATGTCGTGTAATGCCTCTTGACCCTCCAGTGACGTGTACGGGTTTTGGGGTGTTACATCCTCAGTTTTTGAATACACCAGAATATCATCGATAAAGACGACTACGAATCGATCCAAGTATGGTTGAAATACCCGATTCATTAGATCTGTGAAAGCCGTAGGTGCATTCGTCAGTCCAAACGTCATAACCAGAAACTCGTAATGACCATATTGAGTTCTGAATGCTGTCTTATGAATATCCACCTCCTTGACCCTTAACTGGTGATATCTAAACCGGAGATCGATCTTGGAAAATACCAAAGCTCCTCTAAGCTGGTCAAAAAGATCGTCGATTCTTGGCAAAGGGTACTGGTTCTTTATTGTCAATTTGTTCAACTGGCGATAATTGATGCACATACGCATTGTCCCATCCTTCTTCTTCACGAACAGTACTGGTGCTCCCTACGGAGACACACTCGATCTAATAAAACCTCTATCTAACAATTATTGGATTTGAGCTTTCAGTTCCACTAACTCCTTCGGTGCCATCCTATAAGGTGCGATAGACATAGGAGCCGTTCCGGGCAGTAAGTCAATTCCAAACTCGACTTCGTGATTCAGAGGTAAACCAGGAAGCTCCTTAGGAAAGACATCTTGAAACTCCTTAATAGTTCTAACCTTTTCCATAGTCAAACCCTCAGTTTTCGTCCTACGCACAAAAGCTAGATATGTCTCGCAACCTTTGTGAATCAACTTCTCAGCCCTTAAAGTTGAAACCACGTTGGACAAATAATCCCTTCACTCCCCTATAAACATTACCTCCTCATCCTCGTAGTCCTTAGCACCATCCTCTTAGCCGCACAATCTAGAGTCGCCTTATGCTTAGTTAGCCAGTCCATCTGCAAGATGAGATCGAATTCTCTAAACGGTAGATCCATTAAATCTCCAGAGGAAATCCTACCTTGAGTCTCTAAAGGCACTTCCCAAAACAGTTTGTCTACCCTAACCGAGTGACCTAGTGGACTTATCACATTTACCCCACTCACAGTTTCCTCAGAGTGCACACCTAACGACCCAGATATATCACATGCAACGTACAACTGAGTAGAACCCACATCTATCAAAGCAGTGTATGGCATGCTAGAGATCAAGAATGTACCAGTTATAATGTCAGGTGCGTCACCCTCCTCTTGACGGCGAGTAGCATACACCAGTGCTGGCTGTCAAGCCTCTGCATTTCCAGCACCCATGCCAGGCGCTCCACGTCCACGACCATTTCTGTTGCCACCCCTACCTTGTCCACGACCTCTCAGCGGTTGTAGCCCACCTCGTGCCGGTTGAGCAACCCTTTGTTCAGCAACTTGAGTCTGAACTGGTCTCCGAGGATAGTCCTTGACCCTATGCTCTTTGGACCCACACTGGAGACATGCCCCATTATGCTTCCAGCATTCTCCCAAATGTACTCTACCACGGTCTCCACAAGCCTGCGGTCTCCACTCAGGCTTGCTTAGCATTCCTGTTTGCAGTAAAGTCACACTCCTATGCGGAGCTATCAGCACCCTTAGCTCATCCTTGAGGCTATCCTCAAAACGAACGCTCCTTCACAGTGATCCACCACTGGTACGCCTTGTCTCGCAGCAGAGACACTACTCCTTTTAGCTTTTGCTCTACCGAGCAATCCAGGCCGTCCATGATCCGTTCCGTGGCTTCCAGCCAGTACTCAGCCACATTTGGGGCTACTCCAGATATGCCCCTGAAAACCTCCGCTCCGTTGGCCCGGAGACACTCAGAAATGGATCCCCTATTCACAGTCCCAGTGCTTGCCTCAACGACCCTCTCTAAAACCCTTAACATTGCCTGGGATAGAACGTCGTCCCCTGCAGCTCGATCATAAGATCCAGTCTCAATCACTGGCAGCACTCGTGCCTCCTCGACTGGCATATGTCCTAAAGAAAAAAACCCAGCTTGCACACTACCTCGGCCACCTCCACGGCCTCGTCCATGAGCTGCCCTTGTACTCATATTGACTTATCTGATTAAGAATTTTATGAAATTAGTTTAATATTTCAGTTGTTTATTATAACATGTTTTATGTATAGATAAAGTTTCAGAGTTTGTTTCCGCGAAATTGTAGCTAGCTACAGTCTTAGTCTTCTAGGGTTTAGTTTCCCTATAATCTCAGTTTTACAGTTTTCAGTACTACCCTATCTACAATATCATAGTAGGGTCTCAGTACTACCTACAGTAGTGTTTCAGTACAATACAGTATAAGAGAAGAATACTTATAGACTTGGTGCCGGGGATTCAATGCGCCACTCTTTCAAATACCAGATTTCAAAAAGCCCAATTAAAACATTACACCTTTGGGCAAAATCTTAAAAAAGTATGTTTAAAGGAAAACAGGTTTGAAAAGGGTTTGCTTAAAGATTTTCCAAAACCGATTTCAAAATACCCTTCTTGGGCTTGATTTAAAATTTTTCGAAAACTTTTTGGACCCGCTCCATAGCCAAGTTGTTGCAACTAGTCTCTGATACCACTAAATGTAACACCCCAAACCCGGCCCAAACGTTACGACCAAGCCTGGTTGTCACATCAACAACGGACTAATCATGTTTCCTAGTTATTATGATTAGGGTGAGTTTTGTAAAACTATTTTTGTCATTTGGGAAAAAATCCAAGTTTAATTTGTGTTCGTCCTATCCAATAACAGTTTAAAATTTATCTTGTTACCATATCTTGATCATTGATTTGTTATTCATTCATTACGAGTGCCTTGTTTTGAAAATGTTGGTTAATTTTTAAGAAAACTCACACAGCCTTATTCAAATCATTTAAATCAAATTTAAATAAAGAATAAAAACCCAAAATTAAAAATAATTAAGAGCGACCTTATTACAAACCCAAAACCATCATGAAAAATAATTAAAAGTAATAAGTAAATAAATAACTTAAATAAAAACCCACAATGCAGTCTACGTGGCCACTCTGAATCCCTCCAGCTCCAAGTCCACCAGTCTAGGACTCACCTGCACAGATAAGAGGAAGGGGTGAGTTTGGAAACTCAGTGTGCAAAGAAAGCCCAACCAGAGCCCAAATCAACTCAAGCTTACTGGGCCTAGGCCCTATCCAGTTCAATAAATACTGGGCCGACGCCCTATTCAGTAATCAGTTAACTGGGCCTTAGCCCTATTCAGTAAATAGTGTGGCCCATAGGCCCATTACAGTAACAGATCAGAAATAATGCATGTATGCAAAGCCCAGCCCATGTCCAGCCCTACACACCACCCGTACCAGCCTTAAACACCATGTGGGGAATAACTCAACCCACCCAGCCCTACACACCACAGTCGTAGCATAGTTACTTAATCAGATAACGTGACCAAGCCACTAACAGTAAAATGAGGCAAAACCCCTTTTAGTAAAACGAGGCAAAGCCCCTTTTAGTAAACCGAGGCAAAGCCCCTTTTCAATAAACGTGGCAATGCCACTTGCAGTTCCTCCATCAATAAACCTAGTCCCATGCAAGAGTTTAAACATGTCATGGCATACAGTGAACAGAAACAGTAAAGCATGCATTTTAGTCAAATTTAGCCCTAGGGGTATAACGATCATTTTGCACCTTGGGGTAAAACAATAATTTTTCACCCTTTAATGGTATTTCAGTAATTATTCCAATTTTTAGGGTTTCATGCTGATTTCAGTTACTAGCAGTCAAATTTCCACCTAAATAGGTTATCTAGCCCGTTTACCAAGTTTAGCATCATTGAGCCCTAAAACCCCTAATGGGCCCTATAGAGTCAATTAGTTAATTTGACCCATCTAGCCCAAGTTTTATGACCGGTTTAACTGCTTTAACATATAGAACTCCAAAACTCACTTACCGTCAATTTTCACCCAAATGGGTCAGTAAGCCCATTGGGCACGAATTTAGCCAATCGAGGCCCAAATTTACTGAGGTGCACGAAATCATACACTCACCAATTTTACCGATTTCGAATACAGATCTTGCTGCTTCCAACCAACCCACGAGCGCTCGCACGCTCGCAAGCCCACGAAAGTGCTGGAATTTTTACATTTCAGCTTTTCAACTTTTGCCAATTTAGTATACTAAAGGGTGTTCGTTTACACACCTGGTTTACGACAGACGTAGACGAAATCTCCCACGCGATTGTCCTACAGTCATTTCAATCCACATGTCACTACAGATCTAATTGAATAATTGACACCAAACCAACATACCTATTCGGCCAACACCAACTAGGGCCCTTAGCCACTTACCTTTGCTGAAAATAGTGACTAGATCTAGATCTAGTCGTTCCAATGATCCAAGCCTCTTACGCTCCTTGCTAGATCGCCCCTTTCACAACAAATACACATAAAACTAATTAGAAGGACTAGCATAACCCTTTACCATAGTCGACAGCCTCCCTAAAGCGTTTAGGGATTTTCAGCTTTCCTTAAATCCAAAGATAACACATGAGAAGGAGTTCCAATTACTTACCACAATAATGGATCCACTAGATCTAAAGGTTTAATTCTCGATTTACTATGAATATGAAGGTTTGGTTCCTTACACAAAACGACACTAGGAGATAATATGTGCTTCGGGATTTCGACTTTTAGAGTAGTCAGCCAAGAAGAAATTGACTACTAGATTGAATGCTTTGGGTTTGAGAGGAGATCACTAGAGATAAGGGTAAGATTCGATTTTTAGAGAAAGATATCTGAAGAAGAAGAAGTCTTGAACCAAAAGGTGATCGACAATGGTGAGTGTGGTTTCAGCTTTTGTAGAAGTCGACTAATGGTCTTGTGAAGAAGATAGAAATGAGGAAAGTGGGTTTGGCTTTTGTGAAAATTAAAGAGGAACTAGATGAGAGAGGAGAGGAGAGGAAATGAGATGAAGAAAAGAAGGAAGGGAATAATGAAGAGAATAGGTTCGGCTAGGAGAAGAAATTGGCAAAGAAAACCTAAGGTGCAATGTTTCAGCTTTTGAACAGAAAATAGGAGAAAAGAATGCATGAAAGAACCCACACTAATCTTATTCAGCAACCAAATTAATTGACCAAATCCCAAAAACTACCTCAAGAAATCGGCACTCAACTAGCCCCTAATGCCGAAACTACCACCTCAACCACTTATGGCTGAATGTGCCTTCCAACAGTCCCATAGTCAGCCAACTCTGCCTCCTTCAAAATTTCTAAAACTTCTCTCTCTTATCCTACCTGATCTAATCTCATCAGCAACTCAAACTCTCTTTAGCAGTGTTCCACTTGAATTCCATCACATGACGAGCACATGCAACAAAAATAAAATACCAGCTTGCTTACCATGCAACTTGAACCTTGGCCCTTGCACTCTTCCACACACCACTTTTTTAGGAACTAAGTGGCGCCACATTGCCACTTTACCAAGGGCTCGCTTGTGCATTAATTTACTCACTTTTTCTTAAAAGCCCTCATAGCCACAACCCTTTCTCTTTAAATCCAAAATTTGATAATTCTATCAGGTTTTAACTTAGGCTTGGGCCTTCTAAAGGACCACTAACATACTTAAAACATAAATTTCTTAATCAAGCAACAAAATTTCATGATTTCACCAAGATCGCAAAAATCTCGAAAAATCCCAAAAATTAGGGCGTTACAAGAACACTTTTACCTAAAGGGTTCAATATTTTAATTACAAGTTCAGTAGACTCTATAGGCAAAGTCTTACTGTGCACTAAATTCATATACATATAAGAATGAGTAGACCCTAGATCTATTAATGCAATCATAGAAGTATTGTATAGAGTAAAGGTACCCGTTATCACATCTGGAAACGAAGCTTCCTCTCGAGCTCGGATAGCATAGACCTTGGCTGGTGCTCTAGCCTCAGATCGAACAGAAGTATCTTTCATAGCTCTCTGGCTACCACTCATATTTCCCACGTTTGCCCGAGGTCTACCTTTAGCTGAAGTATAGCTGGGTCTCAGATTTTGCATAATTTCTTGCTCAACAGGTTCTAGACAGTCTCTGACAATATGATCTAAAGATCCACATCGGAAACAAGCTTGGTCATTCAATCTCCAACTTCCCAGATGTCTTTTTCCATAGTATCCACACTCGAGCCTATCAGATCAATCATTTCCAACACTAGTAACAGATGTAGCAGGAGTTCTAAAATTGGAATTAGGTCTAACTCAATCTTTGCTCGAATGTCCCATATTAAACTTGAAACGATTAACATCATCTCAAAATTTCTTTGAAGCAGTCTAGAATGATTTACTTGCATATCTTCTTTTTTTTTTTTTTACTTCTTTGGCTTCAGAATCAACTTTTCTTTTCTCCTTTCCGAGTTCCTCAGCTTTACATGTTTGATCAACAAGCACAACGTACTCTTTAATATCAAGAATGCCAACTAATAAACGGATATCTTCATTTAAGCCATCAATGAATCTTTTACACAATATCCCTTCAGTTGATACACATTCATTCGCATAGCAGCTTAGATGAATAAACTCTCGCTTGTATTCCGTTACATACATACGACCTTGTTTCAGTCCCAAAAACTCTTTCCACTTTTGATCAATGAATATCTGATTGATGTATTACTTGCAGAATTTAGATTGGAAGAAATCCCAAGTTATTCTTTCTTTCGAAACAACAGAAATCAGAGATTTCCACCATTGATAAGCTGAGTCTCTATGCAAAGAAACTGTACATTTCACACATTCAACAGGAGTGCAAGACATTTCATTGAAAACTCAAATAGTATTATCGAGCCAAAACTCAGCTTTCTCAGCATCGTCATTAACAGTAGCCCTGAACTTTTCGGGCCCATATTTTCAGATTTTATCCACTAGAGGCTTGTTTATCAAAGTCAAATTCATAATCGGAGGTACAACGAAAGTTTGAGGGGGATTTGTCGGGGTAGAGGTTGTTGAGCAGCCGGATTCGTATGAACAAATTTTGTAAACCACTCACACATCATCTAGAAGAAAGCTTGTTTTGCTTCTCCTTCATGACTATTAGTCCCATTTCTTGAATCAGAAGGCACAGCCTCGTGTGCAGGAGCTGGTGCATTACTTTCAACATCGTCAGCTACGGCTCATCCAGGATCTATTACAATACAAAAAACACCTTTCAGATGTCAAGATTCATCACACTATCACATTTTTAGATATATGACATGTATAGCTAGATTCACTTTTGCTATGGTAGTCCTAAAATTGACTAAACGTGGCTCTGATACCAACCAAATGTAACCACCTTGAATCGTATCTGTTGCCGGATTAGGGTTAGGAGCATTACCAGATAGTTCAAAAATTTTACAGACATTTCTCATTCATAAATCACATATCATAATCAAACATTATCATTGAGCCCCTTAAGAAGGTCTACGAAACCTTAAACATGCATTAAAAGAATGTAGGGACTAAACTGAACACTTAGAAGGTTTTAAGAGATTTAAGAAAAATTTCCATCTAAAATAGGGCATACGCCCTTGTGGCTAGGCCGTATACCTCCCACGACCGTGTCTCACATCCTACATGACCGTGCCTCAATTTTACCCTAGCCCATGGACAATACTGAATAAGTCATACAGTCACCAGACACACCTGTGTCATCCTGAATTGGCCACATGATCACTAGACACGCTCGTGTGTCCAGCCCGTGTGCCATACTGACCAAAAAAGTTACAGAATAGGGGACTCACGGTCAAGTTACATGCCCGTGTGCTCTGACCATGTGGCACAAAATAGGCTATTCGAAAAGCCAACTTTGCAACCTTAAATGGTCATCCCTACAAGCCAAAATCAAAGCATTTCATGCCAACATTTCTCAACCAATTCATACCTAAAACATACATCAACATAACAAAATCACTATCAACCAATTCATACTCATTATCCAAAGAAAACCATATCAAAATCTGAAGGCAAAAGCATATCAATATACACTTTCCATAATTCATTAGTAACTTTTAGAGATAATTTATCAAAACTTACCATTTCTTAAACATTTTCATACCAAGATGACCAATTCTCATTAGGCCTTAAAACATCACAAAACATATCAAATTTACTTCACAAGTCACATGCCAAAAACAAGCATAATCTCAACCATTGGTTAGCCATATCACATGGTATAACTTATATACATACCAAAACATATTCAAACTTATCTAGCTTATACATGCCATAATTCAACATTTATACTTTCAAAATGTACCAAAACAAGTTTAGATACTGTGGTGATGATCCTCTACAATCCCTGAGCTCCCGGTAGCTACGATAACTATAAAACAGATGAAAAACACACAGAGCAAGCTACAAAGAGCTTAGTAAACCATATACAAATAAGTTCAAAAGATAATTTATATATAAATCGTCTTAATTTCAAAAATATCATAAACCATTCACTTAACCTTTCGTGAGCTACATTATTCCTATATGTATACACAACTATCACATGTTCCCACTTCATTCTCAAATATATCACATTTCATTTCATATAAACATGCCTTCCATATTCAGATCTTCAGTTCAATACAAATGTACCTGAATCAAATGCACATTCATTCATACATTTATTTCTCGAAATTGCTCAATAATCCATTCAAAATAATCAAATATACAGTAGGCTTAAGAAGTTCGTACAATGCCAGCATCCCAGACGTGGTCTTACATGTATTCAAATATCGATGCCACTGTCCCAGACAGGGTCTTACACGAAATCAGATACGATGCTAATGTCCAAGACATGGTCTTACACAAATTCTCTAATTGATGCCTTTGTATATAACATGGTCTTACACAATATCTTAGATCGATGCCAACGTCCCTGACGTGGTCTTACACAAGATTATATCACAAAATTCTATAATTCGTACGGGGTTTTTCGTACATTATCGTATTATCAAAATTTATTGGTTCTCATATATTCAACTCAAATGATCATATATATAACATTTCAATGCAAGAAAAATTCAATTCAAACACATTATTTGTATATTGACTTACCTCGTTCAGATTCGGACGGATATAAACAACTACTCGATCACTTTCGACTTCCCCAATTCAAATTTCATTTTCTTTTGTTCTTTGTCTATATAAATTCAAATTTAGATCATTCAATTTCATATTTATTCAAAGCAATCTAAATACACATATTTATGGCATTTTACAAAAGAGCCCTCACATTTCCACATTTTGACACTTTAGTCCTTATCTCATAAAATCATCAAATTCACAAAATACCACAATTTCATTAAAAATCATGTGTGTCGAATTCTCATATGTTCTCTACTAGCCCATATATTTCTATTATTTCACATTTTAGTCCCTCAAAAACTCATTTTCACAATTTAGCCCAAATTGCTCGAATTCATCAAAAATTCGTAGACAAAATATATTTCATATTTCATCAATTAATACTTCAAAGCTCACAAAATCAATAATGGCATAACTCAAAATCATCTTCAAATTCTCAAATTGAAACATGGGCTTGATAATAGACTAAGCAACGATCACAAAAACATAAAAATCATCAAAAACAGATTAAAAACAAACCTTTAATCAAGCTAGAAGCTACCTGAATGCATGAAAGCTCCAAAACCTTTCTTTTTCTTTGTATAATTGGCAAGATGAGTGAATATGTCACTTATTTCATGTTTTTTTTTTTCAATTTTAATTACTTTAATTCACATTTTACCAAATTAACCTTATTTAACAAACATATGAATCATATATAATAAGGTCATTTATGACCACTTACGAATTAAATGCTATAATTACCATTTAAGGCCATAATCATTAAAAGCCATCTGAATTAAACACATTGAACATATAGCATGCTAATTTTACCTTTTATGCGATTTAATCCATTTTCATAGTTCGGCACAGAAATAGACAAATTAAATCACAAAAATTTCATAGAAGTTAATTCACATAACACAGACACAGAAAATAATATTAAAATATTTTTCAGCCTCTGATATGTGGTCCCGAAACCACTATTTTGATTAGGGTCTAAACCAGGCTGTTACAGTGTAGGCTAGAAGAAACCCACTTTGCTGAATCTTTGCTACAGTACATGAACCACCAAAGTGTCCCCCACCTAGAGATGTATGGCAATGATATAAAATCTCAGCAATCTTACTTTCAGCTACACACTTTCAGATTTTATTATCTACACACTATGTAAACATGAACGGATCCTCCCAAAAATAATATCGACTATCATGAAGGAATTTCTTCCTTTATTGGTATGTCATTTCTCAAAGAATTATTCCACATGCAAGATAATTAGAAAAATCAACAAACCAAGGTGTTTCATGAATTTGGCTTACCTCAAATAAATGTTCATCTGGGAAGTTATGTTAATAGGTGCACATGATCGAGTTGCCTTATCTTGCTCCTGTAATAGCCCGGTTTAGACCCTAGTCAAAACAGTGGTTTCAGAACCACATATCTGACTTAGAAAAATAATTTATTATTATTTTCTATGTTTATAATATGTTAATTAGCATGTGTGAATGTTTCATAAGAAAATTTGGCCGTTTATGTGGTTAATTATGAGAAAGGACTAAATTGCATAGTTGGTAAAAGTGGCATTTTAATTGTTGATATATTACATTGCCATGATTTGAATTGGTTGAATTCCTTAAAAGGCTATTAAGCCACTATTAAGTTATTAACAAACATGTCAATGGATTATGTAGTTTTAATTAATGTTTCATTAAGGGTAAATGTGGAAATTCATTATTAAAGTGATTTATAATAAAAAAATAGAAAATGGCCATTATTTTCTTCATGTTTGTCGAAATTGAGAGAAAGAAAAGCTAGGATTTAGCTCTTTGTTCATTTGGTCTTAATCAAGCAAAATTAAAGTATGTTTTCGCTTTGGTTTTTGATGATTTTAATGTTTTTGAGATTGTTGCTTAGTCTATTAACAAGCCCATGTTGTAATTTGAGAAATTGATAACGTTTATGAGATGTGCTATTGATGAATGGTAGGTTTTGTGATGATTTTTGATAGATTATGGTAGATATATGTTTGATAAACATATTTTATTCTTGAATTTTTAATAAATTTAGCTAAATTGGGCTAAATTGTGAAAATGTTATTTTGGGGGACTAAAATGTAAAATTGATGAAATATGTGGGCTTGAATAGACTAATGGAGAATTCGGTTACGAATGAAAAGAAAGAAATTTTGTGTATTAGATGATTTTATGAAATAGGGACTTAATTGTTAAAATATGAAATGTGAGGGCTATTTCGTAAAATGCTCTAATTGTGTGTCTTTGGATTGAATTGAATGAATGTGTGAGTGAACAGGTTAATTTTAATATGTATAGATCAAGAAAGTGAAACCTGGACTTTGATCTTGGGAAATCGAAAGTCGACGAGTAATCAACTTATTCCGATAAATCACACTCGAGGTAAGTTCATAAGTAATAATTTCATTATAAATTCGATTAATTACATTAATATTGAATGAAGCATGTTGAATGGAATCTCAGATGAGATAGGATTATGAAATGAATGTATTGTTATGATAGGAAATGGTATAAACATATATGGTACAAAAGTTCGGTTAAACCGTAGGATAGTTTCACAATGTAGTGACATGTCACTAGGATATAATTTTGGCTTTGGGCCATGATATCAGCACTTTGGGTGCAAATAATACCTTGATTTGGCTTTGGGCCATGGTATAGGTATTACGAGGGAGCGACCTTGATTTGGCTACGGCCATGGTATAGGTGCTCCGAGATAAGTTACCTTGATTCGACTTCGGGCCATGGTATAGGTACTTATCGGATGAAATGTTCTTGTAATAAACTTTTAATCTGGATGGTTCAATGAATGAGCTCCAGATATGAATATGGCTAAAATTGTATGGAATGGGCAGGTACGTAAGACTTACATGTTTATTCATGAATAAGTATGTAATGAAATTACTTGAATCAATGGATGAAAGTCCATGTAATTGAGTAAGCCATGGATAAAGGTTTGTGATATATTGTGTATGGTTTGATTTGGTAAATAGTTGATTTATTATTGAAGTTGTTTATTGAATTATTTGCTTATGACTTACTAAGCTTTTAAAGCTTACTCAGTGTGTTTATTCCTATTTTATAGATAATCGAAGCAATTCAAGGCTCGGGAATTGTCGAGGATCTTCATTGCACTATCCAAGCTCATTTGGTACCTTTTGTGGTTATATATATATAGCTAAGTATTGTAACATCCTGAAATAGGGCCTAATTGGAATAGTGATTTCGTGACCACAAATCCGAAATAGAAATAATTATTTTATAATTATTTTTAGGTTTATGTTATGATTGCATGATACTGTGAAAATTTCGTGAAGAAATTTTATGCATAAAGTGTTTAATTTGAAATTAGGGACTAAATTGAATAAGGTGCAAAAATTACATTCTAGAAGCTTTTAGTATGAAATTGCTTTGGAATATTAATTAGGAGGTCTTAAATAGCAATTTGACCAAATTCTAAAATTTTGGACAAAAATGGGCTTGTACAGGAAAATTTTCAAAGAAAGACATTAAGGGCATTTTGGTCATTTGGTTATTAACATGAATTAAAAAGGAAAAAGATGACAAAATTGTATCATCTTCTTCATGCCTTGGCCGAATATCCCCTCTCTCCATAGCTAGGATTTCTTCAACTTTCAAGCTTTATAGTAAGTGCATCTAAGCCCCGTTTTTAATGATTTTTATGTTTTTGGAATCCCGGTAGCTCGATAAAGCTTATGCTAGCAATAATTTAAGTTAGGGTTCATATTTGGAAAAATACCCATAGGTGAAATTTGTGTATTTTGATGTTTTATGATAGAATATGAGGTTTTAAATTATGCTAGACAACTTGGGCTACTCGGTTTTAGGTAAAAATGAGTAAAAGGGCTTAATCGATAAAAATACCTATTGTACATAAGTGTGTGCTATAGTAGGAATTTGAGGATGTTGTTGGTAAATAAATGATCAGCATGTCTTAAAATATAAGAATTTGTGATAAAGTTTGATTTCCGAGCCTTGGGGAAAAAGTGTAAATATGTAAAAGTTTAGGGGCAAAAATGTAATTTTGCCAAAGTTTAAGTAAAGGGCTGTTTTGATAAATGTGGATATTAAATAAGCTAAATTTGCTATTATAGATCAAGAAGAACGAAATTTGGGAGTAGATCGGGGAAAGGAAAAAGTAAAGGACTAAATTGTAAAGTTTAGTTACATTTTGTATCGAGGTAAGTTTACAGTAAATAAATGCAATATTCTATTATTTTATATTAATATCGTCAATTTCCAGCATTTATATATATTCATTTTATGATAATATTCCAAGTTAGATAGAAGAGAAGTTATTAGATAAGAAGTATCAGGAAGCCCCTTTGAACTTTAGGAATGTAGGGATACGAATGTCATGACATTTGGGGTTGATAGGACAGGACAGAAATGAGCCATGTAAGTCCATATAAGATATATAGCTTTGGAGATAGGAATGAGCCATGTAAGTCCATATTAGATATATGGCTTTGGAGACAGGAATAATTCATGCAAGTCCATGTCAAGGACAGGGCATTGGCAGGATATTGTTAGACAGGAAAAACCCTAGTATCCTTAGTATTCCGAGTGGTTCAACGGGCCATTGTACAAGTTAAATTAAAAAAAATTATCAGCAAGGGAAAAATAGATTGTAATTATGAATATTGAAAAGTCAGGTAAGAAAGAAGGTAAATGAATAAGGAAGAAGGTAGGAAATGAGATGTAAAGAAAGTTTATGATGCTAGGTGATATTATGCATAATTATCCTTTGTGATGAATGTTGTGATTTATTTGCTTGTAAACTTACTAAGCCTAGTGCTTACTCTCTTTATTTCCTTATTTTATAGTTCTTGCCAAGCTCACTCGGGAACTGAAAGGAACGTCGGAGATCTGGACACACTATCGAAGGAATTACTTTGGTATAGTTAGACGTTTCATTCCATGTATGGCATGTATAGGGACTTGGCTTCTTTTGGTATGATATGTTCAATGAATGGTGTGTAAATACTTACTAGTGAATAGCTAATGGAACGGCTAATGATACACATGTTTAATAGTTTGTATGCTTGAATGGTAACTATCACATGGAAACTAAGGAAAAATGTGAAAGTAGCTTAAAAACAGATTCAAACAACAAAAATGACGTGAATTTGAAAAATCACTAGAAATAGTAGGAATGGAGTTAAATAGTGAATGAGACATAAAATTAAAGCTCAATAAGTCTATTTTACTATGAAGAAACAGAGTAGGTAGAAGAGTTGTATATTATGAGTTATTTACACTTGAGTGAGACTGCTCCAGACTGACTCTGTGATCCCATGTTTTGAATTTAAAAATTTACCATAAATTGTACATAAATAATTAGGTGTTATAATTTATATCCCTAGATTCCTTATTCAGTCTAGTTTTTAATGAAAGAAGCAACATGCCTATTTGAATTTTTTAGAGAGATAAAATTAACTCGTAGTGAATAGAGGTCAGAGCAGTCAAACTGTGTAATAGGGGAGAATTTAACTAATAAACTATACTAATTGGCTAAACCAAAAATTCTAGAAACCAATTAGCAAGTAGATACATGAGTCTAGATTGAGATAAAATTTACGGATCTAAATTTTGAGTTTCGAAACTCGAGATATGAATTTTTAAGCGACTATGATGCAGAATGGCAATATATTTCGAGAAGTTTAAATAAATGATTTAAGGTTGCTTAAGTGATAGTTTAAGTTTAGTAATGCCTCATGCTCGATTCTGGCGACAGTCTCGGGTAAGGGGTGTTACAAGTATGGCATGTATAAGCTAGGGAGTTTGAATATATATATTTTAGGTTGTGAATATGCTAAGCCAAGTGATTTTGCTAGTGAAGTATATGTAAATATTTGTATTGGTATGTTTGTGGTGTATATTTAGTATGCCCTATAATGCATATATGGCCTAGTTGCTAATGGTCATTTTGTTATTGAACAAATGGTGAATTTTGGTAAGTTTTGATTATGATTTGAATTGATACATGAATGGAATATGTTGCAAGTGTTTGGCTATGTTTATGCCTTGAAAATTGGTATGAATCTAGATGATTTTGTGTATGAATCGGTTGAGGGTGAATTGGTCATGTTGATGTATGTTTTAGAGCATGAAATTGGTTGATATTGAGTTGAAATTGTTGCATAGATTGTGCTTGTAGGTACTAAGCATTGTGGGGTGTGAAAGTGGCTTAAACCAAGCCTATTTCGTGCCACACGGCTAGAGCGCATAGGTGTGTGACTCGACTGTGTGACCCCTATTTTCTAAGTAATTTGGTCAGATTGGCACACGGGCTAGATACCCGACCGTATCTAGAGACCATGTGGACCCTGTTTATAGTTATAGAGGTCAGTAAGCACGTGGGCTAGACACATGGGCAAGTCTGGTGACCGTGTTGTTAACTGAGGATGACACACGGGCTGGACACACGGGCATGTCCATAGAGCATGTGACCCTAGTTAGTTTTACACACAGGCTAAGGTAAAATGCAAGGCATGGCCATGCAAAGTACATTGCCTAGCCACACGGGTGTTTGCCCTGTTTCAAAGGCAAAATTTTTATATGATTTGTAAAGTTTTCAAATGTTATCGATTTAGTCCTGACCCCTTTCTAATGCACGGTTTGTAACGCCTCAAAAATTTAAGTCTTTAATTTTTGCATGTTATGACATAAATTGCATGTTGGCTATTTTGACTAAGTGATTTGAGTGTGTTTAGGAGTGTTTGAGAAGCCTGGGTTCAAGTCTGGGCTTGTGCAAAATTTTTGTTTTTCTCACTTGAAGGACTCCTAACTCTAGGTTGTAGGTTTCTTAAATAACTTAGGTTAAAATATGACACAAAAGAGGTTGTTGGTTTGTTGGTAAGTGGCATGTTGAGTAAGTAGGGGGTTTGAGGTTCGAGACTTGGCATGGTAAAAAAATGGTTTAATTTTCTACAAGGCGTCGTGGGAGCATCTTGGTTTGGCTGAATTTGATGTGGTGGCATGGTGTTGAATTGGTCTTTGGAGAGATATTAGTAGAGGGAGTTGTGGTGGATTTTGAATTGTGTGGTGGAGTGAATTTAGGAGAAGAAAGGGAGATTTGGATAGGGGTTGGTTTTTGTTGTTGAGGAGAGTATGGGAGGAAAAATAGGATTTTTGATAGGGAGGATGTGTTCTTTGGTTGCTATCTAGTGTTCTTTCATTTTTCCATTCTTTGGTTTCGATTTTGGGGAAATTCTGTGCAATTTTGCTCTCTCTTCACATTTTTTTCTGCAATTTCTGTCAAGCTCGAGTCATTTTCATTCTCTACTTTTGGGTAATCGAACATTTTTTGTTACCATTCATGTTTTCTCGTTTTGGCTCTTCTGTACCCTGCCGAAAGAATCCTTCTCTCCTCCTCTCCATTTTCTTTACCATTTTCCTTTATTTCTCAATTTTAGGCCGAATATACACTTCTTTTGGTTTTAGTCTTTGGTCGAAACTTTCTTCTTCATTCCTCATTCTTGGTGTCGGTCCTGACATCTACTCTCGGGCTTTTTGAAGTAGGTGTATTTGGCTGATTATTGATTTTTCTTGTTGCGCTAATTTTGTGTCTTCCTTCTACAATGTTGGTTCTAGTGGTAATAACTGAGACTCGGTTCCTCTCTCGTACTATTTATTTCCATCATGAATAACTGTTCTTCTTTTTCTTCTTTCTAACACTTTCCCTTTCGCTATCGACATTGTTAGGGTAGTTGGTGGACACCTAGTGTTAGGAGGCCTATTGTTCTCTTCTCTACTCTAAGGTTAGATTTTTGGTAAGTGGTTGCACGTTTGGTTCAATCTATATGCGTATGCCATGTTGGATAATTTAGTGCATTGGAATGTAGATTGTGTCTATAGTAGTTCGTAATCAGTTTCGCAAATCGAATTTAGCGTGGGATACTCTTTCGTTCAATCAAGGCAAGTATTCATATCTTTTTAGGGCTAAGTGTTAGATGAGGGTGATTAACCCTATTGATTAAAAAACTGACGAAATAGTTTGATTCAATATAAGTTAGTGCTCGAAGATTGTTTGCAAGTGTTTGCAACAGGTGTGTAATCTCACCACCTCTACGGTAAATCGACAAAAGCTGAGAAGTCCGTAAATATGGTGATTGAGGCCACATGGGCGTGCGATCGCTCGTGTGGTGAACTGAGCCCACAAATTATGGGTGCTAGACTGTAGAGGCTACCATGAGCATTTTCCTGGGTTTGGGCTGTTCTGGGCTATGTTGGGCCAAAATAGGTCGTGTGGGCCCGATATACTCATGGGACCCACACGGATAAAATCCTCTATACATGCAAATACTAGACTGGGTTGTGCAGTTCGTATAGCCACAATTAAATTTGGGCTAAATGGGCCACATGAGCGTGTGGGCCCACTTGGGCAGGGGCCTTGGGCCCAATTACCCAGTTATGGCCGTTTAGGTTATATAAGTCACTCTAGCTGACTGTAGACCTTCTAAGAGGTCGGTTTGTGTACCAAGATCCCAAAATAGGTAAAATGACCAAAATACCCTCAAAGAGTAAAATGACTATTTTACCCCTAGTAGATAAAAATGACCGTTATACCCCTAGAGCTAGATTGACTGATATATTTATGACATAGTCATGGCTATTTCTATGCATGACATTCTGCATACACGTATGATTTATGACATGACATAATGCATGGGATTGGGATACCGTTATGGAGGAAGAATGCTGTACTGGTGGCTTTGCCACATATATTGTTACGGGTAGCTTTGTTACGATACTGTTACTGGCAGCTTTGCTGCAATACTCTTACTGGCAACTCAGCTACGATATTGGTGCGTTGGCTGGGTGGGTCGATTTAATCCCCACATGGTATGTTGGTGGTACAGAGTGGTGTGCTGGCTGGATTGGGGTGGGTTACATTGTTGCATTTACTGTACTGTACAATACTATACTGGGCTAAGGCCCCACTGTACTGTTTCTGAATAAGCCTCAGGCCCAGACTGTTACTGCATGCTGTTAACCAATTGACTGGTGGTGGATTACACACTGGGTTTTCGTAAACTCACCCTCTCTTTTAACTGTGCAGGTAATCCCTAGCCATAGGCGATTTGGTGCTGCGAGGGACTCAGAGGTGGCCACACGATTGGAGTTAATTTACATTTGGTTTTATTTAGATTTATCGTTACATTTTGGGTTTAATTTTTGTAATAAGGCCATTTATGGGATTTAATTTATAATTGGGCTTTTGCTTATTTATTTTAAAATTACTAATTAGAAGTAACGAGATTTCTAAAAATAATAACGGTTTTTCAGAAACACACATTTCAAATGTCAAGGTTTTAGAAGCTTCCGCGATTTAAATCAATTTAGCATATCAATAACCTTTAATATGGCAAACGTTTTGACAGGATGATTCAGTATTAGTAAAGAACTTAATTCATTAAAGCTTTCTATAAAATCACAAAGGAGTTTTTAACTGACGAAAAGTTTTTATTCTCAAATTTCAATTTTTCAAAAAGCACTATGATGTAGCACGCCAGATTCGGCCATAACGTCTGGGTTGGGTTTGGGGTGTTACACGATTAAGGTCTCGTAGACCTTTTAAAGGGCCCAAATAATGATGTCTAAATGTGATTTGATATTGATGATTTATAAACTTGCAAAATTTTTGTGAATTGTTTCAAAAGTTCAGTAATACCTCGTAACCCTAGTCTGTTGGTTAGGGGTGTTATATTTTTATTGGTATCAGAGCTACAATTTAGTCGATTCTAGGACTAACGTAACGTGTTCGAGTCTAGCTATACATGTCATATTTATGAATTGAGATAGTGTGATGAATCTTGACAATTGAAATGTGTTTTTGTATAGCAAATGGATCCCGAAAGAGCCGTAGCTAATGATGTAGAAAGTAACGCACCGGCTTCTACTCAAGGGGCAGTGCTACCTGAATCTAGAGGTGCTACGAGTAGCCACAAGGAAAAGGCTAAGCAAGCCTTCTTCAGATGATGAATGAATGGTTTACGAAATTCGTTCGTATGAATCTGGCTGTACAACAACCTCCACCCCCACATGCTACTCAACAAAGTCATGTGATCCAACAAGTTATTGATCCATTGAGATAAGGTAAACCAGTTCCAGGCCACTGTTGATGATGACACAGAGAGAGTTGAGTTTTGGCTCGAAAATACGATGAGAGTGTTCGAAGAATTATCTTTCACACTGGATGAATATATCAAATGTGTGGTATATTTGCTTCGAGATAATGCGTACCATTGGTGGAAAACATTGATACCTTTGGTTCCGAGGAAACAAGTCACCTGGGGATTCTTTTAAATAGAATTTTGGAAAAAGAATATCAGCCAGCGGTTTCTTGATCAGAAACATAAAGAATTTTTGGAGCTTAAACATGTTGGGATGACAGTGACAGAATATGAATGGGAATTTGTGTGATTGAGCAAATACGCTCAAGAATATGTTGCTACCGATGAGATTATGTGTAAACGGTTCATCGAGGGTTTGAACGAGGATATAAAGCTTCTAGTTGGAATTCTTAAGCTGAAAGAATTTGTTGTGTTAGTCTAGAGGGCTTGTAAAGCTGAGGATCTTAGTAAAGTAAAGAAGAAAGCTAATTCTGAGGCTAACGAGTCGAAAAAGAGATCGATGAGTAAACAACACCAATCTTGTTCAAAGAAATTTAGAGATTCTTATGGTCGTTTGAATGCTTTGACGGGAAGAGATCATTCAACACAACATTCTAGTTCTAAAGCACGAGCTACTTTAATGTCAAGTTTTGGTAGTGTTCGGGGTAATAAACCTGAGTGTTAGTAGTGCAGGAGACGACATTTTGGCGAATGCTAGAATAAAAGTAATAAACCTTGCTATAAGTGTGGATTGCTAGATGATTTTAAATAAGATTGTCCTGAGATGATTAAACAAGAGACAGTACAGAATGTAAAGCCGAGTAATACTGTGGCTAGAGGAAGACCACCTAGAGGTGCTAGAAATGTGAGTGGTAGTCTTGGGGCTATGAAAGATACGGCAGTGAGGTTAGAGGCTAGAGCAGCTGCCAGAGCATACGCTATTCGAGCTGGAGAAGAAGCTTTGTCTCCTGATGTTATTACAGGTATATTTACTCTTTACGATACTTCCACTACAGCAAAACAGGGCTTTAGCAGCTTCTTTTGTGGCATTTGCACAAAAAATGCCACAAAGATTATAGATTAGCAACGTTTACAAGAAAACGCCGTAAAAAACTGAGCAATAGAGGCATTTTTGACTCAAACGCCACTAAAAATTGAGCAATAGCGGCGTTTTTGGTACAAACGACATTAAAAACTAAGCAATAGAGAATGCCGCTATTGCTTAGTTTTTAGTGGCATTTTTGTACAAACGCCACTAAAAACTGAGCAATAGCGGCATTTCTGTACAAACGTCGCTAAAAACTGAGCAATAGCGGTGTTTTTGTACAAACGCCGCTAAAAATTGAGCAATAGCGGTGTTTTTGTACAAACGCCGCTAAAAACTGAGCAATAGCGGCGTTTTTGTACAAATGCCTCTAAAAACTGAGCAATAGTGGCATTTTTGGTACAAACACCGCTAAAACTAAGCAATAGCGGTGTTTTTGTTTCAAATGCCGCTAAAACTGAGCAGTAGCTTTTAGAAGTTTTCATTTAAGTTACCAACCTGATAAAATGGATGTCGTATGGCTTTGTTTAAACCCTAAACTCTAAACTTTAAACCCTAAATTCTAAAAACATAAACCATAGCCCTAAAATCATTAGCCCCAAAAAATTCATATGGATTGTGATGTGTAACTTAATATATATTAATGTAAAAGCTTATGTTTATAATAAATTGTGTGGAAGCAGTACTTAATATTGGTTAAATTTATTTTTGGGTTTAGGGTTTAATATTTAAGGTTTAAGGTCTATGGTTTATGGTTTTATGATTTAGGGTTTAATGTTTAGTATGTTAATTTTATGGTTTAGTGTTTGTTATTTTGGGTTTAGGGTTTAGTGTTTAAAGTTTATTATTTAGGGTTTAGTGTTTAGGGTTTAAAATCTTAGTATTTAGCGGTATTAAGGTTTAAGGGTTAGTGGTTAGGGGTTAAGAGTTTAGGGGTTAAGGATCAAGGGTTTATGATTTATGCATGTTTTGTGGTTTAGGATTTAAGGTCTAAAATATAGGGTTCGGATATGGTCTAGTATTTATGGTTTGGGGTTTGTGGTGTATGGTTTGGGGTTTAAGGTTTGGTGTTTGTGGTTTAGGGTTTATGATTAAGGGTTTAATCTTTGATTTTTTTAGAAATAAGATAAATATAAATTATTATTTTAAAAAAATATATAGCAAAATGGGTTAAATCCCAATAGCATACATGAACAATGGTTTAGTGTGCAATTGTATACATAAACTTTAATTTGATCCAGATCTTGTAAAATATTAACACAATTATTGATATAATTAACATCATTTTTTATTTATATATTGCACACATAAAAATTTATATTTATTCAATATAAAAATATATTGATGTATTTATATTTTAAAATAATGTGTATGATTAAATCAAAATTAAAGTTTCAACTATACATTTAAACCACAATTAGAATTTGACATTAAACCAAAATTCATATATAATTCATATATAATTCAAAATTTAGGTGTATACATATAATTAAATGTCATTTATATAAAAATCTAAACAAATAATGCAGACTATACTTAAAAGAATAATGTTGATGTAAAAAGAAAGAAAAAAGAAATTCCTAAAAGAGTTGATAATGGTAATTAAATTTTTAAAATTTAATAATAAAAAATTAAAAAATAAAAAAACTTAAAATTTAATATTTAATATTTTAGTTAAAAAAAGTTCAATACTCAAAATATAATAAAAATAAAAATTCAAAAAAATGATAATCTCAGCACAAAAATTTTGAAAGAAAAAACATAGAAAAGTATAGGTTAAAAATGAAAAAGAAAATTAAAATTGTAAAATGCCACAAAAAATAAGCTATAGTGGCGTTTTTATTAAAAAACGCCGCAAAATTTCATGGGTGCGGTTTTTTCTCCGCTAAATAATGAAGTTCACTATCCCAGGACGAATTATCCTGCCACTCTAATGCCACTCTGTAGTTCAAAAGCGCCTTTTCTCTTTCTCTAAAATTTAGAATTTGTAAATTCATTTTTATTTTTGTTTTTTTTTGCTGTGCAGATTGTTATCTCCCAGATTAAACCCTAAAAGAAATCCGTAGCAAAATAAAGTTTCCCTCTTCGATTCATATCTCTCAATCAATTCAAATATAGTTTCACTCACTCTCATTATTTAAGTGCATTTTCAACTTATTTTAGCCGGTGTAGCTCTTGAATACATGAAGGTTTTTTTTTGGATTTTATCAGTTAACTCTAACTAGGCGCTACTTGTTTAGCCATTTGTCCTTGTTTTTCTTTTCCTTGGCTTAATTTTTCAGTCTCGCTGTTTACATTTTCTGAATTTGTTTATTTTTTTTAATTTGTATTTATTAATGCAATTGAACATGCCAGCGATTGGATATACCTGGGAACATTTTGTTTTATCTTGACTAGTTTGGAGAAGTGATGAGTATTTTCACTGAAGCATTTGGCAAATTTGTTACAATTAAATGTGAGCATTTTTCGAGAAAAAGAAAGTTATTGGGCATTTCTTCTAATGTGTGAAAGCTTGATTTTAGGGCACAGGAGAAGAGGAGTTACTTTCTTTTACTTATTTTTTGAAAAATAATTTGGATTTCGAAAATAGGGACAAATTCTCCAAGGTACAGGTATCACTCATTCACTTAAAATTATGTCCCTTTTTGAATGTTTATCAAATTCTTATGTATTTGTCTCTTTTATGTTCAAGCTTGCGTTAATAAGTTTTAGGGATTAGGGTTTATTAATGGTGAAGTTTTAGGGCAATAGGTCTTTCATCAAGAAATCAGGATCTATGTTAGTCAGTGACTAGGGGAAACCATACCATGCCTGTGTATGTCTTTGTTCTATCTATAACGATTATCTATTATTTTTGCATTTCTAGGTTGGCTCATTCTTCATTGTTGTTTACATGCAGTCAAAGCAATTGAGTTGAACCTCACAAATGTTATTACAAACTTACCAATGTCAATTGGTTGTAGCATTTCGATGTACATGATAAGTTTGTGTAACATCCTGATTTTGGGCTTAGGAGAAATGGGCTTCATGTATCGGGGAAAAAATCAAATTTTGTGGTCAAGAAAATTTTCACGTTTTTATGTTTGAGTTTGTTAATTAAATGATTTGGAGTGCTTGGGGATGTCGGAGAAGTCCGTGGTTTAAAAAAGGGCTTTAAGAAAAAAATTAGTTTTTATCACTAAGGGGAAATGTTGTCGCAAAGAAAGGCTTTTAAATAATCTTTGGTTAAAGTTGGACACAGAGAAGCAGTTGGTCTAGGGGCTAAGGGCGCTGGTAACTTGTAGGTGGTCCATGGTTCGAATCTTGGCCATAGCTTAAAATTTTTTAATTTTCGTTTAAGGGCATAGTAGCAGGCGTGCAAATCATATATTTACTTGGGGACGATTTTTAACATAGAAGAGGCTGAGGAAGAGTGGCAAGGGGGCAGGTGTTGGGCACTTAGGTCGGGGGTTCGAGTATGCATAGGGGAAAAACCTTATTTTTTTTCGCACAGCACGACTTTCGGGAAGGAAGGCTTAAAATTAGTTGCGTGGATTTTTGACCCAAAGGTCTTGATTGGTTTAGTGGCAAACGGCGTGCTGGGCTTGCCGAAGGGGCACGAGTTTGAGTTGCATAACAGGTTAAGTTTTCTTTGTATTCATGAATTAAACCGTGTTTCCAGCAGCTATAAGTTATATTTAAATGCGACCCTATTATAGTGTAAAGAAAATCTTGTTTCGGTGGCCAGCAGCATGCTTGTGGAGCGCAAGGATGGGGCGAGGTCTGGAGTATGATTCATCCTGCGCGCACAATGTTTATTTCTTTTTGCTGCTCTGAATTAGTCTAGACCTGGGTCAAGCGGTGTAGGGCTGCTGTCGGTGGAAACAAAATAGTCAAGCGGTTGAGTGAGTTTTTGAATTGAATGATGGCTGATTTTAAGCTGTTTTTAAAGGAATTAATTTGGGAAATTTTGACCAATGTGAGACTATTTTTGGTGATATTCGGCTATGGGAATTATAGCTAAGAAAGGATTTCATTTGCTTCCCTTTTTATTCTTAATTTTAATCGATTGGGAAGGGAATTTTTGGTTGCCAAGTTAAGGTGTATGGGATTGGATTTTTCGGCTGTTGATGAAGAATTTTGATTGCTTTCCATGTTATTTCTAACCTTGACCGACACTACCTTACTTTGGCTCTCTCTTCTTTTGATTTTGTTTAAGCCGAACACACGTTTTGTTTATACCTTTCAAGCACATTTCTCTTTGCTTTTGATTTTGGTAATACTGAATGCAAATTGGTCACTTTCTTTTCTTTTGTCAAAACCAATTGTTTTATTCTCTCATATTTCTCTTTTCATGACCTTGCCGAATACTTGTTTTGCCAAAATACCACTTTGCCTTATGAGCCGAATGTGGTTTGAATCCATCAACCCTTAATTCTTTTTAGTCGACTCGTATAGCCTTCTTCTTCTCTTGTTTTTGTTTCTCAACTTGGCACACTCATAAGCTGATTGTTTTTCACCCTTCCTCTTCTCTTTTCATTTGATCGATTATATCAATTGTCCCTTTCAATATTTGGGATTATCAAGGCCGAATCTAAAATGGTTATATAAGCCGAAACTGTGATTTCATCCTTGTTATTTTCTCTTCTTGGCCGATTAAACTACTCTTTAACTTTGGACGATTGCTAAGCTTAGGACATGTCATTTTTGGAGTTTGATTAGAGTATTGGATTCGAATTCCTTTCCACTGTGAACGTGTACAAATTTTGGGTAAGTGCCTTAATCTCAAGTGTTAACTTTGAAATATTTCGTAGACCCTTTAGAATAGATTGTTTCTTTCTAAGCGTTGGTTTTGTGGTTTTTGGAAGATATCATGGAGGCAACTGATAATCGGATTGAGGGATGTTGTGGAAGAGTAACTACGGGTAGTGCACTCGTGGTTTCTATTCCTAAGTTCAAGAGACGAAGTGTGTTGGCAATTAGAGACTTTCTGCCGGGATGCAGAAGAATGACCATGCCAAACTACGGTTTGACTATACCAACAGTTAGGGACTTTCCGCCGGGATGCGGAAGAGTGACCACGTCAAACTACGATTTGACTAGGCAAATTGCAATTTATCGCTCTAGTGAAGGCAAGTGATAGCAAATCCTTCAGTTAAGTGTTTGGTTTAGAAATTCCTTAATAAGTGGTATTAACTGTGTATTTGTTTAATTTAGGTGACGGCGCTCAGGATTATTTGATACTCTACGTGATAAGGTGTATGTATTATCCCACATTTTGGGTACTGAGGCGAAATGCCGAAACGGTAAGTGCCGAATTACCGACGAATCGATTGTTGGCCACATGGGTGTGCGAACGTTCATGTGTTTGTATGAGGCCACAGACTGTGGCCTTACATCGAAAATCAGTTTTCATGAGCGATTTTATGAGTTGGGCTGAATGGGCCCAATGGGCTCGTGGGCCCGCTAGATGGGTTTAAAACCCGTTATCGAATCTTTGGACTGTTTGGCTGCATGGGTCGCTAGACGACCATGGGCTTATTGAAAGGCCTTCACATACGAAGGACCACTCTGGCAAATGACTGAAATGCCCTTAAGGGCAATTTGACCAAAATACCCCTCATGGGAAAACTGTTCGTTTTAACCCTATATGAGGTATAAATGATTATGCATGCTCTGATATATGTATGTATGTATATGTGTATCCCGTATTATGACATTACATGACATTCTGCATTCACGTATGATTTTATGACATGTCATCCTGCATGGGTTTGGGTTATATTGATGGAGGAAGTGTTATGGCTTATTGCCATCCTGTCTAAGGCCCATGGTCTTCTTGCTTATGGCCCTGTGCCATCCTGTTATGGCTATAAGCCATCCTGTTAACTTAGTGCTGTATCAATACTATACTATGGAGTGCAGGGTTGGGTGGGTTGATATTATATCCCCACACGGTGTGATGGGTTGGATGGAGAGGGAGTGTAGCGGATGGTTGAGTAGGATTCTGATTGGATGTTATGTTGTTCTGTATCGGGCTTTGGCCCACTGATTGTGATATACTGTTCTGTATCGGGCTTTGGCCCACTGATTGTGACATGCTACTATTATGGGCTTTAGCCCATTCTGATTCTGTTTTATTGTTATTGACGGGATTGTACACTAAGTATTCGTATACTCACCCAATTATTTTTAACTATATAGGTAATCTCGAAGCATAGGCGATTCGGTGCTACATGGACTTGGAGGCGGCCACACTCTGCTTTTATATTGTTTCTGGCTTTTATTTATTTTAATTATAGTTTTATTTTGGTTTGTAATAAGGCTTCTCTTTAATTTCTTTTAAATATTGGGTTTATTTATCTGCTTGATTAAATCTGTTAGCTCTAGAGCGCGTTTTACAAAAAGATATTTGTTTTCCAAAAATCACGTTTCTGCAACAAACGAGAATTTTAAATAAGTTCCCGCAATGATTATGTTTATTTTCAAAGTAAATTACTTTTCATAATCTAATTAATCAAAGAAAGATGAAAAGGTGATTTATTTAAAAACTTCTTCAAAACGGGTTTTCAATGAAAACACGGTTTTCTAAAAACTCTTCAATGTGACACGCTGGACTCAGGTCTAACGTCTAGGCCGGGTTTTGGGTGTTACAGTTTGCATGTCAAAAGAAGTTTCTGTGTAAAAATTTCCTATTCTCCCTAGAAGGGCAAAAATCTCAAGGAACAATGTTTGAACGGTAGGTTACTGTTATATACTTTGATGGTTTTCTTTGAGTAGCACTTTCTGAGTCTTTCTCCATAATATTTTCCTTATAACATGTCTTATGCTTTGTTGGTTTAGAATTAGTACAACTAAACATTATATAAAGCAAAATTGGCTGTGGTTACTGCTTACTATGTGGGAATCTACTTTGTAAAGCTTGACATTTGGTTATCAGATGAACAACAAGCTTTCTGCTAATTACTGCTTTATATCAGAAAAAGAATAATATCATGATGCAGCTATTAATAGCATGACCTTATCCATTTGCATCAAGTCCCAGAAGGTCATGTTGGCGTGTATTGGAGGGGTGGAGCTCTTCTAAAGACTATACCAGAGCCAGGTTAGACTTGAGTCTTCTATTTTTTTTATTCATAATAGCTCTTTCTGGTCTGTCTTATTTGAATTTTGGTGTGGGTGCTGGTTACTTTTATGTTTCATTTTCTTTTATAGTTTATTTAAACTAAAATGGCATTTTCTTTTATACATTGACTCAATTTAAGGTATCATGAAAATAAATCATATATATTTATTTTAGATTGATGAAAAGATGAAAGAGGCTCTTCAGGGTGAGCAAAAATCTTCTTTGGAGATAAGGTTTTGTTTTATTGTGCTTTGTAAGTATTTCATTTCCTGTTCTTAGCTACACTTTAAAGGATGCTTAGGAAAATAATTTGAAAAGGGACAAGTTTTTCTTTATTTATTAAATAATTTGAAATTTCATAGTTAGGAAAATGAATTGAGTCAAATCTAGTAAAAAGTTTAACATTGACATTCTAACTCTGATTAGAAGTCAATGTAAAGAAAATGATTAAAGAAGCAAGCATTAAGAAAACGATTTAAAATCTGCCTATTAAATTAAATTTGAAGGTTTCTTATATAAAAGTAATTTAATTAGAATATGCTGAGAAAACAAATGTTGTTTGGTGAGCTCAAAATGAAAAGCTATATTAATTAATTCTACTAATTTGCTTTCTTTTAAAAATATTAAACTCATTTAATTTTGAAATTGAGCAACTAAAGACAATTGTGTTATTTTGTATTCGAAGAAAAGCTCATAGAAACTGCTTGTTGCTAAAATGACATTCCCAATGGTTATGATTGTTTTCCAGTGCTTCTTAGTTTTCTCTATTTTTTGTCACTTTTAATAAATTAGACTGAAAATTTGTGGTAGATTATGGAGTAGTACTATTGTGGGTTTTAATAAATTATACTGAAAATTTTGGTAGTTTATAAAGTGGTAAATTGGAATCAGATTTTAGTCTTATCATTTGGTTTTCCTGAAGTTGATTCTCGGTTGCAGGATTGATTCCATGTGTTGTTATGATTTTGGGATTATATTTTATCCTAGATTCCCCTAGATGGTTGGTAAGATCACTTTCTTAGTATTTTGAATGCTTAAAAATCACTTCCTAATTGCCTAGGGAGATAGGCATTATGTACTTACTGCCATTTTTATAATTTTTATGAGGTGTTGATGAAAATAATCAAAATGGAGTAGGCTCAAGCATTTGCCGAAATCTGTAAGTATAAATCTTTCTATTGTTTTGGAAGAGCTAAAAACAATTAGCAGGAATAGGTATAGTTACTTTTTTAAATTCCATCATATATGTTAAAACCTTGTAGTAAAATTAATTACTTGTATCCTTTTTGAATTTGTGAAACAAAATTAATTACTTATAGTTCTAGAAGGGTTAGCCCTGTATGCTGATCCTGATTTTAATGTGTTGGCTACCTCATATCCTTACTTTGCTAAAATGCTCCTCACTGATCCTAATCTATATTTGACAGATGCTCTCATAGAGTTACTTTTCAAGGATGGCATGTTCAGGCATGTATTTCCTAACCAACTTATTTATGCATCATATTTTCTCTGTAAATTTAAGCTCCTGAAATCTAGCTACTTGGAATCTGTTGGATATCTGTACATGTTTGACACGAGTATGTTTAGTTTTATAAACTTCTTTTTCATACATATAGAAAGTCCTTAGAGTATTATATCATTATACCCATGTCGAAATATCTATTGCACATGAGATCAGATTAGGGTACTTGAAAACTGAAGAGTCTGTAAACAACATAGCTTGAAATACCTATAATTTTGTTTGTGATAGGTGGAATAGACTAGAAGACCTTCTTATTGAAGGAAGAAAAGACTGAGGTTTCTCTGCAAAAGATGCATTACAACCTGTTTTAATGCTACTTTTGCGACCAAACGGTGAAGAACTTAGAAATTTAACAATTAAACAGGCAGTTAGTGTCACTGAAGCCATTGTTTTAGGCTCAGTCGCTGATACATAAGTTTCAAAGATTTTAGTTTTAGAAGAAAGTATGTATTGTAGTTATTAGATTGGGTTTTCAAAGATTATTATGTTAACATTTTGATCAAACATTATGAACAGTTCTCTAGTTAATATTATTGAACATAAAAACAATTTAAAATGTGTCCATTGTTAGGTCATTAAAATTTTGTATGATCATTTTAGGTAAGAACGTAAATGAGATGATTAAAAAAGAAGATGGATTAGATATGGTCTTTAGCGGTGTTTTTGGGGAAGCACCGCTAAAGGTCATGATCTTTAGCGGCGTTTGTGGAAAAAGCACCGCTAAAGATCATGACCTTTAGCGGTGTTTGTGGAACAAGCGTCGCTAAAGATCATGACCTTTAGCGGTGTTTATGGAAAAAAACGCCGCTAAAGTTCATGACCTTTAGCGGCGTTTGTGGAAAAATGCCACTAAAGGTCATGATCTTTAGTGGCATTTATATAAATAAACGCCGCAAAAATTTGTAGCGTTACTATTAGCAGCATTTTTTGCGGCGCTTGTAAAAGCACTGCTAAAGGCCAAAAAGACCGCCGCTAAAAGTTAGTTTTGCTGTAGTGTTCTGTGATTGCTTTGATAGATCTTGGATCAACTCATTCTTATATATGTATGAAATTAGTGAGCAGTAAGACTTTGCCTGTAGAGTCTACTAAATTTGTAATTAGAGTATCGAGTCCTTTGCGTAGAAGTGTCTTGGTTGATAAAGTATGCAAGATTTGTCCGTTAATGATTCGAGATATTTGTTTTCTGGCTAATTTGATGCTATTGCCTTTCAATGAATTTGATATAATTCTGGGTATAGATTGGCTGACTTTGCATGATGTTGTTGTAAATTGTAAATAGAAAGTTATAGACTTGAGATGCAAGAATGATGAAATAGTTTGGATTGAATCTAGTAATTTGAATGGATTGCCTGCTGTAGTATCTGTAATGAGAGCTTGGAAATATATGAATAAGGGCTATGAAGCTTATTTAGCTTATGTGATAGATTCAAAAGTGATTGATAAGAAAATCGAATTAGTGCCTATTGTTTGTGAGTTCCCTGATATATTTCCTGAAGAACTTCCTAGATTACCTCTTGTTCGAGAAGTCAAATTTGGCATTGAATTGATGTCAGGGACTACTCCAATTTCGATAGCACCATATAGAATGGCACCAGCAGAATTAAAAGAGTTAAAGTCTCAGTTGCAAGAGTTGACAGATATAGGATTCACGAGACTGAGTTTCTCACCTTAGGATGCTTCGGTTCTATTCGTGAAAAAGAAAGACGGAACGATGAGAATATGTATAGATTATTGTCAGTTGAACAAAGTTACTATAAAGAAAAAATATCCTCTGCCCAGAATCGATGATTTGTTTGATCAGTTGAAAGGGGCTTCTGTGTTTTCAAAGATAGATTTGAGATCGGGATATTATCAACTATGAGTTAAAGACTTTAATGTGCCAAAGACTGCTTTTTGGATGAGGTACGAACATTATGAGTTTCTTGTTATGCCTTTTGGACTTACTAATGCACCTGCTATTTTTATGGACTTGATGAACTGGATCTTCAGACAGTGTTTGGATTGATTCGTGGTTGTATTTATAGATGACATATTGATCTATTCACGTGATGAGTCAGAACGTGCTGAACATCTAAGAATAGTGCTACGGACTTTGTGAGATAAACAGTTGTATGCAAAATTTAGTAAATGTGAGTTCTTGCTACGAGAAGATAGTTTTCTAGGACATGTTCTATCAGCATCGAGTATTCAGGTTCATCCGAGCAAAATTTCAGCTATACTTGATTGGAAATCTTCAAAAAATGTTTCTGAAGTCCGAAGTTTTCTAGGACTTGCTGGTTATTATAGACGGTTTGTAAAAAGCTTCTCGACGATTGTAACTCCGATGACAAGACTTCTACAAAAAGACGTTAAGTTCTAGTGGTCAGAAAAGTCCCAAGAAAATTTTGACCAATTGAAAGCTCTATTGACTAAGGCTCCGATATTAGTCCAGCTAGAATCGGGTAAAGAAATTGTTGTTTTTAATGATGCATCCTTGAATGGATTCGGCTGTGTTTTAATGCAAGAAGGCAAGGTCATAGCTTGTGCCTCGAGACATTGAAGCTGCATGAAATGAACTATCCAACTCATGATCTGGAGTTGGCAACTATCGTGTTTGCGTTAAAAATTTGGCGCCATTACTTATTTGGTAAGAAATGCCACATTTATTTTGATCACAAAAGTCTGAAATATTTGATAACTCAGAAAGATTTGAATCTGCAACAACGTTGATGGTTAGAGTTACTAAAAGATTATGAACTAGTGATTGATTACCATCTAGGAAAGGCTAATGTGGTTACTGATGCTTTAAGCTGTAAATCATTATTTGCTCTTTGTACGATGAATGCACTTATGACTATGTCTGATGATGGCTTGATTGTAGCCGAGTTGAAAGCAAGACCAATATTCATTCGGCAGATTTATAAAGCTCAGAAAGTTGATAATAAATTGATAGCAAAGCAAGCCCAATTTGATTTAAGTAAAGATTTAGAGTTTCGAGTTAATGTTGAGGGTTGTCTGAGGTTCAGAGACTGAATATGCATTCCAAGAAATCCAGAGTTGATTTGGATGATTTTGAATGAGGCTCATAATAGTTAGTTATCTATTCACTTGGGTACCGCAAAAATGTATACCGATTTGAAACAGATTTATTAGTGGCAACGTATGAAATTAGATATATCAGAATTTGTTTCGAAATGCCTAACATGTCAGCAAGTTAAAGCTGAGCATCAGGTTCCATCTGGGTTACTTCAACTGATTTTGATTCTCGAGTGGAAATGGGACAGAGTTACAATAGATTTTGTATCAGGTTCACCATTGTCACCGAGTAAGAAATATGCAATTTGGGTTATTGTGGATAGATTGACTAAATTGGCTCACTTTGTTCTGATCTGTACTAATTATTCACCTGACAAACTTGTTGAATTGTACATTTCTCAGATTGTGAGATTGCACGGGGTACCTATTTCTATTGTATCAGATAGAGATCTGAGGTTTACATTGCGGTTTTGGAAGAAACTACAGGATGCTTTAGGTATGAAACTTCATCTTAGTACTGCTTTTCATCCTCAAACAGATGGCCAGTCCGAGTGGATTATTCAGATTCTCGAGGATATGTTGAGATGTTGCATTCTCGAGTTTGAACGTACGTGGTAACGATACATGCCATTGGTTGAATTTGCATACAATAATAGTTTTCAATCGAGTTTGAAAATGGCACCGTACAAGGCTCTTTACTGTCGTAAATGTAGAACACCTTTGTAGGACTGAGCTCAATGAGAATAAGTACATGGGGTCGATTTGATAAAAGAGACTGAACAGAAAGTGAAAGTGATTAGAGAGAGTCTAAAAGCAGCTTCAAATCGTCAAAAATCTTATGCAAACTTGAAACGGAAAGATATTGAATTTTTACGATTGGTGACAAAGTGTTTTTGAATGTATCGTCGTGGAAGAAAGTGTTGCGGTTTGGCCGAAAAGGCAAATTGAGTCCGAGGTTCATCGGATCTTATGAGATAATAGAGCGTATTGGGCCAGTTGCTTATAGATTGTTGTTGCCATCTGAGCTAGAAAGGATTCATAATGTATTTCATGTTTCGATGCTACGGAGATACTGGTCAGACCCTTCGCATGTGATTTCTCCTACGGAGGTAGAGATTTAGCCAGATTTGTCATATAGTGAGGAACCAATTTGGATTTTAGCTCGTGAGATCAAATAATTAAGAAATAAGAAAATTACTTTAGTAAAGGTGTTGTGGCACAAACATGGGGTTGAAGAAGCTACGTGGGAGCCTGAAGATGTCATGAGACGACAGTATCCGAATCTGTTTAACAGTAAGATTTTCGGGGATGAAAATCCCTAAGGGGGAGAGTTGTAACAACCTGGTTTAGACCCTAGTCAAAACAGTGGTTTTGGGACCACATATCTGAGTTAGAAATATAATTTATTATTTTTTTTGTGTTTATAATATGTGAATTAGCATGTGTGAAAGTTTTGTAATAAGAAAATTTGGCTATTTATGTGGTTAATTATGAGAAGGGACTAAATTGCATAGTTGGTAAAAGTGGCATTTTAATTGTTGATGTATTATATTGCCATGATTTGATTTTTTTGAAGTCCTTAAAAGGCTATTAAGCCATTATTAAGTTATTGGACAAACATGTCCATGGATTATGTAGTTTTAATTAATGTTTCATTAAGGGTAAATGTGGAAATTAATTATTAAAGTGATTTAAAATAAAAAAAATAGAAAATGGCCATTATTTTGTTCTTGTTTGCTGAAATTGAGAGAAAGAAAAGCTAGGTTTTAGCTCTTTGTTCATTCGGTCTTAGTCAAGCAAAATTAAGGTATGCTTTAGCTCTAGTTTTTGATGATTTTTATGTTTTTGAGATTGTTTCTTAGTCTATTAACAAGCCCATGTTGTAATTTGAGAAATTGGTATATGAGATGTGCCATTGATGAAATGGTAGTTTTTGTGATGATTTTTGATGGATTATGATAGATATGTGTTTGATAAACATATTTTGTTCTTGAACTTTTGATAAATTTAGTTAAATTGGGCTAAATTGTGAAAATGTTATTTTGGGGGACTAAAATGTGAAATTGGTGAAATATGCGGGCTTGAATAGACTGAGGGAGAATTTGATTTTGAATGAAATGAAAAAAAAATTGGTGTATTCGATGATTTTATGAAATAGGGACTTAATTGTAAAAATGTGAAATGTGAGGGCTATTTTGTAAAATGCCCTAATTGCTTGTCTTTGGATTGAATTGATTGAATCTGTGATTGAACAGGTTAATTTTAATACATATAGATCAAGAAAAGTGAAATCCAGACTTGGGTCGCGGGAGATCGAAAGTCGACGACTAATCGACTTATTCCAATAAATCACACTCGAGGTAAATTCATAACCAGTAATTTCATTATAAATGCGATTAATTATATTAATATCGAATGAAGCATGGTAAATGGAATCTCGAATGAGATGGGATTATGAAATGACTGTATTGTTACGATAGGAAATGGTATAAAAATATATTGTACGAAAGCTCGGTTGAACTATAGCATAGTTTCACAGTGTAGTGACATGTCACTAGGATATAATTTTGGCTTCGAGCCATGATATCAGCGCTTTGGGTGCGAATAATACCTTGATTTGGCTTCGGGCCATGGTATAGGTATTATGAGGGAGCGACCTTGATTTGGCTACGGGCCATGGTATAGGTGCTCCAAGATAAGTTACCTTGATTCGGCCTCGAGCCATGGTATAGGTACTTACCGGATGAAATGTTCTTATAATAGACTTTTAATTCGGATGGTTCAACGAATGAGCTACGGATATGAATATGGATGAAATTGTATGGAATGGACAGGTACATAAGACTTACATTTTTATTCATCAATGAGTATGTGATGAAATTACTTGAATCAATGGAGGAAAGTCCATGTAATTGAGTAAGCCATGTGGTAAGACATGTATAAAGGTTTGTGATTTATTGTGTATGGTTTGATTTGGTAAATGGTTGATTTAATATTAAAGTTTTTTATTGACTTATTTTCTTATGACTTACTAAGCTTTTAAAGCTTACTCGGTGTATTTATTCCTATTTTATAGATCATCGAAGCTGCTGAAGGCTTGGGAATTGTAACGCCCCAAAAATCTCGAAGTTTCTTTGTAAGTTGTGTTATATGTTACTAATATTTTAGCTAAGTGTTTTCTTAGTGTTAAAGGGCCTTTTGCTAAGTTCTAAGTTCAAGCTTTAAGGTGGAGAAATTTTAGTTTTTATTAAAAGAATTTTGAAAGTAAGTAACTTGGCTTTTAAATAAATAGAGTGGAAATTAAACACAGGTAAGCTTGTGGTATGGTGGCAAAGTGACGCCACATAGGGAGCATAGAGGTGGCGTCACATGGAGGCAATGAGGTACTAGGGTATTCGATACGTTATAAGAGGCCCCATGAGCGATCTCATGGACTTGGGTCACGTTTTGGCTAACCGGGCCAGAATGGGCCAAATGGGCCGATGGGCTTGTCGGGCTAAGCTAGCAAAAATTGATATGTTGATAATAAGTGATGGGCTGATAAAGTTGTTGGATGGTTTGGAAATGTGATTGGGCCTAATGGGCCATACAAATGTGATTGGGCCGAATAGGCTATATGAATGTATGAAAGCATGTAGACCTACTAGGGTTTTATAATGGACTTTTAGGCCTAGTTTCTAATAAATCCTTAAGCAGGCATAAAACTTAATTAATTTATCAAGTACGTCAGTGGACAAGTCATAAGGTTCGAGTCCGACAATGGGCATATGCATGTTTAGGATTGGATTTAGGGAGAGTTTGGTACTTAAGCGATCTTAATGACCCACCTCCTCTTCTTTGGAATCCTACCTGGTGCATAGTGTCTGTTCACTTTAGCCAATGAGGACTTGTTGACGGGCCAAAGTTCGAAATTAAGGCCCACACATTAGTAAATTACTGAAATACCCCTGTAAGGTAGAATTACTGAAATACCCCTGTAGGGTAGAATTAATGAAATACCCCTGTATGTTATAAGTATGACTTATGTATATTGCATGCTATATGTTGCACTCATGTGTTATGATGTTGCATGTGGGTGGGAATTATATTGGAGGAAGTGTTACATGAGGATCGCATAGTCGCTTGACGATCGTGGATCCAACGATGGCTTTTAAGCCCAATATATTCTCAGCAGCTTAGCTGAAACGTTAGGTAGTACCGCAATCGGTGCTACCATTGATGTGTATCAGATGGGTGGGTCGATATAGTTATCCCCACAGGATGTGTTTCGGTTGGACGGAGATGATGTGCCTCGGTTGGATGGGGTGGGCATTGCATTATTGCATACATGATTGCTATAGATTTTGTGCTACTATTGTATTGGGCTCAGGCCCAAGATGACTTGTGTTGCATGATATATATATTGTTGTTGAGTGTTGTACACACTGAGTTTCGAAACTCACTCCCTCTTTTATTTTTCTCAGGTGAACCTTAGCAGGCGGTTCGACGGATAGAGGGACTCAGAAGTGGCCAACTAGTAAGACAGTTTAGATTTGTTTCTTTCTCTTTATTAAAAGTTCTAGTATTTCAATTATTTAAGTCCGGATTGTAATAAAGCCTTTTTCTTTGGTTACTATTATTCATTGTTATGCTATAAGAATGGAACATAGACTTGTTCCTATCAAACACATTTCAAATTTTTCTGAAATTAATTAAAGTTTTTTTTAAATTAAGCTTCTACATTTAAAGAGAAATTTTTTCAAAATGACTATTAAAACGTAACAAAGAAATAGCTTTTGAATACACCTCGTTCTAAAAACAAATACAAACTGAGATTTTACTCGAAAATTGTTTTTGGAAGGGTTTTCAATGCAAACAAGGTTTTCGATAAAATACTTCAATGTGACACGCTAGATTCGGCCATAACGTCTGGGTAGAGTTTGTGGTGTTACATTTAGTGGTATCAGAGCCCGATTGTAAAGCTCTGGCTATGAAGTGGGCCTTATTATTTGGGTTTAAAAGTTAATTCTGGTTGGGTCAAAATATTTTGGAAATTCTTGTTGGGCGGCACACCGAGTCTCTGACGTCGAGCCAAGTAAGTTTTTTTATTACTAAGCTTGTTTAACTTGATATACTATAGATAGATAGTGGGTTACTATAGATGATTATGCTGAGATTTTTAGTTAGAGTGAACCTAGAGTCCGTAGAAACCTGAAACTATAGAGGATTTGCGAAAATAACTCTTACTTAATATTATCATAAAACATCGGCTTAATTACTGAAACTGACTAAAACTTCATAAAATTTCTAATCCAAATAATACATGAACAGACGATGAGCGCTAGAAGAGGTGCAAGAGGTCGCGGCCGAGGTTGGGGAAGTGTTAGGGCTGGATCGTCGGCATCAAGCCATATGCCCAATGTTGAAGTAGGAGATGCTTCAGCCCCAACCATAGCTGAGACTGGGCCATATGACCGGGCCGCTGAGGATGATGCATTGTCGCAAGCAATGCTAAGGATTTTGGAGAGGGTCGCTGGGCCCAATAATGGCACGGGTAGTCGTGGGTCAATTTCAAAGCAACTTAGTTCTAATGGGGTTGAGATCTTTAAGGGTGTTGCTAGTGTGGCTCCTAACGTGGCTGAATATTGGTTGGAGGCCACTGAGAGGATAATGGGGGACTTAGACTACACACTTGAGAAAAAGTTGAAAGGGGCAGTGCACTGCTTAGGGAGGAAGCCTGTCAGTGGTGGTTGACAGTGAAAGAGGGCACTCAACCTGAGCGGGTCACTTGAGAGTTTTTCAAAACTGCGTTTCAGGAGAAGTATGTGGGTGCAAGCTATGTGGATGCTAGGAGGAAGGAGTTCCTTAACTTCACCTAGGGGAACAAATCTGTGGCTGAGTATGAGGCGGGGTTTCTACGCCTTAGTAGGCATGCAAGGGTTATAGTGGCAACGGATTATGAGCATTGCATTAGGTTTGAGAATGGTTTGAGAGATAGTCTTAGAGTATTGATAGCTCCACAAAAGGAGCAGGTTTTCTCGAAGTTGGTAGAGAAGGCAAAGATAGCAGAGGAGGTAAAGCGCACTGAGCGCTTAAATTGGGAAAAAGAGAAGGGCAGGAATAAGAGGGTTGCAGAGCCTTCTGGAGCTGGGCAGAGGCCTAGAGCTAGGGCCAGAGTTAATGGGCTAGTTAGAGCAGGGCCTTCTATTGTTAATCTAAGGATGCCACCTTGTGCTGATTGTGGGAAGGGTCATGCAGGTGAGTGTTGGAAGAGGACGAGAGCTTGTCTAGCTTGCGGATATATGGAGCATAGGATCAAGAATTGCCCTAGAATACGGGCCAAGTACCAGCCGCGAGCTAGGGAAATGTTTAGCCACCAAGGGGTGGTCAACTGCCACCAAGGGGCCGTGGGTAGGCCAGGGGTAGTAATAGCAATGGACGTAGACGTGGAGCACTGGGCAGAGGTGTAGGCCATGCTGAGGTAAGGCAGCCAGGTTTGGTTTTTGTTGTTCGACACCGAGAAGATGGGGATGCCCCAGATGTGATAACGAGTATGTTCTCTACACATGAGTTACCTTATACTGCATTAATTGGTATTGGATCGACACATTCATATGTTGCATGCAATATGACTGAACCTTTGGGTGATACATTTAAAATTACTACAAATGAGATTACAGTGTTAAGTCCATTAGGCTAGTCGGTAGTAGTGAAAAAGTTGTTTAGGGAAGTACCCTTAGTAGTTCAAAGGGTTACCTTCTTGGCGGATTTGATAGAACTTTCTTTTAGCGAGTTTGATTTAATCTTGGGTATGGATTGGCTGGTGAAACACCGAGCGACTTTGGATTGTGTCGCAAAGAGAATGGTGTTCAGAGCGGCAAGGATGAGGAGGTGATGGTAGTTGGTGAACGCTGAAATTTTTTGTCAAATGTAATTTTGGCACTAGGGGCTGAGAAGTTGGTGCGTAAGGGTTGTGAAGCCTATTTGGCTTATATAAGTGATACAGAGGCTAAGAATCCTACCATTAAGGATTTGAGAACAGTTAGGGAATTTCCTGACGTCTTTCTCAATGAACTGCTTGGGCTACGGCCCAACAGAGAAGTAGAATTTGGAATTGAGTTGCTACCTGGTACGACTCCGATGTCAATCGCCCCTTATTAGATGGCACCAAAGGAATTGGTAGAACTTAAGGTGCAGATTCAGGAATTATTGGACTGGGGATTTATTCGACCAAGTGTGTCTCCATGGGGAGCACCGGTATTATTCATAAAAACGAAGGATGGGTCGATGCGAATGTGCATCGAATATCGATAGTTAAATAAGTTAACCATTAAGAACAAGTATCCTCTGCCGAGAATCAATGATCTTTTTTATTAGTTTATGGGAGCCTCGATTTTCTCAAAGATTAATTTACATTCGGGGTATTACCAACTGAGGGTTAAGGAGGCGGATGTTTGTAAGATAGCTTTTAGAACTCGTTTTGGGCACTACGAGTTTTTGGTGATGCCATTTGGCCTAACGACCGCAGCTGCTACTTTTATGGATCTCATGAACTGGGTTTTCCAACCTTATTTGGATCGATTCGTGGTAGTCTTTATTGATGTCATCTTAGTGTACTCTAGAGATGAAGATGAGCATGATGCACACTTAAGGATTGTGTTGTAGATTCTGAAGGAAAAGCAGCTATATGCCAAATTCAGCATGTGTGAATTTTGGCAAACGGAAGTTTCTTTTCTAGGACGTGTGGTGTCAGCTGAGGGGATTAGGCTGGATCCTCGAAAAATTGAAGCAGTGTTGGATTGTAAAACACCTAAGACGGTCTGAAAGTCAACGTTTTTTAGGCTTGGCAGGGTACTATAGGAGGTTTGTTGAGGGCTTTTCTTTAATAGCTACACCTCTAGCTAGGTTGTTGCGAAAAAGGGTACCATTTGTTTGGACAGAAAAGCAACAAGAGAGTTTTGAGAAGCTCAAGAAGGTTTTAATGGAGGCTCCTGTGTTGATTCAGCCAGAACCTGAGAAGGAGTTTACGATTTATAGTGACATATCGCATGTGGGCTTAGGCCGCATATTGATGCAGGAAGGTAAGGTGGTTGCATATGCATCATGTCAACTTAAGACGCATGAGGTGAGTTACCCAACCCATGACTTAGAGTTAGCTGCAGTGGTTTTTGCACTAAAAATATAGAGGCATTATTTATATGGGGAAAAGTACATAATCTATTCGGATGATAAGAGTTTGAAGTACCTCCTTACCCAAAAGGAGCTAAACCTTAGGCAGCATAGGTGGGTGGAATTATTGAAGGATTATGATTGTACAATCGATTACCATCTCGGCAAAGCAAATTTGGTAACCGACGCATTAAGTCGTAGGGTTATGTCAAACTTGAGGGTTATGCTCCCTCGTGTAAGCTTGTTTGATGATGGTAGTTTGTTGGATGAGCTTTAAGTAAAGCCGCTGTGGGTTGAGCAAATAAAGGGTAAGCAGTTATTGGATGAAACCTTAGGTTCTCATTTTAGACAAGTGGAGAATGGGGAAATGTCAGATTTTGGGTTGAATAATGAAGGAGTGCTGTGTTTTCGTGGAAGAATGTGTATACTGAAGGATGATGAACTAAGGCAGTCTATTCTGCGGGAAGCCCATAGCAGTCCCTATGCTATGCATTCTCACGGAAGCACGTTGTATTAGAATTTACGTGAGGTTTATTGGTGGCCTGGACTTAAGCACGAGGTGACGGAGTTCGTAAGTAAATGTTTGACATGTCAGCGGGTGAAGGCGGAACATCAGTTCTCTCAGGATTACTTCAACCGATGAAGATTCCACTTTGGAAGTGGGAAAAGGTGACTATGGACTTTGTTAGTGGACTACCCTTGACACCTACTAAGAAAGACTCAATATGGGTGATAGTGGATTGGTTAACTAAGTTCGCCCAATTTGTACCGGTCTGTATCGATTACTCATTATAGAAGTTGGCTAGGTTGTATGTGGCTGAGATTGTTAGATTGCATGGGGTGCCAGTTTCCATAATACCTGATAGGGATCCATGTTTCACATCACGGTTCTGGAAGAAGCTACACGAGGCGCTGGGTACTAGGTTGAATTTCAGTATGATGTTCCGTCCTCAAACTGATGGGCAATCGGAAAGGGTTATCCATGTTTTGGAGGATATGTTGAGGGGATGCGTAATTGAGTTCCGAGGTAGTTGGGAGGACTATTTATCATTAGCTGAATTTGCATACAATAATAGTTATCAGGCAAGTATTGGAATGGCACCATATGAAGCACTATATGGGCGAAGGTGTCGTACTCCAACATGTTGGACAAAATTGGGCGAACGACGAGTTTTGGGCCCTGAGTTAGTAGTAGATACTGAGGACAAGGTGAAATTGATTCGGGATCGGTTGAAGGAGGCCTCGGATAGGCAGAAGTCGTATGCTGACCTTAAGCGTCGAGAGATTGAGTATGCAGTGGGGGACTTAGTCTTTCTTAAGGTTCCTCCATGAAAGAAGGTGTTAAGGTTTGGATGGAAGGGAAAGCTAAGTCCTAGGTTCATTGGGCCATATCGTGTTATGAAGCAAATTGGGCCAGTTGCCTATCAGCTGGAATTACCTTCTGAACTAAGTCAGATCCATGATGTGTTCCATGTTTCCATGCTGAGGCGTTATCACTCGGATCCTTCACACGACATGTCAGTCGAGGAAATCAAGGTTAGGCCAAATCTAACTTTCGAGGAGGAGCCTGTACAAATAATTGATCGAGATGTTAAGGTGCTGAGAAGGAAATCCGTCCCATTAGTCAAAGTGCTTAGGAGTAATCACAGCGCTGAGGAGGCTACCTGGGAACCTGAGGAAGCAATGCAACGTCAATATCCTTAACTATTTGGATCAGGTAATTTCGAGGACGAATTTTCTTTTAGGGGTAAGAGTTGTAACGCCCCAAAAATCCTGAAGTTTCATTTTAAGTTGTGTTATATGTGACTCATATTTTAGCTAAGTGTTTTTTTAGTGTTAAAGGGCCTTTTGCTAAGTTCTGAGTTCAAGCTTTAAGGTGGAGAATTTTTAGTGTTTATTAAAGGAACTTTGAGAGTAAGTAACTTGGCTTTTAAATAAATAGAGTGGAAATAAGACACAAGTGAGCTTGTGGTATGGTGGCAAAGTGACGCCACATAAGGAGCATAGAGGTGGATTCATAATGAGGCAATGAGGTCCTAGGTTCGAGTGTTGGCTAGATAATTTAGTGAGAATTTATTTTCGCTCTTTAAATGGCTAGTAGTGGCATTAGAGTTAAATCCTGAATGGGGTGTTCATGTGAGAAATATAAGGAAGGGATCAAAGAGCTTATCAAGGAGAAAATTAAGAGATTGGGATAGGAGAGGAGTTGGAGCCGAATAGGTAATTGGAGGGGAGCAATTTCAGCTGTTAGGGGGTTAGTGCTGAATTTCTTTGGCATTTTTGGCATTTTTCTCCTCTTGAGTTTCAGTTTCTCTCTAAGCAACTAGGTAGCATTTGAATTCTTTCGTAGTTTTGATTCAAGAGCCTATTACAACACCTACTCTTTAGGGTTTTAGCCATTCAAAACACCTTCCTCTTAAGAGCTCAAAAGCCAAAACCCTTTTTCCCTTTTTGTGTTGACTTTTTCATCCTCCCTCTCTTCAAAATTTTCATTGGTTCATCATTGGTCTTAGCCGACTACTTCTTCTTCTTCCTATTTTTTGCCGAATATCTCTTTTCACCATTCTAGTCTCTAAGGCCGAATACCCTTGGCCGAATCCCTTTTATGCCACCTCTATTATCTTTAACTTTGGCCGACAATTCTCGGTAAGAACTTTACCTTTTCAATCAGTTTTTCTAAGAACCGACTTCCTCTCTCCCTTACCCTCTCTCAATTGGTTTTGTAGGGAATCAATATCGAATCTCTACTCTCTAGATCTTTGCCGAATCACTATTTGGGTTACGGGATTTGGGTAAGTGTTCATCACTTTGGTTTAGGGGTTGGCCGAATGGTCATATATGATATAAGGGTAACTCGTGTTGAGTAACACCATATCCCGTAACCGTTTCTGGAATAGGTAAGAGGCATTACCGAACTTGTGGCACAGATCAGAACAGAAGAATTTTGAACTTTACAATTAATAACATAGTTCTATAATCATTCACCTAATCATGCTTTCAAGCTCATTTAATCATACACACATTAATTTAGGATCAAATTGAAAACATATGAAAGATAGGGAAAACATTGAGAAAACTTTCAAGTTAGGGACACACGGCCGTGTCCTTAGCCTATGCACATCAACACGGTCGTGCCCTACTAGACACACCCTAACACTCAAACCGCGGGCAACACTGCCAAACCCCACATAGTCACTAGACACGCCCGTGTGTCCAATTCGTGGCCAACACTGTCAATTACCACACGGCTACCAGACACGCCCGTGTGTCTAGGCCGTGTGCAAGACTGCCTAAAATCTATTAGGTACAGGGGTTACATGGCTGAGTCACACGCCCGTGTGCTCTGACCGTATGGCACAATGTAGGTTTAGTTTAAGCCATTTTGCCACCCAAATGGGTCATTCCTACAAGCATCAAAGTAACCAGAACCTTTCATACATCATTTGGCAATCAAAACAAGCATTTCAAGCATAAAATGGGCCATTTCAAACACAATTTACAAACATTATTCATCATCTAGACATGTACCAAATGTGCATCATTTCTTACTAATTCACTCATCAATTCAATAGCTAATAATGCTACCTAAATAACATCATAACACTTTACAATTTATCACATAGAAATAAATCATGATACTCAATCAAAATAGATTAGCATATACAAAACAAGCCACATCTCATAGCTTGAATAGGTGCCCAAAACATACTACATTCCTTATCAAAGCTAACCAAATCATTCACTTAACAACTAGCCTATACATGCCACGACCATCACATTTACAAATATTCAAAAGTACCAAAAGCTTGATGGATAGTGTGATAGCAAGTCTCCGATTCATCCGAAAATCGAGCTAGCTTCTGAATCTATAAAATAGGGAAAAGAAAACAGAGTAAGCTTTAAAAGCTTAGTAAGCCCATATAATGTAGACTTAAACTTACCGAACATTAGAGAGAAGCACATAAATAATGTCAAACCAAGTCATAAGCTCATATTGCCTACTCATCAATCATACACAAGTTTGTACTTGCAAAATCTTGTGATCATTCATTCTCCAAATGAATCCTTCACATAACACAACATATATCATTTACTTATGAGGTACAACTCATGTAATGCATATCATATAGTTCATATAAATCATGTAGCTCATGTAACTTGTAATTCATATACTCTTTAATCATCTTGTAACATGTATCTATAATTGCCCGTTGAACCTTTACTCGGGTGATACACACAGTGTATATACGTATAACCTGTAATCCGTCAATGCATCATGTATGCTCTTTCGAGCCTGTAACGGTAAGCCCGAATGCTAAACATGTAATCCCGAAGGATGAACGGTAAGCCTGTAGGCTGAACGATAAGTCCGAAGACTTAACATGTAATCCCAAAGGATGAACATATAGCTCATGAGCTGTGGTGAGTCCATAACAAATGCAAGAGCTTGAACCACCCTGTAGCCCTAGTGACATGTCACTCGTATCCTATGACTTTCTACGGTTCGAACGGGACTCGGTAATCATATTGAACTTGTAATCTTTAACATTTCCATATCAATTCATATACATATAATCAATAGGCAAATTTCATTTCTATAAAGTATCATACATTCACATGAAAAGTTAAACCACAATTATAAGCATTTACAATTAAATTCTAATTATACGAACTTACCTCGATTTCTCGATATCTACTCGTTTACCTTTCATGTTCCCCGATCAAGTTCCGAGATTTGATTGTCTTTATCTATATTAATACAAATTCAACTATTTAATCACCAACATATTCAATTTAGTCTCAAGACATATATTTTGGCTTATTTACAAATTAGCCCTTATCCTTTCATACTTTAACACTTTAGTCCTAAATTCACAAAATAGCAAATTACACTATAAGACCCTCAATTCATCATAGCCGAATATTCATATACCTTATTTAAACACGTATATTTTATTTATTCACAATTTCAACCACAAAAATTCTACCTTTTTCAATTTAACCCTTTTTCAGCATTTTTGTCAAAAACTACTTTATAAAACTTGTATATTATAACGCCCTGATTTTCAAGATTTTTTGGGTTTTTGTGATTTTTGGTAAAATCTTGAAATTTTGGTGTTTTGGTTACTGAAATTATGTTTAAGTGTGTTAGTGGACCTTTAGGAGGCCCAAGCCTAAGTTAAAACTTGGCAGAAAAATCAACTTCGGTTTTTAAGTGAAAGGGACTTGGTTAAGTGGGCCTTTAAGAAAAAGTTAGTGAACTGAGACACAAAGAGGGCCTTAGCAAAGTGGCAAGATGGCACCACCAAGCTCCTAAAAAAGTGGCATGTGGATTGGGTTTAAGGGCCAGAGTTCTAGTCGCAAGGTAAGCAGGTGGTACTTTTATTTTTGTGCATGTGCCGGGCATGTGATAGAGCTCAAGTGGTATTCGGCTAGGGCTTTAAGAAGGTTGGGCTGTTGGTTTGAATGGCCATTAGGGTTAGTTTTATTTTCTTTTCTGTCTTGCCGAATTAGGGCTAGCCACCTAGGGTTTCACTTTTGCCCATTCTTTTCTCAGTGTACCAAAAAGCCGAAAATGCAAGCTAGTTCTCCTGGGTGCCGAATTCTTCCTTCTCTTCTTCTGTCTTCCATTATTTTCTTTTTCTTTTCTTCTATAGCTAAAACTACCTCTCCTTCACATTCATCTTGCCTTTTCTTTGCTTCAAAAATCGAATCTTCCATTCTTTTCTTCTAAAACCCATCAACTACTAAAAGGCAGAATCCTGAAAGGCTGCTTCTTGTGTCGATTTCTTCTAGCTGAATCCTCCTACCTTTCTTGCATCTCTTTTCGCCGATTTTCACATCCTCTAAATCCCTAACCCCTGTCGGCAAAACTACTTCAAAGCCACAACACCAAATCATCTTCTTCCTTATCGTTCAAAAAGGCGAAACCACCATATTTTTAGGGACTTGTAGCTGAATCTTTAGATCTTTGAGAGTCAATCCCTGCTAGTGTTTAGGGGCTAGATCTGCATCAGGTCTGAGTAGAAATGGAAGGGGAATCAGTGGTAAGTACTTGACATCTCAGATCTATTCTCTATTTTGGGATTTAGAAAAGCCAAAATCCCTAGAGTCTTAGGGAGGTTGTCGATTAGCGCTTAAGGCTCTAAAGGTTATTAAAAAATGATGTATTTTGGTGTTAGTGTGTTTTGGAGGCGATTGTTCAAGGGCTTGAACAAGTGGACTGACTAGATCTAGATCTAGTCACTAGTTTCGGCAAATGTAAGATCTCAAGGGCCTTAAATGTTGATGGCTGATTATGGTAAGTAGGATTATGATGGTTGTCATTGTATTTTAGATCTGATGTGCCTAGTGATCGATTGTAGGATATCGTGGGAGATCTTGTTAGCAGTCGTCGCAAACAGGTGTGTATCGAACACCCTTCTGTAGTCTAAATCGGCAAAAGCCGAAAAGCCAAAATGCTGAAATTTTAGCATTTCGTGGACTTGAGAGCGTGCGAGCGCTCGTGGGTTGGTTGGAAGTGGTAGATCTGTAACTGAAATTGGTAAAGTTTGTGAGTGCATGATTTCGTGCACTTCGGTAAGTTTGGGCCTCGATGGGCTAAAATTCAGGACGGGCCCATATGGGTAAAAATAGGTGATAAGCGTGTTCAAATAGACTGTAGGTCCAAAACTGCTAAAACTGGTAAATTGATCATAAAATTTGGACTAAATGGGCTAAAATAGCTAAATGACCCTATAGGGCCCATTACGGTTTTAGGGCCCAATGACTGTAAACTGCTAAAATGGACTAAATAAGCTACGGAGATAAAAGTTATACTATTTTTGATTAAAATGTGTATGAAACCCTAGAAATTGGCATAATTATTGAAATACCCTTATGGGTGGAAATTACTGAATTACCTTTAGGTGTAAAATGACCATTATACCCCTAGGGCTAAGTTTGACCAAAAAGCATGTTTTATTGTTACTGTTCATTGCATGCCATGTCATGAATATCTGTTGCATGGGACTGGGATATTGATGGAGGAAGTACTGATAGTGGCTTGACCACGTACTGGAGGCTTTGCCTCATTTTACTGTTATCTGAGCAGCTATGCTGCAACTGTGGAGTGTAGGGCTGGGTGGGTTGAGTTATTCCCCACATGGAGTGTAGGGCTGGTATGGGTAGAATGTAGCGGATGGACATAGGTTGGGTTTGGGCTTGCATACCTGCATATTCATTGATTTGTTACTATAATGGGCCTATGGGCCATACTACTATCTGAAAAGGGCTAAGGCCTAGTTTACTGTATCTAGGTAGGGCTTCGGCCCAATTAAAACTGAGACTGGATAGGGCGTAGGCCTAGTGGGCTTGTGCTGATTTGGGCTCTGGATGGGCTTTCCTTACACACTGAGTTTTCCAAACTCACCCCTTTTCTTCCATCCTTGCAAGTGAGCCCTAGACTGTAGACTTAGAGCTGGGAGGGATTCAGAGTGGCCACGAAGACTGTGTTTCTGGTTTTAAGTTAATTATTCCTTTATTTTATTTAATCATTTTATTTTAAATTTGGGTTTGTAATAAGGCCGCTCTATTTATTTTTATTCTAGTTTTTAATTACTTATTTGTACATTACTTAAATTACTTTGCAAATAGCTGCGCGAATTTTTCTTAAATTTAATTAAACGTTTTCAAACCCAGTCACGCGATTCAATTAAGTTACAAAGTAAATTTTATAATAACCACTTAGTAACTAGTATTGAATAGGACGATCACCAATAAACCAGGAATTTCTCCTAAGACTCAAACATCAGTTTTGCAAAGCTCACCCTAATCTTAGTAACTAGGTAACATGGTTAGTTTTAGGTGATGTGACACACCAGATTTGGCCATAACGTCTGGGCCGGGTTTGGGGTGTTACATATATTTTTAAACAACCATCAATAATTCACCATTATTCATCAAAATAACATGTATTCATCAATGGAATTTTTCAAAAACACAACCAATTCTAGAAATTGAGGCACAGGTCAGCTAGTATACTGAACAACGATTTCAAAAACATAAAAATCATCAAAAACCGGGGCCAAAACATACCTTAATTTTGCTTATAGATAGCCGAATGCTTCAAAACCTTTAAACCCTTGTTTTGTTTTTATTTTTCGGTGAAAAAACATAAAAAAGGATGAATAATTAAGCTATATTATGCTTTATTAAAACAATCATAACATATAATTATAAAATACCTTATATAACCTTTATAAAACCATTTGAAAATCATTTCAACAAGCCCACTACCGTCCATACACAATTATAAAGGAAAAATTTCACTTTAAGGACCTCCATTTAGGAAGCCAAGGTCATTTAAGCCCCTTTATACAATAGAACTCCTATTTATCGCTTTATGTGACTTAGTCTTTTTTATCGAATTAACTATTTAAATGATAAAATTTCTAAACGAAACTTTCACACCATATATTTATCATACTATAAAACATATTAAAGCAATAAAAATAATAATTTGACTTGGTTAAGTGGTCCCGAAACCACTCGTTCCGATTAGGGTCTAAAATGAGCTGTTACATGTTCGATGCAAGTCACCTATTACTTAGGTTCTAATGGTTACATCGGTTCAAATCTAGGAGTAATCGCGGTTAGTGATTAAAAGAGAAAGCTATTAGGACTTGTCGCGCAAGGTAAGGCTATGGTAAGGTTTCGATTCTTGGTAAAGATTGTGGTAAGCATATGATTAATTGAAGGGTGGTGTTGATTGTAGATTTGTGGCTGAGGAGATTGTAGCACGTTTCATTACCAAGTGTGTGCATACACTGCACACACACGATAGATCGGCAAATCCCAAAAAGTCAAAAAGCCAAAATGCTGAAAAGTAAAAAATTTAGCTACGGTAGTCCTGCGAGTGCGTGAACATTATTAAGGGCCCCACGAGCGATCTCATGGACTTAGGTCACGTTTTGGCTAACTTGGCCAGAATGGGCCAAATGGGCCAAATGGGCCAACGGGCTTGTGGGCCCAAGCTAGCAAAAATTGATATGTTGATAATAAGTGATGGGCTGATAAAGTTGTTAAATGGTTTGGAAATGTGATTAGGCCTAATGGGCCACACAAAGGTGATTGGGCCTAATGGGCCATAGAAATGTGATTGGGCCTAATGGGCCATACAAATGTGATTGGGCCAGATGGGCTATATGAATGTATGAAAGCATGTAGACTACTAGGGTTTTATAATGGACTTTTAGGCCTAGTTTCTAATAAATCCTTAAGCGGGCATAAAACTTAATTAATTTATCAAGTACGTCTATAGACAAGTCATAAGGTTAGAGTGTGACATTGGGCATATGCATGTCTAAGATTAGATCTAGGGAGAGCTTGGTACTTAAGCGGTCTTAATAACCCACCTCCTCTTCTCTGGAATCCTACCTGGTGCATGGTGTCTGTTCACTTTAGCCAATAAGGACTTGTTGACGGGCCAAAGTTTGTAATTAAGACCCATACGTTAGTAAATTACTGAAATACCCCTGTAGGATAGAATTACTAGAATACCCTTGTGTTATAAGTATGACTTATGTATACTATGTGCTATATGTTGCACTCATGTGTTATGATGTTTCATGTGGGCGGGAATTATATTGGAGGAAGTGTTACATGAGGATTGCATAGTCGCTTGACGACCGTGGATCCAACAATGGCTTTTAAGCCCAATATATGATCAATAGCTTTGCTGCAACATTAGGTAGTACCGCAACCGGCGCTACCATTGATGTGTATCGGATGGGTGGGTTGATATAGTTATCCCCATGGGATGTGTTTCGGTTGGACAGAGATGATGTGTATCGGTTGGATGGGGTGGGCATTGCATTATTGCATACATGATTGCTATAGATTTTGTGCTACTATTGTATTGGGCTCAGGCCAAAGATGACTTGTGTCGCATGATATATACATTGTTGCTGAGGGTTGTACACATTGAGGTTCGAAACTCACTCCTTCTTTTATTTTTCTTAGGTGAACCTCAGTAGGCGGTTCGACGGATAGAGGGACTCAGAGGTGGCCAACTAGCAAGACAATTTGGACTTGTTTCTTTTTCTTTATTAAAAGTTCTAGTTTTTTAATTATTTCAGTCCGAATTGTAATAAGGCCTTTTCTCTGGTTACTGTTATTCATTGTTATGCTATAAGAATGGAACATGGACTTATTCCTATCAAACACATTTCAAATTTTTCTGACATTAATTAACGTTTTTTTAAATTAAGCTTCCGCAATTAAAGAGAATTTTTTTTTCAAAGTGACTATTAAAATGTAACAAAGAAATAGCTTTTGAATACACCTCGTTCTAAAAACAAATACAAAGAGGGATTTTACTCGAAACTTTCTTTTGGAAGGGTTTTCAATAAAAACAAGGTTTTCGATAAAACACTTCAATGTGACACGCTGGATTCGGCCATAATGTTTGGGCCGGGTTTAGGGTGTTGCAGGAATCATCGAGGATCTTCATCGCACTATCCAAGCTCATTTGGTACCTTTTTTGGTTATATATATAGCTAAGTATGGCATGTATAAGCTAGGGAGTTTGAATATATATATTTTGGGTTGTGAATATGCTAAGCCAAGTGATCTGGCTAGTGAGGTATGTGTAAATGTTTGTATTGGTATGTTTATGGTGTATATTTAGTATGCCCTATAATGCATATATGGCCTAGTTGCTAATGGTCATTTTGTTATTGAACAAATGGTGAATTTTGGTAAGTTTTGATTCTGATTTGAATTGATACATGAATGGATTATGTAGCAAGTGTTTGGCTATGTTTATGCCTTGAAAATTGGTATGAATTGAGATGATTTTGTGTATGAATCGGTTAAGGGTGAATTGGTCATGTTGATGTATGTTTTAAAGCATGAAATTGGTTGATTTTGAGTTGAAATTGTTGCATAAATTGTGCTTGTAGGTACTAAGCATTGTGGGGTGAGAAAGTGGCTTAAACCAAACCTATTTTGTGCCACACGGCCAGAGCACACAGGCGTGTGACTCGACCATGTAACCCCTATTTTCTGTGTAATTTAGCCAGATTGGCACACGGGCTAGATACACGGCCATGTCTAGTGACTGTGTGGGCCCTGTTTTATAGTCATAGAGGTCAGTATAGCACGCGAGCTAGACACATGGGCGTGTCTGGTAACCATGTGGTTAACTCAGAATGACACACGGGCGTGTCCATCGACCTGTGACCCTAGTCTTTTTTACGCACAGACTAAGATGAAATGCAAGGCATGGCCGTGCAAAGAACACGGCCTAGCCACATGGGCGTGTGCCCTGTTTCAAAGGCAAAATTTTTATATGATTTGTGAAGTTTTCAAATGTTATCGATTTAGTCTAGACCCCTTTCTAATGCATGGTTAATGTCTCGTAGACCTTCTAAAAGGACCTAATAATGATGTTTGAATGTGATTTGATATTGATGATTTATAAACTTGTGAAATATTTCTGAATTGTTTCACAAGTTTGGTAATACCTCGTAACCCTAGTCTGGCAATGGATATGGGTTAGGGTTGTTATAGCTCCAACCTCGACAGATGATTAGCTACTTAATTTTCAACACCTTTTCTGTCTTGGATCTCAAGGTCAAATTCTTGGAGTAAAAGTATCCAATGAATTAGCCTTGGTTTTGCATCTTTCTTCATGAGCAAGTATTTAATGGCTGCATGGTTAGTAAATACTGTAACTTTTGTACCTATAAGAGATGACCAGAATTTGTCAAAAGAAAAAACTATAGCAAAGAGTTCCCTTTCAATTACCGTATAATTGAGTTAGGTACCCATCAAGGTTCTACTTGCATAGTAAATAGGGTGAAATACCTTATTTCTTCTTTGACCCATTACAGGTCTAACAGCATAATCACTTGCATTGCACATCAACTCAAAAGGTGAGTTCCATTTGGGTGTAACGATTATTGGGGCTGAGATTAACCTTTTTTTAGATCTTCAAAAGCTTCTAAACATCCTTTATTGAAATCAAACACTATATCTTTCTCTAACAACAAACACAACGGTTTAGAAATTTTTGAAAAATCCTTGAGAAACCTTCGGTAGAAACTAGCATGGCCTAAGAAACTTCTAACTCCTTTCACATTAATTGTGTAACACCCTGAATTTGGGCCTAGAAGTATTAGGCCTTGGGTCTGGGTGCGGGTGTGAGATAGTTCGAAATAAAATTATTGATGTGCTGAATTCTGTTATGGAAGGTTATTATTAATGGGTTAATATGGTATTTTAGTGAACTGCGAAGGATTCATAGTGTGGGGAAAAGTCTTGGGCTAATTTCTGGGATTTCGGGATTTTTGTGATATTTGGTGTAATGTTGAAATTTTGATATATGGATGTGTAATTCGTGTTTGGAGTGTGTTATTAGGCCTATGGAAGGCCCAAGTATTGGTTAAAAACCCAGAGAATTCTTGGGTTTTTGGACTTAAGGAATAGAGGACTTGGAAAAGAGGAGTTGTAAGGAATTATGTGTGTAATAAGACACAAAAAGGAGTGTGGTGTAGTGGAAAAGTAGCGCCACTTAGGGGACAAGGAAGCAAGGGGGTCCAAGGTTCAAGTCTTGGCTCTTACAATTTATTTTGGTTTTTCTTTTAAATAAATCTGGAAACAAGTAGGTGAGCTTTAAAGTTAAATGTGTTAGACTTATAACACAAATGAGCTTGTGTCCGAGTGGTGACGGCTTGACAGGTTTATTGAGAGGACTTTGGTTCGAATCCCGTTGCACGCAAAGGTTGATTATTTTGCTAATGCTTTAATTTTGGGGGGATTGATGGAGAATCCCACATCGGAAAGCTAACATGAGAGCAGGTGAGGAGCTAGCTTTAAATAGAGCAAATCAGGAGGAGAGTAGGCACAGCTTTCTTGGCTGATCCCTTTCGCTTTATGGCGTGCCCGTTTGGGTTGGGCATCGGCTAAGAGTGTTTGGAGCGCGGATTAACTTCAGTCTCCTATCAGGTGTGTATTTCTCACTGCTCTAGCGGTAGGACGGCTACTTCGGGCTGCGATGGGCCGAAGAGGCCATGTGGGCCCAATGGGCCTGCGGGCCCAATTGGATAAGTTGTTTGATTGTATAGTAAATATTGGGCTAGATTAGGTGAATCTCATATCTGTGGCTAGATTTAGGCTAAAAGGGCCACACGAGCATGTGGGCCCATTTGGGCTGACAATGGGCCCTAGGCCCATTCGCATTGTTATCTCTGTTTAGAATACTTTAGTTTACCAAATTACTAAAATACCCTTGGTTTACAAAATTACTGAAATACCCTTGATTTACAAAATTACTAAAATACCCTTAGTTTACAAAATTACTAAAATACCCTTGGTTTATAAAATTACAGAAATACCCCCGATTTGTAAAATTATCGAATTACCCTCGATTTGTAAAATTACCGTTTTACCCTTAATTCGTAAAATTACTATTTTACCCCTGATTTGTAAAATTACTATTTTACCCCTGATTTGTAAAATTACTATTTTACCCCTAATTTGTAAAATTACCATTTTACCCATGATTTGTAAAATTACCGTTTTACCCCTAATTTGTAAAATTACTATTTTACCCCTAATTTGTAAAATTACCATTTTACCCCTAATTTGTAAAATTACCATTTTACCCATGATTTGTAAAATTACCGTTTTACCCTTAATTCGTAAAATTACTATTTTACCCCTAATTTGTAAAAAATTACTATTTTACCCTCGATTTGCAAATTTACCGAAATACCCCTGTAGGGTAGAATCACCGAGACACCCCTATGGGGTAAAATTTAGTTTTGCCCCTAGGGTGTTAAATGACTGTTTTGCCCCTCGTGGGTAAATGATTGACTTGTGCGATGATTGGGCTAGTTTGACCGTGGATATAAGTTGGTGATATGAATGACTTGACTGTGATCTATTCTTATTTTTGGGATTTGGAAAAGTTGGAATCCCTATGTGTTTAGGGAGGCTGTCGAAATAGTGCCTAAGGCTTTAAGGGGCAGTTACCAATTATTTTACTCTGTGCTTGTAAGGGTTAAAGGCTGCTGACTAAAGGCTTGGATCAGTGGAGCGTTCGGATCCAGATTTGGATATCAACTTCAGCAAAGGTAAGGATTTAGGGCCCTGTTCATGGATGCCCGAATATGGTAAGAGTATGTTAAATTTAGTTATCATTGATTCATGGTCTAATGTTTTAGTAATCGAATGTAGGATTGACTTGGATCGGATATAGTCATCGTTCGTTGCAAGCAGGTGTGTAATGAACCTCATAGTAGCTTAGATTAATATTTGCTGAAAAGCCAAAATGCCTAAACTTCGGCATTTCTAACTTGTGGTTTTGTGAATGGTTTGGGCCGTGATACATACGATAAGATCGGTGATTGGATCAATAGAACAGGTAAGGGCACGATTTTGTGCACGATGGTAAGTTGGGCCTCAATGGGCTAAAATTGGGCCCAACGGGCTTACGGGCCCGTATGGGTAAAAATGGGCAATAGACATTTCTTAGTAGACTATAGGCTTAAAACTGGTTAAATTAGTAGTTAATTGTAGGATTTGGACCAAGTGGGCTTAGACGACTGAACTAGCTACATAAGGCCCATTAGGTGTTTTTGGCCCATAACTCGGTTTTACTAAAATAGGCTAAAATTGCTGTTTAAACATTTGGAATTGTTGAATAAGTATGAAAAACCCTAATAAGTATTAAAATTACGTAATTACCCTTATAGCTTAAAAATGACTATTTTACCCCTAGGTAGAAATGACCATTATACCCCTAGGGTTGTAAAATGATTATGTTGATTGTGATATTGATATTTTTCATGAAATGATATGATATGCACATGATATGCACATGATATGCTACGATATGTATACGATATGCCATGTTATAATCATTACATGCATGGGTTGGGTTTATATGATTGGAGGAAGTGTTAAAGGGCTTTGCCCTAGTATACCGAAAAAGGGCTTTTGCCCCAGTTTACCGAAAGGGCTTCTGCCCCAGTTATTAAAAGAGGCTAGGCCTCCAGTTATATGATAAAGCAGCTATGCTGCCAGTGGAGAGTAGCGGCGGGGTTGGTTGAGTAGCATCCCCACATGGTGTGTTGGTTGGTACGGGTGGAGAGTAGCGGATGGTGGGTTGAATAGTCTCCCCAAATGGGCTTTGCATACATGTATTGACGTTTACATGTGTTACTGAAATGGGCCTATGGGCCATACCGTTTACAAAAAAGGCTTCGGCCCAGTGATATGATTTATGAAAGGCTTCGGCCCAGTAACTGTTAAATGGAAAGGCTACGGCCCAGTTATATGTTGAGACTGATTTGGGGGCTTAGGCCTAGTATGCTGATATTGATTTGGGCTCTGTAAGTGGCTTGTTGCACACTGAGTTTTCCCAACTCACCCTTTTTCCTTCCATCCTTGCAGGTGAGCCTTAGATTGGTGGACTTGGAGCTGGGAGGGATTCAGAGTGGCCACATGGACTGGACTGTTGGATTTTCTAATTAAGTTACCTATTTGAATTTAGATTGAATTATTTATTTCTGGTTTTGGGTTGTAAGAAGGGCCTCTTTAATTATTTTTATTTTGGGTTTTTATTCTTTACTTATTTAATTTGTTTTAGCTTAAGTATGATATTATTTAAATTGTTTCTTAATCGGTTAGCTCTATGGCATGGTTTTATAAAAGTGCTTGTTTTCAAAATATCTCCATAAGTAGAGCAAAGCTTCCGCAAATTAAAGGTTTTCGTAAATAAATATTTCAGATGGTTAAAGTGTGGCAATGGTCGTGTGTATGTCTAGGAGTGGATCCAAGAAGAGCTTGGTACTTAAGCAGTCTAAATGACTCACCTCCTCTTTTCTGGAATCCTACCTGGTGCCCAGCTTCCATTCACTTTAAGTCTTAATGAAAAAGGTCAAAATTATTTGATACTTAAACCGTTTTCAAGATAACATGTTTTATAAAGGTTACAAATCTGATTTTTTGATATTTGATCTATTTTTAAAATGACATGTTTTTGCAAACTACAAGGGTTCATAAGCTTTCATAAAACTTTTACAAAGGTTTCAACGATGTTTGAAAAAGGATGATCATTTCAATAAATCCCGTTTCGGAAAAAAAAAAAAACACAAACTAAGGTTTTATACAAGTTTAACGGTAAGAGTTTTTAAACATTAAAGAAGGGTTTTCAATGAAAACAAGGTTTTCGAAAAACACTTCAATGTGACATATCAGACTTGGCCGTAACGTCTAGGTTGCGTTTGGGGTGTTACATTTAGTGGTATCAGAGCCAAGTTGCAACAACTCGGCTGTGGAACGGGTCTAAAAATAGAAGTTTTTAGAAGGTAAAACAAAGATTTTCGAAAGTCGCTTGAAGAATATGTTTCCGAAATTGTTTATAAGATTTTCTTTCTACAAATAAATAATTTTAAAAAAAAATTTGGGAAATTTTAAGTTTAAGTCCAAAGAAGGGTATTTTTGGAAAAATTAGATTTTTGGAAAATTCTGTTTAAAAGAGAATTGTTTCAAACTTGTTTTCTCTAAAATTAACATGTTTTGAGAAATTGATTTTAAAAGGCTTGAATCTTTTTGAGTTTTTCTAGAATCTGATAAATTGAGATGTGGCACACTGAATCCCCGGCACCAAGTCTGTAAGTATTTCTGCTTTATATTCTGTAATGTACTGAACTGTACTGTAAATAGACTTGAGACTTTTCTATGATACTGTAGATAGAGTAATACTGAAAAATTGTAGAGACTGAAACTGTAGAGAAACTAAAAGTTTGAGACTGTAGCTATGATATGATCTTGAATAAAATAAAAGCTTTAAAATACTATCTCTACATAAGACATGTGAATAAATAGTAGAAATTTTGGAGAACTCTGTAGTTAATTGTTATGTGTACCGGTAATGTAGAGTATTGATATGGATTCTGAGGGTAAGCAAAGTTTGCCAACTTCGGGTAGCGGTAACTCGAAGCCTGGTACTGAGGCATTGGCCGAGTTATTAAGGAAAGTGGTAGAAGAAGTTTTGGATACCAAAATTAAGGAAATTAGGTAAATGCTTCAAGCAGGGTGCTTGGAGTGTAAGAAGAGGAAGGATCCTAGTTCGCAAAGGACAGAGTCTCATTCAGTGAAACATGCTAGGGCACGACTAAGACCTCCGGTTTGCAACAACTGCGACAGATGTCATCTGGGTGAATGCGATAGGGAGAAAAGAGCGTGCTTAACAAGTAGGTGAGCTTTAAAGTTAAATGTGTTGGACTTATAACACAAATGAGCTTGTGTCCGAGTGGTGACGGCTTGACAGGTTTATTGAGAGGACTTTGGTTCGAATCCCGTTGCACGCAAAGGTTGATTATTTTGCTAATGCTTTAATTTTGGGGGGATTGATGGAGAATCCCACATCGGAAAGCTAACATGAGAGCAAGTGAGGAGCTAGCTTTAAATAGAGCAAATCAGGAGGAGAGTAGGCACAGCTTTCTTGGCTGATCCCTTTCGCTTTATGGCGTGCCCGTTTGGGTTGGGCATCGGCTAAGAGTGTTTGGAGCGCGGATTAACTTCAGTCTCCTATCAGGTGTGTATTTCTCACTACTCTAGCGGTAGGACGGCTACTTCAGGCTGCGATGGGCCGAAGAGGCCATGTGGGCCCAATGGGCCTGCGGGCCCAATTGGATAAGTTGTTTGATTGTATAGTAAATATTGGGCTAGATTAGGTGAATCTCATATCTGTGGCTAGATTTAGGCTAAAAGGGCTACACGAGCGTGTGGGCCCATTTGGGCCGACAATGGGCCCTAGTCTCATTCGCATTGTTATCTCTGTTTAGAATACTTTAGTTTACCAAATTACTAAAATACCCTTGATTTACAAAATTACTGAAATACCCTTGATTTACAAAATTACTGAAATACCCTTAGTTTACAAAATTACTAAAATACCCTTGGTTTATAAAATTACAGAAATACCCCCGATTTGTAAAATTATCGAATTAACCTCGATTTGTAAAATTACCGTTTTACCCCTGATTTGTAAAATTACTATTTTACCCCTGATTTGTAAAATTACTATTTTACCCCTAATTTGTAAAATTACCATTTTACCCATGATTTATAAAATTACCGTTTTAGCCCTAATTTGTAAAATTACTATTTTACCCCTAATTTGTAAAATTACCATTTTACCCTTAATTTGTAAAATTACTATTTTACCCCTGATTTGTAAAAAATTACTATTTTACCCTCGATTTGCAAATTTACCGAAATACCCCTATAGGGTAGAATTACCGAGACACCCCTATGGGGTAAAATTACCGTTTTGCCCCTAGGGTGTTAAATGACTGTTTTGCCCCTCGTGGGTAAATGACCGACTTGTGTGATGATTGGGCTAGTTTGACCGTGGATATAAGTTGGTGATATGAATGACTTGACTGTGATCTATTCTTATTTTTGGGAGTTGGAAAAGTTGGAATCCCTATGTGTTTAGGGAGGCTATCGAAATAGCGCCTAAGGCTTTAAGGGGCAGTTACCAATTATTTTACTCTGTGCTTGTAAGGGTTAAAGGCTGCTGACTAAGGGCTTGGATCAGTGGAGCGTTCGGATCCAGATTTGGATATCAACTTCAGCAAAGGTAAGGATTTAGGGCCCTGTTCATGGATGCCCGAATATGGTAAGAGTATGTTAAATTTAGTTATCATTGATTCGTGGTCTAATGTTTTAGTAATCGAATGTAGGATTGACTTGGATCGGATATAGTCATCGTTCGTTGCAAGCATTTGTGTAATGAACCTCATAGTAGCTTAGATTAACATTTGCTGAAAAGCCAAAATGCCTAAACTTCAGCATTTCTAACTTGTGGTTTTGTGAATGGTTTGAGCCGTGATACATACGATAAGATCGGTGATTGGATCAATAGAACAGGTAAGGGCACGATTTTGTGCACGATGGTAAGTTGGGCCTCGATGGGCTAAAATTGGGCCCAACGGGCTTACGGGCCCATATGGGTAAAAATGGGCAATAGACATTTCTTAGTAGACTATAGGCTTAAAACTGGTTAAATTAGTAGTTAATTGTAGGATTTGGACCAAGTGGGCTTAGACGACTGAACTAGCTACATAGGGCCCATTAGGGGTTTTTGGCCCATAACTCGGTTTTACTAAAATAGGCTAAAATTGCTGTTTAAACATTTGGAATTGTTGAATAAGTATGAAAAACCCTAATAAGTGTTAAAATTACGTAATTACCCTTATAGCTTAAAAATGACTATTTTACCCCTAGGTAGAAATGACCATTATACCCCTAGGGTTGTAAAATGATTATGTTGATTGTGATATTGATATTTTTCATGAAATGATATGATATGCACATGATATGCACATGATATGCTACGATATGTATACGATATGCCATGTTATAATCATTACATGCATGGGTTGGGTTTATATGATTGGAGGAAGTGTTAAAGGGCTTTGCCCTAGTATACCGAAAAGGGCTTTTGCCCCAGTTTACCGAAAGGGCTTCTGCCCCAGTTATTAAAAGAGGCTAGGCCTCCAGTTATATGATAAAGCAGCTATGCTGCCAGTGGAGAGTAGCGGCGGGGTTGGTTGAGTAGCATCCCCACATGGTGTGTTGGTTGGTACGGGTGGAGAGTAGCGGATGGTGGGTTGAGTAGTCTCCCCAAATGGGCTTTGCATACATGTATTGACGTTTACATGTGTTACTGAAATGGGCCTATGGGCCATACCATTTACAAAAAAGGCTTCGGCCCAGTGATATGATTTATGAAAGGCTTCGGCCCAGTAACTGTTAAATGGAAAGGCTTCGGCCCAGTTATATGTTGAGACTGATTTGGGGGCTTAGGCCTAGTATGCTGATATTGATTTGGGCTCTGTAAGTGGCTTGTTGCACACTGAGTTTTCCCAACTCACCCTTTTTCCTTCCATCCTTGCAGGTGAGCCTTAGATTGGTGGACTTGGAGCCGGGAGGGATTCAGAGTGGCCACATGGACTGGACTGTTGGATTTTCTAATTAAGTTACCTATTTGAATTTAGATTGAATTATTTATTTCTGGTTTTGGGTTGTAAAAAGGGCCTCTTTAATTATTTTTATTTTGGGTTTTTATTCTTTACTTATTTAATTTGTTTTAGCTTAAGTATGATATTATTTAAATTGTTTCTTAATCGGTTAGCTCTATGGCATGGTTTTATAAAAGTGCTTGTTTTCAAAATATCTCCATAAGTAGAGCAAAGCTTCCGCAAATTAAAGGTTTTCGTAAATAAATATTTCAGATGGTTAAAGTGTGGCAATAGTCGTGTGCATGTCTAGGAGTGGATCCAAGAAGAGCTTGGTACTTAAGCAGTCTAAATGACTCACCTCCTCTTTTCTGGAATCCTACCTGGTGCCCAGCTTCCATTCACTTTAAGTCTTAACGAAAAAGGTCAAAATTATTTGATACTTAAACCGTTTTCAAGATAACATGTTTTATAAAGGTTACAAATCTGATTTTTTGATATTTGATCTATTTTTAAAATGACATGTTTTTGCAAACTACAAGGGTTCATAAGCTTTCATAAAACTTTTACAAAGGTTTCAACGATGTTTGAAAAGGGATGATCATTTCAATAAATCCCGTTTCGGAAAAAAAAATAAACACAAACTAAGGTTTTATACAAGTTTAACGGTAAGAGTTTTTAAACATTAAAGAAGGGTTTTCAATGAAAACACGGTTTTCGAAAAACACTTCAATGTGACATATCAGACTTGGCCGTAACGTCTAGGCTGGGTTTGGGGTGTTACAAATTGGGGCTGGTAATCTTTCAATCACATCCACCTTTGCTTTATCGACTTCAATTCCTTTCTTTGAGATTTTGTGCCCTAAAACAATCCCTTCCTTAACCATAAAATGTCATTTTTCCTAGTAATGGACAAGATTCGTCTCTTCGTATCCCTTCAGCACCTTAGCTAAATTGCTCAAAAATTATCATACGAGTTACCAAAAATAGAGAAATCATCCATGAAAACCTCAACAAAGTTTTCAACCATATCAGTGAATATTGCCATCATGCATCATTGAAATGTTGCAGGTGCATTGCATAAACCAAAAGGCATTCGCCTAAAAGCAAATGTACCATACGGACAAGTAAAGGTTTCATGCATCATTGAAATGTTGCAGGTGCATTGCATAAACCAAAAGGCATTCGCCTAAAAGTAAATGTACCATACGGACAAGTAAAGGTTGTTTTATGTTGGTCCTCTCGAGCTACAACTATTTGGTTATATCCAGAATAACCATCTAAACAAACAATAGAATCTATTACCTGCTAGTTGTTCTAGCATCTGATCCATAAAAGGCAATGAAAAATGGTCCTTCTGAGTAGCTTTATTCACCTTTCTGTAGTCAACACAAATTCTCCAACCAGTAATAGTTCTCGTTGGAATCAACTCGTTACGCTCATTTTCAACAATCGTGATCCCACCTTTTTTCGGTACACACTTTATCGGACTCACCCACGAACTATTTGAAATAGGATAGATGATTCCTGTATCTAACCATTTGATTACTTCCTTTCTCACAACTTCTTTAATAATAGGATTGAGCCTCCTTTGCCCATTTATTCGAGATTTCTCACATTCCTCTAAAATAATTTTGTGCACGCAAAAAGAAGGGCTTATACCGTAAATATCAACTATGGTCCACCCAATTGCTTTCTTAGATTTCTTTAAAACAGCAATTAGTTTCTCCTCTTAATCTTTGGTCAGTTCTATTGAAATAATCACAAGTAAAGTAGAAAAATAAACTAAATAAACGTACTTCAAATGGGACAAAAGTACCTTTAGTTTGAGTTTAGGTGGTTCTTCAATTGACAACTTGGGTTGTACAAATTCTCTGACTTCTAATTCCAACAGTTCAAACCGTGTAGATTGAATAAAATTTCTCGAATTGGCTTCCATCAAAGCCATGTTTTCTTCACCTTCTTCATCCTTCAAAGGGTCAAACTTTAAAGCTTTCTCCAATGGATCTTTTTCAAAGTTGCTTTCCATAGAAACCAAGGTTTCTATTTCTTCCATAACTAAACATTCTTCTATCAGATCTGGAAATTTCATCGCTTTAAGAATGTTAAAAGTTACCTGATCATCTTGAACTAGCATGGTGAGTTCGCCTTTCTGCACATCAATTAACATTCTTCCCGTGGCTAGGAAAGGTCTCCCAAGGATGACCAGCACTTCCTTATCTGCTTCAAAATCTAAAATGATGAAATCAATAGGAAAAATAAATTTACCAACTCTTACCAGAACATCCTCGATCTTTCCCTTGAGATATGCTAAAGATCTATCCGCTAGCTGAAGCATCACAATTGTAGGTCTTACTTCACCTATCCCTAGCTTATTGAAAATAGACTTAGGCATCAAGTTGATACTTGCTCCTAAGTCATACAAAGCTTTACCACAATAAGATTAACCAATGTTACAGGGTATCCGTAAAGCTTCCTATGTTCTTCAATTTCGGTGGCAGCTTATTTTACAAGAACGCACTACACTCCTTTTTTAGGGCAACAATCTCATTCTCACTTTGTCGTTTCTTCTTGGATAGTATATCCTTCATAAACTTTACATAATTCGACATTTTTCTAAAGCTTTCACCAACGGAATATTAATGTGTAACTGCTTCAGAACATCCAAAAACTTCTTGAATTACACCTCTTGTTTCTGCTTGTGTTGCTGCAATCTTTGCAGATAGGGACGATATGAAATTTTAGGTTGGATCGGACAACTCTTCTGAGTAGGGAAATCTGCATTCATAGAATATGTTAAAGTTTCTAAATTCACTAATTTTGCAGATTCTGACTCTTTTGGTGTAGTCACTTCAATAGCTGGTTGACTTTCCTCCTTTTCAATAGGCTCATTTTTAAGATCAATCAATCGAGGCTCTAGAATTTTACCACTTCGTAACACCACTACCTTGATATGCTCTTTACCCAAATTTCTTGGATTCTCAATATTGCTCGACAAGGTTCCTTGTGGTCTATTACGAGGCTCTGTAGCTAACTAACCAATTTGGTTTTCCAAATTTTTTAGTGTTGCTACTTGGCTCTGGATCAAAGTGTCATTCTTTGCCATGTACGCTTTCAACATGTTCTCCAAACTATTTGATGACTCAGCTTGAGGTGGTTTTGGAGCTTGCTTATTAAACATTTGAGATTGGTTGGGTCCATGCTACGTAAAGTTGTTGTTTGATCCATTTCCTTTGTTGGTCCAAGAAAAGTTGGGATGATTACACCTTGAAGGATTGTAAAAGTTGGATTGGGGTCCTTGTCCACTCTCATTCTAACGTTGGTTTCCCATATAGTACACTGACTCGAGATTCAATGGGCAATTATCAAAAGAATGAGTGTCGCCACAGTACATATAGGAAACTACTTCAAACAAACTTGGTGGCTGAGTTGCAAAATTTGTAACACTTTAAATTTTGGGCCTAGAAGTATTGGGCCTTGGGTATGGATCAGTAAGGAGGCTGTACATGAGTATTTAATTGTGCAAGGAAATGACACAATTAAATGTCTGCTTTAGTGGTTAAGGGTCCTGAGAAGTGTTGGAGAAGTCGTGGGTTCAATTTAGGCTCTAGGAAAAATTTTAGTTTTTCCTCTTAAGTAAACCTTGCCTTTAGCATGTTGGTCTTATAAATTATTATGGTTAAAATATGACACAATGAGAGCTTGTAGTCTAGTGGCAAGGTGGCGCGACATGGCTATTGTGAGAGCTTGGGTTCGAATCCCATGGAATGCAAAGGGATATTTCATTTTATTTCTTTGTCGTGAGAGAGGTGGAGTTTGACTGAAACTCTGTGGAAAAGAATTTGAATTGGTCAAGGAGAAGATCTTGGAGAAAATCAAGGAGAGGATTATGGAGAGATTTGTGGAGTGAAGCAAGGAGGTTGAAGTGTGTGGGGTTGTTGTGCCAAATTGGGTATTGGGAGCTAGGGAATTCAGCTATGATTCTCATTCTTGTGTTTAGTTTTGGTCATTCTTGGTTTGGGAAATTTTTGAGCATATTCAGCTTTAGCAGTATTCTCTTGACAAATTCTTTTTTGATTTTTGGTTGTTTTGGCAAACTGGTTTCGGCTTTCTTTCGTTTTGAGGTTGCAGGTTTTTGTGCTTAGTTTTTTCTCGTGACTAATTTTGTTTTTCTTTTGCCTGGACTGAATAGGCTATCTTCCTTTGGCATTGTTTTTCAGTTCTTTTTCTTTGAAGCTAATCATGTTCTTTTCTCCTCTCCTCTCTTTTTCTCTGCATTTTGGCTGAACATTGCCTCTCTCCTACCCTATTGATCTTTTCCATCAGTTCTTTTTAATAGCTGAACCTTCTCTCTCTCTTCTTTCCTTGCTGTTTCAGGCTTATAGTCTTAACCCAGTGCTATTTCGTTCCTCTTCTTCTCCTTTGGTCGGCTTCCATTTTGAAGTGGCATTAACGATCGATACATTGCGTCTCTGTCTTATTTCTCTATATTTCTTCAGTATGCCCAAGTTGTTTTAGCCGAATGCCCTATCCTTCCTTCTTTGTTGTTTGACTTTGACAATGGATTTTTCGATCAACCAGTAGTGTGTTTAGGTTCGATTGATTGTCTCTTCTCCTAATCTAGACTCTACATTTTGGATAAGTGTTTCTCTTCGAGGCTAAATTGTTCAAATAGGGGATGATTGTTAAGGGATTACGTTTGTAATGCAGCTAATCGATAGGGACTGTGTAATCAATTCAAGTCGAGAATCGAAGGCAAACAAACTGATTAGTGTTCAATCAAGGTGAGTATGATTGACGTTTTGGGCTTCATAGTTATTAACCTATTAATTGTAAATTTGATATGTATATCTAGATTCTTATAGGATTCGGAGAGCATGGATCTTAGCTAGTTTTGCAAACAGGTGTGTAACAATACGCTGTAACTGTTGATCGACTAAAAAGTCGAAAGAGTGTATGCACACACTGTTTAAGTGTAGATCGGCAAAAGTCGAAAAGCCGAAAAGCTAAAAAGCCGGAGGATTAGGCTTTGAGGTCACATGGGCGTGCGAATGCTCGTGTGGTGGAACTGAGCCCACGGACATAGGCGTAAGACTGTAGAGGCCGCCATGAGCGTTCTCATAGGCTTAGGTCGTTATGGGCCAGAATGGGCCGTGTGGGCCCATTGGGCTCGTGAGTCCCACACGGATAAAAACTTACATTATGTGGTAAATAATGGTGGGCTGTGTAGTTGCATGACCATGGTTAATTCTGTGCCAGATGGGCCACACGAGCGTGTGGGCCCACCTCAGCCGCATAGGCCCAATTGCACTGTTATGACTATTTTGGGTGCACGAGATGATCGTAGACCTTCTGTTGGGTCGGTTGGTGAGTTTAGACCCATTTTGATAAAAATGACCGAATTACCCCTAGAGCGTGAAATGATCGAATTACCTTCGAAGGGTAAAATGACCGAATTAACCCTAGAGGGTAAAATGACTGAATTACCGCTAGAGGGTAAAATGACCGAATTACCCCTAGAAGGTAAAATGACTGAGGCACCCCTCGAGGGTAAAATGACCGAATTGCCCCTAGGGGGTAAAATGACTAAATTACCCCTAGAAGGTAAAATGACCTAATCACCCCTAGAGGGTAAAATGATCGAATTACCCCTGGAGGGTAAAATGACCGAAATACCCCTATAGGGTAAAATGACGAAAGTACCCCCATAGAGTAAAATGATTGAAATATGCCTGTAGGGTAAAATGACCGAAATACCCCCATAGGGTAAAATGACCGAAATACCCTCATAGGGTAAAATAACTGATATACCCCTATAGGGTAAAATGACTGATATACCCTCATAAGGTAAAATGATCGAAATACCTCATAAGATAAAATAACTGAAATACCTCTATAGGGTAAAATGACCGATATATCCCCATAGGGTAAAATGATCGAAATACCCTCATGGGGTAAAATGACCGATATACCCTCACAAGGAAAAATGATTGATATACCCCATAGGGTAAAATGATTGATATGCCCCTATAAAGTAAAATGACTATTATAGCCCTATGTGACAAATGAGTGTTTTGCCCTTATTTTGTATATGACTGTATTTATGCAGGCCATGTCGTATGTATGTTGCATCCATGTATGATATTATGATTAAATGCATGACATGTTGCATGGGGATGGGTTATTGTTATGGAAGAAGTACTGATCTTTTAGGGTTGCATGGGTTACACGAGACGGCTGTGAACGACTGTGGATAGACTGATGGCTCCGTACCGTTCACACTATCGATGGCTTAGTGCCGTTCATTTTACTGATAGCTTGGTGCCATGCATATTATCAATGGCTTAGTGTCGTTCTGAGGCTTTGTGCCGTTCTGAGACTTCATGCCGTTACTGAAAGCTTTGTGCCATAATATAAGCTTTGTGCCGTTACCAAAGGCTGTGTGCTGTTACTGAAGGTTTTGTGTCGTATCTGAAGGCCTTGTGCCATTTTTGATGGCTTAAAGTCACTTGTTTATCTGTCAGCTTTGCTGCAATTCTAGTTAGTGCCACAACCGGTGCTAACTCTTGGTGTGTTGGTTGGGTGGACCGATTTTATCCCCACAGTAAGTGTAGGGTTGGACGGAGGCAAGTGCAGGGTTGGATGGGATTACATGCATCATACATTATACATATTGCATTCTAATTTTGTTACTATAATGGGCTAAGGCCCATCTAATACTGTCTGCTATAATGGGCTCAGGCCCAGACTGCTTCTGTATTCTATAGTTTTGGCTGACTATTTTTATATTAGGGGATTACACTCTGAGTTTTTGTAAACTCACCCCACTTTTAACTGTACAGGTAATCCCCAGCGTTAGGTGGATTGGTGCTGTGAGGGACTCGAGGATGGCCACACAACTGCATCTACTTTCACATTCGAGTTTGATTTATAGTAATTTTAGTTTGGGTTTATTTATTTTTGTAAGAAGGCTCTTCAATTTTTTTGACTGTTATTTTGGGATTTTATTTATTATGATTTATACCTATTGGAAATAGAGCACAATTTTCCAAAACATTCACTATTTTCAAAACGTCAGGTTTTCGCAACATGGTTTTTAAGCTTCTGCAACAAAAAATTTTTTAAAAGTAATGACGATTTAAGATGGTTAACAAACAACCAATATAATTTGAGTATTAACAAAGCGGCCTTAACTTCCAAACGGGCTTTTATCAACAAGATCCAGTTTTCAATAAAAACACCCCAATGTGACACACCAAATTTAGCCATAATGTCTAGCCGGGTTTGGGGTGTTACAAAATTACTAGCACTATTAACAGTAAACTATTTTAACATAGAGGAAATAGACGATACCTGACCTGATAATAAAGTGAGGGCATCAACTTCATGAACTCTGGCTCCACGTCTTCCTGAAGCTGTTTGATTTTTTGGCAATTGATAGTTATTGCTTGCAACCCTCTCGATGATCTCAGAAGCCTCATTGTAAAACTTAGACAAAATTGCACCATTTGCAAAAGCATCTACCATTAATCTTGTATGTGCATTGAGACCATTATAGGATGTCTCCAACTGCATGCAGTGAGGAATTCCATGATGAGGACACTTACGAAGTAACTCCTTGAATCGCTCCCAATCCTCATACAAAGACTCGTCATCCAATTGTTGGAAAGTTGTGATCTCATTCCTTAACTTAGCGTTCTTACTAGGCGGGAAATACTTAAACAATAATCTTTCTGCTAATTCTTGCCATGTAGATATGGAGCTTGGTGGCAATGAATTAAACCATGCTCATGCTCAATCTCGCAACGAGTCTAGAAACAACTACAACCTCAGTGCGTCTTCAGTCACACTGGCTATTTTGAATGAATCACTCACCTCCATAAACAATCAAAGGTGGAGATGTGGATCTTCTGTTGGCATACCACTAAATTGGCCCACCGTTTGGAGCATTTGAAACATCACTGGTTTCAATCCAAATTGGGTTGCCTCAATATCTAGCCTTCTAATTCCTGGATTTAACTTATTGAAAAGTGGCACAGCATATTTTCTAATGCATTGATCCCTATCATCGGCAATGAGGATGGGATTTCGTACATGATTGACTTCATTACCTTGGTCTTGATTTTGATTTCCAAGGTCCATCTCGACTTGTCTTTGAGTTGTTCGTTCACGTCTTCTTTGTCTAAAAGTTTGCTCAATTTCAAGGTCTACATGGAATAAATCAATCATCCGATCTATGCTCATAAACACCTCAAAAATAAAAATCACCAAATTAAAAAGAATAAGTTAGTAATGTTAGAAATAAACCAAATTGAAAGTAAATAATTTCACAAAAAATAATGACTATGGCAACAGTTAACAATCCCCGACAACGGTGCCAAAAAATTGTAACGCTAGGGTTTGTGCAAGTGTACACAGTAGCTATCAAGTAATAAGTAAGTATCAAGTTTTCATCTCCACAGGGATCGTACTCGTGCTATCACTTAATTATAAAATTATATTAACAACGTGGTAAATAAAAACACAATTTGATTTGGAAGTGTTGATTAAAATTATGTAAAATTAATCTAACTGCAATGATCCCTAATGTAATTTATCCTAACATGCAACTATATGAATGAAATATATTTTAGCAGAATTAAACACAATTTGCAACAATTATAACATAAATAAGCTAGGACAATTACTTTAATTAAACTCAACTTATCATCATCATGCTTGACAATATTTGGAAGAACATTCCATGGCAAGTTGATCTTTCATGAGTTTGGAAACTAAACTAGGTCCTTTCGGAATCCTTTACTTAGTAAATACGCATTTTACTAGTCCTTATTTACTAGTCCTTTCATGCGAGGTAACAGGGATGTGTTATGTTTGAAACAATTTAATCACACAAATATAAAACCTATGCAGATAATAGAGCCTGGTTAGGGTTGTTATGCAACCTGCAATTCAATCGGGTTAGGATCTAAATTGAGCATGCACATTTCAATTATGTGTCCACTAGTCGTCATCTGGTTAGGATCGCTTAGCTAATTCAGGTGTATTTCAATCACTTATGAACGAAATACAGACTTGATTTTATTGAAAACATGATCGATTGAAGCACAAATATTATAAGCATGAATCTAATAAATGTTATTTAATCAAAGCAAACATCCTAGCTTAAATAAAATTAAGCTATCATTGCTGTAAACAAGAACAAAGAACACATAGAAAGCATTTTTAGATTAAATTAAAGAAAAGAAAGATTAAACCCAACTCAAAGTGGCTATCACCCAAGACTCTAAACGGTGAGGGCTCCTTTGTTCATTCGCTTTGTTTCTTTGCTATGGCTCTCCAAGGTGGCCAACCAAGGGCACTTTAAGAGGTTTAATGACTAAAATCTCTATGAAGAGATGAGGCTTAGACGTGAGAAGAAATGAGAGAGAGAATGATGAGAATGATTGATGAATATGAGGAATGAGGGATGAGGGATAATTTGTGAATGAGGAAATGGGTCTTATTTATAGGTGAAGGCGGGAGGATAGTTTCCTAAAAATAAGAGGTTTCATCTCTTCAAGCATCTTCAATGGATGGCCGGCCACAAGTTGTGGAATTTGAGCTTATTTTTGCTTGATTTAAGTGCCACAACAACTCAGGACTAAGACTCAGTCAAGTGCAAATCTTTAGGAAAATGTCTAATTTCTTTAACAATGCAAGGACCTTGTGTAATTAAACCAAAAAGTGGTTTATGAATAGTCATGTGTAGCTAAATTTTGGGTTGCCTTGGTCCCTAATTTGGATGGTTTTGTAATCCAATAAAGCTACCAGACCTACTCAAAATAAATCAATAATTTAGAGGACTAAAGAATAAAATTTCTCCAATTTAATTAATTAATTAAAACCCAATTTAGTAATGAAATATTTACAAATGAATAATTAAATATAATCTTATAATTTATTATTCATTTTAACCATGCATGGCCCACTTATAGCTTAAAAATATAATATGCTCAAATAATCTATTTTATGCATGAAAACTATATAATGAAGCATAAAATCATATTTTAATAATTTCTATGTCGTATTTTCATATTTTAACATATTTCATTAATTTATTAAACAATTACTTAGTTTTAACAATAAATTTAAGTAAAAAGGTGATGAATTAGATATGAAAAATCCTATATATTTTTTGGTTTACAGGATATCATAAAGAATCTTAAGGATATTATTTCTTCAATCCTACCGAGAATAAAGTGTTTGTTACTCTGACAGGAGTCTTCCTTGAGAGAGAGTTCGTCTTTAGAAAATGAAGTGGTAAAAGAATAGAACTCGGAGAAATTCAAGAATAACAATAGATCACTGAACCAAAGATTGAACAATAATAGGTTTCACGAGTTGTTGCAGAACAACCAATTGTTTTGGAAACACAACTACCACGAAGATCTTTAAGAGAACATCATGTACTTGATAGGTATGGATTTCTTATTACAATACATAGTGATATTTTACTTATGGATCAATATGAACCTAGGACTTATCAAGAAGCGATATCAAGCCCAGATTCTAAGAAATGGCTTAAGGCCATAAGGTCTGGATGAATTCCATGTCAGAAAACCAAGTATGGATCTTGGTTGACCCACCTGAAAGGGTTAAATTGAAAATCGACATGGATGGTAATGTACAAACATACAAAGGGCAATTGGTCAGTAAAGGTTTTTGCCAAGTTCATGGTATTGGTTATGATGAAACCTTTTCTCCTATTGCTATGTTGAAATCCATCTGGATCTTACTTGCAATAGCTATATTTCATGATTATGAAATATGACAGATGGGCGTCAAAACAACTTTCCTTAATGGGAAACTGGAAAAGGATGTGTACGTGACACAACCTGAAGGTTTTTTCAATCTAAAAGATGTCGGTATGATATCCAAGCTACCAAGAACCATTTATGGATTAAAGCAAGCTTCTTGAAGTTCGACTCTTCATTTTAATGATGCAATCAAAGAGTTTGGTTTTATCATATATGAATATAAGCCTTGTGTTTTTAAGAAACTTAGTGGAAGAACTATTGTATTCTTGGTATTGTATGTAGATGACATACTTATCATAGGAAATGATATACCTACCCTACAGTTTGTTAAGACTTGGTTAGAAAGTTGTTTTTCTATGAAGGACTTGAGTGAGGCTAAATACACATTAAGAGTCAAAGATGACTCCTAGGTCTAAGCTAAAGTACATACATAGATAAAGTACTATAAAGGTTTAGTATGGAAGAATCTAAGAGATGATTTCTACCTATGAGACATGGTATTTCACTCTCAAAGGAAATGTGTCCTTCAACTTCACAAGAGAGAGAATGTATGGATAATATTCCATGTGCTTTGGCTATTGGATCTATCATGTATGTCATGATATGCACTCGTCCAGATGTATTGTATACGTTAAGCATGTCGAGTCGGTACTAAGTAGATCCTGATGAAAGTCATTGGGTCGTAGTTAAAAAATAACCTTAAGTACTTGAGAAGGACTAAGTATACATCCCTTATATATGGAGGTGAGAAAAAGTTTAGTGTAAAAGGTTACACTGATGATAGTTTCAAAATAGACAAGGATGATTCAACGATCGCAAGCGGGCTTTGTGTTTTACCTTAATGGTGGTACTGTGAGCTGGAAAAGTTCAAAACAAGATACAATAGCTGATTCTACAGCTGAGGTCGAGTATATTGTAACTAGTAAGGTTACAAAAGAGGTTGTTTAGATTAAGAAGTTCATACCTAAACTAGGGGTTGTGCCTAGCATATTAGATGATGTAGAACTTCTTTGTAAGAACAACGGAGCTATTACACAAGAAAAAGAACCTATATCTCAACAGTGATCCAAACATATACTTAGGAGCTTTCATCGCATTCAAGAAATCATTGACGGAGGATATGCGGAAATATGTAGAGTACCAACAATATGATAACATCGTTGATCCACTGACAAAGCCTCTAACATAGCGAAGCATGGTCGTCACACTAAGTCACTCGGTATTATATGTATGATTGATTGGTCTTAGTGCTAGTGAGATGATAGTAATCACATACTCGTTTTACCTTATTTATTAATATAAGGCATTGCAATTATTATTTCAGATTCTCTTTATGTGTATATACATAAACTAAATTGTAATAAAGTCTTAAGAAAAAATTATTATTCTTAATAGGTTCCTTAGTCAAGTATTATTGTGGGCTTGAACAACAATAATTCATTGAGACGAATGTATAGTTGATTGATAACAAAGAATTGTCATTGGAATAAGGGTACCAAAATCAATACATGACAATGTGTTGAGAATAACATTTGGACGGACCTACTATGAGTTTGTTTCTTGAATTATTATGTAATAGTCACAATATTACTCATAGTGATAACTATATATATTATTCCCAGACTTGAGATCATCATAGTCCCAACATCATGAACCATATATTTTGATTTAGTTAAAATGTCTACCATAATAGGTTGTACTACAAAGACTGATGTTGGAGATACCAAATTCCATGTATTGGGATATAGTTGATCAAGATAGTATTTATCCCTCTTACATAATGGGAGCAATATCTTAGGCCTCTTAATGGAGTGACACTAAAAATGCATGGCCATGCTCGAATAAGTTGTTATGAGATATCACACTTATTTGTTTATTGTAGTTTGCTTAGAAAATTAAGAAATATGATATTGGACTATGCAAGTGTGACTATTTGTAACACTTCAGTCCGATGTCGGGACCGGGTACGAGGCGTTACCTGACTCTCGCACACTTAATTGCTCGATCTCGATTCCCAAATTTCACAAAAAAACTGAAAGTTTTTCAAACTTAGTCAAAACACTCTTATTATGGGCTTACGAGGCCCAAGAGACTCATTGGGTACAGTTCGAAACCAGACCGGAACTTTTCGAATGCTCAGCAAAATTTTTACCTAAGACAGGGCACACACCCGTGTGGGATAGAGACACGCCCGTATGGGCAGGCTGTGTGGTTGCACACACCCGTGTCCTTAGCCTGTGCAGAATTAATTTTCATTTTGAACCTACAGGGGTTTTCACACGACTGAGCACACGCCCGTGTCTCTAGCCCGTGTCTGTCACACGGTCTTAACACACACGTGCCCTCTCCTAGTGTGAAAAACTAGGACATTTTATTTATGACATCATTGCGAAAACTTCGTCATAGGCCAAGCCATATGCCCGTGCCTAGGCCATGTCTTTTACACGATTGGGACACATGGCCATGTCACCAACACGTGTGTTTACTACAAAGCATTTAATTTCCATAATTTCAAGTGCATGGGACACACGACCTATCAACATACCCGTGGGCTGGCCTTGTATCACACACGGCCTAGACACACACCTGTGTGTCTACCCATGTGGACAATTATAGGCTATTTTTAAAGCCAGTTGCCACCCTGAAACACAACCAACAACAACCAATATTGCCAATACACAATATAACACAAAAATACATCCAAACAACCACATTTTGGCATCCACTCACTACATTTTACCGATCACATCAAAACATACAGATTCATACACATTTGTACTCATACTATGCAAGCTAGCTCATTAATAGATTACAACATTTTGGACAAAATAGGACTTAACCATTCATGGCTCGTTTCTCATGGCCAAGTATCAAATACCACTACCAACAATTAGACCCAAAGGAGTTATGACACATAACCAAAACAATAGATTACCTATGCATGCCATAACTTATCAAGTTTGTAATCAGAATACCAAAAGAGATTATTGATAGTGTTGATGGAATCCTGTTGATCACTGAGCCTCGGATTAGCTTGACGAACCTATAAGGGGAGGGAAAAGAGAAGGGGTAAGCTCTAAAGCTTAGTAAGTCCATATGTAAAGAATATGAGCATTTAAACTAAATAGACTTAGCTAATGGAATATATGTTTTCCTATCATACAATAAGTTAGGAACTTATCACTTACTCATATATCTTACCGTAAGCTCAATACATACACTAAGCAATTTGTACATATCATATTATCATATAACCTGTACATACACAATCTCGAACACACGATTAAATCTTTTCGCAAGAAATCATATATTATCACCTTAATTCGGATAGCTCGATGAACCACATGGAATAATAAAGGATAGATGAAAATTAGGCACAAGTGCCACATACATAAGTGTAGCCAAAGCTACCACTTATCACATAGGCTCAATGATGAGCTATCGTCGGGTCTGCTCACACAAGCTAACGGTGTAGTCAATTCTACTCAGTGCTGCTCACACAAGCTGACAGGTATCTGCAACAAATGCAAGATTACCTAGCCACTGGCAGTTAAACTAGACCAGCACCCGAGAAAACATAACAATCAATAGCGGTCGATGGGTTCCTGGTGACATGTCACTCATATCCTAATGATTCCTAAGGTTCAACTGGGACTTTTTATCACTTTTCAGTTTCACATTCCAATATCAATATTTCAGTATAAAAATTTTTAGAGTTTCAAAATAATTAAAATAATTAAACATAGTAATTAAAAATAACTCATCATTTACATATAAGACTTACCTCGGTACAAAATGCAACCCTTTTCTATTTACTCCGAAACCTTGCCTTTTCTCTGGTCAAGGTCGTTTTCTCGTTTTTTTTTATCTACAACATCAAATTTCACTCATTCAATACACACATTACTCAATTGGGCACAAGATCATCCTATGGTAATTTTTAGCATTTTACCCCTAACTTTGATAATTTTTACAACTTAGTCCCTAGACTCGTAAAATGGAATGTATCTATTTTATTGGTAACCCAAGCCTAGCCGACATTAATAGTGCTCATAACAGCCTACATTTCTCATCAATTCATGATTTTACTGAACATTTTACTATTTTTACAATTTCGTCCCTATTAGGGACTTCCATGAAAAATCACCTAGAAAAGGTGTTTACTACACTTTAAACTTTCATTTTCTACTAAAAGGCTTCAAAATACTTTCATATCACATATGGGTAAATTTTAAACATGAACCCTAGCTTAAAATAGTGGTATAGAAAGCTAGGTCAAGGTATGAGGTCCTCAAAAATACGAAAAACATGAAAAATGGGGCTAGGAATCACTTGGAGCTTGAAAAGTGAACAAAACCCTAGCTATGGAGAACAAGGAGCATTCGGCCAAGGGAAGGAAGATGAACACAAAATTTCACTTATTTTTCCCTTTTTATTTCAATTAATAATTAATTGACCAAAATCCCCTTAATGGCCTTCTTTGCAAAATTTTCCTTCCATGGGCATTTTTGTCCATCATGCTATAAAATGGTCTAATTGCTAAATAAGGACTCCTAATTTAAGAATCCAATTCAATTACACACGAAATGCTTCTAGAACTCACATTTTGAATTTCCTGCAAATTAGTCCTATCGTTCAATCGGGTACTCTATCAGTAAAATTTATTTACTAAATTTTTACTTATGTAGTCAATCACACAATAACCCATTAAAACTTTACGAAAAAAAATTTCTATGTCAGAATCGTGGTCCCGAAACCACCGTTCCGTTTAAGCCCTAATTCAAGCTGTTACACTATTCCATTACTTGTATGCAATATAGATATTAAGGATAAAACGATATAATACATGAAAAGATTATCACATAAAGGTTATGTCGAATCACAACTTCTAACTTGGGTGGCAACAATAAATTGCTAGATGTTACTCATTGCTTGTAATGTTAGAAACGTTCTAGTATTACTACCAATGTTATAAGATCCTAGAGGGTCACACCTTATAGTTGAAACGAACAAAATTCAAATACATTTGGTATTTGTATTTAGTTGTCACATCTGATTGTTGAATTATTTTAGTTTGATTATTAAATATTAAACACATTATATGTACAAACTTGTTGTACCCAAATAAAGAACATAGATATAATTAATATATGAATTTGATTCATACAAAATGTTAATTGTATACATTTTACTGAATTAATTAATATAAAAAATTATATTAATTAATTTCGATCAAAATATAAAAGACATGGAAATTAATATTCTTTTGGAAAGAATATAATTAATATATGAAATTTGATTCATATAAAACATTAATTATATATATTATCGAATTAATTAATATAAACAATTATATTAATTAATTTCGATCAAAATATAAAAGACATGGAAATTAATATTCTTTTGCAAATGATATAATTAATTTTGAATTTGATTCATAAAAAATATTAATTTTATATATTTTACCGAATTAATTAATGTAAACAATTATAATAATTAATTTCAGTCAAAATATAAAAGACAGGGAAATTAATATTCTTTTAGAAAGAATATAATTAATATATGAATTTGATTCATACAAAATATTAATTGTATATATTTTACTGAATTTATTAATATAAACAATTATATTAATAAATTTCGATCAAAATACAAAAGATATGAAAGTTAATATTCTTTTCGAAAGAATATAATTCATTTTTCTAACTTTCCATTTGTCTCCTCTATTAATAAGGAATAATCTTGGTTTTCCTTTTTAATATGTGATATCAAAGAGGATAAAAGGATGATAATACCTTAGTGTGTTAATGTTACCAACTTAATAATTTAAAAGTTCTAGCAACTGTTTTTAATCCCCTCTGAAAAGTTTAAGAGAAAGTGGTTGTTCATTTTTTACGGGATGGACTACGTAGAGATCGGGATGTTTTTGTTGTGATTTGGAATCGACATTGAATCAGTAGCATCCTTTTAACATTTTCAGTAAAGAAGGTGTATTTTCAACCCTATTTCAGCCCGATTCATTATTGTGGATCGCTAAAATCTTTTTTCCGCTGTGCCATGCTGCGTGCCGATTGTCCCAATAGATGAGACTATACTTCACCTCACTCCAAACATTAGCAATAGATCGCCATACATAAAAACAATTGCTATAGTGTAAATTCTCTGAAATAATCCCATGGACATTTTATTTTTAATATTTGTAACTATTTAGATTAATTTTAGAAATTTATATTAAACAATTGTATGTTAATATCAATACTAAAACTATCAAAATATTTTCACACAATTGTACTAATTATAAACAAATGAATTACTGAGTCATAAACATATTAAAAATAATTTAAATTTATTTAGAGATGCAATTTATTTAGGGTTTTCAAACCCTTATTTTCTTTCCATCTTCATGCTGCAAAAAACTACTCTCTACCTTCTCTCCGATTTTAACCATCATTGCTGCAAAAAGCTTCCATCTACTTGACGCGAGCGCGCCCAGCGAACTTCCTCGGACAAGTCTTCCGAGTCGAGCCTTGACTTGTTAGCAAGCTGATCCCGGCTTGTTTCCAGCTCCACGAGCTTTGTCTAGCTCAAATCCAGCTCATTCAAGCTCATTTCAACTTGCCTAAGCTAAACCGAGCTCACTCCTAACTCTTTTCCAGCTCACGAGCTAAATCTTAGCTCAACTTTAGCTTAGGAGTTTAACCTCAGCTCAATTTTAGCTCAAGAGCTAAAGCTTAGCTCATTTTAGTTCAAACCCGGTTTTTGACTTTAATGCATTAAATAAAATTCGAACATATTTATTTAAGTATTAAATTTTTTTTATATTAATATTTGTTATTAATATGTCATAGCTATTACATATTTTAATTGTGTTAACATGATTAGCCGAATTCATGCATGTCATTAATGTGTTCACATTGTGCCGAATTTATGAGTGTTCATATGATGTCTTAATGGCTTGTTTTATTTCCTGTAGGTGCATCAAATGTGGACGGCACAAGCATTAATGAACCATGGAAGAAACATTTCATTTGGACGCCCTACATGTATGAATGGACAGCATTTAGTGCATGTATGACTAGATTCAAGGTGCCTACAAGTTCATGTATGCGTCCAATACATGAATACTCAAAGTACATGAATAATGAAGGTTCAATTTACTTATCAAATACATGCATGACCATATACATTGCAAAATACGTTTCATGCATGATTCCCAAGTACATGAATTGGCTGAATGTATCAAAGACCCATAATGAAGATGCATGTTCGGTCAAGGTATCCTAGGATTCATGTATAGTCGAATTACAAGAATGGTGTGCTACCCATTGGTTTCCCACACACCTATTGAGCTAAAGAGTAGATATCTAATTAATTTCCAAGTTAAATTCATGAATGGAGTTTAGTGTAGATGCATGGACAGCAAGTTACAACGAATGGGAGGATACATCAATTTCTTACTACATGAATTGTTTGATAATCAAATGACATCCCTAGGTGTCTATTCGGCCAACAAGCACCTCTTGGAGAATCATTCAAGTACCAAGACCGAATCTAACATGCCTTAAGCATTTCAACTTCAACATTAAGCTAACCTATGCACATACAAGCTCCTTCAGCTGAATCTAGTCTATACATCAAGGAACTGCAATCATTCATCTTTTCCAAGATACATGAAGGCTATCAATCTTCCATTCATTCAGGCAAATTTGGACATTAGTATTAATGGGGTTTCTTTTAGATTTTTCTAGGTTGTTCTAGTCAGATTTGTGGAGCCTCAAGTGTCTATTCGGCCCACCTATGTAATGCTTATAAATAGTTGTTTAATTTCATTTGTAAAGGTCGTTGATCTTTGATCATTTAACTTTGTTAATGAAATTATTCGGTGAGACTCTTTTCTCCCAATGTCATTGAAGACTTGTTGGCTTATCTAGTCTCTAGTGGTGTCAACCCATTTTCTTCTATCCGAACTTATCACTATCATATAGTGTAGCGTTCACCCTTATACCAAGGTTCCTACGTCTCTAAGTAGCGAGTCGAGGTTTTATCACTTTTGTCCTCCACCTTGAGAGCCTATAAGCATTTGGGTCGATATTTTCTAATATTGGTTCGTGCTCGCTTTTAAGAACCCTTCTTTCTGTATCCATCATCTACCATATTCTTTCTTTTCTAATCTTTCACTCCATCATTTTCCGAACCACTTCTTACCCTTCCATCCTTTTGTTGTTATCCCATTTTCATACCTATCACTATCCTTTATTTTCTATAATCGAACCTATATATTCTATATTTATCTATAACCCATTTTTTTTGAACCCTTTACAAAGCTTCCGCCTTATTTACCTAAAAACAGCCTTTTAGAAAGAGCCGAACGATACTTTCTCGTCAACAATCAGGCAATTCACATACGACTCGACTCACCCCGAGGCGAATCATATCATTTGGTATCAGAGCTGCTAGAATAAGGAGTACCGACGTTCGAAGGATCATCAAAGTAGGTTCGTAAAAAAATTAAAAAAATTGTATTGTTATTCATCATCTTGTACTTAAAAAAAAAAAGAGAATAGTATAAAAAAGTGTGTCGAAAAAAATTATTCAAAAAAATTTGAAAAAAAAAATTCGAAATTAAAAAATTGTGAAAAAAAAAGAGAGAGTAATGAAAAAAATTTTCGAAGTAGCAAAACAAATGAATTGTAAAAAAAAAATTTGTAAAAAAAATTTGAAGAAAAAAATTATATATATTTGAAAGTGCAAGTTTTGATATTGTAAAAAAAAAAAAAAAAAGAGTGTGAAAGATTATGTACTTTTGTTGGTCTTTTTTATTCCCAATCAAGTTTGTTCGTTTTCTACCATTCACTTCCTACCCCATCGCCACACTCGAAACCCACTTTAAATTTTTTTCAGCCAACCCTTAACCCCCTCATCATTACCCTTTGTCAAACAATTTTTTTGAAACCGACCCCTAAGCCTACGATAAGGCCTTGGCGAGTTCGACTACGAAATTGCGCGAGAAAGTTCGAGAGGTAAAATGCACGAGTGAGTGAGCGCATTCGAGTGGAGGAAAAGCCAAACGAGTGTAAACACGAGCGAGAGTGTCACTTTTCGTTCTTTCTTTCCGAGTGAAATCGAGAGGTTTGCGGTGAGGTACTTAATTTTTTGTTATTTTGTGACCTAACATATTTATTTTCAGCAATAAAAATCATGTCACGCAAAGAGTTCACCGAATCGGAGTACCAATACTTGGTGCAAGAAATGCGAAGAATGGTGAATTATAAGTTTGGCAAACTGCAAGAGAGGCTAGATCGATTGGTGAAACGAGACCAATATGATCAAGTGACATCAAGTCGAAAAGCAGGATCGAGAACTTCATGAAGATACACTTTTAACAATTACTCGAGACGAGATTTCGAACGAGATTTTTATTCCTCAAGGAACTCAAGACGACAAGAAGCTGATCTTGATTTTGAATCTTTTCGATACGATGTGCAAGACAATAGATATACTCCTTCTAGAACTTCAAAGAAATCTTACATGGAGTATCCTTTCCGATGCAATTATCGTGATTCATCTGTAAATAAATTTTCTTCTTTCGAGCAAAATAATTACCATCTTGATTCTTTTGTAACCTCTTGTAAAAGAAATGAAAAGGAAGAAAAGGCAAAAGAAATAAAAAGAAAAGAAAGAAAAGAGGCAAGTAAAAGAGAAAATGAACGAATTTTGATAGAGCTCGAAAAAGCCATTGAAAAAGCCTTTGAAAAATAAAAAGAAAATGAAAAGAAAAATTGAAAAAGAGAATGAAAAAGATTTTGAGAGAGAAAAAGAATGTGAACAAGACAAAAGAGTGGAAAAAGAAATCGAAATAAAAGAAACGAGAGTTTTGGAAGAAAAAGACTCGAGTGAAAAAGAAGATAGTGAGCAAGTGAAGATTCTATCTACTAACCCACCTGTTCTTTCTTCTTGTGATGTAATTTTCCAGGTTTTGGAAAATCCATGCTACCAATTCCAACTCCAATACCTTCCAAACGAGAGGAGTTTGCTGTTGTTTGAGAAAGAAAAGTCTGCGAATGACAACCACCCACTTGCGATTGAAGGTAAGGAAGGTAAGGATTCCTTGTTTATCGAGTCAAGGCCGCCTGATTTAAAAGTTGTTCATAAGGATTTTGATGGCCTAATTTCTGAAAAACTTCCATCTTTTGATTTGGCTAATCCTTGTTCACTTATTGTTGTTAACGATTTTATTTTAAAAGGTACCATAAAAAGCCTTTCTTATGACGATTACTACATTGGCAAATATGTTGACAACATTGGATTGGTTTTCTCTAAGCGAATTTCGAATGTGTTCAATCAAGGTCTTTCACTTAAAAATTGTGATGTGTTTGACCATGCAAACTCATTGAATTCATGTGTTAAATCTTTCTGTTTAAATATGCCTAATCAGTCGATTTGTGATAGATTTTCGCATGAAACATTTCATCCGTTTGATTTTTCTCTTCAAGTTAAATCCTTAGATTTTGTTTGTGAAATCTCCATGTCCTGAATTGCATTTTCGAATGAGATTTTTAAAGCTTAAATCTTTGCATATTCGCTTGCTTGATGTTGCTAACTTTGCTTGCCTGTTTGATCAAGTAAGGTTTGAATCATGTAATCATTTGAAAAGTTGTATGTTCACCACTTCTTTAATTGATCGAGTAGAATTTCAGTCATGTGGTGAGTTGATTACATTTTCCTCTAACATGTTGCCTGTTGGAACTCATGATCAAGTACGTATATTCAAGCCTAGCATATGTTACGTAGATTTGTTTTATGGAACATTTAAGCAATTTGTATCTTTTGTATTCAACTTATATTTGTTTGATGTTCGAACTTTTGATAAGAAATGAAATTCAATGATTTGGGTTTCAATTTTGATACGTATCCTAATCACACCGATTGGCCACATATGAAATATATGTTTCACATTGTTAAGGTAAGGTCGACTTGTACCTATGAGCTTGAATCAAATTTCAATTATAATTTATCTTTTCGTTATAAGTCCATCGATTATGTTGATACTAACCTTTCTCCTTATTGTGAACATACCGCTTTGACAAGCTCGAGATATACCTATTCACATCGACTTGCTCGAAGCAAAAGGTTAGTTCTACATTATCTTTCTGAAGAGAGAAGATTCATCTTGCTTGATAAAGGTAAACCCAATTTTCAATCTTTTTCTCTTCAAGAACAACAAGGTATAGTTTTCGAAACTTTTCAAATTCCTTTGAGTCATTTACATGACGATGAAAATTTTGTTGATTTGATATTTGGAAATCATGTGAATCCCGATATGGTTGATCATTCTTCTTGGCCTAGTGATAGTGTACTTTTGTTGGAATGTAATGACACCACTCATATTGCTCATAAACGAATGAAAGAGTTAGCATACTTGTGGCCATGGCATACTTTGCATAAGCAAGACGAGGGACCAATTAAGTTGCAGTTTTCGTATGATCATTTTGACAAATTTTGGTCGAGGAATAATGTTGCTAATTGCTTTCAAAAATTTGTGACCAGATATGTAACAGCCCACTTTAGACCCTAGTCGGAACGGGTGGTTTTGGGACCACTTAACCGAGTTGAATTATTATTTTTATTGCTTTAATATGTTTTACAGCATGATAGAATTACAGTGTGAAAGTTTGGTTTAGAAATTTTATCGTTTGACTGGTTAATTTGATAAAAAGGATTAAATCGCGTAAAGCGATAAATTAGAGTTCTATTTTATAAATGACCTATTTGAGCATGGCTTTATAAAAGAAGGTACTTGCATGGCAATTATGCCATTTTTATTTGGAGTGGTTGGTGATGGACCATTATGTCCATATTTTATAAGGTTTTATAATAATTTTACAAAGGGTAAAATGGTCAAATGGCTTTATAATATGTTTTAATTAAATAAAACAAGAAAATGGCTTCATATTTTCTTCTCTCCCATCGATTCTTCGAACAAAAATAAAGGGTTTAAAGGTTTTCTTCATTCGGCTACTTCAACCTTCAAATTAAGGTTCGTTTTTGTTCCGTTTTCGATAATTTTTACGTTTTTGAAATCGTTGCTTCGTATATTAACCGACCCGTACCTCAATTTCTGATTTTGATTATGTTTTTTAAAAATGCCATTGATGAATCTATGATATTTTAGAATATTTTGATGAATTATGAAATATTATGTGGAAATATATAAGAATTTTAAAGTAATTTTTGAAGAAAATGGGTTTTGAGGATTTGATTGTAAAAAAGGTAGAATATTTAAGGTTAAATTTGTGATTAATTGAAAGATATATGCTTGTATAAGTCCCTTGAATATTCAGCTATAGTGAATTGGGGGATTGATTGTGTAATTTGTCATTTTTGTGATGAGAGGACTAAATTGCAAAGTATTGAAAATATAGGGGCTAAACTGCAAATATGTCAAATTATATGTTTTTGGAGTGAATTTAGTATGTGAGTTAGTAAATAGCTGAATTTTGCATTAATTTAGATGAAGACAATCGAATCCAGGAACTTGATCGGGGAAAACGGAAAATAGACGAGTAGATACGGGATTACGAGGTAAGTTCGTATAACGAATTTAATGTATATATATATGTTCATACGTATTGTTATTTGAAAATATGAAATGCTAGATGATTAAATAGCCTAATTGAACGAGTATATATGAAATTGAAATAGAAATGTTAAATTGTTACAAGTGATAAATTGAATACCGAGCCCCGTTAGAACCGTAGAAGTCGATAGGATACAAGTGACATGTCACTAGGGCTACAGGGTGGTTCGAGCTACTGCATTTGTTGCGGACTCACCACGTGCTCATGAGCTACAGGTTTATCCTTCGGGATTACATGATCAGCCTACGGGCTTACCGATTATCCTTCGGGATTACATGTTCAGCCTACGGGCTTATCGATTATCCTACGGGATTATATGTTCAGCCTCCGGGCTTACCGTACAGGCTCGAAAGAGCATATATGATGCATTGACGGATTACAGGTTATATGTATATACACTATGTGTGTATCACCCGGGTATCTTTCGATGTTCTTATAGGTTCAACGGGCAATACTGATACATGTTACAGGAAAGGTTAATTGATATTTGAATATATGAGAAAGATGTTATGTTAATACATGAATGGTATAAGGTACATGTTATAAGAGTTATGTGTTATACATGAGATAATGAAGTATATGAAATACATGTCTTATGATTTACAAGATTTGTATATGTTACATGAAATGAAGTTTTTGATAAGCCTTTATACATATGATATGTTATGAAACTACATGAACTAATGAGTGTGAGCTTGTGCAATAGGCTATAAGATCATATGTTTGTAATGGCCTTACTTATGGATACCTCATTGAAATGGTAAGTTTCATTTCATGTTATATGGACTTACTAAGCTTTAGAAGCTTATTCCGTTTATTTCTTTCACTGTCTTCTAGATTCGGAAGCTAGCTCGGATATCGGACGAGTCGGGAATCACTATCACACTATCGATAAAGCTTCGGTACTTTTGAGTATTTTGCAAACGTTTGGTCATGGCATGTATAGGCTAGTACTTTTGTGAGCATGATATATTTTGGTAAATGATCAAGCTATGAGATGTGGCTTGGGTCATATGTGTTTATAATCAAGCACTTGAGTTGTCCTTTAGCTATATGTACTTATGGAAAGATATGTGATTTTGATGAGGTTATAAGCTTGCATAATTGATATGTATATATGTGTGGATGAGTGCATGGAAATGGTCATTTAGGCCTTTGAGTTGGTGTGCTTGATTTGTGAATGAATTGAGATGATTTTGGGTCCATTTTGTGCTTGAATTGGTTTGTTTTTGGGTGGCAATTTGGCCTAAACCGAGCCTATAACGTGCCACACGACTAGGGAACACGGGCGTGTGCTTCGACCGTGTGTCCCCTGCACTTTAATGTTTTGGTCAGTTTTGGTACACGGCCTAGACACACGGGCGTGTCTGGTAATTTGTAGCCGTGTGAAATTTAGCAGTATAGTCACACGGTTTGCTCTATTTTGTACACGGGCGTGTCAGGTAACCGTGTGATATTTGACAGTTTCGACCACGGCGTAGGGGCACGGGCGTGCCTAGGCCGTGGGCGACACATGGCCTAACCCCATGGGCGTGTTGGACAGCCGTGTGGGATAAGCCAGATTCGACCACGGGCTGAAAGGTTTGGGCGTGTCTGGGGGGACACGGCCGTGTGTGAAGAACACGGGCAAGGGGCACGGCCGTGTGTCCCTAAATTTGAAATTTTGCAAATGTTCTCCTATCTTTTAGCATGTTTCCAATTAGATTTCCAATAGTTATATGCATCATTTTATAATCAATTGAAGCATGCTCTGATGATTGATGATACATGTTGGATCTTGATTAAAAAGTTTAAAATTTTACTTCTCCGATATATGTTACAAGTCCAGTAATGCCCCTTACCTATTCCGGCGACGGTTACGAGATAGGGGTGTTACGAGATACCCTTTGCTTCAATTAAATTCACATGTTAGTAATGATGGCATATCGAAACTTTTTAGTAACTTTACGTATGCTTGTTTTGCACAGCTTCGATTTTTGGCATATGTTCGATTAAATGAGTTTTTCTTGAATTTTGAATATCATATGAATCTGGCTTGTTTGAATTTCTTCTTGCCAAAAGTGGTGAGACTTTTTTAGGTTTGTTTGATATCCCTTGTCCCATTCGATCGAGGAAAGCCGTGTGAGAGAAAAGCATTTAAAACAGACAAATGACTTGACTTGAGGACAAGTCACATAAAGGAGGGGAAATGATGCGAGCGCGCCCAGCGAACTTCCTCGGGCAAGCCTTCCGAGTCGAGCATTGACTTGTTGGCAAGCTGATCCCGGCTCGTTTCCAACTCCACGAGCACCGTCCAGCTCAAATCCAGCTCATTCGAGCTCAATCCAGCTTGCCTGAGCTAAACCGAGCTCACTCCTAACTCTTTTCCAGCTCACGAGCTAAATCTTAGCTCAACTTCAGCTTAGGAGTTTAACCTCAGCTCAACTCTAGCTCAAGAGCTAAAGCTTAGCTCATTTTAGCTAAAACCCAATTTTTGACTTTACTGCATTAAATAAAATTCGAACATATTTATTTAAGCATTAAATTTTTTTTATATTAATATTTGTTATTAATATGTCATAGCTATCACATATTTTAATTGTGTTCACATGATTAGCCAAATTCATGCATGTCATTAGTGTGTTCACATTGTGCTGAATTTCTGAGTGTTCATATGATGCCTTAATGGCTTGTTTTATTTCCTGTAGGTGCATCAAATATGGACGGCACAAGCATGAATGAACCATGGAAGAAACATTTCATTTGGACGTCCTACATGTATGAATGGATAGCATTTAATTTGATGCATGTATGACCATATTCAAGGTGCCTACAAGGTCATGTATGCGTCCAATACATGAATACTCAAAGTACATGAATGATGGAGGTTCAATTTACTTATAAAATACATGCATGGCCATATACATTGCAAAAGACGTTTCATGCATGATTCCCAAGTACATGAATCAGTCAAATGTATCAAAGACCCATAATGAAGATGCATGTTCGGTCAAGGCATCCTAGGATTCATGTCTAGTCGAATTACAAGAATGGTGTGCTACCCATTGGTTTCCCACACACCTATTCAGCTAAGCAGTAGATATCTAATTAATTTCCAAGTTAAATTCATGAATGGAGTTTAGTGTAGATGCATGGACAGCAAGTTACAACGAATGGGAGGATGCATCAATTTCTTGCTACATGAATTGTTTGATGACCAAATGACTTCCCTAGGTGTCTATTCGGCCAACAAGCACCTCTTGGAGAATCATTCAAGTACCAAGGCCGAATCTAACATGCCTTAAGCATTTCAACTTCAACATTAGGCTAACCTATGCACATACAAGCTTCTTCAACCGAATCTAGTCTATACATCAAGGAAGTGCAATCATTTATCTTTTCCAAGATACATGAAGGCTATCAATCTTCCATTCATTCAGCCAAATTTGGACATTAGTATTAATGGAGTTTCTTTTAGATTTTTCTAGGTTCTTCTAGTCGGATTTATGGAGCCTCAAGCGTCCATTCGGCCCACCTATGTAATGCTTATAAATAGTTGTTTAATTTCATTTGTAAAGGTTATTGATCTTTGATAATTTAACTTTGTTAATGAAATTATTCGGTGAGACTCTTTTCTCCTAATTTCGTTGAAAACTCGTTGGCTTATCTAGTCTCTAGTGGCGTCAACCTGTTTTCTTCTATCCGAACTTATCACTATCATATAGTGTGGCGTTCACTCTTATACCAAGGTTCCTACTTCTCTAAGTAGCGGGTTGAGGTTTTATCACTTTCGTCCTCCACCTTGAAAGGCTATAAGCATTTGAGTCGATATTTTCTAATATTGGTTCGTGCTTGCTTTTAAGAACCCTTCCTTCCGTATCCATCATCTACCATATTCTTTTTTTTTTTTCCAATCTTTCACTTCATCATTATCCGAACCACTTCTTACCCTTCCATCCTTTTTGTTGTTATCCCATTTTCATACCTATCACTATCCTTTATTTTCTATAATCGAACCTATATATTCTATTTTTATCTATAACCCATTTTTTTTAACCCTTTACAAAGCTTCTACCTTATTTACCTAAAACATCCTTTTAAAAAGAGCCGAACGATATTTTCTAGTCGACGATCGGGCAATTCGCATACGACTCGACTCATCCCGAGGCAGATCGTATCATAACTCTCACATATTCTTCCAAAATATTTGAAACCATAGCACCCTTCAAATTCTTCTATGAAAAAACTTCCAAAACATAACATATCATTTGTATAAGTTTCTGTTGAAAAATGAAAGAAAATCCTGTGTCACCCATGGTTGTAAATTCTTTGGATTCTTCCATCGCTGCAAATTCACTACATATAAATTCGAAATAAAAAAAACTAAAATTAAAAATGATAATTGTAGAATATCAATATAAAAAAATAGTCTACTCGATTTTTTTAACAGTAATTTGATATAAATTCTTATTATATTTGTTCATTTTGATACGATGTCATAATCCTTCCCAACTCTTAAATAAGAGGGTAATACGCTTCAGCCTACTTGAACCCACGTCCTCCTACTCTAGTAACAATGTTAGTGTGAATCAAACTAAAACTCAATCAACTTTATTTGAATTTTTTAAAAATAAATCTTTTTTAAAAAAATATGATTTCTACCAGAAATAATGAAATTATTTTTAATGAATAATTCTATAATTAAATTTGAAAATTCATGAAGATAAAGTTTATATTAGCATATATCTTGCATATTTTTAATTTTTCAAAATTTATATATTTCCAAATTTATCTTGTGAAGATAAAATTAATTTTAACATTTATATTGCATATTTTAATTTTTATTTATTTATATATTTTCCAATTTATCTTGTGAAGATAAAATTTATTTTGACATTTTCACATTGGTTTTGAATATTTTCTTTATCCAAGATAATTTTTAAACTTGATAGTTGTTCTTATTTTAGAGCTTGCTTTTTTTTTTATTCAACTTAGTATTGTTCTCATATTAGGGTTTAAATTTTTTTCTTCAAGTTAGTCCATGATATTTTCTTGAAAAATAATTAGACAAAAAAAATTTAAACTCCAATATGAGAACAATTGTCAAGTTCAAAAATTAAATTGAATTAAAAAAATTCAAATCCTAATATGAGAATAATTATCAAATCTACGGACTAACTTAAAAAAAACATTTATCCGATTGTAGAAACATTGAATTTCTTTCTTCACTTGTAGCATAAATAAACTCGGACCATTTTGTGTTGCAAGGCATAATGGACGCAGGGTCTAGCATATCCAAGGGGTCCTAAGTGGACCAAATTCTTGAGTGCCCATCATTTAGGAGTAAATAATTAATTTATTAGTCAGCATTTCCTTGAAGCAATAGCTGAAGCTTTTCTTTGTTGATACCCCAAAACAAAAGTTCAGATCTCTTTGTAGTTATTAAAAAATCTAATTAATAATTAATGCCACATTAAACCAGAAGAGATAGCGAACGAGAAGTAAGATGAAATGAATTTTTTCACATTTCAATTATTGGTATTGTGCTACAAAGTTTCTTAAAGAAGTGGAACCATATCCAAAATAAATCAATCAATAAATAAATTAGCCTCATCTTCCTTTTGAATTCATAAATCTGATTTTTTTTCTTTTTTTTTTTTCTTCTTGAGGAGAGGGCTACTGAAAACAAAAAGCTTTTTTTTTTTTTTATAAAAAGAGAAGAAAATTTTTAGTATTTCAGAAATGTGAAATGCATCTCCTATGCCTTGCAGCAACAGATTTTTTCTTCTGCTTAGTTTCATCTTTCCAGGTTTTGGCAATGTCAATTGCTACACTAATGGCATCCAAAGATGCACCTGAAAGACCTCTCCTTGTGAACCCAACTGCATATAGCCCTCCCTTGCTTTTCCACCCATTAGGGAATGGATTCTTTGGTACCCCGTCATTTGAAAATAATTCATTTTCCTGCATTCCAAGTACATAATATTACACTTATTTCATCCATCCATCCATCCATCCTTTATAAGTTTGAATTTAAAGATTCGATATAATGAGTGCTAGTGCAATGAATTATGGTAAATAATTATAGGAGGAAAAGAAAAGTCAAATATATATATTTTTCAATCATGGAAGAAAAATACAAATAGATAATGAAAGAAGTTTGAATTATGAATTAAGATAAAACAAACCATGAGAGACAAAACTGAAATTTCTGAAGAAAAAAAACATGTGAATGCATATGTCTTAATCAGTTGAGTATAAAAACTATATAAAAAATGGAGGGGAGAATCTAAAAATGGAGTCAAAGACTTCCATAACTGTCAACTGTCACATGAATCACAGAACAGAAGAAAATAGAATAAAAACAAAGTCAATGGGACAAGGGGAAGCTGCTTCACCTTAAGCCATGAAGGAACATTGCTTCGATAGCCAGTTGCAAGGATAACAGAGTCAATATCAAGAGTTTGGCCATTGACAAGCTCAACTTTTCCCCTTGAGAACTTTTTGATCCCTGGGACAATCTTGATTTTCCCAGATTTAATCTTCTGCAATGCACCAATGTCCAATACTGGTGTCTTCCCTGCAGTGTTTTTGAGCTCTAGAGGTCCCAAACAAGGCCTTTTCAGATCATATTTTTCAATATTTCCAAGTATTAGATAGGCTAAAATGATCAGTATCTTGTCAACAAGCCAAAGGGGTAGCCATTTCATCAATGAGACGGCAAATTCAAAAGTTGATGTCCCAAAAACTTCCCTCGGCAACACATGGACCTGTTGATCAATTCAAACCAACATGGTTAATTATATTTTGAAATATCATTCCTTTATATTCATAGCAGAACCTTATGTTCGCTTACCGAGCTTCGAACAACCATCGATGGATTCGCATTGTGGTTGCAGAGGTCCAGAGAAACTTCCATGCCTGAATTTCCACATCCAACCACTAGAACACGCTCTCCGAAATAACTTTTACCAGATTTGTAGTCGCAAGCATGTGTAACATGGCCACCAAAATCTTCCATGCCTTCGAATTCCGGAACTACTTTCTCCGCATTCTCTCCTGTGGCTACTGCAAGCCACCGGCAAATATATTCGACTTCCACCGGAATCGGACCGCCTGTTGAGATGGTTTTGACTCGCCATAAACCGAAAGTTTCATCATACTTAGCCGACTGCACTGTCTCATTGAAATTTGGGTTTATATCAAAGTGTTTTGCATATGATTCAAGATATTTTATGAACTGGTGTTTAGTAGGGTACTCGGGGAAATCATCTGGGAATGGGAAATAGGGTAACTGGCAATATTGCTTAGGAAGATGAAGCTTAAGCCGATCATAAGTCCGTTTCTGCCAAAGAGAAGCAATGCAGTCGGCTCGTTCAAGGATTATGAAGGGCACACCTTGGTTTTTAAGGCCTGCACCAACGGCCAGACCTGAGGGACCAGCCCCAACTATCACTGGTCCATTCACCCATATGCACCGTCGAGGAAACATATGTATATTAAAACAAATGGAAAACAGGAGTTGGGAGAGACAGGTTCTGAAAGCGGTGATTAAGATGGAGAAGAAAATAAAATGGATTGTTGTGTTTGAAATGATGTGTAGGGGAGGGGGAGGTGAAGGATTTAAATAGAGAGGGTGTTAGGCAATGGTGCCAATGGCCATGAGATAGCATGTGATTTTGAAAATGATTCTTTTTGGAGGTCAGTTCTCCAATGATAAGCACCTTCTATGATAATTATTATTATTTTATTAGTTTTGATATCATGCACCAATCATCTCCAACTCTTATATTTTATGTCAACTATATATCAAGTAAACATTTTATTATACTTATTTAAGGTTGTTTGTGGAGTTTATATCAATATGTAAAACTAAATTTTATTTGATAATATGTTTTGATATAACAAATTAAAATATTTTTGAATAAAATTTAAAATTGAATAAAATTAACAAAATGATTTCTCCAGTGAAGTCTAAGAGATAAAATTTCGAATCCTCACTTTGAACTCTTAAAAAATTTTTGAATTAACTTTATAATCAAGTTAAGATAATTTTAAGCAAGTAAGAATTCTTTCAACTTGACAAATTATTTTTAAAACAAGTCAGTATAGCTTTAGGTCAAAAAGTATCGATACTTTTTGGCTAAGTGACGATAATTTTCAAAATATCGACACCTCACTTAGAAATGGTACCAATTTGACATTTTGTTTTTCACAATACCAACTAAGTATCGATCTGATATCGATACTTTTCATATGGTATCAATAATTGTCTGGTATCTATATTTTAGCTCCAACAGTCACTGAATTTTGTATTTAATGCATAAATTATCAATACCTTTTTATATGGTATCAATACTTGCTATTACAAGTGAATTAGATGCATTGGTTTTCACATCACTAATAACTCTATTCATATCTCCAACAGCTACAATGGCTGGAAATCAATTAGGGGGTATAAATATCAGCTTCCTAAGATCCTGCATGTAACAGCCCAAATTAGGGCCTAGTTGGAATAGTAGTTTCAAGACCACAAATCCGAAGTAGAAAAATATATTTCATGATTATTTTTAAGTTTATGACATGATTGCATGGTAGTGAGAAAATTCCATAAAGGAATTTTTATGAAATAGTGATTAATTTGTCATTTAGGACTAAATTACAAAAACTGCAAAACATGAGTTTCCAAAAGTTTTAAGGATGAATTGACATTAGAAAAATTATTTGAAGTCCTTATTTAGCAATTAGACCATTTATTAGCATGATGGACAAAAATGCCCAAGGAAGGAAAATTTTCTAAAGAAAGGGCTTAAGGGCATTTTGGTCATTTGGTTAATTAATGAAATAAAAAGGGAAAAAGAGGCAAAATTGTGTCCATCTTCTTCCTATGGGTGCCAAAATTTCCAAAGCTCCATAGCTAGGGTTTCTTTCATTTCCAAGCTCACTAGTAAGTGTAATTTAGCCCTATTTTTAATTATATTCGTATTTTTGAAATCCTCGTGGCTTAATTTAGCTATTTCTACCATTAATTTGAGCTAGGGTTTATGTTCAAAAATATACCCATGCATGACATGCAAGTAATTTGATGCCTAGAGGTAGAATATAAAAGTTTAAGGTGGAGTAAACATCTTTTACTAGGCGATTTTTTCATGAAAATCCCTAATAGGGACTAAATTGTAAAGGTAGGAAAATGTGTAGTAAAAGTGTGAATTGATGAGAAATAAGGGTTTTTATGAGCACAAATAAGTTTCGACTAGGCTTGGGTAACCAAGAAAATAAGTGCATTTCATTCTATGAGCCTAGGGACCATTTTGCAAATATGCAAAAGTTTAGGGGAAAAATTAGAAATTTTACCAAAGTATAGATTATGGGCTAATTAGCCAATGTGAATACTAAATAAGTGAAATTTGTCATTTTAGATCAAGAAACACGACGCCCGGGCTAAAATCGGGGAAATAGCAAGGTGGTGTATTAAATCGAATATTCACCCGCATTTTGAATATGAGGTAAGTTGTGTGTGATAAATTAGCATTATGCAATATGAAAATTAATGGTATGACATTGTATGAACTTTGTGTTATTTCCATGAATTTGATTGATATGATTTTGCCAAGAAAAGATGAAGTTATAGTTGAGAAATCCCGGTGAAATTTTAAAGAATACAAAGGGTACCGTAGTCATGACACGAGTATTTGTAGGTCCTGTGTAAGACCATGTATGAGACATGGCATCGGCACCGAATTGAGATCCCATGTAAGACCATGTCAGGGACATGGCATTAGCATCGACTTGTGGTCCCGTATAAGACCATGTTAGGGACATGGCATTGGCATCGACTTGTGGTCCCGTATAAGACCATGTTTGGGACATGGCGTCGGCACTGAGACGAGACTTAGATCCCCTTTAAGACCATGTTTGGGACATGGCGTTAGCATCTAAGAGTGATCCCGTGTAAGACAATGTCTGGGACATGGCATCGACATCGATATGAGATCCTGTGTAAGACCATATCTGGGATATGACTTCGGCATCAACTTGAGATCCCATGTAAGACCATATCTTGGATATGGCTTTGGCATCATACGATGAGATTGCCACTTTGGGTATCCTTCCATATTCTAAGAAATGATTGCCATTTCGGGTATCCTTCCATATTCTAAGAAATTTAACGGGAAAGAAAAGTATTCAAGTTGATGAATTTATGATAAACCGTAAAAGTAACACTTTTTAAGCCCATGCTTGGTATATTTTGGGATGATTTACTTTATGATTTAATGAATTTGATGCTCCTAATCCTTTAATTTCATGTTTTATACTTGGGTGAGCATAGGAAAGTGAAAAGAGCGAGAAACAGCCAAAAACGGACAAAATGGGCTAATTTCAGCATTCTACACAGCCTAGGTACTTCTACACGGGTTAACCACATGCTTGTGTGAGACACACAGGCTGGCCACACGCCTATGTGTCAAGGCCATGTCGACTTCAACCTACTCAGTATTGCCCATGGCCTGAGCCTCTGCACACGGGTAGACCACATGTCCGTGTCCCTGTCGGGCCCTATTTCAATTTTACTCAGAAAAGGCTAAATTTTTAGGTATTTTGGGCATTCCAAAGTCTATTTAAACACACTAGAAGAGGATTCATCTCGGAAGTAGGAATCTCCTTTAAGACTGAAAATCTCCCTTCAATTTCCTTGAAGTTTTTGGGTGTCTTTATGTTTTGTTATTTCCTAAATTTTGAGATGTTTTCTCTTGTGACCATGAACTAAATCCCCTAGATACCTAAGGGGGATAAAACCTAAGACGAATCTTATTATTTTCTGAATTATATGATAAATACTTGATTTGTTCTTTATTATGTGTTCTTGATTCTTATTTTAGTATTTCAGGATATTAATTCAAGTAATTGATGTATTTATTCAGTGGAGCAAAAGTCCTTGTTTAAGAGTAGATCCAACATAATTAAGCGGAGTTGATTGCAATGCTAGAGATACGACGACATAAATCTGCCAAATTAGAGTCAAATCTAATAAGGGAATCCATTAATAGAGTTAATGTGACAATAGGGTTTTAATTAGAAATAAATTTTAATTAATCAACCTAGAGTTAGTTGTTTTTTAGTCTCGAAAGAGATAATAACATAAATTAGGGATTTCTACGGATCAACTCAAGTGAATAAATCGCCTAATTCAGAGTTGAATAATAAGTGAAGTCTAGGTAGATTCTTCATTGGGTATTGTCTCTCTCAATCGTTTTCTAAAAGTAATTTCCCAATTCGCTCTCTGTGCATTTTTAGTTGATTAATTATTTAGATTAAAAACAAATCCCCTCATTTTTAGGCTAGATAATAAAAAGATAGTTAATACTCATACTTTTAGTTCCTGTGGATACGATATTTCGGTCTTACCATAGCTATACTATTGTTCGATAGGTGCGCTTACCTTTATCGTGATCATAGTTAGTTTTGGGATCACCATCAAGTTTTTGGCGTTGTTGCCGAGGACTAAGATATTAGGAACACTAATTTTTTATTACTTTAGCCATTTTTACTTTTATTAAAATTTACTTTTTGTTTTTATTTTAGTTTTTTTACTAATCTTTCTTTTATTTGTTTTCTGACAGGTGTCTCTAGTTTATGACTAGAAGGAACCCGTCAGGATCTTTGCTATTTGACAGTGAGATCGAAGCATCAACTCACAGAAATCGAAGAGAAATAAGGCGAAGTCTACAGTACATAGAGGAAGAGCAAGAGAATGTGACCAATACTACCGAAGAGATGGCGAAAAATCATCCATTACCTATTGTGGTAGCTGCAGTTTATGTGAATTAGAATCCTGCTCCTCATACTATGTATGATTATGCTAAGCCTAATCTAGCTAGTACTGAATTGAGTATTGTTAGACCTGCTGTTGCTGTAAATAATTTTGAACTGAAACCTGAGCATGATCTTGAGTGATGATGATAAAGTTATAAATTGATCGTATCTAAAAGACTAACTATTATCACGATAAAAGGCAAGCGTACCTATCGAGTAGTAGTATAGCTAGTGGCAAAACCGGAATATCGAATCCAAGGAACTAAAAGTACTAGTAATGACTTTCTCCCTGTAACACCCTTAAACCCCTGTCCGTCGCCAGAATAGGGTTACAAGGTATTACTCAACAAAGCACAGCTGTCGGACATTCAATTCATATCAGTACGACATTCAAAATCATACGCTTTTCAAATTTGTACAGACAAACATAAGATTCGGCATTCTACTGGTTCAAGCCTTAAGATGTCAACTAATAACTATTTTATTATCATGTCCATTTACTAATAAAGCAAATCGATTAAACAATTCATATTTACAAACATTGACTACACATGGACTTTCTATGAATTTGTAATTAAGAAAGTGGTCAAGCCGTTTTCGCACGGCCTTCAAATACACACCAAAATCAAACTTGTTCCAAAAATAGGTTTATCTACACATGCCATATAACACTCCTTACATGTTAACTCGATAGTGTGATGTTATCTCCGGCCCTTCCAACTCGAGCTATTGAACAGACCTATAAGAAATAGGGAAAGAGAATGGGGAGTAAGCTTTACAGCTTAGTAAGTTCATAAGAAAACAATAAGCAACTCGTTAACAAGTTTTATCAATGTTTGCAACAAAATCACAATTTCACTCCAAGCTGTCTTCCTGAGCAACAGTCACTAAATTATTTATAACTGGAGCTACGAAACTCCAAATCAAGTGCCGTAAATTTTACCTGAAAATAGATTCTTATATCTTCTATCCATAATATTTTCAGAATTTTTGGTTTGGCCAATCAATACCATATTTTTCTTAAAGTTCCCCTATTTCACTGTTTGACTATTCTGGACACTCTTCACTACGAATCAGATTTATCATTGTGCAGAATTCAAAATATGTTCTCGTTTATTTCATTTGAAACTAGATTCATTAAGGAGCCTAAGCATATAATTTTTATGTTATAACCATTTTTGTACAATTTATAATGATTTTCTAAATACAGAGCAGGGGATCTCAAAGTCATTTTGGCTCTGTCCCATGCCACATCAAATATCTCATTATCGGCAATTCTTTTGCTTACAGGGTTTCTTCATAAATTATTCAGCCTCTAACTCAACTCCAACAATTTATGGTTATTTTCTAAAAACACATTACTGCTGCTGTCCCAAGCAGATTTACTATAAATTTACTCTTTCACACATTCTTTGCATTTATATTATTTAAACATGTATATCATATTGTTCAAGATTGAACTCATGTAACATAGGCATTTGAAATGCTTCACTGTCAACTTTAATTCAATCGAAACGAACAAAATACAATATCATATCCACATTTAATTTCCCATGATCGTAATCATATATAAAAATTATATACTTCCATAAAACATTCCACAAGGACCAAGTGGTTATATATATATAAATATAAACATAAAATCACTTCACATATATTTTGCATCCATCATCGAATTCCTTTAATTCCCATGAGCATAAATAAGTTATACATATCTGGATAACTTAATTCATGAAACGAATCCACATGCTGTATTAGCACAAAGTCTCATAATCATAGCATCTAAATGCCTCGAAGTAATTCTTTAATTCGACTTTATAGGGTTAATTTAGAGCACTACATTCACATATAATTTCAATGATCATAATCACATATATAACATATACTTTCATGTACTAAATTCAAATTGGCCGAATATAAATATACACAACCACATTTCATATACTTCTCATTTCACTTTGTAATTCGATTCACATTATCCTCATATGCATAAACAATTTATACGTACCTGAACAATTTAATCCATCGAATGAATTCCGACGTCGTATGGCACAAATCTCATATTCATAGACTTTTATTATTTCACCGCCACTTAGCCTGCTAGGCTCATAGCCCGAACATTGCACACACACAATATATATATATGGTACCTCGATTGACATAAAAAAAACTCATTAAGATCTCAAATTCTTTCCTTCAAATTCTAAATCTCAATTAAAAATTTCACTCACTTTATAACACTAATCCAAAACTCATCTCATAATACATTTGGAAATTTCATCACCTAATTCATTGAAATACCCTACACATATATTAATTTCAAATACATTCGGCTACCACATTTAGCCATTCCTAAAGGAATACACATCCTATTTACCCTTGTTCTTTAGAAATACATATGTCATTCGTATATTTTAAATCTCATATACTCATCATTCCCATTTATATATACATATATTCATTTAACCTTTCATCGTATATGTAATCGAACTTAATTACTTAAGAACTTACCTTTTTGCGGGATGAACAACTCCGATCAGCTACTCAACCGCTTTCGCTTTCCCCTTGGCCGAACTTGACTCCCTTTGGTCTTAAGCTTTAGTTTAAGCAAATAAAATAATTCAATCATTTTTATCAAATCATCATAGCTCCAGTTCTATTAATCTCTCAAAGAAACACTCATAGATGCGGTACTTTCATATCATTTTAACCAAACCACAACACTAATAATTAAACCATTATTCATAAGCTCTTATACACTCAAGTGCACTGGCACACACATTGAAATGGCACTTTATACATGGTATGAAAATAATCGAATTTACATGCACTTTCATCAAAGGTACTGCATGCTTTACCACTACAATGTCAATGCATAAAACCAAATTCCACAAGGTAAATTTTTCCATACATAGACAAACATACTTCTCCTCTCATCATTTTTTTTCCTTTTAATAACCAATGCACGTATATGCTCATTTATCTAATCTAACTTCATTCCTTACTTCTTTTCATGGTCGAATATTATCTACCCTTTATGTTCTTGTTCTTTCCCACATTTTAACACTTTAAGACTCATATAACCACTAATTCAAAGCTAAAGTCTCAAACAATCAAAAATTTCAACACCACTACTATGGCCGAATATAAATTTTGATATAATATCATGAGTTTCATGCATTCACATCTTAATATCCTCAAAAAATCACATAATCTCATCTATCTAACACTCAAACTAACAATTAACATGAATTACTATCATTTAAATTATTTTCCCAAAATTTAACAAGTTGTCGTATGCAACTACATCAAATGTTTCATGAATTTAACTCATGGGCTCATTACATCACACCATTAACAATTAATTTTCATAAACAATTTAGAAAAAACCACATTACATACCTTTAGTCTAAGGAAAATTTATGGCCGAATGCTTTGGGGTTAAACTTCTTCTTATTTCGGCAATGGAGGTGAAAAACAAAATGAACAACTTTGGTTTTTTCTCCTCCACTAACTCATAATATTTTATAATTTCTTAGCCATTATTTTATGCTTAAAATATCATGAAAATTCATAATTGGATAACATATAACCCAAAATTATATTTTGGGTTTGGTTGGCCGGCCATTACTATTTAATTTGGTTAATTTACCATGCAAATCCTCCTATTATAAACTATGCATTAATTTGTCACCTCAAATCTTCCTAGCACATTTTAACTTTTATCACATAAGTCCTTTTTCCATGATTCCACATTCAAATGATAAAATTAAAACATGAAGTTTTCACACATGCATTCTCACCAATAATAGACATAGAATATAGCATTAAATTTATTTCGTGACTCAGTTTCATGGTCCCGAAATCACTTCCCGGCCAAGGTCAAATTAGGGCTGTCACACTCCCTATTATCTAGCCTAAGAATAAAAAAGGAGGGTTTTGGTTGTAAACTATCTAAACTAAACAAAAGAAACAACAAAGAGTAAATTGGGAAAATTACTTTTGGGGAAAACTGATTGATAAGGACAATACCTAAGGAAAAATCCAACTCAACTTCCCTTGTTATCTAACTCTGAACTAGATTATTTCTTCATTCGACTTCATCCGTAGAGATCCCTAAATTATGTTAATACCTCCGTCGAGGATAAGAACAACTAATGCTAGGTTGATTAATTGAAATCTCTTTCGAATTAAAACCCCTAGTCTTGCATTAACTCGATCTATGGATCCCCTTATTAGATTTGACTCTAATTCGGTAGATTTTCATTGTCCTATGTCTAGGATTACGATCAACTCCACTTAATTGTGTTGGATCTACTCTTAAACAAGGACTTTTGCTCATTTGCCTAAGCACATTCGACTTAAATTAATATCCCAAAAATATCAATTCAAGAATTAAAAACACAATTAAGAACAAGTCAAATATTTATCATATAGTTCAGTTAACAATAACAAGATCCATCTTAGGTTTCATCCCCCTTAGATATTTGGGGTTTTAGTTCATAATTATAAAAAGAAACATCTCAGAATAAATAAAATAACAAAACATAAGAAAAACCAAAACTCCTAAAAGGATTGAAGGGAAATCTTCTGTCTTGATGTAGATTCTAGCTTTTGAGATGGATCAATCGGCTTTCCGTCAAGTAATTCCCTACCTTTAGCTCTCCGTCTTGGCGGGAAGGCTGTACCCTTGGCGGGAATGATGTACCCCCTTGTAGTTGCCTACTAGGGTCTTTATATAGAGTTTTGAAGAGTCTTTCTTAGCCCCTAAGTAGCCTTTTCCGAGTGAATTGAACTTCCTCACGACAAGGACACGCCCGTGTGCCACGCCCGTGTAAGTTGATGCTAGGCCGTGTTCAAGCCTGTTAAAATGGCACGGCAGTGTGGGTTGCTCGTGTGAATCGGGTCTAGGCCGTGCTCGAGCCTATTTATATGGCACGGCCGTGTGACACGCCCATGTGGTGAACTTCCAAGCCGTGTTGATTCCTTGCTTTGGCCCATTTTCTCCGTTTTTCGCCTGTTCCTTGTTCTTTTTCTCTTCCCTATACTCACCTGAGTATAAAACATGAAATTGAAGGTTTAGGAGCATTAAATTTCACAAATCAAGGAATAATTCATCCATAAATGTGTTAAGCATGAGGTAAAAATATGTATAATTTACATTTTATCAAATACCCCCACACTTAAGCCTTTGCTTGCCCTCGAGCAAAATCTCAATTCACAATTAAAAATCATTCCTCTTAACTTATAATCTTGATCGGTAAAGTTTCAAACTAACCCACAAGTAATCATACATTGAGAATTCAACCAAAAGAAAATTAAAGTCTCAAACATTCTAAGTTGAGAATCTTATCATAGAAACATAGGTTTCCTCCTTTCTTTTAGGTAATTACCTTGAACTCAAATTCAACAAGAGTTGATATCCTCACTAAAGATTCACTCTATCCACTCGAAGTGTTTAGGGTTTAGAAATCAAGCACTCATCAGTCAACATGAAAAGTTATTACCATAAGCTTGCAGAAAAATCAAATCTCCACCACTATGTATTGACATGATACATCGATCAAAAGGTCTTTCAAGGGTTGTAACATGGCCTTGGTTAAGGGTGTGGTCACAAGCTGAAAAAGATGGTTAGAATCGAGATTGAATTGAAAAATCATCTAACTAGAAAAATCTCTATCACTGGAACATATTCCTAGAATAAAGCCTTTTGGATGACATTGTTTAAGAACAAGAGCTCAAAAATTACATGGAAATATGCAAAATATTGAATTACAGTTGAAATATACACTTTTTTTTAAGAACAAATTGAATACTTATAGACTTTACAACTGAAAAGGAGAACAAAGCTAGATAATTCTTCAACTCAAATCTCGACAAAAATAAGGATTAAAATAATTGAAGGGAATTCAACAAAAAATAGGTTATTAGGTTAATATTGAAGGTAAGTCAATGAATGGTTTGTTAGGCTCAATGGGGTTCACTAGGAGTTAATTTATAAGGTAGGCTTTTATGGAGTAAGTGAGTTAAATCATAAATGGCTTTATCATTTCGGTATATCAAATCAATGATGTAGTCTCGACATGTATAATCGAAGCAAGTTCTGGAATAACAAATCAGTATTGACTCACTCAAAGCAACAATAAAAGTGAGCACGAAAGGATGTATGCTCAAAAGGCTCAAAAATCTCACCAGAATTATGGCTTTTGATGTCAATCCTACGAATTTCAAATTTCAAGATAACACTCAAAATTGGGGAAAATAACGTAGAAAAATTTTAGTTCACAAAAATTTTAACTTATCATGCTTGATTATCTAATGTTTTAAAGTTTAATAATAAAAGCATAAGTACTTATTTCTTAATTCTCAACATATTAATAAAAATCATAAATCAATCAGAATTCATTTTGATAGGGGAATAAGACTAATGCAGAGAGTGAAAGTGAGAATTCAAAATTTGAGAACAATGCAACAAGTTAGTGGCAAAAAATTTTCAAGAGTTCAAGGGTAATATAAAGAAAGAAATTGAACTCCCCCTACACTTAAGATGTACATTGCCCTCAATGTACAAAGATACATTAGTAGCAATAGAAGCATAAAATCATAAGATAGGGAAAAAAGTGAAACTCCCTAAATATTGGATGAATTCCTTGAGTAGTTAAAGCTGAATTGGAGAAAGGGCTATTTGAAGTTCATAATTCTGGGTGATTGAAGAGAATAGCACAACTATGTGTAAAATTCAAGTATTGCTCAATAAAAATTGGAGTGCACAAAAAAAAGGAAAAAGGGAGAAATATAGAATAAAGAAAATGAAAATTGAAAAATAAAAGGGATTTAGTTCCACGGCCGTGGCGCACGCCCGTGTGCCCTTGGGTTGGCCCATGTGTTTCGTGAACTTTTTGGTGTGTCCACGGTTGGTTAGCACAGGCGTGTCCTATGCCCTTGTTGATTTCTCAGTTTTGCCCACTGCTTATTAGCACGAGCGTGCTGGGATACAAGGCCATATAACACTGTCGTGTATTCTGGTGTTCGCTTCTCCAACGGCCGTGTCCGGCCTCACATGCCCATGTATGAATTGATAGGTTTAGCCACGACAGTATTGCACGGCCGTGTTCCTAACCGTGGGGTGCCCATGGCTTTAGGCACACCTGTGTGCCTGGTCGTGTGGTTTTGAGGAATCTGCGTTTTAAGGATTTAGTTATGAATCTAAGAAAATCAAAATTGTTAGTGCTTGGGTTGCCTCCCGAGAAGCGCTTGTTTATAGTCTAAGCTCGACTTCTTACCTGCACCTTTATGAGGGATTGTGAAGCCTAAGCTCCTCTCTATCATTCTTAAAGTCGTCACCATAATATATTTTGAGTCGATGACCGTTTACCTTGAAAGTGCCTTAAGTTGGATGTGTTACCTCAATTGTGGCATAAGGAAGAACACTTTGAACTATGAATGGGCCTGACCATCTCAACTTTAGCTTTCCAGGGAATAATTTAAGCCTTGAGTTGTACAGCAAAACAAGATCGCTAGGTTAAACTGTTTATGTTGCTTCAGACGAGCATCATGGCATCGTTTTGTGGTTTCCTTGTATAAGTGTGAGTTTTCATATGCATTGTAAAGCCATTCGCCCAACTCGTTTAGCTGCATGAGTCTCTTTTCACCTGCAAGATCAGGGTCGAGATTTAAAAATTTAATGGCCCAAAACACTTTATGCTCTAGCTCAAAGAGTAAATGACAACTTTTACCATAAATGAGTCTATAAGGCGATGTTCCTGTGGGAGTTTTGAAGGCAATTCTATAAGCCTATAAAGCGTCATCTACTTTTATAGCCCAATCTTTTCTATTTACTTGTATGGTTTTCTCTAAGATACATTTTAGCTCCTTAGTAGCTACTTCAACTTGTCCACTGGTTTGAGGGTGGTAAGAGGTAGCTGTCTTATGGTACACTCCATATTTCCGTAAAACTTTCTCAAACTGGGTATTGCAGAAATGAGTTCCCCCATCACTGATAATTGCTCTCGGTGTTCCAAATTGAGAAAAAAGTTTCTTAAGAAATCTTACTACCATTCTACCATCATTAGTAGGTAAGGCTTGGGCTTCTACCCATTTAGACATGTAATCGACTACTACTAAGATGTATTTATTTCTGAATGAGCTAGGGAATAGACCCATGAAATCAATGCCCCATACATCAAATATTTCACATTTAAGCATATATGTTTAAGGCATTTCATCACGTTTAGAGATATTACCTGTTCGTTGACATTCGTCACAAGAAGTAACAAACCTGCTGGCGTCTTTAAATAATGAGGGCCAATAAAAACCTGATTTGAGTATTTTATGGGCGGTCTTAGTTCCACTGTAATGTCCTCCTGTTGGTCATGAATGGCAGTGTTCCAAGATTTTACTGGCTTCAATCTTTGTAACACATCTTCGAATGACTTGGTCTGTACAAATACAAAAAAGAAAAGGGTTTTCCCAAAAATAGTTTTTCACATTAGTAAAGAATCGCTTCTTTTGCTAATGTGTCAACCCTTTTGGTGTTATGTTAGCAGCTAAGTAATTTGCAATATCAGCAAACCAAGGTACCTCAGAATCAGATATGACTAAGAGTTGCTCTTCAAGGAACGAGTCGTTTATTTCAGCTTCATCAAGTTCATTGAGATGTGGATTCTCAAGCCTGGAAAGGTGATCTGCTGCTAAGTTTTCAGCTTCTTTGTTGTCTTAGAATAGTTGAATCCATCTTATTAGTCGAGGCTTTGCATCAAATTTAGTTAAAAGATAACGAATAGCTAAATCATCAGTAAAAATGATGACTTTAAACAATATTAGATATGGTCTAAATTTGTCAAACGAAAAAACCACAGCTAGCAATTCTTTTTCTGTGGTAATGTAGTTCTCTTGTGTTGCTATTAGAGTTTTGCTAGCATAGTAGATTGGCTGAAAATGCTTGTCTCTTCGCTGTCTAAGAACTGTACCTACTGCAAAATCACTCACATCACACATTAGTTCAAAAGGTAAATTCCAATCAGGTGCAGTTCTAATTGGAGCATTGGCGAGTTTCTCTTTGAGAGTGTTAAATGCCTTTAAACATTCCTGACCAAAATTGAAAGGTACGTCTTTTTCTACTAATTTCGTTAATGGCTTAGCTATTTTAGAAAAGTCTTTAATGAATCTTCTATAAAAACTAGCATGTCCTAAAAAGATTCTAATTGCCTTAACTGAACTAGGGGGAGGTAGTTTTTCAATGGTCTCAACTTTTGCTTTATCTACTTCTATCCCTTTACTAGAAATTTTGTGTCCTAGCACAATACCTTCTTGTACCATAAAATGACATTTTTTCCCAATTGAGAACAAGATTTGTTTCTTCACATCTTATTAAGACTTGTTCTAAATTTTTGAGGCAAAGTTGGGAAGAGTTACCTAATACCGAGAAATCATCCATGAATACCTCCATGATGTCCTCTACGAGCTCGTTAAAGATTGCTAGCATGCAACACTGTAAGGTAGCAGGAGCATTACACAACCCAAAAAGCATTCTACAAAAAGCAAACGTACCGTACGGACAAGTGAATGTCGTATTCTCTTGATCTTTAGAAGCTATCAGGATTTGGAAATGGCCAAAAAGTCCAACCAAAAAACAGTAGTACATATGTCCTGATAGTCTTTCTAACATTTGATCAATGAAGGGTAAGGGAAAGTGATCCTTTCTCGTGGCGTCGTTCAATTTCCTATAATCAATACAAACCCTACAACCTGTGACAACTCTTGCAGGGATTAATTCATTCTTTTCATTGGCAACAACAGTCATGCCGCCTTTCTTAGGAACAACCTGCACAGGACTTACCCAAGTACTGTTTGAAATAGGATAAATAATTCCAGCATCTAGAAGTTTAATTACCTCGATTTTGACCACTTCCTTCATGTTGGGGTTCAGTCTTCTTTGGGCTTGCACACATGGTTTGTATTCATCCTCCATCAAAATTTTATGGGTGCAAAAGGAAGGACTGATTCCTTTGATGTCAGAAATGTTCCAAGCTATGGCTCTTTTATGTTTTTTTAGCACTTGAATTAATTCCTCTTTTTCCTTGGGTTGCAAGTTTGAGGCAACAAGGACTGGTAGTGTAGAATTGCCTCCGAAAAATGCATATTCTAAATGTTTGGGTAATTGTTTGAGATCTAGTTTGGGAGGTTCGTCAATAGAGGATTTTTGTCTTAGTTCATCGTTGATTTCAATGCCCTCATAATCTATTTGTCTTGGGGATGATTCATTGGAGTTTAGCTCAGTTATTACCTTTTTCATCTCAGTGGTAATTTCATCTTCTCCCCCACCTTGAACGAGACACAATTCCAACGTGTCTTTAAGAGTGATTTCCTGAAAAGAATATTGAACAGAATGATCAATAGAATTAATAAAATAACAAGAATCATCTTGTTCCCTAGAAAATCACATGGCATCATAGATTTTAAACACAATTTCTTCATCCCCTACCCTAAGCACAAGTTTTCCATCTCCCACATCAATAACAGCTCTGGCGGTAGCTAAAAATGGTCGTCCTAAGATTAAGGGTACCTCAACATCCTCATCTATGTCTAACACAACAAAATCAATAGGGAATATAAATTTATCCACCTTAACTAATACATCTTCAATGATACCCCTAGGGTATTTAACAGATCTATTAGCTAATTGAATACTCATCCTAGTGGGTTTTGGTTCCCCTAGTCCTAGTTGCTTAAACAATTTATAGGGCATTAGATTAATGATAGCAACTAAATCTGCTAATGCCTTTTCAATATTTAAATTACCAATCAAACAGGGAATAGTAATACTTCCTGGATCTTTCAATTTGGTTGGGAGTTTATTTTGGAGGATCGTTGAACATTCTTCGTTAAGCTCAACTGTAGATAACTGTTCAAACTTCCTCTTGTTTGTTAGAAATTCTTTCAAAAATTTTGCATATGTGGGCATCTGTGAAATAGCTTCAACAAAAGGTAAGTTAATATGTAATTGTTTAAAAAGCTCAAGAAATTTACTGAATTGAGCGTCCATGCGGTATTTCTTCAGTTTTGCTAGGTATGGGATGGGTGTTTTGCATTCTTTGAGTACTAGTGGGGTGTTTTCTTTGGGCTCGACTTCCTCAATGTTTTCCTTGTCATGTTCTTGTACTATCTTCTTTTCAGGTTGGGCTAGTGTTTTCCCGCTCCTTAGTGTAACTGTTTTAACGTGCTCCTTAGATTTAATCTCTATGTTGTTTGGTGATCTTTCAAAAATTAGCTTAGCGAGCTAGCCTATTTGAGCTTCTAGTCCTTGAATGGATGCTTGCTGGTTCTTAACTGCTGTCTCTGTGTGTTGGAAGCAGGTTTCTGACACGGAGATAAATTTTGTGAGCATCTCCTCAAGGTTCGGCATTTTCCCTTGCTAGTATGGTGGTTGTTGAAATCCCAGAGGAGGCGGTGGTCCCTAGTTTCCTTGATTGACTTGTCCTCCCCATGAGAAATTGAGGTGATTTCTCTAACCTACGTTGTAAGTATTACTCTAAGGGTTATTTTGAGATCTAGAGTTATTAGCCATATGGTTGGCTTGCTCATTTTCCATGCCATATCCATAAGTAGGGTACTCAGAATTGCTCATGTTTCCTTGGATTGAGTCACATTGCATCACTGGATGTACCTGTGTAGAACCAACTAAACCATCAATCTTTTTATTTAAAAGTTCTACCTGATTAGAATACATGGTGACTGCACCAACATTAAAAAACCCCTGCAGCTTTTTGTGGCTTTGTTCTCATGACTTGCCACTGATAATTGTTCAATGACATCTTCTCTATAAACTCGTAAGCTGCTTTTGGTGTTTTGTTATTGATAGTTCCACCGGTGGTTGCATCGATCATCTACCTCATTGAAGGGTTCAAACCATTGTGGAAGGTTTGAACTTGTAACCATAAGGGCAACCCATGGTGAGGGCACCTTCTTAATAAACCCTTGTATCTCTCCCAAGCATCCTAAAGTGTTTCTAAATCCATCTGCACAAAAGAAGAGATATCATTTCTTAATTTAGCCGTTTTAGCCGGCGGAAAATATTTAAGTAAAAATTTTTCGGTCATTTGTTCCCATGTAGTGATATACCCTCGTGGTAAAGAATTTAACCACTGTTTAGCTTAATCCTCAAGGAGAATGGGAATAGCCGAAGATGAATGGCATCATCAAAAACGCCATTTATTTTAAGCATGTCCCATAACTCCAAAAAGTTGGCTAAATGAGCGTTAGGATCTTCATCGTGCAAACCATCAAACTGAACAAACTGTTGTATCATCTGTATAGTGTTAGGTTTTAGTTCAAAATTATTTGCAGTAATAGTAGGTCTAACAATACTAGATTCAGTACCTGCCAAATTAGATTAGCATAATTATACGTAGTGCGAGGAATAAGATTTTGCTCAACAGGATTTGCGGCTACCACAAGAGGTAGCTGATAATCTTGATTTGCCTCTATCTCTTCAATAAGTTCAGGTTCTTCTTCTTGACCTTGTTCTGGATATTGCAAGCTTCTTCTTTTCACTCTACGAGTTGTACGAACTGTAGCTTCTAAATCGTTGTCAAACAATATGGTCCTCCTTGGTTTATCTAGTCATAAACTAGAGACATCTAGAAGGGAAAGGTAAAAAGAAAATTAAAAACCTAAAAAAAATAGAAAATAATTTGCAATAAAAGTAAAAATAGCTAAAGTAATAGGAATTGAGTGTTCTGAATATCTTAGTTCCCTGGCAACGACGCCAAAAACTTGATCGTGATCTTGAGTGATGATGATAAAGTAATAAAGTGATCGTACCTAAAAGACTAACTATTATCATGATAAAAGGCAAGCGCACCTATCGAATAATTGTATAGCTAGTGGCAAGATCGGAATATCGAATCCAAGGAACTAAAGTACTAGTAATGACTTTCTTCTTATTATCTAGCCTAAGAATAAAAAGAAGGGTTTCGGTTGTAAACTATCTAAACTGAACTGATTAAATTGGGAAAATTACTTCTGGGGAAAACTGATTGATAAGGACAATACCTAAGGAAGAATCACCTAAACCTCACTTGTTATCTAACTCTGAACCAGACACTTTCTTCATTCGACTTGATACGTAGAGATCCCTAAATTATGTTAATACCTCCGTGAAGGATAAGAACAACTAATCCTAGGTTGATTAATTGAAATCTCTTTCTAATTAAAACCACTAGGCTTGCATTAACTCGATTTATGGATCCCCATATTAGATTTGACTCTAATCTGACAGATTTTCATCGTCTTATGTCTAAGATTGCGATCAACTCCACTTAATTGTGTTGGATCTACTCTTAAACAAGGACTTTTGCTCATTTGCCTAAGCACATTCGACTTAAATTAATATCCCAGAAATATCAATTCAATAATTAAAAACACAATTAAGAACAAGTCAAATATTTATCATATAGTTCAAATAACAATAACAAGTTCCGTCTTAGGTTTCATCCCCCTTAGATATTTGGGGTTTTAGTTCATAATTATAAAAAGTAACATCTTAGAATAAATAAAATAACAAAACATAAGAAAACCCAAAACTCCTGAAAGGATTGAAGGGAGGTCTTCTGTCTTGATGTAGATTCTGGCTTCTAAGATGGATCAATCAGCTTTCCTTCGAGTAATTCCCTGCCTTTAGCTCTCCGTCTTGGTAGGAAGGCTGTACCCTTGGCGGGAATGATGCACCCCCTTGTAGTTGCCTACTAGGGTCTTTATATAGAGTTTTGAAGAGTCTTTCTTAGCCCGTAAGTAGCCTTTTCAGGGTGAAATTGAACTTCCTCACGACAACGACATGTCCGTGTGCCACGCTCGTGTAAGTCGATGCTAGGCCATGTTCAAGATTGTTAAAGTGGCACGGCCGTGTGGGTTGCCAGTGTGAATCGGGTCTAGGCTATGCTTGAGCCTATTTATATGGCACGGCCGTGTGACATGCCCATGTGGTGAACTTCCAGGCTATGTTGATTCCTTGCTTTGGACCATTTTTTCTGTTTTTGGCCCGTTCCTCGCTCTTTTCTCTTCCCTATGCTCACCTGGGTATAAAACATGAATTTGAAGGTTTAAGAGCTTCAAATTCCACAAATCAAGGAATAATTCATCCATAAATATGCTAAGCATGAGGTAAAAATATGTATAATTTATGGTTTATCAAAACCTAACACTATTCAAATGAAACAATAGTTTGTTCAATTTGATGGTTTGCAAGACAAGGACCTAAATACTCACTTAGCAAACTTTCTAGAATTATACGATACATTTAAGGTTAATGGCATTTCTGATGATGTCATTCGCCTTTGATTATTTCCATTTTCTTTAAGAAATAAGGCTAAACAGTGGTTAAACTTTTTACCTTGAGGATCTATCACTACTTGGGACCAAATGATCGAAAACTTTTTACTAAAATATCTTCTTTTGTGCATATGGATTTAAAAACGCTTTACGATGCATAAGAGAGATACAAAGACTTATTTAGAAGGTGCCCTCACCATGGGTTACCTCTATGGCTTCAGGTTCAGACTTTCCACAACGGTTTGAACCCTTCAACAAGGCAAATGATCGGTGCAGCTGTCGGTGGAACGATAAATAATAAAACACCTGAGGAGGCTTATGAATTCATAGAAGAGATGTTACTGAATAACTATCAATGGCAAGTCGTGAGGACGAAGCCAACAAAAGTCACTAGTGTTTTTAATGTTGATGTGGTCACTATGCTATCTAACCAGGTAGAACTTTTAAACAAGAAATTTGATGGTTTGTATGGTTCTACGTAGGTACATCTAGTGATGAGGTGTGATTCAATTAGAGGAGCGGTGCACAACACAGACTATTCATCCTACAATCCTAGCACAGAGGACGAACGAGTCAACTACATGGGTAACAATTCTAGACCTCAAAATAATCCATATAGTAACACTTATAATGCATGTTGGAGGAACCATCCCAATTTCTCGTGGGGTGGTCAAGGAAATCAAAGGCCACCACCCCCTCCAGGCTTCCAGCAACCACCTTACCAACTGGAAAAGAAGCCAAACCTTGAGGAGATGCTTACGAAATTCATCTCGGTGTCAGAAACTCACTTCCAAAATACTAAAACCCCGTTAAAAGATCAGTAAGCATCGATTCAAGGGCTAAAAAATTAGATTGGTCAACTAGCCAAGATGATTTATACACGACCACAAGGTAGCTTGCCAAGTAATACAGAGACTAACCTAAGGGAGCAACTCTATGCTATCACTGTGCGCAACAAAGAAGGGTTAGTTGAAGACAAACCAAAACCGAGGCAAGAAGATGTAGTGAGTAAAGGTAAGGTTAAGGTAAGCCGTGATGAATGAAAACTGGTAAGAAAAAAGCATACACCTCATGTGTCATACCCCAATGCGACGAAGAAAGACCGCATAGATGAACAATTTGGTAAATTTTTTCATCTTTTGAAAAAGTTGCATATTAACTTACCATTTATTGAAGTTCTGTCGTAGATGCCCAACGCAGTCAAATTTCTAAAAGAGCTTTTAGCAAATAAACAGAAATTAGATGATTCGTCGCATGTGGAACTAAATACAGTTTGCTCAGCTATTTTGCAGAATAAACTACCTAGCAAATTAAAAGATCCAGAGAGTTTTACGTTTCCTTGCTTAGTTGGTAGTTTAACTATTGATAATGCCTTGGTTGATTTAGGGGCTAGTATTAATGTAACGCCTTATAAAATGTTTAAACAACTAGGTATTGGGAAACCCAAACAAACTAGGATGAGTATACAATTGGCAGATAAAACTATTAGATTTCCTTGGGGTATTATGGAAGATGTGCTTGTAAACATTGATAAATTTATATTCCCAGTTGAGTTTGTTGTGTTAGAAATGGATGAGGATAGTGACATGCCCTTAATCTTAGGTAGACCCTTTTTAGCAACTACTAGGACTATGATTGATGATGGTACAGGTGAACTTACACTTCGTGTAGTTGATGAAATAATTACCCTCCAAGCTCGTGATTCGATTAAGATATCGAGTGGTGAAAATGACCTTATAAAACCTGTTAATGAGACTAATTACATGGTTCAACCTTCTTTGCAGGAAACACTTTCGAGAAGCATAAATGAGCCATGTTCTACTTCATGCAATAATAAGGGAGCCATCCATGAAGAACGAAGGCTATAGATAGATGAACTAGACGAATGGCAGAACTATAGCAAAGAGGAACCTAGGATAAACCATGTAGAACTGAAACAATGCCATGACGAACATAAGGTTAGAACGAATCAATTTAAGGTTGGGGAGAAGGTACTTTTGGACAAAGCTGACCCTCGAGTTGTCACTTTAGAGTCTAATACACAAAGAGTAACTCGCTTCACGGTTCTAAATGTCCTCTCATACGGTACAATCGAGGAACACATAATGAATTCGACACTTTTAAGGTAAAGTGCGAGACATAGCCTAGCAACACGATCGTGTGAATGGTAACACGGGCGTGGAGGACATCACACGAGCATGGGAGAAATGAAGAAGAGTGCACATGGCCGTGCGATATGACAATATGGAGGACACGACCAGGACACACGGGCGTGTTTAGAAGTCGTGTGTGAACCTGACAAAATTTCACGATGAACATGGGCTAGACTCGAGCCACACGGGCGTGCGACACGGCCGTGTGGCCCAACACAAAACCATTACACGATCGTGTCACTTTAAAAAGGGCCCCCCAAACCCTATTCCCTCATCTTTCTCAATTTAGTCTTCTTCCCCAAGCCCCCAATAGTCCTAGCCGCCGCCACCCTACCCACCTCCAACTCTGACCACCACCTACCCCATCTCTCCTCCCTCTCTTCGGCCAGCCATCCTCATCCACATGCACTCCTTTCCTCTTTCTCTTCCCCATTCTTTCCCTTTTTCCTTCTCCCCTATCCAAAACCCATACCCACGACCCCTCCTTCACCTTGCGCAACTGACCACGCCAGTCCAACCCACTGCTGTACAACCACCACTAAGCATCCCACCTGTCGATTTTGTATATTAATTTTTTATTATTTTATACTCATTTATGTCTTGGTTGATGTTTTCTTAAATATACTTTGTTAATAACTCGTTATTTCCCATGATTCGTTAATATTAACTTAGTATAAGTAGATTTGGTAGCTTTCCTTCTCATTCTCCGTATATTTGGTTTGTGTCATACTTAGGAATATTAGGATTTTCCACACTGTTTTTCCTACTATAAGTTAGATTATTAGGATTTTTGATTTAGGTATTCTTGCTTATTCTTTGATGATTAGTCTATCTAGGTTACTGATAAACCGTAATTTATATATATTTTTACCCCATGCTTAGCATAATTTTGGATGAATTATCCCTTAAATTGTGGAATTTGATGCACCTAACCCTTTAATTTCATGTTTTATACTTAGGTGAGCATAGGAGAGTGAAAAGAATGAGAAACGGGACAAAAATGGAGAAAATGGGCCAAAGTAAGAGATCAACATAGCCTGGAGTTCCTCACACGGGTGAACCACACGCCCGTGCCACATTAATAGGCTTGAGCACGGCCTGGGCTCGATTCACACGGGCGTGTCCCTGTCGTAATGAGTTTCAATTTCACATAGAATATGATAAATATTTGATTTATTCTTAATTGTGTTTTTAATTCTTTAGTTGATATTTCAGGATATTAATTGAAGTCGAATGTGCTTATTCAGAGGAGCAAAAGTCCCTGTTTAAGAGTAGATCCAACACAATTAAGCAGAGTTGATCACAATCCTAGACATAAGACGACAAAAATCTGTCTGATTAGAGTCAAATCTGATAGTGGGATCTATAGAATGAATTAATGCAAAACTAGAGGTTTTAATTAGAAAGAGATTTCAATTAATCAACCTAGGGTTAGTTGTTGTTATTCTCAACGGAGGTATTAACATAATTTAAGGATCTCTACGGATCAAGTCGAATGAAGAAATCATCTAGTTCAGGGTTAAATAACAAGTGAAGTGTAGATGGATTCTTTCTTAGGTATTGCCTTCGTCAATTAAGTTTTCCTAAAGTAATTTCCTAATTTACTCTTTGTCGTGTCTTTAGTTAGCTAGAATTTTAATTTTCCAACAAAACGCTCTTTATTTTTAGGGTAGATAATAGGAATGAAGTCATTACTAGTACTTTTAGTTCCTTGGATTTGATATTCTGGTCTTGCCACTAACTATACTACTACTCGATAGGTGCGCTTGCCTTTTATCATGATAACAGTTAGTTTCCAGGTACAATCATTATTACTTCATCGAAGTCACGATCAAGTTTTTGGCACTGTTGCTGAGGAACTAAGATATTAGGAACACTCGATTCCTATTACTTTAGCTATTTTTACTTTATTTGCAATTTATTTTCTATTTTTCTTACTAAAGTTTTCTTTTTCCTTTACCTAACAAGTGTCTCTAGTTTATGACTAGAAGAAACCCGTCAGGACCACTATTATTTGATAACGACTCAGAAGCCACAGTTCGCAGAAACTGAAGAAACATAAGGTGAAGCCTACAGTACACAAAATATGGACAGGAGAACGAAACCGAATCCACTGAAGAGATGGACGCAAATCAAGATAATCTACCACCTCCAGCAATAGCTGCAGATCCTGTGAATCAAAACCCTGCTCCTCGTACTAAGTATGATTATGCTAAGCCTAATCTAGTTGGTACTGAATCTAGTATTGTTAGGCCTTCTATTGCTACAAATAATTTTGAACTAAAACCTAACACTATTCAAATGATACAACAGTTTGTTCAGTTTGATGGTTTGCAGGATAAGGATCCTAACTCGTATTTAGCTAATTTTTTTGGAATTTTGCAACACATTCAAAATAAATAACGTTTCTGATGATGCCATTCGTCTTCAGTTATTCCCTTTTTCCTTAAGGAATAAAGCTAAATAGTGGTTAAATTCTCTACCCAGAGGATCAATCACTACTTGGGAACAAATGACCGAAAAGTTTTTACTTAAATATTTTCTGTCGGCTAAAACAACAAAATTGAGGAATGATATCTCTTCTTTTGTGCAGATGGATTTAGAAACACTCTACGATCTTGGGAGAGATATAAGGATTTATTGAGAAGGTGCCCTCACCATGGGTTACCTCTATGGTTGCAGGTTCTAATTTTTCACAACAGTTTGAACCCCTCAACGAGATAGATGATTGTTGCACCCGTCAATGGAACAATCAATAATAAAACACCAGAGGCAACTTACGAGTTTATAGCGGAGACGTCACTGAACAACTATCAGTGGCAAGTCATGAGAACAAAGTCGCAAAAAGCTGTAGGAGTTTTTAATGTTGACGCGGTCACCATGATTTCTAATCAGGTAGAACTTCTTAATAAAAAGATTGATAGTTTTGTTGGTTCTACGCAGGTACATCCAGCAATGCAATGTGACTCAACTCTAGGAAACATGAGCAATCCAGAGGACTTCTCTTATGGACATGGCATGGAAAACAAGCAAGTCAACTATATGGGTAATAATCCTTGACCTCAAAATAATCCTTTTAGTAACACTTACAATGCAGGTTGGAGGAACTACCCTAATTTCTCATGGAGAGGACAAGGCAATCAAGGAACTAAGAGACCAGTACCCCCTCCGAGATTTCAATAGCCACCTTACCAGCAAGAGAAAAAGCAGAACCTTGAGGAGATGCTCAAGAAATTTATCTCCGTGTTAGAAAACCGTTTTCAAAACACTGAGACGGCACTTAGAAATCAACAAGCATCTATTCAAGGACTCGAAACTCAAATAGGCCAGCTCGCTAAGCTAATCTCTGAAAGACTACAATGTGGTTTGCCGAGCAACACCAAGACTAACCCTATGGAGCAACTCCACGCCATTAACATGATCGATGAAGGAGGGTTAGTCAAAGCCAAATCAGAGCCAAGTCAGGAAATTGTGGTAAGTAAAGGTAAGGGTGAGGTAAGTCACAAAGAACCAATTGTCAAAGAGTATAAGCCTCATGTCCCATACCCAAATGCAACAAGGAAAGACCGCATAGATGAACAATTCGGTAAATTCCTTAGACTTTTAAAGTAATTACACATTAACTTACTGTTTATTGAAACTCTTTCGCAGATGTCAAATACGGCTAAGTTCTTTAAGGAGCTCTTAGCAAACAAACAGAAATTAGACGAATCATCACATGTGGAGCTGAATGCAGCTTGCTCAGCCATTTTACAAAATAAACTACCCAACAAACTAAAAGATCCAGGGAGTTTCACAATCCCTTGTTTGATTGGTAGCTTAGATGTTAAAAATGCTTTGGTTGATTTAAGGGCTAGTATAAATGTAATGCCTTATAAACTGTTTAAACAACTAGGTATTGGAAAACCCAAACAAACTAGGATGAGCATTCAATTGGCTAATAAAACCATTAGATTTCCTAGGGGTATAATTGAAGATTTTCTGGTTAAAATTGACAAATTCATATTCCTAGTGGACTTTATTGTTTTAGATATAGATGAGGATAGCAATATGCCATTAATTCTAGGGCGACCCTTCTTAGTAACTGCAAGGACTATAATTGATGTAGGTATAAGAGAACTCACACTTCGTGTAGGTCATGACACAATTACTTTGCAAGCTCGTAATTCTAATAAGACTGTTAATGATAAAGATTTTATTACGAGTCCTTGTAATAAGAATGATCTCACTATCCAACCTTCTCTTCAGGGTACTCCTCAAGAAAGTGCCACTGAGCCACATTTAAGTTCATACAATAATAAGGGAACAATCCATGAAGAATGAATGCTACATATCAAAGAACTAGATGAGTGGTTGAACTATCGCTAAGGGAAACCTAAGCTATGCCACATTGAACCAAGGCATCATCATGATAACCCTAAGGTAAAGACGAATCAATTTAAGGTAGGGAATAAGGTATTATTAGAGGAGGAGGATCCTCGAATCTAGAATTCAAAATTTCATACAGGTGACATACCTCCGTTCACGATAATGAAAATTTTCCCCTATGGTACAATCGAGATAACACATAAGACATTTGGCCCTTTCAAGGTAAATTATACTCGAGTTAAACCTTATTTTGATATTAAAATTGATAGGAGAGAGGAGTTTGAACTCCTCAAACCACCGTGATCGTGCAAGCTTGAGAGAAGTCGAGCTTATACTATAAACAAGCGCTCCTTGAGAGGCAGCCCGAGCACTAACATAGTTAATTTATTTAACTTAACATCTAAATCTTAAACTGACTTCATGACAGCAGATTTTCTAAAGCCATACGGCCAGGCACACGGGCGTGCCTAAGGCCATGGACATACCACAGAGGAGACATGGCCGTGCGACACGGTCGTGAAAAACAGAGTAAAAATTTTCCCTGACACGACCTTCAACAGATAGCCACGGCCGTGCGAAAAGGCCATGGCCAAACCTACTGAATTAACACGAGCGTGTGACACCCCGTGTCCTTAGGCCGTGGTCGAAATTGAGAAATCAGCATGGTCGTGCGGCACGCCTATGCCTAACGCCCATGGTCGAACCTAACAAATCAACACGAGCGTGTGACCTCAAACACGGGCATGGGAGAAGAGAACAAAGTAGGACACGGCCGTGCGACACTACCGTGTGCCCTAACACACCCAAAGAACACGGGTGTGGGTCACTACTCAAACGTGCCAAAAAATTGAAATCGAGAACCACACGGCTGAATGAGATACACACGGGCGTGTGCCACGCTCGTGTGCCCTAATTTCTATATAAACCCTCCACCAAACATCACTATTCATCTTCCCCTTCCTCAAACCACAACCTTAGCCACCCCTCCCTCAGCCCCACTGCCAACTTTCGGCCACCACGTCAAAAAGACAAGCCCCCTACCTTCTTCATCCTTCCTCTGTCTCCCCTATTCACCCCAAATACAGCCACCTTCTCGCCATCTCCATGATCGTGTGCCATCTCAACCACCGTGCGCCACCACCAGGACCGTGCACCACCACTTACCCATTAGTTTCCCTTTCTCCTCTTTCTTTTAACTATCATTTTTATTCTTATTTTAGTTCTATTTTTATCTATTTCTTTATTTATCTATTTATTCTCTATTATATTCATTACTTGTTTGATTCTCATATGTTTCTCATGATATATTGACTTGGATTAATCTCATGCCATTTTTCATTCCCCTTTGGCTGCCATTTTTATCCATCCCATAAGAAGTTTAGTCATGATATTCTTATGCAAACTGCTGTCAAATACCGATCATAGCAGCCATAATCTTCATTGTTTTGTTAGTTTTAGGATATTTAGAACATTGACTTGAACATGCTACTAACTTATGGAATTGAGTTCCTTGGTTGATTAACTTATGATAGTCTTTGTTTGTTTTTATGCATTCGTTAATTCTCTATTTTTCCAGGTACATAATGTCATCCTCACGAGGCAAGAAAGTTGCCGTCCTCACTTTCAATAAGCAAAAGGGACTCGGTGGTACATCTTCTAGTGCCACCACAGAAATTTGGCACCCATTCCTTCAGTTCCCCCAAGATTCCCAAGAGGAACTATTTCAGATACTTAGGGAGAGACCCCTCGGAGTGTGAAGATGTATCGATTGGGCCGTCTGAGAGCAGGTCCAACTTGCGGACGCAATTCGGGCACTACTGACGATGGACCCGTGGGATCAATTTTTTGAGATCTTCGAGCCAACATACCTTGTGCTCACACTAGAGCTCTGTTCTACTTTCCACCTACAGACGATCATGCCAAAACAGTCTAGTTTTGACTAAGTGGTTTGGTACGCCAATTAAGCATACTTGAGTTAGATGTAGCTCTAGGCTTATATACCGACAGATTTATGGAGGAGAAAGACCTCTCCGAGATTCACCGCCATATCTACTACTCTCCTTCCAAGTGTAGGCGGGCCCTCATCCCTGTTTTAGCCACTTACGACCCTAGTCGCTCCAAGGCAACAACTCTCGCCCTATCACTGAGGTACCTTCATGCCCTACTCGTACATACATTGACGGGCAGACGAGAGAGCACTGGCATCGTCAACACCCACAATGCCTATTTTCTGTGAAGTATGGCACACGAGCACGTGTTCAACCTCACCTATTCAATCGCCCTAGCCATTCAACATCAAACAGAGCAGTATCGTAAGGGGTGATTTCGATGGGCCCATATGTGACTCGCCTGGCTCGCCACTTTGGTCTCCTCAACACCGCAACACAATCATCCTCTCTCACTCTTATCGGCCAGATATCCTCACAGGTCATCCAAAGCATGCTACACATGAGGACAATTGAGCGTCGACGTGGGACAGATCCTCCTCTGAATTGTCTAGCTCAGTCTACTAAGTAGGAGGACCCAGAGGACATTACTGATGATGTCCCTCCATCTCACAAGGAGCCACCATCTCAGCCACCACCCATTCACCATCTAGTTTATACGGCTGCTTCATATGGTGACATATCTGAACACCTTACACAATTCGAGCAGCAGTGCTTCCAACGCTTTGATCACATTGATGCTACTCTACAACAGATATGCTAGCATCTCCATATTCCATCACCACCCCCACCTCACGAACCATCTGAGGATTAGGACTTTCGAGTCCTCTTATCTTTTTCTTTATTTTCGTTTTTATTTTCTTTTTTCTTTTTATTTTTCTTTTTGTTCTACTTAAGCTTTATCTTTTTCATTATTTGAATTTCAACATTCTAAGAACTTAGATTAATTTATTTTAAACATTTCATATCAGCTATTTCCTAACGAGTAAACTGTGCTAATCTACATTCCCTAAAGTTTTGTTAATGCTATCGCAGTTTTAAAGAGCCTAAAAGCTCAAATCCAACTCTAATAGAAAAACCCTGCCACGACTGCTGGGTCCTACTCGACCATGATCATAGCCACCATGATACTAATTATAATATTCTTTTGGCACAAAGATTGTGGATCGACACCCTTTCCTACAAGAATCCACTCTTACAACTCCAAGAATTCATCTAATATTCAGAGAGTTTCACTTTTCTCCCTATCTTAGGATTTATGATTGTCTTGTCTGTAAATATAACTTTGTACATTGAGGGCAATGTACATCTTAAGTGTGGGGGGTTATTAAGTTTAAGTTCACTATCAGAAAATCCCTGAAATTTACTCACTTTCACTTTTTACATTGTTCTCAAATCCCTGAATCTTGGCCTTAACTAGAATGAATTTTGATTGATTTATGATTTTTATTGATATGTTTAGGATTAAGACATAGGCATTTGTGTTTTGATTATTCAAACTTTCAGACATTAGAGAATCAAGCATGATAAGTTGAAATTTTTTAGAATCTAAAATTTTTCTAGGTTATTTTCCCCAAATTTAGGTATTATATTGAGATTTGAAATTTGCAGGATTGACATCAAAAGCCATAATTCTGGTGAGATTTTTTTAGCCTTTTGAGCATACTTCCTTTCATGCTCACTTTTATTATTGCTTTGAGTGTGTCAATATTGATTTGTTATTTTAGAACTTGATTTGATTATACATGTCGAGACTACGTCATTGACTTGATATACCGAGATGATAAAGGCACCTAGGTTTAACCCACTTACTCCATAAAAGCCTACCTCTATAAATTAACCTTTAGTAAACCCTCTTGAGCCTAAAAAACCATTTATTAATTTACCCTCAATATTAACCCATTAACCATTATTGTTGAAATCCCATAATTATTTTGATCCCTATTTTTGTCGAGATTTGAATTGAATAATTATCTAGCTATGATTTCCCTTTTAGTTAGTTATGTTTGCAAGGTATTTGATCTGTTCTAAAAAAACCAGTTGTAATTTAATGTTTAGCATATTGTTATGTAATTTTGTACTATGGATCTTAAACGATGTTATTTATGTGGAAAAAGCTCAAATGTATGAATTATTTCAGTGATATAGATTTTTCTAGGTAGATGATTTTTTTCAGTTCAATCTCGATTCTAACCCTCTTTTTCAAATTGTGACTACACCCCTAACCAAAGCCCTATTACAACCATCTAAAGACCTTTTGATCGATGTATCATCTCAATCTATAGTGGTGGAAATGTGATTTTCATGCAAGCCTATGGTAATAACTTTTCATATTGACTAATAAGTGCTTCATTCCTGAACCCTAAATACTTTGAGTGATTAGAGTGAATCCTTAGTGAGGATGTCAAATCTTGTTAAATTTTGAATTTAAAGGTAATTACTTAAAAGAGGGAAGAAAACCTATATTTTTGTGATCAGATTCTCAACTTACACTTTTTGAAACTTTAATGTTCTTTTAGTTGAATTTTCAATGTATGATTTGTAACACCCCAAACTCGGCCTAGACGTTACGACCAAGTCTGGTGTGTCACATCACCTACAGCTATCCATGTTACCTAATTACTATGATTAAGGTGAATTTTGCAAAACCATTATTTATGTGTTAAAAGAAATTCCCAGTTTAATTGGTGAACGTTCTATCCACTCCCAGTTATTAGGAGATTCATTATCAAATTTAACGTGTTACTTGATTGAGTCACGTTACTAATTTTTAAAACGTTTGATTGATTAGTTTTGTTTTAGAAAACTTGTGCAGCCTTAGTCTAATCATTTGAAACAAATTATAAGTAAAGTATTTAAAACCCAAAATCAAAACATTAAAGCGGCCTTGTTACAAACCCAAATTAAAAATAAAACGATTGAAATAAGTAATAAAATAAATAATGAAATAGGTAATCTAATTCAACCAGATTTTCAATCTTCGTGGCCTCTCTGAATCCCTCCCAGCTCCAAGTCCATTGTCTAGGGCTCACCTACAAGGATGGAAGGAAAAGGAGTGAGTTTGGTAAACTCAATGTGTATAGAAGCCCATCGAGAGCCCAGATCAGCTCAAGCCAGTAGGCCTAAGCCCTATCCAGACTCAGTAATAACTGGGCTGAAGCCCTATTCAGATACAGTATACTGGGCCTTAGCCCTTTTCAGTCAACAGTATGGCCCATAGGCCCATTTCAGTAACAGATTAATAAATATGCATGTATGAATGCAAAGCCCATCACATGTGGGGAGACTACTCAACCTACCCAACCGCTACACTCCACCCGTACCAGCCCTACACACATTGCGGGGAAACTACTCAACCTACCCAACCGCTACACACCACAGATGCAGCATTGCTGCTCAGATAAAGTGGCCAAGCAACTAACAAAAATACGAGGCAAGGCCTCTTTTAGAAAACAGAATGGGCAAAGCCCTTTTTAAAATATCAATATGAGGCAAAGCCTCTCCCAGAAAACAGAAATCGTGGCAATGCCACTTGCACTTCCTCCATTAACAATCCCCAAATCCCATGCAACAGGTAATCATGATATGGCATATAGTAAACAGAAACAGCAAATCATGCATTCAGTCAAATTCAGCCCTAGGGGTATAACAATCATTTTTGCACCTAGAGGTAAAACTATAATTTCTCACCTATGAGGGTAATTCAGTAATTGTTCCACCTTTTAGGGTTTTATGCACTTTACAGTCATTAATCGTCCAACTTTTATCTCAGTAGCTTACTTAGCCCATTTTAGCAGTTTACAGTCATTGGGCCCTAAAACCCCTAATGGGCCATATAGTGTCAATTTGTCATTTTAGGCCCGTTTCACCAAATTCTAAGTCTAGTCTAACAGATTTGACCTACAATTTATCAGAATACGCTTACCGCTTACATTTACCTATATGGGCTTGTAAGCCCATTGGGCCCAATTTCAGCCCATCGAGGCTCAAATTTACTGAAGTACACGAAATTACGCACTCAACCATCTTACCACTTGCAAATACAAATCCAATGATTTTCAACCGACCTATGAGCGTTCGCATGCTCACAAGCCCACGAAATGCTGAAGTTTCGGTATTTCAGCTTTTTGGCTTTTACCGACTTAGACTACAGAAGGGTGTTCGATACACACCTGATTTGCGATGACCAACGACAAGATCTACTCCAAAACAATCCTACATTTATTTAGATCACGTTAACATCTAAATATCAAATCGAATAACCACTACTATCCCTACATACATATTCGGCCACCATAGCCTTAGTTCTTATACACTTACCTTTGCCGAAGCTAATGACCAGATCTAAATCCGATCATTCCAAAGATCCAAGCCTCCTATGCTCCTTGCTAGATCGCCCATTCCATAATAAGTACGCATAGATCGCCCATTCCATAATAAGAACTTTTCTTAAATCCAAAGGTAACGAGTAGATATGAGATGTTGAGTACTTACCACAGGTTTTCCTTAATCAAGGCGATTCTTCTACTCAGATCTGATGCAGATTTAGTCCCTAACCACTTAGCAGATTTTGAATCTTAGAGATTTAAAGATTTGACTATGTCCCTAAAAACTATGGTGTTTTCGGCTTTAGAACTGTGAAGAGGAAGATGATTTGGTGTGGTGGTTTTGCAGTGGTGTTGCTGACAGGGGTTGGGGTTTAAAGGATTTTGGCTAGAAGAAATCGGTACAAGAAACAACTTTTGGGATTTCAGCTTTTATGGCAATCAGCTATAAAGGTTTAGAAAAGAATGGGAATGAAAGAGGAGATGAGTAGAGTGGTAGGAATGTTTCGGCTAGAGAAGAAAATAAGGATAAAAGAAAATAGAAAAAGAGAGGAGAAGAGAAGGAAGAATTCGGCACTCAGGAGATCTAACTTTACGTTTTGGCTTTTTGCGAAACTGAGAAGAGAATAGATAGAAAGTGAAGGCTCTAGGTGGCTAACCTTAATTCGGCAAGACAAAAAGAAAATAACGCTTGCCCTAATGGCCATTCAAGCCCACGACCCAACCTTCCTAAAGCCCTAGCCGAATTTCCACTTAAGCTCTATCACATACCCGGCACTTGCATACAAAAATAAAAGTATAAACACGCTTACCTTGTGGCTTGAACTCTGGCCCTTAAACTCAGTCCACACGCCACTTTTTTAGGAACTTAGTGGTGCCACCTTGCCACTTTACCAAGGCCCTCTTTGTGTCTTTATTTACTAACTTTTTTTTAAAAGCCCACTTAACCAAGTCCTCTTTCACTTAAAAACCAAAATTGATATTTCTGCCGGGTTTTAACTTAGGCTTGGGCCTTCTAAAGGCCCACTAACACACTTAAACATAATTTCAGTAACCAAAATACCAAAATTTCAAGTTTTCACCAAAATCACAAAAATCTCAAAAAATCCCGAAAATTAGGGCGTTACACAAGCCCAATACTTCTAGGCCCAAATTCAGGGTGTTACATGATTACTCATGGATTGATTCGAAACATTATTGATAATATTTATAAGTTGAGAAGAATGATTTTTAATTGTAAATTAAGGATTTTTGTAACGCCCTAAATTTCAGGTCTTTCTTGGGGTTATTGTTCATCTGACAAAATGTTTGAACTTGGGTATTTGGTTGTGTAATGCTTGTTTGGGGAGTATTAATGGGCCTATGGAAGGCCCAAGTGTTGGTTAAAAACTCGGCGAAATTTTGTATTTTTGACTTAGGAGATAGGGGTCTTTGGAAGGTAGGTGTTATAAGAAAATATCTGTGAAATAAGGCATAAACTGGCTAGTGGTGGAGTGGCAATATGACGCCACTTAGGAGCTACAAAAGTGGCGCCTAAGTGAGCTTGGAGGTCCAAGGTTCAAGTCCCAGAGTGAGCATGTGTGGTGTTTAATTTTTGTGTTTGAACAGGTAAGAGTTTGAAGCAGAGTTGAACTCTGCTTGGGGTGAAATTTGAATCGGTAATAGGAGTGAATCAAGGAGTAAATTAAGGACTTTTGAATTTGAATGAAAGTGGTCGGCCAAGGGACTCTCCATGGTGAAGAATCGGCAATTCAAGTTGGGTAAGGCATTTTTCGGCAATTGGGAGCTTATGTGCCGATTTTCCTTAGGTTTTTGCATTTTCTCTTCTCGTGCCGTTTCTAGTAGGTACATTAGGGCACCCTTCCGTTATTTTTCTACTTTTCTAATCAAGTAGCCGAATCTCACACCCCAAAAGACCCCCTGCCGATTTCTTTCTTCAGACCAAAAATACTTTTGTTATTCTTCTTCTTCTCCTATTTTCATCTCCTTCTCATCTCGCACTCATAAATCGAAACCTACACTGTTGTCTCCTATCCTTGCCGAAGTAAACAAAGCTTTCTTTTACTTCTCTTCTTCAACCCTCTGTCGGCAGACTCTTGGCCGAAATCTCCATGCCGATTTCTCTTTGTCGAAACCGACTCTCATTCTTTTTCTTCTAAACCCTTCTATAAGCCGAAACCCTCATTGTGCTTGGCCGAATCCTCTCTACTCTCAATTCTTTCTTTCTTTTTACTTAGATCCTGATTAAGAGGGCACTTAGAGACACTTCTTGAACCGATTAGCACTTCGGTAAGTACTCAATCTAGTTCTTCCGTTAAATCTCTAATTAAGGTTTAAGTTGAAACCCTTGTGAGGGTGGCTATCGTTGGACTAAGACACTTGTGGTCTCTTGCTTTGATGTTGTTGTGCTAGCGTAGACAAAATGGGCACCTTGCAAGGATTCGAAGGTGGCACAGTTGGGCTCATAGACTTAGTCTATTTTTCTAATCGACAAAAAGGGGTAAGATTTCAATGTTGGGCCATGTTAGCCGATTATAGTAATGAGATTTTGGTTTAATGGTTGAAGATTACTAAACTAACATTAAGGTGATTAACGATAGGATTTCGTTCGTGGATTTCGTCAACGGTTTCGACAGTTAACAGGTGTGTAACTAATCTCAACTTTTAGACTGAAGTGGTAAAAGCCATAATGACCGTAAAGTGACCGACAACTGGTTGAAAGTGACCGAAAACGCATTCGTGCAATACTTAAGAGTAATCATTTACTTCGTTAGGGTTAACCATGAATTCGGTGGCGGAGGAATTGCAGAAGGTGCAATTCTTAATGTTTTGGTAAGTTGGGCTTCGATGGGCCAAGATGGGCCTAATGGGCTTCCGAGCCCAAAATGGTAAAAGTATTGTTAAAGGTATTCTGGTGGAATAATACTAATAAGTCGGTTAAATGGTAATCTGAGCATAAGAATTAAGGTTTAACGGACTCAATGGATTTAGTAAGGCCCATTAGGGTTTTGGGCTAAAAAGGGTAAAATAGGAAACTAAGGTTAAATAGACTTCCGTAGGCATAATTTGACTAGTAATTACTTGGACATGCATAAAATTCTCAAAAAATCTGGAAAAAGACTAAAACACCCCTAAGTATTGAAAATTACCATTTTACCCCTAGGTGCAAAATGACCTTTATACCCCTAGGGCAAACTCTGTATGAAATGTATGACTGTCTGTTTCTGTATATCTTGTCTCATAATATATGAATATATCTGATGCATGAGATTTTGTATGTTATATGCCATATCATGATATCTGTTGCATGGGGTTTAGGTTTATGATGGAGGAAGCGTTCTGGCAGCCTCGCTGCAATCTGGTGGCCTCGCCACATATATAACTGTTCTGGCAGCCTCGCTATAATCTGGTGGCATCGCCACGTATATATCTGTTCTGGTGGCCTCGCCACATATACATCTGTTCTGGTGGCCTCGCCATAATATCTGTATCTGGTGACCTCGTCACAATATCTAGCAGCCTCGCTGTAAATTTCTGTGGTGTGTAGCGGTTGGGTGGGTCGAGTAGTCTCTCCACATGGTGTAAGGCTGGTACGGGGGTGTTATGGATGGATCTGGGTTGGGTTTTCTGTCTGCATAATATATCTGATCTGTATCTGTTGTGGGCCTATGGGCTTAACCTGATTTCTGTAATGGGCCAAGGCCCAATTAATCTGGTTCTGAGGCTTGATCTGTTTTGGCCTATGGTTGAGATTATGTTGCACACTGAGTTATCAAACTCACCCCCTTTAATTTCATCTCTACAGGTAACCCTCAACCATAGTGGGCTTGGAGCTGGGAGAGATTCGGAGTGGCCACAGCATCTACAAATTCGATTTTCTTTTCATTTTAAGTATTTTATTATGCTATTTTTGGGGTTTTAATTGTAATAAGGCCGCTATTTAAATTTCTTTATTGGTTTCGTTTTTAATAATGGTTTAATTCATACTTTATCGAAACTACTAGTCATAGGCTGCGCGGGTTTTCAAATTCTTAAGAACATTTTCAAAACTCAACTAGTTCAAAATATGGATAACCTAAAGGCTTAACAATATGACTTTTTCACAAACTCGCTGTTTTAATGAAAATCTCACTCAAGTCACAACTAGCAAAAAGGTCATAAACTTAGATGTAGGTCCATGTGACACACCAGATCTAGCCATAATGTCCAGGCCGAGTTTGGGGTGTTACATTTAGTGGTATCAGAGCCCAGTTGTAACAACTCGGCTGTGGATCGGGTCTAAAAATGGAACTTTTCAAACAATCAAAACAAAGATTTTCGAAAGATCATGTTTTTAACAAGTGTTTTCAAAATTAATTGGAATTTGTTTTGATGAACTTCTTTCTGCATAACTGATTTATTTTCAAACAATAAATTAAGTTTCCTTTGTAATCTTTCGAAAGAGTGGCACACTGAATCTCCTGCCCAAGCCTGTAAGTTTTCTGAACTTTTCTGAATAATTTTGCAATTCTGATTATATGCCTGACTAAGACTCTGTTATGATACTTTGGTTAGGATATTACTGAAACTATAGAAACCTTGATAAGTAGACTGAGATTGTAGCTAGGCGACCGCGAAAGAAAACAAACTGTGAAATCCTACTTATTCATAAGACATCTGTAATAAACACTGGAATATTAATCTGACTCATAAAATTTTTAAAAACAGATAATACGAAATGAGTACGCGAGCAGCTCGTGGTAAGGGCCGTGGACGTGGCTGAGGTAGTGCACGAGCTGAATCTTTATCTTCGGGTCATGCGCCAGCAGCTGACGTACCGATACCACTGGCAACGGAGGTGGAGTCTCATGATCGGGGTGTAGGGAATGACGCCCTATCGTAAGCAATGCTACGAGTTCTGGAAAGGGTTGCTGGGGCAAGTACCGGTAATGGATTTCGGGGATCTATCTCTGAATGACTCCGGGCTAATGGAGCAGAATTCTTTAGGGGCGTATCTGGAGTGGCCCCAAATGTGGCCGAATATTGGTTGGAGGCCACAGAGCGAATCATGGATGATCTGGACTGCTCTGTGGAGCAGAAGCTGAAGGGAGCTGTATCGTTGCTTAGAGATGAAGCCTATCAGTGGTGGCTCACAGTGAGAGATGGAACTTCAGCTGGTAAGGTAACTTGGGAGCTGTTTAAGACAGCCTGTAATGGGAAATATGTTGGGGCTAGCTATGTGGACGCCCGCCGGAAGGAATTCTTGGATTTGGTTTAGGGAGGTAAGACAGTATCTGAGTACGAGGCTGAGTTTCTGAGGCTGAGCCGGTATGCTTCTGGGATAGTTGCTACTGAGTATGAGCGTAGCGTGCACTTCGAGGATGGTCTAAGGGATGAACTGAGGAGCGTAACTTTGCTGCTTTGGTTGAGAAAGCTAAAATAGCTGAAGAAGTAAAACGGACAAAAAGACAGAATCGCGAAAAGGATAGGAACCGCTTCCGAAAGGATTCTGGACCATCAGGTGGGGCTAACAGGAATGTTAAGAGAGCAAGAGTGGCAGAACCAGTGTGAGCGGTGCCAATGAATGCTGTTTGACCGCAGGGTTGTAGGAGTTATGGTAAGATACATATGGGCGAGTGTCGGAAATGTTCTGGAGCTTGTTTTCGATGTGGATCGATGGAGCATAGGGTCAAGGACTGTCCTGAAGAACCAGATCAGGGACAAGTTATGGATCAGAGGGTTGCTCAACCAGTGAGGGGTGGACCACCAGCTCTGAGGGGTCGTGGACAAGGCAGAGGTAGAAATGGTAATGGTCAGGGATGAGGAGCACCTGGCAGGGGTGCTGGTTTTGCTGAGGCTCGTCAGCCAGCGTTGGTGTATACAGCTCGTCGCCGAGAGGAGGGTGATGCTCCTGACGTCATAACCGGTACGTTCTTGATTTCTGGTATCCCATACACTGCGTTGATAGATGTTGGATCTACCCATTCTTATGTTGCATGTGCTATATCTGGGTTGCTGGGTGTGCGCTCTGAGGAAACAGTGAGTGGGGTATCTGTACTAAGTCCTTTGGGTCACTCGGTTAGGGTAGACAAACTGTACAGAGATGTGCCTATAGAGACTCAAGGAAAAATATTTTCTGGAGACTTGATGGAGCTACCTTTCGGAGAATTTGATCTTATCTTGGGAATAGATTAGCTTGTTAAGCATAGGGCTACTCTGGATTGTGTTGCAAAGCGAATGAGGTTAAAGACCGCAGAGGATGAGGAGGTTATGGTGATAGGTGAATGTAGAGATTATTTGTCCAATGTGGTGTCAGCATTAAGAGCCGAGAAATGGATTCGAAAAGGATGCGAGGCTTATTTGGCATTCATAAGTCAAGTAGAAACTGAGGAACTGCTTGTGGACAAAGTTAGGACTGTTAGTGATTTTCAAGATGTGTTTCCTGAAGAGCTTCCAGGATTACCTCCGAATCGAGAGGTTGAGTTTGGGATCGACTTGTTGCCTAGTATGGCACCGGTGTCCATTGCACCTTATAGGATGGCACCGAAGGAGTTGGTTGAGCTGAAAGCTCAAATTCAAGAACTATTGGATAGAGGCTTTATTAGGCCAAGTGTGTCTCCGTGGGGAGCACCAGTGTTATTTGTCAAGAAGAAAGATGGGTCAATGCGAATGTGCATCGATTATCGGTAGTTGAACAAACTGACGATTAAGAATAAGTACCCGTTGCCAAGGATTGATGACTTATTTGACCAGCTTCGAGGATCTTCAGTATTTTCTAAAATTGACCTTCGATCTGGGTACCATCAGTTAAGGGTGAAAGAGGTGGATATCCACAAGACAGCATTCAGAACTCGGTATGGTCATTATGAGTTCTTGGTTATACCATTTGGGCTGACCAATGCACCTGCAGCATTTATGGATCTGATGAATCGAGTGTTTCAGCCATACTTGGATCATTTTGTAGTCGTATTCATCGACGATATTTTGGTCTATTCTAAATCTGAGGAGAAGCATGATGAGCATCTCTGTGTGGTGCTGCAAGTGTTAAGGAAAAAGGAGCTTTATGGGAAATTCAGTAAGTGTGAGTTCTGGTTGAGGGAGGTAACCTTCTTGGGGCATGTTGTTTCTGCTGAGGGGATTAAGGTGGACCCTCAAAAGATTGAAGCAATTCTGGGATGGAAACCACCAAAATCAGTGGCGAAAATTTAAAGTTTTCTGGGTTTAGCTGGGTACTATAGAAGGTTCGTGGAAGGATTTTTTGTGATGGCAGCGCCATTGACAAAACTCATAAGGAAAGGAGTACCATTTATTTGGACCGAGCAGCAGCAGGAAGCTTTTGAGAAACTGAAGAAGGTTCTAACCGAGGCACCTGTATTGATTCAGCCAGAGTCTAGAAAGGATTTTACCGTATACAGTGACGTATCACATGTTGGGTTAGGCTGTGTGCTGATGCAAGAAGGTAAAGTGGTTGCATATGCATCGCGGCAGCTTAAACCTCATGAAGTGAACTATCCTACCCATGATCTGGAGTTGGCGGCAGTAATCTTTGCCCTTAAGATTTGGAGACATTACCTGTATGGAGAAAGGTATATTATATACACAGATCATAAGAGTCTTAAGTACTTGCTGACTCAGAAGGAGCTGAACCTTAGGCAACGGAGATGGGTAGAGTTACTTGAGGATTATGATTGTGCGATCGAGTATCATCCAGGTAAAGCTAATGTGGTGGCTGATGCCCTAAGTCGTAGAACTGTATCTAATCTGAGAGCGATGTTTGCCCGATTGAGTCTGTATGATGACGGTAGTCTGTTAGCAGAACTGCAAGTAAGACCAACCTGGATGGAGGAGATTAAAGAAAAGCAGTTGAGGGATGAGTCTCTAGGTTCTCGATTTCAGCAGATTAAGGATGGGAATACATCTGAGTTTGGACTTAACAATGAAGGAGTTCTAAGTTTCCGAGGTAGAGTTTGTATTCCTAAAGACTCTAAGTTGAGGCAAGCAATTTTAACCGAGGCCCATAGAGGACTGTGTGCTATGCATCCTGGAGGTAATAAGATGTACCATGACTTAAAGGAACTATATTGGTAGCCTGGGCTGAAACGAGAGGTAACAGAATTCGTGGGGAAATGTCTGACTTGTCAGCAGGTGAAAGCTGAACATCAGTTACCTTCTGGACTTCTGCAACCAGTGAAAGTACCACTGTGGAAATGGGAGATGGTGACCATGGATTTTGTAAGTGGGTTGCCCGTGACGCCGTCAAAGAAGGACTCGATTTGGGTGATTGTGGATAGGTTGACTAAATCAGCTCATTTCATCCCTGTACGTACTGATTATCCCCTTCAGAAGTTAGCCAAATTATATGTAGCAGAGATTGTACGACTGCATGGGGTGCCAGTGTCTATCATTTCAGATCGAGATCCTAGATTCACATCCCGGTTCTAGCAAAAGTTGCATGAGGCGTTGGGAACGCGACTGAACTTTAGCACGGCTTTTCATCCTCAGACTGATGGTCAGTCAGAAAGGGTTATTCAGATTCTGGAGGATATGTTGAGGGGATGTGTTATCGACTTTCGAGGCAGTTGGGAGGATTATCTACCGTTAGTAGAGTTTGTGTATAATAATAGTTTCCAGGCTAGCATCCGTATGGCACCTTATGAGGCACTGTATGGGCGTAAGTGTTGTTCACCTAGTTGTTGGACTGAGCTGGGCGAGCGGCAAGTTCTTGGACCGAAATTGGTAGCAGAGACTGAAGAGAAGGTCAAAGTGATTAGGGATCAGTTAAAAGAGGCATCTGATCGGCAGAAGTCTTACGCAGATTTGAAGCGTAAGGAGATTGAGTACTTAGTGGGTGACATGGTCTTTCTGAAGGTTTCTCCTTGGAATAAGATACTAAGATTTGGTAGGAAAGGCAAGCTAAGTCCGCGGTTTATTGGGCCTTATCGAGTTCTTAAGCGAGTAGGTCCGGTAGCGTATCAGTTGGAATTACCTCCAGAGCTAAATAGAATCCATGATGTGTTTCACGTATCCATGCTAAGACGATATCGTTCTGACCCTACCCATATCCTACCAGTTGCAGAAGTGGAAATACAGCCTGATTTGACTTTCAAGGAGGAGCCTGTGCAGATTCTGGATCGAGACGTGAAGGTTCTAAGGAGAAAGTCGGTTCCATTGGTAAAGGTACTTTGGTGTAATCATGGCAGAGAGGAAGCTACTTGGGAACCAGAGGAGGCAATGCGTCAGCAATATCCCCATTTGTTTGGATAAGGTAAATTTCGAGGACGAAATTTCTTTAAGGATGGTAGAGTTGTAACGCCCTAAATTTCGGGTCTTTCTTGGGGTTATTGTTCATCTGACAAAATGTTTGAACTTGGGTATTTGGTTGTGTAATGCTTGTTTGGGGAGTATTAATGGGCCTATGGAAGGCTCAGGTGTTGGTTAAAAACTCGGCGAAATTTTGTATTTTTGACTAAGGAGATAGGGGCCTCTGGAAGGTAGGTGTTATAAGAAAATATCTGTGAAATAAGGCATAAACTGTCTAGTGGTGGAGTGGCAATATGACGCCACTTAGAAGCTACAAAGGTGGCGCCTAAGTGAGCTTAGAGGTCCAAGGTTCAAGTCCCAGAGTGAGCATGTGTGGTGTTTAATTTTTGTGTTTGAACAGGTAAGAGTTTGAAGCAGAGTTGAACTCTGCTTGGGGTGAAATTTGAATCGGTCATAGGAGTGAATCAATGAGCAAATTAAGGACTTTTGAATTTGAATGAAAGTGGCCAGCCAAGGGACTCTCCATGGTGAAGAATCGGCAATTCAAGTTGGGTAAGGCATTTTTCGGCAATTGGGAGCTTATGTGCTGATTTTCCTTAGGTTTTTGCATTTTCTCTTCTCGTGCCGTTTCTAGTAGGTACATTAGGGCACCCTTCCGTTATTTTTCTACTTTTCTAATCAAGCAGTCGAATCTCACACCCCAAAAGACCCCCTGCTGATTTCTTTCTTCAGACCAAAAATACTTTTGTTATTCTTCTTCTTCTCCTATTTTCATCTCCTTCTCTTCTCGCACTCGTAAACCGAAACCTACACTGTTGTCTCCTATCCTTGCCGAAGCAAACAAAGCTTTCTTTTACTTCTCTTCTTCAACCATCTGTCGACAGACTCTTGGCCGAAATCTCCATGCCGATTTCTCTTTGTCGAAACCGATTACTCTCATTCTTTTTCTTCTAAACCCTTTCATAAGCCGAAACCCTCATTGTGCTTGGCCGAATCCTCTCTACTCTGAATTCTTTCTTTCTTTTACTTAGATCGTGATTAAGAGGGCACTTAGAGACACTTCTTGAACTGATTAGCACTTTGGTAAGTACTCAATCTAGTTCTTCCATTAAATCTCTAATTAAGGTTTAAGTTGAAACCCTTGTGAGGGTGGCTATCGTTGGACTAAGACACTTGTGGTCTCTTGCTTTGATGTTGTTGTACTAGCGTAGACAAAAGGGGCACCTTGCAATGATTCGAAGGGTGGCACAGTTGGGCTCATAGACTTAGTCTATTTTTCTAATCGACAAAAAGGGGTAAGATTTCAATGTTGGGACATGTTAGCCGATTATAGTAATGAGATTTTGGTTTAATGGTTGAAGATTACTAAACTAACATTAAGGTGATTAACGATAGGATTTCGTTCGTGGATTTCGTCAACGGTTTTGACAGTTAACAGGTGTGTAACTAAACCCAACTTTTAGACTGAAGTGGTAAAAGCCGTAATGACTGTAAAGTGACCGACAACTGGTTGAAAGTGACCGAAAACGCAGTCGTGCAATACTTAAGAGTAATCGTTTACTCTGTTAGGGTTAACCATGAATTCGGTGGTGGAGGAATTGCAGAAGGTGCAATTTTGAATGTTTTGGTAAGTTGGGCTTCGATGGGCTAAGATGGGCCCAATGGGCTTCCGAGCCCAAAATAGTAAAAGTATCGTTAAAGGTATTCTAGTGGAATAATACTAATAAGTCGGTTAAATGGTAATCTGAGCATAAGAATTAAGGTTTAACGGACTCAATGGATTTACTAAGGCCCATTAGGGTTTTGGGCTAAAAAGGGTAAAATAGGAAACTAAGGTTAAATGGACTTCCGTAGGCATAATTTGACTAGTAATTACTTGGACATGCATAAAATTCTCAAAAAATCTGGAAAAAGACTAAAACACCCCTAAGTATGGAAAATTACCATTTTACCCCTAGGTGCAAAATGACCTTTATACCCCTAGGGCAAACTCTGTATGAAATGTATGACTGTCTGTTTCTGTATATCTTGTCTCATAATATATGAATATATCTGATGCATGAGATTTTGTATGTTATATGCCATATCATGATATCTGTTGCATGGGGTTTGGGTTTATGATGGAGGAAGCGTTCTGGCAGCCTCGTTGGAATCTGGTGGCCTCGCCACATATATAACTGTTCTGGCAACCTCGCTGCAATCTGGTGGCATCGCCACGTATATATCTGTTCTGGTGGCCTCGCCACATATACATCTGTTCTGGTGGCCTCGCCACAATATCTGTATCTGGTGACCTCGTCACAATATCTGGCAGCCTCGCTGTAAATTTCTGTGGTGTGTAGCTATTGGGTGGGTCGAGAAGTCTCCCCACATGGTGTAAGGCTGGTACGGGGGTGTTATGGATGGATCTGGGTTGGGTTTTCTTTCTGCATAATATATCTAATCTGTATCTGTTGTGGGCCTATGGGCTTAACCTGATTTCTGTAATGGGCCAAGGCCCAATTAATCTGATTCTGAGGCTTGATCTGTGTTGGCCTATGGCTGAGATTATGTTGCACACTGAGTTATCAAACTCACCCCCTTTAATTTCATCTCTGCAGGTAACCCTCAACCATAGCGGGCTTGGAGCTGGGAGAGATTCGGAGTGGCCACAGCATCTGCAAATTCGGTTTTCTTTTCATTTTAAGTACTTTATTATGCTATTTTTGGGGTTTTAATTGTAATAAGGCCGCTATTTAAATTTCTTTATTGGTTTCGTTTTTAATAATGGTTTAATTCATACTTTATCGAAACTGCTAGTCATAGGCTGCGCGGGTTTTCAAATTCTTAAGAACGTTTTCAAAACTCAACTAGTTCAAAATATGGATAACCTAAAGGCTTAACAATATGACTTTTTTCACAAACTCGCTGTTTTAATGAAAATATCACTCAAGCCACAACTAGCAAAAAGGTCATAAACTTAGATGTAGGTCCATGTGACACACCAGATCTAGCCATAACGTCTAGGCCGGGTTTGGGGTGTTACAATTTTGCTTGAGGACAAGCAAATGCTTAAGTGTGGGGTTATTTGATAAACCGTAATTTATATATATTTTTACCCTATGCTTAGCATAATTTTGGATGAATCATCCCTTAAATTGTCAAATTTGATGCTCCTAACCCTGTAATTTCATGTTTTATACTTAGGTGAGCATAGGAGAGTGAAAAGAATGAGAAATGGGCCAAAGCGGAGAAAATGGGCCAAAATAAGAGATTAACATGACCTGGAGTTCCTCACACGGGTGAACCACACGCCCGTGCCACATTAATAGGCTTGAACACTGTAACAGCCCTAATTTGACCCTAATCAGAAAAGTGGTTTCGGAACCACTAACCATGTAACACCCCAAACCCGGTCTAGATGTTATGACTAGATCTGGTGTGTCACATGAACCTAAAACTAAGTCTACAGCCTTTTGTGTGATTTAAGTGTGATTTTCAGTAAAGTAGTAAGCTTGTGAAAAAGTCAGTTTGTTACTCTTTTTAAGTTGTCCAAATTTTTAAAACTTGTTGAGTTGTGAAAACATTCTTAAGAATTTGAAAACCCGCGCAGCCTATACTAGCAGTTTCAACCAAATACGATTTAAACCATCCAAGAAAATAAAACCCGTAAAGAAAATTTAAACAGCGGCCTTATTACAATTAAAACCCAAAATAATAGCAAAATAAAATTACTAAAAATAATATGAAAACCCGAACTTGCAAATGTTGTGGCCACTCCGAATCTCTCCCAGCTCCAAGCCCACTATGGTTGAGGGTTACCTGTAGAGATGAAATAAGGGGTGAGTTTGACAACTCAGTGTATAACATAATCTCAACCATAGGCCAAAGCAGATCAAGCCTCAGAATCAGATTAATTAGGCTTTGGCCCATTACAGAAATCAGGCTAAGCCCATAGGCCCATAACAGATACAGATCAGATATAATATGCAAACAGAAACCCAACCCAAATCCATCCATAACACCCCCGTACCAGCCTTACACCATGTGGGGAGACTACTCGACCCACCCAACCGCTACACACCACAGATATTTGCAGCGAGGCTGCCAGATATTGTGACGAGGTCACCAGATACAGATATTGTGGCGAGGCCACTAGAATTGCAACGAGGCTACCAGATATAATGTGAAAAAGTCACCAGATTGCAGCGAGGCTGCCAGATAATAATGTGACAAAGTCACCAGATTGCAGCGAGGCTGCCAGAACGCTTCCTCCGTCATAAACCCATACCCCATGCAACAGATGTAATCATACTAGCATGCAACATATAGCATCTCATGCATCAGATATATTCATAATAAAGATTACTCATGCATATACATAAAATTATACATTTCATACAGACTTGACCCTAGGGGTATAATAGTCTTTTCACACCTAGGGGTATTTTGGTAATTTTTCCAGTTTCAGGGGTATTTTAGTCCTTTATCATATTTTTAGCGTTTTTATGCAAGTTCAATAAATTATCAGTCCTCATATAACCACGGAAGTCCATTTAAGCCAAATTTCCAGTTTTGCCCTTTTAGCCTAAAACCCCTAATGGGCCTTACTATGTCCAATGTCGTCTCGAGCCCGTTAAACCAAATTTTTAGGTTTGGTTTACCAACTTAACCATGTTTTTACTATTCAAGTTACCAGAAGGTCTTTAACGATCATTTTTCAATTTGGGCTCAGAAGCCCATTGGACCCATCTTGGCCCATCGCAGCCCAACTTACCAAAACGCTCGAAATTTCACCTTCTGCAATTTCGCCAACGTCAATTTCTAGTGTGACCACAATAGAGTATTCGGCTACTCTTAGATCCCTCCAAAACTGATTTTCGGTCACTTTCGATCGGTCACTTTAGCACAATTTTCGGTTATTACGGCCTTTAGCCATCCTAGTCTATGATGGGGATACGTTACACACCTGTTAATGGATGAAAAAACGATGGAATCCACATACGAAGAGCCTACAATCGAATGATAATTTTTAATCTAATAATCTATAACCAAAGAGCTATAAACCCTTACCATAATCGGCCTACGTGGCCTAAGCATCGAAATCTTACCCCTTTTTGTCGATTGTGGACTAAATCCCGAAGTCCAATCGCGTTTAGCCTTCCAAGTCCTTAGTTGCACAACCTCTTGATCGCACTAACATAATCAAACCAAAAGAAAACGACCAACAAGCCCTTAGTCATTAACGTTAGCCTCCCCATAAGGGGTTTCGGCTTTTCATGCCCTAAATATGAATGATTAACGAAAAAGGGTACTTACCACTATGATATCGACCCAAGAAAGATCTTAGATACGAGTGTAATCTTGATTCACAACTACTCATTCTACGAACCCGCAAGATAAAAGAGTTGGGTTGAGATTCGGCCCCTAATGAAGGTTTTCGGCTCCAAAGAGAAGAGATGAAGTTCTAACCCTCAGGATATTCGGTTTAGTACGGAACAAAAGGGTTTTATGAAGTGAAAGAAGAAGAGAGAGGAAGGAGAGTGATTCGGCAGGTAGAAGGGATGAAGGGATAGGGGTTCAGCTAATTGAAGGCTTTGTAGGAGAAGAGGGTAATCGGTTTAGCAAAAAGAAATATTCGGCCACAATGAGTTCGGCTTCTTTCTCTTGTAGGTGTCGACAGGTTTAGAGAGGAGAAACAAGGGAGAGTGGATCGGCTAGAGAAGAAGATGAAAATAGAGGAAGGAGAAGAAAAAGTGTTGCCAGACAGAAGTAAAAGTTTCAACAAGAGGTCTTTTGGGATATGAGATCCGGCTATTGATTAAAAAAAACAGAAAAGATAATAGAAGAATGGCCCAATGTACTTACTAGGATCGGCAAGAGAAGAAAGAATACTAAACTTAAGGGAAATCGGCACAAAACTCTCAGAGAACTAAAGAGAATTTGGCCCCCACTAGAGCCTAATTGCCGAATATGCAAGCACTAATCCCCCTAGCCGAATTGCACTTGCAAAGTCCCAAAATCGGCTACCTCCTTTCAAAATTCGAAGTTCCTTGATTTGCTCCTTAACCTCCTCCACGATTTGCTCCTTGACCGATTCAAATTCTCCCAAGCAGAGTTCAATTCTGCTTCAAACTCTTACCTGCTCAAGCTCAAAAATAAAACACTTACCCTTGCCACCTTTGGCGCTTGAACCCTTGACCTCTAAGCTCATTTAGGCGCCACCTTTTAAGGAGCCTAGTGGCGTCTCCCTTGCCACTTTACCACTGATCCATTTGTGTCTTATTTCGCACACAATTTCTTAAGACCCTTACTTTCAATGGTCCCCTATCTTTTAAGTCAAAAATACAAAATTTTACCGAGCTTCTAACCAACACATGGGCCTTCCATAGGCCCATTAACACACCCCAAACATGCATTACACACCCAAATACTAACATTTAAACATTTTATCAGATAAGGATCAATCTAAGAAAAACCCAAAAATTAGGGCGTTACAAACCGAGTCAGAAAAGTTTTTAAAAATGTTATTTTCTATGTTCATTATATGTGAAATTACATATGTGAAAGTTTTGTACTTTGATTTTGTCATTTAGATATTGAATTATGAAAGAGGACTTGTTTGAGAAACCTTGGAAATGTGATAGGTAAAATGGTAGTGGCCGAATAGTATGTGGTTAACATTATGGAGGGCTTGCATGTCAAATAGCCCATTTTTTTTTGGGCATAGTGGACAGTAATGAAGTTAAATGATGGATAATATGTGTGTTTTATTTATAATAATGTTATAATATTCAAATTATTTTATAATATAAAATACATGAAATTAATAAAAGAAAGTGGGTGACAAAAACAAAGTTTTTGTCCATTCCTTTCCCATTTTGTCGAAACAAAAAGAACAAAAATAAGGAAGAAAAGCCAAGACATTCGGCTACTCTAATGACAATTTAAGGTACAAGTTTATGTTATTTCTTTCAAATTTTGTGAGTTTGAGTTGGTTATTAAGTCTTTGGTATAGCCCATGTGGTAATTTTTGAGCTTGAAGTAAATGATGCAATCGACCATGGTTTTTAAGTGTTAAATTGTTGATGCTTTGATGTGTGAAATTGGAAATAGTAGAAAGATGAGCTTGAGCTTGTTAAATTGACATGTATGACTGGGTTGATGCATGGAAATTTATTTAAGTAATAATTTAAGAAGCTCTTGCTAAATAAAACAACCGAATACCAAATTGTTGGTATATATATGTATGTTTACCGATTATGAATTTAAATAATGATTGGATTAAATGTTTGAGTACTTAAAATGCTAAAATGGTATTCGGTCTAAGCTTATATGTATAAATGATTGGTATTGAATATTTTAAAGGATGCATAGTTATAAATTGTGTTTGAAGCTTAGTAATTGTGTACGAACTAGTTAAATGTTGTTTAAGTGGTTAATATTAGTAAAGTGTATTCGGTAATCATGGTGAAATGTTGGATTTGTGGTTAAAATCTGAAATTTGTAATTTAATTGTAAGTATGTATATAAGGGATTGCCGAAGGTTAACTAAAGAGAGTGAACTATTGTAATATGTGAGTTCTATGCATGCTGACCGATTTTAGCTTGATATTATGAGCTGATTGTTTGAGATTTCTGCCGTTAAATGTCCGAATTGAACTCTAAGAGACTGACCTTACATTATATGGTATCAGGTAATAAATTTGAAGTTGAATTTTACTGTTAAGTTTCCAAATGGTAGGTTGAAAGTTGGGCTGTTTTAATGACTGAAATTTTAGTGTTTTGGTACCGTAATTCAGGTGTGCACTGATATGAATTATGGGGTTTTAAAGTATAAATTAAAATGAATTCAATATTGTGAATCATTGGCTGTCCAAATTAGGACAAATCTATGGTAAGTGCTGTTGGTATAATATGAATCATTGGCTGTCCAAATTAGTGCATAATTATGGTATTTAGATAGTTAAAACGCTATTGTTGTGCTATAAATCATTGGTTGTCCGATTTAAGACATATTTACTATATTTTAGTTTTTTAAATATTGCCGTTAGGAGGAGGATTATGGCTGTCCACAAAGCATGCAATTATGCTGTCCAAAATAGGACATATTTGGTTGTGCCATACTGACCTAAAATGCTTGTATTAATAAAGGTTAAAGCTAACTGAAACATGTAGCAATGCTGTCCAGAAGTGGCATTAGTTGTGTCTATTTATGTTTCAAGATTTGGTCCAACATTTGTAAGTAAATTGTTGATGAATTTAGTAATTAAACTATTTATTTTGTCTCAAATTAAGTTCAAGAACAAAAGGGAGGAGAGTTGGACAAAGGAGAATCAAAAGTGATTGAGTAGCCAATCAGAGTTAGTTCACCCAACATAAGGTAAGTTCTTAAGAATTTAGCTCGGTTTGATATGCTAAATGATTAAATGAAAGTAGCTTACAGAATATTGTTTTTATTTAGTCGAGAAGCATAAGGAGATGGAATAAAAAATTAATTAATTAACCGAATATAGTTATCTTATATATTTATTGAATTGGATGTGAAAAGCGAGGTGTTTAATGAGTATACAAATAGATAGATCATGTTATATGTGTGATAAAAGAGATTATCGCAAATTTGTATTAGTTGAGAACTAAAAGTAACCATGATTATATATGTTATTGATTATGTGAGAAAGCTGGGTATAATATGAATTATTGTATTTTGGTATTTGCTGAAAGTGAATTAAATGGAGGCCATAAGTCGAATGAGATTTGTGTGTATAAATGAAGTCGATAAACTATGTGTTATGATGCCTAAATTATACATATATGATTTAATCGAATGAGAAAATGCCTTTGTATAAATGTACATGTGATACGTCCATATGGGGAATGACAATGTGTACCAAATTATGAATGTGAAATGAGAAGTAACTGAGAATCGGTTGTATGCTTATATATTCAGCCAAATGAAATTTAGTATGTGAATAAATGTTACGTATAAGTATGTATTTACAAATTGAGTTTGAATAGTTGATTTAAGAACATCATGGTAAGTTTTAAGTATTAAAGCCTATAATATGATTGAGTATGATATGTTAAGTACATATTAAAAGAATCATAACTCTATTGTATTTTTATGCATATAGCCTAATGGCTATTATGAAGCATAGGTAAGTTATTAATATGATATGTTGCCAAATGGATATGATAATAAGAAGTGCTAAAAGGATATGTCAGAAGAGTAAATTTGTAATAAATCTACTTAGGATAGTAGCAGTAACGTGAATGTGACAGCCCTAATTTGACCCTAGTCAGGAAGTGGTTTTGGGACCCCAAAACAGAGTCACAAAAATAATTAAATATTAAATTCTATGCCTATTATTTGTGAAATATGCATGTGTAAAAATTTCATGCTTGGATTTTGTCATTTGGATGAGGAATTAATTAAAAAGAACTTATGTGAGAAATTTTGAAAATGTGCCAGGTCAAATTGTAGTGGCCAAATATTGCATAATTTGAAACATGAGGATTTGCATGTCAAATTCCCCATAAATTGAGTAGTGGACAGCATGATGATGATTGAATGATTTTGATACATTTTGTTTCATTAATAAAATAATGAGTAAGTGTTTTATAATATGCTTTTAATATATGAAAGTAGTATAAATAAAATAAAATAAAATACACATATATGTGATGGACGACAAAACCCCTTTTTCAATGTCTTTCATGTGTGTTTCTGTAAGGGTTAATATAGTGAAAGATCAAGTGAATATAAGTTAAATAATAAAACATAAAAGAGTGATGGAAGTGTTCCTTGTTCTTACCGATTTCTCCAAGGAAGAAATAAAGGAAAGAGGGTGAATGTATTCGGCACTTAGTAGATCAAATTCAAGGTATGTTTGATGCTTTTCCTTGTGGATTTTAGCATATCTTGAGTTGTTAGCTAGTATTATAACTAGCCCAAGCTTTGATTTTTAGAAACGGTAATGAAGTATGTATTCGGCTATGTCTATAATAGATGTTAAGTTTTAATGTTTGTTAAATTGTCTATATTTGTGCCGAATATGTAAAAAGTTAAAGAAATTAGTTTAAGTGTTTAGTTAATTGATGTTCGGTTAAGGTGGGTTTATAAATTGTTAAAGTGACAAATTTGGTATGTGCATTAAAGAATATATGTATATTCGGCTTTGTAGGAGAATTTGTTGAGAGTGTAGTAAAATGGTGGATTAAACGAAACAAATACTACTTGTATATGTGAAATGTTTAGAAAGTGTTTCAAGTTAAAGTAATGTCTTGTAAAGTTTGTAATTGTTCATTGGGTTGAATTGGTTTATATGTTAGATGAATTCGAGTTAGTCAAATGTATTTAGATGTTTTATAATTTCAAAAAGGTGGAAATCGGCTACTAATACTTGTGGAAATTCATGCTAGCTCTTGTAAGAAGATGTTAATTTTGTAAACTTAGTTGTGACATAGTTACCGAATGAATTTAGGGTATACATGGATAAGTTTAAAGGTGTTATGATTGAAAATGAAATTTTCTTGTGCCGAATGTGGTTTTAGCTTTGGAATTTGATTGAGTAGTAAAACAAATGAAATAGATGTTTAATCGGGTTGTGTATTAATTAATAAGATTTTGTAAAGAAATTTTTTAGGCCGAATGTGCCATGGAAAATGGTTTGATAATGGATTGAATTGCTCAAATGGTTTGCCGAATGACCACTTTAGTCAATCAATCGTGTATGTGCTTGTAAATGGAGTTGATTGAAGGTGAATTAAGTGATAGATAACAATCGGTTAATATGTTTCTACTTAAATGATTTCCGATTTTAGATTTAAGCATTTAGTTATGAAATTGTTGATTTAATAGGTGAACATTAGTTTAGTGAATGTAGATTTAAATGTCGTGAATGAGTTGTGAACATGAAAATGTACTTATATCCTTAAGTGAATATTTATCTTATGTTTTGAGTAAGTAAAGATATAGCCGAATACAATATTTAAGTAATGAGTGTAAGTAGTTAAATTATTTATTAAATGAATCAAAATTGTCTGATTAAGCTCAAGAGCAAGGGGACCTAAATTCGGACAGGGGGAAGTCGAAGCTAGTCGATTAATCAATCCGTAGTGACTCGATAAATTTGAGGTAAGTTCTTAAGTATTTGAGTTTGATTCCTTTGTAAGTTTTAAGTATTTAAATGGAATGAATATGAATTATGTATATATGTTAAGGTCAATGACTTTTCTAAATGATGGCATATATGATGTTATGTTATAAATATGTGAATAAGAACTTTAAAGAGTAAATTTGTATAAATCTGCTTGGCACAGCAGTAGTAACGTGTTTTGGAAAAATCACCATAAATTGTTGGAGTTGAATTAGAGGCTGAATAAATGTAATTAAAGCTTAATGAGTCTAGTTTCTTATAAAAGAAACCATATAAGCAAAGGAATTGCCGATAAAGAGATATTTAAAGTAGTGTGAGACAGTGTCAGAATGACTCCGAAATCCTCTGTTCTGTTTTTAGAAAATCATTATAAATTGTACAAAAATTTTTATAAGATAAAATTTATGTGCTTAGACTGTAACGCCCTGATTTTCGGGATTTTTCAGGTTTTGTGAATTTTAGTGAAATTTTTAAAATTTTGGTGTTCTAAAGGTTGATAATGTATGTACATGTGTTAGTGGGCCTATAGAAGGCCCAAGTTTAAGTTAAAACCCGGTAAAATATTAAGTTGGATTTTCAAGTGAAAGGGGACTTGGTTAAGTGGGCTTTTAAGAAAAACCGTGTAAAATATGTCACAAGTGAGCTCTTGGTAAAGTGGCAAGGTGTAGCCACTAAGCTCCTAGAAAAGTGGCGCCTAAGTGGATATTCAAGGACAAGGGTTCGAGTTACAAGGTAAGCGTAGAGTTCTTTTTAATTTTTAAGCATGTGTCGGGCATGTGCCTAACTTAAGTGAATTTCGGCAAGTGGGCTTTAGGGACTTGGGCCGATTGCTTTAGAGGGACTACTAGGGTTATATCATTTTCTTTTTTCTGTCATGACAATTAGGGTTAGCCACCTTAGGAATTTTTCTCTGTTCTACTGTCAGAAAAGCCAAAAAGTTGCCTCCATGGAAAGCTCATAGCCGAATTCTTCCTCTCCACCTCTACCATTGTTTTTTTTTTCATTTTTCTTCTTCCCCTTTGATCTCTTCCCTAGCCGAATACCCACCTTGCACAGATCCACTCTTTCTTTTGCTTTCATTCCTCTTAAAATCAACCATAACCGATTGCTCAAAGTGCCAGAAATCCCGAAAACTGCTTCCTTTCTTGCCGATTTCTTGTAAGCCGAATCACCCCTATTCCTTTCACCTGTTGTGGCCGATTACTACACTCCCTTGAATCACACCATTGTCGACACCATCACCCAAAATCTACACCCAAAACGCCATCCTCTTCTCTTGTTGAAAAGCCGAAATCACCATAGTTGTAGGGAGATAGCCGAAATTACAAATCTCAGAGATAAGGTTTCTACTGACGTTTAAGGGTCAGATTTACATCAGATCTGCATAGGAACTGAAGAGAAATCGTTGGTAAGTGTTTAATACTTCAGATCTGTTCAATATTTCATATTTGGAAAAGCCAAAAGTCCCTAAAGTTAAGGATTTTGTCGTTTTGGACTTTTGGTAAATCAAGTGGTGTTTTCTTTGTTCTTTTTGTGTGTTAGTTAGAGAAGAAGGTGATCAAACAAGGAGTTGAAGACATTGGAACATCAGATCTAGATCTAAAGGGATCTAAATCGGCAAGGTAAGAACATTAAGGCCATTGGAGGTGTTGGCCGAATGTGTAAGTAAGGCTTTGGGTAAGTTTTCAATTCGGATTAAGTGTTAATATGGTCTAATCAATTAAGTATTGGATTGTAGGGATTAACGCATAGGAGATCTCGTAGGAGAAACTGCAAAACAGGTGTGTGTTTCGAACGCCCTTCAATGCGCAAATCGGCAAAAGCCGAAAAGCCGAAATGCCGAAGTTTCGGTATTTCGAGAGCTTGTGAGCGTGCGAACGTTTTCAAGTTAGTAGGAGAAGGTTAGTTTTGGAATCGGCACTGTTAGGCGTGTTGACCGCTAAATTTTGGACATTATGGTAAGTTGGGCCTCGGTGGGCCAAATATGGGCCCAATGGGCGATTTGGGTCCATGTGAGTAAAAATGGGTTTAAAGGTAATATTATGAACTGTAGGCGTGAAAACAGTTAAAACAAGATAACTGATTATGAAATTGGGACTAAATGGGCCTAATGGGCCAATTGACGTAATAGGGCTCATTAGGGGTTTTAGGGCTTGAATGCTAAGACTGAAAAACTGAGTTAACCGAACTTCTGTGACAACTATGTGATTAATAAATACTGTAATAAGCATAAAATCTGTAACATGAGAGCAAAATTACTGAAATACCCTTAGGGTAAGAAATTATTGTTTTGCCCCTAGGTAGAAAATTACCGTTATACCCCTAGGGCTAAAATTGACTGTACTGTTTGACATGACTGTTACTGTTATTGCATGCCATGATATGTATCTATTGCATCGGTTGGGTTTTGATAATGGAGGAAGTGTGAGTGGCACAGCCACGTTACTGAAAAGGGGCTATGCCTCGTACTGTTTCTGAAAGGGGCTTTGCCTCGTATATTGTTTAACTGAGCAGCCATGCTGCGACTGTGGTGTGTGGGCTGGGTGGGTCGAGTTATTCCCCACATGGTGTGTTGGCTGGTACAGGTGGTGTGTAGTGGTTGGTGGGTTGAGTAGTCTCCCCAATTGGGTTTGCATTTATACTGTATTACTGTACTGTACTGTTATGGGCCTATGGGCCAATCTGTTATCTGAATAGGGCTTCAGCCCAGTATCTGTTATAGGGCCTTGGCCCAGATTACTGTTTTCTGAATAGGGCTTCGGCCCAGTATCTGACTGAGACTGGTTAGGGTTTAGGCCCAGTGGGCCTGAGCCAATTTGGGCTTTGGATGGGTTCTGCACACACTGAGTTTTCCCAAACTCACCCTTTCTTTCCATCCCTGCAGGTGAGCCCTAGATCGTGACTTGGACGCTGGGAGGGATTCAGAGTGGCCACGAGGACTGAACTTTCATCATAGTTGGTTTTTATTTATTTATTTATTATTTAACTACCTTTTATTGGTTTTATTTTGATATGGGTTGTAATAAGGCCGCTATAACTGTTATTCGGGATTTCTCTACCGTTTTACTTCAAACACAAACCTACACCGTTTTCAAAATTAAACAAACATTTTATTAACCAACCTGACTTTACTGAAGACTAAGGAGGACAATAAGACTAAAATGAAACGATTAACAAATGAGATAGAAATTAGGTTGAATAATAATTAAATCGGGAATTTCAAGAAAAACAAGTATTACTTTTCAAAAATCTCAAACATCAGACTTAGTATATAGGACGGCGTAGCATAGTCTAGGTGATGTAGCACACCGGACATGGCCATAACGTTTGGGCCGGGTCTAGGGTGTTACATAGACTCCTTAATTAGTCTAGTTTCAAATGAAATAAACAAAAACATATTTTGAATTCTGTACAATGAGAAATTTGATTCGTAGTGAAGAGTGGTCAGTATAGTCAAATAGTGAAACAGGGGAAACTTTAAGAAAAATCTGGTATTGATTGGCCAAATCAAAAATTTTGAAAATTTTATATATCGAAGATATATGAGTCTATTTTCAGGAAAAATTAACGGTACTTCATTTGGAGTTTTATAGCTCTAGTTACAAATAATTTAATGGCTGGTGCTCAGGGAGATAGCTTGTAGTGAAATTTTGATTTTGTTGTAAATATTGATAAAACGGTTTGAGTCGCTTATAAGCTATTGATTAAATATTGGTAATCAAAGTACTGAATCCATATCAAAGTGAGGCTATAAGCCGTAAATGACTAGTATACCTAGTCAATTTTGTTATGATGAAATTGATGTACAAAATACGTATGTGTGGTGAAGCCGAAATGGCTAGTATTAAATGTGCAAGTTATCCGAATGGCCTTTATGAAAATGTGTACTATCTTTATTTGTTTAGTGAGACCGAATGGTTACTTAGAAATGTTATATGGTTGAGTGGTTATTTAAATGAAAGCAAAGCATGTGATGTATTACCAAGTGATGATAAAAACATTATCTTATATATGTGCTTGTGTATGTGGTGTGACCGAAAGGGGCAAATGTGAAATGTACATATGTTTATGTGTATATAATATGGCCGAATGACCAATTGTGAAAAGTGTATATTATTAGATATTTGATGAGGCCAAAGTCAGTAAAATTATATAAAATGAATTGTGCTGAGACTGTATCCGAGATTAAAACCTGCTGACTACGTATGGAGATTTTGTCCGGGTAAGACCCGATGACTACGTGTGGAGAATATCTGGGCTAAGTCCCGAAGGGCATTTGTGCCAGCATATATCCGGGCTAAATCCCGAAGGGCATTCATGCTAGCATATATCCGGGCTAAGTCCCGAAGGGCATTCGTGCCAGTGTATATACGGGCTAAGTCCCGAAGGGCATTCGTGCCAGTGTATATCCGGGCTAAGTCCTGAAGGGCATTCATGCCAGTGTATATCCGGGCTAAGTCCCGAAGATCATTCGTGCTGGTGATATATCTGGGTTAAATTCCGTAAGCTTTATGCGAGAACCTTATCTAGACTTAACGTCCGCAAACTTTGTATTCGTACTGTATCCGGGTTTAAAGACCCGAAGACTAAATGCTAGAGTTTCAAGTAAGATTTCGATATTGAGTATGCGCAGTAAATTACCATCAAGTAAGTATTATGCATGTAAGATATTCAGGTACGTATTACTTACTCATTAGTGGATTGATTTCGAAGTAAATTAGTAGTGACAAAGAGAAATGTAAATGTGACCGATAATATAATTCCGAATATGTGAATGATTTATTTGATCAACGGTTGATAGTATATGAAAGTATTTGATTTAAAATATAGCGTATGAACTTTAACTAAAGAAAAATATGACTGAAATTATCCATCTGTATTAGTGTATATTCGGCCAAAAAGGCCTTATGATTTGAGAATGGGCTATATTCGGCTAGTTGTGCAAATATAAGTGAAGGATTATATTATGACAACTTACGTATATGTGTTAAGGAATATGCTTGGTTCTTTGTGTACCTATACGGTAATTTAATACATGTCATGTTAAAATACTCAAAGATATTGATGTGATTATGAACTAAGGAATTAAGTTCTATATACGTATGTATATTCATTGTACATGCACGAATGAGTGCAAATGAGTACAAAGATTTAGTATTATGTGTGTGATATGTACTTAACATATGAATCCAACTTCGGTTGATGAAGAATGGTTTTGGGAATCAAACATAAAAGGGTTATATGTTATGCTAAATGAGTAGTGACTCTATGAAACTAGTCATGATAGATTGTGACATGACTATGTGGTTCCAAATATAGAAATTGAATGTGGTTAAAGTATTATGTTTTCATTTGATTAAATCAAACGCATTTAAAGTAATGCATATGCAAATATTCGACCATCTTGGTCATTATTATGAAAATATATATATGTATTAGCTAAGTAATACGTTATTGAAATTATAGTCCGAATTGAAGCTCTAGATTTAACTTCATCGAATAGAAGAAGTGAATGACCAATGACATTGAATGAAAACATTTGGTGATTTTAAACTCAAGGCTAAAGAAATGTCAATTAAATTATGTGAAATTGTGGTTAGATATATTTGGTCAAATGAGACTTTACTTAGATTTAAGTATATGAGATAATCGTCTTAGATTCAGCAAAATTAATGTTTCGCTTAAGACTTACTAAGTTTACGAAAGCTTACTTTGTTTGTTTGATGCCTTTGTTTTATAGATTGTGGATTCTGACTACCAGCTCGGGGATCGTCAGCATTTCGTCACACTATCTACTATTACGGTAACCGTGTGTTTGGTCTTAGCTTATGGCATGTATAGGGTAGACAATAAGTAGAATGGTATATTGATTTTTGTATATAAGTCATATGAATATGCAACTTATGAAACTTTCTTGTATAAGTTTTAAATTCGAACTTTAATTGTGTCTAAAAATTTTAGCAAACGAATGATTTTTAATTCAAGAAAATGTTCAAAAATTTTTTTTTCAGTCCTGATCCGAATTCAAATTTTTGGTAACGCCCCATCCTATTCCAGCAACGGTTACAGGATAAGGGTGTTATAGTGAATTTAGAAAATCACCATAAATTGTTGGAGTTGAATTAGAGGCTGAATAAATTATTAAATTAAAGCTTAATGAGTCTAGTTTCTTATAAAATAAACTGTGTAAGCAAAGGAATTGCCGATAATGAGATATTTAAAGTTGTGTGAGACAGTGTCAGAATGACTCCAAAATCCCCCGTTCTATTTTTAGAAAATCATTATAAATTGTACAAAAAATTTTATAAGACAAAATTTATATGTTTAGACACATGAGTCTAGTTTCAAATGAAATAAACAAGAACATATTTTGAATTCTGTACAATGAGGAATTTGATTCGTAGTGAAGAGTGGTCAGTATAGTCAAATAGTGAAACAAGGGAAATTTTAAGAAAAATCTGGTATTGATTGGCTAAACTCAAAATTCTGAAGATTTTATGGATAAAAGATATATGAGTCTATTTTTAGGGAAAATTAACAGCACTTCATTTGGAGTTTCGTAGCTCCAGTTACGAATAATTTAATGACTATTGCCAGGAAAACAACTTGTAGTGAATTTGTGATTATGTAGTAAACATTGATAAAACTGTTTGATTTGCTTATAAACTATCGATTAAATATTGTAATCAAAGTACCGAATCTGTATTAAAGTGAGGCTATAAGCCATAAATGACTAGTGTACCTAGTCAATTTTGTTATGATGAAATTGATGTACAAGATATGTATGTGTGGTGAGGCCGAAATGGCTAATATCAAATGTGTGTAAGTTATCTGAATGGCCTTTATGAAATGTGTGCTATTTTTATTGTATAGTGAGGCCGAATGGTTATTCAGAAGTGTAATATGTCTGAGTGGTTATTTAAATGAAAGCAAAATATATGATGTATTAGTAAGTGATGATAAAAATATCATCTTATATATGTGCTTGTGTATGTGGTAAAGCCAAATGGCTAATGCGAAATGTGTATGAGATATGTATATGTGGTAAAGCCGAATGGCTAATGTGAAATATGTATGAGACATGCATATGTGGCAAAGCCGAATGGCTAATGTGAAATATGTATGAGACATGCATATGTGGTAAAGCCAAATGGATAATGTGAAATATGTATGAGATGTGTATATATTGTGGCCGAATGACCAATTGTGAAAAGTGTGTATTATTAGATATTTGATGAGGCAAATGAATTACAAATATGATAGTCGATGTGAATGTTGTAACATGTGATTAAATGTACATCAAACTTGGAAATATATTTCGGGTAAGACCCGATGACTACGTGTGGCGATTATGTCCGGGTAAGACCCGATGACTACGTGTAGGGATTATCTGAGCTAAAGGTCTCGCTGATGATTCGAGTAAAGCAAAAGATTATATGACTTCACAGTAACAATTGTTAATAAATACGTTCAGTGTGTTAAGTTGGACAGGTATGTATTCTGAGCTTATATTTAAGCTTGATTTGGATTAAATCACAAGGTTGTTAGGTGATGCATATGTGAGTAAAACAATAAGACTGTTGCTATGATTATTGTGCATTTGGTCAATGTGAAAAGTTATGTGAAAATATGTAATATACCGATGTTTATAAGAGATCACTATCAAGTGAAAATTTATCTGCTTATTGTGTATTACGTAATTGTGTATATTCGGCTAAAAAGGCAGTATACCTAGAAAGAGGTTATATGAGAATTCGTAAGATCGACTTTTAATTTGGTTGGTCAGGTATGTGTTAAGTACTTGTACATGTTAGACCCATCAGAATTAAATCATGATTGTAAAATGAAAAGCATATATGAAAATGCCATATGAATATGTGGGTATTCGGTTATGGAGAAATATTATAGGATATTGGGAGATATACATTTTGATTTAACCGATGAGGGTAACTATAGATATGAAATGAAATGTTATATGTGAATCAAATAAACAAATTGGTTATATTCGAGTTCAATGGTTTTAAATTGCTTAAGACTTACTAAGCTTACAAAAGCTTACTCTGTTGTTATGTTTCTCTGTTTTATAGATTGTTGATTCTGGCCTTTTGCTCGGGGATCGTCAGCAACTCGTCACACTATCACTATCCACTGTTAGGTCTTGCTATGTTTGGGTCAATGTATGGCATGTATAGAATTAATTAGTAGCGGAAGAAAATTTTAGTTAATGTACATAAGCCATGCGAAAATAGCATCTTTTGAATGTTTACTTATAGAAGTTTAAATTTTATCCCTGGCTGTGTTTAGTATTTATCTAAATGAATGATCTTCATTTCAAGAAAAAGTTTCAAAATTTTTCTGTTTTGACATGAGTTACAAGTCCGGTAATGCCCCTTACCTATTCCGGCGATAGTTACGGGATAGGGGTGTTACAAACACGGCCTGGGCTCGATTCACACGGGCGTGCCACACGAGCGTGTCCCTATCGCAATGAGTTTCAATTTAAAGCGGAAAAAGCTACTTAGGGGCTAAGAAAGACACTCCAAACTCTATATAAAGACCCTAGGAGGTGACTATAAGGGTATATAGTGTCCCCGCCAAGACTCAGAGTATAAGGCAGGGAATTACTCGAAGAAAGCCGATTGATCCATCTCAGAAGCAAGGATCTACATCAAGACTTAGGACCTCCCTTCAATCCTTTTAGGAGTTTTGGGTTTTCTTTATGTTTTGTTGTCTTCTTTATTTCGAGATGTTTCCTCTTTCCATTATGAACAAAATCCCCAAATACCTGAGGGGGATGAAACCTAAGACAAATCTTGTTATTGTTATCTGAACTATATGATAAATATTTGATTTGTTCTTAATTGTGTTTTTAATTCTTGAGTTGATATTTCAGGATATTAATTCAAGTCGAATGTGCTTATCCAAAGGAGCAAGAGTCCCTGTGTAAGAGTAGATCCAACACAATTACGTGGAGTTGATTGCAATCCTAGACATAAGACGACGAAAATCTGCCGGATTAGAGTAAAATCTAATAGGGAGATCCATAGAACGAGTTAATGCAAAACTAGGGGTTTTAATTAGAAATGGATTTTAATTAATCAACGTAGGGTTAGTTGTTGTTATTCTCGATGGAGATATTAACATAATTTAGGGATCTCTACGGATCAAGTCGAATGAAGAAATCGTCTAGTTTAGGGATCTCTATGGATCAAGCCGAAAACCTCTAACTCCTTAGGGTGGTTGTCGATTTTGGCTAAGGTTGATATTAGTCTTCTCTTTTGATTTCCTTGTGACCTAGTGTGAATAGGAGGTGATTTAACAAGGAACATTGGAGGCTAGTATCTAGATCTAGATCTAGTTGTTGATTTCGGCAAAGGTAAGTGATTAAGGGCTTGGATAGTGTTGGCCGAATATGGTAGGTTGTCAGTTTCATTGATTTCGTTGGATTTTAGTTAACAGTGTGATTTAAACGACTATAGGTTGATCGTTCGAGGGATTCCTGCACATCTCGCAAATCAGGTGTGTAATCGACACCCACTGGTAGACTAGATCAGCAAAAGCTAAAGAGCTGAAATATCGAAATTCTAGCATTTTGAGGGCTTGCGAGCGTGCGAGCGCTCGTAGGTTAGTTTGAATCGGGAAAATCTGTAATCACAAATGGTAAGGATGATGTGTGTGCGATTTCGTGCATGTTGGTGGTTTTGGGCCTTAAAGGGCCGAATTTAGGCCCAATGGGCTTATGGGCCTATATGGGTGGAAATGAGAGGTAAGCATATTCTGGTAGTCTGACTGTTAAATCTGCTAAAATAGATATAAAATTTGGACTTAGTGGGTCGTAGTAGCTAGTGGACAACGTAGGGCCCATTAGGGGGTTTTAGGGCCCGATGATTCTAAATTAGTAAAATGGGCTAAATAAGTTACTTAGGTGGCGTTAAAACTGTTAACAATTGTAACGAGCATGAATCCCTTAAAATTGGAAAATTTACTGAAAGACCCCTTAAGGGTGGAATATTATTGTTTCACCCCTAGGAGCAAAAAGACCATTTTACCCCTAGGGTTGAGTTGACTGATTTGCATGTTAAATTATATCTGTTCACTGTATGCCATGTCATAATATATACTGTTGCATGGGATTGGGTTTTGATGGAGGAAGTGCTAAGTGGCATTGCCATGTTTACTGCTAGAGGCTCTGCCTCGTATTACTGTTTTAGTGGCTTGGCCACGTTATCTGATTAAGCAGCTAAGCTGCGGCTGTGGTGTGTAAGGCTGGGTGGGTTGAGTTATTCCCCACATGGTGTGTAGGGCTGGTACGGGTGGTGTGTAGGGCTGGATTGGGCTGGGCTTTGCATACATGTATAAAATACTGTTCTGTTACTGTAAAGGGCCTAAGGGCCACACTGTTTTCTGAATAGGGCTAAGGCCCAATAATTACTGTTTACTGAATAGGGCTAAGGCCCAGTTAATACTGAATCTGGATAGGGGTTGGGCCCAGTTAAGCTTGTATTGATCTGGACTTTGGTTGGGTTAGCTTACACACTGAGTTTCACAAACTCACCCCTTTCTTTTCATCCATGTAGTTGAGCCCCAACCTTAGAGGACTTGGAGCTGGAGGGATTCGGAGTGGCCACGTAAACTGCATTTAGTTTTAATTTTCTTCAAATTATTTATTTCAGTATTACTTAATTATTTGGGTTTTAATCTGTAATAAGGCCGCTCATTAATTACTTCAATTCTGGATTTATTTATTTATTTATTACTTGTTTAAAATTGATAGAATTAGGCTGCGCGGGTTTTTATTCTAAAATTAATCAACGTTTTCAAAATGTATCGTACGCGACAAATGGATCACCTAATGACAAGATAAGATCTTTTAAAGAAATAAACCCCAACTGGTAGTGGATAGGACTTTGATAAATTAAATAACCTATTTTTTTTCAAAACTCTTAAAAATGATTTTGCTAAGTCACCTAAACATATTAACTAAAGAATGAGGTGTTATTCGTCATCCATGTGACACACCAGATTTGGCCATAATGTCTGGGTCGGGTTTGGGGTGTTATAGAGCTCACATTGGAACTTTGTTCAACACAGTTGCAGTTAGTCATGTCAGTGTTCGACGAGCCTAGCATAGTTCAATTCCATTTTGGTTGCTTAGTGAGCCAACTTAGTGCCCCAGAGTTCGGCATTGCTTTAAGGCTATATAGCTAGGAGTTTATTGATGATGAGAACTTTCCCCATCTCCACTGCAACATTCATTGCCCACCGTCTTCTTGTTGGGCTGATCTTCATGCCAGTATGAGTTTATATGATCCAAGTCACTTGAAGGCATCGACTCTCTCTCTAGCCTTACGATACCTTCATGTACTACTCACCCACGCTCTGACCCGTCGAAGAGAGAGCACTGGTATCGTGAACACTCATGATGCATACTTCTTATGGAGTATGGCACAACGGTATACCTTCGACTTAGCATACTTCATCACCCTTGCCTTTTGCCATTAAATCGAACAGCACAGTAAGGGAGTCATCTACTTAGGTCCTTACGTGACTCGGCTAGCTCGACATTTTGGCCTTTTGAACATAGTGGCACAGTCCTCGTCACTCACATTCGTCGACAAGATGTCCCCCCAGGGCATCTTGAGCATGATACACATGAGGATGATCGTGCGACGCCGTGGATTAGATCATCCTCAATACCAGTTATCTCATTCTGACAACCAGGATGACCCTGAGGACATTACTGATGATGTTCCTCCCCTTCACGAGGACCCACATCCACCACCACCACCTAGTTACTGACCTACTATTGCAACATTGACCGATATATTGAGTGACTTACTCGCTATGAGCAGCAGTATTTTGAGAGAATTGATAGCATCGATGCCACTCTTCGACAGATTTGCCACCACCTTCACATTTCCCCTTCAGCACCATCTACTCATGAGGCATCTGATGATGAGGACTTTTGAGTCGATTTGTTTTTGTTTATTTATTTATTTTTCTTTTTATTTTCTTTATTTCTTATGTTCTTCATTTCTCTTTTAAAAACTTATAGTTTATATTTAAAACTATGTTTGTGATTATTATCGAGTAATGTTTTAATTCTCTTCCACAGTTGTGTTTATTTTCTTAAATAGCTTAGAATCATGCACTTCATTAGCCTTTTCTCCAATTCCGCTTTCACTATCCCAATGATTTCATCCAAAATTTAAGGGAGTTTCATTTCTCTCCATCTCCTATGATATTATGCTTATATTCTTATTATCTTTCTTTGTACATTGAGGGCAATGCACATCTTAAGTTTGGGGAGGTTATTCATATCATCATTGTCAGGAAATCACTGAATTTTGTAATATTCTCAAGTAACTCTCTCATATTACTTTTAGAATGAATTTTGATTGATTTATGATTTTGATTGCTATGTTTTGGATTAAATCACAGGCAATTGTGCATTGATGGTTTAAACTTTAAGTCATTAGAGAATCAAGCATGATAAGTTGATTTTTGAGAATTCAAATTTTCTAGGTTGTTTCCCCAAATTGAGGTATTATCTTGAAGTTTGAAATTCACAGGATTAACATCGAAGGCATTATTTTTGTGAGATCTTGAGCCTTTAGAGCATATATTCTTTCATGCTAACTTTTATTGTTGCTCATTAGTGTGTTAATATTGATTTGTTATTCTAGAACTTGCTTCAATTATACATGTCAAGACCACGCCATTGATTTGATATACCAATAAGATAAAGGCACCTAGGTTTTAACCCACTCACTCCAGAAAAAGCCTACCCTCATAATTAACCCTTAGTAAACTCCCTTTGAGCCTAAAAGTCCCCTTCTTAATTTACCCTCAATATTAACCCATAAGCCTATTTTTGATTCCTTAAGAATTTCCCTTATTTAATCTGATCCTCATTTTATCGAGATTTGATTTGAATAATTGCCTGGCTATGGTATTCTATTTAGTTAGTAAATTTTGATTTGTTCTTAAAAAAACATATACAAAGTTATTTCAGTTATTAAATTGTTGTTTAATATATTACAAAGTTCTATAATGCTTAAACTTGAACAGTGTTATTCATGAGGAAAAGCTTAATTCTATGATTATTCATTCAGTAATGTAATTTCTTAGTTAGGTAATTTTTCAGTTCAACCTCGATTCTAACCTTCTCTTTCAACCTTTATCCACACCTCTAACCAAAGCCCCATTACAACCCTCTAAAGACCTTTTAATTAATGTATCATCTCAATTCATAATGGTGGAGATTTGATTTTCATGCAAGCTTATGGTAATAACTTTTCATGTTTGACTATTGAGTGCTTAAATTTTGAACCTTAAATACCTTGAGTGATTTGAGTGAATCTTTCGTGAGGATGTCAACTCTGTGTAATTTTGAGTTAAAGGTAACAACTTAAATGAAGGAAAATACCTATGTTTTCGTGATAAAATGCTCAACTTGGATTGTTTGAAACTTTGATGTTCTTTTAGTTGAATTCTCAATGTATGATTACTTGTGGGTTATTTCGACACATTATTGATAAGAATTATATGTTGAGAAAATTTTGTAACACCCTAAACCTTGCCTGAACATTACGGCCAAATCCGGTGCACCACATCGAAGTATTCTTTAAATGGTTACTGTTGATAAAACCCCTGTTCAAGATAAAATGTTTTTTCCATTCAAAATCGGTCTATCAAATCACTTTCCATTTTTGTTATCATTGGTTCTTTAGTCTGAATTAAATTCACGGAAGCTTCCTTAGTTGAAAACCTTACAAATTAAAATGCGTGTTTTAGAGAAAACAATTATTAATTTTGAAAACTCGTTTCCCTGGTCTACAGTTAAAACAACTAAGTAAAAATTGAATAAAGAAAAATTGAAACTCCTAAATGGCCTTATTACATAAACAAACCCAAACTTAAACTTAAAAATTAAGTCGAATCTAATTGCAATAGTCATGTGATGTAACACCCCTAACCCGAATCTATTGTCGGAATAGGGTTATGAGGCATTACTAAACAAGACTATTGAATAATACACAACTTCACACATTCAATTGATAACCAAATTCAAATCTCTAAACCATTTAAAAACAAGTTCATATCATATAACCAATCATTCAATAATCATATATCTATAAACACAATATTCGAGGTCATATGCTTTTCAAATTTTTAAATCAACTACAAAATCCTCAGCATTACAATCATACATGTATCAATACCAAATGACTCATCTAATTTGCATTAAAACAAGGCCTAATTGTAGTATTGAAAATGGTTACTGATAATTTAGTCGTATCTCAAATGTAATACCGAATTTAAGCATGCAAAATACTTGTTTCTTATCAAATTGTCAAGTAATGACTTAATTTCTTTGTTAATGGCCAAACATACAAACTTATTAATATAAGTCATTCAATACAAACATAACTCATTATTTTACCATATAATTAACTTATCCAATTTCATATATGTCTACTTAAAAGTAAGCACAACCGAATCTCCTAATACCAAAATCAATCCATCATCAAGTCATATTACATATTAATCACATTTGAAAGCTTATAATTTCTTCATCCAACAATACATGAATAGCATAATTTCAAACTTATTCAAAACACTTAAACATAATTATGAAAATAACAAGACATTTTTCGCAAGGCTTATTATGTACACTCCAATAAAAAAGGATTCAAAAGATTCAATAGCTTATACATGCCATAAGTTTCAAATTTAGCTTTAAAAGTACCAAAATAGTGAAGATAGTGTGGATGACTTTGAACTTCAATCCCTGAGCTCGTAACTTTCAACTGAGATCTATAAAATAAAACAAAACACAAATATTCACAGCAAGCAATTTAGATCAGTAAGTCTTAAGTAATTTAAATCATTAAACTCACAACTTAAGAATTCACTTTATAAACAATTTCCACTTATAGCCAAATATCCAAATTCATATATAACATCATCTAAGTGTGTTACCATTTGGCCGAATATACCTAGCCACATTGTACACATATTGACATATCATTTCATTCAAATTCGAAATCATAAAGTCATAAGCATCTAAACCTTGCAATGCCATCTTTAATTCATTCTAGTTGAACTAGTTTATAACACCATATCCACATTAAATTTCAATGTTCAAAATCACATATATACCATATACTTTCATGTATTTAATTCCACAATGATCGAATGCACATATATATACATATATACATACGACCACTTCACATATACTTCTCATTTCACATCGATCATTTAATCCGTTTGCCTCTCATGTGCATAAATAAATTATACATACCTGTATAACTAAATTTATTGAATGAATCCAAATGGCATATTAGCTCAAAGCCTCATAGTCTTTGACTTTTATTAGTTCATCGGAAATCAGCCTGCTAGGTAACAACCTGAACTCATCACCGGTACAAAGCCTGCAAGGTAATAACCTAAGTTTATCACCGGCATAAAGCCTGCTAGACTATCAAAGTCCGATGCTCATTCATCGGCATTATGCCTGCTAGGCTCGAAGCCTGTTCATAGCACCAGCTTATAGCTTACTAGGCCAAAAGCCCGAATAACAATTCAAAGATAATTCCACAAGGTCATAACCGCATCGAAATCATATATTTATGCATTTCACATAGAACAACCACATTAATCAACCTTTAACTTCATTCAAGTAGGAACACATACTAATCATGTTCATCTACCTCAACCACATCCATTAGGCATAAGTATCATTCAAATACATGTATATAGTCATACATCTCAATCACTTTTCTTTCACATACACTTAATACATTTTATTCAATCCGAAGACATGTCACCAAAACTTACCTCACATCATATTTATCATTCGGCCATACAAGCATAAGGCCACATATCAACATTTCATCTTACCATCCATCTATATCCATACATTACAAAAAATGCTTATTTCTCATATTTCATATCGAGACATATTCGAATGTAATTTACGTTTAATTACTTAAAACTTACCTCGGACGTCGTCGAACAATTATGAGTTAGCTATTCGACTATTTTCACCTTCCCCCTATCTGAATTTGGTGCTCTTTGTTCTTGAGCTAAATTAAACAAATCAACTTGTTTGATCACTTAACTGAATTATTTTCATTCGAACTTCACATATTCAAATTCATCAATAAATCCCAAAATACAACAAACACTTATCGACATTTCTAATTATTTTGGCATATAACATAATAACCAAAATGAGTTTAAACCATAATTAAATAAAAAATGGAACTCACGACCAACCCTATCAAAGTATACAAACAGACAAAGTTCACATATTTCAATTTACCACATGACCGAATATCAATTAACTTAATATTTGAAATTCTTTAACACATTAACACTTAACCAAAATTTAGCCATATCAACCATATAACCGAAAGCATTGAGACCATATTTAACCAAACAACAAGCCATAATCGAAAGCATCAAACGTAGCCATGGCCGAACACAACCTCTTCAATAGTTTCGGTTCTTTCAATTAACATACTAAAGCCGAATATCCTATTAAGCTACCATAGGACTTTCATTTGTTCTATTCACACATACACAACTCAAACATTTCATTTATCACATAATTCACTAAATTCAAAGCTTATTTTAACAATTACGAACAATTACAAATTTTTCCCTAATTTGCTACTCCATGGCCGATTTCTTTTTAGACATTGAAGTCACATTTTCCACAATTTAATAAGCTCAACTCATCCTACCATCATCTTCCATTTTCAAACATATATTTCATACCTTTTCATCCATGGCGGAATGTAACAACATCCTCCATTCATGAAATTAACACATGGGCATTAAACACAACTTCATAACTAACTCAAAAACACCAAATTTCATAAAAACTAAGTTGAATTCATACCTTAATTTTGCTTGACAAGGGCCGAAACTTATGAGCTTTATTCTTTCTCTTTTCTTTCCTTAGCAATCAGCCATGCAAAGAAAGATGAACAAAATGGCTTTTTAATTTATTTATTTATTTTATCCAATTATGCTTTTATTATTAATAATAAGAAAGCTTAAGACAATAGTCCACTACCGTCCACCTTATTATTAATGGACTTATTTCTTTTTAAGGACTCCACCTTTAAAAGACAATAGCAAATTAACACTTTACTAAATAGTTATCAACTTTTATAACTTACGCGGTTAAGCCCTTTTTCTAAATCAAACATCCAAATGACAAATTAAGTCACAGAATTTTCACACAAGCAAGTGCACATAAATTAAACACATAAAATAATATTATGACATTTCTATGACTCGAATTCGTGGTCCCAAAACCACCATTCCGTTTAGGGCCAAAATAGGGCTGTCACAACTCTCCCCCTTATGGATTTTTGTCCTCGAAAATCTTACTGGCGAATAGGTTAGGATAACATTCTTTCATTGAGTCCTCAAGCTCCCAAGTTGCTTCTTCAACCCTGTGTTTGAGCCACAATAGTTTTACTAAGAAAATTTTCTTGTTCCATAGTTCTTTCACCTCGCGATCTAAAATGCAAATCGGTTCTTCCTCAGAACTCAAGTCAGACTGGATTTCAACCTCTAACGGATTAATCACATGTGAGGGGTCAGATCTATATCGTCGAAGCATCAAAACATGAAAAACATTGTGAATCTTTTCAAGTTCAGGTAGTAATAATAATCTATATGCAACTGGCCCAATTCATTCTGAAATCTCATACGGTTCGATAAGTCCCGGGCTCAACTTGCCTTTACGATCGAATCTGAGTACCTTTTTCCATGATGATACTTTTAGAAACACTTTATCCCCAATCTGATACTCTATATCTTTATGTTTTAAGTCTGCATATGATTTCTGACGATCTGATGCTGCTTTCAAACTTTCACGAATCACTTTCACTTTCTGTTCAGCCTCTTTAATCAAATCGACCCCGTAAATCTTATTCTCACTGAGCTTAGTCCAGAACAATGGTGTAGACATTTACGACCATACAATGCCTCGTAAGGTGCCATCTTGATACTCGATTGGAAACTATTATTATTTGCGAATTCAATCAAAGGCAAGTATCATTCCCGCGAACCACTAAACTCAAGGATGCAACATCTCAACATATCCTCGAGTATCTAAACAACTCGCTCAGATTAACCATCTGTCTGGGGATGGAAAGTAGTGCTAAAATGCAACTTGGTACCCAACGCATCTTGCAATTTCTTCCAAAATCGCGATGTAAATTTGGGATATCTATCTGAAACGATAGAGGTAGGCACCCCGTGCAATCTCACAATCTGAGAAACGTACAATTTAGCTAGCTTATCAAGTGAATAATCGGTACCAACTGGAATAAAATGAGCCGACTTTGTCAATTTATCAACAATAACCCAGATTGCATCTTTCTTGCTAGACGTCAACGGTAAACCAGATACGAAATCCATCGTAACACGATCTCATTTCCACTCAAGTATCATAATCGGCTGAAGCAATTCTGAAGGCACCTGATGTTCAGCTTTCACTTGTTGACGTACCAAACATTTTGAAACAAAGTTAGAAATGTCTCGTTTCATACTGTGCCACCAGTGTTGTTGTTTCAGATTATTGTACATTTTTGTGCTACCCGGATGAACTGACATTCGGCTACTATGAGCTTTGTTCAAAATCATCGGAATAAGCTCTGAATTTCTCGGAACACACAATCAATTTCTGAATCTCAAACAATCATTATCATCAATCGGAAACTCTGAATCCTCTTTCGAATCACATTGAGTTCATTTTGCGATCATATCAACATCAACTACCTGGGCCTTCTGAATTTGTTGCATCAACATTGGTTTTGCTTTTAATTCTGCTACTAGCACATCATTAGCGGACAAAGACAAATGTACATTCATCGCTCGCAGAGCAAACAATGATTTTTGACTTAGAGCATAAGCAACCACATTAGCCTTTCCCAGATGATAATCAATGACGAGCTCGTAATCTTTCAGTAATTCTAACCACCGTCGTTGTCTTAAATTTAATTCTTTCTGAGTCATCAAGTATTTGAGGCTTTTATGATCGAAATAAACGTGGCATTTCTCTTCGAATAAGTAGTGACGCCAAATTTTTAAGGCAAATACAATAGTAGCTAATTCGAGATCATGAGTCAGATAGTTTTTCTCGTGAGGTTTTAACTGTCTCGAAGCATACGCAACAACTCTACCCTCTTGCATCAATACACAGCCTAAATCGTTGAAAGAGGCATCACTAAAAACCACAAATTCTTTACCGGATTCTGGCTGAACTAGCACTGGGGCTTCTGTCAGAAGAGCCTTTAATTGATCAAAGCTTTTCTGACATCTTTTCTGTAACACCCTAAACCTGGCGCAGACGTTACGGCCAAGTCTGGTGCGTCACATGGAAGTGTTTCTCAAAAACCGTGTTTTTATTGAAAACCCTTCTTAATGTTTCGAAACTTTTACCGTTAAACTTGTATAAAACCTTAGCTTTATCAAAACGTGATACATTGTAATAATCAAAACATTGTAAGCAACCTTGTAAAATCTTATGGGAAATTTTGAAAACTCGTAAACCTCTGTAGTTGTGAAAAACATGTTTATCTTAAAAGCAGTTTATGTTTATCAGAAAATCAAATCCTCTTTGTTATGGCTTAAGTGAATGGATACCATGCACCAGGTAGGATTCAAGAGAAGATGAGGTGAGTCATTTAGACTGCTTAAGTACCAAGCTCTTCCTAGATCCACTCCTAGACATGCACACATCCATTGCCACACTTTAACCTTGTGACTTGTCTACGAACAAATTAAGTTTAAACGTATTTAAGATTTACTTATTTATGAAAACATTCACGTTGCGGAAGCTTTGTTCTACTTATCGAGATACTTTGAAAACAGATAGCGTTTATAAAATCGTGCCCTAAAGCTACCTGATTAAGAACAATTTAAATAATATCACACCTAAGCTAGAAACGAAATTTAAAATAATTAAAAAGACCTTTTACAAACCCAAATTGAAAATAAATCGATTAAATAAAATACTGAATTAATTAATTAAAACCAGAAACGCAGTCTTCGTGGCCACTCTGAATCCTTTCAAGCTCCAAGTCCACAGTCTAGGGCTTACCTAAAAGGATGGAAGGAAAATGGGTGAGTTTTGGGGAAACTCGGTGTGTAACAAAGCCTTTTCAGAGCCCAAATCAACAAAAGCATACTGGGCCTATGCCCTTTTTTAATCTCAACAATTACTGGGCCGAAGGCTTTTCAAATATCGATTACTAGGCCTTAGCCCTTTCTTATATATCAATGCACTAGGCCGAAGCCTTTTCAAATATCGGTATGGCCCATAGGCCCATTTCAATAACACATTTAAACGTCAATGCATGTATGCAAAGCCCATTTGGGGAGACTACTCAACCCACCATCTGCTACTCTCCACCCATACCAACCAACACACCATGTGGGGATGCTAGTCAACCCACCCCGCCGCTACTCTCCACTGGCAGCATAGCTGCTTTATTATATAACATGAGGCCTAGCCTCTTTCGGTAACTGGGGCAAAGCCCTTTTCGGTAAACTAGGGCAAAGCCCTTTAGCACTTCCTCCTTTCATATAAATCCCAACCCATGCATAAAATGAACATATCATGGCATATCATGTACAATAATAATGTCACATGCATTTCAATCAAAATAACACCCTAGAGTACAATAGTCATTTTTGCCTAGGGGTAAAATAATAATTTTCACATTGAATGGTAATTCAGTAATTTTATCAACCATTAGGGTTTTCATGCTCATTAACAATTATCAATAATTTTTGCGTTTAAACAGTATTTCCACTCCATTTTAGCAATTCCGAGTTATTGGGCCCAAAACCCCTAATGGGCCCTACGTAGTCGATTTAGTCATCTAGGCCCATTTAGCCTATGTTCCATAACGGTTTTAACAGTCTCAACATGAAATTTATCCATATTTCATTTTCTATCAAATTTACCCAAATGGGCCTGAAAGCCCATTGGGCCTGATTTCAGCCCCTCGAGGCCCAAACTTACCGACTTGCACGAAATTGTGCCGTTACCTATCTCATCGATACCGATCACCGATCTCATCGTTTCTAACTAATCTTGGAACAATCGCATATTCACAAGTTATTGCAATGCCAAAATTTCGACATTTCGGCTTTTCGGCACTTGTTAACTTAAGCTACTAAGAGGGTTCATTACACACCTGTTTTGCAATATTCCTTGACGAGATCTCCTACGCGATTTCTCCTATAATCAACCGCTTATAGATTAGATTACGAATCCATGAAAACCAATGTAGAAATTACCTACCACATTCGACCAATATAAAGCATTAATAACGACTTACCTTGTCGATTTTAATCTACTAGATCTAGATCTCGACTACTTTGAACCCGTTGATCTTAATAGCCTCCAAATAGATCTTGATCGCTAGCCTTCGATTCGCACATAGAAAACCGAATAAAAATTACTTAATTTCAATCTTGACAAAAATCGATAGTCTCCCTAAAGTATCTAGGGATTTTCAACTTATTCTCGAATTACTAAATAAATAAAATAAAGTAAGATCTAAATACTTACCAAGGACGTTCTTGTCAGAATGTTTCCAACACTTTTGCCAAATCTTATACTCATAGTAGATCCAACTTAAAACGCGAGTAGAAAATAAATCTAGAAATTAATCCCCAAATCACGAAAAGAATCTTTGGCTTTGAAAGAGGAGACGAACGATGCAAAAGAAATTGTATGAGGAAAAATGAAGATGATCGGCAACAATCTTGAGAAGAAAATATTATTTTAATAGGATTTTGCTTTGGAAAAAGAATAGGTAACGAGAAAAGGTTACTTCGGCTTTGAATGAAAAAGATTCGAAGAGAAAATGAGCAAAAGAAAATATAAAGTGGAAAAAGAAATAGAATAACACAAGAACCGACTGAAGAAAGAATAAAAATTCAATCGGCTAACCCCCAAAACTAAAGAAGAAAATAAATCATAAAAGCAAAGTAACAAAGTAATTCGGCACTCAAAATCCCCTAGCCGAATGGTGTATTTTGGCATAAAATAAAAGATTTCCTTCCTAAATCAAATACCATGCCTTGCTCCTTAATTTTTGCTACCTACCGAATTTAAATTCCATCCAAAATAAATTTAAATTGTCTTTAATTCCTTCATTGATTTTAGCATTTCAATTGGATTTGGATGAAATCCAAATCCCCCCACCGACTAAAGAAAGAATAAAAATTCAATCGGTTAACCCCCAAAACTAAAGAAGAAAATAAATCATGAAAGCAAAGTAACAAAGTAATTCGGCACTCAAAATCCCCTGGCTGAATAGTGTATTTTGGCATAAAATAAAAGATTTCCTTCCTAAATCAAATACCATGCCTTGCTCCTTAATTTTTGCTACCTACCAAATTTAAATTCCATCCAAAATAAATTTAAATTGTCTTTAATTCCTTCCTTGATTTTAGCATTTCAATTGGATTTGGATGAAATCCAAATCCCCCCACCGAATCAGTAGCACTCCATGCTGCTTCAACCGCTCCATCCTGCTGCTAGGAGGAGTTTCGGTCCAACTCTACTACTCTCCCACAAGCATGTAGCAAAAAGGAGGTATCTGCGTGCTCAGCAGCTCGAACCTGGGCCTCCCACTCGCATAAGCATGCTGTTGGCCACTGCGTCCCAGCTTGTTCTGCAATATAATAGCGTCACATTAATTCTTAAGGCTTACCTACTGCAGTCCCATTCATTTTATAAAAATAAAATTGAAACATGCCGGCGCCTGGACTCGAACACGTGACCCTTCGAAACTCGTAGCACACTGCTGCCACTACGCCACAGGCGCTCTTGTGGCATATTCTCATTGCAGCTTCTTTTAAACCTTATTTCAGCGCAACCTGGCTTCTAAAAATAAAAGAACTCTGCGCGCACCGTGCCTTGAACCCAGGCACTCCTACCACGTGCTTAGCCACTAAGCCAAGCATGTTCCTCTATGCTTAGTCTTGCACAATTATTTTAAAAGCCTTATCTTCCAGTTTTCCCCATAGAAGCAAAATCTAATTTTTTTCTAAAATTTTGGATTAAACCCAAAGTTTTTCCCACAATATAAATACTTCCAAATTTATTTAAAAACTAAATTTAAACACCAAATTAGTAACAATGTCATATATATTTTTATAATAATAATAATAATAATAATAATAATTTTATCTCAAAATACTAATTAAAATTTCATAAAAAAATTTTTAAACATCAATAATAAATACAGTAATATTTTTCTAATAATAATTAATTATAATTTTCATAAGACTTTAAAATATCAGTAATAAATACAGTAACATTTTTTTTAACAATAATAATTTTTTTAAAACTTCACAATTATTCAGGTTTTCTTCTATCCGAATCCCGACTCAAAGTCCAATTCTTCTAGGCCCAAATTCAGGGTGTTACATTTTCGACCATTCAAATTTGACATCTTTCTAAAGCAACTTTGTTAACGGTGTTGCTATCATCGAGAAACCTTTCACAAACCTTCTGTAATACCTGACAAGTCCCAAAAAGCTCCGAACTTCCGAAACATTCCTCGGAGGCTTCCAACCAAGTATAGCTGAAATTTTACTCGGATCAACCATGATACCTGATACGGATACAACATGTCCCAAAAAGTTGACCTCACGTAACCAGAACTCAAATTTACTGAACTTTGCGTACAGCTGCTTGTCTCGTAAAATCTGCAACACCAATCTCAAGTGTTCGGCATGTTCAGTTTCATCGCGTGAATAGATTAGAATGTCATCTATAAACATGATTACAAACCGATCCAAATACTGTCTGAAAATTTGATTCAGTAAATCCATAAAAATCGCAGGGGCATTAGTGAGCCCAAACAGCATCACTAAGAACCCGTAATGTCCATACCTCGTTCTAAAAGTAGTTTTAGGCATGTTAGAGTCTCTAACCCGGAATTGATAATAGCCCGATCTCAAATCTATCTTTGAAAATACTGAAGCTCCCTTTAGCTGGTCAAATAAATCATCAATTCGCAGCAACAGATATTTATTCTTTATCGTTACTTTATTAAGCTGACAATAATCGATGCACATTCTCATTGTTCCGTCTTTCTTTTTCACAAACAGCACTGGTGCACCCTAGGGTGAGAAACTCGGTCGAGCAAAACCTTTATCTGTCAACTCTTGCAACTGAGATTTCAACTCTCTCAACTCAGTTAGTGCCATACGATACGGAGCTATCGAAATCAGAGTCATTCCTGGTACTAGCTCTATGCCAAACTCTACTTCTCAAACAGGTGGCAACCCAGGTAATTCATCGGGAAATACATCTGGATATTCACAAACCACGGGTATAGTTTCAAGTTTTCTTTCTGATACTTTGCTATCCAGAACATATGCAAGATAAGCTTCACAACCCTTTTTCACATACTTCTGAGCCAACATCGAAGATATTACTGTCGGTAACCCGTTCAAATCAGTAGACTCAACCCGCATTATCTCATTATTCGAACATCGCAAGTCAATTGTCTTTCATTTGCAATTCACCACAGCATTGTGTACGGTTAACCAATCCATACAAAGAATGATATCACATTCATCAAAGGGTAATAGCTCAAATCAGCTGGGAAACAAAAATCTCGAATCATCAAGGGACATTTCTTACATACTTTATCGACTAACACATAGCGGCCCAAAGGATTTGATACCCGAATCATAAACTCAGTCGACTCAATAGGTAGAGTCTTACTGGATGCCAAAGTTTCACACACATAGGAATGAGTTGAGCTGGGGTCAATCAAAGCAATAACATCAGTATCAAAAAGGGTGAAAGTACTAGTAGTAACATCTGGAGAAGAAGCCTCCTCGCGAGCTCGTATGGCATAAGCTCTGGTAGGTGCACAAGCCTCGGATCGAACCATCGTATCTTTAGCCCCTCTCTGACTTCCACTAAAATTACCCGTAAGTCTAGGTGGTCTACCTCGTGCTGTAGTAGTACTAGGTCTCCCACTCGGATTAGTATTCTGCTCCGCTATTCTCGGAAAATCTCTGATAAAATGATCAGGTGATCCACATTTAAAACTGGAGCGGTCATGCAATCTACAGCTCCCTGAATGCCATTTACCATAATGCTTGCATTCAGATCTGTCCTGACGATCATTGCCAACACTAGCAACGGAGGTAGCTCGTGTACTCACAGGAGGTCGATCGCGATCTCGTCTAGAAAAGCCCAAAGTATTCTTGGATCGGCCCAATTCATCTCAAAATTTCTTCGATGATTATTGGAATATTTTTCTCGAAGATCTTTTATGAAACTCTCTAGCCCCAGCTTCAACTTTTCTTTTCTCAATTCTGAGATCTTCGGCTTTACAAGCTCGCTCAACAAGTACTACGAACTCTTTAATTTCCAAAATGCCTACTAACAGTTTGATATCTTCATTCAACCCATCCTCGAAGCATTTACACATGATAGCTACGGACGAGATACACTCACAGGCATATCTGCTGAGCCTTTCAAATTCTCGTTCATATTCTGTAACTGTCATTCGGCCCTGTTTAAGCTCAAGAAACTCTTTGCATTTTTGGTCGATGAATCTTTGGCTGATATACTTTTTACAGAATTCTATCAGAAAGAATTCCCAGGTGACCCGCTCTCTCGGTACAATCGAAACCAAGGTGTTCCACCAGATAGGCAGCATCAAGTAACAAAGACACAGCGCGTTTCAAAGACTCGTCAGGAGTACACGATAGTTCATCAAACACGCGGATAGTATTATCAAGCCAAAACTCAGCCCGCTCGGTGTCATCGCTAACAGTAGCTCTAAACTCTTCAGCCTCGTATTTTCTAATTTTATCAACTGGAGGCTTACTCGATCTCAACGGATCAATCACAAGAGGCACTACAGGTATCAAAAGTGGAGTATTCGGGGGTGGGGGTTGTGGAACAGCCAGATTAGTTCGAACATATTGAGTGAACCAATCATTCATCATAACATAAAAGGCTTGTTTCATCTCATCATCTCCATTATTCGTATTTGGCTGAGAGCCAATTGGCGCTGTCCCTTACGCGGGAGCAGGCGCTACGCTCTCAACATCATCTACTATGGCTCGATCGGGATCAGGATTCATTTACTATATGAAAAAAACATTTTAACTAACAGAAGTCATCACACTATCATATTATCATACTATGGCATGTATAGCTAGACTAACACGCGCTACGTTAGTCCCAGAATCGACTAAACCGTAGCTCTGATACCAATAAAATGTAACACCTCTAACCCAAATCTGTCGCTGAAATAGGGTTACGAGGCATTACTAAACGAGACTATTGAATAATACACAACTTCACACATTCATATGATAACCAAATTCAAATCTCTAAACCATTTAAAAATAAGTTCATATTATATAACCAATCATTCAACAATCATATATCTATAAACACAATATTCGATGTCATATGCTTTTCAAATTTTTAAATCAACTACAAAATCCTTAGCATTACAATCATACATGTATAATGTTAAATGACTCATCTAATTTGCATTAAAATAATGCCTAATTGTAGAACCTTGGGAATAGATTAGGATACAAGTGACATGTCACTAAGATGGTTGAGTTTTAAACTCGTTGAGTTGAGTCCGAGTTCGTGAGATGTAACTAGGCATCCGAGCTCGTTGAGTTGAGTCCGAGTTCACTTATGGATGCGAATGCCTGAGCTCGTTGAGTTGAGTCCGAGTTCGTTTATGGGCGGGTTACATGGTAGCTTGGCTACGCATATGACACTTATGTGTATATGATTTGGGTATCCAAGTTATATTCCTATGTGTTCAATGGGTAGACTGTTAAATAAGTAATGAGAGCGCCTAAGTGAACGAGGTATGTTGTAACGTATTGTGAACGAGAAATTTGATAGGTATGATCCTAAACTTTGGGTGAGAACATGGTAAGATTATGATGTGATAAGATAGTAAATGTTCTTGTGCCATGTATGTGTTAGTCATGGTATTGTAATTGATCCTCATGTTGAATCCCTTGATTATGTTACTTGTTATTTACATGTGGATTTACTGAGCATTTATGCCTACTCCTCCCTCTTTATTCATTGTAGTTTTTGGCAAGTCAACTTGGATATCGGGAAGGTCAAAGAAACACTCACACTATCCGAAGAACTATTTTGGTAAAATGGCTTGTATAACTTGAATATGGCATGTATAGCAATATAATCATTTTGTGTAAATAATCTTATGATATGGCCTTTGCTTGATGAAGGAATGTTTGGTAATGGTTAGCCATTAGAATGGCTAATTATGATCATAGTTGATGTTGTGTATGTTTAATGTGCCACCTAGTCTATGAAAAACCATAGAAAGATGAATTTTGTTATAAAACAGAATATTGCAGCAGAAATGATGTGAGTTTGAAAAATCACTAAAAATAGTAGGGACATTATTTGGTGATGAATAAAATATGAAATTGTATCTTATTGTGTCTATTTTCATATGGAAAAAGAAAAACAGTTAAAGGAGTTATAGATTGTGAGATATTTGAGTTTTAGTGAAATAGGGCCAGAGCGATTTCTAGATCCCCTGTTCCAATTGTGGAAATTAACCATAAATTGTAAAAATATAATTAGGAGGAATACTGTATATGTACAGAATCCTTATTGAGTCTAGTTTTAATAAAAACAAACGGCATAGTTATATGACTTTTGTTTAGAGAGAAAAATGGTTCGTAGTAAGAAGAGGTCAGTGCAGTCGAGTCCTGAAACAGGGGTAACTTTAACTAATAAACTGTACTAATTGGCCCAACTAAAAATTTAGACAAAAATTTAGTGGATAGATATATGAGTCTAGTTTATCAAAAATTTACGGATCACAATTTTGAGTTTCGTAACTCGAGATATGATTTTTTAGCGACTATGACGCAGAGGGACAGCTTATTTCGAAAGTTAAAATAAATGGTTTAAAGTGGTTTAAGTGATAAATTAAATTTAGTAACACCTCAAACTTGACTCCAGCGACGGTCTCGGGTAAGAGGACGTTACAAATTACATGTTTTTCTATTTCCAAACATAAATATTATTTATTAAACTAATTTTCTAATTAAATAATTTTCTTAACCCAATTATGGTTTCGTTAAGGTCGTGACAACTTTACCGTAAAAGATCTATGTAAAATTTAATTTTCATATTCAATGGATTCATGATGACCAATTAATTTGATTCCATTTTTTGAACATCATTTATTTTATTAATAATCATTCAGAAAACTTTAATTAATTCTTAGGTCATTCCTATACTTTGTGAGAAACCATGTTCGTTTTTTAATGTAACCCATTTCCCTAAGTTTATCATTTCTATCCATGTCTCTTTATTTAATTATATATGCAATTTATTTCTAGTTTCAACGAACTAGCAAAGGGACTAATTGGGTATAGGAAATTAGGGCCCAAATGATTTATAATTAAGGTCCAAATTCTCACCTATTACTTTTAAACTCATTTAAACATGAAGTCATTCCACTACAGTATCATGCCTAAGCTCTCCCCAATTACAACAATTACGAAAGTTAATCAGTGCTTGTCTACGAACCTTGTCATAAGTGTGTTACCCTCATAGGATATCTTTAATCTCTTTAGGATAAATTCGTTCTCCCAATATGATCCTATTTTACATCATGGTAACCATCACATATTCCTTCATCAAAAGTCAAGTACTATGAAATAGTAATTAAGTCATTTATCATTAAGTAATATGACACATAGTGACGTTTACTTTTCATTTATCATGTAATGTTGATGACAGGATATCATTGATCCATTTCTTAGGCTATCAATTTCTAACAGCCCGTTTTAAGGCCAAATCAGAACAATGGTTTTGGGACCACAAATTCAAAGTAGGAAAATTTATTATGATAATATTTTATGGTCTATAGTATGATTGAATGCATGTGCGAAAATTTCGTTAAGAAATTTTATCGATAGAGGGTTCAATTTATTTAGTAGGACTACATCGCAAAAAAGTGCAAAATTTGTGTTCTAGAAGCTTTGGGTGTCTATTTGTTATGATATTTAAATTGGAGGTCTTTATTTAGTAATTAGACAATTATATCTCATGATGGACAAAAATGGACATGGAAGGGTAAATTTTCAAAGTTAGGCATTAAGGGCATTTTGGTCATTTGACAAATAAAGACAAAATTAAACAAATAAAAAGTCTTCATCTTCATCCAATTTAGTCCCTTGTGCCAAAATCTTGAAGGAAGCCATAGCTAGGGTTTTGGCCACTTTCAAGCTTGATTGTAAGTCCATCCTAACCCCGTTTTTAAAGATTTTTATGTTTCTGAAATCCACGTAACTAAATCTATCCTTTTTAAGGACTAATTTGAAGTATTAGCAAAGTTTCAAATTTTACCCATGTTAGACATGCATGTAGTTTGATGTCTAATGGTAGAATATGAATGTTAGATGTGTGATAAACGCCTTTTGCTAGGTGATTTTTAGTAAAAATGTCAAAAATGACCTATTTGCAAAAGTTGTAAAATGTGTGTAGAAATATGTGAATAAATTAAACATGTGGGTTGCTATAAACATGTATAAGGCTCGGCTAGGCTTGGGTTTTGGGAAAAATGAACACATTTCGTTTTATGAGCCTAGGGACTAAAGTGTAAAGAAGTGAAAAGTAGGGGTAAAAATGTAAATTTTCCATAATATGATTTTTGGACTGATGTAAATAATGTGATAATTAAATGAGCTAAATTTGTTATTATGGATCAAGATAAACGGGGTTCGGACCTAGATCGAGGGAAAAACAAGGTGTTAGACGATTAGGTCCTTATTCTACTATTTTGTACCGAGGTAAGTTTATATGTAAATAATGCATCGATAATTTATGATTTAATGCTTTAATATTGTATGAATTGTATGATTGGCCCTTCGGATATATTTTTAAAGTTTCTACAAGTGAGAAATCTTAGTTGAACCTTACGAATAGAATAGGATATGAGTGACATGTCACTAGGAACCTATGTGTATGTAAATGTGTATGTGATCCGGGTGCTGGTCTTGTACATCCTACTAGAGGCTATGTACTCCGACATGTGTTGTGGATACCTGTCAGCTTGTGTGAGTAGGACTCGGTAGCTAAACCTCGACCGTCAGCTTGTGTGAACAGACCCGTGACTAGCTCGAGAACGAGGATATATGTGAAATGAGATATGAGTTAGCTTGGCTACATATGTAGCACTTATATGCAAGCTTTCTAAGCACCTGTTAATATTCTGAGTGTTCAACTAGAATTGTTAAATATGTGAAAGTATGTGGTTGTGTTATGATTTGGTACATGTATGTACCTGGAATTCATAAGTATGAATGCTATAAGTGATAAACTTCTAGTAAGATTGTCATTGAGTAAGTTATGCTTGTGTGGATTTAATGGTGATTATTTTATCTTTCATTATATGAATTCCATGATGATTATGTGGTTAAGATGTTTATTATTTGCATATGAACTTACTAAGTTATTTAGCTTACTCTCTTTTATTTCCCTCGTTTTATAGTGTCACCAAGTTAGCTTAAGATTAGAGATCATCGGAGACTCGCCTCACACTATCACAAACATTATTTTGGGTATTGAAGAAAATATTATTTTTAGAGTATGGCATGTATAGGCGACTTGGTCATTCTGTTATGTGTCATAGTTGATTTAGTCAAACATGTTGGCTTATTGGTTGAAAGTTTAGTTTGTATAAGGCCATTGGAAATTGGCTAATGTTAGCTATATGTATAATCATATGATGATGCATTTCACAGATGTGGAAATTTGCATGATTTGGGTTGATGATTATGTGATGTTTAAGTATGACAGATATAGCATGAGAATGATGCGCCAATGTATTGATTCTGGACATTTGGTTTCTTTAGTATGCAATGTTTTGTACCTATGAATTGGTGTTTGTGTGTATGTATAACAGGGTGGCAAATGGCTTGGTAAGTAGCCTTTATTTTCTCCACACGAGTAGACACATGGGCGTGTGTCACATCCGTGTGGATGGCACGGCGTCGAACACGGGCGTGCACCTTGGGCGTATGAAGTTTACATGCCAAAATTATGGAAGGCAACATCCCAGTGAATGTTGGATGATCAACCGGGCTTGTTTTAAATATGGCTCCCAAGATCATTTCATTAAGGATTGCCCTAAAATGATTGAAAAAGATAACTTTTAGAATGCAAGATCGAGTAACACTGTTACTAGAGGGAGACCAGTGAGAAATACTGGAAATGGAGCCAGTAGCAAAGGTGTATCCAAGGATTCAGCTGTGAGATCAGAAGCTAGAGCACCTACGAGAGCTTATGCCATTCGTGCTTAGAAGGACGCATCATCCCTTGATGTGATCACTGGTACATTTTCTCTTTATGTTACTAATATATTGCATTAATTGATCCTGGATCGACACATTTTTATATTTGCATGAATATGGTATCCAGTAAGAATTTACCTGTTGAGTCTACTGAGTTTGTGATTAAAGTGTCAAACCCCTTAGGCAAGTATGTATTAGTGGATAAAGTTTGCTAGAATTGTCCTTTGATGATTTGAGGTCACTGTTTTCCTGCTAACTTAATGTTGTTGCCATTTGATGAATTTGATGCTATTTTGGGTATGGACTGGTTGACTTTGCATGATGCCAAGGTAAATTGTAGGCAATAAATTATTGAATTGAAATGTGAAGATGGTGAGATTCTTCATGTTGAAACAGATGAATCAAGTGAACTGCCTATTGTGATTTCGTCTATATCTGCTCAAAGGTATGTAAGAAAAGGGTTGTGAAGCATTTCTTACGTGTGTGTTGAATACAAAAGTGTCTGAATTAAAAATTGAATTGGTGTCAGTAGTCTGTGAATTTCTAGAAGTGTTTTCAGAAAAGTTACCAGGATTGCCACCGATCAGAGAGGTAGAGTTTGCTATTGATTTGGTACCGGGGACTACATCGATATCGATAGCTCCATAGAGGATGGCTCCAACTGAATTAAAAGAATTAAATACTCAGTTGCAAGAGTTGACAAATAAGGGTTTTGTGAGACTGAGTTTTTCTCCCTAGGTGCTTTAGTGTTATTTGTAAAGAAGAAAAACGGATCCATGAGACTTTAAATAAATTACCAACAACTCAACAAGGTGACTATAAAGAATAAGTATCCTTTGCCGAGAATTGGTGACTTGTTTGACCAGTTAAAAGGGACAACAGTGTTTTCAAAGATAGATTTGAGATTCGGCTACTACCAGTTGAGAGTTAAGGACTCAGATGTGCAGAAAATCGTGTTTAGAATGAGGTATGGACATTATGAGTTTCTTGTTATGCCTTTTGGATTTACAAATTCTCTTGCTATTTTTATGGACTTGATGAATCGGATCTTCCAACCGTATTTGGATTAGTTTGTAGTTATATTTATTGATGATATTTTGATTTATTTTCGGGATGAGTCCGAGCATGCCGAACATTTGAGGACTGTGCTGTAGATTTTGAGAGCCAAGAAATTGTTTGCTAAGTTCAGAAAAATTGAGTTTTGGCTCTAAGAGATAGGATTTCTAGGACATATTGTTTCTGTAGAAGGTATAAGAGTTGATCCAAGTAAGATTTCGGCAATTTTTGATTGGAAATCGCCAAGAAATGTTTCCAAGGTTAGAAGCTTTTTGGACTTAGCCAGGTATTATATACATTTTGTTAAGGGATTCTCGATGATTGCTAGACCTATGACAAGACTGCTATAGAAAGATGTTAAGGTTGAATGGTCAAAGAAATGCCAAAAGAGCTTGATCAGTTGAAAGCGTTGTTGACCGAGGCGCCAATGTTAGTGCCACCTGAGTCGGGAAAAGAGTTTGTGATTTTCAGTGATGCGTGTTTGAATGGTCTTGGTTGTGTGTTGATGCAAGAAGGCAAAGTGATAACTTATGCCTCTAGACAATTGAAGCCACATGAGAAGAACTATCCGATATACGACTTAGAGTTGGCTACCATTGTGTTTGCCTTAAAGATTTAGCGACACCATTTGTTTCGTGAGAGGTGTCACGTCTTTATCGACCATAAGAGTTTGAAGTATTTGATAACTCAAAAGGATTTGAGCCTGCAACAACGAAGATGGCTCAAGTTGTTGAAGACTATGTGTTGGTAATCGATTATCATCTGGGAAAAGAGAATGCAGTCGTGGATGCTTTAAGCAGAAAATCTTTTCTTGCTTTGAGGGATATGAATACGAAACTGACTTTGTTTAATGATGGTTCAATCTTGGCTGAATTAAGAGATAGACCGGTGTTCATTCAGCAAATTTGTGAAGCTCAAAAGACTGATAGTGATTTGCAAGCCAGAAGAGCTCAGTGTGGATTAAGTAGTGATTTGGATTTTCGGATCGGCTCGGATGATTGCTTGATGTTCCGTGATAGAGTATTTGTACTGAGAAATGTTGAGCTTATTCAAAAAAATTTTCATGAAGCACATAAAAGTTATTTATCAGTTCATCTGGGTAGTACAAAAATGTACAATGATTTGAAGAAATTGTATTGGTGGCCAGGTATAAAGCAAGATATTTCTAACTTCATATCAAAATGTTTGATTTGTCAACAAGCAAAGGCTAAACATCAAGTCATTTCGGGTTTACTTCAGCCAATGATGTTAACTGAGTGGAAATGGGATAGGATTACGATGGACTTCTTAATGGGTTTGCCTTTGACTCTGAAGAAGAAAGATGCCATTTGGGTCGTTGTTGATTGATTGAAGAAATCGACTCATTTTATTTTGATACGTACTGACTATTCACTTAACAAGTTAGCTGAATTATACATAGCTGAGATTGTGAGAATACACGGAGTGCCTGTTTCTATTATTTTGGATAGAGATCCGAGGTTTACTTTGAGGTTTTGGAAAAAGTTGCAAGAAGTTTTTGGTACAAAATTGAATTTCATACTGTGTTTCATCCGCAAACCGATGGTCAATCCAAAAGAGTAATTCAGATTCTTGAAGACTTGATCCAATGTTGTGTTCTAGAATTTGAAGGTAGTTGGGAGAAGTATCTACCTTTAGTCAAGTTTGTTTACAACAGCAGCTTTCAGTCGAGTATAAAGATGGCACCGTATAAGGCATTGTATGGTTGCAAATGTTGGACTTCTTTATATTGGACTGAGCTCAGTGAGAGACAGATTCATGGGGTTGATTTGGTAGAGAAACCGAAGAAAAAGTGAAAGTAATTCGTGACTGTTTGAAAGTCGTTTCAGATCGACAAATGCCGTACACGAATTTGAAAAGAAAAGAGATTGAATTTCATGTGGGTGACTAAAGATTTCTGGAAGTGTCTTCATGGAAGAAGATTCTTAGATTTGGCCGTCAAGGCAAGTTGAGTCCATGTTTTATTGGTCCGTATGAGGTTATTGAAAGAATAGGGCCAGTGGCATATCGGTTAGCTTTATCGGTAGAGTTGGAAAGGATTCATAATGTGTTTAACGTGCTGATGTTGTGACGATATCGTTTCGATCCTTCGCATGTGATTTCTCTAATAGAAGTTGAGATTCGACCTGATATGACTTACGATGGAGAACCAATTAAGATTTTAGCTTAAGAAGTTAAAAAGTTGAGAAATAAAAGCATAGCGTTAGTAAAGGTTTTATGGCAAAGACATGATGTTGAAAAGGCTATGTGGGAACCCGAGGAAGCCAAGAGAAAATAGTACCCAAACCTCTTTTCCTATAAGATTTCTGGGGACGAAAATCCTAAAAGGGGGAAGAGTTGTAACAGCCTATTTTAGGGCCAAATTAAAACAGTGGTTTCAGGACCACAAATTCGAAGTAGAAAAATTTATTATGATAATATTTTAAGGTCTATAATATGGTTGAATGCACGTGTGAAAATTTCGTTAAGAAAATTTATCGATAGTGGGTCCAATTTAATTAGTAGGACTAAATTGTAAAAAGTGCAAAATATGTGTTCTAGAAGCTTTGGGTGTCTATTTGTTATGATATTTAAATTAGAGGTCTTTATTTAATAATTAGACCATTATATCTCTTGATGGACAAAAATGGACATGGAAGGGTAAAATTTCAAAGTTAGGCATTAAGGGCATTTTAGTCATTGGATAAATAAAGACAAAATTAAACAAATAAAAAGTCTTCATCTTCATCCAATTGAGTCCCTTGTGCCGAAATTTTGATGGAAGCCATAGCTAGTGTGACAACCCTATTTTTACCCTAGTCGGTAAGTGGTTTCGGAACCATGAAAACTGAGTCAAAAAAGTATTCAAAATATGTGAATTATTTTTTTTATTTTTTCATGTGGTAGCTTGTCATTGGAATTTGATTGAAAGTATGCTTATTTTATTATCGTTGGATTTGATTGCTAAACTTTGAAAATATATGTGAGTTAACTGAAATGCCGATTGGCATATTGTTTTGTAACACCCCCACGCCTGAGACCGTTGCCGGAGTCGAGCTTGAGGTGTTACCGAACATAATTTATCATTTAAACAACTTTACATCATTTATTTTGATTTTCGGAATAAGTAGTTTTTCTGTGTCATGGTCGCTAAAAAAAATCATATCTCGAGTTACGAAACTTGAAATCAAGATCCGTAAATTTTTCCTGAATCTAGACTCACATATCTATCTACTAATTTTTTTCTAAAATTTTTGGTTGGGCCAATTAGTACAGTTTATTAGTTAAAGTTACCCCTGTTTCAGGACTTGACTGCACTGACCTCTACTTACTTCAAACCACTTTTCTCCCTGTACAAAATTCATATAACTATACCGTTTATTTATATTAAAATAATTCAATAATGATTCTGATCATATAAATTACACCTCCTAATTATTTTTTTTCAATTTATAGTAAATTTTCAAAGTTGGAATAGGGGATCCAGAATTCGCTCTGGCCCTGTTTCACTAAAACTCAAATATCTTATAACATATAACTCCTTTACCTATTTCACTTCTTCCATTTCAAAGTAGACACAATAAGCTTCAATTTCATAGTTAATTCTTCACCTAATTCGTTTTCGACTATTTTTGGTGATTTTTCAAACTCACGTCGTTGTTGCTGTAGTGTTCTGTTTTATGGCAAGTTTCATCTTTTTATGAATTCTCATGAACTATATAACATATTAAACTCACAAGGCATCCAACATTATCTAGGCTAGCCATACTAATGACTAATCATTATCAAGCATTTTCTCAACCAAACCACAACCATATCACAAGATTATTTACACAAAACAAGTATATTGCTATACATGCCATACATCAAAACATACAAACCAATATACCAATTCTTCCTCGGATAGTGTGAGTGTTCCTTCGACCTTCCCGATATCCAAGTTGGCTCGCTAAAAACTACAATCAATGTAAAGGAGGGAGTAAGCATAAATGCTTAGTAAGTTCACATGCAAATAACAAGTAACATAACAAAGCAATTATATCAACAACAATAGCATGATATCACCAAGATACAAACCACATTTCTAGCTATCGTGTATCATCTTACCACCTTATTTCTGTTGTATCAAGTTTCAACCCGAGGGTTAAGTACATACCTGTCCAAATTGTCCATTTCACAACACTTACCACAATATCATTTTCATCTTGACTACTCTTCCATTCCGCTAGAATTTTACCCGTTGAACACATCGGAATATAACTCGGATACACGGATCATTTGCACATAAGTGCCACATATGTAATCAATCAATCATGTAACCCGCCCATAAGCGAACTCGGACTCAACTCAACGAGCTCGGGCGTTCGCATCCATAAGTGAACTCGGACTCAACTCAACGAGCTCGGATGCCTAGTTACGTCTCACGAACTCGGACTCAACTCAACGAGTTCAGACATTTGCATTCATAAGTGAACTCGGACTCAACTCAACGAGTTCGGATGCCCAACCATCCTAGTGACATGTCACTTGTATCCTAATCTATTCCCGAGGGTCAAACGGGATTTTCCTTAGTCACACATTTCCCAGTCGTTCTCCTCGGAATATTAGAACCAATACGTTGCTTGCATCTCATACTTATCAATTTAATTGCATACTTTTCATACCAATACATAATATTTCACAAAGCATAATATTCATAATAACAAGTATCATATCATATAAATAGCATTAAATTACTTAAAATAGCAATTATGTTACATTATATACACATGAACTTACCTCGGTACAAAATATAGCAATTTTGTGATTTAGTCCAAAATCTTTTCTTTTCCTCGATGAAGGTTGATTCCACGTCTTTCTTGATCTAAAATAACACATTTAGCTTATTTAATACTCACATTATCAAAATAGTCCTAAATTCAAATTTTGGCAAAATTACAATTTTACCCCTAAACTTTGCATATTTACACTTTTGCCCCAAAGTTCGGAAATTTAATTTTATCACAAATTCTTATGTTTTAGGACATTCTGATCATTTATTTACCATTAGCAAGCTCAAATTCCCACTAAAACACATACTTATGAACAATATGTACTTTTACCGATTAAGCCGTTCTACTCGTTTTTACTTAAAATCGGGTAGCACAAGTTGTCTAACATAATTTAAAACCTCATATTCTATCATAAAACATCAAAATACACAAATTTCACCAATGGTTATTTTTCCAAATATGAACCCTAACTTAAATTATTGCTAACATAAGCTTTATCGAGTTACTGGGACTACGAAAACGTAAAGAACATTAAAAACGGGGCTTGGAATCACTTACTATGAAGCTTGGAAGCTTGAAACAAACCCTAGCTATGGAAAATCCTTGAAATTTCATGGTAATGAAGAACATGACCAATTTTGTGTTATTTTTCCCTTTTTATTTCATGTTAATATTCAAATGACCAAAATGCTCCTCCTTACTAAACTTTCAAAAATTCCATCCATGTCCAAAATTTGTCCATGAACTTAAAATTGGTCAAATTCCTATTTAAGACCTCCTAATTAATATTCCAAAGCAATTTCATACTAGAAACTTCTAGAATGCAAGTTTTGCAACTTATTCGATTTACTCCCTAATTTCAAATTAAGCACTTTACGCTTAGAATTTCTTCACGAAATTTTCACACCATCATAAAATCATATCATAAACATCAAAATAATTATAAAATAATTATTTCTACCTCGGATTTGTGGTCAGGAAACCACTACTCCGATTAGGCCCTAATTCAGGATATTACAACTCTCCCCCCTTTTAAGGATTTTCGTCCTCGAAAATCTTACCGGTAAACAGGTGTGGGTATTGTTTCCTTATAGTTTCCTCAGGTTCCCATGTAGCCTCTTCTGTTCCATGCTTTTGCCACAACAATTTCACAAGAGCAATACTTTTGTTTCTTAGTTGTTTGACCTCTCGAGCTAAAACTTTAATCGGTTCTTCTTCGTAGGTCATATCTTGCTGTAATTCAATTTCTGTCGGTGAAACCACATGTGAAGGATCCGAACGATACCGACGTAGCATAGATACATGGAAAATATCATGAATTTTCTCCAACTCAAATGGTAATGCTAACCGATGAGCTACCGGTCCAACTCTTTCAATTATTTCATACGGCCCGATAAAACGCGGACTTAATTTACCTTTCTGTCCAAATCTGAGGACTTTCTTCCACGGAGACACCTTTAAAAATACCTTATCACCAACTTGAAACTCAATTTCTTTTCGTTTCAAATATGCATAAGATTTCTGTCTATCCGAAGTAGCTTTCAAACAATCTCGAATTACCTTCACTTTTTCTTCGGTTTCTTTTATTAGATCAACCCCATAGATCTAATTTTCCTTGAGTTCGGTCCAATACAAAGGCGTCCGGCACTTACGACCATACAATGCTTCATAAGGTGCCATTTTTAAACTCGTCTGATAACTGTTATCGTAAGCAAATTTCACCAACGGTAGATATCTTTCCCAACTTCCTTGAAATTCCAATACACAACATCTGAGCATGTCTTCAAGAATCTGAATTACTCTCTCCGATTGCCCATCAATTTGTGGATGAAATGTAGTACTAAAATTTAACTTTGTACCTAACGCGTCTTGCAACTTTTGCCAAAACCGCAAGGTAAACCTCGGATCTCTATCCTAAATGATCGACAATGGTATTCCGTGTAGTCTAACAATTTCTCTAACATACAGTTCAGCCAAATTATTAAGAGAATAATCTGTACGTACCGGAATAAAATGAGCCGACTTAGTTAATCTGTCAACTATTACCCAGATGGCATCTTTCTTTCCTGGAGTCAATGGCAACCCTGAGACAAAATCCATAGTAATCCGATCCCATTTCCATTCAGGAACCATAATAGGCTGAAGTAATCCCGAAGGCACTTGGTGTTCAGCTTTCACCTGTTGACAAATTAAGCATTTGGACACAAACTCCGATATATCCCTTTTCATTCCATTCCACCAATACATTTTCTTCAAGTCATTATACATTTTCGTACTGCCCAGATGAATCGAGAGACAACCACTATGTGCTTCTTGCAGGATCTTTTGAATCAATTCCTTGTTCTTTGGTACACAAATCCGATCTTTAAACATCAAACACCCATTAGAACCAATTCTGAAATCTGACTCTGTATCAACCTCACATCATTTTCTTTTGGCTTGCAAGTCTTCATCGCTTTTCTGAGCATCACAAATCTCTTGTAAAAACATCGATCTTACTTTCAACTCGACTAGAATCAAACCATCATCTGACATTTCCAACTGAGTGTTCATAGCTCTCAAAGCAAAGAACAACTTTTTACTCAAAGCATCAGCAACTACATTTGCTTTTCCTGGATGGTAGTCAATCACAAGCTCGTAATCTTTTAATAACTCCAACCATCTTCACTGTCTCAAGTTCAAGTCTTTTTGTGACATCAAATATTTAAGACTTTTGTGGTCAGTATATACTCGACACTTTTCTCCATATAGATAATGTCGCCAAATCTTCAAAGCAAACACCACCGCAGCCAATTCCAAATCATGAGTCGGATAATTCCTCTCGTGAGTTTTTAACTGCCTCGAAGCATAAGCCACAACCTTTCCTTCTTGCATCAGTACACATCCCAAACCATTTAGAGAAGCTTCGTTATATACCACAAATTCTTTACCTAACTCGGGCTGTACTAACACTGGTGCCTCTGTTAATAACTTTTTCAATTCTTCAAAACTCTGTTGACATCCTTCCGTCCACTCAAATTTAACATCCTTGCGGAGTAATCTAGTCATAGGAGCAGCAATTATAGAAAATCCATTCACAAACCGTCGATAATATCCAGCTAGCCCTAAGAAACTTCTAACTTCAGTTACATTCTTCGATGGTTTCCAATCAACAATAGCTAAAATTTTACTGGGATCAACCTGTATACCATCACCTGAAACAATATGACCCAAAAATCCAACTTCCCGAAGCCAAAATTCACTTTTCTTAAACTTGGCATATAACTGCTTGTCTCGCAAAGTTTGCAAAACTATCCTCAAGTGCTCAGCATGCTCTGTCTCATCTTTTGAATAAATCAAGATATTATCTATAAATACCACAACAAACTTGTCCAAGTATGGTCGAAATATTCGATTCATCAAATCCATAAACATGGCAGGAGCATTTGTTAATCCAAACGGCATAACTAAGAATTCATAATGACCATACCTTGTCCTAAAAGCAGTTTTAGGCACATCTGACTCTTTTACCCGCAGCTGATAGTACCCAGATCTCAAATCAATCTTTGAAAACCATGTTGCTCTTTTCAGCTGATCAAACAAATCATCAATTCTCGGCAACGGATACTTGTTCTTAATTGTCACTTTGTTTAATTGTTGATAGTCTACACACAATCTCATCGAACCATCCTTCTTTTTCACAAACAATACCGGAGCACCCTAAGGCGAAAAACTCGGTCTCATAAAGCCTTTGTCGATCAACTCTTGCAACTGTGACTTTAATTCTTTCAACTCTGTTGGTGCCATTCTATACGGAGCAATCGAGATCGGAGCTGTTCCCGGCATCAAATCAATACCAAACTCTACTTCTCTAACTGGAGGCAAACCCGGTAATTCTTCTGGAAATACATCCGTAAACTCACATACAATCGGCACTGATTCCACTTTCTTTTCAATTTCTTTTGTATTCAACACATACGCTAAATAAGCTTCATAACCTTTTCTCAAATATCTCTGAGCTGACATTGAAGAAATCACACTAGACAATGCCTCTGATTTATCTGATTCGACCCGCAGAGTTTCACCATTTTCACACTTTAATTCAATAACTTTCTGTTTACAATTTACTATAGCATCATGCAATGTCAACCAATCCATACTCAAAATAACATCAAACTCATCAAACGACAACAACATCAAGTCAGCCGGAAAGTAATAACCCCAAATCATTAAAGGACAGTTCTTGTATACTTTATCAACTATAACACATTGGCCTAACGGGTTTGACACTTTAATCATAAATTCTGTATTCTCAACAGGTATATTCATGCTAGATACTAATTTCATGCACACATATGAATGAGTAGAACCTAGGTCAATCAAAGCAGTAACATTAACATCATAGAGAGAAAATATACCAGTAATCACATCAGGTGAGGAAGCATCTTCACGAGCTTTAATAGCATAAGTTCTAGCCGGAGCCCTTCCTTCAGGTCTAACTGCTGCATCTCTGGCTACATTCTTGCTGCTTGCTTCACTCCCAGCTTTTCTTGGATACCTTCCTCTTGAATCTGCACCACTAGCTTTTGTACTCTAAAATTTTTCTTTTTGAATCCTCTCTGGGCAGTCTCTAATAAAATGATCCGGGGAACCACATCGGAAACATTCATTTGCTCTACACGGACCAAAATGATTTCTACCACACCACTGGCACTCGGGTTTAACAAATCTCGAATTCCCTACACTAGCTGCCGAAGTAGTCTGGGACTTAGGACCCATATTTTGCTTCTTAAAATTCCCATGTGACTGTCCAGCTGAAACTTGGGAACGAGGATTCATATTTCTTGATTTTCCGGGTTGCTGTGAGGGTGCATTACTCATTGGTCTTTTCTTCCAATTTCGTGTCTCAGATTCTACCTTTTTCTTCTCTTTAAGTAGTTCTTCAGCCTTGCAAGCTCGATCGACAAGTACCACCATTTCTTTTAATTCAAGAATCCCAACAAATACCTTAATTTCTTCATTGAGCCCATCTTCAAATCATCGGCACATCTTGGCCTCTGTAGGAACATATTCTCTGGCATACTTACTCAATCGAACAAACTCTCTTTCGTATTCAGTGACTGTCATATTACCTTGCTTTAGCTCAAGAAATTCCTTGCGCTTCTGATCAATAAATCTTTCACTGATGTATTTCTTCCGAAACTCTTCTTGAAAGAATTCCCAAGTTACCCTCTCTTTCGGTACCACCGAAATCAGTGTCTTCCACCAATTATAAGCTGAATCTCTCAACAAAGATATAGCACATTTCAAGCATTCCTCAGGTGTGCAAGACAGTTCATCAAATACTCGGATAGAATTCTCAAGCCAGAACTCTGCTTTCTCGGCATCATCATCTACATTAGCTCTGAATTCTTCAGCCCCTAGCTTACGGATTTTATCAACTGAAGTTCTTTGGAATTTCATCATACCCTTATCTTGAGGCATCGGGGGTACAGGTTGAGGAATTGGGGGAGGTGGGGGAGGTTATACATTCGGGTTTGTACGAACGAACTCAGTATACCAAGCACTCATCATCTGGAGAAAGGCTTCTCGACCCCTTTCTCCTCCTCCTTGACTAATAGTGGGAGGTGGATTTTCAGTCGGCACCGCCCTTTCAGCCGGAGCTAGTGCATTACTTTCTACATCATCGGCCACAGTTGGATCGGGATCCATTTACTATAAAAAAATCATTTAAAAGGTCAGAAGTCGTCACACTATCATAATATACACATATGGCATGTATAGCAAAATCCGTACATAAAACACGTTAGTCCGAGAACCGACTAAACCTGCTCTGATACCACCAAATGTAACACCCCCACGCCCGAGACCGTTGCCGGAGTCGAGCTTGAGGTGTTACCGAACATAATTTATCATTTAAACAACTTTACATCATTTATTTTGATTTTCGGAATAAGCAGTTTTTCTGCGTCATGGTCGCTAAAAAAATCATATCTTGAGTTACGAAACTTGAAATCAAGATCCGTAAATTTTCCCTGAATCTAGACTCACATATCTATCTACTAATTTTTTTCTAAAATTTTTGGTTGGGCTAGTTAGTACAGTTTATTAGTTAAAGTTACCCCTGTTTCAGGACTTGACTGCACTGACCTCTACTTACTTCAAACCACTTTTCTCCCTGTACAAAATTCATATAACTATACCGTTTGTTTATATTAAAATTAGATTCAATAATGATTCTGAGCATATAAATTATACCTCCTAATTATTTTCTTTTCAATTTATAGTGAATTTTCAAAGTTGGAATAGGGGATCCAGAAATCGCTCTGGCCCTGTTTCACTAAAACTCAAATATCCCCACGCCCGAGACCGTCGCCGGAGTCGAGCTTGAGGTGTTACCGAACATAATTTATCATTTAAACAACTTTACATCATTTATTTTGATTTTCGGAATAAGTAGTTTTTCTGCGTCATGGTCGCTAAAAAAATCATATCTCGAGTTACGAAACTCGAAATCAAGATACGTAAATTTTCCCTGAATCTAGACTCACACATCTATCTACTAATTTTTTTATAAAATTTTTTGTTGGGCCAATTAGTACAGTTTATTAGTTAAAGTTACCCCTGTTTCAGGACTTGACTGCACTAACCTCTACTTACTACGAACCACTTTTCTCCCTGTACAAAATTCATATAACTATACCGTTTATTTCTCTTAAAATTAGATTCAATAATGATTCTGAGCATCTAAATTAAACCTCCTAATTATTTTTTTACAATTTATAGTGAATTTTCAAAGTTGGAACAGGGGATCCAGAAATCGCTCTGGCCCTGTTTCACTAAAACTCAAATATCTTATAACATATAACTCCTTTACCTATTTCGCTTTTTCCATTTGAAAGTAGACACAATAAGCTTCAATTTCATAGTTAATTCTTCACCTAATTCGTTTTATACTATTTTTGGTGATTTTTCAAACTCACATCGTTGTTGCTGTAGTGTTCTGTTTTATGGCAAGTTTCATCTTTTTATGAATTCTCATGAACTATATAACATATTAAACTCACAAGGCATCCAACATTATCTAGGCTAGCCATACCAATTACTAATCATTATCAAGCATTTTCTCAACCAAACCACAACCATATCACAAGATTATTTACACAAAACAAATATATTGCTATACATGCCATACATCAAAACATACAAACCAATATACCAATTTTTCCTCGGATAGTGTGAGCGTTTCTTCGATCTTCCCGATATCCAAGTTGGCTCACTAAAAACTACAATGAATGTAAAGGAGGAAGTAAGCATAAATGCTTAGTAAGTTCACATGCAAATAACAAGTAACATAACAAAGCAATTATATCAACAACAATAGCATGATATCACCAAGATACAAACCACATTTCTAGCTATCGTGTATCATCTTACCACCTTATTTCTGTTGTATCAAGTTTCAACCCGAGGGTTAAGTACATACCTGTCCAAATTGTCCATTTCACAACACTTACCACAATATCATTTTCATCTTGACTACTCTTCCATTCCGCTAGAATTTTACCCGTTGAACACATCGGAATATAACTCGGATACACGGATCATTTGCACATAAGTGCCACATATGTAATCAATCAATCATGTAACCCGCCCATAAGCGAACTCGGACTCAACTCAACGAGCTCGAGCGTTCGCATCCATAAGTGAACTCGGACTCAACTCAACGAGCTCGGATGCCTAGTTACGTCTCACGAACTCGGACTCAACTCAACGAGCTCAGACATTTGCATTCATAAGTGAACTCGGACTCAACTCAACGAGTTCGGATGCCCAACCATCCTAGTGACATGTCACTTGTATCCTAATCTATTCCCAAGGTTCAAATGGGATTTTCCTCAGTCACACATTTCCCAGTCGTTCTCCTCGAAATATTGGAACCAATACGTTGCTTGCATCTCATACTTATCAATTTAATCGCATACTTTTCATACCAATACATAATATTTCACAAAGCATAATATTCATAATAACAAGTATCATATCATATAAATAGAATTAAATCACTTAAAATAGCAATTATGTTACATTATTTACACATGAACTTACCTCGGTACAAAATATAGCATTTTTGCGATTTAGTCCAAAATCTTTTCTTTTCCTCGATGAAGGTTGATTCCACGTCTTTCTTGATCTAAAATAACACATTTAGCTTATTTAATACTCACATTATCAAAATAGTCCTAAATTCAAATTTTGGCAAAATTACAATTTTGCCCGTAAACTTTTGCATATTTACACTTTTGCCCCAAAGTTCGGAAACTTAATTTTATCACAAATTCTTATGTTTTAGGACATGCTGATCATTTATTTACCATTAGCAAGCTCAAATTCCCACTAAAACACATACTTATGAACAATATGTACTTTTACCGATTAAGCCGTTTTACTCGTTTTTACTTAAAACCGAGTAGCACAAGTTGTCTAACATAATTTAAAACCTCATATTCTATCATAAAACATCATAATACACAAATTTCACCTATGGGTATTTTTCCAAATATGAACCCTAACTTAAATTATTGCTAACATAAGCTTTATCGAGTTACTAGGACTACGAAAACGTAAAGAACATTAAAAACGGGGCTTGGAATCACTTACTATGAAGCTTGGAAGCTTGAAACAAACCCTAGCTATGGAAAATCCTTGAAATTTCGTGGTAATGAAGAACATGACCAATTTTGTGTTATTTTTTTCCTTTTTATTTCATGTTAATATCCAAATGACCAAAATGCTCCTCCTTACTAAACTTTCAAAAATTCCATCCATGTCCAAATTTTATCCATGAACTTAAAATTGGTCAAATTCCTATTTAAGACCTCCTAATTAATATTCCAAAGCAATTTCATACTAGAAACTTCTAGAATGCAAGTTTTGCAACTTATTCGATTTAGTCCCTAATTTCAAATTAAGCACTTTACGCTTAGAATTTCTTCACGAAATTTTCACACCATCATAAAATCATATCATAAACATCAAAATAATTATAAAATAATTATTTCTACCTTGGATTTGTGGTCAGGAAACCACTACTCTGATTAGGCCCTAATTCAGGATATTACATGTTTAGTATAAGAGGGATCATTAGTCAAATGCACCATTTTAGTTGTTGGCCAACCAAGATTTTATTTAATTTAGGTGCACAACTGTTATATTAAGGATTATTAAGGTAATTATGGAAGGTTTAGTTGCTTAAAAATTTGTTTTGTAAGGGGGCAAATTTCTAAATGACCGAATTATTGTGGATTACTAAGGTGGAGGTCTTGCATGGTAATAAACCCCATTCTAGTTAAAATTTCGGTAGTGGAAGGTTTATGAATATATTATATGCTTATTTTAACTATCAAAATAAAAGTAAGATGAATAAAAAAAATTGTAAGTGGGTGAAAAGAGCAAGGTGATTTCACTTTGTTCTTCATTGCCGTGAGTTGAGAGAAAAATAAGGGAGGTAGAAGAAAACCAACATTCGGCCATGGTAGCATCAATTTAAGGTAAGTTTTTATATTATTTTACTTAATAATTGATGAAATTTAGTTGATAGATAGGCATGAGACATAGCCCATGTATTGAATTTTGGTTTAGTCATGAATGTTCCATTCGACCATTGATGGAAAAATAGAAACTTTGAAGCTTTTAAGTCTTAGAGATATGAATTACTTTATAGAGCTCTTGAGAGATGTCTTAAGGTTAATTTTACATGAATTCTTGAAAACATGCTCAAATTATGCAAGTGTTGCTTTGTGTGGTTCTTTGAATAAAAAAAAAAGAGGGGGCATTCGGCTATGTCCATTTTGCATGAAAGAGTTTGGCTTTGAGTTAGTTTTCGATTTAAGAATTTAATTAGTGAATGAGCTTGAAATCTTGAATTTTTATTTATAATTAGTTTTGAAGTACTTGTTGAATTAGCCGAATGGGAATATGATGAAAACTTTGATTCATGGCATTTTATTTGGTATATCTTAATTATTAAGGATGATAGATCTTATGTTAAATTAATAAATAGATCTCATTGTTAAGGGGAGTATTCGGCTATGTAGCAAAGCATTTCATTGTGGAGGTTGGTATATTAAATTCCTATACGTGAATTTTGGGTATGCTTACAAGTAGTTTAATGGTAAATTCTTGCTCAAGAATGCCGAATATACTTCTAATTTTTTTGTGACTAATGTTATACTTGGGAAGAGTACAAGTTGTATTTGGCCATGACTATGATAGATGATTTTTGCTGATGGCATAATGTTTAATTAATCGTAGTGTCCATGCTTTCGATTTTATGCCTATGTATGTTTGAGTTAATTGCTAATGTAAGTACTAGTTGAATGTAACTTGTGATGTAAGATAATGAATATTATGCTATGTTTATTTAGTATGTGCCGAGTGAGATTAATCATAAATTAAAGGAACTAAGCTAGTTAATAAAGGTTAATATTACATAATTAACTCTTATTACATTCGGTCAAGAGAATGAACAATTAAGTCTTGATAAGTTCCAATTGTTTATTTAAGCTCAAGAGCAAAAGGGATCAAAGTCGGATAGGGGAAAAGAGAAAGTAGTAGAGTAGCCGAGCTACAACCGTTCGAATATATCGAGGTAAGTTTTGAGCATACCAACTTAGCACACGTATGAATATGATATGAAATATTTAAGTTGAATGATTTATAACTAGTTGATCTTATGTTGATAAAAATCCAATTATGAGACATAAAGATCTGAGTTATGTAACATCCTGATTTTTTGGGGCTTAATGATTTATGTGATGTTGGTAAAATTTTAAATGTTGAGATGTGGTTGTGAAATTCATGTTTAGAGTATGTAAATGGGCTTATGGAAGGCCCATGAGTTGGCCAAAACTCGGTAGAATTTTTGAATTTTGGACTTAAAGAATTAGGGGTTCTGGTTAGGAGGCCTTATCAAAATATGTGGGTAAAATGTATCTCAGGAGGAGCCTTGGTAGAGTGGCTAAGTGACGCCACTAGTCTCCTAAAAAGGTGGCATGTAAATGAGGAGAGAGGGCCAATGATCGATTCACTGAGGGAACAAATGTGTGTTTATTTTTATGTCCTGTGCATGTCAGAGTTTGAAGTCAATTATAACTCTATGTGAGAAGAGTTTGAATCGGTCAAGTGCATGGATAGTGGAGAGATAAGGGGGAGCATATCTAGGAGGGATTTTAGGAGAATTTGAAAGTAGGGAAGTGTTGGCCGGCCAAGGGAGTGTTCTTTGGTGCCAATTCGGCTTTTGAATTTTATTTGGCATATTTTCTCTTCTCTTTTCATTATTGCCGATTACCCATAAGCCATAACCTCTTTCTCTTCTTTCATTTTCTTCACATACTCCCCTATACTCTTTTCTTACTGTTCATCTCTTCTGTTTCTTTACTTAGCCGAATAGCCAAGGAAACCGAATCCCGAAAGTCCTTTTTATGCCCTTTTTTTTCTAAGTGACAACCCTTAAGCTTTCTCCATCTTTTGAAGCCAATTTTAGTAACCTCTAAACCCCAATTCCATGTCGAGTATACCACTGCAAAAATACCAAATTAAATCACTATCTTCTCTTTTAAAGTAAAAAGCCAAAACACATCTTCCCTGGGGGCTTGGTGGCCGGATTCTAAGACCTTTGTAAGGGGTGATTGTTGCTGGCGTTGGGAGAGCCAGGTTCGCTTAGAGTCAAGAGTAGTTCAAAAGAGTAGCATGGTAAGTACTCGTGTCTCTATTTTTTTCGATATTTTAGATGCTAAGTAAAGCCGAAACCCCCTAAAGCTTAGGAAGGTTGTCGATTTGTGGTCTGGGCATTATTAGGCCTTATTCATTCGTTTTATGATCTTTTGGTAGCAAAGAGGACTACTTTGGAGGAGCAGCAAGGATTGGAGAATCGGTGTGAATAAGTTTAGTTCGAATTGTCGAATCCTGCAGAGGTAAGCAATCTACGGCATTAGGGGTAGTGGCCGAATAGTATTAATAAGATTGTGTTATTCTTTTGGATTTTTAAGATCTGATACATTAAGTATATGAATATAGGACGAGTGCGTGGAGGATTTTGGGAAGTCAATCGTTGTTAAGCAGGTGTGTAACATACCCCGTAATAGCTTAGATCCATATTGTTTAAAAGCCGAAATATCAAATTCTATTGTTGTTGTAACTTGGAAACCCGAGATGGTATGTGGATGAGTACATTCACGATGGACGCAGTAAACAAAGTTGATGGAACAGGTAAGAGCACGATTTAGAGCAAATTTGGTAAGTTGGGCCTCGTTGGGCTAAAATAGGGCCCAATGGACTTTCGGGCCCATTTGGGTAAGGTTGGTAAGAAAAATGGAATCTGGTTAGATTGCATGTTAAAACTATTAGAACCGTTGCGTAACATAGGTTAAAAGAGCCTAAATGACTGAATTGGTTACGTAGGGCCCATTAGGGGTATTGGGCCCAATAACTTGGTTGCGCTATAATAGGCTAAAAATTGTTGTTTAAACACTTGGAATTGATGAATAAACATGGGAAACCCTAATAATTGATAAAATTATGAAATTACCCCTAAACATGGAAAATGACTATTTTGCCCCTAGGTGAAAATGACTATTGTACCCTAGGGTTTCTATCGGAATATGATGATTGTGATATTGATATTTTACATGCTATGACATGATATGCACATGATTTACACATGATATGCTATGACATGTATACGATATGCCATGGATTGCTCATTAAATGCATGGGTTGGGTTATTATATGATGGAGGAAGTGTTAAAGGGCTTTGGCCCCAATTTACCGTAAAGGGCTTTTGCCCCAGCTTTTAAAAGAGGCTTGGCCTCCAGTTATATGATTAAGCAGCTATGCTGCCAGTGGAGAGTAGCGGCAGGGTGGGTTGAGTAGCATCCCCACATGGTGTGTTGGCTGGTACGGGTGGAGAGTAGCGGCTGGTGGGTTGAGTAGTCTCCCCAAACAGGTTTTCTGCATACATGAATGAATTGACCTATGTTATAATGAAATGGGCCTAAGGGCCATACCGTTTACAGAAAAGGCTTCAGCCTAGTGATATGATTAATGAAAGGCTTCGGCCTAGTAACTGTTAAATGAAAAGGCTTCGGCCCAGTATATGTTGAAACTGAGTTTGTGCATGTATGGACTTGGGCTCTGAAAGGGCTTATTATACACTGAGTTTCCAAACTCACCCCCCCTTTTTTCCTAAAACCTTGCAGGTGAGCCTTGATGTGGAGACTGGGAGCTGGTGGGAATTCAGAGTGGCCATGATGTTCAGTTGGATTTTCTTTTAAATGAGTTTTATTTAAATATTATTATCTGATTTTGGGTTGTAATAAGGCCATTTTAACTATTTTCTTTCTGGGTTTGGTCGGTTTTAAACTTTATATTCTGCGCTGTTATTAATATTTTAAAATGGGCTAGACCTAGGTTACGTTTTTAAATAACTCTTGGTTTCCAAATCATACAAAGATAAAATAAAGCATTTTAACTAAAACATCACTTTGAACAACTCCATCTCGTGACATTTTCAAAACTAGCAACAACCAAAAGTGTGGCAATGGTTGTGGGCATGTCGAGGATTGGATCCAATCAAGAGCTTGGTACTTAAGCAGCTTTCATGGCTCACCTCCTCTGTTTCGGATACCTACCTGGTGCACAGCTTCCATTCACTTTAGTGGCAAAAGAATTCTTTTAAAATTATCGTTAATCTCTTTAAGAAGGGTTGTTGAGATCAAAACATGTGTTTTTTTTGGAAACGTTCCAATGTGACACGTCGGATCTGGCCATAACGTCTGGGCCGGGTTTGGGGTGTTACATTTAGTGGTATCAAAGCCAGGTTGCAACAACTCGGTTGTGGGTTTTTAACAGGCTTTTTTAAAATTTCAAAATAATGACTTTTTAATCAAATTTAAGGATTTCTAAAATACTAGTAAAATAAATAAATAATTTTTTTATCACATTTTTGTGGCTAAATATATGCTTTAAATTATTTGAAGGAAGAGGTGGCACACGACATTCCCGGCCCCGAGTCTGTAAGTATACTTTCTTTACCGTTTGATATTAAAATGATATTTGAGAATGATATGATACTATTGTTGGTATTAATATGATGCTATAGATAGAATCAAGACCCTACTATGTTACTTTAGATAGGGTAGAGCTAAAAAACATTTAGGATCGAGACTGTAGTTAGGATACAACGTTGCGGAAACAACTTCTGAACTACTATACTTTTATAAGATATCTCGTAATAAACAACTGAAATATTAAGCTAATGTCATAAAAATTCGTAATCAGATAATTCGATATAAGTACCAGAGGAACTCGTGGACGGAGCCGCGGACGTGGTCGCGGAAGAGCGCGAGCTGAATCTTCATCCTCAGGGCATAGGCCAGCTGAGGAGGTGTCTGTGCCATAATCAGCTGAGACTGGGTCACATGATCGGGCTGTAGGGGACGATGCCTTATCCCAAGCAATGTTGAGGGTCTTAGAAAGGGTTGCTGGAGCTAGTACTGGGACAGTGAATAGAGGATCTATCTCTGAGCGACTGCGGGCCAACGGAGCAGAGGTTTTTAGGGGCGTATCTGGAGTAGCCCCGAATGTGGCTGAATATTGGCTAGAGGCAACAGAACGGATTATGGACGACTTGGATTGCTCTGCGGAGCAAAAGCTGAAAGGGGCTGTATCGTTGCTGCGAGACGAGGCTTACCAGTGGTGGATCACAGTAAGGGAGAGTACCCCGGCTGAACGGGTAACTTGGGATCTATTTAAGACTGCTTTTAAGGGTAGGTATGTTGGAGCTAGTTATATAGATGCTCGTCGTAAGGAATTCCTAAATTTAACCCAGAGTAGTAAGACTATTGCCGAATATGAGGCGGAGTTTTTGAGATTGAGCCGATATGCTAGTGGGATAGTCGTGACTGAATACGAGCGTAGTGTTCAATTTGAGGATGGCCTTCAAGATGAACTTAAAGTGCTGATAGCTCCGCAGAGGGAGCGTGATTTTGCTGCGTTGGTGGAGAAGGCCAAGATAGCTAAGGAGGTTAAACGGGTTGAGCAACAGAACCGTCAGAAGGATCGATCTAGATTTAGGAGGGATTCTGGACCCTCGGGTGCTGCATACAGGAATGTTAAACGAGCTAGAGTGGAAGAACCAGTGCGAGCAGTTCCAGTGAACACCGTTAGACCGCAGGCTTGTAGGGACTGTGGAAGGGCACATTTGGGAGAGTGTTGGAGTAGAACTGGGGGATGTTTCCGATGTGGGTCCAAGGAACACAAGTTCAGAGAGTGTCCTAGGAGAGCAGCTCAGGATCAAGCTGCTGAGCCAAGGGCTGTCCAACCAGTGCGAGGAGGACCACCACCACAGAGAGGCCGTGGGCAAGGCAGAGGTGGTAATGGTAATAGACGAGGACGTGGGGCACCTGGCAGGGGTGCTGGTCATGCTGAAGCTCGTCAGCCAGCGTTGGTTTATGTCGCACGACGTCGCGAAGAGGGTGATGCTCCTGATGTTATAACCGGTACGTTCTTCATTCATAGCACGCCTTATACTGCTTTGATAGATGTTGGTTCCACTCATTCGTATGTTGCCTGTAATGTATCTGGGGCGTTGGGTGTGCTTCCTGAGGAAACAGTGAGTGGGGTATCAGTGATAAGTCCTTTGGGACACTCGGTTAAGATAGATAAACTCTTTAGGGAGGTGCCTTTAGAGACTCAAGATAGGGTATTTGTAGGAGATTTAATGGAGCTGCCATTTGGAGAATTTGATCTTATCTTGGGAATGGACTGGTTAACTAAACATAAGGTGACATTGGATTGTGCTGCTAAGAGGATGGTGCTAAGAACTGTCGAAGATGAGGAAGTATTAGTCATTGGGGAGCGAATGAACTATTTGTCTAGTGTGGTTTCAGCTTTAAAAGCTGAAAAGTTGATTCGGAAAGGTGGCGAGGCGTATTTGGCCTTTGTAAGTCAAGCTAAGCCTGAAAAGATGACCGTAGAGTCAGTCAGGACTATCAAAGAGTTTCAAGATGTCTTTCCTGAGGAGCTTCCTGGATTACCTCCAAATCGCGAAGTTGAGTTTGGAATTGACCTGCTACCTGGAACGGCTCCAGTGTCCATTGCACCTTATAGGATGGCACCAAAGGAGTTGGTGGAACTGAAAGCTCAAATACAAGAACTATTGGACAGAGGATTTATAAGACCAAGTGTTTCTCCGTGGGGCACACCAGTTTTGTTTGTAAAGAAGAAGGATGGAACCATGCGGATGTGTATCGACTATCAGTAGTTGAACAAACTGACGATCAAGAATAAATATCCCTTGCCAAGAATCGACGACTTATTCGACCAGTTAAGAGGAGCGTCAGTATTTTCGAAAATCGACCTTCGGTCAGGATATCATCAGTTGAGAGTCAAACAGGGGGATATTCATAAGACGGCATTCAGAACTCGATATGGTCATTACGAGTTCTTGGTTATGCCCTTTGGACTGACTAACGCACCAGCAGTATTCATGGACTTGATGAATCGAGTATTTCAGCCATACTTGGATCAGTTCGTAGTTGTGTTCATCGACGATATTTTGGTGTACTCGGAAACAGAAGAAAAGCATGATGAGCATCTTCATACCGTTCTGCAAGTATTGAGGGAAAATCAACTTTATGCTAAGTTCAGTAAGTGTGAATTCTGGTTGCGTGAAGTAACTTTCTTAGGACATGTTGTTTCTACTGAGGGGATTAAGGTAGACCCTCGAAAAATTGAGGCGATCTTGGAATGGAAGCCACCAAGGTCAGTGACAGAAATTCGAAGTTTTCTAGGGTTGGCAGGTTATTATAGAAGGTTTGTGGAAGGGTTCTCTGTTTTGGCGGCACCATTGACAAAACTTATAAGGAAAGGAGTACCGTTTGTATGGACCAAGAAGCAGCAAGAGGCTTTTGAGAAGTTAAAGAAAGTTTGACCGAGGCACCAGTGTTGATACAGCCAGAGTCTGGTAAAGATTTCACTGTGTATAGCGATGCGTCACACGTAGGTTTGGGTTGTGTGTTGATGCAAGAGGGAAAGGTGGTTACTTATGCTTCAAGGCAGCTTAAACCTCACGAGGTGAACTATCCTACTCATGATTTAGAGTCTGCGGCGGTGATTTTCGCGCTTAAAATTTGAAGGCATTACTTGTATGGGGAAAAGTGCATCATCTATACAAATCATAAAAGTCTTAAGTATCTGCTGACTCAAAAAGAGCTGAATCTTAGACAGCGAAGGTGGATAGAGTTGTTGAAAGACTATGATTATTCGATTGAATACCATCCAGGCAAGGCAAATGTGGTGGCTGATGCGTTGAGTCGTAGGACTATAGCAGATTTGAAAGCAATGTTTGCTCGTTTAAGCTTGTACGATGATGGGAGCCTATTGGCAGAGTTGCAAGTGAAATCGACTTGGGTAGGACAGATTAAGAGGCAGCAGCTGTTGGATGAGTCGTTGAATTTTCAGTTTCAGCAAGCCGAGAAAGAAGAGAATTCAGACTTTGGATTGAACGGTGATGGGGTTCTTTGTTTCCGAGGAAGAATTTGTATGCCGAAGGACTCGGATCTAAGATTGATGATTTTGAAAGAGGCTCATAGTGGACCTTGTGCCATGCATCCAGGAGGAAATAAGTTGTATCGAGACTTGCGAGAGTTATATTGGTGGCCTGGACTGAAGAGGGAAGTGACCGAGTTTGTGGGAAAATGTTTAACGTGTCAACAAGTAAAGGACGAGCATCAACTGCCTTCAGGTTCGTTGCAGCCAGTGAAAATACCACTTTGGAAGTGGGAAAGAGTAACCATGGATTTCGTAAGTGGGTTGCCTTTGACACTTTCCAAGAAAGATTCAGTTTGGGTGATTGTGGATAGGCTGACGAAATCTGCCCATTTCATACCTGTTTGAACCGACTATTCACTTCAGAGGTTAGCCAAGTTGTACGTAGCAGAGATAGTGCGATTGCATGGGGTGCCAGTATCAATAATTTCTAATCGAGACCCAAGATTCACATCTCAGTTTTGGAGGAAATTGCATGAGGCGTTAGGAACGCGACTGGATTTTAGCACAGCTTTTCACCCTCAGTCAGATGGGCAGTCAGAGAGAGTTATTCAGATTTTAGAGGACATGTTGAGGGGTTGTGTGATCGATTTTAGGGGCAGCTGGGAGGATTACTTGCCATTGGCAGAATTTGCTTATAATAACAGTTATCAAGCAAGTATTCAGATGGCCCCATATGAGGCACTGTATGGAAGGAAATGTCGTTCGCCTACTTGTTGGACTGAGTTGGGAGAGAGACGAGTACTTGGACCAAAGTTAGTGGCTGATACAGAAGACAAAGTTAGGGTAATCAGATACCGTTTGAAATAGGCAGTAGATCGACAGAAGTCGTATGCGGATCTAAAGCGTAAGGATATTGAGTATGCTGTAGGAGACATGGTCTTTCTTAAGGTTTCGCCTTGGAAGAAGATATTGAGATTTGGTAAGAAGGGCAAGTTGAGTCCGCGATTCATTGGGCCTTATCGAATTGTAAAACGAATAGGACCGGTCGCTTATCAGCTAGAGTTACCACCGGAGTTGGATCGCATTCACGATGTCTTTCGTGTGTCAATGTTAAGGTGATATCGTTCTAACCCTACTCATATCATGCCAATTGCAGACATTGAGGTACAAGCGGATTTAACCTTTGAAGAAGAACCTGTGTAGATACTTGATCGCGACATTAAAGTGTTGAGAAGAAAATATGTTCCATTGGTAAAGGTACTTTGGAGAAACCACGGCAGAGAGGAGGCTACTTGGGAGCCCGAGGAGGCAATACGTCAGCAGCATCCTCAACTATTTTGATAAGGTAAATTTCGAGGCCGAAATTTCTTTAAGGAGGGTAGAGTTGTAACATCCTGATTTTTTGGGGCTTAATGATTTTATGTGATGTTGGTAAAATTTTAAATGTTGAGATGTGGTTGTGAAATTCATGTTTAGAGTATGTAAATGGGCTTATGGAAGGCCCATGAGTTGGCCAAAACTCGGTAGAATTTTTGAATTTTGGACTTAAAGAATTAGGGGTTCTGGTTAGGAGGCCTTATCAAAATATGTGGGTAAAATGTATCTCAAGAGGAGCCTTGGTAGAGTGGCTAAGTGACGCCACTAGTCTCCTAAAAAGGTGGCATGTAAATGAGGGGAGAGGGCCAAGGATCGATTCACTGAGGGAACAAATGCGTGTTTATTTTTATGTCCTGTGCATGTGAGAGTTTGAAGTCAATTATAACTCTGTGTGAGAAGAGTTTGAATCGGTCAAGTGCATGGATGGTGGAGAGATAAGGGGGAGCATATCTAGGAGGGATTTTAGGAGAATTTGAAAGTAGGGAAGTGTTGGCCGGCCAAGGGAGTGTTCTTTGGTGCCAATTCGGCTTTTGAATTTTATTTGGCATATTTTCTCTTCTCTTTTCATTATTGCCGATTACCCATAAGCCATAACCTCTTTCTCTTCTTTCATTTTCTTCACATACTCCCCTATACTCTTTTCTTACTCTTCATCTCTTCTTTTTCTTTACTTAGCTGCATAGCCAAGGAAACCGAATCCCGAAAGTCCTCTTTATGCCGTTTTTTTCTAACCCACAACCCTCAAGCTTTCTCCATCTTTTGAAGCTGATTTTAGTAACCTCTAAACCCCAATTCCATGTCGAGTATACCACTGCAAAAATACCAAATTAAATCACTATCTTCTCTTTTAAAGTAAAAAGCCGAAACACATCTTCCCTGGGGGGCTTGGTGGCCGAATTCTAAGACCTTTGTAAGGGGTGATTGTTGCTGGCGTTGGGAGAGCCGGGTTCGTTTAGAGTCAAGATTAATTCAAAAGAGTAGCGTGGTAAGTACTCGTGCCTCTATTTTATTTGATATTTTAGATGCTAAGTAAAGCCGAAACCCCCTAAAGCTTAGGGAGGTTGTCGATTTGTGGTCTGGGCATTATTAGGCCTTATTCATTCGTTTTATGATCTTTTGGTAGCAAAGAGGACTACTTTGGAGGAGCAGCAAGGATTGGAGAATCGGTGTGAATAAGTTTAGTTCGAATTGTCGAATCCTGCAGAGGTAAGCAATCTACGAGATTAGGGGTGGTGGCCGAATAGTGTTAATAAGATTGTGTTATTCTTTTGGATTTTTAAGATCTAATACATTAAGTATATGAATATAGGATGAGTGCATGGAGGATTTTGGGAAGTCAATCGTTGTTAAGCAAGTGTGTAACATACCCCGTAATAGCCTAGATCCATATTGTTTAAAAGCCGAAATATCAAATTCTGTTGTTGTTGTAACTTGGAAACCCGAAATGGTATGTGGATGAGTACGTTCAATATGGACGCAGTAAACAAAGTTGATGGAACAGGTAAGAGCACGATTTAGAGCAAATTTGGTAAGTTGGGCCTCGTTGGGCTAAAATAGGGCCCAATGGACTTTCGGGCCCATTTGGGTAAAGTTGGTAAGAAAAATGGAATCGGGTTAGATTGCATGTTAAAACTATTAGAACCGTTGCGTAACATAGGTTAAAAGAGCCTAAATGACTGAATCGGTTACGTAGGGCCCATTAGGGGTTTTGGGCCCAATAACTTGGTTGCGCTATAATAGGCTAAAAATTGCTGTTTAAACACTTGGAATTGATGAATAAACATGGGAAACCCTAATAATTGATAAAATTATGAAATTACCCCTAAACATGGAAAATGACTATTTTGCCCCTAGGTGAAAATGACTATTATACCCCTAGGGTTTCTATCGGAATATGATGATTGTGATATTGATATTTTACATGCTATGACATGATATGCATATGATTTACACATGATATGCTATGACATGTATACGATATGCCATGGATTGCTCATTAAATGCATGGGTTAGGTTATTATATGATGGAGGAAGTGTTAAAGGGCTTTGGCCCCAGTTTACCATAAAGGGCTTTTGCCCCAGCTATTAAAAGAGGCTTGGCCTCCAGTTATATGATTAAGCAGCTATGCTGCTAGTGGAGAGTAGCGGCGGGGTGGGTTGAGTAGCATCCCCACATGGTGTGTTGGCTGGTACGGGTGGAGAGTAGCGGCTGGTGGGTTGAGTAGTCTCCCCAAACGGGTTTTCTGCATACATGAATGAATTGACCTATGTGATAATGAAATGGGCCTAAGGGCCATACCGTTTACAGAAAAGGCTTTGGCCCAGTGATATGATTAATGAAAGGCTTCGGCCCAGTAACTGTTAAATGAAAAGGCTTCGGCCCATAATATGTTGAAACTGAGTTTGTGCATGTATGGACTTGGGCTCTGAAAGGGCTTGTTATACACTTAGTTTCCAAACTCACCCCTCCTTTTTTCCTAAAACCTTGCAGGTGAGCCTTGATGTGGAGACTTGGAGCTGGTGGGAATTCAGAGTGGCCATGATGTTCAGTTGGATTTTCGTTTAAATGAGTTTTATTTAAATATTATTATCTGATTTTGGGTTGTAATAAGGCCATTTTAACTATTTTCTTTCTGGGTTTGGTCGGTTTTAAACTTTATATTCTGCGCTGTTATTAATATTTTAAAATGGGCTAGACCTAGGTTACGTTTTTAAATAACTCTTGGTTTCCAAATCATACAAAGATAAAATAAAGCATTTTAACTAAAACATCACTTTGAACAACTCCATCTCGTGACATTTTCAAAACTAGCAACAACCAAAAGTGTGGCAATGGTTGTGGGCATGTCGAGGATTGGATCCAATCAAGAGCTTGGTACTTAAGCAGCTTTCATGGCTCACCTCCTCTGTTTCGGATACCTACCTGGTGCACAGCTTCCATTCACTTTAGTGGCAAAAGAATTCTTTTAAAATTATGATTAATTTCTTTAAGAAGGGTTGTTGAGATCAAAACATATGTTTTTTTGGAAACGTTCCAATGTGACACGTCAGATCTGGCCATAACGTCTGGGCCGGGTTTGGGGTGTTACAAGTTAGGTAACCGAATGCCTATGTGGAATTGAAAGAATAAAGTGATTAGCATGTGCATATGAAATTCGCGTGGTTGTTTCCATTAAGCCGAATGGGTAGGGAACGATATATTAAATGTGTATGTTTTTCCTATGTCGAAAATCACTAATGAATTTTAGAATTGATAAGTCATGTGAAACGTATTAGATTGTGGGTGAATCATGTACGAGACTCAATGGTGATACATTCAGGCCTTCATGCCTAGCAGGCTTCGTGCCGGTGATACATTCAAGCCTTCGTGCCTAGCAGGCTTCGTGCTGGTGATACATTCAGGCCCTCGTGCCTAGCAGGCTCCGTGCCAGTGATACATTCAGGCCCTCGTGCCTAGCAGGCTCCATGCCGGTGATACATTCAAGTCCTCGTGCCTAGCAGGCTGTATGTCGGTGTTACATTCGGGCCCTTGTGCCTAGCAGGCTTAATGCCGGTGACTCTAGCATGTGTTAAGGTTATGAGAAACTATAATACAACTTCAATAGAGGGTGAGCATTACATTAAGAAGCTCTGGTATGTATTACATATTCATATGTGATATCGAAGTTAATCGCAACTTGAATACTAAGATTTGTTGGATATATGAAGATAGTTTCATTTATGCTTATCATAGTATTTCATACGTATATATATATATGTGTGTGTGTGTGTGTTTGGCCACGAATGAGCTTATATGAAAGAATGTGATTTTGCTGTGATATAAGCGTAAGAAGTCAATTAGAAGAAAATGCTAAAATTTCGTTATGAATGAATGTGTATTCGGCCAAGTGGATATGTCCTTATGAATTGAGTTTTGTGTCCTTGAATATATTTGAATCAATAAGATATGAATTGTATAATTACTCAAAGCTTACTAAGCATGTGAAAGCTTACTTGTTGTTGTGTCTTACTTTGTTTTTTTTTTTTTTAGATCTCATTTGAAGCTACGGTTCGAGGGATTCAAGTCTAAGTCATTCACTCTATCGTCGATATATTTTGGTATTTTTGAAAGTTTATTTCCTTGAACAATGGCATGTATAGGCTAAAATCTTTGTTTTGGAATTGAATTTCATTTTGAATTGTATATATATGTATAGCCATGCGAAAATGGCTTTCCTAATATATATATATTCTTATATAAATTATGCATGTTAATGATTGAGTATGAATGAACATGAAAGAAGTGTGCTTATGATATTAATGCCGTATATGTGTTATGCTTGCTTAGATTGATAGTTTGAAAGTAAAGGCTAATAGTATGAGATGGAGATGACATTTAGTATCACTTATGTATACGGTCTAAGTTTGCTTGCTTGAAGATGTTAATTGACCATAAGCAATTGGGATCAATTGATTAGATGAAAAAGAATATGGTTGAAGATAGTTATTCAAATTCGTGACATGGCTTGAGTTTAGGAAATCTTTGGGAAATCATATATGAGCTTGCACATTCGGCTAGGTAGTAAAATGATGCTTAAGTTAATTTTGTATATTTAATTTTGCTATATGAATGGTAACCAATAGTTAAGGTAAAACACAAGTCCAATTTATGGGTGGTATGTATGTGAATGTATTCAGATAAAAAAAAATTTTTGAAACATTATACAATTTCGTTCTGTGCTATTACATGTTGTTTGTTCTATAATGCCTCTTAACCCTCTGTCGACGGGTACGGGTTAGAGGTGTTACAGCTAGGGTTGTGGCCACTTTCAAGCTTGATTGTAAGTCCATCCTAACCCTGTTTTTAATAATTTTTACGTGTTTTTAAATCCTTGTAACCAAATCTATCCTTTTCAAGGACTAATTTGAAGTATTAGCAAAGTTTCAAATTTTACCCATGTTAGACATGTATGTATTTTCATGTCTAATGGTAGAATACGAATGTTAGATGTGTGATAAACGACTTTTGCTAGGTGATTTTCGGTAAAAATGTCAAAAATGACCTATTTGCAAAAGTTGTAAAATGTGTGTAGAAGTATGTGAATAAATGAAAAATGTGGGCTGCTATAAGCATGTATCAGGTTTGGCAAGGCTTGGGTTTTGGGAAAACTGAACACATTTCATTTTACGAGCCTAGGGACTAATGTGTAAATAAGTGAAAAGTTAGGGAAAAAATATAATTTTGTGATAATATGAATTTTGGACTAAACTGAAGAATGTGATAATTAAATTAGCTAAATTTGGAATTACAGATCAAGAGAAACGAGGTTTGGACCTAGATTGAGGGAAAAACAAGGTGTTAGACGTTTAGGTCCTTATTCTACTATTTTGTACCGAGGTAAGTTTGTATGTAAATAATTCATCGTCAATTTATGTTTTAGTGCTTTAATATTGTATGAATTGTATGATTGACCCTTTGAATATATTTGTTAAAGTTTCGACAAGTGAGAAATTTGGGTTGAACCTTAGGAATCGAAGAGGATACGAGTAACATGTCACTAGGAACTTATGTGTATGTGAATGTGTATGTGATGCAAGTGCTGGTCTTGTACGTGATACCAGTGGCTGGGTACTCCGGCATGTGTTACAGATACCTGTCAGCTTGTGTGAGCAGTACTTGGTAGCTACGTCTCGACCGTCAGCTTGTGTGAGTAGATCCGTGACTAGCTCGAGAACAAGCATATATGTGAAATGAGATATGAGGTAGCTTGGCTACATATGTGGCACTTATGTGCAAGCTTTCTGAGTATCCGTTAATCTTCCAAGTGTTCAACGGAAATTGTTAAATATGTGAAAGTATGTGGTTGTGTTATGATTTGGTACAGGTATGTACGTGGAATTCATAAGTATGAATGCTATATGAATTACGTGATGATTATGTGGTTAAGATGTTTGTTATTTGCATATGAACTTACTAATATATTTAGCTTACTTTCTTTTCTTTCCCTCATTTTATAGTGTCGCCAAGCTAGCTTGAGATCAGAGATCACTGGAGACTTGCCTCACACTATCGTAAACATTATTTTAGGTATTGAAGAAAATATTATTTTGACAGTATGGCATGTATAGGGGACTTGTTCATTTTGTTATGTGTCATAATTGATTTAGCCAAACATGTTGGCTTATTGGTTGAAAGTTTCTTTTGTATAAGGCCATTGGAAATTGGCTAATGTTAGCTATATGTATAATCATATGACGATGCATTTCATAGATGTGGAAATTTGCATGATTTGGGTTGATGAGTATGTGATGTTTAAGTATGATAGATATTGTAACAGCCCGATTTAGACCCTATTCAGAACAGTGGTTTTGGGACCACAATTTCGAGTCAAAAAATATATAAAAATTATTTCCTGTGTTTATTATGTGTGAATTTATATTTGTGAAATTTTCGTGTTTTAGTTTTGTCGTTTGAGTGCCCGTTTTAATAAGCATAAAATAAAAATTTGGTAATTAATTGTGTAAGGGCCGAATTGAATATGTCTTTTTAAATTGAAGTATTTAAGTTGTAATTAGGCCATAGTTAAAATGGATGGATGGTTTTGGCCTATGTTTATAATGGTTTTATATTTTATAATAAAAGTTAGTTTAGTAATTAAGTAATAACATAATATATAATAAAACATAAGTTAAAAATTATGCATGCATTCATCTTCCTAAAAGTTAAATATAAAAATAAAGAAAAGAAAATTAAGCTTTGAAGTTTTGGCCATGGTTTTACTTGATTAAGGTATGTAACTTGCTCGGTTTTTTATAATTTTACGTTTTTTTAGTTCGTTGCAGTGAAATGTACGAAGCCCATGCTTTAATTTTTGATTTTGATAAATATTTTGAGTTATGCCATTGATGAATAATTGAGCCTTGTGATGTTAGTTGATGAATTATGAAAGATATGTTTTGTATTGGAATTTTGGATGAGTTTGAGTAATTAGGGCTAAATTGCAAAAATAATAAATTGTGGGATTAAATGTGAAATAAATGAAATATGCTGACTTGTGTGAGCATAAGGAAGATTCGATCTAAGCATGATGTATTCAAATTTTGCATGTTTTGTGTTTTGTGCAATTTGGACCAAAATGTAAAAAGTGTGAAATGTTAGGGAAAAATAGTAATTTACCCATTTATGTGTTTTTTGACTACAGTGAATGAAAATGTGTTTGAATGAGTTTAATTTTAATATGTTTAGATTAAGAACAAAAGAAATCAGATTTGGATCGAGGGAAAACCAAAGTTGTCGAATAATCATCTCGTTCCGATTATAGTTGTCCGAGGTAAGTTTATAAGCAATAGACGTTGTTAATTTTAAATAAATACGAGTTATATATGCTGAAATGAAGTATGTGAATATATATATATATGGTAGCCGAATGTGTATATGCTTAGGAACCATGATTATATGTGAATGTGATTTGTTGATATTTAACATTGAGTGTGAGAATATAAAATAGCTACGTCTATAAGAATGGCACTAAGTGTGCAAAACTAAAACGATGGTGATTGAATAATGGGCACCAAGTGTGCGATACCGAGACCAATTTTGTTTAATGCGAGGGCACTAAGTGTGCAATACCGAGACCAATTTGGTTCAATGCGAGGGCACTAAGTGTGCGATTTCATTATAGCTTCAGCTAATTATTTAGCACTAAGTGTGTGAATCCATTGAGTGATTAAAGGTGATCAAACGAGTTAATACATCGAGTTTTAAAGTGGTAAAGGTGATATATTAGTATGTGATAGTACATGTATGTGATATTTAAATGCTATATGATAAAAAGGTAAGTTGGCTATTTGATATGCAATGCAAATTATTTATGAAGCAAATGATAGTATAAGTGTATATGAAAGCCTATATTAGGCCAAATGGTAAATATATGTGATATCATAATGATGATTTATGTGAATTTATATATGAATGAATAAATTTGGCAAAGAATGTGTATATGATCTTGGAAGTGAAAAATAACTATGTTATTATCTACACGTGTATTCGGCCAAGTTGAATTTGATTCATAGTTATATGTTTGATATATGAATTTTGCAAGCTTGAATGTGTATATGTGAAAATGATAACATAATTTGGTTTTGTTATATTGAACTATTAATGTCCTTGAGTTATCTATTTTATTATGACTTACTAAGCTATGATAGCCATTATGTGTGTATGTTTGTCTCTATTTTATAGATTTTGGAGACTAGTAATGGGCTCGAGGACCGTTAGTGATGTATATCACACTATCGAATGTTTATCGATATTTTTTTAAAGTTAAATTTCAAACCTATGGCATGTATAGGCTATACTATTTTCGGATATGTTTGAAGTCGTGTATATATTATGCCATGTGAAAATGGCTAATTTGATATATAAGTATTTGCTATCTTGATCATATTTCTTATGTGTACTAAGTTTGGTTTGTATGAAATGCTCAAATGATGATCATATGTCTTATGTGTACTAAGTTTACTAAGTTTGGTTTGAATGAATCGGCTATGGTATATACATAAGTGTGAATTATGCTTGATATGTTACTCATGGGTTTGAAGATTCAGATATGTCTTGTATATGATAGTAAGGTTTAATTTAGTTGATGATTGTATTTGGTTAAATGTTGGTTTTAGGTAATGGATATGTTTGATTAATAATTTGGCATGCCATGTACATATATTTGTGAGATATGCTTGTAATCATAGATGTATGTATTCAGCAATTGACATAGAAATTAGATTACTATATGACGTGTGGTAATTGTTATTTGATTTATCATGGATATGTGGTTTATCCAATAGGTTACATGAAAAATGAGTCATTGATTATGGATTTAATTCTATGCAATAATACATGTGTATAAATTGATTTAGTAAATAAAGTGAACATTAAATAAATCATATGTATTAAGCATGAATACATTCGGCTAAGGCTTTGTAAACTGACCAAATGAATAGTACTTTAAGTTATAAGGAATCATGATTATTTTTATGCAAAATAGGTATATGTGGATGGTTATATGTACCTTGAGAGATTGACCATTTGGTGCTCTTTTAAAATATGTCTAAATTGATATAGAATCTATTAGTATTACGTATAACTACTTACATTTGAAACCATATGTAGTAATGTACATATGCCATGAATGATTTGGTTAAATTTGATATACCTTTAATGTGCCGAATAGAGTTTTGCCAAAAATGATATGTATTTTTAATTATGTTTACTTTATATGATTCATGTTGGTAATAATTGATTGAATTATTTGTATTACCATTGATGTATGCATATGCTATGTGGTAAATGAGATATATATATTCGGTACTATTTACTTATGAATTATGTATCTGGTTATTAGTTTGAAAAATGTTATGATTTGATTCGAAAAGATTTTAAATGAGTTATATATGTTAATGTTTGATTGGTTTAAAAGTTTGAGCAAGTGTATGCATATGATTATTCAGAATTTGTTTCTCGTCCGGTAATATCTCGTAACCCCATCCCAGCGATGGATATGGGTTAGGGGTGTTACATTTGATTGGTATCAGAGCTACAGTTTAGTCAATTTTAGGACTAACGTAGCTCGTGTGAGTCTAGCTACACATGCCATATTTTATACTGTGATAGTGTGATGACTCCTGACATTTTAAAATGTGTTTCCATATAGTAAATGGATCCCTATCGAGCCGTAATTGATGATGTCTGTAACACCCCAGACCTGGCCCAAACGTTATGGCCGAATCTGGCGATGTCACATTGAAAGGATTATTCTCAAAACGACTTTGTTTAGTTAAAATCATATATTACAAAATATAAAGCAGAAATACTTAAGACTTGGTGCCGGGGATTCAGCGTGCCACTTCTTTAGCTGTCAGATTTCAGAAAACTCAAAACTTTTCAAAATCAGACCTTCAAAACATGTATATTTTGAAGAAAACTAGTTTGAAAGAGTTTTTCTAAATTTTTCAAAAACTGATTTCCAAAAAAACCCTTCTTGAGCCTAAGTTTTAAAATTTTACGAAAATGTTTTTGGACCCGATCCACAGTCGAGTTGTTGGAACCGGGCTCTGATACCACTAATTGTAACACCCCAAACCCGGCCTAGACGTTACGGCCAACTCTGGTGTGTCACATTGAAGTGTTTTTCGAAAACCATGTTTTCATTGAAAACCCTGCTTAATGTTTAGAAACTTTTACCGGTAAACTTGTATAAAACCTTATGGAAAAATTGCGAAAGCTTGTAAACCTTTTTAGTTGCAGAAATATGTTATTATAAAAGCAGTTTAAGCATCGAAAAATTAGACTTTCTTTGTTATGGCTTAAAGTGAATGGATACTACGCGCCAGGTAGGATTCAAGAGAAGAGGAGGTGAGTCATTTAGACTACTTAAGTACCAAGCTCTTCCTAGATCCAATTGATAAATGATAAATTATACATATTTTTACCTCATGTTTAACCTTTATTTTGGATGAATTATTATCAAATTAGTGAGAATTGGTGCTCTTAATCTTTCTTTTTCATATCTTACACTCAGGAGAGCATAGGGAAGAGAAAAAAACAGAAAATGGACTGAAAACGGAGAAAATGGGCCAAAATGTGAAAATGCACAGCCCAAGAAGTTACCACACGACCGTGGCACACGGCCATGCCACACGAAGACCACACGGTCCAGCCCTGACAAGCACAGCGAGGCCACACAGCCGTGCCCCAATCGATAGAATCTCACATGGCCTCTTGTCGAAGTACACGGGCGTGGCACACGGGCGTGTTCTAGTCATGAGGAAGAGGAATTTCACTCGGATTTGGATACTTAGGGGCTAAGAAAGCCATTCTAAACTCTATATAAAGACCTAGGGGACAACTTCAAGGGCGTGCTTATTTCCCACTAAGGGAATACTCTTTTCTCTCAGGAACGCCATATTTCTGCCAATACAAAGAGTGTAAGCAAGGGATTACTCCAAGGAAAGCCGATTGATTCATCCCAGAAGCCAGAATTCTACATCAAGACAGAGGATCTCCCTAAATTCCTTCAGGGGTTTTCGGGTTCTTTATGTTTTGTTATCTTAATTCTTCTGAGATGTTTTCTTTCTTTATTATGAACTAAACCCCTTAAATACTTGAGGGGGATGAAACCTAGGACGAATCTTGTTATTATTTATTCTTGAGTTATATGATAAATACTTGAGTTGTTCTTAATTATGTGTGCTTAATTCTTGTGTTAATAAGCCTAGGTATTAATTCAAGAAACGGATGTGCTTAAAGCAGAGGAGCAAAAGTCCCTGTGATAAGACTAGATCTACCATAATTAAACGAAGTTGCATGCAACCCTAGACATAGGGCGACAGAAATCTGCCGGATTAGGGTCAAACCTAATATGGGGAAACATAGATCGAATTAATGCAACATAGGGTGTTAATTAATAAAGGAACTTTAGTTAACAACCTAGGCTTAGTTGCTCTTCGCCTCGACGGAGGGTTTAGCGTAAATTAGGGATCTCTACGGATCAAGTCAAGTGAATAAATTGTCTAGCTTAAGAACCAATAACAAGTGAAGTCTATGTGGATTCTCCCTTAAGTATTGCTTATATCAATCAGTTTTCCCGAAAGTCTTTCTTCAATTTACTTTTTGAGCACTTTTAGTTAGTTTTAGAATTAGTTTAAATCAACTCTCTTTATTTTTAGGCTAGATAATAGAAAGGAAGTAAGTACTAGTACTTTTGGTTCCCTTAGGTACGATAACTCAGTCTTGCCACTAAACTATACTACTGTTCGATAGGTGCGCTTGCCTTTAACATCGTGATATTAGTTAGTTTTGGTGTGATCAGTTTTATAAATTTTATTGCTTAATATCGTGAGTCGTTATCACTAATCCTAGACATGCACACATCCATTGCCACACTTTAACCTGATGACTTGTCCACGAACAACAAATTAAGTTTAAACGTATTTAAGATATTTATTTATGAAAACATTTATGTTGCAGAAGCTTTGCTCTATTTTCGAAATATTTTGAAAACAAGTAATTTTTATAAAAACGCGCCGTAGAGCTAAATGATTTCAAAACAATTTAAACGATGTCCTACTTAAGCTAAAAACAATTAAATAATTAAAGAATTAAAAACCCAAAATAAAATAAATAGAGCGGCCTTATTACAACCCGGAAACCAAAATTAAGTAATCTAAATAAATAATAAAATGAAATAATTGAAAACTAGAAATTTAAATCTTCCTGGCCACTCTGAATCCCTCCCAGCTCCAAGTCCACCGACTAGGGCTCACCTGCATGGATGGAAAAAAAGGGGGTGAGTTTGGAAAACTCAGTGTGTATAGAATGCCCATCCAGAGCCCAAGTCAGCTCAAGCCCACTGGGCCGAAGCCCTATCCAGATACAGTAAACTAGGCCTTAGCCCTTTCATTTAACAGTGTGGCCCATAGGCCCATTTCAGAATTGAAGAGATAATATCATGTATGCAAGCCCAACCCAGCCTAAATCCAACCGCTACACTCCACCCGTACCAGCCCTACACACCATGTGGGGAATAACTCAACCCATCGAGCCCTACACTCCACAGTTGCAGCATAGCTGTTCAGATATCTGTAAATTGAGACAAGGCCTCCAGTACGTGGTCAAGCCACTTTCAGTACTTCCTCCATCAATATCCCAGTCCCATGCAACAGATAATAATGACATGGCATGTAGTAAACAGTAATAGTATAATCATGCATTTTGCTCAAACTTAGCCCTAAGGGTATAACAGTCATTTTGCTCCTAGGGGTAAAATAGTAATTTTCCACCTCTAAGGGTATTTCAGTAATTCTATCAGGTTTTAGGGTTTCCATGCATATTACAATCACTAATAATCCATCCGTCATTGCAAAAGTCTATTTAACTTAGTTTATCAAATTTAGCTATTGGGCCCTAAACCCCTAATAGGCCCTACAGTGTCTATTTAGCAAATTAAGCCCATTTAGTTCAAATTTTATGACCAACTTTCTAGTTTTAGTAGTTTCAATCCTTTATTCTAACAGAACATACTTATTGCCTATTTTTACCCATATGGGGCCGTAAGCCCATTGGGCTCATTTTCAGCCCATCGAGGCCTAATTACCGAAGTGCACGAAATTTCACACACGACTAGCTTACCGCCTTGTGATTTTAGATCTAACGATTTCTAACATCTTGTGATCATTCGCACACTCACAAGCCCACAAAATGCAGGAATTTCGGCATTTCGGCTTTCGCCGAATTAGACTAAAGAAGGGGTTCGATACACACCTGTTTCGCGACGACTGCTAGAGAGATCCCCCACGATGTCCTACAATCGATTACCACAATTCTTAGATTGCAAAACTACAACAAACAATCCCAATATTCACTTACCCATATTCGGCCAATGCCCCTAAGGCCCTCAAAATCGTACCTTTGCCGAAATTGATGATTAGATCTAGATCTAGTCATTCCAAAGATCCAAGCTTTCGATCAATCACCTCTAGAACACACTAATCACCAAAAGAAATCATTGGTTAATGACCCTTAGAGCCCTAAGCCCCAATCGACAACCTCCCTAGATTTTAGGGACTTTGGCTTTTTCTAAATCGTAAAATAATGTAGATCTGGGATAACGAGTACTTACCATAGTTTCTCCTTATGTTCCTACTCAGATCTGATGTAGATCTATCCCCTAAATGCTAGTAGAACTTGTAACGCCCCTAAACCCATTCCCTTCGCAGGAGGGTTAAGTGACATTACTAGACGATTCGCAATCACCGGCCACGCTCGTACAACAAAATGAAAGCATTCATAGATAGCACAATTTATACCATTCAACTCTTATCCTCATTTCACAAAGTTTGAAAGAGAGTATTTACTAATGAAACACCTAACCGAATTTCTTATTGACAAGGTAATTGGTGTAAAGTCATTTTTAAACATTTTCATCATTTAGATCTTATAACCATTCATTCAGCAAAATGTTCACAACTAAAGGATGAGCAAGCCATTTATGCATGGCTAAAACATATATATACATATTCAAAATAAAGATCTTTAATTCGGCAACTATGAGTACTTCCTATACATGCCATTAACGAGAGTCTAGCTAATTAGGTACCGAACAAGTCTTGATAGTAGAGATGACTTCGAGTGAGAGGTTCCCGAGACCGTAGCCAACGAACAAAATCTATAAAACAGAAGAGTATAGGGCAACAGAGTAAGCATTTACTAGCTTAGTAAGTTTAAGAATTTAAAACATTTAAACTCTAAAACATTTGTACATTTAAACTAAGAACTTTTCTAATTGACCGAACATTTATTAGTCAAGTTAGACAATCATCATGCATACATAACCTAAACATTTCTCAAAATCAGAGTTCGTATCATTTTTATTAACATCTTTCCCTTGGCCGAAACCAACATTAATATTCAAGGCTAACTATGTTTTACCCATGTTCTCTTACATGCTTATATTTTCATTCCAAATCTAAGGTATGCAAAATTTAATGATTAAATCTAGTATAACATATTAGGGTTTGAGGTTCACACCTCCTAGGTATATATATATATATTATTTTTATTTCATTACTTTAAAACAATAATTAGAGCATCTGAACTTAATTTGTAGCAAAGATCTAAACAAATTCCATTTCATATTTAGTATGGGTACATACCTAATTTATTTGAGGAAATAATTTCCTTCATTCATGACGATTATAACATAACACCTATTTTAGCATTATTACCTTTAGGCTTTAACCAAATATACTCTAGCCATAAGGCTCTTCGGGCTGGACCCGGGTATTAATATGGCATAATTGCCCTTCGGAAGCAACTCGGATATATCACTAGCCCAGCGGCTCTTCGCGACTTGTCCCGGATATTTCACTGGCTCGAAGGCCCTTCGGGACACAGCCCGGGTATTTCACTAGCTCAAAGGCTCTTCGGGACTTAGCCCGGATATTTCACAATAACTTTATATAAACGGATCATTCAACATTCCTTTCACACATTTGTTTCCCCTTTAACATTCTCTTGTAATGATATCCCTTAACACATAACACAACATATTCGCTAATCACTTTACCTTTAGGTACAAAAGAAATTCCCATTTCAAATTAATGCACGTAAACTTTATTTCTACCGAATTATAGGCTCTATTGCCACTTTCTCATGTAATTTGCTATAACTAATACCAATCTAAGTAAATAGATATAGTCATCATGCTTAATCGAATGATAGAACAAAATTTCGTTACTTAAATCTTACCTCGTGCCTTTTTGAGTAGATACGGTCCGACTATTCTGAAATCTTGGCTTTTCCCTTGTCCGATGCTATCCCTTTAGGCTCTTGAGCTAATTTAGACATATTAATTTAAATTAACATTTATTTTATCAATTTCCTTACATAACTCGGAAATACCTACTTAACAATTCCACACATTCGGCCCAAATAAAAAGAAAAACACACACACATACACTTAGTCACAAATAAAGGAAACATCCTTAATTCTAATATACATACACTTCAATCCACTCATCGATAAACATTTTATTAATATACTATACTCTATTGCCGAATACTATAATGCATTACATCAAAACATTTCAATTAGCTAAATAACAAGGGTGACTAAGGGCTCTTCTTCCTTTTTGGTATTTAAATATTTATCCCCATTTTAAGGCATAGCAATCTTATAGGTGAATGCTTCAAACTTCACTAAGATTATCCATTCATCAAATTATACCTATTTTAAAGCAATTCATTCGGCCTTGAACTGATGATATAACCAAAATTACCACTTTTCAATGAAACCGATTACAAAATTTGCTTAAACACTTATCTATACCCATATTTTGAAACGCATATATTCATACTTCTCCATTTGTTATCAATATAAACTTTGTACAAAATTTAGACCCAATTTATAAATTCTAATGTTCATGACCGTATAGCCATTTCCAAGATTTAAGTCACCCAAGCACAATTTGCATTTCTAAGCCTATGAATATACAATCTCATCAATCTTTCCACCTAGTAACTCTCGTATACTCCATTTCTTATTTCTATCCTCACAACTTCAAAAACTTCCAAAATTCTACATGGATTCCTCAATGGCCGAATGAAATAGTTACCAATAAAAAGAAATGAAAGTAGATTCATGGTCTTCATATTAAGCTTAACCATCAACTAGAATTTACAAGAACTTAAGGAAAAATCATCAAGAATCCTCACCTTAGCTATAGTCTTCAATGGCCGAATGTTAGCCTCTTCTTCTTTCTTTTCCTATTTCAATTTCGGAAATGAAGAACAATAGTCCTCCTTGTTCTTATCACCATTTTCTTTATTACTTTATTAAACTAATTCATAAAATAAGCCATTTAATCATAAAATACTAATTTAAAAAGCAAAATTTAACAATCACCATCATTATGGCCGGCCACTACTTTGAAAAAGGAGTAATTGACATGCAAGTCCTCCTTTCCTAATCCATGTATTAATTAACCTTCTAAATTAGTCTATCATATTATTTTCAAGTTCTCACTTTAATCCTAATTCCTAAAAAAAATTCACATCACAATTAAAATTTTAAGACATGCTATTTTCACCCGCAACACATCACATATAAAGAACATAAAATATAACACCTAATTTTCATCGTGACTCGGTTTTGTGGTCCCGAAACCACTTCCCGATTAGGGTTAAAAATTAGGGCTGTTACAGAACTCGAGTCTTAGAGATCTAAAGATTCGGCTATGAGCTCCTATGGTTATGGCAGTTTCGGCTTTTTGACTGGTGAAGAAGATGATGATTTGAGGCTATAACTTTAGAGTAGTCTTGTCGACAGGTACTAAGGGTTTAGAGAAGATGAAATTTGGTCAAAAGGAATGAAAAGAATAGAAGGAATTGGCTTGGAAAAATCGACACAAGAAGTAAGTTTTTGGGATTTCGGCTTTTATGGCAATTAGCTATGGTGGTTTTAGGGAGGATGGAATTGAAAGAAAAGATGGATTTGAGTAACAGGGATGTCCGGTTGATGTAGAAAGCAAAAAGAAAAAGAAAACAATGGAGGAGAATAAGAGGAAGAAGAAATCGGCACAGAGGAGAAGGAATCTGCGTTTTTGGCTTTTGTGAAAACTTAGAGAAGGATAAATGAAAGTGAAAGCTTTTAGGTGGCTAACCCTAATTTGTCATGACAGGAAAAAGAAAAGAACCTAACCCTAATATCAACTAAAACATTCGGCCCAACTCCCTAAGGCCCTCGCCGAAATTCATTTAAGTGATCACATGCCCGGCACATGCCTAAAAACTAAAAAGTAACAATACGCTTACCCTGCAACTTGAACCCTGGACCTTTAATTCCTTCCCAAGCGCCACTTTTTTAGGAACTTAGTGGCGCCACCTTGCCACTTTGCCAAAGCTCTTCTTGTATCATAATTTACGAAGTTTTTCTTAAAAGCCCACTGAACCAAGTCTCCTATTCACTTAAAATCCAAACTTGATATTTTACTGGGTTTTAACTTAGGCTTGGGCCTTCTAAATCCCCACTAACACACACTTAAACACAATTCCAATATTCAGCATACCAAAATTTCAAAATTTCACCAAAATCTCATAAATCTTGAAAAATCCCGAAAATCAGGACGTTGCACAAGCCCAACACTTTTAGGCCCAAATTTAGGGTGTTACAATTCACCCCGCCTTAAAAAAAATTTCGTCCTCAAAATTTCTAAATAATACGATAGTCGTGTATCGACTACTCTACTACGCTACCGTTGCACACTCTGTTCTAAATAATTTTAGTACGACCCAGAACATCTAATTACCGAAGTAAATAAACATGATCACTTGCGCAGACAATTCGTTTCCAACCATCACACACCTAACTAGAATAAGCTTGGTAAACTTTGCGTACCCTTAGAACCCATATCAATATTCTACATTATCAGTACACATATCAAATAACTACAAAGATCTCGAAAATTTTATTATTAATTCATATGTCTTATGTAGAGATAGTATTTTAAAATTTTTGTTTTTACAGAATCATAGCCTAGCTACGGTCTCAATTTTTTTAGGGTTTTTAGTTCTCCTACAGTCTCAGTCTCTATAGTCTTCAGTACTACCCTATCTACAGTATCATATCAAAGGCTCAATTCTATTTCAGTATAGTACAAAATATAAAGCAGAAATACTTACAGACTTGGTGCCAGGGATTCAGTGTGCCACTTCTTTAGTTGTCAGATTTCAGAAAACTCAAAACTTTTCAAAATCAGACCTTCAAAACATGTATATTTTGAAGAAAACTAGTTTGAAAGAGTTTTTCTAAATTTTTCAAAAACTGATTTCCAAAAATACCCTTATTGAGCCTAAGTTTTAAAATTCTACGAAAATGTTTTTGGACCCGATCCACAGCCGAGTTGTTACAACTGGGCTCTGATACCACTAAATGTAACACCCCAAACCTGGCCTAGATGTTACGGTTAAGCCTGGTGTGTCACATTGAAGTGTTTTTCGAAAACCATGTTTTCATTAAAAACCCTGCTTAATGTTTAGAAACTTTTACCAGTAAACTTGTATAAAACCTTATGGAATAATTGCGAAAGCTTGTAAACCTTTGTAGTTGCGGAAATATGTTATTATAAAATTAGTTTAAGCATCGAAAAATCAGACTTTCTTTGTTATGGCTTAAAGTGAATGGATACTATGCACCAGGTAGGATTCAAGAGAAAAGGAGGTGAGTCATTTAGACTGCTTAAGTACCAAGCTCTTCCTAGATTCAATCTTAGACATGCACACATCCATTGCCACACTTTAACCTTATGACTTGTCCTCGAACAACAAATTAAGTTTAAACGTATTTAAGATATTTATTTATGAAAACATTTATGTTGCGGAAGCTTTGCTCTGTTTTCGAAATATTTTGAAAACAAGTAATTTTTATAAAAATGTGCCGTAGAGCTAACCGATTTCAAAACAATTTAAACGATGTCGTACTTAAGCTAAAAACAATTAAAGAATTAAAGAATTAAAAACCCAAAATAACATAAATAGAGTGGCCTTATTACAACCCGGAAACCAAAATTAAGTAATCTAAATAAATTATAAAATGAAATAATTGAAAACTAGAAATTTCAATCTTCGTGGCCACTCTGAATCTCTCCCAGCTCCAAGTCCACCTACTAGGGCTCACCTGCATGGATGGAAAGAAAGGGGGTGAGTTTGGAAAACTCAGGGTGTATAGAATGCCCATCCAGAGCCCAAGTCAGCTCAAGCCCACTGGGCCGAAGCCCTATCCAGATACAGTAAACTGGGCCTTAGCCCTTTCATTTAACAGTATGGCCCATAGGCCCATTTCAAAACTGAACAGATAATATCATGTATGCAAGCCCAACCCAACCTAAATCCAACCGCTACACTCCACCGGTACCAGCCCTACACACCATGTGGGGAATAACTCAACCCACCTAGCCCTACACTCCACAGTTGCAGCATAGCTGCTCAGATATCAGTAAATTGAGGCAAGGCCTCCAGTATGTGGTCAAGCCACTTTCAGTACTTCCTCTATCAATATCCCAGTCCCATGCAACAGATAATAATGACATGGCATGCAGTAAACAGTATAGTATAATCATGCTTTTTGCTCAAACTTAGTCTTAGGGGTATAAGAGTCATTTTGCTCCTAGGGGTAAAATAGTAATTTTCCACCTGTAAGGGTATTTCAGTAATTCTATCAGTTTTTAGGGTTTCCATGCATATTACAATCACTAATAATCCATCCGTCATTGCAAAAGTCTATTTAACTTAGTTTATCAGTTTTAGCTATTAGGCCCTAAACCCCTAATAGGCCCTACGATGTCTATTTCGCAAATTAAGCCCATTTAGTTCAAATTTTATGACCAACTTTCTAGTTTTAGTAGTTTCGATCCTTCAGTCTAACAGAACATACTTATTGCCTATTTTGACCCATATGGGCCTGTAAGCCCATTGGCCCATTTTTAGCCCATCGAGGCCCAATTACCGAAGTGCACGAAATTTCACACACGATTAGCTTACCACCTTGCGATTTCAGATCTAACGATTTCTAACGTCTTGTGAGCATTCGCACACTCACAAGCCCACAAAATGCTGGAATTTCGACATTTCGGCTTTTGCTGAATTAGACAAAAGAAGGGGTTCAATACACACCTGTTTCGCGACGACTGCTAGAGAGATCCCCCACGATATCTTACAATCGATTACCACAATTCTTAGATTGCAAAACTACAACAAACAATCCCAATATTCACTTACCCATATTCGGCCAATGCCCCTGAGGCCCTCAAAATCTTACCTTTACCGAAATTGATGACTAAATCTAGATCTAGTCATTCCAAAGATCCAAGCTTTCGATCAATCACCTCTAGAACACACTAATCACCAAAATAAATCATTGGTTAATGACCCTTAGAGCCCTAAGCCCCAATCGACAGCCTCCCTAGATTTTAGGGACTTCGGCTTTTTTTAAATCGTAAAAGAATGTAGATCTGGGATAACGAGTACTTACCACAGTTTCTCCTTATGTTCCTACTCAGATCTGATACAGATCTATCCTCTAAATGCTAGCAGAACTCGAGTCTTAGAGATCTAAAGATTCGGCTATGAGCTCCTATGGTTATGGCAGTTTCAACTTTTTAACTTGTGAAGATGATGATGATTTGAGGCTATAACTTTGGAGTAGTGTTGCCGACAGGTACTAAGGGTTTAGAGAAGATGAAATTCAGTCAAAAGAATGGAAAGAATAGAAGGAATTAGCTTGGAGAAATTGGCACAAAAAGTAAGTTTTCGGGATTTCGACTTTTGTGGCAATAGGCTATGGTGGTTTTAGGGAGGATAAAATTGAAAGAAAAGATAGATTTGAGTAACGGGGATGTTCGGCTGAGGCAGAAAGCAAAAAGGAAAAGAAAACAATAGAGGAGAATAAGAGGAAGAAGAAATCAGCACAGAGGAGAAGGAATCTGTGTTTTCGGCTTTTGTGAAAACTTAGAGAAGGATAAATGAAAGTGAAAGCTTTTAGGTGGCTAACCCTAATTTGTCATGATAGAAAAAAGAAAAGAACCTAACCCTAATATCAACTAAAACATTCGGCCCAACCTCCCTAAGGCCCTTGCCGAAATTCATTTAAGTGATCACATGCCCGATACATGCCTAAAAACTAAAAAGTAACAATACGTTTACCTTGCAACTTGAACCTTGGACCTTGAATTCCTTCCCAGGTGCCACTTTTTTAGGAACTTAGCGACGCCACCTTGCCACTTTGCCAAAGCTCTTCTTGTATCATAATTTACGAAGTTTTTCTTAAAAGTCCATTTAACCAAGTCTCCTATTCACTTAAAATCCAAACTTGATATTTTATCGGGTTTTAACTTAGGCTTGGGCCTTCTAGAGGCCCACTAACACACTTAAACACAATTCCAATATTCAGAACACCAAAATTTCAAAATTTCACCAAAATCTCATAAAACTCGAAAAATCCCGAAAATCAGGACGTTACACAAGCCCAACACTTCTAGGCCCAAATTTAGGGTGTTACATGTGGTATGTGAATATTTGGATGTATTTCTAAAAGAATTTCCTGGGTTGCCTCCGGACAGAGAAATCGAATTCGGTATTGAATTGCTTCCGAGTACTGCTCCGATATCGATTACTTCGTATAGAATGACGCCGACAGAAATGAAGGAATTGAAAGCACAGTTACAAGAGTTGACTGACAAGGGATTTGTGAGACCTAGTTCTTCTCCGTGGGGTGCTCCGATTTTGTTTGTCAAGAAGAAAGAGTTGCGACTTTGTATTGATTATCGTCAGCTTAATAGAGTGACAGTGAAGAATAAGTATCAGTTGCCTAGGATCAACAACTTATTTGATCAGCTTAAAGATACTTCATTGTTTTCTAAAATTGATCTGAGATTCGAGTATTATCAATTGAAGGTTAAGGAGTCTGATGTACCTAAGACTGCTTTTAGGACCCGATATGGTCACTACGAATTTTTAGTAATGCCGTTTGGATTGACCAATGCTCCAGCCATTTTTATGGATTTGATGAATCGAATTTTCAGGCCTTATTTGGATAAGTTTGTAGTGGTTTTTATCGATGATATTTTGATATATTCTCAAAGTGCATCTGAGCACGTTGAACATTTGAGAATTATACTTCAGACCTTGAGAGAGAAGAAACTGTATGCCAAGTTCAGTAAAAGTGAGTTATGGCTTAGTGAAGTCGGGTTCTTGGGGCATATTGTCTCAGGAAAAGGTATCCGAGTAGATCCAAATAAGATATCAGTAATAGTTGAATGGAAGCCTCCTAAGAATGTGTCTGAAGTCAAGAGTTTTCTGGGTTTAGCCAGGTATTACCGTCAGTTTGTAGGAGATTTTTTAATAATAGCTTTGCCAATTACGAGACTGTTACGGAAGGAAGTTAAATTTGTGTAGATTGATGAGTGTCTGCAAAGCTTTGAAAGGTTGAAAAAGTGTTTAACTGAAGCACCAGTGTTAGTGCAACTTGAGTCGGGGAAAGAATTTGTTGTTTACAGTGATGCATCTCTAAATGGACTTGGGTGTGTTTTGATGCAAGAAGGAAAAGTAGTAGCTTATGCCTCTCGGCAATTAAAGCCACATGAAAGGAATTATTTGACTCACGATCTGGAGTTAGCTGTGATAGTTTTCGCCTTGAAAAGTAGTAGCTTATGCCTCTCGGCAATTAAAGCCACATGAAAGGAATTATTCGACTCACGATCTGGAGTTAGCTGTGATAGTTTTCGCCTTGAAGATATGGCGACATTATTTGTACGGTGAAAGGTGTAGAGTGTATACCGATCACAAAAGTCTGAAGTATTTAATGACTCAAAAAGATTTGAATTTGCGACAACGAAGATGGTTGGAATTATTAAAAGACTATGAACTTGTGATTGACTATCATCTAGGTAAAGTAAATGTGGTTGCTGATGCCTTAAGTAGAAAATCTTTGTTTGCTTTGAGAGCTTTGAATACAGATTTATCATTGTCTGATGATGGTTCGTTGATAGCCGAGTTAGTGGCTAAGCCGTTATTCTTACAAGAAATTTGCAAAGCTTAGAAATTAGACAGTGATTTATTAGCGAAGCGGACTTAGTGTGAAACAGATGATAGTTCTGATTTTTGAATTAATTCAAATGGTTGTCTAATGTTTCATGATAGAGTTTGTGTGCCGAGAAATACTGAACTGATTCGAAAGATTTTGCATGAAGCTCATAATAGTCGTTGGTCAGTACATCCTAGTAGTGTGAAAATGTATCAAGATCTAAAGAAAGTGTATTGGTGGTCGGGTATGAAACGAGATATTTCCAAATATGTAACAAAGTGTTTAGTGTGTCAGAGAGTAAAAGCAGAACATCAGTTACATTTGGGATTACTCTAGCCAACTATGATTCTCAAATGGAAATGGGAAAGGATTACCATGGATTTTGTTTCTAGATTACCTTTAACGCTGAGAAAGAAAGATTCTGTCTGGGTAATAGTTGATAGGTTAACTAAGTCAGCTCATTTCATTCCGGTGAGAATGGACTTTTCTCTGGATAAATTAGCAGAGTTATATGTATTTGAGATAGTTAGTGTAACACCTAGACCCTTATCCGTCGCCAGAATAGAGTACGAGGTATTACCACTCAAATCATAACTTCACAAAAGAATCCTCAATACCCATTCTTTTATTCTATACTCGAATACATAATCTAAAACCCAATACGATCATTACTAAATTCATACTTTGCACATGAGTAAAAATTGAAATGATTATAATTGAGCTCACAATATTGTACATATCATTTAAAGTTACAATACTATGCTAATTGCTGAACTTATTATCTAAACAATAAAACATCAAGGCATCAATAATGGAAATGTAACATGAATACAAACATCTCAAATCCTTAGTGATACAAACATTCACTTTAGCATTTTAAACTGAATCATATACGACCATGTCATATACTCCATTTATAAATTTGTTCACTCATTTACCTATAACTGGAAAGGAATCACATAATCACACATTCCAAATAATCTATCATAAACATATGCATATTTCATTCAGAAAAATTTGTTAGTTAGCCATATTCGCATGACATAACTTATTTACAACGCCGATCCAAAAGAAAATTCCTAAAACATAGCTTATACATGCCTTGACAACACATTAAACGATTTAAAAATACCAAAAGATCTTGGATAGTGTGGATGACTTCGACTTTAAATCCCCAAGCTCGTAGCTATAAAAAATGATCTATAAAATAGAGTAACAAAATAACTGAAGTAAGCTTTTATTAGCTTAGTAAGTTAAAGTAAACAAAACAACTTAATTTTAATATTTCATAGACCATAAGTACATAATCAATAACGAAAACATCATTATGCCTAAAGCTCAAATGCATATAACCTTGCACACATCTAATTTAATATTCTTTCGTTTTAATACTCACAAACATACTTATATCATTCAAACTCTCCAAAGTAATTAACTGATTTAACTTAAGGGAAAGGTTCCTAGACATTTTTAAGCACATTCATTTTCAATGATCGAATTCACAAATAATCCTGAAGATTTTGATGTAAAATCTCACAAGAACCGAATGCATAAACATATCCACCAATACAACTTCATGTACCTTATTCAATACGTATTTCAAAGACAATCAGAAGTTTACTTTCATATGATGTATAATTAATATGTACCTGCACAATTTAATGCTTTGCACTACTAATCACTGTCCTTCATACTTATTCCTCAAAACTGGATCTTATATTAATTCACTGGCAAATTAGCCTACTGGGTTACATCCGAATTCATCACCAGCATCAAAACCTGCTGGACTTATAAGTCCGAAACTCATCACCGGCCCAAAGCCTACTGGACTTTCTTGTCCAAAGTTTATCACCAACTCGTAGCCTGCTGGACTTTTATGTCCGAAACTTATCACCGGCCCGAAGCCTGCTAGACTTTTATGTCCGAAACTTATTTCTAATGTTCATTTAAAACCAATACATGAATAATGAATTTCACACATTTAAACATACTTATACATGACTTATTTTAGCTCACATGCCAAAGACCTTTCTTTCTCGTCACATACTTATACAATCATACACTTTTCACATTACTCAACTTTGGCCTCATCACATATATTATAGTACTTACATTTCACCTTTTTCTCATTCAAACATATCATATACATATAAGTATATAAAATTCACATTTGATCATTAGTATTTATGCAATTAGCTTCAATAGTCTATAATACAAAACATGCTCGTTTACTTAGTAACTTACCTCGAGTGTCTCCGAATGGTTGCAGATTGACTATTCGACCACTTTTTCTTTTCCCTTGTCCAACCTTTGACCTTGATGCTCTTGAGCTTATTTAAACAAATCAACGTGATTAAATTACTTAACTGAATTATTTTCTTTTAACTTCACATATGTAAGTTCGGCTATATAAATTCATGAACATATCAACCACTTATAATCAAAATGCAAACCATCTTATACGCAAGGCATACGGCACTTCAATTCAATATGCAAATTTTCACATATAAATACCAATAGCCCGATGCATAATAACCCTTTTATAGAACATAAATCTTATATTTATACTCATAAATCATATTATCAAATCGTAGGCACATGTGTAACAAAGGTTGTGCATTAAAAAATTTTACAAAGGTTTTAAACATTAAATCTCCAAACCGAATTATCAATACATATATACAAATTTAAAGCATTTAACATTATTTCATCATGGATATTCACCATGACCGAAAGTCCCTTTTGATCAATTCACTCACACTTAGCATACATTTCAAAATCAACTCACGTTCCATTCTTTATTACACTTATCACAAAATTCATCAAATCTCATCAAGAAACACACCCAATTCCATGGCCGAATATGCATTTACTACCAAAATAAAATTCCTACATCTCACCATCATGTCCAAATACAATTTGCTTAATTATTCATCTATAGCAACATGTAACTAAATTATAATCACATAAATTCATTTCATAACACAAACATCCAACCTTCAATGAATTAGCAATTTTAGCAAACGACCGAATGCTCATTCCTCAACCAAAAACCAAAGTTTTAACATGGGCTATGTAGGGAACTAAGTAACTAACTCAATTTTCACAAGAATTTGAAGAAAACACATGAAACATACCTTAAATCATGCTATGTAGTGACCGAATATGCTTGAGCTATTCCCTCTCTTTTTCTTTCTTTAAGTTCGGCTAAAACAAGAGTAAAGAAATCTCACCTTGTTCATATCACCCACTAACTTTTATTATATTCATTTATGACATATTATAATTCATAATATAAAATTATTATTACTATTTATAATGCATATATATATAATACATACATTTTTAATTCACTTATCAACATGGCCGGCCACTATCTTAAAAGTGGTAAAATTGACATGCAAATCCTCATGTCTTTAAACCATACAATATTAGGCCATTACAAAAATAACTTAACACATTTTCAAAGTTCTCACACAAGTCCTTTTTAATCAATTCAATATTCAAATGACAAAATCAACACATGAAATTTTCACACATGCATTTTCACATATAATAAGCATGAAATTTAACATTTAATTTTTTTGTGACTCGGTTTAGTGGTCCCAAAACCACTTCTCGACTAGGGTCAAAATATGACTGTCACAGTTAGATTGCATGGTGTGCCTGCATCCATTATTTTCGATAGAGATCCGTGTTTTACCTTAAGGTTCTGGAAGAAGTTACAAGAGGTGTTAGGTACTAAATTAAGTTTTAGTACTGCCTTTCATCCTCAAACAGACGGGCAATCAGAAAGAGTGATTCTAGTGCTTGAATATATGTTAAGATGTTGTGGTTTAGAGTTTGAAGGTAGTTGGGATAAATATCTGCCTTTGATTGAATTCGTGTATAATAACAGTTATCAATCAAGCATTAGAATAGCACCATATGAAGCTCTGTACGAACAAAAATGTCGGGCTCTATTGTATTGGACTGAACTTCGTGAGAAATACATTCATGGAACTGATTTTGTAAAAGAGACTGAATAGAAAGTAAAGATAATCCGAGACTATTTGAAGGCTGCATCTGATCGACAAAAGTCGTATGCAGATTTGAAAAGAAAAGAAATTGAGTTTCAAGTAGGAGATAAAGTATTTTTGAAAGTGTCTCCATGGAAGAAAGTATTGAGGTTTGGCCGGAAAGGTAAATTAAGTCCGCACTATATTGGTCCGTATGAAGTAATTGAAAGAATCAGTCCAGTGGCCTATCAGTTATCTTTACCTCCGGAGTTGGAAAGGATTCATAATGTGTCATGTCTCTATGCTCTGTCGATATCGATCAGATCCATCGCATGTGATTTCACCTACTGAAATTGAGATTCGATTAGATATGTCATGTGATGAAGAACTGATTAAAATTTTAGCATGAGAAGTGAAACAGTTGAGAAATAAAAGAATTGCTCTAGTAAAGGTATTGTGGCAACGTCATGGAATGGAAGAAGCAACATGGGAAACGGAAGAGACTATGAGGAATCAATATCCCCATCTGTTTCTTGGTAAGATTTTCAGGATGAAAATCCCTAAGGAGGGAGAATTGCGACAGCCCAAAATGGGACCTAAAGGAACAGTGGTTTTGTAACCACAAATCTGACTTAAAATAATTAAATCCTAAATATTTTATGTTTTTCTGATTTATTAAATATGCTTTGTGTGAAAATTGTTTAGAAAATTTATTGATTTGATGGCTAATTGAAATTTGGAACTAAATTGCAAGATGCGACCAGTGTGTGTGAAATTGTTGAAATTTTGAATTGAGTAAAATTCTGATAATGTCTTATAGATAAATTGTTGTTGCGAAAATATGGTTTGAAAATTTTATCGATAAAATGCCCAATTTTATTTTTAGGACTAAACTGTATTGTTTGAAAAATGTGAGATATATAGTATAAGTACCTATTTGAAATGGGGGTTTGAACTAGAGGTCTTTAAATGGAAAATAGACCATTAGAATATAGTATGGACACACATGGGCATTCTAGAAAATTTTGTATGTGATAGTCATTAAGGGCATTTTTGTCCATTTAGCTAAAAACTAAATAAAAAGATGAAAGAAAGATGAAAAGTCTTCATCTTCTTCGTTAGTTGCCTACCAAAATTTCTCTCCACCATAGCTCAAGGGTTTTGAGCTTTTTCAAGGAAATTGTAAGTGCAATCTTGCCCCGTTTTTGACTATTTTCGTATTTTTGAGTTCCTCTAAGCTTAAATTTCATGATTTTACTATTTATTTGAAAAGGTATTGAGTTCTAAAAATTTACCCATTCTTGAGAATTTTGTGGTTTGATAGGTAATGGTAGAAAATGAATTCTTAAAATCTTATTTACAGGTTTTTCTTAATAGTTTTTGGTAAAAACGTCCCTAAGGGACTAAAATGAGAAAAATGGAAATTTGTTCATAAGTATATGAAAAAGTGTGATTCTTGGATTGTTATTATGAGAAAGGATTTAGCTAAGTCTAAAATGCAAGAAAATAGAATGAAATTGAGTTTACGAGACTAGGGGCAAAATGGTCATTTTGCCAAAAGTCTGAATTGCGAACGAATTTGAGTAAGGAATTGATAAAGTGTGTTAAATGTGTCTATTTAGATCAAGAAAGAAGAGAAAGCGATTGAGATCGTGGAAAAGAAAAGGTAGTCGACTAATTCGAGGTTTAGTCATTTTGTTATCGAGGTAAGTCATGTGTAAATTATAGCACTCTTATATCATTGTAAATTATTTGATGGTTTCTATGTGAGAAAAATGTGAAAATAAATTACGAATTATGAAATTGTATGATGTTATATTCTGTAAATCCCGTTTGAACTGTAAGAATGTCTCTATATATGGGTGACATGTCACCTGAGGGTCTTTGATTCTGTCTGATTCTGTATCCCGAGTGCTAGGTGTACTTGCATGTGTTGCAGTCACCTGTCAGCTTGTGTGATCAGGCCCGTGGATTACATCTGCATTCTGTGATCTGAAGTAGCTTCGGCTACATATTCTGGTAGCTTCAGCTACGTATTCCGATGGCTTTTTCCATAATTCTATACTGGCTTCGGCTACATTTCTGTGAGGCACTTCTGTGCTAACCTTTGTGTATCTGTTTTTGTTCTGAATGTTCAACGGGATTAATGTTATTATGTGAAGCAATTCTGCAGGATAAGTAACTGAAAACGAACTGATTATGATATGTGTATGGATGTCTATATTTGGACAATTTTGGTAAGGAGGTGGATGAGTAAGTAATGTGATTGTTGCAGATGTGCTATGTGGAAAGTAAACGGCTTGATTAGTTATTGCGTAGATGCTGTTAATTTACTTGTGACTTACTAAGCTACTTGTAGCTTACTCCCTTTCTTTTTTTCTTCCTTTTAGATTATCGAGCATAGAGCATTCTCAGATTGGTGATCAAAAGAGGCTCGTCTCACACTATCAAGCTACCTTGGTGTATGTATACATGGTTTTGATATTTTAAGTTTGACATGTATAGGTGGCTAGCCATTGTATAAGATTTGTTTTCTAAGCTCAATAGACTAGGTGCATATGTGATTCTTGTTTTGTAAATGGTATTATAAATGTAGTCATATTGAGTATGTGACATTGGAATTGGTTGAGATATATGGTATGTATGTGAAATTGTGTTTTAGGGAGGTCAAGGCTTGGTAAATAGCCTGACACGGCCTGTACGGCAGGGCACACGGGCGTGTACGTAGACTGTGCCTTCCCTACACCTTAATTTTAAATTTTAGTGTACCAAACAGACAGGAGACACAGCCGTGTATCTCAACCGTGTGGAGTACACGGATCCCAAACAGTCGTGTGGTGTGACCGTGGCCAATTGGACAGTTTCAACCACGGTTGTCTAACACGGATGTGTGAAGACCACACGGTCTAATGACACGACCATGCTAGGTGTCACATGGGCGTGTGATGTTGTTTCAAAAGTGAAAAATTTTCCGGGTTTCCGACGCGACAGGATTTGAATCTTAATCATTCAAAAGGCCTGTATTATGTTGGAAAACCCGAGGTAAGTATGAATTAAATTGTAAGAAAACATAAGTCTGTACTACGGTAAGTTCGGTAACACTCATTACTCGATTTCGATGATGGTTTTCGGGTAAGGGGTGTTACATAATTCCAGTTCATCAACCACGATTCACAATTTTTATCAGGTAATCATATGATATTAAATCTCATTTCACATGTTACAATAAAATATCAAAACAGAAGTAGAAACAATACATTATTTACATATAAACTTACCTCGATAACAAAATGTGATAATTTGCAATTTTGTTCGAAACCTTGCCCTTGCCTCTATCAAGGTCGATTCCTCGATCTTCTCGATCTATAACGAACATTTAGCTCATTTAATACTCATATTATTCAAAACAGCCCAAAATCTTCCTATAACAAACTTTGTAATTTGACCCTTAACTTTTTCAATTTTACACTTTAGTCCCTAGGCTCGGTTTATGATTCTCATTCAATTTTCATTCATTTCAAGCCTAGCCAATCCACTTCTCCTCTTATAACAGCTCCTAATTTCTATCATTTCACAATTTATGCACATAATATTTCACCTTTTACAATGAGGTCCTTTTTACAAATATTCTAAAAATAACCTAGTAAAAGTTATTCACCACACTTTAAACTTTCATATTCTACCACTAGCCATTAAAATACATGCATGTCATTCATAGGTAAAATTTTAAACATCAACCTTAGCTTAAAATAATGGTAGCAATAGATAGAATAAGGTACGAGGATTTCAAAAATATGAAGAACATTAAAAACGGGGCTAGGAGGTACTTACAATCAAGCTTGAAACTTGGAAGAAACCCTAGCTATGGTGTCTCTTCATATTTGGCTAAGGGAGGAAAAAATATGGACAACTTTTGGCTTATTTTCCCTTTTTATTTCTTTTATTAACTAATGACCAAAATACCCTTCATTAAAAACCTTTGATATTCCTTCCTTGGGCATTTTGTCCAAACTAAGTTAAAATGGCCTAATTACCATATAAGGACCTCTGATTTAAAAATCCAATTCAATGAAGTACCTCTATGGATTAAAACCCATATTTTTCGCCTATTGTAATTAACCTACCAGATTGGACATGCAAATAATAAAATTCATGCACCAAAATTTCACATAATTATTCAAACACCTAATAAACATCAACATTTAATCGAAAAATATTTTAGACTCTAGATTCATGGTTTTGAAATCATTATTTCGTTTAGCCCCTAATTCGGGCTGTTACAGGTAAACGACTGTTATTTGGGAAAATACAAGGTAATTTCGTATAATTAGAATTGAACTCATAATTATAATTAAAATTGATATTTGAATATTGTATGAATGTATAAATGAATTATTGAATTGAAATACCTATTGGTTATATGCTCAAATGAATTACCGAGTCTCGTTTGAATCGTAGAAAGTCGTAGGATACGAGTGACATGTTACTAGGGTTATCGTTTGGCCAAGCTCTGGCATTTGTTGCGGACTCACCACAGCTCATATGAGCTTACCGTTTCAGGTCTTATGAGCTTACCGTTTCAATCCTTCGAGGCTTACTATTTTAGCTCTATTAAGGTTACTGTTTAGCTCGTTTGAGCTTACAGTTTACTAGCTCAAGAGGAGCATACCGATTATGGCTTGAAAGAGTGTATATGATGATGAATTGATGGATTACTAATTTATACACTTAATGTGTATCACTCGAGTATCCTTTAATGTTTTCGAAGGTTCAACGGGCATTATACCGATATGAAATATAAAGTACATGTTAGATGAACTATATACCTTAATGAATTACATGCTACATGAATTATAAGATTTACATTGATTGTATGTTACAAGATTACATGATTTACATGAATTATATATTACATGAACTATATATATATAATACATGAATTATATGTTATATGAATTACAAGATTCACATGGATTATATGTTATAAGTGTACATGAATTATATAAATGACTTGATACATGAGAATCATGATTATTATGGTTACAATAATACTTGAGTTACATGCATTGAGAGTTGTTTCTGGATGTTACATGAATATATATGTGTTTTCTTACATCCCTATGGATGGATGAATATATAGATGTGAGATGACTAACTTATGGATGGTGATGTGAATAGGCTTTATGGACGAATAAGTTGGTTTTAATTGCTTAAACGCTTAAATGTTAAATTGGTAAGTTAAATTCTATATTGTACGGGCTTACTGAGCTTTTAAGCTTTCGCTATTTATTTTCCTGTGTTTTATAGATTTAAGAAGCTAACTCGATTCGGATGAGGTCAAAGATTGCTATCACACTATCCAGATGATCTTTTTGTACTTTTAGAATTAATGTAAATGATGTAAATAGGGCATGTATAGGCTAGTTTATTGGTTAAAGTATATGGCTATCTCTGTTAATGTTGGTATGAATTTTTGGTACTTGAGCAAGATATGTGATATGGCTTGAATTGGAAATGGTTGGTCTAGAATGAATGTAACACCCCAAACCTGACCCAGAAGTTATGGCCAAATTTGGCACGTCACATCAAAGTGTTGTTCCAAAAACTCAATTAATCAAGTTCAAACCATTTAGTTTTTAAACATGACATAGTTCGGTAAGACTCGTTGTTACACTTTTAAACCTATTGTTAGAAAAAGTAATTACCATATTTATTGTGGTTGTTTACTTAATCTGAATAAAATTGTGGAATTCTTTTTAGTTAAAAATCTTAAAGTTAAAAATGCGTGTTTTCTTTGAAACTGTTTATTACTTTGAAAACTCAATTTCCCTACTGGCAGTTTAAAATACAAAATTAAAAGTCTAAATAAAATTTAAAACTCCCAAAATTTCCTTATTACATAATTAAAAACCCAATAGTTAATTTAAGCGAATAAAAACCAAAGCAGACTAGCAGTGATCATATGGCCACCTCAGAGTCCTTCCGGCTGCAAATCGACTAAGACTGGGGATTACCTATAAAATTTAAAAGAAAGGGTGAGTTTGCGAAAACTCAGTGTGTAATCCCCTATCAGTAAAATAGTAAATAGTGCATGTAAATAGTCTGGACCTAAGCCCTATTCAGTGTTAGAACAGTGTGGGCTTTAGCCCTATACAGTAACTGTGTGGGCCTAAGCCTAATACATCAACAGTATAGTACAATTATGCAACCCATCCCAAACTAGCCAACACACCACCCGTACAAACTAGCAAACCATGTAGGGATTATATTGACCGACCCAGCCAGCACACCAATATTGTAGCGAAGCTACTAGTAATAGTAACGTAGCAAAGTTGCTAATGACAGTAAATGTGGCGGAGCCACTAGAACCAGAATACGTGGCAAAGCCACTAGTCACAAAAATTATGTGGCAGAGCCACTATTACAGTACTTCATCTGAATCAAAATCCTAACCCCATGCAATATGTCATGTCATAAATATAACGTGTATGCAATATGTCATACTCAGTGTCAGTCAAATAAATATCGTACACACCTCAAACAACCTACCTCTAGGGGTATAATGGTCATTTCCATCCATTAGGGGTATTTTGGTCATGTTACTTATTTGGGGTTTCGATGCAAATAACGACCCAAATAGCCTATATGGTGAACACTGTAACACCCCAAACCCAGCCCAAACATTACAGCCAAGTCTGGGGTGTCACATCAACAATGAACTAATCATGTTTCCTAGTTATTATGATTAGGGTGAGTTTTGTAAAACCGTTTCTGTCATTTCGAAAAACAAGAAAAAAAATCTAGGTTTAATTTGTGTTTGTCCCATCCACTAGCAGTTTAAAATTTATCTTGTTATTAGATCTTGTTCATTGACTTGTTACCCATTTGTTACGAGTGCTTGTTTTGAAAACATTGATTAATTTTAAGAAAACTCGCGCCGCCTTAGTCTACTTATTTAAATAGAATTATAAATAAAGAATTAAAAACCCAAATTAAAATACTTAAAGCGGCCTTATTACAAACCCAAAACCATAATACAAAATAATTTAAAATAACTATGAAAGTAGAAAGACTTATTTAAAACCATTAAGTGCAGTCCACATGGCCACTCTAAATCCCTCCAGCTCCAAGTCCACCAGTCTAGGGCTCTCCAGCATAGATGAAAGGAAGGGGTGAGTTTGAAAACTCAGTGTGCAAAGAAAGCCTATCCAAGGCCCAAATTAGCTCACGCTTGCCCTATCTAGTCTCAGTAATAACTGGGCCAAACCCCTATTCAGAAATCAGTTAATTGGGCCGAAGCCCTATTCAGTAATCAGTACGGTCCATAGGCCTAGTTCAGTAACGGATCAGAAATAATGCATGTATGCAAAGCCCAGCCCATGTCTAGCCCTACACACCACCCGTACTAGCCCTACACACCATGTGAGGAATAACTCAACCCACCCAGCCCTACACACCACACTCGCAGCGTAGCTGCTTAGATAACGTGGCCAAGCCACTACAGTAATACGAGGCAAAGCCCCTTTCAGTAAAACGAGGCAAAGCCCCTTTCAGTAAACGTGGCAATGCCACTTGTACTTCCTCCATTAATAAGCCTAGTCCCATGCAACAGTAAAATATATCATGGCATACAGTGAACAGATATGGTAAAGCATGCATTTTAGTCAAATTTAGCCCTAGGGGTATAACAGTCATTTTGCACCTAGGGGTAAAGTAATAATTTTCCACCCTTAGGGGGTATTTTAGTAATTATACCATTTTGTATGGTTTTATGCACATTTTAGTTATTAACAATCCAATTTTCTATCTAAGTAGTTTATCTAGCCCATTTACCAACTTTAGAGCTATCAGGCCCTAAAACCCCGAATGGGCCCTACAGTGTCATTTAGCTATTTTTGCCCGTTTCGCTCAAATTCTATGTCTGGTTTAACAGTTTTAACATAAAAATTGGCAGAATAAGCTTACTGCTCGTTTTCATCCATATGGGCCCGTAAGCCCATTGGGCCCAAATTTAGCCCATCGAGGCCCAAATTTATCGAAGCGCACGAAATCGCGCACTCACCAATTATACTGATTTTGGTTACAGATCTTACCACTTCCAACCAACCCATGAGCGTTCGGACGCTCGCAAGCCCATGAAATGCCAGAATTTTGGCTTTTTAGCTTTTACCGATTTAGTGTACTAGAGGGTGTTCGTTTACAGCGACGGACGTTAACGAGATCTCCCACGAGTATCCTACAATCAGTCACTAACATATTAGACTTATGAATCAATGATAACTAACGTAACTATGGTTACCATATTCGGCCAACAACACTTAAGGCCCTAGACCACTTACCTTTGCCGAAAACAGTGACTAGATCTAGATCTAATCGTTCCAATTGTCCAAGCCCTCAATCGGTAGCCCTTAGTCCTCACTAGCACAAAACAAACCAATAAACAAACCAATAAACTCTTTAGCCTTAGTCGACAACCACCCTATACATATAGGGGTTTTCAGCTTTTCTTAAATCCCGAGATAACAAATAGAGAAGAGATTTGAGCACTTACCGTAGATGCACTAAACAAGAATGCTTCCAATCTTTTTCTAATCCAGATCTGTCATAAATCTAATCCTCAAACACGAATAGAGAATGAATCTAATAGATCTAAGGGTTCAGTTTCCAAATCACTATGAGTATGGTGATTTCGATTTTTAAGAGTATTCGGCTATGAGAAGTTTAACTAGAACAGATTTGGGTTTTAGTCTTGAGCAATCGGTTAAATGAGGTTTAAGAGAATCAAAAAAGAAGATAAAGAAAAGAAGGAAGGGAGGAATGAAGAGAATAGGTTCGGCTTGAAGAAGAAATCATCAAAGAAACCTAAAGTATAAGGTTTCAGCTTTTGGTCATAATCGACTAAGGAGGTTGAAGAAAAGATTACTTCAATAGGATTCGGTTTTAGAAGGGAGTAAGGAGAAGAGAAGAAATGAGAATATGAAGAAAGCGAGAAAGAAGATGAGAGAAAAGAAGAGAGGAGAAAAGAAGATTCGGTTAATGCGCAAATCCGCACAAGAGAAACAAAGGTTGCATTTTCGGCTTTTTGGAACCAAGGGAGAAGAACAAAACGAATGCAAAGAAACCCTAGCAGATACTACACCAATTCGGCAAAAAGAAAAGAGACCAAACAATCCCGAAAGGGCACCCTTAACCAATCGGCACACAAAAAACAAATGCCGACCTAAACTCCCCTAGCCGATTATGCACTCTCCATACACTCCTACAATCAGCCAACACTTCCACCCTTTCAAAATTCATAAAATCTCTCTCCCTTATCCTACTTGATTCAATCTCATGAACATTTCAACCTCTTCTATCAGAGTTTCACTTAACATCCATCACATGACTGGCACATGCATAAAAATTAAAAACACACACTACTTACCTTGAGACTTGAACTCTGGCCCTTGCACCCATCCACATGCCACTTTTTTAGGAACTAAGTGGCTCCATATTGCCACTTTACCAAGGGCTCATTTGTGTCTTAATTTACTCACTTTTTCTTAAAAGCCCACATAACCAGGCCCCCTTCTCTTTTAAATCCAAAATTTGATAAATCTACTGGGTTTTAACTTAGGCGTGGGCCTTCTAAAGGCCCACTAACACGCTTATAACATAAATTTTACAATCAAGCAACAAAATTTCATGATTTCACCAAGATCGCAAAAATCCCGAAAATCTCAAAAATTAGGGCGTTACAACTGTACCCCCTTAAAGAAATTTCGGCCTCGAAATTTACCTGATCCAAACAGATAAGGGTATTGTTGGCGAATCATTTCTTCCGACTTCCAAGTAGCCTCTTCTCTACCATGATTGCGCCAAAGCACCTTCACCACAGGAACTGACTTCTTCCTTAACACATTGACTTCTCGATCCAGTATTTGCACAGGCCCCTCTTCAAAAGTCAAATCAATCTTTACCTCAATCTCCTCCTTTGGTACGACATGCGAAGGATCAGATCGATCCCGTCTTAGCATGGACACATGAAAGTTGTCATGAATACAGTCCAGCTTCGACGGTAACTCAAGCTGATAAGCTACTGGCCCTACCCCTTTTAGAACCTGATAAGGCTCTATAAACTGCAGACTCAATTTGCCCTTTTTACCAAACCTCAATACCTTCTTCCAAGGTGAGACCTCCAAGAAAACCATATCCCCTACTGAGAACTCAATTTCTTTACGTTTTAAATCCGCATAAGATTTTTCCCTATCAGATGCTTCCTTCAACCGATCCCTGATCAACTTAACCTTATTCTCCGTATCTGCCACTAACTCTAGCCCAAAAACCTGTCGTTCTGCCAACTCCGTCCAACACATAGGCGTACAACACCTTCGCCCATATAGTGCCTCATATGGAGCCATTTGGATACTTGCTTGATAACTGTTGTTATAAGCAAACTCTGTCAATGGCAAGTAATCCTCCCAACTACCTCGAAAGTCGATAACACAACCCCTCAGCATGTCCTCCAGAACCTAAATAACCCTTTCCGACTATCCATCTGTCTGAGGGTGAAAAGCAGTGCTAAAATCCAACCGCATACCCAACGCCTCATGCAACTTCTGCCAGAATCGTAATGTAAACCTAGGATCCTGATAAGAAATTATCGAATCTGGCACCCCATGTAGTCGTACTATCTTCGCCACATACAACTTAGCCAACTTCTATAATGAGTAATCGGTTTGGACAAGTATAAAATAGGCAGATTTCATTAACCTACCCACAATTACCCATACAGAGTCTTTCTTGGAGGGTGTCAAAGGTAGCCCACTCACAAAATCCATGGTTACCCTCTCCCACTTCCAAAGTGGAATCTTCACTAGCTGCAACAGTCCAGAAGGTAGTTGATGCTCAGCCTTTACTTGCTGGCATGTCAGACATTTCCCCACAAATTTGGTCACCTCTCGCTTAAGTCTAGGCCACCAATTCAACTCTCTCAAGTCTCGATACAACTTATTCCCTCCAGGATGCATGGCACAAGGTCCACCATGAGCCTCTTTCAGAACTCACTGCCTCAAGTCAGAGTCTTTCGGAATACAAACTCTTCCTTGAAAGCACAAAACTCCATCAGTATTCAATCCAAAATCTGAATCCTCACCATTCCTAGCTTGATGAAATCGAGGAACTAACGACTCATCCTCTAACTGTTTCTTTTTGATCTGCTCAACCCAAGTTGGTCTCACTTGTAACTCCACTAACAAGCTCCCATCGTCATATAGACTCAGATGAGCAAACATTGCTCTCAATTCGGTTACAGCCCTTCAACTCAGTGCATCCGCCATAACATTTGCCTTGCCTGGGTGATACTCAATCGAATAGTTGTAATATTTAAGCAACTCTATCCATCTTCGTTGCCTAAGATTCAACTCTTTCTGAGTCAACAAATACTTGAGACTCTTATGATCATTGTATATAACACACTTTTCTTCATTCAGATAGTGTCTCTAGATCTTCAACGCACAGATTACCGCTACCAACTCCGGATCATGCGTAGGGTAATTTGCTTCGTGAGGCTTAAACTGTCACGAAGCATAAGCGACCATCTTACCCTCTTGCATCAATACACAGCCTAACCCCACATGCGATGCATCACTGTACACGGTGAAATCCTTTCCAGACTCCAGCTGAATCAACACTGGTGCCTCAGTCAATACCTTCTTCAACTTATCAAAAGCTTCTTGCTGTTTCTCAGTCCATACAAAAGATACTCCTTTCCTCAGTAGATTCGTTAATGGTGCAGCAATCAGAGAGAATCCTTCTACAAATCTTCTGTAGTAGCCTACTAAACCTAGAAAACTCCAAATTTTCGATACCGACCTCAGCGACTTTCGATCCAGAACCGCCTCAATTTTCTAAGGATCCACCCTAATCCCCTTAGCAGAAACATCATGACCCAGAAATGTCACTTCTCGTAACTAAAATTCACACTTACTGCATTTTGCATAGAGTTGCTTCTCTCTCAACACTTGCAGAACAATACGGATATGCTCATCATGCTTCTCCTCAGTTTTTGAATACACCAAAATATCGTCAATAAAGATGACTATGAATCGATCCAAGTATGGTTGGAATACCTGATTCATCAGATCCATGAAAGCTGCAGGTGCATTTGTCAGTCCAAACGGCATAACTAGAAACTCGTAATGACCATACCGAGTTCTGAATGCCATCTTACAAATATCCACTTCCGTGACCCTTAACTGATGGTATCCAGATCAAAGATCAATCTTAGAAAATACCGAAGCTCATCTAAGCTGGTCAAACAGATCGTCAATCCTTGGCAGAGGGTACTTGTTCTTTATCGTTAGTTTGTTCAATTGGCGATAATCGATGCACATATGCATCGTCCCATCCTTCCTTTTCACGAACAGTACTGGTGCTTTCCATGGAGACATACTCGGTCTAATAAAACTTCTATCCAACAATTCTTGGATTTGTGCTTTCAGTTCTACTAACTCATTTGGTGTCATCTTATAGGGTGCGATGGACACTGGAGTCGTTCTAGGCAGCAAGTTGATTCCAAATTCGACTTCTCAGTTCGGAGGTAATCTAGGAAGCTCCTCAGGAAAGACATCTTGAAACTCCTTAACTTTTCTAACCGTCTCCACAATCACATCCTCAGTCCCCATCTGACTTACAAAGGCCAAGTACACCTCGCAACCCTTGTGAATCAGCTTCTCAACCCTTAAGGTCGAAACAACATTGGACAAGTAGTCCCTTTGCTCCCCCATAACCATTACCTCCTCATCCTCAGTAGTTATTAACACCATCCTCTTAGCCGTACAATCTAGAGTCGCTCTATGCTTAGTCAGCCAGTCCATCCCCAAGAGAAGATCGAACTCTCTGAATGGTAGCTCCATCAAGTCTCTAGAGAAAATCCTACCTTGAGTCTCTAAAGGCAACTTCCTAAAGAGTTTATCTACCCTAACTGAGTGACCCAGTGGACTTATCACAGTTACCCCACTCACAGTTTCCTCAGAGTGCACACCCAACGACCCAGATATATCATATGCAACATACGAATGAGTAAAACCCACATCTATGCTCTGTGGAAAATCCTTAGCTCTATGCTCTCTGGACCCACATCAAAAGCAAGCCTTAGTACGCTTCCAGCATTCTCCCAAATGTACTCTACCGCAGTCCCCACAAGCCTGCGGTCTAATTTTATTCACTGGAACTGCTTAGACCGGTTCATCCACCCTAGCTCTCTTGGCATTCCTATTAGCAGCACCAGAGGGTCCAGAATCCCTCCTAAATCGATTTCGATCCTTCTCACGATTCTATCGTTCAGTTCGCTTCACCTCTTCGGCTATCTTAGCCATTTCCACCAACGCAGCAAAGTCACGCTCCCTCTACGAAGCTATTAGCACCCTTAGCTCATCTCGGAGGCCATCTTCAAAATGAACGCTACGCTCATACTCAGTAGCAACTATACCGCTGGCATACCGGCTCAATCTCAGAAACTCTGCCTTATATTCAGTAACAGACTTACTGCGCTGGTTCAGATTCAGAAATTCTTTCCTACGTGCATCCACATAGCTTGCTCCGACGTACTTTCCTTTGAAAGTCGTCTTAAACAGTTCTCAGGTTACCCGCTCAGCTGGGGTAACAGTGATCCATCACTGATACGCCTTGTCTCGCAGCAGAGACACCGCTCCTTTCAGCTTTTGCTCCACCGAGCAATCCAGGTCGTCCATGATCCATTCCGTGGCTTCCAGCCAGTACTCAGCTACATTTGGGGCTACTTTAGATATGCCCCTAAAGACCTCCATTCCGTTAGCCCAGAGTCGCTCTGAAATGGATCCCCTATTCACAGTCCCAGTGCTCGCCCCAACGACTCTTTCTAAAACCCTTAACATTGCCTGGGACAGAGCGTCGTCCCCTGCAGCTCGATCATACGATCCAGTCTCAGTCACTGGCGGCGCTGTGCCTCCTCAGCTGGCATATGTCCTGAAGACGAAGACCCAGCTTGCGCACTACCTCAGCCACGTCCACGGCCTCGTCCACGAGCTGCCCTCGTACTCATATCGACTTATCTGATTTCAAATTTTATGACATCAGTTTAATATTTCAGTGTTTATTATTAAATGTCTTATGTACAGATAGAGTTTCAGAGTTTGTTTCCGCAAATTCATAGCTTAGCTACAGTCTCAGTCTTCTAGGGTTTAGTTTTCCTACTATCTCAGTTTCTACCCTAACTGTAGTATCATAGTAGGGTCTCAGTTCTTTCTACAGTGATATCTCAGTACAGTACAGTGTAAGAGAAAGAAGTACTTACAGACTTAGTGCTGGGGATTCAGTTTGCCACTTCTCCAGATACCAGATTTCAGAAAGCCCAGAAAACTTAAACTTTTTAAAGTAAACCTTAAACGAGTATTTCTTGAAGAAAATAAGTTTGAAAACAGTTTCCTTAAAAATTTTCCAAGATCGATTTCAAAATACCCTTCTTAGGCCTTGATTTTAAAATTTTGTAAAAAAATTTTGGACTTGATCCACAGCCGAGTTATTATAACCAGGCTCTGATACCACTAAATGTAACACCCAAAACCTGGCCCAGACGTTATGGTTAAGTCTGGTGTCTCACATCAACAATAAAATAATCATGTTTCCTAGTTATTATGATTAGGGTGAGTTTTACAAAACCGTTTCTATCATTTGAGAAAAAAAGAAAAAAATCCAGGTTTAATTTGTGTTTGTCCTATCCAATAACAGTTTAAAATTTATCTTGTTATCAGATCTTGTTCATTGACTTGTTATCCATTTGTTACCAGTGCTTGTTTTGAAAATATTGATTAATTTTAAGAAAACTCGTGCAGCCTTAGTCTACTTATTTAAATAGAATTATAAATAAAGAATTAAAAACCCAAATTAAAATACTTAAAGCAGCCTTATTACAAACCCAAAACCATAATGCAAAATAATTTAAAATAACTATAAAAGTAAAAAGACATATTTAAAACCATTAAGTGCAGTCTACGTGGCCACTCTGAATCCCTCCAGCTCTAAGTCCACCAGTCTAGCGCTCACTTACATAGCTGAAAGGAAAGGCTGAGTTTGGAAATGCAGTGTGCAAAGAAAGCCCATCCAGAGCCCAAATCAGCTCAAGCTTACTGGGCTTGTGCCCTATCCAGTCTCAATAATAATTGGGCCGAAGCCCTATTCAGAAATCAGTTAACTAGGCTGAAGCCCTATTCAGTAATCACTACGACCCATAGGCCTAGTTCAATAACAGATCAGAAATAATGCATGTATGTAAAGCCCAACCCATGTCCAGCCCTACACACCACCCGTAGCAGCCCTACACACGATGTGGGGAATGACTCAACCCACCCAGTCCTACACAACACTGTCGCAACGTAGCTGCTCAGATAACGTGGCCAAGCCATTACAGTAATACGAGGCAAACCCCCTTTCAGTAAACGTGGCAATGCCAATTGTATTTCCTCCATCAATAAACTCAGTCCCATGCAACAGTAAAACATGTCATGGCATACGGTGAACAGATATTGTAAAGCATGCATTTCAGTCAAATTTAGCCCTAGGGGTATAATGGTCATTTTGCTCCTAGGGGTAAAACAATAATTTTCCACCCTTAAGGGGTATTTCAGTAATTATACCATTTTTTAGGGTTTTATGCACATTTCAGTTATTAGCAGTCCAATTTTCCGTCTAAGTAGTTTATCTAGCCCATTTACCAACTTTAGAGCTATCGGGCCCTAAAACCCCTAATGGGCCCTACAGTGTCATTTAGCTATTTTTGCCCGTTTAGCCCAAATTCTATGTCTGGTTTAACAGTTTGAACATATAAATTGCCAGAATACGATTACCGCTGATTTTCACCCATATGGGCCCGTAAGCCCATTGGGCCCAAATTCAGCCCATTGAGGCCCAAAATTACTAAAGTGCACAAAATCGCGCACTCACTAATTATACCGATTCCGGTTACAGATCTTACCACTTCCAACAAACCCATGAGCGTTCACAGGCTCGTAAGCCCATGAAATGCTAGAATTTTGGCATTTCAGCTTTTCGACTTTTACCGATTTAGTCTACTAGAGGGTGTTCGTTTACACACCTTATTTACGACGGACGTTAACGAAATCTCCCACGAGTATCCTACAATTAGTCACTAACATATTAGACTTACGAATCAGTGATAACTAACGTAACTATGCTTACCATATTCGGCCAACAACCTTTAAGGCCTTAAACCATTTACCTTTGTTGAAAACAGTGACTAGATTTAGATCTAATCGTTCCAATTGTCTAAGCCCTCGATTGGCAGCCCTTAGTCCTCACTAGCACAAAACAAACCAATAAACAAACTAATAAACTCTTTAGCATTAGTTGACAGCCACCCTATGCATATAGGTGTTTTTGGCTTTTCTTAAATCCCGAGATAATAAATAGAGAAGAGATCTGAGCACTTACCGAAGATGCACTAAACAATAGAGCTTCCAATCTTTTTCTAATCCAGGTCTAACGTAGATCTAATCCTCAAATAGGAGCAGAGAATGAATATAATAGATCTAAGGGTTCGGTTTCCAAATCACTATGAGTATGGTGATTTCGATTTTTAAGAGTATTCGTCTAAGAGAAGTTTGACTAGAATGATTTGGGTTTTAGTCTTGAACAATCGATTAAGTGAGGTTTAAAAGAATCAATGAAGAAGATAAAGAAAAGAAGGAAGGGAGGAATGAAGAGAATAGGTTCGGCTTGAAGAATAAATCGGCAAAGAAACCTAAAGTATAAGGTTTCGGCTTTTGGTGATAATCGACTAAGGAGGTTGAAGAAAAGATTACTTCAATAGGATTCGGTTTTAGAAGGAAGTAAGGAGAAGAAAAGAAATGAGAAGATGAAGAAAGTGAGAAAGAGAATGAGAGAAAAGAAGATTTGGTTAATGGGAAAATCGACACAAGAGAAACAAAGGTTACGTTTTCAGCTTTTTGGAAGCAAGGGAGAAGAACAAAACGAATGCAAAGAAACCCTAGTAGATACTACACCAATTCAGCAAAAAGAAAAGAGACCAAACAATCCCGAAAGGCCGCCCTTAACCAATTAGCACACAAAAAACAAATGCCGAATTTGATACCTAAACTCCCCTAGCCAGTTATGCACTCTCCCTACACTCCTACAATCAGCCAACACTTCCACCCTTTCAAAATTCCTAAAATATCTCTCTCTTATCCTACCGGATTCAATCTCATGACATTTCAACCTCTTCCATCAGAGTTTCACTTAGCATCCATCATATGACTGGCACATGGACAAAAATTAAAAACACACACTACTTACCTTGAGACTTGAACTCTAGCCCTTGCACCCATCCACACGCTACTTTTTTAGGAACTAAGTGGCGCCACATTGCCACTTTACCAAAGGTTCATTTGTATCTTAATTTACTCACTTTTTCTTAAAAGTCCACATAACCAGGCCCCCTTTTCTTTTAATCTAAAATTTGATAAATCTACGGGGTTTTAACTTAGGCTTGGGCCTTCCAAAGGCCCACTAACACACTTATAACATAAATTTCATAATCAAGCAACAAAAGTTAATGATTTCACCAAGATCACAAAAATCCCGAAAAATCTCGAAAATTAGGGCATTACAAAACAGTGTAAATGGGCCTAAGGCCCATCACTCGACCCAAGTGGGCACACACGCTCATGTGGCCCAATTAGCTCAAATTTAGTTATAGCCAAGCGACCTTCATAGCCCAGTCCATTATTTATAAATTACCGTGCAATTTCACTATGTGGGGCCCACATGCCCGTTGGGCCTACACAGCCCATTTTGGCCCAACGAGGCCCACAAGTCCACGAGAACACTCGCTGTAGCCTTTTCAGCCTATCAGTCATGTTTGGAGGGCTCGGTTCACCCCACACACGTTCACACACTCGTGAGGCCTCGAGTGCCGAAGTTTCGGTATTTTGGCTTTTTGGCTTTTGCCGATTTATAACAGTGAAAGGTGTGATTACAAACCTGATTACGAAACGTACGAACCGCCCACGCGCCAAAGCCTATTTTCCAACAAATCATACTATTAGTCTTCCAAATATTAGGATTCTTAAACATTCAATCCCAAATCACCCATCACCCTTACCGTGAAAAAGTGAATAAAGCTTTATCGCTCTCAACAATGACTAAGGATTGATCTAACGTTCTTGATGGTTATCTGCTCAAGCAACAAATCTTACTAGACTAAACTATTTACGAGAATAGCTTAAAGTCCCAATACGAAGTCACAGGGTATTTGGCCAACACCATTTACCCCCAAAATCAATTGATTGTCAAAAGGGAAAACCTGAATACCTTGAGAACCCTTCACCCTTTGAGAACTTTGAAACCCCCCGAACATGTCATAACAGAGTGGGCAATAAATCATCAGTCATAGACCGAAAATATTTGGTTTAGCTAGAAAAGAACCAAGAAGTGAGAAACAAGACAAAATAATCGAAATAAGCTTAGCTACAATCAAGTAAAAGAGAAGTGAACAAAAATGATAGAGTGAATGGTTGGTCGCCATAGACTAGACGTCTAACACACTTGCACTGCAGAGATAAGAGATGTTACTATCAGTCTAGGAGGGGAACAGAGAGGTCATTGATGGAACTCAAAGAGTAGAAAAGGGGGTTTGGCTAAGGGAAAACCGAAAGAAGAAAAGAATAACAATTATAGAAGAAAAAGAAAAAGGGTGTTCGATCTATGCTGGGAGAGAAGAGATTCGGCAGAAAAATGTAAGAAAAAAGAAAATAGGATTCAGCACTTGTTGTTTAAGTTTTGGCAAAAGTGAACAAAAGCAAATTGAGAAAAATGTTTAAAGAGAGAAAAACCCTAAATGGTCACAAATGCACCTAAATGAGAAGAAACCATCCACTCAAAAGAAAGCTACCGAAAACAAAATGGGAAAACACACTACTATCCCCATACCAATTCGACACTTGTACACCTAGAAGATTCTAGCCTAATTTGCACACGCAAGTCCCAAATCGGCTACAACTTTTCCCCTTTCCCAACTCCATGATTTTTTCCCTTATCTCTCCACCTTTTCCTCCTCCAAATCCCCAACAACCAAAATTCTATCCCTTAATCCTCTCCCCTTTTACCAAGTCAACCACCATTTAGTAGTGTAATGCCCCAAAATTTGGGCTTAGAAAAATTGGGCCTTGGGCTTTAGTGCGTTTAAAATTCTTGAGAGTAAGACATCAACTCAATTTGCAAGTTAAACTTGTTGGGCTAGTGATTTTGGAATGTTAAAGGGTTTTTATGAAGTTCTGGGTTCAAGCTTGGGTATAGGAAAAAGCATGGTTTTGGCCTTAAAGGAACCCTGAGCTCAAGTGGGATAACTTATAAATAAAAGGGGCTAAAATAAGACACAAAATGAGATGTGGTCTAGTGGCAAGGAAGTGACCCCATAGGGGAGGCAAGGGATCCAAGGTTCAAGTCTTGGCTCTTACAATTTATTTTGGTTTCTCTTTTAAATAAATCTTGAAGCGAGTAGGTGGGCTTTGAAGTTAAATGTGTTGAACTTATGACACAAAGGAGCTTGTGTCCTAGTGGTGGTGGCGTGGCATGGCTATCAAAAGGACTTTGGTTCAAATCCCTTTGCACGCAAAGGTTGGTTATTTTGCTAATGAGTTAGTTTTGGAGGATTGATAGAGAATCCCATATCGGGAAGCTAACATGAGAATAGGCAAGAAAATGGCTTTAAATAGAGCAACCATGAGGAGAGTAAGCATACCTTTCTTAGCTTATCCCCTTTCACGTTGTGGCGAGTTCGTTTGGGTTAGCTGTTGGATCATTCGTTGATCTATATGCCGTTGGGTCACGGTGGTGCTGACCGTAGTTGATCACACCCCCTTGGGGAGTCAAGGGTGCGATTATTGTTGGCTTCTAGGCATAACATCGTTCAGAGTGCGGATTAACTTCAGATACCTATCAGGTGTGTAACTTCACCTACTCATAGCGTGGATCAGTGAAAGCTGAAAAATCAAAATGCTGAAATGCCGGCATTTCGAGGCCTTACGGGCGTGCAAACGCTTGTGGACCGATCTGAACCCACAAACTATGGGCGATAGACTGTGAAGGCCATTGTGCACATTCTCGTGCACTTGGGTCATTATGGACCTTGATGGGTCGAAATGGGCCCAACAGGTCTATGGGCCCATATGGGTAAAATATGCGGTAAGTGATAGTTGGTATGTTAGATGTTAAGATTTGCGATACTGCATGTCAAATTGGACTGGTTGGGCCACATGAGCGTGTGGGCCCACTTGGGCCCAAAATGGGATTTGGGCCCATAACTAGTGTTTTGGACAAATAAGTTATTCGTGTAGCTAAAAGCGAGTTAGACCTTTTAGGAGGTCGTATTAGGTACTGTGACTCCGTAAGTAGCTATTGACCAACATACCCCTGATTTGAGAAATTACCGAAATACCTCTGATTTGTGAAATTATCGAAATACCCTTGATTTGTGAAATTACCGAAATACCCCTAATTTGTGAAATTACTGAAACACCTCTAACGGGTAAAAAGACCGTTTTGCCCCTCGAGGGAAAATGACTCACTCGTGATACAATTTGATTACTTTGACTATGTTTGATTGAGAATGTATGACTGTGATTGGTGTAACGCTCCAAATTTTAGGGTTTCGAGATTTCTACTTGAATTAATATTTGTATACTTGGGTGTGTTTAATTCATGATTTGGGTGTGTTTAGTGGGCCTGTGGGAGGCCTAGGCTAAAGCCTAAGTCCTGGTAAAATCTTAATTTTTGCTTTGGGAAAATCTGATTTTAAATTAATGTTGTGGATTTGAGACACAAAAAGCACTATGGTAGAATGGCAGGAGGCGCCACATGTAGGGCTCGGTGTAGCGTGTTTAGCTGGTGGTAGGGCCAAGGTTCGAATATCCTATTGGCAAAATCCTTTAATTTTGCTACATGAAAATGGTAAAAGGTGGACTCGAAGTGGAATATTGAGGGAAGGAGTTTGAGTTGTTCACGGGATTGGATTGGGGAGTGTTAAGGGGATATTTTCAAGGAGAAAATTTAGGAATGAGATGGGAAGGAAGTGATGGCCGATTATGGGATTGTTTGGAGTGTAAATTCGGCATAGTGGTGAGGGTTCAACATTTCGGCATATGTAGTAAAAGAGTGTGCTGAAATTCTTTTTGGGCACTTTCGGGATCTTAGTCATTTGAGTTTCGACATTTTGGTAGGTAGGTGCCGATTTTTTCCTTTGGGTTTTGAGTTTTGCATTTTTGGTCATTCTTTTAGTGCTGAATAGGTAAGTTTGAAGTGTGCTTTTCATTCTTTTTCTTTCTTTTCTCTCCTGCTCCCTTTCGTTCAAAAAGCCAAAAGTCCCTAAAGCTCTCAATCTCCCTTGGTCAATTGGTGCAAGAACCGAACCCCCATCTTCTTGTCTCTATTTTTCTTTCCAACCCCTCCTCTAATTCTTCCTTTCTTGTACTCCTAAGTAGCCGAACCCTATTTCTCCATTTTGAAAACAATTGCTCTCTTGGCTGACTCCCTCAAAACCAATTACCTATTTTCTCAAACATTCACTTCTCTAGTTTTGGTTATGTAGTCGAATACCTTAGATCCATTATTCTTCTGTGTGTTTTGGTTAGGTCTATGATAGATCTGGGCTTAGGCTAGTGATCGGTAGCTTCTTCTATTATCAAATCAGTCTTTTTCTTTTATGTTTCCTGTGAATAAAGAAAAGCCGAAACCCCCTATCCCCCTGGTTGCTATTAGTTTTTGACCCCTTTGTTGGTTATCCATTATAGTCTCTTTCCTTTTGGTTTTTTGTGTGTATTAGTGCGATAAAGGACGATCTCGTGACAATGGGTTGGTGGCTAGGGGCGTCGTAGTAACTTAGATCTATTGTTTAAATCTCGGTAATGTAAGAAAAGGGTAACTTTCTCTAGTGTGGGCTGATTGTTAAAGGATTTTGTTGGATATGGTTAGTAAGTCGAATGGATCATTTAAATGTTTTGTTTGGGCGTTTGTAGGTTGATTGTTCGCAGGTTTTTTCTGACGCTATTCATAAACATGTGTGTAACGACACTCTCTAATAGAGTAGATTGATAAAAAGCCGAAAAGCCGAAATGCTGAAATGTCAGCATTTCGAGGTCTTGTGAGCGTACGAATGCTCGTGGGCCGTACCAAAACCACGAATCATGGGTATTGGACTATAAGGGCCATTGTGCTCATTTTTGTGCACTTAAGCCGTTCTGGGCCTCGGTGGGCCGAAATGGGCCCAATGGGCCTACGGGCCCATATGGGTAAAATTATGCTGTAAGTGTTTTATGGTACATTAGATGCTAAATCTATGATAATATGCATAAGCTTAGAGTGAGCAGGCCACACGATCGTGTGGGCTCCCTCGGGCCCATTAGGGGCTTTAGGCCCAAATTCACTATGTGACTATTTGGACTCCCTGAGTCGCTCGGAGTGATGTTAGACCTACTAGAAGGACGTATTAGGTGATGAAACATCGAGACTTAGCAAAATGACCAAAATACCCCTGAAGGGTAAAATTAGCATTATACGCCTAGTTGCCAAAAGACTGTTTTACCCCTAGAAATAGGTTGATCGTTTTGTGTATGTCTATATTTGTATCTGATAATCTGTATGCATATGATATGTGGTACTCTGGTCTTCATGGGGTTGGGTTTTGGATTTGGAGGAACTTCTGTATAGTGGCACTGCCACGTCTTCTGTTTAGAGGCTCCGCCTCGTAATTCTATTCTGGTGGCTCTGCCACGATCTCTGTTTTAGTAGCTTTGCTGCATATGTGGTGTGTAGGGCTGGGTGGGTTGAGTTATTCCCCACATGGTATGATGGGCTCGTATGGGCAGTGTGATGGGCTAGACTGGGATTGGGTTTTTGCATCTATATTCTGTTCTGTATCTGTAATTGGCCCAAGGCCCACTTTGTTTTTGAATAGGGCCAAGGCCCAGATTGATCTATATCTGAATAGGGCTTTGGCCCAGACTAAACTGCCTGTCTGATCTCTGATATTGGTTGGGTTAAATTACACACTAAGTTTTCACAAACTCACCCTATCATTTCCACCTATGCAGGTAACCCCCAACCATAGCGGATTTGGAGCAGCGTGGGACTCGGTGTGGCCACGTGGATTATGCTTCTGGTTTTCGTTTGGTTTTAATTTATTTTTATTTCTATTTTAATTTCGGATTTATTTTGTAATAAGGCCATTATGGGTGTCTGGTTGGGATATACTATTATTAGTTTTAAAGCAGTAGGCTAGGACATGCGGGTTTTCAAAATTAATAGCAAATGTTTTCAAACAAGCTTTACGTAATGATCGGATGACTTAATAATAGGAACGACAACAAATAGGATTTTGGTACAAGCACTTCATGATAATAAAAACAGTTTTAATATGATTTTTCTCAATAACTACAAGCTACTAGTCGTGGACCTCCAATAAATAACTTAACGAATTGAAAAAGTAACTGGTTGAGAATAAACCGTCCATTTGACACAGCAGATCTGGCCATAACGTTCGGGCTGGGTTTGAGGTGTTACAATTGGACTGTTGTGACTGTGATTTGTATGATTGTTTGTGGGCATGACGTTTCACATACATGACATACTGCATGGGTTTGGGATATTGTTTATGAAGGAAGATTTGTTCTGATAGGGTCACACGGGTCGCACGAGATGATTGTGGACCCAATTCTATTCTGATAGGATCGCACGGGTCGTAGAGACGACTGTGGATCTAGTATTGATGGCTTTAAGCCACGTATTCTGATTATGGCCCTATGCCAACCTAAAAATAGCTCTGTGCCATCTTGATTTGACTATGTGTCGATCATGTTTACGAAAGGCTTTGTGTCAATCGTATTTACACGTGGCTTGTGCTTAATTTATTTATTGATGACTTTGTGTCAATCATGTTTACTAACGGCTTTGTGCCAATCATATTTACCTATGGCTATTTGTCGGTTATGTTACCCTAATTGATGGCCAATCATATTTACCCATGGCTGTTTGTCGGTTATGTTACCCTAATTGATGGCTATGTGCCTAACATAATGCTTTTATCGATGGCTTTGTGCCATTTTACTTACGACTTTCAGCCGTTCTGTTACTTGGCAATGTTGCTACAATATTTATGGCTTCTAGCTATTCTGTCTACAGTTCTAAGCCGTTCTGTTGACTTAGTGCCACAACCAGTACTAAGCTTGGTGTGTTGGCTGGGTGGGTTGATTTATTCCTTACAGATGTGTAGGGTTGGCATGGGTGGTGTGTTGGGTGGATTGGGATGGGATGCATACTCATACTGTTGCATATCTGCTTTTTAGTTCTGTCTTTGGATTGGGCTTAGGCAACTTGTTATGTTACTAGTTTAGGCTAGGCCCAATTGATTCTGTTATGGGCTATGACCCAAATGATATTGTAGTGGGCTTAGCCCACTTATGCTCTTAACTAGACTGTACTATTTCTGTTATAGGGCTTTGCGCAGCCTGTTTCTGTTTCTATCTCTGTGTACTGATTGTTACTCTAGTAAGAGGATTACATGCTAAGTTTTCATAAACTCACCCCGTTTATTAATTTCTCAGGCAATCCCCAGCCTTAGGAGGATCGGTGCTGGGAGGGACTCAGAGATGGCCACACATCTGCTTCTGTTTTTCTATTAAATTATTCATGAGTACTTTAATTTGGTTTTGAGTTGGAATAAGGCCTTTATAATTTTCTTATTTCAACTTTGTTTTATATCTATTAGAGGTAAATCACGACTTTTCAAAATGTTAACTGTTTTTCTTAAAACATCTCGTTTTTGTAAATTGGTTTCTTTTAAATAAAGCTTTCGCAACAATTAAGATTTTTAAAGTAATAACCTTTTAAAAAGGGATTAATCTTTTTAATAAATCATGTTTTGGAATTGATCAAGTGCCAACTGAGGTTTTACACAAATTTTTAAATAAGAAGGGTTTTAAATAAAAACAAGGTTTTCAAAAAACACTTCAATGTGACATACTAGATTAGGGCCTAACTTCTAGGCTGGGTTTGGGGTGTTACAAGTAGAGTTTGAATACATCACAACCACTTGCCACCCCAAGTCATAAAATAAATATCCTTTTGAATGCAAGGAAATTCAAACCCCAAGCCCTCTCTGATGCTCATCACGCCACTTGCCTTCTTGCCATCCAACTATTTGTGGCATAAAACAAACACAAATAAATATAAAGCCTACCCACTCCCTTCCAGATTCATTTAATATCTAAAATTGAATTTTTTGCAAAAGACCAGACTTGAACCCAGGCTTCTCTAACACTCCTAAACACTCTTAAATCACTTGACCACTAAAGCGAACATGTAATTGTGCCAAAATATGCAAAATTAAAGACCATATATTTTTGGAGCATTATAATGAAAGTATTTTATGATATGCTTATAATGTGATAAATGTGATGAACGATGCTTGAGTATTGTTAGGTATTGGCATGAATGATGTTGAGTTGAATTATGAATGGAATTGATTAATGATATGGTAGCATGATTGGTACATACATTGGTAACATTTTTTGTAACAACCCAAACCCGACCCAAATGTTAGGCCCGAATCTGGCATGTCACATTGAAGTGTTTCCAATTATGTTTGTTTATTTTAAAACGTGGTTTATTAAAAGTCTTCTCTTGTAAAACAATATTACCTTTAAAACCCTATTTGTTGCAGAAGCTTAATCTAAAATAGTTACGGAAACGTGATATTTTGAAAACAACTATTGTTTTGAAAAAAAACCGTGTTTTACAAAAAAATATAAAACAATAAATAAAATTCAAAATTTAAAATCTAGAAATTATATAGGCCTTCTTACAACCCAAATCAAAATGCTTAAAAGCAAATAATCAAAACAGAAAGCATAAACAGTGCACGTGTCCTCTCCGAGTCCCTCGCAACTACGATTCGTCTAAGGCTGGGGATTACTTGAAAAAGTTAATAAATGGGGTGAGTTTGTGAAAACATAGTGTGTAATCCCCTTACTAAGGTAATAGTCAATAAATAGTAACAGAAACAGTCTGGGCCTAAGCCCTTTAATAGAAACAGTACAGTTTAGTTCAGAGCATAAGTGGGTCTAAGCCCAAAACAAATCATTTGGGTCTCATCCCACAATAGAACCAATTGGGCCTAGCCCATATTAGAATCAACAGGCCCTAGCCCATATAAAAAACAGAGCATAAATGAATGATGCATGATGCATGACAACCCATCCAACTAGCACACCACTTCGTCCAACCCTGCACAGTTTGTGGGGATATAATCAACCTACCCATCCAACACACCAAGCTTGGCATCGACTGCGGCACTAAGTCCATTGAATGGCTTAAAGTCGTAAGCAGAATGGCACAGATCCATAATTAGAATGGCACAGAGCCATGATAATATACGTGGTACAAATCCATCGATAACGGGTCTATAATCGACACAAAGACTTCGGTAATGGCATAAAGCCTATAACTACGAAACAAAGCCCACAATAACGGCACGAAGCCCACAATAATGGCACAAAGCCCATAATAATGGCACACAGCGTTCGGTAACATAATTGGCATTTAGCCATCGATCAGTCCACAGTCGTCTCAGGTGACCCGTGTGACTTTATCAGATCAATACAGATAAATGGCTCTAAGTCTTTGGTGGATCCACAGTCATCAAGCAACCATGCGACCCTAACAGATCAGATACTCCTCTGTACAAAATCCCAACCCATGCAGCATGTCATGTTTGCAGAATTTCATGCCCCTAATTGGTGATACAATCATAGTCAAGTCATATCACAACTCAGTCATTTGTATATATCATAAGCCCATCAGTCATGCATAACCCAAATAAAATAGTCATTCTATCTCTAGGGGTTTAATGGTCATTTTTACCTAATAGGGGAAAATATATTGATTTTACCCTCTAGGGGTAAATTGGTAATTTTACACTATAGGGTATTTTGGTAATTTTATGCTATAGGGGCATTTCGGTATTTTTGCACTACAGGGGGTCTATAGTCTCCTCGAATAACTTCAGTATCACAAATGGTCATAACAGTATAAATGGGCCCGAGGCCACTTATCAGCCCAAGAAGGCCCACACACTCGTGTGGCTTCATTAGCCCCAATTTAGCCACGGCTATGCGCATGACACAGCCCAATCCAAAACTTACCACAAAACATACATTTTATCCATGTGGGCCTACAAGCCCATTGGGCCTACACGGCTCAGTCTGGCCCAACGTGGCCCATAACGGCCTATGCCATGTACACGACATAACAAGCCCAACCATTTCCCATCTAGCAGGTAGATTTACACAAGAAGGCCCACGGGCCCATGGGGCCCATTTGGCCCATTTAGCCCAAATTCAGCTAAGGTTAAGAGAACACCATAGCCCAGATCATTAATAGTTACTTACCGTAGATTTTATCCGTGAAGGGCCCACGAGCACATTGGGCCCACACGGCCTATTTTGGCCCATTAAGGCCCAATAAGACCAAAGTCATGTACGTGACATGACAAGTCCATCTACTTCCCACTTAGTAGCGAGATTTACCCAAACAGGCTCACGACCCATTGGCCCATCCAGCCCAATATGGCCTAAGCCCATGAGTTCGCTCATGGCGGCCTTTTTCGTTGTACACCCACATTCCGTGGGTTCAGTTTACCACACGAGCAATCGCATGCTCGCGTGGCCTCCTATGCCATATTTTTGGCTTTTTAGGATTTTGTCGATCTACAATCAAAGCAATGTGGAATACATACTCTATCAGCTTTCGGCTGATCAACCGTCAGAATAGGGTATACAGTTATACTGCTATAGCCCCCCTTTCGGCTCTATCACTGGCTATCAGATATAGGTAGAGTTTTACACCGGCTATAGAGAAGAACGCCAATCACCATGCGCCCCAACCTAGATCCACGTATGATCCAATGTTAGTTCTTAAATCGCTAAGGTTACTAACTCTTAAATCCCCAATCATACCATTCACTTACCTTGATTAAGCCAGCAAAGTTTACTCATCTCTTAAACTAACGATCAATCGCTCCTTGCCAAATATCTACATTAGAACCTAGTTTTGTTAAGAACCGACTCAAATACAACCTACTTGAACCAAGGCCACCACTTGCTTTAATGTAGAACTATGGGTGAAGAAAAGTAGTCAGTTCATAGTTCTCCCCCAAACAAATGCCACAACAAAACAACACTAGCATAAACGCCTCTCACCAAGATCAATAGGGAAATAACACAGAAAGGAGTTGGCACACCAAGGGCAAGTGCAAGAACAATATCTATCCAAAGAGTAGATTATAATAGAGAGGCAAAGGAAAAGAAGAAAGAACAAGAATGATTCGATCGCAACAGGTCAAAACAGAAAGAGATGGAGAGGTAGGCAAACAATAAATATCTGGCCAAATCCTGGAAGGGAGGAAAAGAATTATCTGTGAAAAATAAGACGGTTGTATTTGGCTTTAGAGAGAAAGAAAAGTAAATGGAGAGAAAGAAGAACAACAATCAGCTAAGTCAATTGCTTGAGTGGAGGATTGAGAGTATTTGACCACCAATGGTGAAGTGTAAAAAGAGAGGTGTACAAGAAGGAAAAAAGTTGAATAATTTGGTAGAAAATAGAAGGGAAGAAATAAATGCAACACACTAAAACAAGTGCTAGATTTTGGCCTTTTAGAGGAACAAAAAAGGTAACAAACCCGAAAGTAAAAAGAAGGAAATTCGACAATGCCTACTTTTCAGAAAAGAAAAACAAAGTGACAAAAAGCCGAAAAATGCACAAAATCAAACTTTTATGTAACACCCCTATCCCGTAATCGTCGCCGAAATAGGTAAGGGGCATTACCGGACTTGTAACATATATCGGAGCAGTAAAATTTTAAACTTTTTAATCAAGAACCATCACGTATCATCTGTCATTAGAGCATGCTTCAATTGATCATAAAATGATGTATATAATTATTAGAAATCTAATTGGAAACATGCTAAAAGATAGGAGAACATGTGCAAAATTTCAAAGTTAGGGACACACGGCCGTGCCCCTTGCCCGTGTTCTTCACACACAGCCGTGTCCCTCCAGACACGCCCAAACCTTTCAGCCCGTGGTCGAAACTGACTTATCCCACACGGCTGTCCAAGACGCCCATGGGGTTAGGCCGTGTGTCGCCCACGGCCTAGGCACGCCCGTGCCCTTACCCCGTGGTCGAAACTGTCAAATATCACACGGTTACCTAACACGCCCGTGTACAAAATAGAGCAAGCCGTGTGACTATACTGCCAAATTTCACACGGCTACAAATTACCAGACACGCCCGTGTATCTAGGCCGTGTACCAAAACTGACCAAAACATCAAGGTGCAGGGAACACACGGTCGAAACACACGCCAGTGTTCCCTGGCCGTGTGGCACAAATATAGGCTTGGTTTAAGCTAATTTGCCACCCAATATGGGTCCTTTCTACTAGCCATTAACTAACAACATTTCATGCCATTCTACCAACCTAAAACATACCAATTCAAGCACAAAATGGACCCAAAATCATCTCAATTCATTCACAAATCAAGCACACCAACTCAAAGGCCTAAATGACCATTTCCATGCACTCATCCACACATATATACATATCAATTATGCAAGCTTATAATCTCATCAAAATCACATATCTTTCCATAAGCACATATAGCTAAAGGACAACTCAAGTACTTGATTATATTCATATATGAACCAAGCCACATCTCATAGCTTGATCATTTACCAAAATATATCATGCTCACCAAATATCTAGCCTATACATGCAATGACCATTTCATTTACAAATGGTTTAAAAGTACCAAAGTTTGATAGATAGTGTGATGGCGATCTCCGACTCGTCCGATTATCGAGCTAGCTTCCGAATCTATAAAACAGTGAAAGAAATGAACAGAGTAAGCTTCTAAAGCTTAGTAAGTCCATATAACATGAAATGAAACTTACCATTTCAATGAGGTATCCATAAGTAAGGCCATTACAAACATATGATTTTATAGCCTATTGCACAAGCTCACACTCATTAGTTCATGTAGTTTCATAACATATCATATATAAAAGCTTATCAAGAACTTCATTTCAAGTAACATATACAAATCTTGTAAATCATATGGCATAATATGCCTTCATTTTGCACTTTCTCATATAACATGTTGATCATGTAACTAGTATCATTCCATTCATACAATTCATATGTCATGTATTTCATATACTTCATTATCTCATGTATAGCACATAACTCTTATAACATGTACCTTATACCATTCATGTATTCACATAACATCTCTCTCATATATTCAAATATCAATTAACCTTCCTGTAACATGTATCGGTATTGCCCGTTGAACCTATAAGAACATCGAAAGATGCTCGGGTGATACACACACAGTGTATATACATATAACTTGTAATCCGTCAATGCGTTATATATGCTCTTTCGAGCCTGTACGGTAAGCCCAGAGGCTGAACATATAATCCCGAAGGATAACCGGTAAGCCTGTAGGCTGAACATGTAATCCCGAAGGATAAACTTGTAGCTCATGAGCACGTGGTCAGTCCGCAACAAATGCAGGAGCTCGAACCACCCTATAGCCCTAGTGACATGTCACTTGTATCCTATCGACTTCTACGGTTCTAACGGGGCTCGGTATTCAATTTATCACTTGTAACAATTTAACATTTCTATTTCAATCTCATATATACTCGTTCCATTAGGCTATTTAATCATCTAGCATTTCATATTTTCAAATAACAATACGTATGAACATATATATAGACATTAAATTCGTTATACGAACTTACCTAGTAATCCCGTATCTACTCGTCTATTTTCCGTTTTCCCCGATCAAGTTCCGAGATTCGATCGTCTTTATCTATATTAATGCAAAATTCAGCTATTTACTAACTCACATATTCAATTCAATCCAAAAACATATAATTTGACATATTTGCAATTTAGCCCCTATATTTTCAATACTTGCAATTTAGTCCTCTCATCACAAAAATGACAAATTACACAATCAATCCCCCAATTCACTATAGCCGAATATTCAAGGGACTTATACAAGCATATATCTTTTAATTAATCACAAATTTAACCTCAAAAATTCTACCCTTTTACAAATAAATCCTTAAACTCATTTTCATCAAAATTTACTTTAAAATTCTTGTATTTTCTCACATAATATACAATAATTCATCAAAATCTATCAATATATCAAGGATTCATCAATTGTACTTTTCAAAAACATAATCAAAATCAAAAATTGAGGTACGGGTTGGTTAATATACGAAGCAACGATTACAAAAACGTAAAAATCACTAAAAACCGAAGTCAAAACATACCTCAATTTAGCAAAATAGTAGTCGAATGTTTGAAGGCTTTAAAACCCTTGTTTTGTTTGAAGAATCGGTGGAAGAGAAGAAAATATGAAAGAATTTTCATGTTTTATTAATTAAAACATATAATAAAGCCAAATGACATTTTTAACCTTTGTAAAATAATTATAAAACATTATAAAACATGGACATAATGGTCCATTACCAACCACTCCAATTAAAAATGGCATAATTGCCATGCAAGTACCTCCTTTTATAAAGCCATGCTCAAACAAGCCATTTATAAAATAGAACTCTAATTTATCGCTTTATGCGATTTAATCCTTTTTATCAAATTAACCGATCAGACAGTAAAATTTCAATACGAAACTTTCACACCATATATCTATCATACAGTAAAACATATTAAAGCATTTAAAATAATATTTTGACTCGGTTAAGTGGTCCTGAAACCACTCGTTCCGACTAGGGTATAAAGTGGGCTGTTACAGCTCTCCCCCCTTTAGGGATTTTCGTCCCGAAAATCTTACCAATAAACAGATTTGGGTATTGTTTTTACATAGTTTCCTCGAGTTCCGATGTAGCTTCTTCTATTCCGTGTTTACACCAGAGAACTTTTACAAGTGCTATACGCTTATTTCTCAACTCTTTCATTTCTCGGGCCAGAATTTTAATCGGTTTTTCGCTATACGATAGATCAGACTGTAATTCCACATCTATGGGAGAAATGACATGAGACGGATCAGATCGGTATCGTCGAAGCATTGAAATGTGAAATACGTCGTGAATCTTTTCAAGCTCAGACGGTAACGATAACTGGTAAGCTACAGGTCTAATTCGTTCCACAATTTCATACGGCCCGATAAAACGAGGATTTAACTTTCCTTTTCTGCCAAAACGAAGAATTTTCTTCCATGGTGATACTTTCAGTAATACTCTGTCTCCGACCTGAAACTTTATTTCTTTCCGTTTCAAATCTGCGTATGATTTCTGTCTATCTGAAGCTGCTTTTAAATTATCGTGTATTACTTTTACTTTTTCTTCTGTATCTCGGATTAGATCAACCCCGTGTAACTTTCTCTCATTCAATTCCGTCCAGTATAGCGGTGTTCGACATTTACTACCATATAATGCTTCATATGGAGCCATCTTTAAACTCGTCTGAAAAATGTTATTATATGCAAACTCTATCAGAGGTAAGTATTTCTCCCAATTACTTTCGAATTCAAGAATACAACACCGTAATATGTCTCCCAAAATCTGTATAACTCTTTCAGACTGACCGTCGGTCTGGGGATGAAATGCTTTACTGAAACTCAATTTCGTTCCCAAAGCCTCTTGAAACTTCTTCTAGAATCTCGAGGTAAACCTCGGATCTCTATCAGACACAATGGATAACGGTATACCATGTAATCACACAATTTCAGATACATATAGTTCCACTAATTTATCCAGAGAATAATCAGTACGCACCGGTATAAAATGTGCAAATTTCGTCAATCTGTCAACGATAACCCAGATTGCATTTTTCTTCTTCAGAGTCAGAGGTAGTCCAGATACAAAATCCATAGTGACTCTGTCCCATTTCCATTCCGGAATCATAATAGGCTGTAATAAACCTGACGGTACCTGATGTTCAGCTTTAACTTGCTGACAGATCAAACATTTCGATACGAATTCTGATATGTCATGTTTCATTCCTGACCACCAGTATTGCCGTTTCAAATCGTTATACATCTTAGTGCTACCCGAATGAACTGAAAATTGACTGTCATGTACCTCGTGTAGAACTTTCTGAATGAGTTCACTATTTTTCGGTATACAGATTCTATTTCGGAACATTAAACAATCATCGAGAATCCTTTAACAAATCTTCGGTAATATCCCGCTAATCCCAGAAAACTTCTAATTTTAGATACATTTCTCGGGGGTTTCCAGTCTATAATAGTAGATATTTTACTCGGATCTACTCTGATACCTTCCGCAGAAACAATATGACCCAAAAATCTGACTTCTCAAAGCCAAAATTCACATTTACTGAATTTGGCAAACAACTGCTTATCTCTCAAAATTTGCAACACAATTCTCAAATGCTCAGTATGCTCTACCTCATCACATGAATAGATCAGAATGTCATCAATGAACACGACAACGAATCTATCTAAATATGGTTTGAATACACGGTTCATCAAGTCCATGAACACTGCAGGTGCATTTGTCAACCCGAAAGGCATGACCAGAAACTCATAATGTCCGTATCGTGTTCTGAAAGCAGTTTTCGGTATATCTGAATCTTTAACTCGCAACTGGTAATAACCCGATCTCAAATCAATCTTTGAAAATACAGTAGCTCATTTTAACTGATCAAATAAATCATCAATCCGCGGAAGAGGGTATTTATTCTTCACTGTTATCTTGTTCAACTGTCGGTAATCAATACACATTCTCATCGTTCCATCTTTCTTTTTCACAAATAATACGGGAGCACCCCAAGGTGAAAAGCTCTGTCTCGCGAAACCTCTATCCGTCAATTCTTGTAACTGTGCTTCCAGCTCCTTTAGCTTAGTAGGTGCCATTCTGTATGGAGCTATTGATATCAGAGTAGTGCTCGATAACAATTCAATACCGAATTCAACTTCTCTATTCGGCGGTAAACCCGGTAATTCTTCCGGAAAAACATCTGAAAACTCACAAACAACTGGTACAGACTCAATTTTTAATTCTGTTTTGCTAGAATTCATCACATACACTAAATACGCATCATAGCCTTTTCTGACATACTTCTGAGCCCTCATGGCAGAAATCACTATCGGTAATTCATTCGGATCATTTGATTCAATCCGAAGAATCTCACCATTCTGACATTTCAATTTTATACTCTTACTTCGACAAATCACAATAGCTTCATGCACATTTAGCCAGTCCATGCCCAGTATTACATCGAATTCGTCAAAAGGGAGGAGCATCAGATCAACCAGAAAACAATATCCCCTAGTCATCAACGGACATTTCTTACATATCTTATCAACTAACACAGACCTTCCTAACACTCGATACTTTAACTACATATTCCGTACACTCAACACTTAAATTCTTTTCATACACTAATTTCATACAGATATATGAATGAGTTGATCCAGGATCTATCAATGCAACAATATCAGTGTTATAGAGAGAAAAAGTACCAGTAATAACATCAGGCGACGAGGCTTCCTCACGTGCACGTATTGCATAAGCTCTCGCAGGAGTACGCATCTCAGATCTCACATTAGCATCTCTCGCCACATTGCGATTTCCACTTTGGTTCCCAACACTTCGCGACGGTCTACCTCTCGATGCAACATTATTTGTCTTAGTCAACTGTTCTCTATCAGGTACAGATCTTTCAGGATAATCACGCAAGTAATGATCTAACGATCCACATCGAAAACATGCCCCACTCATCAGTCAACACTCTCTAAAATGCCTTCTATTACAATGCTTGCACTCTAATCCGGGAATTCTCACACTACCCACACTAGCTACAGAAGTCGCCTGAGGTCTTGAATGAGAAGTCTTAACACTTTTCTCTCGAAAAGATGTGCCCGTAGAAGCAGCAGGACGAGGATGAAAATCCTTTGATCTTTTGGATCCAGACTGATACGGTTTTCCCGCAAACCTTTTTCTAGCTTCTCTGAATTCAGAATCAGCTTTTCTCTTTTCTTTAGCAAGCTCTTCTGCTTTACAAGCCCAATCAACAAGAACTACAAACTCTCTCAGCTCAAGTATTCCGACTAATAGTCGAATTTCTTCATTTAGCCCATCTTCGAACCTTTTGCAAATTGTTGCTTCGGTATAAACACATTCGCGAGCATATTTGCTGAGTCGTACAAACTCTCTCTCGTATTCAGTTATAGACATTCGACCCTGTTTCAGTTCTAAAAACTCTTTTCTTTTCTGATCGATGAATCGCTGACTAATGTATTTCTTTCTGAATTCCATCTGGAAGAAATCCCAATCGACTTGTTCTCGTGGTACAGCCGAGGTCAATGTATTCCACCATTGATATGCTGAATCCCGGAGCAAAAAAATAGCACATCTCAGGCACTCATCAAGAGTACAAGCCAGTTCATTAAAAACTCTGATCGTATTCTCAAGCCAAAATTCAGCCCTCTTAGTATCATCACTTGCTGAAGCTCGGAATTCCTCAGCACCATACTTTCGTATCTTATCGACAGGAGGTCTGTTCAATCCCAGAGGATCCACAACTCGTACATTATCAGGGTTAGGTTGTGGGATGGGAGGGGGTGGAGGTTGCGGAGCAGTCGGGTTTGCTCGCACAAACTCACTAAACCATTCAGACATCATTTGGACGAAAGCTTGTTTAATTTCTTCCTGATTGGCCACAGCAGGGCCCGATTCAAAAGGCACAGCCCCTTGAGCGGGTGCTGGCGCAATACTTTCAACATCATCAGCTAAAGCTCGATTCGGATCCATTACTATATAAAACAGATTTCAAAGGATGTCAGGAGATATCACACTATCATATTTCATGTCCTACAATCGACTAAACCGTATCTCTGATACCAACCAAATGTAACACCCCTATCCCGTAATCATCGCCAGAATAGGTAAGGGGCATTACCGGACTTGTAACATATATCGGAGCAGTAAAATTTTAAACTTTTTAATCAAGAACCATCACGTATCATCTGTCATTAGAGCATGCTTCAATTGATCATAAAATGATGTATATAATTATTGGAAATCTAATTGGAAACATGCTAAAAGATAGGAGAACATGTGCAAAATTTCAAAGTTAGGGACACACGACCGTGCCCCTTGCCCGTGTTCTTCACACACTGCCGTGTCCCTCCAGACACGCCCAAACCTTTCAGCCCGTGGTCGAAACTGACTTATCCTACACGGCTGTCCAACACGCCCATGGGGTTAGGCCGTGTGCCGCCCACGGCCTAGGCACGCACGTGCCTTACCCCGTGGTCAAAACTTTCAAATATCACACGGTTACCTGACACGCCCGTGTACAAAATAGAGCAGGCCGTGTGACTATACTGCCAAATTTCACACGGCTACAAATTACCAGACACGCCCGTGTGTCTAGGCCGTGTACCAAAACTGACCAAAACATCAAGGTGCAGGGAACACACGGTCGAAACACACGCCCGTGTTCCCTGGCCGTATGGCACAAATATAGGCTTGGTTTAAGCCAATTTGCCACCCAATATGGGTCCTTTCTACTAGCCATTAACTAACAACATTTCATGCCATTCTACCAACCTAAAACATACCAATTCAAGCACAAAATGGACCCAAAATCATCTCAATTCATTCACAAATCAAGCACACCAACTCAAAGGCCTAAATGACCATTTCCATGCACTCATCCACACATATATACATATCAATTATGCAAGCTTATAATCTCATCAAAATCACATATCTTTCCATAAGCACATATATCTAAAGGACAACTCAAGTACTTGATTATATTCATATATGACCCAAGCCACATCTCATAGCTTGATCATTTACCAAAATATATCATGCTCACCAAATATCTAGCCTATACATGCCATGACCATTTCATTTACAAATGGTTTAAAAGTACCAAAGTTTGATAGATAGTGTGATGGCGATCTCCGACTCGTCCGATTATCGAGCTAGCTTCCGAATCTATAAGACAGTGAAAGAAATGAACAGAGTAAGCTTCTAAAGCTTAGTAAGTCCATATAACATGAAATGAAACTTACCATTTCAATGAGGTATCCATAAGTAAGGCCATTACAAACATATGATCTTATAGCCTATTGCACAAGCTCACACTCATTAATTCATGTAGTTTCATAACATATCATATATAAAAGCTTATCAAGTACTTCATTTCAAGTAACATATACAAATCTTGTAAATCATATGGCATAATATGCCTTCATTTTGCACTTTCTCATATAACATGTTGATCATGTAACTAGTATCATTCCATTCATACAATTCATATGTCATGTATTTCATATACTTCATTATCTCATGTATAGCACATAACTCTTATAACATGTACCTTATACCATTCATGTATTCACATAACATCTCTCTCATATATTCAAATATCAATTAACCTTTCCTGTAACATGTATCGGTATTGCCAGTTGAACCTATAAGAATATCGAAAGATACTCGGGTGATACACACACAGTGTGTATACATATAACTTGTAATCCGTCAATGCGTCATATATGCTCTTTCGAGCCTGTACGGTAAGCCCGGAGGCTGAACATATAATCCCGAATGATAATCGGTAAGCCCGTAGGCTGAACATGTAATCCCGAAGGATAAACCTGTAGCTCATGAGCACGTGGTGAGTCCGCAACAAATGCAGGAGCTTGAACCATCCTGTAGCCCTAGTGACATGTCACTTGTATCCTATCGACTTCTACGATTCTAACGGGGCTCGGTATTCAATTTATCACTTGTAACAATTTAACATTTCTATTTCAATCTCATATATACTCGTTCCATTAGGCTATTTAATCATCTAGCATTTCATATTTTCAAATAACAATATGTATGAACATATATATATATACATTAAATTCGTTATACGAACTTACCTAGTAATCCCGTATCTACTCGTCTATTTTTCGTTTTCCCCGATCAAGTTCCGGGATTCGATCGTCTTTATCTATATTAATGCAAAATTCATCTATTTACTAACTCACATATTCAATTCAATCTAAAAACATATAATTTGACATATTTGCAATTTAGCCCCTATATTTTCAATACTTGCAATTTAGTCCTCTCATCACAAAAATGACAAATTACACAATCAATCCCCCAATTCACTATAGCTGAATATTCAAGGGACTTACACAAGCATATATCTTTTAATTAATCATAAATTTAACCTCAAAAATTCTACCTTTTTACAAATAAATCCTTAAACTCATTTTCATCAAAATTTACTTTAAAATTCTTGTATTTTCTCACATAATATACAATAATTCATCAAAATCTATCAATATATCAAGGATTCATCAATGGCATTTTTCAAAAACATAATCAAAATCAAAAATTGAGGTACGGGTCGGTTAATATATGAAGCAACGATTACAAAAACGTAAAAATCACTAAAAACCGAAGTCAAAACATACCTCAATTTAGTAAAATAGTAGCCGAATGTTTGAAGGCTTTAAAACCCTTGTTTTGTTTCAAGAATCAGTGGAAGAGAAGAAAATATGAAAGAATTTTCATGTTTTATTAATTAAAACATATAATAAAGCCAAATGACATTTTTAACCTTTGTAAAATAATTATAAAACATTATAAAACATGGACATAATGGTCCATTACCAACCACTCCAATTAAAAATGGCATAATTGCCATGCAAGTACCTCCTTTTATAAAGCCATGCTCAAATAAGCCATTTATAAAATAGAACTCTAATTTATCACTTTATGCGATTTAATCCTTTTTATCAAATTAACCGATCAGACAGTAAAATTTCAATACGAAACTTTCACACCATATATCTATCATACAGTAAAACATATTAAAGCATTTAAAATAATATTTTGACTCGGTTAAGTGGTCCTGAAACCACTCATTCCGACTAGGGTATAAAGTGGGTTGTTACATTTCAATTCCCTAAGAAAATTTGGCTTAAAATCCTCCTAAATTTAAATTCCTTAAATCACTCCTCCTATTCCTCCTCCAAATCCACCAACCTTCATCAATATCCCATGAATCTCTCCCCCAAGACCAATTCCACAACCATCTTGGCAGAATTTCACTACAACACAAACAATGGCGTCACAGCTGCAAACATGAATACCCAAAGCTCCCTCCATGACTCAAACCTCAGATCTTCTGCCACCCCAGTAACGCCTCTTCCACCAGGCCACACTACTCCCTGTGATGCAAAACAATCACAACTAAATATAAACCCTACATGCTAGCATTCAGGTTTACTTATGAGAAAACGAAAATAAATTGCAAGAGTCAAGACTTAAACCCAAGCTCTCTTGCAACCGTAATGACACCACAACCACTAGGTTACATGCTTCCTTGTGTCATGCTTTCACCAAAAATATTCTTTAAGCCTACCTACAAATGTCAAGGCTCTTATAAGAGAAAAAACATAAATTTTTGCTAAGGCCCAGGTTTGAACCCAGGACTTCTCCAAGACACCCAAACCTCTTAGCCATCACACCAACATGCCATTCAGTGCATATGAGCCCAAGGCCCATTACGCAACTGAAGTGGGGCCCACGTGCTCGTATGGCCCGCTAAGCCAAATTTGACCATAGCCATGTGTATGACACGGCCAGTCCATTAATTACCGCAAATTTAAAGACAACACTCGTGTGGGCCCACAAAACCATTGGGCTCACATGGTCCATTTTTCCAGGCCCAATTTTCAGGGCGTGACAACTGACCCCACTTTAAAGAAATTTCATCTTGAAATTTCCAACTAATAAGATAGTTGCATAACAACTATGCTACCGTTGTGCACTCTAATCCCAATAACTCTAACACACACTCAGAACATCCACTTGTCGTACAGATAAATTACAATTCCTATATCCAAAACATTTAATGGAAGACTCATACAAACATACATGCATACAATTTTTATAATCAACATCGCATACAAACAAAACACACAACCAAAGTATCCACCTATCGGAGCAGATAGATTACAATTCCTATATCCAAACCATCATACTCAAACACCTAGAATAGGATAAATACCCAATCTAAATTTAGCCCAATATCTAAACAAACAAAAGTATTTAGAGAACTTACATATTCGGCGTAGGAGACTTGGTAGACGACACTTTTAGAAAATAGTCAGTATATGCCAAAAACTTCGAATCTTTTAAACCTTTTTGAAAAATTTCTTTTAGAAATTCAATTTAAAAGACACAATCCACGACTGAGCTTTTGCAACCTGGCTCTGATACCACTAATTGTAACACCCCAAACCCGGCCCAGAAGTTAGGCCCAAATTTGACGTGTCACAAAGTGTTCCCGATTGCATTTGTTTGTTTTAAAACATGGTTTATTAAAATTCATTCTCTTGTAAAATGTTATTACCTTTAAAACCCTATTTGTTATGGAAGCTTAATTTAAAATAGGTACGGAAACATGACATTTTGAAAACAGTTATTGTTTTGAAAAAAACCGTGTTCTACTAACAAATATAAACAATAAATAAAATTCAAAATTTAAAATCCATAAATTATAAAGGCCTTATTACAACCCAAATCAAAATGCTTAAAAGCAAATAATCAAAACAAAAAGCATAAACAATGTGTGTCTCCTCTCCGAGTCCCTCGCTGCTACGATTTGTCTATGGCTGGGGATTCCTTGAAAAAGTTAATAAACGGGGTCAGTTTATGAAAAATTAGCGTGTAATTCCCTTACTAAGGTAACAATCAGTAAACAACAACAGAAACAGTCTGGGCCTGAGCCCTTTAACGACATAGTACAGTTTAGTTTAGAGCATAAGTGGGCCCAAGCCCAATACAAATCATTTGGGTCTCAGCCCACAACAGATCAACTAGGCCTAGCCAATATCAGAAACAGAGCATAAATGAATTATGCATGATGCATGCAAACCCATCCAACCAGCACACCAGTCCGTCCAACCTTGCACAGTCTGTGGGGATATAATCAACGCACCCATCCAACACACCAAGCTTAGCATTGGTTGCGGCACTAAGTCAACAGAACGGCTCAAAGCCATAAGAAGAATGGCATAGAGCCATAATTAGAATGGCACAGAGCCATGATAATATGCGTGGTACGAATCCATTAATAACGGGTCTATAATTGGCACAAAGCCTATGATATTTGCACAAAGCCTTCGGTAATGGGATAAAGTCCATAACTACGACACAAAGCCCATAATAACGACACAAAGCTCACAATAATGGCACGAAGCCCATAATAATGACACACAGCCTTCGGTAACATAATCGACACTTAGCCATCGATCAGTCCACAGTCATCTCGGGCGACCCGTACGACTTTATCAGATCAATACAGATAAACAACTCTAAGCCTTCGGTGGATCCACAGTCGTCAAGCAACCATGTTACCCTAACAGATCAGATCTTCCTCCATACAAAATCCCAACCCATGCAACATGTCATGTATGTAGAATGCCATGCCCCTAATCGATTATACAATCACAGTCAAGTCATATCACAACTCAGTCATTTGTATATATCATAAGCCCATCAGTCATGCATAACCCAAATAATATAGTCATTCTATCTCTAGGGGTTTAATGGTCATTTTTACCTAATAGGGGTAAAATATTCATTTTACCCTCCAGGGGTAAATTGGAAATTTTACACTATAGGGGTATTTTGGTAATTTTACACTATAGTGGCATTTCAGTAATTTTGCACTACATGAGGGTCTAAAGTCGCATTGAATGACTTCAATAACACCCGTATAAATGGGCCCGAGGCCCCTTCTCGGCCCAAGTGGGCCAACACATTCGTGTGGCTCAATTAGCCCCAATTTAGCCACAATTATGCGCACAACACAGCCTAATCCAAAACTTACCACAAAACATACATTTTATCTATGCTGGGCCCACGAGCCCATTGGGCCCACATGGCCCATTTTGGCCCATCGAGACCCAATACGACCAAAGTCATGTGCATGACATGACAGTCCAGCTACTTCCCACTAAGCAACGAGATTTACCCAAACAGGCTCACGGCCCATTGGGCCTATCCGGCCCATTGTGGTCTAAGCCTATGAGTTTGGTCATGGCGGCCTTTTCCATCGTTTACCCACGTTCTGTGGGTTCGGTTTACCACACAAGCAATCGCATGCTCGCGTGGCCTCCTATGTCATATTTCTGGCTTTTCCAAATTTCGTCTATCTGCATTTGAATCAATGTGGACTCCATACTCTATCAGCTTTCGACTGATCAACCATCAGAATAGGGTATACAGTTATACTACTACACCCCACCTTTCGGCTCTTTCACCGGCTATTAGATATAGGTAGAGTTACATACCAGCTACTGAGAAGAACGCCAATCACTACGCGCCCCAACCCAGATCCACGTATGATCCAATGTTAGTTTTTAAATTGCTAGGGTTACTAACTCTTAAATCCTCAATCATACCATTCACTTACCTTGATTAAGCCAAGAAGGTTTATTCATCTCTTAAACTAATGATCAACCACTACTTGCCAAATATCTTCATTAGAACCTAGTTTTCTTAAGAACCGACTCAAATACAACCTACTTTAACCAAGGGAACCAATTACCTTAATGGAGAACTATGGGTGAAGGAAAGTAGTCGTTTCACAGTATTCCCCCAAAAGAATGCCACAACAAAATAGCACTAGAAAAATGCCTCTTACCAAGATCAATAGAGAAATAACACAGAAAGGAGTTGGCACACCAAGGGCAAGTGTAAGAACAATATCCAGCCAAAGAGTAGATTGTAATAGAGAGGCAAAGGAAAAGAAGAAAGAGTAATAATAATTCGATCACAACAGGTCAAATGCGAAAGAGATGGAGAGGTAGGCAGACAATGAATATTCGGCCAAATCTTAGACGGGAGGAAAAGAATTATTTCTAAAAATAAGAGGGTTGTATTCGGCTTTAGAGAGAAAGAAAAGTAAACAGAGAGAAAGAAGAACAACAATTGGCTAAGTCAATTACTTAAGTGGAGGATTGAGAGTATTTGACCACCAATGGTAAAGAGTAAAAAGAGAGGTGTACAAGAAGGAGAAAAGTGGAAAGATTCGGCAGAAAATAGAAGGGAAGAAATAAACAAAACACACCAAAACAAGTGCTAGATTTTGGCCCTTGAGAGGAATAGAAAAGGTAACAAACCCGACAGTAAAAAGAAATAAATTTGGTAATGCCTACTTTTCAGAAAAGAAAAACAAAGTGACCAAAAGCTGAAAAATGCACAAAAACGAACTCTCAATTCCCTAAGTAAATTCAGCTACAAAACCTCCCAAATTTAAAGTCCTTGAATTACTCCTATTCCTCTACCAAATCCACCAACCTTCATCCATATCCCATGAATCTCTCCCCCAACACCAGTTCCACAACCACCTTGGCAGAATTTCACTACAACACAAACACTAATGTCACAGCTGCAAAAATGAATACCCAAATCTCCCTCTAAGAGTCGAACCTCAAATCTTTTACCACCCTAATAATGCCTCTTCCACCAGGCCACACTACTCCTTGTGACGCAAAACAATCACAACTAAATATAAGCCCTACATGCTAGCATTCAGGTTTACTTATGAGAGAACCAAAATAAATTGCAATAGTTAAGACTTGAACCCAGGCTCCCTTACAACCCTAATGACGCTACAACCACTAGGCCACATGCTTCCTTGTGTCATGCTGTCACCAAAAATATTCTTTAAGCCTACCCACTAATGTCAAGGCTCCGAGAAGAGAAAAAACATAAATTTTTGCTAAGGCCGAGGTTTGAACCTAGGACTTCTCCAACACTCCCAAACACACCCAAACCTCTTAGCCATCACACCAACATGCCATTCAGTGCATATGGGCCCAGGGCTCATTAGGCAACCCAAGTGGGCCCATGTGCTCGTATGGCCCGCTAAGCCAAATTTGACCAATCCATGTGTACGACGCAACCAGTTCATTAATTATCGTAAATCCAAAAACAACCACTCGTGTGGGCCCACAAGCCTATTAGGCCCACACGACCCATTCTTCTAGGCCTAATTTTCGGGGCATGACATTTTTGGTTGAGTAAATGATATATGAATTGCTTGGTTATGAAATGGTTTAAATGTGCATTGTTTTGACTGAGATTGGCTGCCTATTTGTATGTGATTCTTATGCAAATTTGAAGCTTTTAGCTACAAGGATTTTGGCTGTGAAATGTGGCTTAAACTAAGCCTATTTTCGTGCCACACAGTCTGAGTACACGGGCATGTGACTCAACCAAGTGACCGCTACACCTTAGATAATTAAGTCAGTATACACTATAGGATTGGCACGGTATAGACACACAGGCGTGTCTACTGGCCGTGTGTGGCATACAGGCTGGCACACGAGCGTGTGGTCCGCCGTGTGACCCAAGTCTGCGGGCTCCCTAATTTTTACAGGACCTGGCATATGGGCGTCTCCTTGGCCGTGTGGTGCAAGTCAGTAGGTATGCCCTATTTTTACATGGCCTGGACACATGGGCGTGTTTGGTGACCGTGTGAGGCACACAACCTGTTCACACGGGTGTGTGACCTTTATATGGAAAATTTTCTAAGTTTACCTAACTTTTTCATATGTTATCAAATTAGCATTGAATACATGTAAGGTGCATTGTATGCTTAAACTAGATATGTTATGAATGTGATTGAGTGATATTTACTAAATTGAGATAATATTTTTTAAATGCTTAGAGAATTACTGTTCTGAACTGAGTTAAAGGTTCAGTAATGCCCTTATCTATTCCGATGACGGTTACGAGATAGGGGTGTTACATTTTATTGGTATCAGAGCTATGGTTTAGTGATTCTTGGACTACCGTAGTGTATATGAGTCTAGCGATGCATGCCATATATAAACTGCCATAGTGTGTTATATCCTGACAACTTCTGAATTATGTTTTATATAGCAAATGGATCTAAATCGAGCAATAGCCGACGATGTAGAGAGTAACGCGCCAACTTCGGCTCAAGGCAATGTGCCTTCTGAATCGAGCCCAGCCATAAGCAGCCAGGGAGAAGTTAAACAAGGTTTCTTCCAAATGATGTCTGAATGGTTTTCTGAATTTGTGCGTGCAAACCCGACTGCTCCACAACCTCCACCCCCTCCGGTTCCCCAACCAATCCCTAAAAATATATGAGGTACGGATCCTTTGAGATTGAATAGACCACCTATTGATAAGATACAGCAAGTGATGATGCTGAGAGGGCCGAATTCTGGCTCAAAAATAAAAACAAGGTTTTCGATGAATTAGCCTGGACACCGAAAGAATGTTTGAAATGTGCCATATCATTGTTATGAGATGTGGCGTATCAGTGGTGGAATACCCTAATATCTATTGTTCTACGAGAAAGAGTTACATGGGATTTCTTTCAGACTGAATTTTAAAAGAAGTACATCAGTCAACGGTTTGTTGATCAGAAAAGAAAAGAATTCCTTGATTTGAAACAGGGCCATATGACAGTAACCGAATATGAAAGAGAGTTCGTACAACTTAGTAAATATGCCCGTGAATGCATCTCTATTGAAGCCATACTGTGTAAAAGATTCGAGGATAGACTGAATAAAGATATCCGATTATTAGTTAGAATTCTTGAGCTGAAAGAGTTTGTTGCTCTGGTTGATCGGGCTTGTAAAGATGCAGAACTTGCCAAAGAAAAATGAAAAGCTGATTTTGAAGCAAGAGATTCTAGGAAGAGATTTGCAAGTAAATCGCATTAGTCTGGATCAAAGAAACCAAAAGACTTCCATCCCCATTCCACTGCTTCTAAGGGTATAATAATAAGAGAAAGAGATGCTAGATCATTCAATCTAAAGCCCAAACGACATTCGTTGCCAGTGTGGGTAGCGTGAGAAATATGGGATTCAAATGCAAACATTGTAACAGAAAGCACTATGGTGAATGCCAATTGAAAAGTGGGGCATGTTTCAGATGCAAATCATTAGATCATTACCTACGAGACTGTCTAGAGAGATCTTCAACTGCTAGAGACCAATCAGTTAAAGTGAGTAATACTGTTACCAAAGGTAGACCAACCTGAATTGCTGGGAATAAGAGTGGAAACCACAGTGCTACACGAGATTCGAATGTGAGATCGGAGACACGAGCACCTGCTCGATCTTATACCATACGCACAGGAGAGGAAGCCTCGTCGCCTGATGTTATTACTGGTACCTTTTCTATTTATAACACTGATATAATTGTGTTGATAGATCCTGGATCAACGCATTTGTATATTTGTATGGAATTAGTTTTTAAAAAGAGTTTACATGTTAAGTCTACAGAGTTTGTAGTTAAAGTATTGAATCCATTAGGCAGGTCAGTATTAGTTGATAAAATTTGTAAGAAATGTCCATTGATGACTCGGGGATACTATTTTCTGGCTGACTTCATGCTCTTACCGTTTGACGAATTTGATGTAATATTGGGTATGGATTGGCTGAATATGCTTGATGCGGTTGTGAATTGTAGACAAAAGAGTATTGAATTGAAACATCAGAACGGTGAAATTCTTCGGATTCAATCTAATGATTTGAATGAATTACCGATTGTGATATCTTCTATGCGAGCTGGACACCCAAAAATTTACACACATTTTCATACATTTTTTAACCCAATTTCATGCCAATTCGTTTAAATTCTTGTCGAAAAATAATTAATTTTTATAAAATAATTAAATTACACTTACATTATGAACACAGTAAATTTTTATTAATTTTATAATCATTTTTTATTAATTTTGACTATTTTTCGACAGATGTGCACAAAGAGTGAAAACTGGCTCGGCAGACACTATAAGAAGCATAAAACCGAGAAGTAATTTGAAGTATCGAGGCATATTAATTTCCAACCTAAGACGGTCTAATTATGTGTATTAATTCATAATAGAATTAATTTTAATTTATACCTAATTTAATTTGGGCTAAATAAATTATTATTAATTAATTATGGAAAAAGTGGTCGAGCTGAACTGAACCGGTTGAACCAAACAGAGTGAATCAAACTAGCCACGAATTGGGCTGCCCAGAACCGTCCATATGCTGACCCAAATCAGATTTTTAGCTTATTAAATAAGCTTTCAAAAAGGCCCTTGAAGAACTTTCAATGTTGCATTCAACCCCCTCCACAATATGTGGCTTTATGGATTTGCCCCAAGCCATATTTAGCAAAGTTGAAGCCATCAACTTGGCCACATAGGTGGGCAGCCAAGGGGTGGCTCTTTGGCTGCTATTTATAGCAAATTTTAGCTGCCAAATTCATCTATAAAAAACCCCTTGGCTGATCATCCCTCACATCTGTCATTCACTCACATCTCTTCTCTCTTCTCTCAATTTCTCCTCTCGTTTTCCCATTCAAGGTTCCTTGCTCTTGTGCCGATTCGTCGTCTTGGGAAAGGGGTCTTACTCAGCCGTTTTGGATCAGCAATTGAGTGTTCATAGCAGCTTGATCGGCGAGGAAAAAAAAGAAGGAAAACAGAGCAACCCAGTCATGCCACGGAAAAACACCGGATTTGATTCTTGTTCCCTATCTCTTTAATTTTTGTTGTTGTTACGATGAAGATATCTATGAATATTTATATTTTTGAAATAGTTAATTTAATCAGCTTATCTTAAATTTAATTCGTGTTGGGTTGATTGCATTTTGCCTGCTTAGATTATTAAACTTGTGTTTATGTTGTTATAGGCCTCGGTAAAATGCTTGATTAAGTAAAATCATGATTAAGTTATTCTTGCATTACAATTGTTAAGTAACTAATGAATTAATTATTTAAATGGATTGAAATTGTAATTAATGGACACAGTACTTAATCAGTGCGTGTTTATTCTTCTAAGGTAGTTGAAGTTTAAATTAGCATTGTATTTGGCGATACATTTACCTTACGTAACTCGCAAGATTATTGTGATTAAACTGTTTCAAGTTTATGATACCTTGTTTGTAACACCCTATACCCCTGTCCGTCGCCGGAATAGGGTTTCGAGGTATTACCTAACAAAACACAACTTGCCGAAGTTCATAGATACATATTAGACATAGATTCGGTTGTACATTAAATCACTGTTAGTGATCAACTTTAATTATTAAATCCGAACAATCCAACTTTCAAAGTGATTCAACTTATGCAACCGTACCACATTTATATCTTATGGAAACACAAACAATTTCAATGTGACTACTTACCAATAGGTATATTTGAATTTCTTAGGTGTTAAGCCATTACTATTCGTTTCGTATAACACATTCACTACTTTTGAAAACTTATGTTATAACATTTCACTAAGCACGGATGGTACACTTCCTATACCTACTTCACCATTTACTCATGCAACCAAAAATAACAAACCACATTAAATTTCATCAAAGCAACATATACTCAAACTTAGAGATTAAGCAAGCCATTTTCGCATGGCTAGAATATTTACAACTCAAAATATAATTCAATTCAAAAGAAGGGTGATTAGCCTATACATGCCATTGTTTTCAAACTAACTATCGAATGTACCAAAATAACGACGATAGTGTAGGTGATTTAAGCTTGAATCCCCGAGTCCGTAGCTTCAAAATGAGATCTATAAAACAGAGGAAACAAAGTAAACGGAGTAAGCATTTCAATGCTTAGTAAGTTTTAAGCAATGTCAACAGATAAAAAAATCAAATTATAAAATTTGTTGTTCGCATTTTTGTTTCACTCTTCTTTTTGGTATATCACCCCTTAGCCGAATATACACATTCTCATCATATACAATAGGCAGATAAACTTTCACTTGAAAGTGAGCTCATGAAAACATAGATATATTTCATAAGTTCACATAACCTTTCACATTGACCCAATGCCATATAATCATAGAAACAGACTTATTGTTTACTCACGTATGCATCACATAACAACCTTATAATTTACTCCAAATCAAGCTTACATATAACCTCAGAGTACATACCTGTTTAACTTATCACATTGAGCGTATTTACTAGCAATTCTTACTGTGAAGTCTTTTAGTCTTAGACTTTACTCGGATCATCTGCGAGACCTTTAGCTTGGATGAAATCTCCACACAAAGCCAGCGGATTTTAATCCGGACATAATCTTCGCACATAGCCATCGGGTCTTTACCCGGACATAATCTCCGCACATAGCCATCGGGTCTTTACCCGGACATAATCTCCGCACATAGCCATCGGGTCTTTAAGCCCGGATTCACATCACAAGGTTTCATGCATATTTATTCACATGTTACCACACTTCACGTAGCAAAATCATATTCGTAATTCAATCAACTTATTCGCATATAAACATATAACATGGTCCTTGACTTTATGTCATAAATATCATTCAAAACTAATACATGTATACTCCTTTTACTAAACTTTCGGCTCAATAAGTAAATATACATAAGCATATATCCCCAATCCCTTTCTCAGTTTATGTCTCTAATAGCCATTCGGCTACATATCATGTATAAGGTTTCTTCCTCAATAACCATATTATGGTAAGGACAATATGACATCATTTATCTATCATACATGTATATCATGTCATTTTAAAATTAAATACCAAATTCAATTACTCAAAACTTACCTCGAACTTGTCTGAGCAACTATGAGTTAGCTATTCAACCATCTTAGCTTTTCCTTTATTCGAACTTGTCCCTCTATGCTCTTGAGGTAAATTAAATAATTCAATTTTATCAATCCTTATTCAAAAGCACACATTCGACCAAACACAATAACATATATAAAATTAATTTGTACCAAGACCTTCACTTTATCAAATAATCAACCTTAGGATAACCATCACATTTAGGTGCATGCAAGCATGTATACTCGTAACTACTTTAGAAAATACATACATGTCATTCAACCTTCATTCCATACTTGTTAATTAAGTACGTTAGACTTTTGTGCATGCATAATCCAATAATTAAACATTTAGTTCATTTTGCCAAATTCTCCTAAGGCTCAATGCCGAATGCTATGTATAAGATGATCAAGTATCTAGTAATTTCAATATCATAAAAGATATGCATAGCCGAATGCAAGAGTTGCCAAAAGCTTAAAATTTATGCTCTCACCATGTAATGCATGACCACAAGCTACCTCTATACATAAAATTTCCTAAAGACCAATTATACAAGTGACCCTAATGCATATACCAATTTCACAATTAATAAATTTCATAAATATCACTTGGCCGAAAGTCACTTATCAATTTGGTCATATATCAATATAGATTTCGAGTTCAATTTCTCCCCCACCTCTCATACCACTTTCTTACAAATCCGGAAAACATCTAATTATTGAAATACAACCTAAGTCCTTCTTTAATCACTTAATTCACTATTTTCAAATTACGACATTAAGTATTCAAAGTTTAGCTAAACACCATATTTGCTGAATACTCAAATTTTTCTTTAAACTCCAATTTACCAAATTTAATAAGACTAGGACTCATTCAATTAATAATTCCATTTTAATAGCATCCAAGCATCAATGACATTACACCTAATGTACAAGGCCGTATCTCATATAGGTATAACCTTCATCTTTAATAAAATACTAAGTTTCAAAATAAAAAAATTACAACCATAAATCATTTGAAATATCCACACCATACTTTCATGCTCAAATGCCATAACCGAGTGCATCATTCACTTTAAAAGTTAGAAGTGCACTCATGTTAATGGCCGAATATCACAAAGTCATTGCATTTATTCATAACACAAAATTTCCTAGCTTCCATTTCTAATTATGACCAAATACATACCCTATCTCAACTCAACATTCATACACTTACAACTCCATTCATTCAACTTACACCTAATCTTGTCAATTTAAAACTCAATTAACAAAAATATGTTTGATTTATTTCACATGCTATGACCGAATGCATATGGCCTTAGACTTCATCTATGTATACAAAATCAAACCATCACTTTCCTTATCAAGGACACCTTCGGTACCCTCATCTAGACTTACTAGCATTTCTTATTTTCAAATGCAATAACCTCATTTAAAAGGACATTCGACACTTCAATGCATTTCACTAGCACGCACATACATCACAAAAATCATTTCAATACAATACATTATCTTTTACTTAAGCCTACATGGAATCAACACCTTGAAGTTCATCTACTAATCATCCTTTTCAAACACATAAAACTTTCATAGCCGAATGCTCAATTTCATCATTTAACAAACTTTGAGCCATGGATTTGTTAAAATACAAGGTAACAACATCAAACTCACCATTAAGACCTCCCAAGCATATTCAGCCAATAGTATAAACATAAACAAAATTTAACTTTTACAATTTCACGTTTAACAAGCTTAGCCTCAATTTAAACACTTATTAGTTCATTCAAGCATTAAGCACATAATTCATGATATCCAAACATAAATAGCCGAATCCACAAATTAACTAAGCATTTGAACCATTTCACATTCGGCACTTGCTCTATATACATTAAAACATCATTTCCTTAACAACTAAAACACTTAGCCGAATACCATTCTTGTTCAAACCACAAAGATTTTAAGTTTACAAGGCTCAAATTCCCTTAGTATTAATCTTCAATACAAAATCTAACAAAACATCACCAACGAAAAACATGCATCCATGGCCGATTATACATGACAATACCAAGCTCAAAATTTATTCAAGGCTAAGTAAAGGACTTAGCAACCATATTTGATTCACTAAAATTTCTAAAGCAAAATCATGAAAAATCATGAACATACCTTTCAACTTGGCTAAGTAAATGACTGAACTATTTAACTTCAATTCTCAATTTCTTCCTTTGAATTTCGGCTATGGAGAAGAAAAGATGAACACATTGTTCTTATCACCCTTTTCTTAATTTACTTTATCCTTTAATTCATAATATTATTCTAACTTATATTATTTCTATTTTATGAAACCATTTTCTTTAATTAAAAACAAATTATTATCATTATTTACCAACATACAAAACACAAAATGCCAAAACAAAGTCATCATTACCATCCACTATCATTAAAAGGGGAAATTTGACATGCAACTCCATTAATTTACATGCATACATTAACTAGTCATCACACATTTCCCATCATACTTCCAAAGTTTACTACTAAGTCCTTTTTAGTGAAATTCACATTCATATCTCTAAATTAAAACAACAAAAATGTCACACATGAATTTGCACGTATTATAGGCATCAAAATAATTATTAAATTATTTTTGTGCCTCGATTTTGTGGTCCCGAAACCACATTCCGACTAGGGTCGTTTTAAGGCTGTCACGTTGTTACCTCACATAGTCTTTTATATGCTTATTACATTTAATTAATCGTTTGAATTGACATAGGAATATGCAAGAGATTATTTTAATTTAATAAGTATGTATGTGCAATCACATGCTCGCTTATTGATATCTATTTAATCGATTGATTTGACATAGGGATACGTCAATAGATAAATGGATTTTTGTAGGTAAGTATGTTCAAAAGTTAGCAAATTAGCGAGTCGTCGTGAATTTATTCATAACAACATAAGCATGAGCTTAATAATTCTAAGTTATGTCATCTTGATTAAATCACATTTTGAAATCGTACATTAGAACTCTTATTTTCTATTTTATTTATTTTTACTTAGTTTAAAACATTAGTTTTTAATCACCTTTTTCAGACAAATTATTTTTCCTCACCAAAGTGTTTTAAATAGCATTCATAAATAATCCTTATTATAGTCCCTGTGGGTACGATAACTCGACATTTACTTGTTACTTTATTACTTGTTGCGATTATGTACACTTGCATATTTCCGTCATTCCAAGTTTTTGGCACCGCTGCTAGGGACTATTTTAAAAAGTCATTATTTGTGAATTCGTTTTTACATTTTGGTTTATTTTTCTGTTCAACTCCAACTTAATTAATTTTTCTGTGTTTATTTCAGGTGATTAGGAGTATTGACCGAATTATTGATTTACTCCCTGTAGACCCTGAGATTGAATGAACTTTTCGACAACGAAGGAGACAAGCAAATCAAAGAAGGACTAAAGAGATGAATTTCAAAAATATGAATCAAGGAAACAAAGCAAACCCTACTCAAAATCCTATCCTTATTACTGATCATAGGGATAGAGCCTAAAGATAATATGCAGTGCCAGTATTTAATGATCTTAATCCGGATATTAGGAGACCTGAAATCGAGGCACAACAATTCAAGCTGAAGCTAGTCATGTTCTAGATGCTTCAGACAGTGGGCCAATTCAATGGAATACATACTGCCTTCCAACAAATGGATGATGAATACTTGTATGAGGCATGGGAAAGATATAAAGAATTATTATAGAAGTGCCCTCGTAATGGAATTCTACATTGTATCCAACTTGAGGCGTTTTATAATGGTCTCAATGCTCACACGAGGGTGGTAGTGGACGCTTCTGCTAACGGTGCTCTCTTTTCTAAGTCTTATAATGAGGCTTATGAAATTATTGAGAGGATCGCCAGCATCAATTACCAATGGCTAACCAATCTAGCAGCATTCGGAAGACGAGTTGCTAGAATCCATGAAGTAGACGCTCTTACTTCACTCGCATCTCAGGTATCATCAATATCCTCAATGTTAAAAAACCATACTGCTAATAGGTCTAGTAGTTTTGCAGCACAGCCACTAAATCAATTTGAAAATATAGCCTGTGTCTATTGTGGGGGAGGACATTTTTTTGAAAAATGTCCATCAAACCCAGAATCCATGTACTACGTAGGTAACTAGAACTAGAATCGAGGGAAGCAAGGGCTACAATCTAATTTTTATAACCTATCGTGGCAAAATCACCTAAATTTTTCCTAGCGTAACCAATGTGCTAGAACCAGTAACACTTACGCCCAACCTAGACCGACCCAGCCGCATAGTTTCCCTCAACAAGTTCAGAAACCAGCTCAAGTTGAACCATCCAATAGCTTAGAGAATCTATTGAAGGCATACATATCCAAGAATGATGCCTTAATCCAAACCAAGCAGCTACATTGAAGAATTTGGAAAACCAAATGGGCTAGCTTGCAACTGAACTTAGAAACCGACCACCAGGTGCTTTGCCTAGTGATACAGAGACTCTGAGGAATCTAGGGAAGGACCATTGCAAAGCATTGACATTGAGTAATGGGAAGATAGTAGAGCCCAACACTGTCGAAGCTGAAAAGGAGCAAGATTGATGCTCAAGACTCAGAGGAAGTTCAACCGAGTGTTGAAATTCCAGTTTCACAAGAACCAAAATCTGTAAAACTCGACAAGGTAACTTCAGAACTAGCTAATTCTGAACAACTAACAACTTCGTTAGATGCAGAGTTGCCACAGAAGATGAATCAACCATTACCAGTTCCAGTAAAGAAACCACCACCACCCTACCCTCAAAGACTTTAAAAGCAAAAATAAGAGATTCAATTCAAGAAGTTCTTAGACGTACTCAAGCAACTTTATATCAATGTCCTATTGGTTGAAGCACTTGAGCAAATGCCGAAGTATGTCAAATTCATGTAAGATATCCTATCTAAAGAACGAAGACTTGGAAAATTTGAGACGGTAGCTCTGACGAAGGAATGTAATGCATGTCTTCAAGGCAAACTACCCCCAAAGTTGAAGGATCTTGGATGTTTTACCATACCTTACAACATTGGAGCAACATATTATGGTAAGGCATTATGTAACTTAGGTGCGAGTATCAACTTGATGCCTATGTCAATATTTAAGAAATTGGGGATAGGTGAAGTTAAACCAACTACAGTTACACTTTAATTAGCAGATCGATCCTTAGTGCATCTAGAAGGAAAATCGAAGATGTATTTGGTCCGTGTAGACAAATTATCTTTCCTGCTAACTTTGTAATTCTAGACTTTCAAGCAGACAAAGAAGTGCCAATTATCCTAGGAAGACCATTCTTAGCAACTAGAAGGACCCTGATTGATTTGCAGAAGGGCGAGCTTACTATACGTGTTCAGGATGATCATGTAACATTTAACATTTTTAAGTTTATGCGATTTCCTAGCACGATTGATGATTGTTCTGCAGTATTCGATTTAAAGGATTTAATAGTGGAGAAGGAGCTCAACTATGTTGAGGATCTGTTTGAATGAATTTTGACATCAAACCTTCTTAATGATGAAGAGGAGGATGAATACTTAGCTTTGTTTGTAATTCCCTCTTACACGAGATCGTCGCCGTAGTCGAGCTTGAGGTGTTACTAAACCTAATTTATCACTTAAAGAATTTTAAATCATTTATTCCAACTTTCGTAATAAGCTGTCAATCTGCTTCATAGTCCCTAAAAAAATCATATCTCGAGTTACGAAACTCAACATTTAGATCCGTAAATTTTATCTGAAACTAGACTCATATATCTATCTACTAATTGTTTTCTAGAATTTTTGGTTAGGCCAATTATTACAGTTTATTAGTTAAAGTTTCCCCTATTTTAGTGTTTGACTGCTCTGACCTATGTTCACTGCGATTCACTTTTCTCTCTATAAAAAACTCAAATGACTATGCTATTTGTTTCTCCTAAAACTAGACTCAATAAGGAATCTACACATATATAGTATGACTCCTAATTGTTTTTGTAAAATATTTAGTGAATTTCTAAATTCAGAACAGGGGATTCAGAAATCGCTCTGACCCTGTTCCACCAAAACCCAAATATCTCATAAAATACAACTCTTTTACCTATTTCGTTTCTTCCATATGAAATTAGACACAATAAGCTTCAATTTAATATTTCATTCACCACCTAATCTTATCTCTACAATTTTTAGTGATTTTTCAAACTCACATCATTGCTGCTGAAAAATTCTGTTTTATAATAAAGATCATCTTCCTATGGCATTTTATGAACTAAGTAACACATTAAACATACATGACACCAAATATAATCAAGATTGGCCATTCCAATGGCTAATCATTTCCAAGCATTTCCTTATCAAACCATCACCATATCATAAGATTATTTACACAAAATGATTAGATTGCTATACATGCCATACATCAAAATACACAAGCCATTGTACCAAATTCTTCCTTGGATAGTGTGATCGTTCCTTTGACCCTTCCTGACTTCCAAGCTGGCTTGTCAAAACTACAATGAATGGAAAGGAGGGAGTAAGCATAAATGCTTAGTAAATTCATATGTAAATAACAAATAACATAATTATGAAATTCAACATAACATCGATTGCAATAGCATCACTAAAACATTCATGGCACAAGAACATTACCTATCTTACCGCATTATCGTTCTACCAAGTTCTCAACCCAAAGTTTAAGGTCATACCTGTCCAATTTCTCTTTCACAATACATTTCAACATACCTCATTTGTTTAGGCGCTCTCATTATTCATTTATCAATCTACCCGTTGAACACATAGGAATATAACTCGGATACACAAATCATATACCCATAAGTGTCATATTCGTAGCCAAGCTACCATGTAACCCGCCCATAAACGAACTCGAACTCAACTCAACGAGCTCAAGCATTCGCTTCCATAAGTGAACTCGGACTCAACTCAACGAGCTCGGATGCCTAGTTACATCTCACGAACTCGAACTCAACTCAACGAGTTCAGAACTCAACTCAACGAGTTCAGAACTCAATCATCCTAGTGACATGTCAGTTGTATCCTAATCATATTGTTACCTTATTTACACATGAACTTACCTCGGTACCAAAATATCAATAATCGAGCCTATTCCTCGTAAACTTTGTTTTTCCATCGATCACGACTTGAATCTTGTTTCTCTTGATCTAAAATAACATATTTAGCTCATTTAATACTCACATTTATCAAAACAAACTTTGACCCTAACTTTGTCAAAATTACAAATTTGCCCCTAAACTTTTGCATATTTCCTAACAGCAACCTCAAATTCCCACTATAACATGTACTTATGAAAATAGGTATTTTTACCGATTAAGCCGTTTTACTCGTTTTCACTTAAAACCGAGTAGCATAAGTTGTCTAGCATAATTTAAAACCTCATAATCTATCATAAACACCAAAATAAACAAATTTCACCTATGGGTATTTTTCCAAATATTAACCCTAGCTTGAATTATTGCTAGCATAAGCTAAATCCAGTTACCGGGACTCCGAAAACGTAACAAACATTAAAAACGGGGATTGGAATCACTTACTATGTAGCTTAGAAGCTTGAAAAACCCTAGCCATGGTTTCTCCATGCTATTTTCAGCCTTGAGGAAGAAGATGAGCAAAAATTGGCTTTTAATTTGATTTTTAATTCATTTAATCACTAAATGACCAAAATGCCCCTAACTTAAAAATATTTTTTTTCACCCATTTCATGTCCATTTTTGTCCAATAAATTAACCAATGGTCTAAGTACCATTTAAGGACCTCCAATTTAAATTTTCATAACAATTGGACACCTCTAACATATAGAACTCAACTTTTTCACTTTTTACAATTTAGTCCTTTTGACTAAATTGAGTACCCAAATGTCGAAATTTTCGTACAATTTTTTTTCAAAATAATTTCATAAAAATGTAAACCATAAAAATATAAATAAAACACATTTCAATTTAACACCTTTACCATTTGACAAAAATGCCCTTAATGTCTTTCTTTGTAATTTTTCATGTACAAGCCCATTTTTTTCCAAAATTTTATAAATTGGTCAAATTGCTATTTAAGACCTTATAATTAATATTCCAAAGCAATTTCATACTAAAAGCTTCTAGAATGCAAGTTTTGCAACTTATTTGATTTAGTCCCTAATTTCAACTTAAGCACTTTATGCATAGAATTTCTTCACGAAATTTTCACACAATCATGCAATCAGACCATAAACCTCAAAATAATTATAAAATGATTATTTCTACCTCGGATATTTGGTCACGAAACTACTATTCCGATTAGGCCCTAATTTGGGATATTACATTGTTATAAGCTAATCAAAAGGTATTTAATCTGCAATCCTGTTTTGACTCTTTGAAATTAGAGAAAAGGGATTATGTTCAACCAAAAGCATCAATCGAGGAGCCACCTAAATTAGAGCTCAAGGTACTACCTTCATCTTTAAAATATGTTTATTTAGGTAACACTTCTACTTTGCTTGTGATTGTTTCATCAAAACTAACTAGTGAGCAAGAAGAGAAACTTATCATAGTATTGAAACAATTCAAGAAGGCTATCAGATGGACCATAGCCGATATTCGTAGTATTAGTCCATCTATATGTATGCACAAGATTATCCTAGAAGATGGTGAGAAAGCGATGATTGATGGACAATAAAGCTTGAACCCTATCATGAAAGACGTAGTAAAGAATGAAATTATCAAGTGGTTAGATGCAGGTATAATTTACCCCATCTCAGATAGTTCATAGGTAAGTCCAGTCTAGTACGTGCCAAAGAAAGGAGGTATCACGATTATTGAAAACAAGAATAACGAGTTGATACCAACTAAAACGATTACGGGATGGAGAATATGCATAGATTACCAGAAGTTGAACAAGGCGACTAAGAAAGATCACTTTCCTTTGCTGTTCTTGGACCAGATGCTTGATAGACTCGCGAGGCGAGACTATTACTGTTTTCTCGATGGATACTCGGGGTATAATCAGATTACAGTGGCACCAGAAGATCAACACAAGACAACATTCACCTGCCTGTGTAACACCCTAACCTGGCCTAGACGTTATTGTTGAATCTAACGGTGTCACATTGCAGAGCTTTTTTCAAAACTTGAAATCGTTGATAAAAACCCATTTGAAGTTTGAAGCCTTTCAAATCATCTTAGTTGTTTGTTAACCATTTTAAATCGTCATTACTTCTAAAAAATTATTTATTGCGGAAGCTTAAAAATTGAGTTGCGGAAACGTAGTGTTTTGACAGCTGTTATCGTTTTGGAAAATCGCGTTCTAATACTGGTAGATAAAACAGAAGTAGATTAAAATCCCAAATTTAAAATAAAATCCAGAGATGCCTTATTACATAAAAATACCCAAACTTTAGTTACTAAAAAAAATAAAAAGTTGATTGTAAAGCATGTGTAGTTGTGTGGCCACCCTCAAGTCCCTCGCAGCACTAATCCACCTAATGTTAGGGATTACACACAATTAAAAATGGGGTGAGTTTATGAAAACTCAGTGTGTAATCCCCTAATATGAAAACAGTCAGCCAGAGAAATAAAATATAGAAGTAGTCTAGGCTAGAGCCCATTATAGCAGACAATATTAGATGGGCCTTAGCCCATTACAGTAGTAGAATCAAAAGCAGAACATATGTGGGCCTAAACCCAAAGTAGAAATAGAATCAGAATGTAGTATGTATGATGCATGATGCATGTTATCCCATCCAACCATGCACTTGCCTCCATCCAACCCTATACTTACTGTGGGGATAAAATCGACCCACCCAACCAACACACTAAGAGTTAGCACCAGTTGCGACACTAACTAGAATCACAGCATAGCTGCCACTAAAATTAGTGGCTTAAAGCCATCAATAGCGGTATAGAGCCTTCAGTAACGGCACGAGCTTTCGGTAATATGAACGGCACTAAGCCAGCGATAATATGCGTGACACAAAGCCATCGACAAAATGGACAGCACTAAGCCACCGATAATATGCGTGGCACAAAGCCATCGGTAAAATGGACAGTACTATGCCATCGATAATATGCATGGCACCAAGCTATCGGTAAAATGGACAGCACTAAGCCATAAGTAAAATGGACAGCACTAAGCCATCGATAGTATGAACGGCACAAAGCCATCAGTGGTTCCATAGTTGTCTCATGTGACCCGTGCAACTTTAACAGATCAGTACAAATATACAGCTTGAAGCCTTCGGTGGGTCCATAGTCGTCTCGTGTCAACTGTACGACCCTAATAGATCAGTACTTCCTCCATAACAATAACCCAACCCATACAGCAAGTTGTGCATGTATGCAAGACACATAAATATCACATCACATACTCAATCAATCAAACATCATATAAGGCATAACAGTCATTCTACCTTACAGGGGTATTACAGTCATTTTACTCTACAGGGGTATTACGGTCATTTTACTTTACAGGGGTATTACGGTCATTTTACCCTGAAGGGGTATTACGGTCATTTTACCCTACAGGGGTATTACGGTCATTTTCCCTACAGGGGTATTATGTCATTTTGCCCTATAGGGGTATTACGGTCATTTTACCCTCAGGGGTATTACAATCATTTTACCCTACAGGGGAATTATTCTGATAGTTTGAAATTTCGAGGATGAAATTTCTTTAATGAGGGGTGAAGTGCAACGCTCTGAATTTGGGCCTAGAAGTATTTGGGCCTTGAGCAAGGGAACAGTTAGAAGACGACACATAAAGATTTAATGGTGTAAGGAAATGACACAAATAAATGTTTGGTTTAGTGGTTAAGTGATTTAGAAGTGTTTGGTGGTGTCTGAGAAGTCTAGGGTTCAAGCTGTAGCTTGGACAAAAACTTTGTTTTTATTGAAGTAAACCCCTAGCTTTGGGCTAATAGGCTTATGATTAAATATGGGTAAACCATGACATAAAAAGCCTAGTGGTTGGTAAGTGGCGTGTGTATGTTTCCTTGGGATCCGATGTTCAAGTCTTGGTGTATGTAGAATTTTTGTTTACTTACTTAAGTGAACTCTGACTTTGGCTTGTAGTCTTTTAAATTGTTGCAATTAAAATATGACACAAAGGAGCATGGTGGTATAGTGGTAGTGGCGTGTTGTGCTTCCAAGGAGGTGGGGGGTTCGAGTTGTACATTACGCAAGGGGGTTAATTATTTTGTTACTCCTGTCAGGCATGAAGCAGAGGTTGAGTGAATCTCTACTGAGGTGGTTGTTGAATTAGTCATGAGGAGAAAATCAAGGGATGTGATAGGGGTTGGTATGGATATGGAGGGGAAATAGGTGGAGTAAATCATGGAAATTCAAAGTTGGTGTATTGCGACCGAATGGGAAATGTGGAGTATGCAAAATTCAACTAGAAGTGCTCTCTCTCTTGCTCTCATTTTTCTTTAGTATTTGTTTTTGGTTAGAAGCCTATTCTTGATAAAAAGACTTAAGGGTTATCTCGTTTTCTTTCGTCAATTACATTCGAGACAAATTGCTTTATGTTTTCTTACCTTACTTTTTAGTCGAACTTGTACTGTTCATTCGGGTATTTTTCTTTTGAGCTATTTCTGTCTATTCTAGTGCCGACCCCTTCTCTACACAACCTTATCGAGTTGCTTTCTTTTTTTCACTTATTGTTTCTCTCTTTCTCTCAACTGAATTTAGCCTCTCTCCTCCCTCACGATTTCATCCCTTCTTTTCAGGTGCTCTTATTCTCCTTTCTACTCTCTGCTTTCACTCATTGGTTTCCCTTCTCATATTATAGAATATTATTGTCTGGTGTGAACCAAATCCCCTTTCTTGCTATTATTTGTGGTGGCCGATTCTCTCCTTTTGTTTTCGTCACTTTTCCATTTCTTTTTTTTCTCATCTCTTCCCTCTCTATATCGGTTCTACATGTATTCCTGAAGAATTAGTATTTCAGTGAAGTGAAGGAGTGCACGTGTTTGGAGGCAATCAAAATCTCTATCTTCCATTATTCAATTATGGTAAGAATGCTACCTTACTTTTGGGTAGGCCAAATATCATTATGTCTTGTATGTAAATAATAATGGAATTAGGCCACAAGTATGTTTAATCTTGGTTAATAGGATTTGTGTATGTAATACAAATTTTCGACATGGAGTGTGATCTACTTTGGTTAGCGATCTTAAAGGACTAGGTCACCCTCATTTAATCAAGGTAAGATGGTGTGTATTTTTGGACTAAGTGTTGAGAGGTTTATTAACCCGAATAAGTGGTTAAGTAATTGAATGCCTTGTTTTAGTGTAGGTTTAGTACACGTGGGATTCTTCGCACATTTCGCAAAACAGGTGTGTAACAGTACCCTGTATTCTATAGTCAATGAAAAGCCAAAAAGTACGGCAACTAATGCCACACGGGCATGTGAACACACGTGTGGAAAATTGTAACCACAAAACATGGCAAATGACCAAATTACCCTCGAAGGGTAAAATGACCGATAGCCCCATAGGGTAAAATGACCGATATACTCCTGTAGAATAAAATGACCATAATACCCCCGTAGGGTAAAATGACAGTGATACCCTGTATGGTGAAATGACCGATATACCCCTGTGGGGTAAAATGACCGTAATACCCCTTTAGTGTAGAATAATTGTTATGCTTTGTATGATGTTTGATTAATTAAGTATGTTATGTGATATTTATGTGTTTTGCATACATGCACGACATGCTGCATGGGCTTGGTTATTGTTATGCAGGAAGTACTGATCTGTTAGGGTCGCACGGGTCGCACAAGACGACTGTGGACCCATTGAAGGGTTAAAGCCATATATTCATACTGATCTGTTATGGTTGCACGGGTTGCACGAGGTGACTGTGGACCGATCGATGGCTTTGTGCCGTTCATACTATCGATGGCTTAGTGCCATTCATTTTACTGATGGCTTGGTGCCATGCATATTATCGATGGCTTAGTGCTGTCTACCGATGGCTTTGTGCCACGCATATTATCCATGGCTTAGTGCTATCCATTTTACCGCTGGCTTTTTGCCATGCATATTATCAATCACTTAGTGTCATTCATTTTACTGAAAGTAGGCTGTATTGATGGCTTAAAGCCACGAATCTTACTGGCAGCTATGCTATGATTCTGATTACTGGCAGCTAAGCTACGATTCTGTTGTCTGGTGGCCTTGCTGTGATATTGGTGTGCTGGCTAGGTGGGTTGATTTTTCCCCACATGGTGAGTTGGTGGCACGGAGTGGTGTGTTGGCTAGATTGGGGTGGATTGCACTATTCCATTATTGTTCTAAACTAATACTGTATTGAGCTTAGGCCTACATATTTTTACTTTTGACTTTGTTACTGCAATGGGCTAAGGCCCATCTAGCACTATCTGCTATAATGGGCTCAGGCCCAGATTGCTTATATATTCTGTGTATTTGACTAACTATTTGTTTTTATATTAGGGGATTACACATTGAGTTTTTCGTAAACTCATCCCGCTTTTAACTGTGTAGGTAATCCCCAGAGTTAGGTGGATCGGTGCTGCGAGGGACTCGAGGGTGGCCACACAACTGCATCTGCTTCACTTTCGACTTTTTATTTTCAATAACTTAAGTCTGGGTATTTTTATGTAATAAGGCCTCTCTGATTTACCAGTTTAATTTGGGATTTTATTTATCATAATTTATATCTGCTGGAAGTGGAACGCGATTTTCCAAAATATTAACTATTTTCAAAACATCACGTTTTCGTAACACGATTTTATGCTTCCGCAACAAACAATGTTTTAAAAGTAATGACCATTTAAAATGGATAAGAAATGGCTTGAATGATATGAGTTTTAACAAAAAGGCTTTAATCTTCAAACGGGATTTTATCAACAAGAAAAATAGTTTTCAAAAAGGCACTCCAATGTGACACCGCCAGATTCGGCCATAACGTGTGGGCTGGGTTTGGGGTGTTACATTTCGTGGGCTCGGTTCACCACATATGCGATTGCATGCTCGTGTGGCATCAATCGCCAGTTTCCTGGCTTTTCAGCTTTTACCGATTTACAGTCAAATCAGTCTGTGTGTACACACCTGTTTATGAACGCGTGATTAGTCCACTCGTATCGAACCTAAAATCCATCAGAATATTTCGTTAGTCAATTGTCCACGAGGGATAATCACTTTTAATACTTAGCCCAAAAGTACACCTTCCTTACCCTGTCTGAATGAACCTTCTTAAACCTCCCAAGATCGTCGATCACAATCTAGTACACGCCTTTATTAAAAATATGTAGTATAACAAATCTCATTAGACAAAAACATTCATAAGTGAGGCTTAAATCCACACATATCGTGCTAGCAGGCACAAAAGCACATTCAACAAAAAGCCAATATTATGATATTCGTTCTCACCTTGATTGAACGATGAACAGAAAATAAAAGTTTGATTGCTTCAAGCCACTTGCGCCCCTTCACACCACTGAAATCCCTAAGCCTAACGATGGCCATATCACACAGAAGAAATGTATTTTGTAGTCAGAAGGCGTAAGGAGAAAACATTAGGTTGTTAGGGAAGAAATCAAATGAAAGAGAGTTATCGACAAAAGAAAGAATAACAAACACATAAGCACCTACCGGTTGTCAGAGTCTTTACAAAATTGAAATAGAGGGGGAATAGTACTATGTTTCGGCCAAGGACCAAATTACAAGGTAAGGTGAAAATGACCGACAAAAAGGGTAGAGAGTATTCGACCAAATAAGAATAGGAGAATTGAGAGAAAAGGAACAGAAAATAAAGAAGCAAAAATAAGAAGGTTCAGCTATGCAAGAAACCGATTAAAGAATAAATGGTAAAGGAGAGTAGGTGCTAGATTCGGCCAAAGAGAGAAAGAAAGCAACAAAGACGAAGAGAAAGAAGCAGTCGACAACAGTAGAGAATTCGGGTACTAACAAAAGAAATGACACGACTGGTCAGTTTCCTACAATGAATTCGTAGCACAGAGAAAAATAAAGAGAAACCAAAAATGTAAAAATGAAAAAAACCCAAAAATGGTAGCAAGAGAATTCGACAGCCCCTCACTACTAGCCTAAACTGAATTTCTGAGTAGCTAGCTTACCAATTCAGCTACCACACTCAACTTTCTAATTCCATGATTTTCTCCACATAATTCTCTCCACATCCATACCAACCACTCCACATCCCTTGATTTTCTCTATCCATGACTTATTTAAATTCCCCCTTGTACTGTTTCAGTCGACTTCCACCTCTCACCTGGTAATAGAGCAAAATAAATTCTCTCTTTGAGCAGGGTGTGACTCGAACACAAGCCCCCTTGGAAACACTGACACGCCACCTACCACTCAACCACAGGCTCCTTTTGTGCCCTATTTTATTCGAAACAATTTAAAAGCCTACAAGCCAAAGTCAAAGTTCACTTAAATAAGTAAATAAAAATCCTACACATGCAAGATTTGAACCTCAGACCTTACAGTTACACATTATGCCTCATTGCCACTAGACTACAAGCTCTCTTTGTGTCATATTTTCACCATAATAATTTATAAGGTCAACATGCTAAAGGAAAGGTTTACTTAAGAGGAAAAATTAAAATTTTTCTGAAGCCGAAATTTGATCCCAAGACTTCTCCAACACTTCACAAGACCCTTAACCACTGAAGCAGACATACATTTGTGTCATTTTCTTACACAATTAAATACTTATGTGTCGTCTCCTAACTGTTCCCTTACTCAAGGCCCAATACTTCTAGGCCCAAATTCGAGGCATTATAGCTTGTATAGTACATTTGCATTTAGACCCATGCCATTTAGTTTATGTAATGCACCTACTACATTTCAAAGATGTATGATGTCTACTTTTAATGACATGGTTGAGAAGTATTTGGAAGTTTTTATGGATGATTTTTTAGTATTTAGAGATACTTATGATGATTGCTTAGCCAATCTAGCCATGGTACTGAGGCGATGCAAAGACACAAACCAAGTACTCAACTAGGTGCCATTTTATAGTATGAGAAGGGATTGTTCAGGGCATCGGATAACGAGACATGAAATTGAGGTAGATAAAGCAAAGGTAGACATTATTGAGAAACTCCCACCTTCAACATATGCAAAGGGTGTTAGGAGCGTTTTGGGTCACGCCGGTTTCTATTCGAGCTTTATCAAAGACTTCTTTAAAATTGCTAAACTTTTGTGCAAACTATTGGAGAAGGACACGACGTTCAAGTTTAATGAGGAATGTTTAAGAGCTTTTAAAGATTTGAAAAGTCGATTAGTTACGGTACCCATAATCGTCACACTAGATTGGGATTTGCCATTTGAATTGATGTGTGACGCAAGTGACTTCGCGATAGGAGCTGTCATGGGCCAACGAAGGAACAAAGTTTTTCATCCCATGTACTACGCAAGTCGGACTCTAATAGGAGCTCAACTGAATTATATGGTAAGAGAAAAAGAGTCACTTGCTATTGTATTTTCTTTCGACAAGTTTCGACCTTATCTTGTAGGTACCAAAGTGACTGTTTATATGGGCCACTTAGCAATTAAGTATTTACTTGCAAAAAAGACACTAAGCTAAGACTGATCCAATGGGTACTTCTACTTGAAGAGTTCGATCTAGAAATTCAAGATCGAAAGGGAGTAGAAAACCAAGAAGCAGATCACTTGACCAGATTGGAACCGTAAGAAGGGAATTCTCCACTTGTACCGATTCAAGAAACATTTCCAGATGAACACATACTGAAGGTAAATCATGTCCATAATACCCCTTGGTTTGCTGATATTGCTAACTATTTAGCTCATGGTTTCATGCCGATTGATAAGACGTATCAACAAAAGAAAAAGTTTCTTCACGATGTGAAGTACTATTTTTGGGAAGAGCCATATTTGTTTAAAAGGTGTGCAGATCAAATGATCAGGAGATGCGTGGCAGAAGATGAGGTACAAAAGATTCTATACCATTGTCACTCAGCTCCGAGTGGGATACACTTTGGAGGTACTCGTACTGTGGGCAAAGTATTACAAGCTAGATTCTTTTGGCCAACATTATTTGAGGATGCATATGCTTACGTAAAGAGTTGTGACCGATGTCAAAGGGTTGGAAATGTCACCAACAGGAATGAGATGCCTCGGACAAACATCATTGAGGTAGAATTATTCAAGGTTTGGGGTATTGACTTTCTTGGTCCTTTCCCTCCGCCCTTTGGTCATAAGTACATATTGGTAGTAGTAGACTATGTGTCGAAGTGGGTCAAGGCTGAAGCTTATCCAACAAATGATGCTAGGGTTGTGATGATGTTCTTGCAGAAACACATGTTCACAAGGTCTGGAACCCCAAAAGCCATCATTAGCGATGAAGGGTCCCATTTTGTAAACAAATCGTTGAAATGGTTGTTAGATAAACATGAAGTGAAACACAAGCTTCCTACAACTTCCCATCCACAGATGAATGGGCAAGTTGAACTGGCAAATAAGGAGATCAAAGGCATACTTGAGAAGGTAGTTTGCCCGAACCGACGAGATTGGTCCAAAGACTGGATGATGCTTTATGGGCTTACAGGACAGCATACACGACACCTTTAGGGATGTCACCCTATAGGTTAGTCTTTCGGAAAGCCGGTCATCTACCCCTAGAGTTAGAGCACAGAGCTTACTGGGCTCTTCAACAACTCAACTTGGATCTTAAGCTTGCAAAAGAAAAACGAGTACTCCAACTCAATGAACTAGAGAAATTCCTAATGTTCTCGTACGAAAATGCCAAATTACTCAAGGAGAGACTCAAGAAATAGCACGACAAGCATATTCGAGTTCGAGCATTTGAAGTAGGTCAACAAGTTTTGCTATTCAATTCCAGATTAAGGTTCTTTCCAGGTAAGTTAAAATCTCATTGGTCTGGTCCATTTACGATTCACCAAGTTCATCCATACGGAGTTGTCGAACTCCAAGGTAAGGGAGGTAATTTTTGAGTTAATGTTTAGCGCTTGAAACATTACTGTGGAGATAAAATTGAACGTGATAAAGTCTCGTTCATTTTATCTGATATTTTATTTCCCTTTGTTTTTCTTTTAAATAAATAATTTAAGGTATATTTTCGAGATTAGTATGTTTAAATAAATTCTGTTGAGGAGATTGGAACTTAAGCTGGACCGCTGGTGACCCCTCCTATCTTTCCTGGGAATTAATTTTTACATAATTTTTCGAGAAATTATTCCCTAAATAAATTTTTCAGTTGTTCAAATAAATAGGTCAATTTTGACCCAAGTTTTGAATTGCAACTCAATTTCAAATTTTCATTAAGTCTGGGGACCTAATTGAATTATTTTAAAATTTGGTTGTTATTTTTGCAAATAATAAAATTAGGTGCCTCTTTTGTAAATATTTTCAAAAGGCATCTAGAATAAATATTTTTACTTAATATATATATTCGTATAATATTAATAATATGATAAACTTTAATATATAATTATATCTATTATAATTTATATATTAATTTTATCAACTTAGCATATAATTAGGATTAGTTTAATTTTAATCATATTTTATTTTTGTTTTTAATAAATTAATAGCATTAATAATTTAATATGCATATTTATTTGATTATTAATTGTTGTTAACATGTTTAGGTTAATCTCGCAAGAGAACTCGTGCCTTCACCCAAATTGATGAAACACAAAACAAATTCCACTATGAAGAAGCCAAAGTGAGATATGAAAGTATCTTCAAAAATCAATAGATGCATCCAGAGAAAGGCTTCACATTACAGAGAATTTATGGCATGTATTCCTCAAGTTCTTGAAACCCTCAATTGGGAGTTGTTTTGTGAGAAGAGACCTAGTGTGGATGAGGAACTAGTTCGTGAATTCTATGCGAACTTAACCTCAAGTGACTTGACTGAAGTTCCAATTCGTGGAATCAAGGTACCAATAACCTCAATGCTATTAATGAGTTCTTTGAGTTACCTAATTTTGAAAACGATGAATATTTTTCTTTGTTGAGCAACATTAAGCCTGAAAATGTACAAGAAATTCTCAAGGAACTTACAGTTCCAGGTTCTAAGTGGACTGTGTCAAAACAAAGAATCCACCCTTGTCGAAGAGAATATTTGACACCACTTGCAAAGGTATGGTTCTATTTCATCCGTTTCAGCCCTATGCCTAGTTCACATGGGACTACAATCTCATTAGAACTAATGGTCTCATTATATTCAATTTTAACTAGAAAGACCATTGATGTGGGAAAAATCATTTTGAGAGAAATACGAAATTGTGCCGTTAGACGTTCTGGCCCAGCTTACTTTACCTTTACTATAACAATTCTGTGCTTGAAAGCTAAAATTCTTGCAAATGTAAAGAAGACAGGGTATAGTCAGGGCACAATCACCGATTGGGACCTCTACCGAGTAGCTGGAGATTCTATTCTATAGCAGCGAGTTGAAGAAAGTGAGGATCCCAAAGAAGAAGAAGAAGATCCCACAGAGATTAAGCCAGAGCAATCAGATGAAATACCTAATGAGGCAGAACCAATGAAACCAGAAGCTGAACCTGATATCAAAATTTTAATGTTTAGAGCTCCACCGCCTAGCCCAAATCTTCGAGATAAGCTGTCAAAGTTGATGGACATAATGCAACATATGTAATGGCAGCAACAAGCCTACTGGGGATACTAAAACATAAGGGATGAGTCGATGAGAAGTGCCCTTAAGAAAATTTACAATGACCCATTTATTTTTGTGCCTAAGTTTCCAAATTTCATAGTCGAACCATGGAGTCCATTATTGAAGAAGGAGCGAAGCGATTCGTGCAAAGGAAATAATGATGAGGCAAAAAAAGAGTCAAACTCAGAAGGATCGACAAATAAATAAAAAAGGGAGGATCTCAACTTTATTTTATTCCTGTTTTTAGGTTATTTTAGGATTAGGTTAATTAAGAATTTTTATTCTTGCATAATAAAATAGGAGAAGAGAATAATGAATAAAATATGAATAAGTCATAAAGTATAAAGTGTGGCAATAGATATATACATGTCTAGGATTAGAGATAGAGAGAGCTTAGTACTTAAGCAGTTAAGTTGTTTCACCTCCTCTTTTCCTAGAATCCTACCTGGTGTATAGTATCTACTCACTTTTAACAATGAGGACATTGTTAAACCTAAGTAGGGGGACTGAAAAATTGAAATTATTTTCACTCAGAATAAATTTTTCTTTTAATTATGATTAGGATATATTTTGTTCAATAATTTGAAATTTTGTTAAATATGCTAAACTTTGGTATTAATAAAGTTCTATTATTTCAATAAATTATTATGTTAGCTTAATAATGATATAAATGTATTTTTAATAAAGCATGTAAATCGTACCATAAATTTTTAGTTCCTTACGAAGTTAGGCTTGCATGAAAATTTAAGTCTTTAGAATTGACTTAGTAATTTCTTGAGGCGAAATCCTAGAAATCATGGAAGGTTGGAAACGATTTAGGCAACTGTTGTTTGGACTGTTTGAGCCTTTCAAGCCAACCATGACAAATTTTATTCTTTGAAACCTAACTTTGAGACTAAATAGCCTAATTTTATTTGGACCCTGGCAATATTTAGCTGTCACTTTTCTCTTAATTTAATTTGTCCCAACACTAGACTCAATACTATTCAAGAATATTCTTTGAAAATAAGTTTGGAGGAGTTGAAAAGAAGTATCAAATGCTCAAAAATTGTAGTACATGAGTCAAATGCTTGTGTTAGAAAGAGAGAGAGAGAGAGAGAGCACATGTACTTGAAAATAGATGTACAAAAGAGCATGTGAAAGTTGGCGTAATGAAGGTAAAAATTCCAATGGTCCAATTAACGATGAGTCTAGGGTTTTAGGCCTAAATTTATCTATTTTTACCTACCCCTAGCCTAGCCACGTTACAACCTTGCTAAAGACCTATTGATTTAAGTTTCTATGCTACCTACACTAGTGGAGAGAAATTGATATGCCCAACATATGAAGACATAAGTTAAACTTAATGATTGTAGCTTACTCTTGAATAAGGGGATAAAAGCCAAATTGGTAAGGGTTAACATGTCTTTGTTAAAGAAGCATTTAGTCTAACTTTGCTATTTTAATAGTTGTTGAGATTAATTTGAACGGTATGAATACTTAAGTAGCATAACTATCATATTTATTGTTTTTGAGCATAAGTATACTAAAATCATAATTTTGGGAATAATGTTGTTTTGAAGGAGTTTTTCAAAGGTGTTTTTGAGAAATTCTTTTCAAAATTTGTGCATTACTCGGGACGAGCAATGAATTAAGCTTGGGGGTGTGGAAACACAAAAATTTATACACTTTTTCATACCCTTTTTAACTCAAATTCATTCAAATTTCGTTAAATTCTTGTAAAAATAATTAATTTTTATAAAATAATTAAATTACACTTAAATTATGAACATACTAAATTTTTATTAATTTTATAATTATTTTTATTAATTTTGACTATTTTTCGACAGATGTGCACAAAGGGTGAAAATGGCTCAGCGGACACTACTAGAAGAACAAAATCGAGAAGCAATTTGAAGTATCGAGCCAAATTAATTTCTAGCCGAAGCCAGTCCAATTATGTGTATTAATTCATAATATAATTAATTTTAATTTATACCCAATTTAATTTGGGCTAAATAAATTATTATTAATTAATTATGGAAAAAGTGGTACAACTGAACCGAACCAATTGAACCAAACTGAGCGAACCAAACTAGCCACAAATTGGACTACCTAGAACTGTCCATATGCTGACCTAAATTAGCTTCTTAGCTGATTAAATAAGCTTGCAAAGAGGCCCTTGAAGAACTTCCAAAGTTGCATTCAACCCCTCCACAATATGTGGCTTTATGGATTTGCCCCAAGCCATATTTAGCAAAGTTGAAGCCATCAACTTTGCCACATAGGTGGCCGACCAAGGGGTTGCTCTTTGGCTACTATTTTTAGCAAATTTTAGCTGCCACATTCAGCTATAAAACCCCCGTTGGCTAATCATCCCTCACATCCCTCATTCACTCTCATTTCTTCTATCTTCTCTCACTTTCTCCTCTCGTTTTCCCATTCAAATTTCCTTGCTCTTGTGCCTATTTCTCCTCTTAGGAAAAGGGTCTTCTTCAGCCATTTTTGTAACAGCCTGGTTTGGACCATAGTCAGAATAGTGGTTTCGGGACCACATATCCGAGTCTAAAAAATATTTTCCTATTATTTTCTATGTCTGTGATATATGAATTAGCATCTGTGAATTTCTGTGATTAAATTTGTCTGTCTCTGTGCTTAATTGTGAAAAAAGGATTAAATTGCATATGTGATAAAATTAGTATGTTGCATATGCATATGTGTATTTGATATGGCTTTTGATTTAATGGCCTTATGTGGCAATTAAATCATTAAAGGTTTGACTGGTCATAAATGACCTTATTACATGTGTTTTTATATGGTTTAAATGAGGGATAAAATGGTAAATGTTTTATCATATAGTATTAAATAAAACAAATCATGAAAAGTGTTCATTTTCATGTTCTATTTTTCAGAAATCACAAAAAAAAGAAGGGTTTGGGTTTTGTTACATTCGGCCATTTTCAAGTCAAATTCAAGGTATGATTTTGGTTGTTTTTGATAATTTTTACATTTTTGTGATCGTTGCTTCAAAATCTTTCAGGCCCATGTCACAATTTTTGTTTCTGGTAAAGATTATGAATAGTGACATTGATGATTTTTGAAGCTTTGTGATGAATTTGGTTGAATTATGATGGATAGGTGTTGAATAAATATGTTTTGCCTTGAATTTTTGATGAAATTGAGCAATTTGGGCTAAATGGTGAAAATAATACATTGGAAGGACTAAATTGTGAAATAAATGTGTTATATGGGCTTAATTGAATATCATTGAAAATTGAATATGTTTAAATGTGGTTAAATTTGTTGAATTTTGATGACTTTAAGTATTAGCGACTAAATTGTTGAAACGTGCAAATGTGAGGGCTAAAATGCAAAATGCCCTAGATATGTATGAATGGATTGAATTGAATGAAATAAATAATTGAATGATTGAATTTGAATTGATTTAGATCAAGACCAAAGAAAAATAGACTTAGATCGGGGGAAGTCTAAAATCGTTGAATAGTCGACTCAAATCTGTTTAAATCCGTACGAGGTAAGTCAATATACAAATATGTGTTATATTAATGTTTGTTATAAATTCCTTAATTATAAACTGTATTTGGATGGCCATGAGAGCCTGATGTATTAATTCCGAGTCAATTCTGATTGAGTAATGGTAAAATGATATCATGTAAGACCTCGTCTAGGACGTAAGCATTGATTAGAGAATTATGTGTAAGACCATGTCTGGGACACTGGCATCATATATGTTTCGTGTAAGACCCTATTCGGGATAGTGGCATTGATATTGAATGACATGTAAGACCACATCAGGGACGTCGGCATTGTATGCGATATATAAGTTCTGTAACATTTCTGAATGATGTGAGGAGAAATTCCAAGAAATGAATGAATACATACCATATGTGTCTGACTCAAGTACGTTTGTTCTGTTCTGAATTTCTGAGCATATAAGGTTTGCTATTGTGAACTATGAGCATGTGTTTGAAAAGAGTATTTTTGGTTCATGAGTTACCTATGTGAGATGGTCATTATATTGTATTTATGAATTACATATAGTTGTATTTGGCTTGCTAAGCTCATTGTAGCTTACTCTATTTATTCTTTCAACTATTTTACAGATATCGTAGCTACTATGGGCTCGGGGATAGTCAAGGATCATCACCACACTATCGAGCTCGATTATGGTACCTTTTGGAATGTACAAGGTTTAAGTTTGGCATGTATAGTCTAGAATGACTAAGTTATGATTTTGAGTTGTGTATATATGTCATGTGATATGGTCATTTATGGTTATATGCTTGCTTGGGTTTTGGTATTTAGAAATGGTGCAAGTTTGGTTTGAAAATGATAGATGAATGATCTTATGAAATTGGATAATTTTTTTGTCATGAAGTTGTGGATTGAATGCTATGTTTTGAATGAGCTAAGAAGGAGTTAGGCATTCATGAGTTTGGTTTTGGTTGTTACCTATGAATTAGTTATTCTTTGGCATAAGATTAGTATATGAATGTTTTGTTTATTTGGATGAAGGTTTTAGGCCTAGAATGGATTGGTTTTGTGCAGGTAAAATTGAGTTTTTGGTATATTTGTGCAATTGACCCAAATGGGTGGAAAATATGATTTATATCAAGTCTTCTTAATGCCACACGGCTAGGGCACACGAGCTTGCCTTATGGTCGTGTTAATTTTCCAGTATTGGCACACAACTCACACGGCCAAGACACATGAGTGTGTCTTACAGCCGTGGCAAAAAGGCAGTATAGTTGCTCTGTTTTGGCACGACCTGGGGTGCATGGGTGTGCCTGATTCTCGTGTGAGGCACACGGCCTGGTCACATGGTTGTATGACATCCTCAATTTGGAAAATTTTATAAGTGTTCTGAAATTTATGTATGTGTTCGGTTTGGTCCCAATCCTATTTTAATGTATGTTTAAAGTCTAATAGACTTCTAAAAGGGGTTTTGTGATTAAACTTGTTATAAACTGTAAATATTCTATTCTAATTTGTTATGAATATCCGGTAATGCCCCTTACCCATTCCGGTGACGGTTTCGGGATAGGAGTGTTACAATTTTGGAGCAACAATTGAGTGTTCATAGCATCCTTGATCGGCGAGGACAATAAAGAAGGAAGAACAAAGCAACCTAGTCAAGCCACGGAAAAACACCGGATTTGACTCTTGTTCCCTATCTCTTTAATTTTTGTTGTTGTTATGATGAACATATCTATGAATATTTATGTTGTTGAAATGGTTAATTTAATCAGCTTAGCTTGAATTTAATTCGTGCTGGGTTGATTGCGTTTCGTCTGCTTAGATTATTAAAATTGTGTTTATACTGTTATAGGCCTCAGTAAAATGCTTGATTAAGAAAAATCATAATTAAGTTATTCTTGCATTAGAATTGTTAGGTAACTAATGAATTAATTATTTAAACATATTGAAATTGTAATTAACGGACATAGTACTTAATCAGTGCTTGTTTATTCTTCTAAGGTAGCTGAAGGTTAAATTAGCATTGTATCTGGTGATACATTTGCCTTGCGTAACATGCAAGATTATTGTGATTAAACTGTTTCAAGGTAAGAATACCTTGTTACCTCACATAGTCTTTTACATGCTTCTTAGATTTAATTAATCGTTTGAATTGACATGGGAATATGCAAGAGAATATTTTAATTTAATAAGTATGTATGTGCAATAACATGTTTGCTTATTGAAATCTATTTAATCGATTGAATTGACACAGGGATATGCAAAAAGATGAATGGATTTTTGTAGGTAAGTATGTTCATAAGTTAGCAAATTAGTGAGTTGCCATGAATTTATTCGTAACAACATAAGCATGAGCTTAATAATTCTAAGTTAAAGAAATGTAATTAATCCAACAGAATTATGTCATCTTGATTAAGTCACATTTTGAAATCGTGCATTAGAACTCTTATTTTCTATTTTATTTATTTTTACTTAGTATAAAATCTTAGTTTTTAATCACCATTTTCAAACAAATTATTTTTCCTTACCAAAGTGTTTTAAACAGCATTCATAAATAATCCTTTTTACAGTCCCTGTGGGTACGATAACTCGACATTTACTTGTCACTTTATTACTAGTTGTAATTGTGTATACTTGCACATTTCCATCGTTCCAAGTTTTTTCTTTCTAACACAGTCCATATGGGTACAATAACTCGACGTTTACTTGATGCACAAAGGGTGAAAAATGGCTCGGTAGACATTACTAGAAGCACAAAACTGAGAAGCAATTTGATGTATCGAGGCAAATTAATTTCTAGCCTCAGACAGTCCAATTATGTATCTTAATTCATAATATAATTAATTTTAATTTATACCCAATTTAATTTGGGCTAAATAAATTATTATTAATTTATCATGGTGAAAGTGGTCTAGCTGAACTGAACCAGTTGAACCAAACAGAGTGAACCAAACCAGCTACAAATTGGGCTGCCCAGAATTGTCCATATGCTGACCCAAATTAGCTTTTTAGCTGATTAAATAAGCTTGCAAAGGGGCCCTTGAAGAACTTTCAAAGTTGCATTGAACCCCCTCCACAATATGTGGCTTTATGGATTTGCCCTAAGCCATATTTAGTAAAGTTGAAGCCATCAACTTTGCCACAAAAGTGGCCGGCCATGGGGTGGATCTTTGGTTACTATTTTTAGCAAATTTTAGCTGCCACATTCAGCTATACAACCCCCTTGGCTGATCATCCCTCACATCCCTCATTCACTCACATCTCTTCTCTACTCTCTTACTTTCTCCTCTCGTTTTCCCATTGAAAGTTCCTTGCTCTTGTACCGATTTCTCCTATTGGGAAAGGGGTCTTATTCAGCCATTTTGAAGCAGCAATTGAGTGTTCATAGTAGCCTTGATCAGCGAGGACAACAAAGAAGGAAGAGTGGAGCAACCTAGTCAAGCCACGGAAAAACACCAGATTTGATTCTTTTTCCCTATCTCTTTAATTTTTGTTGTTGTTATGATGAACATATCTATGAATATTTATGTAGTTGAAATGGTTAATTTACTTAGCTTAGCTTGAATTTAATTTGTGTTTGGTTGATTGCCTTTCACCTACTTAGATTATTAAAATTGTGTTTATGATGTTATAGGCCTCAATAAAATGCTTGATTAAGTAAAATCATGATTAAGTTGTTCTTGCATTTCAATTGTTAGGTAACTAATGAATTGATTATTTAAACGGATTGAAATTGTAATTAATTGACATAGTACTTAATTAAGGCATGTTTATTCTTCTAAGGTAGTTGAAGGTTAAATTAGCATTGTATCTGGTGAAACATTTGCCTTGCATACCTTGCAAGATTATTGTGATTAAACTATTTCAAGGTAAGGATACCATTACCTCACGTAGTCTTTTATATGCTTATTAGATGTAATTAACCGTTTGAGTTGACGTAGGAATATGCAAGAGATTATTTTAATTTAATAAGTATGTAAGTGTAATAACATATTTGCTTATTGAAATATGTTTAATCGATTGAATTGACATAGGGATATGTCAAGAGATGAATAGATTTTTGTAGGTAAATATGTTAATAAGTTAACAAATTAGCGAGTTGCAGTGAATTTATTCATAACAACATAAGCATGAGCTTAATAATTCTATGTTAAAGAAATGTAATTAATCCAACACAATTACGTCATCTTGATTAAATCACATTTTGAAGTCGTGCATTAGAACACTTATTTCTATTTTATTTATTTTTACTTAATTTGAAATCTTTTTTACAGTCCCTGTGGGTACGATAACTCGACATTTACTTGTCACTTTATTACTTGTTGCGATTGTGTACACTCGCACATTTACGTCATTCCACGAGCTCAGCAATGTGTGAAAAACGGGTATGATGCATATCAAGCATATATAATGGATACCAAAGTCTTAGAATTGAAGATTGAATCTGTACCGGTTATCTATGAGTTTCCAGATGTATTTCCAAAAGAATTATCGGGTTTACTGCCAATTAGAGAGGTTGAATTTGGCATTGAATTGTTACCAGGCACTACACCAATATTGATAGCTTTGTACAGAATGTCACCGACTAAATTAAAAAAGCTAAAAGCACAGTTATAAGAGTTAACAGACAGAGGTTTTGCACACTAAGCTTCTCACCTTGGGGTGCTTCGGTGTTATTCGTGAAAAAGAAAGACGGGTTAATGAGAATGTGTATTGATTACAGACAGCTGAATAAAGCCACTATAAAGAATAAGTATCCTCTACCACGAATCGACGACTTGTTTGATCAATCGAAAGGACCTTTAGTATTTTCGAAGATTGATCTAAGATCAGGCTACTATCAGTTGTGAGTTAAAGATTCAGATATACTGAAGACTGCTTTCAGAACACGGTATGGTCACTATGAACTTTTAGTTATGCCATTTGGTTTAACTAATCGCTCCTGCAATTTTTATGGATCTAATGAATCGTATATTCAGACCTTATTTAGATACATTTGTTTTTGTGCTCATTGACGACATTCTGATCTATTCTCATGATGAGACAGAGCATACTGAACATTTGAGAATCGTGTTACAAAATTTGAGAGATAAGTAGTTATATGCCAAATTTAGCAAAGTCGAATTTCTGGGTCATATCGTTTCAGCAGAAGGTATCAGAGTTGATCCAAGCAAAATATCTGCAATTATAGACTGGAAACCACCGAAAAATGTATCTGAGATCAAAAGTTTCCTGGGCTTAGCGGGATATTACCAGAGATTTGTCAACGGATTTTTGATGATTGCGACACAATGACACGACTGCTACAGAAAGATGTGAAATTTGAGTGGTCAAAAAAATATCAACAGAGTTTTGAACAGTTGAAAGCACTGCTAACAGAGGCACTAGTTTTAGTTCAACCTGAATCAGGTAAAGAGTTTGTGATTTACAGCGATGCATCATTAAACGGACTGGGTTGTGTATTGATGCAAGACAGAAAAGTTATAGCTTATGCTTCCCGATAGTTGAAACCACATGAAAAGAACTACCTGACACATGACCTTGAATTAGCCACAATAGTATTCGTATTAAAGATTTGGCGATATTATTTGTACGATGAGAAATGCAAAATATTTACAGATCATAAAAGTCTGAAATATTTGATGTCACAAAGAGATTTGAATCTGTGGTAATGGAGATGGCTCGAGTTATTGAAAGACTATGAGTTTGTATTTGATTATCATCTGGGAAATTTGTAGCCGATGCTTTAAGCTAGAAGTCTCTATTTACTTTGCGGGCCATGAACACTCAGATGATGTTATGTGTTGACGGATCTATTTTAGTCGAGTTAAAAGCAAAACTAATATTTCTGCAACAAATATGCAAGGCTCAGAAAGGTGATCATGAATTACAAGCTAAAGGACTTCAATGTGAGTCTAATTCTGATTCTAAATTTAGTATTGGAACTGATGATTGTTTAATATTCTGGAATAGAATTTGTATACCGAAAGATACCAAACTCATTCAGAAGATTTTACATGAAGCATACAATAGTCATTTTTCTATTCACTTGGGTAGCACTAAAATGTATAATAATTTCAAATGGTTGTATTGGTTGTTAGGAATGAAATGAGATATATCAGAGTTCGTATCGAGACGTTTAATCAGTCAGCAAGTAACAGCCGAACATCAAGTACCGTCAGGTTTATTACAGCCAGTGATGATTTTGGAATGGAAATGGGACAAAGTTACGATGGATTTCTATTGGGATTGCCCCTGACTCTGAAAAAGAAAGATGCAATAGGGGTTATCGTTGATCGACTGACAAAATCTGTTCATTTCATACCAGTATGTACAGATTATTCTCTAGATAGATTAGCAAAATTATACTTATCTGAAATTGTACGATTACATGGTGTACCACTGTCTATTATCTCTGATAGAGATTCAAGATTCACATCGAGATTCTGAAAGAAATTGCAAGAAGTTCTGGGAACGAAATTGAATTTTAGTACAGGTTTTTATCCCTAGACTGACGGTCAGTCCAAAAGAGTTATACATATACTAGAAGACATGTTGCGTTGCTGTATTCTTGAATTTGAAGGTAGCTGGGAGAAACACTTGCCTTTGATTGAATTTTCATATAATAACCGTAACACCCCTAACCCGTATCGGTCGCTGAACTAGGGTTAAAGGCATTACCGGACCAATCTATACTTTTACAGACATTATACAATCATTCATCACAAAACAAAATCAAATATAATCATATAGTCCCTTATGAGGGTCTTCAAGACCTTTAACATGCATAAAAGTAGGTCGAGGCTAAATCGAACACTTAGAAAATTTTTCAAAACTTTAACATTTCTCTATACTGTAGAGGTCACACGCCCGTGTGACTAGGCCGTCTGCCTTACACGGCTACCAGACATGCCCATGTGTCTAGGCCGTGGCAAAACAGAGTATACATACTGACTTGTTCACACGGCCACGAGTCACACCCGTGTGCTCGGCTGTGTGAAAATTAATGAGGCTACTAACTTGAACACACGGCCACAAGGCATGTCCGTGTGCCTAGCCAGTGTGATATCTTGACCAATTTAGCCAAGGTACATGGATCACATGGTTGACACACACCCATGTGCTTTGGCCGTGTGGCACAAAATGGGCTTGGTTTAAGCCACATTTTCCCATTCAATTGCCAGGTACCTACAATACAACTTATATACCATTCAAGATGCATCAATAATCAACCATTTCAGCCAATTACCAAACCAAAACATAACTCAATTCGTTATCATCTAATTCACACTCATCATCCAAACCAAATCATACCAAAATCTCAAACACAATAGCATACCAATGTACACTTACCTTCACCTATTAGCATCATATTCAATCACTTATTAAACTTGCTAAAATCAAAACATGTTTCATACCAAAATGACCATTACCCAAGGCCATACTTGCATCACATAAACTTACCAAAAACAAAAATATTCATAACCATTTGTTAGCCACATCTCATGGCATAACTTATAAACATTTCAAAACATATCCCAAAGACATCTAGCCTATACATGCCATAATTCAACATATTAACTTACAAAATATACCAAATGAAGATTGATATTGTGGTGATGATCCTTGACGATTCCCGAGCTTTTGATAGCTTCGATAAATATAAAACAAAGTAAATAAACACAAAGTAAGCTACAAAGAGCATAGTAAGCCATATAAAAATAAATCCATAACAAAGAATAATTTTTAACCATTAGAACCATATGATCTATGGCGTAACATAAGCACAAATTATAATTCACATTGATCTCAACTAATCAAATTCATTTACTCAAATTCACATAAAATATTCATATAGCTCACATATCAAATGATCATATACATACATACCTCTTATTCTCCAAATTTCCTATACATTCATATGTACTAGAGTTCACATGCGCATTCGTAGTCTCTTTCACTTTCTCAGAATGCCTGTTAAACCAATCGAAATTAACTAGGATACGTGGATAGTTTAGAAAACTCATACAATGCCGACGCCCCAGACAAGGTCTTACATGTAATCGGATATCGATGCCACTGTCCCAGACAGGGTCTTACTTGAATCAATACGATGCCAATGTTCTAGACATGGTCTTACACGTTAATCTCATATCGATGCCAACGTCCCAGACGTGGTCTTACATGAAAACACATCTTGGATCCTATGTTATGACATATGTATCCTAACTATTCCTAAGGTTTGGACGGGGCTTTTCGGACTTGATCACATGCTCGTAATTTAATTCAGATTTCACATATTCAGCTCTTATAGCCATATAATACAAATCAATCAACATAATAGCGATTATAATTCAATTTAACGCATTTATTTGTATATCGACTTACCTCGTACAGATTCAGACGATTATGAATGGCTAATCAATGACTTTCGACTTTCCCCGATCTAATTCTGTTTTCTTTAGTTCTTGATCTATATAAATTCAAATTAAGCTTTTTTATTCACAAAATCATTCAATTTAATCCAAAAACATATAATTAGGGCATTTTACAAATTAGCCCTCATATTTGCATATTTTGACAATTTAGTCCCTAATTCATAAAATAACAAAATACTCAAAACTCACTTAGACCATGACTTAGCCGAATATACATGAAGCTCATACCAACTCATACATTTCATTTATCTCACAAATTAGTCCTCCAAAATTTCATATTTCACAATTTAGTCCAAAAGCTCAAATTCATCAAAAATTCATGGCAAAACATATTAATCTCACAACAAACTTCCATAATTCATCAATTAACACATCAAAGCTCATAAAATCAACAATGTCATCTCATGAAATCTTCATCTAAAATAGAAATTAAGACATGGGCTTTGTAGTGTACGAAGCAACGATTTCAAAAACGTAAAAATGATAAAAAACGGACTAAAATGCATTCCTTAATTATTGATTCAAAGTGCCAAATGAACAAACACCAAAACCTTTTCTTTTTATTTCTAATTTTGGCAAAATACATGATAAAATGGCCACATTCATGTTTTGAATATTATAACATATAATAATAATCAATTTACCATTTTATCCATCATTTATTAATTTATAAAACACATGTATTAAGGTCATTTATGACCACTTAAAAATTCAATGGTATAATTTCCATATAAAGCCATTGTAATCAACAGCCATTTCAATTAAATATATGAACATGTAGCACGCTAGTTTTACCATTTTTACATTTTAATCCTTTTTCAAATCAAACACTCAAACAAACAAATTAAATCACAGAAGTTTCACAAATATCAATTCACATGCTATAGATAGAGAAACTAATGTTAAAATATTTTTCAGGCTCAGATATGTGGTCCTAAAACCACTGTTTCGACTAGGGTCTAAACCAGGCTGTTACAATAACAGCTTCCAAACAAGTTTGAAAATTACACCATACAAAGCTCTATACGGTCATAAATGTCAAACACCATTATACTGGATAGAATTGAGTGACAAAAGGATTCACGTCTTAAAACAGCTTTAGATAGACAGAAATCATACGCAGATTTGAAACATAAAGAAATAGAATTTCAGGTAAAAAACTAAGTATTCTTGAAAGTCACTATGGAAGAAAATTCTTCATTTCAACCGTAAAGGAAAGTTAAGTCCGCAATTCATTGAGCCATATAAAATTGTTGAAAGAATAGGGCCTATAGCATATCGACTACTATTATCGTTTGAGCTTGAAAAGATACATAATTTTTTTCATGTTTTTATGTTACGTCGATATTGATCTGATCCTTCACATGTTATTTCTCCTATTGATGTGGAAATACAGTCAAATTTATTGTACAACGAAGAACCAATCAGGATTCTAACCCGAGAAATTAAAGAGTTGATAAATAAACGTATAGCACTTGTTAAAGTTCACTGGTGTAAACAAAAAATAGAGGAAGCTACGTGGGAACTTGAGGAAGCTATTCAAAAATAGTACCCTAATCTGTTTACCGGTACGAGAGGGGAGAGTTGTAACAGCCCGTTTTTGAGTTAGATCGAAACAGGTGGTTTTGGGACCACTTAACCAAGTAAAAATATTTATTTTATTATTTTAATGAGTTTTTTTAGCATGATAGAATAATAGTATAAAAGTTTCGTAAAGAAATTTTACAGATTAAATAGTTAATTCGGTAAAAAGGACTAAATCGCGTAAAGCGAAAAACTTGTGATCTATTAGCTAAAAGTATTAAATAGGTATAGAACATTAAATTAAAGGTCCTTAAGTGATAAATAGTCCATTTGTTGTTAGTGGATGATGATAGCATGGCAAATGGTGTAATTTTGAATTATTTTTAAGGTTAAAATGGTAAATGGTTAATAAATGTTATATTACTTAAAAGACAAAACCAGATTATGTTTTATTCACCATTTTCACTGATTTTAAGCAAGAAAGAATCATCATTTTTTAGAGCTCATTTTCACCCAAGTTTAGATTCTCAACTAAGGTACAATTTTTGCCTCGTTTTTAATGATTTTTACGTTTTTAAGCTCGTTGCAGCTCGATATAGCTAGCCCGTACCTCAATTTCTAAAATTAAAGATTTTGAAATATGCCATTGTTGAATACATGTATATTTTGATGTTTCTTAATAGATTATTAATGGTTGTTAATAGATATACAAGTTTTATAAAGTGATTTTTTGATAAAAATGGGTATTAGGGATTAAATTAAAAAAGATAGAAATATTGTGGTTAGAAGTGTGAAATAAATGAAAATATGGTTGATTAGAGGCTATATGAAATTTAGCTAGGGTGGGCTTTTGCCTAATTGTGCAAATTTGCCATTTTAGTTGAAAAGGACTAAATTGTAAAGTAGTTAAAAGTATATGGGTAAATGCGTAAATTGCTATATATATGAATAGGATTAAATTGAAATAAATAAATACTGAAAATATTGAATTTGATAACATATAGATCAAGATAAAAAAATACCAAAACTTGATCGGGGAAAACAAAAGATAAACGGGTGGACGACCGTTATTCGAGTAAATACGAGGTAAGTTTTTATAATTAGAATCAAACTCATAATTATAATTAAAATTGTTGTTTTGAATATTGTATGAATGTATAAATGAATTATTGAATTGAAATACCTATTGGTTATATGCTCAAATGAATTATCGAGTCCCGTTTGAACTGTAAAAAGTAGTATGATACGGGTAACATGTCACTAAGGTTACCGTTTCGTCGAGCTCTGGCATTTGTTGTAGACTCACCATAGCTCATATGAGCTTATCGTTTCAGTCCTTCAGGGCTTACCGTTTCAGTCATTCGGGGCTTACTGTTTCAGCTCTACAAAGCTTACTGTTCAGCACGTTTGAGCTTACAGTTTACTGGCTCAGGAGGAGCATACCTATTATGGCTTGAAAGAGCAAATATGAAGATGAATTGATAGATTACCGATTTATACACTTAGTGTATATCACATGAGTATCCCTCATTAATTCTGAAGGTTCAACGGGTATTATACCAATATGAAACATAAAGTACATGTTACATGAACAATATACCTTACATAATTACATGTGTAATAGCCCGAATTAGGGGCTAAACGGAAAAGTGGTTTTGAAACCATGAATCGAAGGTTTTAAATATTATTTCGATTTAGTTTGATGTTTATTGGGTGTTTGGATAAATATGTGAAATCTTGGTGTGTGAATTTTATTGGTTACATGTCCAATTTGGTATGTTTGACTAAATTGCAATAGGTGATGATTTTGGAATGGAAATGGGACAAAGTTACGATGGATTTCTATTGGGATTGCCCCTGACTCTGAAAAAGAAAGATGCAATAGGGGTTATCGTTGATCGACTGACAAAATCTGTTCATTTCATACCAGTATGTACAGATTATTCTCTAGATAGATTAGCAAAATTATACTTATCTGAAATTGTACGATTACATGGTGTACCACTGTCTATTATCTCTGATAGAGATTCAAGATTCACATCGAGATTCTGAAAGAAATTGCAAGAAGTTCTGGGAACGAAATTGAATTTTAGTACAGGTTTTTATCCCTAGACTGACGGTCAGTCCAAAAGAGTTATACATATACTAGAAGACATGTTGCGTTGCTGTATTCTTGAATTTGAAGGTAGCTGGGAGAAACACTTGCCTTTGATTGAATTTTCATATAATAACCGTAACACCCCTAACCCGTATCGGTCGCTGAACTAGGGTTAAAGGCATTACCGGACCAATCTATACTTTTACAGACATTATACAATCATTCATCACAAAACAAAATCAAATATAATCATATAGTCCCTTATGAGGGTCTTCAAGACCTTTAACATGCATAAAAGTAGGTCGAGGCTAAACCGAACACTTAGAAAATTTTTCAAAACTTTAACATTTCTCTATACTGTAGAGGTCACACGCCCGTGTGACTAGGCCGTCTGCCTTACACGGCTACCAGACATGCCCATGTGTCTAGGCCGTGGCAAAACAGAGTATACATACTGACTTGTTCACACGGCCACGAGTCACACCCGTGTGCTCGGCTGTGTGAAAATTAATGAGGCTACTAACTTGAACACACGGCCACAAGGCATGTCCGTGTGCCTAGCCAGTGTGATATCTTGACCAATTTAGCCAAGGTACATGGATCACATGGTTGACACACACCCATGTGCTTTGGCCGTGTGGCACAAAATGGGCTTGGTTTAAGCCACATTTTCCCATTCAATTGCCAGGTACCTACAATACAACTTATATACCATTCAAGATGCATCAATAATCAACCATTTCAGCCAATTACCAAACCAAAACATAACTCAATTCGTTATCATCTAATTCACACTCATCATCCAAACCAAATCATACCAAAATCTCAAACACAATAGCATACCAATGTACACTTACCTTCACCTATTAGCATCATATTCAATCACTTATTAAACTTGCTAAAATCAAAACATGTTTCATACCAAAATGACCATTACCCAAGGCCATACTTGCATCACATAAACTTACCAAAAACAAAAATATTCATAACCATTTGTTAGCCACATCTCATGGCATAACTTATAAACATTTCAAAACATATCCCAAAGACATCTAGCCTATACATGCCATAATTCAACATATTAACTTACAAAATATACCAAATGAAGATTGATATTGTGGTGATGATCCTTGACGATTCCCGAGCTTTTGATAGCTTCGATAAATATAAAACAAAGTAAATAAACACAAAGTAAGCTACAAAGAGCATAGTAAGCCATATAAAAATAAATCCATAACAAAGAATAATTTTTAACCATTAGAACCATATGATCTATGGCGTAACATAAGCACAAATTATAATTCACATTGATCTCAACTAATCAAATTCATTTACTCAAATTCACATAAAATATTCATATAGCTCACATATCAAATGATCATATACATACATACCTCTTATTCTCCAAATTTCCTATACATTCATATGTACTAGAGTTCACATGCGCATTCGTAGTCTCTTTCACTTTCTCAGAATGCCTGTTAAACCAATCGAAATTAACTAGGATACGTGGATAGTTTAGAAAACTCATACAATGCCGACGCCCCAGACAAGGTCTTACATGTAATCGGATATCGATGCCACTGTCCCAGACAGGGTCTTACTTGAATCAATACGATGCCAATGTTCTAGACATGGTCTTACACGTTAATCTCATATCGATGCCAACGTCCCAGACGTGGTCTTACATGAAAACACATCTTGGATCCTATGTTATGACATATGTATCCTAACTATTCCTAAGGTTTGGACGGGGCTTTTCGGACTTGATCACATGCTCGTAATTTAATTCAGATTTCACATATTCAGCTCTTATAGCCATATAATACAAATCAATCAACATAATAGCGATTATAATTCAATTTAACGCATTTATTTGTATATCGACTTACCTCGTACAGATTCAGACGATTATGAATGGCTAATCAATGACTTTCGACTTTCCCCGATCTAATTCTGTTTTCTTTAGTTCTTGATCTATATAAATTCAAATTAAGCTTTTTTATTCACAAAATCATTCAATTTAATCCAAAAACATATAATTAGGGCATTTTACAAATTAGCCCTCATATTTGCATATTTTGACAATTTAGTCCCTAATTCATAAAATAACAAAATACTCAAAACTCACTTAGACCATGACTTAGCCGAATATACATGAAGCTCATACCAACTCATACATTTCATTTATCTCACAAATTAGTCCTCCAAAATTTCATATTTCACAATTTAGTCCAAAAGCTCAAATTCATCAAAAATTCATGGCAAAACATATTAATCTCACAACAAACTTCCATAATTCATCAATTAACACATCAAAGCTCATAAAATCAACAATGTCATCTCATGAAATCTTCATCTAAAATAGAAATTAAGACATGGGCTTTGTAGTGTACGAAGCAACGATTTCAAAAACGTAAAAATGATAAAAAACGGACTAAAATGCATTCCTTAATTATTGATTCAAAGTGCCAAATGAACAAACACCAAAACCTTTTCTTTTTATTTCTAATTTTGGCAAAATACATGATAAAATGGCCACATTCATGTTTTGAATATTATAACATATAATAATAATCAATTTACCATTTTATCCATCATTTATTAATTTATAAAACACATGTATTAAGGTCATTTATGACCACTTAAAAATTCAATGGTATAATTTCCATATAAAGCCATTGTAATCAACAGCCATTTCAATTAAATATATGAACATGTAGCACGCTAGTTTTACCATTTTTACATTTTAATCCTTTTTCAAATCAAACACTCAAACAAACAAATTAAATCACAGAAGTTTCACAAATATCAATTCACATGCTATAGATAGAGAAACTAATGTTAAAATATTTTTCAGGCTCAGATATGTGGTCCTAAAACCACTGTTTCGACTAGGGTCTAAACCAGGCTGTTACAATAACAGCTTCCAAACAAGTTTGAAAATTACACCATACAAAGCTCTATACGGTCATAAATGTCAAACACCATTATACTGGATAGAATTGAGTGACAAAAGGATTCACGTCTTAAAACAGCTTTAGATAGACAGAAATCATACGCAGATTTGAAACATAAAGAAATAGAATTTCAGGTAAAAAACTAAGTATTCTTGAAAGTCACTATGGAAGAAAATTCTTCATTTCAACCGTAAAGGAAAGTTAAGTCCGCAATTCATTGAGCCATATAAAATTGTTGAAAGAATAGGGCCTATAGCATATCGACTACTATTATCGTTTGAGCTTGAAAAGATACATAATTTTTTTCATGTTTTTATGTTACGTCGATATTGATCTGATCCTTCACATGTTATTTCTCCTATTGATGTGGAAATACAGTCAAATTTATTGTACAACGAAGAACCAATCAGGATTCTAACCCGAGAAATTAAAGAGTTGATAAATAAACGTATAGCACTTGTTAAAGTTCACTGGTGTAAACAAAAAATAGAGGAAGCTACGTGGGAACTTGAGGAAGCTATTCAAAAATAGTACCCTAATCTGTTTACCGGTACGAGAGGGGAGAGTTGTAACAGCCCGTTTTTGAGTTAGATCGAAACAGGTGGTTTTGGGACCACTTAACCAAGTAAAAATATTTATTTTATTATTTTAATGAGTTTTTTTAGCATGATAGAATAATAGTATAAAAGTTTCGTAAAGAAATTTTACAGATTAAATAGTTAATTCGGTAAAAAGGACTAAATCGCGTAAAGCGAAAAACTTGTGATCTATTAGCTAAAAGTATTAAATAGGTATAGAACATTAAATTAAAGGTCCTTAAGTGATAAATAGTCCATTTGTTGTTAGTGGATGATGATAGCATGGCAAATGGTGTAATTTTGAATTATTTTTAAGGTTAAAATGGTAAATGGTTAATAAATGTTATATTACTTAAAAGACAAAACCAGATTATGTTTTATTCACCATTTTCACTGATTTTAAGCAAGAAAGAATCATCATTTTTTAGAGCTCATTTTCACCCAAGTTTAGATTCTCAACTAAGGTACAATTTTTGCCTCGTTTTTAATGATTTTTACGTTTTTAAGCTCGTTGCAGCTCGATATAGCTAGCCCGTACCTCAATTTCTAAAATTAAAGATTTTGAAATATGCCATTGTTGAATACATGTATATTTTGATGTTTCTTAATAGATTATTAATGGTTGTTAATAGATATACAAGTTTTATAAAGTGATTTTTTGATAAAAATGGGTATTAGGGATTAAATTAAAAAAGATAGAAATATTGTGGTTAGAAGTGTGAAATAAATGAAAATATGGTTGATTAGAGGCTATATGAAATTTAGCTAGGGTGGGCTTTTGCCTAATTGTGCAAATTTGCCATTTTAGTTGAAAAGGACTAAATTGTAAAGTAGTTAAAAGTATATGGGTAAATGCGTAAATTGCTATATATATGAATAGGATTAAATTGAAATAAATAAATACTGAAAATATTGAATTTGATAACATATAGATCAAGATAAAAAAATACCAAAACTTGATCGGGGAAAACAAAAGATAAACGGGTGGACGACCGTTATTCGAGTAAATACGAGGTAAGTTTTTATAATTAGAATCAAACTCATAATTATAATTAAAATTGTTGTTTTGAATATTGTATGAATGTATAAATGAATTATTGAATTGAAATACCTATTGGTTATATGCTCAAATGAATTATCGAGTCCCGTTTGAACTGTAAAAAGTAGTATGATACGGGTAACATGTCACTAAGGTTACCGTTTCGTCGAGCTCTGGCATTTGTTGTAGACTCACCATAGCTCATATGAGCTTATCGTTTCAGTCCTTTAGGGCTTACCGTTTCAGTCATTCGGGGCTTACTGTTTCAGCTCTACAAAGCTTACTGTTCAGCACGTTTGAGCTTACAGTTTACTGGCTCAGGAGGAGCATACCTATTATGGCTTGAAAGAGCAAATATGAAGATGAATTGATAGATTACCGATTTATACACTTAGTGTATATCACATGAGTATCCCTCATTAATTCTGAAGGTTCAACGGGTATTATACCAATATGAAACATAAAGTACATGTTACATGAACAATATACCTTACATAATTACATGTGTAATAGCCCGAATTAGGGGCTAAACGGAAAAGTGGTTTTGAAACCATGAATCGAAGGTTTTAAATATTATTTCGATTTAGTTTGATGTTTATTGGGTGTTTGGATAAATATGTGAAATCTTGGTGTGTGAATTTTATTGGTTACATGTCCAATTTGGTATGTTTGACTAAATTGCAATAGGTGAAAAATATGGGTTTTATTTCATAAGGTACTTGATTGAATTAGGTTTTGAAATTAGAGGCCCTTATGTGGTAATTAGGCCATTTTAACTTAGCTTGGACAAAAATGCCCAAGGAAGGCATAACAAAGGTTTTAATGAAGGCCATTTTGGTCATTTCGTTAATAAAAGAATAAAAAGGGAAAAAGAAGGCAAAATCTTGTCCATGAATTCTCTCCTTGGCCGAATATAGAAAGGAAGCCATAGCTAGGGTTTCTTCAACTTCCAAGCTTGATTGTAAGTGATTTCTAGCCCCGTTTTTAATTCTATTCATATTTTTGGAATCCTCGTAGCTTTCTCTAGCTATTTCTACCCTTATTTTAAGCTAGGGTTGATATTAAAATTTTACCCATGTATGACATGCAAGTATTTTGATGTCTAATGGTGGAATATGAAGGTTTAGGGTGTGGTAAATTATGATTACTAGGTGATTTTCATGAAAGTCCCTAAAAAGGACCAATTTGCAAAGTTAATAAATTGAGTGGTAAAAGTATAAACTGATGAGAAATGTGGGCTGTTTTGAGTGCCATGGATATTCGGCTAGGCTTGGGCAACCAAGAGAATTGATACATTTCAATTTACGAGCCTAAGGACTTAGCTGTATAAATTGACTAAGTTTGGGGTAAAATGGTAAAAATTATCTTAGGATGACTTTAGACTAAGTTGAGTAATATGTGCATTAAACGAGTTAAATATGTCATTATAGATCAAGAAGATCAAGGATCGGGGCAAGGGCAAGGGCAAGGTCTCAGATTAAGTTGCAAAATACTACTTTTTGTTGTCGAGGTAAGTTTTTATGTAAGTAATGTGTCTGTTTTATTTGTACATTAATAATTCTAATGGATGTTATGGAATGTTGCTATTGAATAATCTCCTATAATGTTGAAAGTATTGAAATGAGGGCTCCCGTTTGAACTTTCGAAAATAACGGATGATACGGATAAAGATGGCTAGGTCACATGTGTGATAAAGTGAGCTTCACCATGTAGACCCGAGAACTATGGAACTTAATGGCTAAATCACATGTGTGATAAAGTGAACTTCACCATGTGAACACGATAGTTACGAGACTAAATGGCTATGTCACATGAGTGATAAAGTGAACTTCACCATGTGTACATGAGAGCAATATCATATGTAGCTAAGTCACATGGGTGATAAATGTGTGTGCAAGTGTGTTCTTTTGGGCAAGTGTAATTGAGGGAAAATGCATGTGGATGCAAAGGTGCATGTGGACTTAAGTAGGTGAAAATAATGTGCATGATTTGTATGGAAATGTTGGTAAGTTTAGGTGGTAAGTTAGTGTGTAAGAGATACACCTTGGTATGGCTAAATGTTGTTATGATGATAATTATTTACATATAGACTTCTGAGCTTTTAAAGCTTACTCTTTTCTCTTTTCCCTTGTCTTATAGTTTCAGTTAAGCCAGCTCGGGATCAGAAGGAGTCGGAGGATCACCCACACTATTGACGTTATCTTTTGGGTATAGTAAAATGAACTCTTTAGACTTTGAAATGTATAGGGACTTAATGGTATTGTAGGTGTTATGTTGGTTTGATTATGTTGGGGTAATTGTCATGGGATAAGTTATTGCATTCAAGGCTAAGTGATATAGCCATTGATGATGATATTTTGTTTATCTGTCCTTATGAGGAAATACATGGGATGCTTAGTGTGTTTTTGTGTGTTTAATTTGAAATGGGTGATGGGTAAATAGAGTCATTTAGATGTCTAAAGATGTGTTTGTGTGGTGTTAAAAGTAGTAGAGATAGTATGTGTTTTGGGGAAAAGTGTGGCTTGGAAAATAGCTTAATTTAGGGCCATAAGGCTAGCCCCCACGGGCATGTGTGTAGGGCGTGTGAATTTTGCATTGGATTTTCGGAGATTAAAGCCATCACACTGCCTAGTCACATAGGCGTGTCCCGTGGCCATGTGACCAAAATTTCATGTTGACATCATAAACAGAATGTCCTAGTTTTTCACACGAGGAGGCCACACGGGCTTCTCGAGGCCATGTGATGGACATGGGCAAATGACATTGGCGTGTGCTTGGCTGTGTGAAAACCCTGTATGTTCAAAATGAAAAATAATTTCCCAATAATTCAACACGGGTGGGGGACACGGGCGTGTGTGACGACATGGCCTGCCCACACGGGTGTGCCCCTGTCTCACACGGGCGTGTGCCCTATATTAGGTTAAAGTTTCCAAAATTTTTCTAAGTTCACCATTTGGTCTCAAACCATTCCCAAACCATGTTTTAGGCCTCGTAGGCCTACTTTAAGGGTTGTATGGTATTTTATGAATAAGTTTTAAATTGGATTGAAAATTTTTCGTTCGATTGTGCATGAATGATGGTGATATTGTCCGTTAATGCCTCGTGTTCGGAGAAGGCGATAAACTCGAGTAAGAGGTGTTACATTTAGTAGTATCAGAGCTATGGTTTAGTTAATTCTCAGACTACCGTAGCATTGTGGATGAGTCTAGCTATACATGCCATAGATATATTATGATAGTGTGGTGACTCTTGACTTTTCAAAACTGTGTTTTGGTTTTATATAGTATTGGATCCCGAACGAGCTGCGGCTAATTATGCTACTAGTAATGTGCCAGCTCCCATGCAAGGGACCATATTGATAGAGAGTAGAAATGAGACTATGAGTCAAGGAGATAAGGCTCGGGATGTCTTTCTTCAAATAATGAATGACTGGGACACTGATTTTGTTAGAGCAAACCCTAATGCTCAACCCCTTCCTCCCCCACCTATACCACAACCGGTTCCCTTAGCCGCACAAGGTGGTGATATAGCAAGGTTGATAAAACCTCTGGTGGATAAAATTTAGAAACAATGAGCCGAAGAGTTTAGAGCTTGTGTGGATGATGATCTAGAAGAGCGGAGTTTTGGCTCGAAAATTCTATCAGAGTATTTGAGGAATTATCTTGTACACCTAAGGAGTGTCTAAAATGTGCCATGTCCTTGTTGAAAGATTTGGCCTATCATTGGCGGAAGACATTAATATATGTGTTCCCGAGGGAGAAAGTGACGTGGGATTTCTTTTTGGAGGAATTCTGCAACAAAGTATATAAGTTAGAGATTTGTGGATCAAACATAGAAAGAGTTCCTCGAGTTGAAACAAGGTAAGATGATTGTGGCTGAGTATGAATGAGAATTTTTCACACTTAGCAAATATGCACAAGAATGTATTTCTACCGAGGCAATGTTGTGTAGAAGGTTTGTGGACATGCTCAATGAGGATATCAAAGTGCTGGTGGGAATTCTAGAACTAAAAGAATTTGTGGTGTTAGTTGACAGAGCATGCAAAGCCGAGGAGCAAAATAAAGAGAAGAGAAAAGCAATTATGGAGGCTCGAGATGCTCGAAAGAGACCAATGAGTAAGTCCTTCCAATCTTTATCAAAGAGGTCTAAAGAAATGAATCCTCGAACAACAGTTTTAGCTGGATAGTCACAACGAGATCGGGGTAAAGCATATTTGGGTTCTAAAGCCCAGGCTACATCGATGACTAGCGTGGGTAACGTAAGGACTGATAGACCTGAGTGTCAGAGCTGTGGTAGATAACACATTAGTGAATGCTGGGGACCTAACCCGGCTTGTTTCAAATGTGGTTCCATAAATCATTTTATTAGAGATTGCCTAAGGGAGCATGAGATGAGAAATTTCAAGGCGTCAAATCAAGTCACACTGCTAGTAAGGGTAGACTGCAAGGAACATCGAAGGTGGAACTAGTGGTAAGAGTAAACTGAAAGATACAGCTATGAGATCCGAAACGAGAACACATGGTAGAGCTTATGCTATGCGAGCTTGTGAGGAAGCATCATCTCTGGACGTGATTATCGGTACATTCTCACTTTATAATATTGATGTTATTACATTGATAGACCCAAGCTCCACTCATTCTTATATTTGTGAAAAATTGGTGCATAATATGACATTGCCTGATGAGTTGACTGAAATTTTTATTAAGGTGTCGCACCCATTAGGCAAATTTGTATTGGTAGATAAGGTTTGCAAGAATTGTCCTTTGATGATTCAGGGTTATTGTTTTTCGGCTAATTTGATGTTGTTGCTAGTTGACGAGTTTGATATTGTTTTGGGCATGGATTGGTTAACATTACATGATGTTAAGGTAAATTGTAGACAGAAAACTCTTGAGCTGAAATGTGAAAATGGTGAAATTTTATGGGTTGGAACAGAGAAGTTGATTAAAATGTCGGTGGTAATTTCTTGCATGTCTTGTAACAACCCGATTTTGACCCTAATTGGAACGGTGCTTTTAGGACCACGAATCCAAGTCGAAAAAATATTTAAATATTATTTTTCGTGTTTATTATATGTGAATTTGCTTGTGTGAAAATTTCGTATGAAAATTTGATTGTTTCTGTGTTTAATTTGAAAAAAAAGGACTTAATCGCATAAGTTATAAAAGTTGCTAACTAATTATTAAAGTACCAAATTGCTTTGTTCTTTTAATATGGGGTCTTTATGATGTAAATAAACCATATGGATTAGTGATGGATAGTTTTAGACATAATATATATAACGGTTTCATATTTTATAACAAAGGTTAATTTTGTAAAATATAAAGTAATATTAATATAATAAAACATAAAAATAAGTAAAAGCCATGCATTCATACTTTGTTATTGCCGAAAATAAAAAAAGAAAGAACAGAAAAAGAAACAAGGTATTCGGTCATTGTTGATTCGACTTTAAGGTATGTTTTATTTCGGTTTTTGATAATTTTTACGTTTTTGCTATCGTTGCTTCGAATACTCTAAAACCCATGTTTGAATTTGTGAATTTGATGATGTATTCATGAATTGCCATTGTTGATAGCTAAGTAGATTTTGTGTTTGATGGTAGAAAATAAAGGATATGAGTAGATTAACAAGTTTGGTATTGAAGATTTTTCATGAAATTGAATAATTTGGGATTAATAAAATGTAGGGATTAATGTGTAGGGATTAATGTGAGCCTAGTGAATATTTGGCCCTAGCCTTGTATATGCAAATTTTGCATATTTTGTATTTTGTAAAAATTGGATTAAATTGCAAAAGTACGAAATATTAGGGGTAATGTGGTAATTTGTCCATTTATGTGTTTTGGGATCAAATTGAATGAAATGGTATTTGAATGAACTCAATTTGAAATTGTCTAGATCAAGAATTGAAAAGATCGGACGTGGATTGGGAAAAATAAAAAATCATTGAATAGTCGATAATCCCTATCCGTCGATATCCGAGGTAAGTTTATGAACAAATAAATGATGTTAATTTTATTTCTATACGAATTATATGTGTTCAATGGAATTATATAGATTTTATAAGGATAGCCGAATGTGAGAATGGCTTGAGGAGTGTATATTTGATGTGTATTCATGTAATATCCCGAATTAGGGCCTAATCAGAATAGTGGTTTTGTGACCACAAATCCGACATAGAAATAATTATTTTATAATTATTTTGATGTTTGTGATATGATTGTTTGATGGTGTGAAAATTTCGTGAAGAAATTCTATGCATAAAGTGTTTAATTTGAAATTAGGGACTAAATCGAATAAGTTGCAAAACTTGTATTCTAGAAGCTTTTAGTATGAAATTGCTTTAGAATATTAATTAGGAGGTCTTAAATAGAAATTTGACCAATTTCTAAAATTTTGGACAAAAATAGGCTTGTACATGAAAATTTTCAAAGAAAAACATTAAGGGAATTTTGGTCATTTGGTTATTAACATGAATTAAAATGGAAAAAGATGACAAAAAAAAAAAAGCTATCATCTTCTTCATGCCTTGGTTGAACCTTGCTTCTCTCCATAGCTAGGGTTTCTTCACCTTTCAAGCTTCATAGTAAGTGATTCCAAGCCCCATTTTTAATGATTTTTACGTTTTTGGAGCAATAATTTAAGCTAGGGTTCATATTTGGAAAAATACCCATAGGTGAAATTTGTGTATTTTGATGTTTTATGATAGAAATGAGGTTTTAAATTATGTTAGATAACTTGTGTTACTCAGTTTTAAGTAAAAACAAGCAAAAAGGGCTTAATTGGTAAAAATATAAATTGTTCATAAGTGCATGTTATAATGAGAATTTGAGCTTACTAATGGTAAATAAATGATCAGCATGTCCTAAAACATAAGAATTTGGAATAAAATTTAATTTCCGAGCCTTGGGGCAAAAGTGTAAATATGTAAAAGTTTAGAGGCAAAATTGTAATTTTGCTAAAATTTGAATTAAGGACTATTTTGATAAATGTGAGTATTAAATGAGCTAAATGTGCTATTTTAGATCAAGAAAAATGAGATTCAAGTCGTGAACGAGGAAAAAACAAGGTTTACGAGGAATAGGCTCGATTTCAAATATTTGGCATTGAGGCAAGTTCATATGTAAATAATGTGATATAATTGTTATTTCTAAGCTATTTAATGTCATTATATGCTATTGTAGTTGTTATTATGAAATATTATGTTTTGTGAACTATTTCTTATTGATGTGCAAACAAGTATGGAATATAGTAAATGTTGGTTTCGATATCTCGAGGAAGACGATTGAATTGTGGAATTGAGAGAGAAATCCCGTTTGAACCTTGGGAATATATTAGGGCACAAGTGACATGTCACTAGGATGGTTGAGTTCCGAACTCGTTGAGTTGAGTTCGAGTTCACTTATGGATGCGAATGCCCGAGCTTGTTGAGTTGAGTCCGAGTTCGTTTATAGGTGGGTTACATAGTAGCTTGGCTACTTGAATTATAAAAGCTATTGAGCTTGTTAACCTAAGGGGATGGCACATTTATGTGCATACTATCCACGTACCCAAGTTATATTCCAATGTGTTCAACGGGTGAACCTTAAGGAAATTGGGAGAACACCTAAAATGAAAGTGAATTGATGGTGAATGTGATAAATAAAGGTAAGTGAACGGGTATGGACTTATTCCTTTTTGTGAAGAATGTGGTAAGACAATTTGTGGTGAGGTAATAAGTATACTTATGTCATGAATGGAATGCTTTGGTGATGTTTAAGTAAATGATTTTATGTTAAATTGTATGATTATATTACCCGTTATTTGCATGTGAACTTACTAAGCATTTATGCTTACTCCTCCCTTTTTATTCATTGTAGTTTTGGGCAAGCCAGCTTGGGAATCAGGATAGGTCGAAGGCTCGCTCACACTATCCAAAGAACTATTTTGGTAAAATGGCTTGTATATCTTGAATATGGCATGTATAGCAATATACTCATTTTGAGTAATTAATCTTGTGATATGGTTGTGGTTTTGTCAAGAAAATGCTTGATAATTATTAGTCATTAGAATGGTTAATCTAGATCATGTGTCAGACCATGTGTGCTTAAAGTGACCCTTAGTCCATGAATATCCATACAAAAGTGAAATTTGCCATAAAATAGAACATTGCAGCAGCAAAGACATGAGTTTGAAAAATCACTAAAAATAGTAGAAATCGAATTAGGTGATGAATTAAATATAGAATCGAAGCTTATTGTGTCTATTTTTATATGGAAAAATCTAAATAGGTAAAGGAGCTATATGCTATGAGATATTTGAGTTTTAGTGAAACATAGCCAGAGCAATTTTTGGATCCCCTATTCCAACTTTGGAAATTCACCATAAATTGTAAACAAATAATTAGGAGGTATACTGTACATGTACAGAATCCTTATTGAGTCTAGTTTTAAGAGAAACAAATGGTATAGTCTTACGAATTTTGTACAGAGAGAAGTGGTTCATAGTAAGCAGAGGTCGGTGCAGTCGAGTCTTGAAATAAGGGTAACTTTAACTAATAAACTGTACTAATTGGCCCAACCAAAAATTCTAGAAACCAATTAGTAAATAGGTATATGAGTCTAGAATCATGGAAAATTTACGGATCTTGATTTTGAGTTTTGCAACTTGAGATATGATTTTTTTGTAACCGTGACGCAGGTGGACTACTGATACTAGTGTTGAGATCAACAAGGTAAAATTTCTTAAATGTCGAAACTTAGTTTATTAACACCTCTAGCTCGACTCCGGTGACAGTCTCAGGCGTAGGGGCGATACATTTAGTGGTATCAGAGCAGGTTTAGTCGGTTCTCAAACTAATGTGTTACATGTTTGAGTTTTACTATACATGCCATATGTGTATATTGTGATAGTGTGACGACTTCTGACATTTTAAATGATTTTTTAATAGTAAATGGATCCCAATCCGGCTGTGGCTGATGATGTAGAGAGTAATGCACCAGCTCCGGCTGAAGGGGTGGTGCCGACTGAAAATCCACCTCCTATTGTTGGTCAAAAAGGAGGAGAAAGGAGTCGGGAAGCATTTCTCCAGATGATGAGTGCTTGATATACTGAGTTCGGTGGTACGAACCCGAATGTACAACCTCTCCCACCTCCCCCAATTCCTCAACTCGTACCCTCGATGCCTCGGGGTGTTGATATGATGGAATTTCAAAGAACTCCAGTTGATAAAATTTGTAAACTAGGGGCCGAAGAATTCAGAGCTAATGTGGATGATGATGTCGAGAACGTAGAGTTTTGGCTTGAAAATTCTATCCGAGTATTTGATGAATTATCTTGCACCCCTAAAGAATGCATGAAATGTGCTATATCTTTGCTGAGGGATTCAGCCTATAATTGGTGGAAGACATTGATTTCTGTGGTACCGAAAGAGAAGGTAACTTGGGAATTCTTTCAAGAAGAGTTTTGGAAGAAATACATCAGTGAAAGATTTATTGATCAGAAGCGTAAAGAGTTTCTTGAGCTGAAATAAGGTAATATGACAGTTACTGAATACGAAAGGGAGTTCGTCAGATTGAGTAAGTATACTAGAGAATATGTTCCTACAGAGGCCAAAATGTGCAGACGATTTGAAGACGGGCTCAATGAAGACATTAAGGTATTTTTTAGGATTCTTGAACTAAAAGAAATGGTGGTACTTGTTGATCGAGCTTGCAAGGTTGAAGAACTACTTAAAGAGAAGAGAAAAGTAGAATCTGAGACATGAAATTGGAAGAAAAGACCGACGAGCATTGCATCCTCACAGCAATCCAGGAAATCTAAGAATATGTATTCTCGTTCTATTGTTCCGGCTGGGCAATCACATGGAAATTTTAAGAAGCAAAATGTGGGCTCTAAATCTCAGACTGCATCTGTGTCTAGTGTGGGGAATTCGAGATTTGTTAAACCTGAGTGTCAGCGGTGTGGCAGAAATCATTTTGGACCATGCAGAGCAAATGAATGTTTCCAGTGCAGTTCTCCAGATCATTTTATTAGAGACTGCCTAGAGAGAATTGAAAAAGAAAAATTTTAAAGTACAAAATCAAGTGGTGCGGATTCGAGGGGAAGATATTCAAGAAAAACGGGGAACAAAAGCAAGTGGTGCGGATTCGAGGGGAAGATATTCAAGAAAAGCTGGGAATGAAGCGAGCAGTAAGAATGTGGTCAGAGATTCAGCAGCTAAATCTAAAGGAAGGGCTCCGGCTAGAACTTATGCCATTAAAGCGCGTGAAGATGCTTCATCACCCGATGTGATTACTGGTATATTTTCTCTTTATAATGTTAATGTTACTACTTTGATTGATCCCGATTCTACTTATTCATATGTGTGCATGAAATTGGTATTTAGTATGAATATACCTGTTGAGAACACAAAATTTATGATTAAAGTGTCAAACCCGTTAGGCAAATATGTTATAGTTGATAAAGTATGTAAGAAATGTCCTTTAATGATTCGGGGTTATTACTTTCCGATCGACTTGATGTTGTTGCCGTTTGATGAATTTGATGTTATTTTGGTTATTGATTGGTTGACATTGCATGATGCTATAGTAAATTGCAAAGAAAAGGTCATAGAATTAAAGTGTGAAAATGGTGAAATTTTGCAGGTTGAATCAGATCAATTAGAGGCATTGTCTAGTGTGATTTCTTTAATGTCGGCTCAGAGATATTTGAAAAAGGGTTATGAAGCTTATTTGGCGTATGTGTTGAATACAAAAGAAATTGAAAAGAAAGTGGAATCAGTGCCGATTGTATGTGTTCGCGGATGTATTTCTAGAGGATTGCCGAGTTTGCCTCTAGTCAGAGAAGTAGAATTTGGTATAGAGTTAATACCTGGAATAGCTCCGATTTTGATTGCTCCATATAGAATGGCACCAACAGAGTTGAAAGAATTAAAGTTGCAGTTGCAAAAGTTGACCGACAAAGGCTTTGTGAGACCGATTTTTTCACCTTGGGGTCCTCCTGTATTGTTTGTGAAAAAGAAAGATGGTTCAATGAGACTGTGTGTTGACTATCGGCAGTTAAACAATGTGACAATTAAGAACAAGTATCCATTACCAAGAATTGATGATTTGTTTGATCAGCTGAAAGGAGCGATGTGGTTTTCAAAGATTAACTTGAGATCTGGGTACTATCAACTGCGGGTAAAAGAGTCAGATGTGCCTAAAACTGCTTTTAGAACAAGGTATAGTCATTATGAATTTTAAGTTATGCCGTTTGGGTTGACAAATGCTCCTACTGTGTTTATGGATTTAATGAATCGTATATTTCAGCTATACTTGGATAAGTTTGTGGTAGTATTTATAGATGATATCTTAATCTATTCAAAAGATGAGACCGAGCATGCTGAGCACTTGAGGATAGTTTTGCAAACCTTGCGAGACATGCAGTTATATGCGAAGTTTAGTAAAAGTGAATTTTGGCTTCAGGAAGTCGGATTTTTGGGTCATATTGTTTCAAGTGATGGTATACGGGTTGATCCCAGTAAAATTTCAGCTATTGTTGATTGGAAACCACCGAAGAATGTAACTGAGGTTAGAAGTTTCTTGGGGCTACCTGGATATTATCGACGGTTTGTAAATGGATTTTCTATAATTGCTGCTCCTATGACTAGATTACTCCGAAAGGATGTTAAATTTTAGTGGACGGAAGAATGTCAACAAAGTTTTAAAGAATTGAAAAAGTTATTAACAGAAGCACCAGTGTTAGTACAGCCCGAGTCAGGTAAAGAATTTGTGGTATATAGTGATGCTTCTCTAAATGTTTTGGGATGTGTTCTGATGCAAGAAGGAAAGGTTGTGGCTTATGCTTCGAGACAATTAAAACCTCACGAGAGGAATTATCTGACTCATGATTTGGAATTGGCCGCGGTGGTGTTTGCTTTGAAGATTTGGTGACATTATCTATATGGTGAAAAGTGTCGAGTATATACCAACCACAAAAGTCTTAAATACTTGATGTCACAAAAAGACTTGAACTTAAGACAGCGAAGATGGTTGGAGTTATTGTAAGATTACGAGGTTGTGATTGACTACCATCTAGGAAAAGCAAATGTAGTTGTCGATGCCTTGAGTAGAAAGTTGTTGTTTGCTTTAAGAGCTATGAGCACTCAATTGGAAATGTCATATGATGGTTCAATTCTAGCCGAGTTTAAAGCAAGATCGATGTTTTTACAAGAGATTTGTGAAGCTTAGAAAAGCGATGAAGACTTGCAAGCCAAAAGAAAACAATGTGAGGTTGATACAGAGTCAGATTTCAGAATTGATTATGATGGGTGCTTGATGTTTAAAGATCGGATTTGTGTACCAAAGGATGAGGGATTGATTCAAAAGATCTTGCAAGAAGCACATAATGGTTGTTTGTCGATTCATCTAGGCAGTACGAAAATGTATAATGATTTGAAGAAAATATATTGGTGGAATGGAATGAAAAGAGATATATCGGAGTTTGTATCCAAATGCTTAATTTGTCAACAAGTGAAAGCTAAACACCAAGTGCCTTCGGGATTACTTCAGCCTATTATGGTACCTGAATGGAAATGGGATCGGATTACTATGGATTTTGTTTCAGGGTTGCCGCTGACTCCAGGAAAGAAAGATGCCATCTGGGTAATAGTTGACAGATTAACTAAATCGGCTCATTTTATTCCGGTACGTACGGATTATTCTCTTAACAAGTTGGCTGAATTGTATATCAGAGAAATTGTTAGACTACACGGAGTACCTTTGTCAATCATTTCAAATAGAGATCCGAGATTTACTTCGCGGTTTTGGCAAAAATTACAAAAAGCATTAGGTACAAAGTTAAATTTCAGCACTGCTTTTTATCCACAAACTGATGGACAATTAGAGAGAGTAATTCAGATTCTTGAAGACATGCTCAGATGTTGTGTATTAGAATTTCAAGGTAGTCGGGAAAGATATTTATCATTGGTAGAATTTGCTTATAATAACAGCTATCAGACGAGTTTGAAAATGGCACCTTATGAAACATTGTACGGTCACAAGTGTCGGACGCCGTTGTATTGGACCAAACTCAAGGAAAATCAGATCTATGGGGTTGATCTAATAAAAGAAACTGAAGAAAAAGTGAAAGTGATTCGAGATTGTTTGAAACTACTTCAGATAGACAGAAATCTTATGCAGATTTGAAATGAAAAGAAATTGAGTATCAAGTTGGTGATAAGGTATTTTTAAAGGTGTCTCCGTGGAAGAAAGTTCTCAGATTTGGATGGAAGGGCAAATTAAGTCCGCGTTTTATCGAGCCGTATGAAATAATTGAAAGAGTTGGGCCAGTAGCGTATAGATTGGCATTACCATCTGAGTTAGAGAAAATTCATGATGTCTTCCATGTGTCTATGTTACGTCAGTATCGTCCGGATCCTTCACATGTGGTTTCACCGACAGAAATCGAACTACAACCAGACATGACCTACGAAGAAGAACCGATTAAGATTTTAGCTCGAGAGGTCAAACAACTAAGGAATAAAAGTATTGCTCTTGTGAAAGTGTTGTGGCAAAAGCATGGAGTAGAAGAGGCTACATGGGAACCCAAGGAACCTATGAGGAAACAATACCCACACCTGTTTACTGGTAAGATTTTCGAGGACGAAAATCCTTAAAGGGGGAGAGTTGAAATATCCCGAATTAGGGCTAATTGGAATAGTGGTTTTGTGACCACAAATCTGAGCTAGAAATAATTATTTTATAATTATTTTGATGTTTTTGATATGATTGTTTGATGGTGTAAAAATTTCGTGAAGAAATTCTATGCATAAAGTGTTTAATTTGAAATTAGGGACTAAATCGAATAAGTTGCAAAACTTGTATTCTAGAAGTTTTTAGTATGAAATTGCTTTGGAATATTAATTAGGAGGTTTTAAATAGAAATTTGACCAATTTCTAAAATTTTGGACAAAAATAGGCTTGTACATGAAAATTTCAAAGAAAGACATTAAGGGCATTTTGGTCATTTGGTTATTAACATGAATTAAAAGGGAAAAAGATGACAAAAAAAAAAAGCTATCATCTTCTTCATGCCTTGGCTGAACCTTGCTTCTCTCCATAGCTAGGGTTTCTTTAGCTTTCAAGATTCATAGTAAGTGATTCCAAGTCCCGTTTTTAATGATTTTTACGTTTTTAGAATCCCGGTAGCTCGATAAAGCTTATGCTAGCAATAATTTAAGCTAGGGTTCATATTTGGAAAAATACCCATAGGTGAAATTTGTGTATTTTGATGTTTTATGATAGAATATGAGGTTTTAAATTATGTTAGATAACTTGTACTACTCGGTTTTAAGTAAAAACGATAAAAAAGGGCTTAATCGGTAAAAATATAAATTGTTCATAAGTGCATGTTAAAATGAGAATTTGAGCTTACTAATGGTAAATAAATGATCAGCATGTCCTAAAACATAAGAATTTGGAATAAAATTTAATTTCCGAGCCTTGGGGCAAAAGTGTAAATATGCAAAAGTGTAGAGGCAAAATTGTAATTTTGCCAAAATTTGAATTAAGGACTATTTTGATAAATGTGAGTATTAAATGAGCTAAATGTGCTATTTTAGATCAAGAAAAACAAGATTCAAGTCGTGAATGAGGAAAAAAACAAGGTTTTCGAGGAATAGGCTCGATTTCAAATATTTGGCATTGAGGTAAGTTCATATGTAAATAATGTGATATAATTGTTATTTCTAAGTAATTTAATGTGATTATATGCTATTGTAGTTGTTATTATGAAATATTATGTTTTGTGAACTATTTCTTATTGATGTGCAAACAAGTATGAAATATAGTAAATGTTGGTTTCGATATCTCGAGGAAGACGATTGAATTGTGGAATTGAGAGAGAAATCTCGTTTGAACCTTGGGAATAGATTAGGGTACAAGTGACATGTCACTAGGATGGTTGAGTTCCGAACTCGTTGAGTTGAGTCCGAGTTCACTTATGGATGTGGACGCCCGAGCTCGTTGAGTTGAGTCCGAGTTCGTTTATGGGCGGGTTACATAGTAGCATGGCTACTTGAATTATAAAAGCTATTGAGCTTGTTAAACTAAGGGTATGGCACATTTATGTGCATACTATCCACGTACCCAAGTTATATTCCAATGTGTTCAACGGGTGAACCTTAAGGAAATTGGGAGAACACCTAAAATGAAAGTGAATTGATGGTGAATTTGATAAATAAAGGTAAGTGAATAGGTACGGACTTATTCCTTTTTGTGAAGAATGTGGTAAGACAATTTGTGGTGAGGTAATAAGTATACTTATGTCATGAATGGAATGCTTTGGTGATGTTTAAGCAAATGATGTTATGTTAAATTGCATGATTATATTACCCGTTATTTGCATGTGAACTTACTAAGCATTTATGCTTAGTCCTCCCTTTTTATTCATTGTACTTTTGGGCAAGCCGGCTTGGGAATCAGGATAAGTCGAAGGCTTGCTCACACTATCCGAAGAACTATTTTGGTAAAATGGCTTGTATATCTTGAATATGGCATGTATAGCAATATACTCATTTTATGTAATTAATCTTGTGATATGGTTGTGGTTTTGTTGAGAAAATGCTTGATAATGGTTAGTCATTGGAATGGTTAATCTAGATCATGTGTGAGACCATGGGTGCTTACAGTGACCCTTAGTCCATGAATATCCATAGAAAAGTGAAATTTGCCATAAAACAGAACATTGCAGCAGCGAAGACATGACTTTGAAAAATCACTAAAAATAGTATAAATTAAATTAGGTGATGAATTAAATATGGAATTGAATCTTATTGTGTCTATTTTTATATGGAAAAAGCTAAATAGGTAAAGGAGTTATATGTTGTGAGATATTTGAGTTTTAGTGAGACAGAGCTAGAGCGATTTCTGGATCCCCTGTTCCAACTTTGGAAATTCACCATAAATTGTAAACAAATAATTAGGAGGTATATTGTATATGTACAGAATCCTTATTGAGTCTAGTTTTAATAAAAACAAATGGTATAGTCTTATGAATTTTTTACAGAGATAAAAGTGGTTCATAGTAAGCAGAGGTCAGTGCAGTCGAGTCCTGAAATAGGGGTAACTTTAACTAATAAACTGTACTAATTGGCCCAACCAAAAATTCTAGAAAAAAATTAATAAATAGGTATATGATTCTGGAATCAGGGAAAATTTTTGAGTTTCATAACTCTAGATATGATTTTGTTTGTAACCATGACGCAGGTGGACTGCTAATACTAGTGTTGAGATCAACAAGGTAAAATTTCTTAAATGTCGAAACTTAGTTTATTAACGCCTCTAGCTTGACTCCGGCGATGGTCTCGGGCATAGGGGCGTTACAATTCATGTGGAGAAGATTGTTGGCAATAAGTGTGCGAATGTAAATTAGGTAAGAATGAGCATGGCACTGGGTGTGTGAAATAAATTATCGAGCACTAAGTGTGCGAAGTAAAATATTGAACACTAAGTGTGTGATCTTATAACATTTCGAGCTAAATTATAGCACTATGTGTTCGAATGTATCGGGTGATGGAAAGTAATCACATAGTTAATTATCAAATGCAAAAGTGGTAAGTACATTATTTAAGTTTGTAATACCCCAAACCCGGCCCAGACGTTATGGCCAAGTCCGGTGAGTCACATCAACGATGACTTTACCATGTTCCTTAATTAAAACGATTAGGGTGAGTTTTGCAAAACCGTGATTAAAGTTCAAAGAGAAAATCCAGGTTTAATTGTGAACGTCCTATCCATTACCAAATTGTAGGGATATTCCTATTATAAGATCTTGGATTAACTTTTGTTACTCGTTTGATACGTATGACTTATTTGGAAAACATTTATTAATTTTTAAGAAAACTCACGCAGCCTTACTCAAATCATTTAAAGTATAGTATAAATACTGAATTAAAAACCCAAATTAAAATAATTAAAGCGGCCTTATTACAACCCCCAAACCAAAATAAAAACAATTAAAAACAAATAAGAAAGTAAATAACTTAATTAAAAACCAAATGTGCAATCCTCGTGGCCACTCTGAATCCCTCCCAGCTCCAAGTCCACCAGTCTAGGGCTCACATGCATGGATGGAAGAAAAGGGGTGAGTTTGGAAGCTCAGTGTGTAAAAAGAGCCCATCCAAAGCCCAAATCAGCTCAAGCCTACTGGGCCTAAGCCCTATCCAGTATCAGTAGTAACTGGGCCAAACCCCAATTAGTATTCAGATAACTGGGTCGAAGCCTTATTTAGATATCAGTGCCACTGGGCTGAAGCCCTATTCAGTAAACAGTGCAGCCCATAGGCCCATTACAGTAATAGTACAGAATAATGCATGTATACAAAGCCCAAAACCCATCCTATGTCCATCCGCTACACTCCACCCGTACCAGCCATAAACATACCATGTGGGGAAATACTCAACCCACCCAGCCGCTACACTCCACAGTCGCAGCATAGCTACTCAGATAATGTGGCCAAGCCACTAACAGTATAACGAGGCAAAACCCCTTTTTAGTAAACCAAGGCAAAGCCCCTTTTTCAGTAAGTGGCAATGCCACTTGCACTTTCTCCATCAATAAACCCAGTCCCATGCAATAGTTTACACATGTCATGGCATACAGTGAACAAAAATAGTAAAGCATGCATTTTAGTTAAATTTAGCCCTAGAGGTATAACAGTCATTTTGCACCTAGGGGTAATATAGTAATTTTTCACTTTGTAGGGGTATTTCAGTAATTATACTAGTTTCTAGGGTTTTATGCATATTTCATTTATTAATAGTCCAATTTTCATCTTAACAGTCTATCTAGCCCATTTATCAACCTGAGAGCTATCGGGCCCCAAAACCCCTAATGGGCCCTATAGTGTCATTTAGCTAATTTAGCCCGTTTAGCCCAGATTCTATGTTTAGATTAATAGTTTGAACATACGAATCACTAGAACCCACTTACCGCTAGTTTTCACCCAAATGGGCCCGTAAGCCTATTTGGCCCATATTCAGCCCATCGAGGCCCAATTTACCGAGATGCACGAAATCGCACACTTACCAACTTTATCGATTTTGGTTATAGAATCCTATCACTTCCAACCGGCCCACAACCATTCGCATGCTCGGAAGCCCATGACATGCCGAAATTTTGACATTTCGGCTTTTGCCAATTTAAACTACTAGAGGGTGTTCGTTTACACACCTGATTTGTGACGAATGCTAACGAGATCTCCCACGAGTATCCTACAATCAGTCACTTAACAAATTAGCCTTACAAATTAACGATAACTAACATAATACCCACTTACCACACTCGGCCACTCTCCCTTAAGGCCTTAGAGCACTTAGCTTGTCAAAAATAGGGACTAGCTCTAGATCTAGTCGTTCCAAAGATCTCAGCCTCTAACGCTCCTCAAATGGCAACCTTTAGATCACACTAGCACAAAATAAACCAATTGGTAAGACTTATAGATCCTTAAGCCCCAAATGACAACCTCCCTATGAACATAGGGGTTTTTGGCTTTTCTTGAACTGCAAGACACGAATGGAAAGGGGCTTCTGACAACTTACCAAAGATTCATTTGCCCCAAAGTCGTTCCCAAATACCTTCTTAATCCAAATCCATTGTAGATCTAACCCAAGTTATGAATAGAGAACATATCCAAGTGATTTCGACTTTTCTTTAAGAGTAGTTGGCTAGGAGAAGTTTGACTAGGACAGATCCGTGTTTTAGTCTTGAATAATCAGTTAAGAAGGGTTCAAGAGAATCAACGAAGAAAATAAAGAAGAGAAGGAAGGACTTTGATCAAAGGGTGATCGGTAAAGGTGGATTCGGTCAGAGAAAAATTAGCAACAAAGGACTTCGGGTCGTCGACTCTTGAAGAAATGGGCCCAATAGGTTCTAGATGGGTCGACTACAACTATTGAAGAAAAGAGGAAGAAGATGAAGAACGTAGGTTCATTTAGAAGGGTTGGACAATCGGTTTGTGGAGGAAAAAGAAGAAGAGAGTTTTCCTTTGGTAAAAATGACTAAAGGGTATTTGCCACACTTTCGGCTTTTGTGAACAGAGGGAGGAGAGGAGAGAAAAGAACCTATCAGTATACCTAATCGGCAGCCAAGAAAAGAAGAGCCAAAACAAACCCTAAAAGACCCCAAAAATTATTTGGCTAGCACCCTAAATAACCCTTAGCCGATTACACCAAACTCATTGACCCCAATCGACAAAACTCCCTCGTGAGTCCCCTGTAGGGCCACTACTAGCTTCCATTCAAAGTTCCTAAAATCTCTCCCCTTATCCCTCCTTGATCTAATCTCATGAACACTTCAAACTCTTCCATCAGAGCTCTACTTAACTTCCATGACATGCCTAGCACATGCATAAAAATTAAAACACACAAAATACTAACCTTGTGACTTGAACTCTGGCCCTCAAACACACATCCACACGCCACTTTTTTAGGAACTAAGTGGCGCCACATTGCCACTTTACCACAGGCTCACTTGTGTCTTATTTTACTCCCTTTTTTCTTAGAGGCCCACTTAACCAAGTCCCCTTCACTTTAAATCTAAAATTCTGAAATTCTACCTGGTTTTAACTTAGGCTTGGGCCTTCTAAAGGCCCACTAACATACTTAAAGATAAATTTTAATGATCTACCAAACAAATTCCAAGAATTCACCAAAATTGCAAAAATCCCGAAAAATCCTAAAATTTGGGGCGTTATAACTCTACCCCCTTAAAGAAATTTCGGCCTCGAAATATACCTGGTCAACAATGCCTCTTCTGGCTCCCAGTTGGCCTCTTCTTTGCCATGATTGCGCCACAGCACTTTTACTAACGGAACTGACTTCCTTTTCAATACTTTGACCTCTCGATCCAGTATTTGCACAGGCTCCTCCACAAAAGTCAAATCAGTCACTACCTCAATCTCTTCCACTGGTACGACATGCGAAGGATCTGATCGATACCGTCTTAGCATGGACACATGAATAACGTCATGAATATGGTCCAGCTCTAATGGTAACTCCAGCTGATAAGCTACCGGCCCTATCCGTTTAAGAACTCGATAAGGCCAATAAATCGCGGACTCAACTTACCCTTTTTGTCAAACCTAAAGATTTTCTTCCAAGGCGAGATCTTCAAAAATACCATACCCCTACAGAGAACTCAATTTCCTTACGCTTTAGATCAACATACGACTTTTGCCTATCAGATGCCTCATTTGACTGATCTCTGATCAACTTAACCTTATTCTCAGTATCTGCCACTAACTCTGGTCAAGAACCTGTCGTTCTCCCAACTCTGTCCAACACGTAGGCGTACGACACCTTCACCCATAAAGTGCCTCATATGGAGCTATCTGAATACTTGCCTGATAACTATTGTTATAAGCAAATTCCGTCAATGGTAAGTAGTCCTCCCAACTACCTCAAAAGTCGATAACACAACCTCTTAGCATGTCTTCTAGAACCTGACTAACCCTTTCCGACTGTCCATCTGTCTGATGGTGAAAAGCAGTGCTAAAATCTAATCGTGTACCCAAAGCCTCATGCAACTTTTGCCAGAATCAAGATGTAAACCTAGGATCCCGATAAAAAATAATCGAAACTGGTACCCCATGCAGTCACACTATCTCTGCCACATATAGCTTGGCTAACTTCTGAAGTGAGTAATCGGTTCGGACAGGTATGAAATGAGCAGATTTCGTTAACCTATCCACAATTACCCACACAGAGTCTTTCTTGGAGGGTGTCAAAGGTAACCTACTCACAAAATTCATGATTACCCTCTCCCACTTCCAAAGTGGAATTTTCACTGGTTGCAGAAGTCCAGAAGGTAGTTGGTGCTCAGCCTTTACTTTCTAGCACGTCAGACATTTTCCCACAAATTCAGTCACCTCTCACTTAAGTCCAAGCCACTAGTACAACTCTCTTAAGTCTCGATACAGCTTATTCCCTCCAAGATGCATGGAACAAGGTCCACCATAAGCCTCTTTTATAATTAATTGCCTCAAATCAGAATCCTTCGGAATACAAACTCTTCCACGAAAGCACAAAACTCCATTATTATTCAGTCCAAAATCTGAATTCTCCTCATTCTCAGCTTGCTGAAACTGAGGAGCTAACGACTCATCCTCTAACTGCTTCTCTTTAATCTGCTAAGTCCAAATGGGTCTCACTTGCAATTCCTCTAACAAACTCCCATCATCATATAGACTCATACGAGCAAACATTGCTCTCAACTTAGCTACAGCCCTTCGGCTCAGTGCATCCGCCACCACATTTGCCTTGCCTGGGTGATACTCAATCGAATAGTCGTAGTCTTTAAACAACTCTATCCATCTTCGTTGCCTAAGATTCAATTCCTTCTGAGTCAACAAATACTTGAGACTCTTATGATCTGTGTATATAATACACTTTTCTCTATACAAGTAGTGTCTCTAGATTTTTAACACGAAGATCACCGCTGCCAACTCTAAATCGTACGTAGGGTAATTCACTTCGTGAGGCTTAAGCTGTCGCAAAGCATAAGCGACCACCTTACCCTCTTGCATCAGTACACAGCCTAGACCCATATGCGACGCATCAGTATACACAGTGAAATCCTTCCCAGATTCTGGCTGGATTAATACTGGCACCTCAGTCAAAACCCTCTTCAATTTATCAAAAGCATCTTGCTGTTTCTCAGTCCATACAAACGCTATTCCTTTCCTCAAAAATTTCATTAACGGTGCAGCAATCAGATAGAATCCTTCTACAAATCTTCTGTAATACCCTCCCAATCATAGAAAACTCTGAATTTTCGATACTGACCTCAGTGGTTTCCATTCCAGAACTGCCTCAATTTTCTGAGGATCTACCCTAATCCCCTCAGCAAAAACAACGTGACCTAGAAATGTCACTTTTCGCAACCAAAATTAACACTTACTGAATTTTGCATAGAGTTGCTTCTCTCTCAACACTTATAGAACAATATAGAGATGCTCATCATGCCTCTCCTCAGTTTTCGAATACACCAAAATATAAGACGACTATGAATCGATCCAAATATGGTTGGAATACCTCATTCATCAGATCCATGAAAGCCGCAGGTGCATTCGTCAACCCAAATGGCATAACTAGAAACTTGTAATGACCATACCGAGTTCTAAATGCTGTCTTATAAATGTCCACTTCCTTGACCCTTAACTGATGGTATCCAGACTGAAGATCGATCTTGGAAAATACCGAAGCTCCTCTAAGCTGGTCAAATAGATCATCGATCCTAGGCAGAGGGTACTTGTTCTTTATCGTCACTTTGTTCAACTGTCGATAATCGATGCACATACGCATCGTCCCATCCTTCTTCTTCACAAACAATACTGGTGCTCCCCATGGAGACACATTTGATCTAATGAAACCTCTATCCAACAACTCTTGGATTTGTGCTTTCAGTTCCACTAACTCATTCGGTGCCATCCTATAGGGCGCGATAGACACTGGAGCCGTTCCAGGTAGCAAGTCGATTCCAAATTCGACTTCTCAGTTCGGAGGTAATCCAGGAAGCTCATCAGGAAAAACATCTTAAAATTCCTTAACAGTTCTAACTATCTCAACAGTCACATCCTCAGTCTCTACTTGACTTATAAAAGCCAAGTACGCCTCGCAACCCTTGTGAATTAGCTTTTCAGCCCTTAAGGCCGAAAAAATATTGGACAAGTAGTCCCTTCGATCCCCTATTACCATTACCACCTCATCCTCAATAGTCCTTAACAGCATCCTCTTAGCTGCACAATCCAGAGTCGCTTTATGCTTAGTCAACTAGTCCATCCCCAAAATAAGATCAAACTCTCCGAATGGTAGCTCCATTAAGTCTCCAGCAAAAATCCTACCTTGAGTCTCTAAAGTCACCTCCCTAAAGAGTTTGTCTACTCTAACCGAGTGACCTAGTGGACTTATTACAGTTACCCCACTCATAGTTTCCTCATAGTGCACACCCAACAACCAAGATATATCACATGCAACATACGAATGAGTTAAACCCACGTCAATCAAAGCAGTGTATGGCATGCTAAAGATTAGAAACGTACCAGTTATGACGTCAAGTGCATCACCCTCCTCTCTATGTCGAGCAGCATAAACCAATGCTAGCTGACGAGCTTCAGCATTACCAGCACCCCTGTCAGGTGCTCCAAGTCCACGACCATTTCCGTTGCTGCCCCTACCTTGACCATGGCCTCTTGGCGGTAATGGTTCACCTCGCACTGGTTGAGTAACCCCCTGTTCAGCAACTTGAGTCTGAGCTGGCCTCCGAGGATAGTTCTTGATCTTATGTTCTTTGGACCCACATCGGAGACATGCCCCAATACGCTTCTAGCATTCTCCAAAATGCACCCTTCACAGTCTCCACAAGCTTACGGTCTAACTGTATTCACCGAAACTACTCGGATCGGTTCCTCTACTCTAGCTCGCTTGGCATTTTGGTTTACAACACCAGAGGGTCCAGAATCCCTCCTAAATCAGTTTCAATCCTTATCACAGTTCTGTCATTCAGTTCACTTCACCTCCTCGGCTATCTTAGCCTTCTCCACCAATGCAGCAAAGTCACGCTCCCTCTGCGGAGCTATCAACACCCTAAGCTCATCCCTGAGGCTATCCTCAAAATAAACGCTACGCTTGTATTTAGTAGCAACTATACCGCTGGCATACCGGCTCAACCTTAGAAATTCTGCCTCATACTCAGCAACGGACTTATTACCTTGGGTCAAGTTCAGAAATTCTTTCCTACGCGCATCAACATAGCTTGCACCAATGTACTTTCCCTTGAAAGCTATCTTAAACAGTTCCTAGGTTACCCGCTCAGCTGGGGCACTCTCATTCACAGTGATCCACCACCGATGCGCCTCGACTTGTAGCAGAGACACCGCTCCTTTCAGCTTTTGCTCCACCGAGCATGCCAGGTCGTCCATAATCTATTTTGTAGCTTCCAACCAATACTCAGCCACATTTGGGGCTACTCCAGATATGCCCCTGAAGACCTCCGCTCCGTTAGCCCGGAGTCACTCAGAAATTGATCCCCTATACACAGTTCCAGTGCTCGCCCCAGCGACCCTCTCTAAAACCCTTAACATGACCTGGGACAGAGCATACGATCCAGTCTCAGTCGCTAGTGGTACTCGTGCCTCCTCAGTTGGCATATGCCCAGAAGATGAAGATCCAGCTTGCACACTACCTCAGCCACGTCTACGGCCTCATCCACGAGCAGCTCTCGTACTCATATCATCTTATCTAATTATGAATTTTATGACATTTTAATGTTTCACTTGTTTATTACAAAATGTCTTATGTACAAATAGAGTTTCAGAGTTTGTTTTCGCGAATTCGTAGCCTAGCTACAGTCTCAGTCTTCTAGGGTTTAGTTTCCCTACAGTCTCAGTCTTACAGTTTTTAGTACTACCATATCTACAGTATCATAATAGGGTCTTAGTTCTATCTACAGTAATGTCTCAGTACAGTACAGTATAAGTGAAGAATACTTATAGACTTGGTACCGAGGATTCAGTGTGCCACTCCTTCAGATCCCAAATTTCAGAAAGCCCGTTTAAACTTAAACTTTTAAAGTAAAACCTTAATGAAATATGTTTAAAAGAAACGAGTTTGAAAAGGGTTTTTCCTTAAAAATTTTCTAAATTTGTTTTCAAAATACCCTTATTGGGCCTTGATTTAAAAAAAACTTTTTAGACCCAATCCATAGCGAAGTTGTTGCAACTGGGCTCTGATACCACTAAATGTAACACCCCAAACCCGGCCCAGATGTTACGGCCAAGTCTGGTGAGTCACATCAATGATAACTTTACCATGTTCCAGAATTAAAACAATTAGGGTACGTTTTGCAAAACTGTGATTAAAGTTCAAAGAGAAAATCCAAGTTTAATTGTAAACGTCCTATCCACTACCAAATTTTAGGGATATTCCTATTATAAGATCTTGGATTAACTTTTGTTACTCGATTGATACGTGTGACTTATTTTGAAAACATTTATTAATTTTAAAGAAAACTCGCGCAACCTTATTCAAATCATTTAAAGTATAGTATAAATACTTAATTGAAAACCCAACTTAAAATAATTAAAGCGGCCTTATTACAACCCTCAAACCATAAATAATAACACTTAAAAACAAATAAGAAAGTAAATAACTTAATTAAAAACCAAATGTGCAGTCCCCGTGGCCACTCTGAATCCCTCCCAACTCCTAGTCCACTAGTCTAGGGCTCACCTACATGGATGGAAGAAAAGGGGTGAGTTTGGAAACTCAGTGTGTAAAAAGAGCCTATCTAAAGCCAAAATCAGCTCAAGCCTACTGGGCCTAAGCCCTATCCAGTTTCAGTAGTAATTGGACCAAAGCCCCAATCAGTATTAAGATAACTAGGCCGAAGCCCTATTCAGATATCAATGCCACAAGGACAAAGCCCTATTCAATAAACAGTGCGGCCCATAGGCCCATTATAGCAACAGTACAGAATAATGCATGTATCCAAGGCCCAAAACCTATCCTATGTCCATCCACTCCACTCCACCCGTACCAGCCATAAACACACCATGTGGGGAAATACTCAACCCACCGAGCTGCTACACTCTACAGTCGCAGCATAGCTACTCAGATAATGTGGCCAAGCCACTAACAGTATAACGAGGCAAAGTCCCTTTCAGTAATACGAGGCAAAGCCCCTTTTTAATAAACCGAGGCAAAGCCCCTTTTTCAGTACGTGGAAATGCCACTTGCATTTCCTTAATCAATAAACCCATTCCCATGCAATGGTTTACACATGTCATGGCATACAGTGAACAAAAACAGTAAAGCATGCATTTTAGTCAAATTTAGCCCTAGGGTATAACGGTCATTTTACACCTAGGGGTAATACAGTAATTTTTTGCCTTGTAGGGGTATTTCAGTAATTATACTAATTTCTAGGGTTGTATACATATTTCATTTATTAACAGTCCAATTTTCATTTTAACAGTGTATCTAGCCCATTTATCAACCTTAGAGCTATCGGGCCCCAAAACCTCTAATGGGCCCTATAGTGTCATTTAGCCCGTTTAGCCCAAATTCTATGTTTAGATTAATAGTTTTAACATACAAATCACTAGAACCCACTTGCCGCTAGTTTTCACCCAAATGGGCCCGTAAGCCCATTGGGCCCATATTTAGCCCATCGAGGCCCAATTTACCGAGATGCACGAAATCACACACTTACCAACTTTAAAAATTTCTGGTATAGAATCCTATCACTTCCAACTGACCCACGAGTGTTTGCACGCTTATAAGCCCACGAAATGATGAAATTTTGACATTTCAGCTTTTCGTCTTTTGTCAATTTAAACTACTAGAGGGTGTTCGTTTACACACCTGTTTTGCGACGAACGCTAACGAGATCCCCCACGAGTATCCTACAATTGGCCACTTAACAAATAAGCCTTACAAATTAACGATAACTAACATAATACCCACTTACCACACTCAGCCACTCTCCCTCAAGGCCTTAGAGCACTTACCTTGTCGAAAATAGGGACTAGCTCTAGATCTAGTCATTCCAAAGATCTCAGCCTCCAACACTCCTCAAACGACAGCCTTTAGATCACACTAGCACAAAATAAACCAATTGGTAAGACCTATACAGCCGTAAGCCCTAAACGACAACCTCCCTATGCACATAGGGGTTTTTGGCTTTCCTTGAACCGCAAGACTCGAATGGAAAGGGGGTTCCGACAACTTACCAGAGATTCAATTGCCCCAAAGTCATTCCCGAATACCTTCTTAATCCAGATCCATTGTAGATCTAACCCAAGTTATGAATGGAGAACAGATCCAATTGATTTCATCTTTTCTTTAAGAGTAGTCGGCTAGGAGAAGTCTTACTAGGACAGATCCCGATTTTAGTCTTGAACAATTAGTTAAGAAGGGTTCAAGAGAATCAACAAATATGATAAAGAAAAGAAGGAATGACTTTGATCAAAGGGTGATCGGCAATAGTGGGTTCGGTTAGAGAAGAATTAATAATAAAGGACTTTGGGTCTTCAGCTCTTGAAGAAATAGGCCAAATAGGTTCTAGATGGGTCGAATACAACTATTGAAGAAAAGAGGAAGAAGATAAAGAAGGTAGGTTCGTTTAGAAGGGTTGGACAATCGGTTTGTGGAGGAAAAAGAAGATGAGGTTTTTCCTTTGGTAAAAAAGACTAAAGGGGTATTTGCCACACTTTCAGCTTTTGTGAACAGAGGGAGGAGAAGAGAGAAAAGAACCTATCACTATACCTAATCAGCAGCCAAGAAAAGAAGAGCCAAAACAAACTCTAAAAGACCCTAAAAACTATTCGGCTAGCACCCTAAACAACCCTTAGCTGATTACACCAAACCCATTAACCCCAATCGTTAATACTCCCTCATGAGTCCCTTGTACGACCACTACTAGCTTCCATTCAAAGTTCCTAAAATCTCTCCCCTTATCCCTCCTTGATCTAATCTCATGGACACTTCAAACTCTTCCATCAGAGTTCTAATTAACCTTTATCACATGCCTGGCACATGCACAAAAATTAAAACACACATAATGCTAACCTTGTGACTTGAACTCTGGCCCTCGCACACACATCCACATGCCACTTTTTAGGAACTAAGTGGCGCCACATTGCCACTTTACCACAGGCTCACTTGTGTTTTATTTTACTCCCTTTTCCTTAAAAGCCCACGAAACCAAGTCCCATTCACTTTAAATCCAAAATTCTAAAATTTTATCAGGATTTAACTTAGGCTTGGGCCTTCTAAAGGTCCACTAACATACTTAAACATAAATTTTAATAATCTACCAAACAAATTCCAAGATTTCACCAAAATCGCAAAAATCCCAAAAAATCTCGAAATTTAAGGGCGTTACAAAGTCCATATTAATGTAGATATGTTTCGAACCCATGTGGCTAATGTTATTGAATTTTTAAACCTAAGTGGTTGATAGAAGTAAATATGAAATGCATGGAAGAGCAGGAAAAAGGAAGAATGAAATAGTTAAAATAGAAGAAATGATATGTTATATATATATATGTGTTATAAGGTTTGATTATTTAATTGAAATGCATATGAATATTCGGTTAGGTAAAGAAATGTAAAAGGAGAAATGATGATTACTCTGGGGAGGAGTACATGTATACTCGAATAAGTGGAAATTTATATTGGAATGATTGAGATATATATATATATATAAATTGACAAATTTGAATGCCTATGTGATTACAGTAGCATGCTTTGGATGTATATCTATGAACTGGACTATTAATGTCTTTTACTTTGTTTGAGTTGCTTGTAACTTACTAAGCTAAAGTAGCTTACTTTGAGTATGCTTATTTTTCTTTATTTTATAGATTTTGGAAATTGTCACGTGCTCGGGGATCATCAGTGAAGTCATCCACGCAATCGTTTGTTTCGGCACTTTTATAAACTAAATTTCAAACCTATGGCATGTATAGGCTAAATTGTTTTGGTTATGTTTGAAGTGATGTATATATGTAATGCCATGCGAAAATGGCTAACTTGATACATATGTATATACTATCTTGATTATGTTCTTAAATGTGTTATGTTGTGTAAGGCTGAAGTGAGGTTGATTAAGGTTGGTTTTGGTTCGGTTATGATGTGGATATCATAAGGATGTGTGATGGATGATTCAGCTATGTTATATGGTTAAGTGTGAAATATATAACTGTGGCATTTAGTTAATGAATATTGATAGGTCTATAATCGGTCATGGATAGTAAAATGTATAAGCTTTTGTACTTAAAGTCTTTAAATTAGGATGCATAATTTGTTAGCTTATAGATTTGATTATAGGTGAGTTTTTATATATATTATATGGATGATTAAATTATAAATGAGCTTATTAATAGTATGATTGAATTCGGCCTTGACTTATAAAACAAAAGTTCATGATTTATGTGTTTGGATAAAAATTTTATTATTTAAATGTTGAGTTCGGCTAAGGTGAAACAAATGGGTGATATATGTGATTGTGTTTGCATAAGGCTAAAGCTATTAAAAATTTGACCAAATGAATAGTGCATAAGGCTAATATGTGTCTTGATGGTTTACTTTAATTAGTATAAGGCAATGATACTATGTACTTGTTATGCACACTGATTATGTATCATTGTTACATATTTTATGGAATCTATAATAATCTCCATGTTATACGCATTTACAAGTATGTATATATATATTTGATAATTACTGTATATAAATTTGATTTATTATGTTTATTCTTTGCATGAATTATATGATTAAATTTTGAGTTGTCTTGTGCATATATTAATCTTATGACTTTATTTTCGTAGTTTGTTTTATTATATAAATGACTGGATGTTGTTGTGGAGTTCATTTGGTAATACTTCGTAACCCTTCTGGCAACGGATATGGGTTAGGGGTGTTACATTTTACTGGTATTAGAGCTACGGTTTAGCCAATTCTCAGACTAACATAGCGCGTGTGGGTTTAACGATACATGCCATAGTTTTTACAGTGATAGTGTGATGACTCCTGACAATAAATATGTGTTTTCTTATATAGCAAATGGATCCTGATCCCGATCGAGCCGTAGCAGACTATGTCAAGAGTGCAGCACCTGCTCCCATGCAAGGGACAGTGCCGGTTGATTCTCGGTCGAATACGAGCAACCATGATGATGGCGCTAAACAAGCCTTCTATACTATGATCAACGAATGGTTTACTCAATATATCTGGACAAATCCGGCTGTTCAACAACCCCCGAATCTGAATAACCCACCTCCGATACCTGTGGTACCTCCAACTATCGATCCTATGAGATTGGATAAGACTCTTGTTGATAAAATCAGAAAATACAAAGCTAAAGAATTTAGGGCCATAGCTACTAATGATGCTGAGTGGGCTGAATTTTGGCTCGATAATACCATTCGTGTCTTTGATGAATTATCCTGTTCACCCAATAAGTGTTTGAAGTGTGATCTATCTTTGTTACAGGATTCAACCTACTATTGGTGGAACACTCTAGTTTCAGTTGTTTCGAAAGAACGAGTCACTTGGGATTTCTTTCAGACAGAGTTTCGCAAAAAGTATATCAGTTATCAATCATCAATCAAAAATGCAAAGAATTTCTCAAGCTAAAATAGGGTCATATGACCTTATCTGACTATGAGCGTGAGTTTGTGAGACTCAACCGATATGCCCGAGAGTGTGTTGCTACTAAGGTTGCTATGTGTAAAAGATTCGAGGAAGGGCTGAATGAAGACATAAAATTGCTTGTCGGCATACTTGAAATAAAAGAGTTTGTGGTACTTGTCGAGCGAGCTAGCAAGGCCGAATAGCTGGGAAAAGAGAAAAGAAAAGCTGAGTTCGAAGCTAGAGATTTTCGCAAGAGATCAGCAAGTAAAACTTTTTAGACGGCATCAAAGGAGTTCAGAGATGATGGTAGCTGATCTAAGGCTACTATCGGGCTTTCTATACGGGAGTGACCACCAGCGAATTCATGAGCCACCTCAGTTGCTAGTGTTGGCAATACCCGACCGAATAAACCCGAGTGTCAACAGTGTGGTGGGTGACATGTTCATGAGTGTTGGGGCAAGTACAACAATCGAGTTTGCTATAAGTGTGGATCACGAGATCATTTCATTTGGGATTGTCTGGAGGTGATTGAGAAAGATAGTGCTCAAAATGTGAGATCGAGTAGTGCTGCAGTTAGAGGTAGGCCACCTCAAAATGCGAGAGGTAGGAGTGGTACTTAGAGAGGGACCTCAGATACAACAGTTCGATCCGAGGCTCATGCTCCTGCCAGAGCTTATGCCATCCGCGTTCGAGAGGAGGCTTCATCTCCTAACGTTATTATTAGTATATTCACTCTCTATGATACTAGTGTAAATGCTTTGATTGATCCCGGCTCAATTCATTCATACGTGTGTGAAACATTAGTATTTAGTAAGACTTTGCTTGTTGAGTCTACTAAGTTTGTAATTCGGGTATTGAACCCCCTAGGCCGGTGTGTGTTGTTGACAATGTGTGCAAGAATTTCCCCCTGATGATTTGAGATTCATGTTTTCCGGTTGATTTAATGTTACTGCCGTTTGAGGAGTTTGATATTATTCTGGGTATGGATTGGCTAACCATACATGATGTTATGGTGAATTGTAAATGAAAAACTATTAATCTGCGGTGCCAAAATGATAAAATTATTTGAATTGCATCCACTGATCTTAATGGTTTACCGGTAGTGATATCCTTTATATTGGCTCAGAAGTATATGAGAAAGGGTTGTGAAGCTTATCTTGCTTATGTGCTTGATTGTAAAGTGACTGACAAGAAGATTGAATCTGTACCAGTTATGTGTGAGTATCTGGATGTGTTTCCTGAAGAATTGTCAGGTTTACCACCTATTCAAGAGGTAGAGTTTGGTATTGAGTTAGTACCGGGGACGACTCCAATTTTGATAGCTTTATATCGTATGGCACCTACTGAACTAAAAGAGTTGAAAGCACAGTTGCAAGAATTGACGGATAGAGGTTTTGTGCGATCGAGTTTCTCTCCCTGGGGTGCGCTAGTTTTACTCGTGAAAAAGAAAGACAGAACGATGAGAATGTGTATTGACTACCCGGCAGTTAAATAAGGTGACTATAAGGAATAAATATCCGTTTCCACGAATTGATGACTTATTTGATCAGCTAAAAGGGGCTTTAGTGTTTTCAAATACAGATTTGAGATCGGGTTACTACCAGTTACAAGTTAAAGATTCTGATGCACCTAAGACTGCTTTTCATACGAGATACAGACATTATGAGTTCTTGGTGATGCCGTTCGGACTTACTAATGCACCTGTTATTTTCGCGGATTTGATGAATCGGATCTTCAGACAATATTTAGATCAGTTTGTGGTTGTGTTTATTGATGATATATTGATCTACTCTCGTGATGAAATCGAGCATGCCAAGCACTTGAGATTGGTATTACAGACTTTGCAAGATAATCAGTTATATGTGAAGTTCAGTAAATGTGAGTTTTGGTTGCACAAGGTCAGTTTCTTGGGCATGTAGTTTTAGCATCAGGCATTCGGGTTGATCCGAGTAAGATTTCAGCTATACTCAATTGGAAACCTTCGCGAAATGTTTCAGAGGTCCAGAGTTTTCTAGGACTTGCCGGTTACTATAGGCAGTTCGTAAAGGATTTCTTGATGATTGCCACTTTGATGAAAAAGCTACTTCAAAAAGATGTTAGATTCGAGTGGACAGAAAGGTGCCAAAAGAGTTTCGATCAGTTGAAAACCTTGTTGACTGAAGCTCCAGTGCTTTTCAGCCAGAATTGGGTAAAGAGTTCATTATCTTCAGTGATGCATCCTTGAATGGTTTGGGCTGTGTTTTGATACAGGAGGGTAAAGTTGTAGCTTATGCCTAGAGACTGTTAAAGCTGCATGAAAAGAACTATCCAACGCACGATCTCGAATTAGCCGCTATAGTTTTTGCTCTGAAGATATGGCGCCACTATTTGTGTGGTGAGAAATGTCATGTCTACTCTGATCACAAAAGTCCAAAATATTTGATGATGCAAAAAGATTTGAATCTGAGACAACGATAGTGGTTAGAGCTACTTAAAGATTACGAGCTTGTGATTGATTATCACTCGGGAAAAGCTAATGTTGTTGCTGATGCCTTAAGCTGAAAATCACTATTTACTTTGAGTGTTATGAATCTGCATGTGGCTATGTCTAATGATGGTACGATTATAGCTGAATTAAAGGCGAGACTATTATTTGTTCAGCAAATTTGTGAAGCTCAGAAAGTGGATAATGACTTGATAGCAAAAAGAACTCACTGTGATTCGAATGCTGACTCAGAATTTCAAGTTGATGCTGATGGATGTTTACGGTTCAGAAACCAAATATGTGTACCGAAAGATCCTAAGTTGATTTCGATGCTTTGTAATGAAGCTCATAACAGTAGACTGTCTATTCACCCAAGTAGCACGAAAATGTATAATGATTTGAGACAGCATTATTGGTGGCACGATATGAAACAAGATATTTCAAACTTTGTGTCGAAATGTTTGATATGTCAGCAAGTAAAAGCCGAGCATCAGGTGCTATTTGGATTACTTCAGCCGATTATGATACCCAATTGGAAATAGGATCGAGCCATGATGGATTTTGTATCTAGTTTACCGTTGACACCGAGCAAGAAAGATACGGTCTGGGTTATTGTTGATCGATTGACGAAGTCGGCTCATTTTATTCCTATTCGTATAGACTACTCACTCGATAAGCTAGCCGAATTGTACATTTCTCAGATTGTACGATTACACGGGTACCTATTTCTATTGTTTCAGATAGAGATCCAAGGTTTACATCATGGTTTTGGAAGAGACTGCAAGATGCATTAGGTACTAAATTGCATTTTAGCATAGCTTTCCACCCCAGACGGATGGTCAATTCGAGCGAATTATTCAAATACTTGAGGATATGTTGAGATGTTATGTTCTCGAGTTCGAGGGTATGTGGGAATGATACTTGCCTTTGATTGAATTTGCGTACAACAATAGCTTTCAATCGAGTATCAAAATGGCACCTTATGAGGCTTTGTATGATCGTAAATGTCGTACACCTTCGTATTGTACCGAGCTCAGTGAAGACAAGATATACGGGGTTGATTTAGTTAAAGAAACTGAACAGAAAGTAAAAGTGATACGTGAAAGTTTGAAAGCAGCGTCAGATCGTCAGAAATCGTATGCGGACTTAAAACGTAAACATATAGAGTTTCAGATCGGTGATCGTATGTTTTTGAAAGTCTCGCCGTGGAAGGAAATACTCAGATTTGGTCGCAAAGGCAAATTGAGTCCAAGATTTATTGGGCCATATGAGGTTTTAGAGCGGATTAGGTCGGTTCCGTATAGATTGCTATTGCCACCTGAACTAGAAAATATCCATAATGTTTTTCATGTTTCGATGCTCTGACGATATAGATCTGACCCTTCTCATGTGATTAATCCATCTGAGATTGATATACAATCCGATTTAACTTACAAGAAAGAACCGATCTGTATCCTGGCTCGTGAAATGAAAGAGTTACGAAATAAGAAAATATCATGGGTAAAAGTGTTTAGCTTAAGCACAGAATTGATGAAGCAACTTGGGAGCTTAAGGATTCAATGAAAGAATGTTGTCCAAACCTATTCATCGGTAAGATTTTTTGGGACAAAAATCCCTAAGGGGGAGAGTTGTAACAACCAGATTTTGACCCTAATCAGAATGGTGGTTTCAGGACCACGAATCTGAGTCAGAAAATTATTTAACTATTATTTTTTGTGTTTATTATATGTGAATTTGCATGTGTGAAACTTTCGTATGAAAATTTGATTGTTTGTGTGTTTAATTTGAAAAAAAAAGACTTAATTGCGTAAGTTATAAAAGTTGCTAACTAATTATTAAAGTACCAATTTGCTTTGTTCTTTTAATATCGGGTCTTTATGATGTAAATAAACCATATGAATTAGTGATGAACTGTTTTAGACATAATATATATAATGGTTTCATATTTTATAACAAAGGTTAATTTTGTAAAATATAAAATAATGTTAATATAATAAAATATAAAAAATAAGTAAAAGCCATGCATTCATAATTTGTTATTGCCGAAAATAAAAGAAGAAAGAAAAGAAAAAGAAACAAGGTATTCAGTCATTGTTGATTCAATTTTAAGGTATGTTTTGTTTCGGTTTTTGATAATTTTCATGTTTTTGAGATCGTTGCTTGGAATACTCTAAGATCCATGTTTGAATTTGTGAATTTGATGATGTATTCATGAATTGCCATTGTTGATAGCTTAGTAGATTTTGTGTTTGATGGTAGAAAATAAAGGATATGAGTAGATTAACAAGTTTGGTATTGAAGATTTTCCATGAAATTGAATAATTTGGGCTAAATTGTAAAATATTAAATTTAGGGACTAAATTATGAAATTAATAAAATGTAGGGATTAATGTGAGCCTAGTGAATATTCGACCCTAGCCTTGTATATGCAAATTTTGCATATTTTGTATTTTGTAAAAATTGGATTAAATTGTAAAAGTATGAAATATCAGGGGTAATGTGGTAATTTGTCCATTTATGTGTTTTGGGATCAAATTGAATGAAATGGTAGTTGAATGAACTCAATTTGAAATTGTCTAGATCAACAATTGAAAAGATCGAACATGGATCGGGGAAAATAAAAAATCATTGAATAGTAGATAATCTCTGTCTGTCGATATCCGAGGTATGCTTATGAGCAAATAAATGATGTTAATTTTATTTCTATACGAATTATATGTGTTCAATGGAATTATATAGATTTTATAAGGATAGCCAAATGTGAGAATGGCTTGAGGAGTGTATATTTGATGTGTATTCATGTGGAGAAGATTATTGGCACTAACTGTGCGAATGTAAATTAGTTATGAATGAGCATGGCACTGGGTGTGCGAAATAAATTATCGAGCATTAAATTCGCGAAGTAAAACATTGAACACTAAGTGTGTGATCTCATTACATTTCGAGCTAAATTATAACACTATGTGTGCGAATATATTGGGTGATCAAAAGTAATCACCTGAGTTAGTTATCAAATGCAAAAGTGGCAAGTACATTATTTAAGTCCATATTAATGCAGGTATGTTTTAAACGTATGTGGCTGATTTTATTGAATTTTTGAACCTAAGTGGTTGATGAAAGTAAATATGAAATATATGGAAGAATTGGAAAAAGGAAGAATGAAAGAGTTAAAAATAGAAGAAATGATATGTTATATATATGTTATAAGGTTTGATTACTTATTTGAAATGCATATGAATATTCAGTTAGGTAAACAAATGTAAGATGAGAAATGACTATTACTTGGGGAGGAGTAAATGTATACTCGAATAAGTGGAAAATTATATTGGAATGATTGATATATATATATATATATATAGATTGACAAATTTGAATGCCTATGTAACATCCCATTTTAGACCCTAATCGGAACGAGTGGTTTTGGGACCACTTAACCGAGTTGAAATATTATCTTTATTGCTTTAATATGTTTTACAGAATAATAGTATTACGGTATGAAAGTTTCATTTAGAAATTTTACCGATTAAATAGTTAATTCGGTAAAATGGACTAAATCGCATAAAGCGATAAATAAGAGTTCTATTGCATAAAGGGCTTATATGACTTTGGCTTTATATTTAGAAGTCCTTAAAGTGAAATTTTCCTTTATAATTGTATATGGATGGTAGTGGGTTTGATTAAATGATTTTCAAATGGTTTTATTAAAGGCTAAAATGGTCATTTAGTTTTATTATATGTTTTAGTTAAAATAAAACATGAAAAATGCTTTAATTTCTATCATCTTCTACCGATTTCAAACAAAAAGAAAGGGTTTGGAAAGCTTTTCTATTTGGCAAGCTTAAATCCACCAATTAAGGTATGGTTTTGTCTCGGTTTTTAATTATTTTTATGTTTTTGAACTCGTTGTAGCTCGGTTTAATTGACCCGTACCTCAATTTCTGAAATTTGTTATTTCTTTGAAAAAAATGCCATCGATAAATGCATGTTATTTTGATGAATAATGGTGAATTATTGATGGTTGTTTGAAAATATACAAATTTTATAAAGTAGTTTTTGACAAAAATGCCGAAAAGGGTTAAATTGAAAAAAATAGAATTCTTGTGGTTGGAATTGTGAATAAATGAAATATATGTGTGTATCTGAGGTATATGAATATTCGACTATGATGAATTGAGGGTATTATAGTGTAAATTGCTATTTTGTGTTTAATAGACTAAATTGCAAGGTGATTAAAAGTTACAGACTACTTTGCAAATAGGTCAAAATACATGTTTTTGGATTAAATTGAATATATTGGTGAATGAATAGTTAAATTTGTATTAATATAGATAAAGACAACCAAATCTCGGAACTTGATCGGGGAAAACGAAAGGTAGACGAGTAGATATCGAGAAATCGAGATAAGTTCGTATAATTAGAATTGAATTGTAAATGCTTATAATTCTGGTTTAATTTGTCATGTGAAAGTATGATACATTATAGAAATGGAAGTTCCTATTGATTACCCGTATATGAATTGATATGGAAATGTCTAAAGATTACAAGTGTGATACGATTTTCGAGTCCCGTTCGAACCGTAGAAGTCGTAGGATACAGGTGACATGTGACTAGGGCTACAGGGTGGTTTGAGCTCCTGCATTTGTTGCGGACTACCATAGCTCAAGAGCTATATGTTCATCCTTCAAAATTATATGTTCAGTCTTCGGACTTACCATTCAACCTACGGGCTTACCGTTCATCCTTTGGGATCACATGTTCAGCCTTTGGGCTTACCGTTACAGGCTCGAAGAGCATACATGATGCATTGACGGATTACAGGTTATACGTATATACACTATGTGTGTATCACCCGAGTATCCCTCGATGTTCTTAAAGGTTCAATGGGCAATTATCGATACATGTTACATGAGCTACATGATTTATATGAACTATATGGTATGAATATCAATGAATTATATGTCATAAGTAAATGATATATGTTGTGCTATGTGAATGATCCATTTAGAGAATGAATGATCACAAGATTTTGCAAGTACTAACTTGTGTATGAATGATGAATAGGCAATATGAGCTTATGACTTGGTTTGACATTAATTATGTACTTATCTCTAATGTTCGGTAAGTTTAATTCTACATTATACGGGCTTACTAAGCTTTTAAAGCTTACTCTATTTACTTTTCCTCTGTTTTATAGATTCGGAAGCTAGCTTGATTCTCGAACAAGTCAGAGATTTGCTATTACACTATCCATCAAGCTTTTGGTACTTTTGAACCTTTGTAAATGAGATGGTCATGGCATGTATAGGCTAGTTGTTAAGTGAATGTTTATGGTTAGCTTTGCTAATGAATATGGTATGTTTTGGTACCTATTCAAGCTATGAGATGTGGCTTGTTTTGTATATGCTAATCTGTTTTGAATGACTATGATGATGTATTTCTATGTGATAAATTACAAAGTGTTATGATGTTATTTAGGTAGCATTATTAGCTATTGAATTGATGAGTGAATTAGTAAGAAATGATGCATATTTGGTACATGTTTAGATGATGAATAATGCTTGTAAATTGTGTTTGAAATGGCTCATTTTATGCTTGAAATACTAGTTTTGATTGCCAAATGGTGTATGAAAGGTTGTGGTTACTTTGATGCTCGTAGGAATGACCCATTTGGGTGGCAAAATGGCTTAAACCAAGCCTACATTGTGCCACACAGTCAGAGCACACGGGCGTGCGACTCAGCCGTGTAACCTCTGCACCTAATAGATTTTTGGCAGTCTTGCACATGGCCTAGACACACGGGCATGTCTGGTAGCCATGTGGTAATTGACAGTTTTGGCCACGGATTGGACACATAGTCGTGTCTAGTGACCATGTGGGGTTTGGCAGTGTTGTCCACAGTTTGAGTGTTTGGGTGTGTCTAGTAGGGCACGACCGTGTTGATGTGCACGGGATAGGGACATGGCCGTGTGTCCCTAACTTGAAAATTTTCTCAATGTTTTCCCTATCTTTCATATGTTTTCAATTTGATCCTAAATGAATGTATGTACCTTTATATGAGCTTCAAAGCCTAATTGGATGAATGATTTTAGAACTATGTTATTGATTGTAAATTTCAAAATTTTTCTGATCTGATCTGAGTTGCAAGTCCGGTAATGCCCCTTAGTTCGGCGACAGTTACAGGATAGGGGTGTTACATTTTATTGGTATCAGAGCTATGGTTTAGTCGATTCTAGGACTACCGTAGTAAGTACGAGTCTAGCTATACATGCCATGTTCATGAAATGCGATAGTGTGATATCTCTTGACATTCTCTAAAAATCTGTTTTGTATAGTAATGGATCTGAATCGAGCAATAGCTGACGATGTTGAACGTATTGCACCAGCACCTACTCAAGGGGTTGTGCCTTCTGAATCGGGCCCTACTGTGGGCAATCAGGAAGAAGCTAAGCAGGCTTTCTTCCAAATGATGTCTGAATGGTTTAGCGAGTTTGTGCGAGCAAACTCGGCTGCCCCACAACCTCTACCCCCTCAGGTCCTACAACCTAACCCCGAAAATGTACGAGTTATGGATTCCTCTGAGACTGAGTAGACCTCATGTTAACAAGATATGAAAATATGGGGCTGAGGAATTCAGAGCTTCAGCGAGTGATGGTACGGAGAGGGCCGAGTCTGGCTTGAGAATACGATCAGGGTTTTTAATGAATTAGCTTGTACATCAGATGAATGTTTGAGATGTACTATTTCTTTGCTACGGGATTCAGCATACCAGTGGTGGAATACTTTGATATCGGTTGTTTCATAAGAACTAGTTGTTTGGGACTTCTTTCAGACAGAATTCAGAAAGAAGTACATTAGCCAACGATTCATCGATTAGAAAAGAAAGGAGTTTCTAGAGCTGAAACAGGGTCGAATGTCCATGACTGAGTACGAGAGAGAGTTTGTACGACTCAGTAAATATGCTCGTGAATGTGTCTCTACTGAAGCAATTATGTGTAAACGGTTTGAAGATGGGTTAAATGAAGAAATTCGACTGTTAGTTGTGATACTGGAGCTGAAACAGTTTGTAGTTCTAGTTGATCGGGCTTGTAAAGCCAAAGAACTTGCTAAAGAAAAACGGAAAGTTGATTTTGAGTCTAGAGAATTCAGAAAGAGAATTGCGAGTAAGTCACACCAGTCTGGATCCAATAGATCAAAAGACTTTCATTCTCGTTCTACTGCTTCTATGAGTATATCCATTAGAGAAAGAAATGTTAGATCTTCTCATTTGAGACCTCAGACAACTTCTGTGGCTAGTGCGGATAGTGTGAGAACTCCCGGGCCTAATTGCAAGTATTGTAAACAGAAGCATTTTGGTGAATGGCGAGTGAAGAGCGGAGCTTGTTTTAGATGTGGATTGTTGGATCATTATCTGCGAGATTGTCTTGAAAGATCAATAGCTGATAAAGAACAATCAACTAAGGCGACCAATGCTGTGATTAGAAGTAGACCGCCTCAAAATACCGGGAATCAGAGTGGAAACCGTAATGCTTCACGAGATGTTAATGTGAGATCTGAGATACGCACTCCAGCTAGAGCTTATACAATAAGTGTACGCGAGGAAGCCTCGTCGACTGACGTTATTACTGGTACTTTTTCTCTTTATAACACTGATATTGTTGCGTTGATAGATCCTGGATCAACTCATTCATATATCTGTATGGAATTAGTGTTTAAAAAGAGTCTACATGTTAAGCCTATAGAATTTGTAGTTAAAGTATCGAATCCATTAGGCAAGTCAGTGTTGGTTGATAAAATATGTAAGAAATGTCCATTGATGATTTGGGGATATTATTTTCCGGCTGACTTGATGCTCCTCCCATTTAATGAGTTTGATGTGATACTGGTTATGGATTGGTTTAATGTACACGAGGCAGTTGTGAATTGCAGACGAAAGAGTATAGAGTTGAAATGTTAGAATGGTGAAATTCTTCAGATTGAGCCAAATAAATTGAGTGAATTGTCGATGGTTATATCTGCTATACGAGCTCAGAAGTATGTGAGAAAGGGTTGTGATGTGTATTTAGCGTATTTGTTAGATACTAAAGTGTCAGAATCGAAAATTGAGTCTGTATCAGTTGTTTGTGAGTTTCCAGATGTTTTTCCAGAAGAGTTACCAGATTTACCACTAATTAGGGAAGTTGAATTTGGTATCGAGTTATTACCGGGTACTATGCCAATATCGATAGCTCCATACAGAATGGCACCAACTAATTGAGAGAGTTGAAAGCACAGTTACAAGAATTAACAGATAGAGGCTTCACGAGACCGAGCTTTTTGTCTTGGGGTGCTCCAGTATTGTTTGTGAAAAAGAAAGATGGGTCAATGAGAATGTGTATTGATAATCGGCAACTAAATAAAGTAACAGTAAAGAATAAATACCCTATTCCGTGAATTGATAATTTGTTTGATCAGCTAAAAAGAGCTATTGTATTTTCAAAGATTGATCTGAGATCGGGTTATTAACAGTTATGAGTTAAAGAGTCAGACATACCAAAGACTGCTTTCAGAACATGGTACGGTCATTATGAATTTTTAGTTATGCCTTTTGGGTTAACTAACGCACTTGTAGTGTTTATAGATTTAATGAACCGTATTTTCAGACCATATCTAGATAAGTTTGTTGTTGTATTTATTGATGATATTCTGATCTATTCACGTGATGAAATGGAACATACTAAACATCTGAGAATCGTGTTACAGACTTTGAGAGATAAACAGTTATTCGCCAACTTCAGCAAATGTAAATTTTGGCTTCGAGAAGTTGGATTTCTGGGTCATATTGTTTTTGCAGAAGGCATCAGAGTTGATCAGAGCAAATATCTGCTATTATAGACTGGAAACCACTGAGAAATGTCTCTGAGATTAGAAGTTTTATGGGATTAGCAGGTTATTATCAAAGATTTGTGAAAGGATTTTCGATGATTGCAGTACCGTTAACTCGAATGCTCCAAAAATATGTGAAATTTGAGTGGACGGAGAAATGTCAGCAGGGTTTTGAACAGTTGAAAGCTTTATTAATAGAAGCACTGATTTTAGTCCAACCTGAATTGACTAAAGAGTTCATGATTTATAGTGACGCATCATTAATTGGATTGGGTTATATATTGATGCAAGACGGGAAAGTTATAGCTTATGCCTCCAGACAGTTGAAACCACACGAGAAGAATTACCTGATACATGATCTTGAGTTAGCTGCAATAGTTTTCGCTTTAAAAGATTTGGTGACATTATTTATATGGTGAGAAATATCGAATCTTTACAGATCAAAAGAGTCTAAAATACTTGATGTCACAAAAAGATTTGAATATGCGACAGCGTATATGGCTCGAATTACTGAAAGACTACGAGTTTGTAATCGATTATCATCCAAGAAAAGCTAATGTTGTAGTTGACGCTCTGAGTCAAAAGTCTTTATTTGCTTTGTGGACTTTGAATACTCATATGAAGTTATGTAGTGACGGATCTATTATAGCTGAGTTAAAGGTTAAACTGATGTCTGCAACAAATCTGTAAGGCTTAGAAGAATGATCATGAACTGCAAGCTAAGCGACTTCTCTGTGAGTTAAATTCTAATTCTGAATTTTCTAGTGGGGATGATGATTACTTAATGTTCCGAAATAAAATTTGCATACCGAAAAATAGTGAACTCATTCGGAAAGTTTTGCACGAAGCACATGATAGTCGTTTTTTAGTTCATCCGGGTAGCACGAAAATGTATAATGATTTGAAGCAATTATACTGGTGGTCGGGTATGAAACGGGATATATCGCAATTTGTATCTAAATGTCTGATCTGCCAACAAGTTAAGGCTGAACACCAAGTACCGTTAGGTTTACTACAGCCTATTTTGATTCCGAAATGGAAATAGGACAGGGTTACAATGGATTTTGTATCAGGATTACCCCTAACTCTGAAGAAGAAAAATGCAATCTGGGTCATCATTGATAGATTGATGAAATTTGCTCATTTTATACCAGTACGTACAGACTTTTCTCTGGATAAATTAGCTTAATTGTATTTATCAGAGATTGCGCGATTGCACGGGGTGCCATTGTCTATTATTTTGGATCGAGATCCGAGATTTACTTTGAGACTTTGGAAGAAGTTATAAGAAGCTCTGCGAACAAAATTGAATTTCAATAGAGCATTTCATCCACAGACCGACAGTCAGTCTGAAAGAGTTATACAGGTTTTAGAAGATATGTTACGATGTTGTACTCTTGAATTTGAAAGTAGCTGGGAGAAATATTTACCCCTGATTGAGTTTACGTATAACAACAACTTTCAGACGAGTTTGAAAATGGCTCTGTACAAATCACTATACGGTCGTAAATGTCAAACACCGTTATACTAGACTGAATTGAGTGAGAAAAAGTTACACGGGGTTGATTTGATTTGAGAAATGGAAGATAAGGTAAAAGTGATTCGTGACAATTTGAAAGCAGCATTTGACAAATAGAAATCATACGCAGATCTGAAACGAAAAGAAATAGAGTTTTAGGTCAGAGATAGAGTATTTCTGAAAGTATCACCATGGAAGAAGATTCTCCGTTTTGGTAGGAAAGGGAAGTTAAGTCCTTGGTTTATCGGGCCTTATGAAATTGTGGAAAGAATAGGATCTGTAGCTTATCGACTATCTTTACCGTCTAAACTTGAAAAGATTCATAATGTGTTTCACATTTCAATGCTTCGTCGATATCGATCCGATCTGTCTCATGTTATCTCTCCCATTGATGTAGAAATACAGTTTGATTTGTCTATGCTGAAGAACCGATCAGAATTCTAACTCAAGAGATCCAAGAACTGAGAAATAAGCGAATAGCACTTGTAAAGGTTCTCTAGTGTAAACACGGGATAGAGGAAGCTACGTGGGAAACCGAGGAAGCAATGCGAAAACAATACCCTAACCTGTTTACTGGTAAGATTTTCAGGGACGAAAATCTTTAAAGTGGGAGAGTTGTAACAGCCCATTTTAGACTGTAACACTCTAAGACCCGTACACATCGCCGTAGAGTCGTGAAGCGTTACCAGAAATTTTCATGACAAAATTTTTAACGAACAAGGATAGAACCATTTCGCTACCTTTATTAATAGCACTTAGCTTTAAGGATAAAAGTTACTAAGCAAATCAAAAACTTAAACCGAATCCATTTGCATTCTGATTTCATATCACAAATTCAATATCCAGTTACCACATGAAATAACCGTATACTTACTTACACATAAATATACGTATGCCTAAAATTAGCATGTCTAGCCTTCAAGATACCTCATTTAGAAATACATGATCTCATTCAAGTAAGGCACATAGCTCAAAATACATTTTAACCTCTTAAAGACTACGTGAAAGTAAAGCATTTTGAAAAGCCATTTTCGCATGGCTGAGCTTAATACATTCCTCCAAAATAAAGTTCTCGATTCACAACACAAACGCATTCTATACATGCCATTTACAAAAGTTAACTAATTTAGTACCAGACTGGCTTTGATAGTAGAGATGACTTCGAACGCAAGATTCCCGAGACCGTAGCTAACGAGCAAAATCTATAAAACAGAAGATTTAGAGTAACAGAGTAAGCATTTACATGCTTAGTAAGCGTAAGTAGTAAAGCCTAAATAAATAACTAAAACAAAGTGATTTCAAAAGCTTATTTAAAATTGCCCTTTAGCCGAGTGTGACTAAACTAAATATGCCACCATTTTTCGAATATGCTAAACATCTACTAAATACATGCCCACATAAATCATATGTTCACGAAGAGAAAAGAAGCCACGGATCGTTATACATCTCTAAACCATTATTAGAACCGATATCACTCATTTGTAAGCATAATTTAACAGAAAACTAGTTCACAAAACATGTACCTCACGTACCTGGCTAGCTTATAGTAGTAGACTCATTAATAGAAATCGTTAAAAATACCAAAACATTCTAGCTCTAGCCCTAAGGCTCTTCAGGATTAGACCCGGCCTTGACACTAGCCCTAAGGCTCTTCGGGATTAGACTCGGCTTTGAACACAAGCCCTAAGGCTCTTCGGGATTAGACCCGACTTTGAACACTAGCCCTAAGGCTCTTCGGGATTAGACCCGGCTTTGAACACTAGCCCTAAGGCTCTTCGGGATTAGACCCGGCTTTGAAGCATAGATACATATATATTTGAATTCACCGCAGGAACTTAACATTTAGTTAGTCATAAATCATCATTCATTCGTTCACTTCACACATTACACATAACATAGCACTTTCATGATGTAAATTTCGGTCTTAAAGCATATAAGTAAAGTACAAATCAATTTGCTTACTAAAGGCTTCGCAAGCAAAAAGGACTTTCGGCTATATTACTCTTCTCTTCCTTTTTACACATGCCTTAGGTCACTTGAGTAAACTAATCATCTTCATGAGTAGCCAAATGCATATGACATGTTAAATTAACTCATATGATAGGATTTTAATACTTAAACTTACTCGATGGTAGATAATTATTTACGAACCGACTATTCCACCACCTTTGCCTTTCCTTTGTTCGAGCGTGGTTCTCTTGGCTCTTGAGCTAAAATAAACAATTTGAGTATATAAATTTCGTATCCGTCATTAGATCAAACAAAGAATGTGATCATCCTTTCTAAGCCACCTACACATATTCGGTTAAAAGCATGAATATGCTTGTATATTCATCTCTCAATTTTAAAACTTTGAATTCCAAAATGCCGAATGCTATTGTCTACTAACCAAACACCGAATGCTATTGTCTACTAACCAAACATACTCATATGTAGCCACAATCATTCGTGTATAATTCCATGACTAATTCGGCAACTTCATCATTTCAAAACATAGAATTTCATATTAACTTATTCCTTAGTAGCACATAGGCGAGTACATAATGCACATTAACAACCCAACACTTTCAATAACTAAATCAAGAGTCTCATAATAATAATTCACACCAAAACAATGATACATAATTCGGGCCTACCCTCAATTACACATATTATTTATAATTTACTAAAAACAATTAGGCCAAAACTTTCTCAACAAAACCAAAATCATTTCTAATTACTCTTATGACTAATTTATATATATATAAAAAATAGAAATCAGTGAGAAGCACCTAGTTCCTTAGCAAATTCCCAAAATTTCCAATTAGTAACCAATGCACATTCGGACTTTACACATTTTTCCTTTACAAAAATTCTATTATCCGAATCTTAGACCGATTAAAACACTCATTTCAACAAAACAAAGATCTTCAAGTTCCTTCCTTAATTAGCCAACTTAACCGAATGCTAGAGGGGCATACCTCTCACGATTCTTACTCACAATTTAGCAACTTAGCTTATTTTCCCTAATTTAGAACACATATACTCATGGTTTTTATCAATTTCTCTTCTAACTAACAAAATAACCCCTTAATGTTCATGGCCGAAACACCTACCTCAACCATCACTAAAATTTCAACAAAATTAACACAAGCTCAACCGAATGCTCATACATATGTATATAGACTTTCTATGCATATACATACGGCATTAACATATAAATTCACCATTGAAGAATACCATTCTTTCAAAACATTTAATACATGTTAGTACATGATAGGCTTCATGACCGAATGAATTTCTTCCAAGTTCAACTAAATAGAAGCCATGGGCAAGGTAGAATACTAGCTAACAATCAAAATGCACCAAAATTTCCAAAGGAAACAATCAACCTTACCTCAATTTTTGCCTTAGCCGAAACCAATTGCAAGGAGTGTTTCTATCCCCTTTTCTTTTCTTCAAGTTACGGCAAAGAAGAACAAATGGATTTTCTTTGTTCTTTTCACACTTTTCTTTATTATTTTATTCATTATAAAATCCAATTTAGCATAATTTCATATAATTTTATCCATAAACAATAAAATAATGAAATTTACTAACCCATTCATCATGCATGGTCGGCCACTAAAACAAAAAGGCTACTTTGACATGCAAATCCTTTAATTTGAAACCTTTTACAACCTTCTTCTTGAATTTTAGCCACAAACATCATAATACTTATCATTTTAGTCCTTTAGTTCGGCAATCACATACACCAAGTCAAGTTCAAACATTTCAATTTCACACATACCATTATCACACAAATTAGACGTATGATATCGTATTTAATTATTTTTGTGATTCGGTTTAGTGGTCCCGAAACCACTTCCCGACTAGGGTCGAAATAGGGCTGTCATAACTCTCCCCCCTTTAGGGATTTCCGTCCCCAAAAATCTTACCAGAAAATAGGTTTGGATATTTATCTTTCATAGCATTCTCAGGCTCCCAAGTCGCTTCTTCAATTCCATGCCTAAGCCACAATACTTTTACTAATGGAACCTTTTTATTTCGCAATTCTTTCACTTCTTGAGCCAAGATACGAACAGGTTCTTCTTCGTAACTCAAATTAGGTTGAATTTCAACTTCTGACGGAGTTAACGTGTGCAAAGGATCAGATCTATACCGACGAAGCATCGATACATGAAAAACATTGTGAATCTTTTCAAGTTCAGGAGGTAGAATCAATCTATAAGCAACCGACCCAATCCGTTCTGATATCTCATACGGTCCAATGAATCTCGGACTCAGCTTGCCTTTACGGCCAAAACGGAGTATCTTTTTCCACGGTGAAACTTTCAGAAACACCTCATCACCAACTTGATACTCGATGCCTTTACGTTTTAAGTCTGCATACGATTTCTGACGATCGGATGCCATTCTCAAATTTTCACGAATTATCTCCACTTTCTGCTCTGCTTCTCTGACTAAATCAACTCCAAGAATCTTACTATCGCTAAGTTCGGTCCAAAACAGAGGTGTACGGCATTTACGACCGTAGAGAGCTTCGTAAGGTGCCATCTGAATACTCATCTGAAAGCTGTTGTTATACAAATTCAACCAAGGGTAAATATTTTTCCCACGAACTGCTAAACTCGAGAATGCAACATCTCAACATGTCCTCGAGTATTTGAATCACCTGTTCAGATTGACCGTCCGTCTGTGGATGGAAAGCGGTGCTAAAATGAAGTTTAGTTCCCAAAGCCTTGTGCAATTTCTTCCAAAATCGCGAAGTAAAGCGAGGATCTCGGTCTAATGTGATAGAGGTTGGCACTTCGTGCAATCGTACAATTTGGGAGATATATAGTTCTGCTAACTTATCAAGTGAAAAATCTGTACGAACTGGGATAAAATAGGCTGATTTTGTTAGTCTATCCACAATAACCCAAATGGAGTATTTCTTGCTCGGTGTCAACAGTAAGCCCGACACAAAGTCCATTGTAACGCAATCCCACTTCCACTCGGGTATCAAAATTGGCTGAAGTAATCCCGACGGCATCTGATGTTCCGCTTTCACTTGCTGACATACTAAGCACTTAGATACGAAATTAGAAATGTCTCGTTTCATGCCGTGCCACCAATATTGTCGTTTCAAGTCGTTATACATTTTAGTACTGCCCAGATGTATAGACATTCGGCTGCCATGAGCCTCATTCAAGATAGTCGAGATGAGCTCCGAATCTTTTGGTATGCATACACGATCCCTAAACCTCAAACAGTCATTACTGTCGACCTGAAACTCCGAATTTACACCTGATTCACACTGAACTCGTTTAGCAACCAAATCGTCGTCGACTTTCTGAGCTTCTTGAATCTGTCGAAGTAGTACAGGTCTTGCTATCAATTCTGCAATCAACAAATCATTCGCTGACATCGTTAGATTCACGTTCATAGCTCGCAAGGAAAATAAGGATTTTCGGCTAAGAGCATCAGCAACTACATTAGCTTTCCCCGGGTGATAGTCAATAACAAGCTCATAGTCTTTTAGCAATTCTAGCCACCGCCTTTGTCTCAAATTCAAATCTCTTTGAGTCATCAGATACTTGAGAGTTTTGTGATCAGAGAAGATACGACATTTTTCACCGAATAGATAGTGTCGCCAAATTTTCAAGGCGAAAACGATAGAGGCCAATTCCAGATCGTGAGTTGGATAATTTCGTTCATGAGGCTTCAACTGTCTTGAAGCATAGGCGACAACTCGACCTTCTTGCATTAAAACGCAACCTAAACCGCTCAGACTCGCATCACTATAGACTACAAACTCTTTACCGGGCTCTGACTGAACTAACACGGGAGCTTCCGTCAAAAGAGTTTTCAACTGGTCGAAACTTTGTTGACATTTATCAGACCATTCAAACTTTACATCTTTTTGTAGCAGTCTCGTCAATGGTACCGTGATCATCGAGAAACCTTTGACGAATCGTCGATAGTAACCGGTAAGTCCTAGGAAGCATCAAACTTCAGAAACATTTCTAGGGGGTTTCCAGTCGAGAATAGCTGAAATTTTGTTCGGATCAACTTGAATACCCGAAGCAGATACGATATGTCCTAAGAAACCAACCTCGTGCAACCAGAATTCGCACTTGCTGAACTTCGCATACAATTTGTTATCCCGCAAAGTCTGAAGTACAAGTCTCAAATGCTCGGTATGCTCAAACTCATCGCGAGAGTAAATCAAAATATCATCGATGAATACTACTACGAAACGGTCCAAAAACGGCCTAAACACACGATTCATCAAATCCATGAAAACCGCAGGGGCATTCGTAAGCCCAAACGGTATTACTAAAAACTCGTAGTGACCGTATCTCGTTTTGAACGCTGTTTTCGGCACATCAGAATCTCTAACTCTTAACTGATAATAGCCGGATCGCAAGTCGATCTTCGAAAACACTGAAGCTCCTTTCAACTGATCGAACAAGTCGTCAATTCGGGGCAACGGATACTTATTCTTTACAGTGGCTTTATTCAGCTGTCGATAGTCGATGCACATTCTCATAGTCCCGTCTTTCTTTTTCACAAACAAAACCGGTGCACCCCAAGGTGAAAAGCTTGGTCGTGCGAAGCCTCTGTCTGTTAACTCTTGTAGCTGAGATTTCAATTCTTTTAACTCGGTAGGTGCCAAACGATACGGGGCAATCGAAATCGGTGTCGTACCTGGAATCAACTCTATACCAAACTCGACTTCTCTTACAGGCGGCAATCCCAGTAATTCTTCGGGAAACACATCTGGAAACTCGCAGACTACAGGTACCGTCTCAAATTCTCGTTCGGAAACTTTGTTATCTAACACATAAGCCAGATACGCTTCATAGCCCTTTCTCAAGTATCTCAGGGCTGACATGGTCGTAATTACAGTAGGTAGCCCGTTTAGATCAATGGATTCAATTCGGATTATTTCATTACTCGAACATCGCAAATCAATAGTTTTTCATTTGCAATCCACTATCGCGTCATGTACGGTCAACCATTCCATTCCGAGAATAATTTCAAATTCATCGAATGGTAGAAGCATCAAATCAGCCAGAAAATAGAAATCTCGAATCATTAGGGGACATCTCTTGCACACTTTATCGACCAGAACACAACGGCCCAAACGGTTCGACACTTGAATTACGAACTCAGTAGACTCAACAGGAAGAGTCTTACTGGAGGCTAAAGTTTCACACACATATGAATGGGTTGAACCAGGATCAATCAGGGCAACAACATCAGTGTTAAAGAGTGTGAAAGTACCAGTAATAACATCCAGAGAAGAAGCTTCCTCACGGGCACGGATAGCATAAGCTCTGGCAGGTGCTCGAGCCTCGGATCTGATTGCAGTGTCTCTAGTCCCTTTCTGACTACCGCTAATATTTCCACCTCGTCGCGGTGGTCTACCCCGTGCAGCCGTGCCGCTAGCTCTCTGACTTGGGTCGGGAGTGCGCTCATCAACTTTCAGACAGTCTTTAATAAAATGATCGGTAGATCCACATCTGAAGCAAGAACGATCACGATGCTTACAACTCCCCGGGTGCCATTTACCACAATAATTGTAATCAGATCTATCCCGACGTTCATTACCAACACTAGCAATGGAAGTAGCTTGCGAACTCACGGGAGGTCGATGGTGCTCACGTCTAGAAAAACCCGATGTATATTTAGATCAGCCTGAGTAATTTCTAGTCTTTTTGGATGATTGCTGAACAGATTTTCCCGCAGATCTCTTACGAAACTCTCTATCTCCATCTTCGGATTTTCTTTTCTCATTACCGAGCTCTTCAGCTTTACAAGCTCGCTCGACTAACACGACAAACTCCTTAATTTCCAGAATTCCCACCAGTAATCTGATATCTTCGTTTAACCCATCCTCAAAATGCTTACACATAATAGCCTCTGAGGATACACATTCACGAGCATATCGGCTGAGACGCACGAATTCTCTCTCGTACTCGGTTACTGACATCTGACCTTGTTTGAGTTCTAGAAATTCCTTCCGTTTTTGATCGATGAATCTCTGGCTGATATATTTCTTACGGAACTCGGTTTGGAAGAACTCCCAAGTGACCCGTTCCTTCGGAACAACAGAAACCAGAATATTCCACCAGTAGTAGGCAGCGTCACGTAACAGAGACACCGCACATTTCAGACACTCCTCAGGTGTGCAGGACAGTTCATCGAACACTCTGATGGTATTGTCGAGGCAAAACTCAGCCCGCTCAGCATCGTCGCTGGGGGTAGCCCGGAATTCTTCAGCCCCATATTTTCTAATTTTGTCGACTGGGGGCCTACTCAATCTCACTGGATCGGCCACAGGAGGGGTCATAAAAGTCAAAAGCGGAGTATTCGGGGGCGGAGGTTGCTGAACAGCCGGATTTGATCTAATGAATTGAGCGAACCAGTCACTCATCATCGCATAAAAGGCTTGTCTAGTGTCATCATCCCGATGATTGATATTCGGCTGAGAGTCAGGCGGTGCAGTCCCTTGCGCGGGAGCAGGCGCTACACTCTCTACATCGTCTGCTACGATTCGATCGGGTTCGGGATCCATTCTATACCAAAAATCACATTTTAGATGTCAGAAGTCACCTCACTATCAATATGACACAAAAATGGCATGTACAGCTAGACTCATACTTACTACGGTAGTCTGAGAATCGACTAAACCGTAGCTCTGATACCAATTAAAATGTAACACTCTAAGACCCGTACACATCGCCGTAGAGTCGTGAAGCGTTACCAGAAATTTTCATGACAAAATTTTTAACGAACAAGGATAGAACCATTTCGCCACCTTTATTAATAGCACTTAGCTTTAAGGATAAAAGTTACTAAGCAAATAAAAAACTTAAACCGAATCCATTTGCATTTTGATTTCATATCACAAATTCAATATCCAGTTACCACATGAAATAACCGTCTACTTACTTACACATAATTATACGTATGCCTAAAATTAGCATGTCTAGCCTTCAAGATACCTCATTTAGAAATACATGATCTCATTCAAGTAAGGCACATAGCTCAAAATACATTTTAACCTCTTAAAGACTATGTGAAAGTAAAGCATTTTGAAAAGCCATTTTCGCATGGCTGAGCTTAACACATTCCTCCAAAATAAAGTTCTCGATTCACAACACAAACGCATTCTATACATGCCATTTACAAAAGTTAACTAATTTAGTACCAGACTGGCTTTGATAGTAGAGATGACTTCGAACGCAAGATTCCCGAGACCGTAGCTAACGAGCAAAATCTATAAAATAGAAGATTTAGAGTAACAGAGTAAGCATTTACATGCTTAGTAAGCGTAAGTAGTAAAGCCTAAATAAATAACTAAAACAAAGTGATTTCAAAAGCTTATTTAAAATTGCCCTTTAGCCGAGTGTGACTAAAATAAATATGCCACCATTTTTCAAATATGCTAAACATCTACTAAATACATGCCCACATAAATCATATGTTCACGAAGAGAAAAGAAGCCACGGATCGTTATACATCTCTAAACCATTATTAGAACCGATATCACTCATTTGTAAGCATAATTTAACAGAAAACTAGTTCACAAAACATGTACCCCACGTACCTGGCTAGCTTATAGTAGTAGACTCATTAATAGAAATCGTTAAAAATACCAAAACTTTCTAGCTCTAGCCCTAAGGCTCTTCGGGATTAGACCCGGCCTTGACACTAGCCCTAAGGCTCTTCGGGATTAGACTCGGCTTTGAACACTAGCCCTAAGGCTCTTCGGGATTAGACCTGGCTTTGAACACTAGCCCTAAGGCTCTTCGAGATTAGACCCGGCTTTGAACACTAGCCCTAAGGCTCTTCGGGATTAGACCCGGCTTTGAACACTAGCCCTAAGGCTCTTCGGGATTAGACCCAGCTTTGAAGCACAGATACATATATATTTGAATTCACCGTAGAAACTTAACATTTAGTTAGTCATAAATCATCATTCATTCGTTCACTTCACACATTACACATAACATAGCACTTTCATGATGTAAATTTCGGTCTTAAAGCATATAAGTAAAGTACAAATCAATTTGCTTACTAAAGGCTTCGCAAGCAAAAAGGACTTTCGGCTATATTACTCTTCTCTTCCTTTTTACACATGCCTTAGGTCACTTGAGTAAACTAATCATCTTCATGAGTAGCCAAATGCATATGCCATGTTAAATTAACTCACATGATAGGATTTTAATACTTAAACTTACCTCGATGGTCGATAATTATTTACGAACCGACTATTCCACCACCTTTGCCTTTCCTTTGTCAGAGCGTGGTTCTCTTGGCTCTTGAGCTAAAATAAACAATTTGAGTATATAAATTTCGTATCCGTCATTAGATCAAACAAAGAATGTAATCATCCTTTCTAAGCCACCCACACATATTCGGTTAAAAGCATGAATATGCTTGTATATTCATCTCTCAATTTTAAAACTTTGAATTCCAAAATGCCGAATGCTATTGTCTACTAACCAAACATACTCATATGCAGCCACAATCATTCGTGTATAATTCCATGACTAATTCGGCAGCTTCATCATTTCAAAACATAGAATTTCATATTAACTTATTCCTTAGTAGCACATAGGCGAGTACATAATGCACATTAACAACCTAACACTTTCAATAACTAAATCAAGAGTCTCATAATAATAATTCACACCAAAACAATGATACATAATTCGGCCCTACCCTCAATTACACATATTATTTATAATTTACTAGAAACAATTAGGCCAAAACTTTCTCAACAAAACCAAAATCATTTCTAATTACTCTTATGACTAATTTATATATAAAAAAAATAGAAATCATTGAGAAGCACCTAGTTCCTTAGCAAATTCCCAAAATTTCCAATTAGTAACCAATGCACATTCGGACTTTACACATTTTTCCTTTACAAAAATTCTATTATCCGAATATTAGACTGATTAAAACACTCATTTCAACAAAACAAAGATTTTCAAGTTCCTTCCTTAATTAGCCAACTTGACCGAATGCTAGAGGGGCATACCTCTCACGATTCTTACTCACAATTTAGCAACTTAGCTTATTTTCCCTAATTTAGAACACATATACTCATGGTTTTTATCAATTTCTCTTCTAACTAACAAAATAACCCCTTAATGCTCATGGCTGAAACACCTACCTCAACCATCACTAAAATTTCAACAAAATTAACACAAGCTCAACCGAATGCTCATACATATGTATATAGACTTTCTATGCATATACATACGGCATTAACATATAAATTCACCATTGAAGAATACCATTCTTTCAAAACATTTAATACATGTTAGTACATGATAGGCTTCATGACCGAATGAATTTCTTCCAAGTTCAACTAAATACAAGCCATGGGCAAGGTAGAATACTAGCTAACAATCAAAATGCACCAAAATTTCCAAAGGAAACAATCAACCTTACCTCAATTTTTGCCTTAGCCGAAACCAATTGCAAGGAGTGTTTCAATCCCCTTTTCTTTTCTTCAAGTTACAGCAAAGAAGAACAAATGGATTTTCTTTGTTCTTTTCACACTTTTCTTTATTATTTTATTCATTATAAAATCCAATTTAGCATAATTTCATATAATTTTATCCATAAACAATAAAATAATGAAATTTACTAACCCATTCATCATGCATGGTCGGCCACTAAAATAAAAAGGCTAATTTGACATGCAAATCCTTTAATTTGAAACCTTTTACAACCTTTTTCTTGAATTTTAGCCACAAACATCATAATACTTATCATTTTAGTCCTTTAGTTCGGCAATTACATACACCAAGTCAAGTTCAAACATTTCAATTTCACACATACCATTGTCACACAAATTAGACGTATGATATCGTATTTAATTATTTTTGTGATTCAGTTTAGTGGTCCCGAAACCACTTCCCGACTAGGGTCGAAATAGGGCTGTCACATCGACCTTAATCAGAACGAGTGGTTTCAGGACCACTTAATCGAGTTGAAATATTATCTTTATTGCTTTAATATGTTTTACAATATGATAGTATTATGGTATGAAAGTTTCGTTTAGAAATTTTACCGATTAAATAGTTAATTCGGTAAAAAGGACTAAATCACATAAAGCGATAAATAGGAGTTCTATTGCATAAAAGGCTTAAATGACTTTGGCGTTATATTTAGAAGTCCTTAAAGTGAAATTTTTCCTTTATAATTGTATATGGACGGTAGTGGGTTTGATTAAATGATTTTCAAATTATTTTATTAAAGGTTGAAATGGTCATTTGGTTTTGTTATATGTTTTAGTTAAAATAAAACATGAAAGATGCTTTAATTTCTATCATCTTCCATCGATTTCAAACAAAACAAAAGGGTTTGGAAAGCTTTTGTATTCGGCAAGCTTAAATCCACCAATTAAGGTATGGTTTTGTCTCGATTTTTAATGATTTTTATGTTTTTAAACTTATTGCAGCTCGGTTTAACTGACCCGTACCTCAATTTCTAAAATTTGTTATGTTTTTGAAAAAATGCCATTGATGAATTCATGTTATTTTGATGAATAATGGTGAATTATTGATGGTTGTTTGAAAATATACAGATTTTATAAAGTAGTTTTTGACAAAAATGCCGAAAAAGGGTTAAATTGAAAAAGGTAGAATTTTCATGGTTGGAATTGTGAATAAATGAAATATATGTGCTTATATGAGGTATATGAATATTCGGCTATGATGAATTGAGGGTCATATAGTGTAAATTGCTATTTTGTGTTTAATAAACTAAATTGCAAAGTGATTAAAAGTTAAGGACTACTTTATAAATAGGTCAAAATACATGTTTTTGGATTAAATTGAATATATTGGTGAATGGATAGTTGAATTTGTATTAGTATAGATAAAGATTGTAACACCCTACACCCCCGTCCGTCGCCGGAATAGGGTATTAAGGCATTACATAACTAGATACTTCCTACCGAGGTTCATAGATACAAAGCTAGACGTAAATTCATTGAGTTCTATATTTGAATACAACACTTATAGGTCGGTTCGGTCAAACATCCTATCTCATTTAAAAACGTTCTATAAGCGTGCTAGCAAATCTCTACCTTGTGGCTACTAACGATTTAGCTAAATCGAACAATTTAATATCCAACATCATGTTAGAAAAGTCATTGCATATTGGGTACTAACTAAATTTCATGCCTCAACATCGAATCGTATGAGAATCATTTCAACACATATAATCAAACTCGAATGACTAAGCAAGCCATTTTCGCATGGCTAGAAATATTACAACTCAAAATGTGGTTTAAAACGACAGAAGGAGATTAGCCTATACATGCCATCGACCCAAAAATAACCATCAAAATGTACCAAAATAACAGCGATAGTGTAGGTGATTAAGGCTTCAATCCCCGAGTCCGTAGCTTCCAAAATGAGATCTATAAAACAGAGGAAACAAGGGAAACGGAATAAGCATTTCAATGCTTAGTAAGTTTTAAGCAATGACATTAAATAGATTATCAAATTATAGTATAGTTGTTAGTATTTTTGTTTCCCTCTTCTCTTAGGTAAGTCACCCCTTTTCCACACATATACATTCACATCATATACGAAAGTGGATAACTTTCACTTATAGTAAATTCACGTAAACATACACATGTCACAAAACTCACATATCATTTCACATAGGCCAATTTGTACTTTGACCATATTAATAATCTTATTTCATGAACACATATGAAATCACATAATGACCTTAGTATTCGGTCCAAAAATCTAGCTTGCATATAAGCCAAGGGTACATACCTGTATAACTTAACACTTTCAGCGCAATTCATTAGCAATCGTTACCTTGAAGACCATTAGTCTTAGACTTTACTCTCATAATCATCGAGATCTTTAGCTCGGGTAAACTCTATACATAGCCATCGGGTCTCTATCCCGGATTTAATCTCCGCATATAGCCTTCGGGTCTTAACCCGGACATCATCTCTGCATATAGCCTTCGTGTCTTAACCCGGACATAGTCTCCACATATAGTCAGCGGGACTTAATCCCGGATTCGCATCACAAATTTTCATACATATATATATATATATATATATTCGCATGTTACCAAGTTTCACATAGCAAGATTGCACTTGTAATTCAATCAATTCATGTGCATACAACATATAACATGCTTCTCGACTTTATATCATAAATATACATATAATTCAAAACTTATACACGTATACTTTTCTTCTCTAGACTTTCGGCCCAATAATCAAAAATACATAAGCAGTGCATTTCAAAACTCAATTTCGGTCCTTTTCTCTATGAGCCATTCGGCTATATAGCAAACATGAATAAGGTTTCTTTCTCAATAGGACATCGTTCAAATATCAGCATGTATGTCATGGCATTTTAACTTATTTACCAAATTCGATTACTCAAAACTTACCTTGAACTTTCCCGAGAATTTACGAGTTGGCTATTCGACCACTTTGGCCTTCCCTTTATCCGAACTCGTCCCTCTATGCTCTTGAGCTAAATAAAACATTTAATTTTATTAATCCTTATTCAAGCATCTCAATGAATCATTTTCACTTATAGTCAAATAATACATGCATATTCTTCTCATTGCAAACACATACGCACATTCGATCATTTCACATACATATCATAAGTCACAACAAGCTGATTTTCTGAGCAGCATTCAATAATTTACTCATAACTGGAGCTACAAAACTCCAAATGAAGTGCCGTTAATTTTGCATGAAAATAGACTCATTTATATTCCATCCATAAAATTTTCATAATTTTTGGTTTGGCCAATCAATACCAGAATTTTCTCAAAATTTCCCTATTTCACTGTTTGAGTAAACTGACCACTCTATACTACGAACCAAATTTCTCCTTGTACAGAATTCCAAATATGGCCTCACCTATTCCATTCGAAACTAGACTCATTAAGGAGTCTAAGCATATAAATTTTATCTCATAACAATTTTTATACAATTTATAGTGATTTTCCAAAAACAGAGCAGGGGACTTCGAAGTCAATCCGACACTGTCTCACTCCATTCCAAAAATCTTTTTATCGGGAATTCCTTTGCTTGCAAGGTTTCTTTTATAAGAAACTAGACTCATTAAGCTTCAATTACACAATTTATTCAGCCTCTAATTCAACTCACACAATTTATGGTGATTTTTCCAAAACACGTTACTGCTGCTGTACCAAGCAGAATTTATACTAAATTCACTCTTTAGTGATCTTACCCACATAATTAAAACATAACATTACAAGGCATCATTTAAAGAAGTCATTGATTTTAACACAATGTACATATTTCATATTCATTTTAATCATTATACCACTCTTAAGACACCAATTATCAACACAAACATCAAAGATTTTATGCACATGGCCGAATAGGTCATTTCTTTAACCAAGAAGCTCCCACAAGCATAAATTGGTCAATTGGTTTAATTACCAATTCTAATGCATACTCACTAAGGCCATTCGGCCATATGTCCAGCATGGACTTTATTCAAATCCATTTCATACATAACACCTCCATATAACTTACCCTCTAAGCTCAAATTCGGCTAATACACATACATAGAATGTTACTTTTAAGCAAAAATTTCTAAATCATACATTAATCTTGCATTTCATTTTATACATGACACATACTTCCATCAATTCAAAGTTCAATCACAAAAAGAAGTATGTTTGCTTTACTTCACATGCTAGGACTAAATGCATATGGTCTTAGACTTCACTTATCAATCAAAATCAAACATCCCTTTCCTTATTAAAGACACATTCGGTAATTCCATCTAAAATCTCAAAAGGTATGTTCAATAATTAGCCATTCACCAAAACAAACTCATTCGTTGATGAAAACTCAATTTCAACATCAAAGCATAGTTCTTTCCTTATCACATTACAATTTAACCGAAACTAACTTGCTTCACAAATTTCAGTTTATAAGTAGGCTTGGGTTAAACAATTTAAGAAGCTCATCACATCCAATTCAGCCTCTATTTACCTTAACTCATTTCCAATAGACTAAATATCATGCTAACAACCAATTTGCTAATCAAAGACAAAGCAAATCATGTAATTCAAGGAACCGAATGCCCCTCTTGCCATTTGAGCTACACCAAACTTACTAATTGGAGCTCACAACTTCAATTCACATGAATTTTTTTTACATCTTAGAGTTCCTCAAGGCTCCATTTACAATCGGCACTACACATACACACAACCATGATAGCAAATTTTCTTTAGGGCCATCAAACAACTAAGAGCATTTTAACTAGCTCAATTACACAACCTTATAAATTTCCTATATACATTCGGTAATGAGCTCATATTACCAAGAGAATCGATTCTCCCATGCTCATTAAAACACAAGAAAACAATTTATTTCCTCCATTTTTCTTTTAGCAAAACCGAAAGCTTCATGGACACAAATCACATGAATATAGTACACGAGTCTTGTTGGAAACTTCAAGACCAACTAAAATCCACAACATTCAAAGAAAAATTCCATGAATCTTACCTCAATTTTCAGCTTCCCCTAGCCAAATGCCCCAAGCTCATGAATTTTTATTTTCTTCCTCAACTCACGGCAAAGAGAAGAAGAAAGGGACTAGCTTTGGTTTTTCCTCCAATTTCATAATAATAATCATAATAAAATCACATTATAACTTAAAATAAATATTAAGTTTATTTATTAAGCTAAAATACAACACACAAAATGCCAAATTAGCCATCATTGCTGTCCACTAGAGTAAAATTGGGCAATTTGACATGCAACTCCTTCTTTTCTCATGCATGCATTTATTGGTCATCACACATTGGTCTAGCACATTTTCAAAGTTCACTACTAAGTCCCTTTTAGTGAAATTAAATTTTATAACTCAAAATCAACACATCAAACATGTCACACACGAATTAACACATATCATAGGCATCAAAATAAATATTAAATATATTTTATGCCTCGGTTTTGTGGTCCCGAAACCACATTCCGACTAGGGTCGTTTTAAGACTGTCACAAAGATAATCAAATCCCGGGACTTGATCAAGGAAAACAAAAGGTAGACGAGTAGATATCGAGAAATCGAGGTAAGTTCATATAATTAGAATTGAATTGTAAATGCTTATAATTGTGGTTTAATTTGTCATGTGAAAGTATGATACATTATAGAAATGGAATTTCCTATTGATTACACGTATATGAATTGATATGGAAATGTCTAAAGATTACAAGTGTGATATGATTTCTGAGTCCCATTCGAACTGTAAAAGTCGTAGGATACAAGTGACATGTCACTAGGGCTACAGGGTGGTTTGAGCTCCTGCATTTGTTGCGGACTCACCATAGCTCAAGAGCTATATGTTCATCCTTCGGGATTACATGTTCAGTCTTTGGACTTACTGTTCATCATTCGGGATAACATGTTCAGCCTTTGGGCTTATCGTTACAAGCTCGAAAGAGCATACATGATACATTAACGGATTATAGGTTATACGTATATACGCTCTGTGTGTATCACCCGAGTATCCCTCGATGTTCTTAAAGATTTAACGGGAAATTATCGATACATGTTATATGACGATCAAAGGATACACGAAGTACATGTTACATGGGCTACATGATTTATATGAACTATATGGTATGAATATCAATGAATTATATGTCATAAGTAAATTATATATGTTGTGCTATGTGAATGATCCATTAAGAGAATGAATGATCACAAGATTTTGCAAGTACTAACTTGTGTATGAATGATGAATAGGCAATATGAGCTTATGACTTGGTTTGACATTAATTATGTACTTATCTCTAATGTTCGGTAAGTTTAATTCTACATTATACGTGCTTACTAAGCTTTTAAAGCTTACTCCGTTTACTTTTCCTCTATTTTATAGATTCGAAAGCTAGCTCGATTCTCGGACAAGTTGGAGATTTGCTATCACACTATCCATCAAGCTTTTGGTACTTTTGAACCTTTCTAAATGAGATGGTCAAGGCATGTATAGGCTAGTTGTTAAGTGAATGTTTATGGTTAGCTTTACTAATGAATATGGTATGTTTTGGTACCTATTCAAGCTATGAAATGTAGCTTGTTTTGTATATGCTAATCTATTTTGAATGACTATCATGATGTATTTCTATGTGATAAATTGCAAAGTGTTATGATGTTATTTAAGTAGCATTATTAGCTATTGAATTGATGAGTGAATTAGTAAGAAATGATGCATATTGGGTACATGTTTAGATGAAATGGCTCATTTTATGCTTGAAATGCTTGTTTTGATTGCCAAATGGTGTATGAAAGGTTATGGTTACTTTGATGCTTGTAAGAATTACCCATTTGGGTGGCAAAATGTCTTAAACGAAGCCTACATTATGCCACACGGTCAGAGCGCATGGGCGTGTGACTGAGACGTATAACCTCTGCACCTAATAGATTTTTGGCAATCTTACACACAACCTAGACACACGGGCGTGTCTGGTACTTGTATGGTAATTGACAGTGTTGGCCACGGACTGGACACACGGGCGTGTCTAGTGACCGTGTGGGGTTTAGTAGTGTTGTCCACGGTTTGAGTGTTTGGTTGTATCTAGTAGAGCACGACCGTGTTAATGTGCATGGGCTAGGGACACGGCCATGTGTCCCTAGCCTGAAAATTTTCTCACTGTTTTCCCTATCATTCATATGTTTTCAATTTGATCCTAAATGAATGTATGTACCTTTATATGAGCTTTAAAGCCTGATTGGATGAATGATTTTAGAACTATGTTGTTGATTGTAAATTTCAAAATTTTTCTAATCTGATCTGAGTTACAAGTCCGGTAATGCCCCTTACCTATTCCGACGATAGTTACGGGATAGGGGTGTTACAGCCTATGTGATTATAGTAGCATGCTTTGGATGTATATATATGAATTAGACTATTAATGTCTTTTACTTTGTTTGAGTTGCTTATAACTTACTAAGCCAAATTAGCTTACTTTGAGTATGTTTATTTGTCTTTCTTTTATAGATTTTAGTGATCGTCACGTGCTCAAAGATCGTCAATGAAGTCATCCATGCTATCGTTTGTTTCTGTACTTTTATAAACTAAATTTCAAACCTATGGTATGTATAGGCTAAATTATTTTGGTTATGTTTGAAGTGATGTATATATGTAATGCCATGCGAAAATGGCTAACTTGATACATATGTAAATACTATCTTGATTATGTTCTTAAATGTGTTATGTTGTGTAAGAACGAAGTGAGGTTGATTAAGGTTGGTTTTGGTTCGGTTATGATGTGGATATTATATGGATGTATGATGGATGATTCGGCTATGTTATATGGTTAAGTGTGAAATATATAATTGTGGCGTTTAGTCAATGAATATTGATAGGTTTATAATCGGTCATGGATAGTAAAATGTATATGCTTTTGTACTTAAAGTCTTTAAATTGGGGTGCATAATCTGTTAGCTTATAGATTTGATTATAGGTGAGTTTTTATGTATATTATATGGATGATTAAATTATGAATGAGCTTATTAATAGTATGATCGAATTTGGCCTTGACTTATAAAACAAAGTTCATGATTTATGTGTTTGGATAAAAATTTTGTTATTTGAATATTGAAATTGGCTAAGGTGAAACAAATGGGTGCATAAGGTTAAAGCTATTTAAAATTTAACCAAATGGATAGTGCATAAGGCTAATATGTGCCTTGATGGTTTACTTCAATTAGTATAAGGCAATGATACTATGTACTTGTTATACGCACTGATTATGTATCATTGTTACATAGTTTATGGAATCTACAATAATCTCCATGTTATACGCATATACGAATATGTATATATATATTCGGTAATTACTGTATATAAATTTGATTTATTATGTGTATTCTTTGCATGAATTGTATGATTAAATTTTGAGTTGTTTTGTACATATATTAATCTTATGACTTTATTTTCGTAGTTTGTTTTATTTTATAAATGACTGGATGTTGTTGTGGTGTTCATTTGGTAATACCTTGTAACCCTTCCGGCGACGGATATGGGTTAGGGGTGTTACATGTCTGCTCAGAAATGCATGAGAAAAGGGTACGGGGCTTATCTAGCATATGTGTTGAATATTGAGGTGTCAGAATTGAGACTTGAATCTGTGCTCGTAGTTTGTGAATTTTCATACGTGTTTTCGGAAGAGTTACCCAAGTTACCTCCTATCAGAGAAATTGAGTTTGCTATTGATTTGTTACCTGGGACTGCACCTATTTCCATTGCTCCATATATGGTGGCTCCGATAGAATTGAGAGAATAAAGGCTCAGTTGCAAGAGTTAATAGAAAAGGGATTTGTGAGGCCGAGTTTCTCTCATTGGGGTGCACCTGTATTGTTTGTAAAGAAGAAGGATGGGTTGATTAGGCTTTGTATTGATTATAGGCAGCTCAATAAGGTGACTATCAAGAACAAGTATCCATTGCCGAGAATTGATGATTTGTTCGACCAATTAAAGGGAGCAACGGTGTTCTCTAAGGTTGACTTGAGATCTGGCTATTACCAGCTGCGGGTTAAGGAATTCGATGTGCCAAAGACTACTTTTAGAATGAGGTACGACCATTATGAATTTCTTGTTATGCCTTTCAGTTTAACTAATGCACCGTCTATGTTTATGGATTTGATGAACTGGATTTTTCGGCAATATTTGGACAAGTTTGTAATAGTGTTCATAGACGACATATTGATCTATTCTCAGGATAAGTCAGAACATGCCGAGCACTTAAGGACGGTATTGTAATTATTAAGAAAAGAAAAGTTATTTTCTAAATTTAGCAAGAGTGAGTTTTGGCGACATGAAGTTGGGTTTTTGTGACACATAGTCTCAGGTGATGGTATTCGGGTTAATAAAAACAAGATTTCAGCAATTTTTGATTGGAAGCCACTAAAGAATGTAACCGAGGTTAGAAGCTTTCTGGGTTTAACTGGCTATTACAGATAATTTGTCGAAGGTTTTCCTATGATTGCTTCTCCTATGACCAAGCTGCTTCAAAAGGATGTAAAATTCGAGTGGACCGAAAGATGTCAACAAAGTTTCAATCAGTTGAAAGCTAAATTGACTGAGGCACCAATGCTAGTGCAACCGAGTTAGGAAAGGAGTTTGTGATTTATAGTGATGCATCACTAAATGGCCTTCGATAGGTACTTATGCAAGAGGGAAATGTGGTGGCCTATGCTTCGAGGCAATTCAAACTACATGAAAGGAACTTTTTGACACATGATTTAGAGTTGGCCACTATCGTCTTTGCTTTGAAGATTTGGCGCCATTATTTGTATGGTGAGAAATGTCAGATTTTTACTGACCACAAATGTTTGAAATACTTGATGAATCAAAAGGAATTGAACTTGAGACAACAGAGGTGGCTTGAATTGTTAAAGTATTACGAGCCAGTAATTGAGTATCATCCCGAAAAGGCAAATGTTGTTGCGGATGCTTTGAGCAGAAAGTCCTTATGTGCGGTAATAGCTCGATACAGGGCCTAAATGGAATAGTGGTTACCACAAATTCGAGGTCAAAATATTTATTCTAATTGAGTTTTAAAATTTATTTTGTGTTTGCAATATTTTGTGAAATTTTTGTTACAAAATTTTATTGTTTGTGTGTCCAATTTGATAAATTGGACTAAATTGCAAAAGTAGTAAAATGTGCATTCTAGAAGGTAAAAATGTTTAATTGAAATGTGTTTTATTTAAAATTTTATGGTTAAAATTTTTATGAAATTATTTTTGTAAAAATTTTGCACGAAAATTTCGACGTTTGGGCACTCAATTTAGTCAAAAGGACTAAATTGTAAAAAGTGCAAAAGTTGAGTTCTACATGTTAGAGGTGTCCAATTGTTATAAAATTTTAAAATTGAGGTCCTTAAATGGTAATTAGAGCATTGGTTAATTTATTGTACAAAAATGGACATGAAATGGGTGAAAAAGAATATTTTTAAGTTAGGGGCATTTTGGTCATTTAAGGATTAAATGAATTAAAAATCAAATTAAAAGCCAATTTTTGGTCATCTTCTTCCTTAAGGCTGAATATAGCATGGAGAAACCATGGCTAGGGTTTTTCAAGCTTCCAAGCTCGATTGTAAGTCCGTTCTAGCCTCGTTTTTAATGTTCGTTACGTTTTTTGAGTTCCTATAACTCGATTTAGCTTATTCTAGTAATAATTTAACCTAGGGTTCATATTTGGAAAAGTACCCATAGGTAAAATGTGTTTATTTTAATGTTTTATGATAGAATATGAGGTTTTAAATTATGCTAAACAACTTGTGCTACTCGGTTTTAAGTAAAAACAAGTAAAGCGGCATAATCAGTAAAAATACTTAATGTTCATAAGTATATGTTAGAGTGAGAATTTGATGTTGCTGTTGGTAAAAAAATGATCATCATGTTCTAAAACATGTGAATTAGGGATAAAGTTTAATTTTCGAGCCTTGGGGTAAAAGTGTAAATATGCAAAAGTTTAGGGGCAAAATCATAATTTTGCCAAAGTTAGAGATAAGGACTATTTTGATTAATGTGAGTATTAAATAGGCTAAATGTGTTATTTTGGATCAAGAAGGATGTGGAATCGACCTTGATCGGGAAAGGAAAAGGTTGTGGACTAAATTGCAAAATTTCTATATTTTGCACCGAGGTTAGTTTATATGTAAATAATGATTTGTTTTTATTATGTTATGATATTTTATTGTGTGACATGTGAAATAAGTTTTAGTATTGTACAATCAATGTATATAAACGGTGAATTGTGGTTGATGAATTGGGATTAAATGAGGAAATCTCGGTTGATCCTTCGGAATGGAAAAACGTGGTGCTAAGTGGATATACTACAGTTATAGTGTAATGTGGTGCTAAGTGGATATGCCACGGTTACACATGTTGATTCATTAACATGGTGCTAAGTGGATATGCCACGATTATACATATAACACGGTGCTAAGTGGATATGCCACGGTTATACATGTTGATTCGAAAAGTGGCACTAAGTGCGTATGCCACGAATACATATGTTAGCCCAAAAGCTTGGTGCTATGTGCGTATACCATGAAGTTGGGCATAAATTATAGAGGGTGGAGTTATGTGCTAAAACCATTGGATTTTCTTACATTCTGAAGTGTTCAATGGGAGAAACAAGTTTGTTAAATGGAAATTTATGCGAAAACTGTGGAAATACATACCGGGATAAGAATATATTGGCTTTGAACCATGAGTTAGATAAGTGATTGAAATTTGGTAAGATAAATATGGAAAAGTGTTATTTTGCAAGTTGATAATAAGGAATTTTAATGAAAGAGGTAAAATTTAGGATAAATAGCTTAAAAATGGCAGCAGAGGAGTGACTTTGAAAAATCACCAAAAATGTAAGAAATTGAATTAAAAGTTTAATAAGTTATGGAAGTAAAGATTATTGAGTCTATTTTCATATAAAAGAAACATGGCAAGTAAAAGAATTCTATATTTTGAGTTTTTAAATTATTGTAAGACTGGTTCAAATTGATTTTGTGATCCCCTGTTCTAATTTAGAAAATTCATTAAAAATTATTCAAAAATACTTATGGAACATAATTTATATGGTTAGATTCCTTATTGAGTCTATTTTTATAAAAAAACAAACTAGAACATCTTTTGAATTCTGTATAAAGGGAAATCGATATATTAGTGAAGAGTTGTCAGGACTATTGAGTAGCGAAATAGGGGAAGATTTAATGAATAAACTGCATTAATTGACCCAACCAAAAAATCTGAAATTTTTATGGTAAGAAGATATATGAGTCTAGTTTCTGGTAAAATTGATAGATCTTAATTTGGAGTTCCATAGCTCTAGATAAAAAATAATTTAGTGATTGTTACTCGAGTAAACAGCTTGGAAAGGGCCTAAGTAAATGGTTGGACTTTGTGTATTTATAATTATACTATTATGAGAACATGCTATGAAGTTTTATAAAAGCTTGTAATAAATTGATTATTATTTACATATTTAATTACTAAGCTATAATGCTTACTTCCTTCCCTTCCTTTTTCTTATAGAGTTTCATATGCTAGCTCGAGTTGGAGGTCGTCGGAGATACTATCACACTATTAGGCTGATGTTAGTATTCAAAGATTCCAAAATATTTATAAGTTTATGGCATGTATAAGTACTTGAATATATATATATATATGTTACTAAGTTGGCCTAGAATGTTGACCTAAATTAATGGAAATTTTATTTTTGTATAAGACCATGTGATATGACTAACAGTAGCTATGTTATGAGTCATAATGATACAATACATGAACGAGTATGCTTTCATGTTAGTAAAAGAATTTATGTATATATGATAAAAATGTGATTAGATTCTAAATTGAAAGAAATTTTATAGTCGGTTTTCTGTATTTGTAAGTGTAAAAATCCAGTGATGCCTCGTACCCTGTTTCGGCATTGAACATAGGTAAGAGATGTTACATTTTGTAGTATCAGAGCTACGGTTTAGTCAATTCTCAGACTACCGTAGCGTGGGTGTGAGAGTCTAGCTATACATGCCATATGTGGACTTGATAGTGTGATATCTCCCGACCCCAATGAGATTGTTTTGTTAAGTAGACATGCTTTCCAACCGAGCTACCATCGATAATGCATAAAGGGAATAAGTAAGTATGTATAACTTAGTGAATATATTGATTTATTGAGATGGACCTTTATGGTACGAGTTGATATACATGTGTGTTAATGGTGTGTAATGGATTAATTAATGGTTGTGGAATATGGATAAGATGCTACTGTTCTAATTGAATATTATAAATCAATCAATAAGATTGAATCTTTGTAGTGGATAAATGTGATGGGCTTATTATGAATAATAGATACTTATACATGACAATGATGAATGTGTTACCAAAAAGCTTGAAAGTGTGTTCATGATAAGTTGAAAATTTGAGATGTATAAATCAAATGCCTGATATTATGTTGATATGAAATGCTATACTATATATGTGTATGTACGAAAGTCAAAATTTTTAAAGGCTTTACAATATTCACTTCCCCTCAGTATAGTGTCATATGATGAAGTTCATCAGATTTACATTGAATAAGCTTGTAAGTGAGAAATAAAGAGTTTAGTGGTGAAATAGTTAATAATGTGATTAGAAAAGGGGAAATGGACTACTAAGTAAAAATGATTATGACTGAAATATTAGATGATTTTTCTAAAGATTATTCAGAATACGCAACGTTACTTTTTAAAAAGAAAAAAGAAAAAGCTATTCATGAGTAATCGATTTATTCATGTATGATATCTACAAAAATAATTTACTGGATATTTCTTCTAAATTAGTTCTATTAGTGAATTGAATAAGGTGGAATTATTGGTGACTTTAGTAGTTAGTTGCACAGTGGTAAAATGGAAAAGATATATGACTGGAGCTGTTATGATTATATATCTTACATAATATTTTATTTTTTGGGTATTTCACATGATTTGTTATATACAAAAATATATGTAATTACTCATTTTGAAATGTGATTACTATTTTATAGAAAAATTGCCTAATCATGATGTTAAATGGAATTGTTGAAAGTCTGATTAAAATATGAGCGGTACTACTTTATCTCTTTTCTGGTTTTCTAATCAATTATGCTTGAGAGAAAATTTGATAAAAAGATTCATATGATGTGGTTTTCTACTTCTATTGGTTGAAGCTCTAGATTATAAATATAATATAATATATATTCAAGAAAGATATTCATTAGTCAGAGACCATTATATTTATTATTATAACTCTAACTCTAATGTGGGAGTTTAGTAATATGAATCGCAGATGGTGGATATCATGTTATTAGACTGGTTGTTATTGGGACTATTTTTAGTCTTTTCTCTTCTATTTGGGAAGTATTATTGATATTGAAGTATTATTTTATTTATAAGGTTGAGACGCTGATCTTATTATGGTACTATGGTTTCAATTAGTATGATGGTTACAATTTCGAAAATTTTAAAGCTTCGGTATTGATAATTGATAGCTATACTAATGATACAGTTATTACAGAAAGATGTTTAAACAGGACAGTTACTATTGAGTAATCTATGAAAATTTTTCGGGGCATTTTATGTATCTAGACATTATCAGAAGTAAATGTGGTTGCTTGTTTTCTGATGAAAGTATCGTTGATCTGATTGATTTATGATCATTGTTCCTTTTTTTTTTCCATTGGTATTCTATTCTATTACGTCAGAGATAAGAAGCTGATAGTGAATTCATATGAAATTACTCTTCTGTTTCTTCTGGCTGTTATCCTATTTACATCTACATGGAAAATGTATTATCTCTGTTATAATTGACTATAGAATGAATGAACAGTGCATATTTTCTTCTGGTTTTTTTAAAAAGTCGTCAGGTTCATTATTATTTCATACGAATGGTGTTTCTTAATATACTGTATGGTTTTGTATCTTGAATTTCCTTATCTCAGTTTTCTTATCATTCTTATGGGTTAATTTATCATGTATCGCATATATTTAAGGCAAATATTGATAAAGGTGAGGATTATGACAGTTCAAGTTTAGAGTGTATATTGATTTCCTTTCCCCAAGTAATCTTGGCTATTGTCAGTGACTTCGAATAAGATGTTATGTTTCATCTGAGTTAATACAGTTAGTAAGTATTTGTGACTAGTATGTTGAAAGAAATATGAGAAATCATATGTTTGATCTGTTCTAACAATATAAAGAAGTGATCACTGCGGCATGCTAATAAGTAGTTAGGATCAACTCAGTAATTTCAATCAGAGTGAGCTGTTCAGTTAGAAAATAAATTAAACTATGCGTATTTATGTGCATCATTTGGTCAAGAAATGATGTTGTGCATACATGAATTTATAGATGAACAGTCTGAAGGAAGAATTTATATTCCTAAAAGTATGACACGGAGACATATCGATTGGGTTTTTCCTTAACTGAAAGAATGTGTGTGAATAGCAACAAATCTATGGGAAAGGTTAAAATATTGTAGGTGCTTAAAAGAAAATTTTTGTTTACCTTGTGAGTATTGGTTTCAGTGATTTGGCTTTTTGATAGATTTTTTATTCTAATTAAACCAATGTTTCTGTTATAAATTGGAGAAGCTCAGAATTGGATTGGTAAGTGTTAAGTTAAATGAACGTAGCATGAGCTGACTTTTGATTCTGAATTTTGAATTAGATCTGATTACTGATACTATTATTTCGAGATAGAATTGGTGTATTGAGAAACACAAGGTATGCAGAGAGTTTTCATTTAGAGCTCACCGTAGTATTTTATCTATTCATTTAAAAAGAAATAAAAACTAGAGTGATTTGAAGTAAATGTTCGGGTATACAGATATGAAATTCGATATTTCTAATTTTTGAGTTCAGATGTCATTTTGTTATCAGAGTTAAGTTGAATGACAAAATGCAATTAGGATTGTTATAGTCAATGATGAATCGGGTGTGATATTGAAATAAAGATAATATGAGTTCCGTATCAGAATTTCTCTTATTCTTGGCAAATGAAAGCTGTTATTTGGATTGTGATTGATCGATGATGAAAATCCTTATGATTATTTCAGAATTTGAGGATTATATTATTGATTATGGAAACAGCTACAGGAAACCTTGTGTACGAGACTGAATCGAATTGTGATTATGATAAAAACTGAAAGCAATTGTGAAAATTGGAAATAGTTTTTTACTAACATAAAAGTATACAGAATTGACACTTTGTTATATTGGATTTCAATTTGATGATAGAGTGTTTCTAAAAGTATTATTTTGAAGAGGATTGGTTGTGGATGTTTAAGAAATTTTTAGAAAAGATATTGAATCTCTTTACCAATAAGATTTTCGGGTATGAAAATCCCTAAAGGGGGAGAATTGTAATAGCCCGATACAGGGCCTAAATGGAATAGTGGTTACAAAACCACAAATTCGAGGTCAAAATATTTAATTCGATTGAGTTTAAAATTTATTTTGTGTTTCCAATATTTTGTGAAATTTTCGTTACAAAATTTTATTGTTTGTGTGTCCAATTTGATAAATTGACTAAATTGCAAAAGTAGTAAAATGTGCATTCTAGAAGGTAAAGGTGTTTAATTGATATGTGTTTTATTTATATTTTTATGGTTCAAATTTTTATGAAATTATTTTGTAAAAATTTCGTACGAAAATTTTGACGTTTGGGCATTCAATTTAGTCAAAAGGACTAAATTGTAAAAAGTGCAAAAGTTGAGTTCTACATGTTAGAGGTGTCCAATTGTTATGAAATTTTAAATTGGATGTCCTTAAATGGTAATTAGAGAATTGGTTAATTTATTTGACAAAAATGGACATGAAATGGGTGAAAAGATGAAAAAAATATTTATAAGTTAGGGGCATTTTGGTCATTTAGTGATTAAATGAATTAAAAATCAAATTAAATGCCACTTTTTGCTCATTTTCTTCCTCAAGGCTGAATATAGCATGGAGAAACCATGGCTAGGGTTTTTCAAGCTTCCAATGTAACACCCCTATCCCATAATCGTCGCCGGAATAAGACAAGGCGTTACCAGAAAATTTGGAAGCAAATCAATACAGTAAGATTTTGAACATTTTCTTGGATAAAAGATTATTTCTTTTCAAATGATGCTGCTAAGCACAATTTAAAGATCAATTTAAGAACTTAAAACAGAACGAACTTCCATAAGATTCCATATTCACATGGCTGTAATTTTACATGTTTCGAAATATTATTCACTTTAGTCTACTCTATACATGCCATACATTTCTAAAATATAACAATACTGAAATGTTAGATAGTGATAGTGTGACGAGTTGCTGACGATCCCCGAGCAATTGGCCAGAATCAACAATCTATAAAACAGAAGACATAACAACGTAGTAAGCTTTCCTAAGCTTAGTAAGCCTTAAGTAACACAATTAACTTTACTAAATTTTAAAAACATAATTTCCTATTCAAGTTGGTATATGTAAAAATCATTTGCTGAATGAACCTAATCACAACTGCACATACTTTACTCATCGGTTCATTTACTTAGAAATTGATATCACATAACCACTTCATTAATAAATTGCCACAGTGGCCAATTGTAGAGGTACTCAACCACAATCAAATTTCTCAGGGCTATATCCACTTCCATGATAATTTCATAAATGACCAATTATATATAAGCACACAATGCACCATTTATAAATATAAGTCACTTAACTTCAAACTCAAACGACAGAGTAATTCAATAACTTCACATGACTTCTCACATCAGTCGAACATGGCTTAATCGCATAGTAGTCTTAATACTTATTCCCATAGATATATATAAATCATTTCATATTTGTAATTCAATCTAGAGCAGATTTAATTATGAGTGTAGGACACATACCTGGCCAACTTAAGGTATTCCATCATCATTTAATCCCAGTGACTGAAAATCACATATACCTAAATCTTATACTTTCAAATACAAAATTTCACAATTGAATCTAATCAAATTCAGTCTGAGTCCTTCTTACATCAAAAGGTAAGTATCACATACCTGAGTCATTTACTGTATAGTACGAGCTCCATTTGTCATTTTAATGTGGGATTTCGTATTCATATATATATGCTGTTTATTTGAATTCACCGGCACTTGGCCGGCCAGGTATAAAACCCATTTCTAATTACCAGCTTCGAAGCTTATTAGGTCAATGTCCCGAATGATTTTGTACGATAGACCATTCAGAAAGTTTATCACACTTTATATTATACGCTTGTAGTATTCACATATCACAACATTTTAACAGGACAATGCTTTCAATTAGACCAACTCATAAAACAAATGATTTACTTTCATTTTTATAATAGCCATTTGGCCACGCCACACATCCCATAAGTTATTCGTTCTCATTTTATAAGCATATAATGATACACAACTTACACCTATCTCAAATTGGCCATTCAGCCTTATCACATATATACACTTACACATATATCACATTGGCCATTCGGCCTTATCACATGTACACACTTTCACAATCATCACATTGGCCATTCGGTCTTATCACATATACACTTACACATATATCACATTGGCCATTTGGCCTTATCACATGTATACACTTTCACATTCATCACATTGGCCATTTGGCCTTATCACATATATACACTTACACATATATCACATTGGCCATTCGGTCTTATCACATGTATACACTTTCACATTCATCACATTGGCCATTCGGCCTTATCACATATATACACTTACACATATATCACATTGGCCATTCGACCTTATCACATGTATACACTTTCACATTCATCACATTGGCCATTCGGCCTTATCACATATATACACTTACACATATATCACATTGGCCATTTGGGCTTATCACATGTATACACTTTCACATTCATCACATTGGCCATTCGGCCTTATCACATATATACACTTACACATATATCACATTGGCCATTCGGTCTTATCACATGTATACACTTTCACATTCATCATATTGGCCATTCAGCCTTATCACATATATACACTTACACATATATCACATTGGCCATTCGGCCTTATCACATGTATACACTTTCACATTCATCACATTGGTCATTCGGCCTTATCACATATATAAACTTACACATATATCACATTGGCCATTTGGTCTTATCACATATAATAAACACGTATCTTATATCTCATCCTTACGAATAGACCATAAAACATTTCTAATTATAATTCTTTCATCTTAAATTTCATATTAGGGCATAAGCATTTCTATAATAGTATCCATTAATCAAAATACAAAATAGGTTTAATTACTTAGAGACTTACCTCAAGGTGGTTAAGTTATTACTGATCACTATTCCACTAATCCCGCATTCTTTTCTTTCCAAATTGGTCTCTCTTTGATCTTGAGGTTTGAATTTAAATAATTAAATTAGTTTAATCCTCTTATCAAATTATCAAAATCAAAATACTAGTAATTTCATGCATGGATACATAAGGCACTATAACTTTATAATCATTTCAATTTAAACACATCACAAGCCTCATTTAGCCATTTCAAAGAGTATCAATTCAATCATCCTTTAATATCAAAATGATATCTCATGTGTACTTGTTCCAAATAACCGAATGTCACTTAAAGAAATCAAGGTACATACAAAATAGTTGTTTATAATTTAACCATTAAAGCATCCAACCTCACATTATACAAGCATAACACTAATATCGAATTCTTCTCTTGACTACTAGAAGTATAACCATCACATAGCTATTTCAAAGCTCACATACGGCACATTAACACCAACTTAGCTCAATTCACAATTTCACTAATGTATAATTTCTTAGCCAAAACCTATAAAATCCTTGAATTTGTCTAAAGCACATATATATTAAACTTCCCATTAAAATTAACTTGTAAAAACATCAACTAAGCATCAAATACTTAATTCCTTCATTCAAAAGAATACGGCCGTTCAAAGAGTAGCATAAAACACATTTTGCATTTAACTATATCATGCCTTAATGTCAAGCACACTAGATAATGGTGCAAACATCAATTAACAAACAACATCATTAAATCAATTTAAATACACATTCGACTAATACACAAACATATACCAATACTTTAACAATTTGAAAGCTCACTTAATGACCATTACTACTCAAACATCAAACACTCTAATTATTTCATTCTAAACATGACCGAATATGAATCCTTTTTATTTAACACCAAATTTTCCCTATTTCCTAGCTCAATTCAACAATGGCATAGGAAAATTAATCAAAGATAATGTTTCTTTCCCAAATACACCTATACGGCAATCTCCATTTCAAACCTCAATGAAATATTTAAACTTAATCATCATTTCATTTCTCATTCTACCACATATTAGGCTAACATATAAATATATACTATCAATTTAATTAGAAAAAATAATAAAAACGAACATAATCCTCACATTCTCCACAATAGCCGAATGTTACTACTCTATTTAGATAATCTTAACAAAATTTTACAATTAAACAAAATTATTAAACACATAGCACATAGCTGAATCTCCCATGGATTTCCTAATAGTCTATACTTTGTTATAAACATTCCTATGATCAAATTATGCTTCAAATATCCAAATTTTAAAGTACAAAACATCAAATTCAAATCCTTTAATCAACTATCATCCAAGGCCGAATGCCTCATCACCCTCAATTCTCAAAATTAAACCGTGGGTAGAAGAAGTTATGCCACAATCAACTCAAATACAAAAATAAATTTGTAAAAAACCCAAACATACCTTTGAATTAATGCCATCACCATGGCTGAAACTATGAGCTTCATTTTTCCTCCCCCCTTTTATGGTTCGGCAAAGATGAGAAGAAAAAAAAAATCTCCCTTTGTTTTTATCAAAAGTTTTCTTAATATAAAACTTGTATATTATAACATATTTTATAATTTATATTATAAAACACTTATTTATTATTTTATCAATAAAACAAGATGTATTCAAAGTCATTCTATCATCATTATGCCGTCTACTACTAAAATAATGGGGAATTTGACATGCAAATCCCCATGTTTCAAGCCATGCAATATTTGGCCCCTTTTTAATTAACCTCACCTATTTTCACTATTTCACACATAAGCCCTTATTAATTAAATTCACATCCAAATGTCACAAATCAATAAATCAAAATTTCACACATACAATTGCACATATAGTATGCACAAGTTATAACATTTAATACATTTTTCAACTCGGTTTAGTGGTCCCGAAACCACTTTTCGACTAGGGTCAACATAGGGATGTTATGTAACACCCCAAACCCGGTCTAGACGTTATGACCAGATCTGGTGCGTCACATGATCCTAACCTACGCTTATAACCTTTTAACTTGTTGAGACTTAGGTGAGGTTCGAATCAAATTAGAGAGCTTGCGAAAAACCAGTTCATTAATCCTTAAAGTTATCCATAGTTAATCTTAAAGCATTTTGAAAACATAGTTAAGATTTTGAAATCCGCGCAGCCTACGTCTAGTAGATTCGATATAGCAGGATTTAAAACATTAAAGAAAATAAACCCATAAAGAAAATTTAAAAGCGGCCTTATTACAAATTTAAAACCCAAAAATAACTTAATAATAAAATACTTTAAACAAAATGAAAACCAGTACTGCAGATACTGTGGCCACTCCGAATCTCTCGCAGCTCCAAGCCCACTATGGTTGAGGGTTACCTGCAGGGATTAATTAAAAAGGGTGAGTTTGGCAACTCAGTGTGCAACAATATCTCAACCATAGGCCAAAACAGATCAAGCCTCAGAAACAGGTTTAATTGGGCCTTGGCCCATTACAGGAGTCAGATTAAGCCCAAAGGCCCATAACAGAAACAGATCAGATATAACATTATGCAAACAAAACCCAACCCAAATCCATCCTTAGCACCCCCGTACCAGCCTTACACCATGTGGGGAGACTACTCGACCCACCCAACCGCTACACGCCACAGATATTTGCAGCGAGGCTGCCAGATATAATTTGCAGTAAGACTGCCAGATAACATTTGCAGCGAGGCTGCCAGATATATTTGCAGCGAGGCTGCCAGATATTGTGACGAGGTCACCAGATATAAATATTGTGGCGAGGCCACCAGATTTGCAGCGAGGCTGCCAGATAATAATGTGACAAAGTCACCAGATTGCAGCGAGGCTGCCAGATAATAATGTGACAAAGTCACCAGATTGCAGCGAGGCTGCCAGAACGCTTCCTCCATCATAAACCCATGCCCCATGCAACATAAGAACATAAATACTAGCATGCAACATATAACATCTCATGCATCAGATATGCTCACATTAAATGGTAACTCATGTAGATACATAAAATCATACATTTCATACAGAATTGACCCTAGGGGTATAATAGTCTTTTTACACCTAGGGGTATTTTGGTAATTTTCCATATTTAAGGGTATTTTAGTCCTTTTTCATATTTTCAGAGGTTTTGTGCGAATCCAATAAATTATTAGCCCCCATATAACCATGGAAGTCGAATTAAGCCAAATTTCCAATTTTGCCCTTTTTAGCCTAAAACCCCTAATGGGCCTTCCTATGTCCAATATCGTCTCAAACCCGTTAAGCCCAATTTTAGGTTCTAGTTTACCAACTTAGCCATGTTTTTATTATTCAAGTTTACCAGAAAGTCCTTTATGAACATATTCAAATTTGGGCTCGGAAGCCCTTTGGGCCCGCTTTGGCCCACTGAAGCCCATCTTACCCCAAACGCTCGAACTTGCACCTTCTACAATTTCGCCAATGCCAATTCCTAATGTGACTACAACAGAGTAATCGGTTACTCTTATTTCCTTTCAAGACTGACTTTTCGGTCACTTTTGATCGGTCACCTAGCACAGCTTCGATTATTTCGGCTTTTAGCCGTCCTAGTCTATGATGGGGATACGTTACACACCTGCTACCGATGAAATGTTGACGAAATCCACGTACGAAGAACCTACAATCGGATACTAACTATTAGTCTAATAATTGATGACCCAAGAGTTATAAGCCCCTTACCATAATCGGCCTATATGGCCTAAGATCGAAATCTTACCCCTTTCGGTTATGAACTAGATCACGATGTCCAACCACGCTAATCTACAATAGCCTCCTTTGCTGCACGCCTCTTGTCCACCCTAACGCATATAAGCCAGAGAAAAACCACAAGATCCTTAGTCTAGAACGTTAACCTTCCCCTAAGGGGGTTCGGCTTCTAGCCTTAATATCATAAGACTAATCGCTACAAGACCATGAGACACTTACCAATCTAAGTCCCAAATCACAGCTACTCCACTTGTTTCAACGAGGAAGAAAGAGTGTTGGAGGGTTACGATTTTTAGAAGAGAAAGAAATAGGGTCCCAAGCATCAAAGGTCTGACTAACAAGAGAATCAGGAAAAGAAGGAGAAATGATAAGTTTCGGTCAATAGGTAAACAAAGGAGGTGTTTCGGTCATACAGGGTATTCGGCCAAGGGGGTTGTAGTCAAAAGAATATTCGGTTTAGGGGTTTGAAGAAGAAGAGAAGAATAAGAGTGTAAAGGAAGTGTTTCGGCAAAGTGGTGTTTGCTTCCGGCTTTTTGTGACCTTTAACCAGAGAGTGAAGTCAAGAGAAGATGTGTGAATGATAGAAGAAGAAAATGGAGAAAAGTAAATGAGAAAGGAGGTTCGAGAGAGTAGAGAATGAGTATTCAGTTTAACCAAAAGAAGAACGGTACACAATAGGCTTCTTTAGAAGTTCCAAATTCGGCAATGAGGTGCAATAGTGGTTCGGCTACAAGGTTATTGAGAGGAACGAAATGGCCAAAAGAAATACCTAATAGACTTATGAAAAACGACAAAAGAGTGAGAGTTTTGCTAACCTAAAGGGATCGGCTCATACACCTCAAGAGGACCTTAGGCAATCGGCATACTAAGTCCCTAATTGCCGAAATTACCTACACCAAAAGTCCTTCAACCGATTATCATTTTTTTTAAAATTCAAAGGCTCCACAAATCACTCCTTGATTTGCTCCTCAACCTCCTCCATGATTTACTCTTTGACCAATTCAAATCTCTTCCAACCAGAGTTCAATTCCGCCTCAAACTCCTACCTGCACAAGCTGAAAAAAAATAAAACGCTACCTCTGCAACTTCTGGCGTTTGAACCCCTGACCTCTAAGCTCATTTAGGCGCCACCCTTTAAGGAACCTAGTGGCGTCTCCTTTGCCACTTTACCACTGATTCATTTGTGTTATACTTCTCACGCAATTCCTTAAGACCCTTATTTCCACTGATCCCCTATTTCCTAAGGCAAAAATTAAAAATTTTGCCGAGCTTCCAACCAACTCATGGGCCTTCCATAAGCCCATTAACACTTCCCAAACATGCATTACACACCTGCTTACCAACATTTAAACATTTTAACAGACAAAGACAAATCTAAGAAAACCCGAAAATTAGGGCGTTACAACTCTACCCTCCTTAAGGAAATTTCGTCCTCGAAATTTACCTTATCCAAACAAATGGGGATATTGCTGACGCATTGCCTCCTCTGGTTCCCAAGTAGCTTCCTCTCTGCCATGATTACGCCATAGTACCTTTACCAATGGGACTGATTTTCTTCTTAAAACCTTCACATCTCGATCCAGAATCTGCACAGGTTCTTCCTCGAAAGTTAAGTCAGACTGAACTTCCACTTCTGTAACTGGTAGAATATGGGCAGGGTCAGAACGATATCGTCTCAGCATAGATACGTGGAACACGTCATGGATTCTATTTAACTCTGAGGGTAATTCTAACTGATACGCCACCGGGCCCACTCGCTTAAGAACCCGATAAGGCCCAATAAACCTCCGACTCAGCTTGCCTTTCTTACCAAATCTCAATATCTTCTTCCAAGGCGAAACTTTCAGAAAAACCATATCACCTACTGAATACTCAATCTCTTTACGCTTCAGATCTGCATAAGACTTCTGTCGATCAGATGCCTCTTTCAAACGGTCCCTTATTACCTTGACCTTCTCTTCAGTCTCTGCTACCAATTCAGGTCCAAGAACTTGCCGCTCGCCCAATTCGGTCCAACAACTAGGTGATCGACACTTACGCCCATACAATGCTTCATAAGGTGCCATACGGATACTAGCCTGATAGCTGTTATTATATGCAAACTCCGCCAACGGTAAATAGTCCTCCCAACTGCCTCGAAAATCGATAACACAGCCCCTCAACATATCCTCTAGAATCTGAATAACCCTCTCAGACTGACCATCAGTCTGAGGATGAAAAGCCGTGCTAAAGTTCAGCCGCGTTCCCAACGCTTCATGCAACTTTTGCCAGAACCGAGATGTGAATCTAGGATCTCGATCAGAAATGATAGACACTGGCACCCCGTGTAGTCGCACAATCTCTGCCACATACAATTTGGCTAACCTCTGAAGTGAATAATCAGTACGTACAGGGATGAAATGAGCAGACTTAGTCAACCTATCCACGATCACCCAAATCGAGTCCTTCTTTGACGGCGTCAAGGGCAACCCACTAACAAAATCCATGGTCACCCTCTCCCATTTCCAAAGTGGTACCTTTACTGGTTGCAGAAGTCCAGAAGGTAACTGATGTTCAGCTTTCACTTGCTGACAAGTCAGACATTTCCCCACAAATTCTGTTACTTCTCGCTTCAGTCCAGGCCACCAATACAACTTCTTTAAGTCATGATACATCTTATTACCTCCAGGGTGCATAGCACACAACCCTTTATGAGCTTCATTCAGAATTGCTTGCCTTAACTGAAAATCCTTCGGAACACAGATTCTACCGCGAAAACACAGAACTCCTTCACTGTTAAATCCAAACTCAGAAGTATTCCCGTTTTTAAGCTGCTGAAATCGAGCATCCAGAGACTCATCCCTTAACTGCTTTTCCTTAATCTCATCCACCCAAGTTGGTCTTACTTGCAATTCTGCTAACAAGCTACCATCGTCATACAGACTCAAACGAGCAAACATAGCTCTCAGGTCAGATACAGTTCTACGACTTAGGGCATCAGCCACCACATTAGCTTTGCCTGGATGATACTCAATCACACAATCATAATCCTTAAGCAACTCGATCCATCTCCGTTGCCTAAGGTTCAACTCCTTCTGAGTCAACAAGTACTTAAGACTCTTATGATCTGTGTATATAATACACCTTTCTCCATACAGATAATGTCTCCAAATCTTAAGTGCAAAGATTACTGCTGCCAACTCCAGATCATGGGTAGGATAGTTTACTTCATGAGGTTTAAGCTGTCGCGATGCATAAGCAACCACCTTACCCTCTTGCATCAACACACAGCCCAACCCAACATGCGATGCATCACTGTACACGGTAAAATCTTTTCCAGACTCTGGTTGAATCAGTACAGGTGCCTCGGTCAGAACCCTCTTAAGCTTCTCAAAAGCTTCTTGCTGCAGCTGGGTCCAAACAAATGGTACGCCTTTCCTTATGAGTTTCGTTAATGGTGCTGCCATCACAGAAAATCCTTCTACAAACCTTCTGTAGTATCCAGCTAAACCCAGAAAACTCCGAATTTCGGCCACAGACTTCGGTGGTTTCCATTCCAGAATCGCTTCGATCTTTCGAGGGTCCACTTTAATCCCCTCAGCAGACACAACATGCCCCAAGAACGTCACTTCCCTCAACCAGAACTCACACTTACTAAATTTCGCATAGAGCTCCTTTTCCCTTAACACTTGCAGCACAACACGGAGATGCTCATCATGTTTCTCTTCAGATTCAGAATAGACCAAGATATCGTCGATAAAGACGACCACGAATCGATCCAGGTATGGCTGAAACACTCGATTCATCAGGTCCATAAAAGCTGCAGGTGCATTGGTCAGCCCAAATGGCATAACCAAGAACTCATAGTGACCATAACGAGTTCTGAATGCCGTCTTGTGAATATCCACCTCTTTCACCCTTAATTGATGATACCCAGATCGAAGATCTTGGAAAATACTGAAGCTCCTCTAAGCTGGTCGAACAGATCATCGATTCTTGGCAACGGGTACCTATTCTTAATTGTCAGCTTGTTCAACTGCCGGTAATCAATGCACATCCGCATTGACCCATCTTTCTTCTTAACGAAAAGCACTGGTGCTCCCCACGGAGACACACTTGGCCTAATGAAACCTCTATCCAACAGTTCTTGAATCTGCGCCTTTAGCTCCACCAACTCCTTTGGTGCCATTCTGTACGGTGCAATGGACACCGGTGCCGTACCAGGCAACAGATCGATCCCAAACTCAACCTCTCGATTAGGAGGCAGACCTGGAAGCTCTTCTGGAAACACATCTTGGAAGTCCTTAACGGTTCTCACTTGATCCACAGTTAGCTCCTCAGACTCCGCTTGACTTATAAATGCCATAAAAGCCTCACATCCTTTACGAATCCACTTCTCAGCTCTTAATGCTGACACCACATTAGACAGATAATCTCTACGTTCACCAATCACCATAACTTCCCCATCCTCTGCGGTTTTTAAACTCATTCGCTTAGCAGCACAATCCAAAGTAGCCCTATGCTTTACAAGCCAATCCATTCCTAAGATTAGATCGAATTCTCCGAAGGGTAGCTCCATCAAATCTCCAGAAAAGATCTTTCCTTGAGTCTCCATAGGCACGTCTCTATACAATTTGTCTACCCTAACCGAGTGACCCAAAGGACTTAGTACCGTTACCCTACTCACTGTCTCCTCAGAACGTACTCCCAACGACCCAGATATAGCACATGCAACATAAGAGTGTGTAGATCCAACATCTATTAACGCAGTGAATGGTATACGAGAAATCAAGAACGTACCGGTTATGACGTCAGGGGCATCACCTTCCTCTCGTCGACGAGCTGCATAGACTAACGCTGGCTGACGAGCCTCAGCAAAACCAGCACCCCTACCAGGCGCTCCTCGTCCTCGACCATTTCCATTTCCACCTCTGCCTTGTCCACGACCTCTTGGAGCTGGTGGTCCACCCCTCACTGGCTGAGCAACCCTCTGATCTCTAACTTGATTCTGATCAGGTTCCTGTGGACAATCCTTAATTCTATGCTCCATCGACCCACATCGAAAACAGGCTCCAGTACGCTTCCGACACTCGCCCGTATGGATCCTACCACAACTCCTGCAACTCTGAGGTCTGACAGCATTCATTGGCACCGCTCGTACTGGTTCTGCCATCCTTGCTCTTTTAACATTCCTATTATTCCCACCAGATGATCCAGAATCCCTCCGGAAGCGGTTCCGATCCTTCTCGCGGTTCTGCCTCTCAGTACGCTTTACTTCCTCAGCTATCTTAGCTTTCTCAACTAGAGCAGCAAAATTACGCTCCCTCTGCGGAGCAATCAGCACCCTTAACTCATCCCTCAAACCGTCCTCAAAGCGCACACTACGCTCGTATTCAGTGGCAACTATCCCAGAAGCATATCGACTCAGCCTCAAGAACTCAGCCTCGTACTCAGATACCGTTTTACCTCCCTGAACCAAATTCAAAAATTCCTTCCGACGCGCGTCCACATAGCTAGCTCCAACGTATTTTCCTTTAAAGGCTGTCTTAAACAGCTCCCATGTTACCTCACCAGCTGCAGTTCCATCTCTTACTGTGAGCCACCACTGATAAGCCTCATCTCTAAGTAACGATACAGCTCCCTTCAGCTTCTGCTCCACAGAACAGTCCAGATCGTCCATAATTCGCTCTGTGGCCTCCAACCAATACTCGGCCACGTTTGGGGCTACACCAGACACACCCCTGAAGAATTCTGCTCCATTAGCTCGGAGTCGCTCAGATATCGCACCCCGAAATCCATTACCAGTACTCGCCCCAGCAACCCTTTCCAAAACTCGAAGCATCGCTTGTGATAGGGCATCATCCCCTACACCCCTATCATGAGATTCCACCTCTGTTGCTGGTGATACTGGTATCTCAGCTGCTGGTGCATGACCCGAAGAAGAAGATTCGGCTCGTGTGCTACCTCGGCCACGTCCACGGCCCCTACCACGAGCTGCTCGCGTACTCATTTCGTATGTTCTGTTTTAGAAGTTTTATGAGTCAGATTAATATTTCAGTGTTTATTAAAGATATCTTATGAATAGTAGAGTTTCAAAGTTTATCTTCTTTCGCGGTAGCCTAGGTACAGTCTCAGTTTATCTATCAGAGTCTCTACAGTTTCAGTAATACCCTAGCTAAAGTATCACAATATAGTCTTTAGTCAGGCATACAATCAGAATTTTCAGATACAATCAGAAAAGTTCAGAAAACTTACAGGCTTGGGCCGGAGATTCGGTGTGCCACTACTTCGAAAGATCTCCTAGGATAACTTAATTTATTCTTTGAAAATAACCCTTTTTTTTTTTTTTTTTTTTTTTTTAGACCCGTTCCACAGCCGAGTTGTTGCAACCTGGCTCTGATACCACTAAATGTAACACCCCAAACCCGGTCTAGACGTTATGACCAGATCTGGTGCGTCACATGATCCTAACCTACGCTTATAACCTTTTAACTTGTTGAGACTTAGGTGAGGTTCGAATCAAATTAGAGAGCTTGCGAAAAACCAGTTCATTAATCCTTAAAGTTATCCATAGTTAATCTTAAAGCATTTTGAAAACATAGTTAAGATTTTGAAATCCGCGCAGCCTACGTCTAGTAGATTCGATATAGCAGGATTTAAAACATTAAAGAAAATAAACCCATAAAGAAAATTTAAAAGCGGCCTTATTACAAATTTAAAACCCAAAAATAACTTAATAATAAAATACTTTAAACAAAATGAAAACCAGTACTGCAGATACTGTGGCCACTCCGAATCTCTCGCAGCTCCAAGCCCACTATGGTTGAGGGTTACCTGCAGGGATTAATTAAAAAGGGTGAGTTTGGCAACTCAGTGTGCAACAATATCTCAACCATAGGCCAAAACAGATCAAGCCTCAGAAACAGGTTTAATTGGGCCTTGGCCCATTACAGGAGTCAGATTAAGCCCAAAGGCCCATAACAGAAACAGATCAGATATAACATTATGCAAACAAAACCCAACCCAAATCCATCCTTAGCACCCCCGTACCAGCCTTACACCATGTGGGGAGACTACTCGACCCACCCAACCGCTACACGCCACAGATATTTGCAGCGAGGCTGCCAGATATAATTTGCAGTAAGACTGCCAGATAACATTTGCAGCGAGGCTGCCAGATATATTTGCAGCGAGGCTGCCAGATATTGTGACGAGGTCACCAGATATAAATATTGTGGCGAGGCCACCAGATTTGCAGCGAGGCTGCCAGATAATAATGTGACAAAGTCACCAGATTGCAGCGAGGCTGCCAGATAATAATGTGACAAAGTCACCAGATTGCAGCGAGGCTGCCAGAACGCTTCCTCCATCATAAACCCATGCCCCATGCAACATAAGAACATAAATACTAGCATGCAACATATAACATCTCATGCATCAGATATGCTCACATTAAATGGTAACTCATGTAGATACATAAAATCATACATTTCATACAGAATTGACCCTAGGGGTATAATAGTCTTTTTACACCTAGGGGTATTTTGGTAATTTTCCATATTTAAGGGTATTTTAGTCCTTTTTCATATTTTCAGAGGTTTTGTGCGAATCCAATAAATTATTAGCCCCCATATAACCATGGAAGTCGAATTAAGCCAAATTTCCAATTTTGCCCTTTTTAGCCTAAAACCCCTAATGGGCCTTCCTATGTCCAATATCGTCTCAAACCCGTTAAGCCCAATTTTAGGTTCTAGTTTACCAACTTAGCCATGTTTTTATTATTCAAGTTTACCAGAAAGTCCTTTATGAACATATTCAAATTTGGGCTCGGAAGCCCTTTGGGCCCGCTTTGGCCCACTGAAGCCCATCTTACCCCAAACGCTCGAACTTGCACCTTCTACAATTTCGCCAATGCCAATTCCTAATGTGACTACAACAGAGTAATCGGTTACTCTTATTTCCTTTCAAGACTGACTTTTCGGTCACTTTTGATCGGTCACCTAGCACAGCTTCGATTATTTCGGCTTTTAGCCGTCCTAGTCTATGATGGGGATACGTTACACACCTGCTACCGATGAAATGTTGACGAAATCCACGTACGAAGAACCTACAATCGGATACTAACTATTAGTCTAATAATTGATGACCCAAGAGTTATAAGCCCCTTACCATAATCGGCCTATATGGCCTAAGATCGAAATCTTACCCCTTTCGGTTATGAACTAGATCACGATGTCCAACCACGCTAATCTACAATAGCCTCCTTTGCTGCACGCCTCTTGTCCACCCTAACGCATATAAGCCAGAGAAAAACCACAAGATCCTTAGTCTAGAACGTTAACCTTCCCCTAAGGGGGTTCGGCTTCTAGCCTTAATATCATAAGACTAATCGCTACAAGACCATGAGACACTTACCAATCTAAGTCCCAAATCACAGCTACTCCACTTGTTTCAACGAGGAAGAAAGAGTGTTGGAGGGTTACGATTTTTAGAAGAGAAAGAAATAGGGTCCCAAGCATCAAAGGTCTGACTAACAAGAGAATCAGGAAAAGAAGGAGAAATGATAAGTTTCGGTCAATAGGTAAACAAAGGAGGTGTTTCGGTCATACAGGGTATTCGGCCAAGGGGGTTGTAGTCAAAAGAATATTCGGTTTAGGGGTTTGAAGAAGAAGAGAAGAATAAGAGTGTAAAGGAAGTGTTTCGGCAAAGTGGTGTTTGCTTCCGGCTTTTTGTGACCTTTAACCAGAGAGTGAAGTCAAGAGAAGATGTGTGAATGATAGAAGAAGAAAATGGAGAAAAGTAAATGAGAAAGGAGGTTCGAGAGAGTAGAGAATGAGTATTCAGTTTAACCAAAAGAAGAACGGTACACAATAGGCTTCTTTAGAAGTTCCAAATTCGGCAATGAGGTGCAATAGTGGTTCGGCTACAAGGTTATTGAGAGGAACGAAATGGCCAAAAGAAATACCTAATAGACTTATGAAAAACGACAAAAGAGTGAGAGTTTTGCTAACCTAAAGGGATCGGCTCATACACCTCAAGAGGACCTTAGGCAATCGGCATACTAAGTCCCTAATTGCCGAAATTACCTACACCAAAAGTCCTTCAACCGATTATCATTTTTTTTAAAATTCAAAGGCTCCACAAATCACTCCTTGATTTGCTCCTCAACCTCCTCCATGATTTACTCTTTGACCAATTCAAATCTCTTCCAACCAGAGTTCAATTCCGCCTCAAACTCCTACCTGCACAAGCTGAAAAAAAATAAAACGCTACCTCTGCAACTTCTGGCGTTTGAACCCCTGACCTCTAAGCTCATTTAGGCGCCACCCTTTAAGGAACCTAGTGGCGTCTCCTTTGCCACTTTACCACTGATTCATTTGTGTTATACTTCTCACGCAATTCCTTAAGACCCTTATTTCCACTGATCCCCTATTTCCTAAGGCAAAAATTAAAAATTTTGCCGAGCTTCCAACCAACTCATGGGCCTTCCATAAGCCCATTAACACTTCCCAAACATGCATTACACACCTACTTACCAACATTTAAACATTTTAACAGACAAAGACAAATCTAAGAAAACCCGAAAATTAGGGCGTTACATGTTACATCCAAGCTCAATTGTAAGTCTGTTCTAGCCCCGTTTTTAATGTTCTTTACATTTTTGGAGTCCTGATAACTTGATTTAGGTTATTCTAGCAATAATTTAACCTAAGGTACATATTTGGAAAAATACCCATAGGTGAAATGTGTTTATTTTGATGTTTTAGGATAGAATATGAGGTTTTAATTTATGCTAAACAACTTGTGCTACTCGGTTTTAAGTAAAAGCGAGTAAAACGACATAATAGGTAAAAATACCTAATGTGCATAAGTATATGTTAGAGTGGGAGTTTGATGTTGTCGTTGGTAAAAAAATGATCAGCATGTTCTAAAACATAAGAATTAGGGATAAAGTTTAATTTCTTAGCCTTAGGGCAAAAGTGTAAATATGCAAAAGTTTAGGGGCAAAATCATAATTTTGCCAAAGTTAGAGTTAAGGAGTGTTTTGATAAATGAGTTTTAAATAAGCTAAATGTGTCATTTTAGATCAAGAAAGATGTGGAATCGACCTTGATCGGGAAAGGAAAATATTATGGACTAAATTGTAAAATTTCTATATTTTGCACCGAGGTAAGTTTATATGTAAATAATGATTTGTTTTTATTATGTTGTGATATTTTATTGTGTGACATGTGAAATAAGTTTTAGTATTGTACAATTAATGGATATAAATGGTGAATTGTGGTTGATGAAGTGGGATTAAATGAGGAAATCTCAGTTGAACCTTCAGAATGAAAAAACGTGGTGCTAAGTGGATATACCACGGTTATATGTGTAACATGGTGCTAAGTGGATATGCCACGGTTATACATATAATGTGGTGCTAAATGGATATGCCACGGTTATTCATATAATGTGGTGCTAAATGGATATGCCACGGTTATACATGTTGATTCGAACAGTGGCGCTAAGTGCGTATGCCACGAATACATATGTTATCCCAATAGTGTGGTGCTATGTGCATATACCACGAAGTTGGGCATCAATTATAGAGGGTGGAGTTATGTGCTAAAACCACCGGATATTCTTACATTCCAAAGTGTTCAACGGGAGAAACAAGTTTGTTAAATGGAAATTTATGCGAAAAATGCAGAAATACATACCGAGATATGAATATATGGGTTTTGAACCATAAGTTATATAAGTGATTGAACTTTGATAAGATAAATATGGAAAAGTGTTCTTTTGCAAGTTGATAATAAGGAATTTTAGTGAAAGAGGTAAAATTTGGGATAAACAGCTTAAAGCAGCAGCAGAGGAGTGACTTTGAAAAATTACCAAAAATGGTAAAAATTGAATTAGAAGTTGAATGAGATATGAAATTAAATCTTATTGAGTATATTTTTATATAAAGAAACAAAAAAAGTAAAAGAATTCTATATTATGAGTTATTTAAATTTTTGTAAGACTGGTTCAGATTGATTTTGTGATCCCCTATTCTAATTTGGAAAAATCATTAAAAATTGTACAAAACTAGTTATGGAACATAATTTATATGGTTAGATTCCTTATTGAGTCTATTTTTAGAAGAAAGAAACAATAGCATTTTTTTAATTCTGTATAAAGAGAAATTGAAATATTAGTGAAGAGTTGTCAGGACTGTCGAGTAGCAAAATAGGGGAAGCTTTAATGGACAAACTGTATTTATTGGCCCAACCAAAAATTTTGAAATTTTTATGGTAAGAAGATAGATGAGTATAATTTATGGGAAAATTTTCGGATCTTAATTTGGAGTTCTGTCGCTCTAGATAAAAAATAATTTAGTGACTATTACTCGAGTAAATAGCTTGAAAAGGGCTTAAGCAAATGGTGGGACTATGTGTAGTTGTAATTATACTATTATGAGAACATGTTATGAAGTTTTATAAAAGTTTGTAATAAATTGATTACTATTTACACATTTACTTACTAAGCTATAGTTCTTATTCCCTTCCCTTATTTTTTCTTATAGAGTTTCAGATGCTAGCTCGAGTTGGAGGTCGCCACAGATACTATCACACTATCAGGCTGAGGTTGGTATTAAAAGATTCCAAAATATTTATAAGTTTATGGCATGTATAAGGACTTGAATATATGTATATATGTTACTGAGTTGGCCTAAATTAATGGAAATTTTATTATTGTATAAGACCATGTGATATGACTAGTATAAGACCATGTGATATGACTAGTATGCTTGCATGTTAGTAAAAGAATTTATGTATATATGATAAGAATGTGATTAGATTCTAAATTTAAAGAAATTTTATAGCCGGTTTTGTGTATTTGTAAGTGTAAAAATCAAGTGATGCCTCGTACCCTGTTTCGGCATTGAACATAAGTAAGAGGTGTTACATTTAGTGGTATCAGAGCTATGGGCACGAGTTTGACCTTATCTAATGATGGTTCTATATTAGCCGAGTTGAGGACTAAGCCATTATTTCTGCAGCAGATTTGTGAAGCTCAAAAGAATGATGATGAATTGCAGGCCAAGAGGGTTCATTGCAAGATGGGTGATAACTTAGATTTTTGAGTTAGCTTAGATGATTGCTTGATGTTTCATGATAGAATTTGTGTTCCTAGAGATGAGGAGCTAATTCAGGAAATTTGCTTGAGGCACATATTGGTTGTTTATCTGTACATCCGGGTAGCACAAAAATGTATAATAACTTGAAGAAATTGTATTGGTGGTCGAGCATGAAAGAGGACATTTCATCATTTGTGACAAAGTGTCTGATCTACCAACAGGTGAAGGCGGAGCATCAGGTACCTTCGGGTTTGCTTCAGCCAGTAATGATTCCCACGTGGAAGTGGGATAGTATTACCATGGGTTTTGTGACCAGGTTGCCTTTGACACTGAAAAACGAAGATGCTGTGTGGGTTATTGTGGACAGATTGACGAAGTCAGCTCATTTCATATCAGTATGTGTTGATTATTCACTTGATAAATTGGTCGAATTATATGTTGCTGAAATTGTGAGGTTACATTGGGTACCTATGTCTATCATCTTGGATAGAGATCCGTGGTTCACCCCGAAATTTTGGAAATAGTTGCAAGAGGCACTAGGTATGAAGTTAAATTTTAGTATCACATTTCACCCGCAGACCGATGGCCAATCCGAGAGGATAATCCAAGTTCTTGAAGATATGCTTCGGTGTTGTGTTTTAAAGTTCGAGGGTAGTTGGGAAAAATATTTGCTTGTGGTGGAATTTGCCTACAACAATAGTTATCAGTCGAGTATAAGGATGGCACCTTATGAGGCACTGTACGACCGAAAATGTCAAACTCTCTTGTATTGGACTGAGTTGAGTGAGAAACACATTCATGGTGTTGACCTGGTTAGAGAGATGAGGAAAATGTAAAGATAATTTGAGATTGTTTAAAGGCTACTTATGACCGAAAAAAGTCTTATGCTAATTTCAAAAGGAAAGAGATTGAATTTTAGGTTGGTGATAAAGTATTCTTGAAAGTGTTGCCACGGAAGAAAATATTAAGATCTGGCCGGAAAGGCAAGTTAAGTCTACATTTTATTGGACCGTATGAGGTTACGAAAAGAATAAGGTTGGTGGCATAATGTCTAGCTTTGCCATCAGAATTAAAGAAGATAGATAATGTGTTTCATGTGTCAATGTTATGACGGTATCGTTTAGATCCGTCACATGTGATTTCACCTACGGATGTTGAGATTTAGTCGAACATGACCTATGAGGAGGAGCCGATTAAGATTTTAGCTCGAGAGGTTAAATAGTTAAGAAACAAGGATATAGTTTTGGTGAAAGTGTTGTGGCAAAAACATGGTGTGGAAGAGGCTACATGGGAATCGGAGGAAGCTATGAGGAAACAGTACCCAAACCTATTTACTAGTAAGATTTTTTGGGACAAAAATCTCTAAAGGGGAAAGAGTTATAACAGCCTGAATTAGGGGCTCAATGAAAAAGTGGTTTGAAAACCATGAATTCGAGGTTTAAAGTATTATTTCAATTTAGTTTTGATGTTTACTAGGTGTTTGGATAAATATGTGAAATTTTGGTGTGTGAATTTTATTGGTTACATGTCGAATTTGGTATGTTGGACTAAATTGCAATAGGTGAAAAATATGGGTTTTATTTCATAAGGTACTTGATTGAATTAGGTTTTGAAATTAAAGGCCTTTATATGGTAATTAGGTCATTTTAACTTAGCTTGGACAAAAATGCCTAAGGAATGGTAGGTATAACAAAGGTTTTAATGAAGGGCATTTTGGTCAATTAGTTAATAAAAGAATAAAAAGGGAAAAATAAGGCAAAATCTTTTCCATGAATTCTCTCCTTGGCCAAATATAGAGAGGAAGCCATAGCTAGGGTTTCTTCAACTTCCAAGCTTGATTGTAAGTGATTTCTAGCCTCGTTTTTAATTCTCTTCATATTTTTAGAATCCTCGTCGCTTGTTTTAGCTATTTCTACCCTTATTTTAAGTTTGGGTTGATGTTAAAAATTTTACCCATGTATGATATGCAAGTATTTTGATGTTTAATGGTGGAATGTGAAGGTTTAGGGTGTGGTAAACTATGATTACTAGGTGATTTTTCATGAAAGTCCCTAAAAAGGACCAAATTGCAAAGTTAATAAATTGAGTGGTAAAAGTATACATTGATGAGAAATGTGGGCTGTTTTGAGTGCCATGAATATTTTGCTAGGCTTGGTGTCCAAGAGAATTGATACATTTCAATTTACGAGCCTAAGGACTTAGTTGTAAAAATTGACTAAGTTAGGGGTAAAATGGTAAAAATTGTCATAGGATGATTTTGGACTAAATTGAGTAATGTGTGCATTAAACTAGTTAAATGTGTCATTATAAATTGAGAAGATCGAGGAATCAACCTTGATCGGGGCAAGGGCAAGGTCTCGGATTAAGTTGCAAAATACCGCTTTTTGTTGTCGAGGTAAGTTTACATGTAAGTAATGTGTCCATTTTATTTGTACATTAATAATTCTAATGGATGTTATGAAATGTTGCTATTGAATAATCTCCTATGATGTTGAAAGTATTGAAATGAGGGTTCCTGTTTGAACTTTCGGAATAACGAGTGATACGGATAAATATGGCTAGGTCACATGTGTAATAATGTGAGCTTCACCATGTAGACTCGAGAACTATGGAACTTAATGGCTAAGTCACATGTGTGATAAAGTGAACTTCACCATGTGAACAAGATAGTTACGAGACTAAAAGGCTATGTCACATGAGTGATAAAGTGAACTTCACCATGTGTACATGAGAGCAATATCATATGTAGCTAAGTCACATGGGTGATAAAGTGAACTTCACCATGCGCACACGAGGGCTACGAGACAAGATGGCTATGTAACATGGGTGATAAGGTGAACTTCAGCATGTGTACCCGAGAGTCGGGCTTATGTGTTGGGGAATCATGAGAGGAAAGTCCATCGAGTATCAAATGTTAATTTGAAGAGTTCAACGGGAATACTTACTAAAGAGATTTGGTGTGGTAGTATGATATGTGCATACAGGTGTGTTCTTTTAGGCAACTGTAATTGAGGGAAAATGCATGTGGATGCGAAGGTGCATGTGGACTTAAGTAGGTGAAAATAATGTGCATGATTTTTATGGAAATGTTGGTAAGTTTAGGTGGTAAGTTTGTGTGTGAGAGATAAACCTTGGAATGGCTAAATGTTGTTATGATGATAATTATTTACACATAGACTTACTAAGCTTTGAAAGCTTACTCTTTTCTCTTTTCCCTTATCTTATAGATTCAGTCAAGCCAGCTTGGGATCAGAATGAGTTGAAGGATCACCCACACTATTGACGTTATATTTTGGGTATAGTAAAATGAACTCTTTAGACTATGGCATGTATAAGGACTTAATGGCATTGTAGGTGTTATGTTGGTTTGATTATGTTGGGGTAATTATCATTGGATAAGTTATTTTGCATTCAAGGCTAAGTGATATAGCCATTGATGATGATATTTTGTTTATCTATCATTATGAGTAAATTCATGGGATGCTTAGTGTGTTTTTGTATGTTTAATTTGAAATGGGTGATGGATGGGTAAATGAAGTCATTTAGATGTCTAAAAATATGTTTGTTGTGTGGTGTTAAAAGTAGTTGAGATAGTATGTGTTTTGGGGCGAAGTACGGCTTGGAAAACAGTCTAAATTTGGGCCATACAGCCAGCCCCCACGACCATATGTGCAGGGCGTGTGAAATTTGCATGGGATTTTCGGAGATTAAGGACATCACACGGCCTAGTCACATGGGCGTGTCCCATGGCTATGTGACCAAAATTTCATGCTGACGTCATAAACAGAATGTCCTAGTTTTTCACGCAGGTAGGCCACACAGGCGTGTCGAGGCTATGTGATAGACACAGGCAAAGGAAATAGGCGTGTGCTCGGCCCTGTGAAAACCCCTATAGGTTCAAAATGAAAAATAATCTTCCAATAATTCAACACGAGTAGGGGACACGGGCGGGTGTGACCACACGGCCTGCCCATACAGGGGTGCCCCTATCTTACACAGGCGTGTGCCCTGCAGTAGGTTAAATTTTCTAAAATTTTTCTAAGTTCTTGGTTTGGTCTCTAACTATTCCCAAACCATGTTTTGGGCCCCGTAGGCCCACTTTTAAGGGTTGTATGGTATTTTATGAATAAGTTTTAAATTGGATTGAAAATTTATGGATCGATTGTGCATGAATGATGGTGATATTGTCCGATAATGCCTCGTGTTCAGGTAAGGCGATAAACCCTTGTAAGGGGTGTTACAACATGCTACATGAATTATAAGATTTACATGGATTGTATGTTACAAGATTACATGATTTACATGAATTATTTATTACATGAACTATAAATATAATACATGAATTATATGCTATATGAATTACAAGATTTACATAGATTATATGTTATAAGTGTACATGAATTATATAAATGACTTGATACATGAGAATCATGATTATTATGGTTATAATAATACTTGAGTTACATGAATTGAGAGTTGTTTTTGGATGTTACATGAATGTATATATGTGTTGTTTCATCCTTATGGATGGGTGAATATATGGATGTGAGATGACTAACTTGTAGATGGTGATGTGAATAGACTTTATGGATGAATGAGTTGGTTTTAATAAAAGCTTAAATGTTAAATTTGTAAGTTAAATTCTATATTATACGGGCTTACTAAGCTTTTAAGCTTACTCCATTTATTTTCCCGTGTTTTATAGATTTCGGAAGCTAACTCGGTTCAGACGAGGTCGGAGATTGCTATCACACTATCCAGATGATCTTATGTAAATGATGTAAATATGGCATGTATAGGCTAGTTTATTGGTTGAAGTATATGGCTATCTATGTTAATGTTTTGGTATGAATTTTTAGTACTTGATCAAGCTATGTGGTATGGCTTGAATTGGAAATGGTTGGTCTAGTATGAAAGTATTTTATGATATGCTTATAATGTGATAAATCTGATAAATGATGCTTAAGTATTGATAGGTATTGGCATGAGTGATGTTGAGTTGAATTATGAATTGAATTGCTTAATGAAATGGTAGCATGATTGGTACATGCTTTGGTAACATTTTTGGTCGAGTAAATGATATATGAATTGGTTGGTTATGAAATTGTTTAAATGTGCATCATTTTGACTAAGATTGGCTGCCTATTTGTATGTGATTCTTGTGCAAATTTGAAGCTTGTACGTACAAGGATTTTGTGTATGAAATGTGGCTTAAACTAAGCCTTTTTTTGTGCCACATGGTCTGAGCACACGGGCGTGTGACTTAACCATGTAACCCCTGTGTCTTAGAAAATTAAGTCAGTATACCTTAAAGGATTGGCAGGACCTAGACACATGGGCATGTCTACTGGCACTGTGTGGCACACGGACTGGCACACGAGCTTGTGGTCGGCCATGTGACCCAAGTTAGTAGCCTCCCTAATTTTCACACGACCTGACACACGGGCGTGTCCTTGGCTGTATGGTGCAAGTCAGTAGGTATGCCCTATTTTTACACAGCTTGGACACAGGGGCGTGTTTGGTGACAGTGTGAGGCACACGGCCTGTTCACAAGGGCATGTGACCCGTATACGAAAAATTTTCTAAGTTTTCCTATCCTTTTCATATGTTATCAAATTAGTCTTGAATACATGTAAGGTGCATTGTATGCTTAAACTAGGTATGTTATGAATGTGATTGAGTGATATTTACTGAATTGAGATAATATTTGTTAAATGCTTGAAGAATTACTATTCTGAATTGAGTTAAAGGTACGGTATTGCCTTTACCTATTTCGGCGACGGTTACAAGATAGGGGTGTTACATCGCATTCCCATGCTCTTTACATGTATCTCAAAACTCCTAGCTATTATTCTTGGTAAATAGGTCTGCAAGGTTGTCCTTTGATGCGACTTTGACTACATTCACTATTTTGTCTGCTACTACCTCCTTTTCAATATGATATTTTTTTTATCAATGTGTTTTGTCCTCTTTTAGTTTTTCATTTCCTTGGTGTTAGCTATTGTCATATTGTTATCACAGTACAATGTGATAGTTTTTCCATACCAAGAATGAGTCCATGATCAATAAGGAACTTTCAAACCATATGGCTTATTTTGTAGCTTTAGAATGAACAACATAATCGGCCTCCATAACGGTGTCAGCAATACAACTTTGCTTGACACTTCTTCATAGTATGGACCTGCCAGCTACACTAAGACATAACCTGATGTTGATTTCCTTAAACCCTAACATATTTGGAAGTCTGAACCAGTATAGCTAATAGGAGTAAGATCTTCTTCGGAATGCACAATCATGTAATCTATCATTCTCTGTAAATACTTGAGTATATTGTTATCCATTGCATCAGCTTTCAATTATGAGATCTGGAAAATGGATGTCAAGAAAATGTGTTTGAATTGCCATGTTGAGGAGAGCATCTATATGATGCAACTCATTAGATATATAACTAAAGGAAATGAGCATAAAGTTTGCAAATTGTTTAGATCCACTTACAGCCTATGGGTTTTATCCACTTGAGTATAGCCAAAAGGTTTTTTTTTTTTTTTTTTTGGTAATCAATACCTTGTTTCTGAGTATAACCTTTTGCTACAAGTATGGCCTTATAAGTTTCCACTTTTCCATCCGTATTTCTTTTCCTCGTATAGATCCATTTACACCCTATGGATTTTATCCATTTCAGTAAGTCTACGAGTTCCTGTAGTAAGTTGGAATCCATACAATTCATTTTAGCTTTCAAAGTTATTTCACAAAGCTTGGAATCAGCACTCTGTATTGTTTCATCATGCGTGAGTAGGTAATCATCTTCTTGTTTGGCACGCTCAATGTTAAAAACACTTCTGCAACATTGGAAGAACTCAGACCTATGAAAAACCCTCTCACTACGATGAAGCACCTAATTCTTTTGATCGTTTGCAGATCTACTAATAGGAGTTGGTTTTGGAATCGTTTCTGTAGGGTTTTGTATATATCCTAAAAGATCCTTGTGTACTTCTTTACTCCAAGGTTTAAAGTGATGTATCTAACTTTCTTCAAGAAAAGTAGCATGAGATGACACTATCATAATTTATTCTTTAGAGTTATAAAACAAACCACCCTTTGCTCCCTTTGGATATTCTACAAACACGTACAATTCTATTTGTGACTCCAACTTCCTCGCATCTTTATCCAATTTATAGGTCGGGAATCCCTAAATCCTTAAATGGTTTAGATTTGACTTCCTGCCATGGCACAATTCTTCTGAAGTTTTCGATGCTAACTTAGTTGGGATATCATTTAGAATATAGCCAATTGTTTATACTATATATCCGAAAAAGTGATTGCTAGCTTCAAATAACTTAACATCTAATAAACCATGTCTAAAAACATTCAATTCCTTCTCTCTGCCATGACATTTTGTTCTGAGTGTCTAACATAGTTAACTAAGATAGAATCTCATTCTCTACGAGGTACCCTAAAAACTTATCTGACAAATATTCCCCACTTCGATCAGATAAAAGTGTCTTTATGGGTAAACCTAGTTGTTTCTCCACTTTTGCACAAAACTCTTTGAATTTATCAAAGGTTTCACTTTTTTGGAGCATTAGGTACACATACCCATATCTAGAATAATCATAAATAAAGGTTACATAATACTCATAACCACCTCTTGCACTAATGCTCGTGGGGCCACATACGTCAGTGTGCACAAGTTCTAGGGATTTTACAGCCCTCGTTCATTTTTTATTAAAAGATCACTTAGTCATTTTACCTTTCAAGAAAGATCAACCTTTTTAAGGGAACTTAAAGTGTCATCTTTCACAAGTCTAGTGATTCTATCTTGGTTCATATGATCAAGTCTCAAATGCCTAAGGTATGCCTCAGTAGAGTGAGAAATTTTAAGTGTTTTATTCGATATTTCAGTCTCAAGCAATGTGTACATCTTTGGTTTGATAAAATAGAGATTATTTGACATCCATCCACTACAGATAAGTTTATGATTTCTAAATATTGTAATACTATTCTTAAAAGTAATGGTCAAGTCGTCTTAATATAAACATGTAACAAAAATTAAGTTCCTTTTGAAACTTGGTACATAGAAAACATCTTTCAAAATAATCTTCCTAAAATTATCAAAGTTAGCACCAGTTGCAGCACTAAATAGTATTGCAGCAAGCTGCCAGTAATATTAGTGGCTTAAAGCCATCAGTAAGTCCACAGTCGTCTTGGGTGACCCGTGCAACCTTAACAGTTTAGTACACTTTGTCCAAATACAATAACCCATCCCCATCCAGCATATCATGATATCATGCATGTATGCAAAATATATATATATCAAATGGCATGCTCAATCGATCATACATCATATAAGGGAATAATAGTTATTTTACCTTATATGGGCATAACAGTCATTTATCAATTTGAGGTCTAGGTATACTTATCGACCCATCAGTAGGTCCATAGTCGTCTCAAGCGACCTGTGCAACTTAACAGTACAAACAGTGAAAATGGTCCCAAGGCCCTTTGTGCGGCCCATGTAGGCCCACACGCCCGTGTGGCCCACAAAGCCCAGAAATGACCTTGGTCGTGTGAATGACACAGTCGGATCCAATATCTTCCACACATCCGTGTGGTATACCCGTGTGCGGCCCATAAGCCCGTTGGGCCCACACGGCCCAGTTCGACCCAACAAGGCCCAAAATAGGCTAAACCCATGAAATTGCCTATGGGGGCCTTTACAGCCAAACGCCCATATGTCATGCATCCAGATTACCACGCGAGTGAGAGCACGTTCGCATAGCGTCAATTATCATAATTCCGTGTTTTTGCCGATTTGTATTGGTAATAGTGTGATTACACACCTATTTGCGAAGAGTGCTAAAAGTCCACGAGCACCAAAACCTACATTTAATTTGGGACATTCCATTAGTCGATTGACAATAGAATTAGACAACCCTTCTTAGAACACTTATCCAAAATATTAGTTATCACCTACCCTAATTGAACGCTTGAGACTTGCACACTTCAATCATTGCAGAAGACTAATTACTAACCCTTAGAGATCACCTACAAACCAACCGAATCTTATTAACCTTAACCCTTACTGTTCACACAACTAGTTTGAACTGGAAAAGCAAAACCAAGTATAGAAGAAGGAAGCAATTACCTTACAGCTTAATGAAAACCAAACGCTCATGACACAACAGAGGCAAAAGTAGAGCAACCACACCCTTAGCATTAATCGGTAGCCAAAAAGGAGGACTTAGATGAAAGAAAACTCCTACAGCAAAGAGAGAAAGAGAGAGACAACCATGAGTACCTGAACAGAGATGACGAAGAGAAGCAGAGTTCGATTACGAACAAAAAAGTTAGTAGTCTGAAGAAATCAAACAAAACGAAAAATGAGGGATTTGCCGAAACCCGACAGAGTAGAGGGAAAGAAGAGAAATATTCAGCCAACAACCAAGATGAAAAGAGAAAGAATAGAGAGAGAACAAAATAAAGCGACTGAGAGAACTCGAACCAGATTGGCCAATGAATTAATTGCCAAAACTGAAAGAATAGAGGAAGGAGAGATGGTGCATTCGGCCAAAAGGAAACAAAACCACTTGGGAGCAAATAGAGAAGAAAAGAAAATCGATAGATAGGAGATTGAAGGGAAGCAAAAACCAAAGAAAACCAAAAATGATATGTTCCTAAAAGCCCTAGTAAAATTTGGTCCAAAGGCAAAAACAAACTGACAAGGAATATTGGCAAAATAAAATGGAGAGCAACCGAAACTCAACAATTGCACAGCCACAAGAACTCACCCCCAAAGCTGAATTCTTGAGTGTTTAGAGTTCAAATTCAACACTAATTCTCCCTCTAATTCAAATTCCACATTTTCCTCCCTAAAACACTCAAAACTAACCCCTTCTCCCTCATCTACCAAATCCCATTATTCCCTTTCAGGATTCGGCAACCACACTCCTACCACATCACCACTACTTAGTATTTCGGTCAAACTTCAATACTGACATGGCACAATCAGCAACATAAAATACTCTACTGTGTCTTTCCCAAGATTAGAACCTTAATTCCTTGGCATAGATAACACACCACTTACCCCTAGACCAACAGGCTTTTTATGTCATGGTTCAAACATATTTATTTAAGAAGCCTAATAACTAGCAATTGGGTTTATTCAAGTAAAAATAATTTTTTGTACAAGCCAAGACTTGAACTCTTTATTTCACAGACACTTCCCAAAGCACATAACAACTCAAACAAGCAGACAATTGTATCACAAACATACCAAACCAATTACTTAGATTTTTGGGGCATTATATAAGTTAACAATTTGGTGATAAAAACACAAAAAATTGAGGGATGATGATTAAACTAGATTAATTTAACTAGATGTAAAATTGATCCCTAATGTAATTTTAATCTAAGTATGCAAATTATTTAAATGCACGAATGAATTTAGCAATAGAAACATTTTCATCATGCTTAACAGTGTTTGAAAAAAATTCCATGACAATTCGATCTTTCATGAGTTTGGAAACCAAATTAAATCCTTTTGGAATCTTTTACTTAGTGAAACATGCATTTTACTGATCATATTAAACTAAGGGTTTCTTAGTATTAATGTGAAGTAACAAGGACAAGTTAGGTTTGAAAATATTTGATCACATAAACCCAAAAACTATGTAGGATAATAGAGCTCATTAAAGTTATTATGAAACTTCAAATTAGTCAAGTTAGACTTTAAACTAAGCATGCACTTTTCAATTATTGTGTCCACTACCAGTCGTCTTGTTAGGATCACTCAGATAATTCTAATGCATCTAATCACATATGAATGAAATGCATACTTGAATTTAATTGAAAACATGATCGATTAAGGCACAAACACTTTAGAAATGAATCAATTAAATATAATTTAATTAATGCAATTAACATAGCTAAACGGATTTAAGCTACCATTGTTGATGTCAATATCACAAAACACATTGCAAACATGATTGATTTAAAACAACAAGGGAAGAATAAACTCCATTTCAAGTCGACAGTCTCGTGGACATTGATTGAAGGTGTTTTCCTCTGCTCCTCTTGTTGAACTTTGGCTAATGGCTTCTTAAGGAGGCTGGCTAAGAGATGATCCCTTCAAGGCTTTTCCTGGCTAAAAACTAAGGGAAAATGGAATGATAGGCGTGGTGGATGAAGAGAGTAAGAGAGGGAATGAAGAATGTTGTGAAAATGAGGGATGAAGGGATGAGTAAGGTATGATTGAAAAGGTGAGATAGTTGTGGTATTTATACTTCAAGTATGTGGGAGAGTTTACTAAAAATAGTAGCAACAATCCCTAAGATTTCCCCCTCCTGTGGCTGGCCATGATATGTGGAAGAGAAGGTGGTTTGGTTGCTTGATTCAAGCATGAAATCATGCTTGAATCATGCAAAGGGTGGATAGTTACTCAAGCAAATCTTGTGTGCAGATTTCCAATGTTCTTTGAAGTGTGAGGACCTTTAAATAATTGTCCCAAAATTGATTTCTTGGCTACCTAATTGTGGTTGTCGAATTGGGCATCTATTCTCTTAAACTAGGTGGTTAATGACCTAACTATCTTCTAGACTTGACCAACATGTATCATCTTTTTTTATTGGGTCAATGTGGCATCTTGACGACTTATTAAGCTTGGTCTTGCCACCCAACACAAGAGAATAATAGCTTGTGTCCATGCAACATTATAATAAACTCAACTCTATGGTCCCACTACATAAGTAAATTTAACATATTAATAAACAACATTAAATACTTTAATTTTATGCACAAAATCATAAAAAAAGCACAAATTCTCATATTTTATAAATTCATGTCCATTATTAACATTTAAGCAAAAATCACTTAATTAATTAACAAGTACTTAAGATTATTATTTTTAAGTAAAAAGGTGGTAAAAGTTAGTAGAAAAATCTTATGTAATTTTGAGTTTACACACCCCCAAACTTAAACCATTTCTTATCCCGAGTAATGTTCAAGCAGAACAACAAATTTTGCTAAGGCAATTTTGTAATATGATTAAGCAGCATCAATATTTGCATATAATCATGCATCAATAAAATCATGCTCACAAACTCTTTTTACTGATAAGTCACTCATATGCAAACATTATTTCAAAAATTTTATTCTAAGTGCAGAAATATGCTAGCATAATTCATAGAGTGCATGCTTTTCTATATCATACATACCATTCACCATTCAATCAAAATTTCTTATCAATCAAACAAAACAATCATAAGGTTTAATTAATGGTCCTTATATGTTGAACTTAGCAATTCATCTCCACTAATGTAGTCGACATAATCATCAAAATCAATAGGTCTTTTATAGGTTGTAATAGGGATAGGATCAAGGTACGGACAAAAAGAAGTGTATTTTTAGGTTCATTAATCTTAACCCTAGATTTTTCCTTGGATCAATTCGAGGTACATCTCTCCAACTAATGGGTTCTGTAGCCCCCCAAACTTAATTTTGAAGCACATGCCCAATATTTCTTACTACATTGATCTCTTTATTTTTTTCTTTTCCTTGACATTCAAATAGAGATCTCTCTTTCTCTTTTTTTTTTAACACCTGTGAACATACGAAGAATATGTGTTTGAATTTTTCCTTGATCTTTGCTCACCAAGACAAGTGTAGTTAGGGTAGTGCAAAAATAAGATAAAATTTAAAAAAGATGGTAACATCGCTTATTATGTAACACCCCTAACCTGTATCCATTGTCGGACTAGGGTTAAGAGGCGTTACTGAACAAATCACATCATTATACAATCATTTTGTATACAATACTCATATCTCATCATATCACATTCAATCATAACCGTAATCCCTTAAATAGGTCTACGAGACCTTAAACATGCACTAGAGAGGGTTCGGGCCTAAACCGATCTCTTATAAAATTTTTTGAAACTTTAAAATTTTTCTAAGTTACAGAGGTCACACGCCCGTGTGAACAGGCTGTGTGCCTCACACAGCTTTAGACACGCTCGTGTGTCCAGGCCGTGGAGAAATAGGGCATACATACTGGCTTATCCACACAGCCACTAAACACACCCGTGTGCTACGCCATGTGAAAAATTAGGGAGCTTACTGGCTTGGTCACACGACCAGTAACACACCCGTGTGTCCAGCCCATGTGCCTATTCGAAATAGCCTCACACACTCGTGTCTAGACCGTGTGCTCAGACGTGTCAAACCTGTAGGGTATATTGACTTGGCCACATGGCTGCCACACGCCCATGTGTGAGGCCATGTGGAACACCCAGGCTCAATACAAATTGAACCTTCGAGCAACACGGTAGAGACATATGTCCATGTCTCTGCCCTTGTGGGCAAAAATAGGCCATTTACAAGGCCAACTTGCCACCCTTAAAGGGTCTACCCTAAAAGTTCAAACAAGGCATCAAAAGACATATAATTTCTAATAAAAACATACCAATTTATGCACATTTCATACCTTAAATACACCAACCATTGCTACACACAAATACCAACTCAAAGCATACCAATTGCATGAGCCAAAATTATACCAAAACCATATATCTCAAACATCATTTTAATCGTCATATATCCAATCAAACATTTTCTAATCCATTCGACCACTTAAACAACCTCAACATTCATACAAATTCATATCTCAATTTCATACCCAAAATTTATCAAAACAAATACCACAACAAGTTTACCAAAATGCTAAATTCAGAAGATTCCACAAATTCATCATTTAACATATTTGAACATATAACATAAACACATATACAAATTCATATCATATGTTAAATTCACATTCATCGTTGCCATTCTTTACAAGCCAACTCACGTGGCTAACTTCACAATTCAAAAGATACCATATTATCGCTAGCCTATACATGCCATATACCATAATTACAAGCTTTAAAAGTACCGAAATAGCGATCGATAGTGTGACGATGATTCTTGACGATCCTCGAGTCTGAGCTAGCTTCGATAATCTAAGAAAAACATGGAAAGAACACACAAAGTAAGCTTTCAAAAGCTTAGTAAGCCATACACAAATAAATTTAACCCACAAAGCAATCTTAAATCAAATCAACTATAGGAAGCATTGCTAGTCACATGTACAAGTACCAAATTTGTCATCTCATTCAGTTGCTCATATTCAATATACATCACTTACCTTCTTCCTTCAATTATTCATAAAACTTCATACGTACCTGGATCGACCAACTCATTTACACATTCATTCTCTTCTCAACCTTGCCCGTTGAATTGTTCGGATTTGTCAAGGATACTCAGATAATACATAAGCTTTTACAATGTCATATCCTAGAAATGGTCTTGTATGTTATCACATATCGATGCCACTGTCCCAGACAAGGTCTTATACGAAATCATATACGATGCCAATGTCCCAAACATGTACTTACATGTAACCTCAGATCGATGCCATTGTCCCAGACATGGTCTTACATGAAATCACACTTCGGTAATCCTAATGTCATGACATTTATATCCTATACTATTCCTAGGGTTCGTTCGAGGCTTTCAAACATCGTAACTCTGTCGATACTTTCTCGGATTCAATCATTCAGCATCCAAAGTAGTTTAATTTTAAATAAACATATATAATACAATTCAAATACATCTATTTGCATATGAACTTACCTCAAAAATAGGATGAACGGATCGAAGCAACTATTTGATAACTTTTGACTTCCCTTGATCTAAATCCAATTTCTTTCGTTCTTGATCTAAATAAATTCAAATTTAACTTGCTTAATCACCATTTCATTCAATTCAATCCACAAACACATATATTGGCATTTTTACACTTTAGGCCCTATAATTTCACATTTTTCACAATTTAGTCCTTATTTCTTAAAAATACAAATTACAACAATTCCAATTAAACCCATGTGTGTCGAATTACCCTTATGCCCCTAATGGCCCATATCTTTCATTTATTTCACAATTTAATGTCTCAATTTACAAATTTCACAATTTAATCCCTAATATGCATTTTTACTCAAAATCACTTTACAAAACATGTAAATCTAACACCAAGCTTTCATATTTCATCTTCAAACACTCAAAAACACATGGATTCATCAATGGCGTCTCATAAAATCATAAACAATTTTAGAAATTAGGGCATGGGCTAGCTAGTATTCACAGCAATGATCTCAAAAACGTAAAAATCATCAAAATTTGAAGAAAAACAAACTTACAATTGAGCCTTGAAGTAGCCGAATGTTTCAAAGCTTCCAAGCCCTAGCTATTTTCTTATTTTTGATTGATGAACACTCAAAATGAACTCAAATTTTAACTTAGTTTTAATTAATCATAACTTAATACACATTTTACCATTTTACCCTTTGTTATTAAACATTAAAATCACTTAATGGATGACTATTTTTGCCCATCCCATTAACCAAAGGTCAAATAACCACAAAAGGACTTACACATTTAAATCTCATAGCTATTTAGCACATTTAGCACATAGCAAGCTACTTTTACATTTTATTTGATTTAGTCATTTATATCAAATTAACTAACCAATCGATAAAATTATCACACAAAACTTTCACACATATCTAATCACATGCCGTAAACATTAAAAATAATATTGAAATATATTTTCAACCTCAGATTTGTAGTTTTAAAACCACTATTTCAATTAAGCTCAAATCGGGCTGTTACATATTATGTAGGTAAAGAAAAGAAATAGTCTTTAAGGCTCAAATTAAGGTTTCAAGGGTCATATTCATATGGTAGGCTCGAAAGTCTCAAAAGATCCAAAGAAAATGTGCCTAAATCATTCTTAAATTCTTATGCCTCCTAGGATTTTATCTCAAGAAAGTTACTAAGTAAATTTTAAGGATTAAACCTTCATGCATGTCTATTTCAAAACAAGTTCAATTTTCATTGAAAAAAGCTATATACGACCTAAGAACATACAAGCATTCCATAACTCAAGATAACATAAAAGAAACTAAAAAAAAATCAGGAATCATACTTGCATTTTAGCTAACTTATGAACAAAAATTTCCTCTAAACATCATTTTACTTTAGTATACTTATGTGTAATCATTAAAACATACTTAAGAAAAAAATTTGAAATTCATGCTAATTACTATTCTAAATAAATTTCATGCTAATATTGCCCTACCCCCACCTTAAAAAGAAATAATATCCTTACTGTGTAAGCAAAGTAATGAATGAGGACTGAACACCAAGTAGGATAGTAAGAAAGAGAGGTCAGCCATGAAGACTGATTAAGTACTAAGTCTTTCTCAACAATCCAATCTTCAACATGTTCATTCACATTACCACACTACTTAGCTCTTTTTATATTAGAGTAGAGGCATTAAACTTTATTTTGTTCATACTTGCAATTTTATTGTGTAAAAACAAAATAGTAACTGTGAAAGTACATAACTAAAACTAATAAGAAAGCAAATTTCCCATTTTTTAATTCAAATCATCGTCTAAGTCTTTCTCCTTTCCCTTCTTGGTTGCACTAGATCCCCCAAGCTCTTCCTACCATGTCTCGAAGATATGATCTAGGAACTAAAGAACAAAAGTGTTGGAGATATTCTTATAAGTATTTCGGAAAGAATCGTCTCTAATTTTGGCATATCTCCAATAGGCATGCTGTTGGTTATGCATGAATTTCCACATATCCATACTAGTTGAAAACTCTAATTTCTTCATAATATTTGAAGAATGAGGCATTGAGGAATGACGGAAATGTGCAAGTGTACACAATCACAACAAGTAATAAAGTGACAAGTAAATGTCAAGTTATCATACCCACAGAGATTGTAAAATAATTATTTATGAATGTAATTTAAGACACTTTGGTGAGGTAAAAATAATTTGTTGAAAATAGTGATTAAAAATTATGGTTTAAAACTAAGTTAAATAAATAAATTAAAGAAAATAAAAGTTCTGATGCATGATTTCAAAATATGAATTTAATCAATATGACATAATTGTGTTGGATTAGTTACATTTCTTCACCTTAGAATTATTGGTCTCATGTTTATACTATTATGAATAAATTCACCGCAACTCGGTAATTTGCTAACTTATGAACATATTTACCTACAAAAAATCCATTCATCTCTTGTACATATTTCTCTGCCATTTCAATCAATTAAACATATTTTAATAGATGAGTAAAGACTATGTGAGGTAACAAAGTATCCCTACCTTGAAACAGTTCAATCACAATAATCTCTACAAGTTATGCAAGGCATATGCATTGCCAAACACAATGCTAATTTAACCTTTAACTACCTTAGAAGATTAAACATGCACTGATTAAGTACTGTGTCCATTAATTACAATTTCAATCCGTTTAAATAATTAATTCATTAGTTAGCTAACAATTATAATGCAAGAATAACTTAGGCATGATTTTACTTAATGAGGCAATTTACCGAGGCCTATAATAACATAAACACAATTTTAATAATTTAAGAGGATGAAATGCAATCAACCCAACACGAATTAAATTCAAACTAAGCTGATTAAATTAACCATTCCAACAGCATAAATATTCATAGATATGTTCATCATTAAAACAACAAAATTTAAAGCGATAGGGAACAAAAAGCAAATCGGGTGTTTTTCCGTGGCTTGACTAGATTGCTCTGTTCTTCTTCCCTTGTTCTCTCTACCGATCAAGGCTTCTACGAACACTCAATTGTTGCTCCAAAATTGCTGAAGAAAAACCTATTTTCCAAGCGAAGAAGTCGGCAAAGGAACAAGGGTAAATCAGTGGAAAATGGTGAGGAAAAGTGAGAGGAGATGAGAGTTGTGAGAGAATGAGAAGTGAATGGGGGTTGCTTTGAATAATCAGCAAAGGGGGCCTTTTATAGCTGAATGTGGTAGCTAAAAATAGAAAAAAGTATCAGCCAAAGAGACCTCCCTTGGCCGGCCACACACATGGCAAAGTTGAGAGTTTCAACTTTGCTATTTTAGGCTTGGGGCAAATCTATAAAGCCACAATTAGTGGAGGGGCTTGAATGCAACTTGGACAAGTCTTCTAGGCCTTCTTTGCAGCTTAAATATTCAGCTAATGAGCTGAATTGGGTTAGCATTTGGTTAGTTTTTGGGCTGTCCAATTTGTGGCCGGTTCGGTTCAATCGGTTCGGTTCAACTGAACCTCTTTCTTTCATAATTTAATTAATAATAATTTATTAACCCAAATTAATTGAGTATAAATTAAAATTAATTATTTTATGTAATAATACACATATTTTTGGACTGTCTTAGGCTGGAAATTAACTCGCCTTGCTACTCGAATTGCTTCTCAGTTTTGTTCTTCTCGCAGAGTTTGCCGGGCCAATTTTCACCTTTTGAACGAATCTATCGAAAATAATCAAACTTCACCAAAAATAATTATAAAATTGACTAAAATTTGATATGTTCATATTTTTAATACAATTTAATTATTTTAATAAAATTAATTATTTTTCAACAAAAATTTTACCAAAATTGCACGATTTTAAGTAAAAACGAGTATGAAAAAGTATATAAATTTTTGTGTTTCCACATTGGCATGATCAACTCAAGACTAAAACTCAGCTCTACTAGTTCAGCAACATTAGTTTCTACCCTCAGTTAAAGGTTGTTTGGCTCCTCTTCAGATTCTACTTCTTCTATCTCCTCAACTAAGTCAGCTTCCAGTTCAAACTTATAGGATGACTCGTCAATTTTTGGTTCAGTTGGTTCACACAGTTCAATTAGGTCCAATTCATGGACATTCTCCACAAACCTTTCAAGAGCATGGGCTATGATGCAACCTTGAACATATTGGCCCTTCATGTTTGCTTTTGATTTAACTTGGGCCTTAAGCAAAGTGAAGTAATTAATAATGGAAAGTATGCAGTTCCTGCCTTCTTTCTAGCACAATCATAGATCTCCTTGAGAATAGTTTTCCCAACATTGATAGACCATTCTGTCATAATTTCATCCAATAAATGCATTTTTTTCATCGAAATGGTGGAACCATATGAGATAGGCATAAGCTATATCAAAAAAAGTAGAACCATACCTTAGTCACCAATTTTAGATATTTCCTTCGACAAGAATGACTACCATACTTTCCTATAATCCATTAGGATCTTGGATTTGTAACAAATTTAAGCACTTGTTGAAGAAAATCCTAATTTATAATTGACATCATGGGAAAGTACTCATCTTCTTCAACATCAGGCAGATTAAACAAATCATTAATGGACTTAGAAGTAAGGGGTACCTTCTTTTTGTGAACAAGAATTTTAGTAGCAACTGGAACAATTAAGTTGGCATAGAATTCTCAAACTAACTATTCTTTAAACAGTGACCATGCATCACAGAAATAGTTCCAATTGAGGGCATTAATTTTTTTCGAATTGGCAGGGGCACCACCAATGTCACATCCCAAAAATTAGGTTAGTAGAATTTAGTTAATGAACTAAGAGAGTGGTCGCCTGAGTTTTGTTTATTTTAGATAATCTTTTGATATTAATAAATATCAAGTATAATGGTTGAGTAGTGGTGGAGTTGTCAATGATGACTTGTGTTCAAATCGCTTCCCTTGCACTATTCTATGTGTGCAATTTTGCCTCAAACCTTAACAAAGGTCACACCATGTTTTTAAATAAATGTGGTAGGAATCAAAATAAGGAAATGAAGTGCTCCTTACCTATCCTAGAGGTCCTAAGTTCAAGCTCACTTGTTCTCAACTTTTTAGTTAATTTTTTAACGCAATTTCCATGTGCATAATGTACTCGCCATCCACCCAATTGTTACCACATTTAAGAGGATTCCTTTCCATCTTTATGACTCAAACTTATCCTACGTTGGGGTAACATGATCCCCTTGTCACTCTATGTCTACCTTCTTTGCTAAAACTTCATATCTTACCTTCTGTTATGGTTCATTGAACCTGGTCACAGTTGCCCAAGCTTATCCCACCTCCTTGCTATCCATACCACTCATTTGCTCCCATATTCTCTTTTGTTTTCATTTCTTCCTTTTTTATTTTCTCTCTTTTTTGACATACAACCACCACCTTCAACCACCATCTAAAATTTCTCCACCACGAGTTATAGCTTTACCATATCCACAACACCATCCAAGGTTCTCGTCTCCTCTTCTTTTCTTTTGGTCACCGCCCTTCACCGCCACCGTTGCCGGCTTCAGCCACCATAAACCACCGCGAACTACCACAAGAAAACCTTCCTCCACCACTCATTTTCTTTTTTCTCAATATTTTGACCGGACCTTCCTACTCTTTTTTTATATTTTTTCTCACCTCATTTGACCACCGTTGCCAATGCCATTTTTTTCGTATGGTTTTAGTGTTTCCCTTTTTCTTTCTCTTTCGATCTATCCCATCTCTTATAAGTATTCAATCATCCTATTTTATTTATGTTGTGACCAAGACTCATCGATTATATATTTTTGTAGATTGTTAAACCTCTCTGCTCCTTCGTCAAGACTTATCAACAATCTTGTAGTATTATTGAGCAGTGTAAGTGCATGAGGGGTGTTGGGAACATTCTTTCCTCTCTATTATTTTTTCTCATAGCTGAATGGTTTTAAGAAACATTTTTTTTCATGTGTTAACATTTTATTCCTATATTCTTTGAAAGACCAAACAATGCCAATCCATGAGATCCTTAGTGTGATAACGAAGGCGTTGAAGCTAAGTCTAAATTTAAGTGTAAGAAATTGGTGAGAATTATTTCAATGATTAATCTTTAAGTAATAAGACACATTCGATAGATCTATAATTAAAATATGTGTTTGATGCGATAGATTTATCTACCAAGTTTAGATCTAAGGGAAACTTCTTCTAATAGGATTGTGGCAATCAGATCTTTGATACAAGATGTGGGATCTAAATTTTTGATTTGGGTATAATATGCTACTTTTATTTTTAATAAAATGCTATTAAATAATTATTTGAGAGCACACTATGTACTCAGAGTAGAGTTGAAAAACTCATCACAGGGAAATTCTAAGTAAGTGTTCCTAAAATGATTAGTTCATGAAAACTATGATTTGTGATGCGTTGATGTATGTGGCTATTATATGTGTACAAATCTCATCTTTATGTTATGTGATACTGTAACGCCCTGATTTTCGGGATTTTTCAGGATTTTTGCGATTTTGATGAAATAATGAAATTTTGTTGGTTTATTGGTTTGTTATCGATCTATTATGTATAGTGAGGATTAAAGGCTCAAGGGGTGTTGGAAGGCTAGGGCTATTGGAATGACTAGATCTAGATCTAGTCACTGTTTTCGGCAAGGTAAGTATTTGAAGGCCTTAGAGGAGGTTGGCCGAATGTGGTGATGGTTATTTTGATTAGTTATTATTTAGTTCATGGTCTAATCTCGCAGTGAACGATTGTAGGTTAATCACGTGGGAGATCTCGCAATAGTAATCACAAATTAGGTGTGTAAACGAACACCCTCTAATAGATTAAATCGGCAAAAGTCGAAAAGCTAAAATGCCAAAATCCTGGCATTTGTGGGCTTGCGAGCCTACGGGTGCTCGTAGGTCAGTTGGAAGCGATAAGATCTGTATTCGTAATTGGGAAAGTTGGTGTGTGCACAATTTCGTGCACTTCGGTAAATTTGGGCCTCGATGGGCTGAATTTGGGCCCAATGGGCTTACAGGCCCATTTGGGTGAAAACTAGCGGTAAGTGGGTTCTGGTGATTCGTATGTTAAGATTGTTAAAACCACTATAAAATTTCGACTTAGTGGGCCAAAGTAGCTAATTGACACTATAAGGCCTATTAGGGGTTTTAGGGCCCGATAGCTTTAAAGTTGGTAAATGGGCTAGATAACCTACTTAGATGGAAATTTGGACTGTTAATCACTGTAATAAGCATGAAACCCTAAAACTGGTAGATTTATTAAAAGACCCTTAAGGGTGGAAAATTACTGTTTTACCACTAAGTGCAAAATGATCGTTATACCCATAGGGCTAAATTTGACTAAAATGCATGCTTTACTATTTCTGTTCACTATATGCAATGGCATGTTTAAACTGTTGCATGGGACTGGGTTTATTGATGGAGGAAGTGCAAGTGGCATTGCCACGTTTATTGATAGGGGCTTTGCCTAGTTTTACTGAAAGGGGCTTTGCCTCGTTTTACTAAAAGGGGCTTTGCCTCATTTTATGTTAGTGGCTTGGCCATGTTATCTGAGCAACTACGCTGCAATTGTGGTGTGTAGGGCTGGGTAGGTTGAGTTATTCCCCACATGGTGTGTAGGGCTAGTACGGGTGGTGTGTAGGGCTAGACATGGGCTGGGCTTTGCATACATGCATTATTTTTGATCTATTACTATAATGGCCCTATGGGCCGCACTACTTACTGAATAAGGCTAAGAGCCATTTAAACTATATCTGAATAGGGCTTTGGCCCAGTTATTACTAAGACTGGATAGGGCTTAGGCCTAGTAAGCTTGAGCTGATTTGGGCTCTGGTTGGGCTTTCTTTGCACATTGAGCTTCCAAACTCACCCCTTCCTCTTATCTATGCAGGTGAGCCCTAGACTGGTGGACTTGGAGCTGGAGGGATTTAGAGTGGCCACGTGGACTGCATTGTTGGTTTTTATTTAGGTTATTTATTTACTTATTATTTTTAATTTTTTTCATGCTGATTTTTGGTTTGTAATAAGGCCACTCTTAATTATTTTTAATTTTGGGTTTTTATTCTTTATTTACAATTTGATTTAAATGATTTGAATAAGGCTGCGTGAGTTTTCTTAAAAATTAACCAACATTTTCCAAAACAAGGCACTCGTAACGAATGAATAACAAATCAATGATCAAGATATGGTAACAAGATATATTTTAAACTATTAGTGGATAGGACAAACATAAATTAAACCTGGATTTTTTTTCCCAAATGACAGAAATAGTTTTACAAAGCTCACCCTAATCATAATAACTAAGAAACATGATTAATCCGTTGTTGATATGACACACTAGACTTGGCCATAAAGTCTAGGCCGGGTTTGGGGTGTTACATTTTGTGGTATCAGAGCCTGGTTGCAATAACTCGGCTGTGGAGCGGGTCCTAAAAGTTTTTGAAAAATTTTAAATCAAGACCCAAGAAGGGTATTTTTGAAATCGATTTTGGAAAAAATTTAAGAAAATCCTTTTCAAACTCATTTTCTTCAAGGAATACACGTTTTAAGGTTTTATTTTAAAAAGTTTAAGTTTTTTGTGCTTTTTGAAATCTGGTATCTGAAGGAGTGGCACACTAAATCCCCGGCACCAAGTCTGTAAGTGTTCTTCTCTTATACTATGCTATATTGAAATGTTACCATAGATAGAACTGAGACTCTACTATGATACTGTAGATAGGGTAGTACTGAAAACTATAAGGTTGAGACTGTAGGGAAACTAAGCCCTAGAAGACTAAGACTGTAGCTAGGCTACGATTTCATGAAAACAAACTTTGAAACTTTATCTGTACATAAGAAATTTGTAATAAACACTGAAATATTAAACTAATTTCATAAAATTCGTAATCAGATAAGTCGATATGAGCACGAGGGCAACTCGTGGACGAGGCCGTGGATGTGGCTGAGGTAGTGTGCAAGCTGGGTCTTTGTCTTCAGGACATATGCCAGCTGAGGAGGCACGAGCGCCGCCAGCGACTGAGACTGGATCGTATGATCGGGCTGCAAGGGACAATGCTCTGTCCCAGGCAATGTTAAGGGTTTTAGAGAGGGTCGCTGGGGCAAGCACTGGGACTGTGAATAGGGGATCCATTTCTGAGCAACTCTGGGCCAACGAAGCAGAGGTTTTTAAGGGCATATCTAGATTAGCCCCAAATGTGGTTGAGTACTGGTTGGAGGCCACGAAATGAATCATGGATGATCTAGATTGCTTGGTGGAGCAAAAGCTAAAAGGAGCGGTGTCTTTGCTACGAGACGATGCGTATCAGTGGTGGATTACTGTAAGGGATAGTACCCTAGCTGAGCGGGTAACCTGAGAACTATTTAAGACGACTCTCAAGGGAAAGTACGTCAGGGCAAGCTACGTGGACGCTCATAGGAAAGAATTTCTGAACCTGACCCAGGGTAATAAGTTTGTTACTGAATATGAGGTGGAGTTTCTACGATTGAGCCGGTATGCCAGCGGTATAGTTGCTACTGAGTACAAGCGTAGCATTCATTTTGAGGATGGCCTCAGGGATGAGCTAAGGGTGCTAATAGCTCTGTAGAGGGAGCATGACTTTGCTGCATTGGTGGAAAAGGCTAAGATAGCCGAGGAGCTAAAATGAATTGAACGAAAAAATCGTGAGAAAAACCAAAATCGATTCAGGAGGGATTCTGAACCCTCTGGTGCTGCAAACAGGAATGGCAAGCCAGCTCGAGTGGATGAACTGGTCTAAGTAGTTCCGATGAATACAGTTAGACCGCAGGCTTGTGGAGAGTGTGGTAGAGTACATTTTGGATAATGTTAAAAGCGTACTAGGGCATGTCTCTAGTGTAGGTCCAAAGAGCATAGGGTCATGGACTATCCTCAGAGACCAGCTCAGACTCAAGTTGCTGAACAGTGGGTTGCTCAACAAGTGCGAGGTGGTGCACAACTGCCGAGAGGCCGTGGTCAAGGTAGGGGCAGCAATGGAAATGGTCGTGGACGTGGTACACCTGGCAGGGGTGCTTGAAATGCTGAGGTTTGTCAGCCAGCACTGGTGTATGCTACTCGTCGACGAGAGGAGGGTGACACACCTGACGTTATAATGGATACGTTTTCTATCTCTAGCATGCCATACACTACTTTGATAGATGTATGTTCTACTCATTCGTATGTTGCATATGATATATCTGAGTCGTTGGGTGTGCACTCTGAGGAAATTGTGAGAGGGGTAACTGTGATAAGTCCACTGAGTCACTCGGTTAGGGTAGACAAACTCTTTAGGGAGGTGCCTTTAGAGACTCAAGGTAGGATTTTCTCTAGATACTTAATGGAGCTACCGTTCGGAGAATTCGATCTTATCTTGGGGATGGACTGGCTAACCAAACATAGAGTGACTTTAGATTGTGTAACTAAACGGATGGTATTAAGAACTATAAAGGATGAGGAGGTAATGGTTATAGGGGAGAGCAGGGACTACTTGCCCAATGTTGTTTCGGCCTTAAGGGCTGAGAAGCTGATTCGTATGGGTTGCGAGGCGTATTTGGCTTTTGTAAGAAAGACGGAGACTAGGGGTTTGACTGTGTAGAAGGTCAGAACTGTTGAGGAGTTTCATGATGTCTTTCCTGAAGAGCTTCCTAGATTCCCTCCGAATCGTGAAGTTGAGTTTGGAATCGACTTATTGCCTGGAACGGCTCCTGTGTCCATCGCACCTTATAGGATGGCACCGAAGGAGTTAGTGGAACTGAAAGCTCAAATCCAAGAGTTGTTGGATAGAGGTTTTATTAGACCGAGTGCGTCTCCATGGGGAGCACCAATACTGTTCGTGAAGAAGAAGGATGGGACGATGCGTATGTGCATTGATTATTGCTAGTTGAACAAACTAACGATAAAGAATAAGTACCCTCTGCCAAGGATCGACGATCTGTTTGACCAACTTAGAGGAGCTTTGGTATTTTCCAAGATTGATCTTCGGTCTGGATACCATTAGTTAAGGGTCAAGGAGGTGGATATTCATAAGACAGCATTCCAAACTCGGTATGGTCATTATGAGTTTCTAGTTATGCCGTTTGGATTGACGAATGCACCTGCGACTTTCATGGCTCTAATGAATCGAGTATTCCAACCATATTTGGATCGATTCATAGTCATCTTTATCGAAAATATTTTGGTGTATTCGAAAACTGAGGAGAAGCATGATGAGCATCTCCGTGTTGTTTTGCAAGTGTTGAGAGAAAAGCAACTCTATGCAAAATTCAGTAAGTGTGAATTTTGGTTGCGAGAAGTGACATTTCTGGGTCATGTTGTCACTGTTGAGGGGATTAGGGTGGATCCTCGAAAAATTGAGGTGGTTCTGGATTGGAAGCTGCCGAGGTCGGTATCAGAAATTCAAAGTTTTTTGGGTTTGGTAGGGTACTACAAGAGGTTTGTAGAAGGATTCTCTCTTTTTGCTTCACCATTAACAAAACTATTGAGGAAAGGAGTATCATTTGTCTGGACTGAGAAACAGTAAAAAGCTTTTGATAAGTTGAAAAGGTATTGACTGAGGCACCAGTATTGATTCAGCCGAAGTTTGGAAAGGATTTCACTGTGTACAATGATGCGTCGCATGTGGGGTTAGGCTGTGTACTGATGCAAGAGGGTCAGGTGGTCGCTTATGCTTCATGACAGCTTAAGCCTCATGAAGCGAATTACCCTACACATGATCTGGAGTTGGCAGCGGTAATCTTTGCATTAAAGATGATCTAGAGACACTATCTGTATGGAGAAAAATGTATTATATACACAGACTATAAGAGTCTCAAGTATTTGTTGACTCAGAAGGAGTTAAACCTTAGGCAACAAAGATGGATAGAGTTGCTTAAGGATTATGACTGTTTGATTAAGGATCACCCAGGCAAGGCAAATATGGTGGCAGATGCATTGAGTCAAAGGGCTGTAGCTGAGTTGAGAGCAATGTTTGCTCGTCTAAGTCTGTATGATGATGAGAGCTTGTTAGCAAGTTGCAAGTGTGACCAACTTTGACTGAGTAAATTAGAGAGAAATAGTTAGAGGATGACTCGTTAGTTCCTCAATTTCAGCAAGTTGAGAATGATGATAATTTTGAGTTTGGACTGAATAGTGATGGAGTTCTATGCTTTCGAGGAAGAGTTTGTATTCCGAAGGACTTTGACTTGAGGCAGTCAATTCTGAAAGAGGCTCATGGTGGACCTTGTGCCATGCATCCTGGAGGGAATAAGCTATATTGAGACTTGTGAGAGTTGTACCGGTGGTCTAGACTTAAGCGTGAGGTGACTGAATTTGTGGGGAAATGTCTAACATGCCAACAAGTAAAGGCTGAGCATCAACTACGTTCTAGACTACTGCAGCCAGTGAAGATTCCACTTTGGAACTGGGACAGGGTAACCATGGATTTTGTGAGTGGGCTACCCTTGACACCCTTCAAGAAAGACTCTGTATGGGTAATTGTGGATAGGTTAACGAAACCTGCCCATTTCATACCTATCCAAACCGATTACTCACTCTAGAAGTTGGCCAAGTTGTATGTGGTGGAGATAGTGCAACTGCATGGGGTACCAGTTTCAATTATTTCTGATCGGGATCCTAGGTTTACATCTCAATTCTGGCAGAAGTTGTATGAGGCGTTGGGTACGTGATTGGATTTTAGCACCGCTTTTCACCCTCAGATAGATGGACAGTCGACAAGGGTTATTCAGGTTCTGGAAGACATGTTGAGCGGTTGTGTTATCAACTTCCGAGGTAGTTGGGAGGACTACTTGCCACTGGCAGAATTTGCTTATAATAAAAGCTACCAGACAAGTATCCAAATGGCTCCATATGAGGCACTATATAGGCGAAGGTGTCGTACGCCTACGTGTTGGACGAAGTTAGGAGAACGTCAGGTTCTTGGGCCAGAGTTGGTGCAGATACTGAGAATAAGGTTAAGTTTATCAGAGATCGGTTAAAGGAAGCATCTGATAGACAAAAATCTTATGTTGATTTAAAGCGTAAAGAAATTGAGTTCTCAGTAGAGGATATGGTCTTCTTGAAGGTCTCACCTTGGAAGAAGATTTTGAGTTTTGGTAAGAATGGCAAGTTGAGTCCGTGGTTCACAGGACCTTATCAGGTTCTTAAACGGGTAGGGCCAGTAGCTTATCAACTGGAGTTACCGCTGGAGTTGGACCATATTCATGATGTCTTTCATGTATCCATGCTAAGGCGGTATCAATCGGATCCTTCGCATGTTGTACCAGTGGAGGAGATTGAGGTAAAGATTGATTTGACTTTTGAAGTGGAGCCTGTGCAAATACTAGATCGAGAGGTCAAAGTGTTGAGGAAAAAGTTAGTTCCTTTGGTAAAGGTGCTTGGGCACAATCATGGCAGAGAAGAGGCTACTTGGGAGCTAGAAGAGATGATGCGTCAACAATACCCTCACCTATTTGGATTAGGTAAATTTCAAGGCCGAAATTTCTTTGAGGGGGTAGAGTTGTAACGTCCTGATTTTCAGGATTTTTCAGGATTTTTGCGATTTTGGTGAAATCATGAAATTTTGTTGTTTGATTATGAAATTTATGTTATAAGTGTGTTAGTGGTCCTTTAGAAGGCCCATGCCTAAGTTAAAACCCAGTAGAAATATCAAATTTAGGACTTAAAGAGAAGGGGACTTGAGTAGGTGGGCTTTTAAGAAAAAGTGAGTAAGTTAAGACACAAGTGAGCCCTTGGTAAAGTGGGAATGTGGTGCCACTTAGGGCCTAAGAAAGTGGCGTGTGGAGGTGTGCAAGGGGCCAAGGTTCAAGTCTCAAGGTAAGCAGTATGGTATTTTATTTTTACTGCATGTGCTAGTAATGTGATGGAATTCAAGTAGAACTCTGTTGGAAAGAGTTTGAGTTGTTCATGAGATTAGGTCAAGTAGGATAAGGGAGAGAAATTTTAGGAATTTGGATGGGAGATAGTGGCGGCCGATTGTAGGGGTCTTGGAAGAGCAATTCGGCATTTGGTGAAGGGAAGGTGCATTCGGCTAGGGCTTTAGGGGTTGCACTTTTAGCAATTAGGGTATGTGCCGACATTGGTAGAGGTTAAGCTTTCGAGATTTGTCACTTAGGGGCTGTTTTTTTAGCCGAATAGGTATAGTGCCTTAGGTTTCTTTTCTTCCTCCTCTTTTTTAATAAAAACCGAAACTTAGACCTCTATAGTCTCCTTGTACCGATTTGACCATAATAGAACCTCTCTTCTCTTCTTCCATCTCTATTCTTGTCTTCTTCTTTCTCTAAATCGATTTCACTTCATCACCTTTCTTCTAGACCGAATGTAACGCCCCAAACCCAGCCCAGATGTTACGGCCAAGTCTGATGTGTCACATCAATAGTGCTAACCATGGTCCTTAGTTATTACGATTAGGGTGAGTTTTGCAAAACCGTACTTGTAGCTTGGGAAGAAAATCCAGGTTTAATTTGTGTTTGTCCTATCCACTACCAGTTTAAATTTCATCTTGTTAACATATCTTGTTCATTGACTTGTTATCCGTTTGTTACGAGTGCTTTGTTTTGAAAACATTGACTAATTTTAAGGAAAACTCGCGCAGCCTTAGTCTGCTTATTTGAATAAAATTAAAATTAACGAATTAAAAACAAAAATTAAAATACTTAAAGCGGTCTTATTACAATCCCAAAACCAGAATGAAAAATAATAAAAAATAATAAGTAAATAAATAACTTAAATAAAAACCAACAATGCAGTCCACGTGGCCACTCTGAATCCCTCCAGCTCCAAGTCCACCAGTCTAGGGCTCACCTGCACAGATAAAAGGAAGGGGTGAGTTTGGAAACCCAGTGTGCAAAGAAAGCCCAACCATAGCCTAAATCAGCTCAAGCTTACTGGGCTTAAGCCCTATCCAATACAGTAAATACTGGTTCGAAGCCCTATTCAGATACAGTTAACTGGGCCCTAGCCCTATTCAGATATCCGTGCGGCCCATAGGCCTATAACAGTAACAGAGCAAAATAATGCATGTATGCAAAGCCCATCCCATGTTCAGCCCTACACACCATAATCGCAGTGTAGCTACTCAGATAACGTGGCCAAGCCACTAATAGTAAAACCGAGGAAAAGCCCCTTTTAGTAGTACGAGGCAAAGCCCGAGGTGAAGCCCCTTTTCAATAAACATGGCAATGCCACTTGCACTTCCTCCACCAATAAACCCAGTCCCATGCAACAGTTTAAACATGTCATGGCATACAGTGAATAGAAACAGTAAAGCATGCATTTCAGTCAAATTTTGCCCTAGGGTTATAACGGTCATTTTGCACCTAGGGGTAAAATAGTAATTTTCCAACCATAAGGGGTATTTCAGTAATTATACCAATTTTTAGGGTTTTATGTATCTTCCAGTTATTAGCCATCCAATTTTCATCCTAATAGTATATCTAGCCCATTTATCAACCTTAGAGTTATTGGCCCTAAAACCCCCAATAGGCCCTGCAGTGTTGATTAGCTATTCTGGCCCATTTAGCCCAAATTTCATGAATATCTTAACAGTTTTAACCTACAGCATATCGGAATACGCTTACAGCTAGTTTTCACCCAAATGGGCCCGTAAGCCCATTGGGCCCATATTTAGCCCATCGGGGCCCAAATTTATCGAGGTGCACGAAATCGCGCACTCACAAACTTTACTGATTTTGGTTATAGAATCTTACTGCTTCCAACTAACCCACGAGTGCTCGCATGCTTGCAAGCCCACAAAATGCCCAAATTTTGGCATTTTGGCTTTTTGACTTTTGCCGATTTAGTCTACTAGAGGGTGTTCGTTTACACACCTGATTTGCGATTACTACAGCGAGATCTCCCACACGATTACCCTACAATCGACCACCACGTCAATAGATTATGATTCACTAATAACCAGTATCATAATCACCATTACCCTATTTGGCCAACCTCCTTCATGGCCCTAGAACACTTACCTTTGTTGAAAACACTGACTAGACCCAAATCTAGTCGTTCCACTGATTCTAGCCACCAACACTCTTTGTTTGACGAGCTTTACTCCACCCTAGCACATAACAAATTGGATGATAAGACCTCTATAGCCTTTAGCCCCAAACGACAGTCACCCTACATAGGGGTTTTCGAATTTTCCTTAAATCCCGAAAGAATGAATAGAGAAGATATCTGAGCACTTACCGAAGATCTACTCGTCAAAGAACACTTCCAATCCTTTCGCTAATCTAGATCTGACGAAGATCAAACCTCAAAACACGAGCGAAGAATGAATTTAAGAGATCTAAGCGATCTAAGGGTTCGGCTTCTAAATCACTATGAGTATGGTGATTTTGGCTTTTGATGTGATAAAGGAGAAGGAAAATGGTAGCTTTGTAATGAGAAGGAGAAGATGTCGACAGGGCTATGGAAGTTATGAGATTGGCTAAAAGAGAAGGAAGGAGTAAGGGTATTCAACCAAGGAGAAATCGGCACAAAACTAAACCTTTCGGGATTTTGATTTTTATGAATATTCAGCTAACAAGGTTGAGCAAGTGAGGTTTTATGTTTGGTGATGTAAATAAGGTGGAGAAGAGGATGAGAAGAGAAAAGGAGAGGAGCAAGAATGACAGATTCGGCTTTAGAAGAAACTAAAAGAGAATGGAGATGAAAGAAAAGAGAATAAGGTTTGGTTATAGGCAATACGGCACAGGAAGAAAGTAGGGACCTAAGTTTCGGTCTTTTGGAAAAAGAAGGAGGAAGAAAAGGTAACTAAGGGCACTATACCTATTTGGCCACAAGAGACAACCCCTAAATGCCAATCCCAAAAGCTTAATCCCCTACACAAGTGGCACACACCACCTTAGTTGCCAAAAGTGCCACCCCTAAAGCCCTAGCCGAATACCAAAACCACATGACCAAATCAGCAATACTTTCTCAAGAGCCCCTTGTTCGGCCACCACATGCTCCCACTCAAAAATTCTTAGATTTTCTCCACCTTATCCTCTCTGACTCAATCCCATGAGCATTTCAAACTCTTCCATCAGAGTTTCACTTAACATCCATCACATGACTGGCACATGCACAAAAATTAAAAACAAACACTGATTACCTTGTGACTTGAACTCTGGCCCTTGCACCCGTCCACACGCCACTTTTTTAGAAACTAATTGGCACTAGATTTCCACTTTACCAAGGGCTCTCTTGTGTCTTAATTCCCTCATTTTTTCTTAAAAGCCCACATAACCAAGTCCCCTTCTCTTTAAGTCAAAATCCAAAAATTCTACCGGGCTTTAACTCAGGGTTGGGCCTTCTAAAGGCCCGCTAACATACTTAGAACATAAATTTCATAATCAAACAACAAATTTTTATGATTTCACCAAAATCGTAAAAATCCCAAAAAATCCCGAAAATCAGGGCGTTACAACTCAACCACCTTAAAGAAATTTCGGCCTCGAAATTTACCTGATCCAAATAGTTGAGGGTATTGTTGACGCATCGCCTCTTCTGGCTCCCAAGTAGCCTCTTCTCTGCCATGATTGCGCCAGAGCACCTTTACCAAAGGAACTAACTTCTTCCTTAGCTTTTTAACCTCTCGATCTAGTATTTGCACAGGCTCCTCTTCAAAAATCAAATCAGTCTTTACCTCAATCTCTTCCACTGTATGACATGCGAAGGATCCTATCGATACCATCTTAGCATGGAGAATTGAAAGACGTCATGAATACGGTCCAGCTCCGGTGGTAACTCCAGCTGATAAGCTACTGGCCCTACCCGTTTGAGAACCCGATAAGGCCCTATAAATCGTGGACTCAACTTGCCCTTCTTGCCAAATCTCAAAATCTCCTGCTAATGTGAGACCTTCAAGAAGACCATATCCCCTACTGAGAACTCAATTTCTTTACGCTTTACATCAACATAAGATTTTTGTCTATCGGCTGCTTCCTTTAACCGATCTCTGATCAACTTGACCTTATTCTCAGTATCTGCCACTAACTCTGGTCCAAGAACCTATCGTTATCCCAACCCTATCCAACATGTAGGTGTACGACACCTTCGCCCATATAGTGCCTCATATGGAGCCATTCTGATACTTGCCTCATAGCTGTTGCTATAGGCAAACTTTGCCAATGGCAAGTAATACTCCCAACTACCTCGGAAGTCGATAACATAACCCCTCAGCATGTCCTCTAAAACCTGAATAACCCTTTTCGATTGTCCATCTGTCTGAGGGTGAAAAACAGTGCTGAAATCCAACCGCGTACCCAACGCCTCATGCAACTTCTGCCAGAATCGTGATGTAAACCTAGTAATCCCGATCAGAAATTATCAAAATCGGCACCCCATGTAGTCGCACTATATCTACCACATACAACTTGGCCAACTTCTGTAGTGAGTAATAGGTTTGGACAAGTATGAAATGAGCAGATTTTGTTAACCTATCCACAATTACCCATATAGAGTCTTTCTTGAAGGGTGTCAAAGGTAGCCCACTTCCAAAGTGGAATATTCACTGGCTGCAATAGTCCAGAAGGCAGTTGATGCTTAGCCTTTACTTGCTAGCATGTCAGACATTTCCCCACAAATTCGATCACCTCTCGCTTAGGTCCAGGCCACCAGTACAACTCTCTCAAATCTCGATATAGCTTATTCCCTCTAGGATGCATGCCACAAGGTCCACCATGAGCCTCTTTTAGAATTAACCGCCTCAAGTCAGAGTCCTTCGGAATGCAAACTCTTCCTCGAAAGCGCAGAACTCCATAAGTATTCAATCCAAAATCAGAATTCTCCTCATTCCTAGCTTGCTGAAATCGAGGAACTAACGACTCGTTCTCTAATTGTTTCTCTTTAATCTGCTCAATCCAAGTTGATCTCACTTGTAACTCCACTAACAAGCTTCCATCGTCATACAGACTCAAATGAGCAGACATTATCTGTATAGAGAAAAGTGCATCAGTAGCCTACTAAACCTAGAAAACTCTAAATTCTCGATACCGACCTCGGCGGCTTCCAATCCAGAACCGCCTCAATTTTCTGAGGATCTGCCCTAATCCCCTCAGCAGAGACAACATGACCCAGAAAAGTCAGTTCTCGTAACCAAAATTCACACTTATTAAATTTTGCATAGAGTTGCTTCCCTCTTAACACTTGCAGAACAATACGGAGATGCTCATCATGCTTCTCCTTAATTTTCGAATACACCAAAATATCGCCGATAAAGACGACTACGAATCGATCCAAATAAGGTTGGAATACTCCATTCATCAGATCCATGAAAGCCGCAGGTGCATTCATCAGTCCAAACGGCATAATTAGAAACTCGTAATGACCATACCGAGTTTTGAATGCTGTCTTATGAATATTCACCTCATTGACCCTTAACTGATGGTATCCAAATTGAAGGTCGATCTTGGAAAATACCAAAGCTCCTCTAAGCTGGTCAAATAGATCGTCGATCCCTGGCAGAGGGTACTTGTTCTTTATCGTCAGTTTGTTCAACTGGTAATAATCGATGCACATACGTATCGTCCCATCCTTTTTCTTCACGAAAAATACTGGTGCTCCCCATGGAGACACACTCGGTATAATAAAACCTCTATCCAACAACTCTTGGATTTGAGCTTTCAGTTCCACTAACTCCTTTGGTGCCATCCTAAGGGTGCGATGGACACTGGAGCCGTTCCAGGCAGCAGGTCGATTCCAAACTCGACTTCACGATTCGGAGGTAACCTAGGGAGCTCTTCAAGAAAAACATCTTGGAATTCCTTAATAGTTCTAACCTTCCCCACAGTCACATCATCAGTCTCCGTCTGACTTACAAAGGCCAAATACGCCTCGCAACCCTTGCAAATTAGCTTTTCAACTCTTAAGGTCGAAACAACATTGGACAAGTAGTCCCTTCGCTCCCCAATAATCATCACCTCCTCATCCTCTGTAGTCCTTAAGACAATCCTCTTAGCCACACAATCCAGAATTGCTCTATGCTTAGTCAGCCAGTCCATTCCCAAGATAAGGTCAAACTCTCCGAACGGTAGCTCCATTAAGTCTCCAGAGAAAATCCTACCTTAGGTCTCTAAAAGTACCTCCCTAAAGAGTTTGTCTACCTTAACCAAGTGACCTAGTAGACTTATCACAATTACCCCTCTTACAGTTTCTTCAGAATGCACACCCAACGAGCCAGATATATCACATGCAACATACGAATGAGTAGAACCCACATCTACCAAAGCAGTGTATGGCATGCTAGAGATCAAAAACATACTAGTTATGACGTCAGGTGCGTCACCCTCCTCTCGGTGTCGTGCAGCATATACCAATGTTGACTGGCGAGCCTCAGCATTTCCAGGACCCCTACCAGGTGCTCCACGTCCAGGACCATTTCTGTTGTCACCCCTACCTTAACCACAGCCTCTCGGCGGTTGTGGTCCACCGCGCACTAGTTGTGCAACCCTCTGTTTAGCAACTTGAGTTTGAGCTGGCCTTCGAGGACAGTCCTTGACCCTATGCTCTTTGGACCCACACTGGAGACATGCCCCAGTACGCTTCCAGCATTCTCCCAAATGCCCTCTACCACAGTCCCCACAAGCCTGCGGTCTAACTGTATTTACCAGAACTGCTCGTACCGGTTCATCCACTCTAGCTAGCTTGGCATTCCTGTTTGCAGCACCAAAGGGCTCAGAATCCCTCCTGAACCAGTTTTGATCTTTCTCAAGGTTTTGCCATTCAGTTCGCTTCACCTCTTCAGCTATGTTACCCTTCTCCACCAATGCAGCAAAGGCACGCTCCCTCTGTGGAGCTATCAACACCCTAAGCTCATCCTTGAGGCCATCCTCAAAATGAACGCTACGCTCGTACTTAGTAGCAACTATACCACTGGCATACCGGCTCAACCTCAGGAACTCCGCCTCATATTCAGCAACAGACTTATTGCCCTGGGTCAGATTCAAGAATTCTTTCCTACGAGCATCCACATAGCTTGCTCCAACGTACTTTCCCTTGAAAGCCATCTTAAACAGTTCCCATGTCACCCATTCCGCTGGGGTACTCTCCTTCACAGTGATCTACCACTGATACGCCTCGTCTCGTAGCAGAGACACCATTCCTTTTAGGTTTTGCTCCATTGAGCAATCCAAGTCGTCCATAATCCATTCTGTGGCTTTCAACCAATACTCAGCCACATTTGGGGCTACTCCAGATATGCCCCTGAAGACCTCCGCTCCGTTAGCCCTGAGTCACTCAGAAATGGATCCCCTATTGACAGTCCCAGTGCTTGCCCCAGCGACCCTCTCTAAAACCCTTAACATTGCCTAGGACAGAGCATCGTCCCCTGTAGCCCGATCATATAATCCAGTCTCAATCGCTGGCGACGCTCGTGCTTCCTTAGCTGGTATATGTCTTGAAGACGAAGACCCAACTTGCACACTACCTCGGCCACGTCCATGGCCTCCTCCACGAGCTACCCTCGTACTCATATCGACTTATTTGATTAAGAATTTTATGACATCAGTTTAGTTTTCCTACTGTCTCGATCTTACAGTTTTCAGTACTACCTTATCTACAGTATCATAGTAAGGTCTTAGTTCTATCTACAGTAACATTTTAGTACGGTATAGTATAAGTGAATAATACTTACAGACTTAATGCCAAATATTCAGTGTGCCACTCCTTCAGACACCAGATTTCAGAAAGCCCAAAAAACTTAAACTTTTTAGAATGAAACCTTAACACGTGTATTCCTTGAAGAAAATGAGTTTGAAAAGGATTTTCTTAAAAATTTTCCAAACCAAATTCAAAATACCCTTCTTGGCCTTGATTTTAAATTTTTCTAAAAACTTTTTAGACCCAATCCACAGTTGAGTTGTTGCAACCAGGCTCTGATACCACTAAATGTAACACCCCAAACCCAACCCAGACGCTACGGCCAAGTCTGGCGTGTCACATCAACAGAGCTAACCATGTTCCTTAATTATTATGATTAGGATGAGTTATGCAAAACCTTACTTGTAGTTTGGGAAGAAAATCTAGGTTTAATTTGTGTTTGTCCTATCCACTACCAAATTAAAATTCATCTTGTTATTAGATCTTGTTTATTGACTTATTATCCGTTTGTTACGAGTGCTTTGTTTTGAAAACATTGACTAATTTTAAGGAAAATTCGTACAGCCTTAGTCTACTTATTTGAATAAAATTAAAATTAACGAATTAAAAACCCAAATTAAAATATTTAAAGTGGCCTTATTACAATCCCAAAACCAAAATAAAAAATAATAAAAAATAATAAGTAAATAAATAACTTAAATAAAAACCAAGAATGCAGTCCACGTGGCCACTCTGAATCCCTCCAGCTCCAAGTCCACCAATCTAGGGCCCATCTGCACAGATAAAAGGAAGAGATGAGTTTAGAAACTCAGTGTGCAAAGAAAGCCTAGCCAGAGCCCAAATCAGCTCAAGTTTACTGGGCCTAAGCCCTATCCAGTACAGTAAATACTGGGCCGAAGCCCTATTCAGGTACAGTTAACTGGGCCTTAGCCCTATTTAGATATCAGTGCGGCCCATAGGCCCATAACAATAATAGAACAGAATAATGCATGTATACAAAGCCCATCCCATGTCCAGGCCTACACACCACCCGTACCAGCCCTACACACCATGTGGGGAATAACTCAACCAACCCAGCCCTACACACCACAATCGCAGCGTAGCTGCTCAGATAACGTGGCCAAGCCACTAATAGTAAAACTGAGGCAAAGCCCCTTTCAATAGTACAAGGTAAAGCCCTTTTCAGTAAACCGAGGCAAAGCCCATTTTTTAGTAAACCGAGGCAAAACCCCTTTTCAGTAAACGTGGCAATGCCACTTGCACTTCTTCCATCAATAAACCCAATCCCATGCAACAGTTTAAACATGTCATGGCATACAGTGAACAGAAACAGTAAAGCATGCATTTCAATCAAATTTAGCCCTAGGGGTATAGCGGTCATTTTGCACCTAGGGGTAAAATAGTAATTTTCCACCATAAGGGGTATTTTAGAAATTACACTAGTTTTTAGGGTTTTATGCATCTTCCAGTTATTAACAGTCCAATTTTCATCCCAACAGTATATGTAGCCCATTTATCAACCTGAGCCCTATCGGCCCTAAAACCCTTAATGGGTCCTATAGTGTCGATTAGCTATTCTGGCCCATTTAGCCCAAATTTCATGAATATCTTAACATTTCTAACCTACAGTATACCAAAATATGCTTATCGCTAGTTTTTACCCAAATGGGCCTGTAAGCCCATTGGGCCCATATTTAGCCAGTCGGGGCTGAAATTTATCGAGGTGCACAAAATCGCGCATTCACCAACTTTATCGATTTCAGTTACAGAATCTTACCACTTCCAACCGACCCACGAGCGTTTGCACGCTCGCAAGCCCACAAAATGCTGGAATTTTAGTATTTTGGCTTTTCAGCTTTTGCCGATTTAGTCTACTAGAGGGTGTTCGTTTACACACCTAATTTAGATTACTACAGCGAGATCTCCCACACGATTACCCTACAATTGACCACCATGTCATTAGATTACGATTCACTAATAACCAGCATCATAATCACCATTACCCTATTCGGCCAACCTTCTTCATGGCCCTAGAACACTTACCTTTGTCAAAAACACTAACTAAACTCAAATCTAGTCGTTCCACTGATTCTAGCCACCAACACTCTTGGTTTGATGAGTTTTACTCCACCCTAGCACATAACAAATTGAATGATAAGACCTCTAGAGCCTTTAGCCCCAAACGACAGTCACCCTACATAGGGGTTTTCAGCTTTTCCTTAAATCCTGAAAGAATGAATAGAGAAGAGATCTGAGCACTTACCGAAGATCTACTTGTCAAAGAACGCTTCCAATCCTTTCTCTAATCTAGATCTGACAAAGATATAACCTTAAAACACGAACGGAGAATGAATCTAAGAGATCTAAGAGATCTAAGGGTTTGGTTTCTAAATCACTATGAGTATGGTGATTTCAGCTTTTGATGTGATGAAGGAGAAGGAAAATGGTAGCTTTGTAATGAGAAGGAGAAGATGTCGATAGGGTTATAGAAGTTATGAGATCAACAAAAAGAAAAGGACAGAGCAAGGGTATTCAACCGAGGAGAAATCGGCACTAAACTAAAACCTTTCGGGATTTCTATTTTTATGAATATTCGACTAACAAGGTTGAGCAAGTGAGGTTTTATGATTGGTGATGTAAAAAAGGTGGAGAAGAGGATGAGAAGAGAAAAGGAGAGGAGAAAGAATGACAGATTATGCTTTAGAATAAACTAAAAGAGAAAGGAGATGAAAGAAAAGAGAAGAAGGTTTGGTTATAGGCAATACTGCACAAAGAGAATGTAGGGATCTAAGTTTCAGTTTTTAGGAAAAAGAAAGAGGAAGAAAAGGTAACTAAAGGCACTATACCTATTCGGCCACAAGAGACAGCCCCTAAGTGCCAATCCCAAAAGCTTAATCCCCTATACAAGTCGGTACACACCACCTTAATTGCTGAAAGTGCCACCCCTAAAGCCCTAGCCAAATACCAAAACCACATGACCAAATCGGCAATACTTCCCCAAGAGCCCCTTGTTCAGCCACCACATGCTCCCATTCAAAAATTCCTAGATTTTCTCCATCTTATACTCTCTGACTCAATCCCATGAGCATTTCAAACTCTTCCATCAGAGTTTCACTTAACATCCATCATATGACTGGCATATGCACAGAAATTAAAAACACACACTGCTTACCTTGTGACTTGAACTTTGGCCCTTGCACCCATCCACATGCCACTTTTTTAGGAACTAAGTGGCGCCACATTGCCACTTTACCAAGGGCTCTCTTGTGTCTTAATTCCCTCACTTTTTCTTAAAAGCCCACCTAACTAAGTCCCATTCTCTTTATGTCCAAAATCTAAAAATTCTACTGGGTTTTAACTCAGGCTTGGGCCTTCTAAAGGCCCACTAACATACTTAGAACATAAATTTCATAATCAAACAACAAATTTTTATGATTTTACAAAAATTGCAAAAATCTCGAAAAATCCCAAAAATCAGGATGTTACACCGAATCTACTCTTTATTTTTTCTTTTTCTTCTCAAGCTATAACAACCTTAACCCTTATCCATCGCCGGAGGGTTATGAGGCATTACAAGACAAGTACAAAAATTCAAATGAACTCCATACTCATAATTCTAGTTTGAACACTTGTAAACTAATAGTTAAAAAAAAATGTAACTAAGTTCAATTGAAACGTATGAGTAAATGTTAATGCTTATTCAATAAAATTTCAATCGCTTATTAAACTCTAGCATATACGCATAAATAGTCAATATGCATGGAACCAACATTTCATCTAAATAATGAGTTATTATTCATGTGGTAAATGATCCTAAGTATAGCCGAACATGAGTCATCTCATGTTAATGAGTGCATTGATTCATTCGTAAGTCCAATTCATGTCAAAACATGAGAACATTTATTAATTAACAACCACACATTCACATCAACTATACGGAATACATATGGTAACTCGGCAAGCCATTTTCGCATGGCTATACATATTTACAATATCAAAATGATACTTATTTAGAACCTAAAGTAAAACCTATCCATGCCATTATCAAAGTTTAACTACTAAAGTACCGAATTAAGCTTGGATAGTGTGGACAACTTTGACTTTGAGATTCGCGAGACCGTAGCTAACGAAGAGATCTATAAAACAAAGGAACAAGGGCAAACAGAGTAAGCATTTCTATGCTTAGTAAGTTTTAAGCATCACAACAAAATTTAAGACTTATCATCCATCAACCTTTAATTAAACAAACTCACTCTCAATTCATATGGCCTCTTGCCCGAATATACACATGTATACAAATAGATTTCAATACATATTTTCAATACTAACAAACATTAACCAACTAGGTCACACTCTTATTTGTAGCTCAAATAATCATTCACACATATGTATCATTCTTCGATACCAATGATTCACAAAGTCATTGGCCGTATATTCACAAGTAAGCAAGGAGATTTTAGCACATACTTCATTACACGAATATAACAAAACCGAATAGATCATTCACATATTTCGAAATATATCTTCAATCACATTTATTTTATTCCTTGATACTAATGATTTACTTCGAAATCAACTCACAAATTAAGTAGGTGTTACGTACCTGGCCATCTTAAAGCATTAATCATATTGTTGTCGTTACGCCGAAATTGCATATTTCCAGTGCAACTATTTGCGGAACTCTAGTCCCGATTTAATTTAATTCTTGCACTAAGCCTGCGAGACTTAACCCGGAAATGGTTCCAGCACGTAGCCTGCGGGTCTTAGCCTGGTTATGAATCCAGCACAAGGCCTGCGGGTCTTAGCCCGGTTATAAATCCAGCACAAGGCTTGTGGGTCTTAGCCCGGATACACCTCAATTATCATGCACATTTATTTGCATATTAGCTCATCTCATATAACATAACACCTTAGTATTTCATTTACTTTACTCGAAAACAAGCACAGCATGATTATCAGCCATTCAACTTTCGGTTCCATAGCCACATACAAGGAACACATATTCATTTCACTAACCAACCTAATTTCTATAACCATTCGGCTATAATCCATATGCACAAATTATTTATCTCACAACTTAATCCAAGTAAAATCAATAGGTCACCATTTATCTATTATGCATATATCAAGACATCATCAATTATATATATATTAAAGTGTCTACTCAAAACTTACCTCGAACTTTTCTGAACAACTACGGGTTGACTATTTCGTCACTTTGGCTGTCCCCTTATCTGAAATTGCCCATCTATGCTCTTGAGCTTGATAAACATAATTTCAATTATCAAAATCTTTTTTTATTATCTTATAGCTGAATTTTTCTTAAGGTAAACAAGATATATATTTTATACATATATATATACGTCACATAAATCATAATCACGTTTTCCCTTAGACACGAACATTACAGAATTCATTCACAAAATACCATTCGGCCAATTCCCAATATACTCTTATTAAGCTGAAATTTACATATGTATATTTGATATCAACTTAACATTCTTTTCTACGCTTAAAAACGACATTACAAGTACAAATAACTAAGATATGTTTATTCTTTTTAACCATTATGCTAAGCCGAAACTCTTACTTAGTTAATAAGTCTTTCACTACTTCAGTTTGTGCACATTACAGCTCAATTCTCTCATTTAGTCCATAAATCGCAACATTTGTAGCTCATTGCAACATAACTCAATGGTTTCTATCCTCTCCTACAAGCAATTCATGGCCGAACACCAAATTGGCATAAAATTCACATTCTCTCACTTGTTTAACGATTTAACTCATACTATTATCCAATCACAACACAAGGTACCAAAACACAAAAATTCAAGTTGCCCTAAACCTCATAGCCGAATGCTTAATTTGCCATAATCTTCAAATTCCTACTCAGTACTTAAATTCTAGGATAAACTAATATTCAAACATGAGTCACTAGAGAATTTAACAACCGGTCATATGTTTCCATACGAATAATTCTCATAAAAATTTGGACCATGAACAAGTTTCACCATTCACTTATCAATTCCTACCATTTACTTAAAAACTCCAATGCATTAAGCATCAGCTAAAGCCTCATAAACATCCATGGATAATTCCCCTCATAAAACCACATTGACCGAATGTATTTTCATCAATCAATAGCAAAAATTCAACCATGGGCTAGGTAGGAATTTAACTAACAACTTAAATTATGCAAAAATTTCAAAGAATCAAAGTAGCCATACCTTTAAAATCAAGCTATGCAAATGCCGAATGCTACCTCCTATTTCCTTTTGTCTTTTTTTTTTTTTTTACTCCATTTGGCCAAAACAAGAGAAAATGAATATGAATTTTCTTTTTTACTATTTCATGCAATTAGCTTGATAATTAAGTTACCACTTTGGCCTTCTTATTTGCATGATTCCTCCACTATGCATGACCTTATATGTCAATGCAAAAATGTTTTGGTTTAATCACAATTACCTCCCTCATATTTAAAGAACATCCACCATCGGCAATCACCTACTATCCCACTTATTTTTCTTTTCACTCAATTAAGTCATATTTCAAAAATTTCACAGGAAATTATAAAAATTAAAGTACTAACTTTCACCTATAAACATACACATATTGAGAGCATAAAATTTTGAATTTAAAAATATTTAACAGCTCGGTTTCGTGGTCCCGAAACCATCGTCACAACCCTTCCCCCTTTTTAGATTTTCGTCCTTGAAAATTTCTTACCAGTAAATAGATTAGGGTATCGTTCTCTCATTGAATCCTCAAGTTCCCAGGTCACTTGTTCGACCCCGTGCTTGTGCCATAATACTTTCACTAACGAAATCTTTTTATTTCGCAATTCTTTCGTCTCATGTGCCAAATTTTGAATCGGTTCTTCCTCGTAACTTAACTTAGACTGTACTTCAACCTCTGACGGGTTAATCATATGCGAGGGATCGGATCTATAATGATGGAGCATTGAAACATGAAAAACGTTGTGGATCTTTTCAAGCTCAGGGGGCAGAATTAGCCTATGAGCAACCGGCCTGATCCTTTCTGATATCCCATATGGTCTGATGAATCTCGGACTCAATTTGCCTTTACGGCCAAATCGAAGTATCTTTTTCCACGGCGAAACTTTCAGGAAGACTTTTTCTCCAATCTGAAACTCTATATCTTTACGCTTCAAATCTGCATATGATTTCTGATGATCCGATGCTGCTTTCAGGCTATCACGGATTATTTTCACTTTCTGCTCGGCTTCTTTAATTAAATCTACCCCGTATAACTTATTCTTGCTGAGATCGATCCAAAACAAAGGTGTACGGCATTTACGACCGTATAAAGCCTCGTAAGGTGCCATTTTGATACTCGTTTGAAAATTATTATTGTAGGCAAATTCAATCAACGGTACCTATTTCTCCCACGAGCCACTAAACTCGAGAATACAACATCTCAACATATCTTCGAGTATCTGAATCGTTCTTTCAGACTGACTGTCAGTCTGGGGATGGTAGGCAGTGCTAAAATGAAGCTTAGTACCTAATGCCTCATGCAATTTCTTCCAGAATCGAGAAGTAAATCTGGGATCTCTATCCGAAACAATAAAGGTCGGCACTTCGTGCAATCGTACGATCTGAGAAACATACAATTATGCTAACTTATCAAGTGAAAAGTCCATACTAACAGGGATGAAATGAGCTAACTTCGTTAATCTATCAATAATAACCCATATGGAGTCTTTCTTGCTCGGCGTCAGTGGTAAACCAGACATAAAGTCTATCGTAACTCGATCCCACTTCCACTCGGGTATCAGGATCGGCTGAAGTAATCCTGAAGGCACCTGATGTTCCGCTTTTACTTGCTGACATATCAGACACTTAGATACGAAATCGGAGATGTCCCGTTTCATACCGTGCCACCAATATTGACGTTTTAGGACGTTATACATTTTTTTACTACCCAGATGAATGGACATTTGGCTATTATGAGCCTCACTCAGAATTATCGAAATAAGCTCTGAATTTTTTGGAACGCACAATCGATCTCTGAACCTCAAACAATTACTTTCGTCAATTCTAAACTCTGAATCAATACCAGAATCACACTGAGCTCGTTTAGCAACCAATCATTGTCGACTTTCTGAGCTTCACAAATTTGTCGTATTATCACTGGTTTTACTCTTAACTCGGCTATCAACGCATCATCTACCGACAAAGACAATTGTATGTTCATTGCTCGCATGGAAAATAAGGATTTTCGGCTAAGAGCATCTGCAACTACATTAGCTTTTCCCGGGTGATAGTCAATGACAAGCTCGTAGTCTTTAAGTAACTCCAACCATCGTCTTTATCTCAGATTCCTTTGAGTCATTAAATATTTGAGACTCTTATGATCGGAAAAGACGAGCATTTCTCCTCGAACAGATAGTGACGCCAAATCTTTAGAGCGAAAACAATAGCAGCTAACTCAATATCATGAGTCGGATAGTTTCGCACGTGAGGCTTTAACTGCCTCGAAGCATAAGTGACAACTCGGCCCTCTTGCATCAAAACGTAGCCTAAACCGTTCAAAGATGCATCACTATAAACCACGAACTATTTATCAGATTCTGGCTGAACTAACACTGGAGCTTCCGTCAAAAGAGTTTTCAACTGGTCAAAACTTTCGGACACTTTTCAGACCACTCGAATTTGACGTCTTTTTGTAGCAGTTTCGTCAACGGTGTCGCAATCATCGAGAACCCCTTTACGAATCGTCGATAATACCTGGCAAGTCCCAAGAAGCTCTGAATTTCTGAAACATTTCTCGAAGGTTTCCAGTTGAGAATAGCTGAAATTTTGTTCGGATTAACTCGAATACCAGAAGCAGACACTACATGACCCAAAAAGCTGACCTGCACAACCAGAATTCACATTTACTGAATTTCACGTAACTGATTATCACGTAAAGTCTGAAGCACAAGTCTCAAATGCTCGGCATGCTCAATCTCATTGCGAGAATAAATCAAAATGTCATCGATGAACACCAGCAAAAATCGATCCAGAAACTACCTAAACACCCGATTCATCAAATCCACGAAAACCGCAGGGCCATTTGTGAGCCCAAACGGCATCACTAAAAATTTGTAGTGTTCGTACCTCGTTCTAAAAGCGGTCTTTGGCACGTCGGAATCTCTAACTCTCAACTAACAATAACCGGATCGTAGATCAATCTTTGAAAACACTGAAGCTCCTTTTAACTGATCGAATAAGTCATTGATTTGGAGCAACAGATATTTATTCTTTATAGTGGCTTTATTCAACTTTCTATAGTCGATACACATTCTCATAGTCCTGTCTTTCTTTTTCACGAACAAAACTGGTGCGCCCCAGGGTGAGAAACTCAGTCGTGCAAACCTCTATCTGTCAATTCTTGCAACTGGGATTTTAATTCCTTTAACTCGGTAGGTGCCATACGGTACGGGGTAATCAAAATCGGAGTTGTACCCAGAACCAACTCTATACCGAACTCAACCTCTCTAACAGGTGGCAATCCCGTCAATTCCTCAGGAAACACATCCAGACACTCACTAATCACAGGTACAGCCTCGAACCTTTGTTCGGATATCTTGCTATCTAGTACCTTTCTCATGTATTTTTGAGCTGACATGGTAGTTATTACAGCAGGTAGCCCGTTTAAATCAGTGGACTCAATTTGAATTATCTCATTATTCGAACATCACAAATCGATAGTCTTTCGCTTACAATTCACTACAGCATCGTGCACAGTCAACCAATCCATTCCGAGAATAATGTCAAATTCATCGAAGGATAAAAGCATCAAGTCAGCCAGGAAGCAGAAATCTCGAACCATTAGGGGACATTTCTTGCACACTTTATCAACTAGAACACAACGACCCAAAGGGTTTGACACTCGAATCACAAACTCAGTAGACTCAACCGAAAGAGTCTTACTGGATGCTAAAGTTTCACACACATACGAATGGGTTGAACCGGGATCAATCAGAGTGATAACATCAGTATTAAAGAGAGTAAAAATATCGGTAATAACATTCAGAGAAGAAGCCTCCTCCCGGGCACGAATAGCGTACGCTCTGGCAGGTGTATGAGCCTTTGATGTAACTGCAGTGTCTCTGGTCCCTCTCTGACTGTAACACCCTGAAATTGGGCCTAGAAGTATTAGGCCTTGGGCCTGGGTGCGGGTGTGAGATAGTTCGAAATAAAATTATTGATGTGTTGAATTCTGTTATGGAAGGTTATTATTAATGGGTTAATGTGGTATTTTAGTGAACTGCGAAGGATTCATAGTGTGGGGAAAAGTGTTGGGCTAATTTCTGGGATTCCAGGATTTTTGTGATATTTGGTGTAATGTTGAAATTTTGATATATGGATGTGTAATTCGTGTTTGGAGTGTGTTATTGGGCCTATGGAAGGCCCAAGTGTTGGTTAAAAACTCAGAGAATTCTTGGATTTTTGGACTTAAGGAATAGAGGACTTGGAAAAGAGGAGTTGTAAGGAATTATGTGTGAAATAAGACACAAAAAAGGAATGTGGTGTAGTGGCAAAGTAGCGCCATTTAGGGGACAAGGAAGCAAAGGGTCCAAGGTTCAAGTCTTGGCTCTTGCAATTTATTTTGGTTTTTCTTTTAAATAAATCTAAAAGCAAGTAGGTGAGCTTTAAAGTTAAATGTGTTGGACTTATGACACAAAGGAGCTTGTGTCCGAGTGGTGATGGCTTGACAGGGTTACTGAGAGGACTTTGGTTCGAATCCCGTTGCACGCAAAGGTTGATTATTTTACTAATGCTTTAATTTTGGGAGGATTGATGGAGAATCCCACATCGAAAAGCTAACATGAGAGCAAGTGAGGAGCTACTTTTAAATAGAGCAACCAGGAGGAGAGTAGCACAGCCTTCTTGGCAGATCCCTTTCGCTTTATGGCGTGCCCATTTGGGTTGGGCATCGGCTAAGAGTGTTTGTAGCGCGGATTAACTTCAGTCTCCTATCAGGTGTGTATTTCTCACTGCTCTAGCGGTAGGACGGCTACTTCGGGATGCGATGGGCTGAAGAGGCCATGTGGGCCCAATGGGCCTGCGGGCCCAATTGGATAAGTTGTTTGATTGTATAGTAAATATTGGGCTAGATTAGGTGAATCTCATATCTGTGGCTAGATTTAGGCTAAAAGGGCCACACGAGCGTATGGGCCCATTTGGGCCGACAATGGGCCCTAGGCCCATTCGCATTGTTATCTCTATTTAGAAATGCTTTAGTTTACAAAGTTACTAAAATACCCTTGGTTTACAAAATTACTGAAATACCTTGGTTTACAAAATTACCGAATTACCCTCGATTTGCAAAATTACCAGAAATATCCCGATTTACAAAATTATCGAATTACCCTTGATTTGTACCATGACAGAAGTACCCTCGATTTGTAAAATGACGAACATACCCTTAATTTGTAAAATTACCATTTTACCCCTAATTTGTAAAATTACCATTTTACCCATGATTTGTAAAATTACCGTTTTACCTCTAATTTATAAAATTACTATTTTACCCCTAATTTGTAAAATTACCATTTTACCCCTAATTTGTAAAATTACCATTTTACCCATGATTTGTAAAATTACCGTTTTACCCCTAATTTGTAAAATTACCATTTTACCCCTAATTTGTAAATTTACCATTTTACCCATGATTTGTAAAATTACCGTTTTTCCCCTAGGGTGTTAAATGACTGTTTTGCCCCTCGTGGGTAAATGACTAACTTGTGTGATGATTGGGCTAGTTTGACCGTGGATATAAGTTGGTGATATGAATGACTTGACTGTGATCTATTCTTATTTTTGGGATTTGGAAAAGTTGGAATTCCTATGTGTTTAGGGAGGCTGTCGAAATAGTGCCTAAGGCTTTAAGGGGCTGTTACCAATTATTTTACTCTGTGCTTGTAAGGGTTAAAGGCTGCTGACTAAGGGCTTGGATCAGTGGAGCATTCGGATCCAGATTTGGATATCAACTTCAGCAAAGGTAAGGATTTAGGGCCTTGTTCATGGATGCCCGAATATGGTAAGAGTATGTTAAATTTAGTTATCATTGATTCGTGGTCTAATGTTTTAGTAATCGAATGTAGGATTGACTTGGATCGGATATAGTCATCGTTCGTTGCAAGCAGGTGTGTATCGAACCTCATAGTACCTTAGATTAATATTTACTGAAAAGCCAAAATGCCTAAACTTCGGCATTTCGAACTTGTGGTTTTGTGAATGGTTTGAGCCGTGATACATACGATAAGATCGGTGATTGGATCGATAGAACAGGTAAGGGCACGATTTTGTGCACGATGGGAAGTTGGGCCTCGATGGGCTGAAATTAGGCCCAATGGGCTTACGGGCCCATATGGGTAAAAATGGGCAATAGACATTTCTTAATAGACTATAGGCTTAAAACTGGTTAAATTAGTAGTTAATTGTAGGATTTGGACCAAGTGGGCTTAGACGACTGAACTAGCTACATAGGGCCCATTAGGGGTTTTTGGCCCATAACTCGATTGTACTAAAATATGGTAAAATTGCTGTTTAAACATTTGGAATTGATGAATAAGCATGGAAAACCCTAATAATGGATAAAATTACGTAATTACCCTTAAAACATGAAAATGTCTATTTTACCCCTAGGTGAAAAATGTCTATTATACCCCTAGGGTTTCATTCTGAATATGATGATTGTGATATTGTTATTTTACATGCTATGACATGATATGCACATGATATGCACATGATATGCTATGACATGTATACGATATGCCATGTTTTGCTCGTTAAATGCATGGGTTGGGTTATTATATGATGGAGGAAGTGATAAAGGGCTTTGCCCCAGTTTACTGAAAAGGGCTTTTGCCCCAGTTATTAAAAGAGGCTTGGCCTCCAGTTATATGATAAAGCAGCTATGCTGCCAGTGGAGAGTTTGGTTAGGTGGGTTGAGTTATTCCCCACATAGAGAGCTTGGTTGGTACCGGTGGAGTGTAGCGGATGGTGGGTTGAGTAGTCTCCCCAACTGGGCTTTGCATACATACATTGACATTACATGTGATATTGAAATGGGCTTTGTACACATACACTGATATTATATATGATGTTAAAATGGGCCTTTGGGCCATACCATTTACAGAAAAGGGCTTCGGCCCAGTGAATTGATTTATGAAAAAGGCTAAGGCCCAGTAACCGATATTTGAAAAGGGCTTCGGCCCAGTTATATGTTGAGACTAATTTGGGGGCTTAGGCCTAGTATGCTGATATTGATTTGGGCTCTGTAAGTGGCTTGTTGCACACTGAGTTTTCCAAACTCACCCTTTTTCCTTCCATCCTTGCAGGTGAGCCTTAGACTGGTGGACTTGGAGCTGGGAGGGATTCAGAGTGGCCACATGGACTGGACTATTGGATTTCTAATTAAGTTACCTATTTGAATTTAGATTTAATTATTTATTTCTGGTTTTGGGTTGTAAAAAGGGCCTCTTTAATTGTTTTTATTTTGGGTTTTTATTCTTCACTTATTTAAATTGGTTTTAGCTTACGTAGAATATTATTTAAATCGAGTTGAAAATAAATGATTTTAAGACGTGATTTTTATAAAAGTTACTTGTTTTCAAAATAACACGATAACCAAGCAAAGCTTCCTCAATTTTAAATGATCTTGTAGATAAATATTTCAAATAGTTAAAGTGTGGCAATGGTAGTGTGCATGTCTAGGAGTGGATCCAAGAAGAGCTTGGTACTTAAGCAGTCTATTCGACTCACCTCCTCTTTTCTGGAATCCTACCTGGTGCCTAGCTTCCATTCACTTTAAGTCTTAACGAAAAAGGTCAAATTTATTTGATACTTAAACCGTTTTCAAGATAACATGTTTTATAAAGGTTACAAATCTGAGTTTTCGATATTTGATCTGTCTTTAAAATAACATGTTTTTGCAAACTACAAGGGTTTATAAGCTTTCATAAAACTTTTACAAAGGTTTTAACGATGTTTACAAAGGGATGATTATTTCAATGAATCATGTTTTGGAAAAAGACAAGCTAAGGTTTTATTCAAGTTTAACGGTAAGAGTTTTTAAAAACTTCAAGGGTTTTCAATGAAAGCACGGTTTTCGAATAACACTTCAATGTGACACATCAGACTTGGCCGTAACGTCCAGGCTGGGTTTGGGGTGTTACACTGACTACTGCTAGTATTTCCCCCACGCCTAGGTGGTCTACCTCTTGCTGTCGTACCACTAGGTCTCTGACTCGGACCAGTATTCCGTTCATCCAATTTCAGACAATCTTTAATAAAGTGATCGGCGGATCCACACTTGTAACAGGAGCAGTCATGAAATCTATAGCTCTCCGAGTGCCATTTACCACAATATTTACAATCAGATCTGTCCCGACGTTCATTGCCAACACTGGCGACTGAAGTAGCTCGTGAACTCACAGGTGGTCGATGATGATCACATCTAGAAAAGCCCGAAATATTCTTAGATCGGCCCGAATCATCTCAAAATTTTTTATTGTTGAATAGACTTTCCTGCAGATCTGTTACGGAACTCTCTGGCTCCGTCTTCAGCCTTTCTCTTTTCATTACTGAGCTCTTCAGCTTTGCAAGCCCGCTCGACAAGCACGACAAACTCTTTGATTTCTAGAATTCCAACCAGCAATCTGATATCTTCGTTTAATCCATCCTTAAAGCGTTTACACATGATGGCCTCGGAGGATACACACTCACGAGCATATTGGCTGAGTCGTACAAATTCTCTCTCATATTCGGTTACTGTCATGCGGCCCTGTTTAAGCTCAAGAAATTCCTTCCGTTTCTGATCGATGAATCTCTGGCTGATATACTTTTTGTGGAATTCGGTTTGGAAAAGCTCCCAGGTGACCCGCTCTCTCGGCACAACCGAAACCAACGTATTCCACCAATAGTAAGTAGAATCGCGTAACAGAGATACCGCACATTTCAAACATTGCTAGAGCGTACACGATAGTTCATCAAACACTCAGATTGTATTATTGAGCCAAAACTCAGCCCGCTCAGCGTCATCGCTAGCTGTAGCCCGAAACTCTTTAGCCCCGTATTTTTTAATTTTGTCGACCGGGGGTCTACTCGATCTCAACGGATCGGTCACAGGAGGGGCCACAAATGTCAGAAGTGAAGTATTTGGGGGCGGGGGTTGTGGAACAGCCAGATTAGTTCGAAGGGATTGAGTGAACCAATCACACATCATTGTATAGAAGGCTTGTCTCGTGTCATCATCTCGATGACTGGTATTCGACTGAGAGTCATTCGGTGCTGTCTCTTGCACGGAAGCAGGCGCTACACTCTCAACATCATCCGCTATGGCTCGATCAGGTTCGAAGTTCATTTCTAAACATAAATCACATTTCAAATGTCAGAAGTCATCACACTATCGCATTAACACAAAATGGCATGTATAGCTAGACTCACACGCGCAACGTTATTCCAAGAATCGACTAAACTGTAGCTCTGATACTAATAAAATGTAACACCTTTAACCCTTATCCGTTGCCGAAGGGTTATGAGGCATTACAGGACAAGTAAAAAAATTCAAATGAACTCCATACTCATAATTCTGGTTTGAACACTTGTAAAATAATAGTTAAAAAAAATGTAACTAAGTTCAATTGAAAGGTATGAGTAAATGTTAATGCTTATTCAATAAAATTTCAATCGCTTATTAAACTCTAGCATATACGCATAAATAGTCAATATGCATGGAACCAACATTTCATCTAAATAACGAGTTATTATTCATGTGGTAAATGATCCTAAGTATAGCCGAACATGAGTCATCTCATGTTATTGTGTGCATTGATTCATTCGCAAGTCCAATTCATGTCAAAACATTGAGAACATTTATCAATTAACAACCACAAACTCACATCAACTATACGGAATACATATGGTAACTCGGTAAGCCATTTTCGCATGGCTACACATATTTACAATATCAAAATGATACTTATTTAGAACCTAAAGTCAAACCTATACATGCCATTATCAAAGTTAACTACTAAAGTACCGAATTAAGCTTGGATAGTGTGGACGACTTCGACTTTGAGAGTCCTAAGACCGTAGCTAACGAACGAGATCTATAAAACAGAGGAACAAGGGCAAACAGAGTAAGCATTTCCATGCTTAGTAAGTTTTAAGCATCACAACAAAATTTAAGACTTATCATCCATCAACATTTAATTAAACAAACTCACTCTCAATTCATATGGCCTCTTGCCCGAATATACACATGTATACATATAGATTTCAGTACATATTTTCAACACTAACAAACATTAACCAACTAGGTCACACTCTTATTTGTAGCTCAAATAATCATTCATACATATGTATTGTTCTTCGATACTAATGATTCACAAAGTCATTGGCCGTATATTCACAAGTAAGCAAGGAGATTTTAGCACATACTTCATTACACGAATATAACAAAACCGAATAGATCATTCACATATTCAGAAATATATCTTCAATCAAATTTATTTTATTCCTTGATACTAATGATTTACTTCGAAATCAACTCACAAATTAGGTAGGTGTTACGTACCTGATCATCTTAAAGCATTAAGCATATTGTTGGAATTGTTACGCTGAAATCGCATATTTCCAGTGCAACTATTTGCGGAACTCTAGTCTGGATTTAATTTAATTCTTGCACTAAGCCTGCGAGACTTAACCCAAAAATGGTTCCAGCACGTAGCCTGCGAGTCTTAGCCCGGTTATGAATCCAGCACAAGGCCTGCGGGTCTTAGCCCGGTTATAAATCCAGCACAAGGCCTGCGGGTCTTAGCCCGGTTATAAATCCAGCACAAGGCTTGCGGGTCTTAGCCCGGATACACCTCAATTATCATGCACATTTATTTGCATATTAGCTCATCTCATATAAGATAACACATTAGTATTTCATTTACTTTACTCGAATACAAGCACAACATGATTATCAACCATTCAACTTTCGGTTCCATAGCCACATAAAAGGAACACATATTGATTTCACTAACCAACATAATTTCTATAACCATTCGGCTATAATCCATGTGCACAAATTATTTATCTCACAACTTAATTCAAGTAGAATTAATAAGTCACCATTTATCTATTATGCATATATCAAGACATCATCAATTATATATATACTAAAGTGTCTACTCAAAACTTACCTCGAACTTTTCTGAACAACTACGGGTTGGCTATTCCGTCACTTTGGCTTTCCCCTTATCCGAAATTGCCCCTATATGCTCTTGAGCTTGATAAACATAATTTCAATTATCAAAATCTTATTTTATTATCTTATAGCCGAATTTTTCTTAAGGTAAACAAGATATATATTTTATACATATATATATATACGTCACATAAATCATAATCACATTTTCCCTTAGACACGAACATTACACAATTCCTTCACAAAATACCATTCAGCCAATTTTCAATATACTCTTATTAAGCTGAAATTTACATATGTATATTTGATATCAACTTAACATTCTTTTCTACGCTTACAAACGGCATTACAAGTACAAATAACTAAGATATGTTTAATCTTTGTAACCATTATGCTAAGCCGAAACTCTTACTTAGGTAATAAGTCTTTCACTACTTCAATTTGTGCACATTACAGCTTAATTCTCTCATTTAGTCCATAAATCGCAACATTTGTAGCTCATTACAACATAACTCAATGGTTTCTATCCTCTCCTACAAGCAATTCATGGCCGAACACCAAATTGGCAAAAAATTCACATTGTCTCACTTGTTTAACGATTTAACTCATACTATTATCCAATCACAACACAAGGTACCAAAACACAAAAATTCAAGTTGCTCTAAACCTCATAGCCAAATGCTTAATTTGCCATAATCTTCAAATTCCTACTCATTACTTAAATTCTAGGATAAACTAATATTCAAACATGAGTCACTAAAGAATTTAACAACCAGCCATATGTTTCCATACTAATAATTCTCATAAAAATTTGGACAATGAACAAGTTTCACCATTCACTTATCAATTCCTACCATTTACTTAAAAAATCCAATACATTAAGCATCAACCAAAGCCTCATAAACATCCATGGATAATTCCCCTCATAAAACCACATTGACCGAATGTATTTTCATCAATCAATAGCAAAAATTCAACCATGGGCTAGGTAGGAATTTAACTAACAACTTAAATTATGCAAAAATTTCAAAGAATCAAAGTAGCCATACCTTTAAAATCAATCTATGCAAATGCCGAATGCTACTTCCTATTTCCTTCTTTCTTTTTTTTTTTTACTCCATTCGGCCAAAACAAGGGAAAATGAATATGAATTTTCTTTTTTACTATTTCATGCAATTAGCTTGATAATTAAATTACCACTTTGGCTTTTTTATTTGCATGATTCCTCTACTATGCATGACCTTATATGTCAATGCAAAAATGTTTGGTTTAATTACAAATTACCTCCCTCATATTTAAAGAACATCCACCATCAGCAATCACCTACTATCCCACTTATTTTTCTTTTCACTCAATTAAGTTATATTTCACAAATTTCATATGAAATTATAAAAATTAAAGCACTAACTTTCACCTATAAACATACACATATTGAGAGCATAAAATTTGGCATTTAAAAATATTTAACAGCTCGATTTTGCGGTTACAAAATCACTTCCCGACTAGGGTCGGATCAGGGCTGTCACACAAGCCTACTAGTTGACCACCACCAAAAGCCGGAACCAAAGGGGTTGTCATTTTCTCCCTTGGTTGAGACCCTACTCTTCCCTTCAATCCAACCTTTTCAAAAGTCGAAACCCAACACCATAACCCTGTCGACATCACTTCTCCAACTTGTAACTTTCGAATCATCTCCTTCTTTTCACATCAAAGCCGAACCTCGGTATTCTTAGTGATTCAAGAATTAATCTCTAGATCTGTTCTCTACTCGCGCTTTAAGTTAGACCCATAGCGAATCTAAGAGTGGAATGGTGTTGGAAACACTTTTGACAAGTACATCTTTGGTGGTAAGTACTCGGATCTTATCCTCCATTAATTAGTGATTCTAGAAAAGCCGAAAACCCCTATGTGCATAGGGGCTGTCGACTAAGGCTAAAGGGTTTATTGGTTTGTTATCAGTCTATTATGTATAATAAGGAGTAAAGGATGTCGATCAAGGGGTGTTGGAAGGCTATGGCTGTTGGAACGACTAGATCTAGATCTAGTCACTATTTTCGGCAAGGTAAGTATTTGAGGGCTTTAGAGGAGGTTGGCCGAATGTGGTGATGGTTATTTCGATTAGTTATTATTTAGTTCATGGTCTAATCTCGCAGTGAAAAATTATAGGTTAATCACGTGGGAGATCTTGCTGTAGTAATCACAAATCAGGTGTGTAAACGAACACCCTCTAGTAGACTAAATCAACAAAAGCCGAAATTTCGAAATGCCAAAATCTTGGCATTTCATGGGCTTGCAAGCGTGAGAGCGCTTGTAGGTTGGTTGGAAGCGGTAAGATCTGTATTCGTAATCGGTAAAGTTGGTGTGTGCATAATTTCGTGCACCTCGATAAATTTGGGCCTCGATGGAATTAATTTGGGCCCAATGGGCTTACAGGCCCATTTGGGTGAAAACTAGCAATAAGTGGGTTCTGGTGATTCATATGTTAAGACTGTTAAAACCACTGTAAAATTTACGCTTAGTGGGCCAAAGTAGCTAATTGACACTGTAAGGCCCATTAGGGGTTTTAGGGCCAGATAGTTTTAAAGTTGGTAAATAGGCTAGATAACCTACTTAGATGGAAAATTGGACTGTTAATCACTGTAATAAGCATGAAACCCTAAAACTGGTAGATTTACTGAAATACCCTTTAAGGGTGGAAATTATTGTTTTACCCTTAGGTGCAAAATGACTGTTATACCCCTAGGGCTAACTTTGACTAAAATGCATGCTTTACTATTTTTGTTCACTGTATTCCATGACATGTTTAAACTATTGCATGGGACTGGGTTTATTGATGGAGGAAGTGCAAGTGGCATTTCCACGTTTACTAAAAGCGGCTTTGCCTCGTTTTACTAAAAGGGGCTTTGCCTCATTTTACTATTAGTGGCTTGGCCATATTATCTGAGTAGTTACACTGTGATTATGGCGTGTAAGGCTGGGTGGGTTGAGTTATTCACCACATGGCGTGTATGGCTGGTACAAGTGGTGTGTAGGGCTGGACATGGGCTGGGCTTTGCATACATGCATTATTTCTGATCTGTTACTGTAATGAGCCTATGGGCCGAATTTGTGACAGCCAGTTTTAGACCCTAATCGGAACGATGGGTTCAGGACCACTAAGCCGAGTCAGAATTTTTTTAAATATAAATTTTAGTGTTTTTATTATGTGAATTGTCATATGTGCAAGTTTCGTGTTTCAATTTTGTCATTTAAATGTCAAATTATTAATTAATGACTCAATTGCATAAAGGAAAAATAAGTGGGACAGTGTGCAAGTGCCAAATGGTAGATGTTCTTTTAATATAAAGGACTTAAATGGCAAATAAACCATTTAAGTAATAGGTGTACGGTAGTGGGAGCTAGTAAATGTCATTATGTACATGTAATTATAATATGAAAGGTGAATAAAATAAATCAAAGAAAATAGGTAAGTGTTATGGCTTGCACGTTATTATGAATGTTATAATATTAAAATATTTTATAATAAGAAAACATGTTATAATAAGACAAATAGGGTGATAAAACAAAGCTTTATCATATCCTTCTCCCCACTTGCTAAAAAACATTAAGTAAAAGAAGAAACATTTTGCATGCTTTTAAGTTGTAAGCCGATTGTTGAAGAAGGAGGATGGAGCATTCGGCATTCTTAAAACCAAGAATTTCAAGGTAAATTTCACTTAGTTTTACTAATTTTTTATGGATTTGAGCTTCTTGCCTTACTCTAGCCAAAACCCACTCATTAATTTTTGTTAAGATGGCACATGATTGTTATATGATAGAATTTGGGTGTTTGATGTTTAAAAAGGTACACTTTGGATGATTAAGGATAATCGGTTAGTGTGGAAATGTGAGTAATTTATGTTAAATTCTAGAAATGAAATGCTAAAATATTAACATGAGTATATAGGGCTGCCGAATGAGAATTTAAATAATTATTGAGTAATTTTGTTGTGTATTGAGATAATTGGAAAGCAAGAGTTGTGTATGTGTGAATAAAACAAGTGAAAGATCTATATTGGTTAAATGAGAGATACGGTTTTGGCATGATATTAGAAAGGAAGGTTTAAATGTTGGCTTTTATATACATGAATGCCGAATGAGTTACAAGTAAAGAATGATCTTGTGTTATTCATTGAAGCTTGCTGAAGATATATGTATCTATGAACATTGAAATCTTATGTTATATGTTCGATTAAAATGTATGTTTTGTTATATGTTAAGTGTATAAGGTTATTAAAGTGAAATGGGAGATTCGTGTTTAATATTAGAAATTGATAATCAAATTGTTAGTATCTATATACATAAGGTTGCCGTATATGTGATAGTAGGAAGAGAATCTGTTTTTACTTGAGTTTAATTAATTATATGTCTGATTGAGATGTTATATGCTGCCCAATATGAAAATGTTAAGTCAAGTTTGGTTGAGCTGAAAGCTATGTGCATTCGGTCGTGTTATGTATATGTAACTTAATGGTGTTTTAATGTTATGATTTGAAAGTAGTTGTAAAATGAGTTTGAACTTATTAAATTGGATATATTTATGTGAATTTTTTTTAGGAGTAAATGATATTCGACATTAGTGGCTTAGTCACGAAATCTATGTTGAGATGTTAAAAGATAAGACATTAATGTTAACTAGATGCCAAAGGTACCGAATGTATATTATATTAAAGAATGATTATTTTGATGTGTGTTTAAATAGCCAGAGATGAAAGTGCCATATGCTTCGTGTGTTTGAAATTAATAGTATTTGGATTATGGTAAGTTGATAAGATGATTGAACTAGTTTACTTGTTTAATTAAGCTCAAGAGCAAGGAGAGTCAAATTCGGATAGGGGGAAACGAAACTAGTCGATTACCTGAACCGTAGTCGTTTAATGATATTCGAGGTAAGTTCTTAAGTGATTAAGTTTAATTCTTTTGTATGCTTATGAATTTAATAAAAAAATACCAAAGATACTGTTAATTTTATATAATCAATACGCTGAATGAGTATTGATTTAAGGCTATAAGTCGAATGTGACTAGTAGATCTAATTTGAAATGGACGTGATGATACGATGTGTTTAAAGATAAATTTTGAAGAGTGAACTATACTTATGTGATATATTAGAAGGATGGGAACCTTTGTGTATAATTATACATTCAGATATGTGTGTATATATATATATATATATACAAATATGAAATGCAGATTAATAAGGTACGAAATGATAAGTGTTTGGTTATTGTAATGTAACATTCGGGCCTTGGCCTAGCAAGCGTTAAGCTGGGGAATTATTAAAAGTGTGGTGCTATAAGCTTATGTGCTAATACGATATGTGGATTCGTTCTATAAATTATATTATTCAGTATGTATGACCTAACTATGTACATGAGAATTAAATGAATCTGACAATTGATGTGAATCGAACATATGAGAAATGGTATTTTATTCTAAATCATTTTGGGTGAATTTGAGTTGGAAATTGAAATATTAAAAATGTGCATAACTACATGAATTCGAAGTTAATTAGATGACCTGTTATAGGTGTTATATGAAATTTCGTATATTCGACCAGATGGTAGTATGTTTTGATAATGTTATATACATATAATGTTTTATAGACTTGGTTAAGTCATTTTGATGGGTAATAACAAGTGGAAATGAGCACTATGTGTGCGAATGAATACGAGCACTATGTGTGCAAATGAATACAAGCACTATGTGTACGAATAAATAGAGGCACTGTGTGTCTGAATTCTTTAACCGAGCACTATGTCTGCGAGATCGGTTGTTGGGGCACTAAGTGTGCGAAATGATTCAAGGCAATATGCCAGTGATGTGATTTAGGTTATAAACCTAGCAGGCTTTGTGCCGGTGACAAATTCAGGTTATTACCTAGCAGCTTTTGTGCCGGTGAACTAAAAGAAATTTAAGACCATGTGATTTTGTAGCTATTGAATTCGTCAATGCACTAAGTCGCTCAGGTACGTATTGAAATTATTATTTGAGAACAATTCAAAGCGAAATATGAATGTGAAATTGGGAAGCAATTGTGATATTTATGTATGTATAAATATATACCTATATTCGACCATTGTGGAAATTATTATGGACGTGGATGTACTTCATATTTGGAAATAACCTTAGAAAATTGAATGTGGTTTGTGTATCTATATTCGGCCATTGTGAAATTCAATATATGAAAGTATGTGTTATATGTGACTATGAACATTGAAATCATATGTGAATGTGGTGCTTTGAATTAGCCATATTAATTCAAATCAAAGAATTACATCGAGACATTTATATGTTGTGATTATGTGACTTCGAGATTTGAAGAAATGATATGACATTGAAATGGATATAATGGTATTGATTTAGTAAGCAATAACTGTAAATGAGAAAATTTAGCCTGGACAGCTTTAGGTTACTGCAGTGGTGTAATTTTGAATATACACTAAAAATAGTGGGAGATGAGTTACAGGCAAAATTAAATATGGGATTAAAGCCTAATGAGTCTAGTTTCATATAAAAGAAACCGTGGGAGCAAAAGAATTTCCTAAAACGAGATATTTGATGTTGGGTGAGATAGAGTCAGAATGACCCCGAAATCTCCTGTTCTGTCTTGAGAAAATCATTATAAATTGTACAAAAATATCCATGAGATGTAATTTATATGCTTAGAATTATTAGTGAGTCTATTATCGAGAGAAATAGATGACAACATTATCCGAGTCCTGAGCTATGAGATAATCGAACTTTAGTATAAAAGGGTCGGAACCGTTAGTCAGTGAATCAGGAGTAACTTTGGGTAATAAACTGTATCAATTGGCTGAGTAAAAAATCCTAGAAATTTTACGGTAGAAAGGTACATGAGTCTAGTTTTAGAGAAAATTTACGGAACTTGATTTGGAGTTTTGTAGCTCCAGATATAAATAATTTAGTGACATTACTCAGGAAGACAGCTTGTAGTGAATTTGTGATTATGTTGTAAACTTGGGTAAACTTATTAATGAATTGTTTATTGATTTCTTATGAACTTACTAAGCGTAAAGCTTACTCCTCCTTTGCTTCCCTTGTTCCCTAGGTTGTCAAGTTAGCTCAGGTTGGGGGCCAACAGAGATATTATCACACTGGCGAGTTTACGATATTGGCGTAAGTAAATCCAAGTGTTCCCGAGTCTATGGCATGTATAGGGTTGTAAAGTTGAGTAGGTAGTATTATAATTTAGCTAAAGGCATTGGTTTATGGTTGAAGTAGTATGTATTCTTTTAAATTGGCTTATGTCGGCTAATAATGTTATAGACCTATATAATTATTCTTATGCGTGTATGTTATTATTTCTTGTGATGTGGTTTATAGCATAATTGTTTTGAAAGAAATTTTACGGCCCGATTTTACATGATTGTTTTAGTTTAAGTCCGGTAGCACCTCGAACCCTGTTCCGGCGTTGAATATGGGTGAGGGGTGTTACAGAATTGCTTACTGAACAAGGCTAAGGCCCAGTATTACTGAGACTGGATAGGGCTTAGGCCTAGTAAGCTTGAGCTGATTTGGGCTCTGGTTGGGCTTTCTTTGCACACTGAGTTTCCAAACTCAGCCCTTCCTCTTATTTGCGCAAGTGAGCCCTAGACTGGTGGACTTGGAGCTAGAGGGATTCAGAGTGGCCACGTGGACTGCATTGTTGGTTTTTATTTAAGTTATTTATTTACTTATTATTTTTAATTATTTTTCATGCTGGTTTTGGGTTTGTAATAAGGCTACTCTTAATTATTTTTAATCTTGGGTTTTTATTCTTTATTTACAATTTGATTTAAATGATTTGAATAAGGCTGCATGAGTTTTCTTAAAAATTAACCAACATTTTCAAAACAAGGCACTCGTAACGAATGAATAACAAATCAACGATCAAGATATGGTAACAAGATAAATTTTAAACTGTTAGTGGATAGGACAGACACAAATTAAACCTAGATTTTTTCCCCAAGTGACAGAAACGGTTTTACAAAACTCACCCTAATCATAATAACTAGGAAACATGATTAGTCCGTTATTGATGTGACACACCAGACTTGGCCGTAACGTCTGGGTCGGGTTTAGAGTGTTACAGATACGTGGCTTCATTGATTTGTGATGATTTAAATATGTGTTATATATATGTGTGTGTGTGTGTGTGTGATGAGATCCATGATTTAATATGAAAATATATTAAAGCATGCTAAAGTGAATAAAAAGTGAATATTATATGATATATGAAAATGTGACCATCTTTACATGCAATTGTGTAAAATTGAGAAATATGCGACTATGAGCATAACTACATGAGAAATGCGAAAATTGATTATATGTGTTAAATTTGAACATGACCAGTTTTGTGAAAGGTGAAAGTTATGTGGTAGCTTATCTGCGATTATGTGGTCGTTATTGGCAATTATATGGTGGTTTGTCCACAATGTGTTATGTGGCCATTTATTGGCAATTACGTGGTGGCTTGTCCACAAATGGTGTGTTATTGGGTGGACAGGTTTTGGGGAACTCGATATGGGTGTGTAGTGGAGATGGGTAGGAAATTTTATAAAATGTGCATCGTTTTAAAATATGTGACGGCATGTTCATACATAAGTATTAGGGTTAGAACTTGTGATTATTATGATGATTGATATTTTGATATGTATGCGATTATATTTGTGATGATCTCACACTGGGCTTATAAGCTCACCCATCTTATGTGTATGTTTCAGGTAATCCTCGTAATTAGGACTCAGATGCGGATTTTTAGTGATGCTCTTGGAAGTGAACTTTTTAATAAATTATGGACTTTATATCATTTTATGGATTTTTATGGACTTTGATTTTTAGTTTATTTTAATAACTTAATGGGACTTTATTTTGGGGATTTTTCATTTTGATTAGCATAAATTGCTTGCATGACATTATGTTTTAAAAATTGCATAAATTAGTATTTGATAAGATTTTGCTTCAAACTCAATTTTTAGAATAAAATCTGTCAATAACACAATTTTCAGTTGTGCTTTTGAAAAACTAAGTTTTTAATAAAATTATACTTATTTTCAAAATTATTAATGTTTACAAATGAGTTTTCTAAAGACATTTTATTTATGAAGTTAATATGTTTTTATTTCTAAAATATTGACGAATAACCAAGTTCTCCAATTTTGAATAAAAAGACAATTGATTTAGTAGTATGATTGAAAATCTGACATAGTTATGAGTAAATGATTGAATATTTACAATTGAGATATTATTTATTTCAATTACTAAAATTTGCACTGTTTTTATGAAATTAAAATAAACATTTAATTTCATTGTTTTGAATTGAGAAGCCAATAGTCTTTTTTTTTTTCAAAATTCTGAAATTTTATTTTGGCCATTTTTGTGGACAAATGGTTTTTAAATGAGATTGAAAATAAAGTTGAACATTTGATTTTACTAGTTTTGAATGATCTACGGTAATGGTTTAAAATTTTTTTTAAATCAAGAAAGTTTTTTTGGGACATTCTGATGGCCAATGTAGCTTTCCGAATTCGGTCATAACAATTGGGTCAAATTTGTAATGCCCCGAATTTTGGGCTAGGAGAAATGGGATTTGAGTAGCGGAGAAATTTTGGATTTTATAATTATATTTGTCTTGCTTTTATTTCATGTTCGGGGGTGTTAGTTAAGTGAGTTGGGAGTGGGTAGGAATGTAGGAAGGGTCCTGTGAATGAATCTGGGTCTTTGAGAAAATTTCTATTTTTTCGCTTTAGTAGATTTAGGCTTGCGGATAGTAGGCCTTTTATATTGATGCGGCTACAGCATTTCATGAATAGCACGTTGGTAAGTTGGCAAGGGGCGTGTCTTGTCCGCCTAGGTTGGGGGTTCGAGTCTGCTTAAGGGGAAAATGTTATTTTTTTAAAGGCTTATAGGGATCTCAACACTCTAGACCGAAGGCTTTTAGGTTGTTGAGTGGGGATTTTGTCATGAATGTCGTGATAGTTCAGTGGCAAGGCGTGTGTGTAAGGGTTCGAGCTATTCGGGTGCCATTGGGTATTAATTTTTGCTTCTCGTGCAAGAAGAATTGAGGCTGGCTGAATATGGTAAAAATTGACTTGGTCAAGCGGTGGAAGGGACATTGATTTGAAAATTTGGATTGATTATTGGCTAAATTCATACTACTAATAAAGGATTGTATATGGAAAGTTTTGGCCAGATATGGACTTGTGGTGTCATTCAATCAATGGTGATTTTGTTGCCAAATTAAAGGAAATTGAATTTGGAAAGAGTGTTGACCGAAGGTAGGGGTATTTAAGTTGCTAATTCGGCTTGAGGGGTTGAGGTATCGGTAGTAGTAGGAGTTTTTGTTTCTTTTTTATTTTGGGAGGCTTATGCTTGTTAGTGCCGAATGTGAGTATTCATTTTGGGAATTCTTGTGTTTTTCTCATCTTATTCTTTTTCCAAAACTTGCACTTTTGTTCTCTTGACCGAACAAAATACCCTTCTTTCCCTTTTTTTTGTGTTGGTACCTTACCGAACGCATTCCTCTTATTGACCCATCCCTCCTTCTCAAGCTTTGTCTTTTTCTTTTTTTGATTTAGTTGAATTTGGGTGAATCCAATGATTTCTATCTCTCTTCTATAGCTGACTTTTATATTGCTTTTCTTCTCTGTTTGATTCGTTGTGGAGCACCATTTTCTTTTGGTTACTCAAAAACATCTCGCCCTTTTCTCTTGTTTTTTATGTTACCTTTTCTAGCTGAACTCATCATTATTCTTTGCTTGGGCCGAGTGCACCACTACCATACACTCTCTCTTTTTCCTCTGTGCAATAGTAGCCGAATATATTATAGTCAATTTTCTCATATGCTCCTTTTTGAACTGATCGTACCCTTCTCCTTCTCGATTCTCGATTTGTATATTGGTTAAGCGGTTGAGACTCGAAACCCTTTCTGTTGTGAACGTTCTCTAGTTTTGGGTAAGTACCTTAATCGCAAATGTTGATTATGTTATTTGAAAGATTATGTGTACCTTTATGGTGATTTAAGGTGCTCGGTTTTTGTAAGCGTTAAATGTTGAATGTTCCTTTGGGTAGTGGCCGAATAAGGATTGTGGCTTTTGGAATTTATCATGGAGGCAAGTGATAATGAGATTGAGGGAGGTCATGGAAGAGTATCTACTGGAAGTGCACTCGCGGTTTCTACTCCTAAGTTCAAGCGGTGTAGAGTGTCGACAGTTAGGGACTTTTCGCCGGGATGCAGAACGGTGACTGCGTCAAACTACAGTTTGACTAGGCAAATCACAGTTGATCACTCTAGTGAAGGCAAGTGATGGCAAATATTTTGGCTAAGTGTTTGGATTAGAATTTCCTTAATTCTTTTGAAAAATGGCTAAACTGTGTGTTATGTTTAATTTAGGTGGCGGCGCTCAGGATTATTTAGTACTCTACGTGATAAGGTGTGTAACCATATACACTACTTTGATTGTCAATCGGTTAAAAGCCGAAGGTGTGTATTTTCACACTGTTAGATTATAGTAGCAAATACCAAACTACTGATTGCCGAAAAGCCGAAGGATGGGCTTTTGGCCACATGGGCATGCAAACGCACATGTGATCGATCGAGCTCGCAGAGGATAGGCCTACATCACGAAACGACCAACCTTAATGATTTCGGAGGTATTAGACCGAAATAGGCCGAGTGGGCCCAACGGGCCTGTGGGCCCGCATGGGTGAAAATTTGTAAACAGATGTGTATTATCAACTCGGTTATTATGTGCGCTTGGCCTCTAACACCCTAGACTCGGCCTAGACATTATGGCCAAGTCCGGTGCGCTACATCACCTACACTAAGTCACGTTGCCTAGTTACTAAGTTTGTTGGTGAGTTTTGTAAAGTAATACTTTGGTTTAGAAATTTCTGGTTTATTGGATAATCGACCTACTCTCTACCCCTTTGTTAACCAATTCATTTTAGTATTGTTATCTTGTTTAGCCGATTGTGTTGCAAGGTTGGTTTTGAAAACATTCGTTTAATTTTTGGAAAAATGTGCATCGTTGTAGTTGTAGTAATTCATGCATAAGTAAGAAAAATAAAAACCCAAATAGAAAAGTTAAAGCAGCCTTATTACAACCCATAACGAGAAATAAAACGAGTTATTAAAAACGTGAAATAGTAGAGTAAGTTTAAATCCAAGTTCAGTCCTCGTGGCCACTCTGAATCCCTCCTAGCTCCAAGTCCACGAACTAGGGCTCACCTACAAGGATGGAAAGGAAAAGGGTGAGTTTGGAAAACTCAGTATGTGCAGAAGCCCATCCAAAGCCCAAGTCAGCTCAAGCCCATTGGGCCTAAGCCCATCCAGTCTTAGTCAGATACTGGGCCGAAACCCTATTCAGATAACAGTAAACTGGGCCGTAGCCCTATTCAGATAACAGTATGGCCCATAGGCCCAGAACAGAACAGTACAGAATAACAGTATGAATGCAAGCCCATATCATGTGGGGAGACTACTTAACCCACCCAACTGTTACACACCACTCGTACCAGCCAACACACCATGTGGGGAATAACTCAACCCACCCAGCCCACACACCACAGTCACAGCATGGCTGCTCAGATAAACAGTATAACGAGGCAAAGCCTCTTTCAGAAATAGTACAAGGCATAGTCCCTTTCAATAAACGTGGCAGTGCCACTCACACTTCCTCCAATATCAACCCAACCCATGCAACAGATATATTTAGCATGGCATGTAGTAGCAGTAACAGTTAATTAAGCAGAACAGTCGATTCTAGCCCTAGGGGTATAATGATAATTTTTACACCTAAGGGTAAAACGGTAATTTCTCACCCTAAAGGGTATTTTAGTCTTTTCCCCTAATATTACCAGTTTTAAGCATGTTACAGTTGTTAACAGTCTTTATTTCCATCTTAGCAGTCAACCCAACAGTTTTAGGCAGTTTCAGTTACTAGGCCCTAAAACCCCTATTGGGCCCTAAAGTGACATCTAGTAGTTTTAGCCCATTTAGGCTATGTTCCACAATCAATTACCCATTTTAGCAGTTTTAGCTTATAGTCCATCCAAAAATACCATTAAACCTATTTTTACCCCAAATGGGCCCAAAAGCCCATTGGGCCCATATTCGGCCCACTAAGGCCCAACATACTGAAGTGCCTGAAATTATGCACTCGACTTACCCACCAATAGCGATTTTAGATCTATCATACTCCTATCGACTTGAGAGCATTCGTACGTTCACAAGCCCACGAAATGCCAGAACTTCAGCATTTCGACTTTTCGGCTTTTGCCGATTTGAACCATGAAGGGGGTGTTCGATACAAACACCTGTTTGCGATACCACCGATGAAATCCTAAATGCGATAACTCCTACAATCCATCACTTAATCGATTAGACTACTGATCTATAAAAATCATAGTAAAAAGTCTCTGACCACAATCGGCCAGTACCCCTGAAGGCCTAAAAATCTCACCTTGTCGACTTAGATCCCCTTAGATCTAAATTTGCTTGACTCGATGCCTTCAGTTCCTCGTTTGCTCTCCTCTTTTGCTAACTAACATGTAAAAGAACCAACATTAACACCATGTTATCCTTAGCCCATGTCGCCAAAGGCCCTAAGGACTTAGGGGTTTCGGCTTCTTCTTAGATATTAAGGAAACGATATTATATAGGGTTTAAACCACTTACCCACGTCTCTACTCAATGGATATTGCTTCCACGCCTTCACTAACCTAGATCTACATTAGATTTAGCCCCTAACGACGACAAAGTAAGGTTCTAGGGTATTCGGCCTTTAGATCTACACCTAGATGTTATTATCGATATGACAGAGGATTAGGGGTTAAGAACTGATGGCAAAAGAGATGAATGATAAGGGGTTCAGCTTATTGAAGGGTTTGAGAAAAGAGAGGGTAATCGGTTTTGGTAAAGGAGTAGTTGGCCAAGGAGAGTTTCGGCTTTAGAGGTTGTCGACCGAGGCTTGAGAAGAGAAGGAGAAAAGGGTGAATCAGATTCAGCTTGAAGGAGAAACAATGGTATAGGTTCGGTTTAAGGTGCAAGAGAAAAGAAAAGAAGAATATGAGTGAATAAGAAGAAAGGGAAGTGAGTTTGGTCACAAGAGAAATCGGCAATAGGGGTCTTTTTGGGGTGTAGGGTTCGGCCATAGGTCAAAAAAGAAGGAAAGAATGGCCAAAAAGATTGACAACTAGAAAACCTAAGATGCTATACCCCAAACGGCACAAGAATGATCAAAAGAACCCTAGAAAAATTGGCAAAACTATTACCCAAATTGCTGAAATACTAACCTAAGTTGTTTGCCGAAATTGCATTAACACAAAGTCCTATGGCCGGCCACTACTCTTCAAATTCAAATATCCTAAAAACTCTTCTTAATTCACTCTCCTGATCAGTTTGAACTCTTCATGACGGAGTCCCACTTGAGTGCCAACATTTACCACACATGCACACAAAAATAAAAAGACTTTATGCTTACCTTGCAACTCGTACCTTGGACCTCATACACCTCTTAGGCGCCACTTTTTTAGGAGCTTAGTGGCGCCACCTTGCCACTTTGCCAAGGCTCCTTTTGTGACACATTTTAACCAGTTTTTCTTAAGAGCCCTCTTGGCCAAGTTCCTCCTTCCAATTAAAACATACTTTTGCTATTTTTATCGAATTTTAACCAGAGTTTGGGCCTCCTAAAGGCCCACTAACATACTCAAACACAAATTCCACAATCAAAACACAAAATTTCCACAACTTCACCAAAATCACACTAAACCTGAGAAATCCCAAAAATCAGGGCTTTGCATGGCCTAGGCCAAATCTAGGTTCGGTGGGCCAAATGACTGTGTGGGCCCATAGGGGTCGACTTAATGGGCCTCGGCCCATACACGATTTTTTGTAGTAATATGATCGCATGTGTCGCTAGGCGACCGTGGGCTTGCTTGAAGGGCCTTAGAGTACTTAGGCTCACACTGGTAAACGACTAAAAGCCCCTAAGGGGCGAAATAACCAAAATACCCCTAGTGGGTAAAATGTCCTTTTGACCCTATATGATGTTTGAATGATTATGCATGCTCTGTTATTTATATATATGTGTGGATATTCTATAATATGGCATAACATGACACTGAGTATGTTACATTGCATGGGGGTTTAGGTATATGATTTTGGAGGAAGTGTACTGGTCTGGTAGCCCTGTTGCATTTTTATCAATAGTGTCGCATCAGTACTGCACTGTGGAGTGTAGGGTTAGTTGGGTTGATTATATCCCCACATGGAGTGATGGGTTGGGCAAAGATGGAGTATAGAGGATGGTTTGGTAGGATTCTGATTGCATGCTATTCTGTTACTATAATGTGCTTACGCCCATTGATTGTGATATGTTACTGGAATAGGCTCTAGCTCAGACTGATTCTGTTATATTGTTATTGCTGGGGTTACACAGTTTTCGTAAACTCACCTAATTGTTTTACTGTACAGGTAATCACTAGGCATAGGCGATTCGGTGCTACGTGGGGCTTGGAGGCAGCCACACTTTGCTTTTACACTGTTTTCGGTTTTCATTTACTTTAATTATGGTTTTTATTTTGGGTTTGTAATAAGGCCACTATTAAATGTTTCTTAAATATTGGGTTTATCTATTTCATTTAAAATCTATTTGCCCTAGGGCACGTTGTTTCTTTAAAATGATATCGGTTTTCCAAAAACCACAATTTCACAACAAACAAGAATTTAAACAAAGCTTCAGCAATCGTTATGTTTTCTAAAGTAAACTACTTTCATAACCTGATTACTCCAAGATAGACGGAATAGTGATTTCTGTAAAATTAAAAGAACAAAGGGTCTTTACAACAAATCTAGTTATAGTAAGACGCGATTTCAAAACACTTCAATGTGACACTATCAAATACGGCCATAACATCTGGGCCAAGTTTGGGGTGTTACATTTAGTGGTATCAGAGCCCAGGTTTCAAAACTCAACTATGGAATGGGATTTTGAAAATTTTTAATTTCTATAAAATGTTTTCAAAAGTTGGGAATACTTTGAAATTTAATGTTCCACAAACTGTTTTCAAAGGATTTGGGGAAAATTTGAATTCTACTACTGGAAGTGTGGTCACCAAGTCTCCGGCGCTGAATCTGTAAGTGTTTTAATCACTGTTATCTGTTTACATATTGAATATTTAGATTGTTATAAACATCACACTATGCTTTGGTACTTTAGATAGGTTAGACTAAGACTGTAGTGAACTGAAAACTGTAGTGTAATCTCGATCTGTGAAAATAAACTTTAAACTTCTGTTTCCATAAGACACTGCTAATAATTTATTAAAACAATGAATTGATTCATAAAAATTTCTAAAGCGGATAATACGCGATTTGACATGAGCACCAAAGGTGCAAGGTGTAACACCCCTATCCCGTAACTGTCACCAGAATAGGTAAGGGGCATTACCAGACTTGTAACTCAAACCGGAATAGTAAGAGTTTAAACTTATCAAACGTCGTCATCATTCAACATTAATCCAACATATCATGAATCACAAATAAGTTTATACTAAAGTAACCATTTCATGTAGTCACATATATACATCTAAATACCACTTACAAATTAATCACATTTCACCATTCTTATCAACTCATCCATATCATTCAAACCAAAATGCCAATTATAAATTTTACCACTAAATGCACACATCATATAATGCCTCCATATCAAACCAACATTTCTCAGATCAAGCCATATCACATAGCTTGATCATAATACCCAAAATTCATCTCACATTCATATAAACAAGTGACCATATAATCAACTTATTAACTAGCCTATACATGCCATATTACGCAATTTCAAGAGTTCAGAAATACCATTTGTCTCCAGGATAGTATGATGAAATCTTCGATGACTTCTAACCCGAGCAAGTATTCGAATCACTGTAAAATATAGAGAATAGATAGAGTAAGCTAATAAGCTTAGTAAGCTCGTCTAATTATCAGCACTATATAAAAGATTTAACATTAAGCTTGTCATTTGAAGCAATAAGATTGCTTTTGAACCAGCCTCATCTAATTCAATATTTATTTCCTTAACAATCATGTAATTCATGTGTAATTTATCACATCTACTCACGTATCATATAAATTTATCAATGTCACTTACTTGTCAAGTGTACCATGTATACCTGTACTGATTTGTATCATCATTTCTATTCTCGTAGCATCATCTTTACAGTTGAACCCTTGAGACCAACATCGAAAACCCTGTGTCTTGCATACTAGGTGCCATATATGTAACTAAACCATTTATATCACATATCACCTATACAACATCAATATCATAGAATTCACATAGCCTTGGTGTTGATTTATTTCATTACGTATAACCTGTAACACATTCATATAACCGATAGCAGAATTATACTCGTATAAATATTAACTCATCAGTAACATTAGTAATTCATTTTCAAATATACCTTCTATATAAATCATGTCACTTTTCATAACTATATTTCATTTAAACCATGTATCAATTCATCTATATAACTCATTGATCTCACGTAACTTTTCAATACTCATATCTGTAACACCCTGAATTTGGGCCTAGAAGTATTGGGCCTTGGGCCTGGGTGCGGGTGTGAGATAGTTCGAAATAAAATTATTGATGTGTTGAATTCTGTTATGGAAAGTTATTATTAATGGGTTAATGTGGTACTTTAGTGAACTGCAAAGGATTCATAGTGTGGGGAAAAGTCTTGGGCTAATTTCTGGGATTCCGGGATTTTTGTGATATTTGGTGTAATGTTGAAATTTTGATATATGGATGTGTAATTCGTGTTTGGAGTGTGTTATTGGGCCTATGGAAGGCCCAAGTGTTGGTTAAAAACCCGGAGAATTCTTGGATTTTTGGACTTAAGGAATAGAGGACTTGGAAAAGAGGAGTTGTAAGGAATTATGTGTGTAATAAGACACAAAAAAGGAATGTGGTGTAGTGGCAAAGTAGCGCCACTTAGGGGACAAGGAAGCAAAGGGTCCAAGGTTCAAGTCTTGGCCCTTGCAATTTATTTTGGTTTTTCTTTTAAATAAATCTGGAAGCAAGTAGGTGAGCTTTAAAGTTAAATGTGTTGGACTTATGGCACAAAAGAGCTTGTGTCCGAGTGGTGATGGCTTGACAGGGTTACTGAGAGGACTTTGGTTCGAATCCTGTTGCACGCAAAGGTTGATTATTTTGCTAACGCTTTAATTTTGGGAGGATTGATAGAGACTCCCACATCGGAAAGCTAACATGAGAGCAGGTAAGGAGCTAGCTTTAAATAGAGCAACCAGGAGGAGAGTAGGCACAGCCTTCTTGGTTGATCCCTTTCGCTTTATGGTGTGCCCATTTGGGTTGGGCATCGGCTAAGAGTGTTTAGAGCGCGGATTAACTTCAGTCTCCTATCAGGTGTGTATTTCTCACTGCTCTAGCGGTAGGACGGCTACTTCGGGCTGCGATGGGCCGAAGAGGCCATGTGGGCCCAATGGGCCTGCGGGCCCAATTGGATAAGTTGTTTGATTGTATAGTAAATACTGGGCTAGATTAGGTGAATCTCATATCTGTGGCTAGATTTAGGCTAAAAGGGCCACACGAGCGTATGGGCCCATTTGGGCCGACAATGGGCCCTAGGCCCATTCGCATTGTTATCTCTATTTAGAAATGCTTTAGTTTACAAAGTTACTAAAATACCCTTGGTTTACAAAATTACTGAAATACCTTGGTTTACAAAATTACCGAATTACCCTCGATTTGCAAAATTACAAGAAATATCCCGATTTATAAAATTATCGAATTACCCTTGATTTGTACAATGACAGAAGTACCCTCGATTTTTAAAATAACGAACATACCCTTAATTTGTAAAATTACCATTTTACCCCTAATTTCTAAAATTACCATTTTACCCATGATTTGTAAAATTACCGTTTTACCTCTAATTTGTAAAATTACTATTTTACCCCTAATTTGTAAAAATAACCATTTTACCCCTAATTTGTAAAATTACCATTTTGCCCCTAATTTGTAAAATTACCACTTTACCCCTAATTTGTAAAATTACTATTTTACCCCTGATTTGTAAAAATTACTATTTTACCATCGATTTGCGAATTTATCGAAATACCCTTGTAGGGTAGAATTACCGAGACACCCTTATGGGGTAAAATTATCGTTTTTCCCCTAGGGTGTTAAATGACTGTTTTGCCCCTCGTGGGTAAATGACTAACTTGTGTGATGATTGGGCTAGTTTGACCGTGGATATAAGTTGGTGATATGAATGACTTGACTGTGATCTATTCTTATTTTTGGGATTTGGAAAAGTTGGAATCCCTATGTGTTTAGGGAGGCTGTCGAAATAGTGCCTAAGGCTTTAAGGGGCTGTTACCAATTATTTTACTCTGTGCTTGTAAGGGTTAAAGGCTGCTGACTAAGGGCTTGGATCAGTGGAGCGTTTGGATCCAGATTTGGATATCAACTTCAGCAAAGGTAAGGATTTAGGGCCTTGTTCATGGATGCCCGAATATGGTAAGAGTATGTTAAATTTAGTTATCATTGATTCGTGGTCTAATGTTTTAGTAATCGAATGTAGGATTGACTTGGATCGGATATAGCCATCGTTCGTTGCAAGCAGGTGTGTAATTAACCTCATAGTAGCTTAGATTAATATTTGCTGAAAAGCCAAAATGCCTAAACTTCGGCATTTCGATCTTGTGGTTTTGTGAATGGTTTGAGCCGTGATACATACGATAAGATCGGTGATTGGATCGATAGAACAGGTAAGGGCACGATTTTGTGCAGATGGTAAGTTGGGCCTCGTTGGGCTGAAATTGGGCCCAATGGGCTTACGGGCCCATATGGGTAAAAATGGGCAATAGACATTTCTTAATAGACTATAGGCTTAAAACTTGTTAAATTAGTAGTTAATTGTAGGATTTGGACCAAGTGGGCTTAGACGACTGAACTAGCTACATAGGGCCCATTAGGGGTTTTTGGCCCATAACTCGGTTGTACTAAAATAGGCTAAAATTGCTGTTTAAACATTTGGAATTGATGAATAGGCATGGAAAACCCTAATAATGGATAAAATTACGTAATTACCCTTAAAACATGAAAATGTCTATTTTGCCCCTAGGTGAAAAATGTCTATTATAACCTTAGGGTTTCATTTTGAATATGATGATTGTGATATTGTTATTTTACATGCTGTGACATGATATGCACATGATATGCACATGATATGCTATGACATGTATACGATATGCCATGTTTTACTCATTAAATGCATGGGTTGGGTTATTATATGATGAACGAAGTGATAAAGGGCTTTGCCCTAGTTTACCGAAAAGGGCTTTTGCCCCAGTTATTAAAAGAGGCTTGGCCTCCAGTTATATGATAAAGCAGCTATGCTGCCAGTGGAGAGTTTGGTTGGGTAGGTTGAGTTATTCCCCACATGGAGAGCCTGGTTGGTACGGGTGGAGAGTAGCGGATGGTGGGTTAAGTAGTCTCCCCAACTGGGCTTTGCATACATACATTGACATTACATGTGATATTGAAATGGGCTTTGCACACATACACTAATATTATATGTGATGTTAAAATGGGCCTTTGGGCCATACCGTTTACAGAAAAGGGCTTTGGCCCAGTGAATTGATTTATGAAAAAGGCTAAGGCCCAGTAACCGATATTTGAAAAGGGCTTCGGCCCAGTTATATGTTGAGACTAATTTGGGGGCTTAGGCCTAGTATGCTGATATTGATCTGGGCTCTGTAAGTGGCTTGTTGCACACTGAGTTTTCCAAACTCACCCTTTTTCCTTCCATCCTTGTAGGTGAGCCTTAGACTGGTGGACTTGGAGCTGGGAGGGATTCAGAGTGGCCACATGGACTGGACTATTGGATTTCTAATTAAGTTACCTATTTGAATTTAGATTTAATTATTTATTTCTGGTTTTGGGTTGTAAAAAGGGCCTCTTTAATTATTTTTATTTTGGGTTTTTATTCTTTACTTATTTAAATTGGTTTTAGCTTACGTAGGATATTATTTAAATCGAGTTGAAAATAAATGATTTTAAGACGTGATTTTTATAAAAGTTACTTGTTTTCAAAATAACACGATAACCAAGCAAAGCTTCCGAAATTTTAAATGATCTTGTAGATAAAGATTTCAAATAGTTAAAGTGTGGCAATGGTAGTGTGCATGTCTAGGAGTGGATCCAAGAAGAGCTTGGTACTTAAGCAGTCTATTCGACTCACCTTCTCTTTTCTAGGATCCTACCTGGTGCCCAGCTTCCATTCACTTTAAGTCTTAATGAAAAAGGTCAAATTTATTTGATACTTAAACCGTTTTCAAGATAACATGTTTTATAAAGGTTACAAATCTGAGTTTTTTTTTATTTGATTTGTCTTTAAAATAACATGTTTTTGCAAACTACAAGGGTTTATAAGCTTTCATAAAACTTTTACAAAGGTTTTAATGATGTTTGCAAAGGGATGATTATTTCAATGAAAGCACGGTTTTCGAAAAACACTTCAATATGACACATCAGACTTGGCCGTAACGTCCAGGCCGGCTTTGGGGTGTTACAATATCATTTCATCTATCATTTATGTAATTTATAATTTGTAACAAATAATCGTGTTACTTACTCACCTAATTCTGAATAGCCAATAAATTAGATCATACCTGACCATCCAACTCGTCTTACACATTTCGTACCACATTGGCATACAAATTTGTAAGCATCGAGCCTAAAATAATACACCGGTATAAACCTGCTAGGCGCAAGCATGATAAAACTCACCGGCTCAAGGCTTGTTAGGCTTTTAGCGTGATAAATCACATCAGCTCAAGGCCTGCTAAACTTATAGTCTGATAAATCACACCTGCTCAAGGCCTGCTAGACTTATAGTCTGATAAAACTCACCGGCTCAAGGCCTGTTAGGATTTTAGCCCGATATATCACTAATACGAAATTTATTCTAGCACATAATTCACATATCCAAAATCATAAATATTCATCATAATTCATATGGACTTTCAAATTTTGAAACTCAATCGAAGTAAGTTTCTTAAACATGATTAACAAGGTATCACCCATTCGACAATATCACATATAACTTCATATATTTCATTTCAACATGAATACTTGCATTTAATTAAAATCCAACACATCTAATTACTTATAAACTTACTACATGGTATCGTATATAAACATATATAATCATATCATTTTACTCATCCAATTCGTGCATCTATCATGCAACCTTCTTTACCATTATCAATCACACTGATTTACGATCAATAATATTAACCCTATAGGTTTGATACTCACCTGGTCAAATTCAAAATTATAAATCATAAATACTTCTCAAGAAATTCAAGGCAAAAACACATTCGACTATTCCCGATTACTCGAAAAGTCACACACTTAGTGCCAATAGTTATTCAACATTATATATCGAATTTTCACACTTAGTGCTCGATACTTAAGCTTGCACACTTAGGGCTCAATAATCAGGCTCCCACACTTGGTGCAATTTTTACATCCGTAACCTTTTATACTCGTACACTCAGTGCCGAAATTCAATTACTCAATATTCATCAATTCAAATTTATCAACTCTATTTGCATTCGGCAACCTCAACTTTTTATATATTTCAATTCGGCACATATATGTATATATAGTATTCAATTTAATCAACGTCAAATATTTGCTTAGAAACTTACCACATACAAGACATTTAATTTATCATATACCAAAACTCAACTAACTCCAATATACATTTACTCAACCCCAAAGTACTTCATTACTTCCAAACACAAGACCGAAAATATTATGGCATTCCATCATCATGTAATATTAATATAATCAAGTACAAAGCCATTTAACATATCTACCATTACATACTCACAATTTGGCCGATTATCCATCATTTCTTATAACATATAATTTTTGTATCAATTTAATCATATAATTCAGTGATGGCAACATATTCATAGAGCCAATAATTTTAGTAAATTATTCATTATGTATACAATTACCATCAATTAAAACAATTTCAGTAGCTAATAATTCGATTTTTAACCATACGAACTTACCTTGTGTATCCGTCAACTATTCATCTACTTTCTGATTTTCCTCGATCAAAATCTTGAATTCATTTGTCTTGATCTAATTTAACCAAATTTAACTCAAGTATTCACTAACATAATCAATTAAATACATATACAAGTATTTTGACCATTTTGCAAAATAGCCCTTGTATTTTCATACTTTAACAATTTAGCCCTTAATGCATAATTATGCAAAGAATACACAAAATCCCATTATACATGTATTTAGCCAATTTTCTATAGCATTTAAACAACCCATATTTTCATTTTATTCACATTTCTAATCACAAAAATTCTATCTTTTTTAATTTAACCCCAAATACTCAATTTCATCAAAAATCTCTTTGTAAAACTTGTATATCTATAAACAACCATCAATAATTTACCAAGAAATATTAAAACAAACATGTACTCATCAATGGCACATTTCAAAAACACAACCAATTTCAGAAATTGAGGTACGGGTCAGCTAAATCGAGCTGCAACGAGCTCAAAAACATAAAAATCATTAAAAACGGATCAAAAATCGTACCTTAATTGAGTAATAAAGCTTGGCCGAATGTAAACTTCATAAAAATGACTATTTTTGTTTCATATTTGGTGAAGAAGAAGCATGAAAATAAAATATGCTTTTGATTTATATATAATAATAACATAGAAACCATTTTACAATTTTAACCATTATTAAAACCATTTCAAAGTTATGAAATATATGGACATAAATGTCCACGGTAACATCACAAAATAGGGCCTGAACGGAACAGTGGTTGCAAAACCATAAATCTGAGATAGAAATAATTATTTTATAATTATTTTGAGGTTTATGATATGATTTCATGTTTTGTGAAAATTTCGTGAAGAGATTCTATGCATAAAGTGCTTAATTTGAAATTAGGGACTAAATCGAATAAGTTGTAAAACTTGCATTCTAGAAGCTTTTAGTATGAAATTGCCTTGGAATATTTATTAGAGGGTATTAAATAGCAATTTGACTAATTTCTACAATTTTGGACAAAAATAAGCTTGTACATGAAAATTTTCAAAGAAAGGCATTAAGGGTATTTTGGTCATTAGGTAATTAAAAGAATAAAATGGGAAAAAGATGTCAAAAAGTGTTCATCTTCATCAAGCTTGGCCGAAACTTCATGTGTCTCCATAGCTAGGGTTTCTTCAACTTTCAAGCTTCATAGTAAGTGATTCCAAGCCCCGTTTCTAATGTTCTTTACGTTTTTGTAATCCCGATAGTTCAATTTAGCTTATGCTAGCAATAATTCAATCTAGGGTTCATATTTGGAAAAATACCCATAGATGAAATTTGTTTATTTTGGTGTTTTATGAAAGAATATGAGGTTTTAAATTATGCTAGACAACTTGTGCTACTCGGTTTTAAGTAAAAATGAGTAAAAGGGCTTAATCGGTAAAAATACTTATTGTTCATAAGTACATGTTATAGTGGGAATTTGAGGTTGTTGTTGGTAAATAAATGATCAGCATGTCCTAAAACATAAGAATTTGGGATAAAGTTTAATTTCCGAGCCTTGGGGCAAAAGTGTAAATGTGCAAAAGTTTAGGGGCAAAAATGTAATTTTGCCAAAGTTTGAGTTAAGGGCTGTTTTGATAAATGTGAGTATTAAATAAGCTAAATTGCTATTATAGATCAAGAAGAACGAAATTCGGGAGTAGATCGTAAAAGACTAAATTGTCATGTTTAATCGTATTTTGTATCGAGGTAAGTTTACGGTAAATAAATGCAATATTTCGTTATTTTACATTAATGTTGTTAATTTTTAGCATATATACATTTACTTTATGAAAATATTAGAAGTTGAACAAAAGACGAGATGACAGAAAAAAAGTATCAGAAAGCCCCGTTTGAACTGTAGGAATGTTTGGGATAGGAATGTCATGACATTTTGGTTTATCAGACAGGACATGAATATCCCATGTAAGTCCATATTAAAAATATGGCTTTGGTAGGACAGGGAACATCTCATGTAAGGCCATGCCGAGAATATGGCATTGACAGGTTATTATCAGGCAGGAAAACCCGAGTATCCTTAGTATTCCGAGTGGTTCAACGGGTTATTGTACAGGTTAAATTAAAGGAAACTTTCAGCAAAGGAAAGATAAGTTATATCCATGAGTTTATTGAATAATCAAGTAAGAAGAAAGTAAGTGAACAATGAAGAGGGTAAGAAATGAGGTGTAAGGAAAGCTTATGATGCTTAATGATATTATGATTAACTATTATTTAGGGTAAATGTTGTGATTTATTTACATGTAAACTTACTAAGCTTAGTGCTTACTCTCTTTATTTTCCTTCTTTTTATAGTTCTTACCAAGCCAACTCGGGGATCACAAGGAACATCAGAGATCTGGTCACACTATCAACAGGATCATTTTGGTATAGCTAGACGTTTCATTTCGCGTATGGCATGTATAGGGACTTGGCTTCTTTTGGTATGAATGTCCTTAGGATATGTTTAATGAATGGTATGTCAATAGTTGTTGATGATTAGCTATTGGAATGACTAATCAAACATAGGTTTAATACTATGTATGCCTAAATGGTAGTTATCACATGGAAACCATGAAAAAGGTGAAAATAGCTTGAAAACAGATTCGAACAGCAGCAGTGACGTGATTTTGGAAAATCATTAAAAATAGTAGAAATGGAATTAAATAGTGACTGAGATATGAAATTAAAGCTTAATGAGTCTATTTTCATGTGGAAGAAGCAGAGTAAGTAAAAGAGTTGTATATTATGAGTTATTTGCATTTGAGTGAGACTGCTCCAGATTGACTTCGTGATCCCCTGTTCTGACTTTAAAAATTCACCATAAATTATACATAAATAATTAGGCGTTATAGTTTATATGCCTAGATCCCTTATTAATTTCAAATGAAATAAATGGCATGCCTATTTGAAATTTGTATAGAGAGAAAACTAATTCGTAGTGAACAGAGGTCAAAGTGGTTGAACTGCGTAACAGGGGAGAATTTAACTAATAAACTGTACTAATTGGCTAGACTAAAAATTCTATAAAAAAATTAGTAAGAAGGTATATGAGTGTAGTTTTAGGGAAAATTTATGGAATTAAATTTTGAGTTTCTTAACTCAAGTTATGATTTATTTAGTGACTGTGATGCAGTTGGACAGCTTTATAAGGAATAGAGAAATAATTTTATTTTGGTTCATTTAACTAATCGGAAAAAAATTTTATTGATTTCGGTTTGGCCTTGAACCATTTTAATAGCATGATTTAGGGTCTCAATGACCCTTTTTAGGGATATATTGAATGAATGAAAATAAACTAATTTTAAAAGCAAATTTCTATGCCCGAATGAGTAAGTTAAGTCCAATAACGCCTCGTGCTCGGCTTCGGCGACAGTCTTGTGTAAGGGGTGTTACATCCGCTAACTTAATAAAAGGGATATTTTCAACTTAAGGCCTTTCATTTAAAAAGCCAAAGCCATTTATGTCATTTTAGTAATGGCACACATAGTTTTCGCTTTACGCGATTTAATCCTTTTTACTGAATTAACTATTTAATTGGTAAAATTTCTATACAAAACTTTCACACAGTAATACTACCACACTGTAAACATTATTAAAATAATAAAAATAATATTTTGACTAGGTTAAGTGGTCCCGAAACCACTCGTTCCGTTGGGTCTAAACCGGGCTGTTACAACTCTCCCCCCTTTAGGGATTTTCGTCCCCAGAAATCTTACTGGTAAACAAGTTAGGATACTGTTTTCGCATAACTTCCTCTATCTCATGTTTGCACCAGAGAACTTTCACAAGTAATATACTTCTATTTCTCAAGTCTTTGATTTCTCGGGTTAGAATTCTGATCAGTATCGTTGTTACATAGATATATGAAACACTGATCTTATTCTCTCGTAAATCTCATACAACCTAATATATCACAGATTCAACTTTACTTAGTCAGATCAAAGAACCTTTTCTCACAGTGTGATTTTCAAAAACGTTCTGTCGCCATTCTTGAAATTCAGTATCTTTATATTTTAAAACCTTATACAATTTGCATCGATGCGAAGCTGCTTTCAACTGTCTTGTATTACCCCATATCTTTTATCAGATCAATTCAGTGAATCTTTCCTCATAAAGCACTATCCAAAATGACGGAGTTCAATAATTGCAACTATACAATACTTCATATAATCCCATCTGTATATAATCTGATAACCATTATTATGCAGAAGCTCCACCAACAGTAAATGCTTTTCTCAATTACCTTCAAATTTTAAAACACAAAAACAAAACATGATTTCCAAGAATTTGAATCATCTGACCATCAGTTTGAGAATAAAATGCCATATTAGAATTCAATCTTATATTCAAAATTTACTGTAGCCTTCTACCGACTCGCAATATAAATCTCAGGTTCTCAAGATAATGGAGAATGACACGCTGTATAATCTGAAAATCTATGAAATATATGACCCAACAAGTCTATTAAAAGAGAAATCTGTACGTATAGAAATGAATGTGCAAACCTTTTTTAAACATTCGATAGTAACTCAGATAACATCTTTCAATTTCGGTGGTAAGAACAATCCCAATACAGAACCCATCGTATTACTAACTCATTTTTCACTCTGATATCATCTTAGATTATAACAGTCCTGAAGACACATATCAATCAGTTTATCTTGCTGGTGTTTTAAACTTCAAAGCGTAAAGTCAAGAATATCTTGCTTCATACCTGTCTATCGATATATCTGTTTCAGATTATTAAACATCTTATGTTTTCTGGAAAAGCAGGCTAACTACTACTATGAGCTTCATATATCAATCGCTGTAAAATCTTTGGATTCCTCGGTACTTAAACTCTATTTTAGAACAATAAGAAATCATTAGTTCGAATACGAAACATGAAGTTAGAAAATGTCTCCCATTGTATTTTTTTGGCTAGAAATTCATTGTCTTATTTCCAGGTCCTATAGACTTGCTGAATAAACATTAATTTACTTTCTCAACCTGGCTATTATAAAATCACTTTCTGAATTAGATCTGATCCGATAATTATAATTCTGTTTCATATCTTCTAGAATATGAATTCTTCATTTAGACTACCCGTCAATTCACCTGTAAGCGTACAAGGTTTTTTTTTAAAATCTACGAATAACTCAACCAGAATAATCAAATGAATCAATTTCTTCTACCAATAATATAGTTCAGAATAAAAAGAGAAATCAATATAGTTCCAATAACAACCAATACAGAATCATAATCTCTATAGATCTAGAATTGTATACCAAAGTGAATATAACTATATCCATTATATAAATATCTTTTACATGTAACCGTATAGAATCATAAGAAAGCCGAGGTACTGCAGTCTCGAATATAATACTATACTTAACTTTTTGGAGAGAACACCTATAACAAATGATAAATATCCCAATGATGTGTTAAAGGAAATCCAGAATTAAAGCATCACTCACATTCACTGGAATTCAACGATAACAGAAGCAATATGATGTTCATGTATATTCAATAGAACAATAACCAATAGAAACAGAATACCAACATCATATAGATTTTACAGTCGACTTCTATCAACACAATGTAATAGAATACCAAAGAAAATAGAGTAATGTCGATCATAACTCGAATAGCCCAACAAAGCTTTCATATACCAGTATATTTAGATAACATTTTCATATGATAAGAATTTCATCTGAAGATATTCAACTTTGCATACCTCTGAAGATAAATGAACACGTAAAATACTTGAAAGAAATCATCGCAATTTATTTCAACTATAATCGCTGTAGTCAGCTATCAGTACAATTTAATTATTACTTCACTTCTAATATTGTCATCACTATTGCCAGATTATCTCATCCATTATTTAAAATCAATTCAGAAGAGATTCTAGTAATACATTTTTTAATTAACATACCTGTATAATTCAGCCAACTAAAGCAAAATTTCTTCTTTAACATTAGCATTACATAATCCGAATAATCTCTTGAGAAATCTGTCATCTTTTCCAGGACAATATTTATTTGCTAATCCATTCTCATGTCTGACTATGTTATAAATCACTTAATCCTTGAGCTCTTTGATTTTATACTTAGGAACTTATTCAATCCAAATCTGATGAATTTCATTATAACTCTGTACCGATAAGGGGGTGAAGATTGTAAAGCCTCATAATTGACTCTCATATATATTTGCCTATAACATATCATAACATTTATCAACAACATAGTGTTATAAACTATCATTCATGCCTTTATGAGTTTCAACTCATCACATATACATTTTACTCGGTATTCAAATATAATAATCAGTACTATCAGAATTAGCTTGGTTGGAAGCACATTTGTCTAATTAAAACTGTTCTCACCAGAATCAGAAGATATCACACTATCACAGGTTAAATATGGCATGTATCGTTGACTCATATACACTACGGTAGTCCTAAAACCGACTAAACCATAGCTCTCATACCCATAAAAGGTAACACCCATATCCCGTAGCCGTCGCCAAAATAGGTAAGGGGCATTACCAGACTTGTAACTCAAACCGGAACAGTAAGATTTTAAACTTATCAAACGTCATCATCAATCAACATTAATCCAACATATCATGAATCAAAAATAAGTTTATACTAAAGTAACCATTTCATGTAGTCATATATATACATCTAAATACCACTTACAAATTAATCACATTTCACCATTCTTATCAACTCATCCATATCATTCAAACCAAAATGCCAATTATAAATTTTACCGCTAAATGCACACATTTGTAAGTATCGAGCCTAAAATAATACACCGATATAAACCTGCTAGGCGCAAGCCTGATAAAACTCACTGACTCAAGGCCTGCTAGACTTATAGTCTGATAAAACTCACTGGCTCAAGGCCTGTTAGGCTTTTAGCCAGATAAATTACTAATACAAAATTTATTCCAGCCCATAATTCACATATCCAAAATCATAAGTATTCATCATAATTCATACAGACTTTCAAATGTCGAAACTCAATCGAAGTAATTTTCTTAAACATGATTAACAAGGTATCACCCATTTGACAATATCACATATAACTTCATATATTTCATTTCAACATGAATACTTGCATTTAATTAAAATTCAATACATCTAATTACTTATAAACTTACTACATCATATATAGATATATATAATCATATCATTTTACTCATCCAATTCCTACATCTATCATGCAACCTTCTTTACCATTATCAATCACCCAGATTTACGATCAATAATATTAACCCTATAGGTTTGATACTCACCTGCTCAAATTTAAAATTATAAATCATAAATACTTCTCAAGAAATTCAAGGCAAAAACACATTTGACTATTCCTGATTACTCGAAAAGTCGCACACTTAGTGCCAATAGTTATTCAACATTATATATCGAATTCGTACACTTAGTGCTCGATACTTAAGCTTGCACACCTAGGGATCAATAATCAGGCTCGTACACTTAGTGCAATTTTTACATCCGTAACCTTTTATACTCGTACACTCAGTGCCAAAATTCAATTACTCAATATTCATCAATTCAAATTTATCAACTCTATTTGCATTCGACAACCTCAACTTTTTATACATTTTAATTCGGCACATATATGTATATATAGTATTAAATTTAATCAAGGACAAATATTTGTTTAGAGACTTACCACATACAAGACATTTAATTTATCATATACCAAAACTCAACTAACTCCAATATACATTTACTCAACCCCAAAGTACTTCATTACTTCCAACCACAAGGCCAAATATATTATGGCATTCCATCATCATGTAATATTAATATAATCAAGTACAAAGCCATTTAACATATCAACCATTACATACTCAAAATTTGGCCGATTATCCATCATTTCTTATAACATATAATTTTTGAATCAATTTAATCATATAATTCAGGGATGGCAACATGTTCATAGAGCTGATAATTTTAGTAAATTATTCATTATGTATACAATTACCATCAATTAAAATAATTTCAGTAGCTAATAATTTGATTTTTAACCATACAGACTTACCTCTTGTATCCGTCGACTATTTGTGTACTTTCTGATTTTCCTCGATCAAAATCTTGAAGTCATTTGTCTTGATCTAATTTGACCAAATTTAACTCAATTATTCACTAACATAATCAATTAAATACATATACATGTATTTTGACCATTTTGCAAAATAGCCCTTGTATTTTCATACTGTAACAATTTAATCATTAATGCATAATTATGCAAAAAATACACAAAATCCCATTATACATGTATTTAGCCAATTTTCTATAGCTGTAACACCCCAAACCCGGCCCAGACGTTATGGCCATGTCCGGTGTGCTACATCAACTAGACTATCCTACGCCGCCCTATTTACTAAGTCCGATGGTGAGTTTTGAAAAGCAGTGCTTGACTCTTTTGGAAATTCCCGTTTTAATAACTATTCAACTTAATCTCTAATTCATTTGTTAAGCGATTCACTTTAACCTTATTATCTTACTTAGTCTCTTGTAATATCAGGTTGGTTAAGAAAACATTTGTTTAATTTTCGAAAACAATGTGTAATTGTGGATGAAATAAAGTAGTTGAAAGTCCCAAATAAAAACAGATATAGTGGCCTTATTACAACCCATAACAAAGTAAAACCAATAGTAAAAGTAATTAAATTAATAATACCAATTAAAATACGAGTTTAGTCTTCGTGGCCACTCTGAATCCCTCCTAGCAACCAAGTCACGATCTAGGGCTCACCTGAAAGGATGGAAAGAGAAGGGTGAGTTTGGGAAAACTCAGTGTGTGCAGAACCCATCCAAAGCCCACATCGGCTCGAGCCCACTGGGCCTGAGCCCTAACCAGTCTCAGTCAGATACTGGGCCAAAGCCCTATTCAAATTACAGATACTGGGCCAGAGCCTTATAACAAATACTGGGCCGAAGCCCTATTCAGATAACAGTTTGGCCTATAGGCCCATAACAGTACAGTACAGTATAACAGTATGAATGCAACCCAATTGGGGAGACTACTCAACCCACCAACCGCTACACACCACCCGTACCAGCCAACACACCATGTGGGGAATAACTCGACCCACCCAGCCCACACACCACAGTCGCAGCATGGCTGCTCAGATAAACAGTATACGAGGCAAAGCCCCTTTCAGAAACAGTACGAGACATAGCCCCTTTCAGTAACGTGGCAGTGCCACTCACACTTCCTCTAATATAAACCCAACCCATGCATCAGACATACATACATCATGATATGCAGTAACAGAAATAGTCATGTCAAATAGTACAGTCGATTTTAGCCCTAGGGGTATAATGGTAATTTTATACTTAAGGGTAAATCAGTAATTTCTCACCCTAAGGGTATTTCAGTAATTTTGTTCTTTTATTACAGTTTTTATTATTATTACAGCCTTTACTATTACAGTGGTTATTACAGAAACTCATTTAACCCAATTTACTAGTTTTAGCCTTTAGGCCCTAAAACCCCTAATGGGCTCTACCATGCCATTTTAGCCCATTAGGCCCATTTAAGCCTTAATTTCTAATCCATTATCTTGTTTTAACAGTTTTTATGCCTGTAGTCCATATTATTGCCTTTAAACCTATTTTTACCCAAATGGGCCCAAATTGCCCATTGGGCCCATATTCGTCCCACTGAGGCCCAACTTACCGTAGCACCCAAAATTCTGCGGTCAACCCGCCTGACAGTGTCGATTCCAAAACCAACCTTCTCCTACCAACTTGAGAGCGTTCGCACGCTCACAAGCTCTCGAAATGCCAGAATTTCGGCATTTCGACTTTTCGACTTTTGCCGATTTGAGCATTAAAGGGTGTTCGAAACACACACCTGTTTTGTGATTCAATCAGCGAATTCCTCCACGTGCTAACTCCTACAATCCATTTCCTGATAGATTAGCCAATAGGTCCACGAAAAACACTGTAAAAAGTTCCTTACCAAATTAGGCCAATACCTCTAATGGCCTAAAAATCTTACCTTTGCCGATTTAGATCCCTTTAGATCTAGATCTGATGATTCCAATGCCTTCACTGCCTCACTTGCTCGCCTCCTTTGCTAACTATCACTCAAAAAGAATAAAAATACCACTTTGAATTACTAAAAGTCCAAATCGACAATCCCCCTAACTTTAGGGACTTTCGGCTTTTCCAAAACATGAAATAATGTACAGATCTGAGGTATTAAGCACTTACCAACGATTTCTCTTTGATTCCTATGCAGATCTGATGTAAACCTGACCCTTAAACGTTAGTAGAACCCTTATCTCTGAGATTTGCAAATTCAGCTATCTCCCTAAAACTATGGTGATTTTGGCTTTTCAACTAGAGAAGAAGATGGCGATTTGGGCTATGAGTTTGAGTGATGGTGTCGACAATGATGTGGCTCAAGGGGATGTAGTAATCGGCCACAACAGGTGAAAGGAATATGGGTAATTGGCTTCGAAAGATTCTGCAAAAGAAAGCAGTTTTCGGGATTTCTGGCACTTTGACCAATCGGCTATGGTTGATTTTGAGAGGGATAAAAGCAAAAGAAAGAGTGGATCTGAGTAAGGAGGGTATTCGGCTAGGGAAGAGATCAAAGAGGAAAAAGAAAAGTGAAAAAAAATAATGGTAGAGGTGAAGAAGAAGAAATCGGCTAGAAGCTTTCTAGGAAGGCAAGTTTCAGCTTTTCTGACAGTAAAAGAGAAGATTCATTCCTAAGGTGGCTAACCCTAATTCTTATGACAGAAATTAGAAAAAGATATAACCCTAATAATCTCTCTAAAGCAATCGGCCCAAGTCCCTAAAAGCCCTTGCCGAAATTCACTTAAGTTAGGCACATGCTTAAAAATTAAAAAGAACACTACGCTTACCTTGTAACTCGAACCCTTATCCTTGAATACCCACTTAGGCGCCACTTTTTTAGGAGCTTAGTGACGCCACCTTGCCACTCTACCAAGGCTCCCTTTGTGACATATTTTACACGGTTTTTCTTAAAGGCCCACTTAACCAAGTCCCCTTTCACTTGAAAATCCAACTTAATATTTTACTGGGTTTTAACTTAAGCTTGGGCCTTTTAAAGGCCCACTAACACATGTACATACATTTTCAACCTTCAGAACACCAAAATTTTAAAATTTCACTAAAATTCACAAGACCCTAAAAATCTCGAAAATCAGGGCGCTATAATAGCATTTAAACAGCCCATATTTTCATTTTATTCACATTTCTAATCACAAAAATTCTATCTTTTTCAATTTAATCCCAAATACACAATTTCATCAAAAATTTCTTTGTAAAACTTGTATATCTATAAGCAACCATCAATAATTTATCAAGAAATATTAAAACAAACATGTATTTATCAATGGCACATTTCAAAAACACAACCAATTTCAGAAATTGAGGTACGGGTCAACTAAACCGAGCTACAATGAGCTCAAAAAAGTAAAAATCATTAAAAACGAATCAAAAATAAAGCTTGGCCGAATGTAAACTTCATAAAAATGGCTATTTTTGCTTCATATTCGGTGAAGAAGAAGCATGACAATATAATATGCTTTTGGTTTATATATAATAATAACATAAAAACCATTTTACAATTTTAACCATTATTAAAACCATTTAAAAATTATGAAATATATGGACATAAATGTCCACTAACTTAATAAAGGGATAATTTCAACTTAAGGCCTTTCATTTAAAAAGCCAAAGCCATTTATGTCATTTTACAAATGGCACACATAGTTTTCACTTTACGTGATTTAATCCTTTTTACCGAATTAACTATTTAATCGGTAAAATTTCTATACAAAACTTTCACACAATAATACTACCGCACTGTAAACATTATTAAAATATTAAAATAATATTTTAACTCGGTTAAGTAGTTCCAAAACCACTCGTTCTGATTAGGGTCTAAACCGAGCTGTTACACAAAGGGTCGCGACTGGGGTCGTGGAGGTACTATATTTATTTTGGGATTAGAGTTAGAGTGCACAGCAGAAGCATAATGGTGTGACCTATGTAGTGCATTTTGTAGATAGCTGGAAATTTCAAGGACGAAATTTCTTTAAGGGGGTAGAGTTGTAACTCCCTAAATTTTAGGCTAAGAGAAATGGGCTTCGAGTAGCAGAGAAATTTTAGATTTTATAATTCTGTTTATCTTACTTTGATTTCATGTTTGGGGGTGTTAGTTAAGTGAGTTGGGAGTGGGTTGGAACGTAGGAAGGGTCTTGTGAACGAATCTAGGTCTTTGAGAAAATTTCTATTTTTTGGCTTCAATAGATTTTGGCTTGCGGTTAGTGGGCCTTTTACATTGATGCGGTTGCAGCATGTCATGAATAGCACGTTGGTAAGTTGGCAAGGGGGCGTGTGTTGTGCGCCTAGGTCAGGGGTTCGAGTCTACTTAAGGGGATTTTGTCATGAATGTCGTGATAGTTCAGTGGCAAGGCGTGTGTGTAAGGGGTGTCTAATGGGAGGTTGTAGGTTCAAGCTATCCGGGCACCGTTGGGTATTAATTTTTGCTGCTCATGCAAGAAGAATTGAAGCTGGCCGAATATGGTAAAAATTGACTTGGTCAAATGGTGGGGGTCAAGCGGTGGAAGGGACATTGATTTGAAAATTTGGATTGATTGTTGGCTAAATTCATCATACTAATAAAGGATTGTATATGGAATGTTTTGGCCGAATGTGGACTTGTGGTGTCATTCAGTCAATGGTGATTTTGTTTCCAAATTAAAGGAAATTGAGTTTGAGAAGAGTGTTGAGTGAACGTAAGGGCTTTAGGTTACGAATTCGGCTTGGGGGGTTGAGGTACCGGTAGTAGGAGGAGTTTTTGTTTCGTTTAGATTTTGGGAGACTTATGCTTGTTAGTGCCGAATGTGAGTATCAATTTCAGGAATTCTTGTGTTTTTCTCTTCTTTTTCTTTTGCCAAAACTTTCACTTTTGTTCTCTTCATTGAACAAAATACCCTTCTTTACATTTCTTTTGTGTTGGTGCCTTACCGAATGCATTCCTCTTATTGACCCGTCCCTCTTTCTAAAGCTTTGTCTTTTTCTTTTATTGATTTAGTCGAACTTTGGGTGAATCAAATGATTTCTACCTCTCTTTTATAGTCGACTTTTATATTGCTTTTCTTCTCTGTCTGATTCGTTGTGGAGCACCCTTTTCTTTTGTTACTCAATAACCGAAACCCTCTTGCCCTTTTCTCTTTTGTTTTGTGTTACCTTTTCTAGCCGAACTCACCATTGTTTATTACTTGGGCTGATACAACACTGCCATACACTCTCTCTTTTTCCTCTGTACAATAGTAGTCGAATATATTATAGTCAATTTTCTCATCTGCTCCTTTTTAAACTGATCGTACCCTTCTCCTTCTCGATTCTTGATTTGTATATTGATCAAGCGACCGAGACTCGAAGCCCTTTTCGCTGTGAACGTTCTCTAGTTTTAGGTAAGTACCTTAATCGTAAATGTTGATTATATTATTTAAAAGATTATGTGTACCCTTATGGTGATTTTAGGTGCTCGGTTTTTGTAAGCATTAAATGTTGAATGTTCCCTTTTGGGTAGTGGCCAAATAAGGATTGTGACTTTTGGAATTTATCATGGAGGCAAGCGATAATCAGACTGAGGGAGGTCATGGAAGAGTATCTACTGGAAGTGCACTCACAGTTTCTACTCCCAAGTTCAAGCGGTGTAGAGTGTCGGCAGTTAGGGACTTTCCGCCGGGATGCGGAAGGGTGTCTGTGTCAAACTACTGTTTGACTAGGCAAATCACAGTTGATCACTCTAGTGAAGGCAACTGATAGCAAATACCTTGGCTAAGTGTTTGGATTAGAATTTCCTTAATTCTTTTGATAAGTGGTTTAACTATGTGCTATGTTTAATTTAGGTGGCGGCCCTCAGGATTATTTAGCACTCTACATGATAAGGTGTGTAACCGTATACACTGCTTTGATTTTCAATCGGCTAAAAGCCAAAGGTGTGTATTTTCACACTGTTAGATTATAGCATTAAATCCCAAACTGCCGATTGCCGACAAGCCGAAGCATGGGCTTTTAGTAACATGGCCGAGCGAATGTGCATGTGATCGATCGAGCCCGCGCAGTATGGGCCTACATCACAAAATGATCACCATGAGTGATTTCGAAGGTATTGGGCCAGAATGGGCTGAGTGGGCCCAACAGGCCCGTGGGCCCACATGGGTGAAAATTTATAAACTGATTTGTATTATCAACTCAATTATTGCATGCGCTTGGCTTAGGCCAAATTTGGGTTCGATGGGCCACATAACTGTGTGGGCCCAAATGGGTCGGCTTAATGGGCCTCGGCCCAGAGACGAGTTTCTGTACTGATATGATCGCATGTGTCGCTAGGCAACCGTGAGCTTGCTTGAAGGGCCTTAGAGTACTTAGGCCCACAATGGTAAACAACTAAAAGCCCCTAAGGGGCGAAATGACCAAAATACCCCTAGTGGGTAAAATGTCCATTTGACGCTATATGATGTTTGAATGATTATGCATGCTCTATTATTTATATATATGTGTGGATATTCTGTAATATGGCATAACATGACACTGAGTATGTTGCATTGCATAGGGGTTTGGGTATATGATTATGGAGAAAGTGTATTCTGGTAGCCTTGCTGCATTCTTATCGATAGTCCCGCATCGGTACTACACTGTGGAGTGTAGGGTTGAGTAGGTTGATTATATCCCCATATGGAGTGATGGGTTGGACGAAGATGGAGTGAAGATGATGGTTGGGTAGGATTGAAATTTCATGCTATACTGTTACTGTAATGGGTTTAGGCCCTATAACACCCCAAACTCGGCCTAGAAGTTAAGACTGAATCTGGCGTGTCACACTAAGGTGTTTTTCGAAAACCTTGTTTCCATTGAAAACCCTTCTTATTAAAACTTGTTGCCATTTAAAACCTGTGTAAAATCTTGAATTTTGTATGCATATTTTTAAAACATGGTTTGTTAAAAGGCGTTCTCTTGTAAAATGTTATTACCTTTAAAACCTTAATTGTTACGGAAGCCTAATTTAAAACAGTTGCAAAAACGTGATATTTTGTAAAATAGTTCTTGTTTCGGAAAAATCGTGTTAGACTTCTAGCAATTATAAAACAATAAATAAAATCCCAAATGTAAAAACCAGAAAGTTAAAAGGCCTTATTACAACCCGAACTGGAATAAAGTACTTAAAAGTAAATCAAGACAGAGCATAAGCAATGTGTGGCCTTCTCTAAGACCCTTGCAGCACCGATCCTCCTAAAGCTAGGGATTACCTACATAATTATTAAAGGGGGTGAGTTTTATGAAAACTCAGTGTGGAATCCCCTACCATATAAAACAATCAGTCAGTCATACAAAAAGAATTAAAAGTCTAGGCCCTAGCCCTACTACAATTCCAGTATCAATTGGGCTATAGCCCACTATAACAGATAGTACCTGATAGGTGTTAGCCCATTACAGAATCAGAAACAATATCAGAATTAGAATCAAAAATGAAAATCAGAATCAGGTGGGCCTAAACCCAAAACAGAATCAGTAACAGTATAATGTAGATATATAAAAAGCCCTATACAGAACAGATCAGTATGGGCCATAACCCTATACAGAACAATGTGGGCCAAGCCCATAGTAGAATAAAAACAATATGCAAATGCAATCCCAACCCAGTCCAGCCATCACACCACCCATACCAACCCAAAACACAATGTGAGGAATTACTCGACCCACCCAGCCCTACACACCAATGATGCAGCCATGCTGCTAATAATAGATAAATTGGCAAAGCCACCAGAATCAGAATACGTGGTAAACCACTAGCATAGAACTTCCTCCAAATCGATGTCCCAACCCAATATGTCGTGTATGCTATGCTCAATCATCACACATGTATGCAGAATGGCCATGTTCAGTATCAGTCAGTTAAACACATATTAAAACATATCAATCACATAACCACGGTCACGTTAGTCAAATCACTGCCATACGAACATAGTCAAATCCGTCAAACACACAATCCAAGTCAGTCACTTGCCCACAAGGGCAAAACAGTCATTTAACACCCTAGGGGCAAAATGGTAATTTTACCCCACAAGGGTATCTTGGTAATTCTACCTTATAAGGGTTTTTGGTAATTCTACCCTAAAGGGGTATTTCGATAATTCTACCATATAAGGCTATTTTAGTAGGTTTACAACCCAGAGGTATTTTGGTAATTTCACAAACTAGGGGTATTTCGGTAATTTCAAAAACCAGGGGTATTTTGGTAATTTTGAATATCAGGGGTATTTAGGTAATTTTGAAATTTAGGGTATTTCTGTAATTTGCAAACTGGGGTATTTTTGTAATTTTGTAAGCCGAGGGTAAAACGGTAATTTTACAATTCAGGGGTAAAATGGTAATTTTACAAATTAGGGGTAAAATAGTACTTTTACAAATCGAGGGTATTTCTATAATTTTACAAATTGGGGGTATTTTTGTAATTTTACAAATTGAGGGTAATTTGGTAATTTTGTAAATTAGGGGTATTTTTGTAATTTTGCTAATCGAGGGTAATTCGGTAATTTTGCAAATCGGGGGTATTAGAGTAATTTTACCCTATAAGGGTATTTCAGTAATTTTATCAACCCCTCAGAAAGTCTACAGTCGCCTCGGGCGACAAGTATTCTAAATAGAGATAACGTCACGAATAGGCCTAAGGCCCGTTCTCGGCCCAGGTGGGCCCATACGCTCATGTGGCCCTTTAGCCCAAAACTAGCCACATATATAAGATTCACCTAGTCTAGTCCAATATTTACTACACAATCATACAATTTGCCCGATTGGGCCCACGGGTCTATTGGGCCCACATGGCCCATTTTAGCATTCCACCATTTGCCATTCTACAGCTAAAGTAGGGTGAAGTACACACCTGATAGGTATCTGAAGTTAATCCACGCTCTGAATGCTGCTATGCCCAGAAGCCAACAATAATAGCACCCTTGACTCCCCAGTGGGTGTGTCGATCTACTACAGTCACCACCACCATGACCCAACGGCATACAGATCAACGAATGATCCAACGCCTAACCCAAACGAACACGCCACAACGTGAAAGGGATAAGCCAAGAAAGGTATCTCTACTCTCCTCATGGTTTGCTCTATTTAAAGCCAGCTCCGCACCTATTCTCATGTTAGCTTCCCGATGTGGGATTCTCCATCAATCCCCTAAAACTAAAGCATTAGCAAAATAATCAACCTTTGTGTGCAAAGGGATTAGAACCATAGTCTTCTCAATAACCATGTCACGCCACCACCACTAGGACACAAGCTCCTTTGTGTCATAAGTCTAACATATTTAACTTTAAAACCCGCCTACTCGCTTCCAGATTTATTTAAAAGAAACACTGAAATAATTTGCAAGAGCCAAGACTTGAACCTTGGACCCACTTGCTTCCTTTATGGCGTCACTTCCTTGTCCCTTAAGTGGTGCCACTTTGCCACTACACCACACTCCTTTTTGTGCCTTATTTTATCCTAATTTATTTAAGAGTCATACCACTTGAGATCAAGGCTCCACTAAGGCTAAAAATCAAAATTTTTCTTATGGTCTAACTTGTACCCGGGACTTCATAGTACCCTCCAAGCACTCCAAAATCACACATTTGAATTATTTAAGCTGCCTTTTAATCGATCCAAAACTCAAGGCCCAATACTTCTAGGCCCAAAATTTGAGGCGTTACAGGCCCACTGATTGTGATATGTTACTGTAATAAGCTCTAGCTCAGATAGATTCTGTTATATTGTTATTGCTGGGGTTACACACTGAGTTTTGGTAAACTCACCCGATTATTTTACTGTATAGGTAATCTCGAGGCATAGGCGATTCGATGCTACGTGGGACTTGGAGGAGGCCAGACTTTGCTTTTACACTGTTTTCAGTTTTCGTTTACTTTAAGTATGGTTTTTATTTTGGGTTTGTGATAATGCTGCTATTTAATTTTTCTTAAATATTGGGTTTATCAATTTCATTTAAAATCTGTTAGCCCTAGGGCGCGTTTTTTGTCAAAATGATATTTGTTTTCCAAAAACCATAATTTCACAACAACTGAAAATTTAAACCAAGCTTCCGCAATTGTTATGCTTTCCAAAGTAAACTACTTTCATAACCTGATTAATCCAAGATAGACAGAATAGTGATTTCTGTAAAACTAAAAGAACAATGGGTCTTTACAACAAATCTAGTTATGGTAAGATGCGATTTCAAAACACTTCAATGTGACACTACCAAATATGGCCAGAACGTCCGGGGCTTGGGGTGTTACATTTAGTGGTATCAGAGCCCGAGTTACAAAACTCGATTGTGGAATGGGATTTCAAAAATTTTTAATTTCTGCAAAATGTTTTCAAAAGTTGGGAATACTTCGAATTTTAATGTTCTACAAAATTTTTTCAAAAGATTTAGGGAAAATTTGAATTCTACTAATGCAAATGTGGTCACCAAGTCTCCAACGCCGAATCTATAAGTGTTTTAATCACTATTTTCTGTTTACATATTGAATATTGAGATTGTTATAAACATCAGACTATGTTTTGGTACTTTAGATAGTTAGACTGAGACTGTAGGGAACTAAAAATTGTAGTGTAATCTCGATCCGCAGAAACAAACTTTAAACTTCTGTTTCCATAAGACACTACTAATAATTTATTAAACCATTAAACTGATTCATAAAAATTTCTAAATCAGATAATACGTGATTTGACATGAGCACCAGAGGTGCAAGGGGTCGCGATAGGGGTCATGGAGGTGCTATGTATTTATTTCGGGATTAGAGTTAGAGTGCGCAGCAGAAGCATAGTGGTGTGACTTGTGTAGTACATTTTGTAGATAGCTGAAAATTTTGAGGACAAAATTTCTTTAAGGGGGTAGAGTTGTAACTCCCCGAATTTTAGGCTAGTAGAAATGGGCTTCGAGTAGTGGAGAAATTTTGGATTTTATAATTCTATTTTTCTTGCTTTGATTTCATGTTTGAGGGTGTTAGTTAAGTGAGTTGGGAATGGGTTGGAATGTAGGAAGGGTCTTGTGAACGAATCTGGGTCTTTGAGAAAATTTCTATTTTTTGGCTTTAATAGATTTAGGCTTGTGGTTAGTAGGCCTTTTACATTGATACGGTTGCAGCATGTCATGAATAGCACGTTGTTAAGTTGGCAAGGGGGCGTGTGTTGTGCACCTAGGTCGAGGGTTCGAGTCTGCTGAAGGGGAAAATGTTATTTTTTTAAAAGGCATATAGGGGTCTCAGCAGTCTAGATGGAAGGCTTTTAGGTTGTTGAGTGGGGATTTTATCATGAAAGTCGTGATAGTTCAGTAGCAAGATGTGTGTGCAAGGGGCGTCTAATGGGAGGTTATAGGTTCAAGCTATCTGGGCCCCGTTGGGTATTAATTTTTGCTGCTCATGGAAGAAGAATTGAGGCTAGCCGAATATGGTAAAAATTGACTTGGTCAAAGGTAGAGGTCAAGCGAAGGAAAGGACATTGATTTGAAAATTTGGATTGATTGTTGGCTAAATTCAGGCTGCTAATCAAGGATTGAATGTGGAAAGCTTTTGCCGGATGTGGACTTGTGGTGTCATTCGGTCAATAGTGATTTTGTTGCCAAATTAAAGGAAAATGAATTTGGGAAGAGTGTTGATCGAATGTAGGGGTTTTAGGCTGCTAATTCGGCTTGGACGGTTGAGGTGCCGGTAGTCAGAGGAGTTTTTGTTTCTTTTCAGTTTTGGGAGGCTTATGCTTGTTAGTGCCGAATGTGAGTATTCATTTAAGGAATTCTTGTGTTTTTCTCTTCTTTTTCTTTTGCCAAAACTTGCACTTTTGTTCTCTTAATCGAGCAAAATACCCTTCTTTCCCTTTCTTTTGTGTTGGTGCCTTGCCGAATGCATTCCTCTTATTGACCCATCCTTTCTTCTCAAGCTTTGTCTTTTTCATTTATTAATTTAGTCAAACTTTGGGTGAATCTAATGATTTTTACCTCTCTTCCATAGCCGACTTTTATATTGCTGTTCTTCTCTGTCTGATTCGTTGTGGAGCACTCTTTTCTTTTGGTTACTCAATAACCGAAACCCTCTTGCCCTTTTCTCTTTTGTTTTGCATTACATTTTCTAGCCGAACTCACCATTGTTCTTTACTTGGACTAAGTGCACCACTGCCATACACTCTCCCTTCTTCTTCTGTGCAATAGCAGCCGAATATATTATAGTCAATTTTCTCATCTACTCATTTTTGAACCGATCGTACCCTTCTCCTTCTCGATTCTCAATTTGTATATTGATCAAGCGACCGAGACTCGAAGCCATTTCCGCTGTGAACGTTCTCTAGTTTTGGGTAAATACCTTAATCGAAAATGTTGATTATGTTATTTGAAAGATTACGTGTACCCTTATGGTGGTTTTAGGTGCTCAGTTTTTGTAAGCGTTAAATGTTGAATGTTCCCTTTTGGGTAGTGCCCGAATAAGGATTGTTGCTTTTGGAATTTATCATGGAGGCAAGTGATAATCGGACTGAGGGAGGTTGTGGAAGAGTATCTACAGGAAGTGCACTCACAGTTTCTACTCCCAATTTCAAGCGGTATGGAGTGTCGACAGTTAGGGACTTTCCATCGGGATGCAAAACGGTGACTGTGTCAAACTACGATTTGACTAGGCAAATCGCAGTTGATCACTCTAGTGAAGGCAAGTGATAGAAAATACTTTGGCTAAGTGTTTGGATTAGAATTTCCTTAATTCTTTCATTAAGTGGTTTAACTGTGTGTTATGTTTAATTTAGGTGGTGGCGCTCAGGATTATTTAGTACTCTACGTGATAAGGTGTGTAACAGTATACACTGCTTTGATTGTCAATCGGCTAAAAGCAGAATGAGTGTATTTTCACACTGTTAGATTATAGTAGCGAATGCCAAACTGCCAATTGCCGAAATCCCGATGGATGGGCTTTTGGCCACATGGGCGTGTGAACGCACATGTGATCAATCGAGCCTGCGGAGTATGGGCCTACATCACAAAACAATCACCATGAGTGATTTTAGGCGTATTGGGCCAGAATAGGTCGAGTGGGCCCAACGGGCCCATGGGCCCGCATGGTTGAAAATTTGTAACCAGATGTGTATTATCAACTCGGTTATTGTACGCGCTTGGCTTAGGCCAAATCTTAATTTGGTGGGCCACATGACTATGTCGGCCTACATGGGCCGGCTTAATGGGCCTCGGCCCATAGACGAGTTTTTGTATTGATATGATCGCATGTGTCACCAGGTGACCGTGGGCTTGCTTGAAGGCCATATAGTACTTAGGCCCACAGTGGTAAACGACTAAAAGCCCCTAAGGGGCGAAATGACCAAAATACCCCTAGTGGGTAAAATGTCCTTTTGACCCTATATGATGTTTGAATGATTATGCATGCTCTGTTATTTATGTATGTGTGTGGATATTCTATAATATGGCATAGCATGACACTGAGTATGTTGCATTGCATAGGGGTTTAGGTATATGATTATGGATGAAGTGTACTGGTCTGGCAGCCCTGCTGCATTTTAATCGATAGTGCCGCATCGGTACTACACTGTGGAGTGTAGGGTTAGGTGGGTTGATTATATCCCCACATAGAGTGATGGATTGGACTGAGATGGAGTATAGAGGATGGTTTGGTAGGATTTTGATTGCATGCTATTTTGTTACTATACTGTGCTTAGGCCCACTGATTGTGATATGTTATTGTAATAGGCTCTAGTTCAGATTGATTATGTTATATTGTTATTGCTGGGGTTACACACTGAGTTTTCGTAAACTCACCAAATTATTTTACTGTACAGGTAATCTTGAGGCATAGGCGATTCCGTGCTACGTGGGACTTGAAGGCGGCCACACTTTGCTTTTACACTGTTTTCGGTTTTCATTTACTTTAATTATGGTTTTTATTTTGGGTTTGTAATACGGCCGCTATTAAATTTTTCTTAAAATTGGGTTTATCTATTTCATTTAAAATCTATTAGCCCTAGGGCACGTTGTTTTTTTAAAATGATATCTACTTTCCAAAAACAACAATTTCACAACAAGCGAGAATTTAAACAAAGCTTCCGCAAACGTTATGTTTTCCAAAGTAAACTACTTTCATATCCTGATTAATCCAAGATAGATGAAATAGTGATTTTTGTAAAACTAAAAGAACAAGGGGTCTTTACAACAAATCTAGTTATGGTAAGATGCAATTTCAAAACACTTCAATGTAACACTACCAAATATGGCCATAACGTCCGGGCCGAGTTTGGGGTGTTACAAGATTTTTGGTGTTACAACCAACTTGTCATTGCTCTCCAAATTGAAACTTCTTTCCAGCATCATAGTTTAATTTTTGAAGATGGAACCAAACCTTTCTTTCGCTTCCTCATCTTGAATCACGATCAGATTTTTGACAGAGGTCTTGGAGGATCTAGTTCTTTTGCGAGACCTGGTGATTTTTCCCGAAAAATAGGTAGAATTTTGACAAAAGGAAAAGAAATAGGCAATCGATGGTGGCAAGAGGTTTGCGATGATGATATGCTTATGACAACAATGGGATTGTGGTGGAAAAAGGCTTGTAGTGGCGATAAGATTGCTCCGAAAAATCTATGCAGTACGATAGTAAGGATTCGACAAAAAACTTGCAGTGGCAATATGTAGGGTTTTGCTACAAGGGATTGAAATTGGGGAGATTTTTTGGGATTTAAGGCCGAGAAATAAAAAGAAAAAGAATAACTAGCTAGCGTTTAAGTTAATCACTTAAATGGTTTTGAAAAATATGGTCATAAAGAGGGGTTTATATAGTAGTAAATTAGGGCAAACTTGTAGCAAAAATTTAGCTACAAGGGTGGCTTGGGCGGCAAGGTAAGATGGAAAAGAAAATGGTGGAAAAAATAGGGGATGACAATGTGGGGTAAATTTTCTCCTCTTTGTTGTTTCATGCCTTGAGCCTAAACTGTATTTACAAAATGGACTACTTAAAATAAACTGATCAGTATTTGGGCTAATTTGACCCCCCTTATTAAACTGTATTTATAGTTTGTGCAAGTGTACACAATCATTCAAGTAATAAGTAAGTAAATGAGTTATCGTCTCCACAGAGACTTTGTATCTTAATCAATTAATTGTAAAATTATAAGTTTACAATTTTGTGATAAAAACACAATAATTTGAGTGATGATGATTAAACTAGATTAATTTAACTAGATGCAAAATTGATCCTTGATGCAATTTTAATCTATGTATGCAAATTATCTAAATGTATGAATGAATGTAGCAGCTGAAATACAACTTCAACAATCAATAACATGAATAGACCAGGATAATTACTTTAATTAACTTGATTCATTTTCATCATGATTAATAGTGTGCAGAAAACATTCCATGGCAACTCGATCTTTCATGAGTTTGGAAACCAAGTTAAGTCCTTCAGAAATCTTTTACTTAGTGAAACATGCATTTTACTGATCATATTAAACTAAGGGTTTCTTAGTACTGAACTAATAGAGATAGGTTAGGTTTGAATCAGTTTAACCACATAAACCTAAAAAAAAAGAAAGATAATAGAGCTCATTAAAGTTATTATGAACCTTTAATTTAGTCGGGTTAGGATCTATATTAAGCATGCACTTTTCAATTTTACATCCATTAGTCATCGTCAGGTTCGTACCACTCAACTAATTCTAATGCATCCAATCATGTATGAATGAAATGCATACATGAATTTAATTGAAAACATGATTAACTAAGGCGCAAACACTTTAAACATTGTTTAAACTACAATTTTTTATATCAAGATTTAAGCTATCATTGTTGATGTCAATATCACAAAACTCTATTTCAATTCAGTAGTCTCACGGACTCTGATTGAGGTTGTTTTCCTTCACTCCTCCTGTTGCACATTTTTCTAATGGGTCCCCAAGGTGGATGGCCAAGAGATGATCTCTTCAAGGCTTTTATTGGCTACAAACTAAGGGAAAAATGGAATGATAGGCATGTTGGATCAAGAGATCAAGAAGGGGAATAAAGAATGTTGTGAAAATAAGGGATGAAGGGATGAGTAAGGGATGAGCAGCAACAATTTCTTTTATTTGTCCCTCCTATGGCTGGCCATGATATGTGGAAGGGAATGTGGTTCGATGGCCATATACAAGCATGATTTCATTATTGAATCATGCAAGAGGTGGTTGATTTCTCAGTCAAATCTTGTGTGCTGATTTGCAATGTTCTTCCAAGTGTGAGGACCTTCAAATAATTGTCCCAAAATTGATTTCTTAGCTGCCCACTTGTGGTTGTCGAATTGGGCCTCTCTTCTCTTGAACTGGAAGTTAATGACTCAACTAGCTTGTAGACTTGACCAACATGTATCATCTTTGTTTATTGGGTCAAGGTGGCATCTTGATGACCCATTAAGCTTGGTCTTGCCATCCAACACATGAGAATAATAGCTCACGTCTATGCAACATTATTATAAACTCAACTCTATGGTCTCACTGCATAAGTAAATTTAACATATTAATCACTAACATGAAATATTTTAGTTTTATGCACAAAATCATATAAAAAACCACAAATTCGCATACTTTATAAATTCATGTCCATGATTAACATTTAATTAAAATTCACTTAATTAATTAGTAAATACTCAAGATTAATACTAGAAAAGTCTTATGTAATTTTGAGTTTACAGGTTTCTCAAAAAATGGGAATGGAAATGGAAATGAAAATGAAAATGAGAAATGATTCATGTGGAAATATATATGGATTACTTAGAAATAATTGGAAGAATGAATTTATAAAAATCCAGAAAGCACATATAATTGGGCCAAATATAATGAGAGGCTCAAATCCCTATCATAATACATATAAGGAAAAGTACACCCTATTAGTCCCGCTCCCTCTCCTAGTTGGACTAAGAAGTTCTTTTTCGATTTGAAATAAACCTTTACAATTCAAAAAGAATTCCTCTCCCTATGTATAGATGGCACTAGTAGAGCTATTTACATAACTTGGAGAGATTACTACTTTGACAAAAAATAGAGAGAATTTAGACTCAACTATTAAATATATTTTTCTAGAATAACAATTCTATCAGTTTCTATTAAAGATAAGAATTGTCATTTTCACCTGAAATATAAAATAAAACTTTTTCTAGTTATATGTTTTGATTTAATTGGTTCGAACCCACGCACAAAGTAGTTCGTGGTTTGAGAATAGCAGAGAAGATCATTTGGTTGAAAGCTGAAAAACGTCAAGGATCCCCTTATCCAAAAACACATGTATGATTTTAGTTTAAGGTTTATTGCTATAAATATCACAAATCATGTCGATTTTCAAAATTTTATTTTTTCACCATGTAAGAAAGCCATTGTCAAACTAGATTTTTTCCAACAGTTAGTATTAGGACCCAAATTGTGTTATGTTTGTTGTGTAAATTGAGACCAAATCTCTCTCTTCATCTTGTTTGATGAATATTTAATAAGATGTGGAATTCTTGTAATTATTTGCAAGTTTAGGGGAATTTATGTGATTGTGTAACACTCCAAACCCGGCCCAGACGTTACGGCCAAGTCTGGTGTGTCACATTGAAGTGCTTTTCGAAAATCGTGCTTTCATTGAAAACCCTTGAAGTTTTAAAAACTCTTACCGTTAAACTTAGCTTGTCTTTTTCCAAAACGTGATTTATTGAAATAATCCTCCCTTTGCAAACATCGTTAAAACCTTTATAAAAGTTTTATGAAAGCTTATAAACCCTTGTAGTTCGCAAAATCATGTTAATTTTGAAAACGGTTTAAGTATCAAATAAATTTGACCTTTTTCGTTAAGACTTAAAGTGAATGGAAGCTGGGCACCAGGTAGGATTCCAGAAAAGAGGAGGTGAGTCAAATAGACTGCTTAAGTACCAAGCTCTTCTTGGATCCACTCCTAGACATGCACACTACCATTGCCACACTTTAACTATTTGAAATATTTATCTACAAGATCATTTAAAATTGCAGAAGCTTTGCTTGGTTATCGTGTTATTTTGAAAACAAGTAACTTTTATAAAAATCGCGTCTTAAAATCATTTATTTTCAACTCGATTTAAATAATATCCTACGTAAGCTAAAACCAGTTTAAATAAGTAAAGAAAAAAAAACAAAATAAAAGTAATTAAAGAGGCCCTTTTTACAACCCAAAACCAGAAATAAATAATTAAATCTAAATTCAAATAGGTAACTTAATTAGAAATCCAATAGTCCAGTCCATGTGGTCACTCTGAATCCCTCCCAGCTCCAAGTCCACCAATCTAAGGCTCACCTGCAAGGATGGAAGGAAAAAGGGGTGAGTTTGGAAAACTCAGTGTGTACAGAAGCCCATCCAAAGCCCAAGTCAACTCAAGCCCATTGGGCCTAAGCCCTATCCCATCACAGTCAAATACTGGGTCGAAACCCTATTCAGATAACAGTAAACTGGGCCTTAGCCCTTTTCAGATAACAGTACGGCCCATAGGCCCATTACAGATACAGATCAGATATGATATGCAAACAGAAAACCCAACCCAGATCCATCCATAACACCCCCGTACCAGCCTTACACCATGTGGGAAGACTACTCGACCCACCCAACCGCTACACACCACAGAAATTTGCAGCGAGGCTGCCAGATATTGTGACGAGGTCACCAGATACAGATATTGTGGCGAGGCTACCAGAACAGATGTATATGTGGCGAGGCCACCAGAACAGATATATACGTGGCGATGCCACCAGATTGCAGCGAGGCTGCCAGAACAGATATATATGTGGCGATGCCACCAGATTGCAGCGAGGCTGCCAGAACAGATATATATGTGGCGAGGCCACCAGATTGTAGCGAGGCTGCCAGAACACTTCCTCCATCATAAACCCAAACCCCATGCAGCAGGCATACATGCTATGACATATAACATACAGAATCACATGCATCATATATATACATATGTTATGAGATATGACATGTAGAAATAGAAAATCATACATTTCATACAGAATTTACCCTAGGGGTATAAAGGTCATTTTACACTTAGGGGTAATTTTCTATACTTAGGGGTATTTTAGTACTTGTTCCAATATTACGAGTTTTATGCATGTTACAGTCACATATAAGCTTTAGTTCCATCTTAGCAGTCAATTTAACAGATTTTAACAATTTCAGTCACTGGGCCCTAAAACTCCTAATGGGCCCTACAGTGTCTATTTAGCAAATTACGCCCATTCAGCCCAAATTTCCTATCTAGCTACCAGTTTTAGCAGTTCTGATACTACAGTCTAATAGAACATATTTATTTCCTATTTTTACCTATATGGGCCCAGAAGCCCGTGAGCCCATGTTCGGCCCATCGAGACCCAACTTATCGAGGTGCGCGAAATTGCACACTCAACTAACTTACCACTTACGGTTACAGATCTCAGGATTTCCAATCATCTTGTGAGCATTCGCACACTCACAAGCCCACATAATACCAACTTTTCGGTTACTTGGCCTTTGCCGAATTAGACTAAAGAAGGGTTCGATACACACCTGATTACGACGAATGATGATGATATCTGCTCCAACTCAATCCTATATTTGATTACTAAAACATTAGACCACGAATCAATGATAACTAAATTTAACATACTCTTACCATATTCGGGCATCCATGAACAAGGCCCTAAATCCTTACCTTTGCTGAAGTTGATATCCAAATCTGGATCTAAACGCTCCACTGATCCAAGCCCTTAATCAGCAGCCTTTAACCCTTACAAGCACAGAGTAAAATAATTGGTAACAACCCCTTAAAGCCTTAGGCACTATTTCGACAGCCTCCCTAAACACATAGGGATTCCAACTTTTCCAAATCCCAAAAATAAGAATAGATCACAGTCAAGTCATTCATATCACCAACTTATATCCACGGTCAAACTAGCCCAATCATCACACAAGTTAGTCATTTACCCACGAAGGGCAAAACAGTCATTTAACACCTAGGGGCAAAATGGTAATTTTACCCCACGGGGGTATCTCGGTAATTCTACCCTACAGGGATATTTCAGTAATTCTACCATAAAGGGGTATTTCAGTAATTTCACAAATCAAGGGTAAAACAGTAATTTTACAGATCAGGGGTAAAACGATAATTTTACAAATCATGGGTAAAATGGTAATTTTACAAATCAGGGGTAAAATAGTAATTTTACAAATCAGGGGTAAAATGGTAATTTTACAAATCAGGGGTAAAATGGTAATTTTACAAATCAGGGGTAAAATGGTAATTTTACAAATCAGGGGTAAAATGGTAATTTTACAAATCAGGGGTAAAATGGTAATTTTCCAAATCAGGGGTAAAATGGTAATTTTCCAAATCAGGGGTAAAATAGTAATTTTACAAATCATGGGTAAACTAGTAATTTTACAAGTCGAAGGTATTCCAGTAATTCGGTAAACTAAAGCATTCTAAACAGAGATAACAATGCAAATGGGCCTAGGGCCCATTCTCGGCCCAAATAGGCCCACACGCTCGTGTGGCCCTTTTAGCCCAAATTTAGCTACAGATATGCGATTCACCTAGTCTAGTCCAATATTTACTATACAATTAAACAACTTGTCCAAATGGCCCCGTAGGCCCATTGGGCCCACATTGCCCCTTCGGCCCATCGCAGCCCGAAGTAGCCGTCCTACCGCTAGAGTAGTGAGAAATACACACCTGATAGGAGACTGAAGTTAAGCCGCGCTCCAAACACTCTTGGCCGATGCCCAACCCAAACGGGCACGCCATAAAGCGAAAGGGATCAGCCAAGAAGGCTGTGCCTACTCCCCTCCTGGTTTGCTCTATTTAAAGCTAGATTCTCACCTGCTCTCATGTTAGCTTTCCGATGTGGGATTCTCCATCAATCCCCCCAAAATTAAAGCATTAGCAAAATAATCAACCTTTGCGTGCAACGGGATTCGAACCAAAGTCCTCTCAGTAACCCTGTCATGCCATCACCACTCGGATATAAGCTCCTTTGTGTCATAAGTCCAACACATTTAACTTTAAAGCTCACCTACTTGCTTCCAGATTTATTTAAAAGAAAAACCAAAATAAATTGCAAGAGCCAAGACTTGAACCTTGGACCCCTTGCTTCCTTGTCCCCTAAGTGGCGCTACTTTGCCACTACACCACATTCCTTTTTTGTGTCTTATTACACACATAATTCCTTACAACTCCTCTTTTCCAAGTCCTCTATTCGTTAAGTCCAAAAATCCAAGAATTCTCTGGTTTTTTAACCAACACTTGGGCCTTCCATAGGCCCAATAACACACTCCAAACACGAATTACACATCCATATATCAAAATTTCAACATTACACCAAATATCACAAAAATCCCGGAATCCCAGAAATTAGCCCAAGACTTTTCCCCACACTATGAATCCTTCGCAGTTCACTAAAATACCATATTAACCCATCAATAATAACCTTCCATAACAGAATTCAACACATCAATAATTTTATTTCGAACTATCTCACACCTGCACCCAGGCTCAAGGCCCAATACTTCTAGGCCCAAATTCAGGGTGTTACAACTCTACCCTCCTTAAAGAAATTTCGTCCTCGAAATTTTAAACTATCAACTAACCGTATTACTCAAGTCCAACCACTATTCTTCTGCTGCGCACTCTGATCCAAATAATTTTAGTACGACCCAGAACATCTAATAAACATTAACACTAGCGCACGCAATTCGTAACCAAACATCACACATTCCTAACTAGAATAAGCTTTGCAATCAAGAGCTCGATGTTTGAGGGACCCACAAAAAAAAACACGCTCTTTTCTCCCTATCGCATTCACCCAGATGACGTCTGTTGCAGTTGTTGCAAACCGGAGATCTTAGTCATGCCCTAGCATGTTTCACTGAACGAGACTCTGTCCTTTGCGAACTAGGATCCTTCCTCTTCTTACACTCCAAGCACCCTGCTTGAAGCATTTCCCTAGTTTCCTTAATTTTTTGTATCCAAAACTTCTTCTACCACTTTCCTTACTAGCTCGACCAGTGCCTCAGTAACAATCTCTGAGTTAACGCTACCCGAAGTTGGCAGACTTTGCTTACCCTCAAAATCCATATCAATACTCTACATTACCAGTACACATATCAAATACCTACAGAGTTCTCAAAATTTTATTATTCTTATGTCTTATGCAGAGATAGTATTTTAAAGCTTTTATTTTATTCAAGATCATATCCTAGCTACAGTCTCAATCTTTTAGTTTCTCTACAGTTTCTGTCTCTACAATTTTTCAGTATTACTCTATCTAAGTATCATAGAAAAGTCTCAAGTCTATTTACAGTACAGTTCAGTACATTATAGAATATAAAGCAGAAACACTTACAGACTTGGTGCCGGGGATTCAGTGTGCCACATCTCAATTTATCAGATTCTAGAAAAACTCAGAAAGATTCAAGCCTTTAAAATCAACTTCTCAAAACATGTTAATTTTAGAGAAAACAAGTTTGAAACAATTCTCTTTTAAATAGAATTTTCCAAAAATCTGATTTTTCCAAAAATACCATTCTTTGGGCTTAAACTTAAAATTTCCCAAAATTTTTTTTTAAATTATTTATTTGTAGAAAGAAAATCTTATAAACAATTTCGACAACAAATTCTTAAAGCGACTTTCAGAAATCTTTGTTTTACTCTCTAAAAACTTCTGTTTTTAGACCCGTTCCACAGCCGAGTTGTTGCAACTTGGCTCTGATACCACTAAATGTAACACCCCAAACCCGGCCCAGACATTACGGCCAAGTCTGGTGTGTCACATTGAAGTGTTTTTCGAAAATCGTGCTTTCATTGAAAACCCTTGAAGTTTTAAAAACTCTTACCGTTAAACTTAGCTTGTCTTTTTCCAAAACGTGATTTATTGAAATAATCCTCCCTTTGCAAACATCGTTAAAACCTTTATAAAAGTTTTATGAAAGCTTATAAACCCTTGTAGTTTGCAAAATCATGTTAATTTTGAAAACGGTTTAAGTATCAAATAAATTTGACCTTTTTCGTTAAGACTTAAAGTGAATGGAAGCTGGGCACCAGGTAGGATTCCAGAAAAGAGGAGGTGAGTCGAATAGACTGCTTAAGTACCAAGCTCTTCTTGGATCCACTCCTAGACATGCACACTACCATTGCCACACTTTAACTATTTGAAATATTTATCTACAAGATCATTTAAAATTGCGGAAGCATTGCTTGGTTATCGTGTTATTTTGAAAACAAGTAACTTTTATAAAAACCGCGTCTTAAAATCATTTATTTTCAACTCGATTTAAATAATATCCTACGTAAGCTAAAACCAGTTTAAATAAGTAAAGAAAAAAACCAAAATAAAAGTAATTAAAGAGGCCCTTTTTACAACCCAAAACTAGAAATAAATAATTAAATCTAAATTCAAATAGGTAACTTAATTAGAAATCCAATAGTCCAGTCCATGTGGCCACTCTGAATCCCTCCCAGCTCCAAGTCCACCAATCTAAGGCTCACCTGCAAGGATGGAAGGAAAAAGGGGTGAGTTTGGAAAACTCAGTGTGTACAGAAGCCGATCCAAAGCCCAAGTCAACTCAAGCCCATTGGGCCTAAGCCCTATCCCATCACAGTCAAATACTGGGTCGAAACCCTATTCAGATAACAGTAAACTGGGCCTTAGCCCTTTTCAGATAACAGTACGGCCCATAGGCCCATTACAGATATAGATCAGATATGATATGCAAACAGAAAACCCAACCCAGATCCATCCATAACACCCCCGTACCAGCCTTACACCATGTGGGAAGACTACTCGACCCACCCAACCGCTACACACCACAGAAATTTGCAGCGAGGCTGCCAGATATTGTCACGAGGTTACCAGATACAGATATTGTGGCGAGGCTGCCAGAACAGATATATACGTGGCGATGCCACCAGATTGCAGCGAGGCTGCCAGAACAGATATATATGTGGCGATGCCACCAGATTGCAGCGAGGCTGCCAGAACAGATATATATGTGGCGAGGCCACCAGATTGCAGCGAGGCTGCCAGAACGCTTCCTCCATCATAAACCCAAACCCCATGCAGCAGGCATACATGCTATGACATATAACATACAGAATCACATGCATCAGATATATACATATGTTATGAGATATGACATGTAGAAATAGAAAATCATACATTTCATACAGAATTTACCCTAGGGGTATAAAGGTCATTTTACACTTAGGGGTAATTTTCTATACTTAGGGGTATTTTAGTACTTGTTCCAATATTACGAGTTTTATGCATGTTACAGTCACATATAAGCTTTAGTTCCATCTTAGCAGTCAATTTAACAGATTTTAACAATTTCAGTCACTGGGCCCTAAAACTCCTAATGGGCCCTACAGTGTCTATTTAGCAAATTACGCCCATTCAGCCCAAATTTCCTATCTAGCTACCAGTTTTAGCAGTTCTGATACTACAGTCTAATAGAACATATTTATTTCTTATTTTTACCTATATGGGCCCGGAAGCCCGTGAGCCCATGTTCGGCCCATCGAGACCCAACTTATCGAGGTGCGCGAAATTGCACACTCAACTAACTTACCACTTACGGTTACAGATCTCAGGATTTCCAATCATCTTGTGAGCATTCGCACACTCACAAGCCCACATAATACCAACTTTTCGGTTACTTGGCCTTTGCCGAATTAGACTAAAGAAGGGTTCGATACACACCTGATTACGACAAATGATGATGATATCTGCTCCAACTCAATCCTATATTCGATTACTAAAACATTAGACCACGAATCAATGATAACTAAATTTAACATACTCTTACCATATTCGGGCATCCATGAACAAGGCCCTAAATCCTTACCTTTGCTGAAGTTGATATCCAAATCTGGATCTAAACGCTTCACTGATCCAAGCCCTTAATCAGCAGCCTTTAACCCTTACAAGCACAAAGTAAAATAATTGGTAACAACCCCTTAAAGCCTTAGGCACTATTTCGACAGCCTCCCTAAACACATAGGGATTTCAACTTTTCCAAATCCCAAAAATAAGAATAGATCACAGTCAAGTCATTCATATCACCAACTTATATCCACGGTCAAACTAGCCCAATCATCACACAAGTTAGTCATTTACCCACGAAGGGCAAAACAGTCATTTAACACCTAGGGGCAAAATGGTAATTTTACCCCACGGAGGTATCTCGGTAATTCTACCCTACGGGGATATTTCAGTAATTCTACCATAAAGGGGTATTTCAGTAATTTCACAAATCAAGGGTAAAACAGTAATTTTACAGATCAGGGGTAAAACGATAATTTTACAAATCATGGGTAAAATGGTAATTTTACAAATCAGGGGTAAAATAGTAATTTTACAAATCAGGGGTAAAATGGTAATTTTACAAATCAGGGGTAAAATGGTAATTTTACAAATCAGGGGTAAAATGGTAATTTTACAAATCAGGGGTAAAATGGTAATTTTCCAAATCAGGGGTAAAATAGTAATTTTACAAATCATGGGTAAAATAGTAATTTTACAAGTCGAAGGTATTTCAGTAATTCGGTAAACTAAAGCATTCTAAACAGAGATAACAATGCAAATGGGCCTAGGGCCCATTCTCGGCCCAAATAGGCCCACACGCTCGTGTGGCCCTTTTAGCCCAAATTTAGCTACAGATATGCGATTCACCTAGTCTAGTCCAATATTTACTATATAATTAAACAACTTGTCCAAATGGCCCCGTAGGCCCATTGGGCCCACATGGCCCCTTCGGCCCATCGCAGCCCGAAGTAGCCGTCCTACCGCTAGAGTAGTGAGAAATACACACCTGATAGGAGACTGAAGTTAAGCCGTGCTCCAAACACTCTTGGCCGATGCCCAACCCAAACGGGCACGCCATAAAGCGAAAGGGATCAGCCAAGAAAGCTGTGCCTACTCCCCTCCTGGTTTGCTCTATTTAAAGCTAGATTCTCACCTGCTCTCATGTTAGCTTTCCGATGTGGGATTCTCCATCAATCCCCCCAAAATTAAAGCATTAGCAAAATAATCAACCTTTGCGTGCAACGGGATTCGAACCAAAGTCCTCTCAGTAACCCTGTCATGCCATCACCACTCGGACACAAGCTCCTTTGTGTCATAAGTCCAACACATTTAACTTTAAAGCTCACCTACTTGCTTCCAGATTTATTTAAAAGAAAAACCAAAATAAATTGCAAGAGCCAAGACTTGAACCTTGGACCCCTTGCTTCCTTGTCCCCTAAGTGGCGCTACTTTGCCACTACACCACATTCCTTTTTTGTGTCTTATTACACACATAATTCCTTACAACTCCTCTTTTCCAAGTCCTCTATTCGTTAAGTCCAAAAATCCAAGAATTCTCTGGTTTTTTAACCAACACTTGGGCCTTCCATAGGCCCAATAACACACTCCAAACACGAATTACACATCCATATATCAAAATTTCAACATTACACCAAATATCACAAAAATCCCGGAATCCCAGAAATTAGCCCAAGACTTTTCCCCACACTATGAATCCTTCGCAGTTCACTAAAATACCATATTAACCCATCAATAATAACCTTCCATAACAGAATTCAACACATCAATAATTTTATTTCGAACTATCTCACACCTGCACCCAGGCCCAAGGCCCAATACTTCTAGGCCCAAATTCAGGGTGTTACAGATTGAATGCATATAATCATTTTATTCTTATAGATGATAAAGTAATTTTGCCAATTTTGTGATTACTAGAAATTTATTTGTAATTTAATTTATTTTTCGAGAATGTATATTTTAGACCGTGGACTATCATTTCCACATAGGAATTTTTTTTTGGTGAAAAGAGAAAAATTACAAAGTTACATTACATGGAATACTCGAGAGGAGCAAAAATCCTCTCTTTATCAGACTTGAGGAAATCCAACACTTCATTAAGGGGGAATTCAAATAGTTGTAGATCCTCCCCTCTTTCAAAAGCTAACTTAGCAAGATAGTCTGTGCATTTGTTATCCTCATTGGGAATGTATCTTAGAATCCATTGACTTTCTTGGGACAAAATCTGATGTATTCTCCTGATCAACGCAAAAGTTGAGCTCTTTGAAACTTTTTCATGAATAGCTTTGGCTACCTCCAAACTATCAGAATGAATAACTGCATTGTTATGGCCTCTTCGTTCAATGAGCTTTAAATCATCAAGAATGCCCCATAGTTCTACGTCAAAAAATTGACCAATTTCCTAGGAAATGGTTATAACCCATCACCCAATTGACATTACTATCCAGTACCACTACCCTAGCAGCTGCTATTCCAGATGTTCTTAAGACAGCACCATCAGTATTAAGAAAAATCAAATCCTTGGGTATAGACTCCCCATGTAATGGATCGATATTGTCATTCAAGCCATTCCTAAAATCTGGAGACGCATATTTAGCCCAGCACATAGAGACTTTAATGATCTCACTAGATCTCCATGACTTCCTTTAAAAAATAGAAAGATTGCTATTCTTCAATAGACGCTAAGCTAATAACCCAAAAAGACAAGCCTAGCTGGTTTCCCCACCATAAATCATCGAAGTGTCCTGTAAGTTAAACGAAACCCATACCTGCAAAGGGTTAGAGAAAAAATGATATTGATGGTTTCTCGGAACATCCTGTTTCCAGACTTCCTTAGCCACAGTGCAATCTTTAATGATATGCAAAATGTCATCAGATGCATGTCCACAAATTGAACAAGAACGATCAACCGTAAAACCACGCCTCACTCTTTCCACATTGGTAAGGAGTCTCTGCTTAACCACTGTCCACAAAAAGTAGCAAACTCTTTGCAGGCCCAGAAATTTCCACACTCTCTTCCAAAATTCATCTCTAGAGTTCCAAGAATTCTCATTTAGCATCTTGTATGTGCTTTTGATAGAGAAAGCTCCGGTTGAAGAATGTTGCCAAGACAGCCTATCCGGTCCTTCAACTGGATGAGGAGGACAAATTCTAATAATATGGGAAATAATCTCCTCTGGTAACCAAACTTGCAAAAAATTCATATTCCGATTGCCTTCTCCTGTGACCAAATCACTAAGCAAACAATTAGAATTAATATTAGCAAAAGTAAGTAAATAATTAATCAAAGGTTCGACACTAGAAATCCACTAGTCTTTCCAACATCGAATTTTATTACCATCACCAACAAACCATATCAGATTATCATGTAAGAGGGACCAAACTTTTGAGAGCGACTTCTAAAGAAAAGAGCTTTTCTCCTTCACTATACTAATAGGTAAAGATTTGTTCATCCCATACTTAGATCTGAGAACATGAACCCAAAGAGTTTCATCATCTGAAACCAATTTATAGCCAAGTTGAAGTAGGAAAGCGATGTTCTGATCCCATAACTGTTTCATGCCAAGACCACCACACCACTTGGGTTGGTAGATAGAGTCCTAACCAACTAACGACATAACTTTCTTACCATCAGAGGTCCTCCAAATAAACCCACCTTACCAGATATTCAATTTCGTCACAAATCTGCTTGGGGATCATCGTTGAATGCTTGAAGTAACTTGGAATGGCTAGAGGAACTAACTGCGCAAAAGTAACCCGACCGGCAAAAGAAAGTTGACGAGCATCCCAACTCTAAAGCTTTATATGAACTTTCTCAATAACAAAGTGAAGAGTACAATTAGTGACTCTCTTATGGAAAAGAGGGATTCCGAGACACAGGCCAAGATCATCAACCTTTTGGAAATTAAGTAAATTACTAAGCCAATCAGCCATGGATTCCTCAACTCCTTTGGAAAGAAGATGTTAGTTTTCCTCGAATTAACCTTATGATCTGAAAGCTTACAAAAGTCATACAAAATTTCTTTTAAGATCTTTCCATGATGCTCATCTGCTTTACAAAAAATCACAAGATCAACAGTAAAAAAGAGGTCCGACAGAAGCGGCCCCAAATAAGATAACCATATAGGTTTCCAAATCCCTTTAAACATTGTCGAACTAATAGAATGCCGTAACCATTCCATACAAAGTACAAAAAGGTAGGTAGAAAGAGGACAACCTTGCCTAATTCCCCTAACAGGTCTAAATTTAGCTGTTGGAACTCCATTCCATAAAACTTGCATAGTAGAGTTAGAAATAGCAAAAGCAATAACATTTTTGAGGTAACTAGGAATACCTACTGCTTGGAGAGAAGCGTCAATGAAATCCCATTGCACACGGTCATAGGACTGTTCCAAATCAATCTTTATTGCCATCCATTTCTGTCTTTTACAGCTCCTCATTGAATAGATCACCTCTTGCATAATGATAATGTTGTTGGTAATATTACATCCAGGAATAAGTCTTGCCTGTTCCTGCGCAATAATTTTTGGGAATATAATCTTTAAGGAGTTAGCTATTACCTTCATCACCAATTTGTACAAAATGGAAGAAAGGCTTATGAGATGAATTAACCAAACTCTTTAGGATTCTGAATCATGGGAATAAGAACAATCAAAGTATTGTTAAGCCCAAAATCAATATCTCCACCATTGAAAACCATTTTGGCCCAATTGTAAAGAGCAGGACCAACTGTACCCCACTACTTCTGAAAAAGATAGCATGAAAGCCATCACTACCCGGAGCTTTTAAGGAAGCGATGTCAAACATAGCCCTCTTAATTTCATCATCAGTGACTGCTCTTCTTAAAAAATTGATATCGGTTCACGAGACCAGGATCATTTCCATATAATTTTTGGAAGAATTTGGAAGCTTCCAATTTGATGGCCTCAGGATCATACAACTAACCACCAAAGGAGTTCTAGATGGCAAAAATACTGTTATTTTTTCGCCGTTACAGAGTGCGAGCACAAAAAAAACTTAGTATTCCTATCTCCCAGACGTAACCAATCAGAACGAGCCTTTTGCTTCTAGAGAATTTACTCACGATGTAACACATTTTCTAACTCATCTCTTATCTCCATTTCAATAGGAGTTAAATGATTAGTGCCTAAAAAATCCATCTTCCTCTGCACTGTCGACAACTTATTGAACAGGTTTCTCTTACGAGTAGAAATGTGGCCATAAATGGACTTATTCCACTCTTTAAGATTTTTAGTAAAAATATCTAAAAAGGCAGACATGTTCCTTTGAAAGTCCCACTGATTCCTTACAAAATTATCAAAATCAGGGTGCTCAACCCAACCAGCTAAGAACCTAAAAGATCTTCCCCTAAGCAAGGTAAAACACAGACTGAGGCTGAAGAGAAGAGGTTTGTGATTAGATTTAATCCTCGGAAGATAAGTAATTAAGCTATTTGGAAAAAAGTTAACACTGCCTCATTTCCCAAAGCACGATTTAATCATTCAAACCGATTACCCCTATGCCAAGTAAAGGGAGGACCTCTGAACTCTAATTCGTGAAGGTTAGCCAAATCCACAAAATTATCAAATTGAGGGCACCTCTTACCAATTAAAAGGCCACTTGATTTCTGATTTGAGGAAAGAATAGCATTAAAGTCTCCAACTATAATGCCCCCAAAATATAGGGGTTGTAATTTTTGCATGATCTGACATATATGCTTGTTTGGCATGTTGCTTTTATGTTTTGAGTGTATTAGGGGGTTTTTAGGAAGCTGGGGTTCAAGGCGGACCCTTGGCAAAATTTTTAATTTTTGCCTTACGAGCATATAGATGTTGGCATATAGGGTTTATAATTAGTTGTGTTTGTTTCATAACACAAATGAGCCTTTGCTGGAGTGGCTAATTACGCCACAAGCATGGGAAGGCATGTGTGTTCGAATCCCCTTGCAAGCAAAATGTATTTATTTTAGTTCACAAGGGCGGCAAGAGGTGTAGTGGTTGCAAACTCTATCAAGGTTTTTGTGGACTTGGTAAAAGGTGGAAATTTTGACTTGGTCTTGAGAATTTGAATCTAATTCAAATGAGTAGTTGGAGGAGATCAAGGAGAGTTATCGATGGAGAAAATTATAGAGCGTTTCAAGGGAGTTGATGTTGTGGAATTGTAGCCGAATGGTGTAATTGATATATGCAAATTCCGAAAAATAGAATTCATTTCGTTCATTTCAGCAAATGGCGAGTAGAAGCTGAACCTTTTTTAGTCATTTTTGGGTTTTGCTCTTTTTGACATTTCGCGCATTATTTTTCTTGTGCGTTTCTTAAGTGTCTATTTTGAGTTTTCGGGATTCGATTAAAGTGTACTTTTAGCGTCGAGCTGTATTAAGAAACCTTCTTTTCTTCTCTTCTTTTCATTTTCTTCATTGGCCGAATCTTGTTTGAGTCCTTTCTTCATTTTCTTTTCTTTAGCTACTTTTGGAACCGATTCTCTTGTTCTTCTTCTTGGCCGAACCTTACTATCTTCTTCTCCCAAACACTCTATTTGGCCGAATCTTGATTGTTTTCACTCTCATCTTTCTTTAAACGTACCCTACAGCTTTCCCCTCATTTTCATCTTGCACAACCCTGTTTGATTTCAAGGCTTTTCTTTCCCTTTCATCTAGTCGCTCATCCCTTCTTTAATTTCTTAATATACTCACAACCTTTCTTTTAAGCCGAATGCTTTGTGAGTCATCTATTATTTCTGCTTTCATTTTCCATCAGGTGGTAAGTGGTCCGTGTATGTTTTCACTCTTGGGTGTCGAATGTTTTATGTGTTCATTGGGTATCGATTTTCATTCTTTTTGTTGTTAGGGTTTTTCCAAGGGGTGGAAGTGAGCGAGTTGTTTCGATAGCAACGTAATCTTCTTTTTCCAAGCGCCCAAATAAGGTAATAGGCTACCCCATTCTCTGGGGTTATGCTGACAATCATCTGTATATTGAAATGTCATAGTAGATTCAGTCTAACGTGACTTAAAGATTCTCGTCTTGGTGGGTTTCAACTGGGAGTTAGTGATTCTGAAACCTTACTCAATCAAGGTAAGATGATGTATATTGTATTGATGGATTTGCTATGGTTAACACATATAATAAGTTATTTTAATCGGAGGCCTTATTGTGTAGGTTGGTGATTAAGGTCGCTCATTTTTTTCAAAAGCAGTGTGTAACTGTCCACCATCTTGTTATCACTATGAATTGAAAGGTGCGTAACCACACCCTACTGTAGTGTAAATTGGTAAAAGCCGAAAAGCTGAAATGCTGAAACGCCGGCATTTGATGCCTCACGAGCGTGCAACTGCACGTGGGGCAAATCGAGCCCACAAAATCCTGCGCAAAAGTCTGTGGAGGCTACCGTGTGCATTTTTATGCACTTGGGCTGTTATGGGCCGCAACGAGCTAAAATGGGCCCAATGGGCTTACGGGTCCATATGGTAAAAATACTCGGTAAGTGATTGTGGTCAGATTGGGTTATTAGGTTCGTGATGCTGTATGTGAAACTGGACTAAATGGGCCACACGAGCATGTGGGCCCACTTAGGCCCAATATGGGTTCTAGGCCCATAAACTCTATTTTGACCATATAAGCTAACTGAGTCGCTCAATGCGATGCAAGACCTGTAAAGAGGTCGTATTAGATACTGAGACTCTAAAACTTAATTAATGACCAAAATACCCCTGAGGGGTAAAATTACCATTTTCCCCTGACTGCTTAACTGACCATTATTCCCCTAGAAATAGGTGGACTGATGAGTATGATCTTCTGTATGCACATTATATATGTATGACATGACATTCTATATGGGCTTGGGTATAATTTGGAGGTAGCTCTGTTTTAGTGGCTATGGCACGTAATTCTAATTATAGTGGCTTCGTCATGTATTCTGATTCTGGTGGCTTTGCCACATTATCTGTTATTAGCAATATGGCTGCGTATTGGTGCGCTGGGTGGGTGGGTCGACTTATTCCCCACATGGTATGATGGTTGGTACGGGTGATGTGATGGTTGGACTGGGTTGAGATTACATTCATATTTTGTTTTCATTCTATAATGGGCTTGAGCCCGCACTGTTCTGCATAGGGGTTTGGCCCAGTTTGTTCTGCATGTCTGATCATTATTTCAGTTGGGAGGTTACACACTAAGCTTTTATAAACTCACCTCTTATTTTAATGTGCAGGTAACCCCCAGCTATAGACGATTTGGAGCTGCAGGGACTCGGGGTGGCCACATGGCTTCTATTTCTAAATTTATTTTCCTTAAATTTTTTGTTTGGGTTTCATTTATGTAATAAGGCCATTTTGGGTTTTGATTTAACTTTCTTTATTTGTGCTGTTTTTATCGTTTCAAACTATTAGAATAGTTTGTAGGGTTTTCAAAACTAATAACTATTTTAAAAAAAATATATTAACACAATTTCACTTCAATATTAAAAGCTTCTGCGAGTTTTAAGTAACTAAACAGATATCAAAGAATAGTTTTAAACAAATGATTTGGTTAAGTGACACTATCATTAAAAAGTGGTTTTAAACTTTAATCGAATTTCAAACATAGCTTCTATGTGACACGTCAGATTCGACCATAACATCTGAGCTGGGTTTGGGGTGTTAAATTTAGTGGTATCAGAGCCAGGTTGCAAAACTCGCTGGGGTACGGGTATTAAAATTTTCCCTTAAATTTTATTTTTTATGATTTAGATTGTTTTTTGATTTCTTTAAAAATTTTCTTAAAAGGATTTCCAAAATATTTTCTAAACCTTGATCTTTAAAAAAATAATTTTTAAGTGAATTTGGTTGCTTTTGAATGTCGATATTGGGAGTGTGGCACACCGAGTCTCTGGCACCAAATCTGTAAGTTCTCAGATATTTGTTACTGTTATAAACTGAACTGTGATACTAAGAAACTACTATAGAAAGTAGTACTGTACTGAAACTTTGTAGTTAGGGTAAACTGAGACTATAGGAAAACTAAAAACTGTAGAAGACTGAATACTGTAGCTAGATTTCGATCTGCGAAAACAAAACATTAAACTACTGCATTGTCGTAAAACATTTGTTAATAAATACTAAAAATGCAAACTAATGCATAAGACTTCTAAAAACAAATAATACGCAATATCGATATGAGCACTAGAGCTACACGCGGAAGGGGTGCTCGAAGCCGAGGTAGGAGTCGAGGTAGTGTTGGGCTGGATCTTCAGTATATGCCTGCTAGGGAGGCACCAGCAGCACTAATGACGGAGACGGGGTCTCAGGATTAAGCTGCAAGGGATGATGCATTGTTCCAAGCAATGCTCCGAGTATTAGAGAGAGTAGCTGGAGCAAGTACTGGGTCCGTAGGCTACGGATCAATTTCTGAGCGACTCCGGGCCAACGGAGTGGAGATTTTTAGGAGTGTATCTGGTGTAGCCTCGAATGTGGCTGAGTACTGGCTAGAGACCACTAGTGAATAATGGATAACCTAAACTACTCAGTTGAGTAGAAAGAGAAAGGGGCAATGTCCTTACTGCGTGACGAGGCCTACCAATGGTGGCTCACAGTGAGAGATGATACACCGGCTGATCGTTTAATGTGGGATTTCTTCAAGGAGCTTTTCAAGGGAAGTATGTCAGGGCGAGTTATGTGGACGCCCGAAGAAAGGAATTGTTGAGTCTGACCTTGGGGAATAAATCTGTGGTAGAGTACGAGGCAGAGTTTTTGAGGTTAAGTCGATATGCTCGTGGGATTGTCCCTACTAAGTATGAGTGCAGTGTATGGTTCGAGGATGGTCTTAGAGATGAGCTGCGAGTGCTGATAGCTCCACAGAGGGAGCGTGATTTTGTTGCCCTTGTTGAAAAGGCAAAAATTGTTGAGGACGTAAAACGCTCTGAGCTCTAGAATCACGAGAAGGATAGGGTCAAGTTCAGAAGGGATTCGGGCCCTCGGGTTCTTCAGAAAGGCCTGTTAAGAAGGCTAGATTTGATGGACCGGTTCGAGCAGTTTCGGTGACTATGGTTAGACAGCAGGCTTGTGTGGATTGTGGGAGGACTCACCAAGGTGAGTGTTGGAAGCGTACTGGCGCATGCTTTAGATGTGGGTCTAAGGAGCATCGGGTCAGGGATTGCCCTCAGAGGCTGGTACAGATGCAAGCTACAGATCAAAGGGTGATACAGCCAGTAAGAGGTGGTCAGCAGCCACTGAGAAGCCGTGGCCAGGCCAGAGGCAGAAATGGTAATGGACATGGTTATGGAGCACTGGTAGAGGTGCTAGAAATACCAAAGCACGACAACCAGCCTTGGTCTATGCTGCTCGTCACCGAGAGGATGGTGATGCCTCTGACGTCATAACTGGTACGTTCTTGATTCATAACATGCCATGCACTACTTTGATTGATATTGGGTCTAAACACTCATATGTTGAATACAATATGTCTGAGATATTGGGTATCTAGTTTGAGAATACTGTTAGTGAGATGTCTATGTTAAGTTCACTGGGACAATCTGTTAGGGTGGGAAAAATTGTTTAGCGATGTGCCTTTAGAAGTTCAGGGTATAATTTTTCTAGCAGATTTGATAAAATTACCATTTGGAGAGTTCGACCTTATCTTGGGTATGGACTGGCTAGTGAAACACTGTGCGTATCTGGATTATGTTTCTAAGCGAATGGTATTAAAGACTTTTGATGATGAGGAGGTAGCTGTGATAGGAGAATGAAGGGACTATTTGTCTAATGTCATCTCAGCACTGAGGGCCGAGAGACTGGTTCGTAAGGGTTGCAAAGTGTATTTAGCATATGTGAGTGTGTCTGATTCTGAAGGTTCTTCGGTAAGAGCTGTTAGAACTGTCAAGGAGTTCCCAGATGTTTTTCCTGATGAGCTTCCTAGGTTGCCTCCGAATTGTGAGGTCGAATTCGGAATTGAGTTGTTGCCTGGAACAGCTCTGGTGTCCATCGCCCTTTATAGGATGGCATCAAGGAGCTTGTGGAGTTAAAACCAGAAATCAAAGAGCTTCTGGACTGAGGATTTATCCGACCGAGTGTGTTTCTGTGGGGAGCACTGGTGTTATTCGTTAAGAATAAAGATAGGACTATACGCATGTGTATTGACTACCGTGAGTTGAATAAACTGACTATCAAGAACAAGTACCCTCTGCCAAGAATTGATGATCTTTTTTATCAGCTTAGGGGAGCTACGGTATTCTCCAAAATTAACCTTCGTTTTGGGTACCACCAACTGAGGGTTAAGGAGGTAGACATCTATAAGACAGCAAGACTCGATACGGTCGCTACGAGTTCTCGGTAATGCGTTTGGGCTGACGAATGTACCAATGGCCTTTATGGACCTCATGAATCGGGTTTTTCAACCCTACCTAGATCGATTCGTGGTTGCCTTTATAGACGATATCTTGGTATATTCGAGTTCTAAGGAGGATCATGATGTGCATCTTCGAACTGATCTACAAATTTTGAGGGAGAAGTAGCTTTACGCAAAATTTACCAAGTGTGAATTTTGGCTGCGAGAGGTGAAGTTTTTGTGTCACGTTGTATATGTCGAGGGGATTATAGTGAATCCTTGAAAAGTCAAAGCGGTGTTGAACTGGAAACCACTGAGAACTATGCCAAAAATTCAAAGTTTTCTGGGTCTGGCTAGGTACTATAGTTGTTTTGTTGAGGGGTTTTCTATAATTGCATACCGTTAACTAAGTTATTGCATAAAGAGGCACCATTTATTTGGACTAATAAGCAACAAGAGAGTTTTGAAAGATTGAAGAAAGTTCTGACTGAAGTCCCTGTTTTAATACAACCAGAATTTGGGAAGGAATTTAGTATGTATAGCGATGCGTTGCATATTGGGTTAGGTGGTGTGTTGATGCAGGAGGGTAAAGTGGTTGCCTATGCATCACGTCAGCTTAAGCCTCAGTAGGTGAATTACACTACAAACGACTTGGAATTAGCTGCGGTTGTGTTCGTGCTAAAGATCTGGAGGCATTACCTTTACAGGGAAAGGTGTATTATATACACAGCTCATAAAAGCCTCAAGTACCTTCTTACTCAAAAAGAGTTGAACCTTAGGCAACGAAGGTGGATAGAGTTACTTGAAGACTATGATTGCTCGATTGAGTATCACCCTGGTAAAGCTAAGGTGGTAGCTGACGTATTAAGTCATACGGCTGTATCTAATCTGAGAGCAATGTTTGCTCGTCTCAGCCTCTTTGTTGATGGTAGTCTATTGGCTAAACTTTAAGTAAGACCGACTTGGATTGAACAGATTAAGGAGAAACAGTTGTTAGATGAGTCACTAGTTCCTCATTTCCAGTAAGTTAAAGAGGATGGGAGTTCTGATTTTGGGCTGAATACTGAAGGAATTTTATGTTTTTGTGGGCGAGTTTTTATTCCGGAAGATTCTAATATGAGGTAGTCGATACTACAAAAGGCACATAGTAGTCTATATGCCATGCACCCTGGTGGGGATAAGTTATATCGAGATTTGTATGAACTGTACTAGTGGCTAGGACTTAAGCGCGAGGTGTCTGAGTTTGTGGGTAAGTGTCTGACATGCCAGCAAGTTAAAGCTGAACATCAACTACCTTCTGGGTTACTGTAGCAAGTTAAGATTCTACTCTGGAAGTGGGAGAGGGTAACCATGGATTTTGTGAGTGGGCTACCCTTGACGCCTTCTAAGAAGGACTCTGTTTGGGTTATTATAGACAGACTGACTAAATCTGCCCATTTTATACCGGTTCGTATGGATTATTCGTTGCAGAAGTTAGCTAAGTTGTATGTAGCTGATATAGTGTGACTTCATAGGGTGCCAATTTCAATCATTTCTGATAGAGACCTTATATTAACATCCCAGTTTTGGAAAAAGTTACACGAGGCATTGGGTATAAGATTGGATTTTAGCATCGCCTTTCACCCTCAGACGGATAGACAGTCGAAGAGGGTGATTCAAATACTAGAAGATATGTTGAGAGGTTGTTTGATTGATTTTCGTGGTAGCTGGGAAGACTATTTATCGTTGGCCAAATTCACATATAACAATAGTTACCAGGTAAGTATTCAGATGGCACCATATGAGGCGTTATATGGTCGTAGGTGTCGTACACTTACATGTTGGACTAAACTGGGTGAACGTCAAGTTTTGGAGCTAGAATTAGTTACGGATACTAAAGACAAGGTTAAGCTGATTAGGGAGTAGTTAAATGAAGCATCTGATAGGTAGAAGTCATATTCCAATTTGAAGCACAAAGAGATTGAGTACTCTGTGGGAGATTTGGTATTTCTGAAGGTTTCACCTTGGAAAAGGATTTCAAGATTTGGTCGGAAGGGCAAGCTAAGCCCCCGGTTTATTGGGCCCTATCAAGTTCTAGAACGTGTAGGTTCGGTAGCGTAGCAGCTTGAATTGCCTTTTGAATTAGACCGAATTCACGATGTGTTCGACGTCTCCATGCTGAAGAGATATCGTTTCGATCCCTCGAGGAGATTAAGGCTAAGCCTGATTTGACCTTCGAGGAAGAACCTATACAGATTATAGATCGTGATGTTAAAGTACTAAGAAAGAAGTCTGTTCCTTTAGTCAAGGTGCTCTGGTACAATCACGTTACAGAGGAGGCAACATGGGAGCCTGAGGAAGTGATGCGACATCAATACCCTCACTCATTCTGACCAGGTAAATTTCAAGGCCGAAATTTCTTTAAAGGGGTAGAGTTGTAACGCCCCAAAAATATAGGGGTTGTAATTTTTGCATGATTTGACATAAATGCTTGTTTGGCATGTTGGTTTGATGTTTTGGGTGTGTTTGGGGGTTTTTAGAAAGCCTGGGCTCAAGGCGGACCCTTGGAAAAAATTTTAGTTTTTGCCTTAAAAGCATCTAGATGTTGGCGTGTAGGGTTTATTGTTAGTTGTGTTTGTTTCATAACACAAATGAGCCTCTGGTGGAGTGGCTAATGATGCCATAAGCATTGGAAGGCATGTGTGTTCGAATCCCCTTGCAAGCAAAGTGTATTTATTTTGCTTCACAAGGACGGCAAGAGCTGGAGTGGTTGCAAACTCTATCAAGGTTGTTGTGGACTTGGTAAAAGGTGGAAAATTTGACTTGGTCTTGAGAATTTGAATCTAATTCAAATGAGTAGTTGGAGGAGATCAAGGAGAGTTATCGGAGGAGAAAATTATGGAGCGTTTCAAGGGAGTTGGGGTTGTGAGAGTTGTAGTTGAATGGTGCAATTGGTATATGCAAATTCGGTAAAAGGGAATTTATTTGGTTCAATTCGGTAATTGGTGTGTAGAAGTTGAACCTTCTTTAGTCATTTTGGGTTTTACTCTTTTTGACATTTCGCGCATTGTTTTTCTTGTGCGTTTCATAAGTGTCCATTTTGAGTTTTCGGGATTCGATTAGAGTGTGCTTTTAGCATCGAGTTGCATTAAGAAACCTTCTTTTCTTCTCTTCTCTTCATTTTCTTCATTGGCCAAATCTTGTTTGAGTCCTTTCTTCATTTTCTTTTCTTTAGCTACTTTTGGAACAAATTCTCTTGTTCTTCTTCTTAGCCGAACCTTACTAACTTCTTCTCTCAAACACTCTATTTGGCCAAATCTTGATTGTTTTCATTCTCATCTTTCTTTAGTCATAACTTATAGCTCTTCCGTCATTTTTATCTTGCACAATTGTTGTTCATTTCAAGGCTGTTCTCTCCCGTTTCATCTAGTCGCTTATCACTTCTTTAATTTCTTAATATACTCACAACCTTTTTTTTAAGCCAAATACTCTGTGGGTCATCTATTATTTCAACTTTCATTTTCCATCAGGTGGTAAGTGGTTCGTGTATGTTTTCACTCTTGGGTGCCAAATGTTTTACATGCTCTTCGGGTACTGATTTTCGTTCTTTTTGTTGTTAGGGTTTTCCAAGGGTGGAGGTGAGTGAGTAGCTTCGATAGCAATGTAATATTCTTTCTTCAAGTGCCCAAATAAGGTAATAGGCTACCCCATTCTCTAGGGTTAAGCCGACAATCATCTGTATATTGAAAGGCCGTAGTGGATTCAGTCTAACATGACCTAACGGTGATTTAAATTCTCGTCTTAGCGGGGTTCAACTAGGATTTAGCGATCGTGAACCCTTACTCAATCAAGGTAAGATGATGTATATTGTATTGATGGGTTTGCTAAGGTTAACGCATATTGTCAGTTATTTTAATCGGAAGCCTTATTCTGTAGGTTGGTGATTAGGGTCGCTCGCTTTTCTGAAAGAAGTGTGTAATTGTCCACCATCCTGTTATCGCTGTGAATCAAAAGGTGTGTAACCACACCCTACCATTGTGTAAATCGGTAAAAGGTGAAAAGTCGAAATGTCAAAATGTTAGCATGAGCGTACGAACACACGTGGGGCAGATCGAGCTGACAAATTGTGGGAAAAAGTCTATAAAGGTTACTGTGTGCATTTCTGTGCATTGGGCTGTTATGGGCCGCGATGGGCTAAAATGGGCCCAATGGGCTTACAGGCCTGTACAGGTAAAAATACTCAGTAAGTGATTGTGGTTAGATTGGATTATAAGGTTCATGATGCTGTATGTGCAACTGGGAAAATGGGCCACACGAGCATATGGGCCTAATATAGGTTCTGGGCCCATAAACTCTATTTTGACTATATAAGCTAACTAAGTCACTCAAAGTGACGCAAGACCTGCAAGGAGGTCGTATTAGATACCGGGACTCCAAAACTTAATGAATGAGCAAAATACCTCTGAGGGGTAAAATTACCATTTTACCCCTAACTGCTTTAATGACCATTGTACCCCTAGAAATAGGTGGACTGATAGTATGATCTTCTGTATGCACATTATATATGAATGACATGACATTTTGCATGGGCTTGGGTATGATTTGGATGTAGCTCTGCTTTAGTGGCTATGTCACGTAATTTTGATTATAGTGGCTTCGCCACGTATTCTGATTCTAGTGGCTCTGCCACGTTATCTGTTATTAGCAGCATGGCTACGTATTAGTGTGCTGGCTAGGTGTGTCGAGTTATTCCCCATATGGTGTGATGGTTGGTACGGGTGGTGTGATGGTTGGACTGGTTAAGATTACATTCATATTCTTTTCTGATTCTGTAATGGGCTTGAGCCCACACTGTTCTGCATAGGGCTACGGCCCAGTTTGTTCTGCATGTTTGATCATTATTTCAGTTGGGAGGTTACAAACTGAGTTTTCGCAAACTCGCCTTTTATTTTAATGTGCAGGTAAACCCCAGCCATAGGCAATTTAGAGCTGCGAGTGACTTGGGGTGGCCACATGCCTTCTGTTTCTGAATTTGTTTTGCTTAAATTTTCCGTTTGGGTTTCATTTATGAAACAAGACCATTTTGGGTTTTGATTGAACTTTCTTTATTTGTGATGTTTTTATCGTTTCAAACTGCTAGAATAGTTTGTCGGGTTTTCAAAACTAATAACTATTTTCAGTAAAATTTCACATGATTTGGTTAAGTGACATTATCATTAAAAAGGGGTTTTAAACTTTAATCGAATTTCGAACGTAACTTCTATGTGACACGCCAAATTCGGCCATAATGTCTGGGCTGGGTTTAGGGTGTTACACCAACCACCATCCACGGAGTTTGCCTATAGGAATAGTTGCTCTCAGATCATACCAAAGGTCCTTCTGCTTTTGACGATTTGGACTCCCATAAAAACCCAATCAAGATTGGATTAGCCGACGAATTTGGCCAAACTCGAGTAAAAATAAATTGGGGGTGGCTTCGTATAATCTCATCTCTCACAGACTTATTCCAGCCAATCCAAATGCCCCTAGCATAACCAATAGCCTCCACCCGATCAGAAAATTTTACAATAATTTTATCAGCCTTAGACCCACTAACTCTAATTTCTAGGAAGCTAATAATATCTGGTTTGTGCTCCATATTATACTCACGAAAAACGTGAGGAAATCTGGCACTGGCACACCCCTGACAATTCCACGAAAAAATTGATTGATTCTTAATTATTAAAAATAGGAAAAAAATCTTACATTACTGTCGGGGATCGTTCAATCCACTTGGGACAGACTCAGCAAGCATTCTCATTTCAACTTCATTCGAAAGATCAGAGGGTATAAGCTTCGTCAACTTTTTCATAAAGTCAACCAAAGAGACCTGTGAATTTGCAGGTGCTTTAAATCGACTCCCTCGTCCTTTTAAAACATTATTAATTTTGCGTCCTCCTCTAGTTGTGCCAAATTTTTCGCTACTTTTTTGCTCTTTATTTCCTGCATTACCTGCACTCATAGACTCAAAAGTACAATGTTTAGACTGCTCAAGGGAATTAGAGAAAATTTTAAATGTGACAGTAGAGTGTTTCCCGTGATCAAGAATATGATCAGTCAACTAGACCTCAACCTCTACTGGGCCTTTAAACTCCAAGTTAAAGTGTGCCTTGATATTATCCGAAATGCCAGCTTGCAATTTAGAGTCATAATGATCTCTAGAGTTACCTACATCTGACAAAATAGTCCTAAATTTAAGGTTAGTCAAAATTGAATTAACATTTGGAGTAACCTGTGATTCTTCGACGTTAGCCCGTGCAAGAGAGGCCTACTAGTTATTGAGGTTTTTAGAAAGAAGTGAAAGCCTGTCTTGCTTTTCCACCAATTCAATATTTTGTGAGCCCATGGCCCCCGAATTTCTAGGTCATTGGAAGTAATTAAATTTGCTTCAGTTGGATAAGCCTGCACACATGGTCCATGTGGACTCTCCTTAGACGTCGGCCTAACCATAGGTTCAATTGACCCACTGTCATTCAATATGTCTTCCCTCAGTCTTTTTAGCTTTATTGTGTCATTTTCTTAGCCAGAATGAATCTCTCCCCTAGTGTACTCAGCAACAATATTGTTAATATTTTTTTGGGCTTCCAAATCCAAGCCCAGGTTACAAATCTTCTTTTGGGCATTTGAATCATGGCCCAAATTTTTAGCATCACTAAGGAGCAAAAAAGACAACAAATTAAAAGTCTCTCATTCCTTAGAATCAAGGATAGTTGAATCTGGATCCACCGTATGGTCCAACAATCCCTCTAAATCAGCTATTGTCATCCCCTCTTCACTGCCATTCCTCTTGCCTTCAACGTTAAGCACATTAAATTTGGAGCCCATCTTTTCTTTCCCAGGAACTATACCACCAGTATCCCGAGAATCCCCTGATCCTCACCAAGATTTATGCTCTACCAATGTCCAAGGTTCAAATTTTGGTTCAGATTCCTTACCAAGATCGCCGTTGTTGCTGCTAGAACTACCGTCGGCCACCACTTTGTCTCCATCTTTACTCGGTGTTGCTTTCGACAAAGGACACAACTCCCTAGCATGCCTGTACTTTCAATAGGCAAAACAAACTGTTGGTAAGGCTTCATATTCCACTCGTTGAATTTCGCCATTAACACAAATCTGATAGATAAAAGGCTTATCCAAGTTGATGAACAGAGCCATTCTAGCGAATCTGCCCCTAGTCCTATTATCATTCTTAAAATCAAACTTTACAACCTTACCGATCGTGCTTCCAATTGCTTCAAGAATCTTCTTCTTATACATAAACCTTAGTAATCCAAGTAGCCTGATCGACACCATGACTACACTTGGGTATGGTTGAAGGCGAGAAAGATCTTTTGTCCATGGTTGAACTGTCAAATATTGCCCAAAAATTATCCATGGACCCTGTGTTAAAACTTTGTCCTATTCCTTCTTGTTCTAGAATTTTGCCAAAAAACGCCCATTCCTAATATCCATTAATTGAAATGGTTGTATAGGTTTAACACCCTTAACCCGTATCCGTCGCCGGACTAGGGTTAAGAGGCATTACCAGACATATTGGAACATTTCACAATTATGTCATAAACATACTTTATACAACATCAATTCATAGCAATTCATACACATATAGTCCCTTTAGAAGGTCTATGAGACCTTGAACATGCTCCGGAGAAGGTTTAGGACTAAACCGATGTAACACCCTAAATTTAAGCCTAGAAAAATTGGGATTTGAGTCTGGGATCGGATGGAAGACAGCTTGAGTAATTTAGATGACGTCTTGATTTTTGGGATTTTTTAATTTTCTGTGATTTTGCTAAAATTTTGGAATTTTGGTGTTCTGATTATTGAAATTATGTTTAAGTGTGTTAGTGGGCCTTTAGAAGGCCCAAGCCTAAGTTAAAACCCGGAAGAAATATCAATTTTTGTTTTTAAGTGAAAGGGGACTTGGTTAAGTGGGCCTTTAAGAAAAAGTTAGTAAATAAAGACACAAAGAGGGCCTTGGTAAAGTGGCAAGGTGGCGCCACTAAGTTCCTAAAAAAGTGGCGTGTGGACTAAGTTTAAGGGCCAGAGTTCAAGTTGCAAAGTAAGCAGATGGTACTTTTATTTTTGTGCATGTGCCGGGCATGTGATAAAGCTTAGTAGCATTCAGCTAGGGCCTTAGGGGGATTGGGCCGTTGGTTTGAATGGCCATTAGGGCAAGCTTTATTTTGTTTTTGTCTTGCCAAATTAGGATTAGCCACCTAGAGCCTTCACTTTCATTCTATTTTCTTCTCAGTGTTGGAAAAAGCTGAAAACGCAAAGTTAGATCTCTTAAGTGCTGAATTCTTCCTTCTCTTCTCCTCTCTTCCATTCTTTCTTTTTCTTTTCTTCTCTACCTGAAATCACCTCTCTTCCTCCCTCATCTTTAATTTTCTTCCCTTTAGAAACCGAAATTGTCACTCTTTTCTTCTCAAACTCATCAAATACTGAAAGCCGAAATCCCAAAAGGTTGCTTCCTGTGCCAATTTGCCTATAGCCGAACCCCCTTTGTTTTTCCTTACTTGTAGCCAAATTTCATACTCTTCAAACCCTTAGGCTCTGTCGACAAACACCCCTCCAACCATAGCCTCAAATCATATCTTCTTTCACCACTTAAAAAGCCAAAAACACCATAGTTTTTAGGGATATATAGCCGAATCCTTAGATCTCTAAGATTTGAATTTTGCTAGTGTTTAAGGGCTAGATCTACATCAGATCTGAGTAGAAGAATCGCCTTGATTAAGGAAAACCTGTGGTAAGTACTCGACATCTCAGATCTACTCGTTACCTTTGAATTTAAGAAAAGTCGAAATCCCTAAACTCTTTAGGGAGGCTGTCAAATGTGATGATAGGTAAAGACAGTTCTTTTAATTGGTTTTATGTGTACTTGTTGTGGAAGGGGCGATCTAGCAAGGAGCATAAGAGGCTTGGACCTTTGGAACGACTAGATCAAGATCTAGTCACTAGTTTCGGCAAATGTAGGATCTCAAGGGCCTTAGGTGGTAATGGCCGATTCTGGTAAGTAGAATTATGGAGATTGTCATTGTATTTTGGATCTGATATGTCTAGTAATCGATTGTAGGATATCGTGGGAGATCTCGTTAGCAGTTGTCGTAAATCAGGTGTGTATTGAACACCCTTTTGTAGTCCAAAATCGGCAAAAGCCGAAAAGCCAAAATGCTAAAATTCTGGCATTTTGTGGGCTTGTGAGCGTACGAACGCTCATAATTCGATTGGAAATCATTGGATCTGTAATCGCAAGTGGTAAGATGGTTAAGTGTGCAATTTCGTGCACTTCGGTAAGTTTGGGCCTCAATTGGCTGAAATTGGGCCCAATGGGCTTACAGGCCCATATGAGTAAAAGTAAGTGGTAAGAGTGTTCTGATAAACTGTGGGTTAAATTTGTTAGACTAGACTTGGATTTGGGCTAAACGAGCCAAAATAGCATTATGATTCTGTAGGGCCCATTAGGGGTTTTAGGGCCCAATGACTATAATTTGCTAAAATGTACTAAATAAACTACTGAGATAAAAGTTAGACTATTACTGATTAAAACGTGCATGAAACCCAAGAAACTAGCATAATTACTGGTGTGACAGCACAAGATAGGGTCTAACCAGAACAGTGGTTTCGTAACCACAAAATTTGAATTAAAAATAGTTAAATTCTGAAAATTTTATGTTTTCCGATCTGTTAAAAATGCTCTGTGTGAAAATCGTTTAGAAAATTTATTAATTTAGTGCTTAATTTTATTTTTTGGATTAGATTGCATTAATTGCAAAATGTGAGTTCTATTGTGCGAGTACCTATTTGAAATGGAGGTTTGAACTAGAGGTCTTTAAATGGTAATAAACCAATGGTTAGTGGTATGGTCACAAAAGGGTATTTCTAGAAATTTTGGGTGTAACATGGTTAGGGGCATTTTTGTCCATTTAGTTAAAAATCAAATAAAAAGATGAGAAAAAGATGAAAAGTGTTCATCTTCTTCTTTTATGTCTGCCGATTTTCTCTCCTCCATAGCCAAAGGGGTTTTGAACTTTGTCAAGCAAATTGTAAGTGCAATCTTGCCCCGTTTTCGATTATTTTCATATTTTTGAGTTCTCCTAAGCTTAAATTTCATGATTTTACCATTTATTTGAAAAGATTTTGAGTTCTAAAAAAGTACACCCATTTGCGATATAATTGTGGTTTGATGAGTAATGGTAGAAAATGAGTCTTTGAGGTGTTAATTACGGGTTTTCTCTGAATAGTATTCGATAAAAACGTCCCTAAAGGACTAAATTGAGAAAAGTGAAAATTTGTCCATACTTGATCCTTGGATTATTTTTGTGAAAAAGGATTTAGTTAAGTCTAAAATGCAAGAAAATAGAATAAAAATTTAGTTTATAAGACTAGGGGCAGAATGGTCATTTTTGGCAAAAGTCCAAATTGTGATCGAATTTGAGTAAGAAATTGATAAAATGTGTTAAATATGTTTATTTAGATCAAGAAAAGAGAGAAAGCGATCGAGATCGCGGAAGAGAAAAGATAGTCAACTAATTTGAGATTTAGTCGTTTTGTTATTAAGGTAAATCGTAAGTAAATTATAGCATATTTACCTTATTGCTATCCATTTGATGACCTCTATGTGAAAATATATGGATATGAATTTTTGAATTATGTAATTGTATGTTTGTGAACATTCTGGTAAATCTCGTTTAAACAGTAAGAATGATTCCGGATATGGGTGACATGTCGCTTGAGGGTTCTGGTTCTATCTGATTCCGTATCCCGGGTGCTGGGTGCACTTGCATGTGTTGCAGTCACCTATCAGTTTATGTGAGCAGGCCCGCGGATTACGTCTATATTTATGTGATATGAGGTAGCTTCGGCTACATATTCTGGTGGCTTCGGCTACATACTCTGATGGCTTTTGCCATACCTCTGTACTGGTTTCTAAATTCAAGGGAAAAGTTGTATAAGGTTGCAAATTTAGGGACTTGCATGTCAAATTAGCCATTTGACATTTAGTGGCCGACCATGCAAGATAATTAAGAAAATAAATTATATTGTTTTTATGTTTATGATTATATTAAAGGAGATTTATGAATATTTGATAATAAAATAATAAAAGAAATGGTGAAAAGAACAAAGTGGACTTCATTTGTTTCTTCTTTGCCGTAACTTAAAGAGAGAAAAAAAGGAGAAATAAGCCAACATTCGGTCATTGTTGCATCCAAATTAAGGTAAGAATTCATGTTAGTTTGCTTAGATTTTGTGAATTCTAGTTGATAGTTAGGCTTATGATATAGCCCATGTGTTGATTTTTGGTTTGGTTGTGAATGCACCATTCGGCCATTGATGAATCTTATGGAACCTTGAAGTTTTGGAGTGTTAATGATATTTGTATTGTATTATGGAGTCTTGAGAGATATTTTGGGGTTAAATTTGCAAGAATTCATGAAAGAATGCTTAAATTATACCAATTTTGCCTCGAGTGGTTCTTAAATCAAAAAGGGGACATTCGGCCATGGAGGGTGAGATGTTTTGTGGATGTTTTGATGTTTTGGAGGGGGTAAGATCCTTTGTTTAATTAATATGAAGAGCAAATTGATGTTGGGTTTGTAGGTTAACATTTATTTTGGTATATGCATATATGTTAGCCGAATGGAAAATTTGATGTTAAGAAAATAAACATTCGGTCTTGGTATTAATATATACATATATGTATTTGTTAAATGGAATTGTTTAGATGGTGTTTTGAGAAAATAATAGGATGAAAATGTGGATTGGTTAAATTGATAGAAGAAGTCATGCTTTTTGGTGCCTTACTTGCTTAGTGAACATTCAGCTTTGTCTCTAGGGAATGAATGATTTGTTGATAATTGTTTATGGGAATTAGCTTTGCCATGTTTTATTAACAAGATGAGAAATGAATTAAGATGGTCCTAGTGGCCGAATGAGAGGTAGGAAATTGAGTTAAAGATAGAAGATAGTGAATAAATATTTCATAGACTTTTTGGACACTTAAGCTCACATGGATTTGAGCCTACTAAGTGGTAACATATTCGGCTTTAGATGACTATTATGTCTTGAATAATGAATTTGATTAAAAGATTATATATTCTCGGTTGTGTATGAATTTTGGTTAAATGATGAATTTGTAATATTGAGAGTGGTTTATTAAATAGTAAACTTTGTTTAATTGAAAACCAAGAACAAGGGACACTGAATTCAGATAAGGGAAAGGCGAAAGTACTTGAATAGCTATTGAAAGTGTTCATCAACTTTTGAGGTAATTTTTAAGTGTTATAACCTAGCACTCGACTTGTTTTAACATGAAGTAGACATTACTTATTCTTGTGGAAGGTAAGAGAAACATGTGGACTATGGTTGATGTAATGTAGTGGTGAAAAACGGCCAAATAGCTGAAACTTTATTTGTTATATGATGGTTTTAGAAACCAATTTGACATGTGATTTACATATATGTTTATTGATAGAACATGTAGTGAAATTGCTATACTATGCATTATTGTGTGATTGAGGCAAATGAATGTTGACTTGCAATAGACTATGTGAAAAGTATATGTGATGGAGCAAAATGTATATGTTTTAGTGCCATAACCCGGGCTGAATCCCGAAGGGCATACGTGCCAGAGTTCACCCGGGTTGAATCCCGAAGGGCATACGTGCCAGAGCTCATCTGGGTTAAATCCCGAAGGGCATACGTGCTGGTGTTGCATCCAGGATAATTCCTTAAGGGCATTCGTGCCAGTGATTCATCCGGGTCGAGTCCCGAAGAGCCTTAAGGCTAGTGTTATATTCCGGGCTAAGCCCGAAGGCATTCATGGTGGAAAAAAAAATTTTGGGCCTTATCAATCATAATAAATAAGCTCATTGCCTAAATTAACCAGGTACGTACTATATACGAATGGTGAACTTGCTTCTGTTTAAACTATGCTATGTAAATTGAGTAATACCAAATCCGACTTTTGTTTTGAGTGGTATAAAGGCATGATGCTTAATTATCGTACATGAAATCTGGATCATTGGAAATATGTTAAGATTGGTTTGAGTGTACGAATGTATTATGATTGAACATAAGAAAATAAGTGCATGTGATTATACTTCCGATAAGGATTTAGCTTTGTAACCGAATTAGATATGTTTAACCAAGTGTTGGAGTTTGTTTGAGATAATGAAATTATCTATATGATTCGAAATGTAGTTAAGGAAATTTGTTTGATATGCACGTAGAATAGGGATAAATTTAGCCTTGGATACATTTGGTTAAATATAGACCTTGATAAGTATTAGAAGTACCATGCTTTAATCTTTGAACGTGTTCTTTTTATGGCTTAAAACTTACTAAGCATACGAATGCTTACTCTGTTGCTCTTAACCTTCTATTTTATAGATCTCGTTCGTTAGCTATGGTCTCGAGAATTCTCAAAGTCAAAGTCGTCCACACTATCTAAGCTTGATTCGGTACTTTTTGATAGTAAAACTCTGATAATGGCATGTATAGGTTCGACTTTAGATTTTAAATTGTGTCATATTGATATTGCAAATACGGATAGCCATGCGAAAATGGCTTGCCAAATTATCATATGTATTTTGTAAAGTTAGTATTAATGTGTGATGGCATTTTGATAAATGTTTGGATGTTTTGATGTGAATTAGACTTAAGAATGAATCAATACACTTTTATCATGAGGTGACCATGTTCGGCTATGAGTTAAATTGAGTATCAAATGATTAGTTTATCAGATACAGTAAGCATTAAGATATTTCATGACTTTATCATATCGTAAAATCAGAAAATATATGGGAACTAATTCGAGTTTAGCAAGCTTGATGTGAGTTTATTTTGGTGCATTGATGTGTGTTCAATTGACTTTAGTTGAGACGGTTGCATATTATGCTCTCGTGGAATCGAATATTTGTTATGTCATGTATGTGGTGGTAAAGCTAGCGAATGCTATAACATCATGAAATAGGACAACCATTGAAAGATATGTCTATGTCTGTAAGGTGGTGTTAATAGTATAAGTAGTGCATATGACTAAGATTAAATAATACCATATGAATAGTAATGGTCGTTTTACATGTACAATGGATTTAAAGTGATATCGTCATGCATGTTTACATGATTCGGTTTTATGGGTGTTAAGATTAGATTTAGTTGGCGGATGTAAGTACGTTTACGCGTATGTGTGCATATCTTAGACTGGGAAATCTGGATATGTCTTTAAGTTATTATCTATAAGTCTCATAAACATGATTTGTGCGAAAGAAGCTTGATTGAGTTTTATATTTGACTCGTAATGCCACTTAACCCTCTGGCGACGGATACGGGTTTAGGGGTGTTACATTTTATTGGTATCAGAGCCACGATTTAGTCGATTCTTGGACTACTGTAGTGAGTATGATCTAGCTATACATGCCATTTTCTGTTAATGCGATAGTGTGATGACTTCTGACATCTGAAATGTGATTTTTGGTATAGAAATGAATCCCGAACCTGATCGAGCTGTAGCGGACAATGTCAAGAGCGTAGCGCCTGCTCCCGCGCAAGGGACAGCGCCGAATGACTCTCAGCCGAATATCAGTCATCGAGATGACGAGACGAGACAAGCTTTTTTTTACAATGATGAGTGATTGGTTCATTCAATTCCTTAAATCAAATCCGGCTGTTCCACAACCCTCGCCTCCGAATACTCTGCTCCCAACTTATGTGGCCCCTCCTGTTTCTGATCCGGCGAGATCGAGTAGGCCTCCAGTCGATAAAATTAGAAAATATGGCTAAAGAGTTCCGGGCTACCCCCGGTGATGATGCTGAGTAGGTCGAGTTTTGGCTCGATAACACCATCCGAGTATTCGACGAGTTATCCTGTACGCCCGAGGAGTGTCTAAAATGTGCGGTATCTCTGTTACGCGACTCTACATATTATTGGTGGAATACTTTAGTTTCTGTTGTTCCGAGAGAGTGGGTCACCTGGGAGTTCTTTCAAACTGAATTCCGTAAGATATACATCAGTCAGAGATTTATAGATTAGAAACGGAAGGAATTTCTTAAGCTTAAACAAGGTCGGATGTCAGTAACCGAATACGAGAGAGAGTTCGTGCGGCTCAGCTGATATGCTCGCGAATGTGTATCCTCCGAGGCTATTATGTGTAAGCGTTTCGAGGACAGATTGAACGAAGATATTAGATTACTAGTGGGAATTCTGGAAATTAAAGAGTTTGTCATGCTAGTTGAGCGAGCTTGCAAAGTCGAAGAGCTCGGTAATGAGAAAAGAAAAGCCAAAGATGGAGCTAGAGAGTTCCGTAAGAGATCAGCGAGAAAGTCTATTTAGCAATCGTCCAAAAAGATTAGAGATGACTCGGGCCGATCCAAGTATACTTCGGGTTTTTCTAGACGTGATCATCATCAGCCCCCCGTGAGTTCGCGAGCTACTTCTGTCGCCAGTGTTGGCAATGAACGTCAAGATAGATCTGATTGTAAATATTATGGTAAATGGCACCTGGGGAGCTATAGACATCATGACCGCTCCTGCTTCAGATGCGGATCTGCCGATCACTTTATCAAAGACTGTCCGAAAGTTGATGAACGCACTCCCGATCAGAGTCAGAGACCTAGTGGTACGGCTGCAAGGGGTAGACCACCGCGGCGTGGAGGAAATACTAGTGGTAGTCAGAGATGGACTAGAGACACCGCAGTCAGATCCGAGGCTCGAGCACCTGCCAGAGCATATGCTATTCGTGCCCGAGAGGAGGCTTCTTCTCCAGATATTATTACTGGTACTTTCACTCTCTTTAACACTGATGTTATCGCTCTGATTGATCCCGGTTCGACCCATTCATATGTGTGTGAAACTTTAGCCTCCAGTAAGACTCTTCCTATTGAGTCTATTGAGTTCGTAATTCGAGTGTCGAATTCTTTGGGTCGTTGTGTTCTGGTTGATAAAGTATGCAAGAAATGTCCCCTAATGGTTCGAGATTTCTATTTTCCAGTCGATTTGATGCTTTTACCCTTTGATGAATTTGATATTATTCTCGGAATGGATTGGCTGACTGTTCATGATGCGATAGTGAATTGCAAGCGAAAGACTATCGATTTGCGATGTGCAGAGATTAAAATAATTCGAATTGAATCCTCCGATTTAAATGGGCTACCTGTCATAATCACTTCCATGTTAGCCCAGAAATACGTGAAAAAGGGTTATGAAGCGTATCTGGCTTATGTGCTAGACGACAAAGTATCCGAACGAGAACTTGGGACTATGCCCGTAGTTTGTGAGTTTTTAGATGTGTTCCCTGAGGAATTGCCGAAATTGCCGCCCGTTAGAGAGGTTGAGTTTGGTATAGAGTTGGTTCCGAGTACGACTCCGATTTCGATTGCCTCGTACCGTATGACACCCACTGAGTTGAAAGAATTGAAATCTCAGCTATAGGAGTTAATAGACAGAGGTTTTGCACGACCGAGTTTCTCACCCTGGGGTGCACCAGTTTTGTTTGTGAAAAAGAAAGACGGGACTATGAGAATGTGTATCGACTACAGACAATGAAATAAAGCCACCGTGAAGAATAAGTATCCGTTGCCCCGAATTGACGACCTATTTGATCAGTTGAAAGGAGCTTCAGTGTTTTCGAAGATTGATCTACGATCCGGTTACTACCAGTTGAGAGTTAGAGATTCTGACGTGCCGAAGACCGCATTCAGAACGAGGTACGGATACTACGAATTCTTAGTGATGCCGTTTAGGCTTACTAATGCCCCTGCGGTTTTCATGGACTTGATGAATCGGGTGTTTAGGCCGTATTTGGACCGTTTTGTAGTGGTGTTCATTAATGATATTTTAATTTACTCTCTCGATGAAATCGAGTATGCCGAGCATTTAATACTTGTACTTCAGACTTTACATGATAATCAATTGTATGCGAAATTCAGTAAGTGTGAGTTCTGGCTGCGCGAGGTCAGCTTTTTAGGACATATAGTATCTGCTTCGGGTATTCGAGTTGATCCGAACAAAATTTCAGCTATTCTCGACTGGAAACCCCTAGAAATGTTTCTGAGGTTCGAAGCTTCTTAGGACTTACCGGTTATTACCGGCGATTCGTCAAAGGTTTCTCGATGATTGCAGTACCATTGACGGGACTGCTACAGAAAGATGTCAAGTTCGAGTGGTCTATAAGTGTCAGCAAAGTTTTGATCAGCTAAAGACTCTATTAACGGAAGCTCCAGTGTTAGTTCAGCCAGAATCTGGTAAAGAGTTCGTAGTTTATAGTGATGCATCTCTGAATGGTTTAGGCTGCGTTTTGATGCAAGAAGGTCGAGTCGTCGCTTATGCTTCAAGGCAGTTGAAGCCTCACGAGCGGAATTATCTGACTCATGATCTTGAACTAGCCGCTATTGTTTTCACTCTAAAAATTTGGCGTCACTATCTATTCGATGAGAAATGTCACATCTTCTTTGATCACAAAAGTCTCAACTAACTGATGACTCAAAGATATTTGAATTTGGGGCAAAGGCAGTGGCTAGAATTGCTTAAAGACTACGAGCTTATTATTGATTATCACCCGGGAAAAGCTAATGTAGTTGCAGATGCTCTTAGCCAGAAATCCTTATATTTCTTACGAGCTATGAACGTGAAATTAACAGTGCCGGCAGACAATGTGTTGATTACCGAATTGAAAGCACGACCTGTGCTACTTCAACAAATTTGTGAAGCTCAGAAAGTCGACGATGATCTAGTTGCTAAACGAGTTCAGTGTGATTCAAGTGTTAATTCAGAGTTTCAGGTCGACGGTAATGTTTGTTTGAGGTTTAGGGATCGTGTGTGTATTCCGAGGAATTCAGAGCTTATTCTGACAATTCTGAATGAGGCCCATAATAGCCGAGTATCCATTCATCCGGGCAGCACTAAAATGTATAACGACTTGAAACTTCAGTATTGGTGGCACGGTATGAAACGGGACATCTCTGATTTCGTATCTAAGTGTCTGATATGTCAACAAGTAAAAGCGGAACATCAGGTGCCTTCGAGATTGCTTCAGCCGATTTTGATACCCGAGTGGAAATGGGATCGAGTTATGATGGACTTTGTGCCCAGATTACTGCTAACACCGAGTAAGAAAGAGTCTATTTGGGTTATTGTGGACAGACTAACCAAATCAACTCATTTCATTCTAGTTCGTACGAACTTTTTACTTGATAGGTTAGCGGAATTATATGTCTCCTAGATTGTACGATTGCACAGGGTGCCAACTTCTATTATTTTAGACCGAGATCCCCGATTTACTTCACAATTCTGGAAGAAATTACACGAGGCATTGGGTACTAAGCTCTATTTTAGCACCACTTTTCATCCGCAGACTGACGGTCAATCTGAACGGGTTATTCAGATACTCGAGGATATGTTGAGATGTTGCATTCTCGAGTTTAGCAGTTCGTGGGAAAAATATTTGCCCCTGATTGAATTCGCATATAACAACAGTTTTCAATCGAGTATTCAAATGGCACCTTACGAAGCTTTTTACGGTCGAATGTGCCGTACACCTTTGTTTTGGACCGAACATAGTGAGAATAAGATTTTCAGAGTTGACTTAATCAAAGAGGCTGAGCAAAAAGTGAAAACGATTCATGACAGTCTGAAAACGGCATCAGACCATCAAAAATCGTACGCAGATCTAAAACGTAAAAATATCGAGTATCAGGTTAGCGATAAAGTGTTTCTCAAAGTCTCACTATGGAAAAAGATACTCTGTTTTGGCTGTAAAGGCAAGTTGAGTCCGAGATTCATTGGACCATATGAAATTTCAGAACGTATTGGGCCGGTTGCTTATCGACTAACTCTGCCCCCTGAACTCGAAAAGATCCACAATGTTTTTCACGTTTCGATGCTTCGACGTTATAGATCCGACCCTTCCCATGTGATCAGTCTTTCTAATATTGAAATTCAGCCTAACTTGAGTTATGAAGAGGAGCCTATTCGTATTTTAGCTCGCGAGATGAAAGAATTACGAAACAAAAAGGTTCCGTTAGTAAAGGTGTTGTGGCTCAAGCACGGGATCGAAGAAATGACTTGGGAAACCGAGAATACTATGAAAGAATGATACCCAAACCTATTTTTTGGTAAGATTTCCGGGGATGAAAATCCCTAAAGGGGGAGAGTTGTGATAGCCTTATTTCGACCCTAGTCGGGAAGTGGTTTCGGGACTGCTAAACCAAGTCTTTATAATAATTAAATAAAATATTCTATGTCTGAATTATGTGATAAATGTATGTGTGAATTTTTGCATGTTTGAATTTGACAAATTTAATGTGATTTTTTAAACTAAAGGACTTATGCGAGAATAAACTATGATATGTGTGGCTAAATTCAATGGAGAAGTTGTATAAGGTTACAAATTTAGGGACTTGCATGTCAAATTAGCCATTTGACATTTAGTGGCCGGCCATGCAAGATAATTAAGCAAATAAATTATGTTATTTTTATGTTTATGATTATATTAAAGGAGATTTATGCATATTTGATAATAAAATAATAAAAGAAATGGTGAAAAGAACAAAATGGACTTCATTTGTTTCTTCTTTGCCGTAACTTAAAGAGAGAAAGAGAGGAGAAATAAGCCAACATTCAGTCATTGTTGCATCCAAATTAAGGTAAGAAATCATGTTAGTTTGCTTAGATTTTGTGAATTCTAGTTGATAGTTAGGCTTATGATATAGCCCATGTGTTAATTTTTGGTTTGGTTGTGAATGCACCATTCGGCCATTGATGAATCTTATTGAACCTTGAAGTTTTTGAGTGTTAATGATATATGTATTGTATTATGGAGTCTAGAGAGATATTTTGGGGTTAAATTTGCAAGAATTCATGAAAGTATGCTTAAATTATACCAATTTTGCCTTGAGTGGTTCTTAAATCAAAAAGGGGACATTCGGCCATGGAGGGTGAGATGTTTTGTGGATGTTTTGATGTTTTGGAGGGGGTAAGATCCTTTGTTTAATTAATATGAAGAGAAAATTGATGTTGGGTTTGTAGGTTAACATTTATTTCAGTGTTTGCATATATGTTAGCCGAATGGAAAATTTGATGTTAAGAAAATAAACATTCGATCTTGTTGTTAATATATACATATATGTATTTGTTAAATGGTATTGTTTAGATGGTGTTTTGAGAAAATAATAGTATGAAAAGGTGGATTGGTTAAATTGATAGAAAAAGTCATGCTTTTTGGTGCCTTACTTGCTTAGTGAACATTCGGCTTTGTCTCTAGGGAATGAATGATTTGTTGATAATTGTTTATGGGAATTAGCTTTGCCATGTTTTATTAACAAGATGAGAAATGAATTAAGATGGTCCTAGTGGCCAAATGGGAGCTAGGAAATTGAGTTAAAGATAGAAGATAGTGAATAAATATTTCATAGACTTTTTGGACACTTAAGCTCGCATGAATTTGAGCCTACTAAGTGGTAACATATTCGGCTTTAGGTGACTATTATGTATTGAACAATGAATTTGATTAAAAGATTATATATTCTCAGTTGTGTATGAATTTTGGTTAAATGATGTATTTGTAATATTGAGAGTGGTTTATTAAATAGTAAACTTTGTTTAATTGAAGACCAAGAACAAGGGACACCGAATTCGGATAAGGGAAAGGCAAAAGTACTTGAATAGCTATTGAAAGTGTTCATCAACTTTTGAGGTAAGTTTTAAGTGTTATAACCTAGCACTCGACTTGTTTTAACATGAAGTAGACATTACTTATTCTTGTAAAAGGTAAGAGAAACATGTGGACTACGGTTGATGTAATGTAGTGGTGAAAAATAGCCAAATAGGTGAAAGTTTATTTATCATATGATGGTTTTAGAAACCAATTTGACATGTGATTTACATATATTTTTATTGACCGAACATGTAGTGAAATTGCTATACTATGCATTATTGTGTGATTGAGGCAAATGAATGTTGACTTGTAATAGACTATGTGAAAAGTATATGTGATGGAGCAAAATGTATATGTTTCAGTGCCATAACCCAGGTTGAATCCCAAAGGGCATACGTGCCAGAGTTCACCCGGGTTGAATCTCGAAGGGCATACGTGCCAGAGTTCATCCGGGTTGAATCCCGAAGGGCATACGTGCCAGAGTTCATCCGGGTTAAATCTCGAAGGGCATACGTGCCGGTGTTGCATCTAGGATAATTCCTGAATGGCATTCGTGCCAATGATTCATCCGGGCCGAGTCCCGAAGAGCCTTAAGGCTAATGTTATATTCCGGGCAATGCCCGAAGGCATTCATGCTGGAAAAAAAATTTTTTGGCCTTATCAATCGTAATAAATAAGTTCATTGCCTAAATTAACCAGGTACGTACTATATACGAATGGTGAACTTGCTTCTGTTTAAACTATGCTATGTAAATTTAGTAGTACCGAATCCAACCTTTGTTTTGAGTGGTATAAAGGCATGATGCTTAATTATCATACATGAAATCTGGATCATTGGAAATATGTTAAGATTGGTTTGAGTATACGAATGTATTATGATTGAACATAAGAAAATAAGTGCATGTTATTATACTTCCTATAAGGATTTAGCTTTGTAACCGAATTAGATATGTTTGACCAAGTGTTGGAGTTTGTTTGAGATAATGAAATTATCTATATGATTCGAAATGTAGTTAAGGAAAGTTGTTTGATATGTACGTAGAATAGGGATAAAGTTAGCCTTGGATACATTCGGTTAAAGATAGACCTTGATAAGTATTAGAAGTACCATGCTTTAATCTTTGAATGTGTTCTTTTTATGGCTTAAAACTTACTAAGCATACGAATGCTTACTCTATTGCTCTTAACCTTCTGTTTTATAGATCTCGTTCGTTAGCTACGGTCTTGGGAATTCTCAAAGTCGAAGTCGTCCACATTATCCAAGCTTGATTCGATACTTTTTGATAGTAAAACTCTGATAATGGCATGTATAGGTTCGACTTTAGATTTTAAATTGTGTCATACTGATATTGTAAATATGGATAGCCATGCAAAAATGGCTTGCCAAATTATCATATGTATTTTGTAAAGTTAGTATTAATGTGTGATGGCATTTTGATAAATGTTAGGATGTTTTGATGTGAATTAGACTTAAGAATGAATCAATGCACTTTTTATCATGAGGTGACCATGTTCGGCTATGAGTTAAATTGAGTATCAAACATTAGTTTATCAGATATAGTAAGCATTAAAATATTTCATGACTTTCTCATATCGTAAAATTAGAAAATATATGGGAACTAATTTGAGTTTAGCAAGCTTGGTGTGAGTTGATTTTGGTGCATTGATGTGTGTTCAATTGACTTTAGTTGAGATGGTTGCATATTATGCTCTCGTGGAATCGAATATTTGTTATGTCATGTATGTGGTGGTAAAGCTAGCGAATGCTATAACATCATGAAATAGGGCAACCATTGAAAGATATGTCTATCTCTGTAAAATGGTGTTAATAGTATAAGTAGCGCATATGAGTAAGATTAAATAATACCATATGAATAGTAATGGTCGTTTTACATGTACAATAGATTTAAAGTGATATTGTCATGCATGTTTACATGATTCGGTTTTATGGGTGTTAAGATTAGATTTAGTTAGCGGATGTAAGTACATTTACGCGTATGTGTGCATATCTTAGACTTGGAAATCCAGATATGTCTTTAAGTTATTATCCATAAGTCTCATAAACATGATTTGTGCGAAAGAAGCTTGATTGAGTTTTATATTTGACTCGTAATGCCACTTAACCCTCCAGCGATGGATACGGGTTTAGGGGTGTTACATTAAATGCCTTAGCTAATTATTGTGCATTTGCTATTCATTTACCTATGACTTACTAAGCTACTTGTAGCTTACTCCTCTTTCCTTTTCTCTTCCTTTTAGATTGTTGAGCATAGAGCATATTGGGATTGGTGATCAAAGGAGGCTCATCTCACACTATCAAGCTACCTTGGTGTATGTATGCATGATTTTGATATTTTGAGTTTGGCATGTATAGGTGGCTAGTCTCTGTATAAGATTTGTTTTGTAAGACTAATAGACTAGGTGAATATGTGATACTTGTATTGTAAATGGTACTATAATGTAGTTATTTTGGGTATATGTCATTGGAATTGGTTGAAATGAATGTTGTGTATGTGAAAGGAAATTTCAGGGAGGCAAAGGCTTGGTAAATAGCCTAACTCGGTCTATCCAGCAGGGCACACAGCCGTGTAACATGACCGTGTGGGGTTTAACAGAATGCTCCACTGGCACATGGCACGGGCGTGCCTAGGCCCTAGGTGGCACATGGTCTGACCCCACAGGTGTGTCCCTGGACTGTGCCTTCCCTACACCTTGATTTTAAATTTTGGGTACCACACGGGCAAGAGACACGGTCGTGTGTCTCAACCGTATGGGGTACACAGCTCCCAAACGACCGTGTAGGGTGACCGTGGCCAATTTGATAGATTCGACCACGATCGCTGGACATGGGCATGTGAAGGCCACACGGCCTTAGCACACGACCGTGCTTTGTGTCACACGGGCGTGTGACGTAGGTTCGTAAGTGAAAATTTTTTCGAGCTTCCGATGTGATAGGATTCGAATCCTAATCATTTGAGATGTCTGTATTGAGTCAGAAAACCCTCGGTAAGGGTAAAACTTGTAATGATTTGGTTGAAAATATTAGTCTGTTCTCCGATAAGTTCGTAACGCCCATTACTCGATTCCAGCGACGGTTCCGGGTAAGGGGTGTTACATTTTTAATTGGTATTAGAGCACGGTTTAGCCGATTCTCGGACTAATGTAGTAAGTGTAATAGTCAATCTATACATGCTATATCTGAGACTTGATAGTGTGACGACTCCTAATGATTTTGAAATGTTTCTATTATAGTAAATGGATCCCAATCGAGATACTACTGATGATGCTCAGAGTAATGTGCCTGCTCCCGCGCAAGGGACAGCGTCTATTGAGAGTAGACCCGAGACTTAGTGTCAGAGAGATAAGGCTCGGGAAGCCATTCTCCATATGATGAGTAATTGGTATACGGAGTTCATTCGGGCGAATCCGAATGCTCAACCTCCTCCGCCCCCTCATGTTTCTCAAGTTGTTCCCATAGCCTCCCCACGAACAAAAGTGGTAAGACTGTCTCAACCTCTAGTAGATAAGATCAGAAAATATGGGGCTGAGGAATTCCGAGCTAATGTGGATGATGACCCAGAGAAAGCTAAATTTTGTTTAGAGAACACTATGAGAGTGTTAGATGAATTGTCTTGTACCCAAGAACAAAGTCTGAAATTTGCCACTTCATTGTTACGAGATTCTACTTATCACTGGTGGAAGACTTTGATATCAGTGGTTCTGAAAGAGAGAGTTTCGTGGGATTTCTTTTTGGAAGAATTTCGAAAAAAGTACATCAGTCAGCAGTTTATTGATCAGAAGTGGAAAGAATTTTTGGAATTAAAGCAAGGGCAAATGTCAGTATCTGAGTATGAAAGAGAATTTGTTAGATTAAGTAAGTATGCTCAAGAGTTTGTAACTACTGAAGAAATACTCTGTAAGAGATTTGAAGATGGACTGAATGAGGATATCAGATTACTTGTGGGAATTCTGGAAATAAAAGAATTAGTAGTGCTTGTTGAACGGGCCATTAAGGTCGAGGCATTGAGCAAAGAGAAAAGAAAGGTTCAAAGTGAAGCTAGAGATGCAAGAAAGAGATCAATGGGTTGATCATTTTAGTCTCAGTCAAAGAAATCGAGAGAGATGAGTTCTCGATCAAATGTTTCGGTAAGTTTTTCTCAGATAGATCGTGGTATGCAACGCTCCAATCCGAAGGGGCAATCTACTTCCGTAACAAGTGTCAGTAGTGTTAGATCTGATAGATTCGAATGCCAACACTATGGAAAGAGACATCTAGGTGAATGTTATCTGCATAACCGAGCTTTTTTTAGATGTGGATCTCAAGATCATTTCATCAAAGATTGTCTGGAAAGAGAAGGGTTTGAGAAGTCTTAGAATGTGAGACCGAGTAATGTGAGTAGAGGAAGACCATCAAGGAATGTGGGATCTGGAAATAGTAGTAAAGGTGAAAAGAAAGATACGACTACAAGATCTGAAGCGAGAGCTTCAACAAGAGCATATGCCATACGGGCTCGTGAGGAAGCGTCTTCACTTGAAGTGATCACTGGTACCTTTTCTCTTTATGATAATTCTGTTCTTGCTTTAATTGATTCGGGATCAACTCATTCGTACATATGTGTGAAACTAGTGTCTGATAAGAATTTGTGTATTGAGTCCACTGATTTTGTAGTCACAGTGTCGAATCCGTTAGGAAAACATGTGATAGTAGATAAAATTTGTAAGAATTGTCCTTTGATGATTTGTGATCATTGTTTCCCTGTTGATTTGATGTTGCTACCTTTTGATGAGTTTGATGTTATTTTATGAATGGATTGGTTAACTCTGCATGGTGTTAAAATAGATTGTAGGCAAAAGATTCTTGAATTGAATTGTGGTAATGGTGAGATACTTCGAATTGACACAGATAAGTTAGATTGTGTTCCGACTGTGATCTCTACAATGTCTGCTTATAAATGTTTGAAAAGTGGTTGTGAGGCATATTTGGCCTACGTGCTAAACACTAAGGTGTCTGCAAAGGAGATTGAATCTGTGCCTGTGGTATGTGAATATTTGGATGTATTTTCGGAAGAATTGCCAGGGTTGCCTCCGGATAGACAAATAGAATTCAGCATTGAATTACTTCCAGGTATTACTCTGGTTTCGATTACTCCATATAGAATGGCACCGACGGAACTAACTGAGTTAAAAATACAGTTGCAAGAATTTACCGACAAGGGATTTGTGAGACCTAGTTATTCTCTGTGGGGTGCTCCGGTTTTGTTTGTTAAGAAGAAAGATGGGTCATTGCGACTTTGTATTGATTATCGCCAGGTTAATAGAGTAACAGTGAAGAATAAGAATCTGCTGCCTAGAATTGATGACTTATTTGATCAACTTAAGGATGCTTCAGTGTTTTTTAAAATTGATCTGAGATCGGGGTATTATCAATTGATGGTTAAAGAGTCTGATGTGTCTAAGACTGCTTTTAGGACCCGGTATGGTCATTACGAATTTTTGGTAAGCCCATTTGGGTCAACTAATGCTCTAGCCATTTTTATGGATTTGATGAATCGGATTTTCAGGCCTTATTTGGACAAGTTTGTAGTGGTTTTCATCGATGATATTCTGATATAGTCTCAGAGAGAGTCTGAGCATGTTGAACATTTGAGAATTATACTTCAAACCTTGAGAGAGAAGAAACTATATGCCAAGTTATGTAGAAGTGAGTTCTGGCTCAGTGAAGTTGGCTTTCTGGGGCATATTGTTTCAGAAAAAGGTATTCGAGTAGATCTGAATAAGATCTTAGCAATTGTTGAATGGAAGCCTCCTAAAAGTGTGTCTGAAGTCAGGAGTTTTCTAGGTTTAGCTGGGTATTACCGTCGGTTTGTAGAAGGTTTTTCGATAATAACTTCTTTGATTACGAGACTGTTACGAAAGGAAGTCAAATTTGTGTCGAGCGATGAGTGTGAGCAAAGCTTTGAAAGGTTAAAAAAGTGTTTAACTGAGGCACCAGTGTTAGTGCAACCTGAGTCGGGAAAAGAATTTGTTGTCTATAATGATGCATCTCTGAATGGACTTGGATGTATTTCGATGCAAGAAGGAAAAGTAGTAGCTTATGCCTCTCGGTAATTAAAGTCACATAAAAGGAATTATCTGACTCACGATTTGGAGTTAGCTACTATAGTTTTCGCCTTGAAGATTTGGCGACATTATTTGTACGGTGAAAGGTGTAGAGTGTATACTGATCACAAAAGTCTAAAGTATGTAATGACTCAAAAAGATTTGAATTTGCGACAGCGAAGATGGTTGGAATTATTGAAGGACTATGAACTTGTGATTGACTATCATCCGGGTAAAGCAAATGTGGTCGCTAATGCCTTAAGTAGAAAATCTTTGCTTGCTTTGAAAGCTTTGAATACGTATTTGTCGTTGTCTAATGATGGTTAATTGATAGCTGAGTTAGTGGCTAAGCCATTATTCTTACAAGGAATTTGTGAAGCTCAGAAATTAGATAGTAATTTATTAGCAAAGCAGACTCAGTGTGAAACAAATGATAATTTTGATTTTCGAATTGATTCAAGTGGTTGTTTGTTGTTTCGTGACAGAGTTTGTGTGCCGAGAAATACTGAATTGATTCGGAAGATTTTGCATGAAGCTCCTGATAGTCGTTGGTCAGTACATCTGGGCAGTGTGAAAATGTATCAAGACTTAAAGAAAGTATATTGGTGGCCAGGCATGAAACGAGATATTTCTGAATATGTAACAAAGTGTTTAGTGTGTCAGAGAGTAAAAGCAGAACATTAGTTGCCTTCAGGATTGCTCCAACCAATTATGATTCCCGAATGGAAATGGGAAAGAATTTCCATGGATTTTGTTTTCGGATTGCCTTTAACACCGAGAAAGAAAGATTCTGTTTGGGTAATTGTTGATCGATTAACTAAGTCCGCCCACTTCATTCAGGTAAGGATGAATTTTTCTATGGATAAATTAGCAGAGTTATATGTTTCTGAGATAGTTAGATTGCATGGTGTGCCTGTATCTATTATTTCCGACAGAGATCCGGGTTTTACTTTAAAGGTTCTGGAAGAAGTTACAAGAGGCATTGGGTACTAAATTGAATTTTAGTACAGGCTTTCATCCTCAATTGGACGGACAATCAAAAAGAGTAATTCAAGTACTTGAAGATATGTTGAGATGTTCTGTTTTAGAGTTTGAAGGTAGTTGGGACAAATATCTGCCTTTGATTGAATTCGTATATAACAACAATTATCAGTCAAGCATTGGAATGGCACCATATGAAGCTCTGTATGGACGGAAGTGTCGAACTCCGTTGTATTGGACTGAACTTCGTGAGAAATATGTTCATGGGACTGATTTGGTAAAAGAGACTGAAGATAAAGTAAAGATAATTCAAGATTGCCTAAAAGCTGCATCTGATCGATAAAAGTCGTATGCGGATTTGAAAAGAAAAGAAATTTAGTTCCAAGCGGGAGATAAAGTATTTTTGAAAGTGTCCCCATGGAAGAAAATTTTGAGATTTGGCCTAAAAGGTAAATTAAGTCCGCGCTATATTGGTCCGTATGAAGTAATCAAAAGAATAGGTCCAGTAGCCTATCGGTTATCTGTACCTCCAGAGTTGGAAAAGATTCATAATGTGTTTCATGTTTCTATGCTTCCTCGATATCGGTCCGATCCGTCGCATGTGATTTCACCTACTGAAATTGAAATTCGATCCAATATATCATAGGATGAGGAACCGATTAAGATTCTAGTACGAGAAGTGAAACAATTAAGAAATAAAAGAATTGCTTTGGTAAAGGTATTGTGGCAACGTCATGGAGTAGAAGAGGCAACATGGGAAACGGAACAGATTATGAAGAATCAATATCCTCATCTGTTTACTGGTAAGATTTTCGGGACGAAAATCCCTAAGGAGGGAGAAATGTGACAGCCCAAGATAGGGTCTAACCGAAACAGTGGTTTCGTAACCACAAAATCTGAATTAAAAATAGTTAAATTCTGAAAATTTATCTGTTAAAAATGCTCTGTGTGAAAATCGTTTAGAAAATTTATTAATTTAGTGCTTAATTTTATTTTTTGGATTAGATTGCATTAATTGCAAAATGTGAGTTCTATTCTGTGAGTACCTATTTGAAATGGGGGTTTGAACTAGAAGTCTTTAAATGGTAAATAGACCAATGGTTAGTGGTATGGTCACAAAAGGGTATTTCTAGAAATTTTGGGTGTAACATGGTTAGGGGCATTTTTGTCTATTTAGTTAAAAATCAAATAAAAAGATGAGAAAAGATGAAAAGTGTTCATCTTCTACTTTTATGTCTGCCAATTTTCTCTCCTCCATAACCAAAGGGGTTTTGAACTTTGTCAAGCAAATTGTAAGTGCAATCTTGCCCCATTTTCGATTATTTTCGTATTTTTGAGTTCTTCTAAGCTTAAATTTCACGATTTTACCATTTATTTGAAAAGATTTTGAGTTCTAAAAAAATATAACTATTTGTGATATAATTTTGGTTTGATGAGTAATGGTAGAAAATGAGTCTTTGAGGTGTTAATTACGGGTTCTTTCCGAATAGTATTCGATAAAAATGTCCCTAAAGGACTAAATTAAGAAAAGTGAAAATTTGTCCATACTTGTGTGAATATATGTGATCCTTGGATTATTTTTGTGAAAAAGGATTTAGTTAAGTCTAAAATGCAAGAAAATAGAATAAAAATTTAGTTTATAAGACTAGGGGCAAAATGGTCATTTTTGCCAAAAGTCCAAATTGTGATCGAATTTGAGTAAGAAATTGATATGGGTTTTGCATTCATGCATCGATATTACTGTTCTGCTACTGAAATGAGCCTACGGGCCGTATTAATATATGAAAAGGGGCTAAGGCCTAGATACACCGTACTGAATAGAGCTACGGCCCGGTAACTGAATATTGAATCGGGCTTCGGCCCATTTGATACTAAAATTGGATAAGGGCTTAGGCCCAGTGGGCTTGAGCTGATTTGGGCTCTGGATGGGTTTCTTTACACACTGAGTTTCCAAACTCACCCCTTTTTTCCTCCATCCATGCAGGTGAGCCCTAGATTGGTGGAATTGGAGCTGGGAGGGATTCAGAGCGACCACGTGGACGACGTTTCCTGTTTAATTAAGTTAATTATTTAATTATTTATTTCAATCATTTTTATTTTTAATTTGGGTTTGTAATAAGGCCGCTCTCATTATTTAATTTGTTTTTAGCTTAAGTATGATATGGTTTAAATCGTTTTGAAATTGGTTAGCTCTAAGGTGCATTTTATAAAAGTTACTTGTTTTCAAAATATCATGATAATAGATCAAAGCTTCCGCAACGTAAACGTTTTCATATATAAATCTTCTAAATAGACTTAAACCTAATTTGTTGTTCGTGGACAAGTCATAAGGTTAAAGTGTGGCAATGGGTGTGTGCATGTCTAAGATTGGATCTAGGGAGAGCTTGGTACTTAAGCAGTCTAAATGACTCACCTCCGCTTTTCTAGTATCGTACCTGGTGTATAGTACCTATTCACTTTAAGCCATAACGAAGAAGATCTGATTTTCCGATACTTAAACTGTTTTAAAAATAACATGTTTCCGCTAGCTACAAAGGTTTACAAGCTTTCACAATTTTCCATTAAATTTTACAGAGTTGTTAACAGTGTTTGAAAAGGGAATGAGTATTTCAATGAACCACGTTTTGAATAAATAAACACAAGCTGAGGTTTTATACAAGTTTAACGGTAGAAGTTTCTAAACACTAAGAAGGGTTTTCAATGAAAACATGGTTTTCGAAAAACACTTCAATGTGACACACCAGACTTGGCCGTGATGTCTAGGTCAAGCTTGGGGTGTTACAACTGATCTCGTATAAATTTTGTCAAAACTTAACAATTTTTCAAAGCTATAGAAGTCAGACACCCGTATGAACAGGCCGTGTGCCTCACATGGCATTAGACATATCCATGTGTCTAGGCCGTGGCAAAACAAGGCATACATGCTAACTCGTCCATACGGCTACAAGACATGCCCGTGTGCTAGGCTGTGTGAAAATTATGAAGGTTGCTACTGACTTGCTCACACGACCAGTCACACACCCATGTGTCCAGCCCGTGTGGCAATTCGAAATAGCCTCACAAGCCCGTGTAGGGTATATAGACTTAAACCACACGGCCTGCCACACCCCAATGTGTGATACCGTGTGGTCTAGCCAGGCTCAGTTCGAATTTGCCCTCAAGCAACACAGCAGAGACACAGCCCATGTCCCTACCCGTTTGGGTAAAAATAGGCCATTTTCAAGGCCATACTGCCACCCATTTTGGGTCATCCTTGCAAGCATCAAATGACACATATTTCATAACCAAATTGCAGCCAAAACAATACCAAAACATATACAATTCATGCCATATCATCATCATTCATTTCTGTACATAATTTTAACTCAAACATATCTATTTCATGTACCAAAACCATATGATTCATAACTCATTTCAAACCATTCTAAAACATGCTAATTACTCAACATTTGATCTACCAAATCAAACATGAATCATACCATTTCATTTTCACCAAAACATACCAAAATGGCCATTCACATAAAACCATATATATACAACAAATATAACATTCACATAAGACCTTAATCAAGCCATGTCACATGGCAAAATTTTCAATATCAAAACATATAATATCCTATCTGGCCTATACATGCCATACATTAACATATACAACTTCAAAAGGTACCAAAATATTGATTGATAGTGTGATGATGGTCCTCGATGATCCTGAGCTTTCAGTAGCTTCATTAATCTATAAAACAAGTGAAAACACTTACAGTAAGCTTTCAATAGCTTAGTAAGCAATATACAAAAAATCTTAACACATAAAACAATTATAAACCAATTTATCCATAGAGTTCATATCAAAACACATATACAAACTTCATAATTCACATCTAATTCACTTGCTCTCAAATCACTTGCACATAACATATTCTTTCTCATATAGATCACATATCATCAATTATAAACATACTTATCTTCCATTCTCAAATAATATAAACATTTCATACGTACCTGGATCGAATATTCATTCATATAATCTTTCATATTTCGATATTGCCCGTTGAACCGTTCAGAATTGATAAGGACACTCGGATAGCTCATAAAGCTCATACAATGTCATATCACAAATATGGTCATACATGTTATCAACTATCGATGCCTCTGTCCCATACAGGGTCTTACACGAAATCATATACGATGCCGATGTCCCAGACATGGTCTTACACGTAATCTCAAATTGATGCCAATGTCCCAGACGTGGTCTTATACGATATCATATCTCGGAATCCTATGTCATGACATATGTATTCTATATTATTCCTATGGTTCATACGGGATTTTCGGACTTTGTAACACTGTCGATACTTTCTCAATTTCACATATTCATCTTCCGTACCCATTCAGTACATTTCAATATCATATTAGCATGAATAAATCAATTCAAATACAATTATTTGCATATAAGCTTACCTCATACAGATACGAATGGACGGAATCGACTACTCGACCACTTTCGACTTCCCCCGATCTAATTCCCTTTTTTTTGTTCTTGATCTATGTAAATTCAAATTTCACTCATTTATTCACCAAATCATTCAATTCAATCCATAAACATATATTTAGGGCATTTTGGACTTTAGCCCCTATAATTTCACATTTTTAACATTTTAGTCATTATTACACAAAAAACACAAAATTCAACAAGACCATAGCTTGGTCGAATATTAGTGTAGTCCCTAGCAGCCTACAACTTTCATTTATTTCACAACTCAACCACTCAATTTACAAATTTCACAATTTAATCCTTTTTATTTAATTTCATCTAAAATCACTTTACAAAATATGTTAATCTATCAAGAACCATTTATTTCTCATAATCAAACATCACAAAACTCATGAATTCATCAACGCCATTTCATGAAATCATCAACAAAATCAGAAATTTAGGCATGGGCTAGCTAGTAAACACAACAATGATCTCAAAAACGTAGAAAGTATCAAAAATTAAACAAAACTCATACCTTAATTAGACCAAAACCATAGCCGAACCCTAGAAACTTTTTATTTTTTCTTTTTCTGTCAATTTTTGGTCAATAAGGTTGATAATGCATGAATTTGGCTTTTGTTTTTCTTAAATTAACTATAATATTCAAATTACCTTTATATCCTTATCAATCTTATTAAAATCCCACTAACATATGTCCATCTTTGTCCATTCATTTTAATCATGGTCTAATATCAAACATAAAGACCTCACACTTAAAACATTAAAACAATTCGGCACTTTAACAAATAAAAGGCCACTTTTACAATTTCTGCGATTAGTCATTTTTATCAAATTGAACACTCAAATGATCAAAATTTCATACAAAACTTTCACACATATTAATGCACGTGCAATAAACATGAAAAATAATATTAAAATAATTATACGACCTCATATTTGTGTTTTTGAAACCACTGTTCCAACTAGGGTCTAAATCGGTTTGTTACAATAGGCTTCCAAAGAGTACTAATATTATTAAATAGAATACCGTAGCTGATATTTCGGGCAAGTAGTTTTAAAACTACTGTCATCTCCATCTCCTTGTACAAGATTTCTTTAGATCAGAGAAGTTGATAGCCCAGATACCATTAATGGTGGACCTTATGATATCATCGTTTAATAGAATAAAGTCTTCATCACTTCCCCCGTCAAATCCCACAACATCCTGGCCAGCCCTAGACGAACCAGCCCCAAAGAGTTTGTCTTTCCATGACATAGCTACACTCAAAGGTGGACCAGAATCCATATCCATATCGACAGAAACCCCATTAGAAGCATCTTTAAACCTAACTTTCTTAGTGTTAGAGGTCATTAGATAACCGCGAATCACCATCACCGTCAACCACACTCAGAGAGCTTTCTATAGGGGAATAATAATTAACTCTTTTGTCTAATTTAAGACTTCAAAAAAGGTTTGCAAAAGTAGTAAATATCTCCACATAGGATTTTAATTTCATTCATTTAGAATAAAATATGTTAGCTGGAAACTGACGTAGGAATTTTATAACCTAATTTTTCCCAACGAAACTCGATAAAATGAGATAACAGAAACCTAACCCAGTTAAGCCAACGGTGGTCCAACGACGATGGCTCGATGGTGGTCCAACTAACAGTGGCGGTGACACAGAAGCGACGATGAAAAGATGGCAACGATGGAAATGTAGACTAATACTGCAATAGAATACTGTGGTGGCCAAGTTGACGACCCATAGTATGTTTTGAGTTAAAATTTGTAATTTTATAATTTTATTATTTTTCTAGGATGAAATCATGGAAACTTTGGCTGGTCAAAGTAATATAATTTTATACATTTATATTTATGACATAAGCATGATGTTAATTATATGACTATGAATGCATATTCATGCATATATGAGATAAGCAAGTCATATAGTTTATGTAACACCCCAAACCCAGCCTAGATGTTACGGCTGAATCTGGCAGTGTCACATTGAAGTGCTTTTCGAAAACATGATCTCGTTGAAAAATTCGTTTGAAAGTTAACGTCTCTTTGTGATCTTATCAAAACTTTAGGAGATCACATTCTTTGTTAAATCTCAAATCATCTTGACAAATTGTTAGCCATATTAGATCACTATTACTATGTTAAAACTAGGTTTGTTGCGGAAGCTTTTCAAAATTTGTTGCCTAAATGTGGTGTCTTTGAAAAATAGTTATCTTTGGAAAACTCGTCTTTTTCCTACACTAGCAGTTTATACCAAGCAAGTAAAACCCCAATTGAAAATTTAAAACCATAGAAAGGCCTTATGACAAAAATAAATACCCAAATCAAAATTTACTAGTAAATAAAATCAAGTATAAAATAGATGCAATCATGTGGCCACCTTTGAGTCCTTCATGGCACCAATCCGTCTAAGGTTGGGGATTACTTGTACAGATAAGCAAAAGGGTGAGTTTACGAAAACTTAGTGTGTAATCCCTTATCAAACAGTCAATCATACAGTATGTAGTAACAGTCCGGGCCTGAGCCCATTACAGTAAAAGTATCAACGTGGGCCTTAGCCCATTATAGTAACAGTAGCAGTGCAATAATGCAATGATAAATCCCACCCAATCCAGCCAGACACACCACTGCATCTAGCCAATTACACCATGTGGGGATAAAATCGACCCACCTAGCCAGACACACCAAGATTAGCACCAGTTGCGGCACTAAACTGTATTGCAGCAAAGCCGCCAGTAATATGAACGGCTTAAAGCCATCAGTAGGTCCATAGTCTTGGGCAGCCCGTGTGACCATATTAGTACAGTACAGTTCCTCCAAATACAATAACCCGTCCCCATGCAATGTGTCATGTCATAATATCATACGTGTATGCAAAATGTCATGCTCAATTACAGTCATACATATCATAGGGAAAATCAGTCTTTTTTACCTTACAAGGGTAAAACAGTCGTTTTTATCAACCTGAGGTCTAGGTACACTTACCTACCCATCAGAAGGTCCACAGTCATCTCGGACCACTCGTGTAACCTTAACCGTCAAAACAATGTATATGGGCCCAATGCCTATTATGCGGCCCACGTGGGCCCACATTCCCGTGTGGCCCACGAAGCTCAGAAATGACCTTGGCCAGGTGAACGGCACAGCTGGGTCCAACATTTCCACACATCAATGTGATTTACCAGTGTGGGGCCCACATGCCCATTGGGCCAACATGGCCCATTGCAGCTCAAAACAACCTAAGCCTATGAGATCGCTCATGGTGGTCTTTACGGCCAAACGCCCAAGTTTCGTGGGCTTAGATTTCCACACAAGCGATCGCACGCCCATGCAGCATCAAACATCGTATTTTTCAGCTTTCGGCTTTTGCTAATTCACAGTTAAGACAATGTGAATACACAACAAGTGAGTAGTGCAAGAGCACCGCAACCTACGTTCAATCAAGATTTTCAATTAATCACTTGACAATAGATTAACATCTCCTCTTACCCTTTGTAGCGACGTAAAATTTTGCTTCAAGTCGCTAATTGTGGCGATCTATGAGAGATTTTGAAAAATTGAATTTTGATTTTATTAAAACAAGGGGAGTCGCCACCGATCCTTTTTCCTAGGTGTGATCGGACACCTATAAAATTCATTTTAAAAAGGAAAATCAGGCTTAGGTCTACATTTGAAATCCAGAGAAAAATAGTAGGGTTCGGGAGTCGGTTACGCGCGGGGAAGGTATTAGCACCCCCGCGACGCCCAAAATTGGTATCTTAATAAACACATGTTGTCTTGATTTTCAAAAACGCGAGTTCGATTTGAGATTTAATCGTGATCCGTTCAAACACAAGAATTAAAAAAAAAAATTTAGTTCTTGAGAAGGGTGTTCCGTTTTAACACGAATCAACGTGATTCATCCAACATAGCGATGAAATCAACGACTTGGTATTAAATCGGTACATTGCCTTATTTTGAAAATTAATCGAGAATATGAAAAAAAACATTCTAAAACGATAAAAATTCGTGACAGGATTGTAATTAAAAGCAATTCACATATATATTAGGAACAAAAGCATGCAAACAATAAAACGCGAATATACGAAAATATAAACACGGTAATACGCAACATTAACGAATACGAACAATATTAAACAATTAATAAGGATATCAAGAAAACATATAATAATATGAAATGCATACACATAGTATATAATACAAAAATATACATAACAAAGTATTAAAATATGAAATAATATGAAAATATATATAGAGACATGAATGATATAATATTAATATATATACATACAAGATATATATAAAATATACACAATAAGTATAAATAATATAATAACAAAAATACACATATTACCAAATGTATTAAAATAGCGTTTGAAAATACATAAATAATATCATTGAAGATATATATACATAATATAGTATTTAAAAATGTACATAGGATAGTATATAAAAGAAATAATATACATACAAATAACACAATAGAATAAATTTATATACGTGAGATGGGCATTAGGAATAATAGTATATAAAAAAAATTAATAAGACTATATAAATATACACGTATATATATATATTAAAAATATGTACACAATGGCAGTATTAGAAGTATATGTATATATTAAAACATAATATTTAAAAGGGATGTACACGAAAACACATGATATATAAAATATTAAAAATATAATATTAAGAGAAGATGTAAGTATTAAAAAACATAGTAATAACAAACAATAATATTTTGATAATGATAATAAAAAACAACATAACAAGCTTAGTCGATTAAACAAGGTAAGAGGAACGAAAAGGATTGATTTGGAAGTAAAACACAAGATTCGGGATAGCCTTTAAAAATGAAACAAAAGAAAGAGACTTATTTGGATGCGCGCGCATAGGACAGGACTTAAATGGGTAAATATCCCAGCCTTTCAAAACGACGCTGTTCGTATGCAAGTTACCCAGCATTTATGGGCTAAATTGAAACAAAATACAAAATACAGGGACAAATTATAAACTGAATGTAGGACTATATTGTATGACACCAGAAAAACGAAAGGACCTGGCCAAAAAATAGACCAGGGCTCGAAAACGCGCGGATCCTCCCCGGATCGGGTCACTCGCGCGGATCCTGGTTGTAAAACGGCATCGTTTTGGGTCTTGGTGACCCATTCCAAAACGTCGTCGTTTACATGTGTTTTAAATACAAAAAAAATCATCCAAAAATTTCATTTTTTAGCCCTTTCCTTCAAAAATCAGAAAAAAACCTCTCAAAAGGGGGATATCGGTCCTCCGAGCCCTGGCCTGAGGTTGGCCGGACTCCGGTCATCGGACCACTGGCCTCCGTCGAGCCCGCCGCCCTATGCGGTGGTCGGAGCTCGTGAAAAAGACCTAATCGACCCTTTTAGAACCCCTAAACCCGATTCCAACCCTTAAAACACTCGAATCCTTCCCTAGAATAAAAAAACGAGACCAAAAACCTTTCGGATTCAAGGCTCTGATCGTCACCAGGTAAAAAGTTTCATACTTCTCTACTATTTCGTGTATATGATAGATGAAAAAACGAAGAATATATTAGTGATCTCCGAGAAAGATACCTATTTGTTCTTGTTATGTATCCGAAAGAAAGCCTCTATTTTTGTTTCTGTATATTCTTGAAAAAAAAACCTTCCCCCCTTTTTACAATCGGTTCCTTTTTGTTTATATAGCCGAATGCCAAATTTTTAATCTATTCTATTCTATTCTATTATTTTCTCTTTCTGCTCTCTGTTCTCATTTGTCCTTTTTTATGCTTGCTTATTCCTTGCCTCTGCTCTTCTGCTTATCACTTGCCATTTTGGTTGTTGTTTGCAGGTTCTATCGGGGTCAACGGAGGCAGAAGGGCCCTATTTTGGTGCAATGATGCTGGCAAAATGAGCCTCGGGGCTAGGGGGTATCGGGACGATGCGAGGGTTATGTGGCCGAGGTGGGTGCGGCGCACATGGAATCTTAGAAACCCTAGGGTTTCTGAGTCAGTTTAAGCTTAGCGGGCTAGGGAGGTGTTGGGCTATCAGAATTTGGGTCTGTAACGGGATTGGGTTTGGTTTAGTGTATTAGGGTGTAGTGGGTTAGTCGGGTTTAAAATTGGGCTAGGTTTGTATTTGGTTTTTGTTGGGTTGTAATTCAATGTAAATGGACATTTAAATTTTGGTTTGTATTTTTGATTGGCTTTTGGTCTGTTTTTGTTTGGTGCAAAATTGGGCTACAACAGCTGCCCCTCTTTGCTCATTGTCGTGTAACGGGAATAGAGCAAAGACATAAGGAAAGGCCAATTTTGCCTGGTCTTGCCAAATCTTGACCTCTTTGACGCTCTTCTTGTTCAGTTAGCCTCTTTTCAACCCACTACATCTTGCAACCTTGGCCCATTCCACTGCAACTTTGGGGATATGATGTTCATCATCTTCGATCTGTTTCATTGCAACCTCAGAGTGATAAGACTTGCAACTTCGACCTGTTCTACTACAACTTTAGGGTGTCAGAATCTGTATCTTCGGCCAGCTTCAATCTTTGTCCTTGGCGTATGACCCGAGGCTCAACTCATCTCTTGCAATATGAGTTGAATTTGAAAAACAGAAATTGAAAATACCTTGGCGTGTGAGCCAAGGCTCAACTCACCTCTCGTAATATGAGTTGATTTTAATAAAGAACAGAATTTGAGAAACAGAATTTGAAAATACCTTGGCGTGTGAGCCGAGGCTCAACTCACTTCTTGCAATATGAGTTAACTTTGGAAAGCATAAATTGAAAAACAGAAATTGAAAATACCTCAGTGTACCCTGAGGCTCAACTCACCTCTGTAATATGAGTTGATTTTGAAACATGAATTTGAAAGAAATTGAAAATACCTCAACATGTCTTGAGGCTCAACTCACCTCTGTAATATGAGTTGACTTTTGAAAAAGAAATTGAAAATACCTCAACGTGTCTTGAGGCTCAACCCACCTCTGTAATATGAGTTGATTTTTGAAACATAAGTTCAAAATGAAATTGAAAACACCTCAACGTGTCTTGAGGCTCAACTCACCTCTGTAATATGAGTTGATTTTTGAAACATAAGTTCAAAATGAAATTGAAAACACCTCAACGTGTCTTGAGGCTCAACTCACCTCTGTAATATGAGTTGATTTTTGAAACATAATTTGAAAATGAAATTGAAAACACCTCAACGTGTCTTGAGGCTCAACTCACCTCTGTAATATGAGTTGATTTTTGAAACATAATTTGAAATTCAAAGTACCTCAGCAGGTGACCTGAGGCTCAATTCACTTCTCGCAATATGAATTGAATTTTGATACATAAACAGAAATTTAAGGTACCTCAGCATGTGACCTGAGGCTCAATTCACTTCTCGCAATATGAATTGATTTTGAAAATGAAATTTAAAAATAGTACCAAACATATCCTCTGGTGAAATTCTGGTGTTTTTCCTTTGATTCAATGCAGGTAAAGCCTTTTGCTCTGCCAGGATACCTGAATTATGCCTGATGTGATCACGATATGCACATGTTAGTCTTAAATGCTTTTATGCCTACATGATTATGCTGTGTACTTTTAATTTATTCGTCAAGAATTTTATGATGATCGGCGTTCTTGGTCTCGACTCTTGACTCTTTTATCATGCTTTGTTTTAAACTTCACGAGCTATCTATGTTTCTCAGATGTCACCCTTTTGTCCCTGTCGAGCTTTGTCTTTGCCTTGAAGACTTTTGTATTTACCAAATTTTCATCCGAGTAATGCTCAACGTTACTTTCGTTTAGAGTACGTCATTCCACTATTTATCGTCCAAATAAACTACACAATGAGATGCCTAAAAATAGTCGAAATAGGTGCAAAAAGAGATGCCCCACATTTATTATCACTTCAAAGGTGACAAACAAAGAAAGTTGATCAAGAAAATCAAAGGGCTATGAAGCAAGAAAAAAAAAAAAAAAGATTGCGTTTAGTGGATACAAAGGTTCTGGATTTTCAACACATGAACTCTTCCACGTTTCTTAATCAAGAATCTTTCCGAGGTTGGACTTTTGCATAGAGGATTTCGCATTTTCGGAAGTACTTCAGATACTGTAGTCTTGCTGTCTAATTTATTGTTCAAATGGTCTTGTCCCCTTGGGCTTTGAATCTCCTTCATTAGAACGCCCTTTCGGGTTTTCATCCTAATCCTTTGGTTTATCAGGACGCCCTTTTCGGGTTTTCATCCTAATCTCTTTCTTCTTCTTCTTCTTTTTCTCTCTTTTTTTTTTTTTAAGCATAGTACTTCTTCACGGCATCGGAGTTTATAGGGTTCGGTAACTCTTTCCCATCCATCTCGCCGAGAATCAAAGCTCCGCCTGAGAAGGCTTTCTTTACAACGTATGGCCCTTCCCAATTTGGCGCCCATTTCCCTCGCAAGTCCTTTACGATTGGGAGAATTTTTCTGAGTACGAGTTCTCCTTCGTGAAACTCTCTTGGTCGTACTTTCTTATCATGAGCCGCGATCATTCTTTTCTGGTACATCTGCCCATGACAAATTGCCTTTAAGCGCTTTTCTTCGATGAGATTCAGCTGGTCGAATCGAGCTTGAACCCATTCTGCTTCTTCTAGTTTTGATTCCATTAAGACTCGTAGAGAAGGAATCTCAATCTCGATAGGTAGCACAGCCTCCATTCCATAGACCAAGGAGAAAGGAGTTGCCCCCGTAGATGTTCTCACAGATGTACGGTATGCAAACAAGGCGAATGGTAGCTTTTCATGCCAGTCTTTATATGTCTCAATCATTTTCCCAATGATTCTCTTGATATTCTTGTTGGCCGCTTCAACAGCTCCATTCATTTTCGGGCGATAGGGTGAGGAATTATGATGCTTTATCTGGAATTGCTCACACACTTCTTTCATCATTTTGTTGTTCAAATTCAAAGCATTATCTGAAATGATTTTCTCAGGCAGACCATATCGGCAAATGATTTCTTTTTTAAAAAACTTACAGACTGCCGTTTTCGTCACATTAGCGAATGAAGCTGCCTTTATCCATTTTGTGAAGTAATCTATTACCACAAAAATGAATCGATGCCCTTTAGAAGCTTTTGGAGAAATTGGTCCTATAACATCCATGCCCCACATGGAGAAAGGCCACGGAGAAGTCATAACATGAAGTGGCGAAGGAGCTACATGAATCTTATCGCCGTAAATTTGACATTTGTGGCATTTTCTCGCATAACTGATACAATCACTTTCCATCGTTGACCAGTAATAACCGAGCCTCATGATCTTCTTGGCCATAGTGAAACCGTTGGCATGTGTTGCACAGATTCCTTCATGGACTTCTTCGAGTATTTTCTTGGCTTCAACAGCATCCACACATCTCAAGAGTACTTGATCTTTCCCTCTTTTGTACAAAATATCCCCGTCAAGAACAAATCCTGCAGACATTCTTCTAATTGTTCTTTTGTCGTTCTCATTTGCTTGTTCAGGATATCTTTGATTCTTGACATATTCTAAGATATCGTAGAACCATGGTCGTCCATCTGTTTCTTTCTCAATGCTACAACAGTGTGCAGGGGCCTCGTATATGCTCATTTTCAAGGGCATTATTTCTGTTTCTCTATTTGCTTTGAACATTGAAGCCAAAGTGGCCAAGGCATCAGCCAATTGATTTTCTTCTCGTGGGAGGTAGTTAAAAGTTATTTCTTTGAATTCTTTGATCAATTCAACCACTAGATCACTGTATTTGATCAATTTTGGATCTCTCACTTCCCAGTCTCCGCGGATTTGGTAGACCACTAGGGCCGAGTCCCCGTACACTTCTAGGGTTTCAATATTTCGCTTGATGGCTGCATGAAGTCCCATGATACAGGCCTCATATTCTGCTATGTTGTTGGTACAAAAGAAATTCAGTCTTGCAGTGAGCGGATAATGATTTCCTTCTGGTGATACTAGGATTGCTCCAATTCCATGCCCCAATGCGTTCGATGCACCGTCAAAATTCATCTTTCATGGCTTCTCCTTCGATGGTTCGGATTCCTTCTCCGTGATGCACATTAAGTCCTCGTCTGGGAAGTCGAATTTTAGGGGTTCATATTCCTCTGTCGTCCGAGTTGCTAAAAAGTCAGCTATTGCGCTCCCTTTTATCGACTTCTGACTCACATAGGCAATGTCGTATTCCGATAGGAGGATCTGCCATCGTGCCATTCTTCCTGAGAGCGCAGGCGATTCCATCATGTATTTAATTGGATCCAATTTTGAGATTAGCCATGTTGCATGATATAGCATATATTGTCTGAGTCTCCGAGCTGTCCAGACCAAAGCACAACAATATTTTTCAATAGACGAATACTTCGCCTCACATTCTGTGAACTTTTTACTGAGGTAGTAAATCGCCTTTTCTTTCTTTCCTGACTCGTCGTGTTGCCCCAGTACACAGCCCATTGAATTTTCAAACACGGTCAAATACAAAATCAGCGGTCTTCCTGGGGTTGGTGGTACTAGCACAGGGGGACTTGACAAATACTGTTTTATTTTATCAAAGGCCACCTGACACTCTTCGTTCCACTCTCCAGGGTTATGTTTTCGAAGAAGCCGAAAAATTGGATCGCATTGATTGGTGAGTTGAGCGATGAATCGGGCGATATAGTTCAATCTCCCCAAAAATCCTCTGACTTCTTTTTGTGTGCGCGGAGATGGTAACTCTTGAATGGCTTTTATTTTGTCTGGGTCGACCTTGATACCCCTTTCACTGACAATGAAGCCTAGCAGCTTCCCTGAGGTGACCCCAAATGTACACTTAGCTGGGTTAAGCTTTAGCTGAAACTTTCTCAGTCTTTCGAATAACTTTCTGAGGTTTACCACATGCTTTTCTTCTCCTCGGGACTTAGCAATCATGCCGTCGACATAGACCTCTATTTCTTTATGCATCATATCATGGAATAACGTCACCATGGCCCTTTGATATGTTGCCCCAACGTTCTTTAATCCAAATGGCATCACCTTGTAGCAGAAAGTTCCCCACATCGTTGTAAAGGTGGTTTTCTCCATATCTTCAGGAGCCATCTTGATCTGATTGTACCCCGAGAATCCGTCCATGAAGGAGAATAACGAATGTTTTGCCGTATTATCCACCAATGTATCAATGTGTGGTAGAGGAAAGTTATCTTTGGGACTCGCCCGATTTAGGTCGCGATAGTCCACGCACATCCGTACTTTGCCATCTTTCTTCGGTACCGGAACAATGTTCGCCACCCATTCGGGATATTTGGATGCTTGTAAGAAGCCAGCATCGAATTGTTTCTTGACCTCTTCTTTTATCTTCAACAACATTTCAGGTCTCATCCGCCTTAGTTTCTGCTGAATAGGCTTACACTCTGGTTTCAATGGGAGTTTGTGGACCACTATATCCTCATCCAATCCTGGCATGTCCTGATATGACCAAGCGAATACATCTTTGTACTCATGCAGCAAAGCAATCAAGTTGTGCCTAGTGTTAACTGTAATGGAAGTCCCAATTTTCACTTCTTGTTTTCTTTCTTCTGTCCCCAGATTTATTATTTCAACAGATTCTTGATGAGGTAGAATCTGTATATCCTCTTGTTCCACCATTCTCAGTAAGTCGGGAGACGAGACATAGTCTTCAGCACTTTCTTCGGCTTCAAATTCTCCTAAGCAAATAGCCCTCTCAAAATCAATTTCAAGATTCGTAACGGGTTTGTTCATGTTATTGATATCCGAGCACCTGAAAATTAAATGGAAAAGAAAACTATAGAAGGGCGCTGAAGTATTTGAAAACAATAAGCAAAATGCTATGGGATGGTATGAAGTAAGTGTAAAAATAGGTCATGAAATGGAAGAATAATTGTAGGAATGTAAAAAGGTCGTGACAAAATGCATCCTCATTGTCATTCATTTGAAAGATAAAGAGCAAATTACAAGCTCTTACAGCAAGATCCCATTATATTTAGGGACACAAAAGAGTTAGCATCGAGCATTACTCTGAGGGAAACTTAGAAACTACAAGGAGGTCCTCAGCAGTCCAATTGTTCAGTTTAAAACCGGGAGGGCAGGGGCGTATCCTTGAAACATCCTTACTCGCATCAGCTCCTTCATCGATAGCACTTATGCTGATATTTTGAAAACCCTTTTCGATTAACACCAGCGTACTTCTAGGGTTCTCTTCTTCGGGGTATATCGTTCCCGCTGATGTGAACGTTTTCGACAAGGGAGGGTACTCTATGGGCTCCCATTCCACTTCTCGGCCCAAGGTTCTTGCAACCCTTCTTTCTTGGTCTTTCTTCCATTGCTTTCTTAGTTGACGTGCATTTGGTTGAAAACCTAGGCCATACCGAGCTTTGTGGGGTACCGGTTTCAGAGCCCTAACTATTCCTTGTTGATATTTCCCCAGACCTCTTCTCGCTCGGGCTCCTCTCCCTACAGTCAACTTAATCCCCATCTTTGTGTTCTTTGATAACTTGGGCACGGGGATCCTGCTTCCCTCCGCGACAAATGTAGCGTTGACGAACTCTAGGGACCGGAAGGAGCATTCAATTGCATCTTGGCTTACCTCGACATAAGGTGCATCAGCAGAGACGGAGGCGACGATATCTTCCTCGCCTTCAACAGTAACTAGACCACCATCCATGATAAGCTTCATTTTTTGGTGGAGTGACGATGGGACAGCTCCTGCGGAATGGATCCAAGGTCTTCCCAACAGGCAGTTATATGATGGCGTGATGTCCATGACCTGAAACTCGACGTTGTATACGTAAGGGCCCACTTCCAGAGGGATCTCAATTTTTCCCATAACGTCCCGCCTTGTTCCATCAAAGGCTCTCACCGTGGAATGACAGGGCCTTAGATAGGACAGGTCCATTGGAATTCTGGAGAGTGTAGCCAATGGCATGACATTGAGTGCTGATCCATTATCAATGAGCACATTAGGTATGATGTAACCCTTGCAGCGGGTTGTAATATGCAGCGCTTTCACTGAGCCCCTACCATTAGGCGGTATTTCATCATCGCTGAAGGATATGAAATTGACCGCATTTAGATTGTTCACCCACTTGTCAAGCTTTTCCACGGATATGTTGTTCGCCACGTAAGCTTGGTTTAATACTTTTAACAATGTGTTCCGGTGTGGCTCCAAATTTAGCAATAGGGATAGTACTGAAATTTTTGCCGGCTGCCTGCTTAATTGTTCCACCACGTTGTACTCGCTGTGCTTGATAAACTTCAAAAATTCTTGCGCCTCTTCTTCATCCACGGGCTTTTTAATTTCCTGTTCGGGCACGATTTCATGCTCATTTTCAATTTCATGCATTGGCGCTTTTCTTTTCTGTTTCGAGTCGTTGACCTTCTTTGCCGGTTCCACCTCTTTGGAGTAGCATCTCCCACTGCGGGTAAAATGACCCACTTTCTCGATACTTTCAGTTGTAACATCAGACTTTTTACTTTCTGGCGTGACAATGTTAATGCCATATTTCCAAGGTACAGCTTTATCATCCTTATAGGGAAAAAGAGATGGTACTTCTATTATAATTTTCGGTTTCTCCTGCTCTCTCTTGGCATCGTAGTAGATTACTAATGGCCGATCGGCGCTATAGGAAAAACCTGATGATTGGTCGTCAGAGGCACACACCTCTCCTTCGTCTGCCTCTCCACCTTTGTTGAAAATTTCAACTTCTTTACTATCCATCATATCTTGGAGTACTTCCTTAAACTCCTCACACGACTGGACATCGTGCTCTGTACTATCATGGAAGTCACAAAAAATTTGCGCCCTTTCAACTCTTTCTTCAAACACTCTATTAGGATGGCAGAGTAACCCTTTCTTAGTCAACACCTCCCAGATTTTCTGCAGAGGTGTTCTCACTTCAGAAACCCATTTCTTGACTTGCCGTTTGTCTCTTTTTTCCAATGCACTCACATTCCCTTCAGCGTGGTTTGGGAATGGATTCCCGGTCGTTCCACCCGTGCCATCAAATTTCAAGATACCTGCATCGACGAGTCCTTGCACTCTTCTTTTGAAGGCGAGACAGTTTTCCGTTGAGTGCCCCTGATTCCCAGCATGATAAGCGCAACTAGCGTTTGGATCGTACCATTTCGGGTACGGAGGCTTCAAGGGCGCCATGTAATGTGGAGAGATCAACTGTTTTTCTAAGAGTTTTGGGTATAGCTCCCCGTACGGTACAGGAATAGGGGTAAATTGTTGTCTCTCAAAATTGGGTCTCACTGGTCTTGGCTCGTTCTTATGTTGGCTTTGGGTGAGCGTTGTGTTTTGTGGGAACGTGGCGTTTGGTCTAGGGCTGTTTGTGGCATAAACAGGGTAAGAAGGGTACGGAGGTGGCGCTTGGTAGTAAGGGGTTTGAGGCGGATAGTAGAAATTTGGGGGTGGGTAGTTTCGTGGTCGAGGTTGGCTCGGATACGGGTTGGAGGCGTAACGGCTTCCTACTCCTACCATGTGGGTCTCTGGGTCTTTTTTCTTTATAGGCATTGTTCTTCTGGGATTTTCTTGCCCCTCCATTCTACCACTTTTGACAGCATTCTCAATAAGTTCGCCAGATATAACAATATCTGCAAAGTCTTTTGTGGCACTTCCCACCAGTTTATCATAAAATGGTGTTTTCAAGGTGTTTATGAAGAGGACAGTTATCTCGGTTTTTGTCAATGGAGGTTCTACTTGAGCCGAGATGTCTCTCCATCTTTGTGCGTATTGTCGGAACGTTTCCGACGGTTTCTTTTCCATCATCTGTAACGTCATACGATCGGGTACCATGTCCGTCACGTGCTTATACTGCTCACAAAATGCTGACGCTAGATCCTTCCATGTTCGGATCTTCTCTCTGCTAAGCTGGTTATACCAGCGAAGAGCCGATCCAGCAAGGCTATCTTGGAAACAATGTATAAGCAGTTTATCTTCATTTACATATCCGGTCATTTTTCGACAATACATGACCAAGTGTGCCTTTGGACACCTTGTCCCATCATACTTCTCGAAATCAGGTGTTTTAAAATTCGGCGGTAAAACCAAACCAGGTACTAAACTAAGCTCCTTAGCACCTAGCGCAGAGAAGACCTCAGTGCCCTCTATCGCTTTTAGTCTTTCTTCTAGACTTTTGTACTTTTCTTGGACCTCATAATCTTCCACTCTCAACCTAGCAATTTCCGCCGGATCATCTAGATCTGGGACTGGCGGGTTGGCAGGAACAGACACAAATATCCCCTGTCCCAGATGTGTGGTTGGCACAGGTCGTTGTTCTAAGCCAGCGGATTCCCCTTGAGTTTGTATTCTTTGCGTCATATGAGGTGGAGTGAATCCCGGTGGGTAAAGTGGATCTTGATCAAGGTTAACAACCTCAGGATTCTGCATGGGCCCCTTCCCTTTGACCAGGGCTGACATCATTTCCATCATTTTAGCCATCTGCTCTCTTTGTTCCAGTGACTCCTCCCGGGACCTCACCATCAAATCCCTTGTTTCTTGCTGTGATTTGGCCAGTTGCTCTTGCAATTCCCGTTGAACTCTTTCCATTCTCTCGATTCTTTCATTAAACTCTGCCTCCATTACTCTAGTTTGTCGTCTCGTTCTATATGAATGTCGTGATTCCAGCCTTGTATTGTTGCAACTGCGAATTGTACGATTCTAACCTTAGTGAACGATCACGGGATATGTGTATGCAATGAATCGATGCATGAATGCTATATGAATGTTAGTCATGAATGCATATGCAAAAATTAGGTGTTGATTTCAAGATAGCCCCTATCTAGGCATTTCATTCATTCAAAAGAGTTCGTTACAAACTATTTTGCCATCTTATTTGGCTATTACACGAACTTTCTAGCTATATCACTATATTTCTTTACTCGCTCTAGGAATTCTGATATGCTCGATCGTTGACTTGGTGGGAATCGACAACTGAGATCTTCTGCTTCTTCTGATAATTGGACCATGTATATTGCCACTCCACGGATTTCATTAATCAAGAAGCCAAGTTGCATTTCCCTTTCCTGGAGGTCCGTTTTATAAGTATGGATATCTCTATCGTATTGATCACTTTTTTCTTCCAAGGCCTTTAAGAGAGTATCCAATTGTTGTTGTTGAGCTTGCATCGCGTCTTCCAAATCTCTTATTCTTTCTCTTAACCCCTGACATTCAGATAGGCTAGTCATCAGTTCATTAGACGCAGTCTCATATTCAGCATTTTTCTTTCTCAATTCTAACATGGCCCGAGCAGTCTTTTCCTCCTCTTTCTTCGCCTTCCCTTTCCAAAATTCCATTCCGCCTTTTACGTTACTCAATTCTTCCTTCCATTCTTCAGGTGACTTGCCTAGTCCGCTAGTTTTGATAGTGGCTCTTAGCTTCTTATTTTCCAAGTGAAGGTCTCTTAAGTCGTTCTTCACGATTTCGGCCTCTTTTTGTACTTTTTCAGTCCTAGATCTTTCAATTTGAACATCAATCTTTAATTGGTAATTTTCTTCTTGAATGACGCTGAGATCCCGCAACATCTTGGATTTCTCGCGTTCAAATTCTCCTCTAGCTATTTCAAGCTCGGATGGTGCTTCCTCTATGAAAGGGTTCTGAGCAGCATGACTTGTCGACGATATTTGCTGGCTTTTCATCCGTTGCTTTCTCCATACATCATAGTCTTGGGTGAGAGTATCGGCATACAACGCCAACTCCATCAGATAAATTCTTTTCCAAGACTTAGCGGTGTCTCGAACCTTCTTCATGTAGCCCTCGCCCGCGAAAGGGAATTCGGATTGCGCTAAACCTCCGGTGGCGGGTATGAATTGTCTCGAAGAAAACTGTCTTTGGACCAATAGCGGGGTGTATCCGACTCCTCCCCACAGACCTAGCAGTGGTACCCAATCCTGATCTCCGACCTTATACAATAAGACAGACGGGCGTATCCATGGCGCCCTCCATGTCACATCTTTAGCGCGGAGATTCTGAAAAACTTAGACCCAATGTTGTTCAGTAACCTCTTTAGGCCATTCCCTCTTACAATAGGCTTCAAAAGGGGAAAACATCTTTGAAAACATATGATACGGCGTGCGTTCTTCTTTCCAAAAGTGGCTCATAATCCAAACATTGAGCAGTTGTGCACATCTAATAAATCGTCCTTCCCCTTTCTTCCGACAACTATTCAAGGACCTGAAGGTTTCGGCTAGGATTGTTGGGACAGGGTTGACTCCTTGTTTTAACCTCTCGAAGAAATCTACCACCGCGACTTCAATGTGCCCGAGGACTTTCGGAAAGACAACCAACCCGTAGACGGCTAAAGCAAACAGATTTACCCTCTTCAAGGTGTCAGGATGGCTCGAGACCAAATCTCGTATAGAGGACCACGGATTACAAATAGTTTCATTCTTCTTCTTTATCTGCTTCTCGGCCCATGCGTCGGTCATATCCGTCAACCTCATTATTTTCTTTTTGAAGGTCATCGGTTTAGGCTCTTTTACATAGATCTTGTGGGGTTGTACATTATCAATGCGAAGTAAGGCTGCATATTCCTCGATAGTGGGGGTCATATCTTCCCCATTGAAAATGAAACATTGATAGGCGGGATCCCAAAATTTGACCAAAGCTTGTATCAACTGCTCATCTACCTTGACAGCAACTAGGTTAGCTATGTCACCATACCTCTCGATGAAGATTCCCCTAGTATCCGAATCCCATTGATTCCAAATCTGGACTAAATCTTCAAGATTATTTTGACGGACATTCACCATTATGTGCCCCGGTAAATCGGCAACACACCCTTCCGTTAAGCTATCCCCTCTTTCTCTTTGGGTTTTCAAGGACCAATCTCGAACCGTGACATTCCTCTCGGTTATTTGTGTAATCGACTCCTCCATTAGAAACCCGTTTTTTGGCAACTGGTCTCTAGTCAACACCTTCCTAATATGATGCCTAGAATGCATGATGACAAATAAGACAACAACAAATCATGGTTAGTAACATAAGTTAAAAGGAAAACGAAAAATTTGACAAATTAAGCTATCCGAAAACCCGATTCCCTTGCATAAAAAGTAAAAATAGAAAAGGTAAGAGACGTTTCTTCCGGTACTTATTTTGGTAATTTGCTAAATGGACAGAGGTTTGGCGTGGCTCTAGTCGGGTAGCTCGTACGTTTCACTATATGCGGTTTTGGTTCTAAATAGGTATTCGAATTGTCCGTACTGTCATCTACTAAGATTAGTACGAAACCTCGGTCATAGCCCGTCATAGGCTCACGAGTTCAATTCGAAGGATTACATTTACTTATGCCTATGCGGAGGGACAAGTTAACTCACGAAAGCATAAGTCATATGTAACCCGAAAGTATTCACTAGCCTGTGCGGAGGGACGAGTTAACTCACGAAGGCGTAGCGTTTACTTTCACTTAAATGGACAGAGCCCGGATATGGCGCTCATGTTATGCAGAATGCACGTGTACGATGTGTGGGGAGAGACTCACAAACCTTCCACTCTATTTAAAGCTAAACTAAGAACGTAAACTTTAGATTTAAACAAAAGAATAAAACAAGCACGCAAAAACATTCGCAATAATTACAAATGCATGATTTTCAAAAATGAAATTTTCGGATTATGGTTAAATATCAAATTGAACAAAGAATTTTGAAAATTTTAACAACACGTATTTGTTTCAAGACTCGACTATCAAAAACTGACGTCCCCAGCGGAGTCGCCAGCTGTAGCGACGTAAAATTTTGCTTCAAGTCGCTAATTGTGGCTATCTATGAGAGATTTTGAAAAATTGAATTTTGATTTTATTAAAACAAGGGGAGTCGCCACCGATCCTTTTTCCTAGGTGTGATCGGACACCTATAAAATTCATTTTAAAAAGGAAAATCAGGCTGAGGTCTACATTTGAAATCCAGAGAAAAATAGTAGGGTTCGGGAGTCGGTTACGCGCGGGGAAGGTATTAGCACCCCCGCGACGCCCAAAATTGGTATCTTAATAAACACATGTTGTCTTGATTTTCAAAAACGCGAGTTCGATTTGAGATTTAATCGTGATCCGTTCAAACACAAGAATTAAAAAAAAAAATTTAGTTCTTGAGAAGGGTGTTCCGTTTTAACACGAATCAACGTGATTCATCCAACATAGCGATGAAATCAACGACTTGGTATTAAATCGGTACATTGCCTTATTTTGAAAATTAATCGAGAATATGAAAAAAAACATTCTAAAACGATAAAAATTCGTGACAAGATTGTAATTAAAAGCAATTCACATATATATTAGGAACAAAAGCATGCAAACAATAAAACGCGAATATACGAAAATATAAACACGGTAATACGCAACATTAACGAATACGAACAATATTAAACAATTAATAAGGATATCAAGAAAACATATAATAATATGAAATGCATACACATAGTATATAATACAAAAATATACATAACAAAGTATTAAAATATGAAATAATATGAAAATATATATAGAGACATGAATGATATAATATTAATATATATACATACAAGATATATATAAAATATACACAATAAGTATAAATAATATAATAACAAAAATACACATATTACCAAATGTATTAAAATAGCGTTTGAAAATACATAAATAATATCATTGAAGATATATATACATAATATAGTATTTAAAAATGTACATAGGATAGTATATAAAAGAAATAATATACATACAAATAACACAATAGAATAAATTTATATACGTGAGATGGGCATTAGGAATAATAGTATATAAAAAAAATTAATAAGACTATATAAATATACACGTATATATATATATTAAAAATATGTACACAATGGCAGTATTAGAAGTATATGTATATATTAAAACATAATATTTAAAAGGGATGTACACGAAAACACATGATATATAAAATATTAAAAATATAATATTAAGAGAAGATGTAAGTATTAAAAAACATAGTAATAACAAACAATAATATTTTGATAATGATAATAAAAAACAACATAACAAGCTTAGTCGATTAAACAAGGTAAGAGGAACGAAAAGGATTGATTTGGAAGTAAAACACAAGATTCGGGACAGCCTTTAAAAATGAAACAAAAGAAAGAGACTTATTTGGATGCGCGCGCATAGGACAGGACTTAAATGGGTAAATATCCCAGCCTTTCAAAACGACGCTGTTCGTATGCAAGTTACCCAGCATTTATGGGCTAAATTGAAACAAAATACAAAATACAGGGACAAATTATAAACCGAATGTAGGACTATATTGTATGACACCAGAAAAACGAAAGGACCTGGCCAAAAAATAGACCAGGGCTCGAAAACGCGCGGATCCTCCCCGGATCGGGTCACTCGCGCGGATCCTGGTTGTAAAACGGCATCGTTTTGGGTCTTGGTGACCCATTCCAAAACGTCGTCGTTTACATGTGTTTTAAATACAAAAAAAATCATCCAAAAATTTCATTTTTTAGCCCTTTCCTTCAAAAATCAGAAAAAAACCTCTCAAAAGGGGGATATCGGTCCTCCGAGCCCTGGCCTGAGGTTGGCCGGACTCCGGTCATCGGACCACTGGCCTCCGTCGAGCCCGCCGCCCTATGCGGTGGTCGGAGCTCGTGAAAAAGACCTAATCGACCCTTTTAGAACCCCTAAACCCGATTCCAACCCTTAAAACACTCGAATCCTTCCCTAGAATAAAAAAACGAGACCAAAAACCTTTCGGATTCAAGGCTCTGATCGTCACCAGGTAAAAAGTTTCATACTTCTCTACTATTTCGTGTATATGATAGATGAAAAAACGAAGAATAGATTAGTGATCTCCGAGAAAGATACCTATTTGTTCTTGTTATGTATCCGAAAGAAAGCCTCTATTTTTGTTTCTGTATATTCTTGAAAAAAAAAACCTTCCCCCCTTTTTACAATCGGTTCCTTTTTGTTTATATAGCCGAATGCCAAATTTTTAATCTATTCTATTCTATTCTATTATTTTCTCTTTCTGCTCTCTGTTCTCATTTGTCCTTTTTTATGCTTGCTTATTCCTTGCCTCTGCTCTTCTGCTTATCACTTGCCATTTTGGTTGTTGTTTGCAGGTTCTATCGGGGTCAACGGAGGCAGAAGGGCCCTATTTTGGTGCAATGATGCTGGCAAAATGAGCCTCGGGGCTAGGGGGTATCGGGACGATGCGAGGGTTATGTGGCCGAGGTGGGTGCGGCGCACATGGAATCTTAGAAACCCTAGGGTTTCTGAGTCAGTTTAAGCTTAGCGGGCTAGGGAGGTGTTGGGCTATCAGAATTTGGGTCTGTAACGGGATTGGGTTTGGTTTAGTGTATTAGGGTGTAGTGGGTTAGTCGGGTTTAAAATTGGGCTAGGTTTGTATTTGGTTTTTGTTGGGTTGTAATTCAATGTAAATGGACATTTAAATTTTGGTTTGTATTTTTGATTGGCTTTTGGTCTGTTTTTGTTTGGTGCAAAATTGGGCTACAACACCCTTTCTTCCAAATATTTACCAACTTGCCTTGATTGAACGAAAGAATATCCCACACTAAATCCAATTCGTGAAACTGATTACGAACTACTTTAGAGGTAACCTGCATTCCAAACACACTTAATATCTAACATGGTATACGCACATAGATTGAACCAAGCGTACAACCACTTACCAAAAATATAAACCAAGAGTAGAGCAGAGAATAATCGGCCTCCTAACAGTAAGTATCCACCCACTACCCTAATAATTGTCTGCAGTAAAAAGGGAGTGTTAGAAAGAAGAAAAAGAAGAACAACTATTCATATGATGAAAGAGATAATATGAGAGAAGAACCATGTCACTGCTATTACCACCAAAATTGACAGAGAAGAAGAAAGAAAAGTCGGTGCAACAAGAGAAGAAGAAAAAGAGAATAATCGGCCTCCTAATAGTAAGTATCCACCCACTACCCTAATAATTGTCTGCAGTAAAAAGGGAGTGTTAGAAGGAAGAAAAAGAAGAACAACTATTCATATGATGAAAGAGATAATATGAGAGAAGAACCATGTCACTGCTATTACCACCAAAATTGACAGAGAAGAAGAAAGAAAAGTCGGTGCAACAAGAGGAAGAGATATTCGGCCAAACACACCCGATTCCAAAAGCTTAAGAATAGATGTTAGAACAGACACCAAAAATAAAGAATAAAGAAGGAAGATTCGGCCAAAAATTGAGAAAGAAAGGGTAAAGAGAACAGAAAAATGAAGAGGGAGGAGAGAAAGATATTTTTGGCTAAGGTTGAGAGAGAGGGAGAGAATAGCAGTCGGCCAACAAATGTGAGGGGATTGAGGGGAAGAAGGTTGACTACGAAAAGAGTGAAGGAAAAGATGAGAATCGGCCAAAGGTACAAAAGAACCAAAACAAGAAAACCTAAATGGTAACTAGAGATATTCGGCTACCCCAAAGTAGAGAATAAAAAGAACCCGGTAGTGATAGAAATTACAAAAAAAAAGAAGAGGGTAAAATTGCACAAAACTCCTCCCAAAACCGAAACCAAAGAGTGCAAACACAAAAGAAAACACTTGGTAGCAACTGAAATGAAGAAAAGAAACCTACTACTCCCCCAAAACCGAAATCCTTTGAGCACCTAATGTCCCTATATGGCATCAACACTTCCTCTCATTCAAATTTCCTATTTTTCCTCCTATAATCTCTCTTCAACAAACACTCCCATGTCTTAATATCTTCTCCTTGATTTCAGCAACTACACTCCCATTACACCTCCACTACTTTAGTATTTCAGTCAAACTTTAACACTGGCATGTGCAAGAAGCAAAATAAAACATCCCACTACTTTTCCCAAGATTTGAACATCAACCCTTTGGCCTGGATAACACGTCACCTACCACTAGACCCCAGCCTCCTTTTGTGTCATGTTTTAAACACAATAATTTAAAAAGCCTACCTGCTAGAGTCAAGGTTTGTTCAAGTAAAAACAAAAATTTTGCATAAACCAAGGCTTGAACCCAGGGCTTCTCAGTGACTCCTAAACGCTCCTAAATCACTTAACCATTAAAGCAAACATACAATTTGTGCCACAACATACAAAACTTAAAGACTTAAAATTTTGAGGCGTTACAACTCTACCCACTAAAAGAAATTTTGGCCTCGAAATTTACATGGTCAAAACAAATGAGAGTATTATTGTCGCATCGCCTCTTCATATTCCCACGTGGCCGCCTCAGAATTGTGATTTTGTCAAAGTACCTTAACCAGTAGGATAGATTTCTTTCTCGGTACTTATACCTCATGGTTCAATACTTGCACCGATTACTCCTCGAAAGTCAGATCTGGCCTAACCTCGATCTCCTCGGTCAAGACAATATGCGTGGGATCAGAGTGGTAACATTGTAGCATTGAGATGTGAAACATATCGGGAATCCGGTCCGACTCTGGTTGCAACTCAAGCTGATAAGCAACTGGTCCGACACACTTTAGTATCCGGTAAGGCCCAATGAATCTAGGGCTTAGCTTGCCCTTTCGCCCAAACCTCAGTATTTTTGTCCAATGTGAGACTTTAAGAAAAACATAATCCCCCATAGAATACACAATCTCCTTACGCTTCAAGTCTGCATATGATTTTTGTCTATCTGATGCTGCTTTTAACTATTTTCAAATTAGCCTAACATTGTCCTCGGTATCAGAAACCAACTCAGGGCCTAGAACATGCTACTCACCCAATTCCGTCCAACACGAAGGATTATGACGCCTATGACCATATAACACCTCGTACGGTGCCATTTGTATGCACGACTAGTAGCTATTGTTATCTGCAAACTCTGCTAACAGTAAGTAGTCTTCCTAACTGCCTCGGAAATCTATTACACAACTCCTTAACATGTCCTCCAATATCTAAATCACCCTCTCCAACTAACCATCTATTTGAGGATGGAATGCAGTATTGAAGTACAACCTTGTACCAAGTTCCTCATGTAATTTCTTCCAAAACTGAGACGTGAAACTAGAATCTCTCTTAGATATTATGGAAACCGGTACCCCATGCAGTCTTACAGTCTCAGCCACATATAACTTCGCCAGCTTCTGCAACGAGTAATTAATACGGACTAGTATAAAATAGGCAGACTTGGTCAATCCATCCATGATGACCCATACCGAATCTTTCTTAGTAGGCATTAAGGGCAGCCCACTAACAAAGTCCATAGTTACCCTGTAACACCCCAAACCCACCCTAGAAGTTAGGCCCGAATCTGGCGTGTCACATTGAAGTGTTTTTCGAAAACCTTGTCTCTATTGAAAACCTTTCTTATTAAAACTTGTTGCCATTTAAAACTTGTGTAAAATCTTGAATTTCGTATGCATATTTTTAAAACGTGGTTTATTAAAGGACGTTCTCTTGTAAAATGCTATTACTTTAAAACCTTAATTGTTACGGAAACTTAATTTCAAACAGTTGCGGAAACGTGATATTTTGAAAAAATAGCTGTTGTTTTGGAAAAATCGTTTCCGACTTCTAGCAATTATAAAACAATAAATAAAATCCCAAATGTAAAAACCAAAAAGTTTAGAAGGCCTTCTCTGAGTCCCTCACAGCACCGATCCTCCTAAACCTAGGGATTACCTACACAGTTATTAAACGGGGTGAGTTTTATGAAAACTCAGTGTGTAATCCCTTACTATATAAAATAAACAGTCAGTCATACAAAAGAATTAAAAGTCTGGGCCCCAGCCCCACTACTGTTAAAGTATCAATTAGGCCTTAGCCCACTATAATAGATAGTACCAGATGGGCCTTAGCCCATTACAGAATCAGAAGCATTATCAGAATTAGAATCAAAATCAGAATCAGAATCAGGTAGACCTAAGCCCAAAACAGAATCAGTAAGAGTATAATACAGATATGCAGAACAGACTAGGTCGAAGCCCTATACAGAACAGATCAGTTTGGGCCTTAGCCCTATACAAAACAGTGTGGGCTAAGGCCATAGTAGAGTCAGAACAATATGCGAATGCAATCCCAACCCAGTTCAGCCATCACACCACCTATACCAACCCAACACACCATATGGGGAATAACTCGACCCACCCAGCCCTATACACCAATAACGTAGCCATGCTGCTAATAACAAAAAACGTGGCAAAGCCACCAGAATCAGAAACGTAGCAAAGCCACTAGCACAGAACTTCTTCCAAATCGATGTCCCAACCCAATACGTCGTGTATGCTATGCTCAATCATTTCACATGTATGCAGAATGGCTATGTTTAGTATTAGTCATTTAAACACATATTAAACATATCAATCACACAACCACGATCACGTCAGTCAAATCACTGTCATACGAACACAGTCAAATCCGCCAAACACACAGTCCAAGTCAGTCACTTGCCCACAAGGGCAAAATAGTCATTTAACACCCTAGGGGCAAAATGGTAATTTTACCCCATATGGGTATCTTGGTTATTCTACCCTATAGGGGTATTTCAACAATTCTACCCTACGGGGGTATTTTGGTAATTCTACCCAACAGGGGTATTTCGGTAATTCTACCCTACAGGGGTATTCGATAATTCTACCCTACAGGGGTATTTCAGTAATTCTACCCTATAGGGGTATTTCAGTAATTTTGCAATCTAGGGGTATTTCGATAATTTCACAAACTTGGGGTATTTCGATAATTTTGTAACCCAGGGGTATTTCGGTAGTTTCACAAACTAGGGGTATTACAGTAATTTTATCAATCCCTCAGAAAGTCTACAGTCGCCTCGGGCGACTCAAGTATTCTAAATAGAGATAACGTTACGAATGGGCCTAAGCCGTTCTCGGCCCAAGTGGGCCCACACGTTCATATAGCCCTTTAACCCAAAATTAGCCACAGATATGAGATTCACCTAGTCTAGTCCAACATTTACTACACAATTATACAATTTGCCCCATTGGGCCCATCGGCTCGCTGGGCCCACATGGCCTATTTCGGCATTCCGGCATTTGCCATTCTACAGCTAGAGTAAGGGAGAAGTACACACCTGATAGGTATCTAAAGTTAATTCACGCTTTGAACATTTATATGCCCAAAAGCCAACAATAATCGCACCCCTGACTCCTAGGGGGTGTGTCATCAACTATGGTCACCACTACTGTGACCCAACGGCATACAGATCAATAAATGATCCAACGCCTAACCCAAACAAACACTTCACAACATGAAAGGGATAAGCCAAGAAAGGTATGCTTACTTTCCTTATGGTTTGCTCTATTTAAAGCCAGCTTCTCGCCTATTCTCATGTTAGCTTCCCGATGTGGGATTCTCCATCAATCATCCAAAACCAACTTATTAGCAAAATAACCAACCCTTGCGTGTAAAGGGATTCGAACCAAAGTCCTCTCGATAGCCTTGTCAAGCCACCACCACTCGGACACAAGCTCCTTTGTGTCATAAGTCCAACACATTTAAATTTAAAGCCCACCTACACGCTTTTAGATTTATTTAAAAGAAAAACCAAAATAAATTGTAAAAGCCAAGACTTGAACCTTAGACCCCTTGCTTCCCTTATGGCGTCACTTCCTTGCCCCAAGACCACATCTCCTTTTGTGTCATGCTTTCACCAAAAATATTCTTAAAGTCTACCCACTGACGTCAAGGCCCCCATAATAGAAAAACATATATTTTTGCTAAGGTCCAGGTTTGAACCCAGGACTTCTCTAATACTCCCAAACAGTCCCAAACCTCTTAGCCAACATACCAATATGCCAGTCAGCGTACATGGGCCCATGGCCCATTACGCAACCCAAGTGGGGCCCATGTGCTTGCATGGCCCGCTAAGCCAGATTTGCCCACAGCCACATGTACGACACAGTCGACCCACTAATTCATGCAAGTCTAAAGACAACCACCTATGTAGGGTCTACAAGCTCATTCGGCCCACGTGGCCTACTCTTCCATGCCTAATTTCGGGATGTTACATACCCTCTCCCACTTCTAAAGCCAAATCTTAATTGGTTGTAACAACCCTGAGGGCAACTGATGCTCGGCCTTAACCTGTTGGCATGTCAGGCATTTACTTACAAAATCAGTAACCTCACGTTTAAGTCCTGGCCACTAATATAGCTCACATATGTCTTGGTACATCTTGTTCCCCCTAGGATGCATAGCATAAGGACTACTATGCGCCTTTTGCAGGATAGGCTGCCTCAAAATTGGTATCCCTCCGTACACATACTCTCCCATGGAAACACAGTACCCCTTTGTTATTTAGTCCAAAATCTGAAGTTTCCCCATTCTCAATCTGTTAGAAACGAGGACCCAATGACGCATCCTCCAACATTTGTTTAACTTGAAGCTCAACCAACAAGCTACCATCATCGAAGAAGCTGAGACGAGCAAACATCGCTCTTAGATCAGACACAGCCTTACGACTCAGTGCGTCAGCTACTACATTAGCCTTATTGGAATGGTATTCAATTGAGTCGTCATAGTCCTTAAGCAGCTCAATCCATTTATGCTGCCTAAGATTTAACTCCTTCTGAGTGAGAAGGTAATTGAGGCTTTAGTGATCCGTGTAAATAATACACTTCTCACCGTACAGGTAATGCCTTCAAATTTTCAGTGTGAATACCACTGCAGGCAACTCCAAGTCATGTGTTAGGTAATCCACCTCGTGAGTCTTAAGCTGACGAGACGCATATGCAACCATCTTACCCTCTTGCATTAACACACATCCCAAACCAACATGTGATGCATCATTGTAGACAATAAATTCTTTCCCAGACTCTGGCTGTATTAAGACAAGGGCCTCAGTCAAAACCTTTTTAAGTTTCTCAAAACTCTCTTGCTGCTTATTAGTCCAGTTAAACGATACCCCATTACACAGTAACTTAGTTAGGGTGCAGCAATCAAGGAAAACCCTTCGACAAACCTTCTATAATACCCTGCCAGACCTAAAAAACTTTGAATCTCAAATACAGTCTTAGGTGGTTTCCAATCTGGAATAGCTTCAATTTTCTGAGGATCAACCCTAATTCCTTCAGCAGATACCACGTGGCCTAGAAATGTCACCTCTCGTAACCAAAATTCACACTTGCCAAACTTAGCGCATAATTACTTTTCGCTGAGAATCTGCAGAACAACTCAGAGATGTGCATCATGTTCATACTTAGTTCTTGAATACACCAGAATATCATCTATAAACACCACTATGAACTGATCCAAATAGGGTAGGAACACTCGATTAATCAAATCCATAAACGCTACTGGTGTATGCATTAGCTCAAACAGCATCACTAGGAACTCATAATGTCCATAACGAGTCCTAAATGCTATCTTGAAGACATCAGCCTCTTTAACTCTTAGTTGATGGTACCCAGAATGGAGATCAATTTTGGAGAAAACCAAAGCTCCTTGTAGCTGATCAATTAGATCATTTATCCTCGACAACGGGCACTTATTCTTGATGGTCAGTTTGTTCAATTGCCGGTCGTCGATACACATGCGCATAGATTCATCCTTCTTTTCCACAAATGTCACAGGTGCTCCCCATGGAGACATACTAGGTCAAATGAATCCTCGGTCCAATAACTCCTGAATTTGAGCTTTTAACTCGACAAGCTCCTTCAGTGATATCCTATAAGGGGCGATAGACATTGAAGCTGTTCCAAGTAGGAGCTCAATCCCAAATTCAACTTCACGGTTTGGAGGTAATCCAGGTAGCTCATTGGGAAAAACATCGGGGAAGTCTTTAACTGTTCTAATACCTTTAACTGAAGAACCCTCGAAATCTAGTACACCGATGTAGGCTAAATACGCCTCACAACCTTTACGAAACAATTTCTCGGCCCTTAAAGCAAATATCACATTTGACAAGCAATCCCGACGTTCCCCAATCACTACTACCTCCTCATCTTATGCAGTTCTCCAAACCATACGTTTAGTAGCACAAACTTGCCCCGTGCTTTACTAGCCAATCCGTTTCCAAGATTAATTCGAATTCACCAAAAGGCAGCTCCATCAAATTCGCTACAAAGATAACTCCTTGAACCTCTAAGGGCACATCTATGAATAGTTTATCTACCTTCACTGACTGCCCCAATTAACTTATTACGATCATTTCACTCGCAGTACTCTCAAACAAGATACCCAAAGTTCTAGACACAGTGTATGCAATGTACGAATGCATAGACCCAACATCAATCAGTGTAGTATAAGGTACATTATTGATAAAGAACATACCAGTAATCACATCTGGGGCATCTCCATCCTCTTGACGATGTGCAGCATAAACCAGAGCTGGCTGCCTTGCCTCAGCATGAATAGTACCTCTATTCGGTGCTCCACAACCACGACCCATACCATTTCCACCCCTGGCCTGACCCCGGCCTCTCGATGGCTGAATAGTACCCTGACCCACAGCTTGTATCTGCACGGGCCTCTGTGGACAATTTCTGACATGGTGCTCTAATGATCTGCACCTGAAACATGCCCCAATCCTTTTCCCACAATCCGCACAAGGCTGCGATCTAGCAACAGCAATAGGGGCCCCGACTCAAACTGGCCAATCAACTCTAGCCTTTTTCTTAGGCCTACCAAAAGAATTTAAGGGCTCTGAATCCCTCTTATTTCTACTTCTTTCCTTTTCACGGTTCTGGCACTCAGCGCGCTTCACATCCTTGACGATCTTTGCCTTTTCCACTAAGGTAGCAAAATCTTGCTCCCTCTGCTGAGCTATTAGAATTTGTAGACTATCTTTGAGGCCATCCTCAAAATGAACACAATGCTCATAATCAGTTGCCACCATCCCACGTGCATAGTGGCTAAGTAATAAAAATTTTGCCTCGTATTCAGCCACCGATTTATCCCCCTAAGGTAAGTTTAGAAACTCTCTTCTTCAGGCATCCACATAACTAGTGCCCACATATTTTCCTTCAAATGCAGTCCTGAAGAATTCCCAACTTAACCGGTCAGGATGAGTGCCCTCATTCACGGTATGCCACCACTGATAGGCTTCATCTCGCAGCAATGACACTATACCTTTTAGAAGATGCTCGGGGGTGCAGTCGAGATCATCTATTATTCTCTCCGTACCTTCCAACCAATATTCAGCCACACTAGGGGCTACTCTAGTAATACCCCTAAATATCTCAGCTCCATTAGACCAGAGTCGTTCCTTAACCGACCCATGGCCTGCAGTACTAGTATTGGGCCCAGCGACCCTTTCTGAAATTTAGAGCTTGGGACAATGCGTTATCCCTAGCTGCCCGATCATACGACCTTGTCTCAGTTACTGGTGAAGCCGGTGCCTGCCTAGCCTCAACGTTAGGCATGTGGCCTGATGACAAAGACCCAGCCCTAGAACTTCCACGGCCTCTGCCGCGGCCTCTTGTACCCCTTCCACGAGTACCCTGAGTTTATTGAAATTCGCTTTATCTGTTTTACAATCTTATGCAAATTAGTTTACAGTTCCAGCAATTATTATCAGATGTTTTATGAGAAGCAGTAGTTTAGAGTTTATTTTCATAGATCGCAGTCCTAGTACAATTTTCAGTTTCCTACTGTTTTTCAGTTTACTTTAACTAGAGTGTTTCCGTACAGTCTACTACTTACAGTAGTCTCTGTATTTTCTACCTATTGCATTTCAGTTAAAAACAACCATCATTATCAAAAAGACTTATAGAACTGGCGCCGGAGACTCGATGTGCCACACTTTCAGTACAAACCTTTCAGATCATTTCCAAATCATTGGGAATAATTCTTTTTGAAAATTATAAGTTTTTAGAAGAAACCCAAATCCATAGCCGAGTTTTATAACTTGGCTCTGATACCACTTAATGTAATACCCCAAACCCAGCCTAGACATTATGGTTGAATCTAGCGGTGTCACATTGAAGTGCTTTTTGAAAACATGATATCGTTGAAAAATCCATTTGAAAGTTAATGACTCTTTGTGATCTTATCAAAAATTTAGGACATCATGTTCTTTGTTAAATCTCAAATCATCTTGACAAATTGTTAGCCATATTAGATCACCATTACTATGTTAAAACTAGGTTTGTTGCGGAAGCTTTTCAATAGTTGTTGCGTAAACGTGGTATCTTTAAAAAAAATTATCTTTTGAAAACCCCTTTTTTTTACACTAGCAGTTTATACCAAGCAAGTAAAAACCCAATTTAAAATCTAAATCCATAGAAAGGCCTTATTACAAAAATAAATACCCAAATCGAAATTTCATAGTAAATAAAATCAAGTATAAAATAGATGCAATCGTGTGGCCACCTCTGAGTCCTTCACGGCATTGATCCGTCTATGGCTAGGGATTACCTACACAGATAAACAGAAGTGTGAGTTTACGAAAACTCAGTGTCTAATCCCTTATCAAACAGTCAATCATACAGTACGCAGTAACAGTTTGGGCCTGAGCCCATTACAGTAACAGTATCAATGTGGGCCTTAGCCAATGATAGTAACAGTAGTAGTTCAATAATGCAATCAGAAATCCCACCCGATCTAGCCAGACAGACCACTCTGTCCTGCCAATCACACCATGCAGGGATAAAATTGACCCACCTAGCCAGACACACCAAGATTAGCACCGGTTGCGTCACTAAACAGTATTGCAGCAAAGCTGCTAGTAATATGAACGGCTTAAAGCAATCAGTAGGTCCACAGTCGTCTTAGGCAACCCGTGCGACCTTACCAGTATAGTACACTTCCTCCAAATACAATAACCCATCCCCATGCAATGTGTCGTGTTATAATATCATACATGTATGCAAAATGTCATGCTCAATTACAGTCATACATATCATAGGGAAAATTAGTCATTTTTACCTTACAGGGGTAAAACAATCATTTTTATCAATCTAGGGTCTAGGTACACTTGCCAACCCATCAGAAGGTCCACAATCGTCTCGGACGACTCGTGTAACCTTAACTGTCAAAATAGTGTATATGGGCCCAAAGCCTATTATGCGGCCCATGTAGGCCCACACACTCGTGTGGCCCACAAAGCTCAGAAATGAGCTTTGCTGTATGAATGACACAGCCAGGTCTGGTATATCCATACATCCGTGTGATTTACCCGTGTGGGGCTTACATGCCCATTGGGTCTACACGGCCCATTACAGCCCAACGTCGCACAAAATAACCTAAGCCCATGAGATCGCTCATGGTGGTTCTTGCGGTCAAACCCCCATGTTTCGTGGGCTCGAATTACAACACGAGTGATCGCTCACCCATGCGGCATCAAACATTATATTTTTTAACTTTCGGCTTTTGCCAATTCACAGTTAAGATAGTGTGATAGACACACCTGTTTGCGAAAATGAGTGAGTAGTCCAAGAGCACCGCAACCTAAATTCAATCTAGATTTTCAATTAATCACTTGACAACAGATTAACATCTCCTCTTACCATTATCTCCAAATATTTACCAACTTGCCTTGATTGAACGAAAGAATCTTCGCAAAACTGATTACAAACTACTTTAGAGATAGCCTGCATTCTAAATGCACTTAATATCTAACGTGGTATATGAGCATAGATTGAACCAAGTGTACAACTACTTACCGAAAATATAAACCAAGAGTAGAGTAGAGAACAATCGGCCTCCTAACACCAAGTATCCACCCACTACCCTAATAATTGTCGACAACAAAAAAAAAAGTGTTAGAAAGAAGAAAAAGAAGAACAGCTATTCATATGATAGAAAGAGATAATATGAGAGAAGAATCGCGTCACTGCCACTACCACCAAAATCGACAGAGAAAAAGAAAGAAAAGTCGACGCAATAAGAGGAATAGATACTCGACCAAACACACTCGATTCCAGAAGCCCGAGGATAGATGTCAGGATCAACACCAAAAATGAAGAATGAAGAAGGAAGATTCGGCAAAAAATTGAGAAAGAAAGGGTAAAGAGAACATAAAAATAAAGAGGGAGGAGAGAAAGATATTTTCGGCTAAGGTTGAGAGAGAGGGAGAGAAGAGCAGTTAGCCAACAAATGTGAGGGGATTGAGAGGAAGAAAGTTGATTACGAAAAGAGTGAAGGAAAAGAAAAGAATCGGCCAAAGGTACAAAAGAACCAAAACCAGAAAACCCAAATGGTAACCAGAAATATTTGGCTACCCTAATGTAGAGAATGAAAAGAACCCGACAGCGACAGAAATTGCAAAAAAAAAAAAAATGAAGAGGGCAACATTGCATAAAAATCCCCCCCAAAAACCAAAACCAAAGAGTGCAAAAATAAAAGAAAACACTTGATAGCAACCAAAATGAAGAAAAGAAACCTACTACTCCCCCAAAACTAAAATCCTTTGAGCACCTAATGTCCCTATACGGCACCAACACTTCCTCTAATTCAAATTTCCTATTTTTCCTCCCATAATCTCTCTTTAACAAACACTCCCATATCTCAATATCTTTTCCTTGATTTCGGCAACTACACTCCCATTACACCTCCATTACTTTAGTATTTCAGTCAAACTCTAACACTGGCATGCGCAAGCAGCAAAATAAAACATCCCACTACTTTTCCTAGGATTTGAACCTCAACCCTTTGGCCTAGATAACATGCCACCTACCACTGGACCAGAGGCTATTTTTGTGTCATGTTTTAAACACAATAATTTAGAAAGCCTACCTGCTAGATTCAGGGTGCAATCAAGTAAAAACAAAAATTTTGCATAAGCCAAGGCTTGAACCCAGAGCTTTTCAGAGACTCCCAAGCGCTCCTAAATCACTTAACCATTAAAGCAAACATACAATTTGTGCCACAACATACAAAAAGTAAAGACTTAAATTTTCGGGGCGTTGCAGATTAGGGAAGAATGCCACATGTACTTGTAATGCATATATTGATCATTCATGATTGAAATTGAAAATTAAAAACCTTGCATGTTTTTAAAATATTGAGTGAGTGAAGGTCTCTAAACAAGGCCTACAACCTCCATCAATGGTCTGTTGTGATGGCATGAAACAGGCTTGCCCCAAGGTAGATGTTGTCATGTGGATCTTATTGACGAGATTTCCTAAAAGTAAGCAAAATTTTCTTTTGATTGTATGATAGTTGGACCAGCCTTTGTGGTAGGTATTATCATGCGATACATCATGAATTTCTATCTTCAAAGAGGACAAGTAGTCACAGCATGCTACTCGATGAGATTATCCCAAGATGACTCATTTGTGATGCATGATGCGATAGGTCTTAAGTTGATGGCTATACACTGAAGATTATCTAGTTAAGTAACCCCCAAGGAATTATGCTTAATTTAGAATGATGATCAAATATTACATGATTATCAGTATGTGTGAATGCCTAAAGAATTATGTTCAAATACTAATTGGATGGAAATTCATGTTCTTACTAGTTGATCATGATCACCCCAAGGTAGCTTGATTTACTGGGTGTAGGAATTATCGTTGCAAGGACTTACAAATATTTTCAAGGTTAATGAAAAACGTATGCATCATCTTAATGAATATTGTAATGTTGCAAAATGTCATAAAACATTTTATTAATACAAAGATATTAATATATCAATATTTTATTTCAGTTCAAAAATGACGCCAACTCCCTTATTGAACATACTCACTAAAAACAAACTAAGCAGAAATAACTATAAGGAATGGAAACGAAACTTGATATTGTCCTAAGCTGTGAAAAACTTAAAATAGTTCTTGATAATTAGTGCCCACCAACCACTCAAGCTAAGGCTAGATTATGATGGGAGGAGTTTGATGATATAGCTCATTGCTATATGCTGGTAAGCATGACCAACACCTTATATAAACAACTAGAGACTTGTAAGACTGCCAAAGCGGTTCTAAATAAGCTAGAAGACATGTTTGGTTCTCACTATTTTTAGGCAGAATAATAATATCTCAAAGTTGTGTATAACTTGTGTTTTTAGCCCTACTAGTGCCATCTATTTATAGGGAGAGATAGATGAATCTTGGTTGAATAGTAGAATAAAAACAATACTTATCTTATAGAAAGCTAGTCTCCTAGTTCAACAAAGAGAAAGGGGGGCAACCCAGTACATGTTTTTTATTTCCCAAATAAATATTATTTATTAAATTAATTTTCCAAATAAGTAATTTTGTCAACCCATTTCTAATTCTATTAAAGTTATGAAAACTTTATTGTAAAATAATATATGAGAAAATATATTTAATTTTCATATTAACGGATTCACAATGACCAATTAATTTAATTCCATTTTCAAACTTCAATTATTTGGTCAAATAATAATTCAAAAATTTTAAATTAATTCTAAAATCATTCTCTTAGTGAGAAACCACATTCATTTCGGAATGTAACTTATTTCTCTAACCATATCATTTCTATCAATTTATGTTCATTTGATTCTTTAAGCAATTCATTTTTTGTTTCAACGAGCTAGAGAAGGACTGATTGGACATATATAACAAGGCTCAACTGATTTATAATTAAGTTCTAATTTTTTGTATATTAATTATAAACTCATTTAGTCATGAAGTCATTCCAATATATTATCTTGATTGAGCTCTCCGCAATTACATACCATTACGAAAGCTACTAAATCAAGCTCATCTAATGACCTTGTGATAAGCCTCATAAGATATCATTAATCTCTTTGAGATAAATCTATGCTCCCAATATGATCTTATTTTATCTTATGGTAACCATTGCATCTTCCTTCATGAAAAGTCAATTACTATCAAATAGTAATTAAGTCATTTATCACAAAGGAAAACAACCTATGACCACGTTTACTTCTCATGAATCATGTAATGTCAATGAGAGGATATCATTTACTCATTTCTGGGGTTATGGATTCCACTATTGTGAATGAAGCTACATACTATAGAAGTCATATACCCAATGTTCCTTTAACACCCTATACCTGACTCGAACGTTAGGTCTGAACTATAAGATGCTACACTCCAGATTTGAATTTTAACTAAGATATTCGGCATTATTCTTATATGCAATAATTAAAGAATAAAGAAAAATAATACAATTCGTTTTGCTATTAAGTAAATTAAATAGTTAAGGATCTATGTCGATAAAACTTTAAATTTATGTACACCAATTTCTTTGACATATGTTAGAAATCACCTAATATTTTGACCCATTAGTTTCATTTACAACATAGACCTTGAGATTCCATCTCTGTGTCGCCTTGCAAGATGCATATTACACCTAACAAATAAAATTTACTGATGCACAATGATCTCTGCCCTAGTCCCTTCTTAAAATTCCAAAATTCCCTATTTACCTGCAATGCATAACAACACAAGTAAGTTCTACAGAACTTAATGAGTCTTCAAACCTTATTAACACAATGCTAATACAAAAGACATTCGTGGTTAGGGCTCCACAATTGTCTTGCTCGTATTAGGACAATTCGTTATTGTAACACCCCTAACCCGTATCCATCACGAGAATGGGTTATAAGGCATTACCAGACTTATACCTCAATTTAAAACAGTCATTTTTCATACATTTATCAAACTCCAACAATTACCATTCATATACACTCATATCATCCTTAAAATGAGCTTACGAGGCTTTAATCATGCATTCGGAACTAAACCAGTAACATACGAATAATAAGGGATAACATAGGAAAATTCTTAAAACAGGGGACACACGCCCATGTGAATAGGCCGTGTGTCTCACACGGTCAATAGACATGCCCATGTCTCTGTGTGGGCATTCAAAATGGGAGTACCCTGCCCTACCTCGTTTAACTCTCTGACTTGGGTCACACGGTCAACCACATGCCCATGTGTCTAGCCCGTGTGCCTATTCGAAATGACCACACACGATTGTGTGCCAAGTCGTGAACTAGGCCGTGTCAATCCTGTAGGGTATACTAACTTATGCCACACGACCAATCCACACTCGTGTGTGAGGTCATGTGGAGCATTCTGACCTGCTTCTAAATGCAACACCAGGGGACACATAGCCATGTACCATGACCGTGTGTCACACATGGCTGAGACACACGCCCATGTCTCTACCCGTGTGGACAAAAATATGCTAGTTTAAAAGCCACATTTCTCTCCCAATTTGCCAATACCTAAACCAATCTAAAACACATATAAACAATGTATAATTAGACATCCATATCAGCCAAAAACAATCATCAATCATACCCAATTTCACATGACATATAACCAAATAGCTAACCATTCAAATTCATACCAAAAGTACTTCAACAATTCATCCAAATAGTCATTCCAAAATATACCTTAATTGATCTATAAACATAAGCACAATTATTTCATAATTCAACCATATATCAAAATAACCATCTACAAAAAGTACTTTCCATCATCAAACTAGCCAAAACATACCATATAATATAGACTTATATACAACCAAAACTTATGTCATGTTAAGCCAAATCACATGGCTTAAGCATACCAAAACATATAAACTTCATAAACCAAAATATCCATTCACATCATTTTGTTAACTAGCCTATAAATGTCATATTTACACGTTTCATAAAAGTTTCAAGGTACCAAATCATCAACTGGATAGTGTAATATGAGTCTCCAACGTCTTCTGAATCGAGCGAGCTTCTGAATCTCTATAAAACATAGCAAAGAAAACAAAGTAAGCTAAATAGCTTAGTAAGCCCGTATAATACAGAATTAAACTGACCTTCATAATTTAAGTAATTAAACTTAGTATAATCCAAATCAAATGGTTCAAATGCCTATTATATGAATACATCAATAGGTTAGTTCCATAATATGCACATAACATCAATCCTATAATATGGAATTCCATTAGAAATCAAACTCATATACTTGTACCATTCCATCAATATCAAAATTAAACATGTAATATCAATATCATACATTTCATATATCTCATTTACAAATTCGTACTTATTCATATAACCTGTAACAGTATTATGCCCATTGAACTAATTAGAATGTCGATAGATATAAGGGTCGTACACACTAAGTGTACTAATTAGTAATCCATCAATTCTTTATCATATTCACTCTTTCGAGCTATAATCGGTAAGCTCCTCCTGAGCTAATAGATAGTAAGCTCTATCGAGCTGAAAACAATAAGCTCTTACGAACTGAGATATCGGTAAGCTCATACAAGCTGCGATGAGTCCACAACAAATGCAAGATCTCAACGAAACGATAACCCTAGTGACATGTCACTTGTATCCTATGAATTCCTACAATTCAAACGAGACTCAGTATTCAATAAACCTCATCAATTAGGCATTTCATACATTAGTATCTTAATTTCTCAATACAAATCCATACATTTTAATCAAGTACACATGATAAAAGTTCAATTCTAATTATATGAACTTACCTCGTATTTGCTTGGATGTATACGATCGTGTATTCGTCAACCTTTCCTTTTCCATGATGTAATTTTGATCTTTGCTTTTCTTGATCTATATAATATCAAATTCAACTTGTTCAATTTCCATTCTATTCAATTTAGCCCAAAACACCTATTTTGGCTAAATTCTACTTTTACCTCTAGACTTTTAACTTATTTACAAATTAGTCCTTATTTCATCAAAATGCAAATTCATGAAATCCAAATTTTACCCATGCTAGCTGAATATCAAATTAGTGTAACACCCCTAACTCGTATCTATCGCCGGACTAGGGTTACGAGGTATTACCAATCAAACATATCATCGTATAAATATATCATATACAGACATCATTCATCATCACATAAATTCATTCTCAATCATATAACCCTTTTAGAATGTCTACGAGACCTTAGTCGTGCTTTAAAAAGGGGTCGTGTAACGCCTTGCTTTTTGGGATTTTTCGAGATTTTTGTGATTTTGGTGAAATCTTGAAATTTTGGTGATTCAGTTATTAAATTTGTGTATAAGTGTGTTAGTGGGCCTTTAGAAGGCCCAAGCCTAAGATAAAACCCGACAAAAATATCAACTTTGGATTTAAAGTGAAGGGGACTTGATTAAGTGGGCTTTTAAGAAAAAGTGGGGAAAATAAGACTCAAGTAAGCCCTTGGTAAAGTGGCAATATGGTGTCACTTAAGTGCCTAAAAAAGTGGCGTGTGGAGGTGTGTGTGTAACACCCTACACCCCTGTCCGTCGCCGGAATAGGGTATTAAGGTATCACATATCTAATACAACCTACCGAGGTTCATAGTTACACACTAGACATAGATTCATTGAGTTTTATAACCAAATGTATAACACTTGTAAATAGGTTCGGTCAGTACGTCATATCTCATTAAAAGCGTTTCATAAGCATGCTAGCAAATCTCTACCTTGTGGCTACTAACAATTTGGCTAAATCGAACATTTCAATAACCGATCACCATATTAGAAATTCATTTCATATTGGGTACTAACCAAATATCATGCCACAACATCGAATCATATGAGAATCATCCAAACACAAATAATCAAACTCGAAGACTAAGCAAGCCATTTTCGCATGGCTAGAAATATTTACAACTCAAAATGTAGTTTGATTCAACAGAAGGAGATTAGCCTATACATGCCATTGATCCAAAAATAATCATCAAAAGTACCAAAATAACAGCGATAGTGTAGGTGATTAAGGCTTCAATCCCCGAGTCTGTAGCTTCCAAAAAGATATCTATAAAACAGAGGAAACAAGGGAAACGGAGTAAGCATTACAATGCTTAGTAAGTTTTAAGCAATGACAACAGATAAAGCATCAAATTATAGCATAGTTGTTCGTATTTTTGTTTCCCTCTTCTTTTAGGTAAGTCACCCTTTTTTTCAAACATATACATTCACATCATATACGGAAGTGGATAGCTTTCACTTATAGTAAATTCACGTAAACATATACATGTCACAAAATTCACATAACATATCACATAGGCCAAATGTACTTTGACCATATTAATAATCTCATTTCATGCACACATATGAAATCACATAATGACCTTAGTATTCGGTCCAAAAATCCAGCTTGCATATAAGCTAAGGGTACATACCTGTATAACTTAACACTTTAAGCGCATTCATTAGCAATCGTTACCTTGAAGACCATTAGTCTTAGGCTTTACTCGCATCATCATCGAGATCTTTAGCTCGGGTAAAACTCTATACATAGCCATCGGGTCTCTACCCCGGATATAATCTCCGCATATAGCCTTCGGGTCTTAACCCGGACATCATCTCTGCATATAGCCTTCGGGTCTTAACCCAGACATAGTCTCCACATATAGTCAGCGGGACTTAATCCCGGATTCGCATCACAAATTCTCATACATATATATATATTCGCATGTGGCCAAGGTTCACATAGCAAGATTGCACTTGTAATTCAATCATTTTATGTGCATACAAATATATAACATGCTTCTCGCCTTTATATCATAAATATATATAATTCAAAACTTATACACATATACTCTTCTTTTCTAGACTTTCGGCCCAATGATCAAACATACATAAGCAATGCATTTCCAATCTCAATTTCGGTCCTTTTCTTTATGAGCCATTCGGCTATATAGCAAACATGAATATGGTTTCTTTCTCAATGGGACATCATTCAAATATCAGCATGTATATCATGGCATTTTAACTTAAATACCGAATTCGATTACTCAAAACTTACCTTGAACTTTCCCGAGAAATTACGAGTTGGCTATTCGACCACTTTAGCCTTCCCTTTATCCGAACTCGTCCCTCTATGCTCTTGAGCTAAATAAAACATTTAACTCTATTAATCCTTATTCAAGCATCTCAATGAATCATTTTCACTTAGTCAAATAATACATGCATATTCTTCTCATTGCAAACACACACGCACATTCGGTCATTTCACATACATCTCATAAGTCACAACAAGCTGATTTTCTGAGCAGCATTCAATAATTTACTCATAACTGGAGCTACGAAACTCCAAATGAAGTGTTGTTAATTTTGCATGAAAATAGACTCATAGATCTTTCATCCATGAAATTTTCATAATTTTTGGTTTGGCCAATCAATACCAGAATTTTCTTCAAATTTCTCTACTTCACTGTTTGATTAAACTGACCACTCTATACTACGAATCGAATTTCTCCTTGTACAGAGTTCAAAATGTGTCCTTGCCAATTTCATTCGAATCTAGACTCATTAAGTAGTCTAGGAATATAAATTTTATCTTATAAAAATTTCTATACAATTTACAGTGATTTTTCAAAAACAAAGCAGGGGACTTCGGAGTCAATCTGACACTGTCTCACTCTACTCTAAAAATCTATTTATCGGAAATTCCTTTGCTTGCAAGGCATCTTTCATAAGAAACTAGACTCATTAAGCTTTAATTACAAAATTTATTCAGCCTCTAATTCAACTCTCACAATTTATGGTGATTTTTCCAAAACACGTTACTGCTGCTGTACCAAGCAGATTTTATACCAAGTTCACTCTTTAGTGTTCTTATGCACATACTTAAAACATAGCATTTCCTAAGGCACCATTTAGAGTAGTCATTGACCTTAACATATATATACACAATTCACATTCGTTTTAATCAAAGAATTCATGCACTTGGCCGAATAGGTCATTTCTTTAACCAAGAAGCTCCCACAAGCACAAATTGCTCAATTAGTCTAACTACCATTTCTAATGCATACACACTAAGGCCATTCGGCCATATGTCCAAGCATGGACTTTTATTCAAGTCCCTCTCCCAAACTTTAACTAACATTTTATAGCATTCCATCTCATACCTAACTCATTCATATAACTTACCCTACTAAACAACTAACATCAAATCTTATTAGCACTACAATTCAAGAGTACTAAATCCTTAAGACCACATGAAACAATTGTACATGCACACAAGGTATTTTAGACAACTTAGGCACCATTCCCTAAGCTTCATATTAAGCCTCAACCATTCAAATCAATCAAATTAACGCATACTAAGTTCAATTTGAAACATTAAACATTCAAACCAAATAAAGTTTCAAATACATTAGTTCATAGCCGAATATCCATGCTTAGTCCAAAACACATTAATTCGTCCACCCCAAAGCTCAATTTAACAACTTGTGCTTCTATTTGCTAAAATCACATTCGGCATTTAGCAATTAAATCACACTAAAGCCGCATATCACCTCTTTCTTGATTACTTAAACCACACAAAACATATTTTCATGCTTTTCAACCAAATTCGAACCTAATGACCTTAATTCGCCACTTAAAAATAGAATTTTAACAATTCCATGTTACAAAATTTTACCAAATACACACTCTTATCAAGCCAAAATGACCGAATGCCTTACTTCAATCTAAAATTCCATTAATTCAACTCATGCATAACATTGAGCTCATTCGGGCATTAAGCAAAAACAAAACTTAACTTCTACAATTTTTTTATAATCTCACAAGCATTTATCCAACCGAATCAACATTTTTATACACCACTCTTTACTCACAATTCAAATTAAAAGCAACATTTAGAAATCATACAACCCAAGGATGCAAGCCGAATCCTCTCTAGCAATTTACTCCACATATAAGTGCATTTGTTTAGTTCCATTTCTCTTAACCACCATTACTTCTAAATGCATGAAACAACAACCATTTCTTACAAATTTGAACAAGACCGTATGCTCATAACTCTACCCAAGAATCAAAATTTAACTTGAGTTTAAAAGAATACAAGACAAGGAGCTCACATTTCCAAATTCAACACAAAATGTCAAAGATTTACGCTGAATCTTTGCCTCTCAAGTGACCGAATGCCCAAAGCTCACCTTCTTAAAATTTTCTTTAGTTTCGGCTATGAACAAAGAAATATGAAGCTTTCTTTGTTTTTCACACCCATTTCTAATTTTGTTAATTCTTTATTAATTAATTTATCTTTATTTTATGATAACTAAATATTAATTTCTTTTATCATATTAATACATAACTAAGCTACAAATCACAAAATGCCAAAACCTCATCATTGCCATCCACTATCATAAAAGTGGGTAATTTGACATGCAAATCCCTTATTTTGCATGCATGTAATTATTAGTCATCATACACTTGCCTAGCATATTTTCAAAGTTCACTACTAGGTCCTTTTGAGTGAAATTCAAATTTATAACCCTAAATCAACGCACCAAACCTGTCACACATGAATCAACACATATCATAGGCATCAAAATGAATATTAAATATATTTTATGCCTCGGTTTTGTGGTCCCGAAACCACATTCTGACTAGGGCCGTTTTAAGGCTGTCACAGTGTGCAAGGGCCAGTGTTTAAGTTACAAGGTAAGCATTGTGTGTGCTTTTAATTTTGTGCATGTGTAGGTCATGTGATGGTTGCCAAGTAGAACTCTGCTGAGGAGAGTTTGAGTTGTTCAAGAGATTAGAGCAAGGAGGGATAAGGGGAGAGATTTTAGGAACTTTGAATGGAAGCTGGTGGTGGCCGAACAAGGGACTCATGAGAGAGCATGACCGATTTGGTCAAGTGGTTTTGGTATAATCGGCTAAGGTTGTTTAGGGTGCTAGCCAAATGCTTTTGGGACCTTTTAGGTTTTGTTTCGACACTTCTATCCTTCGTTGCCAATTAGGTATTGTGATAGGTTCCTTTCTTTCCTCCACCTTCATTTCAAAAAGCTAAAAATGCAAGCATAGTTCTTCACTTGTGCCGATTTGTCATAACCATCTTTTCTCCTCTCTTCTTTCATCTCTTCTCCTCACTTTTCCTTCCTCTTGATCTAATCTACTTCACCACTCTTCTTCTAGACTGAATCTGTTCTGTACTTCTCTTCTTCTCCCCTCTCAAGTTTTCTAGTAGACTTCCACAAAAGCCAAAACCACACCCACCATTGCCGATTACCTTAGTAGTCAAGATCACTTCTTCTTTCTGTTTAAGCCTTTCAAAGACCAAATCTCAACTTTGTCCCAAGTAATCTTTTCTCAAACCCAAAACACATAACTTTGTAGCCGATTTCTTCTTGGTCGACTACTCCAAAAGTCGAAATCCCGAAGGCCATATCATCCCATAGTGTCGTTTTTTGTAAGGAATCAAAACCTTCATATTCGTAGTAGATAGGGAATTGAATCTTTAGATCTGGTGGATCCATTATTGTGGTAAGTATTCGGAGCTGCTTCTCATGCGTTATCTTTGGATTTAAGAAAAGCCAAAAGTCCCTAAAAAACTTTATGGAGGCTGCCGACTATGGTGATAGGTAGTGCTAGTTCTTCTAATCGGTTCTATGTGTACTTGTTATGAAAGGGGCGATCTAGCAAGGAGCGTAGGAGGCTTGGATCTTTGGAACGACTAGATCTAGATCTAGTCACTAGTTTCAGCAAAGGTAAGAACTCAAGAGCTTTAGGTGATGTTGGCCGAATATGGTAAGCTAGATTACATTTGTTATTGTTAATTCGTAAAACTAATTTATTAACTGATCAATTGTAGGAGAAATCGCATAGGAGATCTCATCGGTAAAATTGCAAAATAGGTGTGTGAAGCAAAAGACGAAAAGCCGAAATGCCGAAATTTTGATATTTTGTAGGCTTGTGAGCATGCAAGCACTCGTAAGTCGGTTGGAAATAGTGAGATCTGTAATCGCAAATGGTATGATGGATGAGTGCACAATTTCGTGCACCTCGGTAATTTGGGCATTGATGGGCTGAAATTGGGCCCAATGTGCTTACGGGCCCATATGGGTAAAAGTAAGCAGTAAGTGTGTTCTAGTATACTGTAGGTTAAATCTGTAAACTAGACTTAGAATTTGGGCTAAAAGGGCTTAAAGTAGCTAGAAGACACTATAGGGCCCAATAGGGGTTTTAGGGCCCAATAACTAAAAACTGTTAAAATGGGCTAAATTAACTACTGAGATGTAAGTTGAACTATTAATGATTAAAATGTACATAAAACCATAAAAACTGGTATACATCTTAAGGGTGAGAAATTACTATTTTACCCTTAGGTGCAAAATGATCGTTATACCTCTAGGGCTAAATTTGACTGAAATGCATGTTTTACTATTTTTGTTCACTGTATGCCATGACATGATTATCTGTTGCATGGGACTGGGTTTATTGATGGAGGAAGTGCAAGTAGCATTGCCACGATTACTGAAAGAGGCTTTGCCTTGTACTGATTACTCAAAGAGGCTTTGTGTAACACCCCTTACCCGAGACCGTCGCAGGAGTCGAGCACGAGGCGTTACCGGACTTAACTTACTCATTCAGGCGTAGAAATTTGCTTTTAAAATTAATTTATTTTCATTCTTTCAATATATCCCTAAAAAGGGTGATCGAGACCCTAAATCATGCTATTAAAATGGTTCGGGGCCAAACCAGGATCAATAAAATTTTTTCGATTACTTAAACGAACCAAAATAAAATTTTTTCTCTATTCCTTATAAAGTTGTCCAACTGCATCACAGTCACTAAATAAATCATAACTTGAGTTACAAAACTTGAAATTTAATTCCGTAAAATTTCCCCAAAACTAGACTCATAGACCTTCTTAGTAATTGTTTTATAGAATTTTTTAGTCCATCCAATTAGTATAGTTTATTAGTTAAATCTCCCCTGTTATGCAGTTCAACTACTCTAACCTTTATTCACTACGAATTAGTTTTCTCTCTGTACAAAATTTAAATAGGCATGCCGTTTATTTCATTTGAAACTAGACGCAATAAGAAATCTAGGAATATAAACTAGAGCACCTAATTATTTATGTAAAATTTATGGTGAATTTTTAAATTCAGAACAGGGGATCACGAAGTCAATCTAGAGCAGTCTCACTCAAATGCAAATAACTCATAATATACAACTCTTCTACTTACTCTGCTTCTTCCACATGAGAATAGACTCGTTAAGCTTTAATTTCATGTCTCACTCACTATTTAATTCCATTTCTACTATTTTTAGTTATTTTCCAAAATCACGTCACTGCTGCTATTCGAATCTGTTTTCAAGTTATTTTCACCTTTTTCATGGTTTCCATGTGATAATTACCATTTAGGCATACATAGTATTAAAATTATGTTTGATTAGTCATTCCAATAGCTAATCATCAACAAGTATTTACATACCATTCATTAAACATATCCTAAGGACATTCATACCAAAAAAAGCCAAGTCCCTATGCATGCCATACGCGAAATGAAACGTCTAGCTATACCAAAATGATCCTGTTGATAGTGTGACCGGATCTCCGACGTTCCTTGCGATCCCCGAGTTGGCTTGGTAAGAACTATAAAAAGAAGGAAAATAAAGAGAGTAAGCACTAAGCTTAGTAAGTTTACAATAAATAAATCACAACATTTACCCTAAATAATAGTTAATCATAGTATCATCAAGCATCATAAGCTTTCCTTACACCTCATTTCTTACCCTCTTCCTTATTCACAACCAAATTAAGATGTCATCAATGAACACAACCAAAAACTTGTCCAAATACGGTCTAAATATTCGATTCATTAAATCCATAAAAACAGCAGGAGCATTAGTTAAGCCAAACGGCATCACCAGGAATTCAGAATGACCATACCTAGTTCGGAATGCAGTTTTTAGATAATCTGACTTTTTAACTCGTAACTGATAATATCCAGATCTCAAATCTATTTTAGAAAACACAGTGGCTCCCTTCAATTGATCAAACAAATCATCAATTCTAGGCAGTAGATATTTGTTATTGATAGTTACCTTGTTAAGCTGCCAATAATCTATGCACAATCTCATCAAACCATCTTTCTTTTTCACAAATAGCATTGGTGCACCTCATGGCGAACTACTGGGTCTTGCAAAGCCTTTATCAGTTAATTCCTGTAGCTGAGCTTTCAATTCTTTCAATTCCAACGGGGCCATTCTCTAAGGAGCAATAGAAATGGGTGTGGTACCTGGAATCAGCTCAATACCAAACTTAACTTCTCTAACATGAGGCAAACCGGGTAATTCTTTCGGAAATACATCTAGATACTTGCACACCATGGGCACTGATTCAACTTTTAATTCTGGATCTTTAGTATTCAACACAAAAGCAAGATAAGCCTCATACCCCTTTCTCAAATATTTTCGAGCAGACATAACGGAAATCATGGCAAATGACCTATCTGACTCATCTGAATCAACCCGAAAAATTTCACCATTTTCACATTTCAACTGGATGAATTTCCTTCCAAAATTCACTACCACATCATGTGCAATCAACCAATCCATACCCAGAATAACATCAAACTCATCAAATGGCAATAGCATGAGATCGGCCGGAAAACAATTACCTCTAATCATCAAGGGGCAATTTCTACATACTTTATCTACTAATGCATGCTTGCCTGGTGGATTCGATACTTTAATCACAAATTCTGTAGATTCTATAGGCATGCTCATACTAGACATCAACTTCATACAAACATAGGAATAGGTCGAACCATGATCAATTAAAGCAATAACATTAATATCATGCAAAGAAAATGTACCCATAATCACATCGGGGGAGGATGCCTCTTCGCGTGCACGGATAGCATAAGTCCTCGCAGGGGCTCTAACATCTGGTCTCACTGCCAAATCTCTAGAGGTGCCTCTGTTACTCGCTCCTACTCCCAGGTTCCTCGGTGATCTGCCTCTAATAGGAGCATTTTTGGATCTAGCACTCTATATTACTTCTCGTTTAACCACTTCTGGACACTCTCAAACAAAATGATCTGGGGCACCACACTGATAACAAACAGTCTCATCTGCTCGACAAGGGCCAAAATGAGGTCTACCGCACCATGGACACCCTGATCTACCCGGTCGAACATTACCTATGCTCGCAATCGAGGTAGTCTGAGCTTTCGGATCCTTAAATCTGTTAACCCTACTTCGACTAGAATACCCAGTTGAAAAGCTAGATCTAGTAGAGAACTCTCTAGGCCTCTTAGATGTAGATTGAAACGACTTGCTCATCTGTCTTTTCTTCGTATCTTGTGTCTCAATTTCAACTTTGCCTTTTCTTTTTAACAGCTCCTCTGCCTTACAGGCTCTCTCAACTAGAACAACAAACTCTTTTATTTCTAGGACACCCACTGACAGTCGAATATCATCATTAAGCCCATCCTCAAACCTTTTACACATGATCGCCTCAGTAGATACACATTCTGTAAGAACCCGAATTTTACGGTTATTAGAAAAGTGTATTTTTGAGTCTCTGTTACTAAAAATTGGATCCGTAAATATTTATCAAAAATATTTAAAAATTTAATTGAGTGGTTAATTAGAGTTTAATCAAGTGAATTTAGCTTAATTAAGGATAATTGGATAAAAAGGATTAAATTGAATAGAGTGTGAAAGTTTAATTATAGATTAAAAGAAAATAAAAGGGACTATAATGGCAATTATGCCATTTAGCATAAGTGAGGCGGCATATAAAGTAAAAATCTAAGATTTTTACTTAGATTTTAATTATAAAATATATATATTTATTAGTAACAAATGATATTAAATTAATTTATTATAATTATATTATAAGATATTTATATGATAAATAAATTCAATTGTGACAAGTGTGTGATAAAAATAAAATACATATGTGATAAATAATGTACATACATTTGTAATATATGTATATATTTACTTATTATTTAAGTAAATATTAATATCATTGTTATTATTAAATTGATATTATATTATAAATAAATTAGAATATAGACAAATGTATAGTAAATAAAATATACAAGTGTATGGATAAAAATACATACATTTGTAATATAAGTATTTAATTATTAATGGATATTTATTGATTATAAAAGATATTTATTAATTAAATAAATCTATTATAAGATATTTGTATAATAAATAGATTAAAGAAAGATAAGTGTATAGAAATAAATTGATACAAGTGTATTAATATTTTTGTATACAAATGTAAAAGAAATAATGGATTATTAAATAGATATTTATTAATGTTATTATATATATATATAAACAAAAAAAGAGAAACAGAATGTGGAACGAAAAGCAGGGGAAGGAAAGAAAGAAAGAAGAAAAGAAAAGAAAAAGGAGAAATAAGGATTTTAAAGCTTGGAAGTTTAATAGGTAAGTCAATTTAGCCCTTTTTATTTAATTTTGATGTTTTAGAAGCTTTGGAATAAGATTTTGATGAAATTAAGTTGATATTTTGAAAGTTATTAGATTCCTAGATAATGTTCAGGTTGAGTAAAATGATGAAATAAGGGTTAAATTGATAGAAATTCAAGTTAGAAATGAAATAAGGATTGAATTGTAATGTAATTCATAAGTTTTATGTTGAAGGGCTAATTTGAGGAAATTTTGAACCTAGTTAAATAAGCTGAAAATTTAGTAGATAAATTTGAGTTGGGATGGAACTTGAATAGAAATAGAGTATGAATTAGGTTAGTAAAGTGAATGAATCAGTTAGGACCTAATTGTGAAAATGTTTGGAATTAAAGTCTAGTGCTGAAATTATGATTTTCAAAAGATATAAAGTAGTTTAAAGTGATAGAATAGAGTGTTAATTGAAAAAAAAATAAGCTCTATTGAGAGGCTAATTGAGTAGGGACGAAATTGTTATTTATTAAAGCTTAAGGGAAAAATGGTAATAAACAGCTTGCACTAAAACAATATTGGACAGCAGCAGTAGACTAACTTTGAAAAATCACTATAAATTGTTTTTGGAAAATCATCAAAAATTGGATAAAAATAATTAGGGGCTTAAAATTATATGTTTAGAATCCTGAATGAGTCTATTTTCAAGAGAAGTAAACAGGAATATCATTCGAATTCTTTATAAAGAGATAATTAAGTTTCACTGAAGAGTGGTCAGAACTGTCGAACAGCAAAATAGGGGAGAATTTAATGAATAAACTGTATTAATTGGATAAACCAAAAATTCTGAAAATTTTATGGTAAGAATATATATGAGTCTAGTTTCAGGAAAAATTGACGGATCTTAATTTGGGGTTCTGTAGTTCAAGATAAAAATAATTTAGTGACTATGATGCAGGTGGACAGCTTGAATATTCACGTATAAATAAATAGTGAAATTATTGACGATGTTACTCATAAGCATGTTTTATAAATTAAGGATGTGGAATGGAGAGGAGGAGGAGGAAAATATATATGAATATTCAACTAGCATGACTAATTTGTATGCTTTAGGCTCAGGGACTAAATTGAATAAAAGTAAAATTTTAGGGGAAATTTTGTAAGGATATCAAAAATGACCAATTTGAAGGAGATGAATTGACTTATTGTCTAAATTAATAAATTGAATGGAATTATCAATTTAGATCATGATCGGATGAAAATCGGGGGAAATGAAAAATTACCAAAATGCCCCTAAATCTGGGTATTTTTGCAATTTTGTCAGGTAAATTTGTGTATCATAATTGAGCATGAAAATATGTTAAATTGCATGTTATATTGGATTGAATGTGAAATATTAGTACATTTGTATATTATGAAACAATATGAATACGAAATGAATTATTACCATCTATGCTTGAAGTATATATATAATGATTTGTACATGTTATATGGACACATGGTGTGGAGAGTATGTGCATATAGAATTTGATTTATATTAAGTTTGATATGAATTATTATCGAAATAAATATATGTGAAATATATGGAAATTATGGTACATGAAATTATAATATAATGAAATAAATGATTTTAAACGGTAAGAGAATGTTACTTATAAGCATATTATATAAAATATGCGTAAGTAAGCTAACAATGTTGATTGATGCTAAGACAAGTGCCAAGCTATTGATTAAATGATAATATAATTATCTATATGATGCATTGAACCAGTAAGTATTTAACGGAAATTTTTGCTAAATGATATGTAAATCTGAGTAATGCTCCGAAACCTTATTCCGACGACGGATACGGGTTGGGGTGTTACACATTCTCGGGTATAATTGCTGAGTCTGACAAATTCATGCTCATATTCAGTCACTGTCATATTGCCCTGTTTCAATTCTAGAAACTCTTTTCTTTTCTGGTCGATAAACCTCTGACTGATGTACCTTTTACGGAATTCCTCCTGAAAGAAATCCCAAGTGACCCTCTCTTTTGGTACAACTGATATGAGTGTCTTCCACCAGTGGTACGCTAAGTCTCTAAGGAGTGATACTACACATTTCATACATTCCTCAGGTGTACAGGATAATTCATCAAAGACTCTGATGGTATTTTCGAGCCAAAATTCTACTCTTTCTGCATCATCATCTTTAGTAGCCCGAAACACTTCGGCTCCTTGTTTTCTAATCTTGTCAACCGGTGGCTTTTCTCTTATCACTGTACCTGTGACTGGGGGAGCTTGAGCTATATGGGTGGCCTGAGAATCATGAGGGGTGGAGGTCTAACAGCCGGATTCGTACGAACGAACTCGGCAAACCATTCATTCATAGCTTGGAAGAAGGCTTCTCGAGTCCCTCCTCCTTGATTCACAGTTACGGGCCTATTCTCGGATGGCACTGCCCCTTCCGCTGGAGCAGGCGCATTACTTTCTACATCATCAGCACCAGCTCGTTCGGGATCCATTACTATAAAACAAAATATTTTAAAATCGTCAGGAGTCGTCACACTATCAAAATATAAGTATGGCATGTATAGCTAGACTCTTACCCATGCTAACTATTCCGAGAACCGACTAAACCTTTGCTCTAATACCAATAAATGTGACACCCCTTACCCGATACCGTCGCCGGAGTCGAGCACGAGGTGTTACCGGACTTAACTTACTCATTCGGGCATAGAAATTTGCTTTTAAAATTAATTTATTTTCATTCATTCAATATATCCCTAAAAAGGGTCATCGAGACCCTAAATCATGCTATTAAAATGGTTCGGGGCCAAACCAGGATCAATAAAATTTTTCCGATTACTTAAACGAACCAAAATAAAATTTTTTCTCTGTTCCTTATAAAGCTGTCCAACTGCATCACAGTCACTAAATAAATCATAACTCGAGTTACGAAACTCGAAATTTAATTCTGTAAAATGTCCCTAAAACTAGACTCATATAAATTCTTAGTAATATTTTTCTAGAATTTTTTAGTGTATAAAATTAGTACAATTTATTAGTTAAATTCTCCCCTGTTATGTACTTTGACTACTCTGACCTCTATTCACTACGAATTAGTTTTCTCACTATAAAAACTTCAAATAGGCATGTCGTTTATTTAATTTGAAGCTAGACTCAATAAGGAATCTATGCATATAAACTATAACACCTAATTATTTATGTACAATTTATGGCGAATTTTTAAAGTCAGAACAGGGGATCACGAAGTCAATCTAGAGCAGTCTCACTCAAATGAAAATAACTCAAAATATACAACTCTTTTACGTACTCTGGTTCTTCCACATGAAAATAGACTCATTAAACTTTAATTTCATGTCTCACTCACTATTTAATTCCATTTCTAATATTTTTAATGATTTTCCAAAATCACGTCACTGTTGCTGTTCGAATCTGTTTTCAAGCTATTTTCACCTTTTTCATGGTTTCCATGTGATAATTACCATTTAGGCATACATAGTATTAAACCTATGTTTGATTAGTCATTCCAATAGCTAATCATCAACAAGTATTTACATACCATTCATTAAACATATCCTAAGGACATTCATACCAAAAGAAGCCAAGTCCCTATACATGCCATACGCGAAATGAAACGTCTAGCTATACCAAAATGATCCTGTTAATAGTGTGACCGGATCTCCGACGTTCCTTGCGATCCCCGAGTTGGCTTGGTAAGAACTATAAAAAGAAGGAAAATAAAGAGAGTAAGCACTAAGCTTTGTAAGTTTACAAGTAAATAAATCACAACATTTACCCTAAATAATAGTTAATCATAGTATCATCAAGCATCATAAGCTTTCCTTACACCTCATTTCTTACCCTCTTCCTTATTCACTTTCTTTCTTACTTGATTATTCAATAAACTCATGAATATAACTTACTTTTCCTTTGCTGAGAATTTCCTGTAATTTAACCTGTACAATAGCTCGTTGAACCACTCGAAATACTAAGGATACTCGGGTTTTCCTGCCTGATAATAGCCTGTCAATGCCATGTTCTAGACATGGTCTTGCATGAGATGTTTCCTGTCCTACCAAAGCCATATTTTTAATATGGACTTACATGGGATATTCCTATCCTGTCTGATAACCCAAAATGTCATCTCAAACATTCCTAGAGTTCAAATGGGGCTTTCTGATACTTTTTCTCTGTCATCTCGTCTTTGGTTCAATTTCTAATATTTTCATAAAGTAAATGTATATATGCTGAAAATTAACAACATTAATGTAAAATAATAAAATATTGCATTTATTTACCGTAAACTTACCTCGATACAAAATACGGTTAAGCTTGACAATTTAGTCCTTTACTTTTTCCTTTCCCTGATCTACTCCCAAATTTCGTTCTTCTTGATCTATAATAGCAATTTAGCTTATTTAATACTCACATTTATCAAAACAGCCCAGTTACAGCAACTCGACTATGGATTGGGTCTAAAAAGTTTTTACAAAATTTTAAAATCAAGGCCTAAGAAGGGTATTTTTGGAAATTGGTTTCTGGAAAAATTTAGAAAACTCTTTTTAAACTCATTTTTCCTTGAATATGTATTTATTAAAGGTTTTACTTCAAAAGTTTTACTAAATTGGGCTTTCTAAAATTTGGCATATGAAGAAGTGGTACACTGAATCCCCGGCACCAAGTCTGTAACTATTCTTTTCTTATATTGTACTGTACTGAGATATCACTATAGATAGAACTGGGACCCTACTATGATACTGTAGATAGGGTAGTACTGAAAACTATGAGACTAAGACTATAGGGAAACTAAACCCTAGAAAACTGAGACTATAGCTAGGCTACGAAATCACGAAAACAAAACTATGAACTCTATTTGTACATAAGACATTCTGTAATGAACAACTGAAATACTAAACTAATGTCATAAAATTCATAATCAAATAAGACGTTATGAGTACGGGGCTGCTCGTGGACGAGGCCATGGATGTGGCCGAGGTAGTGTTCAAGCTGGGTCTTCATCTTCGGAACAGTTGCTAACAGAGGAGGCTTGACTGCCACCGGTAGCTGAAAATAGGCGGTATGATCGGGCCGCAGGGGATGATGCCTTGTCCTAAGCGATGTTAAGGGTTCTAGAGAGGGTTGCTGGAGCTAATGTCTGGTCTGTGAATAGGGTATCCATTTTCGAGTGACTCTAGGCTAAAGGAGCAGAGGTCTTCAGGGGCATATCTAGAGTAGCCCCAAATGTAGCTGAGTATTGGCTGGAAGCTACGGAACGGATTATGGATGACCCGGACTACTCGGTAGAGCAAAAGCTGAAAGGTGCAGTGTCTCTGCTGTGAGACGAAGCATATCAATGGTGGATCACCGTGAAGGAGGGTACCCCAAATGAGTGGGTAACCTGGGAACTATTTAAGATGGCTTTCAAGGGAAAGTACGTTGGAGGATGCACGTAGAAAAGAATTTCTGAACCTGACCCAGGGCAATAAGACTGTTGCTGAGTATGAGGCAGAATTTCTAAGGTTAGGTCGGTATGCCAGCAGTATAGTTTCTACTGAGTATGAGCGTAGTATTCATTTTGAGGATGGCCTCAGGGATGAGCTAAGAGTGCTTATAGCTCCGCAGAGGGAGCACAATTTTGCTGCATTGGTGGAGAAGGCTAAGATAGCCGAGGAGGTGAAGTGAACTGAATGACAGAACTGTGATAAGGTCCGAAACTGATTTAGGAGGGATTCTGGACCATCTAGTCCTGTAAACTGAAAAGTCAAGAGAGCTAGAGTAGAGGAATCTATTCGAGTAGTTTCGGTGATTACAGTTAGATCACAAGCTTGTGAGGACTATGGTAGGGTGCATTCTGGAGAATACTGGAAGCGTACTGGGGCATGTCTCCGATGTGGGTCCAAAGAACATAAGATCAAGGACTGTCCTCGGAGACTAACTCAGACTCAAGTTGCTGAATAGAGGGTTGCTCAACCAGTGCGAGGTGGACCGCTACCGCCGAGGGGTCGTGAACAAGGTAGAGGTGGCAATGGAAATGGTCGTGGACGTGGAGCACTTGGCAGGGGTGCTGGAAATGCTGAGGCTCGCCAACCAACATTGATATATGCTACTCGTCGCTGAGAGGAGGGTGATGCACCTGACGTCATAACTGATTCGTTTTTGATCTCTAGCATGCCTTACACTGCTCTGATAGATGTGGGATCAACTCATTCGTATGTTGCATGTGACATTTCTGAGTCATTGGGTGTGCATTTTGAGGAAACTGTGAGTGGGGTAACTGTGATAAGTCTACTGGGTCACTCGATTAGGGTAGATAAACTCTTTAGGGAGGTGCCTTTAGAGACTTAAGGTAGGATCTTTACTGGAGACTTAATGGAGCTACCATTCGGAGAGTTCGATCTTATTTTGGGGATGGACTAGTTGACTAAGCATAAGGCGACTCTGGATTGTGCGGCTAAGAGGATGGTGTTGAGGACTGAAGATGAGGAGGTAATGGTTATTGGGGAGCGAAGGGACTACCTCTCCAATGTTGTTTCGACTCTAAGGGTTGAGAAGCTAATTCGCAAGGGTTGTGAAGCGTACTTGGCTTTTGTAAGTTAGGCTGAGACGGAGAATTTGACTATGGAGACAGTTAGAACTGTAAAGGAATTTCAAGACATCTTTCTTGAAGAGCTCCCTAGATTAGCTCCGAACTGAGAAGTCGAGTTTGGGATTGACTTGCTGCCTGGAACGGCTCCAGTGTCCATCGCACCTTATAGGATGGTACCAAATGAGTTAGTAGAACTGAAAGCACAAATCCAAGAGTTATTGGATAGAGGTTTCATTAGACCAAGCATATCACCGTGGGGAGCACCAATACTATTTGTAAAAAAGAAGGATGGGACGATGCGTATGTGCATCGATTATCGCCAATTGAACAAACTGACGATAAAGAAAAAGTATCCTCTGCCAAGGATCGACGATTTGTTTGACCAGCTTAGAGCTGGATATCATCAGTTAAGGGTCAAGGAGCTGGATATTCATAAGACAACATTCAGAACTCGGTATGGTCATTACAAGTCTTTGGTTATGCCATTTGGTCTAACGAATGCACCTGCAGCTTTCATGGATCTGATGAATCAAGTGTTCCAACCTTACTTGGACAATTCGTAGTCGTCTTTATTGACGATATCTTGGTGTATTCAGAAACTGAGGAGAAACATGATGAGCATCTCTGTATTGTTCTGCAAGTACTGATAGAGAAGCAACTCTATGCAAAATTCAGTAAGTGTGAATTTTGGCTTCGAGAAGTGACTTTCTGGGTCACTTTGTTTATGCTGAGGGGATTAAGGTAGATCCTCAAAAAATTGAGGTAGTTCTGGAATGGAAGCCACCGAGGTCAGTATACAAAATTCGGAGTTTTTTGGGTCTGGCAGGATATTACAGAAGATTTGTAGAAGCATTCTCTCTGATGGCGGCACCGTTGACGAAATTGTTGAGGAAAGGAGTATCTTTTGTATGAACTAAGAAGCAGCAAAAAGCCTTTGATAGGTTGAAAAAGGTATTGACTGAGGCTTCAGTGTTGATACAGTCAGAGTCAGGGAAGGATTTCATTGTGTACAGTGATGCGTCGCATGTGGGATTAGGCTGTGTACTGATGCAATAGGGTAAAGTGGTTGCTTATGCTTCGCGACAGCTTAAGCCTCATGAAGCAAATTACCCTACGTATGTTCTAGAGTTGGCAGCGGTGATCTTCACATTAAAAATCTGGAGACACTATCTGTATGGAGAAAAGTGTATTATATACACAGACCATAAAAGTCTCAAGTATCTCTTAACTCGGAAGGAGTTGAATCTTAGGCAACGAAGATAGATAGAGTTGCTTAAGGATTACGACGGTTCGATTGAGTACCACCTAGGCAAGGCGAATGTGGTGGCTGATGCACTAAGCCAAAGGGCTGTAGTGGAGCTGAGAGCGATGTTTGCTCGTTTGAGTTTATATGACTATGGAAGTCTGTTAGCGGAGTTGCAACTGAGACCAACTTGGACTGAACAGATTAAAAAGAAGTAGTTAAAGGATGATTTGTTGGATCCTCGATTTCAGAAAGCTGAGAATGATGAGAATTCAAATTTTAGACTAAATACTGATAGATTTCTCTGCTTTCGTGGAAGAATTTGTATTCTGAATGATTCTAATTTGAGGTAGTTAATTCTAAAAGAGGCTCATGGTGGATCTTGTGCCATGCATCCTGGAGGGAATAAGCTGTATCGAGACTTGCAAGAGGTGTATTGGTGGTCTAGACTTAAGCGAAAAGTGACTAAATTTGTGGGAAAATGTCTTACGTGCCAGCAAGTAAAGGCTGAGCATCAACTGCCTTCTGGACTGCTGTAGCCAGTAAAGATTCCACTCTAGAAGTAGGAAAGGGTTACCATTGATTTTGTTAGTGGGCTACCTTTGACACCCTCCAAGAAGGATTCTGTATGGGTAAATGTGGATAGGTTAATGATATCTACCCATTTCATACCTATCCAAACCAATTACTAACTTCAGAAGTTGGCCAAATTGTATGTGGCGGAGATAATGCAACTGCATGGGGTGCCAGTTTCGATTATTTCTGATCAGGACCCTAGGTCTACATCTCGATTCTGGAAAAAGTTGTATGAGGCGTTGGGTACACGATTGGACTTCAGCACTACTTTTCACCCTCAGACAGATGGACAGTCGGAAAGGGTTATTCAGGTTCTGGAGGAATGTTAAGAGGTTATGTTATCGACTTTCGTGGTAGTTGGGAGGGCTACTTTCCATTGGCAGAATTTGCATATAATAACAGTTATCAGGCAAGTATCCAAATGGCCCCATATAAGGCACTTTATGGGCGAAGGTGTCGTACGCCTACGTGTTGGACGAAATTGGGAGAACGACAGGTTATTGGACCAGAGTTAGTGGCAGATACTGAGAATAAGGTTAGGTTGATCAGAGATCAGTTAAAGGAGGCGTCTGATAGGTAGAAGTCATATGCTGATTTGAAGCGTAAAGAAATCGTGTTCTCTATAGGGGATATGGTATTTTTGAAAGTCTTACCTTGGAAAAAGAGTTTGAGGTTTCGCAGGAAGGGTAAGTTGAGTCCGCGATTTATTGGGCCTTATCAAGTTCTTAAACGGGTAGGGCCAGTAGCTTATCAGCTAGAGTTACCACCAAAGCTGGACCGTATACATGATGTCTTTCATGTGTCCATGCTAAGACGGTACCGATCGGATCCTTCGCATGTCGTACCAGTGGAGGAGATTGAGGTAAAGACTGATCTGACCTTTGAAGAGGAGCCTATGCAAATACTGGATCGCGAGGTCAAAGTGTTGAGAAGAAAATCAGTTCAGCTGGTAACAGTGCTTTGGCACAATCATGGCAGAGAAAAGGCTACCTAGGAGCCTGAGGAGGCGATGCATTAACAATACCCTCAACTATTTGATTAGGTAAATTTCGAGGCTAAAATTTCTTTAAAGGGGTAGAGTTGTAACGCCCTGATTTTCAGGATTTTTCGAGATTTTTGTGATTTTGGTGAAATCTTGAAATTTTGGTGATTCGATTATTAAATTTGTGTTTAAGTGTGTTAGTTGGCCTTTAGAAGGCCCAAGCATAAGATAAAACCCGGCAAAAATATCAACTTTGGATTTAAAGTGAAGGGGATGTGGTTAAGTGGGCTTTTAAGAAAAAGTGGGGAAAATAAGACTCAAGTAAGCCCTTGGTAAAGTGGCAATGTGGCGCCACTTAAGTGCCTAAAAAAGTGGCATGTGGAGGTGTGTGCAAGGGCCAGTGTTCTAGTCACAAGGTAAGCATTTGGTGTGTTTTTAATTTTGTGCATGTGTTGGTCATGTGATGGTTGCCAAGTGGAACTCTGCTGAGGAGCGTTTGAGTTGTTCAAGAGATTAGAGCAAGGAGGGATAAGGAGAGAGATTTTAGGAACTTTGAATGGAAGCTGGTGGTGGCCGAACAAAGGACTCATGAGAGAGCAGGGCCGATTTGGTGAAGTGGTTTTGGTGTAATCGGCCAAGGGTTGTTTAGCATGCTAGCCGAATACTTTTGGGACTTTTTAGGTTTTGTTTCGACACTTGTATCCTTGGTTTCCTATTAGGTATTGTGATAGGCTCCTTTCTTTCCTCCACCTTCATTCCAAAAAGTCAAAATGCAAGCATAGTTCTTCTCTTGTGCTGATTTGTCATAACCATCTCTTCTCCTCTCTTCTTTCATCTCTTCTCCTCACTTTTCCTTCCTCTTGATCGAATCTACTTCACCACTCTTCTTCTAGACCGAATCTGTTCTGTACTTCTCTTCTTATCCCTTCTCAAGTTTTCTAGTAGACTTCCATAAAAGCCAAAACCACACCCACCATTACCGGTTACCTTAGTAGTCAAGATCACTTCTTCTTTTTGTTCAAGCCTTTCAAAGACCAAATCTCAACCCTGTCCCAAGTAATCTTTTCTCAAACCCAAAACACATAACTTTGTAGCTGATTTCTTCTTGGCCGACTAATCCAAAAGCTGAAATCCCGAAAGCCATATCATCCCCTAGTGTCGTTTTGTGTAAGTAGTCAAAACCTTCGTATTCGTAGTAGATCGGGAATTGAATCTTTAGATCTGGTGGATCCATTATTGTGGTAAGTATTTGGAACTACTTCTCATGCGTTATCTTTGGATTTAAGAAAAGCCGAAAGTCCCTAAAAAACTTTAGGGAGGCTGTCAACTATGGTGATAGGTAATGCTAGTTCTTCTAATCAGTTCTATGTGTACTTGTTGTGAAAGGGGCGATCTAGCAGGGAGCGTAGGAGGCTTGGATCTTTGGAACGACTAGATCTAGATCTAGTCACTAGTTTCGGCAAAGGTAAGAACTCAAGGGCCTTAGGTGATGTTGGCCAAATATGGTAAGCTAGATTACATTCGTTATCGTTAATTCGTAAAACTAATTTATGAAGTTATCGTTTGTAGGAGAAATCGCATAGGAGATCTCATCGGTAAAATCGCAAAACGGGTGTGTAAACGAACACCCTTCTGTAGTCTAAATTGGCAAAAGCCGAAAAGTTGAAATGCTAAAATTCTGGCATTTCGTGGGCTTGTGAGCGTGCGAGCGCTTGTAAGTCGGTTGGAAATAGTGAGATCTATAATCGCAAATGGTACGATGGATGAGTGTGCAATTTCGTGCACCTCAGTAATTTAGGCCTCAATAGGCTGAAATTGGGCCCAATGGGCATACGGGCCCATATGGGTAAAAGTAAGCGGTAAGTGTGTTCTGGTATACTATAGGTTAAATCTGTAAACTAGACTTAGAATTTGGGCTAAACGGGCTTAAAGTAGCTAGATGACACTGTAAGGCCCAATAGGGGTTTTAGGGCCTAATAACTAAAAACTGCTAAAATGGGCTAAATTAACTACTGAGATGTAAGTTGAACTATTAATGATTAAAATGTGCATAAAACCCTAAAAATTGGTATAATTACTGAAATACCCCTTAAGGGTGAGAAATTACTATTTTACCCCTAAGTGCAAAATGACCGTTATACCCCTAGGGCTAAATTTGACTGAAATGCATGTTTTACTATTTTTGTTCACTGTATGCCATGACATGATTATCTGTTGCATGGGCCTGGGTTTATTGATGGAGGAAGTGCAAGTGGCATTGCCATGATGACTGAAAGAGGCTTTGCCTCGTACTGATTACTGAAAGAGGCTTTGCCTCGTACTGATTACTGAAAGAGGCTTTACCTCGTACTGTTTTTGAAAGAGGCTTTGCCTCGTATTATTGTTAGTGGCTTGGCCACATTATCTGAGCAGCTATGCTACGATTGTGGAGTGTAGCGACTGGGTGGTTTGAGTTGTTTCCCCACATGGAGTGTTTATGGTTGGTATGGTTGGAGTGTAGTGGTTGGACATAGGTTGGGCTTTGGGCTTTGCATACATGCATGATCTCTGTTCTGCTACTGAAATGGGCCTATGGGCCGTACTGTTATTTGAAAAGGGTTAAGGCCCAGTTGTACTATTTACTGAATAGGGCTATGGCCAAGTTAACTGAATACTGAATAGGGCTTCGGCCTAGTATTTACTGAGACTGGATAGGGCTTAGGCCCAATGGGCTTGAGTTGATTTGGGCTCTGGATGGGCTTTCTTTACACACTGAGTTTCCAAACTCACCCCTTTTCTTCCATCCATGCAGGTGAGCCATAGATTGGTGGACTTGGAGCTGGAAGGATTCGGAGTGGCCACGTAGATTGCATTTCTGGTTTAATTAAGTTATTTATTTTATTATTTACTTTAATTATTTTTCTTCTGATTTTTGGGTTTGTAATAAGGCCGCTCTAATTATTTTAATTTGGGTGTTAAATTATTTATTTTTACTATACAATGATTGATTTGAATAAGGCTGCGCGAGTTTTCTTAAAACTTAATCAAACGTTTTCAAAAATCAATCACACATTTTGTAACATCCCAAAATAGGGCCTAAACGGAACAGTGGTTGTGAAACCACAAATCTGAGATAGAAATAATTATTTTATAATTATTTTGAGGTTTATGATATGATTGCATGATTTTGTGAACTTTTCGTGAAGAAATTCTATGCATAAAGTGCTTAATTTGAAAATAGGGACTAAATCGTATAAGTTGCAAAACTTGCATTCTAAAAGCTTTTAGTATGAAATTGCCTTGGAATATTAATTAGAGGGTCTTAAATAGAAATTTGACCAATTTCTAAAATTTTGGACAAAAATGGGCTTGTACATGAAAGTTTTCAAAGAAAGGCATTATGGGTATTTTGGTCATTTGGTAATTAAAATGAATTAAAAGGGAAATTAAGGCCAATTTGTGTTCATCTTCTTCAAGCCTTGGCCGAACCTTACCTCTCTCCATAGCTAGGGTTTCTTCAACTTCCAAGCTTCACAGTAAGTGCATCCAAGCCATGTTTTTAATGATTTTTATGTTTTTGGAATCCTGGTAGCTCGATTTAGCTTGTGCTAGCAATAATTCAACCTAGGGTTCATATTTGGAAAAATACCCATAGGTGAAATTTGTTTATTTTGGTGTTTTATGATAGAATATGAGGTTTTAAATTATGCTAGACAACTTGTGCTACTCGGTTTTCAGTAAAAACGAGTAAAATGGCTTAATCGATAAAAATACCCATTGTTCATAAATACATGTTATAGTGGGAATTTGAGGTTGTTGTTGGTAAATAAATGATCAGCATGTCCTAAAACATAAGAAATTGGGATAAAGTTTAATTTCCGAGCCTTGGGGTAAAAGTGTAAATATGCAAAAGTTTAGGGGCAAAAATTTAATTTTGCCAAAGTTTGAGTTAAGGGCTGTTTGATAAATGTGAGTATTAAATAAGCTAAATTGCTATTATAGATCAAGAAGAATGAAATTTAGGAGTAGATCGGGGAAAAGAAAAAGTAAAGGACTAAATTGTCAAGTTTAACCGTATTTTGTATCGAGGTAAGTTTACAGTAAATAAATGCAATATTTCATTATTTTACATTAATGATGTTAATTTCCAGCATATATATATTTACTTTATGAAAACATTCGAAGTTGAACCAAAGACGAGATGACAGAGAAAAAGTATCCGAAAGCCCCGTTTGAACTCTAGGAATGTTTGGGATACAGAATGTCATGACATTTTGGGTTACCAGACAAGACAGGAATATCCCATGTAAGTCCATATTAAAAGTATGGCTTTGGTAGGACAGGGAACATCTCATGCAAGACCATGTCTAGAACATGGCATTGACAGGCTATTACCAGGCAGGAAAACCCGAGCATCCTTACTATTCCGAGTGGTTCAACGGGCTATTGTACAGGTTAAATTACAAGAAATTCTCAGCAAAGGAAAGGTAAGTTATATTCATGAGTTTATTGAATAATCAAGTAAGAAAGAAAGTAAGTGAATAAGGAAGAGGGTAAGAAATGAGGTGTAAGGAAAGCTTATGATGCTTGATGATACTATGATTAACTATTATTTGGGGTGAATGTTGTGATTTATTTACTTGTAAACTTACTAAGCTTAGTGCTTACTCTCTTTATTTTCCTTCTTTTTATAGTTCTTGCCAAGCCAACTCGGGGATCACAAGGAACGTCGGAGATCCAGTCACACTATCAACAGGGTCATTTTGGTATAGCTAGACGTTTCATTTCACGTATGGCATGAATAGGGACTTGGCTTCTTTTGGTATGAATGTCCTTAGGATATGTTTAATGAATGGTATGTAAATACTTTTTGATGATTAGCTATTGGAATGACTAATCAAACATAGGTTTAATACTATATATTTCTAAATGGTAATTATCACATGGAAACCATGAAAAAGGTGAAAATAGCTTAAAAATAGATTCGAACAGCAGTAATGACGTGATTTTGAAAAATCAATAAAAATAGTAGAAATGGAATTAAATAGTGAATGAGACATGAAATTAAAGCCTAATGAGTCTATTTTCATATGGAAGAAACAGAGTAAGTGAAGGAGTTTTATATTATGAGTTATTTGTGATTGAGTGAGACTGCTCCAGATTGACTTCGTGATCCCCTGTTCTGACTTTAAAAATTCACCATAAATTGTGCATAAATAATTAGGTGTTATAGTTTATATGCTTAGATTCCTTATTGAGACTAGTTTCAAATGAAATAAACAAAATACCTATTTGAATTTTTTACAGAGAGAAAATTAATTCGTAGTGAATAGAGGTCAGAGTAGTCAAACTGCATAATAGGAGAGACTTTAACTAATAAACTGTACTAATTGGCTAAACTAAAAATTCTATAAAAAATTAGTAAGAAGGTATATGAGTCTAGTTTTAGGGAAAATTTATGGAATTGAATTTCGAGTTCTGTAACTTGAGTTATGATTTATTTAGTGACTGTGATGCAGTTGGACAACTTTCTAAGGAACAGAGAAATAATTTATTTTGGCTCGTTTAAGTAATCAGAAAAAATTTTATTGATCTTGGTTTGGCCCCGAACCATTTCAATAGCATGATTTAGGGTCTCGATGACCCTTCTTAAGGACTTATTGAATGAATGAAAATAAATTAATTTTTTTAAATCAAATTTTTATGCCCGATTGAGTAAGTTAAGTCTAGTAACGCCTCGTGCTCAACTCCGGCGACGGTCTCAGGTAAGGGGTGTTACACGTTTCAAATGAGTAAGAAAGTTAAATCATATAATAAAGAATACCCTTAAAAATTGGTAGTGGATAGGAGGTTCACAATTTAACTGGGATTTTCTCTTTAAACTTCAATAATGGTTTTGCAAAACTCACCCTAATCGTAGTAACTAGGTAACATGGTTAGTTCGTCGTTGATGTGACACACCAGACTTGGCCGTAACGTCTGGGCTGGGTATGGGGTGTTACAGGTCGGGACTAAATTGATAACATTTGAAAACTTTGCCAATCATATAAAAATTTGTCCTTTGAAATAGGGCACACGCCCGTGTGGCTACGCTGTGTACTTTGCACGGTCGTGCCTTGCATTTCACCTTAATCCGTGCGCAACACTAACTAGGGTCACACGATCTCTGGACACGCCCGTGTGCCAAACTGACCAAATTACCTAGAAAAATAGGGGTCAAATGGTCGAGTCACACACCTGTGTGCTCTGGCCGCGTGGCACGAAATAGGCTTGGTTTAAGCCATTTTCTTACCCTAATTTGTCAAGTACTTACAAACACAAATCACGCAACATTTACAACCCAATTTCATGCCTAATACAAACATATTTATGACCAAATCATTGACAACCAATTCATGCACAAAATCCATCTCAAATCATACCAATTTACAAGGCATAAACATGACCAAACATTTGCTTCAAAAATGATTCGTATACCATTTAAAATCATGACCAAAACTTACCAAACTCACTATTTGATTTAAACCAAAAATGACCATATTCAAAGAAGTCATATATGTATCATAAAGCATACCAAAATGCATTCAAAAACACATACCAAATCCATACATGATCACACTGTATTAGTTAGCCAAATAACTTAACATAATATATATACAATTCAAACCATGTATTAATTTATCAAACTTATACAAATCATTATTCAATATCGAAATTATATAAACAACATCACACATATTTACCAAGAATCATACCTCCCAAACTAAGCTTATAACATGGTTTAATATAAGTACCAACATCCGCATCATGATCAAGCCATGTTCGCATAGCTATATATATATACAAATTCAAAACCAAATATATCAAAACTAGCCTATACATGCCACATGACCAAATCATAAAGAATTTAATTACCGATACGAATAATAGATAGTGTGATGAGGCCTCCATCAACTTCCAACTAGAGCAAAATTTTGAAAATCTATAAACATAGGAAATCACCCAGAGTAAGCTTTGAAAGTTGAGTAAGCCATTAGCAAATAAATCAAATCATGAATATATAATTCAATTCAAATAATCCACATTTAGATAATCACCTCTTTTGCTCCTGTAGCATATATATCAATAATCTCATTCATACTCACCTTTTTGTATTTACATTTCATTTCATTGTTAAGTATTTCACATCTCACAATTCGAAATATATTTACCTTTCATTCTTGATTATCATAAACACATCGTACATACCTAAATCTGATGTACCTTGAATATACACGTATATATATACCCATCTCGTACAAATCTCATTCACATTTCTGCACTACCTCGTACTCATATTATACACATTCTTGTACTATCTTGTACGCATATCATACACCTATCTGTACCATATCGTACACTCATCATATACATTTCTATACTACCTAGTACATATATCATATACATTTCTGTACCATATCATACACATATCATACACTTTTCTATACTATCTCGTACACATTTCATACACATTTTTGTACCGTACCGTACACATATCATGCACATTTTTGTACCATACCGTACACATATCATACACATTTCTGTACCATATCGTACACATATCATACACATTTCTGTACCATACCATACACATTAAACTATTCGGAATAGAATTTGATTACACAAAGATCTCATACGATAAGTACCTATACCATGGTCCAAAACCAAATCAAGGTAACTTATCTCCGAAGTACCTATACCATGGTCTAAAACCAAATCAAGGTAACTCCTACGAAATACCTATACCATGGCCTGAAGCCAAATCTAGGCGACTTATCCCGGAGCACCTATACGGTCACTCCCACATAATACCTATACCACAGCCAGTAGCCAAATCAAGGTATTATTCACACCTGTAGTGTAACACCCCTTACCCAAGACCATCGCCGAAGTCGAGCACGAGGCGTTACCAGACTTACCTTACTAGTTCTGGGTATAAAAATTTACTTTTAAAATTAATTCACTCACATTCATCCAATATATCCTTAATAAGGGCCCTCGAGGCCCTAAATCATGCAATTGCCGATTTGGGGACTTGGTTCTTTTATTTATTATTTCTTCGGTGCAAAATGTGTATTCATTTTACTCTCTTGCTTTTGCATAATTCCTTTTCCTTCTCTTTTCTTTTACACTTCTTATTTTCTTTCTCTTAAAGCCAAATAACTTCTCTCCCTTTACCAAAATTCTTTTATGTTGTCTTAATCTCTTCAACCTTGATCAAACTGATTCTTATTTTCAACTTTTCTCTCTTGGGATCTCTCTAGTCGAATCCTCTTTAAGCAACCTTGTTCGTGTGATCGAAGGCTAAATCCCAGTAAGTTATATTTTTCTCTCTATTCGTTTCGGTAATTGTTGAACCAACCCTCTATCTCCCTTCTTTGTGTTGCTTTTGTTTTTCCTCATTTTCGAAAATAGTAGTATTATTTATGAGATAGAAAATGGGAGCGCTAGTGGTAAAGAGATGGCAACGGTGACGACGGGGTCTGAGCATGTAACCACTACTCCCAGGTTTAAGCGACGTAAGGTGTCGGCAGTTCGAAACTTTTCGCCTAGATACGGAAGAGGGGTTACAATAGACTTGTAACACCCCAAACCCTACCCAGATGTTATGGCTAGATCTGGAGTGCCAAATGGACGATTGATTCTTTTACGATCTTCTTTTAACAAAGCTTATGTTGTTCATTGTAAAACCATGGTTAATAGCTTGTAATTAATGAGCATTATCAGATTGAGAAATCGTATTAATTACCAAATAAAGTTCATATATAAAAACTCATTGTTCTATTATCCAACCATTACATAATGCATGCTTAAAAACGTTTGATTAAGTTTGAAAAGCATGCATAGACTAGTCTACCGCTGTAAAACAAGTAATAAAGAAACCCAAAACAAAATACTTGAGTGACCTTGTTACAACATAAATCCAAAATTTAAAATGGAAAATAAATAAATTAAATTTTAAGATAAAATAAACAGAAACATGAACCATGTGGCCACCCCGAATCCCTTACAGCTCCAAGTCCTCTATGGTTAGGGGTTACCTGCATGGATGGAAATAATATGGTGAGTTTGTGAAAACTCAGTGTGTAACGAAACCCAACCAGTGTCAGAGATTACTCAAGAAGTTAGTCTAGTCCAAAGCCCTATTCAAATACAAATCAAACTGGGCCTTGGCCCTTTTCAAAAATAGAGTGGGCCTTGGGCCCATTACAGATACAAAACAGAATATATATATGTATGTATGCAAAGCCCAAGCCTAGTCCAGCCCAACACACCACACGTAGCAGCCCAACACACCACGCGTACCAGAATAACTCAACCCACCCAGCCCTACACACCACAGACGCAGCAGAACTGCTAATTTAGAAATCGTGGCGGAGCCACCAGAACAGAAATATGAGGCGGAGCCTCTAAGCAGAACACGTGGTAGTGCCACTGAACAGAACTTCTTCCATATCCATAACCCAACCCCATGCAACCTAGAGTACTACATGACATAAGAATACAGATTATCAGATACAGATACATGCAAATCAATCAGCTATTTCTAGGGGTAAAACAGTCTTTAGGCATATAGGGGTAAAATGGTAATTTTTACCCTACAAGGGTATTTTGGTCATTTAGCTACGTTTCTAGGTTTCATGCTTAATACGACCTTCTAGTAGGTCTAACATCGCTCCGGGCGACTTAGAAAGTCCATCAAATCATATACTCAAAATAGGCCCAAAAACCCCTAATGGGCCTGAGGGAGCTCACATGCCCACTCAGTCTAATCTTACACATTTTATCTCAAATTTAATGTCAATATACAAGAAATTACTTACCGCATACTTTTACACATATGGGCCCGTAAGCCCGTTGGTCCGAACTTCAGCCCATCGAGGCCCAGAATAGCCTAAGTGCACGAAAACGCGCACAGCTACCCTTACAGTGCAATATTCCAGATTCATGATTCCAGATCGACCCACGAGCGCTCACACGTTCGCAAGTCCTCGAAATGCCAGCATTTCAGCTTTTCGAATTTTGCCGATCAAAGCTACTAGAGGGTGTTGTTACACACTTGATTACGATTAATGTCAGACGATCCCCCGAACGATTAACCTAAAGCAATTTAACCCCAATGTCAAACCATAATCCAATTGAAAAATCAACACCACTTTGACTTACTTATTCGGCAACCACTAACATATCACCATCACTTACCTTTGCTGAAATCTAGTTCCAACCACTAGATTGCTTCACTATTCTTATCTACTAATCACCCTCCACGAGATTCACCTTCACGGAAAGCTACGAAACAAAAGCAGTCATAAAAGAGAAAAATTAAGTCGGCCCTCAAGTAAGAGATCCAAGCCGAATAGTACAAAAGGAAATAAGGGTTTTGGCTCTTCATCTACCACTTAGAAGGAATAAAAGGAAGATTAGAATACTTACCTAAGAGTTCGCTTGATTGTCTTGATAAAAGAGAGAACCACTGATCACTAGCCTAAGCCTAGATCTATTATAGATCTAGTCAAAACACAAGAGGAGGAGAGATCTAAGGGATTCGGCTATGAAGGCCACATAAGAGGAGTAGCTGATTGAAGACGGGATAATCGATTTAAAGATGTGCTTACTGGACTAGGGTGATCTTTAGAGAAACAAAAGAAGAAGAAGTAGATGTTATAAAAGGGAGGAGATAGCGACAGAGAGATGGAAGACTTGAAGGTTTCGGCTTTTTAGAGTAGAGATAAGGAGGGTTCGACCAAAGAAGAAATCGACAAGAAAAAGACTAAATGTTTTGGGTTTTGGCTTTTGAAGCAATCAGCCAAGAAGGGTTCTACGTGAGTCAATTTCAAATAATAAAGAAAAGAGGAAAAAGAAGTATAAGAAGATGGTAGATTTGGTTAGGCACCAAAGAGAAAGAGAAGAAAGAATGGTCTAGGAGTCGGCTACAGCAAGCATTTGGTAGAAGAAACAAGCAAGAATCAAAACCTGATGGTACCACAACAGAAATCGGCACCCACTACACTAACCCACTGAAACACAAAAAGCAACAAATCTCAAAAGAAAACCCAAAAAAAGAATTCGGCACATACACTCACACTCCCTAAGTGCTAAAAATTGTCCCTTAGCCAAATTTGCCTTCCAAGGAAACCCACAATCGGCCAACTCTTGCTCCTTACTCAAATTCCTAAATTTTCTCCTTGATAATCTCCCCTTATCACTCCTTAATCCAATCTCATGAGCAACCCAAGCACCTTCCCTCAGAGTTTAACTTGGAGTCCACCTCTTACTATGCCCATGTAGTAAAATAAATATACCTTGCTCACAAAGGGATTCGAAGAGTCCACCTCTTACTATGCCCATGTAGTAAAATAAATATACCTTGCTCACAAAGGGATTCGAACTGTAGCTCCTTGACATGCTACCAACGCCACCTCCCTGTGTTTTAAGTGGCGCTACCTTGCCACTTTACCACAGGCTTCCTTGTACCTTAAAACCCCAACATTTATTTAAAAGCCCACTCTGCTAAAGTCCATTCTCACATAAGGCTAAATTAAAATTCTGCCAGGCTTTAAACTTAAACCTAGGCCTTCTAAAGGTCCACTAAACACACTCAAATCATTACAACAGCACATCAAGCCATGTAAAAATAAATTTAAGCAAAAATTTAAAAACCCTAAAAATTAGGGTGTTACAACTCTACCCCTTACAGAAATTTCGGCCTCGAAATATTAACTGGTCAAAACAAGTGAGGGTATTGTTGAGGTATCGCCTCATCTGGCTCCCACGTAGCTTATTCTCTACCGTGATTACGCTAAAGCACTTTTACCAAGGGAACGGATTTCTTTCTTAACGTCTTGACATCACGGTCCAGAAGCTGCACAGGCTCTTCCTCGAAAGTCATATCAGATCTAACTTCAATTTCCTCAACTAGTACAATGTGTGAAGTATCAGACTAATATCGTCTCAACATAGAGACATGAAAGACGTCGTGAATCTGGTTCAACTCCGGAGGTAGTTCCAGCTGATATGCCACCGGACTGACCCGTTTAAGAACTCGATAGGGCCCGATGAACTGCGGACTTAACTTACCCTTCTTTCCGAATCATAAGATTTTTTCCAATCAGATGCCTCCTTTAACTGATCCCTGATCAGCTTGACCTTATTTTCTGTATCCACTACTAATTCTGGCCTAAGAACCTGACGTTCTCCCAATTCTATCCAATAGGTAGGCATATGACACCTACGACCATACAATGCCTCATATGGTGCCATTCGAATACTTGCCTGGTAACTGTTGTTATATGCAAACTCCGCTAATGGCAAGCAATCTTCCCAGCTACCACGAAAATCAATAAAACACCCTCTCAACATATCTTCCAGAACCTAAATCACCATCTCTGACTGTCCATCCGTTTGAGGGTGAAAAGCAATGCTAAAATCTAGCCGTGTACCCAACGCCTCATGCAACTTCTGCCAAAATCGAGATGTAAACCTAGGGTCCCGATCAGAAATAATCGAAATTGGCACTCCATGAACTCGCACTATCTCTGCTACATACAACTTTGCCAATGTCTGAAGTGAAAAGTAAGTTTGGACGGGCATAAAATGGGCAGATTTGTTCAGTCTATCCACAATCACCCAAACCGAGTCTTTCTTGGTAGGCATCAAGGGTAGCCCACTCACAAAGTCCGTGGTTACCCTTTCCCACTTCCAAAGTGGAATCTTAACCGATTGCAGAAGTCCAGAAGGTAGTTGATGCTCAACTTTCACCTGCTGGCATGTTAGGAACTTACCTACAAACTTTGTTACTTCCTGCTTAAGTCCAGGCCACCAATACAATTCTCATAAATCCTGATACAACTTATTCCCACCAGGAAACATGGTACAAAGACCGCCATGAGCCTCTTGTAGTATAGACTGCCTTAAACCAGAGTCTTTTGGGACACATACTCTCTCATGAAAATAAAAAATCCCTTTATTATTTAAACCAAAATCAGAAGTTCCACCCTCTTCTACCTGTCGAAACCAAGGAACCAATGACTCATCCCATAATTACTTTTCCTTAATTTGCTCCATCCAGATCGGTCTTACTTGTAATTCTGCTAACAAGCTATCACCATCATACAAACTGAGACGAACGAACATTGCTCTCAGATTAGATACAGCTCTCCGACTCAGTGCATCAGCTACCACATTAGCTTTACCCGGGTGATACTTAATAGAACAGTCATAATCCTTAAGCAAATCTATCCATCTTCTTTGCCCAAGGTTCAACTCCTTCTGAGTCAAAAAATACTTGAGGCTCTTATGGTCCGTGTATATGATACACTTCTCTCCATACAAGTTTAGCACAAAAATTACTAATGCCAATTCTAGATCATGCGTAGGGTAATTCGCCTCATGGGGTTTGAGTTGTCGCGATGTATATGCAACCACTTTACCCTCTTGCATCAACACACAGCCCAATCCAACGTGCAACGCATAGCTATACATTGTAAAATCCTTTCCAGACTCCGGCTGAATTAACACAAGTGCCTCAGTCAAAACTTTCTTCAACTTCTCGAAACTCTCTTATTGTTTTTGTCTAGATAAACGGTATTCCTTTTCTCAAAAGTTTCATCAATGATGCCACAATTAAGGAAAATCCTTCCACAAATCTTCTATAATACCTTGCCCAACCCAGAAAACTTTAAATTTCTGACACAGATCTCAGTGGCTTCCATTCCAGAAACGCCTCGATTTTTTGACGATCCACGCTAATCCCCTCAGCAGAAATAACGTGACCCAAAAATGTCACTTCTCGCAACCAAAATTCACACTTGCTAAATTTGGCGTACAACTGTGTCTCTCTCAGCACTTGCAGAACAATTCGGAGGTGCTCATCATGATTCTCCTCAGTTTTCAAATATACCAAAATATCATCTATAAAGATGACTACAAATTGATCTAAGTAGGGTTGGAATACCCGATTCATAAGATCCGTGAAGGCAGCTGGTGCATTCGTCAACCCGAACGGCATTACCAGGAACTCGTAATGACCATATCAAGTCCTGAATGCCGTCTTATGAATATCCTCCTCTTTGACCCTTAGTTGATGATACCTGAATCGAAGGTCGATCTTGGAAAATAATGAAGCTCCTCTTAGTTGGTCAAATAGGTCGTCGATCCTCGACAGAGGGTACGTGTTCTTAATAGTCAGTTTGTTCAACTGACGATAATCAATATACATGCGCATCGTCCTATCCTTCTTCTTAATAAACAAGATCGGTGCTCCCTATGGAGACACACTTGGTCTGATAAAACCTCGATCCAAAAGTTCTTGGATTTGCACTTTCAACTCCACCAACTCCTTCGGTGCCATCCTATATGGAGCGATAGACACCAGAGCCATTCCAGGCAACAAGTCATTTCCAAATTTGACTTCACAGTTCAGAGGCAACCCAGGAAGCTCATCCGGAAAAACATCCTAAAACTCCTTGACGGTTCTAACTTCTCCTACGGACAAACCCTTGAATCTGACTTACTCACGTACGCCAAAAACGCCTAGCAACCTTTGCGAATCAGCTTTTCAGCTCTTAAAGCCTAGATAACATTGGACAAGTAATCTATTTGCTCCCCTATTGCAGTTACCTCCTCAACCTCCATGGTCTTTAACACCATCCACTTGGCAGCGCAATCCAAAGTAGCCTAATGCTTTGCAAGCCAATCCATACCAAAAATGAGATCAAACTCTCCAAATGGTAACTCCATCAAGTCCGCAGAGAAAATTCTACCTTGTGTCTCTAAGGGTTCATCCCTAAAAAGTTTGTCTACCCTAACTGAGTGGCCCAGTGGGCTTATCACAGATACCCCACTCACAGTATTCTTAGATTGCACACCTAAGTCTTAGACACATCAAAAGCAACATACGAATGTGTAGATCCAATGTCAATCAAAGCAATGTATGGCGTGTTATAAGTTAAAAACGTACCGGTTATGACGTCAGGTACGTCACTCTCCTCTCGGCGACGAGCAGCATAAACCAATGCTGGTTGTCGTGCCTCAACATTTCCAACACCCTTGCCAGGTGCTCCACGTCCATGTCCATTCCCATTGCCGCACCTAGCCTGACCACGGCCTCTCGGTGGTTGTTGACCACCTCTCACTGGCTGAGCAACCCTCGATTCAGCATCTTGCATCTGCACTAGCCTCTGTGGGCCATCTTCGTCTTGATGGTCTTTGAACCCACACTGGAAACATGCTCCAGAACGTCTCCAACATTTGCCCAGATGTACCTTTCCACAGTCTACACAAGCTTGCGGTCTAACCACATTCATCAGAACTGCTCAAACCGGCTCATCCACTTTAGCTCTTTTAATAGACCTGCACGTAGCACCCGAGGGCCCTGAATCCCTCCTGAATCGGTTTCGGTCTTTTTCACAGTTTTGGTGCTCCGAGCACTTCACCTCCTCAGCAATCTTGGCTTTCTCTATCAGAGCAGCAAAATCACGCTCCCTCTGTGGAGTAACCAGTACTCTTAGCTCATCTATAAGGCCATCCTCGAATCGCACACTGCGTTCATAGTCCGTGGCGACTATTCCACCAGCATACCGGCTTAACCTTAAAAATTTAGCTTCACATTTCGTTACAGTCTTACTACCTTAAGTCAGATTCAGGAATTCCTTCCTTGGAACGTCCACATAGCTTGCCCCGACGTACTTCCCTTTGAAGGCCGTCTTAAACAACTCCTAAGTCACCCGCTCAGATGGTGTACCATCGCTCACAGTGATGCACCACTGGTAGGCCTCATCACGCAACAAAGATACAGCTTCTTTCAGCTTCTGCTCTACCAAGCTGTCCAAGTCGTCCATTATCTACTCCGTGGCCTCCAACCAATACCTGGCCACATTTAGGGCTACACCAAATATGCCTCTGAATATCTCTGCTCCATTAGCTCAAAGCCTTTTAGAAATCGATCCTCGATTTATCGTTCCAGTACTCGCTCCAGCAACCCTTTCTAGAACACAGAGCATTGCCTGGTATAAAGCATCTTCCCTTGCAGCCCGATCATAAGACCCCGTCTCAATTGCTGGAGGTGCTCGTGCCTCCCCAGCTGGCATATGTCGCGAGGATGAAGATCCAGCCAGGGTACTTCGTCAGCCTCGACCACGGCCTTTTCCACGAGCTGCCCTCGTACTGATATCGTATTATCTAATTTACGAATTTTATGAATTAGTTCAATATTTTAGTATTTATTACAGATGTTTTATGCAGAGATAGTATTTCAGAGCTTTGTTTTTGTAGAATCACAGTCTAGCTACAGTTTTAGTCTTCTAGAGTTTTTAGTTTCCTACTGTCTCAGTCTTCTATAGTCTCAGTGTTACCCTAACTACAGAATTTCAGTAGGGTCTTAGTACTATCTACAGTAGTATCATAGTATTACAGTACCACAATTAAATACAGTAAAGCATAAGATACTTACAGACTTGGTGGCGAAGACTCAGTGTGCCACTCTTTAGAAATCAAATTCATAAAAACCTAAGTTTTGTCAGTAGTAAATGTTTTAAATATGCATTGTTGAAAAACTTCTCAAAAACCCTAGAATTTTGAAAAAAAATAAAAATATTTTTGGGAAAGAAATCGATTTTCAAAGAATTTTCTTCAGGGAGTTTTTTTAAAAAAAATTAAATTTCAAAATACAAGTTAGGGCTTTAATTTAAATTTTAAGAAAACATTTGAACCCGTTCCACAGCCGAGTTGTTGCAACCGGGCTCTAATACCACTAAATGTAACACCCAAACCTGGCCCAGATGTTATGGCCAGATCTGGATTGTCACATGGATGATTGATTCTTTTACGATCTTCTTTTAACAAAACATTATGTTGTTCGTTGTAAAACCATGGTTAATAGCTAGTAATTAATGAGCATTGTCAGATTTAGAAACTATATTAATTACCAAGTAAAGTTCATATATAAAAACTCATTGTTGTGTTATCCAATCATTACACAATGCACGTTTAAAAACGTTTGATTAAGTTTGAAAAGCCGGCATAGACTAGTCTACAGCTGTAAAACAAGTAACAAAGAAACACAAAACAAAATACCTGAGTAGCCTTATTACAACATAAATTCAAAATTTAAAATGGAAAATAAATAAATTAAATTTTAAGATAAACTAAATCAGAAACATGAACCATGTGGCCACCCTGAATCCCTCACAGCTCCAAGTCCTCTATGTTTGGGGGTTACCTGCATGGATGGAAATAATAGGGTGAGTTTGTGAAAACTCAGTATGTAATGAAACCCAACCAGTGTCAGAGATCAGTCAAAACTCAGTCTGGGCTGAAGCCCTATTCAGATACAGATCAAATTGGGCCTTGGCCCTTTTCAAAAATAGAGTGGGCCTTGGGCCCATTACAGATACAGATACAGAACAGAATATATATATGTATGTATGCCAAGCCCAAGCCCAGTCCAGCCCAACACACCACCCGTACCAGCCTAACACACTATATGGGGAATAACTCAACCCACCCAGCCCTACACACCACAAACACAGCAGAGCTACTGATTCAAAAATCGTGGCCGAGCCACCAGTATAGAAATACGAGGTAGAGCCTCTAAGCAAAACACGTGGTAGTGCCACTAAACAGAACTTCCTCCATATCCATAACCCAACCCCATGCAACCTAAAGTATTACATGACATAAGCATATAGATTATCAGATATAGATACATGCAAATCAATCAACAATTTCTAGGGGTAAAACAATCTTTAGGCAACTAGGGGTAAATAGTAATTTTTACCCTACAAGGGTATTTTGGTCATTTAGCTACGTTGCTAGGTTTCATGCTTAATACAACCTTCTAGTAGGTCTAACATCACTCCGAGTGACCAGAAAGTCCATCTAATCATATAGTGAAAATAGGCCCAAAAACCCCTAATGGGCCCGATGGAGCTCACATGCCTATGTGGCCTGCTCAGTCTAATCTTACGCAATTTATCTTAGATTTAATGTCTAATATACTAAAACTAACTTACCACAAACTTTTACCTATTTAGGCCCGTAAGCCCATTGGGCCCAACTTTGGCCCATCGAGGCCCAGAACAGGCTAAGTGCACGAAAACGCGCACATTAGCCCTTACAATGCAATATTCCAGATTCATGATTTTGGATTGACGCACGAGTGCTCGCACGCTTGCAAGGCCTCGAAATGCAGGCATTTCGACATTTTGGTTTTTCAGCTTTTGCCAATCTCAGTTACTAGAGGGTGTTGCTACACACCTGATTACGATTAATGTCAAACGATCCTGCGAACGGTTAAGCTAAAGCAATTTATCCACAACATCAAACCATAATCCAGTTGAAAATCAACACCACTTTGAGTTACTTATTCGACAACCACTAGCATATCACCATCACTTACCTTTGCCGAAATCTAGTTCCAACCACTAGATTACTTCACTATTCTTATCTACTAATCACCCTCCACGAGATTCACCTTCACGGAAAGCTAAGAACACAAGCAGTTATAGAAGAGAAAACTTAAGTCAGCCCTCAAGTAAGAGATCCAAGCTGAATAGTGCAAAAGGAAATAAGGGTTTCGGCTCTTCATCTACCACTTAGAAGGAAGAAAAGGAAGATTAGAATACTTACACAAGAGAACCACCGATCACTAGCCTAAGCCTAGATCCATTGTAGATCTAGTCAAAACGCAAGAGGAGGAGAGATCTAAGGGATTCGGCTATGAAGGCCACACAAGAGTAGTAGCCGATTGAAGAAGGGATACCCGGTCTAAGGATGTGCTTACTATACTAGGGTGAGCTTTAGAGAAACAAAAAAAGAAGAAGTAGAAGTTATGAAAGGGAGGAGATAGCGATAGAGAGATGGAAGACTTGAAGGTTTCGACTTTTTAAAGTAGAGATGAGGAGGGTTCGACCAAAGAAGAAATCGGCAAGAAGAAGAAGAAGAAGAAGATGGTAGGTTCAGTTAGACACCAAAGAGAATGAGAAGAAAGAATGGTCTAGGAGTCGGCTATAGCAAGCATTTGGTAGAAGAAACAAGCAAGAATCAAAACCCGAGGGTACCGCAAAAGAAATCGGCACCCACTACACCAACCCACCAAAACACAAAAAGCAACAAATCTCGAAAGAAATCCCAAAAAGAGAATTCGGAACACACACTCACACTCCCTAATCGTCGAAAATGCTACCTTTTGCCCCTTAGCCAAAATTCCAAGGAAACCCACAATCGGCCAACTCTTGCTCCTCACTCAAATTCCTAAATTTTCTCCTTGATAATCTCCCCTTATCACTCCTTAATCCAATCCTATGAGCAACCCAAACACCTTCCCTCAGAGTTTAACTTGGAGCCCACCTCTTACTATGCCCATGTAGTAAAATAAATATACCTTGCTCACAAAGGGATTCGAACCTTAGCTCCTTCATAAGCTGCCACACGCCACCTCCTTGTGTTTTAAGTGGCGCTACCTTGCCACTTTACCATAGGCTTCCTTGTGCCTTAAAACCCCAAAATTTATTTAAAAACCCACTCTGCCAAAGTCCATTCTCACATAAGACTAAATTAAAATTCTGCCTGGCTTTAGACTTAAACCTAGGCCTTCTAAAGGTCCACTAAACACACTCAAATCATTACTACAGCACATCAAGCCATGTAAAAATAAATTCAAGCAAAAATTCAAAACCCCTAAAAATTGGGGTGTTACAAGACTTCAGATTAAATAGGAAAATCACAGTCAATCAAGGTAAGTATAGTTGTCCTTCGGTAAGTGATTATAGTATTTTTTTTTTGCGTTAATAGGAAATGACGTATGAAGTACAAATTTGGAATATAGGTGCTGGCGACTATGATTATTTAGTACTCGACGTGATAAGGTCTGCACTTCTAACCCTTGTTTGTTAGTCATTTTAGAGCCAAAGGTGTGTATAAACACTTCACACAGAACAGATTAGCAAATCTCGAAATGCCGAAATGTCAAAATCCTGAAAATCTAAAATGCCGAAAAGCCAAAGGTTTGGCTACGGTAGTCTTATGAGTGCGCGAACGCTCGTATGAGGGTAATCAATGCGATATCAGAGACCCCATAAGTGAACTCATAGACTTGGGTCACGTTTTAGCCAACTGGCCCAGAATGGGCCAAATGGGCCGGACGGGCTCGTGGGCCCATATAAGCGAAAATTGGTAGATTGGTAAGAAGTGATAAGCTGATTAAGTTGGTTGTATGGCTTGGAATAGATTTGGGCCTGATGGGCCGTATAATTGTGACTGGGCCTAATGGGCCATATAAATGTGATTGGGCTTGATGGGCTATATGAATGTATGTAAGCATGTAGACTTGCTAGGGTTTTATAATGGACTTTTAGGCCTAGTTTCTAATGAGTCCTTAAGCGACATAAAACTTATTTAATTTATCAAGTGCGTCTGTGGACAAGTCATAAGGTTACAGTGTGGCAATGGGCATATGCATGACTAGGATTGGATCTAGGGAGAGCTTGGTACCTCAGCGGTCTTAATGACCCACCTCCTATTCTCTAGAATCTTACCTGGTGCTTAGTGTTTGTTCAAAGTTCGTAATTAAGACCTATATTGTTAAGAAATTACCAAAATACCCTGTAAGGTAGAAATTACCTAAAACACACTTGTAGTGTGACACACCATTCCCGTAACCGTCTCCGGAATAGGTAAAGGGCATTACCGGACTTGTAACTCATGACAGAACAGTAAATTTTTTTTTAACGATCATTCATTTGGATAAACACTAAATATAGCCAGGGATAAAATTTAAACTTCTATAAGTAAACATTCAAAAGATGCCATTTTCGCATGGCTTATATACATTAACCAAATTATTCTTCCGCTACTAGTCTATTCTATACATGCCATAAGATAATCCAAACATAGCAGTACCAAACAGTGGATAGTGATAGTGTGACGAGTTGCTGACGATCCCCGAGCAAAGGCCAAAATCGATAATCTATAAAACAGAGAAACGTAACAATAGAGTAAGCTTTCAAGGCTCAGTAAGTCTTAAGTAAAACAATTAACTTTACTGAATTAAATACATTTATAACTTACACAAAATCCAAGTGAAGTCTCGATCGGCTTAATAAGCCTACACAAGAACATGATACATACCTGGCCAACTTAATGTGCTGAACATTCATAATTGTTGATTTATTACTAAGTCGCTTAAGATTAGGCCTTGCACAAATCACGTTTCGAAATGTCAAGATATATCACCATTCGGTCAAATAGTTTAAACCCCATGTATGCACATATAATTCATCTATTTCATCCAAATTTAAGAGTATATACCCCTTCACATTTAAAAACATCAATGCTACTTCTAGTTTAATTAGTCAAACTAAAACATAACACTATAATCACATTCGATTTCCATATTTGGAAGCACATATTCATGTTTTAATCTTACACAAACAATTTGATAGAGTCAATACTCGTTGAATATAACTTATAACTATCTCATAAGTGATTCCCTAAGCACATTTATAATTCAACCGAAATCGAGTTCACATAGTAAGTAAGTATCACTTACCATATACTTAACCTTTGTACACTTACAGTTTCCATAGTTACCATTTACCAATTCAATCTTTCAATACCTCTAACCACTTATTCATATGCACTCATTTCGTGCACATACATAAATGTATATATGTATTTAGGAGCTTAATTCTTTAGTTCATAATCACATTAATATTTTCAAACAATCTAATCATGACAAGTATTAAAGTTACGTATAAGTATATAAAGGACCAAACATATTTATATATATATATATATCCCTCGACTATAAGCATATAACATGCACCTTAACTTCATGTCATAATATCATTCTACTTTAATACATATTTATATATATATATATATATCCCTTTCAATAAACTTCCAACTAAATAAGCAAGTACACACATGACTTACATTCTTCTCATGACAACCATTCGGCTAAACAACATATATGTCACTTCACCTTCAATTTATAAAACTATCAACACATATTACATATACATAGCTTATGTTTATAAGATAGCCATTTGGATAACTTGCACACATTTAAATTTTACCCATTTTGGCCTCACCACCTATGTATTTATCTTGTACATCAATTTCAGCAATAGCTTATAAGCAACTCAAATAGTTTCATCAATGTTTACAACAAAATTTCAGATTCACTACAAGCTGTTTTTCCTGCGCAACAGTCATTTAATTATTTGTAACTGGAGCTACGAAACTCCAAATGAAGTGCCATTAATTTTCTCTGAAAATAGACTCATATATCTTCTATCCATAAAATTTTTAGAATTTTTGGTTTGGCCAATCAATACCAGAATGTTTCTTAAAGTTTCCCCTATTTCACTGTTTGACTATACTGACCACTCTTCACTACAAATCAAATTTCTCATTGTACAGAATTCAAAATATGTTCTTGTTTATTTCATTTGCAACTAGACTCATTAAGGAGTCTAAGTATATAAATTTTATCTTATAACAATTTTTGTACAATTTATAATGATTTTCTAAAAACAGAACAGGGGATTTCGGAGTCATTCTGACACTGTCTCACACAACTTTAAATATCTCTTTATAGGAAATTCCTTTGCTTACACGGTTTCTTTTATAAGAACTAGACTCATTAAAATTTGATTACATATTTTATTAAGCCTCTAATTCCACTCCAAAAATTTATGGTGATTTTCTAAAATCACGTTACTACTGCTGTCCTAAGCAGATTATTACAACTTGCTCTTAAATTTCCAAGTCCAAACACTTATGAACTTACCATTTGAGTTTAGAACATATCATGGCCACATCATATCTTATTAAATCAACTCATTATGTCCTATTATGATTGAATTTACTCACCGTTTAATCACTTAAAACTTACCTCGGAAGTGGTCGACAACTAGATATCCACGGCTATTCGTTTACTTTCTCTTTTCCCTTATTCGACTTTGATCCTCTTTGCTCTTAAGCTTAAGTAAAACAATAGATTTGCTTAAGTACTTAACTAATATTATTCACTTAACAATCACATTTGGCAATCACATATCATTTTCAATATGTATCATATTTAATAAAACATGCCATGACTCGATTTCATGCTTATTTAATCTATATCTAATTCACATTCACAAGCAAAGAGTCACTTAATTTATCATGCTTTCTTATACATGAATTTAATCATATTGCCGAATGTCCTTATGGGTACATGGTACATACATAAGGCATATATATATATATACCTATATATGACCATTACAATTTAAACATTTAATCATAATCGGCAAGCTTTATTTCAACTATTTAAGGTGCAAACCAATTATGTTATTCATTAACATTTCGTCATATTAAATCTTTGATTAACCAATTTAACACATACCAAAAATCCAATCATACATCTAACCTTTATCTCAATACCAAACTGAGTTATAAGATTATACATTACACTAAACATATCATTAATCATACCTATTCAATTTAGCTAATTTCATAGCCGATTAATCACCTTACCCCACATTACTCAATGCCGAATATTAACCCAACATCACAAGGATAATCACCATGAAACTTACCTTAATACACATTTTATCCCATTGCCGAATACATATATATATATCATCAAATAAATATTTATTCACACAACAACAATTCATTTACATCTCTATAAATGATCATAATCGGACATTATAAACAAATCAACTAGTTTAGCATTCAAATTCTTCTAACCATTCCTCAACCACTTACTCAAATTATTATTTAGTCTCTAATTCGGTAACCATGCAAATAAACAATTTAAGCATTCATTTTTAGCACAATTACCAAGCCCCAAGTATAATTTATAATTATCTAGATCATCAAAAATATTCAACACCTTGACACCATAGTTGAATATGCTTAATACCACCAAACTCAAAATTCTTTCATGGGTTATGCTATGGCTCTTTAAAAAATTCAATCTCTCAAATTACTAATTAAAAACATATTCGGCTAACACAACAACACAAATTAACAATTTCATAGTCAAATCTCAAAATTAAGCAAAATTTCCATACACTACCACTCTAGCCGAATGAAATTCACTCATATTAGTCACTCATGGCAAAAGTTAACTAATCTATACTCACATATATTTATTCCTCAAACAACCTCAATGAACAACAATCCAAGCACATCAAAGCATAGCCGAATGTATCATTCTTCTTAAATTCAAAAATAAATGCATGGGCTAACTTCAAAATCTATTTAACAACTCAACTTTACAAAACTTATCAAGAAATTAAGCCAAACATACCTCCAATTACTAATATAATTGCCGTATGTCTAAGGGCCCCCTTTTGTTCTTCTTTGATCCTAAGAATCGGCTATTGGGAGAAAGAATGGATGAAACTTTGTTTTCATCCTTTTTTCCCCATTATAAAAACCTTTATTTCATATTTTATAAGCCTTTATTTAATTCTTTAACAAAATGTATATAACATCATTTATTAGCCAAACATCATTTATTAGCCATCATTACAACAAATAAAATACATATTTTCTCACCTAAAACCATCATGGCCGACCACTATCATGAAAAATGGGGACTTTGACATGCAAGTCCCCATATTTAATCCATGCAACAATTTGGCCATTTTAAAATGTAACCAACACATTTTCAATGTTTCTCACATAAGCCCTTTTGATTAAATTCGCATTCAATTGACAAAAATCAAAGCATCAAAATTTCACACATACATTGTAACATAAAATAGGCATGAAATTTAACAATCAATTATTTGTGTGACTCGGTTTTGTGGTCCCAAACCCACTTTCCGACTAGGGTCAAATTAGGGATGTCACATGTGGGATAAATTTACTAAAACACCCGTATTTGATATAAGTACGATTTGTATGACATATGTGTATTATGAAGCATCCATGAGATTATATGTTGCATATGGGTTGGGTTATGATTGGAGGAAGTGTAAATGAGGGTCGCACGGTCGCTTGACGACAGTGGATCCAACGAAGGTTTTTAAGCCATTAGCAGCTCTACTGCAACGATGAGTAGTGCCGCAATCGGTGCTACAACGAAGGCTTTTAAGCCACGAGCAGCTCTGCTGGAACAATGAGTGGTGCAGCAAACGGTGTCACAACGGATGTATAAGGATGGGTGGGTCGAGTATCTCCCCACAGGAGTGTAGGGTTGGAAGGGGGTGTACAGGGTTGGTTATGGGTAATTGAACATTGCATGATCATATTGATTTTCTGATATGGGCTCTGGCCCAACTGAGGCCATTATGGGCTAAGGCCCAGAGGTCGCTGTCATTGATTAGGGCTTACGCCCAAATTGTTTATTGCATGTTATGTGTCTGTTGAGGGACGTACACACTGAGTTTTCGCAAACTCCCCCCTTTTTAATTTTTCAAGTGACCCTCAGTAAGCGGCTCAACGTAGGAGAGGACTCGGAGGTGGCCACACTACACTGCTATTTACTTTGAGGATTACTAGTTTTATTTATTTACCTTATTTTAATTTATTTTTATTTGGGTTGTAATAAGGCCTTTAAATTTTCGGATTACAAATTTGGGATTTTATTTGTAATTTTATAATTGCTAGTGGTAAAAATGAGTTTTTCCAAAATAACCTCTGTTTTAAATTAAGCTTCCGCAACGATTAAGATTTTATAATTAATAACATCTTTAATAGGGAATAATATTTTTAATAAACCACATTGGAAATTGATCAAACGCAAACTAAGTTTTTACACAAATTTTTAAACAAGAGGGGTTTTCAATGAAAACTTGGTTTCCAGAAAACAGTTCAATGTGACACGCCAGATTTGGCCGTAGCGTCTGGGCCGGTTTAGGGGCGTTACATGCTGGAAATTAACAAAATTAAAATAAAATATTAAAATATTGCATTTATTTACCGTAAACTTACCTCGGTGCAAAACACGATCAACTTGGCAACTTAATCTTATACCTTTTTCTTTCCCTGGTCTATCCCCAAATTTCGTCCTTCTCGATCTATAATTAGCAAATTTAGCTTATTTAATACCCACATTTATCAAAACAGTCCTTAACTCTAAGTTTGGAAAATTTACAATTTTGCCCCTAAACTTTTGTATATTTACACTTTTGCCCCAAAGCTTGGAAATTAAACTTTTTCCCTAATTCTTATGTTTTAGGACATGCTAATCATTTTCCCTTAATGGCAACATCAACTTCTCACTCTAACAAGTACTTATGAACATTAGGTATTTTTACCGATTATGTCGTTTTACTCGTTTTCACTTAAAACCGAGTAGCACAAGTTGTTCAACATAATTTAAAACCTCATATTCTATCATAAAACATCAAAATAAACACATTTCACCTATGGATTTTTCCAAATAGGAACCCTAGGTCAAGTTATTGCTAGAATAAGCTAAATCAAGTTACCAGGACTCAAAAATCGTAAAGAACATTAAAAACGGGGCTTGGAATCACTTACTATGGAGCTTGAAAGCTTGAAAAAGCCCTACCTATGGAGAACCCTTGAAATTTCAGCCTAATGAAGAAGATGGACACATTTTTCCATCTTTTTCCCTTTTTAATTCATTTTAATTACCAAATGACTAAAATGTCCTTCATTAAAAACTTTGGTTATTTCTACCTATGTATGTCCATTTTTGTCCATGAAAACCTAACGGTATAATTAACATTTAAGGATCTCTACTTCAATTATGTTATTCAATTAAATCCTTTAACATCTCGAACTCGTATTTATCAACTTTTGCATTTAAGCCCTAATAGGCAAATTAAATAGCAATTCATCAAATTTTCTATCAATACTTTAACACATGCATCTAATCACTCGGTAAATCATAACAATTTATCGGAATAAACTTTTCTATCTCAGATTCGTGGTTTCGTAACTACCATTTTGTTTAGGCCTTATTTCGGGATGTTACATGTACAGCCGATATCATGGCCTGAAGCCAAATCAAATCATAAATTGCACCTGAAGTGCCGATATCATGGCCTGAAGCCAAATCATGACATAAATTGTAATCGAATTATTTCGAAGTACCATCAAATTATTGCTGAATCATAGTCAAACACTTCTATAATCTAATATTTACATTTTATACAATATTACGGTTTATACATACAACTTTAATAGAGTTCATTACACACAACTTCCTCAAATGAACAAATTCAATCAAAGAAATCTCGGAATAGATTTCCCAAATCTCACTTCAATTCGGCACTTACAAATATAAAATATATATTTATTCCCAATTTAATTCAACATATATAATACATATACATTTCAATTTAACAACATTTATTTACTTATGACTTACCTCGTACGAACGCGAACAGACCGAACGACTATTCGACAATTTTCGACTTTCCTCGATCTTTATCCAAATTCCACTTTTTGCCAATCTAATTACTAACAAAAATTAACTTACTTATTCAACATTTTAACTCAATTTCATCCAAAACAAACATATAATTGGGCAATTTGCATTTTTACCCCTAACATTTCATATTTTTTCAATTTAGTCCTTAATTGAAATCAACACAAAATATTCAAAATTTCTCATTGCCCAAGCTTGGCCGAATCTACTAATGCCCAAATAAGCCCACATATTTTCATCAATTTCACATTAAAGTCCTTCAATTTATAAATTTCGCAATTTAGTCCTAATTTGGTATTTTTACCAAAATTCACTTAGTAAATCATGACAATCTAACAACAAGGATTTATTTTTCATCATCAAGCAACAATTTTATCAAGTTATCATCAATGGAAAAATACAAAATCATCATCAAATCTAAAAATTACAACATGGGCTTTATAGATTTCACTGCAACGATCTGAAAAACATACAGATTATCAAAAACCGACTAAAATCCATACCTTAATTTAGCTTGGAGCAAGGTTGAACCTTTAAAACTTCCAATTGTTTTCTTTCTTTCATTCTTTCAGCCACCAAGAAAAATGAATGACAATGGCCATTTATTTTACTTTATTTTATTATAAAATAATACACCATTTACAAAATTAACTTTTGAATTTTAATTAGAAAGCCATATAATTAATGTCTTTCACAGTCCATCACATTTTTAAATGGCCGAATTTCATTTTAAGGCTTCCCTGTCAAAAGAACATAGCCATAAAGCACTTTAACAAATAGCATGTCACTTTTACACTTTTACACGATTAAGTCCTTTTTATCAATTAACCATCCAAACGGTAAAATTAATTCACGAAATTTTTACACATATCAAATAATGTGCTGTAAATACCAAAAATAATATTAAAATAATTTTTTGACCCCAAATTTGTGGTTCCAAAACTACTGTTCCGACTAGGGTCTAAATCGAGCTGTTACAACTCTCCCCCTTAGGTATTTTTGTACCCGAAAATCTTACCAAGAAGTAGATCAATAACTTGCTTCCACACAGTGCATTTCAAATTCACACATGGTTTTGGATTTCATATCTCTTTAATCGCACAACAAGGATTCTGATCTATTTTTCGCTATTTACCATCTCAAGCTGAAACTGTTTATAACTATATTGAATTACTTTCATTTCAGTTCAATTTCACGAATAACATTAATCCCGCGGATGATTTTCTCACAAAGCTTGATCCCGAAACAGTAGAGTTCAGTAATTGCCACATATGATACCTCATACCGTGTCATTTATTATACTCACAGCTTACTGTAATTTCTCCCAGAATCATAATTTGAGTTTCAGATCTCAATCCAAAACAATGATGACTGGTACCATGTACAAACTTACCATCTCAGGAATGGATAACTCAGCTGTTCTATCAAAAGAGAAAAATCCACACGTTCCAAGAGATTTCTTCAAATAGTTAACAATATTTCAAATAACTTTATCTTTCTCAAAAATAAAGATAACTCCAATACAATATTCATCCACCCTCTATCTTTATAATTAACAATTCAATTATCGATTCCACATCTATAGTTCTGAACCAAAAATAAATTCATATTGAACCCTTTTTATGGCTTACAACTTGATAACACATTTCTAAGTTTCACGAATTCACTTAGTAAACATCAATTTAACTTTTAACCCAGCTAACACATATTCATCATTTGATAAGTTTAACCGTGTATTCATCACTCAAAAGCACACAAAAGTTTCCTATATAGAAAATCTGAAACTATAATTATTTTCCTCTGATAATAATCACTTACTAAATCAAAACTTTTCGACTATTCAAGCTATCTCTACTGTGCCAAGTTCAAATCTCGCTCTGCAACGTCATACATTTTAAACTCTTTTCATGTAGCTTTAACTGTACGAAATCACAAGATATCTCTATACACTCTTTCATCAAAACACACTTCAATCCATTCATTGATGCGGGACTGAGAAGCATAAACTTTTTATTCAATATAGGCTATCAAAACTGATACTTCAGTTGATAATGTTTCCATACAAAAAAAGCTTCAACACTCAAACTAATTTTCATTTACCACAACATTTCTTAGATAGAATCATTCTTTTGGTTATAATTCTATATCAAATCTTCAAGAATACAAACTTTTCTTTCAGACCATTTTTTTATTCACACGTATATATTCAAAGTTTATTTCTAGTCCAGTGGATAGATTCAAACACATATAACCCAATCATCTTTTCAATCAAATAATTTAGATCAGACTAAACTACTGAATCAGTTGTTTCAATGAAATCTTTTCTTCAAATTAAAAAGATAACCCCAGGCATATAATTATATAGTTTTTTATCAATCATTAAAGCTCTGAATTATACAAAAGTCACCTATAGCAGGTAGAAATCATTGGGTCTTAATAAGAATGATGTCTTGACCTTATTAATATATCTTATCTCATCTGTTAAGAAAGCAGTCAAACACAGAAGAGAATCAAATCTGGTTTATACAGTAACTAATGCAGAAACACAAATTCTATAACTCTGATAATGGCATCACTGTACCCTCACGTTTCTAATAAGAAATTATAATCATAAAAGACATAGCCATTTCCGTCAAATAAATATCTCTTACAAATAATCTCATAAAATCATAAGAAAACCAAGATAGCAAAATTTCATCATCTGTAGCTACACAGAATATCAAAAGATTATAACCCATATAGAATGATATCAATTTTGACGATATTCCAGAAAATGTCCAAAAACAACAATGTCATTCATAAATACTAAAGTGCACAGAACATAAGCAATATAATCGTCATGTATTTTCAACAGAATAATAGCTAATAGAAACAAAAGATTAACATCATACATATTTTATCATTTACTTTCTTATCATCAAATTGGAACAGAATACTAGAGAAAGATAGATCAATACCGATCAACCCAAACAGATCAACCATGTTTTCATCTATTAGTACGTTTAACTAATGTTCTCCTATGATAAGAATTAGATCTTAACATAGTCAGTTATGTATAATTCTAAAAATAAATGAACTTATTGCATACTCAAAAGAGATCATAGTAATTGCCTGATCATAGCCACTGTACTCAACCTCCAATGCAATTCAAACATTATTCAACTATCTAATTCTATCATAAAAAATTTTCACATTATCCCTTCACTAAAAGGTCCATTTATAAAAGCTTCTAGCTAATATTTTCTTTAGATAACATACCTGAATAAGTCAATTAACTAGAGTTAATTTCTTCTGTAACAATAACTTTGCATAATCTAAATAGTCTTCAGAACTATCCTATATCTCTCTTAGTATTGTCTTCATTTACTATTTCATTCTCCTTTCTGACCACATTAGTAATCTTTCATATATAGATTTATGTAAATCCACACTCATAAGATTATTCAACCCAAAGTCTTACAGATTTCATAGTAACATTTTTCTGGTAAGGGGGTAAGGTTAGTAAAGCCTCAATTTCAACCGGTACATAAATGTACATAACACATACTTTCACAAATAACCAGCTTATTACTGATTTCACATTCTCAAATCATTTAATAAACACTTTCTTTTAATCACATTTATACAAATCAAATAATTCATATGCTAACTCAAATCACTAATTCATAATCAAAGCATTTTTATAACAATCATAGATCACATATCATAATTAAGATACTCATGTCATTTCATCATTTCTCAACAACAAAATATATTATATTCTTATTCATAGATTTATGAGTCTCAACTCATCATCAAAATATTTTCACTCAACCATTTGAGCACACATTTCATACTGTCAGAATTAGCTCGGTTAGAAAACTTATCTGTCTCATCCAAGCAATTTTCATCAGAGTCAGGAGATATCACACAATCACAAGTTAGATGTGGCATATATAGCTAGACTTACATACACTATGGTAGTCCTAGAACCGACTAAGCCATAGCTCTGATACCAACCAAATGTAACACCCCTAACCCATATCCATCGCCAGACTAGGGGTACGAGGTATTACCGATCAAACATATCATCGTATAAATATATCATATACAGACATCATTTATCATCACATCAAGTCATTCTCAATCATATAGTCCCTTTAGAAGGTCTACGAGACCTTAATCACGAATTAGAAAGAGGTTGGGACTAAATTGATAACATTTAAAAACTTTGCCAATCATATAAAAAAATTTCCTTTGAAACAGGGCATACGCCCGTGTGGCTAGGCCGTGTACCTTGCACGGCCATGCCTTGCATTTCACCTTAATCCGTGCGTAACACTGACTAGGGTCACACGGTCTCTAGACACACCCGTGTGTCCAACCCATGTGTCATCCTGAGTTAACCACACAGTCACTAAACACTCCTGTGTGTCTAGCCCGTGTGCCAAACTGACCAAATTACTTAGAAAAATAGGGGTCACATGGTCGAGTCACACACTCGTGTGCTCTGGCCTTGTGGCACGAAATAGGCTTGGTTTAAGCCATTTTCTTACCCCAATTTGCCAAGAACTTACAAACACAAATCACACAACATTTACAACCTAATTTTAGCCAATTTCATGCCTAATACAAACATCTTTATGACCAAATCATTGACAACCAATTCATGCACAAAATCCATCTCAAATCATACCAATTTACAAGGCATAAATATGACCAAACATTTGCTTCACAAATGATTTGTATATCGTTTCAACTCATGACTAAAACTTACCAAACTCACCATTTGATTTAGCCAAATAACTTGACATAATATATATACAATTCAAACCATGTATTAATTTATCAAACTTATACATATCATTATTCAATATCGAAATTATATAAACAACATCAAACATATTTACCAAGAATCATACCTCCCAAATTAAGCTTATAACATGGTTCAATATAAGTACCAACATCCGCATCATGATCAAGCCATGTTTGCATGGCTATATACATATACAAATTCAAAACCAAATATATCAAAACTAGCCTACACATGCCACATGACCAAATCATAAAGAACTTAATTACCGATACGAATACTGGATAGTGTGATGAGGCCTCCATCGACTTCCAACCCAAGCAAATTTCCAAAAATCTATAAACATATGAAAACACTCAGAGTAAGCATTGAAAGCTTGGTAAGCCATTAGCAAATAAATCAAATCATGAATATATAATTCAATTCGAATAATCCACATTTAGATAATCACCTCTTTTGCTCGTGTAGCATATATATCAACAATCTCATTCATACTCTCCTTTTTATATTTACATTTCATTTCATTGTTAAGTATTTCACATCTCACCATTGGAAATATATTTACCTTTCATTCTTGATTTTCATAAACGCATCGTACATACCTGAATCTGATGTACCTTGAATATACACGTATATATATACCCATCTCGTACAAATCCCATACACATTTTTGCACTACCTCATACTCATATTATACACATTCCTGTACTATCTCGTACGCATATCATACACCTATCTATACCATATCGTACACTCATCATATACATTTCTCTACTATCTCATACACATATCATATACATATTTGTACCATATCATACACATCATACACCTTTGTATACTATCTCGTACACATTTCATACACATTTGTACCATACCGTACACATTAAACTATACGAAATAGAATTGGATTACACAAAGATCTCATACGACAAGTACCTATACCATGGTCCGAAGCCGAATCAAGGTAACTTATCTTTGGTGTAACACCCCTTAACTCGTATCCGCCACTGGTTAGGGTTACGAGACATTATTGGACAAAAACACATTTCTCTTAATCACATAACCAATTTCACATTACAAATCATGCTCCAAAACTCAACCAAGTCATTACCATTTACTTATTCAAATATTCAAAACCAAATAAGTAATATCAATATCCTATTTCTTATGCTTCATCAATTCAATGTTCAAAGCATATGTCCATCATTTCATGGCATCTGAATACCAACTTGAATAGCAACCATTTTGCAATCCATAAAAATGGAATGCGCACATATGAACCATTTAACTAATTAAAATTAAACATGCTTTGCTATTATATACCTCCCAAAATTTCATATTCAAATGTATATCCAATGAGTTATGACAATCGAATGCTTAACTTATAATTAAATATAATTCATTTCATATACCAATCATATATTAAGACTTCCAATCATATGAAACTATTTTATTATCTACTTTTCAAAAACACTAATTATAATTATGCACTTAATCACATTTTACTAAGTCTAGCCAAACCACATGATATATTAAACAAATATATATATACGGCATTAACATTATCACATAATGATCAAGTATAAAATTTAGTTTTACTAAATTATGCACATTTTACCAAAATAATAACTACCAATTTTATACATAAGTGTCGAATCAAATCATACCATAATATCAATTTCACTTGAATAATGAATATCCAAAATACCTATCTATCATTTATCAAATTCATAAACCACACATTTGGCACATTTTAAATTCCAACATTTAACTTAACAACATACCATTAATGACCGAATCAAGAGCAAAACATATTATAGGCATGTTAAAGTATATTTTACCTATTGTTCACCAAATATAAGTTCACACCCTTTACCATTACTAAAATACATATGCAAAACCGATCATCCAACCAACTTCACAACTCAAATCAAAGCTAATTTTTTTTACCCTTTATAACCGTACCTAAATGACCATCAAATAAATTATAAAACATATTCATACTTTACTATCACAAATTGTACCTTAACAATCAATATGCACGCTATCACATATACATAATTTAGCTTATGTGAGCATATGTATTATATCAAAAACACATCATTTATCACTTTTTAACCTTACACAAGACATATGATGCATCCAAAATAAATCAATAATAAACCACAACCAAAACACATCCATCAACCATATTTACCTCACCTAATTCGAATTATATAATCAACCACCACACAAACTATACCGCAAATCATACTTCCAAAATGAGCTACTTTCATGGTTGATTATACATCATCATTAATAAGCCATTTTCGCATGGCTATAAATATATACAATTTCAAAACCAATCACATAAAAACTAACCTATACATGCCACATAACCAAAACTCAAAACTCTTATCTACCAAAGCGATAACTAGATAGTGTGATGAGGTCTCCTATGACTTCCAACCCGAGCAGATTTATGAAACTCTATAAACACAGTAAAAACACACAGAGTAAGCTTTGGAAGCTTAGTAAGCCATAAGCAATTAATTCATTACAAAATCATATAACCATGCTTTCAAATTCGAATAACAATAGTTAACTCAAACATATAAATCAAGTTTACATATCTTCATTATATAATCAACCAAAACATGGTCATTTATTACAATTCATGCTTAACGTTATATCAACCTCTTTATGAACACTGCTAACCTCGAATTTTCAATATTCGTTTATTCACATAGCCAAATTTGCATACCTGAATCATATAACTAACCAGGATTAACCTTTTTTTTTTTTTACAAATCATATATCACATACAAACACATTCCAAACTCAACCATCTTAATTTCGTTATCTGTTCAAATTTTCAAACCAAGCAATTATACAATAAAGCCATGTTTCATGTCTCATAATTCTTATGTTCGAACATAAGATCAAAATTTCATATAACTCGCATAAATAACACATCATTGAATAATCATTTCACATATAAGCATTTAGAACATGCTCACCATTCATTATTGAATAACATATTCATCTCATACGTACCTAAATTGGGTATACTTTCATATTGCCGTTGATTTGATCATAGTTCACTTGCATATAATACATTTCATTCTCATGAACTTATTTGTTCATAATCACTTGCTATTAGCCACATCTCATTAATCATACTTTAATATTTCATACTTATACTACTATAAGGCCGAATATACTTCTCATATTTACACATATACTTACAATAGCATCAAGTATCATTTTTATCACATATCAAGTAACCAACTTACCTTATTTTCAAATATGTAACTAACCATCACATATCTAATCATTTCAGCTTGTTTATCACGTTCGATTATTTCTTTTTTATCTTTGTCCGCATAAAATCTACTAGGCTTAAAGCCTAGTATAATACACCGGCATGAAGCCTGCTAGACATAAAGCCTGATATAATACACCGACACCAAGCCTGCTACGCATAAAGCCTGATATAATACACCGGAACAAAGCCTGCTAGGCATAAAGCCTGATATAATACACCGGCACGAAGCCTGCTAGGTATAAAGCCTGATATAATACATCGACACGAAGCCTGCTAGGCATAAAGCCTGATATAATACACCAGCACGAAGCCCTCTAGGCATAAAGCCTGATATAATACACCAGCACGAAGCTTGCTAGGCATAGAGCCCAAATATCACTGATACAAAGTCATTCTTACACATAATTCATATATCGAAAATCCTAATTATTCCTTAAAGTTCACATGGAGCTTTTTGGACGTAGTGTCTCAGTTGAATCGAACTTGTACCCAATCTCACAAGTATTTATACATTCGACTATTAATATAAAAATTCATCCAATTAAATTCAGCATATAAAGATTATATGCATTCTAATTTAACAACATTTATTTGCTTATAGACTTACCTCGTACAGACACAAACAGACCGAACGACTATTCGACAATTTTTTACTTTCTCCGATCTCAAATCTGATTTCTTCCTCTAAATTAATATAAATTTGACTCATTTAATCAAATATTCAATCAAATTCATCCAAAAACAAACAAATGGACTAATTACACTTTTGCCCCTAACATTTCACATTTTCACAATTTAGTTCTTAATTCAAATCAACACAAAATATTAAAAAAATTTCACATTTCCCAAGCTTGGCTAAATTTTACTAATGCTTAAATAAGCCCACTTATTTAATCAATTTCACATTACAGTCCCTCAATTTACAAATTTCACAACTTAGTCCTAATTCGGCATTTTTACCAAAATTCACTTAGTAAATCATGATAATCTATCAACCAAGATTTATTTTTCATTATCAAACCACAAAAACCTCAAGCTATCAATAATGGCAAGTCTCAAATTCATCATCAAATCTAATAATTAAAGCATGGGCTAGTACGTATACGAAGCAACGATCTCAAAAATGTAAAAATTATCAAAAACCGAGCAAACCACATACCTTAATTTGAACTTCAAGGTGCCGAACTTAAAACCAAAACCAATGTAACGCCCTAATTTTCGGGTTTCTCTTAGATTGTTGTCCATCTGATAAAATGTTTGAACGTTGGTATCTAGGTGTGTAATGCATGTTTGGGGAGTGTTAGTGGGCCTATGGAAGGCCTAGGTGTTGGTTAGAAACTCGGCAAAATTTTGTATTTTTGACTTAGGAGATAGGGGTCACTTGGAAGTAGGTGTGATAAGAAAATATGTGTGAAATGAGACATAAGCTGGCCTGTGGTGGAGTGGCAATATGACGCCACTTAGGAGCTATAAAAGTGGCGCCTAAGTGAGCTTGGAGGTCCAAGGTTCAAGTTCCAGAGTGAGCATGTGTGGTGTTTAATTTTTGTGTTTGAACAGGTAAGAGTTTGAAGCAGAGTTGAACTCTGCTTGGGGTGAAATTTGAATCAGTCATAGGAGTGAATCAAGGAGCAAAGTAAGGACTTTTGAATTTGAATGAAAGTGGCTGGCCAAAGGACTCTCTATGGTGCAAATTCGGCAAGCAATATAGGTAAGGCACAATCGGCATTAGGGTCTCTTTTGGTGCCGATTTCTTTAGGCTCTTTTTTGTGGTTCTTTTTTTGATTTTATTTAACAATTAGGTCTTCCGAATTCTTCTTTTTCCTTCTTTTCTGCTCTAGTTGCCGAACCCTGTTATACCCCATTGCCGAACCCCTTTTGAACAAATACCCCTCCTCCTATTCTTCCCTTTAAACGTTTTCTCCTCTCCATTTGTTTCTTCAAGCCGAACCATTATTGCTAGACTCTCCCGTTGACCAAATTGGTTCTACCCACACTTCTCTTCTTCTTCTACTTCTTCTTTCCTTCATCAAAGTCCTCTCCAACTTGTTAGCCGAACCCTCTTGTGCTTAAGACCCTATTTCTCTCTTCTAAAACCGAAACCCTTCAACACTCTTCCTTTCTCGTTGTTGCAAGTGGAACTATTATGGTTGGGGGACTTAGATTGGCAAGTACTTTGTGACCTTGTTTCGTTAGTTTTCATGTGTTTAGGTTATGAGCCGAAACCCCTTTAGGGGAGGCTAACGTTTCTAGGCTAAAGGCCTTTCGGCTTTTCTTTTTGGTTTCATATGCGCTAGTGTGGACAAGGGACGTGCAGCAAGGGGCCTTGGAGATCAACTCAGTTGGATAGTTGGATCTAGCTTATTTTCGACAAAAAGGTAAAGGCTTTTAGGGACTTAAGCCATGTTGGCCGATTATGGTAAGAGGATTATGCCTTATTAATTATCGAGTTTTAGGCTAATACATTAGTGTTCAATTGTAGGCCATTTGTACGTGGGTTCTTCAACACTTCGACAGCTAACAGGTGTGTATCACATCTCCACTTTAGACTAGAACGGCAAAGGCCGTAATAACTAAAAAGAGATCGAAAACTGACCGAAAGTGACCGAAAAATCAGTATTGGGAAGATCTGTGAGTAACTGTTTACTTTGTTGTGGCTAAACATAGAATTGATGGAGATAGGATTGCAAAGGGTGCAATTCCAAACGTTTTGGTAAGTTGGGCTTTGATGGGCCAAATATGGGCCTAATGGGCTTCCAAGCCCAAATCAGTAAAATTGCCATTAAGGGTATCCTGGCGGTATGTTGTGAACAAAGCGGTTAAAATTAACAATCTGAAGGTTAAAATTGGATTTAACGGGCTTAAGACGTTAATGGGCTCAGTAAGGCCCATTAGGGGCTTTTGGGCTAAAAAGGGCAAAACTGGAAACCGAGTTTAAACAGACTACTGTGGACTAATAATTAATTGAACATGTATAAAATCTCTGAAATTAAGAAAAGGACTAAAATACCCTTACGTATGGAAAATTACTAAAATACCCCTAGGTGTAAATAGACCATTATACTCTTAGGGCTAATTCTATATGAAATGTATGTTTTTCTGTTCCTGTATATCATATCTCATAATATATGAATATATCTGATACATGAGATTTTGTATGTTGCATGCCATAGTATGGTTATATCTGTTGCATGGGGTATGGGCTTTTATGATGGAGGAAGCGTTCTGGCAGCCTCGCTGCAATCTGGTGGCCTCGCCACAATATATCTGGCAGCCTCGCTACAATCTGGTGGCCTCGCCACATATTATATATCTGTTCTGGTGGCTTCGCCACAATATCTGTATCTGGTGACATCGTCACAATATCTGGTAGCCTCGCTGCAAATTTCTGTGGTGTGCAGCGGTTGGGTGGGTTGAGTAGTCTCCCCACATGGTGTAAGGCTGGTACAGGGGTGTTATGGATGGATCTGGGTTGGGTTTTTTGTTTGCATATTATATCTGATCTGTATCTGTTATGGGCCTTTGGGCTTAACCTGATTTCTGAAATGGGCCAAGGCCCAATTAATCTGATTCTGAGGCTTGATCTGTTTTGGCCTATGGTTGAGATTATGTTGCACACTGAGTTATCAAACTCACCCCCTTTAATTTCATCTCTGCAGGTAACCCTCAACCATAGTGGGCTTGGAGCTGTGAGAGATTTGGAGTGGCCACAGCATCTGCAAGTTCGGTTTTTTTTCCGTTTTACTTTAAGTATCTTAATTTGCTATTATTTTTGGGTTTAATTGTAATAAGGCTGCTATTTAAGTTTCTTTATTTGTTTCTTTTCTTTAATGGTTTAAATCATATTTTATCGAAACTGCTAGTTATAGGCTGCGGGGGGTTTTTTTCAAAATCCTAAGAATGTTTTCAAAACTTAACGAGATCAACGATTGGATAATCTAAAGGCTTAACAAAATAATTTTTTGCAAACTTGCTGTTTTAATAAAAATATCACCGAAGTCACAATAAGCAAATGTCATAAACTTAGCTATAGGTTCATGTGACACGCCAGAACTGGTCATAATGTCCAGGCTAGGTTTGGGGTGTTACAACCAAAGCATTCTTTTTCTTTTAGTTTCGGCAAAATAAAATGAATGCATGGCCATTTTAAGTTTTGGTTTTATTTTATTACCTTTTAATAATTAATTTACCATTTTAACCACTATAAAATAACATATATATCTACCTAACCATGTCCACTACCGTCCAAGTTATTATTGAATGGCCTAATTTCATTTTTAGGCCTCCACATTAAAAGAACATAGCATTATAGCCCATTAACAAATCGAATGTAACTTATGCATTTTACTCGATTTAGTTCTTTTTCCAAATTAACCGTTCAAACGATAAAATTAATTCATAAAATTTTCACACATATTAAATATTATGCTATAAATAAAAAAATAATATTAAAATAATTTTTCGACCCCAGATTTGTGGTCCCGAAACCACTATTTCGACTAGGGTCTAAATCGGGCTGTTACATCCAGAGTACCTATATCATGTCCGAAACCAAATCAAGGTAACTCTTACGAAATGTCTATACCAAGGCTTGAAGCCAAATCAAGGCGACTTATCCCAGAGCACCTATACCATGGCCAGTAGCCAACTCAAGGTCACTCGCACATAATACCTATACCATGGCCAGCAGCAAATCACGGTATTATTCGCATCCGTAGTGTCGATATCATGGACCGAGGCCAAATCAAATCATAAATGGCACCTGAAGTGTCGATATCATGGCCCGAAGCCAAATTTGTAATCAAATCATTTCGGACTACCATCAAATTATTGTTGAATCATAGTCAAACACTTACATAATCTAATATTTACATTTTATACAATATTACGGCTTATACATACAACTTTAATAGAGTTCATTACACACAACTTCCTCAAATTCACAAATTCAATCAAAGAAATCTCGGAATAGATTTCCCAAATCTCATTTCAATTCGGCACATACAAATATAAAATATATATTTATTCCCAATTTAATTCAGCATATATAATACATATACATTTCAATTTAACAACATTTATTTACTTATGACTTACCTCGTACGGACACAAACGGACCGAACGACTATTCGACAATTTTCGACTTTCCTCGATCTAAATCCAAATTCCACTTTTTTTCCAATCTAATTAATAACAAAAATTAACTTACTTTTTCAACATTTTAACTCAATTTCATCCAAAAAAAATAATTGGGCAATTTGCATTTTTACCCCTAACATTTCATATTTTTGCAATTTAGTCTTTAATTCAAATCAACACAAAATATTCAAAATTTCTCATTGCCCAAGCTTGGCCGAATTTTACTAATTCCCAAATAAGCCCACATATTTTCATCAATTTCACATTAAAGTCCTTCAATTTATAAATTTTGCAATTTAGTCCTAATTCGGTATTTTTACCAAAATTCACTTAGTAAAACATGATAATCTAACAACAAGGATTTATTTTTCATCATCAAACAACAATTTCATCAAGCTATCATCAATGGAAAAATACAAAATCATCATCAAATCTAAAAATTACAACATGGGCTTTATAGATTTCACTATAAGGATCTCAAAAACGTAAAGATTATCAAAAACCAACTAAAATCCATACCTTAGTTTAGCTTGGACCAAGGCCAAACCTTTAAAACTTCCAAATGTTTTCTTTCTTTCATTCATTCGGCCACTAAGAAAAATGAATGACAATGGCCATTTTGTTTTACTTTATTTTATTATAAAATAATACACCATTTACAAAATTAACCTTTGAATTTTAATTAGAAAGCCATATAATTAATGTCTTTCACCGCCCATCACATTTTTAAATGGCCTAATTTCATTTTAAGGCTTCCCTATTGAAAGAACATAACCATATGGCACTTTAACTAATAGCATGTCACTTTTACACTTTACGCGATTAAGTCCTTTTTATCAATTAACCATCCAAACAATAAAATTAATTCACGAAATTTTTACACATATCAAATAATGTGCTTTAAATACCAAAAATAATATTAAAATAATCTTTTGACCCTAGATTTGTTGTTCCGAAACCACTGTTCCGACTAGGGTCTAAACCAGGCTGTTACAATTAGTCCCTAGCAGCCCATGTAACACCCTAAACCCGGCCCAGACGTTATGGCCAGATCCAACGTGTCACATTAAAATATTTAAGAAAACCCATGCTTCATCCAAAATCTTTCTTAGTGTTTTGAAAAGGTTGTCCTTGCTACGTTAATAAAGTGAATAGAAGCTGTGCACCAGGTAGGTATCCAAAACAGAGGAGGTGAGCCATGTGGGCTGCTTAAGTACCAAGCTCTTGGTTGGATCTAATCCTGGACATGCCCACAACCATTGCCACACTCTAGTTTAGTGATTTGTTTTGGAAAACAAGTTGAGTTGGAATTCATTTTATTGTATCATTGCATTATTTGAAAACAAGTATCATTTCGAAAACGCGTCCTAAGTCTAGCCCAGTTTAAAACCATATCCGACAAGTAAAATAAAAAGTATAAAGTAAAATAATCCCCGAAAGTAATTAAAATGGCCTTATTACAACCCAAAACTAAGTAACAATAACACTTAAAATATAAATTTTAAAACTAGGTACGTTATGAAAATAGTCCGACAGCGATCACCATGGCCACTCTGAATCCCCTCCGGCTCCAAGTCTTCACATCAAGGCTCACCTGCAAGGTTAAGGAAAGGGGTGAGTTTGGAAAATCAGTGTGTAACAAGCCCTTTCAGAGCCCAAATCAATAACGGCATACTGGGCCTAAGCCCCAATTCAGTCTCAACAACCACTGGGCCGAAGCCTTTTCTTATAAATCATATCACTGGGCCGAAGCCTTTCTCAAAAATCATATCACTGGGCCGAAGCCTTTTCTGTAAACAGTTGGCCTATAGGCCCATTCCAATATCACATGTAATATCAATAAATGTATGCAAGCCTATTTGGGGAGCCTACTTAACCCACCATCCGCTACTTTCCACCCGTACCAACCAAGCTCTCCATGTGGGGAATAACTCAACCCACCCAACCAAACTCTCCACTGGCAGCATAGTTGCTTTATCATATAACTGGAGGCCTAGCCTCTTTCAATAACTAGGGCAAAGCCCCTTTTCGGTATCTGTGGCATTGCCACTTACACTTCCTCCACCAATAAACCCAACCCACGTATATAATGAGTATATCATGGCATATCATGTGCATATCATAGCATATCATGTGCATATCGTGGCATATCATGTATAATAACAATATCACATGCATCATAATCATAATAAAACCCTAGAGGTATAATGGTCATTTTCACCTAAGGGCAAAATAATCATTTTCATGTTATAAAGGTAATTTCGTAATTTTATCAATTGTTAGGGTTTTCCATGCTCATTATCAACCATTTTGAGTGTTCGAACCATAATTTTAATCCATTTTAACCAATTACGGCTTTTGGCCCAAAACGCCTAATGGGCCCTACATAGCCAATTCAGTCATCTAGGCCCATTTAGCCGATATTCCACAACGGTATTAACGATCTTGACATGCAATTTAACCAAATTCTAGTTTCTACCAATTTTATCCAAATGGGCCCGGAAACCCGTTAGGCCTAATTTCAGCCCATCAAGGCCCAACTTACCATCGTGCGTAAAATCGTACCCTTACCTATTCCATCGATCCAATCACTGATCTTATCACATTTATTGCATCTATAACGATTCGTAAAACCGCAAGTTCCCGAAATGCCGGAATTTCAGCATTTCGGCTTTTCAGCAAATATTAATCTAAGCTACTACGAGGGTTTGTTACACACTTGTTTCACGACGATTGATTCCTCAAAATCTACCACGTACTTATCCTTCAATTGATACCTACAATGTTAGATCCAAACCATACGATCTTTCAAGATATTCCACCTACCCACAATCGGCTAACACACTTACTGGCCATAGATTTCTTACCTTGCCGAATCTGATGATCAGATCCAAGTTTAGCCCCACAATTCACCAAGCCTTCGATGCTCCTTCAAAGATCGTCTATTTCACTACATAAGACCATAAAACTCGAATAAAAATAAAAAGAGGCCAACAAGACCTTAAGCCTAATAGGACAACCTCCCTAGGAATCTAGAGGTTTTCGGCTTTCCATAACTCATAAGATATGAATGGAAAACTACGAACACTACCGGATGATCTACTGTTACAAACGTTCTTAGGACCCTCTTTGCTTTAGAACAACCCCCCAACACGAACCACGAATGAATCCCAGAAGTCTAATGATATCCAGCTTCCCAACTACTTACTAATGGTGATTTCAGCTTTTAAATAACAAGGTAGAAAGAAAGTAAAACTTTGTGAGAAGAGGGTGTTGATGATGGAGTTTAGAGGCTTTTGAGAGTGTAAGATTCGGCCAAATGGAGAAAAGAACAAGGGTGTACCCTTAAAGAGAAATCGACTCAATCTAGAATCCTTCAAAGTTCCAGCATTTATGACTATTCGACAAAAATGATGAAGAAAGGGAATGGTAGCTTGGGTTCGGCCAAAGAAAAGAATAAGATGAACAAAGGGAATGGTGATTTCGACTAGAGAACAGAAGAAATGAAGAAAAGAAACAGACCTATGACACTACGAGCAAAAGAAATCGGCATCATCTATACCCCAAAAGCTGAAATACCAACAAAAAAACCCCTCGCCGATTTTTGCCTCCTAAACCCCCACATTCGGCCAACTCTTAGCTCTCCTTCAAATCCAAAAAATCTCTCCCCTTATCACTCCTTGATCTCATCTTATGACCAATTCAAACTCCCCCAACAGAGTCCACTTGGGTTCTAACACTCACCCTTCCTGCACATTTATTTGCTTCCGTTGCAACTTGAACCTTGGCCCTTGTTCACCCTCCCACACGCCACTTTTTTAGCTCCTTAGTGGCGCCATTCAACCACTTTGCCAGGGGCTCTTTTGTGACATACTTCACCCACATTTTCTTATAAAGCCTCCAACCCAAGCCCCCCTATTCTTTCAGTCCAAAAATTTAAATTTCTACCGGGTTTTTTTTACCAACTCATGGGCCTTCCATAGGCCCATTTACACACTCCAATCAAGAATTGCACAACCAGATACTAAAATTAAATTTTAACCAAATTTACACAAAAATCACAAAATCCCAAAAATCAGGGTGTTACAGCCCATACTTTACATTTATTTCACAATTTAGCCACATAATTTCAAAATTTTTCAATTTAATACCTATTTTGAAATTTCACTAAAAATCACTTTACAAATGTTGTTTATCTAACAACAAAAATTCATAAGCTATTATAAAACATCAAAATACATGTATACTCATCAATGGCAACTTCCTAAATCTTTAACAGTTTTGAAATTGAAGGTACGGGCTAGCTAGATTAAGCTGCAATGAACTGAAAAACATAGAAATCATTAAAAACGGGTTAAAATTCACTCACCATTTTTAGTTCCAAAGCTTGGCCGAATGGAACCCCTAAAATGGTGATATTTTTTCTCTTGAAAAATCGGCAAGAAGATAATGATGTACTAAAATTGATTTTGTTTTATTTAATTACTAATTATTTGTCAAATTACTAATATAACCTTTATTATAAATTACTAAAAACTCACCTAACCTTGTCCAGCTTTGTCCACTCATTCTATTAATGGTATATTTACCATGCAAGTGCTCATATATTTCTTTTCTATAGCCATTTGGTGCATTTGACTTGTAGAACTCAAGTTTTGCACCTTACGCAGTTTAATCCTTTTTAACAAATTGAGCACTCAAACGATAAAATTTCTTTACAAAAATTTCACACAACTATTCAATCATGCTGTAACCCTTAGTTTCATAATAAAATTAATATTTTGACTTTGAATTTGTGGTTTCGAAACCACCATTCCGATTTAACCAAAAATGGGTTGTTTTAGTTATCCTCTTTCTCACAATAGACAATGATTTTCCTTCTAATTTCCTTTTTAATTAGTTGCCTTCATGGATCCTCATATGATTACCTCATCAAGAAGGACATCTTTGCAGATTCTATTAAACCAAGTTTTATTTATTTGATAATATGATTTGATATAACAAATTAAAGTGCTTTTGAATAAAAGTTAACGATAAAATCAAGCTAAGATGGTTTTAATTTAGTTAGACTTTTCCAATCATGTTAAAACTATTTTTAAACAATCCAGTATTGCTCTAGGCCAAATAATTTTGATACTTTTTGGCAAAGTTTTGATAGTTTTCAAAATATCGATACTCATTCGAAAATTGATACCAAATTGACATTCTATTTTCAATCAATTACAAAAAGTATCGTATCGATACTTTTTACCTTTTCAAAAAGCATCGATATATTCTGAATCAGACATTAAATGATAGTAGTATCGATACTTGAAGAAAAAGTATTGATACATTTTGTTGGAAGTGAATTTCATGGCTTGGTATTTTCATCCCTAACAGCTCTATTCATGTTTCCAATAACCAAAATGGTTGGAAATGAATTAGAGGGTATAAATAACATCTTTTAAAGGTCCTACAACAACAAGAGAGATAATCAAGCCTAAAGATCAATCAATATAACTGTAGTGCCTAATTCTTTCATATTTTCCTTGTAAGCACTTGTGAGCTTTCATTTTTATTCTTTAGAGCAAGTGTATTCTTGTTTATTTGTCCTTAATTGGAAAACATTCTAATCTTGTAAAGATTACTTCTTAGTTTGCTATTTGTATTTACACTTTCAGAGGGTTGAGTCTTAAGGTTTAGGTAGAAACCTTAAGGTAGTTGCAATCTTAAGATTTTTGGTAGAAATGTTAAAGGAGAGTGTAAGGTTAAACATTGTCCTCAAAAGTTATCAAATTATTGAATTTGGGAAAATCCTCAGTTATGTAAAGCTATGGTAGTGGGTTAAGCAATTAGGGCCAAGCCACTATAAATCATTGTGTTCTTTTTTACTCATTTATTCATTTCTTTCACCATTTTCTTAAAGGCCAGTTGACCCACTTCTTGGTGATTTTGAGTTGGTCTATCTAGCTTCCATATTCATACTTGCTTACTATAAAGGATACTCCACAAACATTTCCCATGATACACCATACCCAGTAACTACAGAGATTCCTATGAGTTTATTCTTGGCGAATAGTCACTATTGCAGACTATTCATAACAGTTTGTCTCACCGATCTTAGACTCATTTTATAATCCCTCAGGCTGTTCTATTTGAATAGATGACCTGTAGGTGAATTCTTAATAATGGATGTAACACCCCAAACCCGGCCCAGACGTTATGGCCGGATCAGGTGATGTCACATTGCAAGGTAACTCGTTCAAATCTGATATATTGAAAGACTTAAGCTATCATCCGCTTGTGGTTCAAATCAATGGTTATTTTCAAATTGGCTTCACTAGTAAAATATTTAAAGATAAAATCCATTTGAACCTTTGCTTGTTTTAAAAGTTCAGGTGAGTTAGATAAAAGCTTTAATTTTAGGAGGAAAGCCCATGTTTAAGAAAAATAATAAATTAATTATATTGGTTTTGAAAACATGTTTAAATTTTTAAGAAAAACCAATAGTTCAACCGCAATCATAATAACAAAGCAATCCCAATGTAAATTCGTACCGGAGATGATAGGCCTTATTACATCCTAATGAAAACAATAATTAAAGATAAAGTAATTTGAAATTATTAAAACTCCTAATTAACTTGCAGTTTGGCCACCTCCGAGTACTCTCCCACGTCGAGCCGCCTACTGAGGGTAACCAGAAAAAAACAAAAGAGGGTGTGACTTTTTGAAAACTCGGTGTGTACGACCCTTGGAAATCATATCATCATGCAATTAACACATTGGGCTTAAGCCCTATCAATATCAGTGGCCTTTGGGCCTTAGCCTACAGTGGCCTTAGTTGAGCCTTAGCCCGTATCACACCAATATCACATGTATGCAATCCTCCCATCCCAATCCAACCCTGCACTCTATTTTCCCTTCCAACCCTACACTCTTGTGGGGATAAAAATATCAAGCCACCCATCCCTACACTCCAATGGTAGTACTAGTTGTGACACCACTCAATCGTTCTAACAAGGCTGCTAATCATATAAAAGGCTTAAAGCCACTGGTGGATCCACGATCGTCAAGCGACTATGCGATCCTCACATATCTTCCTCCGTACTCATCAAACCCACCCGAGTGCCACATACATCTCATGAATGCAATATACACATTTCCACATATTAGGCACCTAGGGGTATTTTAGTCCTTAAAACAATGAGGGCATTTCAGTCATTTCATTTGGTATTTCTACCCTAAGGGGTATTTCAGTAATTCTTAACAGTACGAGTTTTAATTACGAACTTTGGCCCGTCAACAAGTCCTCGTTGGCTAAATTGAATAGACACTATGCACCAAGTAGGATTCCAGAGAAGAGGAGGTAGGTCATTAAGACCGATTAAGTAACAAGCTCTCCCTAGATCCAATCCTAGACATGCATATGCCCATTGCCACACTCTAATCTTACGACTTGTCCATAGACATGCTTGATAAATTAATTAAGTTTGATGCTACTTAAGGATTCATTAGAAACTAGGCCTAAAGTCCATTATACAACCCGAGCAAGTCCACATACTTTCCTAAATTCACATATGGCCCATCAAGTTGTAATAAGGCCGCTCGATATTTTATTTTTGGTTTTCTTCCTTGTTAGCTTTACAATAGTAGAGTAGTCTATGCGGGTTTTCCTAACTTAAACAAAAGTTTTCAAAACAAGCAACACGTATCGATTGGACAACTTAACGTCAATAACACCATAATGAGATTTAATAAAAGATTAATTTTATTTGGTAACAGCTAAGGTTTTTAAAACTGAAAATGATTCTTTTTCAGCTCTTAAACATGGTTTAACTTCAAACTACGTAACGCTTTAGTAAAAGAAGATCAAAGCTTAGTCGGTGGTCTATTTGACACACTAGATCTGGCCATAATGTCTAGGCTGGGTTTGGTGTGTTACAATAGCATACAAAATTAAAAGTTTCAGGATTTTGGGGCGTTACAACTCTACCCCCTAAAAGAAATTTTGGCCTCAAAATTTACCTGATCCAAACAATTGGGAATATTGGCGTCGCATTGCCTCCTCAGGTTCCCATGTAGCCTCCTTGGCATTGTGGTTACACAAAAGTACCTTGACCAATAGGACAGACTTCCTACTTAGCACCTTAACATCTTGATCAATTATTTGGACCGGTTCTTCCTCGAAAGTCAGGTCTGGCCTAACCTCGATCTCCTTGATCGGCACGATGTACGAAGGATCTGAGCAATAACGCCTTAACATAGACACATGAAACACATCATGTATCTGGCTCAGTTCAGAAGGTATTTCCAGCTGATAAGCAACTGGCCCAATTTACTTTAGCACTTGGTACGGCCCAATGAATCTAAGGCTTAACTTGCCCTTTTGTCCAAATCTTAACACCTTCTTCCAAGGGGAAACCTTGAGAAATACCAAGTCTCCCACAGCATATTAGATCTCTCACCTTTTAAAGTTAGCATAGGATTTTTTCCTATCTGATGCCTCTTTCAACCGATCCCAAATCAGCTTCACCTTATCTTCAGTGCCTGCTACCAACTCTGGACCCAACACTCACCATTCACCCAACTCAGTCCAACAAGTCAGAGTACGACATCTTCGCCTATATAGTACTTAACTATTATTATATGCAAATTCAGCTAACGGCAACTAATCCTCCCAACTGCCCTAAAACTCAATTACACACCCTCTCAGCATATCCTCCAAAACTTGAATTACCCTCTCCGACTGACTATCAGTCTGAGGGTGAAATGCTGTACTAAAATCCAATCTCGTGCCTAGTGCCTAGTGCAGCTTTTTCCAAAAGTGACACGTAAATCACGGATCCTTATCAGACATAATAGAGACTAGCACCCCATGCAATCTCACAATCTCTGCCACATACAACCTTGCCAACTTCTGTAATGAGTAGTTAGTGCAAACCGGTATAAAATAGGTAGACTTAGTTAACTGATCCACAATAACCCATACAGCGTCCTTCTTAATAGGCGTCAGGGGCAACCCACTAACAAAATCCGTAGTAACCCTCTCCCACTTCCATAGTAGGATCTTAACCGGCCAGAGTAACCCTGATGGTAGCTGATGTTCTACTTTCACATACTGACATACTAAGCATTTGCCCACAAACTCTGTAACCTCGTGTTTCAGCCCCGGCCACTAATAAAGCTCTCGCAAATCTCGATACATCTTGTTACCTCCTGGATGCATAGCATAGGGACTACTATGCACTTCCCGCAGTATAAACTTCCTTAGCTCATCATCCTGTGGTACGCAAATTCTACCACGGAAATACAGTAACACATCATTATTTAACCCAAAATCCGTCGTTTCCCCCTTCTCAACTTGCTTGAAACAAGACCCTAGAGTCTCATCCAATGGCTACTTAACTTTGATCTGCTCAACCCACAGTGGTTTCATTTACAACTCGGCTAACAAACTATCGTCATCATACAAACTAAATTGAGCAAACATTACCCTCAAATCCAACATAGCCCTACGGCTTAGCGCATCAGCCACCATATTTGCTTTGCCTGAATGATATTCGATCGTGCAATCATAATCCTTTAGCAGCTCAATCCATCTACGCTGCCTCAAATTCAACTCCTTCTAAGTTAGAGGTACTTCAGACTCTTGTGATCCGTATAAATGGTGCACTTTTCTCTGTACATGTCTCCAAATTTTAAGTGCGAATACCACCACCACCAACTCTAAATCATGGGTTTGGTAATTTCCCTCATGAGCCTTAAGCTAGTACGACGCATATGCCACCACCTTCCCTTCCTACATCAAGACACACCTAAGTCCACATGTGACGCATTGCTATAAACCGTAAACTCCTTCCCAGGCTCTGGCTGAATCAAAACTGGGGCCTTCGTTAAAACCTTCTTAAGCTTTTCAAAGCTTTCTTGCTACTTATCAGTCTACACAAACGGTACCCCCTTCCATGGTAGCTTGGTCAAGGGTGCAGCAATTAATGAGAACCCTTCAACAAATTGCCTATAGTACCCCACCAGGCCTAGAAAACTCTGAATTTCTAACACCATCTTAGGTGGTTTCCAGTCCAACACTACTTCAATTTTTCAAGGATCAACTCTAATCCCCTCAGCTGAGACCATATGTTCAAAGAAAGTGACTTCCCTTAGCTAGAATTCACACTTGCTAAACTTAACATATAGCTGTTTCTCTATTAAAATCTACAACACAATTCTTAAGTGTGCATCATGATCATCTTTAGTTCCCAAGTATACTAAGATGTCATTTATGAAAACTATTACGAATCGATCTAGATAAGGTTGAAAAACCCGGTTCATAAGATCCATGAAAGCAGCAGGTGCATTCGTCAACCCAAATAGCATCACCAGAAACTCGTAATGTCTATAAGGAGTTCTGAAAGCTGTCTTATAAACATCTACCTCCTTAACCCTTAGTTGATGATACCCTAATTGCAGATCAATCTTTGAGAACACTGAAGCTCCCCTAAGCTGATCGAAGAGATCATCTATCCTCAGTAGAGGGTACTTATTCTTGATAGTTAGCTTGTTTAACTACCGATAATTAATGCACATCCTCATGGACCCATCCTTCTTCTTCAAAAATAATACCGGTGCTCCCTATGTAGATACACTTGGCCTAATAAATTCGCGGTCCAATAACTCCTAAATCTGAGCTTTCAACTCCACCAGCTCATTCGGTGCCATCCTGTAAAGAGCGATGGACACTGGAGTCGTACCAGGTAGTAATTCTATTCCAAACTCCACCTCCCTATTAGGAGGTAAACCAGGCAATTCATCGGGAAAAACGTCAGGGAATTCCTTTACTATTATCAAATCCTTAACAGTAACACTCTTAGATTCCACATCATTAATGTAGGCTAAATAAGCTTCACAGCCCTTCCTCACCAACTTCTCTGCCATTAAAGCCGAAATCACGTTCGCCAGGTAATCTCGTCGTTCCCCAATCACCATTACTTCTTCATCCTCCATAGTTTTCACCACCATCCGCTTCGAGGCACAATTTAGAGTTGCCCGGTGCCTCATCAACCAATCCATGCCTAAGATGAGGTTGAACTCATCAAATGGCAATTCCATCAAATCTGCTAAGAAAGTAACCCCTTGGGCCACCAAAGGTACATCTCTAAACAACTTATTAACTTTCACCGACTGCCCTAAAGGACTCAACACAATAATTTCATTCACACTGGTTTCAAACACATCACCCAAAATTTTAGTCATATGGTATGCAATGTATGAATGTGTTGACCCAACATCAATTAGTGTAATATAAGGTAGCTCATTAATAAAGAACATACTCGTTATCACATCTGGAGCATTTCCATCCTCTCTACGACAAGCAGCATAAACTAACGCTGGCTACCTCACCTCTGCCTGTCCTGCACCTCTGCTCGATGCTCTGTGTCTGCGTCCTGCTCCATTGTCGCCTCTGGCCTGACCACGGCCCCTTGGCGGTTGTTGACCTCCTCTTTGTGGTTGAAAATTACCTCTGCCATCGGCTTGCACCTGATCTGGCTTTCTCGAGCATACTCTAATCCTATGTTCCATAGATCCGCAGCTCAAACAAGCTCTTGTTCTCCTTAACACTTGCCCACATGCCCTTTTCCACAAACAATACAAGACGGTATCCCAGTATTACCAGCAGCAACAGGGGCCCCAGCTCTAACCGGCCCATTCACTCTGGCCCTCCTCGCAGGCCTTTGTCCAACCCCCGTAGCTTCTACATTTCATTTGTTCTTACCTTTTTCCTTTCCTCAGTTGAGGCGCTCTGTGCGCTTTACTTCCTCCACTATCTTTTCTTTCTCTACTAAAGCTACAAAATCTCGCTCCCACTATGGAGCTATCAGCACCCTAAGATTGTCTCTCAAGTCGTCCTTGAACCGCACACAATGCTCATACTCCATTACGACTATTCCTTTTGCATAAAGACCAAGGCGTAGAAACTCAGCCTCATACTCTGCTACTGATTTGTCCCCATGGGTCAAGTTTAAGAACTCTTTCCTTCGGGCATCCACATTGCCCGCTCCAATGTACTTCCCCTGTAACACAGATTTGAAGAATTCCCAAGAGATCTGCTCCAGTTGGTTGCCCTCATTCACGGTCAACCACCATTGATAAGCTTCCTCTCTAAGTAGTGACACTGTCCCTTTCAGCTTTTGTTCATGTAACAACCCTAATTTGACCCTAATTGGGAAAGTGGTTTCGTAACCATTAAACCGAGTTAGAAATTTTTTACAATGTTATTTTTCTATGTTTTATTCGGTGGATTATTATGTGTGAAAATTTGGTGTTTTAATTTTTGTCATTTGAATCCAAATTTATGAAGAAGGACTTATGTGATAAACTTGAAAAATGTGTGAGGTATAATGTAGGTGACCAAATAATGTATGGTTTATTAAAAGGAGGGCCTTGCATGTCAAAATTACCAAAAGAATAGGCAGTGGCCGGTCACATGTGCATGAAATTATTTTATTCTTTGTTTCATGCATTGGTTGAATTATAAGATAATAAAAGATACAAAAAAATATGTGGGATAGTGGGAGGAGAACCCAAAGTTGGCTCATCTTCTTCTTCATTGCCGTGACTAAAGAAAGAAAAGAGAGAATTGAAAGCTCAAGCATTCGGTCACTTTGATAACTTGATTTTAAGGTATGATTTGTGTTATTTTTCTTTAAGTTTTGTGAAAACTAATTGATGGTTAAGTCCTTAATTTAGCGCATGTTAAAATTTTAGAAATGGAGGTGTTATGAGCATTCGGTCATTGAATTGATTAGAAGAAATGGTTGTGGTTTTCATGTTTTAGTAGTAATGTTGGATGATTTAGGTTTGAGCTAGTTGAATATGCATATAGGTGGATAATTTGCTAAAGAAACTCGGCTAGCATGCTTGCTTATGTAATTGCCAAATGGGATTTAGAAGATAGGGGAGTGAATGTTAATGTATTGAATTGATAAAAATTATTGTCAGATATGGATGCTTGATTGTGAAGTTCATGATAGTTGATGAAAATTGAAGCTTTAAGTTGAACCTAGTTGTTGCATAATAGCCGATGGAGTTTAAGAGTATACATGAATTGATTTAATGAATTTAAGATAGAAATAAAATTCCCTTATGCCGAATATGGTCTTGAGGCATTAAATTTTGTTTAAAATGGATAGTTTGATTAAGTAGCAAGTATATTACGGTAGTTCTTAAGCATGTATGTACTCAATATTGGTGAGTTACATAGTCAGCCATGATAAAAAATGCGTTAAAATATTATTAGATGATGTTGGTGAAATTAAAGTGAACAAATGGCATTCGGCCATTAAGTTGAATTGTATAATTAGTACCAAATTGTTGGGAGTTGGCAAGTAAAATGTGAGGAAGTAGTTATATGTTAATCGAAATTGAACCAAAGATGGTTGGAACTTGTAAACTTAGTAGAAGTGAGTATTCGATTTATTTAAATGTGTATATATATATGTATATGCTTGAATGGTGCTTAATTAAGGGAAAATTAAGTAAAGTAGGAAGTTATAAAATTGGTTAAAGAGGGATGTGGGCAATCGGTCTTAAGGATACTTACAAGAATAGTACTAAATTACTTGTATTAAAGCACCCATATATTTCAAATTAATGAATGAGTTAGCTAATTATATTTGATATGAGTAATGATGGATTTGCCGAATGTGAGTATGAGTATGTACTTAATTAAAAATATTTGCTGTGTGAATGTGTAACATTGAGAAGCTATTTTGTTATTGATAATGAGTTGATCAAATGATTAAACTATTTATTTTGTTTTAATTAAGCTCAAAAACAAAAAGTAGGAGAATTGGACAAAGGGAAATCAAAGGTGATTGAGTAACCAATCGAATTTAGTTCACCCAACATAAGGTAAGTGCATAAGCAATTATGAGCATAGTTATTTGATACATAAATGGTGCGTACATATTATGAAAGAATCATTCTTGATTATATATATATGTGCGGGTTGACATGGCACTATGTGTGCGGATTTTAAAGCACTATGTGTGCGGTTTTGAGAGCACTATGTGTGCGGTTTTCAGAGCACTATGTGTGCAGATTTGAGAGCACTATGTGTGCGGATTTGAGAGCACTATGTATGTGGATTTGAGAGCACTATATGTGCAGATTTGAGAGCACTATGTGTGCAGATTTGAAAGCACTATGTGTGCAGATTTGAAAGCACTATGTGTGCGGATTTGAGAGCACTATGAGTGCGAAATTGGTTAATAATTCAATAGGTGTATTAACTGAATGATGATATAGAACTACTGATGTGACAGCCCTAAATCGACCATAGCCGAAAAGTGGTTTCGGGACCACTAAACCGAGTCGTTTAAATTACTGAATGTTAAATTTCGTGCTTAATATATGTGTAAAATACATGTGTGAGATTGTGGTGTTTTGATTTTAGCCATTTGATGTGAAATTTATCGATATGGACTTGTGTGAGAATTATGAAAACATACTAGGTAATTGTGAAATGGCCTAAAATAATGTGGTATAAAATTCAAGGGTTTGCATGTCAAATTTGCCATTTTAACATAAGTGGCCGGCCATGTGGTGTAATGATGAAAATTTTGTATGCATTATATATTTATATAATATATATATATATGCATTATTATAGGTAATATTCATTATATGTTATAACTAAAAGAAATGTCATAAAAGGAGTTATTGGGTGATAAAAACAAAGTGTTTCATTTTATTTATTTCTTTTCTCCCTTATTCTTTCATCTTTGCCGAAACTATAAGAAAAAAAACTAGGAGGATATGAAGGTTTTGATAGTCGGCCATTGAAGCTCATGTAGTAAGGTAATTTTTGATATTTTGATTTTTGTTTTGGGTATTTTTGAGCATCATGGCCGGTTAAATCCTATACCCATGATTTATTCTTTGAGAATTTCTTGTTAAGTTGATATACGGCAATGGTGTTCCTAGCTATGAAATTTACAAAATTTGGTGTTAGAAGTTAGTGAAAGAGTATTAGATAGGCAAATTGATGTTTAATTCCATGAGACTTGAAGATTTTAAGTTGAAATGTGGAATTTGAGCTTGTTTGGTTCGGTTCTTTGTGAGGCATATTCGGCTAGGGATATGGAGTTTTCTTTGACATGATTTTTAATTGTTTTGAGTGGTAAGGAATTATTTGATAATTTGAGTTGATAGAATGAGCCATTGTGACTATTTTTATTGTGAGAATCGGCAATGTAAGGACTTATGCAAAGTTAATGTGTATTGATAATAGTTGTATTAGAATTAGTCAAATTAGCACTTAAGTGATGAATTGATTATGCAATTGGGTTGATTGTTGCATTCGACCATGAACTTAACTTGTCATTTGAATTGGTAGATAGATGTTGCATATTGGAAATAATTTTTAATGGGCATAGGTTAGTTGAATTTAGCTATAAATGATTAATTTAAGTGATATTCGGCTAGCACAATAGTATAAGGAAGTTATATTTAAACTTGGAATTTTGGTGATTTAAGTTATAATGTGCACTTCTGAGACTAAGGAATGTTGTTAGACTCTAAAATGTTAAAATATGTAATTTTGTGATGCATATTTTGTAACATGAGTTAGTTGAACATTGCTTATAAGTTAATTAAGTATTCAGTTAAGAAATGAAATATTTAGGTAATGAATTAAAGTCAAGTAAGTATTCGGCTATGGGAGATTATACATGAAATTTAGTATGTTTTATTTTAGATGAATTGGATAGTTGAGATTTAGTTTGAAGCTTAGAGAATGGTGCTAAAGATGAACTCCATAACAATATGAGATTCGGCCATTTCAAGAAATGTGTTTATATGTGTTCGAATGAGGGCTCTTAATTTAGTATATGTGACTCAATTGATAATTGGTTGAAGAGATTAAGTTGCATTTTTGATATTTACATCATGATGGCCGAATGTGGACATAGCTCATGAAATGAACATTTGTGGCTATTGAAATTTGCTGCATGTGTGGTAGTAATATGTAAATGAGATTGTTATGCTTGGTTGATCGTATATATGTATGGGAAAACTAAAATTTAGACAATGTAACACCCCGAACCTGGCCCAGACATTACGGCCTAGTCTGGTGTGTCACATTGAAGTGTTTTCATTGAAAACCCTTCTTAATGTTTAAAAACTTTTACCGTTAAACTTGTATAAAACCTTAGCTTGTTTTTATTTTTCCCAAAACGTGATTTCATTGTAATAAAAATATAACGGCTTTATAAAATCTTATGGAAAATTATAAAAGCTTGAAAACCTTTGCAGTTACGAAAACATGTTATTTTAAGAACAGTTTAAGTTATCAGAAAATCAGATCCTCTTTATTATGGCTTAAAGTGAATGGATACTATGCACCAGGTAGGATTCAAGAGAAGAGGAGGTGAGTCATTTAGACTGCTTAAGTACCAAGCTCTTCCTAGATCCACTCCTAGACATGTACACATCCATTGCCACACTTTAAGCTAATGACTTGTTCACGATCAACAAATTAAGTTTAGGTCCATTTAAAATACTTATTTGTGAAAACGTTTACGTTGCGAAAGCTTTGCTCTACTTATCGAGATATTATGAAAACAAGTAGCATTTATAAAACCATGCCCTAACGCTAACCGATTAAGAACAATTTAAATAATATCATACTTAAGCTAAAACAAATTATAAATTATTAAAAAGGCCCTTATTACAAACCCAAAATCAGAATAAAAATGATTAAGATTAAATTAACTTAATTAAAAACCATCAGTCCAGTCCATGTGGCCACTCTGAATCCCTCCCAGCTCCAAGTCCATTAACCTAGGCTCACCTGCAAGGATGGAAGGAAAAGGGGATGAGTTTGGAAACTCAGTGTGTACAGAAAGCCCATCCAAAGCCCAAGTCAGCTCAAGCCCACTGGGCCTAAGCCCTATCCAATCTCAGTCAGATACTGGGCCAAAGCCCTACTCAAATAACAGTAATAACTGGGCCGAAGCCCTATTCAGATAATAGTATAGCCCAAAGGCCCAGAACAGTACAATACGGAATAACAGTATGAATGCAAGCCCATATCATGTGGGGAGACTACTCGACCCACCCATCCGCTACACACCACCCGTACCAACCAACACACCATGTGGGGAATAACTCGACCCACCCAGCCAACACACCACAGTCGCAGCATGGCTGCTCAGATATACAGTATAACGAGGCAAAGCCCCTTTCAGAAACAGTACGAGGCAAAGCCTCTTTCAGTAATCGTGGCAATGCCACTTGCACTTCCTCCAACAATAATCCCAAAACCCATGCAACAGATAATTATGACATGGCATACAGTACACAGAAACAGTAAAACATGCATTCCAGTCAAATTTAGCCCTAGGGGTATAATAGTCATTTTACACCTAGGGGTAAAACTGTAATTTTGCACCCTAAGGGGTATTTCAGTAATTATTCTAATACTACGAGTCTTAAGTTTATTACAGTCATTGGTAATCTCTATTCCATCTTAGCAGTCCATTTAACAATTTTTAACAAGTTTCAGTTACTGGGCCCTAAAACCCTTAATGGGCCCCACAACGCCTATTAGCAAATTAAGCCCGTGTAGTCCAAGTTCCATATCCAGTTACCGGTTTTAGTAGTTTCAATCCTACAGTCCAACAGAACATACTTATTACCTATTTTTACCTAAATGGGCCCAAAAGCCCATTGGGCCTATATTCGGCCCAACTTACCGAAGTGCATGAAATTGCACACTCATCTAACTTACCACTTAGAGTTACAGAATCCACGATTTCCAATCATCTTGTGAGTATTCGCGCACTCATAAGCCCACATAATACCAACTTTTCAGTTACTTGGCCTTTGCCGAATTAGACTAAAGAAGGATTCGATACACACCTGATTTACGATTCTGCCGGTGAGACCTCCTATGCAATTTCTCCTATAATCAACCACTTACAGATTAACTTACGAATCTATGAAAACTGATGTAAAAAATACCTACCACATTCGGCTATTACAAAGCCTTAATAACGACTTACCTTGTCGATCTTTGACTACTAGATCTAGAGCTCGACTGCTTTGAACCCGTTCATCTTAATAGCCTCCAAATAGATCTTGATAGCTAGCCTTCGATTCGCACATAGAAAACCGAATAAAAATTACTTAATTTCAATTTTGACAAAAATCGATAGTCTCCCTAAAGTATTTAGGGATTTTCAACTTATTCTCGAATTACTAAATAAATAAAATAAAATAAGATCTAAATACTTACCAAGGACGTTCTTGTCAGAACGTTTCCAACACTTTTGCCAAATCTTATATTCACAGTAGATCCAACTTAAAACGCGAGTAGAAAATAAATCTAGAAATTAATCCCCAAATCACGAAAAGAATCTTTGGCTTTGAAAGAGGAGAAGAACGATGCAAAAGAAATTGTATGAGGAAGAGTGAAGATGATCGGGAACAATCTTGAGAAGAAAAGATTATTTTAATAGGATTTTACTTTGGAAAAAGAATAGGTAACGAGAAAAGGTTGCTTCAGCTTTGAATGAAAAAGATTCGAAGAGAAAATGAGCAAAAGAAAATATAAAGTGGGAAAAAGAAATAGAATAACACAAGAACCGACTGAAGAAAGAATAGAAATTCAATCGGCTAACCCCCAAAACTAAAAAAGAAAATAAATCATGAAAGCAAAGTAACAAGGTAATTCGGCACTCAAAATCCCCTAGCTGAATGGTGTATTTTGGCATAAAATAAAAGATTTCCTTCCTAAATCAAATACCATGCCTTGCTCCTTAATTTTTGCTACCTACCGAATTTAAATTCCATCCAAAATAAATTTAAATTGTCTTTAATTCCTTCCTTGATTTTAGCATTTCAATTGGATTTGGATGAAATCCAATCCCCCCACCAAATCAACAGCACTTCGACCGATCCATCCTGCTGCTAGGAGGAGTCCCAATTGGACTCCAACTCTTTCCCCACGAGTGCAGCAAAATTCTACCTTCCCTGCGCGAGGCAAGACTCGAACTCCAGACCTGCTCCCATCCCTGCGCTTCACAACCTACTGCTGGCCACTGCACCAAGTGTTCCTCTTTATTATAATATGCTCGCAATTAATCTTAACCTATACCTGCTGAACTCCTAGCCCGCCTTTAAAAAAAACCAAACGTCTCGCCCGCATTGTGACTTGAACCCTGGCCCTCGTGGAGTGGCTAACGCACTGCTGTCACTTCGCCACAAGCCTCTTTGTGGCATATTTCGCCAGCAACTCCTTTTAACCCTTATTTAAGCGCGACTCGGCTTCTAAAAATAAAAACAACTTATGCATGCACTGTGCCTTGAACCTAGGCACTCCAACAACCTCCTAGCGCCTCTACCATTGAACCAGACTTCCCTTTGTGACCTATTTAGCCCACTTAATTATTAAAGCCTTATTGACCAGTTCCCCTAACAAACAAAAACTAATTTCTTTGCTAAAGTCTTGGATTGAACCAAAATTTTTCACACACTTTAAACACTTCCAAATTTATTTGAAAACTAAATTTAAACATAAAATTAGTACTAATGTCATATAATTAAAATAATAATAATAATAATAATTTTATCACAAAATACTAAATAAAATAAATACCGTAATTTTTTTCTAATAATAATTAATTATAATTTTCATAAAATTTTAAAACATCAATAATAATAACAAAAATATTTTGTCAATAGTAATAGTAATAAGAATATATAATTTTCATAAATATCAGTAATAATAAATACAGAAAAATTTTTTAATAGTAATTTATTTCAAAAAAAATTTAAAACAATAATATTTAAAACTTCTCAATTTATTCAGGTTTCCATTTATTCGAATCCAGACTCAAAACTTAATTCTTCTAGGCCCAAATTCAGGGTGTTACAGACAAGGTTTGAGTTGTTATAAAATTTATAATAATGAAATGAAGATGCCAATTTGGTTCCAAAATTTTATGTAGCATTTTATTGGGTAGATAGTGGCTAAATGGTGAAAATGATTCGGTTTTGAAATTATATGTAAAAGCCAAATGTACTATTAATTAAATGACTATGTTTCTGTCATAAGTAAAATACGTAATGATCGAGTAAGGTGTATAAGAAAATGAACTAGTTTAAGTTTTGTTTATAATAGCTCAAGAGCATAGAGGAACAACTTCGGATAAGGGGAAAGCAAAAGCCACGGAATAGCTAACCTGGAAATTGTTCAGAAGGATACGAGGTAAGTTTTAAGTAATGAAACCTAGCATATGAATTGATTTAACATGATATACATAGTTATATGTGCATGTGGTTGATAAATTGAGGCATATTAACATGGTTTGATTTTGGGTGATGCAAAGTAAGTTGTGATTATGGCAAATAGCCGAAAGTTGCTTAAAAATATAAACTATGATAATTGATTTGATATGTGATCTAGGTATATGCCTATAGACCGAATATTATATGAAAATGTTATATTTTGTGCTAATATATGAATGAGGCAAATGAAATTAAATTGAGATAGACGTTGTAAAATGTATACTCGATGGGTACATATACATAAAGGTTCAATGAGAAAAATGCAGGCTAAGTCCCGAAGGGTATTCGTGCCAGTGTTATATCCGGGCTAAGTCCCGAAGGGCATTCGTGCCAATGTTATCTCTGGGCTAAGTCCCGAAGGGCATTCGTGCCAGTGTTATATCCAGGCTAAGTCCTGAAGGGCATTCGTGCCAGTGTTATCTCTGGGCTAAGTCCCGAAGGGCATTCGTGGCAGTGTTATATCCGAGCTAAGTTCCGAAGAGCCTTAGTGCCAGTGTTATACACCGTTTTAGGTCCCAAAGGGCATTCGTGCCAGTGTTATATTCGGGCTAAGCCTGAAGGCCTTCATGCTGGAAAATGTGCGATTTCTGCCGTAATAATCTAATTAATGAGCTCATTACCCTAAGTTAATTAGGTACGTACCGTATACAAGTTGTAATTTGATTCTGCTTAAATTAGGTTTATCTGTTTGGATAGTGCTATTTCTGGCCATTTCCGAGGGCTGTATGAAAGTATATGACTTATTTATGATGCATGCATTTTGGTTTAAGTGGATATATGTTAAGTTCTGAAATGATTATGTGAACATATTCGGTTGAAGTATGAAATTAAAATAAAATGTGAGTATGAGAATAAGCATAAATTTAGCATTGTAGTTGCACTTTATGCACTCGGCCAAGGGTTGATACTAGATGAAAATAAAATAAATAATGAAGTTATCTATGTGATAGGAAATTATGCTTAAAGAAGGTTTAGAGGCCATGTATGAGGAATGGTAGTATATTTTGTTATGTTAGGTTCGGCCAAGAGAAGATGTTGAGCATTACGATTTTTATGCATTGAATTTAATTGATTTCATTGCTTAAAGCTTACTAAGCATAGAAATTCTTACTCTGTTTATTTTGTTCCTCTGTTTATAGATCTCGTTTTAAAGCTACGGACTCGGGGATTCAAGCCTTAATCACCTACACTATCGTCGTTATTTTGGTACATTCGATAGTTATTTTGGAATAATGGCATGTATAGGCTAATCTCCCTTCTTTTGAATCGGATTTTATTTTGAGATGTATATATATTAGCCATACAAAAATGGCTTTCTTAATCTCTAAGTTTGAGCACATGGTATGATGAAATTATGGGTCGTGTTATTTTAATTTGTTTAGGTGAATAGTAAAGTAAGTAAAGATGTATACCATTCCTGCTTAGTTGAATGACATAACGAAATTTTTAGGTAGTAATAAATATGCATTGTGATTCGAATATGGTTGGTTATGTTATCTAAGAATTTGTTTATGTTTATTGGATGGCTTTTTCGGCTAGGAAAATTTTTAAATGGACTGCTAATTGATATTCCATGCATAAATGCATCTATGTCTGCTAAGTGATTATGAACCCTTGTATGCTTTAAATCAGTTGTGTAATATCTCGAAACCCTAATCTGGCGACAAACAGGGGTTTAGGCTGTTACATGTTATTGGTATCAGAGCTACGGTTTAGTCGATTCTCGGACTAACATAGCACGTGTGAGTATAGCTATACATGCCATTTTGTGATAATACGATAGTGTGGTGATTTCTGACTGCTGAAATGTGTTTTTCGTATAGCAATGAATCCTGATCCCTATCGAGTCGTAGCGAAGGATGTTGAGAGCGTGGCGGCTGCTCCCGCACAAGGGACTGCGCCGATCGACTCTCAGCGAAATACTAGTCATCGAGATGATGACACGAGACAGAATTTCTATGCTATGATGAGTGATCAGTTCACTCAATTCCTTCAAACTAATCCGGCTATTCCACAACCTCCGCCCCCAAATAATCCACTTCCTACTCCGGTGGCTCCTCCTGTGACTGATCCTTTGAGATTGAGTAAACCCCCAGTCGACAAAATTAGAAAATACGAGGCTAAAGAATTCCAGGTACAACTCCGATTTCGATTACTCCGTATCATATGGCTCCGACCGAGTTGAAAGAGTTGAAATCTCAGTTACAAGAGTTGACAGATAGAGATTTCACATGACCGAGTTTTTCACCCTGGGGCGCACCAGTTTTGTTCGGGAAAAAGAAATATAGGACTATGAGAATGTGTATCGACTATCGTCAGTTGAATAAAGTGACAATAGAGAATAAGTACCCGTTTCCTCATATTGACGACCTATTCGATTAGTTAAAGGGAGCTTCGGTGTTCTCCAAGATTGATCTGTGGTCTGGCTACTACCAGTTGCGAGTCAGAGACTCAGATGTACCCAAGACTGCTTTCTGAATGAGATATGGACACTACGAGTTTTTAATGATGCCGTTTGGGCTCACTAATGCCCCTGCGGTTTTCATGGATCTGATGAATCGGGTGTTTAAGCAGTATCTAGATCGATTCGTAGTCGTGTTTATCGATGACATCTTAATTTATTCTCGCGATGAGTTCGAGCATGCCGAGCATTTGAGACTTGTGCTTCATATTTTGCGTGATAATCAGTTGTATGCAAAATTCAGTAAATGCGAGCTCTGGTTGCGCGAGGTTAGCTTTCTGGGGAATATTGTATCCGCTTTAGGTATACGAGTTGATCCGAGCCAAATTTCAGCTATCCTTGATTGGAAGCCTCCTAGAAATGTCTTAGAAGTCTGAAGCTTTTTAGGACTTGCCGGGTTCTACCGACGGTTTGTGAAAGGCTTCTCAATGATTTCAACTCCATTGATGAAGCTAATACAAAAAGATGTCAAATTTGAATGGTCTGAAAGATGTCAGAAAATTTTCAACCAACTAAAGACTCTTGTAGCGGAAGCTCCAGTGTTAGTTCAGCCTGAGTCCGGTAAAGAGTTTGTGGTTTATAGTGATGCATCTTTCAACGGCTTAGGCTGTGTTTTAATGCAAGAGGGCAGAGTCGTCGAATATGCTTCAAGACAGTTAAAGCCTCACGAGAGAAATTATCTGACTCATGATCTCGAGTTAGCGGCTATAGTGTTTGTTTTGAATATTTGGCGTCACTACCTGTTTGGTGAGAAATGTCATGTCTTTTCTGACCATAAAAGCCTCAAATACTTGATGACTCAAAGAGACTTTAATTTGAGGCAAAGACGTTGGCTTGAATTGCTAAAAGATTATGAGCTTGTCATTGACTATCATCCGGGAAAGGCGAATGTTGTTGCTGATGCTCTTAGCCGGAAATCATTGTTTGCTTTACGGGCAATGAACGTGCATTTATCTCTATCTACTGATGGTGTATTGATAGCAGAATTAAATAGCGAAACTAGTGTTTTTATGGCAAGTTTGTAAAGCTCAGAAAGCCGATGACGATTTGATTGCCAAGCGAGATCAGTGTGGTTTAATTGTGGGTTTAGAGTTTCAAGTTGACAATAATGATTGTTTGAGGTTTAGAGATCGAGTATGTATCCCGAGAAATTCAAAGTTGGTTTTGATGATTTTGAATGAAGCTTATAATAGCCGAATGTCGGTTCATCTGGGTAGCATAAAAATGTAAAACGACTTGAAACGTCAATATTGGTGGCATGGTATGAAACAAGACATCTCAAACTTCGTGTCTAAGTGTCTGATATGCCAACAAGTAAAAGCGGAACACCAGGTGCCTTCAGGTTTGTTACAACCGATTTTGATACCGAAGTGGAAATGGGATAAGGTTACGATGGATTTTGTATCTTGGCTACCGTTGACGCCGAGCAAGAAAGATGCGATTTGGGTTGTCGTGGATAGATTAACTAAATCGGCTCACTTTATTCCCGTACGTATGGATCACTCGCTTGATAAGTTAGCCAAATTGTATATTTCTCAGATTGTCAGATTGCACGGGGTGCCTATTTCTATCGTATCGGATAGAGACCCAAGATTTATATCGCGGTTTTGGAGGAAACTACAAGAGACTCTGGGTACCAAGTTACATTTTAGCACCGCGTTTCATCCTCAGACGGACGGTCAGTCAGAACGAGTAATTCAAATACTCGAGGATATGTTGAGATGTTGTATCCTTGAGTTTAGTGGTTCATGGGAACAGTATTTGCCTTTGATTGAATTCGCTTACAACAATAGTTTTCAATCGAGCATTAAGATGGCACCTTACGAGGCTTTGTACGGTCGTAAATGCCGTACATCATTGTTTTGGACCGAACTTAGTGAATGTAAAATCCTCGGGGTTGATTTGATTAAAGATACCAAGCAGAAAGTAAAAGTGATCAGTGATAGTCTTAAGGCAACTTCAGATCGTCAGAAGTCGTATGCAGATTTAAAGCAGAAAGACATTGAGTATCAGGTCGGAGACAAAGTATTTCTTAAAGTATCACCTTGGAAAAAGGTGCTTAGATTCGGCCGTAAGGGTAAATTGAGTCCGAGGTTCATCGGGCCGTATGAAATGTCTGAACGGATTGGACCAGTAGTATATCGATTGATTTTACCTCCCGAACTTGAAAAAATTCACAATGTTTTTCATGTTTCGATGCTTCGACGATATAGATCTGACCCATCACATGTGATTAATCCATCCGACATTGAGATTCGTTCTGATCTGAGTTATGAAGAGGAACCAATTCGGATTTTAGCACACGAGGGTAAAGAATTGCGGAATAAGAGAATTTTGTTAGTAAAAGTGTTGTGGGTCAGGCACGAAGTGGAAGAAGCTACTTGGGAGCTTGAGAACTTTATGAAAGAATGATACCCCAACCTATTCACTGGTAAGATTTTCGGGGACGAAAATTTCTTAAGTGGGGGAGAGTTGTGACAGCCCTAAATCGACCATAGCCGGAAAGTGGTTTCGGGACCACTAAACCGAGTCATTTAAATTAATGAATGTTAAATTTCATGCTTAATATATGTGTAAAATACATGTGTGAGATTGTGGTGTTTTGATTTTAGCCATTTGATGTGAAATTTATTAATATGGACTTGTGTGAGAATTATGAAAACATACTAGGTAATTGTGAAATGGCCTAAAATCATGTGGCATAAAATTCAAGGGTTTGCATGTCAAATTTGCCATTTTAACATAAGTGGCCGGCCATGTGGTGTAATGATAAAAATTTTGTATGCATTATATATTTATAATATATATATATATATATATATTTATGCATTATTATAGGTAATATTCATTATATGTTATAACTAAAAGAAATGTCATAAAAGGAGTTATTGGGTGATAAAAACAAAGTGTTTCATTTTATTTGTTTCTTCTCTCCCTTATTTTTTCATCTTTGCCGAAAATATAAGAAAAAAAAATTAGGAGGATATGAAGCTTTTGATAGTCGGCCATTGAAGCTCATGTAGTAAGGTAATTTTTGATATTTTGATTTTTGCTTTGGGTATTTTTGAGCATCATGGCCGATTAAATCCTATACCTATGATTTATTCTTTGAGAATTTCTTGTTAAGTTGATATACGGCAATGGTGTTCCTAGCTATGAAATTTACAAAATTTGGTGTTAGAAGTTAATGAAAGAGTATTAGATGGGCAAATTGATGTTTAATTCTATGAGACTTGAAGATTTTAAGTTGAAATGTGGAATTTGAGCTTGTTTGGTTCGGTTCTTTGTGAGGCACATTCGGCTAGGGTATGGAGTTTTCTTTGACATGATTTTTAATTGTTTTGAGTGGTAAGGAATTATTTGATGATTTGAGTTGATAGAATGAGCCCTTGTGACTATTTTGATTGTGAGAATCAGCAATGTGGGGACTTATGCAAAGTTAATGTGTATTGATAATAGTTGTATGAGAATTAGTCAAATTAGCACTTAAGTGATGAATTGATTATGCAATTGGGTTGATTGTTGCATTCGGCCATGAACTTAACTTGTCATTTGAATTGGTAGATAGATGTTGCATATTGGAAATACTTTTTAATGAGCATAGGTTAGTTGAATTTAGTTATAAATGATTAATTTGAGTAAGTGATATTCGGCTAGCACAATAGTATAAGGAAGTTATATTTAAACTTGGAATTTTGGTGATTTAAGTTATAATGTGCACTTATGAGACTAAGGAATGTTGTTAGACTCTAAAATGTTAAAATATGTAATTTTGTGATGCATATTTTGTAACATGAGTTAGTTGAACATTGCTTATAAGTTAATTAAGTATTCGGTTAAGAAATGGAATATTTAGGTAATGAATTAAAGTCAAGTAAGTATTCGGCTATGGGAGATTATACATGAAATTTAGTATGTTTTATTTTAGATTAACTGGATAGTTGAGATTTAGTTTGAAGCTTAGAGAATGGTGCTAAAGATGAACTCCATAACAATATGAAATTCGGCCATTTCAAGAAATGTGTTTATATGTGTTCGAATGAGGGTTCTTAATTTAGTATATGTGGCTCAATTGATAATTGGTTGAAGAGATTAAGTTTCATTTTTAATATCTACATCATGATGGCTGAATGTGGACATAGCTCATGAAATGAACATTTGTGGCTATTGAGATTTGCCGTATGTGTTGTAGTAATATGTAAATGAGATTGTTATGCTTGGTTGATTGTATATATGTATGGGAAAACTAAAATTTAGACAAGGTTTGAGTTGTTATAAAATTTATAATAATGAAATGAAGATGCTGATTTGGTTCCAAAATTTTATGTAGCATCTTATTGGGTAGATAGTGGCTAAATGGTGAAAATGATTCGATTTTGAAAGTATATGTAAAAGCCGAATGTACTATTAATTAAATGACTATGTTTCTGTCATAAGTAAAATATGTAATGATCAAGTAAGGTGTATAAGAAAATGAACTACTTTAAGTTTTGTTTATAATAGCTCAAGAGCATAGAGGAACAACTTCGGATAAGGGGAAAGTAAAAGCCACGGAATATAGCTAACACGAAAATTGTTCAGAAGGATACGAGGTAAGTTTTAAGTAATGAAACCTAGCATATGAATTGATTTAACATGATATTCATAGTTATATGTGCATGTGGTTGATAAATTGAGGCATATTAACATGGTTTGATTTTGGGTGATGCAAAGTAAGTTGTGATTATGGCAAATAGCCGAAAGTTGCTTAGAAATATAAACTATGATAATTAATTTGATATGTGATCTAGGTATGTGCCTATAGACCGAATATTATATGAAAATGTTATATTTTGTGCTAATATGTGAATGAGGCAAATGAAATTAAATTGAGATAGACTTTGTAAAATGTATACTCGATGGGTACATATACATAAAGGTTCAATGAGAAAAATGCGGGCTAAGTCCCAAACGGCATTCGTGCCAGTGTTATATCCAGGCTAAGTCCCAAAGGGCATTCGTGCCAGTGTTATATCCGGGCTAAGTCCCGAAGGGCATTCGGGCCAGTGTTATATCCGGGCTAAGTCCCGAAGGGCATTCGTGCCAGTGTTATCTCCGGGCTAAGTCCCGAAGGGCATTCGTGCCAGTGTTATCTCCGGGCCAAGTCCCGAAGGGCATTCGTGCCAGTGTTATATCCGGGCTAAGTTCTGAAGAGCCTTAGTGCCAGTGTTATACACCGAGCTGGGTCCCAAAGGGCATTCCTGCCAGTGTTATATCCGGGCTAAGCCCAACGGCCTTCATGCTGGAAAATGCACAATTTCTGCCGTAATAATCTTAATTAATGAGCTCATTACCCTAAGTAATCAGGTACGTACGTATACAAGTTGTAATTGGATTCTTCTTAAATTAGGTTTATCTGTTTGGATAGTGCTGTTTCCGGCCATTTCCGAGGGCTGTATGAAAGTATATGACTTATTTATGATGCATGCATTTTGGTTTAAGTGGATATATGTTAAGTTCTGAAATGATTATGTGAACATATTTAGTTGAAGTATGAAATTAAAATAAAATGTGAGTATCAAAATAAGCATAAAATTAGCATTGTAGTTGCACTTTATGCACTCGGCCAAGGGTTGATACTAGATGAAAATAAAATAAATAATGAAGTTATCTATGTGATAGGAAATTATGCTTAAAGAAGGTTTAGAGGCCGTGTATGAGAAATGGTAGTATATTTAGTTATGTTAGGTTCGGCCAAGAGAAGATGTTGAGCATTACGATTTTTTTGCATTGAATTTAATTGATTTCATTACTTAAAGCTTACTAAGCATAGAAATGCTTACTCTGTTTATTTTGTTCCTCTGTTTATAGATCTCGTTTTGAAGCTACGGACTCGGGGATTCAAGCCTTAATCACCTACACTATCGTCGTTATTTTGGTACATTCGATAGTTATTTTGGAACAATAGCATGTATAGGCTAATCTCCCTTCTTTTGAATCAAATTTTATTTTGAGATGTATATATATTAGCCATACGAAAATGGCTTTCTTAATCTCTAAGTTTAAGCACATGGTATGATGAAATTATGTGTCGTGTTATTTTGATTTGTTTAGGTGAATGGTAAAGTAAGTAAAGACGTATACCATTCATGCTTAGTTGAATGACATAACGAAATTTTTAGGTAGTAATAAATATGCATTGTGATTTGAATATGGTTGGTTATGTTATCTAAGAATTTGTTTATGTTTATTGGATGGCATTTTCGGTTAGGAAAATTTTTAAATGGACCGCTGATTGATATTCGATGCATAAATGCATCTATGTTTGCTTAGTGATTATGAACCCTTGTATGCTTTAAATCAGTTGTGTAATATCTCGAAACCCTAATCCGGTGACGGACGGGGGTTTAGGCTGTTACAATTGAGTGAAATAAGAAATTGGACATGTGACTTGTATATGCTTGAACATAAATTTTTTGTCATGGTTTAATACTTGATGAAAAGATTTAAGACATGGGGTTGTATGTTAATTTGATTGAATAGTATGACTTGTGTTGTACTTGAATTAATAATCTAAGTGATGTGTGCCATAGATAAGTTCGGCCATGATAGTTGATATTGCAAAGGAATACTAAAATAAATAGATGCCTATCAAAGTGAGATAATAAGGAATTAAATACAACTTCAAAACGTGAATCGTAACATTTCCTTTTCTAGTTTCTATTTTATATATATAAATATATCAAGTTAATTGTTAGATTTTATTGCTCATAGCTTACTGAGTTGAAAACTTATTTGGTGTGTTTAATTGTCTCTTATTAGATTTCTTTTGATCCGTTGTAAGCTCGGGACCGTCATCAAAGTCATCACACCTATCTACGACGTTTTGGTACCTCGTTTTGTTAGTCTTAAGCATAACATTTTGGCATGTATAGGCTTTATTTTTTTTGGCATGTCGACTATGTAATATTTCCGTTTGTATTTATGGCCATGCGAATATGGCCTAAGTGTTAAGATTTCAAATGTGGTTATATATGCCTTATGATACAACTGTTTATTTTGTTTTAAGTGAATCGCTACTAGATAGATAAGTCGCTCAAAATTTTACTTAGAAGTTGGGATCATGGAACGTACATGTTATGTTGTGAATATGATAGGTATAAATAGTTATGCATTCAGCTATGAAGGTAAATTACCAAATGAATAGTGAATTATTTTATGATCCTTATATGAGTGTAAGGCATGTTGAAGTAGTGTTTGTATATGATAAATTAATAGCTTAAGAACTGGGTTTTATTTAGTTGCAAAGATCGATAAGACGATTAACCTTTATTATACTTATCCGAAGGTATGACTTGTTTCGATTCATTCGAGATAGAATAACTTTGTGAATGCTGAATTTACTATTGAATGTATGCATCAGAATTGGTTCTGTACTACCTCGTAACCCCTCCGGCGATCAGAACAGGTTTGGGGTGTTACAGTTCAGCCGTACAATCCAGGTCGTCCATTATTCTCTCCGTGGCTTCCAACCAATATTCAGCCACATTCGGGCCCACCCTAGCTACACCTTTGAAGATCTTCGCCCCATTAGCTTGAAGTCGCTCCGAGATTGACCCACGACTTTCAGTACCATTATTAGACCCAGCAACCCTTTCTAAAATCCTTAACATAGTCTACGATAACGCATCCTCTATAGCGGCAGCCCGTTCATACGATCCCATTTCAGCTACTGGTGAGGCCAGAGCTCCTCTACTCCAACGTTGGGCATATGGCCCGATGCCGACGACCCAGCCCTAACGCTTTCACGGCCTCTGCCGCAGCCTCTTACACCTCTTCTAGCACTCATCGTTGCTTACATATTTTTGAATTAGAAATTTTATGAAATTAGTTCATAATTCCACTACTTAAAACAAGTGTCATATGTAAGTAGCAATTTAGGAGCTGTTTTCATAGTTGTAAATCCACTACAGGCTTAAGTTTCCTATGGGCTTCAGTCTCATTCTGCCTAAGAATCTACTGTCTGAAGTAGCCCAATCAATCTATAGTACAGTAGCTTAAAACAATTTTAATAATAGAACTTAGTTGGCCCGAATTGAAGGCTTGGTGTGTCACACCTCAAAGTCCTACAAAATTTTTTGATCTACTTGTTTTTAAAACCCAAAATCTAAGGCCCAATTCATAGCCCGAGCTTTGCAATTGGGCTCTAATACCACTAAATGTAACACCCCAAACTCGGCCTAAACGTTATGACCGGATCGGGTGATTTCACATTGCAGGATAACTCACTCAAATCCGATATATTGAAAGACTTAAGCTGTTGTCCGTTTGTGGTTCAAATCAATGGTTATTTTCAAATCGGCTTCACTAGTAAAATATTTAAAGATAAAATCCATTTGAACCTTTGCTTGTTTTAAAAGTTCAGGTGAGTTAGATAAAAGCTTTGATTTTAGGAGGAAAGCCCATGTTTAAGAAAAATAATAAATTAATTATATTGGTTTTGAAAACATGTTTAAATTTTTAAGAAAAACCAATAGTTCAACCGCAATCATAATAACAAAGCAATCCCAATGTAAATTCGTATCGGAGATGATAGGCCTTATTACATCCCAATGAAAACAATAATTAAAGATAAAGTAATTTGCTATTATTAAAACTCCTAATCAACTTATAGTGTGGCTACCTCTGAGTCCTCTCCCACGTCGAGCCGCCCACTGAGGGTCACTTGAAAAAAATAAAAGAGGGTGTGAGTTTTTGAAAACTTAGTGTGTACGACCCTCGGCAATCATATCATCATGCAATTAACACGTTGGGCCTAAGCCCTATCAATATCGCTGGCCTTTGGGCCTTAGCCCATAGTGGCCTCAGTTGGGCCTTAGCCTGTATCCCATCAATATCACATGTATGCAATGCTCCCATCCCAATCCAACCCTACACTCCATTTTCCCTTCCAACCCTACACTCTTGTGGGGATATAAATATCAATCCACCCATCCCTACACTCCAATGGTAGCACCAGTTGCGGCACTACTCAATCGTTGCAGCAAGGTTGCTAATCATATAATGGGCTTAAAGCCACCGATGGATCCACGGTCGTCAAACGACTATGCGATCCTCACATATCTTCCACTGTACTCATCAGACCCACCCAAGTGCAATATACATCTCATGAATACAACACACATATTTCCACATATTAAGCACCTAGGGATATTTTAGTCCTTAAAAAAATAAGGGCATTTCAGTCATTTCATTCAGTATTTCTACCCTACAGGGGTATTTCAGTAATTCTACCTTGTAGGGGTATTTCAATAATTCTTAACGGTACGGGTTTTAATTATGAACTTTAGCCCATCAACACGTCCTCGTTGGCTAAAGTGAATAGACACTATGCACCAGGTAGGGTTCCAGAGAAGAGGAGGTGGGTCATTAAGACCGCTTAAGTACCAAGCTCTCCTTAGATCCAATCCTAGACATGCACATGCCCATTGCCACACTCTAACCTTACGACTTGTCCACAAACATGCTTGATAAATTAATTAAGTTTTATGCTACTTAAGGATTCATTAGAAACTAGGCCTAAAGTCCATTATAAAACCCTAGCAAGTCCACATACTTTCCTAAATTCACATATGGCCCATCAGGCCCAATCATAGCGTTTGGGGTTTTAGTGTTTAGGGTTTAGGGTTTTAAGGTTTAGGGTTTAGGGTTATATGCCCATTAGGCTCAATCACAAATGTACGACCCATCAGGCCCAATCTATTCTAAACATTCCCCTAACTTTATCAGCTCATCACTTACTATCACTTAACAGCTTTTGCCGATTTGGGCCCACGAGCCCGTTGGGCCCATCTAGCCCATTCTAGCCCAATTGGCCAAAAAGTGGCCCAAGACCATGAGATCACTCCCTTGGCCTCGGTCATAATATCGGTATCTCCGCACAAGTGTTCGCACAATTGTGTGGTTGCCGATGCTAGCCTTTCAGTTTTTCAGCTTTTTGGCATTCCAGCTTTTTGGGATTTCGGCTTTTGCCGATTTGTCGTGTGTGCGGTGTAAGTACACACCTTTTTGAAAATTGGTACCCAAGATTGCCAACCCTATGAACCGCTAGCCACCACTGATTCAAAGATCTGCATCCATACATACACTATTAAAAGTTGAACAACAAGTGACTCATATCCCACACAAGTCACCCCTAAAACGCCATACCCATATTCAGCCACTTACTAATCCAAAATTAGAAATGAATACACTTACTACTTGATAGCGATCCTCACCACGAATGCGATCTCTGAAACCTACCCTTGTTAAGATAGGGTTGACGAAAAGAAAGAGTTGGATAAGCCCTTCGGCTTCTACCAAAACGCACTAAAGAAGGATTGGCTTAGAACTTACCCGAACTTAACCTTTGATCCCGTGATCCAGATAGCTTAAAGGTGATATTCAGCTGTATGAATCAAATAAGAGTAGTAGGCAACATGAATAGATTTGAGATGGAGGAGAAGCAACAATAGCTTGGCAAAAAAGTAAGGCTATTCGATCATAAGAGAATAGGAATAGTATTCAGCTTTTTGAGAGAAGAAAAAGCAAGTAGATCGGCCTTTAACACAACCGATTATACAAGTATAGATCTAGATCTAAGAAACAAAGTGGTCGTTTTGGAAGAACAAGTAAAGGATCAACACAAGCAAGGTGGTTTGAAAGCAAATGTTTGGCTATGAGATGATGTAAGGACAAGTAGAGAAAAGAAGAAGTATTGAGAGGATTCGACTCTTAGGGTTTGAAAGAATGAGTATGTGACGGGGACAACAATGCCCTCTAATCGAATAAAGATGGAAAAACTCAAAAACAAAACACACATATGCCGAAAGTAAATGAATCAAGAGCATTCAGCTATACCCTAAAACAAAATACCCAAATTAGCACTAACCCCTACTCAAGCTGATTTCTCCCTTCCCCTAAAGTCCTATTCGACTCCACTTCATCCAACAATTCTATCCTTGATCACTTCCTATTATTTCTCCCCTTATCCTGCCTATTTTCTCTTCAACATCCATCCAACCTCTTCATATCAGAGTTTCAAATCATCACCACCACTTGCACGGCACAAGTACAAAATAATACTCTTAATGCCAAAACTGACACTTGAACCTTGGACCTCCAAGTCTCCTAGTAATGCCACCTTCCTGTCCCTCAAGTGGCGTCACTTTGCCACTAAGCCACAGGCCCATCTGTGTCTTACTTCCTCTTAATTTGTTTAAAAGGCCTAATACCTGAGATTAGGGTTCCACTAAGGTAAAAAATTAAATTTTCCCTCTGGTCTACCTTAATCCCGAGACTTTAAAGAAACCTTGTAATACCTTAAAATTAATACTATAATAGTACTAATCATACATGTCAATGACAACACACAAAATTAAAAGTTTCGGGATTTTTGGGCATTACAGTGAATCCTCTAATTGCAGAATCATACTTATGAGACAGTTGTGGTGGACTATCATATCTTTCATATACAGTTTTGCATAGAAAGATACCTCATATGTCTGAAACACTTTCCTAGATTAACACTTTCTTCTTTTTGGATTAAAATAGTATACCTTTGTATCATCCCTGAAGGGACCTGAAGGGCTATTTTATATAATATGACTTCCATATAATTTTCCTGTACAGTGCATTCAAGCATAGGATGTATATCTAGCACGCGAACTCGTTCTTGGTGAAATTATAAACTTAGGTTTGGTCTCCAAACAAGCCTGCATCTCGCACCATGGTGACTTTCTGTCACTACGATAGTTGTACAACTGTAAGAATAAACTGGTGGACTACTATGTTCTCCTCACGGTATCTATTATCACATGCACCATGTCCTCAATAGTAATAGATCAGCTTTCTACGGACTTTATTTATACAGACATTGGGTGGAATCTTGTTCACAATATAGTTCTGCCAAACTTTCCTCCCAATGAAAGTCTTGGAGGACTTTCCCTGTATTAGATGGTCCTTGCTATCCTCTATCAAATGATAGACCTGACAAACATTCCAAAAAAATTAGTTCTTGCAGACTTCTCACATTAGATAGTCCTTGCCAACTTTTCACATTCATGGTAATGCCATGGCCATCGTCTTCCATACATCTCATTAAGGGCTCTCATATGTGCCACGAGGGGCTGTTAAACGTCCTATTAAGGGCACTATTACATTACACACAAGGGAGTCTCTGTATCCTTTATCTCTATTCCTGGCTTAGTCCAATTGAACATCCCCTAAAGCCACATAAATATAATGCATATGCAATTCCCATGCATGACTATCTAAACCTCCCTAAAGCCACAAATATAAACAGAATGCATATCATACACACATTCTGCTAATAAAGGCTATGAATCATACAACTTATAACACGCCAAATCCATTGGTATATCATAAACACACTTACTATCAGCCAGTCATAAAACATTACTATGCAACAATGCATTACACCAAACAATTGCACCTCATTAAACAACATACATCATGCCATAGTACTCATCTAATCAATTATGATCAGATTCGTCTAAACAGTATTTGAATTCAATACCTCATACACACACAAGGCATCAACACATCACCATAATTTGATTTACTATTAGTAACACTGCCTGATATTCAATATATGACACAGAGTACATCCATTAAGATAAGTCTGAGAACTCACCTGGAAATAGACACCAATTCTTCCCACTAAGCTCTCCTCCTTGCTACACGAGCTTCCTTAACAAGAAAACAAAGCAACCAATTCAAAATCCTAAATCCCCACAACGATGTACTTGGCAGGCACGCAAAAGCCATTCAACAAACATTTACAGCCTCAACCCAGAACAAAATAGATTTGATAACTAACCAAAAATCTTTAACCTTCTTCCTTTCCTTACTTCCATTAGTACAGAGAGATTTAAAAGCTTAACAACCTGATAAATCCTCAGTAATTCGTACACTAGCTTTAGCTTACTCCTTTCATGCATCTTTCTCATTAATCTTCCTTTCTTCCAACTCCATCCATAGGGACAATAAAGGAATAACAAAAAAGAAAAGAATTATCTCGAAGACTAACATCTCTCCATTAATAATACTCCTTCACACTGTAACGCCCCGAAATTGGGCCTGAAAGAATGGGCTGTGTGGGCCCAATGGGCTTGTGGGCCCACACGGGTCGTTGTCTTTGGACTTATGAGAATTAGTGGTCTGGCTGTGTCGTACATGTGGCTGTAGGAAAATCTGGCTTGGCGGGCCATGCGAACTCGTGGGCCCCACTTGGGTTGCGTGATGGGCTCCTGGCCCATATTCACTGAATGACGTGTTGGTATGATGGGTAAGAGGTTTGGAAGTGTTGAAGAAGTCCTGGGTTCAAACCTGGGCCTTAGCAAAAATTTATGTTTTTTTCTTATAGGAGCCTTAACGTTAGTGGGTAGGCTTTAAGAATATTTTTGGTGAAAGCGTGACACAAAAAGGAGTGTGGTGCAGTGGCAAAGTAGCACTACTTAGGGGACAAGGAAGCAAGGGGGTCCAAGGTTCAAGTCTTGGCTCTTGCAATTTATTTTCATTTTCTTTTAAATAAATTTGGAAGCGAGTAGGCGGGCTTTAAAGATAAATGCGTTGAACTTATGACACAAAGGAGCTTGTGTCCTAGTGGTGGTAGTGTGGTATGGTTATTGAGAGGACTATGGTTCGAATCCCTTTGCACGCAAAGGTTGATTATTTTGGTAATACTTTAGTTTTCGGAGATTAATGGAGGATCCCACATGAGAAAGCTAGCATGGGAGTAGGCGAGAAGCTGGCTTTAAATAGAGCGATCCATGAGGAGAGTAGGCATGCCTTTCTTGGCTTACCCCTTTCACGTTGAAGCGTGTTCGTTTGGGTTAGGCGTTGGATCATTTGTTGATCTCTATGCCGTTAGGTCATAATGATGGTGACCATAGTTGATCGACACCCTCAGGGAGTCAAGGGTGCGACTATTGTTGGCTTTTGGGCATAGCAGCATTCAGAGGGTGGATTAGCTTTAGATGCCTATCAGGTGTGTATTTGTCACTACTCTAGTTGTAGGACGGCTACTTCGGGCCGCGATGGGCTGAAAGGGGCCATGTGGGCCCAATGGGCCTACGGGCCCAATTGGATAGGTTTTTTGATTGTGTAGTAAATATTGGACTAGACTAGGTGAATCTCATATCTGTGGCTAGATTTGGGCTAAAAGGGGCACACGAGGGTGTGGGCCTATTTAGGCCGAGAATGGGCCCTAGGCCCATTTGCATTGTTATCTCTATTTAGAATGCTGTAGTTTACCAAATTACTGAAATACCTTCGACTTGTAAAATTACCAAAGTACTCCCGATTTATAGAATTACCGTTTTACCCTTGATTTACAAAATTACTGAAATACCCTTGGTTTACAAAATTACTGAAATACCCTTGGTTTACAAAATTACAAAAATACCCTCGATTTGTAAAATTATCGAATTACCCTCGATTTGTAAAATTACAAAAATACCCCCAATTTGTGAAATTATAGAAATACCCTCAATTTGTAAATTACCATTTTACCCTTGATTTGTAAAATTATCGTTTTACCCTTAATTTGTAAAATTACCATTTTACCCTTGATTTGTAAAATTATCGTTTTACCCCTAATTTGTAAAATTACCATTTTACCCTTGATTTGTAAAATTACCATTTTACCTCTGATTTGTAAAATTACCGTTTTACCCTTGATTTACGAAATTACCAAAATACCCCAGTAGGGTAGAATTACTGAAATACCCCTGTAGGGTAGAATTACTGAAATACCCCTGTAGGGCAGAATTACTGAAATACCCCTATAGGGTAGAATTACTGAAATACCCCTGTATGGTAGAATTACTGAAATACCCCTGTAGGGTAGAATTGTTGAAATACCCCTTTAGGGTAGAATTACTGAAATATCCCTATAGGGTAGGATTTTCAAAATTCTCCTGTAAGGTAGAATTACCATTTTGCCCATAGGGTGTTAAATGACTATTTTTCCCTTGTGGGCAAGTGATTGACTTGGACTGTGTGTTTTACGGATTTGATTGATATATGTTGGTGATATGAACGACTTGACTGTGATTGTTTGATTCAACTATGGGCATGAAATTCTGCATACATGACATGTTGCATGGGATTTGGGAATTATTGATGGAGGAAGTGCAAGTGGCATTGCCACGATTACTGAAAGAGGCTATGCCTCGTACTGTTTACTGAAAGGGGCTTTGTTATCTGAGCAGCTATGCTACGACTGTGGTGTGTGGGTTGGATGGGTTGAGTTATTCCCCACATGGTGTGTTTGCTGGTACGGGTGGTGTGTAGCGGTTGGGTGGGTCGAGTAGTCTCCCCACATGTTATGGGATTGCATTCACATTCTGATTCTATTAAATGTTTCTGATTCGGTTAATTGATTCTAATTTTAATTCTTATTCTGTTAAATGATTCTGATTTTGTTAATTGATTCTGATTCTGATTCTGGTTCTGGTTCAGATACTGTCTCTGATTTTGTAATGGGCTAAGGCCCAATTGATACTGGAACTGTGGTAGGGCAAACTTTTAAATGATTCTGGTTCTATTAATTGATTCTGATTGTGATTCTGATTCTGTTAAATGATTCTGATTCTGTTAATTGATTTTGATTTTGATTCCGTTAATTGATTCTGATTCTGATTTTGATTCTAATTCTGATACTGATTCTGGTTCAGATACTGTCTCTGATTTTGTAATGGGCTAAGGCCCAATTGATACTAGAATTGTGGTAGGGCAAACTTTTAAATTCTTTTGCATGACTGACTATTCGTATTTGCAGTAGGGGATTACACACTGAGTTTTCGTAAACTCACCCCGTTTATTAACCTTTCTGCTAATCCCCAGTCTTAGACGAATCGGAGCTGCGAGGAACTCGAAGAAGGCCACAAACACTGCTTATGCTTTTTTTGACTATTTACTCTCAAATACTTTATTTTGGGTTTGGTTTGTAATAACTCCTTTTATAATTTCTGGATTTTTATTTTAAGGTTTTTATTTACTTTGAATTATATCTACTAGAGGTGAATCGTGGTTTTCCAAAATGTTAACTGTTTTCGAACACTACGTCTTCCGCAACTAACTAAATTAAGCTTTCGCAACAAAGAAGGTTTTAAAGGTAATAATGTTTTTTAAAAGGGAGTAACTTTTAGTTGACCACATTTTGAATAAACAAACACAAGCTGAGGTTTTATACAAGTTTATCAGTAGAAGTTTTTTAACACTAAGAAGGGTTTCAATGAAAACATGGTTTTCAAAAAACACTTCAATGTGACATACCAGACTTGGCCGTAACGTCTAGGCCGGGTTTGGGGTGTTACATTTAGTGGTATCAAAGCCTGGGTTGCAAAACTCGGCTGTGGATTGGGCTTTTAATTTTGAATTTTTGAAAGAATTGTTTAAAAAGATTTGAAGTATTTGAAATGTTTTATTAACTATTTTACTGAAAGCGTGGTTTACCGAGTCTCCAGCACCGAATCCGTAAGTTTTCTAAATACTTTTGTCTATTTTGGAATTGAAATACTGTTGATTCTTTAGATATTGGATTGTGTTGAGATTTGGTGTTTATTCTACGTGTTTGGAATTGTTTGGATGTGATGTTTTGAACATAGAAATTGTATGCATGTGATATATATCCACTTCGCTGAATAGATATTTTTGGATGCGTGCTAGTATTATTCGGATTAGAGTGCACAGCGGGCGCATAGTGGTGTAGTCTAGACTATGTGACTGTTTAATAGTTGGAAATTTTGGGGACGAAATTTTTTAAGGAGGGGTGAATTGTAACGCCCCGAAATTAGGCTCGAAAGAATGGGCTGTGTAGGCCCAATGGGCTTGTGGGCCCACACAGGTCGTTGTCTTTGGACTTATGAGAATTAGTGGTCTGCTGTGTCGTACATGTGGCTGTAGAAAAATCTGGCTTGGCGGGCCGTGCGAGCTCGTGGGCCCCACTTGGGTTGCGTGATGAGCCCCTGGCCCATATTCACTGAATGACGTGTTGGTGTGATGGGTAAGAGGTTTGGGAGTGTTAGAGAAGTCCTGGGTTCAAACCTGGGCCTTAGCAAAAATTTATGTGTTTCTCTTATAGGAGCCTTGACGTTAATGGGTAGGCTTTAAGAATATTTCTGGTGAAAGCATGACACAAAAAGGAGTGTGGTGTAGTGGCAAAGTAGCACTACTTAGGGGACAAGGAAGCAAGAGGGTCCAAGGTTTAAGTCTTGGCTCTTGCAATTTATTTTCGTTTTCTTTCAAATAAATCTGGAAGTGAGTGGGCGGGCTTTAAAGATAAATGCGTTGAACTTATGACACAAAGGAGCTTGTGTCCTAGTGGTGGTAGCGTGGTATGGTTATTGAGAGGACTATGGTTCGAATCCCTTTGCACGCAAAGGTTGATTATTTTGCTAATACTTTAGTTTTTGGAGATTGATGGAGGATCCCACATCGGAAAGCTAGCATGGGAGTAGGCGAGAAGCTGGCTTTAAATAGAGCGATCCATGAGAAGAGTAGGCATGCCTTTCTTGGCTTACCCCTTTCATGTTGAAGCGTGTTCGTTTGGGTTAGGCGTTGGATCATTTGTTGATATGTATGCCGTTGGGTCATAGTGATTGTGACCATAGTTGATCGACACCCCCAGGGAGTCAAGGGTGTGACTATTGTTGGCTCCTGGGCATAGTAGCGTTCAAAGGGTGGATTAGCTTCAGATGCCTATCAGGTGTGTATTTCTCACTACTCTAGTTGTAGGACAGCTACTTCGGGCCGCGATGGGCCAAAAGGGGCCGTGTGGGCCGAATGGGCCTACGGGCCCAATTGGATAGGTTTTTTGATTGTGTAGTAAATATTGGACTAGACTAGGTGAATCTCATATCTATGGCTAGATTTAGGCTAAAAGGGCCACACGAGGGTGTGGGCCTATTTGGGCCGAGAATGGGCCTTAGGCCCATTTGCATTGTTATCTCTGTTTAGAATGCTTTAGTTTACCAAATTACTGAAATACCCTCGACTTGTAAAATTACCAAAGTACCCCCGATTTATAGAATTACCGTTTTACCCTTGATTTACAAAATTACTGAAATATCCTTGGTTTACAAAATTACTAAAATACCCTTGGTTTACAAAATTACAAAAATACCCTCGATTTGTAAAATTATCGAATTACCCTCGATTTGTACAATTATAGAAATACCCCCGATTTGCGAAATTATAAAAATACCCTCAATTTGTAAAATTACTATTTTACCCCTGATTTGTAAAATTATCGTTTTACCCCTAATTTGTAAAATTACCATTTTACCCCTGATTTGTAAAATTATCGTTTTACCCCTAATTTGTAAAATTACCATTTTACCCCTGATTTGTAAAATTACCATTTTACCTCTGATTTGTAAAATTACCGTTTTACCTTTGATTTGTGAAATTACCGAAATACCCCTGTAGGGTAGAATTACTGAAATACCCCTACAGGGTAGAATCACTGAAATACCCCTGTAGGGTAGAATTACTGAAATACCCCTATACGGTAGAATTACTAAAATACCCCTGTAGGGTAGAATTACTGAAATATCCTGTAGGGTAGAATTGCTAAAATACCCCTTTAGGGTAGAATTACTGAAATACCCCTTTATGGTAGAATTACTGAAATATCCCTATAGGGTCGGATTTCCAAAATTCTCCTGTAAGCTAGAATTACCATTTTGCCCCTAGGGTGTTAAATGATTGTTTTTCCCTTGTGGGCAAGTGACTGACCTGGATTGTGTGTTTGACAGATTTGATTGATATATATTGGTGATGTGAATGACTTGACTGTGATTGTTTGATTCAAATATGGGTATGACATTCTGCATACATGACATGTTGCATGGGATTTGGGAATTATTGATGGAGGAAGTGCAAGTGGCATTGCCACGATTACTGAAAGAGGCTATGCCTCGTACTGTTTACTAAAAGGGGCTTTTTTATCTGAGCAGCCATGCTGCGACTGTGGTGTGTGGGCTGAGTGGGTCGAGTTATTCCCCACATGGTGTGTTTGTTTGTACGGGTGGTGTGTAGCGATTGGGTGGGTCGAGTAGTCTCCCCATATGTTATAGGATTGCATTCACATTCTGGTTCTATTAAATGATTCTGATTCTGTTAATTGATTCTGATTCTGATTCTGATTCTGATTCTGTTAATTGATTCTGATTCTGATTCCGTTAATTGATTCTGATTCTGATTCTGATTCTGATTCTGGTTCAGATACTGTCTCTGATTTTGTAATGGGCTAAGGCCCAATTGATACTGGAACTATGGTAGGGCAAACTTTTAAATTATTTTGTATGACTGACTGTTCGTATTTGTAGTAGGGGATTACACACTGAGTTTTCGTAAACTCACCCCATTTATTAACCTTTCAGGTAATCCCCGGCCTTGGACGAATCAGAGCTGCGAGGGACTCGGAGAAGGCCACACACACTGCTTATGCTTTTTGTTTTGATTATTTACTCTCAAGTACTTTATTTTGGGTTTGGTTTGTAATAAGGCCTTTTATAATTTCTGGATTGTTATTTTAAGGTTTTTATTTACTTTGAATTATATCTACTAGAGGTGAATCACGGTTTTCCAAAATGTTAACTGTTTTCGAACATTACGTCTTCCGCAACTAACTAAATTAAGCTTTCGCAACAAAGAAGGTTTTAAAGGTAATAATGTTTTTTAAAAGGGAGTAACTTTTAGTTGACCACATTTTGAATAAACAAACACAAGCTGAGGTTTTATACAAGTTTATCAGTAGAAGTTTTTAAACACTAAGAAGGGTTTCAATGAAAACATGGTTTTCAAAAAACACTTCAATGTGACATACCAGACTTGGCTGTAACGTCTAGGCCGGGTTTGTGGTGTTACACACACCTTCACTAATCTCAATTATAAACAGTCAAGTTTACATAAGCATAATTATTATTTCTCCCACTAAAATAGTTCTAGTTCATAACCAACCAGCCCATGGTTGAAACCAAACCTTTCCTCAACTAGCCCTCAACTTACTCTTAATTGCATAAAAGACCCACTAGATTAGATATCCTTTCAATTTAGTACACTAAACTCCTTTGAAACCTAGGACCTAATAAAGTCGAGTGTGGCAATACTAGCTTTCAGTTCCTTATCTATTTAAACTCAGACTTTTAGTTACATTAAAACATACAAGTCATGCATACATAGTTCACCAGTCACTCTGAATTAAGTATGTCACACAATGAACGTTACAAGTGAATAAATCCATAAACAGATTTATGATCTATTCAACTTGGGTCCTATCTAATGTACTATCACTCCAGTCAGTCACATTTAAGTCTCTATCTTCTAAGAGTTATCCGCTTCATTGCTCAAGACAAAACATCTCCACGATTGGACTTGATAAACGACATATTAGTCTTTCAACCGATTTGCTCATTTCCAATTAGACTAAGGACGTGTTTAGGTTTGTAACACCCAAAACATGGCCTAGATCTTATGGCCGAATCCGAAAGTGTCACATGAAACAGGGTTAAATAAAAATGTTGTCGTTAAGTTAAAACCATATTAGTTCATTAACCCTTATCGCTTTTATTAGTTTCAACTAGCCCTCCACTTGCTCTTAATTGCATAAAGGACCCGCTAGATTAGATATCTTTTCAATTTAGTATACTAAACTCCTTTGAAACCTAGGACCTAATAAATCCGAGTGTGATAATACTAGCTTTCAGTTCCTTATCTATTTGAGCTCAGACTTTTAGTTACATTAAAGCATACTAGTCATGCATACATAGTTCACCAGTCACTCTGAATTAAGTATGTCACACAATGAACGTTACAAGTGAATAAATCCATAAACAGATTTATGATGTATTCAACTTGGGTCCTATCCAATGTACTATCACTCCAGTCAGTCACATTTAAGTCTCTATCTTCTAAGAGTTATCCACTTCATTGCTCAAGACAAAACATCTCCACGATTGGACTTGATAAACGACATATTAGTCTTTCAACCAAATTGCTCATTTCTAATTAGACTAAGGACGGGTTTAGGTTTGTAACACCCAAAACCTGACCTAGATGTTATAGCCGAATCTGGAAGTGTCACATGGAACAGGATTAAATAATAATATTGTCGTTAAGTTAAAACCATTTTAGTTCATTAACCCTTATCGCTTTTATCAGTTTCAACACTCTTACTACATTAGTTGCTTAAAGGTAAAATGTATTCGTAGCGAAAGCTTGTAAAATAGTTAAGTTTAAGAAAATCGTTCGAAGTTTTTAAAAAACCTTTGTTTTTGGTAAAATCTAAGCTTTGTCGAGTTTTACAATATTAAAATCATAAAGTGTAGTCCAATCCAAATTTAATCAACAGTCTGAAAAGTCCACATTTGAAAAAAAAAACCCAGAAATGAATCAAAAATTTAAAGTGAAAACCATAACCGAAATCAGTCCATGACATGTGGTCACCGTCGAGTCCTCCGCTACACCGATTCGCCTAAGATAGTGGATTACCTGTACAAATCAAACATAAAGGAGTGAGTTTACATAAACTCAGTGTGTAACCCCACAGAATTAAGCATGCACACATACAAAAAATCAGATCCAGACAGAAACAGATTTGGGCCTAAGCCCATTGAAGATACAAATGTAGATTCGGGCCTAAGCCTATCTCAGATACAGACATAAATGTGCAAATCATAATCAGAAATTAGAAATCAAAATCCTACCCCAATCCTTTACACACCATCTCCGTCCATCCCTACACACAATGTGGGGTTTAAAACACCCACCGAACCCTACACACCATATTGTACCAATGCGGCACATATTAGATATAATGCAGCCATGCTGTAAGATAATAGGCATAAATTGCCTTTCAGAAAACTTCCTCCAATATACATCATCCCATCTACAATATTAGATACAGAAATATACAAATACAGATAAACAGACTAACATGCTCACATGGTTACATATAAGCGTACATAGATAGCAGATAAGTAGATAATAATGCAAGTAGACATGCATCAATATCCTAATTAGATTAGAATATTAAACAACCGAATCATACAATTTAGGGTTTATTTAGCCCTCACCGTCCCTACGGTAGGCCCACAGTCGTTTGGGATGACCCGTGTAACCCTGGGGAAAAATTTAGATAGGGCATGTGGGCCATTGACCTTGCCCGTGTGGATGACACGGATTGGCTCAAAATCCACACACCCATGTGGCATGCCGGTGTAGGCCCACACGCTCGTGTCGCGTACATGTCTAATTTAGCCTAGCCTGTGTGGCTCACACGGCCACACTCTAGCCATCACACGGCCTTGTCTTGTGTACAACCTGGCCTTCGTCAATCACACAGTTGTGTCGTTGTACACAGCCTACCACACGGCCTACCACATGGTCGTGTGGCGTCGACAATGAAGGTTTTCCACTTTTAGTGATTCCCCTTTTTTTGCGTTTCGGGTACACACCTTGTATCGTTTCGATGCTAAAGTAATCCCAAACCTTCCTAATACAGAGCACCTAACGTCTATTTAGTGGGCAACAACAGTGAAATCAACAACTAAGTAAGAACTCAATTTACTGCTGGCGATGAGACACTTCTAATGCGTACTAACTCACTGGAGTGCAAAATTCTACTCCACAATGTGTTCCTAACCACGAAGTGTAACACCCCTTACCCGTATTCATGCCGAAACAGGGTACGAGGCATTACCGGACTTAAACACAAACACACGTACAATTTTGAGCCATTAAATTTGCGTCCAATTTTAAAACTTTTCACATTCTTTCATATCATTCCTAAAATGAGCCTACGAGGCCCAAAACATACTTTGGAAGCAATTCGAGACTAAACCAATAGCTTTGGAACACTTGGAAATTTTTCATCAAAATAGTGTCACAAGCCCGTGTGACTTGGGACACACCTGTGTGGGTAAGCCGTGTGGTCACACACGTCTGTCTCCCAACCTGTGTGAAAAACATTGAGCATTTTGTTTATGATGTCATTAACAATTTAGGGTCACACAACCAAGCCACACGCCCGTGTGCTACGCTGTGTGGCTAATTTAATTTTCGCATTTAAGGTGCAGACTTCACATGGCCTGGGCACACGCCCATGTCCTAAGGTCGTGTCCTTGACACGGCTGAGACACACGGCCATGTCTCTGCCCATGTGTTTACTACTGGACATTCTGTTTTGCAAAATTAGGGTGCAAGGGACACACGGCCTATTCACACACCCATGGGGCTGACCGTGTGTCTCACACGGCTTAGACACATGCCCGTGTGTCTCACACGGCCTAGACACATGCCCGTGTGTCTACCCATGTAGACAAATATAAGGCTATTTACCAAGCCATTTGCCACCCTAAAACGTAAACACATTCATACCAATTTCAACAACACATAGCAGGGCATAATTATATAACCAGTTATTCATAAATTAAATCATACACATATCAAATACATACCATATTCATCACACATACACATCGCACATTACTCAAGTTAATCATACAAGCTTGCACATTCATAACAACATTAATATGTGAAGTTTAGACATAACTAATATTGGCCAATTCCAAATGCCCTTTTACAAAATGAACCATCAACATTAGTAGGCCAACATTTTTGTCCAAAACAGTTATGACACATACAAAATGAATAAGTCACCTATACATGCCATAATCTTTGAAATCAAAATACCAAAATAATTATTGATAGTGCGTATGGAACCCTGTTCATCTCTGGACCTCGAGCTAGCTTGACAACTCTATAAGGAAAAGAGAAAAGAAAGGGAGTAAGCTACATAGCTTATTATGTCTATATGCAAATAATGGACGTCTCAAACATATAAAACATACAATTAATATGAAAGAATTTGCATAAATCACACTAAAGATTTGTGTTCACAACTTACTCATTTCAACCTTACCAAAGTTCCAATATATACATCGATCACATTGCTTACGAAACTCAAAGTCATACCTGCACCATCTCATAACACAACCATTTCCACTTGCTTTCACACTATGCCATATCATTTAACTACCCATTGAACCACTTAGAATACTAAAAGATACTAGGAAGTTTTGCACATAAGTGCCACACTTATCTGTAACCAAAGCTACCACTTATCACTTATCACTTAAGAGCTCACTCTCGGGCTAATCATGGGCCTGCTCACACAAGCTGATGGTCGTGACGTAGCTACATAGTGCTGTTCACACAAGTTGACAGGTATCCGCAACACATGTCGATTACCTAGCCACTGGTAGGATGTACTAGACCAGCACTCGGATCACTTAATCACTTAAACACTTGGTTTTCTAGTGACATGTCACTTATATTCTATTCGATTCCCAAGGTTCAATCGGGGTTTTCTCACTTGCTGATACTTGGTCGATATACATATTTAGATAGTTATCCACAATGCATACAATATTAAAGCACTCAAAACATAAAAATAACAACGCATTATTTACAAACAAACTTACCCCAGTACAAAAATAGTAAGTTTTGTGATTTAGTCCACAACTTTGCCCTTTCCCTGATCTAAGCCAATTCCTCATCTTTCTTGATCTATAATGACACATTTAGCTCATTTATTACTCACATTATTTAAAACCGAAAAATCATATTAAGGAAAATTTACATATTTGCCCCTAATTTTTCACTTATTTACACTTTAGTCCCCAAGCTCGTAAAATGAAATGTATTCATTTTTCACAAAACTCAGGCCTAGCCGAACCTATCTCAACTTATAACAGCCCACATTTTCTTTCAAATTAGATTTTTACCACCTATTTTACAACTTTTACAAATAGGTCCTTTTGGACGTTTTCACCGAAAATCACTTAGTAAAAGTCGTTTATTACACAACTAACATTCATTTTCTACCATTAGACATCAAAATACATGTATGTCATATATGAGTAAATTTTTAATCGTGAACCCTAGCTCAAATTAATGGTAGAAATAGGTAAATCGAGTGATAATGACTTCAAAAATGTAAAGAGCATTAACAATGGGGCTAGGATGCACTTAATATCAAGCTTGAAAGTTGAAGAAACCCTAGCTATGGCGCCCTTATGAAAATCAGCTAAGGTAGGAGAAGATAGACACAATTTTGAATTCATTTTCCCTTTTTATTCTTTTATTAACCAAATGATCAAGATGCCCTTAAGGCCTTTCTTTAAAATTTTACCCTTCCATGTCCATTTTTGTCCATCATGACAAATAATGGTCTAATTACTAAATAAAGACTTCCAAGTTAAAAATGCATTTCAATTAAGCACTAAAAGCTTCTAGAACACTTATTTTGCAACCTTTGCAATTTAGTCCTAATATTCAAATTGGACACTCTTTCGCAAAAACTTCTTAACGAAATTTTCACACATGCATTCAATCACACCATAGACATTAAAACAATCACAAAATCAATATTTTAGCTTCAGATTTTTGGTTTTAAAACCACTATTCTGTTTAGGCGCTAATTCATGTTGTTACACGAAGTTTCATTTATTAATCTCTAAAATCCCCAATCCAACAGTTAAGAAAGGAGTAAGGTTTTACTTACCCGCTGAAAAGAACTAGAAATCGGAGTAGCGATAATTGAATGAGAAATTCCAATAGAAAATGGAAGAAGGCAGAAGAATTGAAAGAGAAAGACAAAGAAGAGAAGAAAAACGTCAGAAAAAATTTTGGGGAAACAATAAAAGCTAAACGTCAAATTTCTTAGTGGAGAGAGAAAACCTTTTAGCAAATAGAAAATAAGAGAAAAATAAAATGATAACTCCCAAATCCCCCAAATCACTCCCACTAACCCACCAACAACCAACTACTTAGAATCCCTCTTCAGCACAACTCTAACCGGAAACTGAGCAAAAATAATATCCTTGCCTACGTAGGGATTCTAACACAAGACCTTCAACAAACTAACACCCAACTTAACCACCAGACCAGCAGGCCCATTCTGATATCAAACAGCAACAATTAAATATAAGCCCACTCCTCAAAAGTAAGGCTTAGGTAAAAAAAATAACAAAATTTACTAATGACAAGGCTTGAACTTGGGACCTTACACACACACCCAGAACACTTAACCACTAAAGCAAACAGATATTTGTGTCAAACAATTATAGAAACTTAGGCAAATAATTTGAGGTGTTACAACTCTACCCCTTAAAAGAAATTTTGACCTCAAAATTTTCCTGATCAGAACAGATGAGCATACTACTAACGCATCGAGTCCTCAGGTTCCCACATGGCCTCCTCAGTGCTATGATTCTGCCACAGTACTTTCACTAGTGGAATGGACTTTTTCCATAAAACCTTAACACCGCGATCTAGAATCTAAATTGGCTCCTCCTCAAAGATCAAATCTAGTCTAACCTCAATTTATTCAATAGATACCACATGAGATGGATCAGACCGATATCGCCTCCGCATCGAAACATGGAACACATCATGAATACGGTCCAATTCAAGAGGTAACTCCAACTAATAGGCAACTGGTCCCATACGTTTCAGAATCTGGTACAGCCCAATAAACCTAGGGCTCAGCTTGCTCTTACGACCCAACCTCAGAATCTTCTTCCATGAAGAGACCTTAAGAAACACCAAGTCCCCCACAGAGTACTCAATCTCATGCCTCCTCATATCTGCAAAAGATTTTTGTCTATCAGAAATAGCTTTCAGACGATCCTGAATCAGTCTAACCTTATCTTCAGTCTTAGAAACTAACTCAGGACCCAAAACCCAACGTTTACCCATCTCTATCCAACACAGTGTAGTACGACACTTACGTGGTGCCATCTAGAGGCTAGACTGGAAGCTGTTATTGTAGGCGAACTCGACTAACGATAGGTAATCCTCCCAACTACCTCAAAAATCAATCACACAACTCCAAAGCATATCCTCTAGTATCTGAATCATCTTCTCAGATTGACCATCGATCTGAGGATGGAACGCAGTACTGAAGTCCAACCTTAAACCCAGAGCCTCGTGTAATTTCTTCTAGAATCGAGTCGTGAAACGAGGATCTCTATCAAAAATAATCAAAATAGGTACCCCATGCAGTCTTACTATCTTAGAAACATACAGCTTCACTAACTTCTAAAGAGAAACGTCTGTCCGAACCAGAATCAAGTGAGCAGACTTGGTCAATCGATCCACAATTACCTAAACAGAATCCTTCTTAGTGGGTGTCAAGGGCAACCCACCAATGCATTCCATCGTCACTCGTTCTCATTTCCATAAAGGAATCTTAACTAGCTGTAGCAAACCCAAAGGTAACTGATGCTCAGTCTTAACCTGCTGACACATCAAACATCGAACAACAAAGTTTGTAACCTCACGCTTCAAACCTAGCCACCAGTATAACTCACGAAGATCGCGGTACATCTTATTCCCACCGGGGTGCATAACATAAGGGCTACTATGCACCTCTCTCAAATTTGACTGTCTCCAATCCACATCATTCGGCACATAGATTCAACCAAGAAAACAAAGTACTCCATCACTGTTCAAACCAAAATCCAAAGTGCTGCCACACTCAACCTGATGTAACCACAAACCCAGTGACTCATCCCCCAACTACTTAATTTGAATTTGCTGAACCCAAGTTGGCATAACTTGTAACTTAGCTAACAGACTCCCATCATCAAAAAGACTAAGGTGAGCAAACATCACCCTCAGATCAGTCATCACTCTCCGACTCAGAGTATCAGCCACTACATTAGCCTTACCAGAATGGTACTCTATCGTACAGTCATAATCTTTGAGCAGTTCAATCCAGCGACGCTACCAAAGGTTCAGCTCTTTTTGAGGAAGGGGATACTTGAGGCTCTTGTGAACCCTGTGGATAATACACCTCTCACCATACAGATAATGCCTCCAGATTTTCAAAGCGAAAACTACTGTAGCTAACTCAAGATCATGCGTCGGATAGTTTGCCTTGTGTGTCTTAAGCTGGAGGGACGCATAAGCCACAACTTTTCCATCTTGTATTAGTACACATCCCAAAATGACGTGTGATGCATCATTGTATACCACAAATTCTTTACTGGATTCATGTTGTATCAGAATAGGAGCTTGAGTTAGAACAGATTCAGGCTTCTCAAAGTTTGATTGCTGTGCATCAGTCAAGACAAAAGGAATCCCCTTACATAAAAGCTTAGTCAACAGAGCTGCGATCAAGGAAAATCTCTCCACAAAACGTAAATAATAACCCGCTAGACCCAAAAAACTGTGGATTTCATACACATTCTTGGGTTGTTTCCAATCCAACACAGCCTCAATCTTTCTAGGATCGACTCAGATCCAGTTAGTAGAAACCACGTGCCCTAGAAAGGTCACTTTACAAAACCAGAATTCACATTCACTGAATTTAGTGTAAAGCTATTTTGTAACAGCCCTTACCCGTATCCGATGCCAGAATAGGGTACAAGGCATTACCAGACTTAAACACATGTGAACACACAAATCCAAGTCATAAAACTTGCGTCAAATTGAAAACTTTTCATTTATATTCATAACATCCCTATTATGGGCTTACGAGACCCTAAACATACATTAGGAGTGGTTCGTGACTGAACCAAGAACATTCAAAACATTTTCAACATTTATAAAAATTTCAGGTTTCGGAGAGTCACACACCCGTGTATGCAGGCCGTGTGGTCACACATGCCCATGTAGCTCGGGACACGCCCGTGTCCTCAACCTGTGTAACTTACTGTTATGACGTCATCAACCATTTAGGGTCACACATCCAAGTCACACGCCCGTGTGTTAGACCGTGTGGCAAATTTAATTTTCGCATTTAATGTGCAGACTTCACACAGCCTAGGCACACGCCCATGTCCTATGGCCGTGTCATTCATACTGTCGAGACACACGGTCGTGTCTCTACCCATGTGTTTACTACTGGACATTCTGTTTCTCAAAACTAAGGTGCAAGGGACACGACCTATCAACACGCCCATGGGGCTGACTGTGTGTCACACACAGCCTAGACACACACCCGTGTGTCTACCCGTGTGGACAATATATAGGCTATTTACCAAGCCAATTGCCACCCTGAAACACAAAAACACATATGCCCATCCAACAACACTGATCATGACATAAACTAAACACTTAAACCTCCACAATCAAGGTATTCACTCATCATCCACATAGCACAATCACCATGCATAAACATTACACAATTATCGACTCAATCATGCATGCAACTATATTCATGAAAGACATCATTTCATGATTATACCAATAATCAACATTAGCCAATTTCAAATGGCCTTATATAAAATGATCATCACACCAATATAAGCCCCCACATTAGTCCAAAATAACTATGACACATACATAAAATAATCAAGTCCCCATACATGCCATAACTCAAAATGTTAAAAATCACATATACCCAAAAGATAGTTTGATAGTGTGAGACAATCCTCCGACGAATCTTCGAATTCAAACTAGCTTGATAACTCTATAAAACAAGGGAAAGAAAATAGTGGTAAGCTATATAGCTTAGTAAGTTTATATGCAAATAATAAACATCTTATTTATAACCTAATCATACACATTCCATAATAGAAGTCAATATATATACATTACTAAACTCTCATGGCCATTTCTTACCCAATCATAACCTTACCATAAAAGCATAACAACACATCACACTTTAACTCATCATTATTCTTCCATCCAAAAGTCATATGGGCTTTGTACGTACCTATATTACTTACCTTAAATGTACTTTTGCTCTCGTTTAAACTAAGCTCGTTGAACCATTCGAAATCATTAAGGATACTCGGGAGTTATATATAGGTCATACAACACCATATCCCAAATATGGTCTTACATGTAATCTAATATCAATGCCGATCGCCCAACTATTGTCTTACACGAAAAAATCATATCGAGGCCATGTCTCAGACATGGTCTTAAATGAAATCTTTTACCGACGCCATGTCCCAAACATAGTCTTACACGTATTACCATACCGATACCATATCCCAGATATGGTCTTACACGGAATCACATAATCAATAAGCTTGATGTTATGACCATTGTATCTTATAATGTTCCTAGGGTTTGTACTGGACTCCCACACTCATCGAATTATCGTTGAACTTGTTCATACAAATGAACTCATCCACAAAGTTAATTATCCATTGCAAGCAATAATTAAACATTTAAACGTAATATAATGATTACACATAAACTTACCTTAGTACAAAAACGACTATTTTGCGATTTAGTCCATTACCTTGTCCTTCCCTTTGTCAAAGTCAAGTCCTCGTCTTTCTTGATCTAGAATAACACACTTAGCTTATTTAATTATCACGTTATTCAATTAGGTCCAAAAATCATATTAAGGAAATATTACATTTTTGCCCCTAACTTTTCACTTATTTACACTTTAGTCCCTAGCCTCGTAAAATGAAATGTGCTCATTTTCTTTGTTACCCAAGCATAGCCAAACCTAACCATGCTTATAACAGCCCACAAGTTCTTTTAAAATAGATTTTTACCACCTATTTTATAACTTTTACAAAAAGGTCCTTTTTAGGTGTTTTCATCAAAAATCACTTACTAAAAGATGTTTATCACACATCAAACTTTCAAAATCTACCATGAAACATCAAAACACATGCATGTCACACATAGGTAAATTTCTGAACATGAACCCTAGCTCAAATTAATGGTAGAAATAGGTAAATTGGGTGATTACGACTTTAAAAACGTACAGAGCATTAAAAACGGGACTAGGATGCATTTACTATCAAGCTTGAAAGTTAACGTAACACCTTGAAATAGGGCCTACAAGTAGTGGGCCTTGAGTTGAGATTGGTTAGAAGGTAGCTTATAAATATATTGTTGTGTATGAAAATATCACAATTGATTGTCTGCTTTAATAGATAAGTGATTTTGGAGTGTTTGGGAGTGTTGGAGAAGTCTTGGCTTCAAACCTGGGCCTTAGCAAAACTTTATGTTTTTCTCTTAAAAGAGCCTTGACGTTAGTGGGTAGGCCTTAAGAATATTGTTGGTGAAAGCATGACACAAAGAAGCATATGGTTTAGTGGTAATGAGGCATTAAGAGTATGCATGTGGTGTGAGGTTCAAGTCATAGTGTGGGCAGAATTTTTTGTTGTTTCTTGAATAAACCTGGATATTGGCAGGAAAGCTTTATAAATACTTGGGATAAAATGTGACACAAGATGAGCTTGTGGTCTGGTGGTTGTGGTGTCATTAAGATGGCAAGGGATCTTGGGTTCGAGTCACCCTCTGCACAAATGAGTATTTATTTTACTCCTTTGCTATGAGGTGGTGGAATTCGAGTAAAAAACTGCTGGGTGGAAGTTTGAATTGGTCTTGAGTTGTTGGGAGAAGATTATAGAACATATCAAGGAGGGATTTATTTAGATTTCAAAGGGATTTGAAAATTGAAGTGTGTTGTAGCCGAATTGTGCAACTTCTATGTGCAAATTCGGCTACAGGAACCCATTTGGTGCATTTCAGCAATGAGAGAGTGAGTAGGTGCCGACTTTTTTTGGTAATTTTCGGGTTTTGTTTTCTTATTTTGGCATATTTTGGATCATTTGGGTTCTCTACTCCTTATCCTTTTTGTTCACTTTTTCTGAAACACAAAGCACCAAATGCCAAACTCTCCCTAGAAACCCTTCTATTTCTCTCTAGCTCATTCAGTTTTTTCTTGTGTTGGCCGAATCACTCTTTTCTTTCCCTCCTTCCCTATTCATTTCCTCTTCAATCAATTTCTGCCTAAGCCGAATCTCTCTTTTGCTTTCATCTTTACTTCAATTTCAATTTTGTTTTCCTTACTCTACTAGGCCGAATTCTTCTTGCTTTGGTCGAATCCCTTCCTTCTCTTTTCTCTCAATCATTTTTTGTTCTCCTCTTCTTTTTTTCTTCTAATCGAATATCCTCCCCATTCTTTTCACTTGAACAAATTGTTTAGCTAAATCTGTTTCATTTCTCTTCTTCTGCCATAAGGTTGCAGTTTCTTTTTCTCTTGTACCGAGTTTGAAAATGGCTAAAGGGGGTTCTAGTAAGAAAGAAATGGCAAAGGTGCCGGCAGTGATTGAGCGCGTAGCCTCTTCTCCCAAGTTCAACTGGCGAAGGGTGTCGACAGTTTAGGACTTTCCACCGGGATGCAAAAGGGTGATTGCATCAAACTTTGGATTAAGTAGGCAAATCGCAGTTGACCAATCTAATCAAGGCAAGTGGTAGTCGATTCTTCGGCTAGGAGTTTGGGTTCAAGTTATTTTAATTCTTTGATAAAATATTATCTATTGTTTTGATTGAATAGGTTCCAACGCTCAGGAATTCTTAGTACTCTATGTGGTCAGCTGTGTAATCGTTTACCCTATTTCTATGGATCAGCATAGGCCAATATAGTGTGTTTTTCACATTATACTAATTGTAGATCGGCATATGCCAAGAAGCCGAAGTACTGGTGAATGATGCCACACAAGCGTGTGAACGCTAGTATGGTGAATCGAGCCCACGAATGTGGGCATACGACGAATGAGGCCACCACGAGTGATCTCATGGGCTTAGGTCGTATGGGCCACGTTGGGCCCAATAGGCTCGTGAGCCCATATGGGTGAATCTCATCGTCAGGTGGAAAGGTTGGACTAGCCATGTTGCGCACGTGGCTTAGGATGTTTTTGGGCCTCGTTGGGTCAGAATGGGCCGTGTGGGCTTATTGGGCTCGTGGGCCCTACACGAATGAAATCTTTACTATGAGGTAAGTTTTGGATTAGGCTGTGTCGTGCACACAACCGTGGCTAAATCTAGGCTAATTGGGCCACACAAGTATGTGGGCCTCACTTGGCCGACAATGGGCCTCGGGCCCATTTATACTGTTATGACCGTTTGTGTTACTAAATTTGTTCGAGGCGACTGTAGACCTCCTTGGAGGTTGTAAAATTACCAAAATACCCCTTTAGTGCAAAATTACTGAAATACCCCTATAGTGCAAAATTACCGAAATACCCCTGTAGTGCAAAATTACCGACATACCCCTGTAGTGCAAAATTACTAAATACCTTTGTAGTGTAATTTGAATGTAATTGTATGACTATGAAATGAATGGTTTTAGTGTGATTGTATGATTGATTGTAGGCATGACATACTGCATACATGTTGCATGGGTTGGGATATTGCACGGAGGAAGATTTGATCTGATAAGGTCGCACGGGTCGTACGAGACAACTGTGGACCCACTAAAGGCTTAGAGCCTTATATTTGTATTGATCTAGTAAAGTCGCACGGGTCGTCCGAGACAACTGTGGACTTACCGATGGCTTTAAGCCCCTTAATTTGATTATGGCTCGATGCCAACCTAATTAAGGCTTTGTGCCTATTAATGGCTTTGTCCCAGATATATTATTGTAATTGATGGCTTTGTGTTGAATATATTACCATGATGGGTGGCTTTGTGCCAATTGTGTTACTGCAATTGATAGGCTTAGTGCTGATTATACTACAGTTATTGATGGCTTTGTGCCGATTAGAGTACGGTTATCGATAGGCTTTGTGCCAGTACCCATGGCTTTAAGCTATTCTGTTTACTAGTAGCTTTGCTATGATTTTTGGTTAGTTTCGTAACCGGTGCTAACATATGGAGTGCAGGGATGGGTGGGTCGATTTTATCCCCACAATAAGTGCAGGGTTGGATGGGATAACATGCATCATGCATCATACATGCTACATTTTGATTCTCTTACTGTATTGGGCTAAGGCCCACATGTATTTTGATTTTAAATTTGAAATGGCTAGGCCCAGATTGTTACTTCTTTTTGCTCTGACTAACTGTTGTCTTCATAGTAGGGGATTGCACACTAAGTTTTCGTAAACTCACCCCGTTTATTAACCTTTTCAGGTAAACTTTAGTGTTATAAGGATCGGTGCTGCGAGGGACAGAAAGATGGCCACACAACAGCTTTTCTTTTCCATTTACAATCATTTACTTTTAAGTACTTTGATTTTCAATTTAGGTTGTAATAAGGCCTCTTTTAATCTCTAGGTTTTAATTTGGGTTTTTGGTTATTATGTTCCATATCAGTTAGAAGTAGAACTCGATTTTTTTCAAAAACAATTTGCTTTTCAAAACTCTACGCTTCTGCAGCATTTTTCGAAATGGTCTTATGACTTAATATCTTTTTAAACATCACGTTTTCGTAAATCGAATATTTTAAATTAAGCTTCCGCATCAAACAATGTTTTAAATGGGAATTATTTTTCAGCAAACCGCTTTTTGAAAATAAACTGACTTAGACTAAGGTTTTACTCAAGTTCAAGTGACAAGAAGATTTAACTAGTACGAAGGGCTTTCCATAATAACAAGGTTTTTCGAAAAACATTTCAATGTGACATGCCAAATTCGGCCCTAACATCCAGGCCGGGTTTGGGTGTTACAGTTGAAGAAATGCTAGCTATGGTGCCCTTGGCAAAATTGGCTCAGGTAGGAGAATATGAACACAATTTTGACTTCACTTTCCCTTTTTATTCTTTTATTAACCAAATGACCAAGATGCCCTTAAGGCCTTTCTTTGAAATTTTACCCTTCTATGTCCATTTTTGTCCATCATAATATTTAATGGTCTAATTTACCAATTCTTTTCAATTAAACCCCTAAACCTTCTAGAACACATAATTTGCACTTTTGCAATTTAGTCCTAATAGCCAAATTAGACCCTCTATCGATAAAATTACTTAACGATATTTTTACACATGCGTTCAATCACACTATAAACATTAAAAATTTATCACAATAAATGTTTCTACTTCGGACTTGTGGTCCAGAAACTACTATTTCAACTTGTCCCTAGTTCGGGCTGTTACAACTCTCCTCCTTTAGGGATTTTCGTCCCTGAAACTCTTACCGAAAAAGAGATTTGGGTATCATTTTCTCAAGGCTTCCTCAGGTTCCCACGTTGCCTCTTCAACCCCATGTCTTTGCCACAGTACTTTCACTAAGGTTATGCTTTTACTCCTCAGTTGTTTGACCTTCCGAGCCAAAATCTTTGTAACACCCTTTACCCGAGTCTGACGCTAGGATGGGGTACGAGGCGTTACCGTACCTGAACATGCTTGATCATACTAAATCAAGCCTTACTTTTCACTCCAAATTAAAATATTTCAAACAAACTCTTAATATCCTTATCAGGGGCCTACGTGACCCAAAACATACATCGGAAGTGGTTTGGAACCAATCCAAGAATTTTTAGGCTTTTAGAAAAATTTGTGCTTAAAACAGGGCCACACGTCCGTGTGAGATGGGACACGCCCGTGTGGGCAGGCCATGTGGTCACATACGCCCATATTCCTAGCCCGTGCTAAATTTATTTTTATTTTGAACCTAAAAGGGTTTTAACATGGCTTAGGCACACGCCTGTGTTTATGGCCGGTGTCCCTCACACGACCTAGACACGCCTGTGTCATTATCCAGTGGAGGACTCTGATTTTGAACACTATAACATCTTAGATTCACACGGCTAAGGCACACGCCTGTGTGCTTAGCCCGTGTACAATACTAACTTAACCCTAAAAACAACTTCGGTTTAACACAGCCAAAACACACTCCCGTGTGCTTTGCCCGTGCTCAACACTGAATTAACTAAATTGGATGCAGGGGACACACGGTCTATTAACATGTCTTTGGGGCTAACCGTGCATCACACACGGCCTAGGCACACGCCCTTGTGCCCAACTGTATGGACAACTATAGGCTATTTTCCAAGCCTTTTGCCACCCTGAAACTGAACCAAACACAATGCCAATCAAAAATCACAACTCGTAGCACAATAAAACATCCAAACATTCACGAACACTACATTCAAACTATAACCTCATAATACAATTATCAACATTCATCTACCATGACTTACTAAAAGATGTTTATCACACATCAAACTTTTAAAATCTACTATGAAACATCAAAACACATGCATGTCACACATGGATAAATTTTTGAACATGAACCCTAGCTCAAATTAATGGTAGAAATAGGTAAATCGGGTGATTAGGACTTTAAAAACGAGACTAGGATGCACTTACTATTAAGCTTTAACGTTGAAGAAACCCTAGCTATCATGCCTTTGTGAAAATCGGCTAAGATAGGAGAAGATGGACACAATTTTGACTTCATTTACCCGTTTTATTCTTTTATTAACCAAATGACCAAGATGCCCTTGAGGCATTTCTTTGAAATTTTACCCTTCCATGTCTATTTTTTTCCATCATGATATTTAATGGTCTAATTACTAAATAAGGACTTCTAATTTACCAATCATTTCAATTAAACCCTAAACCTTCTAGAACATATAATTTGCACTTTTTATAATTTAGTCCAATAGCCAAATTGGACCCTCTATCGATAAAATTTCTTAATGATATTTTCACACATGTGTTCAGTCATACTATAAACCTTAAAACTTTATCACAATAAATTTTTCTACTTCATATTTGTGGTCTCAAAACCACTATTCCAACTTGGCCCTAATTTGGGCTGTTACATGTTTCTCACACAAAGTCTGAAGTACCACCCTAAGATGTTCGTCATGTTCATCATCAGTCTTGGAGTAAACCAAAATATCATCGATGAAGACCATGATGAATTGATCTAGATATAGCTAAAGCACTTAGTTTATCAGATCCATAAACTCCGTCGAAGCATTCGTCAGACCAAAAGGCACAACTAGGAATTCGTAATGTCCATAACGAGTCCTAAATGCAGTCTTATGCACATCAGCTTCCTTAACCTTTAACTGATGATAGCCAGAATGAAGATCAATTTTAGAAAACACTGATGCCTCACGAAACTGATCAAATAGATCGTCGATCCTCGGAAGTGAATACTTATTCTTATTAGCCAGCTTGTTCAATTACCAATAATCTATACACATCCTCATGGTTCCATTTTTCTTTTTAAAAAATAGAACCGGTGCGCCCCATAGAGACACACTAGGTCAGATGAAACCACGATCCAACAACTCTTGAAGTTAAGTCTTAAGTTCTGTAAGCTCCTTTGGTGCCATTCGATAGGGAGCGATAGACAGTGGAGTTGTACCTGGAAGAAGCTCAATCCCAAACTCCACTTCCTACTTTAGAGGTAATCTCGGTAACTCCTTAGCAAAGACGTACAAAAAATTCCTTACAGTTCTTATATAACCAAAGAAGAGTCCCTAGAAAACGTAACACTAACATTGACTAGAAATGCCTTACAGCCCTTTCGCACCAACTTTTCGACCACAAAAGCAGAGATCACGTTAGACAGATAATCTCGATGCTCACCGATTATTACCACCTTATCATCATCCTTTGTCCTCAGAACGACCCTCTTAGTCGCACAATCTAGGTTGAGTCGGTCAGATTCCCCAAACAGCAACTCTATCAGATTCACCAAAAATCTAACCCCTTGTACCACTAGCGAAATATCCCTATAGAGTTTACTAACCAGAATAGATTGCCCCAACGGACTTATCATCGTAACCTTACTAAAGTACTCTCAACCGATATCCCTAAATTTTTAGATACAGAGCTAGCTATGTAGGAATGAATAGATCCTATGTTTACCAGAGCAATGTAAGGTGCATTAAATATAAAGAACATACCAATGATGACATCAGGAGCATCTCTATCCTCTCAGCGTTGAGCAGCATAAACTAATGTAGGCTGCCTCGCCTCAGTTTGACCAGCACCTCTACCTCATGCTCTCTGTCCGCGGCCTATGCCATTACCACCCCTAGCTTGTCCATGGCCCCTAGGTGGCTGCTGAACTACTCTCTATAGCTGCACAGAACTTGATCCCTGAGCTTGCACCTAATCAACCCTTAGTGGACACTCTCGAATGCGGTGCTCTGATGACCCACACCTTAAACAAGCCCCAATCCTTCTCTAGCACTCGGCCAGATGGCGTCTACCATAATCTCCACAAGGCAGCATACCAGTAGAAGTAACAAGGGCTCCTACTCTAGCTGTAACAGCCCTAATTTGACCCTAATTGGAAAAGTGGTTTCGTAACCATTAAACTAAGCCTAAATTTTTTTCTAAAATGTCATTTTTCTATGTTTTACTATGTGAAGTGTTATGTGTAAAAATTTGGTGTCTTAATTAAGTCATTTGAATGTTAATTTATTAGAAAAGGATTCGATTGCATAGAAGGAAAAATTAGAAGGCTAATTTATAAGTACCGAATTGTAGTGAATGTGTGATGTTGGAGGGTTTAAGGTGCAATTGAACCATGCAAATTTTGCATGGACATATTCAGCCCTTGCTTAGTGGAATAGAAATGATTATAATAAGGCTAAATTTGTAACTTAACAAAGGAGACTTTTGCATGTAATAGTAAAAAAATGAAATTAGCTATCATTTTCTCCTTTGTTTGTCGAAAACACTTAAGAAAAAAGAAATAGAAAAGCTAGGAGCATTCGACTATTGAAGAAACAAAATCAAGGTAAGGTACATGTGGTTTCTTTTAAATTCTAGTGAATTTGAGTTGTTTATGGAGTTCTTAGCCTCACCTATGTGTGAAATCTTGAGTTGTAGTAAAGTATAAATTCGGTCATGGTAGATAATTTATAAATTTCAAATTGGATGTTGTAAATTAAGGATTGAGTGTTAGATAGACATATTGAGGTTAAAATTTACAAAATTATGATTTTGTAAGTTAAATTATGGAAATTTTACTTTGAATGGCTTAATTGTGTAAAGGGACATTCGACTATGGCCTTGATGTATAAGAAATTGAGGTTGTATGGCTTTAATTAAAAGATAGTGAGAAATTGAATTGAGCTTGATATTGTAATTAGGGGAAATTGAATTATAAAATGTATAAATTCATGATTTAGGATAGGGCATGTATTCGGTTATGGATTCAATGGGGTATATTGTTGTATGAGAGTTAGAAAGACATCCTAATGTTAAATTCATATGAATATACATTAATAAGCTTAAATTATGCAAATGGTGTTTTATGTGTGTGTGGCTAAATTAGCCAAGAAGAACATTCGGTTATGGCTCCTTTTGTACAAGAATTTAGTAGGATGCTTAAATGATATATATATATATATATATATATATGTGTGTGTGTTTATAGGATGGAAATAGTTGGAAGATGGTTACATGTATTCGATCATATAGGAAATTAAATGGAAAATTGATTTTGGGCTAAGTTGATTAGAGAAACCATGTTTTAGGTATTGGATGATAATGTTTGATTGTCAAGTGATGTGTACACCATGGTTGAATATGTTTGACATTAAGGCATGATTTAGTTAATGTAAATTGAGGAAAAAGAGAACTTGTCCTTATCGTATATGTGTTAATAATATGGGAATGGTAGAAAATGAGTGTGAGTAGTAAAGTTTTGGAAGTTGGGATTTTATGAACTAAAGTACATTCGGCAATGTTATATCTTGCATGAAAAATTCAGTGTTAGATGCTATAAGTACCTTGAACTAGTTAAACTTGACCCGTGTGGCTAAAAATTATCAATTAAATTCGACTAATGAGTGTAATTTTACCATGAGTCCCGAATAGCCAAAGAAATGGAAATGCTGTGAGCTTTATGTGTGGAATTTATTTAATTTGATTTATGATGAATTAATAGGATAATTGAATTAGTCTATTTGTTTAAATTCAAGCTCAAGAACCTAAAGGAGGAGAATCGAGTAAGGGAAAAGCTCGGGATATTGAGTAGCCGATAGAAGCCATTCCATCTGATCTAATATAAGTCTTTAAGCAATTAAGATTATGATTAATTCGGGTACATATGTAAACAAATGCATATAATATGTTCACTATTTTTGAAGTAGATATATGTATATATATACAAGTTGAATTGGCACTATGTGTGCGTATATGTACAAGTTGAATTGGCACTATGTGTGCGTATATGTACAAGTTGAATTGGCACTATGTGTTAGTATATGTACAAGTTGAATTGGCACTATGTACGTGTATATGTACAAGTTGAATTGACATTGGCACTATGTGTGCGTATATGTACAAATTGAATTGGCACTATGTGTGCGTATATGTACAAGTTGAATTTGCACTATGTGTGCGTATATGTACAAGTTGAGTTGGTACTATGCATGCGAATATAAATATACGTTGAATTGGTACTATGTGTGCGTGTATATACTAGGCTGAATTGGCACTATGTGTACGTGTATATACTAGGCTGAATTGGCACTATGTGTGCGTGAAAATAAGAAAGGAAATGGCACTACGTGTGCGAATGGAGGTAAGCTCTTAGGGTACGGTTTGAGTAGTACAACTTGCGATTAAATTGAAGTATGAGTGATACATGGTATAGTAGAAAGTTAATTAATACATGTTACACGGGAAGATGTACAACTAGTAAAGATTTGATGATTTATTTAGAAATGGAAAATGATAGTGAGTATACAAGTATCAAATCGAATAGTATGATAAAGGGGAGGGCAATACACATACTCCCAAAATGCTATACATAACTTTAGCTATTGTCGGCTTATAAATTGGAATACAAGTTGATTTATTTTTTTTTATATTGCTTATGACTTACTGAGTTAATAGCTCATTAGTGTGTTTGTTTGTTCTGATTAGATTAAAGTTCTGTTGCAAGCTCGGGGTCATTTTTGGAAGTCATCGCATCTATCGTCATGATTTTGGTACCTTTATAAAGGCTTAAAGTTTAGTAATATGGCATGTATAGGCGATGCTTAATTTTTGTGACTACTTAATACGTTCAATATGCTTGTATTATAAGCCATGTGAATATGGCTTAGCCTAACTATTTGCAAACTTGTTTTTGCTCAAATATATTATGTATGTTTATAGAAATCCTTTTGATTGAGTGGAACAATATGTGGTATGTATAACCTAATTATTAATCTAATACTGTTACTTACATTGATTCATAAATCGGGCTTATGAGAAGTACTTAATTTTTATCAATGAAATAAGGTTGTATGTGATTTAAATCTATGTGAATTTGGCTAACTTCATTAACATACCACATGATTAGTAACCTTCTTATTAGTGCATAAATTTATTCATGGGATAAAATTTGGCTTATGAAATCGGTCTTGGTTTAGATTAAGTATTGTTTTGGTAAACATTTATAAATACCTTGTTACTAGTAAAATCTTTATTGATCTCGTATAGCTTGATAGATTTCATGAATGTTAAATGTATTATTGATGTTTGGTAAAGGCCTTGGTTCTGTATTATCTTGTAACCCCTTCGGCAGCGGATTTGGGTTGTAGGTGTTACACTAGCGGGCCCATCAAATCTGGCCTTTTTCTTAGGCCTTTGTATAGAACTCGAGGGCTCCAAATCCCTCTTGTTCTTACCTCTCTCCCTATCTCTATTTTGGCATTCTGTGCCTTACCATCTTTGGCAATCTTCGCCTTCTTTACTAGAATAGAAAACTCGTGCTCCCTCTGTGGAGCAATCAGAACCCTTAGATTATCCCTTAGGCCATCCTCAAACCTGACACACCTCTCATACTCAGTTGCCACCATGCCTCAAGCGTAGTGGCTAAACCTTAGAAATTCGGCCTCATACTCGGCCATAGATTGGTCACCTTGCGTGAGATTCAGGAACTCATGCTAGCAAGCATTAACGTAGCTAGCCCTCACATACTGATTCTGAAATGTAGTCTTAAAGAACTTCCAAGTCAGACGATCAGCCTGAGTGCCCTCCTCTTTAACTGTTAACCACTACTAGTATGCTTCGTCGAGAAACAAGGAGACTACACCCTTCAATTTCTTCTTAAAGGTACAATCCAGATCATCAGTAATTCTCTCGGTGGCCTCCAACTAATATTCAGCCACAGGAGTCACCCCTAAACAACTCAGCTCCATTAGCCGGAGTCATTCAGTTACCGACCCTCAGCCCCCAGTCCAGAATTGGGTCCAGCGACCTTCTCCAATATCCTCAACATGGCTTGGGATAATGAGTCGTCCCCAACCAAATGATCTTGAGACCCAGTCTCAGTAGTAAGCGAAACGGCGTCTCACTCGTATCCAGATTCGGCATACTGCCCAAAGATAAAGACTCAAACTCGAGCCCTACGGCCTCTACCATAGCCCCGAATACCATGTCGACAAATACCACAAGCGCTTATTGTCTAATTCAGATTTATCTACATTAATAATTTTATGCATCAGTTTCAGTATTTATTTATAGATGTTCTATGTAATAAGTATCAAAAGTTTAGTAATGTTTCTGGAAGTTTCAGTCTTTATTCGTTTCACTACAGTGTCAGAGAGTACTAACTATAGTGTTTTCCGATAAAGCTATCTACAGTATTTCAAAATAAACTATCTAAGTTTAGAACCACTTACAAGATCGGTGCCGGAGACTCTGCGTACCACATTCTTAATCAAAATATTTTAAACCATTTAAAAACCAATTCTTTAGAACATATTTTGGAACCCAAAATTCACAGCCGGGTTTTGCAACCTGACTTTGATACCACTAAATGTAACACCCCAAACCTAGCCTAGTCGTTATGGCCGAATTCGGAAGTGTCACATGAAACGGGGTTAAATAAAAATGTTGTCATTAAGTTAAAACCATATTAGTTCATTAACCTTTATCACTTTTATCAGTTTCAACACTCTTATTCGATTAGTTGCTTAAAGGTAAAACGTATTTGTAGCGAAAGCTTGTAAAACCATTAAGTTTAGGAAAATCGTTCGAAGTTTTTAATAAACCTTTGTTTTTGGTAAAATCTGAGCTTTGTTGAGTTTTGCAATATTAAAATCATACAGTGCAGTCAAATCCAAATTTATGCAACAGTCTGAAAAGTCCACATTTTACAAAAATACCAAGAAATCAATAAAAAATTTAAAGTAAAAAACATAACTGAAATCAGCCCATGACATGTGGTCACCGTTGAGCCCTCCGCTACACTGATCCGCTTAAGACTGTGGATTACCTGTACAGATCAAATAGAAAGGAGTGAGTTTATGTAAACTCAGTGTGTAACCTTACAGAATTAAGCATGTACACATACAGAAAATCAGATCCAAACAAATATAGAATCGGGCTTAAGCCCATTGTAGATACAGATATAGATTCGGGCCTAAGCCCATCTCAGATAAAGGCATAGATGCGCAAATCAGAATCCTATATCAGAAATCAAAATCCTACCCCCATCCTCTACACACCATCTCCGTCCATCCCTACACACCTTGTGGGGTTTAAAACACCCACTTATCCCTAAACACCATATTGTATCGGTGCGGCGCATATCAGATATAATGCAACCATGCTGGCAGATAATAGGCGTAAATTACCTTTCAGAACACTTCCTCCAATATACATCATTCCATCCCCAATATTAGATACAGAAATATACAAATACAGATAAACAAACTAACATGCTTACATGCTTACATATAAGCGTACATAGATAGTAGATAAGTAGATAATAGTGCAAGTAGACATGCATCAATATCCTAATCAGATCAGAATATCAAACAATTGGATCATATAGTTTAGGGTTTATTTAACCCTTATCGTTCCTACGGTATGCCCACAATTGTTTGGGACGACCCACACAACCCTAGGGAAACATTTAGATAGATCAGTTCACATGCCCGTATGGCCCACACGCCCAGATTGACCTTGCTCGTGTGGATCACACGGCCTAGCCCAAAATCCAAACACCCATATGGCATGCCTGTGTGGGACCACACATCCAATTTGGCCTAGCCCGTGTGGTTCACACGGCCACACTCCGGCCATCAAACAACTGTGTCTTACGTACAATCTTGCCTTTGTCGATCACACAGCTGTGTCGTCATACACAGCCTACCACACGGCCTGTCACACGGCCGTTGTCATTTCGATGCTAAAGTAATCTCAAACCTTCCAGAACCTAATGCAGAGCACCCAATGTCGATTTAGTGGGCAATAACAGTGAAATCAACAACTAAAGTCAATAACAACCTGATTTACCATTGATGACGAAACACTTCTAATGTTTACTAACTCGCTAGAGTGCCAAATTCTGCTCCACAATCCGTTCTTAACCACGAAGTTCCATTGATTAATCTCTAAAATCCCCAAACCAACAATTAAGAAAGGAGTAAGGTTTTAGTTACCAGCCGAAAAGAACCAGGAATTGGAGTAGCGATGATTAAACGATAAATTCCAACAGAAAATCGAGGAAGGCACAAGAATTAAAAGTGAAAGATGAAGAAGAGAAGAAAAATGTCAGAAAAACAATTTTGGGGAAACAATAAAAGCTAGGCGTCAAATTTTTTTGAGGAGAGAGAAAATATTTTAGCAAAAAGAAAAGAAGAGAAAAATAAAATGATAACTCCCAAATCCCCGAAATCACTCCCCACTAACCCACCAACAACCAACTACTCAGAATCCCTCTCCAGCACAACTCTAACCGAAAACTAAGCAAAAATAATACCATTGCCTATGCAGGAATTGGAACACAAGACCTTCAGCAAACTAACACCCAACTTAACCACCAGCCCAGTAGTTCCATTCTAATTTCACATAGCAACTATTAAATATAAGCTCCCTCCTCAAAAGTAAGGCTTAGGTCCAAAAAATAACCAAATTTACTAATGACAAGGCTTAAACTTGGAACCTTACACACACATCAGAACATTTAACCACTAAAGCAGACATATATTTGTGTCAAACAATTACAAAAACTTAGACAGATAATTTGAGGCATTACAAGGCTCATCTACTAATATAAGTTGTCATTCTGTATTATGATTCAACACGTAATAGCTCTTAGTAGTAGATAACATTAGATAACCAATGAGCTAATATTTGTTTTAATTTTGCTTTGCATGAAAAAATCATTGAGGATATATACAAAGGGTATTGTTCATGGATAATTTTATTAAATCAATTTAATAAAAAAATCCAAGTATACAAAACGAATATACTATACTTAGGGCACCAAATCCAACATTCTCCACCTTTAGATCATCCCAAAAATTGTCATTTTCTTCATAAGGTAATTTTCCCTTTTCTTATTTGTAATATTTCACATGTATCTTTTGTAGTGAAATATATTTGGTAGTGTTCAAGGATGTAGGTGTAATTTGCTGAACCTCATTTAATTTCTGGTGTTCTTTATTGTTTTTATTTATCTTTCGATATTTTGTAGGGTACAATTATAGTGATATATTGTGCTTTTAAATTACTTTACAAGTAGATTCTATCTTAGAGGTTGGATTTTAAATGGGACCGTTTGTGACTTCTAATTTTTCTTGGAAATTAAACCTAAGGTAATTGTCTAGTACAATAATTTATTTACTTTTACTCTATTCGCACAATATCTTGTTAGTTCAAATATTTCTCTAAAATCATACTTCTATATTTATAGATAAGTTATTAACGAGTGAAAAACGTTAACAAATGATTTTCTTATAAAACTGAATAAACTTACCTTAAATCATTTTCCATTTAATCCACCTTTTTAAGTTGATGAATTTAGCCAACAACTTCTTAATTTATTGGTAAAATTATTATGTTTAATGACATTAAGTTTAGGTTCAATTTTTAGCACCCACTCCAATTATTTAAAAAAAAATCAACTTAAATATCATTGCTAAAATTTCATCATTATTCTTCCATTAATTGTCAATCAATTATAAATTAATCATTACCATTAATTAAATTATTTTCCTTTTCTTAACTAATTAATTGTTTTTTAAAAAAGTTTATAATAATAAAGTATATCATAAGAGGTATTTAGACTTAATGTGATAAACTAATCTACTAATTTTCTTTCTAATGGAAGCTTGATGAAAAAATAGACTTTAATTCCTTAAGAAAAGGAAAACTTTTATTGAAGACTTTTCTTTTTGGTAATTTTAATTTAAGACTTTAACATTACGTTCTCTAATAATTATTTAATAACTCATGAATATTTAGGTCAACTTCAATGTCGTGTAAAAGTGAATTGACTTTCTCTATCGCCTCATTCACGTATCTAATCTAATCATTACCATTAATTAATTAATTAAAACTATATTAAAAAATCAATATTAATTATTATTTTATGGGGCATTTAAACTTCATATTAATCAATCATTTAATTTCTCTTTGATTTCATCGAGGACTTGGCCTAAAAATATTCTTCGCTTTATATATATATATATATATGTATATATTAAACTATCCAACATTAATAAAATGCATAATAATAAACTTCGCTTTATTTTTTTAATTAAACTTAATAATTACTCATTTAAAAAACATCAAATCATTTTTTTTTCATAAAAATACCTATTAAAATATTAATTTTTTAAATATATTAATATAACAACTCGTGTAACAATCTATTTATACTTCATGTTAACATAATATTATTTGCCTTATATATCATGTCAATAAATAATTTAAAAATTAAAAGATATTACAAAATTAATTTTAAAAATTTAAAACATTAACATAAAGTACATATGAATTATCATATAGGTTGTCATATTTAAAAATTTAATATTTTAATTACTATATCTATCAACAATTTAATTCCTTTTTTAAAGGTTAATAATTAGATTTGACTTTTTTAAAAATTTAAAAATTAAATTTAACTTAAAAAATTAATAATTAAAATAATAAAAATATAAATATTAATAATTAATAATATCATGTTGTATCTTTTTCTGAACTGTTATTATAACAAACAAAACAACGTTTCAGGAATCGAACTAAAATTCCTATAACAACGATTTCTCGAAATTTAAAAAGTCCCTCTTTTAGCTCCACCCGTCGGCTTTGATTTTGTTGAAAGTTGGACAAATTTGTTAATTTCGATAAAAAATTTGGATTTAAAAATTAAATTTTTATGTAAATAAAAAAATTGGTTTGAATTTTAACAAATTTAAGTATAGTTTGATAAGAGTTAAATTTTAAAATGTATTATAAAAGTTGAAATTTTGAATATTCAAAATGGATTAAAAAAACATAATAAATTTTTTATTCTCTTTTCTTTCACACGGTTTTCAAAATCAAAATAATAATTAATTAATTTTACTTATAATATATCATCAACAAAATTTAAGATTTTCAAAATTAAATCGATGAGTAAACTAATCATGTAGGACCCTAAATTCGACCTGAATGTTATAGTTAGATCTAAAGATGTTATCGTAAATGGATTGAAAATCCAAAGTTCGTTAATTTGAAAAAACATCGTTAGCTTTCGTTACATAAAAATCTGGCTTATTTGGAAATCTATCTTTCCTATTTGGTTGTAAACAAAAAGTTGTTATACATATATAAGTATATTTTTAAAACATCTAAGTTTGCAGCGAAAAAATCTTATCTGAGTTCAATTTTGAAAACACGGTTTATTATTTTAAAATCAACAATTCACAGAACATATTATAAATCCTCCACAAATAATTAAACAATTAAAATCAGAAAGTAAAGTCCAGAAATTTAAACAATCCAAAAATGACCAAAGACAATCCAAATTTATCGAAACTCTTAAACTCGAATTTAAATAAATTAAATTACGAAAATATTTTTATAATTGAGCTCCTATCGCACCAACCCGCCTAAGTTTGAAGGCTACCTGAAAGTGACAGACAATGTAACACCCCTTACCCGAGTCCAACGCCGGGACGGGGTACGAGGCATTACCGTACTTGAACATGCTTGGATACATAAAACCGGGCCATAAAATTTCTTTCCTTATTAAAACTTTTCATCCAATCTCTTCATGACCTTATTATAGGCCTACGAGGCCCACAACCTATATCGAGTATGTTCCGGAACTGATCCAAGAACTTTCGAGCCGTTAGAAAATTTTCGCTTAAAATAGGGCCACACGCCCGTGTGGGCAGGCCGTGTGGTCGCACACGCCCATGTCCCTAGCCCGTGTTGAATTTATTTTTAATTCAACCTACAGGGGTTTTGACATGGTCTGGGCACACGCCCGTGTCTAGCACCCGTGTCCCTTACATGGCCTACACACGCCCATGTCAAGATCCCGTGTATAAAAACCTGAGTATTCTGTTTCTTTCACACAGCCGTGGCACACGCCTGTGTGCTCAACCGTGTTCAATACTGACTTAGCTAATTTGGAAACAGGGGGCACATGGCCTATTTACATGCCCAATGGGGTTGATCGTGTGTCACGCAAAGCCTAGGCACACGCCTGTGTGCCCAACCGTGTGGACCCTAATAGGCTATTTTCCAAGCCTTTTGCCACCCTGAAACAAGACCAAATACAACACCAATTCATACAAACATCAATTCATAATTTAAAGTATATCGAACATGAAAAACATCCACCATTGTATATAGATCAAGGTAGGAAACATTAGGCCATATCCAAAGACCATTACAACTTGACTCAAGTATAACAATGACCAACACATATAGCCATTTAAGTGGCAAGCAACAAAATGACTAACTTCCTATACATGCCATACAACAGAAAAACTACTTACTATACCAAAATTCATACTCTGATGCTGATGCCATGTCCCAGACATGGTCTTACATAGGACTTCACAACAGATGCCAACGCCATGTCCCAGATATGGTCTTACAAGGAATCCCTATTTCCTCTTGGTGCCAAAGCCATGTCTCAGACATGGTCTTATACGGGACCTCATCTTGGATAACCATGCCATGTCCCAGACATGGTCTTATAGGGGATCACCTCTTGATGCCAATGCCATGTCCCAGACATGGTCTTACAAGGGATCTCAGTTTGGTGCCATTGCCATGTCCCAGACATGGTCTTATACGAGACCTACAATGCTCATGGCATGATTACGGTATCCTCCGTATCCATTAAACTTGCATGAAATTTCCCTTTTCATAATTTCATCATTCCTTAGTAAAATTTCGTGTCAATAAATTTCATGATCTCATACTTTGCCTGAACAAATCAATGTCATGAATCTCATATATATATAATCCATACAAGATTATGTTCATAGCTTCTTAAAATATCACAAATTCATAAAATGGCATCATAATGAATTTACATGACATAGGAGCCAAATTATTACATACAACTTAACTTGAGTCCAAAATGTGGGAAATTTATCGGTTTAGTCCACGACTTTTCCTTATCCCCAGTTTCGGTTCGGGCTTCGCGTTTCTTGATTTGGAGCTTGAAAATGAATAAAAACCCTAGCTATGGTGGCTTGAGAAATTCGATTAGTACATGGAGAAGATGAGCCTATTTTTGGCTTATTTTCCTTTTTTATTACTTAACTTTACCAAATGACCAAAATGCCCTTGGTCTAATTCCAAATAAGGACTCCTAATAACTTTTCTTATGCTATTTCATACTTAAACCTTCTAGAAACTCATAATTTGCATCTTTTGCAATTTAGTCCTAAAGGACAAATTAATTACTATTTCATAAAATTTCCTTTATGAAACTTTCTCAATATCATGCAAGCATGCTATATCATAAAAATAATCATGAAATAAATTTTCTACCTCGTATTTGTGGTCTCGAAGCCATTTTTCTGATTAGGCCTTAATCCAGGCTGTTACAATTCTCTCCCCCTTAGGGATTTTTGTCCTCGAAAATCTTACCAGTGAATAAATTTGGGTACTGAGTCCTCATGGTTTTCTCATGCTCCCAAGTTTCCTCTTTTACCCCATGTCTTTGCCATAGTACTCAAAAGGGCTATACTTTTATTTCTTAACTGTTTTACCTCTCGGGCAATAATCTTGACCAGTTTTTCACCATAAGTAATGTCCGGTTGGATCTCGATCTCTGCCAAGGTAATCAAATATGATGGGTCTGATCAGTAATATCGTAGCATAGAAACATGAAATACATCATGAATCTTTTCCAAATCAGATGGTAAAGCTAGCCGATAGGCTACCGGCCCTATTCTCTCGGTGATCTCATAAGGTCTGATAAAACGCGGACTCAAATTGCCTTTACGGCCAAATCTAAGAACTTTCCTCCATGGTGAGACTTTCAAGAACACCTTGTCACCGACTCGGAACTCTATCTCTTTTCGTTTCAAATCAGCATATGACTTTTGTCTATCGGAAGCAGCTTTTAAGCAGTTTCGTATCACTCTTACTTTCTCTTCTATTTCTCTGACTAGATCAACCTCGTGAATCTGATTTTCCTTGAGTTCAGTCCAATTCAAAGGCGTTCGACACTTACGCCCATATAATGCCTCACAAGGTGCCATTTTCAAACTGGACTGGAAACTATTGTTATATGCAAATTCCGTCAATGGTAGGTATTTTCCCCAACTACCTTGGAATTCCAACATATAACATCTGAACATGTCCTCAAACACTTGTATTACTCTTTTTGATTGTCCATCGGTCTGTGGATGGAAAACAATACTGAAGTTTAGCTTCGTGCCTAAAGCTTCTTGTAACTTCCTCCAAAATCGTGACGTAAATCTCAGATCTCTATCCGAAATAATCGACAATGGTACCCTGTGTAATCTCACAACCTCTAAAATGTATAAGTTGGCTAACTTATCAAGTGAATAGTCCATACACACAGGTATAAAATGGGCCGACTTTGTAAGCATATCAATCACAACCCAAACAGAGTCTTTCTTTTTCGGAGTCATCGGTAAACCCGTTACGAAGTCCATGGTGACACAATCCCATTTCCACTCTGGAATCATGATAGGTTGTAGCAAACTGGAGGGTAATTGGTGCTCTGCTTTCACTTGTTGACAAATTAAGCATTTCAAAACATACTCGGAGATACCTCTTTTCATATTTGGCCACCAATACCATTTCTTCAAATCATTGTACATCTTGGTACTGCCGGGGTCAATTGAGACACGATTACTATAGGCCTCACATAAAATTTTTCGAATAAGCTCATCATCTTTTGGTACACATATTCGATCTTAGAACCTTAGGCAACCCTCTGAATCCATCTAGAAATCTGAATCGCTACTTAATTCACACTGAGCTTTCTTGTCTTGCAAATCTTTGTCATTGGATTGTGCTCCACGAATCTCTTGAATGAACATGGGTCTAACCCTCATTTCTGCTAAAACTGAACCGTCATCACTTAGGGACAATTGTGTGTTCATGGCTCTCAAAGAAAACAAGGATTTCTGGCTTAAGGCATCCACAACAACATTGGCTTTCCCTAGATAATAGTCGATGATCAACTCATAATCCTTTAGTAGCTTGAGCTAGCGTCGTTGCCGTAGATTCAAGTCTTTCTACATCATCAAATAATTAAGACTCTTATGGTCTGTGAAAACTCGGCACTACTCGCTCTATAAATGGTGTCTCCATATCTTTAGTGTAAATACTATGGTGGCCAACTCCAAATCATGAGTCAGATAATTCTTCTTGTGAGGCTTTAATTTTCTCGAGGCATAGGCAATCAATCACCTTGTCTTCTTGTAGGAGTACACTACCTAATCCATTTAATGAAGCATCACTATAGACCACAACTCTTTTCTTGGTTCGAGCTGTACTAAACTAAGAGCCTCAGTCATAACGTCTTTAACCTCTCGAAACCTTGTTGGCACTTTTTCGTCCACTCAAACTTGACATCTTTTTGCCACAATCTCGTTATAGGAGTGCTGATCATGGAAAATCCCTTAACAAATCTTTGGTAATAATCGGCCAAACCCAAGAAGCTTCTGACCTCGGATACATTCTTCAACGGTTTCCAATCAACAATTGCCGAAATTTTACTTGGATCTACTCTTATACCATTACCTGAAATGATATGGCCCAAAAATCCAACTTCCTTGAGCCAAAATTCACTATTACTGAACTTGGTGTAAAGCTGATTATCTCGCAAAGTCTATAAAACTGTCCTTAAATGCTTGGCATGCCCGTCCTCATCACAAGAATAAACCAGGATATCGTCAATGAAAACTACCACAAATTTGTTGAAAACTACCACAAATTTGTCTAAGTATGGCCGAAAGATGCGATTCATTAGGTCCATAAATATTGTCGGCACATTAGTCAAACTGAACGGCATGACAAGAAACTTGTAATGGTTGTATCTCATCCGAAATGCAGTCTTCGGCACATTGGACTCCTTAACTCTGAGCTGATAATACCTCGATCTCAAGTCTTTCTTGGAAACTGATCGAATAAATCATCGATCCTGGGTAAGGGATACATGTTCTTTATAGTTACCTTATTAAGCTGCCGGTAATCAATGCATAATCTCATTGAACCATTTTTCTTCTTTACAAATAAAACGGGAGCGCCCCATGGAGAATGACTTGGCCTTGCGTATACTTTATCTGTCAATTCTTGTAGTTGAGCCTTCAATTCTTTTAACTCAGTCGGGGCCATTCTATAAGGAGCAATGGAAATAGGGGTAGTACCTAGAGCCAACTCTATACCAAATTCTACCTCTCTAACCAGAGGCAACCCGGGCAACTTTTCCGGAAACACATCTTGATACTCACAGACCACTGACACTGACCCAATTTTCAACTCTGATTCCTTAGCATTCATCACAAATCCTAGATAGGCTTCATACCCTTTCCTCAAGCATTTTTGAGCAACCAATGAGGAAATCACTGTAGGCAAGCTCTCTGATTCATCTGATTCAACTCGAAGAGTACTACCATTCTCACATTTCAATTTAATAAATTTTCTACCAGAGTTCACTACCACATCATGAGTGGTTAACTAGTCCATGCCAAGAATTACATCAAATTCATCAAAAGGTAATAGCATGAGGTTAGCTGGGAAACAATGACCCCTAATCATCAGAGGGCATTTTCTACATACTTTGTTTACTAGCACACTCTTGCCTAGGGGATTGGAAACTTTTATCACAAATTCCGTAGACTCTACGGGTATACTCAGACTAGGAACTAATTTCATACAAATATACGAGTGGGTAGATCCTGGGACTATCAAAGCAATAACTGAAATTTCATGAAGAGAAAATATACCAGTTATAACATCAGGTGATGACACCTTTTCGCGAGCACGAATAGCGTACGTCCTTGTTGGAGCTCTACCCTCAGGTCTCACATTCTGTTCCTTTGGAGCACTTCTACTACTCGCTCCCGTTCTTGGGTTTTTCTAAGGTCTACCTCTGGACGGAGCGTTCCCCGATCTTGCACTCTGATCTCTATCGTTTTCAACCATCTCCGGGCATTCTCTAATGAAGTGGTCTTGAGAACCACATTTGAAACAAGCCCTCTCATGTGCCTAGCATTCATCGAAGTGGCGTTTACCACACTAGGGGCACTCAGGTCTATTGGGTCGAGTGTTACCTACACTTGCAACTGAAGTGGTCTGAGCCTTGGAAGTTGAATACTGCTTACTCTTGCCTTTACTTGAAAACCTTGCTGAAATACCTGATCGGGTAGGGAACTCTCTCAAATTCTTGGAGGAGGATTGAAAAGACTTACTAAATGGTCTCTTTCTCGAGTCATGAGATTCCATCTCAGCTTCCCTCTTCTCTTTGGCCAATTCTTCGACCTTGCAAGCCCTATCCACAAGCACTACAAACTCCTTTATCTCAAGAATGCCAACAAACATCTTGATGTCCTTATTTAATCTGTCCTCGAATTGCTTGCACATGATAGCTTAAGTGGATACGCATTCTCGAGCGTACTTACTCAGCCTTACAAACTCTCGTTTATACTCTGATACGGTCACCTGACCTTGCTTCAACTCTAAAAACTCCTTACGCTTCAGATCAATGAACCTCATGCTGATGTATTTCTTATGGAACTCCTCTTAAAAGAACTCCCAATTAACCTTTTCCCTTGGTACCACTGACACAAGGGTGTTCCACCAATGATAGGCAGAATCTCGTAAGAGCGACACCACACATTTCATGCACTCTTCAGGGGTGCACGACAACTCATCGAAGACCCTGATGGTATTCTCTAGCTAAAACTTGGCTCTTTCCAGGTCATCGTCTTTACTAGCCTGATATTCTTCTACCCCTTACTTTCGAATTCTATCAACTGGAGGCTTTTCTCACCTCATTACCTCTACTATCTGAGGAACTGTTTGGGTAGCTTGAGAAAATTGAGGGGGTGGAGCTCTGGGTTGACTGGCCCGGTTAATTCGAATGAACTCTATGAACCACTCGGTCATTATTTGGAAGAAGGCCTCTCGGGCGCCTCCCCGCTGACTTACAGTAGCCAACCTATCCTCGGTTCTGGCTGGCACAGTCCCTTCAATGGGAGCTGGCACGTTACTTTCTACATCATCTGTCGTAGATCGTTCAGGATCCATTTGCTATAAATAACAGATTTAAACTGTCAAGAGTCGTCACACTATCTTATTCCATGAACACATAAGTACGGCATGTATAGCTAGACTCGTACTTGGGCTAGGTTGGTCCTAGAATCGAATAAACACTAGCTCTAATACCACTAAATGCAACACCCCTTACCCGAGTCTAACGTCAGGACGGGGTACAAGGCATTACCGTACTTGAACATGCTTAGATACATAAAACTAGGCCATAAAATTTCTTTCCTTCTTAAAAGTTTTCATTCAATCTCTTCATAACCTTATTATAGGACTACGAGGCCCACAACCTATCGAGTATGTTCCAGAATAGATCCGAGAACTTTCAAGCCCTTAGAAAATTTTCAGTTAAAACAGGGCCACACGCCCATGTGGGCAGGCCGTGTGGTCGCACACGCCCATGTCCCTAGCCCATACTGAATTTATTTTTAATTCAACCTACAGGGGATTTTGACATGGTCTAGGCACACGCCCGTGTCTAGCACCTGTGTCCTTCACATGGCCTAAACACTCTCATGTCAAGATCTTATGTATAAAAACATGAGCATTTTGTTTCTTTCATTCGGCCGTGGCACACGCCCGTGTGCTTAGCTGTGTTCAATACTGACTTACCTAATTTGGAAACAGGGGACACACGGCCTATTATCATGCCCATGGGGGCTAACTGTGTGTCACGCACGGACTAGGCACACACCCGTGTGCCCAATCGTGTGGACCCTAATAAGCTATTTCCCAAGCCTTTTGCCACCCTGACCAAATACAACACCAATTCATACCAACATCAGTTCATAATTTAAAGTATATCGAACATGAAATACATCCACCATTGTACATAGATTAAGGTAGGCAACATTAGGTCATATCTAAAGACCATTACAACTTGACTCAAGTATAACAATGGCCAACACATATAGCCATTTAAGTGGCAAGCAACAAAATGACTAACTTTCAATACATGCCATACAATAGAAAAACTACTTATTATACCAAAATAATTGGCTTGATAGTGTGACTACGAGCTCCGACTTCAAGAGATCCCCTAGCTAGATCGGCAAGTCTACATAGGAAACAAAATAAAAGGAGTAAACACATAAAATTCTTAATAAGTTGTATGGATAAAATTGCAATAAAAGTCATGGCACAATTATCTCATTAAGCATCATAGAATATCATGGACTTTCTTACTCATTCATATACTTACTTAACCTCACGATTTGTTTCATGCTCATAACTTACCCATCCTTATGAAAAGCTAAAACTCATGTCATACTCATGCCTTTTAAATTGTGTTTCTCATAGCAATATACTTCCGAGTTTCACATAAATTACTTGTGCACATGAACCTGCAACACTCATCATGAAACTTAGTCTTTCTCTTAAAATTTATCATTGATGAGACTTTCCTTATAACACTTTAGATTATTGAAGGATATCTGTAAATCAACCTCATGGAAGGATGCTAATGCCATATCCCAAATATGGTCTTACATGGGATCACATGTCGACGTCGATACCATGTCCTTGACATGGTCATACACGAGATCATACTCTGATGCTGATGCCATGTCCCAAACATGGTCTTATACGGGACTTCATAACAGATGCCACGCCATGTCCCAGACATGGTCTTATAGGGAATCCCTATTTCCTCTTGGTGCCGAAGCCATGTCCCAGACATGGTATTATACGGGACCTCATCTTGGATACCCATGCCATGTCCCAGACATGGTCTTATAGGGGATCACCTTTCGATGCCAATGCCATGTCCCAGACATGGTCTTACAAGGGATCTCAATTCAGTGCTGTTGCCATGTCCCAAACATGGTCTTATACGGGACCTACAATACTCATGGCATGATTACGGTATCCTCCGTATCCATTAAACTTGCATGAAATTTCCCTTTTCATAATTTCATCATTCCTTAGTAAAATTTTGCGTCAATAAATTTCATGATCTCATACTTTGCCTGAACAAATCAATGTCATAAATCTCATATATATGTATAATTCATACAAGATTATGTTCATAGCTTCTTAAAATATCACAAATTTCATAAAATGGCATCATAATGAATTTACATGACATAGGAGCTAAATTATTACATACAACTTACCTCGAGTCCAAAATGCAGGAAATTTATCGGTTTAGTCCACGACTTTTCCTTTTCCCTAGTTTCAGTTCGGACTTCGCGTTTCTTGATTTGGAGCTTGAAAATGAAGAACAACCCTAGCTATGGTGTCTTGAGAAATTCGGCTGGTACATGGAGAAGATGAGCCTATTTTTGGCTTATTTTCCCTTTTTATTACTTAACTTTATCAAATGACCAAAATGCTCTTATGCCCTTTCTTTGATACTTTTCCCCTTCCATGGGCATTTTTGTCCATTGTGCCAAAAATTGGTCTAATTGCCAAATAAGGAATCCTAATAACTTTTCTTATGCTATTTGATACTTAAACCTTATAGAAACTCATAATTTCCATCTTTTGCAATTTAGTCCTAAAGGACAAATTAATTACTATTTCTTAAAATTTCCTTCATGAAACTTTCTCAATATCATGCAAGCATGCTATATCACAAAAATAATCATAAAAATAAATTTTCTACCTCAGATTTTAGGTCTTGAAACCACTATTCCATCTAAGCCCTAATTTGGGCTGTTACAGACAAATCGATAGTGAATTTGTGAAACTCAGTGTGTAATATATAATTTTAACAATAGGGATTAATCAGACAAATATATCAAAAGCGCACATATCAAACAATACAGATGCAAAATATAATCCTACTCCAATCCACTACACATCAACCCTAACCATCCCAACATACTATATGGGGTATGAAACTGCTATCCAGCCCTACACACCACTTAGTGTTAGTATGACATTTTTCAGAATATTTGCAGCTTAGCTGGCAAATCAATAGGCAAAATATCGTCGTGTGCAGAAATCAATGTGGCAATGCCACCAATTATGACAGATAACCAAACTACCCACACTTCCTCCAATACATAAATCCCATCCTAGATGCAAATGTAGAACTAATAGATATCTATCATATTTGCAGTATACATGCCTATCATGACAGGTATAAAGCACAAATACCATTTTTCAAATTATACATGGCATATTATAGATTTTACTTTTCACAAATCACTACCAACAGGCATATATACATCTAGTTTTACGCTAATAGGTGGTTAGAATGTATGTTTTATATCTTAATTAATATCATATCGACCCTACAGAAGGCCTATGTGCGATCCAAACATTGTTTACAGCCTGAGGTAAAAATTTAGAATTTTGGGCCTACATAGTCTGGCACACGGTCTCACACACACCCATGTTGCCCACACGACTCAATTTACCCAGACCATGTTTCTCACATGATCATGTGGCATCGACAATGCAGTTTTTAAGCTTTTAACGTTCACTATTTTTTGTGTTTCTCATTACACACCTTGAACAAAAATTCGATGCAAGCTTGAAATCAAATTTCCTAATACCTAGATTAAAGAATATTACAAATTAATAATCAAAAAAATTACCAATCCAAACAATTGATATAACAAATCACACAATAATGAACCCAACAACTGAAACAAACGAGCCCCCAAAACAGTAGAACTGTCACCTTCAATCAAAACAACAGCTAGAAGGAAACTCAATTCGTCGGAGGACTCATCACCGCACGATCCTCTTTTATTCATAACACCCATAGAATTTAATTCCAAACTAGCTACATTGCAACAAACATCAAAAAGAAATACAAAACTATCAAAAGAACTTAAACCTTACCCCACACCACGAAACTACATAGAAGCATAATAGTAGAAGAGGAATTGAAGAACAAAGGTTATAGCAATTTTGGCTTGGCAAATGGATCAAAGGAAAGTCAAATTTGAAAAGAAAAAGCTTGGGAAAAACACTTAATAAAAAGGGCTAAAGCACAGTAAAGAAAAAATAAGAAAAATAAGACCCACAAAAGAAACAACGAAATTTGGACGCATAGAGGGGAACAAACGTGAAATAAAAAAAGGAGATAATAAGAGATTTTCTTGGGATTTAATTCTCAAGATAAGACAATTAAAATCATCTTTATCCCCACATAACTACCCATTAAATTAAAATCCCAAACCCCCTCCAACTCCTCTCACAGCATGAAAAATAAAAGAAAATAAATAAACCTACATGCTTTCGCAAGGGTTCAAACACCAGACACCAACACACACCTAAGCACTAACCACTGGATTAGATTAGATTACTTGAGAAAATATCACAAATCAAATACTTATATTTTGAGGCGTTACAACTCTTCCCCTAAAAGAAAATTCAGCCTCGAAATTTACCTGATTAAAACAGATGTGGATATTGTTGCCGAATCGAGTCCTTAGGTTCCAAGTGCCTTCCTCGTTGCCATGATTTTGTCATAGAACCTTCACTAACGAAATGAAGTTTCTTCTCAAGACCTTGACATCTCGATCCAAAATCTAAATTGGCTCCTCCTCAAAGGTCAAATCTGGCCTTACCTCTATTTCCACAGCAAACACAATGTGAGATGGATCCAACCAATACCGCCTCAACATAGAGACCTGGAACACATCATGAATACGATCCAACTCTAGAGGTAGCTCTAACTGATAGGCAACTAACCTCATATGTTTCAGAATACAATACGACCCAATGAACCTAAGGCTCAACTTGCCCTTACGTCCAAAACAAAGGACCTTCTTCCATGCAGATACTTTAAAAAAAACATAATCACCCATAGAATACTCAAAATCTTGCCTCTCTAGATTTGAATATGACTTCTGTCTATCAAAAGCCGCCTTAAGACGATCCCGATTTAGTCTAAACTTATCTTTAGTTTCAAAAACCAACTCAGGACACAAAACCCGTCGCTTACCCAACTCAGTCAAACACAACGGAGTACGACATTTACGGCCATACAAAGCTCCATAAGGTTTCATTTGAATACTAGACTGGAAATTTTTATTATATGCAAACTCGAGCAATGGTAGAAATTCCTCTTAACTACCTCAGAAGTTGATCATATAACTTCGTAACATATCCTCCAGTATTTGAATCTCCCTTTTAGATTGTCCATCTGTCTAAGGATGGAATACACTGAAGTCCAATCTAGTACCCAGAGCCTCATGAAACTTCCTCCAAAATCAAGAAGTAAAGCAAAGATCTCTATTAGAAATAATCGAAACCAGAACTTCATGACATTCATAGTTATCTGTTCTCATTTCTAAAGAGGAATCTTAATGGGTTGAAGCAAACCCGAAGGTAACTAGTGCTCAGCCTTAACCTACTGACACGTCAGACAACGAGACACAAAATCTGTTACCTCCTATTTCAAACCATGCCACAAATATAACTCACAGAGATCCCGATACATCTTATTTCCATTGAGATACATAGTATAAGGACTATTATATGCCTCCGACAAGATAGATTGCCTTATATCAGAATCATTAGGCACACAAACCTGGCCTCAAAAACATAGAACCCCATCACTGTTCAGCCCAAAATTAGAAATACCACCTTCCTCAACTTGACGAAACTGTAGAATTAAAGAATCATCCCCCAATTGCTTAACCCAAATCTGATCAATCCAAGTCGGCTTAACTTGCAACTCAACTAACAGGCTCCTATCATCGAACAAACTTAGGCCAATATACATCACCTTGAAATCAAATATTATTCTACGACTAAGAGCATTGACCACAACATTAGCCTTACCGAGATGACACTCAATAGTGCAGTTGTAGTCCTTAAACAACTCAATCCATCTACGTCACCTAAGGTTCAAATCCTTCTGAGTAAGGAGATATTTGAAGCTCTTGTGATCGTTGAAAATGATACACCTCTCACTATGCAGATAATGCCTCCAGTTTTTTAAAGTAAAGACAACTGAAAACAACTTAAGATCGTGTATGAGATAGTTGCCTTCATGTGACTTAATTTGTTCGGATGCATAAGCCACTACCTTACCATCTTGCATCATAATACAGCCCAAACCAACATGTAAAGCATCACTGAAAATAGCAAATTCTTTACCGGTTCTCTGATTTAGGCTGTATCTGTCATGTAACGTCCCCACACCCGAGACCGTCGCCGGAGTCGAGTTTGAGGTGTTACTAAACTTAATTTATCATTAAACCAACTTTACATCATTTATTTTAATTTTCGGAATATGCAGAATCTCTGCGTCATGGTCGCTTAAAAAAATCATATCTCGAGTTACGAAACTCAAAATCAAGATCCGTAAATTTTTCCTGAATCTAGACTCATATATCTATTCACTAATTTTTTTCTAGAATTTTTGGTTGGGCCGATTTGTACATTTTATTAGTTAAAATTACCCCTGTTTCAGGACTTGACTGCACTAACCTCTGTTTACTACGAACCACTTTTCTCTCTGTACAAAATTCATATGATTATGCTATTTCCTTATCTTGAAACTATACTAAATCAGGATTCTTTACTATAAAGTACACCTATTAACTATTTTTGTACAATTTATAGTAAATTTTCAAAGTTGGAACAGGGGATCCAGAAATTGTTCTGGCCCTGTCTCACTAAAACTCAAATATCTTATAACATATAATCCCTTCACCTATTTCGCTTCTTCCATTTGAAAGTAGACATAATAAGCTTCAATTTCATAACTAATCCATCACCAAATTCCATTTCTATGATTTTTAGTGAATTTTCAAACTCACGTCAGTGTTGCTGCAATGTTCTGTTTTATGGCTAATTTCATCTTCATAAAAGCTTTCATGTACTAGATAACCTATTATCCTTTCATGACATCAAACATAATCTATATTAGCCATTTCAATGACTCATCATTATCAAGCATTTCCTCAACCAAACCACAACCATAACACAAGATTATTTACACAAAGTAGGTATATTGCTATACATGCCATACTAAGTTTTACAAGCCATTTACCAAAAAGTCCTTCGGATAGTGTGATCGAGCCTTCGACCTATCCCGATTCTCGAGCCGACTTGTCCAAAACTACAATGAATGAAAAGGAGGGAGTAAGCATAAATGCTTAGTAAGTTCATATGCAAATAACAAGTAACATAACAAAGTCATTATGCCAAACAACATTAGCATAGCATCACCAAAACATATGTCACAATTCTAATCATCATACTTCATCTTACCACATTTTTGTTGTTGTGTCGAGTTTCAACCCGAGGGTTAAGTACATACCTGTCCAATATGGCCATTTCTCAATATTACCGAATTGTCACTTACATCTTGAGTGCTTTTCCATTTCGCTTGAATTTTACCCGTTGAACACATTGGAATACAACTCGGATACACGGATCATTTGCACATAAGTGCTATATATGTAATCAATCAATTATGTAACCCGCCCATAAGCGAACTCGGACTCAACTCAATGAGCTCGGGCGTTCGCATCCATAAGTGAACTCGAACTCAACTCAACGAGCTCGGATGCCTAGTTACATCTCACGAACTCAGACTCAACTCAACGAGTTCGGACATTTGCATCCATAAGTGAACTCGGACTCAACTCAACGAGTTCGGATGCCCAACCATCCTAGTGACATGTCACTTGTATCCTAATCTATTCCCAAGGTTCAAATGGGATTTTCCTTAGTCACACATTTCCCAGTCGTTCTCCTCAGAATATTGGAACCAATACGTTGCTTGCATCTCATACTTATCAATTTAATCACATACTTTTCATACCAATACATAATACTTCACAAAGCATAATATTCATAATAACAAGTATCATATCATATAAATAACATCAATTAACTTAAAAATAACAATTATGTTACATTATTTACACATGAACTTACCTCGGTACAAAATGTAGCAATTTTGCGATTTAGTCCAAAATCTTTTCTTTTCCTCGATCAAGGTTGATTCCACGTCTTTCTTGATCTAAAATAACACATTTAGCTTATTTAATACTCACATTATCAAAATAGTCCTAAATTCAAATTTTGGCAAAATTACAATTTTGCCCCTAAACTTTTGCATATTTACACTTTTGCCCCAAAGTTCGGAAATTTAATTTTATCTCAAATTCTTATGTTTTAGGACATGCTGATCATTTATTTACCATTAGCAAGCTCAAATTCCCACTAAAACACATACTTATGAACAATATGTACTTTTACCGATTAAGCCGTTTTACTCGTTTTTACTTAAAACCGAGTAGCACAAGTTGTCTAACATAATTTAAAACCTCATATTCTATCATAAAACATCAAAATACACAAATTTCACCTATGGGTATTTTTCCAAATATGAACCCTAACTTAAATTATTGCCAACATAAGCTTTATCGAGTTACCGGGACTACGAAAACGTAAAGAACATTAAAAACGGGGCTTGGAATCACTTACTATGGAGCTTGGAAGCTTGAAACAAACCCTAGCTATGGAGAACCCTTGAAATTTCGTGGTAATGAAGAAGATGACCAATTTTGTGTTATTTTTCCCTTTTTATTTCATGTTAATATCCAAATGACCAAAATGCCCCTCCTTACTAAACTTTCAAAAATTCCATCCATGTCCAAATTTTGTCCATGAACTTAAAATTGGTCAAATTGCTATTTAAGACCTCCTAACTAATATTCCAAAGCAATTTCATACTAGAAACTTCTAGAATGCAAGTTTTGCAACTTATTCGATTTAGTCCCTAATTTCAAATTAAGCACTTTACGCTTAGAATTTCTTCACGAAATTTTCACACCATCAGAAAATCATATCATAAACATCAAAATAATTATAAAATAATTATTTCTACCTCAGATTTGTGGTCACGAAACCACTATTCCGATTAGGCCCTAATTCGGGATATTACATGTCACATCTTAAAAACTGGGTTAGTAGAAATTGGGTTAATGAACCAAGAGAGTGGTCACCCAAATTTTATTTGTTTATTATTTTAAATAATATTTTGATATTAATAAATATCAGGTATAATGGTTGAGTAGTGGTGGAGCTGTCCATGATGACTTATGTTCAAATCCCTTCCCTCACACTATTTTCTATTTGGTGCAATTTTGCCTCAAACCTTAGGAAGGGTTACACCATGTTTAAAAAATAAATGTGGTAAGAATAAAAAAAAAGGAAGTGAAGTGGTCAAGTGCTCCTAAGCTATCCTAGAGGTCCTAAGTTTAAGTCCTCTTGTTCTCATCTTTTTATTTAATTTTTAACATAATTTCCATGTGCATAATGTGCCTATCATCCACCCTATTGTTACCATGTTTAGGAGGATTCATTTCTCACTTTATGAGTCAAACTTACTATATGTTGAGGTAACATAAACCCTTTTTCACTCCATATCTCCCCTCCTTGCCAAAACCTCATATCTTGCCTTTTGTTGTTATTCATTAAACCTAGTCATAGTTGACCAACCTTTCACCTCCTTTTGCCATCCCTACATCCCTATTGCTCCCATTATTTCACTTTTTCATTTCTTTTCTTATCCATTTTCTCTTCTTTCACAAAATAACCACCACTCTTTTCTTTTAGTCTTTTTCTTTCCTCCACCACAACTGACTATAGCACCACCATCGTCACATCTTTTAGCCATCTTAGCACCGCCCTTTCCCTCCTTTTTCTTTTTCTACCACCTCTGTGAGCCACCGTGGATTCCTCTAATCCTATGTTTCTTCTCTTTCAGTCTTATTTATTGTTCTTACCCATCCCCTCTTCTGCCAAAACCTCCTTTGGTTATTCTTGTAATAGCCTATATTTAGTTAAATTAGAATAATGGTTTCGAGACCACAAATCTAACAAGTAAAATTTAATTTTATTACTATTTTAATGTCTATGGAATATTAGTAAGGTCTTATAAAAAATTGTTAAGAAATTTTTACGTTTGCATGCTTAATGAAGTGAAAATGACAAAATTATAAAAGGTGCAAAAGTATAGTTCTATAAGTTAAAGGTATTAAATAGCTATGAAAATTTAATGTAAGAGGACTTAGATGGTAATTAGACCATTATTATTATTAGTGGACTTTTATGGACATAAATTAGATGATTTTTAAGTTAAAAGATAAGGTTAATTAAGTAATTCAATTAATAAGTTAAAGTAAAAGAGGTAAAAAGAATGAATCATCTTCCTAATCGTTATGTTCCACAGAAATTTGATATTGGAAAAGCCATAGCTACGGTTTTAAAGCTTCAGTCACTTGCTTAGCTTGCTTTTAGTCACTTGCTTTGTAACACCCCAACCCGTATCCGTCGTCGGAATAAGGTTTCAGAGCATTACTCAGATTTATATATCATTTAGCAAAAAATTCCGTTAAATACTTATCGATTCAATGCATCATATAGATAATTATATTATCATTCAATCAATAGCTTGGCACTTGTCTTAGCATCAATCAACATTGTTAGTATACTTACGCATATTTTATATAATATGCTTATAAGTAACATTCTCTTACCGTTTAAAATCATTTATTTCATTATATTATAATTTCATGTACCGTAATTTCCATATATTTCACTTATATTTATTCCGATAATAATTCATATCAAACTTAATATAAATCAAATTCTATATGCACATACTGTAACGCCCCTAACCCGAATCCAACACCGGATTAGAGTTACGGAGCATTACTAGAGTTACTGATTTATTTATCAAATATTTTATTTAACAATCTAACATTTATATATTTCGAACCACTTAAAATTAGACATATTTTTCCCCAAATATTTTTTTTTCTCGACGTATTTTATTTGGATATATTATTCGTCTCAACATACTTAATTTCCTTGTATCAACGTCTTAAAGGTAATCACATATGTACATGTCATGATAAATGTCATTTTTCTTTCCATATTCCAGTCTCGTATTTGAGTCATCCGGATTTTTTATAATAAATTTGGTCATCGTTTTCATTTATTCTATATTCTAATACATTCAATTAATGATCTAGGAAAAATTACCATTTTGCCCCTAAATCTTTAATTAATAACGATTTTACCCTTAGGCCCAGAAAAATAAATTCTTGCAATTTAATCCTTATTTCCAACCGTTATCATCATACATATTGATAATAGCCCATAAATTCTATAAAATATCAGAATTTTTCCATAATTTCAACACTTTTCAATTTAATCCCTAAAACATGTTTTTCCCCGGTCTTGAACTATATTAATAATTTCATACAGTTTCATAATTTAAATAATAAAATAATCCATTTCATGCGATTTCATCATTTTTGACATTTTTACAAAATTGCCCATAAAGTTTTACCTTTGTTCAATTTAGTCCTTGAGTCTACAACTTGCAAATTAACCATGCCAACTAAATATTCATACATATTTTCCTCCTCCTCCACTCCATTCTACATCCTTAATTTATATAACATGCTTATGAGTAACATTATCAAAACTTTCACTATTTACTTATATGTATTTTCACAGCTGTCAATTTGAGTCATAGTCACTAAATTATTTATATCTTGAGGTAAAGAACTCCAAATTAAGATCCACTAATTTTCCCTGAAACTAGACTCACATATCTTCTTACCATAAAATTTTCAGAATTTTTGGTTTAGCCATTTAGTACATTTTATTTATTAAATTCCCCCCTATTTTACTGTTTGACAGTTCTGACCACTCTTCGGTAAAATTTAATTATCTCTTTGTACAGAATTCAAATGATGTTCTCGTTTATTTCTTATAAAAATAGACTCATTAAATAATCTAACCATATAAATTATGTCCCATAATAATTTTTATACAATTTTTCATGATTTTTCCAATTCAGAACAGAGGATCCCGAAATCATTCTGAATCAGTCTCACAAAAATATAAATATCTCAGAATCCAGAATTCATTTACTTTTTCTGTTTCTTTTATATGAAAATAGACTCAACAAGATTTAATTCCATATCTTATTCAACTTCTAATTCAGTTTCTACCATTTTTGGTGATTTTTCAAAATTAGCTTACTGCTGCTGTCCAAAACTGTTTTAATGCAAGATATTAATTACTAAGTTTATAACACTCTTATTTCCTTTCTCTACAATATTTCCCATCACTTTCTCTTATTTCTCTTCATTAATATATCAAAAACATAGAACCATAAATAAGAAAACTCTACTTTAACATCATTTCCATGCTTTTTCAATAATATCAAACTTAAAAATATATTGAAATCTTGATATACTTACCTTGTCTCATTGATTTCAATCTTTAACTTGATTTTTCTCTCTCTTCCAGCTTCTATTTCTTGAATCCAACTTGATACTCTAACTCCCCATAGTCTCCTTAACATTTTTCTCTTTGGTAGCTATGGAAATTCTCTTGATTTCTAGGCAAAATTGGTGAATTTTTGGTGGAAGGACCAAATTGTAAAGAAAGTAAAACTAAGTAAAACTTTCTCTCTCTCTCTTCCTCTCACGTTGGTGCATGAAAAATGGTGGGTTGATGTGTTTTTTTTTTTCCTCCCTTTCTTACTTTCCACACACATATATATACACTAAATAAAATAATAAAATAATAAAATATCTTATTAAAATATTAATAAAGTAATATTTATCTTATTAAATAATTATAAAATATCATCACATCATCATTACCTTCTAGATTTCTCTCTCCTTCTAATTGACTATTTTGCCCTTCATGATCTTTTAAAATTCCATCCTTGGGTCATCACTTAATTTGGTAAAATTGCGATTTAGTCCTTCATAATTATTCTTCTATTCAATTTGGTCCTAATTCATCCATTTTCCTTAGTTTCTAGATCATTCCATCCTTAAAATATTTTCACTATTGGTCCTTCAAATTTTCCATATTTACACTTTAACCCCTTAAATTTTGAGTATTTACTCTTGGGCCACAAGATTTTTTCTCACTTTTATGATTTAGTCCTTTCTTGGATTAATACATCATAATATACTTCCTATATAGATTTTGTTGACATAGCTCAAAATTTCTCTTTTTATCACTTTATTTCCTTACTTAACTATATCAAGGATAATATCTTACTGTAAAAATATTCGGGGTGTTACATGCTTAGCTTGCTTGTAAGTGAAATTTCATCCTGTTTTTAATGATTTCTATATTTCTAAAGTCATTGTAGCTTAATCTAGCTAGCCCAGGGCCTAATTTGCAAAATTTTTAGGAATTTAGAGTTTTTCCATGAAGATATTTGCATCATTCTTAAATTTTAATGAAATATTATGAGTCATTGTTTTTAAATAAACAAGTTTTGTAAAGAGACTTTTGATGAAATTGTCAATTAGGGATTTTTTTGTAAAAATAGTAAAATACCATGATAAATTTGTGAAATGTTGATTTGTATAAGGTTGTATAGGTCCTTAATGAATTTGGCTAGCATTAAATGTGGATGAAATTGCATAAATTTCACTTTATGAGTTTAAGGACTAAATTGTAAAGAAGTTAAAATATAAGAGGCAAAAGTGTAATTCTAAAAAAGTATGAATTTTGGAATAAATTGAATAGTATGAGTATTAAAGGACTGAATTTGCTTATTTAGATCAAGATAAACCTCGTACGGATCTAGATTGAGGAAAAGCTAAAGCTTATTTTGATATATATGTTATTGTGCTATTAATCATGTCAAGAAATGATGGAAATCCAACAATGTTACGATGATTATCGAGCCTTATTTGTACCTTAGGAATATATACAATACAAATGACATGTCACCAGCGTTACCATGTTTCGGGTGCTGGTCCTGAATGTCCTACCGATGGCTGAGGTCTAACATTTGTTGCAGATACTCAACAGCTTGTGTGAGAAGCATCGTGTAGCTTACATTCCGACCGTCAGCTTGTGCGAACAGACCCATTTTACGACTCGAGTGAGCAACGATGTAAAGGAAAAGGAAAGGAAAGGTTATATGTTTAGCACACTTCATGTGAGATTTCCTCATGTGTCCGATGTTATTCTAAATGGTTCAACGGGCATGAAAAGAGAAAGGAACAGTAACTATCCTAATGAATTTTGTCATGAATCTATGAAAAGAATTGAAAAGGAAATGTTTAATGTAAGTATACTTATGTTCATGAAGTTGATGATTTCTAATGAAATTGTTCATGTAGAATGACTTACCTTATGATAGTGCAAATGAATTGTAAGTTGATGTACTAACATATGTTGTTGATGGTGCTTAGGCTTGTGCCAAGCTTGTCGTTGGATTATATCTTGCTTAATTTTAATGTTATACATTGAAATGGGAAGTTATGTTCATGTTTTACGAACTTACTAAGCATTATATGCTTATGTAGCCTTCTTTCCTATGTTTTATAGATAATCGAAATCTCGTCGAAGATCTATTACACTATACAGTGAACATTTTGGTAGTTTTTGATATTTTGGCCAAGGTTATAATTGCATGTATAGGTGTACTTGTGTTTGATGTTAGTTGATAAGTTTGGCATTTATATTATTTTGGTTGATGAACTTTTGGTACTCTTAGTGCCTTGTTGTTATGTGTTAATATGGTTATGTTAATGTATGTTTCAATAGCCTAAATGGTTTGTGATGGAGTAGTTACAATGTGGTCAAGTATGGTATGTTTTGTTATGGAATTGAGCTAGGTGTGTACCACACAGCCATGCGACACGGTCATGTGTCCCCTATAGGTTTCAAAGGTTACAAGTCAGGTAGTTACATGGCCTAGCACACAACCTGGCACACGGGCATGTGAAACCATTTCGAGATTTACACAACCTGGCACACGGACGTGTGGCTTGGCCATGTGACCCAAATCAGAGAGTTACACGAGCTCATGCGCAGACACAGGTTAGGACATGGCCGTGTGTCCTTATTTTGATTATTACATAGCCTGATACATGTGCATGTCTCTTAGCCGTGTGAGTCACACGACCTGGCTACATGCCCATGTGATTCCTGCATTTCAATTTTTCCAACTTTTTTCTTAAATGTTCCAAATGTTTCTGATTTAGTCCCGAACCATTTCTAAGGTGTTTTTAAGGGCTCGAGTGTAATAACTCATTTTCAGTGAAATCAGAACAGTAGTTTTTGACCACAAATCTGATGTCATGAAATTTATTTTATTATTATTTATGGTTTACAGCATGATAGTATGTAACGCCCCTAACCCGAATCCAACACCGGATTAGAGTTACGGAGCATTACTGGAGTTACTAATTTATTTATCAAATATTTTATTTCATCTAACATTTATATTTCGAACCACTTAAAATTAGACATATTTTCTCCCAAACATATTTATTTTTCTCGACATATTTTATTTGGATTTATTATTCGTCTCAACATACTTATTTCCTTGTATCAACGTCTCAAAGGTAATCACATATTTACATGTCGTGATAAATGTCATTTTTCTTTCCATATTCCAGTCTCGTATTTGAGTCATCTGGATTTTTATAATAAATTTGGTCATCGTTTTCATTTATTCTATATTCTAATACATTCAATTAATGATCTAGGAAAAATTACCATTTTGCCCCTAAATCTTTAATTAATGACGATTTTACCCTTAGGCTCAAAAAAATAAATTCTTGCAATTTAATCCTTATTTCTAGCCATTATCATCATACATATTAATAACAGCCCATAAATTCTATAAAATATCAAAATTTTACATAATTTCAACACTTTTCAATTTAATCCTTAAAACATATTTTTCCCCGATCTTAAACTAAATTAGTAATTTCATTTGAATTTTGAAATTTAAATAATAAAATAATCCATTTCATGTAATTTGATCATTTCTAACATTTTTACAAAATTGCCCATAAAGTTTTACTTTTATTCAATTTAGTCCATGAGCCTAAAACATACAAATTAGCCATGCTAACTGATTATTCATACATATTTTCCTCCTCCTCCTCTCCATTCCATAACCTTAATTTATATAACATGCTTATGAGTAACATTATCAGTAATTTCACTATTTACTTATGTGTATATTCAAAGCTGTCCATTTGAGTCATAGTCACTAAATTATTTATATCTTGAGCTACAGAACTCAAAATTAAGATCCGCTAATTTTTTCTGAAACTAGACTCATATATCTTCTATCTAACAGTTTATTCAATTATTCAAAGCTATCCATTTGGTTTAGTCAATTAGTACAGTTTATTCTTTAAATTCACCCCTGTTCTGCTATCTAACAGTTCTGACCCTTCTTCACTAAAAATTAGTTATCTCTTCATACAGGATTCGGATGATGTTTTCGTTTTTTCTCTTGAAAATAGACTCATTAAAGAATCTAACCATATAAATTATGTCCCATAACCATTTTTATACAATTTTTAATGATTTTTCCAAATCAGAACAGAGGATCTCGAAATCATTCTGAACTAGTCTTACAAAAATATAAATATCTCAGAATATAGAATTCATTTACTTGTTATGTTTCTTTTATATGAAAATAGGCTCAACAAGTTTTAATTCCATATCTCACTCAACTTCTAATTCAGTTTCTACCATTTTTGGTGATTTTTCAAAGTTAACTTACTGCTGCTGTCCAAACTGTTTTAGTGCAAGATATTAATTACTAAGTTTATAACACCCTTATTTCCTTTCTCTACAATATTTCCCATCACTTTCTCTTATTTCTCTTCATTAATATATCAAGAACATAGAGCCATATATATAAGAAAACTCTACATTAACATCATTTCCATGCTTTTTCAATAATATCAAACTTAAAAATATATGAAAATCTTGATGTTCTTACCTTTTCCCCTTGGTTTCAATCTTTAACTTGATATTCTCTCTTTTCCAACTTCTATTTCTTGAGTCCAACTTGACATTCTAACTCCCCATAGTCTCCTTAACATTTTTCTCCTTTGGTAGCTATGGAAATTCTTTTGATTTCTAGGTTAAAATGGTGAATTTTTGGTGGAAGGACTAAATTGTAAAGAATGAAAAGTTTCTTTCTTCTCTTCTCTTCTTCCTAACGTGAATGCATGGAAATTGGATGAGAATTTCGTCATCTTTCTTTCTTTATATATACTAATAAAATAATAATAAAATAATAAAATATCATATAAAAAATCAAATTAAAATATTAATAACTAATATTTAATTAATTAATTAATCTAAAATATCTCCAACATCATCATTACTTTCTAGATTTCTCTCTCTTCCAATTGACCATTTTGCCCTTTGTGATCTTTTAAAATTCCATTGTTGAGTCATCACTTAATTTTGATAAAATTGCAATTTAGTCCCTCATAATTCTTCATCTATTCAATTTGGTCCTAATTCATCCTTTTTCCTTAGTTTCTAGATTATTCCACCCATAAAATATTTGCACTATTGGTCCTTTAACTTTTCATATTTACTATTTAACCCCTTAAATTTTGAGTATTTACTCTTGGGCAACAAAACTTTTCTCACTTTTACAATTTAGTCTTTTCTTGAATTAATTTGTCATAATATACTTCCCAATGACATAACTCAAATTTTCTCTCCTTGCCACTTTATTTTCTTATTTTACTATATCAAGGATACTATCTTACTGTAAAAAATATTCGGGGTGTTACATAGTAGCATCGTATAAAAATTTCATAAAGCAATTTTATCACATAGTAGCATCATATAAAAATTTCATAAAGCAATTTTATCGTTTGTATGCTTAATTTGATAAAATGGACTAAATCGCATAAGGTGCAAAACTTAGGTTCTATTAGAAAAAGGTGTCAATTTGTTATGAAATTAAAACATGAGAGGCTTTAAGTGGTAAATAGACCATTAAAATTAGTAGTGGACAAATTTGGACATCATTAATGGGATTTAGTAAGGTTATATAAGTAAATAAATAATTAAATAACAAAATCAATAAAATAAAAACCAAATTACCTTGTCCATCTTCTCCTAGCCAAAATTTTGAGGAAGAAACCACCATTTTTGAACATTCAACATTCAACCAACCTTTTTCCTTGTGCATGTAAGTATTTTTCATCCCGTTTTTAATGATTTTTATGTTTTTGGAGTCGTAGCTTAATTTAGCTAGCCCGGGGAAGTATAGGGTTTTACCATGAATGTAAGTTAGTTTTTTTATTATGTTTGATGGATGAAAATGAATGCTTGATGATAGTTGAACAACTTTATTAAAGGAAATTTTCATGAAATTGTCAATTAGGGGTTAAATTGAAAAATAGAAAAATATTCATGGTTAAATTGTGAAATAAAGAAAATGTAGGGCTTGCTAAGGGCATTAGTGATATTCGACTATAGTGGGATTATATTAAATTGTATGAATTTCCATTTTTATAAACTAGGGACTAAATTGTAAAAAAAATTAAAAGTATAAGGGCAAAATGGTGATTTTTCCAAAATATGATATTTGGATTAAATTGAATAGAATGAAATTTTAATGAGATAAATTTGACTATATAGATCAAGAAAAGCAACATACGAAATTAGATCAGGGAAAAGATAAAGTATTGGATTAATCGATTGCATTTCTCCGTTCGTGTTTGAGTTAAGTTTGTATATTACATTAGCATTGAATTATGTCTGATTTAAATGTCTTTACGTTGTATATACTAAAATTATGACTCTACGGAAATATCCAACAAAGTTTCGGCGACTTTCAGATCTCGTTTGAACCTTAGGAATATATAGGATACAAATGACAAGTCATTAGGGGATACCATGTTTCGGGTGCTAGTCTTGTACGTCCTACTAGTAGCTGAGTTAGCATGTGTTGTTGTTACTTGACAGCTTGTGTGAGTAGCACCGTATAGCTATGTTGTGACAGCCTGGTTTAGACCCTAGTTGGAATAGTTATTTTGGGACTTCAAATTCAAGTTAGAAAAATATTTTAATATTATTTTCTAAGTTTTCGGTATGATATATGATATGTGTGAAAATTTCGTATGAAAATTTGATCGTTTGTGTGTTTGATTTAAGAAAAAGGGCTTTATCGCATAAAATATAAAAGTGACATATTAATTGTTATAGTGTTTATTTGTTATGATTTTCTAAAGGTAAGGTCCTTATGTTGTGAAAAGACCATTGTTAGTGGAAGTAGTTATAAATGACCTTGAAATGGATGATTATTAAGTTATTAAACCATGGATAAAATGGTAATTGATGTGTTAATATGAATTAGAATAAAACAAGGCAAAAATGTGGCCATTTTATTCATCTTGTTGCCGAAATTAAAAGAAAAGAATTAGGGTTCTTAAGCTCTCAAGCATTCAGCACTACTCTTGGTCAGTTAGGTATGTGTTTTTGATCAGTTTTCAATTATTTCTATGTTTTTATTATTGCTGCTTAGCACTCTATCAAGCCCATGCTAAATTTCAAAAATTGTTGATGAATGTGTGATGTGCCATTGATGATTTTATGAGCTTTGTGATGTTAATTGATGAAATATGAAAGATTGATGATAGATAAGTATGTTTTGTAGTGGGATTTTTGATGAATTTGATTATTATGGACTAATTTGTGAAAATGAGAAATTAAAGGATTAAAATGTGAAATAAATGAAAGATATGGGCCGCTAGGGACTAAATTGATATTCGGCCAAGCTATGGTCTTGTTGAATTTTGTGTATTTTGTGTTGTGAAATAAGGACTAAAATGTTAAAAATGTGAAATTATAGGGGCTAAAGTGCAAAATGCCCTAAATATATGTTTATGGATTGAATTGAATGAAATGTGTTATTGAATAGCCAAATTTGAATTTATATAGATCAAGAACAAAAGAAAACAGAATTAGATCGGGGGAAGTCGAAAGTGGTCGAGTTGTCAATTCTATCTGTTCGTATCCATAGAGGTAAGTTTATATGCAAATAAATGCATTTGAATTGATTTGTTTACGCTTATACAATATTCAAATAAATTCAATAGCAATTGATGATGAGTATATGAAATTGAGAAAGCATTGATAGTGTTACAATGTCCGTAAGCCCGTACGAACCATAGGAATAGTATAGGATACATATGTCATGACATAGGATTCTGAGATGTGATATCGTGTAAGACCACGTATAGGACATTGGCATTGATTAGAGATTACGTGTAAGACCATGTCTGGGACATCGGCATCGTATATGATTTCGTGTAAGACTGTGACAGCCAGAATTTGACGCTAGTCGGAACAATGGTTTCGGGACCACAAATCCGAGTTAGAAAATATTCAAAAAATTTTTTCTGTATTTTGAATATGTGAACTTTGATGTGTTAAAGTTTCGTGTTTAAATTTTTAAACTTAGGTGCTTAATTACTAAAAAGGGATTAAATTGTATCAAATAAATTTTATGCACACTATCATGAAAAATACTTAAATGCCATGTATCTTTGGTATTAAGGTCTTAAATGGCAAATAAGCCAATTTTTGAATTGGTGGACGGCAATAATGCTATGTATATGATATTATATGTATTCTATAAAGGTGTTGTTAAATTAAATTATTTTTATATTAATGAAACAATAATAAATTAAAACAAAAGGGTAAAAAGAACAAGGCATTTGCATGTTCTTCTTCATTGCCGTAGCTAAGAGAAATAAGAAAAAAAAAGAAAAGCTCTATCTCATTCGGTCATTTGGAGACTAAAATTCAAGGTTAGTTTTGTGTATATTTTGATAAAATATGTATAATTGAGTTGGTTGTTAAGTTGTTTATATAGCCCATGTGTCAATTTTTAAAAAAATTGGAGGTTGTGGTAAATCAACCATGAGAAAATTCTTGAATGTTTTGGGATAAATCATGTACAAAGCAAATGAAGATTTCGTGAGCAATTTGGTGTGTACCTTCAGCCTATAAATGAACCATTTGATTGTCCTTGCAATGCTTGTTAAATAGATGTATAAATGATTGGGTTTATTCGGCCGATTGGAAATGTATTTATATTTATATATACAATTATGCATGAGGTTAAATTATATGCTTGAATGTGTAAAAATTAGTAATTAGATGTATAGCTATTTGGAGCAATTAGATTTGAAGTGGAATAATGATATTATGGGGCTATATAGTACACGGCTTAAATGGATAATTTAGAAGCTGTGGATAGAATTGGTGTTGAGAAACATTAATAAACTCTTCTTGAACTTTTATTTTTGTTTAAGTGAATGATAATTATAGAAACGATTAAAAACTCTATCAAAATATTGCCTTCATAGATAGTGTTAATTACTGCTCTGTATATACTGTTTTTTTTCTGGTTTCTCAGTTACTGTGTTATTGCAACAGTAGATTGCTGTTCGAATAGCAATAAAGATGGTTTAAGTACCTTTAAATTTAGGCTGATTATGGTTGTAGTGCAGATGAATAAATGGGGGTGTATTCATGATGCCTGATGTTTGAAACAGAGTGTTTTGCTGTCGCCGTTAATGTAGCTGGAAACAAAATAAAAGACCAGCTAAATGCAACCATTATTGAAGTATTACTTAAGAATAAGTGCAGGGTAGATGCTATAAATATTCATGTCTTCAATGTCGGTTAATGAGTTGATAGAGGATGTTAATTAGCTGTATATTTACTTTGATTCGGGAGTTTATGAACAATTAATTATAATAGGAGAAAAAGGGTAGTCTTAATATTAGTTATTAAAGAGCAATTTAATGCTGTCCGTATATACATATGTGTCATTGAAACTTTAAGTTCCTGAGATCAATACAAATTCTTGCTGTATTCATGTTGTTCAAAAATTGAAATGGAATTGATAATAGTTTGGGTTGAGTTTGACGTGATATTTGAATTAGTTAATATATTAATTTATTTTGCTTTTGATCATGAAACAAATAGATTGATTATAACCCGAGAATATGAGAAGATCGTGAAATAGTCATTGGAGAATCGAGGTAAGTCCTTAAGCTATGTTTTGTACCTAATTTGCATCAATGATAATTATACTATCCGAATTGAATTATTACAAATGGCTATGACATTGCCGAATATGAATTTAAGAATTTAATGGTATTATTTGATGTATATTGAAGTAATTTAAGGTGAATTATAAGGTGAATAATAATATGTGCAATGTTTTTAATGCAAAGGATAAATGATAATGGGATTACTTATTGTGTCCCAGTTATGATATTTAGATGTGTCTTGTGTGATTTTGAATAGTTGAAATGTGGTAACTATAATATCATTGAAAGTGCCGATTAAATTATGAAATGGAGAATTTATCAAATTGATATGTATATTGAATATGCTAAATGTGAATTTGTTTTGAAGGTTATTAATCCAAGTGTTTTAGTTTAAATCAGGCTTTACGCCTAGCAGGCTTTGAGCCGGTGAATAGTATTAAGCTCCATGCTTAAGAGGTATAGTGCCTATGTGATTTCAAAAGGTAAAATTTAGATTTAAAAGTTTGGGTAAGTCGGATTAGCAAATACTGGATTCAGGTATGTTTATAATTTCTGGAATTTATTTCCATGAAGATGCATTCATGAAATTGTATTATTAAAATGTAATTGTTAGCATTGATTAAGAAATATAAAGTTGGAATAATATATTGCTAATAAGGCACTTGTGAATTAGAGCATTCGGTTATGAAATCTTAGTCTATGTGAATAAAATTGTAAGCTAAGTAATTGGGACTTAATTAGTTGATTAGCTATTTTATATTGATATATTGAATGCATGCGTATTTGAGTAGTATATCTTGTCATATATTATGAACATGTATATGCTGTTGTAATTCGATTCATAAGAGAATGTGTTTGAGAGTAAAGGTACTTTATTAACATATACATGCACATTTGGTTTCAATTTAATTTACATGTGAAAAAAATTTTGGTTTACATGAAATCGAAAGTTGGTGATTTAAAGTGAATGTGATGGTTTATATTAGGAGTATTCAGTTTGTGAATGAACAATTAGGATCATTGAAATGTTTATTAAATATATATATATATATATAAAGGTGATATTAATTATGGTCTATTGTATTCGGCCGAACAAGTGAATTTGGTATATGAAATTGGATCTCGTTTTGTCAACTTGTGTAAATGAGTGGAAGTATATTAGTCGTGTAATGATGGTTGCCTTTGAAAATTTAATGAAAACTTATAATATTTGGCCTTATAAGTATTCGGTCATATAGCTACTTCAAGTATGAGAACTTACATCTTGTTTCATGAAATTAGGTGTATAAATGTGTGTACTTATATTGGGGTTATAAGGATATCTTAACTTGTGAAAAGTTCATATTACTATATATTCTTGATTATGTGTGATCGGCTAATGTAATAGCCAAGTGACAGAATTAGACATATTATTGAGAAATTTCTAAGTTGAGAATAATTATGATATCGGTATTATAAATTAGTTAATACCTACTTGAAATAAGGTAAGGAAATTACTATTGTAAACATGGATGCCTTGTGAAGTATGTTTGGATGTTACTATGTATATGCGTATAATATTATATCTCAATTCACAAATATATGTATATGTGTTTGCATAACGATATTAAGTCAAATTTTGAATGTGTACCTTCGGCCATGAATGGTTTATATGTGAATATTTATATATATTTATATAAGATACATGACTTCTACATTTGAAATTAAACTTCATTATGATAGTAAAGTTAGTTTTTAAGAACTTATACATATGATCGTGTATATGTACCTTTAATTAAATCAGGGTATTATAGTTTTTGGAATTAAATGGGCGTAGGAAATTATATGTGTATGAGTTAAATTATAAGGGGTAGTGTTAGTTTGAGTATGAAAAGTTGTTTAATATTATGTTAATTAGAAAATAAAAGTATTCAGTCAAGTGACTTGTTAGTGTTAAAATATAATGTTAATAGTATGATTCGATTCGATTGAAGTATCTGATTTTTCATTCGAGTTATTTAAATTGCTTAAGACTTACTAAGCTATGAAAGCTTACGCCGTGTTTTCATTTTTATTTTTATTTTATACATTTTGAATTCATGATTCGAGCTCGGGAGTCGTCGGAGAAGTTTTATCACACTATCGATCGTCTTCGATATTTTATAAAGATTTGGTTTTTTTTTTTTCTTTTGGAGTTTATGGCATGTATAGGCTAGGGTGTGTTTTGAAATATTGTATATGAAAGATTAAAATGTTGACTTTAGTCTCGTAATGCCTCTAACCTATTCCGGTGACGGATACAGGTTAAGGGTGTTACAAAGACCCTATCTAGGACAGTGGCATTGATATGATAAGATAACATGTAAGACATGTTTGGGACATCGACATTGTTTGTGATATGTGCTATCCAAGTATCCTTGTCAATTCTGAACGGTTCAACAGGCATTATTGAGGAATGAATGAGTATGTGAATAAGTAACGGATTCAGGCACGTATGAAACATATCTGTGATTCGAGAATGAATGGTAAGTATGTTTGTCACTGATGATATATGAAGTATATGAGAACGGAAGATGTTTATGCACAAATGATTAAGGCAAGGGAGTTAGATGTGAATTATGAAATTGGTATATGAGGTATGCCATGGTTAGTAAGTATGAATTTGGTATTTTATGTGATAAGTTTATTTGTATATGGCTTACTAAGCTTTTAAAGCTTACTTTGTGTGTTTTTCAATTGTTTTATAGATTATCGAAGCTACCAAAAGCTCAGGTATTGTCGAGGATCATCACCACACTATTGAACTATATTTTGGTACTTTTTGAAAAAGTAAATATAGGAATTGATATATGAATTTAGCATGTTTGTGATGGAAATTGAGTAAGAAATTGAATGGTGATTTTATGATATGAATTGTGTATGTTTTGGGATTGTTTTGGTTGAAATTTGAGTATGAAAAATGCTTGGTTTGGTGCTTGTAGGGAGGACCTAAAATGGATGGGAAATTGGCCTTACAAATGGCCTATTTTTTTCCCCACACGGGCAGGGACACGGGCATGTGTCTCTACCGTGTTGCTTGAAGGCCAATTCGAATTGAGCCTGGGCGCTCCACATGGTCTCACACACGGGCGTGTGACTCGACCGTGTGATCCCTGATGCTTAATTAAAACAAGTCAGTGAGTTACACAGCTTATACACACGGGCGTTTCTATTGGCCGTGTGTGGCACACGGGCTAGTACATGGGCGTGTGGCCGGCCATGTGACCCAAGTCAGTATGTATGCCCTGTTTTGCCACAGCCTAGACACACGGGCGTGTCTAATGCTGTGTGAAGCACACGGCCTGCTCATACGGGTGTGTGACCTCTATAGCTTTGAATAAAATGTTGTTTCAGAAAAATTTTGTATGTGTTCAGTTTAGTACCGACCCTTCCCTAGAGCATGTTTAAGGTCTCCTAGACCTTCTAAAGGGACAAAGTAATTGTGAATAATGATGATTTGTTGATGTATAATGTATGTTTGTGAAATAACTGTGAATGGTTCTGATATGTCCGATAATGCCTCTTAACCCTAGTCCAATGACGGATACAGGTTAGGGGTGTTACATTTGGTTGGTATTAGAGCTATGGTTTAGTCAATTCTAGTACTAACATAGCGCGTGTAACACCCCTTAACCCGTATCCGTCGCCAGAATAGGGTTACGAAGCATTACGTAACTAAACAGAACTTACAGAGGTTTATAAACACATACCAGACATAATTTCGAAGGGTGCATCAATATCGAAAATAAGCTTCTTTAATTTTGACTACAACAAAATATGTTTCAATTCACTAATATGATTCCATCCATACCAATGTATCTCTATAGTTCACCAAATGTGCACTATCAAATTTCATAAAGTGATTACATACCAATGATAATAGCCGAAACTACATAATAGCAAAGAAGTTCATTGTTAAGTCAATTTTCACAATAATCACATCAGATACTCATGCTATTCCATTCAAACATATGCGAATATCATAATTCTATGTACTTATCCCCCTACTTGGCAATAATACTAAATAACCATTCACATAACTTCATCAAGCCATTCATTCGTGTTTATGAACTATTGGGCCATTTTCGCATGGCTCGAATATTTACAAGGTCAAAATGAAGTTCAATTCCAAAACAAAGAGCTTAACCTATACATGCCATTGTTTTTCTTTTTTTTTTTTAAAAAATAAACTATTGAAGGTACCAAAATAACGACGATAGTGTGGGTGACTTAAGCTTGAATCTCCGAGCTTGTAGCTGGAAATAAAGATCTATAAAACAGAAGGAAACATAACAATGAGTAAGCTTCCATAAGCTTAGTAAGCTTTGAGCAATACAAACAACTTAAAACTTATAGTTACACGAACATTCAATATCACAAAACTCATTTTTTTCTAAATACATAATCACCTGACCAAATGCACATATATACATAAGGAAAATTCAGCATACGCATTGATTTAAAACTCATACTATAAAGCTAAATCTCATACTTTCATATAGCATCATACATTGGTCGAATGTATCATCATTTCGTGCGTAGGTATAGCACTTATTCACATATACTTCAATCTTAATACTTATGATTCGATCCAAATTAAGTTCACATATGAGTACATGATACATACCTGGCCATTTTAATGTATTGGACATACTCATTTGCAATTATATTGCAAATTCTCATAATCTTAAACTTTGCTCGAATCACCGGCATTAAGCCTGCTAGGCACGAAGCCCGAATGTATCACCGGCTTATAGCCTGCTAGGCACAAAGGCCCGAATACACATCACCGGCACGAAGCCTGCTAGGCACGAGGGCCCGAATACACATCACCGGCACGAAACCTGCTAGGCACGAGGGCCCAAATACACATCACCGGCATGAAGCCTGCTAGGCACGAGGGCCCGAATACACATTACTGGCACAAAGCCTGCTAGGCACGAGGGCCCAAATACACATCACCGGCACAAAGCTTGCTAGGCACGAGGGCCGAAATACACATCATCGAGTTTCATGCATAATTATTCACATTCTAATACATTTCGCATAGCATATCATATTTGTACTTCACTTGCTTCTTTTCAATATATGCATATCATACACATCTTGATATTATTTCATAAATAACAATCGGCCCAACACATGTATATATATACCATTCACTACCCATTCGATTTAATAGAATTGAACACATCAATCTCATATGCACATATCAATCTCTTTAACTTTCATTTCCAATAATCATTCGGCTACAACTCTTATACCATTTCATTTCACAAATAATTTTATTTAAGTAAGATCAAATAGTCATAATTCTTCTAATTTAAATATATATCATGTCATCTTCAAGTATGTGCTAGTTTGATTACTCAAAACTTACTTGGAGTATATCTGAACAACTACTGTCGGCTAGTCAATCACCTTAGCTTTTCCTTTGTCTGAATTTGCTCCTCTAGGCTCTTGAGCTTAATCAAACAAATGTAACTTAGTGTTAATCGATTAAGCAAACATAGTATCGAAATGTGATTGACTTTCTTACTACTAACAATTCAAGCTATATAACTCCAATTAAGAATATTCAAATCAAGGATAATTTCTTATCAATGCCTACAAATGGTAATTTCATTCCATGCCTTTCGAATTACTTTCATTATTTACCTTGCATAAATTTTAAGCTTACAAAAATCCATTTTATTAGCCATTTAGCCAAATGTCATTTAAGTGTATAGCACTTAAACATAAACAAAACATATCACATACCTAAAGCATATTTATATACTCAACTCATTCTCAAGTTCAACCTCATAACATGATCCCATTTCATAATATATACATGGCCGAATGGAAAACTCCTATTCAAACACACTTATTTTTCAATTAAAATGCCAACATTACAAAACACTATGCAGATCCACATTCGGCAACCATTATTTCCATCAATTTAATATATACATAAACCATGAGTTAAACATTTATCCTTGATACTAAATTCACTCAATGCCGTAAATCACATATGGCATTTAAATACTTGTTCTAATGGACATAACCGAATTTTCCCCACATAGCTAAATGAGTTACATAATTCATAAATAACCAACTCAATTCATCATAAATTTCTCTTATAACACAAATTCATCAAAACTCAACAAGGAATACTTCAAATCCCTTGATCGAATGCATAATTTGCTTAATAAATCATTTATAGCAACATTTTTAATCACATATATTCATTCTTCTCAAATTCCTATCAATTCAAGCCTTGTATAAATCTAAACTCAATTTATTAGTCCTAATGGACATGGCCGAATATCCCATTTAACTAATTGGGTCACACAAGCACAAATTTGTATATCTTAAGCTTATTAACATATAATCATATCAATTTATCCTTATAGCATCCCTCAAGCACACCATCATACATTTCTCTCATCAAAACTCCAAAAGCTTCAAAATCCCAATTGTTTCAACAATTGCCAAATGGGATATCCATCATCAAACAAAAAATAGACTCATGGGTTTTATCCTAAGATTAACTATCAACTAAAATCAACAAAAATTTAATGAAGAATTAACATGAATCCTTACCTTGTTAAAAGCTTCAATGGCCGAATGTTAGCCCTTCTTCTCACTTTTCTATTTCAATTTTGGCAAAATGAAGAACAAGCAAACATCTTTGTTCTTTTCACCCCACTTTTTATTATTTTATTATACTTTAATATAATATATAACCAATTAGTTTCAAAATTCTAATATAAAAACATATATTTGTATAAAATAAATCACCATGGCCGGCCACTAAAGAATTAAGTGGAAAATTGACATGCACGTCCTATTATTTTAAAACCATAGATTAATCGGTCCTCTAATTATAACCTATTACATTTTCAAAGTTTCACACATAAATCCCTTTCAATTAGTTTCACATCAAATGATAAAAATCAAAGCATCAACACTTCACATATGCATTTTTTATATACAATAGGCACAAAATTTAACATTCAATTATTTTTATGACTCGGTTTAGTGGTCTTGAATCCACTTCCCGACAAGGGTTAAATTAGAGTTGTCACAGCGCGTGTGAGTCTAGCTATACATGCCATATATTTGTACTGAGATAGTGTGATGATTCCTGACAACTAAAACTGTGTTTTTCATATAGTAAATGGATCTCGAACGAGCTATAACGGACTATGTTGAAAGTAATGCGCCTACTCTTGTTCAAGGGACAATGCTGGCTGATTCTCGACTGATATCTAGTGACCACGAGGGAGAGGCAAAGTAAGCCTTTCCCAGATGATGAATGAGTGGTTCACAGAATTCGTTCGAACGAATCCGGCTATTCAACAACCTCCACCCCCATCTAATCCTCTCCAAATTCCTGTTATGCTCAAGTTGTAATGCCAATTCAGTTAAGCAAGCCTCGAGTTGATAAAATCAGAAAATATGAGGTTGAAGAGTTTCGAGCTACTGTTGATGATGATGCTGGGAGAGTTAAGTTTTGGCTCAAGAATACTATTCGAGTGTTTGATGAATTGTCCTATACTTCAGAAGAAAGTGTAAAATGTGTTGTACCATTACTAAGAGATGCAGCTTACCAATGGTGGAAAACTCTGATCTCTATTGTTCCGATAGAACGAATAACCTAGAATTTCTTTCAAACTGAATTCCAGAAGAAATATCTCAGTTAGAGATTCATAGATCGGAAACGTAAAGAGTTTCTTAACTTGAAACAGGGCTGTATGTCCGTTAAGGAATACGAGCGGGAATTTGTAAGACTGAGTCGATATGCACAAGAATGTGTCTCTACTGAAGGAATATTGTGTAAAAGATTCGAAAATGGTTTGAATGAAGACATTCGTCTGTTAGTCGGGATTTTGGAAATAAAAGAATTCATTGTGCTTGTTGACCGAGCCTGCAAAGCTGAAGAAATCAGGAAAGAGAAAAGAAAAGCTGATTTAGAAGCTAGAGATGTACGAAAATGAACATCGAGTAAATCATTTCAGTACACATCAAAGAAATTTTGAGACAATTATAGCCGTTCAAAGGCTAATGTTGTAACACCCCTAACCCGTTCCGATCGCCGGAGGGGTTACGAGGTAGTACAGAACAAATTCTTTGCAGACATTCAATAATAAATTCAGCATTCACAAAGTTATTCTATTTCGAATGAATCGATACAAGTCATATCTTCGAACAAAGAATAATAAAGGATAATCGTCATATCGATCTTTGCAACTAAATAAAACCGTGTTCTCAAGCTATTAATTTATCATATACAAACACTACTTCAGCATGCCTTACACTCATATAAGTATTATAAAATAATTCACTATTCATTTGGTAATTTACCTTAATAGCCGAATGCATAACCATTTATACCTAGCCTTTTCACATCATAGCAAATACGTCTCATGATCCCATCTTCTAAATGTAATTTAAGTGACCAATCTACTTAGTAACGATTTACTTAAAACAAAAAGTTGATTTATAAAGCATACATAACCACATTTGAAATCTTAACATTTAGGCCATATTCGCATGGCCATGTATACAAGGAAACATTACATCATCGATATCCCAAAAATAAAGTCTATACATGCCAAAATGTTATGCTTAAGACTACAAAACGAGGTACCAAAACGTTGCGGACAAGTGTGATGACTTTGATGACGGTCCCGAGCTTACAACGGATCAAAAGAAATCTAAATAAGAGACAATTGAACACACCAAATGAGTTTCCAACTAAGTAAGTTATAAGCCATAAAATACAAACATTTTGCTTGATATGACGCAATAAATATTAATGAAATAGACATTACAATTAACACTTCAAGAAACATTTGGCTCTTTCTCTCTTTGATAGACAACTACTCATTATAACATTCTTTCGCAAACTCAATTAACACAACCGAACCCATCTATGTCATATATCATTAGATTTTTAAGCTAACTGCAATCATGTTACACCATTCAATTTATAACATACAACCAATTATCTTAAATCTTTCCTCAAAGTATTTAAAGATGACTAAATAATAGATTCACACATTTACGATTCTCCAATCCAATTTCTTATCTCATTCAATAACTTTATTTCCTCATTCAATTCATGTACGTATTGTATCTACAACTGATTTTGCACACTCATAGTGCTCAGTCAGGAAATTCGCACACATAGTCTGTTCAATTCCACACACATAGTGCCATTTGCATTTCATTAAAACCAATCAACTAACTTAATCCAATTCGAATATACTACCACATATCTATCAATCAAGCAAATATATATATATAAATTCAAGAATGATTCTTTCATGATATGTACGTACCATTTATGTATCAAATAACTAAGCTCATAATTGCTTATGCACTTACCTTATGATCCGATGGATTTGCTTCTATGGCTACTTGATAATCTTAGTCTTTCCTTTGTTCGACTCTCCCCTTTGATGTTCTTAAGCTTAATAAATCAAGACATTTCATTTAATTAGATTTCCAATTCATTATCCCTTCTCATTAAAACATATGCATATAGACATTTCTACTTCAATATTCATATACGGCAATAAGGCACCCTTACATATATATATTCTAGTTAATTATCACTCAATATCAAATTCATATCTCCAATCATCTCAATTTACAAACAATCACACATTATATCCACAAAAGGATCATTTGGCATTCACCATATTAATCATAGTAAATTCATCTATTTTCCACTTAGTAAAATCATATTCTAATCCATTTAATTTCTTATATGATCAAGTACACCTTCTATAAGTTAGAGGCTCTCAACTTCCTCTTTATCCAAACTTATCTACCTTAACTCATCTTCAAGTATATAAGAAAGTTAAAACAACTTCCATAACACATGTGTATTTTTGGCCCTTTCAATACCAAATTGGCAAGTCTTTAACAAAGTTACTAAAATCCTCTTCTAAATTCACATTCGGTAAATTGGAGCTAATCAAACAAGCAATCAAATTCTTATTCACCAATTAAACTCATGTTTTAATAATTAGTGCATTCAGCAAGGTCTTTTTACGAGTTAAATTTCAAGACATTATTTTGTACTTCTAATTTCCAAATTGTCCCATAGCCGATTACCTTCAAAGATTACCAAATGCATAATATTTACTTAACTCACCACCTATACTCATAATTGGCCATACGTAGAATTTCTAGAAGATTAAGCAACTATGTTTTGCATTTAGCAAAATTCCATTCGGTATCACTATAGCTATGTACTATTAATCATCTAACCATACACATATATATATACACATATATCTAGCTAGCTCAAATTTCATCTTGATACCATTTCTAAACTAAAATTATCAATCATCCATCACAAGGTACAATTTACTCTTGGTCGAATGCCTCTTTGACATTTAGGCCACACAAGACTCAAATTTATTTACAAACTGAGCTTACAAATTTCCATTCCTATACCATAATCATTTTCTATTTTAAAACATCAAAACTTAACCATTTCTCTCAACTCCTTCCATGGTCGAATGCATATACCAACATCAAACTCAAAGTTTTAACATGGGCTATGTAAAGAACTCATCAACCAACTCAAAAGCACCAAATTCATAAAAATTTAAGCAAAAACTATACATTAATTGCTTGGACAAGATGACCGAATGAATACCCCCTTTTCTTTTACTAAGTTTCTGCTAAGGAAGAACAAAAAGATGAACCACCTTGTTCTTTTCACCATCATTTTATTTTATTAATCTTTATTCCTTAAAATAATATTTTATGCCATAATTTCTTTATTATAAAAAATGTGTATTTTACTCACCTAATACTTTCATGGTCGGCACTATAATTAAAAATGGGGAATTTGACATGCAAATCCCCATGTTTTAATCCATGAATTATTTGGCCACTTCAATTGACCTCACACATTTTCAAATTTTCTCATATAAGTCCTAAGCAAATTCAAATTCAAATGACAAAATCAAAGCATCAAAATTTCACACATGCATTTTTATTAAATAATAGACATAGAATATAGCATTTAATTATTTTTGTGGTCCCGAAAATCTTACCAGTGAATAAATTAGGGTATTGTTCTTTTATAGAGTCCTCAAGCTCCCAAGTAGCTTCTTCCACCCCGTGCTTGACCCACAGCACTTTCACTAACGAAATTTTCTTATTCCGCAATTCTTTCACCTCGTGTGCCAAAATACGAATCGGTTCCTCTTCGTAACTCAAATCAGACTGAATTTCAATCTCTGATGGACTAACCACATGTGAAGGATCGGATCTATAACTTCTAAGCATCGAAACATGAAACACATTATGAATCTTTTCGAGTTCAGGTGGCAGAATCAATCTGTAAGCAACCGGCCCAATCCGTTCTGAAATCTCATATGGTCCGATAACTCTAGGGCTTAATTTGCCCTTACGACCAAATCGGAGTACTTTTTTCCACGGTGAGACCTTTAGAAACGCTTTATCCCCAATCTGATACTCTATATCCTTACGCTTCAAGTCTGCATATGATTTCTGACGATCTGATGCTGCTTTCAAACTATCTCGAATCACTTTCACTTTCTGTTCAGGCTCTTTGATCAGATCAACCCCATAAATCCTATTCTCACTGAGTTTGGTCCAAAACAATGGTGTACAGCATTTACGACCGTACAAAGCTTCATAAGGTGCCATCTAGATACTCGATTGAAAACTATTATTGTAAGTGAATTCAATCAAAGGTAAGTATCGTTCCCACGAACCATTAAACTCAAGGATGCAACATCTCAACATATCCTCGAGTATCTGAATAATTCACTCAGATTGACCATCGGTCTGGGGATGAAAAGTGGTGCTAAAATGCAACTTGGTACCCAACGCATCTTGTAATTTCTTCCAAAATCGCGATGTAAATCCCAGATCTCTATCTGACACAATAGAAGTAGGCATCCCGTGCAATCTCACAATCTGAGCGAATAATCGATACGAACATGGATAAAATGAGTTGTCTTTGTCAATCTATCAATAACAACCCAGATTGCATCTTTCTTGCTCGATGTCAACGATAAACCCGATACGAAGTCCATTGTAACACGATCCCATTTCCACTCAGGTATCATAATTGGCAGAAGCAATCCCGAAGGTACTTGATGCTCGGCTTTCACTTGTTGGCATATCAAACATTTCGACACATCATCAGCAATGTCTCGTTTCATACCGTGCCACCAATATTGACACTTTAGATCGTTGTACATCTTTGTGCTACCCGGATGAACTGACATTCGACTATTATGAGCTTCATTTAAAATCATCGAAATAATCTCTGTATTTTTTGAAACACACAATCAATTGTGAACCTCAAACAATCATTATCGTCAATTTGAAACTCTGAATCTACATTTGGATCACACTGACTCTGTTTAGCAACCAAATCATCATCGATTTTCTGGGTGTCACAAATTTGTCGTATCAACACTGGTTTTGCTTTCAATTCTGCTATCAACATATCATCAGTAGACAAAGCCAATTGTACATTCATCGCTCGAAGGGCAAACAGTGATTTTAGACTTAGAGCGTCCGTAAACACGTTAGCTTTTCCCGGGTGATAATCAATGACGAGCTCGTTATCTTTCAACAACTCTAACCACTGCCATTGTCTCAAATTCAAATCTTTCTAAGTCATCAAGTATTTTAGGCTTTTGCGATCAGAATAAACATGGCATTTCTCTCCAAATAAGTACTGGCGCCAAATTTTTAGTGCGAAAACAATAGCGGCTTATTTGAGATCATGTGTCAGATAGTTTTTCTCGTGAGGCTTTAACTGTCTTGAGGCATAAGCAACGGCTTTACCCTCTTGCATCCAAACACAGCCCAAGCCATTCAAAAAGGCATCACTAAAGACCACAAATTCCTTACTAGATTCTAGTTGAACTAACACTGGAGCTTCAGTTAAAAGGACTTTCAATTGGTCGAAACTTTTCTGACACTTTTTCGACCACTCAAATTTGACATCCTTCTGAAGCAGCTTTGTCAACGGAGTTGTTATCGTCGAGAAACCTTTCACAAATCTTCTATAATACCCGGCTAGTCCCAGAAAGCTCCGGACTTCCGAAACATTCTTCGGAGGCTTCCAATCCACTATAGCAGAAATTTTGGTCGGATCTACTCTGATGCCCGATGCGGATACAACATGTCCCAAAAAGCTGACTTCATGCAACCAGAATTCACATTAACTAAACTTCACGAAAAGCTGATTGTCTCACAGAGTTTGTAACACCAATCTGAGGTGTTCAGCATGCTCATTTTCATCACGCGAGTAGATCAAAATGTCATCAATAAACACTACCACAAACCGATCTAGATACTGTCGGAAAATCCAGTTCATTAAATCCATGAAAATCGCAGGGGCATTACTGAGCCCAAACGGCATCACCAAAAACTCGTAATGTCTGTATCTCATTCTAAAAGTAGTTTTAGGTATATCGGAGTCTCTAACTCACAATTGATAATAGCCCGATCTCAAGTCTATTTTGAAAATACCGAAGCTCCCTTTAGCTGGTCAAATAAATCATCAATTCTCGGCAATGGATATTTATTCTTTATCGTGACTTTATTGAGTTGACAATAATCGATGCACATTCTCATAGTTCCGTCTTTCTTTTTCACAAACAGTACTGGCGCACCCTAGGGAGAGAAACTCGGTCGGGCGAAACCCCTATCTGTCAGCTCTTACAACTGAGATTTCAATTCTTTTAATTCGGTCGGCGCCATGGGATACGGAGCTATCGAAATTGGAGTCATTCCTGGTACTAGCTCTAAGCCGAACTCAACTTCTCGAACAGGGGGTAGTCTAGGTAACTCCTCAGGAAATACATCCGGATATTCACAAACCACAGGCACAGTTACAAGCTTCCCTTCAGATACTTTATTATCTAATACATACACCAAATAAGCTTCACGCCCCTTTTTCACATATTTTTGAGCCAACATCGAAGATATTACTGCCGGTAGTCTGTTCAAATAGGTGGACTCAACTCGGATTATTTCACCACTCGAACATTGTAGATCAATGGTTTTTCTTTTACAATTCACCACTGCATCATGCACAGATAACCAATCCATACCAAGGATAATATCGAACTCGTCAAATGGCAATAGCATCAAATCGGCTCGGAAATAAGAGTTTCGAATCATTATAGGACAGTTCTTGCACATTTTGTATACTGACCCAAAGGGTTTGAAACTCGAATTATGAACTCAGTAGACTCAACAAGAAGAGTCTTACTAGATGCCAGAGTTTCACACACATATGAATGGGTTGACCCAGGATCAATCAAAGCAACTACATCAGAATCCAAAAGAGTGAAAGTACCGGTAATAACATCAGGGGAAGAAGCATCCTCTCTAGCACGGATAGCATAAGCTCTTGCAGGAACATGAGCCTCTGACCACATAGCTGTATCAGAAGTCCCTCTCTGAGTACCACTCCTACCTCCCGCACTTCTCGGTGTCCTACCCCTAACAGCAGCACCACTTGACCTCATATCTCTTATATTATCTTTCTCAACAGGTTTCGTACAATTTCGAACATAATGATCTAGCGATCTGCATCTATAACAAGCTCGATTATTAATCTTGCCCCAACACTCGCCCACATGTCGTCTTCCACACTGTTGACATTCTGGTTTCATCTGTCGATTATTGCCCACACTAGCAACCGAAGTAGCTCGAGAATCCGTCAAAGGTCGTTCTCGAATTGAAATCTCAGAATTTGTCTTTGACTTGTTACATTCATCTCTGAATTTCTTTGAGGCCGAAAATGAAGCTTTTCCCGTGGATCTCTTGCTGAAATCTTTAGCTTCGGATTCAGCGTTTCTTTTCTCCTTCCCAAGCTCCTCTGCCTTGTAAGCCCGTTCAACGAGTACTACGAATTCTCTTATTTCAAGAATACCCACAAGCAGTTTTATGTCTTCGTTTAATCCTTCTTCAAATCTTTTACGCATTGCATCTTCATTAGCAACACATTCTCGAGCGTAACGACTGAGCCTTACAAATTCACGTTCATATTGCGATACAGTCAGACGACCTTGTTTAAGTTCCAGATATTTTTTGTGCTTCTGGTCGATAAATCGCTGACTTATATATTTCTTGCGAAACTCTGTCTGAAAGAAATCCCACGTAACCCGTTCCTTTGGAATAATCGCAATTAAAGTACTCCACCAGTAATAAGCCGCATCTCGAAGCAAGGACATAACACATTTTAGACATCATTAGGTGTGCAAGACAGTTCATCAAATACACGAAGGGTATTATCCAACCAAAATTCGGCCCTTTCTGCATCATCAGTAGCTGTGGGTCTGAATTCTTCAGCCCCGTATTTTCTGATCTTATCAACAGGGGGTTTACTGAATCTCAACGAATCGGTGGTCGTAGGCATTACAGGTACCGGGGGAGGATTGTTTAAATTAGGGGGTTGTTGAGCAGCCAGATTTGCACGAGTATACTGGGCAAACCATTCATTCATTATGGAATAGAGGGCTTGCCTAACTCCATCTTCTTGGTTACTTGTGGATGGTTGAGAATCTACCGGCGCTATCCCTTGCGAGGGAGCAGATGCTATACTCTTTACATCATCCGCTATGACTTGCTCGGGGTCAAGTTCCATTTTCTATACAAATTCAAATTTTAACTGTCAAAAGTCATCACACTATCACATTATCATATTTCGTCATGTATAACTATTCTTACGCACGCTACAGTAGTCCTAGAATCGACTAAACCGTAGCTTTGATACCAATAAAATGTAACACCCCTAACCCGTTCCAATCGCCAGAGGGTTACGAGGTAGTACAGAATAAATTATTTGCAGACATTCAATAATAAATTCAGTATTCACAAAGTTATTCTATTTCAAATGAATCGATACAAGTCATATCTTTGAACAAAGAATAATAAAGGATAATCATCATATCGATCTTTGCAACTAAATAAAACCGTGTTCTCAAGCTATTAATTTATCATATACAAACACTACTTCAGCATGCCTTACACTCATATAAGTATTATAAAATAATTCACTATTCATTTGGTAATTTACCTTCATAGCCGAATGCATAACCATTTATACCTAGCCTATTCACATCATAGCAAATACGTCTCATGATCCCATCTTCTAAATGTAATTTAAGTGACCAATCTACTTAGTAACGATTTACTTAAAACAAAAAGTTGATTTATAAAGCATACATAACCACATTTGAAATCTTAACACTTAGGCCATATTCGCATGGCCATGTATACAAAAGGAAACATTACATCATCAATATCCCAAAAATAAAGTCTATACATGCCAAAATGTTATGCTCAAGACTACAAAACGAGGTACCAAAACATTGCAGACAGGTGTGATGACTTTGATGACAGTCCCGAGCTTACAACGGATTAAAAGAAATCTAAATAAGAGACAATTAAACACACCAAATGAGTTTTCAACTCAGTAACTTATAAGCAATAAAATACAAACATTTTGCTTGATATGATGCAATAAATATTAATGAAATAGACATTACAATTAACATTTCAAGAAACATTTGGCTCTTTCTCTCTTTGATAGACAACTACTCATTATAACATTCTTTCGTAAACTCAATTAACACAACCAAACCCATCTATGTCATATATCATTAGATTTTTAAGCTAACTACAATCATGTTACACCATTCAATTTATAACATACAACCAATTATCTTAAATCTTTCCTCAAAGTATTTAAAGATGACTAAATAATAGATTCACACATTTACGATTCTCCAATCCAATTTCTTATCTCATTCAATAACTCTATTTCCTCATTCAATTCATGTACATATTGTATCTACAACTAATTCGCACACTCATAGTGCCCAGTCAGGAAATTTGCACACATAGTCTGTTCAATTTCGCACACATAGTGCCATTCATATCCGCACACATAGTGCCATTCAAATCCGCAAACATAGTGCCATTCAATCTGCACACATAGTGCCATTCAAATCCGCACACATAGTGCCATTCAATTCGCACACATAGTGCCATTTAATCCGCACACACAGTGCCGTTCATATCTGCACACATAGTGCCATTCAAATCCGCACACATAGTGCCATTCAATCCGCACATATAATGCAATTGCCATTTCATTAAAACCAATCAACTAACTTAATCCAATTCGAATATACTACCACATATCTATCAATCAAGCAAATATATATATATATATAAATTCAAGAATGATTCTTTCATGATATGTACGCACCATTTATGTATCAAATAACTAAGCTCATAATTGTTTATGCACTTACCCTATGATCCGATGGATTTGCTTCTATGGCTACTCGATAATCTTAGTCTTTCCTTTGTCCGACTCTCCCCTTTGATGTTCTTGAGCTTAATAAATCAGGACATTTCATTTAATTAGATTTCCAATTCATTATCCCTTCTCATTAAAACATATGCATATAGACATTTCTACTTCAATATTCATATACGGTAATAAGGCACCATTACATATATATATTCTAGTTAATTATCACTCAATATCAAATTCATATCTCCAATCATCTCAATTTACAAACAATCACACATTATATCCACAAAAGGATCATTCGGCATTCACCATATTAATCATAGTAAATTCATCTATTTTCCACTTAGTAAAATCATATTCTAATCCATTTAATTTCTTATATGATCAAGTACACCTTCTATAAGTTAGAGGCTCTCAACTTCCTCTTTATCCAAACTTATCTACCTTAACTCATCTTCAAGTATATAAGAAAATTAAAACAACTTCCATAACACATGTGTATTTTCGGCCTTTTCAATACCAAGTTGGCAAGTCTTTAACAAAGTTACTAAAATCCTCTTCTAAATTCAAATTCGGTAAATTGGACCTAATCAAACAAGCAATCAAATTCTTATTCACCAATTAAACTCCTGTTTTAATAATTAGTGCATTCGGCAAGGTCATTTTACAAGTAAAATTTCAAGACATTATTTTGCACTTCTAATTTCCAAATTGTCCCATAGCCGATTACCGTCAAAGATTACCAAAGTTACAATATTTACTCAACTCACCACCTATACTCATAATTGGCCATACATAGAATTTCTAGAAGATTAAGCAACTATGTTTAGCATTTAGCAAAATTCCATTCGATATCACTATAGCTATGTACTATTAATCATCTAACCACACACACATATATATATACATATATCTAGCTAGCTCAAATTTCATCTTGATACCATTTCTAAACTAAAATTATCAATCATCCATCACAAGGTACAATTTGCTCTTGGCTGAATGCCTCTTTGACATTTAGGCCACACAAGACTCAAATTTATTTACAAATTGAGCTTACAAATTTCCATTCCTATACCATAATCATTTTCTATTTTAAAGCATCAAAACTTAACCATTTCTCTCAACTCCTTCCATGGCCGAATGCATATACCAACATCAAACTCAAAGTTTTAACATGGGCTATGTAAAGAACTCATCAACCAACTCAAAAGCACCAAATTCATAAAAATTTTAACAAAAATCATACCTTAATTGCTTGGACAAGATGACCGAATGAATACCCCCTTTTCTTTTATTAAGTTTCGACTAAGGAAGAACAAAAAGATGAACCACCTTGTTCTTTTCACCATTATTTTATTTTATTAATCTTTATTCCTTAAAATAATATTTTATGCCATAATTTCTTTAATATAAAAAATGTGTATTTTACTCACCTAATTCTTTCACGGCCGGCACTATGATTAAAAATGGGGAATTTGACATGCAAATCCCCATGTTCTAATCCATGAATTATTTGGCCACTTCAATTGACCTCACACATTTTCAAATTTTCTCATATAAGTCCGTCTAAGCAAATTCACATTCAAATGACAATATCAAAGCATCAAAATTTCACACATGCATTTTTATTAAATAATTGACATAGAATATATCATTTAATTATTTTTGTGTCTCGGTTTTGTGGTCCCGAAACCACTTTTCGACTAGGGTCAAATTACGGCTGTCACAAATGTGGGACATTTGAGTAGAGATCGTGCAAGATAACATTCAAGCTTCAGAGATCCAGTTACTTCAATTGCTAGTGTTATAAATGTCAGATCTGATCGACCTGAGTGTAGACATTGTGGTAAAAGACATCTCAATAGTTGTAGATTGAACGATCGAGCTTGCTTTAAATGTGGATCCTTAGATCACTTTATCCTAGATTGTCTCGAGTCTATTGAACAAGAGATTGTGCAGAATCTGAAATCGAATAACACTTCAGCTAGAGGTAGACCTCCCAGAAATACGGGAAATGTGAGTGCTAGTCAGAGAGCTATGAAATATACACCTGTGAGATTTGAGGTGAGAGCACCTACCAGAGCCTATGCTATTCGCGCTCATGAAGAAACTTCATCTCCAGACATCATTACCGCTACTTTTACTCTTTATGATACTTCTGTGATTGCATTGATAGATCCACGATCTACTCATTCGTATATATGTATGAACTTAGTTTTCAGTATGACTTTGCCTATAGAGTCTACTGAATTTGTAATTAAGGTATTGAACCCCTTAAGCAAGTGTGTTCTAGTCGACAAAGTGTACAAGAATTATCTGTTGATGTTAAGAGATATCTGTTTTCCAACTAATCTGATGTTATTACCCTTTGATGAATTTGATATAATTCTGAGTAACGCTCCAATTTTTGGGATTTTTCAGGATTTCTTCGATTTAGGTGAAATCTTGAAATTTCTTTGGTAGATCATTAAAATTTGTGTTTTAAGTATGTTAGTGGGCCTTTGAAGGCCCAAGCCTAAGTTAAAACCCGGTAGAATTTTAGAATTTTGAATTTAAAGTGAAGGGGACTTAATTAAGTGGGCTTTTAAGAAAAAGGGAGTAAAATATGACACAAGTGAGCCCTTTGTAAAGTGGCAATGTGGCGCGACTTAGTTCCTAAAAAAGTGGCGTGTGGGTGTGTGTGCAAGGGCCAGAGTTCAAGTCGCTTGGTAAGCAAGCTGGTATTTTATTTTTGTTGCATATGCTGGGTATGTGATGGAACTCAGGTGGAACTCTACTGAAGAGAGTTTGAGTTGGCCGGCCAAGGGACTTTGTTGTGGCAATTGTGGCTAGGGGTGTGAGAGGTTGTCAATTTCGGCAATTGGGAAGTAAGTACCGATTTCTCCTAGTAGCTAACCTTCAGGATTTTGTCAAGTGAGATATTTTTCTTTCTGTCGATTAGGTATAGCACCCCTACCTCTCTTTTCTTTCCTTCCATATGTTCTAAAAGCCGAAAACGTGACCTACAAACCCTCTTGGTGCCGTCTTGCCCAAACAGTCAAAATCTCCCTCACTTTTCATCCCAAAACCGAATCAATTACCCTCTCCTCTTTTCTTTCCTTCTTCTCTCTTTTACATTAGTCTCTTCAAACCTTACTTAGCTGATTGCCTCAAGGTTAAACCCGAATCTTTTCTAGCCAAACTCTTCCTGACTGATTTCCATAAAAGCTAAAATCTCGAAAAGTTTAGCTTTTGTGTCGATTTTTTCTTGGCCAAACCCCCCATTTTCTTCTTTATCTCTTCTAGTCGAATCTCATACTCTCATAACTCTTGTCGACATTCTCTCCTTTTTAGTTACAAAACTTCTACTTTTCTTCTCCTCCATCATACCAAAAGCCGAAATCATCATACTCATAGTGATTTGGAAGTCGAACCCTTAGATCTCTTATATTCACTCTCTGCTCGTGTTTGGGGCTAGATTTGCGTCAGATCTGAGATAATAAAGGGTTGGAAGCATTCTTGTTTAGTAAATCTTTGGTAAGTGTTCAGATCCCTTTTTATACGTTATTTCGGGATTTAAGAAAAAGCTGAAAACCCCTTTGTAGGGTGGCTGTCGACTAGGACTAAAAGGGTTTAGTGGTGTTATTTGATTTGTATTGTGCTAGTGAGGACTAAAGGCTACCGATCAAGGGCTTCGACAATTAGAACGACTAGATCTAGAGCTAGTCGCTATTTTCGATAGAGGTAAGTGTTCTAAGGCCCTAAAGGATGTTGGCCGAATGTGGTAAGTGAGTATTATGTTAGTTATCATCGATTTGTAAACTGATATCATAGTGATCGATTTTAGGATACCCGTGGGAGATCTCATTAGCATTCATCGCCAATCAGGTGTGTAAATGAACACCCTCTGGTAGTCTAAATCGGCAAAAGTCGAAAAGTCGAAATGCCGAAATTTTGGCATTTCGTGGGCTTGTGAGCATCCGAGCGCTCGTGAGTTGGTTGGCAATAGTCAAATCTGCAATCGCAACTGGTAAGATGGATGAGTGAGCAATTTCATGCATCTCGGTAAATTAGGTCTCGATGGGCTAAATCACTAAAAGAACAAAAAGCTGAAAAAAATCCCGAAAATCCTATAAATCACTCATAATTTATTTAATTACTAAACTAAACAGCAATTTCAATAACAATCATATCTTAATAATGATAATAATAATATTTAAACTTCTAAATTACTCAGGCTATCTTCCATCCGAACTCAGACCCAAAGCCAAATTCTTCTAGGCCCAAATTTAGGGTGTTACAACTCTACTCCCCTTAAAGAAATTTCGTCCTCGAAATTTTCAAATAATAAAATAGTCATGCAACACTATGCTACTACACTATCGCTGCGCACTCTGATCTAAATAATTTTTGTACAACCCAGAACATCTAATTATCGAAGTAAATAAACATTAACACTTGTGCCCCCAATTCGTATCCCCCCATCACACACTCCTAACTAGAATAAGCTTTGCAATCAAGAGCTCGATGTTCCAGGGACCCACATATAAAGCATGCTCTTTTCTCCCTATGGCATTCCCCCGGATGATGGCTGTGGCAGTTCTTGCAAGCCGGAAAGTTTGGTCGTACCTTAGCATGTTTTACAAAATGAGACTCCATCCTCTGCGAACTAGGATCCTTCCTCTTCTTACACTCTAAGCACCCTGCTTGAAGCGTCTCTCTAATTTCCTTAATTTTGGTATCCAATACTTCTTCTACCACTTTCCTTATTAACTCAGCCAACGCCTCAGTACCGAACTTCGAGTTACCGCTACCCGAAGTTGGCAACCTTTGCTTACCCTCAGAATCCATATCAATACTCTACATTACCAGCACACATATCAAGTAACTACAGAGTTCTCAAAAATTTTACTGTTTAATCGTATGTCTTACACAGAGATAGTATTTTAGAGGTTTTTTTGTTTTTACAGAATCATAGCCTAGCTACGGTCTCAATCTTTTAATTTCTCTACAATCTCAGTCTCTACAATTTTTCAGTATTACTCTACCTACGATATCATAATAAGGCCTCAGTTCTATCTACAGAATTATTTTAGTACATTACAGAATATAAAGCAGAAATACTTACAGACTTGGTACCGGGGATTCAGTGTGCCACTTCTTTAGTTATCCATTTCAAAAAACTCAGAAAGATCCAAAATCAAACCTTTAAACATGTCTATTTTGGAGAAAAAAAGTTTGAAAAGAGTTTTTTTTTCTAAATTTTCAAAAATCAATTTCCAAAAATACCCTTCTTGGGCTTACTCCATAAAACTTTCGAAAACTTTTTAGACCCGCTCCACAGCCGAGTTGTTGCAACCTGACTCTGATACCTCTAAATGTAACACCCTAAACTCGGCCCAGACGTTATGGCCAGATCCAACGTGTCACATTGAAATATTTAAGAAAACCCATGCTTCATCCAAAATCTTTCTTAGTGTTTTGAAAAGGTTGTCCTTGCTACGTTAATAAAGTGAATGGAAGCTGTGCACCAGGTAGGTATCCAAAACAGAGGAGGTCAGCCATGTGGGCTGCTTAAGTACCAAGCTCTTGATTGGATCCAATCTTAGACATGCCCACAACCATCGCCACACTCTAGCTTAGTGATTTGTTTTGGAAAACAAGTTGATTTGGAATTCATTTAGGTAAATATATTTGATAATTCATTTTATTGTATCATTGCATTATTTGAAACAAGTATCATTTCGAAAACGTGTCCTAAGTCGAGCCTAGTTTAAAACCATATCCGACAAGTAAAATAAAAAGTATAAAGTAAAATAATCCCCGAAAGTAATTAAAATGGCCTTATTACAACCCAAAACCAAGTAACAATAACACTTAAAATATAAATTTTAAGACTAGGTACTTTATAAAAATAGTCCGATAGCGATCACCATGGCCACTCTGAATCCCCTCCGGCTCCAAGTCTTCACATCAAGGCTCACCTGCAAGGTTAAGGAAAAGGGGTGAGTTTGGAAACTCAGTGTGCAACAAGCCCTTTCAGAGCCCAAATTAATAACAGCATACTGGGCCTAAGCCCCAATTCGGTCTCAACAACCACTGGGCTGAAGCCTTTTCTCATAAATCATATCACTGGGCCGAAGCCTTTCTCATAAATCATATCACTGGGCTGAAGCCTTTTCTGTAAATAGTATGGCCCATAGGCCCATTCCAATATCACATGTAATATCAATAAATGTATACAAGCCCATTTGGGGAGACTACTCAACCCACCATCCGCTACTCTCCACCCGTACCAACCAAGCTCTCCATGTGGGGAATAACTCAACCCACCCAACCAAACTCTCCACTGGCAGCATAGCTGCTTTATCATATAACTGGAGGCCTAGCCTCTTTTAATAACTAGGGCAAAGCCCCTTTTCGGTATCTGTGGCATTGCCACTTACACTTCCTCCACTAATAAACCCAACCCATGCATATAATGAGTATATCATGGCATATCATGTGCATATCATAGCATATCATGTGCATATCATGGCATATCATGTACAAAAACAGTATCACATGCATCTTAATCATAACATGACTCTAGGGGTATAATGGTCATTTTCACCTAGGGGCAAAATAGTCATTTTCCTATTATAAGGGTAATTTTGTTATTTTATCAATTATTAGGGTTTTCCATGCTCATTATCAATTATCAACAATTCCGAGTGTTTAAACGATAATTTAAATCCATTTCAACTAATTCGGGCTTTTGGGCCCAAAACCCCTAATGGGCCCTACTTAGCCGATTAGCCATCTAGGCCCATTTAGCCTATATTCCATAACGGTATTAACTGCCTTAATATGCAATTTATCCAGATTCCATTTTCTACCAAATTTACCCAAATGGGCCCGAAAGCCCTTTAGGCCCGATTTTAGCCCCTCGAAGCCCAACTTATCGTGATGCACGAAATCGTGCCCTAACCTGTTTTAACGATCTCGATCATCGAACTTAGCGTATCTAACTAACCTATGAGCATTTGCATATTCATGAGTCCTCGAAATGCCAAAATTTCGGCATTTCGGCTTTTAGGCTATTGCCGAATTTAAACTACCAAGAAGGGTTTGTTTACACACCTGACTTGCGACTTCCACCACGAGATCTCCCACGCGACGAACCTACAGTTAATCACTAGGTTACTAACTACAAACCGATGAAGCCAACTTACCAGACTATTGCCATATTCGGCTACCATACAAACAATCCATATCACCCTTACCTTTGCCGAATCTGATTGCTTAGATCCAAGACTAGCCACACCAATAATCCAAGCCTTTGATGCTCCTTCAAAAATCACCTATTTCTCTACATAAGACCATAAAACTGAATGAAAGAGGCCAATAAGGCCCTAAGCCTAAAACGACAACCTCCCTAAAGATTTAAGGGTTTCAGCTTTTCTTAACTTCCATAACAATGAATTGAACCAAGGTTTCAAACACTTACCAACTGTTCTCTTACTAATGATTCCAACTCATACTATCTGAAATCTGACACGAATCTTGCCCACAAAGTATCAGCAGAAAACGAATCCCTGAGACTTCAGGATTCGCTACTAAGTCCCTAAAAGTGTTGTGTTTTCGGCTTTTGGATCAAAGAAGAAGAAAGTGTTTATGGACTGAAGGGGTGTTGATGATAGAGATTAGAGGCTTTTGAGAGAGTAAGATTCAGTTTAACAGAAGAAAAGAATAAGGGTGTACCATAAAAAGAAATCGACACTTCTTGTAACCTTTGGGATTTTGGCTTTGTTTAAAGTATTCGGCTAAAGAGAGAAAAAGAGGGAAGTAGGTCCGGTTTTTTTCTAGAGATTAAAGAGGAAGAGAATGAGTGAAAAACAAAAAAAGAGTATGGGAGAAGAGGATGAAAGCAGAAGAGAGGAATTTTGGTTATGGCTAATCGGTACAAAAATAAAATGTCAAAATATGCCTGACTTAGCTGAAATGCCGAATTTGCACTACACAAGTCCCTTGGCTGGCCATCACCTATTCGAATCTCCTAAAATCTCTCCTAATTATCCTCCCCTTTATCACTCCTTGATTCATGCTTAAGCCGAATTCAAACTCCTCCATCAGAGTCTACTTGGGTTCCAACACTCACCCTTCTTGCACATAAAAAAAAATAAATACCCTCATTTGCTTACCTTGCAACTTGAACCTTGGCCCTTGTACACTCCTCCAGACGCCACTTTTATAGGAGCTTAGTGGCTTCATCTTGCCACTTTACCAAGAGCTCACTTGTGTCACATTTTACCCCAAGTTTCTTATAAGACCTCCAACTCAAGCCTCCCTATTCTTTAAGTCCAAAAATCAAAAAATTCTACCGGTTTTAACCAACACATGGGCCTTCCATAGGCTCATTTACACACTTTAAACATGAACTACACAGCAAAAATACCAAAATTTCAAAATTTTACTAAAAACACAAAAACTCGAAAAGAATCCCGAAAATCCTTTAAATCACTCATAATTTACTTAATTAATAAACTAAACACCAATTTCAATAATAATCATATCTTAATAATGATAATAATAATATTTAAACTTCTAAATTACTCAAGCTATCTTCCATCCAAACTCAGACTCAAAGCCCCATTCTTCTAGGCCCAAATTCAGGGTGTTACAAGTGGCTTGGCCACGTTATCTGAGCAGCTATCCTGCGACTGTGGTGTGTTGGGCTGGGTGGGTCGAGTTATTCCCCACAGTTGTGTTGGGTTGGTACGGGCGGTGTGTAGCGGATGGATTTAGGCTGGGTTTTGGAATGCATGCATTAATACTGATCTGTTACTGTAATGGGCCTATGGGCCGCACTATTTACTGAATAGGGCTTCGGCCTAGAGGACTGTATCTGAGTAAGGCTACAGCCCAGTAATTGAATACTGAATAGGGTTTCGGCCCAGTTATTACTGAGTCTAGATAGGGCTTAGGCCTAGTAAGCTTGAGCTGATTTGGGCTCTGGTGGGGCTTTCTTTACACACTGAGTTTCCAAACTCACCCCCTACCTTTCATCTATGCAGGTGAGCCCTAAGCTAGTGGACTTGGAGCTGGAGTGATTCAGAGTGGCCGCGTGGACTACACTTGATGGTTTTTGAATAAGTCTTTTACTTTCATTTTTATTATTTTTCATTACGGTTTTGGGTTTGTAATAAGGCCACTTTAAGTATTTTAATTTGGGTTTTTAATTCTTTATTTATAATTTGATTTAAATGAGTAGACTAAGGCTACGCGGGTTTTTCCTAAAATTAAACAACGTTTTCAAAATAAAACACTCGTATCAAATGGATAACAAATAGACAACCAAAATCTTGAAACAAAGTGAATTCTAAACTGGTAGTGGATAGGATGTTCACAGTATTCAACCTGGATTTTCTTCCCAAACTATATTTACGGTTTTGCAAAACTCACCCTAATCGTAAAGACTAAAGAACATATAGCAACCCGTCGTTTATGTGACACATCAGACTTAGCCTTAACGTCTGGGCCGGGTTTGGGGTGTTACATTCTGGGTATGGATTGGCTAACTTTGCATGATGCTATTGTGAATTGCAAACGAAAAACTATTAATTTGAGATGTCAGGATGGTGAAATAATCTGGATTGAATCTAATGATTTGAATGGGTTGCCGGCTGTGATATCTTCGATGAAAGCTCTGAATTATGTGAAAAAGGGTTGTAAAGCTTATTTTACATATGTGATTGATATGAAAGTGTCCGAAAAGAAAATTGAATCAGTGTCTGTTGTTTTTGAATATCCATACGTATTTCCTGATGAACTACCAGGATTACCACCGATACAAGAAGTTGAGTTTGGCATTGAATTAGTTCCGGGAACAAATATAATATCAATAGCTCCGTATAGAATGGCACCGATCGAATTAAAAGAATTAAAAGTTCAGTTGCAAGAGTTGACAGATAGAGGTTTCACATGACCGAGTTTTTCTCCCTGGGGTACACCGATTTTTTTGTGAAAAAGAAAGACAAAACTATGAGAATATGCATTGACTATCGTCAGTTAAATAAAGTGACCATTAAGAACAAATATCCTTTGTCAAGAATTGATGATTTGTTTGATCAGTTGAAAGGGGCTACTGTGTTTTCAGAGAAAGATTTTAGATCGGGCTACTACCAGTTGTGAGTAAAAGATTTAGACATTCCAAAAACTGCTTTCAGAATGAGGTATGGGCATTATGAATTTTTAGTTATGCCTTTCGGATTAACGAATGCTCCTATTATTTTTATGGACTTGATGAACAGAATTTTTAAACCGTACTTAGATTGATTTGTTGTTGTATTCATTGATTACATTTTGATTTATTCGCGTGATGAAAATGAACATGTCAAATATTTGAGAATTGTGCTACAGACTTTGGTGATAAGCAACTATTTGCAAAAGTCAGTAAATGCGAGTTCTGGTTAGGTGAAGTTGGTTTTCTGGGCCATATTGTATCAACATCTGGTATATGAGTTGATCCGAGCAAGATTTCAGCTATCTTAGATTGGAAGCCTCCGAGAAATGTGTTTCAAGTCTGTAGTTTTCTGGGACTTGTTGGTTATTACTGAACATTCGTAAAAGGCTTTTCAATTATTGCAACTCCATTAACGAAATTGCTTTAGAAAGACGTTAAGCTCGAATGGTCCAAAAAGTGCTAGAAAAGTTTTGATCAGTTGAAAGCCTTATTGATTGAAGCTTCAATTTTGGTACAGCCAGAATCAAGTAAATAGTTTGTGATTTATAGTGATGCTTCATTGAACGGCCTGGGTTGTGTTTTGATGCAAGAAGGTAAAGTTATAGCCTATGCTTCTAGACAATTGAAGCCGTATGAAAAGAATTATCCAACACACAACCTTGAATTAGCTGCAATTTTGTTTGAGTTAAAAATTTGGTGCCACTATCTGTTCAGTGAAAAATGTCATGTGTATTCAGATCATAAAAGCCTGAAATATCTGATGACTCAGAAAGATTTGAATCTATGACAAAGAAGATGGTTAGAATTGTTAAAAGACTACGAGCTAGTTATTAATTATCATCCAGGAAAAGCAAATGTGGTGGTTGGTGCTTTAAGTTAGAAATTGATGTTTACTCTATGTGCAATGAATGCCCATTTAGTTCTATTTGATGATGTTTTAGTTTTAACTAAATTAAAAGCGAGACCATTGTTTTTACAGCAGATTTGTGATGTCTAAAAAGTTGACAATGAAATGGTAGCGAAACAAGCTCAGTGTGATTTGGATCCTAATTCAGAATTTTGAGTTCATGATGATAATTGTTTGAAATTCCAAGATCGAATATGTGTTCCAAGAAATCCAGAGTTGACTCAAATGATTTTGAACGAAGCTCATAATAGTTGTTTATCTGTTCACTTGTGAAGTACAATAATGTATAATGATTTGAAACAACTTTACTGGTGGCCTGGAATGAAAAGAGATATCTTTGAATTTGTTTCAAAATGTTTGACCTGTCAGCAAGTTAAAGCTAAACATTAGGTGCCATCCGTTTTGTTACAACTGATTATGATTCCTAAGCGGAAATGGGATAGAGTGACGATGGATTTTGTTTCAGGTTTGCCCCTAACTCTGAGAAAGAAAGATGCAATTTAGGTTGTGGTTGACAGATTGACAAAATCAACTCATTTTATTCCAATAAGAACGGATTATTCGTTTGATAAATTTGTTGAGTTATACGTTTCGGAGATCGTAAGATTGCACGAGGTGCCATTATATATTGTGTCGGATAGAGATTCGAGGTTTACTTGGTGGTTTTGGAAGAAACTGCAAGAGGCTTTAGATACGAAATTATATTTCAGTACTACTTTTCACTCATAGATGGATGGTCAATCCGAGCGGATCATTTAGATACTCAAGGACTTGTCAAGATTTTGCATTCTTGAGTTTTGAGGTACGTGGGAATGGTATTTTCCATTGATTGAATTCGCATATAATAATAGATTTCAATCGAGCATTAAAATGGCACCGTACGAAGCCTTATATGGTAGAAAATGTCGAACACCTCTGTACTGGTATAAGCTTAGTGAGAATAAGATTCACAGGGTTGATTTGATAAAAGAAACTGAGTAGAAAGTGAACAAATTGTTTCTAAAAGTGTCCCCATGGAAAAAATACTCTGATTTCGTAGAAAAGGCAAATTGAGTCTGAGGTTCATCGGGCCTATGAACTTATCAAGCGTATTGGACCGGCTGCATATAGATTGTTGTTGCTATCTGAGCTAGAAAAGATTCACAATGTATTTCAAGTATCGATGCTTCGATGATACAGACCCGATCCCTCGCATGTAATTTCTCCGTCTGAGATAGAAGTTAGGTCTGATATGACTTATGAAGATGAATCGATCTATATTTTGGCTCGCGAGGTTAAAGAGTCGAGAAATAAGAAAATTTGTTAGTAAAAGTGTTATGGCATCGGTACGGAGTTGAAGAGGGTAGCCAAAGCCCGATGATGCTATGAGATAACAATATCTGAACCTATTCAACTGTAAGATTTTTAGGGATGAAAATCCCTAAGGGGGGAGAGTTTTAATAGCCGAGTTTAGACCCCAGTCAGAACAGTGGTTTTGGGACCACAAATCTAAGTTAGAAAAATATTTTAATATTATTTTCTATGTTTTCGGTATGATATACGATATGTGTGAAAATTTTGTATGAAATTTTTATCGTTTGTATGGCTGATTTGAGAAAAAAGACTTAATCGCATAAAATGTAAATGTGGCATATTAATTGTTAAAGTGCTTATTTGTTATGATTTATTAAAGGTAAGTTCCTTATGTTGTGAAAAGACCATTGTTAGTGGAAGTAGTCATAAATGACCTTGAATTGGATGATTATTAAGTTATTAAACCATGAATAAAATGGTAATTGATGTGTTAATATGAATTAAAAAAAACAAGGCAAAAATGTGGCCATTTTATTCATCTTGTTGCCGAAATTAAAAGAAAAGAATTAGGGTTCTTAAGCTCTCAAGCATTCGGCACTACTCTTGGTCAATTAGGTATGTGTTTTTTATCCTTTTTTATGATTTCTATGTTTTTGTGATTGTTGCTTAACACTCTATCAAGCCAATGCCTAAATTTCAGAAATTGTTGATGAATGTGTGATGTGCCATTGATGATTTTATGAGCTTTGTGATGTTAATTGATGAAATATGAAAGATTGATGATAGATAAATATGTTTTGTATTGGGATTTTTGATGAATTTGATTATTATGGACTAATTTGTGAAAATGAGAAATTGAAGGATTAAAATGTGAAATAAATGAAAGATATGGGCTGTTAGGGACTAAATTGATATTCGGCCAAGCTATGGTCTTGTTGAATTTTGTGTATTTTGTGTTTTGTGAAATAGGGACTAAAATGTTAAAAATATGAAATTATAGGGGTTAAAGTGCAAAATACTCTAAATATATGTTCATGGATTGAATTGAATGAAATGTGTTATTAAATAGCCAAATTTGAATTTATATAGATCAAGAATAAAAAAATGAAATTAGATCGGGGGAAGTCGAAAGTGGCCGAGTAGTCGATTCTATCCGTTCGTATCCGTACGAGGTAAGTTTATATGTAAATAAATGTATATGAATTGATTTGTTTATGCTTATACAATATCCAAAAGCATTGAATAGCAATTGATGATGAGTATATGACATTGAGAAAGCATTGACAGTGTTACAACGTCCATAAGCCCGTACGAACCATAGCAATAGTATAGGATACATATGTCATGACATAGGATTCTAAGATGTGATATCGTGTAAGACCAGGGCCGGGATGTTGGCATCGATTAAGATTACATGTAAGACCATGTCTGAGACATCAGCTTCGTATATGATTTTGTGTAAGACCCTGTCTAGGATAGTGGCATTGTTTGTGATATGTGCTATCCGAGTATCCTTATCAATTCCAAATGGTTCAATGGGCATTATTGAGGAATGAATGAGTATGTTAATAAGTAACTGATTCAGGTACATATGAAATGCACATGTGATTCGACAATCAATGGTAAGTATGTTTCTAAATGATGATATATGAAGTATATGAGAATGAAAGATGTTTATGCACAAATGATCAAGGCAAGAGAATTAGATGTGAATCATGAAATTGGTATATGAGGTTTGCCATGGTTAATAAGTATAAATTTGGTTATTTTTATTTTATGTGATAAGTTTATTTGTATATGGCTTATTAAGCTTTGAAAGCTTACTTTATGTGTTTTTCAATTTTTTTATAGATTATCGAAGCTACCGGAAGCTCGGGGATCATCGAGATCATCACCACACTATCAAACTATATTTTGGAACTTTTTGAAAACGTAAATATTGAAGTATGGCATGTATAGGCTAGAAATGTAACGCCCTACGCCCCTGTCCATCGCCGAATTAGGGTTTAAGGTATTACAAATCAAAATACAAACTACCGAGGTTCATAGATACAAAGTTGGACGTGAATTCATTGAGTTCAATAGTTGAATATAACACTTAGGTCGGTTCGGTCAGAACATCGTATCTCATTAAAATCATTCTATAAGTATACTAGCAAATCTCTACCTTGTGACTACTAACAAATTGGCTAAATCGAACAAATTCAATAACCAAACATCATATTAGAAAAGTCATTGCATATTAGGTACTAACTAAATATCATGCCACAACATCGAATAGTATGAGAATCACTCCAACACATATAATCAAACTCGAAAACTAAGCAAGCCATTTTCGCATGGCTAGAAATATTTACAACTCAAAATGAAGTTTGATTCAACCGAAGGAACATAGCCTATACATGCCATTGACCCAAATTAACCATCAAATGTACCAAAAATAACAGCGATAGTGTAGGTGATTAAGGCCTCAATCCTCGAGTCCGTAGCTTCCAAAATGAGATCTATAAAACAGAGGAAACAAGGGAAACGGAGTAAGCATTACAATGCTTAGTAAGTTTTAAGCAATGTCACAGATAAAGCATTAAATTCTAACATAGTTGATCATATCTTTGTTTCCCTCTCCTATTTGGGTAAGTCACCCTTTTTCCAAACATAGACATTCACATCACATACGAAAATGGATGGCTTCCACTCATAGTAAGTTCACATAACATATACATGTCACAAAAATTCACATAACATTTCACATAGGCCAATTGTACTTCGATCATATTAATAATCTCATTTCATGAACACATATGAAATCACATAATGACCTTAGTATTCGGTCCAAAATCCAACTTGCATATAAGCCAAGGGTACATACCTGTATAGCTTAACACTTTCAGCGCAATTCATTAGCGATCGTTACCTTGAAGACCATTAGTCTTAGGCTTTATTCTCATCATCATCGAGATCTTTAGCTCGGATAAACTCTATACATAGCCATCGGGTCTCTACCCCGGACATAATCTCCGCAATAGCCTACGGGTCTTAACCCGGACATCATCTCTGCATATAGCCTTCAGGTCTTAACCCGGACATAGTCTCCACATATAGTCAGCGGGACTTAAATCCCAGATTCACATCACAAATTCTCATACATATATATATATTCGCATGTAGCCAAGTTTCACATAGCAAGATTTCACTTGCAATTCAATCAATTCATGTGCATACAAACATATAACATGCTTCTCGACTTTATATCATAAATGTACATATAATTCAGAACTTATACACTTATACTCTTCTTTTCTAGACTTTCGGCCCAAAGATCAAACATACATGAGCAATGCATTTCAAATCTCATTTCGGTCCTTTTTCTCTAGGAGCCATTTGGCTATATAGCAAACATAAATAAGGTGTCTTTCTCAATGGGACATCGTTCAAATATCAGCATGTATGTCATGGCATTTTAACTTAAATACCAAATTCGATTACTCAAAACTTACCTTGAACTTTCACGAGGAATTACGAGTTGGCTATTCGACCACTTTAGCCTTCCCTTTATCCGAACTCGTCCCTCTATGCTCTTGAGCTAAATAAAACATTTAATTCTATTAATCCTTATTCAAGCACCTCAATGAATCATTTTCAGTCATAGTCAAATCATACATGCATATTCTTCTCATTGCAAACACACATGCACATTGGAGCATTTCACATACATATCATAAGTCACAACAAGCTGATTTTCTGAGCAGCATTCAATAATTTACTCATAACTTGAGCTACGAAACTCCAAATGTAGTGCTGCAAATTTTGCATGAAAATAGACTCATTTATCTTTAATCCATAAAATTTTCATAATTTTTGGTTTGGTCAATCAATACCAGAATTTTCTTAAAGTTTCCCTATTTCACTGCTTGATTAGACTGACCACTCTATACTACGAACCGAATTTCTCCTTGTACAGAATTCCAAATATGTCCTCACCTATTTTATTCGAAACTAGACTCATTAAGGAGTCTAAGCATCTAAATTTTGTCTCATAACAATTTTTATAAAATTTATAGTGATTTTCCAAAAACAGAGCAGGGGACTTCGAAGTCAATCTGACGCTGTCTCACTCTACTCTAAAAATCTATTTGTCGGAAATTCCTTTGCTTGCAAGGTTTCTTTCATAAGAAACTAGACTCATTAAGCTTCAATTACACAATTTATTCAGCCTCTAATTCAACTCACACAATTTATGGTGATTTTTCCAAAATACATTACTGCTGCTGTACCAAGCAGATTTTTATACAAAATTCACTCTTTAATATTCTTATGCACATACTTAAAACATAGCATTTCCTAAGGCACCATTTAGAGTAGTCATTGCTCTTAACACAATGTACATACACAATTCACATCCATTCAAGCTACAACATATAACCATGGCCACATTACGCAAATGCCCGAATACACCAATTAACTAGCTAACACATACACAAGCACAATTTCATTCTTGCAAATAGGGCATAGCCGAATGTCCCCCTTTCTAACAAATAAAACATTCAAGAAGTTTCCCATTACTACAAAGCTCCATTCGGCCTTACTCACCGCCAAAATACAATTTAATCAAGTTCACTTTAGAATTTGAACCACATTAATCAATTATCAAATTTCTAGTTTCACATAGCATTAGCACTATTATACTAACTCCAAGCACACTCGGCAATCATACACTCAATTTCAATATCAAAACATAAATTCCCTTGTCATATTACTACTTAACCGAAATTAACATGATTCACCAATTTCAACCTACAAGTAAGTTTCGGTCAACAATTTAAGAGGCCCTCCATATCGAAATTAACATCTATTCACCAATTATAACAATTAGCTAGTTTATAATTACCCATATCCATCCCTCTTTACACAACACCAACTAACAAAGAATTAGCACACTTACTACCCAATTCATTCAAATTTCACATTCAACTAATACAAAATCATATATGAATAATTTAATTATAGGATCCCAAAATTAAACAAAATTCCATACTTTACCACATTAACCGAATGCAATTTGCTCAAGATAGTCACTCATAACAAAATTTTTAACTAATCTAGATTCACATATTTTCATCCCTTGGTACACAACATCAATTAACAACACCTAAGCTCATCAAGGTCATGGCCGAATACCTTAGTTACACTTTCTCTTATTTCCAAATACAAATGACCTCATTTACAAAGGCACTTGGCACTTCATTACTCTCCTAAATTTCAAGGCTTCAAAGCTTTCATTTTTAACCAATTTAACCATGACCGAAAGCTTCTAACACCCAAGACTCAAAGAATTTGAACATGGTAAAGAAAAGAGTCTCACTATCATTTAAATTTCATGGAATCTAAAGAAAAATACCTAACAATCTTACCTTAATTTTCAGCTTCCCCCTAGCCGAATGCCTCAAGCTCAAAAATTCTTATTTTCTTCTTCAACTCACGGCAAAGAGAAGAAGAAAGGGACTAGCTTTGGTTTTTCCTCCCATTTCATAATAATAATAATAATATAATCACATTATAGCTTAAAATAAATATTAAGTTTATTTATTAAGCTAAAATACAACACACAACATGCCAAATTAGCCATCATTGCCGTCCACTAGAGTAAAATTGGGCAATTTGACATGCAACTCCTTCTTTTCTCATGCATGCATTAATAGGTCATCACATATTTGTCTAGCACATTTTCAAAGTTCACTACTAAGTCCCTTTTAGTGAAATTAAATTTTATAACTCTAAATCAACCCATCAAACATGTCACACATGAATTAACACATATCATAGGCATCAAAATGAATATTGAATATATTTTATGCCTCGGTTTTGTGGTCCCGAAACCACATTCCGACTAGGGTCGTTTTAAGGCTGTCACAAGAAATGTCACGATATGTTTTGAGAAGTATAAATTTTTCCATATGATATGGCTTGATTTTGGTGCAACTATGGTTTCAATTTGGTATTTGATATGTGATGCAAAAATGGTATATTTGATGTGTACATATATGGCAAAGTGAAATGGTCATTTTGGTATCTTCATAGTTGTGAATTTGGTATGATTTTAATATGATTGGAGGTGAATTATAATGAGTTATGAATCATATATTTTTTACATGAAATTGATATAGGAATTTAGCATATTTGTGATGGAAATTGAGCAAGAAATTGAATGGTGATTTTGTGGTATGAATTGTATATGTTTTGGGATTGTTTTGGTTGAAATTTGAGTATGAAAAATGCTTGGTTTGGTGCTTGTAGGGAGGACCCAAAATGGATGGCAAATTGGCCTATCTTTTTGCCCACATAAGCAGGGACACGGGCTTATGTCTCTGCCGTGTTGCTTGAAGGCCAATTCGAATTGACCCTGGATGTTTCACACGGTCTCAAACACGGGTATGTGACTCGACCATGTGATCCCTGATGCTTAATTAAAACAAGTCAGTAAGTTACACAGCTTAGACACACAGGCATATCTATTGGCCATGTGTGGCACACGGGCTGGTACATGGGTGTGTGGTCGGCCGTGTGACCCAAGTCAGTATGTATGCCCTGTTCTGCCACGGCTTAGACACACGGGCGTGTCTAATGCCATGTGAGGCACATGGCTTGCTCACACGGGCGCGTGACCTCTATAGCTTTGAAAAAAAATGTTAAGTTTCAAAAAAATTTTGTATGTGTCCGGTTTAGTATCGACCCCTCCCTAGAGCATGTTTAAGGTCTCATAGACATTCTAAAGGTACAAAGTAATTGTGAATGATGATGATTTTTTTATGTATAATGTATGTTTGTGAAATAATTGTGAATTGTTCTGATATGTTCGATAATGCCTCTTAACCCTATTCCGGCGATGGATACGGGTTAAGAGTGTTGCATATGTCCTGACTGACAGCTTGTGTGAGCAAACCTATTTATGGCTCGAGAGAGAGCATTGATACGAGATATGAGATAGTAGTGGTTTCGACCACATGTTGGCACATAGTGTGCGAGATCCTCGCGCATCCCATATTATTCTAGTGGTTCAATGGGTATAAAAAGTGAAGGATTGGCAAATGCTTCAATAAGTTTTGCTATGAAAGTATGAAAAGGTATGAGTTGATGATGCTTGAAATATGCTTAGCCATATGCTTGAAAATATAAATGTTTATAAGTAGTGTGTGCATATGCTATGATGTTTTGAGATGATTTACTACGCTATGTGATTATCTAATTTGAGAGATTGTTGTTGCTTAGGCTAATGCCAAGTCATGTTAGATTGTATCAAATTGTTTTATGCTTATAAATTGAAATGGTAAGCTTTGTTTATGAATTACAAACTTACTAAGCATTATATGTATAGGTGTTTTGTTTGATGAATTCTAGTCATTAAGTGTGTGTAACAGCCAGTTTTCAATGAAATTGGAACAATGGTTTCAGGACAACAAATCTTAAGTCAAAAAAAATTATTTTATTATTATTTTATGGTCTACTGCCTGATAGAAATACCGTATAAAAAGTTCGTTAAGAAATTTTTCTATTTACATGCTCAATTTGATAAAAACAACTAAATCGCATAAAGTACAAAAGTTGAGTTCTAATAGCTAAAGGTATTAAATAGCTATAGAACTTTAAACTGGAGGTCCTTCTATGTAATTAGACCATTATTATGTTAGTGGATGATAATGGCTTGGCAACTTTGTAATTATGAAAGTCTATTAAGGTTCATTTTGGAAATTTGTAATTAAAGTTAAAATTAATTAAAAAAAGCCAAGTATCATCTTTTCTTCTTTCTTCAACTAATTGTGAAGAGAAGAAAGCCATTTTTGTTGAAGCTTAGGTTCGGCTACTTTGAAGCTTAATTGGTGAGTGATTTTTGTCCCCTTTTTTTTTATAATTGATATGTTTTCAAGATCGTTGTAGGTTAATCTAGCTAGCTTGGGGACTAATTTGTGAAATTGTTAAAGTATTTGACTTTTTCCGTTGATGAACATGTTAGGGTTTTGAAGTTTACTGGTAGAAAATGAATGGTTTTTGTTAGATACACAACTTTTGTAAGGGAATTTTTTATGAAATTATCAATTAGGTATTAAATTGAAAAATGTGATAAATTGTGTTGTAAGATTGTGAATTTGTGAAATATTTGGGCTATTGTAAGCATGTATATAATTCAACTATAATGGGTTGTAATGAAATTGTGCAAATTTCCATTTTTATGGGATAAGGACTAAATTGCAAAGAATTAAAAGTATAAGGACAAAATGTTAATTTTGCTAAAAAGTATGTTGAACTAAATTTAATATGAATTATATTGAATAGAGTTAAATTCATTCGTATAGATCCAATTACACCTCGTATGGAGTTAGATCGAGGCAAAGAGAAAATCTCAGATTAATCACTTCTGTATCTACGAACACTCGTCAAGGCAAATTCGTGTAATTAAATTGCATATTTATATGCTTTAATTGAAATATATATATCTGAATTGTATAATTGCTATGTATATCGGACGACATATGATGACTATTGAGCCCTGTTTGAACCTTAGGAATTCGTATGATACAAATGATATGTCATTAGGGTTACCGATTTCAGCTCTTATGACCTTACCGATACTCAGCTCATATGAGCTTACCATTATTTAGCTTAGAGGAGCTTACCGTTATTTAGCTCGGAGAAGCTTACTTTTTACAGCTCATATGGGCATACATGTACATGAATTTACGAATTACAGTTCAGTACACCTCGTGTGTACTACCCGCATATCTAATGATATTCTAAATGGTTCAACGAGCACAGTTCTGTTATGAGATTATATGAGTTTGATATGAACTATTATAGGTACTTACATGAAATATATGAAATGAATAATACATGTATATGAAATGTTTTTACTTGTTGAAATCATCCATGTGTATTGGATTTTATATGTAACATGGCTAATATGTTGGTGAACATGCGTTTAGGCTTTTAGCCAAATTGGTTGGGATATGCTATGTTTACTTACCTAAATTATGGTTAAATGGTAATTTAAATTATGTGTTATACAAACTTACTAAGCTTAAATGCTTACTCTGTGTTATTTTTCTAGTTTTATAGTGTTCTGAAGCTCGTTTGAGTTGGAAGCTTATCAGAGCTATATTACACTATCTATCGGCTCTTTTGGTACATTCAGTTGTTTAATTTTGATTATAATGGCATGTATAGGTTATTTTGGCTAACGCTGGTGATACGGGCTCGGTTGTAGATGTCTCAAGTCATATGTGTTGCCCAATCGTGAATTTGAGTAATAGTTTTTTATTTCGAATTTGAGTTAGGTTTTATCAAAATAGGTTGACAAGAAAGGGAAATAGTCTTAAAACAAAAGATGAAAGATAGCTAAAGGAATGGATAGATAAGGTCGACTAAGGCCAAAGAAAGAACCAACAATAAAAGAATTGTTGACCCGAATCTTAATAAGGTACTTAGATGGTTTCGGTTTAAGAAAACAATAAGGAACCTTGACCTGCTATAAAAAATGATAGGAACCAAAGGTATATGAATGCCACACCAAATGTAATAGCCCAATTTAGGGCCTAAACAGACTAGTGGTTTCGAAACCACAAATTCGAAGTAGAAAAATTTATTGCGATTAATTTTTAATATTTACTATGAGATTGAATAACTGTGTGAAATTTTCGTTACGAAATTTTATTGTTTGGGTGCCCAATTTGGTATTTAGGATTAATTTGAGTGGAGGTTCTTGTGAGTAATGGGTTTTTAAAGTGGAGGTTCTTAGATAGTAATTAGACCATTATACTAGTTTGGACAAAAATACCCAAGGAAGAATAAAATACCAAAGGTTTTTAATGAAGGGCATTTTGGTCATTTGGGTAATAAAAGAATAAAATGGGAAAAATAAGCCAAAATTGAGTTCATCTTTCTTCAACCTTGGCCGAACCTTTGGGAGAACACCATAACTAGGGTTTTTCATCTTTCAAGCTCAAAAGTAAGTACATCCTAGCCCCGTTTTTAATGTTCTTTACATTTTTGAGATCCTCGTAGCTCGGTTTAGCTATTTCCACCATTATTTTGAGCTAGGGTTTATGTTTAAAAATTTACCCATGGATGACATGCATGTATTTTGATGTTTTATGGAAGAATATGAATATTTTCAGTATGATAAACAACTTTTACTAAGTGATTTTTAATGAAATTGCATAAAAGGACTAGTTTGTAAAAAGTTGTAAAATGTGTGTAAGTGTGTGATTTAGTGCAAATTGTGGACTGCTATAGTTATGAAAATGGTTTAGCTAGGCCTAAAATGCAAGGAAATTGAATAAAAATTATTTTTTGAGCCTAGGGGCAAAATTATAATTTTGTGAAACTTTAGGGGCAAAATTGTAAATTTTTCCATAGGATGTTTTTGGGCTGATTTGAATAATGTGAGCATTGAATAAGTCAAATGTGTTATTATAGATTAAGAAAGACGTGGAATCGACCTTGATCGGCGAAAGAAAAAGATTGTGGACTAAATTGCAAAATTACTTTATTTTGCACCGACGTAAGTTTGTATGTAAATAATGCATCGTTTTATTTAAGTTTTAATATTTTGATATATTTTATGATGTATGGTTGAATATTGAATGACTATTTGATGTATTCAACAAAGTGGCAATAAGTGAGAAATTTCTCGGTTGAACCTTAGGAATATAAATTGATACAAGTGACATGCCACTAAGGATCTAAGTGAAACAAGTCCATGACATCTAAGTGAAATAAGTCAATGGCATTGTGCTAAGTAAAATAAATCCATGGCACATAAGTGAAATAAGTTCATGGTATTGTATTAAGTGAAACAAGTCCATGGCACCTAAGTGAAATAAGTCTATGGCATTGTGCTAAGCAAAATAAGCCCATGGCATCTAAGTGGAATAAGTCCATGGCATTGTGCTAAGTGAAATAATACCATGGCATCTAAGTGAAATAAGTCCATGGCATTGTGCTAAATATGATTAACTCGAGAATGAGCCTATGTGAAACTTGTGAAATGAAGTTGCTTTGGCAACAAGTGTGGCACTATGTGAAACATCCCGATGTATCTATTAATACTCTAATGTAGAAAGTAATGTGCCAGCCTCTGTTCATGGAGCCGCACCTTCTGAATCAAGGCCTGCGTCTGATGGTTGTGGGGGAGAGGCCAAAGAAGCCTTCTTCCAGATGATGAATGAATGGTTTTCTGAGTATGTCCAAGCTAATCTGACTACTCAACAACCTCCACCCCCACCTGTTCCCCAACTGATCCTAGTAGCTCCTCAAGTTACAAAATTTATACAATTGAAGAAGCCACCTGTTGATAAGATCCGAAAGTACAGGGTAGAAGAGTTCAAAGTTACTATTGATGATGACCCTGAAAGAGTCGAGTTTTAGCTTGAGAATACCATTTGAGTACTTGATGAATTATCCTGCACTCTAGTTGAATGTTTAAAATGTGTTGTATTACTGTTGAAAGAGGCTACATACTAATGGTGGAATACTATAATTTCAGTAGTTCCGAAAGAAAGGGTCACTTAGGAATTCTTTCAAATTGAATTTAGAAAGAAATACATCAGCCAACGGTTTATAGATCAAAAGCATAATGAGTTTTTGGAATTGAAATAGGGTCGAATGTCTGTGACTGAATATGAAAGAGAGTTTGTAAGACTCAGTAAATATGCTCGTGAATGTGTTTCCACTGAGGCCATTACGTGTAAAAGATTCGAAAATGGGTTAAACGAAGACATTAGACTATTAGTCAGGATTCTTGAGCTGAAAGAATTTGTTGTGTTAGTTGATCGAGCTTGTAAGGCCGAAGAGCTTAGCAAAGAAAAGAGAAAAGCCAATTCTGAGGCTAGAGATTCAAGAAAAAGATACACGGGAAAATCACATTAATCAGCATCGAAGAGATCTAAAGAATATCATCATCATCCCACTATTTCTATGGGATTATCAATTAGAGATAGAGATGTGAGACACTTTAGTCCTAAACCTCAAACTACATCTGTAGCTAGTGTGGGTAGTGTTAGAAATGCTAGACCCAAATGTAAGCACTGCAATAAGCAACATTACAATGAATGTCGAGTGAAAAGCGTGGCATGCTTTAGATGTGGATCTCTTGATCATTATCTCGGAGATTGTCCAAAGAAGTCTGTAAATGAAAAAGCTCCAACGACGAGACCAGGCAATACGGCTATTAGAGGGAGACCACCCCAAAACACTGGAAATAAGAGTGGTAACCGTGGTGCTAGGAAAGATTCTGTTGTGAGATCTGAGGCACAGGCACCAGCCAGAGCTTACGCCATTTGAGCACTTGAGGAGGCATTGTCGCCAGATGTTATTACCGGTACTTTTTCTCTTTATGACACTAATATAGTTACGTTGATAGATCCTAGATGGACTCATTCATATGTCTGTATGAATTTAGTGTCTAAAAAGAGTTTGCCTATTTAATCTACTAAGTTTGTAATTAAAGTATCAAACTGTAACACCCCTAACCCGTATCCGTCGCCGGAAAGGGTTACGAGGCATTACAAGACCAAAGTCATCATTCTAACATTTCACATACATAGGAATGAGTCTCTTAAATCAAGCAAATTTTAAACTTATAATTAACCTAGTCTCTTTACAATTCATTTCATATCGTATAACAACCATGAACAATATCGCAATAATTCCAATACCAAAATATCAACTATCCCGTATTGACCATATCAATAATCGGCAATCATGTGTTTGTACTAGAATAAAACAAGCCAAACATCATCATTCAATACCTGTATATGTGCATGAATAAGTATGTGACAGCCCGAAATAGGGCCTAATCAAAATAGTGGTTTCGCAACCACAAATCCAAGATGAAATAAGTTAATTTTGTGAATTTTATATCGTATTTGTTTATTGATTAAGTTCTGTGAGAAAATCGTTTAGAAATTTACTGCTTTTGTGATTAATTGAAAATTTTGGATTAAATTGCAAATAGTGAAAAATATGAGTATTAGATGAAATAGGGACTTGATTGAAATGTGATATGAATATAGGAGTGTTTATGATGTAATTATGCCATGAGTTAGTAGTATGGACACAAAAGGGCATTTCTAGAAAAGTTTTTGAGAAACAAGGCTAGGGGCATTTTTGTCCACTTTGTAAAAATTATCATAAAAGATGAGAAAAAGATGAAAATGTTCATCTTCTTCGCCAATTTTTCTGCCGAAATTTCCTCCTCCATAGCCAAGAGAGCTTTGGAATTTTTCAAGCAATTTGTAAGTGCATTACAACCCCGTTTTCAATTATTTTCATATTTTTGAGTTCCTTGAGGCTTGAATTTCATGATTTTACCATTTATTTGAGAAGAAATTAGGGTTTGAAAATCCCCCATTTTAGAGAAATCTGTTATTTGATGAGTTTTGGTAGTAAATGAGTTATTAATGTATTAATTACGTGTTTTTACAAATAGTTTTCAATAAAAACGTCCCTACGGGACTAAAATGAGAAAAGAGAAAAGTTTGTTCATAAGTATGTGAATGTGAGTGATTCTTGGATTGTTTTATTGGTAAAAAGGTTTAATTGAGTCTAAAATGAAAGAAAATAAAGTGGAATTGAATTTCCGAGACTAGGGGCAAAATGGTCTTTTTGCCCAAGAGTCCGGTTTATGAATGTGTTTAGATAGAATATTGATAAAATGTGTTAAATGCATTTATTTAGATCAAGAAAGAAGAGAGGGTGATCGAAATCGTGGAAAGGAAAAGATAGTAGATTAGTACGAGCTAGTCGTTTTGTAATCGAGGTAAGTCATGAGTAAATTATCATGCACTTGCATTATCGTTAATTATTTGATAAATTACATGTGAAAATGTATGAATATGAATGGTGAATTGAATAATTGCATAATTTGTATATTATGGAAAATCCCGTTTGAACTGTAAGATTGATTTTGGATATGGGTGACATGTCACTTGAGGGTTCCGCTTCCGTATCCCGGGTGTTGGGTATACTAGCATGTGTTGCGGTCACCTGTCAGCTTCTGTGAGCAGACCCGTGGATTATGTTTGCGATTCATTGATTGTAGTAGCTTCGGCTACATATTGTGGTAGCTTCGGCTACATATTGTGGTAGTTTCAGCTACATATTGTGGTAGCTTCGGCTACATATTGAGGTAGCTTCGGCTACGTCTTGTGGTGGCTTCGGCCATATTATTGTGAGGCACTTGATGCCAACCTCTGCATATCCTTTTTCATTTCTGAAAGTTCAACGGGAAAAGATTAACGTTAATGTGCGAAGCCATGGTGCAGGGTAATAAAATTGAATAGGACCTGTGCATGGAATATCTATAATTGAGCAATGTGGTAAGAGTATGTAATGAGTAAGTTCATGAATGTTGTATTTGTATTATGTGGAAATCAATTGCCTTAATTAGATAATGTGCATCTGCTTTTAAATTACTTATGTCTTACTAAGCTACTTGTAGCTTACTTCTCTTCCTTGCCCTTCCTTTAGATTACCGAGCACATTACAACTTGGATTGGTGATCGAAGGAAGCTCGTCCTACACTATCAAGCCATCTTGGTATTTGAAAATATAGTTTGTATTTTGATTTTTGGCATGTATAGGTGGCTAGTCTTAGCATAGATATTCTTCTACAAGCCTATCAAGTAGGTGTGTAAATGATAATTGCCTTGTAAATGGTATTTGTAAATATAGTTCTTATCGGTAGATGCCTTATTTTGGTTGAATTTGAATGGTATGGATGTTTGTTGGGTTTGGAAGGGCCAAGGCTTGGTATATAGCCTAACACGGCCTGCACAGCAGGACACACGGGCATGTGTCATGACCGTGTGAAATTTGGTAGAATGCTCCACGATCTCATGGCACGGGCGTGCCTAGGTCGTTGGTGACACATGGTCTGACCCCACGGGTGTGTCCTTGGACCGTGCCTCTCCTGCACTTTAAATTGAATTTTGAGTACCACACGGGCTAGAGACACGGCCGTGTGTCTTGACCGTGTGGAGTACACGGCCCCCAAACGACCATGTAGGGTGACCGTGGCAAATTTGACAGATTCGACCACAGTCTCCGGACATGGGCGTGTGAAGGCCACACGGCCTTATCACACGGCCGTGCTGTATGTTACACGGGCGTGTGACACTGTTTTGAAAGAGAAAAATTTTCTAGGTTTCTGATGTGATAGGATTTGAATCCTAATCATTCGAGATGTCCGTATTGATTTAGAAAACCCTCAATAAGATAAATTTATAATAATTTGGCTAAAATTAGAGTTTGTAGTCTGGTAAGTTTGGTAATGCCTTCTACTCGATTCTGATGACGGTTTCGGGTAAGGGTGTTACAGAGTAACTATGTCTTAGACCAAATATACATCTTATTAAGTTTTACAATTCATTTGGTAAATTTTTATTTGCTTAACCGGATGTATGCAATCATATCACCATTGCATTTCTAATTTATTTTCCATCCTTTAAACCAATATGTAATTCCATATGGAAGTATTTAAGGTGTACGGTAAATTGCATATAAAATCAATATATAAATCTTACTTAAAACAACCCAAAACATATATCTAGTATTATACATGTCATGATCAAAGCCATTACATCAATTTAACCATGATTAAACCTCATCCATCTCAACCATTTATAAACACAACCAAGCATTCAGCTTTTATAATTTATAACCTATTCAATATAGATTAATCTAACTATCTATTAATCCAAAAGCATAGACACCAAGCTTAGCATCATAATTAGCCATTTTCGCATGGCTTATATAAACATATACAAAATGTAACTTTTATACCTTATCTAACCTATACACGCCATAAGTCAATTTTAGAACACCAAAATACCAAAAACGGTAGATAGTGTGATGAGTCGTCTGACGATCCATGAGCTTGAAGCTGGATTTGGCGGTTTATAAAACAAAGAGACAAAACGTTCAAAGTAAGCCATCATAAGCTTAGTAACACTTAAGCAATTTAAACCATTCAATACATTAGGCGAAAAGTACCATTTACTTTCTACTTTAATTTAATTTAGCCATCTAGGCCAAATATGCAATTTTATTTTATCCTCATACTCATCTAAATAAATCAATTCAATGTAAGCTCATAAACAATCAAAATATACCAATTCAATATATGTTTACCTTACCTCAATTACCAAATATATATATATATATATTTATGCCATAAATGGCCGAACACTATGCTATGTATCACATGAGCATACTATAACTTCTCGAATTTCAATCTCGTTCAATCTCATTCAAATTATTTCTATCATTCAAACACATAACACATACAATAAATCTCTTACCAAAACATATGCGTACCTTATTTCGAGTTAACAATAAGTTAACTTATAAATGGTCTTCCACTCGTTTTAACCATTTTAATAGCCCATCAATCCAAAGTCTCGAACTATCACACCGACACATGGCCTGCTAGGTGTTAACCTAATTTTAATACAACAATACAATACATGCTAGGCTTTTAGCCTGAAATCTCACACCGGCACTAGGCCTGCTAGGTTTATAACTTGAATTATAATACAACGGTACAATACCTGCTAGGCTTTTAGTCTGAAATCTCACACTGGCACTAGGCCTGCTAGGCTTTTAGCCCGATTACTATAATCATTCACTTCATAATTCATTTCTAAGATTGCGTACACTGTGAGTCACATTCAACCACTTTAGTATAAATTAAAACTAACCATTTCTTTTCATTTGAAACACATTCGGCACTTTGTTTCAATATATCTATTTCAACTCAAACACTCTAGCCACATTCGGCTCAAACCATTCATTCAAACACCCTTTCAACACATTGCATTACCAAGTCTATTTTTAATTCAATCATGCTAGTCACTTTCGACACAATTTACTCCTTAGCCAATTTAACTCAATTCTCTAGTCACATACGGCACAATTAACACATAGTTAAATCATATCAACTAATATTATCATCATTCGACAATTAACTATTAATATAATCACACATTCAATTTCATTATGTTTATCAAATCTTTAAATATAAGAAATTGAGTTTAATCACTTAAGAACTTACTTCGGTTAATTTCGTATGATAATATTGGCTACTCGGCTAACTTTGTTTTTCCCCAATCCGAGTCCGGTCTCCTTTGCTTTTGAGCTTGAATTTAAAACAAGTTGAATTTGCTTAATCACTTAACCAATTTATACTTAAGAAAACATAATGCATAACTAAAACACGGTTAAATTTAAGCATATAACCAAATTATCATAGCATCATTAAACTACCCATGTCAAATGACCAACCAATATTTAACTTATTATTGCACAAAATAGTCTTCGGCATATGTATCAATATACGATCAAATAGACCATTTCATATACACACATTGATCACTCTTAAATCAAATACACATTTTATAAACCCATTTTGTTCTTCACACATCACATAATTTTGATAAATTACGCCATTTCCCTTTATACAATGAAATTTAACCAATAATTTCGAAATCCCTAAAGCATCAACAATTACATTTCATCCATGACACACTTAGGCCAATAATTCATCTAGTTCACAAAGAGTTCAAACACAAATTATACATATTCCAACATCAACACATAATTTCATAATTTTTTTTATCAATGGCCGAACACCAATTTCTTAATAATTTCAAAAATTGTCACTTGGGCTAGATACATTACTTGCCAACCATTCAAAATATGCAAAAACATTAAAGAAACAACTCAAACATACCTTGAATTTAGCTTAATAGGAGCTGAATATAAGGAAGCTCTTTTCTTTCTTTCTTCTTGATTTTATTTCTACAATTACAAGAGATGAAAGCATGTCTTTCTTATTTTATTATTTTCATGCTTTAATATATTATAGGTTGACTTTTAAGTTGTTTTACTTAATTAACCTTACCAATATAAAGCATACACATAAGCTTCATGGGTACATTTGGCCATCAATAACAATAAGGGATTATTTGCAACATAAATGCCCCATATTAAAAAGCCACTATCAATTCAACCTTTACGAATTAAACTATCAAGTTTTCAACTTACCCGATTAAATCCTTTCTATCGAATTAAGCATACAAAAATCGAATTTTTGTACGAAATTTTCACATATGCAAATTCACATATAATAAACACGAAAAATAATATTTAAAATATTATTCTGACTCGGATTCGTGGTCCTGAAACCACCATTCTGATTAGGGCCAAATTTGGGCTGTCATACGAACCCTTTAGGAAAGTCTATCCTAGACGATAACGTTTGCAAGAATTTTCCTTTAACGACTCGGGGTTACTGTTTTTCGACTGACTTGATGCTTCTACCGTTTGATGAGTTTGATGTAATTCTGGGTATGGATTGGTTGACTCTGTACGATGCGGTTGTAAATTGTAAACGAAAGATCATTGAATTGAAATGTTAGAGTGATGAAATTTTTTGGATTGACCCTGATGATTCGAATGAAGTGCCTAATGTGATATCGTCTATGTTAGCTCAAAGATATGTGAGAAAGGGTTGTCATGCATATCTTGTGTACGTACTAGATACAAAGGTGTCTGAATCAAAGATTGAATCTATACTCGTAGTATGTGAGTATCCAAATGCATTTCTAGAGGAGTTAGCGGGATTACCACCAATCAGAGAGGTTAAACTTTGTATTGAGTTAGTACTAGGAACAACACCGATATTGATAGCTCCGTATAGCATGGCACTAATAGAATTGAAAGAGTTGAAAGCTCAGTTGCAAGAGTTAATAGATAGAGGTTTTGCACGACTATGTTTTTCGCCCTAGGGTGCACTATTATTATTTGTAAAGAAGAAAGATGCATCGATGAGGATGTACATTGATTATAGACAGCTTAATAAAGTAAAGATCAAGAACAAATATCCTCTACCACAGATTGATGATTTATTTGATCAGTTGAAAGGGGCTACAGTATTTTCAAAGATTGATTTGAGATCGAGTTATTACCAGCTACGAGTTAAAGAATCGGATGTTCCAAAAACTACTTTCAGAACCAGGTAAGGGCATTATGAATTTCTAGTCATTCCTTTCAGATTAACTAATGCTCCTGCAGTCTTTATGGATTTAATGAACAGAATCTTCCGACCGTATTTAGACAGATTCGTTGTTATGTTCATTGATGACATTCTAATCTATTCTCGAGATGAATCTGAACATACCGAGCATTTGAGGTTTGTATTACAGACTCTGAGAGATAAGCAATTGTTTGCTAAGTTCAGCATATGCGAGTTTTGGCTCCAAAAGGTTGGATTTTCGGGGCATATTGTTTCAGCTGAAGGCATTAGAGTTGACCTGAGCAAGATTTCTGCAATTATTGACTAGAAACCACTAAGAAACACATCCGAGATAAGAAGTTTTCTGTGTCTAGCCGGCTATTATCGGAGATTTGTAAAAGGTTTTTTGATGGTTGCTACATCAATGACTCGATTGCTACAGAAAGATGTGAACTTCGAGTGGTCCGAAAAATGTCAACAGAGTTTTGATCAGTTGAAAGCACTATTAACTAAAACACCGGTACTAGTTCAACCTGAGTCGAGTAAAGAGTTTGTGATTTATAGCGATGCGTTATTGAACGGTCTGGGTTGTGTTCTAATGTAAGAAGGAAAAGTAATAGCTTATGCTTCCAGACAGTTGAAGCCGCATGAAAAGAACTATTTGACGCATGATCTGGAGTTGGCCGCTATTATCTTCGCATTCAAAATTTGGTGACACTATTTATACGGTAAGAAATGTCATGTATTTACCTATCACAAGAGTTTAAAGTATATAATGACTCAGAAAGATTGAAATTTGCAACAACGAAGATGGCTCGAGTTGTTAAAAGACTATGAGCTAGTGATTGACTATCATCCGAGAAAAGCAAATGTAGTTGTGAATGCCTTAAGAAGAAAATCTTTATTTGCTTTATGTGCGATGAATACATGATTGACATTTTCTGATAATGGTTCAATTTTAGCTGAGTTAAAAGCTAAACTGATGGTTATTCAGCGAATTTGTGAAAAAATTGACAGTGAATTGCAAGCTAAAAGAACTCAATGTGAATTGACTTCTAATTCAGAGTGTCAAATTGGATCTAATGATTGCTTAATGTTCCAAGATAGGATTTGGGTACCAAAGATGTAACACCCCTAACCTATAACTGTCGCCAGAATAGTTTAAGAGGCATTACCAAACTTTCAACTCAGTTTAGAACATTTAATCATCAAATATTTAGCAAATATCATCTCATTTCAGTACTTATCAGTCATTTATACTTATAACATGCTTAAAACGAGCATATAAAGCTTGCAACATACATTCGGGACTGAAACGGTAATGTTTAGAAACTGAGGAAACTTAAGAAAATTTTCAAATAGAGGTCACACGCCTGTGTGAATAGGTCGTGTGCCTCACACAGTCACCAGACACGCCGATGTGTCTAGGCCATGGGAAAACAGGGCATACCTACTGACTTGTCCACACGGCCACCAGACACGCCCGTGTGCCTGACCATGTGAAATTTAAGGGGTATACTAACTTGGGTCACACGGCCGACCACATGCCCGTGTGCCAGCCCATGTGCTACACACGACCAATAAACACGCCCTTGTGCCTATGCCATGTTTTAACTAAGGTAAAGGGGTCACACAGTCGAGACACGCACCCGTGTGCTCAGACTGTGTGGCACAAAAGTAGGCTTGGTTTAAGCCACTTTTCCTCACCCATTACTCATGTACCTACAAGCATTTAAATAGTACTAAAGGCATATTCAAATAGGCAGCCAAAACAACCAATTCAATACACATTTTATACCATTTCATAATCAATCAATTCCTTTCTCAATTCCATACCATTTATACAACTAAAGGCATATCATAAGGACATATTCCATTTACCATAACACATCTATATAACAAGTTCCATAACTTATCCATTTAACCATACAATAAAATTTCAAACAACATTAGTCAAAGCAACCATTTATCACATATCAACTAATCCAAAAGGTACTATTTAAGCACACATTTATACCATCATAACATAATGCCAAATTTAGCCACATCACATTGCTCAATTATACCAAAATAAGTACCAAGATTAACATCTTAATAACTAGCCTATACATGCCATATTTACACATCTTCTTTGAGTTCAAAAGTACCGGTTACTTATTTGGATAGTGTGATGCAAATCTCTGACTTTGTCTGAATCGAGCAAGCTTTCGCAATCTATAACACATAGAAAATATGTAACGCCCCTAACCCGAATCCAACACCGGATTAGAGTTACGGAGCATTACTGAAGTTACTGATTTATTTATCAAATATTTTATTTCATCTAACATTTATATTTCGAATCACTTAAAATTAGACATATTTTCCCCCAAACATATTTATTATTCTCAACATATTTTATTTGGATTTATTATTCGTCTCAACATACTTAATTTCCTTGTATCAACGTCTCAAAGGTGATCACATATTTATATGTCATGATAAATGTCATTTTTCTTTCCATATTCCAGTCTCATATGTGAGTCATCCGAATTTTTATAATAAATTTGGTCATCGTTTTCATTTATTCTATATTCTAATACATTCAATTAATGATCTAGGAAAAATTACCATTTTGTCCCTAAATCTTTAATTAATGACGATTTTACCCTTAGGCTTAGAAAAATAAATTCTTGCAATTTAATCCTTATTTCCAACCGTTATCATCATACATATTGATAATAGCCCATAAATTCTATAAAATATCAGAATTTTCCATAATTTCAACATTTTTCAATTTAATCCCTAAAACATGTTTTTCCCCGATCTTGTACTATATTAATAATTTTATACAATTTTATAATTTAAATAATAAAATAATCCATTTCATGTAGTTTGATCATTTCTAACATTTTTACAAAATTGCCTATAAAGTTTTACTTTTATTCAATTTAGTCCCTGAGCCTAAAACAACAAATTAGTCATGCTAACTGATTATTCATACATATTTTCCTCCTCCTCCTCTCCATTCCACATCCTTAATTTATGTAACATGCTTGTAAGTAACATTATCAATAGTTTTACTATTCACTTATGTGTATATTCAAAGCTATCCATTTGAGTCATATTCACTAAGTTATTTATATCTTGAGCTACAGAACTCCAAATTAAGATCCGATAATTTTCCCTGAAATTAGACTCACATATCTTCTTGCCATAAAATTTTCAAAATTTTTAGTTTATCCAATTAATACATTTTATTCATTAAAATCTCCCCTGTTACACAGTCCGACAGCTCTGACCTCTCTTCACTAAAAATCAATTATCTCATAGTACGATTTTCATATAGTGTTTTTGATTGTTTCTAATGAAAATATACTCATTAAGGAATCTAACCATATAAATTATGTCCCATTAAATATTTTTTTACAATTTTTAATGATTTTTTACAAGTCAAAATAGAGGATCCCAAAATCATTCTGAATCAGTCTTACAAAAATATAAATATCTCAGAATACAGAATTCCTTTACTTGTTCTATTTCTTTTATATGAAAATATACTCAATAACCTTTAATTTCATATCTCACTCAACCTCTAATTCAATTTATGCCATTTTTGGTGATTTTTCAAAGTTGACCTACTGCTGCTGTCCAAAACAGTTTTAGTGCAAAATGTTGAATATCAAGTTTATAACACTCTTATTTCCCTTCTCTACAATATTTCCCATCACTTTCTCTTATTTTCTCTTCACTAACATATCAAGAACATAGAACTATATATATATATAAGAAAACTCTACATTAGCATCGTTTCCATGCTTTTTCAATAATATTAAACTTAAAAACATATTAAAATTTTGATGTACTTACCTTGTCTCATTGATTTCAATCTTTAATCTGATTTTCTCTCTCCTCCAACTTCTATTTCTTGAATCCAACTTGATATTCTAACTCTCCATAGTCTCTTTAACATTTTTCTTCTTTAGTAGTTGTGGAAATTCTTTTGATTTCTAGGTGAAAATGGTAAATTTTTGGTGGAAGGACCAAATTGTAAAGAAATGAAAGTTTCTTTCTTCCTTTTTCTCTCCATACGTTGCGTGCATGGTATGTTCTCTCCTTTCCTTTTTTTTTTCCACACACACATATATATACACTTAATAAAATAATAAAATAATAAAATATCTTATTAAAATATTACATAAATAATAATTATCTAATTAAATAATTACAAATATCACCAACATCATCATTACTTTCTAGATTTCTCTCTCTTCCAATTGACCATTTTACCCTTTATGATCTTTTAAAATTCCATCCTTGAGTTATCACTTAATTTGGTAAAATTGTAATTTAGTCCCTCATAATTCTTCACCTATTCAATTTAGTCCTAATTCATCCTTTTTCCTTAGTTTCTAGATTATTCCACCCATAAAATATTTGCACTATTGGTCCTTTAACTTTTCATATTTACTCTTTAACCCCTTAAATTTTGAGTATTTACTCTTGGGCAACAAAACTTTTCTCACTTTTATAATTTAGTCCTTTCTTGAATTAATATATCATAATATGCTACCCAATGACATAACTCAAATTTCCTCTTCTCGTCACTTTATTTCCTTCTTTTACTATATCAAGGATAATTTTTCACTGTAGAAATTTTCGGGGTGTTACATTTCTCTCCTCCTTAAAATAAATTTCGTCCTCGAAATTTCCTTGTTTTCTTTTAATCGTGAACTTCATTATCTTTATAATTCTATAGTTCCTTGCTTCATATATTTATCTAATTTATCATTTATATCCATTCTCTATATTTTCATTTCACAATTTATTTTTAATTCAATATTTTCAAAAATAAATTAGAGATAACCACTTACCTTGTAACGAAAATTGTTTACCTTTTTAACAGAGACTCAGTAGACTAAACAGATCACTTAAGATATACGGAACAAATACAGAGGTGCATTATTATGTACTATTAAACAGAGAGCACTAAAAAGTTATATAGATAGCACAGATGTGCTAAACGGAGAACACTGATGTGTTAATAATCAAAGAATGCTTTAGAGTTCCTTAATGGCATACCACCAATATCTTAGTAGATCTAATCTCCTCTACTTGTGCAAATTCCATTATGCACGCATATCACTCTTACACTTTTAGCATAACGCTTTTACATATTTTACAATTTAATCATTGTACTAATAGTCATGTATGTTTATATTTTCTCTTTCTTTAATACCTATAATATAATTTAAAATTCATTATTCATCAATCAGCTGTAATTTAATAATAATATTTATCATGTATTTCATACATCACTTTTTAATTCCATTTTCTCTTTCAATTTATTCACAACTCAATTTAATTTCACTTTTCTCATCAATATAAATTCAATACTAAATTTACTCATCACTCAATTTAATTTCTATTCAATTCAACAGTAACACTTACCTCATATTTCACTTACCATACACATAATTTATCATTTAACATTTAATAATAATAAATAATTTGAATTATAGTGATACAACTGTATACTGAGTATGTCTATATTCAGTGGTATTACCATAATTCAAATTATAAAAACTATAATAAATAATAGACTTCAAACATGTAACAATATAAGTCATATGTGTTAATTTATATTTAATTTCATATCTAAACAGAAATCTTTCATCAAATGGCATCATATATCATCTATATTATCTTTAATCAAATCATGAACCTTTGGTTAAAGCTTTTAAATCTCATATCTCAATTTCAATTCACATTTCAACTCATAATAAATAATTTCTTTCAAATTTCACAAATCTACTGTAATATGCCCAATTATGATAGTTATATTCAAATATTTTTGCAATTTATTCACTAATTCCATTTACTAGTATAGTCATCAAAAATTTCATATCATTCAGTTTACTCAAGAAAATAATTCGGAAGAAATTTTTCAATTAACCATTCTGTAAATACCTTATCTGAATAAATCAATTTTCCTATAATTAACTTCTTTCTTTAGCAGTGGTATTGTATATCCCAAGTAATTTTCAAAAATCTAATATCACTATCCAGAACCCATCTTCACTTATTAACTCATTCTCAGTTTTGACTGCATTATCAATTGCTCAACTATTGAACTTTTTCACTTTTACCGTTTTGAACTTAATCAATATAAATCTCATAAACTTTATTGAATATAACTTAATCAATATAAAGCCTCATAATTTTTATGTATTTTCACTTAATCGATTTCCTGTTAAACTCATCGGAATATAGTCGGATACAACAGAACACATCCACATAAGTGTTATGCTCATGGCTAAACCAAACTAAATAGTCCACGAATATGTAGCTCAAGCTACCATGTAACCCGCCCATAAGTGAACTCGGACTCAACTCAACGAGTTCGGGCGTTCGCATCCATAAGTGAACTCGAACTCAACTCAACGAGTTCGGATGCCTAGTTACATCTCACGAACTCTGACTCAACTCAACGAGTTCGGAACTCAAATCATCTCAGTGACATGTCAGTTGTATCCTCATATATTCCTAAGTTTCAAATGGGAAACCTTTCTCTTCAACTTTTAATAATCTCATTCATAGTCTACATCAATTTGAAATTTTCATTAAATAATCAGTCTATAGGCAACCGCATTTCATATGTTAACAAAATATAACAACAAAAAAAAGAATCGATAATTAATTTTCGTACAAACTTACTCATTTCATTTATTCGACCAATGCACATTTCAATTAATCACATGTATTCTTAATTCAATACATTTCATTTTACCTTTCAATAACAAATATTCAAATTTCACAATAATCACTTATTCATATTTATCAAGTAGCTCACATAATTTGCATATTACTAAATAATAACCACAAAGCAAAATATTTCATGATATTAATTATCATATCATACAAATATCATTAAATTACTTAAAATGACAATTATGTTACCACATTTACACATGAACTTACTATACACATAAATTTAAATGTAACATTTATTCATACCTTTACGAGTTCCAACTCGTCATAATCAACTTTTACTCATATATTCGAATATTGGTTTCAACATTATTGGAATTAGCTCGGTTGGAATAGCACCTTTATCTTTAAGTAAAATAAATCTCATCAGGGTTGGAAGATATCATATTATCTTATCATAGGTTACATAGTTGCATGTATTTCTAGACTTCTCATATACTACATTCAGTCCGAGAACCGATTAAACTTTAGCTCTGATACCACTAAATGTAACGCCCGTAACCCGAATCCAACACTGGATTAGAGTTACGGAGCATTACTGAAGTTACTGATTTATTTATCAAATATTTTATTTCATCTAACATTTATATTTCGAATCACTTAAAATTAGACATATTTTCCCCCAAACATATTTATTCTTCTCAACATATTTTATTTGGATTTATTATTCGTCTCAACATACTTAATTTCCTTGTATCAACGTCTCAAAGGTGATCACATATTTATATGTCATGATAAATGTCATTTTCCTTTCCATATTCCAATCTCGTATTTGAGTCATTCGGATTTTTATAATAAATTTGGTCATCATTTTCATTTATTCTATATTCTAATACATTCAATTAATGATCTAGGAAAAATTACCATTTTGTCCCTAAATCTTTAATTAATGACGATTTTACCCTTAGGCTTAGAAAAATAAATTCTTGCAATTTAATCCTTATTTCCAACCGTTATCATCATACATATTGATAATAGCCCATAAATTCTATAAAATATCAGAATTTTCCATAATTTCAACATTTTTCAATTTAATCCCTAAAACATGTTTTTCCCCGGTCTTGTACTATATTAATAATTTTATACAATTTTATAATTTAAATAATAAAATAATCCATTTCATGTAGTTTGATCATTTCTAACATTTTTACAAAATTGCCTATAAAGTTTTACTTTTATTCAATTTAGTCCCTGAGCCTAAAACATACAAATTAGTCATGCTAACTGATTATTCATACATATTTTCCTCCTCCTCCTCTCCTTTCCACATCCTTAATTTATGTAACATGCTTGTAAGTAACATTATCAATAGTTCCACTATTCACTTATGTGTATATTCAAAGCTGTCCATTTGAGTCATATTCACTAAGTTATTTATATCTTGAGCTATAGAACTTCAAATTAAGATCCGATAATTTTCCCTAAAACTAGACTCACATATCTTCTTGCCATAAAATTTTAAAAATTTTTAGTTTAGCCAATTAATACATTTTATTCATTAAATTCTCCCCTGTTACACAGTCTGACAGCTCTGACCTCTCTTCACTAAAAATCAATTATCTCATAGTACGATTTTCATATAGTGTTTTTGATTGTTTCTAATGAAAATAGACTCACCAAGGAATCTAACCATATAAATTATGTCCCATTAAATATTTTTTTACAATTTGTAATGATTTTTTACAAGTCAGAACAGAGGATCCCGAAATCATTCTAAATCAGTCTTACAAAAATATAAATATCTCAGAATACAGAATTCCTTTACTTGTTCTATTTCTTTTATATGAAAATATACTCAATAACCTTTAATTTCATATCTCACTCAACCTCTAATTCAATTTATACCATTTTTGGTGATTTTTCAAAGTTGACCTACTGCTGCTGTCCAAAACAGTTTTAGTGCAAAATGTTGAATATCAAGTTTATAACACTCTTATTTCCCTTCTCTACAATATTTCCCATCACTTTCTCTTATTTTCTCTTCACTAACATATCAAGAACATAGAACTATATATATATATAAGAAAACTCTACATTAGCATCGTTTCCATGCTTTTTCAATAATATTAAACTTAAAAACATATTAAAATTTTGATGTACTTACCTTGTCCCATTGATTTCAATCTTTAATTTGATTTTCTCTCTCCTCCAACTTCTATTTCTTGAATCCAACTTGATATTCTAACTCTCCATAGTCTCTTTAACATTTTTCTTCTTTGGTAGTTGTGGAAATTCTTTTGATTTCTAGGTGAAAATGGTAAATTTTTGGTGGAAGGACCAAATTGTAAAGAAATGAAAGTTTCTTTCTTCCTTTTTCTCTCCATACGTTGCGTGCATGGTATGTTTTCTCCTTTCCTTTTTTTTTTCCACACACACATATATATACACTTAATAAAATAATAAAATAATAAAATATCTTATTAAAATATTACATAAATAATAATTATCTAATTAAATAATTATAAATATCACCAACATCATCATTACTTTCTAGATTTCTCTCTCTTCCAATTGACCATTTTACCCTTTATGATCTTATAAAATTCCATCCTTGAGTCATCACTTAATTTGGTAAAATTACAATTTAGTCCCTCATAATTCTTCACCTATTCAATTTAGTCCTAATTCATCCTTTTTCCTTAGTTTCTAGATTATTCCACCCATAAAATATTTGCACTATCGGTCCTTTAATTTTTCATATTTACTCTTTAACCCCTTAAATTTTGAGTATTTACTCTTGGGCAACAAAACTTTTCTCACTTTTACAATTTAGTCCTTTCTTGAATTAATATATCATAATATGCTACCCAATGACATAACTCAAATTTCCTCTTCTCGTCACTTTATTTCCTTATTTTACTATATCAAGGATAATTCTTCACTGTAGAAATTTTCGGGGTGTTACAAAATAAACGGAGTAAGCATTATAGCTTAGTAAGCCCGTATAGTATAGAATTAAACTTACCAAAACGACATCAATCAATTAAACAATTTAAATCCAAATCATTTTCCAAATGCCTATTCACAAACATCCATTCACAAGTTAGTCACATAGCTACAATATAATCATCCATTCACAAGGATGAAATCAAGCATGAAATGTTCATTTAACATCCAATTCATTTTTCATTTCATCTATACAATCCATGTAAATCATGTACATTTCATCTCTATAATTCATATAACACATATCAGATCTCATCTATGTAATCCGTAACAGTATAATGCCCAATGAACCTAATGAAATATCGAGGGATATACGGCTGATATACACTAAGTGTATAAATCGATAAACCATCAATTCATCACCATTTTCACTCTTTCAAGCCATGATCGGTAAACTCATCCTGAGCTAGTAAATGGTAAGCTCTATCGAGCTAAAACGGTAAGCTCATAAGAGCTGAATCGGTAAGCTCATACGAGCTATGGTGAGTCCACAACAAATGCAAGAGCTTGACCAAAATAGTAACCCTAGTAACATGTCACTCGTATCCTACGACTTTCTACAATTCAAATGGGACTTAGTAGTTCTCGGTAAACATCAAATTAAGCATTTAAATATTATGTACTTTAATTTCTCATATCACATATGTATATATATATATTCATTTCATACAATTACAACTAAATAAAAGTTCAATTCTAATTATACAAACTTACCTCATATAGCTCGGATAAACTTTAGATTACTCGTCTACATTTCATTTCCCCCGATCTAGTTCCAGAATTTATTTATCTTGATCTATATAATATCAAATTAAATCATTCAAACTTTCATTCAATTGAATTAAGTCCACATTTCATAATTTTGGCAAATTACACATTTGCCCCTAGACTTTTGACTACTTTGCAATTTAATCCTTATCACATAAAAAATGAAAATTTGCATAATTAAGCCCTAACCCATAGTAGCCGAATTTCATATAGCCTCATAGCAGCCCATATTTTCATTTTAATCATACATTTAACTATAACATTTCAATTTTTCTCAATTTAATCCATAACTCACAATTTCATCAAAAATCACTTAACAAAACTTGTATATCTAGCATTAAACCTTCATAATCTACCATTAATAATCAAAACAACCAAGCATTCAACAATGGCGTCTTCCAAAATCTATAACAATTTTGAAATCGGAGGTACAGGCTAGCTATAATACGAAGCAACGATCTCAAAAACATAAATATATTAAAAAAAAGTTCAAAATCACTTACTTATAAAGCATGCACAAGCCGAACCTTAACTAGCATCCATGGAGGTTTCTTCTTACTAAATTCGATGGAGAAAAATGAGTAAAAAGATTACCAAATTGTTTTATTTATTTTTACTTAACTTAATTTGTAATTTACCAAAATAACCTTATTAATAAACATTAAAATTCACATAATGGATGTCCATTAATGTCCACTATTAATAACTATAGTCTAATTACAACAATAGGACCTCCACTCATCAATTTCATAGTGATTTGGGACATGTAACTAATAGATCTCAACTTTTACGCTTTACGCAATTTAATCCTTTTTGTTGAATTAAGCATTTAAACAGTAAAATTTCTTAATGAAAATTTCACATAATAATTCTATCATGCTATAAACTGTAAACGTTATTAAAGTAATAAAATAAATATTTTGACTTTGGATTCATAGTTCCGAAACCACTGTTCTGATTTGACTGAAAACTGATTGTTATAAAAGAATTATGAGCTTATTCAAAAAACTCTATGCGAAGCACATAATGCTTGTTTATCGGTTCATCCAAGAAGTACTAAAATATATAATGACTTGAAACAGTTATGCTGGTGGTCGAGCATGAAACGAGACATATCAGAGTTTGTATCAAAATGTTTGATCTATCAACAAGTCAAAGCTGAATATCAAGTGCCTTTGAGATTGTTACAGCTTGTGATAATACCAGAATGGAAATGGGATAGAGTTACGATGAATTTTGTATCAGGATTGCCCCTATCTCTGAAAAGGAAATATGATGTCTGGGTTTTCAATGATCGACTAACAAAATATGCACATTTCTTACCGATACATACAGATTACTCACTTGACAGACTAGTTAAATTGTACATTTTTAAGATTGTCCGATTGCACAGGGTGCTAACATCATTATTTCTGATAGAGATTCGATATTCATGTCGCGATTCTAGAAGAAATTGCAAGAAGCTTTGGGTACAAAGTTGAATTTTAATACTGCTTTTCATCCTCAGACCGACGATCAATCTGAGAGAGTTATTCAAATTCTCGAAGACATGTTATGTTTTTTCATTTTAGAGTTTGAAGGTAATTGGGAGAAATACTTACTGTTGATTGAATTTGCTTATAATGATAGCTTTCAATCGAGTATTAAAATGGCACCATACGAAGCTCTATACGATCGTAAATGTCAAACTCTGTTATACTGGACTGAACTAAGTGAGAAAAAGATTTACGGGGTTGATTTGATCAGACAGACTGAAGAAAAGTAAAAGTAATTCACGACAGACTGAAAGCAGCTTCAGATCTACAGGAATCTTACACGGATTTGAAACGTAAAGAAATTGAGTTTCAAATAGGAGACCAAGTGTTCTTGAAAGTGTCACTATGGCAAAAGATTCTTCATTTCGATCACAAAGGAAAGCTGAGTCCGCGATTCATCGGTCCATATGAGATAATCAAAAGAATAGGGCTCGTAGCATATCGATTTTACTGTCATAATTAGAAAAGATCCACAATGTATTTCATGTATCCATGTTACATCGATATAGATCCGATCCGTCACATATGATTTCTTCGGCAGAAGTGGAAATTCAATCTAATTTGACATATAACGAAGAGCCGATCAGGATTCTAGCTCGTGAAATTAAAGAGTTGAGAAATAAACGTATAGCCCTAGTGAAAATCCTTTGGCATAGAAACGGGATTGAGGAAGCTTGGTGGGAACCTGAGGAAGCTATGCAAAAATAATACCCTAACTTATTTATTGCTAAGATTTTCAGGGACGAAAATCCCTAAGGAGGGAGAGTTGTAACAGCCCGTATTCGGTCAAATCGAAACAGCGATTTCGAGACCATAAATCCAAATTTAAATAATTATTATATTATTTTATTAATATTTACTGCATGATATCATAGTTGTGTGAAAATTTCGCAAAGAAATTTTACCGTTTAAATGCTTAATTTAGTAAAAATGACTAAATCGCATAAAATGCAAAAGTAGGGTTTTAATAGTTTAAAGTGCTTAATAACTATGAAGCATTAAATTAAAGGTCCTTATGTTGTAATTAGACCCTTGGCATAGTAAGTGGACATTAATGGACATGTTTTAAGTGTTTTATTATGTTTAATTAAAGGTTAAATTGGTAATTTGTTAAATAAGTTATTATTAAATAAAACAAAAGCTAAAATTATGTCCATCTTCTTCATTGTTCACCTAAAATAAAGAATAAAAGAAACCATTGAAGCATTTTAGGGTTCGACCACTTGAATCCTTGATTAAGGTATGGTATTTGTCCCATTTTTAATGATTTCTACGTTTTTGATGTCGTTGCAGCTAGGTTTTGTAACAACCTAAAAAATACGAGTATCAGAAAATGAGTTATCAAATCTCTGTTTTTAGTAAACGGACTTGTAAATATTTATTAAAAATATTTATAAATTTAGTTGTGTGTTCAATTAGGTTTTAATTAAGTAAATTTAGCTCAATTAAGAGTAATGAGGAAAAAGGATTAAATTGAATGAAGTGTGAAAGTTTAATTATAGATTAAAAGAAAGTACAAAGGACCAAATAGGCAAATATGCCATTTGGCAACAGTTGAGGCGGCAAACTAAGAAAATCTAAAGTTTTATTTAGATTTTATGAAGTATTATTATTATTATTATTATGGTTTTCTATTAAAATATTATTACATTAATATGAAATAAAATAAAATAAAGACAAGTGTATGGTGACAAAGTGGTACATTTGTGATAATGTGAATGTATACATTTGTATTAAAATTATTTATTTACTTAAAATTTTAGTATAAGATATTTTGTAATAAATAATTATTTTATGAGATTTTATTTTATGATAAATTAATTGAATATTGACAAATGTAGGGTGTTGATAATGTACATTTGTCATATTTATAATTAGTTATATAAAAGATATTTAGTGTTATTATATTAATAAAATAAAAAGAATATATATATATATATATATATATAAAGCATAAAAGAAAAGAAGAAGGGGGAAAGAAACAGAGAGCTGGAATGAAAATAGGAAGAAGAAAAGGGGAAAGAAAAAGAAAAGGAAAAACTATGGTTTTGAGGCTTAAAGTTTTAATAGGTATGTCAATTAGGTCCTTTCCTTTTTAATTTTGATATTATGTAAGCTTAGAATAAAGTTTTGATGAATTTAAGTTGAGGTCTTTGAAGTTTTAAGATTTTGAATAAGGTTTATGTTGAACTAGAAAATGAATTAGGGATTTAATTGAAAGAATTTTAAGTTAGAATTGGATAAATGATTTAATAAGATATAAGAAAACAGTTTTGGGCAGCAACATAAACTTAATTTTGAAAAATCACTAAAAATTGTAGGAACCGAATTAAAGGGTGAATAAGATATGAAATTAAATCTTGTTGAGTCTATTTTTAGATAAAAGAAACAGAACAAGCAAACAAAGTTTGTAGATTGAGATATTTAAATTTTTGTAAGACTGGTTCAGAATGACTCTGAAATCCCCTGTTCTGTTTTGAGAAAATCATTAAAAATTGTACAAAAATATTTATGAGTTGTAATTTATATTTTTAGAATCCTCAGTGAGTCTAGTTTCAAGAGAAATAAATAAGAACATTATCGGAGTCCTGAGTTATGAGATAATTGAACTTTAGTACAGGAGGGTCGGAACTGTTAGACAGTGAATCAGGGGTAACTTTGAGGAATAAACTGTATTAATTGGAAAAAATAAAAATTCTGGAAATTTTATGGTAGAAAGGTACATGAGTCTAGTTTCAGGAAAAATTAACGGAACTTGATTTGGAGTTTTGTAGCTCCAGATATAAACAAATTAGTAACCGTTGCGCAGGAAGACAGTTTTAAAAAGGATATATGAGTAAATGATAGAATTGGGTATAAAGAATGTAGAATGACGAGGAAGAGTAGGAATTGAATAAAAATTCAATTATTTAAATTTTAATGCTGTAATTAATAATGCAAATTATTATTATTTCCGTAGTAAACAAGGAATTTGAGACATCGAACGAGGAAGGAAAAGAGAAAAACAAATTAGGAGTAAAAACGAGGAATCCAGGTTAGTATTACTATAATTCAAATTTGATTATTTGTTAAATTTTAAATTGATATGTATATAATAAGCAAATTGAGGTAAGTAAAAGAATAAATTGTATGTGAATTAAATAGAAATTTCTGGTAATATGGTTTGAATTAGAAGAATTAATGTGGTATTGAATTATATATATATTGGATTGAGAAATTGATTTGAATGTGAACATTAGAAATTATAAATTGAATAATATTGAAATGAAGTATGAACATATATAAGCAATTGATGAAATATTGATTGAAAAGTGGAAAATGTATTGAATTGAATATATGAGGAATTGTGATTGGAATGCCTTTGAATTGAATCAGATTGTATTGAATGTGATTGAGTTGAAATGTGACTTGGAAGTAAATAATGTGATTATGTGAATTTGAACTTGAATCCGAATGATTATGATCAATCGAAAGTGAAAATGATATGGATATGTGATTCCGGTACCCTATTAACTAGTCGGGCTTAGTGGATATAGTTGGCATGCCATAGGATCGGAACAGTTTAGAGATTCTTCGACCTCGAGTCGATGAGACACTTGGTGTGCCATAGATTTGCTTTGGATAGTTTCAATGAGGCTTTGGTAGCCACTTTGCTTCGGCTCAGCCGATGAGACACTTGGTGTGTCATAGATTTACTTCGAACTATCCGATGAGGCTTTGGTAGCCACTTTACTTCGGCTATGCCGATGAGGCGTTGGTCACCATTCTGATATGTTTAATTGGGTCCGTGTATCTGCTGAAGTCTGAGTCAGGTTAACAGGGGTGTTTAAGTGAAATGAGTAAGTTATCTGAATTGATTGTTCAAAATATTGGATGAAAAGTGAAAGAGATCTTGTGATATGGAATGTGAAATGAAATTTCTGAAATGAGATTTGTGTGATGAGTTTGAATACATGAGTCAAAGATTCGTGAAAGGTTTAAGTTGACTTGTGAATTGAAATATTATGGAAGATTGAGAAATGAAACTAAAGTTCACAAATTATTTGAAATTATATAAATAATATGAGAATTTAATTGAAAAAAATAGTATAATTGAATTATATAATTTGAATGTGAATTTGATAAGTGAAAACGAAATTAAGATATGATATCTTAAAATATGAGCTAAAGTTGTAAGAATTGATTAAAGTAAGTGATGATATATGAAATTAATTACTTGGAATTGTTATTGAAATATGACATTAGTAAGAACAAATTGCAATAGAATTAATATTGAATAAAGTGATAAAATTTAGTAAATTGCATGTGATACGAAAGGAGCTAATGAAATGAGATATGAAAAATTCAATGCAAATTTGATAATGACATAATGTATGTATTGGAGTAAGTACAAGCCTTGAAATAGTGCTTATTATTATTAAAAATTTGTTTTAAAGTATGAAATAGTTATTAAGTAATTGTCACACAAATTGAATGTATATAAGTTATTGTATAATTTGAATTATGGTAATACTACTGAGTATTCCCATACTCAGCATACGGTTGTTTCCGTGCACAGGTTAATTAAAAGATAGTGTCCGGTCCAGCATCCAGATCAACCCCGACGTCAGAGAAATTTTAATTATTTACCTTACCTTTGGTAGTTGTGGCATGTACCTAGGTAATGAATAGGTTGAGTATATGAGTCTTATGATTATGGTTGTCAAATAATGATTTAAATTGGTTTAAGTACAAAAAGGGAACTAATATGACATATTAAATATAAGTATGAAATGGAATTAACTAAAGTTTATTAGCATGAATTCAATTGATATATGTATGCTTATTGAACAAATAGATAAATAAATTGTTTAAAAATGGTTAGATATGTTTATATATGTAAATATATTGGTTGCTACATAAATTGTACATTGATTTGGGTTGAAATGTAAAGGAAGGTTAGTTTAGTGTCTAAGACTCATAATTGAGTCCACACGGCCTGGCACACGGGCGTGTGGCTTGGCCGTGTGAGGAAAGTCAGAATGCTCCACGGGTAAGGGACACGGGCGTGTCCCAAACCACCACGACCGTGTTGAACCATACATTTCATCAACACGAGCATGTCATGGGGTCACACGGGCGTGTCCCCAATCCACACGAGCGTGTGAGCCCAGTATTTGAGAAAAATTTTAAAATGTTTGCAAAGTTTTCTGAGTATTCGAATTAGTCCCGAACTACTTTTAACTCGTATTTTTGGATCTCGAAGATCCATATATGGGACTATAAGGTTATTTTATATTATGTTTGTTAATAATTGTGTATTAATTGTAAATTGTCCGGTAGTTACGGTAATGCTCTGTAACCCTGTTCTGACAATGGTTCAAGGTTAAGGGGTTGTAACGGCCTGAAATAGGGCTTAGTCGGAATAGTGGTTTTGTAACCACAAATTCGAAGTGTAAAATTTTGAATTTTGTGACTTTTTGATAAAATCTGATTTATTGATATTTGATGTGAAAATATTGTTTGAAAATTTTATTGATTTAGTGTCTAATTTTATGTTTGGGACTAAATTGCATTAGTTGCAAAATGTAAGGTATAGAGTTTAAGTACCCAATTGAAATGGGGGTTTGAATTGGAGGTCTTTATGTTGCAATTAGACCATCAAATAGTGTCATGGACATAAAAGGGTAATTCTAGAAATGTTTATGAGTTATAGCATGAAGGGCAAATTGGTCATTTGGGTGTTTTTAGTCATAAAAGACAAATTTTAAACCAAAAATCTGCTCATTCTCTTCTCCATGCTGCCGATTCTTCTTCTTCTCCATGGCTAAGGTTCCTTTGCTTTCCATGCTCATTTGTAAGTGCAATCTTGCCCCGTTTTTAGTTATTTTCGTATTTTTATGATTATTTGAGTCTGAATTTCATGATTCTACCATATTTTTAAGCGATTTTGGGGTTAAAAAAATATACCCATTTGTGTTAAGTGTGTATTTGATTGATTAATGGTAGACAATGAAAGATTAGAGGATTATATGCATGTTTTTGGGATTAAAATTGGATGAATTTTTGTAAAAAGGGATTAATTTGTAAAGTCTATAAATTGTTCTTAAATGTGTTAATTATTACTAAATTGAGTGTCATTGTTGTGAAAATGGGCTAAATAAGCCCATGGAATATAGAAAATGAAAGTTGGAGTCCAAGGGACTAATTTGTAATTATTGAAAAGTTAAGGGGTAAATTTGAAAATTACCCAAATGTGAATTATGTCCGAAATTGAATAATTATTTGACAATTGATATTTAGTGTATTAATCTAGACCAAGAAAGGTGTGATAAGCCCAAGAACGGGGAAAAAAGAGAATTCTCGACTAAATCTTGAGAAATTAATTTGATGGTGATTCAGGTAAGTTGTATGTGAATTCTAGCATATTATAATAAAATATAATTATTTGTTCATAATCGTGTGACTATATAAATATGTGAATCATGAAACAATCGAAAACCATATGTATATCCGTAAATGTGGAATTAAGGTAAATACCTGAAATTTTGATTGGTTGCTGGATATACTTCTGAAATTATCCGAATAATTGTTCGTTTACGATTGCATGATGGTAATGATTTTCAGTTATGAAATGAATGGAAATTGATGTACTTCCGTTTTCGTGGAAAATATGTATATTCTGTGAATTTCGATTAAATATTTGATATATCTCAAAAATCATGATAATGATAAATTATCTGTACGATCCCTATTGAGCAAGTCGGAATAAACATAGATATAAGTGACATTGTCACTAGAGGGTTCTGATTCTGTCTGATACAGTTCCCAGGTGCTAGGTGGTCTAGCATGTGTTGCAGACACCTGTCAGCTTCTGCGAGCAGACCCGTGGTAACTTCTGTTCTGTTTCTAACAGTAGCTTTTGCTACATACTCTGGTAGCTTCGGTTACATATTCTGGTAGCTTCGGCTACATACTCTGGTAGCTTCGGCTACATATTCTGGTGGCTTCGACCACACGATCTGATGGCTTTTGCCATATCTCTGTGTTGGCTCCGGCCATATATCTGTGAGGCACTTCGGTGCTAACCTCTGCATATCTGGTTATATTCCGACATTGCTCAATGGGATTAGATTAACCGTTCTGTAACAAAGTGTTCTGCAGGTAAAGCGAAATAGTTCTGTACATTGAATTTGGTACGATTAAACGTGCATATGATTGTTATATGAAATGTGACAAACGGAGTAAGTTAAAGAAGTATTGATATGAGTTGATATTGGCTATGTTAAAGTAAACGATTCATTGAATTGTTACATTGCTATGAATTTTCAGATGACTTACTAAGCTATTATAGCTTACTCTGTTCCTTTCTTTCTTCCTCAGTATATCAAGATCGTGGGATTGGGAGCCGAGGCGTTGGAGTATGCTTCACACTGTTAAATTTCATCGGTATATTATGTTTTGGTGTATTTTAGTTTCTGGCATGTATAGAAGATTTATAGATATATATAGTTATTTTGTAAATCTATAAGTTCTATGTTCTTAATATTGGTATAAGTAAAGTATTGGTCGTATTGGTTGTATCTGAAAATGGTAGCATGTTAGGGAGGTTAAGGCTTGGCATATAGCCTGAATGGCCTGCATGGCATGGCACACGGGCGTGTGTCATGGCCGTGTGGGATTTGGCAGAATGCTCCACAGGTATGTGGCACGGGCATGCCTAAGCCGTGGGCGATACACGGCCTGACCTTACGGGAGTGCCACTAGACCGTGCCTCCCCTGTACCTTAATTTTAAACTTTGGTTGCCACACGGGATCGAGACACGGCCGTGTATCTCAACCGTGTGGGGTACACGGCCTCTAAAAGGGCGTGTGAAGTAGCCGTGTCAAATTTGACAGATTCGACCACGGTCTTCGGACATGGGCATGTGAAGGCCACACGGGCGTGTGACGTAGTTTCGAAAGTGAGAAATTTTTCAGGCAATTGAATTGATAAGATTCGAATCCTAATCATTAGAGATGTCTGTAACATGTCTGAAAATCCTCAATAAGAATGATTCTGATCTGATTTGCATGAAATTCTGTATTTGTTTCCGATTAAGTTCTGTAAAGGTCTTTTTAAGTCAGGTAACGCTTAATACTTGATTCCGGCGACGGTCTTGGGTATAAGGGTGTTACATTTTAATTGGTATCAGAGCACGGTTTAGGTGATTCTCTGACTAATGTAACGAGTGTGATAGTCTGTCTATACATGCCATAAGTAAAGTGTGACAGTGTGATATGCTCCGGCTCCCATGAACGATTCTGTTAAAGTTGTGGTAATGTTTTCTTTCTGATTTATTATTGATTGACTGAAAATGTCATTGAAATGATTATATGTGTTTGTGATATGTTCGATTCTGGAAAGGTATGAAAAGATGTGTATATGAGACTGTGTAAAGCGAATTGTGTCAATGTGATAAGTATTAAGTTACATGTGTAAATGAATGTGTGAGTCCCCTTCGAGGCTTAACGACCTCACCTCCTCATCAGTGATATTTTGATAATGAGGTCTTGATGAAATAAAATGTGAATGAGCCTGCATAAGAGAGATAAAAGAAATCGGTTGTGGACTAGTGATTCTGGAAAATAAATTTAGAGTGGTTTTGTAATAAGTTGAAATTGGAAAGTATAGTAGCATGTTTTGAGGGATTTCCAGACTGAATGTTCGTTATTTGTTATTAAGAATGGAAGAATAATTAGTTCTGGTAAACTAATTCAACTAGATGTTCAAATGTATGTTTGTTGCGAAATCTTTCAGAGTCGTTTTCATTAATGAATGAAATTGGAAATAAAGTGGCATTTATGATGACAAGTGAATGGGATAGATATCTGAATTGAATATTTGTGGGTGAAATAGAGTACATTGGTCCCTACTGGATGTTTTATGTTCCCTATTTGCAGAAATACTTATATGATTGTTCCTTCTTTGACGAATGTGTTATAGAATGAGAATGTTATTTGACTCTGCTGTTAAATGATGGTATAGTCATTCTGATTTGTTTATAATCAGCATAATTGTATTTTTTCTCTTTGAGATTTTATTGTACGGTGATTGGAATGAATCTGAGGAAAAAGTTTGTATGAGATTATTCTCTACTCCTGTTGAATAGTGTTCGACTGTAAAGAAATGTTAGAGAATGTGTTATGAATGTGAAATCCGAAATGAATTGACTATCTACGATAGAATATGATATGTTCAATTGTTTATGGGTTGAATTTGAGACTTTACATAAGGCTTGAATGAAAGTAGTATTAAAAGAGGTATGGAGTAATTCTGAAGACGATTCAGTTTATGCAAAGTTATTATTATTGAAAGAAGTTATTTTCGATTAAATGACCTATTTTGTGAGGATAATATGTTCCAACTATATTAATGACTGAGTGAGGAGGTGATAGTTAGATAATTCTTGTAATTCCTCTTCTATATTTTCTGTATATGTTTATCTTCAGAGGTATATGTGCTCTGTTTGGGTTATGACTGATATTACTTCGTCTCTCTCTATGATATTCAGTGCTACTATACGAATATGGGAGTCAACAGACAAATCTGCATGTGACTAATGATTTGTTTCTTCTAGATATTGTTCTGTTGAAAATATGTGGGGGTTATGCTACTTTTGTTACTATGAAATCCTATACTTAGGAGTGATGCTGTTCTTTCTGAATCTTATATGGGTTGTAATCCTCTGATATTGGTGTAACTTCAGACGTTGAAACTCTATTATGTTGACTTTCTTACGATATCATGTGAATATTTGCAAGAGACCTCTATTTGACAGGATAATTATGTCTATGATGATTATAAATTCTGGTTCAAAGGATAAGAATATAGTGGTACCTTCATCTAAGCTACAGAAGTTGTATTTCTGCATTGATTTCTGTTTGAGTTATAATTGACTTTCTTCTGTGTTCAAATACTTTATAAGGAAATTGAGATATTGTTTATTACTACGGTTAAGACATCAGTATGATTATGATTCTATGACTCCCAATTTAGTGGTTGTGATTTCTGTAAAATGATAAGTCTGGGTTACCTTATAACAAGAAGGAACGGTATAGGTAAAAAGGGCCGATTCGAAATGTAGTCTAATTTGATGTGATTCAAGTGAAAGGATAATTGAATTTCATATGATGAAGTTTATCCATGGTACTGGAGATATAAATTTTTTATTTGTATACGTACGGACTGAAGAGTCAGTGTTATTAAGGATTTGACACAGTAGTACTTTTATCAGAACAATCCTATCTGAGAAATGTTGTGGTAATTTAAGTTTGTCAGACTATAAAAGTTTTCTTTTGCACAGGGATACTTTTAACCAAAGTGTTAGTTCTGATTCAGTCTGAGTTGAACAAAGGATTTATGAATTCCATTTATGTAACATTGTTTAGTTCGAAGTGTGTTCCAATGAAAGAGATTTCAGAAATATCTAGTAATTCTGTGTAGTTAGAACTATATGCAAGGAGTTTAAAATACTTATTGTTAGCAAAATGAACTTTATGTGATTCTGATTTTGAAATTCGAGTAAATGTTATGATCGACTGTAGTTCAAAGATAGGTTTTATATTTTAAGAAGCTCAAAATTAATTTGTATGATTTAGAATGAAGCTTATAGTATGGATTTTCTGTACATCCGAGAAGCACAAAAAGGAATATTTCTAATTTTGTTATGAAGTGTTTGATCTGTTAGAAAAATTTAAGCTAAACATTTCGTGTCATCTGGTTTGTTACGACCGATCATGATTTCTAAATAAGGCGGGATTCAATAATTATAAGTGTTGTTTTGGGTTGCCTCTATTTTCGAGAAAGAAAAATTTGATATGGAATATAGTGATAAATTGATGGAATCAGTCTGTGATATTCTGGTATGACCTAATTGCTTACTTATTGATTAGTCAAGTTTTACATTTCTGATACTGTGAGGCTGCACGGAACATCTTTGTCAGTGGTGTTTATTAGAAATCGGGGATTTACTTTGTGATTTTGAAAGAAGACTTCAAGATTATCAATTATGATTTTTTTCTGGCATTTTCTGAAACACTATTTTACCGTTAGAAATTCTATTTTTGGATTTTTGGTATAACAGTGTATTTTAAATTTCGGTATTCTGGTCTACGTATTATTAATCTTTTTGTATGAATCCTGGAATATTGCTGTCCTGATTCATTTCTGAAATATTTTCTTCGCTGGTCTGAAATGGCTATATTCGTTCTGATTATGTATTTATGTATCTGGAGCTCTCTGATTCTCGTGAAAAGTATAAGCTCAAGTTCGAATTGTGTAGTGATTTTTTTCCCTTAATTGAATCTGATAATTCCGAGCATATAGTGAGAACTTAGTCTACTTTCCGACTTAGAGTGAATAGTACTAAACGTCACAGAAGAGACTTAATGTATGAGACAGAATGGTCAGACTGGGATGCTGAAAGGTTTTATGTAGTTATGGACTGATTTTATTGAAAGAAAGTCTGAGTTCAGTGTATTAAGCATTAAAACAAGGTTCTTTTGATGAAATTGAGTAATAAGGATGTGCATCGGAATGTGATAGCCAAAGAGCAACTATTATTTGACATTGAAATTTTAAAAGTATAAGAATTCTGTTGATGTTATTATTGTCCTGATCCGAGATATATATTCAGATGAGTTAGAAATTTATTTTATTAGGAATGAAACTAGTCAGTGGTATTATCGAAATGGGTATGAGATAGAAAGTTTTTATCTAAATCAATGAGAAATTGTTGTTGACTTCTTTGGAAGGAAAAGGGTCATGAAAATTATGATTGATCTTTTAACAAGAAAAGATATGTATAAAGTTTATCTGATAAAGTGATCGAAGTATTCGTGATGTGATTTTAGATTGTAAATTGAAGTTTCAACTTGTTGGTAAAAAGAGATTCTGATGGCGAGTTGAGATTTACGATTTCGAGAAACTATAAAAAAAAAGGTCTCTCAGATTCGAAATTATTTGCTTCTGATAAGATTTTCGGGGACGAAAATCCCTAAAGGGGGGAGAGTTGTAACGGCCTGAAATAGGGCTTAGTCGGAATAGTGGTTTTGTAACCACAAATTCGAAGTGTAAAATTTTGAATTTTGTGACTTTTTGATAAAATCTGATTTATTGATATTTGATGTGAAAATATTGTTTGAAAATTTTATTGATTTAGTGTCTAATTTTATGTTTGGGACTAAATTGCATTAGTTGCAAAATGTAAGGTATAGAGTTTAAGTACCCAATTGAAATGGGGGTTTGAATTGGAGGTCTTTATGTTGCAATTAGACCATCAAATAGTGTCATGGACATAAAAGGGTAATTCTAGAAATGTTTATGAGTTATAGCATGAAGGGCAAATTGGTCATTTGGGTGTTTTTAGTCATAAAAGACAAATTTTAAACCAAAAATCTGCTCATTCTCTTCTCCATGCTGCCGATTCTTCTTCTTCTCCATGGCTAAGGTTCCTTTGCTTTCCATGCTCATTTGTAAGTGCAATCTTGCCCCGTTTTTAGTTATTTTCGTATTTTTATGATTATTTGAGTCTGAATTTCATGATTCTACCATATTTTTAAGCGATTTTGGGGTTAAAAAAATATACCCATTTGTGTTAAGTGTGTATTTGATTGATTAATGGTAGACAATGAAAGATTAGAGGATTATATGCATGTTTTTGGGATTAAAATTGGATGAATTTTTGTAAAAAGGGATTAATTTGTAAAGTCTATAAATTGTTCTTAAATGTGTTAATTATTACTAAATTGAGTGTCATTGTTGTGAAAATGGGCTAAATAAGCCCATGGAATATAGAAAATGAAAGTTGGAGTCCAAGGGACTAATTTGTAATTATTGAAAAGTTAAGGGGTAAATTTGAAAATTACCCAAATGTGAATTATGTCCGAAATTGAATAATTATTTGACAATTGATATTTTGTGTATTAATCTAGACCAAGAAAGGTGTGATAAGCCCAAGAACGGGGAAAAAAGAGAATTCTCGACTAAATCTTGAGAAATTAATTTGATGGTGATTCAGGTAAGTTGTATGTGAATTCTAGCATATTATAATAAAATATAATTATTTGTTCATAATCGTGTGACTATATAAATATGTGAATCATGAAACAATCGAAAACCATATGTATATCCGTAAATGTGGAATTAAGGTAAATACCTGAAATTTTGATTGGTTGCTGGATATACTTCTGAAATTATCCGAATAATTGTTCGTTTACGATTGCATGATGGTAATGATTTTCAGTTATGAAATGAATGGAAATTGATGTACTTCCGTTTTCGTGGAAAATATGTATATTCTGTGAATTTCGATTAAATATTTGATATATCTCAAAAATCATGATAATGATAAATTATCTGTACGATCCCTATTGAGCAAGTCGGAATAAACATAGATATAAGTGACATTGTCACTAGAGGGTTCTGATTCTGTCTGATACAGTTCCCAGGTGCTAGGTGGTCTAGCATGTGTTGCAGACACCTGTCAGCTTCTGCGAGCAGACCCGTGGTAACTTCTGTTCTGTTTCTAACAGTAGCTTTTGCTACATACTCTGGTAGCTTCGGTTACATATTCTGGTAGCTTCGGCTACATACTCTGGTAGCTTCGGCTACATATTCTGGTGGCTTCGACCACACGATCTGATGGCTTTTGCCATATCTCTGTGTTGGCTCCGGCCATATATCTGTGAGGCACTTCGGTGCTAACCTCTGCATATCTGGTTATATTCCGACATTGCTCAATGGGATTAGATTAACCGTTCTGTAACAAAGTGTTCTGCAGGTAAAGCGAAATAGTTCTGTACATTGAATTTGGTACGATTAAACGTGCATATGATTGTTATATGAAATGTGACAAACGGAGTAAGTTAAAGAAGTATTGATATGAGTTGATATTGGCTATGTTAAAGTAAACGATTCATTGAATTGTTACATTGCTATGAATTTTCAGATGACTTACTAAGCTATTATAGCTTACTCTGTTCCTTTCTTTCTTCCTCAGTATATCAAGATCGTGGGATTGGGAGCCGAGGCGTTGGAGTATGCTTCACACTGTTAAATTTCATCGGTATATTATGTTTTGGTGTATTTTAGTTTCTGGCATGTATAGAAGATTTATAGATATATATAGTTATTTTGTAAATCTATAAGTTCTATGTTCTTAATATTGGTATAAGTAAAGTATTGGTCGTATTGGTTGTATCTAAAAATGGTAGCATGTTAGGGAGGTCAAGGCTTGGCATATAGCCTGAATGGCCTGCATGGCATGGCACACGGGCGTGTGTCATGGCCGTGTGGGATTTGGCAGAATGCTCCACAGGTATGTGGCACGGGCATGCCTAAGCCGTGGGCGATACACGGCCTGACCTTACGGGCGTGCCACTAGACCGTGCCTCCCCTGTACCTTAATTTTAAACTTTGGTTGCCACACGGGATCGAGACACGGCCGTGTATCTCAACCATGTGGGGTACACGGCCTCTAAAAGGGCGTGTGAAGTAGCCGTGTCAAATTTGACAGATTCGACCATGGTCTTCGGACATGGGCATGTGAAGGCCACACGGGCGTGTGACGTAGTTTCGAAAGTGAGAAATTTTTCAGGCAATTGAATTGATAGGATTCGAATCCTAATCATTAGAGATGTCTGTAACATGTCTGAAAATCCTCAATAAGAATGATTCTGATCTGATTTGCATGAAATTCTGTATTTGTTTCCGATTAAGTTCTGTAAAGGTCTTTTTAAGTCAGGTAACGCTTAATACTTGATTCCGGCGACGGTCTCGGGTATAAGGGTGTTACATTTTAATTGGTATCAGAGCACGGTTTAGGTGATTCTCTGACTAATGTAACGAGTGTGATAGTCTGTCTATACATGCCATAAGTAAAGTGTGACAGTGTGATATGCTCCGGCTCCCATGAACGATTCTGTTAAAGTTGTGGTAATGTTTTCTTTCTGATTTATTATTGATTGACTGAAAATGTCATTGAAATGATTATATGTGTTTGTGATATGTTCGATTCTGGAAAGGTATGAAAAGATGTGTATATGAGACTGTGTAAAGCGAATTGTGTCAATGTGATAAGTATTAAGTTACATGTGTAAATGAATGTGTGAGTCCCCTTCGAGGCTTAACGACCTCACCTCCTCATCAGTGATATTTTGATAATGAGGTCTTGATGAAATAAAATGTGAATGAGCCTGCATAAGAGAGATAAAAGAAATCGGTTGTGGACTAGTGATTCTGGAAAATAAATTTAGAGTGGTTTTGTAATAAGTTGAAATTGGAAAGTATAGTAGCATGTTTTGAGGGATTTCCAGACTGAATGTTCGTTATTTGTTATTAAGAATGGAAGAATAATTAGTTCTGGTAAACTAATTCAACTAGATGTTCAAATGTATGTTTGTTGCGAAATCTTTCAGAGTCGTTTTCATTAATGAATGAAATTGGAAATAAAGTGGCATTTATGATGACAAGTGAATGGGATAGATATCTGAATTGAATATTTGTGGGTGAAATAGAGTACATTGGTCCCTACTGGATGTTTTATGTTCCCTATTTGCAGAAATACTTATATGATTGTTCCTTCTTTGACGAATGTGTTATAGAATGAGAATGTTATTTGACTCTGCTGTTAAATGATGGTATAGTCATTCTGATTTGTTTATAATTAGCATAATTGTATTTTTTCTCTTTGAGATTTTATTGTACGGTTATTGGAATGAATCTGAGGAAAAAGTTTGTATGAGATTATTCTCTACTCCTGTTGAATAGTGTTCGACTGTAAAGAAATGTTAGAGAATGTGTTATGAATGTGAAATCCGAAATGAATTGACTATCTACGATAGAATATGATATGTTCAATTGTTTATGGGTTGAATTTGAGACTTTACATAAGGCTTGAATGAAAGTAGTATTAAAAGAGGTATGGAGTAATTCTGAAGACGATTCAGTTTATGCAAAGTTATTATTATTGAAAGAAGTTATTTTCGATTAAATGACCTATTTTGTGAGGATAATATGTTCCAACTATATTAATGACTGAGTGAGGAGGTGATAGTTAGATAATTCTTGTAATTCCTCTTCTATATTTTCTGTATATGTTTATCTTCAGAGGTATATGTGCTCTGTTTGGGTTATGACTGATATTACTTCGTCTCTCTCTATGATATTCAGTGCTACTATACGAATATGGGAGTCAACAGACAAATCTGCATGTGACTAATGATTTGTTTCTTCTAGATATTGTTCTGTTGAAAATATGTGGGGGTTATGCTACTTTTGTTACTATGAAATCCTATACTTAGGAGTGATGCTGTTCTTTCTGAATCTTATATGGGTTGTAATCCTCTGATATTGGTGTAACTTCAGACGTTGAAACTCTATTATGTTGACTTTCTTACGATATCATGTGAATATTTGCAAGAGACCTCTATTTGACAGGATAATTATGTCTATGATGATTATAAATTCTGGTTCAAAGGATAAGAATATAGTGGTACCTTCATCTAAGCTACAGAAGTTGTATTTCTGCATTGATTTCTGTTTGAGTTATAATTGACTTTCTTCTGTGTTCAAATACTTTATAAGGAAATTGAGATATTGTTTATTACTACGGTTAAGACATCAGTATGATTATGATTCTATGACTCCCAATTTAGTGGTTGTGATTTCTGTAAAATGATAAGTCTGGGTTACCTTATAACAAGAAGGAACGGTATAGGTAAAAAGGGCCGATTCGAAATGTAGTCTAATTTGATGTGATTCAAGTGAAAGGATAATTGAATTTCATATGATGAAGTTTATCCATGGTACTGGAGATATAAATTTTTTATTTGTATACGTACGGACTGAAGAGTCAGTGTTATTAAGGATTTGACACAGTAGTACTTTTATCAGAACAATCCTATCTGAGAAATGTTGTGGTAATTTAAGTTTGTCAGACTATAAAAGTTTTCTTTTGCACAGGGATACTTTTAACCAAAGTGTTAGTTCTGATTCAGTCTGAGTTGAACAAAGGATTTATGAATTCCATTTATGTAACATTGTTTAGTTCGAAGTGTGTTCCAATGAAAGAGATTTCAGAAATATCTAGTAATTCTGTGTAGTTAGAACTATATGCAAGGAGTTTAAAATACTTATTGTTAGCAAAATGAACTTTATGTGATTCTGATTTTGAAATTCGAGTAAATGTTATGATCGACTGTAGTTCAAAGATAGGTTTTATATTTTAAGAAGCTCAAAATTAATTTGTATGATTTAGAATGAAGCTTATAGTATGGATTTTCTGTACATCCGAGAAGCACAAAAAGGAATATTTCTAATTTTGTTATGAAGTGTTTGATCTGTTAGAAAAATTTAAGCTAAACATTTCGTGTCATCTGGTTTGTTACGACCGATCATGATTTCTAAATAAGGCGGGATTCAATAATTATAAGTGTTGTTTTGGGTTGCCTCTATTTTCGAGAAAGAAAAATTTGATATGGAATATAGTGATAAATTGATGGAATCAGTCTGTGATATTCTGGTATGACCTAATTGCTTACTTATTGATTAGTCAAGTTTTACATTTCTGATACTGTGAGGCTGCACGGAACATCTTTGTCAGTGGTGTTTATTAGAAATCGGGGATTTACTTTGTGATTTTGAAAGAAGACTTCAAGATTATCAATTATGATTTTTTTCTGGCATTTTCTGAAACACTATTTTACCGTTAGAAATTCTATTTTTGGATTTTTGGTATAACAGTGTATTTTAAATTTCGGTATTCTGGTCTACGTATTATTAATCTTTTTGTATGAATCCTGGAATATTGCTGTCCTGATTCATTTCTGAAATATTTTCTTCGCTGGTCTGAAATGGCTATATTCGTTCTGATTATGTATTTATGTATCTGGAGCTCTCTGATTCTCGTGAAAAGTATAAGCTCAAGTTCGAATTGTGTAGTGATTTTTTTTCCCTTAATTGAATCTGATAATTCTGAGCATATAGTGAGAACTTAGTCAACTTTCCGACTTAGAGTGAATAGTACTAAACGTCACAGAAGAGACTTAATGTATGAGACAGAATGGTCAGACTGGGATGCTGAAAGGTTTTATGTAGTTATGGACTGATTTTATTGAAAGAAAGTCTGAGTTCAGTGTATTAAGCATTAAAACAAGGTTCTTTTGATGAAATTGAGTAATAAGGATGTGCATCGGAATGTGATAGCCAAAGAGCAACTATTATTTGACATTGAAATTTTAAAAGTATAAGAATTCTGTTGATGTTATTATTGTCCTGATCCGAGATATATATTCAGATGAGTTAGAAATTTATTTTATTAGGAATGAAACTAGTCAGTGGTATTATCGAAATGGGTATGAGATAGAAAGTTTTTATCTAAATCAATGAGAAATTGTTGTTGACTTCTTTGGAAGGAAAAGGGTCATGAAAATTATGATTGATCTTTTAACAAGAAAAGATATGTATAAAGTTTATCTGATAAAGTGATCGAAGTATTCGTGATGTGATTTTAGATTGTAAACTGAAGTTTCAACTTGTTGGTAAAAAGAGATTCTGATGGCGAGTTGAGATTTACGATTTCGAGAAACTATAAAAAAAAAGGTCTCTCAGATTCGAAATTATTTGCTTCTGATAAGATTTTCGGGGACGAAAATCCCTAAAGGGGGGAGAGTTGTAACGGCCTGAAATAGGGCTTAGTCAGAATAGTGGTTTTGTAACCACAAATTCGAAGTGTAAAATTTTGAATTTTGTGACTTTTTGATAAAATCTGATTTATTGATATTTGATGTGAAAATATTGTTTGAAAATTTTATTGATTTAGTGTCTAATTTTATGTTTGGGACTAAATTGCATTAGTTGCAAAATGTAAGGTATAGAGTTTAAGTACCCAATTGAAATGGGGGTTTGAATTGGAGGTCTTTATGTTGCAATTAGACCATCAAATAGTGTCATGGACATAAAAGGGTAATTCTAGAAATGTTTATGAGTTATAGCATGAAGGGCAAATTGGTCATTTGGGTGTTTTTAGTCATAAAAGACAAATTTTAAACCAAAAATCTGCTCATTCTCTTCTCCATGCTGCCGATTCTTCTTCTTCTCCATGGCTAAGGTTCCTTTGCTTTCCATGCTCATTTGTAAGTGCAATCTTGCCCCGTTTTTAGTTATTTTCGTATTTTTATGATTATTTGAGTCTGAATTTCATGATTCTACCATATTTTTAAGCGATTTTGGGGTTAAAAAAATATACCCATTTGTGTTAAGTGTGTATTTGATTGATTAATGGTAGATAATGAAAGATTAGAGGATTATATGCATGTTTTTGGGATTAAAATTGGATGAATTTTTGTAAAAAGGGATTAATTTGTAAAGTCTATAAATTGTTCTTAAATGTGTTAATTATTACTAAATTGAGTGTCATTGTTGTGAAAATGGGCTAAATAAGCCCATGGAATATAGAAAATGAAAGTTGGAGTCCAAGGGACTAATTTGTAATTATTGAAAAGTTAAGGGGTAAATTTGAAAATTACCCAAATGTGAATTATGTCCGAAATTGAATAATTATTTGACAATTGATATTTTGTGTATTAATCTAGACCAAGAAAGGTGTGATAAGCCCAAGAACGGGGAAAAAAGAGAATTCTTGACTAAATCTTGAGAAATTAATTTGATGGTGATTCAGGTAAGTTGTATGTGAATTCTAGCATATTATAATAAAATATAATTATTTGTTCATAATCGTGTGACTATATAAATATGTGAATCATGAAACAATCGAAAACCGTATGTATATCCGTAAATGTGGAATTAAGGTAAATACCTGAAATTTTGATTGGTTGCTGGATATACTTCTGAAATTATCCGAATAATTGTTCGTTTACGATTGCATGATGGTAATGATTTTCAGTTATGAAATGAATGGAAATTGATGTACTTCCGTTTTCGTGGAAAATATGTATATTCTGTGAATTTCGATTAAATATTTGATATATCTCAAAAATCGTGATAATGATAAATTATCTGTACGATCCCTATTGAGCAAGTCGGAATAAACATAGATATAAGTGACATTGTCACTAGAGGGTTCTGATTCTGTCTGATACAGTTCCCAGGTGCTAGGTGGTCTAGCATGTGTTGCAGACACCTGTCAGCTTCTGCGAGCAGACCCGTGGTAACTTCTGTTCTGTTTCTAACAGTAGCTTTTGCTACATACTCTGGTAGCTTCGGTTACATATTCTGGTAGCTTCGGCTACATACTCTGGTAGCTTCGGCTACATATTCTGGTGGCTTCGACTACACGATCTGATGGCTTTTGCCATATCTCTGTGTTGGCTCCGGCCATATATCTGTGAGGCACTTCGGTGCTAACCTCTGCATATCTGGTTATATTCCGACATTGCTCAACGGGATTAGATTAACCGTTCTGTAACAAAGTGTTCTGCAGGTAAAGCGAAATAGTTCTGTACATTGAATTTGGTACGATTAAACGTGCATATGATTGTTATATGAAATGTGACAAACGGAGTAAGTTAAAGAAGTATTGATATGAGTTGATATTGGCTATGTTAAAGTAAACGATTCATTGAATTGTTACATTGCTATGAATTTTCAGATGACTTACTAAGCTATTATAGCTTACTCTGTTCCTTTCTTTCTTCCTCAGTATATCAAGATCGTGGGATTGGGAGCTGAGGCGTTGGAGTATGCTTCACACTGTTAAATTTCATCGGTATATTATGTTTTGGTGTATTTTAGTTTCTGGCATGTATAGAAGATTTATAGATATATATAGTTATTTTGTAAATCTATAAGTTCTATGTTCTTAATATTGGTATAAGTAAAGTATTGGTCGTATTGGTTGTATCTGAAAATGGTAGCATGTTAGGGAGGTTAAGGCTTGGCATATAGCCTGAATGGCCTGCATGGCATGGCACACGGGCGTGTGTCATGGCCGTGTGGGATTTGGCAGAATGCTCCACAGGTATGTGGCACGGGCATGCCTAAGCCGTGGGCGATACACGGCCTGACCTTACGGGCGTGCCACTAGACCGTGCCTCCCCTGTACCTTAATTTTAAACTTTGGTTGCCACACGGGATCGAGACACGGTCGTGTATCTCAACCGTGTGGGGTACACGGCCTCTAAACGGGCGTGTGAAGTAGCCGTGTCAAATTTGACAGATTCGACCACGGTCTTCGGACATGGGCGTGTGAAGGCCACACGGGCGTGTGACGTAGTTTCGAAAGTGAGAAATTTTTCAGGCAATTGAATTGATAGGATTCGAATCCTAATCATTAGAGATGTCTGTAACATGTCTGAAAATCCTCAATAAGAATGATTCTGATCTGATTTGCATGAAATTCTGTATTTGTTTCCGATTAAGTTCTGTAAAGGTCTTTTTAAGTCAGGTAACGCTTAATACTTGATTCCGGCGACGGTCTCGGGTATAAGGGTGTTACAGGGGTGTTACAGGTTTAGCTAGCCCAGGGGCTATTTTGCAAAACTTTTAAAGTATTTGAATGTTTCCATTATTGAATGTTTGAGTAAATAGATGTTTGGTGATAGATTATGAAGGTTTAATGATGGATAATCAACTTTCGTAAAGTGATTTTTGACAAAATTGCAAATTAGGTATTAAATTGAAAATTGTTGAAATTATGTGGCTAAATTGTGAAATAAACAAAACGTATGGCATCTAGGGACTAATTTGATATTCGGCTAGCATGGGTGAATGTTAGATTTCATGAATTTGTACTTTTATGCAATAAGGACTAAATTGTAAAAAATGTGAAATATTAGGGAAAAAATGTAAATATGCCTAAATTTGTAAATTGGACTAAATTGAATAGAATGGATATTGAATGAGCTAAATTTGATATATTAGATATCAAGATAAGCAAATACCGGAACTAGATCAGGGAAAAGAAAAAATAGACAAATAGACGATCGTTTTATCCAAGCTATACGAGGTAAGTTCGTATAATTAAAATTGAGCATTTGTTTATGTATTTAATTGATATGTATGTTTCTGAATTGATAAATTTAAATGTCTTAATCTTTGAATGCCTAAATAATGAATACAGAGTATTACCGAGCCCCATTAGAACCGTAGGAATTTGTAGGATGCAAGTGACATGTCACTAGGGTTACCATTTTGGTTGAAATCCAGCATATGTTGCGGCCTCACCACAGCTCGTATGAGCCTACCGATACTTCAGCTCGTAAGAGGTTACTGTTTCTTAGCTCAGTAGAGCTTACTATTCCTTCAGCTCAGGTGGAGCTTACTATTTATAGCTCGAAAGAGCGTATATTTACATGAATTGACGGATTATCAATTAGTACACTTAGTTTGTACCACCCGCGTATCTATCAATATTCTAAGTGGTTCTACGGGCATAAATCTATTACGGAATATATGAGTTAATATGAATATGCACATGAGTTATATGAATTACATGGAATTGATAATATATGATGTATTGGTATGGAACTTGAATAATGGTTGTATACATCCATATGAATTGATGAATAATTGCACTTATGTGACTAACATATTGATGAATACTTGTGTTTAGGCAATTGACATGTTGGTTGGATTTTTAGTATGTTTAAGTACTTAAACTATGAACAAATGGTAAGTTTAATGCTACATTATACGGGCTTACTAAGCTACATTGCTTACTCCGTTTTCTTTCCTATGTCTTATAGAGTTTCAAAAGCTCGCTCGATTCGGAAGACATTAGAGAATCACATCACACTATCCAGTTGACGATTTGGTATTTTTGAACTTTGTAAATGTGTAAATATGGCATGTATAGGCTAGAAATGAAAATGATGATTATGGTCACTTTAGCTTGTAAAGCTTATATGTTTTGGTATGTGTTTAAGCTATGTGATTTGGCTTAACTTAATACATGTTTTGACTTATGTAAATTATGTAATGTGGCTTGCGGGATGAGTTTGATGATGGGAATATAGTTGTGCAAATGGTTATATTGATATCTGATGGATATATGAATTGAAAATGTTTGATTGTGGATTGATGTTGGATGGTCAAATGGTTGAAATATAGGACATGTTATATATGTAACACCCCTTACCGGTATCCGATACAGGGATAGGGTTCGAGGCATTACCAAACTTACCCATACTTAAACATACAAAGCCAAGTCATAAAATTTGCGTCCAATTTAAAACTTTTCAAACATATTCATAGCGTTCCTATTACGGGCCTAAGAAGCCCTAAACATACATTGGAGGTGGTTAGGGACTAAACCGAGAGCTTTGGAACACTTAGAAAATTTTTCATCAAAACAGTGTAATTTTTCATCAAAACAGTGTCACACGCCCATGTGACTTGGGACACGCCCATGTGGGCAGGTCATGTGGTCACACACGGTCGTGTCCTAACCCGTGTGAAAAACATTGAGCATTCTATTTATGACATCATAAACAAATTTAGGGTCACACGGCCAATTCACACGCCCATGTGCTAGGCTGTGTGGCGAATTTAATTTTCGCATTTAAGGTGCAAACTTCACACGCCCGAGGCACACGCCTATGTTCTAAGGCTGTGTCCATCACATGACTGAGACACACGGCCGTGTCTCTGCCCGTGTATTCACTACTGGACATTTTGTTTTGCAAAATTTTGGGTGCAGGGGACACACAGCCTATGTAACGCCCTGAAGTTGGGCCTAGAAGTTTTGGGCCAAAATGGGTAGTGTGGGCCCAATGGGCTTGTGGGCCCTACACGGGTGTTTGCCATTGGACTTACGGGAATTAATGGACTAGCTATGTCATACACATGGCTATGATTAAATCTGGCTTAGCGGACCATACGAGCACGTGGGCCCTATTTAGGCTACGTAATGGGCCTTGGGCCCATATACACTGAATTGCATGTTGGTGTGATGGCTAAGAGGTTTGGGTGTGTTTGGGAGTGTTAGAGAAGTACTGGGTTCAAACCTAGGCTTTAGTAAAATTTTTGGTTTTAGGTGAATAAAACCCTGGGTGCTTGGAAGTAGGCCTTATAATTAATGGAGGACAAAATATAACACAAAGAGAGCTTGTGGTCTAGTGGCAAGGTGGTGTGATGTGTAACTGTAAGGTTTGAGGTTCAAGTCTTGGCGCGTGCAGAACTTTTGTTTTACTTATTTAAGTGAACTCTGACTTTGGATTATAGGCTTTTAAATTGTTAAGGATAAGTTATGACACAAGAAGAGCCTATGGTCAAGTGGTAAGTGGCATATGAAGGTGCATGAGGTCTGAGGTTTGAGTGGGGGCACTACAATAAAAGAATTATTTATTTTTCTGGCTAAGCTGGAAAGGAGGTGGAGTTGGATTGGAACTTTGAGGTTAAATTGGTCATGAGTGTTTGAATTGAATTTGAATGGGATGTTGGAATGATATGGGGAGAAAATCAAGGAGGTTAGTATGGAGAGGATTATGGAGAAATTTGTGGAGGAAAAGGAGGAGTTTGAAATGTTGGAGGATTGTGCTGAAATGTTGAAAGTAGGAAAAACAAGGAGTTGGAGTTTGTGGGGGTGGTGGTGCTGAATTAGGTAGGGGAAACTAGGGAATTCGGCTATGAGTTTTGTTTTGGTCTTTTTTTTGGTATGGGGGAGAAAACTTTATTTTCTTTTGCCAATTTGGTCTTGTGTGCGAAATTGGGCATTTGGGGAAAGCTAGTTGTGTTGCCAAATACATCTCTCAACATGTACCGAATTGCCTTCTTCTGTCACCTTTTCTATTGTTTTCTCTTAACCAAATATAGTTTCATTCCTCCCTCACAATTTCTTTCTCTTTCAGTTTCTTTTCTAGTCGAATCTTTTCTCCATCTTTTCTCCATTTCTCTATCTTTTCTCCGTCCTTTCCTCATTTCTCTTTCTGTTTCCCTCTTGATATTTCCATCTCATATTGGTCGAATTCCCTTGCCCTTTCGCTAACCATTTCCGTTTACTCTGTTTCTTGGTTTGACCGAATACTTTGTTACTCCACCATTCTTATACTGTTTCAGTTTTTGCAAAGAACCCCTGACAAACGATAAGGGTTAAGTTGTGTTTCCTTGCATTCATTTAAGTCGAATGCCTCTCCTTTTAATTCTTTGGTTACCGATTTATGATCCCTTCTCACGATGTGTTACTCATTAGGTTCTAAAGTTTTCCTCGAGGAGTGGTGGTGTGTAAGAGGTTTGGAAGCAATCATAACCCTTTTCTTAAGCATTCAATTAAGGTAAGAGCATTACCTTTCTTTTATAACATAGGCCGAATATTTCTTTGTTTTTGTAAGTGATATGTGTGGGCTTTAGCCACATGTTTTTACAATCCGATTTGGTTAAATCCGCTCTCAATGCAGATAATCGTCTAGGAGCGTGCGATCATTTCTTGCCAGTAGTTTAAAAGGATTAAGCCACATTTCGTTCATTCAAGTTGGAGTGCACGTGGGCTAGTTTACTCGTTATCACGAACAGGTGTGTATTTTTACCCTGTACCCGATAGTCTACTGAAAAGCCATAAGAGTGTGTACGCACACACTGAATAGACTGTAGATCGGCAAAAGCCGAAAATCTGAGGAACTGGCAATTGATGCCACACGAGCGTGGGATCACATGTGTGGTGAACTGAGCCCACGAAACATGCGTAAAAAGACCGAATTACCCCTAGAGGTTAAAATAACCGAATTACCCTTAAAGGGAAAATGACCGAATTACCCTTAGGGAAAAATGACCGAATCACCCCTGGAGGATAAAATGACTGAATTACCCCTGGAGGATAAAATGTCTGAATTACCCCTAGAGGGTAAAATGTCTGAATTACCCCTAGAGGGTAAAATGACAGAATTACCCTTGGAGGGTAAAATGACCCGATTACCCTTAGAGGGTAAAATGACTGAATTACCCCTAGAGGGTGAAATGATCGTAATACCCTTGTAGTCACCCTTGGAGGGTAAAATGACCTAATTACCCTTGGAGGGTAAAATGACTGAATTACCCCTGGAGGGTGAAATGACTGTAATACCCTTGTAGGGCAGAATGACCGTAATACCCTTGTAGGGCAGAATGACCGTATAGCCCTGTAGGGTAGAATGACCGTAATACCCCTGTAGGGCAGAATGACCGTAATACCCTTATAGGGTAGAATGACCGTAACACCCCTGTAGGGTAAAATGACTGCTATGCCCTTATGTTATGTGTGACTGAATTGTGCTATGACTTAACTATTCTTTCTGAGCATAAAATTCTGCATTCATGTATGATGATATGACATGACACATTGCATGGGGTTGGGATATTGTTACGGAGGAAGTACTGATCTGTTAGGGTCGCACGGGTCTCACGAGACGATTGTGGACCCATCAAAGGCTCAAAGTCGTATATTCGTACTAATCTGTTAAGGTCGCACGGGTCACACGACACAACTGTGGACTGACAGATGGCTTTGTACCGTTCATATTATCGATGGCTTAATGCTGTCCATTTTACCGATGGCTTGGTGCCATGCATATTATCGATGGCTTAGTGCTGTCCATTTTACCGATGGCTCTGTGCTACGCATATTATCGATGGCTTAGTGCTGTCCATTTTACCAATGGCTTTGTGCCACGCATATTATCGATAGCTCAATGCCGTTCATATTACCGAAAGCTCGTGTTGTTACTAACGGCTCTATTGATGGCTTTAAGCCACTCATTTTACTAGCAGCTATGCTGTGATTCTGATTACTGGCAGCTAAGCTGCAATTCTGTTGTCTGGCAGCCTTGCTGCGATATTGGTGTGCTTGTTGGGTGGGTTGATTTTATCCTCACATGGTGTGTTGGTGGTACGGAGTGGTGTGTTGGTTGGATTGGGGTAGGTTGCACTATTGCATTGTTTGTTCAGAACTGATACTGTATTGAGCTTAGGCCCACATATGTTCTACTTCTGATTCTGTTACTGTAATGGGATAAAGCACATCTGATACTGTTTGCTGCAATGGGCTCAGGCCCAGATTGCTTCTGTATTTTATATGTCTGACTGACTGTTTACATTTTTGTAAACTTACCCCGTTTTTAATTTTGTAGGTAATCCCCAACGTTAGGTGGATCAGTGCTACGAGGGACTCGAGGGTGGCCACACTACTACTTCTATTTTATTTTGTTAGGCTTTTTAATTACACTTAAATTTCGTTTTGGGTTTTTAATGTAATAATGCCTCTCTAATTTTCTAGCTTTCAATTTGGGATTTTATTTATTATGTTTTATATTTGTTAGAAGTAGAGCTAACTATTTTCAAAACAACACGTTTCTGAAATTTAATTTTTAAGCTTTCGCAACAAATAATGTTTTAGAAGTAATGACGTTTTAAAATGGTTAACTAACAACTAAGGGGATTTGAGAATTAACATGAGGCCTTAACCTTCAAATCGGTTTTTATTAAAGAAATATGGTTTTCAAAATACACTCTAATGTGACACCGCAAGATTCGGCAATCACGTCCAGGCTGGGTTTGGGGGTGTTACAGCCTATTCACACACCCATAGGGCTGACCGTCTGTCACACACGGCCTAGACACACGCCCATGTGTCTACCCGTGTGGACAAAAATAATGAAGTATGACAAGAGTAGTATAGATAAAGTATGACAATAGTAGGATAGATGAAGTTTAAGAGAATGGTAGTCTATGGTGTTATCCGTCAAAATAAATGATGCAGAATAATTGGCACCTAGTAGATCAACAAGATTTCAAAGTATCCTTCAAGGTCTAGATATAATGAGCTTACTAAGTTCTTCTGTATTTACAAGATTTGGTATTGCTTTTTAGGTATCTAAGAGGAGACTTCACCTGGAGGAAAGGCACTAAAAGTACACCAAAATGGTGGCAGAGTGGGCTATTATGCATACAGTGGAGTTGTGGCGTAGTCTAAGAATATGCCATTTAAGTTTGTAATAATTAAACTTCTTACTTGCTAAGATTTGTGTCAAGATTGTAGTATCCAAATATATTTTAAAGACTTTCTTTACTTTCATATAATAATATTTCAATTAAATTGTTAAAGAACATGTGTAAAAAAAACTAAAGAATTTGTAGATTGTTTCTGTTATGGGTTATATCTTGCGTAGTAACACCTGAAATCCAAACCCAGTGAATTGAGTCGAGTTTAGGGTGTTACAATCCTCATACAAACTCAACCTAGTGAACATTGCTATCATATCAGTCATCGACCTCTTACTCAATACATTTTCCATGACATTAGCTTTCCCCGAATGGTACAATCATAATCCTTAAGCAACTCTATCCGTTTTCGCTACATTAAATTCAATTTTTTTTAGAAGAGAAGATACTTAATACTCTTGTTGTCCGTGTAAATGATACACTTCTCACAATCTAGGATGCATCACTATAAACCACATAATCCTTTCTAGACTCAGGCTGAATTAGAACCGGTGCTTGAGTCAACAAAAACTTAAGTTTCTCAAAATTGGCTTGCTACTCCTCGATCCACTTAAAAGAAGCACTCTTCCTTAATAATTTAGTCATAGAGGTCGTAATCAAAAAAAATCCCTCCACAAACCTTTGATAATAACCGACCAATCCAAGGAAACTTTGTATCTTAAAAACATTCTTAGGTTGTTTCCAATCCAAAACAACCTCAATCTTCTTCGAATCAACACGAATACCTCCAGCAAATACCACATGACCCAAAAACATCACTTCTCTAAGACAAAATCTGCACTTACTAAACTTAGCATAAAACATTTTCTCCCAAAGAATTTGCATAACAATCTTCAAATGGTCATCATGTTCAAATTCAGACTTAGAGCAAATCAAGATGTCAACAATAAAGACCACAAAAAACTGGTCAAGATAAGGCTGAAATACTAAATTTATTAAGTCCATGAAAGTGGCCAAAACATTCATAAGACCAAAAGGCATCGCGAAGAACTCGAAATGGCCATATTGAGTCATGAATGCAATCTTAAATAAATCTTGGAAAACATTGTAGCACCTCTGAACTAATCGAACAAGTCATCAATCCTAGGTAAGGGATATTTGTTTTTAATAGTCAACTTTTTCAATTGTCAGTAATCAATACAGAGCCTTATTAATCTATCCTTCTTTTTGATGAACAAGACCGGAGCTCCCTAAGGCAAAACACTCTGTCTTATGAAACCACGACTTAAAAGTTCCTAAAGTTAAACTTTAAGCTCTTTAGGTGCCATGCAGTAGGGAGCAATCGACATTGGAACAGTCCCAAGCAACAAATCTATCCCAAACTCGACCTCCCACTTTGGAGGTGACCTAGGCAACATTTCCAGAAAAACGTTTGGAAACTCCCTCAAAGTTCAAATACCTTCCACAACTTACTTATTTGCACTTCTATCTAGAACGTAAGCCAGATAAGCCTCGCATCCCTTTCAAACTAGCTTCTTAGCCTTCATAATGGAGATCACATTATATAATTAATCTCTACGCTCACCTACCATCGTAATCTCCTTACTAACAAATATCTTCAAAGTGGCCCCTTAGAAGCACAATCTAAAATGACTTGGTGTTCCACCAACCAGTCCATACCTAGAATTAAATCAAATTCCCCAAAGGGTAACGCTATCAAATCTACCATCACCCAATTTATATATTGCTAGCAGTTTCCTCTATCCCACACTTCCCCCCACACTTCCAACGAACATCTTCTATACATCGCTAGCAGTTTCCTCTATCCCATCACCCAATTTATCAACCATCAAATAAGAAACATACGAGTAGGTAGAATTCAATACCTATCAAAGCAAAGTACTTAACAAAATTAATTGTAAAATTACCTGCGATGACATCAATTGTGTAATAGCTCGAATTTGGGTTTAGTCAGAATAGTGGTTTCGAAATCACTAACCTAAGGTTAGAGAAATTATTTCTATTATTTTTTTATGTGTTATAGTATTTTTTATAATGGTGCATGAAAATTTTGGTGAATTAATTTACACAATTGAGGGCTTAATTACAAAAAAAGACTAAATTGCATAAAGGTTAAAAGTTGTGAATTACTAGCAAATTGTGTTAAATAGTTAGAGAACCAAAATTAGGTGTCTTTAATGAGCAAATAGACCCATTTTAATAAGCATGGTCGGCCAAGGGAGACAATTAGGATGAGAATAGTCAAATTTTTGTGGTATTAGGTGGCTTATTTGACTAGAAATAGAATAAAAAATATTAGCTTCATCTTTTTCATTTCTTCTTTTTCTTACCATCGAAAATTTCAGCTAAGAGGGGATTTTGAAGCTTGAAATTTCAGCCACTTAGTTCCCTTCCAAGTAAGTAATTCCCATGGCCTTTCTTGATAATTTTTGCATTTTTGGGACCCTTGTAGCATGAGCTAGCTATTGAATGGACTATTTTGCAAAATGGTGGAAAGTGTAGGGTTTTACCATGAGAGTGTTTAAGTTGTTTGCTGAAATTTTTTGGAAGAAAATGAGTCTTAGTTGTTAAATAAACAACTTTTGTGAAAGGGTGTTCATGGAAAACACCAAAATTGGACTTAGTTGTAAAGTTGATAAATTGTGTAGTAATTGCATGAAATAAAGGGAATTGTGGGCTGCCATAAGAGTGAAAAGAGTTTGGTTAAGCTTGGTTAAGCTTGGTTAATAAGGAAATTTGATAAAAATCAATTTTCGAGCCTAGGGGTAAAATGGTTATTTTTGCAAGTTTAGGGGCAAAATGATTATTTTGCCGAATTATGAATTTTGAATTGTCTAGATTAATACAGTGATTAAATTAGTGAACTATTATTATTATAGATCAAGAAGTATGAAACCTGAACCTAGACTAGAGGAAGGCCAAGCAAATTAACTAAATCGAGAAGTCGTTCACATTTTTGCATACCGAGGTAAGTTGTAGGTAAATAATACACCTTTTCTATTCTTATGCATGAGATTACCAATTTTGCATGAAATGAATAAATGTGAATATGAGTTATGCATGAGAACATTTATCTAGCATAAATGGATAAATTATGATTTTTAGTAATGAAATGATAAGAATCTATGTGATAGAACCCGGTTGAACCTTAAGAATGGACTAGATATTCATGTCGTGATACTAGTGTCGATACGAGTGCTAGTGTAAGACCATGTATAGGACATGGCATTGGCCTCGTCACGTGTTAGTGTAAGACCATGTCTGGGACATGGCATAAACACGGATATATGCTAGCCAGTATAAAACCATGTTTGGGACATGGCATCAGCATTGATACAGGTGCTAGTGTAAGACCATGTATGGGACATGGCATCGGCCTCGACAGGCAAGATAGTATAAGACCATGTTTGGGACATGGCATCGACTTGGGTATGTGTCAGTGTAAAACCATGTCTAGGACATGGCATCGTCACGAACAGATGAGAGCTAGTGTAAGACCATGTCTGGGACATGGCATCGACCTCGATACTTAAGAGTCAGTGTAAGACCATGTCTGGGACATGGCATCGGCTTAATACCCTATGTGTGAAGCTTATTGAATATCTTTTCGTATTTTAAATGGTTCAACGGGAAATTTAAAGTTTGTATCGAGATCAAGAGATATTATGATAACATTCTGAGTGGTGCAGGTAGCTATACGAAATGTATGTAATGTGAGCTCCATATTATGTTGTATGATTAGTAAAAGATGAAAATAAGTAAGTTCTGCCTATAGCCATTCTTTCATACCATGCACAAATTGTGATGTGTTGATAGCATGTTATTGTATGGTAAATTGTTGTTAATTATGTACTTGCAACTTACTAACCTTTGCGCTTACTCTCTCTTCTTTCCATTTTCTTATAGTGCCGCCTAATTAGCTCATGGATCAACAGACATCGGAGGCAATGATCACACTATCAAAAGAAGCCCTTAGTATAGTTAGTTTTAATGTTTTGAGTATGGCATGTGTAGGGACTTATTCCTTTTGTCAAGTGTCATATTGTTTTGGTGCCAATTGTGTTGGCTTGATTTTGAAGTACTTCATTTTGTATAAGGCCAAAGATATTGGCAAATATTTGCTATTGGTGGATAAATGCAAATGTTGATGTTTTCATGAATGTGTAAAGTAGTTTGGAGGAACTTATGTACTAGGAGTTGTAGTATGATTGCTTGGTTGAGTAATTATGAATTGTTGTGAATTGGTATATATATTTGATGTTGTTTCAAGGAGGCAAAAGGCTTGGTAGATGGCCTTATTTTTGTCCACACAGGTACATACACGGGCGTGTATTTAAGCCGTGTGTGACACACGGTTCGCCCTACGGGCGTACGGTTAAGTTGTATGTCCCCTGCACCTTAGGTTGGCAAGATTAAATGCCCATCAGTATACCACACGGGCTTGAGACATGGCCGTGTGTCTCAACCGTGTAGAGGACACGACCTAGTACACGGGGCGTGTGCCACAGCCGTGTGACCCTTAAGGATTGCTGACGTCAGAAATAGAATACCCAGGTTTTTGCACACAGGCCACGACACGGACGTGTCATGGTCGTGTGAGGGACACGGGCTGAGCACATAGGCATGTGCCAGGCCATGTGAAAACCCTTGTAGGTTCGATGTTAAAAAAAATCCATACCAACGAGGGGCACGGGCATGTCCTTAAATGCTTAGGCCGTGTGCACAACACGGGCCTTCAGCACGGCCATGTCTAGAGGCCACACGGGCGTGTTTCCCATCCACACGGGCATGTGCCCTACTTATAGTAGTTTTTCTTAAAATTTTTTCAAGTATCCAGAATGGTTCCGAATTGTCTCTAAATCATGTTTTAGGTCTCGTAGGTCCATAATAAGGACCTCAAGGCAATGTTTGAAAAGTTATAATTTGGGACGAAATTTTATGACTTGGAAATAGATGTTGCATGTGTTTTAGTAAGGTAATGCCTCGTACCCTGTCCCAGCATCGGATACGGGTAAGGGATGTTACAAGTTGCATCACAGTCCTCTCTACGTCTAACTGCATAAACAAGAGTAGGCTGCCTAGCATTAGTCTTGTTCACACCTTAACCCAGTGTTCGCTGTCTCTGCCCAACATTACCAGCTCGACCTCTCTGAGCCTATTGCCCAACCCTCTATTTTTGAACCTTGTTTTGTCCCGCATCTTGCATCTGTTCATTTCAGTAAAGACAATTATTAATTTTATAATTTGTGGACCCGCACATCAAACAAGCACTCATCATTCTCTAACAATCACCTGAGTGCTACTTATCGCAATAAGTATAGTTTGAAATCCCACATTTGGTACCAACTATTGCATTATTCTATCGAGGTTTGTCCTTTTTGGCCATTTTATGGGTCGTGAAGCTATGGTAGTAGAACCAATATCTCTCTTAACCAGATTTTTAGCCTTTATCTTTCTTCTCGTCCTCCTCACACTTAATATCCTCTACAATTTGGTTTTCTCAACCAAAGCTTCAAAAACTCTCTCTTGGTGTAGAGTAGCTTGAATCATCAGATCAAAACATAGCCAATTCTCGAATTTTACACACTTGTCCTGCTCAGTCGTAACCATCCATTGAGCATAACGGAATGCAACCAACAAAGGTACTCTACCCTTCAATTTCTGCTTAATGGCAAAATCCATGTCATCCAAAATCCTCTCTGTAGCCTTCATCCAATATTCGGCTATAGTAGGGGTCGTCCCAACAACACCCTCACACAATTCAGCTCTATTGGATCGAAGCCTCTCAATTACGGACCCACAACTCCTAGATTCAGTTCAGATTCTAGCCACTCGCTAAAGAACCCTCAACATAGCCTGTGATACGACGTCATTAATAGGCTTCTACTGACTACCACCAGTAGTAGGTGTATTCTTAACATGCTCAGCTACGGGTTTAGGAGTACATACTTGAGATGTAAAAGACTCAACTGAGGCCTCACGACCTTGTGTTCTACGAGTACGCATACCATAAGTCTGCATACCTCGGTTATTCATATCATTATCTTGAGTCTAAAGTTTTATATATTTATCTATAGTTCAAAAATAAAATTCTCATTATTATTATGAGTATTTTCAGTCTAATAGTTTCAACTACAATTTACAATTTACAGTCTATAGTTTGTTTATAGTTTCAGTAGTAAGAGTACTTATCTAGGATAAACTTCGTAGTCTCAAATTTTAAAAAAAACTTATAAAAATAAAATTTATTTGTGGCATGGTTCCTAAAATACCTTTTTAAGATATGGATGGAGATTTGAGTAAAAACCACAGTCCGAGTTTTAAACTTGAGCTCTGATACCACTAAATGTAACATTCTTAACTCAGTCTACATGTTATGGTCAAATTTTGTAACACATCTATCCCGTCTCCGTTGCCGAATTAATGATCTGAGTGTTACAGAACTAAACAAACAATTTATCTTAATTCTATAACAAGTATTCAATTAATTTATAAACATATATCATATCATAAAACAAATATACACATGGGCCTTTATTCAGGTTTACGGGGCCCTAAAATTACCTTAGAAACATTTAGGGATCAAATTGAGATAAATTAGAAATTTCGAGAAAAACATGAAAATTTGAGATGAAGGGGTCACACAACCGTGTGCCTAGGCCGTGTGACATAGCCCAGACCATGTGGGCATTCGAGGTTGGGACATACGGCTGTGTCCCAACCCATGTCTCTACCTGTGTAACTCACTAACTTTGACTACACGATCGTGTCATAAACTGTGTGCCACATCGTGTAACTCTCTAACTAAATACACATGGCTGTGCCGCAGACCGTGTAACTAGCCAACTTGATACACACGACCGTACTGCAGGTCGTGTCTCAAACAATATGTGGCACACGACCATGTGGCAACATGTGTCCCAGGCCATGTGCACCAAAATGAACCTTACAAATCAAGTTTACAAACTCATGCTTACTTGGACACAAAACAATCCAATTAATAGCCATCTAACCTATTCAAAACACAATTAAATATGCTTAAAACATGCCAAAATAATCATCGTAAGTACCTAACCAATGTACTCTCATTGGTACTACATTTTATATTTTTCGATATATTAATAAGGCATTAAACTAAAACATATACCTAAACATTTAGATAGGCTACCTATTAAAACATAGTCTCAAAAATAACCAAAAGACCTCCCTATATATGTCATTACAAAATAAAGCATTACATCACAACTATAAACCACATCATTCAACAACTACACATCTAGGTCTTCATCTATGCATTACATACATATATACTTGTTCCATCATTACAAAATGTACTATAGTAAAACACAAATCTCACTCATTAACTACATCTATCAACATTCTCAAATATATTCATCTATATATACATGGCACTACCCAATTAAGATGCAAAAACTACTGACTTAGATTGATAGTGTAAGTTGGTTGATTGATCCTTCTAAAAAGTCAGCAACAATTATCTACAAAACAACCCAAGAAAACCCATAAGCTTACTTAGCTTAGTAAGGCCATAGTATAACATTTATTCTAAATATAATTAAACTCGGTTCACATATTAAGTAGTTACTCAAAGTTTTGAGAGTATAATTGGTGAAATACTAAGCATTATAATGGATTTAGGGGTACCGAAGTACAAACGGGGGCACGTTTGGGCATTTAGGGTACTAAAGTACGATAGGGGCACGTACATTCTTTCGAGGGTACCGCAGTACAAACAAAGGCACATACCGTTCAGAGGTACTGAAGTACAGTAGAGGCACGTATGTGCTTTCAAGGGTACCAAAATAAATTTTTCACATATATAAATATATATATATATAAATGAATTAACTAAAGAACATCAATATAAAACACATGTAAATTTCATTTACGTATTCAAATACTATGAACTTACCTACGATTCAATTTCAGTTAACACGTAGGGACTATTCCGCAATTTTCTTATTTCCTTGGTTATTGTCTTTTTCATGAATGTCCTGATCTATATAATAATTAAATACAATATATTAATCCCATACACATTTCACATTCCATTCAATGCATATGACCCTTAACTTTTCATTAATTACATAGTCTCTCTAAACTTTTACGTTTTTCACAATTTGGCCTATATACCCAAAATTTCCAAATTAACAAATTTTTACAACTTTCCAAAGCTAACCGAATATCATTCTAAGCTAGGGAAGTCCACCATTAATCATTAAATATTCAATTTTCATGAAATTTTAAATATTTAATCAATTTACTCCATTTGCTAAAACTATCAAAGAAATCAATTAGTAAACTAATCAAAATAAACAACTAACACTTCAATTCCATCAATTAACATCCAAATAACAAGGGTTCATCAATGGAAATATCTAAAATCTTCAACAGTTTAAGAAACAAAGGTTTGGGATAACTGGACCTACTTGTAATGATCTCAAAAACATAAAAATTACAAGAAATGGAACTAGAATGAGCTTACATTCAAGCAATGGAAATAAGCAAACCTAGCTTGAAAAAAATGGCTTTCTTCTCTTCTCAAATTCGACTAAGGATGGTGGAAGATGATAATGTTTCTTTTCTTATTATTTTACTTAAGTTTTGTTTTATTAAATTACCATTTTGCCTTTAGAATTAAACTTATAATTTAACAACTAAAAAGGCACCTAATCATCTATACAATATCTTATGGACTAATTACTTCATAAGTCCTCTTTTATTTGATAGTTAAGCTATCAAATCATTATAATTCAATTATGTCCAGATTTTGAATCTTTTACAACTGAGTCCTTTTTCTTAACTTAACTAAGTAAACAATAAATTCCTTCACTAAAACTTAATACAACTCTAGTGTAACTCCATAAACATTGACTAAACCACAAAACATGACTTCACATATCGGAATTTGTGGTCCCAAAACCGTTATTCTATTACCACTGAAAAACGGATATTACAAATTTTGAGGGCTACATTAACCACCAAAATAACTCAAATAAACTTCCATAATTTCAAACATATTTTAATACCATTTGCCTTTCTATTTAAAACTAGTGAAATTAAATATGTTTTTATTCTGCGAAAACATGTTAATTTCAAAAATAAGGTGTATTTAATATTTCATTTGTAAAGATTAATCATTCCAAAAACCGAGTTTCATTTATTAAAAACTTATTTTTAATATTGCAGTGGAAATTAGTTATAATATCAGATATTTGTTAAAAACTAATTTTTGATGCATAGTCATTTAAATATCAGTTTAAACAGTTTAAAACTTAATATCATGCAAATCAAAATAATAATCCTAAAAATAAAATCACATACCACAATCCATATAAAAATTATTATAGACCAAAAAAATTATTAAAATTAAGTTTAAAGTACTTTAAAAAAGTGAAAACATTTGAGAAACTCCTCAGATAGCCGTGTCCAAACCTAACCTTGAGAATTATCTAAAATAAAATAAAAAATAGGGAGTGAGCTAATAAGTTTAATATTTTATCCTGTTATTATAATTTAAAAAATGGTAAAAAAAATTCATACTTACTAAAGACATTGAGTCATTGTGAAAAGAATTCCTAACATTCATTAATAAAGAAAATAAATATTGGATAAGTTTTTTCTGTTCTTTTGAAAATTAATTTGATTTGATTTGATTTGATTTTAATTAATTTGAAGATTTAAAGTGATTTATAAACCTTGAGATTTTTTAGACCAAAAGAAAAAAAAATCTGAAAGATTTTATTCATGCGACTCCAGGCCTTCAACTAAAATACTATATTGAGCTTGTATTTTATCTACATATGTATCCATGTTTTTGCATTAGTCAAGCCAGACTCAAGTAAATCGAATCTATTAGACATATTTGAACAAAATCTTTAACATTCAAAGCTATAGTGCCTCTCCTCATATTACTAGTAATGATGCTTTAGAAATTGCATCCATCAAACTTGCCTTTACACACACAAAAGAAAAGGGAGAAAAAAAGCAAAAAAGGATAAAGATAAATCAGATAAATTGCTTCAGTTTGGAATCCTGTAAGGATGAAGAACAAGTTGTTTCCTTGAACAACAAAGAAGAGCTAAATCCTAACATGGAACTCCCAGTATCAAACTCCAAAAGGTTATCCTCCATTTGAAGCCCTCCTATTACAATTGGGCTACTTTGCTCCAACCCTCCATCCAAAAACCCCAAGCACATGCTCTCTTCGCTCACTTTCACCATTGAATTCCTACCTTGAATTCTCCACTTCACCATCTCACTTTGCAAAACTAGATCAATTTCAGGCACCAATGGCCCTTTGGAACTAAAGCAGAGTCCGAATGGAGCCACAGTTTCCACTCTAGTCATATTCATCTTAGTGGCAGCCTCAACATAAGCTTTAGAAAATATTGCATAAACCGAGCTTACCATTGTGGTGTAAGGCACAACTGTGCTTAATTTTGCTTCTAATTTGCCTTCTTCATGGACTGCTAATCTCCTTCCATTGATCTTGATGGCTTGAACATTAATGAAGTAGTCATTTTGTTTGGTGATGAGGGGTGTGTATGCTAGTGACCTTGCTATTTTGGTGCCGAAAACGGTGTCTCCACTGCCGGTTAATAGGACACCGGTTGACGATGATAAACAAACACAAAACTTCTGAGGGTGTCCAATTGAAGAACTCAGTTGTGATGGCAACGAAATCGAAGCTTTCCCTAAACCCATCATTCCATTGGCACCACTTGCCAAGCCTTGTAAATGAAACGTCGGTGCACAAGCAAAGAGAAAGTGATCCACGGTTGTGCTTTGGCCTACATCTGAAGGGTCAACAGAATCAACGGCTATGACATCCTCTACTAGTTCCCCCATTGAAGTCGATCCTGTTACGCCATTGTAAGGGGACACATAACAGTTGGTGTTTAACAGACAACTCGTGCTCCCAAGATCATGGAACTTTGCTCTAGAGCAGTTGACCGAGCAGCTTGAGATCAACCTGTATGATGAAGACACGTGTCCGGAATTGCAATCCATCCAAAGAAACGAACCGCCAAGATCAACCACAAGGTCAGTGGATCCCAAAGGAGCGCCATGAGAGATCCTTGCAACATACTGAAGAGTTGCTGCATCTTTTGCAACAGGAAACAAAGCAAAATTTGATTGAAAACCCAGAACGGGAAACGTGTTTTTCAGGCAGAAAAGGAAAGAGAAAAAGAGAAGAAACTGAGAAAGGGAAGCCATGTGAGGAAGGGAAAGTAACAGTAGACAAGTCCTAGTATTGATTGTCTAAATAAGTTAAATTGCATTTTAAGCAATAAGGAGATGCGATGGATCGACGCGGTTGGGTGGAATTGTTCATAAGTTTAGGGAAAAGGATAAGATTTGAATTGATTTTATTTCATTTGTTTTAATCGCTGACAAGACAGAGTGGTAAATACCACTAGTGAGGGAATTTATGGGACCACCACAATGTTTATCTTTGTAGCGGCTGACTCATTGCCATCTATTTCTTCATTTTTTCTTTGGTTAAAAATTCTTTTTTTTTCTTTTATCTTCTTGATATACTACAAAAAAATGCCGGAAGGCACCTTTTTCATGTGTTGGAGTTTTTGTGGTTATTTTTTCCTTGTGAGCGAGTCAAGCCACACGGATGGATAACTTATAAATGGATAAAGAAAAGTGTCGTAGAAAGATGTGATTAAAAAAACTACACCGGTGCTTTTAAGTTTCGTTTTTGTCCTTCGATTAAAACTATATAATTTGTTAATTAATATTTTCATGCTATGAATCCTATTAAGGAAATATTAATTATAATGAAATTTTCACCTTTCATATTCTTCAACTTTTCATCTTTTATCTTCTTATAACCCTTTTTTTTATTTATTTATTAAAAAATGAGGAGTCTAATCTCCATATATATATATATATATGAGTATACTGCTTCTAATGATGATAGTTAAGAAAAGAAATATAATAAAAATCACTCTTATTCTCATCTACTATTCTTGTGTTTTTTGCATTATTATTATTATTTTATAATATGTTATCAGCACAATTTTATTCAAAAGTGATAAGTCCTTAGTTTACGTTAAAATTTTGTTAGGTTTCAAGTATTGAAATTTAATTGTTTGGTTAAAAAAATTTGTGAGTGGTTGCTACAGATATGCGTGGGGATAATCACTTTCTCTTCGCTGCAAAAAATGTTCATAATCTCTCCTTCTCATCCACAATTACCTAAGTAAGTCTAATCTTTTTTTTTTTAAATTGATTCAATTTTTATTAAAAAGTTCAATTTATATAATTCTCTATTTGCATGTCTATGAATTTATAAATCCTTTCTCGAGTTTAATTGCTGTGTTTTCTATGTGAATATATATTTGTTATTTTTTATAGAATTTATTGGTTTAGTTTTAATTTTGATTAAATTATATGATTTTTTTATCTCTTCTTATCTATTGTGAATGTGTATTACATGCAATGATTAGTTTGGACTTCAAATCTATTCATACTTGAGAACTGTATAAAGATATTAATCATGAATTTTTGTAAGAAAACACGTAAAAGATTCTTTAAAATTATGGATTAGTCAAAGAGAATGAAAATATTTATGTGATACTCAAAGATCATTTCATACATGCATATTGGTTGAATATTTTGCCAAGGTTATATAAACACCTTTGATTTATCACAATGATATTGAAGTAAATTTGCAAACAATGATGACTTTATTGGTTTTATTAACAAATTATATTGTTTATTCATTCCTAGAAGTGAATGGAACTTATTGTTGTTATTGGCAAATAGAAAAGTGGAAGATGGATAGTCCAAAATATTGCTAAATGTATATTCCTGAAACAAAATGGTCTATTGTTTATACTAATTAATCATTCTTTGGAGCGGGTAATATCTTATGATCTTATTGGCAAAGAATATCAGATAAGTTTACATTATTTTCTGAATTATTTCTTGTACATTCCCCGAAGTGAATGTTTGCAATAAATATAATAAATTTTATGATCACTTTTGATCATTGAACTCAATTTGGATATTTGAAAATTTTGACATATTCTCTAAAGTTAATATTGTATATATGTTTATAAAAATTATATTTTTTTTGTTGAAATAATGATATTATGGACCTCTCATTGGTTTAGACATTTTTAGAAGTAAATGTCATAATGTTCCTTATATGTGGATACTAGATAAAATGAATGACAATGAAATTATAAATTATCACAGTTTATATTAACATTATAATTCTACTAGTTGAGAAAAAGTATAAGACTAAAAGAATGATACTAATAAATATTATGATAAATATGAAAGCATTATGTACATGCCTGTAACATGTCTAAAACATTAAATTTTGCAATGTCTTATAAAGAAAAAGAGATGCTCCGTAATTTATGATAATAAAAATTAAAATGAAATTATGCTATAAGAGGTTTAAACCTCTATAGCTGTAGCTTTAATATCTTATTGTGACATTATAATATTTTATATTTTATTGTGTTATGGTATATAAAACAATTTATCTAACTGCATGCTTCTTAATGTAATTAATTAGTGACATGAACTTTGTAACACATCTAACCCGTATCTATCGCCAGAACAGGGTTACGAAACATTATCGGAGTTTACAGAACAAATACAATTGATTTATGTCATTTACTATTCATATCCGAAACTAATCATATCATCCCTTGATTGCACCGTTGAGGCCCAATTGAAGCATTAGAAACAAGTCAAGACTAAATCAAAAACTTAGGGAATTTGTAACACCTCTTACCCGTATCCGACGCCGGGACAAGGTATGAGGCATTACCTTATTAAAACACATGCAATCATTCAGCCTCGAGTCAATGAAATCTGTTCCAATTTAAAAAATTTTCAAATATTGTCTTACAGACCTTAATATGGACCTACGAGTCCCAAAACATGGTTTGGAAACAATCCAAGATCAAACCGAGTGTTTAGAAAACTTTCAAGAAAATCCATTAAAAACAGGGCACGCGCCCGTGTGGGAGGGTAACATGCCCGTGTGGCCTCTAGACATGGCTGTGCTGATGGCCCGTGTGGTTCACACGGCCTAAGCACATAGGGACAAGCCCATGCCCCACGTCCGTGTGGATTTATTTTCTAACATCAAACGTACTGGGGTTTTCACACGGCCTGGCACACGCCAGTGTGCAAAAACCTTAACATTCTATTTCTGACGTCAGCAGCTTTTAAGGGTCACACAGCCGTAGGGACACGCCCATTTGCTAGGCCTTGTCCTCCACACAATTGAGACACACGGTCATGTCTAAGCCCGTGTGTTTACTACTGGGCATTTAATTTTGCAAACCTAAGGTGCCGGGGACACACGACCTAACCACACGCTCGTGGGGCGAACCGTGTGTCACAAATGGCCTAGACATACGCCCGTGTGTCTACCTATGTGGACAAAAAGAAGGCTATCTACCAAGCCTTTTCTCACCCTGAAACAAGTTCCAACTTATACCAAGTCATCACAAGGTACCAATACTTAACCAATAACCATAATTTGACATCCTCACAACTTCATAAAGCCAATCCAACCAAGCATGCATATTACTACTCCTAGTACACATATTCATCCACAATACTTTGCACATTATAAAAACCTCATTTGTATATATCAATGATGAATATCAACCATTATCCATGGCCTTATACAAAATGGTGTATCTTCAAAACAAGCCAACACACTTGGCCCAAAATAAAATGACACAAAACAAAGAGTAGTCCCTATACATGCCATTTCTCAAAATTCTAGAATTAACTATACCGAATGCTTTGTTGATAGTGTGAACGAAATCTCTGATGTCCGATGATCCACGAGCTATTTAGGCGGCACTATAAGAAAATGAAAAAGAGAGAGAGTAAGCATAAAGCTTAGTAAGTTGAAAGTAAATAATTAACAACAATATACCAATTCTATAACATGCTCCCATTACATTACATTACAATTTATGCATGATACAAAAGAATGGCTACAAGCATAACTTACTCATTTTCATCTTTTACAAATCAAACAACATAAGTTCGAGCTCATATTTTATACAATTCATATATGTACCTGGACCACTGATAATGTCATCATGATATCTCTCAAATTTGACATAAACTTTTAATTTCCTGTTGAACCAATTAGAATATGAAAGGATATTCTGTAAGTCTCATACAAAGGGAATCATGCCGATGCCATGTCCCAGACATGGTCTTACACTGGCTCACATGTCAAGTCGATGTCATGTCCCAAACATGGTCTTACACTGACTCTCATATATCGAGGCTGACGCCATGTCCCAAACATGGTCATACACTAGCTCTTATCTATCCATGCCGATGCCATGTCCCAGACATGGTCTTACACTAACACATATCAAGCCGATGCCATGTCTCAGACATGGTCTTACACTAGTATTCGTATCAACGCCGATGCCATCTCCTAGACATGGTCTTACACTGGCTAGCACATATCGGTGTCGATGCCATGTCCCAGACATGGTCTTACACTAGCTCTCATATCATCCCTAGTATCATGGCACGAATATCCAATTTATTCCTAAGGTTCAACCGGGTTCTATCACATAAATTCTCATAATTTCATTACTCAAAATCAGATTTTATCATTTTATGCTAAACAAAAAACGTCATGCATAATTATAGAAAAAGTTGTATTATTTACCTACAACTTACCTCGGTATACAAAATGTGAATAACTGCTCGGTTTAGTCTATTTACTTGGCCTTCCCTCGGTCTAGGTTTGGATTTTGTAATTCTTGATCTATAATAATAAAAATTTATTAATTTAATCACCGTATTAATCAAGACAATTCAAAATTCATAATTTGACAAAATGACCATTTTGCCCCTAGATTTTAGTAAAATGACCATTTTACCCCTAGGCTCAAAAATTGATTTTTATCAAATTTCCTTACTAACAAGCCTAACCGAATCTCACTCTTATGGCAGCCCACAATTCCCATTATTTCACACAATTACACTCTATTTTACAACTTCTACATAATAGTCCCTCTCAGGTGTTTTTCATGAACACTACTTCACTAAAGTTGTTTATTTAATAACTATGACTCATTTTCTTTCATAAAATTTCAGCCAACAACATAGACACTTTCATGGTGAATCCCTAAATTTTTAACCATTTTACAAAATAGTCCCCTCAATAGGTAGCCCATGCTACAAGGGTCCCAAAAGTACAAAAATTATCAAGAAAAGTCACCAAAATCACTTACTTGAGAGAGAAATAAGTGGCTGAAAATTTTGAGCTTCCAAACCCCAAAAATGGCTGAAAATTTCGGTGAAGATGAAGAAAAATGAAAGAGATGAAGCATTTTGTTTATTTTATTAATTTCTAGTCAAAATTAAGCCACCAACTTCACCTAATTTTGACCAATTTGTTTCTCTTGTCTCATGTCTCCCCTTGGCCGGCCATGACTAAAGGAGTGGGTCTATTTGCACATTAAAGTCCCCTAATTTTAGTTCTCTAGCTATTTAACACCCCTTTCTAGTAAATCACAACTTTTACCCTTTATGCGATTTAGTCCTTTTTCACGATTAAGCCCCCAATCACGTAGATTAGTTTACTAAAATTTTCATACACTCTTATAAAAATACTATAACACATAAAATAATGCTAAAATAATTTTTCCAACCTCAGATATGTGGTTCCGAAACCACTATTCCTGTAACAGCCCGATTTAGACCCTATTCGGAACAGTGATTTTGGGACCACAAATTCGAGTCAAAAAAATATTTAAAAAATATTTTCTATGTTGATTATGTGTGAATTTATATGTGTGAAATTTTTGTGTTTAAATTTTATCGTTTGAGTGCCCGTTTTAATAAAAGGACTTAATCGCGTAAAATGAAAAAGTTGTTAGTTAAATGAGAGAATGCTTAATTCTTATTGTCTTTATAATATGAGGTATTTAAGTTGTAAATAGACCATGGAAATATGTTTGGCTTATATTAAAGGGTTTAGTAATTAAATTAAAAAGGTTAATGTAGTAATTATAAAAATTATTATGTGATTAAATAAATAAAACAAAAAGACAACATGCATTATTCATCTTTTTCATACCGAAACTAAGAAGAAAGAAACCATAGTTGAGCTTTTAACATTCGACACCTTTGGGGACTTGATTAAGGTAAGTAATTAGCTCGATTTTTGATAATTTTTACGTTTTTAAGATCGTTGCTATGAAATCTTGTAACACCCCTTACCCGTATCCAACACCAGGACAGGGTACGAGGCATTACCTTACTAAAACGTATGCAATTATTCAATCTTAAACCACTGAAATAGGTCCCAATTTAAAACTTTTTCAAACATTGCTCCTCTGTCTTTCATATGGGCCTATGAGGCCTAAAATATGGTTTTGAAACAAACCGGGACTATCTAGCGCACTTAGAAAACTTTTAAGAAATTTCACTAAAAATAAGGCATACACCTGTGTGGAAGGGCAACATGCCCGTGTGGCCTGTAGACATGGCCGTGTTGATAGCTCGTGTACCTCACACAGACTAAACAATCTAAGGCCACGTCTGTGCCTCTTGTCCGTGTGGATTTATTTTCTAACATTGAACCTATAGGGGTTTTCACATGGCATGGCACACGCTCATGTGCTCAGCCCGTATCCCTCACACGGCCATGACACGTCTGTGTCACGGCCCGTGTGCAAAAACCTTGACATTCTATTTCTAACGTCAGTAAACACACGGCCGTGGCACACGCCTATTTGCTTGGCTCGTGTTTATCACACAGCCATGACACATCACACGCCTGTGTCACGGCCCGTGTGCAAAAACCTTTACATTTTGTTTTTGACGTCAGTAAACACACGGCCGTGGCACACGCCCATTCGCTTAGCTCGTGTTTATCACACGGCCATGACACGTCTGTGTCATAGCCCGTGTGTAAAAACTTAGGTATTCTGTTTCTAATGTCAGCAATTACACGGCCGTAGCACATGCCCGTGTGCTTGGCCGTGCCCTCCACATGGTTGAGACACTCGGCCGTGTCTCAGCCTTTGTGTTTACTACTAGGCAGTTAATTCTATCCATACAAGGTGTAAGGGACACACGGCCTAACCACGCGCCTGTAGGGTTGACCGTGTGTCACATACGGCCTAGACACATGCCTGTGTGTCTACCTGTGTGGACAAAAATAGGCTCTCTAGCAAGCCTCTTTGCCACCCTGAATCATAATAAAAAACAACCCAACACTTTCATATCATAACTCAACATTTATATGCATCTAAATGTCCAACCACAATTTGCATAATGCGCATGCACAATTAATCTAAGCAACCATCCACAATTTTCATAAACTCGTGCTCATTTCATTAATAAAAATAGCTATAACAATTTTGGCCAATTCCAATGGCCATTTACAAAAGGAACTTTGTAAAATAAATGGCCAACACAATTGGCTAACTAGTGAACTTACACCAAAATGACCAAATAACCTATACATGCTATTACTCAAAACACAAAATATAACTATACCAAATGCTTCAATTGATAGTGTGAATGATGCCTCTGACGTCCTTGGATTCTCGAATTACTTAGGCAGCACTAAAAGGGAAAAGGGAAAAGAAAAGGGGTAAGTATAAAGCTTAGTAAGTTATAAGTAAATAAATAACAACGACTACCATGTTAGATCATGCTTTCAATACATCATCATTTATGCATGATACTAAAATGGCCGCAAGCATAACTTACTCGTTTTAATCCTTTACTAATCATACTACATACTATTGAGCTCGCATTTTATACATTTCATTTAGGTACCTGCAACAGTCACAAATTCATCATACTATCTCTTAAGCTTAATATGACTTAAGATTGTCGTATTGAACTATGTAGAATATGAGAGGATATTCAATGAGCCTCCAACGTACGGTATCAAGCCAATGCCATGTCCCAGATATGGTCTTACACTAGTTCACATATCAAGTCGATGCCATGTCCTAGAAAGGTCTTACACTGACTCTCAATCTATCGAGGTCGATGCCGTGTCCCCAACAGGCCCTACACTGGCTCTCATCTAACGTTGTCGATGCTATGTCCCAAATAAGTCTTACACTGACACGCAACAAGCTAACGCCATGTCCCAGATAGGTCTTTCACTAGCTTGTAAATCTCGAGGTCGATGTGTAATAGCCCAAATTTCAGCGACGTATGAAAAGGTGGTTCGAGATCGCCAAATCTGACAAATGAATTCGTAGATTATATTATTTAATATTTATGAGACAAATGTAGCTTTTAAAAGATTTTTGAAATAGTAAATTGTGATTTATTTGGTCAAGAAATTTAGAAAAAGAGGTATCAAGATCTTGATCTTGTAAACTGAGTTGTAAATATTTTTATAAATATTTACAAAGTGTCATTAGGGTGGTATTAAAGTTTCGTTAAAAAATTTTAACGTTGCATTCCCGGGACTCCGTTCTGGTAAATCGGACTTGTAAATATTTTTAATAAATATTTACGAAGTTGGTTGTGTAATTAATTAGGTTTTAATTAGGTAAATTTAGCTTAATCTAGAGTAATCAGTAAAAAGAACTAAAATGAATAAGGTGTAAAAGTTTAATTATAAAGTAAAAAAAAAAAAAAAAAGAGACCAAATAGGCAATTATGCCTATTCCATTAAATGAGGCGGCAATTGTATGATAATATCTTAGATTTTTATGTTATTTAATTATAAAATATCTTATTTTTATCAAATTATAATTTATATTAATTATGAAATAAATAAAATAATGACAAATGTGTAGTTATAATATTATACATGTGTAATGGTAATAATATATATGTGTACACTTGTATTAAAAATATGTATTTACTTATAATTTAAGTATAAAGATATTTTATATTATAATATAGTATGATTTAAAAATTAATTAATTAATTAATTAAGGTTTTATACCAAATGTATGGTATTGATGATGTACAAATGTGTTTATAAAATTAATTTAAATAGATATTAATTTTTTGTTGAGAGATATTTATTAATTAAATAATTATATTATAAGATTTTTGTATCATTAACAAATTAAATGGTGACAAATGTAATTAAAGTATTTGTTATTAGATAGATTTTTATAATAATAATTATTATAAACTAATATATATATATATATATATATATATACATAAGTCATAAAAAAAGAAAGAAGAACAAAGCTTAAAAAGAAACAGAGAGCAGACGGGAAAGGAAAGAAAGAAAGAAAAGAAAAAGAAAAAATTGAGGGTTTAAGGTTTAAAGCTTTGATTGGTAAGTCAGTTAAGTCATTTTTGTTTAAATTTGATGTTTTAGAAGTTTTAGAACAAAGTTTTGTTGAAATTAGGTTGAAGTTTTGAAAGTTCTTAGGTTTTTGAATATAGTTATGTTGAATCAATTGGTGAATTAGGGGTTAAATTGAATAAATTTTAAGTTAGAATTGATGAAATGATTAAATTGAGAAATAAGCTATAAGAAATAGGTTTGAACAACAACAGTAGCCTAATTTTGAAAAATCACTAAAAATGATAAAAATTGAATTAGAAGTTGAGCGAGATATGGAATTAAAGCTTATTGAGTCTATTTTCATATAAAAGAAACAGACAAGCAAAGGAATTCTGTATTCTGAGATATTTATATTTTTGTGGGACTGGTTCAGAATGATTTCGAGATCCCCTATTCTGATTTGGAAAAATCGTTAAAAATGGTACAAAAATAATTATGGAACATAATTTATATGGTTAGATTCTTTAATGAGTCTATTTTTAGAAGAAATAAATAAGAACATAATTTGAATTCTGTACAAAGAGATAATTAAATTTTAGCGAAGAGTGGTTAGAACTATCGAACAGTGAAATAGAGGAGACTTTAAGGAATAAACTGTACTAATTGGCTAAACCAAAAATTTTGAAATTTTATGATAAGAAGATATGTGAGTCTAGTTTTAGAAAAAATTTACGGATCTTAGTTTGGAATTCTGTAGCTTAAGATAAAAATAATTTAGTGACTATGACACGGATGGACAGCTTAAATAATCATATAAGTAAATAGTGAAAATTATAGACAATGTTACTTACAAGTGTGTTATTTATATTAAGGATGTGGATGGAGAGGAAGAGGAGGAAAAATATATGAATGACTTGTGTATAAATTGATCACATGCTCATTTATAATCGATAAATATTGAATTAGAAATGAGAATGTTTTATTTGAAATATTTATTATGAAATTATGATTATGGTTATAATACAAAAATCGAACTTGTAAGTTTATATGGCTAAACTTTATAAATATTGAAATTAGATTCAATAAGTGATTTGTCAATTTAGATCGTAATTGACAGGAAGAGTTAGTGAACTGCATGCTTATAAATTGTTACACATATTTATCTGAAATACGAGAAAATGATAGTAATTGATACATGAAAATAATATGAGACTATGATATATAAACATGGAATATGTTGATGAATGAGTTCATTTGTGATTATATATATTTGTACACCTTGAATGTACTATCCGTATGAATTAGTATTTCAAATGAACTAATGAGAAAAGTTCTAATATGAAATAGTCTGAGTTCAAATGAAATATTATGAAACGTGTTTGAAATACATTAATATGTCTTGTATATGTTATTTGAGTTCATGATGTGGGAAGTAAATTGTATGTAAGTAGTGTATCGTTTTTAATTACATTTTCATATTTTGATATAATTTATGAAATAATGTTGAATATTTGATCTAATTGATAAAGTATCGGAAAGTGAGATAATTTCCTGGTTGAACATTAGGAATAGAAAATGGATACAAGGGACCTGTGTGGAAATCTAAGTGATAAAAGTCTATGGCATCTAAGTGAAATAAGTCCATGGCATTGTGTTAAATGTGATTAGCTCAAGAACGAGCCTATGTGATCTATGTAAAATGAAGTAGTTTTGACTACCAATGTGGCACTATGTGAAATGTCCCGATGTATCTATTATTATTCCGATGTGTTCAATGGGAATTGAATTAAAATGACTAAGTGAAAATGAATGTGATTATGATGATGATGATATTTCAAATGATTTAATGAATAAAGTTCTGACATGGAATAATCTAAGTATGAGATAATAAATTATGAAATTTAAACTTGAAATATATGGAAATCATATTTATTTGATATATTGAAATATGACATGGAAAATACATGTATGTGAAACTTACCAGATAATTATGCATATTCAGGATTGTGAATTGTTACACAAAATTCATGAAAATGATGGTACATGAAGTATCGGTACAATGAATTGAATGATTTATGTTTATAAAAAAAAATGTCAAGGGAATGATAAACACCATGATATGTAAATATTTGACTATCTCTAATACGTGCTATATGAAAATTATGCAAGTTGTGATGAGTAAAACTCCAGTGTGATATGTTGATAAAATTAGTTTATCAATATTGAATTTATATGAAATATGTTCAAGTATATTAACAAGTGTTATTGTTGTTGTTGTTGATGCTTAGACAAGTGTCTTATTACTGGTTAAATGGTAAGATGTTTATTATATGATGTGTTGAAAGGGTACGTACTCAAATGAAAATATATATTGTGTTCGTGGAAGAGTGGTAAGTTTCAAGTTGTGAAATTCTCTTATAAAGTAGATTATCTGAATTTGTTCTAAAAATTTCGGTGATGTCTTGTAACCCTATTCTGGTGAAGGATTTGGGTTAGGGACGTTACAATATATGATTGAGTTGAGTGAGCAAATGGTGAAAAATTGAAAGGTTTTAATTTGGGCGTAAATTTTATGTCTCAATTTAGTACAATTATATCTGTTTTGCTCCAGTAATGCCTCGTATCCTATTCTGACGTTGAACACGGGTAAAGGGTGTTACACGATGCATGTCCCAAACATGTCTTACACTGGCTCTCGTAATGTGGCGGATGCATGTCCCAGACTTATCTTACACTAGCAGACACATCACCGAATGTCATGGCATGAATATCCAATTCTATTCCAAACTTTCAACCGAGCTCTACTACGTATGTTCTCATCATTTCACGAATAAAAATCATTATTTCCATAATTCATGCTCGATTAACTATTTGCATACATTTCTCATATCACAACACATAATTTTACGACAATACAATGATTTCATGCATAAAATTTAGAAATGTTGTATTATTTACCTACAATTTACCTCGATATACAAAATGGAAGTGTCTACTTGGTTTAGTCAATTTGCTTGGTCTTTCCACGGTTTAGGTTTGGATTTGGTAAATCTTGATTTGCAAGAGAGTAACCTAGCTGAAATTTTAAAGCTTCAAAGCCCCCTCTTTGCTGGTATTTTCAGTGAAAGAGATGAGAAGAAGGTGAAGTCTTTTATTGTTTTATTTTATTACACAACTAGTCAAAATAAACCACCAAATTTCTACCTAATTTTTTTGACTTTTCGTTTCTCTTTGTCTCATGGCTGGCCAACATTTACTTTATGGCCTATTTGCACTTTAAACACCCCACATTTTGATTCTCAAGCCATTTAACACTTTTTTTCTAATAATTCGCAACTTTTACCTTTTATGCAATTTAGTCATTTTTTGCAATTAAGCCTTCAATCGCATAAATTAATTTACCAAAATTTTTATTCACCCTATAAACATACTATGACACCTAAAATAATGCTAAACTAATTTTCTCTAACCTCGATTAAGTGATCCCAAAATCACTATTTCGACTAGGCCTAAATTTGGGCCGTTACAATTCTCCCCCTTAAGGATTTTCGTCCTCGAAAATCTTACCATTAAAGAGGTTCGGGTACTAAACTCTCATCATCTCCTCTGGTTCCCATGTGGCTTCCTCGACTCCATGTCTATGCCATAACACTTTCACTAACGCTGTACTCTTGTTTCTCAATTGCCTGACCTCTCGAGCCAAATTCGTAACTAGCTCTTCACCATAAGTCATATCCGGTTGTATCTCAACCTCGATCGGTACAATCACATATGTGGGGACTGAGTGGTAGCGACGCAACATAGATACATGGAAAATGTCATGGATCTTTTCTAGCTCGGGTGGCCAGGCAAATCGGTAAGCTACGGGTCCAATTCTTTCAGTTATCTCATAAGGTCAAATAAACCGTGGACTTAACTTGCCTTTCCCACCGAATCTGAGGACCTTTTTCCATGGGGAAACCTTTAAAAACACTTTGTCCCTAACTTGAAACTCAATCTCTTTCCTTTTCAAATCCACATAGGATTTCTATCTATCCAAGGCGGCTTTCAAACGATCTCGAATCACTTTAACCTTTTCTTTGGTTTCCTTGACCAAATCGGCCCCGTGTATCTTATTCTCTTTAAGTTCCAACCAATATAAGGGCTTTCTGCACTTGTGCCCGTACAAAGCCTCATAAGGAGCCATTTTCAAGCTGGACTGATAACTATTATTGTAGGCGAACTCGATAAGTGGTAAATACTTCTCCCAATTGCCTTGGAACTTGAGAACACAACACCGTAACATGTCTTCGAGGATCTGAATTACTCTTTCTAACTGGCCATCGATCTGTGGATGAAAAGCCGTACTAAAATTCAACTTTATCCCCAATGCCTCTTGTAACTTTTTCCAAAATTGAGATGTAAATCTTGGATCTCTGTCCGAAATTATCGACAAGGGCACTCCGTGCAACCTCACTATCTCAGATGTATAGCTCGACTAATTTCTCAAGTGAATAATCTGTGCGAACTGGTATGAAGTGAGCCGACTTTGTCAGTCTATCTATGACAACCCATATTGCATTTTTCTTTTTTGGCGAAAAAAGTAGACCTGACACAAAGTCCATGGTAACTCGATCCCATTTCCATTCGGGAACTATCACCGGCTGAAGTAAACCTGAAGGTATTTGGTGTTCGGCTTTTACTTGCTGACAAACTAAGCACCTAGAGACGAACTTCGATATGTCTCTTTTCATTGCCGTCCACCAATACATTTTCTTCAAGTCATTATACATTTTCACGCTACCAGGGTGAATAGATAGACGACTATTATGTGCCTCTTGCAAGATCCTCTGAATAAGCTCCTCATCCTTAGGTACGCAAATTTTGTCTCGATACATCAAACATCCATCGGCATCAACTTGGAAATCCAATTCATTACTCAACCCGCACTGAGCTATCTTGGCTTGAAGTTCCTTGTCACTTTTCTAAGCTTCAACAATTTCTTGCAGAAATGTCGGTCTGGCTCTCAACTCCGATAAAATCGAACCATCATCACCAATAGTCAACTGAGTATCCATAGCCCTCAAGGCAAACAATTACTTTCGGCTCAACACATCGACGACTACATTCACCTTTTCGGGGTGGTAGTCGATTACCAACTCGTAGTCCTTTAGTGACTCTAACCATCTTCGTTGCCGTAGATTTAACTCTTTTTGCATCACTAGATACTTTAAACTTTTGTGGTTCGTGAAAACTTGGCATCTCTCACCATACAGATAGTGTCTCCAAATCTTTAATGCAAATACGATGGCGGCCAATTCTAAATCATGGGTCAAGTAATTTTTCTCTTGTGGCTTTAGCTGCCTCGAGGCGTAGGCTATTAATTTACCTTCTTACATGAACACACACCCAATCTATTTAAGAAAGTATCACTATACACCACGAACTCTTTTCCCGATTCCGGTTGCACTAACACTGGGGCTTCAATCAACAAGGCCTTTAACTTCTCAAAACTCTACTGACACTTTTCTGTCCACTCAAACTTAACATCTTTTTGAAGTAGCCTCATCATCAGAGTAGCGATCATTGAAAACCCTTTAACAAATCATCGGTAGTTGCTCGCTAGGCCCAAGAAACTCCTTATCTCTTTTACGTTCCTCGGCGGTTTCCACTCAACAATTGCCAATATCTTGCTTGGGTTGACTCTAATTCCATCTCCTGACACAATGTGTCCCAAGAATTCGACCTCTCGTAGCCAAAATTCGCTCTTATTGAATTTGGCGTACAATTGTTTATTTCTCAAAGTCTGCAAGACAATCTTCAAATGCTCTGCATGCTCACCCTTGTTACGAGAATAGACGAGTATATCATCAATGAAGACGATGACAAACTTGTCTAAGTAAGGTTAGAAAATGCGGTTAATCAAATCCATGAATATCGCCAGAGCATTTGTCAAGCCAAAGGGCATGACTAGGAACTCATAGTGGTCGTACCTCGTCCGAAAGGTAGTTTTCGGTACATCTTGTTCCATAACTCTCAACTGATAATACCCCGACCTCAGGTCTATTTTAGAAAACACAGTTGCTCCTCTCAACTGATCAAACAAGTCACCAGTCCTCGACAAAGGATACTTATTCTTTACTGTAACCTTTTTGAGTTGACGGTAGTCCATGCACAACCTTATCGAACCATCCTAAGTCCGGTAACGCCTCATACTCTGTTCCAGCATCGAACTTGAGTAAGGGGTATTACACATATTTTGATCCATTGTGTTTAAATGCATGTTATGTGGTGTTTTAGAGTTGATTTAGTATGTTAAATGTGTTAGGTTTGTTTGGTTAGATGTGTGGTATTGATTAGATTTTTGGTATTGGTTAAAGGTGTTTAAGGGTATTTGGTTAGTGGTTTAAAATGCCTTTTTTTTTGTAGATTTATTGAGTTGTTTGATAAGGTTTCGAACCCCATATATGAGGTATCGGTACTTTACTATAAGGTATTGGTACATAGATATCTATGTATCAGAACATGTGGTCCTATAACTATTTGTTTGAATTTCGAGTATGGATATCGATACCCAATAGGCTAGGTATCGACACTTAACCTCAATTTTCATTATTTTGTGTCTCGGGTATTTTTTTTAACTCGTTCTTATTATGTTTTTATTCTACTGTTATATTAGTCTCATAACACCATTTTTAAATGAAGAATGTATGCTTCGTGTATAGATATGTTAGGTAAAATTGTACTTTGGCCCTCCTTAAAAATGATAAAAATTTGTAAAGATATAGATTATTAAAATGGTGAAATTACATTTTTACTATCGTAAAAATTCCAATTTAATTTTGGCATCCTTAAAATTGTTTTTGGTTTCGCCCCTAGGTTCGAGGTTACTTTGGCAGCTGATATGACATTGTGTTTTTTATTGTTTTCTAAGTCGGGTGTTATATTTTCACTCATAAGGAGTTGATATGAGGCAGAGAATATGGTTAAAGCTACTAAAGGATTATAAGTTAACCATTAATCACCTCAGTTTTAGCGCATTCCTATTTTAGTTATCAATTTTTTTTGTTAATTTAGTCACTCTTGTTAAGTCAATTTTGCATTTTAGTGCCTTCACGATTAAAATGTGTTCAGTCACCAAATAAAATGTTGATGTCACTTGATCTAATAACAAATATGGCCCTTAATATTTACCCATTTTCTTAATTTAGTGTTGACTTTAAAAATTTCAACAAATTTAACCCTCATGTTTACACAATTTGTCAATTTGATCTTGATTCTAAATTTTTAAAAATATAAATTAAAAAATAAAAGCTAAAAAAATACATAAAAATTCAAAATTTTGTTAAAATTTATAATATATATAATTTTGAATAAAAATTTTGAATTTTAATAAATTTTAAATTTTTATGATTTTTTAATTCTTTAATTTTTAAAATCAAGACCAATTTGATAAAACGTGTAATTATCAAGGATTAATTTTGTTGAATTTTTAAAATTAGGAATAAATTAAGAAAATATATAAGCATTGAAGGCTAAATCTATTATGAGGCCAAGTCATGTCAACATTCCATTTAGTAAAAAAACACATTTTAACTGTTGAATGGCTAAATTGTAAAATTAACTTAATAAAAATAATTAAATTAACAAGAAAAATTCGATCTCAAAACAAAAACCCGCTAAAACTTAAATCACCGTCTATTACCAACGGACAAAACAATAGATGGCCCCAAGCATTGATATATAGAAAATCAAAAGCTTGTAAGGGCTAGTTTGGCAATGCTTTTGAAAAGTGCTTTTGAAAAGTGCTGTGAAAAAGTGCTTTTGAGAAGTACTTTTGAAAAGTTTAGTATAAAATTTGACTGTTTAGCATTGCTGTCAAAAAGTGCTTTTAAGAAATAAAATGTCCATTTTAGACATGTTATTATCAAGTAACAAATACGCATTTAAATAATATTTAAATTAGTTAATATTATTATATTTTAGTAAGAATATAAAAAAATTATTATAACTTCTTGTTAATATTTTAATATATAAAGTATAAATTTCAAATATTTTTAAGCAATAAATATTAATTATTTATAAAATTTAATTAGAATATATAAACTATATTTTAAATATTTAAATATAACTATTAAATATTTATAATTAGTATTTTAAAAAATATTTTTTATTTTTAATTAATAATTTTAATACATTTGTAATTAAGTACTAAGAAAAAAAAAAGAGAAAGTATTATGTTATTGGAGGGGTGAAAAAGTAATTAAGCACTAAAAGTGCTTTTGGGAGAGGAAAAGCTAAAAATTTTAGCTTCTCCTTTTCAGAAGTGCTTTTCAAAAGCATTTCTGAAAAGCTAAAAATTTCAGCCAAAAGCAGCTTGTTCTGTACAGCTTTTCTTTCAGAAGTGTTTTTGGAGCCAGAAGTGCTTTTGAAAAGCAATGCAGAACTGGCCCTAAGTAATCAAGATGTGGCAAAGGGCAATCTGCGGCTTTTATTGCAATTGCAAGAATTACAAGATTGAAAATTGCTTTGATAAAAGAAATGCAAATGATAACTATGCAAAATAAATTTTAAAAGACGATTACTACGATGATGCCACATCGATAAAGATGGAATAGTAGTAGAGAAAAAGCCTGAGGGGAAAAATAAGGCAACTCCGATAACTTGTTCCCATCCTGGCTTTCCAGAAGAGGTTAAGGGTGTGCAAAATTTGGGTAAAATAGAAAAAATTCAGTTAACCGACTGAATTCAATTAATCGTTCGGTTAACCGAATTTTTTCGGTCGGGGTCGGTTAATAATTTTTTAAGTTTTCGGTTAACAGTTAATTCGGTTCGAAACCGATCGGTTAACCGAATTTTTCGGTTTAACCGAAAAATTAATAAATAAAATTATAATATGTAAATAGCCCACTATTTACTCAAACCCAATCCAACATAACCCAATCAAACTAAAATTAATTACCCAACCCATTTACCTAACCCAATCATAAAAATTACAAATAATTTAATAAATAAAAATAAAAATAATTCGGTTAATTTGGGTAATTCGGTCAATTCGTGTAATTCGGGTAAATCGGATAATTCGGTTAAATTTATACTTATTTTAACCAAAAATAAAAAAAATATATATAATTTTCGGTTAATTCAGTTAACCGACCGTATTTACTGAAAAAATTTTAGTTCGGTTAATTTTTTTTAAAAAAAATTTTGGCTCGGTTAATGGTTAAAATTTTTTAAAGGTTGGTTAATTTGGTTAATAGTATTTCGGATCGGTTAACCGATTGAACACCCCTAAAAGAGGTGCCCGTGTTCGAAGCCTTCACGACAAAATAAAAATAGAGCCATTATTTTGTTGACAAAATTCAGGGACAGAAATTAGATTCCTTTTAATTAAAGGTTGACAAAATTCAGGGACAGAAATTAGATTCCTTTTAATTAAAGGGTCACAAAGAACATTATGAATGTACAAAATAATGGCTCACAAGAACATTTCCTCATCCATCCTAGTATCAATGTTCCAAATATATTCCCAATTATATGCTGCCGATCCCCCAAATACATTCCCACCTATATGCTGCCGATCCCCGATTCAATCGGTTCAACCTAAAGTGCTTCAATTTGGCACTGTCCTCGTATTTGTGGTCCAAAAGGATCTTACTGAACTAACCAAATTGTAAGTAAACGACATGCTTCACGAAGGATCAATGTCGGAACCGTTTGGACTTCTGCGCTAAGAATTGTTTATGCACTCATTTATAGGAAGTTGAGTACAACTTGAAATGTATGATTGCTGATGTTCATCCATGCATTTGCACATACCAAAAATGCAAGCCAAAGCCATAAAAAAAAATGCTTTACCTGTCTGGTTCCCCAAAGATGTTTACATACACCTCTAAGCTTGCAACTTTTCAGAAGTTTCAAGCCATTCATATAGCTTTGTTCAGAACGATGAATGTCTTGGAAAAGGTTCTAATTTTTCTGGAAAATGTAGATGGCAGACAAATTATTTGGACAAAATCTCAGACAGTTAAGCATGGTAAATTACATTCAACATGCCATGTTTTATTCTTTTTCTTTGACCAAACATGAATTGGATTGGAGCTACTTTTGTTCATGTATTCCATGATCTAAACCTTGCAAGTATGGCAACAAAATTAATCTCAACTAGAGTTTAATCCTAGCCTAGTTATGGAGAACTTTTTTTTCTTTCACTAAATTCAGGACCATGGGAAGGGGCAGTATGGCTGAGACTGTATATGAAGCAGAATACATTAACACAGTAATTTTCCTTCATCATTAAATAAATAATGGAAAATCTTACATATACAAGACAAATTTCAGGCTTTTCTGATCAATCATTTAGTTTGATGGAAACAAACATACAATTTTATGTACCACAAATATAGTAAGGGACTTTCAAAGAAATTATTGAGCTAAAAAGAAGTCTCAAATGGGGGCATGAAGTAAAACAGGTAAGTAAGGTTACCGCCACCAGCAATGGAACAAGGAACGAGTCCTGCAAAAACGGGAAAACGAGAAAGAAAGCTTTAGTTCACAAAGAATAGCATACAACCAAAATCAAATACTGAACTCGATCACATTTTCCGTAAACCAGCCATATTGTATTTGCAAAAGTTCAACACACGTAGTTCAAGAGGAAAGCCACTTAACATTTCTTAAGAGCTTGTGAACTGTGAATATAATAGTGAGACACCAAATGGCACATGTGACCATAAAGATGCACTAACAGGGAAAATTACGATAAAAGTAGTACTATGGAAAGTAGTATTATGGAGGCCCCTAGGAGTTAGATTGCATTTTGCCCCTTATACCAAAAAAAAAAAAAAACAAATTAGTCTCTTTAAATCAAAGAGCAAATTAGTCCCTTCTGTTAAATTTTCATCTATTTATATGGTTAAAACTAGCATGGCTAACTAAATAACAAGATAATTGCCACCAGAAACAAACATGATATCAATTAGGAGTACAAGGACAATTTTACCTATTTTTAATGGAGGGCAAAATGAAATCCATGGTACTTTTAATGGAAAATTGCCAACAGAAACAAACATTATAACAATTGAAGAGACGTTTCAAACACTGCTTAAAATTTCTCGTTAACCCATAAATAAAATGACACAAAAATGACTTTCGCTGAATCACCATGAGCGACCAGAAAAAGGGTATATTGATTTTTCAGATGTACAGAGGAACAGCCTTTGCAGTCAAACTTGAAACAATGATGGGGTTTAACCATCTTTGATCTTAATAACATCAACATATGCATCTTCCCATTCTACCCAAATCTCAATTCTACAAGTATGCGTCTTGGCAAAGAATAATTGAAAACAAAAAAATACATGAGATTCAGAAGGTTGAAGAAAGGGAAGGGTAATAGTACCCGAATTCACATAGAAGCAAACAGGTCAGCCCTAAGAACAGCCTTCCTCTTACAAACTGGAATATCTTCAAACTGTACAGCTGGAAACTCCTTAGAAAAAGCTCCAACGAAGAACTGAACCATACCTGATTTACCATTAACCTCAATCCCAGTAACAGGCAACCATAAGAAGAGCTTCTTAGCTTGAATCCCAGACACATCGTGCACAGCCCCGTAACTTAGCTTTCCACTGATGGTTTTGTCATAGTAAACAAGGTCATCAAACTGAACATAGCAGGTGCTTTCCAACTCTATTGTGAAGTCTCCGGTCGATGAAAGGGTGTAAGACTTGACGTTGTTGGGAACGATACCCTTAGGAAGGCCGTACTTTGGCAGCAGATCGTGCACATCAGCGATTGAGGTGACAAACGGACGGCCGTGATCGATTGGTGTGTGGGTAGTGGAAAAGGAGAGTTGGGTTTGAGAAAGGAGGGAGAGGAAAAGAAGGTAGAAGCAGATTGGAGATGCCATTTTTGGGTTGGGGATGAAATTGACTTGGACAGAGTTTGAAACTTGGCAGGGAAAAAAAAATGCAATAGCCTTGATATAAAATTTGGTACCAGATGATTCTTTTCACTACCCAAACTTCAAGGATTTTCATTTCCCAGTCGGTCGGATACAATCAAATAACATTTCAACAACCAATGAAATAAGGATAAACTATGTTATCAGCACCTAAACTTTCTTTAAAATTATGTTTTAATCATTCAACTTTCAAAAATTATACAATAATCACTAATGTTATTAAAATATTATATTTTAACCATTCTTTCATTAATTTTAATAATGAAATGCATGTTAATTATAAGTTTTAACCCCTAAACTATAGTTAAAATGACATTTTTATATTTTTGAAAGATTAAATATGAATTTCGCCTTTAAACTTAGACCCTTCCTATCATATCAGTGCCTAAATTTTATATATAGAGAGAGAAAAGAGAATAAATTTATTTGAGAATGAACCAAACTCTCGTACCTATAATATAATTGTAACACTCCTTACCCGTATCCGACGCCGGAATAGGGTACGAGGCATTACCTTCCTAAATCTCATGCGAACATTCAACTTACACTCAAAGAAATGCGTCCCATTTTAAAAAATTTTCGAATATTGTCTTACGAACCTTCATATGGGCCTACAAGGCCGAAAACGTGGTTTAGAAACAATCCTGGACCATTTCGGGCACTTAAGAAAATTTCTTCAAAAACCATTAAGAACAAGGCACACGCTCGTGTGGAAGGGCAACATGCCCGTGTGGCCTCTAGACATGGTAGTCCTGATGGCCCATGTGCCTCACACGGCCTAAACACCTAGGGACATGCCCGTGCCCTTTGTCCGTGCGAATTTATTTTCCAACTTCGAAACTACAAGGATTTTCAGACGGCCTGACACACGCCTGTGTGCTCAGCCTGTGTCCCTCACATGGCCATGACACGCCCGTGTCGCAGCACGTGTGTAAAAACCTTAACATTTTGTTTCTGACGTTAGCAATCACACGGCCGTGGCACACGCCCGTGTGTTGGGCTGTGTCCTCTGCACGGTTGAGACACACGACCGTGTCTCATTCCCGTGTGGTACACTGATGGGCATTTAATTCGACACATTCAAGGTGTAGGGGACATACGACCTAACTACATGCCTGTGGGGCGGACCGTATGTCACACACAGCCTATACACATGCTTGTGTGTCTACCCGTATGGACAAAAATAGGCTATCTATCAAGCCTTCTTGCCACCCTGGAAAGATCAAACACATAACAAAACCTAACAAGACTCCAATACTCATCCAATGGCCATAATTTGGCATCCACACAACTTAACTCAATCAAATAAATCATGCATTCAATCAATTACTCCTAGCACATTCAATTACTCATGCTAAATTCTCATTCTTGAAGACACTATCATTGCATTTGATAACCAATGGTAAATATTAGCCAATAACTTTGGCCTTATACAAAATGAAACATTTCAAATTCAAGCCAACATATTTGGCTCCAAAGTAATATGACACTTACAAAAGAATAAAGTCCTATACATGCCATATTCTCAAAATGTTAAATCTAACTATACTGAATGCTTTGGATGATAGTGTGAACGGAGCCTCCGACGTGCTTTAATCTACGAGCTAACTAGGCGGCACTAAAAGAAAATAGAAAGGAGAGGGGTAAGCATAAAGCTTAGTAAGTTGAATGCAAACATTATCAACAATTTACCATGAATTAACATGTTCATAACAGACCAACATTCACTCATAAACATGAATGATTATGGGCATAACTTACTCATCATCATTCTCTTACTAATCATACAACATAAGATCGAGCTCATTTCGCATACATGATATACAAATACCTGTACCACTCACAATAAGGCCATCATTCCTTTTAATTACTCATGCTACAAAATTTTCCTATTAAACTCAGTGGAATAGGAGAGGATACTCAATAGCCTCAAATATAGGTTAAGAGCCGATGCCATGTCCCAGACATGGTCTTACATTAGCTTACATGTCGAGGTCGAGGCCATGTCCTAGACATGGTCTTACACTGGCATACATCTCGAGTCGTTGCCATGTCCCAGACATGGTCTTACACTAGCTCTCGTATAGCCTGTAATAGCCCGATACAGGGCCTAAACAAAATAGTGGTTACGAAACCATAAATCCAAGGTTAAAATATTTATTCTGATTGAGTTTTAAAATTTATTTTGTGTTTGCAATATTTTGTGAATTTTTCGTTACAAAATTTTATTGTTTGTGTGTCCAATTTGATAAATTGGACTAAATTGCAAAAGTAGTAAAATGTGCATTCTAGAAGGTAAAGGTGCTTAATTGAAATTTTATTTATATTTTTATGGTTTAAATTTTTATGAAATTATTTTTAAAAATTTCGTATGAAAATTATTACGTTTGGGCACTCAATTTAGTCAAAATGACTAAATTATAAAGTGCAAAAGTTGGGTTCTACATGTTAGAGGTGTCCAATCGTTATGAAATTTTAAATTGGAGGTCCTTAAATGGTAATTATACCATTGTTTAATTTATTGGACAAAAATGGACATGAAATGGGTGAAAAAGAATATTTTTAAGTTAGGGGCATTTTGGTCATTTAGTGATTAAATGAATTAAAAATCAAATTAAAAGCCAATTTTTATTCATCTTCTTCCTCAAGGCCGAATATAGCCTGGAGAAACCATGGCTAGGGTTTTTCAAGCTTCCAAGCTCGATTGTAAGTCCGTTCTAGCCTCGTTTTTAATGTTCTTTACGTTTTTAGAGTCCTAGTAACTTGATTTAACTTATTTTAGCAATAATTTAACCTATGGTTCACATTTGGAAAAATACCATAGGTGAAATGTGTTTATTTTGATGTTTTATGATAGAATATTAGGTTTTAAATTATGCTAAACAACTTGTGCTACTCGGTTTTAAGTAAAAACGAGTAAAACGGCATAATTGGTAAAAATACCTAATGTTCATAAGTATTTGTTAGAGTGGGAATTTGATGTTTCTGTTGGTAAATAAATGATTAGAATGTTCTAAAACATAAGAATTAGGGATAAAGTTTAATTTCCGAGCCTTGGGGAAAAAGTGTAAATATGCAAAAGTTTAGGGGCAAAATCGTAATTTTGCCAAAGTTAGAGTTAAGGACTGTTTTGATAAATGTGAGTATTAAATAAGCTAAATATGTTATTTTAGATCAAAAAAGATGTGGAATCGACCTTGATCGGGGAAAGGAAAAGATTGTGGACTAAATTGCAAAATTTAAGTTTATATGTAAATAATGTATTGTTTTTATTATATCATGATATTTTATTGTGTGACATGTGAAATAAGTTTTAGTATTGTACAATTAATAGATATAAACAGTGAATTGTGGTTGATGAATTGGGATTAAATGAGGAAATCTCAATTGAACCTTCGGAATGGAAAAACGTGGTGCTAAGTGGATAGACTATGGTTATACGTGTAACGTGGTGCTAAGTGGATATGTCACAGTTACACATATTGATTCATTAACGTGGTGCTAAGTGGATATGCCACGGTTATACATATAATGTGGTGCTAAGTGGATATGCCACGATTATACATGTTGATTCGCAAAGTGGCGCTAAGTGCGTATGCCACGAATACATATGTTAGCCCAATAGTGTGGTGCTATGTGCATATACGACAAAGTTGGGCATCAATTATAGAGGGTGAAGTTATGCACTAAAACCACCGGATATTGTTACATTCCGAAGTGTTCAACGACAGAAACAAGTTTGTTAAATGGAAATTTATGCGAAAAATGTGGAAATACATACCGAAATATGAATATATGGGTTTTGAACCATGAGTTAGATAAGTGATTGAACTTTGATAAGATAAATATGGAAAAGTGTTATTTTGCAAGTTGATACTAAGGAATTTTAGTGAAAGAGGTAGAATTTAGGATAAACAGCTTAAAACAGAAGCAGAGGAGTGACTTTGAAAAATCACCAAAAATAGTAAAAATTGAATTATAAGTTGAATGAGATATGTAATTAAATATTATTGAGTCTATTTTCATATAAAAGAAACAGGGCAGTAAAAGAATTCTATATTCTGAGTTATTTAAATTTTTGTAAGACTAGTTCAGATTGATTTCGTGATCCCTGTTATGATTTGGAAAAATCATTAAAAATTGTACAAAAATATTTATGGAACATAATTTATATGGTTAGATTCCTTATTGAGTCTATTTTTAAAAGAAACAAATGAGAACATCTTTTTAATTCTGTATAAAAAGAAATCAAAATATTAGTGATGAGTGGTCAGGACTATCAAGTAGCAAAATAGGGGAAGATTTAATGAATAAACTGTATTAATTGGCCCAACCAAAAATTCTGAAATTTTTATGGTAAGAAGATATATGAGTCTAGTTTTTGGGAAAATTGACAGATCTTAATTTGGAGTTCCGTAGCTCTATATAAAAATAATTTAGTGACTATTACTTGAGTAAATAGCTTGAAAAGGGCTTAAGTAAATGGTGGGACTATGTGTACTTGTAATTATACTATTATGAGAACATGTTATGAAGTTTTATAAAAGCTTGTAATAAATTGATTATTATTTACATATTTACTTACTAAGCTATAATGCTTACTCCCTCACCTTCCTTTTTCTTATAGAGTTTCAAATGCTAGCTCGAGTTGGAGGTCGCCGGAGATACTATCACACTATCAGGCTGAGATTAGTATTAAAAGATTCCGAAATATTTATAAGTTTATGGCATACATAAGGGCTTGAATATATGTATATATGTTACTGAGTTGGCCTAGAATGTTGGCCTAAATTAATGGAAATTTTATTTTTGTATAAGACCATGTGATATGACTAAAAGTAGCTATGTTATGAGTCATAATGATACAATACATGAACGAGTATGCTTGCATGTTAGTAAATGAATTAATGTATATATGATAAGAATTTGATTAGATTCTAAATTGAAAGAAATTTTGTAGCCAGTTTTGTGTATTTGTAAGTGTAAAAATCCAGTGATACCTCGTACCCTATTCTGACATTAAACACTAGTAAGAGGTGTTACATAGCCCTAGTCTCACGGCTTAATTATCCAATCTATTCCTGTGGTTCCATCGGGAAACTTACCACATCAACCTCATTATATCAATTGCAAAGGTATAATCATCATCTCATGTAATATCAAAGTCAATAACATAAAATAAAGTTGAAATATTTACACCCAACTTACATCGAAATACAAAATGTGGTAACTCGCTTGACCTGAATCTACGAGCTTGGCTTTCCCCTGGTCTAAGTTTGGATTTTGTAAATCGTGATCTATATCAATAAAAATTCACTACTTTAATCACCAATTTAATCTAACCATTCAAAAATCATAAATTTGGCAAAATGACCATTTCGCCCCTAGAACTTGGCAAAATGACCATTTTACCCCTAGGCTTGAAAATTGATTTTTATCGAATTTCCTCATTAACCAAGCCTACCCAAACTCTTTTTACTCTTATGTCTGCCCCAAATTCTCATTATTTCAAACACTTACTCTTTATTTTACAACTTCACAAATAAGTCCAATTTAGGTGTTTTCCATAAACACCCATTTCACAAAAGTTGTTTATTTAACAACCTACATTCATTTTCCTTCATAAAGTTCCAGCAAACAACACTTATACACTCATGGAAAAACTCTAAATTTTCAACCAAATTGCAAAATACACCTCTCAAAATGTAGCTTATGCTACAAGGGTTCCAAAAATGCAAAAATATTCAAGAAAGGCATTAAGAATCACTTACTTATGAGTGCTAGAAGTTGCTGAAAATTTTGAAGCTCTCAAACCCCTATTTTTGCTGGTATTTTTGGTGAAGAACAATAGAAGATGAAGATGATGACATCTTTTTTTACTATTTGTTTTATTTTAATAAAAAACAAGTCACTAACTCACCTAACACTTTAACTTTTTATTTCTTTTTGTCTCCCTTGCTTCTCATGGCCGGCCAAGCTCTAATTTAAAGGTTGTAACACCCCAAACCCAGCCCAGACGTTATGGTCGAATTTGGCGGCATCACATTGAAGGGTGAAACATAAAATTCGATGTTTGTTGGAAAACCTTGAAATCATTTGGTCTATTCGCTATTAAACAGTAACATCAAAACGGGTTCACTTTCAAAACATGCATTGTTTGTTGAGTTATTAACTTTTAAAATGAAATGCCATTGAAAATCCAAATTAGGTTTAGCCTCTTTGAGTATATTTAGGGTTGATTAAAAACCTTATGTTTTTAACGAAAAACTTCTTTCTTTAAAACGTTATTAAACTTTCAACATTCATTTACAGTGGAAGCTTTTCTTTGAAAATATTTTTGTACTTGCGTTTGTCTTGTAAAATGTTATTTTCTTTTAAAACTCGAGACCTAAATCTAGTAGCTAAAAACCAAAGCGAATAAAAAACCTAAAATTTAAAAATAAAGTCTAGAGTAAGGCTTTTTTACATCAGAAATCGGAATATGTGATGCACATAACCCCAACCAACCCTGCACTCCTGTGGGGATTAAATCAACCCACCCATCCCTACACTCCAATGTTAGCACCGGTTGTGGCACTAACCAGTATCACAGTAAAGCCGCCAATCAAATAAGTGGCTTTAAGCCGTCGGTGGGTCCAAGTCGTCTCATGTGACCCGTGCGACCCTAATAGATCAATAACTTCCTCCAATTACAAGATCCCACCCCCATGCAGTATAATACCACACATGAATGCAAAACATAAATATCAAATGGCATACTTAATCAAACACATATCACATAGGGGTATTATAGATATTTTACCCTACAGGGGCATAATGATCATTTCTCAGTTCGGGGTCTAGGTACACTTATCGACCCATCAATAGGTCCACAGTCGTCTCGTGCGACCCGTGCAACCTTTTGCAATCAAACAGTGCAATTGGGTCCAAGGCCCATTATGTTGCCCAAGTGGGGCCCACACGCTCGTGTGGCCTACTAAGCCTAAAATTGACCTTAGCCATGTGAGCGACACAGTTAGGTCCAATAATTCACGCATGTCTATGATAAATACCCGTGTGGGGCCCATGAGCCCACTGCGCCCACACGACCTATTTCGGCCCAACATGGCCCAAAACGACCTAAGACCATGAGGTCGCTCATGGTGGCCTCTACCATCATTTCAAATTTTCCACATGTATGTTCGTGCACCCATGTGGCAATCGTTGCCGTACTTTTCAGTTTTTCGCCGTTCTACGATTTAAAATAGTGTGAGTACACACCTGTTACTAAACGTGCTAAGATCCACGTGCATCCAAACCCTACATTCATTCTAGGCAACCAGTAAGCCTTTCAATAGTTAATGATCATAAGTATTTAATCTCAAACTAACTAACGCCACCAACTTTGATTGTATGAAATACGACTCAATCCCCCTTAGATCGCTGGCTAAGATTCGATCTCTCGTCCTTGTCGATTATCTACACCACAAGTGTAACGTATCATTTACGATCTTTTGAAACTGAGGTTAAACCCGTGCTAAATTAAAGAAAGCACACGAAACCCCCTCCCTAAAGTAACATTCGGCCAAACTAGAAAAAACGCAAGCCCACTTACCCTAGATATTTGGTCGAACAATAGAAAAATCTCAAACGCAATTGTATCACTTGAAAGCCCCCTTCACTCCTTGCGAGTTCTAGAATCCAAAGAACACACTTAAGAGAAAGAATAGAATCAGCAACTAGAGCCCAAGCTACTCGGCTTAAAAAGTGAGGAGTACTAAAAGGAAACAAAAACCAAAAGGGGTCGAGAGCACTATCACCTGTCAGAGAGATTATTCACCATACGAAACAACGTTTGAACCAAGTGCAGTATTCAACCTAGCACAATCGAATTTCTTGAGAGAAGAAGAGTAAGGGTATTCGGCTTTAGAGAGAAAGGGAAGGAAGAGAAGTAAATGGAGAGGGAGGAGAACAACAATTGGCTAGGTCAATTGTTTGAGTGAATGGGATAAAGAGTATTCGGCTACCAAGGTGAAGAGAAAAGAAATATAACGAAAAAGAAGAAAAGTGAAAGGATTCGGCAAGGGTTGTGTAGAGAAGGAATCAGCCACAAGAGAAAAGTAGAACAATCTCGTAAGATACTTAAATGGTACACTCACCAATTTGGCTAGGAAGTGAAGGGGAAAGACTAAGCACAGACACACCAAAACAAGTGCTATATTCAGCCTTTGAGAGGAAAAGAAAAGAAAACAAAACCCGAAAGTGAGTAAGAACATTCAGAAAAACACCAAACCAAAAATACAGTGTCCATGTAACACCCCTATCCCATAACCGTCGCCGAAATAGGTAAGGGGCATTACCGGACTTATAACTCAAATTAGAACAATACAATTTTGAACTCAACAATCATTAACATAATTCTCTACTCAAACATCAAGACATACTTTAAAGTCTTATACAAATATGCATACATTCGTCAAGGATCAAATTGAAATCATATGAAAGATAGGAAGAACTTTGATAAAATTTCCTAGTTAGGGATACACGGCCGTGCCCCTAGACTGTGCACACCTACACGGTCGTGCCCCATAAGACATGCCTGTGCTCTCAACCCGTGGTTGAAACTGACCAACCCCACACGGCCACCAGACACGCCCGTGTCTAGACCGTATGCAAAATTACCTAAAACCTTTAAGGTGCAGGGGTTACACGGCTGAGTCACACGCCCGTGTGCTCTGCCCATGTGGCACAAGTTAGGCTTGGTTAAAGCCATTCTTGCCACCCAAAATGGGTCAATCCCTACAAGCAAAACATAGCCATATAACCACAACATTTCATGCATAATTTACAACCATTCAACACCATATATGAATATACCAAATACATACCATTCTATATCAAAACATTCCACAACTCCATAGCTAATTAATCAACATCATATAAGACATTCAAAATGGATTAAACATTTACAAAGCAAGCCATATCTCATAGCTTGAATTAGTATCAAAACATACCATATTCATTAACAAGCTAACCATAGACATAAACTTAGTAACTAGCCTATACATGCCATGACCCCTTTCAAAACAAAGGTCTAAAAGTACCAAAAAGCTATTTCGATAGTGTGATGGCGATCTCCGACACGTCTGAAAGTCGAGCTAGCTTCCGAATCTATAAAACAAGGGATAAATAAACAGAGTAAGCTTCAAAAGCTTAGTAAGCTCGTATAATTATGGAAATCAAACCTTACTAAATCAATAAGATAAGTACATTAACAATGCCAATTCAATTCATATACTCAAATTGCCTATTTCACAAGCAGACACTTGTTAGTCCATGTAATCTTATAAATCATTCATGTACAAATGAAACATTCATACATCATAAGCATAAGTTCATTTCTTTGTACATGTAATTCATATCATATAGTCCTGTAAGTTTCATATCTCATATAACATATAATACATATGTCTTTTAAATTCTCATGTAACATGTATCGGAAATTGCCCGTTGAACCCTTAAGAACATCGAGGGATACTCGGGTGATACACACACAGTGTATATACGTATAGCCTATAATCCGTCAATGCATCATGTATGCTCTTTTGAGCCTGAAACGGTAAGCCCGAAGGCTGAACATGTAATCCCGTAGGATGATCGGTAAGCCCGTAGGCTAAACGATAAGTTCGAAGACTGAATATGTAATCCCGAAGGAGGAACATATAGCTCATGAGCTGTGGTGAGTCCGCAAAAAATGCAAGAGCTCTTACAATTTAGCCCTATACTTCCAACTACTTTGCAATTTAGTCCTTTTAACACAAAATAGCAAATTACACAATAAGTCCCTCAATTCACCATAGTCGAATATCCCTATACCTTATACAAGCACATATCTTTCAGAAAATCACATTTCTAACCACAAAATTTCTATTTCTTTTCAATTAAATCCTTGAAACTCATTTTCATCAAAAATTACTTTATAAAACTTGTATATTTCAAGACATCTATCAATAATTCACCAAAAACTATTAAAACAACATGGATTCATCAATGACATTTTTCAAAAACATGAACAAATTCAGAAATTGAGGTATGGGTCAGCTAGTATACGAAGCAACGATTACAAAAACGTAAAAATCACTAAAAATCGAAGCTAAAACATACCTCAATTATGGATTAAGCTAGCCGAATATCAACGAAGCTCAAACCCTTTCATTTTGTTTGTATAATCGGTGGAAGACAAAATGAAATAAAGTGAAATTTTGTTTTATTTGAACTATTATAACATATAATAATCAAATACCAATTTTAACCTTTAGAAAACCATTTAAAAACATATAAATTATAGACATGGATGTCCACTCAATTTAGAAATGGAAAATTTATCATGCAATGACTCTTATTTATAAAGCCATGATCAAATAAGTCATTTATGAAATAGAACTCCTATTTATCGCTTTATGCGATTTAATCCTTTTTATCAAATTAGCCAATCAAACAATAAAATTTCTATACGAAACTTTCACACAATGAATCTATCATGCTGTAAAACATATAAAAGCAGTAAAAATAATATTTCGACTCGGTTAAGTGGTCCCAAAATCACTCGTTTCGACTAGGGTCTAAAATGGGTTGTTACAATCCAACACCCCAAAACCTAAAGTGAACATACTCCCCTAGCCGAAATTCATGAGTAACCAAAGTCCTCATTCGGCACTACTCTTCCCTTAATTCAAACCTTATTGTTTTACTCCACCGATTTCTCCTCCATATCCATACCAACCTCTATCCATATACCCTAATTTTCTCCCCATATGACCAATTCAAACTCCACCTTACAGAGTTTCGGTCAAATCCAACAACTCACACTGCACAGAAGTAATATAAAATCCCTTTTGCATAGTCCAAGACTCGAACTCCAGACTTCTGACACTTATAGCACGTAGCTTATCCTCTAAGCCAGCAGGCTCTTTTCTGTCATGTTTTAATCACAATAATTTAGAAGTCTTACAAGCTGGAGTCAGGGTCCCTTCAAGTGTCAAAAAACAAAAATTTCCATAAATTAAGGCTTGAATCCAGGACTTCTCAGATACTCCCAAATACTCCTAAATCACTTAACCTATAGTGCAAACATTCATTTTATGCCACAACATACAAAATTACAGGCTTAAATTTTTAGGGCGTTACAAGAGCCTATTTGCCTCTTTAAACCCCTTAATTTTGGTTCTCTTGATATTTAACTCAATTTACTAGCAATTCACAACTTTTGCCCCTTATGCAGTTTAGTCTTTTTTTGTGATTAAGCCTTCAATCGCGTAAATTAAATGACCAAATTTTATTGCACTCTTATAAAAAACCATAACACTTAAAATAATGCTAAAATAATTTTCTCTAACCACAGGTAAGTGATTTTGAAATCACTATTCCGACTAAGCCCAATTTCGGGCTGCTACAATTCTCCCCCTCAGGGATTTTCGTCCTCGAAAATCTTACCATTGAAGAGGTTCGGGTACTGATCTCTCATCATCTCCTATGGTTCCCATGTGGCTTCTTTGACTCCATGTCGATTCCATAACACCTTCAATAATGCTATACTCTTGTTTCTCACTTGCTTGACCTCTCGAGCCAAAATCTTAACTGGCTCTTCTCTATAGGTCATATCCAGGCTTATCTCTATCTCTGTCAGTGATATCACATGAGAAGGGTCGGAGCGGTAGCGACGTAACATCGATACATGGAAGACATCGTGAATTTTCTCCAACTTGGATGGCAATGCTAAACGGTATGCTACTTGTCCAATTCTGTCGATCACCTCATCAGGTCCAATAAACCGTGGACTCAACTTGCCTTTCCAACCAAATCGAAGGACGTTCTTCCACGGGGAGACTTTGAAGAATATTTTATCCCCGACTTGAAACTCAATATCTTTCTTTTTAAATCCGCGTAGGATTTTTGTCTATCCGAGACGGCTTTCAAGCAATCTCGAATCACCTTAACATTCTCTTCGGTCGCTTTAACTAAGTCGACCCCGTGTATCTGATTCTCTTTAAGTTTCAACCAATACAAGGGCGTTCGGCACTTGCACCCATACAAGGCCTCATAAGGCCCCGTTTTCAGACTCGATTGATAACTATTGTTGTAGGCAAATTCAGCTAGTGGCAAGTACTTTTCCCAACTACCTTGGAACTCGAGAACACAACATCTCAACATGTCTTTGAGAATCTAAATTACCCTCTTTGACTGGCCATCAGTCTGTGGGTGAAATGCCGTGTTAAAATTCAACCTTGACCCCAGCGCCACTTGCAACTTTTTCCAAAACTGAGATGTAAATCTTAGATCTCTATCCGAAATAATGCACAAGGGCACTCCATGTAGTCTCACTATTTCGAAAATGTACAACTCGGCTAATTTATCAAGTGAATAGTCTGTACTAACTGGTATAAAATGAGCTGACTTGGTTAGCCTATCAACAATAACCGATACTGAATCTTTCCTCTTTTACGACAAAGGCAGCCCTGACACAAAATCCATAGTAACCCGGTCCCATTTCCACTTAAGAACCATTATTGGGTGAAGTAAACCCGAAGGTACTTGGTGTTTAGCTTTTACTTGCTAACAAACTAGGCACTTTGAGACAAACTCTGAAATGTCTCTTTTCATTCTCGACCACCAATACATTTTCTTCAAGTCATTATACATTTTCACGATGTCCGGGTGAATAGACAAGCGACTACTATGTGCCTCTCGCAAGATCCTCTACATAAGCTCATCATCCTTAGGTACACAAATTCTGTCTCGATACATTAAACAACCATCAGTGCTAACCTAAAAATCGGATCCATTACCGTTCTCGCACTGAGCCATCTTAGCTTGTAAATCCCAGTCGTTTTTCTAAGCTTTGACAATCTTTTGTAAAAAAATCGGTCTGGCTCTCATCTCGGTTAAGATCGATCCATCATCACTTACAGTCAACTAAGTACCCATAGCCTTCAAAGTAAATAATGATTTCCTACTCAAAGCATCGGCTACCATATTCACCTTTCTGGGGTGATAATCGATCACCAACTCGTAGTCCTTTAGTAACTCTAGCCATCTTTGTTGCCTTAGATTCAACTTTTTTTGCATCATCAATTACTTTAGACTTTTGTGGTTCATGAAAACTCGGCATCTCTCGCCATACAAATAGTGTCTCCAAATCTTCAATGCGAATATGATGGCGGCCGACTCTAAATCGTGGGTCAGGTAATTTTTCTCTTGTGGCTTTAGCTGCCTCGAGGCATAGGCTATTACCATGCCTTCTTGCATAAGCACACACCCAAATGCATTTAAGGATGCATCGCTATACACTACGAATTTCTTTCCCGATTCCTATTGCACCAACACTAGGCTTCAGTCAACAAGGCCTTTAACTTCTTGAAACTCTGCTGGCACTTTTTCGTCCATTCAAACTTACCATCTTTATGAAGTAGACTCGTCATTGGAGTAGCAATCATTGAAAACCCCTTAACAAATCTTTTGTAGTAGCCCGCTAGGCCCAAGAAACTCCTAATCTCTAGTACATTCCTGGACGGTTTCCACTCAACAATAGTCGATATCTTGCTCGGGTCGACTCGGATCCCATCTCTTGATACAATGTGTCCCAAGAATCCAACCTCTCGTAGCAAAAATTCACTCTTGCTGAACTTGGTGTACAACTGTTTATCTCTCAAAGTCTGCAAAATAGTCCTCAAGTGTTCCGCATGCTCACCCTCATTACACGAATAAGCAAGGATATCGTCAATAAAAACAACAACAAACTTGTCCAAGTAGGGTCAGAAAATGTAGTTCATTAAGTCCATGAATACCATAGGAGCATTTGTCAAGTTGAAGGGCATGACAAGGAAGTCATAGTGGCCATACCTCGTTTGAAAGGCAGTTTTCGATACATCTTGCTCCTTAACTCTCAACTGGTAATACCTCAACCTTAGATCAATCTTAGAGAACACAGACACTCCTTTCAATTTGTCAAACAAGTCCTCGATTCTCGACAAAGGATTTTTATTCTTCACTGTAACCTTGTTGAGTTGGCGGTAGTCTATGGACAATCTCATTGAGCCATCCTTTTTCTTTACAAATAATATCGGAATTCCCCACGGAGAATAGCTCGGCCTCGCAAAACCCTTATCTATTAACTCTTGCAACTAAGTCTTCAATTCCTTAAGTTCTTTCAAAGCCATCCTATATGGAGCGATCGAGATGGGTGCCGTGCCAGGGACTAACTCGATACCAAACTCTACTTCCCTCTCTAGAGGTAATCCAGGAAACTCTTCTGGAAACACATCCAGGTACTCACATACCACTGGCATTGAATCAAACTTTGCCTCTGACACTTGGGTATTCAACACAAAAGTAAGATACGACTCGTATCCTTTCCTTAAATACCTCTAAGCGGTCATAGAAGACACCACTACAGGTAGACCATCTGATTCACCTGATTCAATCTGAAGAACATCCCCGTTTTCATATTTTAACTCAATAAACTTCTTCCCATAGTTTACCACTACATCATGGGCAGTCAACCAATCCATACCAAGGATTATATCAAACTCGTCAAATGACAATTACATCGAGTTAGCCGGAAAGCAATAACCTCTAATGGTCAACGGGCAATCCCTACATACTTGGTCAACTAACACATGTTTGCCTAGTGGGTTTGACACCTTTACTACAACTCGGTTGACTCGACATGCACATTCATACTAGAGACCAGTTTCCTACACATATATTTGTGGGTAGACCACAGGTCAATAAAGGTAATAATATGTATATCGTAGACAAAAAAGTTACCTATAATCACGTTGAGAAATGAAGCTTCTTCACGAGCACGAATAGCATAGGTCCTCGTAGGTGCTCTACCCTTAAACCTCACAACAGGATCTCTAGGGGCATCTCAACTACTAGCCCCACTGCCCGGGTTCTTCTGCGGTCTACGTCTCAACGGAGCACTACTCGCTCTCACCTCTTGCTTTTTATTTCCATCATCCAACTCAGGACAGTCTTTGATGAAGTGATCAAACGAGAAACAACCTCTTGTGTTTCCTCGACACTTGCCAAAGTGTCGTCTACCACATTGTGAGCACTTAGGTCTATCCGGTCGAGCACTACCAATATTTGCAACGGAGGTAGTCTGAGCTTTGGGCACCGTATGCTATTTATTCTTACTTCTGCTCGAGTATCCCACCGAAGTAGTCGATTGGGTTGTGAACTCTCTCAATCTTTTAGTTACGGACTGATGTAATTTCAAATCATGGGACTCCATGTCAGCTTTTCTCTTCTCTTTGGCTAACTCTTGGGCCTTACACGCTCTTTTAATGAGTACTGCAAACTCCCGGATCTCTAGAATACCCACCAACAATTGACTGTCCTTATTTAAGCCATCCTCAAATCGCTTACACATGGTGGCTTCAGTAGACAAGCATTCACGTGCATACTTGCTGAGTCTCACGAACTCGCACTCATACTCGGTAACAATCATTCGACCTTGCTTTAATTCGAAGAACTCCTTTCTTTTTTGGTCGATAAACCTCTAGCTAATATACTTTTCCCGAAACTTTTCTCAAACGAATTACCAAGTTACTCTTTCTCTCAGTACCACAGACACGAGAGTTTCTACCACCGGTAGGCTGAATCCCGTAGAAGCGACACTACGCACTTTATGCACTCCTCAGGTGTGCATGATAACTCATCGAACACTCTAATGATGTGTTCCAACAAAAATTCAGCTCTCCCCAGATCATCATCCTTATTCGCTTGAAATTTCTCAGCCCCATGTTTTCTAATTCGATCTATTGGGGGTTTTTTGACCTACCCATTTCTGCTCCTTGAGGAGCTACCGGGGCATGGTGATAAATCGGAGGAGGTGGGGGAGGTGGAGTGTTCAGATTCACGTGAACGTACTCCGTATACCAAGCATCCATTATTTGGAGATAGGCTTCTCTAGCCCCTCCGCCCTAACTCATCGTCACGGGCCCGGTCTAAATCGGCGCGGTCCCTTCAGCGAGAGCCGGCACGTTACTTTCCACATCATCCGCCATAGCTCCTTTAGGATCCATTTACTATACAAAAAATACAATTTAAAATTGTCAGGAGTCGTCACACTATCATATTACAAATATGGCATATATAGCTAGACTCGTACACAAGCTAGGTTAGTCCTAGAATCGACTAAACCATAGCTCTGATACCATTAAATGTAACACACCTTACCCTTATTTAACTCCAAAATAGGGTACGAGGCATTACCTTACTAAATTTCATGCGAACATTCAACTTACACTTAAAGAAATACGTCCCAATTTAAGACTTTTTTGAATATTGTCTTACGAACCTTCATATGGGCCTACGAGGCCTAAAACGTGGTTTAGAAACAATCGTAGACCATTTCAGGCACTTAAGAAAATTTCTTCAAAAACCACAAAGAACAGGGTACACGTTAGTGTGGAAGGGCAACACGCCTGTGTGGCCTCTAGACATGGCAGTGCTGATGGCCCGTATGCCTGACACGGCCTAAACACCTAGGGACAGGCCCGTGCCCTTCGTCCGTGCGAATTTATTTTCTAACTTTGAACCTACAGGGGTTTTCACACGCCCGTGCGCTCAGCCCGTGACCCTCATACAGCCATGACACGCCCGTGTCACAGCTCGTGTGTAAAAACATTGACATTCTTTTTCTAACGTCAGCAATCACACAGTCGTGGCATACGCTTGTGTGCTGGGCTGTGTCCTCCACACAGTTGAGAAATACGATCGTGTCTCATGCCCGTGTGGTACACTGATGGACATTTAATTCGACACATTCAAGGTGAAGGGGACACACGGTCTAACTACACGCCAGTAGGGTGGACTGTGTGTCACACATGGCCTAGACACACGCCTGTGCGGACAAAAATAGGCTATCTACGAAGCCTTTTTACCACCCTGAAAAGATCAAACGCATAACAAAACTTAACAAGACTCCAATACTCATCCAATGGCCATAATTTGGCATCCACACGACTTAAGTCAGTCAAACAAATCATGCATTCAACCTATTACTCCTAGCACATTCAATTACTCATGCTAAATTCTCATTCTTGTAGACACTATCATTGCATTTGATAACCAATGGTAAATATTAGCCAATAACTTTGGCCTTATACAAAATGAAATATTTCAAATTCAAGCCAACATATTTGGCTCCAAAGTAATATGACACTTACAAAATAATAAAGTCCTATACATGCCATATTCTTAAAATGCTAAAACTAACTATACCGAGTGCTTTGGATGATAGTGTGAACGGAGCCTCCAATGTGCTTTGATTCATGAGCTAACTAGGCGGCACTAAAAGAAAAGGAAAATGAGAGGGGTAAGTATAAAGCTTAGTAAGTTAAATGCAAAAATTATCAGCAATTTACCATGAATTAACATGTTCATAATTGACCAACATTCACTCATAAACATGAATGATTATGGGCATAACTTACTCATCATCATTCTCTTACTAATCATACAACATAAGATGAAGCTTATTTCACATACATGATATACGAGTACCTGTACCACTCACAATAAGGTCATCATTCCTTTTAATTACTCATGCTACAAATTTTTCCTATGGAACTTAGTGGAATAGGAGAGGATACTCAATAGCCTCAAACGTAGGTTAAGCGTTGATGCCATGTCCCAACATGGTCTTACACTAGCTCATATGTCGAGGCCGATGCCATGTCCCAGACATGGTCTTACACTGGCATACATCTCGAGCCATTGCCATGTCCCAGACATGGTCTTACACTGACTTTCTCGTATCGAGGCCAATGCCATGTCCCAAACATGGTCTTACACTGGCTCTCGTATAGCCCTAGTCTTACGGCTCAATTATCCAATCTATTCCTGCAGTTCCATCGGGAAATTTACCACATCAACCTCGTTATATCAATTGCAAAGGTATAATAATCATCTCATGTACTATCAAAGTCAATGTATAAACATAAAATAAAGTTGAAATATTTACACCCAACTTACGTTGAAATACAAAATGTGGTAACTCACTTGACCTGAACCTACGAGCTTGGCTTTCCCCCTGTCTAAGTTCAGATTTTGTGAATCGTGATCTATATCAATAAAAATTCACTACTTTAATCACCAATTTAATCTAACCATTTAAAAATCATAAAGTTGGCAAAAAGAACATTTCGCCCCTAGACCTCGGCAAAATGACCATTTTAACCCTAGGCTTGAAAATTGATTTTTATCGAATTTCCTCATTAACCAAGCCTAACCAAACTCTTTTTACTCTTATGGCTACCCAAAATTCTCATTATTTCAAACACTTACTCTTTATTTTACAACTTTACAAATAAGTCTAATTTAGGTGTTTGCCATAAACATCTCTTTCACAAAAGTTGTTTATTTAACAACCTACATTCATTTCCTTTATAAAGTTCCAGCAAACAACACTTATATACACTCATGAAAAAACTCTAAATTTTCAACCAAATTGCAAAATACTCCCCTCAATAGGTAGCTCATGCTACAAGGGTTCCAAAAATGCAAAAATATTTAAGAAATGCCTTAAGAATCACTTATGAGTGCTAGAAGTTGCTAAAATTTTGAAGCTCTCAAACCCCTATTTTTGCTGGTATTTTCGGTGAAGAACAAGAGAAGATGAAGGTGATGACATCTTTTTTTTACTATTTGTTTTATTTTAATTAAAAACAAGTCACCAACTCACCTAATACTTTGACTTTTCATTTCTGTTTGTCTCCCTTGCTTCTCATGGTTGGCCGAGCTCTAATTTAAGGGCCTATTTGCCTCTTTAAACCCCTTAATTTTTATTCTCTTGCTATTTAACTCAATTTACTAGCAATTTACAACTTTTGCCCCTTATGCGATTTAGTCCTTTTTTTTTGCGATTAAGCCTTTAATTGCGTAAATTAATTCACCAAACTTTTTATGCGCTCTTATAAAAATACCATAACATTTAAAATAGTGCTAAAATAATTTTCTATAACCCCAGGTAAGTGATTTCAAAATCACTATTCTGACTAAGCCCAATTTCGGGCTGTTACATTAATAATTTTGCCATTGGACATGATATTATTCATGTGCTTAAGTTTTTATTGTAAAAGCTTGAATAAAAAAAGAATTATATATAAATTTTCAAGAATTTACAAAAATAAAAAATTATAAAAAATTGAGTTTCTCAATGGTCATCATCTTCTTAAGATATTGTTTTTAAATCTAAAAATCAAAATCCTATCTTTATATTTTTCATTTTTAAATTCGATCTTAGTATTAAAAAAATTAGCACCTTCTCAAATTCAATTTCAATAAAAAAAATCTAAATCCACTTACAAATTGAAGCACTTCATTGTTAATGAGGAATTGATACCACCATCACAAAAAAAAAAAAATACAAACTTTACATAACATTTGTGATCAGCTAGGGATCTCAATTGGGCGGGGCGAGTATGAGGTTTCATCCTTATCTCCGTCCTCAACTCGTTGTGGGTACAAACCCAAAACCATTCTCGCCCCACCACCCACGTGGATCACTAAACCCACCTAATCCTCGCTATACCTGCCTCACGGCCCATTTCATATAATAATTTATAAGTTTTAATTAAATAAACATAAACCAATTTTTTTTATGAAAAAAGTATGAAATACATGTCCTTAGGACTCCCACCACATATATAACATTATTCCGACTATCACAATTTTTTTTTTTAAAAAGTTGTCTTGACTCTTTAATTGGTAAATAAAATATAACTTCAGCACGAGTTCAAAAAGTTCAAAAAATAAAGTCCTTACATAATATTCAAATACAAATAATGCTTCAAATACATTATAAATGTCTTCAAATGCAACATAAGTGCAAAAATTCTAAAAGTCAATCAATACATGTCACACCCGTTGCTTCTGTATCACATTTATATTCTAATTCTTCTATCAATTATGAGCATTGTTATCAAAATTATATTTTTATAAATGTTTATGCGGGGTAGGCGGGGTGGGTGGGTGTAACACCCCTAACTCGTATCCATTGCCGGAACAGGTTACGAAGCATTGTCGGAGTTTACAGATCAAAAAATAGACATTTCATATCATATAACATTCATGTCAAAAATCAATGAAAATTATACATATTGCCCCTTATATGAGCCCTCGAGGCCCAAAATGCGTATTAGAAACAAGTTGGTGCTAAATCGGGCACTCAAAGAAATTTTCAAAAAACATTAAAATTTTTCAAAGTTGTAGGGGTCACACGGCCGTGTGACCAGGCAGTGTGACTCACAGGGCCAAGAGACATGCCCATGTTTCAGACCATGTGGACATTCAAAATAGGGATACACTGTCATGTCCGTGCTCGTGTAACTCCCTAACTTGGGTCACACGGACAAGCCACATGCCCGTGTGCTAGGCCATGTGAGAATGCTGACTTGCACAATTTAAAAGATACATGGGACACATGACCATGTCACCGAGCCATGTGTCACACATAGCTGAGACACATGCCCGTGTCTCTGCCCGTGTAGATGAAAGTAGGCCAATTTCCAAGCTACATTTCTCACCCGATTTGACATCAACTTAACCCAACATTTTTGCATATCAAAAAGCCATAACAAGGCATTAAAAAATAAGCTAAAATCAAGTCTTAAACATGAAATATCACCACATACAACCAATATGCCCTTAAGCACCTCAAATGATAACTTAAAGGCATGTCAACCAAGTATCTCAACTTACCTAAATGACCAAATTCATATATGCATATTCAAGCCACATTTTACTTTCTTTCATTCTACCATATCAATCACACATCAAACATGATAAGGTCACTTATATACACATCAAAATATACAAAAAATAAGCCATATACATGGTTAATCTCAATAAAATATTTATATGCCATCATTGGCCAAAATAATCTATACATGCCATTATAACCAGAATTAATTTATTGAAAGTACCAAAAGGACCGATGTAACACCCCAAAGTATTTGTTTCTGCTTCTGTAAAATTTTGACACAACTGTGTATCTGCTTCAATGGTTAAGTGTTCAGGGTGTGTGTGAGAGGTCCCAAGTTTAAACCCTATCTTTGGCAAGAATTTGTTATTTTTTATCTAAGCCTTACCCTTGTTCAGTGGGCTTATGTTTAATTGTCTATTAATGCATTCAAAATGAGCCTGCTGGTTCAAGTGGTAAGGGAGTCTAAGTGTTGGAAGTCCTGTGTTTGAATCTCTATGCAAGCGTGAATATTAATCCTTTTACTTAATTTTCTAATAGAGTCCTGTAGAAGTGGGTTTCTGAGAGGTTGGATGATAGTGGGTTAGTGGGAAGTGAATTAAGGGATTTGGGGAGTTATCGGTACCACTTTAGTTTTGTTCCTGTTTCTTTTTCAAATTTTTTGCTCCCTCTCTTCCCCAATTATTTTTTTTCTAACGTCAATTTTTCCATCATTCTCTCCGATTCTATCGTTACTTTCTTTTTGGTTTCCACCTATATCGATTTCTCCTTCCTTGTAACACCCCAAACCCAGCCTGGACGTTACGGTCGAATCTGGCAGTGTCACATTGGAGGGTGACTCTTACAAATCGTATACTTGGAAGATTTTGAAGGATAATTGCCCGCGCACATATCAAATAAGGGTTTATTTTCAAAATAGTTTCGTTAGAAAAATTAACTTAGTTTAAAATGTGCTCATTAGAAGGTTCGCGTAATAAAAAATTTAGGTGAGTTTAAGTAAAAGCTTTGAGTTTGTAAGTTGAAAACTGAAGTTTACATATCTTGTTAAATTGTAGCGGAAGCTCATGTTTTAAGAAAGCGTTAAGATATTTATGATAATCTAGAGAACATGTTTAATTTTAGAAATCCGTTTGAGTTTGAAAATTTAGCAGCTAAAATAGTAGTAAAATTTAAATCCAAACATAAAAATCATACCGGAGGTAAAAGGACTTATTACAACCTAGATAATAATAAACAAGAATAAATAAAAGAAACTGCTAAAACGATAAACAGCTAGCTGTGTGGCCACCTTCGAGTCCTCTACTACGTCGAGCCGCCTACAGAGGGTCACCTGAAACATTAAAAAGAGAGGGGGTGAGTTTTCGAAAACTCAGTGTGTACAACCCTCGTCAAACAGATAACATGCAACAACAAATTTGGGCCTAAGCCCATCCTAGTAACGGTGGCATTTGGGCCTTAGCCCACATCACCTCAGTGGGCCTGAGCCCATATCAAATATCACGTATCACATTTATCAGGCCTAAGCCCATTTCAAATATCGAAATCAATATGTAATTCATTAATGCCCATACTAACCCTGCACTCCATCTCCTATCCAGCCCTACACTCCTGTAGAGATAAAATCATCCCACCCATCCCTACACACCAATGTAGCATCGGTTGCGGCAGTAACCAATGTCCACCGGTTTGTCCACAGTCATCTCGGCCGACTCGTGCAACCTTACCAGAATAGGTCCACAGTCGTCTCGGGCGACAGATCAAATCACTTCCTCCAACAATATTCCCAACCCCATGTAACATAATATCACATGAATGCAAACATATCATAATATGGCATACGAAATCTGTCATATAGCATATAGGGGCATTTTAGTCATTTTTCCCTTTAGGGGCATTACAGTCATTTACTATTATTATGGCTTAAGTACATATCTCGACCCATTAACAAGTCCACTATCACTTAGTACACATATAGTGATATTTTTAACAGTTACACACCATAGGGCCCAAAAGCCCAATACACCCGTTAGGCCCAAATCTACCAGCAACCATGTAATTAGCCTAACCGGCTCATCAAATCCAACTAATCCATCAAATTTACTTGTGATGGGGCTACTTGGAGCCTAGTTGGCCAAACGGTGGCCCGAGTCCATGGGATTGCCCATGGAGCCTCTGTCATCGTATCGGTATCTCCACACGAGTGTTCGCACACTCATGTGGTTGTCGGTGCCAACCTTTCGGCTTTTCAACTTTTCGACATTCCAACTTTTCGGTATTTCGACTTTTGCTAATTCATCGTTTGCGCAGTGTATGTACACATCTGTTTTTTAGAAACGGCACTCAAGCGCTCAAGTCTTGAACCTAGAATAAACAAGCCTTAACCACCTTTCACTTATTCACTAACCGCAATTGACTCCAAAACTGCACCAGATCTAGGTATACGGAGAATAGTTCGACAGAGATCCAGAAAGATTCACCACAGCTCTTAGAAGAGAAAAAGAAAGAAACACTCGTTCCCTGACTCACAAGGGAAAGCGGCACATGAAGAAATAGAGGGACAAAGAAAGGTTTCGGTTAAGGTAATTCAAAGAGGAAGAAGATGGTGGCGGCACTTAAGAAATTCGGCAATGGGTCACAAAAAGAAAGAGTCATAGAAGAGAAGAAAAGTTTAAAAGGAAGAGATTGTCTTGCAAGTAAAGTAGAACAGAAGGCTCGATTTTGTTTTCTAGAAAAGTGAGGGCACAAAGTCGGCACAAAGAGAAGAATAGAGAAGAGGAAGTTGTCGGCCAAAAGTGACAAAGAAAAGATGTAACACCCCAAACCCAGCCCAGATGTTACGGCCAAGTCTGGTGTGTCACATTACCTACAACTAACCACGTTACCTAGTTACTAATCTTAGGGTGAGTTTTGCAAAAACCATACTTGTGATTTGAGAAGAAGATCCAGGTTTAGTTTGAGTTTGTCCTATCTACTAACCATTTAAAACTTATCTTGTTTGTTGATTTGTTATTCGTTTGTTATAAGTGCTTTGTTTTGAAAACATTGATTGGTTTTAAGAAAACCTACGCAGCCTTGTTTAACTCATTTAAATGAATTTGTAATCTAAAGTAAAAATAAATAATTTAAAACCCAAATTAAAATAATTAGAGCGGCCTTATTACAAACCCAAGAATCAGAATAAAAAAATAATTAAAGTAAATAATAAAATAAAATAAATAACTTAATTAAACTAGAAATGCAGTCTACGTGGCCACTCAGAATCCTTCCAGCTCCAAGTCCACCAATCTAGGGCTCACCTGTATGGATGGAAGAAAAGGGGTGAGTTTGGAAACTCAGTGTGTAAAGAAAGCCCATCCAGAGCCCATATCAACTCAAGCCCACTGGGCCTAAGCCCTAACCAGTCACAGTAATAACTGGGCCGAAGCCCTATTCAGATACAATAAACTGGGCCTTAGCCCTTTTCAGATAACAGTACGGCCCATAGGCCCACTATAGTAACAGATCAGAGATTATGCATGTATGCCCAAACCTAGCCTAAATCCAGCTGCTACACTCCATTCGTACCAACCATAAACACTCCATGTGGGGAAACTACTCGACCCACCCAACCGCTACATTCCACAGTTGCAGCATCGCTACCCAGATAAGGTGGCCAAGCCACTAACAGAAATACGAGGCAAAGCCTCTTTTAGAAAACAGAATGGGCAAAGCCCTTTTTAGATATCAATACGAGACAAAGCCTCTTTCAAAAAAACGTGGCAATGCCACTTGCACTTTCTCCATCAACAATCCCAAATCCCATGCAACAGGTAATCATGATATGGCATACAGTAAACAGAAACAGTAAATCATGCATTTCAGTCAAATTTAGTCCTAGGGGTATAACAGTCATTTTACACCTAGGGGTAAAACTGTAATTTCTCTCCCTTAAAGGGGTATTTCAGTCATTATTCCACTTTTTAGGATTTTATGCATTTAGCAGTCTCATTTTCGTTACAACAACTTATCTAGCCCCCATAAAACCCCCTAATGGGCCCTACAGTATCTACTAGCTACTTAAGCCCATTTAGTCCAAGTTTAATAATTGGTTTACCAGTCTTAGCAGTTCTGGACCTACAACCTACCAGAGCACGTTTATCCCTTATTTTACCCATATGGGCCCATAAGCCCATTGGGCCCACATTCGGCCCATCGAGGCCCAAACTTACCGAAGTGCACGAAATTACACACTCACCAACCTTATCGATCTTGATTACAGATCTACTGCTTCCAACTGACCCACGAGTGTTCGCACGCTCGCTAGCCTACGAAATGCCACAATTTCAGCATTTCGGCTTTTCGATTTTTGTCGATTTAGACTATAGAAGGGTGTTCGATAGACACCTATTTTGTGACGAATACTAATGAGATCTCCCACAGTAACCTACAATCGGCACTACAGTCTTTAGATTACAAAACACTACCAACAAATCTTAAAACTCCATACCACATTCGGCCATGATAGGGTGTTCTTAGCCACTTACCCTTGTCGATCTAGTCCACAAGATCTAGATCTACCAGTCGTTTCCAAACCCTTGCTTCACTGCTCCTAGATCGATAGCCCTTAGTCCACCCTACTCATAAAAGAATGATAACCAATGAATCTTTAACCTTAGTTGACAGCCACCCCCTACTCAAAGGGGTTTGACTTTTCTTAAATCCCAAATAATGAATGGACATAAAAGATTTGAGTACTTACCAAAGATCCACTAACCAAGAATGCTTCTAACCCTTCTTTAATCTAGATCTAACGTAGATCTAACCTTGAATACAAGCAGAGAACGAATCTAGCTATCTAAAGATTCGGCCACCAAGTCTTTATGACTATGGTGTTTTCGGCTTTTGAAGAGATGAAGAACAAATAATTTGAGACTATGGTTTGAATGGTGTTTGTTGACAAAGACTAAGGGTTTAAAGAGTGTGAAATTTGGCTAAAAGAGATGAAAAAGAAGAAAGGGGTTCGGCTAGAAGAAATCGGTATAAGAAGCAGCCTTTCGGGATTTCAGCTTTTAGTAGTTGATGGGTTTGAGAAGAAAAGAATGGAAGATTCGGTTTTTAAAGTAACGAAAAGAGAATATAAGCAAGGAGGAGAGGTGGTTTTGACTTGAAAAAAAAGAAGAAGGAAAAAGAATGGAAGAAGAGAGGAGAAGAGAAGGGAGAATTCGGCACAAAGGAGAACTTTTTCTTGCTTTTCAAATTTTTGGTACACTAAGAGTAAAATAGAACAAAAATGAAAACCCTAGGTGGCTAACCCTAATTCGGCAAGACAGTAAAAAAAAATTAGAACTTACCCTATTGGCTATACAAGCCCACAGCACAACCTCCCAAATGCCCTACCTGAATGCCCCTATCTATATGACCAAATCGGTAAAAGTAAAAGTATCAACTGCTTAGCTTGTGACTTGAACCCTGGCCCTTAAACTCAGCCCACACGCCACTTTTTTAGGCACTTAAGTGGGGCCACATTGCCACTTTACCAAGGGCCTCTCTATGTCTTATTTTACTAACTTTTTCTTAAAGGCCCACCTACAAAAGTCCTCTTCTCTTATATCCAAAATTTGATATTTCTGCCGGGTTTTATTTTAACCTTGGGCCTTCTAAAGGCCCACTACACACTTAAACACAAATTCAATAATCAAAACACCAAAATCTGAAGATTTCACGAAAATCACGAAAATCCCGAAAAATCCCAAAATCAGGGCGTTACAAAAGAACAATTCAGCTTTCCCTAAAAGAGAGTATAACACTTCCCCAAAGCCGATAGATGCTGAAATGGAAAATAGAATTTGGCAATAGCAAGAAGAAACCCAAAATGTCGAAATGAGCTCAAAAACCCTCACTAGCCAAATTTACACTTCACACCCTTCAATATGGCACTCATCCAAAACCCAAGCCGATTTTACCTTCCTCTAATTGCCAAATCAGCTCCAACTCTTCCCATAACTCGATCCTTGATCCTTTCGTCATATTTCTCCCCTTATCATGCCTTAATCCATTCCTTAAATTTCTCTTTTGACCACTTCAAATTCATCCTTCAGAGTTCAACTCCAAGTCCGTCACTGGCTATCCAGATTTACAAAATAAATACTCATCAACATACCTTGACCACACTCGAACCTTGGACCCCTAGCCTCCTTGTGACGCCACCTCACTGCTCCCCATCTGGCGTCGTTTAGCCACTACACCACAAGATGATTTATGTCCTATTTTTGCCCCAATTATTTAAGAGTCACACTACTTGAGGTTAGGGTTCCACTAAGGTCAAAACCAAAATTTTTCCTATAGCTTGACTTGAACCCGGGACTTCATAGAACCCTCCAAACACTCCAAAATCACTAGCCCAACAATTCTAACTTACAATTTCATGTCATTGTCTTATTCTCAAAAATTTTAAACGCACCTAAGCCTGAGGCCCAATTCTTCTATGCCCAATATTTGGGGCGTTACATTCCTGTTCTTGGTTTTTTTTATCAATTTAATATTTGTTACTGTCTTTCACGAGCTTTAGTGAGTCTTTCGTTTCATCCTTAATTTTATTGTGTGACGTTAGTCGTAGGAAGGCTAACTTCTACGGTTTATGGTGTAGGAGAAAGCTATGAGTGGTGAGTTTCACTCTTTTCGTTTTAACAGTGTTAACGCACCATTTTCAACATTGGTAAGTCAGGTTTCTGTTAGTGATTATTATCAATTTTGCTTGTTAATCCACTAAATTAGTGTTGGGTACTTTGGTTTTAGGTTTCAGGAGGCTCAGGAGTGTTTTTACATAGAAAAAATACCAGGTGTGTACCCGAAATGCAGAAAATAAGGCTTTGGCAAAAGCTAAAAAATGCATCTATCGACCTACACAAGCGTGTGGTCTCCCGTGTGGATGGCCGTGTGCAATGACACAGCCGTCTGATCGATGAAGGCATCGTCCTGTGCAAGACACGATCGTGTGGTAGCTAGAGTCTGGCCGTGTGAGCCACATGGGCTAGGCCTGATTGAGCGTGTGGGCCACACGAGCCTATGGGCCTACATGGGCAGTCTACACGAGTGTGTGAGTTTTTAGGCCAGGCCATGTGATCCACATAGGCAAGGGCAATGACTGTGTGGCCTACACAGGCATGTGGGCCTACACGAGCATGTGAGCCCGCACGGGTATGTGGGCACAAAATTCTAAAATTTTTCCCTAGGGTCGCACTGGTCATCCTAATCGACTGTGGGCCTACTGTTGGGTCGGTAAGGGCTAATTAAGCCTTACATAGTGTGATATGATATACTAAAAGACTGAACTAATTTGAGTACTAATTGTAACAGCCCGAATTAGTGGCTAAATGAAAAAGTGGTTTCAAAACCATAAATTTGGTGGTTTAAAATATTACTCAGATTTAGTTTTTATGTTTATTGGGTGTTTGGATAAATATGTGAAATTTTGGTGTGTGAATTTTAGTGGTTACATATCCAATTTGGTAAGTTAGACTAAATTGCAATAGGTGAAAAATATGGGTTTTAATTCATAAGGTACTTGATTGAATTAGGCTTTTAAATTTAAACCATTTTAACCTTGTTTGGAGAAAAATGCCCAAGGAAGGGTGGAATGCTAAAGGTTTTTAAAGAAGGGCATTTTGGTCATTAGTTAATAAAAGAAATAAAATAGGAAAAGAGGTCAAAATTGAGTGTCCATCTTCCTCCCTTGGCTAAAAATTGCAAGGAAGCCATAGCTAGGGTTTTGTCATCTTTCAAGCTTGATTGTAAGTGTTTTTTAGCTCCATTTTTAATTTTCTTCGTATTTTTGAAATCCTCGTAGCTTGCTCTAGCTATTTCTACCCTTATTTTGAGTTACAATTGATGTTTAAAATTTTACCCATATATGACATGCAAGTATTTTGATGTCTAATGGTGGAATAGAAAGGTTTAAGGTGTGGTGAACCATGATTACTAGGTGATTTTTCATGAAAATCCTTAAAAAGGACCAAATTTCAAAGTTAATAAATTGAAGGGTAAAAGTATAAATTGATGAGAAATGTGGGTTGTTTTGGGTGCCATAGATATTCGGCTAGGCTTGGGTAACCAAAGAAATTGATACATTTCAATTTACGAGCCTAGGTACTTAGTTGTAAAAATTGACAAGTTAGGGGTAAAATGGTAAAAATTGTCATAGGGTAATTCTAGACTAAATTGAGTAATATATGTATTAAACGAGTTGAATGTGATGTTATAGATCAAAAAGAATGAGGAATCAACCTTGACCGGGGCAAATGCAAGGTTTCGGTCTAAATCGTAAAACTGACTTATTTTGTAATCGAGGTAAGTTTATATGGAAATAAACTTGATTTAATTATGTTAGAATATTTTACTTATCATGTAGGATGAAGTTGAACATTAAATTGTTGCATGATACCACTTATGAATTGTGGAAGCATGGTGGGATTGATTAGGGAAATTTATGATGACAACTTATTAGATATAGTTAATCACATGAAAGAGTGGAGCTATGTGCTGTAACCACTTATAAATGCAAGTAGTAAAACATCGTGGAGCTTTATGCTGTGGCCACAAATAAAACATATCCTATTGACATCGTAGAGCTATGTGTTGTACTATGATAAAATATAACATATTGTTTTAGAAGCGTGGAGCTAAGTGCTGTTACCACGACTAAAGTGAATCGATTTATTAAGGTGGAGCTCTGTGCTGAAACCACCAAGTATTGGTCAATAAACCAAAGTATTAATGTGGAAATATTGCTAAAAGATGTCTTGTGTGGCATGTGATGTATAGATGCAGGAATGTAAGCAAATGTATGTATGGGTGATAATTGTTATATGAAACCAAGGGTTTATAAGTATATGCATGGATAAGCAAAATTTCATGTGGTGTATGAGAAGGACTGGTAAGATTAAATTAGTAAGTGAGATTGATGATAATTCAAGTTTTACTATGAATTAAGTGCTTGAATGGAAACAAGTTATAATGTTATTTATTTACATATAGGCTTACTAAGCTTTTGAAGCTTACCCCTTTCTCTTTTTCCTTTGTTTTATAGATTCAGTCCAGCTAGCTCGAGATCGGATTGAGTCAGAGGATCACCTTCACTACCAATATTATCTTTTGGTATAGTGGAACAAACTCTTAAACTATGGCATGTATAGGGACTTAGTGGTTTTGTAGGTGTAGGTTGGTTTGGCTATATTGTGGTATATGTCTTGGGGTAAGTTATTTCGAAACCTAGGCTAAGTGATTTAGCCATTGATGATGATATTTTGCTACCTATCTTTATAAGGAAATTCATAGAATACTGGGTGTTGGGTGTGTTTAAATTGAATAGGGTGAGGGATGGTTAAATAGAGTCATTTTGATATCTAAAGATGTGTTGATATGTGGTGTTAAAAGTGGGAGTGAATGCATGTGTTTTGGGGTAAAGTATGACTTGGAAAATAGCCTAATTTAGGGCCACACGGCCAGACCCTACGCCATGTGTGTAGGGTGTGTAAACCTTGCATGGGATTTTTGGAGTTTAAAGGCGTTACACGACTAGGTCGCACGGGCGTGTCCCGTGGCCGTGTGACCAAATGGTATGCTGACATCATGAACAGAATGTCTCAAGTTTTTCACACGAGGTGGTCGCACGGGCGTGTCGAGGCCATTTTGTGGACAAGGGAAAAGGACACGGGCTTGTGCTCGGCTGTGTGGAAAACCCTGTAGGTTTGAAATGAAAATAATTTTCAAAAACATTCAACATGGAAGGGAACACGGGCATGTGTGACCACACGGCTTGCCCACACGGGCGTGCCCCTATCTCACATGTGCGTGTGCCCTGTAGTAGGCCAAATTTTCTAAAAATTTTCTAAGTTCTCGGTTTGGTTTTGGACCACTCTCAAACCCTATTTTAGACCTCGTAAACCCATTTTAAGGGCCATATGATATTTTATGAATAAGTTTTAAATTGGATTGAGAATTGGTGTTTTGATGTGTATGATGGATGGTGACATTGTTTGGTAATGCCTCGTGCCAGGGTAAAGTGATAAACCCGGGTAAGGGGTGTTACACTAATGCATGTTTACTTGTACTATTTTTTGCATATCTATTATCTATATATTTGTTTATATAAGCATGTGGTATGTTTAGTCTGTTTATCTATATCTAGATATTTCTGTATCTATTATTGTGGATGGGATGTTGTTTATGGAGGAAGTGCTCTGAAAGGTGACTGTCGCCTATATTTTTTCAGCAAAGCTACACGTTGTCTGTTATGTGCTGCATCGATACAATTTGGTGTGTAGGGTTGGTTGGGTGTTTTAAACCCCACATGGTGTGAATGGATTGTCGGAGATGGAGTGTAGAGGATATGTTTTGTGAATCTGTATCTGTATCTGAAATGAGCTTAGGCCCGAATCTATATCTGTATTTGAAATAGGTTGAGGCCCGAGTCTATATCTGTATCTGAAATGGGCTTAGGCCCTAATTTATATCTGTCTGATGTTTGATAATTTGTATGTTTGCATGCCTAATCTTGTTGGGTTACACATTGAGTTTACGTAAGCTTACCCATTTTATCTGTTCTGTACAGGTAATCCACAGACTTAGGCGGATCAATGCAACATGGGACTTAGCAGTGACCACTCATTTATAAACTGTTTTAGTTTAAATTTAAGGTACTTATATTGGTTTTTTAGATTATTTGGGGGTTATAAATTTCTTAACTGCATGGACTTTTGGATTTGGATTTTTTATTAACTTGCACATTTCGATAAAATGTTTCATTTTTGACTGGTTTATACGATCAAGCATTTTCAAAAAATCTGAATCGGGTTTTTCCCAAAAAGGTATCAGTTTACTAGACTTCTGCTATAAAAGTTTTAGCAAAAAGGGGCAATAATTTAATGAGTGCACGAGTTGAATAATTATTTTAAACATTTAAGAATAGAAAAGTCTGAGATGGTCTTGTTGTGTTAAATCCGTTTCTGAAATCCCTTCCATGTGACACCACCACATTTGGCCATAACGTCTAGATCGGGTTTGGGGTGTTACATTTAGTAGTATTTGAGCCAGGTTACAAAACTCGGCTGTAAATTTTAGGTTCCAAAATATGTTTTAAAGAATTGGTTTTCAAATGGTTTGAAATACCTTGATTAAGTGTGTGGTACAATGAGTCTCCAGCATAGATCCTATAAGTGCTTCTGAAACTTAGATAGTTTATTTTGAAAATATTGTAGATAGCATACTCTAAAAACACTATAGTTAGTACTCTTTGGAACTGTAGTGAAATGGATAGAGACTGAAACTCTCGCAAACATTTCTGAACTTCTGATACTTTATGCATAAAATATCTCTAATAAGAAACTGAAAACTGATGCATAAAACTAGTTAATGTAGATAAAAATTGAATCATAAGATGAGCACATGAGGTACTCACAGACGTGGTACTCGAGGCTGAGGTAGAGGCCATAGAGGGACTCAAGCTGAGTCCTCTTCTCTGGGAAGCATGCCAAATTTGGATACGAGTGAGATGCTGGTTTCTCCTACTACTGAGACTAGGTCTCAAGATTGTATGGTTGGGGACGATGCATTGTCCCAAGCCATGTTGAGGATATTGGAGAGGGTCGTTGGATCTAATTCTGGATCTGGGGGCGAGGGTTGGTAACTGAACAACTTCGGTCTAATAGAGCTGAGTTATTTAGGGGTGTCACTAGAGTCACCCTTAATGTGGCCGAGTATTGGCTAGAGGCCACAGAAAGGATTATGAATGATATTGACTGTACACCTGAGCAGAAACTTAAGGGTGCGGTCTCTTTGCTTCGCGACGAGGCATACCAGTGGAGGATGATGGTTGAGGAGGGTACTCAGCCTGATCGACTTAATTGGGATTTCTACAAAACCACCTTTCAAAGTATGGATGTGGGTCTGAGCTATGTGGATACTCGTAGGCATGAGTTCATGAATCTCACACAAGGTGACCGATCTATGGCTAAGTATGAGGCCGAATTTCTAAGGTTGAGCCGCTACTCTCAAGGCATGGTGGTGTCTGAGTTTGAGAGGTGCATCAGGTTTGAGGATGGCCTAAAAGATAATCTGAGAGTATTGATTGCTCCATGGGGAGAGTGAGAGTTCGTATTTTTTATTGAGAAGGTAAAGATCACCGAAGATGTTAAACACGTGGAGCGCCAGAATAGGGATAGAGAGAGAGGTAGGAACAAGAGGAATTCAGAACCCTCAAGTTCTGTTCAGAGGCCTAAGAAAAAGGCCAGATCTGATGGCCCAATGAGAGTGGCAGCTCCTATTACTCCTACTAGGTTGTAGCCTTGTGGAGACTGTGGTAGACGCCATCTAGGCGAGTGTTGGAGAAGGATAGGGGCATGTCTGAGGTGTGGGTCTTTAGAGCACCGTATCTGAGAGTGTCCTGTAAGGGTTGAGCAGGTGCAAGCTTTGGGGCTAGGTACTATGTAGCATCAAAGAGTAGTTCAGCAGCCACCTAGGGTCATGGTCAGGCTAGGGGTGGAAATGGTATGGGTCGGGGGCAGGGAGCACTAGGCAGAGGTGTTGGTCAGATAGAAGTGAGGCAGCTTGCAGTAGTTTATGCTGTTCGATGCTGAGAGGATAGGGATGCTCCTGATGTCATCACCGATATGCTCTTTAATAGATATAGGGTCTACCCACTCATATATAGCCAGTTCTGTTTCTGAATCTAGGGATTTCTGTTGAAAGTACTTCGAGTGAGGTTACAGTACTGAGTCATTTGGGGCAATCTATTTAGGTTAGTAAATTATATAGAGATGTATCGTTAGTGGTGCAAGAGGCGATCTTTCTAGCTAATCTGATGGAGCTTCCGTTTGGGGAGTTCGACTTGATTTTAGGTATGGACTGGTTGGTTGTGCACCAAGTCAGTTTGGACTGTGTAACTAAGAAGGTAATTTTGAGGACTAAGGATGATGATGAGGTGATTGTGATTGGTGAGCATCGAGATTATCTGTCTAATGTAATCTCTGCACTTGTGGTTGAGAAACTGGGTCGAAAAGGATGTGAGACGTATATGGCCTATATCAGTGTTTCTGCTTCTGGGGACTCTACTATTGGGGATATCAGAACTATGAGGGATTTTCTAGACATCTTTCTTAAGAAGTTATCAGGTTTACCTCTGAATCAAAAAGTGGAGTTTGAGATTAAGCTTCTTCTGGGTACAGCTCCAGTGTCTATCGTTCCCTATCGAATGGCATCGAAAGAGCTTATGGAGCTTAAGGCTCAATTGCAAGTGTTACTAGATCTTGGTTTCATCCGTCCTAGTGTGTCGTCTTAGGGAACACCAGTTCTATTTGTTAAGAGAAAGGATGGGACCATGAGAACGTGCATTGATTATCGGCAACTAAATAAATTAACAATGATGAATAAGTACCCACTTCCGAGGATCAATGATTTATTTGATCAGTTCTGAGGGGATTCTGTAACATCCTGAAATAGGGCCTAAATGGAACAGTGGTGACGAAACCTCGAATCTAAGATAAAAAATTTATTCCGATTAATTTTTATAATTTACCAAGATATTAGATGCATGTTTTAGAGTATCGATAGAAAATTTTATGAATTACATGTTTAATTTGCCTATTAGGGCTTGTTTGAAAAGTTGATAAATATGAGTTCTAGATAGGAAAGGATTAAATTAGAGAGCATAATTGAAGTAGAGGTCCTTAAATGGTAATTAGACCATTAGGTTTTCATGGACAAAAATGGACATATATAGATAAAAATAACTAATGTTTTAATGAAGGGCATTTTAGTCATTTGGTAATTAAAAGATTGAAAAGGGAAAAAGATGGCAAAATGTTGTCCATCTTCTCCATAAGGCCGAAAATTCAAGGGTTTCCCATAGCTAGGGTTTCCCATAGCTAGGGTTTCCAAGCCTCGTTTTTAATGTTCTTTACGTTTTTGGAGTCCCGGTAACTTGATTTAGCTTATTCTAGCAATAATTTAACCTAGGGTTCATATTTGGAAAAATAACCTTAGGTGAAATGTGTTTATTTTGATGTTTTATGGTAGAATATAAAGCTTGAAATTATGTTAAACGACTTGAGCTAAGCAATTTTAAGTGAAAACAAGTAAAACGACATAATCGGTAAAAATACCTAATGTTCATAAGTACATGTTACAGTGAGAATTTGATGGCTATAGAAGGAAAATAATAATCAGCATGTCCTAAAACATAAGAATTAGGGGCAAAGTTTAATTTTTGAGCTTTGGGACAAAAGTGTACATATGCAAAAGTTTAGGGGCAAAATTATAATTTTTCCAAAGTTGGAGTCAAGGACTGTTTTGATAAATGTGAGTATTAAATAAGTGAAATTTGCTATTATAGATCAAGAAGAACAAAATCTGAGGGTAGATCGGGAAAAGAAAAAGATTGAGGACTAAATCAAAATATTTGATCGTATTTTTTATCGAGGTAAGTTTGCGATAAATAAATGCAATGTTTTATTTTTTTATAATTAATGATGTTATTTTTCAACATCTATATGTTTATTTTGTAAATTTACTCCTTGATGATTTAAGCAAGAATTGACGGAGAAATGATACTTAAAAGTCCCGGTTGAATCTTAGGAATGTGTAGGATACAAATTTAATGACATTAGGGTTTAAGGATACCAAGTAAGACCATGCCAAGGCATGGCATTGGTAAGTTTTACAAGGCAAGGAAATCATGTAAGACCATGTTAAGACATGACATTGATAAGCTACTACAAGGCAAAGATCCCATGTAAGACCATGCCAAGGCATGACAATGGTGAGTTCATATGGCAAGGATACCACGTAAGACCATGTCAAGACATGGCAATGGTAAGTTTAAGAAGGAAAGGTACCCGTGTATCCTTAGTATTCCAAGTTGTTCAATGGGAAATTCAAAGAGGATACCAAAGGAAAGGTAAGATAAGTTTATGTCTGAAAGATTCAGGTAAGAAAATTCAAGACTTATGCATATTAAGCTTGAAGGTTAAAGTTATCTTGATAATTCATTTAGAATGTTGTTATTTATTTAAATGCAAACTTACTAAGCTTTATGCTTACTCCCTTTCTTTCCTCTCTTTTTATAGTATCGCCAAGCTCACTCGAGGATCGTAAGGACGTCAGAGATGGTTTCACACTATCAAAGGGCTATCTTGGTATTTTGTGATTCGAAACGTTTTAAGTTATGGCATGTATAGGGACTTGGCCATTTTGTGTGTATGTCCTTATGATATGACTAAAGAATAGCATGTGAATACTTGATAATGATTAGCTATTGAAATGGCTAATTAAGAACATGTTTTGGTGTTATGTATGCCTAAATGAGGTTTAATGCAAAGAAATTATGAAAGAATAAAAGTTGGTTATGAAACAGTTTTGGGACAGCAGTAGTGAGGTGATGTTGAAAAATCACTAAAAATTTTAGGAATGGAATTAAATGGTTAATGAGATATAGAATTAAAGCTTATTGAGTCTATTTATATAGGAAAGAAGTAGAGCAAGCAAAGGAAGTCTGTAGTTTGAGATATTTAAATTCTTGTGAGACTGGTTCAGAATGATTTCGTGATCCCCTGTTCTGACATGTTAGAAAAACTTTAAAAATTGTAAAAAAATAATTATGAGTCATAATTTATATGTCTAGATTACTTAGTGAGACTATTTTCATTAGAAACAAACAAAAACGTTATTCGAATTCTGTATAATGAGATAATTGATTTTTAGTAAAGAGAGGTCAGGTTCACTAGACTACATAATAGGAGAGACTTGAACTAATAAACTATACTAATTGGTCACATCAAAAATGCTGGAAAAATTAAGTCTAGTTTTAGGGAAAATTTACGGATTTAAATTTTGAGTTTTGTAACTCGAGTTATAATTAATTTAGTGATTGTTAAGCAAGTGGACAGTTTTATTATGATTAGTGAAATAAATTGTTTTGATTTTTGTAACTAATTGAAAAATTTTTAATATTCTCGGTTTGGTCCCGAACCGTTTCAATTGCATGTTTTAGGGCCTCGAGGGCACTTTTTAGGGATATATTGGATGAATGTGCGAATTAATTTTAAAAGTAAATTTTTTATGCCCCAAACTAGTAAGATAAGTCCGGCAACACCTCGTGCTCAACTCCGGCGACAGTCTCGGGTAAGGGGTGTTACATTTATTGGTATCAGAGCAAGAGTTTAGTCGGTTCTTGGAATATTCAGTATGAGTAATAGTTTAGCTATATATGCCATACTTATATTTTGATAGTTCGACGACTCCTGACGATTTTAAAATGTTTTTTTTATAGTTTTGGATCCCGAACGAGTTGGTGTAGATGATTTAGAAAGTAACGCCAGATCCCACAGAAGGGATGGTGCCACCAGATAGTAGTGAAAGGCCCGTTACAGTTAGTCAGAGAGGAGGGGCTCGAGAAGCCTTCTTCCAAGCTATGAATGAATAGTTTGCCGAGTTTGTTCGTACGAATCTGGCCGTTAGACATCCACCCCCTCATGATCCTCAGACTACCCATGTAGTTTCCCAAGTCCTAAATATAGTCAGAAGAGAGAAGTCACCAGTTGATAAAATTAGAAAACAAGGGCCGAAGAGTTTCAGGCGACTAAAGATAACGATGCAGAGAAAGCTGAATTTTGGCTCGAGAATACTATCAGGGTCTTTTGTAAGTTATCCTGCACACCTAAAGAGTGCATGAAGTGTGTTGTTTCACTTTTATGAGATTCAGCCCACCATTGGTGGAAGACACTTGTGTCAGTAGTACTGAAAGAATGGGTTACCTGAGATTTCCTTTAGGAGGAGTTCCAGAAGAAATACATTAGTCAAAGGTTCATTAACTAGAAAAGAAAAGAATTCCTTGAATCAAAGCAATGTAAGATGACAGTGGCTGAATATGAATGCGAATTTGTCAGACTCAGCAATTATGCTCAAGAGTGTGTGTCAACTGAAGCTATTATGTGCAAGAGATTTGAAGATGGGCTCAATGATGATATTCGACTGTCAATCGGTGTTCTAGAAAATAAAAGAGTTCGTCGTTTTAGTTGAAAGAGCTTGTAAGGCAGAGGAGTTGTTGAAAGGAAAGGGTAAGGTTGAAATTGAGATGCAAGACATGAAGAAAAGATAGATGAGAAAGTTGTTTCACTTTACATCCAAGAGGCCTAGAGAGTTCTCTACGAGATCTAATTTTTCAGCAGGGTATTTTAGCCGAAACAGAGGTAGAAGATTTATGGGTCAGAAAGCTCAGACCACTTCAATTGCGAGTGTTGGCAGTATTCAGCCTGATAGACCCGAGTGTCCTCAATGTGGTCGACGTCATCCAGATCAATGTCAAGCAACTGAGACTGGTTGTTTTCGATGTGGTGCACTAGATCATTTCATTCGAGAGTGTCCAGAGATGGTTAAAAGACAAGTAATACCAAGTGTAAGATCAGGCAATGCCCCCATTAGAGGCAGACCTTAGAAAAATTTGGGAATAGGGGCAGGTAGAGGTGTATCTAGAGATTCACCAGTGAGGCCAGATGTTAGACCGCCTGCAAGGACCTACGCTATCCGTGCTCGTAAAGAGGCATCCTCCCCTGACGTAATTACGGGTACATTTTCTCTTCATGATGTTAATGTCATTGCTTTAATTGATCCAGGTTCGACCCATTACTATGTTTGCATGAAATTGATGCCTAGTATGAACATGTCCATAGAGTCTACGGGATTTGTAATTAAAGTATCGAATCCATTAGGTCAGTATGTATTAGTAGACAAAGTATGTAAAAAGTGCCTTTTTATGATTAGAGGTTACTGTTTCCCAATCGATCTCATGCTATTGCCGTTTGATAAGTTTGATGTGGTTCTTGGTATGGATTGGTTAACTGCGCATGACGTGATAGTGAATTGTGGAAAGAAATTCATTGAGTTGAAATGTGAAAATGGTGAAATTCTTCGGGTTAATTCAGATGAGTCTGATAGTTCATTTTCCATGATTTCTATTATGTCTGTTCAGAAATGCTTGAGGAAAGGATATGAAGCTTATCTTGCTTTTGTGTTGAATACTAAAGATCCAGAGTTGAAAATTGAATCTGTGCCTGTGGTATGTGAGTTTCCTTATGTGTTTCCGAAAGAACTACCAGGTTTGCCTCCTACCAGAGAAGTTGAGTTTGGTATTGAATTGGTTTCGGGTACAACACCTATTTCTATTGCTTCTTATAGATATGCTTCAATGGAATTGAAAGAATTGAAAGTTTAGTTGTAGGAATTAACAGACAAAGGCTTTGCAAGACCTAGTTGTTCACCAATGAGTGCACCAGTACTTTTTGTGAAAAAGAAAGATGGTTCGATGAGATTGTGCATAGATTATCAGCAACTTAATAAGGTAACTATTAAGAACAAGTATCCACTGCCTAGAATTGACGATTTTTTGGACAATTGAAGGGAGCTACTATGTTCTCCAAGATAGATTTGAGATGTGGATATTATCAGTTGCGAGTTAAATAGTCAGATGTTTCGAAGACTGCTTTCCAGACTAGGTATGGCCATCATGAGTTCATTGTGACGCCATTTGGCTTAACTAATGCTCCTGCCATTTTCATGGACTTAATGAACTAAATTTTCAGACCTTACTTGGATAACTTTGTAGTTGTGTTCATTGATGATATCTTGATTTATTCTCATGATGAGATTGAGCATTCAGAGCATTTGAGAACAGTTTTATAGACTTTGAGAGATAATCAACTTTATGCCAAGTTTAGCAAAAGTGAGTTCTGGTTACGGGAAGTCAGTTTTCTTGGACATATAGTCTCAAGTGAATGTATTAGAGTGGATCCAAGCAAGATTTTAGCCATTTTTGATTAGAAGCCTCCTAAGAATGTATCAGAGGTCAGAAGTTTTCTTGGTCTCACCGGTTATTATAGTCGATTTGTAGAGGGATTTTCTATGATAGCTACCCCATTAACAAGATTGCTACAGAAAGATGTCAAGTTTGAATGGACTGAAAAGTGCCAGCAGAGTTTTTACAAGTTAAAGGCATTGTTGACTGAAGCTCCTGTCTTAGTACAACCAGAACCGAGTAAAGAGTTTGTGATTTACAGTGATGCGTCCTTGAATGGACTAGGCTGTGTACTTATGTAGGAATGAAAGGTAATTGCTTATGCCTCTAGACAGCTAAAGCCACATGAGAAAAATTATTCGACACATGATTTAGAACTAGCTACCATTGTATTTATGTTGAAAATCTAGAGACATCACTTGTATGGTGAAAAGTGCTGAATATTTACTGATCATAAAAGTTTGAAATACTTGATGACTCAGAAAGATTTTAACTCGAGGCAAAGAAGATGGCTAGAGTTGATTGAAGATTATGAACTAGTGATCGATTATCACACGGGTAAGGCAAACGTAGTTGCTGATGCTTTGAGTAGAAAATCTTTGTTTGCATGAAGAGCTTTGAACACTAGTTTAACCTTATCAGATGATGGTTCTATGTTAGCTGAATTAAAAGCTAAGCCAATGTTTCTTGAAGAAATTTGTGAAGTTCAGAAAGATGACAGTGAGTTGCAAGCCAAAAGAGCTCAGTGTGAGTCAGGTATAGAGTCAACTTTTCAGATTAGTTCTGACGGTTGTGTAATATTCAAAAATCAGATATGTGTACCAAAGAATAATAAGCTTATTCAAAAGATCTTAGAGGAAGCATATAGCAGTTCATTTTCTATTCATCCAGGTAGTACAAAGATGTATAATAATTTGAAGAAAATGTATTGGTGGGTAGGAATGAAGAGAGATATCTCAGAGTTTGTTTCTAGATGCTTGATCTGTCAGTAGGTAAAAGCTGAACATCAGGTACCTTCAGGTTTATTACAGCTTGTGTTAGTTCCTGAGTGGAAATGGGATCGAGTTGCCATGGATTTTGTGACAGGATTGTCGTTGACACCGAGAAAGAAAGATACAGTATGAGTTGTGATTGATAAGCTAATGAAGTCGGCTCATTTTATGCCAGTTCGTATGGATTATTCCCTTGACAAGTTGGCCAAGTTGTATATTTCAGAGATAGTCAGACTACATGGAGTATCGTTATTGATTATTTCAGATAGAAAACTGAGATTCACTTTGCGATTTTGGAAGAAGTTACAGGAAGCTTTGGGCATAAAGTTGAGTTTTAGTACAACTTTCCATCCTCAGACCGATGGTTAGTTAGAGAGAGTTATTCAGATACTTGAGGATATGCTCAGATGTTGTGTCTTAGAATTTCAAGGTGGTTGGGAGAAATATTTTCCGTTGGTAGAGTTTACCTATAATAATAATTACGAGTTGAGTTTGAATATGGCAACTTTTGAAGCTTTGTATGTACGTAAATGTCACACACCTTTGTATTGGACAAAACTGAAAGAAAATTAGATTTATGGGGTTGATTTAGTTAAAGAAATTAAAGAGAAAGTGAAAGTTATCAGAGATTGCTTGAAAGCAGCTTCAGATAGATAGAAGTCTTATGCAGACTTGAAAAGAAAAGAGATCGAGTATCAAGTTGGTGACAAAGTGTTCTTGAAAGTATCCCTGTGGAAGAAAGTCTCTAGATTTGGCAAGAAAGGCAAACTAAGTCCACGTTTTATTGGACTGTTTGAGGTGACTGAAAAAGTTAGGCCATTAGCATATCGGTTAGCTTTGCCGACAGAGTTAGAGAAGATTTATGATGTGTTCCATGTGTCGATGTTACATCATTACCCTTTCTTTCCTCTCTTTTTATAGTATCGCCAAGCTAACTCGAGGATCGTAAGGACGTCAGAGATCGTTTCACAGTATCAAAGGGCTATCATGGTATTTTGTGATTCGAAATGTTTTAAGTTATGGCATGTATAGTGACTTGGCCATTTTGTGTGTATGTCCTTATGATATGACTAAAGAATGGCATGTGAATACTTGATAATGATTAGCTATTGAAATGGCTAATTAAAAACATGTTTTGGTGTTATGTATGCCTAAATGAGGTTCAATGCAAAGAAATTAAGAAAGAGTAAAAGTTGGTTATGAAACAGTTTTGGGACAATAGTAGTGACGTGATTTTGAAAAATCACTAAAAATTGTATGAATGGAATTAAATGGTGAATGAGATATAGAATTAAAGCTTATTGAGTCTATTTTTATAAGAAAGAAACAGAGCAAGCAAAGGAAGTCTGTATTCTGAGATATTTAAATTCTTATGAGACTGGTTCAAAATGATTTCGTGATCCCCTATATTCCTTAGTGAGTCTATTTTCATTAGAAACAAACAGAAACATTATCCGAATTCTGTATAATGAGATAATTGATTTAGTGAAGAGAGGTCAGGCTCACTAGACTGCAAAATAGGGGAGACTTTAACTAATAAATTGTCCTAATTGGCCACACCAAAAATTCTGGAAATATTATGGTAAGAAGATATATGAGTCTAGTTTCAGGGAAAATTTATGGATTTAAATTTTGAGTTTCGTAACTCGAGTTATAATTAATTTAGTGACTGTTACGCAGGTGGACATTTTTATTATGAATAGTGAAATAAATTGTTTTGATTTGTGTAAGTAATTGGAAAATTTTTAATGTTCTTGGTTTGGTCTCGAACCATTTCAATTGCATGTTCTAGGGCCTTGAGGGCCCTTTTTAGGGATATATTGGATGAATGTTAGCGAATTAATTTTAAAAGTAAATTTTTATGCCCCAACTAGTAAGATAAGTCTACTAATACCTTATGCTCGACTCCAGCGATGGTCTCAGGTAAGGGGTGTTACAGCTTTTGTGTTCTCCAAGATTGATCTTCGTTCTGGGTATCATCAGTTGAGGGTTAAAGATATGGATGTTCATAAGACTGCGTTTAGTACTCGTTATGGACATTATGAGTTCCTAGTGATGCCTTTTGGTCTAACAAATGCTCCGGCGGCGTTTATGGATCTGATGAACTGAGTGTTTTAGCCATGTCTAAATCAGTTCATTGTGGTCTTTTTCGATGATATTTTGGTATGCTCTAAGACCGAGGATGAACATGACGAACATCTTCGAGTAGTACTTTAGACACTTCGAGAAAAACAGCCCTACGCTAAATTCACCAAGCGTGTGTTCTATCTATATGAAGTGACTTTTATGGGGTACGTAGTTTTTGCTGAGGGGATCCGTGTTGATCCTAGAAAGATTGAAACTGTACTGGATTGGAAATAGTGTAAGAATATGTCTGAAATTTGTAGTTTTCTGGGTCTAGCGTGGTATTATCGACGTTTCATGGAGGGATTCTCTTTGATTGTAGCACCCCTAACTAAGCTACCATGTAAGGGTGTTCCATTTATCTGACTGATGCGCAACAATCGAGCTTCGAGAAGCTCAAATTTGTTCTAACTCAGGCTCCTATTCTGATACAGCTTGAATCCTGTAAAGAATTTATGGTATACAGTGATGCATCACACGTCGATTTGGGATGTGTGCTGGTGCAAGATGGGAAAGTAGTGGCTTATGAATCCAGTCAACTTAAGATGCATGAGGCAAATTATCTGATGCATGATCTCGAGTTGATTGTAATAGTGTTTGCATAAAAAATCTGCAGGCATTATCTGTATGCTGAGAGGTGTATTATCTACAAGGATCACAAGAGCCTCAAGTATCTCCTTACTCAGAAGGAGCTGAACCTTAGGCAGCATCGTTGGATTGAGCTGCTTAAAGATTGCGACTGCACAATCGAGTTCCATCCTGGTAAGGCTAATGTGTTGGCCGATGCTCTAAGCCGAAGAGCGATGACTGAGCTGATGGCAATGTTTGCTCGCTTTAGTTTGTTTGATGATGGGAGTCTGCTAGCTGAGTTGCAAGTTAAGCCGACTTGGATTAGTCAGATACGAGATAAATAGTTGGGGGATAAGTATCTGAGTTTACGATTCTGTCAGGTTGAGAGTGGCAGCACTGTAGATTTTGGGTTGAATAATGATGGGGTATTATGTTTTCATGGTCAGATTTGTGTACCGAATGATACGAATCTGAGACAGTCAATTCTGAGGAAGGTGCATAGTAGCCCTTATGTTATGCACCTTAGTTGGAATAAGATGTATTGTGACCTTCGTGAATTCTACTGGTGGCCAAGTTTGAAGAGTGAGGTTACAGACTTCGTTGCTCGATGTTTGACGTGTCAGTAGGTTAAAGCTGAGCATCAGTTACCTTCGGTTTTCTATAGTCGGGTAAGATTCTTATAATAGCCCAAATTAGGGCCTAAACGGAACGGTGGTTTTGGAACCATGAATTTCAAGTAGAAAAATTTATTGCGATAAAGTTTTGAGGTTTACTATACGATTGAATGCATGTGTGAGAATTTGATTAAGAAATTTTAGTGATAAAGTGTCCAATTTGATTTTTAGGACCAAATTGAAAAAGTTGCAAAATGTGTGTTTTAATTGCTAAAGGGATTTAATTGTAACGAGTTCTTAAATTAGAAGTCCTTATATGGTAATTAGACCAATATAGTTTGGTTTGGACAAAAATGGGCATGGAAGGGACAAAATGTTAAAGTTTTAGGTGAAAGGCATTTTGGTCATTTAGTTAATAAAAGAATAAAAAGGGAAAATAAGTAAAAAATTGTGTCCATCTTCTCCTACCTTGGCCGAAAATCACAAAGGAGCCATAGCTAGGGTTTCTTCAACTTCCAAGCTTGATAGTAAGTGCGTCCTAGCTCCATTTTTAATGCTCTTTACGTTTTTGAAGTCGTTATCACCCGATTTACCTATTTCTACCATTAATTTGAACTAGGGTTTATGTTTAAAAATTTACCCAGGCATGACATGCATGTATTTTGATGTCTAATGGTAGAAAATAAAAGTTAGTTGTGTAATAAATGACTTTTACTAAGTGATATTTGGTGAAAACGTTGAAAAGGACCTATTTGTAAAAGTTGGAAAATAGATTGTAAAAATTTGATTTGAAAGAAATTGTGGGCTGTTATAAGCATGAGATAGGTTCGGCTAGGCTTGGGTTTTGTGAAAAATGAATACATTTCATTTTATGAGCCTAGGGACTAAAGTGTAAATAAGTGAAAAGTGAGGGGAAAAATGTAAATTTTCCTTAATATGATTTTTGGGTCAAATTGAATAATGTGAGTAATAAATGAGCTAAATGTGTTATTATAGAGCAAGAAAGATGTGGGATCGACCTTGATCAAGGAAAGAAAAGGTCGTGGACTAAATTGCAAAATTTGCCATTTTTATTCCGAGGTAAGTTTGTATGTAAATAATGCATCATTTTATTATGTTTTAATGTTCCAATGTTGTATAAAATGTGTGAATGATGAGATGTGACATAATCGACAAATTTTTAATAAGTGATAAGTGTAGAAGTGATATCCCGGTTGAACCTTAGGAATAAAATAGGATACAAGTGACATGTCAGTAGGACCTTAAGTGTGATTATGTGATTATGTGATGTCCGGGTGCTGGTCTTGTACGACTACCAGTGGCTAGGTAATTTTGCATGTGTTGCAGATGCCTGTCAACTTGTGTGAGTAGCAATGGGTAACTATGCCCCGACCTTCAGCTTGTGTGAGCAGACTTGTGACTAGCTCGAGAACGAGCACATATGTGAAATGTGATAAGTGGTAGCTTTGGCTACATATATGTGGCACTAATGTGCAAGTTGATTGTAACACCCCTTACCTGGGTTCATTGTCGGAACCGAGTACGAGGCATTACCGGATGATAACACAACCAATCATACATAACCGAGCCGTAAAATTTTGTTCCAATTTAAAACTACTCATAAAATATTATACAATCTTTAAAATGGGCCTACGGGGCCCAAAACATAGTTTGAAAGTAGTCCGGAACCAAATCGGAACTTTTCAAACATTTATGATAATTTGACTCAAAACAAAGTCACATGCCAATGTGACTTGGAACACGCCTGTGTGGGTAGGCCGTGTGGTCACACACGCCCGTGACCTCGCCCGTGTTAAAAACATCGAGCATTCTATTTTTGACGTCAGCAATTATTTAGGGGCACATGACTAAGTCACACGCTCGTATGCTAGGCCGTGTCCCCCACACGGCTAAGACAACGGCCGTATCTCTACCCATGTGGCAAACACTTAGGGTATTTTCCAAGCCCTATTTGTACCTTAACTAGTCACACCCATACCCGTACTTGAGTCTTAACTTTAATGACACGTTCCATGTTACTACAATGTTATTAACATCCATCAAATACTTAACGAGTCATGGCATACATTTATTTGACATATAGAATGGCATTATACGACAATACTTCAAATATCACAAGTCACTACTCTAGATCAACTCGTGACAACATGTACACATGACTTCGTTTCCTATACATCCATAACCTTGAGTATTAGAGAATCCTCGAGACCTTAAGTACAAGGTCGATAGTGTGATAAGTACTCCCGCGGCTTCCAACCCGAGCTGACCTGAGTACAATACAAACACAGAAAATAACGAGGTAAGCATTAAGCTTAGTAAGTACGTATGTAACAATATTAAACAATCTATTATCTTACTTTTAACAACTCTCATGGAATGGTTTCACAATGATACTATCATATTGGTAAAAGTTTTTATTATTCACTTATGTTCATTTTAAGCAGTTTCCCTGAGTGACAGTCACTAAATTATTATTATCTAGAGCTAAAAAACTCCAAATTTAGATCCTGCAATTTTCCCAAAAACTAGACTTACATACCTTCTCACCATAAAATTTCTAGAATTTTTTGTTTGGCCAATCAATACAGTTTATTCATTAAAGTCTCCCCTATTTTGCTACCCGATAGTTACGTACCTTCTCCGCTAAAATTTAATTATCTCATCGTACAGAATTTGAAACATGTTCTTGCTTGTTTCTCTTGAAAGTATACTCAATGAGGAATTCAATAATATAAATTATATTTCACAATTATTTTTTACAATTTTTACTGATTTTCTAAAGTTGGAACAGGGGATTTCAGAACCCATTCTGACCCTGTCTCACATTAATTTAAATATCTCACAATATGGAATTCATTTACTCACACCATTTCTTTTATGTGAAAAGAGACTCAATGATATTTAATTTCATATCTCATTCAGCATCTAACTCAATTTCTACCATTTTTGGTGATTTTTCAAAATCACGTAACTACTGCTGCTTCAACTGTTTTATTGAAAATTTTACTCTTTCATGCTTCTTTTGTTTCAACATTCTGTCATGCACATAAATCACACATCAAACATACCCTATTTTCACACATCATGAGTGGAGGTCTATAATCACAAGGTCATTGTAAAATAATCCCCATGTATATAACTTTTTCGATTGTAACCTTCCACATCTCAATCACATACTGAACATATTATCCACAATTTCCACATCCCAACATTTCTTTTAACTCTTATACCTTTAGTCTTACATTTCATTTGTCATCACATTATCACATGGAATTCCCCATAGGGAGCCTTTCCTGATGAAAACCTCGTAATGGTAGCACATATCCGGTGGTTTCAGCGTATGGCTCCACCTTGATAAAATGATGCATTCTAGTCGTAGTTACAACACATAGTTCCACAACATTTACTCAATGCATCATTGTCGTGGTAATAGCACATAGCTTCACGATATTAAATCAATATGGTATAAACGTGGTAATAGCACATAGCTCCACGATTCTAAGTGCATGCTTTATAGTCGTAGTTATAGCACATAGCTCCTCACTATTAAAGCAATGTACTATGCACGTAGTATCGGCAGACAACCCTACGCCATTTTATCATTTCATTATGTTCGTGGGAACAGGCCATAGCTCGACACCATTATATCAATGCATATACAAATGGTCTCAGCACACATCTCTACTCTCTTACACGATTTCACTTGGCCATGATTCATTCATGGTTCTTTCAGTCAATACATCTCTTAGTACTGAACAAAAGTATTCAACCTTGCATTCGGTAATCCCAAACATCAGATTGTCTTTATGCCACAATTATTATAATTAAATTCTGAAATTTAATAGTCAATTTATCAAACAAACAATAATAACTTAGATACGAACTTACCTCGACACCAAAAGCGGTGAAAAAAGACCTAACCGTCCGATACCCTTTTTTTCTCGTTTTAGGCCCGAATCTCGTTTTGCTCGATCTAAAATGTCACATTTAACTTATTTATTAGTCACATTAGTCATTGTGACCCGAAAATCATATTATGACAAAATTACATTTTTACCACTAAACTTTCACATATTTATAATTTTGCCCCTAGGCTCGTAAAATAATTTTTATTTAGTTTCTTTGCATTTTAGGTCTAACTGAACCATTTCATACATATGGCAGCCCACAGTTTTCATTAAATCACATACTTATGACTAATTTACAACTTTTACAATTTAGCCCTATTTTCTCGATTTCATCAAAAATCAGCTAGTAAACTTGTTCCTCTCATCATGCACATGCATAATCCACCATTAATCATCAAAATACACAATTATTCAACATGGGTAAATTTTTGAAATCAAACCCTAGCTCAAAATGATGGTAGAAATAGCTAAACCAATTTATCGGGATCTCAAAAATAAGAAGAACATTAAAAATGGGGCTTGGGTGCAGTTACTATTGAGATTGGAGGCTTGACAACCCTAGCCATGGTGTCTCCCTTGCTATATTCGGCCAAATGAAGAAGATGGACACCAATTTTGCTTGATTTTTCCCTTTTAAATTCTTGTAATTACTAAATGACCAAAATGCCCTTAAAGGCTTTTCTTTCAAATTTGTCCTATTCATGCCCATTTTCGTCCAACTAAAATATAATGGTCTAATTTCCATTTAAAGACCTCCACTTTAAAACCACACTTCAATCAGGTACTTTTATAAATTAGAACACATATTTTTCACCTTTTACAATTTAGTCCTACTATCCAAATTAAACGCTTTATCGCTAAAATTTCTTGACGAAATTTTCCCACAACAATTAAACCACACTATAGACCTCCTATTTAAAACTTCATAACAACTAAAAATTTCTAACATATAGAACTCAACTTTTTCATTATTTACAATTTAGTCCTTTTTTACTAAATTGAGTGCCCAATCGTCGAAATTTTCAAACGAAATTTTCACGAAATCTTTTCGTGAAATTGTAGACCATAAACAATAAAAATATAATAAGAATAAAATTTTCTCCTCGTCGGATTTGTGGTCCCAAAACCATTATTTTGACTGGGCCCTAATTCAGGATGTTACATTTTTCAAGTATCTGTTAGTATTCCGATGTGTTCAACGGGAATAACGAAAGACATGAAAATATATGTGTGTTTGTATGCTGATAAGGTATAGGTGTGCACGAGAAAATTTGTAAGTATGAACGTTATAAGTGGTGATATCGTGGTAAGTTGTGCTTGAGTAAGCTTAACATATATAAGCTTAAGGGTAAATGTATTAACTCTCTTTATGTGAATTTGCATAGTTAAAATGCTATTTATTTGCATATAAACTTACTATGCTATATAGCTTACCCCTCCTTTCTTTTTCTTTATTTTATAGTATCACCAAGCTAGCTCAGGATCGGGACTTGTTGGAGGCTCGCATCACACTATCAGAATTATGATTTTGGGCATTTGATATTTGTGATCTTTTTGTAAGTATGGCATGTATAAGGACTTGGTCATTTTACCTTATGTCATATTTGGTTTAGACAAAAATGTTGGCCTAAGTTAGTTGAAAGTCCATTTTGTATATGGCCATTTGAAATTGGCAAAGGTGGGTTATTGGTATAATCAATTAAAGATGTCTTTCATGAATGTGGTTGAATGCATGAATGAGTTGATAATTGTGTAATGTCCATGTATGGGGATTGTGGTATATGAATAATGAGTGGATGCCTCGATTGTGAAAGTTTGGTTGTTCAATTGTGTTATGATAAGTGTTGTTGAATAGGCAGATGTGCTATTGTATTTCAGGGTGGCGAATGGCTTGGAAGATAGCCTATATTTTGTCCATATGGGTAGGCACACGGGCGTGTGTCTAGACCGTATGTGACACATGGTCAGCCCCATGGGCGTGTTGATAGGCCGTATGTCTCTTGCACTCTAATTAGGCAAAACAGAATGCCCAGAAGTAAACAGATGGGCAAAGACACTGCTGTGTGTCTCAGCCGTGTAAAGGACACGGCCTCAGGACAGGGGTATATGGCCAAGCCGTGTGAAGTCTACACCTTAAATGTGAGAATTAAATTCGCCACACGGCCTTGCACACAAGCGTGTGACTTGGCCTTGTGACCCTTAATTGTTGATGATGTCATAAATATAGAGTTACACGGGTTAAGGACACGGGAATTTCCCAAGCCACACGGGCGTGTGTGACCACACGGTATACCCACACAAGCGTGTGACTCTCCAAACATGAAAATTTTTTAAATTTTGATGAAACTTTCTAAAGTTACCGATTTAGTCCCGAATCGTTTTTGAAGCATGTTTTGGGCCTTGTAGGCCCTTAATAGGTACGTTATGAATATGTTTGAAAAGTTTTAATTTTGATGAAAATTTTATGACTCAGTGTGGTACGTTTACGTGTGTTTAAGTCCAGTAACGCCTCAAACCCTGTCTCAGCGTCAAATATGGGTAAGGGGTGTTACAATTCCCTTTTGGAAATGGGAGCGAGTGACGATGGATTTTGCTAGTGGGTTGCCCTTTACACCTACAAAGAAGGATTCTATTTGAGTTATCATGGATCGATTGACCAAGTTTACTCACTTCATTCCAGGTTGGACAAGCTTTTCTCTTCAGAAGTTAGTGAAACTGTATATTTCTCAAATAGTAAAACTGCATGGGGTGCCTATCTCGATTATTTCTAATAGAGATCCTCACTTCACTTCTCAGTTCTGGAAGAAACTGCACGAGGCTCTGGGTTCAAAATTGTACTTCAGTACTGCATTCTATCCTCAAACTGATGGTCAATCTGAGAGGGTGATTTAGATACTGGAGGATATGCTTCAGAGTTGTGCGATTGATTGTCGAGGTAGTTTGGAGGATTATCTATCGTTAGTCGAGTTTGTTTACAATAACATCTTCAGTTTAGCATCTAGATGGCACATTACGAGGCTCTGTATGGTCGTAAGTGTCGTACTCCACTGTGTTGGACTGAGTTAGCTGAACATTGGGTTTTGGGTTTTGAGTTAGTTTCTAAGATTGAGGATAATGTTTGACTGATTCGAGATCATCTAAAAGCGGCTTCTAATAAACAGAAGTCTTATGCAGATCTAAAGATGCGTGAAATTGAGTACTCTGTAGAGGGACTTCATGTTTCCTAAGGTTTCTCCATGGAAGAGGATTTTGAGGTTCGGTTGTAAGGGCAAGTTGAGCCCTAGGTTTATTGGGTCGTATCAGATTCTGAAACGTGTGGGACCAGTTGCTTATCAGTTAGAGCTACCTTCTAAGTTAGACCGTATTCACGATGTGTTCCATGTTTCAAGCTTAAGGTGTTACTAGTCTGATCCATCACATGTTGTCTCTGTTGAGGAGATTGAGGTTAGACTGGACTTAACTTTTGAGGAGGAGCCGGTTCAGATTCTAGATCGTGACGTTAAGGTTCTACAGAAAAAGAGCATTCAATTAGTAAAAGTTCTGTGGCAAAATCATGGCCTTGAGGAAGCCACATGAGAACCAGAGGATGCGATGCATCAGCAGTATCCTCATCTATTTTGATCAGGTAAATTTTAAGGTCAAAATTTCTTTTGGGGTGGTAAAGATGTATCGGCCCAAAGTATTTGTTTTTGCTTCTATAAAACTTTGACATAACTGTGTATCTGCTTTAATGGTTAAGTGTTCTGGGTGTGTGTGAGAGGTCCCAAGTTCAAGCCCTATCCTTGGAAAAAGTTTGTTATTGTTGATCTAAGCCTTACCCTTGTTCAGTGGGCTTATGTTTAATTATCTGTTAATGTATATCAGAATGAGCATGTTGGTTCAAGTGGTAAGGGAGTTTGAGCATTGGAGGTTCTGTGTTTGAATATCTGTGCAAGCATGAATATTAATCTTTTTACTCAGTTTTCTAATAGAGTCCTATAGAAGTGGGTTTCTGAGAGGTTGAATGATAGTGGGTTAGTAGGGAGTGAATTTATGGATTTGTGGAGTTATCTATATTACTTTAGTTTTGTTCCTGTTTCTTTTTTCAAATTTTCGGCTCCCTCTCTTCCCCAATTTTTTTCTGACGTTAGTTTTTCCATCATTCTCCTCGATTTTGCCGTTACTTTCTTTTTGGTTTCCACCTACATTGATTTCTCCATCTTGTTTCTTAGTTCTTCTTATCGGTTTAATCTTCATTATTGTCTTTCACAAGCTTTGGTGGGTCTTTCATTTCATCCTTGATTTTATTGTGTGATGTTAGTCGTGGGGAGGCTAACTTCTATGGTTTATGGTGTAGGAAAAAGCTACGAGAGGTGAGTTTTGCACCTTTCATTTGAATAGTGTTAGCGAAGCTTTTCTAGCGGTGGTAAGTCTGGTTTCTATTAGTGATTGTTATCGATTATGCTTGTTAATTCGCTAAATCAGTGTTCGGTACTTTGGCTTTAGGTTTCAAGGGGATTGGGAGTTTTTTGCACTGAAACAGAACCGGGTGTGTACTAGAAACGCAAAAAATAGGCTTCAACAAAAGCCAAAAAATGTATTTGTCGACGCTACACGGGCGTGTGGTCGCTCATGTGGATGGTCGTGCGGGATGACATGGCCGTGTGATCAATGAAGGCATGGCCGTCAGAAGACACGATCGTGTGGTGGCCACTGTGTGGCCGTGTAAGCCACACGGGCTAGGCCAGATTGAGCGTATGGGCCACACGGGCCTGTGTACCTGCACGGACATGTGGGTTTTTAGGCCAGGTAGTGTGGTCCACACAGGCAAGGCCAATCTGGGCGTGTGGGCCTACACGGGCATAGAGGCCCAAAATTTTGAAATTTTTCCCTAGGGTCTCACAGGCCGTCCCAAACGACTATGGGCCTACTGTAGGGTCGGTGTAACTTCCCAACCTTTGTATGTCTGCTTCTATAATTAGTTGACACGTATATTTGTCTGCTTCAGTGGTTAAGTGTTCTAGGTGTGTGTGAGAGGTCCCAATTTCAAACCTTACCTTTGGAAAATTTTGATATTTTTTTGACTTAAGCCCTATCTTTGCTCAGTGGGCTTATATTTAGTTATTTGTAAAACCATATCAGAATGGGCCTGTTGGTCTAGTGGTTAAGTTGAGTGTTAGTCTGCTGGAATTCTTGTGTTCGAATCTTGGTGCGAGCAAGTGTAACGCCCTAAAATTTTTCTTTTTTGGCTTTTGTGAATTTTGGCACAACTATCTGTCTGCTTCAGTGGTTAAGTGTTCTGGGTGTGTGTTAGAGGTCCCAAGTTCAAACCTTACATGGGCTAAATTTTGGTATTTTTTTCTGAATCTAGCCCTATCTCTGGTTAGTAGGCTTTTATTTAATTTTTTGTAATAACATATCAAAATGGGCCTACTGGTCTGGTGGTTAAGTGAAGTGTTACTTTTTGCTTAGTTTTCAGTTAGAGTTGTGCTGAAGGTGGATTATGAGTAGTGGAGTGGTGGGAGATAATTAGGGGATTTTAGAGGTTATCAGGATTTTATTTTTTTCTAATCTTTTTTTGAAATTTTGGAGTCCCTTCTATATTCTGATGTTCCCTTTCTCTTCTTTGCTGAAGTTTTGTTCCATCTTCATCTTCTCCTTCTTCTTGATCCCTTTTCTGCTTTGTCTTCTCTTTTTCAATGTTTGACTGCGATCGTTTGGTAAGTGCGGTAAGCGTGTTTAAGATTTTGTGTTATTGAATCGGTGAATAATGGAGTTGTTTTGTGTTTAGGAGACCTTTAAGTGGTGTGTGGGATTTTAATCGGTGCTGTGGATGTGACAGCCTTAAAACGACCCTAGTCGGAATGTGGTTTTGAAACCACAAAATCGAGGCATAAAATATATTTAATATTCATTTTGATGCCTATGATACGTGTTAATTCATGTGTGACATGTCTGATGTGTCGATTTAGAGTTATAAAATTTAATTTCACTAAAAGGGACTTAGTAGTGAACTTTGAAAATGTGCTAGACAAATGTGTGAAGACTAGTTAATGCATGCATGCAAAATAAGGGATTTGCATGTCAAATTACCCACTTTTATGATAGTGGAGGGTAATGATGACCTAGTTTGTCATTTTGTGCTTTGTTTGTTGCTAATTAATATTAATTGAATTAATAAATTAGTTGTCATAAAAATTGAATTAATAAAGAGTAAATAAAACAAATGAATAAAATAAGGTTGAAGTGAGAATAACAAGGCTATTTTTTCTTCTTCTTCTTGCCGTGAGTAGAGAAAGAAAATAAAAAACCCTTGAGTTAGGGCATTCGGCAAAGTGAAGCACAAACAAGGTAAGATTCATGAAATTTTTCTTTGAATGTTGTGATTTTGAGATGAAAACCAAGCTCCTAACATGACTCTTGTGAAAGTTTTTGAGTTTATATCACTCTCCATATTCGGCCATATGAGAAGAAGTGGGAAAATCTTGTCTAATTTGAAGTTTGTGTAAATAAATAGAGTTTGGATGTGGTTTGAGCTAGATAGAGGTTTACTTATGAGGATTTGTGAATAGATTGAATCGGTTTGTATGTTTAGCTTCCTACTTCTAAATTTCGAATCTAAGTTGTGAGATTTGTGATTTTGAATTTAGTACTAAGAGTCTTACTTAACCATGATAGAAATTTTGTTTTGGCTATTGACTTGGAGGTTCGGCCATGAACTTGAAAAAAAAAAAAGTAATGCTAGTAATTTTGGATGAGGGTGCCGAATGTGTTTTTGATTAATAAGTGAAATTGAGCTTGTTAAATGCACATTTGTGAATTGATTGTTAATAGGGATCAATTAAAGGGCTTGAATGTTCCATGATTTGCCGAATGTGAAGATTTAAAATAGCTATGAAGTAATTGAGTTCTTAAGTTGTAAAATTAGAAGGTTGAGGTGGTGATTTATATGATAGATAGCATTCGGCTAGTGTATCTTTGTGCCAAAGATTGCCAATTTTGGACTTAAGCATTTAGTTGTAAATTTGTTAAATGAACTAAGGTAAATGAAGATGCTAAATGCATTTTGTGTATATGCATATATTCGGCTAACTTGGTGACATTGATTTGATTGGCAACTTTAAAAATTTCTATTAGGGAATATATGTGCATGATTAATAAAATGATTTGAGTGACATAACTTACAAAGGTGAATATTCGGCCATGGGAAAATGCAAGAGGGGTTGATGTTTGATGTTTCAATTGTTATAATGCATGTCTGTGCAATGGCCGAATGTGCCTTTGATGTTGCTTTTGGATGTTTTGGGTGTTAAATTGATAAGTGGTTTGGTTTGTGTTGTATGGAGAAATCTGATTGTGGTTGGGATAAATATGAATTATATATATATATATAATTTAAGGTCAATGACTACTCTAAATGGTGCCTTAGGAAATGATATGTTTTAAGTATGTGCATGAGAACACTAAAGAGTGAATTTGGTATAAAATTCTGCTTGGTACAGCAGCAGTAATGTGTTTTGGAAAAATCACCATAAATTGTGCGAGTTGAATTAGAGGCTGAATAAATTGTGTAATTGAAGCTTAGTGAGTCTAGTTTCTTATAAAAGAAACCTTGCAAGCAAAGGAATTCCTGATAAATAGATTTTTAGAGTAGAGTGAGACAGTGTCAGATTGGCTTTGAAGTCCCCTGCTCTGTTTTTGGAAAATCACTATAAATTGTATAAAAATTATTATGAGACCACATTTATATGCTTAGACTCCTTAATGAGTCTAGTTTCGAATGAAATAGGTGAGAACATATTTGGAACTCTGTGCAAGGAGAAATTCGGTGCGTAGTATAGAGTGGTCAGTTTAATCAAACAGTGAATTTGGGGAACTTTAAGAAAATTCTGGTATTGATTGGCCAAACCAAAAATTATGAAAATTTTATGGATTAAAGATAAATGAGTCTACCTTCATGCAAAATTTACAGCACGACATTTGGAGTTTCGTAGCTCCAGTTATGAGTAAATTATTGAATGCTGCTCAGAAAATCAGCTTGTTGTGACTTATGATATGTATGTGAAATGCTCCAATGTGCATGTGTGTTTGCAATGAGAAGAATATGCATGTATGATTTGATTATGAGTGAAAATGATTCATTGAGGTGCTTGAATAAGGATTAATAGAATTAAATGTTTTATTTAGCTCAAGAGCATAGAGGGACAAGTTCGGATAAAGGGAAGGCTAAAGTGGTCGAATAGCCAACTCGTAATTCCTCGTGAAAGTTCAAGGTAAGTTTTGAGTAATCGAATTTGGTATTTAAGTTAAAATGCCACGACATACATGCTGATATTTGAATGATGTCCTATTGAGAAAGACACCTTATTCATGTTTGCTATATAGCCGAATGGCTCATAGAGAAAAAGGACCGAAATTCGGATTTTGAAATGCATTGCTTATGTATGTTTGATCATTGGGCCGAAAGCCTAGAAAAGAAGAGTATATGTGTATAAATTTTGAATTATATGTACATTTATGATATAAAGTCGAGAAGCATGTTATATGTTGTATGCACATGAATTGATTGAATTGCAAGTGAAATCTTGCTATGTGAAATTTGGCTACATGCGAATATATATATGTGTATGAGAATTCGTGATGCGAATCCGGGAATTAAGTCCCGCTGACTATATGTGGGGACTATGTCCGGGTTAAGACCCGAAGGCTATATGCAGAGATGATGTCCGGGTTTAAAAAAAAACCGAAGGCTATATGCGGAGATTATGTCCGGGAAAAAGACCCGATGGCTATGTATAGAATTTACCCGAGATAAAGATCTCGATGATGATGCGAGTAAAGCCTAAGACTAATGGTCTTCAAGGTAACGATCGCTAATGAATTGCGCTGAAAGTGTTAAATTATACAGGTATGTACCTTTGGCTTATATGCTAGCTGGATTTTGAACCGAATATTAAGGTCGTTATGTGATTTCATATGTGTTCATGAAATGAGATTATTAATATGGTCTAAGTACAAATGGCCTATGTGAAGTGTTATGTGAATTTTTGTGACATGTGATTGTTTAAGTGAGTTTACCATAAGTGCGAGCTATCCTTCTTCGTGTACGATGTGAATATATATATGTTTGGTTGAAGGGTGACCTACCTAAAAGAAGAGGGAAACAAATATTCGAACAACTATGCTATAATTTGATGCTTTATCTATTCTCATTGCTTAAAACTTACTAAGCATTAATATGCTTACTCTGTTTCCCTTGTTTCCTCTGTTTTATAGATCTCACTTGTGGAAGCTACGGACTCGGGGATTGAAGCCTTAATCACCTACACTATCGCTGTTATTTTGGTACATTTGATGGTTATTTTGGGTCAATGGCATGTATAGGCTATTATCCTTCAGTTGAATCAAACTTCATTTTGAGTTGTAAATAGTTCTAGCCATGCGAAAATGGCTTGCTTAGTCTTCGAGTTTGATTATATGGGTTGAAATGATTCTCATACGATTCGATGTTGTGGCATGATATTTAGTTAGTACCCAATATGCTATGACTTTTCTAATATGATGTTTGGTTATTGAATTGTTCGATTTAGCCAAATTGTTAGTAGTCACAAGGTAGAGTTTCGCTAGCATGCTTATTGAACGATTTTAATGAGATATGATGTTCTGACCGAACCAACCTATAAGTGTTATATTCAACTATAGAACTCAATGAATCCACGTCTAGCTGTGTATCTATGAACCTCGGTAAATTGTATTTAGATTTTGTAATACCTTAAACCCTAATCCGGCGACGGATAGGGGCGTAGGGTGTTACATTTTTATTGGTATCAGAGCTGCGGTTTAGTCGATTCTCGGACTAACGTAGCAGGTGTGAGTATAGCTATACATGCCATTTTGTGTTAATGCGATAGTGTGGTGATTTCTGACATTTGAAATATGTTTTTCGTATAGTAATGGATTCCGATCCCGATCGAGCCGTAGCGGAAGATATTGAGAGTGTAGCGGCTGCTCCCGCGCAAGGGACCGCGCCGACCGACTCTCAGCCGAATGCCAGTCGTCGAGATGATGACATGAGGCAGAACTTGTATGCAATGATGAGTGATTGGTTCGCTCAATTCCTACGAAATAATCCGGCTGTTCCACAACCTCCTCCCCCGAATAACCCACTTCCGACCCCAGTGGCTCTTCTTGAAGCCGACCTGGTGAGGTCGAGTAAACCCCCGGTCGATAAAATTAGAAAATATGGGGCTGAAGAGTTCTGGGCTACAGTTGATGACGATGCTGAACGGGCCGAGTTTTGGCTCGATAATGTAATCCGTGTGTTTGATGAGTTGTCGTGTACGCCCGAAGAGTGCTTGAAGTGTGCCGTATCTCTGCTACATGATTCTGCCTACTATTGGTGGAACACATTGGTTTCGGTGGTGCCGAGAGAGCGAGTTAGTTGGGAGTTTTTCCAAGTTGAGTTCCGAAAGAAGTATATCAGCCAAAGATTTATCGATCAGAAACGGAAGGAATTCCTCGAGCTTAAACAAGGCAGAATGTCGATGACCGAATATGAGAGGGAATTCGTACGACTTAGCCGATATGCTTGCGAGTGTATATCATCCGAAGCTATTATGTGTAAACGCTTCGAGGACGGGTTAAATGAAGACATCAAACTGCTGGTTGGCATTCTGGAAATTCAAGAGTTTGTTGTTCTTGTCGAGCGAGCCTGCAAGGCCGAAGAGCTTCGAAATGAAAAGAGAAAAGCTGATAGCGGAGCCAGGGAGTTCCGTAAGAGATCATCTGGGAGGTCTACTCAAAAATCCTCAAAGAAGTTCCGAAGTGAATCGGACAGACCATCTGCTACTTCGGGTTTTTCTAGACAAAACCGTGAGCGACCCCTTATGAGTTCACGTCCCACTTCTGCTGCTAGTGTTGGGAACGACCGTCGAGATAGAGCCGAGTGCAAGTCTTGTGGAAAATGGCATTCGGGGAGCTGCAGATTTCATGATCGCTCCTGTTATAAGTGCGGGTCGGCTGATCACTTCATAAGAAATTGCCCCAGATGGTCCAAGCAAAACGTGAACCAGAGTGGAAAACCGAGTACTACTTCAGCACGAGGTAGACCACCGAGGAATTCGAGAAATGCTAGCGGTGGTCAGAGAAGGTTTAAAGATGCCATGACAAAATCCGAGGCTCATGCTCCTGCTAGGGCTTACGCAATTCACGCACGAGAGGATGCCTCTTCGCCCGATGTTATCACCGGTACTTTCACTCTCTTTGATACTGATATAATTGCTTTAATTGACTCCGGTTCAACTCATTCATATGTATGTGAAACTTTGGCATCCAGTAAGACTCTCCCTATTGAGTCTACTGAGTTTGTGGTTCGAGTGTCCAATCCCTTGGGTCGTTGTGTGTTAGTCGATAGAGTGTGTAAGAAATGTCCCCTTATGATTCGAGATTTCTGTTTTCCGGCCGATTTGATCCTTTTGCAATTTGATGAATTTGACGTTATACTCGGAATGGATTGGTTGACTGTGCACGATGCGGTAGTGAATTGAAAACGAAAGACTATTGATTTACGATGTACGACTAATGAGATAATTCGGATTGAGTCTACAGATTTAAACGGGCTGCCGGCGGTAATATCATCTATGTTGGCTCAGAAATTTATGAAAAAGGGTTGCGAGGCTTATCTTGCTTATGTTCTAGATAGCAAAATATCCGAGCTAAAGCTTGATACTGTACCTGTGGTTTGTGAGTATCCAGACGTGTTTCTCGAAGAACTACCGGGATTACCGCCTGTTAGGGAGGTTGAATTCGGCATTGAGCTAGTTCCGGGTACAACTCCGATTTCAATTGCTCCATATCGTATGGCTCCGACGGAGTTGAAAGAGTTGAAATCTTAGCTGCAAGAGTTGACCGATAGAGGTTTCGCAAGATCGAGTTTTTCTCCCTGGGGTGCACCAGTCTTATTCGTGAAAAAGAAGGACGGAACTTTGAGAATGTGTATTGACTATCGGCAGCTGAACAAGGTGACTATAAAGAATAAGTATCCGTTGCCTCGTATCGATGACTTATTCAATCAGTTAAAGGGAGCCTCAGTGTTTTCAAAAATCGATTTGCGATCCGGCTACTATCAGTTGCGAGTTCGAGACTCAGACGTGCCCAAGACTGCTTTCAGAACGAGGTACGGACACTACGAATTTTTAGTGATGCCGTTTGGGCTGACTAATGCCCCCGCTGTTTTCATGGATTTGATGAATCGAGTGTTTAGGCAGTACCTAGATCGATTTGTGGTCGTGTTTATCGATGACATTTTGGTTTATTCTTGCGATGAGATTGAGCATGCCGAGCATTTAAGACTTGTGCTACAGATTTTGCGTGATAACTAGTTGTATGTGAAATTCAGCAAGTGTGAGTTCTGGTTGCATGAGGTTGGCTTTCTGGGACATATAGTGTCTGCTGCGGGGATCCGAGTTGATCCGAATAAAATATCTGCTATTCTTGATTGGAAGCCTCCCAAAAATGTCTCGGAAGTCCGAAGCTTTTTAGGACTTACCGGGTACTACCGACGGTTTGTGAAAGACTTTTCGATGATCTCAACCCCGTTGACGAAGCTGTTGCAGAAAGATGTTAAATTCGAATGGTCCGAGAAGTGCCAAAAAGGTTTCGACCAATTGAAAGCCCTATTGACGGAAGCTCCAGTATTGGTTCAGCCTGAATCCGGTAAAAAGTTTGTGGTTTATAGTGACGCGTCTTTGAATGGCTTGGGGTGTGTTTTGATGCAAGAAGGCAGAGTCGTTGCGTATGCTTCGAGACAGTTAAAGCCTCATGAGAAAAACTATCCGACTCACGATCTCGAATTAGCTGCTATTGTTTTTGCTTTGAAGATTTGGCGTCACCACCTTTTTGGTGAGAAATGTCATGTCTTTTACGACCACAAAAGCCTCAAGTACTTGATGACGCAAAGAGATCTGAATCTGAGGCAAAGACGTTGGCTTGAATTGCTAAAGGATTACAAGCTTGTCATTAACTATCATTCGGGGAAGGCGAATGTAGTTGCTGATGCTCTTAGCCGAAAATCATTGTTTGCTTTACGAGCCATGAATGCGCAATTATCGGTATCTGATGATGGTGTGATGATAGCGGAATTAAAAGCCAAACCGGTATTTCTCTGACAAGTTTGTGAAGCTCAGAAAGCGGATGACGACTTAACTGCCAAGCAAGCTCAATGCGATGTAAATGCGAATCCTGAGTTTCAAGTTGACGACAATGATTGTTTGAGGTTTCGAGGCCGAGTATGTATACCGAGAAGTTCAGAGTTGGTTTCAGTGATTTTAGATGAAGCTCACAATAGCCGAATCAGTTCATCCGGGAAGTACCAAAATGTACAATGACTTGAAACGTCAGTATTGGTGGCATGGTATGAAGCGAGACATCTCAAATTTTGTATCGAAGTGTCTGATATGCCAACAAGTAAAAGCGGAACATCAGGTGCCTTCGGGTTTGTTGCAACCGATTTTGATTCCCGCATGGAAATGGGATAAAGTCACAATGGATTTCGTATCTGGGCTACCGTTGACATCGAGCAAGAAGGATGCGATTTGGGTTGTCGTAGACCGTTTAACTAAGTCCGCTCGTTTTATACCCGTGCGTACGGATTACTCACTTGATAAGCTAGCGGAGTTGTATGTTTCTCAGATCGTCAGATTGCACGGGGTCCCTACCTCTATCGTATCGGATAGAGACCTGAGGTTTACATCGCGGTTTTGGAAGAAACTACAAGATTCTCTGGGTACTAAGCTACATTTTAGTACCGCGTTCCATCCTCAAACGGACGGTCAGTCGGAGCGAGTAATCCAGATACTCGAGGATATGTTGAGATGTTGTGTCCTTGAGTTTAGTGGTTCGTGGGAACGGTATTTTCCTTTGCTTGAATTTGCTTACAACAACAGTTTCCAATCGAGCATTAAGATGGCACCTTACGAGGCTTTGTACGGTCGCAAATGCCGTACACCGTTGTTTTGGACCGAGCTCAGTGAAAGTAAGATCTTTGGGGTTGATTTGATTAGAGATGCCGAGCAGAAAGTAAAAGTGATTCGTGATAGCCTTAAGGTAGCTTCAGATCTTCAAAAGTCTTACGCGGATTTAAAGCGGAAAGATATCGAGTATCAGGTCGGAGACAAGGTATTTCTTAAAGTGTCGCCTTGGAAAAAGGTGCTCAGATTCGGCCGTACAGGCAAATTGAGTCCGAGGTTCATTGGACCATATGAAATATCTGAACGGATTGGACCGGTAGCATATCGATTGATTTTGCCTCCCGAACTTGAAAAGATCCACAACGTTTTTCATGTTTCGATGCTCCGACGATATAGGTCCGATCCATCACATGTGATTAATCCATCTGACATTGAGATTTGATCTGATATGAGTTACGAGGAGGAACCAATTCGTATTTTGGCACACGAGGTTAACGAGTTGCGGAATAAGAAGATTTCGTTAGTGAAAGTGTTGTGGGTCAAACACGGGGTTGAAGAAGCTACTTGGGAGCTTGAGGATTCGATAAGAGAACGTAACCCAAACTTATTTTCCGGTAAGAATTTTCGGGGACGAAAATTTCTTAAGTGGGGGAGAGTTGTGACAGCCTTAAAACGACCCTAGTCGGAATGTGGTTTCGAAACCACAAAATCGAGGCATAAAATATATTTAATATTCATTTTGATGCCTATGATACGTGTTAATTCGTGTGTGACATGTCTGATGTGTCGATTTAGAGTTATAAAATTTAATTTCACTAAAAGGGACTTAGTAGTGAACTTTGAAAATGTGCTAGACAAATGTGTGAAGACTAGTTAATGCATGCATGTAAAATAAGGGATTTACATGTCAAATTACCCACTTTTATGATAGTGGAGGGTAATGATGACCTAGTTTGTCATTTTGTGCTTTGTTTGTTGCTAATTAATATTAATTGAATTAATAAATTAGTTGTCATAAAAATTGAATTAATAAAGAGTAAATAAAACAAATGAATAAAATAAGGTTGAAGTGAGAATAACAAGGCTATTTTTTCTTCTTCTTCTTGCCGTGAGTAGAGAAAGAAAATAAGATACCCTTGAGTTAGGGCATTCGGCAAAGTGAAGCACAAACAAGGTAAGATTCATGAAATTTTTCTTTGAATGTTGTGATTTTGAGATGAAAACCAAGCTCCTAACATGACTCTTGTGAAAGTTTTTGAGTTTATATCACTCTCCATATTCGGCCATATGAGAAGAAGTGGGAAAATCTTGTCTAATTTGAAGTTTGTGTAAATAAATAAAGTTTGGATGTGGTTTGAGCTAGATAGAGGTTTACTTATGAGGATTTGTGAATAGATTGAATCGGTTTGTATGTTTAGCTTCCTACTTCTAAATTTCGAATCTAAGTTGTGGGATTTGTGATTTTGAATTTAGTACTAAGAGTCTTACTTAACCATGATAGAAATTTTGTTTTGGCTATTGACTTGGAGGTTCGGCCATGAACTTGAAAAAAAAAAAAAAGTAATGCTAGTAATTTTGGATGAGGGTGCCGAATGTGTTTTTGATTAATAAGTGAAATTGAGCTTGTTAAATGCACATTTGTGAATTGATTGTTAATAGGGATCAATTAAAGAGCTTGAATGTTCCATGATTTGCCGAATGTGAAGATTTAAAATAGCTATGAAGTAATTGAGTTCTTAAGTTGTAAAATTAGAAGGTTTAGGTGGTGATTTATATGATAGATAGCATTCGGCTAGTGTATCTTTGTGCCAAAGATTGCCAATTTTGGACTTAAGCATTTAGTTGTAAATTTGTTAAATGAATTAAGGTAAATGAAGATGCTAAATGCATTTTGTGTATATGCATACATTCGGCTAACTTGGTGACATTGATTTGATTGGCAACTTTAAAAATTTCTATTAGGGAATATATGTGCATGATTAATAAAATGATTTGAGTGACATAACTTACAAAGGTGAATATTCGGCCATGGGAAAATGCAAGAGGGGTTGATGTTTGATGTTTCAATTGTTATAATGCATGTTTGTGCAATGGCCGAATGTGCCTTTGATGTTGCTTTTGGATGTTTTGGGTGTTAAATTGATAAGTGGTTTGGTTTGTGTTGTATGGAGAAATCTGATTGTGGTTGGGATAAATATGAATTATATATATATATAATTTAAGGTCAATGACTACTCTAAATGGTGCCTTAGGAAATGATATGTTTTAAGTATGTGCATGAGAACACTAAAGAGTGAATTTGGTATAAAATTCTGCTTGGTATAGCAGCAGTAACGTGTTTTGGAAAAATCACCATAAATTGTGCGAGTTGAATTAGAGGCTGAATAAATTGTGTAAATGAAGCTTAGTGAGTCTAGTTTCTTATAAAAGAAACCTTGCAAGCAAACGAATTCCCGATAAATAGATTTTTAGAGTAGAGTGAGACAGTGTCAGATTGGCTTCGAAGTCCCCTGCTCTATTTTTTGAAAATCACTATAAATTGTATAAAAATTGTTATGAGACCACATTTAATGCTTAGACTCCTTAATGAGTCTAGTTTCGAATGAAATAGGTAAGAACATATTTGGTACTCTGTGCAAGGAGAAATTCGGTGCGTAGTATAGAGTGGTCAGTTTAATCAAACAGTGAATTAGGGGAACTTTAAGAAGATTCTGGTATTGATTGGCAAAACCAAAAATTATGAAAATTTTATGGATTAAAGATAAATGAGTCTACCTTCATGCAAAATTTACAGCACGACATTTGGAGTTTCGTAGCTCCAGTTATGAGTAAATTATTGAATGCTGCTCAAAAAATCAGCTTGTTGTGACTTATGATATGTATGTGAAATGCTCCAATGTGCATGTGTGTTTGCAATGAGAAGAATATGCATGTATGATTTGATTATGAGTGAAAATGATTCATTGAGGTGCTTGAATAAGGATTAATAGAATTAAATGTTTTATTTAGCTCAAGAGCATAGAGGGACGAGTTCGGATAAAGGGAAGGCTAAAGTGGTCGAATAGCCAACTCGTAATTCCTCGTGAAAGTTCAAGGTAAGTTTTGAGTAATCGAATTTGGTATTTAAGTTAAAATGCCACGACATACATGCTGATATTTGAATGATGTCCCATTGAGAAAGACACCTTATTCATGTTTGCTATATAGCCGAATGGCTCATAGAGAAAAAGGACCGAAATTGGGATTTTGAAATGCATTGCTTATGTATGTTTGATCATTGGGCCGAAAGCCTAGAAAAGAAGAGTATATGTGTATAAATTTTGAATTATATGTACATTTATGATATAAAGTCGAGAAGCATGTTATATGTTGTATGCACATGAATTGATTGAATTGCAAGTGAAATCTTGCTATGTGAAATTTGGCTACATGCGAATATATATATGTGTATGAGAATTCGTGATGCGAATTCGGGAATTAAGTCCCGCTGACTATATGTGGGGACTATGTCCGGGTTAAGACCCGAAGGCTATATGCAGAGATGATGTCCGGGTTTAAAAAAAATCGAAGGCTATATGCGGAGATTATGTCCTGGAAAAAGACCCGATGGCTATGTATAGAATTTACCCAAGATAAAGATCTCGATGATGATGCGAGTAAAGCCTAAGACTAATGGTCTTCAAGGTAACGATCGCTAATGAATTGCGCTGAAAGTGTTAAATTATACAGGTATGTACCTTTGGCTTATATGCTAGCTGGATTTTGAACCGAATATTAAGGTCGTTATGTGATTTCATATGTGTTCATGAAATGAGATTATTAATATGGTCTAAGTACAAATGGCCTATGTGAAGTGTTATGTGAATTTTTGTGACATGTGATTGTTTAAGTGAGTTTACCATAAGTGCGAGCTATCCTCCTTCGTGTACGATGTGAATATATATATATGTTTGGTTGAAGGGTGACCTACCTAAAAGAAGAGGGAAACAAATATTCGAAAAACTATGCTATAATTTGATGCTTTATCTGTTCTCATTGCTTAAAACTTACTAAGCATTAATATGCTTACTCTGTTTCCCTTGTTTCCTCTGTTTTATAGATCTCACTTGTGGAAGCTACGGACTCGGGGATTGAAACCTTAATCACCTACACTATCGCTGTTATTTTGGTACATTTGATGGTTATTTTGGGTCAATGGCATGTATAGGCTATTATCCTTCAGTTGAATCAAACTTCATTTTGAGTTGTAAATAGTTCTAGCCATGCGAAAATGGCTTGCTTAGTCTTCGAGTTTGATTATATGGGTTGAAATGATTCTCATACGATTCGATGTTGTGGCATGATATTTAGTTAGTACCCAATATGCTATGACTTTTCTAATATGATGTTTGGTTATTGAATTGTTCGATTTAGCCAAATTGTTAGTAGTCACAAGGTAGAGTTTCGCTAGCATGCTTATTGAACGATTTTAATGAGATATGATGTTCTGACCGAACCAACCTATAAGTGTTATATTCAACTATAGAACTCAATGAATCCACGTCTAGCTGTGTATCTATGAACCTCGGTAAATTGTATTTAGATTTTGTAATACCTTAAACCCTAATCCGGCGACGGATAGGGGCGTAGGGTGTTACAGTGGAAGTTCATATTTGTCATTTTATCACTCAAAGGTAAGGGTTTTCGGTGGATTTTAAGATTCTCTGTTCATAATGGTTTGGTTTGATATCAATTTAGGTGACTAAAATTGAAGTTTTCTCAATAAATTATAGGTTTTGGAGACCTCAGGATCAGTTTTGCAACAAAATAGTACCAGGTGTGTACCTAGAAACGTAGAAATTGAGGTTTTAGCAAAAGCCAAAAACCTCATTGTGAATGCCACACGAGCATGTGGTCGCCTCTGTGGTAGGCCATGCGTAAATGGCACGGCTGTGTGTTTGACGAAGGCTAGGCCGTAAACTAGACACAGCCATATGTTTGGTGAAGGCTAGGCCGTGCGCTAGACATGGCCATGTGGTGGCCAGGTGAGGCCGTGTGTGACACACGGGCTAGATCAAATTTGGCCATGTGGCTTACACGGGCTTGCAAGTCCACACGGGTAGTACAAAGAAGCGTGTGGGATTCTGGGCTAGGTCGTGTGATCCACACGGGCCAAAACTAATTTGGGCGTGTGTGCCATATGTGCGTGTGGGCCCACACGGGCAAGCACATAGGAGTATGGGCCAATTTATCTGAGATGTTCTCTAGGGTTGCATGGGTCAACCCAAACAACTGTGAGCCTACTGTAGAACTAGTAAGGGGGTAATTAGATCCTAAGTTGTATGATTTGTATGGCTATTATTGTATTCTGAGCATGATTACTACGATACATATTTGATTGCTCTAATTCATATAACTATATTAGTAATTAGTATGTAAGCATGTGAGCATGATATTCTGATTATCTGCACAGCATGTGAGCATGATATTTTGATTATCTGCACTTGCATTTACTGTATTTGTATTGGGGGTTGGGGATGATATATATTTTGGAGGAAGTGATTTGAAAGGCGTTTATGCCATTATCTGGCAGCTCAGCTGCAATATATCTAATATGTGTCGTATTCGGTGCAGCATGGTGTGTAGGGTTGGGTGGGTTTTAAACCCCGCATGGTTTGTAGGGATGGTCGAAGATTGTGTGTAGAGGCTAGGGGTAGGACTCTGATTCTTTTCTAACTGTATTTTTGTATCTGCTCTGATATGAGCTAAGGCTAGAATATGCATATGTATCTGATGCTATTATGGGCTAAAGCCCAGATCTGCATTTGATTCGGTAATGGGCCCAGGCCCAAATCTGTATTTGTAATAGGCTCAAGCCCAAATCTGAGATTGTCTGATTCTGATTCTCAGATTGTTTGTGCATGTTATTTCTGTGGGGATTACACACTGAGCTTACGTAAACTGACCCTTTTCTGTTTAATCTTTACAGGTAATCCCCAGACTTAGATAGTTTGGTGCAGCAGAGGACTCAACGGTGACCACACACTTATTAACCTGTGTTATTTTCATTTATGGGTTATTTTATTATTGGGTATTTGATGTAACTTTAGACTATCGGACTGTTTGGTTTGATTTGGGTTTAACTGTGGTTATTATGGTTTTATAACTGTTAAATATGACAAAAAGTTAGTTTTTTCTAAAAGCAAAGGTTTTCCTAAAATGAACGATTTTTCTAACTACAATGATTTCTAAAGCTTCCACAATAAATTATGTTTTTAAAACAGACCGAATAATTGAATAAGTGTTTTGAAATTGATAAGAGGCAATTAAAAGTACGAAAACTAAAATGGTTTTCGTGACGGCTAGGTTTTCAAACACCATTCCAAGTGACATCGCCACATTCGGCCATAACGTCCAGGCCAGGTTTAGGGTGTTACAGCAAAGGTATTATTTTTGCTCGGTTTTGGGTTAGAGTTGTGTTGAAGATGGATTTTGGGTAGTAGGTTGTTAGTGGGTTTGTGGAAAGGAAATTTAGGGGATAGTGGGGGAAGTTATCAGAATATTCTTATTTTGATTTTCTTTTAAAAAAATTTTGGTTTTCTTTCCCTTCCAGAATTGTTCTGACGTTTTCCTCCTATTGATCTCTGCAGAAATCTCCCTCTTCCTCTCCCTCTCTCTTTTCTATTTCTTCTAATCCATTATCCTTTTGTGCACTGTTTGATTTTGCTCGTTCAGTAAGTCCCTTTCTTCTTGTATAATAGAGTAACGATTGAATAGGAAATTGATTCTGCGAACTACTATGTATGAGAAGGTATTGAAGCAGCGATTTTCGCTTTTGAAGATTATTTTCTGCGTGTAGTCGTGGTTGTGGTGGTAAGTTTCGAGCATTCCCTAGTTTAGGTTTTGTATGAATTCGTTGATTGATTATTAATTCAATGTGGGGTTCACTAATTTTAGGATTCAGATGGCCCGGGAGTGTCTACGCTCCAAACCGATACTAGGTGTGTACTTGAAATGTAGAAAAATAAGAATCAGCAAAGGCCAAAAAACCTCAATGTAGATGCCACACAGCCATGTGGTAGGCCGTGTGTGATGACATGGCTGTGTGATCGACGAAGGCTAGGCTGTGCGCCAGACACGAACGTGTGGAGGCCGAGGTGTGGCCGTGTGAGCCACACGAGATTGACCAAATTGGATCGTGTTGGGCACACGGGCGTGTGGGCCCACACGGGTGGTCCACACAGGCGTGTGGGTTTCTGGGCCAATTCGTGTGATTGACACGGGTGAGGCCAATCTTCGTATGGGGGCACAGGTATGTGCGCCCACACGGGCAAGCCACACAGGCCTGTAGGCCCATTTCCCTAAAATTTTTCCTAGGGTTGCACAGGTCGTCCCCAAACGTCTATGGGCCTACTGTAGGGTCGGTAAGGGCTAAATAAACCCTATTTTGTATGATATGAGAACCTGATAGACTGAGATTCTGTACTGAGTATCATAGTATTATGCATGTCTGATTACTGTTCAATATGCCTATCTGCTATCTGATTAGTAGCATGTTACATTTGCATATCTGTTTCTGTTTCTGTTAATGGGGTGGGATGATGTATATTGGAGGAAGTGTTTTGAAAGCAAATTTACGGCTATTATCTGACAACATGGCTGCATTATATCTGATATGTGCCGCATCAGTACTATATAGTGTGTAGGGTTGGGTGGAAGTTTTAAACCCCACATGGTGTGTAGGGATGGTTGAAGATAGTCTATAGAGGATGGGGGTAGGATTTCTGATTTCTGACTTGCAATCTATATATGTATTTGTAATGGGCTTAGGCCCGAATCTGTATCTGCATCTGGAATGGGCTTAGGCCCAAAACTGTATCTATATCTATAATGGGCTTGAGCCCAAATTTATATCTATCTGATGTTTGATAATCTATATGTTTGCATGCCTAATTTTGCTGGGTTACACACTGAGTTTACGTAAACTCACCATTTTCTCTTTCTGTTCTGTATAGGTAAGCCATAGACTTAGGTAGATTGGTGCAATGCGACTTAGCGGTGACCACTTTACCATGAACTATTAAATTTACCTAATTTTGGTATTATTTAAGATTTGGTTTTTAATTGAGAGTTGTAACTTTCGGGGCTCTTTGGACTAGAAGGACTTTTAACTATTGGTTTTGATTTTGTTATTCATCTTATGCATGCTTTACCAAATATTTACTCTAAATTTGATAGTTTGCGAAAACAAAGGTGTTCTACAAGTTGAACTATTTTTACTTAAAAAAATGATGATTTTCGAAAGCTTCTACAATAAAATATGTTCAAGGAAAATCGAATAATTGTTTAAACATTTTTGAACTAGATAAAAGCAAACAAGAGCTAATAAACTAAAATGGTTTTGTTGAGTTAACTTCATTTTCAAAATCCATTCCATGTGACATCACCCGATTCTGCCATAATGTCTACACCGGGTTTAGGGTGTTACATTTAGTGGTATCAGAGTCATGTTTCAAAACTCAACTATGAATTTTGGGTTCTAAAATTTTATTTTAAGTATTAATTTTAAACATTTTTGGAAAATTTGTGAAAGAATGTGGTACACCGAGTCTCCGGCGTCGATCCTGTAAGTATTCTAAACTTATATAATTTATTTTGAATTACTGTAGATAACATACTCTGAAAACACTATGGCTAGTACTCTCTGAAATTGTAGTGAAACGAATAGAGATAGAAACTTCTGAAAACATTTTTGAACTTCTGATACTTATTGCATAAAATATTTGTTAATAAATACTAAAACTGATGCATAAAACTGTTAATTGTAGATAAATCAAATTAGACAATGAGTGCTCATGGAATTCGTAGACGTGGTATTCGAGGCTGTGGTAGAGGCTGTGAGGGGCTCGAGCTGAGTCCTCATCTTTGGGCAGTATGCTAAATCTAGATATGACTAAGATGCCGGTTTCTCCTGCTAGTGAGACTGGGTCCCAAAACCGTGCAGTTGGGGACAACGCATTGTCCCAGGCCATGCTGAGAATATTGAAGAGGGTCGCTTGACCCAATTCTGGATCTGAGTGCTGAGGGTCGGTAACTGAACGACTCTAGTCTAATGGAGCTGAGCTATTTAGGGGTGTCAAAAAAATCACCCCTAATGTGGCTGAGTACTAGTTGGAGGCCACTAAGAGAATTATGGATCATCTTGACTGTACCATTGAGCAGAAACTAAAGGGTGTAGTCTCCTTGCTTCGCGACAAAGCATACCAATGGTGGTTAATGGTTAAGGAGGGCATTCAGCCAGATCGATTGACTTGGGAGTTCTTTAAGACTACATTCCAGAACGAGTATGTAGGGAGTGTCAGGTTTGAGTACGAGAGGTGTGTCAGATTTGAGGATGGCCTAAGGGATAATCTAAGTGTTCTGATTGCTCCATAGAGGGAGCGTGAGTTCATGATTTTGGTTGAGAATGTGAAGATCACTGAGGATGTCAAGCGAGCTGAGCACCAAAACAGGGATCGGGAGAGGGGTAAGAACAAAAGGGATTTGGAGCCCTTGAGTTCTCTACAAAGGCCTAAGAAAAAAGCCAAATCTGATGGGCCAGTTAGAATAGGAGCCCTTGTTGCTTCTATTGGGGTGTTGCCTTGCCGAGATTGTGGTAGACGCTACCCGGGTGAGTGCTGGAGGAGGACTGGGGCATGTCTGAGGTGCGGGTTTAGAAAGCACCACATTCGAGAGTATCCGCTGAGGGCTGATCAGGTGCAAGCTCCGGGATCAGGTACTGTGTAGCCTCAGAGAGTAGTTAGCAGCCACCTAGGGGCAGATCATGGGCTAGGGGTGCTAATGGTGTGTACCGAGGGAAGAGAGCATTGGGCAGAGGTGCTGGGCAGCTAGAGGCAAGGCAGCTGGCTTTAGTTTATGCTACTCGATGTTGCAAGGATAGAGATGCTCCTGATGTCATCCCTGGTACGTTCCTTATATTTGATGTACCTTACATTGCTCTGATAGATAAATGATTTACTCATTCTTACATAGCTAGCTCTGTATCTGAAAATCTGGGGTTATCAGTTGAGAGTACTTCTAGCGAGGTTACTGTGATAAGTTCATTAGGGCAGTCTGTTCAGGTTAGTAAAATCTATAGGGATTTTCTCTTAGAGGTGCAAGGGACGGTCTTTCTAGTAGATTTAATGGAGCTTCCATTTGGGGAGTTCAACTTGATATTGGGAATAGATTGTCTAGTTAAGCATCGGGTCAGTTTGGATTGTGCAACAAAGAGGGTCATTCTGAGAACTAAGGAGAGTACTGAGGTAGTTGTAATCGGGGAATGTCGAGATTACCTATTTAATGTGATCTCCGCGCTTGTGGCTGGAAAACTGGTTCGAAAGGGGTGTGTTGCGTACTTGGCCTAGTCAGTGTTTCTACTTTTGGGGACTCTGCTGTCAGGGATATTTAAAATGTGAAGGATTTTCTAGATGTCTTTCTTGAGGAGCTACTAGGTTCACCTCCGAATTAAGAGGTTGAGTTCGGGATAGAGCTTCTTCCGAGTACAGCTCTATCGTCCATCGCTCCCTATCGAATGGTAGAAGGAGCTTAGGGAACTTAAGGCTCAACTTTAGGAGTTGTTGGATCGTGGTTTCATCCATCCTACTGTGTCTCCATGGGGAGCACCAGTTCTGTTCGTGAAGAAGAATGATGGGACCATGAGGATGTGTATCGACTACCGGCAGCTGAATAAGCTAACAGTTAAAAATAAGTATCAACTTCCAAGGATCGAAGACCTGTTTGATCAGTTCCAAGGAGCCTTTATATTCTCTAAGATTGATCTTCAATATGGATATCATTAGTTGAGGGTTAAAGAAACTTGTAACACCCCTTACCCGAGACCGTCTCTGGAGTCGAGCACGAGGCGTTACTGAACTTACCTTACTAATTCGAGGCATAAAAATTTACTTTTTAAAATTAATTCATTCACATTCATCCAATATCCCTAAAAAGAACCCTCGAGGCCCTAAAACGTGCAACTGAAACAGTTCGGGACCAAACTGGGAATATTAAAAATTTTCCGATTACTTACACAATTTAAAACAATTTATTTCACTATTCGTGGTAAGACTGTTCACCTGCGCAACAGTCACTAAATTAATTATAACTTGAGTTACGAAACTTGAAATTTAAATCCTTAATTTTTTACTGAAACTAGACTCATATATCTTCTTACCATAATTTTTCCAGAATTTTTAGTGTGGCCAATTAGTACAGTTTATTAGTTAAAGTTTCCCCTATTTCACAATCCTACTATTCTAACCTCTCCTTACTAAAAATCAATTATCTCTTAATACTGTTTTTATATTGTGATTTTTCTTGTCTCTAATGAAAATAGACTCACTAAGGAGTTTAGAAATATAAATTATGAATCATAATTATTTTTATAGAATTTTTAGTGAATTTTTAAAATCAGAATAGGGGACCACGAAATCCCTCTATACCAGTCTCACAAGAATTTAAATATCTCACAATACAGACTTCCTTTGCTTGCCCTGTTTCTTTCCTACGAAAGTAGACTCAATAAGATTTAATTTTATATCTCATTCACCATTTAATTCCATTCCTACAATTTTTAGTGATTTTTCACATCCACATCACTGCTGCTGTTATAGATCTGTTTCATAACTTTTTCCTCCATCATTTCTTTACATAAACGAACATTTAAGCATACATAACACCCATACATGTTCTTACTTAGCCATTTCAACAGCTAACCATCATCAAGCATTCACATACAAATCTTTGGTCATATTATAAGGACATACACACCATAATGACCAAGTCCCTATACATGCCATAACCCAAAACATTTCAAACGACAAAATACCGAGATAGCCTTTGATAGTGTGAAACAAGCTCCAACATCCTTTTGATTCCCGGGTTGGCTCGACTACTGTATAAATGAGAGAAAAGGAAAGGAGTAAGCTATAATGCTTAGTTTACAAGTAAATAAATAACAATATTCACCATCAAGAACTAAATCTTTATTATATTTCACCACTTACTCTTTAACTTTCCTGTTTATCATTCTTTTACCTGAACCTTCTCGTAACATAACCTGTATATTAGCCCATTGAACCGTTTGGAATACTAAGGATACTTGGGTTTTCTTGCCTGATAATAGCCTGGCAATGCCATGCTCTAGACATGGTCTTACATGGGATGTTCCTTGTCCTGCCAAAGCCATATATCTTATATGGACTTACATGGGATGTTCCCTGTCCTGCCAAAGCCATATATCTGATATGGACTTACATGGGATGTTCCTCAACTGTCTCAACCTGCCAATGCCATATGTCTGATATGGACTTACATGGGATGTTCCTCAACTGTCTTAACCCAAAATGTCATGACATCCCGTATCCCATACATTCCTAAGGTTCAAACAAGCTTTCTAATACTTTTTCTCTATTACCTCATCTTTGATTCAACTTGGAATATTCTCATAAAATAAATGTATATATGCTAGAAATTAACAAAATTAATATAAAATATTGAAATATTGCATTTATTTACTGTAAACTTACCTCGGTGCAAAATGCGATTGACTTGACAACTTAATCTTCTACCTTTTTCTTTCCTCAGTCTATCCCCAAATTTCGTTCTTCTTGATCTATAATTAGAAATTTTAGCTTATTTAATACCCACATTTATCAAAATAATCCTTAACTCTAACTTTGACAAAATTATGATTTTCCTCTAAACTTTTACATATTTACACTTTTTCCCCAAAGCTCAGAAATTAAAATTTTTCCCTAATTCTTATGTTTTATGACATTTTAATAATTTTCCCTTAATGGCAACATCAAATTCTCACTCTAGCATGTACTTATAAACAATAGGTATTTTTACCGGTTGTGCTGTTTTACTCGTTTTCACTTAAAACCGAGTAGCACAAGTTGTTTAACATAATTTAAAACCTCATATTCTATCATAAAACATCAAAATAAACACTTTTCATCTATGGGTATTTTTCCAAATATGAAGCCTAGGTTAAATTATTGCTAGAATAAGCTAAATCAAGTTACCGGGACTCCAAAAACGTAAAGAACATTAAAAACGGGGCTTGGAATCACTTACTATGGAGCTTGGAAGCTTGAAACAAACCCTAGCTATGGAGAACCCTTGAAATTTTGTCTTAATGAAGAAGATGGACATATTTTGCCATCTTTTTCCCTTTTTTAGTCTTTTAATTACCAAATGACTAAAATACCCTTCATTAAAAACTTTGGTTATTTCTACCTATGTATGTCCATTTTTGTCCATGAAAACCTAATGGTATAATTGTCATTTAAGGACCTCTACTTCAATTATGCTCTTCAATTAAATCCTTTAACATCTAGAATGTAACACCCCTAACCCGTATCCGTCGCGGGAGGGTTAGGAGGCATTACCATACAAGCACGAAAATTTAATAAACTCATCTATGCAACCTATAGCTCATTCGTTTCTACTCATGTTTCCATTTCCAACTTATCAAATACAAAATTTATGATTTCTAATATGCATCTTTCAATCCATAAGCACTTACCGAATGCACACACCCTCATTCTCAAAATTTCCACATTTAATCATCTTGTTCTCATTCAACCATACATAATCTTTAAGCATAAATTTCATAATGCATTATATAACAAGCATTAGTAACCGAATACACACAGCTTTCACATTCATTCATAACTAACATTATTAAGCTTAAAACCATATTTGAATAAAAGGTAACTCAGTAAGCCATTTTCGCATGGCTATACACATATATACATCATCAAAATGACACTTATTTATCAACAAAAGTCAATCCTATACATGCAATCATCAAGTTTAGATACTATAAGTACCGAATGGGCTTTGATAGTGTGGACGACTTTGACTTTGAGATTCCTGAGACCGTAGCTAACGAACGAGATCTATAAAACAGAGAATCAGGAGCAACAGAGTAAGCATTTATATGCTTAGTAAGTTTCAAGCAAGACAATCTTTTATAATTAAAGCATAGTAATCTTAAAACTTAACATTTACTTTTTGACCAAATATAAGCATGACTAAACATACCACCATTGTTCATGCATGGCAATTCAATTTTCTTTAAATGTAAGTTCATATCACACAGATAATTTCGTTTTATCCAACAAGTTTCATCCTTTAGCCAAATGCATCCAAAACAATTACAAAGCTAAATTAATACATATACACATAATCACATATTCATGTTACTTCACACCTCAACTGAATATACTCAATACTCAGAGCCAATTTTAACATATTTCCACTTGAATAAAAAATTTATGTATCATGAATAAGTCAAAGATTTTCATACAATCTTAGCAATGGCCGGAGCAGCACAATCTAAATGAATAACCACAATTTAAACCGAATCTAATTTACAATATATATATACGGTACATACCTGACTATCTTAGGGTAGTGAGCACATTAGTTGGGATTATTACAGCAAAATCACATATTTCCAGCACGAATGTCTTTGGGACTTAGCCCGGATATAACACCAGCACGAATGCCTTCGGGACTTAGCCCGAATATAACACCAGCACGAATGCCTTTGGGACTTAGCTCGGATATAGATCACTGAACCTTTGTCCATATTTATCCATCAGGTATACATTTCACAAAGTCTATCACATTGGAATTTCATTTGCTTCATTCGCATACAAGCACATAATGTATAACTTTCATTTAACATTTGGTCTATATGTACACAAGGATTACATATCCATCTAATTATCATAGCTTATTTTCTAGTGATCTGTAACACCCTTAACCCTTATCCGTCGCCAGAGGGTTATGAGGCATTACAAGACAAGTACAAAAATTCAAATGAACACCATACTCATAATTCTGGTTTGAACACTTGTAAAATAACAGTTAAAAAAAATGTAACTAAGTTCAATTAAAAGGTATGAGTAAATCTTAATGCTTATTCAATAAAATTTCAATCGCTTATTAAACTCTAGCATATACGCATAAATAGTCAATATGCATGGAACCAACATTTTATCTAAATAAGGAGTTATTATTCATGTGGTAAATGATCCTAAGTATAGTCGAACATGAGTCATCTCATGTTAATGAGTGCATTGATTCATTCGTAAGTCCAATTCATGTCAAAACATTAAGAACATTTATCAATTAACAACCACACATTCATATCAACTATACGGAATACATATGGTAACTCGGCAAGCCATTTTTGCATGGTTATACATATTTACAATATCAAAATGATACTTATTTAGAACCTAAAGTCAAACCTAGACATGCAATTATCAAAGTTTAACTACTAAAGTACCGAATTAAGCTTGGATAGTGTGGACAACTTTGACTTTGAGATCCCTGAGACTGTAGCTAACGAACGAGATCTATAAAACAGAGGAGCAAGGGCAAACAGAGTAAGCATTTCTATGCTTAGTAAGTTTTAAGCATCACAACAAAATTTAAGACTTATAATCCATTAACCTTTAATTAAACAAACTCACTCTCAATTCATATGGCCTCTTGGCCGAATATACACATGTATACATATAGATTTCAATACATATTTTCAATACTAACAAACATTAACCAACTAGGTCACACTCTTATTTGTAGCTCAAATAATCATTCACACATATGTATCGTTCTTCGATACTAATGATTCACAAAGTCATTGGCCGTATATTCACAAGTAAGCAAGGAGATTTTAGCACATACTTCATTACACGAATATAACAAAACCGAATAGATCATTCACATATTCAGAAATATATCTTCAATCACATTTATTTTATTCCTTGATACTAATGATTTACTTCGAAATCAACGCACAAATTAAGTAGGTGTTACGTACCTGACCATCTTAAAGCATTAAGCATATTGCTGGAATCGTTACGCTGAAATTGCATATTTCCAGCGCAACTATTTGCGGAACTCTAGTCCCGATTTAATTTAATTCTTGCACTAAGCCTGCAAGACTTAACCCGGAAATGGTTCAAGCACGTAGCCTGTGGGTCTTAGCCCGGTTATGAATCCAGCACAGGCCTGCGGGTCTTAGCCCGGTTATAAATCCAGCACAAGGCCTGCGGGTCTTAGCCCGGTTATAAATCCGGCATAAGGCCTGCGGGTCTTAGCCTGGTTATAAATCCAGCACAAGGCCTGCGGGTCTTAGCCCGGATACACCTCAATTATCATGCACATTTATTTGCATATTAGCTCATCTCATATAACATAACACATTAGTATTTCATTTACTTTACTCAAATACAAGCACAACATGATTATCAACCATTCAACTTTCAGTTCCATAGCCACATACAAGGAACACATATTCATTTCACTAACCAACTTAATTTCTATAACCATTTGGCTATAATCCATATGCACAAATTATTTATCTCACAACTTAAGTCAAGTAGAATCAATAGGTCACCATTTATCTATTATGCATATATCAAGACATCATCAATTATATATATACTAAAGTGTCTACTCAAAACTTACCTCGAACTTTTCTGAACAACTACGGGTTGGCTATTCCGTCACTTTGGCTTTCCCCTTATCCGAAATTGCCCTTCTATGCTCTTGAGCTTCATAAACATAATTTCAATTATCAAAATCTTATTTTATTATCTTATAGCCGAATTTTTCTTAAGGTAAACAAGATATATATTTTATACATATATATATATACGTCACATAAATCATAATCACATTTTCCCTTAGACACGAACATTACACAATTCATTCACAAAATACCATTCGGCCAATTCGCAATATACTCTTATTAAGCCGAATTTACATATGTATATTTGATATCAACTTAACATTCTTTCCTACGCTTACAAACGACATTACAAGATATGTTTATTCTTTTTAACCATTATGCTAAGCCGAAACTCTTACTTAGTTAATAAGTCTTTCACTACTTCAATTTGTGTACATTGCAGCTCAATTCTCTCATTTAGTCTATAAATCGTAACATTTGTAGCTCATTACAACATAACTCAATGGTTTCTATCCTCTCCTACAAGCAATTCATGGCCAAACACCAAATTGGCATAAAATTCACATTGTCTTACTTGTTTAACGATTTAACTCATACTATTATCCAATCACAACACAAGGTACCAGAACACAAAAATTCAAGTTACTCTAAACCTCATAGCCGAATGCTTAATTTGCAATAATCTTCAAATTCCTACTCATTACTTAAATTCTAGGATAAACTAATATTCAAACATGAGTCACTAAAGAATTTAACAACAGGCCGTATGTTTCCATACTAATATTTGTCATAAAAATTTGGACCATGAATAAGTTTCACCATTCACTTATCAATTCCTACCATTTACTTAAAAAATCCAATGCATTAAGCATCAACCAAAGCCTCATAAACATCCATGGATAATTCCCCTCATAAAACCACATTGATCGAATGTATTTTCATCAATCAATAGCAAAAATTCAACCATGGGCTAGGTAGGAATTAAACTAACAACTTAAATTATGCAAAAATTTCAAAGAATCAAAGTAACCATACCTTTAAAATCAAGCTATGCAAATGTCGAATGCTACCTCCTATTTCCTTCTTTCTTTTTTTTTTTTTACTCCATTCGGCCAAAACAAGAGAAAATGAATATGAATTTTCTTTTTTACTATTTCATGCAATTAGCTTGATAATTAAATTACCACTTTGGCCTTCTTATTTGCATGATTCCTCCACTATGCATGACCTTATATGTCAATGCAAAAATGTTTTGGTTTAATCACAAATTACCTCCCTCATATTTAAAGAACATCCACCATCGGTAATCACCTACTATCCCACTTATTTTTCTTTTCCCTCAATTAAGTCATATTTCACAAATTTCACATGAAATTATAAAAATTAAAGCACTAACTTTCACCTATAAACATACACATATTGAGAGCATAAAATTTGGCATTTAAAAATATTGAACAGCTCAGTTTTGTGGTTCCGAAACCATTTCCCTACTAGGGTTGGATCAGGGCCGTCACAACTCTGCCCCCTTTTTAGATTTTCGTCCTCGAAAATTTCTTACCAGTAAATAGATTAGGGTATCGTTCTCTCATTGAATCCTCGAGTTCCCAGGTCGGTTCTTTGACCCCGTGCTTGTGCCGCAATACTTTCACGAACAAAATCTTTTTATTTTGCAATTCTTTCGTCTCGTGTGCCAAAATTTGAATCGGTTCTTCCTTATAACTTAAATCAGACTGTACTTCAACCTCGACGGGTTAATCATATGCGAGGGATCGGATCTATAACGGTGGAGCATTGAAACATGAAAAATGTTGTGGATCTTTTCAAGTTCAGGGGGCAAAATTAGCCTATAAGCAACCGGCTCGATCCTTTCTGATATCCCATATGGTCCGATGAATCTCGGACTCAATTTGCCTTTACGGCCAAATCGAAGTATCTTTTTCCATGGTGAAACTTTCAGGTAGACTTTTTCTCTAATCTGAAACTCTATATCTTTACGCTTCAAATCTGCATATGATTTCTGGCGATCCGATGCTGCTTTCAAGCTATCACGGATTATTTTCACTTTCTGCGCGGCTTCTTTAATTAAATCTACTCCGTATAACTTATTCTCGCTGAGTTCGGTCCAAAACAAAGGTGTACGGCATTTACGACCGTATAAAGCCTCGTAAGGTTCCATCTTGATACTCGTTTGAAAACTATTATTGTAGGCAAATTCAATCAACAGTACGATTTCTGCCATGAGCCACTAAACTCGAGAATACAACATCTCAACATATCCTCGAGTATCTGAATCGTTCTTTCGGACTAACCGTCAGTCTGGGGATGGAAGGCAGTGCTAAAATGAAGCTTAGTACCCAATGCCTCATACAATTTCTTCCAGAATCGAGAAGTAAATCTGGGATCTCTATCCGAAACAATAAAGGTCGACACTCCGTGCAATCATACGATCTGAGAAACGTACAATTCTGCCAACTTATCAAGTGAAAAGTCCGTACTAACAGGGATGAAATGAGCTGACTTCGTTAATCTATCAACAATAACCCATATGGAGTCTTTCTTGCTCAGAGTTAGTGGTAAACCAGACACAAAGTCTATCGTAACTCGATCCCACTTCCACTCGGGTATCAGGATCGGCTGAAGTAATCCCGAAGGCACCTGATGTTTCGCTTTTACTTGCTGACATATCAGACACTTAGATACGAAATCAGAGATGTCCTGTTTCATACCGTGCCACCAATATTGACGTTTCAGGTCGTTATACATTTTTGTACTACCCGGATGAATCGACATTTGGCTATTATGAGCCTCACTCAGAATTGTCGAAATAAGCTCTGAATTTTTTGGAATGCACAATCGATCTTTGAACCTCAAACAATTACTTTCATCAATTCTAAACTCTGAATCAATACCAGAATCACACTGAGCTCGTTTAGCAACCAAATCATCGTCGACTTTCTGAACTTCACAAATTTGCCGTATTATCACTGGTTTTGCTCTTAACTCGGCTATCAACGCATCATCTACTGACAAAGACAATTGTACGTTCATTGCTCGCAAAAAATAAGGATTTTCTGCTAACAGTGTCTGCAACTACATTAGCTTTTCTCGGGTGATAGTCAATGACAAGCTTGTAGTCTTTAAGTAACTCTAACCATCGTCTTTGTCTCAGATTCAAATCTCTTTGAATCATTAAATATTTGAGACTCTTATGATCGGAAAAGACTTGGCATTTCTCCCCAAACAGATAGTGACACCAAATCTTCAGAGCAAAAACAATAGCAGCTAACTCAATATCATGAGTCGGATAGTTCTGCTCGTGAGGCTTTAACTGCCTCGAAGCATAAGTGACAACTCGGCCCTCTTGCATCAAAACGCAGCCTAAACCGTTCAAAGATGCATCACTATAAACCACGAACTCTTTACCGAATTCTGGCTCAACTAACATTGGAGCTTCCATCAAAAGAGTTTTCAGCTGGTTGAAACTTTTCTGATACTTTTCTGACCACTCGAATTTGACGTGTTCTTGTAGCAATTTCGTCAATGGTGTCGCAATCATCAAGATAGTACCCGGCAAGTCCCAAGAAGCTCCGAATTTTTGAAACATTTCTCAGAGGTTTCTAGTCGAGAATAGCTGAAATTTTGTTCGGATCGACTCGAATACCAGAAGCAAACACTAATGACCCAAAAAGCTGACCTCGCACAACCAGAATTCACATTTACTGAATTTTACGTACTACTGATTATCACGTAAAGTCTGAAGGACAAGTCTTAAATGCTCGGCATGCTCGATCTAATTGCGAAAATAAATCAAAATGTCATTGATGAACACCACCACAAATCGATCCAGAAACTGCCTAAACACCCGATTCATCAAATCCATGAAAACCGCAGGGGCATTTGTGAGCCCGAACGGTATCACTAGAAATTCGTAGTGTCTGTACCTCGTTCGGAAAGCGGTCTTTGGCACGTCGGAATCTCTAACTCTCAACTGATAATAACCGGATCGCAGATCAATCTTTGAAAACATTGAAGCTCCTTTTAGCTGATTGAATAAGTCGTTGATTCGGGGCAACGGATATTTATTCTTTATAGTGGCTTTATTCAATTGTCTATAGTCGATACACATTCTCATAGTCTCATCTTTCTTTTTTGCAAACAAAACTAGTGCGCCCCAGGGTGAGAAACTCGGTCGTGCAAAACCTCTATCTGTCAATTCTTGCAACTGGGATTTTAATTCCTTTAACTCGGTAGGTGCCATACGGTACGGGGCAATCGAAATCAGAGTTGTACCCAGAACCAACTCTATACCGAGCTCAACCTCTCTAACAGGTGGCAATCCCGATAATTCCTCGGGAAACACATTCAGATACTTACTAACCACAAGTATAGCCTTGAACCTTTGTTCGAATATCTTGCTATCTAGTACATATGCCAGATAAGCTTCACAGCCATTTCTCATGTATTTCTGAGCTGACATGGTAGTTATTACAGCAGGTAGCCCGTTTAAATCAGTGGACTCAATCCGAATTATCTCATTATTCGAACATCGCAAATCGATAGTCTTTCGCTTGCAATTCACTACAGCATCGTGCACAGTCAACCAATCCATTCCGAGAATAATGTCAAATTCATCGAAGGGTAAAAGCATCAAGTCGGCCGGGAAGCACAAATCTCAAACCATTAGGGGACATTTCTTGCACACTTTATCAACTAGAACACAACAACCCAAAGGGTTTGACACTCGAATCACAAACTCAGTAGACTCAACCGGAAGAGTCTTACTGGATGCTAAAGTTTCACACACATACGAATGGGTTGAACCGGGATCAATCAGAGCGATAACATCAGTATTAAAGAGAGTAAAAGTACGGGTAATAACATCCAGAGAAGAAGCCTTCTCCCGGGAACGAATAGCGTACGCTCTGGCAGGTGCATGAGCCTCGGATCTAACTGCGGTGTCTCTGGTCCCTCTCTGACTGCTGCTAGTATTTACCCCACGCCTCGGTGGTCTACCTCATGCTGCTGTACCACTAGGTCTCTGACTCGGATTAGTATTCCATTCATCCAATTTCGAACAATCTTTAATAAAGTGATCGGCGGATCCACACTTGTAACAGGAGCGGTCATGAAATCTACAACTCCCCGAGTGCCATTTACCATAATATTTCCAATCAGATCTGCCCCGACGTTCATTGCCAACACTGGCGACTGAAGTAGCTCGTGAACTCACAGTGGTCGATGATGATCACGTCTAGAAAAGTCTGAAATATTCTTAGATCAGCCCGAATCATCTCGAATTTTTTTGGATGATTGTTGAATAGACTTTCCCGCAGATCTCTTACAGAACTCTCTGGCTCTGTCTTCAGCCTTTCTCTTTTCATTACCGAGCTCTTCGACTTTGCAAGCCCGCTTGACAAGTACGACGAACTCTTTGATTTCCAGAATTCCAACCGGCAATCTGATATCTTCGTTTAATCCATCCTCAAAGCGTTTACACATGATGGCCTCGGAGGATACACACTCACGAGTATATCAGCTGAGTTGTACAAATTCTCTCTCATATTCGGTTACTGTCATACGGCCTTGTTTAAGCTCAAGAAATTCCTTCCGTTTCTGATCGATAAATCTCTGGCTGATATACTTTTTGCGGAATTTGGTTTGGAAAAACTCCCAGGTGACCCGCTCTCTTGACACAACCGAAACCAACGTATTCCACCAATAGTAAGCAGAATCGCGTAACAGAGATACCACGCATTTTTTAAACATTCCTCAGGCATACACGATAGTTCATCGAACACTCGGATTGTATTATCAAGCCAAAACTCGGCCCGCTCAGCGCCATCGCTAGCTGTAGCCTGGAACTCTTCATCCCCGTATTTTCTAATTTTTTCGACTGGGGGTCTACTCGATCTCAACGGATCGGTCACAGGAGGGGCCACATATGTCGGAAGCGGAGTATTTGGGGGCGGGGGTTGTGGAACAACTGGATTAGTTTGAAGGAATTGAGTGAACCAATCACTCACCATTGCATAGAAGGCTTGTCTCGTGTCATCATCTCGATAATTGGTATTCGGCTAAGAGTCATTCGGCGCTGTCCCTTGCGCGGGAGCAGGCGCTACGCTCTCAACATCATCTGCTACAGCTCGATCAGGTTCGGAATTCATTTTTAAACATAAATCACATTTCAAATGTTAGAAGTCATCACACTATCGCATTAACACAAAATGGCATGTATAGCTAGACTTACTCACGCTACGTTAGTCCAAGAATCGACTAAACCGTAGCTCTGATACCAATAAAATGTAACACCCTTAACCCTTATCCGTTGCCGGAGGGTTATGAGGCATTACAAGTCAAGTACAAAAATTCAAATGAACTCCATACTCATAATTCTGGTTTGAACACTTGTAAAATAATAGTTAAAAAAAATGTAACTAAGTTCAATTGAAAGGTATGAGTAAATCTTAATGCTTATTCAATAAAATTTCAATCGCTTATTAAACTCTAGCATATACGCATAAATAGTCAATATGCATGGAACCAACATTTCATCTAAATAAGGAGTTATTATTCATGTGGTAAATGATCCTAAGTATAGCCGAACATGAGTCATCTCATGTTAATGAGTGCATTGATTCATTCGTAAGTCCAATTCATGTCAAAACATTGAGAACATTTATCAATTAACAACCACACATTCACATCAACTATATGGAATACATATGGTAACTCGGCAAGCCATTTTCGCATGGCTATACATATTTACAATATCAAAATGATCCTTATTTAGAACCTAAAGTCAAACCTATACATGCCATTATAAAAGTTTAACTACTAAAGTACCGAATTAAGCTTGGATAGTGTGGATGACTTCGATTTTGAGATTCCCGAGACCATAGCTAACGAATGAGATATATAAAACAGAGGAACAAGGGCAAACAGAGTAAGCATTTCTATGCTTCATAAGTTTTATGCATCACAACAAAATTTAAGACTTATCATCCATCAACATTTAATTAAACAAACTAACTCTCAATTCATATGGCCTCTTGGCCGAATATACACATGTATACATATAGATTTCAATACATATTTTCAATACTAACAAATATTAACCAACTAGGTCACACTCTTATTTGTAGCTCAAATAATCATTCACACATATGTATCGTTCTTCGATACTAATGATTCACAAAGTCATTGGCCGTATATTCACAAGTAAGCCAGGAGATTTTAGCACATACTTCATTACACGAATATAACAAAATCGAATATATCATTTACATATTCAGAAATATATCTTAAATCACATTTATTTTATTCCTTGATACTAATGATTTACTTCGAAATCAACTCACAAATTAAGTAGGTGTTACGTACCTGACCATATTAAACCATTAAGCATATTGTTGGAATTGTTATGCCGAAATCGCATATTTCCAGTGCAACTATTTGCGAAACTCTAGTCCCGATTTAATTTAATTCTTGCACTAAGCTTGGAAGACTTAACCCGGAAATGGTTCTAGCACGTAGCCTGCGGGTCTTAGCCTGGTTATGAATCCAGCACAGGCCTGCGGGTCTTAGCCCAGTTATAAATCCAGCACAAGGCTTGCGGGTCTTAGCCCGGTTATAAATTCGGCACAAGGCCTGCTGGTCCTAGCCCAGTTATAAATCCAGCACAAGGCCTGCGGGTCTTAGCCCGGATACACCTTAATTATCATGCACATTTATTTGCATATTAGCTCATCTCATATAACATAACACATTAGTATTTCATTTACTTTACTCGAATACAAGCACAACATGATTATCAACCATTCAACTTTCAGTTCCATAGCCACATACAAGGAACACATATTCATTTCACTAACCAACTTAATTTCTATAACCATTCGGCTATAATCCATATGCACAAATTATTTATCTCACAACTTAATTCAAGTAGAATCAATAGGTCACCATTTATCTATTATGTATATATCAAGACATCATTAATTATATATATACTAAAGTGTCTACTCAAAACTTACCTCGAACTTTTCTAAACAACTACGGGTTGGCTATTCCGTCACTTTGGCTTTCCCCTTATCCGAAATTGCCCTTCTATGCTCTTGAGCTTCATAAACATAATTTCAATTATCAAAATCTTATTTTATTATCTTATAGCCGAATTTTTCTTACGGTAAACAAGATATATATTTTATACATATATATATACGTCACATAAATCATAATCACATTTTCCCTTAGACACGAACATTACACAATTCATTCACAAAATACCATTCGGCCAATTCGCAATATACTCTTATTAAGCTGAAATTTACATATGTATATTTCATATCAACTTAACATTCTTTTCTACGCTTACAAACGACATTACAAGTACAAATAACTAAGATATGTTTATTCTTTTTAACCATTATGCTAAGCCAAAACTCTTACTTAGTTAATAAGTCTTTCACTACTTCAATTTGTGCACATTACAGCTCAATTCTCTCATTCAGTCCATAAATCGCAACATTTGTAGCTCATTACAACATAACTCTATGGTTTCTATCCTCTCCTACAAGCAATTCATGGCTGAACACCAAATTGGCATAAAATTCACATTATCTCACTTGTTTAACGATTTAACTCATACTATTATCCAATCACAAGGTACCAAAACACAAAAATTCAAGTTGCTCTAAACCTCATAGCCAAATGGTTAATTTGCCATAATCTTCACATTCCTACTCATTACTTAAATTCTAGGATAAACTAATATTCAAACATGAGTCACTAAAGAATTTAACAACCAGCCGTATGTTTCCATACTAATAATTGTCATACAAATTTGGACCATGAATAAGTTTCACCAGTTACTTATCAATTCCTACCATTTACTTAAAAAATCCAATGCATTAAGTATCAACCAAAGCCTCATAAACATCCATGGATAATTCCCCTCATAAAACCACATTGACCGAATGTATTTTCATCAATCAATAGCAAAAATTCAACCATGGGCTAGGTAGGAATTAAACTAACAACTTAAATTATGCAAAAATTTCAAAGAATCAAAGTAGCCATACCTTTAAAATCAAGATATGCAAATGCCGAATGCTACCTCCTATTTCCTTCCTTCTTTTTTTTTTTTTTTTACTCCATTCGGCCAAAACAAGAGAAAATGAATATGAATTTTCTTTTTTACTATTTCATACAATTAGCTTGATAATTAAATTACCACTTTGGCCTTCTTATTTGCATGATTCCTCCACTATGCATGACCTTATATGTCAATGCAAAAATGTTTTGGTTTAATCACAAATTACCTCCCTCATATTTAAAGAACATCCACCATCGGCAATCACCTACTATCCCACTTATTTTTCTTTTCACTCAATTAAGTCATATTTCACAAATTTCACATGAAATTATAAAAATTAAAGCACTAACTTTCACCTATAAACATACACATATTGAGAGCATAAAATTTGGCATTTAAAAATATTTAACAGCTCGGTTTTATGGTTCCAAAACCACTTCCCGACTAGGGTTAGATCAGGGCCATCACATGATCATTCGGCTACATGCCTTGTACACAACTATCTCATAAACAAATTTAGGTAAAGTAAGGTCAATGAGCCGTGATTCATGTATCATACACTTATAACATGCCATTCTAACTTTTTATGCTAAACTAAATTACTTAAAACTTACCTCAAACTTTTCTGAGTAACTACGGGTCAGCTACACCGTCACCTTAGCTTTTCCTTTATCCGATGTTGCCCCTCTATGCTTTTGAGCTAAGTTAAACAATTCAATTATATCAAAACTCCATACCCTTCACTTGCTCATTACACTTTCATTCAAAACAAGGATTACATTCTCTTTACCACACACACATTTGACTAAATGTATACCAATCACCAATCACGACTAAATCATTGATTAACCAAATATGCATAGTCTCAATTTAAACCATTCGGCACTCACATACATATAACTAAGAGTTATTTCTCTGAATCATTACTTTCGGCATATTAAGCAATGAAATTAACATAGATGATAAGCCTTAAACCAAATATAGTTTCCTTAGTAAAACACATATACGGCATCTTCATGTGCTCAATTAAAGTTATCATGAATTTCTAACACATTAGCACATATATATTCATCCATAAGAGCTAGCATTTAAGCATCAATTCTTGTATAAATTCAGCCGAATGTCTATATAATTACAAGGCACATACATATGTCGTATATAGAACTATCATAAAAACACCATCCTTTCAATTTCGATTCAAAGTCACACCACCATCATAAATCTAATTCACGTCCCACCTTTAAAGCATTTAGCAACCTTTTCCTTAGAATATGCATCATGGCCGAATGCTTCACTAATGTTCTCAAAAACATTTCAATTTCAATTATAAAATACTCAAAGTCGAATCTTCTAACCTAATTAACAAAGTCTTTCACAATTTAATTTACAAGCATATAACTCAATTCATTTGATTATCACATAATTTACTATCAATTCAAGCTTTTTGTCAAATTAAACTTAATCCAACAATTTCCTCAACTATTAGCTACATTCACATTCGACAAATGCACAATTGCCTATACATCTCACAACCGATTACCAACTTGTCACAAAGTCCTCAAAGCTATTCTTTTTACCATCTAATAACTCCATTTGCACTTAACATCATCACCCATCAATATTTCATACAAAAACACCCATGACCGAATGAAATTCCTCTAAATTTAAGCCATGGGCTAGATAGAATACTAGCTATCAACTAAAAATGCACCAAAAATTTCAAAGAAAATAATTAAACATACCTTAATCTAGCCTTAAGAAGTGCCGAATGCTAGAAGCCTATTTCTCCTCTCTTTTCACTTTAGAATCGGCAATGAAGAATAACCAAGAACAACTTTGTTCTTTTCACCCATTTCTTTTATTATTTAATTATCTAATATGTTAACAACCCATTAAACATTATTTACCATTATAAAATACTAAAATAATTATTAAAGTAATAGCATGGCCGGCCACTAATATGAAAAATGGATATTTGACATGCAAATCCATTCGTTTTACAACTCTTTATACTTAATCTCTTGAAATTAGCCACACATATAATTAAATCTTCTTACACAAGTCCTTTTTATTTCAAGACACATTCAATTTGCAAAAATCAAAGCATAAAAAAATTCACACATGCATGAGCACATATTTTTGACACAAATTATTTTATTCAATTATTACTGTGACTCGGTTTAGCGGTTCCGAAACCACTTCCCGACTAGGGTCAAAATAGGGCTGTCACATAGAACTCATATTTATCAACTTTTGCAATTAAGCCCTAATAGGCAAATTAGTCATGCAATTCATAAAAATTCTATCAATACTTTAACACATACATCTAATCACTCTGTAAATCATAAAAACTAATCGGAATAAACTCTTCTATCTCAGATCTGTGGTTTCACAACCACCATTCCGTTTAGGCCTTTTTTTGGGATGTTACATTTCTCCCCCTTTAGGGATTTTCGTCCCCGAAAATCTTGCGTGCGAATAGGTTTGGATACTATTTTCACATAGCCTCTTCAGGCTCCTATGTAGCCTCGTGTACCCCATGTCTATTCCAAAATACTTTCACAAGTGCAATACTTTTGTTCTTTAATTCCTTGACCTCGAGCTAAAATCTTTATCGGTTCTTCACCATAAGTCATATCTGGCTGAATTTCAACCTCTGTCTCTGAAATCACATGTGACGGATCAGAACGGTAACGACGTAACATGGACACATGAACACATCATGAATCTTCTCTAACTCTGTCAGCAACGCCAACCGATATGCTAATGGCCCAACTGTTTCAGTCACTTCAAACAGTCCAATAAAACATGGACTTAGTTTGCATTTCTTGCCAAATCTAAAGACTTTCTTCCATGGGGATACTTTCAAGAACACTAGGTCACCAATTTGATACTCAATCTCTTTTCTTTTCAAATCTGCATAAGACTTTTATCTATTTGAAGCTGCTTTCAAGCAATCTCTGATAACCTTCACTTTCTCTTTAGTTTCTTTAACTAAGTCAACCCCGTAAATCTGATTTTCTTTACGCTCCGTCCAATACAAAGGTATGCGACATTTACGTCCCTACAGAGCTTCATAAGGTGCCATCTTCAAACTTGACTGATAACTATTATTATAGGCAAACTCTACCAATGACAAATATTTTTCCCAACTACCTTGAAATTCTAAGACACAACATCTGAGCATATCCTCAAGTACCTGAATAACTCTCTCTGACTGACCATCGGTCTGAGGATAGAAAACTGTACAAAAACTCAACTTTGTGCCCAAAACTTCCTGTAACTTCTTCCAAAACCGCGAAGTGAGTCTCGGGTCTCTATCTAAAATAATCGATAACGGTACTCCATGTAGTCTAACTATCTCTAAAATATAGAACTCGGCCAACTTGTCAAGTGAATAATCCATATGAATTGGAATAAAATAAGCCGACTTTGTTAGCTTATCAATCACAACCCATATTACATCTTTCTTTCTCGGTGTCAACGGCAATCCTGTCACAAAATCCATAGTAACTCGATCCCATTTCCATTCAGGAACTAACACAGGTTGTAATAAACCTGAAGGTACCTGATGTTTAGCTTTTACCTACTGACAGATCAAGCATCTAGAAACAAACTCTGAGATATCTCTCTTCATTCCTGCCTACCAATACATTTTCTTCAAATCATTATACATTTTTGTACTACCTGGATGAATAGACAAGGAACTACTATGTGATTCCTCTAAAATCTTTCGAATAAGCTCATCATTCTTTGGTATACATACTCGATTTCTGAACATCAAACAACCGTCAGAACTAATCTGAAGATCTGACTATATAACATCAAACAACTGTCAGAACTAATCTGAAAATCTGACTCTATACCTGACTCACACTGAGCTCTTTTGGCTTGTAACTCACTATCATCTTTCTGAACTTTACAAATTTCTTCAAGAAACATTGGTTTAGCTCTTAATTCGACTAAGATAGGACCATCATCAAACAATGATAACTGAGTATTCATAGCTCGCAAAGCAAATAAAAATTTCTGACTCAATGTATTGGCTACAACATTAGCCTTACCCGGATGATAATCAATAACCAAATCCTAGTCGTTAATCAATTCAAGCCACCTGCGCTACCTCAAATTTAAATCTTTTTGTGTCATCAAATATTTCAAACTTTTATGATCAGTAAATATTCGGCATTTCTCACCATACAAGTGATGTCTCTAGATTTTCAGCGCAAATACAATGGCAGCCAATTCTAAATCATATGTCGGATAATTTTTCTCATGTGGCTTTAGCTGTCTCGAGGCATAAGCAATTACCTATCATTCCTGCATAAGTACACAGCCTATTCCATTCAAGGACGCATCACTGTAAAACACAAACTCTTTACCCGGTTCTGGTTTTACTAAGATAGGAGCTTCAGTCAACAATGCATTTAACTTGTCAAAACTCTGCTGACACTTTTCATTCCATTCAAACTTGACATCCTTCTGTAGCAATCCTGTCAATGGGGTAGCTATCATGGAAAATCCCTCTACAAATCGTCTATAATAACCGGCGAGACTAAGAAAACTTCTGACCTCTGATACATTCCTAGGAGGCTTCCAATCAACAATGGCTGAAATCTTGCTTGAATCAACTCTAATACCTTCACCTGAGACTATATGTCCAAGAAAATCGACTTCCTGTAACCAGAACTCACTTTTGCTAAACTTAGCATAAAGCTGATTATCTCTCAAAGTCTGTAAAACTGTTCTCAAATGCTTTGAATGCTCAGTCTCATCATGGGAATAAATCAATATATCATCAATGAACACAACTACAAATTTATCCAAGTAAGATCTAAAAATTTGATTCATTAAGTCTATGAAAATGGCAGGAGCATTAGTTAGGCCAAATGGCATCACAAGGAACTCATAATGGCCATACGTAGTCCAGAAATCAGTCGTTGGAACATTTGACTCTTTAACTCGCAACTGATAATATCCGGATCTCAAATCTATCTTGGAGAACACAGTAGCTCCCTTCAATTGATCAAACAAATCATCAATTCTAGGCAGTGGATACTTATTCTTAATAGTTACCTTGTTAAGCTGCCGATAATCTATGCACAATCGCATCGAACCATCTTTTGTAACAGCCCAATTTAGATCCTAGTTGGGACGGTGGTTTCAAGATCACGAATTCGAGTTAGAAAAAATATTTTAAAATTATTTTATGTATTTATTATGTGTGAATTTATATCTGTGAAATTTTCATGATTTAATTTTATCGTTCGGGTGCCCGATTAAAGAAAAGAACTTAATCACGTAAAAAAAAATTTGATGGTTTAAAGTATAAGGGCTGAATTGTTAGTGGCTTTTTAAATTGAAGTATTTAAGTTTAATTAGCCATTTAATTACTAGTGGGACGATGGTAAGTATATACCATATAGTTTTATGTTATTTTTATTAAAGATATATAAATGTGTAAGTTAAACCTTATTTTATATTAAGATATAATATATATTATAAGGCATAAACATGAAAGCCATATCATGTGCATTTACTTTATTGAATGGACAATAAAGGGCTTATATGATATGACCTTGTTATAAATTCAATAAGGTTAATTTGGGAAAACAATGTTATATGTTAAAGTATTATAAAACATATTATAAACCAATATTAGTGCTCATATTTTTACCTCACCATTACCGAAACTAAAGAAAAAAAGAAAGAAATGAAGAAAGTTAAGGTGCAGCCGCCTTCCAAGCTCGATTGAAGGTTCGTTCTTTGTCAGTTTTTGATAATTTTTACGTTTTTGAGATTGTTGCTTCGAGTGCTACTAAACCCATGCTTGAATTTTTGATTTTGATGAATATTTTGAGTTATGCCATTGATGAGAGCTTGTGATTTTTATTGTTTGATGATGTTATATGGAGGATATATTTTGGGTTAATATATTTTTTATGGGAATTTTTGATGATTTTGAGTAATTAGGACTTAATTGCAAAAATAAAAGTTTGAGGGACTAAAATGTGAAATTGATGGAATATATGGACTTGTATGAGTGTGGGTAAAATTCAGCCAACATGGGTATATTGAAATTTTGTATTTTTTGTGCTTTGTGCAATAGGGACTAAATTGTAAAAAGTGTAAATGTCAGGGGTAAAATGGTAATTTGCCAATTGTTGTGTTTTTGGACTAAATTGAATGAAAATATGTTTGAACGAGCTTAATTTGAATATGTTTAAATCAAAAATCAAAGAAATCAGATTTAGATAGGTGGAAAGATAAAAGTCGTCGACTAGTCGTCCTGTTCCGTTTTACATCGTTCGAAGTAAGTTTATAAGCATATATGTGTTGTTAATTATGAATAAACATGAGATTTATATGTTGATTTGTAATATGTGAAATTAATGTATAGAAATGATAGTATGAAATATAGCACTAAGTGTGCGAGTTGTTAAATGTGACTACACTAAGTGTGTGAGTTGTTAAATGTGATAGCACTAAGTGTGTGATACATTACAAGGATTTGGCACTAGTGTGTGAGTTTTTAAATGTGATGGCACTAAGTGTGCGATACGTTACAAGGATTTGGCACTAAGTGTGCGAGATGTTAAATGTGATGGCACTAAGTGTGCGATATGTTATAAGGATTTGGCACTAAGTGTGTGAGTCTGTTGATCCTTTAAGTGTATCGATTAATGAATGTGTAATCGAGCTAAAATGATTAGGTACGTGATAGTTGATTTTTTTATGTGAAAATAAGCTAATTTGGTTACTCGATATGTGATGAAAATGATACATGATGTTATTGTAAGTATAGGTGTGAATATGAGATGTGTATTCGGCCTTATAATAGTATGAATATGTGATATTAAAGATTTATTAATGAGTAAGCGTATATGGATACGTCTAAATATTTGGTTATAATAGATATTATGACTTTGAGATTAGAGAAGTATATTTATAACGAGCATATGTGCATTCGACTTAGTGATCATATGAATTGAATATCAATGAAATGACTCTTAATTATATGTATACATGTTACCATGTACATTCGGCAATATGGATTTATATATGTACATGGGGTTATATCAATGATTTGAACTCAAGTTTATAAATGTATGTGTATTTGATATATTTATACATTGACATTTTTGACTTGAAGTTTAAGTGGAAAATAAATATTTGAATGATGTTAACATTCGGCTAAGGTGATGTTTGGGTATAAATACGCATTTCATATGGAATATAGTATGTGCAACTAAATGTAATAACTATCTTATATTATGATTTAGTTTAATTAAGTTAACGACATCATTGGGATGATTATTGTGAGGTAAGTATGTGACTTGGTACTTATTACAAACAACTGGGTAAGAATATTTGGCCTTTAATATTTAGATATCTGTAAGTATAATCAAGCATATTCGACCAAATAAGAGGTGTATGCATTTAATTTTTTATTATGATTCTTGAGTTTGGTTACATGAATATATGTATAAATGGTTAAATAATGACCATATAGCTCCAAAGTTGAATGACATTTTGTTAATCTACTTACATGAGTATTTGACCAAGACAGGGCGTGGGAGTGGAAATGCATTAATTATGACATAGATAAATTTGAGGTTAAGCATGTACTGTAAATGTAGTTCGGTTTAATTTAAAATGAGTTATTTATGTCATTGGATTAATTATTTGCTTATAACTTACTAAGCTATAAAAGCTTACTCTATGTTTATGTATGTTTCGATTTTATAGATTTTGAATTTAAGCTTCGAGCTCGGGAACTGTCAGAGAAGCTTATCACACTATCGACCGCCCTTGGTATTTTATAAGTTGCATTTTGGAAACTATGGCATATATAGGCTGGATTTCATTTGAGATGCTGGTTTTTGGTTGTGTGTAATCTAAGCCATACGAAAATGGCTAAACCTTTATGGCTGAATTCGATTATGTCAAGAATAGTTTATGTTTATATTGGTTATATAGTTAAGTGCTATAAATGTATAATATGCTTGGTGTGTTTTGTTAAGCTTGGTCAGGTGCTTCGGCAATAAGGTAAGTGACGAATGATTGTTGGGTCAATTTAAATAATATTAGTTAAGTGATAAATTCATGATGTAATGGTTGGAGTTTATTAGATATATATATATCTTGGTAATTACGTTTATGGCATTTGGTTGTATAATTCAGTAATGTTAAAGGTTAATTATAGTGTATATGCAGTGGGTATTATGATTAGATTATTATGAAAGTGAGATACATGGCGATTGTTTTTATGTATTTGGTTAAGAGATGAAAGTAGATATGATGATTTATTTCAATTTAATGAGTCGGCAATATTAGCTAGAAATCATTTAGTAAAATGCTTATATATATATGCCGAATTTGTTATAATGAACATGTGAATTATATTAAGCTACTAAAAATTCAAATAATAAATGTAGCTGTTTGTATTGATTTGAATTGGTATGCTTGCATGAGTATTTGGTTTGAATTTGATAAAGAATGTATAGGACCATTTTCAGCTAAGCTAAAGACAAAATGGCCAATGTTGATTAAGTGGGCGATATGTACAACTTGGTAATATTTGTATATGAAATTGGGTCTTTTGTTACTCTTGCTTGCATGTGTAATTATTGCCTATTAGCTATGAGAGATAAATAATTTGGGAAAATGTGTATGTGCGTAACATAAACTAAATAAATAAGTTCAGCAATATAAGTTTTGGAAATGGCTATTGATACTATGATTTGTACTCTTCGTGTTTGAAATGGTTCATGGTGTTTAGTAAAAAAATGCTTATAATGAATGCGAATAACAAACATTATATTTGGTCATATTATATGATTATCAAAGCTGTATATATATACACGTTTGTTTAATGTTTTTTAAAATAAGTGCATATGCTTAGATTACGACATGCGAAGTTTGATATCTAGCTTAAGAAAAAAAAAAGAAATTGTTTGTTATATGTTCGATACATGTTGTGTAATGAATTTTTAATTATTAAATATGTTCTTTGTGTGCTAATATTTTAATTAAGTTTGAAATTGAATAAAACAAGTGTTTTGATGAGTTTAAATTACGAAGCAAAAAATGTAGTGAATGTTAGTTTTGAACTATGTTATGTTTGGTAATGCCTAGTAACCCTAATCTGGTGACGGATACGGATTAGGAGTGTTACGTCTTTCTTTTTCACAAAGAGTACTGGTGCACCCCATGGTGAACAACTAGGTCTTACAAAGCCTTTATCTGTTAATTCCTGCAACTGAACTTTCAATTCTTTCAATTCCATTAGAGCCATTCTATAAGGAGCAATAGAAATGGGTGTTGTACCCGGAACTAGTTCAATACCAAACTCAACTTCTTTGATAGGAGGCAAACCTGGTAGTTCTTCTGGAAACACATCAGGAAACTCACATACCACAGGCACATATTTAATTTTCAACTCTGGATCTTTAGTATTCAAAACAAAAGCAAGATAAGCTTTATATCCTTTCCTCAAACATTTCTGAGTAGACATAATAGAAATCATGGCAAATGAACTATCTGATTCATATGAATTAACCTGAAGAATTTCACCATTTTCACATTTCAACTGAATGAATTTCTTTCCACAATTCACTATCACGTCATGCGCAGTCAACCAATCCATACCAAGAATCACATCAAACTCATCAAATGGCAATAGTATGAGATCGACTGGAAAACAGTAACCTCTAATCATCAAAGGGCAATTTTTACATACTTTGTCTACTAATACATACTGACCTAATGGATTTGATACTTTAATCACAAATCTAGTAGACTCTATGGGCATGTTCATACGAGGCATCAATTTCATGCAAACATAGGAATGGGTCGAACTTGGATCAATCAAAGCAATAACATTAACATCATGAAGAGAAAATGTACCCGTAATTACGTCAGGGGAGGATGCCTCTTCACGAGCACGGATAGCATAGGTCCTTGCAGGTGCTCTAAAATCAAGTCTCGTTGCTGAATCTTTTGATGCACCTCTACCTGCCCCTGTTCCCGGGTTTCTCTATTGTCTACCTCGTACTGGAACATTCCTGGACCTAGCACTCTGTAATTCTTCCTTTTTAACCATTTCTGGACACTCTTACATCAAATGATCTAGAGCACCACACTTGTAACAACCACTCCCATCTGCTCGACACTGGCTAAAATGACGTCTACCATATAGTGGACACTCTAGTCTGCCCAGTAGGACATTACTTACACTCGCAATTGAGGTAGTCTGAGCTTTCAAACCCATATTTCTGCTATCTTTGTTTTTGCTTGAATACCCAGCTAAAAAGTTTGATCTAGTAGAGAACCCTCTAGGCCTCTTGGATGTAGACTGAAACGATCTACTCATCTGTCTTTTCTTTGTATCTTGTGTCTCAATTCTAGTTTTGCCTTTTTCTTTTTCTTTTAGCAACTCCTCTGCCTTATAGGCTCTGTCAACTAAAACAACAAACTCTTTATCTCTAGAACACCAACGGACAGTCGAATATCATCATTGAGCCCATCTTCAAATCTCTTGCACATAATAGCTTCAGTTGACACACACTCTCTGGCATAGTTGCCAAGTCTGACAAATTCATGTTCATATTCAGTTACTATCATCTTACCCTGCTTTAGTTTAAGGAATTCCTTTCTTTTCTGATCAATGAACCTCTAACTGATGTACTTCTTACGAAACTCCTCCTGAAAGAAATCCCAGGTGACCCTTTCTTTCGGTACTACTGACACAAGTGTCTTCCACCAATGGTAAGCCGAATCTCGTAAAAGTGATACAACACACTTCATGCACTCTTTAGGTGTGCAGGATAACTCATCAAAAACTCTGATAGTATTCTAAAGCCAAAATTCATCTCTCTCTGCATTGTCATCCTTAGTAGCCTGAAACTCTTCGACCCCTTGTTTTCTAATCTTACCTACTGGTGGCTTTTCTCTTCTAACTGTATCTGTAACTGGGGAAGCTACATCGGTAGTCTGAGGATCATGAGGGTGTGGAGGTCTAACAACCGGATTCGTACGAACGAACTCGGCAAACCATTCATTCAAAGCTTGGAAGAAGGCTTCTCGAGCCTCTCCTTCCTGACTAACTGTAATAGGCCTTTCACTACTATTTCGTGGCACCGTCACTTCTACGGGAGCGGGCGCATTACTTTCTACATCATCTGCACCAACTCGTTCGGGATCCATAACTATAAAAGAAAAGCATTTTAAAATTGTCAGGAGTTGTCACACTATCAAAACAAAAGTATGGCATGTATAGCTAGACTCTTACTCATACTGAATATTCTAAGAATTGACTAAACTCTGGCTCTGATATAAATAAATGTAACACCCCTTACTCGAGACCGTCGTCGGAGTCGAGCACGAGGCGTTACTGAACTTACCTTACTAATTCGGGGCATAAAAATTTACTTTTTAAAATTAATTCATTGACATTCATCCAATATTCCTAAAAAGGGCCCTCGAGCCCCCAAAACGTGCAATTGAAACGGTTCGGGACCAAACTGGGAACATTAAAAATTTTTCGATTACTTACACAATGTAAAACAATTTATTTCACTATTCCTGGTAAGACTGTCCACTTGCGCAATAGTCACTAATTTAATTATAACTTGAGTTACGAAACTCAAAATTTAAATCCTTAATTTTTCCCTCAAACTAAACTCATATATCTTCTGACCATAACTTTTTCAAAATTTTTGGTGTGGCCAATTAGTACAGTTTACTAGTTAAAGTTTCCCTGTTTCACAATCCTATTGTTCTAACCTCTCCTTACTGAAAAGCAATTATCTTTTAGTACTATTTTCATATTGTAATTTTGCTTGTCTCTAATGAAAATAGACTCACTAAGGAGTTTATAAATATAAATTATGGATCATAATTATTTTTATAGTATTTTTAGTGAATTTTTAAAATCAAAATAGGGGATCACAAAATCTCTGTGAACCAATCTCACAAGAATTTAAATATCTCATAATACAGACTTCCTTTGCTTGCCCTGTTTCTTTCCTATGAAAGTAAACTCAATAAGATTTAATTCTATATCTCATTCACCATTTAATTCCATTCCTACAATTTTTAGTGATTTTTCACATTCACGTCACTGCTACTGATATAGATCTATTTCATGGCCAACTTTTTCCTCCTTCATCATTTCTTTACATAAACTAACATTTAAGCATACATAACACCCATACATGTTCTTACTTAGCCATTGCAATAGCTAACCATCATCAAGCATTCACATACCATTCTTTAGTCATGCCATAAGGACAAACACACCATAATGACCAAGTCCCTATATATGCCATAACCCAAAACATTTCAAACAACAAAATACCGAGATAGCCTTTGATAGTGTGAAACGAGCTCCGACGTCCTTTTGATTCCCGGGTTGGCTCGACTACTCTATAAAAGAGAGAAAAGGCAAGGAGTAAGCTATAATGCTTAGTAAGTTTACAAGTAAATAAATAACAACATTCACCATCAACAACTAAATCTTTATTATATTTCTCCACTTACTCTTTAACTTTCCTGTTTATCATTCTTTTACCTGAACCTTCTCTTAACATAACCTGTATATTAGCCCATTGAACCGTTTGGAATACTAAGGATACTTGGGTTTTCCTGCCTGATAATAGCCTGCCAATGCCATGCTCTAGACATGGTCTTACATGGGATGTTCCCTGTCCTGCCAAAGCCATATATCTGATATGGACTTACATGAGATGTTCCTCAACTGTCTCAACCTGCCAATGCCATATGTCTGATATGGACTTACATGAGATGTTCCTCAACTGTCTCAACCCGAAATGTCATGACATCCCGTATCCTATACATTCCTAAGGTTTAAACGGGCTTTCTAATACTTTTTCTCTGTTACCTCATCTTTGATTCAACTTGGAATATTCTCATAAAATAAATGTATATATGCTGGAAATTAACAAAATTAATATAAAATATTGAAATATTGCATTTATTTACCATAAACTTACCTCAGTGCAAAATGCGATCGACTTGACAACTTAATCTTCTACCTTTTTCTTTCCTTGGTCTATCCCCAAATTTCATTCTTCTTGATCTATAATTAGAAAATTTAGCTTATTTAATACCCACATTTATCAAAATAATCCTTAACTCTAACTTTGACAAAATTATGATTTTGCCCCTAAACTTTTACATATTTACACTTTTGCCACAAAGCTCAGAAATTAAACTTTTTCCCTAATTCTTATGTTTTATGACATGCTGATCATTTTCCCTTAATGGCAACATCAAATTCTCACTCTAACATGTACTTATGAACAATAGGTATTTTTACCGATTATGCCGTTTTACTCATTTTCACTTAAAACCGAGTAGCACAAGTTGTTTAACATAATTTAAAACCTCATATTCTAGCATAAAACATCAAAATAAACACTTCACCTATGGGTATTTTTCCAAATATGAACCCTAGGTTAAATTATTGTTAGAATAAGCTAAATTAAGTTACCGGGACTTCGAAAACTTAAAGGACATTAAAAACGAGGCTTGGAATCACTTACTATGGAGCTTGGAAGCTTGAAACAAACCCTAGCTATGGAGAACCCTTGAAATTTCATCCCAATGAAGAAGATGGGCATATTTTGCTATCTTTTTCCCTTTTTTAATCTTTTAATTACCAAATGACTAAAATACCCTTCATTAAAAACTTTGGTTATTTCTACCGATGTATGTCCATTTTTGTCCATGAAAACCTAATGGTATAATTACCATTTAAGGACCTCTACTTCAATTATGCTCTTCAATTAAATCCTTTAACATCTAGAACTCATATTTATCAACTTTTGCAATTAAGCCCTAATAGGCAAATTAGTCATGCAATTCATAAAAATTTCTATCAATACTTTAACACATGCATCTAATCACTCGGTAAATCATAAAAATTAATCGAAATAAAATTTTCTATCTCGAATCCGTGGTTTTAAATCCACCATTCCGTTTAGGCCCTATTTCAGGATGTTACAAAACTGTTGTGCATAAGACTGCATTTGGGACTTGTTATGGACACTACGAGTTCCTTGTGATGCCATTTGGTCTGACAAATGCTCCGATAGCATTTATGGATCTGATGAACAGAGTGTTTTAGCAGTATATGGATCAATTCAGCGTAGTTTTTAGCGATGATATATTGGTATATTCTAAGACCAAGGATGACCATGAAGAGCATCTAAGAGTTGTACTTCAAACTCTCCGTGAAAAATAGCTCTACGCTAAGTTCAGCAAATGTGAGTTTTGGCTACGTGAAGTGACTTTTCTAGGACACGTAGTTTCTACTGAGGGGATCTGAGTCGATCCTAGGAAGATCGAGGCTGTGTTGGAATGGAAATAACCCAAGAATGTGTCTGAGATTCACAATTTTCAGGGTCTGGCGGGTTATTACCAGTGTTTTATGGAAGGATTCTCTTTGATTGCAGCCCCTCTAACTAAGCTTTTGCATAAGAACGATCCATTTGTTTGGATTGATGCTCAGCAATCAAGCTTCGAGAAGCTCAAAACTGTTTTAACTCAGGCTCCTATTCTGATACAACCTAAATCCGATAAAGAATTTGTGGTTTATAGTGATGCATAACATGTCAATTTAAGATGTGTGTTGATGCAAGGTGGAAAAGTTATGGCTTATGCATCTCGTCAACTTAAGACACATGAGGTAAACTATCTGACACATGATCTCGAGTTGGCTGCAGTGGTGTTTACATTGAAAATCTGGAGGCATTACCTGTATGGTGAGAGGTGTATGATCTACACTAATCACAAGAGCCTCAAGTATCTCCTTACTCAGAAGGAGTTGAAACTTAGGCAGCATCGCTGAATTAAGCTGCTTAAAGACTATGACTGCACCATCGAGTATCATCTTGGTAAAGCCAATATGGTGGCTGATACTCTAAGTCGTAGAGCGATGACTGATCTGAGGGCGATGTTTGCTTGCCTTTGTCTGTTTGATGATGGGACTTTGCTAATCGAGCTACAAGTCAAGCTGAATTGTATTAATCTAATTCGGGAAAAACAATTGGAGGTAAGTCTCTAAGTTTACAGTTTCGTCAGTTTGAGAGTGGCAGCACTTTAGATTTTGGGTTGAATAGTGATGGGGTACTATGTTTTTGTGGTTAGATTTGTGTGTCGAATGGTATAGATCTGAGATAGTCAATTTGAAGGGAGGCGCATAATAGGCCTCATGCTATGCATCCCGGCAGGAACAAGATGTATCACGACCTTCGTGAGTTATACTAGTGGTCGGGTTTGAAGCATGAGGTTACGGAGTTCATTGCTCGTTGTCTAACGTGTCAGCAAGTTAAGGCTGAGCCTCAATTACCTTCAGGTTTGCTACAGCCAGTTAAGATTCCCTTATGGAAATGGGAACGAGTAACGATGGACTTCATTAGTAGGTTCCCCTTGACACCCACTGAGGATTTTGTTTGGGTCATCGTGGATCAATTGACCAAATTTGCTCACTTCATTCTAGTTCGAACTTATTATTCTCTACAGAAACTAGCGAAGTTGTACATTTTTGAGCTAGTAAGACTACATGAGGTTCCCGTCTTGATTATTTCTGATGGAGATCCTTGCTTCACTTCTTAGTTCTGGAAGAAATAGTAGGAGGCTCTGGGTTCAAGGTTGAACTTCAGTGCTGCATTCCATCCTCAGACCGATGGTCAATCTGAGAGGGTGATTCAGATAGTAGAGGATATGTGACGAAGTTATGCAATTGATTTTCGAGGTTGTTGGGAGGATTATCTACCGTTAGCCGAGTTCACCTACAATAACAACTTCTAGGCTAGTATTCAGATGGCACCTTTGAGGCTCTGTATGGTCATAATTGTCGCACTCTACTATGTTGGACAGAGTTAGGTGAATGTTAGGTTTTGGGTCTTGAGTTTGTTTTTGAGACCGAGGATAAGGTTAGGCTATTTGGGATCGTCTGAAAGTAGCTTTTGATAGGCAGAAATCCTATGCAGATCTGAAGAGGCTTAAAATTGAGTACTTTGTGGGGGACTTCGTATTTCTTAAGGTTTCTCCATGGAAGAAGATTTCGAGTTTCGGTCATAACAGAAAGTTGAGCCCTAGGTTCACTGGGCTGTATTAGATTCTAAAACAAGTGGGACCGATTTCTTACCAGTTGGAGCTACCTTCGAAGTAAGACCGTATTTAAGATGTGTTCCATGCTGAGATGCTTCTAGTCTGATCCATCTCATATAGTCTCTATTGAGGATATGGAGGTTAGGCCAGATTTGACCTTTAAGGAGAAACCAATTCAGATTCTGGATCGTGACATTAAGGTTCTGCGGAGGAAGTCCATTCCATTAGTGAAGGTGCTAGTAGAACCATAGCACTGAGGAAGACACATAGAAACTTGAGGACTCGATGCGTAAGTAGTATCCTTATCTATTCTGATCATGTAAATTTCGAGGTCAAAATTTCATTTAGAGGGTAGAATTGTAACGCCCCGACCTTTGCATGTCTGCTTCTGTAATTAATTGACACATATATTTGTCTACTTCAGTGGTTAAGTATTCTGGGTGTGTGTGAGAGGTCCCAAGTTCAAACCTTACCTTTGGTAAATTTTGGTAATTTTCTAACTTAAGCCCTATCCTTGCTTAGTGGGCTTATATTTAGTTATTTATAAAACAATATCAAAATGGGCCTGCTGGTTTGGTTGTTAAGTTGAGTGTTAGTCTGCTAAAGTTCTTGTGTTCAAATCTTGGCGCAAGCAAGGGTATTATTTTTGCTTGGTTTCCGCTTAGAGTTGTGCTGAAGATGGATTCTGGGTAGTGGGTTGTTAGTGGGTTTGTGGAGAGGAAATTTAAGGGATAGTGGGGGAAGTTATCAAAATATTCTTATTTCGATTTTCTTTTCAAAAATATTTTGGTTATCTCTCTCTTCCAGAATTGCTTTGACGCTTTCCTCCTACTGATCTCTATCGAAATCTCCCTCTTCCTCCTTCTCTCTCTTTTCAATTTCTTTCTAATCCGTTATCCTTTTGTGCAAAGTTTAATTTCACTCATTTGGTAAGTCCCTATTTTTCTTCTCGTATAATAGAGTAACGATTGAATAGGAAATTAATTTTGTGAACTGCTATGTAGGAGAAGGTAGTGAAGCCACAATTTTCGTTTTTGAAGATTAATTTCTGTGTGTGATCGTGGTTGCGGTGGTAAGTTTCAAGCGTGCCCTGGTTTAGGTTTTGTTCAAATTTGTTGATTGATTGTTATATTAATATGGGGTCCATTGATTTTAGGTTTCAAAAGGCTTGGGAGTGTATACGCTCCAAACTGATACCAGGTGTGTACTCAAAATGCAGAAAAATAGGAATGACGAAAGTTGAAAAACCTCATTATCGATGCCACACGGCTGTGTGGTAGGTTGTGTGTGACGACACGACTGTGTGATCGACGAAGGCTAGGCCGTGCACAAGACATGACCGTGTGGTGGCCGAGGTGTGGCCGTGTGAGCCACCCAAGCTTGACCAAATTGGGCCGTGTAAGCCACACTGGCGTGTGGGCCCACATCGGTGGTCCACACTGGCGTGTGGGTTTTTGGGCTAGGCCATGTGATCCACACGGGCAGGTCAATTTGAGCGTGGGGGCCATACGGGCGTGTGGGCCTATTTACTTGAAATTTTTCCCTAGGGTTGCACGGGTTATCCTAAACGACTGTGGGCCTACTGTATGGTCAGTAAGGGCTAAATAAACCCTATTTTGTATGGTATGATAACCCAATAAACTGAGATTCTATACTAAGCATCGTAGTATTATGCATGTCTGATCACTGTTCTATATGCCTATTTGCTATCTGATTATTAGCATGTTAAATTTGCATATCTGTTTCCGTTTCTGTTAATGGGGTGGGATGATGTATATTGGAGGAAGTGTTCTAAAAAGCAATTTACGACTATTATTTGGTAGCATGGCTACATTATATCTGATATGTGCCACATTGGTACTATATGGTGTGTAGTGTTGGGTGGGTGTTTTAAACCCCACATGGTGTGTAGGGATGATCGAAGATGGTGTATAGAGGATGGGGTTAGGATTTTTGAATCTATATATGCATCTAGAATGGGCTTAGGCCCGAATCTGTATATGTATCTGAAATGGGCTTAGGCCCTAATTTATATATGTCTGATGTTTGATAATCTGTATGTTTACATGCCTAATCCTCCTAGGTTACGCATTGAGTTTATATAAACTCACCCCTTTTTCTGTCTATTCTGTACAGGTAACCCACAGACTTAGGTGGACCGGTGCAGCAGGGGACTCACCAGTGACTACTTGTTTATAAACTACTTTAGTTTAAATTTACGCTATTTATATTGGTTTTTCAAATTATTTAGGGGTTGTAAATTTTTGGACTGCATGGACTTTTTGTTTTGGTTTTGGATTTTTGATTAGCTTGCACTTTTCGATAAAATGTTTCATTTTCGACAGTTTTATATGATCAAGGGTTTTCTAAAAATGTGAATCGGGTTTTTCCCAAAAAAGGTATCAGTTTACTGAACTTTCGCTATAAATAAGTTTAAGCAAAAAGGGGCAATAATTTAATAAGTGAACAATTTGAATAATTATTTTAAATGTTTAAGAATAGAAAAGTATGAGATGGTCTTGTTGTGTTAACTCCGTTTTTAAAATCCCTTCCATGTGACACCACCGAATTTGGCCATAACATCTTGGTCAGGTTTGGGGTGTTACAATCGATGGATAGTATGAAATAGCTCCGACCAGCTTCCAACCAGTACGAACTTCTAAATTACTATAAAATATGTAAAATAACACAGAGTAAGCATTTAAGCTTACTAAGTTTGTATGACACATAATTTAACTTACCATATATCCATAAAATAGGTAAGTAAACAAAGCATATCTAAACCAATTTGGCCATAAGCCTAAGCACATGATCACTAACATATTAGCCATGAAAATCACATATAAAATGCAAATAATGATATTTTAAGTTTTTAATTATTTTAAGTTGTGGCACAAATTGCATGTTTGGCGTGTTGGCTTGATGATTTGTGCGTGTTTGGGGGTTTTTAGGAAGCCTGGGTTCAAGTTTGGCCTTTAAAAAAAATTTAATTTTTTGCTCTTTAAGGGATATTGAGGATAGTGAGTAGGCTTTATGTTTTAATGTGGTTAGTTTAAGACACAAAGAGGCTGGTGTTGGTATGGCTTGTAGCGTGATGGGCATGTGTGTGGGCAAGGGTTCAAATCTCTGGCAAGCAAAATATATTTATTTTGCTACATGAGGTTGGTAAGAGGTGAATTTGGCTTCAAATACTAGAAGTTGTTGGAGACTTGGTAAGATGGGGAGTTTGAATTGGTCAAGGTTGTTGAGTGAATTTGAATTGGGATGTTGGAGGAAATCAAGGAGAGTAGGTTGTGGAGAAAATTTTGGAGTGTTTCAAGGAGTGGAGCTTGGGCGGAGATGTAGCCAAATTGGGGTGTTGGATGAGGAGAAATTCGACATTTGGGGAGTGTAGGAGCTGAGTTAGTGTAGAGTCTTTTCTCTCTAATTTTGTTTCGATAATTTTCTTTTCTCTTGAGTGTGACCATTTTCGTTCTTGCTATTTTTGACCATTTGGGTCTTGCTCGGGTTAGTAAGCTTCAATTCTTTTTGGATACTTTGCCGAAACTTTAACAAGTGGTGTCGATTTCTTTTCTTTTAGAAGCCTCTTTTCTTCTTCACTACTTCTCTGCCGGAGTTGCAACCTTGTGCATTTTCTTTCTAACTCCCTTCCGAACCCCTCATTACCATTTTATCATCACCACATTCTCTTTCTTTTCGAATTAATCTCTTTCTTAATTCTCCTTCATCATATCCTCTTAGCCGAACATAGTTCCATTTTCTTTTCTTCTTTGAGTAGATCACTTCTTCCTCTTTTCTTCTTTCTTCTAAGTGCATTACCTTTCTTCTCCATCATTCAATTGATTTGCCTCTCTATAGCCAAATACCCTCTTTTCCAAGTGTATTGTTTCGTGTCGTCAAAGGCTAAATCGAGGTAAGTGTTTCCTTTTTTTTCCCCTTTTTGCAGTTTTCTTATGGAAGCCAAATCTCTTTTCCTCTTGTATGTTAATCGGTCTTCGATTAATTCATTTGTGATTGATTTTGAACTTCTTTCTTTCTTGACTGCTTCATTTTCCTAGGTGTTACTTAGTGGTCGATCTCATATGAAGTAAGGGATTGCTGGTGTAGTTGAAGCAATCTAGGCCTTTTTGTTAGTCTTCAGTGAAGGTAAGTGTTTGGTGTTTTCTTTTGATGTTGGCCGAATATGGTAGGGGTTATGTAGTTAAGGCTAACAAGTCAAATTTTTTGATTAATAATATTCGTATATGTGGTTCAGATAATCGTCAGAGGGCAGGCGGCTATTTTTAACCAAAGGTTTGAGGGATTCTCTCGTTTCGCAAATCAAAAGGTGTGTAACCACACCCTACCTTTGTGAGAATTGGCAAAAGCAGAAATGCTGAAACGTCGGCATTCGAGGCCTCACCAGCGTGCGAATGCAAGTAGGGCGAACCGAGCCCATAAAACGTGGGCATTAGACTGTAGTGGCCATTATGCGTATTTACGCGCACTTGGGTCGATATGGGCCTCGAAGGGCTGAAACGAGCCGAATGGGCTTGCGGGCCCGCATAGGTAAAATGCTTGGTAAGTGAATGATGTTAGATTAGAACATGAGGCTCGTTATGCTATATGTGGAACTAGACTGAATGGGCCACACGAGCGTGTGGGCCCATTTGGGCCCAATATGGGTTTTGGGCCCGTAAACACTGTTTTGGACCTTGTAGGTTTTCTGAGTCGCTCAAGTGAGATTGACCATTGAGGAGGTCGTAGTAGGTACCGAGACTTCAAAATTTAGTTAATTACCGAAATACCTTCGATTTGTAAAATTATCAAAATACCTTCGATTTGTAAAATTATTGAAATACCCTCAATTTGTAAAATAACCGAAATACCCTCATTTTGTAAAATTACCATTTTACCCTCGACTGCCTAAATGACCATTATACCCCTAAAGGTAGGTTGTCTGATGAGAGTAAGAAATAAATGTGACTGTATGTGACTGATAAATTACATACATATTATATTTTTGACATGTTAGTCTGCATGGAGTTGGGTATGATCTGGAGGTAGCTCTGTACCATTAGCTCTGCCATGTATTTCTATTAATAGCAGCTACGCCACGTATTTCGATTCTGGTGGCACTGCCACGTTATTTGTTATTAGTAACATGGCTGCATACTGGTTTGTTGGCTGGGTGGGTCGAGTTATTCTCCACATGGTGTGTTGACTGGTATGGGTGGTGTGATGGTTGGACTGGGTTGGGGTTACATTCACATTCTGTTCTGATTTTGTAATGGGCTTGGGCCCACCACCTATGGCAAGTCTAATTTTTGTCACCATCCCTGCCCCACAACTCGCAAAACCTATACCCATCCCTACTCAATTGGGTGCAAAGTGGCGCGAGACCCCGCGAAACCCATCCCACTAACAACTCTATCATCAACACTAACAAAATTTCTAAAACAAAATCTAAAATGAAGTAACATGTGGTACACTGCAATTAAATTTTTATAGATATAATAAAATATGTTTTAAAATAAACACAAGACAATTTTTTTAATACTATTATGGAATAAAAAAATGTATCAAATATTAATCCATCTTAAACACCTTTTCATCAAAAGTCCTAAAACCATCACTTTGAACCAATGTCCTAAATAATCAAATATTTGATATTTTTCAATTTGGACCATCCGATCCCAATCGTGGATTACTGGCAAACCAAATCGTTACACTAAGCATTTTGATGCTGAAGAGATGAAGATGGCTAGAAAATGAATAGACGTTAAAAAGAAAATAATTCTTTTTACTCATGTAAATTGAGAGCTTTTGTCCTAGGTTCTGAAAAAAAGTAAAAGCTTTTACTAAATCAACCAGTTATAAGTTAATTTTCCTAAAATCATAGAATAATTTTTGATATAAAACTTCATAATACTATAAATCAAGATCTGTCCTGTCAAATCATGAAGAACAAATCAAGAACAAAACTAGATGCAGAAGCGTACCTAAATTCATCGATTTCTTAAAATCTACGGATCTTGTTGTTTTGATCTTCTAAATTAGCACATAAGTAATCTAGAGAAGGTGGCTCTCTCTTTTCTAAAGATGGGATATTATAAAAGTTATTTTATGTGTACTTTGGGGGCCATAACCCTAATATATAACTTTTGCACATTAACCCTAATTTCTAATTAGCCTATCATTAATTAGAAATTAGTTACTAGAGTATCCACACATATTTGACCCATACTTTATTTAATAATTAAAGCCCAATAAACCTTAACCAAATTAGATCACTTCTAATTTGGGTGAAGCTATTATGATAGTAAATAATAACATGTAATTACCCTTATTATATATGTAATAACTCTTTCAAAGAGTTTTATTTCGAGCCTCTAAACTTGATTAAATGCCTATACTTAAGTAGATATATTTGCAGTTTTAGGTTATTTTTAGAACATTGCATATTAACACTTAGATTGTGCCTTGAATGTCTTTTTACGTTACTTTTCTTATTGGGAAAAAGAGTATTGGTTGTTGTATACAACAAGTGTAGAAAAGATGAAGAAAAAGAGAAAAAGGGGGACAAGAATGAAGGAAGTGAAATATTGCCATTGCAAAAGGTTGGATAGATTTCCAACATAAATGCCATGGCAATTCCAGGATAATACTGACGTAACACTCAGTCCTTGTCACTCTCATCCAGTTGTCCTTGTACCAGATAAATCCACCTAAAAAAGAGTGAGAAAAGTGTATGCTGAAAGAGGCGGACCTATCCTATAAACAAGGAAAGGTAAAAGATAGGAAAGGGGGATTTTTTGGAGAGAGGAATTAGAGATGATTTAAGGATCATTTTTCTCTCCAGAAAAATTTAGTGGAGAAGTCTAGAGAAAGAAAGGGTAACAGCTTAGAAGAGAGCAGAATACAGATGTGAGGAAAGGGAAGAGAAATCTATCTTGGGTTCACGTATAATCAGAAGACGAAAGAGAAGTTGGAGCGTGGAATTATCTTCCTACAATTCTACATTTATTTTTCTAGATTGAATTTTCTGTGATTCAAAATTAATTGAGAAATGTTGATGAATGATTCTATTTTGATATTTAATTTTCCACCCATGAACTAAATCTTTTCTGGGTTGGAGTTGTTTGCCCTAAATGTTTTATCATCTTTAATGCCTAGGATTTGAGATTGTCTATATCACAGTTACATTTAATTCATGCTTATTTAAATACATGCATGCAAGCTCTAGACATAATTGCATGTATGTTCTGTTCTTAGGTGTTTTTAATTCTAAAAAGGTTAAGAATACTAGATCTTGAATCATTTGATGCAAGAAAATACGCGATAGAATATTCATACCACACTAGACATGGATGTTGCAAGTTGTACTGAAAAGCCGTTCATTGCAGTCATCAATCCCAAGTTCTGTAGACGTACATGAACTTAAATTTTTATCTGAAGATCTAGCTATCGAAAGAGGTAGGTCAGAGTAGCAAATCTTTAGGCAGTAGATTAGACAATATTTTACCATGACATTATCTTGAAATGAACATTTCTCCTGAATAATCCCAACCCTATTCATTCAACAATAGAAATACTCTTGATATTCTCTGTGACTTGCCACATCATTTTATTTGCCATATCAATTTTTCGTTCTTAATCATTTAATTTTAATAATCCATTATTCTAGTTTCTTATTCACTCTGAGATTATTTCTTGATATTTTGGTATAATTAACAGTATTACAATAACATACTCAATTTCTTACCAATTTTTGATCCCTGTGGAGATAATAATTACTTATCACTTTATTACTTGAATGATGTGTACACTTGCGTCAACGCCTCTGGGTCAACGTCTACGTTAGATTGATTCAAGTGAAAATTATTATTTTAGCTTGAATGGCAATAATGTTTTATGTTTCAAGGGTCAAATTTGTGTACCTAATGACAAATATCTAAGACAATTGATTCTATAGGTAGGACATAGGAGCCCATACGTTATGCATCTTAGTGGGAATAAAATGTATTGGGACCTCTAAGAACTATACTGGTGGCCTAGTTTGAAATGGGAGATAATTATCTTTGTGTCAGATTGTTTGATGTGTCAAAAGGTTAAAGCTAAACATTAATTGCCTTTTGCATTGCTCCAGCTGGTTAAAATTCTTATGTGGCAGTGGGAGCAAGTGACGGTGGATTTTGTTAGTAGGTTACCCTTAACATCCATTAAGAAAAATTTGGTTTGAGTCATCGTTGATCAATTGACCAAGTCTGCTCTTTTCCTTCCTATCAGGATAGATTACTTGCTACAAAAGCTCACTAAGCTGTATGTTTTTTAAATTGTAAGACTATATGGACTTCCATTCTATAAGAAGCTAGATGAGGCATTAGACACTCAACTCGATTTCAGTACTACACATCACCCTCAAACTTATGGATAGTTTGAACAGTTATTCAGATTCTAGAGGATATGCTTCAGGGTTGTGTAATTGATTTACGGGGTAGTTGGAAGGATTACTTACCGTTGGCAGAATTTGGGTACAATAACATTTTCCAATATTGTATTCAGATGGCTCCTTATGAGGCTCTGTATGGTCGTAAGTATCGTACTCCTCTATGTTGGACTAAGTTAGGCGAGCACTGGGTTTTAGGTCCAAAGCTAGTTTTCGAGACCAAAAACACTATTTAGTTGATCCAAAACCGTTTAGAGGCCATTTCTAATTGACAAAAATCTTATGCTAATTTAAAAAGGAATGATATCGAGTATGCTTTAGGTGATCAGGTATTTTTGAAAGTTTTTTCGTGGAAAAGGGTCATTCGATTTGGAGGAAGGGCAAGTTGAGCTCAAGGTTTATTGGACCGTACTGTATTTTGAAATGTGTCAGACCTATTGCTTATCAATTAGAGTTACCACAGAAGTTAGATTTGATTCATGATGTGTTCCACATCTCAATGCTGAGACGGTATCGATCTGATATTGTTGTACATTGTCCCTATTGAGAAAATTGAAGTATGATCGGATCTAACTTTTGAAGAGGAACCTATTCAGATTCTGGATTGTGACATTAAGGTATTGAGGAAGAAAATTATTCCTTTAGTTAAGGTTTTGTGGCAGAATTATGGCACTGAGGAAGCCACTTGGGAACTCAAAGGTTTGATTTGACAATAATACCTATATCTATTTGAATCAAGTAAATTTCGAGGTCAAAATTTTTTTTAGGGGGAGAGAGTTGTAATGCTTTAAAATTTAAGTGTTTAATTGTGGAATTCTGTAGTAATTAAGTCTCTATATTTGTGGTTATATGCTCTGTTTATGTGTTAGAGGTGTCAGGAGTTTGAGTCACGTCTTAAGAAAGTTTTTGATATTTTATTCTAAACCAACCTCTATCCTTGAATTGTTGGCTTAAGCTCAATTTAGTGTTAATCTATGTAAAGAATGAGCCTGTTGGTTCAATGATTAGGTAAGTATCTGTTCTCTTACTGGTTTTATGTTCGAGTCACGATGTACACAATATGAAAATATTTTTGTTAATTGTCAGAATTCTGATCGGTAGTTTTAAAACATGAATTAATCGTTCTGATTTCCTTCCTTTTTTCATTTCTTTCTTTTTCGTTTTTCTTCTTTTTTCGTTTTTATTCTTCTTCTTTTCTTTTCTTTTTTCTCTTCGACGTTGGCTTAAATTCATACTTCTTAGTTGCTACAATTATCGAGTAAGTTTGTTTCTATTAATTTTGTAAGTTTGGTTGTTCAATTTCTAAAATCGTTCTTGATTGTTGGCACTGTTGCAAAAAATTGACTTCTTGCTTAAACCATTTGAATCCTTTGTTTATAATTTCAATTGTTGTTCTTTAGGAGAGGATCTCGAAGGGAATGATCCCTCTAACGTCCTAGATTCATGATTACGGTGGTGTGGAGGTAGTTACTATGCGATTTACGATTTTCCTGTGTCGAAACATTTCGACGGCGTTGGTTGTGTGATAATCGTAGTGTTTTTTTTTTTGAATTATCACTTAATTGGTTATGGGTTGTTTGTTTTAGGTCTCTGGAATGTTCTATGTTGTTCTGGCTTTAAAACTTCTTTAGGTGCGTACCAAAAACCCAAGTTGTTATGAATTTCAGATGCTGAAAAACATGGTTTTCGAAGCTACATAGTCGTAAGCCAGGCTGTGCGAGCCACACAGCTATATGCCAGGACATGTGGTAGGCCATGTAACTCACTGTTCACCAAGTGAGAGCCACTCGAGTAAGGGACATGGGCATGTGTCCAGACCGTATGTGGCATTGATAGTGTAGTGTACAAACCGATTACGGACATGAGCGTGTACCTAGGCCTTGTAGCTCACTGTTTGTAAAAATATAGATCACACGGGCATACACACGGGTATGTATAGGCCATATGGTGTTGCACGAGCCAGTTACCCAGGCCATGTGAGACCACACAGGTGTGTGGGCCAGTTTATGAAATTTTGCCACATCTCGAGAATTGCTCGAACCGAATACAAGCCTTTTGTGATGTTGTTTAAACTAGATTAAACTGTATAAATTGATATTCTATGATTTGAACCCTGAGTACTGATTATCAGCGTGTGTTATGTTTGATTAATGTTAATGGAATTGATTTACTGTATTCAAGTATGAGTGGCATTTGAGTATTTGCATAAAACTTTATATTAACTGTCATGTGAAGTCTGCATATGCATCGAGTGGGAATTGAATCAGAAGGCAGTATTCTATTTTGAAACAATGGATAACTCATTGGTATTTGTGTTCTGATCTGGCAACTAGACTACATTCTCCAAACTGTGTCAGACTAACACTGTGTGGTGTGTAGGGCTAGAAAGGTAATAAATACCCTATTTGGTGTGTTGGGTGGGTCGAAAATGGTGTGTAGCGGCTGGTATTAAGTAATTGCATATGTTCTGTTCTACAATTGACTATAGTCTGAATTGTTATCTATCTATATGATTCTGATTTGTAACTAAATGAACTGTTTCCTAATTCTGAATCAACATCTGCACTTGGATATCTTAGTTTTTTCGATACCCTATTGAATATGTAAATAGTAGGTTCCTTTTTTATATATTAATTCCATTATTGTTGAATGGATTTTAGGTAAATCACAGGCTTAAACGAGCTGATGGATGGAGAGCTCGGTTATGCATTTTACACCATTTAGTGTTATTAATAATTTTAGTTGTTTTATTATTTTAGTTAGTTGGATGATAATCATGAAGTACTGGTTTATCTTTATTAAAACTTTATATGAATTTAAAGGAGTTTTAATATAACTTGGAGAGTGTGTTTTGATTGTCATTCATTGTAACTCTCCAGGCTTGGCCTTGTCATCTAGGCTGGTTATGGGGTATTACATAAAATATCCCACTAAAGCCATCATAACCGTTTCTCTAGTGAATCCTTTTACTGAAGTTCGTTCTTGAGGTTGTTGAGTTTGTTCTTCTAAAATAATTACCTCATCTTGAATAGGGAGTTGTTCAATATTATCTTATTGAGTTTCTAGATTCACTTCTTAATTAATGATAGGTATGAGAACCTGAACATCGTCAAAAGTGATAGCAAGAATTGAGTTAGAATCCAGTTCCTCCTCAAAAGCAATGTCTCCAACCTTATTTCTCCTTCTAAACTCAACATCCTTAAAAAAGAGTTGCAGTTCCCGTCTCAAAAATATTCCTAATTGTGGGATCATAAAGCTCATAGCCCCTAGATCACTTAGAGTACCTAATAAAGTAGTTGCTTACTCTTTTAGAGTCCAATTTTTTTTCATGTAACCTATAGGGCCTTGCTTCATTAGGACATCCCCAAATGTGAAAGTGTTTTAGACTAGGCTTTCGACCTGTCCAAAGCTCATTAGTTGTTTTTGCAACTACATTAATAGGTATTCTATTTAGAATGTAAGATGTTGTCTTTAGAGGCACTAGCCAAATGAGCACTTTCAAACTTATCATGTTTAAAACTTTCTTCCTTTTACACACAATAAGAAATGAGCTCATTGAGAGTCCATTTCTCCTATTGACAGATGTAACTAACTTTAAATTGGTTAAACTGTGCAGGAAGCGATACGAAAACCATAATAAAAAAGCAATTCCTTAGAAAGCTTGATCTTAAATGCCCTAAGTCTTGAGGCAACATGAAACATCTCCATAATGTACTCTCTCATGTTTCCTTGACCCTTATTCTTCATAGACATCAAAGAAGTCAGAAGTGATGTCATTTCAACCTTATTGTTTTTAGCAAAATGTTTTCTCAATTTTGTCAAGGATGGCCTGAGTAATCTTTTCAGATTTTGTGCTCCTAAAGGCTTCTGGAATGTTGTACTTCATGATCATTAGACTTATTCTATTTGAATGATCCCACCTCTCAAAATCCATTTTAATATAAAGGGTGCTTTCCGCAGTGAGAGGTGCGGGTTGTTCTTCGCTTAGTGCAAGGTCTATGTCCAAACAACCAAGCACTATAAGTAAGTGTCTTTTCCATTCATTGAAATTAGTCCCATTAAGCATGGGTATAGAATTTATATTAGCAGATATTGTGGCAACAGAAGATGAACTAGTTGAATATAGAATAATATATAAAAACAAGCTCACATCAATATTCATAAGTAAACAATAAATTTAGGATAATGGGTAATCCCATCTCAAGATACCAAATACAACATTAATATCAAGTCTTTCGACAATAGCATATTAATAGTAAGTTTACTCTTGTTGTAGCAATCAAACATTGTTAATGAATTGTGTCAAACAATGAATTAATTTTTGGACTAACATATTGCTCACATAAAGTACCTTATAATTGTCACATATTTATCACCATAGATGTCGTCAAAAATTTTCCAAATATTAACTTACATTTAGGTCAATTAATGAATGCATGAATCACAAAAACATATAACCATATTGATATTTTATATAAAATAATCTACGCAAAAGAGGTCGCTCTGGTGGCATTTTGTTTCAACTAATCTATTTAAAATATTAGACATTCTTAATTAAATCTCAAAGTCAAGATCTAAATTTATTTGTTTCAAAATATTTCTCTTAATTTCATCTTTCAATCAAATTAAAAGAAAATGGTATGTATATTGTATACATATATTTATCCCAAAACAACATACAATGATGTTGAAAAATATAATAATAGTTGAATAAGTCAAAAAACAATCTCACATAAGACTTCAACTTTAAACCAAAATACATTTTGAATAAAGATAAATCCCATCTCAAGATATCGGACACTACATTAATACTTCATCTTTGGACAAAATATTAATTTGTAAGTGATATCTTGGTGTAGTAATCAAACACTGACAATAATAACATGTCAATAAATAAATCTTCCTTTGAGCTGATTTATTACTCACATGTAAAACTGAATAATTGTCATATGTTTATTACCACAATTGCACATGTAATATTATTGTCCTTCCTTTTATGTTTTAAAACAAAATAATTTCAATATCAAAGGTCACTTTGACAACGTATTATTTCAATTAAGTTATTTTAAAATATGTATAAATATACCAATATTCAAAACTAAATTTTCCATAAGAGTTAAAGGTCAAATTTTTTTATTGCTTTATAATTTCTGAAATAACCCAAAATAATGTTGTCTAAATAATGCAATAAAAAAACTAAAAACCTTAATCTTTAACCTTTTTTTTCAAAACCATATATGTTAAAGCCAAACAAAAAATAATGTAGTAATTCAAAGCCAAATAATTAATGAGCACGTGTATTCATAATTTTGGTTTAGACAAAACACCAAAGCAATTCACACATATACATGTATTCAAAACCAAATAGAAAAACTTACTCAACATATACCATGTAAATCCAAAATTGTATTTACGATTAAACAAAGATTTACATGAATACTTGAAAATATTTTCAAGCCAATAAATCTCAAAAACAAAATCATAATGTAACGCCTCAAATTTTTTCTTTTCTGGATTTTGTGAATTTTGGCACAACTATCTGTCTGCTTCAGTGGTTAAGTGTTCTGGGTGTGTGTGAGAGGTCCCAATTTGAAACTTTACTTGGGCTAAATTTTGGTATTTTTTCTAAATCAAGCCCTATCTCTGGTTAGTAGGCTTTTATTTAATTGTTTGTAATGACATATCAGAATGGGCCCGCTGGTCTGGTGATTAAGTGGAGTGTTAGTTTGCTGAAAGTTCTATGTTCGAATCCCTGCGTGAGCAAGAGAGTTCATTTTTGCTCGGTTTTCAGTAAGAGTTGTGTTGAAGGTGGATTTTGAGTAGTGGAGTGGTGGGAGATAATTAAAGGATTTTAGGGGTTATCAGAATTTTTTTTCTCATCTGTTTTGAAATTTCGGTTTCCCTTCCAAATTATAACATTCCCTTTCTCCTCTCTGCCGAAATTTTATTCCATCTTCATCTTCTCCTTCTTATTGATCTCTTTTCTGCTTTGTCTTCTCTTATTCAATGTTTGACTGCGATCATTTGGTAAGTGGGGTAAGCATGTTTAAGATTCTATGTTATTGAATCGGTGAATAATGGAGTCATTTCGTGTTTAGGAGACCTTTAAGAGGCGTGTGGGATTTCAATCGGTGCGTATTCGTCATTGCTAATTCAAAGGTAAGTGTTGTCGATGGATTTTGGGATTGTTTTTTCATAATGGTTTGGTTTGGTATCGGTTTAAGTGACTGAAATTAGAGTTTTCTCAATCGATTATAGGTTTTAGAGGCCTCAGGATTGCTTTTATAGCAAAATAGTACCAAGTGTGTACCCCGAAACGTAGAAATCGAGGTTTCTGCAAAAGCTAAAAATCTCACTATCAACGCCACACGGGCGTAGGGTCACCCGTGTGGTAGGCCATGCATGAATGACATGGTCATGTGTTTGATGAAGGCCAGGCCATGCGCTAGACACGGCCATGTGGTGGCCAGGTGAGGCCGTGTGAGACACACAGGCTAGATCAAATTAGGTCGTGTGGCTGACACGGACGTGTAAGTCCACATGAGTAGTCCAAACGGGCGTATGGGATTCTGGGCTAGGCCATGTGATCCACACGGGCCAAGGCCAATTTGGGCATGTGTGGGCCCACACGGGCAAGCCATATGGGTGTGTGGGCTTATTTATCTGAAATGTTCTCTAGGGTGCACGGGTCATCCCAAACAACTCTGAGCCTACTATAGGACCAATAAGGAGGTAATTAGACCCTAAGTTGTATGATTTGTATGACTGATACTATATTCTGAGCATGATTACTACCGTGCATATCTGACTGATTTGATTCATATAATTGTATCGATAATTAACATGTAAGTTTGTGAGCATGATATTCTGATTATATGCACTTGCATTTACTGTATTTGTATTTGGGGTTGGGGATGAGATATATTTTAGAGGAAGTGATCTAAAAGGTGTTTACACCTATTATTTGGCCGCTCAACTGCAATATATCTGATATGTGCCGCATTCAGTACACCATGGTGTTTAGGGCTGGGTGAGTGTTTTATACCCCACATGGTGTGTAGGGATGGTCGGAGATGGTGTGTAGAAGCTGGGGGTAGGACTCTGATTCTGTTCTGACTATATTTCTGTATCAGTTCTAATATGGGCTAAGGCTTGAATATGCATGTGCATCTGACACTGTTATGGGCTATGGCCTAGATTTGCATCTGATTCTATAATGGGCCCAGGCCCAAATCTGTATCTGTAATGGTCTGAGGCCCAAATCTGAGAATGTCTTATTCTAATTTTTGAATTGTTTGTGCATGCTATTTTTGCAGGGATTACACACTGAGTTTATGTAAACTCACCCTTTTCTGTTTAATCTGTATAGGTAATCCCTACACTTAGACAGTTCGGTGCAGCAGAGGACTCAACGATGACCACACACTTATTAACCTGCTTTATTTTCGTTTATGGGTTATTTTATTATCGGGTATTTTGATGTAACTTGAGACTATTAGACTGTTTTGTTTGATTTGGGTTTAGCTCTGGTTATTATGGTATTATAATTGTTAATCGTGACAAAAATTTAGCTTTTACTAAAAGCAAAGGTTTTCCTAAGACGAACGATTTTTCTAACTACAAAGGTTTCTAAAGCTTCGCAATAAATTATTTTTTAAAACAAACTGAATAATTGAATAAGTGTTTTGAAATTGATAAGTGGCAATTAAAAGTAAAGAAACTAAAATGCTTTTCATGACGGCTAGGTTTTTAAACACCATACAAAGTGACATCGCCACATTCGGCCATAACGTCTAGGCCAGGCTTGGGGTGTTACATTTTGCAGTATTAGAGTCAGGTTGCAAAACTCTGCTATGAATTTTAGGTTCCAAACTTCAGTTTTTAAAAGAAATGGTTTTCAACTAGTTTTGAATAATCTGATTGAATATGTGGTACATCGAGTTCCCCACTTCGATCCTGTAAGTTTTCTATAAACTGATGAAACTGTTATGGCTGTAGGTAGTTATTTTTGAAACCCTATATTCAATACACTCTGAGACTGTAGTAAAACTGATAGAGACTGAGATTTACGAAAACAAACTATGAACTTCTGATACTGTTTCACATAAAATCTTTGATTAATAAACGCTGAAACTATAATTGATTCATAAAATTGTTTAATGTAGATAAACCGAATTAGAAAATTAGTGCTTGCAAAATTCATGGACGTGGTACTTGAGGCCGTGGTAGAGGCCGTAGGGGGCTCGTACTAAGTCTTCTTCTTCAGGCAACATGCCAAACTTGGATACTAGTGAGACACCAGTATCGCCTGCCACTAGGACTGGGTCTCAAAACCTAGTGGTTGGGGACGACGCACTATCCGAAGCCATGTTAAGGATATTAGAGAGAGTTGCTTGGGCCAACCCTGGATCTGGGGGCCGAGGGTCGATTACGAAACGAATACAGTCCAATGGAGCTGAACTATTTAGGGGTGTCACTAGAGTCACCCCTAATGTGGCTGAGTACTGGATGGAGGCCACTAAAAAGATTATGGACGATTTGGATTGCACCTCTGAGCAGAAAATTAAGGGTGCGGTTTCTTTGCTTCGGGATGAGGCATACCAGTGGTGGTTGACTATTAAGGAGGGCACTCAGTCGAAACGTCTGACTTGGGAGTTCTTTAATACTTCGTTCCAAGGAAAACATATAGGAGCTAGCTACATTGATGCTCGTAGGCGTGAGTTCCTAAATCTCACATAGGGAGATCGATCTGTGGTCGAGTGTGAGGCCAAATTCTGAGACTAGCCCGCTATGCTCGAGGTATGGTGACATCTGAATATGAAAAGTGTGTCCATTTTGAGAACAGCCTTAGGGATAATCTGAGAGTTTTGATTGCTTCGCAGAGGGAGCGTGAGATTTCATTCCGAGTTGAGAAGACGAAGATCGCCAAAAAGGTCAAGTACGTTGAGCGCCAAAACAGGGACCATGAGAGAGGAAAGAACAAGAGGAAATTGGAGCCCTCTAGTTCAGTACAGAGGACTAAGAAAAAGGCCAGATCTAATAGGCCGGCTAGAGTTGGGCCCCCTGTTGCTCCTGTTGGGTTACAACATTGTGGACAATATGGTAAATGCCAACCGAGCAAGTGCTGGAGGAGGATTGGGGCATCTTTAAGATGTGGGTCTTCTAAGCACCGCGTTCGAGAGTGTCCGTTGAGGGCTGATCATGTAACGCCCTTATTTTCGAGATTTTTTGGGATTTTTGTGATTTTAGTGAAATCTTAAAATTTTGGTGATTCGTTTATGAAATTTGCGTTTAAGTGTGTTAGTGGGCCTTTAGAAGGCCCAAGCCCAAGATAAAACCCGGAAAAAATATCAACTTTGGATTTAAAGTGAATTAGACTTGGTTAAGTGGGCTTTTAAGAAAAAGTGCAGAAAATAAAATGCAAGTAAGCCTTCGTAAAGTGCAATGTGGCACCACTTAAGTTCCTAAAAAAGTGGCATGTGGAGGTGTGTGCAAGGGCTAGTGTTCAAGTCACAAGGTAAGCATTGTGTGTGTTTTTAATTTTGTACATATGTTGGTCATGTGATGGTTGCCAAGTAGAACTCTGCTGAGGAGAGTTTGAGTTGTTCAAGAGATTAGAGCAAGAAGGGATAAGGGAAGAGATTTTAGGAACTTTGAATAGAAGCTGGTGGTGGCCGAACAAGGGACTCATGAGAGAGCATAGCCAATTTGGTCAAGTGGTTTTGGTGTAATCGGCCAAGGATTGTTTAGGGTGCTAGCCGAACGCTTTTGGGACCTTTTAGGTTTTGTTTCGGCACTTCTATCCTTGGTTGCCGATTAGGTATTGTGATAGGTTCCTTTCTTTCCTCCACTTTATTTCAAAAAGCCGAAAATGCAAGCATAGTTCTTCTCTTGTGCCGATTTGTTATAACAATCTCTTCTCCTCTCCTCTTTCATCTCTTCTCCTCACTTTTCCTTCCTCTTGATCAAATCTACTTCACCACTCTTCTTCTAGACCCAATCTATTCTGTACTTCTCTTCTTCTCCCTTCTCAAGTTTTCTAGCAGACTTCCACAAAAGCCGAAACCACACCCACCATTGCCGATTACCTTAGTGGTCAAGATCACTTCTTATTTTTGTTCAAGCCTTTTAAAGACCGAATCTCAACCCTATCCCAAGTAATCTTTTCTTAAACCCAAAACACATAACTTTGTAGCCGATTTCTTCTTGGCCGACCACTCCAAAAGCTGAAATCCCGAAAGCCATATCATCCCCTAGTGTCGTTTTGTGTAAGGAGTCAAAACCTTCTTATTCGTAGTAGATCGGGAATTGAATCTTTAGATCTGGTGGATCCATTATTGTGGTAAGTATTCAGAACTACTTCTCATGCGTTATCTTTGGATTGAAGAAAAGCTGAAAGTCCCTAAAAAATTTTAAGGAGGCTGTCGACTATGGTGATAGGTAATGCTAGTTCTTCTAATCGGTTTTATGTGTACTTGTTGTGAAAGGGGCGATCTAGCAAGGAGCGTAGGAGGCTTTGATCTTTGGAACGACTAGATCTAGATCTAGTCACTAGTTTCGGCAAAGGTAAGAACTCAATGGCCTTAGGTGATGTTGGCCGAATATGGTAAGCTAGATTACATTCATTATCGTTAATTCGTAAAACTAATTTATTAAGTGATCGATTGTAGGAGAAATCGCATAAGAGATCTCATCAGTAAAATCGCAAAACAGGTGTGTAAACGAACACCCTTCTGTAGTCTAAATCGGCAAAAGCTGAAAAGTCGAAATGCCAAAATTCTAGCATTTTGTGGGATTGTGAGCGTGCGAGCACTCGTAAGTCGGTTGAAAATAGTGAGATCTATAATCACAAATGGTACGATGGATGAGTACCCAATTTCATGCACCTCGGTAATTTGGGTCTCGATGGGCTGAAATTGGGCCCAATGGTCTAATGAGCCTATATGGGTAAAAGTAAGCGGTAAGTGGTTTTTGGTAAACTGTAGGTTAAATCTATAAACTAGACTTAGAATTTGGGCTAAACGGGCTTAAAGTGGCTAGATGACACTGTAGGCCCAATAGGGGTTTTAGGGCCCAATAACTAAAAACTGCTAAAATGGGCTAAATTAACTACTGAGATGTAAGTTGAACTATGAATGATTAAAATGAGCATAAAACCCTAAAAACTGGTATAATTATTGAAATACCCCTTAAGGGTGAGAAATTACTATTTTACCCCTAGGTGCAAAATGACCAGTATACCCCTAGGGCTAAATTTGACTGAAATGCATGTTTTACTGTTTTTGTTCACTGTATACCATGACATGATTATCTGTTGCATGGGACTGGGTTTATTGATGGAGGAAGTGCAAGTGGCATTGCCACGATTACTGAAAGAGGCTTTGCCCCGTACTAATAACTGAAAGAGGCTTTGCCTCGTACTGTTTTTGAAAGGGGCTTTGCCTCGTATTATTGTTAGTGGCTTGGCCACAATATCTGAGTAGCTATGCTGCGACTGTGGAGTGTAGCGGCTGGGTGGGTTGAGTTGTTTCTCCACATGGAGTGTTTATGGTTGGTACGGGTGGAGTGTTGCGGTTGGACATAGGATGGGCTTTGGGCCCTGCATACATGCATGATCTCTGTTCTACTACTGAAATGGGCCTATGGGCCGTACTGTTATCTAAAAAGGCTAAGGCCTAGTTGTACTGTTTACTGAATATGGCCATGGCCTAGTTAACTAAATACTAAATAGGGCTTCGGCCTAGTATTTACTAAGACTAGATAGGGCTTAGGCCCAATGGGCTTGAGCTGATTTAGGCTCTGGATTGGCTTTCTTTACAGATTGAGTTTCCAAACTCACCCCTTTTCTTCCATCCATGCAGGTGAGCCTTAAATTGGTGACTTGATGCTGGAGGGATTCGAAGTGGCCACGCAGACTGCATTCCTGGTTTAATTAAGTTATTTATTTTATTTTATTATTTACTTTAATTATTTTTCTTTTGATTTTTGGGTTTGTAATAAGGCCGCTCTAATTATTTTAATTTGGGTTTTAAATTATTTATTTTTACTATATAGTGATTGATTTGAATAAGGGTACGTGAGTTTTCTTAAAATTTAATCAAACGTTTTCAAAAATCAATCACACGTTTCAAACGAGTAACAAAGTTAAATCTTATAATAAGGAAAACCCCTAAAAATTGGTAGTGGATAGGACGTTCACAATTTAACTGGGATTTTCTCTTTAAACTTCAATAATGGTTTTGCAAAACTCACCCTAATCGTAGTAACTAGGTAACATGGTTAGTTCATCGCTGATATGACACACCAGACTTGGTCGTAACATCTGGGTCGGGTATAGGGTGTTACATTTAGTGGTATCAGAGCCCAATTGCAATAACTTGGCTGTGGATCGGGTCTAAAAAGTTTTTACAAAATTTCAAAATCAAGGCCCAAGAAGGGTATTTTTGGAAATTGGTTTCTGGAAAAATTTAGAAAACTCTTTTTAAACTAATTTTTCCTTGAATATGTATTTATGAAAGGTTTTACCTCAAAAGTTTTGCTAAATTGGGCTTTCTGAAATTTGGCATCTGAAGAAGTGGCACACTGAATCCCCGACACCAAGTCTGTAAGTATTCTTTTCTTATATTGTATTGTACAGAGATATAACTTTAGATGGAACTGAGACCCTACTTTGATTCTGTAGATAGGGTAGTACTGAAAACTGTAAGACTGAGATTGTAGGGAAACTAAACCCTAGAAAACTGAGACTGTAGCTAGGCTACGAAATCGTGAAAATAAAACTCTGAACTCTATTTGTACATAAGACATTCTGTAATGAACAACAAAATTACTAAACTAATGTCATAAAATTTATAATCAGATAAGATGTTATGAGTACGAGGGCTGCTCGTGGACGAGGCCGTGGACGTGGCCTAGGCAGTGTTCAAGATGGGTATTCATCTTTGGAACACTTGCCAGTTGAGAAGGCACACCGCCACCGGTAGCTGAAAATGGGCCGTATTATCAGGCCGCAGGGGATAATGCCTTGTCCTAAGCAATGTTAAGGGTTCTAGAGAGGGTTGCTAGAGCTAATGTCGGGTCTGTGAATAGGGGATCTATTTCTGAGCGACTTCGGGCTAACGGACCAGAGGTTTTTAGAGGCATATCTGCAGTATCCCCAAATGTAGCTGAGTATTGGCTGGAAGCTACAGAACGGATTATGGACGACCTGGATTGCTCGGTGGAGCAAAAGTTGAAAGGTGCAGTGTCTCTGCTGCGAGACAAGGCATATGAATGGTGGATCACTATGAAGGAGGGTACCCCAGCTGAACGGGTAACCTACGAACTATTTAAGACGGCTTTCAAAGGAAAGTATGTTGGAGCAAGCTATGTGGATGCACGTAGAAAAGAATTTCAGAACCTGACCTAAGGCAATAAGACTGTTGCTGAGTATGAGGCGGAATTTCTGATGTTGAGTCGGTATGCCAGCGATATAGTTTCTACTGAGTACGAGCATAGTATTCATTTTGAGGATAGCCTAAGGGATGAGCTAAGGGTGCTGATAGCTCCACAGAAGGAGCGCTATTTTGCTACATTGGTGGAGACGGCTAAGATAGCCGAGGAGGTGAAGCGAACTGAACGGCAGAATCGTGATAAGGATTAAAATCGATTTAGGAGGGATTCTGAACCATCTGGTCCTGTAAACTGAAATGTCAAGAGAGCTAGAGTGGAGGAACTGATCCGAGCAGTTCCGGTGAATACAGTTAGACCACAAGCTTGTGGGGACTGTGGTAGGGTGCATTTTTGAGAATGTTGGAAGCGTACTGGGGCATGTCTCCGATCTGGGTCCAAAAAACATAAGATTAAGGACTACCCTCGGAGACCAGCTCAGACTCAAGTTGTTGAACAGAGGGTTGCTCAACCAGTGCGAGGTAGACCGCTTCCGCCGAGGGGCCGTGGACAATGTAGAGGTGGCAATGGAAATGGTCGTGGATGTGGAGCACCTGGCAGGGGTGCTGGAAATGCTAAGGCTCACCAGCCAGCATTGGTATATGCTGCTCGTCGTCGAGAGGACGGTGATGCACTTGACATCATAACTGGTAAATTTTTAATCTCTAGCATACCATACACTACTATGATAGATGTGGGATCAACTCATTCGTATGTTGCATGTGACATTTCTGGGTCGTTGGGTGTGCACTCTGAGGAAATTGTGAGTGTGCTAATTATGATAAGTCCACTGGGTCACTCGGTTAGTGTAGATAAACTCTTTAGGAAGGTGCCTTTAGATACTCAAGGTAGGATCTTTACTGGAGACTTAATGGAGCTACCATTCGGAGAGTTCAATCTTATTTTCGGGATGGACTGGTTGAGTAAGCATAAGGCGACTCTGGATTGTGTGGCTAAGAGGAAGGTGTTGAGGACTACTAAATATGAGGAGGTAATGGTTATTGGGGAGCGAGGGGACTACTTGTCCAACATTGTTTCGGCTCAAAGGGTTGAGAAGCTGATTCGCAAGGGTTGCAAAGCATACTTGGCTTTTGTAAGTTAGGCTGAGAAGGAGAATTTGAGTGTGGAGATAGTTAGAACTATAAAGGAATTTCAAGATGTCTTTTTTGAAGGGTTCCCCGGATTACCTCCGAACTTAGAAGTCTAGTTTGGGATTGACTTGCTACCTGGAGCGGCTCCAATGTCCATCGCACCCTATAGGATGGCACCAAATAAGTTAGTAGAACTAAAAGCACAAATCCAAGAGTTGTTGGATAGAGGTTTCATTAGACCAAGCATATCACCGTAGGGAGCACCAGTACTGTTTGTGAAGAAGAAGGATGGGACGATGTGTATGTGCATCGATTATCGCCAGTTGAACAAACTGACGATAAAGAACAAGTATCCTCTGCCAAGGATTGACGATTTGTTTGACCAGCTTAGAGGAGCTTCGGTATTTTCCAAGATTGACCTTCGGTTTGGATATCGTCAGTTAAGGGTCAAGGAGGAGGATATTCATAAGACAGCATTCAGAACTCGGTATGGTCATTACGAGTCTCTGGTTATGCCATTTGGACTGAAGAATGCACCTGCAGCTTTCATGGATCTGATGAATCGAGTGTTCCAACCTTACTTGGACCAATTCGTAGTCATCTTTATCGACGATATCTTGGTGTATTCAGAAACTGAGGAGAAACATGATGAGCATCTCTGTATTGTTCTGCAAGTACTGAGAGAGAAGCAACTCTATGCAAAATTCAGTAACTGTGAATTTTGGCTTCAAGAAGTGATTTTTCTGGGTCACGTTGTTTCTGCTAGGGGATTAGGGTAGATCCTCAAAAAATGGAGGCAGTTCTAGAATGGAAGCCACCGAGGTCGGTATAAAAATTTAGAGTTTTCTAGGTCTGACAGGATATTACAGAAGATTTGTAGAAGGATTCTCTCTGATGGCGGCACCGTTGACGAAACTGTTGAGGAAAGGATTATTTTTTGTATGGACTGTGAAGGAGTAAGAAGTCTTTGATAGGTTGAAAAAGGTATTGACTGAGGTGCCAGTGTTGATACAGTCGGAGTATGGGAAGGATTTCACTGTGTACAGTGCTGCGTCGAATGTGGGATTAGGCTATGTACTAATGCAAGAGGGTAAAGTGGTCGCTTATTCTTTACAACAGCTTAAGCCTCACGAAGTGAATTACCCTACGCATGATATAGAGTTGGCAGCGGTGATTTTTACGTTAAAAATCTAGAGACACTATCTATATGGAGAAAAGTGTATTATATACACAGACCATAAAAGTCTCAAGTATCTGTTAACTCAGAAGGAGTTAAATCTTAGGCAACGAAGATGGATAGAGTTGCTTAAGGATTACGACTGCTACCACCCAAGCAAGGCAAATGTGGTGGCTGATGCACTAAGCCGAAGGGCTGTAGTGGAGCTGAGAGTGATGTTTGCTCGTTTGAGTTTATATGACGATGGAAGTCTGTTAGCGGAGTTGCAAGTGAGACCAACTTGGACTGAGCAGATTAAAGAGAAGCAGTTAAAGGATGATTCATTGGTTCCTCGATTTTAGCAAGCTGAGAATGATGAGAATTTAGATTTTGGACTGAATACTGATGGAGTTCTCTGCTTTCGTGGAAGAATTTGTATTCTGAAGGATTCTAATTTGAGGTAATTAATTCTAAAAGAGGCTCATGATGGACCTTGTGCTATGCATCCTGGAGGGAATAAGCTGTATCGAGACTTGAGAGAGGTGTATTGGTGGCCTGGACTTAAGCAAGAGGTGACTCAATTTGTGGGAAAATGTCTGATGTGCTAGCAAGTAAAGGCTGAGCATCAACTACCTTCTGGACTGTTACAACTAGTAAAGATTCCACTCTGGAAGTGGGAAATGGTTACCATGGATTTTGTGAGTGGGCTACCTTTGACACCCTCCAAGAAGGATTCTGTATGGGTAATTGTGGGTAGATTTCGTTAATGAAATCTACCCATTTCAAACCTGTCCGAACCGATTACTCACTTTAGAAGTTGGCCAAATTGTATGTGGCGGAGATAGTGCGACTGCATGGGGTGCCAATTTCAATTATTTCTAATCGGGACCCTAAGTTTACATCTCAATTCTGGCAAAACTTGCATGAGGCGTTGGGTACACGATTGGACTTCAGCACTACTTCTCACCCTCAGACAGATGGACAGTCGGAAAAGGTTATTCAGGTTCTAGAGGACATGTTGAGAGGTTGTGTTATCGACTTTCGTGGTAGTTGGGAGGACTACTTGCCATTGGCGAAATTTGGATAAAATAATAGTTATCAGGTAAGTATCCAAATGGCCCCATATGAGGCACTTTATGGGTGAAGGTGTCGTACGCCTACATGTTAGACGGAATTGGGAGAACGATAGGTTCTTGGACCAGAGTTGGTGGCAGATACTAAGAATAAGGTTAGGTTGATCAGATACCGGTTAAAGTATACATCTGATAGGCAGAAGTTGTATGCTAATTTGAAGCATAAAGAAATTGAGTTCTCTGTAGGGGATATGGTATTTTTAAAAGTCTCGCCTTAGAAAAAGAGTTTGAGGTTTGGCAAGAAAGGCAAGTTGAGTCCACGATTTATTGGGCCTTATCGGGTTCTTAAATGAGTAGGGCCAGTAGCTTATCAGCTGGAGTTACCACCGAAGCTAGACCGTATACATGATGTCTTTCATGTGTCCACGCTAAGACGGTATCGATCGGATCCTTCACATGTCGTACCAGTGGAGGAGATTGAGGTAAAGACTGATCTGACTGGATCACGAGGTCAAAGTGTAGAGAAGAAAGTCAGTTCTATTGGTAAAAGTGCTTTGGCGCAATCATGGCAGAGAAGTGGCTACCTGGGAGCCCGAGGAGGCGATGCATCAATAATACCCTCAACTATTTTGATCAGGTAAATTTCGAGGCCGAAATTTTTTTAAGGGGGTAGAGTTGTAATTCCCTGATTTTTGAGCTTTTCGAGATTTTTGTGATTTTGGTGAAATCATGAAATTTTGGTCATTTGGTTATTAAATTTATGTTTAAGTGTGTTAGTGGGCCTTTAGAAGGCCGAAGCCTAAGATAAAACCCGGCAAAAATATCAACTTTGGATTTAAAGTGAAGGGGACTTGGTAAGTGGGCTTTGAAGAAAAAGTGCGAAAAATAAGACTCAAGTAAGCCCTTTATAATGTGGCAATGTGGCGCCACTTAAGTGCCTAAAAAAGTGGCGTGTGTAGGTGTGTGCAAGGGCCAGTGTTCAAGTCACAGGGTAAGCATTGTGTGTTTTTAAAATTTTGTGCATGTGTTGGTCATGTGATGGTTGCCAAGTAGAACTCTGCTAAGGAGAGTTTGAGTTGTTCAAGAGATTAGAGCAAGGAGGGATAAAGGGAGAGATTTTAGGAACTTTGAATGGAAGCTGGTGGTGGCCGAACAAGGGACTCATGAGAGAGCATAGCCGATTTGGTCAAGTGGTTTTGGTGTAATCGGCCAAGGGTTGTTTAGGGTGCTAGCCGAATGTTTTTGGGACCTTTTAGGTTTTGTTTCGGCACTTCTATCCTTGGTTGCCGATTAGGTATTGTGATAGGTTCCTTTCTTTCCTCCACCTTCATTTCAAAAAGCTGAAAATGTAAGAATAGTTCTTCTCTTGTGCCGATTTGTCATAACCATCTCTTCTCCTCTCTTCTTTCATCTCTTCTCCTCACTTTTCCTTCCTCTTGATCGAATCTACTTCACCACTCTTCTTCTAGACCGAATCTGTTCTGTACTTCTCTTCTTCTCCCTTCTCAAGTTTTCTAGTAGACTTCCACAAAAGCCGAAACCACACCCACCATTGCCGATTACCTTAGTGGTCAAGATCACTTTTTCTTTCTGTTCAAGCCTTTCAAAGAACGAATCTCAACCCTGTCCCAAGTAATCGTTTCTCAAACCTGAAACACATAACTTTGTAGCCGATTTCTTCTTGGCCGACTACTCCAAAAGCTGAAATCCCGAAGGCCATATCATCCCCTAGTGTCATTTTGTGTAAGGAGTCAAAACCTTCATATTCGTAGTAGATTGGGAATTGAATCTTTAGATCTGGTGGATCCATTATTGTGGAAGTATTCGGAACTACTTCTCATGTGTTATCTTTGGATTTAAGAAAAGTCGAAAGTCCCTAAAAAACTTTAGGGAGGCTGTCGACTATGGTGATCGGTAATGCTAGTTCTTCTAATCAGTTCTATGTGTACTTGTTGTGAAAGGGGCGATCTAGCAAGGAGCGTAGGAGGCTTGGATCTTTGGAATGACTAGATCTAGATCTAGTCACTAGTTTCGGCAAAGGTAAGAACTCAATGGCCTTAGGTGATGTTGGCCGAATATGTTAAACTAGATTACATTCGTTATCATTAATTCGTAAAACTAATTTATTAAGTGATCGATTGCAGGAGAAATCGCATAGGAGATCTCATCGGTAAAATCGCAAAACAGGTGTGTAAAAGAACACCCTTCTGTAGTCTAAATCGGCAAAAGTTGAAAAGCTAAAATGCCAAAATTCTGGCGTTTCGTGGGCTTGTGAGCGTGTGAGCGCTCGTAAGTTGGTTGGAAATAGTGAGATCTGTAATCGTAAATGGTACGATAGATGAGTGCACAATTTTGTGCACCTCGGTAATTTGGGCCTCGATGGGCTGAAATTGGGCCCAATGGGCTTATGGGCCCATATGGGTAAAAGTAAGCGGTAAGTGTGTTCATGTATACTGCAGGTTAAATCTGTAAACTAGACTTAGAATTTGGGATAAACGGGCTTAAAGTAGCTAGATGACACTGTAGGGCCCAATAGGGGTTTTAGGGCCCAATAACTAAAAACTGCTAAAATGGGCTAAATTAACTATTGAGATGTAAGTTAAACTATTAATGATTAAAATGTGCATAAAACCCTAAAAGCTGGTATTACTGAAATACCCCTTAAGGGTGAGAAATTACTATTTTACCCCTAGGTGCAAAATGACCATTATACCCCTAGGGCTAAATTTGACTGAAATGCATGTTTTACTGTTTTTGTTCACTGTATGCCATGACATGATTATCTGTTGCATGGGACTGGGTTTATTGATGGAGGAAGTGCAAGTGGCATTGCTACGATTACTGAAAGAGGCTTTGCCCCGTACTAATAATTGAAAGAGGCTTTGCCTCGTACTGTTTCTGAAAAGGGCTTTGCCTCGTATTATTGTTAGTGGCTTGGCCACATTATCTGAGCAGCTATGCTGCGACTGTGGAGTGTAGCGGCTGGGCGGGTTGAGTTGTTTCCCCACATGGAGTGTTTATGGTTGGTACGGGTGGAATGTAGCAGTTGGACATAGGATGAGCTTTGGGCTTTGCATACATGCATGATCTCTGTTCTGCTACTGAAATAGGCCTATGGGCGGTACTGTTATCTAAAAAGGCTAAGGCCCAGTTGTACTGTTTACTGAATAGGGCTATGGCCCAGTTAACTGAATACTAAATAGAGCTTCGGCCCAGTATTTACTAAGACTGGATAGGGCTTATGCCCAATGGGCTTGAGCTGATTTGGGCTCTGGATTGGCTTTCTTTACACATTAAGTTTCCAAACTCACCCCTTTTCTTCCATCCATGCAGGTGAGCCATAGATTGGTGGACATGGAGCTGGAGGGAGTGGCCACGTAGACTGCATTTATGGTTTAATTAAGTTATTTATTTTATTTTATTATTTACTTTAATTATTTTTCTTCTGATTTTTGGGTTTGTAATAAGGCCGCTCTAATTATTTTAATTTGGGTTTTAAATTATTTATTTTTACTATACAATGATTGATTTGAATAAGGCTGCGTGAGTTTTCTTAAAATTTAATCAAACGTTTTCAAAAATCAATCACACGTTTCAAACGAGTAATAAAGTTAAATCTTATAATAAGGAAAACCCCTAAAAATTGTTAGTGGATAGGACATTCACAATTTAACCGAGATTTTCTCTTTAAACTTCAATAATGATTTTGCAAAATTCACCCAAATCGTAGTAATTAGGTAACATGGTTAGTTCGTCATTGATGTGACACACTAGACTTGATCGTAACGTCTAGGCTGGGTATGGGGTGTTACAGATCAAGTGCAAGCTTTGAGATCAGGTATTGTACAACCGTAGAGAGTGGTTTAGCAGCCACTTAGGGCCGTGGTTAGGCTAGGGGTGGTAACGGTATGGGCCATGGACAGAGAGCACCAGGCAGAGGTGCTGGACAGATTGAGGTGAGGCAGCCTGCTCTTGTTTATGCTACACGTCACCGAGAGGGCAGAGATGCTCGTGATGTCATCACCGGTACGTTATTAACCTTTGATGTACCATTTACTACTCTGATAGAGATAGGGTCTACTCACTCTTACATAGCTAGTTCTATATCTAAAAAACTAGGGATATCTGTTGAGAGCACTACGAGTGAGATCATTATACTTAGTCCATTGGGACAGTCTGTCTAGGTTAGTAAAGTCTATAGAGACATGCTATTAGAGGTGCAATGGACGATCTTTCTGGCTGACTTAATGGAGCTTCTGTTTGGGGAGTCTGATCTGATATTGGGTGTGGACTGGTTGGTCAAGGACCGAATGAGTCTGGACTATGTGACTAATAGGGTCATCTTGAGAACCAAGGAGGATGATGAGGTAGTTATAATTGGAGAACATCAAAATTATCTGGCTAATGTAATCTCCGCACTTGTGGCCAAGAAATTGGTTCAGAAAGGATGTGAGGTGTTTCTAGCCTACGTTAGTGTTTTTGCTTCTAGGGACTCTGCAATTGGGGATATTCGAGTTATAAGGGATTTTCCAAGTGTCTTTCCTAAGGAGTTACCGAGATTACCTTCGAATCGGAAAGTAGAATTTGGGATTGAGCTTTTTCCTGATACAGCTTCGGTGTCTATCGGTCCCTATCGAGTGGCACCGAAAGAGCTTACAAAGCTTAAGCTCAAATTTAAGAATTGTTGGAGCGTGGTTTCATTCGTCCCTGTGTGTCTCTATGGGGAGCACTAGTGCTATTCGTTAAGAAGAAGGATGGGACAACGAGGATGTGTATAGATTACTGGTAATTGAACAAGTTAATGATCAAGAATAAGTATCCACTTCTGAGGATTGATGACTTATTTGATTAGTTTCAAGGGGCTTCTGTGTTCTCGAAGATAGATCTCCATTTTGGGTATCATCAGTTGAGGGTTAAGGAAGTTGATGTAAATAAGACAACATTTAAGACTCGTTATGGACTCTACGAGTTCCTAGTGATGCCTTTTGGTCTGACAAACACTCTGGTGGCATTTATGGATCTGATGAACCGTGCGTTTCAACCCTATCTGGATCAACTCGTCGTGGTATTTATTAATTCATCATGTGTTTTAGCCCTGTCTTTATCAAATTGTCAGAGATGGTGTGTAGAGGCTAGGGGTAGGACTCTAATTCTGTTCTAACTGTATTTCTATATCTGTTCTGATATGGGCTAAGGCCCAAAAATGCATATGTATCTGAAACTGTCATGGGCTAAGGCCTAGATCTGCATCTGATTCTGTAATGGGCCCAGGCCCAAATTTGTATCTGTAATGGGCTCAGGCCCAAATCTGAGATTGTCTGATTCTGATTTTCGGATTGTTTGTGCATGCTATTTCTACGGGGATTACACATTGAGTTTACGTAAACTCACCCTTTTCTGCTTTAATTTGGTTCGGTGCAGCGGAGGATTCGACGGCGACCGCACACTTATTAACTTGCCTTATTTTCGTTTATGGGTTATTTTATTATCGGGTATTTTGATGTAACTTTGGACTATCATATTGTTTTTTTTTTGATTTGGGTTAAACTGTGGTTATTATGGTTTTAAAACTATTAAATGTGACAAAAACTCAGTTTTTACTAAAAGCAAAGGTTTTCTTAAAACAAATGGTGTTTCTAAATAAAACAGTTTCTAAAGTTTCCGTAATAAATTATGTTTTTAAAACAAACCGAATAATCAAATAAGTGTTTAAAATTCATACCAAACCAATAAAATTTAAATATTTCAATCAATATTCATAAACCCCAAAGTTTTAATATAATAATTAAAACATAAGAAAAACTTCAATATGAATCTCAAACATTAATATATATAATCAAAAATCAAAATATTGAATCCACAAAATTTCAAAAAAGAATCAATTTAAAAATAATAAAGAATCAATTCATTCTCAACGATTCAACACGACGAGACTCTAATATCGCTTGCTAGAATTGTAAAATAATATCTTATATAAAACTTAACAAACCAGAAACTATGATCTGTCATGTCAAATCATTAATAATAAATCAAGAACAAAACTAGATGTGGAAGCATACCTGAATTCATCGATTTCTTGAAATCCACGGATATTACAATTTTAATCTTTCAAATTAGCACATAAGTAATCTAGAGAATGTAACCCTCTCTTTTCTAAAAATGAGATATTATAAAAGTTATTCTATGTGTAATTTGGGGCTCATATCCTAATATATAACTTTTGCACATTAACCTTAATTTCTAATTAGTCCATCATTAATTAGAAATTAGTTATTAGAGTATCCCCACATATTTTACCCATACTTTATTTAATAATTAAAGCCTAATAAACCTTAACCAAATTAAATCACTTTTAATTTGGGCTAACCTATTATAATAGTAAATAATAGCATGTAATTAGCCTTATTATTTATGTGATGTCCATACTTTTCAATAACTTTATGTGTGGGGACCAATAGAGATATTGTTATATAAATAGATTTATTGGTAAATATTATAGATTTTGTTATTCATACAAAATGTTGTTATATAAACAGAAATTTTAAAAAATCATAAAAAATTATAAAACTATTTTTTGGCATTATAAATTTTATAATTTTTTAAGAATTTTTACAAAGTTGATTTATCAATAGGTATTTTGTTAGAAAATTGTGTTTTTCATTAGATATTTGAGTAAATAGTTGATGAATTTGATAGTTGTTAGAGAAAATTTTTATTTAGTGAGATATTTTGTTGTTGAGGGGATATTTTGTTATGCATCGTATAAAGAGATTTTGAACTGATGACATGACACGTTGACTTTGTTAGCCAGACAATGTCCGGGGAACAAATGCCACGTCATTGGTTCATAATCTCTTTATATGACACATAACAAAATATCTCCTAACTAACAATATTTTCTAACAACTACCAAAACCATAAACTATTTACTTAAATTCCTAATGAAAACAAACTTTGTAAAAATTCTTAAATTTTTTTAAAAATTTGTTAATTAAAAATTAAAAATTTATATTTACAATTTTTTTATAATTTTTATGATTTTAAAAATTTTAATTCACAAAATTTTAAGAAATTTTACAAACTTGGGTTTTCAATAGGACTTTGAGTATATGGTTAGACAATTTTATTTTTAAATAAGAATTTAAGTATATAGTTGATTGTTTTGATAGTTGTTACAGAATATTGTTATTTAGGAGATATTTTGTTATGTGTTACAATAAAACACGCTTTTGAAAAAAGTTTATAAAGAAAGTAGTTTCGCTTGGTGGCTAGATGTTGGTGTTCTCATCCTTATGGCCTAGGTTCATTTCCTGTTAACAATTTTTTTTTTCATGTTTCAAGCCTTTTTTGAAAAAAAAAATAATTAATAAAAAAGTTGTTTTATTTTTAAATAATAAATATGTAATTATATAATGAAAATGTATACTTTATGTATCATTATGTTAAAATGTATATTTTTTAAAATTTTCAACTAAATTTTTTATATATTTTTCCTTATATATAATTTTTTATATGTCAAATATAATTATTATTCACCTACATTGTGGGTATGGTCAAATCTAATTTTATAAAATCAAATAATTATTTCAAATATTATTTTTTTATATGTAAAATATTTCAAATAATTATTTCAAAATTTTTCACATAACAATGTTTTATAACAACTACAAACATCTATAACTATCCTAGTGAAAAAAACACAAATTTGTAACCAAATACTCAAAGTCCTATTAAAGACCCAACTTTTTAACCAAATACTTCGTAAAAATTCTTAAAAAGTTGTAAAAAGTTTGTTAATTAAAAATTTAAAAATGTATAACACCATAAAATAATTTTATAATTTTTATGATTTTTATAACTTTTAATTAACAATTTGATGAAAGACTCAAGGCCCAATTTCAGGCCCATAGACTTGTTGGTCTTACTTTACCATAAGACCTAATTACAAGGTTGAAAGTGAAGCAATCAAGTCAAGACAGAACGGGACTATCCATGACTTCGTGATGAAGGCCTTAGATGCACATATGAGGAAAAAGGAAAATCAAAATTTCAAATCTTGAAATTTTTGGTCCAAGAAACTAATTCTTGAAGTCTGTGCATGATGGCTTATAGTAACGAGCTTGAATGAACCCATTTCTGGAGCGAACATATCATAAGTCCATGTTTTTTAAAATTGACTCATTGGGATGTCCAAAAGCCCAAAATAAAGTTTGGAGAAAAACATAGTTGAATATCAAGCCAAATTGTCTAAGTGGCCCAATTTGTAAAAATTTTATTTTTTCTACCCAATTTTATTTAATATGTAGACCAACATGTAACAGTTTAGCTCAAGGAGCCCATTTAGACCTTTTGATGAATTTCTCATCAATTCAACACATAAATTTAGTTTTAGATTTTAAATTATAAGTTACTTCTTTGATGAGTTGTCATGCTTAGTTGGTAGTAATACACTTCAAATCCTATTAGGGTTAGGAGGTTAGGTAGGGTTTGTGTGGCTATATATAGAATGTGTTGCCCCCTAACATTAATTCAACCATTCATTCTCTTTTGAGTTAATAAAAATCTCTATGAGTTTTTCTCTTCAAGAATTTCTCTTGAGTTTTCTTTTAGAAAAAGTTTTAACAATCTTTTAGATTGTGGGAATCATTTTCAAGTTTTTTCTTGCCAAGAATTTTTTCTTGGTGGAGAGATTAGAGTTGCTTGAAGGGGATTGTGGATTCATCTTGTTTTCAAGGCTTATTAGGACTTTCCATGTAACACCCCTATCCCGTAATTGTCGCAGGAATAGGTAAGGGGCATTACCGGACTTGCAACTCAAACTGGAATAGTAAGACTTTAAACTTATCAAGCGTCATCATCATTCAACATTAATCCAACATTAATTCAACATTAATTCATCTATACTAAGTAACCATTTCATGTAGTCACACATATATATACACATCTAAATACCACTTACAAATTAATCACATTTCGCCATTCTTATCAACTCATCCATAATCACATATCATTCAAACCAAAATGCCAATTATAAACTTTACCACTAAGTGCACACATCATATAATGCCTCCATATCAAACTGACTTTTCTCACATCAAGCCATATCACATAGCTTGATCATAAAACCCATAAAACCCAAAATTCATCTCACATTCATATAAACAAGTGACCATATATGTAACTAAACCATTTATATCACATATCACCTATACAACATCAATATCATAGAATTCACATAGCATTGATGTCGATTTATTTCATTACGTATAACCTGTAACACATTCATATAATCAATAGTATAATTATACCCATATAAATATTAACTCATCAGTAACATCAGTAATTCATTTTCAAATATACTTTCTATATAAATCATGTCACTTTTCATAACTATATTTCGTTTAAACCATGCATCAATCCACTATATAAATCATTGATCTCATGTAACTTTTCAATACTCATATCATTTCATCTATCATTTATGTATACTATATCATATATCATCTTTCATTTCAATAATTCATAGTTTGTAACAAATAATCGTGTTACTTACTCACCTAATTTCGAATAGCCAATAAATTAAGTCATACCTGACCATCCAACTTGTCTTACACATTCCATGCCACATTGGCCCACAACTTTGTAAGCATCGAGCCTAAAATAATACATTGGTATAAACCTGCTAGGCGCAAGCCTGATAAAACTCACTGGCTCAAGGCCTGCTAGGCATTTAGCCTGATAAATCACACCGGCTCAAGGCCTACTGGACTTATAGTCTGATAAATCACACCGGCTCAAGGCCTGCTAGACTTATAGTCTGATAAGCCACACCGGCTCAAGGCCTGCTAGACTTTTAGCCCGATATATCACTAATACAAAATTTATTCTAGCACATAACTCACATATCCAAAATCATAAGTATTCATCATAATTCATACAAACTTTCAAATGTCAAAACTCAACCGAAGTAATTTTCTTAAACATGATTAACAAGGTATCACCCATTTGGCAATATCACATATAACTCCATATATTTCATTTCAACATGAATACTTGCATTTAATTAAAATTCAATACATCTAATTACTTATAAATTACTACATGGTATCTTATATAGATATAAATAATCATATCATTTTACTCATCCAATTTGTACATCTATCATGCAACCTTCTTTACCATTATCAATCACACAGATTTACGATCAATAATATTAACCTTATAGGTTTGATACTCACCTGCTCAAATTCAAATTTATAAATCATAAATACTTCTCAAGAAATTCAAGGCAAAAATACATTTGACTATTCCCGATTACTCAAAAAGTCGCACACTTAGTGCCAATAGTTATTCAACATTATATATCGAATTCGCGCACTTAGTACTCGATACTTAAGCTTGCACACTTAGTGCTCAATAATCAGGCTCGCACAATTAGTGCAATTTTTACATCCGTAACCTTTTTTACTCGTACACTCAGTGCCAAAATTCAATTACTCAATATTCATCAATTCAAATTTATCAACTCCATCTGCATTTGGCAACCTAAACTTTTTATACATTTCAATTCGGCACATATATGTACATATATAGTATTTAATTTAATCAATAACAAATATTTGCTTAGTAACTTACCACATACAAGGCATTTAATTTATCATATACTAAAACTCAATTAACTCTAATATACATTTACTTAACCCCAAAGTACTTCATTACTTCCAAACACAAAACTGAAAATATTATGGCATTCCATCATCATGTAATATTAATATGATCAAGTACAAAGCCATTTAACATATCTACCATTACATACTCACAATTTGGCCGATTATCCATCATTTCTTATAACATATTTTTGTATCAATTTAATCATATAATTCAGTGACGGCAACATATTCATAGAGCTGATAATTTTAGTAAATTATTCATTATGTATACAATTACCATCAATTAAAAACAATTTCAATAGCTAATAATTCGATTTTTAACCATACGAACTTACATCGTGTATCTGTCGACTATTCGTCTACTTTCCGATTTTCCTTGATCAAAATCTTGAATTCGTTTGTCTTGATCTAATTTAACCAAATTTAACTCAATTATTCACTAACATAATTAATTAAATACATATACAAGTATTTTGGCCATTTTGCAAAATAGCCCTTGTATTTTCATATTTTAACAATTTAATCCTTAATGCATAATAATGCAAAAATACACAAAATCCCATTATACATGTATTTAGCTAAATTTTCTATAATAATTAAACAGCCCATATTTTCATTTTATTCACATTTCTAACCACAAAAATTTTATCTTTTTCAATTTAATCCTAAATACTCAATTTTGTTAAAAATCACTTTATAAAACTTGTATATCTATAAACAACCATCAATAATTTATCAAGAAACATCAAAATACATAAGTATTCAACAATGGTACATTTTAAAAACATCACCAATTTCAGAAATTAGGGCATGGGCTTGTAGATTACTAAGCAACGATCTAAAAAACGTAAAAATTATCGAAAACAAATCAAAAATACATACCTAATTGTTGCTTAGACCATTGCCGAATGTTTGAATGTAAAAATCCTTATTTTCTCTTCACTTTCGGCAAATGATGAATTATGGACACATTCATGTATTGGTTTTATTAATTAAAGAATTAAAAATTAAAATTACTTAATTACCCATTTATTAAACAACCAAATATTACTTTAAAAGTGTCCATAAATGTCCACTATGATCACTAATGCTTTAATATCACTTCAAGGCCTTCAAATAATAAAGACATAATCATTTAAGCCATTTATGCAATGGAACTCATATTTATCGCTTTATGCGATTTAGTCCTTTTTACCGAATTAACTATTTAATCGAGAATATTTCTTTACGAAACTTTCACACCGAAATACTATCATGCTGTAAATATCAATAAAATAATAAAAATAATTATTGTGACTCAGTTAAATTGTCTCGAAACCACCTGTTCCGATCAGACTCGAAATTGGGCAGTTACATTCCACACGCCATCTTCAACTTTTCCATCTCTTTTCTTTCCTTTTCTTTGTTTTTCTATTCTATTCTTCTTATTTTGAATCTAAGCTTTAAGTTTACTTAATTGTAGATCTTGTTTCAGTCAAGAAGGGCATTCTACTATCTTCTCTCATTAAAAAAATCCAAAAATAGTTCTTTCTTTTCTGGTGTCGTATTCATCTTGCACAAAATAGTTTGCTTTTGGCGGAATTAATCATTCTAGCAATCTGTTTTGTTGTCTAAATTTTAGATCTGGTTGGAAACCTCTTTGGAGCTCAAGGACAATTTCATTTGACTAAAGAAACCCTAATTTCATCATTATTGGACTTTATTTCAGTCCCCCCTCTCTTTCTTTCACTTTATGTTTTCTATCTATTTAATTTTATTCAACTACTTATATATTTTATTTCTTTTGTTTAGATCTCCATTTGATAGCTTTAAAAGACCTTTTGATCGATGTATCATATCAATCTACAGTGGTGGAGACTTGATTTTCGAGCAAGCCTATGGTAATAACTTTTCAGGTTGACTAGAGAGTACTTAATTTTTGAACCCTAAACACTTCGAGTGGATAGAGTGAATCATTAGTGAGGATGTCAAATTTTGTAAATTAAGATGGAAAGATAACTACTTAGGAGAAAGAAGAAAACTTATGTTTCAATGATAAAATTCTCAACTTAAAGTAATTGAGTCTTTAATGTTCTTTTGATTGAATTTTCAGTGTGTGCTTACCTGTGGATTAATTTGAAACATTATTGATAAAGATTGTGAGTTGAGAAGAATGATTCTTATTTAGGGATTGAGATTTTGCTTGAGGACAAGCAAAGGCTTAAGTGTGGGGGTATTTGATAAACGCTAATTTATACATATTTTTACCTCATGTTTAGCCTATATTTCGGATGAATTATTATTAATTTAGTGAGAATTGGTGCTCTTAATCTTTCTTTTTCATATCTTATACCCAGGAGAGCATAGGGAAGAGAAAAGAACGGAAAATGGACCAAAAACCAGAGAAAATGGGCCAAAATATGCAAACGCACGGCCCAAGAAGTTACCACACGATCGTGCCACATGAAGATCACATGGTCTAGCCCCCGACAAGCACGGCCTGGCCTACGACCGTGCCACCCAAGCATTCCAGAACAAGGCCTCTTGTCGAAATCACACGGACGTGGCACACGGGCATGTTCTAGTCATGAGGAAGAGGAATTTCACTCGGATTTGGATGCTTAGAGGCTAAGAAAGGCTCCCCAAAGCTCTATATAAAGACCCTAGAGGCAACTCTAGGGGAATACTCTTTTCTCTCAGGAAAGAGCGCCATATTTCTTCCAACACAAAGAATGAAAGCAAGGGATTACTCCAAGGAAAGCCGATTGATTCATCCCAGAAGCCAGAATTCTACATCAAGATAAAGGATCTCCCTAAATTCCTTCAGGGGTTTTTGGGTTCTTTATGTTTTGTTATTTTAATTCTTCTGAGATGTTTTCTTTCTTTATTATGAACTAAACCCCTCAAATACTTGAAGGGGATGAAACCTAAGACGAATCTTGTTATTATTTATTCTTAAGTTATATGACAAATACTTGAGTTGTTCTTAATTATGTGTGCTTAATTCTTGTGTTAATAAGCCTAGGTATTAATTCAAGAAATGGATGTGCTTAAAGCAGAGGAGCAAAAGTCCCTGTGATAAGAGTAGATCTACCATAATTAAGCGGAGTTGCATGCAACCCTAGACATAGGGTGACATAAATCTACCGGATTAGGGTCAAACCTAATATGGGGAACCATAGATCGAATTAATGCAACCTAGGGTGTTAATTAATAAAGAAACTTTAGTTAACAACCTAGGCCTAGTTGCTCTTCGCCTCTACGGATCAAGTCAAGTGAATAAATCGTCTAGCTCAAGAACCAATAACAAGTGAAGTCTAGGTGGATTCTCCATTAAGTATTGTTTATATCAATCAGCTTTTCCCTAAAGTTTTTCCCAATTTACTTTTTGTGCACTTTTAGCTAGTTTTAGAATTAGTTTCAAACAAACCTCTTTTATTTTTAGGCTAGATAATAGAAAGGAAGTAAGTATTAGTACTTTTAGTTCCCTTGGGTACGATAACTCGGTCTTGCCGCTAAACTATACTACTGTTCGATAGGTGCGCTTGCCTTTAACATCGTGATATTAGTTAGTTTTGGTGTGATCAGTTTTATAAATTTTATTACTTAACATCGATAGGTGCGCTGTTGCAGGGGAACTGAAATATTAAGAAAACTCGATTCCTATTACTTTAGCCATTACTATATTTATATATATTTATTTATTTCTCTTTTATTTTTATTTTTATTTTTATTTATTTATTTATTTTTATTTTCTTTTAAATTTCTAAATTTTCTTTGCTTTTTCTTTTTAGGTATTTTTAGTTTATGACTAGAAACAACCTAACAGGACCACTACTTTTTGACGAAGATCTAGAAGCGACAGTTCACAGAAATTGTAGAGAAATTAGACGCAGTTTACATTATCCAGAACAAGAACCTGAGCAAGAGCCAGAACCTACATAAGAGATGGAACCGAATCAAAGCGTTCTACCACCTCCAACACTACCAGCAGAACCAGTAAACCAGGATGCAGCTCCTCGTACTATGTATGATTATGCTAAACCTAGTTTGGTTGGTAACCAAACTAGCATTATTCAACTTGCTATTACTGCTAATAATTTTGAATTGAAACCTAACACTATTCAGATGATTCAACAGTTTGTGTAGTTTGATGGTTTGCAGGACGAAGATTCAAATTCACATTTAGCAAATTTCTTGGAATTTTGTGATACTTTTAAAATAAATGGCATTTCTGACGATGCCATTCGCTTAAGGATATTTCCATTCTCTCTGAGAAATAAAGCCAAACAGTGGTTAAATTCTTTACCACGAGGCTCAATCACCACATGGGAGCAGATGACCGAAAATTTTTACTTAAATATTTTCCTCTAACTAAAACAGCCAAATTACGAAACGATATTTCTTCTTTTGTGCAGATGGATTTAGAAACACTTTATGATGCTTGGGAGACATACAAAGATCTTTTGAGAAGATGCCCTCATCATGGCCTACCTTTATGGTTACAAGTTCAAACCTTTCACAACGGTTTGAACCCATCGACGAGACAAATGATCGATGCAGCCGCAGGAGGAACAATCAATAACAAAACACCAGAAATAGCTTATGAATTTATTGAAGAGATGCCACTGAATAATTATCAGTGGCAAGTCATGAGGACAAAGCCGACGAAAGCTACAGGAGTTTATAATATTGATGCTGTCGCTATGCTTTCCAACCAAGTAGAACTTTTAAATAAAAAGTTTGATCATTTTGTTGGTTTTACGCAGGCACAAGCATTAATGCAGTGCGACACAACTCAGGCAAATATGTTCACTCTAGACTACTCAGCTTCTGCCAATGGCATAGAAATCGAGCAGGCCAATTATATGGGTAACAATTTTAGATCTCAGAATAATCCATATAGTAACACATATAATGCAGGTTGGCGAAACCATCCCAATTTTTCTTGGGGAGGCCAAGGGAATCAAAGACAACAACCCCCTCAGGGATTTCAGCAGCCACCGCCGCAACAGGAGAAAAAGCCCAACCTTGAAGAGATGTTTACCAAATTCATGGCCATGTCAGAGACCTGCTTTTAGAACACTGAAATGGCATTAAAGAACCAGCAAGCATCAATCAAGTCTGAGTTGGTCTCCGAGGATAGTCCTTGATCTTATGTTCTTTGGACCCACATTGGAGTCATTCCCCAGTATGCTTCCAGCATTCTCCAAAATGCACCCTACCACAGTCCCCACAAGCTTGTGGTCTAACCGTATTCATCGGAACTGCTCGAGTTGGTTCCTCTACTCTAGCTCTCTTAGCATTTTAGTTTGCAGCGCCAGATGGTCCAGAATCCCTCCTAAATCGGTTTTGATCCTTATCATGGTTCTGCCGTTCAGTTCGCTTCACCTCCTCAGCTATCTTAGCCTTTTCCACCAATGCAGCAAAATCGCGTTCCCTCTGCGGAGCTATCAGCACCCTTAGCTCATCCCTGAGGCCATCCTCAAAACAAATGCTACGCTCATACTCAGTAGCTACTATACTGCTGGCATACCGACTCAACCTCAGAAATTCAGCCTCATATTCAGCAATAGTCTTATTGCCCTAGGTTAGGTTCAAAAATTCTTTCCTACGCGCATCCACATAACTTGCTCTGACATACTTTCCCTTGAAACTCGTCTTAAACAGTTCCCAGGTTACCCGCTCAGCTATGGTACCCTCCTTCACAGTGATCCACCATTGATATGCCTCGTCTCGCAGCAAAGACAACGCACCTTTCAGCTTTTGCTCCACCGAGCAATCCAAGTTGTCCATAATCCGTTCCGTAGCTTTCAGCCAATACTCAGCCACATTTGGGGCTACTCTAGATATGCCCCTGAAAACCTTCGCTCCGTTAGCCCAGAGTCGCTCAAAAATGGATCCTCTATTCACTGTCCCGACATTAGCTCCAGCAACCCTCTCTAGAACCCTTAATATTGCCTGGGACAAGGCATCATCCCTTGCGGCCCAATCATACGGCCCATTTTCAGCTACCGACGACGATCGTGTGTGACAGCCCTAATTTGACCCTAGTCAGAAAGTGGTTTCGGGACCACAAAATCGAGTCGCAAAAATAATTAAATGTTAAACTTCATGCCTATTATATGTGAAAATGCATGTGTGAAATTTTGATGCTTTGATTTTGTCATTTGAATGTGAATTTAATCAAAGGGGCTTATGTGAGAAACATTGAAAATGTGTTAGTTTATTTTTAAAATGGCCAAATTATTGCATAGTTTAAAATAAGGGATTTGCATGTCAAATATCCCAATTTAATTGATAGTGGCCGGCCAACTATTTCATGAAGTCATTGTTTCATATTTTATGCATTAGTTGGAATATTATAATTATAATAAGCATAAAATAAAAATTTAATAATAATATTATGAGATAGTGGAAGGAAAAAAAAAGTGAGTTCATTTTCCTCTTCTTTTGCCGTGAATTGAGAAGAATAAAAAGTTTTGAAGCTTAAGGCATTCAGCTATCTTTAAGCTTGCAATAAGGTATGAATTTCATGTTAGTTTCTCATATTTTTTTGAAATTGGAATGATTAGTGCATTGCTTAGCTAGCCCATATGCTAATTTTGAAGTTGATTGTGTTTTGAGCATTCGGTCATGTAATGGATTGATAGAAATGGTTGTTGTTTCATATTTTTTTTTAGAAACAATGGATAGGTGAATTTTGAGTTAGTTAAATGTGCACATATGTGGGTTTGATGCTAAGAGGAAAATCAGCTAAAGTGCTTGTGTGTTTGTAATTGCCGATTGTAATTTAGATGGCAAAGAGAGTATTCGGCCAAAGTCAAAGTATATGATGAAAATTGTATTAGATGTTTTTCGAATGAGATGTGCATAAATTATAAGTGATTATAAATCTTGGCAAATTGTTAAGATGAATGGTGAACATATTAAGTAGTTAAAGATAAATCCAATGGTTAGGTACACTCGGCTATTTTAGTTATTTGCACATGTTTGATTAAAAGAGGATTTGATGACCTTAGTGTTTGAAAATGAATTTGTGATAAAGTTATATGGTATAAATGTTTTAATTGCGTAGTTGTTATAACTGGATCTTTAATTGGATAAGTGATTAAACAAGTGAATTTGTTACTTTAGCTCAAGAACAAAGGGCATCAATCTCGGATAGGGGGAAAGCGAAAGTAAACGAATAATCGTAAATAGTCGTTCGACAACTTTTGAGGTAAGTTATTAAGTAAATAAGCATGTTTTGTATTATAGACTATCAAAGATAATTGCATAAATATTTATGACCAAATGTGAAGTGTATATACTTATATGTATGTGGTGTGGCCGAATGGGAAAATGTGAAGTGTATGAACATATATGCTTGTGATGAGGCCAATTGGTTAATGTGAAAGGAGTGTGTGAACTTATATGTATGTGGTGTGGCCGAATAGGCAAAGGTGAAGTGTATGAACTTATATGCATGTGATGAGGCCAACTGGTTAATGTGAAAGGTGTGCGAACTTATATGTATGTGGTGAGGTCGGATGGTTAATGAAATGTTGTGTGGCCAAATGGTTTTTTTTTATCAATTGAGATCTATGTTATGTATAACTATGTTCGAATGAGTGCAACTCCTTATTAATGTGCTTGTTTCATGTGAGTATTAAAAGTAAACAAATATGATATGCGACAAACTTGTGAAATTAACTATCGTACGATATTATTCGGGTCTTAGACCTAGCAATCTGCAAAGCTGGTGATGAGTTTCGGACTTAAAAGTCCAGTAGGCTTTGAGCCGGTGATGAGTTTCGGACTTAAAAGTCCAGCAGGCTTCGAGTCGGTGATGAGTTTCGAACTTATAAGTTTAGAAGGCTTCGTGCCGGTGATGAGTTCGGGTGGAACCTAGCTGGCGAAATGCCGGTGAAATGATATCAGGCTTCGAGCCTAGCAGGCGAAATATCGGTGAATGAGTTCAGACTTCAAGTCTAGCAGGCTAAGTGCCGGTGAAATAATAAAAGTCTATGAATATGAGATTTGTGCTATACGACGTCGAGATTCATTCGATAGATTAAATTGTCCAGGTACGTATAAATCGTTTATGCATATGAGGATAACGTGAATCGAATTACGAAGTGAAACGAGAAGTATATGAAATGTGGTTGTGCATATTTATATTCGGCCATTTTGAATTTAGTACATGAAAGTATATGTTATATATGTGATTATGATCATTGAAATTATATGTGATTGTAGTGCTCTGAATTAACTCTATATAGTCGAATTAAAGAATTACTTCGAGGCATTAAGATGTTGTGATTATGAGACTTTGTGCTAATACGGCATGTCGATTCATTTCATTAATTAAGTTATCCAGGTATGTATAACCTATTTATGCTCATAAGAACTAAGGGAATTAGATGATGGATGCGAAGTATATGTGAAATGATTCTATGTTTATATTCATATATAACCACTTGATCCTTGTGGAATGATTTATGGAAGTATATGATTTTTTTTTATATGTGATTACGATCATGGGAAATTAAATGTGGATATGACATTGTATTTTGTTTGTTTCGATTGAATTAAGTTGACAGTGAAGCATTTTAAATGCCTATGTTATATGAGTTCAATCTTAAACAATATGATATACATGTTTAAATGATATGAATGCAATGAATGTGTGAAAGAGTAAAATTGTAATAAATCTGCTTGAGTCAGCAGCAGTAGCATGATTGTGGAAAATCACCATAAATTGTGGGAGTTGAGTTAGAGGCTGAATAAATTATGTAATTAAATCTTTATGAGTCTAGTTTCTTATAAAAGAAACCATGTAAGCAAAATAATTGCCAATAATGAGATATTTGATGTGGCATGGGATAGAGTCAAAATGACTTCGAGATCCCCTACTCTGTCTTTAGAAAATCATTATAAATTGTAAAAAAATGGTTATAAGATAAAATTTATATGCTTAGACTCCTTTATGAGTTTAGTTTCAAATGAAATAAACTAGAATATATTTTGAATTCTGTATAATGAGAAATCTGATTCGTAGTGAAGAGTGTTCAGAATAGTCAAACAGTGAAATAGGGGAAACTTTAAGAAAAATCTGGTATTGATTGGTCAAACCAAAAATTCTGAAAATTTTATGGATAGAAGATATAAGAATCTATTTTTAGGGAAAATTTATGGCACTTGATTTGGAGTTTCGTTGCTCCAGTTATAAATAATTTAGTGACTATTGCTCAAGAAGATAGCTTGTAGTGAATTTGTGATTTTGTTGCAAACATTGATAAAACTTGTTAACGAGTTGCTTATTGTTTTCTTATGAACTTACTAAGCTTTAAAGCTTACTCCCCGTTCTCTTTCCCTATTTCTTATAGGTCTGTACAATAGCTCGAGTTGGAAGCACCGGAGATAACATCACACTATCGAGTTATCATGTGAGGGGTATATGGCATGTATAGATAAACCTGTTTTTGGAACAAGTTTGATTTTGGTGTGTATTTGAAGGCCGTGTGAAAATGGCTTGACCACATTTCTTAATTGCAAATTCATAAAATGTCCATGTGTAGTCAATGTTTATAAATATGAATTGTTTCATCGGTTTGCTTTATTAGTAAATGGCTAATATGCATATATTATAATGAACATGATAATAAAATAGTTATTAGTTGACATCTTGAAGCTTGAACCAGTAGAATGTCGAATCTTATGTTTGTCTGTACAAATTTTGAAAAGAGTATGATTTTGAATGTCGTATTTATATGATGATGAATTCGTGAGTAAATTTCTTAAATACTAACTTATTAAGTATAGTTGAGATCATGACTTATGTATCGGAGAATGTCAGACAGTTGTGTTTTGCTAAGTAATACCTTATAACCCTATTCTGGCGACGGACAGGGGTTTAGGGTGTTACATCGTGCCTCCTCAGCTGGCAAGTGTTCCGAAGATGCAGACCCAGCTTCAACACTTCCTCGGCCCTATCCACAGCCTCGTCCACGAGCAGCCCTCGTACTCATTATAGACATTAGTTTAGTATTTCAGTTTCTCATTATAGAATGTTTTATGTATAGATAGAGTTTCAGATTTTTGTTTTTGCAGAATCGTAGCCTAGCTACAGTCTCAGTTTTCTAGGGTTTTTGGTTTCCCTACAGTCACAGTCTTACAGTTTTTAGTACTACCCTATCTACAGTATCATCATAGGGTCTTAGTTCTATCTACAGTGATATCTTAGTACAGTATAGTATAAGAAACAGACATACTCATAGACTTGGTGTCGAGGATTCAGTGTGCCACTTCTTCAGATACCAGATTTCAAAAACCCAATTTTAACAAAACTTTTAAAAATAAAACCTTAATACATGTATACCTTGAAAAATAACTTTGAAAAGGGCTTTCTTAAAGAATTTTCCAAAACTATTTCCAAAATACCCTTCTTGGGCCTCAATTTTAAAATTTTTGTAAAACATTTTGGACCCAATTCCACAGCCGAGTTGTTGCAACCTAGCTCTGATACCACTAAATGTAACACCCCATACCTGACCCAGACGTTACGGCCAAGTCTGGTTTGTCACATCAACGACGAACTAACCATGGTACCTAGTTACTATGATTAGGGTGAGTTTTGCCAAACCATTATTGAAGTTTAAAGAGAAAATCCCGATTAAATTGTGAACGTCCTATCCACTACCAATTTTTAGGGGTATTCCTTATTATAAGATTTAACTTTGTTACTCGTTTGAAACATGTGATTGATTTTTGAAAATATTTGATTAAGTTTTAAGAAAACTCGCGCAGCCTTATTCAAATCAATCATTGTATAGTAAAAATAAATAATTTAAAACCCAAATTAAAATAATTACAGCGGCCTTATTACAAACCCAAAAATCAGAATAAAAATAATTAAAGTAAATAATAGAATAAAATAGATAACTTAATTAAACCAGAAATGCAGTCTACGTGGCCACTCCAAATCCCTCCAGCTCTGAGTCCACCAATCGAGGGCTCAGCTGCATGGATGGAAGAAAAGGGGTGAGTTTGGAAAATCAGTGTGTAAAGAAAGCCCATCCAGAGCCTAAATCAGCTCAAGCCCATTGGGCCTAAGCTCTATCCTGTCTCAGTAAATACTGGGCTGAAGCCCTATTCAGTATTCAGTTAACTGGGCCTTAGCCCTATTCAGTAAACAATACAACTGGGCATTAGCCCTTTTCAAATAACAGTACGACCTATAGGCCCATTTCAGTAACGGAGCAGATATCATGCATGTATGCAAAGCCCAAAGCCCAACCTATGTCCAGCCGCTACACTCCACTTGTACCAGCCATATACACTCCATGTGGGGAAACAACTCAACCCACCCAGCCACTACACTCTGCAATCGCAGCATAGCTGCTCAGAATATGTGGCCAAGCCACTAACAGTATATCGAGGCAAAGCCCCTTTCAGTAAATAGTACAAGGCATAGCCCCTTTCAATAATCGTGGCTATGCCATTTGCACTTCCTCCATCAATAAACCCAGTCCCATGCAATAGATAATCATGTCATGGCATACAGTGAACAGAAACAGTAAAACATGCATTTCAATCAAATTTAGCCCTAGGGGTATAATGGTCATTTAGCACCTAGGGGTCAAATAGTAATTTTCCACCCTTAAGGGGTATTTCAGTAAATATTCTAGTTTTTAGGGTTTTATGCATATCTCAGTCCCTAATAGTCCGACTTTTATCTCAGTAGTTAATTTAGCCATTTTAGTAGTTTTTAGTTATTGGGCCCTAAAACCTCTAATGGGCCTTACAGTGTCCTTTAGCTACTTTGGCCCGTTTGGCCCAAATTCTAGGTCTAGTTTAACAGAATTAAACTACAGTATACCAGAACACACTTACCCCTTACTTTTACCCGTATGGGCCCGTAAGCCCATTGGGACCGAATTTAGCCCATCGAGGCCCAAATTTACCAAAGTGCACGAAATCGCGCGCTCACCAACTTTATCGATTTCGGTTACAGATCTATCGCTTCCAAACAGCCCACGAGCACTCGTATGCTCACAAGCCCATGAAATGCCAGAATTTTAGCATTTCATCTTTTCGGCTTTTACCGATTTAGACTACAAAAGGGTGTTTGTTTACACACCTGATTTGCGAGAACGCTAACGAGATCTCCCACGATATCCTACAATTGGTTGCCACCAAATCAGATCCAAGATTTCAATGATACTAATTGTAAACTTGCTTACCAAAATCGGCTAACCTCTCTTAATGCCTTACAACACTTATCTTGTCGAAAATAGGGACTAGATCTAGATCTAGTCATTCCACTTACCTAAACCCTCAATCGATAGCCTTTAGATTATGCTAGCACAAAATAAATCAACTGTTAAGACCCATAGAGCCTTAAGCCCCAAATCGACAGCCTCCCTATGCACATAGGGGTTTTGGCTTTTCTTAAATCCCGAAATAAAGAATAGAATCAGAGATTTTGATAACTTACCGTAGAATTACTAAACCAAAATGATTCAATCCTGTACTTAACTCAGATCTGACGCAGATCTATCCTCTAAACACGAGCAGAGAGTAAATCTAAGAGATCCAAGGGTTCGGCTCCCAAATCCTTATGAGTGGGGTGATTTTAGCTTTTGGTAAACAAAGGAGAAGGAAAGATGGAAGCTTTAAAATGAGAAGAAGGAGATGTCGACAAGGCTATGAATGTTGGGAGATTTGGCTTAAAGAAAAAGAAAAGGTAAGGGTATTCAATCAATAGGGAAATCGGCGCAACCTAGAACCTTTCGGGATTTCGGCCTTTTAGGAGTATTCGGCTAAGAAGGTTTCACTAGAATAGGTTCAGGTTTTAGCTTGAAGCAATCGGTTAAGTGTGGTTTAAAGGGATCGATGGTGAAAAAAAAGAAGAGAAGAAGAGAAGAAAAGAAGAAGAGAAGAGAGAAGAAGAGAATAATAGGTTTGGCTATGGACAAATCGGCACAAGAGAGTATGGAAGCTTAGGTTTCGGTTTCTAGCAAAAAGAAGAGGAGAGAAAGAACCCTAAGACACTATACCCTAATTCGGCAAGACAGAAAAGAACCCAACAATTCCCGAAAGCTTAACCCCTACACAAGTCGGCACACACCACCTTAATTGCCGAAAGTAAGACCCCTTAACACCCTAGCCAAAAATACTAGACCAAAAACCCTTACCAATTCGGCAATACACCCCAAAAGTCCCTTGATCGGCCACATCATTCTCCTATTCAAATTTCTTATAATTTCTCCTCCTTATCTACCTAATCTAATCTCATGGACAACTCAACTCTCCTCAGCAGAGTTCTACTTGAGTTCCATGACATGACCAGCACATGCACAAAATTAAAAACACACACAACGGTTACCTTGTGACTTGAACACTGGCCTTTGCACACACCTCCACACGTCACTTTTATAGGCACTTAAGTGGCGCCATATTGCCAGTTTACTAAGGGCTTACTTGAGTCTTATTTTCCCCACTTTTTCTTAAAAGCCCACATAACCAAGTCCCCTACACTTTAAATCCAAAGTTTGATATTTTTGTCGGGTTTTATCTTAAACTTGGGCCTTCTAAAGGCCCACTAACACACTTAAACAAAAATTTAATAACCAAATTACCAAAATTTCAAGATTTCACCAAAATCACAAAAATCCTGAAAAATCTCGAAAATCAGGGCATTACAAGTACCTAAGACACAATTTCGACAGAGTTTCAAGCAGGAAAAACAAAGAGGGGTGAAAAGAAAAACAAAAGAGAAGAAGGGGAAAAGTGGCATAAGAAAAGTTTGAAGAGGATGAGAAAATCAAAAATTTTGAGAAGGGAAAGAAATATTATTAGGAAACTAACATTCTGATCACAAATCCCATAATTCCCTCTTACTTCCACTAACGCAATCCCTACTACACACAACCACCTTAATATTTTAGCTAAAGTAAAACTCTTACCATCCACCGAGCAAAAATCAACACCCTTGCTCATGTAGGGATTCGAACACAGGACCTCCAACACACCAACACACAACCTAACCACCAGACCATTAGGCTCATTCTGTTGTTTACTTACAAGCAATTAAAGTTAAACCCTTTGAGCAAGGTTAAGGCTTTATTCAGAAAAATGCCAAAATTTTCCCAAGACAAGGCTTGAGCTTGGGACCTCACACACACACCTAGAACACTTAACCACTAAAGCAGATACATGATTCTATCATGAGTTTGCAAAAAGAAAAATAAGAAATTTGGGGTGTTACAACTCTGCCCCTAAAAGAAAATTTCAGCCTCGAAATTTACCTAATCAAAATGGATGAGGCTATTGCTGATGTATCGAATCCTTAGGTTCCTACATGGCCTCCTTAGTGCTATGATTCTACCACAACACCTTCACCAGTGGAATAGACTTCTTTCGCAGAACCTTTACATGACAATCCAGAATCTGAATCAACTCCTCCTTAAAAGTTAAGTCTGGCCTAACCTAAATCTCCTCAATAGGATTATAAGTAAAATCAGAGCGGTAGCGCCTCAACATCGAGATGTGGAACACATCATGAATATGGTCTAGTTTTAGACGTAGCTTCAACTGATAAGTGAAGAGTCCCACTCTTTTCAGAATCCGGTAAGGCCCAATAAACCTAGGGCTCAACTTGTCTCACGACCAAACCTCAGAACCTTTTTCCATGGAGAGGCCTTGAGAAACACGAAGTCCTCAACAAAATACTCGATCTTGTATCCTTTTAGATCCGCATAAAATTTCTGCCTATCAGATGCTGCTTTCAGTCAATCTCGAATCAATCTAACCTTATCCTCAGTCTAAGAAACCAACTTAGGACCTAAAACTTGTCGTTCACCTAACTCGGTCTAACATACAGGAGTGCTATAGTTACAACCATACAGAGCCTTGTAAAGTGCCATCTGAATGCTAGACTGGAAAATGTTATTATAGGCAAACTCCGCTGGCGGTAAATAATCCTCCCAACTGCCTCGGAAATCAATAATACAACTCCTCAACATATCCTCCAGTATCTGAATCACCCTCTCAGATTAACCATTCGTCTGAAGATGGAACATAGTACTGAAGTCCAATCTCGAACCTAGAGCCTAATGTAACCTTTTCCAAAATCGAGACGTGAAAATGATCGAGACAGGCACCCCATGCAGTCTCACTATCTCAAAAATGTAGAGCTTCACCAACTTCTGAAGAGAATAGTTTGTCCTAACTGGGATGAAGTGTGCAGACTTGGTCAATCAATCCACGATGACCCAAACAGAATCCTTCTTAGTAGGTGTCAAGGGCAACCCACTAACGAAGTCCATCGTTACTCATTCTTATTTCCATAGAGGAATTTTAACTGGCTGCAGTAAACCTGAAGGTAACTGATGCTTAGCCTTAACTTGCTGACATGTCAGACAACGAGCAACGAAATTAGTAACCTCGCATTTCAACCCTGCCCACCATTACAACTCATAGAGATCACTATACATCTTATTCCCACCAGGATGTATAGTGTAAGGGCTCTATGCGCCTCCCTTAGAATAGGCTGCCTCAAATCTATATCATTCGGTCCACATATCCTGCCTCGAAAATACAATAGACCATCAGAATTTAGCCCAAAATTTGAACTGCCACCACTCTCAACTTGACAGTACCGTACCTCAAGTGACTCATCCTTCAACTATTTATCTCGTATCTACCCAATCCCAGTCAATTTAACTTGAATCTCGATTAACAGGCTACCATCATCAAATAGGCTAAGGTAAGCAAACATTGCCCTCAGATCAATCATTGTCCTATGGCTCAACGCATCGACCACCACATTAGCCTTGCCAGGATGGTACTCAATGATACACTCATAATCTTTAAGCACCTCAATCCATCTACACTGCCTAAGATTCAACTCATTCTGAGTGAGGAGATACTTGAGGCTTTTGTGATCAGTGTAGATAATACACTTCTTATCGTACAGATAGTGCCTCCAAATTTTTAGTAGAAAAACCACAGCAGCCAGCTTGAAGTTATGTGTTGGATAGTTTGCCTTGTGTGTCTTAATTTGACGAGACGCATATGCCACAACCTTACCATCCTGCATTAGCACACAACCCAATCCCACATGCGACGCGTCATTATAAACCACAAATTCCTTTCTAGGTTTAGGCTGTATCAAAATAGGAGCCTCAGTCAAAATAGTCTTGAGCCTCTCGAAGCTCTCTTGCTGCACATCAATCCAGAAAAATAGAACAACCTTACATAGCAACTTAGTTAAGAGCACTGCAATCAGTAAGAAACCTTCCAAAAACTGCCGAGAATAACCCGCCAAACCCAAAAAGTTGCAGATCTCAAACACATTCTTAGGCTGCTTCCAATCCAGTACAGTCTCAATCTTTCTAGGATCGACTCAGATCCCTCGACAAAAACCACATGTCCTAGAAAAGTCATTTCACGTAGCCAGAACTCACACTTGCTGAGTTTGGAGTACAGTTGTTCCTCTCGCAAAATTTGAAGTACCACCCTTAAATGTTTGTCATGCTCATCCTCAGTCTTAGAGTATACCAAGATATCATCACTGAAAACTACCACCAAATGATACAAATAGGGTCGAGACACTCGGTTAATCAGATCTATAAGCACTATCAGTGTGTTTGTTAATCCAAAAGGCATCACTAGAAACTCGTAATGTCCATAACGAGTCCTAAATGCCATCTTATGCACATCAGCTTCCTTAACCTTTAACTGATGGTACCATGATCGGAGATCTATGTTTGAGAACACAAAAGCCCCTTGAAACTAATTAAATAAGCCATCGATCCTCAGAAGTTGATACTTATTCTTAATCATTAGCTTATTTAGTTGTTGGTAGTCTATGCATATCCTCAAGGTTCCATCCTTTTACTTAACGAATAGTACTGGTGCTCCCTATGGAGACACACTGGGATGAATGAAACCAATATCTAATAACTCTTGAATCTGAACTTTAAGCTCTGTAAGCTCCTTCAGTGACATACGATAAGGAGTAGTAGACACCGGAGCTGTACTAGGAAAAAGCTCAATCACAAATTCCACTTTCTAATTTGGAGGTAAACCCGGTAGCTCATCAGGAAAAACATCTGGAAAATCCCTTATAGTTTTGATGTCCTTCATAGTAGATTCTTTAGAAGCAGAAACACTAACATAGGCCAAGTACGCCTTACATCCCTTACAAACTAGTTTTTCAGCCACCAGTGTGGAAAACACGTTAGCCAAATAATTCTAACACTCTCTAATCACAACCACCTCATTATCCTCCTCGGTTCTCAGAAGGGCTTTCTAAGTCACACAATTCAAATTGACACGGTGCTTGACCAACCAGTCCATTCCCAGAATCAAATCGAACTCCCCAAACAGAAGCTCTATCACTAGAAGTACTCTCAACTGAAATTCCCAAGTTTTCAAATACAATGCTACCTACATAGGAATGTGTGCAACCTATGTCCATCAAAGTAAGATAAGATACATCATAGATAAGGAACGTACCCGTGATAATGTCCGGAGCATCTCTATCCTCTTGGTGACGTGCAGGATAAACGAGAGTAGGCTATCTTGCCTTAGTCTGTCCAGCACCTTTACCCGGTGCTTTCTAACCACGGCCCATGCCGTTACTACCACTATCCTGGCTACGGCCCCTCAGTGGCTGCTGAACTAAACTCTGTGGCTGTATAGTACCAGAACTCAGAGCTTGCACCTGATTGGCCATCAGTGAACACTCTAGAATGTGGTGCTCTAATGTCCCACACCTCAAACAAGCCCCAGTCCTCCTCCAAAATTTGCCCTGATGGCATCTACCACAATTGTAGCACCCCAAACCCAGCCTAGACGTTAGGCCCGAATCTGGCAGTGTCACATTAGAGTGCCTTTTTGAAAACCACTTTTCTTGTTGATAAAACCTATTAGAAAGTGATAGCCTCTCCATTAAAATCTCAATCGTCTTTGTCATTTGGTAACCAATTTAAAACGTTATTACTTTTAAAACATGATTCATAGTGGAAGCTTAAAAATTTGTGTTGCGAAAACGTAATGTTTTGAAAACCGTTAAAAAATTGGAAAATCGCGTCCTACTTCTAGCAAATATAAATTGTGATAAATAAAACCCAAATTAAAAGTAGAAATTTAGAGAGAGGCCTTATTACATCAAAACCCAAAACGAACTTTAAGTGTAATTAAAAGCCTAACAAAATAAAGCAGAAGCAGTAGTGTGGCCACGCTCGAGTCCTTCGCAGCACCGGTCCACCTAATGCTGGGAATTACCTACACAATTAAAAATAGGATGAGTTTACGAAAACTCAGTGTGTAACCCCTAATAGAAAAATAGTCAGTCAGATACACAGAATACAAAAGCAGTCTGGGCTTGAGCCCATTTCAAATCTCATCCATCAGAGTTTCAATCAAACTCCACCTCTCTCACCACAAAGAAATAAAATAAATATCCTTTTGCATTCTATAGGATTTGAACCTAAGCTCTCACAGTAGCCATGTCACGCCACCACCACTAGACTACAAGCTCATCTTGTGTCACCTTCCTCCTACAATTATTTATAAAGCCTACAAGCCAAAGTCTGAGTTTACTTAAATAAATAAAACAAAAATTCTGCTTACGCCAAGACTGGAACCTCTGACGCCATGAACACTCCACACGCCACTTACCACTAGACCACTAGGCTTTTTGTGTCATGGTCTACCCAAATTTAACTATAAGCCTATTGGCCCAAAGCTAGGGGTTTACTCATAAAACAAAATTTTTGCTAAAGCCTAGGTTTGAACCCAAGATTTCTCCAACACTTCTGAGGGCCCTAAACCACTAAAGCATACATTTAATTGTGTCATTTCCTTGCACAATTAATTACTTATATACAGCCTCCTTATGAATCCATACTCAAGGCCCAATACTTCTAGGCCCAAATTCGGGGCGTTACAACAATCTCCACACGGCTGCAGTCTAGTAGAAGTAACGGGAGCCCAGCTCTAACTGTTTAGTGCCCAAAAATCCCAAACATTCTTTTGTGGTTAAGATGTGTATGGAGTGTTTGATATTTTAGTTGAGTGTCTTTACAGTGTTAAAGGGCCATTTGTTAAGTTCGGAGTTCGAGCCTTGGGATGGAGAAATTCTAGTTACATGTTAAAAGAACCCTGATGGCGAGTGGCATGGCTTTTAAATAAATGGAGAAGAAATAGGACATAAGTGGGGTTATGGTGTAGTGGCTAAGTGGTGCCACTTAGGGAGTAGGGAGGTAGCGTCATTAGTAGGTAAGGGGATCCTAGGTTTGAGTGCTAGCATGGCGTTATTTGGGAATTTATTTTTACACTTTGGATGGCTAGTAGTGGCGTTAGAGTGGAAATCTGATAAGAGTGGTCATATAAGAAAATCAAGGAGTGGATTAGGGAGCTTATCGTGGAGAAAAGTTAAGAGATAGGAGTGTGGGAGGAGTTGGAGCCAAATAGGTAATTGAGGGAAGGCAATTTCGGCTTTAGTAAGTGTTATGCCAAATTCTCTTGACATTTTTTCGGTATTTTTCTCTTTTGGTTTTGTTTTTCTTTCGTGTAATAGGTAATAGGTGATTTCTTTTCTTTCGTGATTTATTTGTTCTCTCAAGTACTCAGAAGCTGAAACCTTCTTTTTCTTCTTTTGTGTCGACCTTTTCATCCTCCCTCTGTTCTAAATTCTCCTTTGGTTATTCATTGGCACTAATAGAATTCTTCTTCTTCTTTCTCTTCTCATCTTGTGCCAAATATCCCTTTTCACCACACCAGACTTTAAAGTTGAATACACTTTGGTTGAATCCCTTCTGTACTGCCACTATTTTCTTCAACTTTGGCCGACTGATTATTGTTAAGGACTTTACTTTTTAAATCGGTTTTACTAAGAACTGACTTTTCATCTCCCTCACTCTCATAATCGATTTTGTAAGGGTTAGTATCGAATCTCTATTCTCCAGATCTCTACCGAATCATTCCTTGTGTTTTGGGTTTTGGGTAAGTAATCTTCACTCTAGTTTAGGGGTTGACCAAATGGTCATAAGTAATGAAAGGGTGACTCATGTTGGATGTGAGTCACCTGTTATTCAGCCTTTAATGGTTAAGGTTGATGCAGATCTAGGAAATAATCGTGGTTAGTGATTAAGGAAAGGCTATTAGGACTTGTCGTTCAAGGTAAGGCAAATAGTAAGATTTTGGTTTTTGGTAAGGATATTTGTTAAGCATATGATTAATCGAAGAGTAATATTGATTATAGGTTTGTGGCAAAGGGGATCGTAGTGCGTTTTGTTATCAGGTGTGTACACACACTGCACACACACAATAGATCAGCAAATCTCGAAATGTCAAAAAGCCAAAAGTTTGGCTACGGTAGTCTTGTGAGTGCTCGAACACTCGTAAGAAGGTAATCGATACTACACCAGATGCCCCATGAGCGATCTCATGGACTTGGGTCACGTTTTGGCCAACTCGGCCAGAATGGGCCAAAAGGGCCCGACGGGTTCGTAGGCCCAAATAAGCAAAATTGGTAGATTAGTGAGAAGTGGCAAGTTGTTCAAGTTGGTTGTATGGCTTGGAATAGATTTGGGCCTGATGGACCGTATAAATGTGATTGGGCTTGATGGGTTATATGAATGTATATGGACTTGTTAGGGTTATATAATGGGCTTTTAGGCCTAGTTTCTAATAATTGCTTAAGCAAACATAAAACTTAATTAATCAATTAAGTGTAACTATGGACAAGTCATAGGGTTAAAGTGTGGTAATGGGTATATGCATGTCTAGGATTGGATCTAAGGAGAGCTTGGTATTTAAGCGGTCTTAATGACTCACCTCCTATTCTCTGGGATCCTACCTGGTGCATAGTATCTGTTCACTTTAGCCAACAAGGACTTGTTGATGGGCCAAGGTACGTAATTAGACACATAGTGTTAAGAAATTACTGAAACACCCCTATAGGGTAGAATTACTGAAATACCCCTGTAGGGTAGAATTACTACAATACCCCTGTAAGGTAGTGTATATAAGGGTCGCACGATCGCTTGGTGATTGTGGATCCACTGAGGGCTATAAGCCATAAGCAGCTTTGCTGCACCGATAAGTAGCGCCGCAACCGGTGCTACACCGAATATGAGTAGCTATGCTGTAATGATAAGTGGTGCCGCAACTGGTACCACACCAGGTGTATAAGGATGGGTGGGTCGAGTATCTCCCCATAGGAGTGTGGGTTGGAAAGGGTGTACAGGTTTGATGGGGTATATGAGCATTGCATATATGCATTTTGATCTGATATTGAAATGGGCTTTGGCAAGTTAAATGTAAAATGTGGAAATCGACATGGGCTCAGGCCCTACTAAGGCTAATATGGGCTAAGGCCTGAAAGCCATCGTAATTGAATTGGGCTTAGGCCCAAAACGATTTATTATTGCATATTGTATTATTTGACGAGGGTCATACACACTAATTTTTCAAAAACTCACCCCCTCTTTTATTTTTCTCAGGTGATCCTCAATAGGCGGTTCGACGGATGGAGGGACTCGGAGGTGGCCAACTAGCAAGATGTTTTAGACTTGGTTTTAATACAATTTCCAATATTTTAAATTATTTTGATTTGGGTTGTAATAAGGCCTATCCTCTGGATAGTACATTAAATTGGGATGGTTGGTATTATGATTTATGTTTTAGAGGCAGAACATGGTTTACTAAAAAAAAAGCCCAGTTTTCATAGCCCGTATGTTTTAAAAAAAATTAGGCTTCCACAACTAAAAAGATATTTTATAAAATGGTTAATAACATAGCATAAAGGAATAGCTTTACACCGCAATTTGAAAACGTATAAACAAAAGGAGAGTTTTCACTCAAGATTTTATTTTAAGAAGGGTTTCAATGAAAACAAGGTTTTCGAAAAACACTTCAATGTGACACACCAAGTTCGGCCATAACGTATGGGCCAGGTTTGGGGTATTACAAACTGGCCCATCAGATCTAGTTTTTTTCTTATGCCTTTGTATAGAACTCGAGGGCTCTGAATCTCTCTTGTTCTTACCTCTCTCGCGGTCTCTATTTTGGTGCTCAGCACGCTTAACCTCTTTGGCAATCTTCACCTTCTCTACCAGAACAGAGAACTCTCACTCTCTTTATGGAGATATCAATACCCTTAGATTATCACTAAGGTCGTCCTCAAATCTTACGCACCTCTTATATTCAGACGCTACCATACCTCGAGCATAGTGGCTCAATCTAAAAAATTTGACCTCATACTCAGCCACAGATCGGTCTCTCTGAGTGAGGTTCAGAAACTCACACCTATGAGCATCGATGTAACTCATTCCCACATACTTCCCGTGGAAGGTAGACTTAAAGAACTCCCAGGTCAGATGTTCGGGCTGATTGCCCTCCTTAACTGTCAACCACCATTGGTAGGCCTCATCACGAAGCAAAGAGACTGCACCCTTCAATTTCTGCTCTAGGATGCAATCCAAGTCATCCATAATCTTTTCGATGGCCCCTATCCATTACTCGGCCATGTTAAGGGCCACTCCAGTGATACTCCTAAATAACTTAGCTCTATTTGACCAGAGTCATTTCGTAACTAACCCTCAGCCCCTAGATCTGGTGTTAGGCCCAGCAACCCTCTCTAATATCCTTAGCATAGCCTAGGACAATGCATCATCCCCAGACATATGATCTTGAGACCCAGTCTCAGTAGCAAGTGTAACAGTCCTTTTTTTTTTTATAAATCAGAACAATTATTTTGGAACCACAAATCTGAGGTCAAAAAATTATTATAATATTATTTTATGTGTTTATAGCATGTTAGTATGAAAGTTTTGTGAATTAATTTTACCGATTGGAGATCTAATTTGATAAAAGGACTAAATCGCATAAAGTGTAAACTTGATGTTCTATTTGATTAAGTGCTTAATTGTTATGCATTATTAATGTGAAGGTCCTTATGATAATATTAGACCTTCGTAAAGGTTATTGGACAATAATGGACATTACATGGATGGTTTTATGAAAGGCTAATATAGTAATTTGTGAAATAAGGTTAATTTAATAAAACAAAAACCAAAAATTTGATTCATTCATCTTCCTTAGCTGAATTAAGCAAGAAGAAAAGCCATTTTTAGGGCTTCATAATCGATCAAGCTTCCTAGCTCAATTGTACGTCTATTTTGTCCCTTTTTAATGATTTCTACGTTTTTGATATCGTTGCAACTAGGTCTAGCTAGCCCAGGGACTATGTTGCATAAATGTTAAAGATTTAGAAAGTTTTCATTGATGAATATTGATGTGTTTTTATGTTCGATGATGAAATATGAAATTTTGATGTTAGATTTTCATGTTTTATAAAGTGATTTTGAGTAAAAATGCAATTTATGGATTAAATTGAGAAATATTATAATTTTGTGGTTAAAAGTGTGATTAGATGAAAAATATGGACTGCTAGGGGTATTATGGTAATTCGGCTAAGCATGGGTATGTTGAAATTTGTATGAATTTGTGTTTTTATGAATTAAGGAGTAAATTGATAAAATGTGAAAGTGTAGGGGCTAATGTGTAAAAATGCCTGAATATATATTTTTGGATTCAGTTGAATAAGCAGATGAACAAATAAATTAATTTTGATTATATGTAGATCAAGAAAAGAGGGACCTGGACTTAGAACGAGCCAAGAACAAAGTACTCAACTAATCAACTAGTTTCGTTGTTTTTACGTTCGAGGTAAGTTCATATGCTAATAAACATTGTTAAATTGTGTTATAAATGCTTTATTATTGTTGAATTAAATTAAAATGCTGAGTGGTTATGAGTACGAGCCAAAATCGACAGAGTTACGACAGCTGGAAGTCCCGTACAAACCTTAGGAATAGTATAGGATACAAATGCCATGACATTAGGGTTACTAAGATGAGATTATGTGTAAGACCATGTCTGGGACATGGCATCATTACGAGAGTTCGTGTAAGACCATAATTGGGATATTGGCATCGATATGAGATTGCATGTAAGACCATATCTGGGATATGGCATTGTACTACTTATATGTGATTCCCAAGTATTCTTAATGGTTCCGAATGGTTCAATGGGCATAGCTATGACAAGAATGAAAGTATGATCGAACTAAGTGATACAGGAACGTATGGAACATATATGTGAATGGAAATGAGGTAAGTTGAGTAATCCATGTGTTGCCATGTTATAAACATGAGAAAGGTTTGTATTTGTTAAGTGATATGTAATAATATTGCTAATTTGATTGAAATGCATTTACTTGATATGTTGAATTTGTTACATATGAGCGTACTAAGCTATAAGCTTACTGTGTTTTACTTTCCATATCTTATAGTGAATCGAAGCTAGCTCAGATCCGGAGATCGTCAAGAACATCATCATACTATCGGACATCTATTTGGTACTTTTGAAGTTGTGTATATATGGTATATGACATGTATAGGCTTTATAGTATTTTGGTATGTTTTGGAGTATCAAATTGTAACCATTAGATTTGGCTTGTAAATAATGTATAGGCTTGATGTCATTTTGGTAAGTTTTTTGGTAGTGTTTTTGGCTTTATGAAATGGCATGTTTTGTTTGGTTGCTAAAATGGTTAGTTGAATGGTGGTGTATGAATGCTTGAGAAATGCCTTATTGTGGCATGATTTTAGATGCCAAATTGGCTAGTTATATGGTATGAATTTGAGTTATGGGATATATGTGAACTATAGTTATTGAGTCATATTGAATTTTCATGTTTTGGACAAGGTAAATAGTTGTGTTATGAGATTGGAAATGCTTGATGTTGAAATGGTATAAAATGTGATGATTTGAATATGTTTTGGCTGCATTTATATGTCTAAAAGTAATGAAAATTTTCCTTGTGTAATTAGGGTGGAAAAATGGCCTTGTAAATGGCCTATTTTTGTCCACATGAATGTATGTCTCAGTCGTGTGTGACACACGATCATGGTACACAGCTGTGTGTCCCCTGGTGTTGCAATTCGAATTAAGTCAGTATGTACCAAATGGCCTCACACACGGGCATCTGACTGGCCGCATGACCCAAGTTAGTATACCTTCCAGTTTTCACATAGCCAAGAACATGGGCGTGCAGTAGGCCGTGTGATGCAAGTTAATATATATACCTTGTTTCTACACGGCCTGTAACACGGGTGTGTCTGTGGTCGTGTGAGACACACGGCTTGGTCACATGGGCGTGTGACCCCTGTTTGAATGAAAAATTGTCTAAGTTTCTAAAATTGTTATGAGTTATCGGTTTAGTTCTAAACACTTATAAAGCTTGTTTAAGGCCTCGTAGGCCTTATTAAGGGACATTGTGATGGTGAATGAATGAACCATGCATATGTATGATGAATTATGTTATACGATTGTGTAATTATGTTATAAGTTTATTAATGCCTCTTAACACTATTCCGGCGAGGTTGTAGGTTAGGGGTGTTACATTTTATTAGTATTAGAGCTACGGTTTAGTCGATTCTAGGACTAACGTAGCATGTATGAGTCTAGCTATACATGCCATATATACCCTACAATAGTGTGATGATTGCTAACAGTTTAAAATGTGTTTTCCTATAGTAAATTGATCTCGATCAAGCTGTAGCTGACGATGTCAAGAGTAATGCACCAATCTCCACTCATGGAGCTGCGCAATTTGAATTGAGGCCCGGTATGGGTAGTTAGGGAGGAGAGGCTAAACAAGCCTTCTTCCAAATGATGAACGAGTGGTTCACGGAGTTCGTTCGCATGAATCTGGCTACTCAACAATCTCTACCCCTTTCAATTCCTCAACGAATTCTCGTAACTACTTAAGTTACTGATCCTATTCGATTGAACAAGCAGCTAGTTGATAAAAGTAAAAAATATGGGGTTGAAGAGTTCAAGGCTACCATTGATGGTGATGCTGAGAGAGATGAGTTCTGACTCGAAAATACTATTCAAGTGTTTGATAAATTGTCGTGTACACCCGATGAATGCATTAAATGTGCTGTATCACTTCTGAGGGACTCCACGTATTAATGGTGGAATACATTAACATCCATAGTACCGAAAGAACAGATTACGTGGCATTTCTTCCAATCCAAATTTAGAAAGAAATATATCAGCTAGAGATTCATTGACCAAAAATGTAAATAGTTTCTTGAATTGAAACAGGGTCATATGTCAATGACAGAATATGAGCGAGAATTTGTGAGATTAAGCAATTATGCTCGGGAATGTGTGTCAACAGAAGCTATCATGTGTAAAAGGTTCGAGGATGGATTGAATAAAGATATCCGATTGCTAGCTGGGTTTTTGGAGCTGAAAGAGTTTGTCGTACTTGTTGATCGTGCTTGTAAAGTCGAAGAATTGAGTAAAGAAAAGTGAAAAGTTGATTCTAAAGCTAGAGATTCGAGAAAGAGATAAATGAGTAAATCTTTTCACTTTACATCAAAGAAACTACTAGACAACTATGGTCGTTCAAATGCATCAATGGGGTATTCTAACAGAGATCCTAAAAGGCAGCATTCGAGCTTTAAAGCTCAAGCTACATCGATAGCTAGTGTTGGAGTGCAAGGCCTAATCGACTCAAGTGTAGACAGTGTGGGAAAGACATCCTAGTGATTGTAGAAAGAATGATCGGGCCTATTTTAAATATGGTTCACTGGATCATTTTATCTGAGATTGCCCAGAGTTAGCTGAAAAAGATAAAGTTCAGAATACGAGACCGAGTAACACAGCAGGCCGAGGTAGACCTTCTAGAAACATGGATATGTGAGTGGTAGTCAAAGAGCAACAAAGAACTCAGCTGTGAGGTCTGAGGCCAGAGCACTTGCTAGAGCCTACGCTATTCACGCTCGCGAAGAAGTGTCATCTCTAGATGTTATCATTGGTACTTTTACTCTCTATGACATTAATGTGATTGCATTGATAAATCTAGGATTAACTCATTCATATATATGTGTGAATTTAGTGTCCAGTAAGCTTTGCCTATTGAGTCTACTAAATTTCTAATAAAAGTCTCGAACTATTTAGGCAAATATGTTCTAGTTGATAAAGTTTGCAAGAACTGTCCATTGATGATTTAAGATTTCTGTTTTCTACCTAATTTGACGTTGCTGCCATTTGACGAGTTTGATGTAATTTTGGGTATGAATTGGCTGATAATGCATGATGCGATGGTGAATTGTAGAAGAAAGACAATAGAATTGAAATGTTAGAACAATTAGACTTTTCGAACTGAATTCGATGATCTGAGTAGTTTGTCAAGTGTGATCTCGTCTATGCTAGCTCAAAGATATGTGAGAAAGGGATGTGAAGCTTATCTTACGTATGTACTTGATACGAAGTTGATAGAATCAAAGATTGAATCAATACCAGTTGTGTGCGAGTATCCAGATATGTTTCCTGAAGAACAACCAGATTTGCCACCGATTAGAGCGGTCGAGTTTGGTATTGAGTTAGTACCTGGAACAACACTGATATCGATAGCTTCGTATAGAATGGCTCCGATATAGTTAAAAGAGTTGAAAGCATAGCTGCAAGAATTAACTGATAGAGGATTCGCAAGACCGAGTTTTTCGCCTTAGGGTGCTCATGTATTATTTGTGAAAAAGAAAGATGGCACTATGTGAATGTGTATAGACTATAGATAGCTCAATAAAATGACGATCAAGAATAAATACCCTCTGCCACGTATAGATGATTTGCTCGATCAGTTGAAAGGGCAACAGTGTTTTTGAAAATTGATTTGAGATCGGGCTATTACCAGTTGAGAGTTAAAGACTCAAATGTGTTGAAGACTGCTTTCAGAATGAGGTATGGACACTATAAATTTTTGGTTATGCCTTTCAGATTAACTAATGCACCTACTATTTTTATGGACTTGATGAACCTAATTTTTAGACCGTATCTAGACCATTTTTTTGTTGTGTTTATCGATGATATTCTGATTTATTCTCATAATAAATCCGAGCATGCAGAGAATCTGAGAATTGTGTTGTAGACCCTTCAATATAAGAAGTTGTTTACAAAGTTCAGTAAATGTGAGTTTTGGCTTCGAGAGGTTGGATTTCTGGGACATATAGTTTCAGCTGATGGCATTCGAGTCGACTCGAGCAAAATTTCTGCGATTATAGATTGGAAAGCTCCGAGAAATGTATCAAAAGTCCATAGTTTTTGAGGAATAATGGTTTATTATAGATGCTTCATGAAAGGCTTTTTAATGATTGCTACTCCGATGACTCGATTGTTTAGAAAGATGTCAAGTTTGAGTGGTTAGAGAAATGTCAACAGACCTTTGAATAGTTCAAAGCATTATTGACAAAGGCACCAGTGTTAGTTCAGCCTGAATTGGGTAAAAAATACGTGATTTTTAGTGATGCCTCGTTAAATGGTCTGGGTTATGTTTTAATGCAAGAAGGCAAAGTTATAGATTATGCCTCGAGACAATTGAAGCCGTATGAAAAGAATTACCCGATGCATAATTTAGAATTAGCCGCAATTGTGTTTGCATTGAAGATTTGGCGTCATTATTTGTTCAGTGAAAATGCCACATTAATGCACATCACAAGAGTTTGAAATATCTTTTGACCCGGAAAGACTTCAATCTGCAGCAACGGAGATGGCTTGAATTGTTAAAAGACTACGAGTTAGAAATTGACTATCATCCGGGGAAAGCTAATATTGTTGCTGATGCATTGAGTTGAAGGTCCCTATTTGCTTTGCGTGTGATGAACACTCAGTTAGCTTTGTCTAATGATGGTTCAATTGTAGTCGAGTTGAAAGCAAGACCATTATTTCTACAGTAGATTTGTGAAGCTTAGAAATTTGATAATGAATTGCAAGCAAAATGAGTTCAATGCGAGTCAAATTCTAATTCAGAGTTTCAAATCAGATCCAATGATTGCTTGATGTTTCGTGATACAATATGTGTACTGGAAATTCAGAGTTAAATCAGAAGATACTAAACGAAGCACACAGTAGTTGTTTATCTGTACCCGAGAAGCACAAAAATGTATAATGATCTGAAACAACTATATTGGTGGCCTAGTATGAAATGTGATATCTCTAAATTTGTTTTGAAATGTTTGATTTATCAGCAAGTCAAAGCTGAGCATCAAGTACTGTCGGGTTTATTGCAGTCGATAATGATTCCCGAGTGGAAATGGGATAAAATAACTATGGATTTCGTGTCGGGTTTGCCTCTGTCTCTGAAAAAGAAAAATGCAATCTGGGTTGTTGTTGATATATTGACGAAATTGGCGCATTTCATTCTTGTATGTACAGATTATTAACTTGATAGATTAGCTGAGTTATATATCTCCGAGATTGTATGATTACACGGGGTGCCATTATGTATTGTTTCAGACAGAGATTCGAGATTTACTTTAAGATTTTGGAAGAAATTACAAGAAGCTTTAGGTACAAAGCTGCATTTTAGCACCGCGTTTCACCTACGAACGGATGGTCAATCCAAGCGAGTTATACAAATACTCAAGGATATGTTGTGTTGTTACGCTCTTGTATTTGAATATAGTTAGGAGAAATATCTACCGTTGATTGAATTTGCTTATAACAACAGTTTTCAATCAAGTATCAAAATGGCACCATACGAAGCTCTATAAGGTCATAAATGTTGAAACCATTGTACTAGACCGAGCTTAACAAGAATAAGATTCACGGGGTTGATCTAATCAACACTACAACAAAACAGGGTTTTAGCGGTTTTTTTTGGCCTATAGCGCACTTATAAGTGCCGCTAAAACTATTTGCGGGGCTTTTACAAGGGTCGCAAAAACGTCGCTAAAGACAAAGCCGCTAACATTTTGCGGTGTTTATGTAAAAAAAAGCCATTATAGAACATGACCTTTAGCGGTGCTTTTACCACAAACACCGCTAAAGAACATGACCTTTGGCGGCGCTTTTCCCACAAATGCCGCTAAAGAACATGACCTTTAGCGGTGCCTTCCCCACAAATGCCGCTAAAAAACATGACCTTTAGCGGCACCTTTCCACAAATGCCGCTAAAGAACATGACCTTTAGCGGTGCTTTTCCCACAAATGCTGCTAAAGAAAATTATAACACCCCAAACTTGGCCCGGACATTATGGTCAGATCTGGTGTGTCACATGGACGGTTTATTCTCAACCAGTTACTTTGACAACTCGTTATGTTATTTATTGGAGGTCCACGACTAGTAGCTTGTAGTTATTGAGAAAAATCAGATTAAAATTGTTTTTATTATCATGAAGTACTTGTACAAAATCCCATTTGCTATCGTTCCTATTATTGAGTCATCCGATCATTACGTAAAGTTTGTTTGAAAATGTTTGCTATTAATTTTGAAAACTCGCATGTCCTAGTCTACCGCTTTAAAACCAATAATAGTATATCCCAACCAGACACCCATAATGGCCATATTACAAAATAAATTCGAAATTAAAATAGAAATAAAAATAAATTAAAACCAAATGAAAACCAGAAACATAATCCACGTAGCCATCCCGAGTCCCTCGCAGCTCCAAACCCACTATGGTTAGGGGTTACCTGCATAGGTGGAAATAATAGGGTGAGTTTGTGAAAACTTAGTGTGTAATTTAACCCAACCAATATCAGAGATCAGAGATGTAGTTCAGTCTGGACCGAAGCCCTATTCAGATATAGATCAATCTGGGCCTTGGCCCTATTCAGAAACAGAGTGTGCCTTGGGCCCATTACAGATACAGAATAGAATATAGATGCAAAAACCTAATCCCAATCTAGCCCATCACACCATGTGGGGAATAGCTCAACCCACTAGCCCTACACACCACAGACGCAGCAGAGCTACTAAAACAGAGATCGTGGCCGAGCCACCATAACAGAATTAAGAGGCGGAGCCGCTAGACAGAATACGCGGCAGTGCCACTATACAGAACTTCCTCCAAATCTAAAACCCAACCCCATGCAGACTAGAGTACCACATATCATATGCTTACAGATTATCAGATACAGATATAGGCATACACAAAAATGATCAACCTATTTCTAGGGGTAAAACAGTCTTTTGGCAGCTAGGGGTATAATGGTAATTTTACCCTTCAGGGGCATTTTTGTCATTTCGCTAAGTCTTGATGTTTCATCACCTACTACGACCTTCTAGTAGGTCTAACATCGCTCCAAGCGAGTTAAGGAGTCCAAATAGTCACATAGTGAATTCGGGCCCAAAACCACTAATGGGCCCGAGAGAGCCCACACGCCTGTGTGGCCCGCTCAATCTAAGCTTATGCACATTATCACAGATTTAGCATCTAACGTACCAAAAAACACTTACGGCATAATTTTACCCATATGGGCCCGTAGGCCCATTGGGCCCATTTCGGCCCATCGAGAGCCACAACAGCCCAAGTGCACGAAAACACGCACAACGGCCCTTACAGTCCAATACCCACGATTCATGGTTTTGGTATAGCCCATGAGCATTCGCACGCTCGCAAGACCTCAAAATGTCGGTATTTCGGCATTTTGGCTTTTCGACTCTTTACCAATCTACTCTATTAGAGAGTGTCATTACACACCTGTTTACGATTAGCGTCAGACAAACCCCGCGAACGATCAACCTACAAACACCCAAACAAAACATTTAAATGATCTATTCAACTTACTAACCATATCCACCAAAATCCTTTAACAATCGGCCCACACTAGAGAAAGTTACCCTATTCTTACCTTGCCGAGATTTAAACAATAGATCTAAGTTACTACGATGCCCTTAGCCACCAACAGCTCCTCGCGAGATCATCCTTTATCATACTAATACACACAAGAAACCAAAAGGAAAGAGACTATAATGGATACCCAACAAAGGGGTTAAAAATCGATAGCAACCAGGGAGGTAGGGGGTTTCGGCTTTTCTTTATTCACAAGAAACATAAAACAAAAAGAATAGGGTACTTACCACAAGGGTTTGCTAGACTGATTTGATAACAGAAGAAGCTGCCGATCACTAGCTTGAGCCTTAATCTATCATAGACCTAACTAAAACACATAGAAGAATAATGGATCTAAGGTATTCGACTAGATAACCAAAACTAGAGTAGTGGATGTTTGAGAAAATAGGTAATCAGTTTTGAAGGAATCGGCCAAGAGAGAAATTGTTTTCAAAATGGAGAAATAAGGTTCGGCTATTTGGGAGTACAAGAGAAGGAAGAATTAGAGGAGGGGTTGGAAAGAAAAATAGAGACAAGAAGATGGGGGTTCAGTTCTTGCACCAATTGGCCAAGGGAGATTGAGAGCTTGAGGGACTTTTGGCTTCTTGAACGAAAGGGAGAAGGAGAGAAAAGAAAGAAAAGGAACGAAAAGCACACTTCAAACTTACCTACTTGGCACTAAAAGAATGACCAAAAATGCAAAACCCGAAACCCAAAGGAAGAAATCGGCACCTACCTACCAAAATGCCAAAACTCAAAGGACTAAGATCCCGAAAGTGCCCAAAAAGAATTTCAGCACACTCTTTTACCATATATGCCGAAATGTTGAACCCTTTCCACTATGCCGAATTTGCACTCCAAAAAATCCCACAATTTGCCATCACTTCCTTCCTATCTCATCCCTAAATTTTCTCCTTGAAAATCTCCCCTTATCACTCCCCAATCTAATCCCATGAACAACTCAAACTCCTTCCCTCAGAATTCCACTTCGAGTCCACCTCTTACCATGTTCATGTAGCAAAATTAAAGGATTTTTCCATCAGGGAGATTCGAACCTTGGCCCTACCACCAGCTAACCACGCTACACTAAGCCCTACATGTGACGCCTCATGCCATTTTACCATAGGGCTTTTTGTGTCACAAATCCACAACATTAATTTAAAACCCCTATATGCTAACACCTAGATTTTGCCAAAGAAAAAAATTAAGATTTTACCAGGACTTAAGCTTTAGCCCAGGCCTTCCAAAGGCCCACTAAACACACCCAAATCATGAACTAAACACACCCAAGCATGCAAATTGAAGCAGAAATCCCAGAACCTTAAAATTTAGGGCGTAACAAACATGACCTTTAGCGGTGCTTTTCTCACAAATGCTGCTAAAGAACATGACTTTTAGCGGCGCTTTTTCCACAAATGCTGCTATAGAACAAACCTTTAACGGTACTTTTGCCACAAATGCCACTATAAAACAGACCTTTAGCGGTGCTTTTTTCACCAACGCCGCTAAAGAACATGACCTTTAAAAAATATATATTTTAATTAAATAATATTTCTTTCTATGATAAATATTATATTATGTTTTATTTTTGAAATTTGAACTTTAAACTATATACTTTTAAAGATAAATAAAAAAATATTAATTAAATTAAATTTTCTATTAAAATTTTAACTTTAAAACTAAATATAAAAATTAATGAATTTAAATGTAATATATAAACATTGATTCAATATGTAATTTAATACATAAAAAAAAAAGACACAGATACACCCACAATGTATTACTATTTCTAAAATAAAATTCATCCTGGTGAGAAAAGAATGCCAAATCTCATACTTGGGTCTTGATTCCAGCAATGGAATACCACACAGTCGTGCTTATTCTTCATATAAGCCTTCATTAAAAGCACCACCAATAGCCTGGAAGGGAAGAAATGCAAGGACATTTAGACCATGTCAATCAAGAATTGATAAAGTTATCAACAATAAACTTTATACCTTTGATATAAGAAGAACAAGCATAATAAGAGGTAGAAGTTTCAAGTTGTTTCTGATTTCGACCATGATGACACACAGAGAAACTGTCATCCACATGGAACCACCAAGAAAAGAAGCAACCCCCAAAAGTGCATATATGCAAATACACCAAATTGTAGAGCACTTCGGCAATAATATTGTATGGTATGCAAAAAGAAAGGTGAGACTCTTAAGAATCACTAAACAAGAGACAAAGGCAATTAAGAAACATGATTACCATTGACTGCAACAATAGGTCATAACACGAGTGGACTGTAACATCCCAATTTTGGGACTAGTCAGAATAGTGGTTTCGAGGCCACAAATCTGACAAGGAAAACATTATTTTTATTATATTTTTATGATCTATGATTTCACGTAAAGATTTCATGAAAATTTCATTCGAAAATTTTGATGTTTGGGCGCTCAATTTAGTCTAAAGGACTAAATTGTAAATAGTGCAAAAGTTGAGTTCCATATGTTAGAAGTGTCTAATTGTTATGAAGTTTTAAATTGAAGGTTCTTAAATAGTAATTAGACCATTGGATAAATTGTTGGACAAAAATGGGCATGAATAAGACAAATTTGAAAGAAAAGTCTTTAAGGGAATTTTGGTCATTTAGTAATTTAAAGGAATTAAAAAGGGAAAATGAAGCAAAAATTTGCTCATCTTCTTCCTCAAGGACGAATATAGCATGGAGAAACCATGGCTAGGGTTTTTCAAGCTTTCAAGCTTGACTATCTTGGAAAATGAGATTTGGACCTAAAACGGGAGAAAAATCAAAAATCGGGAAAGTTAGTTGAAGTGGCCTTATTGGTATTGAGGTAAGTTCATGTGTTTAATAAGCATTTAATTAAGCATTTCGGAATGCTAAATTGATATATTAGTTATAAATGTTTTAGTATAGATTTTTTAATATAATGATAATGTTTGATAATGCAAAACAGGGGAACCATTAATGAATAAACTGTACTAATTGGCCAAACCAAAAGTTCTGGAAAAATTATGGTAAGAAAATATATGAGTCTATTTTTAGGGAAAATTTATGGATTTAAATTTTGAGTTTCGTAACTCGAGTTATAATTAATTTAGTGACTGTTATGCAGGTGGACAGTTTTATTATGAATTGGGAAATAAATTGTTTTGATTTGTGAAAGTAATCGGAAAAATTTTAATGTTCCCGGTTTGGTCTTGAACTATTTCAATTGCATGTTTTAGGGCCTTGATGGCCTTTTCTAGGGATATATTGGATGAATGTGAGTGAATTAATTTTAAAAGTAAATTTTTATGCCCCGAATTAGTAAGATAAGTTTGGTAATGCCTCGCGCTCAACTCCGGTGATGGTCTCAGGTAAGGGGTGTTACATTTATTGATATCAGAGCAAGAATTTAGTCAGTTCTCAAACTATCTAGCATAAGTAAGAGTCCAGCTATACATGCCATATTGAACTGTGATTGTGTGACGACTTTCGACCCAGATCTAAAATGTTTTGTCAGATAGATGTGCACTCCAACCGAGCTAAGTTTGATAGTATAGACAGTATGTTTATGATGAGTTGAGGCTCATAAAACGTAAGAATAATAGTTCATGATGTTTATGTGAAAATAAATAATTGTGAATAAGAATTGTTTGGGAAATATGAAAGATGAGATAGGATGAAAGGAAAGTTTATATTTAGATAAGTGTTCATGTTAAATTGGCATTTGTATGATGCTATATGTATAACTAGAGAAGTTAAGTGAATGTTATGAGTAATGTTATTTAGGATTCATGAATGCATGTATAAGTGCACTAGTTTGCTTAAGATGATCAGGAAGTCTCTGTATTATGAACGTGTATGCTAAGTTGCTTGAAGCAAATTGGATAATTGTGATAATATTATATATTGATGAATGTTAAGTTATATGCATGAGTATATACAAGGTAAATCAAAGGTGTTACAACCTCACCCCCTTTTTTAACAAGCATTTCAGAGAGAGATTACATGAAATTCAAACTGAATAGGCTTACAAGTGAAAAATTAAAGACTTTAGTGGCAGATTAATTGACAACATAATTAGAGTCGAGAATGATTTAGCAAATGAATACAGTTACAGAAAAGATGCCAGGTTAATATGAAGATCATCTAGATTCTGAAACGTTACAATTAAAGAAAAGTTAGGTTCAGCTAATGCACTTATTCAGGCATGATGTGTAAGGTATATGATTGCTGGATTTTTTCCTGCATAAATTCTGATTTTGAATGAGATAATGTGGATTCAATAATGACAGAATTAGACAGAGGAATAATGATAGAGCTGCATTAATAGCTAAATGCAGAGTTTTTGGTTGAGAAAATTTCAGAAATTTCTTTCGACTATTATATGTGTAAATTTATTTTCAGAGGTATATATATTTATATTTGCAAGATTTCAGATGAAATTCCTACTGTATGAGGATGTCAATTAAATTTACAAACAGATGAAGGCATTGTAGTTTGCTTGAGTTGTGATTGTTGACGTTAAGGTTTGTATGATGTTAGCGTCCCGTTCTACTAGCTATTGTTTGGTAAATATAAAGGAAAATTATATGGTTTCTGTTATAGTTGATTTTAGTGCTTGTGAGTATTATTTTTCCTTTTTGGAAATTTTCTGAGCTGCTATCGAGACCTTAACAGTTCTACATGAAAAGTGATTTTCAGAAATTCTGTATAGCTCTATGTTCTGAGATTTTGTTATCCTGGGTTTCTTAATAAATTACTGTTCAAAGTATTAGCCATGAGATAATAGCAAGAAATGTTCTATTGACGAATATGAGTTCAGACTTGATAATGAAAGTACAGAGGTATACTTATTAGAAAAGTAAAGAATGTGTTTTTACACTGGTTGTTATTGAAATTTATGCCTAAATCTTTCTGATGATCAAGATGTTTTATTTTCATCTGGGACGCCATTTAACAAAGTAATTGAAAAGTTAGTCTTATTATGGCACCGTGATTTTTAAGCTGAATGAATTTGAAGAGAAAGTGACTTTGGCAAAATGTAAGTGATAAGAAGTTTAGCTTAGATCGAGGTAATGATTTTTCTTTTTAAATGATCTTGATACATGTATCAGCAAGTTAAAGACTGAATGTTATGTTTTTTCTAGTTATGCAATGATAATGATCTGTGATTAGCTTTTTGAAAAGATCATGATAGAATGTATGTCTGAGATATAATGGCAGCATAAAGAATAGCAGTTCTTGAAAAGTTATTGTTTATTAGTCAAAACCGATTCAGTTGAGCAGTCTGATTGAGTTATATGTATGTTAGAATTATTGATAGTTCCAGAATTAAATGTTGATTGTTTATGTATAAATGGATAAATGACTTGAGTGAAGAGTATCTATTCTAGAAGTTATGATATAGAGTTATATATAAATATACATCGAATGGGTTGCATTTGAGGTATGATTTTGCCAATCCAAGTTGTCCGATTGCTAGAGTTCTCATTATATGAAGTTTAATTTGGCTTAAATCCATGCTAGTAAAGTTATAAACAGCTGAAGAAATTGACGACCGAAGTATTTGTTATGATTCAGTCTGAATTGAGTAAAGAGATTATGCAACAGTTATGAAGCCTGACACAATGATAATTATCTATCTACTCGAGGAGTACAGAGATGGAGGATGCTCAGAAATAGTTACACTAGTAAGCATAAGATATGCTATGTACCAGATTTTAAACTTGATGTCTGAGCTTTCAAAGAGTTAAAGTTGATTTTTTTAGTATCTTAGAAGCAATTACAGTCAGTATTGATATCTGTATGGAAATGCAATGGTAATTAGAAGAATTGTACAACAGAATTAGTATTATCATCAAAAGGGTAAAGGATATGTGAGCTACGGTTGATTACTCGAGGAAGTTTATGTATATTTTTTCAGCATGACCGAGTTTTTCTATGGACGGGTTATCTGAGTTATTTATCCTGAGGTTGTCTGTTTATACAGAGCCCAACTTTTCATTGGTTATGGTTGAAATCCGAGATTTGTATTATAACTTCAGAAGAATGTTACAGTAAGTCTTGAGTACGAGATGTTATTGTGTGTCACTCTAATACTAGTAGTTAAATTGAAGAAGTGATTTAGATTCTTAGAAAGGTAAGTTTTGTATTGTGTTTTAAATATTAAGAGCAATTTAGAAAGAGAAACTCACAGGGTTAATATGAGTTAAAATATTAGAGAAAGGTGAAAATTGATTTTTGAGATCAGAGATAGATTATCAGAGATTGTGTATAGAATCGAAAGGCAAGAATATTGAAACTCAGATAGGTGTCAGGTGTTTCTGAAAGTATTTTACTAACAGAATATTTTTCATTTTGGTAAGTAGAGAAAAGTGAGTTATGGTTCATCTATGAGTATGAGATTATAGAAAGAATAAGGTCAGTTACTTATCAGTAGGTATTTCAGTCAGAATTCGAGAAGATCAATAATGTGATTCCTATGTCTACGATAATAGAGCATAATTTAGAATCTTAGCATGAGTAGTAAGATGCTAAGGATGCCGAGACTATACGAGAAATTGAAAGTCATCAGTCCTTAATCCGTCATCTGGTAAGATTTCTGGCGACGAAAATCCCTAAGGTGGAGAAATGTAACATCCTGATTTTGGGCCTAATCAGAACAGTGGTTTCGAGGCTACAAATTTGACAAGGAAAATATTATTTTTATTATATTTTTATGATTTACGATTTCACAAAAAGATTTCGTGAAAATTTCGTTCGAAAGTTTCGAATTTGGGCACTCAATTTAGTCAAAAGGACTTAATTGTAAATAGTGCAAAAGTTGAGTTCCATAAGTTAGAAGTGTCCAATTGTTATGAAGTTTTAAATCGAAGGTCCTTAAATAGTAATTAGACCATTGATTAAATTGTTGGGCAAAAATGGGCATGAAGAAGACAAATTTGAAAGAAAAGTCTTTAAGGGCATTTTGGACATTTAGTAATTTAAAAGAATTAAAAAGGGAAAATGAAGCAAAATTTTGCTCATCTCCTTCCTCAAGGCTAGATATAGCATGGAGAAACCATGGCTTGGTTTTTTTAAGCTTCCAAGCTCGATTATCCTGTAAAACGAGATTTGGACCTAGTACGGGAGAAAAACCAAAAATCGGGAAAGTTGGTCAAAATAGCCGTATTGGTATCGAGGTAAGTTCATGTGTTTAATAAGCATTTAATTAAGCATGTTTGAATGCTAAATTGATATATTAGTTATAAATGTTTTAGTATAGATTTTTGAATATAATGATAAGAATCGAGAAATGTTTGATAATGATTTGACATTAAAAATGAGAATTCGAATAAGTTTACACATAAGACCATAGTGGTAATGTGGCTTTGTATAAGATCAAGAAAGTGTTAAATAGCATAATTTGAGGAAAGTACAATAAATTGAGGATATGGTGAGATTTAGAATGTAAGTATGTAAGTTGAGTAGTATTTTATTATTATGCAATTGTTGCTATTATTATTATTGAGTTATGTGACTGACCTTGAGAATTTTGAGCTAGTATGTTTTAGCTATGATTTGCCAAGGCATTGATATTTCAAAATCCATGTTTATAACATGGCAACTAAGGAAGAATTGACTGGGAAAAAAAGACCATGATTGACCCATGGAAACATAAGATAAGGATACTAAGTAAACCATGCCAAGGCATGGCATTGGTGAGTATATAAGGCAAGGATCCCATGTAAGACCATGCCAAGGCATGGCATTGGCGAGTATATAAGGCAAGGATCCCATGTAAGTCCACATCAGACATATGGCATTGGCAGTGTAACACCCCAAACCCGGCCTGTACACTATGGCCAAATCTGGCATGTCACAGGGATCTACGAGTATCTGTGTACTTTGTTTATGGTGACTGAAGTGATCATTGTAAAACAGTTGTTTTAAGAAAACCGGTTTGTTACTCTTTCAGGTTATCCATTTGTCACGTTCGCCATGTTTTGAAACCGTTCATTAAATTTGATCAAAAACCCACATGGCCTATATCTAACAGTTATTAGAATACTTGAAGAAATTTTAGATAAAATAATTAGAATACTTGAAGAAAATGTGCGATGGAGAAAACTTGTAGAATATGTGGCCACTCCGAATCCCTCACAGCTCCAAGTCTGCTATGGTTGGGGATTATTTGCATGGATGAAAATAAAGAGGTGATTTTGGAGAAACTCAGTGCATAAAATAACCCAACCATAGACCGAATCAGATTAAGTCTCAGAATCAGATTAATTTGGGCCTTAGCCCGATACAGAAATCAGAATGAAGCCCATAGGCACATAACAGATACAGAACAGATATATCATGCATACAGAAACCCAACCCATATCCATCCATATACACCCCCGTACCAGCCTTACACCATGTGGGGAGACTACTCGACCCACCCATCTGCTACACACCACAGAATTTGTAGTAGAGCTGCCAGAACAGATAATGTGACAGAGTCACCAGATACAGATATTGTGGCAGAGCCACCAGAACAGATATTTGTGGCATAGCCACCAGAAACAGATATTTGTGGTAGAGCCACCAGAACGCTTCCTCCATCAATATAACCCATATCCCATGCATCAGATATACATATCATGACAATCAACATACAGAAACAAAATATCATGCATTTCATACAGAATTAATCCTAGGGGTATAACGGTCATTTTGCACCTAGGGGTATAATGGTAAATTTTCATACTTAGGGGTATTTTAGTAATTTTATCCGTTTTAAGGTTTCCATGCATACTACAGCCATTAACATTTTAACAGAACCACTTACCGAGTGTTTTTACCGAATTGGGCCCGTTGGCCCATTAACCCGATTTCGGCTCATTAAGCCCAAACATACCAAAGTGTACAGAATTTCGCACTCTGCAACCTTACCGCTTGAGATTACCAAGATTAACAACAACCATCCCACGAGTGCTCGCACGCTCGCAAGTTTCGCAAAATGCCTGCTTTTCAGCATTTCAGCTTTTGTTGATCTAGTCTATAAGTGGGTGTCGACTACACACCTATTTAATGCCGAAACGTCGACGAGATCCCCACACGTAAAGCCTACAATCGGTCACTGTCAAGTTCGTCCAATAACCGACAATACTTAAACATTAAACTCCTTACCACAACCGGCCACCAATCTTCAAGGCCCTAACGTTCTTACCTTGTCGAAACTTATGACTAGATCAAGATCTAGTCGATCCAATGATCACAACTTCCACCCACTTCACGATCAACAGCCTGAAGTCTACACTGGCACAGAAGAACCGAAAGAAAGAGGCTGACTAGCCCTTAGTCCAAATCGTTAGCCACCCCTAAGGGGTTTCAGCTTTTTGCCTTAAAACATAAACTAACGAAAGAACAAGGTTTGCATACTTACCCCAAAATGTTACACTGCCAAAGAAGAGTTCTAGATAACGTTCTAACCCCGATCTGCCGTAGTTCCAATCACGAACACGAAAAGAGAAGAGTATACACAAAGGTTTGGCTTCTGAAGTACCCCAGTGTAGGAAAGTTTCGGTTTTTATAAAAGAAGAAGGAGATTTGGCCACAAAAGGGTTCAGCTAACAAGTTGTGGGAGATTTTAGTGAAGAAAAAGAAGTAGAGAAAGAGAAGAGTGATGATGGTGAGATAGGTTCGGCTATAGGGAAGAATCGACAGCAGGTATTTGGTTTTGACACAAAATAGAGGTGGAGAAGATGATAGTCAATAGGAACAGAGAAAAGAAGAGAGGAGGAGATGTGAGGATTCGATTTTGAGGAAAAGAAAAGATGTAAATTTTGACTTACACAAGTCGGCACAAGTGTAAGGTGTCGGTTCGACTTCTAGCAAAAGAAAGAAAAAGAGGAACACCTAAAGTACCTACCCTATTTCGGCAAAACAAAAGAGCGAGCAACCCAAAACCCGAAATGCACCAAAAAGAAATCGGTAACACTCCCCCAAATGCCGAAATAGCAAGCACCAACCCCCTAGCCGAATTTGCACCTACAGAGTGCCCTATACGGCCAACTCTTGCTCTCTCCTCAGACTCCTTGATTTTCTCCCCTTATCCCTCCTTAACTCACTCCTTTGAACCATTCAATCTCTTCCTGATAGAGTTTTACCTGAAGACTAACACTTAACTCTCCTACTCATAAAAATAAATACTCTAATTAACTTACCTTGCGACTTGAACCTTGGCTCCCCTTAAGCATCCACACGCCACTTTAATAGCACCCTAGTGGCGTTACCTTGCCACTCTACCACAGGTTACCTTGTGCTTTATTTCGCCCTCTTTTCTTTAAAAGCCCACTTTACCAGAACCCCCTTCTCTTTTAAACTAAGATGTAATAAATCCGTCAGGTTTCAACTTAAGACTGGGCCTTCTAGAGGCCCACTAACATACTAGAACATAACTTATACCATCAAAACACAGAAATTTATGAATTAACCAAAAATTGCAGAAATCCCAGAAAAGTCCCAAAAATTAGGGCTTTACAACTCTACCCTCCCTAAAGAAATTTCGTCCTCGAAATTTACCTGATCCAAACAATTGAGGGTACTGCTGACGCATCGCCTCCTCTGGCTCCCAAGTAGCTTCCTCTCTGCCATAGTTACGTTGAAGCACCTTCACTAATGGAACCGACTTCCTTCTTAGAAACTTAACATCTCGATCCAGTATCTGCATAGGCTCTTCCTCGAAAGTCAAATCAGGCTGTACTTCAATCTCTGCAACTGGCAGGACATGAGTAGGGTCAGAATGATATCGCCTTAACATGGATACATGGAAAACATCGTGAATCCTGTCTAACTCCGGAGGTAGTTCCAATTGATAAGCTACTGGACCTACTCGCTTAAGAACCCGATAAGGCCCAATGAACCGTGGACTTAGCTTGCCCTTCTTTCTAAATCTTAATATCTTCTTTAAAGGTGAAACCTTCAAGAAGACCATGTCACCTACTGAGTACTCAATTTCCTTACGCCTTAAATCTGCATACGACTTCTGTCTATCAGATGCTTCTTTTAACCGCTCTCTAATTACTCTAACCTTATCTACGGTATTCGCTACCAACTCAGGTCTAAGAACCTTGCCGTTCACCTAATTCGGTCCAACAACTAGGTGTACAACACTTACGTCCATACAGCACTTCATATGGTGCCGTTCGAATACTAGCCTGATAACTGTTATTGTAAGCAAACTCTGCCAACGATAAGTAGTCCTCCCAACTACCTCGAAAGTCGATGATGCATCCCCTCAACATATCTTCCAAAATCTGAATAACCCTTTCCGACTGACCATCAGTCTGCGGATGAAAAGCTGTACTAAAGTTCAGCCATGTCCCCAATGCCTCATGTAGTTTTTGCTAGAACCGAGATGTGAACCTAGGATCTCGATTAGAAATAATCGATGCTGGCACTCCATGTAGTCACACAATTTCTGCCACATACAATTTGGCTAACTTCTGAAGTGAATAATCAGTGCGGACAGGAATGAAATGAGCAGATTTGGTCAACCTATCAACAATTACCCAAATCGAGTCCTTCTTAGACCGTGCCAAGGGTAATCCACTCACAAAGTCCATGGTTACCTTCTCCCACTTCCAAAGTGGTATCTTCACTTGTTGTAGAAGTTCGGAAGGTAGTTGATGTTCAGCTTTCACTTGCTGGCAAGTTAGACATTTCCCCACAAACTCTATTACTTCTCGTTTAAGCCCAGGCCACCAATACAATTCTCACAAGTCGCGATACAACTTATTCCCTCCAGGATGCATAGCACAAAGTCCTCCATGAGCTTCTTTCAGTATTAACTGCCTTAAGTTAGAGTCCTTCGGAATACAAACTCTACCTCGAAAACATAAAACTCCCTCGCTATACAGTCCAAACTCAGAAGTTTCCCCATTCTTAACCTGCTGGAATCGAGAAACTAAGGACTCATCCCTTAGCTGTTTTTCTTTAATCTCATCAACCCAGGTTGGCCTTGCTTGCAATTCTGCCAACAAACAACCATCGTCATATAGACTCAGACAAGCAAACATTGCTCCCAGATCAGATACAGCTCTACGACTTAGGGCATTAGCCACTACATTAGCTTTGCTTGGGTGATACTCGATCAAACAGTCATAATCCTTAAGCAACTCCATCCACTTTTGTTGCCTAAGGTTCAGCTTCTTCTGAGTCAGCAAGTACTGAAGACTCTTATGATTCGTATATATAATACACCTTTCTCTGTACAAGTAATTTCTCCAAATCTTGAGCGCAAAGATTACTGCCGCCAACTCCAGATCATGAGTAGGGTGGTTTACTTCATGAGGCTTGAGCTGCCATGAAGCATAAGCAACAACTTTACCCTCTTGTATTAACACACACCCCAAACCCACATGTGATGCGTCACTGTACAACACAAAATCCTTCCCAGACTCCGGCTGAATCAATACAGAGGCCTCCGTCAAAACTTCCTTCAACTTCTCAAAAGCTTCCTGCTGCTTCTCAGTCCAAACAAATGGTGCTCCTTTCCTTATAAGCTTTGTCAAAGGTGCTGCCAACATAGAGAAACCCTCCACAAACCTTCTATAATCCCAGCCAAACCCAGGAAACTTTGAATTTTTGATACTGACCTTAGTGGCTTCCATTCTAGAATCGCTTCAATCTTTCGAGGGTCCACCTTGATCCCCTCAGCAAAAACAACATGCCTTAAGAAGGTTGCCTCCCTCAACCAGAATTCACACTTACTGAATTTTGCATAAAACTCCTTCTCCCTCAACACTTGCAGCACAATACAGAGATGCTCATCATGCTTCTCCTCATTTTTAGAATATACCAGAATATCGTCGATAAAGACGACTACGAATCGATCCAAGTATGGTTGGAATACTCGATTCATCAGATCCATAAATGTCGCAGGTGCGTTTGTCAATCCAAATGGCATAACAAAGAACTCATAGTGACCATACCGAGTTCTGAACGCCATTTTGTGAATATCTACCTCCTTAACCCTTAAAACTGATGGTATCCAGATCGAAGATCGATCTTGGAGAATACCGAAGCTCCTCTAAGCTGGTCAAACAGATCGTCAATTCTTGGTAGAGGGTACTTATTCTTGATCGTCAGTTTGTTCAATTGTCGATAGTCAATGCACATCCGCATCGTCCCATCCTTCTTCTTTACGAACAACACTGGTGCTCCCCATGGAGATCACTCGGCCTAATAAAGCCTCTATCCAACAACTCCTGAATCTGTGCTTTCAGCTCCACTAACTCCTTCGGTGCCATCCTGTATGGCGCGATGGACACGGGTGCCGTTCCAGGCAACAAGTCAATTCCAAACTCAACTTCTCAGTTTGGCGGCAAACCTGGAAGCTCCTCGGAAAAACATCTTGGAATTCCTTAACAGTTCTAACCTTATCCACCGTCAGCCCCTCAGTCTCCGACTGACTTACAAATGCTAAATAAGCCTCACAACCCTTACGAATCCACTTCTCGGCTCTCAATGCCGACACCATATTAGACAGATAATTCATTCACTTGCCATCATCATAACCTCCTCATCCTCCGCAGTCTTTAACACCATTCGCTTGGCAGCACAATCCAGAGTAGCCCTATGCTTAACAAGCCAATCCATTCCCAAGATGAGGCCGAATTCTCTGAATGGTAGCTCCATTAGATCTCCAGAGAAAATCTTACCTTGAGTTTCTAAAGGCATGTCTCTATATAGTTTGTTTACCCTAACTGAGTGACCCAAAGGACTTAGTACAGATACCCCACTCACTGTTTCCTCAGGGCACACATCCAACGACCCAGATATAGCGCATGCAATGTACGAGTGAGTAGATCCAATATCTATCAAAGTAGTGTATGACATACTAGAAATCAAGAACATATTAGTTATGACGTCAGGTGCATCACCCTCCTCTCGACGACGAGTTGCATACACCAATGCTGGCTGGCGAGCCTCAGCATATTCAGCACCCCTACCAGGTGCTCCTCATCCTTGAACATTACCATTGCCGCCTCTACCTTGTCCATGTCCTCTGGGAGACTGTGGTCCACCTCTCACTGGCTGGGCAACCCTCTGATCTACAACTTGAACTTGATATGGTTCCTAAGGACAGTCCTTAACCCTATGCTCCATAGATCCGCATTAAAAACAAGCACCAGAACGTCTTCGACACTCACCCAGATGTATCTTACCACAACTCCTACAAAATTGCGGTCTAACAGCATTTATTGGTACTGCTCGAACTGGCTCTTCCACTCTTGCTCTTTTAACGTTCCTATTGGCACCACCCGAAGGTCCTGAATCTCTCCAAAAATGGTTCCGATCCTTCTCATGATTCTGTCTTTCTGTCCGCTTCATTTCCTCAGCTATCTTAGTTTTCTCCACTAAAGCAGCAAAGTTACACTCCCTCTGCAGAGCAATCAACACCCTAAGCTTGTCTCTAAGACCATCCTCGAAGCGCACGCTACGTTCATACTCTGTAGTGACTATCCCAATAGCATACCGGCTCAGCCTCAGAAACTCAGCCTCGTACTCAGCAACTGTCTTACTCCCTTGAACCAGATTCAGAAATTTTTTCCTGTGGGCGTCCATATAACTAGCCCCAACATACTTTCCTTTGAAGGATGTCTTAAACAGTTCCCACGTCACCCTATCAGCTGGAGTTCCATCTCTCACCGTGAGCCACCACTGATAAGCCTCATCCCTAGGCAACGATATGGCTCCTTTTAGCTTCTGCTCTACAGTACAGTCCAACTCATCCATAATCCGCTCTGTAGCCTCTAACCAGTATTCGGCCATATTCGGGGCTACACCAGATACGCCCCTAAAGATCTCTGCTCCATTAGCCCGGAGTTGCTCAGAAATAGATCCTCGAATTTCATTTCCCGTACTTGCCCCGGCAACCCTTTCCAATATACGAAGCATTGCCTTTGATAGAGCGTCATCCCCGGCACCTTGATCATGAGACTTCACTTCCATTGCCGGTGGTACCGGTGCATCTGCTGCCGGCATATGTCCTGAAGATGAAGATTCTTCCCGTGCACTACCTCGGCCACGCCCACAGCCTCTTCCACGAGCTGCTCTCATACTCATTTCAAATTATCTGATTATGAATTTTATGCATCAGTTACATATTTTAGTGTTTATTATAGATGTTTTATTAACAGACAGTAATTCAGAGTTTGTTTTCTTTTCGCGGAATCATAGCCTAGCTACAGTCTCAGTCTACCTATCAAAATTCCTATAGTTTCAGTATTACTCTAACTAAAGTATCATAATAGAGTCGTATAACAGAATTTCAGAAATAATAAGGAAAATTCAGAAAAACTTACAGACTTGGGCCAGAGATTCGGTGTGCCACCTTCTTGAAAACCAAATTTAGAAACCGAATTCAATTTTTAAAACCATCATTGTAGAAAGAAAATCTTAAAAACAATTTCAAAAACAAATTCTTCAAACAATTTTTGAAAATCTTTATTTAACCTCACTTTTAAAATTTTAAAAGCTTTCACTTTTAGACCGTTCTACAACCGAGTTGTTGCAACTTGACTCTGATACCACTAAATGTAACACCCCAAACCCGGCCTATACATTATGGCCAAATCTGGCATGTCACGGGGATCTACGAGTATCTGTGTACTTTGTTTATGGTGACTGAAGTGATCATTGTAAAACAGTTGTTTTAAGAAAACCGATTTATTACTCTTTCAGGATATCCAGTTGTCACGTTCGTCGTCTTTTGAAACCGTTCATTAAATTTGATAAAAAACACGCGCGGCCTACATCTAACAGTTCCGATCGAGTATAAATATAATCGACAAATAAAACCATAAAAGAAAAAGAAATTTTAAGAGCGGCCTAATTACAACTAAAAACCCAAAATAATAGATAAAATAATTAGACTAGTTGAAGAAAATGTGTGATGGAGAAAACTTGCAGAATATGTGGCCACTCCGAATCCCTCACAGCTCCAAGTTCGCTATGGTTGGGGATTACCTACATGGATAAAAATAAAGGGGTGAGTTTGGAGAAACTCAGTGCGTAAAATAACCCAACCATAGACCGAATCAGATTAAGCCTCAGAGTCAGACTAATTTAGGCCTTAGCCTGATACAGAAATTAGAATGAAGCCCATAGGCCCATAACAGATACAGAACAGATATATCATGCATACAGAAACCTAACCCATATCCATCCATATACACCCCCGTACCAGCCTTACACCATGTGGGGAGACTACTCGACCCACCCATCCGCTAGACACCACAGAATTTGTAGTAGAGCTGCCAGAACAGATAATGTGACGGAGTCACCAGATACAGATATTGTGGCAGAGCCACCAGAACAGATATTTGTGGCATAGCCACCAGAAATAGATATTTGTGGCAGAGCCACCAGAACGCTTCCTCCATCAATATAACCCATATCCCATGCATCAGATATACATATCATGACAAATAACATACAGAAACAGAATATCATGCATTTCATACAGAATTAATCCTAGGGGTATAACGATCATTTTCCACCTAGGGGTATAATGGTAATTTTTCATACTTAGGGGTATTTTAGTAATTTTATCCGTTTTTAAGGTTTCCATGCATACTACAGCCATTAATGTTTTAACAGAACCACTTACCGAGCATTTTTACCGAATTGGGCCCATTGGCCTATTAACCCAATTTCGGTCCATTTAAGCCCAAACATAACAAAGTGCACAGAATTTCGCACTCTGCAACCTTACCGCTTGACATTACCAAGATTAACAACAACCATCCTACGAGCGCTCGCAAGCTCGCAAGTTTCGCAAAATGCTGGCTTTTCGACATTTCGGCTTTTGTCGATCTAATTTATAAGTGGGTGTCGACTACACACCTGTTTAATGCCGAAACATCGAGGAGATCCCCACACGTAAAGCCTACAATCGGTCACTATCAAGTTAGTCCAATAACCGACAATACTTAAACATTAAACTCCTTACCACAACCGGCCACCAATCTTTAAGGCCCTAATGTTCTTACCTTGCCGTAACTTATGACTAGATCAGGATCTAGTCGCTCTAATGATCCCAACTTCCACCCACTTCACGATCAACAGCCTAAAGTCCACACTGGCACAGAAGAACCGAAAGAAAGAGGTTGACTAGCCCTTAGTCCAAATCGTTAGCCACCCCTAAGGGGTTTTGGCTTTTTGCCTTAAAACATAAACTAACGAAAGAACAAGGTTTGCATACTTACCCCAAAATGTTACACTGCCAAAGAAGAGTTCTAAATAACGTTCTAACCCCGATTTGCCATAGTTCCAATCACGAACATGAAAAGAGAAGAGTATACACAAAGGTTAGACTCTTGAAGTACCCCAACGTAGGAAAGTTTCGATTTTTATAAAAGAAGAAGGAGATTTGACCACAAAAGGGTTCGGCTAACAAGTTGTGGGAGATTTTAGTGAAGAAAAAGAAGTAGAGAAAGAGAAGGGTGATGATGGTGAGATAGGTTCGGCTATGGGGAAGAATCGATAGCAGGTATTTACTTTTGAGACAAAACAGAGGTGGAGAAGATGAGAGTCGATAGGAATAGAGAAAAGAAGAGAGGAGGAGATGAGAGGATTTGATTTTGAAGAAGAGTAAAGGTGTAAATTTTGACTTACACAAGTCGACACAAGTGTAGGTTGTAGGTTCGGCTTCTAGCAGAAGAAAGAAAAAGAGGAACACCTAAAGTACACTATGCTATTTCGCAAAACAAAAGAGCAAGCAACCCAAAACCTGAAAATACACCAAAAAGAAATCGGCAACACTCCCCCAAATGCCGAAATAGCAAGCACCTAACCCCCTAGCCAAATTTACACCTACAAAGTGCCCTATACGGCCAACTCTTGCTCTCTCCTCAGACTCCTTGATTTTCTTCCCTTATCCCTCCTTAACTCACTCCTTTGAACCATTCAAACTCTTCCTGACAGAGTTTTACCTGAAGACCAACACTTAATTCTCTTGCTCATAAAAATAAATACTCTAATTAACTTACCTTGCGACTTGAACCTTGGCTCCCCCTAAGCATCCACACGCCACCTTAATAGCACCCTAGTGGGGTTACCTTGCCACTCTACCACAGGTTACCTTGTGCTTTATTTCGCCCTTTTTTCTTTAAAAGCCCACTTCACCAGAACCCCCTTTCTCTTTTATACTAAGATCTAATAAATCTACCGGGTTTTAACTTAAGACTGGGCCTTCTAGAGGCCCACTAACATTCTAGAACATAACTTATACCATCAAAACACAGAAATTTATGAATTAAACAAAAATTACAGAAATCCCAGAAAAGTCCCGAAAATTAGGGCGTTACAGGCAGGTTGAGATAGTCGACGAACATCCCATGTAAGTCCATATTAGACATATGGCATTGGTAGGTTGAGACAGTTGAGTAACATCCTATGTAAGTCCATATCAGACATATGGCATTGGCAGGTTGAGATAGTTGAGGAACATCCCATATAAGTCCATATCAGACATATGGCATTGGCAGGTTGAGACAGTTGAGGAACATCCCATGTAAGTCTATATTAGATATATGGCTTTGGCTGGATAGGGAACATCCCATGTAAGTCCATGCCTAGAGCATGGCATTGGCAGGCTATTATCAGGCAGTAAAATCCAAGTACCCTGAGTATTCCAAACGATTCATCGGGCTAATATACAAGCTATGTTACAAGAAAGTTCAGGTAAAGGAATGATAAAAAGGAAAGTTAAAGATTAAAGTGGAGAAGTAAAATAAAGGTTTTATTAGTTGATGATATTAAAAGTATTTTAATGAGTATATTCAAGTATTAAGTAAGTGATAAGTTTTCAATTATACTTATGACGCTTTGTGACATGATTAGCAATATGTCTACGTATTGTGAGAGAGTATTAATGTATTAAGTGAGATGTTGCAGGTACATAAACAAGCTATTAAGTAAGGATTCTTTTTATTATTCTAAGCCTTAGCTAAGGTTACCAATGAGTAAGAAAGTAAGAACTTAACATTATTTATACAAATTATGAAAGATTAATAATAAGCTAAATTCATTACTAATGCCTATTATTTTACATGTGAACTTACTAAGCTTTTTAAGCCTACCTCTTTCCTTTCCTCTGTTCTAGAGTTTTATCAAACAAGCTCGGGTTGGAGGTCGTCAGAGATCGCTTCACACTTTTGACTATCAAGTTACTAATTGGGTATTTTCATTGAAACGTTTTAAGTTATGGCATGTATAGGGACTTGGTTATTTTGTGTGTATGTCCTTATGATATGAACCAAATAAACAAGATATGAAGCATATCATGTTCATTTACTCACACATATCACATATCTCCAATACCAATACTCATATAACATATCAATCTCATACACATCTCATACTTTCATTTTCACATAAACATATATTTCATTCCCAGAAATCATGTACAATTCAAACGTACATGAATCACATGCACATTTTGTATACTCATTCATTTCTCGAAAATTTCCCATTTGCTCATTCAGATTTCATTAAAGTACATAGATAGCTCAAAATGCTCGTACAATGCCAACGTCCCAAACATGGTCTTACATGTAAATGATTATCGATACCATAGTCCCAGACAAGGTCTTACACAAAATCAAATACGATGCCAATGTCCCATTAACACCCTAGACCCGGCCCAGACGTTATGGCCGAATCTGGCGATGTCACATTGAAGGGATTATTTCCAAAACGACTTTGTTTAGTTAAAATTATGTTTAGTGGAAAAGTTGCTTGGTTAAAAACTTAAATTTGTGACTTAGAAAATCAAAATCCTTGTAACTTGTTAAGTTATAATGAAAGCCCATCTTTTAAGAAAACGTTCACATGTTAAAGTTATTTAGAAAACCACGTTTAACTTTAAAAATTTATTTAAGTTTGATGATTCGACAGTTGTAACAATAATAAACCCAAATGAAAAGTCAAATCGAAGATACAAGGCCTTATTAGAACCCATTGAAAAACAAGTAATTAAAATAAAGTAATTCGAAAACTATTTAAAACTTCTAAGTAGCTTGCAGTGTGGCAATCTCTGAGTCCCCTCCCACGTCGAGCTATCTACTGAGGCTCACCTGAAACATTAAATTAAAGGGTTTGAGTTCTGAAACTCAATGTGTACGACCCTTGGCAATCAAATCAAATCAATTCAATATAAAAATATCACATTGGGCCTAAGCCCTAACAATATCGGTAGTTTTGGGCCTTAGCCCACATTGACCTCATATCACATCAGAATCACATGCATGCAATGCTCCCATCCCAAATCCAACCCTGCACTCCATTTCCCTTCCAACCCTACACTCTTGTAGGGATATAAATATCAACCCACCCATCCCTACACTCCAAAGGTAGCACCAACAGCGACATTACTCAAACATTGCAGCAAGGCTACTATTCACATAATGGGCTTTAAGCCACCGGTGGATCCACAGTCATCAAGCGACTATACGATCCTCACATATCTTCCTATCTTCCTCCGTTCCATTAAACCCACCCAAGTGAAACATACATTTCATGAATGCAACATACATATTATCACACATTAAGCACCTAGGGGTACTTTAGTCATTTCACTGCCTAGGGGTATTTTCGTAATTCTACCCTACAGGGGCATTTTCATAATTCTACCCTACAGGGGCATTTTCGTAATTTCCACATTTTGGGTTTTAGTTATGAACTTTAGCCTATCAGCAAGTCCTCGCGGCTAAGGTGAACGAACACTATGCACCAGGAAAGATACCAGAGAAGAGGAGGTGGGTCACTAGAACCGCTTAAGTACCAAGCTCTTCTTAGATCCAATCCTAGACATGCATACATCTATTGCCACACCCTAAACTAGTGACTTGTCTACATACATGTTTGTTTATTTAATTAAGTTTTATGCTATTCAGAATTCATCAAAACTAGGCCTAGAGTCCATTAAATCCCTAGCATGCATTTCTAGAATCCCAAAAGACCCACTAAGCCCAATCATGTCCATAAAGCCCATTAAGCACAATCATGCTTTTGTAGCCCATTAGGCCCGATCATAATCAAATCATACAATCATCCATATCAATCCATCATTCAATTTAACATAACAATTTTTGCCCACTTGGGCCCACAAGCTCAGCAGGCCCATTTCGCCCCTTCTGGCCCGGTTGGACAAACAGTGGGCTGAGACCATGAGATTACTCTCTAGGCCTCAGTAATCATATCAGTATCTCCACACGAGTGTTCGCACACTCGCGTGATTGCCGGTACCATCCTTTCGGCTTTTCGACTTTTCGACATTCCAGTATTTTAGGATTTTAGCTTTTGCCGATTTGTCGTGTGTGTAGTGTATGTACACACCTGGTTAATGACCCGTGCTACACTATCCTCAGCCTCAACCTACAATCAATACCAACCTCAAGTCAATTCCATATTTAATCACAACCTTTACCAAAAATCGAAGCCTTAGCATAACCTTATCGTGTGCCACCAGTCCTAATAGCCCCTCTTTAGCTACTATTCCTGAATATCCTCTAGATTTGCATCAACACATGTGCTATCAACATCAAGTGACTCATATTCCACACGATTCACCCTTATAAACCATACTTATATTCAGCCACCTACGAAACCGAAATTAAGAATGAGTACACTTACCACTTGCTAGAGATCCTTACCATGCTTGCAATCTTTGAACCCTACCCCTTGTTAATACAGGGTTAACGATAAGAAAAGGTTAGATAGCCCTCCGGCTTTTACCAAAATCACTAAAGGATGGTTAACTAAGCACTTACCGAAACTAGCCTTTGATCTCGCGGACTAGATAGCTACTGAGTGTGATCGGCTTTTAAAATCTTGACTAAGGGTAGTAAATAAAAAAAAAATTGTGATGGAGGAAACCAAAAAGACTCTTAAGAGATTAAGAATGATATTCGCCTTTTACGGAAAGAAGAAGCAATTGGTTTGACAAAGAATGAAACCCTAATGGGAGAATTTCTCTTCTAATTCTGCAATATAAGAAATATTGTAAGAGGGAAAGGAGGATTCAGTCTAGGCGCTCTTGTTTAAAACAAAGAAATTGTGACTACTCAGGTATTTGCCAAAAGGAAAGAAACTAAAAAAAAATCAAGAGATTGGAAGGAACTTCCCCTAATTAAGCGACTAAAGCATCCAAAAGCAACAAATGCCCTACTTGCCCATACGACACATATATATATATATGAAAAAAATAAATAAAAAATAAACCTACACTCCCCAATTGACTCAAACTTATCACCAAATTAAATTCCTTGATTAGCTATACCTTTTTATCCCATCCTTATCCCCATCTGAAAGTCTGCTCTCGGTAGAATTCCACAGCAAAACAAATGCTGGTCGTTCTAGTAGCAAAAATAAGCTTCCATTTGCGCTTACTGATGCTCGAACCCCAGTCCTCCATGCCCCCCTTTCGCACTGCTGGCCACTCCACCGAAGCAGCTCTTGTGTATGATTCGGTAACAACTGATTATAAGGCTTACTCGCCTAAGCCTCAGTTACTTAAAAAATAAAATCAGAACTTTGCTTGGGCTAGGATTCGAACCTGTGCCCTTCCAGAACCTATAGCACGCCACTCGCCACTGCACTCCAGGCGCTCTTGTGTCACACTCCGTTCTCAACTCCCTTTAAGGCCTATTAACCTGCCAACAGGTTATTAAAAAAAACTTGCTGCTAATAAGGTTCAAACTTGCAACCTCTAAACTTCAATCATGCTACATGTCCCTTGCCACTATGCCACCTGCCCTGTTTGTGACAACTTTCCTCCCTATTACTTAATAAGCCTTGTTGCCAATCCACCAGGTTATTTTAAAAAAAACCAACAACAATTTTGCTAGTGCTGCGACTTGAACCCAGCTTCCCCTCCATGCTCTTAGCGTCTTTTGCCACTAGGCCAGGCGCCTCCTTGTGATATAGTTTAGCCAAAAATATTTATAAAGCTTACCAGCAGATGCCTAATCCCTTTTAATGGAAAAACCAAAAATTTTACTAAAGTTCTAGTTTGAACCTCGGACTTTCTAGACATCCCGAAACACTCCAAAACACTTGACCAACATAACAAACTTGTAATTTGTTTTTTTTTCCATTCAACTAAAAATCCCAAAATTCCCTGATACTCAAAGCCCATTTCTCCTAGGCCCAAAATTCGGGGCGTTACATCCCAGACATGGTCTTACATGTAATTTCTAATTGATACCAGTGTCCCAGACACGGTCTTACACGATATCTCAACTCAATGCCAACATCCCAGACGTGGTATTACACGAAATCAATTCTCAAACTTACTCGGTTTTACATTTACAACTTTCATAGTCTTTCAATGCAATTAAATCATCTTATAAATAGCAGTAATTCACTATAACACATTTGCTTGTATATTGACTTGCCTCATACAGATTCAGACGGGTGTAAACAACTACTCGATCACTTTCGACTTCTCCCGATCTAAGTTCGTTTTCTTTTGTTCTTGATCTAAATAAATTCAAATTTAACTTTTTCAAATTCATATTCATTCAAATTAATCCAAATACCTATAGTTAGGGGATTTTACAAATTAGCCCTTATATTTTCACATTTGGACAATTTAGTCCCTAATTCACAAAATCACAAATTTACATATCAATTTCCATTTTTACCCTTTAATAAAAACATATAACATATATACATTATGACCATAAATGTCCACTAGCATTTCAAAAGGTTTAATTACCACTTAACGCCATCATATTTAAAAGCCACTATCAATTTGGCACAAGATCAAATAATTAGCCACTTTTACTTTTTATACGATTTAGTCTTTTTTTGCAATTTAAGCATTCAAACAGACAAATTAGATCACAAAAATTTCATGGATATAAATTCATATGCTCAAAACACGAAAATTAATATTTAAATATTTTTCTGACTCGGATTTGTGGTCCTGAAACCACAATTCTAACCAAGGTCCAAACCGAGCGGTTACAACTCTTCCCCCTTAAGGATTTTCGTCCCCGAAAATCTTACTATTAAAGAAATTTGGATATTGTTGTCTCATAGCATCTTCAGGCTCCTACGTAGCCTCTTCTTCTCCGTGTTGATGCCATAGTATTTTTACTAGCGGGATTCTCTTATTTCGCAATTTTTTGATCTTGCGAGCTAAGATACGGATCGGTTCTTCTTCATATGTCATATCAAACTGAATCTCTATCTCAGACGGAGAAATTACATGCGAAAGATCGGATCTGTACCTTCAAAGCTTTGATACATGAAAAACATTATGTATCTTTTCTAACTCAGGTGGTAGCATCAATCTATACGCAACTGGCCCAACTCATTCAATGATTTCATATGGTCCAATGAATCTCGGACTCAATTTGCCTTTTCTACCAAACCAAAATCGTTTCTTCCATGGAGAAACTTCAAGAAATACTTTGTCGCCAATCTCAAATTCAATATCTTTTCGTTTTAAATACGTATATGATTTCAGACAATCGAAAGCTGCTTTCAGACAATCTCGGATTACTTTCACTTTCTGCTTTGTTTCTTTTATCAAATCAACCCCGTGTATCTTGTTTTCACTGAGCTTGGACCAATATAACAGAGTTCGGCATTTTCTACCATATAAGGCTTAATACGATGCCATTTTAATGCTCGATTGAAAACAATTATTATAAGTGAATTCAATCAATGGCAAATACTGTTCCCAAGTACCTTCAAACTCAAGAATGCAACATCTCAACATATCCTCGAGTATCTAAATGATCCGCTTGGATTGAGCATCTATCTGCGGGTGAAAAGCAATACTAAAATGTAATCTCATACCTAAAGCCTCTTGCAACTTCTTCCAGAATCGTGAAGTAAATCTCAAATCTCTATCTAACACAATAGACAATGGCACCCCGTGCAATCTAACAATATCAGAAATGTAAATTTCAACTAACTTTTTAATTGGGAAATTATATCGTACCGAAATAAAATGAGCTGATTTTGTCAATCTGTCAACTACAACCTAGATCACATCTTTCTTCCTTGGAGATAGGGGCAAACCCAAACAAAATCCATAGTCACAGGATCTTATTTCCATTCGGGAACCATAATCAGATGTAACAAACCGGAGGGCACTTGATGTTCAACTTTGACTTGTTGACATGTTAAACATTTCAAAATGAAGTCGGAGATATCTCCTTTCATTCTTGGCCACCAGTATAGTTGTTTCAAGTCATTGTACATTTTCGTGCTACCCGGATGTACGAATAATTTACCACTATGAGCTTCAGCCAGAATCACCGGAACCAACTCTGGATTTCTCGGAACACAAATCCGGTCTCGAAATCTCAAACAACCATTTACATCAACTCAGAATTCAGAATCAGAATTGGAACCACACTGAACTCGTTTGGATATCAATTCATTATCAACTTTTTGTACATCAATAATCTATTGCAAAAAAAAGGTCTCGCTTTAAAATTGACTAAAACCGAACCATCATCAAACAGAGCTAAACGAACATTCATTCTTCATAATACAAACAATGATTTCCAGCTCAGAGCATCAACTACAACATTTGCTTTACCCGAATGATAATCAATCACAAGTTCATAATCTTTTAGTAGCTCTAACCATCTTCTCTGTCTCATATTCAAATCTTTCTGTGTCATCAAGTATTTCAGACTTTTATGATCAAAAAACACATGACATTTTTCCTCGAATAGATAGTGGCGCCAGATTTTCATAGCAAAAACTATTGCAGTTAATTCAAGATCGAGCGTCGGATAATTCTTTTCATGCAACTTTAACTGTCTCGAGGCATAAGCTATAACTTTGCCTTCTTGCATTAAAACACAACCAAGGCCGTTCAATGAAGCATCACTATAAATCACATATTCTTTACCCGATTTTGGTTATACAAGTACCAAAGCTTTAGTCAACGTAGCTTTCAACTAATCAAAACTGTTCTGACATTTATCAGCCCATTCAAATTTCACATCTTTTTGTAGCAATCTCATCAACGGAGCCGCAATCATGGAAAAGCCTTTCATAAATCGTTGATAGTACCCGGCAAGTCCTAGAAAACTACGAACTTCAGAAACATTCCTTGGAGGTTTCCAGTCTAAAATAGTTGAGATTTTGCTCGGATCAACTCGAATACCAGATGCTGATACAATATGGCCCAAAAAACTAACTCCGCGCAACCAGAATTCACATTTACTGAATTTTGCAACTAGTTGCTTATCATGCAAAGTCTGAAGCACCATTCTCAAATGCTCGACATGTTCATTTTCATTCCACAAATAAATCAAAATGTCGTCAATGAACACAATAACAAATTGATCTAAACACGGTCTAGAAATTCTATTCATCAAATCCATATAGACAGCAGGAGCATTCGCTAATTCGAAAGGCACAACTCAAAATTCATAATGTCCATACCTCGTTCAAAAAGCTATTTTTGGAATGTCTAAACCTTTTGCTCTCAACTAATAATAGCCTGATCTCAAATCTATCTTTGAAAACATAATAGCACCTTTCAACTGATCGAACAAATCGTCAATTCTGGACAGAGGATATTTGTTCTTTACGGTCACTTTATTCAACCGACGGTAATCAATGCACATTCTCATTGTGCCATCTTTCTTTTTCACAAATAGAACCGGAGCACCCCAAGGTGAGAAACTCAGTCTAGCAAATCCTCTATCTGTCAACTCTTGCAACTGAGACTTCATTTCTTTCAATTCAGTCAGAGCCATTCTATATGGAGCTATTCAAATCGGAGTAGTTCCCAGCATCAATTCAATATCAAATTCAACTTCTCGGATCAGAGGTAAACCCAAAAGTTCTTCAAGAAACACATCAGAGAACTCACAAATAACAAGCACTGATTTGATTTTCTTTTTAGTTACCTTTGAATCAATCACATATGCAAAGTAGGCTTCACAACCCTTTTTCATATATCACAGAGCTTTCATTGCAGATATCACAGCTGGCAATCCATTCAGATCATTAAATTCAATTCGGACTATCTCATCATTCTTGCATCTCAAATCAATAGTTTTCCTTTTTGCAATTCACAACAGCATCATGCAATGTAAACCAATCAAAACCCAGAATTATATCAAATTCATCGAAGGGTAAAAGCATCAGATAAGCCGAAAAACATATATCTCAAAACATCAATGGACCGTTCTTGCAGACTTTGTCAACTAGGACACTTTTGCCTAAGGGGTTCGATACTCTAATTACAAATTCAGTAGACTTTACAGGCAAAGTCTTACTGTGCACTAAATTAATACAGATATAAGAATGTATTGATCCAGGATCTATTAATGCAATCATAGAAGTATCGTAAAGAGTAAAAGTACCCGTTATCATATATGGAGACGAAGCTTCCTCTCGAGCTCAGATAGCATAGGCTCTGGTAGGTGCTCTAGCCTCAGATCGGATAGCAGTATCTTTTGTAACTCTCCGGCTACCACTTACATTTCTCGTGTTTCTCAGAGTTCTACCTCTAGCTGAAGTATTGCTGGGACTCAGATTTTGCACAATTTCTTGCTCAACAGGTTTTGGACAGTCTCTGACAAAGTGTTCTAAGGATCCACATCGGAAACAAGCTTGGTCATTCAATCTACAACTTCCCAGATGTCTTTTATCACAGTGTCCACACTCGGGTCTATCAAATTGGGCATTTCCAATACTAGCAACAGATGTAACAGGAGCTCTAAAATTAGAATGAGATCTAGCTCGATCTTTGCTTGAATGTCCCACATTAGACTTGGAATGACTAACATCATCTCGAAATTTCTTTGAAACAGACTGAAATGATTTACTTGCAGATCTTTTTCTTACTTCTCTAGTTTCAGAATCAGCCTTTCTTTTCTCTTTTTCGAGTTCTTTAGCTTTACATGCTCGATCAACAAGCATTGCAAATTCTTTAATCTCCAGAATGCCAACTAATCTACGGATATTTTCATTCAGACCAACCTCGAATCTCTTGCACATTATCTCTTCTATGCATACACATTCACGTGGATAGGGACTTAATCGCACAAACTCTCGCTCATATTCTGTAATGGACATGCGGCCCTGTTTCAGCTCTAGGAATTCTTTTCACTTTTGATCAATGAATCTTTTACTGATGTATTTCTTATGAAACTCTGATTGGAAGAAGTCCCACTTCATCCACTCTTTCAGAATAACAGAAATTAGAGTTTTCCACCACTGATAGGCTGCATCTCATAGCAAAGAAACGGCACATTTCACGCATTCATCAGGTGTACACAACATTTCATCAAAAACACGAATAGTATTCTCTAGCCAGAACTCAGCCCTCTCCACACCGTCATCACTTGTGGCCCTAAATTCTTCGGCTCCATACTTACGAACTTTATCGACAGGAGGCTTATTCATCAGTTTCGGGTTCACAACTAGAGGCACAACAGAAGTTTGAGGGGGATTAGATAGGGCAGAGGTTGTTAAGCATCCAGATTCATACGAATGAATTCTGTAAACCATTCACTCATCATTTGGAAGAAAGCTTGCTTTGCTTCTCCTTCGTAACTACTAGTCACATTTCTTAAATCAGAAGGCACTGCCACTTGTGCAGGAGCTGGTGCATTACTTTCAACATCATTAGCTACGGCTCTTTCGGGATCCATTACTATACGAAAAACACATTTCAGTTGTCAGGATTCATCACAATATCATATTTCAGATATATGGCATGTATAGATAGACTCACACTTGCTATGGTAGTCCTAGAATCGACTAAACTATAGCTCTAATACCAACTAAATGTAACACCCCTAACCCGTATCTGTTGCCAGACTAGGGTTAGGAGCATTACCAGATAATTCAGAAACTTTACAGACATTTTACATTCATCCATAATGTATTACAGTCATATTTCATAAATGAGTCCCTTGTGAAGGTCTCCGAGACCTTAAACATGCATTAGAAGAAGGTTAGGACTAAATCGAACACTTAGAAAATTTTAAAACACTTATGAAAATTTTTCCTTTTAAAATAAGGCACACACTCGTATGGCTAGGCCATGTACTCCACACAACCGTGCCTCTCAATTCACCTTAGCCTGTGTGTAACACTAACTAGGGTCACACGGCTACTAGACACGCCCGTATGTCTAGCCCGTGTAAAATCCTAAGTTGGCCACACAGTCACCAGACACGGCTGTTTGTCTAGTCCATCTGCCATACTGTCCAAAATAGCTGCAAAATAAGGGACACACGGTCAAGACACATGCCCGTGTGCTCAGACCGTGTGACACAAAATAGGCCATTGGAAAAGCCAATTTTTGCCACCCTTTTTAGGTCATTCTTACAAGCATAAAATAAATGCCATTCATACCAAAATTTTCAGCAAAAACATGCTCAAAACATTCATCATTCATACCATTTTTTTTTCAACCAATATCATAATCAACTTCCTTACTAAATCATACCAAAGCACAAGGAAATCTCATACCAAAACTTATGAAACATAACTTATTCATATCATATTCAATCTCCTATCAAAACTTACCAAATTCATGACATTTTCCTACCAAATTGACCATTTCTTAATAGGCCATAAAACATTATAAAACATACCAAATTTTCCTTGCTTATCACATACCAAAATCAAGCATAATCACAACCATTAGTTAGCCATGTCACATGGCATAACTTATATACATCTCAAAACAAAATCCAAAGACTTTTAGCCTATACATGCCATAACTTAACATATACACTTTCAAAATGTACCAAAATAAGGTTTGATAGTGTGGTGATGATCCTCGACAATCCCCGAGCTCTCATAGTAACGATATCTATAAAATAGTTGAAAAACACATAGAGTAAGCTACAATAGCTTAGTAAGTTATATACAAATAAATTCAACTCTTAAATTAATGATAATTTCATCCATACACATATATATAACATAACCATCTCACATAAACAATCTATGAACCACATCATGATCATTTACTCACACATATCACATGTCTCCAATACCAATACTCATATAACATATCAATCTCATACACATCTCAAACTTTCATTTTCACATATACATATCTTTCATTCTCAGAAATCATGTACGATTCAAATGTACCTGAATCGGATGCACATTTTTTATACTCATTCATTTCTCAGAATTTGCCCACTTACAGAATTCATTAAAGTACACGGATAGCTCCAAATGCTTGTACAATGTCAACATCTCAGACATGGTCTTACATGTAAATGATTATCGATGCCACTGTCCCAGACAGGGTCTTACACGAAATCAAATACGATGACAATGTCTCAGACATGGTCTTACAAGTAATTTCTAATCGATGCCAGTGTCTTAGACACGATTTTACACGATATCTCAAATCGATGCCAACGTCCCAAACATGGTCTTACATGAAATCAATTCTCGAACTTACTCAGCTTTACATTTACAACTTTCATAGTCATTCAATGCAATTAAATCATAGTATAAACAACAATAATTCACTATAACACATTTACTTGTATATTGACTTACCTCGTACGGATTCGTACGGGTATAAATAATTGCTCGATCACTTTCGACTTCCCTCAATCTAATTCTATTTTCTTTTGTTCTTGATCTAAATAAATTCAAATTTAACTCTTTCAATTTCATATTCATTCAAATCAATCCAAATGCATATAGTTAGGGCATTTTACAAATGAGCCCTTATATTTTCACATTTGTACAATTTAGTCCCTAATTCACAAAATCACAAATTTACATAATCTCATTTTATCAAAGCTTAGCCGAATATTTATGGCACTCATATAAGCCCATATATTTCATTCTTTTCACATTTTAATCCTCAAAAATATCATTTTCACAATTTAGCTCAAATAACTCACGATAAATTCAAAGATAAAACATATCAAACTATCACATATCTTTCTTTTATCATCATCAAACTTCATGAAACTCACATTATCAACAATGGAACATTTCAAAATCATACTCAAATTCAGAAATTATGACATGGGCTTGATAAATGGCTAAGCAACAATCACAAAAACATAAAAATCATCGAAAACAGATCAAATAGCATACTTAATTTAGCCAAGGATAATGCCGAATGCTTGAATGCTTATGAACCCTAGTTCTTTCTTTAATTTTTGGCAATAAGAACATAAAAATGGACACTTCCATGTTTTTGTTTTATTTTAATAACTTTTATTAATCAATTTCCATTTTTACCCTTTAGTAAAAAACATATAACATATATACATTATGGCCATAAATGTCCACTAGCATTTCAAAAGGTTTAGTTACCACTTAAGGCCATCACATTTAAAAGCCACTATCAATTTGGCACAAGATCAAATAATTAGCCACTTTTACTTTTTATACGATTTAGTCCTTAATAAAGCTAACCATAAAAATTTTACTTAAAAACTAGCCTATACATGCCATGACCATTTCATTCACAAAGATCCAAAAGTACCAAATCTTGATGGATAGTGTGATAGCAAGTCTCCGACTCATTCGAAAATCGAGCTAGCTTCCGAATCTATAAAACAAGGGAAAGTAAAAAAAGTAAGCTTTACAAGCTTAGTAAGCCCATATAACGTAGAATTTTAACTTACCAAATCAAAAGAATTAAGCATGTCATAATTACCAACCCAAGTCACATACTCACATTGCGTATTTAACAAATCCACAAATGTTAGTCTTTGTAACCTCATGAATCCTTCATTCTCCAAGTAAACATTCACATATCACAAGTATAAATCAAATACCTATGACATGTAATTCATGTAGTTCATATCATATAGTTCATATAAATCTTATAACTCATGTAACTTATAGTTCATATACTCCTTGATCATCATGTAACATGTATCGATAATTGCTCGTTGAACCTTTAAGAACATCGAGGGATACTCGGGTGATACACATATAGTGTATATACGTATAACCTATAATCCGTCAATGCATCATATATGCTTTTTTGAGCCTAAAACGGTAATCCCAAAGGCTGAACATGTGATCCCGAAGGATGAACAATAAGCCCGTAGGCTAAACGATAAGTCCGAAGACTGAACATGTAATAAAAAAGGATGAACATATAGCTCATGAGCTGTGGTGAGTCTGCGACAAATGCAGGAGCTCAAACCACCCTATAGCCCTAGTGACATGTCACTTGTATCCTACGACTTCTATGGTTCGAACGGGACTCGGTAATCAAATCATTCTTATAACCTTTATACAATTCCATACCAATTCACATATATCCAATAGGCAATCTCATTCCATAATAATTTACACATTCATATGGCATTAATACAACTATTATAAACGTAATACGAATTGAATTCTAATTATACGAACTTACCTCGACTTCCCAATATTTACTCGTCTACCTTTTATTTTCCCCGATCAAGTTTCGGGATTCGATTGTCTTTATCTATATTAATACAAATTCAGCTATTTAATCACTAACATGTTCAATTTAATCCAAAAACATGTATTTTGACTTATTTACAAATTAGCCCTTAACTTTTCATACTTTAACACTTTAGTCCTAAATTCACAAAATAGAAAATTACATAATAGGACCCTCAATTCCTCATAACCGAATATTCAAGTACCTCATACCAACACATATAATTCATTTATTTCCACTTCTAACCACAAAATTTCTATCTTTTTCAATTTAATCCTTAAAACTCATTTTCATCAAAAAATTACTTTGTAAAACTTGTATATTTTCAAACAACCATCAATAATTCACCATTATTCATCAAAATAAACATATATTCATCAATGGCATATTTCAAAAACACAACCAATTTCAGAAATTGAGGTACAGGTCAGTTAAACCGAGCTGCAACGAGCTCAAAAACATAAAAATCATTAAAAATCGAGCAAAATTTGTACCTTAATTGCTAAATGAAGCTTGTCCAAATGAAAAGCTTCAAACCCTTTTGTTTCCTTTGAAAAATCGGTGGAAGAAGGAAATAAAATGAAGAAATTTCATGTTTTGTTTTAATTAAAACATATAATAAACCAAATGAACATTTTAACCTTTAAATAAAACCATTTAAAATCATATGAATTATGGACATAGATTTCCACTATCTTTTAAAATGGTAAAATAACCATTTAAGGACTTCCATAAAAAAAAAAAAACCAAAGCCATATATGTAATATATCGAATTAGGGCCTAATCGGAATAGTGGTTTCGTGACCACAAATCCGAGGTAGAAATAATTATTTTATAATTATTTTGATGTTTATGATATGATTTTATGATGGTGTGAAAATTTCGTGAAGAAATTCTAAGCGTAAAGTGCTTAATTTGAAATTAGGGACTACATCGAATAAGTTGCAAAACTTGCATTCTAGAAGTTTCTAGTATGAAATTGCTTTGAAATATTAATTAGGAGGTCTTAAATAGTAATTTGGCCAATTTTAAGTTCATGGACAAAATTTGGACATGGATGGAATTTTTGAAAGTTTAGTAAGGAGGGGCATTTTGGTCATTTGGATATTAACATGAAATAAAAAGGGGAAAATAACACAAAATTGAGCATCTTCTTCATTACCACGAAATTTCAAGGGTTCTCCATAGCTAGGGTTTGTTTCAAGCTTCCAAGCTCCATAGTAAGTGATTCCAAGCCCCGTTTTTAATGTTCTTTATGTTTTCGTAGTCCCGGTAACTCGATAAAGCTTATGTCAGCAATAATTTAAGTTAGGGTTCATATTTGGAAAAATACCCATAGGTGAAATTTGTGTATTTTGATGTTTTATGGTATAATATGAGGTTTTAAATTATGTTAGACAACTTGTGCTACTCGGTTTTAAGTAAAAACGAGTAAAACGGCTTAATCGGTAAAAGTACATATTGTTCATAAGTATGTGTTTTAGTGGGAATTTGAGCTTGCTAATGGTAAATAAATGATCAGCCTGTCCTAAAACATAAGAATTTGTGATAAAATTTAATTTTCGAGCTTTGGGGCAAAGTGTAAATATGTAAAAGTTTAGGGGCAAAATTGTAATTCTGCCAAAATTTGAATTTAGGACTATTTTGATAAATATGAGTATTAAATAAGTTAAATGTGTTATTTTAGATCAAGAAAGACGTGGAATCAACCTTGATCGAGGAAAAGAAAAGATTGTGGACTAAATTGCAAAATTGCTATATTTTATACCGAGGTAAGTTCATGTGTAAATAATATAACATGATTGCTATTTTAAGTGATTTAATGCTATTTATACGATATGATACTTGTTATTATGAATATTATGCTTTGTGAAATATTATGTATTGGTATGAAAAGTATGCGATTAAATTGATAAGTATGAGATACAAGCAACGTATTGGTTCCGATATTCCGAGGAGAACGACGGGGAAATGTGTGATTGAGGAAAATCCCGTTTGAACCTTGGGAATAGATTAGGATACAAGTGACATGTCACTAGGATGGTTGGGCATCCGAACTCGTTGAGTTGAGTCCGAGTTCACTTATGGATGCAAATGTCTGAACTCGTTGAGTTGAGTCCGAGTTCGTGAGATGTAACTAGGCATCCGAGCTCGTTGAGTTGAGTCCGAGTTCACTTATGGATGCGAACGCCCGAGCTCGTTGAGTTGAGTCCGAGTTCGCTTATGGGCGGGTTACATGATTGATTGATTACATATATGGCACTTATGTGCAAATGATCCGTTTATCCAAGTTATATTCCGATGTGTTCAACGGGTAAAATTCTAGCGGAATGGAAGAATACTCAAGATGAAAATGATATTTTGGTAAGTGTTGTGAAATGGACAATTTGGACAGGTATGTACTTAACCCTCAGGTTGAAACTTGATACAACATAAATAAGGTGGTAAGATGATACACGATAGCTAGAAATGTGGTTTGTATCTTGGTGATATCATGCTATTGTTGTTGATATAATTGCATTGTTGTTGATATAATTGCTTTGTTATGTTACTTGTTATTTGCATGTGAACTTACTAAGCATTTATGCTTACTCCCTCCTTTACATTCATTGTAGTTTTTAGCGAGCCAACTTGGATATCGGGAAGGTCGAAGAAACGCTTACACTATCCGAGGAAGAATTGGTATATTGGTTTGTATGTTTTGATGTATGGCATGTATAGCAATATACTTGTTTTGTGTAAATAATCTTGTGATATGGTTGTGGTTTGTTGAGAAAATGCTTGATAATGATTAGTCATTGGTATGGCTAGCCTAGATAATGTTGGATGCCTTGTGAGTTTAATATGTTATATAGTTCATGAGAATTCATAAAAAGATGAAACTTGCCATAAAATAGAACACTACAGCAACAACGACGTGAGTTTGAAAAATCACCAAAAATAGTACAAAACGAATTAGGTGAATAATTAACTATGAAATTGAAGATTATTGTGTCTACTTTCAAATGGAAGAAGCAAAATAGGTAAAGGAGATATTTGAGTTTTAGTGAAACAGGGCCAGAGCGATTTCTGGATCCCCTATTCCAAATTTGAAAATTCACTATAAATTGTAAAAAAAATAATTAGGAGGTGTAATTTATATTCTCAGAATCCTTATTGAATCTAATTTTAAGAGAAATAAACGGTATAGTTATATGAATTTTGTACAGGGAGAAAAGTGGTTCGTAGTAAGTAGAGGTCAGTGCAGTCAAGTCCTGAAACAGGGGTAACTTTAACTAATAAACTGTACTAATTGGCCCAACCAAAAATTTTAGAAAAAAATTAGAAGATATATATGTGAGTCTAAATTCAGGAAAAATTTACGGATCTTAATTTCGAGTTCCGTAACTCGAAATATGATTATTTTAGCGACCATGACGCAGAAAAACTGCTTATTCCGAAAATCAAAATAAATGATGTAAAGTTGTTTAAATGATAAATTATGTTTGGTAACATCTCAAGCTCGACTCCGGCGACGGTCTCGGGCGTGGGGGTGTTACAATACAATCCCTTTATGCAATAGAACTCAAGTTTATTGCTTTATGCGATTTAGTACTTTTTACCGAATTAACTAACCAAACTGTAAAATTCCTATACGAAACTTTCACACAATAAATCTATCATGCTGTAAAATAATATTTAAATATTTTTTGACTCGAATTTGTGGTCTCGAAACCACAATTTTGACTAGGGTCCAAACCAGGCTGTTATAGTCTAGGTCGTGTGTGACACACGGTCTGCCCATGGGCGTGTAGCCAGGTCGTGTGTCCCCTGTATCCAATTTGTGAAAAATCGAGTATGTCATACGGGCTAGCACATGGGCATGTGACTAGGCCGTTTGCCCAACATTGAATGATGACGTCATAAACATAATACCCAGGTTTTCACACACGGGTGAGGACACGGGCATGTCATGGCTGTGTAAAGGACACGGGCCATGGACACAGGCGTGTGCCAAGCCATTTGAAAACCCTTGTAGATTCGAATTGAAAAATAAATTCTGTACAGGCTAGGGACATGGGCGTGTGTGACCACACGGCCTGCCCGCACGGGCGTGTCCCACCCCACACGGGCGTGTGGCCCTGTTTTGATGCAAAAAATTTTCTAAGTGTTCCAAAGTTTCTAGTTTAGTCCCGAACCATTCCCAAAGTGCGTTTTGGTTCTCGTAGGCCCATGATAGGGACATTAAGAGAATGATTGAAAAGTTTAAATGGGAATGAAATTTCATGGCTCGAGTCAAGATGTTCAAGAAAGTTAAGTCTTGTAATGCCTCATACCCGGTTCCGCCGTCGAATACGGGTAAGAGGTGTTATAACATTTCTCACCCAAAATACTTGTACCTACAAGCATCAAATTGGCACAAAATCATACTCATAATAGGCAACCAATTCACCTAAAGAATGAACATTCTGAACCATCTAATAACCAACTATTTCATGAATCAATATCATTCCAAAAACATATGTTCATATCCCAATTCAATTCATATTAAAACATGCCAAAACATTGTCCAAACCATAACTATGAACATAGCAAAATGACCATTATACTTGGCCATTTATATCCATCAAAATAACACCCTATAAAACATCCATAAAACACCATTCATACCAACCATATCAAAAACATCATCTATGCTAAAGTACCATTTATCAAATTTGCCAAAGTATATACATATCATATAATGCTTTCATACCAAGCCAACCATTCCCAACTCAAGCCATATCACATAGCTTGATCAAATACCAAAATTCACACCAATTTATTAACATAAGTGACTATATAATTCAACCTATAAACTAGCCTACACATGCTATATTTGCATCATTTACAAAAGTTCCAAAGTTACTAAAATATCACCTGGATAGTGTAATAGCAATATTCGACTTCATCCGAATCGAGCTAGCTTCCGTAATCTATAAAACATAGAAAAATAAACGGAGTAAGCATTAAGCTTAGTAAGCTCATATAATATAGAATTAAACTTACCAATTTGACAATAAGCATTATAACAATTTAAATGCAACTCATTTGCTCATCAAGCCTATTCAAATCACCATTTCACAAAGTTAGTCTTAACATTCATATATTCATCCATTTATAAGGATGCAACCAAACATATAACATTCATGTAACATCAAATTCATCTCTCAATTCATATAACTAAAAATCATTGCATTAATACAAGTAATATATCTCATGTATCATGTTATCCATATAATTTGTGTACACATGTAACATATAATCCATGTAAATTATGTTATTCATGTAGCATATAATCCATATAATTCATATCGGTATCTTGCCCATTGAACCAAAAGAAATATCGAGGGATACTCAGGTGATACACACTAAGTGTATAAATCAATAATCTATCAATTCATCATCATTTATGTTCTTTCTAGCCATGATCAGTATGTTCCTCCTGAGCTAGTAAATGGTAAGCTCTATCGAGCTGAATGGTAAGCTCCGTAGAGCTGAAATGATAAGCTACGAAGAGCTAAATGGTAAGCTCATAAGAGCTGAAACGGTAAGCTCATACAAGCTATGGTGAGTCTGCAACAAATGTAAGAACTCAACTAAAACAGTAACCCTAGTGACATGTCACTTGTGTCCTACAACTTTCTACAGTTCAAACAGGACTCGATAATTCTTGGTAATCATTAATTTAGGCATTTAACTAACATATCCATGATTATCCAATTCACATGTGTTCATTCAAATTCAATACATACAATTTCAATGATTTCAAAGAAAGCTCGATTCTAATTATACAAACTTCCTTATATTTGTTCGGATAACCTTCGTCTACCCGTCTATCTTTTGTTTCCCCCAATCAAGTTCCGATAATTGTTTATCATGATCTATATAAATTCAAATTTAACTCATTTATTCACCAAATCATCCAATTCAATCCATACCATATATTTTGGCCTTTTTACAAAATAGCCCTCATATTTTCATACTTGTGCATTTTAGTCCGTATTTCATAAAATCACAAAATATACAAAATTTCTTTATTCACATGCTTGGCCAAATATTCCCTTAGTTCATATAAGTCCTCAATACAAAACATATTTATCTATCATCAAGCTTTCATATTTCTCCATTTAACATCACAAAGCTCACAAAATCAACAATGGCATAACTCAAAATCATCATCGATTTCATAAATTTAAGCATGGGCTAGTTAAAACACTTGACAACAATCACAAAAACGTAGAAATTATCAAAAATCGAAGCAAAACATACCTTAATCAAGCTAAAACCATAGCCAAAAGTATGAGAACTCAAACCCTTGTTTTTCCTTTGTGTTTTTCAGCCAAGAAGATGAATTAAAAGATTGGTTTTAGTTTTGTTTTGTTTAGTTACCAAATAAACATTTAACAACTTAAACATTAATTAACAAATAATAAAATCATATACTATATGTCCACTACCGTCCATTAACATTAATGAAGGTATAATTTCAATGTGAAGACTTCCATTGTTAAAGCCATAGTCATTGGAGTCATTTTACTAATAGTACTCATACTTTTCGCGTTATGCGATCTTTAATCGATAAAATTTCTTTATGAAACTTTTATACTAACATTCTATCGTGCTATAAAATTCATTAAAATAATAAAATAAATATTTTGAATCGGTTAAGTGGTCCCAAAACCACTGTTCCGATCTGACTCAAAAACAGGCTGCTATAGAAAGGGAGTAAGCTACAAAGCTTAGTAAGCTTATATGCAAATAATGAACGTTTTAAACATATAAGAAATACAAACACTATAAAAGAATTTGCATAAATCACACTAAGGATTTGTATTCACAACTTACTGATTTCAACCTTACCAAAGGTCCAATATACACATCGATCACATTGCTTACGAATTCCACACTCATACCTACATCAGCTCATAACACAACTATTTCCACTTGCTTTCACACTATGCCATATCATTTAACTACCCGTTGAACCACTCGAAATACCAGAGGATACTTAAAAGTTTTGCACATAAGTGCCACACTTATTTGTAGCCGAAGCTACCACTTATCACTTATCACTTAAAAGCTCACTCTCGAGCTAATCACGGGTCTGCTCACACAAGCTGACAGTCGTGACGTAGCTACACAGTGCTGCTCACACAAGGTGATAGCTATCCGCAACACATGCCAGATTATCTAGCCACTGGTAGGACGTACTAGACCAGCACCCAGACCACTTAATCATTTAAACACTTGGTTTCCTAGTGACATGTCACTCGTATCCTATTCTATTCCTAATGTTCAATCGGGATTTTCTCACTTCTCGATCCTTGATTGATACACACTTTTAGATATTCATCCATAATGCAAACATTATTAAGGCATTCAAAACATAAATATAATAACACATTTTTTTACATATAAACTTACCTCGATACAAAAATAGCAACTTTGTGATTTAGTCCACAACTTTGTCCTTTCCCCAATCTAAGTAAGTTCCTCGTCTTTCTTAATTTTGAGCTTGAAAATGAATGAAACCCTAGCTATGGTGTCCTTAGGGATTTTCGGTTATGGAGGAGGAAGATGGACAACACTTTTTACTTATTTTTTCCTTTTTATTCTTTTATTAACCAAAAGACCAAAATGCCATTCACTTAAAACTTTGATGTTTTGTCCCTTCCATGTCCATTTTTGTCCAAACTAAACTATATTGGTCTAATTACCAGATAAGGACTTCTAATGTAAGAACTCATCACAATCAAATCCCTTTAGCAATTAAAACACACATTTTGCAACTTTTGCAATTTAGTCCTAAAAATCTAATTAAACATTTTATCACTAAAATTTCTTAACAAAATTTTCACACATGCATTCAATCGTATAATAAACCTCAAAACTTTATCGTAATAAATTTTTCTACTTCGGATTCGTGGTTCTGAAACCACTTTAGGCCTTAATTTAGGCTGTTACAACGAGCGTGTGTCTTAGCCCTGTATGATATAGGGTCAAGTAACACAGCCATGTGCCCCTATAGTTTTTAATGAAAGAAAGTCAGTGAGTTACACGGACTAGTCACACGGCGTATGGTTGGCCATGTGACCCAAGTCGTTTAGTTACATGGGGTCAGACATAGGCTGAGACATGGCCAGATGGTCCCATTTCCAATGTCTACACGGCCTATGACACGGACATGTCTCACACGGCTTGGCCACACGGGCATGTGTCCCCTATATTTGAAAATTTTCAATGTTTTCCCAAATTTTTTTATAAGTTTACGTTTAAGTCCAAAATTATTTTAAAGGCTTGTTTTGGGCCTCGAGGGCTCATGTTAGGGACTACACAAATGTATGTGAATGATTTATATTTGGATATGTAAATTGAACTTAAATTGTATGATTAATTATGTCATAAGTCTGGTAATGCTCCGTAACCCTATTTCGGCGACGGATACGGGTTAGGGGTGTTACATATTTGGTATGCCAATAGGGTATACGCGTGATTGATCGAAAATTTGACATGTTATAATGAGGTATTGTATTTATTGCAGATTCGCTAGTTATATGTATCATAGGTTTAGCCCGGACAGGTAACCTTGATATAATGTCAGCTTGTATGAGCAACTTATTCACCCATGTATCTAAGTCTATTTTACTATAGTTCCATCGAGCGATATTCAATTAAATGGAAATGAAAAACTAAAATGTGAATTAGAAATGAGATAGCATATGTTTGATATTTGATATGTGATAGGTATGTGATTTCATTAATGTAGTGATGTTACTCATGATATGAAAACCTGACTAATATACTTGGTTGGTAATGTTGATATGTGTCTAGTTATGTCATTATATGCCAAGGATAGCCATGTTGAAGGCCAAAATAATTAGTAGATATTATACTTTTAATGATCAAGGTAAGCTAATATAATGTATGAGTTGAATTGAAATGGTAAGAAACTATGAATTGATAATAGTATATATGGATTGATTTTGTAACACCCCTATCCCGTAACCGTCGCGGGAATAGGATGAGGCGTTACTGAAAATCAGAAAACAGATCAGAACAGTAAAAATTTTGAACATTCTCTTAAATAAAAGATCATTTATTCATATAAAAGCCAGACGCAACGAAAGATTTAATTTAAAACTTATAAAAGTAAACATCCAAAAGATGCCATATTCGCATGGCTTATGTACAATAGTCAAAATACCATTCTACTTATGACCTATTCTATACATGCCATAAGCTAAGTCCGAAGCATAATGTTACCAAAACAGTAGATAGTGTGACGAAATGCTGATGATCCCCGAGCTGGTAGTAAGAGCCAACGATCTATAAAACAGAGAAACATAACATTCAAAGTAAGCTTTCACGAGCTTAGTAAGACTTAAGCAATTTTAAACAATTGAACTTAAAAACAAATCAAATAATCGTAATCACATAACATTTTCTAAGTATAATACCATTTGGCCGATTATGCACAATCACATATATCATTATAATCCGATTATATTCAAACTCATATAGACATTAGCATTTATATGCTTCAATATTAACTTTAATTCTATCGAATTCAATTAGTGTACCGTTTCTTACCCACACTTACTTTCAAACATTCATAGTTGAATGGCATATCGAATACTTTCATGTAACTTTGCATACTGACTGAACGCACACATATACACATATACATATGAATTTACAACATCTTTACATATGCTTCTCATTACACATTCTTAATTCCCGTCAGATTAATCTCACATATATAATATATATATCACTTACCTGGCTAACTTATTGTCTTGAACTCGTTTTATTAACAATTTAACACAAGGTTGCACAATCTCTGACTTTAATTAGTTCACCGGCATTTAGTCCGTTTAACAGACTTTCTCTTCAAGTCGTTCAAAAATCTACAGCTTTCAGATAGTCCTGATACAATGCCGATATCCTGGAAGCAATCTTACATGAAACATAAGTTATGCCAGTGTCCCAGACACGGTCTTACACACTATATCAAATCAATGCCTTCATCCCAGACGAGGTCTTACATGAAACACAAGTGATGCCAGAGTCCCAGACACGGTCTTACACATTATCTCAAATCAATGCCTTCGTCCCAGACGAGGTCTTACATGAAACACAAGTGATGCCAGAGTCCCAGACACGGTCTTACACACTATCTCAAATCAATGCCTTCGTCCCATACGAGGTCTTACATGAAACACAAGTGATGCCAGAGTCCTAGACACGGTCTTGCACACTATCTCAAATCAATGCCTTCGTCCCAGCCGAGGTCTTACATGAAACATTTCACACACTTAATGCCCAATGACCGATCTCGCACATATAGTGCTCGGTTAAAGAACTTGCACACACAGTGCCTCTTTTCATTCGCACACATAGTGCCCATTTTCATTTGATATTACACATTGAAATGACTTACCAAGTCTATAAAACATCATACATATATAACATTATCAAAGCATATACTGTACATTAAATCCATCTTTAATAGATTACATATATATTTCACTCATACACATAAAATCATGAATCAAAATATAACATCTCATGCATACACATCACAAATATCCAAATATACTTCATCTTATTTTATCTCATAACACATTCGGCAAATCACATTACATATCAAAACTCAAAATATATTTCATACTTTTATTCGACTATGTGAACACCTTTGTACATGTCCACTATCATAGTTTACCTCTTTTCAAATATTTGTAATTATTTCACACGACACTATTACTTATAAATTCTTAGCCTCATTTGAATATAACAGCAACCATCTAAACGTTTATTCATTTCAAATTTTATCGTTTGACCTTTACATATCTCGAACCTTTACTTCCAATATCATAAATCAGTATTCAATCATAAAGCATAATAAGCACTTACTTTCTCTACATAATTATATTTAACCAATGCATATTGGCTAATTCTATCCAACCATTATTACTTTCAGCCTCATGCGTTTACATATAAAGTAAATCACATTTTCATGATACATTATAATATAATAACAATATGACCTATGTTTCAATACTCAACTTACAATTACATTTATAATCACATATGTATACAATACACTAAGCCAGCTCATGGTTTACCATGAGAACCAATTACATAATTTAAACTTTAATATTCTTCGCATATAAGCTCATTTCAAATACATTAGTTCACACTTCAAAGTTCTCATTCACATATTTAAAACTTAACATCATATATATCATCCAGTCATAAGCTTAAAGCTACATTTTAACATTTCATTACATCTTAAATTAAATAGCCATATTCGACCTATGAAATTAAATTATTTCAAATACTTAAAGACTTACCTCGAATGTCGTCGAACGACTACGGATCGGCTATTCGGTTAGTTTAGCTTTTCCCCTATCTGAATTAGGCTCCTTAAGCTCTTGAGCTCCAATTTAAATTAATTAACTTGTTTAATCACTTATCCAAATAAATATTTAGTTATATCAACTACGCAATTAAAAGCATTTAGACCATCTAACTTTCTCCCAAATTCACTGCAAGCTGTCTTCCTAAGCAACAGCGACTAAATTATTTATAACTAGAGCTACGAAACTCCAAATCAAGTGACGTAAATTTTCCCTAAAAATAGATTCTTATATCTTCTATCCATAAAATTTTCAGAATTTTTGGTTTGACCAATCAATACCATATTTTTCTTAAAGTTTCCCCTGTTTCACTGTTTGACTATTCTAAACACTCTTCACTACAAATCAGATTTCTCATTGTACAGAATTCAAAATATATTCTCGTTCGTTTTATTTGAAACTAGACTCATTAAGGAATCTAAGCATATAAATTTTATCTTATAACCATTTTTGTACAATTTATAATGATTTTCTAAAGACAAAGTAGGGAATCTTGAAGTCATTTTGACTGTCCCACGCCACATCAAATATCTCATTATCGGCAATTGTTTTGCTTACACAGTTTCTTTTATAAGAAACTAGACTCATTAAGCTTTAATTACAAAATTTATTCAGCCTCTAACTCAACTCCCACAATTTATGGTGATTTTCCACAATCATGTTACTGCTGCTGACTCAAGCAGATTTATTACAATTCTACTCTTTCACACATTCGTTGCATTCATATCAAAACATATACTACTAGGTTTCACATAGCACACACATATAAATAAATTGTTTCTTTCACTAGAATATTTGCACTTATCACACCTATCATTCAATAATCATTTTTCTCAAGTTAAACAACAAGCCGTATATTTCAAGAGGTCACAAAGGTCTAATCTTTTCTTTTATCACTGAAACATAAACATTACTCATTTTTAAACTCAACTTTACATTCGGCAACTATAGACATCCAAAGCACATTAATCAAATTCCCAATCATCTATTAATCCTCACATATGCACATTTGACTACCTCAAACTCATCTTTCATCACTCTTATTTCAAATTCATCAAACATCATCAAGCAACACAAATAATCCATGGCCGAATATGCATTTTATCACCAAACTTAATCAATTCGAAGCTCAATTAAATAAGAATATGCTTAATTTATGTAAAAACAAATTTACTTTCCCAAAAACATATTTATATATGGCAACTTCAACTAATACATCTTAACAAAGGATTCAACATAATCATTAATTAACAATACACTCATTCAGCCATCATATAGCAAATTTAGCATCAAAACAACACCTTCCAAAAGCATGAATTTAACAAATAGCCGAACATACACATGTTCAATAATTCATGAGTTAAAACCATGGGTTTTGATAAGAGCTTTTAAACCAACTAAACTTCAAAACAATTTGCAAAATTTCACATGAACTTACCTTCTATTTAGTTCAACCATGGCCGAATGTCTTGCTCCTCTTCTTTAGTTTAAGTTTCGGCAAAATGAACATAAGAACAAAGTGATTTTTGGCTTTTTTTTAATCACCCCCACTAACTTTTATTATCTTTATTTTATAATATTCTTAAAATAAAACCATTACCCAATATATATATATATATATATATTACAAATGTCATATTTTGTCATCAAATACCCACCTTGCCAGCCACTTAACTTAAGGTGGGAAAATTGACATGCAAAACCTTCATTTAAAAACCATGCATTATTTAGCCACCTCAATTCTACCTAACACATTTTCAATTTTATCACATAAGTCCTTTTTTTTTTAACTAATTCCACATCCAATGACAAAATTAAAACACGATATTTTCACACATGCAAATTTCACATAAAATAAACATAAAATATAGCATTTAATTATTTTTGGTGGCTCGATCTTGTGGTTCCGAAACTACTTTTCGACTAAGGTCAATTTAGGGCTGTCACATATTTGACTATATGGAACTATATGTATGTATATATCTTTAATTCATGAAAGAGTAAGAATACGAAAATTTATGCGAATTGGATAGAATCAAGCCCCTTAGCTCGAACATGTTTGAAATGGTAACATGAAATTGAGAACTTAAATTGATGAAATAATAGGTATAAATATATGCTTGTAAATGGTAGTAAGAAATGAGTAAGTAGATTATGAAATAAATAGAAATTGGTATGGTAAGTAATAAGAAATGTGTTATGAGTGAAAGAATCGGTACCTTATTGTTAAGTGGCATGAATGGTAAGTTTAAGTGCATATGTAGTGAATTGATGTTCCACAATGGTTATATGCATGTTTCATGTAGTAATGGAAGTTCTTAGTATGCAAAATGGTTATAATTTGAATTTGAATTTAGTGTAGGCATTTGAGTTTGTGTTATATTTACTTGAATCATGGAATTACGATTGAGTGTTATCGCTCAGCGTACGATTTTTTATTTTGTGTGCAGGTATTGACATAAATCGAAGTTCTGGGAGGTGATTTCATCATCAAATTCATGATCCTCGACTTGGCAATGTCAGTATGGTCCCTTTTTGTTTAATACATGGCATGTACCTAGGTTTTGAGTCGATTTTGTATATATATATAATATAGTCGCATTGATGTTTAACCTAGTAAAGGTTAGCTTATTATGGTCAATTTATATTGAAAATGTCATGTTGAGATGGTTGAAATCGAAATTGCATGTTATGTTATGCTAAATGGATTGGCTTGATATGAAAGGTTTATGTAACACCCCTCGCCCGTACTCAATGCCGGAACAGGGTTCGAGGTGCTACCGGACTTAAACTCAACCAATCATTTAAAATCGGGCCATAAAATTTCTTTCAAAACAATTATGCTATTCACCACATCACTAGAAATAATAACATACAAGCATAAGAATAATTATATAGGTCTATAACATTATTAGCCGACATAAGCCAATTTATAAGAATACATACTACCTTAACCACAAGCCAATTCCTTTAGCTAAATCATAATATTACCTACTCAACTTTACAACCCTATACATGCCATAGACTCGGAAACACTTAGATTTACTTACGCCGATATCGTAAACTCTCCAGTGTGATAATATCTCTGACGGCCCCCAACTCGAGCTAACCTGACAACCTAGGGAATAAGGGAAAGAAAAGGGGGAGTAAGCTTTACGCTTAGTAAGTTCATAAGAAAACAATAAATAATTCATTAATAAGTTTACCCAAGTTTACCACATAATCACAATTTCACAACAAGCTGTCTTCCTGAGCAACAGTCACTAAATTATTTATATCTGGAGCTACGAAACTCCAAATCAAGTTCCGTAAATTTTCCCTGAAACTAGACTCATGTAACTTTCTACCATATAATTTCCAGAATTTTTGACTTGGCGAATTGATGCAGTTTATTTCTCAAAGTTACTCCTGATTCACTAACTAATGGTTCCGACCCTTCTGTACTAAAGTTCGATTATCTCATAGCTCAAGACTCGGATAATGTTCTCGTCTATTTCTTTTGAAAATAGACTCATTAAGAATTCTAAGAATATAAATTATATCTCATGGATATTTTTGTACAATTTATAATGATTTTCTCAAAACAGAACAGGGGATTTCGGAGTCATTCTGACCCTGTCTCACCCAACTTCAATTATCTCATTATAGACATTTCTTTTGCTTTCACAGTTTCTTTAATTACTTATTTTATTCAGCCTGTAACTCATCTCCCACTATTTTTAGTGTATTTTCAAAGTTAAACCACTGCTGTAACCCAAAACTATCTAGGCTAAATTTACTCATTTACAGTTATTGCTTATTAAATCGATACCATATCATTTTTTTTTTAAATGTAAAATCACATAATCACAGAAATTGTATAGCACAATGTCAATCCTTGATTCTATTTAACAGAGTTAATTCGAGGCTTCATAACCACTTATAATTCCAATGATTATGATCACATATGAACAAAACATATCCTCCTTGTATATAATTCCACAAGGGCCGAATATACATAATCACTTATATGCACTAATGGCAAATCATTCAATTAGCTTCAAATTCATATAAACGTGAACATTTCAAGTTCTCAATGCCCATTTTAATTCACCCAAATTTAGCTATAATTTAATTCCATTTCCACATTCATAACATACTTTCTTTAGTAACCACATACATAATTAATATACTTCCATGAATAATTTCACATGAACCAAATATTCACAAATGAACATAATCAAAATCCAATTCGAATCATTCTCACATGAATAGGTAAGTATCACATACCTGGGCCACTTAATATGTAATACAAATTCAATTTGTCATTTTAGCACAGGATCTCATTGTCATATACTTTTATTAAATTCACCGGCACTTGGCCTGCTGGGTATAAAACCCGAGTTCCATCACTGGCTCAAAGCCTGCTAGACTTTTTAAGTCTGAAATTATTTCACTGGCATTACGCCTGCTAGGCTCAAGGCCCGATATTATTTCACCGACATTAAGCCTGCTAGGCTCAAAGCCCGAATATCATATCACCGGCATTACGCTTGCTAGGCTCAAAACCCGATATTATTTCACCGATATTACGCCTGCTAGGCCAATGCCGGAATATCTCATTACGATAATCACTTCACATATTCTTTAATATTTTTGTAACTTATGCTTCAACTTTACATATATAGCCAGAACATATACATTTGTACAAAGGTTTTTCATCATTCGAATAAAACACACATTTGACATATGGTACTATATTTAAATCCCATACCTCAATCACATTCGACTTCTGCACATATCTAATAATAATGTCCTATCCAACATGGTTCCTCTTGGGTTTCTAATAATCACAAATAGTGATACCCCATTTTGTCATACTTATGACATAGTACATTCTTCATAATGCTCATTTAACACATCATATTTTCATATCCAATTCGATTTAAATATACTAGCTATCTTTGATTTATAGCATTAATCTCATCCTCATTCGGATACATAACCATCGTACAAACACATTTTATATAATTTAATTGCATGATAAAACACATACGTACTTTATTAAGAGCTAACAAAATTTTAGCTCATGTTTAACTTTTATCATCGATCACTAACATTTGCCTCATCGAAGTTCACATTTAATCACTTTAGTACCAAGCCACATTCGGCTACCACATGTGACTAATAATAATTTTATACACATCATGGTTTCCTTTAGATATCCAATAATCACAAATCGTGATATCTCTTCCAACACATATACAGCATAGTTCATCCATTGTAACACTCAATTAATGCATTAAATTTCCAAATTCCAATTCAACTTAAGCATACTAGCCATATATTGGCATATAGCCTTAAATCAATACATATTCGGCACATTAACTAAATAAAATTAACATTCTCTTTGCCATATTAATTTAACTCTTAGGCATATAAAAAAATCAAGCTAAAACACTTATGAACTTACCTCTATTGTCGTCGAACGACTACGAATCAACTACCCCACAAGTTTTGCTTTCCCCTTATCCGAGTTTAGTTCTCCTTGCTCTTGAGCTTAATTAAACAAGCAAGCAAAATTTCACTACTTCAATTCACCTTATAACCGAATGTCCTTTAATTTAATATAAGAAATCTTTTAATCAAAAAGCATTCAACCAAATAAAATTTAGTTATAAAACTATATAATTGGAAGCATCAATCCTGTTTAACTAAACATTAAGCTGTAATCGAAATCACTCAAACATATTTATGGCCAAATACAGCAAGAAAACTAAATATGCATTACTAGCCACACTTAGCTCAATTATAACATAACTTTACTTACTTATAAGCACATTCGGCCACTTGATAACTAAGTTAATATCATGGTACCATAACTCAACATTTATCATCATGTCATTAGCAAAATATGCTCATGTCAAATTTGCTCTTTACTATAATATTTATAAATCTTAACCAATAATTCAATTCTTCACAATTAACATTCAAGCATCACAGTTCAGCTTACAACCCAACTAAGCCATGCATTGGTATTGAGTTCATTCGGTCATTATATAAACAAATTCATCATCTAAGCATTGCTCCCAATCACATCTCAAAATTCAACAAGCTTAGAACTCATTTAATAATTAATTCCATTTCAAAGCATCAAAACATTATCAAATGTATACTCATCCTAAATGACCGAATGTAATTTAGTTCTTGAATTCATCTTTAACAACTACCAAACTTCAACTCAACTTATAATTGTGCATATCTCATTCAAAGCATCCACACTAATTTATTATACAATTAACCATAGCCGAATGCCCTCTTAGACATTTAGGCCACACAAAACACAAATTCTACAATTTTAAGCTTACAAACGGTAAACTCATTCCATGCATCTCAAATTAATATCAAATTAAACATTGCATTGATATTAAGCTTATTCGATCATTATAAGCAAATTTTTAACATTTAAGCATCATCTTATAAAACCTATCAAAATTTCACAACCTTAAACAAAATGCCGAATACACGTATATTCATCCATTTAAGGATTTAAGTCATGGGTTTACTAAACAATGCATTAACCATGTAAAATTCATAACCAATTTGCAAAAATTCACACAAACATACCTTTAATCTTAGCTACCAATTGACCGAATACTTCCAACCTTTCCTTCTTTCTCTTTTCTTTATTTTCGGCAAAAACAAGAGAACATCCAACCAAAATTTTGTGTTTTATTCTTTATTACATATTAGACTTATTAAAATACAATATTAGCCTTTATAAATTCATTTCCTTCCCATTATCCCAAGGCCAAATTCGTCCATATATATATATTTACTTTGTTTTTATCACCAAATTTCTTTACATTATTTAATTCACATTCACATAATATATTTATATATATATATAATATATATTAACATGCACATAAAAAAAGAAAAAAAAACTTTAACTTACTCCCACTACCGTACATCACTTCTTAAATGGCTTATTAGCCATGCAAATCCTCCACATTGGAAATCCTCAAAATCGACCACTTTGAAATTTATCTATCACACTTCCAAAGTTTAACAACCAAGTCCTCTTTAATTAATTAACCACCTAAATGATCAAAATCCAATACTAACTTTTGGCACATACTAATTCACATATAAAACATACAAGTTATAGCATTTAATAAATTTTCTGACTTGGTTTCGTGGTTTCGAAACCAAAATTCCGGTTAGGGTCAAAATAGGGCTGTCACAGTTCAAATGCTTCAAAAATGGTAGAAATTGTCATACGATTCAATGTACTGAATGATTGGTGTGTCACTAAACTAACTAAAATTATGACAAAGGCAAACGCACTTATCGAATAATAGTATAGCTATTGTGGGTAGGGAATATTGTATCCACAAGGACTAAAAGTACTAGTAATTACTATTTTTCTATTATTTAGCTGATAAATTGGGATGCTTGTTTTTAATCTAAAATTAACTAAACTAATTACTAAGAACATAACAGAGAATGAATTTAGGAAAAATAATCGAATAAAACCAATGAGATAAGCAATACCCAAGAAAGAATCCACCTAGACTTCACTTATTATTATGAATCTAAATTAAACGATTTATTCACTTGCGCTTTGATCCGTAGAAATCCCTAAATTATGTTAATATCTTTTTCGAGAGTAAAAACAACTGACTCTAGGTTGATTAATTGAAATCTCTTTCTAATTAAAACCTCTATTGTCACATTAACTCTTTCTATGGATTCCCCTATTAGATTTGACTCGAATCCGGTAGATTTATGCTGTCCTATTTCTAGGATTGCATGCAACTCCACTCAATTATGTTAGATCTACTCTTAAACAAGGACTTTTGCTCTACTGAAATAAGCACATTAAGCATGAATTAATATCCTGAAAATATTAAAATATGAAATAAGCATACATAATTAAGAACAAGAATCAATATTTATCATGTAATTCAGAAATTAAATAATAAGATACATATAGGTTTCATCTTCCCTAGGTATTTAATGAATTTAGTTCATAATCTGGAATAATATCATCTTAAAGTTAGAAAAACAACAAGACATTAAAAAACCCAATAAAACTTCTAAAGAAATTGAATGGAGATCTTCAATCTTGAAGGAGATTCACTTTTGAATGAATCTTGTGGTGTTCTTCAAGTCTTTTCTTCGTTCTTATCTACGTGCTCTATTGGGTCCTCTTCTAGTGTGTATTTATAGACTTTAGAATGCTCAGAAAGCCTAAAAATTGGGTTTTCTCACGTGTTTGGGAAACAGGGAGTGATATCGACATAGGCTGGCACATGAGCATGTGGCCAGCTCGTGTGGCTCACTCGGGCGTGTGGCCAGCCTGTGTGGAAGTGATCAGGTCGTGTGGAACCTGGAAACAACTATATTTATCCGGTTTTGGCTCGTTTTTGGCTCTTTTCACTCCCAAGTGCTCTCCTAAGTATAAAAACATGAATTTAAAGGATTAGGAGCATCAAATTCACTAATTTATGCAATTAATCATCCAAAAACGCATTAAGAATGGGATTAAAATATGTTACTTTTATAACTTATCAATGATATATTGAATTATGTACATGTTAAGTGTTGTTTTGTTGTTAATTGAGTATATGAATGGGTTTTTCTTAATTAAACAGTTGAATTGAACAATTGGTTAGGTGTTGGTATGACTGATTGAGTACCAAATTAGACCTTGTTAAAAACAGAGGTCACGTCATGACGTCCGGCCCTTAATATTGCAGCGAGTCTAGCATGTTGCGTTGCAACAAGGAGCCCCCAAAGTCTTGATGTCAACCCCATATTTTATAACCTTTACAGTTTGATTCTTATTTGACCTGAATCACCTTAAGAGCTTTCATAAGCTCGTATAAGACTCGAATATGAGTATTTATCATATTATAAATGAATATATAATTATTAGCACATACAAGGTTAAATTGAATCATTATTAATCATTGTTGCTTCAGCAACAAATGTGACATCCTTTAATTCGGACTTGATGATCAGGTCGGGTATGGAGTGTTACAATTAGGAGTTTTGCCTTAGTTAAGATGTTTACTTTAATTAGGAGATTTTTATCTATTAGGAGTCCTTCTTTAGTTGGAATATTTGCTTTACTATTTTATTTGAACTATATAACCTTTATTAAAGAGACCAAGTTGGAAGAAATAAAATTACGTTAGATTAACTTAGTCAGGAGATTTAAGACTCAAACGAGTTTCACTAGTTCACTATAAGTTATTCATGTGAAAGAAACAAGAGGAAAAGCTCCACTAAATCAAAGGATTTTTCTATAAATCGTCCAGTACCTCTGATCCGTAACTAGAAACCTTAAGAATAGGCTAATAAAAAACTGGTGAAAGCTGATCCATTAGACAATGATTTATAATTTTTTTTCAGTATGGCGTGGACCCAAACTTCACAATTGTTGATAGTTGGTGTATTAGTTATATGGCACAATATAGAAGTGCTCAACATTTGAGACGTGATGGGCTAAGCAACTAAATGTCTTGCCAAGAGCGATAAAACCACCAATTGGATGGTTAAAATTAAATGTGGAAACAGGGAAGATAATATCAATGACAATATGAGCCCGGAGGTGCTGCTACGGGATTTAGTTGATAATTTTATTGCTTTTAAGTGGTGCGGTGTTAGAATTCACCTAGTTGTCTAAGTAATATGTATGGATTTTATTAATTTATGAATGATTATTTTAGATGCACTCTTTTTTCATTTTTCATATAAAATATGGGTTTTTTTTTTTTTTAAATAAGACATCTTCTTCATTAAAATGTTCTAATTCAATCAGTTCGTTCTTTATGCTTTGTTGATTGGTAGTTGTTGGTTCCAAGTCTAAACGTTGGCGGAGAAGTTGAAAGTTAAAACAACATTCCAATTTTCCAAGCGGTTCAACCCTATTATATCCCAAGCTTAGCTCCGGAAACTGCGACTGATGAACGAAGCCGTGGTCCCCCCAAAACAGCACAATTTCCACGTTTACACTTTCAACGCCTCACTATTTTGATTGCTAACATATTTTTATATATTTCTAGAAGCAATTAATCGTCAACTCCTTTTACTTTTCCTGTTTTACAAATCCTTTTTCTTTTCTTTAAATGAAAAAATTTTAAATTAATTTAGTAAATAAATTTTATCTTTTTCAATTGAAATTAATTTAAACTTTTATTAAGTGAAGTCAAATGCAAAAGAAAATCTAGTCAAATAAATCTATTTGAATTAAAATAAAATTTAAGAATTCCACCTAAAACTCACAAATCACTAATATATGCAAAAATGAATTAGATAAAGAAAAGAATTGAGAGTACAGGACTCAATTTTTTGGTTTTTTGAAAATCTAATTTAATTGAGAAAGCATTTAAAAATTTCTGAGTTGATACAATATTTAGAATTATTTATAGCTCATCATCAACTCTAAAATATATAGGAGGATAAATGCAGTTCAGCACGCTCAAACCTACATTTTCCTACATTCACAATAATACCAATGCAACCAAGTTAAGACTTAATCAACCATAACTCTATTTTTAAATACCAAATACTAATTTTAAAAAATGATACAACCTTCAAAAATAAAAACAATTAGAGAATTTTGAGAAATTAAAAACTTGTTTTTTTTTATACAATGCATATTTCTATTCATAATTCCTCTCAACCCTTAAAATAAAAAAAAAAAAGCAATTAAAAGTGCTCAAACTCATTTTTTTGCATTATTGCAATTACGACCGTATCAATTAAACTAAAGCTTAATCAATTACTCCTAACTCATTATTTATATTTACAAGAAAAACTTATTCAATATATCAATACTGAAAGAATTGTAGTAACAATTGTACTAAAAGAATTGTAGTAACAATTGTACTAAAATAGTCATTGTTTGATAGAAAAAATGTTAAAGTAAAATTAAGATTTTAAACGTCAATTTAATCCTAACGAAATGAAAACCTAGTATCTCAAATATTCCTAACGAAATGAAAACCTAGTATCTCAAATATTCCTTTCTCTGATAAAAAAATTTAAAATTTATTTTATAAATATAGTTGTAATTTCTATTAAAATTTATTATATAAAATTTAAACTATATATCCATACTTACAATATATAAAAATTTTGATTGACTTGGTATCATTCATAATCAAGTTTCAACTCAGTTCTTTAATTACCTTCATATCTTAATTTAAATCAACAATAAATATTAAGTTAAAGGTATTTTATTTTTTTACATAAAATCTAAAAAAATACATGCTTATGATAAGATTTAAAATCAAGACACCAAACAATACCCTAATTATTTTAGCCCACATGTCATAATCTAATGAAAATAGAAATATTATGAAATAAGGTAACTCATTATTCAAAATATTTATTTAGCAAGTAAAAGTACTACAAAATCCCATTTCCTATATCCTAAATTGCATTTTAGCCCCTCTACTAAAAACATGGGAAAATTGATCCATGTATGTTGGATGAGTGAGCAAAATAATCCTTCCGTTAAAATTTCAGCGTTAAATGCTTGTTTTGTTATATATATGCAAGGTACAATAACAAATTTAGCCCTTAACTTATACACATTTATTCAATTTGACTCCTTTTTACTTAAAGTAAATTAGAAAATTTTGAAACAAAGGCTAAATGGTAAAAAAAAGTTGTAGTAACAAATTAAAAAATATATCATTTAATCCCTTTTAAATTTTAAAAATTATTAAAAATCATAAAATTTATAAAAAATTTATAAAAAATGTTATAAAAATTTAAAATTTTACATATTTTATTAAAAAATAACAATATCGACTCAATAAAAGAGTAGGAGTCACCTTTTTTTAAACCTTATAACCATTAGATTTTAAAGGGTCAATATTATTATTTTTTAATTAAAATTTTATAATTTAAATATTTAATAACTTTTTTATAAATTTTATGATCTTTTAAATTTTTTTAATTTTAAAAGGATTTAATTAATTTTTTAAATTTTTTTATTGAGGCCTTTTTGATTCTTTAATCTTATTAGTTTTAAAAAAATTAGTTTACTTTTGATAAAAGAGTATGGATTAAATTAAATAAATGTATAAAGATTGAGAGCTAAATTTATTATTGTATGTTATATATAACATTAAATTTTAACTGCTTATACATCTATGGTACAATCGGAGAGAATTTTGCGATATTTTTACTTTGATTAGCTTATATATTTGATTCGGGTTTTTAGAGTATTACCTTCATTCTTCTTTTAAAAATTATAACTTTACTCAAATTTATTTATTTTTAATTTAAAAATATTTAATCTATCGTTAGTTATTAAATAAATTTTGAAATAAAAATTAATATGAAAGAAGGTTTAAAGACTAAGCAAAGTAGATTGGGCGCTGAGAAATCAGATTTTTAACTCTCACCTGTAACTCATAATTATAAACAACTTTAATGTAATCTTAAAGAAAAAATTTCATCCACATGAACCAAACTCAACTTCATTCACTGAAAATCTTACTTTTCCGTGGATAAATTTTCACATTATATGTTAGTCATATTACAGATGCTCTCAAATCAAAAAGGAAAAGAAAAAGAAATCTATCTGCTGAAAATATATTAGCAAATAGAACGAAACAAGAAAAGAAAGAGTTATATTTGTATTAACTGACCCAAGACATGGTCTAATATTCACCTTGAGCAAACAGCTTCTTCTTTGATTGTTTCCAATGAAGGTTTTCTTGACCTACAAACAGATAACCTATGCTTGAATTCTTCAACCCCTTCTAAGCTCAACCGTGTTCCTCCCATCGACTTTTCTTGCTCTTCTTCAACGTTTCCGGTCTCCGGCAAAACCCTCACTTTTCCACTTGATATTCTCTTGGCTGAAGAGTTCGCCGCCATGAAAAGTATAGCCATATCGGCTGCGGTGATCACGGAATTGAGTCTCTTCATCGGGAACATGAGGAAAACGTTGCCCAGCTCCAATTCTTCATCGGCGGTCAGAGCTGAAAATCTCTTGCCTATGTGAAGAGACTGGGAATTGGTGAGGAAAAAATTGGGACACTCCAACATAAGCTCCGCAGCCTTTACGGGTTCACGGAATTGCCGGATTTCGCCGCCGGGAAGGATCACCCTTGCAGCTTTACCGCTTTTGATTAAAGGGGTGGCCAAAGTGCAGGAAACGTAATTTCCCATGGTGATTTGCGAAGAACAAAAGATGATAGCGGTATTAGAAATTAAGAGAAGAGGTGCGTGTGTTTTGAAAGGAAAACAGTTATGTAGTTGGTTAAAGAGATTGAGAGGGGATCCTAAGATACTTATATGAAGAATGTAATAGTCAATTATATAAAGCTAAATACTAGCAAATAAAAATAAAAAAGGCCAAAAGGGACGCGTTAGTTAGGCAAAAATTACATGAGAAAAGATGGGGAAGGTGCATGTTTTGCTTGTGCAGTACTAATTTGTAATGCTAAATTTCGCTGTTATTTGCGTGTGGGTCCAGCTGAGAAAACTGCAGCTGGTGTTGCTGCCTATCTTCCATTTGCCCTTGTTTGCTAGCAAAGCAAGTTCCAGTTGTTTTTATTATTTTATTTCACATTATCTTCGTACACGGACCAAATGTTTTCCTTGATAATTCGTGCATCCATATTCCCAACGTGTCATGTATATCTATTTTATATTCTTCTTAAAAAAAGTTATTTTATTAACTTAAGTTCTGACAACTAATACCATCTCTTCCGTGAAAAAATAATTTGGGTTTAAATCTAAGTTGCATAAAAAATTATTTTATATTCATATTTTTACTTGTTATAAATAATATATTAACGAATAAAATGTATAAATATAAATAAATAAATGTTTATATATAAAATAAAATATAAATTAAATAATTTATATTTAAATTGTCAGATGCGAAAACCAATAAATATCATAACAAAAATTAAAAATCGAAAAGAAGAATAAAGATTTACTAAAGGTTGATGCTTGTTTAACACAGTTTTTTTAAGACAGATACGACCGCTCCTACAAAACTTGAAAAAACGTTGGTCGACTGTCTCCTAGAATACAACAACCTATGATCAAAGCAGTAGAACCTCTGCAGCAATCAACGAACAAACGTTGCATTTTTCTATCATTGGAATGTTGGAAAATATGAAGAGAAAAAGAGGAATTTTGAGAGCAAAATAAATTCAGTGTTAAAGAGTATCAGTTTCAAAAAATTCTTCAGAATTCAAAGCCTTTTTAAAAACAGATTTTTTATATTTGCTGAGGCAAAATAATTTTCATGTTGGGCTAAAATATTCATAGACCCATTTTGGGCTCAACATTTCGCATCGCCCACGTCGTGTGAATGTGCCCACAACCTAATGGGTTTGTATCTACATCCCTTTGCTCGTGAGGCAAGGTTTTAAGTTTAATCATTCAAATATTTTTTAAGTAAGTTCTCATATATATATATATATACATCTCACACTTGGTCTTTAACGAATGTGGGATCTAAGTTTTTCTTTGCCTCAACAAATATTTTCAAGTAACTTACTTTGAACATTAATTTCTCATTCATTATCCAACCATTTTGAGCATATGATATGCCGTTATAAAGGTCTCATGGAGTAGAATATAAAACCATAATTTTATGATTCAACTCTCCACCTTTACCAATTGAGAATATGTTTCAAAGTTACGAAAAATTACAATTTTTCCAACACAACTTAATGTATTATTTACCTTTTAAAATGGACTTTTTTTTAACTTTAATTTTAAAAAGGTTTTTTACTCGAATCAAAACTTAAAGTTATGTCTCGTCTAATGGTTCAATCATTTGAACGTTAAAAAGACTGATTGAAATATATAACTAATTTTAAACCGTTGTATGCCAAATGGTGATATCATTATTATGTTAGTATCCAGCAAATTAAACATATATTCAACATTATAAACATTATAAAAGTAACTACAAAAAATATTAAAAACATTAAAATTATTTAAAAATTACAAAATTTTATACAAAAAAAATTTAACAGATGGGAAGAAATGTCGAGGGGGATGGTGGCTCATTAAAGAGGATCTATTGTCACCATGGATGAAGAAGTTAATTGATGCAAATAACTTTTAATAATTTTTATAATTAAAAAAAATCTTTAGACAATTGATGTGCTATTGTTTCTCTCCTCAAAAACCTCTCCTCTCACTTCTTTTTTGATGGAAAGAGAAGAGCTGTTTTATAGGCCAAACAAAGCCCAAGGATCCTATATTCATTTTTTAGTATGCCATATCCTTACCTCGCAAGTTGTTAAATAAAGTTATGGGTAACTTGATTGGATGGTTCAGGCTTTGATAAGGGTGGTTGGTGGCATGAGGGTAAGGACTCTTTAGGTATGATGAAAGTGAAATGAAGATTTTTAGGTGAGATAGGAGAAACTCCCTAGGTAGGCATAAATTTATAGTGGCAAGGCTTTAGATGGGTGAGCCACTACATTAGCGGGGTTGTATTAGAAGACACCATGTTTGGTTTGGCATAACAATTTCCCCCACCCCCTAAACAAAAAGAAGGTCATAAAGTGGTCTTTCTTGAAACGAGGATGGGTACACTAGGTTAGCCTTGCAGTGTTTTTATTACATGCTTAGTGAGGTGTGAATTTTCTTTGGTGGACTTTTATCTAAAAAAGTAAAAGGGAGGATTGTTTTGTTTCTTCTAAGGAATGCCATTAGTTAATGTTTTGCTAGGTAAACTTGTGTATTCTTTTATTTTTGTGCTTGAGGTTTTTTTGTTGCCATTTACGACTTACGAATTATTTTTAACTATAGCACGTAGCTAATACGTGACACGTGGATAGTTTTTGTTATGATTTTTGTGGCCTTTAAATGTGGTAGGCCTTGTGTTGATTAAAGATTGGGTGTTGGAACGATGCTTGTTTAAGTATCTTTTTCATGTGTTGTTTGGTAATTTGCTATTTGCCCCAAAGTTTAATGGAAACTCTTTATTTTGGCACCTATAAATTCACCTTCTCCAAGTGCAAAGTCTATTTTGGTTTGTCTTGACCTTTTTTTTTTTTTTTTTTGCATTTTCTTGGTAAAGTTTTCTATTTTTTGCACAACTTTCCAGTAGCTCTTCCAAGTTTTTAAAGTCATTTTTGTGTAACACTTCTTGCCCGACCCTATCGTCGGGTCTGAGCTACATAATGCCATATTCGTTGCCACAACAACTATTGCCAAATACACCATAAATAAGTCACTCAACATTCAATCTGATTTGATTCCACGCACCAAGGCTAAATTAATTTTAGCAAAGATGAAACGAGATGATGATGGATCAAATTTTCAATGCCCAACTCTTCATGAAATGGCCAATTTTAGACCTGAACATTTGTACTTGCCAATTGGGCTAATTATGGAAGGCCAAACCAAGTGGGTCAAAGAAGAGCTTATGGGGCATATGTATGGATGTTGGGAGCAAGTCCAAATTAATCTTCTTCTGATTTAGTCAAGTTTAAGTCAAATGCTGATTCAAGCAAAAGATGAAACCTTTGTTGGGTTTGATTAATCATGGGATAACTTAAAGGACTTTAATTAAGTTTTATTTCAGTTAATAAGTTTATATCTTTATTTATGGTTTGCATTATATTTTTTTCATTTTAATCATGTCGTGCATTAAATTATGTGTCTTATATCTTAATTATGAGTTTGTGTCATAAGTGTGAACTGTGTCATTAATTAAGTTTTATTTCAGTTTGCATTTAATTAAGTCATGCATTATATTTATGTGTCTTATGTGTTAATTATGTTTAAACATGGGTTTGAGTCACGTATTCATAAATAAACACATGTGTGTTTTTATAGTATGTTGATTTTTATCATAAATATGTGTGCTTTTAGTTAAATGTTTTAGCTAAATAAGAATGTGAAAAGCTGCAAATGTTTAATGTCTATTTACTTACGTTGTAAGTGACTGTTCCTTGGACCAAGGAATGACTTTTCAAGTCTAATCGGTTTTATGCACTCAAAGCTTATTATGTTGCCATTAAAATAGATGAATGCCAAGCATTATAACATTCGACCATAAGGAAAATAAAGGGACAATAAACAACACATTTAAGGAACATTAAACCTTTATCATGTGAAGAGACATGTTTGAATCAAGTGAAAAGACATGACTCTTTGGTTGTCTACCATATGTTATAAACTAGATTTAAATGTTTATGTTAATAGTTAGTTGAATGTCGAATTTAAAAGGTCACCTATAAGTCTATATAAAGTTGGTGATTAGACATTTGTAAAGGTACACAATATTTCTGAATCAAATATTACTTTGTGAAAATTTTCTCTTTGGTTCTTAACCAAACTATATCGAACTTGTCAAACTTTCTAAGTTTGTGTCATTTAAATTGTCTTATCACTTTGTTCACCATCTCGGAGTGTGGCAACTTCACTTCTACCAATATTTTAGTAGATCCGTGAGTTTAACGGGTCTTTACTTTAATATAGCTAAGGTTCTTTAGCTGCTACTACTACGAGTCGAGTTTTCTATCCGTTGAACTATTTGAAGACCATCCAACCCAATCGAACCATTTTTTGAACCATCCAAGTCTAGGAAATTGTATCATTATTATATCTTAAACACATTCACATTATAATACACAATTAAATTCGAGCCTTAATCGAGCTTACAAAGGCTCTTTAGTTGACCCGAGCATAAAATACAAATTGGAAAGTTTCAAAATTTCAAGGCCCATACCATGATGTCATCAAACAATTTGACACGTCGTGATCTCAGGGCACTCGACGTCGCCATGTGACTCACTATTGACCAACGTTGCGATAAGGATGATTGCTCACCAAAATCTGGACTCTATTTTTGATAAAATTTAGACCATTTAGTACCTATTTCATGGCTACCTCTCATTCTTTATGTTTGGTGCATATTTTCGTAACTTTTCCTGCACAACAACATTTCAAATAGATACTAAAACATTGTATCTAATAATTTTAGTTCAAGCATTCTTCCATAACTTCAAATGAGCATCAAAACTTACCATTTCAGCTTATTCAATCACAAATCATTCATCCAACCAACTAGTCATTCAAAATCAACTTCTCAACTATGCTAATCTATGTTCAAATAAGTTATTTAAAGTGTCATTCATAATTAACCATATTCTCCAAAAATAAACCATTTACATTAAACATTAGCATTGCCAAAAACCCTCCACCCGACTTGATGAACCGGATCCGAGTATTGGGCGTTATGTCCTATAACAAATGTAACATAAGCTTTTTGACTATGTAAAAGTTTTATCTACGAATGTGATAGAGTTTCTTATGGGTGTACATTGTATGGTTAAACATACAATTCAAGATAATAAAATTCAATATCTCTATTTTATCTCTCAATTTACTATAAACATATTGGAACGCTACTTAAACAACTTGTGTTCCAACTTAAACATGGCACTTAACTTCCTCTGTATGCATAATAGCCCATCACGCCACTTCTTTTTGGCATAGCCCTAGTTTCGTCCCTCCTGGTGCATATTATTTACAATGTGAAATATGAAATAACCTTCGTAAATTCATAAGAACTTAGTGAGTTAACCTTAAATACTCGATTCATTATATCAAAGCGTGATAGATGTTTCATATGTCCTTCATGTGTCCTTTGACTTTTCCTTATTCCTTCTGGCGGTTACTTCACTAAGATTTCCTTTAACATATTGTAATTACTCTTTTTTATTTTAGACCTTTGTCTTCCTCTCAAGGTCTTTAGGGGCTTATCTTTCTCTCATATTCATTAAGCCTTCACTCTACTAGGCTCCAAATTCGAGGTCCAAACTCAAATGATCATTTTTTTTACTTTGAGCGTACTATATTGAAAATCTCTTCACTTTCTATGTCTCTTCTTAAATCCTATCTTTACATAGTCCTTAACCATTTTGTTTACCTTATTAGCAAACTTAAAATCTTATTTCATACTTATTGATTTTACCACTACCTTCGGGCGAGGTAGACTATGACCATTACTTAACGTAAAGTTAACCCAAATCTTCCTTACATTAGGGTGCTCTCTATACATAAATATAACACATATCCCGAATTCAATACCTATTTTGGCGCGCTCTAGCTTTACTGTTATTTTCTTTTTATTATGCGGGGTTTGCCTTTTTATTTACATACTATGCCTTTCTTTTAGAGTTCCTTAGATACTCAGTTTCTTCTACTTGTCCGTACATTATCTCTTACACTTATAATATCTTAAAATTCGTATATTTACTTTGCTTTCAGAGGATCGTTCATGTCATTCTTTATAATTCCTTACACGTCATTTATTTAAAATTTGTCGTAAAGGCGTTCTTTTATTTAAATAACCTCAAAGGCTTCTTTTGTATTCACCACAAGGAATTTCTTTTACAAAATTGCAACCAAGGCATCATGTTCTTAGGTTATGCAATGAAGGCATTTCTTTTTAGATATAACCACAAAGGCTTCCTTACAAGATTGCCAGAATAGCTTTCATATCCAAAGTTTTCCACAAAGGGTTTCCTTTGACAAAGGTTTCCACAAAGGTGTTTCCTTTCATAGATTTCTCACAAAGGCTGTCCTTTAATAGGTGCGCCAAAAAGGCTTACTTTTCTAGAGTTTTGTCACAAAGGCGTCCTTAAACAGAAATTGGCACAAAGGCTTTTTTTTCTAGTGATTTACTTGATGGGGATTTTCCTAAACTTACACTTAGTGAGGTTTGCCCCTCATTTTCCTAGGCCACATAAAAACCACATTAGGTAATAAGCTTCCCTAAATTTTTCCATATGATGCCATAACCCATTAGTTACGGTCTTACATGATATGGTCTTATTTCCATATGATATCATGCTACTAGTTACGGTCTTACACGATATGGTCTTCTTTCCATATGATGACATTACTTGGAAGACTTTGAAGACATTCGTTCTTTCATGGTTCGAATAAGGGTTTATTTTCAAAATAGTCTTGTTAGAAAAATAACTTAGTGTAAAACGTGTTCATTAGAGGGTTTGCTTAATCAAAAGTTTAAGTGAGTTTGAGTAAAAGCTTTGAGTTTATAAGTTGAAAACCCAAGTGTCCATATCTTGTTAAATTACAGCGAAAGCTCATGTTTTAAGAAAACATTCTAATATTTATGTTGATTTAGAAAACATGTTTAATTTTAGAAATCCTATTTGAGTTTGAAACTTTAGTAGTTATAATAATACTAAAATCCAAATATAAAATTATACCGGAGATAAAAGGCCTTATTACAACCCAATAAAACAATGTAAAATAAGGAAAGTAAATAAAACTAGTAATCCTCAAAGTAAATAACAGTGTAATGTGGCCACCTTCGAGTTCTCTCCTACGTCGAGCCGCCTACTGAGGGTCACCTGAAAAAAAATTAAAAAGAGAGAGTGAGTTTCAAAACTCACTGTGTACGACCCTCGTCAAACAAGTAATCATGCAACAATCAGATTGGGCCTAAACCCTATTCAATATCGATGGCCTTTGGGCCCTAGCCCATAGTGGCCTCAGTTGAGCCTGAGCCCATATCACAATATACAGTGTCCTTTGGGCCTAAGTAAGCCCATTGTGGCCTCAGTTGAGCCTGAGCCCATATCACAATATACAGTGGCCTTTGGGCCTAAGCCCATAGTGGCCTCGGTTGGGCCCGATCCCATATCACAAATATCAATATGCACATGCTATGCACAATTACCTATAACCAACCCTGTACACCCCCTTCCAACCCTACACTCTCATGGGGAGATACTCGACCCACCCATCCTTATACACCCGTTGTGACACTGGTTGTGGCACCACTTATCGTTGCAACAGAGTTATGGCTTAAAAGCCTTCATTATAGCACTAGTTGCGGTACTACTCATTATTGTAGTAGAGCTGCTCGTGGCCTAAAAGCCTTCGTTGGATCCACAGTCGTCAAGCGACCGTGCGACCCTCATATACACTTTTGCTAATCCTAATCATGTCCCATATGTAATATAATAATACATGAATGCAGCAGAAAACATATAGCATACATAAGTCTTACTCATAACACATAGGGGTATTTCAGTAATTCTGCCCTACAGGGGTGTAACACCCCAAACCCGGCCTAGACACTACGGCCAAGTCTGGTGTGTCACATTGAAGTGTTTTTCAAAAACCATGTTTTCATTGAAACCCTTCTTGTTTAAAACTTGTTGCCAACTAAAACTTGCATTTGTTTACTTTCAAAACATGGTCAACTAAAAGTTAATCTCCTTTTTAAAAACATTATTACCTTTAAAACCTCATTTGTTGCGAAAGCTTAATTTAGTTTGTTGCAGAAGACGTAGTGTTCAAAAAATAGTTAACATTTTGGAAAACCGCGATTCACCTCTAGTAGATATAATTCAAAGTAAATAAGAAGCTTAAAATAAAAATCTAGAAATTATAAAAGGCCTTATTACAAACCAAACCCAAAATAAAGTACTTGAGAGTAAATAATCAAAACAGAAACATAAGTAGTGTGTGTGGCATTCTCCGAGTCCCTCGCAGCTCCGATCCGTCTAAGGTTGGGGATTACCAGAAAGGTTAATAAATGGGGTGAGTTTATGAAAATTCAGTGTGTAATCCCCTTACTACAAATACGAACAGTCAGTCATGTAAAAGAATTTAAAAGTTTGCCCTACCACAGTTTTAGTATCAATTGGGCCTCAGCCCATTATAAAATTAGAGACATTATCTGAACCAGAACCAGTATCAGAATCAGAATCAGAGTCAGTATCGGTATCAAAATCAGAATCAGAATCAACAATAGAATCAGAAACAGAATCAGAGTCGGTATCAGAATCAATTAACAGAATCAATTAATAGAATCAGAATCAGAACCAGAATCAATTATAGAATCAGAAACAATTAATAGAATCAAAATCAAAATTAGAATCAGTGTGCAAAGAAGCCCATCCAAAGCCCAAGTTAGCTTAAGCCCACTGGGCCTAAGCCCTAACCAGTCACAGTAATATCTGGGCCGAAGCCCTATTCAGATAACAGTAAACTGGGCCTTAGCCCTTTTCAGATAGCAGTACGGCCCATAGGCCCATAACAATAATAGTACGGATAAAATGCATGAATGTAAAGCCCAAAATATGTGGGGAGACTACTCAATCCATCCAACCGCTACACACCACCCGTACCAGCCAACACACCATGTAGGGAGACTACTCGACCCACCCATCCACTACACACCACAAAATTTACAGCGGGGCTGCTAGATATTGTGACTGAGTCACCAGATACAGATATATGTGGTGAGGCCACCAGAACAGATATAAGTGGCGAGGCCACCAGAACAGATATATGTGGCGAGGCCACCAGAACGCTTCCTCCATCAATACTTCCTAAATCCCATGCAACATGTCATGTATGTAGAATATCATGCCCATATTTAAATCAAACAATCACAGTCAAGTCATTCATATCACCAACATATATTCACAATCAAATCCAACAAACACACAGTCCAAGTCAGTCACTTGCCCACAAGGGCAAAACAGTCATTTAACACCCTAGGGGCAAAATGGTAATTTTACCCTATAGCAAAATTTAGGTAATTCTACCCTACAGGGGTATTTCAGAAAATTCTACCCTAAAGGGGTATTTCAGTAATTCTACCCTAAATGGGTATTTCGGTAATTTCACAAATCAAGGGTAAAACAGTAATTTTACAAATCATGGCTAAAACGGTAATTTTACAAATCATGGGTAAAATGGTAATTTTACAAATCAGGGGTAAAATAGTAATTTTACAAATCAAGGGTAAAATGGTAATTTTGCAAATCAGGGGTAAAATAGTAATTTTACATATCAAGGGTATTTAAGTAATTTTGTAAACCAAAGGTATTTCAGAAATTTTGTAAATAGGGGTATTTTAGTAATTTTGTAAATTAAGGCTATTTCAGTAATTTGGTAAATCGGGGGTACTTTGGTAATTTTACAAGTCGAAGGTATTTCAGTAATTTGGTAAACTAAAGCATTCTAAACAGAGATAATAATGCAAATGGGCCTAGGGCCCATTCTCGGCCCAAATGGGCCCACACGCTCGTGTGACCCTTTTAGCCCAAATCTAGCTACAGATATGCGATTCACCTAGTTTAGTCCAATATTTACTACAGAATCAAACAACTTATCCAATTGGGCCTGTAGGCCCATTGGGCCCACATGGCCCCTTTCGGCCCATCGCGGCCCGAAGTAGCCGTCCTACCGCTAGAGTAGTGAGAAATACACACCTGATAGCCATCTGAAGCTAATCCACCCTCTGAACGCTGCTATGCCCAGAAGCCAACAATAATCGCACCCTTGACTCTCCAGGGGTGTCGATCAACTACGGTCACCATCACTATGACCTAACGGCATACAGATCAACGAATAATCCAACGCCTAACCCCAACGAACACGCTTCAATGTGAAAGGGGTAAGCTAAGAAAGGCATGCCTACTCTCCTCATGGATCGCCCTATTTAAAGCCAGCTTCTTGCCTACTCCCATGCTAGCTTCTCGATGTGGGATCCTCCATCAATCTTCAAAAACTAAAGTATTAGCAAAATAATCAACCTTTGCAAGCAAAGGGATTCGAACCATAGACCTCTCGATTAGTCATGTAAAGGCACCACCACTCGGACACAAGCTCCTTTGTGTCATAAGTTCAACGCATTTATCTTTAAAGAAAGCCTACTCGCTTCCAGATTTATTTAAAAGAAAAACCAAAATAAATTGCAAGAGCCAAGACTTGAACCTTGGACCCCCTTGCTTCCTTGTCCCTTAAGTGGCGCTACTTTGCCACTATACCACACTTCTTTTTGTGTCATGCTTTCACCAAAAATATTCTTAAAGCCTACCCACTAACGTCAAGGCTCCCATAAGAGAAAAACATCAATTTTTGCTAAGGCCCAGGTTTGAACCCAGGACTTCTCCAACACTCCCAAACCTCTCACCCATCACACCAACACGTCATTTAGTGAATATGGGCCAAGGGCCCATTACGCAACCCAAGTGGCGCCCACGTTCCCGCATGGCCCGCTAAGCTAGATTTTTCTACAGCCACATGTACGACACAGCCGGGCCACTAATTCTCATATGTCCAATGACAACGACCCGTGTGGGCCCACAAGCCCATTGGGCCCACACGGCCCATTCTTCCAAGCCCAATTTCGGGGCGTTACAAGGGGCATTTTAGTAATTTTACCCTACAGAGGTATTTCAGTAATTCTACCCTAGAGGGGTATTTTGGTCTTTTCTTAACATTATGGGTCTTAATTACAAACTTTGCCCCGTCAACAAGTCCTCATTGGCTAAAGTGAACGGACACTATGCACCAAGTAGGATTCCAGAGAAGAGGAGGTGGGTCATTAAGACCATTTAAGTACCAAGCTCTCTCTAGATCCAATCCTAGACATGCATATGCCCATTGCAACACTCTAACCTTATGACTTATCCACGGACGCACTTGATAAATTAATTAAGTTTTATGCCACTTAAGGATTCATTAGAAACTAGGCCTAAAAATCCATTATAAAACCCTAGCAAGTCTACATGCTTTCATACATTCATATAGCCCATTAGGCCCAATCACATTTATATGGCCCATTAGGCCCAGTCACAATTATACGGCCCATCAGGCCCAAATCTATTCCAAGCCATACAACCAACTTAATCAGCTTATCACTTATTACCAATCTACCAATTTTTGCTTAACTGGGCCCATGAATCTGTTGGGCCCATTTGGCCCATTCTAGCCCAGTTGGTCAAAATGTGACCCAAGTCCATGGGATCGCTCATGGGGTCTTTGATAATGTATCGATTACCCTCATACGAGTGTTCACGCACTCACACGACTACCGTAGCCAAACTTTTGGCTTTTCGACATTTCGGTATTTCGGGATTTCAGCATTTCGGGATTTGCCGATCTATTGTGTGTGAAGTGTATGTACACACTGCTTAACAAAACGCGCTGCGAACTCCTTAGCCACAAACCTACAATCAATGTCACTCAACAGTTAATCATACACTTATCAAATACTATTACCAAAAACGATAATCACACCTTTGCCTTACCTTGGACGACAAGCCTTAATAGCTCTTCCTTGATCACTAATCACGAGTATTTCTTAAATCTGCATCAATCTTAATCATCAAGAACTAAACAACAAGTGACTTGCAATCATCTTAAGTCACCTTTAAACCACTCATGATCATTCAGCCAACCTTAACCAATAAAAGAGAAATACTTACCCAAAACCCCAAAACGCTTAATGAGCAATTCGACAGAGATCTAAAATCTGAGATTCGATACTAATCCCCTACCAAAACTGATTTAGAAAGAGTAAGGGAGAGACGGAATTGGTACTAGATAGACCAACTAAAAGAAAATAAAGTCCTTACACAAGAATCGATCGGCCAACATTGAAGACAAAGTGGCGGCACCACAGAATTTTGGCCAAAAGATATTAGGCTTTAGGGAAGGTCAACTAGGAGCAAGAAAGAAAAGAGTTTGATGAGAAAGGAAGCGAAGAAATCAAGACAAAATAAAAGAGAAAGAATAACGAATTTTGGCTTTTAGATATTTGGAGAGAAAAGTGTTTTCGGCAAAATAGAAAGGAAGAATTCGACATTAGCCTAGAATCCCCAAAAATGGCACCTATATATACTATAGCCGAATTTACCTATCCCCAAATTCCCAATTCAGCTCCACTTCTCTACTCCTCAATCTCTTCCTAAGTTTTCTCTATTATCACTTCCTTGAATTTCTCTTCTGATCACTTCCTTCAGAGTTCAACTCTAATGCCACTACTAGCTGTCCATAGTGTAAAAATAAATCCAAAATATTACCATGCTAGCACTTGAACCAAGGATCCCTTTGCCAGCTATTGACGCCACCTCCTTGCTCCCTAAGTGGCGCCACTTAGCCATTACACCACAACTTTACTTGTGTCCTATTTCTTCTCCATTTATTTAAAAGCCATGAAACTCGCAAACAGGGTTCTTTTAACATTTGACATAAATTTCTCCACCTCAAAGCTCGAACTCAGAACTTAATAAATGGCCCTTTAACACTTTAATAACACTTAACTAAAATATCAAACACACCATACACATCTTAACCACAAAAGAAAGTTTGAGATTTTTGGGGCGTTACAGTTACAGTCTTACATGATATGGCTTTTTTTCCATATGATGCCATAACCCACCAATTACGGTTTTACATGATATGATCTTCTTCCTGTATGATTACATAACCCACAAGTTACGATCTTACATGATATGATCCTTCAACTGTAACACCCCAAACTCAGCCCAGACGTTATGACTGTATTTGGAAGTGTCACATTGAAGTGTTTGAAATCGTGAACTCAATCATGCCTTACTTTTGAAAACTTGTTAGTTGCAGAAGCTTTCTTTAAAAACCATTCATTGTGTTATCACGAGAACTTGGAAACAAATATCCTTTATAAAACTGCGCCTTAGAGCTATCGAGTTCAAAAGATGGATAAACAATGCCAAATTAAGTTTAAAGTTTAACTAACAACCTTATTACAAACCCAAAATGAAATCAATAACCAAAGAAAATGAAATCCAAATACAGTTTAAAAGCGAAGTGTGGCCATCTCCAAGTTCCATGCAACATTGAACCGTCTAAGCCTCGGAATTACCTGCACAGTAGGCAGATGGGTGAGTTTACGGAAACCCAGTGTGCAACCCTAGAATAATAGTGTAACAGAATCAGATTGGGCCAGAGCCCATTACAGTAACATATCACAATCAGTGGGCCTAAGAACAGTATAGTAACAGTATAGCGTGCAACAAGAATCCTACCCAACCATACCCATCACACCATGTAGGGATATACTCAACCCACCCAACCATACACTCCATAGTGTAGCACCGATGCGACACTATCGTTAAAATGTAGTGGTGCTACCAGAATATTAGGCTAGAAGCCATCAGATTAATGCAACGAAGCTACCAGTACAGAACACTTCCTCTATAAGCATATACTCAACCCCATGCAATGCAACATACTCAATGTCATGCCAACAAGATACTAAATATAAGCCCATATATAACAATCCATGGCATAGACTATTATTCAAAACATATACAGAGTCAAATCAATCATTTTAGTCATTTTGACCCTAGGGAATTTTTAGTCATTTACCAATGTGGGCCTAAGTATGTGAGGGCCCATCAATAGGCCCATGGTTGTCTAGCGACACATGCAACCAAACAGTCCAGAACTCAAATATGGGCTAAGGCCCATCTTGCAGGCCCACGGCCCGCTGGGTACATCCGACCCATTTCGGCCCATCTCACCAACTCGCTCGTGATGGCCGTTGTTTTGATGTAGGGCCAAAATCCGTGGCCTCAATCAATCACATGCGTGTTCGCACGCCCATGTGGCCAAAATCTGATTCGTTGGCTTTTCAACATTTGCGGTTTCGACATTTCGCCTTTGTATCCAAATAGTGCAATAAACACACCTCTATACGATGAATGAGCAACATTTCACAGCGTCCAACCTGAATCCAAACATAACCCCATGCTAGTTCCTTAAACGCTAAAGAACATGCACCCTCACAACACCTTCCCATCGAACGATAATGGTTGATTACCTTTAATAACAATCGATTTCTCCCCTATATCCTTGATTGAAGTCGCCTTCCAAACCCTAACCAACATTATATACTATTATCACCTTTTTAATCTAAGACCGAATAAGAAACATATTAGAACCAACGAACAATGGCTTACCAAATAAAGAAAGTGAACCCTTAAAAGTGATAAGGTATTGGCTCTACACCTTTCTCAACGAATTTGAACCCCTAACACATTCAGCCAAGACATGGATTTACAAGACAACATCCAAGCGAAAGAAAATAATAGAGAAGAAAGGGATACTTTTAACCCTCAAATAAAGCAATTGGCATTTGTGTTCAAGACGACTTACAAAAACTTACCACGACTCAAGACTAGAGTTGCTCCAAATCGAATAAGAATCAATTGCTGCAATTAATGACAAAAGGAAGAAGAAATGAGGAAGCAAGGTTTCCGCTTGAAGAGCCACAGACCCTAGATTCGGCCTATACAGAACAAGAAGAAAGGAAGAAGGCCAATCAGCCAAACAATAAGCTGAAAGAAGAAGCAATGAGAAGAGGAAAAGAAATTGAGTGGAGAAGAATAGGAGCAATAAATAGAAGAAAGACAATCAGTCTAGGGAAAACCGATTGAAATCAAAAATAAAAGAGAGAGATTGGATTCGAGAGGAGAAATGAGATAAGGACGTCGGTTAGAGAAAGAAAGATAGAGGTCGATGAGCTCAAAACAAAATTCGACTATCTAGGAAAATAGACATTCGGTTTAGTCAGAAGTAGAAAAGGGAACATAACAAAAATGCTCCAATAGTGAATTTGGCCTCTACCAAAATGCAAAAAAGAACTAAAGAGTAACTGCCAAAAACAAGAAAGAATATTTTCCCAAAAAGCATTTCGACAGCCTCCTTTTCCTATGACCGAATTAGCCACCAGATAATCCCCATTTCGGCACAACACCCTTCCCATTTCAAATTTCCCTACACTCTCTATATTATCCTCCTCCCAACCGAAACAACCTTATCCAAATCCCTTAATCTACTCCTTATGACTGATTCAAGCTCTCCTCCATCGGTGTTTGATTCCAACACAACCACTTACCTTGCAAGAGCAGCAAAAATACTACTCCCCAGTGCATGAGGTAGCTCAAACCTGAGCCCCCTAGACGTACCTTTCTCATTTCCTTGCCACTAGACTAACATGCCTTTTATGTCACAAACCCTAAACAATACTTTAGAAGGCGTCCACCCCGACGCCAAGATCCCCATAAGTACCCAAAAATGAAAAATTTTCCTAGGCTAAGGCTCGAACCCAGGCTTTTCCAGGCCCCTCAATCATGCCCAAACACGCTAGCCACTACAGCAAACACGCAATTATGCTACTTTATGCACCATTAAAAAATCTAAACATTAGGGCATTACAACTCTACCCCCTAAAAGAAATTTCAACCTCAAAATTTACCTGATCAAAAAAGGTGAGGGTATTATCGTCGCATCGCCTCCTCAGGTTCCCACGTGGCTTCCTCAGAATTGTGATTCCGCCACAGTACCTTGAACAGTGGAACTGACTTCTTTCTCAGAACTTTTACAGTGGTCTAAAATTTGAATTGGCTCCTCCTCAAAGGTTAGATCAGGTTTAAATTCAATCTCCTCAACTAGCACAATATGCGATGGATCCAAGCGGTATCGCCTTAGCATAGATACATGAAAAATGTCATGGACTCTGTTCAACTTCGGTGGTAATTCCAACTGATAGGCAGCTGGTCCCACGCGTTTCAGTACCCGGTAAGGTCCAATAAATCTAGGGCTTAGTTTACTTTTCTGACCAAACCTCAATATCTTCTTACATGAAGAAACCTTAAGGAACACCAAGTCCTCCACAAAATATTCAATTTTACAGTGCTTGAGGTCTGCATAAGACTTCTGTGTATCAGAGGCTTCCTTGAACCAATTTTGAATCAGTTTCACCTTATCTTCAGTATCAGATGCCAATTCAAGGCCTAGAACTCATCGCTCTCCTAGCTTAGTCCAACGCGTCAGAGTACGGCACCAATGACCATACAACGCCTCGTGCCATCTGAGTGCTGGATTGATAACTGTTGTTATATGGAACTCTGCTAATGACAAGTATTCCCAGCTACCTCAGAAATCAATTACACAACCCCTTAACATGTCTTCCAAAATCTGAATTACCCTTTCTGACTGCTCATTCGTCTGAGGGTGAAACGCGGTACAAAAGTCTAGCCTTGTACCCAGTGCTTCATGTAACTTCCTCTAGAATCTAGACGTAAAACGCGGATCTCTGTCAGATATGATAGATACTGGCACCCCATGTAGCCTTACAATTTCCACCACGTACAACTTAGCCTACTTCTGCAATGAGTAGTCTGTTCTAACCGGTATAAAATTAGCAGATTTAGTCAGACGATCTACTATAACCCATACTGAATCTTTCTTAGTAGGCGTTAAGGGCAGCCCACTAACAAAGTCTATAGTGACCTGTTCCCATTTCCAAAGAGGAATCTTTATTGGATACAAGAATCTCAGAGGTAGTGGATGATCAGCTTTAACTTGTTAACATTTCAAACACTTACTCACAAACTTGGTAACTTCACGCTTAAGGCCTGGCCACCAAAACAATTCACGTAATTCTCAGTACATATTACTTCCCCTAGGATGCATGTCATATGGATTACTATGCGCCTCTTGCAATAAAGACTGCCTTAGTTCAGAATCCTTTTGAATGCAAATCATGCTACGAAAACATAACGCCTCTTTCTTATTTAGCCCCAAATCAAAATCTTCCCCTCTTTCAACCTGTCAGAAATGAGGAATCAATGTCTCATCCACTAACTGCTTATCTTTAATCCTTTTAATCCACACTGGTTTAACTTGCAGTTCTGCCAACAACCCACTGTAACCCCCTAATTTTTGAGATTTTTCAAGATTTTTGTGATTTTGGTGTAAGCATGAAATTTTGTTGCTTGGCTATGGAATTTATGTTTTAAGTGTGTTAATGGGCCTTTAGAAGGCCCAAGCCTAAATTAAAATCCAGTAAAATTATCGAATTTTAGACTTAAAGAGAAGGGGACTTGAGTACGTGGGCTTTTAAGAAAAAGTAAGTAATTTAATACACAAGTGAGCCCTTGGTAAAGTGGCAATGTGGTGCCACTTAGAGCCTAAGAAAGTGGCATGTAGATGTATGCAAGGGCCAAGGTTCAAGTCACAAGGTAAGCAGTATGATAGTTTATTTTTGTTGCATGTCTAGTCATGTGATGGATTGCAAGTAGAACTCTGTTGGGAAGAGTTTGAGATGCTCATGAGATTGAATTAGATAGGATAAGGGAGAGAAATTTTAGGAAATTTGAAAGGGAGCATGTGATGGCCGATTATGGGACTCTTAGGGAAGCATTGCCGATTTAGTCAATTGGTTTGGTGCAATCGGCTAAGGGTTGTTTAGGGTGCTAGACAGATACTTTTGGGGCTTTTAAGAGGTCTTGTTTCGGCAATTAGGAGGGGTATGTGTCGACACCTTGAAGGGCTAGTTTTCAGGTTTTGCTAGTTTGCTCTCTTGTGTGCCGTTTAGATATAGAACCCTTAGGGTTTTGCTCTTTCTTTTGCTTTCTCCCATTGATCTAGAAGCTGAAGCCACAAGCATCCATCACTTGTGTCAACTTGACCATAATCAAACCTCTCCTCTCTTCTTTAATCTTCATTCTCTTCTATTTTCAACAAAAGTCGAATCAACTTTTTTTTTCTACTTTCTTCTCAAGCCTCTTAGCCAATTTCATAAGAGCTGAAACCTAAAGCTAGTGTTGCCGTTTTCATCTTAACCAAAGCCTCTTTCTTTTGCGATTTCTTTCAAAAAGCTGAAACTCAAACCCCTCATCTCATTGCCGATTACCTTTTTGATTGAAACGATCTCTTTCTTCCTCTTAAATCTTTCAAGAAGCGGAACCTCTAACCTCTTATCCCATTCTCTGCCGATAGTTCTTTCAATTGGTGAACTTCTCTTCATCTATTCTTCTTTAAAATCGAAATAGACATATTCTAGTGAGGATCCAAAGCCGAAATCATTTAGAGTCATTCTCTGCTCGAGTCTTGAGGCTAGATCTACGTCAGATCTAAGATAGAAAGGGGTTGGAAGCATTCTTGTCTAGTAGATATTTGGTAAGTGCTCAGATTCTTTCTTTCCATTCATTATTTCAGGATTTAAGGAAAAGCCAAAAACCTCATATGTAGTGTGACTGTCAACTGGGGTTAAAGGCTCCATTAGTCTTATCATTCGGTTTGCTATGTGCTAGAGTGGATTAAAGGTTATCAATCGAGGAGTGTTGGGGGCTTGAATTATTAGAGTGGCTAGATTTGAGTTTAATCAGTGGTTGCGACAAAGGTAAGCATTCTAAGGCCTTAAGGGATGTTGGCCGAATATGGTAAGCATGGTTACATTAGTTGTCATTGATTCATAAGTCTAATATTGTAGTGGTTGATTGTAGGATAATTGTGTGGGAGATCTCGCTGTAGTAAACGCAAATCAGGTGTGTAAACGAACACCCTCTAGTAGACTAAATCGGCAAAAGCCAAAAAGTCGAAATGCCGAAATTCTGGCATTCATGGGCTAGCGAGTGTGCGAGTGCTCGTGGTTCAGTTGAAATTGGTAAGATCTGTAATTGAAATCAGTAAAGTTAACATGTGCGTGATTTCATGCGCCTCGGTAAATGTGGGCCTTGAGGGGCTGAATTTGGGCCCAATAGGCTTACGGGCCGATATAGGTGAAAATGAGCAGTAAGTGGATTTGTGGTATTATGTATGTTAGGACTGTTAAAACAACTATAGAATTTAGGCTTAGAGGGCTAAAATGGTTGGTGGACACTGTAGGGCCCAATAGGGTTTTAGGGCCCAATAACTCTAAGTTGCTAAAATGGGCTAGAAACACTTCTTAGATGATAACTGGACTATTAATAACTAAAATATGCATAAAACCCTAAAAATTGGTAGATTTACTGAAATACCCTTTATGGGTGGAAAATTACGGTTTTACCTCTAGATGTAAAACGACCATTATACCCCTAGGGCTAAAGTTGACTAAAATGCATACTATAATTTATCTATTCACTGCATGCCATGACATATTATTCTGTTGCATGGGTTTGGGTTTTATGGTGGAGGAAGTGCTAAGTGGCATTGCCACGTTTACTAAAAGGGGCTTTGCCTCGATTTTACTGTTAGTGGCTTGGCCACGTTATCTGATTAAGCAGCTATGCTGCGACTGTGGTATGTACGGCTGGGTGGGTAGAGTTATTCCCCACATGGTGTGTAGGGCTGGTACGGGTGGTGTGTAGGGCTGGACATGGGCTGGGCTTTGCATACATGCATTATTTCTGTTCTGTTACTGTAAGGGGCCTATGGGCCGCACTAATTACTGAATTGGGCTAAGGCCCAGTTAAACTATATCTGAATAGGGCTAAGGCCCAGTTAATTGATTACTGATTAGGGTTTCGGCCTAGTTGTTATTGAAACTGGATAGGGCTTGGGCCCAGTAAGCTTGAGTTGATTTGGGCTCTGGTTGGGCTTTCTTTGCACACTAAGTTTCCAAACTCACCCCCTTCCTTTCATCTATGCAGGTGAGCCCTAAGCTAGTGGACTTGGAGCTAGAGGGAATCAAAGTGGCCACGTGGACTGCACTTGATGGTTTTTAATTAAGTCTTTTTACTTTCATATTTATTTTAAATTATTTTTCATTTTGGTTTTGGGTTTGTAATAAGGCCACTTTAAGTGTTTTAATTTGGGTTTACAATTCTTTATTTATAATTTGATTTAAATGAGTAGACTAAGGCTACGCGGGTTTTTTTCCTAAAATTAAACAATGTTTTCAAAATGAAACACATGTATCAAATGGATAACGAATAGACAAACAAAATCTTGTAACAAAATGAATTTTAAACTGGTAGTGGATAGGATGGTCACAATAGTAAACCTAGATTTTCTTCCTAAACTATATTTACGGTTTTGTAAAACTCACCCTAATCACTATAACTAAGGAACATGATTAATCCGTTGTTGATGTGACACATCAGACTTGGCCGTAATGTCTGGGCCGAGTTTGGGGTGTTACATTTAGTGGTATCAGAGCCTGGTTGCAACAACTCGGCTATGGATCGGGTCCAAACGTTTTCATAAAATTTTAAAACGAAGGCCCATGGTGGGTATTTTGAAATCAGTTTTGGGGAAATTTCTAAGAAAAACCCTTTTCAAACTTATTTCCTTTTTAAACATACTTCCTTAAAGGTTTTACTTTAAAAGTTTGAGTTTTGATTGGGCTTTCTGAAATCTGGTTTCTGAAGAGTGGCACACTGAATCCCCGGCACCAAGTCTGTAAGTATTCTTCTCTTATGCTATATTGTATTGAAATGTTACTGTAGATAGAACTAAGACCCTACTATGGTACTGTAGATAGGGTAGTACTGAAACTATAGAGACTGAGACAATAGGGAAACTAAACCCTAGAAGACTGAGACAGTAGCTGGGCCATGATTTTGCAAAAAGAAACTCTGAAATTCTATCTGCACATAAGACATCTTTTAATAAACACTAAAATATTAAACTAATGTCATAAAATTCATAATCAGATAAGTCGATATGAATACGAGGGCAACTCGTAGACGAGGCCGTGGACGTGGCCGAGGTAGTGTGCAAGTTGGGTCTTTGTCTTCAGAACACATGCCAACTGAGAAGGCACGATCCCCACCGATAGCTTAGAATGGGCCATATGATCAGGCCACAGGGGACGATGCCTTAGCCCAGGTAATGTTAAGGGTTCTAGAGAGGGTTGCTGGAGCTAATGTCAGGTTTGTGAATAGGGGATCCATTTCTGAGCGATTCAGGGCTAATAGAGCGGAGATCTTCAGGGGCATATCTAGAGTGACCACAAATATGGCTAAATACTGGCTGGAGGCCACGGAGCAGATTATGGACAACCTGGATTGCTCAGTGAAACAAAAGCTGTAAGGAGTGATGTCTCTGCTGCGAGACAAGGCGTATCAATGGTGGATTACTATGAAGGAGAGTACCCCAGCTGAGCGGGTAACCTGAGAACTATTTAAGATGGCTTTCAAGGGAAAGTACGTCGGAGCAAGCTATGTTGATGCTTTGAGGAAAGAATTTTTGAACCTGACCCAAGGCAATAAGTCTGTTGCTGAATATGAGGTGAAGTTTCTGAGGTTGACCCGGTATGCCAGCGGAATAGTTGCCACGGAGTACGAGCGTAGCGTTCGATTTGATGATGGCCTCAAGGATGAGCTAAGTGTGCTGATAGCTCCACAGAGGGAGCGTGACTTTGCTGTATTGGTGGAAAAGGCTAAGATAGCCGAGGAGGTGAAGCGAACTGAATGACAGAACCGTGAGAAGGACCGAAACTGATTCAGGAGGGATGCTGGACCCTCGGGTGCTACAAATAGGAATGCCAAATGAGCTAGAGTGGATGAACCGGTCTGGGCGATTTTGGTGAATACAGTTAGACCGTAGGCTTGTGGGGATTGTGGTAGAGTGCATTTGGAAGAATGCTGGAAGTGGACTGGGGCATGTCTCTGGTGTAGGTCCAAAGAGCATAGGGTCAAGGACTGTCCTCAGAGGCCAGCTCAGACTTAAGTTGCTGAACAGAGGGTTGTTCAACCGGTGCAAGGTGGACCACAATCATCGAGGGGCCGTGGTCAAGGTAGGTGTGGCAACGGAAATGGTCGTGGACGTAGAGCACTTGGCAGGGGTGCTGGAAATATAGAGGCTCGTCAGCTAACATTGGTGTATGTTGCTCGTTGGTGAGAGGAGGTTGACGCACTGACATTATAACTGGTACATTTTTTATCTCTGGCATGCCATACACTGCCTTGATATGTGTGGGTTCTACCCATTCGTATGTTGCGTATGATATATCTGGGTCGTTGGGTGTGCACTTTGAGGAAACTGTGAGTGGGGTAACTGTGATAAGTTTACTGGGTCACTCGGTTAGGGTAGACAAACTCTTTAAGGAGGTGCCTTTAGATACTCAAGGTAGGATTTTCTCTGGAGACTTAATGGAGCTACCGTTCGGAGAATTCGATCTTATCTTGGGGATGGACTGGCTTGCTAAGCATAAGGCGACTTTGGATTGTGCGGCTAAGCGGATGATGTTAAGAACTACAGAGGATGATGAGGTGATGGTTATAGGGGAGCGAATGGACTACTTGTGCGATGTTGTTTTGGCCTTGAGGGTTGAGAAGCTGATTCGCAAGGGTTGCAAGGCATATCTGGCATTTGTAAATCAGTCGGGGACTGAGGGTTTGATTGTGGAGGAGGTTAGAACTGTTAAGGAGTTTCAACATGTTTTTCCTCAGGAGCTTTCTGGATTGCCTCCAAATCGTGAAGTCGAATTTGGAATCGACTTGCTGCTTGGAACAGCTCCAGTGTGCATCGCACCTTATAAGATGACATCGAAGGAGTTAGTGGAACTGAAGGCACAAATCCAAGAGTTGTTGGATAGAGGTTTTATTAGACTGAGTGTGTCTCCATGGGGAGCACCAGTACTGTTCGTGAAGAAGAAGGATGGTATGATGCATATGTGCATCGATTATCGCCAGTTGAACAAACTGACGATAAAGAATAAGTACCCTCTACCAAGGATCGATGATCTGTTTGACCAGCTTAGAGGAGCTTTGATATTTCCCAAGATCGATCTTAGATCTGGATACCATCAGTGAAGGGTTAAGGAGGTGGATATTCATAAGACAGCATTCAGAACTCGATATGGTCATGACGAGTTTCTGGTAATGCCGTTTGGACTGACGAATGCACCTGCAGCTTTCATGGATCTAATGAATCAAGTAGTCCAGCCATACTTGGATCAATTTGTAGTCGTCTTTATCGATGATATTCTGGTGTATTTGAAAACTGAGGAGAAGCATGATGAGCATCTCTGTGTTGTTTTGCAAGTATTGAGAGAGAAGCAACTCTATGCAAAATTTAGTAAGTGTGAATTTTGGTTCGAGAAGTGACATTTTTGGGTCATGTTGTCTCTGCCGAGGGGATTAGGGTGGATCCTCAAAAAATTGAGGCGGTTCTAGAGTGGAAGCCGCCGAGGTCAGTATAAAAAATTCAGAGTTTTTTGGGTTTAGCAGGCTACTACAAAAGGTTTGTAGAAGGATTCTCGCTGATTGCTACACCATTAATGAAACTACTGAGGAAAGGATTATCTTTTGTATGGACTAAGAAACAGCAAGAAGCTTTTGATAAGCTAATGAAGGTATTGACTGAGGCGCCAGTGTTGATTCAGTCAGAATCTGGGAAGGACTTCACTATGTACAATGATACATCGCATGTGGGGTTAGGCTGTGTGCTGATGCAAAAGGGTAAGGTAGTCGTTTATGCTTCACGACAGCTTAAGCCTCACGAGGCGAACTACCCTACATATGATTTGGAGTTGGCAGCGGTGATCTTTCCATTAAAGATCTGGAGACACTATCTGTATGGGGAAAAGTGTATTATATACACAGATCATAAGAGTCTCAAGTATTTGTTAACTCAGAAGGAGTTAAACCTTAGGCAACGAAGATGGAGAGAGTTGCTTAAGGATTACGACTGTTTGATTGAGTATCACCTAGGCAAGGCAAATGGGGTGGCTGATGCACTAAGCCGAAGGGTTGTAACTGAGTTGAGAGCAATGTTTGCTCGTCTGAGTCTTTATGACGATGAAAGCTTGTTAGCAGAGTTACAAATGAGACTAACTTGGATTGACCAGATTAAGAAGTAGTTAGAGAATGAGTCATTAGTTCCTCGATTTTAGCAAGCTGGGAACAATGAGAATTCTAATTTTGGACTAAATAGTGATGGAGTTATGTGCTTTCGAGGAAGAGTTTGTATTCCGAAGTACTCTGACGTGAGGCAGTCAATTCTAAAAGAGGCTCATGGTGGACCTTGTGCCATGCATCCTGGAGGGAATAAGCTTTATCGAGACTTGTGAGCGTTGTACTTGTGGCCTGGACTTAAGTGAGGGGTGACTGACTTTGTGGGGAAATGTCTAACATGCCAGCAAGTAAAGGCTAAGCATCAACTACCTTCTGGACTTCTATAACCAGTGAAGATTCTACTTTGGAAGTGAGAGAGCGCAACCATGGATTTTGTGAGTGGGCTACCTACGACATCCTTCAAGAAAGACTCGGTATGGGTAATTGTGGATAGATTAACGAAATCTGCCCATTTCATACTTGTCCAAACTGATTACTCACTTCAGAAGTTGACTAAGTTGTATGTTGCGGAGATAGTGCAACTGTGTGGGGTGTCAGTTTTGATAATTTCTAATCAGGATCCTTGGTTTACATCTTGATTCTGGCAGAAGTTGCATGAGGCGTTGGGTACGTGATTGGATTTCAGCACTGCTTTTCACCCTTTGACTGATGGACAGTCGGAAAAGGTTATTCAGGTTTGGGAAGACATGTTAAGAGGTTGTGTTATCGACTTCCGAGGTAGTTCGGAGGATTACTTGCCATTGGCGAAATTTACTTATGATAACAGCTATCAGGCAAGTATTCAGATCGCTCCATAGGAGGCACTATATGGGCAAAGATGTCGTACGCCTACGTGTTGGATGGAATTGGGAGAACGTCAGGTTCTAAGGCCAGAGTTGGTGGTAGATACTGAGAATAATGTTAAATTGATCAGAGATCGGTTAAAGGAAGCGTCCGACAGACAGAAATCTTATGTTGATCTAAAGCGTAAGAAAATTGAGTATTCAATGGGAGAAATGGTTTTCTTGAAGGTCTCGCCTTCGAAGAAGATATTAAGGTTTGGTAAGAAGGGCAAATTGAGTCTGCGGTTTATAGGGCCTTATCGCGTTCTTAAACGGTTAGGGCCAGCAACTTACCAATTGGAGTTATAGTCACAGCTAGACCGAATTCATGACATTTTTCATGTGTCCATGCTAGGTCTGTATCGATTTGATCCTTCACATGTCGTACCAGTGGAGGAGATTAAGGTAAAGACCGACTTGACGTTTGAAGAGGAGCCTGTGCAAATACTGGATCGAGAGGTCAAAGTGTTAAGGAGGAAGTCAGTTCCTTTAGGAAAAGTACTTTGGCGCAACCATGGCAGAGAAGAGGCTACTTAGGACCCAGAAGAGGCGATGCATCAACAATACCCTCACCTATTTGGATCAGGTAAATTTCGAGGCTGAAATTCTTTAAAGGGGTAGAGTTGTAACGCCCTAATTTTTGAGATTTTTCGGGATTTTTGCGATTTTGGTGTAAGCATGAAATTTTGTTGCTTGGCTATGGAATTTATATTTTAAGTGTGTTAGTGGGCCTATAGAAGGCCCAATCCTAAATTAAACCCCGGTAGAATTATCGAATCTTAGACTTAAAAAGAAGGGGACTTGAGTAGGTGTGCTTTTAAGAAAAAGTAAGTAATTTAAGACACAAGTGAGCCCTTGGTAAAGTGGCAATGTGGTGCCACTTAAAGCCTAAGAAAGTGGCGTGTGGATGTGTGCAAGGGACAAGGTTCAAGTCACAAGGTAAGCAGTATGGTATTTTATTTTTGTTGTATGTGCTAGTCATGTGATGGATTGCAAGTAGAACTCTGTTGGAAAGAGTTTGAGATGCTTATGAGATTGAATTAGGTAGGATAAGGGAGAGAAATTTTAGGAATTTTGAAAGGGAGCATGTGATGGCCGATTATAGGACTCTTGGGGAAGTATTGCCGATTTGGTCAATTGGTTTTGGTGTAATCGACTAAGGGTTGTTTAGGGTGCTAGACGAATACTTTTGGGGCTTTTAGGAGGTCTTGTTTTGGCAATTAGGAGGGGTATGTGCTGACACCTTGAAGGGCTAGTTTTTGAGTTTTGCTAGATTACTCTCTTGTGTGCCGTTTAGATATAGAACCTTTAGGGTTTTTGCTCTTTCTTTTGCTTTCTCCTATTGATCTAGAAGCTGAAGCCGCAAGCATCCATCACTTGTGCCGACTTGACCATAATCAAACCTCTCCTCTCTTCTTTAATCTTCATTCTCTTCTATTTTCACCAAAAGCCGAATCAACTCTTTCTTTTCTACTTTCTTCTCAAGCCTATTAGCCGATTTCATAAGAGCCGAAACCTAAAGCTAGTGTTGCTGTTTTCATCTTAACCAAAGCCTCTTTCTTTTGGGATTTCTTTGAAAAAGCCGAAACTCAAACCCCTCATCTCATTGCCGATTACCTTTTTGATTGAAACCATCTCTTTCTTGCTCTCAAATCTTTCAAGAAGCGGAACCTCTAACCTCTTATCTCAATCTCTGCCGATTGTTCTTTCACTTGGCAAACTTTTCTTCATCTATTCTTCTTTAAAACCGAAATAGACATATTCTAGTGAGGATCCAAAGCTGAAATCATTTAAAGTCGTTCTCTGCTCAAGTCTTGATGCTAGATATGCGTCAGATTTGAAATAGAAAAGGGTTGGAAGCATTCTTGTCTAGTAGATCTTCGGTAAGTGCTTAGATTCATTTTTTCCATTCATTATTTTAGGGTTTAGGAAAAGCCGAAAACTGCTATGTAGGGTGACTGTCAATTGGGGTTAAAGGCTTTATTAGTCTGATCATTCGGTTTGCTATGTGCTAGAGTGGATTAAAGGTTATCAATCGAGGAGTGTTGGAGGCTCGGATCATTGGAGCGGCTAGAGCTGAGTTTAATTAGTGGTTGCAACAAAGGTAAGCGTTCTAAGGCCTTAAGGGATGTTGGCCGACTATGGTAAGCATGGTTACATTAGTTGTCATTCATTCATAAGTATAATATTGTAGTGGTGGATTGTAGGATAATCGTGTGGAAGATCTCGCTGTAGTAATCGCAAATCAGGTGTGTAAATGAACACCCTCTATTAGACTAAATCGGCAAATGCTGAAATGCTGAAATTCTGACATTTCGTGGGCTTGCGAGTGTGCGAGCGCTCGTGGGTCAGTTGAAAGCGGTAAGATCTATAATTGAAATAGGTAAAGTTGACATGTGCACAATTTCGTGCACCTCAGTAAATTTTAGCCTCGAGGGGCTGAATTTGGGCCCAATGGGCTTACGGGCCCATATGGGTGAAAATGAGCGGTAAGTGGATTTATGGTATACTATATGTTAGGACTGTTAAAACAACTGTGGAATTTGGGCTTAGAGGACCGAAATGGTTGGTGGACACTGTAGGGCCCAATAGGGGTTTTAGGGTCCAATAACTCTAAGTTGCTAAAATGGGCTAAAAATGCTTCTTAGATGATAACTGGACTGTTAATAACTAAAATGTGCATAAAACCCTAAAAATTGGTAGATTTACTGAAATACCCCTTATGGGTGAAAAATTACGGTTTTACCCCTAGGTGCAAAATGACCATTATACCCCTAGGGCTAAAGTTGACTGAAATGCATGCTATAATTTATCTGTTCACTGCATGCCATGACATATTATTCTGTTGCATGGGTTTGGGTTTTATGATGGAGGAAGTGCTAAGTGGCATTGCCACGTTTACTGAAAGGGGCTTTGCCTCGGTTTTACTATTAGTGGCTTGGCCACGTTATCTGATTAAGTAGCTATGCTGCGACTGTGGTGTGTAGGGCTAGGTGGGTTGAGTTATTCCCCACATGGTGTGTAGGGCTGGTACGGGTGGTGTGCAGGGCTAGACATGGGCTAGGCTTTGCATACATGCATTATTTCTATTCTGTTACTGTAAGGGGCCTATGGGCCCCACTGATTACTGAATAGGGCTAAGGCTTAGTTAAACTATATCTGAATAGGGCTAAGGCCCAGTTAACTGATTACTAAATAGGTTTCAGTCCAATTGTGACTGAAATTGGATAGGGCTTGGGCCCAGTAACCTTGAGCTGATTTGGGCTCTGGTTGGGCTTTCTTTGCACATTGAGTTTCCAAACTCACCCCCTTCCTTTCATCTATGCAGGTGAGCCCTAAGCTAGTGGACTTGGAGTTGGAGGGAATCAGAGTGGCCACGTGGACTGCACTTGATGGTTTTTAATTAAGTCTTTTTACTTTCATATTTATTTTAAATTATTTTTCATTTTGGTTTTGGGTTTGTAATAAGGCCACTTTAAGTGTTTTAATTTGGGTTTTCAATTCTTTATTTATAATTTGATTTAAACGAGTAGACTAAGGCTGCACGGGTTTCTTTTTTTCCTAAAATTAAGCAACGTTTTCAAAATGAAACACACGTATCAAATGGATAATGAATAGACAAACAAAATCTTGTAACAAAATGAATTTTAAATTGGTAGTGGATAGGATGTTCACAACAGTAAACCTGGATTTTCTTCCCAAACTATATTTACGGTTTTCCAAAACTCACCCTAATCACTATAACTAAGGAACATGATTAATCCGTCATTGATGTGACACACCAGACTTGGCCGTAATGTCTGGGCCGGGTTTAGGTTATTACACCCACTATTGTCGAACAAACTTAGGTGAGCAAACATCGCCCTTAGGTCAAACATAGCCATACGACTCAGCGCATCAGCTACCACATTAGCTTTGCCAGGATGATATTCAATTGAGCAATCACAATCCTTCAGTAATTCTATCCTCCTTGACTGTCTCAGATTAAGCTCCTTTTGGGGGAGAAGGTATTTAAGGCTCTTGTGATCCGTGTAAATGGTACACTTCTCAGCGTATAAATAATGCCTCCATATCTTAAGTGCGAACACCACCGCAGCCAACTCCAGATCATGCGTAGGGTAATTTACCTCATGGGTTTTAATTTGACGAGATGCATAAGACACCACCTTCCCTTCTTGCCTCAACATACATCCTAACCCAATGTGTGATGAATCACTATAGACGGTGAAATCCTTCCCAGATTCTAGCTGTATAAAGACATTGGCTTCCGTCAGAATCTTCTTCAATTTCTCAAAACTTTCCTGTTGCTTCTCAGTCCATACAAACAACACTCCCTTACGCAACATTTTGGTTAGAGGTGTGGCAATCAAAGAAAAACCCTTCATGAAGCGTCTGTAATACCCTGCCAGACCTAGAAAACTCCGTAACTTAGATACACTTTTAAGTTGCTTCCAGTCCAGAATAACCTCAATTTTTTGAGGATCAACCCTAATCCCTTCAGTAGATACAACGTGACCCAAAAATGTTACTTCATGCAGCCAAAATTCACACTTATTGAATTTGGCATATAACTGCTTTTCCCTCAGTACTTGCAAAACTACTTGCAGATGCGCATCATGTTCCTCTTCAGTCTTTGAATATACCAGGATATCATCTGTGAAAACCACCATGAACCGATCTAGATAGGGTTAAAAGACACGGTTCATTAAGTCCATAAAAGTGGCTGGCGCATATGTTAACCCAAATGGCATAACTAGAAACTCATAATGCCTATAACATGTCCTAAACACCGTTTTGTACACATCTGCCTCCTTTACCCTCAGTTGGCGATAACTAGAATGGAGATCTATTTTGGAAAACACTGAAGCTCCTCGAATTTGATCAAATAGATCATCAAGAGGGTACTTGTTTTCGATGGTCAGTTTGTTCAACTGCCGATAACCTATACACATGCCCATACTTCCATCTTTCTTCTTCACAAATAAGACCGATGCTCCCCATGGAGACACACTTGGCCGTATAAAGCCTTTATCCAACAGTTCTTGAATTTGAGCTTTGAGTTCCACAAGCTCCTTTTGTTCCATTCTATAAGGGGCAATGGACACCAGAGCCACACCAGGAAATAACTCAATCCTGAATTCAACTTAGTGGTTCAGCGGTAATCCTGGTAGTTCATCCAAGAATACATTAGGAAAATCTTTAACCGCCTTTAAATCCTTGACAGAAAGACTCTTGGAATTCAAATCACTGACATACGATAAATACGCTTCGCACCCTTTACGCACCAGCTTCTCAGCTCTCAAGGCAGAAATCACGTTGGACAAAAAGTCACGACGTTCACCAATAACCACTATCTCAACACCTTCGGAAGTCCTTAATACACCCACTTAACGGCACAATCTAAAGTCGCCTGATGCTTTACTAGCCAATCCATTCCTAAGATCAAGTCGAACTCACCAAAAGGGAGTTCCATTAAGTCTGCTAGAAAAGTTTCTCCTTGAACTTCAAAAGGCATTTCTTTAAATAGCTTGTCTACTCTAACCGACTGTCCTAAAGGACTCAGTACAATAATCTTCCTAGCAGTAGTTTCACACATCACACCCAAAGTCTTGGATACAGTGCATGCAATATAAGAGTGTGTGGACCCCACATCAATCAATCCAGTAAAAGGCAAGCCATAAATAAGAAACGTACCAGTTGACCACATACACTAACACTGGCTGCCTCACCTCTGTATTACCAGCACCTTTGCCAGGGGCTCCATGGCCACATCTCATGCCATTCCCGTCTCTAGCCTGACCTCAACCTCTAGGCGACTGTTGACCACCCCTCGGTGGCTGTACATTACCCATACCCATTGCTTGCATCTGCTCTGGCCTACATGGACAATCTTTGATGTGATGCCCCACCGACCCACATCTTAAGCAAGCTCTAGTTCTTTTCCAACAATCCCCGGAATGACTTCTCCCACAATCAGCACATGCTTGAAACCTAGTAGTAGTAGCAAGGGGCCCAGTTCTGACCCTCTTTATCGGCCTCTGAGTAGTATTGGGGTGCTCCACACCCCTCTTATCTTTCTCTTTTTCCTTATCTCGATTCTGAAGCTCCGTTCGTTTAACTTTCTCAGCAATTTTGGATTTATCCACTAGCACTGCAAAGTTTCGCTCCCTCTGTGGAGCTATCAGTACTCGAAGGTTGTCCTTAAGGCCGTCCTCAAATCAGAAACAATGTTCATGCTCAGTAGCTACTATTCCACGGGCATATCGGCTAAGTCAAAGAAATTCCGCCTCATACTCAGATACCGACTTATCCCCTTGCACCAAGTTTAGAAATTCCTTCCTATGAGCGTCGACGTAGTTGGTGCCCACATACTTCCCCTGGAACCCAGACTTGAAAAACTCCTATGTCAACTGATCCGGCCGAGCTCCCTCTTTCACAATAAGCCACCACTGATAGGCTTCATCTCATAGCAGAGAAGTTGCACCTTTCAGCTTCTGTTTAGGGGTGCAGTTAAGATCATCCATTATCCGCTCTATGGCCTCCAGGAAATATTCGGCCACATTAGGGGTTACCCCACCATTTCCCTTGAAAACCTCTGCCCCGTTCAACCGGAGTCATTCCATAACTGACCTTCGGCCCGCAGCTCTATTATTGGGCCCAACGATCCTTTTCTAATATCTGGAGCATCGCCTGGGATAGTGCGTCGTCCCCAACTGCTCGATCGAATGAACCAGTCTCAGCTACAGGTGAAGCCGGTGCTTTCCTAGTCTCATCATTTGGCATGTGTCCCGATGCCGAGGACCATCCCTAACACCTACGCGGACTCTACTACGACTTTTGCCTCCTGTGGTGCTCATGCCAATTCGCATATTATCTAGTTTAAAAGTTTTATGAATTAGCTTTTAGTTTTAATAATTATTAGCAATGTCTTATGGAAACAGAAGTTTAAAGTTTGTTTCCACAGATTGTGGTCACACTACAATTTTCAGTCTCAGTCTACCCTATCTAAAGCATAGTCTCATATTTACGAAAATCTCAGTATTTTAGCATTTAAGTAGACAACAATGTTTACAGTACTTACAAATTTGGCGTCGGAGACTCGATGACCACACTTCCAGTAGTAAAATTCAATTTTTTTCCCTAATTTCTTTGAAAATAGTTCATAGCAACTTAAATTTAAAAATGTTACCCACTATTGAAAAAATTCAAAATTTTCAAAATCCCATTCCACAGCCGAGTTTTGCAACTTGACTTTGGTACCACTAAATGTAACACCCCAAACGCAGCCCAGATGTTATGGCCATATTTGGAAGTGTGTAACCTTAGAATAACAGTGTAACAGAATCAAACTAGGCCAGAGCCCATTATAGTAACATATCACAATCAGTGGGCCAAAGCCCAGTACAGTAACAGTATAGCATGCAATAAGAATCCTACCCAACCATACCTATCACACCATGTGGGGATATACTTAACCCACCCAACCTTACACTCCACAGTGTAGAACCGATGTGGCACTATCGTTAAAATGCAACAGTGCTGCCAGAATATTAGGCTAGAAGCCATCAGATTAATGCAACAAAGCTACCAGTAAAGAACACTTCCTCCATAAGCATATACCCGACCCCATGCAATGCAACATACTCAATGACATGCCAACAAGATACCAAATATAAGCACATATATAACAATCCATCACATAGAATATTATTCAAAAAGTATACAGAGTCAAATCAGTCATTTTAGTCATTTTACCATTAGGGGCATTTTAGTCATTTACTAGTGTGGGCCTAAGTATGTGAGGGCCCATCAATAGGCCCATGGTTGTCTGGCGACACATGCAACCAAATAGTCCAAAACTCAAATATAGGCTAAGGCCCATCTTGTGAGCCCACGGCTCGTTGGGCCCATCCGGCCCATTTCAGCTCATCTGACAAACTCGCTTGTGATGGTCATTATTCTGATGTAGGGCAACAATCCGTAGCCTCAATCGATCACATACGCGTTTGCACGTCCATGTGGCCAAAATTTGATTTGTCGGCTTTTCGGCATTTGCCGTTTCGGCATTTCGCCTTTGGATCCAAATAGTGCGATAAACACACCTCTATACGATGAATGAGCAACACTTAACGGCGTCTAACCTAAATTCAAACATAACCCCATATTAGCTCTTTAAATGCTAAAGAACATGCAACTTCACAACACCTTCCCATCAAACGATAATGGTTGCTTAGCCTGAATAGTAATCGGTTTTTCCACTATATCCTTGATCGAAGTCGCCTTCCAAACCCTAACCAACACTATATACTATTATCACCTTTTTAACCTAAGACCGAATAAGAAATAGATTAGAACCAACGAACAATGGCTTACTAAATAAAGAAAGTGAACCCTTAAAAGCGATAAGGTATCGGCTCCACACATTTCTCAACGAATCTTAACCCTTAACACATTCGACCATGACATGGAGTTACAAGACAACATCCAAGTGAAAGAAAAATAATAGAGAAGAAAGGGATACTTTTAACCGTCAAATAAAGCAATCGGCATTTGTGTTCAAGATGACTTACCAAAACTTACCACGACTCCAGAATAGAGTTGCTCCAAATCAAATAAGAATCAATTGCCATAATTGATGACAAAAGGAAGAAGAAATATGGAAGCAAGGTTTTAGCTTGAAGAACCACAGACCCTAGATTTGGCCTATACAGAAGAAGAAGCAAGGAAGAAGGCCAATCGACCAAACAATAAGCTGAAAGAAGAAGCAATGAAAAGAGGAAACCAAATTGAGTAGAGAAGAACCGAAGCAAGTAATAGAAGAAAGACAATCGGTCTAGGGAAAACCAATTGAAATCAAAAGTAAAAGAGAGAGATTGGATTTGAGAGGTGAAATGAGAGAAGGACGTCGGCCAGAGAAAGAAAGATAGAGGTCGATGAGCTCAAAACAAAATTCAACTATCTAGGAAAATAGGCATTCGGTTTAGTCAGAAGTAGAAAAGGGAACATAACAAAAATGCTCCAATGGTTAATTTGGCCTCCACCAAAGCATAAAAAAGACCTAAAGAGCAACTGCCAAAAACAAGAAAGCATTTTTTTCCCAAAAAGCAATTTCGACAGCCCCCTTTGCTTATGACCTAATTAGCCACCAAAGAATCCTAATTTTGGCACAACACCCTTCCCATTTCAAAGTTCCCCACACTCTCCACAATATCCTCCTCTCCACCGAAACAACCTCATCCAAATCCCTTAATCTACTCCCTATGACTGATTCAAGCTCTCCTCCATTGGTGTTTGATTCCAACACAACCACCTACCTTGCAAGAGCTGCAAAAATACTACTGCCTAGTGCATGAGGTAGCTCGAACCTGAGCCCTCCCTAGACGCACCTTACTCTTTGCCTTGCCACTAGACTAGCATGCCTTTCATGTCACAAACCCCAAACAATAGTTTAGAAGGCTTCCACCCCGATGCCAAGATCCCCATAAGTGCCCAAAAATGAAAAATTTTCCTAGGCTAAGGCTCAAACCCAGTCCTTTCCAGGCTCCCCAATCATGCCCAAACACGCTAGCCACTACAGCAAACACGCAATTGTGCTACTTCATGCACCATTAAAAACTCTATACATTAGGGCGTTACATCAATGCCATAGCCATGGACATGTCATTTTAGAGATTTGTGTTTTTAGTCCCGACGGACCCTTTTGACAATTCCAAAGATAGACACAGACTCTTCATACTTAGACATATCTTTTATGAACTCATCTTAGCTTGAATTTCTCGTAATAGACACATTAACACCTTTCCATTATCCAGACACAGGCATCCCTTAACTTCAAGATTTATGTTTCATACTTTGACCACGAAACTTCATGTTATCTGTACTTGCAAGTCCATAAATATAATGTTCCTCATCAGAGTCGTCACATCATATTTTACTAGTTCCATTTCACGATTTGGTTACTTAGCCTAGAAGTTTCTAGAAGGCATATTATGCATGTATGAGTCTGTAACAACCCGGTTTTAGCTAAATCAGAACAGTGGTTTTAGAACCTCAAATCTGATGTCAAAAAATTATTTTTAATATTATTTTTGGTGTTTATAGGATGTTATTACGTATGTGTGGAAATTTCGTGTTTTAATTTTATCGATTGGATGGTTAATTTTGATAAAAGGACTAAATCGCATAAAATGCAAAAGTTTCATTCTATTTTTTAAGTGCTTAATTGTTAAGATTTATTAAAAGAAAGGTCCTTATGATGTTATTATACCATTCATAGCTTGAGTGGACCATAATTGACATGTATTAATTAGTTTTCATGTTTTATAACTAAGGTTAAATAAGTAATTTGGTGATTTAAGCTAATTAAAATAAAACAAATTGAATTATCATCATCATTTTTATTCTTTCTTGACCGAAATATCAAAGACGAAGAAGTTAATTTAGGGATTGAACTTTTGACACTTACATTGCTTGATTAAGGTATGTTATTTGTTCGATTTTTGATAATTTTTATGTTTTTGTGGCCATTGTATTGAGTACTAGCTAGCCTAGGGACTATTTTGCAAAACTACTTAATGTTTTCAAACATGCCATTGATGAATATTCATGCTTTTTGATGGTTGATGATAAAATATGGAAGCTAGATGTTAGATTATTATGTTTTGTTAAGTGATTTTGATGAAAATGCAATTTAGGGATTTAATTGTGAAAAGTGTAAATTTTGTGGTTAAATATGTGAATAATTGAGAAATATGGGCTGTTATGAAGCTTATATAGATTCAGCTAGCATGGGTTTCTAAGGAATTATGGTAATTGTGTTTTTATAAAATAAGGACTAAATTGTGGAAAATGTAAAACTTTAGGGGTTAATGTGTAAAAATGCCCATTTGTGTGATTTGGATGAAATTGAATGAATAAGTAATTAAATGAGCTAAATTTGAATTCATATAGGTCAAGAAAAAGAAGAAATTGGATTTAGATCGGGGAAATCAAAGGTTATCGAGTAGTCGACCCGATACGTCAATCCCTCATATGAGGTAAGTTCATATGCAAATAAATGTTTTTAAATTGTGTTATACATATTTATTTATCATTGAACTACATTGGATGTTGAATGGATGAATATGAGCGAGAATCGACAAAGTCACGACGTCCGAAAGCCTCGTACGAACCTTAAGAATAGTATAGGATACAAATGTCATGACATTAGGATTACTGAGATGTGATTACGTGTAAGACCATGTTTGGGACATTGACATCATTATGTGATTTCATGTAAGACCATGTCTGGGACATTGGCATTGATATGTGATTTCATGTAAGACCATGGCTAGGCTATTGGCATCAATATGTGATAACATGTAAGACCATATCTGGGATATGACATTGTATGAGATATACGAGACTTCTGAGTATTCTTATCAATTCTGAACGGTTCAACGGGCAAAGTCAAAATGAGAAAGAATGTGTAAATGAGCTAAATGACACAAGTACATATGAAATTCTTACGAGTATTGAAAGGAAAGGTAAATGATGAAATTAGATGTAGTTATGTGTAGTAAATGAGAAAGGTTAGTACTTATGTATGAGTTTAGCCATGCTTTGTTTAATTAAATTGAATTATAATTATTTCATATGGTGATTTTATTTGTATATGAGCTTACTAAGCTTTTAAAGCTTACTTTTTTTATTCTTTCTTTGTTTTATAGAGAATCAAAGCTAGCTCAGACTCGGGGATCCCCAGGAATCGTCATTACACTATAGATCATCTATTTGATACTTTTGAAGCTTGTAAATTTGGTATATGGATGTATAGGCTAGTGTCATTTTAGTATGTTGTGAATTATGAATTTAGCCATGTGAGAAGGCTTAAGAATGGTGTTGTTGATGGAGTTGAATTTGGCTTATGTTATGAGATGAAATTTAGTATGTGATGTGTATATATTATGCTTTGTGACTTTGTTAAAATTGATGTAGATGTTTTGATGGTTAAATGGTTGGATTACATGGTAAAATGTTGATGGTGTATTATGGTTGAGAAATGGCATCTTGTGGTATGAGATTGAGTTGATGAATTGGTATGATTTTGAGGTTGTTTTGATAGTTTAATTTGTAACACCCCTTACCCAAGTCCGACGCCGAGATAGGCTATGAGGCGTTACCGTACTTAACCTTGCTCAAACTTACTAAATCGGGCTTTAATTCTCGATCCAATTTAAAACTTTTTCAAACATGCTCTTAATACTCTTATTGTGGGCCTACGAGGCCCAAAACATACATCGGGAGTGGTTTGAAACCAATCTGGGAACTTCTGGGCATCTTAGAAAATTTTTGTTTAAAATAGGTCCACACGCCTGTGTGAGGTGGGACACACCTATGTGGGCTGGCTGTGTGGTCACAGATGCTCATGTCCTTAGCCAGTGCTGAATTTATTTCTTATTTTAAACCTACAGGTTTGAACATGGGTTGGGCACGCACTTGCATCTATCGCCTGTGTGCCTCACACTGCTTAGACACACCCGTGTCATTAACCCATGGACCATTATGTTAGAACACTATGAATTGCATAATTTCACATGGCCAAGACACATGCCGGTGTGCTGAGCCCGCGTGCAATACTAACTTAACTACTTAAGATGTAGGGGATGCACGGTCGGGTTACACACCCTTGGTGCAGACTGTGTGTCACACACGGCCCAGACACACGCCCATGTGTCTAACCCGTGTGGAAAAAATTAGGCTATTTTCCAAGCCTTTTTGCCACCCTAAAACACAACCAACTCATACCAATTTCAAAATCATAATTCAAACATAATTATACTTTTTTAACATTCACATTTTAGGCATCTACGTGCCACCATACATGTCATTCCCATACATCATTACTCTATTCGGACATGAAAACTTTCCTACTCATAAATTTCATCCACATTGCATAAAATATAACTCAATCAATATTAGCCCATTTCTAAAGGCCATTACAACTTGACTCAAGTGATAACAATAACCAACATATTTGGCTACTCAAAATGACATATATCAAAATACAAAAACTTCCTATACATGCCATACATCAAAATAACTAACTTTACTATACCAAAATGAATGGCTTGATAGTGTGACTATGAGCTTTGACTTTGGTCGATCCCCGAGCTAATTCAGCAAATCTACAAGGAAGAAGGGAAAATAAAGGGGTAAGCATTAAAATACTTAGTAAGTTGCATGGAATAAGATAGCATCATAAATCATAAAACATGATAAGAAAAGAATCATGAAATTTATATAATTTTTTACTCTTACTCATAATTTTCTCAATCTTATGACCTACTCATTCTCATGATTTACTTACTCTCATGAATTGCTCTTTCTCATGACTTACTCATTCACGTGTCTTGCTCATTTTCATTTTTCTCGTAACTTATTCAAGTATACCTGTAACACTTACCATAAACCTAGTCTTTCTTGTTAATTAATCAACTTGAATACTCTCTCTATTAATATACTTAGAATATCAAAGGATACCCATAAAGTCATTCCCATGGAAAGATGCCAAAACCATATCCCAGATATGGTCTTACATGGATCTTAAGTCGATGTCGAAGCCATATCCTAGATATGGTCTTACAAGGGATCTCATATTGATGTCTATGCCATGTCCAAGACATGGTCTTACACGAGATCTTTAACTGATGTCGATGCCATGTCCTAGACATGGTCTTATACGAGATCTCTCTTAAATGCCCATGCCATGTCCCAGTTATGGTCTTACAGGGGATCTATGTCTCATCTTAGTACCAAAGCCATGTCCCAAACATGGTCTTATACGGGACCTCATGTTGATGCCAATGCCATGTCCCAGACATGGTCTTACACGCAACCTAAAATTTCTCATGTTATGACTACAGTATCCTTTGTATTCCTTAACTTTTAATCAAGCTTTCTCATTTATTTCGTCATCATTTCTTTGTGAATTTTATAACAATAAATTTCATAGAAATACATAGAAATTCATGAAATATCATCATAATAATTTTCATCATGCAAAATGCTAAATTATCACATACAACTTACCTCGAAAGTCAATGTGGATGGATGTTCAATTTAGTCCACCACTTTGCTTTTTCCCCGGTTTCGGTCCTGGCTTCGTGTTTCTTTATCTAAAATGACAAATTAAACTCGTTTAATACACGCATTGGCTAATTATCCCATAATTAACTCTCTGGCACAATTTAGAATTTTGCCCCTAAACTTTTACATATTTCCAAAATGGTCCTTAGGCTTGTATAATGAAATGCACTTATTTTCTTGGTTACCCAAGCCTACCGAACTTTATTTATGCTTACAAAAACCCCTATTTCTCATTAGTTCACACTTTTATTACACATTTTCATACTTTTACAATTTAGTCCCTATTAGGGATTTTCATGAAAAATCACTTAGAGAGGGATGTTTACTACATTTTAAACTTTCATTTTCTACCATTAGACATCAAATTACTTGCATGTCATGCATGGGTATATTTTTGAACATAAACCCTACCTCAAATTAGTGGTAGAATTAGCTAAATTAAGCTATGAGGGTTTCAAAAATACGAAGAGGATTAAAAACGGGGTTAAATTGCACTTACTTGGAGCTTAAAAATGAAAGAAACCCTAGCTATGGAGAACCCTTAATTTTCGGCACACAAGGAAGAAGATGGACTCAATTTTGCTTTCTTTTTCCCTTTTTGTTTCATTAATTAACCAAATGACCAAAATACCCTTATGTCATTTCTTTGATATTTTACCCTTCCTTGGGCATTTTTGTCCATCATGCTAATAATTGGTCTATTTGCCAAATAAGGACCTCTAATAATTTTTATAATGCTATTTCATACTTAAACCTTCTAGAAACTCGTATTTTGCAACTTTTGCAATTTAGTCCTAAAGAACAAATTAACCACTTTTTCGTAAAAATTTCTTTATGGTATTTTATCATTATCATGTAATCATGTCATAAAATTAAAAATAATCATAATTTATACTTTTCTACTTTTAATTTGTGGCCTCAAAACCACTATTCTAACTAGGCCCTAATCCGGGCTATTAGAGAATTGGTGAAATAGATGCATGAATTGAAATAAGTTAAATTGATGGTTATGGCATGTTGATTTGGTATGCTTAGATTAGACAAATGTCTTTAGAAATGGTTGATATTGTTATGGTATGAAATATGCATATTTTGGAAATGAATTGGCTACCAATTGTGTTGGTTTAGGTGCATTTTGTGTCATTGTAGGGTATGAGAAATGGGGTGGCAAATTGGCCTTGCAAATGGATTATTTTTGTCTACACGGGCAAAGACACGAGCGTGTTTCTCAATCGTGTGTGACACATGGTCATGGTACACGGCCGTGTGTCCCTTGGTGTGGCAATTCGAACAAAGTCAGGATGCTCCACACGGTCTCACACACGGGCGTGTGACTGGCCGTGTGGCATAAGTCAGTATACCTTACAGGTTTGGGTACGACCGAGCACACGGCCTAGACACAAGTGTGTGAGGCCATTTCGAATAGGCACACGGGCTAGACACACGGGCGTGTGACTGGTTCTGTGACCTAAGTCAGTATACCCTCTAGTTTTCACACGACCAGGTACACGGGAGTACGGTCAGCCGCGTGGTACAAGTCAGTATGTATGCCTTGTTTTCACTATGACATGGGTGTGTCTTTAGCCGTGAAAGGCACACGACCTGTTCACACAGGCGTGTGACCCCTGTACGTATGAAAATTTTCTAAATTTCCCAAAGTTCTTGAATGTTATCGGTTTAGTCCCGAACCACTTCTAAGCTTGTTTTAAGGTCTTGTAGACCTTCATAAGGGACATTGTGGCAATGAATGAATGTAATTTGATTACGAATGATTAATGTATGAGAAATGATTGTATAATGATGTAAATGGTTTGGTAATACTTCTTAACCCTAGTCCGGCGACAGACACAGGTTAGGGGTCTTATAGAGCTAGTTTAGGGACTCACATGATGACCTCAAAGGGCAACTTAGCCTTCAAATGCATCATTAAGCAAGATGCTAAAACCTCCTCACCCTGTAGAACAGAAACACTTTAGTAAAACTCATCTGGGTAACCATGATCATCATTTTAAACTCAAACATCTTATAAAGACATATTTCTTCAATCATACTAATACATCTGTGTTTCTTTGATAAATAGAGACATGAAATGTACCTTATAGTGGAGAAAATCACTAGAAATATCCAAGATTTTGAATTCAGCTCAGAGCAATGATTCTATGTCTCTTTATCCCTAAATCATTTTTTAGTTTCTAGTGGAAAATGGGAAAGAATATAACTTTTTTTAACCCAACCAAAGTGTCCTTTTAACTTAACCCAAGTCTCTATAGGAACTTGGGAAATGTCACATGTCATAGACTAAGTAGCCTTATCAAAATTTGCCACATCTAAAACCTTACTCAATTACTCTTTTAGCTTTTAACTCTTTTAGTTCATGTTCAGTTAGCTACTATCAACTTTCCTCACAATTTAGCTGGTACAAGATCATAATGGCTACATGGTGTACTACACCACTGTCGTGAAATTACATCTTAAAGGTCATTTTACATAACTCTAAGTCTCATTTCACCAATCATAGTAACCAAACATAGAATCCTTACTTTACTTTCATATTGGAGTCCGCCCACTCTAAATGCCAAGTAGTGCATTTGGGAAAATATTATTTCACCAATCATACCCTTCTATGACTATGCACCATATCCATATATTCATATATTCATACCATTATTCCTTATTTGGTCATACCTTATCCATTTCATGATTTTCCTTAACTGTTCTGATTACAGAGGGCCTCACAGATAGAATACTTTTGGTTCACCATAACACTTCTTACGGAGCTTTTCTTTTAGAATCCGTCATGCTAAGGCATATAGGCATTTTTGAGGAATTTCTTACGCTTAGCAAAATTTATATGTCTTACTCGATCAAATCTTACTCCTTGTGTCTTGCTTCCAAAAGCTTTGTTTGATTATTTGGACTTTGTCTAGTGGGATGTTACAATAATATAGATTTCAAGTTATGCCAACATTCAAAGTTAACAATTATATAACACCTATATACAAGCCATAAACTCGAGCTTTAAAACAATTGAAAAACTATTGTGTCACATCCCATATATTTATTATTATTTGTGCAAGTTTGAGAACAATTGTGTAGTCTAGTGGTTAAATAACCCATTATCTATCCTAGTGGTCCAAGGTTCAAGTCCTATTGTTCAAACCTCTTCAATTAAATTTTTTACAAATTTTTCCATGTGCATTAAAGAGTTGTCATCCACACTATAGTCACCATATTTAAGAGGATTCATTACCTCATTTAAGAGTCAAACTTCCCTTAAGTTAAGGGTGTATGATCTCCTTGTCACTCCATGTCTCACTCCCTTGCCGAAACTTCATACCTTGCCTGTAGTAAAGGTTCGTTGAATCAATTCATTTTTTATCAAACAATTCCTCTCACTCCTAATCCTTTTTTTCACCCCTACCTTCCTCTCCTCCATATTTTCTCATTTTCTCTCCATACTTATCTATTTTCTCCTTTTTTTAACAACCACATTCTCTCTTTTTCTTTTTTTGATCCCTTTCACCACCACGACAGACCCTAACACCACCAATCACTATACCTTTAGCCACTATCCATCGCTTGTTCTCTCCTTTTTTTTTTCATTGCCACCGTTGGTCGCCATTGTGACCATCGTCGCATACCACCGTTGTAACACACCTTACCCGTGTCCAATGTCAGAATACGGTATGAGGTATTACCGGACTTAAACACACGTGAACATACAAATCTGAGTCATAAAACTTGCATTAAATTTAAAACTTTTCATTTATATTCATAACATCCTTATTACGGGCTTACGAGACCTTAAGCATACATTAGTAGTGGTTTGGGACTGAACCAAGAACTTTCGAAACTTTTTCAACACTTATAAAAATTTCATGTTTTGGAAAGTGAAACGCCTGTGTGGGTAGGCCAAGTGGTCACACACGCCCGTGTGGCTCGAGACACACCCATGTCCTCAACCCGTGTAACTCTCTAATTATGACGTTATCAACCATTTAGGGTTACACAGCCAATTCACACGCTCGTGTGCTAGACCGTGTGGCAAATTTAATTTTCACCTTTAAGGTGCAGACTTCACACGGCCTGGGCACACGCCTATATCCTATAGCCGTCACCTTCACACGACCGAGACACACAGCCGTGTCTCTACTTGTGTGTTTACTACTGTACATTCTATTTCTTAAAACTAAGGTGTAGGGAACACATGGCCTATCAACACACACATGGGGTTGACCGCGTGTCACACACGGCCTAGATACACACCCGTGTCTCTACCTGTGTGGACAATATATAGGCTATTTACCAAGCCAATTGCCACTCTGAAACACAAAAACACATATTTCCATCTAACAACACTCATCATGACATAAATTAAGCACTTAAACCTCCAAAATCAAGGTATCCACTCATCATCCACATACCACAATCACCATGCATAAACATTACACAATTATCGACTCAATCATGCATGCAACCACATTCATGAAAGACATCATTTCATGATTATACTAATAACCAACATTAGCTAATTTCAAACGGCCTTATACAAAATCATCATCACACTAATATAAGTCCCCACATTAGGCCAAAGTAACTAAGACACATATACAAAATAATCATGTCTCTATACATGCCATAACCCAAAATGTTAAAAATCACATATACCCAAAAGATAGCATGATAGTGTGAGACGATCCTTTAACGAATCTCTCAATCCGAGCTAGCTTGATGACTCTATAAAATAAGGGAAAGAAAAGAGGGGTAAGCTATATAGCTTAGTGAGTTTATATGCAAATAATAAACATCTTACTTATAACTTAATCATAGACATTCCATAATGGAAGTCTGTAACGCCCCGAATTTTGGGCTTAGGAGAAATGGGCTTCGTATATCAGAAAAATGTGGATTTTTGTGGTCAAGAAAAATTTAGTAGTTTCATGTTTGGTTTGTTGGTTAAGTGATTTAGAGTGCTTGGAGATGTCTGAGAAGTCCTGGGTTCAAACCAGGACTTTAACGAAAATTTTAGTTGTTCTCATTATGTGGAGTTGGCGTCACTTGGAATGGTTTATAAATATTTTTGGTTAAAACTTGACGTATAAACACAAGTGGTCTGGTGGCTAGGAGCATTAGGTAGCAAGGAGTGATCCAAGGTTCAAGTCTTCGCATTAGCATAATTTTTATTTTCGCATATATGGGCATGGAGCTGACGTTTAAATCTTATGGTTATTTGGGAGTGATTTTTGACACAAAAAGCGACCGTGGAAGAGTGGCAAATGGCGTGTTGGGCATTTGGAAAGGAGCAGGTTCGAATCCCATAATCAAGCGAAGTTTTCATTTTTTTTTACTTTGGAATAAACCGTAGCCTTAGCAGGTAAGATTTATAATCTGTTGTGATCAAATTATAGCATAAGATGGATTGCGGTGTAGTGGCCAGCAGCGTGTATGGAATTGGAGTGCAGGAGTTCAAGTTGTTTCGTGCACAAAAGAGGTTTAATTTTTGCTACTCGTGCTATAACGCCTTGATTTTTGAGATTTTTCGAGATTTTTGTGATTTTGGTGAAATCTTGGAATTTTGTTGTTTGGTTATGAAATTTATGTGTTAAGTGTTAGTGGGTCTTTAGATGGCCCAAGCTTAAATTAAAACCCATTAGAATTATCGAATTTTAGACTTTCAGAGAAGGGGACTCGTGTAGGTGGTCTTTTAAGAAAAAGTGGATAATTTAAGACAGAAGTGAGCCCTTGGTAAAGTGGCAATGTGGCACCACTTAGAGCCTAAGGAAGTGGCGTGTGAATGTGTGCAAGGGCCAGGGTTCAAGTCACAAGGTAAGCAGTACGATATTTTGTTTTTATGCTTGTGACAGTCATGTGATGGAATTCAAGTGAAACTCTGATGGGAAGAGTTTGATGTGCTCAAGAGATTAGATCAAAGAGGATAAGAAAGAGAGAATTTAGGAATTTCAAATTGAAGCAAGAGGTGGCTGCCCAAGGGACTTGGTGTGTGCAATTTTGGCATATTGACTCTAGGTTTAGCATTTTCGGCTTTTGAGAGTACTTGTGCCGATTTCTTGAGGGTAGCTTTCGGGATTTTGTCAATTTTCTTGGTGGCCGAATAGGTATAGTGGCCTTTTTGGGTGGAAACTAGCGGTAAGTGAGTTCTAATGATTTGTATGTTAAAACTGTTAAACTAGACATAGAATTTGGGCTAAAAGGGCCAAAATAGCTAAATGACACTGTAGGGCCCATTAAGGATTTTAGGACCCAATACCCTTAAACTGCTAAATGGGCTAGATAAGTTATCTGAGATGAAAATGAGACTGTTAATGACTGAAACATGCATAAAACCCTAAAAACTGGAATGATTACTGAAATACCCTTTAAGGGTGAGAAATTACTATTTTACCCCTATGTGCAAAATGGCCATTATACCCCTAGGGCTAAATTTGATTGAAATGCATGTTTTACTTTATCTGTTTACTGTATGTCATGACATATTTTACTGTTGCATGGGACTGGGTTTATTGATGGAGGAAGTACAAGTGGCATTGCCACGTTTACTGAAAGGGGCTTTGCCTCGTATTACTGAAATGGGCTTTGCCTCATATTACTGAAAAGGGGCTTTGCCTCGGATTTACTGTTAGTGGCTTGGCCACATTATCTGAGCAGCTATGCTGCGACTATAGAGTGTAGCGGCTGGGTGGGTTGAGTTATTCTCCACATGGTGTGTAGGGCTAGTACGGGTGGAGTGTAGTGGATGGACATAGGATGGGCTTTGGGCTTTGCATACATGCATTATTGTGTTCTATTACTGTGATGGGCCTATGGGCCACACTGTTTACTGAATAGGGCTAAGGCCTAGATGAATTGAATATTGAATAGGGCTTCGGCCCAGTATTTACTGAGACTGGATAGGGCTTAGGTCTAGTAAGCTTGAGCTGGTTTGGGCTCCGGATGGGCTTTCTTTACACACTGAGTTTCCAAACTCACCACTTTTCTCCCATCCATGCAAGTGAGCCCTAGACTGGTGGACTTGGAGCTAGGAGGGATTCAAACTGGCGACGTGGACTGCAAAGTTGGTTTTTAATTAAGTTATTTACTTCCTTATTTGTTTTTAATTATTTTCATTCTGGTTTTGGGTTGCAATAAGGCTACTTTAATTGTTTTATTTTGGGTTTTCAATTCGTTAATTATAATTTATTATCAATGATTTGAATAAGGCTGCGTAGTTTTTTTTAAAACAAATCAATGTTTTCAAAACAAAACCCTCGTAACAAATGAATAACAAATCAACGATCAAGGTATGGTAACAAGATAACTTTTAAACAGTTAGTGGATAGGACAAACACTAATTAAACCTAGATTTTCTCCCCAAATTACAGAAACAGTTTTCTAAAGCTCACCCTAATCATAGTAGCTAGGAAACGTGGTTAGTCCTTCGTTGATGTGACACACTGAACTTGGCCGTAACATTTGGGCCAGGTTTGAGGTGTTACATTTAATGGTATCAGAGCCCGATTGCAACAACTCGGCTATGGATCGGGTCCAAAAAGGTCTTTGAAAAATTTTAAATCAAGGCCCAAGAAGGGTAATTTGAAAGCGATTTTGGAAAAATTTTTAAGGAAACCCTTTTCAAACTTATTTTTTTCAAGTAATACTCGTTTAATGTTTACTTTAGAGTTTAAGGTTCTTTTGGGCTTTTCTAAAATCTGGTATATGAAGAAGTGGCACACTGAATCCCCGGCCCCAAGTCTGTAAGTATTCTTCACTTATACTGTATTGTACTAAAACATTACTGTAGATATAACTAAGACCCTATTATGTTACTATAGATAGGGTAGTACTGAAAACTGTAAGACTGAGACTGTAGGGAAACTAAACCCCAGGTGACTGAGACTGTAGCTAGGCTACGATTTCGTGAAAATAAACTCTGAAACTCTATCTGTACATAAGACATTTTGTAATAAACAATTGAAATATTAAACTAATGTCATAAAATTCAAAATCAGATAAGTCGATATGAGTACGAGGGCTGCTCGTGGATGAGGCCGTGGACGTGGCCGAGGTAGTGTGCAAACAAGATCTTCATATTCCGGACATATGTCAGTTAAGGAGGTACGAGCTCCGCCAGCGACTGAGACTGGATCGTATGATCGGGTTGCAGGGGACGACGCTCTGTCCCAAGCAATGTTAAGGGTTTTGGAGAGGGTCGTTGGGGCGAGCACTGGAACTGTAAATAAGGGATCCATTTCTGAGCGACTCCGGGCTAACGGAGCGGAGGTCTTTAGGGGCATATCTGGAGTAGCCCCAAATGTAGCTGATATTGGCTGGAAGCTACGGAATGAATTATGGACGACCTGGATTGCTCTGTGAAGCAAAAGCTGAACAGAGCGGTGTCTCTGCTGCGAGACGAAGCATATCAGTGGTGGATCACTATGAAGGAGGGTACCCTAGCTGAGCGGGTGACCTGGGAACTGTTTAAGACAGTTTTCAAGGGAAAGTATGTTGGGGCAAGCTATGTTGACGCTCGTAGAAAAGAATTTTTGAACCTGACCCAGGGCAATAAGTTAGTTGTTGAATATAAGGCGGAGTTTCTGAGATTGAGTCGGTATGCCAACGGTATAGTTGCTACTGAGTACTAGTGTAGCATTCATTTTAAGAATGGCCTCAGGGATGAGCTTAGGATGCTGATAGCTCCGCAGAGGGAGCGTGACTTTGCTGCATTGGTGGAAAAGGCTAAGATAGCTGAGGAAGTGAAGCGAACTGAACGACAGAACTGTGAGAGGGACCGAAACTAATTTAGGAGAGATTTTGGACCCTCTGGTGTTGCAAACCGAAATGCTAAGTGAGCTAGAGTGGAAGAATCGGTCCGAGCAGTTCTGGTGAATACAGTTAGGCCACAAGCTTGTGGAGACTGTGGTAGAGTGCATTTTGGAGAATGCTGAAACCGTACTGGGGCATGTCTCTGGTGTGGGTCCCAGGAGCATAGGATCAAGAACTATCCTTAGAGGCCAGCTCAGACTCAAGTTGCTGAACAGAGGGTTGCTCAACTGGTGCGAGGTGGACCACAACCACTGAGAGGCCGTGGTCAAGGTAGGGGTGGCAATAGAAATGGTCGTGGACGTGGAGCACCTGGCAAGGGTGCTGAAAATGCAGAAGCTCGTCAGCCAGTATTAGTATATGCTGCTCAACACCGAGAGGAGGGTGATGCACTTGACGTCATAACTGGTGCGTTTTTTATCTCTAGCATGCCATGCACTACTTTGATAGATGTGGGTTCAATTCATTTGTATGTTGCATGTGGTGTATCTGGGTCGTTGGGTGTGCACTCTAAGGAAACTGTGAGTGGGGTAACTGTAATAAGTCCACTGGGTCACTCGGTTAGGATAGACAAACTCTTTAGCGAGGTGCCTTTAGAAACTCAAGGCAGGATTTTCTCTGGAGACTTAATGGAATTACCATTCAGAGAGTTTAACCTTATCTTGGGGATGGACTGGTTAATTAAGCATAAGGTGACTTTGGATTGTGCTGCCAAGAGGATAGAGTTAAGGACTACCGAGGATGAGGAGGTAATGTTATTGGGGAGCGAAGGGACTACTTGGCCAATGTTGTTTCGGCCTTAAGAGCTGAGAAGCTGATTCGCAAGGGTTGCGAGGCTTATTAAAGATTTGTCAGTCAGATTGAGACTGAAAATTTGACTGTGGACACAGTCAGAACTATTAAGGAATTTCAAGATGTTTTTCCTGAGGAGCTTCCTGGATTACCTCCGAACTGAGAAGTAGAGTTTGGAATTGACTTGCTGCCTGGTACGGCTCCAGTGTCCATCGTGCCCTATAGGATGGCACCGAATGAGTTGGTGGAACTGAAGGCACATGTGACAGCCCTATTTCGACCCTAGTTGGGAAGTGGTTTCGGGACCGCTAAACCGAGTCAAAGAAATTTTGATTTTTAATATTTTATGTCCAAAATAGGTGAACATTACATGTGTGTATTTGTGTGCTATGATTTTTGTCAAATTACATGTGTATTAAATTAAAGGACTTAGGTGGAAAGAATTAATTTTATGTGTGGCTAAATTGAAGAAGAGTAATTGCATAATAATGACAAAAACATGGATTTGCATGTTAAATTCACCTTTTTGAGGTGAGTGGCCGGCCATGATATGATGGGGTGCACTAAGTATGAATTTATTTGGTTATTTTATATGTATTTTAATTAAAAGTAATTAAATAATGAAAAACAAATAGGGAAAAGAATTTTTGTTCATCTTTTCTTCTTCTAGCCGAAACTTGGTGATAGAAAAGGGAAAGATATCCCTAAAGCATTAGGCACCCTCTTTTGATTTTTAAGGTATGTTTTGAATGTTGTTTTGAGTAAAAATTTATGATAATAGATTCATTTTTGTGTCCTTACCACTACCCATATGGAAATTTTGAGTTTGGTGATGGTATATGCTTTCGGCCTTGTAAATGAATTTTGAAATGTGGGTCATTTTCATGCTTTGACTTGTAATGGATATTGTTGAAGCTTAAGTTGATGAATTGTGCATATAGGGACATTATTTGGTATAGGGAATTTCGGTCAATTTGAGTTCGGTTAGTAGGTTGAACTTTGAGCTAGATATTGCATTGTGCATTTGGGTATTTGGAATCTAATATAGATGTTTCCCATGTATTGATAAAATATGGAGTTTAGTTGATGCTTGAGCTAAATTATAGGTGTTTCCATGTGAATTAAATGTTAGTTTAGAAATAGCTAATTTGTGAGTAATTTTACTCATGAATTGCCGATTTTGAATTGAGAAATGTCTTAAGAAATTTGATATGTTTCTTATTGAATTTTCATGGAATTTGCTATAAGGGAAATTGAGAGTGAAATGAGTTGGTAAATTGTTAATTATGTGACTTACGAAGCTAGTAAGACATTCGACTATATCTAGTGGAACATTTGAATTTGGTTTGGATATTTAATTAGAATTATAGTGCAAATTAAATTGGGATTGGTTAAGGCAAAACGTTAATATGCATTATGTGCTGGATATGTGTTTAAATAGGGATACTTGATATGAAATTAGTAGGACCTTGAATATTGACTTGGTTGTTTTATTTGAATGACCGAATGTGCTTAAATAATGTAAGAGTAAGTCCTTTGCTTAATTGTGATAGATTGATGGATAATCTAAATAAAGTTTGAAGCATTCGGCTATAAGATTTATATGCTTTAAAATGGTGTTATAAATGTTTAAACACCAAAAGGAAGTAAAGTCTTTAGTCACCCTTGTTAATTAGATAATTGAGATGTTTTGATTTAATTCATTATAGCATTCGGCAATGGGGTATGGTATGTTATTAAAAATGATTATTGATGGGTGGTTTGAAGTTTATGTATATGGGGTTTAAGGATGTTTTAATTATGACTAATGGTGTATATGAATTGGGCCGAATGTGTGTGGAAAATGTTAAGCGTGTGTTTCTTGTGTTAAATGAAAGAGAATTGATCAAATGAGTGGAATAAATAAGGTTTAATTTAAATTAAATTGTTTAATTTAGCTCAAGAGCCTAAAGGGACAGCATCGGACAAGGGAAAAGCTAAGGTTACGAAATAGTCGACCCGTACATATTCAAAAGGCACGAGGTAAGATTTAAGTAACGAAATTTAGCCTATTATCCAATTAAGCATGATGACTATGTCTAGTTTACTTATATTGGTATTGGTTATTGTAAATTACGTGAGGAAAATGGCAATTGAGCCGATAGTTTATATGAAATAAAGTTTTATGTACATTAATTTGATATGGGAAATACTTATGTGCTTATAAGCAAAGCATTTAGTGGACATGTTGTGGTATGTGTTAATGGAGGTGATAGGCAAGTGAGTGTTAAATTGAAAACAAATGTGTCAAAGGTATGTTTGATAGATCCGTTATATAAAGTTACAGTGTTATAACCGGGTTAAGTCCTGAAGGGCCTTTGCGCCAACGATATATCCGGGCTAAGTCCCGAAGAGCCTCTGAGCTGGTGTTATATCCAGGTTGTGTCCCGAAGGACATTTATGCCAGAGTTACATCCGAGTCAAGCCCCAAGAGCCTTAAAGCTAGAGTATAATTGGTTTAAGCCCAAAGGCAATAATGCTAAAATATGTACTATGTTGAAATCATCTCAAATGAAGGTATTTACTTCCGTAAGTAAATCAGGTATGTATCCACACTCGTTATGAAATGGAATTCGTTTAGATTTTTTCCACGAAATTGAGCTGAGATGCTCCAAGTGTTGTTTGAAGTTATATGTAAATGAATGACATACATAGGAGGTGTGAACCTCAACTTCTAATAGGTTTGTACTAAATTAAACCATGGATTTTGCACATATTAGATTTTGGGATGAAGATATAAGCTATAAGAGTACATGTGTAATTACATACTTAGCCGTGAATAATAGTGCATGCTTCGGCCAAGGGAAGGATGATAATATATATATACGATATGAATTTTGATTTTGAGAAATGAATAGGTTATGTATGTAAGATGATAGCCCATTTTGTTATATAGATGTTTGGTCATTTAGAAAAGTTTTTAACTTAAATGAATGAATGCTTAAAATTTAGATGCATTAAATTTTTAAAACTTATTAAGCATATAAATGCTTACTTCGTTACTTTGGTTTATCTATTTTATAGATTTCGGTACAGCTACGGTCTCGGGAATTTCCACGATTAAAGTCATCCACACTATCAAAGCATCTTTCGGTATTAGTATCTAAACTTTTAAAATGGCATGTATAGGCTTGAAACGTTGATACTTAATAAATATCTTTTGATGATGTAATTAAGTTTGGCCATGCAAAAATGGCTTACCTAAGTATTTTACTCTTATTTCTATGATGTTAAGTCGTGTATGATGTATGTGAATGGTAGTGAAGTTATATGTTGCAACTGGGCTCGAAAGTATGTCATATCATGATGTCTATGTTTTATGAAATGTGAGTGGCTTGAATGTGTATAACAATAATTTTGGGCACCTTTTGTTTGAGGTTCGGCCTGATAGTATGCCATGGGATACATTATTTTGGGCTTTGCTAAAAATTTTGACTTTCTTTTTACCATATGAATCGTAACGGTTTTATTTTAGGCAAAGGTGGTTTTAAAAGAAATGGTTAGGTGCTATCATCGATTCGTCATATGAGTTTCAAAATAATGGTCGGGTGATACCTCTTGACTCTCCTGCAACGGGAATGGGTCTAGGGATGTTACAGCACAAACCCAAGAGTTGTTGGATAGAGGTTTCATTAGACCAAGTGTGTCTCCGTGGGGAGCACCAATACTGTTCGTGAAGAAAAAAGATGGGACGATGAGTATGTGTATCGATTTCCGCTAGTTGAACAAACTAACGATAAAGAACAAGTATCCTTTTCCAAGAATCGACGATCTGTTTGACCATCTTAGAGGAGCTTCGGTATTTTCCAAGATTGACTTTCGGTCTGGATACCATCAGTTAAGGGTCAAGGAAGTAGATATACATAAGACATCATTCAGAACTCGGTATGGTCATTACGAGTTTCTGGTATTGCCATTTGGACTGACGAATGCACCCATAGCTTTCATGGATCTGATGAATCGAGTATTCCAACCTTATTTGGATCAATTTGTAGTCATCTTTATCGACGATATTTTGGTGTATTCGAAGACTGAGGAGAAGCATGATGAGCATCTCCGTATTGTTCTGCAAGTGTTGAGAGAGAAGTAACTCTAAGAAAAATTTAGTAAGTGTGAATTCTAGTTGCAAGAAGTGACTTCTGGGTCATGTTGTTTCTGCTGAGGGGATTAAGGTGGACCCTCGAAAAATTGAGGCGGTTTTGGATTGGAAGCCGCCGAGGTCAGTATCGGAAATTCGGAGTTTTCTAGGATTAGTAGGCTATTACAAAAGGTTTGTAGAGGGATTCTCTCTGATTACTGCACCATTAACGAAACTGCTAAGGAAATGAGTGTCTTTTGTATGGACTGAGAAATAGCAGGAAGCTTTTCATTAGCTGAAGAAGGTTTTGACTGTGGCAGCAGTTTGGATTCAGTCGGAGTCTGGGAAGGATTTCACTATGTACAGTGATGTGTCACATGTGGGACTAGGTTGTGTACTGATGCAAGAGGGTAAGGTGGTTGTTTATGCTTTGCGACAGTTTAAGCCTCACGAAGTGAATTACCTTACTCATGATCTAGAGCTGGCAGTAGTTATCTTCACGTTAAAAATCTAGAGATACTATCTGTATGGAGAAAAGTGTATTATATACACAGACCATAAGAGTCTCAAGTATCTGTTGACTTAGAAGAAGTTAAACCTTAGGCAACGAAGATGGATAGAGTTGCTTAAGGATTATGACTGTTCGATTGAATATCACCCAGGCAAGCCGAATGTGGTGGCTGATGCATTGAGCCGAAGGGCTGTAGCTGAGTTGAGAGCAATGTTTGCTCGTTTGAGTCTTTATGACGATGGAAGTTTGTTAGCGGAGTTACAAATGAGACCAACTTGGACTGAACAGATTAAAGAGAATCAGTTAGAGGATGATTCATTGGTTCCTCAGTTTTAACAAGTTGAGAATGAGGAGAATTCAGATTTTGGACTAAATACTGATGGAGTTCTGTGCTTTTGTGCAAGGGTTTGTATTCTGAAGGACTCTAACTTGAGGCAGTTAATCTTGAAAGAGGCTCATGGTGGACCTTGTGCCATGCATCCTGGAGGGAATAAGCTGTATCGAGACTTGAGGGAGTTGTATTGGTGGCCGAGACTTAAGTAAGAGGTGACTGAATTTGTGGGGAAATGTCTGACGTGCCAACAAGTAAAGGCTGAGCATGAACTGCCTTTTGGGTTGTTGCAGCCAGTGAAGATTTCACTTTGGAAGTGGGAAAGAGTAATTATGGATTTCCTGAGTGGGCTACCTTTGACACCCTCTAATAAAGACTCTGTATGGGTAATTCTCGATAAGTTAACGAAATCTGCCCATTTCATACCTGTCCGAACCAACTACTCACTTCAAAAGTTGGCCAAGTTGTATGTGGCAGAGATAGTGTGATTGCATGGGGTGCCAATTTCGATAATTTCTGATCGGGATCCTAGGTTTACATCTCGATTCTGGCAGAAGTTGCATGAGGCATTGGGTACGCTATTGGATTTTAGCACTGCTTTTCACTCTCAGACAGATGGACAGTCGGAAAGGGTTATTCAGGTTCTAAAGGACATGTTAAGGGGTTGTGTTATCGACTTTCGTGGTAGTTGGGAGGACTACATGCCATTGGCAGAATTTGCGTACAACAATAGTTATCAGGTGAGTTTTCAGATGGCTCCATATGCGGCACTTTATAGGCAAAGGTGTCGTACGCCTACCTGTTGGACAGAGTTGGGAGAACGACAGGTTCTTGGACCAAAGTTAGTGGCAGATACTGAGAATAAGATCAAAGACCGGTTAAAGGAGGCAGCTGATAGGCAAAAGTCGTACGCTGATCTAAAGCGTAAGGAAATTGAGTTCTTTGTAGGGGATATGGTATTTTTGAGGGTCTCGCCTTGGGAGAAAATCTTGAGGTTTGGCAAGAACGGCAAGTTGAGTCTTCAGTTTATTGGGCCTTATCGGGTTCTTAAATGGGTAGGGCCGGTAGCTTATCAACTGGAGTTACCGCTAGAGTTAGACCGTATTCATGACGTCTTTCATGTATCCATGCTACGACAGTATCGATCAGATGCTTCGCATGTCGTACCAGTGGAGGAGATTGAGGTAAAGACTGATTTGACTTTTGAAGAGGAGCCTGTGCAGATACTGGATCAAGAGGTCAAAGTGCTGAGGAGGAAGTCAGTACCTTTGGTAAAAGGTACTCTAGCGAAATCATGGCAGAGAAGAGGTGACTTGGGAGCCAGAAGAGGCGATGCGTGAACAATACCCTCAACTCTTTGGATCAGGTAAATTTCAAGGCCAAAATTTCTTTTAAGGGGTAGAGTTGTAACGCCCTGATTTTTGGGATTTTTCAAGATTTTTGTGATTTTGGTGAAATCTTGGAATTTTGTTGTTTGGTTATGAAATTTATGTTTTAAGTGTGTTAGTGGGCCTTTAGAAGGCCCAAGCTTAAATTAAAACGCGGTAGAATTATCGAATTTTAGACTTTCAGAGAAGGGGACTCGTGTAGGTAGTCTTTTAAGAAAAAGTGGATAATTTAAGACACAAGTGAGCCCTTGGTAAAGTGGCAATGTGGCACCACTTAGAGCCTAAAGAAGTGGCGTGTGAATGTGTGTAAGGGCCAGGGTTCAAGTCACAAGGTAAGCAGTAAGGTATTTTGTTTTTATGCTTGTGCCAGTCATGTGATGGAATTCAAGTGAAACTCTGATGGGAAGAGTTTGAAGTGCTCAAGAGATTAGAAATTTAGGAATTTAGGAAAGAGGATAAGGAGGAGAGAATTTAGGAATTTCAAATTGAAGCAAGAGGTGGCCGGGCAAGGGACTTGGTGTGTGCAATTTCGGCATATTGACTCTAGCTTTAGCATTTTTGACTTTTGAGAGTACTTGTGCCGATTTCTTGAGGGTAGCTTTCGAAATTTTGTCAATTTTCTTGGTGGCCGAATAGGTATAGTGGTTAGGCTTCTCCATTCATTCTTTTCCACTTCTTTTCTGTTCCAAAACCTGAAACTCTAAGTCTTAAGTCTTTTCTTGCCGATCTCTCTAAGCCAAACCCTCTCCTCTCCTCTCTCATCTCCTTTCTCTTCTACTTGCACCTAAGACCAAACCTATTCCTTTTTGTTATCTTTTTCCTTCCTTGCCGATTTCTCCTCCAAAAACTAAAACCACTATAGCCGATTATCCCTTTGGAACCATCTCTCTTTTCTTTTCAATCTTTCAAAAAGCCGAACTTCTAATCTCTCATCTCTTCTTCTACTGATTGTTTCTTCACTCCGTGAACTTCTCTTAACCTATTCTTCTTCTAAACCAAATCAAGTGTACTCTAGAATAGATCCAAAAGTCAAATCTTTTAGATCCACTCTCTGTTGGTGTTTGGGGTTAGATCTATAATAGATCTGGGATAGAGAGGTGTTTGGAAATGTTCTTCAACAAGTAGATCTCTTGGTAAGTAATCAAAACACCTTATTCATTCGTTATCTTGAGATTCAAGAAAAGCTGAAAACCCCTATGTAGGTTGACTATCGATTGAGGCTAGAGGCTCTGTTGGTCTTATTGTTTGGTTTGTTATGTGCTAGGGTTGACTGAAGGTGATCAATTGAGGAGTGTTGAAGGCTAGGACCAGTGGAGCAACTAGATGTAAGATCTAGGCATAGTTTCGGCAAAGGTAAGTGTATAAGAGACTAAGGTTATGGTGGCCGAATATGTATGTTGGGGTAGTAGTGGTTATTCGATTTGATTTTTAGATATTAACGTGATCTAAACGAATGTAGGATTGATTTGGAGCAAATCTTGTCATCGTCTGTCGTAAATCAGGTGTGTAAATGAACACCCTCTAGTAGACTAAATTGGCAAAAGCCGAAAAGCCAAAATACCGAAATTTCAGCATTTTGTGGGCTTGCAAGCGTGCGAGCGCTTGTGGGTCGGTTAAGACTGGTAAGATCAATTATTACGAATGGTAAGATGGACTCGTACGCAATTTCGTGCACCTCGATAAATTTGGGCCACGATGGGCTGAATTTGGGCCCAATGGGCTTACGGGCCCTTTTGGGTGGAAACTAGCGGTAAGTGGGTTCTAGTGATTTGTATGTTAAAACTGTTAAACTAGACATAGAATTTGGGCTAAAAGGGCCAAAATAGCTAAATGACACTGTAGGGCCCATTAGGGATTTTAGGACCCAATACCCTTAAATTGCTAAATGGGCTAGATAAGTTAACTGAGATAAAAATGAGACTGTTAATGACTAAAACATGCATAAAACCCTAAAAACTGGAAAAATTACTGAAATAACCCTTAAGGGTGAGAAATTACTATTTTACCCCTAGGTGCAAAATGGCCATTATACCCCTAGGGCTAAATTTGATTAAAATGCATGTTTTACTTTATCTGTTCACTGTATGCCATGACATATTTTACTGTTGCATGGGACTGGGTTTATTGATGGATGAAGTGCAAGTGGCATTGCCACGTTTACTGAAATGGGCTTTGCCTCATATTACTGAAAGGGGTTTTGCCTTGTATTACTGAAAAGGGGCTTTGCCTCAGATTTACTGTTAGTGGCTTGGCCACATTATCTGAGCAGCTATGCTGCGACTGTGGAGTGTAGTGGCTGGGTGGGTTGAGTTATTCCCCACATAGTGTGTAGGGCTGGTACAGGTGGAGTGTGGTGGATGGACATAGGATGGGCTTTGGGCTTTGCATACAGTATTGTTCTGTTCTGTTACTGTGATGGGCCTATGGGCCACACTATTTACTGAATAGGGCTAAGGTCCAGATTAACTGATTACTGAATAGGGCTTCGGCCCAGTATTTACTAAGACTGGATAGGGCTTAGGTCTAGTAAGCTTGAGCTGATTTGGGCTCTAGATGGGCTTTCTTTACACACTGAGTTTCCAAACTCACCCATTTTCTCCCATCCATGCAGGTGAGCCCTAGACTGGTGGAATTGGAGTTCGGAGGGATTCAGAGTGGCCACGTGGACTGCAAAGTTGGTTTTTAATTAAGTTATTTACTTCCTTATTTGTTTTTAATTATTTTCATTCTGGTTTTGGGTTGTAATAAGGCCACTTTAATTGTTTTATTTTGGGTTTTCAATTCTTTAATTATAGTTTATTTTCAATGATTTGAATAAGGCTGAGCAAGTTTTTCTTAAAACAAATCAACGTTTTCAAAACAAAACCCTCGTAACAAATGAATAACAAATCAATGATCAAGATATGGTAACAAGATAACTTTTAAACGGTTAGTGGATAGGACAAACACTAATTAAACCTGGATTTTCTCCCTAAATTACAGAAACGGTTTTACAAAGCTCACCCTAATCATAGTAGCTAGGAAGCGTGATTAGTCCTTCATTGATGTGGCACACCGGACTTGGTTGTAATGTCTGGGCCGCGTTTAGGGTGTTACAAGTGCAAGAAGAATTGAAGCTAGCCGAATATGGTAAGTGCTGACTGGTCAAGCAGTGGGAATTTGAATGGAAGGCTGCTGTCAGTGAAACAAGTCAAGCGGTGGAAGGGCATTAATTTGGACTGATTACTGGCTAATTTCTAGCTGCTAATAAAGGTTTAATTGTGGGAAGAATTGGCTGAATGTGGGACTATATTGGTGCTATACAATCATTTGAGATATAGCTAATAAAGGTTATAAATTGCTTTCCTTTTTGTTTTAAGCTTTGACCGAATGAGGGGGGGAAGCTTTTGGTTGCCAAATTAAAGGAAATTGAATTTGGGAAGAGTGTTGATTGACCGAAGGCACCATTTTCTTGCTCAACAAAAAAGTCTTGTGCCGATTTTGTTTTTCTCCCCTCTTGGTATTTTCCTTTCCATTCTTTTGATTCCCAATCAAATTCATCTCCACCCTTTTTGTTTGAACACACATATTCTTCCTTTCTGAATTCTTGCAAGTACTTTCTCTTCTCTTTTGGATTTTGCAAGTCAAGGCCAATTGTTTTTATTCTTTCATATTTCTTTTTTCATCACCTTGTCGAATTCATGTTTTGTCGAATGCCACTTTACCTTAAGAGCTGAATGTGGTTTTGAATCCATCGACCCTTAATTCTCTTTTTCTAGTTGACTCGTATTGTAACACCCCTGGACCCGTACCCGTCGTCGGAGGGTTAGGAGGCATTACACAACATTCATTTCATTCAACGTAATTTCACTAGCACAAATCATGACACAGATAGTTATGAGGAATAGCTTAACAGTTTATTGAATTACTAGTCGAAGTTATACAAATACAAACATAATCATACGTACATCATCAATTCCATGATCTCACAGGACCAAATACTTTAAGATCACTTTTTCAACTAGGTCGATTTACCAAGCTATAAACCATGCATATTGTATCATACTATCATACCGAATCTCAACCAAATAATTACATTCAATCAACATATGTTTCATAAAACATAGAGATTCAGATATAACATATTTCAAGTTTAATTTGTGAATTACAGAACATACACATCCATTCACGTATAGTATAATCAAATTTAAAACTTTAGTTTTGGATGCGACATATTTAAGTAAGCCATTTTCGCATGGCTAACTTAATTACAACACCAAAATCATATTGTTTAACACCAAAATGTCAAGCCTATACATGCCATTTTCAGGGTTTAGTTACAAAATACCGAAAGAAGTTTGTGATAGTATGGATGACTTTAACCCTGAAATTCCCGAGACCGTACCTGACGAACAAGATCTACAAAACAGAGAGTTAAGGCACTGAGTAAGCATTCATATGCTTAGTAAGTTTTGAGTAACAAAATCGTGTAAATGAGTAGCACAGTGATATTTAATTGTCTCCCTAACATTACTAGGCCGAATAGGAACAAATCTAAGATACCATTCCTATCATTCATGTTGTTCTAACATAACTACTATTATTTCATACCACAAGGTAATATCAATGTTTTTAACAAAATTCAATCTATAGCTGAATACATTCAACTCCGTTAACAATGTAACATTCATGCATATACACATACACCCCATATTTGTATATTTAACTCTTTGAATCTGAACTCATTTATCATAATCAAATCATAACCGTTTGAGTAATGTTAAACCATGGTCAAAGTATCCCCACCAAATTTCAAATTCACAAACCAGAGGCAATCAAGTTCTTGAACAAGATTGAGATATGTACCTGACTATCTTACGATGGGTAGTACATTGCTTAGATTTATTCTGACATTCATTATATAATTTCTTGCATGAAGACTCATGAAACTTCTAACCTGGGGTACGATGTTCGCACAAATGCCCTTCGGGTCCAAGCCCGGTCTTTAACATTGGCTTTGGAGCCCTTTGGAACTAAGTCCGGTCATATCACTAGCTCAAAAGCCCTTCGAGTCTAAGCTCGGATGTATCACTGGCTTGTAAGCCCTTCAAGTCTAAGCTCGAATATATCACTGGCTCGTAAGCCCTTCGAGTCTAAGCTCGGATGTATCACTGGCTCGTAAGCCGTTCGAGTCTAAGCTCGGATGTAAATCCCCAATTATTAATGATACATGTACGTTTATATCATATCACTTTTGAAATCATTTCCAATACTCAAATACAATCACAGCATGTTTACGACCTATACAAAAATCTAATTCACTGATCATAAATGAGGGGTACAGATTCACTTCAAGATATAACAAAATCAAAGGTTAACATTCAGTTTTCCAACATTTTCTCAGATTATCCTTTCCAGAACTACATTCGAATATGGCATTTTTAGTCTGAATTTATACATTCACATATGTACTATAATTTCATCATAATTATGAGCTAACATTCATTACTCAAGAACTTACCTCGTATCTTTTTGAGAAATTTCGATTTGACTATTCCGTGACCTTGGCCTTCCCTTTATCCGAAGGTGTCCCTATGTGCTCTTGAGCTTAATCAGAACAAAATTTAACTTATTAAAGTTCCATGTAAGACCGTTTATGGCCATATAACAACAAGGCTCAACAAGCACTCATTTTAAGACTTTAACTCTATAATATCGAATGCCCTTCCCCATTAACCACATACACTCACGTGCATTATTAATCATTTAAGTATGACTCATAGTTCATTCGGCCATTCAACATTCAAGGTCCTACTAATTTCACATCAAGTGTCCCTATTTAAACACATATACAAGCACATAATGCACATTAACATTTTGCGTTAACAAATCCTAATTTAATTTGCACCATAATCACTAACTAGATATCCAAACCGAATTCAATTGTTCCACTAGATATAGCCAAATGTCTTACTAGCTTAGTAAGTCACATAATTAGCAATATACCAACTCATTTCACTCTCAATTTCCCTTATAGAAAATTCCATAAAAAAATTCAATAAAAAACATATCAAATTTCTGAAGATATTTCTCAATTCAAAATCGGCAATTCATGAGTAAAATTACTCATAAATTAGCTATTTCTAAACTAACATTGAATTCACATGAAAACACATATAATTTAGCTCAAGCATCTACTAAACTCCCTACCTTATCAAAACATGAAAAACATCTATATTCAATTCCAAATAGCCGAATGCACAATGCATTACCTAGCTCAAAGTTCAACTTACGAACCGAACTCATGTTGACCAAAATTCCCAATACCAAATAGCGTCCCTATATGCACAATTCATCAACTTAAGCTTCAACAATATCCATTACAACTTAAAGCATGAAAACAACCCACATTTCAATATTCATTCACATAGCCGAATGCATATACCATCACTAAACTCAAAATTTCCATATGGGTAGTGGTAAGGACACAAAAATGAATCTATTATCACAAATTTACTCAAAACAACATTCAAAACATACCTTAATAGTCAAAAGAAGGTGTCGAAAGCTTTAGGGATATTTTTCCCTTTTCTTTCATCAAGTTTCGGCTAGGAAGAAGAAAGGATGAACGAAATTCTTTTTCCCATTTTGTTTTTCACTATTTAATCACTTCTAACTAAAATATAAATAAAAATAATTAAAGAAATTCACACTTAGTGCACCTTATCATATCATGGCCGGCCACTCTCCTCAAAAAGGTAAATTTGACATGTAAATCCATGTATTTACCAACATTATGCAATTACTCTTCTTCAATTTAGCCACACATAAAGTTAATTCTTCCCACCTAAGTCCTTTAATTTAAAACACATGCAATTTGACAAAATCATAGCACACAAATTCACACATGTAATGTTCACCTATTTTGGACATAGAATATTATAATAAAAAATTTCTTTGACTCGGTTTAGCGGTCCCAAAACCACTTCCCGACTAGGGTCGAAATAGGGCTGTCACAACTCTCCCCCCTTTAGGGATTTTCGTCCCCAGAAATCTTACCTGAAAATAGATTTGGACATCTTTCTTTCACAACATTCTCGAGCTCCTAAGTTGCTTCCTCGATCCTGTGCTTGAGCCACAGCACTTTTAGTAACGGAACCTTTTTATTTCGTAGTTCTTTAACCTCTCGAGCTGGAATTCGGATAGGTTCCTCTTCATAACTCAAATCAGGTTGAATTTCAACTTTCGACGGATTAATCACATGCGAAGGATCGGATCTATAATGACAGAGCACTGACACATGAAAAATGTTGTGGATCTTTTCAAGTTCAGGGGGCAAACTCAATCTATAAGCAACTGGCCCAATCCGTTCTGATATTTCATACGGTCCAATGTATCTCGGACTCAACTTGCCTTTACGGCCAAAACGGAGTATCTTTTTCCACGGTGAAACTTTTAGAAACACTTTATCGCCAACCTGATATTCGATATTTTTACGTTTCAGATCCGCGTACGATTTTTGCCGATCAGATGCTGCTTTCAAACTAACTCGAATCGTCTCCACTTTCCGTTCAGCCTCTTTAACTAAATCAACCTCGAAAATCTTATTCTCACTAAGCTCGGTCCAAAACAGAGGTGTACAACATCTTCGACGGTAAAGAGCTTCGTAGGGTGCCATCTGAATACTCCATTAGAAACTGTTGTTATACGCGAATTCAATTAGGGGCAAATATTTTTCCCACGAACCGCTAAACTCGAGAATGCAACATCTCAACATATCCTCGAGTACCTGAATAACTCGTTCAGATTGACCGTCAGTCTGCGGATGAAATGCGGTGCTAAAATGGAGCTTAGTACCCAATGCCTCATGCAATTTCTTCCAAAATCGCGAAGTAAATCGAGGATCTCGGTCTGAAACAATAGAAGTCGGCACTCTGTGCAATCGCACAATCTGGGAGATGTACAATTCCGCTAGCTTATCAAGTGAATAATCTGTACGAACCAGGATGAAATGAGCTGATTTGGTTAGTCTATCCACAATAACCCAAATAGAATCCTTTTTACTCGTTGTTGGCGGTAATCCAGACACAAAGTCCATTGTAACTCGATCCCACTTCCACTCGGGTATCAAAATCAGCTGAAGCAATCCCGAAGGTACCTGATGTTTCGGTTTTACTTGCTGATGCACCAGCCACCTAGATACAAATTCAGAGATGTCCCGCTTCATATCGTGCCTTCAATATTGTCATTTCAAGTCATTATACATTTTTGTGCTACCTGGATGAACTGACATTCGGCTATTATGGGCTTCATTCAAAATCGTCGAAACTAGCTCAGAATTTCTCGGAACACACAATCGGTCCCTAAATCTCAAACAATCTTTTTCATCAATTCGAAACTCTGTATCCTGACCCGACATACATTAAGCTCGCTTAGCAATCAAGTCATTATCAACTTTCTGAGCATCACATATTTGCCGTACAAACGCTGACTCTGCTGTTAATTCGGCTACCAACTCATCATCTGCCGACATCGTTAATTTCATGTTCATAGCTCGCAAGGAAAATAGAGATTTTCAGTTAAAAGCATCTGCAACTACATTTGCTTTTCTCGGGTGATAATCAATAACAAGCTCATAGTCTTTAAGCAATTCTAGCCACCGCCTTTGTCTCAAATTCAAATCCCTTTGAGTCATCAGATACTTGAGACTTTTGTGATCAGAGAAGATGTGACATTTCTCACCAAACAGGTAGTGTCACCAGATCTTCAGGGCAAAAACAATAGCAGCTAGCTCGAGATCATAGGTCAGATAATTTCGCTCGTGAGGTTTCAAATGTCTCGAAGCATAAGCGACAACTCGACCCTCTTGCATCAAAACGCAGCCTAAACCATTCAGAGATGCATCACTATAAACTACAAACTCTTTACCGGATTCTGGCTGAACTAACACTGGAGCTTCCGTCAAAAGGGTTTTTAACTGTTTGAAGCTTTGCTGACACTTATCCAACCACTCGAACTTGACCTCTTTTTGCAGCAGTTTCGTCAACGGAGTCGCAATCATCGAGAAACCTTTGACGAATCATCGGTAATAACCGGCAAGTCCTAAGAAGCTTCGAACCTCAGAAACATTTTTAGGGGGCTTCCAGTCAAGAATAGCTAAAATTTTATTCGGATCAACTCGAATGCCTGAAGCAGACACTATATGCCCCAAAAAGCCGACCTCACGCAACCTGAACTCGCACTTACTGAATTTTACATGCAATTGATTTTCACGTAAAGTCTGAAGTACAAGTCTCAAATGCTCGGCATGCTCGATCTCATCGCGAGAGTAAATCAAAATATCATCGATGAACACTACTACAAAACGGTCCAAAAATGGCCTAAACACCCGGTTCATCAAATCCATGAAAACCGCAGAGGCATTATTGAGCCCAAACAGAATCATTAAGAATTCGTAGTGTTCGTATCTCGTTCTAAATACGGTCTTCGGCACATCAGAATCTCTAACTCTCAACTGGTAGTAACCAGATCACAGATCAATCTTCAAAAACACTGAAGCTCCTTTCAACTGATCAAACAAGTCGTCAATTCGGGGCAACGGATACTTATTCTTTACAGTGGCTTTATTCAGTTGTCGATAGTCGATGCACATTCTCATCGTCCCGTCTTTCTTTTTCACAAACAAAACTGGCGTACCCCAGGGTGAGAAACTTGGTCGTGCGAAACCTCTATCTGTCAACTCTTGCAGCTGAGATTTCAGTTCTTTTAATTTGGTAGGTGCCATACGATACTAGGTAATCAAAATCAGAGTCGTACCCAGAACCAATTCTATACCAAACTCAACCCTCTCTAATAGGCGATAATCCTGGCAATTCCTCGGGAAACACATCCAGATACTCTCTAACCATCGGTACAATCTCAAGTCTTCGTTCAGACACTTTATCGTCTAGCACATAGGCTAGATATGCTTTATAACCCTTTTTCAAGTACTTTTGAGCTGACATGGAAGTGATGACGGCAGGTAGCCCGTTTAAATCAGTGGATTCAATTCGGATTATTTCATTATTCGAACATTGCAAATAAATAGTCTTTCGCTTGCAATTCACTATCACGTCATGAATAGTCAACCAATTTATTCCGAGAATAATATCAAATTCATCAAAGGGTAAAAGCATCAGATCAGCCGGAAAATAGGAATCTCGAACCATTAGGGGACATTTCTTGAATACTTTATCAACCAAAACACAACGACCCAAAGGATTCGACACTCGAATTACGAACTCAGTAGACTCGACAGGGAGAGTCTTACTGGAGGTTAAAGTTTCACACACATATGAATGGGTCGAACCGGGATCAATTAGAGGGATAACATCAGTGTTAAAGAGAGTGAAGTACCAGTAATAACATCCAGAGAAGAAGCCTCCTTACTGGCACGAATAGCATACGCTCCTGCAGGTGCTCGAGCCTCGGATCTGACTGTAGTGTCTCTAGTCCCCCTCTGACTACCACTAGTATTACCTCCTTGCCGCGGTGGTCTACCCCGTGTAGCCGTGCCACTAGTTCTCTGACTCGAACCGGAAGTGCATTCATCAACTTTTGGACAATCTTTAATAAAATGATCTGTAGATCTGCATCGGAAGCAGGAGCGGTCATGATGTCTATAGCTCCCCGGGTGCCATTTACCACAGTGTTTACACTCAGATCTGTCCCGACATTCATTTCCAACACTGGCAACTGAAGTAGCTCGCGAACTCACAGGTGGTCAATGATGATCTCGTTTAGAAAAACCCAAAGTATACTTGGATCAGCCCGAGTCATCTCTAATCTTTTTGGACGATTGCTAAATAGAATTTCCCGCAGATCTCTTACTAAACTCTCTAGCTCCCTCCTCGGCTTTTCTTTTCTCATTACCGAGCTCTTTGGCTTTGCAAGCTCGCTCGACTAACACGACAAATTCTTTAATTTCCAGAATTCCCACTAGCAGTATGATTTCTTCGTTTAACCCATCCTCGAAACGCTTACACATAATAGCCTCGGAGGATACACATTTGCGAGCATATCAGCTGAGACGCACGAATTCTCTCTCGTATTTGGTTACTGACATCTGGCCTTGTTTAAGCTCAAGAATTTCTTTCCATTTCTGATCGATGAACCTCTGACTAATATATTTCTTACGGAACTCGGTTTGGAAAAACTCCCAGGTGACTCGCTCTTTCGGAACAACAGAAACTAGGGTATTCCACCAGCAGTAGGCAGCGTCACATAACAGAGATATCGCACATTTCAGACACCCCTCGGGTGTGCAGGACAGTTCATCAAACACTCGAATGGTATTATCGAGCCAAAACTCGGCCCGCTCAGCATCATCACTAGGAGTAGCCCGAAACTCCTCAGCCCCGTATTCTCTAATTTTGTCGACTGGGGGCCTACTTGATCTCATCGAATCAGTCACAGGAGGGGCCACATAGGTTGGGAGCGGAGCATTCGGAGGCGGGGGTTGTGGGACAGCCGGATTCGATCTAAGAAATTGAGCAAACCAGTCACTCATCATCGTGTAAAAGGTTGTCTCGTGTCATCATCCCGATGACTATTATTCGACTGAGAGGCATTCGGTGCTATCCCTTGCACGGGAGCAGGCGGTACACTCTCGACATCATTCGCTACGGCCCGATCAGGTTCGGGATCCATTCTATACCAAAAAATCACATTTCAGATGTCAGAAGTCATCACACTATCACATTAACATAAAATGGCATGTATAGCTAGACTCAGACTTACCACGGTAGCCCGAGAATCGACTAAGTCGTGGCTCTGCTACCAATAAAATGTAACACCCCTGGACCCGTACCCGTCGCCGGAGGGTTAGGAGGCATTACACAACATTCATTTCATTCAACGTAATTTCACTCGCACAAATCATGACACAGATATTTATGAGGAATAGCTTAACAGTTTATTGAATTACTAGTCGAAGTTATACAAATACAAACATAATCATACGTACATTATCAATTCCATGATCTCACATGACCAAATACTTTAAGATCACTTTTTCAACTAGGTCGATTTACCAAGCTATAAACCATGCATATTGTATCATACTATCGTACCGAATCTCAACCAAATAATTACATTCAATCAACATATGTTTCATAAAACATAGAAATTCAGATATAACATATTTCAAGTTTAATTTGCGAATTACAAAACATGCACATCCATTCACGTGCAGTATAATCAAATTTAAAACTTTAGTTTTGGATGCAAGGTATTTGAGTAAGCCATTTTTGCATGGCTAACTTAATTACAACATCAAAATCATATTGTTTAACACCAAAATGGCAAGCCTATACATGCCATTTTCAGGGTTTAGTTACAAAATACCGAAAGAAGTTTGTGATAGTATGGATGACTTTAACCCTGAAATTCCCGAGACCGTAGCTAACGAACAAGATCTACAAAAACAGAGAGTTAAGGCACTGAGTAAGCATTCATATGCTTAGTAAGTTTTGAGTAATAAAATCATGTAAATGTGTAGCACAGTGATATTTAATTGTCTCCCTAACATTACTAGGCCGAATAGGAACAAATCTAAGATACGATTCCTATCATTCATGTTGTTCTAACATAACTACTATTATTTCATACCACAAGGTAATATCAATGTTTTTAACAAAATTCAATCTATAGCCGAATACATTCAACTCCGTTAACAATGTAACATTCGTACATATACACATACACCCCATATTTGTATATTTAACTCTTTGAATCTGAACTCATTTATCATAATCAAATCATAACCGTTTGAGTAATGTTAAACCATGGTCAAAGTATCCCCACCAAATTTCAAATTCACAAACCAAAGGCAATCAAGTTCTTAAACAGGATTGAGATATGTACCTGACTATCTTACGATGGGTAGTACACTGCTTAGATTTATTCCGACATTCATTATATAATTTCTTGCATGAATACTCATGAAACTTCTAACCTGGGGTACGATGTTCGCACAGTTGCCCTTCGGGACCAAGCCCGGTCTTTAACACTGGCTCTGGAGCACTTCGGAACTAAGTCTGGTCATATCACTGGCTCAAAAGCCCTACGAGTCTAATCTTAGATGTATCACTGGCTTGTAAGCCCTTCAAGTCTAAGCTCGGATATATCACTGGCTCGTAAGCCCTTCGAGTCTAAGCTCGGATGTATCACTAGATCGTAAGCCATTCGAGTCTAAGCTCGGATGTAAATCCCCAATTATTAATGATACATGTACGTTTATATCATATCACTTTTGAAATCATTTCCAATACTCAAATACAATCACAGCATGTTTACGACCCATACAAAAATCTAATTCACTGATCATAAATGAGGGGTACAGATTCACTTCAAGATATAACAAAATCAAAGGTTAACATTCGGTTTTCCAACATTTGCTCAGATTATCCTTTCCACAACCACATTCGAATATGGCATTTTTAGTCTGAATTTATACATTCACATATGTACTATAATTTCATCATAATTATGAGCTAACATTCATTACTCAAGAACTTACCTCGTATCTTTCTGAAAAATTTCGATTTGACTATTCTGTGACCTTGGCCTTCCCTTTATCCGAAGCTGTCCCTATGTGCTCTTAAGCTTAATCAGAACAAAATTTAACTCATTAAAGTTCCATGTAAGACCGTTTATGGCCATATAACAACAAGGCTCAACAAGCATTCATTTTAAGACTTTAACTCTATAATATCGAATGCCCTTCCCCATTAACCACATATACTCACGTGCATTATTAATCATTTAAGTATGACTCATAGTTCATTCGGCCATTCAACATTCAAGGTCCTACTAATTTCACATCAAGTGTCCCTATTTAAACACATATACAAGCACATAATGCACATTAACATTTTGCCTTAACAAATCCCAATTTAATTTGCACCATAATCACTAACTAGATATCCAAACCGAATTCAATTGTTCCACTCGATATAGCCGAATGTCTTACTAGCTTAGTAAGTCACATAATTAGCAATTTACCAACTCATTTCACTCTCAATTTCCCTTATAGAAAATTCCATAAAAAAAATTCAATAAGAAACATATCAAATTTCTTAAGATATTTCTCAATTCAAAATCGGCAATTCATGAGTAAACTTACTCACAAATTAGCTATTTCTAAACTAACATTGAATTCACATGAAAACACATATAATTTAGCTCAAGCATCTACTAAACTTTCTACCTTATCAAAACATGAAAAACATCTATATTCAATTCCAAATAGCCGAATGCACAATGCATTACCTAGCTCAAAGTTCAACTTACTAACCGAACTCATGTTGATCGAAATTCCCAATACCAAATAATGTCCCTATATGCACAATTCATCAACTTAAGCTTCAACAATATCCATTACAACTTAAAGCATGAAAACAACCCACATTTCAATATTCATTCACATAGCCGAATGCATATACCATCACCAAACTCAAAATTTCCATATGGGTAGTGGTAAGGACACAAAAATGAATCTATTATCACAAATTTACTCAAAACAACATTCAAAACATACCTTAATAGTCAAAAGAAGGTGTCGAATGCTTTAGGGATATTTTTCCCTTTTCTTTCATCAAGTTTCGGCTAGGAAGAAGAAAGGATGAACGAAATTCTTTTTCCCATTTTGTTTTTCACTATTTAATCACTTCTAACTAAAATATAAATAAAAATAATTAAAGAAATTCACACTTAGTGCACCTTATCATATCATGGCCGACCACTCACCTCAAAAAGGTAAATTTGACATGCAAATCCATGTATTTGACAACATTATGCAATTACTCTTTTTCAATTTAGCCACACATAAAGTTAATTCTTCCCACCTAAAGTCCTTTAATTTAAAACACATGCAATTTGACAAAATCATAGCACACAAATTCTCACATGTAATGTTCACCTATTTTGGACATAAAATATTATAATAAAAAATTTCTTTGACTCGGTTTAGCGGTCCCGAAACCACTTCCCAACTAGGGTCGAAATAGGGCTGTCACAACTCTCCCCCTTTAGGAATTTTCATCCCCAGAAATCTTACCCGAAAATAGATTTGGACATCTTTCTTTCACAACATTCTCGAGCTCCTAAGTTGCTTCCTCGATCCTGTGCTTGAGCCACAGCACTTTTACTAACAGAACCTTTTTATTTCGTAGTTCTTTAACCTCTCGAGCTAGAATTCGGATAGGTTCCTCTTCATAACTCAAATCAGGTTGAATTTCAACTTTTGTCGGATTAATCACATGCGAAGGATCGGATCTATAATGACGAAGCACTGACACATGAAAAAAGTTGTAGATCTTTTCCAGTTCAGGGGCAAACTCAATCTATAAGCAACTGGCCCAATCCGTTCCGATATTTCATACGGTCCAATGTATCTCGGACTCAACTTGCCTTTACGGCCAAAACAAAGTATCTTTTTCCACGGTGAAACTTTCAGAAACACTTTATCGCCAACCTGATATTCGATATTTTTACGTTTCAGATCCACGTACGATTTTTGATGATCAGATGCTGTTTTCAAACTAACTCAAATCGTCTCCACTTTCCGTTCAGCCTCTTTAACTAAATCAACCTCGAAAATCTTATTCTCACTAAGCTCGGTCCAAAATAGAAGTGTACGAGATCTTCGACTGTAAAGAGCTTCGTAGGGTGCCATCTGAATACTCGATTAGAAACTGTTGTTATACGCGAATTCAATCAGGAGCAAATATTTTTCCCACGAACTGCTAAACTTGAGAATGCAACATCTCAACATATCCTCGAGTACCTTAATAACCCGTTCAGATTGACCGTTAGTCTGCGAATGAAATGCGGTGCTAAAATGGAGCTTAGTACCCAATGCCTCATGCAATTTCTTCCAAAATCGCGAAGTAAATCGAAGATCTCGGTCTGAAACAATAGAAGTCGGCACTCTGTGCAATCGCACAATCTGGGAGATGTACAATTCCGCTAGCTTATCAAGTGAATAATCTGTACGAACCGGGATGAAATGAGCTGATTTGGTTAGTCTATCCACAAAAACCCAAATAGAATCCTTTTTACTCGGTGTTGGCGGTAATCCAGACACAAAGTCCATTGTAACTTGATCCCACTTCCACTCGGGTATCAAAATCGGCTGAAGCAATCCCGAAGGTAACTGATGTTCTGCTCTTACTTGCTGACACACCAAACACCTAGATACAAATTCAAAGATGTCCCGCTTCATATCGTGCCACCAATATTGTCGTTTCAAGTCATTATACATTTTTGTGCTACCCAGATGAACTGACATTCGGCTATTATGGGCTTCATTCAAAATCGTCGAAACTAGCTCAGAATTTCTCGGAACACACAATCGGTCCCTAAATCTCAAACAATCTTTTTCATCAATTTGAAACTCTGTATCCTCACCCGACATACATTGAGCTCGCTCAGCAATCAAGTCATTATCGACTTTCTGAGCATCACATATTTGCTGTACAAACACTGACTCTGCTCTTAATTCGACTACCAACTCATCATCTGCCGACATCGTTAATTTCACGTTCATAGCTCGCAAGAAAAATAGAGATTTTCGGCTAAGAGCATCTGTAACTACATTTGTTTTTCCCTGGTGATAATCAATAACAAGCTCATAGTCTTTAAGCAATTCTAGCACCGCATTTGTCTCAAATTTAAATCCCTTTGAGTCATCAGATACTTGAGACTTTTGTGATCGGAGAAGATGTGACATTTCTCACCAAACAGGTAGTGTCACCAAATCTTCAGGGCGAAAACAATAGCAGCTAGCTCGAGATCATGAGTCGGATAATTTTGCTCGTGAGGTTTCAACTGTCTTGAAGCATAAGCGACAACTCAACCTTTTTGCATCAAAATGCAGCCTAAACCATTCAAAGATGCATCACTATAAACTACAAACTCTTTGCCGGATTCTGGCTGAACTAACACTAGAGCTTCCGTCAAAAGAGTTTTTAACTGTTCGAAGCTTTGCTGACACTTATCCAACCACTCGAACTTGACCTCTTTTTGCAGCAGTTTCGTCAAAGGAGTCGCAATCATCGAGAAACCTTTGACGAATCGTCGGTAATAATTGGCAAGTCCTAAGAAGCTTCGAACCTCAGAAACATTTTTAGAGGGCTTCCAGTCAAGAATATCTGAAATTTTATTCGGATCGGCTCGAATGCCTGAAGCAGACACTATATGCCCCAAAAAGCTGACCTCACGCAACCAGAACTCGCACTTACTGAATTTCGCATATAATTGATTTTCACGTAAAGTCTAAAGTACAAGTCTCAAATGCTCGGCATGCTCGATCTTATCGCGAGAGTAAATCAAAATATCATCGATGAACACTACTACAAAACGGTCCAAAAACGGCCTAAACACCTGGTTCATCAAATCCATGAAAACCGCAGGAGCATTAGTGAGCCCAAACGGCATCACTAAGAATTCGTAGAGTCCATATCTCGTTCTGAATGCAGTCTTTGGCACGTCAGAATCTCTAACTCTCAACTGGTAGTAACCAGATCACAGATCAATCTTCGAAAACACTAAAGCTCCTTTCAACTGATCAAACAAGTCGTCAATTCGGGGCAACGGATACTTATTCTTTACAGTGGCTTTATTCAATTGTCGATAGTCGATGCACATTCTCATCATCCCGTCTTTCTTTTTCACAAACAAAACCGGCGTACCCCAGGGTGAGAAACTCAGTCGTGCGAAACCTCTATCTGTCAACTCTTTCAGCTGAGATTTTAGTTCTTTTAATTCGGTAGGTGCCATACGATACGGGGTAATCGAAATTAGAGTTGTACCCGAAACCAATTCTATATCAAACTCAACCCTCTAATAGGCGGTAATCCCAGCAATTCCTCGGGAAACACATCCGGGTACTCTCTAACCACAGGTACAGTCTCAAGTCTTCGTTCAGACACTTTATCGTCTAGCACATAGGCTAGATATGCTTTATAACCCTTTTTCAAGTACTTTTGAGCTGAGATGGAAGTGATGACGGCAGGTAGCCCATTTAAATCAGTGGATTCAATTCGGATTATTTCATTATTCGAACATTACAAATAAATAGTCTTTCGCTTGCAATTCACTATCACGTCGTGAACAGTCAACCAATCCATTCTGAGAATAATATTAAATTCATCAAAGGGTAAAAGCATCAGATCAGCCGGAAAATAGGAATCTCGAACCATTAGGGGACATTTCTTGCATACTTTATCAACGAAAACACAACGACCCAAAGGATTCGACACTCGAATTACGAAGTCAGTAGACTCGATAGGAAGAGTCTTACTGGAGGCTAAAGTTTCACACATATATGAATGGGTCGAACCGGTATCAATTAGAGCAATAACATCGGTGTTAAAGAGAGTGAAAGTACCAGTAATAATATCTGGAGACGAAGCCTCCTCACGGGCACGAATAGCATACGCTCTGGCAGGTGCTCGAGCCTTGAATCTGACTGCAGTGTCTCTAGTCCCTCTCTGACTACCACTAGTATTACCTCCTCGCCGCGGTGGTCTGCCCCGTGTAGCCGTGCCACTAGTTCTCTGACTCGGACCGGAAGTGCATTCATCAACTTTTGGACAATCTTTAATAAAATGATCTGTAGATCCGCATCGGAAGCAGGAGCGGTCATGATGCCTACAGCTCCCCGGGTGCCATTTACCACAGTGTTTACATTCAGATCTATCCCGACGTTCATTTCCAACACTAGCAACTGAAGTAGCTCGCGAACTCACAGGTGGTCGATGATGATCTCGTTTAGAAAAACCCGAAGTATACTTGGATCGGCTCGAGTCATCTCTAATCTTCTTGGACGATTGCTGAATAGAATTTCCCGCAGATCTTTTACTGAACTCTCTAGCTCCCTCCTCGGCTTTTCTTTTCTCATTACCGAGCTCTTTGGCTTTGCAAGCTCGCTCGACTAACACGACAAATTCTTTAATTTCCAGAATTCCCATTAGCAGTCTGATTTCTTCGTTTAACCCATCCTCAAAACGCTTACAGATAATAGCCTCGGAGGATACACATTCGCGAGCATATCGGCTGAGACGCAAGAATTCTCTCTCGTATTCGGTTACTGACATCTGACCTTGTTTAAGCTCAAGAAATTCTTTCCATTTCTGATCGATGAACCTCTGACTGATATATTTCTTACAGAACTCGGTTTGGAAAAACTCCCAGGTGACTCGCTCTTTCGGAACAACAGAAACCAGGGTATTCCACCAGTAGTAGGCAGCGTCACATAACAGAGATACCGCACATTTCAGACACTCTTCGGGTGTGCAGGACAGTTCATCAAACACTCGAATGGTATTATCGACCCAAAACTCAGCCCGCTCAGCATCATCACTAGGAGTAGCCCAGAACTCCTCAGCCCTGTATTTTCTAATTTTGTTGACTGGGGGCCTACTTGATCTCATCGGATCGGTCACAGGAGGGGCCACATAGGTTGGGAGCGGAGCATTCGGAGGCGGGGGTTATGGGACAGCCGGATATGATCTAAGAAATTGAGCAAACCAGTCACTCATCACCGTGTAAAAGGCTTGTCTCGTGTCATCGTCCCGATGACTATTATTCGGTTGAGAGTCATTCGGTGCTGTCCCTTGCGCGGGAGTAGGCGCTACGCTCTCGACATCGTCCGCTACGGCTCGATCAGGTTCGGGATCCATTCTATACCAAAAAATCACATTTCATATGTCGGAAGTCATCACACTATCACATTAGCATAAAATGGCTCAGACTTACTACGGTAGTCCGAGAATCGACTAAACCGTGGCTCTGATACTAATAAAATGTAACACCCCTGGACCCATACCCGTCGCTGGAGGGTTAAGAGGCATTACACAACATTCATTTCATTCAACGTAATTTCACTTGCACAAATCATGACACAGATATTTATGAGGAATAGCTTAACAGTTTATTGAATTACTAGTCGAAGTTATACAAATACAAACATAATCATACGTACATCATCAATTCCATGATCTCACAGGACCAAATACTTTAAGATCACTTTTTCAACTAGGTCGATTTACCAAGCTATAAACCATGCATATTGTATCATACTATCATACCGAATCTCAACCAAATAATTACATTCAATCAACATATGTTTCATAAAACATAGAAATTCAGATATAACATATTTCAAGTTTAATTTGCGAATTACAAAACATACACATCCATTCACGTGCAGTATAATCAAATTTAGAACTTTAGTTCTGGATGCAAAGTATTTGAGTAAGCCATTTTCGCATGGCTAACTTAATTACACTATCAAAATCTTATTGTTTAACACCAAAATGTCAAGCCTATACATGCCATTTTCAGGGTTTAGTTACAAAATACTGAAAGAAGTTTGTGATAGTATGGATGACTTTAACCCTGAAATTCCAGAGACCGTAGCTAACGAACAAGATCTACAAAACAGAGAGTTAAGGCACTGAGTAAGCATTCATATGCTTAGTAAGTTTTGAGTAATAAAATCGTGTAAATGAGTAGCACAGTGATATTTAATTGTCTCCCTAACATTACTAGGCCGAATAGGAACAAATATAAGATAGCATTCCTATCATTCATGTTGTTCTAACATAACTACTATTATTTCATACCACAAGGTAATATCAATGTTTTTAACTAAATTCAATCGATAGCCGAATACATTCAACTCCGTTAACAATGTAACATTCGTGCATATACATATACACCCCATATTTGTATATTTAACTCTTTGAATCTGAACTCATTTATCATAATCAAATCATAACCGTTTGAGTAATGTTAAACCATGGTCAAAGTATCCCCACAAAATTTCAAATTCACAAACCAAAGGCAATCAAGTTCTTGAACAAGATTGAGATATGTACCTAACTATCTTACGATGGGTAGTACATTGCTTAGATTTATTCCGACATTCATTATATAATTTCTTGCATGAATACGCATGAAAATTCTAACCTGGGGTACGATGTTCGCACATATGCCCTTCAGGACCAATCCCGGTCTTTAACACTGGCTTTGGAGCCCTTCGAAACTAAGTCCGGTCATATCACTGGCTCAAAAGCCCTTCGAGTCTAAGCTCGGATGTATCACTGGCTTGTAAGCCCTTCAAGTCTAAGCTCGGATATATCACTGGCTCGTAAGCCCTTCGAGTCTAAGCTCGGATGTATCACTGGCTCGTAAGCCCTTTGAGTCTAAGCTCGGATGTAAATCCCCAATTATTAATGATACATGTACATTTATATCATATCACTTTTGATGTAACACCCTACACCCCTGTCCGTCGCCGGAATAGGGTATTAAGGTATCACATATATAATACAACCTACCGAGGTTCATAGTTACACACTAGACATAGATTCCTTGAGTTTTATAACCAAATGTATAACACTTGTAAATAGGTTCGGTCAGTACGTCATATCTCATTAAAAGCATTTCATAAGCATGCTAGCAAATCTCTACCTTGTGGCTACTAACAATTTGGCTAAATCGAACATTTCAATAACCGATCACCATATTAGAAATTCATTTCATATTGGGTACTAACCAAATATCATGCCACAACATCGAATCATATGAGAATCATCCAAACACATATAATCAAACTCGAAGACTAAGCAAGCCATTTTCGCATGGCTAGAAATATTTACAACTCAAAATGTAGTTTGATTCAACAGAAGGAGATTAGCCTATACATGCCATTGATCCAAAAATAATCATCAAAAGTACCAAAATAACAGCGATAGTGTAGGTGATTAAGGCTTCAATCCCCGAGTCCGTAGCTTCCAAAAAGAGATCTATAAAACAGAGGAAACAAGGGAAACGGAGTAAGCATTACAATGCTTAGTAAGTTTTAAGCAATGACAACAGATAAAGCATCAAATTATAGCATAGTTGTTCGTATTTTTGTTTCCCTCTTCTTTTAGGTAAGTCCCCCTTTTTTTCAAACATATACATTCACATCATATACGAAAGTGGATAGCTTTCACTTATAGTAAATTCACGTAAACATATACATGTCACAAAATTCACATAACATTTCACATAGGCCAAATGTACTTTGACCATATTAATAATCTCATTTCATGCACACATATGAAATCACATAATGACCTTAGTATTCGGTCCAAAAATCCAGCTTGCATATAAGCTAAGGGTACATACCTGTATAACTTAACACTTTAAGCGCATTCATTAGCAATCGTTACCTTGAAGACCATTAGTCTTAGGATTTACTCGCATCATCATCGAGATCTTTAGCTCGGGTAAAACTCTATACATAGCCATCGGGTCTCTACCCCGGATATAATCTCCGCATATAGCCTTCGGGTGTTAACCCGGACATCATCTCTGCATATAGCCTTCAGGTCTTAACCCGGACATAGTCTCCACATATAGTCAGCGGGACTTAATCCCGAATTCGCATCACAAATTCTCATACATATATATATATTCGCATGTGGCCAAGGTTCACATAGCAAGATTGCACTTGTAATTCAATCATTTCATGTGCATACAAACATATAACATGCTTCTCGCCTTTATATCATAAATATATATAATTCAAAACTTATACACGTATACTCTTCTTTTCTAGACTTTCAGCGCGATGATCAAACATACATAAGCAATGCATTTCCAATCTCAATTTCGGTCCTTTTCTCTATGAGCCATTCGGCTATATAGCAAACATGAATAAGGTTTCTTTCTCAATGGGACATCATTCAAATATCAGCATGTATATCATGGCATTTTAACTTAAATACCGAATTCGATTACTCAAAACTTACCTTGAACTTTCCCGAGAAATTACGAGTTGGCTATTCGACCACTTTAGCCTTCCCTTTATCCGAACTCGTCCCTCTATGCTCTTGAGCTAAATAAAACATTTAACTCTATTAATCCTTATTCAAGCATCTCAATGAATCATTTTCACTTAGTCAAATAATACATGCATATTCTTCTCATTGCAAACACACACGCACATTCGGTCATTTCACATACATCTCATAAGTCACAACAAGCTAATTTTCTGAGCAGCATTCAATAATTTACTCATAACTGGAGCTACAAAACTCCAAATGAAGTGTCGTTAATTTTGCATGAAAATAGACTCATAGATCTTTCATCCATGAAATTTTCATAATTTTTGGTTTGGCCAATCAATACCAGAATTTTCTTAAAGTTTCTCTATTTCACTGTTTGATTAAACTGACCACTCTATACTACGAACCGAATTTCTCCTTGTACAGAGTTCAAAATGTGTCCTGGCCAATTTCATTCGAATTTAGACTCATTAAGGAGTCTAGGAATATAAAATTTATCTTATAACAATTTCTATACAATTTATAGTGATTTTTCAAATACAGAGCAAGGGACTTCGGAGTCAATCTGACACTGTCTCACTCTACTCTAAAAATCTATTTATCGGAAATTCCTTTGCTTGCAAGGTTTCTTTCATAAGAAACTAGACTCATTAAGCTTTAATTACAAAATTTATTCAGCCTCTAATTCAACTCTCACAATTTATGGTGATTTTTCCAAAACACGTTACTGCTGTTGTACCAAGCAGATTTTATACCAAGTTCACTCTTTAGTGTTCTTATGCACATACTTAAAACATAGCATTTCCTAAGGCACCATTTAGAGTAGTCATTGACCTTAACATATATATACACAATTCACATTCGTTTTAATCAAAGAATTCATGCACTTGGCCGAATAGGTCATTTCTTTAACCAAGAAGCTCCCACAAGCACAAATTGCTCAATTAGTCTAACTACCATTTCTAATGCATACACACTAAGGCCATTCGGCCATATGTCCAAGCATGGACTTTTATTCAAGTCCCTCTCCCAAACTTTAACTAACATTTTATAGGATTCCATCTCATACCTAACTCATTCATATAACTTACCCTACTAAACAACTAACATCAAATCTTATTAGCACTACAATTCAAGAGTACTAAATCCTTAAGACCACATGAAACAATTGTACATGCACACAAGGTATTTTAGACAACTTAGGCACCATTCCCTAAGCTTCATATTAAGCCTCAACCATTCAAATCAATCAAATTAACACATACTAAGTTCAATTTGAAACATTAAACATTCAAACCAAATAAAGTTTCAAATACATTAGTTCATAGCCGAATATCCATGCTTAGTCCCAAACACATTAATTCGTCCACCCTAAAGCTCAATTTAACAACTTGTGCTTCTATTTGCTGAAATCACATTCGGCATTTAGCAATTAAATCACACTAAAGCCGCATATCACCTCTTTCTTGATTACTTAAACCACACAAAACATATTTTCATGCTTTTCAACCAACTTCGAACCTAATGACCTTAATTCGCCACTTAAAAATAGAATTTTAACAATTCCATGTTACAAAATTTTACCAAATACACACTCTTATCAAGCCAAAATGACCGAATGCCTTACTTCAATCTAAAATTCCATTAATTCAACTCATGCATAACATTGAGCTCATTCGGGCATTAAGCAAAAACAAAACTTAGCTTCTACAATTTTTTTTGTTTATAATCTCACAAGCATTTATCCAACCGAATCAACATTTTTATACACCACTCTTTACTCACAATTCAAATTAAAAGCAACATTTAGAAATCATACAACCCAAGCATGCAAGCCGAATCCTCTCTAGCAATTTACTCCACATATAAGTGCATTTGTTTAGTTCCATTTCTCTTAACCACCATTACTTCTAAATGCATGAAACAACAACCATTTCTTACAAATTTGAACAAGACCGTATGCTCATTACTCTACCCAAGAATCAAAATTTAACTTGAGTTTAAAAGAATACAAGACAAGGAGCTCACATTTCCAAATTCAACACAAAATATCAAAGATTTACCTTGAATCTTTGCCTCTCAAGTGTCCGAATGCCCAAAGCTCACCTTCTTAAAATTTTCTTTAGTTTCGGCTATGAACAAAGAAATATGAAGCTTTCTTTGTTTTTCACACCCATTTCTAATTTTGTTAATTCTTTAATAATTAATTTATCTTTTATTTTATGATAACTAAATATTAATTTCTTTTATCATATTAATACATAACTAAGCTACAAATCACAAAATGCCAAAACCTCATCATTGCCATCCACTATCATAAAAGTGGGTAATTTGACATGCAAATCCCTTATTTTGCATGCATGTAATTATTAGTCATCATACACTTGCCTAGCATATTTTCAAAGTTCACTACTAGGTCCTTTTTAGTGAAATTCAAATTTATAACCCTAAATCAACGCACCAAACATGTCACACATGAATCAACACATATCATAGGCATCAAAATGAATATTAAATATATTTTATGCCTCGGTTTTGTGGTCCCGAAACCACATTCCGACTAGGGCCATTTTAAGGCCGTCACATTTGAAATCATTTCCAATACTCAAATACAATCACAGCATGCTTACGACCCATACAAAATTTAATTCACTGATCATAAATGAGGGGTACAGATTCACTTCAAGATATAACAAAATCAAAGGTTAACATTCGGTTTTCCAACATTTGCTCAGATTATCCTTTCCACAACCACATTCGAATATGGCATTTTTACTCTGAATTTATACATTCACATATGTACTATAATTTCATCATAATTATGAGCTAACATTCATTACTCAAGAACTTACCTCGTATCTTTCTGAGAAATTTCGATTTGACTATTCTGTGACCTTGGCCTTCCCTTTATCCGAAGCTGTCCCTATGTGCTTCTGAGCTTAATCAGAACAAAATTTAACTCATTAAAGTTCCATGTAGGAACGTTTATGGCCATATAACAACAAGGCTCAACAAGCATTCATTTTAAGACTTTAACTCTATAATATCGAATGCCCTTCCCCATTAACCACATACACTCACGTGCATTATTAATCATTTAAGTATGACTCATAGTTCATTCGGCCATTCAACATTCAAGGTCCTACTAATTTCACATCAAGTGTCCCTATTTAAACACATATACAAGCACATAATGCACATTAACATTTTGCCTTAACAAATCCCAATTTAATTTGCACCATAATCACTAACTAGATATCCAAACCGAATTCAATTGTTCCACTCGATATAGCCGAATGTCTTACTAGCTTAGTAAGTCACATAATTAGAAATTTACCAACTCATTTCACTCTCAATTTCCCTTATAGCAAATTCCATAAAAAAATTCAATAAGAAACATATCAAATTTCTTAAGATATTTCTCAATTCAAAATTGGCAATTCATGAGTAAAATTACTCACAAATTAGCTATTTTGAAACTAACATTGAATTCACATGAAAACACATATAATTTAGCTCAAGCATCTACTAACTCCCTACCTTATCAAAACATGAAAAACATCTATATTCAATTCCAAATAGCCGAATGCACAATGCATTACCTAGCTCAAAGTTCAACTTACTAACCGAACTCATGTTGACCGAAATTCCCAATACCAAATAACGTCCCTATATGCACAATTCATCAACTTAAGCTTCAACAATATCCATTACAACTCAAAGCATGAAAACAACCTACATTTCAATATTCATTCACATAGCCGAATGCATATACCATCACCAAACTTAAAATTTCCATATGGGTAGTGGTAAGGACACAAAAATGAATCTATTATCACAAATTTACTCAAAACAACATTCAAAACATACCTTAATAGTCAAAAGAAGATGTCGAATGCTTTAGGGATATTTTTCCCTTTTCTTTCATCAAGTTTCGGCTAGGAAGAAGAAAGGATGAACGAAATTCTTTTTCCTATTTTGTTTTTCACTATTTAATCACTTCTAACTAAAATATAAATAAAAATAATTAAAGAAATTCACACTTAGTGCACCTTATCATATCATGGCCGGTCACTCACCTCAAAAAGGTAAATTTGACATGCAAATCCATGTATTTGACAACATTATGCAATTACTCTTCTTCAATTTAGCCACACATAAAGTTAATTCTTCCCACCTAAGTCATTTAATTTAAAACACATGCAATTTGACAAAATCATAGCACACAAATTCACACATGTAATGTTCACCTATTTTGGACATAAAATATTATAATAAAAATTTTTTTGACTCGGTTTAGCGGTCCCGAAACCACTTCCCGACTAGGGTCGAAATAGGGCTGTCACAACTCTCCCTCCTTTAAGGATTTTCGTCCCCAGAAATCTTACCCGAAAATAGATTTGGACATCTTTTTTTCACAACATTCTCGAGCTCCTAAGTTGCTTCCTCGATCCTGTGCTTGAGCCACAGCACTTTTACTAACGGAACCTTTTTATTTCGTAGTTCTTTAACCTCTCGAGCTAGAATTTGGATAGGTTCCTCTTCATAACTCAAATCAGGTTGAATTTCAACTTTCGACGGATTAATCACATGCGAAGGATCGGATCTATAATGACGGAGCACTGACACATGAAAAACGTTGTGGATCTTTTCTAGTTCAGGGGGCAAACTAAATCTATAAGTAACTGGCCCAATCCATTCTGATATTTCATATGATCTAATGTATCTCGGACTCAACTTGCCTTTACAGCCAAAACAGAGTTTCTTTTTCCACGGTGAAACTTTTAGAAACACTTTATCGCCAACCTGATATTCGATATTTTTACGTTTCAGATCCGCGTATGATTTTTGACGATCAGATGCTGCTTTCAAACTAACTCGAGTCGTCTCCACTTTTTGTTCAGCCTCTTTAACTAAATCAACCCCGAAAATCTTATTCTCACTAAGCTCGGTCCAAAACAGAGGTGTACGACATCTTCGACGGTAAAGAGCTTCGTAGGGTGCCATCTGAATACTCGATTAGAAACTATTGTTATACGCAAATTCAATCAGGGGAAAATATTTTTCCCACGAATCGCTAAACTCGAGAATGCAACATCTCAACATATCCTCGAGTACCTGAATAACCTGTTCAGATTGACCGTCAGTCTGCGGATGAAATGCGGTGCTAAAATGGAGCTTAGTACCCAATGCCTCATGCAATTTCTTCCAAAATCACGAAGTAAATCGAGGATCTCGGTCTGAAACAATAGAAGTCGGCACTCCGTGCAATCACACAATCCGGGAGATGTACAATTCCACTAGCTTATCAAGTGAATAATCTGTACGAACCGGGATGAAATGAGCTGATTTGGTTAGTCTATCCACAATAACCCAAATAGAATCCTTTTTACTCGGTGTTGGCGGTAATCCAGACGCAAAGTCCATTGTAACTCGATCTCACTTCCAGTCAGGTATCAAAATCGGCTGAAGCAATCCCGAAGGTACCTGATGTTCCGCTTTTACTTGCTGACACACCAAACACCTAGATACAAATTCAGAGATGTCCCGCTTCATATCGTGCCACCAATATTGTCGTTTCAAGTCATTATACATTTTTGTGCTACCCGGATGAACTGACATTCGGCTATTATGGGCTTCATTCAAAATCGTCGAAACTAGCTCAGAATTTCTCGAAACACACAATCGGTCCCTAAATCTCAAACAATCTTTTTCATCAATTCGAAACTCTGTATCCTCACCCGACATACATTGAGCTTGCTTAGCAATAAAGTCATTATCGACTTTCTGAGCATCACATATTTACCGTACAAACACTGACTCTGCTCTTAATTCGGCTACCAACTCATCATCTGCCGACATCGTTAATTTCACGTTCATAGCTCGCAAGGAAAATAGAGATTTTCGGCTAAGAGTATCTGCAACTACATTTGTTTTTCCTGGGTGATAATCAATAACAAGCTCATAGTCTTTAAGCAATTCTAGCCACTGCCTTTGTCTCAAATTCAACTCCCTTTGAGTCATCAGATACTTGAGACTTTTGTGATCGGCGAAGATGTGACATTTCTCACCAAATAGGTAGTGTCACCAAATCTTCAGGGCGAAAACAATAGCAGCTAGCTCGAGATCATGAGTCGGATAATTTCGCTCGTGAGGTTTGAACTGTCTCGAAGCATAAGCGACAACTCGACCTTCTTGCATCAAAACACAGCCTAAACCATTCAGAGATCATCACTATAAACTACAAACTCTTTGCCGGATTTTGGATGAACTAACACTGGAGCTTCCGTAAAAAGGATTTTTAACTGGTTGAAGCTTTGCTGACACTTATCGAACCACTCGAACTTGACCACTTTTTGCAGCAGTTTCGTCAACGGAGTTGCAATCATCGAGAAACCTTTGACGAATCGTCGGTAATAACCGGCAAGTCCTAAGAAGCTTCAAACCTCAGAAACATTTTTAGGGGGCTTCTAGTCAAGAACAGCTGAAATTTTATTCGGATCGACTCGAATGCCTGAAGCAGACACTATATGCCCCAAAAAGCCGACCTCATGCAACCAGAACTCGCACTTACTAAATTTCGCATACAATTGATTTTCACGTAAAGTCTGAAGTACAAGTCTCAAATGCTCGGCATGCTCGATCTCATCGCAAGAGTAAATCAAAATATCATCGATGAACACTACTACAAAACGGTCCAAAAACGGCCTAAACACCCAGTTCATCAAATCCATTAAAATCGCAGGGGCATTAGTGAGCCCAAACGGCCTCACTAAGAATTCGTAGTGTCCGTATCTCATTCTGAATGCGGTCTTTGGCACGTCAAAATCTCTAACTCTCAACTGGTAGTAACCAGATCACAGATCAATCTTCGAAAACACTGAAGCTCCTTTCAACTGATCAAACAAGTCGTCAATTCGGGGCAACGGATACTTATTCTTTACAGTGGCTTTATTCAGTTGTCGATAGTCGATGCACATTCTCATTGTCCCGTCTTTCTTTTTCACAAACAAAACCGGCGTACCCCAGGGTGAGAAACTCAGTCGTGCGAAACCTCTATCTGTCAACTCTTGCAGCTGAGATTTCAGTTCTTTTAATTCGGTAGGTGCCATACGATACGGGGTAATCGAAATCAGAGTCATACCCAGAACCAATTCTATACCAAACTCAACCTCACTAATAGGCGGTAATCCTGGCAATTCCTCGGGAAACACATCGGATACTTTCGAACCACAGGTACAGTCTCAAGTCTTTGTTCAGACACTTTATCATCTAGCACATAGGCTACATATGCTTTATAACCCTTTTTCAAGTACTTTTGAGCTGACATGGAAGTGATGATGGCAGGTAGCCCGTTTAAATCAGTGGATTCAATTCAGATTATTTCATTATTCGAACATTGCAAATAAATAGTCTTTCGCTTGCAATTCACTATCGCGTCGTGAACAGTCAACCAATTCATTCCGAGAATAATATCAAATTCATCAAAGGGTAAAAGCATCAGATCAGCTGGAAAACAGGAATCTCGAACCATTAGGGGACATTTCTTGCATACTTTATCAGCCAAAACACAACGACCCAAAGGATTCGACACTCGAATTACGAACTCAGTAGACTCGACAGGAAGAGTCTTACTGGAGGCTAAAGTTTCACACACATATGAATGGGTCAAACTGGGATCAGTCAGAGCGATAACATCAGTGTTAAAGAGAGTGAAAGTACCAGTAATAACATCCGGAGAAGAAGCCTCCTCACGGGCATGAATAGCGTACGCTCTGGTAGGTGCTCGAGCCTTGGATCTGACTGCAGTGTCTCTAGTCCCTCTCTGACTACCACTAGTATTACCTCCTCGCCGTGGTGGTCTACCCCGTGCAGCCATGCCACTAGTTCTTTGACTTGGACCAGAAGTGCATTCATCAACTTTTGGACTATCTTTAATAAAATTATCTGTAGATCCGCAACGGAAGCAGGAGCGGTCATGGTGTCTACAGCTCCCCGGGTGCCATTTACCACAGTGTTTACATTCAGATCTATCCTGACGTTCATTTCCAACACTGGCAACTGAAGTAGCTTGCGAACTCACAGGTGGTCGATGATCATCTCGTTTAGAAAAACCCGAAGTATACTTGGATCGGCCCGAGTCATCTCTAATCTTTTTGGACGATTGCTAAATAGAATTTCTCACAGATCTCTTACTGAACTCTCTAGCTCCCTCCTCGGCTTTTCTTTTCTCATTGCGGAGCTCTTTGGCTTTGCAAGCTCGCTCGACTAACACGACAAATTCTTTAATTTTCAGAATTTCCACTAGCAGTCTGATTTCGTCGTTTAACCCATCCTCGAAACGCTTACACATAATAGCCTCGAAGGATACACATTCATGAGCATATCGGCTGAGACGCACGAATTCTCTCTCGTATTCGGTTACTGACATCTAACCTTGTTTAAGCTCAAGAAATTCTTTCCATTTCTGATCGATGAACCTCTAACTGATATATTTCTTACGGAACTCGATTTGGAAAAACTCCCAGGTGACTCGCTCTTTCGGAACAACAGAAACCAGGGTATTCCACCAGTAGTAGGCAGCGTCATGTAACAGAGATACCGCACATTTCAGACACTCCTCGAGTGTGTAGGACAGTTCATCAAACACTCGAATGGTATTGTCGAGCCAAAACTCGACCCGCTCAGCATCATCACTAGGAGTAGCCCGGAACTCCTCAGCCCCGTATTTTCTAATTTTGTCGACTGGGGGCATACTTGATCTCACCGGATCGATCACAGGAGGGGCCACATAGGTTGGGAGCGGAGCATTCGGAGGCGGGGGTTGTGGGACAGCCGGATTCGATCTAAGAAATTGAGCAAACCAGTCACTCATCATCGTGCAAAAGGCTTGTCTCGTGTTATCGTCCCGATGACTATTATTCGGCTGAGAGTCATTCGGTGATGTCCCTTGCCCGGGAGCAGACGGTACGCTCTCGACATTGTCCGCTACGGCTCGATCAGGTTCGGGATCCATTCTATACCAAAAAATCACATTTCAGATGTCAGAAGTCATCACACTATCACATTAACATAAATGGCATGTATAGCTAGACTCAGACTTACTACGGTAGTCCGAGAATCGACTAAACCGTGGCTCTAATACCAATAAAATGTAACACCCCTGGACCCGTACCCGTCGCTGGAGGGTTAAGAGGCATTACACAACATTCATTTCATTCAACGTAATTTCACTCGCACAAATCATGACACAGATATTTATGAGGAATAGCTTAACAGTTTATTGAATTACTAGTCGAAGTTATACAAATACAAACATAATCATACGTACATCATCAATTCCATGATCTCACACGGCCAAATACTTTAAGATTACTTTTTTCAACTAGGTCAATTTACCAAGCTATAAACCATGCATATTGTATCATACTATCGTACCGAATCTCAACCAAATAATTACATTCAATCAACATATGTTTCATAGAACATAGAAATTCAGATATAACATATTTCTAGTTTAATTTGCGAATTACAAAAATACAAATCCATTCACGTACAGTATAATCAAATTTAAAACTTTAGTTTTGGATGCAAGGTATTTGAGTAAGCCATTTTCGCATGGCTAACTTAATTACAACATCAAAATCATATTGTTTAACACCAAAATGTCAAGCCTATACATGCCATTTTCAGGGTTTAGTTACAAAATACCGAAAGAAGTTTATGATAGTATGGATGACTTTAACCCTGAAATTCCCGAGACCGTAGCTGACGAACAAGATCTACAAAATAGAGAGTTAAGGCACTGAGTAAGCATTCATATGCTTAGTAAGTTTTGAGTAACAAAATCGTGTAAATGAGTAGCACAGTGATATTTAATTGCCTCCCTAACATTACTAGGCCGAATAGGAAAAAATCTAAGATACCATTCCTATCATTCATGTTGTTCTAACATAACTACTATTATTTCATACCACAAGGTAATATCAATGTTTTTAACTAAATTCAATCTATAGCCGAATACATTCAACTCCATTAACAATGTAACATTCGTGCATATACACATACACCCCATATTTGTATATTTAACTCTTTGAATCTGAACTCATTTATCATAATCAAATCATAACCGTTTGAGTAATGTTAAACCATGGTCAAAGTATCCCCACCAAATTTCAAATTCACAAACCAAAGGCAATTAAGTTCTTGAACAAGATTGAGATATGTACCTGACTATCTTACGATGGATAGTACATTGCTTAGATTTATTCCGACATTCATTATATAATTTCTGGCATGAATACTCTTGAAACTTCTAACCTGGTGAACGATGTTCGCACAGATGCCCTTCGGGACCAAGCCCGGTCTTTAACATTGGCTCTGGAGCCCTTCAGAACTAAGTCCGGTCATATCACTGGCTCAAAAGCCCTTCGAGTCTAAGCTCGGATGTATCACTGGCTTGTAAGCCCTTCGAGTCTAAGCTCGGATATATCACTGGCTCGTAAGCCCTTCGAGTCTAAGCTCGGATGTATCACTGGCTCGTAAGCCCTTCGAGTCTAAGCTCGGATGTAAATCCCCAATTATTAATGATACATGTACATTTATATCATATCACTTTTGAAATCATTTCCAATACTCAAATACAATCACAACATGTTTACGACCCATACAAAAATCTGATTCACTGATCATAAATTAGGGGTACAGATTCACTTCAAGATATAACAAAATCAAAGGTTAACATTTGGTTTTCCAACATTTGCTCAGATTATCCTTTCCACAACCACATTCGAATATGGCCTTTTAAGTCTGAATTTATACATTCACATATGTACTATAATTTCATGATAATTATGAGCTAACATTCATTACTCAAGAACTTACCTCGTATCTTTCTGAGAAATTTTGATTTGACTATTCCGTGACCTTGGCCTTCCTTTTATCCGAAGCTGTCCCTATGTGCTCTTGAGCTTAATCAGAACAAAATTTAACTCATTAAAGTTCCATGTAAGACCGTTTATGGCCATATAACAACAAGGCTCAACAAGCATTCATTTTAAGACTTTAACTCTATAATATCAAATGCCCTTCCCCATTAACCACATACACTCACATGCATTATTAATCATTTAAGTATGACTCATAGTTCATTCGGCCATTCAACATTCAAGGTCCTACTAATTTCATATCAAGTGTCCCTATTTAAACACATATACAAGCACATAATGCACTTTAACGTTTTGCCTTAACAAATCCCAATTTAATTTGCACCATAATCACTAACTAGATATGCAAACCGAATTCAATTGTTCCACTAGATATAGCCGAATGTCTTACTATCTTAGTAAGTCACATAATTAACAATTTACCAACTCATTTCACTCTCAATTTCCCTTATAGCAAATTCCATAAAAAAAAATTCAATAAGAAACATATCAAATTTCTTAAGATATTTCTCAATTCAAAATCGGCAATTCATGAGTAAAATTACTCACAAATTAGCTATTTCTAAACTAACGTTGAATTCACATGAAAACACATATAATTTAGCTCAAGCATCTACTAAACTCCCTACCTTATCAAAACATGAAAAACATCTATATTCAATTCCAAATAGCTGAATGCACAATGCATTACCTAGCTCAAAGTTCAACTTACTAACCGAACTCATGTTGACCGAAATTCCCAATACCAAATAACGTCCCTATATGCACAATTCATCAACTTAAGCTTCAAAAATATCCATTACAACTCAAAGCATGAAAACAACCCACATTTCAATATTCATTCACATAGCCGAATGCATATACCATCACCAAACTTAAAATTTCCATATGGGTAGTGGTAAGGACACAAAAATGAATCTATTATCACAAATTTAATCAAAAAACATTCAAAACATACCTTAATAGTCAAAAGAAGGTGCCGAATGCTTTAGGGATATTTTTCCCTTTTCTTTCATCAAGTTTCAGCTAGGAAGAAGAAATGATGAACAAAATTCTTTTTCCCATTTTGTTTTTCACTATTTAATCACTTCTAACTAAAATATAAATAAAAATAATTAAAGAAATTCACACTTAGTGCACCTTATCATATCATGGCCGGCCACTCACCTCAAAAAGGTAAATTTGACATGCAAATCCATGTATTTGACAACATTATGCAATTACTCTTCTTCAATTTAGCCACACATAAAGTTAATTCTTCCCACCTAAGTTCTTTAATTTAAAACACATGCAATTTGACAAAATCATAGCACACAAATTCACACATGTAATGTTCACCTATTTGGACATAAAATATTATAATAAAAAATTTCTTTGACTCGGTTTAGTGGTCCCGAAACACTTCCCGACTAGGGTCGAAATAGGGCTGTCACACGTATATCCTTCTTCTTCTCTCGATTTTGTTTCTCCTTTTGGCATACTCAAAAACCGATTGTCGTTCCACCTTTGTTTTCATTCCATTTCTCTTTTTCGATTTGTTCTATATAGGCTCTTAACCCTTCACTTCTTAAGTTGCCAATTGTAGATCATTATTCGAGGTGCAAGGATGAATCTAATGTTCTTGATTCTTAAAGCCGAAACTTTGATTCCATTTGATATCTTATTTTCCTTTATTCGTGACCGTGTGGATATTGGTAAGTTTTCGATCACAATGATTGATTTCGCTATTTGAGGGCTGTTTGTGCCCTCATGCTTTTAATTGCTTCATTTGAGTAATGGTCTTGTACCACTTTGTATTTGACCGTTTTTCGCTAAGGGTCGATTAGGGTATTGGGTCGAATTCCCTATCTCTTGCTAGTGCTCATTTCCTTTATTGGTAAGGGTTCAAGTTTTGTAATTTGATTTGTAGTACTATGGGTATTCATCAATCGGTTTTCATTTTTTTGAAGGTTAAGACTGTGGAGGAAGTGTTACTATTAAAGCAAGAAAGGGCCTTGCGATTCGTCTTTTTGGTAAGTGACGAATGGGGGTTAGGGTATTGCTCACACCATAGGTTGGATTAACCAAGGAATTTGACTAACATGGAGATTGGTTTTATCTTAGGTGCTCAGATTTTGGAAAGCAGTTGGCGTCTACCTCGTTATAGGTGTGTTATCGCATTTTTTGTTACCGAAAAGTCAACAAATTGAATGTTGGCTACACGGGTGCGCGAACACTCATGTGATTGATTGAAGCCACGGGTTGTGACCTTACATCAGAAAGTGACTATCATGAGCAATTTCATAAGTTGGACCAAAACAGGCCGAATGGGCCCAATGGGCCCGTGGGACGCTAAATAGGCTTTAGGCCATTTTCGAATCTCTGGACTGTTTGGCTGCATGTGTCGTTAGATGACCATGGGCCTATTGATGGGCCTTCACATATGTAGGACCACACTGGCAAATGACTGAAGCGCCCTTAAGGGGCAAAATGACCAAAATACCCTCTAGAGGTAAAACAACTGTTTTGACTCTGTATGTTTCCTATTAAATATATATGTTATGAAATGCTTTGTATGAGTTATCTGTATCATGTTAGCATGTCTTTTTATATGATGCATGGCATGGGGGTTGGGGTGTATGATTATGGAGGAAGTGTACTGTTCTGGCAGCCCTGCTGTATTTTTATCGATAGTGCCGCATCGGTGCTACACTCTGTTGGCTTCTAGCCTAATATTCTGGCAGCACTACTGCATTTTATCGATAGTGGCACATCGGTACTACACTGTGGAGTGTAGTGTTGGGTGGTTTGATTATATCCCCACATGAAGTGATGGGTTGGAAGGAGATAGAGTGGAGCGGAAAGTTGGGTAGGACTCTAATTACATGCTATACTATTACTGTTATGGGCTTAGGCCCACTGATTGTGATATTCTACTGTAACGGGCTCTAGCCCAGACTGACTCTGTTATATTGTTATTGCCAGTGTTACACACTGAGTATTCGTATACTCACCCTTTTATTTTACTATACAGGTAATTTCGAGGCATAGGCGATTCGGTGCTACGTGGGACTTGGAGGTGGCCACACTTTATTTTTACACTGCTTTTAGTTTTCATTTACTTTAGTTATAGTTTTATTTTGGGTTTGTAATAAGGCCGCTATTTAATTTTTCTTAAATATTGGGTTTATCTACTTGTTTAAAATCTATTAGCTATAGGTCGCGTTTTAGAAAATGATATATGTTTTCCAAAAACCACGTTTTCACAACAAACAAGATATCAAACAAAGCTTCCGCAATCGTTATGTTTTGTTTTAGTAAACTACTTTTATAATATGGTTAATCAAGGGTAACAGAATGATGTTTTCTTCAAACCTTAAAGAAACAAGGGGTTTTTACAACAAATCTAGTTATAGTGAAACATGATTTCGAGACACTTCACTGTAACACTACCAAATACGGCCATAACGTCTGGGCCGGGTTTGGGGTGTTACATTTTGAAAAAATTTTGAATTTCTGTAAAATGTTTTTAAAAGCTGGGTATACTTCGAAACTTAATGTTCTACAAACTGTTTTCAAAAGATTTGGGGAAAATTTGAATTCTACTACTATAAGTGTGGCCACGAAGTCTCTGGCGCCGAATTTGTAAGTGTTTTAAATCACTGTTATCTATTTATTTATTGAATATTAAGATTGTTATAAACATCAGACTATACTATGACACTTTGGATAGATTAGACGGAGACTATAGGAAACTAAAAACTGTAGTGTGATCTCGATCCGCAAAAACAAACTTTAAACTTCTGTTTACATAAGACATTGTTAATAATTACTGAAAATGTAAGCTAATTCATAAAATTTCTAATATGACAAAACACAAATAGAGGATGAGTTCAAAAGGTACACTCGGACATGGTTTAAGAGGCCAAGGTAGAGGCCGTAGGGGTGCGTGAGTTGGGCCCTTACCGTCGGGCTATAAATCTAGCCTGGAATTAGAGTGCGTAGCTGAAGCATAGTGGTATGACTTGAGTAGCACGATTAGTTGATAGTTGGAAATTTCGAGGACAAAATTTCTTTAAGGGGTAGAGTTGTCACGCCCCAAATTTTGGGCTTAGGAGAAATGGGCTTCGTATATCGAAAAAATTTGGATTTTTGTGGTCAAGAAAAATTTCGTAATTTCATGTTTGATTTGTTGGTTAAGTGATTTGGAGTGCTTGGAGATGTCTGAGAAGTCCTGGGTTCAAACCAGGACTTTAACGAAAATCTTAGTTTTTCTCATTATGTGGAGTGGGCGTCACATGGAATGGTTTATAAATATTGTTGGTTAAAACTTGACGTATAGAAGTAGGTGGTCTGGTGGCTAGGAGCATTGGTTAGCAAGGAGTGATCCAAGGTTCAAGTCTTGGCCTTAGAATAATTTTTATTTTCGCATATATGGGCATGGAAGCTGGCGTTTAAATCTTATGGTTATTTGGGAGTGATTTTAGACACAAAAAGAGACTGCGGAAGAGTGGCAAATAGCATGTTGGGCATTTGGAAAGGAGCAGGTTCGAATCCCATAATCAGGCGAAGTTTTCATGTTTTTACTCTTGAATAAACTGTGGCCTTAACAGGTAAGACTTATAATCTGTTGTGATCGAATTATAGCATAAGATGGATTGCGGTGCAGTGGCTAGCAGCGTGTATTATTACACGCTGAGTATTCGTATACTCACCCTTTTATTTTACTCTATAGGTAATTTCGAGGCATAGGCGATTCAGTGCTACGTGAGACTTGGAGGTAGCCACACTTCACTTTTACACTGCTTTCAGTTTTCATTTAGTCTAGTTATGGTTTTATTTTGGGTTTGTAATAAGGCCGCTATCTGATTTTTCTTAACTATTGGGTTTATCTACTTGTTTAAAACCTATTAGCTCTAGGGCGCGTTTTAGAAAATGATATCTGTTTTCCAAAAACCACGTTTTCACAACAAACGAGAAATCAAACAAAGCTTCCGCAATCGTTATTTTTTGTTTTAGTAAACTACTTTCATCATACGATTAATCAAGGGTAACGGAATGATGTTTTCTTCAAACCTTAAAGAAACAAGGTGTTTTTACAGCAATTCTAGTTATAGTGAAACACGACTTCAAGACACTTCACTGTAACACTACCAAATATGGCCATAACGTCTGGGTCGGGTTTGGGTGTTACAAAGTCGGTATATATGTACAATACTAAACTCTCATGGCCATTTCTTACCAAATCATATCCTTACCATATGAGCATTACAACACATCACGCTTTAACTCAACATTATTCTTCCATCCAAAAGTCATATGGGCTTTGTATGTACTTGTATTACTTACCTTAAATGTACTTTTTCTCTCGTTGAAACTAGGCCCGTTGAACCAGTTGGAAACATTAAGGATACTCAGGAGTCATACATAGGTCATACAATGCCATATCCCAAATATGGTCTTACATGTAATCCAATATCGATGCCGATAGCCCAACTATGGTTTTACATGAAAAACTCATATCGAGGCCATGTCCCAGACATGGTCTTACATGAAATCTCATACCGACGCCATGTCCCAGACATGGTCTTACACGTACTACGATACCGATGCCATATCCCAGATATGGTCTTACACAGAATCACATAATCAAGAACATCGATGTTATGACCCTTGTATCCTGTAATGTTCCTAGGGTTCGTACTAGACTCCTACATTTATCGAATTATCGTTGAAGTTGTTTATACAAATTAACTCATCCATGAAGTCAATTATTCAATCCAAGCAATAATTAAACATTTAAATGTAATATAATGGTGCATTATTTACACATAAACTTACCCCAGTACAAAAACGACTATTTTTCGATTTAGTCCACTACCTTTTCCTTCCCTCAGTTAAGGTCAATTCCTCGTCTTTCTAGATCTATAATAACACATTTACTCATTTAATTATCACATTATTCGATTTGGTCCAAAAATCATATGAAGGTAAAATTACATTTTTGCCCTTAACTTTTCACTTATTTACATTTTAGTCCCTAGGCCCGTAAAATGAAATGTGTTCATTTTCTTTGTTACCCAAGGCTAGGCAAACCTATACCATGCTTATAAAAGCCCACAATTTCTTTTAAAATAGATTTTTTCCTCCTATTTTATAACATTTACAAAAAGGTCCTTTTTAAGTGTTTTCATCAAAAATCACTTACTAAAAGATGTTTATCACACATCAAACTTTCAAAATCTACCATGAAACATCAAAACACACACATGCCACACATGGATAAATTTTTGAACATGAACCCTAGCTCAAATTAATTTTAGAAATAGGTAAATCAGGTGATTATGACTTCAAAAATGTAAAGCGAATTAAAAATGGGACTAATATGCACTTACTATCAAGCTTGAAAGTTGAAGAAACCCTAGCTATGGTTCCCTTGTGAAATTTGGCTAAGGTAGGAGAAGATGGACACAATTTTGACTTCATTTTTTCTTTTTATTCTTTTATTAACCAAATGACCAAAATGCCCTTAAGGCTTTTCTTTGGAATTTTATCCTTCATTGTCCATTTTTGTCCATAATGATATTTAATGGTCTAATTATTACGTAAGGACTTCTAATTTACCAATTCATTTCAATTAAACCCCCAAAGCTTCTAGAACACATAATTTGCACTTTTTGCAATTTAGTCCTAATAGCCAAATTGGACCCTCTATCGATAAAATTTCTTAGTGATATTTTCACACATGCGTTCAATCATACTATAAACCTTAAAACTTTATCGCAATAAATTTTTCTACTTTTGATTTGTGGTCCCGAAACCACTATTTTGACTTTACCCTAATTCGGGCTGTTACAACTCTCCCCATTTTAGGGATTTTTGTCCCCAAAAATCTTACCAGAAAAGAGATTTGGGTACTATTTTCTCATGGCTTTCTCAGGTTCCCACGTAGCCTCTTCAATCTCGTGTCTATGCCACAACACTTTCACTAATGCTATACTTTTATTACTCAATTGTTTGACTTCTTGAGCCAAAATCTTAATCGATTCTTTGTCATATGTCATATCCGGTCGAATCTCAACTTCCATTACAGAAATCACATACGAAGGATTGAAACGATATCGTTGCAACATCAAAACATAAAACACATTATGAATTCTTTCCAACTCTGTTGGTAAAGCCAACCGATAAGCCACTGGTCCTATCCTTTAAATAACCTCATATGGACCAATAAAGCGTGGATCAACTTGCCTTTCTGACCAAATCTCAATATCTTCTTCCACAAAGACACTTTTAGAAACACTTTATCACCAATCTGAAATTCGATCTCTTTCCTTTTTCAAATCCGCGTATGACTTTTGTCGATCTGCAGCGGCTTTCAAACAATAACAAATTATTTTCACCTTTTCTTTAGTTTCTCTAACCAAATCAACTCCATAATCTATTTTTCACTAAGCTCGGTCCAACACAAAGGAGTTCAACATTTGCAGCCATACAATGCCTTATATGGTGCCATTTTTATACTCGACAGAAAACTATTGTTGTAAGCAAATTCAACCAAAGTTAGATATTTTTCACAACTACTTGAATTCTAGAACACAACATCGAAGCATATCTTCGAGAATCTGAATTACCCTTTCGGACTAACTGTCGGTTTGTAGATGAAACGTGGTACAAAAATTCCACTTTGTACCCAAGGCTTCTTGCAACTTTTTCCAAAACCTCGAGGTAAACCTCGGATCTCTGTCCAAAATGATAGAAATAGGCACCCTGTGCAATCTCACCATTTCAGCGATGTACAATTCAGCTAGCTTGTCAAGTGAATAATCGGTACGTATCGGAATAAAATGAGCCGATTTCGTCAATCGATCAACGATGACCCAAATGGCATCTTTCTTCATTGGGGTCAAAGGCAAACCCGTTACGAAATCCATCGTAATCCTATCCCATTTCCACTTGGGTACCATTACTGGTTGAAGTAAACTTGAAAGCACTTGATGTTCAGCTTTTACTGTTGACAGATCAAACACTTTGATACAAATTCAAAAATATCCCTTTTCATACCTGGCCATAAATACAATTTCTTTAAATCATTATACATTTTATTACTACCGAGATGAACTGATAAGCAACCACTGTGTGCCTCATGTAAAATTTTTTGGATAAGCTCATTATCCTTCGGTACACATACTCTATCTCAAAACATCAAACAACCATCTGAACCGACTCAAAAATCTGAATCATTACCCACTTCACACTGAGCTTGTTTGGCTTGTAATTCACTATCACTCTTTTGAGCTTCACAAATTTGCTGAAGAAATAATGGTCTAGCCCTCAACTCGGCCAAAATCAAACCATCATTTGACAAAGCCAACTTAGTACTCATAACTCTCAAAGCAAATAGGGATTTTTTACTTAAAACATCAACGACCAGATCCGCCTTTCCTAAATAAGAATCGATTACCAACTCATAGTCTTTTAACAACTCAAGCCATCTTCGTTGTCTTAAATTTAAATCCTTCTGAGTCATAATATAATTTAAACTCTTACGATCAATAAAAATACAACATCTCTCACCGTACAAATACTGATGCCAAATCTTCAAAGAAAAAATTATGGCATCCAATTCTAAGTCGTGGGTCGGATAGTTTTTCTTGTGTGGCTTCAATTGTCTCGAGGCATAAGCTATCACTTTCCCCTCTTGCATCAGTACACAACCAAGACCATTCAAAGATGTGTCACTATAAATTACAAATTCCTTTCCCGACTTCAGTTGTACCAAAATCGGTGCCTCAGTCAATAGTGCTTTCAATCTCTCGAAGCTTTGCTGACATTTATCGGTCCATTCAAACTTCACGTCTTTTCGCAATAACTTGGTCACAGGAGTAGCAATCATCGAAAATCCCTCGACGAAGCGTTGATAATACCTGGATAAGCCTAAAAAGCTTCTAACCTCGGATACATTTTTTGACGATTTTCAATAAACAATTGTCGATATCTTACTTGCATCAACTCAAACACCATCACTCGAAACTATATGTCCCAAAAATCTTACTTGGATACATTTTTCGACGATTTTCAATCAACAATTACCAATATCTTTCTATCAAAATATGCAATACAGTTCTCAAGTGTTCGGCATGTTCGAACTCATCTTTAGAATAAATCAGAATATCATTTATGAACACAACCATAAACTTATCTAAGTACAGTCGGAAGATCCGATTTATCAAGTCCATAAAAATGGAAAGGGCATTAGTAAGTCCAAAAGGCATAACAAGAAACTCATAAAGTCCATACTATGTCCTGAAGGCGGTCTTCGGAACATCTGACTTTTTAACTCTCAACTGGTAGTAGTCGAACCTTAAGTCTACCTTCGAAAACACTATTGCCCCTTTTCAATTGATCAAACAAATCATCGATCCTTGGCAACAGATACTTGTTCTTTATAGTCACTTTGTTGAGCTGTCAATAATCGATAGAAAGTCTCATAGATATGTCTTTCTTCTTTACAAACAAAATGGGAGCACCCTAGGTAGAAAGACTCAGTCTCGTAAATCCCTTATCTGTCAACTCTTACAACTGAGCTTTTAATTCTTTTAATTTAGTTGAAGCCATCCTATACAAAGTAATCAATATTGGGGCAGTCCCAGGCACTAAATCAATAGCAAACTCAATCTCTCTAACCAGAGGCAACCCAGGCAACTCTTCTAGAAACACATTCGGATATTCACAAACTACTGGCACTGATTCAAGTTTCAAGTCAGACATATTTGTATTCAACACATAGGCAAAATAAGCTTCACACCCTTTTCTTACATATCTCTGAGCAGACATATACGAAATCACCACAGACAATTCCCCCATTTCATCTGTTTCAAGTCGAAGAACCTCACCATTTTTACATTTCAATTCAATAATTTTCTGCCTAAAATTTACTTTAGCATCATGCAATGTCAACTAGTCCATACCCAAAATGGCATCAAATTCATCAAATGGCAACAACATGAAGTCAGCCAGAAAACAGTGATCTCAAATCATCAAAGGACAATTCTTACAAACTTTATCACTAATACATACTTGCCTAATGGATTTGACACTTTAATCACAAACTCAGTAGACTCAACAGGTAAATTCATATTAGTTACCAAATTCATACAAATAGAAGAATGCGTAGACCTAGGATCAATCAAAACGATGACATTAGTATCATAAAGAGAAAATGTACCCATGATAACATCAGAGGAGGACGCATCCTCGCGAGCACGGATGGCATAAGCTCTCGCAACTGCTCTAACTTCTAATCTTATGGCTGAATCTTTAGATACACCTCTACCACTAGTCGCATTTCCCACATTTTTCACTGGCCTCCTTATAGCCACTGTGTTGCTCGATCTTGCATTCTGAACATTATCATTCTCAACCATTTTAAGGCAATCTCTAATGAAGTGATCTTAGGAGCCACATTTGAAGCAAGCCCGATTATTCACACTACACTTACCGGGATGTCATCGACCACAATGTTGGCATTCAGACTTAGTAGATCTAGCGTTGCCAACGCTTGCTATAGATGTAGTATGGGCCTTAGCACCCGAATATTGCTTCCCACAATATCTTTTGGGATACCCAACTAAAATATTCGAATGAACATGCATATCTCTCGATCTCTTTGAGGAAGACTGAAATGACTTACCCGTTGATCTCTTTTTCGAATCTCTAAGCTTAAACTCAGCTTTTCTCTTTTCTTTACTTAGCTCATCGACTTTGCAAGCTTGGTCGACTAGTACAATAAATTCTTTATCTGTAAAATCCCAACCAATAGTTTGATGTCCTCATTCAACCCATCTTCGAATCTCTTGCACATGATAGCCTCGTTAGAAACACACTCTTGGGCATACTTACTGAGTTTAACAAACTCTCCTTCATGCTCAGTTAGTGTCATTTTGCCCTGTTTCAGTTCAAGAAATTCCTTACGTTTCTTGTTAATGAACCGCTGACTAATGTATTTCTTCTGAAATTCCTCTTAAAAGAACTCTCATCTAACCCTCTCTAGAGGAACCACAAATACTAATGTCTTCCACCAGTGATATATTGAGTCTCTCAGTAAAGATATAGCAAATTTCAAATATTCTTCAAGGGTGCAAGAAAGTTCATCAAATAACCGAATAGAGTTCTCAAGCCAAAATTCTACTTTCTCAGGATCATCATCTACATTAGCCCTGAATTCCTTAGCCCCTTGCTTTTGAATCTTGTTAACTAGAGGCTTATTCAATCTCACTAAGTCCACACCTTGGAGAGCTACGGGAACAAGTTAGGGAATAGGAGGGGGTGGAGAAGGTTGAGCATTCAGATTTGCACGAACAAATGCTGAATACAATTCATTCATCATATAAAGGAAGGCTTTTCTAGCCCCTTCGCCCTGACTAAGTGTTATGGGTCTACTTTCAACTAGCGCGGTCCCTTGCACGGGAGCCAGTTCATTACTTTCAGCCTTATCAGCTGCTTCTCGATTGGGATCCATCTACTATATAAAAACAAAATTTAAATTGTTAGGAGTCGTCACACCATCAAGATTCATATATGGCATGTATAGCTAGACTTTCATACACGCTACGTTAGTCTGAGAACTGACTAAACTGTAACCCTGATACCACTAAACGGAATACCCCTTACCCGTATTCGACGCTGAAATAGTGTACAAGGCATTACCAGACTTAAACACATGTGAACACACAAATTCAAGTCATAAAAGTTTTGTCAAATTTAAAACTTTTCATTTATATTCATAACATTCACTATTATAGGCTTATGAGACCCTAAACATACATTAGGAGTGGTTCGAGGCTGAACCGAGAACTTTCAAAACTTTTTCAACACTTATAAAAATATCATGTTTTGGAGAGTCACACGCCCATGTCGGCAGGCCGTGTGGTTACACACGCCCATGTGGCTCGGGACACGCTCATGTCCTCAACCCGTGTAACTCTTTATTTATGATGTCATCAACCATTTAGGGACATGGCCAAGTCACATGCCCGTGTGCTAGACTGTGTAACGAATTTAATTTTCGCACTTAAGGTGTAGACTTCATACGGCCTTGGCACACACCCATGTCCTATGGCTGTGTCCTTCACACGACTGAGACACACGGCCATGTCTCTGCCTGTGTGTTTACTACTATACATTTTGTTTCTCAAAACTAATGTATAGGGGACACACGGCCTATCAACACGCCCACGGGGGCTAACGGCGTGTCACACACAGCCTAGACACATGCCCGTGTGTCTACCCGTGTGGAAATATACAGGCTATTTACTATGCCAATTGCCACCCTGAACTACAGAAACACATATGTCCATCCAACAACACTTATCATGACATAAATGAAGCACTTAAACCTCCACAATCAAGGTATCCACTCATCATCCACATACCACAATTACCATGCATAAACATTGCATAATTATCAACTCAATCATGCATGCAACCACATTCATGAAAGACATCATTTCATGATTATACCAATTACCAACATTAGCCAATTTCAAATGGCCTTATACAAAATCATCATCAGACTAATATAAGTCTCCACATTAGGCCAAAATAACTATGACACAAATACAAAATAATCAAGTCCCTATACATGCTATAACCCAAAATGTTAAAAATCACATATACCCAAAAGATACCTTGATAGTATGAGATGATCCTCCAACGAATCTCCCAATCCGAGCTAGCTTGGTGACTCTATAAAACAAGGGAAAGAAAAGAGGGGTAAGCTATATAGCTTAGTGAGTTTATATGCAAATAATAAACATCTTACTTATAACTTAGTCATACACATTCTAGACATGGTCTTACACGAAATCTCGTATCGACGCCATGTCCCAGACATGGTCCTACACGTACTACCATACTGATTCCATATCCCAGATATGGTCTTACATGGAATCACATAATCGATAACCTCGATGTTATAACCTTTGTATCCTGTAATGTTCCTAGGGTTCGTACTAGACTCTCACACTCATCGAATTATCGTTGAACTTGTTCATACAAATTAACTCAGCCATGAAGTCAATTATTCAATGCAAGCAATAATTAAACATTTAAACGTAATATAATGATGCATGATTTACACATAAGCTTACCTCAGTACAAAAACGATTATTTTGCGATTTAGTCCACTACCTTTTCCTTCCCTCGGTCGAGGTCAATTCCTCATCTTTCTTGATCTATAAGAACACATGTAGCTCATTTAATTATAACATTATTTGATTTAGTCCAAAAATCATATTAACGTAAAATTACATTTTTGCCCCTAACTTTTCACTTATTTACACTTTAGTCCCTAGGCTCGTAGAATGAAATGTGTTCATTTTCTTTGTTACCCAAGCCTAGCCAAACCTATACCATGCTTATAATAGCCCACAATTTCTTTTAAAATAGATTTTTACCACCTATTTTATAACTTTTACAAAAAGGTCTTTTTTAGGTGTTTTCATCAAAAATCACGTACTAAAAGATGTTTATCACACATCAAACTTTCAAAATCTACCATGAAACATCAAAACACATGCATGTCACACATGGGTAAATTTTTGAACATGAACCCTAGTTGAAATTAATGGTAGAAATAGATAAATCGGGTGATTACGACTTCAAAAATGTAAATAGCATTAAAAACAAGACAAGGATTGTAACACCCCAAACCCGGCCCAGACGTTATGACCGAATCCAGTGTGTCACATTAAAGTGTTTTTTGAAAACCATGTTTTCATTGAAAACCCTTCTTAATGTTTAGAAACTCTTACCGTTAAACTTGTATAAAACCTTAGCTTATGTTTATTTTTCCAAAACGTGATTCATTGCGATAATCAAAACAGTGTTAACAACTTTGTAAAATTCTTATGGAAAATTGTGAATGCTTGTAAACCTTTGTAGATGTTGAAGTGTGATATTCTAAAAACAGTTTAAGTATCGGAAAATCAGAACTTCTTGTTATGGCTTAAAGTGAATGGATACTACGCACCAGGTAGGATTCAAGAGAAAAGGAGGTGAGTCATTTAGACTGCTTAAGTACCAAGCTCTTCCTAGATCCAATCCTAGACATGCACACATCCATTGCCACACTTTAAGCTAATGCCTTGTCCACGAACTACAAATTAAGTTTGAGTCTATTTAAAATACTTATTTGTGAAAATGTTTATGTTGCGGAAGCTTTGCTCTACTTATCGAGATATTTTGAAAACGTGTAGCTTTTATAAAACGCCCTTAGCTAAGTCGTTTTCAACGCGATTTAAACAATATCCTACTTTAAGCTAATAAACACATTAAAAATAATAAAAAAAGGCCCTTATTACAAACCCAAAATCAAAATAAAAAAATAACTAAAATTTAAATTGAATTAGTTAACTTAATCAAAAACCATCGGTCCGGTCCATGTGGCCACTTTGAATCCCTCCCAGCTCCAAGTCCACCAATCTAGGGCTCACATACAAGGATGGAAGGAAAAAGGGGTGAGTTTGAAAAACTCAATGTGCAACAAAGCCCTTTTCAGAGCCCACATCAACACAAGCATACTAGGCCTAAGCCCTGATTCAATCTCATTTGCCACTGGACTAAAGCCTTTTCATATATCGGTTACTGGCCGAAGCCATATTCTGTAAACGGTATGGCCCACTGGCCCATTTCAATAGTACATGTAAATTTCAATGCATGTATGCAAACCCATATCCATATGTGGGGAAACTATCAACCTACCCAACCGCTACTCTCCACCCGTACCAGCCAAGCTCTCCATGTGGGGAATAACTCAACCCACCCAACCAAACTCTCCACTGGCAGCATGGCTGCTTTATCATGTAACTGGAGGCCAAGCCTCTTTTAATAACTAGGGCAAAGCCCTTTTCGGTAAACTGGGGAAAAGCCCTTTAGCACTTCCTCCATCAATATAAAACCCAACCCATGCATGTATGAATATATCATGGCATATCATGTGCATATCATGGCATATCATGTACAAAAACAGTATCACATGCATCTCAATCATAACATGACTCTAGGGGTATAATGGTCATTTTCACCTAGGGACAAAATGGTCATTTTCCTATTATAAGGGTAATTTCGTTATTTTATCAATTATTAGGGTTTTCCATGCTCATTATCAATTATCAACAATTCCGAGTGTTTAAATGATAATTTAAATCCATTTCAACCAATTTGGGCTTTTGGGCCCAAAACCCCTAATGGGCCCTACGTAGCCGATTTAGTCATCTAGGCCCATTTAGCCTATATTCCATAACGGTATTAATTGTCTTAATGTGCAATTTATCCAGATTCCATTTTGTACCAAATTTACCAAAATGGGCCCGGAAGCCCTTTGGGCCCGATTTTAGCCCCTCGAGGCCCAACTTACCATCGTGCACAATATCGTACCCTTACCTGTTCCATCGATCCAATCACTGATCTTATTGCATTTATCGCGTCTATAACCATTCGCAAAACTACAAGTTCTCGAAATGCTGGAATTTTGGCATTTTGGCTTTTTAGCAAATATTAATCTAAGCTACTACGAGGGTTTGTTACACACTTGTTTCACGACGATTGATTCCTCAAAATCTACCACGTACTTATCCTACAATTGATACCTACAACGTTAGATCCAAACCATACGATCTTTCAAGATATTCCACCTACCCACAATCGGCCAACACACTTACTTGCCATAGATTGCTTACCTTGCCGAATCTGATGATCAGATCCAAGTTTAGCCCCACGAAATCACCAAGCCTTCGATGCTCCTTCAAAGATCGTCTATTTCACTACATAAGACCATAAAACCCGAATAAAAATAAAAAGAGGCCAACAAGACCTTAAGCCTAAAACGACAACCTCCCTAGGAATCTAGAGGTTTTCGGCTTTCCATAACTTATAAGATATGAATGGAAAACTACGAATACTTACCAGATGATCTACTATTGCAAATGTTCTCGGGACCCTCCTTGCTTTAGAATAACCCCCTAACACGAACCACGAATGAATCCCAGAAGTCTAATAATATCCGGCTTCCCAACTACTTGCTAATGGTGATTTCGGCTTTTAAATAACAAGATAGAAAGAAAGTAGAACTTTGTGAGAAGAATCGGCTCAATCTAGAATCCTTCAAGGTTCTGGCATTTATGACTATTCAGTAAAAGTGATGAAGAAAGGGAATGGTAGCTTGGGTTCAGCTAAAGAAAAGAATAAGATGAACAAAGGGAATGGTGATTTCGACTAGAGAAAAGAAGAAAAGAAGAAAAGAAGCAAACCTATGACACAATGAGCAAAAGAAATCGGCATCATCTATACCCCAAAAGCCGAAATACCAACACAAAAACCCCTAGCCGATTTTTGCCTCCTAAACCCCCACATTTGGCCAACTCTTAGCTCTCCTTCAAATTCTAAAAATCTCTCCCCTTATCACTCCTTGATCTCATCTCATGACCAATTCAAACTCCTCCAACAGAGTCCACTTGGGTTCCAACACTCACCCTTCCTGCACATAAAAATAAATAACCTTATTTGCTTCCGTTGCAACTTGAACCTTGGCCCTTGTTCACTCCTCCAGACGCCGCTTTTATAGGAGCTTAATGGCTCCATCTTGCCACTTTACCAATAGCTCACTTGTGTCACATTTTACCCCCATTTTCTTATTAGACCTCCAACTCAAGCCTCCCTATTCTTTAAGTCCAAAAATTAAAAAATTCTACCGGGTTTTAACCAACACATGGGCCTTCCATAGGCCCATTTACACACTCTAAACATGAACTATACAGCTAAAATACCAAAATTTCAAAATTTCAATAAAAGCACAAAAACCCGAAAAGAATCCTGAAAATCCTATAAATCACTCATAATTTATTTAATTACTAAAGTAACAAACAATTTCAATAACAATAATATCTTAATAATGATAATAATAATATTTAAACTTCTAAATTGCTCAGGCTATCTTCCATCCGAACTCAGACTCAAAGCCCAATTCTTCTAGGCCCAAATTCAGGGTGTTACAAGGATGCCCTTACTATCAAGCTTGAAGGCTGAAGAAATCCTAGCTATGGCGCCCTTGTGAAATTTGGCTAACGTAGGAGAAGATGAGCACAATTTTGACTTCATTTTCCCTTTTTATTCTTTTATTAACCAAATGACCAAAATGTCCTTAAGGAGTTTCTTTGGAATTTTACCCTTCCATGTCCATTTTTTCCATCATGATATTTAATGGTCTAATTATTACATAAGGACTTCTAATTTACCAATTCATTTCAATTAAACCCCCAAAGCTTCTAGTGTAAGGTTCCTCACCCGTAACTGTCGTTGAACATGGGTACGAGGCATTACCGAACTTACACTTGCATGATCATTTGATTTCAACACATAAATTTCACATAAAATTTAAAACTTTTTCATTCATACTTATAACATCCACATTATTGACCTAGAAGGCCCTAACGATATATTGGGTATGATCCGGGACCAAATTGGAATTTCTCAAACAGTTATTAAAAATTGACTCAAAATAGTTAACACGCCCTGTAGGACAGGGACACGCAAGTGTGGGCAGGCTGTGTGCTCACACACGCCCATGTCCCTAGCCCGTGCGGAAATATTTTTCATTTCGAACCTACAGGAGTTTTCACACGACCGAGCACATGCCCGTGTCTCTTTCTCGTGTCTTTCACACAGCCTTAACACGCACGTGTCCCACCCCTTGTGAAAAACTAGTGGTATTCTGTTTATGACGTCATCACGAAGTTTTCGTCACATGGCCAAGCCATACGCCCATGGGCTAGGCCGTGTCTATCACACGGTCAAGACACATGGCCGTGTCTCCATCTGTGTGTTTACTACAAAACATTAAATTTTTATAATTTCAGGTGGAAGGGACACACGACCTATCAACACGCCTATGGACTGGTCGTGTGTGACACACACCCATGTGTCTACCTATGTGGTCAATTATAGGCTATTTTCTAAGCCAATTGCCACCCTGAAACACAGACCTATATCAACCAATTTTGCCAATTCAGATTATAACATCAAAACTCATCAAAACATACATGTTAAGCCATCCACACCCTAACTTTATCTAACATCATCAAGCATGCACATCCACACACATTTTACTCATACTAGGTAGGCTTTCACATTAGAAGATTACAACATTTTTGACAAAATAAGACTTGACCATTCATGGTTCATTTCTCATGGCCAAAATAGCAAAACAACAATATCAACAAATGGACCCAAAAGATCTATGACACCAACCCAAAACAATAGACCACCTATACATGCCATAATATTCAAAGTTCATAATCAAATACCTAAAATAATAGTTAATAGTGTTGGTGGAATCCCGATGATTATCAAACTTCAGAATAGCTTGACGAACCTATAAAGGAAGGGAAAAGAGAAGGGGTAAGCTATAAAGCGTAGTAAGTCTATATGCAAAATTAATGAGTACCAAAACTAATACTTCATATAAAAGGGAATAGGCTATCTTATGATCACATTTATTTTGAGATTATCACTTACTCATATAATCTTACCATGTTAATCAATAGATAAATTAGGCACTTAGCACACATGAAAGTTTTCATATGACCTTCACGTACACATTCTTAAACATACGGTCAAATCTTTTACATACAATTACATTTTATCAAATCAATTCGAATAACCCAATGAAGCACGTGGAATACTAAAGGATACATGGAATGAGGCACAAGTGCCACCCATGATGTAGATGAAGCTACCACTAATACATAGCCAAAGCTACCACTTATCACATAAGGGCTCAATAATGACCTATTCTCAGGTCTGCTCACACAAGTTGATGGTGTAGTCGATACTACTCAGTGCTGCTCATACAAGCTAATAGGTATCCGCAACAAATGCAGGATTACCCAGCCACTGGTAGTCAAACTAGACTAGCACCCAGAATCACATAAACAATCGATAACAATCAATGGTTTCCTAGTGATATGTCACTCGTATCCTAATGATTCCTAAGGTTCAACCAGGACTTTTCTTAAGTTAACTGTTTTATTTCATCACATTTTACGATAATTTGATATAAAATTTTAGAATTTCAAAATAATTAATATAATTAAACTTAGTGGTTAGTAATAATTCATTATATATATATAGGACTTACCTCGGTCCAAAAATGCAAATCTTTTCGATTTAGTCCGATACCTAGCCTTTTCCACGGCCAAGGTTAATTTCGCGTCATTCTTGATCTATAACATCGAATTTAACTCATTCAATACATACATTACTCAATTGGGCACAAAATCATCCTGTAGTATTTTTTACCATTTTACCCCTAACTTTGTTAATTTTTACACTTTAGTCCTTAGGCTCGTAAAATGAAATGTACCTATTCTTCAACATTCCCAAGCCTAGTTGTAACACCTAGACCCTTATCTATCGCTGGAATAGAGTACGAGGTATTACCACTCAAATCATAACTTAACAGAAAAATCCTCAATACCCACACTTTAAAGTCTATACTCGAATACATAATCTAAGACCCAATACGCTCATTACTAAATTCAAACTTTGCACAAGAGTAAATATTGAAATGATTATATTTGAACTCATGATATTGTACATATCATTTAAAGTTACAATACTATGCTAATTACCGAACTTATTATCTAAACAATAAAACATCAATGCATTAATAATGGAAATGTAACATTAATACAGACATCTCAAATCCTTAGTGATACAAACATTCACTTTAGCATTTTAAACTGAATCATATACGACCATGTCATATACTCCATTTATAAATTTGTTCATTCACTTACCTATAACCGGATAGGAATCACATAATCACACATTCCAAATAATCTATCATAAACATATGCATATTTCATTCAAAACAATTTGATTATTAGCCATATTCGCACGGCATAACTTAATTACAACACCGATCCAAAAGAAATTCCTAAAAACATAGCTTATACATGCCTTGACAACACATTAAACGATTTAAAAGTACCAAAAGATCTTGGATAGTGTGGATGACTTTGACTTTAAATCCCCGAGCTTGTAGCTATCAAAAATGATCTATAAAATAGAGTAACAAAATAACCGAAGTAAGCTTTTATTAGCTTAGTAAGTTAAAGTAAACAAAACAACTTAATTTTTAATGTTTCATAGATCATAAGTACATAATCAATAGTGAAAACATCATTATGCTGAAAGCTCAAATGCATATAACCTTGCACACATCTCTATTAATATTATTTCAGTTTAATACTCACAAACACACTTATATCATTCAAACTCTCCAAAGTAATTAACTGATTCAACTTAAGGGAAAAGTTCCTAGACATTTTTAAGCACATTCATTTTCGATGATCGAATTCAAAAATAATCCTTAAGATTTCAATGTAAAACCTCACAAGAACCAAATGCATAAACATATCCACCAATACAACTTCACCTACCTTATTCAATACGTATTCAAAAGACAATCAGAAGTTAACTTTCATATGATGTATAATTAATATGTACCTGCACAATTTAATGCTTTGCACTACTAATCACTGTCATTTGTACATATTCCTCAAAACTGGATCTTGTATTAATTCACTGGTAATTAGCTTGCTGGGTTACATCCGAACTCATCACCAGCATCAAAATCGGCTAGACTTATAAGTCCGAAACTTATCACTGGCTCGAAGCCGGCTGGACTTTGATGTCTGAAGTGTATCACCGACTCGTAGCTTGCTGGACTTTTACGTCCGAAACTTATCACCGGCTCGAAGCCTACTAGGTCTAAGACCCGAATAGTACCGTATGATAGTTACTTTTCACAAGTTTGTCACATATCATGCTCACTTATTTCTAATGCTCATTTAAAAATACATGAATAATGAATTTCACACATTTAAACATACTTATACATGACTTATTTCAGCTCACATGCTAAAGACCATTCGGTCTCATCACATACTTATACATTCATACACTTTTCACATTACTCAACTTTGGCCTCATCACATATATTATAGTACTTACATTTCACCTTTTACTCATTCAAATATACCATATACATATAAGTATATAAAATTCACATTTGATCATTAGTATTTATGCAATTAGCTTCAATAGTCTATAATACAAAACATGCTTGTTTACTTAATAACTTACCTCGAGCGTCTCCGAACGGTTGCGGATCGGCTATTCGACCACTTTTTCTTTTCCCCTGTCCAACCTTTGACCTTGATGCTCTTGAGCTAATTTAAATAAAATTTACTTATCAAAACCTCTCCATAATTGCTTATAGCCGAATATGACAACATTTAACAAGCCATAGCAACTACTTTAACTTAAGTACACAATGGTTATATACATTTAAATCATATCTAAAATTTAGCAAGTGGCTAAGGACAAGGGCATAATTATCGAAAGCATTAATCAGTCTTTTCAAAGTGTTCAAAGCAACCATATGCATAAGTATATATGCTATCCACACATCACTTCTCTATTAAATAAATTTTAGCCGAATGCCCCCTTTAAGAACCACAAAGCTCATATATAAAATATATACATATACAACTATTACATAAACTTTAGTCATTCTTATAAATATTTTAAAACACAAACATTCTTCATCTCAATTGCCAAAACCATTCGGCCAAAAGATACAAGCATAATTCACTATGAAATTCTCATTTCTAGCCTTTAACTAAACATTTTATATGCATATAAACTAAATCCAAATTCTTTTTTTTTTATTACCAAAAGCATGATACTAATTCTATTCAAAATTGTACATTTCAAAACCTTTTTAGTACTAATTAAAACATAACTACCACATAGCTATTTCCAAGCTCACATTCGGTACACTATAACCAACTTAACCCCTTTTTATCTTGTTAACACATAAACAGCAAGGTAAATTGCCATTTTTCTTTACTTTGCATTTCAACTAACACATGCCTCAATGTTAAGAACATTCAACAAAGATGCAAACATCATTTAACATCCAAACACTATAATCCAATCTAATTCACGATTTCACTAATTTATCATTCCTTGGCCGAAAGTTGTATAATCCTTGAATTTGTCTAAAACACATATACTAAACTTCCCATTCAATTTAACTTGTAAAAACATCAACTAAACATCAAACACCAAATTAATTCGTTCAAATGGACATGGCCGAATGTCCCTTTTAGCTCAAAGAGTCACAAAAAGCACAATTTGCATTATTTAGGCATATTAACATGAATTCATATGAATTTGACCTCATAACACCTCTCAAACACTCCAATATGCAAATTTTATCATCAAAACTCAAAAGCTTCAAAGTTTCATTTGTTTCAACAATGGCCGAATGAGACATTCATTATCAAACCAAAAATAAACTCATGGGCTATGTCATAAGCATAACTATCAACTAAAATTCACAAAATCTAAGGAAAATAACATGAATCCTTACCTTAAATTAAAAGCTACAATGGCCAAATGTTTGTTCTCTCTCTTCGAACTTTTTTTCTCTTAATGTTTCGGCAATGAAGAACAAGTAAAAACAACTTTGTTCTTTTCACCCAACTTTTGTTATTTTATTATCTTTAATATATTAAAATTCCACTAAGTTTGTGACAGTCGTAATTCGACCCTAGTCGGGAAATGGTTTCGTAACCATTAGACCGAGTCTCAATATTAATTAAATGCTAAATTTCATGTCTAATATATGTGACTTTTTTGTGTGAATAATTGATTGATAATTTGGTGCCGTTTGAATGTGAAATTTATTGATTTGGACTTATGTGTAAAATTTTAAAAATGTGTGTGGAATATTGTAAGGGAAGCGAATTGTTGCATGGCTTAAAGGTTAGGAGTTGCATGTCAATTCTCCATTTTGTTGACTTAGTGGCCGGCCATGATGATTTCATGGCATAAAATATGTGTTTTATATTATTATAATAATGAATTATGAAATAACAAAAATGGGGGAAAAAGAACAAATTATATTTTTATCCTATTTTGTTCTTCATTGCCGAAATTGGGAAAGAAAAAGGGAGAAGAAGAAAGCCTAACATTCGGCCATTTTAGTTCTTAATCTAAGGTATGTTTGAATGGATTTTTGCCAATTCTTTATGCATTTGAGATGGTTGTTATCTAGATTACTCTACCCATGGTCTAAATTTTGAATTTGGTGGTGTTATGTGCATTCGGCCATGAAGGAAGTAATTGAATTTGTGAATGCTTTGATGATTTGTGGTGGTGATGGTTGTAAGTTGGGTTTTGAGCTAGTAGAAACTTTGTTTTGAGGCTTATGTGAGTGATTACATTAGGCTATTGTGTTAATTGATTAAGGGATGTAGTTATTTGTTAAAATTAGCTCATTTCCATTGTCGAATGTTGAAATTGTCCAAGGAATGGTTTAGTTGAATGAATAAATAGTAGATGAGAGCTTTTGGTTACGGTGATTTGTAATAATATGATATGTATGTGTTTTATCTTGTATTCTTGTGAATTAAGCTTGGCTAGAGCAATTCCTAGTTGGTCCATGTCAAAAATTTAAGTTTTGTTGTGTTTTAAGTATACGGTTATGAAAGGAACTTGAAGTAATGGTTGTGGGCTTCATGTCTTAAATTAGGAAATAATGCTAAACACTTATCCATGCATTATCGGTTCGTTAAATGATCCTTTGGTTAATGAATAGAATAACGTGAGTTAATGAAGATGTTTGGAGGTGTGAAATTGTTGTTTGTGATAATTGAATTTGAAATGCTTTGGATAACTTTAGAAGAGCATTCGGCTATGGTCATTTGCTATGAGTCCTATAAGTGCAAATTGGAGAAACTATGTACAAGTGATAATTATAACTATGTTGTAATTAAATCTTAGGTGTATTAAGTTAATTCCTATATATGTATAGGATTCATATGTACTTTGATTTCCTTAAAAAGTCATTCGGCTATAAACTATAATAGTAAGACTAATTAAATATCCAGGGTGCCGAGTTTATGTTCTAATGATGGATGATTCTATTGAATATGTGCTTGTTTAGTTATTGATGAAATGCCGTGTACTTCTTGTGTTAGACTAAATAAAATTTGACTTTTTGATAAATGGAAAGAATGATTAAATCACTTTATTTGTTTAAATCAAAGCTCAAGAGCAAAGAGGATCAAAATCGGATAAGGGAAAGGAGAATGTAATAGAGTAGCCGGTCTACAACCATTCGGACATACCGAGGTAAGTTTTGAGTGTATTCCCTTTGCACATACCCAAATATGATATGATACATTTAAGTTGTTAACCTTGCAACTAGTTTCATTTCACTTTGTTAATGATATAATTATGGAATTTGATGGTATGAATGAGGTAGCCGAATGCATATGGTGAACCTAAGGAAAAATGTGATTAGCTTTTGCATGTGGAAATCTTATAATAAGCTCTATAAGACCGAATTGTGTATAGAATAGAGTGCCCTAGGTATTTGGCAAATTGATTATGGAGAGATGCTATATGTGGATGTTTTATCTATGTGGAATGTATTTAATGAATTGTAAGGATGATGTGTCTAATATGACACATGCGAATATAAACAAATATTACCCGGGAATCCAAATATGATAAATTTCAGGCCTTTGTGCCTAGCAGGCTTATGCCGGTGATACTTTCAGGCCTTCGTGCCTAGCAGGCTCATGTCGGTGATACTTTTGGGCCTTCGTGCCTAGCAAGGTTTGTGCCGGTGATACTTTCGGGCCTTTGTGCCTAGCAGGCTTTGTGCCGGTGATACTTTCAAGCCTTTGCGCCTAGCAGGCTTCGTGCCGGTGATTTTTAGTATGTGTAAGATTATGAGGAATTTCGATTTAACAGTGGTAAAGTATGAGTGTAGTACTAAGAATGCCAGGTATGTACATTTGTATTAATGTAATAGATTAAGTTAATATGTAACCGAGTGTGTTATGAGATATTTAAGTCCGATACTTCTTAAATGATTTACTTTGCTTTGGTATGGTCCAAATACGAAACTTGATGGTATGTTTCCCCCTATATTGCTACGGTATACATACATTCGGCTATGAATGATGTCTTTAGGGTAATGGAAATTTAGAGTCATTAAATGGTAAGAAATCAATTGAAGTTAATTGTTGATATTTTTACTTTTATTTACTCATGTAAATAATTGTGTATTCGGCCAAATGGAAGGAATTTAAGATTGAGCCTTATTATGTGACATATTATGTGTTTTGAAGCATGAATTGCTTAGTTTACTCAAAACTTACTAAGCTCGTTGAAGCTTACTTTGTTTACTTTTATGTTTCTTTTGTTTATAGACCTTAATTGAAGCTGCGGTTCGAGGGATTCAAGTCCAAGTCACTCTCACTATCGTCAATAGATTTTTCTCTTTGGTACCTTCGAAGGTTTAAACTTAACTTTCCAAACAATGGCATGTATAGACTCAAATTTTCTATTTTGACTTTTCAACCCATTTTGATGCGTGTATCCGAATAGCCATGCGAAAATGGCTTATCAAATTGCCTTATAAATGTTCGTGAATGGAGCATGTTATGGTTGAATATGGATGAGTATAAAAGAATTATGCATATGGTTATAAATGTGGTGTGTATTATATCTATCTAGAGGTATAATTGAGGTAAGTGTTAATAGCATGAATCGAGGTGATATTTATTATTAACCTTAGAAATGTTTAAGTGTAAGTGTTTGAAAGTTAATTACCTATAAACAAACTTGCATATTCTACTAGATACTAAGATAAGGTTTCGGCTAACTTGTATGTGATACCTTCTGTATGTTTAATGTGTATTAGTTAAAGTTAAATTCTAGTTCAATGTGTGAATATATATATGTGGGCAATGTATTCGGGTTAGGAATGCTTGAAATCTTAGTAAATTCATTTTTGGACTAATGCGTGTTTGTTTTGTAACGCCTCTTAACCCTCCATCGACGGGTAAGGGTTTTGGGGTGTTACATTTTATTGGTATCAGAGCTACGGTTTAGTCGGTTCTCGGACTGACGTAGCGTGTAAGAATATAGTTATACATGCCATTGTGAATAAATACGATAGTGTGGTGACTTCTGACTTTCGAAATTGTGATTTTTGTATAGAAATGAATCCCAATCTAGAACGAACTGTAGCGGATGACGTGGAGAGTGTAGCGCCGGCTCCCGCGCAAGGGACTGCGCCCAATGACTCTCAACCGTATGCCAGTCATCAAAATGATGACACTAGACAAGCTTTCTATACGACGATGAGTGATTGGTTCACTCAGTTTATTCGAACAAATCCGGCTGCTCCGCAACCTCCACCCTTGAATACTCCTTTTCTGACACACGTGGCTCCTCCTGTGACCGATCCTTTGAGATCGAGTAGGCCTCCGGTTGATAAAATTAGAAAATACCGGGCCGAAGAATTTCGGGCTACAGTCAGTGACGATGCTGAGCGGGCCGAATTTTGGCTCGATAATACAATTTGAGTTTTTGATGAATTACCGTGTTCGCCTGATGAATGCTTGAACTGTGCTATATCTCTATTACGTGATTCCGCTTACTATTGGTGGAATACACTGGTCTTTGTTGTGCCGAAAGAACGGGTCACCTGGGAATTCTTCCAAACCGAGTTTTAGAAAAAGTATATTAGTCAGAGATTTATTGATCAAAAACGGAATGAGTTTCTTGAATTGAAACAGGGCCGAATGTCCGTAACCGAGTATGAGAGAGAGTTTGTACGGCTCAGTCGGTATGCTCGTGAGTGTGTATCATCCGAGGCTATTATGTGTAAACGCTTTGAGGATGGCTTAAATGAAGATATCAAGCTGTTGGTCGGCATTCTAGAAATCAAAGAGTTCGTAGTACTTGTTGAGCGGGCTTGTAAAACCGAAGAGCTCAGTATCGCAAAGAAAAAGGCTGAGGATGGAGTCAGAGAATTCCGTAAAAGATCATCGGGAAAATCTTTTCAGCAATCCTTGAAGAAATTCTGAGATGAGATGAGTAAATCTAAGAATAATTCGAGTTATTCCCGACGAGATTGGGATTGACATCCAGTAAGTACGCGAGCCACCTCAGTTGCTAGTGTAGGCAATGACCGCGGAGATAGAACAGTTTGCAAGCATTGTGGGAAATGGCATCCAGGGAGTTACAGATTGCATGACCGCTCCTGTTTTAAATGCGGGGCTACTAATCACTTCATAAAAGATTGTCCAAGGCAGGTTGAGCGTAATACTGATCCTAGTGAAAGGCCGGGTAGCACGGCAGTGCGTGGACGACCACCGAGACGGGGAGGTAATATTAGTGGCAGCCAGAGAGGGACTCGGGACACTGCGGCCAGATCTGAGGCTCGTGCACCTACTCGAGCCTATGCCATCCGTGCCCGTGAGGAGGCTTCTTCCCCTGACATTATTACTGGTATTTTCACTCTCCTTGACACTGATGTTATGGCTCTGATTGACCCTGGTTCAACCCATTCTTACGTGTGTGAAACTTTAGCATCCAGTAAGACTCTACTTGTTGAGTCTACTGAGTTCGTGATTCGAGTGTCAAACCCTCTAGGTCAGTGTGTGTTGGTTGATAAAGTGTGTAAGAGATGTCCCTTAATGTTTCGAGACTCTTGCTTTCCGGCTGACTTGATACTATTACCATTTGATGAATTTGACATTATCCTCGGGATGGATTGGTTGACAGTGCATGACGCAGTAGTAAACTTCAAGCACAAGGTTATTGATTTGCGATGCTCGAACAATAGAATAATTCGAATTGAGTCTGCTGATTTGAGTGGGTTGCCATCTGTGATATCTTCGACACAAGCTCAAAAATTTATAAAGAGGGGATGTGAGTCTTATCTCGCATTCGTGATTGATAGTAAAGAGTCAGAAAAGAAGCTTAAGTCTGTGCCGATAGTCTGTAAGTATCTGGAAGTATTTCTCGAGGAGTTGCCGGGATTACCACCTGACCGGGAATTAGAGTTTGGCATTGAACTCCTACCCAGAACGACCCTGATTTCGATAGCACCATATCGTATGGCACCAACTGAATTGAAAGAACTGAAAATTCAGCTGCAAGAGTTGACGGATAGAGGTTTCGCTCGACCAAGCTTTTCACCTTGGGGTGCGCCAGTCTTATTCGTGAAAAAGAAAGATGGAACGTTGAGAATGTGCATTGACTATCGTCAATTAAATAAAGTGACGATAAAGAACAAGTACCCATTACCACGCATTGATAACTTGTTTGACCAACTTAGAGGAGCCTCAGTGTTTTCGAAGATAGATTTGAGATCGGGTTACTAGCAGCTGCGAGTTCGAGATTCAGATGTGCCGAAAACTACATTCAGAACGAGATACGGTCACTATGAATTCTTAGTGATGCCATTTGGGCTTACTAATGCCTATGCGGTATTTATGGATCTGATGAATCGAATTTTCAGACAGTATCTAGATCGGTTCGTGGTTGTGTTTATTGACGATATTTTGATCTATTCACGGGATGAAACCGAGCATGCCGAGCATTTGAGACTAGTATTACAGCTTTTGCGAGACAAGCAACTGTATGCTAAGTTTAGTAAATGTGAGTTCTGGTTAATAGAAGTTAGCTTTTTGGGTCACGTAATATCCGCATCAGGCATTCGGGTGGATCCGAGTAAGATTTCAGCTATTCTTGGCTGGAAGCCTCCGAGAAATGTCACTAAAGTTTGAAGCTTTTTGGGACTTGCCGGGTACTATCGACGATTTGTGAAAGGGTTCTCGATGATCGCAAAACTGTTGACAAGACTGCTACAAAAAGATGTCAAGTTCGAGTGGTCAGAAATGTATCAGAAAAGTTTCGACCAGCTAAAAGTTCTTTTGACAGAAGCTCCTGTATTGGTCTAGCCCGAGTCCGGTAAAGAGTATGTTGTTTTTAGTGACGCCTCTCAGAACGGCTTAGGTTGCGTCCTAATGCAAGAAGGCCGAGTAGTCACGTATGCCTCGAGGCAACTGAAACCTCATGAGAAGAACTATCCAACTCATGATCTTGAGCTTGCTGCTATTGTTTTTGCCTTAAAAATTTGGCGTCACTACCTATTCGGAGAAAGATGCCATGTCTTTTCCGATCATAAAAGTTTGAAGTACCTAATGACTCAAAAAGATCTAAATTTAAGACAAAGACGATGGTTGGAATTACTAAAAGACTACAAGCTAGTCATTGATTACCATCCGGGTAAGGCTAATGTAGTTGCGGATGCCCTCAGTAGGAAATCCCTATTTGCGTTGCGAGCTATGAACGTCCACTTATCAGTGTCTGCGGATAATTTGTTGATAGCAGAATTAAAGGCTGAACCAGTGTTGTTACAGCAGATATGTGAAGCTCAGAAAAACGATGACGATTTGACTGCAAAACGGACTCAGTGCATTTCGAATGTAGATTCAGACTTCCGGGTTGATGACAATGATTGTTTGAGGTTCAGAAACCGATTATGCATTCCGAGGAATTCTGAACTTGTTCCGATGATTTTGAAAGAGGCTCATGAGAGTCGAATGACAGTTCATCTGGGTAGCACAAAAATGTATAATGACCTGAAATCTAAGTACTGGTGGCACAGTATGAAGCGAGACATCTCTGACTATGTTTCTAAATGTTTGATTTGTTAGCAAGTGAAAGCGGAGCATCAGGTGCCTTCGGGACTACTTCAGCCGATCTTAATACCTGAATGTAAGTGGGATCGAGTTACAATGGATTTTGTGTCTGGTTTACCACTCACCCCGAGCAAGAAAGACGCCATTTGGGTTATAGTTGATCGACTGACTAAATCGGCTCATTTCATCCCTGTTCGTACGGATTATACGCTTGAGAAGCTAGCTGAATTGTACATTTTGTAGATCGTGAGGTTGCATGGAGCGCCTGCTTCTATTGTTTCAGATAGGGATCCTAGATTTACTTCAAGATTTTGGAAGAGATTACACGAAGCCTTAGGTACCAAACTACATTTTAGCACTACTTTTCATCCACAAACTGACGGACAATCCGAACGTGTTATTCAAATACTCGAGGACATGTTGAGATGTTACATTCTTGAGTTTAGCGGCTCTTGGGAAAAATATTTGCCTTTAGTTGAATTCACGTACAACAATAGTTTTCAATCGAGTATTCAAATGGCGCCCTACGAAGCTCTCTACGGTCGAAAATGCCGTACACCTTTGTTTTGGACCGAGCTTAGTGAGAATAAGATTCTCGGGGTTGATTTAATCAAAGAGGCCAAACTGAAAGTAAGGACAATTCGTGACAATTTGAAAATAGCATCAGATCGTCAGAAATCATACGCAGATTTGAAACGTAAAGATATCGAGTATCAGATTGGTGATAGGGTGTTCCTAAAAGTCTCGCCATGGAAAAGGATATTTCAATTTGGCCATAAAGGCAAGTTGAGTCTGAGATTCATCGGACCGTTTGAGATATCAGAACAGATTGGGCCAGTTGCTTATAAGCTAATTTTACCTCCTGAACTTGAGAAGATCCACAACGTTTTTCATGTGTCAATGCTTCGTTGTTATAGATCCGATCCTTCGCATGTGATTAAACCGTCGGAAGTTGAAATTCAACCTGATTTGAGTTATGAAGAGGAGCCAATTCGAATCTTAGCTCGTGAGGTGAAAGAGTTACGAAATAAAAAGGTTCTGTTGGTAAAGGTGCTATGGCTGAAGCACGGGATTGAAGAAGCAACTTGGGAACCCGAGACATCTATGAAAGAACGATACCCAAATTTATTCATCGGTAAGATTTTTGAGGACGAAAATTTCAAAAGGGGGGAGAGTTGTGACAGCCGTAATTCGACCCTAGTCGGGAAATAGTTTCGTAACCATTAGACCGAGTCTCAATATTAATTAAATGCTAAATTTCATGTCTAATATATGTGAATTTGTTGTGTGACTAATTGATTAATAACTTGGTGCCGTTTGAATGTGAAATTTATTAATTTGGACTTATGTGTAAAATTTTGAAAATGTGTGTGGAATATTATAAGGGAACTGAATTGTTGCATGGCTTAAAGGTTAGGAGTTGCATGTCAATTCTCCATTTTGTTGACTTAGTGGCCGGCCATGATGATTTCATGGCATAAAATATGTGTTTTATATTATTATAATAATGAATTATGAAATAACAAAAATGGGGGAAAAAGAACAAATTATATTTTTATCCTATTTTGTTCTTCATTGCCGAAATTGGAAAAGAAAAAGGGAGAAGAAGAAAGCCTAACATTCGGCCATTTTAGTTCTTAATCTAAGGTATGTTTGAATGGATTTTTGCCAATTCTTTATGCATTTGAGATGGTTGTTACCTAGATTACTCTACCCATGGTCTAAATTTTGAATTTGGTGGTGTTATGTGCATTCGGCCATGAAGGAAGTAATTGAATTTGTGAGTGCTTTGATGATTTGTGGTGGTGATGGTTGTAAGTTGGGTTTTGAGCTAGTAGAAACTTTGTTTTGAGGCTTATGTGAGTGATTACATTCGGCTATTGTGTTAATTGATTAAGGGAGGTAGTTATTTGTTAAAATTAGCTCATTTCCATGGTCGAATGTTGAAATTGTCCAAGGAATGGTTTAGTTGAATGAATAAATAGTAGATGAGAGCTTTTGGTTATGGTGATTTGTAATAATATGATATGTATGTGTTTTATCTTGTATTCTTGTGAATTAAGCTTGGCTAGAGCAATTCCTAGTTGGTCCATGTCAAAAATTTAAGTTTTGTTGTGTTTTGAGTATACGGTCATGAAAGGAACTTGAAGTAATGGTTGTGGGCTTCATGTCTTAAATTAGGAAATAATGCTAAACACTTATCCATGCATTATAGGTTCGTTAAATGATCCTTTGGTTAATGAATAGAATAACGTGAGTTAATGAAGATGTTTGGAGGTGTGAAATTGTTGTTTGTGATAATTGAATTTGAAATGCTTTGGATAACTTTAGAAGAGCATTCGGCTATGGTCATTTGCTATGAGTCCTATAAGTGCAAATTGGAGAAACTATGTACAAGTGATAATTATAACTATGTTGTAATTAAACCTTAGGTGTATTAAGTTAATTCCTATATATGTATAGGATCCATATGTACTTTGATTTCCTTAAAAAGTCATTCGGCTATAAACTATAATAGTAAGACTAATTAAATATCCAGGGTGCCGAGTTTATGTTCTAATGATGGATGATTCTATTGAATATGTGCTTGTTTAGTCATTGATGAAATGCCGTGTACTTCTTGTGTTAGACTAAATAAAATTTGACTTTTTGATAAATGGAAAGAATGATTAAATCACTTTATTTGTTTAAATCAAAGCTCAAGAGCAAAGAGGATCAAAACCGGATAAGGGAAAGGAGAAAGTAATAGAGTAGCCGGTCTACAACCATTCGGACATACCGAGGTAAGTTTTGAGTGTATTCCCTTTGCACATACCCAAATATGATATGATACATTTAAGTTGTTATCCTTACAACTAGTTTCATTTCACTTTGTTAATGATATAATTATGGAATTTGATGGTATGAATGAGGTAGCCAAATGCATATGGTGAACCTAAGGAAAAATGTGATTAGCTTTTGCATGTGAAAATCTTATAATAAGCTCTATAAGACCGAATTGTGTATAGAATAGAGTGCCCTAGGTATTTGGCAAATTGATTATGGAGAGATGCTATATGTGGATGTTTTATCTATGTGGAATGTATTTAATGAATTGTAAGGATGATGTGTCTAATATGACACATGCGAATATAAACAAATATTACCCGGGAATCCAAATATGATAAATTTCAGGCCTTTGTGCCTAGCAGGCTTATGCCGGTGATACTTTCAGGCCTTCGTGCCTAGCAAGCTCATGCTGGTGATACTTTCGGGCCTTTGTGCCTAGCAGGCTTTGTGCCAGTGATACTTTCGGGCCTTTGTGCCTAGCAAGCTTTGTGCCGGTGATACTTTTAGGCCTTTGCGCCTAGCAGGCTTCGTGCCGGTGATTTTTAGTATGTGTAAGATTATGAGGAATTTCGATTTAACAGTGGTAAAGTATGAGTGTAGGTATGTATATTTGTATTAATGTAATAGATTAAGTTAATATGTAACCGAGTATGTTATGAGATATTTAAGTTCGATACTCCTTAAATGATTTACTTTGCTTTGGTATGGTCCAAATACAAAACTTGATGGTATGTTTCCCCCTATATTGCTACGGTATACATACATTCGGCTATTAATGATGTCTTTAGGGTAATGGAAATTTAGAGTCATTAAATTGTAACGCCCTAAATTTTGGGTCTTTCTTGAGGTTATTGTTCATCCGTTAAAATGTTTAAATCTTAGTATTTGGGTGTGTAATGCATGTTTGTGAAGTGTTAATGGGCCTATGGGAGGCCCAGGTGCTGGCTAAAACTTGGGTAAAATTTTGGATTTTTGCTTAGGGTATAGGGGACCGTTGGAAGTAAGTGTATTAAGAAATTGTGCGTGAAGTATAGTACAAAACAAGTAGTGGTAAAGTGGTAAGGGAGGCGCCACTAGGCTCCTTAAAAAGTGGCACCTAAGTGAGCTTGGAGGTCCAAGGTTCTAGTCCCAAAGTAGGTAAGATGGCATTTTATTTTTGTGCAGGAAGCAGGTAAAAGTTTAAGGCAGAGTTGAACTCTGTTGAGGAATGTTTGAATCGGTCATGAAAGGATTTGGTGGAGTGATAAGGGGAGCTTGTTGAGGAGAATTTTAAGGTGAGTTTGAATTTTGAAAAGAGGTGGCCGGCCAAGGGGTTCTTGATAGTGTATTTTCGGCAAATAAGTGTTAGTTGTGCCGAATTTACTTTTGGTTCTTTTGAGTTTTGTGCTGATTTTTTTCTAGGTGAAGTAAACTCCCTTTCTTTTGCTCATTTCGCATAACATAATACTGGGGTTTTTGCCATTTCATCTTTCTTTTCTAAACTTGTAGCCGAACCCTACTACCCCTTCTTTTGCCGAATCTCCATTTGTTAGAGAACTACTTTCTTTCCCTTCTCTTCTACTTATTTCTCTTATTTCTTCTTCTCACACATAAACCGACTTCATACCGCCAATCTCCTGCTAGCCGAATCTATTTTCTCCCGGTCAACTTAACTCTTCCTCTTCATCTCACTTCCATTGCCGATTGCTCTTTGGTCTCATACTTCTCTTCTTTTCCTCCCTCTTTGTTGTCGACATCTTCCATAACACCATAGCCGAACCTTCTTGTGTTTAAACTCTTTTCAACATTCTTCTTTCCTCGTTATAACAAGCAGGGCTAGTGTGGATTGGGGCTAGAGCAGTAAGTATTTCGTGACTTTATAGTGTTAGTTTCCTGGTATTAAGGCTTGAAGCCGAACCCCTTAGGGGTATTGTCATTGGAACTAAAAGGCTCTTTGGCCTCTCTCTTTTGTTGGAAGGTGCAATAGTGTAGTCAAGGAGAGGGTCGCGCATCAAGGATCCTGAAGGCTAGCAAGTGGACATCTAGTCCATAATCGGCAGAAAGGTAAGGCTTTTAGGGACTTAGGCCATGATGGCCGATTTTGGGTAAAGGACTTGTGGCTTATTGGTTATTGGGTTTTAGGCTAACACAATAGGGTGCAATTGTAGGCTATTCGTTCGTGGGTTCTTCAACGCTTCGTCAGTTAACAGGTGTGTAACTAATCCCAACTTTTAGACTGAAGTGGTAAAAGCCGTAATGACCGTAAAGTGACCGACAACTGGTTGAAAGTGACCGAAAACGCATTCGTGCAATATTTAAGAGTAATCATTTACTCCATTAGAGTTAACCATGAATTCGGTGGAGGAGGAATTGCAGAAGGTGCAATTCTGAACGTTCTGGTAAGTTGGGCTTCGATGGGCCAAGATGGGCCCAATGGGCTTCCAAGCCCAAAATGGTAAAAGTATCGTTAAAGGTATTCTGGTGGAATAATACTAATAAGTCGGTTAAATGGTAATCTAAGCATAAGAACTAAGGTTTAATGGACTCAATGGATTTAGTAAGGCCCATTAGGGTTTTGGGCTAAAAAGGGTAAAATTGGAAACTAAGGTTAAAAGGACTTTTGTAAACATTAATGGCTTAGTAATTACTTGGACTTGCATAAAAACCCTAAAAATCGGTAAAAAGACTAAAATACCCCTAAGTATGGAAAATTACCATTTTACCCCTAGGTGCAAAATGACCTTTATACCCCTAGGGTAAATTCTGTATGAAACGTATGATTTCCTGTTTCTGTATGTCACATCTCATAATACATGTGTATATCTGATGCATGAGATTTTGTATGTTATATGCCATATCATGATATCTGTTGCATGGGGTTTGGGTTTATGATGGAGGAAGCGTTCTGGCAGCCTCGCTGCAATCTGGTGGCCTCGCCACATATATATCTGTTCTGGTGGCCTTGCCACATATATCTGTTCTGGTGGCCTTGCCACATATATCTGTTTTGGTGGCCTCGCCACAATATCTGTATCTGGTGACCTCGTCACAATATCTGGCAGCCTCGCTGCACATTTCTGTGGTGTGTAGCGGTTGGGTGGGTCGAGTAGTCTCCCCACATGGTGTAAGGCTGGTACGGGGGTGTTATGGATGGATCTGGGTTGGGTTTCCTGATTGCATATTATATCCGATCTGTATCTGTTATGGGCCTATGGGCTTAACCTGATTTCTGTAATGGGCTAAGGCCCACTTAAATCTGATTCTGAGGCTTGATCTGTTTTGGCCTATGGTTGAGATTATGTTACACACTGAGTTATCAAACTCACCCCTTTTAATTTCATCTCTGCAGGTAATCCTCAACCATAGTGGGTTTGGAGCTGTGAGAGATTCGGAGTGGCCATAGCATCTGCAAGTTTGGTTTTCGCTTTATTTTCAGTATTTTATTTTGCTATTTTGGGTTTTTATTGTAATAAGGCCGCTATTTAAATTTCTTGTTTGGTTTTATTTTCTTTAAGGGTCTAATTTCATTTTATCGAAACTGCTAGTTATAGGCGGCGCGGGTTTTCAAAATCCTAAAATTGTTTTCAAAACTTAACGAGTTCAACGATCGGATAATCTAAAGGCTTAACTAAATGGGTTTTTCCACAAACTTACTGTTTTTAAAATATCACCTAAGTCACAACATTAAAAAGGTAACAAACTTAGTTATAGAATCATGTGACACATCAGATCTGGTCATAACGTCTGGGCCGGGTTTAGGGTGTTACATAAATGGTAAGAAATCAATTGAAGTTAATTGTTGATATTTTTACTTTTATTTACTCATGTAAATAATTGTGTATTCGGCCAAGTGGAAGGATTTTAAGATTGAGCCTTATTATGTGACGTATTATGTGTTTTGAAGCATAAATTGCTTAGTTTACTCAAAACTTACTAAGCTCGTTGAAGCTTACTCTGTTTGCTTTTTATGTTTCTTTTGTTTATAGACCTTAATTGAAGCTGCGGTTCGAGGGATTCAAGTCCAAGTCACTCTCACTATCGTCAATAGATTTTTCTCTTTGGTACCTTCGAAGGTTTAAACTTAACTTTCCAAACAATGGCATGTATAGACTCAAATTCTCTATTTTGACTTTTCAACCCATTTTGATGCGTGTATCCGAATAGCCATGCGATAATGGCTTATCAAATTGCCTTATAAATGTTCGTGAATGGAGCATGTTATGGTTGAATATGGATAAGTATAAAAGAATTATGCATATGGTTATAATTGCGGTATGTATTATATCTATCTAGAGGTATAATTGAGGTAAGTGTTAATAGCATGAATCGAGGTGATATTTATTATTAACCTTAGAAATGTTTAAGTGTAAGTGTTTGAAAGTTAATTACCTATAAACAAACTTGCATATTCGACTAGATACTAAGATAAGGTTTCGGCTAACTTGTATGTGATACCTTCTGTATGTTTAATGTGTATTAGTTAAAGTTAAATTCTAGTTCAATATATGAATATATATATATATATGTGGGCAATGTATTAGGGTTAGGAATGCTTGAAATCTTAGTAAATTCATTTTTGGACTAATGCCTGTTTGTTCTGTAACACCTCTTAACCCTTCGTCGACGGGTAAGGGTTTTGGGGTGTTACATTTTATTGGTATTTTATCAATATAAAATACATATATACATAATTTAAGTATAAACATGGCCGGCCACTTTAATTAAATTGGTGCATTTAGCATGCAAGTCCCTCCTAATAAAAACCATATCACAATCGGCCACTTTAATTCTTCCTTTCACATTTTCAAAATTTTCACATAAGTCCTTTATTATAATTTCTACTTTCAAATAACAAAATCAAAGCATGAAAATTTCACACATGCATCTTCACATAATATAAACATAAAATTTAACATTCAATTGTTATTATTTTTTTCGACTTGGTTTAGTGGTCCCGAAACCACTTCTCGACTAGGGTCAAATTAGGGCTGTCACAACTCTCCCCCTTTAGGGATTTTCGTCCTCGAAAATCTTACCAGCGAATAGATTAGGGTATCGCTCTTTCATCGAGTCTTCATGTGACAGCCCTATTTTGACCCAAGTCGGGAAGTGGTTTCGGAACCGCTAAACCGAATCAAAAAAAAATGTTTGAGTATAATATTCTGTGTTTAATGCGAGGGATAAATTATTGTTGTGTGAAATTTTGAATGATTGAATTTGTTTTATTAAATGTGAAATTAGAGATAAGGACTAAAGTGTGAAATTTAGAAACCATGATAGACAAATTGAAATGATTAAAATTTGCAAGACTTTAAACATGGGGACTTGCATGTCAATTTGGCATTTTCTTCACATAGTGGCCGGCCATGCAACTTTTAGTGATAATTTTGGCATTTGTTTTTATATTAAGAAAATGTGGGATTGGTGGTTAACATTAGCTAATATAATAATAAGAAAAAGAGGTGATAATATCAAAGTGGAGTGTTCAATTCCTTTCTCCATTGCCGAATATCTAAGAAAAGAAAAAGGAAGTGAAGTGGGGCATTCGGCTCTCTCATTGAAAAATTAAGGTAAGGTTCCTTGGAATTTTCTTTTGAAATTGTGAATTTTAAGTTATCTTTGGGTCCTTGATACAACCCATATGTGAATTTTTACAATTTGGGTTATGTAGGCTTTCGGCTATGGCTAAGGAATGTTAAAAAAATTTTTGAATAATTGTTATAGGAATTTTATGATAGAAAATTTATGAGATTTTGAGATCCTAAGTTAAATTATGAACTAGAGCCTTATATGACTTGATTTCTTGAAATGGATTTTCGGCAATGGTAGGAAGCTTATAAAGGGTGAGTGTTGGATGTTGCAAATTGATTTCTTTGATCATGAATTGAGCTTGAAATTGAAAAAAAAATGAATTTAGATATGCTGGTTAATGGCCGAATATGGGCTAAAAAGTGTGAAATGTTGTTTTAATATTAAGCTTAAAATTATATGCATGATGAAATGAAGTGTAAAATTTTCATGCACCCCAAAGGTATACTTGTATTCGGTTTTATGTTTTTTTTTATGGGAAGGCAAAGATACGTATGTGGTTAACGGGGAATGGCTGTCGTATGCTTATATACAATGTTGGAAGATTTACCTAGTTGTTATAATGCTTTAATATTCGGTTGAGTACTAGATTGTTCATAAGATTAGGAAATTTTTTTTGATTTTAATGAGTCGGATTAAAGGACCATGCTTACCAACCTTAAGCAATAATTTCGGTTATGAATTGTAATCTACTTGTACTTGGCCGAATGTATAATGAAAGGAAATAGATGTATGTGAGTCATATTGAATGAATGCATATTACTTTTGATAATACTGAATGTGTATGTGTGTATGTTTTGTTAACTTTAAGGAACATTCAGCTATGGGCCCTTATAATGGGATTTTGACGAGTGAAATTTTATATATCTAGCTCAAGAGCATAGAGGGACAACACCGGATAAAGGGAAAGCAAAAGTGGCGGAATAGTCGATTTACAACTGCTCAGAAAAGTTAAGGTAAGTTCTTGAGTAACGGAGGTTAACTCAAAATGGTAATGAAATTATAGTACATATGTGAATGTATAAATTAAGACTTAAAAGGCCATGTTCGAATGTAGTGGTGGAGAAGATAGATTGAGCAAATGTGGGAAAAACCGAATGTTAATCTTTGTTTTTGTTATATCCTGAAGTAAATACGTACTCTTTTGTTTATGGCTAGTGATTTAGAAATTTGGTAATGAGTCTTAGACATGCTGTGATTATATTTGAATGTTGGTGATGAGTTCCAAGGAGATATGTTATGACTATACATGTATGATAAATGATTTGGGGATTTACATCCGAGCTTAGACTCGAAGGGCTTTGAGCCAAAGTTAAATCCGGACTTAGTTCCGAAGGGCTTTGAGCCAAAGTTAAATCTGGACCTAGTTCCGAAGGGCTTTGAGCCAATGTTGAATCCGGACTTAGTTCCAAAGGGCTTTGAGCCAATGTTGAATCCGGACATAGTTCCGAAGGGCTTTGAGCCAATGATGAATCCGGACTTAGTTCCGAAGGGCTTTGAGCCAATGCTGAACCCGGACTTGGTTCCGATGGACATCTGTGCTGGTGTTATAAAATAAACGCCGATGTAGATTTATTAAATAAGTTACCTTCCATAAGAATAGTCAGGTATGTATCTTACACTTGTTCGAAAATTTTGTTACTTATAAATTATGAGTTTAGGGTTTCGGTGGAAATGGTTGATTTTTGCTAAAGGTTATTCAAATGCCTATGACTGGATTATAATGTGTTTGTTCTGAATTAAAAGAATTTAGCTATCCGAATACGGAATGTAGGTCATAAGCATGAGTTAAATTTGATACTTGAAAAGAATGAATTCGGTTCTGAGTTGAAGTAGTCGAATACCCTGAAAATTTCCTTGTAATATGAGTGAAATAAATGTTATTATAGACATTCTCCTATTCGGCTCAAGTAAGAGATAAAACGTTTAGTTATTTCTATGTTATATTATATATACATATATATATATATATGATTTCTTTTTTTTTTTTGTTTTGTTGTTGTTACTCGAAACTTACTAAGCACGTAATTGCTTACTCCGTTGTTCTTAAATTTTCTGTTTTATAGATCTCGATCGTTAGCTATTGGTCTCGGGAATCTTACTGTCGAAGTCATCTCTATTATCAAAGCCCCGTTTGGTACTAAAATAGTTAAACCTTGTAAATGACATGTGTAGGATGCATTTTTGTGTCGTTAATCGAGAACTTTATTTTGGTTACTGTATTAAGCTCAGCCATGCGAAAATGGCTTTTCAAGATGCTGTACCTACTCGTAGTCTTTAAGACGTTAATATGTATTTAGAACTATATGCCCTGCTGGAAATGAGAATGTATATCTTAAAATGAGATAACTTAAAGGTTTGGCAAGTTAATTTTTGGCGTGTGTATAGCTATGTATAAGCGAATCAGATGTTTATTCCAAGTGGTAGCTAGATATGATTTTGCAACTTGAACCTAAAATACAAATAGATTCGGTTTAAGCCTTTTATTTGCATGAGTAACTTTTACCCATGAAGCTAGGTGATATGAAATAGATGTTACGCAAAATGTTCTATTCTTATTCGTTTAACTTAGTCATGAAATTTTCGGGTATTGCGTCCTGACTTTGCGGTGATATGTACAAGTCTTGGGGTGTTACATTTTATTGGTATCAGAGCTACGGTTTAGTCGATTCTCGGACTACCGTAGTAGGTTTGAGTCTAGCTATACATGCCGGTTAATGTCATTTTGATAGTGGGATGACTTCTGATGATTGAAATGTGATTTCCTTTGGTATAGAATGGATCCCGAACCCGATCGAACCGTAGCGGACGATGTTGAGAGTGTAGCTCCTGCTCCCGCGCAAGGGACAGCGCCACCTAACTCACAGCCAAATTTGGGTCATCGAGATAATGATATTAGACCAGCTTTTTATGCGATGATGAGTGACTGGTTCGCTCAATTCGCTAGATCGAATCCGGCTGTTCCGCAACCTCCACCCCCGAATACTCCGTTCCCGACTTTCACGACTCCTCCTGTGACCGATCCAATGAGATCGAGTAGACCCCCTGTTGACAAAATAAGAAAATATGGAGCCGAAGAGTTCCGGGCTACCCCTAGTGACGATGCCGAGCAAGCCGAATTTTGGCTCGATAATACCATCCGATTGTTCGATGAACTGTCCTGTACACTCGAGGAGTGTCTTAAATGTGCGGTGTCTCTGTTGCGCGACGCTGCCTACTACTGGTGGAATACTCTGACTTCTGTTGTTCCGAAGGAACGGGTCAATTGGGAATTCTTTCAAACCGAGTTCCGTAAGAAATACATCAGCCAAAGATTTATTGATCAAAAACGGAAGGAATTTCTAGAACTCAAACAAGGTCAGATGTCAGTGGCCGAATACGAGAGAGAGTTTGTACGCCTCAGCCGCTATGCTCGCGAATGTGTATCCTCCGAAGCTATCATGTGTAAGCGTTTTGAGGAGGGATTAAATGAAGATATCAGATTACTAGTGGGGATTTTGGAAATTAAGGAGTTTGTCGTACTAGTCGAGCGGGCTTGTAAAGCTGAAGAACTTAGTAATGAGAAAAGAAAAGCCAAAGGTGGAGATAGAGAGTTCCGTAAGAGGTCCGCGGGGAAATCCTTTCAACAATCATCCAAGAAGACTAGAGATGATATGGGCCGATCTAAAAATACATCGAGTTTTTCTAGATTTGAACGTACTAGACCTCCTGCGAGTTTGCGGACCACTTCTATTGCCAGTGTCGGAAATGAACGTCGGGATAGACTGGATTGCAACTATTGTGGTAAATGGCACCCGGGGAGTTGTAGGCATCGTGACCGCTCTTGTTTCAGATGTGGTTCTGCCGACCATTTTATTAAAGATTGTCCGAGAAAGGATGAACGCGCTCCCGATCCGACTCAGAAACCTAGTGGCGCGGCTTCACGGGGTAGACCACCACGACGGGGTGGGAATATTAGCGGCAGTCAGAGAGGGACTAAGGACACTACGGTTAGATCAGAGGCTCGTGCACCTGCCAGAGCATACGCTATCCGTGCCCGTGAGGAAGCTTCTTCTCCGGATGTTATTACTGGTACTTTCACACTTTTTAACACTGATGTTATTGCTCTAATTGATCCTGGCTCAACCCATTCGTATGTATGTGAAACTTTAGCCTCCAGTAAGACTCTTCCTGTTGAGTCTACTGAATTTGTAATTCGAGTGTCGAACCCTTTGGGCCGTTGTGTTCTGGTCGATAAAGTATGTAAGAAATGTCCGTTAATGGTTCGAGATTTTTGTTTTCCGGCTGACTTGATGCTTCTACCATTCGATGAATTTGACATTATTCTCGGAATGGACTGGTTGACCGTTCATGACGCGATAGTAAATTGTAAGCGGAAGACTATCGAATTGCGATGTTCGAATAATGAAATAATCCGAATCGAGTCCATTGATTTAAGTGGGCCTCCTGCAATTATTGCAACCATGTCGGCTCAGAAATACGTAAGGAAGGGTTATGACGCATATTTGGCCTATGTGCTAGATAACAAAGGTTCCGACCGAGAACTTGGGACGGTGCCCGTAGTCTGCGAGTTTTCAGATGTCTTTCCCAAAGAATTGCCGGGATTGCCGCCTGTAAGAGAGGTCGAGTTCGGTATAGAGTTGATTCCAGGTATGACGCCGATTTCAATTGCCCCGTACCGTATGGCACCTACCGAGCTAAAGGAATTAAAATCTCAACTACAAGAGTTGACGGATAGAGGCTTTGCACGACCTAGTTTTTTGCCTTGGGGTGCACCGGTTTTATTCGTGAAAAAGAAAGACGGGACTATGAGATTGTGTATCGACTATCGACAACTGAACAAGGCCACGGTGAAGAATAAGTATCCGTTGCCCCGAATCGATGACTTGTTCGATCAATTGAGAGGAGCCTCAGTATTTTCGAAGATAGATCTGCGATCCGGCTATTACCAGTTGAGAGTTAGAGATTCTGACGTACCAAAGACGGCATTCAGAACGAGATACGGACACTATGAGTTCTTAGTGATGCCGTTTGGACTCACCAATGCCCCCGCAGTCTTCATGGATTTGATGAATCGGGTATTTAGACCGTTTTTGGACCGCTTCGTGGTAGTGTTCATCGACGATATTTTGATCTATTCTCGTGATGAGTCAGAGCATACCGAGCATTTGAGGCTGGTACTTCAGACCTTGCGGGATAACCAATTGTATGCGAAGTTTAATAAGTGCGAATTTTGGTTGCATGAAGTCGGCTTCTTGGGTCATATAGTATCTGCTTCGGGTATTCGAGTTGATCCGAACAAAATTTCAGCTATCCTCGATTGGAAACCCCCTAAAAACGTTATCGAAGTTCGAAGTTTTTTAGGGCTTGCTGGTTATTACCGACGTTTCGTCCAGGGTTTTTCGATAATTGCGACTCCATTGACGAGACTGCTGCAAAAAGATATCAAGTTCGAGTGGTCGGATAAGTGTCAGCAAAGCTTCGACCAGCTGAAAACCCTTTTAACGGAAGCTCCAGTGTTAGTCCAGCCAGAAACCGGCAAAGAGTTTGTAGTTTTTAGTGATGCATCTCTGAACGGTTTAGGCTGTGTTTTGATGCAAGAAGGCCGGGTTATTGCTTATGCTTCGAGATAGTTAAAGCCTCACGAGCGAAATTACCCGACTCACGATCTTGAATTAGCTGCTATTGTTTTCGCTTTGAAGATTTGGCGACACTATCTGTTCAGTGAAAGATGTCATATTTTCTCCGATCACAAAAGTCTTAAGTATCTAATGTCTCAAAAAGATTTGAATTTGAGACAAAGGCGGTGGCTTGAGTTGCTAAAAGATTATGAGCTTGTTATAGATTATCACCCGGGGAAAGCTAATGTCGTTGCGGATGCTCTTAGTCGAAAATCTTTATTTTCCTTGCGAGCAATGAACGTGAGGCTAACCATGTCAGTAGGTGATGTGTTGATTGCCGAATTAGTAGCAAAACCTGTGCTACTTCAACAGATTCGTGAGGCGCAGAAAGCCGATGAGGACTTAGTTGCCAAACGAGTTCAGTGTGAGTCGAAAGTGAATACAGAATTTCGAGTCGACAGAGATGATTGCTTGAGATTTAAAGACCGATTGTGTGTTCCGAAGAAGTCGGAGTTAGTTACGACGATTTTGGATGAAGCTCATAGTAGTCAAATGTCGGTCCATCCGGGCAGTACGAAAATGTATAACGATTTGAAGCGACAGTATTGGTGGCACGGTATGAAACGAGATATCTCTGATTTTGTATCTAAATGCTTAGTATGTCAGCAAGTAAAAGCAGAACATCAGGTGCCGTCGGGATTACTTCAACCGATTTTGATACCCGAGTGGAAATGGGATCACGTTACAATGGCCTTTGTGTCGGGTTTACCGTTAACGCCGAGCAAAAAGGACTCCATTTGGATTGTTGTTGATCGATTAACGAAATCAGCCCATTTCATCCCGGTTCGCACTGACTTTTCGCTTGATAAATTAGTAAAATTATACGTTTCTCAGATAGTACGATTGCATGGGGTGCCGACTTCCATTGTTTCTGATCGAGACCCTCGATTTACTTCTAGATTTTGGAGGAAGCTGCAAGAGGCTTTGGGTACTAAACTTCATTTCAGCACAGCTTTCCATCCGCAAACGGACGGTCAATCTGAACGGGTTATTCAGATACTCGAGGATATGTTGAGATGTTGCATTCTCGAGTTTAGTGGTTCGTGGGAGAAATACTTACCCCTAGTTGAATTCGCTTATAATAACAGCTTCCAGTCGAGTATTCAGATGGCGCCCTATGAAGCTCTTTACGGTCGAAAATGCCGTACACCTTTATTTTGGACCGAACTTAGTGAAGATAAGATTCTCGGAGTTGATTTAGTCAGAGAAGCGGGGCAGAAAGTGGAGATAATTCGTGACAGTTTGAGAGTGGCATCCGATCGTCAGAAATCGTACGCGGACTTAAAGCGAAAAGACGTCGAGTATCAAGTGGGTGATAGGGTGTTTTTGAAAGTTTCACTGTGGAAAAAGATACTCCGATTTGGCCGTAAAGGCAAGCTGAGTCCGAGATTCATTGGACCGTACGAAATATCAGAACGGATTGGACCGGTTGCTTATAGATTGATGTTACCTCCTGAGCTTGAAAAGATTCACAATGTTTTTCATGTATCGATGCTCCGTCGATACAGATCTGATCCTTCGCATGTGTTAAATCCGTCCGAGATTGAAATTCAACCTAATTTGAGTTATGAGGAAGAACCTTTCCGTATTTTAGCTCGAGAAGTTAAGGAATTACGAAATAAAAAGGTTCCATTAGTAAAAGTGTTGTGGCTAAAACATGGGATCGAAGAAGCTACTTGGGAATCAGAAAATGCTATGAAAGAGCGATATCCCAACTTATTTTCGGGTAAGATTTTCGGGGACGAAAATCCCTATAGGGGGGAGAGTTGTGACAGCCCTATTTTGACCCAAGTCGGGAAGTAGTTTCGAAACCGCTAAACCGAATCAAAAAAAATGTTTGAGTATAATATTCTGTGTTTAATGCGAGGGATAAATTATTGTTGTGTGAAATTTTGAATGATTGAATTTGTTTTATTAAATGTGAAATTAGAGATAAGGACTAAAGTGTGAAATTTAGAAACCATGATAGACAAATTGAAATGATTAAAATTTGCAAGACTTTAAACATGGGGACTTGCATGTCAATTTGGCATTTTCTTCACATAGTGGCCGGCCATGCAACTTTTAGTGATAATTTTGGCATTTGTTTTTATATTAAGAAAATGTGGGATTGGTGGTTAACATTAGCTAATATAATAATAAGAAAAAGAGGTGATAATATCAAAGTGGAGTGTTCAATTCCTTTCTCCATTGCCGAATATCTAAGAAAAGAAAAAGGAAGTGAAGTGGGGCATTCGGCTCTCTCATTGAAAAATTAAGGTAAGGTTCCTTGGAATTTTCTTTTGAAATTGTGAATTTTAAGTGATCTTTGGGTCCTTGATACAACCCATATGTGAATTTTTACAATTTGGGTTATGTAGGCTTTCGGCTATGGCTAAGGAATGTTAAAAAAATTTTTGAATAATTGTTATAGGAATTTTATGATAGAAAATTTATGAGATTTTGAGATCCTAAGTTAAATTATGAACTAGAGCCTTATATGACTTGATTTCTTGAAATGGATTTTCGGCAATGGTAGGAAGCTTATAAAGGGTGAGTGTTGGATGTTGCAAATTGATTTCTTTGATCATGAATTGAGCTTGAAATTGAAAAAAAAAAAATGAATTTAGATATGCTGGTTAATGGCCGAATATGGGCTAAAAAGTGTGAAATGTTGTTTTAATATTAAGCTTAAAATTATATGCACGATGAAATGAAGTGTAAAATTTTCATGCACCCCAAAGGTATACTTGTATTCGGTTTTATGTTTTTTTTTATGGGAAGGCAAAGATACGTATGTGGTTAACGGGGAATGGCTGTCGTATGCTTATATACAATGTTGGAAGATTTACCTAGTTGTTATAATGCTTTAATATTCGGTTGAGTACTAGATTGTTCATAAGATTAGGAAATTTTTTTTGATTTTAATGAGTCGGATTAAAGGACCATGCTTACCAACCTTAAGCAATAATTTCGGTTATGAATTGTAATCTACTTGTACTTGGCCGAATGTATAATGAAAGGAAATAGATGTATGTGAGTCATATTGAATGAATGCATATTACTTTTGATAATACTGAATGTGTATGTGTGTATGTTTTGTTAACTTTAAGGAACATTCAGCTATGGGCCCTTATAATGGGATTTTGACGAGTGAAATTTTATATATCTAGCTCAAGAGCATAGAGGGACAACACCGGATAAAGGGAAAGCAAAAGTGGCGGAATAGTCGATTTACAACTGCTCAGAAAAGTTAAGGTAAGTTCTTGAGTAACGGAGGTTAACTCAAAATGGTAATGAAATTATAGTACATATGTGAATGTATAAATTAAGACTTAAAAGGCCATGTTCGAATGTAGTGGTGGAGAAGATAGATTGAGCAAATGTGGGAAAAACCGAATGTTAATCTTTGTTTTTGTTATATCCTGAAGTAAATACGTACTCTTTTGTTTATGGCTAGTGATTTAGAAATTTGGTAATGAGTCTTAGACATGCTGTGATTATATTTGAATGTTGGTGATGAGTTCCAAGGAGATATGTTATGAATATACATGTATGATAAATGATTTGGGGATTTACATCCGAGCTTAGACTCGAAGGGCTTTGAGCCAAAGTTAAATCCGGACTTAGTTCCGAAGGGCTTTGAGCCAAAGTTAAATCTGGACCTAGTTCCGAAGGGCTTTGAGCCAATGTTGAATCCGGACTTAGTTCCGAAGGGCTTTGAGCCAATGTTGAATCCGAACATAGTTCCGAAGGGCTTTGAGCCAATGATGAATCCGGACTTAGTTCCGAAGGGCTTTGAGCCAATGCTGAACCCGGACTTGGTTCCGATGGACATCTGTGCTGGTGTTATAAAATAAACGCCGATGTAGATTTATTAAATAAGTTACCTTCCATAAGAATAGTCAGGTATGTATCTTACACTTGTTCGAAAATTTTGTTACTTATAAATTATGAGTTTAGGGTTTCGGTGGAAATGGTTGATTTTTGCTAAAGGTTATTCAAATGCCTATGACTGGATTATAATGTGTTTGTTCTGAATTAAAAGAATTTAGCTATCCGAATACGGAATGTAAGTCATAAGCATGAGTTAAATTTGATACTTGAAAAGAATGAATTCGGTTCTGAGTTGAAGTAGTCGAATACCCTGAAAATTTCCTTGTAATATGAGTGAAATAAATGTTATTATAGACATTCTCCTATTCGGCTCAAGTAAGAGATAAAACGTTTAGTTATTTCTATGTTATATTATATATACATATATATATATATGATTTCTTTTTTTTTTTTGTTTTGTTATTGTTACTCGAAACTTACTAAGCACGTAATTGCTTACTCCGTTGTTCTTAAATTTTCTGTTTTATAGATCTCGATCGTTAGCTATTGGTCTCGGGAATCTTACTGTCGAAGTCATCTCTATTATCAAAGCCCCGTTTGGTACTAAAATAGTTAAACCTTGTAAATGACATGTGTAGGATGCATTTTTGTGTCGTTAATCGAGAACTTTATTTTGGTTACTGTATTAAGCTCAGCCATGCGAAAATGGCTTTTCAAGATGCTGTACCTACTCGTAGTCTTTAAGACGTTAATATGTATTTAGAACTATATGCCCTGCTGGAAATGAGAATGTATATCTTAAAATGAGATAACTTAAAGGTTTGGCAAGTTAATTTTTGGCGTGTGTATAGCTATGTATAAGCGAATCGGATGTTTATTCCAAGTGGTAGCTAGATATGATTTTGCAACTTGAACCTAAAATACAAATAGATTCGGTTTAAGCCTTTGATTTACATGAGTAACTTTTACCCATGAAGCTAGGTGATATGAAATAGATGTTACGCAAAATGTTCTATTCTTATTCGTTTAACTTAGTCATGAAATTTTCGGGTATTGCGTCCTGACTTTGCGGTGATATGTACAAGTCTTGGGGTGTTACACTTCAAGTTCCCAAGTCACTTCTTCAATTCCGTGTTTGAGCCAAAGAACTTTAATTAGCGAAATTTTCTTATTCCGCAATTCTTTCACCTCGCGAGCTAAAATATGAATCGGTTCTTCCTCATAACTCAAATCAGACTGAATTTTAACCTCTGACTATTTTAACACATGCGAGGGATCGGATCTATATCGACGGAGCATTGAAACATGAAAAACATTATGAATCTTTTCGAGTTCAGGTGGCAGAATCAATCTATAAGCAACCGGCCCAATCCATTCTGAAATCTCGTACAGTCCAATAAATCTCGGGCTCAATTGGCCTTTACAGGCAAATCAGAGTACCCTTTTCCATGGTGATACTTTCAGAAAGACTTTATCCCCAATCTTATACTCTATATCTTTGCGCTTCAGGTCTGCATACGATTTCTAATGATCCGATGCTGCTTTCAAACAGTCATGAATCACTTTTACTTTCTGCTCAGCCTCTTTGATCAAATCAACCCCGAAAATCTTATTCTCACTGAGCTCAGTCCAAAACAAAGGTGTATGGCATTTACGACTGTACAAAGCCTCGTAAGGTGCCATCTTGATACTCATTTGAAAACTGTTATTATAGGTGAATTCAATCAATGGTACATATCTCTCCCACGAGCCACTAAACTCGAGAATGCAACATCTCAACATATCCTTGAGTATCTGAATCACTCGCTCGAATTGGCTATCGGTCTGGGGATGGAAAGTAGTGCTAAGATGCAACCTGGTGCCCAAAGCATCTTGCAATTTCTTCCAAAATCGCGACATAAATCTAGAGTCTCTATCTGAAACAATAGAAGTAGGCACTCCGTGCAATCGTGCAATCTGAGACATATATAATTCTGCTAGCTTGTCGAGTGAAAAGTCTATACGAACAGGGATGAAATGAGCTGACTTCGTCAATCTAGCAACGATAACCCAGATTGAGTCTTTCTTGCTCGATGTTAACAGTAGACCAGATACAAAATCCATCGTGACTCGATCCCATTTCCAATCATGATCGGCTGTAGTAATCCCGAAGGCACTTGATGCTCCGCTTTCACTTGTTGACATATCAGACATTTAGAAACAAAATCAGAGATGTCTCTTTTCATACCGTGCCACCAGTACTGATGTTTTAGATCGTTGTACATTTTTGTGCTACCTGGATGAACTGACATTCAGCTATTATGAGCCTCACTCAAAATCATCGGAATAAGCTCTGAACTTCTCAGAGCACACAATCGATCTTTGAATCTCAAGCAATCATTATCGTCAATTCGAAACTTTGAATCCACACTCGAATCACACTGAGCTCGCTTAGCAACCAAATCATCATTGGTTTTCTAAGCTTTACAGATTTGCCGTATTAACACTGGTTTTGCTTTTAATTCTACTATCAACACATCATCAACAGACACACACAAATCTGCATTCATCGCTAGTAGTGCAAACAATGATTTCCGACTAAGAGCATCGGCAACTACGTTAGCTTTTCCCGGATGATAATTAATGACAAGCTTGTAGTCTTTCAGTAATTCTAACCACCTTCTTTGTCTCAAATTCAAGTCTCTCTGAGTCATTAAATATTTGAGGCTCTTGTGATCGGAGTAGATGTGACATTTCTCTCCAAATAGGTAATGACGCCAAATTTTTAGAGCGAACACAATAGCGGCTAACTCGAGATCGTGAGTCAGATAGTTCCTCTCGTGAGGCTTTAACTGTCTGGAAGCATAAGCAACAACTCTACCTTCTTGCATCAAAATGCAGCCCAAACCATTCAAAAAGGCATCACTATAAACCACAAACTCCTTACTAGACTCTGGCTGAACTAACACTAGAGCTTCCATCAAATGTGTTTTCAACTAGTCGAAACTTTTCTGACACTTTTCAGACCACTCAAATTTGACGTCTTTCTGCAACAGTTTCGTCAACGGTGTTGCGATCATCGAAAAACCTTTCACAAAACGCCCATAGTACCCGGCAAGTCCCAAAAAGCTCTGAACTTCAAAAACATTTCTCGGAGGCTTCCACTTAAGAATAGCTGAAATTTTGTTCGGTTCGACTCGTATACCCGAAGTGGATACCACATGTCCTAGAAAGCTGACTTCGCGTAACCAGAATTCACATTTACTGAATTTCACGTACAACTAATTATCATGCAAAATCTAAAGCACAAGTCTCAAATGCTCGGCATGCTCGATCTCGTTGTGAGCATAAATCAAAATATCATCATGAACACAACCACAAACCGATCTAAATATTGTCTGAACACTCGATTCATTAGATCCATGAAAATCGCAGGGGCATTAGTGAGCCCAAACGGCATCACTAAGAACTCGTAGTGTCCGTATCTCGTTCTAAAAGCAGTCTTGGGCACATCTGAGTCTCTGACTCGCAATTGGTAATAGCTAGATCGCAGATCAATCTTTGAGAACACTGAAGCTCCTTTTAACTGATCAAATAGGTCGTCGATTCGAGGCAACTGATATTTATTCTTTATAGTTACCTTGTTCAGTTGTCGATAGTCGATACACATTCTCATAGTTCCGTCTTTCTTTTTCACAAACAAGACTGGTGTGCCCTAGGGTGAGAAACTCGGTCGTGCAAAACCTCTATCTGTCAACTCTTGCAACTGAGATTTCAACTCCTTCAACTCAGTCAGAGCCATACGATACGGAGCAATCGAAATCATAGTTGTACCCAGAACCAACTCTATGTTGAACTCAACCTTTCTAACAGGCGGCAATCCTGGTAGTTCTTCAGGGAACACATCCGAATACTCACAAACTATAGCCACAGTCACAAGCTTTCGTGCAGATACCTTGCTATCCAGTACGTATGCAACATAAGCTTCACAGCCCTTTTTCATAAATTTTCGAGCCAGTACAGAAGATATCGATGCCGGTAGCCCGTTTAGATCAGTAGACTTAACCCGAATTATCTCATTATTCAAACATCACAAATCAATAGTCTTTCACTTGCAATTCACTGCAGCATGTTAACCAATCCATCCCGAGAATAATGTCAAATTCGTCGAAAGGTAATCACATCAAATTGGCCGGAAAGTAGAAATCTCGAATCATTAAGGGACATTTCTTACACATTTTCTCAACTAATACACAACGACCCAGAGGATTGGATACTTGAATCACAAACTCAGTAGACTCAATAGGGAGAGTCTTACTGGATGCTAAAGTTTCACACACATATGAATGAGTTGAACCGGGATCAATCAGAGCAATAACATCAGTGTCAAAGAGAGTAAAAGTACCAGTAATAACATCCGGAGAAGAAGCTTCCTCACGGGCGCAGATAGCATATGCTCTGGCAGGTGCACGAGCCTCAGATCGAACAGCAGTGTCTCTAATCTTTCTCTGACTGCCACTAGCATTACCCGAGTGTCTGGGTGGTATACCTCGCGTTGCAATGTTACTAGGCCTTTCGGTCTGATTAGTATTCTTCTCAACTAGTCTCAAACAATCTTTGATAAAGTGATCGGCAGATCCACTATGACAGCCCTATTTCGACCCTAGTCAGGAAGTGGTTTCAGAATCGCTAAACCGAGTCATAGAAATATTTGAATATAATATTCTATCTTTGATTTATGTGATAAATTTATGTGTGAATTTTGAATGTTTGAATTTGACCATTAAAGGTGAATTTAAAAATAAGGACCTAGATGAGAAACCTAGAAACTTTGATAGGCAAATTAAAGTGACTAAAATTAGGAAGGCTTCAAAATAATTGGTCTTGCATGTCAAATATACATATTTTCACATTAGTGGCCGGCCATGCAAACACTTTATTGATCATTTTAGTATTTTATGATATTAAGTAATATGTGATTGGTGATTAACATATTAGATAATTAAATAATAAAAGAAATGGGTGAAAAGAACAAAGTTGTTCTTGGTTGTTCATCCTTGCCGATTTTAAAGAGAAAAGAGGGGAGAAATAAGCTTCTTACAATCGGCATTCCATAAGGCTAGATTGAGGTATGCATGATTATATTCTTTGAAATTTTTAGGCGCATTTTAATTGTTAGCTAGTATCTTATCTAGCCCATGGCTTATAATTTAGTTAAATTGGAAGAATCTTGTTCGGTCATTAGTGTGGTTGTATGAGACCTTGATGGTTGATAATGATAAGTGTTAATGGAGTTAATAGGTGTTATAAAGGATAGTTTTGAGGATTTTGTAACAAGTGGATAATCAGTTGTGAATTGTATAGGCAATGATACAATTGCCGAATGTGAATGTGGTTTTTAGTTGAGGAAAATTATATGGCTTAACCCTTTTTGTTTGGAGCATTCGACTATAACATTTTAGGGATTGAATTATTGTTAAATTGAGTTAAGCATGGAAGAATGATAAAATTGAACAAGAATTAATAAATTTTATTAATTATATATATATATGTGCAGCTCAAATTGAGCTTGAGTAATCGATTAAGGTAGTTTAAGTGCTTAAATTAAGAGCATGAAGGCATTCGGTAACTCATGCCGATTGATGTTGATATTAAACATTCGTAGGACTTGTTTGATTGTGAAATTGAGTTACTAAAATAGTGAATTAGGCTAGCCAATTTAAAGATTTGGTTATGGCATTTAGTGAATAATAATTTGGTTAAGTCATTGAACAATGGTTAAAAGAATTTGAATGCTAAAATGGTTGTTTTACTTTTAATGACCGAGTGTGCTTGAACCTATGCAAGAATAGGTTATTTGCTTAATTTGCGATAAATTGAACGAGTTGTCTAGTTTATTTCTTTGCCATGTTAAAACCTTGGTTTAAGGTTGAGGATTTGGCATTCGGTTTTGAGTCTGAAACTTGCAAAATTATTAATAGTTGGAAATTTATGTTAAAGAAAGATTATGTGTGTGATTAAAATTGAATTACATGTTGCTATAGATGATTAATTAAGCAAATTATGCATTCGGTCAAGGGACTTGGAGTATTTATTGATGAGTTTTGAAGAATTTGTGTTATAGGGAAAATTTACGATGAATTCGAGTTGGTATATATGGATTTTGTGACTTTCGGCCTTGAATAAAATTTTGGTAGTGGTTAAAGTAGCCGAATACTCAATGTGATAGGATTTTGATGAGCGAATTCTTTCTTTGCAAAAATCATAGCTCAAGAACCTAGAGGGGTACACTCGGATAAGGGAAAAGCTAAGGTGATGGAATAGCCGACTCGTAATTATTCAGAAAAGTTCGAGGTAAGTTTTAAGTATTGAAACCTAGTTATGAATTGATTTAACATGATGTACACATCTAGTTATTCATGTGGATAGTATGTCGACTATGGTTGATGCAATGTACTAGTGAAAATGGCAATATAGCCGAAGTTCATTAGAAATATGAAGGCCTTAGTAATCATTTTGATGTGTGATTTACATATGTGTCTATTGACCAAACATGTAGTTAAATTGTTATGCTATGTGTAAATGTGAGAATGAGGCAAATGAATGTTAACTTGTAATAGACTATGTAAAAAGGTATACTTGATTTGGATCCAAATGCATAAGTTTCAGTGCTATAATCCGGGTTAAGTCTCGAAGGGCATTCGTGCCAGAGTTGCATCCAGGTTAAGTCTCGAAGGGCATTCGTGCCAGAGTTGCATCCGGGTTAAGTCCCGAAGGGCATTCGTGCTAGAGTTAGATCCGGGTTAAGTCCCGAAGGGCATTCATGCCAACGTTAAATCCGGGCCAAGTCCCGAAGAGCCTTAGGGCTAGTGTTATAATCCGGGCTAAACCCGAAGGCATTTATGCTAGAAATAACGTAAATCATCGGCCTTAATAATTGTAACTAAAGAGATTATTACCCTAAATTAGCCAGGTACGTGCCGTATACAATTTGTGAACTAGTTGCTGTTTGAATTATGATTTATCCATCGAGTAATACCGTTTCCAGCCATTAAATGAAGTGGTATAAAGGCATGTGGCTTATTTACTATACATGAAATTCGATTTATGTGGAAATGTGTTAAGTTGGTATGAAACATATGAATATGCATTATGTGCCAAATTTAGCTTTATAATAGAATTAGAGGTGTTTGACCGATTGATGAAACTTTTGTTAAGGAAAGTTGTTGACATGTTCGTACTATAGGGATAAAATCTAACCTTCGATACTTTTGGTTAAAGAGAAAATTAGATAAATATGGAGAGCACTTTGTTTGATCTTTAAAATGAATTTTTATTGCTTAATACTTGCTAAGCATACAAATGCTTACTCCGTGGCCTTTTATTTGTTTGTTTATAGATCTCGTTCGTTGCTACGGTCTCGGGAACTCCTAGTCGAAGTTGTCCACACTATCAAAGCCTATTTCGGTACTCTTAGTATCTAAACTTGATAATGGCATGTATAATCTTGACTTGATGTTTAATAAGTATCATTTTGGATGATGTAATTAACCATAGCCATGAGAAAATGGCTTTCCAAGATGCTTTACGTCTATAAGTGAATTTAAGCTTGGTATATGATGACATTGTATGAGGTACATTGTTTTGAGTATGGTCAATCAGCTAAGACAAACTTCTAAATGTGTGTGATGCATAGAAGAATGTTTTGTAATGAATAAATTGTTTGAAATGTAGTATGTTTAAATGCTATGTATAAATCGGCCTAGTTGATAAACTTTGACATTTATACCACATGAATAGTAATGGTTATAATATATGCGAAAGTGGTCTCAAAGTGAAATCATTGTGTATGATCATTAAACTGGTTTATGAGGGTCAAAATTTGATTGAGTTGGTGATGTATGTACGGTTATGTTTATATATGTATAACTTAGATTTGGAAATCCGATATACTTTTAAGCCGCTATCCATAAGTATTAATATCATGAGTTGTGCAAGTGAAGTGGTGTTAAATTAATTGAATATCATGTAATGCCTCTTAACCCTCCGGCGACAGGTACGGGTCCACATTTAAAATAGGAGCAATCATGTAATCTACAGCTCCCCGAATGCCATTTACCACAATGCTTACATTCAGATCTATCCCAACGATCATTGCCCACACTATCGACTGAAGTAGCTCGTGAACTCACAGGTGGTCGATCCCGATCTCATCTGGAAAAGCCCGAGGTAGCTTTAGATCTGCCCGACTCATCTCGAAATTGCTGAATAGACTTTCCTGAAGATCTCTTACGAAACTCTCTGGCTCCATCTTCAGCTTTTCTCTTTTCAATCCCAAGCTCTTCGACTTTGCAAGCTCGCTCGACAAGTACTACAAATTCCTTAATTTCCAAAATACCAACCAGCAATTTGATATCTTCATTTAACCCGTCCTCGAAGCGTTTACACATAATAGCCTCAGATGATACACACTCGCGAGCATATCTGCTGAGTCTTACAAATTCTCGCTCATACTCTGTCACTGTCATTCGGCCCTGTTTAAGCTCAAGAAACTCTTTGCCTTTCTGGTCGATGAATCTCTGGCTGATATACTTTTTACGAAATTCTATCAGAAAGAATTCCCAGGTTATCCTCTCTCTCGAAACCATAGAAATCAGAGTATTCCACCAGTGATAAGTAGCGTCACGTAATAGAGACACAGCACATTTCAAACACTCATCGGGTGTACATGATAATTCATCGAATACTCAGATAGTATTGTCGAGCCAAAACTCAGCTCTTTCTGCATCATCGCTAATTGTAGCTCGAAACTCTTTAGCCCCATATTTTCTAATTTTGTCAACCGAGGGCCTACTTGATCTCAACAGATCAGTCACAGGAGGCACTACAGGTGTCAGAAGCGGAGTATTCGAGGGCGGGGCTTGTGGAACAGCCAGATTATTTCGAATGAATTGAGTGAACTAGGCTCCCATCATAGCATAAAAGGTTTGTCTCATATCATCATCTCGATGACTGGTATTCGGCTGAGAGTCATTCGGCGCAGTCCCTTGCGCGGGAGCAGCCGCTACACTCTCGACGTCATCAGCTACGGCTCGATCAGGATTAGGATTCATTGCTATACGGAAAACACATTTTAGCTATCAAAAGTCATCACACTATCATAATATCACATTTTGGCATGTATAACTAAACTCTCACACGCTACGTTAGTCCTAGAATCGACTAAACTGTAGCTCTGATACCAATAAAATTGTAACACCTAGACCCTTATCCATCACCGAAATAGAGTACGAGGTATTACCACTCAAATCATAACTTAACAGAAGAATCCTCAATACCCATACTTTAAAGTCTATACTCGAATACATAATCTAAGACCTAATATGATCATTACTAAATTCAAACTTTGCACATGAGTAAATATTGAAATGATTATATTTGAACTTACGATATTGTACATATCATTTAAAGTTACAATACTATGCTAATTGCCGAACTTATTATCTAAACAATAAAACATCAAGGCATCAATAATGGAAATGTAACATTAATACAAACATCTTAAATCCTTAGTGATACAAACATTCACTTTAGCATTTTAAACTGAATCATATACGACCATGTCATATACTCCATTTATAAATTTGTTCATTCACTTACCTATAACAGAATAGGAATCACATAATCACACATTCCAAATAATCTATCATAAACATATGCTTATTTCATTCAAAACAATTTGATAGTTAGCCATATTCGCACGGCATAACTTAATTATAGCGCCGATCCAAAAGAAATTCCTAAAAACATAGCTTATACATGCCTTGACAACACATTAAACGATTTAAAAGTACCAAAAGATCTTGGATAGTGTGGATGACTTCGAATTTAAATTCCCGAGCTCGTAGCGATCAAAAACGATCTATAAAATAGAGTAACAAAATAACCAAAGTAAGCTTTTATTAGCTTAGTAAGTTAAAGTAAACAAAGCAACTTAATTTTTAATGTTTTATAGATCATAAGTACATAATCAATAGTGAAAACATCATTATGCCAAAAGCTCAAATGCATATAACCTTGCACACATCTCTATTAATATTCTTCTGGTTTAATACTCACAAACACACTTATATCTTTCAAACTCTCCAAAGTAATTAACTGATTCAACTTAAGGGAAAAGTTCCTAGACATTTTTAAGCACATTCATTTTCGATGATCGAATTCACAAATAATTATTAAGATTTCAATGTAAAACCTCACAAGAACCGAATGTATAAACATATCCACCAATACAACTTCACCTACCTTATTCAATATGTATTCAAAAGACAATCAGAAGTTAACTTTCATATGATGTATAATTAATATGTACCTGCACAATTTAATGCTTTGCACTACTAATCATTGTCATTTGTACTTATTCCTCAAAACTGGATCTTATATTAATTCACTGGTAATTAGCCTGCTGGGTTACATCCGAACTCATCACCAGCATCGAAACCGTATAAGTCCGAAACTTATCACTGGCTCGAAGCCGGCTGGACTTTGATGTCTGAAGTTTATCACCGACTCGTAGCTTGCTGGACTTTTATGTCCGAAACTTATCACTGGCTCGAAGCTTGCTAGGTCTAAGACCCGAATAGTATCGTATGATAGTTACTTTTCACAAGTTTGTCACATATCATGCTCACTTAGTTCTAATGCTCATTTAAAACCAATACATGAATAATGAATTTCACACATTTAAACATACTTATACATGACTTATTTCAGCTCACATGCTAAAGACCATTCACTCTCATCACATACTTATAAATTCATACACTTTTCACATTACTCAACTTTGGCCTCATCACATATATTATAGTACTTACATTTCACCTTTTACTCATTCAAACATACCATATACATATAAGTATATAAAATTCACATTTGATCATTAGTATTTATGCAATTAACTTCAATAGTCTATAATACAAAACATGCTTGTTTACTTAGTAACTTACCTCGAGCGTCTCCAAACGGTTGCGGATCGGCTATTCGACCACTTTTTCTTTTCCCCTGTCCAACCTTTGACCTTGATGCTCCTAAGCTAATTTAAATAAAATTTACTTATCAAAATCTCTCCATAATTGCTTATAGCCGAATATGACAACATTTAACAAGCCATAGCAACTACTTTAACTTAAGTACACAGTGGTTATATCCATTTAAATCATATCTAAAATTTAGCAAGTGGCTAAAGACAAGGGCATAATTATCGAAAGCATTAATCGGTCTTTTCAAAGTGTTCAAAGCAACCATATGCATAAGTATATATGCTATCCACACATCACTTCTCTATTTAATAAATTTTAGCCGAATGCCCCCCTTAAGAACCACAAAGCTCATATATAAAATATATACATATACAACTATTACATAAACTTTAGTCATGCTTACAAATATTTTAAAACACAAACATTCTTCATCTCAATTCCCAAAACCATTCGGCCAAAAGATATAAGCATAATTCACTATGAAATTCTCATTTCTAGCCTTTAACTAAACATTTTATATGCATATAAACTAAATCCAAATTCTTTTTTTTATTACCAAAAGCATGATACTAATTCTATTCAAAATTGTACATTTCAAAACCTCATTAGTACTAATTAAAACATAACTACCACATAGCTATTTCCAAGCTCACATTCGACACACTATAACCAACTTAACCCCTTTTTATCTTGTTAAAACATAAATGGCAAGGTAAATTTCCATTTTTCTTTACTTTGCATTTCAACTAATACTTGCCTCAATGTTAAGAACATTCAATAAAGATGAAAACATCATTTAACATCCAAACACTATAATCCAATCTAATTCACGATTTCACTAATTTATCATTCCTTGGCTGAAAGTTGTATAATCCTTGAATTTGTCTAAAACACATATATTCAACTTCCCATTCAATTTAACTTGTAAAAACATCAACTAAACATCAAACACCAAATTCATTCATTCAAATGGACATGGCCGAATGTCCCTTTTAGCTCAAAGAGTCACACAAAGCACAATTTGCATTATTTAGGCATATTAACATGAATTCATATGAATTTGACCTTATAACATCTCTCAAACACTCCAATATGCAAATTTTATCATCAAAACTCAAAAGCTTCAAAGTTTCATTTGTTTCAACAATGGCCGAATGAGACATTCATTATCAAACCAAAAATCAACTCATGGGCTATGTCATAAGCTTAACTATTGTAACGCCCCCACGCCCGAGACTGACGCCAGAGTCGAGCTCGAGGTGTTACTAAACTTAATTTATCATTAAATCAACTTTACATCATTTATTTTAATTTTCGGAATAAGCAGTTTTTCTGTGTCATAGTCTCTAAAAAAATCATATCTCGAGTTACAAAACTCGAAATCAAGATCCCTAAATTTTCCCTGAATCTATACTCATATATCTATTTACTAATATTTTTCCTAAAATTATTGGTTGAGCCAATTAGTACAGTTTATTAGTTAAAAATTACCCTATTTCAGGACTCGACTGCACTGACCTCTACTTACTACGAACCCCTTTTATCTCTGTAAAAAATTAATATGACTATACTATTTTTTTCTCTTAAAACTAGACTCAATAAGGATTCTGTACATATAAAATACACCTCCTAATTATTTTTTTATAATTTATGGTGAATTTCTAAAGTTGGAATAGGGGATCCAGAAATCGCTCTGACCCTGTCTCACTAAAACTCAAATATCTCATCACATATAACTCCTTTACCTGTTTCTCTTCTTTCATATGAAATTAGACACAATAAGCTTAAATTTTATTTTTAATTCATCACCTAATTCGCTTTCTAGTATTTTTAGTGATTTTTCAAACTCACGTCATTGTTACTGAAATGTTCTGTTTTATGGCAATTTCATCATTTTATGAATTTTCATGATCTAGATAACATATTAACCTCATATGGCATCAAACATGATCTAGGCTAGCCATTCCAATGACTAATCATTATCAAGCATTTTCTCAACCAAACCACAACCATGTCACAAGATTATTTACACAAAATAAGAACATTGCTATACATGCCATACTTAAGTCATACAAGCCATTTTACCAAAAAGTTCTTCGGATAGTGTGATCGAGCCTTCGACCTATCCCGATTCCTGAGCCGGCTTGTCCAAAACTACAATGAATGAAAAGGAGGGAGTAAGCATGAATGTTTAGTAAGTTCACATGCAAATAACAAGTAACATAACAAAGCAATTCTTCCAAACAACACTAGCATGGTATCACCAAAACATATATCACATTGCTAATCATCGTTTGTCATCTTACCACATTATTGTTGTTGTATCAAGTTTCAACCCGAGGGTTAAGTACATACCTGTCCAAAGTGTCCATTTCACAACACTTTCCAAAATATCATTCGCATCTCACGCATTCTTCCATTTCGCTAAAATTTTACCCGTTGAACCCATCGGAATATAATTCAGATACATGGATAATTTGCACATAAGTGCCACATATATAATCAAGCGATCATGTAACCCGGCCATAAGCGAACTCAGACTCAACTCAACAAGCTCGGGCATTCGCATCCATAAGTGAACTCAGACTCAACTCAACAAGCTCGGATGCCTAGTTACATTTCACGAACTCGGACTCAACTCAACGAGTTCGAACATTTGCATCCATAAGTGAACTCGGACTCAACTCAACAAGTTCGGATGCTCAACCATCCTAGTGACATGTCACTTGTATCCTAATCTATTCCTAAGGTTCAAACAGGATTTTCCTCAATCACATATCCTTGCCGTCTTCCACACAATACCGAAACCAATACTCGGTAGCAATTTATATTTAACAAGTGGCACACATAACTTGCATATGATTCAATAATAACCACAAAGCATATATTTCATGATAAAAATCAGCATATCATATAAATAACATCAATTAACTTAAAAATAGCAATTATGTTACATTATTTACACATGAACTTACCTCGGTACAAAATATAGCAATTTTGCAATTAAGTCCACAATCTTTTCTTTTCCTCGATCAAGGTTGATTCCACGTCTTTCTTGATCTAAAATAAAACATTTAACTTATTTAATACTCACATTTATCAAAATAATCCTAAATTCAAATTTTGGCAAAATTACAATTTTGCCCCTAAACTTTTACATATTTACACTTTTGCCTCAAAGCTCGGAAATTAAATTTTATTTCAAATTCTTATGTTTTAGGACATGCTGGTCATTTATTCGCTATTAGCAAGCTCAAATTTCCACTATAACACATACTTATGAACAATATGTACTTTTATCGATTAAGCCGTTTTGTTCGTTTTTACTTAAAACCGAGTAGCACAAGTTGTCTAACATAATTTAAAACCTTATATTCCATCATAAAACATCAAAATACACAAATTTCACCTATGGGTATCTTTCCAAATATGAACCTTAACTTAAAATATTGCTATCATAAGCTATACCGAGCTACCGGGATCTCAAACACGTAAAAATAATTAAAAACAGGGCTTTGAATCACTTACTATGAAGCTTGAAAGTTGAAGAAACCCTAGCTATGTAGAGAGGGAGCATTCGGCAGCAACTAAGGAAGATGATAACCAATTTTGTGTTATTTTTCCCTTTTTATTTCATTTAATGTCCAAATGACCAAAATGCCCCTCCTTACTAAACTTTCAAAAATTCCTTCCATGTCCAAATTTTGTCCATGAACTTAAAATTGGTCAAATTTCCATTTAAGACTTCCTAATTAATATTTCAAAGCAATTTCATACTAGAAACTTCTAGAATACAAGTTTTACAACTTATTCGATTTAGTCCCTAATTTTAAATTAAGCACTTTATGCCAATAATTTCTTCACGAAATTTTCACACAATCATGCAATCATATCATAAACCTCAAAATAATTATAAAATAATTATTTCTATCTTGGATTTGTGGTCATGAAACCACTATTCCGATTAGGCCCTAATTCGGGATATTACAACTCTCCCCCCTTTAAGGATTTTCGTCCTCGAAAATCTTACCGGTAAACAGATGTGGGTATTGATTCCTCATAGTTTCCTAGGGTTCCCATGTAGCCTCTTCTACTCCGTGCTTTTTCCACAACACTTTCACAAGTGCAATACTTTTGTTTCTTAATTGTTTGATCTCTCGAGCTAGAATCTTGATCAGTTCTTCTTCATACGTCATATCTGGTTGTAATTCAATTTCTGTCGATGAAACCACATGTGAAGGGTCCGAACGATACCGATGTAATATAGACACATGGAACACATCATGAATCTTCTTCAATTCAGATGGCAATGCTAACCGATAGGCTACCGGTCCAACTCTTTCAATTATTTCATACGGCCCGATAAAACGCAGACTTAATTTGCCCTTCCGTCCAAATCTAAGAACCTTCTTCCATGGAGACACCTTTAAAAATACTTTATCACCAACTTGAAACTCAATTTCTTTTCGTTTCAAATCTGCATAAGATTTCTGTCTATCTGAAGCAGCTTTCAAACAATTTTGAATTACCTTCACTTTTTCTTCGGTTTCTTTTATTAGATCCACCCCATAGATTTGATTTTCCTTGAGTTCAGTCCAATACAAAGGTGTTCGACACTTACGACCATACAATGCTTCATAAGGTGCCATTTTCAAACTCGTCTGATAACTATTATTGTAAGCAAATTCCACCAACAGTAAATATCTTTCCCAACTTCCTTGAAATTCCAATACACAACATCCGAGCATGTCTTCAAGAATCTGAATTACTCTCTCTGATTGCCCATCAGTTTGTAGATGAAAAGCAGTACTAAAATTTAACTTCGTACCTAACACGTCTTGCAACTTTTGCCAAAATCGCGAGGTAAATCTCGGATCTCTGTCTAAAATGATTGACAATGGTATTCCATGTAGTCTAACAATTTCTTTAACGTATAATTCAACCAACTTGTTAAGAGAATAATCCGTACGTACCGGAATTAAATGAGCCGATTTAGTCAATCTGTCAACTATTACCCAGATGGCATCTTTCTTTCCTGGAGTCAACGGCAACCCTGAAACAAAATCCATAGTAATCCGATCCCATTTCCATTCAGGAACCATAATAGGCTGAAGTAATCCCGAAGGCACTTGGTGTCCAGCTTTCCCCTGTTGACAAATTAAGCATTTCGATACAAATTCTGATATATCCTTTTTCATTCCATTCCACCAGTACATTTTCTTCAAATCATTATACATTTTTGTACTACCTGGATGAATCGACAAGCAACCACTATGTGCTTCCTGCAAAATCTTTTGAATCAATTCCTCATTCTTCGGTACACAAATCTGATCTTTAAACATAAGCAACCATCAGAACCGATTCTGAAATCTGACTCTGTATCAACCTCACACTGCTTTCTTTTGGCTTGCAAGTCTTCATCGCTTTTCTGAGCTTCACAAATCTCTAGTAAAAACATCGGTCTTGCTTTAAACTCGACAAAAATTGAACCATCATCTGAAATTTCCAACCGAGTGTTCATAACTCTCAAAGCAAACAACAACTTTCTGCTTAAGGCATCTGCAACCACATTCGCTTTTCCTAGATGGTAATCAATCACCAGCTCGTAATCTTTCAATAACTCTAACCATCTTCGCTGTCTCAAGTTCAAATCTTTTTGTGACATCAAGTACTTAAGACTTTTGTGATCGGTATATACTCGACACTTTTCACCATATAGATAATGTCGCCAAATCTTCAAAGCAAACACCACTGCAGCCAATTCTTCGAAACTTCGTTGACATTCTTCCGTCCACTCAAATTTAACATCCTTTCGGAGTAATCTAGTCATAGGAGCAGCAATTATAGAAAATCCATTTACAAACCATCGATAATATCCAGCTAGCCCCAAGAAACTTCTAACTTCGGTTACATTCATCGCTGGTTTCCAATAAACAATAGCTGAAATTTTACTGGGATCAACCCTTATACCATCACCTGAAACAATATGGCCCAAAAATCCAACTTCCCGAAGCCAAAATTCACTTTTACTAAACTTGGCATATAACTGTTTGTCTCACAAGGTTTGCAAAACTATCTTCAAATGCTCAGCATGCTCAGTCTCATCTTTCAAATACATTAAGATATCATCTATAAATACCACAACAAACTTGTATAAGTATTGTCGAAATATACGATTCATCAAATCCATAAACACAGCAGGAGCATTAGTCAACCCAAACGGCATAACTAAAAATTCATAATGACTGTACCTTGTTCTAAAAGCAGTTTTAGGCACATCTGATTCTTTTACCCGCAACTGATAGTACCTAGATCTCAAATCAATCTTTGAAAACCACGTCGCTCCTTTCAATTGATCAAACAAATCATCAATTCTTGGCAATGGATACTTGTTCTTGATTGTCACTTTGTTTAACTGCCGATAGTCAACACACAATCTCATTGAACCATCCTTCTTTTTCACGAACAATACAGGAGCACCCCAAGGTGAAAAACTCGGTCTCATAAAGCCTTTGTCAGTCAACTCTTGCAACTGCGACTTTAATTCTTTCAATTCTATTGGTGCCATTCTATATGGAGTAATCGAGACCAGAGCTGTTCTCGGAATCAACTCAATACCAAATTCTACTTCCCTGACTGGAGGCAAACCCAGCAATTCTTCTGGAAATACATTTGCGAATTCACATACAATCGGCACTGATTCTACTTTCTTTTCAATTTCTTTTGTATTCAACACATATGCTAAATAAGCTTCATAACCCTTTCTCAAATATCTCTTAGTCGACATTGAAGAAATCACACTAGACAATGCCTCCGATTTATCTGATTCAACCTGCAGAGTTTCACCATTTTCACACTTTAATTCAATAACTTTCTGTTTACAATTTACTATAGCATCATGCAAAGTCAACCAATCCATACCCAAAATAACATCAAACTCATCAAACGGCAACAACATCAAGTCAGCCGGAAAGTAATAACCCCGAATCATTAAAGGACATTTCTTGCATACTTTATCAACTATAACACATTTACCTAACGGATTTGACACTCTGATCATAAATTATGTGTCCTCAATAGGTATGTTCATACTAGACACCAATTTCATGCACACATATGAATGAGTAGAACCGGGATCAATGAAAGCAGTAACATTAACATCATATAGAGAAAATATACTGGTAATCACATTGGGTGAGGAAGCATCTTCATGCGCTTTAATAGCATAAGTTCTAGCCGGAGCCCTTCCTTCAGATCTAACTGCTGCATCTCTGGCTACATTCTTTCTGCTTACTTCACTCCCAGCTTTTCTTGGATACCTTCACCTCGAATCCGCACCACTTGCTTTTGTATTCTGAAATTTTTCTTTTTCAACTCTCTCTAGGCAGTCTCTAATAAAATGATCCGGAGAACCACATCGAAAACATTCATTTGCTCTGCACGGACCAAAATGATTTCTACCACACCGCTGGCACTCGGGCTTAACAAATCTTGAGTTCCCTACACTGGCTGCCGAAGTAGTTTGGGACTTAAGACCCACATTTTGCTTCTTAGAATTCCCATATGATTGCCCAGCTGAAACTTGGGAACGAGGATTCATATTTCTTGACTTTCTGGGTTGCTGTGAGGGTGCATTACTCATTGGTCTTTTCTTCCAATTTCATGTCTCAGATTCTACTTTTTTCTTCTCTTTAAGTAGTTCTTCGGCCTTGCAAGCTCGATCGACAAGTACCACCATTTCTTTTAGTTCAAGGATCCCAACAAATACCTTGATGTCTTTGTTGAGCCTGTCTTCAAATCGTCGGCACATCTTGGCCTCTGTAGGAACATATTCTCTAGCATACTTACTCAATCGAACAAACTCTCTTTCATATTCTATGACTGTCATATTACCTTGCTTCAGCTCAAGAAACTCTTTACGCTTCTGATCAATAAATCTTTCACTGATGTATTTCTTCCAAAACTCTTCTTGAAAGAATTCCCAAGTTACCCTCTCTTTCGGTAACACAGAAATCAAGGTCTTCCACCAATTATAGGCTGAATCCCTCAACAAAGATATAGCACATTTTAAACATTCTTCAGGTGTACAAGATAATTCATCAAATACCCGAATAGAATTTTCAAGCCAGAACTCTGCTTTCTCGGCATCATCATCTACATTAGCCCTGAATTCTTCAGCCCCTAGCTTACGGATTTTATCAATTGTAGTTCTTTGGAATTTCACCATATCCACACCCTGAGGCATCGGGGGTACAGGTTCAGGAATTGGGGGAGGTGGGGGAGGTTGTACATTTGGGTTCGTGCGAACGAACTTAGTATACCAAGCACTCATCATCTGGAGAAAGGCTTCTCGACCCCTTTCTCCTCCTCCTTGACCAATAGTGGGAGGTGGATTTTCAGTCGGCACCACCACTTCAGCCGGAGCTGGTGCATTACTTTCTACATCATCAGCCACAGTTGGATTGGGATCCATTTACTATAAAAAAATCATTTAAAAGGTCAGAAGTCGTCACACTATCACAATATACATATATGGCATGTATAGCAAAATCTGTACATACAACACATTATTCCGAGAACCGACTAAACCTGCTATGATACCACCAAATGTAACGCCCCCACGCTCGAGACCGACGTCGGAGTCGAGCTCGAGGTGTTACTAAACTTAATTTATCATTAAATCAACTTTACATCGCTTATTTTAATTTTCGGAATAAGCAGTTTTTCTGCGTCACAGTCGCTTAAAAAATCATATCTCGAGTTACGAAACTTGAAATAAAGATCCATAAATTTTCCCTGAATCTAGACTCATATATCTATTTACTAATTTTTTTCCTAAAATTTTTGGTTGAGCGAATTAGTACAGTTTATTAGTTAAAGATTACCCTGTTTTAGGACTTGACCGCACTGACCTCTACTTACTACGAACCCCTTTTCTCTCTGTAAAACATTAATATCACTATATCATTTGTTTCTATTAAAACTAGACTCAATAAGGATTCTGTAATATAAAATACACCTCCTAATTATTTTTGTACAATTTATGGTGAATTTTTAAAGTTATTATAGGGGATCCAGAAATTGCTTTGGCCCTGTCTCACTAAAACTCAAATATCTCATCATATATAACTCCTTTACCTGTTTCGCTTCTTTCATATGAAAGTAGACACAATAAGCTTCAATTTCATATTTAATTCATCACCTAATTCAGTTCCTTAAATTTTTAGTGATTTTTCAAACTCACGTCATTTTTAGTGTCCATTTCACAACACTTTCCAAAATATCATTCGCATCTCACGCATTCTTCCATTTCGCTAAAATTTTACCTGTTGAACACATCGGAATATAATTCGGATACATGGATAATTTGTACATAAGTGCCACATATATAATCAAGCGATCATGTAACCCGCCCATAAGCAAACTCAGACTCAACTCAACGAGCTCGGGTATTTGCATCCATAAGTGAACTCGGACTCAACTCAACGAGCTCGAATGCCTAGTTACATTTCACGAACTCAGACTCAACTCAACGAGTTCGGACATTTGCATCCATAAGTGAACTCGGACTCAACTCAACGAGTTCGGATGCTCAACCATCCTAGTGACATGTCACCTGTATCCTAATCTATTCCTAAGGTTCAAACGGGATTTTCCTCAATCACATATCCTTGCTGTCTTCCACACAATACCGAAACCAATACTCGGTAGCAATTTATATTTAACAAGTGGCACGCCTAACTTGCATATTATTCAATAATAACCACAAAGCATATATTTCATGATAAAAATCAGCATATCATATAAATAACATCAATTAACTTAAAAATAACAATTATGCTACATTATTTACACATGAACTTACCACGGTACAAAATATAGCAATTTTGCAATTAAGTCCACAATCTTTTCTTTTCCTCGATCAAGGTTGATTCCACGTCTTTCTTGATCTAAAATAACACATTTAACTTATTTAATAATCACATTTATCAAAATAATCCTAGATTCAAATTTTGGCAAAATTATAATTTTGCCCCTAAACTTTTACATATTTACACTTTTGCCCCAAAGCTCGGAAATTAAATTTTATTTCAAATTCTTATGTTTTAGGACATGCTGATCATTTATTCGTTATTAGCAAGCTCAAATTCCCACTATAACACATACTTATGAACAATATGTACTTTTACCGATTAAGTCGTTTTGTTCGTTTTTACTTAAAACCGAGTAGCACAAGTTGTCTAACATAATTTAAAACCTTATATTCTATCATAAAACATCAAAATACACAAATTTCAACTACGGGTATTTTTCCAAATATGAACCCTAACTCAAAATATTGCTATCATAAGCTATACCGAGCCACCGGGATCTCAAAAACATAAAAATCATTAAAAACGGGGCTTGGAATCACTTACTATGAAGCTTGAAAGTTGAAGAAACCCTAGCTATGGAGAGAGGGAGCATTCGGCAGCAACTAAGGAAGATGATAACCAATTTTGTGTTATTTTTCCCTTTTTATTTCATTTAATGTCCAAATGACCAAAATGCCCCTCCTTACTAAACTTTCAAAAATTCCTTCCATGTCCAAATTTTGTCCATGAACTTAAAATTGGTCAAATTGCCATTTAAGACTTCCTAATTAATATTTCAAAGCAATTTCATACTAGAAACTTCTAGAATACAAGTTTTGCAACTTATTCGATTTAGTCCCTAATTTTAAATTAAGCACTTTATGCCAAGAATTTCTTCACAAAATTTTCACACAATCATGCAATCATATCATAAACCTCAAAATAATTATAAAATAATTATTTCTATCTCGAATTTGTGGTCACGAAACACTATTCCAATTAGGCCCTAATTCGGGATATTACAACTATCAAATAAAATTCACAAAATCTAAGGAAAATAACATGAATCCTTACCTTAAATTAAAAGCTACAATAGCCGAATGTTTGCTCTCTCTCTCCCAACTCTTTTTCTCTTTATGTTTCGGCAATGAAGAACAAGTAAAAACAACTTTGTTCTTTTCACCCAACTTTTGTTATTTTATTATCTTTAATATATTAAAATTCCACTAAGTCATTATTTTATCAATATAAAGTACATATATACATAATTTAAGTATAAACATGGCCGGCCACTTTAATTAAATTGGTGCATTTAGCATGCAAGTCCCTCCTAATAAAAACCATATCACAATCGGCCACTTTAATTCTTCCTTTCACATTTTCAAAATTTTCACATAAGTCTTTTATTATAATTTCTACTTTCAAATAACAAAATCAAAGCATGAAAATTTCATACATGCATCTTCACATAATATAAGCATAAAATTTAACATTCAATTATTATTATTTTTTTCGACTCGGTTTAGTGGTCCCGAAACCACTTCTCGACTAGAGTCAAATTAGGGCTGTCACACTAGCTAACCCTATTTTTCTCTTATAACAGCCCACAATTCTCAATGTTTCACAACTTATACTCATATTTTACAACTTTCGAATTTATGTCCTTAAATGCATTTTCATGAAAAATCACTTAGCAAAAGTTGTTTACTACATATTAAACTTTCATTTTCTACCAATAGACATCAAAATGCTTCCATGACACACATGGGTAAATTTTTAAACATGAACCCTAGCTTAAAATAGTGGTATAGAAAGTTAGGTCAAGGTACGAGGATCTCAAAAATACGAAGAACATGAAAAATAGGGCTAGGAGTCACTTACTTGGAGCTTGAAGAGTTGAAAGAATCCCTAGTTATGGTGCTTGTAAAATTCGGCCAAGGAGGAGGAAAAGATGGACACTTTTTGGCCTTATTTTCCCTTTTTAACTCTTTTAATAACCAAATGACCGAAATGCCCTTAATGGCCTTCTTTGCAAATTTTTCCTTCCATGGACATTTTTGTCCATTTTTCCATAAAATGGTCTAATTACTAAATTAGGACCTCTAGTTTATGGTTTCATTTAAATTTCACTCTAAAAGCTTCTAGAACACACATTTTAAATTTTTTGCAATTTAGTCTATTACTCAATCGGGCACTTTATCGGTACAATTTACTTACTAAATTTTCACTTATGCATTCAATCACATAATAGGTCTTAAAACCCTATCGGAATAAATTTTTTTCTATGTTGGATTCATGGTCCCAAAACCACCATTCTGTTTAGGCCCTAATTCAGGCTGTTACAACTCTCCCCCTTAAGGGATTTTCGTCCCTAAAAATCTTACCAGTAAAGAGATGTGGTTATTGTTTCCTCATGGTGTCATCCGACTCCCACGTAGCCTTTTCCACTCCATGTTTTTTCCATAATACTTTTATCAAGGCTACACTTTTGTTTCTTAATTGTTTTACTTATTAAGTTAAGATATGGATTGGTTCTTTACTATATGACATATCTGGCTGGATTTGCACCTTGGTTGGTGAGATCACATGTGACAGATCAAAATGGTAGCGCTGTAGCATCGATACATGAAATACATCTTGAATCTTTCCTAACTCTATTAGTAGAGCCAATCGATATGCCACCGGTCCTATCCTCTCCATGATTTCATACGGTCCGATAAAGCGCGGACTCAATTTGCCTTTCCGACCAAACCTCAGAATCTTTTTCCATGGAGACACTTTCAACAACACTTTATCACCCACTTGAAACTCAATCTCTTTTCTCTTCAAATCTGCATAAGACTTCTATCGATCTGATGCAGCTTTCAAACAATCACGGATTATATTCACTTTCTCTTCTGTCTCTTTAATTAAGTCAACCCCATGAATTTGCCTTTCACTAAGCTCCATCCAATACAGTGGAGTCCGGCATTTGCAACCATACAATGCCTCATGCGGTGCCATTTTAATGCTCGGTTGAAAACTATTATTGTAAGCAAATTCAACTACTGGTAGATACCTTTCCCAACTACCTCCAAATTTTAGAACACAGCATCGAAGCATATCTTCGAGGATCTGAATCACTCGTTCGGATTAACCGTTTGTTTGTGGGTGAAAGGCAGCACTAAAATTCAATTTGGTACCCAAGGCTTCTTACAACTTTTTCCAAAACCTTGAGGTAAATCTCGGATCACTAATCAAAATAATAGAAGTCGGTACTTTGTGCAATCTTACAATCTTGGCAATGTACAATTTAGCTAGCTTATTAAGTGAAAAATCCATACGTACCAAAATGAAATAAGCCGATTTTGTCAACCAATCAACAACGACCCAAACTGCATCTTTCTTTTTTGGGATTAAAGACAAACCCATAACAAAATCCATAGTGATTCGGTCCCATTTCCATTTGGGAACCATAACATCTCTTTTTATACCGAGCCACCAATACAATCTCTTCAAATCGTTGTACATCTTTGCACTTCCTGGATGGACAGACAAACAACCATTATGAGCTTCATGTAGAATACTTTGAATCAACTCAACATTTTTCGGTACACATATCCTATCTCGAAACATCAAATAATCATTCAAACCAATGCGAAAATCTATCTTAACATTTTTTTGACATTGAGTCATTTTTGCTTGCAACTCTCTATCATCTTTTTTAGCTTCATAAATTTGTTGGATAAACAATGGCCTAACTCTCAGCTCTGCCAATATCAAACCATCATCGGATAGGGTCAATCTCGTGTTCAACACTTTCAAGGCAAACATGGATTTTCTACTCAAAGTATTGGTAACCACATTCCCCTTTCCTGAATGGTAGTCAATCACTAACTCGTAATCTTTCAACAAATCAAGCCATCTTCGTTGCCGAAAGTTTAGATCTTTTTGTGACATTAAGTACTTCAAGCTTTTCTAGTCGGTAAAGATACGACACTTCTCTCCATACAAATAATGTTGCTAAATCTTTAAGGCAAAGACAATGGCGGCTAAATCCAAACCGTGTGTCGAGTAATTCCTCTCGTGTGGCTTTAATTGTCTTGAACCATACACCACCACCTTATCTTCTTAAATCAATACACATCCAAGACCATTTAGGGACGCATCATTGTAAATCAAAAATTCTTTACCAGACTCAGGTTGCACTAGCACTGGCGCCTTTGTCAACACTGCCTTCAACTTCTCAAAACTTTGTTGACACTTCTCCGTCCACTAGAACTTAACACCTTTTTGAGCAACTTGGTCATCGGAGAAGCAATAATTAAAATCCTTTTACAAAGCACCAGTAATAACCAGTCAAACCCAAAAAACTTTTAACTTCTGATACATTTTTCTGTGACCTCTAATCCACTATTGCTGAGATCTTACTCGAATCCACTCAAATGCCATCCCTTGAAACAATATGACCTAAAAACCCAACTTCATTGAGCCAAAATTCGCTTTTACTAAATTTTGCATACAACTGTTTATCTCGTAAAATTTGCAAAACTATCCTCAAGTGTTTAACATGCTCATTTTCATCACGAGAATAAATTAGGATGTTATCAATGAAGACCATTATAAACTTATGCAAGTACAGTCTAAAAATTTGGTTCATTAAATCCATAAACACAGCTGGGGTGTTAGTCAGACCGAAAGGCATTACGAGAAACTCGTAATGTCCATCCCTTGTTCTAAAAGTAGTTTTTGGCACATCAGACTCTTTCACCCTTAGTTGGTAGTATCTGAACCTCAAATCAATATTTCAAAACATAGTTGCCCCTTTTAATTGATCAAATAAGTCATCAATTCTTGGTAAGGGGTACTTGTTCTTTATTGTGACCTTGTTGAGTTGTCTATAATCGATACAAAGTCTCATCGATCCATCCTTTTTCTTCACAAACAATACAGGAGCACCCAAGGGAGAAAAACTTGGCCTTGTAAACCTTTTATCTATCAACTCTTGTAGCTGCCGTTTCAATTCTTTTAGCTCAGTCGGAGCCAGCCTATAAGGAGTTATACATATCGAGGCAGTCCTCGGCAACAAGTCAATAGCAAACTAAATTTCTCTAACTAGAGGTATACCTAACAATTCCTCAAGAAATACATCTGGGAACTCACAAACCACTAGCACCAATTCCACTTTCAATTCAGACTCCTTCGTATTCAATATATAGGCCAAATACGCTTCACAACCTTTTCTCAAACACTTCTGAGAAGTCATTGACGAAATCAAAGCAGGCAATTCACTAAACTCATTTGTTTCAACCCGAAGGATTTCACCATTTTCACACTTTAACTCAATAACCTTCTGTCTACATGTGACAACCCGATCTTGACCTTATTCAGAAAGGTGGTTTCGAGACCACGAATCTGAGTCAGAAAAAATATTTTAATATTATTTTTTGTGTTTAATTTGTGTGAATTTGCATGTGTGAAATTTTCATGTTTGAATTTCGTCATTCGGATACCTAATTAATAAAAGGGCTTAATCGCGTAAAATGAAAATTAGATGGTTTAATAGAAAAGGGTTGAATTGAATATGTCTTTTTAATGTGTAGTATTTATGTTGCAATAATACCATGAAAGTTGTAACGCCCTGAATTTAGGCCTAGTAGGAATGGGCCTCGTACATGGGAGCCGCTTGGAGGCTGCACATAAAAGTTTATGCATGCAAAAAATATCACAAATCGCATGTTTGCTTTAATGGCTAAGTGATTTGAGTGTGTTTGAGAGTGCCTGAGAAGTCCTAGGTTCAAGCCCTGGCTTTTGCAAAATTTTTGATTTTGCTCTTAAGTGAACCTTAGCTTTAGCAGGTAGGTTTTATAAATGGTTGTGGTGGAAACGTGACACAAAGGAGTTGTGGTCTAGTGGAAGGTGGCGTGTAGGATTGTCTTGAGGTCTGGGGTTCAAATCTTAGGTTGCTCAATACAGTGTTTATTTTTGTCACATATGCGGTGAGGGCGTAGAGTTCAATTGAAACACTGTGGGGTGGAGTTTGAATAGGTCTTGGAGGGTTGTGTAGAGAAAATCAAGGGGAGATTTTTAAGGGATTAGGATTATGAATGATTGTGGGGAGTGGGTGGCCGAATTTTCGAAGAAGATTAAGAGAATTTGAAATAGAGATATTGTGGTACCGATTTTGGGGTCTCTAGCTGCTTAGAATTCGGTCTGGGGGAAATTAAGGGTGTCTAGGAGAGTAGTTTCGTTATTGCCAAATTTCCTAGTACATTTTCGGTTCTGTCCTTATTTTTTCTAATGGTCAAAGTTCGCATTTCTTTTTGGGTATTTTTCTCTTTGCGTTTTGGGGATGCATCGTTAATCACTTTTATTTTTTGGTCAATTGTTGTGTAAGCCGAACTTCTCTTTTTTCTTTTTTTTCGTTGAAATCTCTAATGTGCTAATCACTAAATGTTGCTTATATCCTCTGAAACCTTTCTTTTTCTTCTTTTTTCTCTTTTCTATATTTCCCCTTTTCCAAACTCTTGCTAGTGCTTGCTTTCTATTGAACCATTACCATCTTCTCTTGTGTAGAAGCCGAATATCTTGGTCTTCTCTCAACACTTTCTTCTTCTGACATAATACTCTGGTAAGCCGTACACAACCCCTTCCTTTTCCCTTCTCTTGTTCCCTTCTTTTGCTCAATTTTGGTCGAATACTAAATCTTGCCTTATCATTTCAATACTACATTGGCGGTAGTCTCTGGCAATCGACTGAGCATCGACTATTTTATCTCTGCTTCCTCTTTCAATTACCTTGTTAGCTGAATGTAGTGGGGTAGGTATTGGTGTTCTTTTACCTTCTTACTTTATGGTTTTCCTTCTTATGGATATTGTTTCTATTGTTTCCCCATACCAATTACCTTTCTTTGATCTACTCCCACAGATTAATCACGTTATGTTAACTCTCGTGCACTACTTCGTTAATCGATAATTGATTTGGTGGGTTGGTAAGTATTTGTGAGTAAGGTCTAGAACGACATTGGGTTCTTATTGTAATATCATATATCTTGATTGGTTCTAATTAAGAATGGGGTTTTGGTATAGGTTGTGGCCGAAGGTGTTTGGGCTATTGTTTAAAAATTGGGGAAACGTTTGTCTCTAATTTTGGTAAGGACATTGTAATTGATTTAGTCTTCCATTAGATCTTTTTGGGTATCATGGATTAAGTTCTAATAAGGTTTGTGATTGAAATAGGTTGGGTTCTCGAGGATTAACTGCAAACACATCAGGTGTGTAACCGTATATCATGTTTGTTAATCGGTTGAAAAGCCAAAAGTGTGTGTACTAACACCGCTTTGATTGTTGATTGACGAAAGCCGAAAAGCCAAAACTTTGGCATTTTATGCCACATGAGCGTGCGATCGTACATGTGGTGAACTGAGGCCACGAACATAGGCATTAGACTAAAGGGGCCACCATGAGCATTCTCATGGGTTTGGGCCGTTATGGCCCACATTGGGCTAAAATGGGCCGTGTGGGCCCAATGGGCTTATGGGCCCAATGGGCTTGTGGGTCCCACATGGATAAAATGTACGTCATGTGGTAAGTATTGGATTGGGCTATGTCATTTGCATAGCCCTGGCTAAATCTGGGCTAATTAGGCAACAATAACGTGTGGGCCCACTTGGGCCGAGTAATGGGCCTTAGGCCCATTTACACCGCTATATCTATTTAGGTTACTTAAGTCACTCGATGCAACTGTAGACCTTCAATGGGTCGTTATCTGTACCGAGACACCAAATAGGTAAAATAACTGTAATACCTCTGTAGGGTAAAATGACCGTAGTACCCCTGTATTGTAAAATGAACGTAATACCCTTATAAGGTAAAATGACCGTAATGCCCCTATAGGGTAAAATGGCCGTAGTACCCCTGTAGGGTAAAATGAACGTAATACCCCTGTAGGGTAAAATGATTGTAATACCCCTGTAGGGTAGAATGACTATTATGCTTCATATGATGTTTGATTGATTGAGTATGTTATGTGATAGTTATGTGTTTTGCATACATGCACGACATGCTGCATGGGTTGGGTTTGTTATAGAGGAAGTATTGATCTGTTAGGGTCACATAGGCCGCACGAGACGACTATGGACCCACCAAAGGCTTAGAGCCATATATTCTTACTGATCTGTTAAGGTCGCACAGGTTGCACAATATGACTGTGGACCGACTGATGGCTTTGTGCTATCACTATTATCAATGGCTCAGTGCTTTCCATTCTACCGATGGCTTTGTGCCACGCATATTATCAATGGCTTAGTATTGTCTATTTTACCGATGGCTTTGTGCCATGCATATTATCGATGGCTTAGTGTTGTTCATATTACTGAAAGTAGGTTGTACTAATGGCTTAAAGCCACTTATCTTATTGGCAGCTATGCTGCGATTCTAATTACGAACAACTAAGTTATGATTCTATTGTCTGTAGCCTTGCTACGATATTGGTGTGCTGGGTGAGTGGGTTGACTTTATCCCCACATGGTGTGTTGGTGGTACGGAGTGAAGTGTGTTGGCTGGATTAGGGTGGGATTACATGCATCATACATTACACATATGTTCTGCTTTTGATTTGGTGACTGTAATAGGCTAAGGCCCATCTGATACTGTCTGCTATAATGGGCTCAGGCCTAGACTGCTTCTATGTTCTATTTGTCCTGGCTGTTCTTTTTATATAGTGGGGGATTACACACTGAGTTTTCATAAACCCATCCCATTTTTAATTGTGTAGGTAATCCCCAGCGTTAGATGGATCGGTGCTGCGAGGGACTCCAAGATGGCCACACAACTGCTCATGTTTTTTTGTTTTGTTTATTTATTTATAAGTACTTTACTTTTGGTTTGGTTTGTAATAAGGCCTCTCTTAAACTTTTGGACTTTAATTTGGGGTTTTACTATGTTAAGTTTTATATCTGCTAGTGTTAGGATGCCGTTTTTCTAAAACGATAACTGTTTTAAAATATCACATTTCCGCAAAATATCGTAAAAGCTTCCGCAACTTCCTTGGTTTTTAAACATAACAACAAACTAATAATGTTTTAAGTAATGACCTTTTTAAATGGTTAGTAATGTTAACAAAGAGGCTTTAATCTTCAAACGAGCTTTTATTAACAAAAACGAGTTTTCAGAAAGAATCTCCAATGTGGCACCGCCAGATTCAGCGATAACGTCTAGGCCAGGTTTGGGGTGTTACAAAAGCATAGTATGGATGGCACTAAACTTGTTTTATAATGATTTCAAATTATTAAATAAAATTTATTTAGGTAATTTAAGAAATAATATAAGTTATATTGTAATAAAACATTAAAGAAATCATGCATGTGTTATCATCTTTTTACCGAAACTAGTAAAAGGAAAGAAAAAGAAAAACCAAGCCATATTCGGCCATTGTTGATTCAAATTCAAGGTTAGTTTAGTTTTATTTTTTGATAATTTTTACGTTTTTGAGATCGTTGCTTCGAATACTATCTGACCCATGCTCGAATTTTTGATTTTGATGAATATTTTGAGTTATGCCATTGATGAATAATTGTGTTTTGTGATGTTTGATGATGAATTATGAAATATATGTTTTGGACTAATTTATTTTGTATTGGAATTTTTGATGAATTTGAGTAATTAGGGCTTAATTGCAAAAAATGATAAATTGAGGGACTAAATTGTGAAATAAATGAAATGTATGGATTTATATGAATAAGAGGAACATTCGACCTAAGCATGTTGTATGGAGATTTTGTGTATTTTCTGTTTTATGCAATTAGGACTAATTTGTAAAAGTGTCAAATGTCAGGGGTAAAATGGTAATTTGCCCATTTATGTGTTGTTGGATTAAATTGAATGGAATTGTGTATGAATGAGATTAATTTGAAATTGTATAGATTAAGAACAGAAGAAATCGTACTTGGATCAAGGGAAAGCAAAAATAGTGGAATAGTTGATTTACATCGTTTGTCGATATTCGAGGTAAGTTTATAAGCAAATAAATGTCGATAATTTTGAATATAAATTAACTTGATATCCTAATTTGAATATTATGGACTTATAATTGACATGGCTGAATGTGATTATGCATAGAAATAATGTGTTCGAGTTTAATTCGATCGAGTTACGACATGTGAAAGTTCGTATGAATTTTAAGGAATAACTAGGATTTTTGATATATGAATTATGTGAAAGACTGATTTTTGTATCAGTGATATTTGGGCTTCGAGCTTAGCAGGCCTTGTGCTGGTGTATTACATCAGGCTTTAAGCCTAACAGGCCTTATACCGGTGTATTATATCAAGCTTTAAGCCTAGCAGGCCTTCTGCCGGTGTGTTATATCAGGCTTGTGCCTAGCGGGCTTTATGTCGGTGTATTATTATAGGCTTTATGCCTAGAAGGTTTTATGCCGATGTGGTATCGAATGTGATTAACAAGTTAAAACGAGCAAGTATGTTCGGTCTTATGTTAAGTATATGTGTGTATATGAAAGGTATGTGCGGTCTTATGTTAAGCATATGTATGTGATTTGGAAGCTTGAACTATGAGTATGTAAAGATGAAAGCTTGTGTATAAATGGTTGGTTATGACAAAAATGGTTTGAGATTTGTGAATGTATCAATATTATTTGTATATGTGTATATTCGACCTTGATAATTTGTTTATAAAAGTATATGTTTTTTATATTTTTGCTTATGACTTACTAAGCTAAGATAGCTTACTGTGTGTATCTTTGCTTCAGTTTTATAGACTTTGGAAGCTAGTTACGGGCTTAGGGGATCGTCGGTGAAGTCATCCACACTATCGTTTATTTTTTGGTACTTTTAAAAGTTTGAATTCGAACTTATGGCATGTATAAGCTAGTATGTTAATGCCTTATTTTGGACATAAATATATAATATGCCATGCGAAAATGGCTTATTATTTTGATGTGTTAAATACTATGTTTTGATTAAATGGTATTCGTGTTGGTCTTGATTTTGTGGTTCGGGCATAGCATATACATGAACGATTATATGTGAATTTAGTAATAAGCTTAGTAGATGTATGTGATACTTAGTAAGGTTGCTTAATTTCTTGGATGTTGTATGCGGCATTTTGGGTTTGAAAATGGATACATATGTGAAATGTGGTAAACATATTATATATATTAATGATTTAGTTAAATGTTGATTATATAAATGTTGAGTAAGGATCGGCCTTGCTAGGTATACTTATATGATCCATGTTTTTATGTTTAGCAAAGGTTTCATTATATGAAAAAATGATAATGTATTGGGTTATATTTTATAGATGAGATTATAGTATAATTTGATACTTATGTGAATTGTTTATGCATAAACCGATGTTTGTGTTAATAGACAAAGTTATGGCACAATCGGCTACTATCATGAAATTTGAGTTTGTAAGTGATATGTGACTTTGATACTTGATCTTTTATAACTAGGTGGTTTGTCTAAATGGTATAATATAGTATATTTTGTTTATTTAGATTTGGCTTTTAAGCTATAATTTATGTGCATGAGTTGATTGAGTAAATGAAGCAGACTTTGTGTTAACGTATAGGTAATAAGTATGTTAAAGTTTGGCTTTGGCATTTTAAAATGACCATTTAAATAGTAGTTTTGCTTATGTTTAATTGATTATTTGAACATCATAAGTAGTAGTTTTCATGTATCAAATAGAGTTGGCTAGAGTTGATGCTTATTCAAATATATTATTTTATTATATTCATGAATGTAATCTTTGATTGAGCTATTAGCTTTATATTTGACATGCATTTATGTTATGTGTAATTGGTATATGCGGCATCTTTGTTTACGAACATTTTTGATTGGATACGTATTGAAATAAACTACGACATGGTTAATATTTAAGCTTATGAATTATATGATTACAAATTATCTGTAATGTGTTTCCAAATGAATTGTGATAAGTTATATTAGCTTATTATTCTAATATGATGGGTTTAAGAAATTGAACATGTGTTCGACTACGATTGTTTGGATAATGTGTTTTGTTTGGTAATATCTCGTAACCCCTCCGGTGACGGATACGAGTTAGGGGTGTTACATTTGATTGGTATAAGAGCTACGATTTAGTCGATTCTAGGACTAATGTAGCGCGTGTGAGTCTATCTATACATGCCATATTTGATACTATGATAGTGTGATGACTCTTGACAATTGAAAATGTGTTTTTGTATAGTAAATGGACCCCGATTGAGCCGTAGCTGATGATGTTGAGAGTATAGCGCCTGCTCCCATGCAAGGGACAGCGCCAGTTGATTCTTGGCCTACCTCGAGTAGCCATGAGGGGGAGGCTAAACAAGCCTTCTATCAAATGATGAATGATTGGTTTACTCAGTATATCCGAACTAATCTGGTTGTTCAACAACCCCCACCCCTGAACAATCCACCTCCGATACCTGTGGTACCTTAGATGATTGATCCGATGAGATTAATTAAGCCCCCTGTTGATAAGATTAGAAAGTACGATGTCGAAGAATTCAGGGCCACAGTTAATGATGATGCTAAGCAGGCTGAATTTTGGCTCGATAATACTATCTGTATATTCAATGAACTATCATGTACACTCGACGAGTGTTTGAAATGTGCCATATCTTTATTATGCGATTTTGCCTATCATTGGTGGAACACTTTAGTTTTGGTTGTTCCGAAAGAGAGGGTCACCTGAGAATTCTTTCAAATTAAGTTCCGCAAGAAATATATCAGTTAGAGATTCATAGATCAGAAACATAAATAATTTCTTGAGCTTAAACAGGGTCGTATGACTGTCACTGAATACGAGTGGGAATTTGTGAGACTCAGCAGATATGCCCAAGAGTGTGTTTCGACCGAAGCTATAATGTGTAAAAGATTCAAAGACGGGTTCAATGAAGATATTAAATTGCTTGTTCTCATATTGGAAATCAAAGAGTTCGTGGTACTTGTCGAGCGAGCTTGTAAAGCTGTAGAGCTTGGAAAAGAGACAAGAGACGCTAACTTTGAAGCTAGAGATTCTTGTAAAAGATCATCGGTTAAGACTTTTCACTCAGCATCGAAGAAGTTCAGGGATGATTCTAGTCGATCTAAAGCTACTGCGGGCTTTTCTAGATGAGATCGAGTCGACCTCCTGTGAGTTCACGAGCCACTTCGATTGTTAGTGTTGGCATTATTCAGCAGATTAGACTCGAGTACAAGCATTATGGTAAATGGCATTTCAGAGATTGTAGATTGCATGATCGATCTTGTTTTAAATGTGGGTCGATGGATCATTTTATCCAAGAGTGCCTGATGTTAGTTAAGCAAAACACTGTTCAGAACATGAGACTGAGTAATATGTCAGTACGAGGCAGACCACCCAGGCATATGGGTAATATGAATGGCAGTTAGAGAGGGATGAAAGATACAACAGTTCAATCTGAGGCCTGTGCACCTGCCATAGCATATGCTAAACGCACTCACGAGGAGGCTTCTTCCCTAGATGTTATTACTGTTACTTTCAATCTCTATGATACTAGTGTTATTGCATTGATTGATCCTGATTCGACTCATTCATATGTGTATGAGACTTTAGTATTCAGTAAGACTTTGCCTGTTGAGTCTACTGAGTTTGTGATTCGAGTATTAAACCACCTGGGCGAGTGTATTCTAGTTGACAAAGTGTGTAAAAACTGCCCTTTGATGATTCAAGATTCATGCTTCCCTGCTGAATTAATGTTATTACCATTTGACGAGTTTGACATAATTTTGGGTATGGATTGGCTGACTTTGCACGATGTTTTTGTTAATTGCAAAAGAAAGACTATTGATTTGAGATGCCAGAATGACGAGATTATTTGAATTGAATCTAATGATCTGAGTGGCTTACCAGCAGTAATATCATCGATGTTGGCTCAGAAGTATGTGAGAAAAGGTTGTGAAGCTTACTTTGCATATGTGCTTGATAGTAAAGTGACCGAAAAGAAGATTGAATCCGTACCAGTTGTGTACGAATATTCGAATGCATTTCCTAAAGAATTGTTAGGTTTGCTACCTATTCGAGAAGTAGAGTTTGGCATTGAGTTAGTACTAGGAATGACTTCGATTTTGATAGCTCTGTACCGAATGGCACCTACTAAATTAAAAGAGTTGAAAAACAATGTTCCAAGAGTTGACAGATAAAGGTTTCGCGCGGCTAAGTTTTTCTCCCTAGGGTGCGCCAGTTCTATTTGTGAAAAAGAAAGATGGACCTATGAGAATGTGCATTGAATACCGATAGCTCAATAAGGTGACTATAAAGAATAAATATTCGTTACCACGAATTGATGACTTGTTCGATCAGTTGAAAGGGGCTTTAGTGTTTTCAAAGATAGATTTGAGATCGAGTTATTATTAGTTGCAAGTTAGAGACTCTGACGTGCCTAAAACTGATTTTTGAATGAGGTACGGATACTACGAGTTTCTACAGCTGAATCTCTAACTATGCCTCTGCTACTAGCTCTCTCTTTCACATTTTTGGTAGGCCTCCCTCTAGCGTGTACATTGGTCGGTTTAGTGCTCTTAGTAGTTTCTTTCATTACCATTTCTAGATAGTATTTGATGAAGTGGTCTTGGGAGCCACATTTAAAGTAAGCCCCAGTGTTCATCCAACACTCACCGAGATGTCTCCTACCATAGTGTTGACTTTCAGGGTTACTTGGCCTGACATTGCCAACACTAGCTATAGAAGTGATATGAGACTTATCACTCGTATTTTGTCTCCCATGAGTTCTACCCAGATTTCTAGCTGAAATGGTCGAACGATTTGACACATTTCTCACTTTCTTTGACGATGGTTGGAAGGACTTACTCATCGATCTCTTCTTCACATCCTTAGCCTCCAATTTAGCATTCCTCTTTTCCGTGCACAATTCCTCAGCTTTGCATGCCTAATCGACTAACACAATGAATTCCTTCAATTCCAAAATCCCCACATATATCTTAATGTTTTCATTTAGGTCGTCCTCAAACCTCTTACACATAATTTCTTCTGTAGAAACACTTTTTCGAGAGTGCTTGCTAAGTCAAATGAATTCTCGCTCATATTCAAACACAGTCATGCGGCCTTGTTTTAGCTCTAAAAATTCCTTCCGCTTTTGATCAATGAAGCACTGACTTATATACTTCTCCCTGAACTCCACTTGGAAGAAGTCCCAAGTAACTCTTTCGGTAGGCACTACCAAGACTAGCGTTTTCCCCCACTGATACACTAAGTCTCGCAAAAGTGAGACGGCACACTTTAAACACTCCTCAGATATGCAAGAGAGTTCAACAAATACTCGAATTGTCTTCTCTAACCAAAATTCTGCCCTCTCAAGGTCATCATCAACATGGCCCTAAATTCTTCGGCCCCATACTTATGAATCTTGTCAACAGGGGGCTTACTTAGTCTTGTCATTTTTGCAACTTATGGGGCTACTGGAGTCAGTTGACGGATAGGAAAGAGTGGGGGAGGTTGAGCATTCGGGCTCACCCGAATGAACTCCGTATACCACTCACTCATTTTGTAGAGAAAAGCCTCCCGAGCATCTTCTCCCCAGCTAGATTCAACATTCCTACTCTCAGATGGCGCATTCCCTCTCAAGGGAGTCGGCGCATTACTTCCAGCGTCGTCAGCTATTACCGGGTCGGGATCCATTTACTATATGAAAACACAATTTAAGGATTAGAAACCATAACAGTATCAATATTCACAATTATGGCATGTATACCTAAACTCTTACACTTACTATGTTAGTCCGAAGACTGACTAAACCATAGCTCTAATACCACTAAATGTAACATCCCTCACTCGTAACCATCACCGAACATAGGTACGAGGCATTATTGAACATACACTTGCACAATTATTTGATTTCGACACATAAATTTCACGTAAAATTTTAAAACTTTTTCATTCATACTTCTAGCATCCACATTATGGGCCTACAAGGCCCTAACGATACATTGGGTATGATTTGGGACCAAATTGGAACTTCTCAAACACTTATGAAAATTTGACACAAAATAGGGACCAGGCCCATGTGGGATAGGGACACGCCCATGTGGGCAGGCCGTGTGGTCACACATGCCCATGTCTCAAGCCCGTGCAGAATTATTTTTCATTTCAAACCTACAGGGGTTTTCACATGGCCAAGCACACACCCGTGTCTCTCACATGGCCTCAACATGCCCGTGTCTTCACCCCGTGTCAAAATCTAGGGGTATTCTGTTTATGACATCATCGCGAAGTTTTCATCAGACGGCCAAGCCACACGCTTGTGGGCTAGGCCATGTCTAACACACGGTTAAGACACACGACTATGTCTCCATCTGTGTGTTTGCTACAAAACATTAAATTTTCATAATTTTAGGTGCAAGGGACACACGGCCTATCAACACGCCCGTGGGCTGGTCGTGTGTGACACATACCCGTGTGTCTACCTATGTGGTCAATTATAGGCTATTTTCCAAGCCAAATGCCACCCTGAAACACAAACCAATATCAACTAATTTTTCCAATTCACATTATAACATCCAAACTCATCAAAACATACATGTTAAGCCATCCACACCCTAACTATATCTAAGATCATCAAGCATACACATCCACATACATTTTACTCATACTAGGAAAGCTTTCACATTAGTAGATTACAACGTTTTTAACAAAATAAGATTTGACCATTCATGGCTCATTTCTCATGGCCAAAATACCAAAACACCAATATCAACAAATGGACTCAAAAGATCTATGACACATAACCAAAACAATAGGCCACCCATACATGCCATAATATTCAAAGTTCATAATCAAATACCTAAAATAATAGTTGATAGTGTTGATGGAATCCCGATGATCACCGAACCTCGGACTAGCTTGGCAATCCTATAAGGGAAGGGGAAAAGTGAAAGGGGAAGCTATAAAGCTTATTAAGTCTATATGCAAAATTAATGAGTATCAAAACCAATACTTCATATAAAAGGGAATAGGCTATCTTATGATCACATTTATTTTCATATTATCACTTTCTCATATAATCTTACCGCATTAATCAATAGATACATTAGGCACTTAGCACACATGAAAGTTTTCATATGATCTGCACATACACATTCTTAAACATACAGTCAAATCTTTTACATACAATTACATTTTATCAAATCGATTCAAATAACCTGATGAAGCACGTGGAATACTAAAGGATACATGGAATGAGGCACAAGTGCCACACATGATGTAGCTGAAGCTACCACTAATACGTAGCTGAAGCTACCACTTATCACATAAGGGCTCAATAATGACCTATTCTCGGGTCTGGTCACACAAGCTAATGGTGTAGTTGATACTACTCAGTGCTGCTCACACAAGCTAACAAGTATCCGCAACAAATGCAGGATTACCTAGCCACTGGTAGTCGAACTAGACCAGCATCCAAAATCACATAAACAAACGATAACAGTCAATGGTTTCCTAATGACATGTCACTCGTATCCTAATGATTCCTAAGGTTTAATCTAGACTTTTCTTAACTTAACGGTTTTATTTCATCACATTTTACGATAATTTGATATAAAATTTCAAAATTTAAAAATAATTAATATAATTAAACTTAATAATTAGTAATAACACATTATTTACGTATAGGTCATACCTCAGTGCAAAAATGCAAATCATTTCGATTTAGTCCGATACCTTGCCTTTTACATAGTCAAGGTCTATTTCGCGTTGTTCTTGATCGGTAACATCAAATTTAACTCATTCAATACATACATTACTCAATTGAACACAAAATCATCCTATGGTATTTTTTACCATTTTACCCCTAACTTTGTCAATTTTTACACTTTAGTCCCTAGGCTCGTAAAATGTACTTATTTTTCAACATTCCTAAGCCTAGCCAACCCTATTTCTCTCTTATAACAGCCCACAATTCTCAATGTTTCACACTTATACACATATTTTACAACTTTTGCATTTAAGTCCCTAAATGCATTTTCATGAAAAATCACTTAGCAACAGTTGTTTACTATACCTTAAACTTTCATTTTGTACCAATAGATATCAAAATGCTTTCATGACACACATGGGTAAATTTTTGAACATGAACACTGGCTTAAAATAGTGGTATAGAAAGCTAGGTCAAGGTACGAGGATCTCAAAAATACAAAGAACATGAAAAACGGGGCTAGGAGTCACTTGGAGCTTGGAAAGTTGAAAGAAACCCTAGCTATGGTGCTTGTAAATTTGACCAAGGAGGAAGAAAAGATGGACACTTTTTGGCCTTATTTTCCCTTTTTATTTCTTTTAATAACCAAATGACCAAAATGCCTTTAATGGCCTTCTTTGCAAATTTTTCCTTCCATGGGCATTTTTGTTCATGTTGCCATAAAATGGTATAATTACTAAATTAGGACCTCTAGTTTATGGTTTCATTTCAATTTCACTCTAAAAGCTTCTAGAACACATATTTTGAATTTTTTTTGCAATTTAGTCCTATTACTCAATCGGGCACTTTATCAATACAATTTATTTACTAAATATTCACTCATGCATTCAATCACACAATAGGCCTTAAAACCCTATCAGAATAAAATTATTTCTATGTCGGATTAGTGGTCCCGAAGCCACCATTCTGTTTAGGCCTTAATTCGGGCTGTTACATCGAGAACACATAATTTGCACTTTTTGCAATTTAGTCCTAATAGCCAAATTGGACCCTCTACCGATAAAATTTCTTAACGACATTTTCACACATGCGTTCAGTTGTACTATAAACCTTCAAACTGCATCACAATAAATGTAACACCCTGAATTTGGGTCTAGAAGAATTGGGTTTTGAAGTTTGGGTTGAATAAATGGAAACCTGAGTAATTGAGAAGTTTTAAATATTATCGTTCAAGAAAAATTTATTTTGAATTACTATTAGAAAATTCTTACTAAATTTATTATTACTGATATTTTAAATTCTTACTGTATCTATTGATGTTTTTAAATTTCTATGAAAATGATAACTTATTATTTTTTTATAATTATTAGATAATTATTGTTGTTAATTTAATGTTTGAATTAAATTATTAAACATTTTTACTGTATTTATTTTTACTAATTTATGGAAATTATAATTATTATTATGAGATAAAATTTTTACTGTATTTGAAAAAAATATTATTATTTACAGTATTAATATTTGAAATTTTTATTAGATAAAAATATATTTATTATTATTGATATTATTATTACTTGTTTTATTTAAAAATATATGTATAATATTTGGTGTTTAAACTCTACTAAAATAATAATAATAAAAAGAAATTGTTTTAATTTTTTTTCTTAATAGAGGAATCTAGGCATAAGGGCTATTAAATAGTTGGGTTAAAACAGGACGTAAGGAGGAGATTGGCCCAGTGGTTAGGCGTGTTAAGCAGTAGGAAGGGAGCAGAGGTTCGACTCCCAGCATGCGCACAGGTGGGTTTTATTTTTATTTAGTAAGCAGGGTTACGGCTAGAAAAGGTTTAAGTAAAGTTGCGAGCAGATACTAATATAGCGGCCGCCTTGGGCGTAGTGGCAGCAGCGCATTAGAAGGACCGAGGGGGCGCGAGTTTGAGTCCAAGCGCTGGCGGTATTTTGATTTCTTTTTAAAGAAGCGGGAACTGCAGCAGGTAAGGTTTAAATTTAAACGTAATGCTATTATATCAAGGAAGAACCGCGTCCCAGTGGCCAATAGCGTGCTGGGCAACTTGGAGGTCCCAGGTTCGAGTTTGGGGGTGCGCGAGAGGATGCTCCTTTTTGCTGTGCGCGCGAGAGGGAACATGCTGGGCTGGAGGACCGTAGCAGCGAGCCATGCGGGAGTGAGCTTCTAAGCAGCAGATTCAAGCGATGGGGCTGCTATCAAACGGTGGAAAAGTTTGAATCCCATTCAAACTTTTGTTTTTGTTTTATTTAGCTAAAATTAAGGGATTGAAAGCAAATCAAATCTGTTTTGAATTTAAATTCAATAATGGCAAAATTCAAGGAGCAATTAAGGGAATTTAAAATGGATGGGAGGCTTAATTAAAGGAATTTGTTCTTTTAATTCTTGCCTTTAATGAATTCTCTTCCTTTTTTTTTGTTCATCTTTTCTTCTCTTCATCCATAGTAACCGAACACCCTTCTTTCCTTCTTTTTTCTTGATTATCTTTTATCTCCTCTCTTCTATTATTTTTAATTTCTTCCTCTTTTCTTCATCAATCCATCTCAAAAGTCCATAAGCCAAATCCTCTAGAAGTCGAACCTACCATATTTTCTTTTAGCCAAACCTTCATGACTAGTGGGGTTTCAAAAGCTAACTATAGGATGTAAGCGTGGCTATTCTCGTGTTCGTGATTGGAGCTATTGTGGATTGGGATTAGATTGTCATCAAGGAGCACTTGTTTGGCAGAATAACGTTGTGGTAGGTGTACAAACCTTGTTCACTCATTAATTTATAATTGAAGGAAAAGCCGAAACCTTTTGGGTAGTTAACGTTAGGGGCTTATGGCTCCTAAAGTCTCATTCTTTGGTTCACATGTGTTTAGTGAGGCATAAGGGCGATCAGTCAAGGAGTATTGCGGAGTGTCACTTGGGGAGCATCTGACTCTAGTGGTTGGCAGTCGACAAAGGTAATACTAAGGATGGTTTTTGGCTATGGCCGAATAGGGTAAAGCGTATAGTGAGTTGGTATAGTCAATTATTAGACTAATTTATTAATGATCGATTGTAGGCTTGGCGTGTGGGGATCTCGTCATCGTTCTTCGTAATCAGGTGTGTAACGAACCCTCTTAGTAGCTTAAGTTAACAAGTACCGAAAAGCCGAAATGCCGAAACTTCGACATTTCAATAACTTGTGAATATGCGATTGTTCCAAGATTAGTTAGAAACAACGAGATCGGTGATCGGTATCGATGGGATAGGTAACGGCACAATTTCATGCAAGTCGGTAAGTTTGGGCCTCGAGGGGCTGAAATCAAGCCCAATGGGCTTTCAGGCCCATTTGGGTAAATTTGATAGAAAATGAAGTATGGATAAATTGCATGTTGAGACTGTTAAAACCGTTATGGAACATAGGTTAAATGGGCCTAGATGACTAAATCGGCTACGTAGGGCCCATTAGGGGTTTTGGGCCTAATAACTCGGAATTGCTAAAATGGGCTGGAAATACTGTTTAAACACTTGGAAATTGTTGACAATTGTTAATGAGCATGAAAACCCTAATAGTTGATAAAATTACTGAATTACCCTTCAATGTAAAAATTACTATTTTACCCCTAGGCGAAAATGACTATTGTACTCTAGGGTGTTTTTGATTGAAATGCATGTGACATTATTATTGTACATGATATGCCATGATATGTTCATTTTATGCATGGGTTGGGATTTATATGAATGGAGGAAGTAAAATGGGCTTTTGCCCCAGTATACCGGAAAGGTCTTTTGCCCTAGTTTACCAAAAAGGGCTTTGCCCTAGTTATTAAAAGAGGCCAGGCCTCCAGTTATATGATAAAGCAGCTATGCTGCCAGTGGAGAGTAGCGGCGGGGTGGGTTGAGTAGCATCCCCACATGGTGTGTTGGCTGATACGGGTGGAGAGTAGCAGTTGGTGGGTTGAGTAGTCTCCCCAAATGGGCTTTTGCATACATGCATGGTTTGACATATGCGACATTGAAATGGGTCTATGGGCCATACCGTTTACAGAAAGGCTTGGGCCTAGTGATATGATTTATGAAAGGCTTCAACCCAGTAACTGTTAAATGAAAAGGCTTCGGCCCATATATGTTAAGACTGAATTAGGCCTTCGGCCCAGTATGCTTGTGTTGATGTGGGCTCTGGAAAGGGCTTTGTTGCACACTGAGTTTCCAAACTGACCCCCTTTCTTTAACCTTGCAGGTGAGCCTTAGTTGATGGACTTGGAGCTGGGAGGGATTCAAAGTGGCCACACGGACTGGACTGATGGTTTTTAATTAAGTTAATTATTTTAATTTAATCTTAATTATTTATTCTTGGTTTTGGGTTGTAAAAGGCCTCTTTAATTATTTCTATTTCGGGTTATTAATTCTTTACTTAATTAACTTGTTTTTAGCTAAATTATGATGTCGTTTAAATCATTTTGAATTCAGTTACCTCTAAGGCGTGTTTTTATAAAAGTTACTTGTTTTCAAAATAACACGATAACCAAGCAAAGCTTCCGCAATTTTAAATGATCTTGTAGATAAATATTTTAAATAGTTAAAGTGTGGCAATGGTAGTGTGCATGTCTAGGAGTGGATCCAAGAAGAGCTTGGTACTTAAGCAGTCTATTCGACTCACCTCCTCTTTTCTGGAATTCTACCTGGTGCCCAGCTTCCATTCACTTTAAGTCTTAACGAAAAAGGTCAAAATTATTTGATACTTAAACCGTTTTCAAGATAACATGTTTTATAAAGGTTACAAATCTGACATTTCGATATTTGATCTATTTTTTTTTTAAATAACATGTTTTTACAAACTACAAGGGTTTATAAGCTTTCATAAAAATTTTACAAAGGTTTTAACGATGTTTGCAAAGGGATGATTATTTCAATGAATCACGTTTTGGAAAAAGACAAGCTAAGGTTTTATACTAGTTTAACGGTAAGAGTTTCTAAACATTAAGAAGGTTTCAATGAAAACACGGTTTTCGAAAAACACTTCAATGTGACATATCAGACTTGGCCGTAACGTCCAGGCTGGGTTTGGGGTGTTACAATAAATTTTTCTACTTTGAATTTGTGGTCCCGAAACCACTATTCTGACTTGGCCCTAATTCGAGATGTTACAACCCTGGGTTTCTTTTTTCCTCTATTTTTATTTTCTTACTCCTTCCCTTTGCGTTGAACCCTCTAGTTTCTTTCCTTCACTCATCGTTAGACCACCACTCCCTCATCACTAGACTAATGTCGTACCGTAGTCAAACCACTATTGGACTACCGCAGTCATCGCCAATGTCACCAGTGACCAAATTTCTTCCTCCTCTCTTTTTCTTGCTATTCCTCATATTGATTAAACTTACACTCTCTTTTTGCTCTAACAATTCTTTTAGATTTTTCAACTCTTCGATCTCATTCATCTTTCGATTCATTGACCATCCCGATTTAATCAAGTTATAAGTGTGGTAATTTTAATCGTAAACTCAACCTCTTGGTGATTTCATCCCTTGGTCGATTGGTATATTGGTCATAGAGACAATTATAATTTGTTATTTGTTTATTGTTGTATTAATACTGTTCCTTTCAATCCTGAAGGACCAAACGTTAATCATAGGGGAGACCCCTAAGTTTGCATTAGAAATTATCTTTTCGAGAGTCCAAAATCTTAGGGTAAGTATTGGTGAGCCTATTAATAATTGATATACTAGTGATAAATTCTTTTTAAATGGATACTAATCAATAAACATTACTCATTTCATAGATATATTGTTCGAGTTAGATCAAAGCGAGATGTTAATAAGGATTGTGGAAAATTGGATCTACGATAAAAGGTGTAGGATCGATTCTACTTATTGTTGATGATAAAATTATTTTTTATTTGTTAATAAGTTAATTATAACCAATTGTAAGCACATTAAATAGTCAAAGAGGAGTTGAAAAACACAATACAAAGGACCCAAGTAAATGACTCTATTAGAAATATATTTTGTGAAATGTATGAGATATGTGATATGATGTGATTATTATTATAATGATGATGTATGTGTAAATCACATTCTCATGACATGGGTTGCATGGCTTATGTGATATATATGTTGATTCAAGTATGTGATATATATATATATGTAAGTATGTGAACATTGAGATCTATGATCTAATGTGACAAGCATGACTAAACATATTAAAGTGATGACTAGTGAAATGTAATTATGTAAGCATGTCCATATGCCTAAGTGTCAAAAGTGATTCGCATGTGTTTAAAAGTGAAATTACCATGTCATATACATGGGGTGGGCTTTTATGAAAGGTGGAAGTAACGGCAGTATATCTATAAATTAGTGGTGGCTTGTCCACAAAACTTATCAGTGGCAGTATATCTACATATAAGTGGTGGATTGTCCATAAAAGTGTTATCAGTGGTAGTTTATCTACAAATCAGTGGTGGCTTGTCCACAAATGGTGTTACAGATGGACAACTTTTGGGGAACTTGATATGTGGTGTGTAATAGAGATGGGTAGGAACGTTCTATCAAATGTGCATTGTTTTTAAATATGCATTGATATGTCCATGCATAATTATCAGTGATATAAATCATGAATATTATGGTGTTTGATTTATATATTTTTATATGTAAATATATTTTTGTTGATCTCACACTGGGCCTTTTAAAGCTCACCCACATTGCTTATATGTTTCAGATAATCCTCATGGTTAGGACTCAGAATCGGTCATCGGAGATGCTTTTAGAAAATAGTTTTCATGATTATAGATTTTTATTAACTTCTAGACTTTTATGGTCTCTATAACTTTTATTTATGATTTTATTTTGCGATATACTATTGAATTGTTTCATGGGATTTTAAATTTTGGACAATGGACAATTTAAATGGATTTTAATATTATGGATTAAATAATTTCACATTTTTCCTAATAAAACTATTTTCTGCAAACTCAATTTATTGAATTTGAATACGAGGATCATCAAGTTGTTTTCCAAATATTAAACAAGAGTTCTTTCAAATTTATATTAAAAACCCCGTATTTAGGAGAATTACTAGCACATGTTTTCCAAAGGTTAAACCAATTTAAGTCAACTCAAGTTTTCACCGTACCTATTTGTAATAACCTGGTTTAGACCCTAGTCAGAATAGTGGTTTCAGGACCACAAATCTGAGTCAGAAAAATATTAAAATTTTTTTTCATGCTTATAGTATGTGAATTGATATGTGTGAAATTTTGTGATTTAATTTGATCGTTTGTGTGTTGAATTGTGAAAAAGAACTAAATCGCATAAAAGATAAAAGTGGTATTCTCAATGTTAATGTGCTAAATTGCTATGATTTGATTTGTTGAAATTCCTTATAAAATTTTTATGCCATTATTAAGTTAGTGGACATTTATGTCCATGAATTATGTGATGTTATAAATGTTTCATTGAAGGTATATTTGTAATTTGAAAATTATGTGATAATTAAATAAAACAAAAGCATGAAAATAAAGCCAAATGATCATCATCTTGTCGAATTGAAGAAAGAAAAATAGAGTTCTTAAGATTTCAAGTATTCAACACTCATTTTGGCTAGATTAAGGTATGTTTTACTTCGGTTTTTGATAATTTTTATATTTTGTAATCGTTGCTTCGTGTTTTAGCTAGCCCATGCCGTGATTTTTGGATTCAATGATGATTTTGTGTTTTGCCATTATTGAAAACTTGGTGATTTTTGTGTTTGATGATGAAAAATAAATATGTGTTAATAGATTTTCATGTTTAATTAAGTGATTTTTAGTAAAAATGCCTATTTGGGATTAAATTGTGAATTTTGTAAATTGAGTGGTCAAAATGTGGAACAAATGAAAGAAATGGGCTGCTATGAACCTTAGTAAAATTTGGCTATACTAGATTTTAATGAAATTATGTGTATTTTGTGTTTTGTGTAATAGGGACTAAATTGTGAAAAATGTGAAATGTTAGGGCTAAAGTGAAAATTTCCCTTTTATGTCTTTTTGGGTGAATTTGAGTACATGTGTGATTAAATAATTCTAATTTATTTAATTTGGATCAAGAAAAGTGAAAATCGAAATTGGATGGGGGGAATCTAAAGTTATTGAATAGTCATCCCGGTTCGTTCGTCTCCATACGAGGTAAGTTTATAAGTAAATAATTGTTGTTCAATTTAGATGCAAATGTATTTATTTGTGCCGAATTAAATTTAATAACTATATATATGTGTACGTCAAATTGATATAAGCATGGGAGAAGTAACTACGAGCTTGAAACAATCAATTTACGATGTCCGAAAGCCTCGTACAAACCGTAGGAATAGTTAGGATACATATGTCATGACATAGGATTCCGATATGTGTTATCGTGTAAGACCACATCTTGGATGTTGGCATCAGGTTGAGATTTACATGTAAGACCATGTTTGGGACATTAGCATCGTATATGATTTTGTGTAAGACCCTGTCTGGGACAGTGGCATCGATATTTGCTTACATGTAAGACCACGTCTGGGACGTTGGGATGGTACAAGCTTTCCAAGCTATCCGAGTATTCTTTCTTATTCCAAATGGTTCAATGGGCAATATCGAGTTAAGATTGATAGATGAATTTTGCATGAATAAAGATTGAATTGTATATGTGTTTATGAGTATGTTTATATTCGACCAAGTTAATTATATAATGCAAATGTTTAATTGATGATTTATTTACTTATGACTTACTAAACTATCCAAGCTTACTGTGTGTGTTCGTTCGTTGTCTTATAGATTTTGGAAGCTAGTTCGAGATTGGGATCTTCGAGGAACATCGTCGCACTATCGATATATATTTTGGTACTTTGAAAGAAAACTTGTGTTTAAGATATATGGCATGTATAGTCTAGCTTGATATGTTTGCTCTTAAAATGTATATATATAGCCATGCGAAAATGGTTTAATCTTGATATTAATGTTTATGTGTGTTCGGTCATGGCATGTAGCTTATTATGAAAGTATATTTTAGGGAGTATATATGTGCGGTATTGGGTTATATGGTTTGGTTTGATCAATGAGTTAGTTTATGGTTGAATATATATGGTATTGCTTATGTGCATTCGGTTATGCTTTAAATTTATTTTATGAATTATGTTTCATGATATACTTGTGATGTTTTGATATATGATTCGATAGTGGGTAATGAAAAGAATGATGATTAGTTGGCTATGCAAATGAGTTTATTTTGTGAATTGATAAATGGAAAGAGATATTTACTTTTAATCTTGTGTATAGGCAAATTTGGTATAGACATGAATATGATAATTTAGTTAAATGTTAATGTCACGTGTGTGTAAGTATATGTATAATTATTTCGGTTATTTTATGAGTTAAATTAGGTTTTAATGCATGTTTATATTCGGCTAATCTTTAGTAAAAATAAATGCATATGTCTTTGATATGATCGATTGTGGTTTGATTAATTAGATTTGGCTTATGATAGTAAATATGCTCATATATTATGCTTGAACGTTTGATCATATAGATTCGATTTATATGTTTCTTTGGATGGTTGAAAGATTTAGATTTGGACATGTTTTATAATAAGTGAAATAGGCATGATGTGTTTATTATTAATATTCGTAAATAGTTCAAATGGATATGTCATATGCGCATAAACTTATGATGAAGTGAGAGTGGGTATATTTGGTTTTTTGAAATGATGTTTGTTATTGGGTAAATATATATGTATGTCAGGTATGCCGTGTGAATAATTTAACTTAACTTAATGTGCATAACATGTGAAATGGTATGATTATTAATTAGGCAAAATGAATACATGACTTTGATGTTTAAAAGAATTTTACACTTGATCTTTTGGTGGGGTTGTTTATGCCGAATGTGTTTTGGTTTATATGCCATGTGATATTGTATATTAAGTATAATATGTGCATATTTTGGAATAAAATGATTGATAGTCATTTTTGAAATTGTTTGTTTTGATATATGCACGATATATGTTGTACTAATATAGGCTTAAATAATATTTTAATATGCGAATGATGTAAATATTGTAGTATTATGATTAGAAATTTTAATTGGATAAGTGCATTGATGTCGTTAATTTACGAAGCATGAAATGTAAATAATGTTTGTTCTGAGCTGTGTTATGTTTAGTAATGCATTGTAACCCTAATCTGGCGATGAATACGGGTTAGGGGTGTTATACCTATGGCCTAGGTAATTGCTTACATTGGGTTGTAATGTTTAGGACGAATTTGATGGGTTATATTTAGTGGTATCAGAGTCTGGTTCAAAACTCAGACTATGGCTAAAGTGTTTTCGAAAAGCTTCATGCAAAGGTGTTTTTGGGGAAAAACATGCCACATAGTAAAATTATTGCAAAAAAATCTGAGACTGTAACAGCCCAATTTAGACCCTATTCAGAATAGTGGTTTTAGGACCATAAATCCGAGTAAGAAAAATATTTAAAAATTATTTTTGGTGTTTTTTATGTGTGAATTGATATTCGTGAAATTTTCGTGTTTTAATTTTGCTGTTTGGATGCCTAATTTAAATAAAAGGGCTTAATCGCGTAAAATGAAAATTTGGTGGTTTAGTGTGTAAAGGCTGAATAGAATATGCCTTTATAATATGGAGTGTTTATTTTGTAATTAAGCCATCATAAAATGAATGGGACGGTAGTGACTTTATGTTATAATGTTTTTATATGTATTAATAAAGGATAAATTAGTAAATTAACAAATATGTTATATTACATAAAACATAAATTTTTAAAGCCATATTAGTTCATCTTTATCAAGGCCGAATAACAAAAAGAAAAAAAGAGAAGAAAGAGTTTAAGGGTTTCGGCTATAGTCAAGCTTGATTAAGATCAAGAATTAAAGAAACCGGATTTGGATCGGGGGGAAACCAAAGTTGTCGAATAGTCATCCTATTCCGATTACCGTTGTCCGAGGTAAGTCTATAAGCAAATGAATATATGTATAAGATAGCCGAATGTGTATATACATAGGAATAATGTGTACAAGCTTGATTCGATTGAAATACGATGACCGAAAGTCCTGTACAAACTGTAGAAACTTTGATAAGTGTTCTCATGTAAGACCCTATGTGGGACAGTTGCAACGATAGATGGTTTTGAGTAGGACCCTTTGTGGGATAGTGGCATTGATATGTGATTGCAAGTAAGACCCTATGTAGGACAGCGGCATCGTTACGTGATTACACGTAAGGCCACGTGTGGGACGTTGGCATTGTACGATATGTGTGATTATTTGAGTATCCTATTCAATTTTGAATGGTTCAACGGGCAGTAATAAGTTGTGAATGAATATGTAAATCGAGCCAAAGTGATCAGGTATGTGATTATTGCTTACCTATTTGAAAATAAGGAAAGTTGGCTAATGGATGTGTGATACAAATTATATACAATTATAATGAAAATATGTGTGTATATGAGAAATATATTTGGTCATACATTATGTGTAAGAATGAGATATTAAAGATTAGTTCATGAATATATGCATATGATTATATATGTATTTAGATATGAAATGATATTATGTCTTGAGATTGAATGATCCATTGATAATGGATATGTGTATATTTGGCCAAGATAAAGTTTATACATGAAAGTATATGTGGTATATGAAATTGTAAGCTCTAAATTAAATTTGATTACAATAGAATAAATTCGTGTGGTTAAATTAAATTGATTACGTCATTGAATTGTTTAATTGCTTATGACTTACTAAGCTATAATAGCTTACACTGTGTGTATGTTTGCCTATGTTTTATAGATTTTGGAGACTAGTTACGGGCTCAGGGATCATCAGCGAAGTTAGTCACACTATCGTCTGTTTATCTATACTTTTAAAAGTTAAATTTGGAACATATGGCATGTATAGGCTATATTACCTTCTGAATATATTTTGAATGATGTGTATATATAATGAGCCATGTGAAAGTGACTTGTTTATTTTTATATGTATGATCTCACGCTTTGATCAAATGTTATAGTTGATGATTCGGCTATGTTTCATAAGTGGTTGTGAATTATATTTGATGTGCTTAGGTTAAAGGTTGTTAATGTGTTTGGAGTAAAATAAAATGGTTGAGACTAATATAAAATGTTTTGGCTTGATTTGTTAATTTGGTTATGTTAAAGAAAGGATAAGTGTTGTTATATTTTGGAAGATCTTTGTGTATTGATAATTATGCATATTGATTGTGGTAGACAAGTAAAGTCGATTGATATGATATGATATATGTGTGAGCTATGTTTGAGATCATCGATGGATATATTTTTTTATATATTCGGTAATTGAAATTGAATTTAGGTTGATAGGTAATATGTGATAGTTGTTTATTGTTTGATATACATGATGTGCTTAATTGAATTGGTAAAATGCAAAATGAGTTAATGATATTGCAATAGTCATTTAGGTTGGAAATAATAGTACTTAAGTTGAGAAATGAATATATATATATATATATATGTATTTTTGCGAATGTGAGTTTAATGGATTGGCCTTGTGAATGACCTTTGATATAATATAAGATAGGTATTAATAATGTGTTTAAATTCGGCTTTGATAGGTTTAAATTATTAGTCAAGAGTTAGCTACAATATATGTTTACATATATATATTGATTTGGTTTTTATGATATGTTCTATGCGCATGAATAGATGAAGTAGATTGCAAACAACCATTAAATAAACCATATGTGATAGTACATGTGTGATAAGCATATTATTATTCGGTCAAAGCTTTAGAAAAATGACCAAATGAATATTACCTTAAGTTATTAAAGGTCATGAATGTTTTATGTACAATTAGTATAAGTAAATGGTGATGTGTACTTTAAATATGCACCCTTTATATGATCCATCTTAGTAGAGTTGATTGAATCATTTGTACTATCCTTGCTGTGTGCATATGCTAAGTGGTTATATATATATAATTATATATATTGGAAATGTCGCATATGGATTTGGTTTAGTATGAGTATAGATTATATGAGTTAAAAGCTCAAATTTGATTGAGGTAATATACATTGTTGGCCTTGAGGCATAATAATGCACATTTCATTCATTTTAAAATTTGTTAAAATGTTGTGCTTGTAACACCCCAAACCTGGCCCAGATGTTATGGCCAGATCTGGTGTGTCACATGGACGATTAACTAAGCTATGATCTTCTTTTAATAAAATGTTATGTTGTTTGTAGTAGAACCATGTTTATTAGCTCGTAAATAAGAATCATCTTTAGTTTTAAAAACTGTAGCTATTACCAAGTAAAATTCACTTTTTAAAACCATCTTATTTTTGTGTTATCGTTGTTAAGTTATCCAATCGTTACGTAATGCATGTTTAAAAACATTTGATTAAGTTTAAAAAGCCCGCAAAAACTAGTCTATCGTTGTAAACCAAGTAATAAAGAAAACCCAAAACAAAATACCCGAGTGGCCTTACTACAACTTAAATCTGAAATTAAAGAAAACTAAAAATAAATTAAATTTAAGAAAAACTAAAAACTGGAAGCATGAATCACGTGGCCATCTCGAATCCCTCGCAGCTCCAAGTCCTCTATGGTTGGGGGTTACCTGTATGGATGGAAATGAAAGAGTGAGTTTGTGAAAACTCAGTGTGTAAAGCAACCCAACCAGTGTCAAAGATCAGACAAAACTCAGTTTGGGCCGAAGCCCTATTCAGATATAGATCATACTGGGCATTGGCCCTTTTCAGAAATAGAGTGGGCTGTGGGGCCATTACAGAAACAGCTCAGAGTATATATATGTATGTATGCAAAGCCCAAGCCCAGTCCAGCCCTACACACCACCCGTACCAGCCCTACATACCATGTGGGGAATAACTCAACCCACCCAGCCCTACACACCACAGTCGTAGCAGAGCTGCTAATACAGAAATCATGGCAGAGCCACCAAAACAGAAATATGAGGCAGAGCCTCTAAGCAGATTATGTGGCAATGCCACTTTTAGGACTTCCTCCATATCCATAATCGAACCCCATGCAAATTAGAATACTACATGACATGGCATACAAAATATCAGATACAGTAACATGCAAATCAGTATGCTATTTCTAGGGGTAAAACAATCATTTAGCATCTAGGGATAAAACGATAATTTTCACCCTTTAGGGGTATTTTGGTAATTTAGCTACGTCTCTAAGTTTCATGCTTAATTTGACCTTCTAGTGGGTCTAACGTCACTCCAAGCGACTCAAATTGTCCATACATTCATATAGTGCCATCAGGCTCTAAAACCCCTGATGGGCCCAAGGGAGCCCATGTGCTCCTATGGCCCACTTAGTCTAATTTTTACACATATTATCACAGATTGAATATCCAGTTTACCAAAAATTGCTTAACGCATACTTTTACCGATATGGGCCCGTAAGCCCATTGGGCCTAATTTCGGCCCATCGAGGCCCGAAACAACGGAAGTGCACGAAAACCCGCACAGCAGCCCTTACCATCCATTTTTCCAAATTCATGATTTCGGATCTACCCACGAGGGCTCGCACGCTCACAAGTCCACGAAATGCCAGCATTTCAGCATTTCAGCTTTTCAGCTTTTGCCGATCTAAGCTGCTAGAGGGTGTCGTTACACACCTGTTTACCAATAGCGTCGAATTCCCCCGTGAACCATCAACCTACATTAGCCGCAAATAAAACATTAATCCATAATCTGATTTGCAAACTATCATCACCTACCCTAAAGTATTTAGCCATAACCAAGATAATCTAATAACCACTTACCTTAGCCGAGATCTAACAAATAGATCTAGATTACTACGATGCCCCCAGCCTCCAACCACTCCACGCGAGATCGCCCTTTACCACACTAATACATACAAGAACCAAAAGGAAAGGGACTAAAATGGATGTTCAACAAAGGGGTCAAAACTGATAGCAACCATAGAGAGATATGGTTTTTCAGCTTTTCTTAATTCACAAGGATATGAAAGAAAAGACTAAGGTACTTACCACAGGGGTTTGCTAGATTGATTTGATATTGCTAGGAGTTATTTCCACCACTCTAAGCCTAGATCTACACTCAATCTAATCGAGACACAAGGGAAGAAGAATAGATCAAAAGGGTTGGAAGAACAACAGAGAAAGGAGAAGGATTTAGTTTTGAGAAGAGAACACTAGAGAGGGTTCGACCAAGAAGTGTTTAAGGGAAAAGAGTGGTAGGGTTCGGCTTCTTGAACAAATCGACAAGAGAGACTAACTGTTTCGGGATTTTGGCTTTTAGAGAAATTGACCAAGAAGAAATCGGCTAGAAGATTAAATGTTTCAGGTTTTGAAACAATCAGCCAAGGTGGGTTCTAGGTGAGTCAATTTCAAATAACGAAGAAAAGAGGAAGAATATGAGGAAGATAGGTTCGGTTTGAGAAGTAAAGAAATGGAGAGGTTCGGTTCTTGCACCAATCGGCCAAGGAAGAAGTTGAGAGCTTAGGGACTTTCAGCTTTTTGAAAAAAAAAAGGGAGAAGAAGTGAAAGGAAAGAAAGGAACAAAAGGCACTTTTCAACTTACCTAATATGCACTAAGAAGAAAATGACCCAAAAAGCAATCCTAAAAGGTATACTCTACAAAGATTCGGCTTACTTTTACCACATGTGCCAAAAATGCATACTCAAAAGTCCAATAGCCGAATTTGCTCTTCTAGGCTTCCCCTATTTGGCCAACTCTCCCTTCATAACACAATCCCTAAATTTTCTCTGCTTATCACTCATTAATCCAATCCCATGAGCAAGTCAAACACCTTACCTCAGAGTTGAACTTGGATTCCACCTCCTACTATGCACATGTAGTAAAATAAAATAAGTACCTTGCTCACCAAGGTATTCGAACCTTAGCTCCCTCACAAGCCTCCACACGCCACCTCCTTGAGCTTTAAGTGGCGCCACCTTGCCACTTTACCACAAGCTTACTTGTGCCATAAAACCCAAACATTAATTTAAAAGCCCACTTTGCCAAAGTCCATTCTCACCTAAGGCTAAAATTTAAAATTCTGCCAGGCTTCAAACTTAAACCTAGGCCTCCTAAAGCTCCACTAATCACACTCAACACATTAATACACACATCATACCATGCAAAACTAAATTCACACAAAATTTAAAAACCCTAAAATTTGGGGCGTTACAGTGCTCGTTATAAATCTTCGATCTTGTAATTTGATTTTAATTGAACTCTATGATATAATTCGTAAATGCTGTGTGACTCAAAAATATTCATGTTTTATTTATAATTGTAAATACTCGAATATGACTTATTCTATTATATGATTATTTGGATGTTGTGTCTTGTTCAATAATACCTCTTAACTCCACTCTGGCGATGGATATGGGTTAGGAGTGCTCCAGTTTTTTGGTATCAGAGCTATGGTTTCGTCGATTCTAGGACTAATATAGCGTATGCGAGTCTAGCTATACATGCCATATTTTATAATGTGATAGTGTGATGACTCCTGACACTTGAAAATGTGTTTTCGTATAGTAAATGGATCTCGATCGACCTGTAGCTGATGATGTCGAGAGTATAGTGCCTACTCCCACGCAAGGGATAGTGCCATCTGATCCTCAGCCGACTTCGAGTAATAATGAGGGAGAGGCTAAATAAGCCTTTTATCAAATGATGAATGATTGGTTTACTCAGTATATTCGAAAAATCTAGCTGTTCAACAACCTCCGTCCCCGAATAATCCACCTCCAATACCTGTGGTACCTCAGATGATTGATCCGATGAGATTAAATAAGCCCCCTGTTGATAAAATTAGTAATACAGAGTTGAAGAGTTCAGGGCCACTGTTAAGGATGTTGCTGAGAGGGCTGAATTTTGGCTCGATAATATTATACATGTCTTCGATGAACTATCTTGTACACCCGATGAGTGTTTGAAATGTGCCATATCTTTGCTACGAGATTCTGCCTATCATTGGTGGAAGACACTAGTTTCAGCTGTTCCGAATGAGCGGGTCACTTGGGAATTCTTTCAGACTGAGTTCCGTAAGAAATATATCAGCCAGAGATTTATCGATTCGAAACGCACAGAATTTCTTGAGCTTAAATAGGGTCGTATGACCGTATCGAAATACGAGCGAGAATTTGTGAGACTCAACAGATATGCCCCAGAATGTGTTTTGACCGAAGCTATAATGTGTAAAAGATTTGAAGATGGGCTAAATGAAGACATTAAATTACTTGTTGGCATACTTGAAATAAAAGAGTTCGTAGAGCTTGTTGAGCGAGCTTGCAAAGTCGAAAAGCTTGGGAAAGAGAAAAGAAAAGCTGAATTTGAAGCTAAATATTCTAGTAAAAGATCATCGAGTAAAACTTTTTAGTCAGCATCGAAAAAGTACAGAGACGATTTTAGCCGATCTAAGGCTACTGTGGGGTTTTCCAGACGTGATCGAGATAGAACTCCTATGAGTTCATGAGCCCCTTCGATTGCTAGTGTTGGCAATGTTTAGCTGAATAGGCCTGACTGCAAGCAATGTGATAAACAACTTCCTGGAGACTGTAAACCACGTTATCAGTCTTGTTTCAAATATGGATCAATGGATCATTTCATTCGTGAGTGTCTGATGTTAGCTAAGCAAAATACTGATAAGAGTGCAAGACCGAGTAATGTGCCAGTGCGAGGCAGATCACCTAGAAATACGGGTAATATGAGTAACAGTCAGAGGGGTGTAATGCCCCAAATATCCTGAAACTTTTTAGTCTTGTGATGAAGCTTTGTTTGCATGGCTAGAGCTTGTAGGGTATGGATTTTGAGTATTATAGGGTTTGTATGAAGTCTCGGGTTCAGGGTAGACCATAGTGAAATTTTAATTTTTAGCCTTAGTGGAACCCTGACTTTAAGAGCTAGGGATCTTAATTAAATGAAGAGGAAATAAGACACAGAAGGAGATGTGGTCTAGTGGCAAGGTAGCCCCACTTTGGGGAGTAGCGGGTGACGCCATATGTGGAGTAGGGAGGTCCAAGGTTCTAGTATCAGTTTTGGCATTAAGAGTATTATTTTGCACTTGTGCCATTCAAGTGGTGGTGATGATTTTAAACTCTAATATGAGGAGGCTTGGATGGATGTTGAAGAGAAAATTTAGGAAGGGTAATCGGTTTTGGGGTAGGTAGTTGCCAAATTGTAGTTTTTGGGGAGTGTATATTCAGTTTTAGTGATCTTTTGGTGGTACCGAGTATTATTCATTGTTTTACCAAGAGTCGAAGCCCTTCTTTCTTTCTTCTTTGCTCTCCTTCTTACTCTATTTCTTTCTTTTTTCCATTTTCCAAAATCAAAGGTATCCCTCTCCTTGTGTTTCATTCTTTTTCAAGTTTAGCCAATTCTCCTTTCTTTTTGCTATAGCCGAGCGTGTATCTTTCTCTTTTCTCATTCTTGCTAAGGTAGACCGATTACTTCTTCTTCACCAAGGAAGCAAAATTGAATCTTGCTTCTTCTTTAACACCCCAAACCTGGCCCAGATGTTACAGCCAAGTCTAGTGTGTCACATCAACCACATATTAATCATGTTTCTTAGTTATTACGATTAAAGTGAGTTTTGCAAAACCGTAAATATAGTTTGGGAAGAAAATCCAGGTTTAATATTGTGAACATCCTATCCACTACCAGTTTAGAATTCATTTTTTTATAAGATTTTGTTTATCTATTCGTTATCCATTTGATACAAGTGTTTTATTTTGAAAAGGTTGTTTAATTTTAGGAAAAACCCGCGCAGCCTTAGACTACACGTTTAAAACAAATTATAAATAAAGAATTAAAAACCCAAATTAAAATACTTAAAGCGGCCTTATTACAAACCCAAAACCATAATGAAAAATAATTTAAAATAAATATGAAAGTAAAAGACTTAATTAAAAACCATCAAGTGCAGTCTACGTGGCTACCCTGAATCCCTCCAACTCCAAGTCCACTAACTTAAAGCTTACCTGCATAGATGAAAGGAAGGGGGTGAGCTTGGAAACTCAGTGTGTAAAGAAAGCCAATCCAGAGCCCAAACTAGCTCAAGCTTACTGGGCCTAAGCCCTATCCAGTTTCAGTAATAACTGGGCCAAAGCCCTATTCAGTAATCAATTAACTAGGCCTTAGCCCCATTCAGATACAGTGCGACCCATAAGCCCATTACAGTAATAGGATAGAAATAATGCATGAATGCAAAGCCCAGCCTATGTCCAGCCCTATACACCACCCGTACCAGCCCTACACACCATGTGGGGAATAACTCAACCCACCTAGCCCTACACACCACAGTCACAGCATAGCTGCTTAATCAGATAACGTGGCCAAGCCACTAACAGTAAAACCAAGGCATAGCCCCTTTCAGTAAAGCGAGGCAAAGCCCCTTTCAGTAAACATGGCAACGCCACTTAGCACTTCCTCCATTAATAACCCAAACCCATGCAGCAGAATAATATGTCATGGCATACAGTGATCAGATAAAGTATAGCATACAATTCAGTCAAATTTAGCCCTAAGGGTATAATAGTCATTTTGCACCTAGGGGTAAAACTGTAATTCTCCACCCTTAAGGGGTATTTTAGTAATTATACCAGTTTTTAGGGTTTCATGCTTATTACAGTGATTATAGTCCAATTTTCACCTAAGTGGCCAATCTAGCCCATTTACCAACTTTAGCGCTATTGGGCCCTAAAACCCCTAATGGGCCTACAGTGTCTACGAGCCATTTAGGCCTGTTTTGCCCAAATTTCACAGTTTTTTAACAGTTTTAACCTACAAAATACCAGAACCCACTTACCGCTTATTTTTGCCCAAATGGGTCCGTAAGCCCATTGGGCCCAAATTCAGCCCCTCAAGGCCCAAATTTACCGAGATGCACAAAATTGCGCTCACATCAACTTTACCTATTTTGATTATAGATCTTACCACTTCCAACTGACCCATGAGTGCTCGCATACTCGCAAGCCCACAAAATACCAAAATGTTGGCATTTCGGCTTTTGCCGATCTAGTCTACTAGAGGGTGTTCGTTTGCATACTTGATTTCCGACAAACATTAACGAGATCTCCCACGTATATCTTACAATTGTTCCCTATGAGATTAGACCATGAACCAAATGATAACATAATCGAAACAATCCTCACCACATTCAGCCAACCTCCTCTAAGGCCTTTGAATACATATCTCTGCCAAAAATAGTGACTAGATCTAGATCTAGTCATCTCAATGATCCAAGCCTCCTACGCTCCTTGCTAGATCGTCCCTTTCGCAAAAAATACACACAAAACCAATTAGAAGGACTAGCACTACTCTTTACCATAGTCGACAGCCTCCCTAAAGTGTTTAGAGACTTTTGGCTTTTCTTAAATCCAAAGATAACGCATGAGAAGGAGTTCCGGTTACTTACCACGATAATAGATCCACCAGATCTAAAGATTCAATTCTCGATTTACTATGAATATAAAGGTGTTGGCTCATTATACAAAACGATACTAGGAGATAATATGTGCTTCGGGATTTTGGCTTTTGGAGTAGTTGGCCAAGAAGAAATTGGTTACTAGATTGACTGCTTTGGGTTTTAGAGGAAATCACTAGAGGCAATGGTTAAGATTCGGTTTTAGAGAAAGATATCTGAAGAAGAAGAAGTCTTGAACCAAAAGGTGATCAGCAATGGTGAGTGTGGTTTTGGCTTTTGTGGAAGTCGACTAATGGACTTGAGAAGAAGGTAGAAAAGAGAAAAGTGGGTTCGGCCTTTGTGAAAATTAAAAAGGAAGGAGACGGCAGCAAGGATGAGAGGAGAGGAGAAGAGAATGAAGACCAAAGAAGAGAGGAGAGGTTTGCTTATGCCAAGTCGGCACATGTGAAGGATGCTTGTGGCTTTGGCTTCTAGATCAATGGAAGGAATAAAAGAAAAAGCAAAACCTTAAGGGTTCTATACCTAATCGGCACAAGAGGGAGCAATCTAGACAAAACCTGAAAACTAGCCCTTCAAGATGTCGACACATACACTAGCCCAATTTGTCAAGTTATGACCCCAAAAGATCCTAAAGGTATTCGGCTAGCACCCTAAACAACCCCTAGCCAATTATACCAAAACCAAATCACCAAATCGGCTATCACATGCTCCCTTTCAAAATTCCTAAAATCTCTCTCCCTTATCCTACCTGATTCAATCCCATGAGCATCTCAAACTCTTCTCAGCAGAGTTTCACTTGAGTTCCATCACATGACTGGCACATGCAACAAAAATAAAATACCATACTGCTGACCTTGAGACTTGAACCCTGGCCCTTGCACACATCCACACGCCACTTTATTAGGCTCTAAGTGGCGGCACATTGCTACTTTACCAAAAGCTCAGTTGTGTCTTAATTCACCCATTTTTTCTTAAAGGCCGACATAACCTAGCCCGCTTCTCTTTAAATTAAAAATTGGATATTTCTACCGGGTTTTAACTTAGGCTTGGCCCTTCTAAAGGCCCACTAGCACACTTAAAGCATAAATTTCATAACCCATCTACAAAATTTCATGATTTCACCAAAATCGCAAAAATCCCGAAAAATCTTGAAAATTAGGGTGTTACAACTCTACCCCCTTAAAGAAATTTCGTCCTTAAAATTTACCTGATCCAAATAGGTGAGGGTATTGTTGACGCATCGCCTCTTCTGGCTCCCATGTAGCCTCTTCTCTACCACGGTTACGCCAAAGCACCTTTACCAAAGGAACTGACTTCTTCCTTAACTCTTTGACCTCTCGATCCAGTATTTGCATAGGCTCCTCTTCAAAAGTCAAATCAATCTTTACCTCAATCTCCTCCACTGGTACTATATGCGAAGGATGTAATCGATACCGTCTTAGCATGGATACATGAAAAACGTCATGAATACGGTCCAGCCCCGGCAGTAACTCTAGCTGATAAGCTACTGGCCCTACCCGTTTACGAACCCGATAAGGCCCTATAAATCGTGGACTCAACTTGCCCTTCTTGCCAAACTCAATATCTTCTTCCAAGGCGAGACCTTCAAGAAGACCAAATCCCCTACTGAGAACTCAATTTCTTTACGCTTTAAATCAGCATAAGATTTCTGCCTATCAGATGCTTCCTTTAACTGACCCCTGATCAATTGAACCTTATTCTCAGTATCTGCCACTAACTCTGGCCCAAAAACCTGTCATTCTCCTAGCTCTGTCCAACACGTAGGTGTACGACACCTTCGCCCATAAAACACCTCATATGGAGCCATCTGGATACTTGCCTAATAACTATTGTTGTAAGCAAATTTCGTCAGTGCCAAGTAGTCCTCACAACTACCTCAGAAATCGATACCACAACCCCTCAACATGTCCTCCAGAACCTGAATAACTCTTTCCGATTGTCCATCAGTCTGAGGGTGAAAAGTAGTGCTAAAATCCAATCATGTACCCAATGCCTCATGCAACTTCTGCCAGAATCAAGATGTAAACCTAGGATCCCGATCAGAAATTATCAAAATTGGCACCTTATGCAATCGCACTATCTCCGCCACATACAACTTAGCCAACTTCTGAAGTGAGTAATCGGTCCGGACAGGTATGAAATTGGCAGATTTTATTAACCTATCCACAATTACCCATACAAAGTCTTTCTTGAAGGGTGTCAGAGGTAGCCCACTCACAAAATCCATGGTTACCCTCTCCCACTTCCAAAGTGGAATCTTCACCGGTTGAAGAAGTCTAGAGGGCAGTTGATGCTTAGCCTTTACCTGCTGGCATGTCAGACATTTCCCCACAAATTCGATCACCTCTCGTGTAAGTCTAGGCCACCAGTACAACTCTCGCAAGTCTCGATATAGCTTATCCCCTCCAAGGTGCATGGAACAAGGTCTACCATGAGCCTCTTTTAGAATTGTCTGCCTCAAGTCAGAGTCCTTCGGAATACAAACTCTTCCTCGAAAGCACAGAACTCCATCACTCTTCAGTCTAAAATCTGAATTCTCATCATTCCCAGCTTGCTAAAACTGAGGAACTAACGACTCATCCTCTAATTGTTTCTCCTTAATCTGATTAATCCAAGTTGGTCTCACTTGTAACTTCGCTAACAAGCTCCCATCATCATATAGACTTAGACGAGCAAACATTGCTCTCAACTCAGCTACAGACTTTCAGCTTAGTGCATCAGCCACCACATTTGCCTTGCATAGGTGATACTCAATCGAACAGTTGTAATCCTTAAGCAACTCTATCTATCTTCGTTGCCTAAGGTTTAACTCCTCCTGAGTCAGGAAATACTTGAGACTCTTATGGTCAGTGTATATAATACAATTTTCTCTATACAGATAGTGTTTCTAAATTTCCAACGCAAAGATTACCGCTACCAACTCCAAATCATGTATAGGGTAATTCACTTCGTGAAGCTTGAGCTGTCGCGAAGCATATGCGACCACCTTACCTTCTTGCATCAGTACACAACCTAAACCCACATGCGATGCATCATTGTACATAGTGAAGTCCTTCCCAGATTCTGACTAAATCAACACTGGTGCCTTAGTCAAAACCTTCTTCAGCTTATCAAAATCTTCTTGCTGCTTCTCAATCCATACAAAAGATACTCCTTTTCCTAGCAGTTTCGTTAACGGTGCAGCAATCAAAGAAAATCCTCCTACAAACCTTCTATAGTCTCCTACTAACCCCAGAAAACTCTGAATTTCTGATACTGACCTCGGCAACTTCCAATCTAGAATCGCCTCAATTTTTCGAGGCCTACCCTAATCCCCTCAGCAGAAACAACATGTCCCAAAAATGTCACTTCTTGCAACCAAAATTCACACTTACTGAATTTTGCATAGAGTTGCTTCTCTTTAAAAACTTCTAGAACAATACGGAGATGCTCATCATGTTTCTCCTCTGTTTCCACATACACCAAAATATCGTCAATAAAGACGACTACGAATCAATCCAAATAAGGTTGGAATACTCGATTCATCAGATCCATGAAAGCTACAGGTGCATTCGTCAGTCCAAACGGCATAACCAGAAACTCGTAATGACCATACCTAGTTCTGAATGTTGTCTTATGAATATCCACCTCCTTAACCCTTAATTGATGGTATCCAGACCGAAGATCGATCTTGGAAAATACTGAAGCTCCTCTAAGCTGATCAAACAGATCATCGATCCTTGGTAGAGGGTACTTGTTCTTAATTGTCAGTTTGTTTAACTGGCGATAACCGATGCACATACGCATAGTTCCATCCTTCTTCTTTACGAACAGTACTGGTGCTGCCCATAAAGACACACTTGGTCTAAGAAAACCTCTATCCTGTAACTCTTGGATTTGAGCTTTCAGTTCTACCAACTTCTTCGGTGCCATCTTATAAGGTGCGATGGACACTAGAGCCGTTCCAGGCAACAATTCGATTCCAAACTCGACTTCCCGATTTGGAGGCAATCCAAGAAGCTCCTCCGGAAAGACATCTTGGAATTCCTTAATAGTTCTAACCTTTTCTATGGTCAAACCTTCGGCCTCTGTCTGACTCACAAATCCAAATACGCCTCGCAACCTTTGCAAATCAGCTTTTCAGCCCTCAAAGCCGAGACCACATTGGACAAGTAGTCCCTTTGCTCCCCTATAACCATTACCTCCTCATCCTCTGTAGTCCTTAACACCATCCGCTTAGCCATACAATCCAGAGTCACCCTATGCTTAGTCAGCCAGTCCATCCCTAAGATAAGATCGAATTCTCCGAACGGTAGCTCCATCAAGTCTCCAGGGAAAATCCTACCTTGAGTCTCTAAAGGCACCTCCCTAAAGAGTTAGTTTACCCTAACCGAGTGACCCAGTGGACTTATCATAGTTACCCCACTCACAGTTTCCTCAGAGTGCACACCCAACGACCCAGATATGTCACATGCAACATACGAATGAGTGGAACCCACATCTATCAAAGCAGTGTATGGCATGCTAGAAATTAAGAACGTACCAGTTATAACGTCAGGTACGTCACCCTCCTCTCGACGACGAGCAGCATACAACAGTGCTGGATGACGAGCCTCTACATTACCAGCACCCCTACCAGGTGCTCTACGTCTACGTCCATTTTCGTTGCCCCTACCTTGACCACGGCCTCTCGGTAGTTGTGGTCCACCTCGCACCAGTTGAGCAACCCTCTGTTCGGCAACTTGAGTTTGAGCTGGCCTCCAAGGATAGTCCTTGACCCTATGTTCCTTGGACCCATACAGGAGACATGCCCTAGTAAGCTTCTAGCATTCCCCCAGATGTACTCTACCACAGTCCCCACAAGCCTGCAGTCTAACCGTATTCACCAGAACTACTTGGACTGGTTCATCCATTCGAGCTCGTTTGGCATTCCTATTTGCAGCACTAGAAGGCCCAGAATCCCTCCTAAATTGGTTTTGATCCTTCTCACGGTTCTTCTGTTCAGTTCACTTTACCTTTTCGGCTATCTTAGCCTTCTCTACCAATGTAGCAAAGTCACACTCCCTCTGCGGAGCTATCAGCACCCTTAGCTCGTCCCTAAGGCCATCCTTAAAATGAATGCTATGCTCGTACTCAGTAGCAACTATTCCACTGGCATACCTGCTCAATCTTAGAAACTTCACCTCATATTCAGTAACAGACCTATTGCCCTGGGTCAGGTTCAAAAATTCTTTCCGCCGATCATCCATATAGCTTTCTTCGACGTACTTTCCCTTAAAAGCCATCTTAAATAATTCCCAGGTTACCCGCTCAGCTGGGGTACTCTCCTTCACAATTATCCACCATTGATACGCCTCATCTCATAGTAGAGACACCGCTCCTTTCAACTTTTTCTCTATTAAGCAATCCAGGTCGTCCATGATCTGCTCCGTGGATTCCAACCAATACTCAGCCACATTTGGGGCTACTCCAGATATGCCCCTAAGGACCTTCACTGTGTTAGCCCGAAGACACTCAGAAATGGATCCCCTATTTAAAGGCCCAACATTAGCTCCAGCAACCCTCTCTAGAACCCTTAACATTGCCTGGGACAAGGCATCGCCCCTGCAGCTTGAACACTACCTCGGCCACGTCCACGGCCTCGTCCACGGGATGCACTTGTACTCATATCGACTTATCTGATTACGAATTTTATGACATTAGTTTAATATTCCAGTGTTTATTACAAATGTCTTATGCACAGATAGTGTTTCAGAGTTTGTTCTCGCGAAATCGTAGCCTAGCTACAGTCATAGTCTTCTAGGGTTTAGTTTCCCTACTGTCTCAGTCTCTACAGTTTTCAGTATTGCCCTAACTACAGTATCATAGTAGGGTCTCAGTTCTATCTACAGTAACATTTCAGTACAGTACAGAATAAGAGGAGAATACTTACAGACTTGGTGCCGGAGATTCAGTGTGCCACTCTTTCAGAAACCCGATTTCAGAAAGCCCAAATTTAACTTCAACTTTTAAAGTAAAACCTTTAATAAGTATATATAAAGAAATAACTTTGAAAAAGGTTTTCTTAAAGATTTTCCTAAAAATTTTCCAAAATTGATTTTAAAATACCATTCTTGGGCCTTGATTTTAAAATTTTACAAAAACTTTTTAGACCCGATCCATGGCCGAGTTGTTGCAACCAGGCTCTGATACAACTAAATGTAACACCCCAAACCCGGCCCAGACGTTATGACCAAGTCTGGTGTGTCACATCAACCACAGATTAATCATGTTTCTTAGTTATTACGATTAAGGTGAGTTTTGCAAAACCGTAAATATAGTTTGGGAAGAAAATCCAGGTTTAATATTGTGAACATCCTAACCACTACCAGTTTAGAATTCATTTTGTTACAAGATTTTGTTTGTCTATTCGTTCTCCATTTAATACGAGTGTTTCACTTTGAAAACGTTGTTTAATTTTAAGAAAAACCCGCGCAGCCTTAGACTACTCGTTTAAAACAAATTATAAATAAATAATTAAAAACCCAAATTAAAATACTTAAAGCGGCCTTATTACAAACCCAAAACCATAATGAAAAATAATTTAACATAAATATGAAAGTAAAAGACTTAATTAAAAACCATCAAGTGCAGTCCACGTGGCCACTTTGAATCCCTCCAGCTCCAAGTCCACTAACTTAAGGCTCACCTGCATAGATGAAATGAAGGGGATGAGTTTGGAAACTCAGTGTGTAAAGAAAGCCCATCCAGAGCCTAAACTAGCTCAAGCTTACCAGGCCTAACCCTATCCAGTTTCAGTAATAATTGGGCCGAAGCCCTATTCAGTAATCAGTTAACTGGGCCTTGGCCCTATTCAGATAAAGTGTGGCCCATAGGCCCATTACAATAAAAGAAAAGAAATAATGCATGAATGCATAGCCCAACCTATGTCTAGCCCTACACACCACCCGTACCAGCCCTACACACCATGTGGGGAATAACTCAACCCGCCCAGCCCTACACACCACAGTCGCAGCATAGCTGCTTAATCAGATAATGTGGCCAAGCCACTAACAGTAAAACCGAGGCATAGCCCCTTTCAGTAAAACGAGCCAAAGCCCCTTTCAGTAAAACGAGGCAAAGCCCCTTTTAGTAAACGTGGCAACGCCACTTAGCACTTCCTCCATCAATAAACCCAAACCCATGCAGCAGAATAATATGTCATGGCATACAATGATAAGATAAAGTATAGCATGGAATTCAGTCAAATTTAGCCCTAGGGGTATAATGGTCATTTTGCACCTAGGGGTAAAACCGTAATTTTCCACCCTTAAGGGGTATTTCAATAATTATACCAGTTTTTAGGGTTTCATGCTTATTACAATGATTAACAATCCAATTTTCACCTAGTGGCCAATCTAGCCCATTTACCAACTTTAGCGCTATTGGGCCCTAAAACCCCTAATGGGCCCTACAGTGTCTACTAGCTATTTAGGCCTGTTTTGCCCAAATTTCATAGTCTTTAACAGTTTTAACCTACAAAATACCAGAAACCACTTACTGCTTCTTTTTACCCAAATGGGCCCGTAAGCCCATTGGGCCCAAATTTAGCCCTCGAGGCCCAAATTTACCGAGACGCATGAAATTAAGCTCATATCAACTTTACCAAATTTGATTACAGATCTTACCAGTTCCAACCAACCCACGAGCTCTTGCATGCTCGCAAGCCCATGAAATACCGAAATTTCGGCATTTTGACTTTTTGGCTTTCGTCGATCTAGTCTACTAGAGGGTGTTCGTTTACACACCTGACTTGCAATAAACATTAACGAGATCTCCCATGTATATCCTACAATCATTCACTGCGAGATTAAACAATGAACCAAATGATAACTTAATCGAAATAATCCTCACCACATTCGGCTAACCTCCTCTAAGGCCCTTGAATACATACCTCTGCCGAAAATAGTGACCAGATCTAGATCTACTCATCCCAATGATCCAAGCCTCCTACGCTTCTTGCTAGATTGTCCCTTTCGCAACAAATACACACAAAACCGATTAGAAGGACTAGCACTACTCTTTACCATAGTCGACAGCCTCCCTAAAGCGTTTAGAGACTTTTGGCTTTTCTTAAATCCAAAGATAACACATGAGAAGGAGTTTTGGTTACTTACCACGATAATAGATCCACCAGATCTAAAGATTGAATTCCCGATTTACTACGAATATGAAGGTTTTGGCTCCTTATAAAAAATGATACTAGGATATAATATGTGCTTTGGGATTTTGGCTTTTGGAGTAGTTGGCCAAGAAGAAATCAGCTACTAGATTGACTGCTTTGGGTTTTAGAGGAGATCACTAGAGGCAATGGTTAATATTCGGTTTTAGAGAAAGATATCTGAAGAAGAAGAAGTCTTGAACCAAAAGGTGATCAGCAATGGTGAGTATGGTTTCGGCTTTTGTGGAAGTCGACTAATGGACTTGAGAAGAAGGTAGAAAAGAGAAAAGTGGGTTCGACCTTTATGAAAATTAAAAAGAAAGGAGACGAAAGCAAGGATGAGAGGAGAGGAGAAGAGAATGAAGACCAAAGAAGAGATGAGAGGTTTGCTTATGGCCAAGTCGGCACATGTGAAGCATGCTTGTGGCTTCGGCTTCTAGATCAATGGAAGGAACAAAAGAAAAAGCAAAACCCTAAGGGTTCTATACCTAATCGGCACAAGAGGGAGCAATCTAGACAAAACCTAAAAACTAGCCCTTTAAGATGTCGGTACATACACTAGCCCTATTTATCGAATTATGACCCCAACAGATCCCAAAGGTATTCAGCTAACACCCTAAACAACCCCTAGTTGATTATACAAAAACCAAATGACCAAATCAGCAATGCTTCCCCAAGAGTCCCCTAATCGGCCATCACATGCTCCCTTTCAAAATTCCTAAAATCTCTCCGCCTTGTACTACCTCATTCAATCCTATGAGCATCTCAAACTCTTCTCAGCAGAGTTTCACTTGAGTTCCATCACATGAATGGCACATGCAACAAAAATAAAATACCATACTACTTACCTTAAGACTTGAACCCTGGCCCTTGCACACTTCCACACTCCACTTTATTAGGCTCTAAGTGGCGCCACATTGCCACTTTACCAATAGTCACTTGTGTCTTAATTCACCCAGTTTTTCTTAAAAGCCCACATAACCTAGCCCTCCTCTCTTTAAATAAAAAATTAGATATTTTTACCGGGTTTTAACTTAGGCTTAGGCCTTCTAAAGGCCCACTAGCACACTTAAAGCATAAATTTCATAACCCAGCTATAAAATTTCATGATTTCACCAAAATCGCAAAAATCTCAAAAAATCCTGAAAATTGGGGCGTTACATCTTCAACCTACATTCCCGATCCAATATCCTATTGGCAAATGATTGCATAATCGGTAAGTGGGCTAGATCTTCTTCTATTCTTTTTTATATCTTTTGAGGTTGTCGATTCCCTTTACTTTTTGATAGGATGGCGTTATCAAGGCTAGGGGTAGTGGACAAGATATTTTGCCTATCGATCGGTTGAAGGTAAGTTGTAGGCCAAAGTGTTCTTAGTAAGGCCAAATATTGGATCTTGGTGTGGGGCTTAAGTTTCGTTACTATAATTCTTTATTAACGTTAGTTGTTCGATATTAACAACTAAGAGATGGTGTTTGTGATCCATATCTTTCACAAGGAGTTAGGGGTGTGCCGTAATCTACGAGTTACGAAGGTTAAACCGATTTGGACAAGGTAGGTACTATTAACGATTTGGGAATAGGTTTCTAGGGTCATTATTGATAGGATATCTAATGTTGATTCTTGATTGGCTATAGGTTCGTGACTCGTGGATTGAGTGCAGTATCTCGAAAAGGTGTGTACATACCCTGCACACACGACAAATAAGCAAAAGCCAAAATCCCAAAAAGCTGAAATGCTGAAAAGTGAAATACTGAAAGGCTGGCGTTGGCAACCACACGAGCGTGCGAACACTATCTGAAGATACTGATATGACAACCAGGGCCAAGGGAGCAATCTCATGGTCTCGGGCCATTTTTTGGCGAACTGGGCCAAAATCGGCTAACTGGGCCCGACGGGCTCGTGGGCCCAAATCGGCAAAAATTGATAAATGATATTAAGTGATGAGCTAGTAAAGTTTGTTAAATGGTTTGAATATGATTGGGCCTGATGGGACACATATTTGTGATTGGGCCTAATGGGCCAAATAGATATGATTGGGTCTGGTGGGCTATATGAATTTATGAAAGTATGTGGACTTGTTAGGGTTTTATAATGGACTTTTAGGCCTAGTTTCTAAGAATCCTTAAGCGCATAAAACTTAATTGATTTATCAAGCACGTCTATGGACAATTCATAAGGTTAGAGTGTGGCAATGAGCGCATACATGTCTAGGATTGGATCTAGGAAGAGCTTGGTACTTTAGCGATCTTAATGACCCACCTCCTCTTCTCTGGAATCCTACCTGGTGTATAGTGTCTATTCACTTTAGCCAACGAAGACTTGTTGACTGGCCAAAGTTCGTAATTAAGACCCACACTATTATGAAATTACTAAAATACCCCTGTAGGGTAGAAATACCAAATGAAATAACTAAAATGCCCTTATTGTATAAAGGACTAAAATACCCCTAGGTGCTAAATATGTCAAAATGTGTATGTTGCATTCATTTGATATATGTTGCACTTGGATGAGTTTTATGATACGGAGGAAGATATGTGAGGATCGCATAATCACTTGACGACAATGGATCCACCGGTGGCTTTAAGCCCATTATATGTTTAGTAGCCTTGCTGCAACGATTGAGTAGTTCTGCAACCGGTGCTACCATTGGAGTGTGGGGATGGGTGGGTTGATATTTATATCCTCACAAGAGTGTAGGGTTGGAAGGGAAAATGGAGTGCAGGGTTGGATTGGGATGGGAGCGTTGCATACATATGATATTGATGTGATATGGGCTAAGGTCCAACTGAGGCCACTGAGGGCTTAGGCCCGAAGGCCACGTGTATTGTGTAATGGGCTCGGGCCCAACTAAGGCCATTGTGGGCTAAGGCCCAAAGGCCACCGATTTTGATAGGGCTTTGGTCCAATATGTTAATTGCATGTTGATATGATTGCTGAGGGTTGTACACACTGAGTTTTTGAAAACTCACACTATCTTTTATTTTTTCAGGTGACCCTCAGTAGGCAGCTCAACGTAGGAGAGGACTCGGAGGTGGCCACACTGCTAGTTAATTAAGAATTTTTTTTCAAATTACTTTATTTTTTTTCAAATTACTTTATCTTTAATTACTTTTATTTCGTTGGGATGTAATAAGGCCGATCATCTCTGGTATGAATTTATATTCCGGTTTCTTTATTATTCTTATTAATATTGAATTCTTGGTTTTAAAACTTAAACATGTTTTCAAAATCAATATAATTAATTTATTATTTTCTTAAACACGAGCTTCTGCCACATTTAACCAAAAACATAACAAGGGGTGCAAACATGGGCTTTTCCTCCCAAAATCAAAGCTTTTATCTAACTCACCTAAACTTTTAAAATAAGCAAAGGTTTAAATGGATTTTATCTTTACATGTTTTCTAATGAAGCCATTTGAAAATAACCATTGGTTTGAACCACAAACGAGCGATAGCCTAAGTCTTTCAATGTATCAAATTTGTACGAGTTAACCTACAATGTGACATCATCTGATTCGGCCATAACGTCTGGGCTAGGTTTGGGGTGTTACAGGGAAACCAAAGATACAACAGTTAGATCCGAGGCTTGTGCACCTGCCAGAGCTTATGCTATACGCGCTCGTGACGAGGCTTCATCCCCAAATGTTATTACCGGTACTTTCACTCTCTCTGATACTAGTGTAATTGCATTGATTGATCCTGGTTTGACTCATTCTTATGTGTGTGAGACCTTAGTATCCAAAAAGACTCTACCGTTGAGTCTACTGAATTTGTGATTAGAGTATCGAACCTCTAGGCATGTGTGTTTTGGTTGACAAAGTATGTAAGAACTGCCCATTGATGATTCGAGATTCATGCTTTCTGGTCAATTTGATGTTATTACCATACAATAAATTCGATATAATTCTGAGTATGGATTGGCTGACTTTGCACAATGCGGTTGTAAATAGTAAAAGAAAAACTATTGATTTGCGATGCTAGAATGATGAGATTATTTGGATCGAATCTAATGATATAAAGGATTTGCCAGTAGTGATATCCTCGATATTAGCTCAGAAGTATGTGAGAAAAGGTTGTGAAGCTTATTTTGCATATGTGCTTGATAGTAAAGTGACAGAACAGAAGATTGAACCAGTACCAGTTGTGTGCGAGTACCCAGATGTGTTTCCTGAAGAATTGTTGGGTTTTCCACCTATCCGATTGGTGGAGTTTGGTATTTAGTTAGTGCCAGGATGACTTCAATTTTGATAGCTCCGTATAGAATGGCACTAACCAAATTAAAAGAGTTGAAAGCATAGTTGCAAGAATTGACAGATAGGGGTTACGTGTGACCGAGTTTCTCTCCCTAGGGTGCACCGATTTTCTTTGGTAAAAAGAAAGATGGAACTATGAGAATGTGTATCGATTATCGATAGCTCAATAAGGTGACCGCAAAGAATAAATATCTGTTGCCACAGATTGACAATCTGTTCGATTAGTTGAAAGAGGATTCAGTGTTTTCAAAGCTAGATTTGATATCAGGTTACTATCAATTGCGAGTTAAAGACTTCGATGTGCCTAAAACTGCTTTCAGAACAAGGTACGAACACTATGAGTTTCTAGTTATGCCTTTCAGACTTACTAATGCACCTGCTGTTTTCCTGGATTTGATGAATCGGATCTTCAGACAATATTTAGATTAGTTTGTAGTTGTGTTCATAGACAACATTTTGATCTATTCACGTGATGAAATCGAGCATGCCGAGCATCTAAGACTTGTGTTACAGACTTTGCGAGATAAGCAGTTATATGTGAAATTTAGTAAATGTGAGTTTTGGTTACGCAAAGTCAGTTTTCTGGGACATGTTATGTCAGCAGCGGGTATTTGGGTTGATACGACTAAGATTTCAGCTATACTTGATTGGAAACCTCCAAGAAATGTTTTAGAAGTCCAAAGTTTCTTGGGACTTGCTGGTTACTATAGACAATTCGTGGAAGGTTTTTCAATAATTGCGACTTGAATGATGAGGCTACTTCAGATAAATGTTAAGTTCGAGTGGTCAAAAAAGTGCCAGAAAGGTTTTCATCAGTTGATATCCCATTTGACTGAAGCTCTAGTGTTAGTTCAGCCAGAGTCGAGTAAATAATTTTTTATTTATAGCAATGCATCTTTGAATGGTTTGGGCTGTGTTTTGATGCAGGAAGGCAAAGTTGTAGCTTATGCCTCGGCACAATTAAAGCCGCATGAAAAAAATTATCCGACACGTGATTTAGAATTGGAAGCTATTGTGTTTGCATTGAAAATATGGCGCCACTATCTGTTTGGTGAGAAATGTCACGTTTATTCTGATCACAAAAGCCTAAAATATTTGATCACTTAGAAAGATTTGAATTTGAGAAAATGGTGGTGGTTAGAGTTGCTAAAAGACTATGAGCTTGTGATTGACTATCATCCAGGGAAGGCTAATGTTGTTGTTGATGCTTTAAGCTAAAAATCACTATTTTCTCTACGTGTAATGAATGTGTATATGGCTATTTCTGGTGATGGATCGATAATAGCTAAGTTAAAAGCAAGACCATTATTTATTCAGCAGATTTTTGAAGCTCAGAAAGTTGACAATGATTTGATAGCAAAACAAGTCCAACATGATTTGAATGTTGATTCAGAGTTTCGAGTCGATGCTGAGGATTGTTTGAGGTTTAGAAATTGAATGTGTTCTGAGAAATTGAGATTTGATTCAGATGATTTTGGCTGAAGCTCATAACAGTTGATTATCTATTCACCTGGGTAGCATGAAAATGTATAATGATTTGGAATAGCTTTACTAGTGGCACGTTATGAAATGAGACATTTCTGACTTTGTTTCGAAATGTTTAGTATGTCAGCAAGTAAAAGCTGAGCATCAGGTACCTTCTGGATTGCTTCAGCTGATCATGATGCCTGAGTGGAAATAGGACAGAGTCACGATGGATTTTGTATCCGGTTTACCGTTGACACCAAGCAAGAAAGATGCAATTTGGGTTATTGTAGATAGATTAACAAAATCAGCTCACTTTGTTCCAGTTCGTACAGATTACTCACTTCATAAGCTTGATGAGTTATATGTTTCTCAGATTGTGAGATTGCATGGTGTACCTATTTCTATTGTTTCGGATAGAGATCCGAGGTTTACACACGTTTTTGGAAGAAACTGCAAGATGCACTAGATACTAAACTGCACTTTAGCATTGCTTTTCATCCCTAGACAGATGGTCAGTCTGAACGAATCATTCAAATACTTGAGGATATGTTGAGATGTTGCATTCTCGAGTTCGAAGGTACGTGGGAATGATATTTTCCTCTGATTGAATTTACGTACAATAATAGCTTTCAATCGAGTATTAAAATGGCACCTTACGAGGCTTTATACGGTCATAAATGTCGTACACCTTTGTATTGGACTGAGCTCAGTGAAAACAAGATATACGGGGTTGATTTGATCAAAGAGACTGAACAGAAAGTAAAAGTGATACATGAATGTCTTAAATCAGCATTAGATCATCAGAAATCATATACAGACTTGAAACGTAAAGAAATAGAGTTTTAGGTTGGGGACAAAGTGTTTTTGAAAGTCTCACCGTGAAAGAAAATACTCAAATTTGATTGTAAAAGCAAATTGAGTCCGAGATATATTGGGTCATATGAAGTTATAGACTATATAGGGCCGGTTGCTTATAGATTGATTTTGCCACTTTAGTTACAAAAGATCCATAATGTATTTCATGTTTCGATGCTTCGATGGTATAGATACGACCCTTTACATGTGATCAGTCCATCAGAGATTAAGATTCATTCTAATTTGACTTATGAGGAAGAACCGATTCATATTTTGGTTCGTGAGGTTAAAGAATTGCGAAATAAGAAAATTTTGATAGTGAAAGTATTGTGGCATAAACACGGAGTAGAGCAGGCAACATGGGAGCCAGAGGATTCAATGAAAGAATGATATCATAACCTATGCACCGGTAAGACTTTCAGGGACGAAAATCCCTAAGGGGGGAGAGTTGTAACAATAAGATTTAAACCCTATTCAAAATGGTGGTTTTGGGTCCACAAATCCGAGTTAGAAAAATATTTAAAAACTATTTTTGGTGTTTTTTATGTGTGAATTGATATTCGTGAAATTTTCATGTTTTAATTTTGCTGTTTGGATGCCCGATTTAAATAAAAAGGGCTTAATCACGTTAAATAAAAATTTGGTGGTTTAGTGTGCAAGGGTTGAATTGAATGTGTCTTTATAATATGGAGTGTTTATGTTTTAATTAAGCCATCATAAATTGAATTGGACGGTAGTGACATTATGTTATAATGTTTTTATATATATTAATAAAGGATAAATTAGTAAATTAACAAATATGTTCTATTACATAAAACATAAAATTTTAAAGCCATATTAGTTCATCTTTATCAAGGCTGAATAACAAAAAGAAAAAAAGAGAAGAAAGAGTTTAAGCGTTTCAGCTATAGTCAAGCTTGATTAAGATCAATAATTAAATAAATCAGATTTGGATGGGGGAAAACCAAAGTTGTCAATTAGTCATCCTATTCTGATTACCGTTGTCTGAGGTAAGTCTATAAGTAAAAAAATGCTGTTAATTTTGAATATATGTGAACTTAAAATGTTGAATTGAATCTTATGAATATATGAATAAGTTAGCCGAATGTGTATATACATGGGAACAATGTGTACAAGCTTGATTCGATTAAAATACGATGATCGAAAGTCCCATATAAACAATAGGAACTTTGATAAGTGTTCTCGTGTGGGACAGTGGCAACGATAGATGATTTCGAGTAGGACCTTGTACGGGACAGTGGCATCGATATGTGATTGCGAGTAAGACCCTGTGTGGAACAACGACATCGTTACGTGATTATATGTAAAACCACGTGTGGGACGTTGCATTGTACGATATGTGTAATTATCTGAGCATCCTATTCAATTTCGAATGGTTCAACGGGTGATAAGTTGTGAATGAATATCTAAATCAAGCTAAAGTGATCAAGTAAGTGATTATTACTTACCTATTTGAAAATAAGGTAGGTTGGCTAATGGATGTGTGATACAAATTATATACAATTATAATGAAAATATGTGTGTATATAAGAAGTATATTCAGTCATACATTATGTGTAAGAATGAGATATTAGAGATTAGTTCATGAATATATGCATATGAGTATATATGTATTTAGATATGACATGATATTATGTTTTAAGATTGAATGATCCATTGATAATGGATATATGTATATTCGGCCAAGATAAAGTTTATACATGAAAGTATATGTGGTATATGAAATTGTAAGCTCTAAATTAAATTTGATTACAATAGAATAATTTGGTGTGGTTAAATTAAATTGATTACGTCATTGAATTGTTTAATTGCTTATGACTTACTAAGCTATAATAGCTTACTCTGTGTGTATGTTTGCCTATGTTTTATAGATTTTAGAGACTAGTTACGGGCTCAGGGATCATTAGCGAAGTTAGTCACACTATCATCTGTTTATCGGTACTTTTAAACGTTAAATTTGGAACATATGGCATGTATAGGCTATACTCTATTTTGAATATATTTTGAATGATGTGTATATATAATGAGCCATGCAAAAATGGCTTGTTTATTTTGATATGTATGATCTTACGCTTTGATCAAATGTTATAGTTGATGATTCGGCTATGTTTCATAGATGGTTGTGAATTATATTTGATGTGCTTAGGTAAAAGGTTGTTAGTATGTTTGGAGTATGATAAAATGGTTGAGACTAATATAAAATGTTTTGGCTTGATTTATTATACATGTGACTGATTTGTTTATTTGGTTATGTTAAAGAAAGGATAAGTGTTGTTATGTTTTGGAAGATCTTTGTGTATTAATAATTATGCATATTGGTTATGGTAGACAAGTAAAGTCGGTTGATATGATATGATATATGTGTGAGCTATGTTTGAGATCATGGATGGATTTTTTTTATATATATTCAGTAATTGAGATTGAATTCGGGTTGATAAGTAATATGTGATAGTTGTTTATTATTTGATATACATGATGTGCTTAATTGAATTGGTAAAATGCAAAATGAGTTAATGATATTGAAATGGTCATTTAGGTTGGAAATAATAGTACTTAAGTTGATAAATGAATATATATATATATATGTATTTTTGCCAAATGTGAGTTTAATGGATTGGCCTTGTTATGACCTTTGATATAATATAAGATAGGTATTAATAATGTGTTTGAATTTGGCTTTGATATGTTTAAATTATTAGTCAAGAGTTAGCTGCAATATGTGTTTATATATATATTGATTTGGTTTTTATGATATGTTCTATGCGCGTGAATAGATGAAGTAGATTGTAAACAACCATTAAATAAACCATATGTGACAGTACATGTGTGATAAGCATATTATTATTCGGTCAAAGCTTTAGAAAATGACCAAATGAATAGTACCTTAAGCTATTAAGGGTCATGATTGTTTTATGTACAATTAGTAAGAGTAAGGGGTGATATGTACTTTACATATGCACACTTTATATGGTCCATGTTAGTATAGTTGATTGAATCATTTGTACTATCCTTGCTGTGTGCATATGCTAAGTGATTGTATATATTTAATTATATATATTGGAAATGTTGCATATGGATTTGGTTTAGTATGAGCATATATTATATGAGTTAAAAGCTCAAATTTGATTGAGGTAATATACATATTCAGCCTTAAGGAATAATAATGCACATTTCATTCATTTTGAAATTTGTTAAAATGTTGTGCTTGTTATAAATCTTCGGTCTTGTAATTTGATTTTAATTGAACTCTGTGATATAATTCTCAAATGTTGTGTGACTCAAAAATATTCATGTTTTATTTATAATTGTAAATACTCGAATATGACTTATTCTATTATATGATTATTTGGATGTTGTGTCTCGTTCGGTAATACCTCGTAACCCCATTCTAGCGACGGATACGGGTTAGGGGTGTTACAGAGACTTCCTGTAATAGCCCATTTTCAGTGAAATCAGAATAGTGGTTTCGAAACCAGAAATTGAAGCTAGAAAGAATATTTATTTTAATATTATTACTTGGTTTACAATATGGTAGGAAAGCCGTATGAAAATGTTGATATGAAAATTTTACCTATTATGTGAATAATTAGAGGAAGGACCATATTGCATAAAATGTAAAAGTTGAATTCTAGAAGCTAGAATAATTAAATAGCAATAGAATTCAAAACTAGAGGTCCTTATATGGTAATTAGACCATTAAGAAAAGTTGGTAGATATTTATGGATGGATTATCCATGGAAATTGAGAAAAAGAAAAGGACTAAATTGGAATTTAAGGAAATTAAAAAATGATATTATCATTAATAGAAAATATCATCTTATTATCATTATCTTTCACAAATTTTCTATGGAAACCCTAGGAGAGAGGAAACAAACTGTCTTGGATTAATTAGGTAAGTATTCAGGTCTCATTTTTAATGATTTTTATATTTTTGAGATCAGGATAGTGAAATCTATCTAATTTGGGGATTAATTTGAAAATTTATCGAAGTATAAAGTTTGTGCCATGGATGAATATGTTGAAAATTTGAAATTTATGGTAGAAAATGAAAGGTTGTTAATAGATAAACAACTTTTACAAAGTAAATTTTCATGAAATTGAGATTTAGGGACTAAATTGTAAAGTTGTAAAATTCATGAAAAAATTCTAAATTTTGTGAAACATAAGTGCTGCATATGATACATGAAAATTTTGGTTAGGCTTGGAACAAGGATTAGATTGCATGAATTTCATTTTTCGAGCCTAGGGAAATAATTGCCATTAATGAAAAGTCTAGGGGCAAAATAGTAATTTTGCCTAGGGAGTAAATTGAATTCAATTGAATATGAATTGAATGAACTTGATAATTAAATTTATTTATATAGATCTAAAAAATTCAAATACGAAGCTAGATCGAGGGAAGGAAAAGATTATTGATTAGTAGATTTTCATACAAACAAGTATCGAAGTAAGTTCATATAATGTAATAATGAATATTGAAATGTTTGACTTACATGTTATTTGATGTGAATGTCATGTAAATGTTAAATGTGTAAAATTGTAATACTTTGCTTAACATTGTTTCAGAAAAAGGATAAGTCTTAGTTGAATGAAGAAATTCGATCCATTAGTGTTAAACATAATTCTGCATGTGTTGCAGACAAGATTTAGCTCAGACAAGTAATCTTGATAAGTCTCTCCGGCATCATGATATATAGTTCTATGAGTATATTAATTGGTACTAATTCCACATATGTTGTGGAGTACCGTAGCTCTATGTGAGCATCTTGATACATGACTTGGACGATTTTGATACTTCATATGTTGGAGACACAAACTTGGCTATTTGTGAGCATTAAGATAATTGATCGGTTGTGATCTTGTATACGTTGCGGACACAAACAGTAACAACCCAAATTAGGGCCTAAACGGAATGGTGGTTTTGGCACCACGAATCTGACATAGGAAAATTTATTCCGATAAAGTTTTAAAGTCTATTGTGTAATTGAATGCATAAGTGAAAATTTAGTGAATAATTTTTTATCGATAAAGTGCTCGATTGAGTGTTAGGACTAAATTGCAAAAATTTCAAAATATGTGTTCTAGAAGCTTTTAGTGTGAAATTGAAATGGAATCCTAAACTAAAGATCCTTATTTAGCAATTAGACCATTTTATTGCAAGATGGACAAAAATACCCATGGAAGGAAAATTTTGCAAAAGCCATTAAAGGCATTTTGGTCATTTGGATATTAAAAGAAATAAAAAAAGGGAAAATAAGGCCAAAAAGTGTCCATCGTTTCTTCCGCCTTAGCTGAATTTTACAAGCAGCATAGCTAGGGTTTCTTTCAACTTTTCAAGCTCCAAGTAAGTGACTCCTAGCCCTGTTTTTCATGTTCTACGTATTTTTAAGGTCCTCGTACCTTGACCTAGCTTTCTATACCACTATTTTAAGCTAGGTTCATGTTTAAAAATTTACCCATGTGTGATATGAAAGCATTTTGATGTTTATTGGTAGAAAATGGAAGTTTGATGTGTAGTAAACAACTTCTGCTAAGTGATTTTTCATGGAAATGCATTTAGGGACTAAAATGCAAAAGTTGTAAAATATGTGCATAAGTTGTGAAATGTTAAGAATTGTAGGCTGCTATAAGAGAGAAATATGGTTACCATTTGCGATTACCAATTTTATGGTTTTAAACGACCCATGAGCATTCGCACGCTCGCAAACCCTCGAAATGTCGAAATTTCGGCATTTCGACTTTTCAGCTTTTGTCGATCTAGTCTACTAGTGGGTGTCGTTTACAGACCTGATTTACAAGATTTGCGGGAATCCCTCGAACGATCAACCTACAGTTGTTTAGATCACACTGTTAATCTACAATCCAATCAAACTACCAACTTACCATATTCGGCCAACGTCATCTAAGGCCCTTGAATACTTACCTTTGTCGAAACTATAACTAGATCTAGATCTAGACTGTCCCATAGTCCTAGCCTCCAACGCTCCTTGTTAGATCACCTACTATCCCTACTAGCACATAAGAAACTGAAAAAGAAAACCACTAAAACCCTTAGCCACAATCGATAGCCACCCTATGTAGTTAGGGGTTTTCAGCTTTTCTTGAACCACAAGTTACTGAATGGAAAGGGGTTTCGAGTACTTACCAAAGATCTACTTGTCGAAGAAAATTTCCAAATACCTTCTTATCCCAGATCTGTTGTAGATCTAACCCCGAAATATGAGTAGAGATAGATCTAACGATTCGGCTTTTAGAACATACTCTAAGGTATGTTTATTTCAGTTTTGATGGAAAGATAGAAGATGAAGATGAAGAAAAGTTTACGAAATAAAAGAGAGATGAAAGGCAGAGAGATGAGAGGTTTGAGATTCAGCTCTTGAAAGATTTGAAATAGAAAGAAGAAGAAGTTTGAACCAAAAAGGAAATCGGCAATGGTGAATTCGGTGTCGGCTTTTTTTTATGGTAATCAACAAGAAAGTTTGAGAAGAAAGATTGCCTCAATTGGTGGAGAAAAGAAGAAAGAAGAAAAGAAGAGAGAAGAGATGGATTCGGCTTTAGAAGAAAATAGAAGAGAAAAGAGAAGAAAGAAAAGAAGAGAGGGTTTGGTTATGGACAAATCAGCACAAGTGATTTGTGCTTATGGTTTCAACTTCTAGAACAAAGGAAGGAGAAGAGAAAGAATGAAAGAGCCTACTCCTATACCTTTTCAGCAACAAAGAAAAGAGGTCAAAACAAATCCCGAAAGAAAACACTCAAGGCAATCGGCACACACACAACAAAAGCCAAAATTGCTACACTAATCTCTCCTAGCAAAAAATGCTAAACCAAAGTCCCTTGGCTGGCCAACTCTTGCTTCCATCTGAAATCCCTAAATTTTCTCCTCCTTATCCTCTTTGATTCAATCCCATGAGCACCTCAAACTCTTCCTAGCAGAGTTTCACTTAGAGTCCATCACATGCCTTGCACATATATTAAAAATAAAATAGCACCTTGCTTACCATAGGACTTGATCCCAAGCCCTTGCACAGCTTCCACATGCCACTCTCTTGTCTCTTATGTGGCGTTACATAGCCACCCTCCCACTGGTCACCTTGTGTCTTAAATTACCCACATTTGTTTAAAAGCCCACTTACTTAAGTCCCCCTCTCTTTAAGTCTAAAATTTTAAAATTCTATTTCGTTTCCACTTAGGCTTGGTACTTCTAAAGGCCCACTAACACACCTAAACAGAATTTAACGTAACCAGACAAACAAAATTTCAAGCTCACTCAAAATCACAAAAAAAATCCTAAAAATCTAAAAAATTAGGGCGTTACAACTTTACCCCCTTAAAAAAATTTCGGCCTCGAAATTTACCTAATCCAAATAGGTGATGGTATTGTTGACGCATTGCCTCTTCTGGCTCTCACGTAGCTTCCTCTCTGCCATGATTGCGCCAAAGTACCTTTACCAAAGGAAATGACTTCTTTTTTAACACTTTGACATCTCGATCCAGTATTTGCACAGGTTATTCTTCAAAAGTCAAATCAGTTTTCACCTCAATCTCCTCCACAGGTATGACATGAGAAGGATCTGATCGATACCGTCTTAGCATGGAGACATGAAAAACGTCATGAATTCAGTCTAACTCCTGTGGTAATTCCAGCTGGTAAGCTACTGGACCTACACGTTTAAGAACTCTATAAGGCACGATAAACTGCAGACTCAACTTGCCCTTCTGACCAAATCTTAATATCTTCTTCTAAGGTGAGACTTTCAAGGAGACCATATCCCCTACTGAGTACTCAATTTCTTTACGCTTTAAGTGAGCATAAGATTTTTGCCTATCAGTTGCTTCCTTTAATCGATCTCTGATCAACTTAACCTTTTCTTCAGTATCTGCCACCAATTCTAGCCCAAGAACCTGACGTTCTCCCAACTCTGTCCAACAAGTAGGTGTACAACACCTTCGCCCATATAGCGCCTCATATGGAGCCATTTGAATACTTGCTTGATAGTTGTTGTTATAAGCAAAATCCGCTAAAGGCAAATAATCCTCCCAACTACCTCAGAAGTCGATAACACAACCCCTCAACATGTCCTCCAGAACCTGAATAACCCTTTCTGACTGTCCATCTGTTTGAGGGTGAAAAGCAGTGCTGAAATCCAATCACATACCCAATGCTTCATGCAACTTTTTCCAGAATTGAGATGTAAACCTAGGATCCCGATCAGAAATAATCAAAATCGGCACTCCATAAAGTCGCACTATCTCTACCACATATAACTTAGCTAATTTCTATAGTGAGTAGTCTGTTCGGACAAGTATGAAATGAGCAGATTTTGTTAACCTATCCACAATTACCCAAACCAAGTCTTTCTTGGTTGGCGTCAAGGGTAGTCCACTCGTAAAATTCGTGGTTACCCTCTCCCACTTCCAAAGTGGAATCTTCACCGAATGCAGAAGTCCAGAAGGCAGTTGATGCTCCACCTTCACTTGCTGGCATGTCAGACACTTCCCCACAAATTCTGTCACTTCTCGTTTAAGACTAGGCCACTAGTAAAACTCTCGCAAGTCTCGATACAACTTATTCCCTCCAGGATGCATAGCACAAGGTCCACTATGAGCCTCTCTCAGAATTGACTGCCTCAAGTCAAAGTCCTTCGGAGTACAAACTCTTCCTCGGAAGCATAGAACTCTTTCACTATTCAGTCCAAAATCAGAAGTCTCATCACTCTCAGCTTGCTGAAATCGAGGAACTAATGACTCATCCTCTAACTGCTTCTCCCTAATCTGCTTAATCCAAGTTGGTCTCACTTGTAATTCTGCTAACAAGCTACCATCATCGTATAGACTCAGATGAGCAAACATTGCTCTCAACTCAGTTACAACTCTCCTACTCAGTGTATTAGCCACTACGTTTGCCGTGCCTGGGTGATACTTAATAGAACAGTCGTAATCCTTAAGCAACTCTATCCATCTTCGTTGCCTAAGGTTCAACTCCTTCTGGGTCAACAAATACTTGAGACTCTTATGGTCCATGTATATAATACACTTTTCTCCATACAAGTAGTGTCTCCAGATCTCTAACGCAAAAATCACTGCTGCCAACTCAAGATCATGCGTAGGGTAGTTCGCTTCGTGAGGCTTAAGCTGTCGCGATGCGTAAGCCACCACCTTACCCTCTTGCATCAACACATAGCCCAAACCAACATGCGACGCATCACAGTACACAGTGAAATCCTTCCCAGACTCCGGCTGAATAAATACTAGCGCCTCAGACAGAACTTTCTCTAACCGCTCAAAAGCCTCTTGATGTTTCTCAGTCCATACAAACGGTACTCCTTTCCTCAGAAGTTTCATTAACAGTGCAGCAATCAAGGAAAATCATTCTACAAACCTTCTGTAATTGTAACACCCCTTACCCGAGGCCGTCGCCAGAGTCAAGCACGAGGCGTTACCGGACTTAACTTACTCAATCAGGCATAAAAATTTATTTTTTAAAAAATTAATTTATTTTCATTCATTCAATAAGTCCCTAAGAAGGGTCATCGAGACCCTAAATCATGCTATTGAAATGGTTCGGGGCCAAACCGAGATCAATAAAATTTTTCTGATTAATTAAACGAACCAAAATAAATTATTTCTCTGTTCCTTATAAAGCTGTCCAACTGCATCACAGTCACTAAATAAATCATAAATCGAGTTATGGAACTCAAAATTCAATTCCATAAATTTTCCTTAAAACTAGACTCATATACCTTCTTACTAATTTTTTATAGAATTTTTAGTTTGGCCAATTAGTACAGTTTATTAGTTAAAATCTCCCTTGTTATGCAGTTTGACTGCTCTGACCTCTGTTCACTACGAATTAGTTTTATCTCTGTAAAAAATTCAAATAGGCATGATGTTTATTTCATTTGAAACTAGGCTCAATAAGGAATCTAGGCGTATAAACTATAATGCCTAATTATTTCTGTAAAATTTATGGTGAATTTTTAAATTCAGAACAGGGGATCACGAAGTCATTCTGGAGCAGTCTCACACAAATTCAAATACCTCATAATATACAACTCTTTTCCTTACTCTTCTTCTTCCACATGAAAATAGACTCATTAAGCTTTAATTTCATATCTCACTCACTATTCAATTCCATTTCTACTATTTTTAGTGATTTTTCAAAATCACGTCACTGCTGCTGTTTGAATCTGTTTTTAAGCTATTTTCACCTTTTTCATGGTTTCCATATGATAATAACCATTTAGGCATACATAGTATTAAACCTATGTTTGATTAGTCATTCCAATAGCTAATCATCAACAAGTATTTACATACCATTCATTAAACATATCCTAAGGATATTCATACGAAAAGAAGCCAAGTCCCTATACATGCCATACACGAAATGAAACATCTAGCTATACCAAAATGATCCTGTTGATAGTGTGACCGGATCTCCGACGTTCCTTGCGATCCCCGAGTTGGCTTGGTAAGAACTATAAAAAGGAGGAAAATAAAGAGACTAAACACTAAGCTTAGTAAGTTTACAAGTAAATAAATCACAACATTCACCCTAAATAATAGTTAATCATAATATCATCAAGCATCATAAGCTTTCCTTACACCTCATTTCTTACCCTCTTATTCACTTACTTTCTTCTTCCTTGATTATTCAATAAACTCATGAATATAACTTACCTTTCCTTTGCTGAAAGTTTCCTGTAATTTAACCTGTACAATAGCCTGTTGAACCACTCGGAATTCTAAGGATACTCGGGTTTTCCTGCCTGATAATAACCTCTCAATGCCATATTCTAGGCATGGTCTTACATGAGATGTTCCCTGTCCTACCAAAGCCATATTTTTAATATGGACTTACATGGGATAGTCCTGTCTTGTCTGATAACCCAAAATGTCATGATATTCCGTATCCCAAACATTCCTAGAGTTCAAACAGGGCTTTCTGATACTTTTTCTCTATCATCTCGTCTTTGGTTCAACTTCAAATATTTTCATAAAGTAAATGTATATATGCTGGAAATTAACAACATTAATGTAAAATAATGAAATATTGCATTTATTTACCGTAAACTTACCTCGATACAAAATACGGTTAAACTTGACAATTTAGTCCTTTACTTTTTCCTTTCCCCGATCTACTCCCGAATTTCGTTCTTCTTGATCTATAATAGCAATTTAGCTTATTTAATACTCACATTTATCAAACAGCCCTTAACTCGAACTTTGGAAAAATTACATTTTTGCCCCTAAACTTTTGCATATTTACACTTTTGCCCCAAGGCTCGGAAATTAAACTTTATCCCAAATTCTTATGTTTTAGGACACGCTGATCATTTATTTACCAACAACAACCTCAAATTCCCACTATAACATGTAGTTATGAACAATAGGTATTTTTACCGATTAAGCCCTTTTACTCGTTTTTACTTAAAACTGAGTAGCACAAGTTGTCTAGCATAATTTAAAACCACTTATTCTATAATAAAACATCAAAATAAACACTTTTCACCTATGGGTATTTTTCGAAATATGAACCCTATCTTAAATTATTGCTAGCATAAGCTAAATCGAGCTACCGGGATTCCAAAAGCGTAAAGAACATTAAAAACGGGGCTTGGAATCACTTACTATGAAGCTTGAAAGTTGAAGAAACCCTAGCTATGGAGACACATGAAGTTTCGGCCAAGCTTGATGAAGATGAACACTTTTTGTCATCTTTTTCCCATTTTATTCTTTTAATTACCTAATGACCAAAATACCCTTAATGCCTTTCTTTGAAAATTTTCATGTACAAGCCCATTTTTGTCCAAAATTTTAGAAATTGGTCAAATTCTATTTAAGACCCTCTAATTAATATTCCAAAGAAATTTCATACTACAAGCTTCTAGAATGCAAGTTTTGCAACTTATTCGATTTAGTCCCTAATTTCAAATTAAGCACTTTATGCATAGAATTTCTTCACGAAATTTTCACAAAATCATGCAATCATATCATAAACCTCAAAATAATTATAAAATAATTATTTATAGCTCAAATTTGTGGTTTCGCGACCACTATTCCTTTCAGGCCCTATTTTGGGATGTTACAGTAGTACCTTGCCAAACCCAGAAAACTCCGAATTTTCGATACAGATTTCGGTAGCTTCCACTCCAAGACTGCCTCAATTTTTTGAGGATCCACCGTAATCCCCTTAGCAGAAACAACGTGACCTAGAAATGTCACTTCTAGCAACCAAAATTCACACTTATTGAATTTTAAATAGAGTTGCTTCTCCCTCAACACTTGCAGAACAATACGGAGATGCTCATCATGCTTCTCCTCAGTCTCCGAATACACCAGAATATCGTCGATGAAGATGACTACAAATCGATCCAAGTAAGGTTGGAATACCCGATTAATCAGATCTACGAAAGCCGCAGGTGCATCGTCAATCCAAACGGCATCACCAGGAACTCGTAATAACCATACTGAGTTCTGAATGCTGTCTTATGAGTATCCACTTCTTTCACCCTCAATTGATGATATCCAGATCAAAGATCAATCTTGGAAAATACTGAAGCTCCTCTAAGCTGGTCAAATAGATCATCGATCCTTGGCAAAAGGTACTTATCCTTAATCGTTAGTTTGTTCAACTGGCGATAATCAATGCACATACGCATCGTCCCATCCTTCTTCTTCACGAACAGTACTGGTGCTCCCCATAGGGATACACTTGACCTAATAAAACCTCTATCCAACAGCTTTTGGATTTACGCTTTCAATTCCACCAACTCCTTTGGTGCCATCCTGTAAGGTGCGATGGACACCGGAGCCATTCCAGGAACAAGTCGATTCCAAATTCGACTTTGTGATTTGGAGGCAATCCAGGGAGTTCCTCGGGAAAGACATCTTGAAATTCCTTGATAGTTCTAACCTTCTCTACAGTCAAACCCTCAGCCTCTGTCTGACTCACAAATGCCAAATACGCCTTACAACCCTTGCGAATCAGCTTCTCAGCCCTCAAGGCCAAAACAACATTGGACAAGTAGTCCATTTGCTCCCTTATAACCATCACATCTTCATCCTCTGTAGTCCTTAACACCATCTATTTGGCCGCACAATCTAGAGTCGCCTTATGCATAGTAAACCAGTCCATTCCTAAGATAAGACCAAATTCTCCGGTAGCTCCATTAAATCCTCAGAGAAAATCCTACCTTGAGTCTCTAATGGCACATTTCTATAGAGTTTATCTACCCTAACCGAGTGACCCAGTGGACTTATCACAGTTACCCCACTCATAATTTCCTCAGAGTGCACACCCAACGACCTAGATATATCACATGCAATATACGAATGGGTAGAACCAACGTCTATCAAGGCAGTGTATGACATGCTATAAATAAAAAACGTACCAGTTATGACGTCAGGTGCGTCACCCTCCTCTCAGCGACAAGCAGCATAGACCAACGTTGGCTGACGAGCCTCAGCATTTCCAGTACCCCTGCTAGGAGCTCTACGTCTATGACCATTTTCGTTGCCACCCCTACATTGACCACGTCCACTCGGTGGTTGTGGTCCACCTTGCACTGGTTGAGCAACCCTCTGCTTAGCAGCTTGCGTCTGAACTGGCCTCTAAGGATAGTCCTTAACTCAATGCTCCTTGGATCTGCATCAAAAACAAGCCCCAGTACCCTTCCAACACTCTCCTAGATGTACTCTACCCTAATCCCCACAAGCCTGCGGTCTAACTGTATTCACCAGAATTGCTCGGACCGGTTCCTCTACTCTAGCTTTTTGACATTCTTGGTAGCAGCACCCGAGGGTCCAGAATCCTTTCTGAATCGGTTTTGGTCCTTCTCATGGTTCTGCCGTTCTGTTCGTTTCACCTCCACAGCTATCTTAGCCTTTTCCATTAAGGCAGCCAAGTCACGCTCCTTCTACGGAGCTATCAGCACCCTAAGCTCATCCCTGAGGCCATCCTCAAATTGAACGCTACGTTCATACTCAATAGCAACTATTCCACTGGCATTCTGGCTCAACCTTAAAAACTCGTCCTCGTGCTCAGTAACAGACTTGTTACCCTGGGTCAGGTTCAGAAATTCTTTCCTTCGGGCGTCCACATAGCTCACCCGACATACTTCCCTTTGAAGGCCGAATTGAACAGCTCCTAAGTTACCTGCTCAGCTGGGGTACTATCCCTCACAGTGATCTACCACTAATACGCCTCGTCTCGCAGCAGAGACATTGCTCTTTTCAATTTCTGCTCCACTGAGCAATCCAAATCATCCATGATCTGTTCCGTGGCCTCCAACCAGTATTCAGCCACATTTTTGTCTACTCTAGATACGCCCCTAAAAATCTCCGCTTCGTTAGCCCAGAGTCGCTCAGAAATAGATCCCCTATTCACAATCCCAATACTAGCTCCAACAACCCTTTCCAGAACCCTTAACATCACCTCGGACAAAGCGTCGTCCCCTACAGCCTAATCATACGACCTAGTCTTAGTCGCTGGCAGTGCTCGTGCCTCCTCAGCTGGCATATGTCCCGAAGATGAAGACCCAGCTTGCACACTACCTCAGCCACATCCACGGCCTCGTCCACGAGCTATCCTTGTACTCATATCGACTTATCTGATTACGAATTTTATGAATTAGTTTAGTATTTCAGTGTTTATTACAAATGTCTTATGCACAGATAGTGTTTCAGAGTTTGTTTTCATAGAATCGTAGCCTAGCTATAGCTCAGTCTTCTAGGGTTTCAATTTCCCTACTATATTAGTCTTTACCGTTTCAGTATTACCCTAACTTCAAAATCTCAATACTATCTATAGTAGTATATTAGTAAAGTACAGTAGAAATACTTACAGACTTGGTGCCGGGGATTCTATGTGCCGCTCTTTAGAAACCAGATTTTAGAAAGCCCAATTTTAGGTAAAAATTTAGTAAGACTAAACTTTGTTTTAAAATAGAACCTTAAGTATATCTTGAAGAAAATAAATATGAAAAGGGTTTTGTTAACAAATTTTCCAAAACCAATTTTCAAAATACCCTTCTTGGGCCTTGATTTTAAATTTTATGAAAACTCTTGGACTTGATCCACAGCCGAGTTATTATAATCGGGCTCTGATACCACTAAATGTAACACCCCAAACCCAGCCCGAACGTTATGGCCAAATCTGGTGTGTCACATGGACGATGAACTACAACTCATTCTTTAATTAATATGTTTAGGGTGATTTGGCATGATCATTTTTAAGAGTTGCGAGAAACAAATAGGTTACTTAATGTATGAAAGCCTATCCACTATCAATTTTATTTCTTTAAACGATCTTGTTTTGTCATTTGGTTATCCATTTGATGCATATGACGTGCTTTGAAAATGGTGATTAATTAAAAAAAAAAACCACGCAGTCTTAGTCTATCCATTTTAAGCAAGTTATAAGTAAATAAATAAAAATCAAAATAAAAATACATAAAGAGCAGCCTTATTACAAATTAAAAACCCAAAAGAAAATAAATTTGAAAGTACTAAAATAAATAATTTAAGGCGGTATTTTAACCAAGTGCAGTTCACGTGGCCGCTCCGAATCCCTCCAGCTCCAAGTCCACTAAGTTTGGGGCTCACCTGCATAGATGAAGGGAAATAGGGTGGGTTTGGAAAACTCAGTGTGTGAGCTAATCCCAATTAGAGCCCAAATCAGTTCAAGCTTAACTGGGCCTAAGCCCTATCCAGATACAGTATTAACTCAGTCGTAGCCCTATTCAGTAAACTGTAATTACTAGGCCTTAGCCCTATTCAAAGATCAGTGTTGCCCTTAGGCCCATTACAGTAACAGAACAGTATTAATGCATGTATGCAAAAACCCAGCCCAATCCAGCCCTACACACCACCTGTACCAGCCCAACACACTATGTGGGGAATTACTCGACCCACGCAGCCCTGCACACCACAGTAGCAGCATAGCTATTTAATCAGATAACATGGCCAAGCCACTAACAGTAAAACGAGGCAAAGCCTTAACAGTAAACGTAGCATTGCCACTAAGCACTTCCTCTATCAAAACCCCAATCCCAGGCAACAGTACAAAATGTAATGGCATACAGTGAACAGATAAAATTTTGCATGCATTTCAGTCAATTTAACCCTACGGGTAAAATGGTCTTTTAGCACCTAGGGGTAAAACAGTAATTTTCCACCCTTAAGGGGTATTTCGGTTAATTTACTAATTTTTAGGGTTTTATGCACATTACAGTTTGTTAACAGTCTTAATGACATTCAGAAACTTATTTAGCCGGTTTTAACAACTTAGAGTTATCGGGCCCTAAAACCCCTAATGGGCCCTATAGTGTCCACTAGCTATTACGGCCCACTAAGTCCATATTTTATGTTGGTTTTAGCAAAAGTAACAGTCCAACAACTAGATTACACTTATCACTCTTTTCCACCCATATGGGCCTGTAAGCCCATTGGCCCAAATTCGGCCCTTTGAGGCCCAAAATCACCAATATGCACAAAAACGTGCACCTAGCACTCTTACCATTTGCGATTACCAATTTTACCATTTTAACTGTTCGACGAGCATTCGTACGCTTGCAAGCCCTCGAAATGCCAAAATTTCTGCATTTCGGCTTTTCGGCTTTTACCGATCTAGTCTACTAGTGGGTGTCATTTACACACTTGATTTGTGAGATTTGCAGGAATCCCTCGAACGATCAACCTACAGTCATTTAGATCATACTGTTAATCTACAATCCACGAAATCAATCAAACTACCAACTTACCATATTTGGCCAACATCATCTAAGGCCCTTGAATACTTACCTTTGCCGAAACTATAACTAGATCTAGATCTAGATTGTCCCACGGTCCTAGCCTCCAACGCTCCTTGTTAGATCACCTACTATCCCTACTAGCACATAAGAAACTGAAAAAGAAAACCATTAAAACCCTGAGCCACAATCGACAGCCACCTTATGTAGTTAGGGGTTTTTAGCTTTTCTTGAACCATAAGTTACTGAATGGAAAGGGGTTCCGAGTACCTACCAAATATCTACTTATCAAAGAATGTTTCCAAATACCTTTCTATCCCAAATCTGTTGTAGATCTAACCCCAAAATATGAGTAGAGAAAAGATCTAACGATTCAGCTTTTAGAACCTACTCTAATGTATGTTTATTTCAGTTTTGATGGAAAGATAAAAGAAGAAGATGAAGAAAAGTTTACGAAATAAAAGAGAGATGAACGGCAGAGAGATGAGAGGTTTGAGATTCGGCTCTTGAAAGATTTGAAATAGAAAAAAGAAGAAGTTTGAACCAAAAAGGAAATTGGCAATGGTGAATTCGGTTTCGGCTTTTTTATGGCAATCGACAAGAAAGTGTGAGAAGAAAGATTACCTCAATTGGTGAAGAAAAGAAGAAAGAAGAAAAGAAGAGAGAAGAGATGGATTCAGCTTTAGAAGAAAATAGAAGAGAAAAGAGAAGAAAGAAAATAGGAGAGGGTTTGGTTATGGACAAATCGACACAAGTGATTTATGCTTACGGTTTCGGCTTCTAGAACAAAGGGAAGAAAGAGAAAGAATGAAAGAGCCTACCCCTATAACTATTCGAAAACCAAGAAAAGATGTCAAAACAAATCTCGAAAGAAAACACTCAAGGCAATTGGCACACACACAACAAAAGTCGAAAGTGCTACACTAAGCTCTCCTAGCCGAAAATGCTAAACCAAAGTCCCTTGGCCAGCCAACTCTTGCTTCCATTTGAAATCCCTAAATTTTCTCCTCCTTATCCTCTGTGATTCAATCCCATGAGCACCTCAAACTCTTCCCCAGCAGAGTTTCACTTGGAGTCCATCACATGCCTTGCACATGCATTAAAAATAAAATAGCACCTTGCTTACTATGGGACTTGATCCTAGGCCCTTGCACAGCTTCCACACGCCACTCCCTTGTCTCTTATGTGGCGTTACATAGCCACCCTACCACTGGTCACCTTGTGTCTTAAATTACCCACATTTGTTTAAAAGCCCACTTACTTAAGGCCCCCTCTCTTTAAGTGTAAAATTTTAAAATTCTATCGGGTTTCCACTTAGGCTTGGGCCTTCTACAGGCCCACTAACACGCCCAAACAGAATTTAACGTAACTAGACAAACAAAATTTTAATTTCACTCAAAATCACAAAAAATAAAATCTCGAAAATCTCAAAAATTAGGGCATTACACCCACAATCGGTTTTACATTCTCAGTAAGTGGTATATGTTGGTTCAACTTATTTACGTGAACAATATCGATGAAGGTTAATAGAATTCGATTGCATGCAGTTTTTAGTCAAGAAGTTTGTAATCAACCTTCATCAGTATTTTAAGCAGACTACACTACACTCGTTCAATCAGGGAATGTATGTGTGGGCCTAATGGGGTTATGGGCCCAATGGGCTTGTGGGCCCCACACAGGTGAACCATACGGATGTGTGGAAAATATTGATCCAGGTTGTGTAGTTCACATAACCAAGGTCATTTTTGGGCTTTGTGGGCCACACGGGCGTGTAGGCCCATATGCGCCCGCACAATGGGCCTTGGGCCCATTTTTACTATTTGTACTATTAAGGTTGCATGGGTCGCCCGAGACGACTGTGGACCTACTGATGGGTCGGTAAGTATACCTAGACCCCAAACTGATAAAAAGGCTATTTTGCCCCTATAAGGTAAAATGACTATTATGCTCTTATATGATGTATGATCTACTGAGCATGCCATTTGATATATATGTTTTGCATACATGCATGATATTATGATATGCTGCATAGGGATGGGTTTATTGTATTTGGAGGAAGTGTACTGAACTATTAAGGTTGCACAGGTCATCTGAGACGACTGTGGACCTATTGATGGCTTTAAGCCACTTATATTACTCGTAGCTTTGCTCCATATCTGTTTATTACCGCAACCGGTGCTAACTTTGTAAGTGTAGGGATGGGTGGGTGATTTAATCCTAACAGGATTATAAGGTTGGACAGGAGATGGTGTGTATGGTTGGTTAGGATAACATGCATCATGCATACTGATTATTGATATTGTTATGGGCTAAGTCCCAACTGATACTGTAATGGGCTAAGACCCAACTGATACTGTTACTGTGGAAGGATTTAGGCCCATTTTTTTCTATTTCTTGTTGCTTGCATGTTTGGGGGATTACACACTGAGTTTTCATAAACTCACCCCTTCTGTTTTTCCTGTACAAGTAATCCCCAACCTCAAGCGGATTGGTACTGCAGAGGACTCAGCGGTGGCCACTTTACTTGATAAATTAATATTTTTAGTACTTTATAATATTTTTAGTTCAATATTTGGGATTTTGTTTATAATAAGGCCTCTTTAAATTTTTAACTTTTAATTTGGGGTTTTATTTAGTTTGATTCATATCTGATAGTAGTAGGACGCATATTTTCAAAAGATAAATGCTTTTCAAAACACCACATTTTCGTAACATATTTTATAAGCTTCCGCAAAAAACATTATTTTAAAGTATAATAACAATCTAATATGATCAGCATTCTGCTAAAATGACTTGAGTTTTAACAATGAAAGAGACACCTTAAATTTTCATAAGATAACAAAGCGATTTCAATATAGAACGGGCTTTTCAATGAAATTATGTTTTCGGAAAACACTCTAATGTGACACCACCAGGTTTGGCCATAACATCTAGGCCGGGTTTGGGGTGTTGCATTTAGTGGTATCAGAGTCAAGTTACAAAACTCGCTGTGGCTTTGGGTTTCTTTTAAACTTCAAATTTTTAAAAGAACTATTTTAAGTGATTTGAAGTATTTTGAAATGTTATATTGAATGTCTGGTACAGCGAGTCTCTGTGCTAATCTTGTAAGTTCTCACTAAAAACTATATTTTGATTTTGGTTGAAACTGCCTTAGGTAGGATTTTTAAGACTACTGTAGGTAGTAAACTATACTATAAACTCTTTAGTACTGTATACTTAAAATGTAGAGAAACCGGTAGACACCAATAGATACTACCATGTGTGGAAATAATACTCCATACTTTTGATACTATCCCCATAAAATATCTGTTAATAAAGACTGGAACTATAAACTGATGCATAAAACTATTAATTCAGATAAACGTGATTATCAATGAGCACAAGGGGTACTCATTGAAGGGGTACAAGAGGCCGTGGTGGAGGTGCTCGGGCTGGGTCCTCGTCATTTGGCAATATGCCTAATCAGCATACGAGTGAGACACCAGTGTCACCACTACTGTGGCTGGGGACGATACATTGTCCCAGGTTATGCAAAGGATTTTAGAGAGGGTCACAGATGTCGCCATTAATGTTGACGTGTATTGGGTTGACGTACTGTCCTTGTCTATCTATAGACTGTACTGGAATCACTGAAGGTAATTATGGTAGTGTTATGGAACTAGAGTGCGCAGTGGGAGCGTGGTGGTGTAGTCTGCATTATGCGACTGATCTGATAGTTGGAAATTTCGTGGACAAAATTTCTTTAAGGGGGTAAATTGTAACGCCCCAAATTTTGGGCCTAGAAGTATTAGGTTTGAGCATGGGAGCAATTAGAAGGCTGCACATAAATGTTTGGTCGTGCAAGAAAGTGACACAAATACATGTTTGTTTCAGTGGTTTGGTCTTGGGAAGTGTTTCGGAAGTCAAGAGTTCAAGACTTAGATTGTACTAAACTTTTTACTTTTATTTGAATAACCCTGGACTTTAGTCTGTAGGCTTCTTCAAGAATTATGATTAAAATATGACACAAAAGGGTTGTTGGTCTAGTGGTAAGTGGCGTGTAGAGTTCGAGGCTTGGCAATGCAAAAGAGCAATTTTATTTTGCTACAAGTACCGTGGGTGTGACAGCCCTAATTTGACCCTTTTCGGAAAGTGGTTTCAGGACCACAAGACCAAGCCAAAAAAAATAATTAAATGCTCTTTTCTATGTTTATTATATGTGAAGTTTCATGTGTGAAAATATTGCGTTTTAATTTTGTCATTTGGATGTGGAATTATTAAAAAGGACACATTTGATAAACCATGAAAATGTGATAGGTAAATTTGTAGTGGCCGAATAGTATGTGGTTAACATTATAGAGGACTTGCATGTCAAATGGACCACTCTTAATATAGTTGATGGCAATGATGATGGATGATTGGCATTATATGTATTTTATATTAGTGAAATAAAATTTAATGGTTTTATATTAAGAAAACATGAATTAATAAAACAAAAGAGTGATAAAAATAAAGTTTGGTCATCTTTTTATCCCATTGCCTAAACTAAAGTAAGAAAATAAAGAAGTTAAGCTAAGGCATTCGGTCATCTTTAAGCTTTGATTAAGGCATGTAATTCATGTTATTGAAACTGAGTGTAACACCCCAAACCCGGTCTGGACGTTATGATCAGATCTGGTGTGTCCCATGAACTTATAACTAAGTTTACGACCTTTTGCTTGTTGTGACTTAGGTGATATTTTCATTAAAACAGCAAGTTTGTGAAAAGTCATTTTGTTAAGCCTTTAGATTATCCATATCTTGAACTTGTTGAGTTTTGAAAACGTTCTTAAGAATTTGAAAACCCGCGCAGCCTATAACCAGCAGTTTCGATAAAATATGAATTAAACCATTAAAATAAAACCAATAAAGAAATTTAAATAGTGGCCTTATTACAATTAAAACCCAAAATAGCATAATAAAATACTTAGAATGAACGAAAATCGAATTTGCAGATGCGTGGCCACTCCGAATCTCTTACAGCTCCAAGCCTACGATGGTTAAGAGTTACCTGCAAAGATGAAACTAAGGGGGGTGAGTTTGATAACTCAGTGTATAACATAATCTCAACCATCATCCAAAACAGATCAAGCCTCAGAATCAGAGTTAATTGGGCCTTGACCCATTACAGAAATCAGGTTAAGCCCATAGGCCCATAACAGATACAGATCAGATATAATATGCAAACAGAAAGCCCAACCCCGATCCATCCATAACACCCCCGTACCAGCCTTACACCATGTGAGGAGGCTACTCGACCCACCTAACTGCTACACACCACAAAAATTTGCAGCGAGGATTCTAGATATTGTGATGAGGTCACCAGATACAGATATTGTGGCGAGGCTACCAGAACGGATATATATGTGGCAAGGCCACCAGATTGCAGCGAGGCTGCCAGAACGCTTCCTCCATCATAAAAGCCCATACCCCATGCAACAGATGTAACATACTATAGCATGCAACATACAGCATCTCATGCATCAGATATATTCAGATTAAGTGATAAATCATGCAGATACATAATATTATACATTTCGTACAGAATTGGCTCTAGGGGTATAATGGTCTTTTATACTTAGGGGTATTTTGGTAATTTTCCATATTTAAGGGTATTTTAGTCCTTATCCATATTCTCAAAGATTTTATGCTTGTTCAATTAACTATTAGTCTATAGATATCCACAGAAGTCCATTTGAGCTTAAGTTCCAATTCCGCCCTTTTCAGCCTAAAACCCCTAATGGGCCCTACTGTGTCCACTAGTGTCTTAAGCCCGCTAAGTCCAATCTTTAGATTCATTTTACCAATTTAACCATGTTATTATTAACCACGTCGCCAGAAAGCCTCTAACAGTCATTTTATCGATTTGGGCTCGGAAGCCCTATGGGCCCACCTTTGGCCCATCGAAGCCCATCTTACCGAAATGCTCGAAATTGCTCCTTCTGCAATTTTGCTACCGTAAATTCCTAGATTGACCACAATAGAGTATTCGGCTACTCTTAGGTCCTTCCAAGACCGATTTTTCGGTCACCTTCTGTCAGTTTTTCGATCATTACGGCCTTTGCCGTTCTAGTCTATGATAGAGATACGTTACATACCTGTTAGCTGTCGAAGTGTTGAAGAACCCACGTACAAATAGCCTACAATTGAACACTAATGTATTAGCCTAAAACTCGATAACTAATAAGGCATATTTCTCTTTACCAAAATCGGCCAACATGGCCCAAGACTTCCAAAGTTCTTACCTTTTTGTCAAAAAGAAAAATAGACTAAGTCTATGAGCCCAACTGTGCCACCCTTCGAGTCCTTGCAAGGTGCCCCTTTTGTCTACGCTAGGACAACAACATCAAAGCAAGAGACCAAAAATGCCTTAGTCCAACGATAGCCACCCTCACAAGGGTTTTAACTTAAACCTTAATTAGAGATTTAACGGAAGAACTAGATTGAGTACTTACCAAAGTGCTAATCGGTTCAAGAAGTGTCTCTAAGTGCCCTCTTAATCACGATCTAAGTAAAAGAAAGAAAGAATTGAGAGTAGAGAGAATTCTACCAAGCACAATGAGGGTTTTGGCTTATGGAAGGGTTTAGAAGAAAAAGAATGAGAGTAATCGGTTTTGACAAAGAGAAATCGGCATAGAGATTTCGGTCAAGAGTCTATCGACAGAGGGTTGAAGAAGAGAAGTAAAAGAAAGCTTTGTTTGCTTCGGCAAGGATAGGAGACAACAGTGTAGGTTTCGGTTTATGAGTGCGAGATGAGAAGGAGATGAAAATAGGAGAAGAAGAAGAATAACAAAAGTGTTTTCGGTCTGAAGAAAGAAATCGGCAGGGAGTCTTTTGGGGTGTGAGATTCGGCTACTTGATTAGGAAAGCAGAAAAATAACAGAAGGGCGCCCTAATGTACCTACTAGAAATGGCAAGAGAAAAGAAAATGCAAAAACCTAAGGGAAATCAGCACATAAACTCCCAATTGCCGAAAAATGCCTTACCCAACTTGAATTGCCGATTCTTCACCATGGAGAGTCCCTTGGCCGGCCACTTTCATTCAAATTCAAAAGTCCTTAATTTGCTCCTTGATTCACTCCTATGACCGGTTTAAATTTCACCCCAAGCAGAGTTCAACTCTTCAAACTCTTACCTGTTCAAACACAAAAATTAAACACCACACATGCTCACTCTGGGACTTGAACCTTGGACCTCCAAGCTCACTTAGACGCCACTTTTATAGCTCCTAAGTGGCGTCATATTGCCACTGCACCACTGGCCAGCTTATGCCTCATTTCACACATATTTTCTTATCACACCTACTTCTAAGAGACCCCTATCTCCTAAGTCAAAAATACAAAATTTTGCCGAGTTTCTAACCAACACTTGGGCCTTCCATAGGCCCATTAACACTCCCCAAACATGCATTACACACCTAGATACCAAAGTTCAAACATTTTATTAGATGAACAACAATCTAAGAGAAACCCAAAAATTAGGGCGTTACAACTCTACCCTCCTTAAAGAAATTTTGTCCTCAAAATTTACCTGATCCAAACAAATGGGGGTATTGTTGGCGCATTGCCTCCTCTGGTTCCCAAGTAGCTTCCTCTCTGCCATGATTATGCCAAAGTACCTTTACTAATGGAACTGACTTTCTCCTTAGAACCTTCACGTCTCGATCTAGAAACTGCATAGGCTCCTCCTCGAAAGTCAAATCAGGCTGTACTTCCACTTCTGCAACTGGTAGGATATGAGTAGGGTCAGAACGATATCGTCTTAACATGGATACGTGAAACACATCATGATTCCTATCCAGCTCCGGAGGTAATTCCAACTGATAAGCCACCGAACCTACTCGCTTAAGAACCCGATAAGGCCTAATAAACCGTGGACTTAGCTTGCCTTTCTTACCAAATCTTAATATCTTCTTCCAAGGCGAAACCTTCAGAAAGACCATGTCACCCACTGAGTACTCAATCTCCTTAAGCTTCAAATCTGCGTAAGACTTCTACCGATCAGATGCCTCTTTTAACCGATCCCTAATCACCTTGACCTTCTCCTCAGTCTCTGCTACCAACTCAGGTCCAAGAACTTGCCGCTCGCCCAGCTCAGTCCAACAACTAGGTGAACGACACTTACGCCCATACAGTGCCTCATAAGGTGCCATACGGATGCTAGCCTGATAACTGTTATTATATGCAAACTCTGCTAACGGTAGATAATCCTCCCAACTGCCTTGAAAGTCGATAACACATCCCCTCAACATATCTTCCAGAATCTGAATAACCCTTTCTGACTGACCATCAGTCCGAGGATGAAAAGCCATGCTAAAGTTCAGTCGCGTTCCCAACGCCTCATGCAACTTTTGCCAGAACCGAGATGTAAATCTTGGGTCTCAATCAGAAATAATAGACACTGGTAACCCATGCAGTTGTACAATCTCCGCAACATATAATTTGGCTAACTTCTGAAGTGGATAATCAGTACAGGGATGAAATGAGCAGATTTAGTCAACCTATCTACAATCACCCAAATCGAGTCCTTCTTCGATGGCGTCAAGGGCAACCCACTTACAAAATCTATGGTCACCATCTCCCACTTCCAAAGTGGTACTTTCACTAGTTGCAGAAGTCCAGAAGGTAACTGATGTTCAGCTTTCACCTGCTGACAAGTCAGACATTTCCCCACAAATTCTGTTACCTCTCGCTTCAGCCCAGGCCACCAATATAGTTCCTTTAAGTCATGGTACATCTTATTACCTCCAGGATGCATGGCACACAGTCCTCTATGGGCTTCAGTTAAAATTGCTTGCCTCAAATCAGAGTCCTTAGGAATACAAACTCTACCTCGGAAACATAGAACTCCTTCACTGTTAAGTCCAAACTCAGAAGTATTCCCATCCTTAATCTGCTGAAATCGAGAAACCAGAGACTCATCCCTCGACTGTTTTTCCTTAATCTCATCCACCCAGGTTGGCCTTACTTGCAGTTCTGCTAATAGGTTACCGTCATCATACAGACTCAATCGAGCAAACATCGCTCGCAGATTAGATATAGTTCTACGACTTAGGGTATCAGCCACCACATTAGCTTTACCTGGATGATACTCGATCGTATAATCATAATCCTTAAGCAACTCTATCCATCTCCATTGCCTAAGATTCAGCTCCTTCTGAGTCAGCAAGTACTTAAGGCTCTTATGATCTGTGTATATAATACACCTTTCTCCGTACAGATAATGTCTCCAAATCTTAAGTGCAAAGATTACTGCTGCCAGCTTCAGATCATGGGTAGGGTAGTTTACTTCATGAGGTTTAAGCTGTCACGATGCATAAGCAACCACTTTACCCTCTTGCATCAACACACAGCCCAACCCAACATGTGATTCGTCACTGTACACAGTAAAATCTTTTCCAGACTCTGGTTGAATCAGTATAGGTGCCTCAGTCAGAACCTTCTTGAGTTTCTCAAAAGCTTCCTGTTGCTGCTCAGTCCAAATAAATGGTACTCCTTTCCTTATGAGTTTTGTCAACGGCGCTGCCATCACAGAAAATCCTTCCACAAACCTTTTATAGTACCCAGCTAAACCCAGAAAACTTTAAATTTTCGCCACTGATTTCGGTGGTTTCCATTCTAGAATTGCTTCAATCTTTCGAGGGTCCACCTTAATCCCCTCAGCAGAAACAACATGCCCCAAGAAAGTTACCTCCCTCAACCAGAACTCACACTTACTAAATTTCGCATAAATCTCCTTTTCCCTTAACACTTGCAGCACCACACGGAGATGCTCATCATGCTTCTTCTCAGATTCAGAATAGACCAAAATATCATCGATAAAGACGACTACAAAACGATCCAAGTATGGCTGAAACACTCGATTCATCAGATCCATAAATGCTATAGGTGCATTGGTTAGCCCAAATGGCATAACCAAGAGCTCATAGTGCCTATATCGAGTTTTGAATGCTGTCTTGTGAATATCCACCTCTTTCACCCTTAACTGATGGTATCCAGATCGAAGGTCGATTTTAGAAAATACTGAAGCTCCTCTAAGCTGGTCGAACAAGTCATCTATTCTTGGCAACGGGTATTTATTCTTAATCGTCAATTTGTTCAACTACCGATAATCGATGCACATTCGCATTGACCCATCTTTCTTCTTGACGAACAACACTAGTGCTCCCCACGGAGACACACTTGGCCTAATAAAGCCTCTATCCAACAGTTCTTGAATTTGAGCTTTCAGCTCCACCAACTCCTTCGGTGCCATCCTATAAGGTGCAATGGACACCGACGCCGTCCCAGGCAACAAGTTGATCCCAAATTCAACCTCTCGATTCGGAGGCAAACCTGGAAGCTCTTCAGGAAACACATCTTGAAAATCGCTAACAGTTCTAACTTTGTCCACAGCCAGTTCCCCAGTTTCTGCTTGACTTATGAATGCCAAATAAGCCTCGCATCCTTTTCGGATCCACTTCTCAGCTCTCAAAGCTGACACCTCATTAGACAGATAATCTCTACGCTCACCTATCACCATAACCTCCTCATCCTCTGTGGTCTTTAACCTCATTCGCTTTGCAGCACAATCCAGAGTAGCCCTATGCTTAACAAGCCAATCCATTCCCAAGATAAGATCAAATTCTCTGAAAGGTAGCTCCATTAAGTCTCCCGAAAAGGTTTTTCCTTGAGTTTCTATAGGCACATCTCTATACAGTTTGTCTACCCTAACCGAATGGCCCAAAGGACTTAGTACAGATACCCCACTCACGGTCTCCTCAGAGCGCGCACCCAGTGACCCAGATATAGCACATGCAACATAAGAATGGGTAGATCCAACATCTATCAACGCAGTATATGGCATACTAGAAATCAAAAACGTACCGGTTATGACGTCAGGAGCATCACCCTCCCCTCGGTGATGAGCTGCATACACCAACGCTGGCTGACGAGCCTCCGTAAAACCAGCACCCCTGCCAGGTGCTCCTCGTCCTCGGCCATTACCATTTCCACCTCTACCTTGACCACGACCTCTCGGAGCTGGTGGTCCACCCCTCACTGGTTGAGCAACCCTCTGATCCATAACTTGAGCCTGATTAGGTTCTTGGGGACAATCCTTAACCCTATGCTCCATAGATCCACATCGAAAGCAAGCTCCAGAACGTTTCCGACACTCGCCCATATGTATCTTACCACAACTCCTACAACCCTACGGTCTAACAGCATTCATTGGCACTGCTCGCACTAGTTCTGCCATTCTTTCTCTCTTAACATTCCTGTTGGCCCCACCTGATGGTCCAGAATCCCTTCGGAAGCGGTTCCTATCCTTTTCGCGATTCTGTTTTTCTGTCCGTTTTACTTCTTCAGCTATCTTAGCTTTCTCAACCAACAGCAAAGTTACACTCCCTCTGCGGAGCAATCAGCACCCTCAGTTCATCCCTCAGACTATCCTCGAAGCGTACGCTACGCTCATACTCAGTAGCAACTATCCCAGAAGCATACCGGCTCAGCCTTAGAAACTCAGCCTCGTACTCAGATACTGTCCTACCTCCCTGAACCAAATTCAAGAATTCCTTTTGGCGGGCGTCCACATAGCTAGCCCCAACATATTTCCCTTTAAAGGCTGTCTTAAACAGCTCCTAAGTTACCTCACCAGCTGAAGTTCCATCTCTCACTGTGAGCCACCACTGATAGGCTTCATCTCTAAGCAACGACACAGCTCCCTTCAGCTTTTGCTCCACAGAGCAGTCCAGATCATCCATGATTCGCTCTGTGGCCTCCAACCAATACTCAGCCACATTTGGGGTTACACCAGACACGCCCCTAAAGAACTCTGCTCCACTAGCCCAGAGTCGCTCAGAAATAGACCCTCAAAATTCATTACCGGTACTTACCCAGCAACCCTTTCCAAAACTCAAAGCATCGCCTGCGATATGGCGTAATCCCCTACACCCCTATCATGAGACTCCACCTCTGTTGCTGGTGATATCAGTACATCAGCTACTGGTGCATGACCCGAAGATGAAGATTCAGCTCGTGTACGACCTCGGCCACGTCCACGGCCCCTATCACGAGCTGCTCGCGTACTTATTTTGTATTATCTGTTTTAGAAATTTTATGAGTCAGATTAATATTCCAGTGTTTTTTACAGATGTCTTATGAATAAGTAGAATTTCAGAGTTTGTTTTCTTTTACGGACGCCTAGCTACAATCTCAGTCTACTTATCAAAGTTTCTATAGTTCAGTAATACCCTAACTAAAGTATCATAATAGAGTCTTAGTCAGGCATATAATCAGAATTTCAGAATTAATCAGAAAAGTTCAGAAAACTTACAGGCTTGGGCCGGAGATTCGGTGTGCCACTCTTTAGAAAAAATTACATAGGAAAACTTAATTTATTCTTTGGAAATAAATCATTTATGTACGAAAGGAGTTTATCAAAATAAGTTCCAATTAATTTTGAAAACAATTGTTAAAAACATGATCTTTCGAAAATCTTTGTTCTTATTGTTTGAAAACTTCCATTTTTAGACCCGATCCACAGACGAGTTGTTGCAACCTGGCTCTGATACCACTAAATGTAACACCCCAAACCCAATCTGGATGTTATGACCAGATCTGGTGTGTCCCATGAACCTATAACTAAGTTTACGACCTTTTGCTTGTTGTGACTTAGGTGATATTTTTATTAAAACAGCAAGTTTGTGAAAAGTCATTTTGTTAAGCCTTTAGATTATCCATATCTTGAACTTGTTGAGTTTTGAAAACGTTCTTAAGAATTTGAAAACCCGCGCAGCCTATAACCAGTAGTTTCGATAAAATATGAATTAAACCATTAAAATAAAACCAATAAAGAAATTTAAATAGCGGCCTTATTACAATTAAAACCCAAAATAGCATAATAAAATACTTAGAATGAACGAAAATCGAATTTGCAGATGTGTGGCCACTCTGAATCTCTCACAGCTCCAAGCCCAATATGGTTGAGGGTTACCTGCAAAGATGAAACTAAGGGGGGTGAGTTTGATAACTCAGTGTATAACATAATCTCAACCATCGTCCAAAACAGATCAAGCCTCAGAATCAGAGTTAATTGGGCCTTGGCCCATTACAGAAATCAGGTTAAGCCCATAGGCCCATAACAGATACAGATAAGATATAATATGCAAATAGAAAGCCCAACCCTAATCCATCCATAACACCCCCGTACCAGCCTTACACCATGTGGGGAGGCTACTCGACCCACCCAACCGCTACACACCACAGAAATTTACGGCGAGGCTGCCAGATATTGTGACGAGGTCACCAGATACAGATATTGTGGCGAGGCCACCAGAACAGATATATATATGTGGCAAGGCCCCCAGATTACAGCGAGGCTGCCAGAACGCTTCCTCCATCATAAAAGCCCATACCCCATGCAACAGATGTAACATACTATAGCATGCAACATACAGCATCTCATGCATCAGATATTTTCAGATTAAGTGATAAATCATACAGATACATAATATTATACATTTCGTACAGAATTGGCTCTAGGGGTATAATGGTCTTTTACACCTAGGGGTATGTTGGTAATTTTCCATATTTAAGGGTATTTTAGTCCTTATCCATATTTTCAGAGATTTTATGCTTGTTCAATTAACTATTAGTCTATAGATATCCACAGAAGTCCATTTAAGCTTCAGCTCCAATTCTGCCCTTTTTAGCCTAAAACCCCTAATGAGCCATACTGTGTCCACTAGTGTCTTAAGCCCGCTAAGTCCAATCTTTAGATTCAGTTTACCAATTTAACCATGTTATTATTAACCACGTTGCCAGAAAGCCTCTAACAGTCATTTTACCGATTTGGGCTCGAAAGCCCTGTGGGCCCACCTTTGGCCCATCGAAGCTTATCTTACCGAAATGCTCGAAATTTCTCCTTCTGTAATTTTGCTACCGTAAATTCCTAGATTGACCACTATAGAGTATTCGGCTACTCTTAGGTCCTTCCAAGACTGGTTTTTCGATCACATTCGGTCAATTTTTCGATTATTACGGCCTTTGCCGTTCAAGTCTATGATAGAGATACGTTACACACCTGTTAGCTGTTGAAGTGTTGAAGAACCCACGTACAAATAGCCTACAATTGAACACTAATGTATTAGCCTAAAACTCGATAACTAATAAGGCATATTTCTCCTTACTAAAATCGGCCAACATGGCCCAAGACTTCCAAAGTCCTTACATTTTTGTCGAAAAGAAAAATAGACTAAGTCTATGAGCCCAACTGTGCCACCCTTCGAGTCCTTGCAAGGTGCCCCTTTTGTCTACGCTAGCACAACAACATCAAAGCAAGAGACCACAAATGCCTTAGTCCAACGATAGCCACCCTCACAAGGGTTTTAACTTAAACCTTAATTAGAGATTTAACGAAAGAACTAGATTGAGTACTTACCAAAGTGCTAATCGGTTCAAGAAGTGTCTCTAAGTGCCCTCTTAATCACGATCTAAGTAAAAGAAAGAAAGAATTGAGAGTAGAGAGAATTCGGCCAAGCACAATAAGGGTTTTGGCTTATGGAAGGGTTTAGAAGAAAAAGAATGAGAGTAATCGGTTTTGACAAAGAGAAATCGGTATGGAGATTTCGGTCAAGAGTCTGTCGACAGAGGGTTGAAGAAGAGAAGTAAAAGAAAGCTTTGTTTGCTTCGGCAAGGATAGGAGATAACAGTGTAGGTTTCGGTTTATGAGTCCAAGATGAGAAGGAGATGAAAATAGGAGAAGAAGAAGAATAATAAAAGTGTTTTCGGTCTGAAGAAAGAAATCGGCAGGGAGTCTTTTGGGGTGTGAGATTCGGCTACTTGATTAGGAAAGCAGAAAAATAACAGAAGGGTGCCCTAATGTACCTACTAGAAATGGCAAGAGAAGAGAAAATGCAAAAACCTAAGGGAAATTGGCACATAAACTCCAAATTGCCAAAAAATGCCTTACCCAACTTGAATTGCCGATTCTTCACTGGAGAGTCCCTTGGCCGGCCACTTTCATTCAAATTCAAAAGTCCTTAATTTGCTCCTTGATTCACTCCTATGACCGATTCAAATTTCACCCCAAGCAGAGTTCAACTCTTCTTCAAACTCTTACCTGTTCAAACACAAAAATTAAACACCACACATGCTCACTCTGGGACTTGAACCTTGGACCTCCAAGCTTACTTAGGCGCCACTTTTATAGCTCCTAAGTGGCGTCATATTGCCACTCCACCACTGGCCAGCTTATGCCTCATTTCACACATATTTTCTTATCACACCTACTTCCAAGAGACCCCTATCTCCTAAGTCAAAAATACAAAATTTTGCCGAGTTTCTAACCAACACCTGGGCCTTCCATAGGCCCATTAACACTCCCCAAACATGCATTACACACCTAGATACCAAAGTTCAAACATTTTATCAGATGAACAACAATCTAAGAGAAACCCGAAAATTAGGGCGTTACACTGAGTTAGTTGCTAAGTTCCTTACATAGCCCATGTTGAAATTTTTAAGTTCTTGGTTAATTAAGCATTCGGCCATGGAAGATAGGAATAAGATGAGTGGTGTTTTAGTGTTTTTTTTTTTTTGAAGTAGAAATGGTTGTAATATGAATTGTAGAGTTGTTAATTGTGATATATGTATGGTTTTAAGGCATTAACGATGTTCGGTCCTTATGGAAAATTTGAGAGGTTGTGAGTAAAACACCGAATGTGTTATAGAATTATTTAATGTTCATTTATGTGATATTCGGCCTTGGGAGATTTAGGTATAAAGTTTGAATGTTAAAATTTTAGTATATGTATGTACAATTGCCGAATGTGAACTTAAATGATGAGATGAGTAAAATGTATGATATATATATGTGTCATATGTTTGGAATATGCTTAAGGTTTAAAGTAATATCATGTAAAGCTCATGATTGTTCCTTTGGTAAATTTGATTATATGTGGTTGATGAATATATCAAGGTTATAAATAGTTAATGATTTATTATTGAGATGCATATTTTGTAACATGAATTGTTTTGAACAATGCTTATAAAATAATTTTGTATTCGGCTATGAAATGAAATAATTAGGTGATGATTAAAGTCATTTATAAATCAGCTATGGCGTTTAAATTTTGTCATCAAGTGTTAGTTATATGATAACTTTGGATTTTTGGTATTAGACATACGTGATTTAAGTTATGCTATGAAAAATTTGATTAAGAAATGTGGTTTGTGCGTCGATTTGAAATGGCACGTTTAAATGAGTAAATTGATTTGGTAATAATTAGATAAGCGTACATGTATATATGATTAAGGCATTGAAACTGTAATGATAAGCATGAGATTTGGTTTATAGCATATTTATATAGATATATTACATATTGAATGTTGTATAGAATGACCGAATATGAAATAATTTATCTTGATTGTGTGACTGAAATTTTGGCATGAAGTAAAGCATATAAAATTACTATATGAATTATGTGTGTTCTTAGTTGTTATATGTGCTTAAAATGGTAAAGTATCAAGGTTATATACGCATGGTTTTGTAACTAGGAAGAAGTATGTTTAGTTTTAAATTATGTTAGGTTAAATGCAACTAATGCCACATAAGTGAGTGATGATAAAATTTGTGTTTTGGTTGATATTGTTTGAGTATATATGTGCAATATGCTTGGTAATAAATGGCAATACATTCGGCCATATTATATTATATTCAAGGTTACATTTTTGTATGTGGATGTTATTTGATTTATAAGTTATCGAATGAAAGTAATGAGTTGATAAGGTGATTAAACTAGTTTAAATTTAGTTGAATTAAGCTCAAGAGCCAAACTCAGATAAGGGGAAAGTGAAACTCGTGGATTAACCGATCCATAATAGTTCGACGACAGTAGAGGTAAGTTCTTAAGTATTAAGGATTAATTCTTTATTTTGTATACCTAAGGGTTAAACGAAAATAGCAAATAAGATGTTTGATTTCATATAGTGAAAGAGCCGAATGAAAAATGACTTAATGTTATAAGCTGAATGTGGATAATAGACCTATGTTAGAATGGATATGATAATGTGATGTGCTAAAAGGTATGTTATGATGAGTGAATCATGCTATATGTGCTTATTTCAAACGTACAAAAAATATATATGTATGTATATGCTTTGGCTATATACGAACTTGAAGCATATGATACGAAAGTATGTGAAATATGTGAGTTGGTTATAATAATAATGTGATAATCGGGCTTTGGCCTAGCAAGCTATAAGCTGGTGTTATTATCGGGCTTCGAGCCTAGCAGGTGAAATGCCAGTGAAGACATATCGGACTTATAAAGTCTAGCAAGCCTTAGGCCGGTGATGAACTCAGGGTTGTACCTAGCAGGCGACATGCCGGTGAAGACATATCGGACTTATAAAGTCTAGCAGGCCTTAGGCCGGTGATGAACTCAGGGTTGTACCTAACAGGTAATTGCCGGTGAGTTAGTAAAAGTTTAAGACAATGAAGTTTTGTGCTAATACGACAAGTGAATTAGTTCAATACATTAAGTTGGTCAGGTATGTGTTATATACTTATACATGTTAGACCTATCAGAATTGAATCAAGAATGTGAAATGAGAAGCATATGTGACAATGTCATATATATATGTGTGTATTCGGTTATGGAGAAAAGTTTATGATATTATGTGATATACCATTTAGATATGAATGATGACAGTAACTGTGGATATGAAATGGTACACTGATTGAATTCAATTGAATTAAAGTTGACACTGAAGTATTTAAAAGCCTATTCCTATATGAGTTCAAAATTAAATGGAATAATATGCTATATGTGCATATATGTGAATGTTCATATTCGACCAAATGGTATTGCACCGTGAATGAAATGAAATGTTATATTTGATTTCAAATATTTGGTTATAATTGAGTTTAATTGTTTAAATTGCTTAAGACTTACTAAGCTTACGAAAGCTTACTCCTAATACGTTTCTCTTTTTTTTTAGATCGTTGACTCCAGCTACCAGCTCGGGGATCATCAGCATTTTGTCACATTATCGACTATTTTGGTACTACTATGTTTTGGATTTAGCTTATGGCATGTATAGAATACACTATTAGTGGAATGATGCTTTGATTAATGTATATAAGCCATGCGAATATGGCATCTTTTGAATATTTTTATAAGTTTTAAATTTCGATCTTTGATTGTGTTTAGTATGTATATAAATGTTAATGATCTTAAGTCTAAGTAAATGTACAAATGTGGTGCCTTGGTTTGGAAATGCTTCATAACCCACTCCGACGATGGATACGGGTTATAGGGGTGTTACATTTTATTGGTATCAGAGCTACGGTTTAGTCGATTCTAGGACTAACGTAGCACTGTGAGCCTGGCTATACATGCCATAAAGTGATAATACGATAGTGTGATGATTTCTGACAGTTGAAATGTGTTTTTTGTATAGTAATGAATTCTAATCCCGATCGACCGGTAGCTGATGCCGTTAAGAGCGTAGCGCCTACTCTTGCACAGGGAACAGCGCCAGTTAACTCTCAGCAAAATGTGAGCAGGTGAGATGATGAGGCTAAGCAAGCCTTCTATACTATGATACCGACTGGTTCACTCAATTCATTCAAACTAATCCGATTGGTTCACAACCCCACCCCCGAATAACCCAATTCTGATACCTCTTGTGCCCCCTGTGACCGATTCATTGAGATCGTGTAAGCCTCCTGTTGATAAAATTAGAAAATATGGGGCTAAAGAGTTTAGAGCTACTATTAACGATGACGCAGAGCGGCCTGAGATTTGGCTTGATAATACTATCTGAGTGTTCAATGAGCTATCGTGTACCCCTGACGAGTGTTTGAAATGTGTTGTGTCTTTGCTACAAGATGCTGCTTATCTCTGGTGGAATACCTTAGTTTCAGTCGTATCAAAAGAACGGGTCACCTGGGAATTCTTTCTCACAGAATTTCGTAAAAAGTATATCAGCCAAAGATTCATCGATCAAAAACGTAAAGAGTTTCTTGAGCTTAAATAGGGTCGAATGACCATTACAGAATATGAACGAGAATTTGTAAGGCTCAGTAGATATGCCTGTGAATGTATTTCGTCCAAAGCCATTATGTGCAAACACTTTGAAGATGGGTTGAATCAGGATTTTAAGTTGTTGGTTGGTATTCTGGAAATCAAAGAGTTTGTTGTACTTGTTGAGCGAGCTTGCAAAGCTGAAGAACTCAGAATTGAGGAAAGAAAAGTTGAAGCTGGAGCTAGAGAATTCCATAAGAGATCTTCGGGGAAAACTTCCCAGTAGACGTCGAAGAAATTTCGAGATGAATCGGGCCAATCCAAGAATACTTCGGGCTTTTTCAGACGAGACCACGATCGACCTCCTGTGAGTACACAAGCCACCTCCGTTGCCATTTTGGGTAATGATCATCAGGACGGATCTGAGTGCAAGCATTGTGGTAAATGGCATTCGGGGAACTATAGATTGCGTGACCGCTCCTGTGTTAAATGTGGATCAGCTGATCACTTTGTTAGAGATTGTCCGAAATTAGTTGAGCAGAATGTTAGTCAGAGTTGGAGACCTGCTAATACTGCAGCACATGGTAGACCACCTAGACATACGGGTAATGCTGGTGGCAATTAGAGAGGGACTAAACACACGGCTATTTGATCAGAGGCTCGTGCACCTGCTAGAGCTTATGCCATTCGCGCTTGTGAGGAGGCCTCTTCTCTAGATGTTATTACTGGTACCTTCACTCTTCATGATACTGATGTTATTGCTTTAATTGAACCTGGTTCGACTCATTCCTATGTGTGTGAAACTTTGGCATCAAGTAAGACTCTACCTATTGAGTCTACTGAATTTGTGATTCGAGTGTCAAACCCATTGGGCCGGTGTGTGTTAGTAAACAAAGTATGCAAGAATTGTCCTCTAATGATTTGAGATTTTTGTTTCTGGGCTGATTTGATGTTATTGCCATTTGATGAGTTCGATATCATTCTCGGTATGGATTGGTTGACTGTGCACGATGCCGTAGTGGATTGCAAAAGAAAAGCAATTGATTTGCAATGTTCGAGTGGTGAAATAATTTGAGTTGAGTTTACTGATGTGAACGGGTTACCGGTAGTATATCTTCAATGATGGCTCAGAAGTATGTGAAAAAGGGATGTGAAGCTTATCTGGCGTATGTTCTGGATAGTAAAGTATCAGAAAGAAAACTTGAAACCGTACCTGTGGTTTATGAATATTTGGATGTATTACCCGAGGAATTACCTGTTTGCCACCTGTTCGAGAAGTAGAGTTTGGTATAGATTTAGTACCCGGAACGACTCCAATTTCGATAGCTCTGTATCGTATGGCATCGACCGAATTAAAAGAATTGAAATCTCAGTTGCAAGAATTGACAGATAGAGGTTTCGCTCGACCAAGTTTCTCTCCCTATGGTGCACCAGTATTGTTTGTGAAAAAGAAAGACAGAACTATGAGAATGTGCATCGATTATCGTCAACTTAATAAAGTCACAATAAAGAATAAATATCCGTTGCTGCGACTTTATGATTTATTCGATCAACTAAAGGGAGCTTCAGTATTTTTGAAGCTAGACTTGAGATCTGGCTATTATCAGTTGTGAGTTAGAGACTCTGATGTGCCTAAAACTGCTTTCAGAATGAGGTACAGACACTACGAGTTCTTGGTGATGCCGTTTGGGCTCACTAATGCCGCTACAGTTTTCATGGATTTAATGAACCAGATTTTTAGACAGTATTTGGATCGGTTTGTAGTCGTGTTTATAGATGATATTTTGATCTATTCACGTAATGAAACTAAGCATGCCGAACATTTGAGATTAGTGTTACAGATTTTACGAGACAAACAGCTTTATGCAAAGTGCAGTAAATGTGAATTCTGGTTACGTGAAGTTAGCTTTTTGGGACATGTTGTATCCGCATCGAGTATCCGGGTTGATCCGAGCAAAATTTTAGCTATACTTGATTGGAAACCTCCGAGGAATGTTTCGAAAGTTTGGAGCTTTTTGGGACTTGCTGGGTATTATAGACGATTCGTGAAAGGGTTCTCGATGATAGCAACACTATTAACAAAGCTGCTTCAGAAATATGTTAAATTTGAGTGGTCAGAAAAACGTCAGAAAAGTTTTGATCAGTTTTAAGCTCTTTTGACTGAAGCCCCAGTGTTAGTTCAGCCGAAAGCCGGTAAAGAATTTGTGATCTATAGTGATGCCTCTTTGAACGGTTTGGGTTGTGTTTTGATGCAAGAAGGTAGTGTTGTTGCTTATGCCTCGAGACAGTTAAAGCCTCACGAGTGAAACTATCCGACTCATGATCTCGAATTAGCTGCTACAGTTTTTGCTTTAAAAATTTGGCATCACTACTTGTTCGGAGAGAAATGTCATGTTTATTACGATCATAAAAGCCTCAAATACTTGATGAATGTGACAGCCCTATTTCGACCCTAGTCCGGAAGTGGTTTCGGGACCGCTAAACCGAGTCAAAGAAATTTTTGATTATAATATTTTATGTCCAAAATAGGTGAACATTACATGTGTGAATTTGTGTGCTATGATTTTGTCAAATTGCATGTGTTTTAAATTAAAGGACTTATGTGGGAAGAATTAACTTTATGTATGGCTAAATTGAAGAAGAGTAATTGCATAATTTTGTCAAATACATGGATTTGCATGTCAAATTTACCTTTTTGAGGTGAGTGGCCAGCCATGATATGATAAGGTGCACTAAGTGTGAATTTCTTTAATTATTTTTATTTATATTTTAGTTAGAACTGATTAAATAGTGAAAAACAAAATGGGAAAAAGAATTTTGTTCATCCTTTCTTCTTCCTAGCCGAAACTTGATGAAAGAAAAGGGAAAAATATCCCTAAAGCATTCGGCACCTTCGTTTGACTATTAAGCTCAAGAGCACATAGGGACAGCTTCGGATAAAGGGAAGACCAAGGTCACGGAATAATCAAATCGAAATTTCTCAGAAAGATACGAGGTAAGTTCTTGAGTAATGAATGTTAGCTCATAATTATGATGAAATTATAGTACATATGTGAATGTATAAATTCAGACTTAAAAGGCCATATTCGAATGTGGTTGTGGAAAGGATAATCTGAGCAAATGTTGGAAAACCGAATGTTAACCTTTGCTTTTGTTATATCTTGAAGTGAATCTGTACCCCTCATTTATGATCAGTGAATCAGATTTTTGTATGGGTCGTAAACATGCTGTGATTGTCTTTGAGTATTGGAAATGATTTCAAAGTGATATGATATAAATGTACATGTATGATTAATAATTGGGGATTTACATCCGAGCTTAGACTCGAAGGGCTTACGAGCCAGTGATATATCTGAGCTTAGACTCGAAGGGCTTACAAGCCAGTGATACATCCGAGCTTAGACTCGAAGGGCTTTTGAGCCAGTGATATGACCGGACTTAGTTTCGAAGGGCTCCAGAGCCAGTGTTAAAGACCGGGCTTGGTCCCGAAGGGCATCTGTGCCAACATCGTACCCTAGGTTAGAAGTTTCATGAGTATTCGTGCAAGAAATTATTTAATGAATGTCAGAATAAATCTAAGCAATGTACTACCCATCGTAAGATAGTTAGGTACATATCTCAATCTTGTTCAAGAACTTGATTGCCTTTGGTTTGTGAATGTAACACCCTATACCCCCGTCCGTCGCCGGAATAGGATATCGAGGTATTACTAAACTAAACGTAACTTACCGAATTTCATAGATACATATCAGGCATAGATTCGATTATACATTATATTACGATTAATGATTTACTTAAATTTCTATTTCCAAACAATCTACCTTTCAAAAGCTTCAACTAATGCAACCATATTACGTTCGATCACTATAGGAGTACTATCATAGTTGCAAAGTGACTACTTACCAATAGGTATGATAGAGTCTCTAAGTACAATTGAATTTCTTAGGTAGTAAGCAATCCTATTCGCATTAAAGTAATAATTCGCATAACATTTTATCAAAAACATATACTCAACTTAGAGATTAAACAAGCCATTTTCGCATGGCTAGGGTAATTACAACACAAAATATAATTCGGTTTAACAAAAGGAGATTAGCCTATACATGCCATTATTCTCAAAATAACCATCGAATGTACCAAAATAACGACGATAGTGTGGGTGATTTAAAGCTTCAATCCCTGAGTCCGTAGCTTTCAAAAGAGATCTATAAAACAGAGGAAACAAAGTAAACGGAGTAAGCATTACAATGCTTAGTAAGTTTTAAGCAATGACAACGGATAAAAATCAAATTATAACATAGTTGTTCGCATTTTCGTTTCCCACTTCTTTGGGTATGTCACCCCTTGACTGAATATACACATTCTCATCATGTACAACAGTCAAATAACTTTCACTTAATAGTGAGCTCATGTAAATATAGACGTATTGCATAATTTCACATAACATTTCACATTGACCAATTGCACGATAACCAATTTAATAGTCTCATATCATACTCACATAAACAATCGTATAATGACCGTATGATTTGGTCCAAAACAAGCTTGCATATAAGCTTAGGGTACATACCTGTATAACTTAGCGCTTTAAGCGCATTCATTAGCAATCGTTACCATGAAGTCTTTTAGTCTTAGACTTTACTCGCATCATCATCGAGACCTTTAGCTCAGATAAAATCTCCACACATAGCCATCGGGCCTTTACCTCGGATATAATCTCCGCACATAGCCATCGGGCCTTTACCCCGGATATAATCTCTGCATATAGCCATCGGGCCTTTACCCGAACATGATCTCTGCATATAGCCTTCGGGTCTTAACCCGGACATAGTCTCCACATGTAGTCATCGGGTCTTTAATCCTGGATTCACCTGACAGAGTCTCATACATAAGTATTCACATGTTACCACATTTCACATAGCAAGATCACATTTGTAATTCAATCAATTCATTCGCATACAAATGTATAACATGCTCATTGACTTTATGTCGTAAATATCATTCAAAACTCATATAGTTATACTCCTTTTTCTAGACTTTCGGCCCAATGAGCAAACATACATAAGCAATACATTTCAAATCCCAATTTCAGTTTCTTTCTCTATGAGCCATTTGGCTATATAGCAAACGTGTATAAGGTTTCTTTCTCAATGGGACATCGTTCAACTATCATGCATGTATATCATGGCATTTTAAATTAAATACCAAATTCAATTACTCAAAACTTACCTTGAACCTTCCCGAGCAACTATGAGTTAGCTATTCGACCACTTTAGCCTTCCCTTTATCCGAACTTGTCCCTCTATGCTCTTGAGCTAAATAAAATATTTAATTTTATTAATCCTTATTCAAACATCTCAATTGATCATTTTCACTTATAGTCAAATAAGGAACGCATATACTTCTCATCGCAAACACACACATTTGGCCAATCACATATATATCACAAGTCACTACAAGCTGACTTCCTGAGCAACATTCACTAAATTATTCAAAACTAGAGCTACAAAACTCCAAATCAAGTTCTGTAAATTTTCCCTGAAACTAGAATCATGCACCTTTCTACCATAAAATTTCCAGAATTTTTGAATTGACCAATTAATACAGTTTAATCTTCAAATTTACCCCTGATTCACTGTCGGACAGTTCTGACCCTTTCATACTAAAGTTCAATTATCTCTTAGTTCAGGTCTCAGATAAGGTTCTTGTATATTTCTATTGAAAATAGACTCATTAAGGATTCTAAGCATATAAATTATATCTCATGGATGTTTTTGTACAATTTATAGTGATTTTATCAAAACAGAACAGGGGATTTCAGTGTCATTCTGACCCTATCTCGTCCAACTTCAAAAATCTCACTATAGGCAATTATTTTTCTTTCACGGTTTCCTTTATAAGAAACTAGATTCATTAGGCTTTAATTACATAATTTATTCAGCCTCTAATTCAGCTCCCACAATTTATGGTGATTTTTCCAAAACACGTTACTGCTGCTGTACCAAGCAGATTTATACAAATTCATTTCTAATATAAAACACTAATTTCATACCATTTTTAACCATGTAATCGAAAACATTAAACCACTCAAACAACCATAACCGAATACTCTCATCTTTGATTTATTCATTCAATTTAAACCTTTCCTTGACCAATTAACACATTCGGCCATTAATATAAGCTAAATTAACAATCACGTCTTTACCTACAACATATAGCATGAAAATTTCCCAACTAAGTACCAATACCCGTATACTATTTTAACTATTTTAGTACTCTTTGCATATGTCTAACAAACTCCACATCAACCCTCATAGCCGTGTACCATTTGTCCTTAAGGCCTCATTTATTAAGATTTATTAACTTAAAACTCAACTAACAACCAAATTAAGCATCAAAAACATAGAACTCTCAAAATATAACACATTAAAATTCATGACCGAAAGTACAATATGCATCTATTTTGAAATTGACGTTTTGGGCTAGTTATGATGTTAAATAACAACTCCAAATATGCTAAAATTATGAAGAATTACATCAGCTTACCTTTGATCCAAGCTAAACCATGGCCGAACCTCTTATCTCTTTTCTTTTTCTTTTTACTTATTGTTTTGGCAATAATAAAAAAAAAAAAAACAAGGAGACAATACTTTGTTTTTATCGCCCTTTACTTATATTATAATCATGTTATATATATTACAACATATATTAAGTTTTACTTATCATTATTATAAAGCATATAATATCATTTCATCTACTTCCACTACCGAATGCTTAACAAAATGGTTTATTAACCATGCAAATGCCCCCAAATTTGGAAATTCTCACTTTCGGCCACATATGCATAATTTAACATTCAAATATCCTTTTTCTCAAATCACTCACACGGCAAACATTCATTTTCCAGCATTTTAATACTCCACATTTGCTCAATTCAATACTCAAGTTCAAATTCGGCTCACACACATATAAATACTAACAATTAGACACTAGCTTTGCATTTCACCAAATAGCCGATTGCTATTAAACAAATAAGCCATAAATATTCAATTCTTTAAAATTTGAGCTCACAAATTCCAATTTCCCTAAGCTTCAACATCATAGAGTCCATTAAAACTCCATTTATCAATTTCTATTTCAAAAACGTAATGCACCAACATGACCGAATACTTCATGCTCCATGAACACCAAAAATTTTCACATGGGTCTTGTTGTGAGCTTCAAAACCAACCAAAATTCACAAATTTTCAGAGTTTGTTTTCTTTCACGGACGCCTAGCTACAATCTCAGTCTACTTATCAAAGTTTCTATAGTTCAGTAATACCCTAACTAAAGTATCATAATAGAGTCTTAGTCAGGCATATAATCAGAATTTCAGAATTAATCAGAAAAGTTTAGAAAACTTACAGGCTTGGGCCGGAGATTTGGTGTGCCACTCTTTAGAAAAAATTACATAGGAAAACTTAATTTATTCTTTGGAAATAAATCATTTATGTACGAAAGGAGTTTATCAAAATAAGTTCCAATTAATTTTGAAAACAATTGTTAAAAACATGATCTTTCGAAAATCTTTGTTCTTATTGTTTGAAAACTTCCATTTTTAGACCCGATCCACAGCCGAGTTGTTGCAACCTGGCTCTGATACCACTAAATGTAACACCCCAAACCCAATTTGGACGTTATGACCAGATCTGGTGTGTCCCATAAACCTACAACTAAGTTTATGACCTTTTGCTTGTTGTGACTTAGGTGATATTTTTATTAAAACAACAAGTTTGTGAAAAGTCATTTTGTTAAGCCTTTAGATTATCCATATCTTGAACTTGTTGAGTTTTGAAAACGTTCTTAAGAATTCAAAAACCCACGCAGCCTATAACCAGCAGTTTCGATAAAATATGAATTAAACCATTAAAATGAAACCAATAAAGAAATTTAAATAGCGGCCTTATTACAATTAAAACCCAAAATAGCATAATAAAATACTTAGAATGAACGAAAACCGAATTTGCAGATGCGTGGCCACTCTGGATCTCTCACAGCTCCAAGCCTAATATGGTTGAGGGTTACCTACAAAGATGAAACTAAGGGGGGTGAGTTTGATAACTCAGTGTATAACATAATCTCAACCATCGTCCAAAACAGATCAAGCCTCAGAATCAGAGTTAATTGGGCCTTGGCCCATTATAGAAATCAGGTTAAGCCCATAGGCCGATAACAGATACAGATCAGATATAATATGCAAACAGAAAGCCCAACCCCAATCCATCCATAACACCCCCATACCAGCCTTACACCATGTGGGGAGGCTACTCGACCCACCCAACCGCTACACACCATAGAAATTTACGGCGAGGCTGCCAGATATTGTGACGAGGTCACCAGATACAGATATTGTGGCGAGGCCACCAGAATAGATATATATATGTGGCAAGGCCACCAGATTATAGCGAGGCTGCCAGAACGCTTCCTCCATCATAAAAGCCCATACCCCATGCAACAGATGTAACATACTATAGCATGCAACATACAGCATCTCATGCATCAGATATTTTCAGATTAAGTGATAAATCATACAGATACATAATATTATACATTTCGTACAGAATTGGCTCTAGAGGTATAATGGTCTTTTACACCTAGGGGTATTTTGGTAATTTTCTGTATTTAAGGGTATTTTTGTCCTTATCCATATTTTCAGAGATTTTATGTTTGTTCAATTAACTATTAGTCTATAGATATCCACAGAAGTCCATTTAAGCTTAAGTTCCAATTCCGCCCTTTTCAGCCTAAAACCCCTAATGGGCCATACTGTGTCCACTAGTGTCTTAAGCCTGCTAAGTCCAATCTTTAGATTCAGTTTACCAATTTAACCATGTTATTATTAACCACGTTGCCAGAAAGCCTCTAACAGTCATTTTACCGATTTGGGCTCGGAAGCCCTGTGGGCCCACCTTTGGCCCATCGAAGCCCATCTTACCGAAATGCTCGAAATTTCTCCTTCTGCAATTTTGCTACCGTAAATTCCTAGTGACCACAATAGAGTATTCGGCTACTCTTAGGTCCTTCCAAGACCGATTTCTCGATCACATTCGGTTAATTTTTCGATTATTACGGCATTTGCCGTTCTAGTCTATGATAGAGATACGTTACACACCTGTTAGCTGTCGAAGTGTTGAAGAACCCACGTATAAATAGCCTACAATTGAACACTAATGTATTAGCCTAAAACTCGATAACTAATAAGGCATATTTCTCCTTACCAAAATCGGCCAACATGGCCCAAGACTTCCAAAGTTCTTACCTTTTTGTCGAAAAGAAAAATAGACTAAGTCTATGAGCCCAACTGTGCCACCCTTCGAGTCCTTGCAAGGTGCCCCTTTTGTCTACGCTAGCACAACAACATCAAAGCAAGAGACCACAAATGCCTTAGTCCAATGATAGCCACCCTCACAAGGGTTTTAACTTAAACCTTAATTAGAGATTTAACGAAAGAACTAGATTGAGAACTTACCAAAGTGCTAATCGGTTCAAGAAGTGTCTTTAAGTGCCCTCTTAATCACGATCTAAGTAAAAGAAAGAAAGAATTGAGAGTAGAGAGAATTCGGCCAAGCACAATAAGGATTTTGGCTTATGGAAGGGTTTAGAAGAAAAAGAATAAGAGTAATCGGTTTTGACAAAGAGAAATCGGTATGGAGATTTCGGTTAAGAGTCTGTCGACAGAGGGTTGAAGAAGAGAAGTAAAAGAAAGCTTTGTTTGCTTCGGCAAGGACAGGAGACAACAGTGTAGGTTTCAGTTTATGAGTGCAAGATGAGAAGGAGATGAAAATAGGAGAAGAAGAAGAATAACAAAAGTGTTTTCGGTCTGAAGAAAGAAATCGGCAGGGAGTCTTTTGGGGTGTGAGATTCGGCTACTTGATTAGGAAAGTAGAAAAATAACAGAAGGGTGCCCTAATGTACCTACTAGAAATGGTAAGAGAAGAGAAAATGCAAAAACCTAAGGGAAATCGGCACATAAACTCCCAATTGCCAAAAAATGCCTTACCCAACTTGAATTGCCGATTCTTCACTGGAGAGTCCCTTGGCCAGCCACTTTCATTCAAATTCAAAAGTCCTTAATTTGCTCCTTGATTCACTCCTATGACCGATTCAAATTTCACCCCAAGCAGAGTTCAACTCTTCTTCAAACTCTTACCTGTTCAAACACAAAAATTAAACACCACACATGCTCACTCTGGGACTTGAACCTTGGACCTCCAAGCTCACTTAGGCGCCACTTTTATAGCTCCTAAGTGGCGTCATATTGCCACTCCACCACTGGCCAGCTTATGCCTCATTTCACACATATTTTCTTATCACACCTACTTCCAAGAGACCCCTATCTCCTAAGTCAAAAATACAAAATTTTGCCGAGTTTCTAACCAACACCTGGGTCTTCCATAGGCCCATTAACACTCCCCAAACATGCATTACACACCTAGATACCAAAGTTCAAACATTTTATCAGATGAACAACAATCTAAGAGAAACCCGAAAATTAGGGCGTTACACTGAGTTAGTTGCTAAGTTCCTTACATAGCCCATGTTGAAATTTTTAAGTTCTTGGTTAATTAAGCATTCGGCCATGGAAGATAGGAATAAGATGAGTGGTGTTTTAGTGTTTTTTTTTTTTTTTGAAGTAGAAATGGTTGTAATATGAATTGTGGAGTTGTTAATTGTGATATATGTATGGTTTTAAGGCATTAACGATGTTCGGTCCTTATGGAAAATTTGAGAGATTGTGAGTAAAACACCGAATGTGTTGTAGAATTATTTAATGTTCATTTATGTGATATTCGGCCTTGGGAGATTTAGGTATAAAGTTTGAATGTTAAAATTTTAGTATATGTATGTACAATTGCCGAATGTGAAATTAAATGATGAGATGAGTAAAATGTATGATATATTTATGTGTCATATGTTTGGAATATGCTTAAGGTTTAAAGTAATATCATGTAAAGCTCATGATTGTTCCTTTGGTAAATTTGATTATATGTGGTTGATGAATATATCAAGGTTATAAATAGTTAATGATTTATTATTGAGATGCATATTTTGTAACATGAATTGTTTTGAACAATGCTTATAAAATAATTTTGTATTCGGCTATGAAATGAAATAATTAGGTGATGATTAAAGTCATTTATAAATCAGCTATGGCGTTTAAATTTTGTCATCAAGTGTTAGTTATATGATAACTTTGGATTTTTGGTATTAGACATACGTGATTTAAGTTATGCTATGAAAAATTTGATTAAGAAATGTGGTTTTTGTGTCGATTTGAAATGGCACGTTTAAATGAGTAAATTGATTTGGTAATAATTAGATAAGCGTACATGTATATATGATTAAGGCATTGAAACTGTAATGATAAGCATGAGATTTGGTTTATAGCATATTTATATAGATATAGTACATATTGAATGTTGTATAGAATGACCGAATATGAAATAATTTAGCTTGATTGTGTGACTGAAATTTTGGCATGAAGTAAAGCATATAAAATTAGTATATGAATTATGTGTGTTCTTAGTTGTTATATGTGCTTAAAATGGTAAGGTATCAAGGTTATATACGCATGGTTTTGTAACTAGGAAGAAGTATGTTTAGTTTTAAATTATGTTAGGTTAAATGCAATTAATGCCGCATAAGTGAGTGATGATAAAATTTGTGTTTTGGTTGATATTGTTTGAGTATATATGTGCAATATGCTTGGTAATAAATGGCAATACATTCGGCCATATTATATTATATTCAAGGTTACATTTTTGTATGTGGATGTTATTTGATTTATAAGTTATCGAATGAAAGTAATGAGTTGATAAGGTGATTAAACTAGTTTAAATTTAGTTGAATTAAGCTCAAGAGCCAAACTCGGATAAGGGGAAAGTGAAACTCGTGGATTAACCGATCCCTAATAGTTCGACGACAGTAGAGGTAAGTTCTTAAGTATTAAGGATTAATTCTTTATTTTGTATACCTAAGGGTTAAACGAAAATAGCAAATAAGATGTTTGATTTCATATAGTGAAAGAGCCGAATGAAAAATGACTTAATGTTATAAGCTGAATGTGGATAATAGACCTATGTTAGAATGGATATGATAATGTGATGTGCTAAAAGGTATGTTATGATGAGTGAATCATGCTATATGTGCTTATTTCAAACGTACAAAAAATATATATGTATGTATATGCTTTGGCTATATACGAACTTGAAGCATATGATACGAAAGTATGTGAAATATGTGAGTTGGTTATAATAATAATGTGATAATCGGGCTTTGGCCTAGCAAGCTATAAGCTGGTGTTATTATCGGGCTTCGAGCCTAGCAGGTGAAATGCCAGTGAAGACCTATCGGACTTATAAAGTCTAGCAGGCCTTAGGCCGGAGATGAACTCAGGGTTGTACCTAGCAGGCGACATGCCGGTGAAGACATATCAGACTTATAAAGTCTAGCAGGCCTTAGGCCGGTGATGAACTCAGGGTTATACCTAACAGGTAATTGCCGGTGAGTTAGTAAAAGTTTAAGACAATGAAGTTTTGTGCTAATATGACAAGTGAATTAGTTCAATACATTAAGTTGGTCAGGTATGTGTTATATACTTATACATGTTAGACCTATCAGAATTGAATCAAGAATGTGAAATGAGGAGCATATGTGACAATGTCATATATATATGCGTGTATTCGGTTATGGAGAAAAGTTTATGATATTATGTGATATACCATTTAGATATGAATGATGACAGTAACTGTGGATATGAAATGGTACATTGATTGAATTCAATTGAATTAAAGTTGACACTGAGGTATTTAAATGCCTATTCCTATATGAGTTCAAAATTAAATGGAATAATATGCTATATGTGCATATATGTGAATGTTCATATTCGACCAAATGGTATTGTACCGTGAATGAAATGAAATGTTATATGTGATTTCAAATAATTGGTTATAATTGAGTTCAATTGTTTAAATTGCTTAAGACTTACTAAGCTTACGAAAGCTTACTCCTAATACGTTTCTCTTTTTTTTTAGATCGTTGGCTCCAGCTACAAGCTCGGGGATCATCAGCATTTCGTCACATTATCTACTATTTTGGTACTACTATGATTTGGATTTAGCTTATGGCATGTATAGAATACACTATTAGTGGAAAGATACTTTGATTAATGTATATAAGCCATACGAATATGGCATCTTTTGAATGTTTTTATAAGTTTTAAATTTTGATCTTTGATTGTGTTTAGTATGTATATAAATGTTAATGATCTTAAGTCTAAGTGAATGTACAAATGTGGTGCCTTGGTTTGGAAATGCTTCATAACCCACTCCGACGATGGATACGGGTTATAGGGGTGTTACATTTTATTGGTATCAGAGCTACGGTTTAGTCGATTTTAGGACTAACGTAGCACTGTGAGCCTGGCTATACGTGCCATAAAGTGATAATACGATAGTGTAATGATTTCTGACAGTTGAAATGTGTTTTTCGTATAGTAATGAATTCTGATCCCGATCGAGCGGTAGCTGATGACGTTAAGAGCATAGCGCCTACTCTTGCACAGGAAACAGCGCCAGTTAACTCTCAGCAAAATGTGAGCAGGTGAGATGATGAGGCTAAGTAAGCCTTCTGTACTATGATGACCGACTGGTTCACTCAATTCATTCAAACTAATCCGACTGGTTCACAACCCCACCCCCGAATAACCCAATTTCGATACCTGTTGTGCCCCCTGTGACCGATTCATTGAGATTGTGTAAGCTTGCTGTTGATAAAATTAGAAAATATGGGGCTGAATAGTTTAGAGCTACTATTAACGATGACGCAGAGCGGGCCGAGATGTGGCTTGATAATACTATCTGAGTGTTCGATGAGCTATCGTGTACCCCTAACAAGTGTTTGAAATGTGTTGTGTCTTTGCTACAAGATGCTGCTTATCACTGGTGGAATACCTTAGTTTCAGTCGTATCGAAAGAACGGGTCACCTGGGAATTCTTTCTCACAGAATTTCGTAAAAAGTATATCAGCCAAAGATTCATCGATCAAAAACGTAAAGAGTTTCTTGAGCTTGAATAGGGTCGAATGACCATTACAGAATATGAACGAGAATTTGTAAGGCTCAGTAGATATGCCCGTGAATGTATTTCGTCCAAAGCCATTATGTGCAAACACTTTGAAGATGGGTCGAATGAGGATTTTAAGTTGTTGGTTGGTATTCTGGAAATCAAAGAGTTTGTTGTACTTGTTGAGCGAGCTTGCAAAGCTGAAGAACTCAAAATTAAGGAAAGAAAAGTTGAAGCTGGAGATAGAGAATTCCATAAGAGATCTTCGGGGAAAACTTCCCGGTAGACCTCAAAGAAATTTTGAGATGAATCGGGCCAATCCAAGAATACTTCGGGCTTTTTTAGACGAGACCACGATCGACCTCCTGTGAGTACACAAGCCACCTCCGTTGCCAGTTTGGGTAATGATCATCAGGACAGATCTGAGTGCAAGCATTGTGGTAAATGGCATTTGGGGACTATAGATTGCGTGACCGCTCCTGTGATAAATGTGGATCAGCTGATCACTTTATTAGAGATTGTCCGAAATTAGTTGAGCAGAATGTTAGTCAGAGTTGGAGACCTACTAATACTGCAGCACATGGTAGACCACCTAGACATACGGGTAATGCTGGTGGCAGTTAGAGGGGGACTAAAGACACGGCTATTTGATCCGAGGCTCGTGCACCTGCTAGAGCTTATGCCATTCGCGCTTGTGAGGAGGCCTCTTCTCTAGATGTTATTACTGGTACCTTCACTCTTCATGATACTGATGTTATTGCTTTAATTGAACATGGTTCGACTCATTCCTATGTGTGTGAAACTTTGGCATCCAGTAAGACTCTACCTATTGAGTCTACTGAATTTGTGATTCGAGTGTCAAACCCATTGGGCCGGTGTGTGTTAGTAAACAAAGTATGCAAGAATTGTCCTCTAATGATTTGAGATTTTTGTTTCTGGGCTGATTTGATGTTATTGCCATTTGATGAGTTCGATATCATTCTCGGTATGGATTGGTTGACTGTGCACGATGCCGTAGTGGATTGCAAAAGAAAAGAAATTGATTTGCAATGTTCGAGTGGTGAAATAATTCGAGTTGAGTTTACTGATGTGAACGGGTTACCGGTAGTATATCTTCGATGATGGCTCAGAAGTATGTGAAAAAGGGATGTGAAGCTTATCTGGCATATGTTCTGGATAGTAAAGTATCAGAAAGAAAACTTGAAACCGTACCTGTGGTTTGTGAATATTTGGATGTATTACCCGAGGAATTACCTGGTTTGCCACCTGTTCGAGAAGTAGAGTTTGGTATAGATTTAGTACCCGGAACGACTCCAATTTTGATAGCTCTGTATCGTATGGCATCGACCGAATTAAAAGAATTGAAATCTCAGTTGCAAGAATTGACAGATAGAGGTTTCGCTCGACCGAGTTTCTCTCCCTATGGTGCACCAGTATTGTTTGTGAAAAAGAAAGACAGAACTATGAGAATGTGCATCGATTATCATCAACTTAATAAAGTCACAATAAAGAATAAATATCCGTTGCTGCGACTTTATGATTTATTCGATCAACTAAAGGGAGCTTCAGTATTTTTAAAGCTAGACTTGAGATCTGGCTATTATCAGTTGCGAGTTAGAGACTTTGATGTGCCTAAAACTGTTTTCAGAATGAGGTACAGACACTACGAGTTCTTGGTGATGCCGTTTGGGCTCACTAATGCCGCTACAGTTTTCATGGATTTAATGAACCAGATTTTTAGACAGTATTTGGATCGGTTTGTAGTCGTGTTTATAGATGATATTTTGATCTATTCACGTAATGAAACTAAGCATGCCGAACATTTGAGATTAGTGTTACAGATTTTGCGAGACAAACAGCTTTATGCAAAGTTCAAGAAATGTGAAATCTGGTTACGTGAAGTTAGCTCTTTGGGACATGTTGTATCCGCATCGGGTATACGGGTTGATCCAAGCAAAATTTTAGCTATACTTGATTGGAAACCTCCGAGGAATGTTTCGAAAGTTTGGAGCTTTTTGGGACTTGCTGGGTATTATAGACGATTCGTGAAAGGGTTCTCGATGATAGCAACACTATTAACAAAGCTGCTTCAGAAAGATGTTAGATTTGAGTGGTCAGAAAAACGTCAGAAAAGTTTTGATCAGTTTTAAGCTCTTTTGACTGAAGCCTCAGTGTTAGTTCAGCTGAAAGCCGGTAAAGAATTTGTGATCTATAGTGATGCCTCTTTGAACGGTTTGGGTTGTGTTTTGATGCAAGAAGGTAGTGTCGTTGCTTATGCCTCGAGATAGTTAAAGCCTCACGAGCGAAACTATCCGACTCATGATCTCGAATTAGCTGCTACAGTTTTTGCTTTACAAATTTGGCATCACTACTTGTTCGGAGAGAAATGTCATGTTTATTCCGATCATAAAAGCCTCAAATACTTGATGACTGTGACAGCCCTATTTCGACCCTAGTCCGAAAGTGGTTTCGGGACCGCTAAACCGAGTCAAAGAAATTTTTGATTATAATATTTTATGTCCAAAATAGGTGAACATTACATGTGTGAATTTGTGTGCTATGATTTTGTCAAATTGTATGTGTTTTAAATTAAAGGACTTATGTGGGAAGAATTAACTTTATGTATGGCTAAATTGAAGAAGAGTAATTGCATAATGTTGTCAAATACATGGATTTGCATGTCAAATTTACCTTTTTGAGGTGAGTGGCCAGCCATGATATGATAAGGTGCACTAAGTGTGAATTTCTTTAATTATTTTTATTTATATTTTAGTTAGAACTGATTAAATAGTGAAAAACAAAATGGGAAAAAGAATTTTGTTCATCCTTTCTTCTTCCTAGCCGAAACTTGATGAAAGAAAAGGGAAAAATATCCCTAAAGCATTCGGCACCTTCGTTTGACTATTAAGCTCAAGAGCACATAGGGACAGCTTCGGATAAAGGGAAGACCAAGGTCACGGAATAATCAAATCGAAATTTCTCAGAAAGATACGAGGTAAGTTCTTGAGTAATGAATGTTAGCTCATAATTATGATGAAATTATAGTACATATGTGAATGTATAAATTCAGACTTAAAAGGCCATATTCGAATGTGGTTGTGGAAAGGATAATCTGAGCAAATGTTGGAAAACCGAATGTTAACCTTTGCTTTTGTTATATCTTGAAGTGAATCTGTACCCCTCATTTATGATCAGTGAATCAGATTTTTGTATGGGTCGTAAACATTCTGTGATTGTCTTTGAGAATTGGAAATGATTTCAAAGTGATATGATATAAATGTACATGTATGATTAATAATTGGGGTTTTACATCCGAGCTTAGACTCGAAGGGCTTACGAGCCAGTGATATATCTGAGCTTAGACTCGAAGGGCTTACAAGCCAGTGATACATCCGAGCTTAGACTCGAAGGGCTTTTGAGCCAGTGATATGACCGGACTTAGTTTCGAAGGGCTCTAGAGCCAGTGTTAAAGACCGGGCTTGGTCCCGAAGGGCATCTGTGCCAACATCGTACCCCAGGTTAGAAGTTTCATGAGCATTCGTGCAAGAAATTATTTAATGAATGTCGGAATAAATCTAAGCAATGTACTACCCATCGTAAGATAGTTAGGTACATATCTCAATCTTGTTCAAGAACTTGATTGCCTTTGGTTTGTGAATGTAACACCCTATACCCCCGTCCGTCGACGGAATAGGATATTGAGGTATTACTAAACTAAACGTAACTTACCGAATTTCATAGATACATATCAGGCATAGATTCGATTATACATTATATTACGATTAATGATTTACTTAAATTTCTATTTCCAAACAATCTACCTTTCAAAAGCTTCAACTAATGCAACCATATTACGTTCGATCACTATAGGAGTACTATCATAGTTGCAAAGTGACTACTTACCAATAGGTATGATAGAGTCTCTAAGTACAATTGAATTTCTTAGGTAGTAAGCAATCCTATTCGCATTAAAGTAATAATTCGCATAACATTTTATCAAAAACATATACTCAACTTAGAGATTAAACAAGCCATTTTCGCATGGCTAGGGTAATTACAACACAAAATATAATTTGGTTTAACAAAAGGAGATTAGCCTATACATGCCATTATTCTCAAAATAACCATCGAATGTACCAAAATAACGACGATAGTGTGGGTGATTTAAAGCTTCAATCCCTGAGTCCGTAGCTTTCAAAAGAGATCTATAAAATAGAGGAAACAAAGTAAACGGAGTAAGCATTACAATGCTTAGTAAGTTTTAAGCAATGACAACGGATAAAAATCAAATTATAACATAGTTGTTCGCATTTTCGTTTCCCACTTCTTTGGGTATGTCACCCCTTAACCGAATATACACATTCTCATCATGTACAACAGGCAGATAACTTTCACTTAATAGTGAGCTCATGTAAATATAGACGTATTGCATAATTTCACATAACATTTCACATTGACCAATTGCACGATAACTAATTTAATAGTCTCATATCATACTCACATAAACAATCGTATAATAACCGTATGATTTGGTCCAAAACAAGCTTGCATATAAGCTTAGGGTACATACCTGTATAACTTAGCGCTTTAAGCGCATTCATTAGCAATCGTTACCATGAAGTCTTTTAGTCTTAGACTTTACTCGCATCATCATCGAGACCTTTAGCTCAGATAAAATCTCCACACATAGCCATTGGGCCTTTACCTCGGATATAATCTCTGCACATAGCCATCGGGCCTTTACCTCGGATATAATCTCTGTATATAGCCATCGGGCCTTTACCCGGACATGATCTCCGCATATAGCCTTCGGGTCTTAACCCGGACATAGTCTCCACATATAGTCATCGGGTCTTTAATCCCGGATTCACCTCACAGAGTCTCATACATAAGTATTCACATGTTACCACATTTCACATAGCAAGATCACATTTGTAATTCAATCAATTCATTCGCATACAAATGTATAACATGCTCATTGACTTTATGTCGTAAATATCATTCAAAACTCATACAGTTATACTCCTTTTTCTAGACATTCGGCCCAATGAGCAAACATACATAAGCAATACATTTCAAATCCCAATTTCAGTTTCTTTCTCTATGAGCCATTTGGCTATATAGCAAACGTGTATAAGGTTTCTTTCTCAATGGGACATCGTTCAACTATCATGCATGTATATCATGGCATTTTAAATTAAATACCAAATTCAATTACTCAAAACTTACCTTGAACCTTCCCGAGCAACTATGAGTTAGCTATTCAACCACTTTAGCCTTCGCTTTATCCGAACTTGTCCCTCTATGCTCTTGAGCTAAATAAAATATTTAATTTTATTAATCCTTATTCAAACATCTCAATTGATCATTTTCACTTATAGTCAAATAAGGAACGCATATACTTCTCATCGCAAACACACACATTCGGCCAATCACATATATATCACAAGTCACTACAAGCTGACTTCCTGAGCAACATTCACTAAATTATTCAAAACTAGAGCTAAAAAAATCCAAATCAAGTTCCATAAATTTTTCCTGAAACTAGACTCATGCAACTTTCTACCATAAAATTTCCAGAATTTTTGAATTGACTAATTAATACAGTTTAATCTTCAAATTTACCCCTGATTCACTGTCAGACAGTTCTGACCCTTTCGTACTAAAGTTCAATTATCTCTTAGTTCAGGTCTCAGATAAGGTTCTTGTATATTTCTATTGAAAATAGACTCATTAAGGATTCTAAGCATATAAATTATATCTCATGGATGTTTTTGTACAATTTATAGTGATTTTATCAAAACAGAATAGGGGATTTCAGTGTCATTCTGACCCTATCTCGTCCAACTTCAAAAATCTCACTATAGGCAATTATTTTTCTTTCACGGTTTCCTTTATAAGAAACTAGATTCATTAGGCTTTAATTACATAATTTATTCAGCCTCTAATTCAGCTCCCACAATTTATGGCGATTTTTCCAAAACACATTACTGCTGCTTTGCCAAGCAGATTTATACAAATTCACTTCTAATATAAAACACTAATTTCATACCATTTTTAACCATGTAATCGAAAACATTAAACCACTCAAACAACCATAACCGAATACTCTCATCTTTGATTTATTCATTCAATTTAAACCTTTCCTTGACCAATTAACACATTCGGCCATTAATATAAGCTAAATTAACAATCACGTCTTTACTTACAACATATAGCATGAAAATTTCCCAACTAAGTACCAATACCCGTATACTATTTTAACTATTTTAGTACTCTTTGCATATGTCTAACAAACTCCACATCAACCGTCATAGCCGTGTACCATTTGTCCTTAAGGCCTCATTTATTAAGATTTATTAACTTAAAACTCAACTAACAACCAAATTAAGCATCAAAAACATAGAACTCTCAAAATATAACACATTAAAATTCATGACAGAAAGTACAATATGCATCTATTTTGAAATTGACGTTTTGGGCTAGTTATGATGTTAAATAACAACTCCAAATATGCTAAAATTACGAAGAATTACATCAGCTTACCTTTGATCCAAGCTAAACCATGGCCGAACCTCTTATCTCTTTTCTTTTTCTTTTTACTTATTGTTTTGGCAATAATAAAAAAAAAAAAACAAGGAGACAATACTTTGTTTTTATCGCCCTTTACTTATATTATAATCATGTTATATATATTATAACATATATTAAGTTTTACTTATCATTATTATAAAGCATATAATATCATTTCATCTACTTCCACTACCGAATGCTTAACAAAATGGTTTTTTAACCATGCAAATGCCCCCAAATTTGGAAATTCTCACTTTCGGCCACATATGCATAATTTAACATTCAAATATCCTTTTTCTCAAATCACTCACACGGCAAACATTCATTTTCCAGCATTTTAATACTCCACATTTGCTCAATTCAATACTCAAGTTCAAATTCGGCTCACACACATATAAATACTAACAATTAGACACTAGCTTTGCATTTCACCAAATAGCCGATTGCTATTAAACAAATAAGCCATAAATATTCAATTCTTTAAAATTTGAGCTCAAAAATTCCAATTTCCCTAAGCTTCAACATCATAGAGTCCATTAAAACTCCATTTATCAATTTCTATTTCAAAAACGTAATGCACCAACATGACCGAATACTTCATGCTCCATGAACACCAAAAATTTTCGCATGGGTCTTGTTGTGAGCTTCAAAACCAACCAAAATTCACAAATTTTCAGAGTTTGTTTTCTTTCACGGACGCCTAGCTACAATTTCAGTCTACTTATCAAAGTTTCTATAGTTCAGTAATACCCTAACTAAAGTATCATAATAGAGTCTTAGTCCGGCATATAATCAGAATTTTAGAATTAATCAGAAAAGTTCAGAAAACTTACAGGCTTGGGCCGGAGATTCGGTGTGCCACTCTTTAGAAAAAATTACATAGGAAAACTTAATTTATTTTTTGGAAATAAATCATTTATGTACGAAAGGAGTTTATCAAAATAAGTTCCAATTAATTTTGAAAACAATTGTTAAAAACATGATCTTTCGAAAATCTTTGTTCTTATTGTTTGAAAACTTCCATTTTTAGGCCCGATCCACAGCCGAGTTGTTGCAACCTGGCTGTGATACCACTAAATTTAACACCCCAAACCCAATCTGGACGTTATGACCAGATCTGGTGTGTCCCATGAACCTATAACTAAGTTTACGACCTTTTGCTTGTTGTGACTTAGGTGATATTTTTATTAAAACAGCAAGTTTGTGAAAAGTCATTTTGTTAAGCCTTTAGATTATCCATATCTTGAACTTGTTGAGTTTTGAAAACGTTCTTAAGAATTTGAAAACCCACGCAGCCTATAACCAGCAGTTTCGATAAAATATGAATTAAACCATTAAAATAAAACCAATAAAGAAATTTAAATAGCGGCCTTATTACATTAAAACCCAAAATAGCATAATAAAATACTTAGAATGAACGAAAACCGAATTTGCAGATGCGTGGCCACTCTAAATCTCTCACAGCTCCAAGCCTAATATGGTTGAGGGTTACCTGCAAAGATGAAACTAAGGGGGTGAGTTTGATAACTCAGTGTATAACATAATCTCAACCATCGTCCAAAACAGATCAAGCCTCAGAATCAGAGTTAATTGGGCCTTGGCCCATTACAGAAATCAGGTTAAGCCCATAGGCCCATAACAGATACAGATCAGATATAATATGCAAACAGAAAGCCCAACCCCAATCCATCCATAACACCCCCGTACCAGCCTTACACCATGTGGGGAGGCTACTCGACCCACCCAACCGCTACACACCACAGAAATTTACGGCGAGGCTGCCAGATATTGTGACGAGGTCACCAGATACAGATATTGTGGCGAGGCCACCAGAACAGATATATATATGTGGCAAGGCCCCCAGATTACAGCGAGGCTGCCAGAACGCTTCCTCCATCATAAAAGCCCATACCCAATGCAACAGATGTAACATACTATAGCATGCAACATACAGCATCTCATGCATCAGATATTTTCAGATTAAGTGATAAATCATACAGATACATAATATTATACATTTCGTACAGAATTGGCTCTAGGGGTATAATGGTCTTTTACACCTAGGGGTATTTTGGTAATTTTCCATATTTAAGGGTATTTTAGTCCTTATCCATATTTTCAGAGATTTTATGCTTGTTCAATTAACTATTAGTCTATAGATATCCACAGAAGTCCATTTAAGCTTAAGTTCTAATTCCGCCCTTTTCAGCCTAAAACCCCTAATGGGCCATACTGTGTCCACTAGTGTCTTAAGCCCGCTAAGTCCAATCTTTAGATTCAGTTTACCAATTTAACCATGTTATTATTAACCACGTTGCCAGAAAGCCTCTAACAGTCATTTTACCGATTTGGGCTCGGAAGCCCTGTGGGCCCACCTTTGGCCCATCGAAGCCCATCTTACCGAAATGCTCAAAATTTCTCCTTCTGTAATTTTGCTACCTTAAATTCCTAGATTGACCACAATAGAGTATTCGGCTACTCTTATGTCCTTCCAAGACCGGTTTTTCGATCACATTCGGTCAATTTTTCGATTATTACGGCCTTTGCCGTTCTAGTCTATGATAGAGATGCATTACACACCTGTTAGCTGTCGAAGTGTTGAAGAACCCACGTACAAATAGCCTACAATTGAACACTAATGTATTAGCCTAAAACTCGATAACTAATAAGGCATATTTCTCCTTACCAAAATCGGCCAACATGGCCCAAGACTTCCAAAGTTCTTACTTTTTTATCGAAAAGAAAAATAGACTAAGTCTATGAGCCCAACTGTGCCACCCTTTGAGTCCTTGCAAGGTCCCCCTTTTGTCTACACTAGCACAACAACATCAAAGCAAGAGACCACAAATGCCTTAGTCCAACGATAGCCACCCTCACAAGGGTTTTAACTTAAACCTTAATTAGAGATTTAACGAAAGAACTAGATTGAGTACTTACCAAAGTGCTAATCGGTTTAAGAAGTGTCTCTAAGTGCCCTCTTAATCACGATCTAAGTAAAAGAAAGAAAGAATTGAGAGTAGAGAGAATTCGGCCAAGCACAATAAGGGTTTTGGCTTATGGAAGGGTTTAGAAGAAAAAGAATAAGAGTAATCGGTTTTGACAAAGAGAAATCGGTATGGAGATTTCGGTCAAGAGTCTGTCGACAGAGGGTTGAAGAAGAGAAGTAAAAGAAAGCTTTGTTTGCTTCGGCAAGGATAGGAGACAACAGTGTAGGTTTCGGTTTATGAGTGCAAGATGAGAAGGAGATGAATATAGGAGAAGAAGAAGAATAACAAAAGTGTTTTTGGTCTGAAGAAAGAAATCAGCAGGGAGTCTTTTGGGGTGTGAGATTCAGCTACTTGATTAGAAAAGCAAAAAAATAACAGAAGGGTGCCCTAATGTACCTACTAGAAATGGCAAGAGAAGAGAAAATGCAAAAACCTAATGGAAATCGGCACATAAACTCCCAATTGCCAAAAAATGCCTTACCCAACTTGAATTTCCGATTCTTCACTGGAAAGTCCCTTGGCCGGCCACTTTCATTCAAATTCAAAAGTCCTTAATTTGCTCCTTGATTCACTCCTATGACCGATTCAAATTTCACCCCAAGCAGAGTTCAACTCTTCTTCAAACTCTTACCTGTTCAAACACAAAAATTAAACACCACACATGCTCACTCTGGGACTTGAACCTTGGACCTCCAAGCTCACTTAGGCGCCACTTTTATAGCTCCTAAGTGGCGTCATATTGCCACTCCACCACTGGCCAGCTTATGCCTCATTTCACACATATTTTCTTATCACACCTACTTCCAAGAGACCCCTATCTCCTAAGTCAAAAATACAAAATTTTGCCGAGTTTCTAACCAACACCTGGGCCTTTCATAGGCCCATTAACACTCCCCAAACATGCATTACACACCTAGATACCAAAGTTCAAACATTTTATCAGATGAACAACAATCTGAGAGAAACCCAAAAATTAGGGCGTTACACTGAGTTAGTTGCTAAGTTCCTTACATAGCCCATGTTGAAATTTTTAAGTTCTTGGTTAATTAAGCATTCGGCCATGGAAGATAGGAATAAGATGAGTGGTGTTTTAGTGTTTTTTTTTTTTGAAGTAGAAATGGTTGTAATATGAATTGTGGAGTTGTTAATTGTGATATATGTATGGTTTTAAGGCATTAACGATGTTCGGTCCTTATGGAAAATTTGAGAGATTGTGAGTAAAACACCGAATGTGTTGTAGAATTATTTAATGTTCATTTATGTGATATTCGGCCTTGGGAGATTTAGGTATAAAGTTTGAATGTTAAAATTTTAGTATATGTATGTACAATTGCCGAATGTGAACTTAAATGATGAGATGAGTAAAATGTATGATATATATATGTGTCATATGTTTGGAATATGCTTAAGGTTTAAAGTAATATCATGTAAAGCTCATGATTGTTCCTTTGGTAAATTTGATTATATGTGGTTGATGAATATATCAAGGTTATAAATAGTTAATGATTTATTATTGAGATGCATATTTTGTAACATGAATTGTTTTGAACAATGCTTATAAAATAATTTTGTATTCGGCTATGAAATGAAATAATTAGGTGATGATTAAAGTCATTTATAAATCAGCTATGGCGTTTAAATTTTGTCATCAAGTGTTAGTTATATGATAACTTTGGATTTTTGGTATTAGACATACGTGATTTAAGTTACGCTATGAAAAATTTGATTAAGAAATGTGGTTTTTGTGTCGATTTGAAATGGCACGTTTAAATGAGTAAATTGATTTGGTAATAATCAGATAAGCGTACATGTATATATGATTAAGGCATTGAAACTGTAATGATAAGCATGAGATTTGGTTTATAGCATATTTATATAGATATATTACATATTGAATGTTGTATAGAATGACCGAATATGAAATAATTTAGCTTGATTGTGTGACTGAAATTTTGGCATGAAGTAAAGCATATAAAATTAGTATATGAATTATGTGTGTTCTTAGTTGTTATATGTGCTTAAAATGGTAAGGTATCAAGGTTATATACGCATGGTTTTGTAACTAGGAAGAAGTATGTTTAGTTTTAAATTATGTTAGGTTAAATGCAACTAATGCCGCATAAGTGAGTGATGATAAAATTTGTGTTTTGGTTGATATTGTTTGAGTATATATGTGCAATATGCTTGGTAATAAATGGCAATACATTCGGCCATATTATATTATATTCAAGGTTACATTTTTGTATGTGGATGTTATTTGATTTATAAGTTATCGAATGAAAGTAATAAGTTGATAAGGTGATTAAACTAGTTTAAATTTAGTTGAATTAAGCTCAAGAGCCAAACTCGGATAAGGGGAAAGTGAAACTCGTGGATTAACCGATCCATAATAGTTCGACGACAGTAGAGGTAAGTTCTTAAGTATTAAGGATTAATTCTTTATTTTGTATACCTAAGGGTTAAACGAAAATAGCAAATAAGATGTTTGATTTCATATAGTGAAAGAGCCGAATGAAAAATGACTTAATGTTATAAGCTGAATGTGGATAATAGACCTATGTTAGAATGGATATGATAATGTGATGTGCTAAAAGGTATGTTATGATGAGTGAATCATGCTATATGTGCTTATTTCAAACGTACAAAAAATATATATGTATGTATATGCTTTGGCTATATACGAACTTGAAGCGTATGATACGAAAGTATGTGAAATATGTGAGTTGGTTATAATAATAATGTGATAATCGGGCTTTGGCCTAGCAAGCTATAAGCTGGTGTTATTATCGGGCTTCGAGCCTAGCAGGCCTTAGGCCGGTGATGAACTCAGGGTTGTACCTAGCAGGCGACATGCCGGTGAAGACATATCGGACTTATAAAGTCTAGCAGGCCTTAGGCCGGTGATGAACTCAGGGTTGTACCTAACAGGTAATTGCCGGTGAGTTAGTAAAAGTTTAAGACAATGAAGTTTTATGCTAATACGACAAGTGAATTAGTTCAATACATTAAGTTGGTCAGGTATGTGTTATATACTTATACATGTTAGACCTATCAGAATTGAATCAAGAATGTGAAATGAGAAGCATATGTGACAATGTCATATATATATGTGTGTATTCGGTTATGGAGAAAAGTTTATGATATTATGTGATATACCATTTAGATATGAATGATGACAGTAACTGTGGATATGAAATGGTACACTGATTGAATTCAATTGAAATAAAGTTGACACTGAAGTATTTAAATGCCTATTCCTATATGAGTTCAAAATTAAACGGAATAATATGCTATATGTGCATATATGTGAATGTTCATATTCGACCAAATGGTATTGTATCGTGAATGAAATGAAATGTTATATGTGATTTCAAATAATTGGTTATAATTGAGTTCAATTGTTTAAATTGCTTAAGACTTACTAAGCTTACGAAAGCTTACTCCTAATACGTTTCTCTTTTTTTTTTTAGATCGTTGACTCTAGCTACCAGCTCGGGGATCATCAGCATTTCGTCACATTATCTACTATTTTGGTACTACTATGTTTTGGATTTAGCTTATGGCATGTATAGAATACACTATTAGTGGAATGATAATTTGATTAATGTATATTAGCCATACGAATATGTCATCTTTTGAATGTTTTTATAAGTTTTAAATTTCGAACTTTGATTGTGTTTACTATGTATATAAATGTTAATGATCTTAAGTCTAAGTGAATGTACAAATGTGGTGCCTTGGTTTGGAAATGCTTCATAACCCACTCCGACGATGGATACGGGTTATAGGGGTGTTACATTTTATTGGTATCAGAGCTACGGTTTAGTCGATTCTAGGACTAACGTAGCACTGTGAGCCTGGCTATACATGCCATAAAGTGATAATATGATAGTGTGATGATTTCTGACATTTGAAATGTGTTTTTCATATAGTAATGAATTCTGATCCCGATCGAGCAGTAGCTGATGACGTTAAGAGCGTAGTGCCTACTCTTGCACAGGAAAAGCGCCAGTTAACTCTCAGCAAAATATGAGCAGGTGAGATGATGAGGCTAAGCAAGCCTTCTATACTATGATGACCGACTGGTTCACTCAATTCATTCAAACTATTCCGACTGGTTCACAACCCCACCCCCGAATAACCCAATTCCGATACCTGTTGTGCCCCCTATGACCGATTCATTGAGATCGTGTAAGCCTCCTGTTGATAAAATTAGAAAATATGGGGCTGAAGACTTTAGAGCTACTATTAACAATGACGCAGAGCGGGCCGAGATTTGGCTTGATAATACTATCTGAGTGTTCGATGAGCTATCGTGTACCCCTGACGAGTGTTTGAAATGTTTTGTGTCTTTGCTACAAGATGCTGCTTATCACTGGTGGAATACCTTAGTTTCAGTCGTATCGAAAGAACGGGTCACCTGGGAATTCTTTCTCACAGAATTTCGTAAAAAGTATATCAGCCAAAGATTCATCGATCAAAAATGTAAAGAGTTTCTTGAGCTTAAATAGGGTCGAATGACCATCACAGAATATGAACAAGAATTTGTAAGGCTCAGTAGATATGCCCGTGAATGTATTTCGTCCAAAGCCATTATGTGCAGACACTTTGAAGATGGGTTGAATGAGGATTTTAAGTTGTTGGTTGGTATTCTGGAAATCAAAGAGTTTGTTGTACTTGTTGAGCGAGCTTGCAAAGCTGAAGAACTCGGAATTGAGGAAAGAAAAGTTGAAGCTGGAGCTAGAGAATTCCATAAGAGATCTTCGGGGAAAACTTCCCAGTAGACCTCAAAGAAATTTCGAGATGAATCGGGCCAATCCAAGAATACTTCGGGCTTTTTCAGATGAGACCACGATCGACCTCCTGTGAGTACACAAGCCACCTCCGTTGCCATTTTGGGTAATGATCATCAGGACAGATCTGAGTGCAAGCATTGTGGTAAATGGCATTCGGGGAACTATAGATTGCGTGACCGCTCCTGTGTTAAATGTGGATCAGCTGATCACTTTATTAGAGATTGTCCGAAATTAGTTGAGCAGAATGTTAGTCAGAGTTGGAGACCTGCTAATACTGCAGCACATGGTAGACCACCTAGACATACGGGTAATGCTGGTGGCAGTTAGAGAGGGACTAAAGACACGGCTATTTGATCCGAGGCTCGTGCACCTGCTAGAGCTTATGCCATTCGCACTTGTAAGGAGGCCTCTTCTCTAGATGTTATTACTGGTACCTTCACTCTTCATGATACTGATGTTATTGCTTTAATTGAACCTGGTTCGACTCATTCCTATGTGTGTGAAACTTTGGCATCCAGTAAGACTCTACCTATTGAGTCTACTGAATTTGTGATTCGAGTGTCAAACCCATTGGGCCGGTGTGTGTTAGTAAACAAAGTATGCAAGAATTGTCCTCTAATGATTTGAGATTTTTGTTTCTGGGCTGATTTGTTGTTATTGCCATTTGATGAGTTCGATATCATTCTCGGTATGGATTGGTTGACTGTGCACGATGCCGTAGTGGATTGCAAAAGAAAAGCAATTGATTTGCAATGTTCGAGTGGTGAAATAATTCGAGTTGAGTTTACTGATGTGAACGGGTTACCGGTAGTATATCTTCGATGATGGCTTAGAAGTATGTGAAAAAGGGATGTGAAGCTTATCTGGCGTATGTTCTGGATAGTAAAGTATCAGAAAGAAAACTTGAAACCGTACCTGTGGTTTGTGAATATTTGGATGTATTACCCGAGGAATTACATGGTTTGCCACCTGTTCGAGAAGTAGAGTTTGGTATAGATTTAGTACCCGGAACGACTCCAATTTCGATAGCTCCGTATCGTATGGCATCGACCGAATTAAAAGAATTGAAATCTCAGTTGCAAGAATTGACAGATAGAGGTTTCGCTCGACCGAGTTTCTCTCCCTGTGGTGCACCAGTATTGTTTGTGAAAAAGAAAGACAGAACTATGAGAATGTGCATCGATTATCGTCAACTTAATAAAGTCACAATAAAGAATAAATATCTGTTGCTGCGACTTTATGATTTATTCGATCAACTAAAGGGAGCTTCAGTATTTTTGAAGCTAGACTTGAGATTTGGCTATTATCAGTTGCGAGTTAGAGACTCTGATGTGCCTAAAACTGCTTTCAGAATGAGGTACAGACACTACGAGTTCTTGGTGATGCCGTTTGGGCTCACTAATGCCGCTACAGTTTTCATGGATTTAATGAACCAGATTTTTAGACAGTATTTGGATCGGTTTGTAGTCGTGTTTATAGATGATATTTTGATCTATTCACGTAATGAAACTAAGCATGCCGAACATTTGAGATTAGTGTTACAGATTTTGCGAGACAAACAGCTTTATGCAAAGTTCAACAAATGTGAATTCTGGTTACGTGAAGTTAGCTTTTTGGGACATGTTGTATCCGCATCTGGTATCAGGGTTGATCTGAGCAAAATTTTAGCTATACTTGATTGGAAACCTCCGAGGAATGTTTCGAAAGTTTGGAGCTTTTTGGGACTTGCTGGGTATTATAGACAATTCGTGAAAGGGTTCTCGATGATAGCAACACTATTAACAAAGCTGCTTAAGAAAGATGTTAAATTTGAGTGGTCAGAAAAACGTCAGAAAAGTTTTGATCAGTTTTAAGCTCTTTTGACTGAAGCCCCAGTGTTAGTTCAGCCGAAAGCCGGTAAAGAATTTGTGATCTATAGTGATGCCTCTTTGAACGGTTTGGGTTGTGTTTTGATGCAAGAAGGTAGTGTCGTTGCTTATGCCTCGAGACAGTTAAAGCCTCACGAGCGAAACTATCCGACTCATGATCTCGAATTAGCTGCTACAGTTTTTGCTTTAAAAATTTGGCATCACTACTTGTTCGGAGAGAAATGTCATGTTTATTCCGATCATAAAAGCCTCAAATACTTGATGACTGTGACAGCCCTATTTCGACCCTAGTCCGAAAGTGGTTTCGGGACTGCTAAACCGAGTCAAAGAAATTTTTTATTATAATATTTTATGTCCAAAATAGGTGAACATTACATGTGTGAATTTGTGTGCTATCATTTTGTCAAATTGCATGTGTTTTAAATTAAAGGACTTATGTGGGAAGAATTAACTTTATGTATGGCTAAATTGAAGAAGAGTAATTGCATAATGTTGTCAAATACATGGATTTGCATGTCAAATTTACCTTTTTGAGGTGAGTGGCCAACCATGATATGATAAGGTGCACTAAGTGTGAATTTCTTTAATTATTTTTATTTATATTTTAGTTAGATATGATTAAATAGTGAAAAACAAAATGGGAAAAAGAATTTTGTTCATCCTTTCTTCTTCCTAGCCGAAACTTGATGAAAGAAAAGGGAAAAATATCCCTAAAGCATTCAGCACCTTCGTTTGACTATTAAGCTCAAGAGCACATAGGGACAGCTTCGGATAAAGGGAAGACCAAGGTCACGGAATAATCAAATCGAAATTTCTCAGAAAGATACGAGGTAAGTTCTTGAGTAATGAATGTTAGCTCATAATTATGATGAAATTATAGTACATATGTGAATGTATAAATTCAGACTTAAAAGGCCATATTCGAATGTGGTTGTGGAAAGGATAATCTGAGCAAATGTTGGAAAACCGAATGTCAACCTTTGCTTTTGTTATATCTTGAAGTGAATCTGTACCCCTCATTTATGATCAGTGAATCAGATTTTTGTATGGGTCGTAAACATGCTGTGATTGTCTTTGAGTATTGGAAATGATTTCAAAGTGATATGATATAAATGTACATGTATGATTAATAATTGGGGATTTACATCCGAGCTTAGACTCGAAGGGCTTACGAGCCAGTGATATATCCGAGCATAGACTTGAAGGGCTTACAAGCCAGTGATACATCCGAGCTTAGACTCGAAGGGCTTTTGAGCCAATGATATGACCGGACTTAGTTTCGAAGGGCTCCAGAGCCAGTGTTAAAGACCGGGCTTGGTCCCGAAGGGCATCTGTGCCAACATCGTACCCCAGGTTGGAAGTTTCATGAGTATTCGTGCAAGAAATTATTTAATGAATGTCGGAATAAATCTAAGCAATGTACTACCCATCGTAAGATAGTTAGGTACATATCTCAATCTTGTTCAAGAACTTGATTGCCTTTGGTTTGTGAATGTAACACCCTATACCCCCGTCCGTCGCCGGAATAGGATATCGAGGTATTACTAAACTAAACGTAACTTACCGAATTTCATAGATACATATCTGGCATAGATTCGATTATACATTATATTACGATTAATGATTTACTTAAATTTCTATTTCCAAACAATCTACCTTTCAAAAGCTTCAACTAATGCAACCATATTACGTTCGATCACTATAGGAGTACTATCATAGTTGCAAAGTGACTACTTACCAATAGGTATGATAGAGTCTCTAAGTACAATTGAATTTCTTAGGTAGTAAGCAATCCTATTCGCATTAAAGTAATAATTCGCATAACATTTTATCAAAAACATATACTCAACTTAGAGATTAAACAAGCCATTTTCACATGGCTAGGGTAATTACAACACAAAATATAATTCGGTTTAACAAAAGGAGATTAGCCTATACATGCCATTGTTCTCAAAATAACCATCGAATGTACCAAAATAACGACGATAGTGTGGGTGATTTAAAGCTTCAATCCCTGAGTCCGTAGCTTTCAAAAGAGATCTATAAAACAGAGGAAACAAAGTAAACGGAGTAAGCATTACAATGCTTAGTAAGTTTTAAGCAATGACAACGGATAAAAATCAAATTATAACATAGTTGTTCGCATTTTCGTTTCCCACTTCTTTGGGTATGTCACCCATTAACCGAATATACACATTCTCATCATGTACAACAGGCAGATAACTTTCACTTAATAGTGAGCTCATGTAAATATAGACGTATTGCATAATTTCACATAACATTTCACATTGACCAATTGCACGATAACCAATTTAATAGTCTCATATCATACTCACATAAACAATCGTATAATGACCGTATGATTTGGTCCAAAACAAGCTTGCATATAAGCTTAGGGTACATACCTGTATAACTTAGCGCTTTAAGCGCATTCATTAGCAATCGTTACCATGAAGTCTTTTAGTCTTAGACTTTACTCGCATCATCATCGAGACCTTTAGCTCGGATAAAATCTCCACACATAGCCATCGGGCCTTTACCTCGGATATAATCTCCGCACATAGCCATCTGGCCTTTACCCCGGATATAATCTCTACATATAGCCATCAGGCCTTTACCCGGACATGATCTCCGCATATAGCCTTCGGGTCTTAACCCGGACATAGTCTCCACATATAGTCATCGGGTCTTTAATCCCGGATTCACCTTACAGAGTCTCATACATAAGTATTCACATGTTACCACATTTCACATAGCAAGATCACATTTGTAATTCAATCAATTCATTCGCATACAAACGTATAACATGCTCATTGACTTTATGTTGTAAATATCATTCAAAACTCATACAGTTATACTCCTTTTTCTAGACTTTCGGCCCAATGAGCAAACATACATAAGCAATACATTTCAAATCCCAATTTCAGTTTCTTTCTCTATGAGCCATTTGGCTATATAGCAAACGTGTATAAGGTTTCTTTCTCAATGGGACATCGTTCAACTATCATGCATGTATATCATGGCATTTTAAATTAAATACCAAATTCAATTACTCAAAACTTACCTTGAACCTTCCCGAGCAACTATGAGTTAGCTATTCGACCACTTTAGCCTTCCCTTTATCTGAACTTGTCCCCCTATGCTCTTGAGCTAAATAAAATATTTAATTTTATTAATCCTTATTCAAACATCTCAATTGATCATTCTCACTTATAGTCAAATAAGGAACGCATATACTTCTCATCGCAAACACACACATTCGGCCAATCACATATATATCACAAGTCACTACAAGCTGACTTCCTGAGCAACATTCACTAAATTATTCAAAACTAGAGCTACAAAACTTCAAATCAAGTTCTGTAAATTTTCCCTGAAACTAGACTCATGCACCTTTCTACCATAAAATTTCCAGAATTTTTGAATTGACCAATTAATACAGTTTAATCTTCAAATTTACCCCTGATTCACTGTCAGACAGTTCTGACCCTTTCGTACTAAAGTTTGATTATCTCTTAGTTCGTGTCTCAGATAAGGTTCTTGTATATTTCTATTGAAAATAGACTCATTAAGGATTCTAAGCATATAAATTATATCTCATGGATGTTTTTGTACAATTTATAGTGATTTTATCAAAACAGAACAGGGGATTTCAGTGTCATTCTGACCCTATCTCGTCCAACTTCAAATATCTCACTATAGGCAATTATTTTTCTTTCACGGTTTCCTTTATAAGAAGCTAGATTCATTAGGCTTTAATTACATAATTTATTCAGCCTCTAATTCAGCTCCCACAATTTATGGTGATTTTTCCAAAACACGTTACTGCTGCTGTACCAAGCAGATTTATACAAATTCACTTCTAATATAAAACACTAATTTCATACCATTTTTAACCATGTAATCGAAAACATTAAACCACTCAAACAACCATAACCGAATACTCTCATCTTTGATTTATTCATTCAATTTAAACCTTTCCTTGACCAATTAACACATTCGGCAATTAATATAAGCTAAATTAACAGTCACATCTTTACTTACAACATATAGCATGAAAATTTCCCAACTAAGTACCAATACCCGTATACTATTTTAACTATTTTAGTACTCTTTGCATATGTCTAACAAACTCCACATCAACCGTCATAGCCGTGTACCATTTGTCCTTAAGGCCTCATTTATTAAGATTTATTAACTTAAAACTCAACTAACAACCAAATTAAGCATCAAAAACATAGAACACTCAAAATATAACACATTAAAATTCATGACCGAAAGTACAATATGCATCTATTTTGAAATTGACGTTTTGGGCTAGTTATGACGTTAAATAACAACTCCAAATATGCTAAAATTACGAAGAATTACATCAGCTTACCTTTGATCCAAGCTAAACCATGGCCGAACCTCTTATCTCTTTTCTTTTTCTTTTTACTTATTGTTTTGGCAATAATAAAAAAAAAAAAACAAGGAGACAATACTTTGTTTTTATCGCCCTGTACTTATATTATAATCATGTTATATATATTATAACATATATTAAGTTTTACTTATCATTATTATAAAGCATATAATATCATTTCATCTACTTCCACTACCGAATGCTTAACAAAATGGTTTATTAACCATGCAAATGCCCCCAAATTTGGAAATTCTCACTTTCAGCCACATATGCATAATTTAACATTCAAATATCCTTTTTCTCAAATCCCTCGCATGGCAAACATTCATTTTCCAGTATTTTAATACTCCACATTTGCTCAATTCAATACTCAAGTTCAAATTCGGCTCACACACATATAAATACTAACAATTAGACACTAGCTTTGCATTTCACCAAATAGCCGATTGCTATTAAACAAATAAGCCATAAATATTCAATTCTTTAAAATTTGAGCTCACAAGTTCCAATTTCCCTAAGCTTCAACATCATAGAGTCCATTAAAACTCCATTTATCAATTTCTATTTCAAAAACATAATGCACCAACATGACCGAATACTTCATGCTCCATGAACACCAAAAATTTTCACATGGGTCTTGTTGTGAGCTTCAAAACCAACCAAAATTCACAAATTTTCAAAGAAAATAGCATAAACCTTACCTTAATTGAAGCCTTCTTTTGCCAAATGCCCTAAGCTCAAAGTTTCTACTTTTCTTTCTCAAGTCACGGCAAGAAGAAGAAGAAAATGGTCTCACATTGGTTTTCTTTTTTTTCCAATTTTCATGATATACAAATTCAATTTTATTTATTTTATGACAACCATTTGCCCTATAATAAATATTATTATTACTAACATACAAAGCACAAAATGCCAAAACAAGTAATCATTACCATCCACTATCCACAAAATGGTGAAATTGACATGCAACTCCAACATTTCTCATGCATGCAATAATAGGTCATCACACATTTACCCTTCATTCTTTCCAATTTTCTACTAAGTCCTTTTTAATGAAATTCACATTTATATCTTTAAATTAACTCATCGAAAATATCACACATAATTCGGCACATGCAATAGGCATCAAAATAATTATTAAATTATTTTTGTGCCTCGGTTTTGTGGTCCCGAAACCACATTCCGACTAGGGTCGTGTTAAGGCTGTCACAACTCTCCCCCACTTAAGAAATTTTCGTCCCCGAAAATCTTACCAAAGAATAAGTTTGGGTAACGTTCTTTTATCGAATCCTCGAGCTCCCAAGTAGCTTCTTCCACCCCGTGTTTGACCCACAACACTTTCACTAACGAAATCCTCTTATTCCGCAACTCTTTAACCTCGTGTGCCAGAATGCGAATTGGTTCCTGCTCATAACTCAAATCAGATCGAATCTCAATGTCAGATGGATTAATCACATGTGATGGGTCGGATCTATATCGTCGAAGCATTGAAACATGAAAAACATCGTGAATCTTTTCAAATTCGGGAGGCAAAATCAATCGATATGCTACCGGACCAATCCGTTCTGATATTTTATACGGCCCGATAAACCTCGGGCTCAATTTACCCTTACGGCCAAATCTAAGCACCTTTTTCCAAGGTGACACTTTAAGAAATACTTTATCTCCGACCTCATACTCAATGTCTTTTCGCTTTAGATCCGCATAAGACTTCTGGCGATCTGAAGCAGCCTTAAGGCTATCACGGATCACCTTTACTTTCTGCTTGGCATCTCTAATCAAATCAACCCCAAAAATCTTATTTTCACTGAGCTCGGTCCAGAACAATGGTGTACAGCATTTGCGTCCGTACAAAGCCTCGTAAGGTGCCATCTTAATGCTCGATTGGAAACTGTTGTTGTAAGCGAATTCAATCAAAGGCAAATACCGTTCCCACGAACCACTAAACTCAAGGATACAACATCTCAACATATCCTCGAGTATTTGAATTACTCGCTCCGACTGACCGTCCGTCTGAGGATGAAATGCGGTACTAAAATGTAGCTTAGTACATAGAGAATCTTGTAGTTTCTTCCAAAACCGCGATGTAAATCTCGGGTCTCTATCTGATACGACAGAGATAGGCACCCCGTGCAATCTGACGATCTGAGAAACATACAATTCTACTAACTTATCAAGCGAGTAACCCGTACGCACGGGAATAAAATGATCCGATTTAGTTAATCGGTCTACAACAACCCATATCGCATCCTTCTTGCTCGATGTCAATGGTAGCCCCGATACAAAATCCATTGTGACTTTATCCCATTTCCACTCGGGAATCAAAATCGGTTGCAACAATCCCGAAGGCACCTGATGTTCTGCTTTTACTTGTTGGCATATCAAACACTTTGACACAAAATTTGAGATGTCTCGTTTCATACCATGCCACCAATACTGACGTTTCAAATCGTTGTACATTTTTGTACTCCCCGGATGAACCGACATTCGACTATTATGAGCTTCATTTAAAATTATCGAAACCAACTCTAAACTTCTCGGAATACATACTCGGCCTCGAAACCTCAAACAACCATTGTCATCAACTTGAAACTCAGAATCCACATTTAAATCGCGTTGAGCTCGCTTGGCAATTAAATCATCATCTGCTTTCTGAGCCTCACAAACTTGCCGTAGAAACACCGGTTTCGCTTTTAATTCCGCTATCATCACACCATCATCAGACACCGATAAATGCACATTCATGGCTCGTAGAGCAAACAATGATTTCCGGCTAAGAGTATTAGCAACTACATTCGCCTTTCTCGGATGATAGTCAATGACAAGCTCGTAATCCTTTAGCAATTCAAGCCAACGTCTTTGTCTCAAATTCAAGTCTCTTTGCATCATTAAGTATTTGAGGCTTTTATGGTCGGAAAAGATATGACATTTCTCTCCAAAAAGGTAATGATGCCAAATCTTCAGAGCAAACACAATTGCAGCTAATTCGAGATCATGAGTCAAATAATTTTTCTCATGAGGCTTTAATCGTCTCGAAGCATACGCGACTACTCTACCCTCTTGCATCAAAACACATCCCAAGCCATTCAAAGACGCATCACTATAAACCACAAACTCTTTGCCGGATCCAGGCTGAACTAAAACTAGAGCTTCCGTCAAAAGGGCTTTCAATCGGTCGAAACTTTTCTGGCACTTTTCAGACCACTCAAATTTAACATCTTTCTGCAATAGCTTTGTCAATGGGGTTGAGATCATTGAGAAGTCTTTCACAAACCGTCGGTAGTACCCGGCAAGTCCTAAAAAGCTTCGGACTTCTGAGACATTTCTAGGAGGCTTCCAATCAAGGATAGTTGAAATTTTATTCGGATCGACTCGTATACCTGAAACGGATACCATATGTCCCAGAAAGCTGACCTCGCGCAACCAAAACTCGCATTTACTGAATTTCGCATACAACTGATTCTCACGCAAAATCTGTAGCACAAGTCTTAAATGCTCGGCATGCTCATACTCATCACGAGAATAAACCAAAATGTCATCGATAAACACAACAACAAATCAATCTAGGTACTGTTTAAACACCCGATTCATCAGATCCATGAAAACAGTGGGGGCATTAGTCAGCCCAAACGGCATCACTAAAAATTCGTAGTGTCCGTACCTCGTTCTGAAAGCAGTCTTGGGTACGTCTGAGTCTCGAACTCAAAATTGATAATAGCTAGATCGTAAGTCAATCTTTGAAAACACTGAAGCTCCCTTTAGCTGATCAAATAAGTCGTCGATACGAGGCAACGGATACTTATTTTTTATAGTCACTTTGTTCAGATGCCGATAATCAATACACATTCTCAAAGTTCCATCTTTCTTTTTCACGAACAAGACTGGTGCACCCCAGGGTGAAAAGCTCGGTCTTGCGAAACCTCTATCAGTCAACACTTGCAACTGAGATTTCAACTCTTTCAACTCTGTCGGAGCCATACGATACGGAGCAATCGAAATCGGAGTTGTACTCAGAACTAGCTCAATGCCGAACTCAACCTCTCTAACAGGCGGTAATCCCGGTAATTCTTCAGGAAACACGTGCGGATACTCACAAACCACAGGTACAGTCTCAAGCTTTCGTTCGAATATTTTGCTATCCAAAACATAAGCAAGATAAGCCTCGCAACCCTTTTGCATAAACTTCTGAGCCACAACAGAAGATATTACTGCCGATAGCCCGTTTAGATCAGAAGACTCAATCCGAATTATCTCATTATTCAAACATCACAAATCAATAGTCTTTCGCTTGCAATTCACTACCGCATCGTGCACAGTCAACCAATCCATTCCGAGAATAACATCGAATTCATCGAATGGCAAAAGCATCAAATCGACTGAAAAACAGGAATTCCGAACCATGAGGGGACATTTTTTACACACTCTATCAACTAAAACACAACGACCCAAGGGATTGGATACTCGAATCACAAACTTAGTAGACTCAATAGGGAGAGTCTTACTGGATGCCAAAGTTTCACATACATATGAATGAGTTGAACCGGGGTCAATCAAACCAATCACATTAGTATCAAAGAGAGTGAAAGTACCGGTAATAACATCTGGGGAAGAGGCATCCTTGCGTGCAAGTATAGCATAAGCCCTAGCAGGAGCACGAGCCTTGAATTTTGTCATGGCATCTTTAAACCTTCTCTGACCGCCGCTAGCATTTCCTGGGTTTCTAGGTGGTCTACCTCGTGCGAAATTAGTACTCGGTTTCCCACTCTGATTCACATTCTGCTCAGACCATCTGGGGCAATCTCTTATAAAGTGATCAGCCGATCCACACTTATAACAGGAGCGATCATGAAATCTGCAGCTCCCCAAATGCCATTTTCCACAATACTTGCACTCGGCTCTGTCTCGATGGTCGTTCCCAACAGTAGCAGCAGAAGTGGCATGTGTACTCATAGGGGGTCGATCACGGTCTCGTCTAGAAAAACCTGAAGTAGCATTTGGTCTGTCCGACTCACTTCAAAACTTCTTCGATGATCTTTGAGTAGACTTCCCCGAAGATCTCTTACGGAACTCTCTGGCTCCGCTATCAGCTTTTCTCTTTTCATTTTGAAGCTCTTCGGCCTTGCAGGCTCGCTCGACAAGAACAAAGAACTCTTGAATTTCCAGAATGCCAACCAGTAGTTTGATGTCTTCATTTAACCCGTCCTCGAAGTGTTTACACATAATAGCTTCAGATGATGTGCACTCACGAGCATATCAGCTCAGCCGCACAAATTCTCTCTCATACTCAGTCACTGACATTCGGCCCTGCTTAAGCTCAAGAAATTCTTTCCGTTTCTGGTCGATAAATCTCTGGCTGATATACTTTTTACGGAATTCAATTTGGAAAAACTCCCAAGTAACCCGCTCTCTCGGCACAACAGAAACCAATGTGTTCCACCAATAGTAGGCAGAATCACGCAATAGAGATACGGCACATTTCAAACATTCATCGGGCGTACATGACAATTCATCGAACACATGGATTACATTATCGAGCCAAAACTCGGCCCGCTCAGCATCATCATCAACTGTAGCCCGGAACTCTTTAGCCCCGTATTTTCTAATTTTGTCGACCGCGGGTTTACTCGACCTCACAGGGTCGGTCTCAAGAGGAGCCACGGGGGTCGAAAGTGGGTTATTCGGGGGAGGAGGTCGTGGAACAGCTGGATTAGTTCGAAGGAATTGAGTGAACCAATCACTCATCATAGCATAAAAATTCTGCCTCATGTCATCATCTCGATGACTGGTATTCGGCTGAGAGTCGTTCGGCGCGGTCCCTTGCGCGGGAGCAGCCGCTACACTTTTGATATCTTTCGCTACGGCTCGATCGGGATCGGGATCCATTACTATACGAAAACACATTTCAAATATCAGAAATCACCACACTATCGTATTCTCACAAAATGGCATGTATAGCTATACTCACACGCGCTACATTAGTCCGAGAATCGACTGAACCGTAGCTCTGATACCAATAAAAATGTAACACCCTATACCCACGTCCGTCGCCAGAATAGGATATCGAGGTATTACTAAACTAAACGTAACTTACCAAATTTCATAGATACATATCAGGCATAGATTCGATTATACATTATATTACGATTAATGGTTTACTTAAATTTCTATTTCCAAACAATCTACCTTTCAAAAGCTTCAACTAATGCAACCATATTACGTTCGATCACTATAGGAGTACTATCATAGTTGCAAAGTGACTACTTACCAATAGGTATGATAGAGTCTCTAAGTACAATTGAATTTCTTAGGTAGTAAGCAATCCTATTCGCATTAAAGTAATAATTCGCATAACATTTTATCAAAAACATATACTCAACTTAGAGATTAAACAAGCCATTTTCGCATGGCTAGGGTAATTACAACCCAAAATATAATTTGGTTTAACAAAAGGAGATTAGTCTATACATGCCATTGTTCTCAAAATAACCATCGAATGTACCAAAATAACGATGATAGTGTGGGTGATTTAAAGCTTCAATCCCTGAGTCCAGAGCTTTCAAAAGAGATCTATAAAACAGAGGAAACAAAGTAAACGGAGTAAGCATTACAATGCTTAGTAAGTTTTAAGTAATGACAACGGATAAAAATCAAATTATAACATAGTTGCTCGCATTTTCGTTTCCCACTTCTTTGGGTATGTCACCCTTTAACCGAATATACACATTCTCATCATATACAACAGGCAGATAACTTTCACTTAATAGTGAGCTCATGTAAATATAGACGTATTGCATAATTTCACATAACATTTCACATTGACCAATTGCATGATAACCAATTTAATAGTCACATATTATACTCACATAAACAATCGTATAATGACCGTATGATTTGGTCCAAAACAAGCTTGCATATAAGCTTAGGGTACATACCTGTATAACTTAGCGCTTTAAGCGCATTCATTAGCAATCGTTACCATGAAGTCTTTTAGTCTTAGACTTTACTCGCATCATCATCGAGACCTTTAGCTCAGATAAAATCTCCACACATAGCCATCGGGCCTTTACCCCGGATATAATCTCCGCACATAGCCATCGGGCCTTTACCCCGGATATAATCTCCGCACATAGCCATCGGGCCTTTACCCAGACATGATCTCCGCATATAGCCTTCGGGTCTTAACCCGGACATAGTCTCCACATATAGTCATCGGGTCTTTAATCCCGGATTCACCTCACAGAGTCTCATACATAAGTATTCACATGTTACCACATTTCACATAGTAAGATCACATTTGTATTTCAATCAATTCATTCGCATACAAACGTATAACATGCTCATTGACTTTATGTCATAAATATCATTCAAAACTCATACAGGTATACTCCTTTTTCTAGACTTTCGGCCCAATGAGCAAACATACATAAGCAATACATTTCAAATCCCAATTTCAGTTTCTTTCTCTATGAGCCATTTGGCTATATAGAAAACGTGTATAAGGTTTCTTTCTCAATGGGACATCGTTCAACTATCATGCATGTATATCATGGCATTTTAAATTAAATACCAAATTCAATTACTCAAAACTTACCTTGAACCTTCCCGAGCAACTATGAGTTAGCTATTCGACCACTTTAGCCTTCCCTTTATCCGAACTTGTCCCTCTATGCTCTTGAGCTAAATAAAAGATTTAATTTTATTAATCCTTATTCAAACATCTCAATTGATCATTTTCACTTATAGTCAAATAAGGAACGCATATACTTCTCATAGCAAACACACACATTCGGCCAATCACATATATATCACAAGTCACTACAAGCTGACTTCCTGAGCAACATTCACTAAATTATTCAAAACTAGAGCTACGAAACTCCAAATCAAGTTCCGTAAATTTTCCCTGAAACTAGACTCATGCACCTTTCTACCATAAAATTTCCAGAATTTTTGAATTGACCAATTAATACAGTTTAATCTTCAAAGTTACCCCTGATTCAGTGTCGGATAGTTCCGACCCTTTCATACTAAAGTTCTATTATCTCTTAGTTTGGGTCTCAGATAAGGTTCTTGTATATTTCTATTGAAAATAGACTCATTAAGGATTCTAAGCATATATTATATCTCATGGATGTTTTTGTACAATTTATAGTGATTTTATCAAAACAGAACAGGGGATTTCAGTGTCATTCTGACCCTATCTCGTCCAACTTCAAATATCTCACTATAGGCAATTATTTTTCTTTCACAGTTTCCTTTATAAGAAACTAGATTCATTAGGCTTTAATTACATAATTTATTCAGCCTCTAATTCAGCTCTCACAATTTATGGTGATTTTTACAAAACACGTTACTGCTGCTGTACCAAGCAGATTTATACAAATTCACTTTTAATATAAAACACTAATTTCATACCATTTTTAACCATGTAATCGAAAACATTAAACCACTCAAACAACCATAACTGAATACTCTCATCTTTGATTTATTCATTCAATTTAAACCTTTCCTTGACCAATTAACACATTTGGCCATTAATATAAGCTAAATTAACAATCACATCTTTACTTACAACATATAGCATGAAAATTTCCCAACTAAGTACCAATACCCGTATACTATTTTAACTATTTTAGTACTCTTTGCATATGTCTAACAAACTCCACATCAACCCTCATAGCCGTGTACCATTCGTCCTTAAGGCCTCATTTATTAAGATTTATTAACTTAAAACTCAACTAACAACCAAATTAAGCATCAAAAACATAGAACTCTCAAAATATAACACATTAAAATTCATGACCGAAAGTATAATATGCATCTATTTTGAAATTGACGTTTTGGGCTAGTTATGATGTTAAATAACAACTCCAGATATGCTAAAATTACAAAGAATTACATCAGCTTACCTTTTATCCAAGCTAAACCATGGCCGAACCTCTTATCTCTTTTCTTTTTCTTTTTACTTATTGTTTTGGCAATAATAAAAAAAAAAAAAACAAGGAGATAATACTTTGTTTTTATCGCCCTTTACTTATATTATAATCATGTTTTATATATTATAACATATATTAAGTTTTACTTATCATTATTATAAAGCATATAATATCATTTCATCTACTTCCACTACCGAATGCTTAACAAAATGGTTTATTAACCATGCAAATGCCTCCAAATTTGGAAATTCTCACTTTCGGCCACATATGGATAATTTAACATTCAAATATCCTTTTTCTCAAATCACTCACACGGCAAACATTCATTTTCCAGCATTTTAATACTCCACATTTGCTCAATTCAATACTCAAGTTCAAATTCGGCTCACACACATATAAATACTAACAATTAGACACTAGCTTTGCATTTCACCAAATAGCCGATTGCTATTAAACAAATAAGCCATAAATATTCAATTCTTTAAAATTTGAGCTCACAAATTCCAATTTCCCTAAGCTTCAACATCATAGAGTCCATTAAAACTCCATTTATCAATTTCTATTTCAAAAACATAATGCACCAACATGACCGAAGACTTCATGCTCCATGAACACCAAAAATTTTCACATGGGTCTTGTTGTGAGCTTCAAAACCAACCAAAATTCACAAATTTTCAAAGAAATAGCATAAACCTTACCTTAATTGAAGCCTTCTTTTGCCAAATGCCCTAAGCTCAAAGTTTCTACTTTTCTTTCTCAAGTCACGGCAAGAAGAAGAAGAAAATGGTCTCACATTGGTTTTTTTTTCCAATTTTCATGATATACAAATTCAATTTTATTTATTTTATGACAACCATTTTCCCTATAATAAATATTATTATTACTAACATACAAAGCACAAAATGCCAAAACAAGTAATCATTACCATCTACCATCCACAAAATGGTGAAATTGACATGCAACTCCAACATTTCTCATACATGCAATAATAGGTCATCACACATTTACCCTTCATTCTTTCCAATTTTCTACTAAGTCCTTTTTAATGAAATTCACATTTATATCTCTAAATTAACTCATCGAAAATATCACACATAATTCGGCACATGCAATAGGCATCAAAATAATTATTAAATTATTTTTGTGCCTCGGTTTTGTGGTCCCGAAACCACATTCCGACTAGGGTTGTGTTAAGGCTGTCATAGTAAATTTGAAATTTGGTGAGGATACTTTGACCATGGTTTAACATTACTCAAACGGTTATGATTTGATTATGATAAATGAGTTCAGATTCAAAGAGTTAAATATGCAAATATGTGGTGTATGTGTATATGCACGAACGTTAGATTGTTAACGTAGTTGAATGTATTCGGCTATAGATTAAATTTTGTTAAAAACTTTGATATTACCTTGTGGTATGAAATAATAGTAGTTATGTTAGAACAACATGAATGATAGGAATGGTATCTTAGATTTGTTCCTATTCGGCCTAGTAATGTTAGGGAGACAATTAAATATCACTGTGCTACTCATTTACACGATTTTGTTACTCAAAACTTACTAAGCATATGAATGCTTACCCAGTGCCTTAACTCTCTGTTTTGTAGATCTTGTTCGTCAGCTATGATTTCGGGAATTTCAGGGTTAAAGTCATCCATACTATCACAAACTTCTTTTGGTAATTTGTAACTAAACCCTGAAAATGGCATGTATAGGCTTGACATTTTGGTGTTAAACAATATCATTTTAATGTTGTAATAAAGTTAGCCATGCGAAAATGGCTTACTGAAATACCTTGCATCCAAAACTAAAGTTTTAAATTTGATTATACTGTACGTGAATGGATGTGTATGTTCTGTAATTTGAAAATTAGACTTGAAATATGTTATATCTAAATTTCTATCTTTTATGAAACATATGTCGATTGAATGTAATTATTTGGTTGAGATTCAGTATGATAGTATGATACAATATGTATGGTTTTTAGCTTGGTAAATCGACCTAGTTGAAAAAGTGATCTTAAAGTATTTGGTCGTGTGAGATCATGGAATTGATGATGTACGTATGATTATGTTTGTATTTGTATAACTTCGACTAGTAATTCAATAAACTGTTAAGCTATTCCTCATAAATATCTGTGTCATGATTTGTGCGAGTGAAATTACGTTGAATAAAATGAATGTTGTGTAATGCCTCCTAACCCTCCGGCGACGGGTACGGGTCCAGGGGTGTTACATTTTATTGGTATCAGAGCCACGGTTTAGTCGATTCTCAGACTACTGTAGTAAGTCTAAGTCTAGCTATACATGCCATTTTATGTTAATGTGATAGTGTGATGACTTCTGACATCTGAAATGTGATTTTTTAGTATAGAATGGATCCCGAACCTGATCGAGTAGTAGCAGACGATGTCGAGAGCGTAGTGCCTGCTCTCGCGCAAGGGACAGCGCCGAATGACTCTCAACTGAATAATAGTCATCGGGACGATGGCACAAGATAAGCCTTTTACACGATGATGAGCGATTGGTTCGCTCAATTTCTTAGATCGAATCCAGCTGTCCCATAACCCCCGCCTCCGAATGCTCTGCTCCCAACCTATGTGGCCCCTCATGTAACCGATCCGAAGAGATCAAGTAGGCCCCCAATCGACAAAATTAAAAAATACGGGGCTGAGGAGTTCCGGGCTACTTCTAGTGATTATGCTAAGCGGGCCGAGTTTTGGCTCGACAATACCATTTGAGTGTTTGATGAACTGTCCTGCACACCCGAGAAGTGTCTAAAATGTGCGGTATCTCTGTTACGTGACGCTGCCTACTACTGGTGGAATACCTTGGTTTCTGTTGTTCTGAAAGAGCGAGTCACTTGAGAGTTTTTCCAAACTGAGTTCCGTAAGAAATATATCAGTCAGAGGTTCATCGATCAGAAACAGAAAGAATTTCTTGAGCTTAAACAAGGTCAGATGTCAGTAACTGAATACGAGAGAGAATTCGTGCGTCTCAGCCGATATGCTCGCGAATGTGTATCCTCCGAGGCTATTATGTGTAAGTGTTTCGAGGATGGGTTAAACGAAGAAATCAGACTGCTAGTGGGAATTTTGGAAATTAAAGAATTTGTCGTGTTAGTCGAGCGAGATTGCAAAGCCGAAGAGCTTGGTAATGAGAAAAGAAAATCTGAGGAGGGAGCTAGAGAGTTCAGTAAGAGATCTGTAGGAAAGTCTATTCAGCAATCGTCCAAAAAGATTAGAGATGACTCGGGCCGATCCAAGTATACTTTAGGTTTTTTTGGACGAGATCATCATCGACCACCTGTGAGTTCGCGAGCTACTTCAGTTGCCAGTGTTGGAAATGAACGTCGGGATAGATCTGAATGTAAACACTATGGTAAATGGCACCTGAGGAGCTGTAGACATCATGATCGCTCCTGCTTCCGATGCGAATCTGCAGATCATTTTATTAAAGCTTGTCCGAAAGTTGATGAATGCACTTCCAATTTGAGTCAGAGAACTAGTGGCACGGCTGCACGGGGTAGACCACCGCGGCGAGGAGGTAATACTAGTGGTAGTCAGAGAGGGACTAGAGACACTGCAGTCAGATCCGAGGCTCAAGCATTTGCCAGAGCGTATGCTATTCATGCCCGTGAGGAGGCTTCTTCTCCGGATGTTATTATTGGTACTTTCACTCTCTTTAACACTAATGTTATCGCTCTGATTGATCCCGATTCGACCCATTCATATGTGTGTGAAACTTTAGCCTCCAGTAAGACTCTTCTTGTCGAGTCTACTAAGTTCGTAATTCGAGTGTCGAATCCTTTGGGTCGTTGTGTTTTGGTTGATAAAGTATGCAAGAAATGTCCCCTAATGGTTCGAGATTCCTATTTTTCGGCTGATCTGATGCTTTTACCCTTTGATGAATTTGATATTATTCTCGGAATGGATTGGTTGACTGTTCATGATGCGATAGTGAATTGCAAGCGAAAGACTATTGATTTGCGATGTTCAAATAATGAAATAATCTGAATTGAATCCACTGATTTAAACAGGCTACCTTCCGTCATCACTTCCATGTCAGCTCAGAAGTAGTTGAAAAAGGGTTATAAAGCATATCTAGCCTATGTGCTAGACGATAAAGTGTCTGAACGAAGACTTGAGGCTGTACCTATGGTTAGAGAGTATCCGGATGTGTTTTCTGAGGAATTGCTGGGATTACCGCCTATTAGAGAGGTTGAGTTTGGGATAGAATTGGTTCCGAGTACGACTGCAATTTCGATTGCCCCGTATCGTATGGCACCTATCGAATTAAAAGAACTGAAATCTCAGCTGCAAGAGTTGACAGATAGAGGTTTCGCACGATCGAGTTTCTCACCCTGGGGTGCACTGGTTTTGTTTGTGAAAAAGAAAGACGGGACTATGAGAATGTGCATCGACTATCGACAACTGAATAAAGCCACTATAAAGAATAAGTATCCGTTGCCCCAAATTGACGACTTGTTTGATCAGTTGAAAGGAGCGTCAGTGTTTTCAAAGATTGATCTGCGATCTGGTTACTACCAGTTGAGAGTTAGAGATTCTGACGTGCTGAAGACTGCATTCAGAACGAGATACGGACACTACGAATTCTTAGTGATGCCGTTTAGGCTAACTAATGCCCTTGCGATTTTCATGGATTTGATAAACCAGGTGTTTAGGCCGTTTTTGACCGTTTTGTAGTAGTGTTCATTGATGATATTTTGATTTACTCTCGCGATGAGATCGAGCATGCTGATCATTTGAGACTTGTACTTCAGACTTTACGTGAAAATCAATTGTATGCGAAATTCAGTAAGTGCGAGTTCTGGCTGCGTGAGGTCAGCTTTTTGGGGCATATAGTGTCTACTTCAGGCATTCGAGTTGATCCGAATAAAATTTCAGCTATTCTCGACTGGAAGCCCCCTAAAAATGTTTCTAAGGTTCGAGGCTTCTTAGGACTTGCCGGTTATTACCGACGATTCGTCAAAGGTTTATCGATGATTGTGACTCCGTTGACGAAACTGCTGCAAAAAGAGGTCAAGTTCGAGTGGTCGGATAAGTGTCAGCAAAGTTTCGAACAGTTAAAAACCCTTTTGACGGAAGCTCCAGTGTTAGTTCAACCAGAATCTGGCAAAGAGTTTGTAGTTTATAGTGATGCATCTCTGAATGGTTTAGGCTGCGTTTTGATGCAAGAAGGTCGAGTTGTTGCTTATGCTTCGAGACAGTTGAAACCTCACGAGCGAAATTATCTGACTCATGATCTCGAGCTAGCTGCTATTGTTTTCGCCCTGAAGATCTGGCGACACTACCTGTTCGATGAGAAATGTCACATCTTCTCCGATCACAAAAGTCTCAAGTATCTGATGACTCAAAGGGATTTGAATTTGAGACAAAGGCAGTGGCTAGAATTGCTTAAAGACTATGAGCTTGTTATTGATTATCACCTGGGAAAAGCAAATGTAGTTGCAGATGCTCTTAGCCAAAAATCTCTATTTTCCTTGTGAGCTATGAACGTGGAATTAACGATGTCGGCAGATGATGAGTTGGTAGCCGAATTAAGAGTAGAGTCAGTGTTTGTACGGCAACTATGTGATGCTCAGAAAGTTAATGACGACTTGATTTCTAAACGAGCTCAATGTATGTCGGGTAAGGATACAGAGTTTCAAATTGATGAAAAAGATTGTTTGAGATTTAGGGACCGATTGTGTGTTCCAAGAAATTCTGAGCTAGTTTCGACGATTTTGAATGAAGCCCATAATAGCCGAATGTCAGTTCATCCAGGTAGCAAAAAAATGTATAATGACTTGAAACGACAATATTGGTGGCACGGTATAAAGTGGGACATCTCCGAATTTGTATCTAGGTGTTTGGTGTGTCAGCAAGTAAAAGTGGAACATCAGGTACCTTCAGGGTTGCTTCAGCCGATTTTGATACCCGAGTGGAAGTGGGATTGAGTTACAATGGATTTTTGTCCGGATTACCGCCAACACCAAGTAAAAAGGATTCTATTTGGGTTATTGTGGATAGACTAACCAAATTAGCTCATTTCATCCCGGTTCGTATAGATTATTCACTTGATAAGCTAGCAGAATTGTACATCTCCCAGATTGTGTGATTGCACGGAGTGCTGACTTCTATTGTTTCAGATCGAGATCCTCGATTTACTTCGCAATTTTGGAAGAAATTGCATGAGGCATTGGGTACTAAGCTCCATTTTAGCACCGCATTTCATCCGCAGACTAACGGTCAATCTGAACGGGTTATTCAGGTACTCGAGGATATGTTGAGATGTTGCATTCTCGAGTTTAGTAGTTCGTGGGAAAAATATTTGCCCCTGATTGAACTCACGTATAACAACAGTTTCCAATCGAGTATTCAGATGGCACCCTACGAAGCTCTTTACGGTCGAAGATGTCGTACACCTTTGTTTTGGACCAAGCTTAGTGAGAATAAAATTTTCGTGGTTGATTTAGTTAAAGGGGATGAACGGAAAGTGGAGACGATTCGAGTTAGTTTGAAAGCAGCATCTGATCTAAAAAATCGTACGCGGATCTGAAACTTAAAAATATCGAATATCAGGTTGGCGATAAAGTGTTGTTGAAAGTTTCACCGTGGAAAAAGATACTCCGTTTTGGCCGTAAAGGCAAGTTGAGTCCGAGATACATTGGACCGTATGAAATATCGGAACGGATTGGGCCAGTTGCTTATAGATTGAGTTTCCCCCTGAACTAGAAAAGATCCACAATGTTTTTCATGTGTCAATGCTCCGTCGTTATAGATCCGATCCTTTGCATGTGATTAATCCGTCGAAAGTTGAAATTCAACCTGATTTGACTTATGAAGAGAAACCTATCCAAATTCTAGCTCGAGAGGTTAAAGAACTATGAAATAAAAAGGTTCCGTTAGTAAAAGTGCTGTGACTCAAGCAGGGGATTGAGGAAGCAACTTGGGAGCACGAGAATGTTATGAAAGAAAGATATCCAAATCTATTTTCGGGAAAGATTTTTGGGGACGAAAATCCCTAAAGGGAGGACAGTTGTGACAGCCCTAGTTCGACCTAGTCGGGAAGTGGTTTTGGGACCGCTAAACCGAGTCAAAAAAATTTTTGATTATAATATTTTATGTCCAAAATAGGTGAACATTACACGTGTGAATTTGTGTGCTATGATTTTGTCAAATTGCATGTGTTTTAAATTAAAGGACTTAGGTGGGAAGAATTAACTTTATGTGTGGCTAAATTGAAGAAGAGTAATTGCATAATGTTGTCAAATACATGGATTTGCATGTCAAATTTACCTTTTTGAGGTGAGTGGCCGGCCATGATATGATAAGGTGCACTAAGTGTGAATTTCTTTAATTATTTTTATTTATATTTTAGTTAGAAGTGATTAAATAGTGAAAAACAAAATAGGAAAAAGAATTTTGTTCATCCTTTCTTCTTCCTAGCCGAAACTTGATGAAAGAAAAGGGAAAAATATCCCTAAAGCATTCGGCACCTTCTTTTGACTATTAAGCTCAAGAGCACATAGGGACAGCTTTGGATAAAGGGAAGACCAAGGACACGAAATAGTCAAATCAAAATTTCTCAGAAAGATACGAGGTAAGTTCTTGAGTAATGAATGTTAGCTCATAATTATGATGAAATTATAGTACATATGTGAATGTATAAATTCAGACTTAAAAGGCCATATTCGAATATGGTTGTGGAAAGGATAATCTGAGCAAATGTTGGAAAACTGAATGTTAACCTTTGATTTTGTTATATCTTGAAGTGAATCTATACCCCTCATTTATGATCAATGAATCAGATTTTTGTATGGGTCGTAAACATGCTGTGATTGTCTTTGAGTATTGGAAATGATTTCAAAAGTGATATGATATAAATGTACATGTATGATTAATAATTGGGGATTTACATCCCAGCTTAGACTCGAAGAGCTTACGAGCCAGTGATATATCTGAGCTTAGACTCGAAGGGCTTACAAGCCAGTGATACATCTGAGCTTAGACTCGAAGGGCTTTTGAGCCAGTGATATGACCGGACTTAGTTCCGAAGGGCTCCAGAGCCAGTGTTAAAAATCAGACTTGGTCCCGAAGGGCATCTGTGCCAACATCGTACCCTAAGTTAGAAGTTTCATGAGTATTCGTGCAAGAAATTATTTAATGAATGTCGGAATAAATCTAAGCAATGTACTACCCATTGTAAGATAGTCAAGTACATATCTCAATCTTGTTCAAGAACTTGATTGCCTTTGGTTTGTGAATTTGAAATTTGGTGAGGATACTTTGACCATGGTTTAACATTACTCAAATGGTTATGATTTGATTATGATAAATGAGTTCAGATACAAAGAGTTAAATATAGAAATATGGGGTGTATGTGTATATGCACGAACATTACATTGTTAACGGAGTTGAATGTATTCGGCTATAGATTGAATTTTGTTAAAAACTTTGATATAACCTTGTGGTATGAAATAATAGTAGTTATGTTAGAACAACATGAATGATAGGAATGGTACCTTAGATTTGTTCCTATTCGGCCTAATAATGTTAGGGAGACAATTAAATATCACTGTGCTACTCATTTACACGATTTTGTTACTCAAAAATTACTAAGCATATGAATGCTTACTCAGTGCCTTAACTCTCTGTTTTGTAGATCTTGTTCATCAGCTATGGTCTCGGGAATTTTAGTGTTAAAGTCATCCATACTATCACAAACGTCTTTCAGTATTTTGTAACTAAACCCTAAAAATGGCATGTATAGGCTTGACATTTTGGTGTTAAACAATATCATTTTGATGTTGTAATTAAGTTAGCCATGCGAAAATGGCTTACTCAAATACCTTGGATCCAAAACTAAAGTTTTAAATTTAATTATACTGTACGTGAATGGATATGTATGTTTTGTAATTCGCAAATTAGACTTGAAATATGTTATATCTGAATTTCTATGTTTTATGAAACATATGTTGATTGAATGTAATTATTTGGTTGAGATTTGGTATGATAGTATGATACAATATGCATGGTTTATAGCTTGGTAAATCGACCTAGTTGAAAAAGTGATCTTAAAGTATTTGGTCATGTGAGATCATGGAATTGATGATGTACGTATGATTATGTTTGTATTTGTATAACTTCAACTAGTAATTCAATAAACTGTTAAGCTATTCCTCATAAATATCTGTGTCATGATTTGTGCGAGTGAAATTACGTTAAATGAAATGAATGTTGTGTAATGCCTCCTAACCCTTCGGCGACGGGTATGGGTCCAGGGGTGTTACAATGACTCAGAAAGACTTGAATTTGAGATAATGGCGGTGGTTAGAATTATTGAAAGATTACGAGCTCGTCATTGATTATCATCCGGGAAAAGCAAATGTGGTTGCTAACGCTTTAAGTCAAAAATCACTGTGAATGTACATTTCTCTATGTCCGCTGATGATGCGTTAGTAGCGGAATTAAAAGCAAAACCAACGTTGATGCAACAAATCCGTGAAGCTCAGAAAACTAATGATGATTTGATCGCAAAACGGGCTCAATGTGATTCGAAAGAGGATTTAGAGTTTCTGATCAATGAAAATGATTATTTGAGATACAGAAACTGATTTTGTGTTTTGAGAAATTCAGAGCTTATTATGATAATTTTGAATGAAGCTCATAGTAGCCGAATGTCAGTCCATCCGGGTAGCACGAAGATGTACAACGATCTGAAACGTCAATATTAGTGGCACGGTATGAAACGAGACATTTTTGACTTTGTTTTGAAATGTTTAATATGTCAACAAGTGAAAGCAGAACATCAAGTGCCTTCAGGATTGCTTCAGTCGATTATGATACCTGAGTGGAAATGGGATCGTGTCACGATGGATTTTGTATCCGGGTTGCCGTTGTCACCGAGCAAGAAAGATGCGATCTGGGTTATTGCTGATAGATTGACAAAGTTGGCTCATTTTATTCCCGTTCGTACCGATTATTCACTCGATAAGTTAGCTGAATTGTACATTTCTCAGATTGTGAGATTGCATGGGGTACCTACTTCTATTGTTTCTGATAGAGACCCCCGATTTACATTGCGATTTTGGAAGAAATTGCAAGATACGTTGGGTACCAAGTTGCATTTTAGCACTGCTTTTCATCCCCAGACAGACGGTCAATCTGAGCGAGTTATTCAGATACTCGAGGAAATGTTGAGATGTTGCATCCTTAAGTTTAATGATTTGTGGGAACGATACTTGCCTTTGATTGGATTCGCATACAATAACAGTTTTCAATCGAGTATCAAGATGGCACCTTATGAGGCTTTGTACGGTCGTAAATGCCGTACACTGTTGTTTTGGACTGAGCTCAGTGAGAATAAGATTTACGGAGTTGATTTGATTAAAAAGGCCGAACAGAAAGTAAAAGTGATTCGTGAAAGTTTGAAAGCAGCATTAGATCATCAGAAGTCGTGTGCAGACTTGAAACGAAAAGAAATAGAGTATCAGATTGGGGATAAAGTGTTTTTAAAAGTTTCACCATGGAAAAAGGTACTCAGATTCAGCCGTAAAGGCAAATTGAGCCCAAGATTTATCGGACCATACGAGATTTCAGAACAGATTGGGCCGGTTGCTTACAGATTGATTTGGCCACCTGAACTTGAAAAGTTTCATAATGTTTTTCATGTTTCGATGCTTCGTCGGTATAGATCCGATCCCTCTCATGTGATTAGTCCGTCAGAGATTGAAATTCAGTCTGATTTGAGCTATGAAGAAGAACCGATTCATATTTTGGCTCACGAGGTGAAAGAACTGCGGAATAAGAAAATTTCGTTAGTAAAAGTGTTGTGGGTCAAGCACGGGGTTGAAGAAGAGACTTGGGAGCTTGAAGACTCCATGAAAGAATGTTACCCTAACTTATTCACCAGTAAGATTTTCGGGGATGAAAATTCCTAGGGGGAGAATTGTGATAGCCCTAATTTGACCCTAGTCGGAAAGTGGTTTTGGGACCACAAGACCAAGTAAAAAAAATTAAATTAATTAAATGCTCTTTTCTATGTTTATTATATGTGAAGTTTCATGTGTGAAAATATTGTGTTTTAATTTTGTCATTTGGATGTGGAATTATTAAAAAGGACTCATTTGATAAACCATGAAAATGTGATAGGTAAATTTGTAGTGGCCGAATAGTATGTGGTTAGCATTATGGAGGACTTGCATGTCAAATGGACCACTCTTAATATAGTGGACGGCAATGATGATGGATGATTGGCATTATATGTATTTTAATTAGTGAAATAAAATTTAATGGTTTTATATTAAGAAGACATGAATTAATAAAACAAAAGAGTGATAAAAATAAAGTTTGGTCATCTTTTTCTCCCATTGCCGAAACTAAAGCAAGAAAATAAAGAAGTTAAGCTAAGGCATTCGGTCATCTTAAAGCTTTGATTAAGGTATCTAATTCATGTTAATTTCTTTTGAAATTTGTGAAATTGAGTTAGTTGCTAAGTTCCTTACATAGTCCATGTTGAAAATTTTAAGTTCTTGGTTAATTAAGCATTCGGCCATGGAAGATAGGAATAAGATGAGTGGCGTTTTAGTGTTTTTTTTTTTTTTTTTGAAGTAGAAATGGTTGTAATATGAATTGTGGAGTTGTTAATTGTGATATATGTATGGTTTTAAGGCATTAATGATGTTCGGTCCTTATGGACAATTTGAGAGATTGTGAGTAAAATACCAAATGTGTTGTAGAATTATTTAATGTTCATTTATGTGATATTCAGCCTTGGGAGATTTAGGTATAAAGTTTGAATGTTAAAATTTTAGTATATGTATGTACAATTGCCGAATGTGAACTTAAATGATGAGATGAGTAAAATGTATGATATATATGTGTGATATGTTTGGAGTATGCTTAAGGTTTAAAGTAATGTCATGTAAAGCTCATGATTGTTCCTTTGGTAAATTTGATTATATGTGGTTGATGAATATATCAAGGTTATAAATAGTTAATGATTTATTATTGAAATGCATATTTTGTAACATGAACTGTTTTCAACAATGCTTATAAAATAATTTTGTATTCGGCTATGAAATGAAATAATTAGGTGATGATTAAAGTCATTTATAAATCGGCTATGGCGTTTAAATTTTGTCATCAAGTGTTAGTTATATGATAACTTTGGATTTTTGGTATTAGACATACGTGATTTAAATTATGATATGAAAAATTTGATTAAGAAATGTGGTTTTTGTGTCGATTTGAAATGGCACGTTTAAATGAGTAAATTGGTTTGGTAATAATGAGATAAGCGTACATGTATATATGATTAAGGCATTGAAACTATAATGATAAGCATGAGATTTGGTTTATAGCTTATTTATATAGATATATTACATATTGAATGTTATATAGAATGACCGAATATGAAATAATTTAGCTTGATTGTGTGAATGAAATTTTGGCATGAAGTAAAGCGTATAAAATTAGTATATGAATTATGTGTGTTCTTAGTTGTTATATGTGCTTAAAATGGTAAGGTATCAAGGTTATATACGCATGGTTTTGTAACTAGGAAGAAGTATGTTTAGTTTTAAATTATGTTAGGTTAAATGCAACTAATGCCGCATAAGTGAGTGATGATAAAATTTGTGTTTTGGTTGATATTGTTTGAGTATATATGCACACTATGTTTGCTAATAAATGGTAATACATTCAGCCATATTATATTATATTCAAGGTTACATTTTTGTATGTGGATGTTATTTGATTTATAAGTTATCGAATGAAAGTAATGAGTTGATAAGGTGATTAAACTTGTTTAAATTTAGTTGAATTAAGCTCAAGAGCCAAACTCGGATAAGGGGAAAGTGAAACTCGTAGAATAACCAATCCATAATAGTTCACGACAGTAGAGGTAAGTTCTTAAGTATTAAGGATTAATTCTTTATTTGGTATACCTAAGGGTTAAACGAAAATAGCAAATAAGATGTTTGATTTCATATAGTGAAAGAGCCGAATGAAAAATGACTTAATGTTATAAGCCAAATGTGGTTAATAGATCTATGTTAGAATGGATATGATAATGTGATGTGCTAAAAGGTATGTTATGCTGAGTGAATCATGGTATGTATGCTTATTTCAGACGTTCAAATAATATATATGTATGTATATGCTTTGGCTATATACGAACTTGAAGCATATGATACGAAAGTATGTGAAATATGTGAGTTGGTTATAATAATAATGTGATAATCGGGCTTTGGCCTAGCAAGCTATAAGTTGTTGTTATTATCGGGCTTCGAGCCTAGCAGGCGAAATGCCGGTGAAGACATATCAAACTTATAAAGTCTAGCAAGCCTTGGGCCGGTGATGAACTCAGGGTTGTACCTAGCAGGCGAAATGCCGGTGAAGACATATTGGACTTATAAAGTCTAGCAGGCTTTAGGCCGGTGATGAACTCAGGGTTGTACCTAGCAGGCTAATTGCCGATGAGTCAGTAAAAGTTTAAGACAATGAAGTTTTGCACTAATACGACAAGTGAATTAGTTCAATACATTAAGTTGGTCAGGTATGTGTTATATACTTATACATGTTAGATCTATCATAATTGAATCAAGAATGTGAAATGAGAAGCATATGTGAAGATGTCATATGTATATGTGTGTATTCGGTTATGGAGAAAAGTTATATGATATTATGTGATATACCATTTAGATATGAATGATGACAGTAACTGTGGATATGAAATGGTACACTGATTGAATTCAATTGAATTAAAGTTGAGCCTATTCCTATATGAGTTCGAAATTAAATGGAATAATATGCTATATGTGCATATATGTGAATGTTCATATTTGACCAAATGGTCTTGTACTGTGAATGAAATGAAATGTTATATGTGATTTCAAATATTTGGTTATAATTGAGTTCAATTGTTTAAATTGCTTAAGACTTACTAAGCTTACGAAAGCTTACTCCGAATGTTATGTTTCTCTATTTTTTTAGATCGTTGACTCCAGCCACCAGCTCGGGATCGTTAGTATTTCGTCACATTATCTACTATTTTGGTACTGCTATGTTTTGGATTTAGCTTATGGCATGTATAGAATAGACTATTAGTGGAATGATATTTTGATTAATGTATATAAGCCATGCGAATATGGCATCTTTTGAATGTTTTTATAAGTTTTAAATTTCGATCTTTGATTGTGTTTAGTATGTATATAAATGTTAATGATCTTAAGTCTAAGTGAATGTACAAATGTGGTGCCTTGGTTTGGTAATGCTTCATAACCCACTCCGGCGACGGATACAGGTTATAGGGGTGTTACAATGGGACTGTCCTAGGTTGACCGATATTGAGGTGTTTGAATGCACTTTGAATTAAGTGGTTGAGAAAGAGGGGATAGCATAGAGTATTATGGGGAGAAAAGTTAGGAGATTTTGAAGGGATTTGGATAATGATTAGGTTGAGTGATGTGAGGAGGGATTTTAGGAGAAAATTGTGGGGAGTTGGGGAGAGAGGAGGTAATCTGCCGATTTGGGTTTGTGACACTCAAGAAGTTCGGCTAAGGTGTTGTTTCTCTCAAACTATTGGTTTTGATTGCTTTTAGTTGTTTTTCTTTTTGGTTGGTGGCCAAATAGTATTAGGGTTTCTCTTTAGTTTTGCGAATCTGCATATTCTATTTTTACCGTTAGTTCTTTCCCTATTCTGGTTTTTTGTTGACGAATAAATTCTCTTCCTTTTTTTTGCACTTCTTCCCTTTCCAGTCACTCCTCTTATCATCTCCTCTCCTTTTGATCACTTTCTGAATACCCTTTCTCTTCCACTCTCTTCTTGTCATTCTTTCACCATTAATATTTTCACTATTACTGCATTACTCTCTTCCTACTTTTTGCCTTTGTTTTTTTTCAATTGATCTTTGAACAATTAGTGGATGCTTGATTTCTTCTCTATTCTCTGCTTTTTCTCTATGTAGTAATCTTTTTTCTAACATTGTCTTTGCAACTATTTACGGCTAGGGTCGTGTGGGTGCTGAACATTGCCTCTGTCATGTTAGATTCTCATTTTGGGAATAGGCTGATTGTTTTCTTCCCTACAATCAGTTTTACATTTGCGATAAGTACTATATGTTTTTCCAACTTACTGAAACGAAAAATATCGATGAAGGTTAATAGAATTCAGTTGTATGCAGATTTTAGTCAAGGAGTTTGTAATCAACCTTCGCCAGCGGTTTAAGCGGGCTAAATTGCACTCATTCAATCAAGGCAAGTATTAGTATTATTTTGGGTTAAGTGTTTAAAAGTGTGTTTTACCCTATTGAATAAAACACTGACTAAACGTCGTGATGGTATATAGGTTTTGCCGCTCGTGGACTATTCACACGTTATCGCAAACAGGTGTGTAACCGCACTACTCTAATCTTAACTCGGCAAAAGTCGAAAATGTGACAGTTGACACTACACGAGTGTGCGCTCGCTCGCGTGGTAATCTGAATGCTTAAAATAATGAAGTTTAACTGTAGAGGCCACCATGGGCGATTCCATGGTCGTAGGCCATTTTGGGCCATGTTGGCCAGAACTGCCGTGTGGGCCCAACGAGCTTGTGGGCCCCAACGGGTGAACCACACGAATGTGTAGGAAATATTGGTCCAGGCTGCGTAGTTCACACGGCTAAGGTCATTTCTGAGCTTTGTGGGCCACACGGGCGTGTAGGCCTACATGGGCCAGCACAATCGGCCTTGGGCCCATTTTGACTGTTTGTACTGTTAAGGTTGCATAGGTTGCCCGAGACGACTGTAGATGTACTGATGGGTTGGTAAGTATACCTAGACCCCAAACTGATCAAAAGACTATTTTGTCCCTATGAAGCAAAATGACTATTAAGCTCTTATGTGATGTATGATCTACTAAACATGCCATTTGATATATATGTTTTGCATACATGCGTGATATTATGATATGCTGCATGGGTATGGGTTTTTCGCATTTGGAGGAAGTGTACTGAACTATTAAGGTCGCACGGGCCGAGACGACTGTGGACCTACTGATGGCTTTAAGCCACTTATATTACTGGCAGCTTTGTTGAGAATCTGTTTAATGCCGCAACCAGTGCTAACTCTATAAGTGTAGGGTTGGGTGGGTGATTTAATCCCCACAAGAGTGTAGGGCTGGACAGGAGATGGAGTGCAGGGTTGGTTGGGATAACATGCATCATGCATACTGATTATTGATACTGTTATGGGCTAAGGCCCAACTGATACTGTAATGGGCTAAGGCCCAACTAATACTGTTACTGTGGAAGGGCTTAGGCCCAGTTTGTTCTATTGCATGTTGCTTGTATGTTTGGGGGATTGCACATTGAGTTTTTGTAAACTCACCCTTTCTGTTTTTACTGAACTGGTAATCCCCAACCTTAGGCAGATTGGTGCTTTGGAAGACTCAGCGGTGGCCACTCTATTTGATAAATTAATATTTTTAGTACTTTATAATATTTCTATCTCAGTATTTGGGTTTTTGCTTGTGATAAGGTCTCTTTAAATTTTTAACTTTTAATTTGGGGTTTTATTTAGTTTCATTCATATCTGATAGTAATAGGACACATATTTTCAAAAGATAAATGCATTTCAAAACACCACATTTCTATAACATATTTTAAAAGCTTCCGCAACAAACATTATTTTAAAGTATAATAACAATCTAATATGATTAGCATTCTAGTAAAACGACTTGAGTTTTAACAATGAAAGACACCCTAAATTTTCGTAACATCACAAAGAGATTTCAATATAGAATGGGCTTTTCAATGAAATTATGTTTTCGAAAAACACTTCAATGTGACACCGCTAGGTTTGGCCATAACGTTTAGGCCGGGTTTGGGGTGTTACATTTAGTGCTATCAGAGTCAAGTTGCAAAACTTAGCTATGGATTTGGGTTTCTTTTAAACTTGGAATTTCTAAAAGAACTATTTTAAGCGATTTGAAGTATTTTGAAATGTTATACTGAATATGTGGTACACTGAGTCTTCGTGCTGATCCTGTAAGTTCTCTTTGAAAACTGTATTTTGATTTTGATTGAAACTACCTTAGGTAGGATTACTAAGACTACTATAGGTAGTACACTGTACTGTAAACTCTTTAGTACTATATACTAAAAATGTAGTGAAACCGATAGACACTAATAGATACTACGTTGTGTGGAAATATGATACTGTCTCCATAAAATATCTTTTAATAAAGGCCGGAACTATAAACTGATGCATAAAACTGTTAATTCAGATAAACACAATTAGCAATGAGCCCAATAGGTACTCGTTGAAGGGGTACAAGAGGCCATGGTGGAGGTGCTCGGGTTGGGTCCTCGTCATCTGGCAATATGCCTAATATGTATGCGAGTGAGATGCCCGTGTTGCCGCTACTATGGCTGGGGACGATACATTGTCCTAGGTTATGCTAAGGATTTTAGAGAGGGTCACAGATGTCGCCCTTAATGTTGATGAGTATTGGGTTAACGTACTGTCCTAGTCTATCTATAGACTATACTAGAATCACTCAAGGTAACTGTGGTAGTGTTATGGAACTAAAGTGCGCAGCGGGAGCGTAGTGGTGGAGTCTGTGTTATGCCACTGATCTGATAGTTGGAAATTTTGGGGATGAACTTTCTTTAAGGAGGGGTGAATTGTAACTCCCTGAATTTTAGGCCTAGAAGTATTAGGTTTGAGCATGGGAACAGTTAGAAGGCTACACATAAATTTTTAGTCGTGCAAGAAAGTCACACAAACCTGTGTTTCTTTCAGTGGTTTAGTCTTGGGAAGTGTTTGGGAAGTCAATAGTTCAAGCCTTAGATTGTGCTAAACTTTTTACTTTTATTTGAGTAACCCTGGACTTTAGTCTGTAGACTTCTTAAAGAATTATGATTAAAATATGACACAAAAGTGTTGTTGGTCTAGTGGTAAGTGGTGTGTAGAGTGTTCATGGAGTCTGAGGTTCGAGGCTTGGCGTTGCAAAAGAGCAATTTTATTTTGCTACAAGTGCCATGGGAGTGTCCTAGGTTGACCGAAATTGAGGTGTTTGACTGCACTTTCAATTTAGTGGTTGGAAAGGAGTGGACTGCATGGAGTACTGTGGGGAGAAAAGTTAGGAGATTGTGAGGGGATTTGGATAATGATTAGGTTGAGTGATGTGAGGAGGGATTTTAGGGGAAAATTGTGGGGAGTTGTGGAGAGAGGAGGTAGTGTGCCCATTTATGTTTGTGACACTCAAAAAGTTCGGCTAAGGTGTTGTTTCTCTCAAACTATTGGTTTTGATTGCTTTTAGCTATTTTTCTTTTTTGTTGGTGGCCGAATTTTATTGGATTTCCTCTCGGGTTTTGCGAATATGCATATTATATTTTTACCATTAGTTCTTTCCCTCTTCTGGTTTGTTGTTGACCAAATAACTTCTCTTCCTTTTTTCTGCACTTGTTCCCTTTCTAGTCACTCCTCTTATCATCTCCTCTTCTTTTGATCACTTACCAAATACCCTTTCTCTTCTCCTCTCTTCTTGTCAACCTTTCACCATTAATATTTCGACCGTTATTGCCTTGCTCTCTCTCTACTTTTTGCATTCGATTTTTTAATTGATCTTTGAACAATTGGTGGGTGCTTGAATTTTTTTCTATTCTCTCCTTTTTTCTCTGTGTAGTAATCTTTTTTCTAATAGTGTCTTCGCTACAATTTGTGGCTAGGGTCATGTAGGTGCTGAACATTGCCTCTATCGTATTGGATTCACATTTTGGGAATAGGCTGACTGTTTTCTTCCCCATAATCGGTTTTATGTTCTCGGTAACTGCTATATGTTTTTTCAACTTATTGAAGTGAAAAATATCGATGAAGGTTAATGGAATTTAATTGTATGCAATTTTTAGTCAAGTAGTTTGTAATCAACCTTCATTGGCGTTTCAAGCGGCCTAAACTGCACTCATTCAATCAAGGCAAGTATTAGTATTATTTTAGGTGAAGTGTTTAAAAGGGTGTTTTACCCAATTGAATAAAAGACTGACCGAATGTCGTGATGGTATATAGGTTTTGGTGCTCATGGACTACTCATAAATTATCGAAAATAGGTGTGTAACTGCACTACTCTAATCGTAAGTCGACAAAAGTAAAAAATGTGACATTTGACATTACACGAGCATGCACTCGCTCGTGTGGTAATCTGAACGCTAAAAATGATAAAGTTTGACTGTAGAGGCCACCATGGGCGATTCCATGGTTGTAGGCCATCTTGGGCCATGTTGGTGGGTCCTACACGGGTGAACCACACGGATGTGTGGGAAATATTGGTCCAGGCTGTGTAGTTCACACAGCCACAGCCATTTCTAGGCTTTGTGGGCCACACAAGTGTGTGGGCTTACATGGACTACAATAATAGGCCTTGGGCCCATTTTCATTATTTGTACTGTTAAGGTTACACAGGTCTCTCGACACGACTGTGGACCTACTGATGGGTCGGTCAGTATACCTAGACCCCAAACTGATAAAAAGACTATTTTTTCCCTATAAGGCATAATGACTATTAAGCTCTTATATGATGTATGATCTACTGAACATGCCATTAGATATATATGTTTTGCATACACGCATGATATTATGATATGCTACATGGGGATGGGTTTATTGTATTTGGAGGAAGTGTACTGAACTGTTAAGGTCGTACAGGTCGCTTGAGACAATTGTGGACCTACTGATGGCTTTAAGCCACTTCTATTACTGGCTTCTTTGTTGAGAATTTGTTTAGTGCCGCGATCGGTGCTAACTCTGTAAGTGTAGGGATGGGTGGGTGATTTAATCCCCACAAGAGTGTAGGGTTGGACAGGAGATGGAGTGTAGGGTTGATTGGGATAACATGCATCATGCATACTGATTATTGATACTGTTATGGGCTAAGGCCCAACTGATACTGTAATGGGCTAAGGCCCAACGATACTATTACTGTGGAAGGGCTTAGGCCCAGTTTAATCTATTGCATATTGCTTGTATGTTTGGGGGATTGCACATTGAGTTTTCGTAAACTCACCCTTCTGTTTTTGCTGCACAGCTAATCCCCAACCTTAGGCGGATTGGTGCTTTAGAGACTCAGCGGTGGCCACTCTACTTGATAAATTAATACTGTTAGTACTTTATAATATTTCTATTTCAGTATTTGGGTTTTTGCTTGTAATAAGGTCTCTTTAAATTTTTAACTTTTAATTTAGGGTTTTATTTAGTTTGATTCATATCTGATAGTAGTATGAAGCATATTTTCAAAAGATAAATGCTTTTCAAAACACCACGTTTCCGTAACATATTTTAAAAGCTTCTGCAACAAACATTTTTTTAAAGTATAATAATAATCTAATATGATCAGCATTCTACTAAAACAACTTGAGTTTTAATAATGAAAGAGGCACCCAAAATTTTTGTAAGATCAGAAAGAGATTTCAATATAGAACGGGTTTTTCAATGAGATTATGTTTTCAGAAAACACTTCAATGTGACACTGCTATGTTCTACCATAACATCTAGGTCGGGTTTAGGGTGTTATAGGCTTGGTTAGTAAAGAAGTCGGATAAAAATTGATTTTCGAGACTAGGCATAAAATGGTCATTTTGTGATATTTTAAGGGGAAATTAATCATTTTTCCCAAAATGTTAATTTTAGAATGTTTAAATTAATTTAGTGATTAAATGAAAAAATTTTATCATTTTAGATCAAGAAATACGAAATCTGGACCTAGACTGGGGAAAGGCCAAGCTAGCAGACTAGATTGAATAGTCACCCACATTTTGTATATCAAGGTAAGTTGTATGTAAATAATGCAACATTTTCAATATTATGCATGAGATTATTGATTTGACATAAATTTGATTGAATGTGATTATGAGAAATGCATGATGAGATTTAATGTGATAAACTCTCAGTTGAACCGTAGGAATGGATTGGGTATTCATGCTATCACATTAGGGTCATACGAGAGCTAGTGTAAGACCATGTCTGGGACATGGCTTCGACATCGATATGTGCGAGCTAGTGTAAGACCATGTGTCGACATGGCATCAGTATTGATACGAGTGCTAGTGTAAGACCATGTCTGGGGCATGGCATTGGCCTTGACATGTGAGCTAGTGTAAGACCATGTCTAGGACATGGCATCAGCTTTGATAGGTGTCAATGTAAGACCATGTCTAGGACATGGCTAGTGTAAGACCATGTCTGGGACATGACATAGACACGGATAGAGGAGAGCCAATGTAAGACCATCTCTGGGACATGACATCAGCCTCGATATATGAGAGTCAGTGTAAGACCATGTCTGGGACATGGCATCATATCAGCTAGTATAAGACCATGTCTGGGACATGGCATCCTCATAAAACCTTATGTTTGAGGCTTATTGAATATCCTTTCATATTCTAAATAGTTCAACGGGAAATTTAAAGTTTGTGTCAAGAATAAGAAATATTGATGATGTCGTGAGTGGTACAGGTACCAACATAAAATGTGTGAGATGTGAGCTTAAACTTATGTTGCATGATTAGTAAGGGATGAAAATGAGTAAGTTATGCCTGTAGCTATTTTCATAGCATGTGTAAATTATGATGTGTTGTTAGTATGTTTAAGCATGGTAAATTTTTAAGTGTCATTTTGTTTTGGGCCAAGGGTGTTGGCTTGATTGAGAATACTCCATTTTGTATAAGGCCATGGATAATGGCTAATATTCATTATTGATTTATGCAAATGAAGTTTCCGTGAATGTGCAAAATAGTGTGTATGATCAAGAGTACTAGGGTAGTAATATTAATGCTTGATTGGATTGGTTTCTAAAGTTGTGTGGATATCAAATTATGGTTGTTGGTTGAGTATTGGTGCCTTGTTATGTTTTGGCATGTGCTTGATCTTTTTTCAAGGTGGCAAAAGGCTTGGTAAATAGCCTTATTTTTGTCCACAAGGGCGTGTGTCTAGGTCGTGTGCGACACACGGTCTGCCCCATAGGCGTGTGGTCAGGCCTTGTGTCCCCTGCAACTTAGGTTGGCAAAATTAACTGCCAATAGTAACCAATAGGCAGAGACACAGCTGTGTGTCTCAACCGTGTGAAAGACACGGCCTAGCACATGGGCATGTGCCACGGCCGTGTGACCTTAAATGGTTGCTGACATCAGAAACAGAATGTTAAGGTTTTCACACACGGGCTAAGACATGCGAGTGTCATGGCCTTGTAAGGGACACGGGCCAAGGACATAATCGTGTGTCAAGCCGTGTGAAAACCCATGTAGGTTCGATGTTAAAAAATAAATCCATACGGACGAGGGGCATAGGTGTGCCCCTATTTGCCTAGGCCATGTGAACCACATGGGCCTTCAGGAAGGTCATGTTCTAAGGCCACACGGGGGTGTTGCCCATCCACATGGGCGTGTGCCCTAATTTAAGTAGCTTTTATTGAAATTTTCCTTCAAAATAGTTTCAAATAGGGTCTAAAGTGTGTTTTGGGCTACGTAGACCAATAATAGGGACTTAAAAGCAAAGTTTGAAAAGTTTTAATTTTGAACAAAGTTTTATGAATCGAAAATGTGTGTTTGCATGTGCTTTAGTATGGTAATCCCTTGTACCCTGTCCCAGAATCAGGCTCACGTAAAGGGTGTTCAATTTAGTGGTATCAAAGCTATGGTTTATTCGATTCTAGGACTAACCTAGCTTGTGTATGAGTCTAGCTATATATGCCATAATTGTACTATGATAATGTGATGACTCTTGACGAAATTAAATTATGTTATTATATAGTAAATGGATCTCGACAGAGCTATGGCGGATGACGTGGAATGTAATGCGCTAGTTCCAGCTGAAGGGACCGTGCCAATTTCAAGTGGGCCCGTGATGATGAGTCAGGGCAGAGGGGCTAGAGAAGCCTACCTCCACATGATGGATGCTTGGTATTCTGAGTTTATTCGTGCAAATCTGAATACTCCACCTCCCCCGCCCCCTTCGATCCTTAGCCTGCCCCTATAGCTCCTCAAGGAGCAGAAATGGTTAGGAGAAAGAAGCCCCTAGTAGACAGAATTAGGAAGCACGGGGCCGAGGAATTTCAGGCAAGCAAAGTTGATGACCTAGAGAGAACAGAATTTTGGTTAGAGAATACCATTAGAGTATTAGATGAACTATCAAGCACGCCTAATGAGTGTATAAAATGTGTAGTGTCACTATTACGAGACTTGACCTACCAGTGCTGGAATACTCTCGTGTCAATTGTACTGAGAGAGAGGATAAGTTGGGAATTCTTTCAAGAGGAATTTCATAAAAAGTATATTAGTCAAAGTTTCATTCACTAGAAAAGGAAAGAATTTCTTGAGCTGAAGCAAGGCCGCATGACTATGACAAAGTATGAGCGAGAGTTCGTAAGGCTCAACAAATATGCACGAGAGTGCGTATCTACAGAAGCCACCATGTGTAAGAGATTTGAAGATGGTTTGAATGAAGACATTCGTTTGTTGGTGGGCATTATTAAGTTAAGGAAATTTTTGGTGCTTGTTGAGAGAGCGTGTAAGGCCAAAGAGTTGGCCAAAGAGAAAAGAAGAGCCGACATTGAGTTTCGTGACTCAAAGAATAGACAAATGGGGAAATTCGATCAGTCATCGTCTAAGAGATCTAAAGAGTTTACTACTCAGTCGAATGCTTCAGTTGTGTTTATGGGCAAAAACAATAATAAGCAGTATACGACGTCCCAAGCTCAGACCACTTCTATCGCGAGTGTTGGTAGTGCTCGGCTGAATAGACCGGAGTGCTCGCAGTGCAGTAGGCGACATTTTGGTGAGTGCCGAGGGAATGAAAGAGGTTGTTTCAAGTGCGGTTCACTAGACCACTTCATCCGAAACTGTCTTGAAATGGATGAATAGATAAAAAACAAGATGTGAGAATGAGTAATGCTCCTTCGAGAGGTAGACCACAGAAGAACTCGGGTAGTGGGGCTAGCAGTAGAGGTGCTCCTAGAGAATTCGCTATGAGGTCAGAGGGTAGAGCGCTTGCGATGACTTACCCATTCGTGCCCGCAAGGAGGCTTCATCTCCCAACGTGATTATGGGTATCTTCTCTATCCATGATATATCTATCGTCGCTTTGATTGATCTGGGGTCTACCCATTCCTATATGTGCATGAAATTGGTACCTAGTATGAATGTGCTAGTTGAGTCAACTGAATTCGTAGTAAAAGTGTCAATCCCATTAGGCAAGCATGTTCTAGTTGACCAAGTGTGTAGGAATTGTCCCTTGACAATTAGAGGTTATTATTTTCTGGTCAACCTAATGTTATTATTGATCGATGAATTTGATGTAATCCTCGGTATAGATTGGTTGACTGCTCATGATGTAGTAGTAAATTGTGGAAGAAAATTTATTGAGCTGAAATGTGAAAATGGGGATGTTCTTTAAGTTGAATCAGGTGAATCAGATAGTTTGCCTATAGTGATGTCTTCCATGACAGCTTAGAGACACATAAGGAAGGGGTATGAGTTGTATCTAGCCTTTGTGTTGAACACCCAAGTGTCGTAAGCAAAGATTGAGTTAGTGCTAGTAGTTTGCGAGTATCAAGATGTGTTTTCGGAAGAATTGCCCAGATTACCTCCAGTGAGGGTAGTTGAGTTTGGTATTGAATTAGTTCCTGGTACGGCACCTATATTGATTGCCCCGTATAGGATGGCCCGACAGAGTTAAAGGAATTAAAGGTTCAATTACAAGAGCTAACGAACAAGGGTTTTGCTAGACCAAGCTATTCCCCGTGGGGTGCACCGGTACTATTTGTGAAAAAAAAGGATGGTTCGATGAGGTTATGCATAGACTACCATTAGCTTAACAAAGTCACAGTGAAGAATAAGTACCCTTTACCTAGGATCGATGATTTGTTCGATCAATTAAAGGGGGCTACTATGTTTGTAACAGCCCAAACTAGGGCCTAGTTAGAATAGTGGTTTCGAGACCATAAATTCGAAGTAGAAAAATATATTTCATGATTATTTTTAAGTCTATGACATGATTGCATGGTAGTGACAAAATTCCATGAAGGAATTTTTATGAAATAGTGATTAATTTTTCCTTTAGGACTAAATTGCAAGAATTGCAAAATATGATTTTCTAAAAGTTTTTAGGATGAATTGGCATTATAAAAATTATTAGAGGTCCTTATTTAGCAATTAAACCATTTATTAGCATGATGAACAAAAATGCCCATGGAAGGAAAATTTTCTAAAGAAAGGGTATCAGGGTATTTTGGTCATTTGGTTAATTAATGAAATAAAAAGGGAAAAAGAAGCAATTTGTGTCCATCTTCTTCCTCGTGCCAAAAATTGAAGGGTCTCCATAGCTAGGGTTTTGACATTTTCAAGCTCATTAGTAAGTGCAATTTAGCCCCGTTTTTAATTCTCTTCGTATTTTTAAAATCCTCGTAGCTTAATCCAGCTATTTCTACCACTAATTTGAGCTAGGGTTTATGTTAAAAAATATAAACATACATGACATGCATGTATTTTGATGTCTAGTGGTAGAATATGAAAGTTTAAAGTATAGCAAACAACTTTTTCTAAGTGATTTTTCATGAAAAACCCTAATAGGGACCAAATTGCAAATGTGATAAAATGTGCAGTAAAAGTGAAAATTTATGAAAAGTAGGGGCTGTTATGAGCACATGAAAGGTTCGGCTAGGCTTGGGTAATCAAGAAAATAAGTGCATTTCATTTTACGAGCCTAGGGACCATTTTATAAATTTGTAAAATTTTAGGGGCAAAATTGAAAGTGTTAATTATAGGCTATTGAGCCAATGTGAATATTAAATAAGCTTAATTTGTCATTTTAGATCAAGAAACACGAAGCCCAGACCGAAACCGGGGAAAAAGCAAAGTGGTGGATTAAATCTAACATTCACCCATATTTTGGATCCGAGGTAAGTTGTATGCAATAAATTAGCGTTATGTATTATGAAAATTACTATGATGATATTCTATGAATTTATGTTATCTCCATGAATTTGATTAATATGATTTTTACCAAGAAAAGATGAAGTTGTATTAGAGAAATCCTAGTTAAATTTTAAAAGAATACGAAGGGCACCATAATCATGACATGAAAATTTGTAGGTTCTGTGTAAGACCATGTCTGGGACATGGCGTCAGCACTGAGACTAGATTTAGATCCCCTGTAAGACCATGTCTGGGACATGGCATTGGCATCTAAGAGAAATCTCATATAAGACCATGTTTGGGACATGGCATTGACATCAGTTTACGATCTCGTGTAAGACCATGTCTAGGACATGGCATCAACATCGATATGAGATCCCGTGTAAGACCATATCTGGGATATGGCTTCAGCACTGACTTGAGATCCCATGTAAGACCATATCTAGGATATGGCTTTGGCATCTTACTATGAGATTGACATTTTGGGTATCCTTCGGTATTCTAAGTAATTTAACAGGAAAAGTATCCAAATTGAGGAACTTAACAAGAAAGACTAAAGTTTTGTGATGAGTGATACAGGTGCATATGACTAAGTTATAAGAAAAAATGAACACATAATGATATGAGTATGTATCAATAAGAAAGATGCATGAGTAAGCCATGTTAATGTGTAAAGAATTCTTATGATATTTCATGATACTTTATTTGGATGCTCATTCCATATTTTATGTGCTATTTTATTTCATGCAACTTACAAAGCAATTATGCTTACTCCCTTTCTTTTCCCTTATTCTTGTAGTCTTTCCAAGTTAGCTTGGGGGATAAAAAAGGATGTCGGAGCTCGAAGTCACACCAACAAGCATTTTATTTTGATATAGTAAAGTTTAATCATTTTGAGTATGTCATGTATAGGAATTAGGCCTTTTTGCTATATGTCATATTGATTAGCCCTATGTGTTGGCTAAAAATGGTAGTTGAATCATGTCGTAAATGGCCATTAGAAGTGGCTAATATTGGTTAATTTAATATTATGCAATGTTGATGAAGTTCATGAATTAACAAGTTTGCATGTTTAAGTATAGTAGTGATTGATGAGAATGAAATGCATGGTGGCATGTAAATGCCTTAATTGTGAATATTTAGAAGTGTATTTATGCCATGATATGTGATATTGAAACTGGTCTTGTGGTTGATTAAGTATTAGGGTGGCAAAAGGCTTGGAAAATAACCTAAAATTGTCCACACGGGTAGGCACGCCCACAGTTAGCCCCATGGGCATGTTGATAGGCCGTGTGTCTCAGCCGTGTGGGGGGCACAACCTAGTCCACGGGTGTGTGGCTTGGCCGTGTGACCTAAATTGCATGCTGACGTCATAAATAGAATGTCCAGGTTTTTAAACATGGGCTAAGGCACAGGTGTGTGCCCAGGTTCGAAATGAATAATAAATTCGACATGGGTTAGGGACATGGGCGTGTGTGACCACACGGCCTGCCCACACAGGTGTATGGCCCTGTTTTGGGAAAAAAGTTTCTAAGTGCCCAAAAGTTCCCAGATTGGTCTCGAACCACTCCCGATGTATTTTATGGGCCTCGTAGGGCCATGATATGGAGTTTAAGAGAAAGTATGAAAATTTTTTAAATGGAAATGAAAGTTTATGGTTACCCTTTTGAGTAAGTTAAGTACGGCAATGCCTCGTACCCCGTCCCGATGTTGGACACGGGTAAGGGGCGTTACAGTGTTTTCTAAGATAAACCTAAGATCTGGTTATTATCAGCTGAGAGTCAAGGAGTAGGATGTGCCGAAAACTGCATTTCGGACAAGGATGGTCAGTACGAGTTCCTCGCCATGCCCTTTGGCTTAACGAATGTCCCTTTGGTATTTATAGATTTAATGAATCGCATTTTCCGACCGTACTTAGACAAGTTCGTCGTAGTCTTTATTGATGATATACTTATTTATTCACGTGACAAAAGTGAGCATGCAGAGCATTTGAGGACTGTATTGCAAACCTTGAGAGATAAGTAGTTGTATGCCAAGTTTAGTAAAAGTGAATTTTCGCTACGAAAAGTCAGATTTTTGGGACACATTGTGTCGAGTGACAGGATTAGAGTTGACCCGAGTAAGATCTCGGCCATTGTTGAGTGGAAACCACCGAGGAATGTATCAAAGATTAGAAGTTTCTTGGGCTTGGTGGGTTACTACAGATGGTTTGTTAAAGGATTTTCAATAATCGCTACTCCGATGACGAGACTACTTCAAAAGGATGTTAAGTTTGAATAGACGGAAAAATGCCAACAGAGTTTTGAGAAACTAAAGGCTTTGCTGACAAAAGCCCCAGTTTTAGTGCAACCGAAACCGGATAAAGAATTCGTAGTGTATAGTGATTCATCCTTGAATGGATTAGGGTGTGTACTCATGTAAGAAGGCAAGGTAATAGCCATTGCCTCGAGACAGCTAAAGCCACACGAGAAAAAACTACCCAACTCACTATTTAGAGTTGGCAGCCATTGTGTTTGCATTGAAGATATAGAGGCACCACTTGTATGGTGAGAGATGTCGGGTATTCACTGGCCCCAAAAGCCTAAAGTATTTGATCACTCTAAAGGAGCTGAACTTGAGGCAATGGAGATGGTTAGAGTTGATTAAGGATTACGAGTTGATAATTGACCATCACCCCGAGAAGGTAAATGTAGTCGCCGATGCATTCAGTAGGAAGTCATTATTTGCCTTGAGGGCCATGAATGCTCAGTTGTCTGTAACAGATGATGGTTTGATCCTGGCTGAGTTGAGAACTAGACTAATACTTTTACAAGAGATTTATGAAGCTCAGAAGAGAGAAAAAGACTTGCAAGACAAGATGACTCAATGCAAGAGGAGTGATGAATCAAATTTTTGGATTGGTACCGACAAATGTCTACTATTCAAATATAGGGTCATGTACCTAAATATGATTAACTTATTCAAAAGATTTTGCATTAGGCACATATGGTTGCTTGTCTATCCATCCCGATAGTGTGAAGATGTATTATGACTTGAAGAGAATGTATTTGTGGTCGGGAATGAAAAGAGACATTTTAGAGTTTGTTTCTAAATGCTTAATTTGTCAACAAGTAAAGGTAGAACACCAAGTACCTTCAGGTTTATTTCAACAAGTAATGGTTCCTAAGTGGAACTGGGACCGTGTCACCATGGATTTCGTGACTGGGTTACCTTTGACACTAAGGAAGAAAGATGTTGTATGGGTTGTGGTGAATAGACTAACAAAGTTGGCTCATTTTATACCGGTTTGTACAGACTACTCACTCAAAAAACTAGCCATATTTGTATATCTCTGAGATTGTGAGACTTCACGGAGTACCCTTATCAATTATTTTAGGTAGGGATCCGAGATATACATCCCGGTTTTAGAAAAAGTTACAAGAGGTTTAGTGACTAAATAGAATTTTAGTACTACTTTCCACCCGCAAACTGACGGTTAGTCTGAAAGAGTAATTCAAATTCTTGAAGACATGTTGCCTACAACAATAGTTACCAGTTAAGTCTACAAATGGCGCCTTATGAGGCTTTGTATGGGCGCACGTGCTAGACACCCTTGTATTGGTCAGAACTTAGAGAGAATCAGATTCACGGGGTCGACTTATTTAAGGATACCGAAGAGAAAGTTAAGGTGATTCGTAATTGCTTGAAAGCCACCTCGAATAGACTGAAATCCTATGCAGATTTGAAAAGAAAAGAGATTGAGTTTCACATCGGTGATAGGATGTTTTTGAAAGTATCTCCATGGAAGAAAGTCCTTAGATTTGGTAGGAAAGGCAAATTAAGTCTACGATTTATTGGACCTTATGAAGTGACTGAGAGGATTGGACTAGTAGCATATTGATTGGCCTTGCCATCCAAGTTTGAAAAGATTCACGATGTCTTTCATGTGTTTATGTTGCGCTGTTACTGTTCCGATCCTTCACATGTGATTACACCAACAGAGGTTGAGATTCAACCAAATATGACTTATGGGGAAGAGCCTGTTAAGATTTTGGCTTAGGAGGTCAAGAAATTGGGGAACAAAAGCATAGCACTTGTGAAAGTACTATGGCATAGACATGGAGTCAAGGAAGCCACATGGGAACTCCACAAGACTATGAGAGACCCATACCGAACTTGTTTACTCGTAAGATTTTCAGGGACGAAAATCCCTAAAGGGGAGTGTAATGCCCTAATTTTCAGGATTTTTTACGATTTTGGTGTAAGCATGAAATTTTTTTGCTTGGCTATGAAATTTATGTTTTAAGTGTGTTAGTGGGCCTTTAGAAGGCCCAAGCCTAAATTAAAACCCGGTGGAATTATCAAATTTTATACTTAAAGAGAATGGGACTTCAGTAGGTGGGCTTTTAAGAAAAATTAAGTAATTTAAGATACAAGTGAGCCCTTGTTAAAGTGGCAATGTGGCGCCACTTAGAGCCTAAGAAAGTGGCGTGTGGATGTGTGCAAGGGCCAAGGTTCAAGTCACAAGGTAAGCAGTATGGTATTTTATTTTTGTTGCATGTGCTAGTCATATGATGGATTGCAAGTAGAACTCTGTTGGGAAGAGTTTGAGAGGCTCATGAGATTGAATTAGGTAGGATAAGGGAGAGAAATTTTAGTAATTTTGAAAGGGAGCATGTGATGGCCAATTTTGGGACTCTTGGGGAAGCATTGTCGATTTGGTCAATTGGTTTTGGTGTAATCGGCTAAGGGCTGTTTAGGGTGGTAGCCGAATACTTTTAGGGCTTTTAGGAGGTCTTGTTTTGGCAATTAGGAGAGGTATGTGCTGACACCTTGAAGGGCTAGCTTTCGGGTTTTGCTAGATTGCTCTCTTGTGTGCCGTTTAGATATAGAACCCTTAGGTTTTTTGCTCTTTCTTTTGCTTTCTCCCATTGATCTAGAAGCCGAAGCCGCAAACATCCATCACTTGTGCCGACTTGACCATAATCAAACCTCTCTTCTCTTCTTTAATCTTCATTCTCTTCTATTTTCACCAAAAGCCGAATCAACTCTTTGTTTTCTACTTTTTTCTCAAGCCTCTTAGCCGATTTCATAAGAGCCGAACCCTAAAGCTAGTGTTGCCGTTTTCATCTTAACCAAAACCTCTTTCTTTTGCGATTTCTTTCAAAAAGTCAAAACTCAATTGTCGATTACCTTTTTGATAGAAACCATCTCTTTCTTCCTCTCAAATCTTTCAAGAAGCCGAACCTCTAACCTTTTATCTCATTCTCTGCCGATAGTTCTTTCACTTGGTGAACTTCTCTTCATCTATTCTTCTTTAAAACTGAAATAGACATATTCTAGTGAGGATCTAAAGCAGAAATCATTTAGAGCCGTTCTCTGCTCGAGTCTTGAGGCTAGATCTGCGTCAGATATGAGATAGAAAGGGGTTGGAAGCATTCTTGTCTAGTAGATCTTTGGTAAGTGCTCAGATTCTTTCTTTCCATTCATTATTTCAGGATTTAAGGAAAAGACGAAAACCCCTATGTAGGGTGATTGTCGATTGGGGTTAAAGGCTCTATTAGTCTTATCATTCAGTTTGCTATGTGGTAGAGTGGATTAAAGGTTATCAATCGAGGAGTGTTGGAGGCTCGGATCATTGGAGTGGCTAGATCTGAGTTTAATAAGTGGTTGCGACAAAGGTAAGTGTTCTAAGGCCTTCAGGGATGTTGGCCGAATATGGTAAGCATGGTTACATTAGTTGTCATTGATTCATAAGTCTAATATTGTAGTGGTTGATTGTAGGATAATCGTGTGGGAGATCTCGCTGTAGTAATCGCAAATTAGGTGTGTAAACGAACACCCTCTAGTAGACTAAATCGGCAAAAGCCGAAGAGTTGAAATGCCAAAATTTTAGCATTTCGTAGGCTTGCGAGCATGCGACCACTCGTGGGTCAGTTGAAAGCGGTAAGATCTGTAATTGAAATCGATAAAGTTGACATGTGCACAATTTCATGCGCCTCGGTAAATTTGGGCCTTGAAGGGCTAAATTTGGGCCTAATGGGCTTACGGGCCCATATGGGTAAAAATGAGCGGTAAGTGGATTTATGGTATTTTGTATGTTAGGACTGTTAAATCAACTATAGAATTTGGGCTGAGAGGGCCGAAATGGTTGGTGGACACTATAGGGCCCAATAGGGGTTTTAGGGCCCAATAACTCTAAGTTGCTAAAATGGGCAAGAAATGCTTCTTAGATGATAACTTGACTGTTAATAACTGAAATGTGCATAAAACCCTAAAAACTAGTAGATTTACTGAAATACCCCTTATGGGTGGTAAATTACGGTTTTACCCCTAGGTGCAAAATGACCATTATACCCCTAGGGCTAAAGTTGACTGAAATGCATGCTATAATTTATCTGTTCATTGTATGCCATGACATATTATTCTGTTGCATGAGTTTGGGTTTTATGATGGGGGAAGTGCTAAGTGGCATTGCTATGTTTACTGAAATGGGCTTTACCTCGGTTTTATTGTTAATGGCTTGGCCACATTATCTGATTAAGCAGCTATGCTGCGATTGTGGTGTGTAGGGCTGGGTAGGTTGAGTTATTCCCCACATGGTGTGTAGGGCTGGTACAGGTGGTGTGTAGGGCTGGACATGGGCTGGGCTTTGCATACATGCATTATTTCTATTTTGTTACTGTAATGGGCCTATGGGCCGCACTGATTACTTAATAGGGCTAAGGCCAGTAAAACTGTATCTGAATAGGGATAAGGCCCAGTTAACTAATTACTGATTAGGGCTTCAGCCCAGTTGTTACTGAAACTAGTTAGGGCTTTGGCCCAGTAAGCTTGAGCTGATTTGGGCTTCGGTTGGGATTTCTTTGCACACTGAGTTTCCAAACTCACCTCCTTCCTTTCATCTATGCAGGTGAGCCCTAAGCTAGTGGACTTGGAGCTGGAGGGAATCAGAGTGGCCACGTGGACTGCACTTGATGGTTTTTAATTAAGTCCTTTTACTTTCAAATTTATTTTAAATTTTTTTTCATTTTGGTTTTGGGTTTGTAATAAGGCCGCTTTAAGTGTTTTAATTTGGGTTTTCAATTCTTTATTTATAATTTGATTTAAACGAGTAGACTAAGGCTGGGTGGGTTTCTTTTTTTCCTAAAATTAAATAATATTTTCAAAATAAAACACACGTATCAAATGGATAACGAATAGACAAACAAAATCTTGTAACAAAATGAATTTTAAACTGGTAGTGGATAGGATGTTCATAATGGTAAACTTGGATTTTCTTCCCAAACTATATTTATGGTTTTGTAAAACTCACCCTAATCACTATAACTAAGGAACATGATTAATTCGTCATTGATGTGACACACCAGACTTGGCCGTAACGTCTAGGCCGGGTTTGGGGTTTTACAAGGAGAATTGTAACAGCTCGAATTTGGGCTTAGTCTGAATAGTGATTTCAGAATCAGTAATCCAAGGTCAGAGAAATTATTTTCTAATATTATTTTATGTGTTATGACACGATTTATGAGTACATGAAAATTTTGGTGAATTAATTTACGCGATTATGAGCTTAATTTCAAAAAAGGACTAAATCGCATAACAGGCAAAAGTTTTATTTTACTAGCAAATGGTGTCAAATAGCTATGAATCAAAATGTGGATGTCTTTAATGTGCAAATAGGTAATAATTAAAGCATGGCCGGCTAGGGGAGACAAGTGAATTAGAAAAGTCAAAATTAGGTGAAAATTTGGTGATTTATTTTGACTAGATTTATAATAAAATAAAACGAAAAGGTTTCATCTTTTTTCACCTTCTTCTCCACCAAAAATATCAGCAAACTAAGGGGACATGGCATCGACCTCGTTATGTGTCAGTGTAAGACCATGTCTGGGACATGGCATTGACATCGATATGTGCGAGACATCGATATGTGCGAGCTAGTGTAAGACCATGTCTAGGACATGGCATCGGTATTGATACGAGTGCTAGTGTAAGACCATGTCTGGGACATGGCATCAGCTTTGATAGGTGTCAGTGTAAGACCATGTCTAGGACATGGCATTGGCATGGATAGAGGAGAGCCAGTCTAAGACCATGTTAGGGACATGGCATCGGCCTCAATATATGAGAGCCAGTGTAAGACCATGTCTGGGATATGGCATCGGCATAATACCCTATGGTTCAGGCTTATTGAATATCCTTTCGTATTCTAAATGGTTCAACGGGAATTTAATGTTTGTGTCAAGAATGAGAAATATTGATGATGTTGTGAGTGGTATAGGTTCCAACATGAAATGTATGATATGTGAGCTTAAACTTATGTTGCATGATTAGTAAGGGATGAAAATGAGTAAGTTATGCCTGTAGCTATTTTCATAGCATGTGCAAATTATGATGTGTTATGAGTATGTTTAAGCATGGTAAATTGTTGTCATTTATTTACTTACAACTTACTAAGCTTTATGCTTACTCACTTTCTCTTTCCATTTTCTTACAGTGCCGCCTAATTAGCTAGTGGATCAAAGGACGTCAGAGGCTTCGTTCACACTATCAACTAAAGCATTCGGTATAGTTAGTTTTTGGTATTTTGAAAAATGGCATGTGTAGGGACTCAGTCTTTTGTTAAGTGTCATTTTGTTTTGGGCCAAGGGTGTTGGCTTGATTGAAAACACTCCATTTTATATAAGGCCATGGATAATGGCTAATATTCATTATTGATTTATGCAAATGAGGTTTCTATGAATGTGCAAAATAGTGTGGATGATCAAGAGTACTAGGGTAGTAATATTAATGCTTGGTTGGATTGGTTTGTAAAGTTGTGTGGATGTAAAATTATGGTTATTGGTTGAGTATTGGTGCCTTGTTATGTTTTGGCATGTGTTTGATCTTATTTCAGGGTGGCAAAAGGCTTGGTAGATAGCCTTATTTTTTTCGACATAGGTAGACACATGTGCGTGTGTCTAGGCCGTGTGTGATACACGGTCCACCCCATAGGCGTTGGTGCAGCCGTGTGTCCCCTGCACTTTAGGTTGGCAAAATTAAATGCTCAGTAGTAACCACACGGGTAGAGACACGACCGTGTGACTCAACCATGTGAAAGACATGGCCTAGCACACAGACGTGTGCCACGGCCATGTGACCTTAAATTGTTACTGGCGTTAGAAATAAAATGTCAAGGTTTTCACACAGAGCTAAGACACTGGCGTGTCATGGCTGTGTGAGGGACACGGGCCAGGGACACAGGCATGTGTCAGGCCATATGAAAACCCCTGTAGGTTCGATGTTAGAAAATAAATCCACAGGGACAAGGGGCACCGGCGTGTCCCTATGTAACACCCCTAAACCATATCCGTCGATGGACTAAGGTTAGGAGCATTACTGGACAAATCATAACTTTTACGGACAATTCACAAACATCATGAATAAAACATATCATAAATCATCAATAAGTCCCTTATAATGGTCTAAGAGACCTTAAACATGCATTAGTAGAAGGTCGGGACTAAACTGATAACATTTAAAACCTCTATGAGACTTAAGAAATTTTATTCCTCTAAAACAGGGTACACGCCCGTGTGGTTAGACCGTGTACCTCACACGACCATGCCTCAAATCTCACCTTAGCCCGTATGTAACACTAACTAGGTCACACAGTCCCCAGACACGCCTGTGTGTCCAGCACGTGTGTGATCCTAAATTGGCCACACAGTCACTAGACACGCTCATGCGTCTATCCTGTGTGCCATACTATCCAAATTAGCTACAAAACAGGGGTTACACGGTCGAGACACACGTCCGTGTGCACAGGCTGTGTGGCACAAAAATAGGCCATTCAAAAAGCCAATTTTGCCACCCCTTTTTAGGTCATCCCTACAAGCCAAAACTAATACATTTTATGCCAATATTTCTCATTCATTTCAAAACCAAAACACACACAATTCATGTCATAAAATGCTCCTCCAAGATCATACTTTATAACCAATTCATTATCAACCATTTCATACTCTTTTTCATGCTAAACCTGTCCAAATTCACAAGCCAAAACATGTCCAAACTTATGTTCCATAGGTCATTTATAAAATATTGAGTTTCATATCAAAACATACCATATCCACAACCAAGTATATAACAAATTGACCAATTTCTCAATTGGCCATATAGGCACCATAAAACATACCAAATTGTGTAACGCCCTAATTTTTGGGATTTTTTCGGCTTTATTATGATTTTGGTGAAAACATGAATTTTTAGAGTTGTGATTGTTAAATATGTGTTTAAGTATGTTAGTGGGCCTTTAGGAGGCCCAAACTTAGGTTAAAACCCGGTAAAATTATCAAGTTTGGATGTTAAGTAAAGGGGGAACTTGGTTAAGTGGGCTCTTAAGAAAAACTAGGTAAACTTTGTCACAAAGAAGCTCTTGGTAAAGTGGCAAGGTGGCGCCACTAAGCTCCTTAAAAAGTGGCGTGTGGATGTATTCAAGGTCCACGATTCAAGTCACAAGGTAATCTTAAGGTACTTTTATTTTTTTTGTGTGCATGATTTGGTCAAGTGGTGGCACTCAGGTGAAGCTCTGCTAAGAATAGTTTGAATTGCTCATGAGAGAGTAAATCAAAGAGAGATTTTAGGAATGTTTGAATTTGAGAAGCAATGGCCGGCCAAGGGACTCTAGGTAGTGCAAATTCGGCAAATGAGCATAGGTTTAGCACTTTTCGACATTTTGAGTCATTGTGCCGATTTCTCTAGGTAAGTGAGCCTTCTTTCTTTTACTTTCTGTCGAATTAGGTATACTAGGCTAGGGACTTTTCCACATTTTAAGTTATTGTGCCGATTTCTCTAGGTAAGTGAGCCTTCTTTCTTTTACTTTCTGTCGAATTAGGTATAGTAGGTTAGGGTTCCCTTGCCTCATTCTTTTCTCCTCTTTTCTGTCCCTAAAAGCCAAAACCTACCCCAAAAAGCCCCTATTACCGATTTCACCATCTAGCCGAATCTCTTCTTAGCTTCCACTCTTTTCTTTTACTTCTTTCATCTCTAAACCGAAACCACCTAATCAACCTTCTTCTCTAGCCGAATCTACTTCTCTTTTCTCTTCTCTTCTCACAGACTAATAGCCGATTACCAACTAAAGCCAAAACCGATTTACCTAGTAGCCGAATGCACATCTTGGCCAAACTTTCCATATCCATCAATTCAATTCTGTCAAGAGCTGAATCGTGAACTCTTCATCTCTGCCCACTATCTCTCAATATTTCATAGCCCTTTTCTTCATTTTCTTCTACTATTTCCTTACACTCAAACCAAAATCAACCATTTTTTCTCTTAAATCCTTCAAAAGCTGAAACTTGGTGATTTATTCTCTACTTGCGGTTAAGAGTAGGTTGGTAGTAAATCTGAGACAGGAAGGTAGTTAGAGGCGTACCTAGGCGAGTGTATCTTGTGGTAAGTACTCAAAACCCTCGTTTTATTCACTATTTAGGGATTTAGAAGCCGAAATCCCTGAAGGCATGGGGAGGCTGTCGACTTACCTAGATTGATCATAACTTTGGGTTGATTCGTATGTGTGTGTTAGTTTGCGAAGGAGGTGATCAACAAGGAGCATTGGATTCGTATGTGTTTGTTGACTCAGATCTTACCATATTAGATTACAACCATATCTAGTAGATTTGAGTCAACAAAGGTAAGATCTCTTAGCCATTAGGGGAAGTGACCGAATATGGTAAGTAAATTCTACATCAGTTTTCATGGATTGTAATCTAATCCGTTATATGGTTGATTATAGGAGTAATCGCATAGGAGATTGCACCGGCAGAATCGCAAACAGTGTGTGTATCGAACACCTTTCATGGTTCAATTTAGCAAAAGTTGAAAAGCTGAAATGCCAAAATTCTGGCATTTCGTGGGCTTATGAGCTTGCGAGTGCTCGTGGGTTGTTGGGATACGTTAAGATTGGGTAAACGGTATTGGTAAGACGAATGAGTGTGCAATTTCGTGCACTTTGGTAAGTTGGGCCTCGATGGGCCGAATGTGGGCCAAATGGGCTTTCGAGCCCATATGGGTAAAAATAGGCATTAAAGGTATTCTGATAGACTGTAGGGTCGAAACTGCTAAAACTGGTTACTGAATAGGAAACTTGGACTAAATGGGCTTAAGACGCTAATAGACACTTAGGGCCTATTAGGGGTTTTAGAGCCCCGTAACTAAAAACTGTTAAATAAACTGTTGAGACGAAAATAGTGAATATTAGTAACTGTAATATGCATAAGACCCATAAAATGGAATAATTACTGAAATACCCCTTAAGGGTGAGAAATTACCGTTTTACCCCTAGGTACGAAATGACCATTATACCCCTAGGGATGAACTGGACTAAAATGCATGCTTTACTATTTCTGTTTACTGTATACCATGTCATAATTATCTGTTGCATGGGTTTCGGGAATATTGATGGAGGAAGTGCAAGTGGCATTGCCACGATTACTGAAAAAGGCTTTGCCTCGTATTGTTTACTAAAAGGGGCTATGCCTCTTATTACTGAAAAGGGGCTTTGCCTCGTTTTACTGTTCTGGTGGCTTGGCCACGAATGCTGTTACTGGCAGTAATGCTGCGACTGTGGTATGTTGGCTGGGCAGGTCGAGTTATTCCCCACATGGTGTGTTGGCTGGTACGGGTGGTGTGTAGCGGGTGGATGGGTTGAGTAGTCTCCCCATATGTATTGGGCTTGTATTCATGCTTATTAACTGTTCTGTTTCTGTATTGGGCCTATGGGCCGTTCTGTTTTCTAAATAGGGCTTCGGCCAGATTACGATATCTGAATAGGGCTTCAGCCCAGTAACTGAGTACTAAATAGTCTTCGGCCCAGTTGATATTGAGACTGGATAGGGCTTAGGCCCAGTGGGTTAAGCTGTCTTGGGCTTTGGATGGGCTTTCTGCACACACTGAGTTTTCCAAACTCACTCCTTTCCTTCCATCTTACAGGTTAGCCCTAGTTCGAGGACTTAGGGCTAGGCAGGATTCAGAGTGGCCACGAAGACTGTGTTCTGGTTTTAAAATTATTATTTTATTACTTTCAATTATTCGTTTTATTTTCCATTTTCGGGTTGTAATAAGGCCGTTTTAAGTATGTTTTTATTTTGTGGTTTTTATTTTTATAACTTATTCATACTTCACTTGATTATGTTGAATACGGTTACATGAGTTTTCATACTTAATCCAACGTTTTCAAAATCAATCACACAACTCAATTGGTTAACTAGGATAAAGATAAAAAGTAAATCATTTAATAACTGGTTGAGACTAGAATGATCATCAAATAAACTGGGAATTTCTCCTAACACCTAAATGTCGATTTTACAAAGCTCACCTTAAACTTAGTAACTAGGCAATGTGGGTTAGTTCTAGGTGATGTGAAACACTGAATCTGGCCATAACGTCTGGGCCAGGTTTGGGGTGTTACATAATTGCATCACAAATCACATATCAAACCCAAGCATATTTTCACTCATTAGTTAGCCATATCACATGGCATAACCTATTTACATTCAAAACCATATCTCATATTATATCTAGACTATACATGTCATACTTAACATTTACACATTCAAAAGTTACCAAAATCGAGATTGATAGTGTGGTGATGATCCTTGACGATCCTCGAGCTTCAAATAGCAACAATATCTATAAAACAATTGAAAAACACAAAGAGTAAGCTATATTGAGCTTAGTAAGTTAAATACAAGTAAATTTAATTAATGAATCATATATAATCCAATTGATTAACATAAGGCTATAACCAGTTCACATAGATAATTCATGAGCCAAACCATATTCACTTGCTCACATATATCATAAATTCTCAAACCCATTACACCTATATCATATTCCATTTTCTTGAAATCATACATGTTGCATACTTATAATTTCACATATATACATACCTTTCATGCTCAGAAATTTAGTACGATTCAAACGTACCTGAATCGGATACATATTCATTCATACATTTATTTTCTTAGAATTGCCCGTTAAACCATTTAGAACTAATTAGATATGCTGAAAACTCAAAAAGCTTATACAAAGCCAACGTCCCAGACGTGGTCTTACATGTAGTCAATATCGATGCCACTGTCCTAGACAGGGTCTTATACGAAATCATATACGATGTCGATGTCCCAGACATGGTCTTACACGTAATCTCTAATCTATGTCTGTGTTCCAGACACAGTCTTACATGATATCACAAATTAATGCCAACGTCCCAGACGTGGTCTTATACGAAATCACGTCTCATAGTTCTTTGGTTCGTACAGAGTTCTCAAAGATTATCATATTATCGAAATTATCTCAAATTACATTTATTTGGCTCTCATGGCCTTTCAAAAGCAATTATATAACACATAAGCATAATTCAATCAATAATACACTTATTTTTATATTGACTTACATCGTTCGATTTGTACGAATAAAAATGGCTAATCGACTACTTTCGACTTTCCCCAATCTAATTCCATTTTCTTTATTTCTTGATCTAAACACATTCAAATTTAACCCATTTATTCAACAAGTCATTCAATTCAATCCAAAAACATATATTTAGGGCATTTTACAAAATAGCCCTCACATTTCACATTTTGACAATTTAGTCCTTATTTCACAAAATCATAAAATACACAGAATTTACTAAAACCATAGCTTGGTCGAATGTTCATATAACTCATACAAGTCCACACATTTCATTTATTTCACACTTTAGTCCTCCAACTTTTCATTTTTCACAATTTAACCCAAATACTCAAATTCATCAAAATTTCAAAAACAAAACATATTAATCTATCACATATCTTTTATTTTCTAACAACAAACATCACAATGCTTTGCATAACTCAAAATCATCATCAAATTCTGAAATTGAAGTATGGGCTTGTTAAAACACTAAGCAACAATCTCAAAAACATAAAAATCATCAAAAACAGATAAAAAAACGAATCTTTGATCAAGCTAAATGCTAACTGAATGCATGAAAGCTCCAAAACCTTTCTTTTTCTTTTATGAATTGGTGGAAGAAGGTGAATTATGAACTCATTTTCATTTTGTTTTGTTTAATTAATGCATATTTGTTAATTTACTAATATACCATTAATGAATCATTAAAAATCAACATAAAATTCATGGTCATAAATGTCCATTAACATTTTAATGGCATAATAACCTTATAAGGACTTTAAAAAAATCAAATCATAGCAATTTAATTCATTAACATATAGAATGCCACTTTTACTTGTCTTGCGATTTAGTCCTTTTTGCACATTAATCACTCAAACTGACAAATTTTCTTATGAAACTTTCACAGATGTTAATTCACATATGATAAGCATGGAAAATAATATTTATAAATTTTTATGACTCAGATATGTGGTCCCGCAACCACTATTCTGACTAGGGTCTAAACCAGGTTGTTACACCCTATTTGCCACGGCCTTCAGCACAGCTATGTTCTAAGGCCACACGAGCGTGTTGCCCATCCACACGGGCGTGTGCCCTAATTTGAGTAGCTTTTATTGAAATTTACCAAAGTACTCAGAATAGTCCGGTATCGAGTCTAAAGTGTGTTTTGGGTTCATAGACAAATAATAGGACTTAAAAGCAAAGTTTCAAAAGTTTTAATGAACAAAGTTTTATGAACTGGAAATGTGTGTTTACATGTGCTTTAGTATGGTAATGCCTTGTACCCAGTCCCAACATTAGACTCGGGTAAGGGATGTTACAAAAAGCACCCATATCAAATGATAAATATTTCAATGATGTCTCAGAGGAAATCCAGAGGTAAAACATCACTCATATACACTGGAACCAACTGTAACAGAAGTAATATAATCTTCATGTACATTCAACAGAACAAAAACCAATAGAAATAGAATACTAACATTATACAGAATTTTTCCATCGACCTTCTATCGACACAATGTAATAGAATACCAGAGAAAAGATAGAATAATGTCGATCATAACCTGAACATCCCAACAATGATTTCATATATCAGTATCTTTAGATAATGTTCTCATATGATAAGAATTTTATTTCAAAATATACAGCTACACATTCCTCTGAGGATAGATGAGCACGTAGAATACCCAGAAGAAATCATCGCAATTTACTTCAACTATAATCGCTGCACTCAACTATCAATACAATTCAAACATTATTTCACTGTATAATCCTGTCATCATTAATCTCACATTATCTCATCCATTATTGAAAATCAATTTAGAAGGAATTCTAGTAATACATTCTTTAATTATCATACTTGAATAATTCAGTCAACTGAGTAAATTTCTTCTTTAGTATCGACATTGCGTAATTAGAATGATCTTCTAAGTAACCTGTCATCTCTTCCAGAATAGTCTTTACTCGCTAACCCATTCTAATATCTGACCATGTTATAAATCATTTAATCCTTGAACTCTTTGATTTCACACTTGGGAACTTATTCAATCCAAATCTGGTAAATTTCATTATAACTCTATACTAGTAAGAGGGTGAAGGTTGTAAAGCCTCATAATTTGACTCTCACATAACTTAGCATATGACATAACATTTATCAATAACATAGTGTTATAAACTATCATTCGTACCTTTATTAGTTTTGACTCATCATAAACACGTTTTACTCAAGAATTTGAGTATCACATTCATTACTATCAAAATTAGCTTGATTGGAAATCACATCTGTTTAACTAGAACAATTCTCGTCAAAGTCAAGAGATATCACACTATGACAGGTTAAATATGGCATGTATAGCTAGACTCACATATTCTATGTTAGTCCTAGAATCAACTAAACCTGGCTTTAATACCAATAAAATGTAACGTCCTTAACCTGTATCAGTCGCTAGAATAGGGTTACAAGGCATTACGAATCAATTCACGACACATAACGTACATTTCTCATACATGATTCAATTTTACATAAACATCCATCTACGATAAGCATATTGTCCCTTATAAGGCTCTAAGAGGCCTTAGATAATGCTTAGAAGAGGTTTGGGACTAAACCGATAACATTTAAAAATGTTGGGAAAATTTGAAAATGTTCGTGCATACAGTGGTCACACGCCCACGTGAACAGGTCGTGTACAAGACTGACTTGATTTTCTAATTATCTCCAGGAGACACACGGCCGTGTATCAAGGCCATGTGTCACACACGGTCGAGCCACACGCTTATTTGCTCAGCCCGTGTGGACGAAAATAGGCTTGTTTAAAGCCACATTTCTCACCCAAATCCCATGTACATATAATCAACCAAATGGTACCAAAATTTCATACAAATAAGCAACCAAACATGTCTATTTCATGCACCAATTATACCATATCAAATCTAGCCATTTCATTTACCAAATCACATAACAAAACTAGCATGATTCATTAACCAAAGTTCACATATAAAACTCAATCAATGATCAACTGAATTCATCATTTATATAATCTTTAAATCACATATATGGCACATACTCAAATTGTAACACCCCAAACCTGGCTAGAAATTAGGCCCAAATCTAGCGTGTCACACTGAAGTGTTTTTCAAAAACCTTGTTTCCATTGGAAACCCTTCTTAAGGAAATTTAAAACTTCCTACTATTTAAAACCACCGATTTTGTTTGCTTATTGTTAAAACATGATCTATTAAAGGTCATTCTCTTGTAAAATATTATTACCTTAAAAACCTTAATTGTTTCATAAGCTTAACTTAAAATAGTTGTTTTGCAGAAACGTAGTGTTGTTTTGAAAACAGTTAATGTTTTTGGAAAATCGAGTTCTACTTAAAACAGATATAAATTGTAATAACCAAAAATCCCACATTTAAAAATCCAGAAGTTATAGAAGCCTTATTACAACCCAAACTAAAACCAAAGTGCTTTGAGTAAATAAGCAAAACAAAATAAGACATACACAGTTGCATGGCCCACTCTAAGTCCCTCGCAGCTTCGATCCGTCTAAAGCTAGGGATTACTTGAAAGGTTAATAAACGGGGTGAGTTTACGAAAACTCAGTGTGTAATCCCCTATTGAAGTAACAGTCAATAAACAAAAACAGAAACAAAATCAATTTGGGCCTGAGCCCTTTAATAGTATCCGTATAGTCCAATTTCGAGCATATGTGGGCCAAAGCCCTATACAATAACATTTGGGTTGTAGCCCATGACAAAATCAATTGGGCCTAGCCTATCACAGTGACAGTCTTAGCATGAATGATGCATGATGCATGCAAACCCATCCAACCAGTACACTACTCCATCCAACCCTGCACTACCTACGGGGAATAAATCACCCAAGCCATCCTTACACTCCACAGTGTCAGTACCGGTTGGGGCACTAATCAGAATCACAGCAGAGCTACTAATTTAAATGCATGCGGCTTTAATCCTTCAGTAGCAATATCATAATTAGCACAAAGCCATCAGTAACTGTAATAGGATTGGCACATGGCTATCAATTAGGGTAATATAACCGGCACACAGTTATGGGTAAATGTGATCAACACATAGTCATCAGTAAATAAGATAGGCACATATGTTGGTTGGCATAGAGCCATACTCAGAATAACTAGCATTAAGCCATTAGTCGGTCCACAGTCATCTCGTACGACCCATGCAACTTTATTAGATTATTATTGGATCCACAGTCGTCTCGTGCGACCCGTGCGATCCTATTAGAACAGAACTTCCTCCATATCAATCCCAACCCATGCAGTATGTCATGTATGTAAAATGTCTTGTCCATAAACCATCATACAAATCACAGTTAAGTTAGTCAAATCCTAATCATACAATCACAAGACAGTCATACATTCTTAGTCAAAACATAGTCAAATCAATCATATTGTATCACCAGTAAGTCATATTCCCTCGAGGGGCAAAATGGTCTTTTTACCTTACAAGGGTATTTCAGTAATTCTACCCTACAGAGGTATTTCCATAATCCTACCCTACAAGGGTATTTCGATAACCTACCCTACAAGGGTATTTTGGTAATTTTATAAATCGAGGGTAATTTGGTAATTTTGCAATCTAGGGGTATTTAGTAATTTTGCAAACCGGGGGTATTTCGATGATTTCGTAAATCGAGGGTATTTTGGTAATTTTACAAATCGAGGGTATTTTGGTAATTTCACAAATCATGGGTATTTTGGTAATTTCGCAAATAGGGGTATTTCTATAATTTTGTAAACGAGGGTAAAACGGTAATTTTACAAATCAGGGGCATGTTGGTCAATACTACTTACGGAGTCTCGGTACCTAATACGACCTCTTAAAAGGTTTAACGTCGCTTTGAGTTACACGAATAACCTACTTGGCCAAAACACTGTTTATGGGCCCAAATCCCATTTTGGGCCCAAATCCCATTTTGGGCCCAAGTGGGCCCACACGCTCGTGTGGCCTGATCAGTCCAATTTCACATGTAGTATCACAAATCTTAACATCTAACCTACCAACTATCACTTACCGCATAATTTACCCATATGGGCTGTAGGCTCGTTGGGCCCATTTCGGCCCATAGAGGCCGATAACGACCCAAGTGCATAAGAACGCGCACAACCAGTTTATCACCCACAGTTTGTGGGTTCAGACTGGCCTACAAGCATTCACACGCCTGTAAGGCCTCGAAATGCCGGCATTTCGACTTTTTGGGTTTTTGGCTTTTCAAACTTTGTCGATCTATGCTATTAGTGGGTGAAGTTACACACCTGATAGGTATCTGAAGTTAATCCGCACTCTGAATGCTGTTATGCCCAGAAGCCAACAATAATCACACCCTTGACTCCCCAGGGGGTGTGTCGATCAACTACGGTCACCACAACCGTGACCCAATGACATACGGATCAACGAATGATCCAACACCTAACCCAAACGAAAACGCCACCACGCGAAAGGGATAAACCAAGAAAGGTATGCTTACTCTCCTCATGGTTTGCTCTATTTAAAGCTAGCTTCTCGCCTATTCTCATGTTAGCTTCCCAATGTGGGATTCTCCATCAATCCTCCAAAACTAACTCATTAGCAAAATAACCAACCTTTACGTGCAAAGGGATTCGAACCAAAGTCCCCTCAATAGCCATGCCATGCCACCACCACTAGGACACAAGCTCCTTTGTGGCATAAGTCCAACACATTTAACTTTAAAGCCCACCTACTCTGTTCCAGATTTATTTAAAAGAGAAACCAAAATAAATTGTAAGAGCCAAGACTTGATCCTTGGACCCCTTGCTTCCCCTATGGCGTCAGTTCCTTGCCACTAGACCATATCTCCTTCTGTGTCTTATTTTAGCCCATTTTATTTATAAACTATCCCACTTGAGCTCAAGGTTCTCTTAAGGCCAAAACCAAGATTTTTGCTATACCTAAGCTTGAACCCAGAGCTTCATAAAAACCCTCTAACATTCCAAAATCACTAACCCAACAATTCTAACTTGCAAATTGAGCCGATGTCTTACACTCAAGAATTTTCAACGCACCCAAGACCAAGGCCCAATTCTTCTAGTCCCAAAATTCGGGGCGTTACACAAATCAAGCATTTAACCAATCATATTGGCATTTAAGTACTATACCACAAACAAGCTTATCATTAGCATGTACACATCACTTATCATTAACCATTTGAGCATCTCAAAACCATACCAAAGCATGTGAATTCACAAGGCAATTTATACACTTCACAAATCATGTTCTATACTTCCCAAAATAAGCCAATTTACATGGCCAAATTTATATCAAACTATAAATCACTAACAAGCCAAATCTCATGACTAATCACACATCAATCACATAGGCATCAATAGTCAAAATTCACTTATACACTCAACAACGAACTAGCCTATACATGCCATATTACAAATTTCCAAAGAGTTCAAAAATACCAAATCAACTCCTAGATAGTGTGATGGAATATTCAATGACTTCCAACCTGAGTGAGCTTTGAAATCACTGTAAAATATGGAAAATAAACAAAGTAAGCTAATAAGCTTAGTAAGCTCCTATGACTAGTATGTACTATATACAATTTAACCGTTAATTCAGAATTAGGGAAACATGAGGAAATATAAATCAGTTCCATCAAAATCAACATGTAATAAAATATCAACCTAGTAATTCCTGTATGTACTTATCAATTTTCATTTACATATCATATGCAATTATTAAATATCACTTACTTGTCAAGCGTGTCACGTATACCTGAACTGATTAATATCATCATTTCTATCCTCTTAACGTTTAACTTCTTCGTTGAACCATGGAAATAACATCAATATTTGGCATTTTGCACACTAATGGGCATATATGTGGTTAAACCACCTATATCTAAATTCACATATATAACATTTGTTCGTACATCATTATAACCTATATTACCATTTCAGTACAATCCAACCAAATTTGCTCAATACCTAAGAATATAAAATCATCAATAAATTAATATCATTATATCAATATAATCAAGTCACCATAGGTGAAAGCAATAAATATTCAACCTCAATTACATATAACTTCATTTCATATTTTAATTCATCAAATAATGTCATTACCACATAATTCACATAACATCATGGCAATTCATTTCTTTTCATATAAACTGTAATTCATTCATCTAACCAGTAGTTCATCTGTATAAACAATAGTTCATCAGTAATAGCAGTAATTCGTTCATATAAACACATATCTTATTCATTTGATCGGTAACAGTAATTATGCTCGCTGAACCTATTAAAACATCGATGGATACTCAGGTGATACACTATAAGTGTATTAATTGGTAATCCATCAATTCATTATCATTTCTGCTCTTATGAGCCATGATCGTTAAGCTCCTCTTGAGCTGGTAAACAGTAACTCTATCGAGCTGAAATGGTAAGCTCATAAAAGTTGATATATTTGTAAGCTCATATGAGTCTGCAACAAATGCAGGATCTCAACCAAAACGGTAACCCTATTAACATGTCACTTGTATCCTATGATTTTCTAAAGTTTGAACGGGGCTCAGTTTTATCCAACATCATCATTTAAGCATTCAATGATCAATAATTCAATTTCTCAAATAATTTATATTCAACTCAACTAAGTACATAAATTTAAATATATAATTTGCATACTCAATGCATATTATCATACCGTATCCATGTAATGTATATAACATTTGTAACATTTCCCTTTTCATTCATGTAAACATTAATATAATCATATAACCGGTAATTCGAATTTTAAGTGGGATATTCATTCAACTTATACACATTCTTTTTAAACAATTACAAGTATTTAATAGTTCAAATCTAGCTATACCAACTTACCTCGAGTTGCTCGAATGGTAAATATCGGTCATTTGTCCATTTTCCCTTTTTCCCCAATCTAAGCTCAATCTCAGCTTATCTTGATCTAAATAATATCAAATTTAGCATATTAACTTTCCCTTCTATTCAATTTGACACTTTATAAACATTTTGGAAAATTTACGCTTTTGCCCCTATAGTTTCACATTTTTACAATTTAGTCCTTATCACATAAATATGCAAATTCATGCAATTAAGGACAAACCCATGCTAGCCCAATTTTACCCATATTACTAGTAGCCCATAATTTTAGTTTCTTGACACATCTACCCATGAATTTTACACTTTTCTCAATTTAATCCTTAATTTGCATTCTTGTAAAAAATCACTTTATAAAACTTGTATATCTAGCTTCAAACATTAATAAACTATAACGCCCCAAATTTTGGGCTTGGAAGTTTTGAGCTTTGAGCATAAGAGCACTAAGGAGGCTGCACATAAGTGATTAGTTGTGCAAGTTAGTGACAAGAATGGGTCAGCTGGTCTGATGGTTAAGTGGAGTGTCAGTCTGCTGAAGGTTTTGGGTTCGAGTTTTGGTGAGGGTATTTCGGTGTGACATTTTATGCTTTCTTAATTACTTAGTAAATATTTTTTATTAAATTAGTTAATTAAGTTATTTTGGTATTTATTATTTTTATTTTTTATTATTTTATTCTGGCTTTTATTTTTCACATTTCCTCCTTCTCCCTTTTGCTCTTCTTTTTGTTTTTTGGTCCTAGTACATTTTATGTGAACTGTTTTGACTCACGAATTCAGGATTTTTACTTTTTTGCTGCCGTCTTTAATCACAATTAAGGTGTGGGATTCGAACCTAAACTACGTTGTTCATTTGTTTATTAGTTCTGTAAATCTTTCTATTCGACTTTCTTTGACTAAGAGCTAACCCTTTTGATTTGGGTTTGTAATCATTGTGAGAGAGGGGAAAACCCCATATTCTAGTGTACTCTTGATGTGGTTAAGGTTGGAGGTAGTTCTGGTGGCCAAAACTGTATTTTTGGGTTAATTTGGGGTGGTTTCATGGCAGCCCAACGGCCACACGGGCATGTACCGAGGCAAACGACTGTGTGTGTAATGCTCCAAAAATCTCAAAACTTTCATTTTTGTGTGTTGTAGCTTTGCTTGCACGTTAGCACTATTAGGGTGTTGATTTTGAAGTGTTAGAGGGTTTCTATGAAATCTTGAGTTCGAGTGTGGTATAAGAAAAAGAAATTTTTTAGTGTTAATCAAACCATGACCTCAAGTGACATGCCTTTTAAATTAAGAAGGCAAAAATAAGACACAAGAAGATAAGTGGCCTAGTGGCAAAGTGGCACTACATAGGGGCATGGAGGTGGCATCATAGAGAGGCAGGGTGGTCCAAGGTTTGAATGTTGGTATGGTATTACCTTTGGGATTTATTTTGCATATTTGGATAGCTAGTGGTGGAGTTGAAGTTGAACTCTGACAGGGAGTGTTTGAAATGGTCATATGAGACATTCAAGGTGGGGATTATAGAGCATATCTTGGAGAGAATTTAGAAGATGATGTGTGTGGATGAGTTGGTGCCGATTTGGGAATTGGTGAAAGGTAAAATTCGCCTAACATTAGTGTGGGTGCCATTTTTAGTTTTGAGGGAGCTATTGTCGAATTATCACTTGTATTTTGGGCATCTGAAGAGCTTTACTTTGTTTTGTACAACCAAATCTTTGCTAAAGGGAGTTTCATATTTTTCTTCTTTGGTTTTTTGCGTTTGCAACCTTTTTGCCAATAGGGTTCTGGTCATTCAAAAGCCAAAATAGATCAATCCTTCTACTCTTTGCAGAATACCTTCACCCCCTCTTTGCCGAATTCTTTGTGTGCCATCACTATCTCTTTCTTCTTCAAGTACCTAAATCAAAAACTTTCTTTTATCTCTTTACTCCTTCTTATGCCGATTTTTTCAGGCTAAACTCTCTGTCCCTCACATCAACCTTCACTGACTCCTCTACTATGCCAGGTTCTCTTCTATTCTCTTCTCTTCTCTTCTCTTCTCTTCGCTAGATAATCACCCTGCAATCAGTTTTGGGCCATAGCTGAATCTACCTTTTCTCTTTGGCTAGGCTGAATCCCTCTTTTCTCTTCCTCACTCTCTTGATTGGATTTGTAGGGGATCAATTTGTCTCTTCTTTCTTCTTCTCAAGTGCGAGGGATCGATTCCTTTCCTCTACCAAATCCTTTTGATTCTTTACCGAACTACTCGGGTTTTGGTGTGGTAAGGGTTTCTAACAATTGGTAAGTATACTCATCCTTATTCTTGATTTTAGTAGTGACTGAATGTTCTTATGGGATGTGAATGGTGACTTAAGATGGATGTAAGTCACTTGTGTATTCAATCTTTAATGATAATGGGTTTTGTAACGTAGATCTCAGAGTAAATCGTGGCTAGCAATTAGTGAAGGGTTGATAAGGCTTAGTCATTCAAGGTAAGGGATTAGTGTGATTTTGGTTTTTGGGAAAAGAGGAAAAACTATACTAAGTGTGGGATTAACTATTAGTTTTGAATGATCGTAGGTTCGTGGCTAAGAAATCGTAGCGTGTTTCGTAATCAGGTGTATACGCACACTGCACACACAATAGATTGGCAAATCCTGAAAAGCCGAAAAATCAGAAAGTCGAAAAGCCTAAATGCCGAAAGGTTGGTGTCAGCAACCACAAGAGTGTGCGAATGCTCGTGTGGAGAGATTGATACGACGATAGAGGCCCCATGAGCGATTTCATGGTCTTGGGCCACTTTTTAGTCCAACTGGGCTGAAATGGGCCAAATGGGCCCGATGGGCCTATGGGCCCAAGACAAGTGAAATTGAGGGATTGGTAAGAATTGACAAACCGATCACGTTGACTGAATGGCCAATGTTGGATTTGGGCTTTTGGGCCCTATAGTGTTGTAATTGTTAAAAATGTCGTTATATGTACTAAATGATAGTGGGCTTGTTAATGGTCAAGTTATGCACTTAAGCCATAATAATAGTAAATGACTGTAATACCCTTAAGGGTGACATGACTAAAATGCCCCTACATGTTTTAACACTGACTTGCATGCCATATTTGATATGTTATGTTGCATACATGCTTGCATGTGGGATGGGTTTATATTGGAGGAAGTGATATATGAGGATCACATAGTCGCTTGACAATCGTGGATCCACTGATGGCTTTTAAGCCAGTATATGATTGGCAGCTTTGCTGCAACATTGAGTAGTGCTGCAACCGGTGCTACAACGAGAGTGTAGGGATGGGTGGGTCGATTTATATCCCCATAGGAGTGTAGGCTGGACAGGAGATGGAGTGCAGGGTTGGTATGGGCATTTACACGTTGCATATTAACTTTGATACTTGAGAGGGGCTTAGGCCCGATAAATGTACTATGTATTATTTGATATGGGCTTAGGCCCAACCGAGGCTAATATGGGCTAAGGCCCAATTGCCACTGTTAATGTTGATGGGCCAAGGCCCTAATCTGATATGACATATTTTGTTGATTGATGAGGGTTATACACACTGAGTTTTCGCAAACTCACCCCTCTTTTTAATTTTTACAGGTGAACCTCAATAGGCAGTTTGACGTTCGGGAAGGATTCGGAGGTGGCCACATAGCGAGCCATTTAGGCTTAGACCTTTATTTATAGTATTTTTTAATTATTTTATTTTTGGGTTTGATGTAATAAGGCCTTTATCTTCGGTTTCATTTTTGTTGGATTTTTATTATCGCTTTTTTCAACTTTTTAGTTAAACCTATTTCCTGAATGCGAAACTAGGGTAATATTTTCATGCAAACTCAACTTAAGAAAGAAACATTTTAAAATAAGAGCTTTCGCTACAATTAATCAAGAAACTTAACAAAGGTTTGCAAATTCGGGATTTCAAATTAACATACTTAAGGTTTTATTTAAGATAGCTGATTCACATGGTTTGGATTTTGTTTTGAACTAAAGTACACCTACAGGTATGGTTTTTAAATAAGAAACTTACTAGATTTTTATAGGTTGAATACCGAATGAGTTAGGGTTTTTCCAATGACTTTGACTTAGATGACTACCCTTCAATGTGACACTGTCAGATTCGACCATAACGTCTTAGCCGGGTTTGGGGTGTTATAGTGTGGAATTGGGAACTAGGGTTTCTAGGCTATTTTGAGTGCCACACAGCCTAGCCACATGGGCGTGTGGCTAATTTGGGGGTTTTGTCAGAAACCACACGGCTGTGTCCCTTGGCCGCACGGCCATGTGACTGATTTAGGTAATTAAGGTTCCCACACGGGTGTGTGCTTTGGCACACACAGCCGTGTGAATGATTTGGGGCCTAGGGATTTTGGACGGCTGTTTCTGATGGCCACATGGACATGTGACACCTTCACACAGTCGTGTCTGCCTTGCACTTGAATTTAGAAGAATTGGACAGTGAGTTACACGGCCTATTCACATCACCATGCCCCTACACCACACGGGCATATGCCTCTATCACATGACCGTGTGATACCTTTTACATGGGTGTTTGGTTCCCCACATAACCTAGATTGCTCCACATGGCCAGAGCACACTGGCGTGTGGCCCTAGCTAGCCGAATTTTGATTTTGGGGCAAATCGACTACCTTTATGACTTTATGTGTTCTAACCCCTCGACTAAGTTTACTGAGGGTGAATACAACCCTTTTCTGACTTTGATTTATGTATTGCTTGCAATTGGTTGTATGAAATGATAGGAACCGTATCTGAGTGCATAAGTGTGCATGTTTTTTAAACCAATTGACTATTTTGAATGACTATTTCTGAGTGACTGTTTCTAAATGATTGCTTCTAAATGACTGTCTGGAATTGTGTTCTGAATTTGTGCATCTGCATTCATACATTTGCATACATCCATTTGCATAAACCATCTTAGGTTGGGATTTTGAAGAGAAGAAAGACTGATTTGATCTAGCAGTTCAATTGCATAGATGATCATTGTTGCCAGGCAAACCAAGATGACATCATATACGCAGTATAGTGGTTTACTACATTGCACTGTACTACATGTACGTTAGCTTCGCTACGTACTACTATCTGTTCTGACAGTTCATACTGCATGTCTGTACCGCGGAAATCCACATTACACGGTACAGCTTATACGCTAGCATTGCAATGTAATATACGATACTGTTAGTTTATCTGCATACTATAATCCCCAATACCTAGAGGGTTGAAGGTAGTCCCAATACCCTAAGGGTTGTGGAAAACACTGATAATCATCGTTGTCGGGCAACTCGGGATAATATATTTGAGGATCTGTACTGAAAGGCTCTTAAGCCTGATATACTGGTAGCTCATTTGCAAATTTTTGTTTAGTGCCACAACCGATGCTAATCGTAAGTGTAGGGATGGGTGGGTTGATTAAATCCCCATAGTAAGTGCAAGGTTGGATAAAGTGGTGTGTTGGGTGGATGGGTGGGTTATTTCATAACTAATTTGCACTCATATGGATTTGACTGAATGTGATACTGTGATAGAATGTGATTGTACTGTGTGACTACAATATCAGATTGACTATTTGACCGAAATATTTGAATGTCTGATTGACTGAAATGTCTGATTGTATTATTTGACTGAATGACACTCGTGCCTAAGAGAACCTTGTAGACTTGATTATGACTGTCTGACTATATAGTTAATGTGATAGGCTATGGCCCAACTGATACTGATTCTATAAAAGGCTTAGGCCCAGTCTGTAACATTTGAGAACTACTGCTACTGTCTTTGATTGACCATATGACTATAAAGTTACATATGGGGTAAGTTGATTATGGGCGTATATGCCCAACTTTCATCTGACGGTAAGGTTTGTTGTGCATATATCGGCCAGTTCTGTAGGGTTTGGTCGGTTGGTTTTGCTTTTCAATTGATCCTGAACTGATTCTAAGCCTTTATGTTTCTGTTCTGTTTCTGTAGTTTTATTGGTTTTGATCTCACACTGAACTCGAGTAGCTCACACCCTCTTCTATTTCCTTTCAGGTACAGTTTTGGATTCTGTTGATGGACTCAATAAGCGGAGGTCTCGGATAGTCTCAACGAAATGGATTAATTGGTTGTGATTTTCAGATTTTATTATTTTTCTAAGTTTGAACTGTAAGGATTTATAATGTTGTGGTGCAATTTTTGATTTATGTTTTATATATATATTATAAATTGGTTTACAATGAGTTACATTGAGTTTTATTGCAAACAGTTACTAGTTGGTTATTAAACATTTTCAAATAATTTTGATTCATTGCGATAAAATGTTTTGTAAACTTTTCCTACGATCACCCTGGTGATCAATGTAGCATTCTAGATTCAGCCTACACTCCTAGGCCAAGTTTGGGGTGTTACATAAACTATTATAAAACATCTAAATAACCAAGAATTCAACAATGGTGTCATTCAAAATCTATAACAGTTTCAAAAACAAAGATACAGGCTAGCTAGATTAATCTGCAACGAGCTCAAAAACGTAGAAATTATTAAAAATCGGGCAAAAACCACTCACCAATCAAGCTTTAAAGCTTGTCGAAATATATCCATGGCTTTTCTAGGTTATAAACAGTTGAAGAAGATGATGGATACAAAATAATGGCTTTAATTTTATTTATTTAATCTTTATTAACCAATTTACAAAACAAACCTTTAATAACATCATAAATTTCAATAATACCAAGCCATAGATTCCATTATCAACATTTATGGGATAATTACCACTTAAGGACTCCCACTATTTAATTTCATAGCCATTTAATACCTTTAACATATAGAATTCAACTTTTACGCTTTACGCGATTTAGTCCTTTTTACCGAATTAACCACTCAAATGGTAAAATTTCTTTACGAAATTTTTACACGAACATCCTATCATATTGTAAATATTAATAAAATAAAAAAATAAATATTTTGACTTCAAATTGTGGTCCCAAAACCACTATTCTGAATTGACCCAAAAATAGGTTGTTACAGGCTTTGCTTGACCTAGTCATTCACCTTGGGGTGTGCTGGTTTTGTTTGTGAAAAAGAAAGATGTATCTTTGAGATTGTGTATTGACTATTGGCAACTCAACAAAGTTAAAGTAAAGAATAAGTACCCATTGCCTCGAATTGATGATTTATTTGATCAGTTGAAAGGTGCCACTCTGTTTACAAAGATTGACCTCCGTTTGGGTTATTATCAGTTACAGGTAAAAAAGTCTGATATGATTAAAACAGCTTTCAGAACTAGGTATGGGCACTATGAGTTTCTTGTGATGTTGTTTGGGATGACTAATGCACTTGTGATATTTAGGGATTTGATGAAATGAATTTTTAGACCATATCTAAATAGGTTTGTGGTAGTGTTTATTGATGATATTCTGGTTTATTCCCGAGATAAGAAGGAGCATGTTGATCATTTGAGGATTATACTGTAAAACCCTGCGTGAAAAGCCAGTGTATGCCAAATTTAGAGAATGTGAGTTTTGGCTTCAGAAAGTTGGTTTTCTTAGACATATAGTATCTACGAAAGGTATTCGAGTAGATCCGAGTAAAATTTCAGCTATAGTAAATTGGAAGCCACCGAAAAGTGTGTTAGAAGTTAGAAGTTTTCTGGGATTAGCTGGGTATTATTGAAGATTTATATAAGGGTTTTCAATGATAGCTTCCCTGATGACCCGTTTATTACAAAAAGATGTGAAATTTGAATGGACAGATAAATGCCAACAGAGTTTTGACAAATTGAAGACTTATTACGAAAGCACCAGTGTTAGTCCAACCTGAATCAAGTAAGGATCTATTATTTATAGTGATGCATCATTAAATGGTTTAGGTTGTGTCTTGATGCAAGAAGGTAAAGTAATAGCCTATGCTTCTAGACAATAAAACCACATGAGAACAATTACCCGATACATGATCTTGAGTTGGCAGCCATTGTGTTTGCACTAAAAATATGACGACATTATTTGTTTGGTGAAAAATATCATATTTATATTGATCACAAGAGTTTGAAGTATTTGATGACACAGAAAGATTTAAACTTGAGATAACACAAGTGGCTTGGACTATTGAAAGATTATGATTTGGTTATTGACTATCATCCGGGAAAAGCAAATGTAGTCGCAGATGCTTTGAGCAGAAACTCTCTGTTTACTTTACGAGCAATGAATACTCGATTGTCATTATCTGAAGATGGTGTCGATTATAGCTGAATTGAGAGCTAAACCAACATTTCTACAACAGATCTGTGAAGCTCAGAAGAGTCACGATAAATTGCAAGCTAAACGAGTACAGTGTGAATCGAATTCTAAATTAGAATTTTAGATTAGATCTGATGGTTGTCTGTTATTCAGAGGTGGAGTATGTGTACCAAGGAATTTAGAGCTTGTATAGGAAATTCTACATGCAGCTCATAACGGTAGGATGTCTATACATTCGGGGAGTAATAAAATGTATAATAACCTGAAAAAGATGTACTAGTGGTTGGGAATGAAACGTGACATTTCTGAGTTTTTATCAAGATGTTTGGTATGTCAGCAAGTTCAAGTTGAACATCAGGTGCCTTCGGGATTATTATAGCCAATTACGATACTAAAACAGAAATGGGAAAGGATTACTATGGATTTTGTATCGGGATTACCCTTGTCCCCGAAGAAGAAAGATGTCATTTGGGTAATCGTTGACCGGTTGAAAAAGTCAGCACACTTTATTCCGGTATGTATAGATTTCTCTTTGGATAAATTGGTTGAGTTATATGTCTCTGGGATTGTTAGGCTACATGGGGTGCCAGTCTCTAGCTGTGTACTCATCTTTGGGTACTCAGCTGTATTTCAGTCATGCATTCTATTCTCAAATTGATGGCCCATCCGAACGTGTTATACAGATTTTAGAAGACATGCTTCGACATTGTGTACTAGAGTTTGAAGGTAATCGGGAGAAGTATTTGCCTTTGATTGAATTTGCATATAATAATAGTTATCAGTCTAGCATCAAAATGGCACCGTATGAGGCTTTCCATGGCCGAAAGTGCAAAACCCCATTGTATTAGATAGAATTTAGTGAGAAAAAGATTCATGGAGTTGATTTAGTTTAAGAAACTGAAGATAAGGTGAAAGTGATTCAGGATAGTTTAAAAGTAGCCTCTGATCGTCAAAAGTATTATGCCAATCTTAAATGAAAAGACATTGAATTTTAGGTCGACAACAAGGTATTCTTGAAAGTATCACCTTAGAAGGAAGTTCTTCGGTTTGGCCGTAAAGATAAGTTGAGTCCACGGTTCATTGGACAATATGAGATTATAGAATGAGTTGGACCTATTGCATATCGGTTGGCATTACCACCAGAACTTGATAAAATTCACAATATTTTCATGTATCCATGTTACAGCGATATCGATCCGATCCTTTACATGTGATCTCCCAGACTGAGATTGAGATTCAGCCTGACATGACATACAATGAAGAACAGATCAAAATCCTAGCACGAGAGACAACAGAGTTGAGAAACAAAAAGGTAGCATTGGTGAAAGTTCTTTGGCAACGACATGGAATAGAAAAGGCTACCTGGGAACTGGAGGATACTATGAGAAAGTAATATCCAAACCTCGTTACTGATAAGCTTTTCGAGGATGAAAATCCTTAATGGGGAGAGTTGTAACAGCCTATTTTCAATGAAATCAGAATAGTGGTTTCAGAACCACAAATCCGAGCTAGAAAGAAAATTTCTTTTAATATTATTGCATGGTTTACAATATGGTAGGAAAGTAGTATGAAAATTTTGATAGGAAAATTTTATTGATTATGTGAATAATTAGAGGAAGGACCAAATTGCATAAAAAGTAAAAGTTGAATTCTAGAAGCTAGAAGAATTAAATAGCTATAGAATTCTAAATTAGAAGTCCTTATATGGTAATTAGACCATTAAGAAAAGTGAGTAGATATTTATAGATGAATCATCCATGGAAATTGAGAAAAAGAAAAGGCACCTGATGTTTATATGGAAGCCCTAAGAGAGAGGAAACAAATTTTCTTAGCTTAATTAGTTAAGTATTCAAGTCCTGTTTTTAATATTTTTATATTTTTGAGATCGGGATAGTGAAATCTATCTAATTTGGGGATTAATTTCAAAAGTTATCAAAGTATAGAGTTTGTGCCATGGATGAATATGTTGAAAATTTGAAATTTATGGTAGAAAATGAAAGGTTGTTAGTAGATAAACAACTTTTACAAAGTAAATTTTCATGGAATTGAGATTTAGGGACTAAATTGTGGAGTTGTAAAATTCATGGAAAAATTCTAAATTTTGTGAAGCATAAGTGCTGTACATGATACATGAAAATTTTGGTTAGGCTTGGAATAAGGATTGGATTGCATGAACTTCATTTTCCAAGCCTAGGGACATAATTGTCATTAATGAAAAGTCTAGGGCCAAAATAGTAATTTTACCTATGGAGTACATTGAATTCAATTGAATATGAATTGAGTGAAATTGATAATTAAATTTATTTATATAGAACTTAAAAATTCAAATGTGAAGTTAGATCGAGGAAAGGAAAAGATTACGGATTAGTAGCTTTTCATACAAACAAGTATTGAGGTAAGTTTGTATAACTTAATAATGAATATTGAAATGTTTATATTACATGTTATTTGATGTGAATGCCATGTAAATGTTAAATGTGTAAAATTGCAATACTATGCTTAACATTGTTTCAGAAAAAGGATAAGTTCTAGTTGAATGAAGAAATTTGATGGATTAGTGTTAAACATGATTCTACATGGGTTGCAGACAGGATTTAGCTCGGATGAGTAATCCTAATAAGTCTCTCGGGCATCATGATATATAGCTCTACAAGTATATTAATTGGTAGTAATTCCACATATGTTGCAAACTACCGTAGCTCTGAGTGAGCATCCTGATACATGACTTGCCCGATTGTGATCCTGCATATGTTGTAGACACAAACTTGGCTATTTTTTGAGCATAAAGATAATTGATCGGTTGTGATCTTGCATACGTTGCGGATACAAATGCAGGTCTGTGTGAGCATCCAGACATGACTCGCATGAACTTCATGAGATACAACTATCCAGTGCTTTTATTACACGACTTTCTCAGTTTGAAGTTCTTTGTGAACTGATACATGAGACACGGCTCTTATGAGCAAACTTAATTAGCCTAGATAAGCTTCATGATACATGTTACACGATTTTCTCGAATGACTTGATAACTAGCTCGAGAGCTTTGTACACTTTAAGTGTACTATGTGAGAGTATCCATCGATAATTTTAATAAATTCAACGAGCATAATCCTGATATGAGAAACTAAACTTGAAATGGTTGGCTATGGAAATGTATATGTGGTATGTAAATTGTATGAGTATGAAAATCATTATACGATAAGCTCATCCACGTCAATGATGTTATGAAAATTTATTTGACTAACTCAAATTGTTGAAGTTGTGTAATAGGCTAATAGTGCATTTGCTTGGATGCATATATGTATAATTAAATTTAATAAAAACATATGGTAAGTTAGATTTCTGTAACATGAACTTACTAAGCATTAAAATGCTTACTAGGTTTTATTTCTCTATTTTATAGTGCTCGAAAGCTCAAGAAGGTTGGAGATCTGTCAGAGTATCATCACACTAACTATCGACACATTTTGGTATAAATAGAAATATTACTTCAGTATAATGGTATGTATAAGCTATTAAGACCAATCTTGATGTTAAATTGGATGAATGAAAACCATTCATTGGAATGGCTAGTGATGACTTGATTTTGTTATATTTGCAAGTTAAGATACATTGTTTATACATATGTTGAGATAAGTTAACATAGTTAGATTAAACAAGTACATTTTGTAAATGTAAAATTTGAAACAAGAATGTAAGAAAGCATTTTATTAGATGCTTAAATTGGCTTAAAAATCATACTTGAATTGGTTGGTTGTTATTGATAAGAATTAGTGCAGGTGATGGATGAAAATGGGTGAGAAATAAGGCTTGGAAATAGCCTTACTTTGTCCACATGGGTAGACACACAGGTGTATGTATTGACCGTGTGTGACATACGGCCTAATACACGGGCATGTGGTCTAGCTGTGTGTCCCCTACATCTTAAAATTTAGAAACAGAATGATCAGAATTGAGTTCACGGGCAAAAATACAAGCATGTGTCTCAGCCGTGTGAGGTACACGGCCTAGAACACTAGCGTGTATCTTCATCGTGTGAAGCCTACACTTAACTTTTGAAAATTGAATTAACCACATAGCCTAGCACACGGATGTGTTACTTGGCCATGTGACTTCTATTACTTCATGTTTTACAAGTCAGTGAGTCACACGGGTTACGGACATGGGCGTGTGAAGCCACACAGCCTGAGACATGGGTGTGTCATTAGGTCGTGTGAGCCAGCCACAAGGGCATGTCCCTTACCACACGGGCGTGTGACTCATTTATATAAGAAAAATTTTGAATTTTTGCGAAAAACTTCGTAAGATCCTGATTTAGTCTCAACTCAGTTCTAATGTATGTTTTGGGCCTCGAGGGCCCAATCAAGGGACATTATCATTAATCTCAGAAAATAAATAGTATTTGACTTGAAGTATATATAAATGTTCTTTAAATTACGATAATGCCTTGTAACCCTGTTCCGGTGACGTATACAGGTTAGAGGTGTTACACTCCCAAAGTCGATCCAAGGTAAGTGTTCTTTAGATTCGAAACCATAGACTGCAAAATCTATAGACTATAAAAACTCTAGACTATGAAGATGATAAATAGTGAGATAACTATTAACTAAAAGAATACAACCTCAATTAAAAAACTATTCAAATGATAGCTTATCTTTATTGAAAAAAGTTCATAGTACTTAAAATGAGTACTCGTGAAGTTAGAACTCGAGGAATGAGAGCTCGCGGAGAGTAGGGTCATGGAAACCAAGTCAACGCATTTGCATCCCAAGCGTAAACCCTTAAGCCAGTAGCGAAAAATATGGAACATCCACCTATTGTTGAGGAAAGTCAACAAGAGCCTATGAATGAGGCTGTATCCCAAGCCATGCTATGAGTGTTAAAGCGAGTGGCGAGTGCTCAGATTGGAGTTAATAGTCATGACACTATTGCTAAAAGACTCTATTTGGATAGGTCGAGCTATTTAAGGGAGTTGCTGGGATGACCCCCACTATAGCTGAATACTGGTTGGAGGCTATAGAGAGGATCTTAGATGATATGGATTGCACCCTTAAATAGAAGCTTAAGGGGATTGTGTCATTACTATGAGATGAGGCCTATCATTAGTGGTAGGCCATTGTGAGAGGTATCCAAGTCGATCGATTAACGTGGGAATATTTTCTGGAATCCTTCTAGAAGAAATATGTGGAATGAGGTACGTAGAGGATAGGAGAATGGAATTTATTGGGCTCAGGTAGGGTGACATGTCCATGACTGAATACGAGGTTGGGTTTGTGAGGCTTAGTCATTATGTTCCAAGTATAGTCATGAATGAACAAGATAAGTGTGCTTGATTTGAGTTAGGGCTAAGGTCAGAATTGATGATGTAAGTGGATCTGCTTCAAGAGAGGGTTTTTGATTTATCTTCGAAAACCACAATATGTGAGGAAGCCAGGCACATAGACTGCAAAAGGAAGGAGCACGCGAGAGTTCCGGTGAAGAGAGAATCTAACCTAAATGTGCAACTCGGCGTCCACTTAAGTGAGCCAGAGATGATCGATCCCACCAAAACTTTGTTGCAACGGGAGGCAAAATTCAAAACTTTTTCACATGTGGCAAGAGGCATTCGGGTGACTGTTGAATAGCATGGGTCCATGCTTGAAATGCGGGTCATTGAACCATAAGATTTAAGATTTTCCATGACTTAATGAGCAAATACAAGCACCAAGATTGAATCGAACCCTAAACTAGAGAGCTGGGCAGTAGCCTTAGAAAGATCAAGGTCAAAATAGAAGCAAAAACGCTGGACAAAGGCAGTGAGCACCAAGTCAGGGTGCTAATCAAGTAGATACGAAGCAGCCAGTACTTGTGTATGCAACTAGATGTAGAGAGGATCATGATGCAATAGATGTGATAACAGGTACTTTTACCATTAATGTTATTCCATACTTTGCATTAATTGATATTGGATCTACCCACTTGTATGTGTTTTGTGAAATAGCTAATAAATTAGGAATTTGGGTAAAGGAGTGTAACAGCCTGATTTAGGTTCAAGTCAGAACAGTGGTTTTGGGACCATGAATCTGAAGTAGAAAAATTCATTGTGATAAAGTTTTAAGGTTTATAGTATGATTGAATGCATGTGTGAAAATCTCGTTAAGAAATTTTGTAACAGCCTGAATTAGGGGCTAGACAGAATAGTGGTTTTGAAACCATGAATCCAAAGTCTAAAATATTTTTCTGATTGAGTTTTGATGTTTATTGGGTGTTTGAATAATTCTATGAAATTTTGGTGCATGAATTTTATTATTTGCGTGTCCAATTTGATAGGTTGGACTAAATTGCAATAGGTGAAAAATATGGGTTTTAGTCCATAAAAGTACTTGATTGAATTGAGATTTTAAATTAGAGGTCCTTATATGGTAATTAAACCATCTTAAATATGGTAATTAAACCATTTTAACCTTGTTTGGACAAAAATGCCCAATGAAGGGTGGAATACTAAAGGTTTTTCATGAAGGGAATTTTGGTCATTAGTTGATAAAAGAAATAAAAAGGGAAAAAAAGGTCAAAAATGTGTCCATACTATAGATGAATCCATGGAGGGTCATCATTGACTAGTTTTTCTTTTTGAATAGTCTAGCCCTTTTTTAGCTTAGCCCGGTCCAATCTAATGTATGAGCAACTCAAGATAATCTACTTACAAATACAAATACCGAACTTACAAACAATGCTTTTGAGATATGAAATTTTCAATATTCAATTTGAGTATTTTTATTATTTTAATATAATAGAGAGGAAATTTCATTAGAGTACAAGTTTGAAACATCAGGCAATTTGCGATGCATTTTTGCAAGGGATCTTAATATTTATGGACTCAATTGTCTATTTATGGATCAAAATTTGTCTCTCAATTTCGCAATACACTTTAAAACATATCAATCCAAGCTCAAGATTTCAAGTTATGATCGCTATAGTGGAGATTGCGCAAGCAAAAATTTCTAGACAAGTTCAATATGATATTTTTGAGTTGAAGACTTTGGAAGTCTCTTTAGCCACCCATTGGGGTAAAAAAATCATGGAGGCCCCTATATTAGGAGTCAAATTACATTTTCCCTCCTCCACTCAAAAAATGGATAAATTAGTCCCTTTACATTATATCAAAGAGCAAAATAGTCATTTTGTTAAAAATTCTATCTATTTCTATTGTTAAAAAATTGGTCCTTGTACATCAACATGAGATACATGTGACACGCCATGTCACTATCTAGTTATTCCATTAGCCACACTAGTTTTTAACAATACAAATGGATGATTTTTTTAACAAAAGAACCAATTTGTACTTTGATCTACAATACAAAATACAATTTCACTCCTAATACAGGGTCTTTATAGTATTTTTACCCCACCAATTGTTATTTCTTACACTTATGTAGAAATTTATTTAAAAAATTTAAATATTTGTTTAATTAGATTTTTTATTATATAACATTTGTAAATTAAATATAATTAGTTTTAAGAGTTTTATTTTATGTTTATTCACGACTAAAATTAAAAATATTTTGGAGAAACCAAAATATCCAATTTACAAACAATGTTGTTGAGATATGAAACTATGAATATTCAATTTGAGTATTTTTATTATTTTGATAGGTTAAAATATTTTCAATCACATAATTAGATATTTAGATGAACTCTTTTATAACCAATAAATTATGACATCTAAATAAATAAAATTATTACGTGTATCAAACTAAACACAAAAGATTTTTTTTTTTTGTGTGTGTTGGGCCTAATCACAAAATTTTACTATCGGATTATGCCACATTAGTGATTTAGCATCAAAGATCAGCTAGTTTAAAAATATAAATATTTTAAATTCTAATTAAAATCAAAATCTTTCATAAATAAAATTTAAAGAATGTTTTCTTCAAAAAAAATTAAAGAAAATTTATTAATTACAAAAATTATATAAAAATTTAGACCCTACTTGATAAATTGTTGAAAAAATTCAAATTCAATTAAGTGAAAATTAATATTTTCAACAACTTAAATATTTGAACATATTTGATAACTCACAATTAAAACTACCAGATAGAATTTTTTTTCCATAAAAAGTGTGAAAAATGATAAGTAGATAATGATCTATTTATCACTTAATAAAAAATAAATTTAATTATTTTATTTTATTAGTTTCATTTTAAATTATATTATTTATTATAAAAAAATTTCATTATACTCAATATTTAATTAACAGATTATATAACTTAAATTCAACACTTAATTTTCCACTACTTGCTTCTTTCAACACTTGTATTTTTGAAATAATACGACTGGGTCATTGATAATGCTTTAAAAGTAACGGAAAACAACAAAAAAGAAATCACTCAATAGTCAACCTAGAAATGTCCAAAGACCCTACCTAGAAAATAGCCCCCTACCCAAGGCATATAGAGATAAAACATTAGCTAATGTTGTAGCAACCCATTTTCAGTTAAATCCAAATAGTAATTTCGGGATAATAAATTTGAAGTTAGAAATTTTATTTTATTATTATTTTATTTCCTACAGCATAATAGTAGTATCGTATAAAAATTTCGTTAAGAAATTTTACCACTTACACGCTCAATTTGATAAAAATGACTAAATCACATAAATTGTAAAACTTGAGTTCTAATAGCTAAAGGTATTAAATAGCTATGGAACTTTAAAGTGGAAGTTCTTATATGATAATTAGACCATTAGGGTTGATAGTGAATTTTAATGGTTTGGCATTATTGAAATTTAGATAAATTTTTAAGGTTAATTTTGGTAACTAGTAATTAAAGTTAAAATTAATTAAAATAAAATAAGACAAAATCTTTTCTTTCATCACTCACAACCGAAATTAGAAGAGAAAGAATCCATTGTTGAAGCTTAACATTCGGCCATTCTTGTTGATTGATTAGGTATGCATTTTTGTGCTGTTTTAATGATTTCTACGTTTTCGAATCGATGTAGCTTAATTTAGCTAGTCCGAGAACTAATTTGTGAAACTATTAAACTATTAGGGTTTTGTCATTAATGAATATGCATGAGTTTTGATGTTTGATGGAAGAAAATGGATAGTTTTTGTTAGATAAACAACTTTTATGAAGTGATTTTTGATGAAATTATCAATTAGAGATTCAATTGAAAAATAAATTTTTTACATGGAGAAATTGTGAAATAAATTAAATACAGGGCATGCTAGGGACCTAATTGATATTCGGCTATAGTGAGTTATGGTGGAATGTAACACCCTGAATTTGGGCCTAGAAGTATTGGGCTTGTGTAACGCACTGATTTTTGGGATTTTTTGGGATTTTTGTGATTTTGGTGAAAACTTGAAATTTTGGTATTTTGGTTACTGAAATTATGTTTAAGTGTGCCTGGTAGAAATATCAATTTTGGTTTTTAAATGAAAGGGGACTTGGTTAAGTGGGCCTTTAAGAAAAAGTTAGTAAATAAAGACACAAAGAGGGACTTGGTAAAGTGGCAAGGTGGCGCCACTAAGTTCCTAAAAAAGTGGCATGTGGACTGAGTTTAAAGGCCAGAGTTCAAGTCACAAGGTAAGCGTGTTGATACTTTTATTTTTGTGTGCATGTGCCGGGCATGTGATAGAGCTTAAGTGGAAATTCGGCTAGGACTTTAGGATGGTTGGGTTGTGGGTCTGAATGGCCACTAGGGCAAGATTTGTTTTTCTTGTTGTCTTGCCGAATTAGGGTTAGCCACCTAGAGCCTTCACTTTCAGTCTATTCTCTTCTCAGTGTCGCAAAAAGCCGAAAACGCAAAGTTAGATCTCCTGAGTGCCAAATTCTTCCTTCTCCTCTCCTCTCTTATTCTATTTTCTTTTATCCTTCTTTTCTTCTCTAGCCAAAACATTCCTACCACTCTACTCATCTCCTCTTTCATTCCCATTCTTTTCTAAACCTCTATAGCTGATTGCCCTAAAAGCTGAAATCCCGAAAGTTGTTTCTTGTGCCGATTTCTTCTAGCCAAAATCCTCCTATGTTCTTCATCTCTTTTGGCCGATTTTCACATCCTCTAAACCCCAACCCCTGTCGGTAGCACCACTGCAAAACCACCACACCAAATCATCTTCCTCTTCATAGTTCTAAAGCCGAAAACACCATAGTTTTTAGGGACATAGCCGAATCTTTAGATCTCTAAGATTCGAAATCTGCTAAGTGGTTAGGGGCTAAATTTGCGTCGGATCTGAGTAGAAGAATCACCTTGATTAAGGAAAACCTATGGTAAGTACTCGATATCTCAGATCTACTCGTTACCTTTGGATTTAAGAAAAGCTGAAATCCCTAAACTCTTTAGGGAGGCTGTCGAATGTGATGATAAGTAAAGACAATTCTTTTAATTGGTTCTATGTGTACTTGTTGTGGAAGGGGCGATCTAGCAAGGAGCATAGGAGGCTTGGATCTTTGGAATGATTGGATTTAGATCTGGTCATTAGCTTCAGCAAAGGTAAGTGTATAAGAGACTAAGGCTATGGTGGCCGAATATGTATGTGGGGGTAGTAGTGGTTATTCAATTTGATATTTAGATGTTAACGTGATCTAAATAAATGTAGGATTATTTTGGAGCAGATCTTGTCGTTGGTCGTCGCAAATCAGGTGTGTATCGAACATGTAACACCCCTTACCTAAGACTGTCGCCGGAATCGAGCACAAGACGTTACTAAACTTAAACTATCACTTAAGCAACCTTAAATCATTTATTTAAACTTCTCGAAATATACTACCATTCGGCGTCATAGTCGCTTAAAAATTCATATCTCAAGTTTCGAAACTCAAAATTAAGATCCGTAAATTTTCCCTAATTCTAGACTCATGTACCTACTTGCTAATTGTTTTCTAGAATTTTTGGTTTAGCCAATTAGTGCAGTTTATTAGTTAAAGTTTCCACTGTTACACAGTTTGATTGCTCTGACCTCTGTTCACTACGAGTTAATTTTCTTTCTTTACAAAATTCAAATAGGAATGCAGTTTGTTTCATTAGAAACTAAACTCAAAAATGAATCTAGGAATATAAATTATAATATCTAATTATTTATGTACAATTTATGGTGAATTTTTAAAATTAGAACTGGGGATCACATAGTCAGTCTGGAGCAGTCTCACTCAAGTGTAAATAACTCATAATATACAACTCTTCTGCTTACTATGTTTCTTCCATAGTAAAATAGACTTATTAAGCTTTAATTTCATGCCTCATTCACTATTTAACTCCATTCCTACTATTTCTAGTGATTTTTAAAAATCACATCATTTTTGCTGTTTGAATCTGTTTTTAAGCTACTTTCACATTTTCCTTAGTTTCCATGTGATAGTTACCATTCAAGCATACAAACTATTAAACATGTGTATCATTAGCCCTTCCATTAGCTATTCACTAGCAAGTATTTACACACCATTCATTGAATATATCATACCAAAAGAAGCCAAGTCCCTATACATGCCATATATGAAATGAAACGTCTAACTATACCAAAGAAATTCCTTCGATAGTGTGTCCGGATCTCCGACATTCCTTTCAATTCCCGAGTGAGCTTGGCAACAACTATAAAATAAGGAAATAAAGAGAGTAAGAACTAGGCTTAGTAAGTTTACAAGCAAATAAATCACAACATTCATCACAAAGAATAATTATGCATAATGTCACCTAGCATTATAAACTTGCTTTACATCTCATTTCCTACCTTCTTCCTTATTCACTTACCTTCTTTCTTACCTGACTTTTTAATATTCATAAATACAATCTACCTTACCCTTGCTGATAATTCTCTATAATTTAACTTGTACAATGGCCCGTTAACCGCTCGGAATACTAAGGATACTAGGGTCTTTCTTGTTTAACAATATCTTGCCAATGCCATGTCCTTGACATGGACTTACATGAATTATTCCTGTCTCCAAAGCCATATATCTGATATGGACTTACATGGCTCATTCCTGTCTCCAAAGCCATATATCTTGTATGGACTTACATGGCTCATTTCTGTCCTGTCCTGTCAACCCCAAATGTCATGACATTTGTATCCCTATATTTCTAAAGTTCAACGGGACCTTTCGATACTCTTTCTCTGTCATCTCATCTATGATTCGACTTTGAATATTTTCGTAAAATAAATGTATAAATGCTGGAAATTAACAACATTAATGTAAAATAATGAAATATTGCATTTATTTACCGTAAACTTACATCGATACAAAATGTGACTAAACTTTACAATTTAGTCCTTTAATTTTTCCTTTCCCCGATCGACTCCCGAATTTAGTTCTTCTTGATTATGGAGCTTGGAAGCTTGAAACAAACCCTAGCTATGGAGAGTCCTTGAAATTTTGTGCTAATGAAGAAGATGATAGCAATTTTGTCATCTTTTTCCCTTTTAATTCCTTTTTATTTCCAAATGACTAAAATACCCTTAAGACCTTTCTTTAAAAATTTTCATGTACAAGCCCATTTTAGTCCAAAATTTTAGAATTTGGTCAAATTGCTATTTAAGACCTTCTAATTAATATTCCAAAGCAATTTCATACTAAAAGCTTCTAGAATGCAAGTTTTGCAACTTATTCAATTTAGTCCTTAATCTCAAATTAAGCACTTTATGCATAGAATTTCTTCACGAAATTTTCACACTATCTTGCAATCATAACATAAACCTCAAAATAATTATAAAATAATTATTTTTATCTCGGATTTATGGTGACGAAACTACTATTCTGATTAGGCCCTATTTCGGGATGTTATAGAACACCCTTCTGTAGTCTAATTCGGCAAAAGCCAAAAAGCCAAAACTCCGGCATTTCGTGGGCTTGTGAGCACGCGAACGCTCTGGGCTAGTTGGAAATCATTGGATCTGTATTCGCAAGTGGTAAGATGGTTGAGTGCGCAATTTCGTACACTTCGATAAATTTAGGCCTCGATGGGCTGAAATTGGGCCCAATGGGCTTACGGGCCCATATGGGTAAAAGTAAGCGGTAAGCGTATTCTGAAAAACTGTAGGTTAAATTTGTTAGACTAGACTTAGAATTTGGCGAAACGGGCTTAAAATGACAAATTGACACTGTAGGGTCCATTAGGGGTTTTAGGGCCCATTAGGGGTTTTAGGGCCCAATGACTGTAAACTGCTAAAATGGGCTAAGTAAGCTACTTAGATAAAAGTTGGACGATTAATGACTGTAAAGTGCATAAAACCCTAAAAGGTGGAATAATTACTGAATTACCCTCATAGGTGAGAAATTATAGTTTTACTCCTACGTGCAAAAATGACTATTATACCCCTAGGGCTGAATTTGAGTGAATGCATGATTTGCTGTTTCTGTTTACTGTATGCCATATCATGATTACCTGTTGCATGGGATTTGGGGATTGTTAATGGAGGAAGTGCAAGTGGCATTGCCGCGATTTCTGTTTTCTGAGAGAGGCTTTGCCCCGTATTGATAGCTGAAAAGGGCTTTGCCCATTCTATTTTCTGAAAAAGGCATTGCCTCGTATTTCTGTTAGTGGCTTGGCCACCTTATCTGAGCAGCAATGCTACATCTATGGTGTGTACCGGTTGGGTGGGTCAAGTTGCTTCCCCACAAGGTGTGTAGGGCTGGTACGGGTGGAGTGTAGCAGTTGGGTAGGTTGAGTACTCTCCCCACATGTGATGGGCTTTTCATTCATACATGCATATTTATTGATCTCTTACTGAAATGGGCCTATGGGCCATTCTGTTGACTGAAAAAGGCTAAGTCCCAGTATACTGTATTTGAATAGGGCTTCGGCCCAGTTATTACTGAGTCTAGATAGGGCTTAGGCCCAGTGGGCTTGAGCTGATTTGGGCTCTGGATGGGCTTCTATACACACTGAGTTTACCAAACTCACCCATTTTCCTTCCATCCTTGCAGGTGAGCCCTAGACAATGGACTTGGAGCTGGGAGGGATTTATAGTGGCCACGAAGACTAAAATTCTGGTTTAATTAGATTACCTATTTCATTATTTATTTTATTACTTATTTCAATCGTTTTATTTTTAATTTGGGTTTGTAATAAGGCCGCTTTAAATGTTTTGATTTTGGGTTTTAAATACTTTACTTATAATTTGTTTCAAACGATTAGACTAAGGCTGCTCGACTTTTCTAAAATAAAACTAATCAATCAAACATTTTAAAAATCAGTAACGCGACTCAATCGAGTAACACGTTAAATTTGATAATGAATCTCCTAATAACTGGTAGTGGATAGAACGTTCACCAATTAAACCGGGAATTTCTTTTAACACATAAATAATGGTTTTGCAAAATTCACCTTAATCATAGTAATTAGGTAACATGGATAGCTATAGGTGATGTGACACACCACACTTGGCCGTAACATCTGGGCCGGGTTTGGGTTGTTACATTTTGTAGTATCAAAGCCAGGTTGCAACAACTCGACTATGGAATAGGGTCTAAAAATTTTTTTTTAGAAATTTTAAAATTTAAGCCCAAGGAGGGTATTTTTGGAAAATCAAATTTTTTGAAAAATTTAGAAAAACATTTTCAACCTCATTTTATTCAAGTTATACATGATTTAAGGATTGGATTTTAAAAGGATTAAGTTTTTCTGGGTTTCTGAAATTTGGTATTTGAAGAAGTGGCACACTGAATCCCCGGCACCAAGTCTGTAAGTATTACTTCTCTCATACTGTACTGTACTGTAATATTACTATAGATAGTACTGAGAACTTACTGTGATACTGTAGATAAGGTAGAACTGAAACTATAAGACTGGGACTGTAGGAAAATAAAACGCTAAAAGATTGAGACTGTAGCTAGGCTATGATTCTGTAAAAATAGAAACTTTGAAAAACTATATCAGCATAAAATATGTGAATAAATACTAAAATTTTTGAATTAAGATCTTTGTAGTTATTTGTTATGTATACTGGTAATGTAGAGTTTTGATATGGATTCTGAGGGTAAGCAAAGCCTGCCAACTTCGGGTAGCGGTAACTCGGAGCTTGGTACTGAGGCACTGGTCGAGTTAGTAGGGAAAGTGGTAGAGGAAGCCTTGGAGACCAAAGTTAAGGAAATTAGGGAAACGCTTCAAGTAGGGTGCTTGGAGTGTAAGAAGAGGAAGGATCTTAGTTCGCAGAGAGTCTCGTTCTGTGAAACATGTTAGGGCACGACCAAACTTTTCGACTTGTAAGAACTGCAACAGACGTCATCCGGGTGAATGCCATAGGGAGAAAAGAGCATGCTTTAGATGCGGGTCCCTTGAACATAAAGCTCAGGATTGCCAAGCTTATTCTAGTTAGGTGTGTATGATGTTTGGATATGAATTGTATGCGCACGTGAAAAATGTTTATTTACTTTGGTAATTAGGTGTTCTGGGTCGTATTAAAAATTATTTAGATCAGAGTGCGTAGCAGTAGCATAGTAGAGTAGTGATGCAATGACTATCTTATTATTTAGAAATTTCGAGGATGGAATTTTTTTTATGAGGGGTGAATTGTAACACCCTGAATTTGGGACTAGAAGTATTGGGCTTGTGTAACGCCCTGATTTTTAGGATCTTTCGGGATTTTTGTGATTTTGGTGAAAACTTGAAATTTTGGTATTTTGGTTACTGAAATTATGTTTTAGTGTGTTAGTGGGCCTTTAGAAGGCCCAAGCCTAAGTTAAAACCCAGCAGAAATATCAATTTTGGTTTTTAAGTGAAAGGGGATTTAGTTAAGTGGGCCATTAAGAAAAAGTTAGTAAATAAAGACACAAAGAGGGCCTTGGTAAAGTGGCAAGGTGGCGCCACTAAGTTCCTAAAAAAGTGGCATGCGGACTGAGTTTAAGGGCCAGAGTTCAAGTCACAAGGTAAGCATGTTGATACTTTTATTTTTGTGTGCATGTGCCGGGCATGTGATAGAGCTTAAGTGGAAATTCGGCTAGGGCTTTAGGAAGGTTGGGCCATGGGTCTGAATGGCCATTAGGGAAAGCTTTATTTTTGTTTTGTCTTGCCGAATTAAGGTTAGCCACCTAGAGCCTTCACTTTTAGTCTATTCTCTTCTCAGTGTCGCAAAAAGCCGAAAACACAAAGTTAGATCTCCTGAGTGCCGAATTCTTCCATCCCTTCTCCTCTATTCTTCTATTTTCTTTTATCCTTCTTTTCTTCTCTAGCTGAAATAATCCTACCACTCTACTCATCTCCTCTTTCATTTCCATTCTTTTCTAAACCTCTATAGCCGATTGCCATAAAACCCGAAATCTGAAAAGTTATTTCTTGTGTCGATTTCTTCTAGCCAAAATTCTCCTATTTTCTTCATCTCTTTTGGCTGATTTTTGCATCCTCTAAACCCAAACCCCTGTCAGCAACACCACTGCAAAACCACCACACCAAATCATCTTCCTCTTTACAATTCTAAAACCAAAAACACCATAGTGTTTAGGGACATAGCCGAATCTTTAGATCTCTAAGATTCAAAATTTGCTAAGTGGTTAGGGGCTAAATTTGTATCAAATCTGAGTAGAAGAATCGCCTTGATTAAAGAAAACCTGTGGTAAGTACTCGACATCTCAGATCTACTCGTTACCTTTGGATTTAAGAAAAGCCGAAATCCCTAAACTCTTTAGGGAGGCTGTCGAATGTGATGATAGGTAAAGGCAATTCTTTTAATTGGTTCTATGTGTACTTGTTGTGGAAGGGGTGATCTAGCAAGGAGCATAGGAGGCTTGGATCTTCGGAACGATCGGATTTAGATATGGTTATTAGCTTCGGCAAAGGTAAGTGTATAAGAGACTAAGGCTATGTTGCCGAATATGTATGTGGGGGTAGTAGTGGTTATTCAATTTGATATTTAGATGTTAATGTGATCTAAATAAATGTAGGATTGTTTTGGAGTAGATCTTGTCATTGGTCGTCGCAAATCAGGTGTATATCAAACACCCTTCTATAGTCTAAGTCGACAAAAGCCGAAAAGCTGAAATGCAGAAACTCTGGCATTTCGTGGGCCTGTTAGAGTGCGAATGCTCATGGGCCGATTGGAAATCATTGGATCTGTATTCCCAAGTGGTAAGATGGTTGAGTGTGCAATTTCGTGCACTTCGGTAAATTTGGGCCTCGATGGGCTGAAATTGGGCCCAATGGGCTTACGGGCCCATATGGGTAAAAGTAAGCTGTAAGCATATTCTGATAAACTGTCAGTCAAATTTTTTAGACTAGGCTTAGAATTTTGCGAAACAGGCTTAAAATGACAAATTGACACTGTAGGGCCCATTAGGGGTTTTAGGGCCCAATGATTGTAAACTGTTAAAATGGGCTAAGTAAGCTACTGAGATAAAAGTTGGACAATTAATGACTGTAAAGTGCATAAAACCCTAAAAGGTGGAATAATTACTAAATTACCCTCATAGGTGAGAAATTACAGTTTTACCCCTAGGTGAAAAAATGACTGTTATACCCATAGGGCTAAATTTGACTGAATGCATGATTTGTTGTTTCTGTTTACTGTATGCCATATCATGATTACCTATTGCATGGGATTTGGGGATTGTTAATGGAGGAAGTGCAAGTGGCATTGCCACGATTTTTGTTTTCTGAGAGAGGCTTTGCCTCGTACTGATATCTAAAAAGGGCTTTGCCCATTCTATTTTCTGAAAGAGGCCTTGCCTCGTATTTCTGTTAGTGGCTTGGCCACCTTATTTAAGCAGCAATGCTACATCTCTGGTGCATAGCGGTTGGGTGGGTCGAGTAGTTTACCCACAAGGTGTGTAGGGCTAGTACGGGTAGAGTGTAGCGGTTGGGTGGGTTGAGTAGTCTCCCCACATGTGATGGGCTTTGCATTCATACATGCGTATTTATTGATCTCTTACTGAAATTGGCCTATGGGCCATACTGTTGACTTAAAAGGGCTAAGGCCCAGTATACTGTATCTGAATAGGGCTTCGGCCCAATTATTACTGAGTCTGGATAGGGCTTAGGCCCAGTGGGCTTGAGCTGTTTGGGCTCTGGATGGGCTTCTATACATACTGAGTTTACCAAACTCACCCCTTTTACTTCCATCCTTGCAGGTGAGCCCTAGACAATGGACTTAGAGCTGGAAGGGATTCAGAGTGGCCACGAAGACTGAAATTCTAGTGTAATTGGATTACCTATTTCATTATTTATTTTATTATTTATTTCAATCGTTTTATTTTTAATTTGGGTTTGTAATAAGGCCGCTTTAAATGTTTTGATTTTGGGTCTTAAATACTTTACTTATAATTTGTTTCAAACAATTAGACTAAGGCTGCACGAGTTTTCTAAAACAAAACTAATTAATCAAATGTTTTAAAAATCTGTAACGCGACTCAATTGAGTAACACGTTAAATTTGATAATGAATCTCCTAATAACTGGTAGTGGATAGAACATTCACCAATTAAACCGGGAATTTCTTTTAACACATAAATAATGGTTTTGCAAAATTCACCTTAATCATAGTAATAAGGTAACCTGTATAGCTGTAGGTGATGTAACACACCAGACTTGGCCGTAACATCTGATACTCTACAGCTCATGTGAGCAGCATTGTATAGCTACGTTCCGACCCGCAGCTCGTGTGAGCATACCGATTTATAGCTCAAGTAAGCATATTGATTCATAACTCGTATAAGCCTACATGTATAGGATTTTATGGATTACAATTATATGAGTTAGCACACTATGTGTGAGCTATCCTAGGTATCCAACGATATTCTAATGGTTCAATGGGTAATATTCTAATACGAATTGGTAAGAGTTCGATACAGACTATTATAGGGACACTTATGAATTGCTTGGAAATGTTGTTATATGGTATATGGATAATTGAATTCGATGATGCATGTATATAAAACTTAATCAATTGGTGTGCTCATCCATGATTATTGGCTTATATATGTATTTACATGGCTACCATGGTTGATGTATTTGTGCTTAGGCATTTGGCCAAATTATGTCAGGATATATTATGTTTACTTACCTATTATGTGACTAACTGGTAAGTTTTATTTTATGTCATACGAACTTACTAAGCTTAAATGCTTACTCTGTGTTATTTTTCGTGTTTTATAGTGAATCAGAAGCTTGTTTGGGTTGGAAGCATATCGGAGCTATATCACAGTATCCATTGGTTCTTTTGGTACTTTCGGTTGTTTTGATTTTGGCTATAATGGCATGTATAGGTATTTTGGCTAATGTTAGCCTATATGTTTTGTTGTGAATATGGCCATTTGATTTGGCTTGTGTTTTGGCATATTTTAGTATGTATATATGTAGCCTTGACATGGTTGATATGTTTCTTGTTTTGTGTTTCAATAGTGAAAGGTAAAATGATAGTTAAATGTATTTTTTTGATATGATGAAATTGTGGTGAATTGGTAATTTAATATGTATGACTTATATGGTGATTTGGTGCTAGTTTAGAATGGCATACTTGGTACCTATTCAGAAGTTTTGGTATGTTTTGGTAAGTAAAATAAATGGCATGAATTAATGCAAATATGCTTATTAGTTAATTAATTATTTTTCCAAATAGAGTACATGTTTATATATGTTTTAATGTTGTCATTTGATATGCCTAAGGGCATATTGGTTGTAAGTGATTATACCATATGTATATAGCTAGAATATGCATGATTTTGGTGTCTTGTTATGGCTTGTATATATGTGCATTTTTTGTTGTAGGCTCATGCCAAAAATGGCTTGTAAAATGGCCTATTTTTGTGTCTCAGCTGTGTGTGACACACGGCCAGGCGACATGACCATGTGTCCCCTATAGCTTTCAAAGGGTTGCAAGTCAAGCTATTACACGGGCATGCGAGGTTATTTTGGAAGGTACATAGCCTAGCACAAGGGCGTGTGGCTTGGCCATATGACCTAAGTTAGTGAGTTATACAGGCACGAACATGGGCTGGGACACAGTCGTGTCCTTACTTCAAATGCCCACATGGCCTAAAACACGGGCGTGTCTCTTGGCCGTGTGAGTCACACGGTCATGTGACCCTTGCAGTGTTAAAAATTTTCATTGTTTTCTAAAAAAATCTCTGAGTTTTCGATTGTAACACCCTATACCCCCGTCCGTCGCCGGAATAGGGTATTAAGGTATTACATGACTAAATACAACTTACTGAGGTTCATAGATACATACAAGACATAGATTCAGTTGTACATCAAATTACAATTAGTGATTAACTTTCATTTCTAGATCCAAACAATCCAACTTTCGAGATAATTCGACGATTGCAACCATATCACGTATATTCACTATAGAAGTACTATCAAAGTTGCAAAGTGACTACCTACCAATAGGTGTAATCGAATTTCTAGGTATTAAGCATACCATCATCACATCGTATAACCCATGCTTCAAAGTATCAATCACATAAAATGTCCAACAAAACGTACATTCGACTTAGAGATTAAGCAAGCCATTTTCGCATGGCTAGAATAATTACAACTCAAACGTAATTCGGTTTAACAAAAGGAGATTAGCCTATACATGCCATTGTTCTCAAAATAACTGTCGAATGTACCAAAATAACAACGATAGTGTAGGTGATCAAAGCTTCAATCCCCGAGTCCGTAGCTTCAAATTGAAATCTATAAAACAGAGGAAAACAGTGCAAACGGAGTAAGCATTTCAATGCTTAGTAAGTTTTAAGCAATGTAAACAGATAAACATTTTAGGTATAAATTGGCTGCTAGCATTTTCCTTTCAATCTTCCTTTGGGGTATTTCACCCCTTAGCCGAATATACACACTTTCATAATACCAATAAGTAGATAAACTTTCACTTGAAAGTGAGCTCATTTAAACATAGATACAATACATAATTTCACATAACTTGTCACGATGACCCGATGCCATAAAATCATCGAAACAATCTCATTGTTTACTCACTTATGCATCACATAACAGCCTTATGAAATTAGTCCAAAACAAGCTTACATCTAAGCTCAAGGTACATACCTATTTTACTTATCGCATTGAGCATATTTACAAGCAACTCTTATTGTGAATTCTTTTAATCTTAGACTTACTCGGATAATCGGCGAGACCTTTAGCTCGGATGAAATCTCCACACGAAGCCAGCAGGTCTTAACCCGGACATAATCCCCACACCTAGCCAGCGGGTCTTAACCCGGACAAAATCTCCACACATAGCCAGCGGGTCTTTACCCGGACATAATCTCCGCATATAGCCATCGGGTCTTTACCCAGACATAATCTCCGCATATAGCCATCGGGTCTTTACCCAGACATAATCTCCGCATATAGCCATCGGGTCTTTACTCGGACATAATTTCAGGTTTCTTATATAACTAATCACGTGGTATAATATTTCACATAGATCATCACATTGGCCATTCGGCCTTATCACATATATACATTTTCACATTCATCACATACTCATAAAGGCTTAATTACCTATGCTGGTAAACTGCATTATCAATTCACATTCAACTCTACTCTTATAAAGGCTTGATTACCTATGCTGGTAAACAGCTTTATTAATTCGCATTCAACTTTATTCTCATAAAGGCTTGATTACCTATGCTGGTAAACGGCTTTATTAATTCGCATTCAACTCTATTCTCATAAAGGCTTGATTACCTATGCTGGTAAACAGCTTTATTAATTCACATTCAACTCTGTTCTCATAAAGGCTTGATTACCTATGCTGGTAAACAGCTTTATTAATTCGCATTCAACTCTATTCTCATAAAGGCTTGATTACCTATGCTGGTAAACAGCTTTATTAATTCACATTCAACTCTGTTCTCATAAAGGCTTGATTACCTATGCTGGTAAACAGCTTTATTAATTCGCATTCAACTCTATTCTCATAAAGGCTTGATTACCTATGCTGGTAAACAGCTTTATTAATTCACATTCAACTCTGTTCTCGTAAAGGCTTGATTACCTATGCTGGTAAACAGCTTTATTAATTCGCATTCAACTCTGTTCTCATAAAGGCTTGATTACCTATGCTGGTAAACAGCTTTATTAATTCACATTCAACTCTGTTCTCATAAAGGCTTGATTACCTATGCTGGTAAACAGCTTTATTAATTCGCATTCAACTCTATTCTCATAAAGGCTTGATTACCTATGCTGGTAAACAGCTTTATTAATTCACATTCAACTCTGTTCTCATAAAGGCTTGGTTACCTATGCTGGTAAACAGCTTTATTAATTCGCATTCAACTCTATTCTCATAAAGGCTTGATTCCTATGCTGGTAAACAGCTTTATTAATTCGCATTCAACTCTATTCTCATAAAGGCTTGATTACCTATGCTGGTAAACAGCTTTATTAATTCACATTCAACTCTGTTCTCATAAAGGCTTGATTACCTATGCTGGTAAACAGCTTTATTAATTCGCATTCAACTCTATTCTCATAAAGGCTTGATTACCTATGCTGGTAAACAACTTTATTAATTCGCATTCAGCTCTATTCTCGTAAAGGCTTGATTACCTATGCTGGTAAATAGCTTTATTAATTCATATTCAAACATAATTCCGCAACTCAAATTTATTAGATTTTATACTTATCAACCGGTCTAATGCAACAACTTAATATGTCATACCATAGTCGGATATAATCAACATATAATCACTTAAAACTTACCTTGAACTTTTCTGAGCAATTAAGAGTCAGCTATTCGACCACTTTAGCCTTCCCTTTATCTGAACTTGTCCCTCTATGCTCTTGAGCTAAATTAAATAATTTAATTTTATTAATTCTTATTCAAACATCTCAATTGATCATTTTCACTCATATTCAAATAAGAAACACATATACTTCTCATAGCAAACATACACATTCGGTCAATCACATATATATATCACAAGTCACTACAAGCTGACTTCCTGAGCAACATTCACTAAATTTTTCATAACTGGAGGTACAAAACTCCAAATCTAGTTCCGTAAATTTTCCCTGAAACTAGACTCATGTAGCTTTCTACCATAAAATTTCCAAAATTTTTGGATTGACCAATTAATACATTTAAATCCCAAAAGTTTGCCCTGATTCACTGTCGGACAGTTCCGACCCTTCTATACTACAGTTCAATTTTCTCTTAGTTCAGGTCTCAGAAAATTTTCTTGTATATCTATCTTGAAAATAGACTCATTAAGGATCGTAAGCATATAAATTACATCTTATGGATATTTTTCTACAATTTATAAAGACTTTCCAAAAACAGAGCAAGGGACTTCGGAGTCAATCTGACACTGTCTCACTCTACTCTAAAAATCTATTTATCAGAAATTCCTTTACTTGCAAGGTTTCTTTTATAAGAAGCTAGACTCATTAAGCTTTAATTACATAATTAATTCAGCCTCTAATTTAGCACACACAATTTATGGTGATTTTTCCAAAACACATTACTGTTGCTGTACCAAGCAGATTTATACAAATTCACATTTCATTTCAAGCTAAAACATATAATCAAGGTTACATTTGGCCTAAAGAAAGATAATATTATCAACTCTAAAAGCATAATTATAACAATTAAAACATCAAACATCAAGAAAAACACAATTCTTCCATCTTTGCTCATATGGCCGAATACCCTATCTTGCTTATCACACAAAGATTCCATGTTTACCAAGCTCAAATTTCTTAACAAAATCTTCAAAAGATCACCAAGGAGAACATGCATCCATGACCGAATGCTTCTAACACTAAAGGCTCAAGAAATTCAAACATAGACAAGGAAGAGAGCTTCAAAACCAACAAAATTTCATGAAATTCAAAGGAAATCACCTAGAAATTGTACCTTAATCAAGACTTCCCCCAACCGATAGCTTGAACCCTATTTCTCTTCTCCTTTAGCTAGTTTCGGCAATCAAAGAGGAAGAATGAACAAAAACATTGTTTTTGTCACCCAATTTCCTTAATTTAATTAATTCTATTTTATCTATTTTATGCTACGAAATTACTAATTTCTTTTATTATTAATAGACTAAATAACAATTCACAAAAGGCCAAAACCTCATCATTACCATCCACTATCATAAAAGTGGGTAAATTGACATGCAAATCCACTATTTCTCATGCATGCATTAATAAGTCATCACACATTTGTCTAGCATATTTTCAAGGTTCATAATTTAGCCCTTTTAGGTGCAATTCATAATTATAATACTAAATTGAAGCACCTAAGATGTCACACATGCCTTGGCACATACAATAGGCATCAAAATGAATATTTAATTATTTTTTATGCCTCGGTTTTGTGGTCCCGAAACCACATTCCGACTAGGGTCGTTTTAAGGCTGTCACAACTCTCCCCCACTTAAGAAATTTTTGTCCCCGAAAATTCTTACTGGAAAATAAGTTTGGGTAACGTTCTTTTATCGAATCCTCAAGCTCTCAAGTAGCTTCTTCGACCCCATGTTTGACCCATAACACTTTCACTATTGAAATCCTCTTATTCCGCAATTCTTTAACCTCGCGCGCCAAAATACAAATTGGTTCCTCCTCATAACTCATATCAGATCGAATCTCGATGTCAGATGAATTAATCACATGTGATGGGTCGGATCTATATCGTCGGAGCATCGAAACATGAAAAACATTGTGGATCTTTTCAAGTTCGGGAGGCAAACTCAATCGATATGCTACCGGTCCAATCTGTTCAGATATTTCATATGGTTCGATGAACCTCGGACTCAATTTACCCTTACGGCCGAATCTGAGCACCTTTTTCCAAGGTGATACTTTAAGGAATACTTTATCTCTGACCTGATACTCGATATCTTTCTGCTTTAAATCCGCGTATGACTTTTGACGATCTGAAGCTGCCTTAAGACTATCTCGAATCATCTTTACCTTCTGCTCGGCATCTCAATCTCATCGCGAGAATAAACCAAAATGTCATCGGTAAACACAACCACAAATCGATCTAGGTACTGCTTAAACACTCGATTCATCAGATCCATGAAAACAGCGGGGGCATTAGTCAGCCCAAACAGCATCACTAAAAATTCGTAGTGTCCGTACCTCGTTCTGAAAGCAGTCTTGGGCACGTCTGAGTCTCAAACTCGCAGCTGATAATAGCCAGATTGCAAGTCAATCTTTGAAAACACTGAGGCTGCCTTTAACTGATCGAATAAGCCGTCGATACGAGGCAACGGATACTTATTCTTTATTGTCACCTTGTTCAGCTGCCGATAGTCAATACACATTCTCAAAGTCCCGTCCTTCTTTTTCACGAACAAGACTGGTGCACCCCAGGGAGAAAAGCTCGGTCTTGTGAAACCTCTATCAGTCAACTCTTGCAACTGAGATTTCAACTCTTTCAACTCTGTTGGAGCCATACGATATGGAGAAATCAAAATCGGAGTTGTACCCAGAACTAGCTCAATGCCGAACTCAACCTCCCTAACAGGCGGTAATCCCGGTAATTCTTCGGGAAATACGTCCGGATACTCGCAAACCACAGGTACAGTCTCAAGCTTTAGTTCGAATATTTTGCTATCTAAAACATAAGCAAGATAAGCCTTGCAACCTTTTTTCATAAATTTCTGAGCCAACATAGAAGATATTACCGCCGGTAGCCCGTTTAAATCCCTAGACTCAATCTGAATTATCTCATTAGTCGAACATCGTAAATCAATAGTCTTTCGTTTGGAATTCACTACCGCATCGTGCACAGTCAACCAATCCATTCCAAGTATAACGTCGAATTCATCGAATGGCAAAAGCATCAAATTGGCCGGAAAACAAGAATTCCGAATCATAAGGGGACATTTCTGACACACTCTATCAACTAAAACACAACGACCCAAGGGATTGGACACTCGAATCACAAACTCAGTAGACTCAATAGGGAGAGTCTTACTGGATGCCAAAGTTTCACATACATATGAATGAGTTGAACCGGGGTCAATCAAAGCAATTACATCAGTATCATAGAGAGTGAAAGTACCGGTGATAACATCGGGCAAAGAGGCATCCTCTCGTGCGCGAATAGCGTAAGCCCTAGCAGGAGCATGAGCCTCAAATTTTGTCGTGGCATCTTTAAACCTTCTCTGACCGCCACTAGCATTTCCCGGATTTCTAGGTGGCCTACCTCGCGCTGAAGTAGTACTCGGTTTTCCACTCTGGTTCACATTTTGCTCGGACCATCTGGGGCAATCTCTTATAAAATGATCTGCCGACCCGCACTTATAACAGGAGCGATCATGAAATCTGCAGCTCCCCGAATGCCATTTTCCACAATACTTGCACTCGGCTCTGTCTCGACGGTCGTTCCCAACACTAGCAGCAGAAGTGGCACGTGAACTCATAGGGGGTCGGTCACGGTCTCGTCTAGAAAAATCTGAAGTGGCCCTTGGTCGGTTCGATTCACTTCGAAATTTCTTTGATGATCCTTGAGTAGACTTCCCCGAAGATCTCTTACGGAACTCTCTGGCTCCGCTATTAGCTTTTCTCTTTTCATTTCTAAGCTCTTCGGCCTTGCAGGCTCGCTCGACAAGAACAACAAACTCTTGAATTTCCAAAATGCCAACCAGTAGTTTGATGTCTTCATTTAACCCATCCTCGAAGCGTTTACACATAATAGCTTCGGATGATATACACTCGCGAGCATATCGGCTAAGTCGTACGAATTCTCTCTCATATTCGGTCACTAACATTCGGCCTTATTTAAGCTCAAGGAATTCCTTTCGTTTCTGATCGATAAATCTTTGGCTGATATACTTTTTACGGAATTCAACTTGGAAAAACTCCCAAGTAACTCGCTCTCTCGGCACCATAGAAACCAAGGTGTTCCACCAATAGTAGGCAGAATCACGCAGCAGAAATACGGCACATTTCAAGCACTCCTTGGGCGTACATGACAATTCATCAGACACACAGATTACATTATCGAGCCAAAACTCGGCCCGCTCAACATCATCATCAACTGTAGCACAGAACTCTTCGGCCCCATATTTTCTAATTTTATCGATCGGGGGTTTACTCGACCTCACAGGGTCGGTCTCAGGAGGAGCCACAGGGGTCGGAAGTGGGTTATTCGGGGGAGGAGGTTGTGGAACAGCCGGATTAGTTTGTAGGAATTGAGTGAACCAATCATTCATCATTGCATAAAAGTTCTGCCTCACGTCATCATCTCGGCGACTGGCATTCGGCTGTGAGTCGATCGGCGCGGTCCCTTGCGCGGGAGCGGCCGCTACACTCTCAATATCTTCTGCTATGGCTCGATCGGGATCGGAATCCATTACTATATGAAAATACATTTTAAAAGTTAGAAATCACCACACTATCGCATTATCACAAAATGGCATGTATAGCTATACTCACACGCGCTACGTTAGTCTAAGAATCGACTAAACCGTAGCTCTGATACCAATAAAAATGTAACACCCTATATCCCCGTCCGTCGCCGGAATAGGGTATTAAGGTATTACATGACTAAATACAACTTACTGAGGTTCATAGATACATACAAGACATAGATTCGGTTGTACATCAAATTGCAATTAGTGATTAACTTTCATTTCTAGATCCAAACAATCTAACTTTTGAGATAATTCGACGATTGCAACCATATCACGTATATTCACTATAGAAGTACTATCAAAGTTGCAAAGTGACTACCTACCAATAGGTGTAATCGAATTTCTAGGTATTAAGCATACCATCATCACATCGTATAACCCATGCTTCAAAGTATCAATCACATAAAATGTCCAACAAAACGTACATGCGACTTAGAGATTAAGCAAGCCATTTTCGCATGGCTAGAATAATTACAACTCAAACGTAATTCGGTTTAACAAAAGGAGATTAGCCTATACATGCCATTGTTCTCAAAATAACTATCGAATGTACCAAAATAACAACAATAGTGTAGGTGATCAAAACTTCAATCCTCGAGTCCGTAGCTTCAAATTGAAATATATAAAACAGAGGAAAACAGTGCAAACGGAGTAAGCTTTTCAATGCTTAGTAAGTTTCAAGCAATGTAAACAGATAAACATTTTAGGTATAAATTGGCTGCTAGCATTTTCCTTTCAATCTTCCTTTGGGGTATTTCACCCCTTAGCCGAATATATACACTTTCATAATACCAATAAGTAGATAAACTTTCACTTGAAAGTGAGCTCATTTAAACATAGATACAATACATAATTTCACATAACTTGTCACGATGACCCGATGCCATATAATCATCGAAACAATCTCATTGTTTACTCACTTATGCATCACATAACAGCCTTATGAAATTAGTCCAAAATAAGCTTACATCTAAGCTCAAGGTATATACCTGTTTTACTTATCGCATTGAGCATATTTACAAGCAACTCTTATTGTGAATTCTTTTAATCTTAGACTTACTCGGATAATCGGCGAGACCTTTAGCTCGGATGAAATCTCCACACGAAGCCAATAGGTCTTAACCCGGACATAATCCCCACACCTAGCCAGCGGGTCTTAACCCGGACAAAATCTCCACACATAGCCAGCGGATCATAATCTCCGCATATAGCCATCGGGTCTTTACCCGGACATAATCTCCCCATATAGCCATCGGGTCTTTACCCAGACATAATCTCCGCGTATAGCAATCAGGTCTTTACCCGGACATAATCTCAAGTTTCTTATATAACTAATCACGTGGTATAATATTCCACATAGATCATCACATTGGCCGTTCGGCCTTATCACATATATACATTTTCACATTCATCACATACTCATAAAGGCTTAATTACCTATGCTGGTAAACTGCATTATCAATTCACATTCAACTCTGTTCTCATAAAGGCTTGATTACCTATGCTGGTAAACAGCTTTATTAATTCGCATTCAACTCTATTCTCATAAAGGCTTGATTACCTATGCTGGTAAACAGCTTTATTAATTCGCATTCAACTCTATTCTCATAAAGGCTTGATTACCTATGCTGGTAAACAGCTTTATTAATTCACATTCAACTCTGTTCTCATAAAGGCTTGATTACCTATGCTGGTAAACAGCTTTATTAATTCGCATTCAACTCTATTCTCAAAAAGGCTTGATTATCTATGCTGGTAAACAGCTTTATTAATTCGCATTCAACTCTATTCTCATAAAGGCTTGATTACCTATGCTGGTAAACAGCTTTATTAATTCACATTCAACTCTGTTCTCATAAAGGCTTGATTACCTATGCTGGTAAACAGCTTTATTAATTCGCATTCAACTCTATTCTCATAAAGGCTTGATTACCTATGCTGGTAAACAGCTTTATTAATTCACATTCAACTCTGTTCTCATAAAGGCTTGATTACCTATGCTGGTAAACAGCTTTATTAATTCGCATTCAACTCTATTCTCATAAAGGCTTGATTACCTATGCTGGTAAACAGCTTTATTAATTCGCATTCAACTCTATTCTCATAAAGGCTTGATTACCTATGCTGGTAAACAGCTTTATTAATTCGCATTCAACTCTATTCTCATAAAGGCTTGATTACCTATGCTGGTAAACAGCTTTATTAATTCGCATTCAGCTCTATTCTCATAAAGGCTTGATTACCTATGCTGGTAAACAGCTTTATTAATTCACATTCAAACATAATTCCGCAACTCAAATTTATTAGATTTTATACTTATCAACCGGTCTAATGCAACAACTTAATATGTCATACCATAGTCGGATATAATCAACATATAATCACTTAAAACTTACCTTGAACTTTTCTGAGCAATTAAGAGTCAGCTATTCGACCACTTTAGCCTTCCCTTTATCCGAACTTGTCCCTCTATGCTCTTGAGCTAAATTAAATAATTTAATTTTATTAATTCTTATTCAAACATCTCAATTGATCATTTTCACTCATAGTCAAATAAGAAACACATATACTTCTCAAAGCAAACATACACATTCGGTCAATCACATATATATATCACAAGTCACTACAAGCTGACTTCCTAAGCAACATTCACTAAATTTTTCATAACTTGAGCTACGAAACTCCAAATCCAGTTCCGTAAATTTTCCCTGAAACTAGACTCATGTAGCTTTCTACCTAAAATTTCCAGAATTTTTATATCGACCAATTAATACAGTTAAATCCCCAAAGTTTCCCCTGATTCACTATCGGATAGTTCCGACCCTTCTGTACTACAGTTCAATTTTCTCTTAGTTCAGGTCTCGAAAAATTTTCTTGTATATCTATCTTGAAAATAGACTCATTAAGGATCCTAAGCATATAAATTACATCTTATGGATATTTTTCTACAATTTATAAAGATTTTCCAAAAACAGAGCAGGGGACTTCAAAAGCAAGCTAAAACATATAATCAAGGTTACATTTGGCCTAAAGCAAGATAATATTATCAACTCTAAAAGCATAATTATAACAATTAAAACATCAAACATCAAGAAAAACACAATTCTTCCATCTTTGCTCATATGGCCGAATACCCTATCTTGCTTATCACACAAAGATTCCATGTTTACCAAGCTCAAATTTCTTAACAAAATCTTCAAAAGATCACCAAGGAGAACATGCATCCATGACCGAATGCTTCTAACACTAAAGGCTCAAGAAATTCAAACATAGACAAGGAAGAAAGCTTCAAAACCAACAAAATTTCATGAAATTCAAAGGAAATCACCTAGAAATTGTACCTTAATCAAGACTTCCCCCAACCGATAGCTTGAACCCTATTTCTCTTCTCCTTTAGCTAGTTTCGGCAATCAAAGAGGAAGAATGAACAAAAACATTGTTTTTGTCACCCAATTTCCTTAATTTAATTAATTCTATTTTATCTATTTTATGCTACCAAATTACTAATTTCTTTTATTATTAATAGACTAAATAACAATTCACAAAAGGCCAAAACCTCATCATTACCATCCACTATCATAAAAGTGGGTAAGTTGACATGCAAATCCACTATTTCTCATGCATGCATTAATAAGTCATCACACATTTGTCTAGCATATTTTCAAGGTTCATAATTTAGCCCTTTTAGGTGCAATTCATAATTATAATACTAAATTGAAGCACCTAAGATGTCACACATGCCTTGGCACATACAATAGGCATCAAAATGAATATTTAATTATTTTTTATGCCTCGATTTTGTGGTCCCGAAACCACATTTCGACTAGGGTCGTTTTAAGGCTGTCGCATCGATTTATTCTCGATTTGCTTCTAACATGTATTTAGGGAGGGCTCATATAAGGGACAATATGTATGTTTTGAATTGATTCTAATATGTTTATTGATATAATTTAAAAAGTTTAAAATTTAGGTCCGTTTGATTTGAAAACTCTGGTAATGCTTCGTAACCCTATTCTGACGACGAATACGAGTTAAAGGTGTTACAAGCATCACCTTTACTCCATCGAAACAATCACTCCCCACTTAAGAGTCTCCCTCTACCCATAATGGTGCTGACCTTTGGATAAGAATGAAGGTTAAAGGTACTGACTACTTGAAAATGGACACAAAAAAATTATGTCAGTTATAGTGAGAAGACCTACAATTTTTTTGTATGATAATACCCTCAAACTTCTGTATGTTATTTACAAGGCAACATTTTCAAGTATCTGAAAATTTTGAGCTTGTGGTTGTGTAACGACCGTCAACTGGCTCCCCCATTATACATTGATCCATGACCACATAATGGTCATCGATTGAGACCTCTACGAATACATCCACCTGTGACCATACCAAGCAAAATCACTCTAGCACTCGACTTCTCCAGGATAGGCTTCTGAGGTAATGGTCTCATCTCGGAGTGATCTATGAAATGTGTGTGGCTTGAAGTGATATGACATCATCGACAACTAAATAATACCTCGAACATCAGCCAAAAATTTTTAGCGACAAAAATTTTTAACATTGACAAATGTTTCATAGAGAAGTGATGGAGAGGATATAGAAAAAGATGTTTGAGGGGCGATGAAGCATGGAGTGGAAAACCCCTTTTATAGGCGTGGGGGAGGGTTAGATTGCAAAATAGAAATTTGTCGCAGTTGAAAATGTAACACTCCTTACCTGTATTTGACGCTGGAACAGGGTACGAGGCATTACCAATTTTATCACACAAACGAACATACAAATTTGAGTCATAAATTTACGTCCAAATTAAAACCATTTGCATTCAATCATGATGTCCTAAAAATGAATCTACGAGGCCCAAAACATGCATAGGAAGCGGTTCGGGACTAAATCAAAAAATTTAGAAATTTTTACAAAACTTAGAAAATTTTCCACTAAACAGGGGTTACACACCCGTGTGGTTATAGAACACGCCTGTGTGGGCAGGCTGTGTGGTCACACACGCTTGTGTCCTGACCCCGTGTAACTCACTAACTTGTAACTCATGACCAAATTGAGCTCACAAGGCCAAGTCACACGCCCCTGTGCTAGGCCATGCCTCCACACGACTAAGACACAAGCTCATGTTTTTGCCTGTGTACTAAATCCTAAGCAATCTATTTCGCAAAATTTAGGTGCAGGGGACACACGGCCGGAACACATGCCCGTGGAATAAGTTGTGTGTCATACACGGCCTAGACACATGCCCGTGTTGTTAGAACGTTGATGCCTCCAAGGCGCAGTGAAAAAATTAAATAATCTAGCGATCCAAACCATGGATCCATGTGTAAGGAATGAATCGGGGTGATAAAAGGTTTCGAAATTACTAAAACTTCAATCTGAGTAGACAGCGACACCTAGGCAAACGGAATCCTGAACCACTATCGAACCAAGCCGCAACCTTTCCCGATGTCGGCCTCCACGTAGTCCACCCAATTGACAATGAACGGTTGAAATCCCAAAAAACTATTTTCAGAGATTATTTAGCTTGACGGCTGCTAGACCTAGTAGCATAGTTTCGGACTTGTTTATATATCAACTTTTTAGGGTTTTTACCCTTGCTATATATAACTCCCTTTTAATTGGTATATCTTTATAACGAATTGTAATTCATTAAAATTAATCCGAACATAATAATCATCATTAAAATAAATATAATAATGTTTAACCGAAAATTATAATTACATTAATTATAATAAAGATTTCAGTAAACTATATTTATTTAAACTTATATACGAACCAAATTCATTTATTAATAAAATTATGTTCTGATTATGTGTACAACATCCTTGTACATATAGTATGTTCAACAATTTGATTGCCCAATTAAATTAGTTCTATAATTAATTTAATTCATGTTACAAATAAACACAATACCAACTATGTTTTACTCCGTTCATTTCAACCATAGGGTGTGACCCTATAGGTTCTTGTAATGTTAGCAGTAATATTAGAACGATTCTAATGTTGCAAACAATGAGTGGCATCTAGCAATGCATCATTGCTACCTAAGTTACAAGAAGTCATGATTCGACATAAGCTTTTGTGATTAACCTTCCATGCATTAATCCTTAAGTCCTATATCTTTGGAATGGACACAAGTCATGGAATAGTCACACTTGCATAGTCCATCCCATGTTTCTTGATACCTTAAGTAGACTATGATACACAAATAAGTATGGCATCTCATATTAACTTATTTGAGCATGGCCATGCATTTCTAGTCTCACTCAATCAAGTGGCCTGAGATATTACTCCCATTACTTAGGAGGGACTTATCTTATATTGATCAACCATATCCCTCTACATAGATTTGGTATATCCAACATCAGTCTTTATAGAACAACTAGTTACGGTGTTCGTTTGACTATATCAAAATATACAACTCACGATGTTGGGATAATGATGATCTCAAGTATGAGGATCATATACATATTAATCACTATGAGTAATGTTGTGACAATTACATAATAATCCAAGAAACATACTTATAGCGGGTCAGTCCAATATGTTGTTCTCTAGCACACATATTCATGTATTGATTCTGACGCTCCACATCAATGACAACTCTTTATCATCAATCAACTACATGTTAGTCTTAATGCATTATTGTTGTCCTAGCCAACAATAATACTTGACTAAGGATCTTTTAAGAATAATCATATTATTCTCAGGACATTATTATAAAATAGTTTATTTATGCACACAGAAAAGAAACTGAAATAATAATGGCAACGCCTTATATTAATAAACATGATAAATCAAGTATGTTATTACAACCATCTCGTGATTGATCTTTGGGCATACTCTTACACGTGTGTCTGCTTGTGTGGACAAAAACTAGGCTACTTACCAAGCTATTTTTCCACCCTCACTTGCCCACATCTACACAACATCACACGGCATAAATTCAAGCATGTAAAAGTAATCAAATAATCACGACCAAGACAATAACATGTCATTCTCATACCATTATTAATCATGCTTAGAATATTAACCTTTCTATATCAATTTATGCAAATTTCCACATTCACAATTGACATTAATATAAATACTCATAATCAACGTTAATCAACTTCCAAGGCTATATATAAAATGAACCACGAAACGTTATAGGCCAACACATATAGTCACAAGACTGAGCCCCTATACATGCCATAAACTCCAAATACTTCAATTCATCATTACCAGAATGATAGCTTGATAGTGTGATAGGATCTCCAGTGAACTCTAACCTGAGCTAACCTGACAACACTATAAAACATGGGAAAGGAAGGGTAGTAAGCTATATATGTAATGCCTCTCACCCGTAACGTCGCTGGACACAGGTACAAGGCATTACCATACTTACTCTCACATAAACCCTTAATTACGACATCTAATTTCCACATCAAATTTTAAAAATTTTCATTCTTAATCATAACATTCTTATTATGGGCTGATGAGGCGCAAGAGACGTGTTGGGTGCAATCTGGGACCAAACCGGAACCTTTAGGACGCTTAGAAAAATTTTCACTTTATATAGTGTCACACACCCGTGTGACTTAGGACACGCCCATGTGGGCAGGCCATGTGGTCACATACGCCCATGTCCTAGCCCACGTTAAAAACATCAAGCATTTTTTTTATGACGTCAGCATATCATTAAGGGCACACAGCCAAGTCACACGCTCGTGTGCTAGGTAGTGTCCCTCCACACGACTGAGACACACGGCCATGTCTCTGCCCGTCTGGCCAACACTTAGGCTATTTTCCAGGCCCTTTTTGTTGCTCTTAACTCTTCACACCCATATACAATTCATAGACACATATCATATCCTTAATTATTCTAATCATAACCATCAAACAAATGTAATATACCTAACTACATCAAAGCATTTCAACATATATGCATAAATTAAGCTTACAAACCCATAATTATTAAGAGCCACATCTCATGGCTATATACAATGAAGCAACATAAGCCAATACATTTGGGCAATCCACTATAATACATACCACCAATAACTAAATCTCTATATATGCCACTCACTTGTAAGCAAATAAAAATGGTTATTACACCATCTTAACAAACTGATATTGTGGTGCTACCTCCAATGATCTCCAACCCCGAGCCAACCTAACAACATTAAAAGAAATGGAAGGGAAGTTGTAAGCTTTAAAGCTTAGTAAGTTGGCATATAATAATAAGAAATTTAAGTAACAAGATATTCCCATTCCTCAAAAGGTATTCTAAAGAAATAAAATCATTATACACATGTTTCCACTTTTTACTCATGTTCAGCATAAGTTGTTTTCTTGAGTCATAGTCTCTAAATTAATTATATCTTAAGCTACAGAATTTTAAATTAAGTTCTGTAAATTTTCCCTAAAACTAGACTCATATACCTCCTTGCCATAAAATTTTCAGAATTTTTGGCTTATTCAATTAGTATAGTTTATTCATTAAACTTTCCCATGTTTTGATATTCAAAAGTTCTAACTTCTCTTCACTAAACATCAATTTTCTCATTATAAAAAATTCAGATGACCTTCTCGTTTCTTTCTCTTGAAAGTAGACTCAATAAGGATTTTAATCATATAAATTACATACCATAAATATTTTTATACAATTTTTAGTTATTTTATTAAATCAGAATAGGGGATTCCAAATCCATCTAACCCTGTCTCACAACATTACAGATATCCCACAAATTGAGAATCATTTGCTTACTCTACTTCTTTTATGTGAAAATAGACTCAATGGGCTTTAATTTCATATATTATTAAATTTTTAATTCAATTCCCACCATTTTTGGTGATTTTTCAATGGCACAGCACTGCTGCTGTCTAAAACTGTTTTAGTTTTAATTTCACTTTTTCATGCTCTCTTTATGAGCTATAATTATAGCACTTACCTCTTATCAAACTTACCATAGTTCGATCATATAACGAGCATATTTCTCAAACTTACACATACATACCTACACTTACTCATAATATTTCACATTCATACTTACACATATAAATGCATCATGGCATGAAACATATTTATACGTTAATTCATCACAACACATGGTCAAATCTTTTTACATTCTATCACAATAATTCATATCAATTCAATACCCGATGAACCAAGCGGAATTCTAACATGGAAAAAGGCACAAAGTGCCACACATATTTTAGTCAAAGCTACCACTGATATGTAGTCGAAGCTACCACTAATATGTAGCCGAATCTACAACTGATATGTAGCAGAAGCTACCACTGATATGCTCATTTCGAGCTAATCACGGCCTTGCTCACACAAGCAGATGGTCAAGTCGAAGCTACTCAGTACTGCTCATAAAAGCTGACAGGTATCCGTAACAAATGCAAGATTACCTAGCCACTGATAGTCGAATGAGACCAGCACCCGGAATGCAATAACGGCTATTACATATCTTATATCATTGTCAAGATTACCTACCAACAAATGCTGATTTCCTAAGGTTCAATAGGGACTTTTTCACACTTGTCGAAGCTTAGTCAATATACACTCAATCACATATCTTATGATGATAACAAATCTCACAATTTCACATAATAACTATATTCATGAAAAGCACCTTGAACACAATATTTCAATTCAATTGCATGACATCTTGTATCATAGACATATTTTTAATTCAATTCACATACATAGCACTTTAAACATTTAATTCACAAAAATCAAATTAACATACTAATTTAAGCTTCAAACATAAACTAAAAAATCATTGCATTATTATTAACACACCAACTTACCTCGAATGCAATAACGGCTATTATTTTCGACTTAGCCCATAACCTCGCTCTTCACTGTTCTAAGCCCGAATTTCATGTTTTCTTGATCTAACATATCAAATAACACTCATTTAGCATTCACACTACTCAAATTAGTCTAAAAATCACACTTTAAAAATTTTATGTTTTTCCCCTAAAGTTTGTCAAAATTACACTTGTTCCCTTAGGCTCATAAATTAATTTTTATTCAATTTTCTTGTATTTTGGACTTAACCGAACCATTTTCATAACTATGGAAGTCCACAATTCCCATTAATTCACACACTTATGACCAATTTTATAACTTTTACAATTTAGTTCTTTCAGATGTTTTCGCTGAAAATCACTTAGTAAAAACTGTTCCTCTAACCATAAACATGCATAATCTACCATAATTCATCAAAATGCAAAATTATTCAACATGGGTCAATTTTTAAACATAAACCCTAGCTTAAAATAATGGTCGAAATAGGTAGATTATGTTGCAAGGATTTTAAAAATACGAAAAAATTAAAAACAGGGCTCAGAATCACTTATTATTGAGCTTGAAAAGATTGAAAATCCTAGCCATGGAGAAGATGAAGGATTTGGCCATGGTCGAAGAAATATGGACACTTTTGCCTTTTATTTTATGTTTTAATTCATTTAATGGCCAAATGACCAAAATGCCCTTCACTTTAAAACTTTGATATTTTACCCTTCCGTGTCCATTTTTGTCCAAAATTTTAGAATTTGGTCAAATTGCTATTTAACGACCTCTAATTAATAATCCAATTCAATTTCATGCTAAAAGCTTCTACAACTCAACTTTTACAACTTATGCAATTTAGTCCCTAAAATCAAATTGAACACTTTTCACATAAAATTTCTTCATGAAATTTCCACACAAGCATATAAACATATCATAAACCTTAAAAAAATCATAAAATAATTACTTTTACTTCGAATTCATGGTCTCAAAACCACTATTCCGACTAGTCCCTAATTCAGGATGTTACAATATAGCTTAGTAAGTTTATCAGCAAATAATAAGCATATTAACCACACAATTATCATACAATTTATATAATGAAAGATAACATAAATGTCATTAAAATCTCATATTCATAACTTGCTTAATCCCAACTGTAACACCCCTTACCCGTATCCGACGTCGGAATAGGGTATGAGGCATTATCGGACTTAAACACACATGCACACACAAATCCGAGTTACAAAATTTGCTTCAAATTTAAAACTTTTCATTTTCATTCATAACATTTCTATTACGGGCCTACGGGACCCTAAACATACATTAGGAGTGGTTCGGGACTGAGCTGAGAACCTTCGAAACTTTTTCAGCACTTATAAAAATTTCATGTTTTGGAGAGCCGCACGCCTGTGTGGGCAGGCCATGTGGTCACACACACTCGTGTGGCTCGGGACATCCCGTGTCCTCAACTCGTGTAACTCTCTATTTATAACGTCATCAACCATTTAGGGTCACACAGCCAAGTCACATGCCTATGTGATACGCCGTGAGGAAAATTTAATTTTCTCCATTTAAGGTGTAGACATCACACGGCCTAGGCACACGCCCATGTCCTATGGCCATGTCCTTCACACGACCGAGACACACATCTGTGTCTCTACCCGTGTGTTTTCTACTAGACATTCTGTTCTCAAAACTAAGGTACAGGGGACACACGGCCTATCACACACGGCATAGATACACGCCCGTGTGTCTACCTGTGTGGACAATATATAGGCTATTTACCAAGTCAATTGCCACCCTGAAACACAAAAACACATATGTCCATCCAACAACACTTATCATGACATAAATTAAGCACTTAAACCTCCACAATCAAGGTATCCACTTGATAAACCGTAAAATATACATATTTGTGGAAACTGGTGCTCCTAATCCATTTATTTCATGTTTTATACTTAGGTGAGCATAAGGAAGAGAAAAGAACAAGGAACGGGCCAAAAACGAGCAAATTAGGCCAAGTTCAATAATCAACACGGCCTGGAGGTTCGCCACAAGGCCGTGTCACACGGCTGTGCCACTTTAACAAGCTCGAGCACGGCCTGGTAGTCGATCCACACAGGCGTGGCACACGGGCGTGTCCCTCTCGTGAGGAAGTTTAATTTCACTCGAAAAAGGCTCCTTAGGGGCTAAGAAAGCCATTCTAAACTCTATATAAAGACCCTACGAGGCAACTTCAAAGACATACATTATTTTCCCGCCAAGACAGGGTGTTAAAGGCAGGGAATTACTCGAAGGGAGGCCAATTGATCCATCTCAGAAGCCAAGATCTACATCAAGATAGAGGATCCCCCTTCAATCCTTTTATTAGTTTTGGGTTTTCTTATGTTTTGCTATTTTATTTCTTCTAAGATGTTTTCTTTTATAGTTATGAACTAAAACCCCAAATATCTAAGGGGCATGAAACCTAAGACAGATCTTGTTATTGTTATCTGAACTGTGTAATAAATATTTGATTTGTTTTTAATTGTGTTTTTAACTCTTAAATTGATATTTCTGGGATATTGATTTAACTCGAATGTTCTTATGTAGAGGAGCAAAAGTCCTTGCATAGGAGTAGATCCAACACAATTAAGTGGAGTTGATCACAATCCTAGACATAGGACAACGAAAATCTGCCGAATTAAAGTCAAATTTAATATGGGGAGCCATAGATCGAGTTAATTCGAGACTAGGGGTTTTAACTAGAAAGAGATTTCAGTTAATCAACCTAGGATTACTTGTTCTTATCGTCAACGGACGTATTAACATAATTTAGGGATCTCTACAGATCAAATCAAATGAAGAAATCATCTGGTTCAGAGTTAGATAACAAGCGAAGTCTAGGTGGATTCTTCCTTAGGTATTGCCTTAATCAATCAATCTTCCCAAAAGCAATCTCTCTCTTTACTCTTTGTCATCTTTTCAGTTTAGTTTAGATTAGTTAATTTAGAAACAAAACCCCCATTTTATTTTTAGGCTAGATAATAGGAAGGAAACCATTACTGGTACTCATAGTTCCTTGGATTCGATATTCTGGTCTTGCCACTAACTATACTGCTATTCGATAGGTGCACTTGCCTTTTATCATCATATTAGTTAGTTTCCAAGTACAATTAGATTTTATTACTTTATCATCATCACAATCACGAGATCAAGTTTTTGGCGCCGTTGCTGGGGAATTAAGATATTAGGAACACTCGATTTCTATTACTTTAGCCATTTTTTCTTTTATTTATTTTCAGCTTTTATTTTTGCTTTTATTTTTATTTACTGAAATTTTCTTTCCTTCCAGGTATCTCTAGTTTATGACTAGGAGAAACCTAGGAGGACCATTACTTTTTGACGATGATTTAGAAGATACAGTTCACAGAAATCGCTAAGAGATAAGAAGAAGCTTACAATACCCAGAACAAGGGCAAGAAGAAGAACCTGAACCTACTGAAGAGATGGAAGCCAATCAGGATAATCAGCTACCTCTGTAGTAGCCGCAAATCCTGTTCAGTAAAATCCTGCTCTGCGTACTATGTATGATTATGCTAACCCTAATTTAGCAGGCACTGAATCTAGCATTGTTAGGCCTACTATTGCTGCAAATAATTTTTAATTGAAACCCAACACTATTCAGATGATACAACAGTTTGTTTAGTTTGATGGTTTGCAGGATGAGGATCCTAACGATCATTTAGCTAATTTTTTGGAATTTTGCAACACATTTAAAATAAATGGCGTTTCTGATGATGCCATTCATCTTCGATTATTTCCATTCTCTTTGAGAAATAAAGCTAAACAGTGGTTAAATTCTTTACCACGAGGGTCTATCACTACATAGGAACAAATGACCGAGAAGTTTTTACTCAAGTATTTTTGGCCGACTAAAACAGCTAAATTGAGGAATAATATTTCTTCTTTTGTGCAGATGGATTTAGAGACACTTTATGACGCATGGGAGAGATACAAAGATCTTTTGAGAAGGTGCCCTGATCATGGATTACCTCTATGGCTACAAGTTCAAACCTTCCACAACGGTTTGAACCCTTCGACAAGGTAAATGATCGATGTCGCTGCCGGTAGAAGAATCAATAATAAAACACCAGAAGCAGCTTATGAGTTTATAGAAGAGATGTCACTAAATAACTATCAATGGCAAGTCATGCAAATAAAGCCACAAAAAGTTGCCGGAGTTTTTAATATTGATGCAATCAATATGCTTTCTAAGCAAGTAGAACTTCTTAATAAGATTGATAACTTTGTTGGTTCTACGCAGGTACACCCAGTGATGCAGTGTGACTCAATTCAGGGAAATATGTACAATCCCAATTACTCATTCTATGGACATGTCATGGAAGCCGATCAAGCCAACTATATGGGTAATAATTCTAGATCTCAAAATAACCCTTATAGTAACACTTACAATGCAGGTTGGAAGAACCACCCCAATTTTTCATGGGGAGGACAAGGAAATCAAAGGCAACCACCTCCTTCGGGATTTCAACAACCACCGTTTCGACAAGAGAAAAATCCAAACCTTGAAGAGATGCTCACAAAATACATTGTCACGTCAGAAACCCGTTTTCAAAACACCAAAATGACACTGAAGAACTAGCAAGCATCCATTCAAGGACTCGAAACTCAAATAGGCCAGCTCGTTAAGCTAATTTCTGAAAGATCGCAAGGTGGGTTACCAAGCAACACTGAAACTAACCCGAAGGAGTAACTTAATGCCGTAGATGCAATAGATGAGGAAGGGCCAACCAAAACTAACCCAGAGCCATGTAAGGAGACTATGGTAAGCAAAAGTAAGGATGAGGTAAGTTTCAAAGATGCAATTGTCAAAAAGTATAAACCTCGTATCCCATACCGAAATGCGCTAAGGAAAGACCGCACAGATGAACAATTCGATAAATTTCTCAAACTTTTAAAGAAATTATACATTAACTTACTGTTTATTGAAGCCCTCTCGCAGATGCCAAACGCTGTTAAATTTTTAAGGGAGCTATTGACAAATAAACAGAAGCTAGACGAGACATCCCATATGGAGCTAAATGTAGTTTGCTCAGCTATTCTACAAAATAAGCTACCCAACAAACTAAAAGATCCAGGGAGTTTTACAATTCCCTGTTTACTTGGTAGCTTAGACGTTAAAAATGCTTTAGCTGATTTAGGGGCCAGTATTAATGTAATGCCTATAAATTGTTTAAACAACTAGGTCTAGGGAAACCTAAACAAACTAAGATGAGCATTCAATTGGCTGATAAAACTATTAGATTTCCTAAACGCATAATTGAAGATGTGCTTGTCAAAATTGATAAATTCATATTCCCAGTCGACTTTGTTGTTTTAGACACTGATGAGGATAGCAATGTACCCTTAATCCTAGGGCGTCCCTTTTTAGCAACTGCTAGAACAATAATTGATGTAGGAACAGGCGAGCTTACACTACGTGTAGGTTATGACAAAGTTACTTTACAAGCCCGAAACTCAATTAAGATTGTTGACGATAAAAATACTTTTCGAATCCTTGTAAAAAGAATGATCTCACCATCCAACCGTCTTTGCAGGATACACTTCACATAAGGGCGACCCAACCACAGACAAGTCCATCCAAGGGAGACGTACATGAAAAGCGAATGCTTCAGATCGAAGAACTAGATGAGTGGCTAAACTATCAAGAAAAGCCCAAAATATGCCACACCAACCCATAGCATCACCAAGACAACCCTCAGGTAAAAACGAATCAAATTAAGGTAGGGGATAAGGTAATCTTAGGGGAAGACGATCCTCAAATCTTGAATTCAAAAGAACATACAAGTGACATACCCTACTTTACAGTAATGAACCCTATGGTACAATCGAGATAAACCATGAGTCACTCGGCACTTTCAAGGTAAATCATACTCGACTCAAACCTTATTTTGATAATGAAATTGAAAGCAGAATAGAAGAGTTTCAACTCTTCAAACCACTTGACCAAACAAGCTTGAGAAAAGTCAAGCTTAGACTATAAACAAGCACTTCTCGGGAGGCAACCCGAGCACTAACAAGTTTGATTTTCTTAGATACATAACTAACTCTTTATATAGCAGATTCCTCAGGACCACACGACTAGGCACACAGGCGTGCCTAAGACCGTGGACACCCCACAGATAGAAACACGACAGTGCGATACTGCTGTGGCCAAACCTGTCAATTCATACACGGGCGTGGGATTACACACACGGCCGTAGGATAAGCGAATACCAAAAGACACGACCGTGCTGTATGATCGTGTGCCCTAACACGCCCTTGCCAACGAGCCGTGAACGAGACTGAAAAATCACCACGAGTATAGGACATGCCCATGCCAACCAACCGTAGCCACATCGATAGAACCACGAGATGTACGGCCAACCCACATGTCACACGGGTCAGCGCCACAGCCGTGGGGTCAAAATTTCCATTATTTAAATTTTTAATTTCAATTTTCACTTTTTTTACTTTTTATTTTTATTTTTCCTTTTATTTTGCACTTAAACTCCTATCGAGTAATACTTGAATTTTACATAGTTATGATTAATCTCTTCAGTCACCCAAAATCATGAACCTCAAGTATTCCTTCCTCCAAGTCAGCTTTCACAATTCAAGAGTTCCATCCAACGTTCAGGGAGTTTCACTTCTCTCCATATCTTATGATTTTATGCTTCTATTGCTACTAACGTTATCTTTGTACATTGAGGGCAATGTACATCTTAAGTGTGGGAGGGACTCACTTTCAGTCATTGCATTCTCTTCGAACCCCTGAAAAATTTTTTTACCACTAACTTTTTACATTGTCCTCAAATTTCGAATTCTCACTTTCACTCTCTGCATTAGCCTCAATCTCCTATTAGGAATTAATTCTGATTGATTTATGATTTTTATTGATATGTTGAGAATTAAGACATAGGTACTTATGATTTGATTATTCAAACTTTAAGAGATTAGGGAATCAAGCATGATAAGTTGAAATTTTTGAGAATTTAAATTTTTCTAGGATATTTTCCCTAATTTTAAGTGTTATCTTGAGATTTGAAATTCGCAGGATTGACAACAAAAGCCATAATTCTGGTGAGATATTTGAGCCTTTTAGGCATACATCCTTTCGTGTTCACTTTTATTGTTGCTTTGAGTGAGTCAATACTGATTTATTATTCTAGAACTTGTTTCGACTATACATGTCAACACCACATCATTGATTTGATATACCAAAATGATAAAGGCACCTATGATTTAACCCACTTACTCCATAAAAGCCTACCTCCATGAATTAACACCTAGTGAACCTCATTGAGCCTAACAACCCATTCTATGACTTACCTTTAATATTAACCTATAACCCATTTTTGTTGAATAACCTTCAATTATTTTGATCCCTATTTTTGTCAAGATTTGAGTTGAATTATTATCTAGCTTTATTCTCTTTTTCAGTTTGTAAAGTTCATACATATTCAATTCATAAATATTTGATTTGTTCTTAAAAAAATGTGTACACAATTAATTCAGTTATAATTCATATTTCAGTTGTAATTCAATGTGTTTGCATATTTCTATAAGCTTCTAAATCCAGAATGATGTCATTAAAAAGGCTTAGCTGTAGAAATATGTTCTAGTGATAGAGATTTTTCTAGCTAGATGATTTTTCAGTTCAATCTCAATTTTAACCTTGTTTTTTAGCTTGTGCCAACACCCCTAACCAAAGCCCCGTTACAACCATTGAAATACCTTTTGATCGATGTTTCATATCAAACTATAGGGGTGGAGATTTGATTTTCCTGTAAGCTTATGGTAATAACTTTTCAGGTTGACTAAAGAGTGCTTAATTTTGAACTCTAAACACTTTAAGTGAATAGATGAATCTTTAGTGAGGATGTCAACTTTTGTTAATTTTGATTGAGAGGTAATTACTTAGGAGAAGGGAGAAAACCTATGTTTCTGTGATAAAATCCCCAACTTAAAGTGTTTGAGACTTTAACGTTCTTCTGGTTGAATTTTCATTGTACGATTACTTGTGGATTAGTTTGAAACATTATTGATACGCATTATAAGTTGAGAAGAATGATTTTTAATTGTGAATTGAGATTTTTGCTTGAGGACAAGCAAAGGCTTAACTGTGGGGGTATTTTATAAACCGTAAAATATACATATTTTTACCTCATGCTTAGCCTAAATTCTGGATAAATTGTCACTAAATTTGTGGAAACTAGTCCTCCTAATCCATTTATTTCATGTTTTATACTTAGGTGAGCATAAGGAAGAGAAAAGAGCAAGGAACGGGCCGAAAACGAGCAAATTAGGCCTAGTTTAATAATCAACACAGCCTGGAGGTTCGCCACACGACCGTGTCACATGGCAGTGCCACTTTAACAGGCGCAAGCACGGCCTAGTAGTCAATCCACACGGGTGTGGCACACGAGCGTGTCCCTATCGTGAGGAAGTTCAATTTCACTTAGAAAAGGCTACTTAGGGACTAAGAAAGCCATTCTAAACTCTATATAAAGACCCTAGGAGTCAACTTCAAAGACAAACATTATTTTCTCTCCAAGATCGGGAATTAAAGGCAGGGAATTACTCGAAGGGAGTCCGATTGATCCATCTCAGAAGCTAGGATCTACATCAAGATAGAGGATCTCCCTTCAATCCTTTCAGGAGTTTTGGGTTTTCTTATGTTTTGCTATTTTATTTCTTCTGAGATGTTTTCTTTTATAATTATGAACTAAAACCGCAAATATCTAAGGGCGATGAAACTTAAGACAGATCTTGTTATTGTTATCTGAACTGTGTGATAAATATTTGATTTATTCTTAATTGTGTTTTTCACTCTTAAATTGATGTTTTCGGGATATTGATTTAAGTCGAATGTGCTTATATAGAGGAGCAAAAGTCCCTGCATAGGAGTAGATCCAACACAATTAAGTGAAGTTGATCGCAATCCTAGACATTGGACGATGAAAATCTACTGGATTAGAGTCAAATCTAATATGGGGAGCCATAGATCGAGTTAATGCGAGACTAGGGATTTTAACTAGAAAGAGATTTCAATTAATCAACCTAGGATTAGTTGTTCTTATCCTCGACGGAGGTATTAACATAATTTAGGGATTTCTACAGATCAAATGAAATGGAGAAATCATCTGATTCAGAGTTAGATAACAAGTGAAGTCTAGGTGGATTCTTCCTTAGGTATTGCCTTAATCAATCAGTCTTCCCAAAAGCAATCTCTCTCTTTACTTTTTGTCATCTTTTTAGTTTAGTTTAGATTAGTTAATTTAGAAACAAAACCCCCCATTTTATTTTTAGGCTAGATAATAGGAAGGAAGCCATTACTAGTACTCATAGTTCCTTGGATTTGATATTCCGATCTTGCCACTAACTATTCTACTATTCGATAAGTGCACTTGCCTGTTATCGTGATAGTAGTTAGTTTCCAAGTACGACCAGATTTTATTACTTTATCATCATCACAATCACGAGATCACCACTCATCATCCACATACCACAATCACCATGCATGAACATTACACAATTATTGACTCAATCATGCATGCAACCACATTCATGAAAGACATCATTACATGATCATACCAATAGCCAATATTTTCTAATTTCAATTGGCCTTATACAAAATGAACTTTTGACTAAATTAGGCCAACAGTCTTGGCCAAATCAAAGATGACACTTAACAAATGACAAAGTCCCTATACATTCCATACTTTCAAAAATATCACAAGTATCAAATTCCCAAATAATGATTCTGATAGTGTGTTGTAAGCCTCTGACAGTCCTGATCCCGAGCTAGCTTGGTGACACTATAAAATAAAGGAAAAGAAATGAGGGGTAAGCTATATAGCTTAGTAAGCTTATATGAAAATAAATACCATCTTAACCATGCAAATTCATATAATGAGAGTTAACACATTTACCATTGATCTCATATATGCTAAACTTACTCACACACAACTTACCATGGTATCCTCACTTATAACATTCATACTACGAATTTGTAACAGCCCGAATTCCGGGCTAAACGAAAAAGTGGTTTCAAAACCATGAATTCGAGGTTTAAAATATTATTCTGATTTAGTTTTGATGTTTATTGGGTGTTTGGATAAATATGTAAAATTTTGGTGTGTGAATTTTATTGGTTACATGTCCAATTTGGTATGTTGGACTAAGTTGCAATTGGTTAAAAATATGATTTTTATTTCATAAAGTACTTGATTGAATTAGGTTTTGAAATTAGAGGTCCTTATATGGTAATTAAACCATTTTAACTTAGTTTGGACAAAAATGCCCAAGGAAGGGTGGAATACTAAAGGTTTTTAATGAAGGGCATTTTTGTCATTTGGTTAATAAAAGAATAAAAAGGGAAAAATAAGGCCAAAATGTGTCCATAATCTCTTCTTCTTGGCCAAACATGGTGGGAACCATAGCTAGGGTTTTGACAACTTCTCAAGCTCATAGTAAGTGCAATCGAGCCCCGTTTTTAATTTTCTTTGTATTTTTAGAATCCTCGTAACTAGCTCTAGCTATTTCTACCATTATTTTAAGCTAGGGTTGATGTTTAAAATTTTACCCTTGTATGACATACAAGTATTTTGATGTCTAATGGTGGAATATGAAAGTTTAGGATGTGGTAAACTATGATTACTAGGTGATTTTTCGTGAAAGTCCCTAAAAATGACCAAATTGCAAAGTTAATAAATTGAAGGGTAAAAGTATGAATTTGTGATAAATGTGGGCTATTTTGGGTGCCATTTATATTTGGCTAGGCTTGGGTAACCAAAGGAATTGATATATTTCAATTTACAAGCCTAAGGACTTAGTTGTAAAAATTTACAAAGTTAGGGATAAAATGGTAAAAGTTTCCATAGGATGATTTTGTGTCTAATTGAGTAATGTGTGCATTAAATGAGTTAAATGTGTCATTATAGATCAAGAAGATCAAGGAATCAACCTTGACCAAGGCAAGGGCAAGGTCTCGGATTAAGTTGCAAATTACCACTTTTTGTTGTCGAGGTAAGTTTATATGTAAGTAATGTGTTTGTTTTATTTGTATATTAATAACTCTAATGGATATTATGGAATGTTGATATTGAAATTTTTCCTTGATGATGAATGTGTTGGAAATAAGAGTTCCCGGTTGAACCTTCGAAATAACGGGTGATACGGATAAAATATGGTTTGGTCACATGTGTGATAAAGTGATCTTCACCATGTAGGCTCGAGGGCTATGGAGCTCAATAGGGAAGCCATATGCGTGATAAGTGACCTTCACCATGTGCAAATTGTATTTACGGGACTTAATGGATATGTCTCATGGGTAATAAAGTGAACTTCACCATGTATACATGAGAGCAATGTCCTATGTATCTAAGTCACATGGGTGATAAAGTGACCTTCACCATGTGCACACGATGGCTTCGAGAATAAATGGCTAGGTTACATGGATGATAAAGTGATCTTCACCATGTGTACCCGAGAGTTGGGCTTATGTGTTGGTGGAATCATGAGTGGAAAATCCACCAAGTATCAAATGTTAATCCGAAAAGTTCAACGGGAATGCTCACTAAAGAGACTTGGTGTGGTAGTTCGATATGTGTGTGCAGGTGTATTCTTTGGGCAAGTGAAATTGTGGAAAAATCTATGAGGTTGTGAGGGTGCATGAGGACTTAAATAGGTGAAAATAATGTGTATGAATTGTATGGGAAAGTTGGTAAGTTTTGGGTGGCAAGTTGGTATATGAGAGATATCCTTGGTGTGGTCAAATGTTATTTTAATGTTAATTATTTACATATAGACTTACTAAGCTTTTGAAGCTTACTCCTTTTCTCTTTTCCCTTGTCTTATAGATTCAGTCAAGCCAGCTCGGGACTGGATCGAGTCGGAGGATCACCTACACTATCCATATTATCTTTTGCTATAGTGAAACAAACTCTTAGACTATGGCATGTATAGGGACTTGTGATTTCGTAGGTGTACGTTGGTTCGGTTATGTTGTGGTAATATCATGGGATAAGTCATTTTGTAATCAAGGGCTAAGTGATTTAGCCATTGAAAATGATATTTTGTTATCTAACCTTATGAGGAATTTCATGAAATACTTAGTGTGTTTGTGTGTGTTTAAATTGAATTGGGTGGTGGATGGGTAAATGGAGTCATTTTGATGACTAAAGATGTGTTTGTTATGTGGTGCTAAAAGTAGTAGTGATAGCATGTGTTTTGGGGCAATGTAAGGCTTGGAAAATAGCCTAACCTAGGGCCACACAGCCAGCTCCCATAGTCATGTGTGTAGGGCGTGTGAACTTTGCATGGGATTTTCGGAGTTCAGGGACGTCACATGGCCTGGTCACACGGGCGTGTCCCGTGGGCGTGTGATCAACATGGCATGCTGATGTCATAAATAGAATGTCCCAGTTTTCCACATGGGGAGGTAACACGGGCGTGCTGAGGTCGTGTGGTGGACACGGGCAAAAGACACAGGCGTGTGCTCGGCCATGTGAAAACCCCTAAAGGTTCGAAATGAAAAATAAATTTCCAATAAATCAACACAGGTAGGGGACATGGGCGTGTGTGACCACACGGCCTTCCTACATGGGCATGCCCCTACCTCACATGGATGTGTGCCCTGTATTAGGTCAAATTATCCAAAATGATTTTTCTAAGTTCTCAGTTTGGTCTCGGACCGCTCCCAAATCATGTTTTGAGCCTCGTAAGCCCATTTTAAAGGTTGCATGATATTTTATGAATAAGTTTTAAATTGGAACAGAAATTTGTGGTTGATTATGTATGAATGATGGTGATATTGTTCAATAATGCCTCGTGCTGAGGTAAGGTTATAAACTCAGGTAAGGGGTGTTACAGAATTGCTCGTACACACCTGTACCACATCATCATACACACACACATATTTTCACATCTTTTGTTTTTTTCCCTGTTGAACACTCGGAATACTAACGGATACATAGATAATTTGCACATAAGTTCCATATATATGTAGCCGAAGCTGCCACTTACCATATTTCACATATGTGCTCATTCTTGAGCTAGCCACGGGTCTAGTCACACAAGCTGACGGTCGGGACATAACTACTTAGTATTGCCCACACAAGCTGATAGGTGTCCGCAACAAATGCAAGATTACCTAGCCACTGGTAGAAGTACTAGACCAGCACCCAGACATCACTTAATCACATAATTACACACTTGAGTTCTTAGTGACATGCCACTCATATCCTATTCTATTCCTAGGGTTCAACCGAGATTCTCGATTCAGATTTATCACTTTTCGAAACTTCATCAATTATATCACATAATATCATTCACACATTTTATACAACATCAAAACATCAAAACATAACACGGTGATGCATTATTCACATACAAACTTACCTCAGTACAAAAATAACAATTTTTTTTGCGATTTAGTCCACAACTTTGCCCTTACCCCGATCTAGGTCAATTCCTTGTCTTTCTTGATCCATAATGACACATTTAGCTCATTTGTTACTCACATTATTTAATTAGACCCAAAAAAACATATTAAGGAAATTTTACATTTTTGCCCTTAACTTTTCACTTATTTACACTTTAGTCCCTAGGCTCGTAAAATGAAATGTATTAATTCTCTTTGTTACCCAAGCCTAGTCGAATTATTTTTGTACTCATACCAGCACATATTTTTCATTTAATCACACTTCCTATGCACATTTTTACAACTTTTACAAAAAGGTCCTTTTATGCAATTTCATCAAAAATCACTTAGTAAAAGTTGTTAAACACACCTCACACTTTCATATTCTTCCATTAAACATCAAAACACCTGCATGTCACACATGGGTAAATTTTTGAACATGAACCCTAGTTTAAATTAATGATAGAAATAGATTGGTTGATTACGACTTCAAAAACGTAAAGAGCATTAATAACAAGGCTAGGATGCACTTACTATCAAGCTTGGGAGTTGGCCAAACCCTAGCTATGGTTTCCTTGAGAATTTTGGCTATGTGTGAGGAAGATGGACACAATTTTTTACTTTATTTTCCCTTTTTATTCTTTTATTAACTGAATGACCAAAATGCCCCTAAGGCCTTTCTTTGAAATTTTACCCTTTCATGTCCATTTCTATCCATCATGATATATAATGGTCTAATTTCTAAATAAGGATCTCTAATTTACCATTTAATTCCAATTAAGCACCCAAAGCTTCCAAAACATATATTTTGCACTTTTTGCAATTTAGTCCTACTAATTTAATTGGACCCTCTATCGATAAATTTTCTTAACGATATATTCACACATGCATTCAATCATACTATAAACCTTGAAACTTTGTCACAATAAATTTTTGTACTTCGTATTTGTGGTCCTAAAACCATTATTCTGACTTAGCCCTTATTCGGGCTGTTACAAAAACCTTACCAAGAGTTCATCTTTTATCGAATTTATCATTTATAAGTTTATTACCAATCATTTACCAAGACCAACAATAAAAACACAAGATAAAATATATTGCTATAAAGCTCACAGTGATAACTTATTCAGACACATTGTTTGCTCTATCAATTTGCAAATATAATTTAACATATTTTGGACAGTAGCCCAACAACCAAAATCTCTCTATTTTAATAGGTTACCACAATTATCCAATCATTCCCAACCTCATAATAAACATGCACATTAATTGTCAGTATTCACTTTTCAAGCATATATTTTCAATTTTTTAAAGCACATATTTTTCCATAATCGTTTTGATAGACAATTTTGCCAAACTTTCCTTTTTCTCATATCCGATAAATCACAATTTGTGTGAATAAGACATGCTATATCATAACTCAACTTGGATTGAAAGCCAATTACACGATCGCTAACTGAATTTACCATGTAATTCATACATCACAAGCATGGATCAATAATCATAAGGCATTCACCAAAATATTCTCGTGGAAACCATGAACTCACAATATCATGAAGTCAATGCTTATAAACTTTATGTACATACCTGTACTAATTCATAAGATAACCACATCCTTTCACATCTTTGTTATTCTCGTTAAACACTCGAAATATTAATGGATACTCAAAATTTTACACATAAGTTCCACATTTGTAGCCAAAGCTACCTCGTATCACATACCATACATAGGCTCGCTCTCGAGCTATTCATGGGTCTGCTCACACAAGCTGTCGGTCAAAGCAAAGCTACACAGTGTTGCTCACACAAGCTGTCAAGTATCCGCAACATATGCCAGAATTCCTAGCCACTGATAGGACTTACAAGACCAGCACCCAGAATCACATAAACATATATACTCGTGGGTTCCTAGTGACATGTCACTCGTATCCTATACTATTCCTAATGTTCAAGTGGGATTTGTCGCTTGTCGAAACTTTGTCGAATACGTACCAAAAAGTCAATCACGAAATTCATGCAATAATAAAGCATTTCATCAAAACATAACGATGTATTATTTACATACAAACTTACATCGGCAAAAAAGTGGCAAAAAAGGATCTAACCGCCTAATACTTGTTTTCCCCCGTTCTAATTTTAAACCTCATTTTTCTCAATAATCGAGCTTGGAAGCTTGAAAAACCCTAGCCATGGTTTCTCCTTATGAATTTCGGTCGTAGGGTAGAAGATAGACAAAAATTCGCTTTTAATTTGGCTTTTTAATTCATTTAATTACCAAATTACTAAAATACCATTAATGAAAAACTTTGGAAACATACCTAACCATGTCCATTTTTGTCCACCAACTTAACCAATGGTCTAATTACCATCTAAGGACCTCCAATTTAAAATTTCATAACAATTAGACACATTTAACCTACAGAACTCACATTTTGTTCTTATTACAATTTAATCCTTTTGACTAAATTGAGTTCCCAAACGTTAAAATTTTCGAACGAAATTTTCATGAAATCATTTCATAAAACTGTAGACCATAGAAATATATTAAAAATAGTTTTTTTGTGTCGAATTTGTGGTCCTGAAACCACTGTTCTAACTAGACCCAAAATTGGGCTGTTACAGAAAATACGCCACAAGGCTAGCGTATTTGAGGAATCATTCAAAACGTGCTTAAAATCGGCTAAAAAATATGACAGACAGGTACTTTTGAAGAAAAAGGTTAGAGAAATCATGCCCAGCTAGGCATGCTTTCTCAAACCTTTTCTTCTGCTTAAAATTACTTGCCCCAGAGAATAATTTTGTATAATTGACGCACGCTTTAAGGCATAGAAAACTTTGAGAAGCATTATTTTGATGAAATTATATGACTTCAGGAATGCATTTTCAAATAATTCTTTGTATTTCATCATCATTTTTTGATGAATGCGTGTATTCATGAATGGATTTTGAAGCACATATTCCTTCTCTCGCTAGCTTATTTTCCTATTAAAGGAACTCCCTAAAGACCAAGGTAGGAGCGAGGCCGACCAAGGCTCAATCAAAATAACCTATACAACCCAAGCGATCTAGAGAGTGACCAAGGTTTGAATCGTAGTAAGAGACAATGGGGGTAAAGAAACTGAGGTCCTCGGGAGCGAGAACGAGTGGATGACGACTTAAAGAACATAAAATTATCTATTCCTACTTTCCAAGGTAAATCTCACCCGGTGGCCTACCTTGAGTGGGAAAAGAAAATCGAATTGGTTTTTGAATGCCACAACTATTCCAAGACTAAGAAGGTGAACTTGGCTGCAATTCAATTTTTCGACTAGGGATCAACTCACCACAAGTCGAAGGAGGAATGATGAACGGGCAATATATACTTGGGCCGAGATGAAGGTGGTGATGCGAAGGTGATTCATTCCATCATACTACCACCGAGAGCTCAACCAAAAGCTCCAAAACCGTACCCAAGGTACTAGGAGCGTGGAAGAATACTTCAAAGAGATGAAAATAGCAATGATTCATGTGGATGTCTAAGAAGATCGAGAGGCAACAATGGTGCGTTTCTTAGCCGACCTCAACTGAGATATTGCCAACATTATAGAACTTCAACACTACGTTGAAGTCGTGGACATAGTGCACACGACCATCAAGGTGGAAAAACAACTTAAGCGCAAAGGTGTCATTCGAGGCTATTCCAATCCCAATGCAGCAAAATGGGGCCAAGGCACTAGCAAGAAGGATTCACCGAGCCGCGCTAAGAAGAGCAAACCTATGGGTGAATCTAGCAAAGGCAAGGCAGCTGAATCATTTTCTAACTAGACGAGGGACATTAGGTGTTTCAAGTGCCTCGAGAGGGCGCAGCCAATGTCCCAACCATAGTAATATGGTGGTTTGTGCAAAAAGAGAAATTGAATCAGAGGAGGAAGATAAAAGCGAACCCGATGCTACCACCAGTGAAGAGGAGGAGTTAGAACACGCTGTTGGTGGTGAACTCCTTGTCATCAAAAGAAGTCTAAGCCTCTAAAGTGTGGAGAACGAGCAGTAAAAGGAAAATATTTTCCATACCCGATGCCAAGTATAAGGAAAAGTTTACTACGTTATTATTGACGGCAGGAGTTGTACCAATATGGCTAGCGCTCTAATGGTGGAAAAGTTCGGATTGCCGACCACTAAACACCCCAACCCTACAAACTCTAATGGCTTAACGATGGTGGTGAACTAAAAGTGAACAAACAAGTGCTCGTGGCATTTTCCATTGGAAAGTACATGGATGAAGTATTATGTGACGTTGTTCCAATACACGCAAATCACTTGCTGCTCGAACATCCTTGGCAATTCGATAGGTGAGTTCTCCATGATAGGTATACCAACCGGTATACTTTCAAACATTTGGGCAAGACTATAACATTGGCTCCTTTGATGCCAAAACAAATCTATAAAGACCAAGTCAAATTGAAGAACTCTATTGAACAAGCGAGAGAAAAGGAAAAGAGTGCGAGTGCACAAGAAAAGAAAACCAAGAAAAAGAAAGGGAAAATGAAAAAAGAAAGTGAAAAGATTGTGAGAAAAGAAAAAGATGAAGAAAAAGAAAAAGAGTGTGAAAAATTGAATGTGTTTGCAAAAGAAAGTGAGATTCAAAAAGCATATTTGATGAGGCAACCAATCCTTGTGTAGATGTATAAAGAAAATTTCTTGAATGATAATGACTTAACCAAAAATCTCCCTTCTTTTGTTTTGTCTACTTTGTAGGATTTCAAAGACGTTTTTCCAGAAGAAGTTCCTAGTAAGTTGACACCCATTTGTAGGATTGAGCACCAGATTGACTTTGTTCCTGAAGCTGTTATCCCAAATTGGCCAGCCTACCAAACCAACCTCAAGGAGACCAAAGAATTGCGACGACAAGTGAATGAGCTAATGGAAAAAGGTTATATCCGTAAAAGTCTCAGCCCTTGCGTCGTACCTGTTTTGTTGGTGCTAAAGAAGGACGGAACTTGGCACATGTGTGTGGATTGTCGTGTGATGAATAAAATAACCATCAAGTATAGGCACCTCATACCATGCCTAGATGACATGCTTGATGAATTAAGCGGTGCCAAATTGTTCTCTAAGATTAACCTTAAAAGCAGGTACCATCAGATTCGTATGCATGAAGGTGATGAATGGAAGACCGCATTTAAAACTAAACATGGTTTGTGTGAGCGGTTGGTCATGCCATTTGGCCTAACCAACGCACCTAATACCTTTATGCGACTTCTGAATTATGTGTTACATGCGTTTATTAGTAAGTTCTGTGTTGTGTATTTTGATGACATTCTCATCTATAGTAAGTCATTAGATGAACATGTGTTGCATCTCAAATCTCTTTTGGAGGTTCTTTGAAAGGAGACCCTATATGCAAATCTTAAAAAGTGCATATTCCATTCTAACAAGGTTGTGTTTCTAGGTTTTGTGGCCGGTTGGAAAGGACTTGAGATGGACGAAAAGAAGGTTAAAGTGATTCAAGAATGGCCTAAACTGACAAGCCAAGTGAGGAGCTTTCATGGCTTGGTGAGCTTTTATAGGCGCTTCATGCCCAACTTTAGCACCTTGGCCGCACCCTTGACTAGTGTGATCAAAAAGTCTTCAGCTTTTCATTGGGACGAAGAACAAGAAAAATCTTTTATTTCTATTAAAGATTATCTTACTAAAACACCTTTACTTGCATTGCCTGATTTTACTAAAACATAAAATTGAATATGATGCAGTAGGTGTAGGAATCAGGGCCATTTTAACTCAAGACGGAAGGCACATTGCCTACATTAGTGAGAAGTTGAATAGGGTTGTACTAAACTACCCAACCTATGACAAAGAGATGTATGCCCTCATTCGAGCCCTAGAGACGTGGCAACATTACTTGTGGCCGAAGGAATTCGTGATTAATTCTAATCACAAGGTGTTGAAGCATATCAAAGGCTAGAACAAGCTAAACAAACTTAACACCCCTAACCCATATCCGTCGCCGAAATGGGGTTACGAGGTATTACCGGATGAGACACAAATTTCGAATAACCATATGCATACACTTGCTTAAACTTTTAAACCAATCAAATATTAACATATATAACTAATTTAAATTCTTTTCAAATCAAATCATAACATTTTTTTAACTAATAACCAGATACGTAATTCATAAGTAAATAGTGCCAAATATATATATCATTTACCACATAGCATATGCATACATCAATGGTAATACAAATAATTCAATCAATTATTACCAACATGAATCATATAAAGTCAACATATTTAAAAATACAAATCATTTTTAGCAAAACTCTATTTGGCACATTAAGGATATATCAAATTTAACCAAATCATTCATGGCATATGTACATTACTACATAAGGTTTCAAATGTAAGTAGTTATGCGCAATACTAATAGATCTTATATCAATTTAGACATATATTAAAAGAACACCAAATGGTCAATCTCTCAAGGTACATATAACCATCCACATATACCTATTTTGCATAAAAACAATCATGATTCCTTGTAACTTAAAATACTATTCATTGGGTCATTTTACAAAGCCTTAGTCGAATGTATTCATGCTTAATACATATGATTTATTTAATGTTCACTTCATTTACTAAATCAAATTATACACATGTATTATTGCATAGAATTAAATCCATAATCAATGACTCATTTTGCATGTAACCCATTTGATAAACCATATCTCCATGATAAATCAAATAACAATTACCACATGTCATAAACTAATCTAATTTCTATGTCAATTGCCGAATACATACATCTATGATTTCAAGCATATCTCACGCATATAATATGCATATTCACAAGGTTCACATATATGTACATGGCATGGCTGAATTATCAATCAAACATATCCATTACCTAAAACCAATATTTAACCGAATACACTCATCAACCAAATTAAACCCTACTATCATATACAAGACATATCCAAATCTTCAAAACCATGAGTAACATATCAAGCATAATTCACACTTATGTATATACCATAGCCAATTCATTCAAACCAAATAAGATCATCATTTGAGCATTTCATACAAACCAAACTTAGTACACATAAGAAATATGATCAAGATAGCAAATACTTATATATCAAATTAGCCATTTTCGCATGGCATAATATATACACAACTTCAAACATATCCGAAAATAGTATAGCGTATACATGCCATAGGTTTGAAATTTAACTTTAAAAAAATACTGATAAACAGATGATAATGTGATAGAGTTCGCTGACGATCCTCGAGCTCGTAACTAGTCTCCAAAATCTATAAAACAGAGACAACATACACACACAGTAAGCTATCAGAGCTTAGTAAGTCTTAAGCAAATAGATAACTCAAGGACATTAATAGTTCAATATACAAAACCGAATTATGTTATCATATTCACATATACATATTCAAGCTTGCAAAATTCATATATCAAACATATAATTATGAATAAAATTCAACTTGGCCGAATACACATGTAAATAATAACATAGTTATTTTTCACTTCCAAGATCATGTGACAGCCCTAATTTGACCCTAGTCGGGAAGTGGTTTCGAAACCATGAAACCGAATCAGAAAAATATTTAAGTGTTAGTTTTTGTGATTTTATTGTGTGAATTTTAATATATGAAGGTTTCGTGTCTTAATTTTGATATTTGAGTGCTAAATTGCTTGAAGGGTCTAATTGCATGAAAAGAAAAATTAAGTGTTACATGTGTGAGTATTGAATTGTTGATGTTTTTGTAACTTAAGGGATTTATGATGCAATAAGACCAAGAAATCTTGCATGGACACTTTCAGTCATAGTTAGTGGGAAAGAAATAATTTTAGCAAGGCTAAAATAGTAACTTGAGATATATAATTTTGTATTAATTAAGTAAAAATGAAATGGCTTTCATTTTTCTCTTATTATTGCCGAAACATAAAAAAAAAAGAACAAGGAAATTCCAAAAACCTTCGGCCATGGAAATTGCTTGAATTGAGGTATGTTTGAATGATTTTTAGAAAAATGCTTATGAATTTAGGTTGGTCAACGCATGGTTTAGTTAGCCCATGATTTGATTTCTTGATTTTTTGTTGTTCATGAGCATTCGACAACTTGCTATAAGTTGAGAAATTGTGTTAGATGTTAAAGAAATGATGCATGGATGTCAAAATTGTTCATATCATAGTTGAAGGAGCTCAATAGTGAGAGATGGATTAGTAATTGTAATTTTGGTGGGTTGAAGGAAGGTTACTGTTTATATGTGTGCTTAAATGGAGCTAATTGCCGAATGTATAAGTTTAAGTGAAGTTGTTGTCGAATGTGTGTTTTTAAATAAGGGTGCTTGTCGTGTATGTGTGTTCTTTTAAGAGAAAGTTGCCGTAGGTAAGAAACTCATTTGAAAACCATCCTTATTGATTTTAAAAAAAATGTCTTAGTGATTGTATTGTAAAGTACTTTAATATTTTAATAAGATATATATATATATATATAAATATATAAATTCAATCATATGTTTTGAAGTTGTAAATAATTTAGTTGATGAGGTCATTTGTATACAAGCTATATGATCCATTAAACTTCTTGTCATATGCGGCTTGTAAAAGTGGAGTAACACTTTCGGTTTGGTCTTTTAGTTGTTACCTTAGCAATTGAGTTATGTTTTGGTTTCCAAGGAAAGGACGTATGTGAATTTAGATTAGTTGAAGTTATGAGTGACCGATAAGTAAATAAATTGAGAAATTACATGTTTGATGATGAAAGTCAATGCTTAAATATTAAATAAGTTTTATATTGTGACCGTATGTGTTTAAGATTAAGACAAGGGTAATTGAGCTTAAAAGCTTTGCACATTTGATTTTGGGTATAGTATATGAGTTCTTTGAAATATATTACACTCGGTCTTAATCATATATTTGTATGATTTGGAATGGTTTACTTTTATGAAATGGGTAATAATGAATTGAGAAATGTATATGTTTTATGTGTACTTTGGCTACCTTAAAGTACATTTGGTTATAAGCTATATTATTAGGAAATTTGATAAGTAAAATTTGTTTTCAAAGCTCAAGAGCGTCAAGGACTAAGGGTCGACAAAGGGAAAGAAAAAGTGGTTGAATAGCCAGTCCACAATCGTTTGGAGGCACTTGAGGTAAGTTTTGAGTATTTTAAACATAGTTAAATGATAATAAAATGACATGGAACGTAAGCAAAAGTAGAAATATAATTCAGTGTACTTATTTCTAATGAAAAGATGAGAAATAGTTTATTTCTATATGCTTTAGCCGAACAGCTATTAGAAAAAGAGAGATTGGAAATATGGTCTTTATTATATAAGATAGAATGTCTAATGCAAATTATATGTTGCGGCAAGAAGGCAAGTATAGTCTGAAGTAATGTTAAGATGTACATATATGTTTATAGCTGAATGTGTTGAATGATCCATGAGTGAATTTGTGTTATTTGGAAATTAGTATATTAAGATGAAATATGCATGAATTTTTTTTTAGTAAAATGGGGTGATATGTAATCGGGCCTTCGTGCCTAGTAGGCTTCGTGCCGGTGATACATTTAGGCCCTCGTGCCTAGCAGGTTTCGTGTCGGTGATACATTCAGGCCCTCGTGCCTAGCAGGCTTCGTGCCGGTGTTACATTCGGGCCTTCGTGCCTAGCAGGCTTCGTGCCGGTGATACATTCAGGCCCTCGTGCCTAGCAGGCTGTGTGCCGGTGTTACATTCGGGCCCTTGTGCCTAGCAGGCTTCGTGCCTGTGATATGTAATTAGGCCTTTGTGCCTAGCAGGCTTAATGCTGGTGACTCTAGCATGGGTTAAGGTTATGAGAAATTATAATGCAACTTCAATAGAGTGTGAGCATTACATTAAGAAGCTCTGGTATGTATTACATATTCTTATGTGATATTGAAGTTAATCGCCACTTGAATTGTGACAGCCTTAAAACGACCTTAGTCGGAATGTGGTTTTGGGACCACAAAACCGAGGCACAAAAATAATTTAATAATTATTTTGATGCCTATTGTATGTGTAAATTCATGTGTGATATCTTGGGTGCTTTAATTTAGCATTATAATTGTGAATTTCTCCTAAAAGGGCTAAATTATGAACTTTGAAAATATGCTAGACAAATGTGTGATGACTTATTAATGCATGCATGAGAAATAGTGGATTTGCATGTCAATTTGCCCACTTTTATGATAGTGGATGGTAATGATGAGATTTTTGGCATTTTGTGATTTGTAATTTAGTTATAATATTAATAATAGAAATTAGTAATTGGTTATCATAAAATAAAAGCTATTATAGTCTCATGAAATAAAAGATAAATTAGTTTAATAATAGAAAAAGGGGGTGATAAAAACAAAGTTCTCATATTTGTTCTTCCTTTTACCGATTTGAACAAAAGAAAATTTTAAGAAGAACACCCAAGGCATTCGGTCACTTGGTTGAAGACTAAGGTATGAGTTCATGAGTTTTCCTTTGAATTTTGAGAGTTTAAGGTGATTTTCGAAGCTCCTAACACAACCCATGTGAAGATTCTTGTGTTTGTGAAGCATGAAGTATTCTTATGCTATGTTTTGAGTGTGTTATGTTTTTTTTAAAATAGAAATTGATAAATGGTGTTTTAATAGACTCTATGATGTTAAATTGCATGTAAATTGAAATTTGTGAACTCAAATTGTTTAGATTGAAGTTTTGAATGGTTTAAATGTCTAAGGGGCATTCGGTTCTTTGAATTTTGTGAATGGTTTTGTTTTTGATTAGCAATTTGGTTATTAACATGATATTTAGCCTAGTGAAAATGACTTAGGGTGAATAGATGCTAATTTTGATGTGGTGAGCTTCTTAATTTGTTGACCAAAACCTACTAGTAATTTTTAAATTTAGTGAAGTATGTTGGTTTCGGTTAATTAGTATATGACAAGGAAAATTTTGCTTAGATATTGAAATTGAGCTTATAATGGCCAAATGTAACATGTATAGGAATGGTGGTGTGATAGTAAGGTTATTGAAAGAATTAAATTGATTTAAAGTGTATTTGTCAAATGTGAACTAAAATGATGGCTTGTGAGTATGGAACTCGGCAATTCAAGATTTAAAATTTATTAAAGAATGCTTAGAGTTTCGAATGAGTGTTAGATAAATATTTAGATGTTAAAAATCAACGAAATTGAGAGTTGTAAGTTTAATTGTGATAAATTATGCTTTGTATGATTTAAATTAACTAAGAGAAGTATTAGTCCATTCGGCAATTGTAGATAAATTGTGAAGTAGTGCGCAACATTTGTAGTACTTGCTTAAAATGATTTGGTTAAATGCTTGTGACATGAAAAGAATTGAGTTTGCAAATTGTGAGCTAGTAGGTATAATTAATGGTTGTTAATTGAGGGATGAGCATTTGGCCATGGTGTTTTGGGTATGGAATAATGTTTTGATTTTTGTACCCGGATGAAGAAAGTGCTATATGCGGCCTTAGTAAATAAGAGAATAATTGAGCTTGCTAATTGATATGTTCTTTTTTGTGTTATCCAAATTAGTTGTAAATAAGATATTGGGCTACATTTAGTGAAAGTGCTGAATGGATATGATAATGTGAAGTGCAAAAAGGGTATGTGAGAAGAGTGAATTTGTATAAATCTGCTTGGTACAGAAGCAGTAACGTGTTTTAGAAAAATCACCATAAATTGTGGGAGCCGAATTAGAGGCTGAATAAATTATGCAATTAAGCTTAATGAGTCTAGTTTCTTATAAAAGAAACCGTGTAAGCAAAGGAATTTTCTATAGAGATATATTTAAAGTTGTGTGGGACAGTGTAAGAAGGACTCCGAAATCCCCTGTTCTGTTTTTAGAAAATCACTATAAATTGTATAAAAATTGTTATAAGATAAATTTATATGCTTAGACTCCTTAATGAGTCTAGTTTCGAACAAAATAGTCAAGGACATATTTTGAATTATGTACAATGAGAAATTTGATTCGTAGTGAAGAGTGGTCAGTATAGTCAAATAGTGAAATAGGGGAAACTTTAAGAAAATTCTGGTATTGATTGGCCAAACCAAAAATTTTGAAAATTTTATGGGTAGAAGATATATGAGTCTATTTTCAGGAAAAATTAACGGTACTTCATTTGGAGTTTTGTAGCTCCATTTAAGAATAATTTAGTGAATGTTGCTCAGGAAGTCAGCTTGTAGTGACTTATGATATATATATGTGGTTGGCCGAATGTGTGTGTGTTTGCTATGAGAAGTATATGCATATCTTATTTGACTATAAGTGAAAATGATCAATTGAGATGTTTGAATAAGGATTAATAAAAAATTAAATATTTTGTTTAGCTCAAGAGCATAGAGGGACAAGTTCGGATAAAGGGAAGGCTAAAGTGGTCGAATAGCCAACTCATAGTTGCTCGGGAAAGTTCAAGGTAAGTTTTGAGAAATTGAATTTGGTATTTAATTCTCAATGCCATGATATACTTGTATGATAAATGAATGATGTCCCATTGTCCTTACCATAATAAGGTTAATGAGAAAGAAACCTTAGACATGTTATGTAGCCGATTGGCTAATAGAGAAAGAAATTGAGATAGGAGTTTGAAATGTATTGCCCATGTATGTTCGCTTATTGAGCCGAAAGTCTAGTAAATGGAGTATACATGTAGGAGTTTGCATGACAATTATGACATAAAGTCGAGGGGCATGTTATATGTTAGTATGTGAATAAATTGATTTAATTGCGCATGTGTTTTGTGCTATGTGAAATCGGGTAATATGTGAATAAATATGTATGAGACTCAGTGATGCGAATCCGGGCTTAAATACCCGATGACTATATGTGGAGATTATATCCGAGCTTAAATACCCGATGACTATATGTGGAGATTATATCCGGGCTCAAATACCTGACGACTATATGGGGAGATTATGTCCGGGCAATGGCCCGATGGCTATGTGCGAAGATTATATCCAGATTATGATCTGCTGGCTTTGTGTGGAGTTTTATCTGAGCTAAAGGTCTCGATGATGATGCGAGTAAGATCTAAAACAAAAAGACTTCGTAGTAACTATTGCTAATGAATGCGCTTAAAGCGTTAAGCTGTACAGGTATGTACCCTAATCCTATATGCAAGCTTCGTTTGGACCAAAACCATAAGGTCAGTATACGATTGTATATGTGAGTATGAAATGTGACTAATAATATGGTTATAGTACAATTGGTCAATGTGAAAAGTTATGTGAAATTGGGTAATATGCCTTTGTTATATGTGCTCACTTTCGAGTGAAAGTTTAGCTGCTTATTGAGTTTTATAAGAAGGTGCATACATATATAATCGGCTAAGGGGTGATATACCCAAGAAACTTGAAATGAAATTGCGAATGGCTATTTCTTTTACTTGATATGTTTACCTGTTTACATTGCTTAAAACTTACTAAGCATATAAATGCTTACTCTGTTTATTTTTGTTCCTCTGTTTTATAGATCTCCTTTTGAAGCTACGGACTCGGGGATTGAAGCTTTAATCACCTACACTATCTTCATTATTTTGGTATTTTCGATAGTAAATATTGAGAACATTGGCATGTATAGGCTAATCTCCTTTGGTTAAACCAAATTATATTTTGTGTTGTAATTATCCTAGCCATGCGAAAATGGCTTGTTTAATCTCTAAGTTGAATATATGTTTTTGATAAAATGTTATGCGAATTGATACTTTAATACGAATAGGATTGCTTACTACCTAAGAAATTCAATTGCACTTAGAGATTCTATCATACCTATTGGTAAGTAGTCACTTGTAACTATGATAGCGCTTATATAGTGATCGAATGTAATAGGGTTGCATTAGTTGAAGCATTTGAAAGGTAGATTGTTCGGAAATAGAATTTAAGTAATTCATTAATCGTAATAAAATGTACCATCAAATCTATGTCTGATATGTATCTATGAAACTCGGTAAGTTACGTTTAGTTTTGTAATACCCCGATATCCTACTCCGGTGACGGACAGGGGTATAGGGTGTTACATGAATACTAAGATTTGTTTGATATATGAAGATAGATTCATCTATGCTTATCGTAGTACTTCATACATTTATATATATAGATATGTTTGGCCACGAATGAGCTTATATGAAAGAATGTGATTTTACTATGATATACGGGTAATAAGTCAATTAGAAGAAAATGCTAAAATTTCCTCATGAATGAATGTGTTTTCGGTCAAGTGGATATGTCCTTATGAATTGAGTTTTGTGTCCTAGAATATATTTGAGTCAATAAGATATGAATTGTATTTTTTACTCAAAGCTTACTAAGCATGGGAAAGCTTACATTGTTGTTGTGTCTCACTCTGTTTTATAGATCTCATTTGAAGCTACGGTTCGAGGGATTCAAGTCTAAGACACTCACACTATCCTCGACATATTTTGGTACTTTTGAAAGTTTACTTCCTTGAACAATGGCATGTATAGGCTAAAATATTTATTTTGGGATTGAATTTCATTTTGAATTGTATATACGTAAAGCCATGAGAAAATAGCTTTCCTAATTGATATATATATATATTCTTATATAAATTATGCATGTTAATGATTGAGTATGAATGAACATGAAAGAAGTGTACTTATGATATTAATGTCGTTTATGTGTTATGCTTGTTTAGATTGACAGTTTGTAAGCAAAGGCTAATAGTGTGAGATTGAGAAGACATTTAGTACCACTTATGTATACGGTTTAAGTTTATTTGCTTGAAGTTGTTAATTGACCATAGGCAATTAAGATCAATTGGTTAGATGAAAAAGTTTATGGTGGAAATTCTTTGAAGCTATTTATACAAATTCGTGACATGGCTTGAGTTTAGGTAATCTTTGGGAATTCATATATGAGCTTGCACATTCGGCTAGGTAGTAAAATGATGCTTAGGTTAGTTTTGCATATTAAACTTTATTATATGAATGGGAACCAAATAGTTAAGGTAAAAACACAAATTCAATTTATGGGTGGTATTGTATGTGAATGTATTCGGATAAAAAAAAGAAAAAAATTCTTGAAACATTATACGATTTCATTCTGTGCTATTACATGTTGTTTGTTCCGTAATGCCTCTTAACCCTCCGTCGACGAGTACGGGTTAGGGGTGTTACAGATCATATACACATTCTTTGCCGAATTTATTCATTCATATATAAATGCACATAAATCACAATTATTATATCACATATATTTACCATTTGGCCTAATATAGGCTTTCATATGCACATATACTATCATTTGCATCATAAATAATTTGCATCACATATCAAATAGCCAACTTACCTTATTATCATATAGCATTTAAATATCACATACATGTACTATCACGTACTTATATATCACCTTTACCACTTTAAAACTCGATGTATTAACTTGTTCGATCACCTTGTATCACTCAATGGATTCACACACTTAGTGCTAAATAATTAGCCAAAGCTATAATGAAATCGCACACTTAGTGCCCTCGTATTAAACCAAATTAGTCTTGGTATCGTACACTTAGTGCCCTCGCATTAAACCAAATTGGCTTCTATATTGCACGCTTAGTGCCCGTTATTCAATCACCATTATTTTAGTTTCGCACACTTAGTGCCATTCGTATAGCCGTAGCTATCTTATACTCGCACGCTTAGTGCTAAATATCAACAAATCACATTTACATCTATTCATGCTTCCCAAGCATATACACATTCAGCTACCATATATATTTTTTCACATACTTCATTTCAGCATATATAACTCGTATTTATTTAAAATTAACAATGTCTATTTGCTTATAAACTTACCTCAGACAACGATAATCGGAACGGGACGATTATTCGACAACTTTGGTTTTCCCCCAATCCAAATCTAATTTCTTTGGTTCTTAATCTAAACGTATTCAAATTAAACTCATTCTAGCACAGTTTCATTCAATCTAGTCCAAAAACACATAAATGGGAAAATTACTATTTTGCCCCGACATTTTACACTTTTTACAAATTAGTCCAAATTACACAAAACACAAAACATGCAAAATTTGCACACATCATCCTTAGGCCGAATGTTACCCATGCTCATACAAGTCCATACATTTCATTTATTTCACATTTTAGTCACTCAATTTATCATTTTTGCAATTTAGCCCTAATTACTCAAATGCATCAAAAATTCCAACACAAAACATATTAATCCAAAAATATCTTTCATAATTCATCAAATAATATTACAAAACTCATAAACTCATCAATGGAAAAACTAAAAATATTCATCCAATTCAAAAATTAAAGTATGGGCTTTGTACATTTCACTACAACGATCTCAAAAACGTAAAAATTATCAAAAACTGAGCTAATTACATACCCTGATTAAGCTTGTCTATGGCCAAATACCCTAAGCTTTATTTCTTTTCTTTCTTTTGGTGTTTCAATCATGGGAATAAAAAGATGAATGCATGTTTCTTTATTTTATGTTTTATGTTATATTAACATTTTATTATTTTACATATTTAACCTTTATACTAAAATATAAAACCATTATAACATAAGTCTTCAACCGTCCATCACTTAATATCATGGTATAATTGCATCTTAAATACCTCATGCTATCAAAACAACAATAATTCGACCCTTTCAAATTAAACCATCAAATTTTCATTTTACGCGATTAAGCCTTTTTATTAAATCGGGCACTCAAACGACAAAATTAAAATACGAAAATTTCACAGATATAAATTAACACATAATAAACATAGGAAATAATTTTTAAATATTTTTTGACTCAGATTCGTCGTCCTGAAACCACCATTCCGAATAGGGTCTAAATCGGGCTGTTACAACTCTCCCCCTTAGGGATTTTCGTCCCCAAAAATCTTACCGGTGAATAGGTTCGGATAACGTTCTTTCATAGCATCCTCTGCCTCCCATGTTGCCTCCTCAACTCTATTTTTATGCCACAGTACTTTCACTAACGAAATTTTCTTATTTTGCAATTCTTTAACCTCACAAGCTAGAATACGAATCGATTCTTCTTCAGTCAAATCAGACTGAATCTCAATATCTGACGGATTAATCACAAGCGAAGGGTTGGATCTGTATCGTCGAAGCATCGAAACATGAAATACATTGTGGATCTTTTCTAAGTCAGGTGGCAACATCAATCTATAAACAACCGACCCGATACGCTCTATAACCTAATACAGCCCAATAAATCTCGGACTCAATTTGCCTTTATGACCAAATCTGAGTATTTTCTCCCATGTCGAGACTTTAAAAAAAACTTTCTCTCCAATCTAAAACTCTATATCTTTACGTTTCAAGTCCGCATATGATTTTTGACGATCTGACACTATTTTCAGACTTTCACGTATCACTTTTACTTTCTATTCAGTCTCCCAGATCAAATCAACCCTGTGTATCTTGTTTTTGCTGAGCTCAATCCAATACAATGGTGTACGACATTTACGACCATACAAAGCCTCGTAAGGTGCCATTTTGATACTCAATTGAAAGCTATTATTGTGCACAAATTCAATCAGAGGCAAGTATCGTTCCCATGTACCTTCAAACTCGAGAATGCAACATCTCAACACATCCTCAAGTATCTAAATGATTCGTTTGAACTGACCATCTGTCTGGGGATTGAAAGCTATAATGCCCCAAATTTTGGGACTAGAAGAAATGGGCTTTGAGCTTGGGGAGCATTTGGAAGTTGGCACATAAATATTTAATTGTGCAAGGAATTGACACAATTGACTGTTTGCTTCCGTGGCTAAGTGATTTAGGAGTGTTTGGGAGTCTCTGGGAAGCCCTGGGTTCAAGTCTTGGCTCATGAAAAATTTTAGTTTTTAAGTGAAGAAAACCCTTGGTGCTTGATAGTAGGCCTTTTAGATATGTGTGGTTAAAATGTGACACAAGGAGCTGGTTGGTAAGGTGGTTAGTAGCGTGGTTTAAGTAGTAAGGGAGTTGGGGTTCGAGTCTCATGTGTACAAGAGAGTATTTATTTTACTTTCTTACTGCATGAGAGGTGAAGTTTGACTGAGACTCCGTAAGTTGGGAATTTGAATTGGTCAAAGAGAATATGGTGGAGGAAATCAAGGAAAGGATTGTGGAAAGATAAGGGGGAGGAAATCAAGGGATTTGAGTTGGTAAGAAGTTAGTGTCGAAATGGCACTCTAAAGGAGGTTTTGGTTTCAGTTAGGAGGGGTAATAGACACGCCATTTGAAGTGGTGCAAGTGCCGAATTTCATTTTTGGCAACCTTTTGTTTTTTGGGATTGTGCTTTCTCTTGCGTTTTCTTATTCTTTTTGGTCGATTTTGCCCTCCTTTACCATTCGAGTTTTTGCACAATTAAGTTGCTTTTCTTCTTTGACTGAATTCTCCTTCCCATTTGGTTTCTTTTTTGATCAATTACTTCCTCTCTTTTCTCTCTAAGCCTCCACCGAATACTCTTCTTCTCTTCACATTTTTGAACCGAACTCATTGCTCTTCTCTGATCTTTCTTTTTCAAGCTGTCCTATCATCATCTTTTTCTCCTTGTATCTTAGCTGAAACTCTGCTATTCTCTTCTTCTTTCTTGAGCCGAATACCCCTGCTCTCCCTCTATCAATCTTGACCGAATGCTTCTTTAGACTTTTTCTTAATTCTTGTTAGCCATCTGTCATTTGTGTTACTCAGGCCAACTTCTATACTCTTCTTTTTCCCTATTTGTCTTTTCTCTTTAGAATCGATCTTAGTTTTGGTTTTGACCGAATATAGTATTAATCTTCCTTTGTGTTTGGTCTCTAAGTTTTGCAAGAATTCTCTAATAACCGGTAAGTATACTTGTTACCTCCTTATTCTCTTTGAATGGTTTTCTGGACGCCTCTTCTTGCACTGGCTAAAACCAATTAATCTTTCTTTTCTTATTACTGATTCTAGTCCTTCCTTGATATGTGTTCTTTGGGTGCTAGAACTCTCTAAAAGTGAAGGGGTCTTCAAGTGTTATGGTTGCGTGCGAGATCTACCTACCTATTGACTGAATATCAGGGGTAAGTGGGCTGTGTTTTCTAATTTTTGCCAAATGTTACTCCCCTTTTGGGCGTGTATTTTCTCTATTTTTAGACAATTGTAAGTGACACGTTACACTTGTAGTGCAGATAAACAACAAGGACGCGAAATTGAATCTTAGCCAGCGATCTAAAGGGGGTTGAGCCGTATTTCATACAATCAAGGTTGGTGGCGTTGGTCGATTTATGATTAGGTACTTATGATTGTTATCGATTAAAAGGCTTATTGGTTGCTTGGAATGAATGTAAGGTGTGGATGCACTTGGATCTTGGCACGTTTAGTAAAAGGTGTGTAGAGCATTACCCTGTATCTGTTGGTTGGCTAAAAAGTCGAATGAGTGTCTACTAACACCGTTTAAACTGTAGATCGAGTCGAAAAGCTGGAAGGTTGGGCTTTGAGGTCACATGGGCGTGCAAATGCTCGTGTGGTGAAACTAAGCCCACGAACATGGGCTAAGACTGTAGAGGCCACCATGAGCGTGCCCATGGGCGTAGACCGTTATAGGCCATGTGGGCCCAATGGGCTCGCAGGCCCCACACAGGTAATGTCCACATTATGTGGTAAAGATTGGATTGGGTTATGTAGTTCGCATAGCCGTGGCTAAATTTGGGCTAAATGGGCCATACGAGCGTGTAGGCCCACTTAGGCTAGATAATGGGCCTTGGGCCCATATGCACTGATTTGCATAACGGGGTTGCATAAGTCACTCGAGGTGACTGTAGACCTTCTAATGGGTCAGTAGGTGAGTCTAGATCCATTCTGATGAAAATGACTTAATTACCCTCGTAGGGTAAAATGATCGAATTACCCTCGGAGGGCAAAATGATCGAATTACCCCTAGAAGGTAAAATGACTGAATTATCCCTGTAGGGTAAAATGACTGAATTACCCCTGGAGGGTGAAATGATCGAATTACCCCTGTAGGGTAAAATGACCATAATACCCCTGTAAGGTAGACTGATTGTTACACCCTATATGATGGGTGATTGATTGAGCATGCCTTGTGATAATTATGTGTGTTGCATACATGCATGACATACTATATGGGTTAGGATATTGTTATGGAGGAAGTACTGTACTGATCTGTTAGGGTCGCACTGGTCGCATGAGACGACTGTGGACCTACCTAAGGCTTTGAGCCGTTCTGAGGCTTCATGTCATTCTGAGGGCTTGGTGTCGTTTTGAAGGCTTCGTGTCATGCATATTACCGGTGGCTTTGTACCATGTATATTATCGACAGATTCACGCCATGCATATTACCGAAGGCTTTATGCCGTTACTAAAGGCTTTGTGTCGTTACTTAAGGCTTTGTGCTATTAGTAAAGGCTTTGTGCCGTTTCTGGAGGACTTGTGCTGTTTTTGATGGCTTTAAGCCACTTATTTATCTAGTAGAAGCTGCAATATTGGTGTGTTGGTTGAGTGGGTCGATTTTATCCCCACACGGAGTAACACCCCAAACTTGGCCCAGAGGTTATGGCCGGGTCTAACGGCGTCACATTGAAGGGTGAATCGTAAAATTTGATGTTGTTGGAAAACCATGAAAGCATTTGATCATTTACAGTTTAAAACAGTATTTTCAAAATAGGTTTTCAATTTCAAACAAGCCTTGTTTGAGGAATACTTTAGTTATAAACAGTTATTAATGGAACTTATATATTAAGGGTTGATTAAAAGTTTTTATTTTGAAAATCTCAGTTTTAATATTCATTATTAAATTCTCATGTTTCAAAAACAATGGAAGCTTTCTCTTTGAAACATTTGTATACTTACAATTGATTTATAAAATGTTATTTTTTTTAAAATCTAGATGTTATGCAATCAATAATAGCAAAATCCCAAAATTAAAACAAAACTGGAAAGAGGCCTTATTACAAAAAACCCAAATAAGGAAACGTAATTTAAGCAAAGCAAATTAAAATACGAAAATCAAAAGTCTGTAGTGTGGCCACCTCCGAGTCCTCCGATATGCCGAACCGCCTTACTCTAAGGATTCCCTAAGAAATTAAAAAGAGGGGTGAGTTTACGAAACTTAGTGTGTACTACCCTCATCAATCAAATAGCATATAACACATCAAACTAGGCCTAAGCCCATTACAATAACTGTGGCAATCGGACCTTAGCCTATAGCAGGCTCAGTTGGGCCTGAGCCCATATCATAATCAGAATCGGAATATGCAATGCACAAATAAACCCCAACCAACCCTACACTCCAAATCCCGTCCAACCTTACACTCCTGAAGGGATTAAATCAACCCACCCATCCCTACACTCTGATGTAGCATTGGTTGCGGCACTAACCAATATCACAGCAGAGCTACCAATCACATAATGGGTTAAAGTTGCCGGTGGATCCACAGTAGTCTCAAGTGACCGTGCAATCCTATCAAATCAATGATCCCATCCCATGCAACATAATATCACATGCATGAATGCAAACATATCATCAAATGGCATACAAAATCGATCACATATCATATAGGGCCATATTAGTCATTTTGCCCTTCAAGGGCATAGCGGTCATTTTTCATTGTGGGGTCTAAGTACATATATTGACCCATCTATAAGCCCACAATTGATCCGCACAACTTGTGCAACCCTTAGCAATCAAATGATACAATTGGGCCAAAGCCCATTACGTGACCCAAGTGGGGCCCACATGCTCGTGTGCCCGTTAAGCCTAAAGCTACCCTTGGCCATGTGAATGACATGGTCGGCCTCATTATTTCCTATTCACCCATGAATTTGGCCCATGTTGGGCCCATGAGCCCATTGGGCACATGTAACACCCCATACCCAGCCTAGAAGTTAGGCCCGAGTCTGGCGTGCCACATTGAAGTGTTTTTCAAAAACCATGTTTTCAAAGAAACCCTTCTTAAAGAAACTTGTTGCAAACTAAAACTTGTGTTTGTTTATTTTCAAAATGTGGTCAACTAAAAAGTTAATCCCTTTTAAAAACAATATTACCTTTAAAACCTTCTTTGTTGCGAAAGCTTAATTTAGTTAGTTGTGGAAGACGTAGTGTTCGAAAACAGTTAACATTTTAGAAAACCACGATTCACCTCTAGCAGATATAATTCAAAGTAAATAAAAACCTTAAAAAAAAATCTAGAAATTATAAAAGGCCTTATTACAAACCAAACCCAAAATAAAGTACTTAAGAGTAAATAATCAAAACAGAAAGCGTAAGCAGTGTATGGCCTTCTCCGAGTCCCTCGCAGCTCCGATCCGTCTAAGGCTAGGGATTAGCTGAAAGGTTAATAAACGGGGTGAGTTTACGAAAACTTAGTATGCAATCCCCTACTACAAATATGAACAGTCAGTCATGTAGATTACCTGAAAGGTTAATAAATGGGGTGAGTTTACGAAAACTTAGTGTGTAATCCCCTACTACAAATATGAACAGTCAGTCATGTAAAAGAATTAAAAAGTTTGCCCTACCACAGTTCCAGTATCAATTGGGCCTTAGCCCACTATAACAGACTACACCAGATGGGCCTTAGCCCATTACAGAATCAAAAAACATTATCAGAACTAGAATCAAAATAAAAATCAGAATCAAAATCAAAATCAAAATTAGAGTCAGTATCAGTATCAGAATCAGAATCAGAATCAAAATTAGAATCAGAATCAAAATCAATTAACAGAATCAGAATCAGAATCGTAATCAGAATCAGAATCAAAATCAAAATCAGTATCAATTAACAGAATCAGAATCAGAATCGGAATCAGAATCAGAATTAGAATCAGAACCAGTATCAATTAACAGAATCAGAATCAGAATCAAAATCAGAATGTGAATGCAATCCCAACACAGTCCAGCCATCACACCACCCGTACCAACCAACACACCATGTGGGGAATAACTCAACCCACCCAGCTCACACACCAATGGCCAGCAAAGCTGCCAATAACAGAATATCGTGGCAGAGCCACCAGAATCAAATAACGTGGCAAAGCCATTTAACAGAATACGTGGCACAAGCCATTGATAACGGGTCTATAATCGGCACAAAGCCTGTGATATTGGCACGAAGCCTTCGGTAATGGCACAAAGCCCATAATAACAGCACGAAGCCCACAGTATCGATACGAAGCCCACAATAACCACACACAGCCTTCGGTAATGGCACAAAGCCCATAATAACAGCACGAAGGCCACAATATTGATACGAAGCCCACAATAACGGCACACAGCCTTCGGTAACATGATCAGCACTCAACCATTGATCGGTCCACAGCCGTCTCGGGTCACCCGTGCAACCTTATCAAATCAGTACGAATATACGGCTCTTAAGCCTTCGATGGATCCACAGTCGTGAAGCAACCATGCGATCCTAATAGATCAGATCTTCCTCTGTACAAAATCTCAACCCATGCAACATGTCATGTATGCAGAATGTCATGCCCATATTTGAATCAAACAATCACTATCAAGTCATTCATATCACCAACATATATTCACAATCAAAGCCGTCAAACACTCAGTCCAAGTCAGTCACTTGCCCACAAGGGCAAAACAGTCATTTAACACCCTAGGGGCAAAATGGTAATTTTACCCCACAGGGAATCTCGGTAATTCTACCTTACAGGGGTATTTTGATAATTCTACCCTACAGGGGTATTTCGATAATTCTACCCTATAGGGGTATTCCGGTAATTCTACCCTATAGGGGTATTTTAGTAATTTCGCAAATCAAGGGTAAAATGGTAATTTTACAAATCAGGACTAAAATGATAATTTTACAAATTAAGGGTAAAACGATAATTTTACAAATCAAGGGTAGAATAGTAATTTTACAAATTAAGGGTAAAACGATAATTTTACAAATTAGGGGTAAAACGGTAATTTTACAAATTAGGGGTAAAATAGTAATTTTGCAAATTAGAGGTAAAATAATAATTTTACAAATTAGGGGTAAAACGGTAATTTTACAAATTAGGGGTAAAATGGTACTTTTACAAATCGAGGGTATTTTTGTAATTTTGCAAATCGAGGGTATTTCTGTAATTTTACAAATTGAGGGTAATTTAATAGTTTTACAAATCGGGGGTATTTCTGTAATTTTACAAATTGAGGGTAATTCGGTAATTTTACAAATCGGGGGTATTTTAGTAATTTGGTAAACCAAGGGTATTTTAGTAATTTTGTAAACCAAGGGTATTTCAGTAATTTTTTAAATCAAGGTATTTCAGTAATTTTGTAAATCAATGGTATTTCAGTAATTTTGTAAATCGAGGGTTAAACGGTAATTCTGTAAATCGAGGGTACTTTGCTAATTTTACAAGTCGAGGGTATTTCAGTAATTTGGTAAACTAAAGTATTCTAAACAGAGATAACAATGCGAATGGGCTTAGGGCCCATTCTCGGCCCAAATAGGCCCACACACTCGTATGGCCCTTTTAGCCCAAATCTAGTCACAGATATGCGATTCACCTAGTCTAGTCCAATATTTACTACACAATCAAACAACTTATCCAATTGGGCCCGTAGGCCCCTTAGGCCCACATGGCCCCTTTCGGCCCATCGCGGCTCGAAGTAGCCGTCCTACAGCTAGAGTAGTGAGAAATACACACCTGATAGGAGACTGGAGTTCATTCGCGCTCCGAGCACTTTTAGCCGACACCCAACCCAAACAAGCCCGCTAAAAAGCAAAAGGGATCAGCCAAGAAAGGTACCTTTACTCTCATCATGGTTCTCCCTATTTAAAGCCAGCTTCGTATCCACTCTTATGTTAGCTTCCCGATGTGGGATCCCTCCATCATCAGAGTTTAAATTCAACACCAACTCTTGCCGCCCCTGTTAGCAAAATAAAAGCTCTTTGATTGCCATGAGTTTCGAACCCTGGACCTCCTTGCTAACTCTATGACGCCACCTTCCTGCCTCTTATGTGGCGCTACTTTGCCACTAGACCACAAGGCTTTTTGTGGCACAAATTCTCCAACAATATTCTTAAGGCCTACCTACTACACCCAGGGTTTAATTCACCTTAAACCAAAATTTTTGCTAGAGTCTAGGTTTGAACCCAGGACTTCTCCAACACTTCTCAGCACACTTAATCACTGAAACAAGCATTCATTAACGAAATTTACATGCACAACAAAATATTATAGGTTGCTTCCAACCGTTCCCATGCTCAAGGCCCAAAACTTCTAGGCCCAAATTCAGGGTGTTACAACTCTACCTCCCTTAAAGAAATTTCGTCCCCGAAATTTCCATCTAACAAGATAGTCGTGTAACATCTACCCCACTACGCTACCGCTGCGCACTCTGATCCTACTATCGCTATCGCACTTCAACTAGAACTTGAAACATCTCATACATACAACACTTAATCACTGAAGCAGACACATATTTATCACACATATATACAATTTCTATATCCAAACATCACATCCACATAAAATAAATACCAATTTTAAATTCAAACCAATATCTAAAGAATCCACAATACTTCAATTTCTAAACAGGCAAAAGTATTTAGAAGACTTACGGATTCGGCACTGGAGACACGGTGTGCCACACTTTTTAAGAGAAATACCTCAAAAATACCACATGTTTGAAAATAATTTTCTGAAATTCAAACTTTGAAAACCCACTGTGAATGCAATGCCCAAGCCCAGCCTAAATCCAACTACTACACTTCACCTGTACCAACCATATACACACCATGTGGGGAAACAACTCGACCCACCCAGCCGCTACACTCCACAGACGTAGCAAAACTGCTAATACAGATATCGTGGCAGAGCCACCAGAATCAGATAACGTGGCAAAGCCACTTAACAGAATACGTGGCACAAGCCATCGATAACGGGTCTATAATCGGCACAAAGCCTGTGATATTGGCACAAAGCCTTCGATAATGGCACAAAGCCCATAATAACTGTAACACCCCTATCCCGTAACCGTCACCAGAATAGGACGAGGCATTACCGAAACATAGGAAATAGATTAGAACAGTAAAATTTTGAACCCTTTCTTAAATAAAAGAATCAACTATTTATATAAATAATAGGCACAAACAAAGATCGAATTTAAAACTTGTATAAGTAAACTTCCATAGGATGCCATATTCGCATGGCTTATATACAATAGTCAAAATGTCATTCTACTTATAGTCTATCCTATACATGTCACAAGCTAAGTCCAAATCACATGATTACCACAATAGTAGATAGTGTGACGAAGTGTTGACGATCCCCGAGCTCGTAGATGGAGTTAAAAATCTATAAAACAGAGAAACCAAACAAACAGAGTAAGCTTTCATAAGCTTAGTAAGTCTTAAGTAAAAGAAGTAACTTTAATGAACTAAATACATTTATCTCATATACAATATCACATAGCTACCACATATACTTCCATAATAATGTCCAAAATAGTTGAATATTCACAAGCACACAATGCACACTTTGCATACAATTTCAAATAACTTCGTATTCATATATCATAGAAAAAGAAAATTCCATATGTGCACATAATATCTCACATTGGCCGAATGTACCATCATTATATATATATTTTTTGTTTTTTTTTCACTTATTTACTTATGCATCATATCATACATTAAGATTCTATCCCAATCAAATTCACAATTTGGTACATAATACGTACCTGGCACAATTAAACTCAAATAACAATTTAGCATTCAACTTTTCACTTAAGCCATTTTCTAGTTATATTATCTTTTGGCCAAATACACATTATCAAATGTAACCCATTTAACATGATAATTTCACTTGAATCGAAACTCATATAACATGATTAAATCAATTACTTTCACATAGCATTCACACATAGACCGAATGTATCACGATCACATTTATAGTTCTAACACTCTTTCAAAACTGCATCACTTTATACACTTACAATTCAACCCAAATCAAATTTCAAATACGAGTACATGATACATACCTGGCCAACTTATTGCATTGTACGTATTTATTAGTAATTATTATCGTGAAGTCTCATATTTTTAGACTTTACTCAAATCACTGGCAAGACTTTTAGCCCGAATAAGTTATTAACACAAAGCATGCGGGTCCTTAAACCGGATACAGTTCCAGTACGAAGCCTGCGGAGCTCTAACCCGGATACAATCCCAGCACAAAGCCAGCGGGTCCCTAACCCAGATACAATCCCAGCACGAAGCCAGCGGGTCCCTAACCCGAATACAATCTCAGCACAATTCTTTTAATATATATATATATATTTGCTAACTTTGGCCTCATCAAATATCTAATAATACACACTTTTCACAATTGATTATTCGGCCACATTGTATACACGTAAACATATGTACATTTCACATTTGCCCATTTGGCCACACCATATACACAAGCACATATATAAGATAATGTTTTTATCATCACTTGCTAATACATCACATACTTTGCTTTCATTTAAATAACCACAAAGCCATATTATATTTCTAAGTAACCATTCGGCCTCACTATACAAATAAAGATAGCACACATTTTCATAAAGGCCATTTGGATAACCTGCACACATTTAATATTAGCCATTTTGGCCTCACCACACATACATATCTTGTACATCAATTTCATCATAACAAAATTGACTAGGTATATTCGTCATTTACGGCTTATAACCTCACTTTAATATGGATTCGGTACTTTGATTACTAATATTTAATCAATAGCTTATAAGCAACTCAAACAGTTTTATCAATATTTACAACACAATCACAATTTCACTAAAAGCTGTCTTTCTGAGCAATAGTAATTAAATTGTTTGTAACTGGAGCTACGAAACTCCAAATCAAGTGCTGTTAATTTTCCCTAAAAATAGACTCATATATCTTCTATCCAAAAAATTTTCAGAATTTTTGGTTTGGCCAATCAATACCAGATTTTTCTTAAAGTTTCCCCTATTTTACTGTTTGACTATTCTGACCACTCTTCACTACGAATCAAATTTCTCATTGTACAGAATTCAAAATATGTTCTCGTTTATTTTGTTTGAAACTAGACTCATTAAGGAGTCTAAGCATATAAATTTTATCTTATAATCCATTTATAATGATTTTCTAAAAACAGATCAGGGGCCCTCGAAGCCCTTTTGACTCTGTGCCACACCACTTTAAATATCTCATTATCGGCAATTCCTTTGCTTACACGGTTTCTTTTATAAGAAACTAGACTCATTAAGCTTTAATTACATATTTTATTCAGCCTTTCAACTCCAACAATTTATGGTGATTTTCTAAAATCACATTACTGCTGCTGTCCTAAGTAGATTTATTACCATTTACTCTTAAATTTCCAAAGTTCAAACACTTAAGAACTTACCTCGAGTATTTTTGAACAATTATGGGTCGGCTATTCAATCAATTTCTTTTTTCCTCGATCCGAATTTGTTGCTCTTGAGCTATATTAAAAATTTTAACTTGTCATTACCCAATTATTCATACTCTTAAATCTCAACAATTATCACTTTCTACCTTTAGTTACATTCGGCAATTATCAATTAAATCATATCCACAACATTCATTATACTTTAGGTCACATTCGAATAACTCTCACATGAGTTATAGAAGAAATTTTACACAACATATGTCATTATTGACCATTTCTATATCATCGAACATTTAGCACAAGGTTCTCACCTAAACCACATTAGCCGAACATCATTATACCTCTTGAGACCACATTCATCAACTTTAATAATTCACATATGGTTTATATCCACATTCCTACTTTACAAAGTGTATATTAACATGCATAATGGCTACTTTAGTCGATGATCACTTATTAATTGAAACTCATGTATAAATTTTACAAGTTCAACCTCATCATTCAATTCATTCACATCTTAGCTCACATTCGGCTAGCATATAGATATATACACATGGTATCCCTTTAATTAGCAAAATACATACTAAAAATATAAGCATAAATGTCACATTTCCAAATAGCCGAATGTTACTTACTCAATTTAGCTACTATTAGCAAAATTCAACAATTTAAACTCACTTATAATCCTTCCCCCATAAACAACCTCAACTTATCCATCAAATTGGTACATAACTACTAAGACCGAATGTTATTTAGCTATTGAATTCATTTTTAATTAAAATTATCAAAATTCAACTCAATATCTAACCATAATTCGACTAAAGTCATCCATTATAAATTCCTCATGAATAAAGACCATAGCCGAATACCCATTATACAATTAAAACCATTGCTCAAATTATTATTCACTATAATACTATGGCCGAATCCTTCAATTAGCTAACATAGCCCCTTGTATTCAATCCAATCACATATACACGACTTAAATCCCTTTTTTTTTACACACAATTCACTATCTTTGAAACTCATTTTAACCAATATAATTTACCCCAATTTATCAAATTTTATTAAGCTTAGGACTTAACGAATAACCAATTAAAAATTCAAAGCATTTAAACACTCAAAATCTTGTTTATTATAACATGACCGAATGCTAGCTTTGCCACAACTCATGAATTTACGCAATCACAACTTAATTCCTTCATTCATCACTTAGTTTCAACAACTCAAAGCTCAATTTAACAAAAACATGCTCAATTTAATAAAAGAACACATTTCCTTTCTCCATAGCACATACACGACAACTTTAACTACTTACTTCTTAAAAAAAAATGGATTCAAATTCACCCTTCATAAACATTACACTCATTTGGCCATCATGAAATCAGATTTAACATCTAAATAACACCTTCCAAAAATCTATCAAAATTTCCACAATTTAACGATTTGCCGAATGCACTTATGTTCAAAAATTCATGAATTTAGTCCAGGGGTTAACTACAATACTACATGGCAACTCAAAATATGCAAAGATTTTCAAGAAATAACATTAAGCATACCTTAGTCCCCAAAACAAGTTGGCTGAATGCCTTAAGTGTTCTTTCTTCAATTTCTTGTTTAGTTTCGGCAGAAAAAAAGAAGACAAAGATGAGTAACTTTGTTTTTATCACCCTTTTTCTATTATTAAATTCATCGTTTCCTAATATAAAACTATTTAATATTATTTCTCTAATATACAATACACAGAACGCCAAATTTTCCACCATCATTACTGTCCACGATAATCATAGTGGTCCATTTGACATGCAAGTCCTCTAAATTTCTATCCATGTACAATTTGGCCATTTCAACTTTTACCTATCACATTTTTATGGTTTATCAGTTGAGTTCCTTTTTATAATTTGATATCCAAATAACAAAATTAAAGCACCAAATTTTCACACATAGAAATTTACATAATAAAACATAGAAATTAATATTTTTAAAATTTTTCTGACTCGGTTTAGTGGTTTCGAAACCACTTTTCCAATTAGGGTAAAAAATGGGCTGTTACAATAACGGCACGAAGGCCACAATATCGATACAAAGCCCACAATAATGGCACACAGCCTTCGGTAACATGATCAGCACTCAACCATCGATCGGTCCACAGTCGTCTCAGGCAATCCGTACGACCTTATCTAATCAGTACGAATATACAGCTCTTAAGCCTTCGGTGGATCCACAGTCGTCAAGCAACCATGCGATCCTAACAGATTAGATCTTCCTCCGTACAAAATCCCAACCCATGCAACATATCATGTATGCAGAATGTCATGCCTATACTTGAATCAAACAATCACTGCCAAGTCATTCAAATCACCAACATATATTCACAATCAAAGTCGTCAAACACACAGTCCAAGTCAGTCACTTGCCCACAACGGCAAAATAGTCATTTAACACCCTAGAGGCAAAATGGTAATTTTACCCCACAGGGGCATCTCGGTAATTCTACCCTACAGGGGTATTTCGATAATTCTACCCTACAGGGGTATTTCGGTAATTCTACCCTACAGGGGTATTCCGGTAATTCTACCCTATAGGGGTATTTCAGTAATTTCGCAAATCAAGGGTAAAACGATAATTTTACAAATCAGGAGTAAAACGATAATTTTACAAATTAAGAGTAAAATGATAATTTTACAAATTAGGGGTAAAGCAGTAATTTTACAAATTAAGGGTAAAATGATAATTTTACAAATTAGGGGTAAAATGGTAATTTTACAAATTAGGGGTAAAACGATAATTTTACAAATTAGAGGTAAAACGGTAATTTTACAAATTAGGGGTAGAATGGTAATTTTGCAAATTAGGGGTAAAACGGTACTTTTACAAATCGAGGGTATTTCTATAATTTCGCAAATCGGGGTATTTCTATAATTTTACAAATTGAGGGTAATTCGATAATTTTACAAATCGGGAGTATTTCTGTAATTTTACAAATCGAGGGTAATTAGGTAATTTTACAAATCGGGGGTATTTTTGTAACACCTCTAACCCGTACCCGTCGATAGAGGGTTAAGAGGCATTACGGAACAAACAGCACATAATAGCACAGAATGAAATCGTATAATGTTTCAAAAAATAATTTTTTTTATCCGAATACATTCACATACATACCACACATAAATTGGACTTGTGTTTTACCTTAACTATTGGTTACCATTCATATAGCAAAATTAAATATACAAAATTAACTGAAGCATCATTTTACTACCAAGTCGAATGTGCAAGCTCATATATGATTTCCCCAAAGATTTCCTAAACTCAAGCCATGTCACGAATTTGAATAACTAGCTTCAAAGAATTTCCACCACAATCTTTTTCATCTAATCAATTGATCCCAATTGCTTATGGTCAATTAACATCTTCAAGCAAACAAACTTAGACCGTATACATAAGTGATACTAAATGTCATCTCCATCTCATACTACTAGCCTTTACTTTTAAACTATCAATCTAAGCAAGCATAACACATATACGGCATTAATATCATAAGCACACTTCTTTCATGTTCATTCATACTCAATCATTAACGTGCATAATTTATATAAGAATATATATATATTAGGAAAGCCATTTTTGCATGGCTATACATATATATACAATTCAAAATGAAATTCAATTCCAAAACAAAGATTTTAGCCTATACATGTCATTGTTCAAGGAAATAAACTTTCAAAAATACCAAAATATATTGACGATAGAGTGAGTGACTTAGACTTGAATCCCTCGAACTGTAGCTTCAAATGAGATCTAAAAAAAAACAGAGTAAGACACAACAACAAGTAAGCTTTCACATGCTTAGTAAGCTTTGAGTAATTATACAATTCATATCTTATTGATTCAAATATATTCAAGGACACAAAACTCAATTCATAAGGACATATCCACTTGGCCGAATACACATTCATTCATAAGGAAATTTTAGCATTTTCTTCTAATTGACTTCTTACGCGTATATCATAGCAAAATCACATTCTTTCATATAAGCTCATTCGTGGCCGAACATATATATATATATATACGTATGAAATACTATGATAAGCATAGATGAAACTATCTTCATATATCCAACAAATCTTAGTATTCAAGTTGCGATTAACTTCGATATCACATATGAATATGTAATACATACCAGAGCTTCTTAATGTAATGCTCACCCTCTATTGAAGTTGTATTATAGTTTCTCATAACCTTAACACATGCTAGAGTCACCGGCATTAAGTCTACTAGGCACAAGGGCTCAAATGTAACACTGGCATATAGCCTGCTAGGCACGAGGACCTGAATGTATCATCGACACGGAGCTTGCTAAGCACGAGGGCCTGAATGTATCACCGGCACGGAGCCTGCTAGGTACGAGGGCCTGAATGTATCACCGGCATGAAGCCTACTAGGCACGAAGCCTGCTAGGCACGAAGGCCTGAATGTATCACCGGCACGAAGCCTGCTAGGCACGAAGGCCTGAATGTATCACCAGCACGAAGCCTGCTAGGCACGAAGGCCTGAATGTATCACCATTGAGTCTCGTACATGATTCACCCACAATCTAATACGTTTCACATGACTTATCAATTCCAAAATTCATTAGTGATTTTCGACATAGGCAAAACATACACATTTAATATATCGTTCCCTACCCATTCGGCTTAATGGAAACAACCACACGAATTTCATATGCACATGCCAATCACTTTATTCTTTCAATTCCACATAGGCATTCGGTTACCTAACTCAGATCTTTATGTCTCATAATTGGATTTTTATCAACATAAGATCAACTAGTTATAAATCATTTAACTTAAATATTTCATATCATATTCATACGTGTGCTAAGTTGGTATGCTCAAAACTTACCTCCATATATTTAAACGGTTGTAGCTCAGCTACTCTACTACTTTCTCTTTTCCCCTATCCAACTTTGATCCCCTTTGCTCTTGAGCTTAAATAAACAATTGGAACTTATCAAGACTTAATTGTTCATTCTCTTGACCTAATGTAATAAGAGTTAATTATTTAATATTAACCTTTATTAACTAGCTTAATTCCTTTAATTTATGATTAATCTCAGTCGGCACATACTAAATAAACATAGCATAATATTCATTATCTCACATCACAAGTTACATTCAACTAGTACTCACATTAGAACTTAACTCAAACATACATAGGCATAAAACCGAAAGCATGGACACTACAATTAATTAAACATTATGCCATCAGCAAAAATCATCTATCATAGTCATGGCCGAATACAACTTGTACTCTTCCCAAGTATAACATTAGTCACAAAAAAATTAGAAGTATATTCGGCATTCTTGAGCAAGAATTTACCATTAAACTACTTGTAAGCATACCCAAAATTCACGTATAGGAATTTAATATACCAACCTCCACAATGAAATGCTTTGCTACATAGCCGAATACTCCCCTTAACAATGAGATCCATTTATTAATTTAACATAAGATCTATCATCCTTAATAATTAAGATATACCAAATAAAATGCCATGAATCAAAGTTTTCATCAAATTCCCATTCGACTAATTCAACAAGTACTTCAAAACTAATTATAAATCAAAATTCAAGATTTCAAGCTTATTCACTAATTAAATTCTTAAATCGAAACTTAACTCAAGGCCAAACTCTTTCATGCAAAATGGACATAGTCGAATGCCCCTTTTTTTTTTTATTCAAAGAACCACACAAAGCAACACTTGCATAATTTGAGCATGTTTTCAAGAATTCATGTAAAATTAACCTTAAGACATCTCTCAAGAGCTATATAAAGCAATTCATATCTCTAAGACTTAAAAGCTTCAAAGTTTCTATTTTTCCATCAATGGCCGAATGGAACATTCATGACTAAACCAAAATTCAATACATGGGCTATGTCTCATGCCTATCTATCAACTAAATTTCATCAATTATTAAGCAAAATAATATAAAAAATTACCTTAAATTGATGCTACCATGGCCGAATGTTGGTTTTCTTCTACCTCCCTTATTTTTCTCTCAACTCACGGTAATGAAGAACAAAGTGAAATCACCTTGTTCTTTTCACCCACTTACAATTTTTTTTATTCATCTTACTTTTATTTTAATAGTTAAAATAAGCATATAATATATTCATAAACCTTCCACTACCGAAATTTTAACTAGAATGGGGTTTATTACCATGCAAGACCTCCACCTTAGTAATCTACAATAATTCGGTCATTTAGAAATTTGCCCCCTTACAAAACAAATTTTTAAACAACTAAACCTTCCATAATTACCTTAATAATCCTTAATATAACAATTGTGCACCTAAATTAAATAAAATCTTGGTTGGCCAACAACTAAAACGGTGCATTTGACTAATGATCCCTCTTATACTAAACAATATGCCAATCGGCATTTCAATTAACTCACATATATTTTCAAAGTTTAGCAATCAAATCCAACAATAATAAAATAAGCATACTTTCAATCAAATTCTAATGACAAGCTACCATATGAAAAAAAAATTAATTCACATATTTTAAATACTTTTCTGACTCGATTTTTGTGGTTCTGAAACCACTTACCGACTAGGGTAAAAATAGGGCTGTCACAATTTTTGTAATTTTGTAAACCAAGGCTATTTTAGTAATTTTGTAAACCAAGGGTATTTCAGTAATTTTGTAAATCAAGGGTATTTCAGTAATTTTGTAAATCGAGGGTAAAAAGATAATTCTGTAAATCGAGGTACTTTGGTAATTTTACAAGTCGAGGGTATTTCAGTAATTTGGTAAACTAAAGTATTCTAAACAGAGATAACAATGCGAATGGGCCTAGGGCCCATTCTCGGCCCAAATGGGCCCACACGATCGTGTGGCCCTTTTAGCCCAAATCTAGCCACAGATATGCGATTCACCTAGTCTAGTCCAATATTTACTACACAATCAAACAACTTATCCAATTGGGCCCGTAGTCCTATGGGCCCACATGGCCTCTTTCGGCCCATCGCGGCCCGAAGTAGCCGTCCTACAGCTAGAGTAGTGAGAAATACACACCTGATAGGAGACTGGAGTTCATCCGTGCTCTGAGCACTTTTAGTTGACGCCCAACCCAAACGAGCCTGCCATAAAGCGAAAGGGATCAGCCAAGAAAGGTTCCTTTACTCTCCTTATAGTTCTCCCTATTTAAAGCCACCTTCGCATCCACTCTTATGTTAGCTTCCCGATGTGGGATCCCCCCATCATCAGAGTTTAAATTCAACACCAACTCTTGCCGCCCCCTGTTAGCAAAATAAAAGCTCTTTGATTGCAATGAGTTTTGAACCCTGGACCTCCTTGCCAACTCTATGATGCCACCTTCCTGCCTCTTATGTGGCGCTACTTTGCCACTAGACCAGAAGGTTTTTTGTGGCACAAATTCTCCAACAATATTCTTAAGGCCTATCTACTACACCCAAGGTTTAATTCACCTTAAACAAAAATTTTTGCTAGAGTCCAGGTTTAAACCCAGGACTTCTCCTGTAACGCCTTGATTTTTGGTATTTTTCGGGTTTAGTATGATTTTGGAGAAATTACGAAAATTGTGTGTTGTGATTGTTAAATGTGTATTTGAGCATGTTAGTGGGTCTTTAGGAGGCCCAAACTCTGGTTAAAATTTGATAAAAATGTCAAAGTATGTTTTAAGTGACAGAGGGAACTGGAGCAAGAGGGCTCTTAAGAAAGACTGGGTAAAATGTGTCACAAAAAAAGCTTTGGCAAAGTGGCAAGGTGGCGCCACTAAGTTCCTAAAAAAGTGGCGCCTAAGAGGAGTAAGAGGTCCATGGTACGAGTCACAAGGTAAGCTTTAGTGAATTTTATTTTTTTTTATGTGCTTGTGTGCTAAGTGTTGGCACTCAACGGGAACTCTGTCTTGAGGAATTTGAACTGCTCAGGAGAGTAAATCAAGGAGTGAATCAAGGGCATTTGAATTTGGAAAGGAAGTGGTCGGCCAAGGGACTGTTGGGAAGGCAAATTCGGCAAGCAACCCTAGGCATAGCACAATCGGCATTTGGGTCTTTTTGTGCCGATTTCTCTAGGTAAGTAAATTCTTCCTTTTTGTGCCAATTGAGTATAGCATTTTAGGCCTCTTTTTACCATTCTTTTGTAATGCCCTAATTTTCCAGTTTCTCTTAGATTTTTCTTTATCTGATAAAATGTTTAAATTCTAGTATTTGGGTGTGTAATGCATGCTTGAAGGGTGTTAATGGGCCTATGGAAGGCCCATGTGTTGGTTGGAAGCTCGGCAAAATTTTGTATTTTTGACTTAGGAGATAGGGGTCTCTTGAAGATAGGTGTTATAAGAAAATATCGGTGAAATAAGACACAAATTGTTCAGTGGTAAAGTGGCAAGGGAGGTGCCACTAAGCTCCTTAAAAAGTGGCACCTAAGTGAGCTTAGAGGTCAAGGGTTCAAGCTCTAGAGGGTGCAAGGTGACATTTTATTTTGTGCAGGAAGCAAGCAAGAAGTTGAAGCTCAGTTAAACTCTGCTTAGGGGGATTTGAATCGGTCAAGGGAGCAAATCGTGGAGGAGGTTGAGGAGCAAATCAAGGAGCAAATTAAGGACTTTTTAAATTTGAATGAAAGTGGTTGGCCAAAGGACTCTCTAAGGTGCAAATCGGCAAACAAGGCTAGGCATAGAACTTTTGGCAATTAGGTGTGAGTGGTGCCGAATTCCCTTAGTTTCCTTCTATGATTTTGTGCCGATTTCCCTAAGTAAGTAAGCTTCTTTCTTTTGTCGATTTTACATAGCCTATTAGGTACCTTTTTGTCACTTTGTTCTCCCTATCAAACCTTATAGCCGAACCTCTTACCCCTCTAAAACCCCATAGCCGAATTCACTTTTTCTTTTCATTGCCGAATATAGAACTTCTAAAAACCCCATCTTGTGCCGTTCTTCTTTTGTTAAACCGATTGCTTATTTCTTACCCTCTCAAATCTCTTTTCTTAATTTCTTCCTTTCCATTTTCTTCTGTTATCACCTACATACCTTCTTTTGACATTATTCTCTGGTTGATAGTCACAAAAAGTCGAAACACCCCTTCTTGCCGAAATCAACTTCTCATTCTTCCCTTGATCTCTTCTTTAAGCCGATTTCTTGCCTGGCATCTCTCTTAGTGCCGTATCATCTCACCCATTTTTTATTATAACGATAAGGTCGCCATACCACTTATTCAAAAGCCGAACGCATCTCCTTCTAGCCATTCAAGTCGAATATCTCTGGAGCCACTCTTGTTTTTTTAGAACCAGATTTCTTGTAGATCTAATATAGTCTCGAGTTAGTGGAAGCGTGGAAGCGATACTCTTAGTGTGGAAGCATCGGTAAGCGATCTAAACATTAAGTACATTCGTTTATCAACATCATAAAGAAAAGCCGAAACCCCTAGATCTTTAGGGGCATGTCGACATTGCTTATAAGATTCTAATCCTATGGTTGATTCTTTTGTGCTTTGAATAGCAAGGAAAGGTGATCCTGCAAGGAGGGGAAAGTTACGATTCATTTAAAGTTAGATCTAAGAGATCTAAAACGATTAAGGTAAGGTTGTAAGGCTATTAAGGGTATGGCCGAATGCAATAAAGGATTTTTGGCATTAGTTTTGTAAAATCTGTTGGCTAACCAATTAGGGAATGGATTGTAGGAATAAGCACGTGGAGGATTTTGTTGGTGGAATCGCAAAACAGGTGTGTAACTAATCCCAACTATTATACTAATGTGGTAAAAGCCGGAAAGGGCGTAACGTTACCGACATCTGGTGTAAGTGACCGAAAACGCATTCGTATGATATGTGAGAGTAACCATTTACTCCATTAGGCTTAACTATGAGTTCAGTGCCGGAGGAATTGCAGAAGGTGCAATTCTGAACGTTTCGGTAAGTTGGGCTACAATGGGCCAAGATGGGCCCAATGGGCTTCCGAGCCCAAAATCGATAAAGTGACTATTATAGGCTTTCTGGTGACATGGTTAATAAAAACATGGTCAAGTTGGTAAGATAAACCTAAAAATTAGACTTAACAGGTTTGAGATGATAATGGACTCAGTAAGGCCCATTAGGGGTTTTAGGTTAAAAAGGGCGAAAGTGGAAATTAAGCTTAAAATGGACTTCTGTGGATATCTATGGACTGATAACCAATTGAGCATGCATAAAATCTCTGAAAATATGGAAAAGGACTATAATACCCTTAGGTAGGAAAAATTACCAAAATACCCCTAGGTGTAGAAAGACTATTATACCTCTAGGGTCAATTCTGTATGAAATGTATGATTTTATGTATCTGCATGAGTTGCCATTTAATGTGAGCATATCTGATGTATGAGATGCTATATGTTGCATGCTAGTATGTATATATCTGTTGCATGGGGTAGGGGTTTATGATGGAGGAAGCGTTCTGGCAGCCTCGCTGCAATCTGGTGACTTTGTCACATTATTATCTGGCAGCCTCGCTGCAATCTGGTGACTTTGTCACATTATTATCTGGCAGCCTCGCTGCAATCTGGTGGCCTCGCCACAATATCTGTATCTGGTGACCTCGTCACAATATCTGGCAGCCTCGCTGCAAATTATATCTGGCAGCCTCGCTGCAATTATCTGTGGTGTGTAGCGGTTGGGTGGGTCGAGTAGTCTCCCCACATGGTGTAAGGCTGGTACGGGGGTGTTAAGGATGGATCTGGGTTGGGTTTCTGTTTGCATATTATATCTGATCTGTATCTGTTATGGGCCTATGGGCTTAACCTGATTTCTGTAATGGGCCAAGGCCCAACTAATCTGATTCTGAGGCTTGATCTGTTTTGGCCTATGGTTGAGATAATGTTGCACATTGAGTTGCCAAACTCACCCCCTTTTTATTTAATCTCTGCAGGTAACACTCAACCATAGTGGGCTTGGAGCTGCGAGAGATTCGGAGTGGCCACAGCATCTGCAGAACTGGTTTTCATTTTGTTTAAAGTATTTTATTATTAAGTTATTTTTGGGTTTTATTTTGTAATAAGGCCGCTATCTAAGTTTTTATTTGGTTTAATTTTTCTTTGATGATTAAATTACATTTTATAGAATTGCTAGTTTAGGCTGCGCTGGTTTCAAAATCTAAAGAACGTTTTCAAAACTCAACGAGTGAATAATATGGATAACTTAAAGGATTAATAAATTGGTTTTAACAAACTTACTCTTTTGATTCAAACCTCACTTAAGACACAACAAGACTAAAAGGGTCGTAAACTTAGTTTTAGGATCGTGTGACACACCAGATCTGGTCGTAACGTTTAGGCCAGGTTTGGGGTGTTACATTTAGTGGTATCAGAGCCAGGTTGCAACAACTCGGCTGTGGATCGGGTCTAAAAATCAGAGCTTTCAAACAATCAAAACAAAGATTTTCGAAAAATCATGTTTTTAACATTGTTTTCAAATTTTATTTGGATGAACTTCTTTCGTATATAAATGATTTATTATCGAAGAATAAATTAAGTTTTTCTATGTAATCTTCCTAAAGAGTGGCACACCGAATCTCCGGCCCAAGCCTGTAAGTTTTCTGAACTTTTCTGGTTAATTCTGAATTTCTGATTATATGCCTGACTAAGACCCTATTATGATACTTTAACTAAGGTATTACTGAAACTATAGAGACTCTGATAGGTGGACTGAGACTGTAGCTCGGTTACCGCGGAAGAAGATAACCTCTGAAATGCTACTTATTCATAAGACATCTGTAATAAACACTGAAATATTAATCTGACTCATAAAATTTCTAAAACAGAAAATACGGAATGAGTACGCGAGCAGCTCGTGGTAGGGGCCGTGGACGTGGCCGAGGTAGTGCACGAGCTGAAACTTCATCTTCGGGTCATGCGCCAGCAGCTGATATACCGATACCACCGGTAACAGAGGTGGAGTCCCATGATCGAGGGGTTGGGGACGACGCCCTATCGCAAGCGATGCTTCAAGTTCTGGGAAGGGTTGCTGGGGCAAGTACTGGTAATGGATTTCGGGGATCCATTTCTGAGCGACTCCAAGCTAATGGGGCGGAATTCTTTAGGGGCGTGTCTGGTGTAGCCCCGAATGTGGCCGAGTATTGGTTGGAGGCCACAGAGCGGATTATGGATGATCTGGATTGCTCTATGGAGCAAAAGTTGAAAGGAGCCGTGTCGTTACTGAGAGATGAAGCTTATTAGTGGTGGCTCACGGTAAGAGATGGAACTTCAGATGGTGAGGTAACGTGGGAGCTGTTTAAGAAAGCCTTTAAAGGAAAATATGTTGGGGCTAGCTACGTGGACACCCGCAGGAAAGAATTCTTGAATCTGGTTCAAGGAAGTAGGACAGTATCTGAGTACGAGGCTGAATTTCTGAGGCTGAGCCGATATGCTTCTGGGATAGTTGCTACTGAATATGAGCGTAGCGTACGTTTCAAGGATGGTCTGAGAGATGAACTAAGGGTACTGATTGCTCCGCAAAGGGAGCGTAACTTTGCTGCTTTGGTTGAGAAAGCTAAGATAGCTGAGGAAGTAAAGCGTACCGAGAGACAGAATCGCGAAAAGGATAGAAACTGCTTTCGGAGGGATTCTAGACCATCAGGTGGGGCTAATAGAAATGTTAAGAGAGCAAGAGTGGCAGAACCAGTGCGAGCGGTGCCAATGAATGCTGTCAGACCACAGGGTTGTAGGAGTTGTGGTAAGATACATATGGGTGAGTGTCGGAAACGTACTAGAGCCTGTTTTCGATGTGGGTCGATGGGGCATAGGATCAAGGACTGTCCCGAAGAACCGAATCAAGGACAGGTTATGGCTCAAAGGGTTGCTCAACCAATGAGGGGTGGACCACCAGCTCCGAGAGGTCGTGGACAAGGTAGAGGCGGAAATGGTAATGGTCGAGGACGAGGAGCGCCTAGCAGGGGTGCTGGTTTTACTGAGGCTCGTCAACCAGCGTTAGTTTATGCAGCTCGTCGCCGAGAGGAGGGTGATGCTCCTGACGTCATAACCGGTACGTTTTTGATTTCTAGTCTGCCATACACTGCGTTGATAGATGTTGGATCTACCCATTCTTATGTTGCATGTGCCATGTCTGGGTTGCTGGGAGTGCGTTCTGAGGAGACAGTGAGTGGGGTAACTGTATTAAGTCCTTTGGGTCACTCGGTTAGGGTAGACCAAACTGTATAGAGATGTGCCTATAGAGACTCAAGGAAAGATCTTTTCTGGAGACTTGATGGAGCTACCTTTCGGGGAATTTGATCTCATCTTGGGAATGGATTGGCTGGTAAAGCATAGGGCTACTTTGGATTGTGCTGCAAAGCGGGTGAGGCTAAAGACTGCAGAAGATGAGGAAATTATGGTGATAGGTGAACGTAGATATTATTTGTCCAATGTGGTGTCGGTATTAAGAGCTGAGAAGTGGATTCGTAAAGGATGTGAAGCTTATTTGGCATTCATAAGTCAAGCTGAAACTGAGGAACTAACTGTGGATCAAGTTAGAACCGTTAAGGATTTTCAAGATGTTTTTCCAGAAGAGCTTCCGGGGCTACCTCCGAATTGAGAGGTTGAGTTTGGGATCGACTTGTTGCCTGGTACTGCACCAGTGTCTATTGCACCCTATAGGATGGCACCAAAGGAGTTGGTGGAGTTGAAAGCGCAGATTCAAGAGCTGTTAGATAGAGGTTTCATTAGGCCAAGTGTGTCTCCGTGGGGAGCACCAGTTCTGTTCGTGAGGAAGAAAGATGGGTCAATGCGAATGTGCATCGATTATCGGCAGTTGAACAAACTGACGATTAAGAATAAGTACCCGTTGCCAAGAATCGATGATCTGTTCGACCAGCTTAGAGGAGCTTCAGTATTCTCCAAGATTGACCTTCGATCTAGGTATCATCAGTTAAGGGTGAAAGAGGTGGATATACACAAGACAACATTCAGAACTCGCTATGGTCACTATGAATTCTTGGTTATGCCATTTGGGCTGACCAATGCACCTGCAGCATTTATGGATCTGATGAATCGAGTGTTCCAGCCATACTTGGATCGATTCGTGGTCGTCTTTATCGACGATATTCTGGTTTATTCTGAATCCGAGGAGAAACATGATGAGCATCTCCGTATCGTGCTGCAAGTGTTAAGGGAAAAGAAGCTTTATGCGAAATTTAGTAAGTGTGAGTTCTGGTTGAGAGAGGTAACCTTCTTGGGTCATGTTGTATCTGCTGAGGGGATTAAGGTAGACCCTCAAAAGATTGAAGCAATTTTGGAGTGGAAACCACCGAGGTCAGTGGCAGAAATTCGAAGTTTTCTAGGTTTAGCTGGATACTATAGAAGGTTTGTAGAAGGATTTTCTGTGATGGCAGCGCCATTGACAAAACTCGTAAGGAAGGGAGTGCCATTTATTTGGACCGAGCAGCAGCAAGAAGCTTTTGAGAAACTAAAGAAGGTTCTGACCGAGGCACCTGTACTAATTTAACCAGAGTCTGGAAAAGATTTTACCGTGTACAGTGATGCATCACATGTTGGGTTAGGCTGTGTGTTGATGCAGGAGGGTCAAGTGGTTGCTTATGCATCGCGACAGCTTAAACCTCATGAAGTGAACTATCCTACCCATGATCTGGAGTTGGCAACAGTAATCTTCGCACTTAAGATCTGGCGACATTATCTGTATGGAGAAAGGTGTATTATATACACAGACCATAAGAGTCTTAAGTACTTGTTGACTCAGAAGGAGCTGAATCTTAGGCAACGGAGATGGATTGAGTTGCTTAAGGATTATGATTGTGCGATTGAGTATCATCCAGGCAAAGCTAATGTGGTGGCTGATGCCCTAAGTCGTAGAACTGTATCTGATCTGAGAGCTATGTTTGCTCGTTTGAGTCTGTATAATGATGGTAGTCTGTTAGCAGAACTGTAAGTAAGACTGACCTGGGTGGATGAGATTAAGGAAAAGCAGTCGAAGGATGAGTCGCTGGTTTCTCGATTTCAGCAGGTTAAGGATGGGAGTACTTCTGAGTTTGGACTTAACAGTAAGGGTGTTCTATGTTTCCACGGTAGAATCTGTATGCCCAAGGATTCCAATTTGAGGCAAGCAATTCTGAATGAAGCTCATAAAGGATTGTGTGCTATGCATCCTGGAGGTAATAAGATGTATCACGACTTAAAGGAGTTGTATTGGTGGCCTGGACTGAAGCGAGAAGTAACGGAATTTGTTGGGAAGTGTCTGACTTGTCAGCAAGTGAAAGCTGAACATCAGTTACCTTCTGGACTTCTGCAACCAGTGAAGGTACCACTCTGGAAGTGGGAAAGGGTGACCATGGATTTTGTAAGTGGGTTGCCCTTAACGCCGTCAAAGAAGGACTCGATTTGGGTGATTGTGGATAGGTTGACTAAATCTGCTCATTTCATCCCTGTACGTACTGATTATTCGCTTCAGAAGTTAGCCAAATTGTATGTGGCAGAGGTTGTACGACTGTATGGGGTGCCAGTGTCTATCATTTCTGATCGAGATCCTAGATTCACATCTCGGTTCTGGCAAAAGTTGCATGAGGCATTGGGAACGCGACTGAACTTTAGCACGGCTTTTCATCCTCAGACTGATGGTCAGTCAGAAAGGGTTATTCAGATTCTGGAAGATATGTTGAGGGGTTGTGTTATCGATTTTCGAGGCAGTTGGGAGGATTATTTACCGTTGGCAGAGTTTGCGTATAATAACAGTTATCAGGCTAGTATCCGTATGGCACCTTATGAGGCACTGTAGGGCGTAGGTGTCGTTCACCTAGTTGTTGGACTAAGCTGAGCGAGCGGCAAGTTCTTGGACCTGAGTTGGTAGCAGAAACGGAAGAGAAGGTCAAGATAATAAGGGATCGGTTAAAAGAGGCATCTGATCGATAGAAGTCTTACGCGGATTTGAAGCGTAAGGAGATTGAGTATTCAGTGGGTGACATGGTCTTTCTGAAGGTTTCGCCTTGGAAGAAGATGCTAAGATTTGGTAAGAAAGGCAAGCTAAGTCTGCGGTTTATTGGGCCTTATCAGGTTCTTAAGCGAGTAGGGCCGGTGGCGTATCAGTTAGAGTTACCGCCAGAGCTGAATAGAATTCATGATGTGTTTCACGTATCCATGTTAAAACGATATCGTTCTGACCCTACCCATATTCTACCAGTTGCAGAAGTGGAGGTACAGCCTCACTTGACTTTCGAAGAAGAGCCGGTGCAGATTCTGGATCGAGATGTGAAGGTTCTAAGAAGAAAATCAGTTCCATTGGTAAAGGTACTTTGGCGTAACCATGGCAGAGAGGAAGCTACTTGGGAACCAGAGGAGGCAATTCGTCAGCAATATCCCCATTTGTTTGGATAAGGTAAATTTTGAGGACGAAATTTCTTTAAGGAGGGTAGAGTTGTAACGCCCTAATTTTCGGGTTTCTCTTAGATTTTTCTTTATCTGATAAAATGTTTAAATTCTAGTATTTGGGTGTGTAATGCATGCTTGGAGGGTGTTAATGGGCCTATGGAAGGCCCATGTGTTGGTTGGAAGCTCGGCGAAATTTTATATTTTTGACTTAAGAGATAGGGGTCTCTTGAAGATAGGTGTTATAAGAAAATATCGATGAAATAAGACACAAATTGTTCAGTGGTAAAGTGGCAAGGGAGGCGCCACTAAGCTCCTTAAAAAGTGGCGCCTAAGTGAGCTTAGAGGTCAAGGGTTCAAGCTCCAGAGGGTGCAAGGTGACATTTTATTTTGTGCAGGAAGCAAGCAAGAAGTTGAAGCTCAGTTAAACTCTGCTTAGGGGGATTTGAATCGGTCAAGGGAGCAAATCGTGGAGGAGGTTGAGGAGCAAATTAAGGACTTTTTGAATTTGAATGGAAGTGGTTGGCCAAAGGACTCTCTAAGGTGCAAATCGGCAAACAAGGCTAGGCATAGAACTTTCGGCAATTAGGTGTGAGTGGTGCCGAATTCCCTTAGTTTCCTTCTATGATTTTGTGCCGATTTCCCTAAGTAAGTAAGCTTCTTTCTTTTGTCGATTTTACATAGCCTATTAGGTACCTTTTTGTCACTTTGTTCTCCCTATCAAACCTTATAGCCGAACCTCTTACCCCTCTAAAACCCCATAGCCGAATTCACTTTTTCTTTTCATTGCCGAATATAGAACTTCCAAAAACCCCATCTTGTGCCGTTCTTCTTTTGTTAAACCGATTGCTTATTTCTTACCCTCTCAAATCTCTTTTCTTAATTTCTTCCTTTCCATTTTCTTCTGTTATCACCTACATACCTTCTTTTGACATTATTCTCAGGTTTATAGTCACAAAAAGCCGAAACACCCCTTCTTGCCGAAATCAACTTCTCATTCTTCCCTTAATCTCTTCTCTAAGCCGATTTCTTGCCTGGCATCTCTCTTAGTGCCGTATCATCTCACCCATTTTTTATTATAACGATAAGGTCACCATACCACTTATTCAAAAGCCGAACGCATCTCCTTCTAGCCATTCAAGTCGAATATCTCTAGAGCCACTCTTGTTTCGTTAGAACCAGATTTCCTGTAGATCTAATATAGTCTCGAGTTAGTGGAAGCGTGGAAGCGATACTCTTCGTGTGTAAGCATCGATAAGCGATCTAAACATTAAGTACATTCGTTTATCAACATCATAAAGAAAAGCTGAAACCCCTAGATCTTTAGGGGCATGTCGACATTGCTTATAAGATTCTAATGCTATGGTTGATTCTTTTGTGCTTTGGATAGCAAGGAAAGGTGATCCTGCAAGGAGGGGAAAGTTACGATTCATTTAAAGTTAGATCTAAGAGATCTAAAACGATTAAGGTAAGGTTGTAAGGCTATTAAGGGTATGGCCGAATGCAATAAAGGATTTTTGGCATTAGTTTTGTAAAATCTGTTGGCTAACCAATTAGGGAATGGATTGTAGGAATAAGCATGTGGAGGATTTTGTTGGTGGAATCACAAAATAGGTGTGTAACTAATCCCAACTATTATACTAAGGTGGTAAAAGCCGGAAAGGGCGTAACGTTACCGACATCTGGTGTAAGTGACCGAAAACGCATTCGTATGATATGTAAGAGTAACCATTTACTCCATTAAGCTTAACTATGAGTTCGGTGCTGGAGGAATTGCAGAAGGTGCAATTCTGAACGTTTCGGTAAGTTGGGCTACAATGGGCCAAGATGGGCCCAATGGGCTTCCGAGCCCAAAATCGATAAAGTGACTATTATAGGCTTTCTGGTGACATGGTTAATAAAAACATGGTCAAGTTGGTAAGCTAAACCTAAAAATTAGACTTAACAGGTTTGAGATGATAATGGACTCAGTAAGGCCCATTAGGGGTTTTAGGCTAAAAAGGGCGAAAGTGGAAATTAAGCTTAAAATGGACTTCTGTGGATATCTATGGACTGATAACCAATTGAGCATGCATAAAATCTATTAAAATATGGAAAAGGACTATAATACCCTTAGGTAGGAAAAATTACCAAAATACCCCTAGGTGTAGAAAGACTATTATACCCCTAGGGTCAATTCTGTATGAAATGTATGATTTTATGTATCTGCATGAGTTGCCATTTAATGTGAGCATATCTGATGTATGAGATGCTATATGTTGCATGCTAGTATGTATATATCTGTTGCATGGGGAAGGGGTTTATGATGGAGGAAGCGTTCTGGCAGCCTCGCTGCAATCTGGTGACTTTGTCACATTATTATCTGGCAGCCTCGCTGAAATCTGGTGGCCTCGCCACAATATCTGTATCTGGTGACCTCGTCACAATATCTGGCAGCCTCGCTGCAAATTATATCTGGCAGCCTCGCTGCAATTATCTGTGGTGTGTAGCGGTTGGGTGGGTCGAGTAGTCTCCCCACATGGTGTAAGGCTGGTACGGGGGTGTTAAGGATGGATCTGGGTTGGGTTTCTGTTTGCATATTATATCTGATCTGTATCTGTTATGGGCCTATGGGCTTAACCTGATTTCTGTAATGGGCCAAGGCCCAACTAATCTGATTCTGAGGCTTGATCTGTTTTAGCCTATGGTTGAGATAATGTTGCACACTGAGTGGTCAAACTCACCCCCTTTTTATTTAATCTCTGCAGGTAACACTCAACCATAGTGGGCTTGGAGCTGCGAAAGATTTGGAGTGGCCACAGCATCTGCAGAACTGGTTTTCATTTTGTTTAAAGTATTTTATTATTAAGTTATTTTTGGGTTTTATTTTGTAATAAGGCCGCTATCTAAGTTTTTATTTGGTTTAATTTTTCTTTGATGATTAAATTACATTTTATAGAATCGCTAGTTTAGGCTGCGCTGGTTTCAAAATCTAAAGAACGTTTTCAAAACTCAACGAGTGAATAATATGGATAACTTAAAGGATTAATAAATTGGTTTTAACAAACTTACTCTTTTGATTCAAACCTCACTTAAGACACAACAAGACTAAAAGGGTCGTAAACTTAGTTTTAGGATCGTGTGACACACCAGATCTGGTCGTAACGTCTAGGCCGGGTTTGGGGTGTTACATCTTTTGTCTCTTTTTTTCTTTCTATTCTAACCTAGTAGCCAAACCTTACTATCCCTAAACACTAGGTTGCCGATTTCTAACCTAATCGAATCTACTTCTCCCCTCTTTTCTTCTTTTCTTCCACTCTCTTTCTCTTGCACCTTGAACCAAATCCATCTCCATTGCAAACCATCACTCCTTTTTAAAGCCGAATCAACCTGTTCTTCTTCTTTTCTTCTTCAAGCCTTTGTCGACAACCATTGAAGGCCAACCTCTACCATTGCCAAATATCCTGTAGACTGAAAGGCAACTCTTCTGTCTCTTTAAACTTTCATCAAACCACATCTCTACTCCTACATACTACTCTTCTGTTGTTTCACTCCATCCAATCCGTTGCTAAAGCCGACAAGAGCATATGGCCATAGATTCAAAAGTCGAAAACAACCCCTTTTAAACCCTTCAAAAGCCAAATCTTCTAGGACTATTCTTTGCCAACGTGTGGGTAGAGATCTATCATAGATCTAGGATAGAAAGGGCGTGGAGACAATATTCTTCGAAAAGAATCATCGGTAAGTGATCAAAACCTTGAGTACATGTGTGTTCTTAGAAGTTATGGAAAAGCCAAAATCCCTGTATATATTTAAGGAGGCTGTCGACATAGCCTATTGCTGTGTTAATAATGAATGTTGGTTCTTATGTGCTTTAGTTAGCGAAAAAGGAGAGCAAACGAGGAACTGAAAGCATCGATTCAACCAGATATAAATCTAAGGGGATCTAAGTCGGCAAGGTCAGATTTCAAGGCCATTAGGGGTATTGGCCGATTATGGTAAAGGACTTTCTACTGTGATTTCCACAGATCTGAAGTCTAATCGATTAAGTATTGGATTGTAGGAGCTAGCGTGTAGGGATTTTTGTCGGTGGAATCGTAAACAGGTGTGTGTATCGAACACCCCTTCATAGTTCAAATCGGCAAAAGCTAAAAAGCCGAAATGCCAAAGTTCAGGCATTTCGAGGACTTGTGAGCATGCGAACGCTCTCAAGTCATTAGGGGTATGATAGATCTGAAATCGCTACTGGTGGGTAAGTTGAGTGCGTAATTTCGAGCACTTCGGTATATTGGGCCTTGGTGGGCCGAATATGGGCCCAGTGGGCTTTCAGGCCCATTTGGGTAAAAATGGGTTTTAAGAGTATTTCGGTGGACTGTATGATTAAAAACTGATTAAACAAGAAACTGAATATGAAACTTGGGCTTAATGGGCTTAAAACACTAAGTCACACGGTAGGGCCCATTAGGGGTTTTAGGGCTTAAAAGCTAAAACTGCTAAACTGATTTAACTGAAATGTTGTAATGACTACTAAGATTAGTAGGGACTGTAATAGGCATAAATCATATTTATAACGGATTAAAATTACTGAAATACCCTTTAGGGTGAGGAATTACTGTTTTACCCCTGGGTGTAAAATTACCATTATACCCCTAGGGCTAGAATCGACTGTTCTGCTTAATTGACTGTTACTGTTACTGCATGCCATGTTAAATATATTTGTTGCATGGGTTGGGTTGATATTGGAGGAAGTGTGAGTGGCACTGCCACGTTTTCTAAAAGGGGCTTTGCCTCATTATTCTGTTTATCTGAGCAGCTATGCTGCGCAGTGGTGTGTGGGCTGGGTGGATTGAGTTATTCCCCACATGGTGTGTTGGCTGGTACGGGTGGTGTGTAGTGGATGGGTGGGTCAAGTAGTCTCCCCACATGATAAGGGCTTGCATTCATACTGTTATTCTGTACTATTCTGTTCTGGGCCTATGGTCCATACTGCTTTCTGAATAGGGCTTCGGCCCAGTTTACTATTATCTGAATAGGGCTTCGGCCCAGTTTCTGACTGAACTGGTTAGGGCTTAGGCCCAGTGGGCTCAAGCCAATTTTGGGCTTTGGATAGGCTTCTGCACAGACTGAGTTTTCCAAACTCACCCTTTTCCTTTCTATCCTTGCAGGTGAGCCTTAGTTCTTGGACTTGGAGCTGAGAGGGATTCAGAGTGGCCACGAGGACTGAGCTGGGGTTAAAATTGCTTTATTAGTATTCCACATTTTTCTTTAATTACTAGTTTTACTTTTGTTTTTGGGTTTTGTAATAAGGCTGCTTTAACTATTTTATTTGGGGTTTGTTACTTTATTTATGCATGACGTATTTCATTTACAACATCACATGTTTTCAAAATTAAACTAAAGTTTTCAAAACCAACCTTGTAATACAATCGGTTTAACTAGATAATGGTTCTAAAATGAAACGTGTATCAAACGAATAGAGAATAGGCTAATTATCAAATAAACCGGGAATTTCTATTAATCCAAAGCACTGCTTTACAAAACTCACCATCAGACTTAGTAACTAGGCAATGGAACATAATTTAAGTGATGTAGCACACCAGATTTGGCCATAACATCTAGGCCGAGTTTGGGGTGTTACATTTAGTGGCATCAGAGCTCGGTTACAACAACTCGGTTGTGGATCGGGTCCAAAAAGGTTTTTTCAAAATTTTTAAGCCCAAGAAGGGTATTTTTGAAAAATTGGATTTTCTGGAAGATTTTTGTTTTAAAGAGACTTTTTCAAACTTGACTTTTTTAAAATTAACATGTTTTGAGAAATTGATCTTAAAAGGCCTAAATCTTTTTTTTCGTTTCTCTGAAATCTGATAATTTGAGAAGTGGCACACTGAATCCCTGGCACCAAGTCTGTAAGTATTTCTGCACTAAATACTATACTTGAAACAATACTATAGATAGTACTGAGCCTTTGATATGATACTGTAGATAAGGTAGTGTTAATACTACAAAACTGAGACTGTAGGGTAAACTAAACCCTAGGAAACTGAGACAGTAGCCAGATTATGATTGCGCGAAAACAACTCTACAACTTTATCTATTCATAAAATATTCTATAATAAAGAACTAGAAGATTAAACTAATGTCATAAAATTCATAAAATGGATAAGTTGATATGAGTACGAGAGCTACTCGTGGACGAGGCCGAGTTAGGGCTCAAGCTGGATCTTCATCTTCTGGGCACATGCCAGCTAAGGAAGTGCAAGCTCCACTAGCGACGGAGACTGGATCTTATGATAGGGCTGCAGGGGACGACGCTGTGTCTCAAGCCATGCTAAGGGTGCTAGAGAGGGTCGCTGGGGCAAGCACTGGAACTGTGAGTATCTATTTCTGAACGACTCCGAGCTAATGGAGCCGAGGTTTTCAGGGGCATATCTAGAGTAGCCCAAATGTGGCTGAGTACTGGTTGGAAGCCACCGAGCAGATCATGGACGACCTGGATTACTCAGTGGAGCAGAAATTGAAAGGTGCGGTGTCATTGTTGCGAGACGAGGCATATCAGTGGTGGATCACCATGAAAGAAGGTACCCCAGCTAAGGGGGTAACTTGGGAATTGTTAAAGAAGTCCTTTAAGGTGAAATATGTTGGAGCTAGCTATGTGGATGCACGTAGGAAGGAATTCCTGAACCTGACCCAAGGCAGTAAGACCGTTACTGAATATGAGGCAGAGTTTCTATGACTGAGTTGGTATGCTAGTGGTATTGTTTCCACTGATTATGAGCACAGTGTTCATTTCAAGGATGGTCTCAACGATGAGTTGAGGGTGCTGATAGCTCCGCAGAGGGTGTGCAACTTTGCTACACTGGTAGAAAAGGCTAAGATAGCTGAAGAAGTGAAACGAGCTGAACGACAGAATCGCGATAGGGATCGCAATCATTTTAGGAGAGATTTTGGACCATCGGGTACTGCAAACAGGAACTTTAAGAGAGCTAGGGTGGAACAACCAGTTCGAACGGTGCCGGTATGTAACACCCCAACCCGTATCCATCATTGGAATAGGGTCACGAGGTATTACCGGAGTTTATAGAACTTTTTTTTTAATACTTACCGATTCAATGCATCAAATAAATATATTACCATACAATCAACAGCTTGGCACTTGTCTAAGCATCAACAACAACAGTCATTGGTATACTTGAATATATTTCATATAATTTTAGAATCGATAAACTCATTGTATCAACATATCAGACTTGAGATTATTACTTATTACGGCTTACCCAATTTCCATGTATCAGCATATTAAAGATAGCCACATATTCATATAATATGATACATATTATTCTCTTGCCATTTCTTCAAAAACATAAATCATTCATTATACCATAATTTCATGTATCATTGTTTTCATGGATTTTGTATATATTTATTCCAAGACAATTTACAATCTTGAACATGCATAATTATCAGGTAAGTTTCATATACATGTATTTTCCATGTCATATTTTTAAAATATCGAATAACTATCGTTTTCGTGTATTTCAAGTTCAATTTCGTGATTCTCGTTTCGTGCTCAAATTATTTCCATGTCAGGGCTTTATTCATTAAGTCATTCGAAATTTCATCGTCATACAATTAATATTATTAAAGTATACGAATCTATAATCATGGATGCATATATTCATCAATAAATTCCATGTACAAATATCATCATCTTATATTTCCATATATCCAGTGTCACTGTCAATTTTTTTTCATGTACTTCAGGAATATATGTTCAAATCTTTTTATATACATATTTCTTTTTCTGGTCAGGATTCTTACTTACTGAATTTATCGGAATATCGATAGTTAAAATCATATAGTATACTTAAAATATGCAAATCCGTAATCCATCAATTCACATTTACCCTTTTTAGCTATGTGTTTACCATCTTCTATATTTATCCCGTTGAATTTCTCGGAATTTCGATGGATATCCAATAGTACACTCCTGGTGTACAATCTCATTAACCGTCAATTCATACAAGAGTACACTTTTAGTGTACAATTCCGGGTCCGTCAATTCATATGCATGTGTTGCCATGGTATCTTTCAACCATGGTCTTATTCATTGCCATGGTATCTTTCAACCATGGTCTTATTCATTGCCATGGTATCTTTCAACCATGGTCTTACACATTTCATTTTAGTAAGCACACTCTCACGAACCTCACTCTCCTGCGAACCTCAATTCTTGGCACACTTCCGCGAACCTCAGCTCCCATGTATTCTTCGGAAGGGCCTATACACATGTATTCTTCGGAAGAGCCACCAGCACACTCCCGCGAACCTCATTTCTCATATATTCTTTGGGAGGGCTGATATTAGAATTACCCTTTCGGGCTTAATCCTTTTTCCTGTATTCTTCGGGAGGGCTATATCAGGATGGGATCACCCGTCTGGGCTAGATCCCCTTTTACCGTCCATTCCTTTTCAGAGATCCATCGAAATCCATTCCATTCAACCGGGATTTACTTTCTTTTTATATCGGGTATTATCAATATTTCATCAATTATTATGCATTGATAAATCATTTTTTCATCACATAACCACATATTTCAAGTATTTAAAAATACAATTTAAGTTACACGAACTTACCTCGTTGCTTGTCCGTGTTTATAAATTCATTAATCCAATATCTTTTCTTTTTCACGTTCAAGTCTCGCATTTGAGTCGTTGGGATCTTTATAAATAAATTTGACCATTGTTTTCATTCATTCCATATTCTAATACATTCAATTAATGCTCTAGGCAAAATTACCATTTGGCCCCCAAACTTTTAATTAATGATGATTTTACCCTTAGGCTCAGAAAAATAAATTCTTGCAATTTAATCCTTATTTCCAGCTGTTATCATCATACATATTAATAACATTCCATAAATTCTATAAAATATCAAAATTTTTCATAATTTCAACACTTTTCAATTTAATCCTTAAAAAAGTTTTCCCCCGATCTTGAACTAAATTAACAATTTTCATTTAAAATTTTCAATTTAAATAATAAAATAATCCATTTCATGTAATTTGATCATTTCTAACATTTTTACAAAATTACCCATAAAGTTTTACTTTTATTCGATTTAGTCCTTGGGCTTAAAACATACAAATTAGTCATGCTAACTGATTATTCATACATATTTTCCTCCTCCTCCTCTCCATTCCACATCCTTAATTTATATAATATGCTTATAAGTAACATTATCAATAATTTCACTATTTACTTATATGTGAACATTCAAGCTGTCCACCTGCATCATAGTCACTAAATTATTTATATCTTGAGCTAAAAAAATCAAAATGAAGATCCGTTAATTTTCCCTGAAACTAGACTCACATATCTTCTTACCATAAAATTTTTAGAATTTTTGGCTTAGCCAATAAGTACAGTTTATTCTTTAAATTTACCCCTGATCTGCTGTATAACTGTTCCGACCTTTCTTCATTAAAATTTAATTATCTCCTCATACGAGACTTGGATGATGTTCCCACTTATTTCGCTTGAAAATAGACTCATCAAGGATTCTAACCATATAACTTATGTCCCATAATTATTTTTATGCAATTTTTAATGATTTTTCCAAGTCAGAACAGAGGATCCCGAAATTATTCTGAACCAGTCTCACAAAAATATAAATATCTCAGAATACAGAATTCATTTACTTGTTTTGTTTCTTTTATATGAAAATAGACTCAACAAGCTTTAATTCCATATCTTATTCAACTCCTAATTAAGTTCCTACCATTTTTGGTGATTTTTCAAATTTAGCTTACTGCTGCTGTCCAAAACTGTTTTAGTGCAATATATTAATTACTAAGTTTATATCACCCTTATTTTCTTTCTCTACACCATTTCCCATCACTTTATCTTATTTTTTCTTCACTACCATATCAAGAACATAGAATCATATATAATAAAACTCTACATTAATGTCATTTACATGCTTTTTCAATAATATTAAACTTAAAAATACATGGAAATCTTGATGTTCTTACCTTGTTTTAATGTTTCCAAACTTTAACTTCATTTTCTCTTTTCTCCAGCTTCTATTTCTTGAATCCAACTTGATATTCTAACTCCTCATAGCCTCCTTAACATTTTTCTCCTTCGGTAGCTATGGAAATTCTTTTGATTTCTAGGTGAAAATGGTGAATTTTTTTGGTGGAATGACCAAATTGTAAAGAAAGTAAAACTTTCTTTCTTTCTCTCTTCCTCTCACGTTGGTGCATGAAAATGGTGGGTTTCTTCTCCTCCTTTTTTTCCACACACACACACACATATATATATACTAAATAAAATAATAAAATAATAAAATATCTTATTAAAATATTAATAAAGTAATATTTATCTTATTAAATAATTATAAAATATCATCACACCATCATTACCTTCTAGATTTCTCTCTCCTTCTAATTGACCATTTTGCCCTTCATGATCTTTTAAAATTCCATCCTTGTGTCATCACCTAATTTGGTAAAATTGCGATTTAGTCCCTCATAATTTTTTCTCCTATTCAATTTGGTCCTAATTCATCCATTTTCCTTAGTTTCTAGATTATTCCATCCTTAAAATATTTGCAATATTGGTCCCTCAACTTTTCCATATTTACACTTTAACCCCTTAAATTTTAAGTATTTACTCTTGGGCCACAAAACTTTTCTCACTTTTACGATTTAGTCCTTTCTTGGATTAATACATCATAATCACTTCCTACATAGATTTTGTTGATAGAGCTCAAAATTTCTCTTTTTATTTCTTTATTTTACTGTATCAATGATAGAAATTTTCCGGATATTACACGGTAAATACTGTGAGACCACAGCCTTGTAGGGGCTGTGGTAGGGTACATCTGGGTGAATGTAGGAACCATAGTGGAGCTTGCTTCCGATATGGTCTATGGAGCACCAAGTAAAAGATTGTCCACAGAGGCTAGTTCAGAATCAAGCTGTTGACCAGAGGGTTGCTCAACCTGTGCAAGGAGGACTGCCATCGCCAAGGGGCCATGGTCAAGGTAAAAGAGGCAACGGTAATAGATGGGGTAGTGGGGCACCTAGCAGGGGTGCTGGTAATGCTGCGGCTCGTCAGCCAGCCCTGGTATATGCTGCTCGCCGTCGAGAGGAGAGTGACGCACCTGATGTTATAACAGGTACGTTATTGATATCTAGTATGCCATATACTGCTTTGATTGATGTGGGTTCAACACATTCATACGTTGCTTGTGAGATCTTTGGGTCATTGGGTGTGCACTATGCGGAGACTGTGAGTGGGGTAACTGTAATTAGTCCTCTGGGTCACTCGGTTAAAGTAGATAAACTCTTTAGGGATATGCCTTTAGAGACTCAAGGTAGAATCTTTTTGGGAGACTTGATGGAACTACCTTGTGGAGAATTCGACCTGATTTTGGGTATGGACTGGTTAACTAAGCACAAAGCGACTCTGGACTGTGCGGCAAAGAGGATGGTATTAAGAACAACTGAGGATAAGGAGGTAATGGTTATTGGAGAACGAAGGGATTATTTGTCCAATGTGGTTTCTGCCTTAAGGGCTAAAAAGCTGATTCGCAAGGGTTACGAAGCATATTTGGTGTTTGTGAGTCAAACCAAATCTGAAGGTGTGACAGTGGAGGCAGTTAGAACTGTTAATAAGTTTCAAGATGTTTTTCTTGATGAGCTTCATGTATTATCTCCTAACTGAAAAGTTGAGTTTGGAATCGATCTGTTGCCTGGAACAGCTCCAGTGTCCATTGCGCCTTACAGAATGGCACCAAAGGAGCTAGTGGAATTGAAAGCCCAGATTCAAGAGTTGCTAGATAGGGGCTTCATTAGACTGAGTGTGTCTCCATGGGGAGCACCGGTGCTGTTTGTGAAAAACAAGGATGGAACGATGCGTATGTGCATCGATTATCGCCAGTTGAACAAGCTGAAGATAAAGAATAAGTACCCTTTGTCGAGAATAGACGATTTGTTTGATCAGCTTAGAGGAGCTTCTATGTTTTCCAAGATCGATCTTCGATTTGGGTACCATCAGCTAAGGGTAAAGGAAGTGGATGTTCATAAAATGGCATTCAGAACTCGATATGGTCACTACGAGTTTTTGTTATGCCATTTGGATTGACAAATGCACCTGCAACTTTTATGGGTTTAATGAATCGAGTGTTCCAGCCGTCCTTGGATCAGTTCGTGGTCTCTTCATTGACGATATATTGGTGTATTCAGAAACAGAGGAGAAGCATGACGAACACCTTCGAATTGTCCTGCAAGTATTGAGAGAAAAGTAACTGTATGCGAAATTTAGTAAGTGCGAATTCTAGCTGCGAGAAGTGACTTTTTTGGGTCATGTTGTGTCAGCTGAGGGGATTAGAGTAGATCCTCGCAAGATTGAGGTAGTTTTGGATTGGAAGCCGCCAAGGTCGGTATTGAAAATTCAAAGTTTTCTGGGTCTGGCAGGTTATTACAGAAGGTTTGTTGAGGGATTTTCTTTAATCACGGCACCATTAACGAAATTGTTAAGGAAGGGTGTAGCATTTATATGGACTGGGAAGTAGCAAGAAGCTTTTGATAGGTTGAAAAGGTGTTGATTGAGGCGCCAGTGTTGATTCAGCCAGAATTTGGGAAGGACTTCACTGTGTATAGCGATGCTTCACATGTGGGGTTAAGTTGTATATTGATGCAAGAGGGTAAGGTGGTCGCATATGCTTAGCGGCAGCTTAAGCCTCATGAAGCGAATTACCCTACGCATGACTTAGAGTTGGCAGTGGTGGTATTTGCATTGAAAATCTAGAGACACTATCTGTATGGGGAAAAGTGTATTATATACACTGACCATAAAAGTCTCAAGTATCTATTGACTCAAAAGGAGTTGAATCTTATGCAACAAAGATAGATAGAGTTGCCTAAGGATTATGACTGTTCGATCGAGTACCACCCAGGTAAGGCTAACATAGTGGCTAATACACTGAGCCGAAGGACTGTTGCTGAGTTAAAGGCTATGTTTACTCATTTAAGTTTGTATAATGATGGGAGTTTATTAGCAGGATTGCAAGTGAGACCGTCTTGGACTGAGAAAATTAAAGAGTTACAATTGAAGGATGATTCGTTGATTCCTCGATTTCAGCATGTCAAGAATGGTGAGAGCGAGGATTTTGGATTGAATTCTGAGGGAGTTCTTTGCTTCCGTGGAAGAGTTTGCGTTCCTAAGCACTCTGATTTAAGGAAGTTGATCTTGAGTGAGGCTCATGGTGGACCATGTGTTATGCACCCTGGAGGTAATAAGTTATATCGAGATTTGCGAGAGGTATGCTGGTGGCCTGGACTCAAGCGAGAAGTGACTAAATTTGTGGGGAAATGTCTGACGTGCCAGCAAGTTAAAGCTGAGTACCAATTGCCTTCTGGATTGTTGCAGCCAGTGAAGATTCTGCAGTGGAAATGGGAAAGAGTAACGATGGACTTTGTGAGTGGATTGCCTTTGACACCTTCAAAGAAAGACTCTGTTTGGGTAATCGTGGATAGATTGACGAAGTCTGCTCATTTCATACCGGTCAAAACCGATTACTCACTGCAGAAGTTGCCCAAGTTGTACGTAGCAGAGATAGTGCGGTTGCATGGGGTGTCAATTTCGATAATTTCTGATCGCGATCCTAGGTTTACATCTCGATTCTGGCAAAAGTTGCATGAGGTGTTAGGTACGCGATTAGACTTTAGTACTGCATTTCACCCTCAGACAGATGGTTAGTTTGAAAGGGTCATTCAAGTGTTGGAAGATATGCTGAGAGGATGTGTTATCGACTTTCGGGGTAATTGGGAAGATTATTTGCCATTGGCAGAATTCGCGTCCAACAATAGTTACCAAGCAAGCATTCAGATGGCTCCATATGAGGCACTTTATGGGCGAAATGTCGTACTCCTACATGTTGGACAGAGTTAGGAGAGCGCCAATTGTTTGGACCAGAGTTGGTAACAGATACAGAAAATAAGGTTAAGCTGGTTCGAGACTGGTTAAAAGAGGCGTCTGATAGGCAAAAATCATATGCTGACCTTAAGCGCAAGGAAATTGAGTTTGCTATTGGAGATATGGTATTCTTAAAAGTTTCACCATGGAAAAAGATCTTGAGATTTGGTAGGAAGGGCAAGTTAAGTCCATGTTTCATTGGACCTTATCAGATTCTTAAGCGGATTGGGCCAATAGCATATCAGTTGGAGTTGCCGCCAGAGTTAGACCGCATTCACGATGTTTTTCACGTATCCATGTTAAGGCGGTATCGGTCGAATCCTTCGCATATTGTACCAGTGGAGGAGATTGTAGTTAATACTGATTTGACCTTCGAGGAGGAGCCTATACAAATCTTAGATGGTGAAGTCAAAGTCTTAAGGAGGAAGTAAGTTCCATTGGTAAGGGTGTTGTGGTGTAACCATGGTAGAGAAGAGGCTACTTGGGAGCCATAGGAAGCGATGCGTCAACAATACCCTTAGTTATTTGGATCAGGTAAATTTTGAGGCCGAAATTTCTTTAAGCGGGGTAGAGTTGTAATGTAACACCCCTTAACCCGTATTCATCGCTGGAATAGGGTTACGAACCATTACATAACTAAACAAAACTTACAGAGGTTTATAAACACATACCAGACATAATTTCCAAGGGTGCATCAATATCGAAAATAAGCTACTTTAATTTTGACTACAACCAAATATGTTTCAATTCACTAATATGATTCCATCCATACCAATGTATCTCTATAGTTCACCAAATGTGCACTATCAAATTTCATAAAGTGATTACATACCAATGATAATAGCCGTAACTACATAATAGTAAAGAAGTTCATTGTTAAGTCAATTTTCTCATTAATCACATCAGATACTCATGCTATTCCATTCAAACATATGCGAATATCATAATTCTATGTACTTATCCCACTACTTGGCAATAATACTAAATAACCATTCACATAACTTCATCAAGCCATTCATTCGTGTTTATGAACTATTAAGCCATTTTCGCATGGCTCGAATATTTACAAGGTCAAAATGAAGTTCAATTCCAAAATAGAGAGCTTAACCTATACATGCCATTGTTTTTCATTTTTTTAAATAAACTATTGAAGGTACCAAAATAACAACGATAGTGTGGGTGACTTAAGCTTGAATTCCCGAGCTTGTAGCTGGAAACAGAGATCTATAAAACAGAAGGAAACATAACAACGAGTAAGCTTCCATAAGCTTAGTAAGCTTTGAGCAATACAAACAACTTAAAACTTATAGTTACACGAACATTCAATATCACAAAACTCATTTTTTTCTAAATACATAATCACCTGGCCGAATGCACATACATACATAAGGAAAATTCAGCATACGCTTTCAATTGATTTAAAACTCATACTATAAAGCTAAATCTCATACTTTCATATAGCATCATACATTGGCCGAATGTATCATCATTTCGTGCGTAGGTATAGCACTTATTCACATATACTTCAATCTTGATACTTATGATTCGATCCAAATTAAGTTCACATATGAGTACATGATACATACCTAGCCATTTTAGTGTATTGGACATACTCATTTGCAATTATATCGCAAATTCTCATAATCTCAAACTTTGCTTGAATCACCGGCATTAAGCATACCAGGCACAAAGCCCGAATGTATCATTGGCTTATAGCCTGCTAGGCACGAAGGCCCGAATACACATCACCGGCACGAAGCCTGCTAGGCACGAGGGCCCAAATACACATCACCGGTACGAAGCCTACTAGGCACGAGGGCCCAAATACACATCACCGGCAAGAAGCCTGCTAGGCACGAGGGCCCGAATACACATCACCGGCATGAAGCCTGCTAGGCACGAGGGCCCGAATACACATCACCGAGTTTCATGCATATTTATTCACATTCTAATACATTTCGCATAGCATATCATATTTGTACTTCACTTGCTTCTTTTCAATATATGCATATCATACACATCTTGATATTATTTCATAAATAACAATCGGCCCAACACATGTATATATATACCATTCACTACCCATTCGATTTAATAGAAGTGAACACATCAATCTCATATGCACATATCACTCTGTTTAACTTTCATTTCCAATAATCATTCGGCTACAACTCTTATACCATTTCATTTCACAAATAATTTTATTTAAGTAAGATCAAATAGTCATAATGCTTCTAATTTAAATATATATCATGTCATCTTCAAGTATGTGCTAGTTTGATTACTCAAAACTTACTTGGAGTATATCTGAACAACTACTGTCGGCTAGTCAATCACCTTAGCTTTTCCTTTTGTCTGAATTTGCTCCTCTAGGCTCTTGAGCTTAATCAAACAAATGTAACTTAGTGTTAATCGATTAACCAAACATAGTATCGAAATGTGATTGACTTTCTTACTATTAACAATTCAAGCTATATAACTCCAATTAAGAATATTCAAATCAAGGATAATTTCTTATCAATGCCTACAAATGGTAATTTCATTCCATGCCTTTCGAATTACTTTCATTATTTACCTTGCATAAATCTTAAGCTTACAAAAATCCATTTTAATAGCCATTTAGCCGAATGTCATTGAAGTGTATAGCACTTAAACATAAACAAAACATATCACATACCTAAAGCATATGTATATACTCAACTCATTCTCAAGTTCAACCTCATAACATGATCCCACTTCATAATATATACATGGCCGAATGGAAAACTCCTATTCAGACACACTTATTTTTCAATTAAAACGCCAACATTACCAAACACTATGGAGATCCACATTCGGCAATCATTATTTCCATCAATTTAATATATACATAAACCATGAGTCAAACATTTGTTCTTTATACTAAATTCACTCAATGCCGTAAATCACATATGGCATTTAAATACTTGTTCTAATGGACATAACCGAATTTTCCCCACATAGCTAAATGAGTTACACAATTCAAAAATAACCAATTCAATTCATCATAAATTTCTCTTATAACACAAATTCATCAAAACTTAACAAGGAATACTTCAAATCCCTTGATCGAATGCATAATTTGCTTAATAAATCATTTATAGCAACATTTTTAATCACATATATTCATTCTTCTCAAATTACTATCAATTCAAGCCTTGTATAAATCTAAACTCAATTTATTAGTCCTAATGGACATGGCCGAATATCCCATTTAACTAATTAAGTCACACAAGCAAAAATTTGTATATCTTAAGCTTATTAACATATAATCATATCAATTTATCCTCATAGCATCCCTCAAGCACACCATCATACATTTCTATCATCAAAACTCCAAAAGCTTCAAAATCCCAATTGTTTCAACAATGGCCATATGGGATATTGATCATCAAACCAAAAATAGACTCATGGGTTTTATCCTAAGCTTAACTATCCACTAAAATCAACAAAAATTTAATGAAGAATTAACATGAATCCTTACCTTGTTAAAAGCTTCAATGGCCGAATGTTAGCCCTTCTTCTCACTTTTCTATTTCAATTTCGGCAAAATGAAGAACAAGCAAACATCTTTGTTCTTTTCACCCCACTTTTTATTATTTTATTATACTTTAATATAATATATAACCAATTAGCTTCAAAATTCTAATATAAAAACATATATTTCTATAAAATAAATCACCATGGCCGGCCACTAAAGAATTAAGTGGAAAATTGACATGCAAGTCCTATTATTTTAAAACCATAGATTAACCGGTCCTCTAATTATAACCTATTACATTTTCAAAGTTTCACACATAAATCCCTTTCAATTAGTTTCACATCAAATGACAAAAATCAAAGCATCAACACTTCACATATGCATTTTTTATATACAATAGGCACGAAATTTAACATTCAATTATTTATACTACTCAGTTTAGTGGTCTCGAAACCACTTCCCGACTAGGGTCAAATTAGGGCTGTCACATGTAACGCCCTGATTTTTAGGATTTTTCAGGTTTAGTGTGATTTTGGAAAAATTGTGAAAATTGTGTGTTTTGATTGTTGAATGTGTGTTTGAGCATGTTAGTGGGCCTTTAGGAGGCCCAAACTCCGGTTAAAATTCGATAAAAATGTCAAAGTATGTTTTAAGTGAAAGAGGGAACTGGAGCAACAGGGCTCTTAAGAAAGACTAGGTAAAATGTATCACAAAAAGAGCTTTGGCAAAGTGGCAAGGTGGCGCCACTAAGTTCCTAAAAAAGTGGCGCCTAAGAGGAGTAAGAGGTCCATGGTACGAGTCACAAGGTAAGCCTTAGTGACTTTTATTTTTTTTATGTGCTTGTATGCTAAGTGTTGGCACTCAACGGGAACTCTGTCTTGAGGAATTTGAACTGCTCAGGAGAGCAAATCAAGGAGTGAATTAAGGGCATTTGAATTTGGAAAGGAAGTGCTCGGCCAAGGGACTGTTGGGAAGGTAAATTTGGCAAGCAACCCTCGGCATAGCACAATCGGCATTTGGGTCTTTTTGTGTCGATTTCTCTAGGTAAGTAAATTCTTCCTTTTTGTGCTGATTGAGTATAGCATTTTAGGCCTCCTTTTACCATTCTTTTGTCTCTTCTTTTCTTTCTATTCTGACTTAGTAGCCGAACCTTACTATCCCTAAACACTTGGTTGTCGATTTCTACCCTAACCGAATCTACTTCTCCCCTATTTTCTCCTTTTCTTCCACTCTCTTTCTCTTGCACCTTGAACCAAATCCATCTCCATTGCAAACCATCACTCCTTTTCAAAGCCGAATCAACCTGTTCTTCTTCTTTTCTTTTTCAACCTTTGTCGACAACCATTGAAGGCCAACCTCTACCATTGCCGAATATCCTGTAGACTGAAAGGCAACTCTTCTGTCTCTTTAAACTTTCATCAAACCGCATCTATACTCCTCCATACTACTCTTCTGTTGTTTCACTCCATCCCATCCCTTGATAAAGCCGACAAGAGCATATGGCCATAGATTCAAAAACTGAAAACAACCCTTTTTAAACCCTTCAAAAGCTGAATCTTCTAGGACTATTCTTTGTCAGCATGTGGGTAGAGATCTATCATAGATCTAGGATAGAAAGGGCGTGGAGACAATATTCTTCGAATAGAATCATCTGTAAGTGATCAAAACCTTGAGTACATGTGTGTTCTTAGAAGTTATGGAAAAGCTGAAATCCCTTTATATATTTAGGGAGGCTATCGACATAGCCTATTGGTTTGTTAATAATGAATGTTGGTGCTTGTGTGCTTTAGTTAGCGAAAAAGGAGAGCAAACGAGGAACTGATGGCATCGATTCAACCGGATCTAGATCTAAGGGGATCTAAGTCGACGAGGTGAGATTTCAAGGCCATTAGGGGTATTGGCTGATTATGGTAAGGGACATTCTACTGTGATTTCCATAGATCTGAAGTCTAATCGATTAAGTATTGGATTGTAGGAGCTAGCGCGTAGGGATTTTCATTGATGGTATCATAAACAGGTGTGTGTATTGAACACCCCTTCATGGTTCAAATCGACAAAAGCCGAAAAGCTGAAATGCCGAAGTTCGGGCATTTCGAGGGCTTGTGAGCGTGCGAACACTCTCAAGTCGTTAGGGGTATGATAGATCTGAAATTGCTATTAGTGGGTAAGTTGAGTGCGTAATTTCGAGCACTTCGGTATGTTGGGCCTTGGTGGGCCGAATATGGGCCCAGTGGGCTTTCGGGCCCATTTGGGTAAAAATGGGTTTTAAGAGTATTTTGGTGGACTGTAGGATTAAGAACTGCTTAAACGAGAAACTGAATATGAAACTTAGGCTTAATGGGCTTAAAACACTAAGTCACACGGTAGGGCCTATTAGGGGTTTTCGGGCTTAAAAGCTAAAACTGCTAAACTGAGTTAACTGAAATGCTATAATGACTACTAAGATTAGTAGGGACAATAATAGGCATAAATCATATTTATAAAGGATTAAAATTACTGAAATACCCTTTAGGGTGAGGAATTACTGTTTTACCCTAGGTGTAACATTACCATTATACCCCTAGGGCTAGAATCGACTGTTCTGCTTAATTGACTGTTACTATTACTGCATGCCATGTTAAATATATCTATTGCATGGGTTGGGTTGATATTGGAGGATTTGTGAGTGGCACTGCCACGTTTTTTGAAAGGGGCTATGCCTCGTATTATATTCTGAAAGGGGCTTTGCCTCGTTATTCTGTTTATCTGAGCAGCTATGCTGCGACTGTGGTGTGTGGGCTGGATGGGTTGAGTTATTCCCCACATGGTGTGTTGGCTGGTACGGGTGGTGTGTAGCGGTTGGGTGGGTCGAGTAGTCTCCCTACATGATATGGGCTTGCATTCATACTGTTATTCTGTACTGTTCTATTCTGGGCCTATGGGCCATACTGCTTTCTGAATAGGGCTCCAGCCCAGTTTACTGTTATCTGAATAGGGTTTCGGCCCAGTTTCTGACTAAACTGGTTAGGGCTTAAGCCCAGTGGGCTCAAGCCAATTTTGGGCTTTGGATGGGCTTCTGCACACACTGAGTTTTCCAAACTCACCCTTTTCCTTTCCATCCTTGCAGGTGAACCTTAGTTCGTGGACTTGGAGCTGGGAGGGATTCAGAATGGCCACGAGGACTGAACTAGGATTAAAACTTGTTTTATTATTATTCCACATTTTTCTTTAATTACTCGTTTTACTTTTATTTTTGGGTTTTGTAATAAGGCCACTTTAACTATTTTATTTGGGGATTGTTACTTTATTTATGCATGACGTATTTCATTTACAACATCACACGTTTTCAAAATTAAACTAAAGTTTTCAAAACCAACCTTACTATACAACCGGTTTAACTAGATAATGGTTCTAAAATGAAACGTGTATCAAATGAATAGAGAATAGGCTAATTATCAAATAAACCGGGAATTTCTATTAATCCAAAGCACTGCTTTACAAAACTCACCATCAGACTTAGTAACTAGGCAACGCAACTTAGTTTAGGTGATGTAGCACACCAGATTTGGCCATAACGTCTAGGCCGAGTTTGGGGTGTTACATCTCCAACACTTCTCAGCACACTTAACCACTGAAACAAGCCTTCGTTATCGGAATTTACATGCACAACAAAATATTATAAGCTGCTTCCAGCCACTCCCATGCTCAAGGCCCAAAACTTCTAGGCCCAAATTCAGGGTGTTGCAGCACATATGGCCCATGTGGCCTCAAACGGCCCCAAGACCATGAGATCGCTCATGGTGGCCTCTGTCGTTGTATCAACTTTACCACACGTGCGTTCATGCACCCGTGTGGCAACCATTCCCATACTTTCGGCTTTTTGGCTTTTTGGCATTTTAGCAATTATCGATCTACAGTTTGAGTGGTGTGTGTACACACCTGCTTACGTAACATGCGATTAACCCACTCGTATCGAACCTATAATCCAACAAAACACTTCGTTAGCCAATCGTCGATTAGGGTTAATCACTTCATCTCTTAACCAAAACACATTTTCCTTACCTTGGCTGAACGCAATCCTTAATTCCCCTAAGACCACTGAATAGGATCGGTTCCACGCCCTTATCAAAAATCTGTAGTGTAACAGATCCATTTAAATAAAGATATTCACAAGTGTGGCTTAAATCCATATATAACCCACATTACACACATATAGCACATTTGGCCAAACCCAGTATTCTGACAATTGTTCTTACCTTGCTTGAACGATGAACAACAATAAATGTTTTATTACTTCAAACCACCTACGACCCTTCACACCTCCGACAACCCTAAGCCCAATGATGGCCATATTACAAAGAAGAAATGAGCTTTACAATCAGAAGGCGTAAGGGAAAGCCATTCGGTTATAAAGGAAATAACTAATCAAAGCAAAGTGATTGACAAACAAAAGAATGAAGAACAAATACATACTGATTGTCAAACTCCTTACAGAACCGCAATAGAGAAGGATAGAATTGTGTTACAGCTAAGGAATAACTCACAGGATGAACTGAATATGACCAACAAAAAACGATTGTGGGTATTCGACCTAGCCAAAATTAGAGAATCAAAAGGAACAGAAGACTGAGAAACTAATAGGAAGATTCAGCTAAGGTAGAAACTGATTGAAAAAGAAATGAGTAAGGAAAACTGCTTGATTCGGTCAAAAACAACAAAGTAATTGGTTTTGTGCAAATGAAAAGCACTGAAGAAATTGAAAGAGTTATTAGAAGTGTTTGGTTTAGAGGTGAAAGGATTAGAAAGAAGGGAAAAGAAATTAAGAAAAGAAGAAGTACGGGAGAAATCGGCCAATGGTTGAGCAAGTAGATACGGAACAAAAGATATATATAAATATATTTAAGACCTAGTGAATGGTGACCATATTATAGTTGGCTAAAACAACTTCATATAGTCAAGTTTATATATAAATATATTTAAGACATAATAGTCATACATACCTTACTAATCTCAAGTATGAGTCATTCAAGTATAATTCATGTGCATTCAATGTCATACGTCCTATACAATATTCGACTAGTAAAATTACCTTACAAAATTTTCCCCCATTTCGTGCACATCTCATTTGACTAAATCTAGCCGTTTCTGAACACTTTTGTCGAAACAAAAGATTTCCATTTCACAAGCTATTTATCAATCAAAATCTCATTTACAAAACCAAGATGTTCCTCTCCTATTCAGCCATAAAAGAAAACATATAATTTGTACAAATCTTTGCCATATAATCATAAGCTAAGTCGTGCTAATTTCTAATCACAACAAAAATAATCAATTTACAACCAATGCTTAAAATCAACTTTCATGCTTTATTTCTATAATTCATATAACTTATAAAGTTACATTCCAACAATATTAAAAGAAATCATGAAAATTCAAATATTAACCCATAACCAAGTATATTTTATTTCACATGCCAATCAATCATATATGCACATTTAAACATTTATGGCATTCAAATAAATTATATACAAAACATATTTCTATCACACTAATCTTATGCGCATACTTTAAAACATGTAAATATTCATTACTTCATTCCATATAAATAATATATATCATCGTGACATTTGTTCACTTATCTGCGACATTTGTATAACACAAATACATATATATAATATTCTACTTATTATAAATTGAATATATCATCAATTCAACTAATTATGCTACTTAGATATTTAACCAATATTTTCAAATAATATGCCATTTTAATAGTGACACAAAACCACATACATTAACCAAAATGTCTTATCAAGTATAGCCTTATCAAGTAATTAAACCTTTAATGGCCTGATTATACACATTTGTTGAACCACAATTAAGGCAGGTTTTCTACCATCATAAAATCTAACATTTTTGTCGTTTATTATCGTATCTCACACAAGGCGTATTCATAAAATCAATCATATAACCTACTCCTCATTTGTTTCCATCAACTGTACCTAATTAATCTATCATTCCAGCGTGAGATTTAAACACATATATGGCCATTACATTCATTTCATACCCACTCAAGTATATATATTATAGCAAAAATTCATTCACCAAATATAACATTACTCAAAACAGATTTATTTAGCCAAGCACACCACGCACTTACCCATTGGACATAATTTTCAAATTGAGCTATTTACATAACCAATTACATATCCTAACTATTTCATTCTTACCACATCCAAAATCATCAAACACCCTTAATACCCAAACGAACACATATCACAAGTTATAATCATTCATGGCACATAGCATAATAACCAAAAGGAACCTAAAACCAAAACCGAACTCAAGCATAAAAATTAAGCCATTTTCGCATGGCTTAGATTACACATAACTGTAACTCAACATTTCAAAACATAATCCAGCATATACATGCCATAGATTCCAAAAAAAAATCAGCTTATTAAAATACCGAAGACGGTCAATAGTGTGATAAGCTTCTCTAACGATTCTCGAGCTCGTAACTCCAATTCAGAATCTATAAGACAAAGTAAACATGGATACACAGAGTAAACTATCATAGTTTAGTAAGTCATAAGCAAATAAACAACCAATTAAATATCAGCTCCATTAAACTAATCAAATTATATTATCATTATCGCATTTAATCTCAAACTTACAAATTCCATAAATTTTTACACAAAATTGTTACCTTGGCTGATTATTCACATAATCAAATTAACGAATTGATGTTCAATGTTCAAAAGCCAAGATGTCATTATAAAGCCTAATACATATGCATACATATACATGAGCTCATAAATTAAGATATAAATTCATATGCATTTACTAATTATGTGGCCGAATATACAAGATCATGTATACACATATTTAAGAATCATTTCAACAAGAATCATAATTCTTATTCACAAGGCTGCATGCACTTGCCACATACATATATGTTCTTCATTTATATCACATATGTTTATTAACAAATATTAAAATAGTCACTTACCTTATTTCAATAAGCAACAAACTAGTATATACCTAGTCATTTAGCTAGTTTTAATTATTTGTTCACCACATATTGATGCCCGATGAACCTTTCAGAATCAGGTAGGACACTCGGATAATCACACATATATCGTACAATGCCAACATCCCAGACGTGGTCTTACATGTAATCACTAATCGATGCCCCTGTCCCAGACAGGGTCTTACTCGCACACGTATATCGAAATCACATACTAATGGAATGGTCTTACTCGCACACATATATCAGAATCCTATGTCATGACATATGTATCCTAACTATTTCCTAGGTTCATATGGGGATTTCAGACGACGTAGCTCGGTCAAAACGAATTTCAGAAATATATTAACAAAGCTTATTTACATTCGGCCATAGCAAATATTAATTCATTTATTTCTTTTCAGCATATATATATATAGCATTTAATAAAAATTTAAGTATGTCTATTTGCTTATAAACTTACCTCATGTGACAGCCCAAAATAGGGTCTAACTGGAATAGTGGTTTCGTAACCACAAAATCTGAATTAAAATAGTTAAATTCTGAAAATTTTATGTTTTTCTATTTGTTAAAAATGCTCTGTGTGAAAATCATTTAGAAAATTTATTAATTTAGTGCTCAATTTTATTTTTAGACTAAATTGCATTAATTACAAAATGTGAGTTATAATGTGTAAGTACCTATTTGAAATGGAGGTTTGAACTAGAGGTCTTTAAATGGCAAAAAGACCATGAGTTAGTGGCATGAACACAAAAGGGTATTTCTAGAATTGTTCATGAGTAATGCCATTAAGGGCATTTTTGTCCAAAATCAAATAAAAAGATGAGAAAAAAGATGAAAAGTGTTCATCTTCTTCTCCATTGTCTGCCGAAAATTTCTTTCTCCATAACCAAGGGGTTTGAGCTTTTTCAAGCAAATTGTAAGTGCATTTTAGCTTCATTTTCGATTATTTTCATATTTTTGAGTTCCCCTAAGCTTAAATTTCATGATTTTGCCATTTATTTGAAGAGATAATGAGTTTCAAAAATTGACCCATTTTTTTTAGAAAATTTTAATTTGTTGTGTAATGGTAGAAAATGAGTTTTTGAAGTGTTAATTATGAGTTTTTTTGAATATTTTTTTATAAAAACGTCCCTAAGGGACTAAAATGAGAAAAGTGGAAATTTGTCCATAAGTATAAGAAAATAGGTGATTCTTGGATTGTTTTTGTGAAAAAGGGATTTGGCTAAGTCAAAACTTCACGAAAATGGAATGAAATTGAGTTTATGAGAATAAGGGCAAAATGGTCATTTTTGCCAAAAGTCTGAATTGTGATCGAATTTGAGTAAGAAATTGATAAAATGTGTTAAATGTGTTTATTTAGATCAAGAAATAAGAGAAAGCAATCGTGATCACGGAAAAGAAAAAGTAGTCGACTAACTCGAGAATTTAGTCGTTTTGTTATCGAGGTAAGTCATGAGTAAATTATAGCACATTTACATCATTGTCAATTATTTGATGATTTTAAAGTGAGAATATATGAATATGACTTATGAACTATGAAATTGTATGATTGTGTATATTCGTATAAATCCCGTTTGAACTGTAAGAATGACTCTGGATATCGGTGACATGTCACTTGAGGGTTCTGATTCTATCTGATTCCGTATCCCGAGTGCTGGGTGCACTAGCATGTGTTGCAGTCACCTGTCAGCTTATGTGAGCAGACCCATGGATTACATCTATAATTCTGTGATCTGAGGTAGGTTCGGCTACATATTCTGGTGGCTTCGGCTACATACTCTAATGGCTTTTGCCATACCTATGTATTGGCTTCGGCCACATATCTGTGAGGCACTTTGGTGCTAACCTCTGTATATCCGTTTCTGTTCTGAATGTTCAACGGGGATTAACTTGGTTAAGTAAAGCATTTGTGCAGGTTAAGCAATTGAAAATGAATTGAACATGAGATGTGTGTGAATGATTATAATTGGACATTTTGGTAAGAATGTGGATGAGTAAGTATATGAATATTGTATTTATGCTATGTGGGAATAAGATGCCTTAACTAATTATTATGCATTTTGCTATTGCTTTATCTATGACTTACTAAGCTACTTGTAGCTTACTCCTCTTCCATTTCCTCTTCCTTTTAGATTGACGAGCATAGAGCATATTGGGATTGGTGATCAAAGGAGGCTCGTCTCACACTATCAGGCTACCTTGGTGTATGTATGCATGGTTTTGATATTTTGAGTTTGGCATGTATAAGTGGCTAGTCTTTGTATAAGCATTGTTTTGTAAGTCAAATAGAATAGGTGTATATGCGATACTTGTTTTGTAAATGATGTTATAAATGAAATTATTCCGAGTATGTGTCATGGAATTGGTTGAAATGAATGCTGTGTATGTGAAAGGAAATTTCAGGGAGGCAAAGGCTTGGTAAATAGCCTAGCACGGTCTACCCAGTAGGGCACACGGCCGTGTGACACGACCGTGTGGGGTTTGACAGAATGCTCCACGGGCACATGGCACGGGCGTGCCTAGGCCGTGGGTGGTACATGGTCTGACCCCACGAGTGTGTCCCTAGACCATGCCTTCCCTGCACCTTGATTTTTAAATTTGGGTACCACACGGGCAAGAGACACGACCGTGTGTCTCAACCGTGTGGGGTACACGGCCCCCAAATGACCGTGTGGGGTGACCGTGGCCAATTTGACAGATTCGACCATGGTCTCTGGACATGGGCATGTGAAGGCCACACGGCCTTAGCACACAGCTGTGCCCTGTGTCACATGGGTGTGTGACCTGGTTTTAAAAGTGAAAAATTTTTCAGGCTTCCGATGCGATAGGATTCGAATCCTAATCATCCGAGGTGTTAGTATTGAGTTAGAAAACCCTCGATAAGGGTAAATTTGTAATGATTTGGTTGCAAATATGAGTCTGTTCTCCGATAAGTTCATAACGTCCAATACTCGATTCCGGCGACGATTCCGGGTAAGGGGTGTTACACCTCAAACGATGTAAAACGGAACGGGTTGGCTAGTCGACAACTTTCTTTTTTTCCCGATCCAAATTCGATTTCTTTAATTCTTGATCTAAACATATTCAAATTAAGCTCATTCAAACATATTTTCATTCAATTTAGTCCAACAACACACAAATAGGAAATTTACTATTTTACCCCTGACATTTACAATTTTTACAATTTAGTCCCTATTACACAAAAACACAAAATATATAGAATTTCAATATACCAATGTTGGCCAAATTTTACCCACACTCATACAAGTCCATATAAATCCATATATTTTATTTATTCCACAATTTAGTCCTTCAAATTATTATTTTTAAAATTTAGTCCAAATTACTTAAAATCATCCAAAATTTCCAACATAAAATATGTTAACGCAAACAATTCTTTCATATTTCACCATCAAGCATCAAAAATCACAAGTTATCATCAATGGCATAATTCAAAATATTCATCAAAAGCAAAAATTTAAACATGGGTTTTGTAGTACTCAAAGTAATGATCTCAAAAACGTAAAAATTATCAAAAATCGACAAAAAACAAACCTTGAATCGAGCTTGGAAGAATGGCCAAACCTTAGTTTCTCCATTTCTTTTCTTTTATTTCTTGTTTCGGTGAAGAGAAAAAATAATGCATATGGCTTTAGTTTATGTTTTATTATAATTATATGCATTATTTTAATATATAATAACATCTTAATTAATTACTATTATATCCTTTCTAATTAAATAACCATAACACATAATACATGGATACAACCGGCCATTACACATAATTATGGTTTATTTATCACATAAATACTTCAATTTAGAAAGCCATTAACATTTCAGCCCTTATGCTTTAAACTGTCAAATTTTCAATTTACGCGATTAAGTCCTTTTATTAAATCGGACACTCAAACGACAAAATTAAAACACGAAAATTTCACATATATAAATTCACACATAATAAACATAAAAAATAATTTTAAAATATTTTTTTGACTCGGATTCGTGGCCTCGAAACCACCATTCCGACTAGGGTCTAAATCGGGTTGTTAAAGACCTAGTATCTCATCTATCAACTGTTTCTCTTTAATTTGTTCAATCCATAACAACTTAACCTGAAGCTCTGCCAATAGACTACCATCGTCAAACAAACTCAAGCGGGCAAACATAGCCCTTAGGTCAGACATAGCCCAATGGCTTAGTGCGTTGGCTACCACATTAGCTTTGCCAGTGTGGTATTCAATCGTGCAATCATAATCCTTCAGCAGCTCAATCCATCTACGCTGCCACTTTACCCTCCTGCATCAATACACAGCCCAAGCCAACGTGTGATGCATCACTGTAAACAGTAAACTCCTTCCCAGGCTCTGGCTGGATCCAAATAGGGGCCTCCATCAAAACCTGTTTAAGTTTCTCAAAGCTTTCTTGTTGTTTTTCAGTCCAAACAAATGGTACCCCTTTACGCAACAACTTAGTTAGGGGTGCAACAATCAATGAAAACCCCTCAACAAACCGTCTATAGTACCCTGTCAAACCTAGAAAACTTCAAATTTCAGACACTATCTTAGGTGGTTTCCAGTCCAACACAGCTTCAATTTTTCGAGCATCAACCCTAATCCCCTCAGTCGAAACCACATGACCTAGAAAAGTAACTTCTTTCAACCAAAATTTGCACTTGCTGAATTTGGCATACAGTTGCTTCTCCCTCAAAATCTGTAACACAACTCGTAGGTGTGCATCATGTTCATCTTCAGTTCTTGAATACACGAAGATATCGTCTATAAACACTACCATGAACTAATCCAGATAGGGTTAGAATATTCGGTTCATGAGGTCCATGAATGCGGCTAGTGCATTCGTTAACCCACACAGCATCACTAGGAACTCGTAGTGACCATAACGAGTCCTAAAAGTTACCTTGTAGACGTTTGCCTCCTTAACCCTCAGTTGATGATACCCTGAACGGAAATCAATTTTTTAGAAAATCGAGGCTCCTCGGAGCTGATCGAAAAGATCGTCTATCCTTGGCAAAGGGTACTTATTCTTGATGGCTAGCTTGTTCAACTGCCAATAGTTGATGCACATGCGCATGGACCCATCCTTTTTTTCACAAATAACACTGGTGCTCCCCAAGGAGAGACACTAGGTCGAATGAATCCTCAACCTAATAATTCCTAAATTTGAGCTTTAAGTTCCACCAACTCCTTCAGTGCTATTCTATAAGGGGCGATGGACACCAAAGTTGTACCAGGTAGGAACTCGATTTTAAATTCAACTTCTCGATTGGGAGCTAATCCAGGTAGCTCATCGGGAAACACATCATGAAATTCCTTAACTGTTCTCAAATCATTGATAGTAGGACCCTTAAAATCCCCATTACTAATGTAGGCCAAATACACCTCACAGCCTTCACGAACCAACTCCTTGGCCTTAATGCAGAAATTACATTCGATAAATAATCCTGATGCTCCCCAATCACCATCACTTCCTCATCCTCTGGAGTTTTTAGTACCACACGCTTTCCAATACAATCCAAAGTTGCCCGGTGTTTCACCAGCCAATCCATTCCCAAGAGTAGATCGACCTTGCCAAAAGGCAATTCCATCAAATTTGCTAAAAAGGTGACCCCTTGGACCACTACAGGCAAATCCTTAAACAACTCGTTCACTTTTAAAAACTGGCCTAAAGGACTCAACACAGTAACCTCACTTGCAGTAATTTCAAACATACCACCCAATGCCTCTGTCATAGTGCATGCAATGTACGAATGTGTTGACCCAATGTCAATCAATGCAGTATAAGGTACCTCATGAATAAGGAACGTACCGGTTATCATATCTGGGGTGTCTTTGTCCTCTCGGTGATGACAGCATAGACCAAGGCTGGCTGCCTCACCTTGATACGTTCTGCACCTCTACCCGGTGTTCCACGATGAAGTTTAAAACCGTTTCCACCCCTGGTCTGACAATAGCCTCTCGGCGGCTGCTGACCATCCCTCGACGGTGGTGCGTTACCCCTACCAACAGCTTGCATTTGATCTGGCCTTCTGGGACACTCTCTGATACGATGCTCCATGGAACCACAATTCAGACAGGCTCCCGTCCTCCTCTAGCACTCACTTGTATGGCAGTTTCCACAAACTGCACAAGGTGGTAACCCAATAGTAGCAATAGGGGGCCCAGCTCTGACTAGCCCATCCACTCTAGCCCTTTTCTTGGGCCTCTGCACGGCACCAGAAGGCTCTGCGTCCCTTTTATTTTTGCCCTTTTCTCTTTCCCAATTTAGGCGTTCAGTGCGCTTTACATCCTCAGCGATTTTTGCTTTCTCCACCAATGCCACCAAATCTCGCTCCCTCTATGGAGCTATCAATACTCGAAGACTATCTCTAAGGCCGTCCTCGAACAAAACACAGTGCTCATAGTCTGTTGCCACCATTCCTTTAGCATACCGACTAAGTCGCAAGAACTCTGCCTCGTACTCTGCCACAAATCTATCTCCCTGAGTCAAATTTAAGAATTCCCTCCTCCGGGCATCCACATAACTTGTGCCTACGTCTTTCCCTTGGAACGTAGATTTGAAGAATTCCTAAGTTCCCCGGTTAGGCTGAGTGCCCTCTTTCACAGTAAGCCACCACTGGTAAGCTTCCTCTCACAGTAAGGATATCGCACCTTTTAGCTTTTGCTCAGGCGTGTAGTCCAGGTCATCCATTATTCTTTCTATGGCCTCCAACCAATATTCGACCACATTAGGAGCTACTCGTGCGATCCCCTTAAAGATCTCTGCTCCATTCGATCGGAGTCGCTCCAAAATTGACCCACTACTCCCGGAACCAGTATTGGGCCCAGTGACCCTTTCCAGAATCCTTAACATTACTTACGACAAGCGTCATCCCCAGCTGCCTGATCATACAGCCCTGTCTCAGTTACCGGTGAAGCCGATGCCTCTATTGCCTCAACGTTGGGCATATGACCTGAAGCTGAGGATCCTGCCCTAGCACTTCCACGGCCTCTGCTGCGGCCTCTTGCACCCCTTCTAGTGCTCATTATTGCTTCGCATATTACCTGAATTAGAAACTTTATGCAATTTAGCTCATATTTTCAGTCATTAAGCAAATGTTTTATGTAAGTAGGAGTTAAGAGTTGTTTTCGCAGTCGTAGGCTCACTATAGATTTAGTCTCCGACAGTCTCCAGTTACCCTAACTAAAGAGTCTCAGTATAGTCTATAATCTAGAGTAATCCCAGTATTTATCTATAGTAATACAGTTTAGGATAAATTTCAATATCCAGAAAACTTATTGATTCGACGTTGGAGACTCAGTGTGCCACTGATTAAAATCCTCAAAAATGCTTTAATTTGATGTAAAACCCTAAACTCGGCCCAAACATTATGGCCGAGTCTAGTGGCATCACATTGAAGGGTGAATTGTAAATTTTGATGTTGTTGGAAAACCTTGAAAGCGTTTGATCATTCGCGGTTTAAAACAGTATTTTCACAATGGGTTTTCAATTTCAAACAAGCCTCGTTTGAGGAATACTTTAGTTATAAACAGTTATTAATGGAACTTATAGATTAAGGGTTAATTAAAAGTTGTTATTTTGAAAATCTCAATTTTAATATTCATTATTAAATTCTCATGTTTCAAAAACAGCGGAAGCTTTCTCTTTGAAATCGTTTGTATACTTATAGTTGATTTATAAAATGTTATTTTCTTTTTAAAACACGAGCCCTAAATCTAGATATTATGCAATCAATAGTAGAAAAATCCCAAAATTCAAAAAGAGTCCTTATTACAACAAACCCAAATAACAGAAATGTAAATTAAGCAAAGCAAATTAAAATACAAAAATCAAAATTTCGTACTGTGGCCACCTCCGAGTCCTCTGATACGCCGAACCGCCTCACTCTAAGGATTACTTGAGAAATTAAAAAGGGGGTGAGTTTCTAAAACTCAGTGTACTACCTTCATCAGTCAAATAGCATACAACACACCAAACTAGGCCTAAGCCCATTACAATAATGATGGCAATCGAACCTTAGCCCATAGCAGCCTCAATTGGGCCTAAGCCCATATCATAATCAAAATCGGAATACGCAATGCACAAATAAACCCCAACCAACCCTGCACTCCAAATCCTGTCCAACCCTACACTCCTATGAGGATTAAATCGACCCACCCATGCACCGATTGCGACACTAACCAATTTCGCAGCAAAGCTGCCAATCACATAATAGGCTTAAAGTCATTGATAGATCCACAGTCGTCTCAAGTGACAGTGCGATCCTATCAAATCAATTACTCCTTCCAATCAATGATCCCATCCCGTGCAGTATAATATCACATGCATGAATGCAAACATATTATAGAATGGCATACAAAATCGATCACATATCATATAGGGCCATTTTAGTCATTTTTGCCTTTAAGGGCATAACGGTCATTTTTCAGTATGGGGTCTAAGTAGATGTATCGACCCATCTATAAGTCCATAGTCAATCCGCACGACTTGTGCAACCCTTAGCAATCAAATGGTACAATTGGGCCAAAGCCCATTACGTGGCCTAAGTGGGGCCCACACACTCGTGTGGCACGCTAAGCCCAAAACTGCCCTTGGCCATGTGAACGACATGGCTGGCCTTATTATTTCCCAGTCGCCCATGAATTTGGCCCGTGTGGGGCCCAAGAGCTTATTGGGCCCATACGGCCCATTTTGGCCCACGTGGCCAAAAATGGCCCCAAGACCATGAGATCACTCATGGTGGCCTCTGTCGTTGTATCGAATTTACCACATGTGCATTCGTGCGCTCGTGTGACAACCATTCCCATACTTTTGGCTTTTCGGCCTTTCGGCATTTTAGCATTTGCCGATCTACAGTTTGAGTGGTGTCTGTACACACCTGCTTGCGTAACGTGCGATTAAACCTGTGAAAGCCCTAGTTCGACCTAGATCGGTAAGCGGTTTCGTGATCGCTAAATCGAGCCTTTAAAATAGTAATTATTAATTTTCAATGCTTAAATTTTGTGTTAATTGTATGTGTGGAAGTTGTGAATTTGAATTTGACAAAGTCAATATGGTTTTAATGAAAAGGGTTTAGTTGAATAACTTAAAAACTTAGCTAGACATTTTTGGAATGACTAAATTAAGATAGGCTAAAAACAAATGGATTTGCATGTCAATAATCCCCTTAGAAGAAAGTGGCCGGCCATGCATTAGATTTCATTGGTTGTGGCATTATTTTATAATTTATAATTTAAGTTAGTGGGATGATGTCATAAGGAAAAAAATAAATTAATGAAAGAAAGGAAATTTGAGGGAATTGTGTTCTTTTTGCCGTGAATTGAAGAAGGTAGAAAGGGGGAAAGTTTGAAGCTTCCATTCGGTCATACTTGGCTAAATTCTAAGGTAAGAATTCAATGTTTTTACATGTGTTTCTTCAAATTTTTGGTAAATTGGAGTTAGCTACTAAGTTCCTTACCTAGCCCATGTCTAAAATTTGATTTTTTTGGATTGATGTTGGTACATTCGGCCATATTAAAGACTTGAGTGAAGAGATGATATTGAGCTGCAATTTATCAAAATTGTATGCTAAAGAATTAGTACATGTGTATAATTGCCGTATGTACATATAGATTTAAGGAGACGGAAAATAGGTATTAGGTTTTGATATGTTTTATGTGTTAATTTGGATTTCTAATTTTGTTTGATTAAGGGCCGAATGGGGGGGATTTTTGAGAAAAGATTTAGTTAACATTTTGTTTAGTGAGTACAAATGCAAAGTACCGTATATGAGTCAATTGAATTAAAAGTCCATGTTATGCTTAGAGTGATGAATATGTGTAGTTAATTGGGCATTGACATTCGGCTAAGTAGCATTCGGCCATGGAGTGAGTTTTGGGTGAATGAGAGTTTTAAAGAAAAGAAATTAAAGGAGAAGGTAAGGGATGGTGTTGAGAGGAAAATGTTTAGATGTTTTTGTGACATTCGGTCTTGAGAAATTAAGTATAAGGATTTAGTTTTTAAACTTTAATTAGGTATGTGCAATCTCTTGATAAGAACGTGAGAAATAAGCATGAGGTTGGATAATGACATATCAATGTAGACTTATAATGCAAATTGAATTCTATATAGAATGACCGGAGGTGAAACGATTAAGTTTGATTTTGTGAATTTAGTTTTGGCATGAATTCAATCTTATGGGACTAGTATGCGAATAATGTGTGTGTTTATAATGGTTTTTGTTTGAGAAATGACCGAATGAACTATAGGTTATACGTGATAGGATGTAATTCAAATGAATACATATGGTTAGTAGATGATGATTTCGGCAATATGGATTTTAAATCTTAAAATTAAGTGCTGGTCGAGCTTAGTAAATATACGACCCTAACCAGTGTATGTGGGTTTGTAATGAATCAAATTTTATTTCTCTTAGCTCAAGAACACATAGGAACAAATTCGGATAAAGGAAAGGCGAAGGCAGCCGACCAGTAAACTCAAAACAATCATCGACCACTGAGGTAAGTCTTAAGGAACATTGATCTTCATACTACTCAATTCCTTATACGAATTGCGATTTATTTTTGAAATGGTGGAATTGGGCATATAACCTAATGTTTACAAGTCCTAGAAATGTTTGAGAAATATAGATTCGAGTTATGTATCGTTCATATGATTCTTGGCTATTAAATAGGGAAAAGATGTCGTACTTTGTGGGAAAATTTTGAATGAAACAAATGAATATTAGTATGAAATATATTTTGTGTGTGATATCCGGGTTAATCCCGAAGGGCGAATATGCCATTGTGATATCCGGGTTAATCCCGAAGGGCGAATATGCCATTGTGATAGCCGGGTTAATCCCGAAGGGCGATTGCGCCATTGTGATATCCGGGAAAATCCCGAAGGGCTCGTGAGCCATTGAAATAACCGGATTTATTCTGAAGGGTTTCCAAGCCGATGTCGTTTCAAATTAATTATGATCGTTATGGTAAGGAGACCAGGTATTGGCTGTACCATATTGGTGAACAAATTCTGTTAGATTACGGTTTATCGATCATGCCTTGTGGACTTAGAAAAAAAAAATTGTGTGTGGATGTCTTAACGTTATGGCCCTACGCTACGATACTACTTATGCCATATTAAAACTTGGGTATTGTTGACTATAGAATAAATAAGCCAAGTGCTGATAGTTATTTCGTTTTATATAATTATAGTTAACCATACTTGTCGCTTAAAGCTTACTAGGCATTTTAAATGCTTACTCGGTTGTTTTCCTCTTCTGTTTTCCTTCCTTAGATCTCGTTCGCTAGCTACTGTCTCGGGGTTCTTGCTCTTGAAGTCGTCTCTACTATCAAGACACTCTTTTGGTATTTAAATAGATAAACTTTCGAATGGCATGTATAGTATCTTTTTTTTTGTGATCGTTGAGAGTGATACTTTTATTTTTGAAATTGTAAATAAGTAAATATGTGTAGTCATGTGAAAATGGCTTGTCTTTTTGTCATATATGCTATGTATAGTCGATGTGAATGTGTGGATGTTGTTGGTAAATGTTCTTGGAAGTTTTGAGTGAATTATGCTTATATATGAATCAATGCACCCGTTAGTAAGAGTTGACCTATGTTCGGTCATACCTAGGATTAACTACCAAATGAATAGGGTGCTCAGCTTCGAAATTTTTTTAAAATGCTTCATGACATTCGCCTATATCTAAGCTATTCAATTTATTACCATAGGAATTGTAATACTACTTTTAGAAGTATTATTGGATCTTTGCATATTGACAATCCAAGTGCACATGTTCATAATTCCATAAATGTTCAAAACCTTATAAGAGTGGTTGCTAATATCCTTTTTATACATTTATTTTCGAAACTAGTTTTATGTCAAAGCTAGATATCGTAAATTTAGGAGCATGATTCAGTTTTGTTGGATTTAGTTAAAAAAAAAATTTGTACTTGTCTTGTAACGCCTCATGACCCTCCGGCGACGGGTGCGGGTTAAGGGGTGTTACATTTTATTGGTATCAGAGCCAGGTTTAGTCGATTCTCGGACTACCGTAGTAAGTATGAGTTTAGCTATACATGCCATTTAGTGTCAATTTGATAGTGAGATGACTTCTGATATTTGAAATGTGATTTTTGGTATAGAATGGATCCTGAACCCGATCGAACCGTAGCGGACGATGTTGAGAGTGTAGCTCCTGCTCCCGCGCAAGGGACAGCGCCACCTGACTCTCAGCCAAATATGGGTCACCGAGATGATGATATTAGACCAGCTTTTTATGCGATGATGAGTGACTGGTTCGCTCAATTCGCTAGATCAAATCCAGCTGTTCCGCAACCTCCGCCCCCGAATACTCCGTTTTCGACTTTCACGACTCCTCCTGTGACCGATCCAGTGAGATCGAGTAGGCCCCCTGTTGACAAAATTAGAAAATATGGGGCCGAAGAGTTCCGGGCTACCCCTAGTGACGATGCCGAACAAGCCGAGTTTTGGCTCGACAATACCATCCGAGTGTTCGATGAACTGTCCTGCACACCCGAGGAGTGTCTTAAATGTGCGGTATCTCTGTTACGTGACGCTGCCTACTACTGGTGGAATACTCTGGTTTCTGTTGTTCCGAAGGAACGGGTCAACTGGGAATTCTTCCAAAACGAGTTCCGTAAGAAGTACATCAGTCAGAGATTCATCGATCAAAAACGGAAGGAATTTCTTGAACTTAAACAAGGTCAGATGTCAGTGGCCGATTATGAGAGAGAGTTCGTGCGCCTCAGCCGCTATGCCCGCGAGTGTGTATCCTCCGAGGCCATCATGTGTAAGCGTTTTGAGGACGGATTAAACGAAGATATCAGGCTGTTAGTGGGAGTTCTAGAAATTAAGGAGTTCGTCGTACTAGTCGAGCGGGCTTGTAAAGCTGAAGAACTCAGTAATGAGAAAAGAAAAGCCGAAGGTGGAGATAGAGAGTTCCGTAAGAGGTCCGCGGGGAAATCTGTTCAGCAATCGTCCAAGAAGACTAGAGATGACATGGGCCGATCAAAGAATACATCGAATTTTCCTAGATATGAACGTTCTCGACCTCCCGCCAGTTCACGGGCCACCTCCATTGCCAGTGTCGGAAATGAACGTCGGGATAGACTAGATTGCAACTATTGTGGTAAATGGCACCCGGGGAGTTGTAGGCATCGTGACCGCTCTTGCTTCAGATGTGGTTCTGCCGACCATTTTATTAAAGACTATCCGAGAAATGATGAACGCACTCCCGATTCAACTCAGAAACCTAGTGGCGCAGCTTCACGGGGTAGACCACCCCGACGGGGTGGAAATATTAGCGGCAGTCAGAGAGGGACTAAAGATACTGCGGTTAGATCTGAGGCTCGTGCACCTGCCAGAGCGTACGCTATCCGTGCCCGTGAGGAAGCTTCTTCTCTGGATGTTATTACTGGTACTTTCACCCTCTTTAATACTGATGTTATTGCCCTGATTGATCCTGGTTCAACCCATTCATATGTGTGTGAAACTTTAGCCTCCAGTAAGACTCTTCCTGTTGAGTCTACTGAATTTGTAATTCGAGTGTCGAACCCTTTGGGCCGTTGTGTTCTGGTTGATAAAGTATGCAAGAAATGTCCGTTAATGGTTCGAGATTTTTATTTTCCGGCTGACTTGATGCTTCTTCCATTCAACGAATTTGACATTATTCTCGGAATGGACTGGTTGACCGTTCATGACGCAATAGTAAATTGTAAGCGGTAAACTATCGATCTGCGATGTTCTAATAATGAAATAATCCGAATTGAGTCCCTTGATCTAAGTGGGCCACCTGCAATAATTACAACCATGTTAGCTCAGAAATATGTGAGGAAGCGTTATGAAGCGTATTTGGCCTATGTGCTAGATAACAAAGTTACCGATCGAGAACTTGGGATGGTGCCCGTAGTCTGCGAGTTTTCAGATGTCTTTCCCGAAGAATTACCGGGATTGCCGCCGGTAAGAGAGGTCGAGTTCGGTATAGAGTTGATTCCAGGTACGACACCAATTTCGATTGCCCCGTATCGTATGGCACCTACAGAGTTAAAGGAATTAAAATCTCAGCTGCAAGAGTTGACGGATAGGGGTTTCGCGCGACCTAGTTTTTCGCCTTGGGGTGCACCGGTTTTGTTCGTGAAAAAGAAAGATGGGACTATGAGAATGTGTATCGACTATCGACAGCTGAATAAAGCCACGGTAAAGAAAGTATCCATTACCCCAAATTGACGACTTGTTCGATCATTTGAGAGGAGCCTCAGTGTTTTCGAAGATTGACTTGCGATCCGGCTATTATCAATTGAGAGTCAGAGAATCCGACGTACCAAAGACGGCATTCAGAACGAGATATGGTCACTATGAGTTCTTAGTGATGCCGTTTGGACTCACCAATGCCCCTGCCGTATTCATGGACTTGATGAATCGAGTATTTAGGCCGTTTTTGGACTGTTTTGTAGTAGTGTTCATCGATGATATTTTGATCTATTCTCATGATGAGTCAGAGCATACCGAGCATTTGAGGCTGGTACTTCAGACTTTGCGGGATAACCAATTGTATGCGAAGTTCAGTAAGTGCGAATTTTGTTGCGCGAAGTTGGCTTCTTGGGCCATATAGTATCTGCTTCGGGTATTCGAGTCGATCCGAACAAAATTTCAGCTATTCTCGATTGGAAACCTCCTAAAAACATTACCGAAGTTCGAAGCTTTTTGGGACTTGCCGGTTATTACCGACGTTTTGTCAAGGGCTTTTTGATGATTGCAAGTCCACTGACAAGATTGCTGCAAAAAGAGGTCAAGTTCGAGTGGTCGGATAAGTGTCAGAAAAGCTTCGACCAACTGAAAACCCTTTTAACGGAAGCTCCAGTGTTGGTTCAGCCAGAAACCGGTAAAGAGTTTGTAGTTTATAGTGATGCGTCACTGAACGGTTTAGGCTGCGTTTTAATGCAAGAAGGCCGGGTTATTGCTTATGCTTCGAGGCAGTTAAAGCCTCACGAGCGGAATTATCCGACTCATGATCTTGAATTAGCCGCTATTGTTTTTGCTTTAAAAATTTGGCGACACTACCTGTTTGGTGAAAAATGTCACATCTTCTCCGATCACAAAAGTCTCAAGTATCTGATGTCTCAAAAGGATTTGAACTTAAGACAAAGGCGGTGGCTAGAATTGCTAAAAGATTATGAGCTTGTTATTGATTATCACCCGGGGAAAGCTAATGTTGTTGCTGATGCTCTTAGCCGAAAATCCTTATTTTCCTTACGAGCTATGAACGTGAAGCTGACTATGTCAGGAGATGATGTGTTGATTGCCGAATTGGTAGCAAGACCTATACTACTTCAACAGATTAGTGAGGCTCAGAAAACCGACGGCGACTTAGTTGCCAAACGAGTTCAATGTGAGTCAAATGTAGATTCAGCATTTAGGGTTGACGAAAGTGATTGTTTGAGATTTAAAGGCCGATTGTGTGTTCCGAAAAAGTCTGAGCTAGTCTCGATGATTTTGAATGAAGCCCATAGTAGCCGATTGTCGGTTCATCCGGGCAGTACGAAAATGTATAATGATTTGAAGCGACAGTATTGGTGGCACGGCATGAAGAGAGATATCTCTGATTTTGTATCTAGATGCTTAGTATGTCAGCAAGTAAAAGCGGAACATCAGGTGCCGTCGGGATTACTTCAGCCGATTTTGATACCCGAGTGGAAATGGGATCGGGTTACAATGGATTTCGTGTCAGGTTTACCATTGACGCCGAGCAAAAAGGACTCCATTTGGGTTATTGTTGATCGATTAACGAAATCAGCCCATTTCATCCCGGTTTGCACTGACTTTTCGCTTGATAAGTTAGCGGAATTATACGTTTCTCAGATTGTACGATTGCATGGGGTACCGACTTCTATTGTTTCCGATCGAGACCCCCGATTTACTTCTAGATTTTGGAAGAAGCTGCAAGAAGCTTTGGGTACTAAACTTCACTTTAGCACTACTTTTCACCCCCAAACGGATGGCCAATCTGAACGGGTTATTCAGCTACTTGAGGACATGTTGAGATGTTGCATCCTCGAGTTTAGCGGTTCATGGGAAAAATATTTACCCTTGGTTGAATTCGCGTATAATAACAGTTTTCAGACAAGTATTCAGATGGCACCTTACGAAGCTCTTTACGGTCGTAAATGCCGTACTCCTCTATTTTGGACCGAGCTGAGTGAGAATAAGATTCTCGGAGTTGATTTAGTCAAAGAAGCGGAGCAGAAAGTGAGGATAATACGTGACAGTTTGAAAACAGCATCCGATCGTCAGAAATCGTACGCGGACTTAAAGTGTAAAGATATCGAGTACCAAGTTGGTGATAAGGTGTTTCTAAAAGTTTCACCGTGGAAAAAGATACTTCGTTTTGGCTGCAAAGGCAAGTTGAGTCCGAGATTCATTGGGCCGTATGAAATTTCAGAACGGATTGGACCGGTTGCTTATAGACTGATTTTGCCCCCTGATCTTGAAAAGATCCACAATGTATTCCATGTATCGACGCTTCGACGCTATAAATCCGATCCTTCGCATGTGTTAAATCCGTCCGAGGTTGAAATTCAACCTAATTTGAGTTATGAGGAAGAACCTATCCGTATTTTAGCTCGAGAGGTTAAAGAATTACGAAGCAAGAGGGTTCCGTTAGTAAAAATATTATGGCTCAAGCATGGGATCGAGGAAGCAACTTGGGAGCCCGAGAATACTATGAAAGAACGATATCCAAATCTATTTTCGGGTAAGATTTTCAGGGACGAAAATCCGTTAAGGGGGAGGGAGTTGTGACAGCCCTAGTTCGACCTAGATCGGTAAGCGATTTCGTGATCGCTAAACCGAGCCTTTAAAATAGTAATTATTAATTTTCAATGCTTAAATTATGTGTTAATTGCATGTGTGGAAGTTGTGAATTTGAATTTGACAAAGTCAATATGGTTTTAATGAAAAGGGTTTAGTTGAATAACTTAAAAACTTAGCTAGACATTTTTGGAATGACTAAATTAAGATAGGCTAAAAACAAATGGATTTGCATGTCAATAATCCCCTTAGAAGAAAGTGGCCGGCCATGCATTAGATTTCATTGGTTGTGGCATTATTTTATAATTTATAATTTAAGTTAGTGGGATGATGTCATAAGGAAAAAAATAAATTAATGAAAGAAAGGAAATTTGAGGGAATTGTGTTCTTTTTGCCGTGAATTGAAGAAGGTAGAAAGGGGGAAAGTTTGAAGCTTCCATTCGGTCATACTTGGCTAAATTCTAAGGTAAGAATTCAATGTTTTTACATGTGTTTCTTCAAATTTTTGGTAAATTGGAGTTAGCTACTAAGTTCCTTACCTAGCCCATGTCTAAAATTTGATTTTTTTGGATTGATGTTGGTACATTCGGCCATATTAAAGACTTGAGTGAAGAGATGATATTGAGCTGCAATTTATCAAAATTGTATGCTAAAGAATTAGTACATGTGTATAATTGCCGTATGTACATATAGATTTAAGGAGACGGAAAATAGGTATTAGGTTTTGATATGTTTTATGTGTTAATTTGGATTTCTAATTTTGTTTGATTAAGGGCCGAATGGGGGGGATTTTTGAGAAAAGATTTAGTTAACATTTTGTTTAGTGAGTACAAATGCAAAGTACCGTATATGAGTCAATTGAATTAAAAGTCCATGTTATGCTTAGAGTGATGAATATGTGTAGTTAATTGGGCATTGACATTCGGCTAAGTAGCATTCGGCCATGGAGTGAGTTTTGGGTGAATGAGAGTTTTAAAGAAAAGAAATTAAAGGAGAAGGTAAGGGATGGTGTTGAGAGGAAAATGTTTAGATGTTTTTGTGACATTCGGTCTTGAGAAATTAAGTATAAGGATTTAGTTTTTAAACTTTAATTAGGTATGTGCAATCTCTTGATAAGAACGTGAGAAATAAGCATGAGGTTGGATAATGACATATCAATGTAGACTTATAATGCAAATTGAATTCTATATAGAATGACCGGAGGTGAAACGATTAAGTTTGATTTTGTGAATTTAGTTTTGGCATGAATTCAATCTTATGGGACTAGTATGCGAATAATGTGTGTGTTTATAATGGTTTTTGTTTGAGAAATGACCGAATGAACTATAGGTTATACGTGATAGGATGTAATTCAAATGAATACATATGGTTAGTAGATGATGATTTCGGCAATATGGATTTTAAATCTTAAAATTAAGTGCTGGTCGAGCTTAGTAAATATACGACCCTAACCAGTGTATGTGGGTTTGTAATGAATCAAATTTTATTTCTCTTAGCTCAAGAACACATAGGAACAAATTCGGATAAAGGAAAGGCGAAGGCAGCCGACCAGTAAACTCAAAACAATCATCGACCACTGAGGTAAGTCTTAAGGAACATTGATCTTCATACTACTCAATTCCTTATACGAATTGCGATTTATTTTTGAAATGGTGGAATTGGGCATATAACCTAATGTTTACAAGTCCTAGAAATGTTTGAGAAATATAGATTCGAGTTATGTATTGTTCATATGATTCTTGGCTATTAAATAGGGAAAAGATGTCGTACTTTGTGGGAAAATTTTTGAATGAAACAAATGAATATTAGTATGAAATATATTTTGTGTGTGATATCCGGGTTAATCCCGAAGGGCGAATATGCCATTGTGATATCCGGGTTAATCCCGAAGGGCGAATATGCCATTGTGATAGCCAGGTTAATCCCGAAGGGCGATTGCGCCATTGTGATATCCGGGAAAATCCCGAAGGGCTCGTGAGCCATTGAAATAACCGGATTTATTCCGAAGGGTTTCCAAGCTGATGTCGTTTCAAATTAATTATGATCGTTATGGTAAGGAGACCAGGTATTGGCTGTACCATATTGGTGAACAAATTCTGTTAGATTACGGTTTATCGATCATGCCTTGTAGACTTAGAAAAAAAAAATTGTGTGTGGATGTCTTAACGTTATGGCCCTACGCTACGATACTACTTATGCCATATTAAAACTTGGGTATTGTTGACTATAGAATAAATAAGCCAAGTGCTGATAGTTATTTCGTTTTATATAATTATAGTTAACCATACTTGTCGCTTAAAGCTTACTACATTTTAAATGCTTACTCGGTTGTTTTTCTCTTCTGTTTTCCTTCCTTAGATCTCGTTCGCTAGCTACTGTCTCGGGGTTCTTGCTCTTGAAGTCGTCTCTACTATCAAGACACTCTTTTGGTATTTAAATAGATAAACTTTCAAATGGCATGTATAGTATCTTTTTGTTTTGTGATCGTTGAGAGTGATACTTTTATTTTTGAAATTGTAAATAAGTAAATATGTGTAGTCATGTGAAAATGGCTTGTCTTGTTGTCATATATGCTATGTATAGTCGATGTGAATGTGTGGATGTTGTTGGTAAATGTTCTTGGAAGTTTTGAGTGAATTATGCTTATATATGAATCAATGCACCCGTTAGTAAGAGTTGACCTATGTTCGGTCATGCCTAGGATTAACTACCAAATGAATAGGGTGCTCAGCTTCGAAATTTTTTTAAAATGCTTCATGACATTCGCCTATATCTAAGCTATTCAATTTATTACCATAGGAATTGTAATACTACTTTTAGAAGTATTATTGGATCTTTGCATATTGACAATCCAAGTGCACATGTTCATAATTCCATAAATGTTCAAAACCTTATAAGAGTGGTTGCTAATATCCTTTTTATACGTTTATTTTCGAAACTAGTTTTATGTCAAAGCTAGATATCGTAAATTTAGGAGCATGATTCAGTTTTGTTGGATTTAGTTAAAAAAAAAATTTGTACTTGTCTTGTAACGCCTCATGACCCTCCGGCTACGGGTGCGGGTTAAGGGGTGTTACAAAACCACTCGTACCTAACCTATAATCCAACAAAACACTTCGTTAGCTAATCTTTAATTAGGGTTAATCACTTCATCTCTTAACCAAAACACATCTTCCTTACCTTGGCTGAACGCAATCCTTAATTCCCCTAAGACCACTGAACAGGATCGGTTCCACGCCCTTATCAAAATTCTGTAGTGTAACAGATCCTATTAAATAAAGATATTCAAAAGTGTGGCTTAAATCCATATATAACCGACATCACACACATATAGCACATTTGGCCAAACCCAGTATTCTGACAATTGTTCTTGTAATATCCCGAATTAGGGCCTAATCGGAATAGTGGTTTTGTGACCACAAATCCGAGGTAGAAATAATTATATTATAATTATTTTGATGTTTATGATATGATTTTATGATGGTGTGAAAATTTCGTGAAGAAATTCTAAGCGTAAAGTGCTTAATTTGGAGTTAGGGATTAAATCGAATAAGTTGCAAAACTTGCATTCTAGAAGTTTTTAGTATGAAATTGCTTTGAAATATTAATTAGGAGGTCTTAAATGGTAATTAGACCAATTTTAAGTTCATGGACAAATTAGGACATGGGAGGAATTTTTGAAAGTTTAGTAAGGAGGGGTATTTTGGTCATTTGGTTATTAACATGAATTAAAAGGGAAAAATAACACAAAATTGTTATCATCTTCATTTGGTTGCTGCCGAAACTTGCTCTCTCCATAGCTAGGGTTTCTTCAACTTTCAAGTTTCATAGTAAGTGCATCTAAGCCCCGTTTTTAAAGATTTTTACGTTTTTGAGATCCCGGTAGCTTGATAAAGCTTATGTTAGCATTATTTTAAGTTAGGGTTCACATTTGGAAAAATACCCATAGGTGAAATTTGTGTATTTTGATGTTTTATGATAGAATATGAGGTTTTAAATTATGTTAGACAACTTGTGCTACTCGGTTTTGAGCAAAAACGAGTAAAACGGCTTAATCGGTAAAAAAAATACATATTGTTCATAAGTATGTGTTTTAGAGGGAATTTGAGAATTCTAATGGTAAATAAATGATCAGCATGTCTTAAAACATAAGAATTTGTGATAAAGTAAATTTCCGAGCTTTGGGGCAAAAGTGTAAATATGCAAAAGTTTAGGGGCAAAATTGTAATTTTTCCAAAATTTGAATTAAGGTCTAATTTTAAAATGTGAATATTAAACAAGCTAAATGTGTTATTTTAGATCAAGAAAGACGTGGAATCGACCTCAATCGGGGAAAAGAAAAGATTACGGACTAAATTGCAAAATCGTTGTATTTTGGTACTAAGGTAAGTTCATGTGTAAATAATGTAACATAATCATTATTTTTAAGTTAATTGATGTTATTTATATGATATGCTGAATTTTTATCATGAAATATATGCTTTGTGGTTATTTTTGAACAATATGCAAATTATATGTGCTACTTGTTAAATATAAATTGCTACCGAGTATTGGTTCCGGTATTATGTGGAAGACGGCAAGGATAAGTGATCGAGGAAAATCCCGTTTGAACCTTAGGAATAGATTAGGATACAAGTGACATGTCACTAGGATGGTTGGGCACCCGAACTCGTTGAGTTGAGTCCGAGTTCACTTATGGGTGCGAATGTCCGAACTCGTTGAGTTGAGTCCGAGTTCGTGAAATGTAACTAGGCATCCGAGCTCGTTGAGTTGAGTCCGAGTTCACTTATGGATGCGAACGCCCGAGCTCGTTGAGTTGAGTCCGAGTTCACTTATGGGCGGGTTACATGATGGATTGATTACATATGTGGCATTTATGTGCAAATGATCCGTGTATCCGAGTTATATTCCGATGTGTTCAACGGGTAAAATTCTAGCGGAATGGAAGAATACTCAAGGTGTAAGTGACAATTCAGTAATGTTGAGAAATGGCCACATTGGACAGGTATGTACTTAACCCTCGGGTTGAAATTCGACACAACAACAAAGATGTGGTAAGATGAAGTATGATGATTAGAATGGTGACATATGTTTGGTGATGCTATGTTAATGTTGTTTGGCATAATGACTTTGTTATGTTACTTGTTATTTGCATGTGAACTTACTAAGCATTTATGCTTACTCCCTCCTTTTTATTCATTGTAGTTTTGGACAAGCCGGCTCGAGAATTGGGATAGGTCGAAGACTCGATCACACTATCCGAAGGACTTTTTGGTAAACGGTTTATAGAACTTAGAATGGCATGTATAGCAATATACCTACTATGTGTAAATAATCTTGTGATATGGTGGTGTTTGGTTGAGGAAATGCTTGACAATGATGAGTCATTTAAATGGCCAATATAGGTTATGTTTGATGTCATGAAAGAATAATAGATTAATTAGTACATGGAAGCTTTTATGAAAATGGAACTAGCCATAAAACAGAACATTGCAGCAACACTGACGTGAGTTTGAAAATTCACTAAAAATCATAGAAATCAAATTTGGTAATTTATTAGTTATGAAATTGAAGCTTATTGTGTCCATTTTCATATGGAAGAAGCAAAATAGGTAAAGGAGTTACACGTTAGGAGATATTTGAGTTTTAGTGAGACAGGGCCAGAACGATTTCTGGATCCCCTATTCTAATTTTGAAAATTCACCATAAATTGTACAAAAATAATTAGGAGGTGTATTTTATATGCTTAGAATCCTTATTGAATCTAGTTTTAAGAGAGATAAACGGCACAATTATATGAGTTTTGTACAGAGAGAAAAGTGGTCCGTAGTAAACAGAGGTCAGTACAGTCAAGTTCTGAAACAGGGGCAACTTTAACTAATAAACTGTACTAATCGGCCCAGCCAAAAATTCTAGAAAAAAATTAGTGAATAGATATATGAGTATAGATTCAGGGAAAATTTACGGATCTTGATTTCGAGTTTCGTAACTCGAGATATGATTTTTCGAGCGACCATGGCGCAGGAGATAGTTTATTCCGAAAATGAAAATAGTTTTTGTAAAGTTGTTTAAAATGATAAATTACGTTTAGTGACGCCTCAAGCTCGACTCCGGTGACGGTTTTGGGCGTGGGGACGTTACAGTTCTTACCTTGCCTGAACGATCAACAATAATAAAGGTTTCATTGCTTCCAACCACCTGCGACCGTTCACACCTCTGACAACCCTAAGCCCAATGATGGTCATATTACAGAGAAGAGATGAACTTTACAACTAAAAGGCGTAAAGGAAAGGCATTCGGTTATAAAGGAAATAACCAATCGAAGTAGAGTGATTGAGAAACGAAAGAATAAAGAACAAATACCTACCGATTGTCAAACTCTTTACAAAACCGCAATAGAGAAGGACAGAACTATGTTACGGCTAAGGAATAACTCACAGGATGAAGTGAATATGACCAACAGAAAAAGATTATGGGTATTCAACCTAGCCAGAATTGGAGAATGGAAACGAACAAAAGACTGAGAAACAAATAGGAAGATTCGGCTAAGGCAGAAACTGATTGAAAAAGAAATGAGTAGGGAAAACTGCTTGATTCGGTCAAAAACAACAAAGTAATCGGTTTTGTGCAAATGAAAAGCACTGAAAAAATTGAAAGAGTAATTAGAAGTGTTCGGTTTAGAGGTGAAAGGATTAGAAGGGAAGGGAAAAGAAATTAAGAAGAGAAGAAGTGAGAGAGAAATAAACCAAGGGTTGAGCAAGTAGATACGGTACAAAAGATGGCCCAAATGGTAATGCTATTTCGGCTAAAATGCAGAGTGAATGTAATATCCCGAATTAGGGCCTAATCGGAATAGTGGTTTTGTGACCACAAATCTGAGTTAGAAATAATCATTTTATAATTATTTTGAGGTTTATGATATTATTGCATGATTGTGTGAAAATTCCGTGAAGAAATTCTATGCATAAAGTGCTTAAGTTGAAATTAGGGACTAAATCGAATAAGTTGCAAAACTTGCATTCTAGAAGCTTTTAGTATGAAATTGCTTTGGAATATTAATTAGGAGGTCTTAAATAGAAATATGACCAATTTATAAAATTTTGGACAAAAATGGGCTTGTACATGAAAAATTACAAAGAAAGACATTAAGGGCATTTTTGTCAAATGGTAAAGGTGTTAAATTGAAATGTGTTTTATTTATATTTTTATGGTTTACATTTATATGAAATTATTTTGTAAAAAAGTTTTGTACGAAAATTTCGACGTTTGGGCACTCAATTTAGTCAAAAGGACTAAATTGTAAAAAGTGCAAAAGTTGAGTTCTATATGTTAGAGGTGCCAATTGTTATGAAAATTTAAATTGGAGGTCCTTAAATGGTAATTATACCATTGGTTAATTTATTGGACAAAAATGGACATGAAATGGGTGAAAAAATATTTTTAAGTTAGGGGCATTTTGGTCATTTAGTGATTAAATGAATTAAAAATCAAATTAAACGCCAATTTTTGCTCATCTTCTTCCTCAAGGCTGAAAATAGCATGGAGAAACCATGGCTAGGGTTTTTCAAGCTTCCAAGCTCGATTGTAAGTCCGTTCTAGCCCTGTTTTTAATGATTTTTACGTTTTTGGAATCCCGCTAACATGATTTCTTTATTTCTACCATTTATTTGAGCTAGGGTTTGATTTCAAAAATTGACCCATGTTGAATAATTGTGTATTTTTATGTTTTATGATAGAATATGAGGTTTTAAATTATACTAAAAAACTTGTGCTACTCGGTTTTAAGTAAAAACGAGTAAAACAGCTTAATTGGTAAAAATACCTATTGTTCATAAGTACATGTTATAGTGGGAATTTGAGGTTGCTGTTGGTAAATAAATGATCAGCATGTCCTAAAACAAAGGAATTATGGAAAAAGTTTAATTTTCGAGCTTTGGGGCAAAAGTGTAAATATGCAAAAGTTTAGGGGCAAAATAGTAATTTTCCAAAGTTAGAGTTAAGGACTATTTTGATAATTGTGAGTATTAAATAAGCTAAATGTGTTATTTTAGATCAAGAAAGACGTGGAATCGACCTTAATCAAGGAAAAGAAAAGATTATGGACTAAATTGCAAAATTTCTATATTTTGTACCGAGGTAAGTTCATGTGTAAATAAGGTAACATAATTGTTATTTTAAATGATTTAATGTTATTTATATGATATAATACTTATTATCATGAAATGTTATGCTTTGTGAATTATTATTTAGTAATATGCAAATTATGTGAGCTATTTGATAAATGTGAAATGCTACCAAGTATCGGTTCCGACATTTGAGGAAGACGACAAAGATGTGCGATTGAAGAAAATCCCGTTTGAACCTTGGGAATAGATTAGGATACAAGTGACATGTCACTAGGATGGTTGAGTTCCGAACTCGTTGAGTTGAGTCCGAGTTCACCTAGGGATGCGAACACCCGAGCTCATTGAGTTGAGTCCGAGTTCGCTTATGGGCAGGTTACATGGTAGCTTGGCTACGTAAATTCCGTAGGCTATTGAGTTTGTCTAGCTACGGATATGACACTTATGTATGTGCAATTCGTGTATCTGAGTTATATTCCGATGTGTTCAACGGGTAGATTTTTAAATGAATAGTGAGAACTCCTAAACGAACGAGGTATGTTGGAAAGTAAGGTGAAAAAGGAAATTGAACACGTATGATCTTAAACTTCAAGTGGAGAACTTGGTAAGATAAGATTGTGGAAAGATAGTAAGTATACTTGTGCCATGAATGTTTTAATGATACTTATACAATTGGTGTTTATGTTGATTTGCATAGTCATGTTACTTGTTATTTACATGTGAATTTACTAAGCATTTATGCTTACTCCCTCCTTTTCATTCATTGTAGTTTTGACAAGCCGGCTTGGAAATCGGGAAGGGTCAAAGGAACGATCACACTATCCGGGACAATTTGGTATAATGGCTTGTATTTTGAATATGGCATGTATAGCATTGTAATCATTCTGTGTGAATAACCTTATGATATGGTGATGGTTTGGTAAGGAAATGCTTGGAAATGATTAGCCATTGGAATGGCCAATCTAGATCATATTTGGTGTCATGTATGTTTAATGTGCTACTTGGTTCATGAAAATCCATGAAAATGTGAACTTTGTTATAAACCAGAATTTTACAGCAGTAATGACGTGAGTTTGAAAATTCACTAAAAATAGTAAAGATATGATTAGATGGTGAATAAATATTAAATTGAATCTTATTGTGTCTATTTTCATATGGAAGAAACGAAACAGGTAAAGGAGTTGTCTTTTATGAGTTATTTGGGTTTTGGTGGAATAGCTTTAGAGTGATTTTTGAATCCCCTATTCTGACTTTAGAAATTCATCAAACATTATAAAAAAATAATTAGGAGTCATGCTATATATGTACAGATTCCTTATTGAGTCTATTTTTAATAGAAATAAACAGCATAGCCTTTTAAATTCTGTATAGAGAGAAAAGTGGTTTGTAGTGAATAGAGGTCAAAGAAGTCGAACACTGAAATAGGGTAAACTTTAACTAATAAACTGTACTAATTGGCCCATCCAAAAATTCTAGAAAAACATTAGTAGATAGATATATGAATCTAGTTTCAATAAAAATTTATGGATATTAATTTTGAGTTTCGTAATTCGAGATATGATTTTTTTAGCGACTGTGATGCAGATTGATAGCTTATCACAAATGCTGAAATAAATGGTTTAAAATCGTTTATGTGATAAATTAAGTTTAGTAACACCTCAAGCTCGACTCTGGCGACAGTCTCGGGTAAGAGGGCGTTAAAATGAAACTGAAAGTAGAGAATCTTGAAATCAAGTGGGAAAAGTGACAAAAACGAAGGAAGAAAACGAGAGAACTACACTAGCAAGGTTTGGGTATCACAAGAACAACACTCCAAAAATTGAAAAATGCACAAAACCAAACTCTATGCATACCTATTGCCCCATTTCAGCTCCAACTTCCCAACAAATCAAATCCCCTTGATTATCTTCCCCTTATCACTCCATAATCCACTCCTTAATTCACTCACTTGACCAATTCAAACCTCACTCAGCAGAATTCGAATCCATTACAACTACTAGCCATCCCAAGATGCAAAATAAATACCCAAAACTCATTCCAAGACTCAAACCTCAAACCTCTTTGCCACACTTGTAACACCACCTTGCCACTAGACCACATGCTTCCTTGTGTCACATTTTAGTCTCAATTATTTAAAAGGCTTACCACCTCAGGGTTCCTTTAAGTGCTTAAAACAAAAATTCTCCATATGCCAAAGCTCAAACCCAGGACTTCATAGAAACCCCCAACACTCCAAAATCCCTAACCCAACAGTACTAACATGCATTTTTAGCCACAGTACACAAAATTTAAAAGCTCAAGTTTTTGGGGCGTTACACACGGTGTGTTGGTGGTACAGAGTGAGGTGTGTTGGCTGGATTGGGGTGGGATTACATGCATCATGCACTCTACATACTGCATTCTAATTTTGTTTCTGTTATAGGCTAAGGCCAATGATTACGGTAGTGGGCTTAAGCCCCAGACTATTCTTATATTCTGTTATCTGACTGACTATTTTAATATTAGGGGATTACACACTGAGTTTTCGTAAACCCACCCCATTTTTAACTGTGTAGGTAATCCCCAGCATTAGGTGGATCAGTGCTGCGAGGGACTCGAGGCTGGCCACACTACTGCTTCCGTTTTATTCTATTGAGCTTTTCTTTACATTTAAATTCTATTTTGGGTTTTTGGTGTAATAAGGCCTCTCTCTAAATTTTTTTTTAATTTGGGTTCTTATTTATCATAATTTATATCTGCTAAAAGTAGAACGCGCTTTTCCAAAATATTAACTGTTTTCAAAATGTCACATTTCTGCAACACAAAGTTTAAGCTTCCGCAACAAACATTGATTTTAAAGTGCAACAACATTTGAATTTGATAAACAAATTTTCGATGAAGTCGTAATAAGAGACTTTATAATTAACAAAGAGGCTTTAACCTTCAAACGGGTTTTTATCAACAAGATCGAGATTTCAAAAATGAACTCCAATGTGACATCGCCGGATTCGGGCCTAACTCTAGGCAAGGTTTGGGGCGTTACAAAAGCAGTGCTAAAGTGCAGTTTAGTACTTGGTGCATCTTGCAGTTTCTTCCAAAATCATTATGTAAACCTTGGATCTCTATACGAAACAATAGAAATAGGTACTCCGTGCAATCTCACAATCTGAGAAACATATAACTCAGCAAGCTTATCAAGCGAGTAATCTGTACGGACCGGAACAAAATGATTCGATTTTGTCAATCTATCCATAATAACCTAAATTGCATCTTTCTCATTCAGTGTCAACGGTAAACCAGATAAAAAATCCATCGTGACTCTGTCACATTTCCACTCAGGTATCATGATCGGCTGAAGCTGTAACACCCCAAGACCCGTATATGTCGCCAGAGGGTCGAGAGGCATTACCTGACATTCCCACAAACAACCAAACAAATACTCGTACAATATGTTCAAACGTTTATGGAAAAGACTATTCATGCAATTCAAAAACTCAAACCGAAATCCATACATGTCCCTAGGTTAATGATAAAAATTCGCACCTAGCTACTGAAAACCTTTACTTTTCAACTTAAAAAGACATCTACGGAATTCTCTTCCTTTTTAATTGTGCGTATAACTAAAATCAATTAGTAACCAAATTTCTGATAGCAATAGCCGAATATACTAACTTAATTATAAGACTTATTCAAACTAAACATATCTAATCATTTAGCCATTAAACTTATTTAACAAATTTCGGAAGTGATGGTTTATCAAAGAACTTAGCTGGATCTTTTAATGACGTGGTAACTACCATCTAGTCATACTAAGCATTTTTACTATTGAAACTTATAATACTTCATTCAAAATACATTCATAACTAGAGTGGGAGCAAGCCATATTCACATGGCATAAACATATATATACATACTCAAAAATAAAGATTTCTTAATTTAACGACCATGAAATACTTCCTATACATGCCATTCACAATGTTTAACTACTAAGTACCGAAAAGATTTTGATAGCGTGGATGACTTCGATCTTGAGACTCCCGAGACCGTAGCTAACGAACGAGATCTATAAAATAGAGAAATAACAGAAACAGAGTAAGCATTTCTATGCTTAGTAAGTCGTAAGTAATAAAATCATTAAAAGATCAAAGCATAATAGTCTTAAAGCATGTCATCTCCTCTTTGGCCGAATGTAAAAATAACAAAATATATTACCATTGATCGTTTTATATCATTTCAAATATCCTTACAAATAAATTCATATCACATGAATGATTCCTTTTATCTAACAAACTTCGTCATTTGGCCGATTGAAATCAATGCAATTACTTGACTAAATTTTTACATAACGCCTTATCACATATACATGTTATTTTACCCTTCAACCACCTATATTCACAAACTCAAAGCAATTCTCATCTTAATACTATTAGCATCGAAGTTCATATATCATAAGTAATTCATGGATTTTCATATAATCTCAAACAATGACCAGAGTATTGCTAACCGAATAAATATTCACAATCTAAAACGAATCAAATTCACGGACAAGTGTGGGGTACGCACCTAAATAACTTAGGGTAGTAAGCATGTTAGTTAACAATATTACGGTAAAAATCAATTATTTCCAATGTATATGCCTTCGGGCTTGGCCCGATTATAAATTTAGTGCTAAGGCCTTTCGGGACTTAGCCCGGAATATAACACTGGCATGAATGCCCTTCGGGATTAAGCCCGGATACAACACTGGCTCAAATGCCCTTCGGGACTATGCCCAGATATAACACTGGCTCAAATGCCCTTCGGGACTATGCCCGGATATAACACTGGCTCAAATGCCCTTCGGGACTATGCCCGGATCATAGCACAGATGCGTATATATATTTGGATTCGTAACTTAATACAAAACATGGCACTTTCATTACATAGTCGGTCAATGGCATTTAAATAAGTCGCACATTAAATTGTTTTCAATGCCTTCATAAATCTAAGAAACTTTCGGCTATATTATTTTGAAACTTAAAGCTTAGAACTTACAACTTACCTCGATGGTTGATAATGTTTCACGAACCGACTATTCCACCACCTTTGCCTTTCCTTTGTCCGATTGTGACTCTCTTAGCTCTTGAGCTAAAATAATCAAGTTTACCGTTCAAAATCTATTACCGAAATCATATAATTATTATTTAATTAATCTAAGCTTAACCGAATACACATATATATATACAACTCATTCACAAACTTTCTCAATATACTTTTACTAGATGTACTCACTTACAAAAATCAAAAATTTTCATATAAGCCGAAACCCATTTGCCGTTTCAAAATCACAAAGTCATTGTGAGACTAATTATAAGCATTATACAAAATTCACACTTGGTTTTCACTCACTAGATCATTCGGCCCCAACATGAATTTATAACACATATGTTTTCTATTTCAAAACATCAAAACACCAAAGGCAGTCACATAACTACACTAGCCAAGTGCTATTTATCACCTAATTCATCCTTCAATTTATCACAACTAAGCAAAGAACTTACTCTTGCATTAGTTAAAGCACATTCGGTCATTCAAATAAAACAACCAATTCAACATTCGATTATCTTTACCCAAGCATCTATGACTTATCCAAATTTTCATTTTCTAAATATCATAATCGAATTTATAAGTTAACAAACATAGTTCACTATTTTCTATTTTCAATTTCTTATTAACACACAATTGGTTCATAAACACTTTAATGGATTTTCGGCAATTATTAATGTATGTATCTAAACTCTAAAGCACTTTAAGTTCATTACACAAATCAGCACCCCACATAACAACCATATAAAAACATGTTAATATAAATTCTTTAATAGCCGTGCAGCCTCCTAGTACACACACCCACATTTTCCCCAAGTTCCTTATTTCTCTATTCGGCCAACACCAAATTGTTAACTAGTATAATCAAATTCATCTAAACCATCACTATGTCTCATTTTTGACATGTTTAAACCTCCCCTATTCACCCAAACTCCTAAAGACCTAGACGTCACCATTTCTCATACTCAAGGTCATGGCCGAATGCCCAATTCACTATAAAACTCAAAATTCCAAAATGGGCTAAACTAAACACTTGATTTTTAATCACATTATAGAAATTCAAATGAAATAACAAAGATTTCATACCTTAATCAAGCCAACAATGAATGGCCGAATGACAAACTTTCTTCTTCTTCTTTCGGCAAAATGGAAGAAAAACAAAAATGATGAATAATCCTTTACTTTGTTATTTTCACCACTTTTCTTTTATTATTTAATTTCCATTATGCTAACCACCAATTACTAATTTCTTATAATAGAAAATGTCAAAATAATCATTACTAATGGTGCATGGCCGGCCACTTTCAAATAAAAAAAAAGAAAATTGACATGCAAACCCAATTATCACAAACTTTCCTTATTTTAGTCATTAAAAATTGTCCATCTAAGTTTCTAAGTTTCTCAACTAAGCCCTTGTTAATAAATTCACATCTAATTTGTCAAATTCAAGCATAAAGAAAAAATTTCGCACACACATTTAGCACATAATTTAGACATAGGAAATTAAATCAACTAGTTCAAGGTTTCGGTTTAGTGGTCCCGAAACCACTTCCCGACTAGGGTCAAAAAATAGAGCTGTCACTGAAGCAATCCAGAAGGTACCTGATTCTCAGTTTTTACTTGCTGACAGACTAAACATTTCGAAACAAAGTCAGAAATGTCTCGTTTCATACCATGCCACCAGTAAAGCTGTTTAGGATTATTATACATTTTCGTACTACCCGGGTGAACAGATAACCGACTATTATGAGCGTCATTCAAAATCATCTGAATTAACTCTGGATTTTTCAGAACTCATATTTGGTTTCTGTACCTCAGACAATCCTCAACATCAACTTGAAACTCTGAATCAACATTCGAATCACATTGAGCCCGCTTTATTATCAAATCATTATCGATTTTTTGAGCTTCGCAAATTTGCTGAATAAATAACGGCTTTGCTTTTAACTCAGTGATTATCAACCCATCATCAGACATGGCCATATGCGCATTCATTGCACGTAGAGTAAATAGTGATTTTCAGCTTAAAGCATCAGCGACAACATTAGCTTTTCTCGGATGATAGTTAATCACAAGCTCGTAGTATTTTAGCAACTCTAACCATCGACGCTGTCTCAAATTCAGATCTTTCTGAGTCATCAAATATTGCAGGCTTTTTTTATTTGAATAAACATGACATTTCTCACCGAACAGATAGTGGCACCATATTTTCAATGCAAACACAATAGCTACCAATTCTAAATAAGGTGTCAAATACTGCTTTTCATGCAGCTTTAACTGTCTCAAGGCATAAGCTACAACCTTGCCTTCCTATATCAAAACACAGCCCAAACCATTTAAAGATGCATCACTATAGATAACAAATTCTTTACCCGATTCTAGCTAAACTAGTGCTGAAGCTTCGGTCAAAAGGGCTTTCAACTGATCAAAACTTTTCTGGCACTTTTTTGACCACTCAAACTTAACATCTTTCTGAAGTAGCTTTGTCATCGGGGTTGCAATCATAGAGAAACCTTTCACGAACCGTCTGTAGTAACCAGCAAGTCCTAGAAAACTTTAGACTTCAAAAATATTTCTCAGAGGTTTCCAATCAAGTATAGCCAAAATCTTACTTAGATCAACCAAAATACTCGAAGCTGATACAACATGTCCCAGAAAACTGACTTCGCATAACCAGAACTCACATTTACTGAACTTCACATACAACTGTTTATCTTGCAAAGTCTGTAACACAAGTCTCAGATATTCGGCATGCTCAGTTTCATCACGAGAATAGATCAAAATATCATATATAAGCACAACCACAAACCAATCTAAATATTGTATGAAGATCCCGTTTATGAAATCCTTGAAAACAGCAGGTGCATTAGTAAGTCTGAAAGGAATAACTAGAAACTCATAGTGTATGTACCTCATTCAAAAAGCAGTTTTCGGCACATCGGAGTCTTTAACTCGTAGCTAATAGTAGCCTGATCTCAAATCTATCTTCGAAAACACTATAGCCCTTTTTAACTAATCAAACAGGTCATCAATCCATGGCAATGAATATTTATTCTTTATGGTTACCTTATTAAGTTGTCTGTAGTCAATGCACATTCTCATAGTTCCATCTTTCTTTTTCACAAACAAAACCGGTGCACCCCAGGGAGAGAAACTCGATCGCGTGACACCTCTATCTGTCAACTCTTGTAACTAGCTTTCAATTCTTTTAATTCGGTCGGTGTCATTCTGTGTGGAGCTATCAAAATCGAAGTTGTCCACTAACTCAATACCAAACTCTACCTCTCGGATAGGTGGCAAACCCAGCAATTCTTCAGGAAACACATCCGGATACTTGCACACCATTGGTACGGATTCAATCTTCTTTCCAGTCACTTAACTATCAAGCATATATGCAAAGTAAGCTTCACAACCCTTTCTCACATATTTTTGAGCTAACATCGAGGATATCACTGCCAGTAAACCATTCAGATTATTAGATTCAATCCGAATAATCTCATCAATCTGGCGCATAAATCAATAGTCTTTCTTTTGCAATTTACTACAGCATCATGCAAAGTTAACCAATCCATACCCAGAATTATATCAAACTCGTCGAATGGTAACAACATCAAATCAGCCAAAAAACACAAATCTCGAATCATCAACGGACAATTGTTACACACTTTGTCAACCAGAACACACCAGCCCAAGGGGTTTGATACTCTAATCACAAACTCAGTAGACTCAACAGGCAAAGTCTTACTGGATACTCAGGTCTCACACATATAAGAATGAGTCGAACCAGGATCAATCAACGCAATTACACTAGCATCATAGAGAGTGAATGCACCAGTAATAACATTTGGGAATGAAGCCTCCTCACGTGCACGGATAGCATAGGCTCTGGCAAGTGCACGAGACTCAGACCCAACTGCTGTATCTTTAGTCCCTCTCTGGCTGCTACTCACATTACTCACATTTCTGGGCAGTTTGCCTTGTATTGACACATTACTCGGTCTCGTACTCTGAATAATATTTTGCTCGACTAACATCCGGCACTCGCGAATGAAATGATCCATCGATCCATAATTAAAACAAGACTAATCATGCAATCTATAGTCTCCGGGATGTCGTTTACCACAATGCTTGCACTCGGGCCTATTCAGCCGAACATTACCAACACTAGCAATCAGGTGGCTCGTGAACTCACTGGTGGTCTGTCTCGATCGTGTCTGGACAAACCCGCAGTACACTTTGATAGGCTAAAATCATCCCTGAACTTCTTTGATGCCGACTGAAATGTTTTACTCGATGATCTTTTATGGGCATCTCTAGCCTCAAAATTAGCTTTTCTTTTTTCTTTCCCGAGCTCTTCGACTTTGCAAGCTCGCTCGACAAGTAGTACGAACTCCTTTATTTCAAGTATGCCAACAAGTATTTAATGTCTTCATTTAGCCCGTCTTCGAATCTTTTACATATTATAGCTTCGGTCGAGACACACTCTCGAGCATATCTACTCAGACTCACAAATTCCTACACGTATTTGGATACGGTCATATGACCCGGTTTAAGTTCAAGAAATTTTTTGCGTTTCTGGTCGATAAATCTCTTACTTGTATATTTCTTATGGAACTCGGTCTGAAAGAATTCCTAGGTGACTCGCTCTTTTAGAACAACCGAAACCAGTGTATTCCACTACTGATAGGCAGAATCTCGTAGCAAAGATATGGCACATTTCAAACACTCATAGGCTGTACAAGAAGTTCATCGAATACGTAGATAGTATTACCAAGCCAAAATTCAGCCCGCTCAGCATCATCATCGACAATGGCCAAGAACTCTTCAACCCTGTATTTTCTAATTTTATCAACAGGGGGCTTATTTAATTTCATTGGATCAATCATCTGAAGTACGATAGGTATCGAAGGTGGATTATTCAGGGGTGAAGGATGTTGTGTAGTCGGATTTGCTCGTACAAACTCCGTAAACTAGTCATTCATCATTTGGAAGAAGGCTTGTTTAGCCTCTCCCACATTATTAGTTGAAGTCAGCCGAGAATCAGTCGGGGCGCTATCCCTTACATGGGAGCAGGCGCTATACTCTCGACATCATTAGTTATGGCTTGATCGGGATCCATTTACTATACAAAAACACATTTTCAAATGTCAGGAGTCATCACACTATCACAATATCAAATATGGCATGTATAGCTAGACTCACACACGCTACGTTAGTCCTAGAATCGACTAAACTGTATCTGTTCTCGGAATGGGGTTTCGAGGTATTACCAGATGAGACATAAATTTTGAATAATCATATTCATACACTTGCTCAAACTTTTAAACCAATCAAACATTAACATATATAACTAATTTAAATTTTTTACGAATCAAATCATAACATTTTTCAAACAAATAACCAGATACGTAATTCATAAGTAAACAGTGATGAATACATATATCATTTACCACATAGCATATGCACACATCAATGGTAATACAAATAATTCAATCAATTATTAATATGCACACATCAACGGTAATACAAATAATTCAATCAATTATTACCAACATGAATCATATAAAGTAAACATATTTAAAAATACATATCATTTTTAGCAAAACTCTATTCGGCACATTAAGGATATATCAAATTTAACCAAATCATTCATGGCATATGTACATTACTACATATGGTTTCAAATGTAAGCAGTTATGCGCAATACTAATAGATTCTATATCAATTTAGACATATATTAAAATAACACCAAATGGTCAATCTCTCAAGGTGCATATAACCATCCACATATATCTATTTTGCATAAAACAATCATGATTCCTTATAACTTAAAACACTACTCATTTGGTCATTTTACAAAGCCTTAGCTGAATCTATTCATGCTTAATACATAAGATTTATTTAATGTTCACTTCATTTACTAAATCAATTTATACACATGCATTATTACATAGAATTAACTCCATAACCAATGACTCATTTTGCATGTAACCCATTCGATAAACCACATCTCCATGATAAATCAAATAACAATTAGCATATGTCATATAGTAATCTAATTTCTATGTCAATTGCCGAATACATACATCCATGATTTCAAGCATATCTGTGACAACCCGAATTAGGGGCTACTCAAAATAATGGTATCGTAACCATCAATCTGGAATGAGAATTTTAATTTTTGTGAATTTTTAATGATATTTATTTGATTGAATGTTAGCGTTAAAATACTGTTTGAAAATTTTATTGATTTTGTGTTCAATTGAATTAGTGGATTAAATTGCAATGAGTGAGAAATGTGCTTATTAGATGATTAAAGGAGTTAATTTAATTATGATATGACATTGGAAGTGTTTATGAAGCAAATAGACCATTAGAAAGTGGTATGGACACAAAAGGGTACTTCTAGAATTAATTGCTAGTTATGGCTTTAAGGGTATTTTTGTCAAAAAGGGAAAAAGATAAAATAAGATGAAATAAAACATCATCTTCTCCATGAAAAACACTCATGCTACCGAAAATTCATTCTTCTCCATGGTTAGGGTTTCTTTGTTTTTCTAAGCTCATTTGTAAGTGAAATCTTGCCCTGTTTTTAGATATTTTCATATTTTTATGATTATTTGAGCTTAGATTTCATGATTCTACCATTTTTTTAGAGTTATTAGGGTTTAAAAATATACCCATTTGTGATATGAGTGTATTTAGTTAACTAATGGTAGATAATGAAGGTTTAAGTGTTATATACATGTTTATTTAGATGAAAGTGAATGAAAGTACATAAAAAGGGACTAATTTGTAAAAATTACAAATTGTTCCTAAATGTGTGAATTAATGAATATTCGAGTGTCATAATTGTGAAAATGGGCTTTATAAGTCCTTGGAATAAAGAAGTTGAGATTTTTGTGTTATGGGACTAAATTGTAATTATTGTAAAGTTGAGGGGTAAAACTGGAAATTTACCCCAAATGTAAACTGTGACTGTGATTAAATAGAAAAAAATTGATATTGTGCTATGTGTGTTAATTTAGATCAAGAAAAGTCTGATACAGCCCGAGAACAGAGGAAAGAGAAAGTCCTCGATTAAAATTCGAGAAGTAGATCTTTTGACATCCAAGTAAGTTATATGTAATTCTAGCGAATTCAATTAATTCTACTTAATTATTTATTGCTATGTTGTTATCTTGATAATCGCATTATGAGATGATTGAATATTGGATACTGTCACTGAGTATGTGGAATGTTGAATAGCCTATAAATCCCAATTAAGCAAGTAGGAATAGCATAGATATAGGTGACATGTCACTAGAGGGACCCACTGTTCTAACTGTTATAGTTACCCGGGCACTAGGTAGTCTTGCACGTGTTGCAGGCACCTATCAGTTTGTGTGAGCAGGCCCATGGTTAACTTCTGTACTGTTATTGATTGTAGCGTCGGTTGCCTGACTGATTGTAGCTTCGGCTATCCTACTATAAGTAGCTTTAGCTACCTCATAGTTTTGCCATGTCTGTACGGCACTATGTACTAACCTCTGTATATCTATTCATATTCCGAAATCGCTCAATGGGATTTGATTAACTATACTATAATATAATGGTTGTACAGGTGAACTGAAAACAGTACTGTATACTAAGAATGATACTGTTTAGCATGTTCATGATCGGCATGTGGAATGTGCACAAAGAGTAAGTCAATTGTGCAATGGTATGTGATGGTAATGGTTATGTTGAAGTAAATGATTTAGTGAATTGTTGCATTGCTTTGAATTTCATATGACTTACTAAGCTATTGTAGCTTACCCCCTTTTCTTCTCCCTTTTCCATAGATTTCAAGCTTGTTAGATTGGGATCGTAAAGTCGGAGATACACAATACACTATCAAGCTTCTTTGGTATATTTCATATTTCAAGTGTAATTTATGGCATGTATAGAACAATTTACGGTTGTAAATGGCTATTTTTGTATGTCTAAGTTACATTACCCATGTGATATTTTGTAAGTAATAATTATAAATGAAGTCCTTTTGAGTAAAATTACTATTGAATTGGCTGGTTTTGGTTATAGTTGTGCTTGATTGGGTCTTAGGGAGGTCAAGGCTTGGTATATAGCCTGACACGGCCTACACGACAGGGCACAAAGGCATGTGTGGGATTTGGTGTATGCTCCACGGGTACATGGCTCGGGCGTGCCTAGGCCTTGGGCGACACACGGCCTAACCCTACGGGTGTGCCCCTAGACCGTGCCTTCCCTGCACCTTGATTTAAATTTTTAGTGTACCACATGGGCAAGAGACACGGCCGTGTGTCTCAACCGTGTGGGGTACACGGCCTCTGAACGGTCATGTAGAGCGGACCTGGCATAATGGACAGTTTCGACCATGGTTGTCGAACACGGGGTATGAAGACCACACGGTCTAATAATACGGTCGTGCCAGTAGTCACACGGGCATGTGACGGTGTTTTAAAAGTGAATTTTTCTGAGTGTCCAATATGATAGGATTCGAATCCTAACCGTCTGTAATGTCCATAATGTGTTTGAAAACCCCCAATAAGGGTGTTTATGAATTGAATTGTATGTGATTATGCGACCAAAGCACGGGTCATTCTTGTAAATGTTTTTCTGAGTCTGGTAATGCCTCGTACTCAATTCCAGTGACGAATTTGGGTTAGAGGTGTTACATTTTATTGGTATCAGGGCTACGGTTTAGCCAATTCTCAGACTAACGTAGTAAGTGTAATAGTCTGTCTATACATGCCATAAATTGAAAGTAGATAATGTGGTAGCTCTTGGCAGTTTTAAATTATTTTCTGTATAGTTATGGATCCTAATCGTGATGTGGCTGATGACACCCAAAGTAATGCACCTGCTCCCGCTCGAGGGATAGCGCCCAAAGTCAGGGTGAGGAGGCTCGAGTAGCCTTCCTCCATATGATGAGTGAATGGTACACTGAGTTTGTTCGGACGAATCCAAATGCTCAACCTCCTTCACCCCCTCCTATACGCCAACCTGCTCCTATAGCTCCTCAACAACCAGAGGCAGTGCGATTGTCTAAACCTCCTGTGGATAAAATTTGAAAGTATGGGGCTGAAGAGTTCCCAGCTAACGTGAATGATGACCCCGAAAAGGCAGAGTTCTGGCTGAAAAACACTATTAGAGTGTTTGATGAATTGTCATGTACTCCTGAGGATAGTCTGAAATGTGCTGTGTCTTTGTTACGAGATTCGACTTATCACTGGTGGAAGACATTGATATCAGTCGTACCTAGAGGAAGGGGGACATGAAATTTCTTCCAAGAGGAATTTCAGAAGAAATACATCAGTCAGCGCTTTATTGATCAGAAAAGGAAGGAATTCCTTGAGTTAAAGTAAGAACGATTAACTATAGCCGAGTACGAAAGAGAATTTGTTAAGTTGAGTAAGTATGCTCAAGAATGTGTGCCTAATGAGGCTATTTTGTGTAAGAGATTCGAGGACAGGCTTAATGAAGATATCCAGTTACTAATTGGCATTTTAGAAATCGAAGAGTTTGTGGTAATGGTTGAAAGAGCCATTAAGGCTGAAGAACTGAGCAAAGAGAAGAGGAAAGTTGAAAATGAGAATAGAAGGCCCGAAAAAGATCAATGGGCAAATCGGTTCAGTCCCAATCAAAGAAGTCGAAGGAAATGAGTCATCAATCAAACGTTTCTACTAGATACTCCTGACGAGACCGAGATCAGCGATATGTGGGATCTAAGACCCAGGCTACTTCGGTAGCTAGTGCCGGAAGAGTCAAGTCGATAGACTAGAGTGTCGACATTGTGGAAAGAGACATTCAGCTGAATGTTATGTGATTAATCGAGCTTGTTTCCATTGTGGATCTTTAGACCACTTCATGAAGGACTGTCCAGAATCGGAAGAGCAAGAGAAGTCACGAAATGTAAGGCCAAGTAACGTGTCCCGAGGGAGACCACTGAGAAATGTGGGAACTGAGAATAGTGGTAAAGGCACAACAAGAGATGTCACTGTGAGGTCTGAAGCGAGGGCTCCAGCAAGAGCTTATGCTATTCGAGCTAGAGAGGAAGCATCTTCCCCTGAAGTAATTACTGGTATATTTTCTCTTTATGGTATTACTTTTTAGCTTTGATTGATCTGGGTTCAACTTATTCGTATGTATGTATGAGTAAAATGTCTAATGAGAATTTGTGTATTGAGTTTACTGAACATGTAGTGCAAGTGTAAAACCCTTTAGGGAAGCATGTGTTAGTTGATAGAATTTGTAGAAATTGCCCCCTCATGATTCATGGTCATTGTTTCCCTGTTGACTTGATGTTGTTGCCTTTTGACGAATTCGATGTCATTTTTGGAATGGACTGGTTAACTTTGCATAGTGCTAAAATAGATTGTAGGCAAAAGACTTTGGAACTGAATTGTGATGATGATGAGATACTTAGTGTTGAAACCAACAAGTCTAATAGAAAGCCAGTTGTGATTTCTGCTATGTCTACTTATAAATGTTTGAAAAGAGGATGTTGTAACACCTCAAGACCCGTACACGTCGCCGGAGGGTCAAGAGGCATCACCTGACACTCACATAAGTTCAACAGGCATCACTCGTACAAGCATGATATATAAACGCTTATGGATAATGGTTTAAGATATATCAGATTTCATATCTATGTTATGAGAATAAGATCAAAACCATATGTGCAACAATTACTGCAAAACACATAGCTTCACGGATAAAAGCTATTCATGAAATTCCCAAAGCTTAAACCAAATCTATTCATGCCTTTAGGATCATGATACAAATTCACATCTAGCTACCTTTGAATAAACTCCAATCTACTCATATATGCATATATTTGAAAATACATATTATCATTTTGAAGACCACATGTAGATATAAAGCATCTTGCGAAGCCATTTTCGCATGGCTATGCTTAATTACAACATCAAAATAAAAGTTTCTTAATTAACAACCACAAAATGCATCCTATACATGCCATTTACAAAAGTTTAACTATTTAAATACCGAACAGGGCTTTGATAGTAGAGATGACTTCAAAAGCAAGATACCCGAGACCGTAGCTAACGAATGAGATCTACAAAATAGAAAGTGAAGAGCAACGAAATAAGCAATCATATGCTTAGTAAGTTTTTAAGTCACGAAATCATTCTAATAGATGACATATTGATAAATATACATATCTATTTACAAGTCATTTAATCATCCTATAGTACTCATTCATTTTACTAAGATACTATCAATGCATTCATCTGGATTCAATTTATGACCGAATCGGTTCATCTCAATTTTCTTCATGTAAATCTTATAAAACCGCACATACATCTCATGTTCGTGTAATTGAACTCCTTTAATTCAACATACATACCTCAGAAACAGATCATAAACATTTATGTGACTTTTTAAACAAAATTCCAAGCATCCTTATCACATTCCAAAATCACAATCTAAAGAAATTAGATTTTGAGACGAGGATGAAATACATACCTGGCAATTTCATGGCATGTAGGTACGTTAGTTAAATTAATAGAACAATTTCTATCTAATTTCTCACATAAATGTCTGTGAAATTTCACAACTCGGATGAAACATTGGCAAGGATGCCCTTCGGAACTAGTCTGGATTTTAACACTGGCTCAAAAGCCCTTCGGAATTAAATCCGGTCATAACGCTGGCTAGGATGCCCTTCGGACTAAGTCTGGATGTAACACTAGCTTAGAAGCCCTTCGAACTAAATCTGGACATAACACTGGCTTGGGAAGCCCTTCGAGGCTAAGCTCGGATTAACCCTAATGAACATTTACACGTACATATGTAATATACCACAGTTAAGTGTCATTTCCATGTCTTGAATGCAATCATGGCATATTTCCCAAACAATGCAACATTCGGTTCAATAATCATAGGAAAAGGGCAATATTTTGTATAATAACTGAATTCGAGTAACAATCAACATCCAACAATTTCATAGGTTTTCATTCTCACAACATCTTTCAAGTATGTACCTAAGTCTCAACCAATATATTACGCATACATACTATGGTTCCATCATGTCATGAACTAAAATTCATTACTCAAAAACTTACCTCGTATCTTTCTGAGAAATCTCAACTTGGCTGTGACAGCCCTAAATCTGACCCTAGTCGGGAAGTGGTTTCGGGACCACTAAACCGAGTCGTATAAATAATTGAATGTCAAATTTTGCGATTTAAAATATGTGATTATGCATATGTGAAGTGTGATGTTTTAATTTGTGCTACTTGATGCGAAATTATTGAAATTTGGCCGAATGTCTGTAACTGAGTATGAGAGAGAGTTCGTACAGCTCAGTTGATATGCTCGTGAATGTGTATCATCCGAGGCTATCATGTGTAAACGCTTTGAGGATGGTTTAAATGAATACATCAAGCTATTGGTCGGCATTTTAGAAATCAAAGAGTTCATAGTACTTGTTAAGTGGGCTTGTAAAGCCGAAGAGCTCAGTATCGAAAAGAAAAAGACTGAGGATGGAGTCAGAGAATTCCGTAAAAGATCATCGGGAAAATCTTTCCAGCAATCCTCGAAGAAATTCCGAGATGAGTCGAGCAAATCTAAGATTAATTCGAGTTATTCCAGATGAGATCGGGATCGACCTCCAGTAAGTACGCGAGCCACTTCTGTTGCTAGTGTAGGCAATGACCGTGGGGATAGAACAGTTTGCAAGCATTGTGGGAAATGGCACCCAGGGAGTTGCAGATTGCATACCCGCTCCTGTTTTAAATACGGGGCTACTGATCACTTCATAAAAGATTGTCCGAGGCAGGTTGAACGCAATACTGATCCTAGTGAAAGGCCAGGTAGCACGGCAGTGCGTGGACGACCACCGAGATGGAGAGGTAATATTAGTTGCAGCCAGAGAGGGACTCGAGACACTGCGGTCAGATCCGAGGCTCGTGCACCTGCTCGAGCTTATGCCATCCGTGCCCGTGAGGAGGCTTCTTCCCCCGATGTTATTACTGGTATTTTCACTCTCCTTGACACTGATGTTATAGCTCTAATTGATCCTGGTTCAACCTACTCTTATGTGTGTGAAACTTTAGTATCCAGTAAGACTCTACCTGTTGAGTCTACTGGGTTCGCAATTCGAGTGTCAAACCCTCTGGGTCAGTGCGTGTTGGTTGATAAAGTGTGTAAGAGATGTCCCCTAATGTTTCAAGAATCTTGTTTTCCAGCTAATTTGATGCTATTACCGTTTGATGAATTTGATATTATTCTTAGGATGGATTGGTTGTCTGTGCATGATGCAGTAGTAAACTACAAGCGAAAGATGATTGATTTGCGATGCTCAGATAACAAGATAATCCAGATTGAGTCCTCTGAATTGAGCGGGTTGCTGGTTGTGATATCTTCGATGCAAGCTCAGAAATTTGTAAAAAGGGGATGTGAGGCATATCTCGCATACGTGATGGGTAGTAAAGAGTCAGAAAAGAAGCTTGAGTTTGTGCCTGTAGTCTGTAAGTATCCGGATGTGTTTCCCGAGGAATTACCGGGATTACCACCAGTTCGTGAAGTAGAGTTCGGCATTGAACTTCTACCCAGAACGACTCCAATTTCAATAGCTCCATATCGTATGGCATCAACTGAATTAAAGGAATTGAAAGTTCAGCGGCAAGAATTGACGGATAGAGGTTTCGCTCGACCAAGTTTTTCACCTTAGGGTGCGCCTGTATTATTCGTGAAAAAGAAAGACGAATCGATGAGGATGTGCATTGACTATCGCCAATTAAATAAAGTGACGATAAAGAACAAATATCCTTTACCGCCATCGATGATTTGTTTGATCAGCTGAAAGGAGCCTCAGTGTTCTCGAGGATAGATTTGAGATCGGGCTATTATCAGCTGTGAGTTTGAGATTCAGATGTGCCAAAAATAGCATTCAGAACGAGATACGGTCATTTTGAGTTCTTAGTGATGCCGTTTGGGCTTACTAATGCTCCTGCGATATTTATGGATTTGATGAATCGAATTTTTAAACAATATTTGGATCGGTTCGTAGTTGTGTTCATTGACGACATATTGATTTATTCGCACGATGAGTCTGAGCATGCTGAGCACCTGAGGTTGGTATTGCAAATTCTACGAGATAAGCAACTATATGCTAAGTTCAGTAAATGTGAGTTCTGGTTGGCAGAAGTTAGCTTCTTGGGACATGTGGTATCCGCATCGGGTATACGGGCTGATCCAAGTAAAGTTTTAGCCATACTTGATTGGAAGCCTCCTAAAAACATTACTAAAGTACGGAGCTTTCTGGGGCTTGCCGGTTACTACCGACGATTCGTGAAAGGGTTCTCGATGATTGCGGCACCGTTGACAAAACTTTTACAGAAAGATGTTAAGTTTGAGTGGTCGGAAAAGTGTCAGAAAAGTTTCGACCAGTTGAAAACTCTTTTGACGGAAGCTCCTGTGTTGGTCCAGCCTGAGTCCAGTAAGGAGTATGTAGTTTTTAGTGACGCCTCTCAAAACGGTTTAGGTTGCATTTTGATACAAGAGGGCCGAGTGGTCGCGTATGCCTCGAGGCAATTGAAACCTCATGAGAAGAATTATCCGACTCATGATCTTGAGCTTGCTGCTATTGTTTTTGCTTTAAAAATTTGGCGTCACTACTTGTTCAGAGAAAGATGCCATGTCTTTTCCGATCATAAAAGTTTGAAGTATCTAATGACTCAAAAAGATTTGAATTTGAGACAAAGACGGTGGTTAGAGTTGCTGAAAGACTACGACCTCGTTATCGATTATCATCCGGGTAAGGCTAATGTAGTTGCGGATGCTCTCAGTCGAAAATCCCTATTTGCATTGCGAGCCATGAACATCTATCTATCCGTGTCTACGGATAATTTGTTGATAGCAGAATTAAAGGCAGAACCAGCGTACGTGCGGCAAATCTGTGAAGCTCAGAAAGTCGATGCTGATTTGGTTACTAAAAGAACTCAGTGTATTTTGAAGGCAGACTCGGAGTTTGAGATTGACGCCAATGATTGTTTGAGATTCAGAAACCAATTATGTATTCCAAGAAATTCTGAACTTGTTCCGATGATTTTGAATGAGGCTCATGATAGTCGAATGTCAGTTCATCCAGGTAGCACAAAAATGTACAATGACCTGAAACGTCAGTATTGGTGGCACGGTATGAAACGAGACATCTCCGACTATGTTTCTAAATGTTTGATTTGTCAACAAGTGAAAGCAGAACATCAGGTGCCTTCGGGATTACTTCAGCCGATCCTAATACCGGAGTGGAAGTGGGATTGAGTTACAATGGATTTTGTGTCCAGTTTACCGCTAACTCCGAGCAAGAAAGACTCCATTTGGGTTATAGTTGATCGATTGACCAAGTCGGCTCATTTCATTCCTGTTCTTACCGATTATACGCTTGAGAAGTTAGCAGAATTGTACATCTCTCAGATAGTGAGATTACATGGGGTGCCTATTTCTATTATTTCAGATAGAGATCCCAAATTTACTTCGAGATTTTGGAAGAAATTACACGAGGCCTTGGGTACTAAATTACATTTTAGTACTGCTTTCCATCCGCAAACTGACGGGCAATCCGAGCGGGTTATTCAAATACTCGAGGATATGTTGAGATGTTGCATTCTCGAGTTTAACGGCTCGTGGGAAAAATATTTGCCATTGGTTGAAGTTGCGTACAACAACAGCTTTCAATCGGGTATTCAAATGGCACCCTATGAAGCTCTCTATGGTCGAAAGTGTCGTACACCCTTGTTTTGGACCGAACTTAGTGAGAATAAGTTATACGGGGTTGATTTAGTCAAAGAAGCCGAACAAAAGGTAGAAATAATTCGTGATAGTCTGAAAGCAGCATCGGATCGTCAGAAATCATACGCAGATTCGAAGCGTAAAGATATAGAATTTCATATCGAAGAGAAAGTCTTTTTGAAGGTCTCACCTTGGAAAAAAATACTCCGATTTGGCCGTAAAGGCAAGTTGAGTCTGAGATTCAGCGGACCGTATGAAATTTCAGAATGAATTGGGCCGGTAGCGTACAGATTGATTTTACCCCCTGAACTTGAAAAGGTTCACAATGTTTTTCATGTTTCGATGCTTCGACGCTACAGGTCTGACCCTTCTCATGTGATTAGCCCTTCTGATATTGAAATTCAATCTGATTTGAGCTATGAAGAGGAGCCAGTTCGTATTTTAACTCGTGAGACGAAAGAATTGTGAAACAAAAAGATTTCATTAGTAAAAGTATTGTGGCTCAAGCATGGGATCGAAGAAGCAACTTGGGAACTTGAGGACTCAATGAGAGATAGATACCCTAATCTATTTTCTGGTAAGATTTTCGGGGACGAAAATTCTTTAGGGGGGAGAGCTGTGACAGCCCTAAATCTGACCCTAGTCGGGAAGTGGTTTCGGGACCACTAAACTGAGTCGTATAAATAATTGAATGTCAAATTTTACGATTTAAAATATGTGATTATGCATATGTGAAGTGTGATGTTTTAATTTGTGCTACTTGATGCGAAATTATTGAAATTGGTCTTGTATGAAAATTATGAAAATGAGCTAGGTAATTTTTAAATGGTCATTTATTGTGTGACTTTAAAATTCAAGGATTTGCATGTCAAATTGACATTTATTTTTTTTATAATGGCCGGTCACATGGGGTAATCCTTGAAATGTATATATTTTATATATATATTTGTATTATTTTATAATTATAAATTATATGGTTTTTGGTGGTAAAATAAAACTTAATAAAATAATAATAGAAAGGTGAAAAGAACAAAGTGATTTCACTTTGTTCTTCATTGCCGTGAGTTGAGAGAAAGAAAAAAAAAGTTATAAGGAAGGTAGAAGAGAACCCACATTCGGCCATAGTATCATCAAATTAAGGTAAGTTTTTATATTATTTTGATGAATTGATGATGAAATTAAGTAAATAGATAGGCATGAGACATAGCCCATGTATTGAATTTTTGGTTTAATCATGATTGTTCCATTCGGCCATTATTGGAAAAATAGGAGCTTTGAAGTTTTTAAGTCTTAGAGATAGGAATTTCATTATAGAGCTCTTGAGAGATGTTTTAAGGTTAATTTTACATGAATTCATGAAAACATGCTCAAATTTTGCAAAGGTTGCTTTGTGTGGTTCTTTAATAATAAAAGGGAGGATTTCGGCTATGTCCTTTTTGCATGAAAGAGCTTGACTTTGAGTTAAGTTTCAATTTAAGAATTTAAAAAGGGAATGAGCTTGAAATCTTGAATTTTGATTTATAATTAGTTTTGAAGTACTTGTTGAGTTAGCCGAATGGAAATTTGATGAAAACTTTGATTCATGACATTTTATTTTGTATATCTTAACTATTAAGGATGATAGATATTTTGTTAAAAATTTTGAATTTGGCTATAGAATTTAAAAAGGGAATGAGCTTGAAATCTTGAATTTTGATTTATAATTAGTTTTTCACGTTGTTGGAAGTGAATCCTTTGAATTTGGCTATAGAATTTGGTTGTTAAGGCCATGTAGTAGAGAACTCATGGTTACATTTTAAATTAAATTACAAGAGCTTGTAATTCATGCTTAGTTGATTAAAGAAGTCTTGAATGGTTGAAAAACAAGTGTTAAGTACTAGTATAAGCTTTTTATCTTGTTCTTGACCGAGACTCATTTGTGAATTATGATTTAAGGTAGTACATTAGTTTCAGTCATGATAGTAAAATGCAAGCATTAAGAGTTGATGTTTTGTATCTCATGTTATGGTTGATGGAAGCATAATGTCTAATTAATTGTGGCGTACTTGCTTTCGATTTTATGTCTATGTATGTTTAAGTTGAGTGCTGGCGAGAATACTAGTTGAACGTGGCTTGTGATTGTGTAATGATTAAACTTATGCTATGTTCCATTAGTATTTGCCGAGTAAAATCATTTATAGATTAAACAGATCTAGATGAGTTAACACAAGTTGATAACATGCATAATTATCTCTTGTTGCATTCGGTCAAGAAGAGGAACAATTAAGTTTTGATAAGTTTTCAATTTTTTTTAAATTAAGCTCAAGAACCAAGAGGGCCACACTCGGACAAAGGAAAGGCAAAGGTGGTGGAATAGTCGGTTCGTAGATAGTTATCGACCAAAGAGGTAAGTTTTGAGTGTATCCCCTTTTTATATACCCGAATATGATATGATACATTTAAGTTGTTAGCTTTATAACTAGTTCATTTCACTTTGTTAATGATGTAATTATGGAATATGATGGTATGATTTAGGTAGCCGAATGCATATTGAAATTTTAAGGAAAAATGTGATTAGCTTGTGCATGTGAAATTTTTATAGTAGATTCCATAAGACCGAATTGGGTATGGAATAGAATGTCATAAGTATTTGGCAAATTGATTATGGAAAGATGTTATATGGGGATGTTTTATCTATGTTGAATGTATCTAATGATTTGTAAGGATGATATGTCTGATATGACACATGCGAATATGAAAAAATATTACCCGGGAATCCAAATATGATAATTTCAGGCCTTCGTGCCTAGCAGGCTTTGTGCCGGTGATAATTTCAGGCCTTCGTGCCTAGCAGGCTTTGTGCCGGTGATAATTTCAGGCCTTTGTGCCTAGCAGGCTTTGTGCCGGTGATAATTTTAGGCCTTCGTGCCTAGCAGGCTTTGTGCCGGTGATAATTTCAAGCCTTCATGCCTAGCAGGCTTAGCGCCGGTAATTTGAGTACGTGTGAGACTATGAGAATATTGATGAAATTTTAGTAAAGTACGAACATAGTATTAAAAGGGTCAGGTATGTACCTTGTACCTATGTATAAGATTTAAATTGATATATGCCTTAAGTATTAAATTTGTTGGTTTTACGAATGAGAGCTTTGTCTATGCATAGTATGGTATATACATATTCGATCATGGATGATACATATAGGAGATAAGGAAATTTTGGGACAATGGGTGATAAGGAAACATGCTAGAATAAAAGTTGAATTTCCCTCATGTGTGAAGATGCATTCGGCCAAATAAATAGACCTTTGGAATTGAGTTTCGTTCTATATTATAGTAGGTGATTTAAGGCATGAATTATTTAAGTTATTCAAAACTTACTAAGCTCTTGGAAGCTTACTCTGTTTACATGTTCCCTTCTGTTTTATAGATTGCATTTGAAGCTACGGTTCAAGGGATTCAAGTTCAAGTCACTCTCACTATCGTCAATAGATTTTTTTTTTGGTACTCTCGAAGGTTTAAATTTCCTTTTTCGAACAATGGCATGTATAGACTCAAATTCTCTATTTTGAATTTCTAATCCATTTTGATGTGTATATACGAATAGCCATGCGAAAATGGCTTATCAAAATACTTTACTTTTTTATATAAATGATGCTTGTGAATGTTTGTGTATGGATGAGTAAGTTAGACGTGTAATCTTGGTTGCAAATGTTTTAAGTGTGATAGCTGGAACCCTTATCTATAATAGTAGACCATGAACAATAGTTAGACAATGTAAACGGTAGTGAGATCCTTAAAAGCATGAAAAATAAATTCACCTCATGACTTAAGTTGGGTAGACTTTAGAAAATCATATAGAAATATGCAAATTCGGCATCATGTTGAAAGAAGGTCTTGGTTAAATTGAATAATTGAGTTTGATGTAGGATTGTTAAATGTTAGTTGAAATGTTAGTCATATGAATGCATATGTATTCGGTTAAAGAATGCTCAAAATATTTCACGATTTCTCTCTAGTACCCTTAAGTCATTGTTTCCGTGATGCCTCTTAACCCTCCATTGACAGGCACGGGTTAGGGGTGTTACATTGGCTATTCCATGACCTTTGCTTTTCCCTTATCCGTTGCCGTCCCTTTAAGCTCTTGAGCTTGATCAACAAAATTTCTCTTATTAACCTCTTATTATGATAACTTAAAACTGAATTTCACATATGAACAACAAGGTGTATATATTTGTATGCAACTTATACACCCATGTAACAAGAATCAAATTCTATTCGTACCATACACAAGTTTAATAATAATAATATATATAAACCTCATATTGCTTCACTAATCAATTTAGCCGAATGTGATCAACTCATTTAGGCTTTACTTCGGACATTTAACCAACACACAAGTACCATGAAATCTTCCATTAGACACCTAGGCCATAAGCACTTATTTACCTCAAGTTCAAATCTCCTCATTGTATGCTTCTAATTTACTCATCGATCCTCTAAATTTCTTTACACTCAAAGCCGAATTTCAAGACTATTAAATCACATCCTTAGTTAACTCATTAACAAGCAATTCAAAACGCAAAATGGCTCACAACATCAATAGCCCTCATATCCTATCATTCCTCATACTCATTTTTTTGAATATGACTCAAAGCTAGAACTAACATCCTTATTTGAAAATCATGCAAAGACCGAATGTTCCCTTCTTAGCAAATATACATTTTCATTGGTTAAAAACAAATACTTTATTTCTATTTCCACATTCGGCACATTTAAAGGTACCAAGTCATATTGGCCGATTGTTGCTTAACAACCAAAACACATACTCATCAATTACTCAAATTTCAAAGGTACAATTCATCAATATATTTTACCATCGTGACCGAGAAGGTCTTTTTAATACATTAACTACAACAAAATTAGAACATGATAAAACAAGTTCAGAGCTTCTAATTTTCATTCCTTCCACATCTCAATACCTATCTAATTGTTCAACCAAATTCTCAATACATGAATCAAAACAACCTAATAGCCTAACACCTTATATTTGGCTATCAACCACACTCATTCGGCATGAATAAAGCATTGACTGAATCACCTATCACTCAAACGAATCACATGTATAATGGTCTCAAATAATCTATAATGGACTCATTTAGCAATTTGTAGCCTCAAATTCCAACCTTGACACCATTCGAATGCATGCCTACAATTGACCGAATGCATCTTCCAAGCACAAAAATAGAAATTCAACACACGGGCCATGCTAGGTACTTAACTAACAACTATAATCCACCACCAATTCACATTAACAAAAAACATACCTTGATTGAAGCTAGAGTTTGGCCGATTGCCTTAGCTCTTTTCTTTCCCCTTTTCTAAACTTTGAATTTCGACAAACACAAAATGAAGAACACTCCTTTACTTTGTTATTTTCACCACCTTTTTCCTATTATTTTATTTCCATTATGCTAACCACCAATTACTAATTTCTTAGTATAATAAAATGTCAAAATAATCATTAATAATGGTGCATGGCCGGCCACTTTAAAATAAAAAGGGAAAATTGACATGCAAACCCAATTATTTTAAAGCCTTCCTTATTTTAGTCATTTTAATTTGCCTAGCAAAGTTTCTAAGTTTTTCAACTAAGCCCTTATTATTAAATTCACATTGAATTTGTCAAATTCAAACCAATAAATTTCACACATACATTTAACACATAATTTAGACATAGACAATTAAAATAAACTATTTGATTGACTCGGTTTAGTGGTCCCGAAACCACTTCCCGACTAGGGTCGAACTAGAGCTGTCACAGATGTGAAGCTTATTTTGGATACATTCTGAATACGAAGGTGTCTGAGAAGAAGATTGAATCTGTATCGGTTGTATGTGAGTTTATAGATGCATTTCCGGAAGAACTACCTGGTTTACCCCCGGATAGAGAGGTTGAATTTGGTATAGAATTGCATCCTGGTACTGCTCCAATATCGATCGCTCCTTACAGAATGGCACTTACAGAATTGAAAGAACTGAAAGTGCAGTTGCAAGAGTTAACTGATAGAGGGTTTGTAAGACCGAGCTTTTCACTGTGGGATGCTCCGGTTCTATTTGTTAAGAAGAAAGATGGATCATTGAGGCTCCGTATTGACTACCGGCAGCTCAACAAAGTGAATGTAAAGAATAAGTATCCGTTGCCTAGGATTGATGATTTATTTGATCAGTCGAGAGGTGCTATCGTGTTTTCTAAGATCGATCTAAGGTCCGGGTACTATCAGAGTAAAGTTAAAGAGGGAGATATGCCGAAGGCTACCTTTAGAACTCGTTATGGTCATTACGAATTTTTATTGATGCATCGTTAAATGGACTTGGATGTGTTTTGATGCAAGAGGGAAAAGTGATAGCTTTTGTTTCTCGACAGTTGAAACCGCATGAACGGAATTATCCAACTCATGACTTAGAGTTAGCTACTATTGTCTTTACATTGAAAATATGGCGACATTATTTATATGGAGAAAATGTCATGTGTACACGGATCATAAAAGTCTAAAGTATTCTATGACACAAAAAGATCTGAATTTGCATCAGAGAAGGTGGTTAGAGCTGTTAAAAGATTATGAGTTAGTGATAGACTACCATCCAGGAAAAGCTAATATAGTAGCAGATACTTTAAGTAGAAAGTCCCTCTTTGCTTTGCGAGCTATGAATGTGAGATTAGTTATGTCTGATGGTAGTGCCTTGATTGCGGAATTACAAGTTAGACCAGTGTTTTTACAAGAAATTTATGAAGCTCAGAAAGTAGATAATGAATTGCAAATTAAAAGAGAATAGTGTTTGATGAATGAAGATTCTGAATTTAGAGTTGATTCGAATGGCTGTCTAATGTACCGTGACTGATTATGTGTACCGAGAAATTCTAAACTAATTGACAGAATCCTGCATCAAGCTCACAGTAGTGATATGGCAATACACCCCGGTAGTGTGAAAATGTATAATGATTTGAAGAGATTGTATTGGTGGCCAGGTATGAAGCGAGATGTCTCAGAGTTTGTGTCAAAATGTTTGGTCTATCAGCAAGTGAAACCTAAACACCAAGTGTCATCTGGGTTACTGCAACCGATTTTTATTCCTGAATGGAAATGGGATAGATCGACTGACTAAATTGGCTCATTTTATTCCGGTACGTACAGGTTTTTCGCTTGATAAGTTGGCAGAATTGTATATTGCTGAGATAGTGCGATTACATGGCGTACCACTATCCATAATCTCTGATCGACATCTTCGGTTTACTTCGAGGTTTTGGAAGAAGCTACAGGATGCCTTAGGTACTAAATTAAATTTTAGTATGGCGTTTCACCCTCAGACAAACGGACAATCTGAAAGAGTAATTCAAGTGCTGGAAGATATGCTTAGGTGCTGTGTATTGAAGTTCGAGAGTAGTTGGGATAAATATCTACCTCTGATTGAATTTTCTTATAATAACAGGTATCAGTCCAGTATAAAGATGGCACTGTATGAGGCGTTATATGGGCAAAAGTGTCGAACTCCACTGTATTGGACCGAATTGAGCGAGCACCGTTTACATGGGGTCGATTTGATAAAAGAGACAGAAGAAAAAGTTAAGATAATTCGAGATAATTTAAAGTTGCATCAGACCGACAGAAATCGTATGCGGATTTGCAAAGAAAAGAAATTGAATTCTGAGTGGGCGATAAAGTATTTCTGAAAGTGTCACCGTGGAAGAAAATTTTGAGATTTGGCCGAAAAGGTAAATTAAGTCCGCGTTTTATTGGTCCATATGAGGTACTTGCTAGTTATGGCTTTAAGGGTATTTTTGTCAAAGAGGGAAAAAGACAAAATAAGATGAAATAAAACATCATCTTCTCCATGAAAAACACTCATGCTGCCGAAAATTCATTCTTCTCCATGGTTAGGGTTTCTTTGTTTTTCTAAGCTCATTTGTATGTGAAATCTTGCCCCGTTTTCAGTTATTTTCGTATTTTTATGATTATTTGAGCTTAGATTTCATGATTCTAACATTTTTTTAGAGTTATTGGGGTTTAAAGATATACCCATTTGTGATATGAGTGTATTTAGTTGACTAATGGTAGATAATGAAGGTTTAAGTGTTATATACATGTTTATTTAGATGAAAGTGAATGAAAGTACATAAAAAGGAACTAATTTGTAGAAATTACAAATTGTTCCTAAATGTGTAAATTAATGAATATTCGTGTGTCATAATTGTAAAAATGGGCTTTATAAGTCCTTGGAATAAAGAAATTGAGATTTTTGTGTTATGGGACTAAATTGTAATTATTGTAAAGTTGAGGGGTAAAATTGGAAATTTACCCCAAATGTGAACTGTGACTGTGATTAAATAGAAAAAAATTGATATTGTGCTATGTGTGTTAATTTAGATCAAGAAAATTCTGATAGAGCCCGAGAACGGGGGAAAGAGAAAGTTCTCGATTAAAATTCGAGAAGTAGATCTTTTGACATCCAAGTAAGTTATATGTAATTCTAGCGAATTCGACTAATTCTGCTTAATTATTTATTGTTATGTTGTTATCTTGATAATCGCCTTGTGAGATGATTGAATATTGGATACTGTCACTGAGTATATGGAATGTTGAATAGCCGACATGTCACTAGAGGGCCCCACTGTTCTAACTGTTATAGGTACCCAGGCGCTAGGTAGTCTTACATGTGTTGCAGACACCTATCAGCTTGTGTGAGCAGGCCCGTGGTTAAGTTCTATACTATTACTGATTGTAGCGTCGACTACCGCACTAATTGTAGCTTTAGCTACCCTACTATAAGTAGCTTCAGCCACCTCATGGTCCTGCCATGTCTGTACGGCACTATGTGCTAACCTCTGTATATCTATTCATATTCCGAAATCGCTCAATGGGATTTGAGTAACTGTACTATAATATAGTGGTTGTACAGGTGAACTGAAAATAGTACTGTATACTGAGAATGATAATGTTAAGCATGTTCATGATCAACATGTGGAATGTGCACACAGAGTAAGTCGATTGTGCAATGATATGTGATGGTAATGGTTATGTTGAAGTAAATGATTTAGTGAATTGTTACATTGCTTTGAATTTCATATGACTTACTAAGCTATTGTAGCTTACCCCCTTTTCTTCTCTCTTTTCCATAGATTTCAAGCTTGTTAGATTGGAATCATAAAGTCGGAGGTACACAACACACTATCAAGCTTCTTTGGTATATTTCATATTTCAAGTGTAATTTATAGCATATATAGAACAATTTGTGGTTGTAAATGGCTATTTTTGTATGCCTAAGTTACATTACCCATGTGATATTTTGTAAGTAATAATTATAAATGAAGTCCTTTTGAGTAAAATTACTATTGAATTGGCTGGTTTGGTTATACTTGTGCTTGATTGGGTCTTAGGGAGGCCAAGGCTTGGTATATAGCCTGACACGGCCTACACGGCTGGGCACTCAAGCGTGTTCCATGGCCGTGTGGGATTTGCCAGTATGCTTCACGGGTACATGGCACGGGCGTGCCTAGGCCGTGGGCGACACACAGCCTGACCCTACGGGCGTGCCCCTAGACCGTGCCTTCCCTGCACCTTGATTTAAATTTTTAGTGTACCACACGGGCAGGAGACAATGCCGTGTGTCTCAACCGTGTGGGGTACACGGCCTCCGAATGGTCGTGTGGAGCAACCGTGGAATAATAGACAGTTTCTACCATGGTTGTCGAGCACGGGCATGTGAAGACCACACGGTCTAATAACACAATCGTGCCAGTAGTCACACGGGCATGTGATGGTGTTTTAAAAGTGAAAATTTTTCTGAGTGTCTGATATGATAGGATTCGAATCCTAACCATCTGTAATGTCTGTAATGTGTTTGAAAACCCCCGAGAAGGGTGTTTGTGAATTGAATTGTATGTGATTATGCGACCAAAGCAGGGGTCATTCCTCTAAATGTTGTTTTGAGTCTGGTAATGCCTCGTACTCGATTCTAGTGATGGATTTTGGTTAGAGGCGTTACAATATCTCACGCATATAACATGCATATTCATAAGGTTCACATATATGTACATGGCATGGCTGAATTATCAATCAAACATATCCATTACCTAAAACCAACATTTAACCGAATACACTCAACAACCAAATTAAACCCTACTATCATATACAAGACATATCTGAATCTTCAAAACCATGAGTAACATATCAAGCATAATTCACACTTATGTATATACCATAGCTGATCCATTCAAACCAAATAAGATCATCATTTGAGCATTTCATACAAACCAAACTTGGTACACATAAGAAATATGATCAAGATAACAAATACTTATATATCAAATTAGCCATTTTCGCATGGCATAATATATACACAACTTCGAACATATCCGAAAGTAGTATAGCCTATACATTCAATAGGTTTGAAATTTAACTTTAAAAAAATACCGATAAACAAGAGATAGTTTGACAGACTTCGCTGACGGTCCCCGAGCCCGTAACTAGTCTCCAAAATCAATAAAACAGAGACAAACATACACACATAGTAAGCTATCATAGCTTAGTAAGTCTTAAGCAAATAGATAACTCAAGGACATTAATAGTTCAATATAACAAAACCGAATTATGTTATCATATTCACATATACATATTCAAGCTTGCAAAATTCATATTTCAAACATATAACTATGAATCAAATTCAACTTGGCTGAATACACATGTAGATAATAACATAGTTATTTTTCACTTCCAAGATCATATACACATTCTTTTTCGAATTTATTCATTCATATATAAATGCACATAAATCATAATTATGATATCACATATATTTACCATTTGGCCTAATATAGGCTTTCATATACACATATACTATCATTTGCATCATAAATAATTTGCATCACATATCAAATAGCCAACTTACCTTATTATCATATAGCATTTAAAAATCACATACATGTACTATCACGCACTTATATATCACCTTTACCACTTTAAAACTCGATGTATTAACTCGTTCGATCACCTTGTACCACTCAATGGATTCACACACTTAGTGCTAAATAATTAGCCGAAGCTATAATGAAATCGCACACTTAGCGCCCTCGTATTAAACCCAATTGGCCTTGGTATCGCACACTTAGTGCCCTCGCATTAAACCAAATTGGTTTCTATATTGCACACTTAGTGCTCGTTATTCAATCACCATTGTTTTAGTTTCGCACACTTAGTGCCATTCTATAGCCGTAGCTATCTTATACTCGCACGCTCAGTGCTAAATATCAACAAATCACATTTACATCTATTAATGCTTCCCAAGCATATACACATTCAGCCACCATATATATTTTTTCACATACTTCATTTTAGCATATATAACTCGTATTTATTTAAAATTAACAATGTCTATTTGCTTATAAACTTATCTCGGACAACGATAATCGAAACGGGACGATTATTCGACAACTTTGGTTTTCCCCCAATCCAAATCCAATTTCTTTGGTTCTTGATCTAAACGTATTCAAATTAAACTCATTATATCACAGTTTCATTCAATCTAGTCCAAAAACAGATAAATGGGAAAATTACTATTTTGCCCCGACATTTTACACTTTTTACAAATTACTCCAAATTACACAAAAACATGCAAAATTTGCACACATCAAGCTTAGGCCGAATGTTACCCATGCTCATACAAGTCCATACATTTCATTTATTTCATATTTTAGTCCCTCAATTTATCATTTTTGCAATTTAGCCCTAATTACTCAAATTCATCAAAAATTCCAACACAAAACATATTAATCCAAAACATATCTTTCATAATTCATCAACTAATATCACAAAACTCATAAACTCATCAATGGAAAAACTTAAAATATTCATCCAATTCAAAAATTAAATATGGGCTTTGTACATTTCACTACAACGATCTCAAAAACATAAAAATTATCAAAAACCGAGCTAGTTACATACCTTGATTAAGCTTATCTATGGCCGAAAACCCTAAGCTTTATTCCTTTTCTTTCTTTTGGTGTTTTGACCATGGTAAAAAAGATGAATGCATGTTTCTTTATTTTATGTTTTATGTTATATTAACATTTTATTATTTTACATATTTAACCTTTATACTAAAATATAAAACCATTATAACATAAGTCTTGAACCGTCCATCACTTAATATCACGGTATAATTGTATCTTAAATACCTCATGCAATCAAAACAACAATAATTCGACCCTTTCAAATTAAACCATCAAATGTTCATTTTACGCTATTAAGCTCTTTTATTAAATCGGGCACTCAAACGACAAAATTAAAACACGAAAATTTCACAGATATAAATTCACACATAATAAACACATAAAATAATTTTTAAATATTTTTTTGACTCAGATTCGTGGTGCCAGAACCACTATTCCGAATAGGGTCTAAATCGAGCTGTTACACAAACGCCATGCCATATGGGTAGAATACTTAGAATCATTTCCCTATTTCATAAAATAGTTAAAAAAGGTAAAGAAAATATAGTGGCTGATGCATTTTTGAGAAGGTAAACTCTTTTGCCGTACTTAGACTCAAAACTGCTTGGTTTTGCATTCTTGAAAGACTTATTTATTTCTGATGATGACTTTGGTGAATTACTTGTTGCTTGTGAAAATGCGGTTGTTGATAAATTTTATAGGTACGAAGACTTTCTTTTTAGAGAAGGCAAGCTTTGCATCCTGCAAAGTTCCATTCGGGGCTTGTTAGTTAATGAGGTGTATAGCAGAGGCCTCATAGGCCATTTTGGCATGGGGAAGACTTTGGCGATGCTCCAAAAGCATTTTTATTTTACAAGGATGAAAAGGGATGTCAAAAGGGTCTGTGAAAGATGTGTGACCTGCAAGAAGGCCAAATCAAAAATCAAGCTATATGGGATGTACACGCCACTTCCCATACCCGAAGCACCTTGGATGGACATCTCTATGGACTTTGTCCTTGGATTGCCTAGAACTAAAACGAGGAAGGATTCCATTTATGTTGTTGTAGATCGATTCTCAAAAATGTCTCATTTTCTAGCTTGCACAAAAACTGACGATGCTGCTCATATTGCAAACTTATTCTTTAGGGAAATCGTTCAACTACATGGCATTTCAAGAACCATCGTATCGAACCAAGACGCGAAGTTTCTAAGCCATTTTTGGAGATCGTTGTAGGGAAAGCCATTTCAACAACTTGTCACCCCTAAACGGATGAACAAACGAAGATGGTCAGTCGCGTGCTATCTACCTTGTTGCGAGGTATCATTCGAAAGAACTTGAAATCGTGGGAGAAGTGGTTGTCGCATATCGAGTTTGCCTATAGATGATCCATTCACTCGGTAACTAAATACTCTCCATTTGAAATAGTCTATGGGTTTAATCCTTTAACCCCATTAGATTTAGTGCCTTTGCCTAATGATCAACTTATCCATGCAAATGCTAGGAAAAAGGCCGAATATGTGAAGAAGTTACATCAAAAGGTACGAGCCAACATTGCGGCCAGGACCAAAAGCTATGTCCAAAAGGCAAATAGCAGGCGAAAATGAGTTGTGTTCGAACCTAGAGATTAGGTTTGGGTTCACATGAGAAAGAAGCGATTCCCGTCCCAACAAAGGTCCAAGCTATTACCGCGAAGAGATTGTCTATTTCAAGTTTTCGAGCGCATCAATGAGAATTTCTATCGACATAACCTACCAAGTAAGTATAAAATAAGCGTAAGCTTTAACGTGTCTAACTTATCTCCCTTTGAAGCAAGTGACAATTTGAGGAAAAATCGCTTTGTAGAAAGGGGATGATAAGGCCACGCTTCAAGTCACACCAAGCTTAAACAAGGAGCCTTTGAAGCTGCCCCAAGGTCCCATAACTCGAGCACGAGCTAAATGCTTCAAAGAGTCTATTTCGGCCTTAATTGATCAAGTGTGGGGCAAGACCTTGGTTGGACACATCGAACGATCTTGGACCAGCTCTACAAGCATGCCTTGCAACCTTTTGCAAGCTGACCTAGCTAAACTTTAGCTCATTGAGGTCATTCCCATCCTTTTATTTTATTTGTTTTAAGTTTCTGGAATAAATCAATTTGTTTAGTTAAGCTAGTTAATTTAGTTTCAGCTCACAAATATGTTATAATCTGAACCTATTTAATATGTGCCTTAGTTTATTACTTGTGTGTAATGTGTCCTAGTTATTATTTGTTTTAATGTGTCTTAGCTATTGCTGAATTCAACATGTCTTAAGCTATTTAATGTACTGAATTAATTGGTGCAGCTACATACATTGGATGGCTTGAATGAAAGGTGTGCTGATGGTTTAGCTCCTCCAAGCAACCTTTCGTGAACATCAAAGGACGAAGATGAGTTTTTGGTTCTTTCTCCAAGCTGCCACTTCGTGGAGATCAACAGCCAAGAGAGTTTTCACATTGCTGGAAATTCTTTTCACATTAGATGACCATTTGGTTTGGGGCATTCACACACAAAGGTTGTCCAATTTCATTTGTTCACACCCAAAGGCTGTTGAAGTGCTCCAAGCTGTTCATTTAAGTTCATGACTCTCCAAATAATCAAGGCAGCACATTAAACCCCATTCAATTTCCTTGGCCGAATCTACTCAACTATTTCAGCTCATGAATGGTAAGTTTATTTTTCGTTACACGAACTTACTAAGCAATAAGTGCTTACGTTGTTTCATTGTAACACCCTTTACCCGTATCTGACACCGGGATAGGATACGAGGAGTTACCTTACAAAATCACATGCAAACATTCAATCTTTGTAACACCCTTTACCCGAGTTCATCACCAGAATTGAGTACGAGGCATTACCGGACGATAACACAACCAATCATACATTATCGAGCCATAAAACTTCACTCCAATTTAAAACTTTTCAGACTATATCATTAAGTCCCTAAAATGGGCCTACTAAACTTGTAACAATCTAATTTAGACCCTAATCAGAACGGTGGTTTCGAGACAACGAATTCGAGTCAAAAAATATTAAAATATTATTTTTCGTGTTTATTATATGTGAATTTGCATGTGTGAAAGTTTCATATGAAAATTTGATTGTTTATGTGCATAATTTAATAATAGGATTTAATCGTGTAAAATGAAAAGTTAGTGGTTATTTGTGGAAAGGCCAAATAGTGGTTGTTCTTTTAATATGGAGGCTTTAAGTTGCAAATAAACCTTTAGACAATATGATTGCCGAATGTGTCCATATTATGTGTGTTTATTTATTAGTTTTAAAAGGTTAAATATGTAAATTAATAATTAAATATATATGTTATCATAAAACATAAAAGAAACATAAGTTTTATTTTATTTCCTTGGTGACCGAAACCTTAAAAAAAAAGAAAATAAGAAAGCTAGGCATTCGGCAATTTTGAAGCTTGATTAAGGTATGGATTTCGTTCGGTTTTTGATAATTTTTACGTTTTTGAGATCGTTGCTTCGAGTACTACCCGACTCATGCCTAAATTTTTTATTTTGATGAAGTATTCATGAGTTACCACTATTGATATCTTAGTGAATTTGGTGTTTGATGTTGTTAAATAAAAGATATGTGTTAGATTATTAAGTTTCTATTGGAAATTTTCATAAAAATTAAATAAATAGGGCTTAATTGCAAAAATAGTAAATAGAGGGATTAGATTGTGAAATAAATTATTTGTAAGGACTTATAAGGGCTTGGGAAGCATTAGGCTATAGCTTAGAGTAATTAAATTTTGTTTGTTTTGTGTTTTGTGAATTTTGGACTTAGTTGCTTAATGTGTAAAATGTATGGTGCAAAAATGCAATTTGCCCATTTATGTGTTCTTGAGTGAATTGGATTGAATATTTCATTAAATAAGTTTAATTTAAATCAATCTAGATCAAGAAAGGAGAAATCGGATTCGGAACGAGAAAAGCAAAAATAGACAAATAGTCAGTTTACATCGTTCGTCGATACTCGAGGTAAGCCTATAAGCAATTTAAACATATTTATTTCAATAAAAATTAGCTAAATGTTAAATTTTGAATATATACATATATATAAATGTGGTTGGCTGAATAAGATATTATTGATTTGTATATTAAGTTGAATTGAATTATGGGGTGATATTGAAATGTTGAATAAAGAATGAACACCACTGAAATTGTTATAAAATAGTCATGAATGAAATGAATGTGTGATATAGATGTTCGGGATTCAAGCCTAACAAGCATTATGCTGGTGAAGTTAAATCGGGCTTAACGCCTAGCAGGCTTAATGCCGGTGAACAGAAATCAGGCTTAACACCTAGCAGGCTTATTGCCGGTGAATATAATTCGGGCTATACGCCTAGCAGGTTGTGTGCCGGTGTGAATTCAGGTTTATACCTAGTAGGCTTATTATTGGTGAGCTATTAAAAGTTTAAGTTTATGGGACTTGTGCGAATGGTGTAATGGAATTCGGTAAATTAATTAAAGCATTCAGGTATGTGATATTTGGTTATCTATTTGTTAGCAAGATGAATTGATTTCTTAATGAATGATTAAAAAAAAGACTTATGCAAGGTTGAATTAATATGTGAGCTAAATTGAGATACATATATATATATATATATATATATTCGGTCTTATTGCTACATATGAATGAAATGTTGATGTTTGAGTGATAATTATATGTTTATAAATATATATGCGAATTTAGGTATATGAACTAATTTGATTATGGGATTGAACAGGTGATGATGATCATGAATATGTGTTTTCAGTTAGAATGATGTGATCTTATTAAAGTATATGTTTTATACATATGGATTTGAAAGTTAAAATTATATGTATTTAAACATACCTTATTAAACTTAGTTTATTGTTTAATTTGCTTAGGCTTACTAAGCTAAATTAGCTTACTTGTGTGATTGTTATTATGATTGTTTTATAGATTATTTTGGAGGTCGTACGTGCTCGGGGATCGTCGAAGAAGTCATCCACACTATTGTTTAATTATCGGTATTTTAGAAACTAAACTTATGAAATCTTATGGCATGTATAGGCTAAACTTTCTTGTGAACTTTTGGTACTTGATATGTATAAAAGTAAAAGCCATGCGAATGTGGCTTCCTTAATGTGTTTGTATGGTTTTAAGCTTTGATCTAAGGTTGTGTTTGGTATGTATATACAAGTCTTGGTATTTTGGTTAGATTAATAATTATACTTGAATGGTTTGTTTTGATATCTATGAATGTGATGGATGAGTTATTTCGGTCTTATAATGAGTCTTGAATTAAAGAAAATATTTATTCATATTCGGTATTAAATTAAGAAGAATGATGTGTATATTCGGCTATTAGTATAAATAAGAGTTTAGTTATGATATATGTGAATTGTGACATTTGATTTATTATAACTATGTGAGTTGTATATTTGGTTTTATATTGTTTATAATGTAACGCCCCGAATTTTGGGCCTTGAGTTTTGGATCGGTTAAAAGGCGGCTTAAATAATTCAAATGTGTAATTTTGAAGTGTTTGGAGGGTACTATGAAGTCCCGGGTTCAAGTTAGGCCATAGGAAAAATTTTGATTTTTAGCCTTAGTGGAACCCTGATCTCATGTGGTATGACTTATAAATAAATTAGGGAAAATAAGGCACAAAAAGGAGTGTGGTGTAGTGGCAAAGTGGTGCCACTTAGGGGATAAGGAAGTGATGCCATAAAGGAAGCAAGGGGTCCAAGGTTCAAGCCTTGGCTCTTGCAATTTATTTTGGTTTTTCTTTTAAATAAATATGAAAGCAAGTAGGTGGGCTTTGAAGTTAAATGTGTTGGACTTATGACACAAAGGAGCTTGTATCCTAGTGGTGGTGGCGTGGCATGGTTATTGAGAGGACTATGGTTCGAATCCCTTTGCAGGCAAAGGTTGGTTATTTTGCTAATGAGTTTATTTTGGAGGATTGATGGAGGGATCCCACATCAAGAAGCTAGCATGGGAATAGGCGAGAAACTGGCTTTGAATAGAGCGATCTATGAGGAGAGTAAGGATGCCTTGGTTGGTGTTTGGGCATAAGAGTGTTCAAAGCAGGGATTAACTCCAGATTCCTATCAGGTGTGTATTTCTCACTACTCTAGCTGTAGGACGGCTACTTCGGGCCGCGATGGGCAGAAAGGGGCCATGTGGGCCCAATGGGCTCATAGGCCCAATTGGATAAGTTGTTTGATTGTGTAGTAAATATTGGACTAGACTAGGTGAATCTCATATCTGTGGCTAGATTTGGGCTAAAAGGGCCACACGAGCGTGTGGGCCCATTTGGGCCGAGAATGGGCCCTAGGCCTATTCGCATTGTTATCTCTGTTTAGAATACTTTAGTTTACCAAATTACTGAAATACGCTTGGGTTACAAAATTACTAAAATACCCTCGACTTGTAAAATTACCAAAGTACCCCCGATTTACAGAATTACCGTTTTACCCCCAATATGCAAAATTACTAAAATACCCTGATTTACAAAATTACTAAAATACCCTTGATTTACAAAATTACTGAAATACCCTTGATTTACAAAATTACTAAAATACCCTTGGTTTACAAAATTACTGAAATACCATTGGTTTACAAAATTATTGAAATACCCTTATAGGGTAGAACTACTGTAATACCCCCATTTGTAAAAGTACTATTTTACCCCTGATTTGTAAAATTATCGTTTTACCCCTAATTTATAAAATTATCATTTTACCCCTGATTTGTAAAATTACCATTCTACCCCTGATTTGTAAAATTACTGTTTTACCCCTGATTTGTAAAATTACCATTTTACCCTAATTTGCAAAATTATTATGTTAGCCTTAATTTGCAAAATTACTGTTTTACCCCTAATTTGTAAAATTATCGTTTTACCCCTGATTTATAAAATTACCATTTTACCCCTGATTTGTAAAATTACCGTGTTACCCTTGATTTGTGAAATTATTGAAACACCCCTGTAGGGTAGAATTACCGAAAAACCCCCGTAGGGTAGAATTACCGAAATACCTCTGTAGGGTAAAATTATCAAAATACCCTGTAGGGTAAAATGACCATTTTTCCCGTAGGGTGTAAATTGACTGTTTTGCCCTTGTGGGCAAGTGACTGACTTGGTGTATGTGATTGAATTGACTGTGTTCGTATGACAGTATTTTGACTAACGTGATTATGGTTGTGTGACTGGTAGGTTTTAATATATGTTTAAATGACTGATAATGAGCATGGCCATTTTGCATACACGTTTGATGATTGAGCATAGCATACACGACATATTACATGGGATTGGGTTTGATATGGAGGAAGTGTTATAAAGTGGCTCTGCCATGTAATCTGCTTAAAGGCTCTGCCTCGTATTTCTGCTCCGGTGGCTATGCGACAATTTCTGTATTAGCAGCTCTGCTGCGTCTGTAGTGTGTAGGGCTGGGTGGGTTAAGTTATTCATTCTGATTCTGATTCTGATACTGATACTGATACTGATTCTGATTCTAATTTTGATTCTGATTCTAATTTTGATTCTGATTCTGATTCTAATTCTGATTCTGATTCTGATACTGATTTTGATTCTGATTCTGGTTCAGATAATGTCTCTGATTTTGTAATGGGCTAAGGCCCATCTGGTACTGCCTTTTATAATGGGCTAAGGCCCAATTGATACTGGAACTATGGTAGGGCAAACTTTTGAATTCTTTTACATGATTGACTGTTCGTATTTGTAGTAGGGATTACACACTGAGTTTTCATAAAACTCACCCCGTTTACTAACTGGCAGGTAATCCCCAGCCTTAGACGGATCGGAGCTGTGAGGGACTCGGAGAAGGCCACACACTGCTTATGCTTTCTGTTTTGATTATTTACTCTCAAGTACTTTATTTTGGGTTTGGTTTGTAATAAGGCCTTTTATAATTTTTGGATTTTTATTTTAGGGTTTTTATTTACTTTGAATTATAACTGCTAGACGTGAATCGCGGTTTTCCAAAATGTTAACTGTTTTCAAACACTACGTCTTCCGCAACTAATTAAATTAAGCTTCCGCAATAAAGAAGGTTTTAAAGGTAATAATGTTTTTTAAAAGGGATTAACTTTTAGTTGACCACATTTTGAAAATAAACAAACACAAGTTTTAGTTGGCAACAAGTTTTAAATAAGAAGGGTTTCATTGAAAACATGGTTTTCGAAAAACACTTCAATGTGACACGCTGGACTCGGGCCTAACTTCTAGGCCGGGTATGGGGTGTTACATATAAAGTTGGCCCTTGAGCTAAAACTTAACATGCAAGAAATGGTTGAGTAAATGGAATGGAAATTTGAGTTAATGCTTATGAAATAAATAAAAGCAAGGTTCAGCTTTGGCTTATAAACTTACCTAATAAATAGTAATTTTTCGCCAAGTGATTTCAAATGTATATGTTTGAATATGCATGTTATGAGATTGACGCATTGGTGTGAAAGGTGAACTATGATATATGTAAGGTTACTTATATGTGTAATTTTGTGTGAGTGCAGTAGTGCAGTAAAGTTGGAACTAATATGATGAAAACTATTATATTTTCGGATATATCACATTAAAATGATCCTTTTGAATGGTGGTTTTACTTGTATTTAAACGGTTGTTTACTTTCTATAAGTAGTAAGTAACATGCAAATTTAAGTTAATTGTAATGTCATCGTTATAAAATAGTAAGTTTAACAGGCATTATGAATGAAAACTTTGATTGATTTAAGGGACTCATTTATATGTATGTGAATTATTCTTCTATCGTGTTTGGTCTAGTAATGCCTTGTAACCCACTCTAGTGACGGTTATGGGTTATTAGGGTGTTACAAAACTAATAACTCTTTAATACATTTGAGACACTTAGGAAATTTTCTTGTTTTGGAGGGTTACACACCCGTATGGGCCGACCGTGTGACGAAAAATGCCCAGGTGGCTCAAGACACGCCTGTGTAACTTTCTGTTTATAACGTCAACACACGTTCAAGGTCACACGGCCAAGGCACACGCCCGTGTCTTAGGCCGTGTGGATGCAATTTAGGCTATTTACCAAGCCTTTCTGCCATCCAAAATCACTTATACACTTAGGCCAATTTCATCAGTACACAACATGACATATCTAGGCCTCCAAGTAGCCACTACTGAGGCATAAATGCATTACTCAAATGACATAAGTTTAATGTACCACATCACCCTTACATTGCCATTAACCACCGACAACTTACATTACCACCCTTACTCTAAGCCATCCAACATACACTTGCATGACCATTCACATGACACATTTATCAATTCCATATCATATACAAATTCATTCACCCATATGCAAACATACTCATTCATGTATTGCATCAATATCACTTATAACATAGCTATTATTAGCCATTTCAAATGGCCTTATACAACAATAAAATTTCCATTGACTTAGGCCAACATTCTTGGCCAACTCAATAACATATACACACATATATTCAATTCCCTATACATGTCATAAAATTATAAATACTTGGAAATCTTTTGATACTATTCTTACTTGATAGTGTGATTGAATCTCCGGCGACCTCCAACTCGAGCTAGCATCTGAAACACTATAAGAAAAAGGAAAGGAACGGAGTAAGCATTATAGCTTAGTAAGTAAGTATGTAAATAGTAATTAATTCATTAATATGCTTTAATAAAACCTCCCATTATGTTATAAAAACAATATGGTTGTAATTGCACATAGTTTCCACTTTTTACTCTTGTCCATGTCCACCATAAGTTGTTTACTCGCACCATAGCCACTAAATTATTTTTATCCAGAGCTACGGAACTCAAATTTATATCCACTAATTTTTCCTAAAAGTAAACTCACATATATTCTTACCATAAAATTTCTAGAATTTTTGGTTTAGCCAATCAATACAGTTTATTCATTAAATTCTCCCTTGTTTCGCTACCTGACGTTTACGAACCCTCTTCACTAAAATTTAATTATCTTATCGTACAGAATTTAAAATACACTCTCGTTTGTTCCTTTTGAAAGTAGCCTTATTAAGGAATTCAAGAATATAAATAATATCTCAAATTATTTTTTTACAATTTTTAATGATTTTCCAAATTTGAAACAGGGGATTTCTAAACCCATTCTGACCCTATCTCACTTTAATTTAAATATCTCATAATATATAAATCATTTGCTCACATTGTTTCTTTTATGTGAAAATAGACTCAATGAGATTTAATTTCATAACTCATTCAGACTCTAATTCAATTTCCACCGCTTTGGTGATTTTTCAAAATTACATAACTGGTACTGTTTCAAACTGTTTTATTGAAAATTTTACTCTTCCATGTTTTCCTCATATTATTTTCATTTATGAACACATAACACCAATCATACTCAATATTGGCCATTCCAATGGATAATCATCATCAATATTTCTAAGTATTCATGTTAGCACTTACACCATATCAACCTTACCACAAGTTCAATCACATTTCAAGCACATTGCTCATATGTATACACCTGCACTTACGCACCACATCACCACACAAGTCACTTTTAGTAAGCTTTTCCCGTTGAATCCTTCGGAATAACATCTGATACTCGGTGGTTTCAACACATAGCTCCACCAACACATAATTCAACTCTCATGTACACATGGTAAACTCTCGATATCACCCATGTGACATAGCCATCCAATCCCCTAGCTTTGGTGTCTACATGGTGTCCAACACTCGGAACCACACATGCGACCTAGCTACTTAGTCCCATAGCTCTCATGTCCACATGGTGTCCAACACTCGGAACTACACATGTGACCTAGCTACATATAACATAGCTCTTATGTCTATATGATGTACCCTTGGCACCATGCATGTGACCTAGCTATCTTTAATCTGTAGCTCTCGTGTACACATGGTCTACACCCAATATTATACATATGACCTAGCTACATATGAAATTATCATCTCGTGGCTCTCTTGTACACATGGTATACACACAGTATTACACATGTGACCTAGCTACCACATAGTATCTCGTAGCTCTCTTGTTCACAGGGTGTCCTACCCTCGGAACCACACATGTGACCTAGCTACATATCATTCGTATCTTTTGTTTTTCGAAGGTTTAATCGGGAACTCCACTTTCCATAAATTTCCAACTCATAAATGTCACCAATAATGCTTCATAATATGCATTTAAAATATTATGACACAAATGACAACAATGAATTATTTACATACAAACTTACTTCGGTCCAAAAATCAAATTATTGCACTTTAGTCCAAAACCTTTTTCCTTCTCCCGTTTTAAGTTCAAATCTCGTTTTTCCCAATCTATATAACACATTCAACCCATTTATTCAATATTCAGTTCAAATTGACCTAAGTTTACAATTAGGCAAAATTTACATTCTGCCCTAGACTTTATCAAAATTACACTTTTTCTCCTAGGCTCATAAATTGATTTTTATTCAATTTCCTTGTATTTTGGACCTAGCCGAATCATTTTCATAACTATGGCATTCCACATTTCTCACTAAATCACATACTTATGACCAATTTTTAACTTTTACAATTTAGCCCTTTTTATTCGGTTTCATCGAAAATCACCGAGTAAAACTCGTTTCTCTTATCATAGACATGCATAATCTACCTTTAATCATAAAAATACACAATTATTCAACATGGGTAAATTTTTGAACTCAAACCCTAGCTCAAAATAAAGGTAGAAATAGCTACACCAAGTTATCGGAATCTCAAAAATGTAAAGAGCATTAAAAACGAGGCTAGGAATCACTTGCTATTAAGCTTGGAAAGCTTCAAAAAACCCTAGCCATGAAGGACATGAGAGGTACGGCCTTACCATGAAGAAGATGATAGCATTTTTGCCTTATTTTTCCCATTTTATTCTTTTATTTACCTAATGACCAAAATGCCCTTCATTAAAAACCCTTGGTATTTTGTCCACCCAAGGGTATTTTTGTCCAAACCAAGTTATAATGGTCTAATTTCCATTTAAGGACCTCCACTTTAAAAACCCATTCCAATCAAGTACCTTTATGAATTAGAACACACACTTTTCACCTTTGACAATTTAATCCTAATTGCCAAATTAGACACCCAATCGATAAAATTTCTTAACAAAAATTTCACATGATAACTCTATCACCTTATAAACTTTAAAACTTAATCGCAATAAATTTTTCTACTTCGAATTTGTGGTTTTCAAAGCCACTGTTCTGTTTAAGCCCTAATTTAGGCTGTTACAATCTTAACTCATGGAAATGCATCCCAATTTAAAACTTTTTCAAACATTATCTTATGGATCTTCATATGGGCCCACTAGGAGTAAAACATGGTTTAGAAACGATCCGGGACCATTTCGGGTACTTAAGAAAATTTATTCAAAAACTACTAAAAATAGGGCACACGCTCGTGTGACCCTAAACATGGTCGGCTGATAGCCCTTGTGCCACATACGGCTTAAGCTCCTAGGGACACGCCCGTGCCCTTTGCCCGTGTAAATTTATTTTCTAACATCGAACCTACAGGGGTTTTTACATGGCCTGGCACACGCCGGTGTGCTCAGCCCGTGTCCCTCACACGGCCATGACATGCCCGTGTCGCGACCCATGTGCAAAAACCATGACATTTTGTTTCTAACGTCATCACTCACACGGCCATGGCACATGCCCATGCCTCGGTCGTGTCCTTCACACGATTGAGACACACGGTCGTGTCTCATACCTGTGTGGTACACTGATGGGCGTTTAATTTATCAACCTAAGGTACAGGGGACACACGGGCTATTCACACACCTGTGGGAGGACCGTGTGTCATACACGGCCTAGACACACGCCCGTGTGTCTACCCATGTGGACAAAAATAGGCTATCTACCAAGCCTTTTTGCCACCTTGAAAAAAGATAAAAATGCATACTCAAATATACCAAGACTAAGATACTTAACCAATAGCCATAAATTGGCATCCAAAGACATTCCCATCAATCAATCCAATCTAGTACTCAAGCTAAATTCTCATTCATGAAACATACCAATTGCATTTGATAATCAACGATAAAAGTTAGCCATTAACTTTGACCTTATACAAAAGGAAGTATTCCAAATTCAAGCCAACACATTTGGCTTCAAAATAATATGACACTTACAGAAGAATAACGTCTTATACATGCCATATTCTCAAATGTTAAAACTAACTATACCGAGTGATCGAGCCGATAGTGTGAGCGAAACCTCCAACATCCAATAATCCACGAGCTAGCTAGGCAGCACTATAGGAAAATGGAAAAAAAGGGGGTAAGCTTAAAGCTTAGTAAGTCTATATGCAAACATTTAATACCATAATCACGCATTGGACAAATAAAATGTAGCTCAACTATACTGATACTTCCAAAACATAAATTCACTTACTCGTCCCATACCTTACCCAATATCCTCAACACAATTTTTTTTCTTTTGCACAAAGCTCATCTCATTAATACATACATTCCCTGCACTTATTCATCACCACAACACTCATGAATTCCATCTAAATGATTCCACAATGCACACGTCCATGCAATAAACCATAGAAGATCAATTCCCACATAGCCATTCATAGTAACGTAGATAAATAAGGTGGTTTCGCACTTAGCCCACCATCATCAATAACTTACGGTGGTTTCGTACATAGCCCACCTTTATCGATAATTTACAGTGGTTTTGCACATAGCCCACCTTTATCGATAATTTATGGTGGTCTCACACATAGCCCACCTTTATCAATAATTCACGGTGGTATCGCACATAGCCCACCTTTATCTATGTATTATGAAATTTTACCCATACTTTCATTTCTCGCATTTTCATCCAAACATAGTAACATTCAACCACATATCATATAAGGCAATCATGAATAAAAGCATTAATAAAAGATGTATCATTTACATATAAACTTACCTCGGTATACAAAATGTGGTAACTCAATCGATCTCAATCTACGAGCTTAGCCTTCCCCGGTCTAAGTTTGAGTCTCGTACTTCTTGATCTATATGAATGCAAAATTCACTAATTTTAATCACCAATTTAATCTAACCATTCAAAAGTCATAAATTTTGCAAAATGACCATTTTACCCCTAGACTCGAAAATTGATTTTTATCGAATTTCCTCATTAACCATGCCTAACCAAGCTCTTTTCACTCTTATAGCTGCCCCGAATTCTCATTATTTCATACACTTACTCTTTATTTTATAATTTTACAAGTAAGTCCAATTTAGGTGTTTTCCATGAATACCCTTTTACAAAAGTTGTTTATTTAGCAACTAGGACTCATTTCCTTCCATAAAAATCTAGCAAACAACACTTATGCATTCATGGTGACTCTCTAAATTTTTAACCAAATTGCAAAATACACCCCTCAAAAGGTAGCCCAAGCTACAAGGGTTCCAAAAATGTAAAAATCATCAAGAGAAACCATAAAAATCACTTACTTGTGAATGTTTAAAGTTGCTGAAATTTTTTAGCTCCCAAAACCCCTCTAATGGCTGAAATTTTCGGTGGTAAGAAAGAAAAAGAAGAAAAAGATAAAGCTAGTCTTAGGCTTTATTATTAAATTGCTAAATATCTCACCTAATACCCAACTTTGACTTTTCTTCCTCTAATTGCTTCCCTTGGCCGGCCATGCCTAAGAGAGTGGGGCTATTTGCCCAAAAAAACCCTCCAATTTTAGTTCTCTAGCTATTTGACATCAATTGCCAAGGCCAATTACTAAAAAAAGCCCATTTTAAACAAAATTTATGAAAATGGCCCAACTTTTCTATTAATTACAGGAATAGGTCGAATACCCCAAAAACACGTCCACGTCAGTGTGTTTTTAGGGTAAAAATCAGCAAAACGCTTTCTTGAGGAAGCGTTTTATCCACGTCGGCACAAAATGCTTCCTTGAGGACACGATTTGTGCTGACGTGGACAAAACACTTCCTCAAGGAAGCATTTTGCCTGTGTTTTTTAAACCCACAACGGTCAAATTTTTTTGACCGTTTGGCCCCCAACGGTCAAAAAAACATATAAAAACCCCCCAACCCCTTTAATTTTTTTCACACACAAATCCTCTCGAAATCATCTCTAAAATTTCTCTAAATTCTCTAAAATTTCTCTCAAATTTCTCTCAAATTTTCAACAATTTGCTCAAATTCTCTTAAATTTATCTTTAATTTTTGCAAAAAAGCTCTTTTTACAATTTTTTTGAAATTGTTTTCAAAAATTTTTAAAATTTCGGTCATGTTAGCAATGGCTTCCGAATTAATTCGTCTCGATCCTACACACATCACTGTCGAATAAATGAGAATGGTAAGTGTTTATTTTAATTTTTTAGTATTATTTAATATTTTTTTCATTCATGCACTTTTAATTAATTTTTATTTTATAATTTTTTATAACAGCCTGTAGATCGGGTGTTGCAATGCTATATCCGTAATATGTCTGCTCCTCCATCGCCGTTGATAGAGAATTACCTACGTGAAGTGGGTTTTTGGCACGTGGCCACACTAGGCTAAGGATGCAAGTTGGACTCGAAACTTATTAGTGCGTTGATAGAGAGGTGGAGACCCGAGACGCACACATTCCGTCTTCCATGCAGAGAGTGTACTGTCACTCTAGAAGATGTGCAGTTGCAATTGGGATTTCCAGTGGATGGGTACACAGTGACCGGGTCCACTCAATCTACTGATTGGGGTGTCGTATGCTACGAGCTTTTGGGTGCTATTTCGGATAGAATTAAGGGAGGTCGGATCGAGATGGGCTGGTTATGAGACACATTCCTAGAGCCGAATGATGATTCTACCAAACTAGAAAGAATACGATATGCTCGGGCATATATTCTTCAGATTATTAGACGTTATCTGATGCTGGACTTGTCCCGAAACCTCGTACATTTGAGGTGGCTGATAAAACTCGTTGATTTTAGGGTAGCCAGTGATCTTAGTTGGGGGTCTGCCGTGTTGGCAACATTATACCAGGAGATGTGTGGGGTGAAGGTACCGAATAAAGCCAAAATCGGAGGTTGCCTATCACTACTCCAATCATGGGCATGATATCGGCTTCCATTTTTACGTCCTCGAGTGAACCACCCACATACATTTTCACTCATAACGAGGTAAATTTTATAATAGATTTTACAATTATTAGGTAGATTTAAAATATAATTGTATAATTTATTTAATTAGGTGGAACCATTCGGCTAGTTATGTTGGAATATCGACCTCTCTAGAAGATATACGAATTCTATTACACCAACGGTCGGAAGCACAAGTAAGTATTATATCGAAATATGTATACATAATAAAATAGTCATTTCATAGATAGTATTTAGTATTATGTATATAACTAATATTTTTATCCTGTTCATATAGTTTCAATGGACACCATACGAGGATCCGGCAATTCGGGTAGTAATTCAAGATGAATTCTTCCAAAATCCAAACATTTGGCATGTGAAGGTCCCAATGGTCACATATGATATAGTGGAGATGCACCAGTCAGATAGAGTATTGCAGTAATTTGGATTCCGACAACCGATTCTCATGGCACCTGAGAAACTAGATGATGAGCACAGAACCGACTTACGACAATTGAATACGGATTGGGCAAGATACTAGTCAGATTATATCAAAATATGGGAAAATCGGTATGATTATATACCTACTCGGGAACCGATCATCGTTCCAAAGTTGGCAGCGTGCCGGAATACATGCCATGGTTTAGGATCCATGGCAAGCCATATTTATTGTCGGAAGAGGAAAGGCAGCGACAAATTCGTGCCCAAAAGGAACGACGGAGCCCTTTAAATCCAAGAAGAAAGGATGACCACGCGAGCCCATCAATAGCGGCCACACAGTCACCGAGCCCATCAACAGCACCCCCACAATCACCATGCCCAACAACAGCACCCCCACAGCCACCGGGCCTAACAGTTCAACAAACGACACCCACATCACAGCCTTTTCAGATTATGCCAGGTATGTACCCTAGCCCTTTTTTTATATCCTAACCCTTATATGTTTCCTTTTTCCAGTCCTATCGCAAGTTGGAATGCATGGCCTGGTTCATCTCTGTTTCTGATTACTCCTGCTCAACCGCTGATCTATAGGCCGTCGTCGCATGAGGGATCGCACGAGGCGCCGTCGGGGAGCTCTTCATTTTACCAATCCCCATCACCTTATGGGATTCAACCACCTTCACCATGGATGATGCAAACACCTCCGGGTTCATTATTTTATCAAGATGGGTCATCCTCCCAACACCCACAACCAGATCCCCTACTGGAGGAACCACAATCCCCGCCCGAGGAACCACAACACCCGCCAGAAGCTGAACTAAAGAGAAATCTGGCGCGTAACCGTGGATGACCCCCATGTGGCACTGATTCCGACCGCCACCAACATTGATTTTTTGTAATATATTTGTATAAACATTTTTTTATACATTTTCATTTAATAAAATAAAAGTTGTTTTTAATATGTTACAACAACTTAGTTTACTTTTCTATTTTTAATAAAAATAGAAGTTCTTTTGAATAAGGTAATATTTTTAATTTTTAGATTTTTTGTAATATATTTGTATAAACATTTTTTATACATTTTCATTTAATAAAATAAAAGTTGTTTTTAATATGTTACAACAACTTAGTTTACTTTTCTCAGATATCCATATTGTTGCGTATTCTACTTGAGCAAGGTCGACCCTTTGGTTTGCGACGCAGTTCTTTATCCGGTAACAACTTAAATGGAGCAAGCGATACAAATGGCCACTTATGTTCATCTGGGACTAGTGGGAATACGTGTCTCCACACGTTGTACATGTATTCTATTTTATACATATCGTCCACATAGCTCATGGGATCCAAACGGAGATCTTGACAAGCTGCAATTGCATGAGCGCATGGATAACGGAGTGCGTCAAATCTCCCACAATTGCAAGTCCTATTCCGCAAATGTACATGATATTGCCCACCGACAATACCTTGGTTCGGTATGTCAAACTCTATCACACGAAGCCATAGGTTATCGCGATCATGACACACTGTGTACATGGTGTTCGCCCGCACTTTGGATTTGTTAATTGCTTCAACACCTTCCGGCACTATACATGGCCTCCCTGCATTTGGCCTTTATAACTCGCTGCTCGCTTTGGAAATAATGCAGCTAAACGAAAATATGTCTCTCGTACAACTGATGTTATAGGCAAATGACACGTTCCTTTTAGAACAGAGTTTATGCATTCGACCAGGTTTGTGGTCATATGACCATATCATAGGCCGCCGTCATATGCTTGTGTCCACTGTTCAAAAGGTATGTTACAGAGGTAGTCCGCGCCTTTTTCGTTAACTGAACGTAAAATCGCCAGCATCTTATGAAAACGGTCCTTACTTATCTCATACCCTGCCAATATAAGTTAATAGCGAAAATTACACAACACTCTTCCATTCATAATAAATTGAATATTACAAATGAAATAAATTAATAGAGAATCAGTTCTTTACCCATGTTCGTCACTTGTCGTCATTCAATTGTAGATCGATATTGCCCGTAGTAGTTGGACACAACGTACCTTAGGCAATACCGATGGTGTGTACGCTGCCATAGGCTTCCCTATCGCTCAATTGCGGATAATATTCCAGTGCCCCGATCGAATATAACGCAGATATCAGGTTGGGAGAAAACATGCCTCCTCAACCTAGAAAGAAAAAAATCCCAGTCATCAACTAACTCCCCTAGTGTTATTGCAAATGCAATTGGAAGGATTCTCCCACTACCATCCTCTGCCACAGCTAGCAATAGCCGATGGGTATATCTACCATACATAAAGGTACCATCAATTTGTACCAATGGCTTGCAGTATAGAAATGCGTCTCGGCATTGCTTAAAGGTCCAAAAAAGGCATTTGAACACTTGGCATCCACCGAGCAATCGGCTATTGTAGTACGCAGGTGCCGTTTCAAGGTCTGTTATGCAACCTGGGACGTATCTCTCCAGCACCTGACACCACTGCCACACTTCATTATATGAAGCCTCCCACCCACTATGCATCTTCACCAATGCCTTCTGCTTAGCTATCCAAGCCTTGCGATAAGAGGGCGTGTACCTCAATTGGCTACGAATATGGGAAATTAACACCGGCACTGAAGTCTTGGGATCCTTCTTCACCATCGGTAATATTAAGCTAGCTAACATACTTGAATCCATCTTAGAATGATCTTGTGAAACACCTGTCAACGAAGTACGTTAAATAATGTAACATTACGTATTAAATAATGTAACATTACATATTAAATAACCCTAAATACTGTACCTCCAACACATGTATGTGGACCTTTGTACTTTTTTATCTCCCACAACCCTATCCTTTTCCTCAACGAGGCCATGATTTTCCATGAACATGTATCGTCTTGCACCGCACACTTGGCCTCAAACTTATCAGATTTGGATTTAACCACATTGTAGTTAACCCTATTCATGATGCTATGTTGTTTCAATGCATCAAGAAAACTATCCTTATTGGAAAACTCCTTGCCAACTTTCAATTCACCTGAATCTAATGACGAACTTGCACCGTTACGCCTTCTGTGTAGTAGATCTGGAAACTCCAACGCATCATCTTCAGATAGATCGACATTATGCATGTGGGTTGGAGGCGAGTACGCCCTAAATCACAAATCTTCTTCTTCTTCATCTGAACCCCCTTCAGGCTCGGTTGGCACAGGCTCCGGTTCAGAAAATAATGCAACTTCTACACCATCAGGCCTGGGCTCTCGAGGTGGATCCACATCGGACTCATCATCCGACCTACCATCAGCTGCAACGTACGAGGTCTCCTCTCCGATGGACGTCGTAGGGAGTACATCATCCCTTCTTCTGGATGTTTCATAACGTCCCCAATCAAATGTGGCTTGCCAACCAGTAGAAGTTGATGTTCCCCAGTACGTATTCCCAGCATCAGATATTGACTCACTGAGGTGCATATCCCATCTACTAACGGAGTGTTGTGTAAGGGTTGTGTATTCCGTACTGCTGCCAAACACTGGAGCTTCTGTGTTTTGCCACCAACTAACGGAGTGTCAGGTAGGGGTCGTGTACTCCTCTCGAACAACAGTAGATGTTGAAGCTGCAAATGTATCATTTGGGGATGAAAATTGTACATATAACTCAAAATATGGTGCTCCACTAGCGAGATGAGTCTGCACCATTGCCTCCAAGCTATGAGCACCTTTGATGTCGAACGAGTTGTATGTCACTGGATCAACAGAAGCACAAAATCGATACTTAATAGACAAAACTTTCATTGGCATCGTTTCGAAGATTTTATGCCTAATTCTTTTGTGAAGTTCTATCAAATCAATGTTCTGGTTAAAAACCAGTCGCACTGTATTCTCCGATAAAAAAATAACACCGTTCGTCACCATCATAGTAAATAACAAGACTAATACGTTCACTCATTTTCAATTTCTATTCTTCTTAACCTCTCTATTTTTTTCTTTGTTGTGAGTTATGCAACCTGAGAATGAAATTTGGCTTATTTATAGCCTCAGGCCAAATAAAAATACTGTAGCAAAAGCACGTCCACGTGGGAGCTTTTTTCATTACTTTTGCTGATAGTGCATCCTACTTGAAGCGTTTTTGACACTATTTGTTCAGAAATGTCTTCTCAAAATAATTTCTTTAGGAAGTACTGTAACAAAAGCGCGTCCACGTGGGAGCTTTTTAATCACTTCTGCTGATAGTACATCCTGTTTGAAGCGTTTTTGACACTGTTTGTTCAGAAACGTCTTCTCAAAATAATTTCTTCAGAAACCAAATCAATTAAAAAACAAAAAAAAATTTATATTGCTAATATATATTTTTTCATAACCCTAAACACAAAACTACTTAAAAAATTAATCCATAATGAAATCTTTAAACCCTAAAATTAGAAACACAAATTTAAAATATATACTTTTAAATTACTAATTAATTTAATTAATTAACCATAATCCCTAATTTATTTGACTTAAAAAACCCTAAAACCCTAAAATACCTAAAACACCTAAAAACCTAAAAAGCCTGGCCCTAAAAAGCTTGGCCCTAAAACCACTAAACCACTACAGCCCTAAAAACACTATTTGTTCAGAAACATCTTCTAAAATAATTTTTTCAAGAAGTACTGTACCAAAAGCACGTCCACGTGGGAGCCTTTTTCATCACTTCTGCTGACAGTGCATCCTGCTTGAAGCATTTTTGACACTGTTTGTTCAGAAATGTCTTCTCAAAATAATTTTTTTAGAAACCAAATCAATTAAAAAAATAAAAAAAATTTATATTGCTAATATATATTTTTTCATAACCCTAAACACAAAACTATTTAAAAAATTAATCCATAATTAAATCTTTAAACCCTAAAATCAGAAACACAAATTTAAAATATATACTTTTTAATTCTAATTAATTTAATTAATTAACCATAATCCCTAATTTATTTGACTTAAAAAAACCCTAAAACACCTAAAACACCTAAAAACCTAAGAAGCCTGACCCTAAAAAGCTTGACCCTAAAACCACTAAACCATTACAGCCTTGAAAATACTGTTTGTTCAGAAACGTCTTCTCAAAATAATTTTTTCAGAAAGTACTGTAGCAAAAGCGCGTCCACGTGGGAGCTTTTTTCATCACTTCTGCTGACATTGTTTGTTCAGAAACGTCTTCTCAAAATAATTTCTTCAGAAACCAAATCAATTAAAAAACAAAAAAAAGTATATTGCTAATATATATTTTTTCATAACCCTAAACACAAAACTACTTAAAAAATTAATCCATAATTAAATCTTTAAACCCTAAAATCAGAAACACAAATTTAAAATATATACTTTTAAATTACTAATTAATTTAATTAATTAACCATAATCCCTAATTTATTTTATTTAAAAAAATAAAAACCTAAAAACCATAAACCCTAAACCCTAAACCTAAACCCTAAACCACTAATCTTAAACCCTAACCTTAAAACCACTAATACTAAACCCTAACCCTAAAACCAAAAAAAACAATACAACCCTAACCCTAACCCTAAAAAAAAGGGAGCAAAATGCTTCCTTGAGGAAGCGTTTTGTGCTAACGTGGGCAAAACGCTTCCTCAATGAAGCGTTTTGTTGATTTTTACCCTAAAAACGCGCTGATGTGGACGCGTTTTTGAGGTATTCGGCCTATTCCCGTAATTAATAGAAAATTTGGGACATTTTCATAAATTTTGTTTAAAATGGGTTTTTTTTAGTAAATGGCCCCAATTGCCAATAAAACACAACTTTTGCCTTTTATGCGACTTAGTCCTTTTTCACAATTAAGCCTTCAATTGCGTAAATTAATTTACCAAAATTTTCATGCACCCTTATAAATATGCTATAACACATATAATAGTGATAAAATAACTTTCTCAAACCTCGAGAAGTGATTTCGAAATCACTATTTTGACTAGGCCCAATTTTGGGTTGTTGTATTCATTTTCTCTATTTTATAGTACTCAGAGGCTCGAAGGTTGGAAGCTGGTCAGAGCGACATCACACTATCCCTCGGACTCTTTGGTATATAAGTGGTAAACTAATTTTGGTTATAATGGCATGTATAGGTTAAAAATGATTATTGGTGACAATGTAATGATGGTTATGATTAGCCATTGGAATGGCTAATGAATGATATGTTTTGATATGTAAATATTCTTAATATGTTGATATGTGAGTTTGAAATGGCTGATTGATGATAGTTATGTGGATGATAGGATTAAGATAGTATATTTGATGATACAGGCATACATGTGTATTTGGTCAATTAGGCAAGACTAATTATATAAACACGTGTTATTATGTCATGCATAAAACTTGATTTGGCTTGATTTAAATGTTTTGAGTTGGTTGATAAATGTGTTAAAGTGTTGGTGTAGGTGGAAGACCAAATGGGTGAGAAATAACGCTTGGAAAATGGCTTTATTTTGTCCACACGGGCATGTGACCCCTGTACTTAGGAAAATTTTTTATATTTTGCGAAAAATTCTCTGAGTTCCCGATTTAGTCCCAACTTGTTTCTAATGTATGTTTTGGGCCTCGAGGGCCCTAATAAGGGACTTTACGATTAATTTTCTAACATGTAAGATAAAAGTAATATGAAATGTTTGTATTCATTCCGAAAGTTTTGGTAATGCTCCATAACCTTGTTCCGGCGATAGATACGGGTTAGGGGTGTTACAGGTGCGCTCCAGTTCGAGGCGGTCATATCATTGCACGTCTCAAGTGGAAATGATGTAATTATACATCGAGTTTGTCGAGGCTGATGGATCTTGCCCATCTTCAACGACTGTTGCGGCCAATGTTGGAATCGAAGTTGAAAAAGAAAGCCCTACTACACGGTTGTGTGGTGGGTTCACTAGGTTGTTACAAAGCTCCTACTACAATGTCCTCAAAATCACTTTCCATGGTTTGCAAAATGAGGACCCTACAAGCATCTTGAGTTCCAATATAATAGTCCTAACATAAGTCACTTGCTCATCATAATCTGATTGATTTTGAACTTTTTTTTTTGTGCCAATAAACCATGAGCTATTTAGATTACCTTCTAATATATAAGTTATTTTTTACATTACAGAATTTTTTTTTTGTTATACAACATAATATTAATTAAGTCTGAAATAATTTGTGAATCAATATCTGTTTAACTATTTATTTTTCATGTAAAATCATTGACCACATCCCTATAATGAATACTTAATAAATATGTGAAACTTTTACTAATTTAAATTAGCGAAATCACTACACTAAGAGTAAAAAAACTAACCCATAGTGTCAATCTCATGCGAACTAATTTGCGAAGAACAAATGTAACTTAGGAATTTTGGACCTCTTTTTCATTATTAGGTTTTTTAACTTTATTTTTGACTAGTTATTTTATTAAACTTTCAAGTTGGTTGTAGGCTTTTTTGAATTATTTAGGCAGTGTAAGTAATAAGTAACTTAATATGGTTAAAAAACTTCAAGTTTGGGTTTATAATCAATGTTTTTTAAAAATAGGTATACGGTCAAACTGATCAGATCATTGGTTTATTGGTTGAATTAATTTAACTAGTTCAATTAATTCGATTAATAATTTTATTAAAATTTAAAAAAAAAGGATAAAAATTAAAAAAATTTAGTTCAACTAATTTCTACCCAATTTAGTCGATCCATACAGGTTCATGAATCAATAAGTTTAAAGCCTCTTTTTAGACTGATACAACAATCAATTCCCGACCCAACCCATTAATCAAATCTAATTCAAACAACATTATTTTAATATAAATAACCTTGAATAATTGAAACTAGATTTTGCTCACATTTTATTTCTATGAATCTTGTTAATTCTGATTTTTTTTTTCATGTTTGTTTACCGTCTATTCAGAATTCATTGTCATATTCAAAATTTAAATTTCATTCCCTCTTTAAACTTCAAACCCCGTTCCCTCTTTGAAAATACAATGTAACTTAACATTATCCTAAAAAATTCTTGATTTCCTACCATCAACAAGTTAATATTCCGTTTTAATTGATAATAATATTGATTCTTAATTCGCTTCCAATGAACCATGTTCTTTAAAACCTATTTGCCGAGTTTCTCTCCGACATTGTCTTAACACAATGAAAATCTCTCTGGAAGAAAAAGCGTCGCCACTTCCTTAAAAGAAAATAACTTCTGATCTATGAACAATTGAAAATACATCATCGATTCTCCTCGCCACCAATTTCCTTATGGAGCAAGAATATTGTTTTCTTGCTGTGATTTCAACAAATGAAAAGACTAACAGGAGTGAATCACCCAACTCACTCATAACTGGCTTCAGCAAAAACATTAGAAGCTGAATGAATAAGTTCCCAAACATAGAGAGTTTATTAGCCAAGCGTGTGCTTTCATTCTTAGCTATAGTGAGAAAGAATTAATTATCAGCTTTTCCTCAATGATACAACAAATAATAAAAGTTCCGTTTTAACTCCATCAAAAGTTCTTTAGGATCTTCTCACTCGAAACTCCATCTGCTACAAGTATTGAAGTCACTTCCTGCATAAACCAATAATGTTCCGTTTAATTACTAGTGTAATAACATGAAAAAACTTATTTAGTACTATGTATTACAATAATTGGACATAAAATAAAGAATAATTCGTTAAAAATTTTAACTTGAAACTAGAAAGATATTAACTTTTTTAAAAACAAGACCTCTTCAAAATAAATTAAAATTTTCACGTAGCATAAGTCTGTTGCTCATGCCCTACTTACCAACATTCACCTTATATACAAATACAATATCCCTCAACACTGTAAACGACCTCCTAAGCAGACTCGTAAAATGTTGCTTATGAAAAGTGGTCGGAAAACTAAGAATCAATGAAATGAATAGGCATTTCTACTTGACTGATTCATTGCCTGCCATAATGAACTACAGTGGCTTTGCTCACTTCCTACATGAAGCAATGAGCTTCTTCATTCAGGGTCTCATTCGCCAGCCTACCCTAATCTTAGAAAAGGTCCATTTAGAAGTTCCACGGCTCAGCCATACATTCGTCTAGCAGTTAAGATTTCATTTCAAGTGGAGACTACAAATAACTGAAGAATGCAAAACTCAAGCCCAATAATGTTCCTTAAATAAGACTTCACATTTGGAATAATATAATAGCACCTAAGCATAAGCATTTGGCTAAGTGGTAAGTGAATAAATTCAGCGAAATTCAAATCCTCTTTCCCAGTAATTCTTTTATTTAAAAAAAAAAAAAAGAATATCTCTACCAGTAGGTCAAGAGAACCTATAGCATTCTGCTCAAATAGTTTAATTTCTAGCCATAAACCACTTTTTAATTCTATAATGCTATAGAAATACTAGCATTTAAAGCTTACTAGTCCTTTCAACAGAAAGAAATACATGGTCTAACTGAAAGTGATTGGAAGTCTCAACTAAGAGCCATTGCTTTCTTCCATATTGGCTAGAATGTGGTTAACACTTAGACACAAGGTCATCAGCACCATATCAATGGATGTACCCTTTTTGCTTGTATTGGGACATATCGATACCAATGTGTTTTAGTGTACTGTTTCAAATTTATTTGAATTTATAATTTTTTTTTTTCAAATATAATTATAGTTTAATTTATAGTTTCTAAATAAATATATATAGATATACACACAACCATAGCTCAATTACATACGTAAAATACATTAAACACAAATACAAAATTTAAAACTATTAGTCAGGATAAATAACTCAATTTAATGATTATATTTTCTTTTTTAATGTAATTATAAAAAATTAGAAATGGTTAAGAGTTAAAAAAATATATATTAAAAATTAGTTTAAAATATAAAAATCTTATACCAATTGGTACAAGCCGGTACACGCTAATACACTAATACAGGCCAATATAGGCAAAATGGACAGAAAGACAACCACCAACACACTCTGAAATTTGACTGGAACAGAACTTAATTATTTCCTATTTACAAACGGAATGGTATGTACCAGCCAGTAGGGCCAGTATTGGTGCGATACCAACAACCATGCTTGAACATATTTTGTCATCTTTACTACCTATTGGTTTCAGCCTTTCTTCATGATATCAAAGAATGCAGATCATACTTCATTCTCAACCAAAAGTGCCACTTTTGGTTACGGAATCAATTAGAATGTTGGCAATGTTCATCAAACATACTAGGTCATTGTTTTACCCCTTTCCCTCCATTCCTTATTTCTTAAGGAATCAAGAAGTCTCCATTTCTTTGATGCAAGATAAATACAATTTGCATCCTATGCTAGACGAGCCTGGCTGCTTCAAATCCAAACATTGACATCAAGTGCAGACTAGAGAAATGGTATAACAATTTTGAGAAAGCTATGACATAAATACAGAAACAAAGTCAATCCAGAGTCAAGTGTAAGAGCTCAAACATTAAAATAGCAATCGCTAAATCCAAAACAAAATGGAGAAATCAAACTCCTTCCTGCTTCCCTTCCCCCTGAGCATATGTCAGATCAATTTCAAGTACCCTCCCACTTCAATTCACTCTTTCCTTTCTGTATATTTGTATGGAGGGTGGACTGCTGATAATAGGTAGCTTTCAGGATGTATGTGAAACCTCCAAGGTAGTTGCATTTGTATTGTGGTATGAGGATATCAGATTTATCTATTATTTATTTTGATCTCCCCATGTTTCGTATCTATCTGAGATGCCTATGACATCCAAAAAGCGGAGGATTATTGGTAAGTGGGAATATTATTGGTAGCGTTTTAGGTTTATTCGTGTTTTGAGTATGGAGATGTTCTCCCTACTGATTCTGTCTGGTTTTCTCAGTTCTTAATTTTCTCCCACAGTTGCTTCTGTTACTCCCCAATTGTTTTTGCTTATTTCGGGTTTTCCTTCTATACTATAATATTTTAATATTTTCTCTCCTCCTAATATCACATGTTATGCAGCATTTAATTATCAACAAACAGGTTTCATTATGCTTTCATCATAGCAGTTCAGATTTCCAGTATTATATAGCCAAAGATCAGTTGTTACACTAGCTCAATTTGATGTCAAGTTTCCGCACGAGTCCAAATTGTTGACAGAAATCTGTTATGGTTTGCCAGTTTGCCTTCAAATGCTCACATAACTACCCAGGCCACTACTGATTTCAGAATCACGCATATTGACTTCTGTACCATATATGTTCTCAACTTTCAAGCTGTGTTTGATATGAATGGAAGAGGAAAAGCAGAAAAGGTGGAAGGAAAATGTGTTTTTGGTCGTCCATCTTTTGCTTCATCTGTATTGAGGAAATGAAGTGAGAGAACGAAAAAGGGAGAGATTGCATCTGCCGGTTCCTTCAAAATCTAATTCCTCTGAAAGTGGTGGAAACCACTGATTCAACTAAAATCAATTTATTTTATTCACATTTATCCTCCACTCCTTGCTTTCCCTCTCTTTTTCCAATTCTGTACAAAATCAGGAAGGAAAAAACTTCTATCCTTCCCTTTCCTTCCTCAGCCCACATTCCTTCCCTCCATTCCTTTCTTGAAAAGCAGTGCAACGCACAAGTTCAAGAAAATCCCTTAAGCATGTTTACCAGTTTGCCTTCAAATGCTCACATAACTACCCAGGCCGTTACTGATTTCAGGATCACAAATATTGAATGCTGCACCATATACGTTCTTAACTTTCAAGTTTCAACCTTAAATTGTGTTTAGTATGAGTGGAAGAGGAAAAACAGAAAGTAGGTGGAAGGAAATTGGTTTCTTTGGTCTTCCTTCTTTTGCTTCATCTGTATTGAGGAAATAGAGTGAGAGAACAAAAAGGGGAAAGATTGCATCTGTGCATATCTTCAAAATCCATTTCCTCTGAAAGTGGTGGAAACCACTGATTCAACTAGAACCAATTTATTTTATTCACATTTATCCTCAGCACCTTGCTTTCCCCCTAGTTTCCAACTCTGCACAAAAATCAGAAAATCCTCTTTTCTATCGTTCCCTTTTCTTACTCAGCCCATGTCCTTCCCTCCATTTCTTTCTTAGAAAACAATGCAATGTACAGGTTCAAGAAAATCCCTTAAGCATGTTTAGGGAAACAGGAACAACTGACAGGGCTAGAGAGCAAGTTGTCGTCTCAGTTGGCAGATTTAAGTGCTATAACTACACTCTCAACAATATAATTAAGTTGAAGAACCAAATGACTCTCAACAATATAATTAAGTTGAAGAACCAAATGAAGGCAGCAACTAGTGTTTGAGAGCTATAAAAAAACTCCCAGACGAAATATCCCAAATTTCCTTTTTGTATCCAATAACCATATGTACACTTGTAATTACAGCTTATTGTTGCTCGTCCAGGGAGCAACTAGTGCATGAGAACTACAAAAGGACTCCTAGATAAAATGTCCTCAATTTCCTTTGTGTATCAAACAACCATATGTAGGCAGTTGGCTTGCCATCACAGCTTATTGTGGCTCTTCCAATGACCAAACATCGTAGACTACATGAAAGTTTTACTCCAAAAGTGTACTTCAACTCTAGAAATCCCATCATTCAAGGTATAGATTCAAATATCTTCAATACGATTTAAAATTTATGTTCTATAAGAAATTCAAAAAATTCAAAACTAAATGATTGAGACTGCAACATCATTTGGAGCACACACTAAATTTATATGCAAGGTTTTCTGTTGTTAAAAGCAGAGAAAGCATACATCAATTGCTAATGATTGAAATCATCGAAAACATTGCATATCAAAGAAATGCTAGCATAGTCATAAATATTAAACAAAGAAATCAGTGAACATTGTTCAATTTGAAAGAAATAGCAACAAACCTCAGTCATTTGCCTTTGTCCACAAAGAACTGCACCAGTGCCCTTAGGGCTATGAATTTGCTTGGCCCTAGAAAAGGCAGCCTGCAAAAGTAAAACCAGGTTCTAATAACTTGATTATCAGGGTGTCAAAAAATCTTAATACATGGATGTGAATACAGCACTCTACCTGTACATAGCCGCTTTCACCAGTCCAACTATCATCTGGCTGTGATAATACCGGCACGACCTTGACACCAGAAGATTCCCACTCTTTAAACCTATCCTATTATAGGAACAAATAAGAGCTTCAAAATCAAGAGCAGGATTTACTTATTCTGGAAAATTAAAGTTTTAACAAGCAAGCACCAGACCTGATAAGCCATTCTCCTGAGGTTTCTAGCCCCATAATAAAGCCTCACATCTGATCTCTTATCAGCATCAAATCCTGACTCAATGAGAGATCGAATTGGACTGGAAACGAAAAAAGTAAAGAGAACAAGTAAGTTACAAAGCTGCAGGAAACATACAAAAATGGACTTCAAAATAGCATGTAACACCATAGTGTATTCCCATTTGAACAACTCTTTACAAAGAATCATATCAGTTTACTTTTAAAAAATGGGAAAGATAACAATTAGGTTTGTCGCAGGCACCATTAAATATTTTGTTATTTTATTATTCTGTTCTGTTTATTAATTATTGGGCATAGGGATGGATGGTTAGGATTGTAAAAGTTATCTTTAGAGTTTTAATCTATAGGATTATATCTTTATTTGTAACCTCAATATAAATAAGCCTCTCATTATTTTCTTTGAATTAATAGACTACAGAAACTAGAAGTTTTCAAGAGTTTCAACTTCTATCTTACCTTTTTCAGCCTTAATCCTATTGAGTTACTGTTGTTTCTCCCTAACCCAGACCAATTTTAGCACTAGAGCCTGACCAGATCCTAGACTTTATAGTAGTTTTTCTTTTAAGCCAAGGTAGGACATGTTAGAGGTCAAGGAAAATTAGATCAGGGTCAAGAAACAAAATTGGTAGCAATATGACGTGTGATTGAAGAGTTGTTGCATGCAATTAATGCTAGGCCACAATAGGAACCGGAGGGAACCCATATGGAAATTAAGGAAGATGACCACAATCAATTTGACATGCTAGAAGGGAGTTTTGCTAATGAATTTGATTATGGTTTGGTTGAAGACTTCTCGCATGATGCTAGACCTGTGAACAGTCCTGTATGAGGAACATTGGAGGAGCACTTTGTGTATGCTCTTGAATTAGATAGGTGTGGAATTAGATTAAAGCTAATTGTCAAGGGAAGAAGCGCATGGAAGTTTACTTACAGTGGGAAGCTAGCTTGGAGTTTTTTGAAATGAAACCTATGGTGGACCTAGGAAGGTGTTGTTTGTTGAGATTAAGTACTTCAATGGTAGAAGAGATTTGAAGAGTCAAATGCAAACCAAAATAAGCTTAAAATCAGCATATGGGAACACTAAAAAAAATTGCTCGAGCAGTTCTTACCAGTTGAAGAGAGTCGAAGAGTAATGCGCAAACCAATCATTAAGGCAAACGGGATTTCCAGTGGAGGAGTCCTCTTCCAAATTTAACAATCTCTTTATACAAGTTGGATTAAATGAGAGTAATGAACTAATGATATCTCACTACGTAGCAAGGTTAAACCAATCTACCAGTGATGAGATGGGCGTGGTTCGGTTATTCAACCTTGAGGATACACGAGAAAATGCCTTAATGGCTGGAAAGCATGTTTTGCAAGATCGTGCAAGAAGGAAGTTGTCTAGAAAGAGTGATGGAATAGCACAAAGGAGGACCAGAGGTATTCTGAATAAACAACTTTTAAAGATACTCATGAGGCTTCCTTTATGAATCATTGTAGTGGAGGAAACATGGAAAATGTTGCAAAGGGAAAAAGGGGAAGGCTTTAGTGAGATTTGAAGCTGGAAATGGTATTGGACAGAATGTTCTAAGCCTGGCAGCAACTCTTAGATTCATTGTTTCAGTTATGGTGAGAAAGGCCATAGTTCTCATTATTGTCTTTATTCTCTTGAACAAAGAGTGAACATAACTGAGAAGGAAGAGCAAGATGATGATATGCTAGACCCAATTTATAATGAGTATGCAGAAGAAAGTGAAGAAATATGGTCCAGGGAGAGTCTTTGATTGTTCATAGGAGTGTTTCCAACTATAACTAAAGGTGAAGAAAAGGATTAGAGGCAGCATAGCATTTTTTTGAATGAAAGTACATTGCAGTGGAAAGGTTTGTGATTTGGTTATTGATGGAGGATGTCATTCCAAAGAAGCAGTATAGAAGTTGAACTTGCTCATAGAAAAGCGTATCCATCCCTGCAAAATTTGCTAGCTCCAAAGTAGTAAGAAATTTCATGTCACATCTGGATGCTTAGTTTAATGTGGGGAATAAGATGATAAAGCCTTGTGTGATATTGTTCTAATGAATGTGAGTCATATTCTTGAGGAAAAGACCTTGGTTGAAGGATCATGATATATTGAAATAGATAGATGCTTAAGGGGCTAATCTTCTTTTAAAGTAAGAATCACAATCAAGAATGACCACATTTCCCCATCACGCATGCCAATGATAAAACAATAAAGTTCAATTTCCAATTCACAAGATGCATGATTTAATGGATTTGAAAACATTGCTCTGCATCTAAGATAATAAAAAGATTTTTAGATAAAGTATATGAAAAACTCATCCAAACAATAAAGTGTAATATTATATTATTTATTTAATCCAGTTTTCAGTTTACATCTTTTATTCAATTCAGTTTTCAGTCCAAACAATACAATATAAACATAATATTAATATTACATTATTTATTTAATTCAGTTTTTCAGTTTGGATTGGTTCAAAAATTTTATGAAACGAAAATATTATTTCAGTTTGGTTTTGAAAGCAATTCAAACCAAATCAGCCAATTTGGTTTGGTTTTTTCGTTTTACACCAAATAATGCTCATCCTAATAAACATGGTAAGACTGGGGATGGTTGCATTTGTTTTATTGAACTGGAAATGTATTACTGCAAAAAGAAAAGCATACATATAAAACAAATCCCATATGCGCGCAAAATCCAGAATCCATGGCAATTACTCAATCCATCTTTAAATATTAACTATTAAATGCTTCAAAACAAAGATGAAGTTGACAAGCTAATGAACCCCTTGATGACATAAAAAATTCTGATAACTGAAAGCTATAAAGATTTAAGCAGCTGATTGTACACTAAAAATGAGAAATCAAAAGAACAAATAATATGAGACACAAAGCCAAACAAAATATTGAGGGCAAAATAGTTTCTAAATGACGTAAAATTGGTCAATTCAGATATAGAAGTTCAAAAATAGTGTAACTAACAGCCACTGATTCTATCCCTGAAGCGTCAAAAGGAATTTTTATAAGACCATGTACTGAACGAAGATATCCCAGAAAAAGTGTAAATTTCTGAGCTTCAGAGAGCATAAATCACAAGTTATCCCTGAAAAAGCCGACAGTCAATTATTTCACAGAAAATGCCCATACCAAAATTTTCCAATCCAAACCTTAAAAGCATCACCGTGATTCGCTCAAATATAATGCAAGAATAAGAACAAAAACTGGACTGTAAAATCTCCAAATAATATTCACCTAATCCAGCAACTCCAATGTCAATAAATTCAAATTTTGTAAGAAATAAAGCATAATAATGGAATAAAGCTTTAACATTAAATTTAATTAATCTAAACAAAAAAGAAGAAACCTAACCTGATTCCTGACCCAGTGGCGAAAATGAAAACCGTCGGATAATCCTCGGGCGGATCGATCTTATCAATATTAAAGCCGTTTCCCATCGCTTGACTAAGCTCAACCACATCCCCTTTCTTTAACCCACACAAAAGCTCAGCCGTCGAACCCGCCACGCTCTTCACCAAAAACTCGAACGCTCCGCTTGAGGCCGCCAGTGACGGCGGAGAAGCTATGGCCAGGAAAGAAGGTTTCTCCACATCAGGGAGCCGCAGCTGGAGGTACTGTCCCGGTAAGGTATGTGAGGCCGCGAGGTCCGGAGAGCTCGACACGTCGATGCTGATGTGGAAGAGGGACTCGGCGGCTGTATCGATTGATGAGATCGGCGTTGGGGTCCAGACGGTGGTATCTTGCCGAACTGCGGCAAGAGTAGCGAATCGCCGGCGAGGGCGGTAATGGCAGGGGGTTAAGGAGTGGAAGGGGAGTCGGCGCAGGATAGACATGGGGAGGGGAGGAGCGCTAAGGTGCGCATGTGGGAGAGAAGGTATAATGACGGTCATGGTCTCTGTGGTGACTTGTGAAAGAGTATTAAAGATGGTTACGGTGGCGGGGAGTAGAGAGGGAGGCGGCGCCAGAGTTGGGCAGAAGGTGATGAGGTGGCGTTTCATAAAATGAGCCATGAGCCACTTTTGGAGGCTCCACGTGGCATTGCGAGGGTGTGAAGCCCTAATTCTTGGAGATAAGTGGTGGGGCCCTTTTCATTTAGGGTTTTCTGGGTTTGTAAGATTAGTTTCTCGTTTTTTCAAAATGTGTTGTGAAAAAAGTAATTATGAAAAGTGTTTTTAAAAAAATTAATTTAAAACTTAAGTGATTAATATTATTGTTAAAAAGTGATTTTAAAAATTAGAATATTCACTCTGATATAATGTTTTAAAATATTTATTTATTTAAATAATATTTTAAATTCGTTAATATTATGATATTTTAATAAAAATATAAAAAATAATTTATGATACATCTTTATTAATATTTTAATATACAAAATATAAATTTTAAACATGGGTAAGTAATTAATATTAATTATTTTTTTAAATTTATTTGAATATATTAAAATATAACCTTATAAATTTAAATATATAATTTTATATATTTAAAATAAATTTTAATAGAAAAATAATTATATACTTACTATAAATATTACATAAATATATTAGAGTATAAATAAGAGTTAAAAGATATTATTTCGATTCCAAAAGTGTTTATGGAACAACAAAAGTTAGAAAAATGTGCTTTTGAAATTACTTTTGCTTTTGGGTTCAAAAGAACTTTTGAGTTTAAAAGTTAGGGTCAGCAAAATTTTATTCAATTAGAAAAAATAAAAAAAATTGCGTGTTAATCGAATCATTATTCAAGTCAACTTGAATAATTTAATTCAATTTTCAAGTTCGAGTCAAATTGAATTTCACAATCTGAATAACTTAAATAATTTGAATAACAGAGTGGTGTAAATATCCTTTTGGTCCCTACTAACTTTGAAAACAAGGAAATTGGTCTATCTCTCAAAAAAAATACAAAAAAAATTCAAAATATTTTTCAAAAATTGTAAAATTATTAAAAAAATTCTAATATATATATAAAAAAGTTCAAATTTTTAAATTTTTTCTAAAATAATAATTTTGGGACCTAATTAATGATTCAAATTTATCATCCTCAAGTATCTTAATTTTTTTATTATTTTGCTTTAAAAAAATTCAAATATATATGGTTTCAAAATTTATGTGCTCTAACATGGAGTTAGTTATATTGTAACAATATTTTTATTTGACATTTTAATTTTTTTTTTATTTGAACAACTTCACTCAATTCAACTCAACTCGAATTTCATTTCACTCGACTAGATTCGAAAAAATTTCAAATGAGTTAGGATGATAAAATAAGATTCGTGAACTCGATTAACTTGAAATTTTTTCACTCGATTCGACCAAACGCTCACTCCTATGAAAAGATGTTTATTTAGCATTTACTTATGGCTCCAAAAGCACATTTAGCCCCCAAAGTACTTTTGATATAATTTTGATCTAATATGTAATGTGAGACTTGAATTTTGATTAATATAATCAAATATAAAAAACTTTAATTTTAATATAATTGTATGCAGAATAAAATAATTTAATTAATGGGTAAATATCATTGTTATATATTCAAATTAGCATGTTTAAAATGTGACCACGAAACTAAAATGAAAATAAATTGAAAATTTATAAATTAAATTTTATAAAAAAAAATATTTTTTCGACAAATCCAAAGAGCTAAAATTATTATTTAGCCAACAAATCAAACGAGTGAATTAATATCAATCCAACAAATCAATTTTGCTTAAAAGATACAAAGGATAAAGCCACTTTTAATTAATTAAAAAACATTCTACCACTTTAATATAACTTTAACTCAATTGGCTCAGTTACTTTTACCAAATAAAACATAAATTGAAAAAAAATAAATTTAAATGCACTTAAAAACGATTTTGCGAAGTTCGATCGACACAATTGCGACAAAAGCAGGCATTTACCACAACTTGCAAAGAAATTTATCAAAGTGAACATCAAACTTTGAAAGTCAGGCTTGAAAAAGTAAATTTCAGTATTTCAGTCTTACCACATATTTAGCATCGATAAAAGGTAACAATAACCGTAGTCACGTAAGCACTTGTAATACATTCATCAATCAGGAAATCACTTGTCAAACATTAGAATAGGATTATGCTTATCAATTCTAATGATCATGAGCAATATTTCAGTTGTACCCTTTTCCAGGTTTCGCTAAAGGTGATCTTCACGATGCTTTCCATTAGGTTCAACTGAATTCCCAGATAGATGATTCTTTGCTTCAGAATGTGGTTGATGTCTGTGAAGGTGATGGTGATGATGATGATAATGATGGTGATGCTGACCACTTCTATTGTTCCTTGACTCATGATTATCATCTGATGAGTTACCTAATGACCGGCCCCTTTGATAAGGTCTCTCATCATCGAAATCTAGTGAACCAGAGACAACACTGTTTGATCGTTGATGATGCTTATTGTGGTTTGAATGGCTTTGCCTTCTGGGTGCATGAACAGCTTCATTACTTGAAGACTCTGAACCACTTGACCCTGGTTGCTGACGGCGTTTGTGGTGTCTTGTGTGGCTTCTCTTTCGAATTCTACAATCATTCTCACCACTTGATGTGTCTGACGTACCAGACACCGAACGCCGACGGAGTCTGTGGTTTCTTTTGACTATCTCATTGTCATCATCATCTGAGGAAACAAGAGATTCCGAATCTGATTTAGAATCACGATGCTTCCATCTTCGGTAGCTTTGCTTTTTCCTCCTCTCTTCCTCAGAACTACTTCCGTAGTAATTGCTGCTATCATCACTGGAACCTGGGGAACGTCTCTTCATCTTTTTCTTTGACTTCTTGTCCTTTTTCCTCTCATGGTCACCAGAATCACAGCGGGCGTTCTTCCTATGCTTTTTATGGGTTCTTCTTCTCCTTTTTATTTCCCCGTCAGTACTGTCACTCTCACTGTCAGTATCAGAAACACACCTTTTGTGCTTAGCCTTCTTTGAACTCCGCTCTTTGGCCTCAGCATCTGCCCTCGCCTTTGCAGCAGCTTCTAGCTTCTGCTCCCATTTTAAAGGGGCTTCTTTCTTCTCCAAAGCTCGCTTCTTCTTCTCCTCAACCAATTGGATGAACTTCTTGCAGTCCATTTATAAAAGAAAACCAACTCAATACCTGCATTTTGGTATGATGATGACCGGAAGTGCATCTCACAGAAGAGAAAAAACAATGTTAGTTCTTCCATCAACATAAGAACAAAGAAACAATGGGATTTTAAAATCCTATTATGCAATCTAGCGAAGCTTGTAATTAAGGCACTTACTGTTTTTAAACCAAGAAACCAAGCTCGATAAAGTATCCTAAAAGAGGTTTCTATCACATTACTAGTTTGCCAATGGCATAGAAATTCTTCAAGATGACAATTCAAAATTCCACCTTCAAAATAGTTTCCACCAAGTAGAAATTCCTTTCAAACTAAACAAAATCGTATTACTTGATGTTCATTTCAAACTATCCTACTGGTAGGGACAAAGCCAGAAACTCTTTCTTGAGGGAGCAGAATTAAATTATAGATCTTTGGGAGGTGTTAAAATACAATTTTAACGTTATTAACTTACAACTTCATAATTTAGCGAAGGACTAAACTAAACATTTCACCATTTTTAGAGAGAGGCCATAATGCATATTTACTCGCATTAAGTTACAAATTTATAATATTTTGAAAGACTAAACTAGCATTTCAACATTTTGGAGCAGGCCCCTGCCTACCCATTGGCTGAACATGTCGGAGGAAATCCTTGTTGAAAAATAAAGAATACCCAACACAAAGTTCTGCGTCCTAACCTCATAGACTTTGAAAGAATAAATTTATGATTAGTCGAAGTTTCATTTTATCCTTCTAGTACTCTATTCTGAACACAATCCTGGGGCAACCCAATGCGAGTATTAAAGAATCAAAACAAAACAGTAACAAGTAAAAGATTTGAATCAGCTTTATGCAATATCATCAAACAAATTTATCAAACAGAACCCAAAAAATTAGTAAATTCCAGTGGTCAGAAATAACTCAGTTAGTGAAATATTGAATCCACAAAACAGCAGGCAAGCGAAGTTGAATGCACAACCAAGAACAAAGAATAACTGTCTACACAACCACTAAATAATAAAATTTTACAGTCTAAAATCAGAAATAAAATTTATCACACCGAATAAACCCTAACAGAAGAAAATTGCATTAATAAGAAGATGTGACAGCAAGCGTACCTGAATGGCGAAAGATACTGGAGAGGGCAAAGGGAAAATGAAAGCAGATCTGAAAGAGAGATTAGGGCTTTGACCTTGGGTTGGGGAAGTCGTTTCCAGAATAGTCTATGGCTTATGGGATGCAAATATATAGAGCCGCGCACGCGGAACGCCGCGTCGGCTTGCACTTATCCACGTGTCAAAATACAAAGGCGTTCTTGTCTTTTGAATCCTTTAGGGTTCAGGAGATAAGTTTGACTCTACGAAAATTGAAACCTCTAGCTGACACTTGTTCATCGTTTTTTAAATATTTATTTTTAGGTTTTCAAGATTTGTTATACTAGGTCGTTTTTAGGTTCTTTATCTTCTTATCTTAGATTGTAATTCAAGTAGATAAATAAAATTATTTATTTCTTACAAATTTTCTATGTCTTATTCAACTCTGAAATTTTTGTATACAATATTTCACCAAAAACTTGCTTAAAATAATACATAGGTTCTACTACTCTCAGACCATAAATCAAAACATGTCAACAACGATTATCATATAAATAGTTTATAGAAGAATTAATTAAATTATTTGATGCAAAACTAATCTTAATCCCTTTTGTTGGGTTAGTGCTAACGTAAGAATAACTAGAAATTCATATATTTTTTACTTAAAATTGTTTACACCTTTAATTGTTGAATCTTGAATATTGTTACTAGACCATTAATTATGATTAAATGTATAGGAGTCAAACTAAGTATAGAATAGATTGAAGATTTTTCTTATAATTCAAGTTTCCTGTTTCAATTTTCATAGATTTTGATGCAACGAAATGTGTTATTGAGTACAAATCATTGTAAATAAACTCAATTGAGTCAACTTTTGAAGAAAAATATTGCATCTATTACCTCCACATTTGATCTACCATCTTAAGCTCTTTGATTGAAACATTTTAAGAGCCATATTCTAAGGTTTTTTTGGTTTCTCTTTGGTGAAGAATATTATGCGGAACATTTTCAACGGGACATCCCTTAAAGAATATGTCTTCTTAAATAATCTTGTTTGATTATAAATTATTATTTGCAATATTTTTTTTATAGAGTCTATTCTAAATAATGATTATTTTTGAAGAACAAATGTTCTAAATAGTAGTTATTCTAGCATAATTGTTTTTTGAGAATAACTTTTTTAAATAAAATTGTTTTGAATAATAATTATTTTAAATAAAAGTCATTCTCGAATGACAATTATTCTATATACAACATTTATTTTCAACAAGAGAACATGTAACAACAAAATAAAACGTAGGCGTTAAGATGAAATTAGTTACATCCATATTTGATTCTCTAAAATTTTGTTCAATTTAATTGTGTTAATTGATCACAATATTAGATTCAAACTCTGAAGTCGAATATTATAAAAATTATTAAATAAAATAAGGGAACAAATTTTGGAAACCTTCTTTTTTTTTTCATTTGAAAAGCTTAATTTCTAGAAGAACAACAACAAACGGTACAGGCAGGTTACATCAATATATTCTCTAACACAGCATACAACTAGTGGAAATATGGAGACGTAGTCATTTATGAGAACTACTTAAACCTTTGATAAAAATTAAATGCATAATTAATTTTTTTATCTTCAATTTTATAAAAAAATCATTTTAATCTTTTATTTAATTCTTTTTATTTTTTTTAATCTTTGAATTTACATTTTTGTCAAATCACTCAAAAATAGACGGAAAAATTAACGTTTGTTAACTTTATTGGCATGTCATACACATGGATTGCCACATTAATAATTAATTAATTTTTTTAAAAAGATTAAAATTTTAATTTTTAAATAATTTTTAATTTTAAAAATAATTGTTACACTTTTTTGAATTTTTTAAAATTAAAAAATAATTAATTATCTACGTGGCAATCACGTTTATGCCACATCAGCAAATTTAATAAACGTTAATTTTTTTCATTCATTTTTGGGTAATTTAATTAAAAAATACAAATTTAAAAGTTAAAAAATAAATTTAAAAAAAGTTAGAAAAAGTAAAAAAATTAAATAAAGAATTAAAATAATTCGTTTTTTCTATCAACCATTAAGATTTATTTATTTTGTAAATAAATATTGTTTTAATTAAAAAATATTTTTTTATATTTCTTGTTCTTTTATAACATTATCTTTCAAGCTCTCCTTATTTCATTCTTTGATTTACATATATCCAAGTAACTATAACTTATTTTAATGAGAGTTTTCATAACTAGTTTTGATAAGAATTAAAGAAGAGTGGAGTTTTTAAATTGTACAAGTAGGGTTGACAAATGTAATATAAGAATATAGTAAAATATTAAAAAAATAAATATTTTAAAAAAAGAGATACATAAAAAAAATTTTAAAGTTAAATGTGGAATGAAAAAAGTATAGTGATAGCGTACCAAATGCTAATAATTTATTTATTTATTATTTTGTCCATTATCAATAGAGTTTTTGTAATTTTACAGTAGGGTTTAATGAATGATGTATCTATTTTAATTTTTAATTTTTTTTATAATATTCTCTGGGAACACATTACAATAATTTACCTTGAAATTATTGGCAGTGCATGAAATGGTATAAATTTTAAAAATTAGAAATAAAAACAATTGCATTTAACTTTTATATTAAAATAATAAAGAGTTCAAATCCAATTTTCTCTTTATGGGTACTTATTTAGGTAGTGTTTACAATTAAAAGTAATTTTCATCTTCAGGTTTTGCTCATTAATTGTCGACTTGTTTTCTAATAAAAACAATTTAGATTTGAGATTCTAGTAATTGTTGAAGGTGGAAGAAGATAATCCTAAGTTTAAAAATAGCATTTAAAATTAAAAACAATATTTTAATTTTAATCGTAGGCTTTGAAAAAAAAAATATAAAATTCATAAGCTTTATACTAGTGCAAGTAGATTTCTCTTCTATTTAATAGTGTCCATGAGCTATGCATGTTAGATCTCTCCCTTATCTAAAAGTGTTTGTGAGTTGGGGTTCGCTTTGGACCTGGCTTTAGTTTATGTTTTTTAATCCCGAATCCACTTAGTTCATCTTATTTTACTGTTTAGAAATAATAAAATATTTTTATATTAATATTAATATTAATATATTTTTATAATTAAATTTAAATAAAACATTTTTTATTATTTTTTTAACAGTGAAACTAGTCATTTGGACGGGTTGTATAGTGAGATTACTAGAATTAGATTCCTTTCTTAATAAGTGATGAAACTTTGAGTAACCTTAAGCGTGAGTAGGAGGCAAGCATCTATAAAATGGAGGAAGAATCATGCTTTACATCATATTCTAAGAAAATGAAAGTAAAGTAAAGCATTGAGATGACAACAAGGACATATTCATTATTTAATATTTGCTATAAAATCGTACCCCGTTTATTAAATTCAAGATCATAGTTTTGGTTGCTCATCATCCGGAAGCAAGCGGAGACATAATGAACAACAACAACAACACACCGTTTTGGCCAACATGGCGCCCAGCAAATGCCTACCGAGGCTACCCTTCTTACCCCGTCGGCGATGATTCTAACACCATCCAACCCATTTTTCGTCACTCCTTTTCCTCCCAACCCACCACTGTATGTATACTTTTCTTGCTTCTTTGGTTGTCAATGTCGTATAAATTTCAATCAGTACATATCTTTTCAAGTCTAAACTGATACCAAGCTGCCTAAGTTTCATTTCAATCAAAATTTTAATATGTTTGAGCTATATTTTTTACTCAATAAGCTGTAAAAGTATAATGGAAATCATTGTATTAAGAGTTAGATTGCATTTCACCCTCTTTACTTAAAAATGGTTAAATTAGTCACTGTAGATTAAAATCAAAGAGAAAATTAGTTATTCTGTTAAAAATTCTATCCATTTTACGGTTAAAAACTAATCATTGTACATCATATTGAGGTACATATGGCTCATCACTTGACACCATGTGTAACTGTTTGATTATTCTATTAGTCATGCTAGTTTTTAACAATAGAAATGGATGAAATTTTAACAGAAATGGCTAATTTGTTCTTTAATCTAATGTATAAGACTATTTGCTTATTTTTTAAGTAAAGGGGACAAAACACTGCCTTACTCCCAATGCAGGATCATCCATAATACTTGTACTCCCAATACCCCTATCACGATTCATATAAGATTTGGATATTTTAACTAAATGTTAATTTCTTTTTTTTTTTTATTAATTCGTATTTTGATCAGTTAGTATCACATTTCGATCTAGTCTTAACTCAATTGAGCAATTACTAAATACATTTTCTTTTACAAAATAATAGAGATTGCTTGAGGATATTTTTGTCATTTAAATAATGTGAAATCTCGAAAAATGCATTTGATATGATTTAAAACCAAAACACCATAATTTTCAATGCTTTTATCATTTCAACCTAAGCTTCATGTGATATTTAAGTCAATTTTTTTATAAATATATTTATTAAATAATTTTTTTACATGTATATTATAATCTAGTTATATTTAAAAGATTTAAATCTAAATAATAATTTTATATTTTATATTTGCATAAAACATAATTATATATGTAATTTAGATATAACTGCTTGTATATATCATATATATTTCATTATGAAATTAAAGTTTGGACTATAAATATATAAAATGGATTATTATCTTGTCCATCTTACGAGAATTAAAAAAAAAAAAACTCTTCAAAAGGATTTAGGAAAATGTCATATATTTTTAAGATGTAATGAAATAATAAAAAAAAAAAAACACTTGTATTATTTTAAACATTCTTGCAAAGACAAAAATAGTTATAAAAATAATATATAAAAATATCAATAAATTTACAATGATACATTTAAATATATCGATACATATCAATAACAGGTAAGAGAAAAGAAATAAGAAATGAATAGTAAGATTTTCTGAAAACTGCTTTTTATTTTTTTGCTTGTTTATGAAGTAACTGATTTTTAGTTATTATCCCCTTTGATACATGAACTTACCGGTTATTAATTCATGGTGTACTTTCAGGACCCTGTTAGAGGTTCAAGGGATGATCCATGGCGATTGCTAGGCCTAGAATCACCTTTTGGCTTTTCAGGGTAATTTATTTGAATTTGGATGAATTATTAATGACTAAATTTTTAAAAGAGCCCTTGAACTAATTTAATTTTGTTAAATAAGATTTTATACTTTTATTCTACCTAAATAAGTTTTTTTTTCTTTTGATTTATGTTTAATCTAGTCCTTAAATGTTAATTTATGTTAAGAGTTGTATGTTAAAAGCCTTTTTTGGGTAAAAGTAAGGATTAAAGACTTATTTGTCTTATTTGAGTATAAAAAGTATTATAGTTTAAGGGATAATCTAAATTTTTTGTTAGCGGAAAAAAGAAGAGTTTAATTTTGACGGCTAGAGGCAGCATCTGCATGCATTATCTAATTCATTAATTTCAATTTTTTATTGCTTTAAATTTAATAAAAGAATTTATATTTGATGCACTACTATTTATGCATTATCACTAAATTAAATTATCTTATATTATGACGATGTATAGAATTAGTGCATCAAATGTAAATGCTTAAAAAAATATTTTATTGTAGTTTCTCAGATTATCAACGAGCTACTGCTCCGGTGGAAATTGCATGGGTAGACACATTTCCAGCAAGACCGGTTAATTCGAGGTTTTCAGGGCCCCTTCCAAGGACCCCAACTCGACAAGAGAGTTTGAGATCGAACGAAGACGAGCAAAATGATGTTGTAAGAATGCTGAAGAAAGAAATTTATAATCCAATCCCCAAGCAGATGACAAAGAGATTGAATTCGTACTATAGAGGTAAAAAACAGGGCAATGAGAAGAAAATGGAGATAGATGAAGATGGGAAAAGATGTGCAGTTTGCTTGGAAGATTTCGAGGCTAGAGAGCAAGTGATGGTCACTCCATGCGAGCATATGTTCCACGAGCATTGTATCCTCCCATGGGTGAAGAGTCACGGACAATGTCCGGTGTGCAGATTCGTGCTTAGCGAGCGGATTAAACGAACCAATAGCAATGTCCAGAATGTACCTGGAAATGACTTGTTTCAAGGAGAGATGATGGCAATCATAAGAGCTATGGAGGAGGCTTTCTTATGGGGCAATTCCCTTTGATCTATATGTATGTCTTATGTGATTGGCATTATCTATAGAATTGTTGCTATTAGCTTTTCAACTCCATCTTTTTCTACTTCCAATTGAGTTGCTTCATTCTAGTTCCTATACATAGATGATCACTTCCAATCAAAGTACGAATAGAGATGGCAACGCGGTGGGTGAGGGTGGTTGGTTTTTTGTTCTCACCAACCTCGACTCCAAATGGTAGAAGTTTTCTTTCTTTTTTTTTTTTTTTCAATTCTAACCCACCTAACTTCAATATAATTTTACTTATCCTGAACTTAATTTTGAAAATAAATACTTGACATGACCTCGATTAACAATCAACGCTAATAACTCAACTTTGTTTTTTAATCAAAATGAAGACAAAAACATAAAAAAGCATAAAAATATGTACATGCATAATCTAAATATTTGATTAAGTTAAATATCACACATCAATTGAGTCTCAACTTAGTTAAAAAATTATTAAAAACTCATTATTTTTATAAAGTAACAAATATTATTATAAGAGTATTTTTACCTTTTTTTTATATTTTTATACGAAATTTACAAAAATAAACACACATAAACTTAAGACATGATAGTTTTTAATGTCTTAACTTTACCATTTCAATTAAAACTTCATTTTATTTTATCAATTTTTTTACATATATTTATTATATAATTTTTTTCACTCACATCGTGATTGTGACATAATTTAATATATTTAAAACCCAAATCTGAGTTAATGTTATATGTCAACCAGACACCAACTCATTTAAAAAATATTTTTACAAAAGTTGCTTTTATATTTTATACCTAAAACCTTACAAATTTTTTTATATAAATTATATTTTTACTTAAAAAAATAAAACCCACATTATGATACCATGATCTAAATCCAAGAAGAGATGGGTCGGAAATGGGAGAGGCAGTGGTGGCAACAAGAAATTTAGAAGAGAAAGTTAAGTTTAAATCATAAGTAATATATTTATTGTAATTACATTTGTTTGGATTTATATTAACTTGTAATTTTATATTTTGATTAAAAAAAAAATCTAATTCATGATAATATATAAATTCATATTATTTGTGTTGGATCCGATTGCTTCTCAAACAAAAAGCACAACATTAAAAAGAATATATGAAAGATGTGTTATTTCAAACAAATAAGATTTGACGCGGTTAACCAATAACTTTGCCAAATTCATCATCATTTATCTCCCAAGCTTTAGGCTCCCAAATGTAACCCATACAATCACAGGGATTTTTTTTTTCTTTGAATAAGACATCTTCAAATTTTAATTCACTAAATATTAATTTTTTTTGTCAAATTCTGCTATTACACCCTGTACTTTAAGGAAGTTGTAGATTTAGTACTTGCACTTTAATTTATTCATTTTAAAATTTTAGTCCCGACCAAATGACAACTATTAAATTCATTAAATTTTATTATTTTCAAAATTTGATGTGTCAAACAAATTATCGCATGTGTAATATCATGTCACCTTGCCATTTCCACATATTACTTACAAAAAAACCTAGCTAATAATAGATTTAACTATGTTGTTTACATTAAGACTAAAATTTCAAAATCTAAAAAATATAACGACTAAGAATGATCTAGTTGAAAAATATGGATTAAATCTCTAACTTCATGCATACAATAGGACTAATAGTAGAATTTAACCAAACAAATTTGATTATTACTGTTTGGTCAAGACTAAATTTTCAAAAATTTGAAAAATATAAAATGTTAAACTATGCTAGGAAAACAGTTCAAGAATACTGACTTATTATTGCTTAATTCATCTCTAATACAAATGGAGAGCACATCTTATATAGATGAGACTAACACTTTCAGTTGCTGACTAACGTACTAACTGCTGCTAATAGTCTTGACTAACAGACTAACTGTCACCTTTATGTATTACTCTAACATTCTCCCTATCTTCCGGCGAAGCTGAAAATTTGTCACTACTGGGGAAAACTTGAAGGGCCTGTCTAAAATCGCCAAAGTGTTTGGATGTGATTGGCTTGGTAAGAACGTCTGCGACTTGATTGGCAGAAGGAACAAAGTTGACCTGAAGGGAACCATCAAGCACCTTCTCTCGTGCAAAATGATAATCAATTTCGACATGTTTCACTCGTGCATGGTGAATAGGGTTCTCAGCCATTGAAATGGTTGACGTGTTATCACACCAAACCACCGGGGACGAGTTGACCGGAATACTAAGCTCCCTTAACGGTTGTCGAACCCATAACAACTCTGAGACACAATTGGCGAGACTACGATATTCAGCTTCAGAGGAGGAACGAGAAACAACAGCCTGTTTCTTTGAACACCAGGCAACCGGATTTGATCCAAGATACACCACATACCCAATAATAGACCTACGATCTTCCAAAGATGAGGCCCAGCCAGTATCACAATAACATTCCAACTTGACTTGCCCTCGAGTAAAATACAGACCATACTCCAGAGTCCTAAGAAGATAACGCAAAACCCTTTTAACAGCCTTCCAGTGTATTTCACTGGGAGTATTCATGAACTGACTCAGTTTGTTAACACAAAAAGATAAGTCAGGTCTGGTGATGCACAAGTATTGCAACATGCCAACCACACTACGATATAAATGACTATCTGCAAACGGAGGACTACCATCTGAGGCTATAAGCTTTGGTGAGCATACTATGGAAGTAGGGGTCACTGTTGCACCGAGCATACCAGCTTTCGTAAGAATCTCCAGAGCATATTTCTTTTGATTGAGCAAGAGCCCTCGTGAGTCACGTTGAACCTCAATACCCAAGAAGAAGTTAAGACACCCCATGTCCTTAAGAGCAAACTTTTTATGAAGACGCATGACAATATTATCTATGACAGTAGATGCAGCACCAGTGATCACTATATTATCTACATATACCATAAGAAATAACCAACCACTGGAAGATGTGTGAATAAACAACGAAGGATCTACTTTAGAGGCATGGAACCCAAGCTGATCAACGAGAAACTGCTTGAGAGTGTTAAACCATGCACGTGGGGCTTGTCTTAGACCATATAAGGCCTTATTCAATTTGCATACCAGCTGCTGTCCAGCAGGACCTACCACTTCAAAGCCAGGAGGCTGCATCATATAGATGTCCTCAGTCAGATTGCCATTAAGAAAGGTATTGTTAACATCAATCTGTCGCAAGGGCCACCCTTTCATGACTGCCACTGCCAGAACTATCCTGATAGTTACTGCTCGAACAATCGGACTGAAGGTATCACAAAAATCCAACCCTGCATGCTGAGAAAAACCCTTCGCAACTAACCGAGCTTTATACAGATCCACACTCCCATCAGCCTTCTGTTTGACTTTAAAAAGCCACTTACACCCGATAGCTCTGCGGTTAATAGGGAGAGGGCAAAGACACCATGTATTATTGGAGATAAGAGCCTGAAGTTCATTTTGAACCGCAGCTTTCCATGATTCATGCTGCATGGCTTCATGAATGTTAGAAGGTGTATCAGAAAGACCTGTCAAAGTTGAGCTCAGAAAAACTTTTGGCTTGAAAATGCCAGCCTTACCACGTGTGATCATAGGATGAGTGTTAAGAGGACGAGAAGATGATGGGATAGCTGGTGATGGGCTGGTTGCAGTAGGGATGATAGGACTATGTGAGCTGGACATAGGGGAACTAGGGTAGGGGGCATCGGGCTATAGGAACGACACAGAGGTGCAGCAGGTGTAGATTGGCCGTGTGAAATTATTGTAGGAACCAACATGGAGGGTGGAGCTGACCGAGTAGCTGGGGACAGAACAAGAAGTTTAGAGCTGAAAGAAGAAGATGCGGTAGAGGTTGAAGTAGGTATTGGGCTAACATTTTTAAAAGGAAAAACAATTTCATGAAAAGTCACGTGTCGGGATACATAAACTATCCCATCAGAGGCCAAGCATCTATAACCTTTGTGGGTAGGTGAGTAGCCTAAAAATGTACAATGAGTAGACCGAAACTGAAGCTTGTGTCTATTGTAGGGTCGCAAGTTTGGAAAACATAAACACCCAAAGACTCTAAGGGATCGATAGCAGGGTTTAGTATGGAACAACTTTTCATAGGGTGAGATATTACCTAAAGGAATAGAGGGTAGCCGATTAATGAGATAGATGGCACTGGTGAAGGCAGCATTCCAGTAGCGCAAAGGCATGGAGGCATGAGCCAGTATGGACAGACTGACTTCAACAATTTGTCGATGTTTGCATTCAACAAGGCCATTCTAGGCAGACGTATACGGGCAAGTAAACCTTTGTATGATTCATTGTTGAGAAAGATACATGTTTAATGCACGAAGCTTACCCCCTCCATCTGTTTGAAGTGCCTTAAGCTTGACACCAAGAAGCCTCTCTGCCAATCGTTGAAAATGAGGAAAAATGGTTGACATTTTAGACTTTTGTCGCATGAAATAAACCCAGGTGTACCGTATGCACCATCAGTGAATGCCACATAATACCGAAAACCGTTTGAAGATATTGGTGCTGGACCCCAAACATCAGCTACAACCAGCTGTAATGGTGTGACATGCATAGAAACTGAATCACAAAACGGTTGATTCCGTTCTTTACCCAAATGGCAAGTCAAAAGAATCTTTATTTGTATCAACCAGTATGTTACAATGATATAAAGCCTTATTAAGTAGATTTTTACATGGATGCCCTAGCCTAGAGTGCCAGATACTTAAAGGCACCGAAGCACTGACTGTGAGACAACTAACTAAGTAAGAGCGAGGCTTGAGATTATTCTGTAAATGAAGCTTGTAAAGGCCATGATGTACCGAACCACGTAGCAGAACCTCGTTGGTGTGCAAGTCACGCACCTGACACTGTGTAGGAAGAAACTCGAACATCACCTGATTATCCTTTGTGAATTGAGAAACTGACAATAGATTTTTCGTTATACTAGGAACATGTAACAAAGGACGCATATAAAGTGGACATGTTCTAGTGAGCAAAGAAGACTGACCAGTGGAGTGAACAGAAAACGAAGTGCCATTACCAATATAAACTTTACCTGGACCACTGTACGGAGAACTCTCACCAATAGCATTAGCAGAATGAGTAAGATGATGTATTGCTCCTGAGTCGGGATACCAGGCATTATCAACAACAGTCTCATGAGTGGCAATACAAGCTTACGATGAGGTGTTAGAAGACATTGAAGTAGAACTAAGTTGAGTGGAACTAGAAGCCCACGTAGGTGTTGAAACTGGTGGGAAGAACCACCTAGGCTATTGATAAAGTACAACAGGTGCTGCCATCCAAGGCAAATAAGGAACGCCCTGCCCAAACATGCAAACATTCGCTTGTGATGAAGGAGGTGGTCGATAGCCAGCACTTTTATAAGTCGAGTCAAACCGATGATAGCAACTATCCACTAAGTGCCCCATTTTACCACACAACTGACACTGTATACGTGAGGATCGACCACGACCACGACCACGAGAAACTATAGCAGGATGATAGGATGGACGAGAATCACCAGTGGTAGCCGACTCGAAAGGTTGATGGGACACCACATTGGCCATGCTATGAGCCTCCAATAAAACCGCCTGATGGCGAGCTTCTACATCAAGCAACATGGTCATAACACCTTGAACCGTATAGGGTGTATGACTTGCTGTGATGATAGTGATAACTGCATCATACTCGGGTGGTAACCCATTAAGAATAGCTGAGACATGTTCCCTTTCACTAATAACCTTGCCACAGCTAGCAAGGTTGTCACAAAAACCCTTAACTTTCATCAAGAACTCCTTCATGGAAAGATCACCTTTTTTCTGAGAATGTAGAGCTCTGCGAAAGTACATTAAACGAGAGGTGGTCTTGCTACCATAAAGATTAGCAATCGCATGCCAAATTTGAGCGCTCGTGTCAAGACCAATAAGATGTGGAAGAACAGTGGTACTTACAGAAGACAAGAGCCACGATGCAAGAGCGTTATCCTATTGCTCAAAACGTGCAAATTCAAGATTTTCTTGCTATACCCCAGCCTCATCTGGAAGAGTCGGAGGAGGTGGACCAGTGCCAGAATCCAAAAACTGCTGAAGTTTATAAGTCTTGATCGCAAGCAGTACCTGTTGCCTCCATAAAAGATAATTATCATCATCAAGGAGTACACTAATCTTTTTAGTAGAAAAGAATCGAGTGTCAAAACCATCAGTGACGGAGGAAGCCATAGCTGGTGTAGCCGACTGAACCGAATGACCCGAAAATTCCATGAAGAAAAGAAAACAATCACAAGAAACCCTAGGAACTCTTAGACATCTGATACCATGTTAAACTATGCTAGGAAAATAGTTCAAGAATACTGACTTATTATTGCTTAATTCATCTCTAATACAAATGGAGAGCACATCTTATATAGATGAGACTAACACTTTCAGTTGCTGACTAACGTACTAACTGCTGCTAATAGTCTTGACTAATAGACTAACTGTCACCTTTATGTATTACTCTAACATAAAAACTAAATTTAATCAAATTAAAATACAAATACTAAATCCACAACTTATAAAAAAAAAAAAAGTCTAACAGCATAATTTGACCATATTTTTTCTTTGAAAATGTCAATTTCCATTTATACCTCTATCTTTTTTTTTTTTTCATTTTCTTGATTCAATGTTTTGCTTGAACTTAAATATATATATATATATATATATATATATTGATTGCTTGTCGTCCCTTCTATTGATACGAGTTTTTTGTTTTTTATTTTAAAAAACTGAGTGATTGATTATATTAGTTTTGGTTGAAATTGGAAGGACGAAAAAATGATTGATTATTTTAACCCACTATTTAAGGAAAATAGAACGTGGAATCCAATTAAATCAAATTACCTTTCTTCAAAACCAAACTCTAAATGTATCTTAATTTTAAGTTACCTTTATTACAGGAATAAACTCTCCACCTTGTTATTTTTAGAGTGTAATATGTGACTAAGGATGTATATATATATATATATATATATATATATATATATTATAATTCTTAAATATTTAGGGTAAACTATTTAGTTGGTTACTCAATTTTTAGAACATTTTCATTTTAGTCACCTAAAATAAAATCTTTGCAAATTAGTCACTTAATTTTTAGAGCGCTTTCATTTTAGCCACTCAAGTGTTAAATTTCTAATGGCAGTTAATTGTACACACTTATTTTGGTCACTCAACTTTTAGATTGTTTCCATTTTGGTCATCCAAAATTTTTTTTAAAAGTATTGGTTGGGGTAAAAAATTTAAGAATTTAAGTGAAAAAGCGATAGAAACTAAAATAATGAACAAAAATTGTGAAATTGTACTTGTTTATTTAATTGCCAAAAATTCTAAATTTTTTTTAGATATTGAAATTTTAAATTTCAAAACATCAAAATAAAATGAATAAATTATTGAAAAATTTTTATCCATTGATAATGTCAATGGATTTGTTACTATAATATTAAAATTAATTAATTTAATCTTCCTTTGAATTTTAAAATTTTATTTTTTGTTTTCAGATTATCCTTAATGAAATCAACTCAAATAACTCATATTTAATAATTGTTTACAAAACTTAAAATTTTGTTAATTATATAATCTTAAATCTTCCATTCTAAGTTAAATTTAAAGGAAAAGATACTTTTAATTAATTGCTTGTTCTTTGTTTGGATAACGAAGTGATGAAAAAAAAAATGAATTTATTAAATTAATTGGAATATTTTTTTTTTTTTGTTTTTAGCTTAGTATGAAAGATTTAAGATCATATAATCAAAAGAAATTTAAGTTTCGTAGACAACTATTAAAACCAATAATTTTCATTGGTAATTTTTTAAAGTAATTTCAAAACATCAAAAATAAATTAAATAAATTATTGAATCTTTTTATCCATTGATAATGTCAATTGATTTGTTATTATAATTTTGAATCTTAATATTTAAATATTTTTATTTCAAAACCCAAATTTAGAATTTTTGGCAATGAGATAAACAAGTACAAATTGACAAATTTTGTATATTATTTTAGTTTCTACCACTTTTCACTTTAATCATTGATTTTTTTACCTAGATCAATACTTAAAAAAATATTTTTGGGTAACCAAAATGATAGTGACCTAAAAATTGGGTGACCAAAATGAAAGTGTAAACATGATGTGGCGTGTATAGTTAACTGTTGTTAGAAATTTAATACTTGAATGATTAAAATGAAAGTGCCCTAAAAGTTGAATGACCAACTAGGTAGTTTACCCAATTATTTATAACCCTTTAAATTTTTAAATCGAAAAATAATATAAATTGACTTTTTTTATTATTGTATGAACTGAAATTCAATTGGAAAAAATAATAAAAACTAATATTGTAACCCCTTCGCATTTAACTGGGAAAAAGCACCATGTGGCTGAAATAAATAACAAACCATTACAATAAGAGTGCTTTTTTAGTGCTTTTTGGACCTTTAACAACCACCTTATCGTTTTCCATCGTTTGAAGGATAATGAGGAACCTATGCAGGTACTTTTGATTAGTTCATATTTCTGGTTACAAATTCATAATCTTCCTTTAGGATTATTTTCAGAAAATATGGCGAGATAGTTTGGGAATTTTATTGGAAAGTTTGTGGAGTATGATAGCAAACAGATTGGACGAGGAATTAGGAATTATATGTGTATAAGGGTACTGATTGATGCTCGTAGTCCACTAAAACGAAGGAAAAAGATCATCCTAGCATCGGGGGCTCAAGTATATGCAAAGTTCCAATATGAGAAATTGTTTTTATTTTTATTTTTTGTATGCGGGCGCTTGGGATATGGTGATAGTTTCTATCCAACAAGACTACATAATGGAGGGATGAAAATGAAACTAGGACGGGATCTAACACTAAGAGCTCCAGTTAGAAGAGTGAACATTGCCACTAATGTGTGGTTTTAGGAAGATGATAGTGGAGATGTTTATGGAAAGAAAATTGGTGGGAGGAATAGGTGGAGTGATTGGAGGAATGAAAATCAAGATAAGATGTTTTCTAATCCGAAGGTCAAAATAAATCAAATTTTTGGTTTTAATTTGGAAGGTAGCTCTCATTCAAGAAATTCCCATAATAATGATAAGGGGATTATGGAAGGAAAACAGGAAATGGATGAAGATACGGAAGAAAATCCCTTTAAAGATTTAGAAGGGAAGAAACGTCCTAAAGTTTCCAAAAATGATCTAATAGTTTTTGTAGATTCATATTCTTTAAAGCATAATGACGAATGATAATACGTGAGTCAAACAACCCCAATGGCCGTCAATGGGCAGGCTAACCGAGACTAATGAAGACCCTATGTTAGAATGTTCGTGGATTGGGGAGTCCACGAGTAGTAAGAAGACTTTAACACATGTTGGAGAAAATCAATCCGCATATAGTCTTTTTTATGGAGACAAAACTGGATTCTAATCGGATGGAGGTGATCTGGAGAAGGTGTGGCTTTTTTTTTTTGGGATAGATATGCTGCCAGAAGGATCTTGTAGAGGGTAAGTCATCGCTTCAGACAATTATTACCTCCCCACTCTAATTAACTTAATCGATTGGTTGATACTCGTTTATCTCCCGACATCACTTTTTCAATTAGGAGAAATTAAGATTTACTCCGTTTAACTTCATCTTTCGATCTCATCTACCCTATGATAACTTATTAAGGTTGTCAAGCCTAATAGTTTAAGAATGCATAATTTATACCAACCAATCCATCTTAAGAAATCTCAAGTCCTTCGTTAGTCACATCCCCATCCACTCATTAATATCTCATAAGAGATTTAGCCACTTATGTTATTCATAATCTCAATTTCAATTGAATAAACCATGTAAGAAACACGATCAATTCAAAGAAGTAAAGAAATTTGAATAATTGCGGATTGAATATCAAATGGGGAACGAAGTAGAAAACCTCTTGATTGGGATACCAAAATAAAAAAAAAGTGCAAGAAGAATATAAACTGAATACTTTAATTAAATAACCAAGTCCTTGAATCAAAATTAGTTCAAGAAAAAAAAAAGAAAGTAATTAAAAACCAAAAAGAAAACAATCTAAAACTAATTCTAAACTACAAGGGTTTTTTGAAGGCGTCTAGGATGACTTGATTACATTCAACCCCTAATGTATTATTTATAGAGGTGTTGGCAGCCTAAATTAAATCTTCGGCACATCCTAGGTCTTCGTATAAGTTTAATTGTGTGGAAGAAAATAACCCCGAATTACTTGGATAGGACATTGATATGTGTCATACCACACCAAGGCTATGGCACGACACAACACCCAATTCCAACCTTTAGTTGATTGTTTGTTGCTTTGATAGCTTGAGAAGCTTTTTCATCAATCCTCCCTTGCTTTCACATTAATTAGGCTATTATATCTTCATCCTACAAACTCAATTAAACATATTAGCACAACCTAAGGCTCGTATCGACTGATTAGGTCGCAACACCTACAAAATGTGTTGAAAAACATTTATTTTATTAACTTCTAATCATAAGGCCTAATTACCGAAAATGAAATATAAAATCTTAAATTGCAAAGAAAATAAGCTCCTTAAGTGCGGAATTGACCCAAATTAACTATTACATTTGACGACAAGTCAATTATCATCTGGGGCAAAGAGGTGTCGACTGTAGCTCCCTCAATTTGCCAATATTATGATGCCCCTAACTCAAATCCGTTGTCGAAACAGAGTTATGGAGCATTACCGGAGATTACAAATCAAACAGACATAAATTTCATATCATAACAATATTCATATCAAAACCAATTCAAAACATACATATTGTGCCTTATACAAGCCCTCGAGGCCTTAAATACACATTAGAAACAAGTCGAGACTAAATAGGAATCTTAGAGAATTATTCGAAAAACATGGAAAAATTTCAAAGCTACAAGGGTCATACGGCCATGTGCCCAGACCGTTTGATTCACATAGCCAAGAGATACGCCCGTGTCTTAGGCCATGTGGACATTCGAAATAAAGACACAAGGTTGTGTCCCAGCCTGTGTAACGCTCTAACTTGGGTCACACGGCTAAGCTACAAGCCCGTATGCTAGGTCGTATGAGCGTGCTGACTTACATTCTTAAGAAGATACAGGGGACACACAGTCGTGTGTCACACATGGCTAAGACACATGCCTATGTCTCTACCCGTGTAGACGAAAATAGGGCATTTTCCAAGCGACATTTCTCACCCAAGTTGGTACTAACCTAAACTCAACAATTTGCATAAAACCAAGTCATAACAAGGCATTCAAAACAAAAAAAAGGCACCTCAAATGACAACTTAAAAACATGTCAACCAAGTATCCAATTTTACCTAAATAATCAAATACATATATACATAATCCCAAATGGTACCAAATATACCATTCTAACAAACATCCATATGATAAAACCACATATATATACACATCAAAATATACCAAACACAAGCCATTTAAGTGGTTAATCTCAACAAAACACTTATATGCCAACATTGGCCAAATTAACCTATACATGCCATTAGAACCAAATTTAACTATCTAAAAGTACTAAAAGGGCCGATGGATAGTGTGATATAGCTCCAACAAGCTTCCAAACAGAACGAGCTTTTGAATTACCATAAAACATGAAAAATAACACAGAGTAAGTATTTAAGCTTACTAAGTTCGTATAACAAAGAAATTAACTTACCATTTAATCACATTTAAGGTAAGCATACAAAACATATCCAAACCAATTTGGCCAAAAGCCTAAACACATATCCTCAACATGTTATCTATGTAAAACACATATAATAGCCAATAAACATGGATGAACATAACCACTAAGCAAATTTCATATACATGTATCATCCATTTCATGTTTCAATATATCATGTAATATCATTTCCATGTATTTCATGTATTTACCAGTAATAGTTCGTATCGAACTCATATTGTCTCACAACAGAACATTGTCCGTTGAACCATTTAAAATATCATTGGATACATGGGTAGTACACACGAGGTGTACTTAACTGTAATCCGTCAATTCATGTACATGTATGCTCATAAGCGCTATGAATCGGTATGCTCTCACGAGTTGTGAATCGGTAAGCTCATATGAGCTGAGAATCGGTAAGCTCTCACGAGCTACAAATTGGTAAGCTCATACAAGCTGTGGTGTGTCCATAACACATGCAAGACCTCAACCAAATCAGTAACCCTAATGATATGTCATTTGTATCCTATGAATTCTTAAGTTTCAAGCGGGACTTAGTAATTCTCGGATATGCGATCGGTATTTATACTTGCCAATTATACAAATCACATACATATAATTCAATTTAAACATATAAATTTACAATTTAATTACACGAACTTACCTTGATAAGTGTACGTAGATACGGAGGCAACTAATCCGATATTTTCTCTTTGCCTCAATCTAACTCTGTACGAGGTCTGATAGGATCTATACAAGTGAATTTAACTCATTTCAATATAATTCTCATTCAATTTAATCCAACATGGAAATTTTGGCAAAATTACCATTTTACCCTATACTTTTAATTCCTTTGTAATTTAGTCTCTAGGCTCGAAAATGAATTTCATGCAATTTAATCTTTATTCAAGCCTAGCTAATTTTTTATACATATTAATAATAGCCCATATAATTCACAATTTCATAAATTTTACCGTACCTTTTTCAATTTAGCCACTAATTGATGATTTCACCAAAATTCTCTTTACAAAAGATGTTTATCTAACAACCATTCATTTTTCTATAACCAAACTTCAAAAATCAAGTATGTTCATCAATAGAAAAAGCCTAATACTTTAACAATTTTACAAATTAATCCCCGGGCTAGCTAGATTAAGCTACAAATATCCCGAAAACATAAAAGTCATAAAAAACGGAACAAAAATACATACCTAATTGAGCAAAATAAGCTTGCCTAAACTTCAAGCTTCCATGGCTAGGTTTTCTTTTTTTTTCTTTTTCTTTTTTTAATTTTGGTGGAAGATGATGATAATAATTTATTTTATTTTATTTATCATAACTTTAATCACTAATTTTCAAAATTAACCTTAATAATTCATTCAATTTCCAATAACGACTACCCATGCTTATCCACTAACAACTTTAATGGCTAATTACTATATAAGGACCTCCAATTTAAAATTCTATAGCTATTTAATACCTTTAGCTATTAGAACTCAACTTTTGCACTTTACGCAATTTAGTCCCTTTTATCAAATTAAGCATGTAAACGGTAAAATTTCTTAACGAAATTTTTATAGGGTATTTCTATCATACAGTAGAACATAAAATAATAATAAATTTTTTTGACTTTGGATTTGTAGTCCCGAAACCACTGTTCTGATTTCATTGAAAATGCGTTGTTACATGGAGGGTATAATCGATTATTTGACAGAGGGGTGTGGTGAGTGGACTCGCCAAGCCAACTCCGAGCTGCCCTTAAAATTTAACATGGCCATCATGTTCCTGATGGCCAAGATGTGGATTGCACCGACTCACAATGTTTTTTACGTTACCACTTATCGAGCGATCACGCTTTATTTTATTTTACAAAGAGAGCATATTTGCATAAGCCACTAGATTTACAAGAAGATGCTTAAGTGCATACGAAGCCGAAAGCAAAGTATGTACTAGTGGAATTTTATTACTACTTTATGCCTCCAAGCTGACATTCCCATATCCCCGATCGTGCCATTCACGAGACCTACGAGGAGTGTGATTGGGGTCAACTTATCTGACTAGTTCATTGAGCTCCAACGAAAGCAAAATCGAGAGAATGAGCAAAGAACCAAACATAGGAGTAACACCTAGGGGCCAATGAAGAGAAAGAGTAAAGCACATATATCGAAAATGACGAGACTCAGAAATATGCCTATCTCAGAATGGCAAACCTGATAGATGCAAGATATGAGAGACATTTTGATTCATATTGTAGAATAGAACGGATGGCCCACACCAGCACCACTCATGAACATGTTCGAGAGATTCCCATTGCTAGGTGACAAGGGCGCCAACGATGAAAATGATGACGATGATGATGATGAGGAGACCCCGGTTGTAACACTGGATTATAACTAAGTAGTTCAACTAGACCAATCATCGATGAAGGGCATAATGATCCACGACCCGAGCCATTACAACCCGACACAAACTTCGAGAAGGCAGAATACTAAAGCGTCGATAAGGTGAAAGAGGGGCAAAACACCGATGATGGAGGAGTTGGACACTAATTTCAATTAATTCTAAACATTTTAAGTTTTTTTATTTGAACTTTGAACTTTATTTTTATTTAGGATGATTTAATTTTTCTTCTAGTTTTTAATTAGTTAGGAATTAGTATTTTACATATATATATATATATGTGTGTATGTGTGTGTGTGTGTGTGTTTAATGTTTCTTTAGAGAAACCTCACAATTTTTTAAGGCACTACAAGATTAAGCTAAAACCAAAAGAAGAATTAGTCCCGCCATTTTTGTGTTGCATGCATCATGCCAATCAAGTAACCTCTTTCCTTTATATTTTTATTGCACATTAGGACAATGTGTTGAGTAAAGTGAGGGGGTGACTTAGGACATTTTTAATTTTTTTCTTTTTATATTATTTTCTTTTTATTTGTTTTTAGTAGTTTTTAAATTTTTATTGCATGTTTTCTATGTGCTTGAGCTTATAGAAATACAAGTGATTAGTTATGAGTATGTTAATAGGATTTTTGAATAAATTATAAATTTAGTTTGATAAAAAATTATTCTAAATTTTTTATTTTAGACTACTTAGTTCAATTTATTACACTATGAAAGATTTAAGGTGTTAAGCATACCACATGATAAATAGGTATATAAATAGCATGCATGTTTAATTGAATTATAGGTTGTAGAAATTGATAGACTTGGTCGATTTAATCCATGTATATAATTACCTAGGGACGAATAAGGCATTGTTTGGTAGAAATTTTTGAGCCGAAAAGCTATCCCGTAAATATTTTACCTAGTACCTATTTTGAGCCTAAATCCGTTTTCTTAATGAACTGAAAATGAAACCTTAAGCTTAAAGAATAATTTGTTTGATCCTTTATATCTTGGTCCTTGCACAGATTTAGACGTCTGACCATTGATACTGAAGGATTAGGTAGATACATCTTGGTGGTTTCAAAAAGAGAAAAAATTTGACTGTCTAAGGAATTGTATGATATAGTGAGTATAAGATTTCTTGAGCTTATAGAAAAAAATAAGGCAAAATGCCAATCGAGAAAATCTCGATGAAAAAAAAAAACAAAATGAGTTGGAAAAAAAGTACGCTCACCTTTTTTCCAAAAAAATAAAAATAAAAATATATTAATACGAGCTTGGATGATTGTACTCATGAATACTATAATATGCCTTAATAAACGGAGAAATAATGAAGGTAAGGGAAGTAGATATAAGGTGGTGAGCATATATATACTCGGGGGATTATTAGGGATGGTATAATGTGCTAAACTACTTTCGTGCTTAGCCAATTTGTCGAGAATGTTCTTTGAAATCCAAACCAACCTATGCTGCAGATCATTACAAGTTGAAAAGTCCTATGTGACTTAGGTAGTACCTTATGTGGATGAAATTGTGCCGAGTTTTGATTTTTTTACCACTTATATTCATTTTAACATACGTGTATATTTGTATAATTATTTTGATGGAAACCTATATTTAACATTCTTTTATTTGTTTGCTTTGTAATCTATTGAACTAACCCCTGTAACTTTAGGAATTGTGAGTCAATTTGTATATCATTCTAAAGTTATATGTTACTTACATTGTCTTATTAATATATTTTTATCCAATTTCCTGTATCAAGCTAGCTCAAGTACATTTTCTTTTCTCTGCATGTTTATTTCTTGTTATCAGTTTTTAGTTTGTTTTCGTTAGTTTGCTTGAGGACAAGCAAAGGCTTAAGTATGAGAGTATGTGACCTGCTATCAAATGTAGCAGTTAATTCGAGTTATTTCCACACTTAAGGAGTTTGTTTTCTAGGCAATTTTGTATTTAATATTATGTTTTTGGTATTTAGTAGTTATGATTAAATATTAGTAATATAAGTATTTTTAACACACTTTTTTGTGTGCGTTGTGACCTATTAGGCTGACACGAGCCTTAGTTAGTTCTAATGTGTTGAATTGAGTATGTAGGATGATGATTTATATGCCCAATTGACGTGGAAGCAAGGGACGAGTGATGTACAAGCTTCCCGAGACATCAAAGCATGAAATGAACCATACAAGGTGAAATTCACACGTCGTGTCGTGCCATAGACCTTGTATGGTGTGACATAGGTTGACTTATTGCCCAAGTATGTCGGTTTTTTTTTTTTGCATAATCAACTTTATACGAAGACTTAGGATGTGCCAGAAACCTAATTTGGGCTACTAACACTCCTATAAATAAGACCTTAGGGGTTTGATGTAACTAATTCATCTTAGACACAATCAAAAACTCTAGTAGATTAGGAGTAAGATTAGTTTAGTTTTCTTTCAGTTTTTATGAACTCCTTGTTTTTCCTCTTGGAATCGATTTCGATCCAAGAGTTGTTTTATTTAATTAAAGTATCCATTTTATTTCTTCTTTGCAAACGGTGTTATTTCAATTGATTATTCTAATCTCTTTTCTCTTCCAATTTATTCATGTTCTTTATATGTATATTTCAATTGAGATTAAGATTATGAATAACATAAGTAGCTAAATCCCTTAGGAGAGATTAACAAGTGGATGAGGACCTGATTAGCGGATGATTTAGGGTTTCTTGAGAGGATTAGTTGGTATAGATTACGTGTTCTTAAACCTTAGCCTTGAAAACCCTAGGAAGTTATCATAGGTTAGAAGAGATTAGGAGATAAATCAAATAGAGTAAATCATAGTTTATCTTAGTTGAGAAAGTGAGGTCAAGAGATAAGTGAGTATCAACCAATTGATTGATTAGTTTAAGGCTGGGAGGTAATAATTGTGTAATAGCCCTAATTTGACCTTAGTCGGAATGTGGTTTCAGGATCACAAAACCGAGTCGAAAAATTTTCTAAATGCTCATTTCTATGTCTATTATATGTGTTAAACCATGTGTGAAATTTTTGATGTTTTGATGTAGTCAATTGATGTAAATTTTTCCAAATAGGACTTGGTTGTGAAACATAGGAATTTTAATGGGTAAATTCGTGAGGACTAATAAGTGCATGCAATTAAAGATGTGTAGTTGCATGTCAAATTGCCCAAAATCAAGTTAGTGGCCGGCCAATGTCATGATTAAATGCATTATACACATTGTTTAATATTATTAAATTACATAGAGCGTGTAATATGAAATAAAAAAATAATTAAGATAATAGAAAATATGAATAAAACAAAGAAAATAAAGATGAGTGTTCATCTTTTGTGCTTTGACGAAAATTGAGAAAAGAAAAAGAAAGAACTTTGTTGGAAGCCTTTGATTTTCGGATGCTTATAGGTTAATTGAAGGTATGTTTGCTACTAAATTTTTGTAGTTTTTGATAATGAGATGTTGTCTTCTTGCATTTAAAATAATCCATGGTTTAAATGGGTTAAAAGATATGTTTGAGCTTTCGGTTATGGAAGAAATTGGTGTGTTTGATGTGTATTTTAGTGAGTTGTATTTACTAAGCTAGGAACTTCTTATTTTGCTTTCACCAAAACAACTCATTGATGTTGGGTTAATTAGTATATTAGATTCGGCAATGGCTATGATGTAAGAAGAGATTGTTTTGGTTTTAAAATTTTGGTTGTACATCCATTCGGCTATGGAAGAAATTTATGAACTTTCAAATGCTTTTGATGTTAAAAAAATTTCTTTAATGGCCGAGTGAATTTTTAAGCTATGAAAGTATGGTTATTAGCATTTTTTTTAAATGAATAATTTGAGGTGGCCGATTGTAAGGTTTTTAACCTATTCATAATCTAATTTTTAATTTATATGATAAATAAATATTCGGCTATGATCAATTTGTTTAAAGGTTAGTATTAAAATGTTGAAAAGAGAAGTTGCCGTATATGTGTTAATAAGAAAGGAAATTTTCTTTGTCGAATTAATCATGTCATTATTAAAATGAGCTATGAAACAATGAAATTAGGTATCAAATAAAAGAATTTAGTTGTGTGTGTGTGAAATGGGAAAATGGTGAGCTTTGGTAGCTTTATGAAGTATACGGCATTGGTACGTTCATGAATTAATGCATGGAGTTAGTGTTTTAAAGTTCATAAATATGTTTCAAGGGCTTAATGATATTCGGCTAATGTGGTTGAAGTGTGAATTTATGTATGCATATGACAAGGTATACATTCGGATCGAGAAAAGAAAAACGAAGGCGGCCGAGTAGTTGAAATTGTCGTACGATTACAGTCGAGGTAAGTTCTTAAATGATTAAGTTGATTCTATGTGTTTAAAGATTTAATGAATATAGAAATAAGGATGTTAAGTTTATGTGATATATATATATATATATAAATACACGAATAATTATCAATGTTAATGTTACAAGCCAAAAATGACTAGCTTGTTCGATTGAATTGTGGATGGCAATGAAGCATATACTAAGAGTTTTATAAAGAAGGATAATTGATATATGTATTTCGGATAAGCAAGGGTGAATAGGATGAATATGAATTTAGTAATGGCTATGTGTGATAGCCGAATGTGTTATGATCTATTATATGTGAATCGTATTTTAAATATATGTTATGTGATGTAGTCACCGATTGCATTATGAGTTGATATATGAATAAATGATATAAAGTAAATGAAATTACTATGAGTGGTATTCAGGCCATGATGCCTAGTAGGCCAGTAGCCATTGAAACAAATTAGGCTAAGTACCGTTGAACTATTCCGAGCATGAGATTAATGGTATAACTATATTATAATGTTACAATTTGCTATTTGAAGGCCTATCAAACTAAGTTGCATTCGATCAAATATGCAAGTGCAAGGTATGGAGTATATTCAGTTACTTTATATGTGTGACAAGAATATGCGTGATTTCTTATGTTTTTATACGGAAATCTAATAGTTGTCTGAATGATTCATTTGTTGATAAAGAAATATTAATGAACTAAAGAATTAAATTACTATATGCACATATGTTTATGTAGATATGTGTATGAAAGGAGTGCATCGGACAAGTGATTAGAAGTATTGATATGTTAAATGCAATTATAAAAATGTGATGTAAGTTGATTGGTGATATACATGTTTAAATAATATGATTGCAAGGAATGTGTTAAAGAGTGAATCTGCTTGGGACAGCAGCAGTAACGTGATTTTTAGAAAATCACTATAAATTGTTGGAGTTGAGTTAGAGGATGAATAAATTATGTAATTAAAGCTTAATGAGTCTAGTTTCTTATAAAAGAAACCATGTAAGCAAAAGCATTTCCAATAATGAGATATTTGATGTGGCGTGGGACAGAGTCAAAATGACTTTGAGATCCCCTACTCTGTCTTTAGAAAATCACTATAAATTGTACAAAAATGGTTATAAGATAAAATTTATATTCTTAGACTCCCGAATGAGTCTAGTTTCAAATGAAATAAACGAGAAAACATTTTGAATTCTGTACAATGAGAAATATGATTCGAAAAGAAGAGTGTTCAGGATAGTTAAACAGTGAAACAGGGGAAACTTTAAGAAAAATCTGGTATTGCTTGGCCGAACCACAAATTCTGAAAATTTATTGAATAGAAGATATATGAGTCTATTTTCAGGGAAAATTTACGGCACTTGATTTGGAGATTCGTAGCTCTAGTTATAAATAAATTAGTAACTGTTGCTCAGGAAGACAGCTTGCAGTGAATTTGGGAAAGCTCATGCTATACGGTATCCTAATTCGTTCACTAAATTAAGTTGTTCAGGTATGTAAAAGTTATTTATGCAATGCATATGAGAAGTGGTGGTATATCTATGTATTCGGCTTCTGTGGAATTTATATACATAGAAGTATATGTGATACCTATGTGATTTCAGATTCTAAATAAATGAGATGTCAATGAAAATGTGTACTATTGTGGTTAGGCCTATCTGGCCAAATAATGTTATAATTAGATTATTTATACTTAATCAATGTGTTTAACTAAGTTAAGTTGTTTTATTTACTTAAGACTTACTAAGCTAATAAGCTTACTTCGAGTGTCTTTGTTACTCTATTTTATAGATCTCATTTGAAAGCTACAAGTTCGGGGATTCAAGTTCAAAGTCATTCACACTATCGTAACTATCTTTGGCACTTTTAAAAGTTTAAAGTCATTCACACTATCGTAACTATCTTTGGCACTTTTAAAAGTTTATACCTAAAAAAAAAGGGCATGTATAGGCTTAACTCGTCATTTGAATCAAGATATATTTTGACTTTGTATTACAAACATATGAATAGTACATGATTATGTTAGGCTACATAATAATGATTAATGATTTCGAGTGGTGATGTTAAATAAAATTTAAATGTTTTAAATTTCTTTAATGTTCATTACTGTAGAGTGAATAAAGATTTACTTTATATATGTATTTTTGAATGTCCGAAAGTAGTGTTCATTGGTAGTACCTTGTAACCCTATTCCGGCGATGGACAGGGATTAAGGGTGTCGAAACCCTTTTTTTAAAAGGATTTGAAAAAAATGGGGTTCGACTTTTAAAATGAAAACGGGAGTCGCCACCAATCTTTTTAGGTGTGATTGGATCACCTTTAAAACATTTTGTTTTAAAATCATTAGTTTTTTGGTCTACGAAATCAGAAAACGGGATCGGGAGCCGGTTACGTATGAGGAAGGATTAGCACCCTCGTAACGCCCAAAATTGGTACCTAATTGATTATCGAATGTCTTTAATGTCGGAAATTTAAAAGTTTTAAGATGCAATCCTCTTTAAAAAATATTTTGATTTTGAAAAATTAGGGTTCATTTGCATCAAATGAATCAAAATATTACATCTAATAAGTTAGGACGCAGTATTTTTAAGGCATCGAAGGTAAGCTGACCATTTTTGAAAATCCCTATCTTGAAATAACAAAACATCATATCCAGTGAGTTAGGACACAACCCTTTGAAATTTCAAGATAGTTGCTAGCATTTTGAAAACCTTGAAAGCTTAGAAGGGTGCTTGACTATTCGAACTCAACGAGAAAAGTCACAACCCAATAAGTTAGGGCACTACCTCTCTCGAAGTTTCCAAACACCAAGCATTGCCTATATTTTTGAAAACTTTGGGGTTTTGTTTTAAAATTGATGCATGAAGGAGTATATTAACATTCTAAAACATACAAGATAACATGCTAAAAAGCATAATGACAATGTCATAAATGTCATACATTAATTAACATATATGTACAAGAAATAAAAACATGGCAAATTTAAAAAAGCAAGATATACATAAAAAACAATATATATATTTAAGAAGAATAGGTAAAACATATAAACATGGGATTCAACATATACTTAAACATATTAATAAACAAGAAAATGATGTATGATGTACAATTATATACATAAAATAATGATATAGTATTAGCATACAACAATCATGAATGAAGTTTATAAAAAAGGGAATTAATACATAAAAATAATCACAAGAGAAAATTAATTATGAATAAAAACATGATCCCATAATATAATGTTTTAACAACTTTATAATATAGATAATAAATAAAGTAATTATAGTACATAATATAAAAGTAAATGGGTTTTAAAACTACCAAAATACATAGTATATAATAGAGTATATAATAGAATAATAATTTTATAGCATAGGATATAAAAATATTTAGGTTTGTTTTTAAATAATATAAATATAATTAATGAAATATTTAATACCAATTAAATATAATATAATAATATAATTAATAATAATATATGTAAAAATATATAATAAGTAATAATAATATGAAACAATATATGTTAAAATGTAAAATAATGTAATAATATGAAAATATATAAACATTATGTGACGAAAATACAATTTAATAAATAATTAATAATATAATATATATTAAAATATACATTAATAATAATATAAAAAATATGAAGTAATATAATAAATATTAAGTGATAAAATATAATAAAAATATAAGTGATCATAAAATAAAAAGATGATATATAGATAATATGATATATAAAATAATAAAGTAATATAATATAAATACATGGAAGGATAATATATGAATAAATAAATTAAAAAAGGATTAAAATAAAAAAATAGATTGAATCTTAGGGTTAATTTTCAAAATGAAGAAAAACCAATTTGGGCCCCCTAGAACACGCATTTTAAAGTACGGGGACTCATTGGGCAATTAGCCCTAATCCCTAAAATGGCGTCGTTCTTAGAGCTGGCCCTTTAAAGGACAGAGGACCAAATTACAACAAAATAGAAGATTAGGGCCAATTTTAAGTAAAATAATATTTAAATTAAACGAAATTAAGTAAGTTGAAAATGCAGAGGAACCAAGGGAATAAATATCCCAACTTAGCGGCAAAATACGCAGATCTGACGGGTCAAATCGGGTTGGATTTTGGGTCTTATATAACTCATTTTATCCCCAAAAAATTTCATTTCTAAGCTACCCTTTAAAAAAACCAAAAAAAAAACTCTGAAGAGCCCTCCGAGCTCCGACCAAGGGCCGTCATGGCTCTGGTCATCGGGCCTTCCCACGCGCCTCACGCGCCACCATATACGGTGGCCGGAGGACCAAAAAAACCCTCCTTTCACAGGTAAACTCTCTCTCCTTTCCTTTATTTGTATTATTTAGTAAAAAGGCTTAAAAGAGATAGAAAACAGTAGGTTTATCTTTGATTTTAAATCTGTTTATTTTTTTAAAAAACGAAATGTAAAGTGCTTCGTCTTTGTTGTTGTTTTTCACTGTATATGCTGGAAGATAAAAAAACAGATATTAAAAAAATCACCTTTTGACTAAAACGCTTCTGATTTCTCTTGTTAATATCTGGTTTCTTATTTCTCTGAGTATTCGTGTGTAAAAAAAAGGTCCCCTTTACAGATTTACAAACGATGGCTTTATAGCCAGTGTTTCATTACATATTCTGGAAAGAAATCTTTGATTTCTTTCCATTTATTGTCTACTGTATCTGCTGTATCTTTCACCATGATCAGCTGAGATTCTCTTTGCTTTAGTTTCCTTTTTCTGCTTTCTCGTGTCTGCTGTGTTTCCTTTTTCCATTTTGCAGGTACCCGAAGATCTTGGTGGTTTGCTGGTGTGAACTTGTGCAGCACGATTCGATGCTGAAGTCACGGCCCACTGGTGGAGGCGTGATCGGTGGCCAAGCTGGTGCGTTGAAAGGCCTCAGGACAGCACCCTGGTGGTGTGTCGGTTCGGAAGCTGGCCCAACATTAATGGACTCGATTTCGGGGACTGGGCAGACGCTCCCCAATGCTTCCAGAAGGTGTTACGGCTCAAGGAAATGAGCTAGGGTTGGAAACCCCAGCTAGACACTTTAGATTTTGGGCCATTTGGGCCCTTGTGAGTCTTGGGTCAGGGTCTGGGTAGTGATCTGACTTGGGCTTTGGGTATATTTGGGTTGTATAGGTTAAGTGTATTTGGTTTCAAGTATTTTGGGGTTTGTAAATGGATTTTTAATGGGCTTTTTAAATGAATAAATAATTATTTATTTAATTCTGTTTTTTTGTGATTCTTTAACGCCCGGTCAAATTTGGGCTATTACAGCTGCCCCTCTTTGCTCATTGTTGTGTAACGGGAATCGAGCAAAGATTTATAGAAAGACCAAATTTGACTGGTCTTATCAAATCATGGTCTTCTTCTTGCAAACTTATGACTGTCGTGTTGATATCTTCGATCTGCTCTCTGCCGAACACAGAGACGCCAAATCTGCTTTTTCGATTTGTTCTCTGACAATACAGAGATGCCCAAATCATCTTAGATTTGCTTCAACGTAAGCACGTGAAAGCCAAATCAGCTATGTCTTCGATTTGTTCCTTGTAAGTACAAGGATGCCAAACCATCCTGGATCTACTTCAGTATAAACATCTGAATGCCAAACATGCTATGTGTCTGCCCTCCATCGAATATAGAGATGCCAGATTTTGATTTGCTCTCTGAAAATACAAAGATGCCAAATCATCTTAGATTTGCTTCAGCGTAAGCACGTGAAAGCCAAATCAGTTATGTCTTCGATTTGTTCCTTGTAAGCACAAGGATGCCAAACCATCTTAAATCTGCTTCAGTATAAACATCTGAATGTCAGATCTGTTATTGTCTGCCCTCCATCGAATATAGAGACGCTAGATTTCGATTTACTCTCTGACAATACAGAGATGCCAAATCATCTTAGATTTGCTTCAGCGTAAAGACGTGAAAGCCAAATCAGCTATGTCTTCGATTTACTCCTTGTAAGCACAAGGATGCCAAACCATCTTGGATCTGCTTCAGTATAATCATCTGAAGGTCAGATCTGCTATGTTGTGGCCTATTACCCTACTGTTTAGGGAGTTAAGGCGTGTCGTCTTTAATCTACATAACCTGTGGAATGTATATGTGCTTATGCCTGATGATTAGGATGCTATGATCGAAGTGAGTCAAATGTTCCTAATTAGACATGTTGTGATGCAAAATGAATATGACCCCTATCCTAGACGTCACCACTCATCCCTTCATTTGTCTTTACTTTTCTCAACGTATTATTCCTGCCCAGCCTGTAAGCCTGTATCATTCTTCAAATGCCACAATCTACTGAGGATATCTGTAGGATAATCTTTCCTTAGAATTGAATCGTTGGTCCATTTATCCTTTTGGACTGGAAGAAAGAAATTCCTCGAGTTCTTTCAACCCTTACTTATGTGAATTTCTCGAACAATTGTCCTGTTTTAGTTTCTTGTATTATCAAGAAATTCCAGAGTAACGCGTAAAACTTCGTTTGTGAACATATTTAGTTCATCTATCATTATTTTAATGCAACATACTTTAAGAACAATGGAAGATGAATAAATCTTTAAGAATAATTGGATTTGAATGAATTATCAAAAAAGATACAAAGGAAATTAATCTGATAGCCTATCTTTGAGAAGAAAAAGAATCTAAAGACAGCAAACAGGCCAAAAGTTAGATGCCCTAGATATCGCCGCTTGAGCGCTTATACATCAAATTCGTGAAGACATGTGTTTAGAATATTCAAAGTACTTTGTTGATGCCCCAGTATGCAACGCACTTTGTTCTTTGCTGAGCAAGATTACCGGATGCTTCAAGATTTGAGTTGCCCTTTCGGGTTTTCAATTCAAAACCCCTTTGGTCACAAGGCGCCCTTTACGGGTTTTCACCTTGGCCTCTCCATTTTTCTCTTTTTTCTCTTTTTTTTTTCGAAACCTCAAGGCGCCCTTTGCGGGTTTTCACCTTGGATTCTCTTCTCCTTTAGACAAGGTATTTTTTAACTGAGTTTGAGTTCACTGGATTGGGTAAACTTTTCCCATCCATTTCCGTTAAGATCAATGCACCGCCAGAGAAAGCCTTCTTCACGACATACGGCCCCTCTTAATTCGGCATCCATTTCCCTCTAAAGTCCTTTTGAATAGGAAGGATCTTTTTCAGTACAAGGTCTCCCTCATAAAACTCTCTTGGTCGAACTTTCTTATCATAAGCTCGCATCATTCTCTTCTGATACATCTGACTATGTCGAATGGCTCTTAGCCTCTTTTCCACAATCAAGTTCAATTGGTCATATCGGGATTGAACCCATTCAGCTTCATCTAACTTTACCTCCGTCAGGATTCGAAGAGAAGGTATTTCCATTTCAATAGGTAACACTGCTTCTATCCCATAAACTAATGAGAATAGGGTTGCCCCAGTAGAGGTTCTGACAGATGTTCGATAGGCTAGGAGTGCAAACGGTAATTTCTCATGCCAATCTCTGTAAGTCTCCGTCATTTTTCCCACTATTTTCTTAATGTTCTTGTTGGCAGCTTCCACTGCCCCATTCATTTTTGGGCGATAGGGAGAAGAATTATGGTGCTTGATCTTAAATTGGCTGCAAACCTCTGCTATCATTTTGTCGTTCAAGTTTAATGCATTGTCGGATATAATCTTCTCAGGTATTCCATACCGACAGATGATCTCCTTCTTCAAGAATCGACTCATAGTTGACTTATTAACATTCGCATAGGAGGCAGCCTCTACCCATTTTGTGAAGTAATCAATGACAACGAAGATAAACCGATGTCCATTCGAAGCTTTCAATGATATTGGCCCAATGACATCCATGCCCCACATGGAAAAGGGCCATGGAGAGGTCATAACATGCAAAGGCGAAGGTGGTACATGAAATTTGTCCCCATAAATCTGAAATTTATGGCATTTCTTGGCATAGCTGATACAGTCCCCTTCTATAGTGGCCCAATAATAGCCAAACCTCATGATCTGCCTTACCATTGTGAAGCTATTTGCGTGCGTCCCACATACACCTTCATGAACTTCTTCTAAGATTTGCTTGGCCTCCACAGCATCGACACATCTCAAAAGTACTTGGTCTTTCCTTCTCTTGTACAAGATATCCCAGTCCAAGACGTAGTCACATGCTAACCTCCTTAAAGTTCGTTTATCATTTTCGTTGGCTTGTTCAGGGTATTTACGATCTCTCACATATCGTAATATATCTTGATACCACGGGTTATCGTCCTTTTCCTCTTCCTCAATGTTATAACACTGAGCCGGAGCTTCATAGACACTCATTTGAATTGGTTTCATCTCCTTCTCTTTATTCGTCTTAATCATTGAGGCTAAGGTGGCCAAAGTATCTGCCATTTGGTTCTCGTCTCGTGGAAGATAATTAAAGGTGATATCTTCAAACTCCTCAAGTAATCCCAAGACTATCTTCTGATAATTGAGTAATTTTGGGTCCCTTGTCTCCCATTCACCCCTAAGTTGGTAGATTACTAATGCAGAGTCTCCATATACGTCCAGAGTTCTTATTCCCCGTTCTATAGCTGCTCGAAGTCCCATGATGCATGCTTCATACTCGGCCATATTGTTTGTACAATCAAAATCTAACTTGCATGTGAACAGATAATGATCGCCATTTGGGGATACCAATACTGCCCCAATTCCATTTCCAATTGCATTTGACGCCCCATCAAAATTGAGCTTCCAAGGAGAATCTTCGGTTGCTGCTATACACAGTAACTCCTCATTTGAAAAATCAAAGTTCAATGGCTCATAGTCCTCTAGAGCCCTACTGGCCAAAAAATCTACTACCGCACTTCCTTTTATAGCCTTCTGACTTACATAGACTATATCAAATTCTAAAAGTAACATTTGCCATCTTGCCATTTTCCCATTTAAAGCTGTCGATTCCATCATGTATTTCAATGGATCTAGCTTTAAAATGAGCCAAGTGGTATGGTATAGCATGTACTTTCTTAGCCTCCGAGTTTTCCAAATCAGCGCATAACACAACTTTTCAATCGGCGAGTATCTCATCTCACAGTCAGTGAATTTCTTACTGAGGTAATAAATCGCCTTTTCCTTTCTTCCTGACTCGTTATGCTGACCCAGTACACACCGCATAGAATTACTGAACACTGACAAGTACAGTATTAACGGTCTATCTGGGCTAGGTGGAGATAATACCGGAGCATTCAACAAATACTGTTTGACCTTTTCAAAAGCATTCTGACATTCCTCATCCCAAGTACCTTGGTTGTGCTTTCTAAGGAGGCGAAAGATAGGATCACATTTTTCGGCTAGCTGTGAAATGAACCAAGCAATGTAATTCAACCTTCTTAGGAATCCTCGAACTTCTTTCTGAGTTTGTGGCGGAGGCAATTCTCGAATGGCTTTGACCTTGTCGAGTCAACTTCTATTCCCTTTTTGCTGACCACGAAACCTAATAGCTTTCCCGACCTAGCTCCGAAGGTGCACTTTACCGGATTGAGCTTCAACTGGAACTTCCTTAACCTTAAGAACAGTCTTCTCAAGACTTCAATATGCTCTTTCTCCGTTTGGGACTTAGCGATCATGTTATCAACATATATTTCAATGTCCCTATGCATCATGTCGTGGAACAAATTCACCATAGCCCGCTGGTACGTTGCCCCCGCATTCTTCAGTCCGAACGGTATTACTTTGTAGCAAAAGGTATCTCATAAGGTTATGAAGGTAGTTTTATCCATGTCCTCTGGATGCATCTTTATCTGATTATACCCCGAGAAACCATCCATGAAGGAAAACAAGGAATATCCTGCCGTGTTGTCTATTAAAGTATCGATGTGTGACAAAGGAAAGTTGTCTTTTGGGCTAGCTTTATTCAGATATCTGTAATCAACACACATTCGTACATTCCCATCTTTCTTAGGTACTAGCATAATATTTGCTACCTATTCAGAATACTTGACCTCTTGCAAGAATCCTGCATCGAATTGCTTCCTAACCTCATCTTTTATTTTTAGAACAATATCTGGCCGCATTCTCCGCAACTTCTGTTGGACTGGTTTACAATCCTGTCTTATCGGAAGACGATGTACTACAATATCGATACTCAATCCGAGCATATCCTGATATGACCATGCGAAGATATCCTTGAACTCTCGAAGCAGCTCATCCAGGCCATGCCTTGTGTCATTGGCAATTAGAGTTCCAATTTTCACCTCCTTCCCTTCCTCTAGGGCTACACTCTCTATTATCTCTTTCTCATGAGGCATAATTTGTTTCTCCTCCTGTTTTACCATTCTTAACAAGTCTGAAGACACATCACAATCTAGGTCATCTTCAAAATCCCGAGATTCCTCTAAACACATGTCTTGCTCACAAGAGAAATTAGGACTTGCAGTATCAGTGCTCATGTCATTGATATCTAGGGACCTGTGGGGGTATGAAAGAATATACAAAGAATAAATGAATTTAAGAATTATTGTTTATATGCTATGGATGAAAGAATAAGAATTGCAAAGGTTTAAGGAAATATTGGTTGATAAAAATGAGACAATATTCGTTCAAATTGATAATAACATTATGTTTTGTTAAAATAATAATAGATGATCATAAGCCTATTTCACAAATGGAATCTTATTACTCCTAGGCCCTAGAGCAACAGACATGTTTCGAGAATTACTCTTAAAAATTCCTAAAGACTACAGGAAGGTCCTCCACAGTCCAATTGTTCAAAGAGCTTCCCGGTTCGTAAGGGTGAATGCCCTCGAGGTTTCCTTGCTCCAATCCTTTTTCATGTACAACATTGATCTGATAACTTCCTTTCACAAGTAACCCTTCCATCTGAAGGTTTTGGATATTGGAGGAAATGTCATCGGCTCTCACTCCACTTCTCTTCCGTCTAAACGTGCCTTGTAAATGTTTTCCTAATCCTCTTCCTGGTAATGCTCCCTTCCCTATCATCATTTGCAGGGCCATCCTTGTAGCCTTAGACATCTTAGGCACTGGCACTTCCCTTCCTTCTGAAATGAAGGTTGCATTAATGATCTCTAAAGAGCGAAACGAACATTCAATAGCCTCTTCATTTGCCTCAACATAAGGGGCCTTGCTAGTGACTGCTGCTATAATGTCCTCCTCAACGTTGATGGTTATTAATCGTCCATCATTTACTAACTTTAATTTTTGGTGCAATGAGAAAGGCACCGCCCCTGCTGAATGTATCCATGGTCTCCCCAACAAACAATTGTAGGAAGGCTTGATATCCATCACCAAGAAATCAACCTCGTATGTATTTGGCCCAATCTCCAAAGGGATGTCAATTCATCCCATAACCTTCCTTTCGGTTCCATCGAAGGCTCTCACCACATTGTGACATGTTTTCATGTGCGAACTGTTAATGGGCAATCTGTTAAGTATGGATAACGGAAGGACGTTCAAAGCTGATCCATTGTCAACAAGTACGCTCGGAAGTGTATATCCCTTGCATCGAGTAGCGATGTGCAAGGCCCTAGTTGACCCCATGTCTCCTTGCGAGATTTCATCATCATTGAAGTAGATGAAGTTATCCGCACTTATATTGTTCAGCAATCGGTCCAACTTGTTAACAGATGTATCATGGGTGACATATGTTTCGTTAAGCACCTTCAACAATGCATCTCGATATACCTCAGAACTCAGAAGTAAGGCCAATACTGATATATGAGCTGGCTGCCTACGCAACTGCTCGACCACACTATACTCGCTATGCTTAAGGAACTTTAGAAATTCCTTAGCCTCCTCTTCTTTTACCGGCTCCTTGATGGGACTTCAACTTTCTTTATCTTCTCAACCTCGACGTCCTTCGTTTTTATGGGTTCCACTATGATGCCCCCCATATCATAACGTTTCTCACTCTGTGTGTGTGAACCTTCATTTTGTACGCCTTTAGACGCACTGGCTATACTCTTATCCTCGGGTACTGTCACACTGCAGTTATAGCTCCATGGCACCCTCTTGGCATCTTTGTAAGAAAAAGAAGTAGGTTTATGAATGACAACTTTAGGCACCGTTTGTGTCCCTACTTCATTATTCCCTGGCAAGGAAATAATAATTCTTGGCCGGCCGGTTCTTTGTCGTTCATTTTCTAGCGCGCATATTTGTTTTCCACCAGAACTACCTTCAGAAATCTGTAGTTCTTTGTTATCCATAAAGCCTTGCACCAAGGCCTTGAATTCTTCGCAATTTTGGATCACATGACCCACCTCTCCATGGAACTCACAACAGTTCCCCATTCTTTCTCTATCATTTTCAGAGGTCAACATACCTCTCTTCAACATCTCCTCCCATATCGTCTTCATGGGCACCCTCATCTCAGCAACATCTTCTTTGATTTTTTTCCTCCCTAGCTTCACCAATGACATTCACTCCTTGATTGCCATGATCTGGTAACAGATTTCCAGCACTAGGGGTACTGTCGAATTTTACGACCCCCATCTTGATAAGCCTCTCAACAACTTTCTTAAATCTGGTGCAGTTTTCAATCGAGTGCCCTAGTATCTCCGCATGGTATTCGTATTTAGCGTTAACATCATACCATTTGGGTATGGTGGCTGTAACGGTTTCAAGTGAAATGGAGCAATTGCATGTGCATCGTATAAACTTTGGAAAAGCTCACGATACGTCACAAGGGTAGGTGTGAACTGCATCCTCTCTGAATTTTGTCTCGAGCCTGATTCTTGTCTCTGAGTACTTTGTTGCTCAACCGCGGCTGTTTTAGGTTGACCAACTGTGATTGCCCTCGAGTTGAAGCTGTTTGTGTTATTCACCTCGCTATCATTTCTCTTTGGGGCCGATCTTTTAACTGTCTCTCCCTCAATTTTGCCACCCCTTATGGCGTTCTCAATCATCTCTCCCGCCATTACTATATCTGCAAAGCTTTTCGTAGTACTTCCGATCATATGAGTGATGAACGGCGCCTTCAAAGTATTGATAAACAACATGGTAGTCTCATTCTCTATCAACGGTGGTTGTTCTTGTATTGCCACCTCCCTCCATCTTTATGCGTTTGCCTAAAACTTTCATTAGGCTTTTTCTTCATGTTTTGAAGCGTGATCCTATCCGACGTCATGTCAGTCACATGGTTGTACTGTTGCATGAAGGCTTGTGCAAGATCTCTCTAAGAACTGATTTTGGCACGGCTCAACTGATTGTACCACTTGACTGCCACTCCCACTAAGCTGTCTTAGAAACAATGGATCAACAACTGATCATTGTTCACATACCCGATCATTCTTCTATAGAACATCGTAATGTGTGCCTCTGGGCAAGTAGTCCCATTGTACTTCTCGAACTCCGGCATCTTAAATTTGTGAGGAAGCACCAAGTCTGGGACTAAACTTAAGTCTTTGGCATCAATCTCATGATGATTGCCAGCGCCTTTCAAAACCCTAAACTTCTCCTCCAACCACTTGCAATGATCCTCCAATTGTTTTGAGGATTCAGTTGCCATCCTTTCCTTCTCAACCATATCCAGATCAGGAGGGATCGGGCTATTGCCTAATTTAAATCCCGACCCAGATGGGAAATTCATGGGGATTCCAGTGTCAACCGATCCATGCTGAGGCTTTATAGTAACAGACAGCCTTCTAGGGGGTGCCTCGGTTTGTATTGGCACATGAGGTGGAGTAAAACTTGGAGGATATTCTTCACCCTCCTTACCAGTGATAGCCATGGGGGCCTTCCCCTTATCAGTGGCCCTTAGCAGCTGAGCCATTTCAGCCATCATATTCCTCTGAGCCTCTAGCATTTGCTCCCTCATATCATTCTGCATCTTGGCCAACTTCTCTTGCAACTGGTCTTACATATCCTTTTGCAACTGCTCGAATCTTTGATCCATATTCCTAGTTTTAGTGCGAGTACTGTAAGGATATGTGATTTCCAGATTTCTTTTCTACCTTTAGAAGTAAACTTTAACTAATTAGGGTCTTTCTATAACTTTGAATGCATATGATGCGAGGTGATGTAATGCAAATGCATGAATGCAAAAAGGCATTGATCTCGATTCAATTTCATTGAGAAAACTTTATTTAGAAAAAAAAATATCTTTACATATAAATGGATTACATATACGCCTTTGACCTAATGCCCAAAGTTCTAACTCTACCTAATAAAATGGCTAACTCTCGACCCTTATCAGACGCTGACTCATACATCATACTTAACGCATCCACTCGTACAGCTAAGTCTTGTACATATTCAGCAACCTCTCGAATCTGGGCTATAGCCTCCCCAATAATATAATCCCTATCTCTGACTTGTCTTTTAACCTGATGTAACTCTCCCTTTAAACAATCTTCACGCGCCTCGAGCTACTTAATTCGAAGCTCGCCATCATATAACGCCAATTCTAACTCTTCAATCTTACTATTTAGCTCCTCAACTGTAGAATCACGATTTCAGTGCAAGCAAAGTGATCTTCCAAGCTCAGTTACCTTAATCTTCAATCCTTGATTTTCTTTTTCCAAGGGCAAACTCTGCGACCGCATCTCTTGGCACCTCCTCTCCCAATACTCAGCTCTAGCTTTTCCTTCTTGAACTTCTTTCTGCCATTGTTCTGAAGACCTTCCTAATCCAGCTCGCTTTAGAGACACTTGTGCTTTCTTATACTCCTCTTTCAAGTCATCTCGGTCTTCCTCTACCTTTCTCTTTTCTTTCCTACTTTCTCGACCTCCTTCTTTTGTGCGTCGACATCTAAACTCAGATACATCTTCTCCTCCTCAAGCTTTTCTATCTTCTTTTCGAGTTCCAAATTCTTTCTCTTGAACTCTTGCTTCATAATCTCTAGCTCCAAGGGCATTACTCGCAAATACTCCTCCATTGGTCGAGCTTCCTCCATCTTTGACTTAGGAACATTATCGTGAATTCTTCTACTCCTCCACTCAACATACTCTGAGGTCGTAGCAGGGTTGATGGCCACTCCCTTCAACTGATAAGTCTTGTTCCAAGCACTAGAAATTTCACTAACCTTCCTCTTATAATCGGCTCCTCTGTATACAAACTCGCTCTGAGCTAACCCATGAGTCGCTGGTACGAACTGCCTTAATCCATGCTGCCTCAGCACGAGCAAATGGGCATAACCGATGGCACCCCAAATTCCCAACAGGGGAACCCAATCAAAGCTACCGCATCGATAAAGTATCTCACCAGGATCCATCCATGGAGCCCTCCACTCAACATCCTTTGGCTGAAGATTTCGAAGCAATGCTATCCAATTCTCCTCCGGTACATTCACTTTCATAGACGAAGCTACTATATCTTTCAACGGGGAGTAGTTCTCGAAGAAAACCCGACAAACAATCACATCGATCAATCGGAAGTGACTGTAGAACCAAGCCAAAAGTAACTAAGCACACCCTATAAACCTGCTTGCACCAGCCCTCCTACATGCACCTAAGGACCTGAATGTCTCCGCCAAAATTGCAGGAACAGAAGTAACCCTCTTGCTGAGTCGATGAAATGGATCCGTGGTTGCCTCATCCACATATCCCAAGGCCCTAGGAAAAACTATCAATCCATATAAGCTTAGAGCAAAATATCTACCTTCTTTGTCTCATCTGGGTGCGTTAAGATCAGCTCCTTCAAAGCACCCCACGAAATGCACTTGCACTCACATTTCTCTTTAATTCTGGCCGTAATCCACTGCTCGCTCATTCCAGTAATAGTCATTAATTTCTTCCAAAAGTTAGGGACACAAGCAGCTCGAGAATAAATCCTATCATTCTGGAACCTAGGACAACGAAGTAAAGCAGTGTACTCCTCCACAGTAGGTACCAAGTCTACCTCTCCAAAAGTGAAACAACTGTACGCTGGGCTCCAAAACTGAGTCAGGGCTCGGAACAAGTGCTCATCTACCTGAATATCAAGCAAGTAAGGTAAGTCTCCGTAATTATCGTAGAATAACTACTTGATTGCTTTGCCCCACTGATCCCAAATCTCCTTAAGCTCTTAGAGATTATTCTGTGTAATACTAATACGAGTATAATCTGACAGCTCCGACACATGTCCCTCAGCCACATTATCTCCCTTTTCTAGTTGAGTTTGTTCTGACCATCTATGAACATCGGCATTGTTTTCCACTCTATCAAGAAGTCCGTTCTCCATAATAATGCTTCCTAACTTAGAAACCGACCGTGAATCGATACCTTTTAAATGCAAAATGCCATGCAATCAAAAAGAAAAGAAATAGTCAGTAATCACATAATATCAATAAAATTTCAAAGATAATCTATGAGGGTAATATCTAAAGTATAATTCTAACTAAGTTGGGCTCTTACGGTTTTTTTCTATATGAGGTTGGTTCTAAAGTTTGAGGTACCCGAACCAGCAGATTTCTTGATTCTCACCCATTATAGGCTCATTTAAATCGAGTTCAGTTCAGGGGAATACATTTCCCTATGGCTACACGGAGATGAAAATCTCACGAAATCATAGGTACGGATGTATCCCGAAAGTGATCCACTATCCTACACGGAGGCGAAAACCTAACGAAGGCGTAGTTTCTCACTCCCACTTAAGGGTGTGACCACAACGGTCATGCAGATGCAATGTGCATCATAATATAGTAACATATGCAATAATACAAACACATGTGATGCAAAAGGATTGAATTTTAAAATTTGCTAAATTTCTGACATCAAGACAAAAAGGTAATCAATTATACGGCTTGGCCCTCTTATTGGTCCCCAGTGGAGTCACCAAGCTGTCGAAACCCTTTTTTTGAAGGGATTTGAAAAAAATGGGGTTCAACTTTTAAAATGAAAACGGAAGTCGCCACCAATCTTTTTAGGTATGATTGGATCACCTTTAAAACATTTTGTTTTAAAATCATTAGTTTTTTGGTCTACGAAATCAGAAAACGGGATCGGGAGCCGGTTACGTACGAGGAAGGATTAACACCCTCGTAACGCCCAAAATTGGTACCTAATTGATTATTGAATGTCTTTAATGTCGGAAATTTAAAAGTTTTAAGATGCAATCCTCTTTAAAAAATATTTTGATTTTGAAAAATTAGGGTTCACTTGCATCAAATGAATCAAAATATTACATCCAATAAGTTAGGACGCAGTATTTTTAAGGCATTCGAAGCTAAGCTGACCATTTTTGAAAATCCCTATCTTGAAATAACAAAACATCATATCCAGTGAGTTAGGACACAACCCTTTGAAATTTCAAGATAGTTGCTAGCATTTTGAAAACCTTGAAAGCTTAGAAGGGTGCTTGACTATTCGAACTCAACGAGAAAAGTCGCAACCCAATAAGTTCGGGCACTACCACTCTCGAGGTTTCCAAACACCAAGCATTGCCTATATTTTTGAAAACTTTGGGGTTTCGTTTTAAAATTGATGCATGAAGGAGTATATTAACATTCTAAAACATACAAGATAACATGCTAAAAAGCATAATGACAATGACATAAATGCCATACATTAATTAACATATATGTACAAGAAATAAAAACATGGCAAATTTAAAAAAGCAAGATATACATAAAAAACAATATATATATTTAAGAAGAATAGGTAAAACATATAAACATGGAATTCAACATATACTTAAACATATTAATAAACAAGAAAATGATGTATGATGTACAATTATATACATAAAATAATGATATAGTATTAGCATACAACAATCATGAATGAAGTTTATAAAAAAGGGAATTAATACATAAAAATAATCACAAGAGAAAATTAATTATGAATAAAAACATGATCCCATAATATAATGTTTTAACAACTTTATAATATAGATAATAAATAAAGTAATTATAGTACATAATATAAAAGTAAATGGGTTTTAAAACTACCAAAATACATAGTATATAATAGAGTATATAATAGAATAATAATTTTATAGCATATGATATAAAAATATTTAGGTTTGTTTTTAAATAATATAAATATAATTAATGAAATATTTAATACCAATTAAATATAATATAATAATATAATTAATAATAATATATGTAAAAATATATAATAAGTAATAATAATATGAAACAATATATGTTAAAATGTAAAATAATGTAATAATATGAAAATATATAAACATTATGTGACGAAAATACAATTTAATAAATAATTAGTAATATAATATATATTAAAATATACATTAATAATAATATAAAAAATATGAAGTAATATAATAAATATTAAGTGATAAAATATAATAAAAATATAAGTGAGCATAAAATAAAAAGATGATATATAGATAATATGATATATAAAATAATAAAGTAATATAATATAAATACATGGAAGGATAATATATGAATAAATAAATTAAAAAAGGATTAAAATAAAAAAATAGATTGAATCTTAGGGTTAATTTTCAAAATAAAGAAAAACTAATTTGGGCCACCTGGAACACGCATTTTAAAGTACGGGGACTCATTGGGCAATTAGCCCTAATCCCTAAAACGACGTTGTTCTTAGAGCTGGCCCTTTAAAGGACAGAGGACCAAATTACAACAAAATAGAAGATTAGGGCCAATTTTAAGTAAAATAATATTTGAATTAAACGAAATTAAGTAAGTTGAAAATGTGGAGGGACCGAGGGAATAAATATCCCAACTTAGCGGCAAAACACGCGGATCTCACGGGTCAAATCGGGTTGGATTTTGGGTCTTATATAACTCATTTTATCCCCAAAAAATTTCATTTCTAAGCTACCTTTTAAAAAAAAAAAAAAAGCTCTGAAGAGCCCTCCGAGCTCCGACCAAGGGCCGTCATGGCTCCGGTCATCGGGCCTTCCCTCGCGCCTCACGCGCCACCATATACGGTGGCCAAAGGACCAAAAAAACCCTCCATTCGCAGGTAAACTCTCTCTCATTTCCTTTTTTTGTATTATTTTTTAACAAGGCTTAAAAGAGATAGAAAACAGTAGGTTTATCTTTGATTTTAAATCTGTTTATTTTTAAAAAAACGAAATGTAAACTGCTTCGTCTTTGTTGTTGTTTTTCACTGTATATGCTGGAAGATAAAAAAACAGATATTAAAAAAATCACCTTTTGACTAAAACGCTTCTGATTTCTCTTGTTAATCTCTGGTTTCTTATTTCTCTGAGTATTCGTGTGTAAAAAAAAGGGTCCCCTTTATAGATTTACAAATGATGGCTTTATAGCCAGTGTTTTGTTACATATTTTGGAAATAAATTTTTGATTTCTTTCCATTTATTGTCTACTGTATCTGCTGTATCTTTGACCGTGATCTGCTGAGATTCTCTTTGCTTTAGTTTCCTTTTTCTGCTTTTTCGTATATGCTGTGTTTCTTTTTTCCATTTTGCAGGTACCCGAAGATCTCGGTGGTTTGCTGGCGTGAACTTGTGCAGCACAATTCGACGCTGAAGTCACTGCCCACTGGTGGAGGCGTGATCGGTGGCCAAGCTGGTGCGTTGAAAGGCCTCAGGACAGCACCCTGGTGGTGTGTTGGTTCGGGAGCTGGCCCAACATTAATGGCCTCGATTTCAGGGACTGGGCAGACGCTCCCCGATGCTTCCAGAAGGTATTGCGGCGCAAGGAAACGAGCTAGGGTTGGAAACCCCAGCTAGACACTTTAGATTTTGGGCCATTTGAGCCCTTGTGAGTCTTGGGTCAGGGTTTGGGTAGTGATCTGACTTGGGCTTTGGGTATATTTGGGTCGTATGGGTTAAGTGTATTTGGTTTCAGGTATTTTGGGCTTTGTAAATGGATTTTTAATGAGCTTTTTAAATAAATAAATATTTATTTATTTAATTCTGTTTTTCTTTGTGATTCTTTAAGGCCCGGTCAAATTTGGACTATTACAAAGGGTGTTACAAATTGGTTAATCGGTAGTAAATCCACCCTAAATCCCTAATCCGAAGTTAATTACAAACCTTAAAATGAGTTAACCTTCTTTTTTGGTTTTATTGATTTTAGTCATTTGTTTATTTTCTTATTTATTTATTTATTTTTTTATTTAATTTCTCTCATTAATCCCTTTTATGATTTGTCATAATATAAGAATTAATTATTACTATTTAGACTTATTATTGTAACAAGGTTTTTATAGATTTATTCTATCCTCCCTTGGGTACGATCCTCGGAATACTTCCAAGTGTTTCGTTGTAAACGATACTATATTACAATTTGACCCATGCACTTGCGAACACTGCTGATTTCATTTATACATATATTTTTTGTTTGATATTTTACTGTAAATGATAACACGTTTATAGGCGGTCACTCACCTCACTTGAAGACCTCGCTAGTCGTGACTTATGGTAGTCTACCCTCAACAAAGTTTCCCGAGCTCGTTCCTTTAACCACCTGACCAACCTCACGACCACCTTATTTATCTTACCTACAACATTCTCGCCCTCTTGAAATTACATTGCTTCACAGATTCTTCTAACGAACTGTATACTCTTAATGACTAAAACAACCACCATACGAAACTTACCCTCAACTTTACCCAAACCAGTTTGGTTCCATGCTCCCTTTCTCTCTTCGGTTCATCCATGTTTGGCTTCCGATCAAGCTTGCTTGGGAATATCCAAGAAGGTTTAAATCAATTTTATCATTTGCTTAATTTTATTCATCAAAAAATAAAAGAAAAGGAAAGGAATAAACTACACGATTTTGTAAAAGTTTGGAAATGGAAAATTTTGTTTTGAATATAAAGAATTTAATTTATGTTTAGATTTGATTAATGATATGGTTTTTTATATTGATTGGTTAGATTCAATTTTAGTTTCAAAATTAGGTTATATTCAAATTGAGATTTGATTAAGAATGATTGATATTCGATTTTGAGTGAAATTTATTTAGGAATCAGGTAAAAGATACAATAACTTTATTTATTTGGTGGGCAAAGATTATATTTTTGCAGTGAAGAATATGGGAAGAGAGAAAAATAAAGGGGCAGAAGAAAAGGAAAATAAATAAAAATTAAATTGTTCAAAAAAATAAAAGTATAGGGGCTAATTTTAACAAATGAAAATTATAGAAAAACTACGTTAAAAGAAATTGAGAAAGGAGGAAAACAGAGAGAGAAGGAGAAGAGAATGAAAAATAAAGAAAAAAAAGGTAAGTTCAAAGAACATAAAAGAAAAAAAATTAAATTGCTCAAAACGAAAAAATAAATAAGGACCAGTGGTATAATTTAATCTAAAATTTTTGTTTGAAATGATGGTTTAATATGTCACGTCAAATTACCGTTACGCCCTTTAACGATAATTAATGCTCAGTGACTAAAATATTACAATACAATAACATAAGTGACTAAAGCGTAACATTTTAAATAAAAATAACTAAAATATAACCCAAAAAAATAATTATTTTAATAGTTTTCGATCTATTTTTTTAAGATGACGTAGATTTTATTTTATTTTATTTTTTGGCATTAGCATAAATTTTTGGTCGAATAAAAACTATATATAATGACATTTGTCAGATGCTTGGAATTTGACTAGGAACTTACAAAATAATACGTGTCTAGAATTCCATTTAAATTAAATCATCACTCTATGTACTGTGCAGTTATGTGGTTGAAGAACAAAATTACAAAAGGACACACAACATAAATAATATTTAATAAAATGAAACCATAACTATAAGTTATTATATAAAAGGGAAATAATAATTTTTAAATTAATAAATGAGATTACTTTTCATGCTAGTATTTGTTACACCGGTAGTAAATTTTTTTTTATTCCAAAAATAATTTTAAAATTTTGACAAATATCTTTTTATTAAATATTTAATATTTTTAATAATTTGTTATATCTTTATAAGACACTTCTTAATACTTAACTCTACTTATTCAAATCTCAAAAACTCTAAGTACATTTCACCGAAAAGTTTTCTTTACTTTTATAGTGTTAATAAAACTTTGGTTTAGAAAGAAATTGATGTTTAAAAAACGCTTTTATAAGTGAGTCTATATTTCTATATTAATATTATCGAGCTTACTTATAAACTAGAGAATTTTCAAATTAGATTTAATCACATTTATGATTTGGGTAAAAATATTTATATAATAAATTTATAAAAAAATAAAATAAAAATTAAATATAAAATTATTTGAATCGAATTAAATTAATTAATCAAATCGATTAAATTAAAAATCACCAAATAATCAATATAGACACTAATAAAAAAATTGTTTGGATCAAGTATGAGGAAAAATGGCGATTGAACCGCAAGCTGCAAATTGGAGAAACAAGTAAAAAATCTGTTGAACCTAGTTTCTGAAAAGAATGAGTTTCTTTAGGTTGGGCTAACCAAATCCGTCTTCAAAAGCTCAATTTTTTTTTAATTTAACAATAAATAAAAATAAATGAAAAAATAATTAAAAAAACAACCTAACTACCTAAAATAAAACAAATGAATAAAAAAAAACTAAAGTTAAAGCGATTTGTTTCATAATTTTATTTGATTGTTTTTAAAAATTAAAGAAAAACAAAAAGGTTTCATGATGTAAAAGGGTATTTATTAAAACAAGGAATACGTCTTGGAGGGACGTCCATGGAACATCCATTTGCAAGGTTAACTGTTCCACACCAATGCAAATAATATTTAAATCCAATTTATTTAAAAGATATAATGATTTTTTTAGATATGACATATACGTTAATGTCACGTCAATAATTATTTAATTTTTTAAAATTTAAAAATTTTTAAAAATATAAAAAATTATTTTAATAAATTAAAGTTTATTTACATTATTTAAAAAATTATATTTTTAATTTTAAAAAAATTAATTAATTGCTAATGTGGTATATATATGACAATTCATATATATGCCATGTTAGCAAAGTTAGTAAATGTTAATTTTTCTATTCATTTTTGAGTGATTTGACAAACAATGCAAGTTTAAGAGTTAAAAAAGACAAAAAATTAAATGAAAGACTAAAATAATATTTTTTTTATAAAGTTAGAAGACAAAAAAAAAAATCATTATGCCTATTAAAATTCATGTTCCAAAAGATTATTTTAGAGAATTATGAGATAGAAAATTTCTAGCATACTTTAGTTTTAATATACCCTAAAGATATGTTTTATAATACTAATTTCACTTACAAATTTCAACGAATGTACAGATAGTAAGATATATTATTGATTTATTTTTGTAATACCTAAATAACAAATCCAGCGGATTTCATGGCGTAGCCAAAAGGGAAGCTAGCACGTGTTTCTTGATGGAGTCAACGGCACAGTGGACCATACATAGTTGACATGCCAACCAGTGGACATTGAGTTAGTTTGCGAACTTTAGCTCAATGAACTTTAAGACTAAGCATCTTCGTTAAGACTATATGAGAACCACGTAGAGGCCCAGGGTAATTGATTGTCAGTCGTCCTAAAATGTCTTATCCTAGGACGTAGCATCACCATCACTGTCAGGAGTATCAAATCAAACTTTCGTCTCAATGGCCTCAGGACATGTAGCTAAGCTTGTCTCCCACTATAAAAGGGTCATGCAAACAACTCTTACACACTACTTACTCACCCCATCTTCCTTAACCTCAAAATTCCCCTACTAGAAAGCTCATTTCCCAACCTTTACCTCAGTGTTCCATTGTGTAAACTTCCACGTTCTTACCCTATTAATCCTACTGGTTAACATTTGGTGTGGTGAGCATGGTCAGATATGGCTAAATCAAGTAGCAGTGATCCCCCAACACTGAGTTCGATCCCATCAATGACCAAGTTATAGACCCCACTGGCCAAAATACTGAAGTGAATGTAGTTCAAACTAGAAAAACCTCGATCCCTTGCATGGTAACCAAAACGTTAACTAGTAAAATCAAACCAACCCCCAACCTTAAAACCAATAAAATTTGTATCAATATAACCCATACCAACAATTTTATCAATACCACATGGTATTACAACCCCTAAACCCAACATCGCACTAGAGTGCCACCAACTGATCAAGGTCTTAGCATCATCAGTCTGGTAATCAACAATATCTGGACATGCAAGAAAGGATGGGAGCTATGGAGGAATAGTTTTCCTCCCAACAGAAGCGATACAAGGATCAACAAAATTTTATTCAAGAGCAAATGGATAAATGGAGGCAAGTGGATGAAAGAAATGAAAAGCTCATCGAGGGATTAAGAGAAGGCAGGATGAATCATGATAGAAATCTATAACATAAAAAAAGGAAGAATCTATTAATTCTAAGCGCGATTGTCAACATGCAAACCGAGGTAATGTGAATGTAGTAAAATTTATTGACATGGATGATAACTATGATGAATATTATGATTATAGCTATAGCTATTCTAATCAAAATACCTTAAAGCAAAAAATAGAAAAGTTAGAGAAACATATACAAGATTTTCAAAAAATTGAAACATCATGGTTAGTGAAAAAATATGAAAATGAACCCTTAGCTGAGAAAATCTTATGACACCACATTCCCCCCACCTTTAAATTCCTAAAAATGATGTACAATGGTCAATGAGATCCTTAGGACCATTTATCCCATTATGTAAACTACATGAGCATATCCAGAGCCTTAGATAAAGTCAAATACATAGCATTCTCTATGGCATTGAAGGATTCAACTCAAGCATGCTATTTACAATTACCACAACATTCCATTAAGAACTTCGAGTAGCTAAAAGACCTGCTCATGACAGGTTCTTATCAAATAAGACATTGAAGCAATCACTGTATACATTATGTCTATTAAACAATGTAAGGATGAACCTTTATGAGATTTTGTGAAGAGGTTCAACGCAATGACAATGATAATGAAGGATGTCCTTGAAGAATTCATTGTTCAAGCTTCTATGTCTAGAACAATGCATCAATTTCTAAAGTATAACTTAATCGATAAGCCTCTAGTTGGTTTTTCAGCATTATACGAGAAAGCCTGTGTATTTGCTGAATGTGATAAATCGTGGAAGGCTGGGAGTTAATCATAGTGAGCTAGTATGCGAACCTCGGGAGATTTTCATAACCCTTAAAGAGAAATGCCCCAATTGCATGATAGGACTGGAAGACCCATTTTCAGTACACATACTTAGGGGGAGATACAATATACAATTTTAATGAATCTCAAGGTTATCAGAGGTAGATGAGAAGTGATAGGAACTATTAGTAGGATCAAAGGGGAAGAATTTCTCATAACCAGTTCCAAGATTACCATAATTTCATGGCAACTCTGACCCAAATATTAAGCCAAATAGAGCATCAAAGAATTCTCAAACCACTACCTCCTTTAAGGCCCAGTATTCACAGGGATAATTCAATGGATATGTGTTATTCCCATCATTATAGAGGGCATAAAATAGATGACTGTATTTTTTTTTAAAGATGCTATTGAGTTCATAGTTTGTAGAGGGAAATTTCAATGCTTTATGTTGCTCATCAAGGATAACCTTATAAGCACAGAAACAAAGATGACGAAATTTCAAGTTCGTGACGAGCTGATAAGGAAAAGGGAAAACAAATTGCAAGAAAAGTCATCAATGTAATAGTTAGAACTAATAAAGAATGGATTAGATATAATACTAAATGGAGAGCTTATTTACACAGTTTAATGTCAGTTTCAACATCAACAAAAAGGCCTCGACAAGCACAGTTGTGGAGAGTTAGATTTTCTAATTGAGACGAATTATATTTGAATAACCCAGAAGGTAATGATTTATTGGTAGTTTCAGCATTGATAGCAAGGTTTGAAGTCAAAAGAATTTTGGTTGATGCTAGAAGTGTTGTTAAAGCATTAAGTTGGAAGGCATTTAGACAGATGGGGTTATCTAATTCAAAGTTGAAAAGAGTGAATCCAATCTACAAATTCAGCAACTAAGCCAATTGAAGTTAGAGGTACAATTACATTATCGATGATAATTGGTGATGATGATTGAATGGTTACCTAGATGGTAGCCTTCCTAGTCGTTGACTTTCCAACAACCTATAATGCCATTTTGGCATGCCGCTAATGAAGAAAACAAAGATGATGGTGGTCACCTATTGTTTAAAGGTGAAATTTTCGACCTCAGCAGGTGAAGGATACATGAAGTCTGATAAGAAAATGGCAAGGAATTACTACATTTTTTCCTTACAATTAGTAGAGAAAGAAAAAGTTCATGCATACATCAATAGGGACGTAAAATTTCTTAAAAGCAAGTCAACAATCAGTCTCTTAACCAAGTCAATGATGAACTTGGAAAGTTTAGATGTTAGGATTGAATAAAAGCTTAACAAAGTTGAGCCAACATAGAAGACAAAGCTAATTGAATTATTCCTCGAGAAGAGAACATACCACAAAAATAACATACATGTTACCGAAGCATGAGAAGAGAATGTTGATAAACCTTTTGAGGAGTAATGTAGACATATTTGCATGGTTCGTAGTAGACATGCTAGGAATCTATTCTTCAGTAATTCAACATTTTTTGAATGCGAACTTGAAAGCAAGGCCAATCAAGCAAAGGAAAAGGAAGTTTCCAGAGGTAAAAATTCATGTAATTCAATAGGAGAAGCAGAAACTCCTTGTAATGGACTTCATACGGGAGGTTTCATACTTAGATTAGGTTTCTAATGTGGTAATGGTTCTCAAATCCAATGGGAAATGGTGAATGTGTGTGGATTTCACTCACCTCAACAATGCATGCCTTAAGAATAGTTTCTTACTTCCATCCATCGATAGGTTAGTCGACACTTGAGCATACCACAAATATATGAGTTTCATGGATGCTTTTTTAGCATATGATTAGATATAGATGGCTCTAAATGATAAGGAAAAATGGCTTTTATAACTGAAGATGGTTTGTTTTATTATAAAGTTATGCCTTTTTTAATAAATAATGATGGAAAAACTTACTAGAGGTTGATTAATAATATTTTCCGCAATCAAATTAGTTGCAACATAGAAGTGAATGTAGATGATATGTTGACTAATCGCCCTTCGATAGAGTAGTATTTGGTGAACTCGCAAGAGACATTTGATGTCCTCAAACTATATAATATGAAATTGAACCTAGAGAAATATGCCTTTGGAGTAGGAGCAAGTAAGTTTTTGGTCTTTATAATTTATGAGTGAGGCATTGAAGTAAACCCAGAAAAGATTAATGAAATATTAGAGCTTAGTTCACCAAAAAATAAAAAGGAGATCCAATGCCTCAATGGAAATTCAACAAATTTATCTCAAGGTTGGCAGATAAATGTTTGCCCTTCTTTAAGGCCATTCAAAGCTCCTTTTCAATAGACCAATGAATGTCAAAAGTCTTTTGAAAAGTTGAAAGTTTATCTAACCAAGCCTCCATTTCTAACTTCACCCCTCCTAAGAGATGTCTTGTATTTGTACTTCACCGTAATAAATGAAACAATATTCATAGTATTAGTCAAAGAAGGTCCTAGCAAAATCTAATTTATTATGCTAGAAAGGCTCTCCGGGCTAATGGTGTATTCAAATCACAAATAGATCTTAAATAAGAATACTGACAGCATAAATGGGCCTGCCAAAAGGATTTCAAAAACATTAATACATAGTATGCCTAATGTTGTATTCAGATCACAAATAGACTCAGTACACCGATGGCATGTCATATAGGTGAATTTTATGTGCCAACTCAACATAACTCAGACAATCCATTTTCATGTCAACCATATACCTAATTTACAAAATCAGTTACATAACATACAATTTAATTTCATTCATATACATTCTCCCCCTTAAATCTTGATTTCTATATCATGCGATATAGCATGTTTTATTGTGATCTGTCAATCCAATTTGCAATATATCTGCCCTACCAGAGGCTACACAAACATATCTTTTCATCTTCATCTCCACATATCAGATCATTCCATATATTTCATATCAGAAGCAGATGGTAGTGACTTAACATGAGAATAACTTTTACTTCATAACATAGACATTTTTAACTCAAACCAACAACACTAGACAATCACAATTCACACACATACACTTTTCATACCTTATAGAGAAAGAGTACTTACCTTAATCAACTATCAAATAAAGAAAATCATAACATATGGTAGTAAGAAGGAACTCACCAAAAATAATAGAAAAGTTTATAAAGCAAGTCTTTTGCCATTATCACTCAGACTTTTAGTAGTTTCTTGAGCAAACCCAACTAGAGAGGTTTTCTGGACTTAAGTTTTCAGAGAGTTTAAAGAAAATCAAGGAAAGAAAGAAAAAAAAAGATAACACAAATTTTTTTAGAGAAGACACCGCTATTCTTATACACTTAAGCTCGGAGACAAGGTTTATTGGAAAATCAGATAATTTCACTAACACTCTTGATTCCTGTGGTTAAGTGTGCTTATCATAATTTAAATCTTTTCATCTATAGTAGCTTAGTTCCTTTCTAATTAAACCTCAACTTAACTAACTAATTTACCTTACTAAAATATAAAAATAATAAATAAATAAATCTATTCAACTGCGAACGTAATGAGTTCACCGGAGTATCTTAGGTGGCGTATTCTTAACAGAAGGATTTGCCAAACCACAGATCTCACCAAACTATGAGTTTGCCAAGTGGCGCATATATAAAATCCTAAACTTAGTTAAAACAAACACTTTACTTACTCATTTCTGTGTTTATTTTACCTAAAACACACCAAACAATAATCATATATAGTGACTTCGTCGAGCGGGCTATAACAATTCTCCCCCACTTATAAAATTTCATCCCTGAAATTCATACCTATAAATAATTAAGGATACTACTTTTTCATCTGACTTTCTCTTTCCCATGTAGCTTCTTTTGTATTATGATTTCTCCATAATACCTTCACTAATGGAATCTTCTTATTTCTCAACTCTTTTACCTCTTTTGCTAAAATACGAATGAGCTCTTCTTCATAAGACAAATTTGGTTCAACATCTAGTTCTTTAATCTGCACAACATGATCTGGATTTGATTTATATCTTCTCATCATATATATATGAAATACATTGTGAATATTTAATAACTTAAAAGGTAGAGCTAATCTATAAGCTATTGGTCCAACTTGCTCTAAAACTTCATATAGTCCTACAAGTCTTAGACTCAACTTTCCTTTCTAACCAAATCTAATGATTTTCTTCCAATGAGATACTTTTAAGAACCTTTTATCACCAACTTTAAAAGTAATTTCTTTTCTTTTTAAATCTGCATAAGCTTTTTGTCAATCTTTTGTAGCTTTTATGTGACTACGAATAATAAATACTTTTCTTTTATGTCATACACCAACTCAAGACCTACTAACTTTCTTTCACTAAGCTCCATCCAACAAGTGGGCCTTCTACATTTTCTACCATATAGAGCTTCAAATGGAGAGAGTTTCAAACTGGCATGATAACTATTATTGTAAGCAAATTCAACCAAAGAAACATACCTTTCCTAGTTTAGCCCAAAATCAATTATAGAACTTCTTAACATATCCTCCAAAACTTGAATAACTCTTTCAAATTGACCATCTATTTAAGGATGAAACATAGTACTCCCTACAGTTGCTTCCAGAATCTTTAAGTAAATCTTGGATCTCTATTTGAAACTATGGAAGATGAGATTCCATGCAGGCGTATTATCACAGAAATATAAAGTTTAGCTAAATTTTCTAGAAAATAAGTAGTGTTTATTGGCAGAAAATAAGTTGAATTAGTAAGCCCATTAACTATTTTACCCAAACTAAATTTTTCTTTGAAGGGCTGAGGGGTAACCCTGACACAAAATTCATGGTAATTCTTTGAAGGGCTGAGGGGTAACCCTAACACAAACTGAGGGTTGACCTCGACACAACTTACCCGAGGGAATTTGATGCTATGCTTTAATTCTTTCATAGGTTAAACAAGTTGAAACAAACTCTACTATTTCTCTTTTTATCCCAGGCCACTAATACAAGCTTTTCATATCTCTATATATCTTGATACTCCCTGGATGAAGTGAAAAAGGTCCTTAATGAGCTTCTCTTAACAAATTCTTCCTCAAATAATTCCCAGGTGGTACAAACATTCTTCCCATGAATCTCAACTCACTACCCTTACCCAAACTAAAATTTTTTTGCTTGGCCAGATACATTCATTGTTTATACAAATCATACTGTGCATCTTTTATATGCTCTTCTAAAATTTGAAATAGAAATGTTGGCTTTATAGTTAACTCCACTAGCAATGATCCATAATTAGTCATACTTAATTTTGCTCGAAGAGATACTATTGTTGCCGCTATTTTTCTGCTCAAATCATCTGCCACCACATTTGCCTTTCCTAGATGATACTCAACAGTCAAATCATAATCTTTCAGCAATTCTAGCCATCTTCTTTGACACAAATTTTGATCTTTTTAAGTTATCAAATATTTCAAACATTTATGATCAAAGAACACATAACACTTCTCTCCATACAAATAATGTCTCCATATCTTCAAAGCCAACGCCACTGTTGTCAATTCTAAATAATGAGTGGGGTAATTCTTCTCATGAGGTTTGAGCTAACGTGATACATAAGCTATAACCTTAACTTTCTAGATAATAACACATCCAACCTCATTTAAAGATGCAAATATAAAAATTGTATACTCTAGACCAGACTCTGACTGTGCTAAAAGTGGAGCTTTAGTTAAAACTGCTTTTAAATTCTCAAAACTTTGTTGACACTCATCTGTCTACTCAAACTTTTCTTTCTTCTTCATTAAGAGTGTAAACTCAAATTATATAGGTTTTTCTATATATTTTTACCACCTTTTTACTTAATAATTTATAAAGTATATGAAACTGTGCTTAATTACATTATTTTTGTACATACTTTATATTATTTCATGTTAATTTATTAATATGTGATTTTTCACTATGTAAAAGGACTATTGAAGATGTGATTAATGTGAATGAAACATGGACATGCTCAAATTAAATGTGGATGGTAGGACCATGCAATTTGGGTCATGAGGTTGATAATTTGACCCAGTAAAAGAGGTGCTAAAAGATGGACATGTTTGCTAAGTTATTAGACTGAGAAACCATCTAACAAGGGGGAACTGAAACCCAGTTTTAGCATAAGTAGATGGCTGCCCAAAAGCAAGTTTTGGGGTATTTAATTGAATGTTCTTATAGTTGGAAAATAATCAGAAATCAACCTAACAACTTGCCATTGAAATCGTCCACCCAATGGCTATTAATAGAATTGGTTTGAATTCAAATTGAGGTGACTTAGTCATCCCCCTTTCCTTGAAATATGGCCGGCCATGTATGGTAGAAAAAGAAGGAATTTTTGTAACACCCTAAACCCAGCCTAGAAGTTAGACCGAATCTCGGATGCTATATTGTTCACTAAAGTGATCGTAGAAAAATTTTAGTTTATCCCTCCAGAAAATACGTAATTAATTATGTTACATAAAACCTCAATTTATCAAAAATTCATTATTCAACGTAAAGTAGTTAAATTCAAATAGATTATTTCAGTACATTTGTACCATAGTGCTTAAAACAGATATCACAACTTAAAACTGTTTACATAAAACCATAGATTTAAAGAAATACCTTAATAATCAGTTTAAGAAAAAGGAGAAGTTTCTGAGACCTTTGACTTGTCAAGTCCAATTGTAGAAAACGGAAGTGTACTTGAAAGGGAAACAGATGGGGGTGAGCTACACAAGCTCAGTATGAGTTCAAAACCAGTCTAACTACAGAATCATAGCACAGGATGCCGGATAGTAGCTTAATAATGATACGTCCTTACACGAACAAATAGATATAAAAGGTAAACTGACATCCCTATAGAAAAATAACAATACAAGTCCACTAAGCCGCACACAGGCACTGTCACATGAGCCAACTAATCAATCAGAAGTAAATAGATATATAGTTGTCACATCAAAACATCAAATCAAATAGAAGCAGTCAGATTATCTCACATGCAAAACACCCAAACACATGCGTATGTATGCAGTATGGTATTTAAATAACCCACCTATCCAACCAACACACTTCTTCGTCCTCCGATCACACCACATAAGAGCTATTCGCTCATCCAACCAAACACACCATATAGGGCCTCGAAGGCCCATCCTGTAACACCCGAATTTTGGGCCTAGAAGTATTAGGTTTTAAGCATGGAAACAGTTAGGAGGCTGCACATAAATATTTAGCTGTGCAAGAAAGTGACACAAAATATCTGTCTACTTAAGTGGTTTTGTGTTCTAAGAGTGTTTGTGAGTCTCTGAGAAACCCTGGGTTCAAGCCTTGGTTTATGCAATTTTTTTGTTTTTCTTACTTGATTAAACCCTGACTCTAGCATGTAGTCTTTTAAATTATTATGGGTAAGATATGTCACAAAAAGCCTAATAATCTAGTGGATGGTGGCGTGTGGATGTTCCCTTAGGGTCTGAGGTTCGAGGCTTGGCAATGCAAAGAGAAATTTTTTATTTTTGTGATAAGTTCATGAGAGTGTCCTAGGTTGACTGAAACTGAGGAGTTTGAATTTGTTGGTTGTGTGGTTGAGAAGGAGTGGACGGCATGGTGTGTTGTGGGGAGGAAAGGTAGGAGATTTTGAAGGGATATGGATAAGGATTGGTTTGAGAGATTTTAGGAGAGGATTATGGAGAGTTGAGGGGAGAGGTAGAAGTGTCTCGAATGTGGACTTTAGGCACTCTTTGGTTTCGGTTTGGGAAAGAGTTGGGACACCATTTGGAGTTTGTACAATTGTCAAATTCTCCTACTTCACTTTCAGCTTTTTCTATTTCTTTCAGGAATTGGGTTTGGTATTTGTTTTCACTTGTTTTGGTTCACTTCGATCACTCTTTTTCTGCTCTTTAGTGCCAAAAGTGGTTTTCTTTTCGTCATTTTAGGTATTTTGTTCAGTGCTTTACGTTTATTTGTTTTCTCTTCTTCCCTCGATCTCTTTTTTAGTTAACAGTTCTCCTCCTTTCGATCTTACCATTGTGACTGAATTCATCTCACTTCTCTTCTTCGTTCTTTCTTTTCTAAATTGTTCTATCATCATCTCTTTCTCTTTAGAACCTTGGTCGAATATACTCTCTCTCTCTCTCTTAATTCAGTAAAGGTGAGCCGCCAATCTCTGTTTGGCTTCACAGTTGTTTTTCTTCTCTGTCCCTATTCTGTCGTAATGTTCTCCCTTTTAATGTCTTCTTTTCTCTGCCAACACCGTTAGGGGTGATTGCACCATCTTGTGCCTCGTTTATAGGGCGTAATTTTGGGGGTTTTCGATAACATGTTGCATAGTGAGATATCAATAGTGGCAAGTAGTAGCCATTCTGAGGGAAAATCAGGAGGGGTGCCAGCTGAGAATGGACACGTAACCTTTACCCCCAAATTTAAGTAGCATAAAGTGTCAGCTGTTTGGAATTTTCCGCCAGGGTGTAGCAGGGTGGTTGCACCAATCACTAGACCAAGTGAGCAAGCCACAAATGACTGATCTAATTTAGGGAGAAGTAATCTTTTGGGCAAGTATTTTTAGCAGAGGTTGTTTTTGATAAGTTGTTTAGGATTCGATTAACCGGAACTCATAATTGGATGTAGGTTGGAGTACTCGTGGCGTTCATTTTATTTTGTAAACAGGTGTGTATTCACACTGTCTTAACTGTAAATCGGCAAAAGCCGAAAAGCCGAAAATTACGATGTTTGATGTTACATGAGCATGCAATCGTTCGTGTGGTAATCTGAGCCTACGAAACATGGGTGTTTGACCGTAAAGGCCACCATGAGCGACCTCATGGGCTTAAGCCATTTTGGGCCATGTTGGGCCAAAAATAGGCCATGTGGGCCCAATGGGCTTAAGGGCTCCACACGGGTAGATCACACGAATGTATGGAAATACTGGAGCTGGCTATGTTGTTCACACAACCAAGGTCATTTCTAGGCTTCATAGGCCACATGGAAGTGTGGGCCCACATGGGCCGCATAATGGGCCTTGGGCCCATTTACACTATTTTGACTGTTAAGGTTACACGGGTCGCTCGAGACGACTGTGGACCTTCTGATGGGTTGGTAAGTGTACCTAGACCCTAGGTTGATAAAAATGATTATTTTACCCTTGTAAGGTAAAAATGATTGATTTGCCCTATGATATGTATGACTGTAATTAAGCATGACATTTTGCATATACGTATGATATTATGACACGACACATTGCATGGGGACGGGTTATTGTATTTGGAGGAAGTGTACTGTATTGATAAGGTCGCAGAGGTCACCTAAGATGACTGTGGACCTACTAATGGCTTTAAGCTGTTCATATTACTGGCAACTTTGCTGCAAAACTGTTTAGTGCAGCAACTGGTGCTAATCTTAGTGTGTCTGGCTAGGTGGGTCAATTTGATCCCCACATGGTGTTTGATCCCTACATGGTGTGATTGGCGTGACGGAATGGTGTGTCTGGCTGGATTGGGTGGGATTTCTGATTGCAGTATTGCACTGCTACTGTTACTGTAATGGGTTAAGGCCCACATTGATACTGTTATTGTAAAGGGCTCAGGCCCGGACTGTTACTGCATACTGTATGATTGACTGTTTGGTAAGGGATTACACACTGAGTTTTCGTAAACTCACCCTTCTGTTTATTTGTACAGATAACCCCTAGCCATAGATGGATTGGTGCCATGAGGGACTCGGAGGTGGTCACACGACTGTATCTATTTTATATTTGATTCTTATTTACTATTAATTTCGATTTGGGTAATTTTTATGTAATAAGGCCTCTTTAAGGTTTTAACTATTAATTTTGGGATTTTTAATTACTTTGATATAAACTGCTAGATGTAGGAAAAAGACGGGTTTTCAAAAGATAACTATTTTTCAAAGACACCACGTTTACGCAACTTATTTTAAAAGCTTCCGCTATAAACAAGATTTTGAAATTAATAACGTTTTAAAGGAGGTATTTTTGATAATAACACAAGATTTTTAAATCTTTTTTTAGTTCACACAAAGAGGCTAAATAAAGGATGAGTTTTCCAAACAGTATCACATTTTAAAAGTGAATAATTATTAAATGACAAACATTTTGGAAATGAACGACCTATTTTGGAATCACCGTTAATAACAAATTGATTAATTGATTTTAAGGTTTCCAACGACAATGAGTCCTATGACTTAAACTTTAATGTGACATTATCAGATTAAGCCATATCGTCTAGACTGGGTTTGGGGTGTTACACATCCAACCTTACAAACCATATACGTGGACTGAGCCACTCAAACATATTACACAGCAAAGTTGTCGTATAAGCTGTACTATGCAATACGGTAAACCACGGTACAGACATGCAGTTGAACTACCAAATTAGATAATGGTAGTAGCATAGCTAATGTACATGCGGTACCGTACTAACACTCACTCAACCGTCAGACCCATTTTGTCACTAAAACGCACAACTAAACTCATATATGCTACCTCTCCACTGACCCTAACCACAAACCTCAAAACTTCTAAGCTCCAAAATTCGAGGTGTTACAATTTTGAATCTAGTTTTAACAAACTCTATCTTTTACCTTCAACTATAAATACCATACACCAATCCCTTAGTCATTCATCCCTAACAACTCATTTTTCTTCTCTCATTAGCATTTTGTCTATATTCCATTTCCCTTTTCCTTCCCTTTCATAGCCACCTATCTCCTTTCCATCCTTTAGCTACAACAGCTTTAATAAAAGCATTCTTTGGTTGGCCACCTTAGGAACTCCTTAGCAAAAGAAGCATCGAGTAGAACGGAGGAGCACATCAGTTAGAATAGATCTGAAAGGCTGTTGAACTGAATAGAGTTTACTCTTTCCTCTTGTTATCTATTTTAATTATGTTTGCTTTGAGTTTATTATTTTTGACATCAATGATGATATTTTAAATCTTATTTGTTAGGATGATTATGTTAATTTAGTAAGATCGATTTTATTAATGTTTAATATGTTTAGGCCTCGGTCAATCATGTTTTCAATTAATATCATGATGCATTCCTAGCCAGACGACGGCTAGTAGGCACATAATTGAAAAGTGCAATGTTCAATTTAGATCCTTAAACTCAACTAAGTCGAGGTTTGTAATATCTTTAGTTAGCTCTATTGTCTTGCATAGTTTTTATGTTTATGTAATTAAACTGTTGCTAATGCAAATGTCCCTATGACCTTACATAAATGTTAAAAAAACCCTTTGTTATATGATTAGTAAAATGCATATTTAACTAAGTAAAAGACTCTGAAAGGACTTAATTTGGTTTCCAAACTCATGAAAGATCGAGTTGTTGTGGAAGTATTTCTGAACATTGTTAAGTATGATAAAGTAAATTGAATTGATTAATATAATTATCCTAGCCCATTTAATGTTGATTGTTTTTGTTGCTAAAGCCATTCATTCATACATTTAGGTAAATTGCATTTAGATTAGAATTGCATAGAGATTAATCTTTGCATTTATTTAAGTTAATCATCACTATCCAATTTATTGAGTTTTTACATCAAATTGTGAATTTATAATTTTACAATTAATTGGTTAAGCTTATACAGTCCCTGTGGAAACAATAACTCATTTTACCTACTTATGACTTGAACGATTATGTACACTTGCACAAACCCCGTTACAGCAAGTAAGAGGTGTTTCGATTATTGAGAAACCTGTCACAAATCTTCTGTAATAACCTACTAATCCTAGAAAATTGTGAACTTTAGATACATTTTTAGGGGAATTCCACTTGAGTACTACTTTTACCTTATCAGGATCTACTTTAATGCCTTCAGCAGAGATCACAGGGCCTAGAAAATGTACTTCTTTCAGCCAAAATGCACATTTATTGAACTTAGCATACAACTAATTATCATGCAGAGTTCTCAACACAATTCTCAAATGTTCTTCATGATCCACTTCGTTCCTAGAATAAACCAATATATCATCAATAAATACCAGTACAAACTTATCTATGTAACACCCTAAACCCGGCCTAGAAGTTAGGCTCGAATTTGGCATGTCACATTGGAGTATTTTTCGAAATCGGTCTTGTTGGTAAAGAATCGTGTGAAAACTAATGTTTCTAAGTCAAAACAAGCTTGTTTGAAGGTTGAAGCCTCTTTGGTAAAAATTCGAGTCATCTTAGATATTTGTTAATTATTTAAAACATCATTAGTATCAAAACAATATTTGTTGTTATAAGTGAAAACCAAGTAAGTTACGGAAGCTTATAAAAATTCGTAGTTTGTGGAAACATGTTGATTTGAAAGTAGTTAATGTTTTTGGAAAACCGTGTTCTACTTAAATAGATATAAAACGTAATAACTAAGCATCCCAAATTGAAACCAAAATTTAAGAGAGGCCTTATTACAACCCAACCAAAATAAAAAGTACTTGAAAGTAATTAAACAAACAAGAAGCATAAACAACGTGTGGCCATCTCCGAGTCCCTCGTAGCATCGATCCACTAATACTGGGGATTACCTGAAAAGATAAAAACGGGGTGAGTTTACAAAAACTCAGTATGTAATCCCCTAATCATACAATAAAACAAACTGGGCCTAAGCCCTACATAGAAACAGTTTGGGCCCGAGCCCATTTCAGTACCAATTTGAGTCGTAGCCCCTTATAGAAACAAAATATCTTGGGCCTAGCCCATGACGATATCAATCTGGGCCGTAGCCCATTACGGAATCTCTTGAGTCTTAGCCCATGTTACCACAGTTGGGCCTATGTCAGTATATTTGGGCCCATCACAGTACAGTTGGGCCTAACCCACATCAATATCAATTTCTTATGGATAATGCATGTTAACCCCATCCAACCCTGTACTGGCCTCCGTCCAACCCTACACTTCCTGTGGGGAATAACTCACCCATGCTATCCCTACACTTACTCACCCACGCCATCCCTACACTTACAGTGTTAGCACCAATTGCGACACTAGCTAGCATCTGCAGCAAAGTTGCTATTATCAGCACATGTGGCACAGCCACCAGAACGGGTTCTTCCTCCATAACAAATCCCAACCCCATGCAATATGACATGTATGCAACGTACATAAATATAAATCACATGGCATGATAATCAGATCAGAGCATAAAACAGTTATTTACCCTTGTGGGCAAAATCGTAAATTTACCCTTTAGGGGTATTTCGGTTATTTTCTATTATGGGCCCAAATTTATAACTTGGCCCATTAACTAGTCTACAACTATTTAGTACATTTTGACCTTATTAGCAAACCAAATACACTGGCCCAAGAAGATGGCCCATCAGACCCAAATTTATCCAAAGCCATGTAACCATCATGACCGGCTGGTCATTTCTTACCAATCCATCAATTTTGCACATTTTGGGCCCACAGCCCATCGAGCTCATTTCGGCCCAGTTGGCCAAAGTGGCCTGAGACCATGAGATTGCTCACGGGCTTTTATCATATTAACGGTATCTCTACATGAGTGTTCGCATGCTCGTGTGGTTGCCTGTGCCAACCTTTCGGCTTTTTGGCATTCTGGCTTTTCTGGATTTCGACTTTTACCGATTCGTCGTGTGTGCGGTGTATGTACACACCTTCTTGCGAAACCCACGAATGATCTTCGAGTACCCAACCTATCCAATCAATCATAAACTTGATTAATCGCATAATCACAAACATATAACCAGCCTTAATAGATTTCACCACTTATCTTGATTATACGAGATATAACTTAATCCTCTTAGAACACTGGTTAAAGATCGATCTCATGTCCTGATCTACTAACTGCACTATCGATAGCCCTTAATAGAAATCATTGATTAAAGAAGTGACTTAACGGCAATGATTACTCTAAAGAAATATAGGCATATTCGACCTATGCCCAAAAAGAAGGAAAGTAACGCATTTACCTTAACCTGAATTTGAGAGGAAGAGGTCTTGATCAATTCCATAACACTTGTACTCTTTTACCCTATTGAAACCCCTAAAACCAATGATTGCCATGCTGAAGAGAAGAACTAAGTATTATAGTTAGAAGGTACACAAAGAAAAGCCTTCGGCTTTTAGAGAAGGAGACAAGAAGAACAGAGTTGTCAATATAAAGAAAGAGTAAAGGGAAAAAGAATACCTACTGATCGTCAACCACCTTTGCAGAATCAAACAAGAAGGCAGTGAATCGGCCAATGATCAAAACTCAGGGTAACACAAAATAATCAACAAAAAAGCAATGGGGTAATCGGCCAAACAAGGGTAGAAGATTAAAGAGAAAAGATGAACAGATAAACAAATAGAGAAGCAAAAAAAGAAAGCGGGACGGCACAGTAATGAAGTAATGGAGAGGAAGAGAATTAGAAAAGAAAAGAAAGTCTAGAAGAGGAGAAATGAGGGAGGGATTCGGCCAGCAATGAAACAAATGGGTTCGGCACCAAGGTAGATTAAATGCTAACACTACCTTGGCTAAAATGTAAAGTGAGAACTGAAAGCTAAATGAGTGAAAAGGCTTGAAAGAGTAGCAAATAAACCGAAAAGAAAGAAGTTTCCCCAAATGCAACATGCAAAAATGACTTCTAAAGACCAAAACCCGAAAGAAATAATCTCAAATGCCTTAAAAACCAAATGTACACCACTCAAAACCCTATTGCCGAAATTGACTTCTCCAAATGCCAAAAATGAACCACAAATGGCATTCTCAAGCTACCCTAGCCGATCTCTTCAGCACACCCAATCCCTTAATTTTCTCCAAGATTTTCTCCCCTTATCACTCTATACTTTACTCCCCATCACCCATTCAAAATTCAAGACTCATTCAAACACTTTTCCATTAGTATTTGATTCCAACACAACCTCTTGCCTTTTCATGAGCAAAATAACTGACCCTATTTGTATGTAGTGAGAATTGAACCCCTGACCTCCTTGCCACCAGTGACGCCACTTCCATGTTCCCTATGTGACGCTGCCTTGCCACCACACCACATCATCTCTTTTGTCATAAAACAACACCAACAAAAATTAAACCTCACTTGCTAGCATCCATATTCCCTTAAGCCCAAAAGTAAAAATTTTGCCAAAGATCTAGCTTGAACCCAAGACTTCCTAGCAACCCCCTAACACTCTAAAATCCTTTAATCACCACACCATCATGTAATTTATAAAGTTTTTCTTGTCCATCAAAAATCCAATTTCTTCAGTACTCGAAGCCCATTTCTCCTAGGCCTAAAATTTAAGGCGTTACAATCCAAGTATGGTTGAAACACTCTATTCATTAAGTCCATAAACATTGCAAATGCATTGGTCAGACTAAAGGGCATTACTAAAAACTCATAGTAACCATACCTCGAACGAAAAGCAGTCTTAGGTACATCATCACCTTTTATCTTTACCTGATAATATCTAGACCTTAAATCAATTTTAGAGAATATTGTAGCTCTACATAACCGATTTTACTAACCTGATTTTTGAGTTGTGACACAAACTTCAAATCACATATCCAAACCTTCATCATCTACACCTATAGCGTGGACTTCCACAACAGGCTCGCAAAGGTAACTTTATAATCTTCTCTCACATTAGAGGCAATACTATACCTTACATGGCAAACCTCTCAAACCTCATGGCATACCCAAAAAGGAACCTAACACGTGTTTCTCACCAGAATCAACAACATAATGAACCATGCATAGTCGACCTGCCAACCAACAGACCTTGAGTTTGTTTGTGAAACTTAGCCCGACAAACTTTGAGGCTAGGTATCTTCAGTAAGACTATGTGAAGGCCACGTGGAGGCCTAGGTTAATTGATTGCCAGTCATCCTAAAACATCTTCTCCTAGGACATAGTATCACCGTCACTGTCAGGAGTATCAAATCAAACTTTTGTGTAAGCTTATCTCTCATTATAAAAAGGTCATACAAATAACTCACACACACTATGTACTCACCCCATCTTCCTCAACCGCAAAACTCCCTTACCAAAAAGCTTCCTCCTAACCTTTAACCATGTAAATTCTATCTTCCTAGCCTATTAATCTTGCTAGTTAATTCCTATTGTGAAAGTGAAACAAAAGGGAAAACTAATTGTTACCAATCTCGTTGTGAAAGCGAAATTATTAGTTTAATTCTTATTTTTTTGCTTTTACTTATCAAATCAAATTCAAAGATAAATTTGTTGTCTAAAAAAAAAAAGAATCTTTTTTGGAGAAAACTATTTGTATCTCTCCATTTTCAAAATTTGTAATATTTTGATACGAAATATCTTTCATTCTTTGAAAAATTTGAAATTGTGTAAATTAATTCCTCTAAAAAAATAAAATTAATTTAATTTTATTAAATTTAAAAGTTAGCAACTAAATACAATTAATCACATGTTAATCTTTTCTATTAATTTTACATAATTTTAATTGGTATAATAATAAATTTAGTCCTAAAAATTTACACATTATAATAATGTGGTATTAATTTAACAAATTTATCCTGCAATATTTATGTAAATATTGCGGTTGAATTTATTTTATTTTTAGAATTAAGGTCCAAATGAAAAAATATGTAAACATTAAAAGCTAAATTTATTATTGTACAAATCAAAATTATGTATAATTGATGGAAAATATCATTGTTGTGCTTAATTGTTTTTAGTTGTTCATTTTCGAAATTAATAGAGATGAAATAGCTTTAATTATTTTTAGAGATACCAATTCACTCAATTTCAAAATTAAGAAATACTGGTGAAATCTTTTCGCTTAATATTTTCATAAATAATCTCATTTTTATTATATTTTTAAAAAATTGTTATTTAAAATAATCGTGATAAAAAAGGAATAATATTTATTAAGGTTAGGGGTGTTCAATTGGTTTACTGACCCGAACTACTATTAACCGAATTAATCGACCCTTTTAAATCCTTAAACATTAACCGAACCGAAATTTTTTCAAAAAAATTTAACCGAACCGAACTTTTTCGGTTAATTCAGTGGTTAACCAAAATTTATATTTTTTTATTTTTGGTTAAAATAAGTATAAAACATATAAAAAGTTAACCGACTTAACCGACCGGTTAATTTATATTTCTAAAAAATTAACCGAACCGATCAAATACTTATATATTATAATATTATTTATTAAATTCGATTAATTTGATTAACCGACTAATTTTGAACCGAATTAACCGTTAACTAAATTTATAAAAAATTATTATTCAACCTCGACCGAATTAATTTAATTAACTGATCGATTGATTAATCGAATTAATTTGATTTTAGCCGAAATTTGCATCCCCAGCTAAGGTTACAAAAGTAGTTGTGGTTTCCTACTTTCTTTATTTTGACATGGACTCTTGGCATTCGAGTAATGATTGCTTCTCCGACCATCCTTCAATAAAAATTTGTAATAGATGGATGTCTTTTGTAATTCCATAAAAAGACAGGATTTCTATTTCTAGCAAATTATTACCTAAAAAGGGGAAATTCCTGCAGATTTGTTCAGAAGGGTGAAGAAAAATGGCTAGAACTTACGAATCTTTAATAGATGATAAGATCGAACAGGGTTTGTTAGCTAATGAAAGAGAAGGATCAGAAATTAGTTCTTCTTTGGATTTGCATGAATTCATTGAAGAAACCAAAAGGATTGGGTACATAACAGGTCCAATGGTGGCAGTCCATTTCTCACAATACTTTCTGCAAATTATATCAGTGGTAATGGTTGGTCACCTTGGCCAACTTTCTCTCTCCAGCATTGCCATTGTCGTCTCCTTCGGTGCTGTCACTGGTTTCAGTGTTCTTGTAAGTCCTTTCTCCCTCCCCCCCCCCTTTGATTTTTTATAGTTGTATTGATTGAAGAACACTGATTTGTTTCAACATGCCCCCCCCCCCCCCAAAAAAAAAAAAACCAGTTTGGAATATCGGGTGCACTTGAAACTTTGTGTGGGCAAGCTTATGGAGCTCAGCAATATGGAAAACTAGGAACTCATACTTATACAGCTATACTCTCCCTTATCTTAGCTTGTCTCCCTTTGACTGCGCTTTGGGTTTATATGGGTAAATTATTCATTCTGATAGGCCAAGATCCTGTAATTTCAGAGGAGGCTGGGACATTGATTATATGGCTAATTCCTGCTCTCTATGCGTATGCAACACTTCAACCTATTATACGGTTCTTTCAGACACAAAATTTGATTATGCCATTGCTTGTTAGTTCCTGTTCTATTCTTTGTTTCCATGTGCTTCTTTGTTGGGGTTTAGTGTTTAAGTCTGGACTAGGAAACCAAGGTGCAGCATTAGCCATCAGCATTTCCTATTGGACAAATGTGATTTCACTAGGATTATATATGATGTTCTCTGATAATTGTTCAAAAACCCTTGCCCCTATTACAAACGATGTAGTTCGAGGAGTTCGAGAGTTCTTTCGTTTAGCTATCCCCTCTGCTTCCATGATTTGGTAATAATATCCCTTTCATTGCAGCATTTGCAGTTGTAAACATAGTTTCCTTTCATTTATTCATGTCCATTTCCATGTGGTTGCAGCCTTGAATGGTGGTCATTTGAGTTGCTCATAATATTTTCTGGATTTTTACCAAACCCACAACTTGAAACATCTGTCACATCTGTCTGGTACAGTATCTGTACATAAGTTCTTATTGGGTACAAGCATAATGGAGAATTTTACATTAGGAGTCAGATTAAATTTTGCCTCATTTACTCAAAAAATTGGTAAATTGGTCTTTATACGTTAGATTAATAGCAAATTGGCCTTTATTGTTAAAAACTTTATCCATTTCTATTGTTAAAAACTGGTGTAGCTGATAGAATAACTAGACAGTTACACATGATGTGCCACGTGTACCTCATGCTAATGTATATGGACCAATGTTTAACAATAGAAATGGATGAAATTTCTTAACAGAAGGATCATTTTGCTCTTTGATCTAACGTATAAAGACTAATTTCCCTATCTTTTTAGTTGAGGGGACAAAATACAATCTGAATCCTAATATAACGGCCTCCATGGTACTTTTACCGTTCTTATTGTAATCTGTCCTCAAACAAATTATTAACTTGTAAATTCATTGATGGATTTTTTATTTGATCAGTCTAGCAACGATGTCAACACTATTTCCAATACCAGAGGGAATAGGTGCTGCAGCAAGGTATGTTATAACATGCACATTTACCTGGACTTAGCATATTTATATCTTTATGTAAATATTTTCTTGGAACAGCACTAGAGTTTCAAACGAACTAGGAGCAGGGAACCCGCGTTCAGCTCGTATTGCTGTCTTCACCGCCTTGTTGATTGCACTATTAGAGTCTGTTACCGTTGGTGCAGCCCTCTTTTTCAGTAGGCATGTTTTCGGTTATGTTTTCAGCAACGACAAGGAAGTTATCGATTATGTCACAAACAGGGCTCCTTTGCTATCTTTGTCTGTTGTTTTGGATAGTTTACAAGTTGTCCTGTCAGGTAGTTCATCTGTTTGGTCATCTTGATGTGTGTTTTATTTGAACATGCAGTTTCTTACCCTATCTGGTTGTCCTAAAATCAGGGATTGCAAGGGGATCAGGATGGCAGGATTTGGGGGCTTATATCAACCTTGCTGCATACTATCTTTGTGGAATTCCAGTTGCCGTCGTATTGGGATTTTGGGTTAAGATGAGAGGAAAGGGGCTCTGGATTGGGTTACAAGCTGGTTCCTTTTTGCAAGTACTTTTGCTTTCTGCCATAACAAGTTGTATAGATTGGCATAAGCAGGTTTGCCTCCAATTCAAGTATATTAAAAAAAATTATAAGTTTTTCATCCATTTGGAAAATGATATTCCTTACTCATATCCCAAGTATGTATAAGTTTTTTTTTTTTTAAAAATCAAGAGTCTGGATATATGACTAATTTGAGACTTTTTTTTTACATGAATGCAGGCTAGGAAGGCAAGGGACAGATTATTGGAGAGTGACGTTGAGACTCCAGCACAGATTAGTGGAGATTAATCCCTAGAGTGGGTTTAGATGGGTGGTGCATTTACGTGCGGTTAGTGTAAAAACAACGATGGTGGTGAGATTAAATACTATAACGATACTGTAGCGTAAGATAAAAAGTAAGTTAAACGTACTGTACCGTTCGTCTAAACCCACATTAATTGTTGGCTAGCAAATTTTAACTGACAAAATGTTAAAAAGATTAATTTCAATCTTGTCAAAATTATGGATTAATCTCTCTTCTTTTATTCCGATTTTCAAAAATTAAACTTCTCTATAATTATAGTTAAATTGATGTTGTGTACATCTAGCTTTTAATGTTACTAGATATGGCATATATTTTATTAGTTTTCAATAAATTTGTTTACTTCATTTTTTTTGGTCGGAGAAAGATATGTAACTTACTTAGAAGATTGATGTGGGTCAAAACCCAAAAAGTTGTTAATTGGAAAAATAAGGAGAAAACAGAGAATAAAGAACATTACGAGATAAACAAGTTAAAACTCAAGAATTGTATGGCCCATAAGGTTTAGAGGCATTGGCAAGTGACAACTTTCAACTCAATATTTGTGGTAGTTCAGGACCAGCACACATTCAACCAGCCAAACTTGCCGGTTAAGAACAAAATGAATTAGCCAATCCCCATCATCCACGAGTATAGGTAGAAACGGGTGGGTTCGGATTGAGTTTTTCTCATATTCAAAGATTTGCAAGCTTGGGATTTCTTTCGGCTTGAATTTCTTTAGATTTGGGTTTGGATCAAGCCAGGTGGGTTTACTTTGATTGATTGAAATAATTTTGGATTTTTTATCGATATAATGACTTATTTGACTCTCTAATTTTTTTTAAAAAAATTCATTTTATCTTTCTTAAATTTTCACCACTTTTAATACTTGAATTTACATTGTTTGTTAAATCACCTTAAAATAGATGGAAAAGTTAATGTTTATTAACTTTGATGATGGATGTGACGTTAGCAAATTAATTAATTTTTAATTTTTAAAAATTCAAAAAAATTATAAAAATTATTTTAAAAAACTTAATAAGTATCAAAGAAGTAAAAAAATTATAAATTTTTTAAATTTTTTTAAAAATAATTAATTGCTTATGTGGTATACATGTAGGTGCCCACATGGATGCCACATCAGTAAAGTTAACAAACATTAATTTTTTTTTATCCATTTTGGTGGATTTGACAAATAATATAAGTTTAACGGCTAAAATAGGCAAAAAAATAAAAATAAAAATAAATGTAAGGCTAACATGACTTTCTTTTGTAAATTTTGAGGGTCAAATAAATCATTTTGGCATTTCTAAATTATAAATATTTTAATTTCGAATGTAATAATTCATTTTACTTTCATACAAAACAATGTGATTCAAATTTGTCATATAAAAAAGCATAAATTATATATATTTAATGGAGTTTTTTATGTAAAATAATTAAAGCTTTTATTGTATGTAAAATTTATTATTATATGATATGTATACGGATTGACGAAAATATATTTTATTGCTTCTTATTATATTAGGGTAGAATTTGTCATCTAACTATTAGCGCGTTTCTGTTTTCTTCACCCAACTATGAAAATTTTCAATTTTATCACTAACATTTTAGATCATTTCTATTTTGTTCATCAATACTTACACATTCTATCACTTTAATCCTAAATTACAAAATATATTTATATAAAAATATTAAAAATATTATGTGTTTATATTTAATTATAAGCATAAGGCTCAAATAAATATTTAGCCTCCCGAACTTGACACATTCCCCTAATTGATACTTATGATTTTTTTATCCCAAGTTGGTACCCCAAATTTTCATTCTAGTTTTGGTGCTTTTCTGTAACAGTGTTAAATGTAGGACATATGACACTCTTATATTGTGAAACGTGGCACTGATGATGCCATAATCTATTTTTTTATAAAAAATTTAAAATTTTAAAAGAAATATATAAAATTTATATAAATTTTCTAAAATATAAAAGAAATTATAAATTACAAAAATATACGTTTCTAAAAAAAATTAAAATATTAAAAAAATAAAAAATCTAAAATTCAAGTTAGAAAAATCGAAAACCCAAAAAGCTTACATCTTTTTCTAAATAAATTACAAACAAATTATATGAAGATAAATTTACAATAAATTTTACGCTTAGAGATGGATACAAATTATTACACGAATTTTCAAGTTGACAAGAATGCAGCAAAAGATAATTTGAAAAAAAGCTTATAGGAAGCTTTTTTTTTTTATTTTTATTTTTTGTTCTTGTTCTTATTTGTTAATTATTTGTTAGATTTTATAGGAAAAATTGGATTCCTCTGTTGAGAATGCTATTAATATAATCATGAATGAAATTTATAAAAATCACAAATTTACTGAATTTAGGGGGTTTGAATTTTGGGGTTTAACAAAATCACAAAGTTACATATAAGTTTATCAAGATATGTGTTTGAGGATTAAATTAAAAAAATTGTAAATGTAGAGGGTTATATTTATTGAATTATTTAAAATTAGGATCAAATTTATAGAATGTGCAAGTATTAATGACTAAATGTGTTATTATTCTAGTTAGAGAAATGCAGCATCATCGCTTCCGTTAACTATTTAATGGAGAGTGACAAAAATGGAAACGTTTTATAACGTTAGTGACTAAATTGAAAATTTTCATAGTTGGGTAACTAATTTTATAGTTTATGCATTATATTAATTGACAAATGAATAACTTTTATCATTCGTTATTAAAATTATAAACCTAATACTCATATTCTAAGATATTTATTTCAAAACTCAAATATATTATACTAATCTCAAACTCAAATAATATACCCATTATTACCCAAACTCAAAATAAACTAAATACAACCCAAATCTTAGGCAAAAGTAGCCAAATATGTTGATTTTGTTTTTGAATTGGCCAAATGAGCCCTTTTTTTCAAAATTTAGGGAAATAGGCCTATTTTGAGAAGAGTGTGTGAAAGCATGCCCAGCTGGGCGTGCTTTTACATTCTCTCTCCTCGGCTTCTATTTTTTAAGGTTAGGGGTTTTTTAGTTAGGAATTAGGGTTTAGTGTTTAGGGTTTTAGGAGTGAAGTCGTGAAAGTTTATAGGTAGGTTTGAAAGGTCAGGGATGCGATAATACGTCTCAGAACACATACATTTCATATGTCATGCTAGGATAGGAACACTACCTCAGAAACCCATCCTATGGAAGTTAAGTTTCGGGGTGACAGTGTTTGATACGGTTACGGGTCGAAGTCTAAATGGAGGTCTCAGTCGATGGCCGTGATGAGGTCATGCGTTCGAGTATAATTGGGGGTTAGTTGATAGTCTTTATACGATCACGAGTTCAAGTTTTTTGGATACTTGGAAATGAGGCCTTATATATACCATACATAAGATTGATGCCATAATCATAGGGAAAAACGAAGGGTTTTCCAGTGTAATCAACTTAATTTTTTTCTCTATTTCTAGGCAGCCGATGTCTTTAACCTTTGATTCTTACCCGAAGGTCGACACTGAGGTGGACACAGGAGGGCTGTCAGGCAGAGAGTGGATGTTTCAACATAGTAGAGATCAAATTCAGGTCAGCATGATAGCAGTTGTAGTTATTAATGGATTATTTAATAACGACAACTGTTGCCACCCCGAAAAGAGCATCACCTTTATTGTACCGTAACAAATGCTACTTGCCTGAGAGTCCTTATACGTCCACGACTGTAACACCCCTTACCCGTATTCGACGCCAGAATAGGGTACGAGGCATTATCGAACTTATCACACGAACGAACATACAATTTTGGGTCATAAATTTGCGTCCAAATTAAAACTTTTAGCAATCCCTCATATTGTCTCTAACACGAGCCTACAACCAAAAACATGCATTGGAGGTGATTCGGGACCAAACCGAGAACTTTCAGAAATTTTACAAAACTTAGAAAATTTTTGCATAAAACAAGGGTCACACGCTTGTGTGGTTTGGGACACGCCTGTGTGGGCATGCCCTGTGGTCACACACACCCGTGTCCCTATCTTGTGTAACTCTTTGACTTATAACACATGTCCCTACCCCATGTGCTAGGTCGTGTGGAAAAATTAATTTTCAAAAAATAGGTGCAGACTTCACACGGCTAGGGCACACACTCTTGTTCGAGGCCGTGCCGTCCACATGGCTAAGACAAACACCTGTGTCTCTGCTCGTGTGTTCGATCCTGAGCATTCTGTTTCTCAAAATTAAGGTGTAGGGGACACATGGCCTAAACACATGCCCGTGGGACTGGCCGTGTGTGCACACCCGTGTGTCTACCTGTGTGGACAAAATAAAGGCTATTTACTAAGCCATTTTGCCACCCTTTAATGCACACACCTACACAACATATCATAACCCCAATCTAAGCATATACAAACAACCAAACATCCACAACCAAGACATCATCACATCATTCATGAAGGGCATCATTATATGAATGTACTTAAAACGATATTGGCACATTTCCAATGGCCTTATACAAAATAATCATCAAATCAAAATAAGCTAACTTATTTGGCCAAATCAAATATGACACATAACAAAATGACCAAGTCCTCCTATACATGCCATTCATTCAAAATGCTAAAATCATCAATACCCAAAATGAGAGAGTTGATAATGTGATTCGAATCTCCGGCGATCACCGATCCGAGCTAGCTTGGCAACACTATAAAATAAGGGAAAGAAAAAGGGGGAGTAAGCTATAGAGCTTAGTAAGTTCATATGCAAATAATAAGCATCTTAATCACACAATTTCATGCAATTCCTATAATGACAGATAACATAATTGTCATTAAAATTCCATAGGTATAACTTACTCAATCACAATCTTACCAAGAGTTCATCACTTATAGTATTCGTACTTGTGAGTCTTACATACATACCTGTACCTAATCGTAACATAGCCACATACACTTTCAAATCTTTGACATTTCCCGTTGAACACTTGGAATATTAGCGGATACTCAAAAATTTGCACATAAGTGCCACACATGTAGTCGAGCTACCTCATATTACATAACACACATAGGCTTACTATCAAACTATTCACGGGCCTGCTCACACAAGCTGTCGGTCAAAACGTAGCTACCCAGTGCTGCTCACACAAGCTGTCAGGTATCCGCAACAAATGCCAGAGTACCCAGCCACTGGTAGGACGTATGAGACCAGCTCCTGGAAACACATAAACATGTATATATACATAGGTTCCTAGTGATATATCACTTGTATCCTATTTTATTCCTAAGGTTCAACCGAGATTTTCTCACTTGTTGAAACATTGTCGAATATGTCCAAAGAGTCAATCACACAATTTATACAATAATAAAGCATTAAAACATAATATAATGATGCATTATTTTCGTAAAAACTTACCTCAGTACAAAAATAGTTAAAATGGACCTAATCGTCAAATACTTTGTTTTTCCCCAAATCTAGGTTCGAACCTCGTTTCTCTTGATCTATAATAACAAATTTAACTTATTTAATCATCACACTATTTAATTTGACCCAAAAATATACTATATCAAAATAACATTTTTGCCCCTAACTTTTCAATTATTTAAACTTTAGTCTCTAGGCTCGTAAAATGAATTTCTTTCAATTTCTTTATTTCCCAAGCCTAGCCGACTCTTTTTCATACTCATAACAACCCACATGTTTCATTTATTCACATATTTCTACACACATTTTACAACTTTTACAAATAGGTCCTTTTAGACATTTTTACTAAAAATCACTAAGTAAAAGTCGTTTATCACACATCTAACATACATTTTCTACCATTAGAAATCAAAATACATGTATGTCTAACATGAGTAAAATTTTAAACTTTGATAATACTTCAAATTAGTCATTGGAAAGATTAGATTAGGTTACTAGGATATCAAAAACGTAAAAATAATTAAAAACGGGGCTAGGATGGACTTACAATTGAGCTTGGAAAGCTTGGCCAAAACCCTAGCTATGGAGACCCTTCACATTCAGCTATGGAGGATAAAATTGAAGAAGATGGCATCTTTTATTTGTTAAATTTTGTCTTTATTTTCCAAATGACCAAAATGACCTTAATGCCTAACTTTGAAATTTCACCTAACCATGTCCATTTTTGTCCATCCTATGATATAATGGTCAAATTACCATTTAAGGACCTCCAATTTAAGAATTCATTTAAATTAAGCACCCTTAGCTTCTAGAACTCACATTTTGCATATATTACAATTTAGTCCTACTAGGCAATTTAGGCACTCTATCGATAAAATTTCTTAACGAAAATTTCACACAAGCATTTAATCATACTATAAACCTTGAATTATTATCACAATAAATTTTTCTACTTTGGATTTGTGGTTTAAAAACTATTGTTCCGTTTGAGCCCTAAATCAGGCAGTTATAACGACGATGATGTTGACCTTTGGATAAGAAGGAATGTTAAAGATAACTACTGTGTGGAAATGGAGAAAAAATTACACCGATTATAGCGGGAAACCCCATAGTTTTTCTCTATGATTATGCCCTCAAACTTCTGTATGATATTTATAAGGCAACATATCTGGGTATCCGAAACGTTTGAGTTGCTGCCCGCATAACGACCGTAAATTAACTCCCCTGTTATACTCTGATCCATGACTTCATAACTACTGTTGATCAAGACCTCTACATAGACTTCCACCCGTGACTGTATAAAGCAAAATCACTCGAAACCCGACTTCTACAGGATAAGTTTTTGAGGTAATGGTTTTATCTCGATAGTATATATGAAATGTGTCTCGGAGCGATATTGCATCACTAACGACTCAAGAATACCTCAAATAGGAAATTTTATTAGTGGTGAAATTTTTTAACACTAAAACAGGGAAGAAAATCGAGAGAGAAATATTGTAAAGTTAAGGGGTGGAGGCCGGGAGAGATGGTAGGTTTAGGGATGATGGAGTATGAAGGGAGAACCCTATTTTTATAGGCACGAGGGACGGGTAAGATTGGAAAGGAAAAAAACCTCGTGGTTGAAAATGCATAACAGGAAAGGCATTTTCATCGAATGTCTAAAAGAGAAGCCTTAGATTTTACCCGGGATTATTAGGGTTAAGGCACTTTTGGCGGACTTTTAGTAGAAATGGTAAGAAAGCTCATCCAGCTGGGCGAGCTTTCCTACTGACATGGCAAGAAAATATGTCTAGCTGGATGCACTTTCCTTATATTTAGTAGAAAGCATGTCCAGCTAGGCGCACTTTCCTACCATGGCAGTAGGAAAGCTCACCCAACTAGACGAGTTTTTTACCATTTCCATTAAAAGTTTTCCAAAAGTTCCCTGACCTCAAGAATGCCGAGTACATTTCAAGCATGTTTTGAAACACTGGAAATCCTTTAAGTACATGTCTAATTAAATTAGTTGATCTCTAAAATGCGTTTTCGAGTACAAAAGATCCTTTCATTATTATTATTCAATGAAAACACGTCTTTTGAAATGCATTTTGAAGCACGGCTTCCCTCTTGCCTCATTTTTTTTACTACTAAAATACTGAAATATTCAAAACTTAGACACGCAACAAATTCATATCAAATGTTGAATAGTAGCACTACAAGTGTCTTTTGCATTTCTTTGGATAACCATCTAAAGATTTTTTTGTTTTAAATATCTAATTCTTTTTAAATTTAAATGAGTCGATGAGTGAAATCTGTCATTTGTTACGATAGTCAAAATTGCAATACGGACGTCAGGGTTGTATTTGCAGGAGCCTGGTTCGTGGATTTGACTTTCAACCATACCATTCGATTGCATGAGCTATAGACTAGAATCATGAGGAAAGTTAAGGGTTTGATCTGGGGAAGAATTTCGAGCTTGCAATGTAGATATTTGTCATCAGTTTGCCCCTTTAAGTATGAGTTATTTGATGTGAAAGGCCAGCTCGAACTGAAAGGAGTCATATCATCACACTACTCAATTAGAAATGATATAATGGAGTTATATGGTAAGTTTTTCGAGGTTGATGGAGTTGGTCCATCTTTGACCATTGGTGTGGCTAATGCGGGAAACAAGGTAAAAGTAAAAAGTCTTACTACACAATTATGCGACGGGTTCACGGGTTTGTTACAAAGCTCCTATTATGATGTCCCCGAAGCATCAATGATAGACATTCTTCAATTTCAAGAATCAATTTCAACTTTGGTGACCATTGCCAGTCGGGGTATGAGCATAACCCAAACCTAGACAGCCGGGCACAATATTCAGTCAGTGCATCCGATTTTAACTTCAGTGGTTTGATGTCTTAGGGAGGAAACACTTATATTGAGGGCCATCAACCTACACTAGTTGGCAATCCAGTACAGATGTGGACTGTAACATGGAGTATACAAGAACTAATGACTTACTCTTTATGACCAGGTCCGACGAGGGTATATTGAACCATTTGTTTGAAGATGACAATGAAGATGCGGGTGGGGAAGAAGATACAATCGAGGAAGAAAGGGTAGCAAATGTTGTTGACAGATTAGAATCAGACCCCGATCCAATTCGATAGTCTTGTCTAGATGGTTCAGAAGTAGCATTTTTTCTGAACTAGAGCAAATTTTAATTGAGCTAGAACCTTGCGATTCTATCAATGACGATTCAGACAATGCTTCAAATATATATCTGTGATTCAGGGCATATGAACTTTGCCCCAGATGACCAACATCGACCTTTCCACTGATGGTGGTTTAGAGTTCTGGTAGCTACAGCACAAAACATGTGGTTATACAAGTTTATCGTCAAATGTTCGAGTATTGGAAGTTGGCATGAAGTATCCCAACAAAGATATGTTTCTTGCTGCACTGAAATGGTGCAGCTTTAAGAATGACATGAACTATCACATCACAAAATCCCGTTTAGATAAATTCAATAGAAAGTGCACAATGCGCGATGGGAGGTGCAAATGGAAAATCATGGCATTTTTTTGGAAGAAAACAGGCTTGTGGACTATAAAGAAGTATATCAGTCCACATACTTGTAGTATATTAGGTGCAAGATGCGATCACTCGATATTTGACATAATGTGACTTAATTGAGGTTTTAGTTTCTGCCAATAGCGTAACTTTAACTCGTACTTTACCGGTGTAAGTTAAGATCATCCAAGGCTAGACTCTGATATGGTGAAAGCGAGTCCCAAAATTCTCGTCCTAATGTTGATTGCCAACATTAGTAGTCAGTACGATTACACATCATCGTACTACAAGGCATGGGTCGTAGAACAAAAGGTTATGGATAAGTTGCATAACGGTTGGGATAGTTCGTATAATGACTTGTGGCAATGGTGTTAGGTACTGGATCAATATGTACTAGGTTCCATAACTGATCTGGTGAAAGCGAGTCCCAAGATTCCCTTCTCGGTGTTGATTGCCAACATTTGTAGCCAGTATGATTACACGTCATCGTACTACAAGGCAAGGGTCATAAAATAAAAGGCTATGGATAAGTTGCATCATGGCTGAGATAGGTCGTATAACAATTTTTAGGAATGGTGTTAGTTACCAAATTTGGACGTACTAAGTTTTGTAACCGATCTAGTAAAAGTAAACCCTAGGATTCTCATCTTGATGTTGATGGCCAACATCTATAGCCAATACGGTTACACGCTATCATACTACAAAGCATGGGTCACAAAACAAAAGGCTATGAAAAAGTTGCATCACGGTTGGGACAGGTAGTATAATAATTTGTGGCAATGGTGTCAGGTACTGGATTAGTACATACTAAATTCCGTAACCGATCTGGAAATACAGCCAGCGTACTTCAACAATCATTTGGTGCTTGGGAAAAGAGTATTCCACCTATTCTTTTGGACCTTCGATCAATGTAGGGGATCTTTCTGGCACTATAAGCCTCTGGTACAAATTGATGACATCTAGTTATGTGGGACGTATGTGCACTGTTTGTTAATGGTCGTTAACTAGAATGGTAATCGAAAGATTCTACTGATAGCGTTTGCAATAACTCCCTCCAAAAAGACAGATGATTGGAATTTCTTCCTTAGCTAGCCCGACATATGTGTAACAACCTGATTTTGGGCCTAATCAGAACGGTGGTTTCGAGACCACAAATTCGAGGTCAGAGGAATTATTTTTTAATATTATTTTATGTGATAATGCATGATTATATGAGTGTTTGAAATTTTTGGTGAATTAATTTTAGTGATTGCATGCTTAATTTTGAAAAAAAGACTAAATCACATAAAGTATAAAAGTTTTGTTCCACTAGCTAAAAGTGTTAAAATGCTATGGAACATTAAGTTAGAGGCCTTTATTGAGTACATATACCACAAATTTATTGTGGCTGGACATGGAAATTTTTTTTTAAATGGAGACAAAATCATGAAATAGAAAAGGGTAGGTGAAATTTGGTGACTTATTTGACTAATGAATAAAAAAATAAAAGGCTAGTGTTCATCTTCCTTCTCTCCACCGAAATTTTTAGCAAACTTAAGAGTTTTGAGAGCTCAAATTTTTAGCCACTTAGTCGTCTTACAAGTAAGTGATTTTGATGGTATTTCTTGATGATTTTTATACTTTTGGAACCCTTGTAGCTTAATCTAGCTAATGAGGGGACTATTTTGCACTATGGTTGAAAGTCTAGGGTTTTGCCATGAGAGCATTTATGTTGTTTGCTGCATTTTTATGGAAGAAAATAAATCTTGGTTGTTACATAAACAACTTTTGTTAAATGATTTTCATGAAAACACCTAAAATAGGCCATTTTGTAAAAGTTGTAAAATAGATGGTAAATGTGTGAAATAATGGAAAATGTGGGCTACTATAAGCATAAAAAAGGTTTGGCTATGCATGGGTAGTAAAGAAATTGAACACATTTCATTTTACGAGTCTAGGGGCAAAATTGTAAATATGTGAAACTTTAGGGACAAAAATGTAAAATTGCCAAAGTGTGATTTTGGACTGATTTGAATAATGTGAATGTTAAATAAGTATTATTTGATATGTTAGATTAAGAAAAACAAAATTTGGGCTTAGATCGGGGAAGAACAAGGTTATGGACTAAGTCGGAATAATTAGCCGGTTTTGCATTCGAGGTAAGTTGGTGTGATAGTAATGATTAGGGGTGAGAATATCTGATTTGATTCGAAAAAATCGATAAAAAATTCACATTTTGAATTAAATAGTTCGAGTTATTTGAGTTAATCAAGTTATTCGGATCAACTCGAATAAAAAATTAAGTTTTTCAGTTTAAGTCGAATGTGAATTACACAATTCGAATTATCCGAAAATCCAAATAAGAAAAGGCAAAACTACATCGTTTTGATAAATGTTTACTTTTTTAAAAGTTAAAATTCAAAATATTTAAATTAAAAGGTAAAACTACGTCATTTTGATAAATGTTTACCCATTAAGTTAAAAGGCAGGATCATTATATTGTTCATGCAGTTAAATAATCTTGTACTTCGTCTACTAGTTAAATAATTGGTCCATCTAAACACAACATTAAGTATAAATAATAGAATTCGTTAACTCGACTCGATTTGACTCGAAATTTTTTGACTCGATTCGATTCAATTCGAAAAAATTCAAATTGAGTTCGGTTGCTAAAGTAGGATTTGTCAACTCAACTAACTCAAAATTTTTTGACTCGATTCGACTCGACTCGATCGAATATTCACCCCCAGTAATGATGCAATATTGTTGTTATTTATGCTTGAAACCTAAATTGGTATGTTAATTCAATTATGTTGAATTAAATGTTTAGGGTGCTATGTATATGAAATGATCTGAAAATATGTCTATGATACATGATGACATTGAAATGAATTGAAATTTTGTGTTTAAAAGTGCTTATCATGATTATTATCATTATGTGAAATTGTGAGCTTAGTTACCATCATGAGATATGTGATTTGGTCCTAAGGACAAGTTCGACAAAAAATATATTCAAAGAAATCCCAGTTCAACCTTAGGAATCGAATAGGATACTAGTGACATGTCACTAGGAAACCAAGTGTGATTAAGTGTTATTGTGATTCCGGGTGCTGGTCTTGTACGACTACCAGTGGCTAGGTAATCTTGCATTTGTTGCGGATACCTATCAGCTTGTGTGAGCAGCACTGATTAGCTCCGTCCCGACCATCAGCTTATGTGAGCAGGCTCGTGAATAGCTAGAGAGTGAGCTTTTAAGTGATAAGTGATAAGTGTTAGCTTCAGCTACAAATAAGTGTGGCACTAATGTGCAAACTTCCGAGTATCCTTTAGCATTTCAAGTGGTTCAACGGGTGTATCAATGAAATAGTGAAATGTAAGTGCATGTGATATTGTAGTGATGTGGCACAGGTATGTATATGAAACTTATAGAAAATGAGATCGATATGTGATGGACTATCGATAAAGTGTGAATGAGTAAGTGGGAATATGAAGTTTTATGAATAAGTGCAGGTATGTGTGTGAAAACTTATGAGCAATGTGCTCGATATATGATCAAAATTTGGTAAGGTTGATAAGAGGTAAGTGCTACAATGAAAGTCACTATAAAAAAAAACATGAAAGAGTGAAATTTAGAAATAAAATAGTTTTGGACAGTAGCAGTTGCGTGACTTTGAAAAATTACCAAAAATGGTGGAAACCAAATTAGAGGTTGAATAAGATATGAAATAAAAGCTTTTTGAGTCTATTTTCATAAAAAAGAAACGGTGTAAGCAAAATAATTACATAATATGAGATATTTTAATTTTTATGATATAGAGTCAGAATGATTTTCTGTTCTAACTTGGGAAAATCATTAAAAATTGTACAAAAATAATTATGGGTTATAATTTATATGCTTAAAATACTTAATGACTATTTTCAAAATAAATAAATGAGAACATCATCTGAATCCTGTACAAGAAGATAACTAATTTTTATTGAAGAAGGGTCGAAACTGTCAGACATAAGAATAGGGGAGACTTTAAAGAATAAACTGTACTTATTGGCTAAACCAAAAATTCTGAAAATTTTACAGTAAGAAGATATGTGAGTTCAGTTTTAGGGAAAATTTGCAGATCTTAATTTGGAATTCTGTATCTTAAGATATAATTAATTTAGTGATTGTGACTCGAGCAGATAGCTTGAGATGAACATGAGTGAATAGTGGAACGATATGCAATTATGATCGTATTATCTTGAGAACACATTGTGAGGATTGGTAAAAGCATATTAATTAATTACTTATTATTTACATGCCAACTTGCTAAGCTATGAAGCTTACTCCCTCCTTTCCATTCCTCTTAGTGTTGTCAAGTTGGCTCGAGGTTAGAGATCATCGGAGGTAGCATTGCACTATCAAATTATCAATTTGGGGGTATTGATAAATCTTAAATGCTTTTGAGTGAGTGGCATGTATAGATACTTAGTTATTGATGATACGTATTCTTATGATTTGGCCAAATGTATTGGCTTATATTGCTTTATTATATATGGCCATGAGATGTGGCTCATATTGGTTATGAGTATGTAAGCCTATTTATGTATGCATGTGGAAATGCTTTGATGTAGTTAGGTGCATACATCTGCCAAGATCTTGTGTGATGTGACCTTGTTTGTTTGTCATGAACGGTTAGTATTATATTATATGTGTTTGATGATTAAGTTGAGAATAATTGAGGGTATGATATGTGCCTATGAAATGTATAAGAGTGTGCGGGATTAAGAGCAACAAAAAGACTTGGAAAATAGCCTAAGTATTGGCCACAGGGGCAGAGACACGGCCGTGTGTCTCATCTGTGTGGAGGACACGGCCTAGCACACGGGTGTGTGACTTGGCCGTGTGACCTTAAATGGTTGATGACGTCATAAATAGAATGCTCGATATTTTTCACACGAGTTGGAACACGAGCGTGTGTGACCACACAGCCTGCCCACACGGGCGTGTCCCAAGTCACACGTACGTGTGACAATGTTTGGATAAGAATTTTTCTAAGTGTCCAAAGGTCTCGGTTTGGTCCCTAATCACCCCCAAAGTATATTTAGAGCCTCGTAGGCTCATTTAAGGGACAATTTATGTATGTATGAAAAGTTTTAAATTTGAACGAAATTTTATGACCTGGAAATATTTGTAATTATGTCTTAGATTGATATGATTGATTGTGTTTAAGTGTGGTAACGTTCTTACCCTGATTTAGTGATGGATGCGGGTAAGTGATGTTACAATATGTGTCATATCCAATAGGGGACCCGAAATCTTGGCCGCTATTGAATTACATGATAGCCTTTGGGATCGTACATACCATAGGTTCTGTATACGACATGTCGGCTCCAACAACCACTCAAAATGGCTTTCAAAATATAACAACCCGATTTAGGGCCAAGTCAGAATAATGGTTTCAGGACCACGATTCCAAAGTAGAAAAATTCATTGTGATAAAATTTTAAGGTCTATAGTATGATTGATTGCATGTGTGAAAATCTCGTTAAGAAATTTTATCGATAAAGGGTCTAATTTGGCTAGTAGGACTAAATTGCAAGAAGTGCAAAATATGTGTTCTAGAAGCATTGAGTGCTTAATTGTAATAAATTTGTAAATTAGAGGTCCTTATTTAGTAATTAGACCATTATATATTATGATGGACAAAAATGGACATAGAAGGGTAAAATTTCAAAGAAAGGCTTTAAGAGGATTTTAGTCATTTAGTTAATAAAAGAATAAAAAGGGAAAATAAAGTCAAAATTTGTCCATCTTCTCCATGCCATAGCCAAATTTTAGAAGGGAAGCCATAGCTAGGGTTTCTTCAACTTCCAAGCTTGATAGTAAGTGCATCCTAGCCCCATTTTTAATTCTCTTTACGTTTTTGAAGTCGTTATCACTCGATTTACCTATTTCTACCATTATTTTGAAGTAGGATTTATGTTTAAAAATTTACCCACGTGTGACATGCATGTATTTTGATGTCTAGTGGTAGGAAATGAAAGTTTAGTGTTAGATAAACGACTTTTACTAAGTGATTTTCAATAAAAATGTTAAAAAGGACCTTTTTGCAAAATGTGTAAAATATGTTGTAGAAATGTGAAATAAAAGAAAAATGTGGGATGTTATAAGCATGCAAGAGGTTCGACTAGGCTTGGGTTATGAGAAAAATGAATACATTTCATTTTATGAGCCTAGGGACTAAAGTGTAAATAAGTGAAAAGTTAGGGGCAAAAATGTAATTTTTCATAATATGATTTTTGGACTGAATTGAATAATGTGATAATTAAATGAGTTTAATTTGTTATTATAGATCAAGAAAGATAAGTTTTCGACCTAGATCGAGGAAAGACAAGGTTGTGGACTAAATTGTAATACTAGCAAATATTTTGTATCGAGGTAAGTTTGCATGTAAATAATGCATCATTATATTGTGTTTTAATGTTTTAATGTTGTATAAATGGTGAGATTGATTTATGTGATATGGTCGGTAAAGTTTCGATAAGTGAAGAAAATCCCGATTGAACTTTAGGAATAGAATAGGATACGAGTGACATGTCACTAGGACCCTATGTGTGATTATGTGATTGTGTGATTCCAGGTGCTAGTCTTGTATGTCCTACCAGTGGCTAGATACTCTGGCATGTGTTGCAGATATCTGTCAGCTTGTGTGAGCAGCACTGGATAGTTACGTGTCAACCGTCAGCTTGTGTGAGCAGACCCGTGTCTAGCTCAAGAATGAGCATATATGTGAAATGAGATATGAGGTAGCTTTAGCTACATATGTGGCACTTATGTGCAAGCTTTCTGAGTATCCATTAATATTCCGAATGTTCAACGGGAAAAATAACAAAGATGTGAAAATATGTGTTTGTGTGTGATGATGTGGTACAGGAATGTACGTGAAATTCATAAGTATGAATGCTATAAGGGTTAAAATTTCGGTAAGATTGTGAATGAGTAAGTTATAGTCATGGGGATTTAGTGATGATTATCTTATCTTTCATTATATGACTTGCATAATAACTTATGTGGCTAAGATGTTTATTATTTGCATATAAACTTACTAAGTTATATAGCTTACCCTTCTTTTCTTTCCATTGTTTTATAGTGTCACCAAGCTAGCTCAGAACCGGGACTTGTAGGAGGCTCGCATAACACTATTAGAAACATTATTTTGGGTATATGATAATTGTGATATTTTTGAAAGTATGCATGTATAGAGACTTGGTCATTTGTGTAACACCTCTAACCCGTATCCATAGCTGGATTAGGGTCGCGAAGCATTACCGATCAAAACACAGTTCAAAACAGATAGTATTTTACAATTCATGCACTCTGTAAGATATATTCCCCTATATAATTTTTTTCTAAAAATAAAATAATAACCAATCTCTTATTCATACAATTCAAATTCTTATATTTGAATCACATATCCAATCACACAATCAAGCTTTAGCAAACTTTCTCTTTTATGAATTATGTTTCAATATTTAACCATTTCAATACCGTTTGCCTCATATATTCATATGTTCATATAAGTCAAACTCATATGTATATATATATATATATAAGTGAATAGCTAAATTACGTACCAAAGCATGCATTATTAATCACATTGTATACACAAACCAAACCACAAATTTCAAATTATCTTTCACGGCATAATATGCATTAATATACACAACATTCGTTTATCTACAACATGGTCAAGCATACTTCTAATTCCATCTAAATAATTATGCGTATAGTTACCAAATCAGATATCATTCTAATATGTATCATTACATTCATACATGAAATATATGCCATTATGCCTATTTATTTAATGAATATTCAGCATAACATTTCCATAACCCAACATGTGTGCATGTTATAAACCAAACAGCCCATTACTCTCCACTTATTGACTAAACATATATGTAACCTTAGTATTATTCCCATAAGCCGAACATACTTTAATGCTACTTATTTAATGCACATTTTAACCTATCAATATGAACCATTATATAAATACAAAATGCAAACCATAGTACACCCCAATCACATACTAATTAATATGCCAAAAATTACACATATTTGCCAGTTTCATTCCTTAACAAATTGACAACCAAAAATAACCATATAAATAATACAAGTTCTTGCCATTAAATCACATTTCATGATCAAGTCATGTCTGTTCTCACATTATGTGTTGCACCATTTATTTTATACACAAGATCAACATGCTTTTTATATATTTGGCTAACAAAAATTTACCTAAAACACTTTCCTTGATTATCATTTAACAACCGAACCTATACAACCAAATTCACATCCAATACATACTCATTATATCAATTCATACCAATCAACACTATTAAATCATATATTTCACTTTACATTTCTGAAACATATATCCATCCACTAATTTATAGTATATAACTCACTTCAAAAATAAGTTTACATCATGGCCGAATATATATCATACTCTTCCATACCCTTTAACCGAATCATATAGTAAAATTTCACCAACATATATACTATGTTTTAAAACTTAATAATATGAATTATTTCATAATTTATTCATGACAAAACCAATCAAGACATATAATCAAGATACTATTCATATAAATCATGATCCATACTTACCAAATAGACTTATATCATAACCAAATCATCAAAACCAAACACATAAAACATATTAGCCAAGAACTTAAATAACCAAACTTAAACATAATAATTAAGCCATTTTCGCATGGCTTTAATACATAATCCAATTTCAAACATACTATCTAGCCTATACATGCCACATAACCAAATCTTAAAACATTATTTACCGAAACAAATACTGGATAGTGTGATGGGGCCTCGCACGACTTCCAACCTGAGCAAGTATTTTTAAATCTATGAAAATAGGAAAAATACATAGAGTAAGCTTTGAAAGCTTAGTAAGCCATAAGCAAATTAATCATTTCAATAATATCTATAAATTAATATCACTAAGTTGAGCTTAACTAATCTCATCACCTATAAATTCATTACACTTGTAAATTCATATACCACATTAAATAACTTCTCTTATTTTATATATAAATAAAAATATATATAACCCATATTTTCAAATTCGAATAACATCTATTAACTCAATCATATAATTCAAGTTTGCACATAATCATTACATGACAAACCAAAATATGTCATGGTTCACTAACCACTTCACATATATCTTATCCATTTGGATAAGTTTCAAGTTCATATATATATATATAACACATATTCACATTTTATTTACTTAAAAATTACATATCATCTTTACACATATACTACTTCCCATCTCTCCAACCTGTGTTTCTCATTTCATAATTCTCATACCCAAAACATAGGACCACAATTCATATAACGAACATATATAACACATCATTCATTTGTATACATTCATATCGTTCGATGTCATATATTTCACATTTCGTCTTATAATTCATTTAATCATAGTTTACTCACTATTACCCACATCTCATTTTCATATAGATCATAATCATACTCACTTTCACTATTCAATTTCACAAACATTGTAACATACCTGAATCAGATGCACATAAATATACTCATTTATTTCTCGAAATGCATGTTGAACCGTTTGGAATCAATAAGGATACTCGAATAACTCAAAAAGCTTGTACAATACCAACGTCCCAGACGTGGTCTTACATGTAATCACATATCAATGCCATATCTATATAAAGTTTGCTAAGCATAAAGCTTATAATAATTCACCGGCATAAAGCCTGCCAGGTACAAGCCTGTATCGCACACCGGCACAAGCCCTACTAGGCTCAAAGCCTGATTTAATACATTAGCATAAAGCCTGCTAGGCACAAAGCCTGATTTATCTTACCAGCACAAGGCTTGCTAGGCTTTAAGCCCGAATATCACTATTACAAAGTCATCTTATACAATATTCATATATAGAAAATTCTAACTATTCCATAAGGTTCATACGGACTTTCAAATATCATAACTCAGTCGAATTAGTCTCAAATACACTATTTCCATGCATACTCATATTCGGCTATCTCAAAAATAAGTTTATAAATTTCAAAACAACATATTAAACTAATTTACATTCAAATTTAATGATGTTTAATTGCTTATAGACTTACCTCGGATATCGACGAGCGGTATTAATCAACTATTCGACTATTTTGGTCTTCCCCCGGTCCAAATCCGATTTTCTCTTTTCTTGATCTAAATTAATATAAATTAAACTTATTTAATCAAATATTCAATCAAATTCATTTAAAAACACATAAATAGACAAATTACACTTTTGCCCCTAACATTTTACACTTTTAGCAATTTAATCCAAAATTCACAAAACACAAAACAAACATAATTTTCCCACACCATGCTTTGGCCGAATACTCCCCATACACATATAAGTCCCCAAATTTCATTTATATCACAATTTAGTCCCTCAATTAAACACTTTGCAAAATTTAACTCTATTTACTCAAATTCTTCAAAAATTCCTATACAAAACTTGTTAATTCATCACATAGCTTTATTTAACATCATCAAACACAAAATTCACCAAGCTATCCACAATGGCAAACTCAAAATATACATCAATATCAAAAATTCAAGCATGGATCGGGTAGTATTCGAAGCAACGATCTCAAAATCGTAAAAATTAACAAAAATCGAAACCAAATTCACCTTGAATCAAGACCAACAATGGCCGAATATGGCTTTCTTCTTCTTTTTCTTTTCTTTAATTAGTTTTGGTCACTAACAACAAAAATGAACACTTTTTCTTTTACTTTATGTTTTCATATTATAATAACATTTTATTAATTTACAAATTTAACCTTTAAATATGAATATAAAACCTTATATTAAAAGTCCACTACCGTCCATTTAATTCCTAATGGCTTAATTGCAACATAAGTACATCATATTATAAAGACAAGTTCAATTAGGCACTCACACATTTGACCACTAAATTTTTATTTTACGCGATTAAGCCCTTTTATTTAATCGGACAACCAAACGACAAAATTAAAACATGAAAAATTACACACACAATAATTCAGTCATAATTAATGCTGAAATAATATTAAAATATTTTTTCTGACTCAGATTCGTGGTCCCGAAACCACTATTCCAAATAGGGTCTAAATCGAGCTGTTACAACTTGGTTATGTGTCATATTTGATTTGGCAAAAAATGTTGGCTTATTTTGATGAATGTTCATTTTGTATAAGGCTATTAAAAATTGGCTAAAATTGGTCATATTGGTAAGCATATGTTTATGTCATGCATGAATATGATAAATAGCATGATTTGAAATGGTTAAGTGTGATGTTGTACATGACGGTTGTGATATGTGAATGTTGAGTGACGTCTTAGATGAGGATGTTTGATTGCTAAATTATGCCATGCTAGGTAATGTTAAAATTGGTATAAGTGTGATTGTGTTTTAGGGTGGCAAATGACTTGGTAGATAGCCTTATTTTTGTCCACATGGGTAGACACACGGGCGTGTGTCTAGGTCGTGTGTGACACACGGTTTGCCCTATGGGCATGTGAATAGGCCCTGTGTCCCTTGCAACTTAATTTTGAGAAATAGAATGCCCAGTGTGGAGCACATGGGTGGAGACATAGACGTGTTTCTCGACCGTGTGGACAGCACAGCCTGGAACACGGGTGTGTGCCTAGGGCTTGTGAAGTCTACACCTTAAATGCGAAAATTAAATTCGCCACACGGCCTAGCACACGAGCATGTGACTTGGCCTTGTGACCTTATTTTACTGATGACGTCATAAATTAAGAGTTACACGGGCTAAGGATACGGGCGTGTCCTGAGCCACACGGGCGTGTGTGGCCACACGGCCTACTCACATGAGCGTGTGACTCTCTAAAACATGAAAATTTTTTTAAGTGTTCCAAGGTTTTCGATTTAGTCCCAAACCACCCCCGATGTATGTTTTGGGTCTCGTAGGCCCGTATAAGGGACGATATGTATATGTATGAATGGTTTTATTTTGAATGAAATTTTATGGCCCGGTTTTGTACGATTGTTTATGTTAAAGTTTGATAATGCCTCGTACCCTGTCCCGCATCGACTCGGGTAAGGGGTGCTACACGAAAAGTGTGCAAGATCAGTGCATTGACTTGGGTACACAGTTGCCATTATTTTTACAATCATTCTAAACCATATTTCGTTCATTCTTTACATTCATGGGTATACTTTTTTCGAACGAGTACGAGTTCGTCCAACATCATTTCTACAAAATGTTGGATAACTTGCACTTCATCAACAACGCCGGTGCAGACTACCTCGCCAACATACCCTTCGAACAATAGACACAATCGCATAACTGGGGACTACAGTACAGGCACCTGACAACAAACCTATCAGAATGCATCAATTCCGTATTGAAGGGGACACGTCATTTTCTAAAACCTCGGTTGTCAAAGAAACATATTTTGACTTGGTAGCCTTATTTCCAAAGTGGGCTATGGCATATGTTGGACAAATAGTGGGTGGTCATGTTTGGTGTGAAGATGTCATAAAAGAAATTAGAAGAAATGCAAAGAAAGCAAACATGATATACGTAGTATGTCACTTGCAGCCAAACTTGAGATTTCGGGTCATAAAGTATGCTAGGCCCGACCAAGACATGTTAGGGCCATCATACCGTGTTAACCTACCAAAAAAGACTTGCGGTTGTGGGAGATTCCAGACATTTTGATTCTCATACACACATGTAATTACTGCATGTGCAAATTTACGAATAGGGTACACATATTATATTAACAATTTGTACAGACTGGAACACATGCACAATGTATAGAGATCTGAATTCCCACCCTAATTATAGGATCTTTAGAACCTGGTGTTTATACCCCCTAATTGATTCCCAACCATTGAGGTTGTTGTGATAGTTAATAGAGTCATTGGGGATGTGAAAGCTAGAGCATTTAATACACCTGCAATAGCGAGTATCGGTACCAGATAAAAAGGTATCAATAGTTTTTGCAATAAAATGCTAAATTTAGTGACCGTTGGAGTTCAACTATTGATACCAAAGCAGTTTTTATCGATACTTTACGAAAATGTATCAATATCGTATCGATACTTTGTTGATTTTATGAAAAAAAAAATGTCATTTCAGTATTGTTTATTTGAAGGGTATTGATATTTCAAAATTATCGATACTTGGCTAAAAAGGTATCTATACTTTTTGGCCTGAAGCAATTTCAACTTATTTGAAAGGTATTTTGACTTGATAAAACGATAGAAGACCTTTTTATTTAGTCAAAATCATTTTAACTTGATTTTAAGTTATTTCAAAAATTTTCTAAGAGTTCAAAAAAGATTTTTACAATTTTATCTCTTAGACTTTAATATGAAAATTTATTTTATAAGTTTTTATTCAATTTTAAATTTTATTAAAAAAATGTTGTCATTTGTTATATCAAAATATATTTTCAAATAAATCTTGGTTTAACAATCTTCCCCTTTTTGATATAACAAAATATTTAGTAAATTTTTTTTTGAATAATTGCTTCCCCTTAATAAAAGTTATTTTGAATTTAAGGCCAAAATAAAAATTGACATACAAATTGACATTCATTTTTACTTTAAGGAAAATGGTCACATAGTTTGCATAATTTGCATATGGTTAGCATAATAGCATAAAAGTAATTAATCAATCAATTGAACACCTTGTTAAATCAAATGGCAAATAAAGCTTAAGGACAGAAGTGATTAGTTGAACATAATAGATAGATAAAAGTGAATGGTCAATGAACTAAAACATTAGTGTATCTTAAAATACCAATAAAGAAATAGTGTGTGTAACACCCCTTACCCGAGACCGTCGCTAGAGTCGAGCAGGAGGCAATACTAGACTATTATCTTACTAATTCATGGCATAAAAAGTTTGCTTTTTAAAATTAATTCACTCACATTCACCCAAATCCCTAAAAAGGGCCCTCGAGGCCCTAAATCATGCAATTGAAACGGTTCGGGACAAAACCGAGAATATTAAAAAATTTTCGATTACTTACGCAAATCAAAACAATTCATTTGCACTATTCATAATAAATCTGTCCACTTCCGCCACAGTTACTAATTTAATTATAACTCGAGTTACGAAACTCTAAATTTAAATACGTAAATTTTCCCTGAAGCTAGACTCATATATCTTCTTACCATAATTTTTCCAGAATTTTTGGTGTGGCAGTTTATTAGTTAAAAGTTCCCCTGTCTCACAGTCCCACTGTTCTGACCTCTCCTTACAAAAAATCCATTATCTCTTAGTACAGTTTTCATTTAGTGTTTCCACTTATTTCTAATGAAAATAGAATCACTAAGGAATCTATACATATAAATTATGACTCATAATTCTTTTTATGGAATTTTTAGTACATTTCTAAAATTAGAACAGGGGATCACGAAATCCCTCTGAACCAGTCTCACAAGAATTTAAATATCTCACAATACAGACTTCCTTTGCTTTCCATGTTACTTTCCTATGAAAATAAACTCAATAAGATTTAATTCTATATCTCATTCACCATTTAATTCCATTGCTACAATTTTTATTGATTTTTCAAATTCACGTCACTATTGCTGTTACAAAACTGTTTCATGGCCAACTTTTCCTCCTTATCATTTCTTTGCATAAACTATGATTTAGACATACATAACAGGAAAAATGTTCTTATTTAGCCATTTCAATAGCTAATCATCATCAAGCATTTACATACCATACTTAAATCATATTATAAAGACATACACACCAAATGGCCAAGTCCCTATACATGCCATAACTCAAAACATTTCAAACTACAAAATACCGAGATAGCCTTTGATAGTGTGAGACGAACTCCGACGTCCTTTTGATCCCCGAATTAGCTTGGCTACACTATAAAAGAGAGGAAAGAACATACACACCAAATGGCCAAGTCCCTATACATGCCATAACTCAAAACATTTCAAACTACAAAATACCGAGATAGCCTTTGATAGTGTGAGACGAACTCCGACGTCCTTTTGATCCCCGAATTAGCTTGGCTACACTATAAAAGAGAGGAAAGAAAAGGAGTAAGCTACAATGTTTAGTAAGTTTACAAATAAAAAAATGACAACATTCACCAAATATAAATATACTCATTACACCATCAACAACAAAATCTTTATTTTACTTCTCCACTTACTCTTTAACTTTCCTGTTTATCATTCCTTTACCTGAACTTTCTTATAACATAGCCTGTATATTAGCCCGATAAACCGTTTGGAATACTAAGGGTACTTGGGTTTTCCTGCCTGATAATAGCCTGCCAATGCCATGCTCTAGGCATGGTCTTACATGGGATGTTCCCTGTCCTGCCATAACCATATATCTGATATGGACTTACATGGGATGTTCCCTGTCTTGCCAAAGCCATATATCTAATATGGACTTACATGGGATGTTCCTTAACCGTCTCAACCTACCAATGCCATATGTCGGATATGGACTTACATGGGATGTTCCTCAACTGTCTTAACCCAAAATACCATACATCTTTAAAGTTCAAACGGGGCTTTCTGATACTTTTTCTCTGTTATTTCATCTTTAATTCAACTTGAAATATTCTCATAAAATAAATGTATATATGCTGGAAATTAACAATATTAATATAAAATATCGAAATTGTAACACCCCAAACCTGGCCCAGACGTTATGGCCAAATCTGGTGTGTCATATGGACGATGAATTACACATCATTCTTTAAAATATACATTTATGGGGAGTTTGCAAAATCGTTGTTAAGAGTTTGGAAAGAAAACAAGTCATTCAATTTATGAAAGTCCTATCCAATACCAATTTAGAGTTTATTTCTTTAGAAGATCTTATTTGTTGTTAAGTTATCCATTTGATGCATGTGACATATTTTGAAAACGTTGATTTATTTGAAAATAAAAACCCGTGCAGCCTAATTCTATCAATTTTAAGCAAGTTATAATTAAATAAATAAAAATCAAAATAAAAATAAAATACTTAAAGAGCGGCCTTATTACAAATTAAAAACCCAAAAGAAAATAGATTAAGAAAATACTAAAATAAATAATTTTAAGAAAACTTTAATCGAATGTAGTTCACATGGCCACTTCGAATCCCTCCAGCTCCAAGTCCTCTAAGGTTGGGGCTCACCTGCATAGATCAAAAGAAAGGGGTGAGTTTGCGAAAACTCAGTGTGTAAGCAAAACCCAACCAGAGTCTAGATCAGTTCAAGCTTAACTGGGCCTAAGCCCTATCCAGATACAGTATTAACTGGGCCTTAGCCCTATTCAGTAAGTAGTGATTAACTAGGCCTTAGCCCTATTCAGAAATCAGTGTGGCCCTTAGGCCCATTTGTGACAGCTCTAATTTGACCCTAGTTGGGAAGTGGTTTCGGGACCACTAAACCGAGTCATAAAAGAAATTTAGTAATAAATTCTATGCCCATCGTATGTGAAGTAGCATATGTGAAGTGTTGATGCTTTAATTTTATTATTTGCATGTAAAAATTTTGATAAAGGACTTATGTGAAAAATAAAAAATAAAAAAATGGGGTGAAGGAATTGTGATGACCGATTGTAACATGTTTTCTTTAGGAAGGGCTTGCATGTTAATTTCACCAAATTAGCATAAGTGGCCGGTCATGTGATGCATAATTTATATTATATGTGTGGTTTATTTAGATAAAATAATAATTGGTGATACTTTTATAATAATAAAGTTAATAAAGTAATAAAAAAAGAGAATGGTGAAAAAACCAAAGTCACCTTAGTTTGTTCTTCATTACCGTTTGTAAGAGAAAAATGAGCTAGGGAGAAGAACCATCTTCGGTCATTATAGTTTTCAAATTAAGGTAAGGATTTTTGTTAATTCCCTTTGATTGTTGTGGATTTTGGTTGATAGTTAAGCTCATAGCATAACCCATGGATTATTTTGTTTTGTTTTGATGGTGATAGTTGTATTCGGCCATTGTTGAATTAAGGGAGAAAAAAAATTAAGCTTTTGAGTTTTGATGTTAAAGTTTACATTTTAGAGTACTTGGGGGTGGATATGAGGTTAAATTCATGTTGATATGTCTTAATATTTTGGATTATGCTATGTGTGCTTCTTGAACAAAATTATGGACATTCGGCCATGTCCTTTGAATGATAAAAATATACGTTTGATGTTTGATTGAAGTTTTTTTTATAAAGTTAAGCTAAGGTTTGGGATTAAATGTGTTGAAGACAAGTTAAGTTAGTTGAGTAATAATAGATATTAAGTTTGGATTTTTATGAGATTAGATTTAAGATGAATTAGTAGCATTCGGTCACTATAGAGAAACATGAAATTCTTGCTAGTTTTCATAAAGACTTGTAAAATATCTATAATGTGTGAGGGTTATGTTCTTATAGCCGAATGGAAATTTGGTTTTGGTAAGTTAAAAGAAAAAGGGGTTTCGGCCCTAGCTTTACTAATAAAATTTTGGATGTTGGTTGTACAAAAGAGATAAGTTATATGAATGTGTTATGTATACGACGGAATGTGGTAAAATGTTTAGCTTAAGTTTAGAAGACGGACTTTGAATACTAGTCCATGCTTGGACATATGGCCGAATGGCCTAAATGTGTATGCATTGAGAGGGTTGAATTTTAATGTACGTATAGTTATGATTAATATGATGTTTTAAGGATTATGTGTGATACTCATGTGTTTATAAATGTGAGAATGAATATGCTTTAATACTTCAAGGATATTCGGTCGCATAATTGTTAATAAGGTAAATCTTTGTTTTAATATTTAGCTCAAGAACAAAGGGCATCAATCTCGGATAGGGGAAAAGCGAAAGTAAACGAATAACCAGGTACAATCGTTCGAAAACTTTTGAGGTAAGTTTTAAGTAATTAAGTTAGCATAAAAAAAAAGTAGTATGGCATGTTAGAAGTGTATGAAATGAGTCACGACTCAATGACCTTAATTTCTTTAAATTTGTTTGTAATATGAGTTATGTGTAAGCATATAGCCGAAAGATCTCTAGAAAATAAGTTAGGAAAAATTAGATGGATATGTGGTCCTTGTGTGCATATAGACCAAATGCTAAATGAAAGTTATATATATATATATATATAGTATGTGCTCATATGCGAATTGAGCAAATGAAATGCTATTGTGATATGAAATTTGGATATGTATACTTGATCTATAAATGTGCATAAAGATTCAGTGATGTATCCGGGTTTAGTCCCGAAGGGCATTTGTGCCAGTGATGTATTCGGGCCTAGTCCCAAAGGGCATTTGTGCCAGTGTTGTATCCGGGCTTAGTCCCGAAGGGCATTTGTGCCAGTGATGTATCCGGGCCTAGTCCCAAAGGGCATTTGTGCCAGTGTTGTATCCGGGCTTAGTCTTGAAGGGCATTTGTGCCAGTGATGTATCCAGGCTTAGTCCCGAAGGGCATTCGTGCCAGTGTTGTATCCGGGCTAAGTCCCGAAGGGCATTAGTGCTAGTGTTATAACCGGGCCAAGCCCCGAAGGCATTTATGTTGGAAATACTTGATTTCTACAGTAATAATCTTAACTAATGTGCTTACTACCCTAAGTTATTTAGGTAAGTACTTCACACTTGTTTGTTAATTTGATTTGTTTTAGATTGTGAATATACATTGGATAGTGATGCTCTGGCCATTGTTTGAGATTATATGAAAGTCTATAATCTACTTACGATATATGAACTTCGATTCTAGTGGTATTAGGATGAGATTGGCTTTGAGCATGTGAGTATATATGGTTGAAGTGTGAAGTAACATGTATATGTGAAATTGCGTTTATGTAATAATTTAGCCAAGTAATTGCATTGAATGTATTCGACCAAATGATGAAGCTTGTTAGATAAAAAGAATTATCTATGTGATATGAATTTTTCTGTAAAGAAAAAAAATTTGAAATGATATGAAATGATCAATGGTAGTATATTTAGTTATGATTACATTCGGCCAAAGAGGAGATGACAATCTTTAAGACTATTATGCTTTGATTTTTTTTGACTTTATTGCTTAAGACTTACTAAGCATAGAAATGCTTACTCTGTTGCTCTTAATTCTTTGTTTTTTTAGATCTCATTCGTTAGCTATGGTCTCGGGAATCTCAAGATCGAAGTCATCCACACTATCAAAGCTCTTTCAGTACTTAGTAGCTAAACTTTGAAAATGGCATGTATAGACTTGACTTTTGGTTTATGAATTAATATCTTTTGATGATATGTATATATACGTGTATAGCCATGCGAAAATGGCTTGCTAAGTTACTTCATATTCACATATAGTTTTATGGTTGATGACGTCGGTTGTAAATGAATGTGAAAGTTATGTGTATATGGTTTTAATGCTTGATATTTTGGGTCTATTGAAATTGATGTTTTGAGAGTAAATATTGGTTGTATGAGATTAAGATGGCATTCGGCATTCCTCATTCTAATGTTGGACATGAATGCTTGAAATGTTTGATAACTGTAGTCGGTTGTGATCGTTTGTCTAGGTCAAAAAGGTTGTGGTAAAAAGGCATTGAAATATGATATACGAATACTTAAAATGACTTGAGTTTAAGTACCTTTGGGATGACATGTTTGTATTTGCATTTTCGGCTAAGTGGTTAAAATGGTGCCTTGGTTAAATTTAAAATTTTTACCATGAATAGTAACCATTAATTAAGGCATAACTAGTTCAATGTATAATTGTTATGTTTGCACAAATTTTTTAGATTAAGAGTGCTTGAAGCTTTATGCAAATAGAATTTAGTGTTAGTATGTGTTTGTCTTGTAATGCCTCATAACCCTCTGGCAACGGGCACAGGTTAGGGGTGTTACACCATTACAGTAACAGATCAGAAAGTTATGCATGTATGCAAAGCCCAGCCCAATTCAGCCCTACACACCACCCGTACTAGCCCTACACACCATGTGGGGAATAACTCAACCCACCCAGCCCTACACACCACAGTCACAGCTTAGCTGCTTAATAAGATAATGTGGCCAAGCCACTAAACAGTAAAATGAGGCAAAGCCTCTAACAGTAGATGTGGCATTGCCACTTAGCACTTCCTCTATCAAAACCCATTCCCATGCAACAGTGTAAATAATGACATGGCATACAGTGAACAATTTTAATTTAGCATGCAATACAGTCAATCTTAGCCTTAGGGATAAAACAGTCCTTTAGCACCTAGGGGTAAAACAATCATTTTCCACCCTTAAGGGGTATTTCAATAAATTTACCAGTTTTTAGGGTTTCATGCTCATTACAGTTTGTTAACAGTCTTAGTGGCATCTAGTTAACTTATTTAGTGGCATCTAGTTAACTTATTTAGCCCATTTTATCAACTTAGAGTTATCAGGCCCTAAAACCTCGAATGGGCCCTATGGTGTCCACTAGCTATTACGGCCCCTTAAGCCCAAATTTATGTCTATTTTAGCAGATTTATCACTCAGATTATAAGAATACACTTACCGCCCGATTTCACCCATATGGCCCGTAAGCCCATTGGGCCCAAATTTAGCCCTTCGAGGCCCAAATTTTCCAACGTGCATGAAATCACGTACACATCATCCTTACCGTTTATGATTATAGATTTTACCTATTTAACCAAACCACGAGCGCTCGCACGCTCGCAAGCCCTTGAAATGCCGAAATTTAGGCCGGCTTTTTGGCTTTTGCCGATCCAGTCTACTAGTAGGTGTCGATTACACGCCTGTTTTGCGATATAGGCTGAAATCCCTCGAGCGTTTATCCTACAATGGTTTAGGTCACACTGTTAACTACAATAAAAAAAATCAATCTAACTATCAACTTACCATATTCGGCCAACATCATCTAAGGCCCTTGAATACTTACCTTTGTTGAAACAATAACTAGATCTAGATCTAGATCGCTCCAGTAGTCCTAGCCTTCAATACTCCTCGACGGACAGCCTCTATTCCACACTAGCACATAAGAACCCGAATGAGAAGACTAATATGAGTCATAGCCACAATCGATAGTTACCCTAAGGAACGAGGGTTTTCGGCTTTCCTTGAATTACCAAATTACGAAAGAGGGAGTTTTAAACACTTACCACCATTTTGTACTGCCAAAGAAGAGTATCCGAATACCAGCCTATTCCAAATCTGTTGTAGATCTAACCAAAACATGGGTAGAGAGTAGATCCAAGTGATTTCAGCTTTTGGACCTATCCTAGAGTATGTTTATTTCAGTTTAAAAGAAAAATAGAAGAAGAGAAGTTCACGAAGTAAAAGAAATAATTGTCAGTGAGATGAGAGGTTTGAGATTCGGCTCTTGAAAAATTAGCAATGGGAAGAAGTTTGGTTAAGGTGAAATCAGCAACAAGGTTTGAGCAATGGTTACTTTAATTGGTGGAGTGAAAAAGATGAAAAAAAGAGTGACGAAAGAAGAGGTGAATTCGGCTTTGAGAAACAAAAATAAAGAAAGGGGTTTTAGCTTTGGACAAATCGGCACAAGGAGAATGTGGAGATCTAGTTTTCGGTTTTTGGGAAAAAGGAGGAAGAAAAGCAAACTAAAGGCACTATACTTATTCGGCCAAAGGAAATAGCCCCTAATTGCCAAATTCTGAAGGCTTAACCTCTACAAATGTCGGCACAAACCACCCTAATTGTCCAAAGTGAAAATGCCTAACACCCTAGCCGAATATGCTAAACCAAAGTCCCTCGGCCGGCCAACTCTTGCTTCCATTTGAAAACCCTAAATTTTCTCCTCCTTATCCTCTTTGATTCAATCCCTTGAGCCATTAAAACACCTCCCTCCAGATTTTAATTTGAATTCCACCACCTACCTTACTCATGCATTAAAAAATAAAACCTCCCATTGCTTACCAAGAGACTTGAACCTTAGCTCTTGCACAGCTTCCACACGCCACCCTTGTCTTCTAAGTGGCGTTACATTGCCATCCTACCACTAGCTCACTTGTGTCTTAATTTACCAACATTTTCTTAAAAGCCCACTTAATCAGAGCCCCTTCTCCCTTAAGATCAAGATTTTAAAATTCTACCAAGTTTTAACTTAAGCTTGGGCCTTCTAAAGGCCTACTAACACACCCAAACATAATTTAACACATCCGGACAAGCAAAAAAATTTAAGTTCACACAAAATCAAAAAAATGTCTAAAATGAGGGCGTTATAGAAATATTGCATTTATTTATCGTAAACTTACCTCAGCGCAAAATGCAATCAACTTGACAACTTAATCTTCTACCTTTTTCTTTCCTCGGTCTATCCCCAAATTTTGTTCTTCTTGATTATGGAGCTTGGAAGCTTGAAACAAAACCTAGCTATGGAGACAATATGAGTTTCGACCCTTGAAGAAGATGATAGCAATTTTGACATCTTTTTCCCTTTTAATTCATTTTAATTACCAAATGACTAAAATGCCCTTCATTAAAAACTTTGGTTATTTCTACCTATGTATGTCCATTTTTTCCATGAAAACTTAATGGTATAATTACCATTTAAGGACCTCTACTTCAAATTATGCTCTTCAATTAAATCCGTTAACATCTAGAACTCATATTTATCAAATTTTGTAATTAAGCCCTAATAGGCAAATTAAACATGCAATTCATAAAAATTTCTATCAATACTTTAACACATGTATCTAATCACTCGCTAAATCATAAAAATTTATTGGAATAAACTTTTCTATCTCAGATTCATGGTTTCGCAACCAGCATTCTATTTAGGCCCTATTTTGGGATGTTACAATGTGCAAGAAAACATGGACATAAGTATGAAAAAAATGTAGGTGCAAATGTTATGAGTATGAAATGAATGGAAATGAAAAATTCTAATCATTATAAGGAGGAGAAAAGGGAGGATTCGAAGGAAAATGAGCAAAGAGAGATGCCATTTGCATCTCTAATGTGGATAGCTGAGAATTAATGTCTTCCCTATGAGATCGAACCTCATATCTAAGTCCTTGAACATCATTGCTCAAAGAATGGATAGCATCAAGGATGGCACTATTGATCTCAGGTGAAGGTTGAGAGGCTTGAGAGGACGAAGCCAGAGGAGGAACATGTTTGGATGAAGGAACATGATATAGTGTTGAAAAGTCTTCAAAAGCGGCATCGATGTCATCAACTTCATTTCCTGCTAGATAGTCACTCTTAATCCACATACCAGTGGTGGCATCATAATGATATCTCGCTTGCTGAAGGGCCTCATAACTAATAGGTTGGTTAGAAATAATGTGGGTGTCTCCATGAGTGCTAATGATTAACCTCCTAAAAAGATATGACAAAACATGTGCCATAAGAAAGGGTGATATTTGTATTCATCCCTCTCCCGATAGCCTTAGTAATGTCATTAAACATGATGAGGGTGAGGTCGGGACACCTATCAGATTTAAAACAATCGAGCCACCAATAATCGGTGTTTCGAAGCTTAGCATGTTTTTGAATAGGGCAAAGGTTCCAAGTTATGATTAAGTGGAGGAAACGATCATGAAGGTTAAGTTCAAATGCTGATCTAGACTAAATAAAAAGGGTAGGAATAAAATGACCCTTTTCATCAGAGTTACCTCTGGGAAGCAAATGAAGATAATCGCCAAACTCTTCTAAGGGAAGACGTGCAAGAGGTTTTCATTAAAAAACAAGTGATGGTTATAACGGTGTCATTGGACTCATCATGTTCAAGTTTGGAATTAAAAAAAAATTCTCGAATAAGATTATAATAAGTCAGTGAAGATATATTTAGAAAATCTATCCAACCACAATTTGCAAAATAGAGAGATAGACAAAATTAATACCCTCTAACATGGCTATATCCACTTTCCTAGACTCTCAAACTCTCTTAGATGCATACTTTCTAACAAAGTGGTCATGAGAGGCATCATTAAAAGATAATATAAGGCTACTAAGTTATTGGGAAGAAGATGCACCGGTTCTAGGCCTTTTATTAGGAGTCATTATATCTATTTAAACACTTAGAAACACTAAGGCTTTAAAAAAAAGTCTTTGGGGAATTTTAACAAACACTTGGTGGGAAAGGGTTTAGGGTAAAAATTTTAAGGAAAACTGTAGAAATAGGTAACCTCCTACAACAAACTACAATATATATTTCTCAAAACGACCCAATAGTTTATCAAAAATCAATATTTTAACTTACATTGCATAAAATCAAAAGTTTTAGGGGTTACCTTAAAAGTGTGGAGAACTTGAAAAATCTGGAGCAATGTTGGAAAAATCTTGATGCAAAAGTGTTTGGGAGCGTTTGAGTGCCAAGATTTTGTGAAAAATATCAAAAAAAAATTTAAAAATTTTAGGAAAGGGGAATAGGGATTTTGAGAAAAGATGAGAGGAGTTGGGGATTTTTAAAAACTATTTTGAAAGTAGTGTGCATATCCATTTAAAAACTTGTGGTATCGATAATTTTTTATGAGTATCGATATTTTTATAGAAGTACCAATAATTTTTAAATGGTATCAATACCAAACTACGATTCTATTTTCCAAGTGCAGTGAAAATTGCGAAATTGAGATTTTTGAGTCTTAAGGGTTCCTAAAGGTCCTAAAATGACTCTAAGATCATACCTAAAGGTTTCATATGCATGGAAATGAAAAATGTAAGCATAATACATATAATGCATGAACCAAACTTAGATCTTAAAGAAAAAACACTAAATTAGTAACACTAAGGCTAATTTAATAAGTTCAAAAACATCACAAGAGTAAGTCATGCTAGATAAATAAGGTCGAAATAGATCACATAACCACATAAAACTCCCCCTATCTTTTTGCATATTAGGGCCATAAAAATCATGTATAGACACTTTTGCAATCATTTTTAAATCCTAAAACATTTTGAAAAATAACAGAGTGCAAAAGTTAATTTGAACACAAAATTAAGGTAAGGTAGAAATACCTAATTCTCTCGTAAGTGTCCAAAATCTTTGTCTAATGGTTTTGTAAGAATGTCAGCTAATTGGTTCAATTTGTCTGTATACTCTAGAACTATTTCACCCTTTTGGACATGATCTCTAATGAAATGATGTCTTATTTCAATGTGTTTAGTCCTAGAATGTTGGATAGGATTTTTAGTGAGACAAATAGCACTAGTACTATCACACTTGATAGGAATGGTATCTATATCAATTCCATAGTCCTTAAGTTGTTGTCTCACATATAAACCTTGAGCACAACAACTATCAATAGAAATATATTTTGCTTCGGTGGTAGACAATGCAACACTATTTTGTTTATTTGAAAAAAATGATATTAGCATGTTGCCTAGGAATTGACAAGTACCGGAGGTGCTTTTCCTATCTAATTTGCATCCTCTAAATTCTACATCCGAGAATGCATGCAATCTAAAGGATGAGTCTCTAGGATACCAAAGGCCTAAATTGGGAGTGTCTCTGAGGTATCTAAAGATTCTCTTAAGGGCTTATAAATGTGATTTCTTAGGACAAGATTGATAAATAGCACACAAAGATACACTAAACAAAATGTTAGGTCTACTTGCGGTAAGATAAATCAAAGAACCAATTATTGGCTTATATAATTTTAAATTAGCACATTTACCTTCCTCAACTTTATCAAGCTTTGTAGAAGGGCTTATAGGTAGCTTGTGATTTGGGAGTGTCTATCCCAAACTTCTTGAGCATTTCATTTATATACTTAGCTTGATTGATGAAGATGCCATCCATTCATTGCTTGATTTGGAGTCCCAAAAAGAAATTTAGTTCTCCCATCATGCTCATCTCAAATTCACATTTGCATTAACTTAGAAAATTCTTGACAAAGAAAATCATCAGTAGAACCAAAAATAATATCATCAACATAAATTTGAACTACTAAGAAATCCATATCTTTTCTTTTAATAAAAAGTATTGTGTCAACCTTCCTTTTACTAAAACCCTTTTCAATAAGAAAATTTGATAACCTTTAATACCAAACTCTAAGAGCTTGTTTCAAACCATAAAAAGCTTTTAAAAGTTTAAAAACATGATTTGAAAATTTTGGATCTTCAAAACCAGGTGGTTTTTCAATAAACATTTCTTTATTTATAAAACCATTTAAAAAAAGTACTTTTTACATTCATTTGATATAATTTAAAATCATTAAAGCATGCAAAAGCTAAAAGCATTCTAATAGCTTACATCCTAGCTATAGGAGCATAATTTTCATCATAATCTATTTTTTTTTTCTCGAGTGTAACCTTGAGCAACAAGTCTAGCCTTTTTCCTCACTATGTTACCACTCTCATCTAGCTTGTTCTTAAAAACTTATTTAGTACCTATATTAGATTTATCATGATGTCTTTCAACTAGGGTCCACACTTTACTTCTCTCAAACTAATTTAACTCTTCTTGCATAACCAATATCCAATATTTATCATTTAATGCTTCTTTGATATTTTTTAAACTCAATACATGAGATAAATGCAACAAAATTACAAGTATTTCTTAGAGAAGATCTAGTAATTACCCCTTTCGGTGGATCTCCTAAAATCTTACCATCCTTCATATAGTTGAGCTATTTTGGACGAGTGACTTCCCTTTCCTCTATTGTAAGCTCCTCTAGAGCATCTTATGTTTGCTCTTGTATCTTTTCACTTGATGATTGATCCATTTTATCATTAGTATTGAAAATTTTTGCATCATCATCATCATCAATACATGAATCCTTTCTAAGAGGAAAGTTAGGATCATAAAAAACACCATGAATAGACTCTTCTACTATTGAAGTTTTTTTTTTTGTTAAACACTCTAAAAGCTTTAGAATTTAAAGAATAACCAAGAAAAATTCCTTAATCACTTTTTTCATCAAATTTACCAAGATTATCTTTGTCATTATTTAAAACAAAACACTTGCATCAAAAAGGATGAAAATAGCTAATGTTAGCCTTTTTATTTTAAAAAAGTTCATATGGAGTTTTCTTTAAAATAAGCCTAATCATAATTCTATTAACAATGTAACAAGTGGTGTTTGTGGCTTTTGCCTAAAAATATTTTGGTAAATTATTTTCACAAAGCATGATTCTAGCCATTTCTTATAAAGTTCTTTTTTCCTCTTAACAACTCCATTTTGTTGAAGGGTCCTAGGTCTAGAAAATTTGTGGCTAATTCCATTAGAGTTGCAAAAATTTTCAAACCCAAGATTTTGAAATTATGTTGCATGGTCACTTTTAACACTAGTGATAGAGTAACCATTTTCATTTTGGTTTATTTTGAAAATGTGATGAATTTTTCTAAAGCTTCATCTTTAGTACTTAAGAAAAGAATCCAAGTAAATCTAGAATAGTCATGAATAAGCATAAAAGCATATTGTTTTCCACCCAAACTTATTGTCTTAATAGGACCAAATAAGTCTATGTGAATTAGTTGAAGAGATCTACGAGTTGATATATATTAATAGGTTTAAAGAAAACTCTTTTACGTTTACCCTTAACACATGCATCACAAACGTTATATAGTTCAAAATGAATTTTAGGTACTCTTCTTATTGAGTCATTTTTAGCTAATTTATGCAATACGCTCATATGCTAGCATGTCCTAGTTTTCTATGCCATAATAAAGAACTATTTTCATTTTTAGGAATAAGTCATATGTTAGATTCATGCAAATCATCTAAATACACCATGCATGTATTTCTTATTCTATGTCTTACAAGCATAATCTTATTAGAAACAATGTCAATAACTTTAAAACCATTAGACTCAAATATAACATTGAGACGTTTATCATATAATTGACTAATACTTAGTAGATTATGCTTAAGACCATTGACATACAAGACATTTTCAATAAGAGTTGAAGAGTTTTTACCATAGAGCCTATTCCTTCAATTTTTCGTTTTGAGTTGTCACCAAATGTAACTTCTCCTACAATTTTTGTAATAAAGTTATTCTTGTCACTGGTCATGTGTCTTAAACATCCATTATCAAGGTACCATGAGTTTTTACTTGATTTGTCCACCTTGAAGCACTACTCTTCTTCCTACAAACATAAAATTAAGCTTTGATTTTTGGTACCTAAATTCTTTTGGGTCCATAAGTATTAGTTCCTATAAATTTGGTCCAATTAGGTATCCATTTAGAAATCAAGTTCTTATCTTGAGAAGTTATGAGTCCTTTAGAGACCCATACACTTTTAATGATTTTTGTTTTATAAAAGTTTTGGGGATATCTATGTTTAAAGAAATTAAAGCTAATTTTAACAAAGTTCTATTTTGAATTTTCTCCTTTTTCAAAAACTTTGTTAGAGTGAGCTTTTTCACTCCTAAGTAAATCAAGTTGCTTTTGATGATCATCATGAACTTTAAAAAGCAAATTATGCAAGTCAAAATTCTTTTTCTCAAAATCTTTTATATTAGCTTGCATATAATTTATTTTACTTTTAGGTTCATGCTTGACTTTGGAGAGTGAATTGTTTTCATCTTTAAGTTTTGAAATAGTTTTTTATATTTTGAAACCATTAATTCAAAATCAAAACCCAACTCATCATAGGCATCTTGTAGCTCATCAAAAGAATAAGAATTTGAATTGGATGAGTTAGAAGTTACCTTAAAGTCATCGATGGCCATAAGGCAAAGATTGACTATTTCTTGATCTTTATTATTCGATGAATCCTCATCACTCCAAGTAGCAACATTACCCTTAAGCTTTTGTTTGCTTGACTCTCTTTTCTTCTATTGAGAACAATCAAACTTGGCATGTCCCGACTTCTTACATTTATAGCATATGATGGGGTCTTTCACTTTAGTAGGTTCAATCTTCAGTCATTCTTTCTTTTGGAATTGCCTTCTTTGTTAGACCTCATAAACCTCTTGAATCTTATTACAAACATAGTCATCTCTTTACCCTCATCCACGTCTTCATTAGAATTTCCTTCTTCTATTGTGAACTTGAGGGCAACACCAACCTTCTTCTTTTCAACTTTTCATTCTCCTTTATTCACTCCATTGAGTCTCATTTCATGAGTGAGTAAGGAACCAATTAGCTCATCTAATGAAAGAGTCTCTAAATTTTTCGCTGTAAGAACCCATTTTTAGCTAAGTCAGAACAGTGGTTTTGGTACCACAAATCTGAGGGCAAAAAATTATTTTAATATTATTTTTAGTGTTTACAGCATGTGAATATATATGTGTGAAAGTTCCGTGGAGTAATTTTATCGTTTGTGTGTTTAATTTGATAAAAGGACTAAATCATATAAAATGCGAAACTTATGTTTTATTAGTTTAAAGTGCTTAATTGCTATGAGCTATTAAATTAAAGATCCTTATGATGAAATTAGACCATTAGTATGTTAGTGGACATTAATAGACATCAATTATAAGATTTTAAATGTTTTATTCTAAGTTTAATAAAGAAATTTAATAAATAAACTAAAGTAAAATAACATAAAACAAAGTGTTCATCTTTTTAGTTCATTCTTACCACTGAAATTGAGAAAAGAAAATAGCCATGGAAGCCATTTAGGGTTTGGCACGTTGTAAGCTCAATAGGTATGTGATTTTAGCTCGGCTTTGATTATTTCTATGTTTTTGTGATCGTTGCGTCTAGTATTAGCTAGCCCGTGCCTCTGATTCTAATATTGTCAAAGATTATGTGAGTTACCATTGATGATTATGTAACGCCCCCACGCCCGAAACCGTCACCGGAGTCGAGCTTGAGGTGTTACTAAACAAAATTTACCATTTTAAACAACTTTACAAAATTTATTTTCATTTTCGGAATAAACTATTTTCTGCATCATGGTCGCTCAAAAAATCATATCTCAAGTTACGAAACTCAAAATCAAGATCCGTAATTTTTATATGAATCTAGACTCATATATCTATTCAGTAATTTTTTTCTAGAATTTTTGGTTGGGCCGATTTGTACAGTTTATTAGTTAAAGTTACCCCTGTTTCAGGACCTGACTGCACTGACCTCTGTTTAATACGAACTACTTTTCTCTCTGCACAAAATTCATATGATTATTCCGTTTCCTTATCTTGAAACTAGACTAACTCAGGATTCCATACATATAAAGTACACCTCTTAACTATTTTTTTACAATTTATAGTGAATTTTCAAAGTTAGAACAGGGGAACCAGATATCGTTCTAGCCCTGTCTCACTAAAATTCAAATATCTTATAACGTATAACTCCTTTACCTATTTCGCTTCTTCCATTTGAAAGTAGACACAATAAACTTCAATTTCATAACTAATCCATCACCAAAATCGATTTTTATGATTTTTAGCAAATTTTCAAACTCACGTCAGTGTTGCTGCAATGTTCTGTTTTATGGCTAATTTCATTTTCATAAAAGCTTCCATGTACTATTTAACCTATTATCCTTCCATGACATCAAACATAATTTATATTAGCCATTTCAATGACTCATCATTGTCAAGCATTTCCTCAACCAAAACACCATCATATCACAAGATTATTTACACAAAGTAGGAATAGTGCTATACATGCCATACTGAGTTTTACAAGCCAGTTACCAAAAAGTCCTTTGGATAGTGTGATCGAGCCTTCGACCTATCCCGATTCTCGAGCCGGCTTGTCCAAAACTACAATGAATGAAAAGGAGGGAGTAAGCATAAATGCTTAGTAAGTTCACATGCAAATAACAAGTAACATAACAAAGTCAGTATGCCAAACAACATTAGCATAGTATCACCAAAACATATGTCACAATTCTAATCATCATACTTCATCTTACCACATTTTTGTTGATGTGTCGAGTTTCAACCCGAGGGTTAAGTACATACCTGTCCAATATGGCCATTTCTCAGCATTACCGAATTGTCACTTACATCATGAGGGCCTTTCCATTTCACTTGAATTTTACCCGTTGAACACATTGGAATACAACTCGGATACACGGATCATTTGCACATAAGTGCTATATATGTAATCAATCAGTCATGTAACCCGCCCATAAACGAACTCGGACTCAACTCAACGAGCTCGCACGTTCGCATCCATAAGTGAACTCGGACTCAACTCAACGAGCTCGGATGCCTAGTTACATCTCACGAACTCGGACTCAACTCAACGAGTTCGGACATTTGCATCCATAAGTGAACTCGGACTCAACTCAACGAGTTCGGATGCCCAACCATCCTAGTGACATGTCACTTGTATCCTAATCTATTCCTAAGGTTCAAACGGGATTTTCCTCGAACACATATCCTCGCCGTCTTCCGTAGAATACCGAAACCAATACTCGGTAGCAATTTACTTTTAACAAGTAGCACACTTAATTTACATTAATTTTGAAAACAACCACAAAGCATATATTTCATGATAAAAATTCAGCATATCATATAATTAACATCAATTAACTTAAAAATAACAATTATGTTACATTATTTACACATGAACTTACCTTGGTACCAAAATACAAAGATTTTGCAATTTAGTCTGCAATCTTTTCTTTTCCTCGATTGAGGTCGATTCCACGTCTTTCTTGATCTAAAATAACACATTTAGCTTTTTTAATACTCACATTTTCAAATTAGTTCTTAATTCAAATTTTGGCAAAATTACAATTTTGCCCCTAAACTTTTGCATATTTACACTTTTGCCCCAAAGCTCGGAAATTAAATTTTATTTCAAATTCTTATGTTTTAGGACATGCTGATCATTTATTTGCTATTAGCAAGCTCAAATTCCCACTATAATACATACTTATGCACAATATGTACTTTTACCGATTAAGCCATTTTGTTCGTTTTTACTTAAAACCGAGTAGCACAAGTTGTCTAACATAATTTAAAACCTCACATTCTATCATAAAACATCAAAATAAACAAATTTCACCTTGGGTATTTTTCCAAATATGAACCCTAACTTAAAATATTGCTAACATAAGCTTTATCGAGCTACCGGGATCTCAAAAACGTAAAAATCATTAAAAACGGGGCTTAGAATCACTTACTATGAAGCTTGAAAGTTGAAGAAACCCTAGCTATGGAGAGAGCAAAATTCGGCAGCAACTAAATGAAGGAGATGATGAATTTTGTGTTATTTTTCCCTTTTAATTCATGTTAATAACCAAATGACCAAAATGCCCCTCCTTACTAAACTTTCAAAAATTCCTTCCATGTCCTAATTTTGTCCATGAACTTAAAATTTGTCTAATTACCATTTAAGACCTCCTAATTAATATTTCAAAGCAATTTCATACTAAAAACTTCTAGAATACAAGTTTTGCAACTTATTCGATTTAATCCCGAACTTCAAATTAAGCACTTTACGCTTGGAATTTCTTCACGAAATTTTCACACCATCATAAAATCATATCATAAACATCAAAATAATTATAAAATAATTATTTCTACCTCGGATTTGCGGTCACGAAACCACTATTCCGATTAGGCCCTAATTCGGGATATTACAGATTATATGTGTTTTTAAATGTTTAATGTTGAAATATGAAAGTTGGTGTTAGATATACTAGTTTTATAAAGTGATTTTTAGTGAAAATGCAAAATAAGGATTAAATTGTGAAATGTGTAAATTGAGTGGTTGAAAGTGAAATAAATGAAAGTTATGGGCTGCTAGGGACCTTATGGTAATTCGACTAAGCATGGGTATATTAAAATTTGTATGAATTTTCATAAGGACTAATGTGCAAAAATGTGAAAGTTTAGGTGTTAATGTAAAAATATACCTAAATGTGTGATTTGGATTAAATTGAATAGAAAGATAATTGAATAAGTTGAATTTGATATTATTTACATCAAGAAAGACAGAATTCAAATCTAGACCAGTGGAAAACCAAGGTTATCGATTAATCGACTTATTTAGTCGTTCTACCTATGAGGTAAGTTTGTATGTGATAATTTCATTATAAATGTATGTTAAATGCTTTGATATTGTATAAATTGTGATTATGACATTACGAATAATGTATAAATTATGAATACGACTTTATGAGATGTGATCGACCGAGATTCGACAAGTGAAAGCCCCGTACAAACCTTTGGAATATTATAGGATACAAATGTCACGATATTAGGGTTACTGAAATGAGATTACGTGTAAGACCATATCTGGGATATGGCATCAGTATGATATTCGTGTAAGACCATGTCTGAGACATGGCATTGATATGAGATTCATGTAAGACCATAGCTGGGCTATTGGCATTGATATGAGATTACATGTAAGACCATATCTGGGATATAGCATTGTTATTGTGTATATAAGACTCAAGAGTATCCAAATGTATTCTGAATGGTTCAACGGGTAAAGACAGGACGAGGATGAAATTATAAACGATGTAAATCTTACAGGTACGTATGAAGTTTATATGAGAATTGAAAGAAGTATCAAAGAGCAATTCATATGTATTTACGTGGTAAACATATGAAATGTTTGTGTTGGAGGTGTGAAATAGCATATTATGCTTATTTATGCTTTGTTGATTGAATTGTCTATATATATTTCTTATGCTAAGTTTATTTTCATACGATCTTATTAAGCGATGAGGCTTACTTCATGTTATTTTTCTTTGTTTTATAGTGAATTAAAGCTAGCTCAGATCCAAGAGTTGTCAGGAACATAATCGCACTATCAAACATCTATTCTGGTACTTATGAAGTTGTATATATTTGGTATATGGCATGTATAGGCTATATGTGGTATTTTGGTTGTGAATATAGCCATGAGATTTGGCTTGTAAATGATGTTAATGTTGATGTGTGTTTGGTCATTTGAATTGGCTTGATAATGACTATGGTTTGATGAATATAGTAAATTGGTAAATGGTATGTTTTTGTAACACCCCTTACCTGTGCTCGATGCCGGAACAGGGTACGAGGCATTACCAGGCTCAATCACATGTAGACAATCAATTTCAAATCACAAATTTCTGTTCAAATTTAAAACTTTTCATTTATACTCATAATGTCCCTAATATGGGCCTATGAGGCCCAAAATGTATATCAGGAGTGGTTAGGGACCAAACCGAGGACTTTCAAAACCTTTGGGACACAATTAGAATTTCCATATTTTGGAGAGTCGCACGCCCGTGTGGGCAGGCCGTGTGGTCACACACGCCCGTGTGGCTTAGGACATGCCTGTGTCCTCCACCCGTGTAACTCTCTACTTATGATGTCGTCGAACATTCAGGGGCACACGGCCAATTCACACGCCCGTGTGCTGGGCTGTGTCCTTCACACGGCTGAGACACACAGCCGTGTCTCTGCTCGTGTGGCCAAGAAATTGGCTATTTTCCAAGCCATTCTCTACCCTATCATGCCCAAACTTGAGCATAACTTTCGTGATGTATTCCATGACATAACAAAGCTACCAAAATATCCACCACATACTTAGCAATTCATAGCATACATTTTACTCAACCATGAAATGCATCTTTGTAAGCTTATAACATAGCAAATTTATTGGCCACATTGAATGGCATTATACAACAATAAACTTCAAATATCATAGGCCAATATTTTAGACCAACTCATGCTAACATGTCAACATGACCAAGTTCCCTATACATGCCATAACTTTAAGTATTAAAGTAATCGATACTTAAATTGTAAGATTGATAGTGCGATAGGTTCTCCAGTGGCTTCTAACCCTAGCTAACTTGAATACATTACAAACATAGAAAATAACGAAGTAAATATTAAGCTTAGTAAGTATGTATGTAATAAGAAATTGCTTAACTTGCTTTTAGCAACCCTCATTACATGATCTCAATATGATATTACCATTAAAGCATGAAATGTCACTATTTTCTTAGGTTCATCTCAAGCTATTTACTCGCATGACAGTCACTAAATTATTTTTATCCGGAGCTACAAAACTCCAAATTAAAATCCACTAATTTTACTTGAAACTAAACTCATATATTCTTACCATAAAATTTTCAAAATTTTTGGTTTAGCCAATAAGTACAGTTTGTTCATTGAAGTCTCCTCTGTTTCACTATTCAACAGTTCTGACCACTCTTCACTAAAATTTAATTATCTCTTTGTAAAAAATTAAAATGGAGTTCTCGTTTGTTTTATCTGAAAAATATACTCATCAAGAAATCTAACCATATAAATTATGTCCCATAATTATTTTTTTACAATTTTTAATGATTTTTCCAAGTTAGAACAGGGGATCCCAAAATCATTCTGACCATGTCTCACTAAAATTCAAATATCTCATAATATAAAATTCTTTTGCTTACTCTATTTTTTTATAAGAAAATAGACTCAATAAAATTTCATTTCATCTCTCATTCAGCCTTTAATTCAATTCATACCATTTATGGTGATTTTTCAAAGTCACGTAACTGTTGTTGTCCAATGCTATTTGACATCTAATTCCACTCTTTCGTGATTTCTTTGTTTTAGCTTTCTTTTATGCACATATATCACAAATTAAATGTACCACATTTTCATACATCATGAGTATCATAAGGTCATTGTAAAATCATCCTTATATGTGTAACTGTAACTTACTCGTTTACAACCTTACCGCATTCCGATCACATACCAGACACATCACTCACCATTCACATGTAGTTACTCGATTTACACCTTATCAAGGTTCATCCATATATTATAAACGTTACTTAAAAACACATACACACATAATCATGCATTTTTCATCACTACATCACATAAAGATTCCACTTAATAAGTCTTTCCTGATGTACACTTCGAAATAATAACAAATTTATGGTGGTTTCAGCACATACCTCCACCCTTTTTAAATTCATGCAATATATTTGTGGTTACAGCACATAGCTCCACGATTTTAGATCAATGTGTTATAGTCGTGGTAACAGCACATAGCTCCACACTATTATATCAATGTACTATGGTCGTAGTAACAGCACATAGCTCTACGCCATTATCTCAATACATTATGGTCGTAGTATTAGCACGTAGCTCTACACCATTATCTCAATATATTATGGTCGTAGTATCAGCACATAGCTCTACGCCATTATCTCAATTCATATACGAGTGGTCTCAGCAAGCTCCATTCTTTTATACAATTTCACTTGGCCATGACTCATTTATGGTCTTTTCCATCAATACATCTTTTAGTACCGAACGTAAGTGTTCACTTTACATTCGATAATCTCAAACATCGAATTTCAGTTATACCATAATAATATGATTAAATTCTAAAATTATTCATCAATTGATCAAATAAACATTTATGATTTACATACGAACTTACCTTGTCACGAAAACGGTAATCGGATGAAATTTTCAATTTCTTTGATTTTTTTCTCGTTCTAAGTCCGAACCTTGTTTTTCTTCATTATGAAGCTTGGAAGCTTGGAAACCCTAGCCATGGCTTCCCCCATGCTACATTTGGCCATATGAAGAAGATGGACAAAAATTAGGCTTTTTTTGTCTTTTGAATTCATTTTAATTGCTAAATGACCAAAGTGCCCCTAACTTAAAAATATTCTATTTCACCTATTTCATGTCCATTTTTGTCCAACAAATTAACCAATGGTCTAATTACCATTTAAGGACCTACAATTTAAAATTTCATAACAATTGGGCACCTCTAATATGTAGAACTCAACTTTTGCACTTTTTACAATTTAGTCCTTTTGACTAAATTGAGTGCCCAAACATCGAAATTTTTGAACGAAATTTTTGCAAATCATTTCGTGAAATCGTAGACCATAAAAATATAATAAAAATAAAATTTTCCTCATCGAATTTGTGGTCCCGAAACCACTGCTCCACCTTGGCCCAAAATCGGCTGTTACAGTTTTGGTGTGGTTGAAGTTGAGTCATTTTGGATTTTTAAATGGCTAATTGAATGATATAGATGGATGTTTAAGGAAGGTATTATTGTGGCATAAATTTATATGTCAAATTGGTAGCTAAATGGTATGTAATTGAATTGATGAATTGATTGAATTGAGGATAGATTTTAGTGATGAATTAGTGAATTATAAGTTGGCATATACTTGTATGAATTAAGGTTATGATAATGTTGTTTTGGTACATGTTTGAGTAAGTGAAGTGGTTGAAATGGTATAGTATGATTTGTACATGAATTGAGGTTGTTTTGACTGCCAATTGTATATAGAAATTGTACCATTTGCCTTGTGTAGGTACCTTTAAGTTAGGTGGCAAAATGGCCTTGTAAAAGGCCTATTTTTGTCCACACGTCTAACACCCTTAACCCGAAACCGTCACTGGAATCGTGTACAGGGCATTACCGGATTCAGAGAAACAATAACAGAACTATTTTGAAAATAGTCGCAGAATCACATGCAATTCAACTTATAATCACCCTTATCAAGGGCTTTCAAACACGATATAGTCATTAAAGACAATTAGGATTCGAATCCTATCATTCCAGACACTCAGAAAATTTTCACTTTTAAAACACCGTCACACGCCCGTGTACTAATAGCACAGCCGTGTTATTAGGCCGTGTTATTAGACCGTGTGGTCTTTACACGCCCGTGTTCAACAACCGTGGACGAAACTGTCCAATATGCACATGACCATTTGGAAGCTGTGTACTCCACACGGTTGAGACACACGGCCGTGTCTATTACTCGTGTGGTACATTAAAATTTAAAAAAATATACAGGGGAGGCACGATCTGAAACACGCCCGTAGGGTCAGGCCGTGTGTCGCCCACGGCCTAGGCACGCCTGTGCCACCCACCCGTGGAGTACACTGTCAAATCTCACACGGCCATGGTACACGCCCGTGTGCCCTGCCGTGTAGGCCGTGTCAGGCTATATACCAAGCCTTGGCCTCCCTGAAACATGAACAAGCATAATCACAACCAAACCAGCCAATTCAAGAGCAAATACTCAAAATAACTACATTTATAAGTGATCATTTACAAAATACCACAAGGAGTACTATAACTAAGGCATACATAGTAGCCATTTACAACCACAAATGTTCTATACATGCCATAAATTACTTTTGAAAATATAAACTATACCAAAAGAAGCTTGATAGTGTGTCGCGTGGCTCTAACTTTACGATCCCAATCTAACAAGATTAATATCTACAGAAGAAGGGAAAAGAAAGGGGTAAGCTACAATAGCTTAGTAAGTCATATGAAATTCAAGCAATAGAATAATTCATTATATCATTTGCTTTAGCATCCTAAATGTTATCACATTTCAATGTACAATCAACTTACTTTTTGTGCACATCCCACATACCAATTAGGAATATGCTTAGCAATAACATTCTCAGTATACCATACCATTTTCAATTCACCTGTACAACCACTTCATCACAGTATAGTTAATCTAATCTCATTGAGCAATTTTGGAATATGAACAGATATATAGAGGTTAGCACATAAGTGCCATACAGACATGGCAGAGCCATGAGGTAGCTGAAGCTACTTACAGTAGGGTAGCCGAAGCTACAATCAGTGTGGTAGCCGAAGCTACGAAATGGTGAGGTAGCTAAAGCTACAATCAGTAACAGTACAGAAGTTAACCACGGGCCTGCTCACACAAGCTGTCAGGTGTCTGCAACACATGCAAGACTACCCAGTACCCGGGTAACTATAACAGTCAGAACAGTGGGCCTCAAGTGACATGTCACCTATATCTATGTCTATTCCTACTTGCTCAATCGAGATTTATAGACAATACATAAATCGTTAGTTTCAGAAGCACATACAATGATCAATCGAAATTTACAGTCAATACAACTTTCCATATATTCAATGGTAGTATCCAATATTCAATCACCTCACAGAACAATTATCAATGTATCATCATAGAAGCAAATATTTAAACTGAACTAATCAAATTCACTAGAATTACATATAACTTACCTAGATTGTCAATGGATTCACTTATCGAGTTTAATCGAGGACTTTTTCTTTCCCCCGTTCTCGGGCTCTATTAGACTTTTCTTGATCTAAATTAATATACACATAACACATTTATCAATCATCAATTCAATACGGTCTCGATTCACATTTGGAGCAAATTTCCAATTTTACCCCTCAACTTTCAATAATTACTAATTAGTCCATTGGATATCAAAAACTCATTTTCTTTATTCCATGGGGTTATATAACCCATTTTCACAATTATAACACTCAAATTCTCATTATTTCACACATTTAGGAATAATTTGAAATCTCTACGAATTAGTCCCTTTTTATGTACTTTCATTCAATTTCATCCAATAAAACATCTATATAACACAATAAACCTTCATTGTCTACCATTAATCAATCAAACATACCCATAACACAAATGGGTATATTTTTGAACCCCAATTTCACATCAAATTAATGGTGGAAATGAGAAATTTAAGCTTCAATGAGCTCAAAAATACAAAAATAATTGAAAATAGGACTAAATTGCACTTACATGAAAGCTTGGAAAAATCAAAACCCTTGGCTATGGTGATTTCAAAATTTCAGCAGCCATGGAATGGAATAGAGAAGATGATAGCTTTTGTTTTAATGAAATTTTGTCATTATTCACTAATGATGATTTTGCCCTTCAAGCCATTACTTAGATATTTTTTTCCACGTAAGGGCATTTTAGTCTAAAACACAATTTAATGGGTTAATTGCAACATAAATACTTTTTGTTTCATAAAACACTTCAATTAAATCATTTAAACACGCACACAATGCACATTTTTCACTTATTGCACTTTAGTCCTTATCGAACAATTAAGCACTAATACAATAAAATTTCAAACAGTATTTTAACACCAATATTCAGTCAAGCAGACATCATCAAAAATTCACATAATTAAAAATTCTCATTCCGGATTGGTGGGTACGAAACCACTATTCTGACTAACCTCTAATTCTGGTTGTCACAACATGGGCAGAGACACAAGCGTGTGTCTCAGCCGTGTGCGACACACGGTCATGGTACATGGTCGTGTCTCCCCTAAAGCTTACTTAAAATTCAAGTCAGTGAGTTACACGACCTAGACATACGGGCGTGTGGTCGGTCGTGTGGCTAAGTTAGTTTGTATGCTCTATTTTCACACGGCCTGTACACGGGCGTGTCTATAGCCGTGTGAGACACACGGCCTAGTCACACGTGCGTGTGACCCTTGTTTGAATGAAAAATTTCTAAGTTTTTGAAATTGTTTTGAGTTATCAGATTAGTCCCGAACCACTTCTAAAGCATGTTTAAGGCCTCGTAGGCCTTATTAAGAGACATTGTGATGGTGAAGGAATAAAGTATGCAAATGTATGAAGAATTATATTATGCGATTGTGTAATTATAACATCCCGAATTAGGGCCTAGTCGGAGTAGTGGTTTCGAGACCACAAATCAAAAGTAGAAAATTTATTTTGATAAGTTATTAAGAGTTATTCTATGTTTGCTTAATGTTGAGGAAGTTTCATGAAGGAAATTTCATGAAAAGATGGCTAAATAAACCATTAGGACTAAATTGCAAAGTTTGCAAATTATGAGTTTCTAGAAGGTTTTAGTATGGAATAGCATAATAGAAATTAGTAGGAGTCCCTATTTGGCAATTAGACCAATTTTTAGCATTTTGGACAAAAATGCCCATGGAAGGGAAAAATATCAAAGAAAGGACCTAGGGGTATTTTGGTCATTTGGTAAAGCTAAGTAATAAAAAGGGAAAAATAAGCCAAAAAAAACTTGCTCATCTTCTCCATGCCATAGCCGAAACTTGAGAGGACTCCATAGCTAGGGTTTTCTTCATTTTCAAGCTCTAAGTAAGTGTCTCCAAGCCCCGTTTTTCATGCTCTTCGTATTTTTGAAATCCTCGTAGCTTGAACTAGCTAGTTCTACCACTAATTTGAGCTAGGTCTCAGTTCTAAAAATATACCCATGTATGACATGTAAGTATTTTGATGTCTAATGGTAGAGTACGAAGGATTAAAGGGTAGTAAACACCTTTCTCTAAGTGATTTTTCCATGGAAACCCTTAAAAGGGACTAAAATGCAAAGTTGGTAAAATGAGTAGTAAAAGTGTATGTTTATGAGAAATGTGGGCTACTATGGCTGCATGAGAATGTTGGCCAGGCTTGGGTAACTAAGAAAATAAGTACATTCCAATTTTCGAGACTAGGGACTAAATTGTAATTATGTAAAAGTTTAGGGGAAAATTTATAAATAATGCTGAAGAGTTCATTATGAGTTAACTAGTAAATGTGAGTACTAAATAAGTGAAATTTGTTATTATAGATCAAGAAATACAAAGCCCGGACCGAAACCGAGGCAAAAACAAAATCGATGACTAAAACAAAAGGTTACCACATTTTGGGAATCGAGGTAAGTTGTATGTAACAATTTATTTTATGTATTATACTTATCTTGCATGATGGTATTATTTGAAAAATCCATGAAATGCCAATATGATGAAAAGATAAGAAAGAAAGATTAATTGTAAAACTGATAACCTGAAGGATACCGTGTTCATGCCAAAAGGAAATGTAGGTCCCGTATAAGACCATGTTTGGGACATGGCTTCAGCACAGAACGTAGATCCCATGTAAGACCATGTCAAGGATATGGCGTTGGCATCGAAAGTAAGACCCATGTAAGACCATGTCAGGGACATGGCTTTGGGAATGAGTTGGGGAGCCCCTATAAGACCATGTTTGGGACATGACATGGGCATCCGAGATGAGGTCCCCTATAAGACCATGCATGGGGCATGGCATCGGCACCATGAGAAGATACGGAACTCCGTTAAGACCATGTCTGGGACATGGCATGGACTTCCTACATAAGATCTTGTATAAGACCATGTCTAGGGCATGGTATCGGCATCTAAGAACGATCTCGTGTAAGACCATGTCTGGGACATGGCATTGACATCGGAAGAAGATTCCATGTAAGACCATGTCTGGGACATGGCATTGGTATTTCCTCAAGGGCTTAAGAAAATGGTATCCTTCGGTGTTAAAAGATGATAGAGAAAAAGAGAAAGGAAAGTTGTTCATAAATTTTCATGATGAATACTAAGTTTTATGTTAAGTGATGCAGGTGATAAATAAGCATGTATAAACATGCAAATGAGGTTAATTTCATAAAAACGAGTAAGTCATGAGAATGAGCCAACCATAAGAGTAAGTAAAACCCATGCATGATATATTTATAAGGTTAAGTAAGTCATCAATTAAGTAAAAAGCCCAATATAATGTACATAAAGATACCTATTCAAGAACGGGTTTGGTTTTGTTTGAGCATGCAACTTACTAAGCAATTTCATTGCTTACCCTATTATTTTCCTTCTTATGTAGGTCTGCCATTAGCTCGAGATCATTAGAGTCAGAGTTCGTGACACACTATCCAGCCGTTTATTTTGGTACAATTAAATGTTAATGTTGATATGGCATGTATAGGATGTTTAACTTTTGAGAGTCCTCACTCATTTTGTGGCTATATGTATTGGCCTATATGATGTTAAATGTTAAGTTGTAATGTCCTTTAAATATGGCCAAATGATGTCTAATTGGTTTATCTAAGATATGGTGTTCTCTTTGATATTATTCAATAATGAATGTATGTTCAGTGGGAGAATGGTTGCTTTTTGAGTTTAGTTATTTCAGGGTGGCAAAGAGGCTTGGAAAATAGCCTGATATTGTCCACACGGTTGGTCACACGGGCGTGTGCCTAAGTCGTGTGTGACACACGACTAGCCCACGGGCATGTTGACCAGCCGTGTGTCCCCTGCATCTCGTTACGGGAAAATAAAAAGTTATAGTTTTCACACGTGCATGACGCACGGGCATGTCCTGGCCGTGTGGAAATGGGCAGATTCGTTCATGGGTAAGGCACACGGACGTGCCTAAGCCGTGTGGATGTATACAGCTAAGAGACACGGGCATGGTCAGGCTGTGTCCAATATGATAGTTTCGACCATGGTTGGAGAACACGGCCGTGTGGAAGATCACACGGACGTGTCTAGTTTTTACACGGGTGTGTTGCCCTAATTTTAGAAAAAAATTCTCTAAGTACTCGAGAAGTTTTGAATCGAATCTAGAACATCACTAAAGTGTGTTTTGGGTCTCGTAGGCCCATATTAAGATCTCTAAGAAGTAGATTAAGAGAATTTGAAAAGAAAACGAGATTCCACGATTTTTATTCCGTGTTTTAGTTTAGTAACACCTCCTATCTAGTCATGGCCTCGTACTCAGGTAAGGGGTGTTACATTTAGTGGCATCAGAGCTAGTGTTTAGTTGATTCTAGGACTAACCTAGCTCGAGTACGAGTCTAGCTATACATGCCATACTTATATGTATATATATAAGTTGATAGTGTGACGACTCCTGACAATTTAAATGTGTTTATTTATAGTAAATGGATCCTAAATGAGCTACGGTAGATGATGTAGAAAGTAATGCACCAGCTCCTGCTAAAAGGGCGGTGCCAGGCGAAACTGGGAATGGACCGGCTACTGTAAACCAGCAAGGAGAGGTTAGCGAAGTTTTCCTTAAGATGATGAATGAGTTGTTCGAGGAATTTGTCTGGACGAACCCGATCACTCAACCTCAAGCTCCACCCCCTCAAGCTCCCCAACCTACCCCATAACCCCTCAAATAGTTGAGGTAGTAAGACGAGAAAAACCCCGATAGATAGGATTTGAAAACATGGGGTAGAAGAGTTCCGGGCTACTAAAGACGATGATCCGGAGAGGGCTAAATTTTGGTTGGAGAATACCATCAGAGTATTTGATGAGCTATCATGCACCCTGAATAGTGCATGAAGTGTATAGTATCTCTCCTACGGGACTCTGCTTACCAGTGGTGCCAGTGGTGGAACACTGTTGTGTCCGTAGTACCGAGGGAAAGGGTTAGTTGGGAGTTCTTGCAAGAAGAGTTCCGCAAGAAGTATATTAGCCCCAGATTTATCGATCAAAAGCGTAAAGAGTTTTTAGAACTGAAACAAGGAAAGATGATCGTTACAGAGTACGAGCGGGAGTTCGTGAGACTCAATAAATACACTCGGGAGTGTGTTTCTACTGAGGCCATCATGTGTAAAAGGTTTGAAGATGGCCTAAATGAGGACATTAAGATGTTTGTGGCTGTCCTAGACATAAAGGAGATGACTGTGTTGGTCGATCGAGCTTGCAGAGCTGAGGAGTTAGTAAAAGAAAAAAGGAAAGCAGAGATAGAGTCTGGTGACTCGAGAAAGAGGCCGTTTGGTAGGTCGTCTCAATCTTCTTCTAAGAGATCAAAAGAATTCACTATCAAATCTGCAACTTCCACGGGGTACTTAAGTAAGAGAAAGAGTAAATAGTTTTCTATCCCAAAAGCTCAGACCACATCAGTTGCAAGCGCAGGAAATACTAGATCCAACCTATTAGAGTGCCCATAGTGCGGAAGGAGTCATCCGGGTGAGTGCCGGGTACACGAACGAGCTTGTTTTAAATGTGGCTCTTTGGACCACTTTATCAAAGAATGCCCAGAGATAGTCGAAAGAGAGCCAAACCAGAGTGCAAGATCAGGAAACACCCCTTTTAGAGGCAGGATTCAAAAGAAACCCAGTACAGGAGCAAGTAGCAAAGGCACCTCCAAGGAACAGCCTGCTAGACTTGAGGGTAGAACCCCAGCAAGGACTTACGCCATTCATGCACGTGAAGAAGCATCCTCTCCTGATGTTATTACGGGTACCTTTTCCCTTTATGAAAATTCTATTATTGCTTTGATAGACCCTGGGTCTAGGCAATCATATATTTGCATGAAATTAGTCATGAGCATGAATGTACCTGTAGAGTCTACGGAATTTGTTATTAAAGTCTCAAACCCCTTAGGCAAGTGTGTACTGGTAAACGAAATAAGTAAGGGCTGCCCACTAATGATTAAAGGTCATTGTTTCCCTGCCAATCTTATGCTTTTACCCTTTGATGAATTTGATTTAATTCTTGGCATGAACTGGTTAACCGCTCATGATGTGGTAGTGGATTGCGGTAAGAAGTCTATTGAGTTTAGGTGCAGAAATGGAGAAATTCTCCGAGTAGAATCAGATGAACCCAAGAGTTTGCCAGTAGTGATTTCTTTATTGATAGCTCAAAAATGTATTAGAAAAGGGTATGAGGTGTATCTTGCCTTTGTGATGAATGCTAAAGAGACAGAGCAGAAGATAGAGTTAGTACCGGTAGTTTGCGAATACCAAGATGTATTCCCAGAGGAGTTACCTGGATTACCCCCAGTTAGAGAGGTAGAATTCGGCATAGAGTTAACTCCGGGTACCACTCCTATTTCTATTGCTCCGTATTGAATGGCTCCGATCAAATTAAGGGAGTTAAAAGCACAGTTGCAAGATTTGACGGATAAAGGTTTTGCGAGACCTAGTCATTCTCTATAGGGTGCTCCAGTTTTATTTGTGAAAAAGAAGGATGGCTCAATGAGATTATGCATTGACTATCGACAACTTAATAAAGCAATGATTAAGAATAAGTATCCTTTGCTGAGAATAGATGATCTTTTTGATCAATTGAAAGGGGCCACAGTGTTTTCTAAGATTGATTTGAGATCGGGATATTACCAGCTTAGAGTTAAAGAATTTGATATTTGGATGACGGCATTCTAAACAAGGTACGGCCATTATGAATTTCTTGTTATGCGATTTGGGTTAACTAATGCCCCGGTAGTGTTCATGGACTTAATGAATCGTGTTTTTCGGCTATACCTAGACAAGTTTGTGGTGGTTTTTATCGATGATATTTTGGTGTCTTCCTATAATGAGGATAAGAAGGCTAAGCATTTGAAGGTAGTTTTGCAAGTCTTACGAGATAATCAGTATATGCCAAGTTTAGCAAAAGTGAGTTTGGCTTAAGGAAGTCAGATTTTTGGGCCATATAGTTTCAGGTGAAGGTATAAGAGTCGATCCAAGTAAAATTTTAGCGATTGTTGATTGGAAACCGCCGAGAAATGTGACTGAAGTTAGAAGTTTCTTGGGATTAGCCGGGTACTATCAAAGGTTTGTCAAGGGATTCTCCATGATTGCCACTCCGATGACAAGGCTACTACAGAAAGATGTTAAGTTTGAGTGGAATGATAAGTGCCAACAGAGTTTTGAGAAGATAAAGAAATTGTTGACTAAAGCTCCTATCTTAGTGCAGCCCGAGCCGGGAAAGGAATTTGTGATTTTTAGTGATGTGTCCTTAAATGGATTGGGTTGTGTACTTATACAAGAGGGCAAAGTAATCGCCTATGCCTTAAGACAATTGAAGCCTCATGAAAAGAATTATCCTACGCATGATTTGGAGCTAGTCGCAATTGTGTTTGCACTGAAAATTTTGAGGCACCATTTATATGGAGAATAGTGCCGAGTGTACACTGATCATAAGAGCCTTAAGTATCTAATGACTCAGAAAGAATTAAACCTCCAGCAGAGATGATGGTTAGAGCTATTAAAAGACTATGAGTTGGTTATTGATTACCATCCCAAGAAGGCAAATGTTGTTGCCGATGCTTTGAGTCGAAAGTCCCTGTGCTTTGAGAGCAATGAATACTCAGTTGTCGTTAGTTGATGATGGTTCGGTAGTGGCAGAACTGAAGGCTAAACCGATGTTTATGTAAGAAATTTATGAAGCCCAACTAAAAGATAAAGAGTTACAAGATAAAAGATTCTGTACGAGTCCAAAATGTACAATGATTTGAAGAGATTGTACTGGTGGCCAAATATGAAAAGAAACATTTCTGAATACGTTTAGAGGTGCTTGATTTGTCAGCAAGTGAAGGCCGAGCATCAAGTACCATCTGGACTATTACAGCTTATCATGGTTCCTGAGTGGAAATGGGATCTTGTCACTATGGATTTTGTGATGGGTTTACCGATAACCCTGAAAAAGAAAGATGCCGTTTGGGTGGTAATTAATAAGCTTACCAAGTCAGCTCATTTTATACCAGTGCGTATGGACTATTCTTTAGATAATTTGGCCGACTTATATGTTTCATAGGTTGTGAGATTGCATGGAGTACCGTTGTCGATCATTTCGGATAGAGACCCTAGATTTACATCTCGTTGTTGGAAGAAGTTGTAAGAAGCCCTGGGTACCAAGTTGAATTTTAGCACTGCCTTTCATCCATAGACTGACAGTTAATCGGAGAGAGTGATACAAGTACTAGAAGATATGCTACGGTGTTGTGTGTTGCAATTCCAAGACAGTTGGGAAAAATACTTACCTTTGGCAGAATTCACTTATAACAACAACTATCAGTTAAGTTTGAAAATGGCGCCTTATGAGGCCTTTTATGGGCATAAATGCAGAGCGCCCTTATATTGGAATGAGCTTAAGGAAAGCAAGCTTCATGGGGTTGATTTAGTTAAAGAGACGGAAGAGAAGGTGAGAATAATTTGAGATTGCTTGAAAGTTGCTGCGGATAGACAAAAGTCTTATGCCGATCTAAAAAGGAAGGAAATTGAGTTTCAAGTTGGAGACAAAGTGTTTTTAAAAGTTTCACCATGGAAAAAAGTTTTGAGATTTGGACGGAAAGGCAAGTTGAGTCCGCGTTTTATTACACCTTACAAGATTACAGAAAGAATAGGACCGGTAGCCTATCGGTTGGCTTTACCACCAGAATTGGAAAAGATTCATGATGTGTTCCATGTCTCCATGTTACGATGATACCGATCGGATCCCTCGCATGTAATTATCCCGACGGAAATTGAGATTCAACCAGACATGACTTATGGAGAAGAACCGGTTAAGATATTAGCTCGAGAGTTTAAGCAGTTGAGAAACAAAAATATTGCTTTAGTAAAAGTATTATGGAAAAGACACGGGGTATAAGAGGCAACATGGGAACTCGAAGAAAATATGAAGAACTAATATCCTCACTTGTTCACTAGTAATATTTTCGAGGACGAAAATCCCTAAGGGGGGAGAATTGTAACATCCCGAATTAGGGCCTAGTCGAAGTAGTGGTTTCAAGACCACAAATCCGAAGTAGAAAATTTATTTTGATAAGTTATTAAGAGTTATTCTATGTTTGCTTAATGTTGAGGAAGTTTCATGAAGGAAATTTCATGAAAAGATGGCTAAATAAACCATTAGGACTAAATTGCAAAGTTTGCAAATTATGAGTTTCTAGAAGGTTTTAGTATAGAATAGCATAATAGAAATTAGTAGGAGTCCCTATTTGGAAATTAGACCAATTTTTAGCATTTTGGACAAAAATGCCCATGGAAGGGAAAAATATCAAAGAAAGGACCTAGGGGCATTTTGGTCATTTGGTAAAGTTAAGTAATAAAAAGGGAAAAATAAGCCAAATAAACTTGCTCATCTTCTCCATGCCATAGCCGAAACTTGAGAGGACTCCATAGCTAGGGTTTTCTTCATTTTCAAGCTCCAAGTAAGTGTCTCCAAGCCCCGTTTTTCATGCTCTTCGTATTTTTAAAATCCTCGTAGCTTGAACTAGCTAGTTCTAACACTAATTTGACCTAGGTCTCAATTCTAAAAATATACCCATGTATGACATGTAAGTATTTTGATGTCTAATGGTAGAGTACGAAGGATTAAAGGGTAGTAAACACCTTTCTCTAAGTGATTTTTCCATGGAAACCCTTAAAAGGGACTAAAATGCAAAGTTGGTAAAATGAGTAGTAAAAGTGTATGTTTATGAGAAATGTGGGCTGCTATGGCTGCATGAGAATGTTGGCCAAGCTTGGGTAACTAAGAAAATAAGTACATTCTAATTTTCGATACTAGGGACTAAATTGTAATTATGTAAAAGTTTAGGGGAAAATTTATAAATAATGCCGAAGAGTTCATTATGAGTTAACTAGTAAATGTGAGTACTAAATAAGTGAAATCTGTTATTATAGATCAAGAAATACGAAGCCCAGACCGAAACCGAGGTAAAAATAAAATCGATGACTAAAACAAAAGGTTACCACATTTTGGGAATCGAGGTAAGTTGTATGTAACAATTTATTTTATGTATTATACTTATCTTGCATGATGGTATTATTTGAAAAATCCATGAAATGCCAATATGATGAAAAGATAAGAAAGAAAGATTAATTGTAAAACTGATAACCCGAAGGATACCGTGTTTATGCCAAAAGGAAATGTAGGTCCCGTATAAAACCAAGTCTGGGACATGGCCTCAGCACCGAATGTAGATCCCATGTAAGACCATGTCAAGGATATGGCGTTGGCATCGAAAGTAAGACCCATGTAAGACCATGTCAGGGACATGGCTTTGGCAATGAGTTGAGGAGCCCCTATAAGACCATGTCTGCGACATGACATGGGCATCCGAGATGAGGTCCCGTATAAGACCATGCATGGGGCATGGCATCGACACTATGAAAAGATACAGAACTCCTGTAAGACCATGTCTGGGACATGGCATGGACTTCCTACATAAGATCCCGTATAAGACCATGTCTAGGGCATGGCATCGGCATCTGAGAACGATCTCGTGTAAGACCATGTTTGGGACATGGCATCGACATCGGAAAAAGATTCCATGTAAGACCATGTCTGGGACATGGCATTGGTATTTCCCCAAGGGCTTAAGAAAATGGTATCCTTCGGTGTTAAAAGATGATAGAGAAAAAGAGAAAGGAAAGTTGTTCATACATTTTCATGATGAATACTAAGTTTTATGTTAAGTGATGCAGGTGATAAATAAGCATGTATAAACATGGAAATGAGGATAATTTCATAAAAACGAGTAAGTCATGAGAATGAGCCAACCATAAGAGTAAGTAAAATCCATGGATGATATATTTATAAGCTTAAGTAAGTCATGAATTAAGTAAAAAGCCCAATATAATGTACATAAAGATACCTATTCAAGAATGGGTTTGGTTTTGTTTGAGCATGCAACTTACTAAGCAATTTCATTACTTACCCTATTATTTTCTTTCTTATGTAGGTCTGCCATTAGCTCGAGATCATTAGAGTCAGAGTTCGTAACACACTATCCAGCCGTTTATTTTGGTACAATTAAATGTTAATGTTGATATGGCATGTATAGGATGTTCAACTTTTGAGAGTCCTCACTCATTTTGTGGCTATATGTATTGGCCTGTATGATGTTAAATGTTAAGTTGTAATGTCCAAATATGGCCAAATGATGTCTAATTGGTTTATCTAAGATATGGTGTTCTCTTTGATATTAATCAATAATGAATGTATGTTCAGTGGAAGAATGGTTGCTTTTTTAGTTTAGTTATTTCAGGGTGGCAAGGAGGCTTGGAAAATAGCCTGATATTGTCCACACGGTTGGTCACACGGGCGTGTGCCTAGGCTGTGTGTGACACACGTCTAGCCTACGGGCATGTTGACAAGCCATGTGTCCCCTGCATCTCGTTACGGGAAAATGAAAAGTTACAGTTTTCACACGGGCGTGTTGCCCTAATTTTAGAAAAAAAATTCTCTAAGTACTCGAGAAGTTCTGAATCGACTCTAGAACATCACTAAAGTGTGTTTTGGGTCTCGTAGGGCCATATTAAGATCTCTAAGAAGTAGATTAAGAGAATTTGAAAAGAAAACGAGATTATACAATTTTTATTCTGTGTTTTAGTTTAGTAACACCTCCTATCTAGTCATGGCTTCGTACTCGGGTAAGGGGTGTTACAGTAATTGTGTTATAAGTTTAGTAATGCCTCTTAACCCTATTCCAGTGACGGTTGCGGGTTAAGGGTGTTACATTCACTTCCTTTATGGCTGTAACTTTAGCATCCCAAGACAAAGGCAAGCTTTTAAGCATTTTTTAAACTACTGTTTCATTTGGATAGATCTTCCCATAGAATTTGAGTTCATTGATAATGATGGTGAATCTATCAGACATAGTTTTGATGTCCTCCTCGAGCTTCATCGTGAAAGTCTTATAATTGGGAGCGAGAATTCCCACCTTGTATTTCTTTACTTGATCAGTACCCTCATGAGTGACATCCAATTTGACCCAAATTTCCTTGGCATTGGAACATGATGATACCTTACTATATTCATCTGGAACAAGTGCACAAAAAAGAGTGTGCATAGCCTTAGTGTTGAGTTGTATGCTTCTCCTATCTTCCTCATTCCATTTATTCTTGCTCTTTGGAACTAACTTTTCTTCTTACTTTTAAGGAATGGATGGACCATTCATGATGACATCCCATACGGAAAAATCCTTGGCTTGTATGAACAACATCATTATAGTCTTCCAATATGAATAATTTGTACCATTGAAGTAAGGAGGTTTGTTAATGAAATGAGACCCCACCAACAACAGTAGAGCTGGAAGTAGATATCATCTTGTGCTGTTTGAATATATGAGATTTAAGCTACCTCGATGATCTTCTCTTGGTTGTTAGATCATCTTCTAGAGACTAGCTTTGATACCAATTGCTATCTTGATAAATCAAATCGAAATAGCCAAGAGGGTGGTGAATTGGCCTTTAAAAATTTTGGTGGAAACAAATAGAGAAAATGAAACAATGAACAAAAAGATTTAGAGTGGTTTGGCCCCAATTGCCTACTCCACTACCTTAGCTTTCCTCCACTAAGGATTTTCCCAAATTCACTAATTTGCTCAACCTTTAAGGACAATGTTTAACGTTATAACTCCATTATGATTTCTACCAAATCTTAAGAAAAAATCCTCTCAAGGAATTACAAAGAAGCAAACAAAGAAATAATTCTCACAAGATCAAATTGTTTTTCAATTAAGCACAAATAAACCATGATACACTTGAACTAAGGAATGAAATTAAAGGATCACAAGTGTATACAAGAAAATTATGGAAGTATTGGGCACAAAGGTTGTTTGATTGATGATTTTGCTTGAGTATGCTTTCTTGTTGTTGTAGGATGTTTAGAAGTTGGTATTTATACCCCTTAATTGATTTCCAGTCGTTGAGGTTGTATTATAGTTAATAGAGTCATTGGGGATGTGAATACCAGAGCATTTAATACACCTGCTACAACAAGTATCGATACCAAATAAAACGATATCAATATTTTTTGCAATAAATGCTAAATTCAGTGATTGTTCGAGTTCAAGTATCGATACCAAAGTAATTTTTATCGATAAAAGTACCTATCCAAATTTCAATTCACCTATTATATAATTCTGTAAGTATTGAGTAAAAATTTTTATGGCTTTGGTGGTCTTGAAACAACATATTTCGACACCACTGACTTTTGGACCATTACATATTTCATATAAAATATTCACTACAACAAAACAGGCCTATCATAACACTTTTTTCCGACTTTTTCTGAAATGTCGGAATAGACTTGTTTATATATGTTTTGGCCAACTCTTGTGTAAGGGTCGGGATATATATGTCTAAGACAATGCTTAAAAAAGTGTCAATTTTGCCCAAAACTATGCCAACATTTATTATACCTTTCCCAACTACATAAAAGTGTTGACATATTAAAACCTAAGACAACTCTTTTTGGACTACGCCGACCCTTTTTGGGTTATTTAAATTTGCATCTTTAAACAACTTTTTTGGTGTTAGCAAAATTTAATTATATCCCGACTTTCTAGAAAGAATTGGGAAAATATAATCTATCCCAACCTTTTTTATGTGTTGACAAATATTTAATTTAATCCAACCCTTTGCAATTGTAATTTATCCCAACCTTTTTAAAATATCTTCTTTTAGATTTCCCCTTCTTAATCCCCAAAAATAAAATCCCTAAAACTTCCACTCTACTTTTTTTTTTCTCCTTTTGTTCTTTTCCCTGTCTATATAGTATAAAAAAAATCATAATCGTCAATGATTTTGGCTCAAACAACTGATTTCACAAAGGATATTGATTTGATTTCAATAATCTAATTTCCTTTTAAAGTAATTCGAGTAACCCTAGTTTCCCAAACTTGAAAGGTAATAAAGCGACAGTTTTATTTCAATAATTTAATTTTTTTTGCTAATTTTGTAATTTTATTGTGATATTTTTCATATGATATCTCGAATTTCTTTATCTAAGACTTATTTGCAATGATGGCCTTCTGCTTCTTTTATTTCAAGCTGCAAGTTTGTTTGTTTTTCATATAAAACAATCCATTTTAAGAGAGATTTTCCATTCTGGTTCCCCAACAAAAGCAAAACAAAAATGCACCATAATTAAAGTCGTTGTTATACCTCCACTGCTAAAGCATACAAATGATTTTGAGAATTTAGAAGTGGTTTTTAGTTATATATTGCAATAATGTTCTTGTTATTAAAAATAGTGGTTTTTCACCATTTAACTTCTGTAGTTCGAATTCCTTTTCCTATGAAACTTAATGAAAAGTTCAAGCTTGTGGACAAGCTAATTTTCCAATCAATAGATTTTGCATTGAACTCGTGGCCTGAAACGCTTGAAACTCAGTAGATTTTTCAATCAATAGATTTTTCTTGTGGTTCCTCAAATTTATTATCTATTTGTTGATATAATTGCGGAGAAAATATGTATTTAATTTCGGCATTTTGTGAAGATAATTTTGGCATTTGTTGTGCTTAGTTAAAAAGCAATAGGAAATTACAGAAGCTAATTATGATTTGAGTTGTAATTTCTCTTGTTCACTTGTTTTATTTAGTTGATCAAGTTTCTTAACAATTACTGGACTTATTTTGCTTTTGTTTGATGTTAAATGAAACTCGTTTGATAATTGGATAAGGCTTAAATTCGATTACCCTTTTAATGAGAAATCTCTATTTATGTGTTTTAACGGTAAAAGTCAACTAGAGATAATTACTTTGCTATTTGATGAGTTCTTGACATTGTTGTGCTGCAATGGATTTCAGGGGATTACATTTATTAACTACAGTAACATATAATTGCATCAGAAGCTTATCATATTCTCTTACGGTAGTTAGGTACTGAAGGTTGTAAAGCACAAAAACCATGGGAGAGTAGAGGCATTGCAGCCAACAATACTACATCCAGCAACAGTGATAAGTCAGAGTGGCTGCAACAGTACAATCTACTCAGCAAATTTGGTGAAGGTACTTATGATCTTGTGTTTCTTGCTAGAATCATAATCATTTTCTTTTAATTTTCGCTTATATATTAAAATTTTGTAATCGGTAAGCCATTGTTTGAAAACATCACTGGTTATTTATTTATTGTTTTATGTTTTTTTTTTTTAAAGTTTGTCTTACATAGTCAAGAGCGACGGTCTTAAAATGTAATTTTTGAGCTCTTTTTTTTTTCTTTCCTTTTTTCCTTTTTCGAGTTAGAGATAAGTTTGCATATATTCTTCCTTTATTCAAGTGACCAAGCATATCTTATTTTTTTTGCGAAGTCTTCTTGCTTCAAACTCTACTAACTCTTTATTTTTCATTTTTCATGCCTTTTTAGCTGTATATGTCATTGTTGTTCTTTTTTCGGATCTCAAATTTGAGATTATCACAGTTTCAAAGTTTATTTTTAAAAAAAATTTCATGCCATTTTCATGCTCTTTTGTTTTTTTTTTTATCTATATATTTCATTCCATTTATTTTTTTTTTTTATATCATCAATTTTATATTTTTCATGCCATTTGCACATAGACATTGTTGTTGGGTAATGAAAATAAATAAAAGTATGGTACATGGTTTTGCTGTTTGAAATGGTAATCTTCATCCTTTTTTCGTGTCTTCCATTCTCTTTTCTCTGCATTCGTATTGCTATAGGTTCAGCTTATTGACGCTTATTTCGTTACCCCATTACTCCTACTTTTCTATTTGTGTCGGAAAACATTCGCAATTTATTAATCAAGCTTTAATAGCTTACATTATCATTAAGTCATAGATATATTTAGAATATTCAAAATTGAAAATAGTTCATTTTTTATACAATATTATTCCAAACTCACACGCATACACTACATTATCACACTGATAAACTTGAAGATCAAACCTTAATTTGAGATACAAGTGAACTTCAGCCACATCACCTCCAATTTAACATAAGGTTTGAGAAGTATTTATGAAGTTTTTCATGAAGAGGAAATTAAAAGAGAGTATATAAAAGGCTTGATGAGAAATTTACAGTTTTATATCTAAATTTAGAATTTTAAAAAGCTCGAGCCACTATCTAATGTAGTGAATTTTTTTTTCGATCTTGCACCATCACACGACATATTAATCTCTCATTGAACTAGTTGTTTAATGTGACAAGATAAAAAATTTTCTTAAAAAATAAATTAGTTGGGATGTCATATGGTACCATCCTATAAAATGATTTCATGAAATGATAGTGATATGGTATGCTTAATTTTTAATTAAAAATTATTTTTGTAAATAAATTTTATATATTAAAAAAATGGGTTGTCTGACAATATCTTTACTTCTAATTAAGGACAATTATTATCATTGTTACAGCTCACCTTAACTCTAATTAAGGACAATATTTTGATTCCATTTATATCAGCAGTCTCATCCCATATGGCAAAAATAACTCCACCTTTTCCATTACAAAGTTGGCCCTCAAACCTGAGAAAATCACATCTCCTTGCCATGAAAGCCATATCTTCAATAGGCGATTACCCATACCCCTAGTGTTCCAACACCCTACAGAAAATGAAGTTGTTTCCCTACTGTGCATTGTCTTCTATCATTGTAGATTAAATGTCTAAATGGTATTTGCAAATTTAAATAGTTGGATTGTTGCCTTGTATGTTGTCAATGAAATGTCTAAGTGATACTCATGTTATTTCACAGTAATTACTTTAACAGATGACGGATAAAAGTTGGATGGATACTTCGAGATTTAGCGCCAATCACCTGGCTGGAATAGAAAGATTTCTATCATTTGCAATTTGAAAATCACTCTTGTTGGAAGAATTACATTTTATGGGAACTTTGAGTCATATTTTCAAAAAATAAAGGTTGAAAGTTGAATCATAAAATTATGGTTTTATATTCTATTCCATGAGACCTTTACAACGGTATATCATATATTCAAATCACATTGGTTAAATATCAAGTGTGAGATGTGTTTATATATGGGAACCTTCTTGAAAGGTAATTGAATCACTAAGGTTGGAATCTTACCTCACACGCAGAGGGTGTAGGTCCAAATTCAACAGGGATTGGGCACATTGCACCCGCACAATGTGGGTAACGTGAAATGTCTAGAACGATTGGGCTCAAAGTGGGCTGGGCTACTTGCGAATACTTTTAGCTACTTGCGGATATTTTTAGTCCAACATGAAATTATTTTTCTTCAGCAAACAGAATCTATTTATATAAGGATATTTGTCTTACTTATTTGATTTCAATCAATTTGATTTAATTTTTTAATCAAATTGATTTATTGGCTCCTTAATGGCAGAATTTGTGGAAATTTCTAAAATTCCAACATTCTCAATGCCTATAAAAGTCTGTGAATTCTGTACAAATTTGCACACTTTCATATTCTCTCACACTGAATTTCTGTTGTTCTCAAAACTCTTCTTTTCCTCTCCATATTTTTCAAACGTTTCGGTGGTAAAAAAAAAAGCATCGTTTGTTCGTTGATCACTGCAGAGGTACTGCTGCTTTGATCATTGAGTTATTGTATCCTGGGAGATATTCAACCAACGTTTCTCCAAGTACTATAGGAGCGGCTGAATCTATCTTAAGGAGACTGTGTTAAACAGGCCTCAACGTTTAGTATCTCTATTCTTATTTTCGATTTCAACTTTTGTTACGGTTTTTTTATTGATTTATGTATTTCACAACTTAAATATAAATTAGTCTATTTATATTTTACATTATATATAAATATGTGTTTATTTATATTTAAATATTTTGTTCAATAACGTGTTTTGTCCAACAATCTTAAGACAGAGCCTATTATTTTTGCAATTCTCTAATCTAAGACAAATGAGACTCTAAGGTGAAAAGGAAAGGAAAAAATTATTCAAAAATAAATTTTTAAATTAACTAAAATCTGTTTCGGGATTTCACTATTCAACAGATTTTATTCTCTATTTTGTTTTTATTTCCAAATGAATATTAAAATTAAATAAAATCTATTTTGGGACTTTTTCCCACCATTTAACAGATTTTATTCAATTTCGGTTCCAAATTAAAAGTAAATCAAATCCATTTTGGGATTTATTCCCGCCATTCAACATATTTTATTCCACTTTTTATTTTATTTCCAAACGGGAAATTAAAGTTAAATAAAATCCGTTTTGGAATTTATTCCCGCCATTCAACAGATTTTATTTCATTTTTTATTTTATTTCCAAACAAGAAATTAAAATTAAATAAAATCTGTTTCGGAATTTATTCTCGCCGTTCAATGAATTTTATTCCAATTTTGATTAAAATGAGTATTAAAATTAAAATAAAATTTGTTTTGGGATTTATTTCCACCGTTCAACGGATTTTATTCCAATTTTAATTTTATTTCCAAAACGAGTATTAAATTAAAATAAAATTTGTTTCAGAATTTATTTCCGTCGTTCAACATATTTTATTCCAATTTTGATTTTATTTCCAAAAATAAGTATTAAATTAAAATAAAATCTGTTTCAGGATTTATTCTTGCCGTTCAACGGATTTTATTCCAAATTTTTATTTTATTTCCAAAATAGAGTATTAAAAATTAAAATAAAATATGTTTCAGGATTTATTCCCGCTGTTCAACGAGTTTATTACAGTTTGATTTTGTTGCCAAAACTGAGAAATTGAATAAAATAAACTTTGTTTCGGGATTTATTCTCACCGATCAATAAGATTTTATTTGATTTTATTTTGTTTTCAAATTAGAACTAAATTAAATAAAATCTATTTCGGGATTTATTCTTGTCGTTTAACAAGATTTTATTTTATTTTATTTTATTTTATTTCCAAATTAGAATTAAATTAAATAAAATCTGCTTCGGGATTTATTTTCGCCGTTTGACAAGATTTTATTCGATATTGTTTTGTTTCCAAATAAAGATGTAATCAAATAATTCTGTTTCAAAATTTATTCTCACCGTTTAATAGATTTTATTTTGATATAATTTTGTTTCGTGTTTTAATCCTGCCGTTTAACAAAATTGTTTTTGATTTTGTTTCAGAATTTTTATTCTACCGTTTAACAAATCAAAAGGAAATTTTTTTGTTTATGGTGGCCTTAATTATGGTTTTCAATTGTGAATTAAAAAGAAATTTATCAACGCTGAATTAAAAAGACAAAATGAGAATGTATGTCTAAGATTGGTTCTTTGAAAGACTTGGTATTTAAGCGTGTCGAGTGCACTACCTCTCTTTTAGGGTTACCTACCTGGCATTGTTTTATTGTATTTTTTATTAGACCGTATAAACTTTTGTTTCGGGTTTTATTATATTCCCGCCGTCTAATAAAAGTTGATAAGTTTTCTAATTCTGGTTTTATTTCTTAACAGAAAAATGGATACTCCCACCAATTTAATTAATTCACAATCTGAAGCTTTGGTTTAAACACAATCTTCAATCCAAAACTCAGTGTTGCCGGTGGCAGCTACTGTAAGCCATAACGAGAAACCTGTAAAATTCTCTCGATAGAATTTCAAGACTTGGCAACAGAAAATACTGTTTTATTTGATCATGTTGAACTTGGCCAAATTTTTGAAAGATGACCATCCTACTGTTAAAGAGGGTGAGGTAGATGAAATTAATTGCTTTCACTGTTGTTGAAGCTTGGAAACATTCTGATTTCCTACGCTGAAATTATAGAGAATTTGCCTCCTACTTGGAATGACTTCAAGAATTACCTAAAGCACAAAAGAAAGGAAATGTTAGTGGAAGATTTAATTGTCAGACTTTAGATTGAAGAAGACAATAGAGGTATGGAAAAAAGACTCAACAAAGTAGCAAATAACAATGTTGCCAGGGCAAACGTCATAGAAGTCAAGAAAGACTTCAAGAAGGGAAAATAACCGTAGAATGGGTCTAAACTGAGACTAAAAGTTGGTGTTTCCAAGAAGAAAAAATTCCAAGGAAAATGCTTCAATTACAACAAGATGTGGCACAAGTCATCTGATTGTAGAATCCTAAAGAAAGTTAGAGCTACCTAAAGGCTTAAATTGAGATCATGTTGATAAAACATTGAAAAGAATGAGACTAAAGCCCATGAAAATAAAAGGTGCTATGTGAAGACAAACCTTACCTAGTTGACTAGAGATCCCAATATCTAAGTTCAAAGGGACAACCTAATTGCATAGACCTTGTGAGGTCATTGTGTGGGTACTTATCACAAGTTCGTTCCTATGATGTAAATAGTGACTAAAACTGGGAAAGGTTAAGCAATGCTTTTAATAACCATTGTGTGTTTTAGTGAGCCGAACAACATAAGTCACCTATGTGAGAGTGAAGTGGGGCCGCTTCAAAGAGACTATTGGAGCATAGTTCTCTCAAACTCTTGCAGAACCAGGAGATGTTCACGGTGATATGTGTAACATCTAAAAAATTGGGAGTTAGTAGAATTAGGTTTGGGAATCGAGAGAGAGTAGTCATGCCCTCATTTTTAAATTATCTATGCATTTTTTAGGAAATAAATGAGGTATTGGTTTGTTGGTTAAGTGTTAGTGAAATGTTCCTTAAAACCCAAGTTCAAATCCTTTCTCTCTCACCATTTTTATTATTTTACAAATTTTGCCTTAAACCCTAGTATGTGACATGCCTTATTTTTAAAATAAATATTGAAAAATTATTTCAAAAATAAGAAAAAATCCTAATGGTTAAAAGAAATATGTGAAAGCATGGAAATTACTTGAGGTCCCAAGTTCGAATACTTTTTTTTTTTAATGTGTGTGCCATCCATACCCTTGAACCCTAAGTGTAAATACAACTTTTTATTTTATTTTTCAGCCTTTAATTTAATTTTTTCCTACCCTAGCCATTCACCCTCTTCCTCTCATATTTTATTTCTTTCTCCCATTGTTGTCGTCGCCGACACCTCCCATTTTTACCATGTCTTTCTTCTTCTTTTTGCACCAATATTGTTCACCATCTCCTTTAATCCATTGCTTCCATTTATCCTTATCTAAATCAACCCTAAATATGAAATCTTGAACTCCAAGATCAATCCCAAACATTGTCAAGAAAGTGTCATTGCTGTTTCTCTCAACTAGCTTGGGTAAGATCTCTTTTCTCTTCAATTTCTTGATTAATCTTGTCAATTAAAAACCAAAATTTCTAGATCTGGAATTTTTTGGATTTTTAAATTATTTAAAATTTATTTTTCCATATTTTAATGAAATCTCAAACCATTTTAAAATTCAACCCCAATTCTGGCCACCATGGGTGGTGGTGCGTGCGCCTATGTATAAGAAAGGGGGCTGTTTTGTTTCTTGGGTCTTACCCATATTTTTCCAGCATTAAATTGTATTCTTGAACCCTTATAATTAGCCTTTAATCATATGTTAATAAGGGAGAAACATTCTTGATCAATTAGCCAATCGGATCCCACAAATCGTGAAGCGTAAGTGCAATTAAGGATAACTAGTTTTTTATTTCGATATAGTTATTGGATAAAGGTTATGAATTGATTAAATGAGAAATTTAATCATTAATTAGCTACTGATTTTCAGTATATTATTGAATTAGGTGCTGACCGAAACACCCTAAATCATCTGTAAAGGCGAAGAATGATTGTATGTACGGTTCACATCGATACAGTGGAAGGAATCTAACTAGTTTGGATTCATAAAATAGTTATAATTTCAACAATTGGTTTGAACTAATTAGTGGGTGTTTGGGGGCTGGTTTAGTGGTAAATTGATTTAATTTATAATGAATTTTGGTTTAGGTTCATTTAAGGAATTATTAAGAAAAATTGAAAGATTCGCTAGTATGCTACGAGGAAGCGAAAAATAAGGTGTGGGTCCTAAACTCATAAATTTATTTGAAAATGTTAAATATCATGTTATATTTGATAAATTATCTTTCTGATTGGATTTTCTTAATAGCCAAATCATTAATTTTGAGAGTGGTCGAATCAGGTATGTTTCGAGCCTTAAAAGATTGGCATGTTGGCAAAATTGCTAGTTTGATAGTATGAATGTTTGATTGAGTTTATAATTGCAAATTTGAGTTATGAGATATGAGAATATTTGACTGAATGATATAATGTGTTGAGATGTTAAGCTTATGTATGATTTAAATGCATGATATATTTGTTATATTGTGTATTGAAAAGGGTGTTATTTATACACAATGAAAATCCGTGAAGTACGTGAAATTGAACGATATTGATTGATACCAACACAATGGTAATTTGAAAGATTAGAACATTTTTTTTCCATTTATTGAAAGTATATGATTATGAAGGACATGCTGAGCATGTCAAATGAATGTGAAAAAAATTGAGATATGATTACGTATGAGATTGTGTGACATATTGCATATGCATTTCATTGAGATTTTGTGGTTGAAGGAGGAGTTTCATGGAGTACCAACGGCATATTAAGTCTGTATTATTCGTAGCCAGTGCACTACACCTAGAGTACCATAGAGAATGGCGATTTATTGCATCTTTACTGGCAGAATTTTTTGTATATTGTTTTCAATGGTTTTAACCACAACTGGCTTAATCCCATAATGTTTTTTAGTTCGGATGACGGGTTCTAGGGAACTCGTAGTGTATAGCAGATGGTATAGGTAGGAACCTTTTTGTATTGCATCATGTGCACAACATATTCAAATGTTATTAATTTATACTACGTATTGTATTTTGTTGTATTGAATGATATCGAAATTAATGATTATTACTTGAATGAATGATTATCTATGCTCATACATCGTTTGACATCAATTTGATAATGGCTATGTAATGATATGAAATTCCTATGATGGTTCTGTTTTCTTCTGTTAAAGCTAATTTGTTTTAGTGTATTTGATATTTATGTTTGTTTAAATAATTGTTTGACTCACACTGAGCTTTTAAGTTTACCCCCAATAGTGTATAACTTTTCAGGTAAACCTCAAAATTAAGACCGAACTTAGCTTTATAATTTTTAATGACTTCTAGTATGTGGTTTGGTAACTTTTCTTTTGGGGATTTTTGCATGCATGGATTACTCAAGCATAATAACCAGATAATGCATGATATCAGGCTTAAGTAAAATTTGATATTGTTCCCTAGTTTTCATAGCATTGCAAAGGAATTATTTTTGAAAAATAAATCAATAAGGCAACTAAGTTTCCAAAATGACTTGAAAAATGGTTTTTCCGCTGCATTAGTTTCACATTAAGTTTTTTTTTTAAAGAAGAATGACAAGCAAACGATTTTTCTAAAACAACACCATCAACAATAAAATGAATCCTAAGTATATACAACTTAATGAATGAATGCTTTTAAGCTAACTCAAAGTACAACTACAATTTTCTCTAAAATGAGTTTATTTAAGGTATTCAAAAGTAACATAAGTTAGGTTTGTAACGACCCAATTTTAGTGAAATCGGATCAGTGGTTTCAGGACCACAAATCCGAGCTAAAAAGAAAATTTATTTTAATATTTTTGCATGGTCTAAAATATGATAGGAAAGTCGTATGAAAATTTCGATTGAAAAATTTTACCGATTAAATGATTAATTAGAGAAAGGATCAAATTGCATAAAATGTAGAAGTTGAATTCTAGAAGTTAGAAGGATTAAATAGCTATGGAATTCAAAATTAGAGGTCCTTATATGGTAATTAGACCATTGAGAAAAGTTAGTAGAAATTTATAGATGAATCATCTATGGAAATAGAGAAAAAGAAAAGGACTAGATTGGAAATTGGGGTAAATAAAAGATGATAATTAAATTGAATGAGAAATATCATCATTTTATCATCTTCTTACCCAATTTTACATGGAAACCCTAGGAGAGAGGAAACAAACTTTATTTGCTTAATTAGGTAAGTAATCAAGTCCCATTTTTAGTAATTTTTATATTTTTAAGATCGGGATAGTGTAATCTATCCAAATTAAGGATTAATTTGAAAAGTTATCAAAGTATAAAGTTTGTGCCATGGATGAATATACTGAAAATTGGAAATTTATGGAAGAAAATGAAAGGTTGTCAGTAGATAAACAACTTTTACAAAGTAAATTTGCATGAAATTGAGATTTAGGGGCTAAATTGTAAAGTTGTGAAATTCAAAGAAAAATTCTGAACTTTGTAAATCAAAAGTGCTGTAAATGATACATAAAAATTTTGGTTAGGCTTGGAACAAGGATTAGATTGCATGACTTTCATTTTTCGAGCTTAGGGACGAGATTGGAATTTATGAAAAGTTTAGTGGCAAAATATTAATTTTGCCTAGAGTGTAAATTGAGTCCAAATGAATATGAAATATGATGAATTGATGAATAAATTCATTTATATAGATCCGAAAAACTCGAATACAAAGTTGGATCAAGGAAAAGAAAAGATATCTGATTGATAGATTTTCGTACAAACAAATATAGATGTAAGTTCGTGTAACTTAATATTGAATAATAAAATGTTTGAATTACATGGTACATGATATGAATGTTAATGTGAATGTTAAATATGTACAATGTGACAATAAGTTTGATATTACTTAAAAAAAAAAAGAATAATCCCAGTTGAGTAAAGGAAATTCGATGGATTAGTGTAAACGTGAGTCTGCTTGTGTTGGAGATAGGATTTAGCTCAGACGAGTAATCCTGATATGTTTTTCAAGCCGTATATGATAAAGTTCTGTGAGTATAGTGATTGGTAGTAAATCCGCATAAGTTATGGGCTATCTGTAGCTCTGTATGAGCATCTTGATACACGACTTACCCTATAATAGTCTTGCATACATTGCGGACACAAACATGGCTCTCTGTGAACATTAGATAATCGATTGGTTTGTGATCTTGCATACGTTGTAGACACAAATGCAGCTCTGTGTGGGCATCCAAACATGACTCGCATGAACTATATGAGTATGGCTATCCGATGCTTTTATTACACGACTTTCCCAGTCAGAGGTTCTTTGTGAACTAAAATTTCTTTGTGAACTAATACATAAGACATGGATCTTATGAGCATACTTGAATAGCCCAGATTAGCTTCGTATACATGTTACATGATTTACCCGAATGACTTGAAAATGTGGCTCGAGAGTTTCGTACACTTTAAGTGTACTACATGAGAGTATTCATCGATATTTCCAATAGATTCAATGGGCAAAACTTGGGAATGGTTAATGGAATTTTAATGAATTTATATTGAAAGTATATATGTGTGATACGGAAATGATAAGCATGTAGAAAACATGATACGATGAGCTCATCTATGCTTATTTGATTTATCTATGAATTATATGACTAACTTGCCTGATTAAGTGTATGTGTTTAGGGATATTGTTAAATTTATGGAAAGCAAGTAATTCTATGGTGAAATTTTTAATGAATAGGATGGCTAAGTTTCATTCCTGTTATACGAACTTACTAAGCATTATATGCTTACTAGGTTTTATTTCTCTATTTTATAGTGCTCAGAAGCTCATGAATGTTGGAAACGGTCAGAGCAACATCACACTATCCTCCAGGTCATTTTGGTATACTATGGAACTTATTTAGTATAATGGCATGTATAGGCTAGTAGGACTAATGTATATGTTGAAAAGATTGAACGTAAACTAGCCATTGGTATGACTAGTGATGACTTGATTTTGGTATGCTTATAAAGTAAATTATGATTTTGCATGTGTGATGGTATGGTTTAATTTAGTAAACTAAACATATATGTTAAATGAGGAAAGATTAGAAATGAGTGAGTATATGAAAACATAACATATTAAATGATAAATTTAATTGAATCTGAATGCTTGAAATAGTTGGTTGGTATTGGTAAAGTTTTGTACAGGTGTTGGATGAACAAAAGTTGAGGAATAAGGCTTGGAAAATAGCCTTATTTTGTCCACAGGGGTAGACACGCCCGTGTGTCTAGGTCGTGTGTGACACACAGTCTAGAATATGAGCATGTAGCTTGGTCGTGTGTCCCCTGCATCCTAAATTTGAGAAACAGAATGCTCTCAATTGAGCACAGGGCAGAGGCACAGGCGTGTGTCTCAACTGTGTGGGGTTCACGGACTAGAACAAGGGTATGTCTTTTGGCCATGTGAAACCTGCACTTAAATTTCAAAAATTAGATTAACCACACGACCTAGCACATGAGCACGTGACTTGGCCATGTGACTTCAATTTCTTCGTGGATTACAAGTCAAATGGTTACGCGGGAAAGGGACACGGGCTTGTGACATCACAAGACCTAAGACTTGGGCATGTCATATGGTCGTGTAAGCCACACGGCCTGACTACATGGGCGTGTCCCTCACCACACGGGCGTGTGACTCCTAAATATGAGAAAAATTTTAGAATGTTACGAAAAATTCCTTAAGCTCCTGATTTAGTCCCGACTCAATTCTAATGCATGTAATAGGTTTCGAGGGTCCAATCAAGAGATGTGTTGATGAAACCTAAAAAATGAATAGTACTTGACTCGATTTAGTTGTACATGTTTTATAAAACTCTAGTAATGCCTCGTAACCCTATTTCTACGGTAGATATAGGTTAGGGGTGTTACATTTATTGGTATCAGAGCTATACATGTCATTATATATATTGTGATAGTGTGATATCTCCTGACCATTTTAAATGTGTTTTTTCTTATAGTAATGTCTTCCAACAAAGCTAAAGCTAAATATGATGAAGCTAAGAGCCATGCTCCGACTTCAGTTCAAAGAGAAACATCTAGTAGTAGAAGGTCCGTATCTGCGGGCTAAGGTGATAAAGCAAAAATAGTTTTCTTTGAAATGATGAACAAGTGATTTATTGAATATTTGAGAAATAACCCTGCAATATAACAAGCTCCCCCACCTATTCCCCTATTGGTTCTTGAAATGTCACAAGGTACTGAGCTTTTAGAAGTGGTAAGCCTTTGGTAGATAAAATTCGTAAATATAGGGTAGAGGAATTCAAGGCTACTACTGGTGATGACCTGGAAAAAGTTGGGTTTTGGTTGGAAAATACCATTAGAGTTCTGGATGAACTATGATGCACACCAGCTGAGTGTCTGAAATGTGTCGTGTCATTGTTAAAGGATACAACTTATCACTGGTGGAATACTTAGATTTCTTTTGTGCCAAAAGAGAATGTTACATGAGAATTCTTCCAAACAAAGTTTCGAAAGAAATATATTAGTCAGAGATTCCTAGATCAAAAAAGAAAAGAATTTCTAGAACTATAAACAGAAATACATTGTATTAAAATGTCAGAATGGTGCATTACTCCATGTTGAATCTAATAAACTGGATGGGTTGCCTAATGTGATTTCAGTCATGATAGCACTGAGGTATGTCAGAAAACGGTGTAATGCTTATCTTGCTTATGTGTTGGATACCAAAGTATCTGAGTCAAAGATTCAGTCACTACCAGTTGTCTGTGAATTTCCTGATGTGTTTTCAGAGGAGTTTCCTGTCTTACCCTCAGAAAGAAAGGTAGAACTTTCTATAGAACTTGTTCCAGGAACTACTCTGATATCTATAGGACCTTACAGAATGGCTCCTACCAAATTAAAAGAGTTGAAAGCACAGTTACAAGAACTCAGCGACAGGGGTTTTGCTTAACCTAGCTACTCACCTTGGGGTGTCCCGATTTTGTTTGTAAAGAAGAAAGATGGATCTTTGAGATTATGTATCGACCATCGACAACTTAACAAAGTTACGGTAAAGAATAAATACCCATTGCCTCGAATTGACCACTTGTTTGATCAGTTGAAATGTGCTACAGTGTTTTCAAAGATTGACCTCTGTTTGGGTTATTATCAGTTACGGGTAAAAGAGTTTGATGTGCCAAAGACGGCGTTCAGAACCAGATATGGACACTATGAGTTTTTTGTGATGCCATTTAGGTTGACTAATGCACCAGTATTATTCATGGATTTGATGAATAGAATTTTTAGACTATATCTAGACAGGTTTGTGGTAGTGTTTATCAATGATATTCTGGTATATTCCCGAGATGAAAATGAACATTCTGATCATTTGAGAGTTATGTTACAAACCTTGCGAGAAAAGTAGTTGTATGCTAAATTTAGTAAATGGAGTTTTGGCTTCGAGAAGTTGGTTTTCTCAGACATATTGTATCTACTGAAGGCATTAGAGTAGATTCGAGCAAAATTTCAGCTATTGAAAATTGGAAGCCACAGAAGAATGTAACTAAAGTCAGAAGTTTTTTAGGATTAGCCGGGTATTATCAGAGATTTGTACAGGGGCTCTCTATGATAGCTTCTCCAATGACTTGTTTATTGCAAAAAGATGTGAAATTTGAATGGTTCGATGAATGTCAGCAAAGTTTTAATAGATTCAAAGACTTATTGACGAAAGCACTAGTGTTGGTCCAACCTGAATTGGGTAACGAATTTGTTATTTATAATGATGCTTCATTAAATGATTTAGGTTGTGTCTTGATGCAAGAAGGTAAAGTAATAGCCTATGCTTTAAGACAGCTAAAACCACATGAGAAGAACTACTCGATACATGATCTTGAACTAGGAGCCATAATGTTTGCACTAAAAATATGAGACATATCTGTTGGCTGAAAAATGTCATATCTTTACTGATCACAAGAGTTTGAAGTATTTGATGACATAGAGAGGCTTGAATTTAAGACAGTGCAGGTGGCTTGAACTGTTAAAAGATTATTATTTGGTCATTGATTATCATTTGGGAAAAGCGAATGTGGTAGTGGATGCTTTGAGCAAGAAATCTCTGTTTGCTTTGAGAGCCATGAATACCTGATTGTCATTATCTAAAAATGGTTCAATCATAGCTGAGTTGAAAGCTAGATCTATGTTCTGCAACTAATTTGTGAAGCTCAGAAAAATGATGATAAGTTACAGGCTAAACGGGTGCAGTGTGAATCAAGTGCTGACTTAGAGTTCCAGATTGGATTTGACGATTGTTTATTATTTAGAGGTAGAGTATGTGTGCAGAGGGATACAGAACTTGTACAGAAGATTTTACATGAAGCTCATGGTGGTACTATGTCTATACATCCAGGAAGTAATAAAATGTATAATGGTTTGAAAAATATGTACTGGTGACCGAGAATGAAACGTGACATATCTGAATTTGTATTAAGATGTTTGGTATGTCAACAAGTCAAAGCTGAACATCAGGTACCTTCAAGATTATTATAGCCAATTATGATACCGGAATGGAAATGAGAAAGGATCACTATGGACTTTGTGTCAGGATTACCCTTGTCTCTGATAAAGAAAGATACTATTTGGGTAATCGTTGACAGGTTGATGAAGTCAGCACACTTTATTCTGGTACGTATGGATTTTTCTTTAGATAAATTGGCTATGTTGTATGTATCTGAGATTGTCGGGTTATATGGGGTGCTAGTCTCTATTATCTCAGATAGAGACCTCATGTTCACATCCGTTTCTGAAGCAAATTACAAGAGGCTCTAGGAACCCAGTTGCATTTTAGTACTGCATTCCATCCTCAGATTGATGGCTAACCCAAATGTGTAATTCGGGTATTAGAGGATATGCTTCGATATTGTATGCTAGAGTTTGAAGGTAACTAGCAAAAGTATTTGCCTTTGATTGAGTTTGCCTATAATAATAGCTATCAGTATAGTATTAAAATGGCACAATATAAGGCTTTATATAGTCGTAAATGTAAAACTCCAATTGTACTAGACAGAACTTAGTGAGAGAAAGATACACGGGGTTGATTTGATCCGTGAAACCGAAGAAAATGTGAAAGTGATTCAAGATAGTTTGAAAGTAGCCTCAGATCGCCAAAAGCCCTATGCTGATCTTAAACAAAATGAGATTGAATTTTAGGTTGGCAATAAGGTATTCTTGAATGTATCACCTTGGAAGAAAGTCCTTCAGTTTGGTTGTAAAGGTAAATTGAGTCCACGGTTCATCAGGCCATATGTAATCATTGAAAGAATTGGATCTATTGCATATCGGTTGGCATTACTGCCGGAACTTGATAAAATTCATGATGTTTTCCATGTGTCCATGTTACCACGGTATCGATTGGATCTTTCACATGTTATTTCTCTGATAGAAATTGAGATTTAACCTGATATAACTTATAGTGAAGAACCGATTAAGATTTTAGCACAAGAGACAAAAGAGTTGAGAAACAAAAAGGTAGCTCTAGTGAAAGTTCTTTGGCAATGACATGGGATTGAAGAGGCTATCTAGGAACTGAAGGAGGCAATGAAAAAAATATATCTAAACCTTTTTACTGGTAAGATTTCCGAGGACGAAAATCCTTAAGGGGGAAAGTTGTAACAGTTCAATTTCAATGAAATCAGAACAGTGAGATCAAAACAGTGGTTTCAGGACCGCAAATCCAAGCTAAAAAATTGTTTTAATATTTTTGCATGGTTTAAAATATGATAGGAGAGTCGTATGAAAATTTTGATAGAAAAATTTTACTAATTAAGTGATTAATTAGCTAAAGGACCAAATTGCATAAAATGTAAAAGTTGAATTGTAGAAGTTAGAAGGATTAAATAGCTATGGAATTCAAAATGAGAGGTCCTTATATGGTAATTAGACCATTGATAAAAGTTAGTAGATATTTATGGATGAATCATCTATAGAAATTGAGAAAAAGAAAAGGACTAAATTGGAAATTGGGGAAAATAAATGATGATCATTGAATTAAATGAGAAATATTATCATTTTATCATCTTCTTCCCCAATTTTACATGTAAACCCTAGGAGAGACAAAACAAACTTTCTTTACTTAATTAGGTAAGTAATCAAGTCCCCTTTTTAGTTATTTTTATATTTTTGAGATCGGGATAGTGTAATCTATCTAAATTAAGGATTAATTTGAAAAGTTATCAAAGTATAAAGTTTGTGCCATGGATGAATATGCTGAAAATTGGAAATTTATGAAGAAAATGAAAGGTTGTTAGTAGATAAACAACTTTTACAAAGTGAATTTGCATGAAATTGAGATTTAGGGGCTAAATTATAAAGTTGTGAAATTCAAAGAAAAATTCTGAACCTTGTGAATCAAAAGTGCTGTAAATGATACATAAAAATTTTGGTTAGGCTTGGAACAAGGATTAGATTGCATGAATTTCATTTTCTGAGCTTAAGGACGAAATTGAAATTTATAAAAAGTTTAGGGGCAAAATATTAATTTTGCCTAGAGTGTAAATTGAGTCCAAATGAATACGAAATATGATGAATTGATGAATAAATTCATTTATATAGATCTGAAAAACTCGAATACAAAGTTGGATCGAGGAAAAGAAAAGATCTCTGATTGATAGATTTTCGTACAAACAAATATCGAGGTAAGTTCTTGTAACTTAATATTGAATAATAAAATGTTTGAATTACATGTTACATGATATGAAGGTTAATGTAAATGTTAAATATGTAAAACGTGACAATAAGTTTGATATTACTTAAAGAAAAAAGAATAAGTCCCAGTTAAGTGAAGGAAAAATTTAATGGATTAGGTTAAATGTGATTCTGCATGTGTTGCAGACAGGATTTAGCTCAGACGACAAATCCTGAATGTCTCTCGAGCCTTATACGATAAAGTTCTATGAGTATAATGATCGGTAGTAAATCCGCATAAGTTGTGGACTACCGTAGCTCTGTGTGAGCATCTTGATACACAACTTGCCCAATAGTGGTCCTGCATACGTTGCGGACACAAACATGGCTCTCTGTGAGAACTATGATAATTGATTGGTTATGATCTTGCATACGTTGTAGACACAAACGCAGCTTTGTGTGGGCGTCCAAACATGACTCGCATGAACTACATGAGATATGGCTATCCGGTGCTTTTATTACATGACTTTCCTACTTAGAGGTTCTTTGTGAACTAAAAGTTCTTTGTGAACTAATACATGAGACATGGCTCTTATGAGCATACTTGAATAGCCCATATTAGCTTCATGATGCATGTTACATGATTTATCCGAATGACTTGAAAAGGTGGCTTGAGAGTTTCATACACTTGAAGTGTACTGCATGAGAGTATCCATAGATATTTCCAATAAATTCAATGGGCAAAACTTGGGAATGGTTAATGGAATTTGAATGAATTTATCTTGAAAGTGTAAATGTGTGATACAGAGATGATAAGCATGTAGAAAACATGATATGATGAGCTCATTTATCCTTATTTGATATATCTATGAATTATATGACTAACTTGCTTGATTAAGTGTATGTGTTTAGGGATATTGTTAAATTTATGGAAAGAATTTAATTCTATGGTTAAATTTTTAATGAACAAGATGGGTAAGTTTCATTTCTGTTATATGAACTTACTAGGCATTATATGCTTACTATGTTTTATTTCTCTGTTTTATAGTGCTCGGAAGCTTGTGAAGGTTGGAAACGGTCGGAGCAACGTCACACTATCCTCTAGCTCATTTTGGTATAACTATGGAACTTATTTAATATAGTGGCATGTATAGGCTAGTAGGACTAACGTATATGTTGAAAAGATTGAAAGTAAACTAGCCATTGGTATGGCTAGTGATGACTTGATTTTGGTATGCTTATAAAGTCAATTATGATTTTTGCATTTATGATGGTATGGTTTAAGTTAGTAGATTAAACAGATATGTTAAATGAGGAAAGATTAGAAATAAGTGAGTATATGAAAACATGACTTATTAAATGTTAAATTTAATTGAATTTGAATACTTGAAATGGTTGATTGGTTTCGGTAAAGTTTTGTGTAGGTGTTGGATGAAAAGGGGTGAGGAATAATGCTTAGAAAATAGCCTTATTTTGTCCACATGGGTAGATACACGGGCGTGTGTCTAGGCCGTGTGTGACACATGGTCTAGAATATAGGCATGTAGCCTAGTCGTGTGTCCCCTCATCCTAAAATTGAGAAACAGAATGCTCCGAATTGAGCATACGGATAGAGACACGGGCATGTGTTTCAACCGTGTGGGGTACACGGACTAAAACACGGGCATGTCTTTTGGCCATGTGAAACCTGCACTTAAAGATCAAAAATTAGATTAACCACACGGCCTAGCACAGCACACGGGCGTGTGACTTGGCCGTGTGGCTTTAATTTCTTCGTGGGTTGCATGTCAGAGAGTTACACGGGAAAGGGGCATGGGCGTGTGACAACACACGATCTACGACTTGGGCATGACATATGGTCATGTAAGCCACACGGCTTTACTACACGGGCGTGTCCCTTACCATACGGGCGTGTGACTTTTAAATATGAGAAAAATGTTAGAATGTTGTGAAAAATTCCTTGAGCTCCCGATTTAGTCCTAAGTCGATTCTAATGATGTATTAGGCTTCGAGGGTCCAATCAAGGGATGTGTTGATGAAACCTGAAAAGTGAATAGTACTTGACTCGATTTAGTTGTACATGTTTTATAAAACTCCGTAATGCATTGTAACCCTGTTTTGGCGGTGGATACAGGTTAGGGGTGTTACAAGCTTAGCTATTTCGGTGGCTAATGTAGCCTTGTCAATCTAGCCATAACGTCTAGGCTAGGTTTGGAATGTTACAATATGAACATAAGCATGAGAACTAAAACATTTGCAAGGAAATAGTTGTGTGAGGTATATCATTGTTTACACAAATGGCAGAATAGTTCAAGGACATCACGTCTAATGATCAGCTGGTAAACTAAATATACTTTCACAAATGAAGGTTCAGGGGTGGATACCTACCTATCTTATGCAACTATCAGTCATAGATTCTATCACCACATCGAGTTTTCGGTAGAACTATAAATTTTCATTCATGTGTGAGATTGTTGGAAAAATTACATTTTATGGGAAGTTTGAGGCATATTCTCAATAGGTACAGGTAGAGAGTTGAATCATAAAATTATGGTTTCATATTCTACTCCATGATACATTTACAACGGTATATCATATGCTTAAAATGGTTGAATGATGAATGGGAAATTGATACTTAGAGTAAGCTATTTGGAAATATTTGCTGAGGAAAAGTAAAGGTTTAAATCCCATATTGGTTAAATACCAAGCGTCAAATGTGTTTATATATGGGAACCCTCTTGAAGGGTGATTGAATGACTAAGCTTGGAACCCTGCCTCAAGCGTAGGGGGTGCAGGGCTAAACCTGATAGGGTTGGGGTGCACTCGCATGACGTGGACAACGCGAAATGTCTAGACCGGTCGAGCCTAAAGTGGGCCTACGGATATTTTAGCCCAACAAGAAATTATTTTTCCTTAGCAGACCGAATATGTTTATATAAGGACATTTATCTTATTTTTTTATTCCAATGAATTTGATTTAATTTTTTAATGAAATATTGGCTCCTTAATGGCAGATTTTGTGGAAATTTCCAAAATTCAAACATTCTCAATGCCTATTAAAGGCTATGAATTTTTGTTGCTCTCAAAACTATTCTTTTCCTCTCCGTATTTTTTAAACTTTCGGTGATAGAAAAAGGCATCGTTTGTTCATTGTTCACTACAAAGGTGTTGTTTCTTTGATCATTGAGTTATTGTATCTTGGGAGACATTCGCCTAACGTTGCTCCAAGTAATAGGCCTCAACCTTTAGTAAATCTCTATTCTTATTTTTTATTTCAACTTTTGTTACAGTTTTTTTATTGATTTACGTATTTGATAACTTAAATATAAATATTTTATCTATATTTTACACTATATGTAAATATGTGTTTATTTATTTTTAAATATTTTATTCGCTAACGTATTTTGTCCAACAACTCCTTAATGGAAAAATATATTGTCTGTGCCATCGTTGCAATAACAGAATATTGCGTAAACCACATGTTGTGGGTGACCATCTTCATCTTCATGGTAAAAGAATACAAGCATTGGAATTTTCATAGAGAACACATTGAAAGCACATTGGTGCAATCCAGCCAAACAATGAGAACTTCTCCATCAATTAGTACGTTGTCACAATACAACGTAGCGGATATAAGAGATCTCATAATGGATGCTCTAGGTATCAATATCCCAACACTTAATAAGGGTTTTGATGGAGTTTCAAGCAAGTTTTAGAATAATGGTCAGGACTATGGTGTTAATGAGGTCCAAAGGACTACGAAGAGAGTAACTACTCTATTAGATGATTGTGATATTTTTCTCCATCCCAGTTGCGTTAAGTTCTCATGCATCTTATTCCTACTTCAACTTTGCCACTTCAAAACACTTTTTGGATGGTCAGCAAAACCTTTGACATGCTTATTGGAGATTTTAAATGAGGCATTTCCAAATAGAAATATAATCCCAACTACATACTATGAAGCGAAGAAAAAGATTTCTGCACTAAATCTTTGGTATGTGAAGATTGATACATGCCCGGATGATTATATGTTACATTGGGGCGACGCTAGTAAAAAGGACAACTGTGATGTCTGTAAAAGTTCAAGGTGGAAGTCTTCTAAAGAGTTGGATGTAGATGAACAGGTTGATAGTAGTTGTTGCCGTCCTAAGCCCGCCCAAGTGTTACGGTACTTTCTATAACACCCATTACCCATGTTTGACGCTGGAATAGGATACGAGGCGTTATCGGACTTAAACACAAATAGACACAAAAAACTGAACCACAAATTTTTATCCAAATCAAAACTATTCACATTCAATCATAACGTCCCTAACACGAGCCTACGCGGCCCAAAACATACATTGGGAGCAGTTCGGGACTAAACCGAAAACTTTAGAAAACTTATCAAAGACTTAGAAAATTTCCACTACACAGGGCCACACGCCCATGTGGTTGTGGGACACGCCCATATAGGCAGGCCGTGTGGTCTTACACGCTTGTGTCCCTACCCCGTGTAACTCTCTATTTATGACGTAATCAACATTTGAGGTCACACAGCCAAGTCACACGCCCGTGTACTTAGGCCGTGTGGTCAATTTAATTTTTATAATTTTTCATAAAATAGGTGCAAACTTCACAAGCCCTACGCACAAGCCCGTGTTCCAGGCTGTACCGTCCACACGACTGAGACACACGCCCGTGTCTCCGCCCAAGTGCTCTATTCTGGCATTCTGTTTCTCAAAATTAAGGTGCAGGGGACACACGGCCTATTCACACGCCTATGGGGCTAACCGTGTGTCACACATAGCCTAGACATACGCCCATGTGTCTACCTGTGTGAACAATATATAAGCTATTTACCAAGCCTTTTGCCACCCTGAAACACAAGCACACAAACACCAATTCAAAGGCACAAATCATAGCATTCTTAGGCAACAAAAATATCCACGAGCAAGTCATCAACACATCATTTGCATGCCATTTCTGCCACAATCAAACAAACACATACTCGTCAACCCAAATCATGCAAAATACTACATCTATAAAATGCATCACCATGTGATTTTTCTTATAAGCAACATTACCCAATTATTCAATGGCCTTATACAAAACAATTACTTAACCAATATGAGTCAACACCATTAACCCAATCCCTATGACACATATACAAAATAACCAAGTCCCTCTGTATGCCATACTTTCAAAAATACCACGATTATCAAATACCCAAAATGATGTTTTTGATAGTGTGATTTGAGCCTCCGACAAGTCCTGATTCTGAGCTAGCTTGATGTCACTATAAGACAAGGGAAAGTAAAAGGGAGTAAGCTAAAAAGCTTAGTAAGTTTATATGCAAATAATAAACATCTTTATCACAAGTTCATCATGTAAATGCTTATATTGAAAGATAATACATTATCATTAAAGTCACATAGGCTTACTTACTCAAGCACAACCTTACCATACGATCATCTCTTATGGAATTCGTACTTACGAATTTCACGTACACACCTTATCAAATCCTCATACAAACACATATTTTCACATCTTTATCATTCTAGTTGAATGCTCGGAATACTAACGGATACACGAAAAGTTGCACATAAGTGCCACATATGTAGCCAAGCTACCTCATATCACATTTCACATATATGCTCGTTTTGGAGCTAGTTGTGGGTCGGCTTACACAAGCTAGTGGTCGAGACGTAGCTACTCAGTACTGCTCACACAAGTTGACAGGTATCTAAAACATATGCAGGATTACTTAGCCACTAGTAGACGTATAAGACTAGCACCCGGAATTACATAATCACATAATCGAACACATAGGTTCCTAGTGACATGTCACTCGTATCCTATTCTATTCCTAAGGTTCAACTGGGATTTTTTTCACTTGTCGAAACTTTACTAATTATATCGCATAAATCAATCACACTATTTATACAACATTAAAACATTAAAACATAATAAAATGATGCATTATTTACATACAACTTACCACGGATAAAAAATTGCTAATATTACAATTTACTCCTCAATCTTGCCCTTTTCCCAATCTAGGTCAGAAACTCGTCTGTCTTGATCTATAATAACAAATTTAGCTCGTTTAATTATCACACTATTCAATTCAACCCAAAAATTATATTAAGGAAAAATTACATTTTTTCCCTAACTTTTCACTTATTTACACTTTAGTCCCTAGGCTCGTAAAATAAAATGTATTCATTTTTCTCAAAACCCAAGCCTAGATGAACCTTATACATACACATACCAACCCATATTTTTCATTTATTCACATATCTCTACACATATTTTACAACTTTTACAAAATGTCCTTTTTGACATTTTTATCGAAAATCACTTAGTAAAAGTCATTTATCTAACACCAAACTTTAATTTTCTACAATTAGACATTAAAATACATGCATGTCACACATGGGTAAATTTTAAACATAAACCCTACTTCAAAATAAAGATAGAAACAGGTAAATTGGGTGATAACGACTTTAAAAACTTAAAGAGCATTAAAAACGGGGCTAGGATGCACTTACTATCAAGCTTGAAAGTTGAAGAAACCCTAGCTATGGACTCCTTGAGAATTTCGACTATGGGAAGAAGATGGACACCAAATTTTGACTTTATTTTCCCTTTTTATTCTTTTATTAACCAACTGACCAAAATGCTCTTTTAGCCTTTCTTTGAAATTTTACCCTTCCATGTCCATTTTTTTCCACACATTTTGCACTTTTTGCAATTTAGTCCTAATAGCCAAATTGGACACTTTATCGATAAAATTTCTTAACGAAATTTTCACACATGCATTCAATCATTCTATAAACCTTAAAACTTTATCAGAATAAATTTTTCTACTTCGGATCTGTGGTCCAAAAACAACTGTTTCGACTTGGCCCTAAATCGGGTTGTTACAACTCTCCCCCTTTAGTGATTTTCGTCCTTGAAAATCTTACTGGAAAAGAGGTTTGGATACTATTTTCTCATATCCTCATCGGGTTTTTACGTAGCCTCTTCTACCCCATGTCTTTATCATAGAACTTTTACTAGGGCTATACTTTTATTTCTCAACTGTTAAACTTTCCGAGCCCAAATCTTGATCGATTCTTCATCATACATCATATCAGGTCGAACGTCAACTTTTGATAGAGAAATCACATGCGAAGGATCAGAACGATATTGTCGCAACATTGACACATGAAACACATTATGAATCCTCTCCAACTCTATTGGTAAAGCTAATCGATATGCTACTGGTCCTATTCATTCAATAACTTCATACGGACCAATAAAATGCGGACTCAACTTGCCTTTACGGCCAAATCTTAGAATCTTTTTCCACAGAGATACTTTCAAAAACACTTTATCACCAATTTGAAATTTGATCTCTTTTCTTTTCAAATTCACGTATGACTTTTGTTGATCAAAAGCGGCTTTCAAACAATCATGGATTACTTTCACTTTTTTTTTTTTGGTTTCCTTAACCAAATCAATCCCGTGAATATGTCTCTCATTGAGCTCAGTCCAATACAAAAGAGTTCGACATTTGCGGCCATACAATGCCTCATACGGTGCCATCTTTATACTTGACTGAAAACTGTTGTTGTAAGTAAACTCAACCAGAGGTAGATATTTTTCCCAACTACCTTTGAACTCTAGGACACAATATCGGAGCATATCTTTGAGAATCTGAATTACTCTGTTTGATTGACCATCCGTTTGTTGATGAAATGCGGTACTAAAATTCAATTTTGTACCCAAAGCTTCTTGCAACTTTTTTCCAAAATCTAGAAGTAAATCTCGAATCTCTATCCGAAATAATAGAAATAGGCACTCTGTACAGTCTCACAATCTTAGCAATGAACAATTCAGGTAACTTATCAAGTGAATAATTAGTATGTACCAGAACAAAATGAGTCAATTTCGTCAATCGATCAACAATGACCCAAATGGCAACTTTCTTTTTCAGGGTCAAAGGCAAACCCATTACGAAGTCAATCGTAATTCTATCTCATTTCCACTCATGTACCATCACTGGCTGAAGTAAACCCGAAGGCACTTGATACTCGACCTTTACTTGTTGACAAATCAAACACTTTGATATGAACTCAAAAATATCTCTTTTCATACCAGGCCACCAATACAATTTCTTCAAATCATTGTACATTTTCGTACTACCCGGATAAACTGACAAACAACTACTGTGTGCCTCATGTAAAATTTTCTAAATTAACTAAGCATCTTTCGGAACACAAAATCTACCTCAGAACATCAAACAATCATTGACCCTGATATGAAAATCTGTGTCACTAGTCGATTCACATTGAATTCTTTTGGTTTGCAAATCACTATCACTTCTCTAAGCTTCAGAAATTTGCTGAAGAAACACCAGTCTAGCTTTCAGCTCAGCCAGAATTGAACCATCATCAGACAAAACCAATCTCATGTTCATAGCTCTCAAAGCAAACAAAGATTTCCTACCCAAGGCATCGGCGACTACATTCGCCTTTCCCGGGTGATAATCGGTCACTAGCTCATAATCTTTTAACAACTCGAGCCATCTTCGTTGTCGAAACTTCAAATCCTTTTGAGTCATCAAATACTTTAAACTCTTATGATCGGTAAAGACACGACATTTCTCACTGTACAAATGATGACACCAAATTTTCAAAGCAAACACAATGGCAGCCAATTCCAGATCACATATCGGATAGTTCTTCTCATGTGGTTTCAATTGTCTTGAGGCATAAGCTATCACTTTGCCTTTTTGAATCAATATACATCCAAGACCATTCAAGGACACGTCACTGAAAATCACAAATTCCTTTCCCGACTCAGGTTGTACTAACACTGGTGCCTCAGTCAATAGGGCTTTCAACTGCTCAAAACTCTTTTGGCACTTATCTAACCATTCAAACTTAACATCTTTTTGTAACAACCTTGTCATGGATGTAGCAATCATTGAAAATCCTTTGAAAAATCGTCGGTAATACCCGGCTAGGCCCAAAAAGCTTCTAACATTGGATACATTTCTTGGCGGCTTCTAATCAACAATTGCTGATACCTTACTCGGATCAACCCTGATACCTTTAATAGAGACAATATGTCCCAAAAATCTAACTTCTCGGAGCCAAAACTCACTTTTACTAAACTTAGCAAACAATTTTTTATCTCTTAAAATCTACAACACAGTTTTCAAATGTTCGGTATACTCGGACTCATCCCGAGAATAAATCAGGATGTTATCTATGAATACAACTACAAACTTATCCAAGTACGGTCAAAATATTCGATTCACCAAGTCCATAAATACAGCTGGAGCATTAGTAAGTCCAAAAGGCATAAAAAAACTCATAATGTCCATACCTCGTTCTAAATGCTGTTTTTGGCACATCCGACTTTTTAACTCTCAACTGATAGTAGCCAGATCTCAAATCTGTCTTCAAAAACACTGTTGCTCATTTTAACTGATCGAACAAGTCATCAATTCTCGGAAAAGGGTACTTATTCTTTATAGTCACCTTGTTGAGCTGTCGAATTTTGATGCAAAGTTTTATAGATCCATCCTTCTTCTTCACAAATAACATGAGAGCACCCTAGGGAGAAAAACTCGATCTCACAAATCCCTTATCTGTCAACTTTTGTAACTGAGTCTTTAATTCTTTGATTTTAGTGGGAGCCATTCTATACGGAGCGATCGATATTGGTGTATTCCCCCGGTAACAAATAGATAGCAAACTCCACCTCTCTAACCGGTGGTAATCCTGGCAACTTTTCTAGAAACACATCTGGAAATTCGTAAACTACCAGCATTGATTCAAGTTTCAATTCAGACATCTTTGTATTCAATACATAGGCAAGATAAGCTTCATACCTTTTTCTTACATATTGCTAGGCAGACATACACAAAATCAAAATGGGAAGTTCACTGGATTCATCTATTTTAACCCGAAGAACCTTACCATTTTCACATTTCAATTCAATAATTTTTTGCCTACAATTTACCTTGGTATCATGCAATGTCAACCAATCCATACCCAAAATAGCATCAAACTCATCAAATGGTAAGAACATTAAGTCGGCCAGAAAATAGTTACCTCGAATCATCTAAGGACAATTCTTGTAAACTTTATCCACTAACACATACTTGCCTAAGGGGTTTGACACTTTAATCACAAACTCAGTGGACTCAACAGGTAAATTCATACTAATTACCAAATTCATACAAATATAAGAATATCTCGATCCAAGATCAATTAATGCAACAACATTAGTATCATAAAGAGAAAATATACTAGTGATCACATTAGGGGATGACGCATCTTCTCGAGCACGGATGGCATAAGTTCTTGTAGGTGCTCTAGCTTCTGATCTTACAGCTGAATCCTGGGATACACCTTTGTTACTGGCCCCATTTCTCGTATTTCTCGATGGTCTCCCTCTTGCAGCAGTGTTACTCGATCTAGCATTCTAAAAGTTATCTTTTTCGACCATTTCAGGGCAATCCTTAATGAAATGGTCTTAGGACCCACATTTAAAACAAGCCTGGTTGATCATCCAACATTTACCAGGATATCGCCTATCACAATGTTGGCATTCTGGCTTATCAGACCTCACGTTACCAACGCTCGCTATGGATGTAGTTCGGGCCTTAGAACCCGAATATTGCTTCCCGTAATCTCTACTAAGATTCCTAACTGAAACATTCAAACGAAAGTGCATATCTCTCGACTTCTTAGATGAGGACTGAAAGGACTTACCCATCGGTCTTTTTCTTGAATCTCTATTCTCAAGCTCAACTTTTCTCTTTTCCTTACACAACTCTTCCGCTTTGCAAGCTCGTTCGACTAATGCAACAAATTCTTTTAGTTCTAAAATTCCAACAAATAATCTGATATCCTCATTCAGTCCATCTTCAAATCTCTTACACATAATAGCCTTGGTGGAAACACATTCCCGAGCATACTTACTGAGTCTAACAAACTCTTACTCGTATTCAGATACAGTCATACGACCTTGTTTCAGTTCCAAGAACTCTTTACATTTCTAACCAATAAACTGCTGACTTATATATTTCTTTTAGAATTCCTCTTGAAGAAATCCCATGTTACCCTTTCTTTGGGTACCACCGATACTAAAGTTTTCCACTAATGATATGCCGAATCTCTTAGAAGTGATATAACACATTTCAAACACTCCTCTGGTGTGCAAGAAAGTTCATCGAATACTCGAATAGTGCTTTCAAGCCAGAATTCTGTCCTCTCAGGATAATCATCTACATTAGCTCTAAATTCTCTGACCCCATACTTCCAAATCTTATCAACAGGAGGCTTCATTAGTCTTATCATTTCCATACCTTGGGGAACTATGGGAACCGATTGAGTAATAGGAGGGATGAAGGAGGTTGAGCATTCAGATTTGCCCGAATAAACTCTGTATACCACTCATCCATCATGTGGTGAAAGGCTTCCCTAGCCTCTCCTCCTCAACTAGTCGTCACATGCCTACTATCAGGTGGCACAGTCCCTTGGGCGGAGCTGGCGCATTACTTTCTATGTCATTAGCTATGGCTCGATCAAGATCTATTTACTATATGAAAACACAATTTAAGTTGTCAGGAGTCGTCACACTATCACAATTTATATATGGCATGTATAACTAGACTCGTACACACACTAGGTTAGTCTGAGAATTGACTAAACCATAGCTCTAATACCACTAAATGTAACACCCTTATCGATGTTTGACACCAGAATAGGATACGATGCGTTACCGGACTTAAACATAAACAAACACACAAAACTGAACCATAAATTTGCATCCAAATTAAAACTATTCATATTCAATTATAACGTCCCTAAAACGAGCCTACGAGGCTAAAAACATATATTGGGAGTAGTTTGAGACTAAACTGAGACTTTAGAAAACTTTTCAAAGACATAGAAAATTTCCACTACACAGGGGTCACGCGCCCGTGTAGTTGTGGGACATGCCCGTGTGGGCAGGCCGTGTGGTCTTACACGCCTGTGTCCCTACCCTATGTAACTCTCTGTTTATGACGTAATCAACATTTGAGAGTCACACGGCCAAGTCACATGCCCCCGTGCTTAGGTAGTGTGGTCAATTTAATTTTTATAATTTTTCATAAAATAGGTGCAAACTTTACAAGCCCTGGGCATACGCCCGTGTTCCAGGCTGTGTCATCCACACTGCTGAGACACATGCCCGTGCCTCCCCCCGTGTCTCCATACTGGCATTCTGTTTCTCAAAATTAAGGTGCAGGGGACACACGACCAATTCATACGCCTATGGGGCTGACCGTTTGTCACACATAGCCTAGACACACGCCCGTATGTCTACCCGTGTGGACAATATATAGGCTATTTACCAAGCCTTTTGCCACCCTGAAACACAAGCACACAAACACCAATTCAAAGGCACAAATCATAGCATTCTTAGGCAACAAAATCTATAATGCCCTGGTTTTCGGGATTTTTTGGGATTTTTGTGATTTTGATAAAATTTTGCAATTTCATTGTTAAATTATGGAATTTATGTTTTAAGTGTGTTAGTGGGCCTTTAGAAGGCCCAAGCCTAAGATAAAACCCGACTGAAATATCAAATTTTGGATTTAAAGTGAAGGGGACTTAGTTAAGTGGGCTTTTAAGAAAAAAGGAGTAAAATAAGACTCAAGCAAGCCCTTGGTAAAGTGGCAATGTGGCGCCACTTAAGTGCCTAAAAAGGTGGCGTGTGGACAGGTGTGCAAGGGCCAGAGTTCAAGTCACAAGGTAAGCATTGTGTGTTTTAATTATTTTTGTACATGTGCCAGACATGTGATGGTTTCCAAGTAGAACTCTACTGAGGAGAGTTTGAGTTGTTCATGAGATTAGATCAGGTAGGATACGGGAGAGAGATTTTAGGATTTTTTTGAATGGGAACATGTGGTGGCCGAACAAGCGGCTCTTGTGGTAGCATTGCCAATTTGGTCATTTGGTGTTAGAGGGCATTCGGCTAGGGGAGTTTAGGTATCAAATTCGACATTTGTTCTTTGTGTGACCTCTTTTCTTTTGTCGAATTAGGGTAGTATCTGCTAGGGTTTCTTTGCTTTCATTTTGTTCTCCTTCCTTGGTTCCAAAAAGTCGAAAACGTAGCCTTTGGTTCTCTTTGTGCCGTTTGACCATAACCGAATCTCCCCTCTCTTCTTTCATTCTCTTCTCCTCTCCTCTCTTTCTTTTTCTCATCCCCTTCCTCTTTAATTTCCACAAAGCCAAACCTACTTCTTTTCCTTCTTCTCAAGCCTAGCCGACTACTACTAAAAGCTGAAACCAATCCATCATAACCGATTACCTTATTGAACAAGATCACTTCTTCTTTCTACTCAAACCTTCCAAAAATTGAATCCCAAACTTCTCTTCCCTTGGTCGATCATTCTTGTTAGCTCGTAAAACATTTTTCGTCACTTTCTTCCCTATTCACTTCTTAAACCGAATAGGCATACTCTAAGTTAGATTTAAAAGCTGAAATAGTTAGATTCATTCTCTGCTCGCATCTTGAGGCTAGATCTGCGTTAGATCTGAGAAAGAAAAGGGTTGGAATCATTCGGATTTAGTGAATCTTTGGTAAGTGCTCAGATCTTTTCTCTATTCATTATTTCGGGATTTAAGGAAAAGCCGAAAACCCCTAAGTAAGGGGACTGTCGTTTGGGGCTACAAGCTCTATAGATCTTATTATTCGTATTGTTATCTGTTAGTGTAGATTAAAGGCCGCCGAACAAGGAGCTTTGGAAGGATAGGACCATTTGGGTGACTAGATCTAGATCTAGTCATAGTTTTGGCAAAGAGGTAAGTATTTAAGGGCCTTAGAGGGGTTGGCTGAATGTGGTAGTGGTTATTTCGATTAGTTATCATTTGGTTCATGGTCTAATCTCGTAATGAACGATTGTAGGTTAATCGTGTGGGAGATCTCATTGTAGTATTTTGCAAATCAGGTGTGTAAACGAACACCTTCTTGTAGTCTAAATCGGCAAAAGCTGAAAAGCTGAAATGCCAAAATTTTAGCATTTCGTGGGCTTGCAAGCGTGCGAGCCCTCGTGGGTCAGTTGGAAGCGGTTAGATTCTGTAACCAAAATAGGTAAAGTTGGTGAGTGCGCAATTTCGTACATCTCAGCAAATTGGGCCTCGATGGGCTAAATTTGGGCTCAATGGGCATACGGGCCCATTTGGGTGAAAACTAGCTGTAACTGGGTTCTAGTGATTTGTATGATAAAACTGTTAACTAGACATAGAATTTGGGCTAAACGGGCTAAAACAGCTAAGTGACACTGTAGGGCCCATCAGGGGTTTTAGGCCCAATAACTTAAAACTGCTAAAATGGGTTAGATAAGTTACTAAAATGAAAATGAGACTGTTAATAACTGAAACATGCATAAAACCCTAAAAACTGGTATAATTACTAAAATACCCCTTAAGGGTGAGAAATTACTATTTTACCCCTAGGTGCAAAATGACCGTTATACCCCTAGGGATAAATTTGACTGAAATGCATGCTTTACTGTTTCTGTTCACTGTATGACATGACATAATTATCTGTTGCATGGGACTGGGTTTATTGATGGAGGAAGTGCTAAGTGGCATTGCCACGATTACTGAAAGGGGCTCTGCCTCGTATTACTGAAAGGGACTATGCCTCGTATTACTGAAAGAGGCTTTGCCTCGATATACTGTTAGTGGCTTGGCCATGTTATCTGAGCAGCTATGCTGCAACTATGGAGTGTAGGGCTGGGTGGGTTGAGTTATTCCCCACATGGTGTGTAGGGCTGGTACGAGTTGAGTGTAGCGGTTGGGCATAGGATGGGCTTTGGGCTTTGCATACATGCATGATATCTGTTCTGTTATTGTAATGGGCCTATAGGCTGTACCGTTATCCGAAAAGGGCTAAGGCCCAGACTTACTGTATCTAAATGAGGCTTTGGCCTAGTTATTACTGAGACTGGTTAGGGATTAGGTCAGTGGGCTTGAGCCGATTTGGGCTCCGAATGGGCTTTCTTTACACACTGAGTTTCCAAACTCACCCCCTTTTTCTTCCATCCATGTAGGTGAGCCCTAGACTGATGGACTTGGAGTTGGAAGGGTTCAGAGTGGCCACGTGGACTGCATAGCTAGTTTTTAAATTAAGTTATTTATTTCTTTATTTATTTTTAATTATTTGTATTCTGGTTTTGTGTTTGTAATAAGGCCGCTTTAATTATTTTAATTTGGGTTTTCAATTATTTATACTATACTTTAATGGTTTGAATAAGGTTGCGAGAGTTTTCTCAAAATTAATCAAACGTTTTCAAAATCAATCACACATAGCAAATGAGTAACAAAAGCTAAATCTTATAATAAGAAATCCCTTAACAACTAGTAGTGGTTAGGACGTTCATAAAAAAACCTGGATCTTCTCGTTAAACTGTAATAATGGTTCTGCAAAACTCACCCTAATTGTAGCAACTAGGAAACATGGTTGGTCCGTCGTTGATGTGACACACTAGACTTGACCGTAACGTCTGGGCCGGGTTTGGGGTGTTACAAAATTCACGAGCAAGTCATCAACACATCATTTGCGTGCCATTTCTACCACACTCAAACAAACACATACTCATCAACCCAAATCATGCAAAATACCACATTTATAAAATGCATCATCATGTGATTTTTCTTATAAGCAACATTACCCAATTATTCAATGGCCTTATACAAATCAATTACTTAACCAATATAAGTCAACACCATTAACCCAATCACTATGACACATATACAAAATAACCAAGTCCCTATGCATGCCATACTTTCAAAAATACCACGATTATCAAATACCCAAAATGATGTTTTTGATAGTGTGATTTGAGCCTCCAACTAGTCCCGATTCTGAGCTAGCTTGGTGTCACTATAAGACAAGGAAAGTAAAAGGGAGTAAGCTAAAAAGCTTAGTAAGTTTATATGCAAATAATAAACATCTTTATCATAAGTTCATCATGTAAATGCTTATATTGAAAGATAATACATTATCATTAAAGTCACATAGGCTTACTTACTCAAGCACAACCTTACCATACGATCATCTCTTATGGAATTCGTACTTACAAATTTCATGTACACACCTGTATCATATCCTCATACAAACACATATTTTCACATCTTTATCATTCTCGTTGAACGCTTGGAATACTAACGGACACATGAAAAGTTGCACATAACTGCCACATATGTAGCCAAGCTACCTCATATCACATTTCACATATACGCTCATTCTCGAGCTAGTCGCGGGTCTATTTACACAAGCTGATGGTCGGGACATAGCTACTCAGTGCTACTCACACAAGATGACAGGTACCCGCAACATATGTAGGATTACCTAGCCATGGTAGACGTACAAGACTAGCACCTGGAATTACATGATCACATAATCACACGCATAGGTTCCTAGTGACATGTCACTCGTATCTTATTCTATTCCTAAGGTTCAACTGGGATTTTTTTCATTTGTCGAAACTTTACTAATTATATCACATAAATCAATCACATGATTTATACAACATTAAAACATTAAAACATAATAAAATGATGCATTATTTACATACAACTTACCTCGGATCAAAAATTGCTAATATTGCAATTTAGTCCACAATCTTGCCCTTTCCCCGATCTAGGTCAGAAACTCATCTTTCTTGATCTATAATAACAAATTTAGCTCATTTAATTATCACACTATTCAATTCAACCCAAAAATCATATTAAGGAAAAATTACATTTTTGCCATTATCTTTTTACTTATTTACACTTTAGTCCCTAGGCTCGTAAAATGAAATGTATTCATTTTTCTCACAACCCAAGCCTAGTCAAACCTTATACATACACATACCAGCCCAAATTTTCCTTTATTCACATATTTCTACACATAATTTTCAACTTTTGCAAAAAAGTCCTTTTTGACATTTTTATCGAAAATCACTTAGCAAAAGTCATTTATCTAACACCAAACATTCATTTTCTACCATTAGACCTTAAAATACATGCATGTCACACATGGGTAAATTTTTAAACATAAACCTTATTTCAAAATAAAGATAGAAATAGGTAAATCAGGTGATAATGATTTCAAAAACGTAAAGAGCATTAAAAACGGGGCTAGGATGCACTTACTATCAAGCTTGAAAGTTGAAGAAACCCTAGCTATGGACTCCTTGAGAATTTTGACTATGGAAGGAAGATGGACACCAAATTTTGACTTTATTTTCCCTTTTTATTCTTTTATTAACCAACTGACCAAAATGCCATTTTAGCCTTTCTTTGAAAATTTACCCTTCCATGTCCATTTTTGTCCATCATGATATATAAAGGTCTAATTACTAAATAAAAACCTCTAATTTAAAAATTCATTTCAATTAAACACCCAATGCTTCTAGAACACATTTTGCACTTTTTTAATTTAGTCCTAATAGCCAAATTGGACACTTTATCGATAAAATTTCTTAACAAAATTTTCACACATGAATTCAATCATTCTATAAACCTTAAAACTTTATCAGAATAAATTTTTGTACTTCAAATTTGTGGTCTCAAAACCAATGTTCTAACTTGGCCCTAAATCAGGCTATTACAGTTTCCCTTGATTCCCAGATTTAAAATATTGTTTCAATCCTCCAAGGCATCATAATCTATAAGATGGCATAAAGAAGGATGAACCAAAGATGGTATATTGAGACATCTAGCCGTTGGTTCTATGTAGGATGTGTTTGATAATAGGTTTCCTAATTTTGTAGCTAATCCTCACAATGTTAGCCTAGGTTTGGCTAGTGATGGATTCAATTCGCTCCGAACAATGAGCACAAGTCCCAGTACATTGCCCATACTTCTTATTCCTTATAATTTGGAACCTTGGGCATGCATGAAACTATCATCGATGATATTATCAATGGTTATCCCTAGTGAGAAATGACTCGGCAACGATATTGATGTCTACGTGCAACCTTTAATTGATGAGTTGAAGCAACTTTGGATAGGAGTTGATGCTTTTTATTCATCAGCTTCTGAATCTTTCACTTTACGAGCTTGTCTTCTTTGGATGACCAATGATTTCCCAGCTTGTCTTCTTTGGGTGAAGTACAAAAGGTCGTGTTGCTTGCTTGGTATGTACTGAAAAACTCAATCTCGATGGCAACCGTATGTTCGAAAGTTCTATTAAATGGTTCATCGCTGATGGTTATCCATTGAACGCCCATTTTGCAAACAGATTTATGAATTCTATGGCACTATAGAGAATAGGGTAGCTCCTATACCATAATCCAGGGAAGATATATTAAGGGAAGTTGAATGTATCAATTTTATTTATGGAAAAGCTAGAAAAAGAGATAGAGAAGAACATGATGAATAGCCAGTTGAACTTGGTGTAGATGAGGGGTATGATTTGTTTAACGACTTTGAAGAATTGGTGGTAGAAGGAGATAAAGCAAATCCCATTAATCAAGACGAGGCTCTATGGAAGAGGAGGAGTAGATTTCTCGACTTGCCTTAGTGGCATTACAATCTACTTTAACATAACTTGGATGTCATACACATCAAAAAGAACGTATGTGACAATGTCATTGGCACCCTTCTTAATCTCTCATATGGGGGTAAAGACAATATCAAGGAGCACAATGACCTTCAAGATATTGGCATCAGAAGTTATCTTAATCCAAAATTGATAAACGGGAAAGAGTACCTGCCATAAGCATGTTACACTCTTCCATTAAAGGAAACAGATATTTTCTTTCCATTATGAAGAACTTAAAGATACTCGATGGTTATGCATCAAACATATCTGGATGCATAAATTTGAAAGAGCACAAGTTGAATAACCTCAAAAGTCACGACGATCATATTCTCATGCAAGGTTTGTGCCGCGTATGAAAATAGCATGCAAAATATGCAAGTATACACGTCGAATCAAGTAATATAATGAGAAGTAAGATCGTCTCCAAAGGGATCAGATAGGATTAACTTGGTTAAGTTGTTGTTATGAAGTTTGTGAATTATGCTAAGGCAAAACAATAACAAAAATACAATGGTAATAAAAAAAATGATGATGTGTGCAATATATAAACAAACAAATATTTAAAAACATGTTATGGTAAAGATACCAAGACAAAAGTAAGAGGTTCTACACTGTTGAATGGAAAGATTAGGAAGGAATCTACCCTTATAAATCAATAATGCCTCGGCAAATGCTTAATCAACTTACTACTAAGAATGGATTTAAAATGTCTACTTCTTTCGAGAGCAGGACCTAATGATACCTCACCTAAGGAAATATATGTCTATAGACCTTAGATGTGATTACTCTTCACTCCGTACGAGCGTTGCTCTATGTATAGAGATTGCTATGGGCATTCTGTCGAACACTCACTCGTATCAATCAATTGTGGTCCAACTATCCTAACATTTTTAGAATTAGATTATGTTTATAAGCATACTGTGCATTCATCTATTTCTAGAGATTTCATACATGCATGCATGCAATTCAAAATAACAAATTGAATGAACAGTAACATAGATTAGATCCACACTTCAACATTAATGGAAAATTAAAGTATCATCTAGTAATCCCAACCCAATAAGATTTAACTCATGAATTGGTTAACCAAATCAGAATTCATAATATCATTCAACATATTCAACAATTAATTTCACAAAGAAGCAATTTAAGAAAATAAATGAAGAACTTTAAGAAGCTTTCGTTGATTTAGCCCTCAACTCCGGTGACGCAATATATTACAAAGACGAGGTTGAATTCCTTCTTCTTCTCCCTTGTGTTTTGCTCTACTGCTCAGCCTCAAATGCTACCCTTATTTTTTTCTCAGGATCTTTCCCCAAAAAAAGACTTTGAAATGCCCCCTTTTCCTAGGGTTCCTTTCTTTCGTTTTATATTTTTTTCTCTTCAGGTAGGTCCCTTAGCCCATGCTTTTTCACCTCTTTTTTCAAGTAGATTTTCTGGTAAAAATATAGTTGGGGTTGGTACACATTGAGTGCTGACTCGACATCTTACTAGCATTGCCATGGCATTAGTGTTTACAAGCTATCCAACTTTTGCCACGACAAAACTTCACTCATTTACTTCCTTTTTATCATTCTGCACCTACCACTCAAACAACAAACAAATCCTTTCCACCCACAAGTAAAAGTAACATATAATAACATTTAAGTCTAGTCCAAGCTCTATGATGCAATGTTCTAAAAATATACTAATATAATATCCTAAAATGCAACTAAATTCACCTAAGTACAAGTAATTAACCAAGTCTAAAGGCCTGAAATATAACTTTTTTCAAGAGTTATCAACTTGCTTCCTATATACATAAGAGGAGCTGTAGAAAAGAAGGTGTTAAGTGTTATTATAGATTTTTCAAATTTCTTTAAGAGATTATGTTCAAAAAGTCTTGATCCATAAGAACTTGAACGACTTCAAATACAAGTGGTGTTAACTCTTTGTGAAATGGAGAAATTATTTCCTCCAAGTTTCTTCATAGCCATGATTCATTTGATTATTCATTTATCGATGGAGGCTAAGCTTGGTGGATCTGTTCAATACAGGTGGATGTACCCGATCGAAAGGTATATGAAATATATCACTAATATTTCATAATATTTTATCTTTATTATTTTAACATAGTATATAATAAGTATGTAAAGATGTATATGTCTATGATACAGGTATCTTATGGGATTGAAATATTTAGTGCGGAATAGAGTTTATTCGAAAGGCTCTATTACTTAAGGGTACATAGTTTTAGAATATCTTGCATTTTGCTCTTGATACTTTTTTGATGTAGAAACTTATTTTCCCATCCTCCTAAGAATGATGGGAATATTAAAAAATGGTACATTTTCTCTTCTAGAGGACGTCCAATTGGAAATATGGAAAAGAAAATCTTGGACATGCGACCTATTGTGTAACAACCCGGTTTAGACCCTAATCGGAACAGTGGTTTCAAGACCACAAATCAAGTCAGAAAAATAATTTAAAATTATTTTGTTTGTTTAGAATGTGTGAATTGATATGTGTGAAATTTTCGTGTTTTAATTTTATCATTTGAGTGTCCGATTAATTAAAAAGGGCCTAATCACGTAAAATGAAAAGGTTGGTAGTAAATTGTGTAAGTGCCTAATTGTTATTGTCTTTATAATATGAAGCATTTAAAATGTAATTGGACCATAATTCAAAGTGATGGACGGTTGTGGACTTAGTTTATAATGGTTTTGTATTAATTAATAAAGGTTAGTTTTGTAATTAAACAAATAATATATGTTATAATAAAACATAAAAAAAATAAACATGTGTTCATCCATTTTTGCATGACCAAATGTTAAAAGAAAAAGAAAAGAATAAAAGCTTTCAAAGTTTCGGCTAGTAGCAAGCTTGGTTCAAGTTGAGTTTTAGCTCGGTTTTTGATAATTTTTATGTTTTTGAGATCGTTGCTATGAAATCTACAAAGCTCATGCTTTAATATTTTATTTTGATGAATATTTTGAGTTATGCCATTGATGAATTTATGAGCTTTGTGATGTTAGTTGATGATGTGACAGCCCTAATTTGACCCTGATCAGAAAAGTGGTTTCGGAACCACTAAACCGAGTTAGAAAATTTTTAAAATGATATTTTCTATGATTTTATTTTGTGAATTTGCATGTGTGAATATTTTGTGCCTTGATTTTTATCATTTGGATGTTAAATTATGGAATAGGACTCAAGTGATAAAACTTGAAAATGTGATAGGTAGAATTTGGGTGGCCGAATAATGCATGGTTTATTAATATAAGGGACTTGCATGTCAATTTGACCAACTTGAAGTTAATGGCCGGCCAACACATGCATGTAATCATTTTGGTTTCATATTTTATTTATTTGTTGAGATTATGTGTTAATATAATAAGCATTTTAAATATTTAATGATTTAATTTTATATTAAGAAAATGTGAATAAAATAAAATAAGAAAAAGGTGATAAAAACAAGGTAAAATGTTCATTCTTTCTCATCTTGCCGAAACCACAAAGTAAAAGAGGGAAACCAAAAATTCTAAGAAGTTCGGCCATACTTACAACCTAATTGAGGTATGTTTGATTTATTTCTTTGAAATTCTTGTACGTTTTAAGTTGTTAGTTAGAATTCTACCTAGCCCATGGTTTAAATCTTGCTAATTGATGGAGGTTATGTGATGATACAATCGGCCATGGAAGTTTTATGTTTCATGGATGGAAGGTTGATGTTTTTTTTAAATAGAAATGATAGAAATTGATAAATAAGTGTTTAATAGACATTTTGATGTTAAAAATTTATGGAATTTTAAGATTATAAGTTTAGTTATGAATGGGAGCCTTGTGTAGCTCAATTTCTTGATATGAACATTCGACCATGGCTAGGAGGTGCAAATTGTTGATAAATGATGTATATGTGTAATGAGAAATGATATATGTGATTTACTTGGTAATTGAAAATCGGCTAAAGTGATTAGTGTGCATTTTGATAAAATTTTGCAATGGCCGAATATGGATATGAGCCATATGTGAATAAATGGTTGTTATTGTGGTAGCCGTATATGTGTATTTGGAAAGGAAACTATATTTGTTGGAATTAGCCATGCCGTTGTTAAATTGAACTTAGAGATAATGTAATTAAGTGATAAAGTAAGGGATGGAGTTGAGAAACGAATGTTTAAATACTTTAATTGATATTCGGCTTATTAGTACATGTAAAATTTATTGAAGTGTGAAATTTGTATGTGTACTAAAGATTAGATGTGTATTTGGCTATAAGGTTTATAGATGTGAGTGTAAGCTAAATGAAATGTGAATTTTATATATGCATTTATAGAAGTATACATTCGGCCAACTTAGGTCTTAATGATGGGAAAATGTTGGTTAATCGTGCTAATGAACAAAGGTGTATTTGGTCAAGCTATAGATTATGCATAGTTATATGTAAGGGTTGAATGACAAATGATAGTTGATTAAGATAATTAATATGTACTTTGTATACATGCCCGACTGATGCATGTTAAGATGAATGATGTGTGTATTCGGTCTTAAGGGTATGTACAAAAGAAAATGCTAGATTGTTGTATTAAAGACCGAATGTGCTTAATGCTAAAGTATGAGTTAGTTAAATAGAGAAATGGATAAAACTATGATTAGAAAGTGAATGCCAAGTTAATTTAAAGTAAGTTGAGGATATTAGAGTGGAAATAGTTAAAAGGTTACATAGAGCCTAATGTAACCATGAATGAATGAGTTGTGTTCATGTTGTTTAATCGAAAGAATGGCTAAGTTAATGTATAATTAAGTGTTCGAATGTGACTTACAAGTACATAATATTGAAAATTTAAATGGTGATGGGTTATGAGGCCAAATGATATGTATGATGTGATTTTTTTAAAATATATATGTGTTTGCCGAATGCATGGTGAAGTAAATAATTGCATTCCTTATTTTTGAATGAGATATGTTATGATCGAATAAGATGTATGAATAATGGTTTAGTGATAAGTTAAATTTGTTTAAAATTTAGCTCAAGAGCAAAGAGAGCCGATTTCGAATAAGAGAAAAGCGAAGGTGGTGGAATAGTCGATCTATAGTTGTTCGACGACAAATAAGGTAAGTACTTAAGCGTTAAACTTGATTTTATATGATTAGCGATTAAATAAAAATAGCTAAGAGAATGATATTATTATTAATTATGTGGGATTGCCGAATGTAATTAAGGTATGGAATTCGAATGTAATTCTTTTGTATAAATGTATATGTTCGGCCATATGTGAAGCTGAAGCATAAGTTGTGAAAGTAAGAAAGAACATGTGAAATGATTCTTGCAATGTGATATTCGGGCTTTGAGCCTAGCAAGCGTAATGCCGGTGAAATGATATTCGGGCTTTGAACCTAGCAGGCGTAATGCCGGTGAAATGATATCGGGCCTTGAGCCTAGCAAGCATAATACCGATGAAGTGAATTTAGACTTAAAAAGTCTAGTAGGCTTTGAGCCGGTGATAAAACTCGAGTCTTATACCTAGCAGGCTAAGTGCCGGTGAATTGGTAAAAGTATATGACAATGAGATCCTGTGTTAAAATAGTGAATTGATTTCGCATTATGCATTAAATTATCCAGGTATGTGATACTTACCTATTTATACGAGAATGAATCTAATTAAATTATGGATTTGTTCGTTTGTGAACGTTCAGCTCATGTGATATTATTCATGGAAGTAAAATAGTATGTATGTGGCTTTGAATATAAGTTTGATTCATATGTGATTTAGGTCGATGACATTAAATGTTGATATAATGCCTTAAATTAACCTTATTGAGTGGATCAATCAATGAATGAATGATATTGCAATATTGGATGATGTGATCATACGATTTTGAATTTTAAGTTCATGAGATGTTAATGGAAAAAGTGCATATTGTGGTTAGGCCTATTCGGCCAAAGGTTATTATTCTTAGTTCATGTATACTTGATTAATGTGTTTAATTAAGTTAAGCTGATTAATTTACTTAAGACTTACTAAGCTAATTAGCTTACTTCGAGTGTCTTTGTTACTCTGTTTTATAGATCTCTTTTGAAGCTACGAGCTCGGGGATTCAAGCTCAAGTCATCCACACTGTCGTCACTATTTTGGTACTTTTGATATCTTATTTTGAAAAATGGCATGTATAGGCTTAACTCCTTATTTTGGTACAAGTGATATTTTGATTATGTATATATAAGAGCCATGCGAAAATGGCTTGTTCATTTTGTTAAATGTAGTTCCATGGTTTCATTAAATGATGTGTTTGATTTAATTATGTTTAGCATTTTCAGCTGATGCATATAAACATTTTATCCTTGAAATAGTTTCTCAATCATTAAGTTGTATGTTTGCTTTAAGTGAATAAACTACTTGAATATTATTACATCTATGTGTTTTAGAAGATGTTCGTTAATGATTACAAGATGAATTTAAATTGCTTAAGCTTTATTGTATTCGGCTAATGCTTTGTAACATGTATATGTTTGTGTTAGACCATTTGATGATGATTCATGTTTGCATGTAGTGATTTCGGTTATGGGATAAATGTTTAAAATTTCATAGTTATTTACCATCGCTTAATGAACAAAGAACTTGCGTTATTCGTTTATCGCGTGAATGTCTGAAAGTTGTGGTTGATGAGTAATACCTTATAACCCTATTCTGGCGACGGATAAGGGATATAGGGTGTTACAGATGAATTATAAAAGATATGTTTTGGATTAGTATGTTTTGTTTTGGAATTTTTGATGAATTTTAGTAATTAGGGCTAAATTATAAAAATAATAAATTGAGGGACTAAAATGTGAAATAAATAAAATGTATAGACTTTTATAAACAAGGGGAATATTTGGCCTAGCTATGATGTTGTGAGATTTTGCATATTATTTGTTTTGTGCAATAGGGACTAATTTGTAAAAAGAGTAAAATGTCAAGGGCAACATGGTGATTTTCCCATTTATGTTTCTTGGACTAAATTGAATGATTTGTGTTTGAATAAGTTTAATTTGAATATGTTTAGATCAAGAACCAAAGAAATCGGATTTGGATCGGGGGAAAACCAAAGTTATTGAATAGTCGTTTTGTTCCAATCGTTGTCCGAGGTAAGTTTATAAGCAAATAGATGTTAAATTTCAATATATGAAATTATAAATGCTGAATTGAATTATTATAAATGTTTGAGTAAGTGCCGAAATGATATATGCTTGGGAGCAATGTTTATGAGTTCAATTTGATTGAGATATGACGTCTGTAAGCCCCGTATGAGCCTTAGGAGTAGTTAGGATACATATGTCATGACATAAGATTTTGATATAAGTGTGCGAGTAAGACCACATCTATGACATTGGCATCGAAATATGTGTGCGAGTAAGACCACGTTTAGTACGTTGGCATCGATATGTGATTCTAATATATGTATGCGAGTAAGACCACGTTTACTACGTTGGCATCGATATGTGATTCTAATATATGTGTGCGAGTAAGGCCCTGTCCGGAATAGTGGCATCGATATATGTGATTACATGTAAGACCACGTTTGAGACGTTGGCATTGTACGAGCTTTTCAATTATCTGTATATCCTTTTTAATTCTGAATGGTTCATCGGGCAATGTTAAGTAAAGACTAAATGTGAAATCAAATTAAAAAGGTTCAAGTATGTGTTTAGCTAATGTATTGAAAATAAGGTAAGTTTTGGTATTTGAAGTAATGATATGAATTATATATGTTATTGTAACACCCCAAACCCAGCCCAGACGTTATGGCCAGATCTAGTGTGTCACATGGATGATTGACTAAGCTATGATCTTCTTTTAATAAAACGTTATGTTGTTTGTAGTAGAACTATGTTTATTAACTTGTAAATAAGAATCATCTTCAGTTTTAAAAACCGTGGCGATTACCAAGTAAAATTCACCTTTTAAAACCATCTTATTGTTGTGTTATCATTGTTAAGTTATCCAATTGTTACGTAATGCATGTTTAAAAACATTTGATTAAGTTTGAAAAGCCTGCATAAAGTAGTCTACCATTGTAAAACAAGTAGTAAAGAAAACCCAAAACAAAATATCCGAGCGGCCTTATTACAACTTAAATCCAAAATTTAAGAATAAAATATAAATAAAGTAGATTTAAGAAAAACTATAAACTAGAAGTTTGAATCACGTGGCCACCCCGAATCCCTCGCAGCTCCAAGTCCACTATGGTTGGGGGTCACCTACATGGATGGAAATGAAAGGGTGAGTTTGTGAAAACTCAGTGTATAAAGTAACCCAACCAGAATCAGAGATCAGTCAAAGCTCAGTCTGGGCCGAAGCCCTATTTAGATACAGATCAAACTGGGCCTTGGCCCTTTTCAGAAATAGAGTGGGCCTTGGGCCCATTACAGAAACAGATCAGAGTATATATACATGTATGTATGCAAAGCCCAAGCCCAATCTAGCCCTACACACCACCTGTACCAGCCCTACACACCATGTGGGGAATAACTCAACCCACCCAGCCCTACACACCACAGTCGCAGCAGAGCTGCTAATACAAAAATCGTGGCAAAGCCACCAAAACAGAAATACAAGGCAAAGCCTCTAAGCAGATTACGTGGCAATGCCACTTTTAACACTTCCTCCATATCCATAACCCAACCCCATGCAAACTAGAGTACTACATGACATGGGCATACAGAATATCAGATATAATAACATGCAAATCAGTCTCTACTCCTAAGGGTATAACAGTCATTTAGCATCTAGGGGTAAAATGGTAATTTTCACCCTTTAGGGGTATTTTGGTAATTTAGCTATGTCACTAAGTTTCATGCTTTATATGACTTTCTAGCAGGTCTAACATCGCTCCGAGTGACTCAAATAGTCCATACCTTCATATAGTGCCATCGGGCTCTAAAACCCCTAATAGGCCCGAGGGAGCCCACCTACTATTGTGGCCCGCTAAGTCTAATTTTTACACATATTATCGCAGATTTAAATTCAGTTTATCATAAATCACTTACCGCACATTTTTACCCATATGGGCCCGTAAGCCCATTGGGCCCTATTTCGGCCCATCGAGGCCCAAAACAACCTACGTGCACGAAAACGTGCACAGCAGCCCTTACAGTCCATCATTCTAGACTCACGATTTTGAATTGACCCACGAGCATTCACACGCTCGCAGGTCCATGAAATGTCGGCATTTCGGTATTTCGACTTTTCGACTTTTGCCAATCTAAGCTACCAGAGGGTGTCGTTACACACCTATTTGCGAACTACGTCGAGATCCTGCGAACGATTAACCTACAACCGTTTAACCACACGTCAAACCACAATCCAAACGAATCAATCAACATCACCTTAACTTACTTATTCATCAACCACTAAAATATCACCATCACTTACCTTTGCCGCGATCTAACGAATAGATCTAGATTGCTACGATGCCCTTAGCCTCCAATCGCTTCTTGTGAGATCGCCCTTTACCACACTAATACATACAAGAACCAAAAGGAAAGGGACTAAAATGGATGTTCAACAAAGGGGTCAAAACCGATAGCAACCATAGAGAGATAGGGGTTTTCGGCTTTTCTTAATTCAAAAGAATATGAAAGAAAAGATTAGGGTACTTACCACAGGGGTTTGCTAGATTGATTTGATATCTCTAGAAGTTATTTCCACCACTCTAAGCTCAGATCTACACTCGATTTAATCGAACCACAAGGGAAGAAGAAGAAGAATAGATCAAAGGGGTTGGAAGAACAACAGAGAAAGGAGAAGGATTCGATTTTGAGAAGAGAACACTGGAAAGAGTTTAAGGTTTCAGTTTTGAAAGAAAAAGTGAAGGAAGAAGAGAAGAAGTTATGAAAAGGTTTCAGCTTTTAGAGTAGAGATAAGAAAGGGTTTGGTCAAAGAAGAAATCAGCTAGAAGAAAATCAAGTGGTTCAGGTTTCAACTTTTTGAGGCAATTGGCCAAGAAGGGTTCTAGGTGTGTCGATTCAAGCAATGGTGAAAAGAAGAAAGAGAAGAAGAAGAAAATAACCACAATTGCCAAATCCCAAAAGAATGTTAAAAAAAATCGGTACACACCCTACCAGAAATGCCGAAAAAGCTAAAGCATTGCCCCTTAGCCGAATTTGCACCTCATACAGTCCCTCATTCGGCCAACACTAGCCTCACACTCAAACTTCTAAATTCTCTCCTTGATAATCCCCTCTTATCACTCCTCAATCTAATCCCATGAGCAACTCAAACACCTTACCTCAGAGTTCAACTTGGATTCCATCTCTTACTATGCATATGCAATAAAATAAAATAAGTACCTTGCTCACCAATGCATCTGAAACTTAGCTCCCTCACAAGCCTCCACACGCCACCTCCTTGTGTTCTAAGTGGCGCTACATTGCCACTTTACCACAGGCTCACTTGTGCCATAAAGCGCAAGCATTTATTTAAAAGCCCACTCTGCTAAAGTCCATTCTCACATAAAGTAAAAATTTAAAATTCTGTCAGGCTTTAGACTTAAACCCAGACCTTCTAAAGGTCCACTAATTACACCCAACACAGTAATACGACACATCAAACCATGCAAACTAAATTCACGTGAAAATTCAAAACCCCTAAAATTTGGGGCATTACAGTTATAATGTTGGTTAAATGTATATTGAATGCAAATCTATATTCAGCCATATGATGATATTGTGACCTTGAAATTAAATGATAATTTTGATAAGGAATATATGTATATTTCGGCCAAATTAAAGTTGATACATAGATTTAAATGTTGTATACGAATTTGCAAGTTTGAAATTAAATGTGATTATGGTAGCATGAATTGGTTTAGTCAAGTTGAGTTATTAATGTCATTGAATGTTTTATTTACTTAAGACTTACTAAGTTGTGATAGTTTACTGTGTGTGTATGTTTGTTCTTTGTTTTATAGATTTTGGAAGCTAGTTACGGGCTCGGGGATCGTCAGAGAAGCCTATCACACTATCGACTATTTTGGTATTTTTATAAAGTTGAACTTAAACATATGGCATGTATAGGCTAGCTTATGTTTATGTTGATTTTGGGTTATGTAAATATGAGCCATGCGAAAATGGCGTATTTATTTTGTTAAGCTTGGTTTTGATGTTTCGGCCATTATATATTTATATGTGAATCATGTTTGATATATTTGCTAATGGTGGTGAAGTTATGTCAAAGTATATGTGTACGGTATATTTCGTATGATGTGAAATTTGCATTGGATATTCTTGTTGAGTGTTATGCATGATATACAAGTGGGATGTATTTGGTAAATGGCTATGGTTTGAAGTATTAGTAACCGGTTATGTGATGAAATAGATATGGTTAATGATTATAAGTTTTTGATCATTGGTTGTAAATGAGACTTTGGGCATAATAAATAGTTTGTGAAATGACCATGTCTTGATTCGGCAAACAAGGTGAGTTAGCATTAGATTAATGTTAGATAATTGGAGAGACATGTACTTGTGATTTGAAAGTGGGTTGTTTTGGCTTGTAAGATTAAATTATTATACATATATGTTTTTGTGTATTCGGTTATAAATAGGTAATTTTAATGTGAGTTTATATGCATACATGTTTCATGGTTGCTAGTGGTTGATTTATTTGCCAAATAGGTGATGTGATGTATGGCTGAATGTGGTGCTTGAAATAGTTGTAAATGGATGTGAAATGTTAGTTAAGATGTTGGTTGTTTAGGTACATAGTAAATTCATAGTAATGAGTACGTCTTGTGCTTAAAGTATATTAAATAGTGCATTATGAGTTAAAAGTTCAAATTTGATTATGGTTATATTAAATAGTGCATTATTTTGTGCATTAATAGGTCTTGTGCATGTGGTTAGGTATTGATATTTGGAGTGTGGTAAATTTAGGTATATTAAATAGTGCATTATTTTGTCATTTAAATTAATGTGCATAGCATGTTCGGTCATGATGATATATTGAAAAATAAAAAATGATTGCAAGTTGATTGCAAGTTGAGCACTCATCATACCTTCATACTTACATATTTACTTATCCCAAGCAAAATAAGACAAGACCTATCAAATAAACATGCACAAAGGTGATTCTTAACAATATAATTAACATGGTGGAAAGGAAAGAGATCTATACAATACACTACATATGATAATTTAACTACATATACAATGATCACTTAAAATTAGAAAAATTATTAAGGGTATATTTACGACATTTCCAAGATCAAAACCCTTTAGTATAAATAGACTTTTTCAGATATTTTTATCAATTTTTTTTAGAAAATTTGTAGTAGCTTTCAAAGAATTTTCTTAAGACTTTTATTTTGTACATAGATTTCTAGTAATTTTCTTTTACTTTAGCAAATTATTTTGTAAAACTTTTAAATGATTATAATAAAATTTAGTTTCCTTTGAATGTTTTTGTTTATCTTCTTACTTAATCTCAAAGAGTTAGAGATTGTAAAAGGAATTGCATGGAACTAGGCTTAGGCTTCTTCAATCTCGCTACTCTATACTATACTTAGCTTTTCTTAACCTTACTTTTATCTTTATTTTGTAATATGTTGGAGTAGCATGAATTGATGCTTGTTTGTGTCTACCTAATATTTAGCCAAATTTATTGTGACCAATGGTTTGCATGTGTATGTGAAGCGATTTTATGTTTGTTGGTTGACTATGAATGTGATGCATTTGTTAACTAGATGTGCATAATGCAATTTGAAATTGATAACATTAAGTGAGATAAGATTTATGGAATAAACAAAAGTTGACCCTAATTGACTACTATAATCAAGCACTGAGTAATAAGAGAGATAGTGTATATTATTTCACATATGCAAAAGCTGCGAGTTAAAGGTGACCTTAATGTTTATAACGTGTCGAGAGTGCGTTAGGATATAAACATAGTACCAACCCATTTGTTAGCAACCAATTAAGATTAGAAGCACTTATCATACACTGTATTCCATTGATCACTACTGTATCAACCATTTAAAAGTGCTTTGAGATCACATTAGGTTAGCTTAGCAATATTATTCACTCATTAGTTCGTCGGTCGCTCTAATAATTACACGAGTACTTGGTTGATAATTCCAAGATTTATTAATAAGCAAGTGCCTATTTGTTCAAATATGATTTATGATATTTTTCAACGTTACTCCCATAGGTACAACATTTACCAATGTTATGTTAATTTTATTACTATTATGATTTTATTATGATTTTGTCATGCTTACAAATTGTTTTGGTTTTTAGTAATGTACTAGATGGGCCATCATTTACATAGAATCAAAATCAATAGACACTTTGTATGTTTGTAGTTATCAATATGTAATCTCATCAATGTGTAATGCACATGATGAATTAATTAAGAGAGCCAAATACATGATTTATAAGTACATTAACTATTTTATTCTCCACTAATTTGGTTTCATTATTCATTTTAGATTATTTATTAAGGAAAAGGTAGGATAAAAGGTTGCTTAAGCTCAAATTCCGAGTATTAGCCACTTATAGATGAAATAAGAAATAATGATATTATCCATTTTTCTAAATTGAGCACTCAATTCATTTTCAACTTCACTTTTTGTGTATCCCGTATTTAAAGATAAAAGTATGAATACAAAATAAGTATAAAAGGACAATAAACACTTGCCCTTTTATTTTTCACAACCTCTTTCTCTTTTTTTCTTTTTTTTTTATCAAAGAAAATAACAACTTCAAATAAAAAAGAAACCAAAGATAAAATTCATGCTTTACTTTCTCTCACTAGAAATATATCGATATAAAAATAATTCCACTAAATATTAAATAATTGAGATAAAAATATAGGAGTGGAGAAGAGTTAAGCAGTAAGGCTTAATTTTAGTTACGCTAGAAAAATCAAATAATTTAACTCACAGGTGAATATTATAGAAAATGAATGATACTAAGAAAAACTATAAAGGTAGGTTAAAAAACTCAAACGGCTTGAAAGATCACTTCTTAATATACTAACTTTTGTATATTTCTAAAATTAATCACACAAAGAAAAATATTATCAATAAAATTAAAAAATTTTGAGAATCCAGAAGTCTTAAATGTTCCAATAATAAAATATTTCAACTCATAATAAAAAGTTCCATTTTTTGTGTGATTTTTTAACTACTAATTGAATAAAAATATCTAAAATTTGAAAGTTGATATATGTATTTTATAGTAGAAAGTTTTAGTTTTATACCATGAAATGTGTAATTCTAAAATTAAATAATTGAAATCATAGTGAAGGTGTTATTCAAAACCAACACAAAGGGTACTTCAAACTTTGTTTTAATATTCAATTGTTCAAATGTTATAGCTATCTAATATATTAAATAACAAAGGTAAGTTGTGTGGATTCACAAACATAAAATTAAATAATTTAATTTATATTGGGAGTCGATATAAAACATGATGATTGGCCGATTGTATCGCTTATAAAAAATTTTCATTTATGTTAACCTTTTTATCTATTTCAACCATCTTAATATTTGTAATTAAGGAGGTATATTTGTGTACATATCATAAATATTTTTTAATAAGAAATTAAAGATTTAAATTATAAATATATAAGAACATTACTGATAAATCCAAAGTAGTAACCGAAACACATTAATATCATTACATACTAATATTAAAACAAAAATAATATATTCTTTAATCTAATACAAAATATAATTTCAAATTTAGTAAGCTATTTTTAATATTCAAAATTTTCAAAATTTAATAATAAAAATCATAGGTTACAACTTGTTTAATTACAAAAATAGTTTAAGTGTTGTGAAATAATGAAAGGAAAGAACAAACTAAAATGTGATAGAAGAGAGAGTGTAGAGAGAATGTATATTCATAAGAGAGAGTGTATATTCTTTCTATTATCTCTTTTTCATGAATACATGAGCCCCATATATATAGGGGTTGATAGTAACTCTCTAATTATTATAGTGCATGTAAAGGGTCATGACCTTTTACATTGAGTATAGGAAGAGTCTCATAACTTATGGGGGTGATAATGGCATCCACATAAATATTCATAACACTCCCCCTTGGATGTTCATTATCTAATTATGCCTCGTTAAAACCTTACTAAGAAAAACTTAGTGAAGGAAAAAGAGTACATAATTATACGCTTGATATGTTGCCTCATTAAAAACCTTACCTGGAAAACCTAGTGGGATAAAACCAAGGTTAAGGGAAAAAGAGTACAGCGCGTATTTACTCCCCCTAATGGGTACATCACTTGAGATCTCGAAGGTGACGCATTCCAATGTAGTAAACTAGCTTCTGAAACACTGATGTAGGAAGCGCCTTAGTGAATAAATCTGCTAATTCTCACTTGAACTGATCTGCTTAACTTTTATCTCCTTAAACTTTTGGAGGTCATGAGTGAAGAAGAATTTTGGTGCAATGTGTTTTGTTCTGTCACCTTTGATGTATCCACTATCAAGCTAATCAATGCATACTGTGTTGTCTTCAAACAAGACAATTGTAGCTTCTTTTCCAGATGATAAACCACAATTATTCCTTATATGTTGAATCATAGATCTTAGCCATACACATTCACGACTTGCTTCATGGATTGCTAAGATTTCTGCATGATTAGACGAGGTTGCTACAATTGTTTGCTTCATTAAGCGCCAAGAGATTGCAGTACCTCCATATGTGAAAACATATCCAGTTTGTGATTTTCCATTATGAGGGTCTGACAAAAATCCTGCATCTGCAAAACCAATCAACTTTGTCTTGGATTTATTAGGGAAAAATAGATCTATATCCTTTGTGCCTTGGAGATAACGAAATATCTGTTTAACTCCAGTCCAATGTCTCCGAGTTGGGCATGAGCTAAATCTTGCTAGCAAATTTACAGAAAAAGATATATCAGGTCGAGTATGGCTAGCAAGATACATTAATGCCCCAATTGCACTGAGGTATGACACTTCAGGACCAAGAAAATCTTCACTATCTTCCCGAGGACGAAAAGGGTCTTTACTGGGATCAAGTGATCTTACAACCATCGGGGTAGTTATTAGATGTGCCTTATCCATATAAAATCTCTTTAGCACCTTTTCAATATACGTTGATTGATGCATAAGGATTCCTTCTTTTAGGTGTTCAATTTGTAACCCCAAACAAAATTTCATTCTTCCAAGGTCTTTCATTTCAAATTCTTTCTTCAAGCACTCAACAGTCTTTTGGATCTCTTCAGGAGTTCCAATGATATTCAAATCATCAACATATACTGCAATAATGACATATCCAGATCCAAACTTCTTAATGAAAATGCATGGGCAAATTGGATCATTCTTGTATCCTTCTTTTAACAAATACTCGCTTAGGCGATTATGCCACATGCGTCCGAATTGTTTCAATCCATAAAGGGATTTGTGCAATTTGATCGAATAATGTTCTCTAGAACCTGAACTCACTGCTTCAGGCAGTTTAAATCCTTCAGGGAGTTTCATATAAATGTTAGTATCCAGTGGGCCATACAAATAAGTTATTACTACATCCATTAGGTGTAAATCAAGCCCTTCTCTTATAGCCAGACTTATCAAAAATCTAAATGTAGTTGCATCCACCACAGGAGAATATGTCTCTTCATAATCAATTCTAGGTCTTTGTGAGAATCCTTGTGCAACTAAACGAGCTTTATACCTCGCAATTTCACTCTTTTCATTTCTTTTACGCACAAAGACCCATTTGTATCCCACTAGTTTCACACCTGTAGGTATACGGACTACATGTCCAAACACTTCTCTTTTCGCTAGCGATTTCAATTCAGTTTCAATTGCTTCTTTCCATTTTGGCTAATCATCTCTTTGTTTACATTCCTCAATCAATTTTGGTTCATAATCCTCTCTATTATTTATAACATCTAGTGCAACATTGCATGCAAAAATATCATCGACGTCAATTTGATTTCGGTTCCATTTTATACCGGACATGACATAATCAATAGAGATCTCTTCATTGTCAGGTACCTGATTTTCTTCTGAAACTATTTTTCCAGTCATGTCTATAGTCTCTTCAGGAGATCTCGGTATAATCATTTTTTGTTCGATTTGGCCATCATTAATATTTGCTCCTTTCTTTTTTCGAGGATTCTTATCTTTGGAACCAATTGGTCTACCATGCTTCAGGCGTGTATTAGACTCAGTGGCAACTAGATTTTGTCCTTCTGGGATATTAAGTTTTATTGGAGCATTCACAGCTGGTATATGTGACTTAGTCACTTTCTTTGGGTCAGAAAATGCGTCTGGCAATTCATTAGCTAAACTTTGTAAATGAATAATCTTTTGAACTTCTAAATCACATTGCTTATTTCGAGGATCAAGATGAGCTAATGATAATTCTTTCCAACTAATTTCCTTATCCAGCTGTTTGATTTCTCCCCCTAATGTTGGAAAAACTGACTCGTCAAAATGACAATCTGCAAAACGAGCCGTAAATAGATTCCCTGTAGATGTTTCTAGATATTTAATTATGGATAGGGATTCAAATCCAACATATATACCTAACCTTCTTTGAGGTCTCATCTTAGTTCTATGTGGTGGAGCAATTGGAACATATACGGCACATCCAAATGTTCTTAGATGGGAAATATTTGGTTCCTGACCATGAACTATTTGTAAGGGGGAGACTTTATGATAACTTGTTTGTAACGCCCCCACGCCCGAGACCGTCACCGGAGTCGAGCTTGAGGTGTTACTGAACATAATTTACCATTTTAAGAACTTTGAATCCTTTATTTCTACTTTCGTAACCTGCTGTCTATCTGCGTCACGGTTACAAAAAAAATCATATCTCAAGTTACAAAACTCAAAATCAAGATCTGTAAATTTTCCCTGAATCTACACTCATTTATCTATTTACTAATTTTTTTCTAGAATTTTTTATTGGGCCAATTAGTACAGTTTATTAGTTAAAATTTCCCCTATTTCAGTGTTCAACTACTCTGACCTATGTTCACTATGAATCACTTTTCTCTCTATACAAAGATCAAATGAATATGCTGTTTGTTTCTCCTAAAACTAGACTCAATAAGAAATCTACACATACATAGTATGGCTCATAATTGTTTTTGTACAATGTTTAGTGAATTTCTAAATTCAGAACAGGGGATCCAGAAATTGCTCTGGCCTTGTTTCACTAAACCTCAAATATCTCACAACATATAACTCCTTTACATATTTCGCTTCTTCCATATGAAAGTAGACACAATAAGCTTCAATTTCATATTTTATTCACCACCTAATCTTGTCTCTACTATTTTTAGTGATTTTTCAAACTTACATCATTGCTGCTGAAAAATTCTGTTTTATAACAAAGATCATCTTCCTATGGCATTTTATGGACTAAGTAACACATTAAACATATATGACACCAAATTAATCAAGATTGGCCATTCCAATGGCTAATCATTTCCAAGCATTTCCTTACCAAACCATCACCATATCATAAGATTATTTACACAAAATGATTAGATTGCTATACATGCCATATTCAAAATACAAGCCATTATACCAAATTGTCCCGGATAGTGTGATCGTTCCTTTGACCCTTCCCGATTTCTGAGCTAGCTTGTGAAAACTACAATGAATGAAAAGAATGGAGTAAGCATAAATGCTTAGTAAGTTCATATGTAAATAACAAATAACATAATTATGAAATTCAACATAACATCGATTGCAATAGCATCACTAAAACATTCATGGCACAAGAACGTTAGCTATCTTACCACATTATCGTTCTACCAAGTTCTCAACCCAAAGTTTAAGGTCATACCTGTCCAATTTCTCTTTCACAATACGTTTCAATATACCTTGTTCGTTTAGGTGCTCTCATTATTCATTTATCAATCTACCCGTTGAACACATAGGAATATAACTCGGATACACAAATCATATACTCATAAGTGTCATATCCGTAGCCAAGCTACCATGTAACCCGCCCATAAACGAACTCGGACTCAACTCAACGAGCTCGGGCATTCACATCCATAAGTGAACGCGGACTCAACTCAATGAGCTCGGATGCCTAGTTACATCTAACGAACTCAGACTCAACTCAACGAGTTCGGACATTGCATCCATAAGTGAACTCGGACTCAACTCAACGAGTTCGGATGCCCAACCATCCTAGTGACATGTCACTTGTATCCTAATCTATTCCTAAGGTTCAAACGGGATTTTCCTCAATCACATATCCTTGCCGTCTTCCACAGAATACCGAAACCAATACTCGGTAGCAATTTATATTTAACAAGTAGCACACATAATTTGCATATTATTCGATAATAACCACAAAACATATATTTCATGATAAAAATCAGCATATCATATAAATAACATCAATTAACTTAAAAATAACGATTATTTTACATTATTTACACATGAACTTACCTTATGGCAAAATATTTGGAATCGAGCCTATTCCTCAACAACTTTGTTTTTCCCTCATTCACGACTTGAATCTCATTTTTTTTTATCTAAAATAGCACATTTAGCTCATTTAATACTCACATTATCAAAATACTCCTTAATTCAAATTTTGACAAAATTACAATTTTACCCCTAAACTTTTGCATATTTACACTTTTGCCCCAAAGCTCGAAAATTAAACTTTTTCCATAATTCTTATGTTTTAGGACATGCTGATCATTTATTTACCATTAGCAAGCTCAAATTCCCACTATAACATACACTTATGAACAATAGGTATTTTTACTGATTAAGCTGTTTTACTCGTTTTTACTTAAAACCGAGTAGCACAAGTTGTTTAACATAATTTAAAACCTCATATTCTATCATAAAATATCAAAATACACAATTATTCAACATGGTTCAATTTTTGAAATCAAACCCTAGCTCAAATAAATGGTAGAAATAGAGAAATCATGTTACCGGGATTTCAAAAACGTAAAAATCATTAAAAATGGGGCTAGAACGGACTTACAATCGAGCTTGGAAGCTTGAAAAACCCTAGCCGTGGTTTCTTCATGCTATTTTCGGCCTTGAGGAAGAAGATGAGCAAAAATTGGCTTTTAATTTGATTTTTAATTCATTTAATCACTAAATGACCAAAATGCCCCTAACTTAAAAATATTTTTTTTCACCCATTTCATATCCATTTTTGTCCAATAAATTAACCAATGGTCTAATTACCATTTAAGGACCTCCAATTTAAATTTTCATAACAATTGGACACCTTTAACATATAGAACTCAACTTTTGCACTTTTTACAATTTAGTCTTTTTGACTAAATTGAGTGCCCAAACGTCAAAATTTTCGTACGAAATTTTTTTTACAAAATAATTTCATAAAAATTTAAACCATAAAAAGATAGATAAAACACATTTCAATTTAACACCTTTACCATTTGACAAAAATGCCCTTAATGCCTTTCTTTGTAATTTTTCATGTACAAGCCCATTTTTGTCCAAAATTTTAGAAATTGGTCAAATTGCTATTTAAGACCTCCTAATTAATATTCCAAAGCAATTTCATGCTAAAAGCTTCTAGAATGCAAGTTTTGCAACTTATTCGATTTAGTCCCTAATTTCAACTTAAGCACTTTATGCATAGAATTTCTTCACGAAATTTTCACACAATCATGCAATCATATCATAAACCTCAAAATAATTATAAAATGATTATTTCTATCTCGAATTTGTGGTCACGAAACCACTATTCCGATTAGGCCCTAATTCAGGATATTACATTGTTGGCCTGATGCGAATTAATGCAGCTGCATGTAAAATTGCATGCCCCCAAGCAGTGATTGAGAGTTTTGACTTCATAAGTAGTGGTCTTGCTATCAATTGAAGTCGTTTTATTAAAGATTCTGCTAGACCATTTTGTGTGTGAACATGAGCTACAGGATGTTCAACACTTATTCCAATGGACATGCAATAGTTATTAAAAGTGTGAGAAGTAAATTCACCAGCATTATTAAGACGGATGGTCTTAATAGGAAAATCTGGGAAATGGGCTCTTAATCGAATCAATTGAGCAAGCAATCTCGCAAACGCCAGGTTGCGAGTTGATAACAAAGATACATGGGACCATCTACTCGATGCATCGATTAAAACCATAAAGTACCTAAATGGTCCACATGGGGGATGTATAGGCCCACATATATCCCATTGAATTCGTTTAAGAAAAGTAAGTGGTTCGTTATTTATCTTAGCTGGTGATGGTCGAATTATTAATTTACCCAGTGAGCATGTAGCACATGTAATATTTTGAAGAATCTGCTGGCTCTTCAATGAATGTCCACATGAATTTTCAATTATTTTTCGCATCATTATTGAACCGAGATGACCTAATCGGTCATGCCAAAGAATAAAGTCATTAGTAAACTTCTGGTTTACTATAGCATGTGTTTCTATAGAACTGATCTTTGTGTAGTACAAACCAGTAAAGAATGCAGGCAATTTCTCAACAATTTGTTTATTGCCTTGAGCAATACTCTTAATTTAAAGGAATTCACAATTTCCTTCATTTAAAGTCTCAATATGATATCCATTTTGGCGAATATATTTAAAACTCAATAAGTTTCTTTGAGACTTAGGGGAGTATAATGCATTAATAATTTCAATTTTTGTTCCCCTTGGTAATAAAATAATTGCTTTTTCGGAGCCTTCTATAATGGTTGTACTACCAGATATAGTGCTCACACTTCCTTCTTTCATTATTAAGTGAGAAAAATATCTATTATCTTTCAATATGATGTGAGTAGTTGCACTGTCTGCTAGACATATATCTTCACCATTCATAGCTGATTACCTTTTACGAGATAATATTCTTCAAAGAAACATAATAACCACAAAATGTCACACATAATGGTGAAAACATCACATAAAAACATAGCACTAGTAAAGGTCATAACATCATTATTAAAGTTGCAAAATGAAACATAGAGTAGTAGAGGTTTATTCTATTATTTATCAAAATTTGTGGGCTTAATAATTTCCTTCAGGGGTAGAAAGAAAATCAGCCACTTCCAAGTGGGTTGCATTGCCATCATGGGTAGAAAGAAAATCAGCCACTTCCAAGTGGATTGCATTGCCATCATCAAAATCACCTTCGCCATCTTTATACACAAGATTGGTTTCTACTTTCTTTCCCTTCTGTTTTATGGACTGCTGATAAAGATCAACTAGATGCTTTTGTGTGCGACACACACGTGGCCAATGTCCTTTTCCTCCACAACGATAGCATACATTAGTCACATTTTCACCTCTTTCTTTCTCTTCCCTGTTACCATTTTTTTTTATCCCACTTTTGGTAGGAATGTGAATTTTTAAAACGACCACCTCGACCATATCCATATCCACGTCCGCGGCCACGCCCTTGGCCACGACCACGGCCACGCACACTCCTATTTGCATGGTGTGTTTCTTTTAATTCTTGCCCATTATGTAAACTCACATTCGCTTCAGGGAGTGGAGCAGAGCCAGTTAGGCGTAATTCATGGTTTTTCATTAGTAGCTCATTGTTTTGCTCCGCCACTAGGAGACAAGAAATTAATTCAGAATATTTCTGGAATCCTTTTTCACGATATTGTGTCTGCAGGACAACATTATTTGCATGGAAAGTTGAGTATGTTTTTTTCTAACATTTCTGCATCAGTAATATTCTCTCCACATAAATTCAATTGCGAAGTGATTCTAAACATGGCCGAGTTATAATCACTAACAGACTTAAAGTCTTGCAATCTTAAATTCAGCCACTCATAACGAGCTTTAGGCAAAATCACAGTTTTCTGGTGGTCATACCTTTCCTTTAAATTGGCCCAAAGAATTTGGGGGTCCTTAACAGTCAAATATTCGGTTTTTAGACCTTCATGGAGGTGATGGCGAAGGAAAATCATGGCCTTGGCCTTATCTTGTGTACTTTCTTCATTTCCCTCCTTAATAGTCTCACCAAGACCCTTTGCATCTAAGTGAATTTCAGCATCTAGTACCCATAATAAATAGTTATTTCCAGTGATGTCCAGAGCCACAAATTTGAGTTTTGTAAGATTTGACATTATAAAACTATAAGACAAAATATACAAGTCAATAATGTAAAATAAAGCATGTTAATATGCAAATGAAATAGCACATATGCAAATGAAATAGATCAACTTGTTACTCTTACTTCACCTAAGCGTCCTTCGGCAATCTTTAAGGAAAAGTTTGTTGGCCTTGATTTTTTGTATTAGAGACTCGTGCTGATAATGTGTTGTGAAATAATGAAAGGAAAGAACAAACTAAAATGTGATAGAAGAGAGAGTGTAGAGAGAATCTATATTCATAAGAGAGAGTATGTATATTCATAAGAGAGAGTGTATATTCTTTCTATTATCTCTTTTTCATGAATACATGAGCCCCATATATATAGGGGTTGATAGTAACTCTCTAATTATTATAATGCATGTAAAGGGTCATGACCTTTTACATTGAGTATAGGAAGAGTCTCATAACTTATGGGAGTGATAATGGCATCCACATAAATATTCATAACATTAAGCACTTGTTATTATATTAACCTTTTAAATAAATATTTTTAAAGTAAATGTCTTTTAAATATAATTTAGCTACATTTATCATGTAAATAGTAAAAGTGTCATTGAAGCATCTATATAGAAGTCACAATGCATTTTGCTTTCTCTACTAAAAAAATGAGTAAATTAATTGTCATTTCTTTTAAAAATTTTATCTATTTATACTGTTAAAAACCGATGTAGTTGTTAGAATAATTAAACAGTGATACATGGCATGTACCTTCTACTGATATACATAAACTAGTTGTTAACAGTAAAAATAAATAATTTTTTAATAGAGTGTTGAATTTATTTTTTAATGTAATTTATTTATTTATTTAAATATAAAAATCGAAATGTAATATCACTCAAGTAATTATTTCTCAAATAAACCCTTTCCTGGAATTTTATGGATTCTAATAATTTATAAAATTATGCATTTTTTATTATGATTTCTTTTCAAACAAATTTTTTGGGCCAATACCAATAAAAGCCCTTTTTTTTTTCAAAAATTACAGAAATGGGCCGATTTTTTAATTAATTATGGAAATAGGTCGAAAACCCCAAAAACGCGTACACGTCAGCGCGTTGTCAAGGTAAAAACCAGGAAAACGCTTCCCTGAGGAAGTGTTTTGTCCACGTTAGCACAAAACGCTTCCTTGAGGGTGCGTTTTGCTGATGTGGACAGCCCGTGTTTAAATTTTCAAAAAATGTCTTTTTTTTAATAATATAAAAATAGATCAATTTTTTTGAAAATTTACAAGAATAAACCTTAAAAAAAGGCTTAAAGTGACAACACTATTTTTTTTAAGGTGTCACCAATTAATATGGAAATAAAACTTACAAAGCAAACTTTATATAGACTCAAAGTCTTATTTCCCTTGTTTTCTTAAGCAATATGGGATATAAGATATTTGTATATATAGACTCATGAGTAGGCTTGTAGCTTGTTCCTAAATAATGTGGGATTCCTTCCTCTTTTAATTAACAACTTGAGATTAAATGTTATACTATATTTTATAATTTTTTTACTTATAGAGTTTAAAAGTTTTATTTGTAACGTAACAAATCTTAACTTTTTTGTAAAAAAAAATTTAAACTCTAAGTAAACTTATATTTTTTTACTTATATTTTTAATATTTTACCATACTCATTTTATATTTTATAATTTTTTTGCTTATAGAGTTTAAAAGTTTTATTTGTAAATGTTAACAAATGTTAATTTTTTTTACTTATATTTTTAATATTTTACCATACTCATTTTATATTTTATAATTTTTTTACTTATAGAGTTTAAAAGTTTTATTTGTAATGTAACAAATGTTAACTTTTTGTAAAAAAAATTTAAACTCTAAGTAAAAAATTATAAAATATAAAATGGGTATGATAAAATATTAAAAAATAAATATTTAAAAAATTACTAATAGTCGAGTGATCATTTTGTAAGTTTTTATAATTCGATAGATAAAAAATCATAGTTAAGTGACATTTTACCCATGTAATTTAATCTAGATATAAAAATATGAAAAATAATTATTATATTTTATTTATAATATGTATTTCTATAAAAAAAAACTTATTTAACATAATTATATACTATGTTTATCAATCTAGTCAAACTACATCTAAAATAAATTTATCAGCATTCATTAGGTGATGAAAAATAAATTAAAATTATAATTAAACAATTAATGAGTATATTAAAATATTTAAAATAAATAAATATTTAAAAAAGATATATCAATTTTTTAAAATTACAAAAAAATACTATTTGAATGCCAAATACTCACAATTTATTTATTAATCAAACATTCATAATATAAAATAAAAAATAAAATTAAAAAAATTAAAACTATAACTTCTAAATTTAAACAATGGAAAAATATTTTAAAAATTAGAATTGCATTGATATTAACTTCAAACATTTAAAATTGAGTAGAAGATTATTGCATGTACAAGTTTCATATGTGCAATTTATTCTCTTTTTTAATATTTCTTTTGTATATGTTAACAATTCTAAAATGCAACAAGATTAAATATCTCAAAAAATGAATTTATAATATGAGAAAATGTTAATAAAATATAAAAAAATAGAAATTGTTTTGTAAAAAAATTATAAAATATAGTATAGCATTTAATCTCATGTTGTTAATCAAAAGATAAAGGAATCCCACATTGTTTAGGAACAAGCTACAAGCCTACTCATGAGTCTATATATACACATATCTCATATCCCACATTGCTTAAGAAAACAAAGAAAATGAGACTTTGAGTCTATATAAAAGTTTGCTTTGTAAGTTTTATTTCCATATTTATTGGTGACACCTGCAAAAAATAGTGTTATCACTTTAAGCTTTTTTTAAGGTTTTTTCTTGTAAATTTTTAAAAAAAAAATTGGTCTATTTTTATAATATTAAAAAAAGACTTTTTTTGAAAATTTAAACACGGACGCTTCCTTGAGGAAGCGTTTTGTGCTGACGTGTCCTCAGGGAAGTTTTCCTGATTTTTACCCTGACAACGCGGGGTTTTCGGCCTATTTCGATAATTAATTCAAAAATCAGCCCATTTTCGTAATTTTTGAAAAAAAAACTTTTATTGGTAATTGGCCCAAATTTTTTACTACATAATAAACCAAAAAGAAAAAGGGTTTCATTGTTCCAGCGGCGATTCTATTTACGAAGATTACAACTAAAACCCTCATCAAGCAGAGACCCCAAACGAAAACAAGAGACAGAGATGGGAAAAGCAGAGAAAGAACAGCTGAATCGGGCTCTCACTGCCCACCTCAATACTATCCATGAAACTTTGCAGGTTTTTCCTTTTCTTCCTTTTTCCTTTTCTTTTATGGACTTCATTTGATACCTTACGTTCATAATTTTTTTTGGGTTATTGTAAGCAGGTGTTGGATCAAAGTACCCCTTCTAATTCTTTGGAGAAAGTTACCTGGTCTCAGGTTATCCAGATTGGTGAACAAGTTTCCAAGCAAGCTACTATTGGTGCTCCCACTTTCCTTTTCTTTTTGGATTTTCTTTTATTGGGTCTGGGTTTTTTTCCTCCTTATAATTATTATATGCAAATTATCTATGCCAAAAAAAAAAAAAAACAGATAGAAAATAAGGGTTTTTTGGGTTTGAATTTGTTATTGATTTCTAAGATTTTCTTTTATTTCTTAATGAAAGGAATTTGCACAATATGGATTTCTTTTGTTTTCCACTATGATTCTGTATGCCATTTTGTGTTGGGTGAGATTAGTGATTGCTTCTTCTGTTTGTTTAACAGCTGGAATGCTTTGGAATGGGGAATCACCTCAAGCTAAAGAAGTTGAGGAGAACGTGAATTCATATTTCAATGTGTTGCAGGGCTTCCTTTTGCTTTCCCATGGAAGTACTGTTGGTGCTGGCCCAACTCTCTCCTCAAGTATCCATGAATCCGTGAAGCACGTTGTTGATTGCAGTTTTAGGTTAATGAAGGAACATGTCTCGTTATATGGTAAACCGATTCTCTTTCTCTCCGAACTACATAAAATTGAAATCCTATCAAGTACACATTAAAACCTAGGGTGAAGAGGTTAGAAGATAATGTCTTAGTTTTATTCATATAAGTAACACTCAGTTTGGCAACAATTTTTCCCTTTCAGTTTTGAGGTCTTATTTTTTACTGAACATTGAGGATGTAAAAAATAGTGATAATCAGGTAGAGTTATCTAAAGGGATGGTGAAAGGTGTGTCACCGAACACTTAAGAATCGGTACCTGAATCAAACATCTTCCCTAGCAGTAAAGAAAGAGTGACATATTTTAGATTTTCTCAGAGTGCATTCTGTATTCCTGAGGTGTTTTTGTGTGCATTGGCTTTGTTTTTGAGCAAAAACCGATTGTATCTGTCCAAACCGATTAATTTTGATTTTCTTCCATCAAGAAACGCTACAATACTTGTGTTCAATGCTAGCAGGATCTCACAATAAGGAGAAAAAACTATTGATGCCTCAGATTGTTGGAGCAGTATGGGAGGCATGTTCTGCTCTTAAGAAGGTCCCTCCCACAAATGTAACAGCGATCGGGCGAGCAATGACGCAAGTAGCAGTTTCCATGAAGGATGTACTTCGTGAGATAAACGAGCTCAAGCCTGCTTCCTCCAACCCTGGGGATGAAACCTCTGATAACACTCCTAGCAAAACAGAAAGCAAGCCTGAAGATGATGGCATAAGTGATGATGATCTAGGCAGCGACTTGTCACCTGAAGAAATGAAAGTAGCTCAACTAGCTCATGGGGTTGTGTCTGAGACACTTGTGGTTATAAAGGAGCTTATCCGCACAATCACCGGTATGCTTAAACTTGAAACCCCAGATGACAATGGTAAATTTGTGGGTTCTTTGGAGAAATTATTGAAGATGTGTCAAGGTGTCGGAGCAGAGATAGATGAGATTGGAGCCTGTCTTTACCCCCCTCAAGAGATTGATGCAATAAAACTGGCTTTGGAGAAAATGTCAAGTAGGATCAATGAAATACAGCAAGAGGTTGAAAGTTTTCCAACATCTTCGGAGCCCTTTGTTGAGGCTTGCAGTGGATTGAGAACTGTGTTAAAACAAATGGAAGCTCAACTCAATTGCTTGAGCGCAACGGAGTTAACAACTAAAATGCAGAACGTTGCTGTCATCAATTAGATTTATATGTAGAGAGATGGATATGTGAAAGAGAAATTTGTTCTGAAATGCCTTTAATTCTTTTTAACAGTATTTCTTTCTATTTTGTATTTGAAGTCCTCAGCAGTCTAGTATCTTTAAATATTAATAGCCAAGTTGCTTTTGAACTATACAAACTTCGTATGGATTTTGATTTGTGTAATTATACACATTTAACTTTTAATTGCAGTTTAAATATGTATATATTTTTTATAAAGTTTCATGTATATCTTTGATTTTGATTAAACTATATGCATTAGAAGAAATTGATTCAATAATTCCTTTTAAAAAAATTGAAAATTTTAATAGCAATTATGAATTCGCACATTTTAGAGTGATGGTTTTATGGAAAATGCAAATCCTTGCTTGAATATCATGCTTTAGTGATAAATGCTGACCAAATTTTAGTAGAGTATAGGTAGATGTTCCTACAGGGGAAAGTTAGGTAATCCGATTGAAAGCTTAAAATGCTGCCAAAAATAGAAATCAGTAGTCAATATCTGGAGGAGGAGACATGGGGTGTGAAACTTGTTAAAAGCCTTTTAAAAATAGGTCACTGGAGCAATTCATTAGCTCAAATGTTGGTTACCATCCAAGGGTATGAATGAATATGCGAACTTACAATCGATATCAAAACCTCCCCTCTTTTTCGCCATTTCAGCCACACTAGTTTGCTGAAAATGATTCGACAGGCTGCCACCGCCATCTGTTCAGATTTACCAAACCAGCATAAAAACTGAAATCATGTCCATCGCAACCAAGGGTGGCTTTTGCTTTTCACAATCCTAAGCGGGAGGTCTTGACTCTCAATGAAAGCAAATATTGTTTTAACTTTTTATGTTTTCTGCAGCGGGATGCAATAGAAAAGAAAAGAAGCTCATTTCTGACTTCTATTCTATTGCATGCTGCTCTGCAAACGTTGTTTATGTTTAAGAAGAGCAAATGGCAGTTGGTATCATCAATCATAAGATGCTACTCCCATACATTGTTTGGTAATAATTTTTGAAGAATCACGGAAGGAAGTATGTTGCTTCATCTCATCTCTTAAATATTCAAAACCCATGTTGCTGCCAACCTCCTTTCTACATTTACCCTTCAAGAATAGCGCACCTACAATGATATAAGTGAAAAGAATGGCTGAGGAGTTGCAGTGAAGAAGATGGTAGAAGGAACAAAGAACATAAATTATTGAAGGTGAGGGAGTTTAAAAGGGAATAAAACAAAAGATATTGATTGCCAAAATAGGAAAAAAAATTGGACAGAGAAAGAATGAGTTTTAAACAGACATATGTTTTATTTTTTCTGTCGAAGATATTCGACGTGGTGCATCTATATTCGCTGGATTTTTTTAACGTCGGTTTAAAACAAGACTAAAAATTATAACCTTTTCATATTTAAAAAAATTGAAACCAAAATGAAAAAAATCAATATATAATAAAGTTTTTATTGCAAGTTATTGAATAATATTAATTTTTTCGTGTTGTTTTAAAGGAAACATAGAGTATTTATACACATTTCTAATGCTACTATTATAACTCACAATAGGGTTCATTGTTTTGTCTCAGCCTTTGGGCCGTGGGTACTGACATTCCCTATCCTTGGTGTTGACATTCTTTGGGCCTCCTTCGCCTTATTGACCACTTGCCTATGGAGCACGCAGTCTTTTCTAACCTTAGGACTAACTCTCCCAACGAACCTCAAACCTACCAGTCATGAATGGGGGTCCTTTTCGCAGACATGGCTCGCGATCTCGTCCCGACGAAGTTTACTCGAGCTCTCCTCTTACGACCTCATTCCTGCAAGGCTTATGCGAGCTCCCTCCGGGCTTCTCGCGCGAGCTATCTTTGCCAGCATCTTGCATTCTTATGAGATCCCCAGCTGACTATGCTTGTAGGCAAGCATTCTTCTTCAAGTTGGAGGTCTAGATCCTATCGGTCACTTGGGCTATTGGTTCCCAAATCCTAACAATCTAGTTCCCCGCTTTAGTGGGCCTAAGGGACGTTATAAAGTGGTAGGCCTTAAGTCCATTTCAAACACAGCTTGTTAGGCATGCCATAGGGCCATAGTGTATGAAAGCTACCTTGCCATGTGTGAATCCTGACATTAGACGTGCACATCCGACCATTGAAACACAAATCATTTTTCTTTGTTCACATCTTGGTCGTTGGTTCGTTTTATGGTCATCCGGACAGTTTTAGGGGTCTCCCTTTAAAAGGGGATAGTCGAGGTTTTAGGTTTCTTCATTGTTTGACTTTTCTGCAAATCGGAATCGTGGTAAATCTCACAATTTGTTCTATTTCTTAACTTCGATATCTGTTTTCTTTCTTCTTTTATTCGAAATATGGTAAGAATGAAAGGAGCTCACAGCTAGATCGTCTCGGCTTGTCCGATTCCAATCATCGTGACTGAAAAACTGATAAAGAATAATGTGGATGGATGCCGAAGTGGATCGTCAAGTTTTTAAAGTTGCGGATTTATCCTAGATCTTTAGACGAACGTAAACTGAAACAAGAAACAACGAAAACAGATTACTTGTCACAAATGAGGGTCAAACGAAATTTAAACAAAAGTAAGATGAGCGGGCTGGTAAATAGTCAAAAATAGAACGAATTAGGGTTTCTTAGATAGAAAGAAACCGTCTTTGGACTTCAAGAAAATGCCCCAACTAGATCTAGAAAAACAAAACACAAATTGATTTGTTAGAAGTGATTTTAAAGATAAAAGCAAACTGTTTTGTGCAAGAATGCTTGAAACAACAAGAAAAGATTAGAACTCCTAATTTTGATGTGTTTCTTGATGGAATAAGATTGGAGAACGTCTTGAAGCAACTTTAACCCAGTAAGCTAAAACAGCAAGAGCTAACTTAAATAAGCAAGAACGATAAATTAATGATAGAAAAGGAAAGATGACGTCTTAATAAGCCTTGGCAACATTAAGAATCCACAACTCCTTTTAATGGCTTTAATCCCCCCTCTAAGAAAGAGATATTGGCAAGAAAAAGCTTGAAAATGATTCCCACAACCTGAAAGATTGTTAAAACAACTTCTAAAAGAAACTTAAGAGCAATTCTTGAAGAAAAACTCAAAGAGAATTATTATTAACTAAAAAAACATAAATCAATTGTATGTGTATAAGGGTAAACGTCCATGCTACTTATAGGCCCCCAAAATAAGTTTTCCTAACCCTAATGGAATAACTAACATGACAGCTCATTAAATAAAAAAAATTCTAAGTGTGGACTTTTAATGGGAATTAGGCTAAATAATTAAAGGGGCTCCTTGGGCTGAATTCTTACATGATGATCCACGTATTAAAATAAAATTGGACCTATAGTTTAAATATTTACAATTTGGGCCACTTTGATAATTTGACTTGATATTCAATTAAATTACTTTCCAAACGTTAGGATGGGCTTGTAGACATCTTAATGGGCCATTTTTTCAAGAACTTGGTCTTTGATTCATTTGCTCTTGAAATTGGCTCGTCTAAGCTCGTACATGAAATCCAATGCGCATTGTCTGCAAGATTTGGTTTCTTGGACCAAGATTTCCAAGATTTGAAATCTTGATTTTCTTGATTCTTGAAATTGTCTGAAACAACAAAATTGGACCAAGATTCAGTTTCTTGATTTTCTTGAAAACAAGAAATTGAATCTTGATTCTTTTTTGTCCTCGAATCTGAAACATCAAAAGGAGATGATAAATTAGCAATATTAAAAGTAGAACTTATATCGTACTCACTGGGTAGATCTATTTGATAGGTGTTGTCATTCATCCGCTTGAGTAATTGGAAAGGCCTATCTCTATTATGGCCTTTGGATTGGACTGAACTACTCGTATCAAAAACCCTATGCCTGCACCACCACGTCGGAGGAGATGAAGTAGGCTCTGGCCGTGTGGGGAATCCAGCTTCCCCACTTCACTTATGAGTTCTTCATTCCCTCAAGGTTGCACCGCATGTGTGAGGCAATAGAGGATAGCTTCCTTCTTTTATTATACATTCTGGAAGCGAGCTTACCATGGTGTACTTTCTTGATAGTTGCCAGTGCGGCGAGGTCCCTATGCTCTCTGTCTTCCAACATTTGTATCAACTAAAAGGGACTAGCGTAGGGGATCTGTAGGGTTTCACTATTTTTCCCCTCGTTGGAAGGAGCAAACAATTATCAGAAATTAATGCAAGAATCTCCACTTGAAGCGGGGAAGTATATCTAAGTTCACAGCCTACTAGGGCTTTGAGTTCCCAACTAGGTGATCCTCCCCTAAAGAAGACATGCTTGCCTTTTAGAGGAGCCTCGCCACTGATGAGGTTGTTGCACAATTTTAGAGGTTGCGTGTAGGTTGCGTACTAGCTCTGGAGAAGGTTTTGATTGCCAAGAATGTCTTCAGATTCAGTGTAGAGGATCTCAGCCCGAATGGTTGGAGGGTAGTAACAAACAGGAGGTCCCACGGTCAATTGATGGGTGACCAGCGATTGGCACTTAGCCTCATGACTTTTGCGAACAATTGGGGATGATATTGTCGGGCGCTTAGAGAAGCCTGCGAATTTCTTTTACCATTATTGAGGGACAACACTTCGTCTATTTGCCCTCTCAAAGTTCGAATGAGAGGAGAGGGTTGAAAGAGGTACTCACTTGTTACTTACTTCTACTAATCCTAGGGTTGTTGGTGGTGCAGGGGACAATCAAGGCAGTGAAGGTCTTTCAAGTGATAGTGACAGCATCTCACATGAGCTTAACAAAGCCATGGACATTGATGCTCTAATAAGTAATAGTCGTAAGAGGCATAGAACTTTAGTTGGGGCTACACGTGTCAACCCATCTAGCGAGGGGGAAAAGAGTGGGTCTCAATTAGAGCACTGCCAAAAGAAGAGGGCTAATTACGGAAGCCCTGTTGTTGCGGTCACTCCCATCTGTTCTTCCCCTTTGGCAAACTTACCAACCATTGCCTAGGCGAGCACACCCATTACCATCACCAAAGACACTCCCCCTTCCCATATTCATGAGAGCTCTCTGGTGGCTCCTATAGCTAAAAGGGTATCTATTGAGGTTATGGAGGGTTTTCTTTCATCTCTACGCTGCTTATTGTCTAAAGTTGTCGCTATCAACCTAAGGTATGTGAAGGCCTATGATAAAGAGCTCGTTGATACTCAAGCTAAGCTAAAGAGGGTGGGCGAGCTATACAACAAGGTGAGAGAAGAAAATGAGATAATAAATGAACAACAAGGGGTCCTGATTGAGTGCCTAGCAATGATGGAGACGAAAGCGGATGTGTGTAGAGCTGAGCTCGTCGTAGAAAAAGAGAGGCGCATAATCGCGGAGGTAGAGCTAAAGAAGGTTACTGTGAGGCACTCTATCGAGCTGGAAAGGATCATTCGAGAGTCACATAAGTAGATGGATAGTACCTTCCAGAAACAGAGGGAGGCCTTGACAACTTTTAAGCAGCAAACATCCCAGAACATCTCAGGCTCCCTTCCAAGGCTCAAGGAGAACTTGCTTCTTCATACCCAGGTTGTTTGTGGCCCCTTTGCTGTCCGCAAGGTGGATTTCGATGTGCTTGCGGGCGTGAATGTGAGCAGCTTGGGATTTGATGCTTTTAATCCTATTGGGTCTGCTTGGGATTCCTTTGCAGCCACTTGGAATGGGAAGCTTTTTGTGGAGGAAGGGGAGGGCTCTAGAACTACGGACTTGGTTCTATCTACTGTTGGTGATGCAGTGACTTCAGTTCTTCCTTCAGTGACTGGAGATGTTACGATTATTGCCCCAACTGTTGAGGATGTTGCACCTGCTGATCAGGATTTGTAATAGCCCGATTTAGGGCCAAATTGGAACAGTGGTTTTGGAACCACAAATCTGAAGTAGAAAAATTTATTGTGATATTATTTTTAGGTCTATAGTATGATTGAATGCATGTGTGAAAATTTCGTTAAGAAATTTTATTGATGGAGTGTTTGATTTGACTAGTAGGACTAAATTACAAAAAAAAGTGCAAAAAATGTGTTCTAAAAGCTTTGGATGTCTATTTGTTATGATGTTTAAATTGGAGGTCCTTATTTAGTAATTAAACCATTATATCTTATGATGGACAAAAATGGACATGGTAAGGTAAAATTTCAAAGTTAGGCTTTAAGGGCATTTTGGTCATTTGGCAAATAAAGACAAATTTTAACAAATAAAAAGTCTTCATCTTCCCTAATTTAGTCCCTTAGTGCCAAAATTTCAAGAGAGTCCATAGTTAGGGTTTTGGCCACTTTAAAGCTTGATTGTAAGTCCATCCTAGCCCTGTTTTTAATGATTTTTACGTTTTTGAGATCCTCGTAACTTAATCTAGCTTTTCCAATGACCAATTTGAAGTATTATCTAACTTTAAAATTTTACCCATGTTAGACATGCATGTATTTTGATGTCTAATGGTAGAAAATGTATGTTAGATGTGTGATAAATGACTTTTACTAGGTGATTTTCGATAATAATGTCAAAAAGCACTTATTTGTAAAAAGTGGTGAAATGAGTAGTAAAAGTGTCATTAAATGGAAAATATGGGTTGGTATGAGTAGGAATGTGGTTCGACTAGGCTTGGGTTTTGAGAAAAATGAATACATTTCATTTTACGAGCCTAGGGACTAAAGTGTAAATAAATGAAAAGTTAGGGGCAAAAATGTAATTTTTGCCATAATGTGATTTTTGTAGTGAAATGAATAACGTGTGTATTAAATAAGTCAAATTTGTTATTATAAATTAAGAAAAATGAGTTTCGGACCTAGATCGGGGGAAGAACAAAGTATTTGACGATTAGGTCCCATTTTTACTATTTTGTACCGATGTAAGTTTGTATGTAAATAATGCATTGTTATATTACATTTTTAATGCTTTAATATTGTATAAATTGTGAGGTTGATTCTTTGGACATATTCGACAAAGTTTCGATGAGCGAGAAATCCCGGTTGAACCTTAAGAATAGAATAGGATATAAGTGAAATGTCACTAGGAACCCATGTGTTTATGTGATAATGTGATCCAGGTGCTGGTCTTGTACGTCCTACTAGTGGCTGGGTAATCTTGCATATGTTGCAGATACCTGTCAGCTTGTGTGAGCAGCACTGGGTAGCTACGTTCCGACCGTCAACTTGTGTGAGCAGACCCGTGATAGCTCGAGAACGAGCATATATGTGAAATGAGATATGAGGTAGCATTGGTTGCATATGTGGCACTTATGTGCAAGATTTTTGAGTATCCGTTAATATTCCAATTGTTCATAGGAATGACAAAGATGTGAAAATATGTGTCTATATGATGATTTGGTACATGTATGTACATGAAACTCATAAGTATGAACTTTATAAGCGATGATTTTCTAGTAAGATTGTGTTGAGTAAGTTGTGCCTATGTGATTTAAATGTCAAATATGTTATCTTTCATTGTATGAATTGCATGATAATTATGTGGATTAGATGCTTATTACTTGCATATGAGCTTACTAAGCTATTTATAACTTGCTCCGTTTATTTTACATGTTTTTATAGTGTCACCAAGCTAGCTCGAGATCGGAGATTGTCAGAGTTTTGCATCACACTATCAAAGCATTGTTTTGGGTATTGATGATTTTGCATTTTGAAAGTATGACATGTATAGGGACTTGGTCATTTTGTTATATGTGTCATAATTGGTTTGGTCAAATGTAATGGCTTGTAATAGTTAGATATTCATTTTGTAATAGGCCATTGGAAATTGCCTAATGTTGGTTATAAGTTTATTCATATGATGGTATCTCTTATGAATGTAGATGCTTACATAATTTGGGTTGATAAGTATATGATGTTTTGAATGATAGGGGTAACATGTGAATGAAGTATTGATGTCTTGGTTGTTGATGTGTTGTTGTGTGAATATGCTTGGATTGGTATTATGATGTGTTGTGAAGGTTTGTGCATTGAATGGTGGAAAAATGGCTTGGTAAATAGCCTTTATTTTGTCCACACGGGTAGACACAGGGCGTGTGTCTAGGCCGTGTATGACACACGGTCTTCCTCATGGGCGTGTGGATAGGCCGTGTGCCCCTTGCACCTTAGTTTTGAGAAATAGAATGCTCAGAATCGAGCATATGGGAAGAGACACGGGCGTGTGTCTCAACCATGTGGACGACATGGCCTCGAACACGGGCGTATGCCCTGGCCGTGTGAAGTCTACACCTATTTTTGTGAAAATTTACTTTCCACTCGGCCTAACACACGGGTGTGTGACTTGGCTGTATGAGCTCAATTTGTCATGGATTACAAGTCAATGAGTTACACGAGGTAGGGACATGGGTGTGTGTTACCACACGGCCTGCCCACACGGGCGTGTGTGACCACACGGCCTTTCCACACGGGCATGTGTGACCACACGGCCTGCCCACACGGGCGTGTCCTATAACCACATGGACGTGTGACCCCTGTATAGTGGAAATTTTTCCAAATTTTGTATAATTTTCTAAAGTTCTCAGTTTAGTCCTGAACTATCTCCAATGCATGTTTTGGGCCTCTTAGGCTCGTATTAGGGACTTTATGATGGCATATGTATGGTTTTAATTTGGACGCAAATTTATGTCCCGAAAATGTATGTTCATTCATGTGATAAGTCTAGCAATGCCTCGTACCCTGTTCTTGTGATAGCCCTATTTTGGCCCTAATCAGGAAAGTGGTTTCGGAACCACGAAACCGAGTCAGAAAATTTTTAAAATATTATTTTTTGTGTCTATACTATGTGAACTATCATGTGTGAAATTTTGGTGTTTTAATTTTGTCATTTGGATGTCAAATTATTAATTAGTGGCTCAATTGCATAAAAGGAAAATTAGTGGGACAATGTGCAAATGCCAAATTGTGAGTGTTCTTTTAATAGGAAGGGTTTAAAATGCAATTAGACCATGCATATATTTCATGGATATAATCGGCCAAGATTTGGTGGAAGAGCCATGATTTTTTAACAAGGTTAATTTGCTAACATAACAATTAAACATATTGCATGTAATAGTAAATGGAGAAATGGTTGTTCATTTTTTTGGTTTTGCCGAAAATAAAGAAAAGAGAAAGAAGAAGATACTAAGGGCATTCGGCTATAGTTGGAACATGATTTAAAGGTATGTTTGAGTAGATTTTTGCAAAATGTTTATGAAATTAGCATGGTTAATGCATTGCTTAGTTAACCCGTGGCTTAAGTCCTTGAATTTTGAGCATATGTGTATTCGGCAATTGTTTAAATTGTGAAAACTTGATAGATATTGGAAGGTGTTGCTTAGATGTTGAATTTGATTCTATGATGGCCGAATGAGTGTAATGTTAATGAATGATTAAAATTGAATCCATTTTAAGAGGTATGAAATTGAAGTTGCCGTATATGTGCTATTGGGAAAGGAAATTTGTCTTTGTTTAAATTAAACATGGTCTTGTTAAATTGAGCTTTGAATTTGCAAAATTAAGTGGTAAATGAGTGGATTAAGTTGTAAGTATATGAACTTTTTTTGAGATGTTGGCAAAGTGAGAATTCGGCCATGGATGATAAAAGTGAATGATGCATTCGGCCATGGTTTCAATGTGTTAATTTGTTGATGTTTTGATGCTTTAATATGGAAATGGTAGAAAGATGAGCTTTGAGCTTGTTAAATTGATATGTATGGCTTTGTTGAAGTATGGAAATTGATTAGTATGGTAAATTGAGAAGTTTTTGCTAAATACAAGAACCGAGTGCCTAATTGTTAGCACATATATGTATAATTGCCGAATAACATCCTAGTTAATAATTTGAGTAAATTGTTAAAAGGGATTAATTTGCTAGATTAATGAAGAGTGAGGGATGGTATGAGAAATAGGAGTATTCAGCTAAGATGTTGTGTGAGGAATTATTTTAGTGTAATGTAACTTTGATTTTTGGTTCTAAAAGACCGAATGTGATTTTAATTAATAGTTAGTGTGAATTGTTGTTTAATGGTTGAATGCATGAATTAAATCGAAGGTGGCCAAAAATATTTGAGTTGAAATAGATGTAAAGATGCATAGTGTCGAATGTGTCCATGAAAGAATAAATCAAGCTGGTGGCTTTTAAATGGAAGGAATGGCTAAGTTAATGTGTAATTGAGTGTTCGAATATGACTTACAAGTACATGATTTTTGAAAATGAAGTTTGTAATAAGCTTAAGTGGCCAAACGATAAGTATGATTTAATTTGTTTTAAAATACATATGGTTACCGAATGTATGTTATATTGAAGAATGTATATTTTGACATGAGTTTAAATAGTCAAAGATGAAAGTGTCGTAAGCTTCATGTGTATGGAATTAATAGTATTTGGATTATAATGAATTGATAAGATAATTGAACTAGTTTACTTGGTTAATTAAAGCTCAAGATCAAAGAGAGCCAAGTTCGGATAAGGGGAAAGCGAGATTAGTTGAATAGTCAATCCGTAATAGCTTGACAACATTGGAGGTAAGTTTTAAGTGATTAAACAAAGACTATATTAGATTATATTATGATACATTATGTGAATTAAGTATTCTTTGTGATATATGTATATGGCCGAATGGCAAGAATGAATTTAATGGTGAGTTTGCCTTAAGCTTATATAGCCGAATGGCAATTAGAAAATGAAGGTAAATTGTGACATGCTTTTGTAACCGAATGGTAAGTGTGCAAGGTAGTTAGTTGATTTCTATGTTTAATGTTTGAACGATGCACTAATTTTTATGATATGTTTATATCATGTGGGAATTAGAAGTAATTGTTCTAAGGCATGTGAAAATTAATGAATTGGCTATTATGTTGTGAAATTCGGGTCTATGACCTAGCAAGCTATAAGCTGGTGTTTATTATCGAGCTTCTAGCTTAGCAGGCGTAAATGCTGGTGAATAATTATCAGACCTAAAGGTCTAGCAGGCTTGTGCTGGTGATAAATTCGGGTTTATACCGAACAGGCTAATTGCCGGTGAAATGATGAAAGTCTAAGACACTGAGTCTTGTACTATACGGTATCTGAATTCATTCAATAGATTTAAATCGTCAAGGTACGTATGAATTTCCTGGATATGAAGATAATGTGGATTGAATTAAGAATGTGGAACGAGAAGTGTATGTGATGTGGTTTTGTATATTATATTCGGTTATTGTGGAATTGAATACATGAAATTACGAGTTATATATGTGATTATGATCATTGTAATTATATGTGAAGGTGCTGTCTTAAATTCTTTCTATTAAGCCGAATCAAAGAATGGCATTGTGACATTTAGATGATGCGATTATGTGACTTCGAATTTTTAAGGAAATGATATGTCAATGAAATGTGTACGATGTGGCTATGTACATAAGGCTTAATGATGATATATTTAAATTATGTTATATGTGATTTATGTGTTTAGATAAGTAAAGTTGTTTAAATTACTTAAGACTTACTAAGCTTAATTGCTTACTGTGAGTGTGTGTTCATTCTATTTTATAGATCTCGATTGAAGGCTACTGAGCTCGGGGATTCAAGTTCAAAGTCATCCACACTATCGTCACTATTTTGGTACTTTTAAAAGTCGATATTTTGAAAGATGGCATGTATAGGCTTAGCTCTCTTTTGAAACAAAATATATTTTGATTTTGTAAATATTCCAGCCATGCGAAAATGGCTTGCTTAATTCCTACATATGAATGTATGGTTCAATGAACTTATATGGCTAATCATTTTGAAATTATTCGTTGTTGTTAATTTGGTTGTGGTTATAAGTATTAACAAATGGATTCACAAGTCTAGGATGGTCTTATATTCGACTATGGTGTTAAAAATATACCAAATGAATAGTTTTAATTCCACATAATGCATTATCGGTCTATAGCATATTTGTTAAAGCATGAGTAAATAATTAAATTATGGAATAGACATTACATTGTACAGTTAAAGAAACTATATTATTATGCATGTTTGATAATGTGTGATCAGTCTGATCTGTCTTCTGATCTGTAATACCTCGTAACCCTAATCCGGCGACCGACATGGTTTAGGGGGTTACAGTTCTGGCGTTGAATACAGGTAAGGGGTATTACATTTAGTGGTATCAGAGCTATAGTTTAGTTGATTCTCGGACTAACCTAGCGTGTGTGAAACTCTAGCTATACATGCCATAATATAAATTGTGATAATGTGACGACTCTTGATAATTTAAATTGTGTTTTCATATAGTAAATGGATCCCGATCGAGCCGTAGCTGATGAAGTTGAAAGTAATGCGCCGACTCCCGCTTAAGGGAGCGCGCCACCCGAAAGTATACTAGCGACAATTAGTCAAAGAGGAGAGGCTAGGGAAGCCTTTCTCCTCATGATGAATAAGTGGTATTCGGAGTTTATTCAAACAAATTAGAATGCTCAACATCCTCCACCCCCTCCTTATCCTCAACTGGTTCCCATAGCTTAGCTCCCCAAGGTATGGAAATAGTAAGACTGAATAAGCCCTCGGTTGATAAGATTCGAAAGTACGGGGCTGAAGAGTTTAGAGCTACTGTAGATGATAATCCCGAGAGGGCAGAACTCTGGCTTGAGAACATTGTTGGGGTATTTGATGAGCTTTCTTGCACAGCAGAGGAGTGTTTGAAATATGCTATATCTTTTTTAAGGGTTTTGGCATATCATTGATGGAAAACTTTAGTATCAGTGGTACCAAAGGAAAGAGTTACTTGGAATTTCTTCCAAGAGGAATTCAAAAAGAAGTATATAAGTAAGCGGTTTTTTGATCAGAAACGTAAAGAGTTCTTAGAGTTGAAACAAGGTCGAATGACTGTGTCTGAATACAAGCGAGAGTTTGTTAGACTCAGTAAGTATGCTCGGGAATGTATTTCCACAGAGGCTATCATGTGTAAGAGATTCAAAGATGGGTTGAATGAGGATATTAGACTGTTTATTGGAATTTTAGAGCTGATGGAATTTATTGTGTTAGTTGAACGAGCTTGCAAAGCCGAAGAGTTGAGTAAGGAAAAGAGAAAAGCTGAGCTTGAGGCTAAAGATTCAAAAAAGAGGCCGATGAATAAGTCATTTCAGTCTTCGTCAAAGAAAACGAGAGATATGCACATTCATTCGAATGTTTCAGCTGGGAACCCTAGAAGAGATCGTGGGAAGCAATATTCAGGTTCTAAGGCCCGAACTATGTCCATAGCGAGTGTCGGTAACATTAGGTCTAATAAGTCTGAATGCCAACACTATGGAAGGTGACATCTCGGTGAATGTTGGATGATCAACTGCGCTTGTTTTAAATGTGGCTTCCAAGATCATTTCATTAAGGATTGCTCTAAAATGATTGAAAAAGATAACTTTCAGAATGCTAGATCGAGTAACACTGCTACTAGAGTGAGACTAGTAAGAAATACGGGAAATAGGGCCAGTAGCAGAGGTGTATCCAAGGATTCAGCTGTGAGATTGGAAGCTAGAGCACTTGCAAGAGCTTATTCCATTCGTGCTCAGGAGGATGCATCATCCCCTGATGTGATCATTGGTATATTTTCTCTTTATGATACTAATATAGTTTCATTAATTAATCATGGATCGACACATTCCTATATTTGCATGAATTTGGTATCTAGTAAGAATTTACCAGTTGAGTCTACTGAGTTTGTGATTAAAGTGTCAAACCCCTTAGGCAGATATGTGCTAGTTGATAAAGTTTGCAAGAATTGTCCTTTGATGATTTGAGGTCACTATTTTCTGGCTAACTTATTGTTGTTTCCATTTGATGAATTTGATGCTATTTTGGGTATGGACTGGTTGACATTGCATGATGCCAAAGTAAATTGTAGATAGAAAATTATTGAATTGAAATGTGAAAATGGTGAGGTTCTTTGGGTTAAAACAGATGAAGCAAGTGAACTGCCTATTGTGGTTTCGTCTATGTTTGCTCAAAGGTATGTAAGAAAGGGTTGTGAAGCGTTTCTTACGTATGTACTGAACACGAAAGTGTCTGAATTAAAAATTGAATCAGTGCCGGTAATTTGTGAATTTTCAAATGTGTTTCCAGAAGAATTACAAGGATTGCCACCAGTCAAAGAGGTAGAGTTCGCTATTAATTTGATATCGGGAACTGCACCGATATCGATAGCTTTGTATAGGATGGCTCCAACTGAGTTAAAAGAATTGAAGTCTCAATTACAAGAGTTGACAGATAAGGGTTTTGCGAGACCAAGTTTTTCACCATGGGGCGCACCAGTGTTGTTCGCCAAAAAGAAAGATAACAAAGTGATTATAAAAAACAAGTATCCTTTGCCAAGGATTGATGACTTGTTTGACCAGTTGAAAGGAGCAACAATGCTTTCAAAGATAGATTTGAGATTCAGCTACTACCAATTGAGAGTGAAGGACTAGGATGTGCCGAAGACCGCGTTTAGAACGAGGTATGGGTATGATGAATTTCTAGTTATGCCTTTCAGATTAACTAATGCTCCTGCTGTTTTTATGAACTTGATGAATTGGATCTTCCGACCGTACTTGGATAAGTTTGGAGTTGTGTTTATTGATGACATTTTGATTTACTCTCAAGATGAGTCTGAGCATGCCAAACATTTCAGAATTGTGCTACAGATTTTGAGAGATAAGAAATTGTTTGCTAAGTTCAACAAAAGTGAGTTTTGGCTCCGAGAGGTAAGATTTTTGGGTCATATTGTTTCTACAAAAGGTATAAGAGCTGATCCGAGTAAGATTTCAGCAATTGTGGATTGGAAGGCGCCGAGGAATGTATCTGAAGTTAGAAGGTTTTTGGGTTTAGCCAATTATTATCGATGTTTTGTAGAAGGATTGCCGATGATTACTACTCCAATGACCAAGTTGTTGCAAAAAGATGTTAAATTTAAATTGTCCAAAAAATGTCAGCAAGTTTTGAGAAATTGAAAGCATTATTGACTAAGGCACCAGTTTTAGTACAACCTGAGTCGGGAAAAGAATTTGTAATTTATAGTGATACGTCTTTGAATGGTCTTGGATGTGTGTTGATGCAATATGGAAAAGTGATAGCTTATGCCTCGAGACTAGAGGTGTGCATGGGTCGGGTGGCCGGCCCGGCCCGAAGGCCCGCCTGAAATGTGGGAGGGTTTGGGCAAAAATATAGGCCCGAAAAATGGGCTTGAACAAAAAAATAAGGCCCGTTTAAAAAATAAGCGGGCTCGGGTAAGGCATTTTTGGCCCGGGCCCGACCCAGCTCGGCCCGAATTCACTAAAGACAAAAAAAATCTATTTTTTAATATTATTTTCTTATTATTTTCTTCCTATTTTGCTACCATTTTACTATTATGTTGCTACTATTTTGTTGTTATTGTTTAGATATTATATAAAACTTATTTTATTGTTAATTTTGTTATTATTTTAAAGACATTTGTTAATTTTGTTATTATTTTAGAGGCATTTGCTTGTTAAGTTTTATCTATTTTATTGTTATTTAAATATACATATTTTTTAAAATTTATTTTTTATTTGTTGAGAAATATTGATTTTGATTTTTTTATTTTTGATGGTTTATATATATTTTAAAATTATATAAAAAATAATATAAAAATTAATATGGGCGGGCCGGGCCGGGCCCGAGTTTTAACATTTTTATTCGGGTCGGGCTTGGGCAAAATTTTAGGCCCATTTTTCGGGCCTGGCCAGGCTCGGGCCCGACAAACGGGCTTAAATTTTTAGCCCAGCCCGGCCTGGCCCATGCACACCTCTACTCGAGACAATTGAAGCCACATGAGAAGAACTACTCGACGCACGATTTGGAACTGGCTACCATTTTATTTGCTTTAAAGATTTGGCGACACTATCTGTTCAGTGAAAGGTACCACATCTATACCGATCATAAGAGTTTAAAATACTTGATGAGTCAAAAATATTTAAACTTGCGACAACGGAGATGACTCGAGTAACTGAAAGATTATGAGCTAGTAATTGACTACCACCCGGGGAAGGCGAATGTAGTCGCAGATGCCTTGAGCAGAAAATCTTTGTTTGCTTTGAGAGCTATGAATACTAGACTGACTTTGTCCAATGATGGTTCAATTTTGGCCGAATGAGAGTTAAACTGTTATTTTTTCAGCAATTTTGTAAAGCTCAGAAAAATAATAGTGAATTGCAAGCTAAAAGAGCTCAGTGCGAATTGCATAGTGATTCAAGCTTTTGGATCTGTTTGGATGATTGTTTAATGATCCGAGATAGAGTATGTGTACCAAAAAAAGATGAGCTCATTCAGAAGATTTTGCACGAGGCATACAGTGGTTGTTTGTCAGTTCATCTAGGTAGTACTAAGATGTATAATAATTTAAAGAAATTGTATTGGTGGCCAGGTATGAAACAAGATATTTCTGAATTCGTATCGAGATGTTTGATTTGCCAACAAGTAAAGGTCGAACATCAAGTGTCTTTCAGGTTTACTTCAGCCAATGATGGTACCCTAGTGGAAATGGGATAGGATTACGATGGACTTTGTAAGAGGTTTGCCTTTGACTCCGAAGAAGAAAGATGTTGTTTGGGTTGTTGTTGATAGATTGACAAAATTGGCTCATTTTATTCTGGTACGTACTGACTATTCACTGGATAAGCTAGTTGAACTATACATTGTTGAGATTGTGAGATTGCATGGAGTGCCTATTTCTATTATTTCGGATAAAGATCCGAGGTTTACGTCTCGATTTTGGAAAAAGTTACAAGAGGCTTTGGGCACGAAATTGAACTTTAGTACCGCATTCCATCCGTAAACTGATGGTCAATCAGAAAGAACGATACAGGTTCTCTAAGATATGCTTCACTGTTGTGTTTTAGAATTCGAAGGTAGTTGGGAAAAATATCTACCTTTAGTCAAATTTGCTTATAACAACAGTTTTCAGTCGAGTATAAAGATGGCACCGTATGAGGCATTGTATGGTCACAAATGTCAAACTACTTTCTATTAGACAGAGCTCAGTGAGAGAAAGATTCACGGAAGAAAAAGTAAAGGTAATCCATGACTGATTGAAAGCTGCTTCAGATCGACAAAAGTCATACGCAAATTGAAAAGAAAAGAGATCGAATTTCAGATTGGTGATAAAGTATTTCTGAAAGTGTCTCCATGGAAGAAGATTCTGAGATTTGGCCGTAAAGACAAGTTGAGCCCGTGTTTTATTAGTCCGTATGAGGTTATTGATAGAATAGGACCAGTGGCATATCGGTTAGGTTTACCGACAAAGTTGGAAAGAATTCATAATGTGTTTTATGTGTCGATGTTATGACAATATCATTCTGATCCTTTGCATGTGATTTCTCCAACAGAGGTTGAAATTCAACTGGATATGACTTATCGTGAAGAACCAATCATGATTTTAGCTCGGGAAGTTAAACAGTTGAGAAATAAAAGCATAGCCCTAGTGAAAATTTTATGGTAAAGACATAGGGTTGAAGAGGCTACATGGGAACCCAATGAAGCCATGAGAAAATAGTACCGAAACATTTTTTCCGGTAAGATTTTAGGGGACGAAAATCCCTAAAGGGGGAGAATTATAATAGCCCGATTTAAGGCCAAATCGAAACAATGATTTCAGGAGTACAAATCCGAGGTAGGAATATTTATTGTGATATTATTTTTAGGTCTATAGTATGATTGAAAACATGTGTGAAATTTCGTTAAGAAATTTTATTGATAGAGTATCCGATTTGACTAGTAGGATTAAATTACAAAAAGTGCAAAATATGTGTTCTAGAAGCTTTGGATGTCTATTTGTTATGATGTTTAAATAAGAGGTCCTTATTTAGTAATTAGACCATTATATCTTATGATGGACAAAAATAGACATGGTAAGGTAAAATTTCAAAGTTAGGCTTTCAGGGCATTTTGGTTATTTGGTAAATAAAGACAAAATTTAACAAATAAAAAGTCTTTATCTTCCCAAACTTAATCCTTTAGTGCCAAAATTTCAAGGGAGTCCATAGCTAGGGTTTTGGCCACTTTCAAGCTTGATTGTAAGTCCATCCTAGCCCCGTTTTTAATGATTTTTACATTTTTGAGATCTCGTAACTTAATCTAGCTTTTCCAAGGACCAATTTGAAGTATTATCAAACTTTAAAATTTTACCCATGTTAGACATACAAGTATTTTGATGTCTAATGGTAGAAAATGTATGTTAGATGTGCGATAAACGACTTTTCCTAGGTGATTTTTGGTAAAAATGTCAAAAAGGACCTATTTGTAAAAAGTGGTGAAATGAGTAGTAAAAGTGTGATTAAATGGAAAATACGGGCTGGTATGAGTAGGAATGTGGTTCGGCTAGGCTTGGGTTTTGAGGAAAATGAATTCATTTCATTTTACGAGCCTATGGACTAAAGTGTAACTAAATGAAAAGTTAGGGGCAAAAATGTAATTTTGCCATAATGTGATTTTTGCAGTGAAATGAATAACGTGTGTGTTAAATGAGTTAAATTTGTTATTATAGATCAAGAAAAATGAGTTTCGGACCTAGATCGGGGGAAGAACAAAGTATTTGACGGTTAGGTTCCATTTCTACTATTTTGTACCGAGGTAAGTTTGTATGTAAATAATGCATTGTTATAGTACATTTTTAATGCTTTAATATTGTATAAATTGTGAGGTTGATACTTTGGACATATTCGACAAAGTTTTGACGAGCGAGAAATCCCGGTTGAACCTTAGGAATAGAATAGGATACACGTGACATGTCACTAGGAACCCATGTGCTTATGTGATAATATGATCCGGGTGCTGGTCTTGTACGTCCTACTAGTGGCTGGGTAATCTTGCATATGTTGCAAATACCTATCAGCTTGTGTGAGTAGCACTAGGTAGCTATGTTCCGACCGTCAACTTGTGTGAGCAGACTCGTGATAGCTCGAGAACGAGCATGTATGTGAAATGAGATATGAGGTAGCATTGCCTGCATATGTGGCACTTATGTGCAAGATTTTTGAGTATCCGTTAATATTCCGAGTGTTCAATGGGAATGACAAAGATGTGAAAATATGTGTTTGTATGATGATTTGGCATAGGCATGTACGTGAAACTCATAAGTATGAACTTTATAAGTGATGATCTTCTGGTAAGATTGTGTTTGTGTAAGTTGTTCCTATGTGATTTAAATGAAAAATATGTTATCTTTCATTGTATGAATTGCATGATAATTATGTGGTTTAGATACTTATTTTTTGCATATGAGCTTACTAAGCTATTTATAGCTTATTCCATTTATTTTCCATGTTTTCATAGTGTCACCAAGCTAGCTCGAGATCAGAGATCGTCGGATTTTTGCATCACACTATCAAAGCATTGTTTTGGGTATTGCTAATTTTGCATTTTGAAAGTATGGCATTGGTTTGGTCAAATGTAATGGCTTGTAATGGTTAGATATTCATTTTGTAATAGGCCATTGGAAATTGGCTGATATTGGTTATAAGTTTATTCATGTGATGGTATCTTTCATGAATGTTGATGCTTGTATAATTTGGGTTGATAAGTATATGATGTTTTGTATGATAGTGGTAACATGTGAATGAAGTATTGATGTCTTGGTTGTTGATGTGTTGTTGTGTGAATATGCTTGGATTGGTATTATGATGTGTTGTGAAGGTTTGTGCATTGACGGGTGGCAAAATGGCTTGGTAAATAGCCTTTATTTTGCCCACAAGGGTAGACACACGAGTGTGTGTCTAGATTGTGTGTAACACATGGTTTACTCCCATAGGCGTTTGGATAGGCCGTGTGTCCCCTGCACCTTAGTTTTGAGAAATAGAATGCTCAAAATCGAGCACATGGGCAGAGACACAGGCATGTGTCTCAATCGTGTGGACGACACAGCCTCGAACACGGGCATGTGCCCTGGCCTTGTGAAGTGTGCACCTATTTTTGTGAGAATTTATTTTCCACACGGCCTAGCATAAGGGTGTGTGACTTGGTCATGTAAGCTCAATTTGTCATGGGTTACAAGTCAGTGAGTTACATAGGGTAGGGATACGGGCGTGTGTGACTACACGCCTGCCCACACGGGCGTGTCCCATAACCACAAGGGCGTGTGACCCCTTTATAGTGGAAATTTTTCCAAATTTCATAAAATTTTCTAAAGTTCTCGGTTTAGTCCTGAACCATATCTAATTTTGTGGCCTCCTCGGCTCATATTAGGGACTTTATGGTGGCCTATGAATGGTTTTAATTTGGATGTAAATTCATGTCTCGAAAATGTAGGTTCATTCGTGTGATAAGTCGCCTACAAACCTTGATTTTACAGCTGGGAGCTTTTCTCTCGCTAACTATACTGGAGGTCACGGCTTTTCACCTACAAACCTTGATTTTACAGCTAGGAGCTTTTCTCTCGCTAACTGTATTAGAGGTCCCAACTTTTCGCCTGTGAACCTTGATTTTACAGTTGGGAGTTCCACTCTCGCTAACTGTGTTGGATGTTGCTGCTCTTCGCTTGCGAACTTTGAATTTAAAGCTGGGAGCTTTGCTCTCGGTAACTATTTTGGAGGTCTCGCCTCTTCGCTTGTGAACCTTGATTATATAGTTGGGAGCTTTGCTCTATTTAACTATGTTGGAGGTCGCGGCTCTTCGCCTACGAACCTCGATTTTACAACTGGGAGCTTTGCTCTCGCTAACAATGTTAGAGGTCACAACTCTTTTCCTGCAAACCTTGATTTTACAAACAATAATTTTGTGAGGAAGGGATTTTATTCATATGATTGGTATTCATACATAGTACTTTTTGAGGAGTCGGGGTTTGCGATATCATCACGCCTTCCATTATTGCCAACTTATATGCTCCATAGCCTATCTTCTTTACCACCTCGTATGGTCCCTTCAACTTGGGGCCATCGTCTAGCGCTGGGAAGTGGGTAAAGTGGCTTCAGTGTTTCTCAACACAAGGTTGCCTACTTGAAACTGCTTTTGTCTGACCTTAGAGTTATAGTAGCGAGCTACTTGTTGGGCATTGACTACATTTTTTATCTCAGTCATTTCTCTAAGTTCGTCAATTAAGTCTAGGTTGAGTCTTAAGGCCTCATGATTAGCTTCTTCATTAAAGTGTTGTGTTCTGTGCGATCTTAGGCCTATCTCTGCGGGAATGATGGCTTCTGTGTCATAGATGAGTGAGAAATTTGTTTCATCTGTCGCAATGTGGGGCGTGGTTTGCAACGCCCACAAAATTCTTGGTAGCTCTTCCAACCAAGCCCTTTTCAGTTCGCCCACTTTTTTCTTGAGCACGGTCAGATTTTTCTTATTTATAGCCTCCACTTGGCCATAGGTTTGCAAGGTTTTCACTGAGCTTTAAGCCAAGGACATCTGAATGTCTGTGCAAAATTTCATGAACTTCCCTTGGAATTGTGTGCCGTTGTCTGTGATAATAGTTTGAGGTATCCCAAACTTATAGACAATCGACTCCCACATAAACGACTCTACCTGCTTCTCTGTTATGGTTGCCAGAGATTTTTCCTCAATCCACTTGGTGAAGTAGTCAACAACTACTATAATGAACTTTTTCTATATCATGGCTATGAGGAATAGTTCGAGGATGTCGACCCCCCATGCTGCAAAAGGCTAAGGCCCTGTCATGATTTGTAGAGGTTCTGCTTGTTGTTGTAGTCTAGTGTCCCTTTGTCAGGGGTCACATTTGCGGACCATGTATTGGGTGTCTTCTTAGATAATAGGCTAGTAATATCCTTGTCTAAGTATTTTTTTATGTTAGCAATCTGCCTCCTAGATGATCGCTGCAAATGTCCTCATATGTAACAACCCGTTTTAAGGTCAAATCAGAATAGTGACTTCATGACCACAAATCCGACATAGAAAAATTTATTGTGATATTATTTTAAGGTTTATAGAATGATTGAATGACTATGTGAAAATTTTGTTAAGAAATTTTATCGATAGAGTGTCTAAATTGCTTAGTGGGACTAAATTGCAATGGGTGCAAAATGTGTGTTCTAGAAGCTATGGGTGCTTAATTGTAATGAAAATTTAAATTGAGAGTCCTTAAATGGAAATTAGACCATTATACCATAGGATGGATAAAAATGGACAAGGTTAGGTGAAATTTTAAAGTTGGGCATTAAGGGCATTTTGGTCATTTGGCAAATAAAGACAAATAAAACATATAAAAAGATGTCATCTTCTTCAATTTAGTCCCCCTTGTGCCGAAATTGAAGAGGAAACCATAGCTAGGGTTTAGCCAAGCTTTCCAAGCTCGATTGTAAGTCCATCCTAGCCCCGTTTTTAATGATTTTTATGTTTTTGAGATCCTTGTAACCTAATTTAGCTTTTCCAAGGACTATTTTAAAGTATTATCAAATTTTAAATTTTTACCCATGTTAGACATGCATGTATTTTGATGCCTAATGGTAGAAAATGTATGTTAGTTGTAAGATAAACAACTTTTGCTAAGTGATTTTTGGTAAAAATGTCAGAAAGGACTTATTTGTAAAAGATGTAAAATGTGTGTAGAAAATGTGAATAAATGAAAAATGTGATCTGTTATGAGTATGAAAAAGATTTGGCTAGGCTTGGGTAATGAAGAAATTGAAATAAATTCATTTTTACGAGCCTAGAGACTAAAGTGTAAAAAGTTGCCATAATATGATTTCTGGGCTTCATTGAATAATGTGAGTATTAAATGAGTTAAAATTGTTATTATAGATCAAGAAAAATGAGGTTTGGACCTAGATCGGCGGGAAAAACAAAGTGTTTGACAAATAGGTCCAATTCTACTATTATTGCACCGAGGTAAGTTTGTATGTAAATAATGCATCATTATATTTTGTTTAAATGCTTTAATATTGTATGAATTGTGTGATTGACTCTTTGGACATATTCAACGAAGATTCGACAAGCGAGAAATCCTAGTTGAACGTTAGGAATAGAATAGGATAGAAGTGACATGTCACTAGAAACCCATGTGTATGTATATGTGTGTGTAATCCGGGTGCTGGTCTTGTACGTCCCACTAGTGTCTGGGTATTTCGACATGTGTTGCGGATACATGAAAACTTGTGTGAGTAGCACTGGGTAGCAATATCCTGACTGGTAGCTTTTGTGAATAGACCCATGAATAGCTCGAGAGCGAGCCTATATGTGTTGTGCAATATAAGGTAGCTTTAACTACATATGTGGCACCTATGTGCATAATTTCCAAGCATCTGTTAATATTCTGAGTGTTCAATGGGAATGTCAAAGATGTGAAAGTATGTAGTTATGTTACGAATTGGTACAAGTATGTACGTAAAACTCATAAGTGATGAACTCATTGTAAGGTTGTGTTTGAGTAAGTTATGGCCATAAGATTTTAATGACATTTATGTTATTTTCCATTATATACATTGTATGTTAAAAGTGAAGTTAAGATGCTTATTGTTTACATATGAACTTACTAAGCTATATAGCTTACTCCTCTTTTCTTTCCCTTGTTTTATAGTGTTGCCAAGCTAACTCAGATCGAGGATCGTCAGAGATTTGCCTCACACTATCAGAAACATTATTTTGGGTATTAAAGATATTAGTATTTTGAAAGTATGGCATGTATAGGGACATGGTCATTTTGTTTTATGTGTTATTGTTGATTTGGCTAATTGTGTTGGCATTGAAATGGTTGAAAATTCATTTTGTATAAGGCCATTGGAAATGGGCCAATAATGGTTATAAGTATATTCATATGATGATGCCTTTCATGAAGTGTTGTTGTCTTGGTAGTAGATGTTTGTTTGTATATATATACTTGGATTGGTGCTATGTTATGTTGTGTAGGTGTGTGCATTCATGGGTGGCAAAATGGCTTGGTAGATAGCCTTTATTTTGTCCACACGGGTAGACACACGGGCGTGTGTGTAGGCCGTGTGTGACACACAGTTAGCCCTATGGATGTGTGTTTAGGTCGTGTGTCCCCTGCACATTAGTTTTGAGAAATAGAATGCTCAGAATTGAGCACACGGGTAGAGACACGGGCATATGTCTCAGTCGTGTGGACGACACAGCCGCGAACACGTCCATGTACCCTGGCCGTGTGAAGTCTGCACCTATTTTTGTGAAAATTAATTTTCCACACGGCCTAGCACACGAGCGTGTGACTTGGCCATGTGATCTAAATTTGGCCATGAGTTACAAGTCAGAGAGTTACATGGCGTAAGGACACGGATGTGTGTGACCACACGGCCTGCCCACATGGGCGTGTCCCACAACAACACAGGTGTGTAACCCTTGTATAGTGGAAATTTTTCTAAGTTTTGTAAAATTTTCTAAAGTTCTCAGTTTGTCCCGAACTGCTTCCATTGCATGTTTTGGGCTTTGTAGGCTCGTGTTAGGGACTTTATGACTAAATGCAAATGGTTTTCAATTGGATGAAAATTTATGTCCCGAAATTGTATGCTTGTTATGTATAAGTCCTATAATGCCTCATACTCTATTCCAGCATTGAATACGGGTGAGGGGTGTTACATCATAGGTTTCTCTCATGATATACTTAGTTTCCAAGGGATAGAGGCATCGCAATAGTGGGTGTGAAAACCCCTTTCTATATAGCACGCCCTCTAGGAGGGTGTATCGTGCTACCTTGCATTTCTATTTTGTGAGTTCTTCTCGGTTTTGGCTTTCCTTTTTACCTTGCAACGTATGAATTATAGGGGTCATCCATGTTTCTTCATAGGTTGTAAAGAGCAATTAGGGAACGCCATAGCTTGGCATATCCTTATGTTCGAGCAGGATTTTTTCTTTTTGCTCAACGGTGATGGAGGATACTAACTTTGACAGAGCATCAGCCCACGTGTTACTGTTCCTTAGGAGCTATCTAACCTCAGCTTTGTCAAATCCCTCTAGCAATTGAATTGTCATTGTATGATGTCGTTTTACTGTTTGTTCTTTAACCTCATACTCGCCATGTACTTGCTTCGCCATGAGCTAGGAGTCGGTGTGTATGGTCAAGTTCCTAGCACCCAGTTGGCAGGCTAATTGTAGTCCAGATATCGACACGTCGTATTCAACAGTGTTGTTTGATGTTTGGAATCCAAATGACAGTCCATATTGCCATTCATTGCCCTCTGGGTCTATCACGAGTGCACCTGCCCCGGGTCCTATTCTGGTTGTGGAGCAGTCGATGTAAACCATCAAATCTTTCATTTATCTATTGTGCGCACAATTCCTAAGGGTATGTTTACTATTGGTAATGTCCAACAACGAAAAGCAGTTTTAGTAAAAAATGCAAAGTGAGTATTGTTTCTCCGCAAAGTATGAGAATCGTTAGTGGTAATTTTCATTGTATAATGTTTCATCATTAAATTGCTAATTTTTGTTAGTATTCGCATATTACATTATATCCACAATGTATTTCACTATTCGATGTTTCAAGTTACATTCTATGTTCTTGTCGTGTCTTTACTTTTTTTCAAATGAGCATTCTTCCATGAAATCTGCCAACACCTACCCCTTTATTGTCGTCTGCAGGGTAAAATCTATCCCGAATTCTGGAAGTTCAATGTTCCATTTTGTTATCCTCTCCAAGATGTCTGCCTTGGCGAGCACCTCCTTCATTGGTTGGTCGGTGACCACGATAATTAGGTGGGCCTGAAAGTATGGTCGTAGCTTGCCAGATGCAAGGATTAGAGCATAGATGTATTTTGCTATTGTGTGTATCTAAGCTCACCATGCTAAAGGACCTTGTTGACATAGTACACCGAAAATTGGAGGGTGCCTTCAGATTTGACCAAGTTGGTTGCGATTGTTTCCTCTAAGACTGCTAAGTATAAATGTAGCATTTCTTTCATTTGAGGTGACTTTAGCAGTAGAGGGAAGTAAGGTACTACTTTAGTTGTTTGAAGGTGGTTTGGCACTCTCCAGTCCATGATAAAGGTTTCCTTAAAACTTTGAAAAATGAAAGGTACTTGTCTACCATTCTGGAGATAAATCTGTTCAACGCCACCACCTTGCTCGTGAGGCGTTGATTTCTTTTATAGTTCGCAGTGGGGGCATCTCTGTGATAGCTTGAATTTTTTCTAAGTTCACCTATATTCCCCTCTCTAAGATCTTAGAACCCAAGAGCTTGCTAGCTTGCACGCCGAAGGCGTACTTTTCAGGGTTAAGTTTCATGCTGTGAGCCCTCAACATCACGAATGAGTCAGATAGGTTCCGCACATGTTTCTCCATAGATTCACTTTTTATAAGCATGTCATTTACTTATACCTCCAGACTGTGACCTATCTGCTCTTTGAATATCTTGCTTACCAACCTTTGGTAAGTTGCACCCGTATTTTTGAGTCTAAATGCAAAACTCGGTAACAGAAGATACCTTCCTCAGTGATGAAGGTTGTCTTTTTCTGGTTGCCTTAGTCTAATAGGATTTGATTGTATCTTGAAAAGGCATCCATGAAGCTCATGAACCTGTATCTTGTAGAGTTGTCCATCAAGCGATCTATCGATGGTAAAGGGAAGCTATCGTTGGGGCATGCCTTGGTCAAGTTGGTGAAGTCAATGTCCAATCCGGGTACGCCACTTCCCTAATAAATCCGGCGGCCAACAACTTAGCAACCTTCTGTCTCACTCCTTCAATTAAATGTGGTGCGAACTTTTGCTCTTTTCTTTCACAGGCTTCACCTCAGGGAGTACATACAACTTATGTACTATTACCCGCGGATCCACGCCTAGCATATTTGTCGTGGACCATGCAAAGACATTCAAATTCTCCCTCAAGCATTCAACTAGTAACATTTTTTCTTCTTCGTTCAACACTGATAAAATTTTGACTGTCATTTCTTTATTATCACAAAATAGCTGCAAGGTCTCAGTGTGCTCCATTGCCTCAGGTTTTGTATCTCGATGTTCTTCCCTTACATCCAAGTCGTCCAAGTTGATGTCTTGGCTTGGCTTGGCAAACTCTGTTTCTCGATCAAAGGCTACCTTACTTGCCTCACAGACATGTGACCCTGCCTCACCATGCGGTGGTCGGATCACAAGAAGTCGATGTTGATACTTGTCGGGAACTTAATCGTCATACAATAGGTTGCCATCACCATCTTCACCATTCGCATGATTAGTTTACCAAAGATGATGTTATATGCCATCGGGTGATCGACCACATAGAACTGGACACACTCCATGGTTGTATGTTTGTCATCACCCAGAATGATCGGCAATGTGATAGTGCCCCTTCGACAGGATGATTCGCGAAGCCGTACAAAGGGCTGGCTATGAATAAGGATTGCTATTTTAAGCCCATTTTTTATATGCTCCCCAAGATAGGACTTCCACTACTGCTGTTATCGACAAATATTCTCTTAACTTCGAAGCCTGGGATCTCAACCGAAACCACCATTGGGTAGTTCCCTTCTTCTTCGCGGATTAGCTCATCGTCATCACTTTCGAACTTAACACTCCACTTTTCCTGGTGTCGTGGCCTCTTCGAGGCACTAAGTAACATCACACTCATCATGTGAGCTTGCCTTTTTGTGCTTGACTGCATCTATTCGTCATTTGTGCCTACTATTACATGAATGGTTCATCACACCTTTTGTTTTCCCTTTGGATCTGGTCCTTGCGAGCTCTAGCCCTGTTGCAGACCTCCCTAGTTTATGAACTCAACAAGTTTGCCATTCCGAAAAGCTTATTTTGTAACACCTCTAACTCGTACCCGTCGCTGGAACAGGGTTTAAGAACATTACCAGAGTTTACAAATCATATTTAGATATTTTATATTATTTCACAATCGTATCGGAAATTAATTATAATTTAACAACATCTTCCCTTTTATGAGCCTTCGAGGCCCAAATCATACTTTAGGAATCAGGACTGAATCGGGGACTTAGCAAATTTTTCACAAAATTCTAAAAATTTTCCTAGGTACAAGGTTCACAAGCCCATGTGGTTAGACATGCCCATGTCTCAGGCCATGTGGCATATGAGGTAGGGCATACGCCTGTGCCCCTAACCCATGTAACTCTCTAACTTACAACTTAATTAAGTGCAGGGGTCAACGGCCAAGTCACACGCCCATGTGCCAGGCTATGTGATTAATTTTGAGCATTTTATTTCTCAATTTCAAAATGCAGGGGACACACGGCCAGAACACTTGCCCGTGTACTAGGTCGTGTGTCACACACGGTTAAGACACACGCCCATGTCTCTATTGATGTGGACAGAGTAAGGCTATTTCCAGGCCTTATTCCTCATCCAATTTCACCTTTCACTTACCGAAACACTTAAACACAATCACCAACCATTTCAAGACATTTAAATCAAGTCATACCAAGTCTCATGCATAGCATATCATTACATATTTTCGTACATTCAATCATACCTAATTGATCAAAATTCACATTTATACATACTCTTTCAATTAAGTTATCTCCGTCCATTCAATCATATGCTTACCATCATTAAACCATTTCAAATTCACACATCAAACATTTTAAGGCCACAAATATATAAATCTCAAAATATACCAAACACAAGCCATACCAATGGCTAGTTACAACCAAATTGTAATATGCCAACTTTGGCTAAGCTAACCTATACATGCCATTATAACCAAAATTATTTTCATATTTGTACTGAAAATTGGCCAATGGATAGTGTGAGTGATCTCTATCAACTTCCAACCTAATGAGCCTCCAAGAACTATAAAACAGAGAAAATAAAGTTGAGTAAGCACTTAGTGCTTAGTAAGTTCGTATAACGAGAAATAAACTTACCATTGATTTGTACATTAAGTAAAGATATTCATGCATTCCAAACAACTTGGCCATATCCTAAGCACACAATCTTATCAAATATGTTAGCTACCCATATCATGTATATATTAATAACAAAGATGAGCTCATCGAATACCAAATTCTATGCATTTCATGTATTTTCAGATATTGATTTCAATTTGAGTTTCACTTGTCTTCATGTCTTAGTCTCACTCATTAAATCATTTGAAATCTCGATGGATACAAGGGTAGTACACATAAATGTACAAATCTGAAATCCGTCAATTCATATCCGAGAGTACTCACTAGAGCACTAAATCAGAAAGCTCTCTCTCAAGCACTATAATAGGAAGCTTATTGAGCCATGTAACGGGAAGCCTATCCGGGCTTGGTAACAGGAAGTTCACAAAGAGCCTATATCAGGTAGCTCTGGAGAACACTTAATCAGAAAGCAGCGGATAGCTATATAACGGGAATGTTCAAGTGAGCACTAATAGGACGCTCATATAGAGCTGTGTTTGTGCTCACAACTTATGCAAGATCACAATCGATCTCATAACAGGACGCTCACAAAGAGCTACGTTTGTTTTCACAACATATGTAGGATCACGACTAATCGCATAATAGGATGCTCACAAAGAGTTGCGTTTATGTCTGCAACATATGCAGGATCACAACCGATTAAGATGTTCCGAAGAGCTATAAATGGGAAGCTCGCAAGAACACTATAACGGGATGCTTGAGAAGGCTTATAACGGGATGCTCTTTCGAGCTACGGTATGTCCGCAACACATGCATGACTACTACCATTTCAGGAAACATAACCTTGTATCCAATCGGATTTCATTCATTTAAACGAGATGTAACTTTTATCGGGTATTTTCCTAATAAGCGAGCAGATTTCATACACATGGCCAATACAACATTCACATACAAATCATTCAAATAAATTCAAATTGCATAATTAAATTGCACGAACTTACCTCAATACTTGTTCGTATAAAAGAATCTACTAATCCGATGCTTTTTGTTTTCTTCGATCCAATTCTGTATTTGGTATTTCTGGATCTAATTAAGCTTGCTTGAATTTCTCTCTCTTAGCTAGGGTTTCCATAGAAAAATTTCAGGAAGATGATATGAAAATATTTTCTATTTAATTAAAATATCATCTTTTATTTTTCCCCTTTTCTAATTTAGTCATTTTCTTTTCTTGAATTTCCATGGATGAATCATCAAAAATATCTACTAACTTCTCTTAATGGTTTGATTACCATATAAGGACCTCAAGTTTTAAATTATATAGCTATTTAATCCTTCTAGCTACTAGAATTCAACTTTTGCACTTTATGCAATTTAGTCCTTTCCTCCTAATTAAATATAAAATCAGTAAAATCTTCCTATCAAAATTTTTATACGATATTCCTATCATAATGCAAACCATAAAATAATATTAAAATAATTTTCTTACGAATTTGGATTTGTGGTCTCGAAACTACTGTTCCAACTTCACTGAAAATGGGCTGTTACAACTTCTATAACATTCTTTAGCGTGAAGTAGTCCTTGATCTTATGTCCCATATCATCATGCAAGGTGCACTGGTTCTTAGAATTCATCCTTCTACAAGTACTTTGCATTGAAGGCGGCTTAGGAAGGATGCCAAAGCTTTTCACTTGGTTAAAGATGTAAGCTCGCGTGACATTCAATGGGGTGTAAGCTTCAAACCTCCCTTAAGGGGTGTAACACCTTGCGTTCTCTTACTGGTGCCTTTGTGGGTTTCTAAGTGCATCGCCTTGGGTTGAGGTCCTGTGCGGCCTATCGGTCTTAACTCGCAAGGACTGGTTGTTGGGAGATTGCCTAGAGCATTGCCGTTCTCTATTCCTGAGTTGTCTATCCTCCCTTTGGAAACTAACTCGTGATGCCCTCTTGATTTCCTCCGCCTCTTCAAACTTATGAGCCTATTTGTATAGGTTAGCTAGGCTCTACGGCCTATCATCCGTGAACGAGTACTATACATGGTCGTTTTGCAACCCCATGATGAAGACATCTATTGCCCATTGATCTTCTAAGTTCTTTGTGTTGAGTGTAGCTACGTAGAACCTCTTTCTGTAGTCTTGGAGGGATTCACTCTTTCGCTGCTTCATTAATATCAACCCTATGGGTGTATTCATGATTGCTCGATGAGCCTAGAATCTTCCTAAGAATATCTACCCCAGTTGTGAGAAATTGCGAATTGAGCCTTGTGGAAGGGAGAGATACTAATCCTTGGAACTTACTTTCAGTGTCGTAGAGAAAGCCTTGTATTTGGTTGAGTTTTACGCCCCCAATACGTTCATATAGTCGTTATATTGCATTAGATGGGCTCACGGATCCATTTTTCCCTCAAGTATGTCCTTAGGCACTTTGAAGTCGTGAGGTAGGCTTACTGCTGTGATTTTGGGACCTAGCAGGTTTTTTGAACAGAACAACCAGTCCACCTCTTGCGACTTGGGTGTAGGGCTCGTACGTCGCGATAAAGCTCATCCATCTCATTCATCCACTCCTTTACCTAAGTGCTCAGGGCTTCATCTTGGGTGGTAACGTTTCCCTAGGATCTCGAGTTATCAGCATGTGCCTTTAGGTGCAGTTCCTCATTCTATCTTAGCAACTCCTATTTAAAGGCTTATTGTTTTACAAATCGTGCTTCCTACACTACCATATGCTCCCTCATGAATTTCATCTTGTAACACCCCTAACCTGAATCTGTCGCTGGACTAGGTTAAGAGGTATTACTAAACCTTTAACCCAGTAAAAACATTTATCAATCAAATAATAATCATATTGCAATCAAAATCATCCATTTATACTCATAGCATACTTTAAACGAGAATAATAAACTTTAAACATACATACGGGACTAAGTTGATAACATACGAGAGTTTTGGAACAACTTAGAAAAATTTTCAATTCAGGGGTCACACGCTCATGTGAATAGGTCGTGTGCCTCACACGGTCACCAGACACGCCTGCGTCATAAGCCCTGTGAAAATAAGGCATACATACTAACTTATATCACATGACCGAGGATACACTCGTGTGAAAACTGGAGGGTATACTGACTTGGGTCACACGGTCAACCACATGCCCGTGTGTCAGCTTGTATGCCCTTTCGAATTGGCCCACATGCCTGTGTCCCAGGCCGTGTTTTAAGCCGTGTCCTTCTTGTACGGTATACTGACTTATACCACACGGCCAGTGACCCGCCTGTGTGTGAGGCTGTGTGGAGCATACTTACTTGATTCGAATTGCAACACTAGGGGACACACAGCCGTGTACTTTGATCGTGTGTCACACACGGCTAAGACACACGCCTGTGTCCCTGCCCGTGTGGAAAAAATAGGCCATTTGTAAGGCCAATTTTCCACTCTTAAGGGCATACCCTACAAGCTCAATAAAAACACCAATTTCACACCAAAATTATAAGCCAAACATTAACACTCAATACACATTTTATGCCACTTCAAAACCAACCAAATCAAATCCATTTCCACAAATAAAAACATAATCATGCTCCATTTGCTATAAAACATCTATTTACCTTGTCTTATGATTAATCCATTTAACCATTCAACATCATCTCAATTTATCAATATCAAGCTTACCAAGAAACATACTATATTTGAACACTTTTATACCATCAAAACATAGTACCAACTTAAGCCACATCACATGGCTTGATATTTACCCAAAGCATAAACCAAAATTAACATCCTTAAAACTAGCCTATACATGCCATATTTACACATTCCTTTGAGTTCAAAAGTACCAACAAGTTGTCTGGATAGTGTGTGTATCTCTGACGTCGTCCAAATTGAGTGAGCTAACGAACCTCTATAAGACACTAAAAAATAAACAAAGTAAGCTTTATAGCTTAGTAAGCCCGTGTAAATCAAAACTAAACTTACTATTTTATACATAATCAAAACAATATACATAATAAATCCAATCTAGCTTGCTCAATGCCTATACACAATCATACATCACCATGTTAGTCGTATAGGTACACATATTCATCCATTCTCAAATCTACAATTCACCATTCACATATTTATCCATTCTCAAATCTACAATTCACCATTCTTAATTTCATATTCAATGCACATTGTCATTCCAAAATCCATATAACATATATAACATTATAAACATTTCAATCTTATTCATGTAAAAGGTAATTTCATTCAAATGCTCGGTAATTCTTTTGTATAACCAACAATAGAATTTATGCCCGTTGAACTACGTAGAATATAGATAGATACTCAGGTGATACACTCTAAGTGTATTAATCGGTAATCTATCAATTCATTATCATTTCCACGCTTTCGAGCCATAATCGGTAAGCTCCTCCTGAGCTGATAAACAGCAAGCTCTATCGAGCTGAAACGATAAGCTCTAATGAGCTTATATATAGGTAAGCTCATACAAGCTGTGGTGATCTGCAACACATGCAGGATCTCGACCAAACGGTAACCCTGGTGACATGTCACTCATATCTAACAACTCCTACGGTTCAAATAGGGCTCAATATTTATCAAACTATAACCAGTAAGGCATTCGAATTCAAGTGTATCATTTATGCAATTATACACATTCATTTCAAATAATTATAAGTATTTAAAAGTTCGATTCTAATTATACAAACTTAACTCGTGTCGCTCGAATAAAACTATCGGCTATTTGTCCACTTTTCGTTTTCCCCGATCTAGTTTCAGAAATTGCTTATCTTGATCTATATAATATCAAATTCAGCTTATTAACTTTCCTTTCTATTCAATTTGACACATTATACACATTTTGGCAAAATTACGCTTTTTCCCCTAATGTTTCACATTTTTACAATTTAGTCCAAACCACATAAAAATACAAATTCATACAATTCAATACCAGCCCAAGCTAGCAAAATTTTCCTTATATTCATATCAGTCCATTTTTTTCATTAATTCACACCTTTAACCATGGATTTTACAAATTTCTCAATTAAATCCCTGACATTTTTGTCAAAAATCACTTTACTAAACTTGTATATCTATCAACAAGCATTCATAATCTAACAAGAAACTTCAATAAGCTCAAGCATTCAACAATGGTATGATTCAAAATCTTTAACAATTTCGAAAACAAAGATACAGGTTAACTAGATTACAAAGCAACGATCTCAAAATCATAAAAATCATTAAAACCTGGGTTAAAATCACTTACACTTAGCTTGTGCAATAGTCAAACCTAAGAAAGCTTCAATGGTGATTTTATTCCTTTGATTTTCATCTACCAAGGTTGAAGATGGACAAATTATAACTTTTATTTATTTAATTAACTTTATTAACCAATTTACACATTTAACTTTTAATAAACCATTAAAACATGCAAAAATTATGTCCATATTTGTCCACTCACCCTTTTAAAGGTCTAATTATAACATAAAGACCTCCACTATTAAATTTTATAGCCATTTGATACATTTAACTAATAGATCTCAACTTTTACGCTTTACGTGATTTAGTCCTTTTTACAGAATCAAGCATTTAAATAGTAAACTTTCTTAACGAAACTTTCACATAATAATTCTATCATGTTGTAAACCTTATTAAGATAATAAAATAAATATTTTGATATCGAATTTGTGGTTCTGAAACCACTGTTCCAATTTGACCGAAAATGGGTTGTTACACTTCTATTCTTGGAGGGATAAGAGCTATGATGGAGGTGGTTTTTGGTTGAGGAAAGAGGGCATTCCTGATCGGAGGAGAGATTAAGGTCCAAAGAAAGAGAAGGCCCCTGATAGACGGTGTTTTTGAGGTTTTCGGGTCTGTCAGCGAACCAAGCAGCAAACAAGTTTGTCTCGTCATATCGGAGGTTGGGACCTGATACTCCTATTTGACCAGAGGAGGTGATGAAGGGAAAGGTCTCATCGGGGTGAGTCATTTTTTGCTTTAGGCTGAAGAGAACTGAATCAAACTGGAGAGAATCTACAGGTCGGAAGTAGTCTATGCTCACCGCACCAATTGTTGAGTAATTTTTTCTCGTATTGTATTAAGGGAAACACATGGGGTATGTACACACATTCCTACAGCTACTATTATAGCTTACAATAGGGCCCACTGTTTTGTCTCGGCCTTTGGGTCGAGAGTACTGACATTCTTTGTCCCTGGTGCTGATATTCTCTGGGCCTCCTTTAGCTTATTGAATGCTTGCTTGCGGAGCATGCGGTCCTTTCTGACCCTAGGACTGACTCTCCCAGCGAACCTTGCACCTACTAGTAACGAGCGGGGGTCCTCTTCGTGGACATGGCTCACGATCTCGTCCCTGCGAAGCTTACGCAAGCTCTCCTCTTACGACCTTATTCCTACGATGCTTACGTGAGCTTCCCCCGTGGGCTTCCTGCGCTATCTATCTTTGCAAACATCTTGCATTCATACAAGGTCCTCAGCTGACTACACCTGTAGGCGAGCATTCTTCTTCGAGTCGAAGGTCCAGATCCTATTAGTCACTTTGGCTATTGGTTCTTAAATCCTAACACAAGTATTAAATGATGCTACCGTGAATCTTGGCTTTCATTAATTTGAACAGTCCAAATTACATGGTTAGATTTGTCAATAGTTTCTATTAGAACTGAAAAACGGGCGACTCAAGCAGGTTTACTTTAGATTTGAATTTTTCGGGTTGGGGTAAGTTCAAACTCAGAGTTTTTCGAGCTCAAGCTTTTTCAAGTTCAAATTATCTTAAGCTTAGGTCTTTCCGTACTCGAATTTTTTGGAATTCAGACTTGAATCGTATCCAAAAGGATTCAAATGATTTTAAATTTATAAGTTATAAATATTTTAATTTCAAATATAATAATTCATTTTTTTTACGATGACAACGCAATTCAAATTTTCCTTATGAAAAACATAAATTATATATATTAATAGAGTTCTTTTATATAAAATAATTAATTTGTTTATTGTCTGTAAAATTTATTAGTCTATGATATTATATGAATAACGAAATATCTTTTATTATTCATTATTATATTATATTGACAATTAAATCACTTTTTAGTTTTTTTATTAAATTTATAAATCTAATACTTATATTCTGAAATATTTATTTTAAAACTCAAATATATTATACTAAGCCCAAACCCAAATAATAGTACTCATTATTATCCAAACTCAAAATAAACTAATTATAACTCAAATCTCAAGTCCAAAATAATTAATCCCCAAATACAATTTGTAAAAGTTAAAGCCCAATCCAAAATCTAAATTAATAAAAATAATATTTTATTAAGATATTAATTTTTAATAATATTTTATGTATTGCTAGTTATAATTATAAACAAGTATTTTAATATTACTAAAATGCTATATCTTTTATTATAATATATAACATAATAATAGTTATATATATATATTATATTTATAAAATATATTATTTCATCATATAATAATATATAACATGCTATAATAGTAGAGTAGTACATAATATATTTATTATTATCATATATAATTGTTTATTATTATACTTGTTAAAATATGCTCTAACTCTCTATACTTTTCATACATTTGAAAGTTAGTCCTCATACTATATATATAATGCTATATCATATTATATAGTATATAATATATTAATAGTTGATATATATGCATCAATGATTGAACATTATAATATCATGTAATACTATATTTTTTAATTATAATCTATAATATGATAATAGTTATATATAATAGTAGTACATTATATAGTACTTATTATTATATATTATTGTTTATTATTATACTATTTGAAATGTGCCCCAAGTCTCTATATTTTTTGTACATTTGAAAGTACTACATTATAATATATTAATCATATATATATATGCATCATTGATTAAACATTATAATATCATGTAGTATTATATTTTTTATTATAATATATAATATAATAATAGTTATATAGAATAATAGTACATTATATATTAATTATCATGTACTATTGTTTATTATTATACTAATTGAAATATGCATTAAGTCCCTATACTTTTTCTACATTTGAAAGTTAACCCTCATACTATATTATATAATACTATATCATATCATATAATATATTAATAGTTATCTATAATAGAAGTACATCATATGTTACATATTATTGTTTATTATTATACTAGTTGAAATATGCTCTAAGTCCCTATACTTTTTGTACATTTGAAAGTTAGCCCTCCAACTATATTATATAATGCTATATCACATCGTATAATAATATATTAATGGTTTATATATATGCCTCAAAGATTAAACATTATAATATCATGTAATATTGTATCTTTATTATAATCTATATTATAATAGTTATATATTTATTATAGTATTAAAAATATTTTATATTAAATTAATGTTTTTAAAAATTTATAATATTGACATGAAAAATTATTATTAATTACTTTCCTACTAATAAAATTTTAATATAAATATGGCATACTTTTGAGTACATTTTTGAAAAATAAAGCATTATCATTTATTTTTATTTAAGTCGTATTATAAAATTATATTAATTATTAATGTTTATTACGATGGTTGAATTATAATTTTGAGTTTTAAGTTAAACTTATCTTGGATTCGAATTGATTACCAATTTAAATTTTCTCAAACTTTGACGGACTCGAATTGATATGTGCAGGCTTTCAGGAGCCTATTTTGACGGCTATAGTTTGTGTATAAAAAATGTTTAGCTTCCCTCTCTGTTAATTGTTTGTTCTCGTTTGTATTAATGTAGCAGCCATTATTGATTTTAGATAATCAAATACAAAAAAACAAAAAAACTTCTGCAAGATTAGATAATCAATTCTTGGTTGAACTGCTGGTTTAAAAGAATCAAATAAAAATCATTAAAAAATATATAAAAACCATAAACAGATTGAATCCCCAATCTTTTATTGGTTCATAAGATTTTGCTTTACTTCCTATTATATACCACCAATCGGACCATCAATTTTTTATTCAACCACGCAAATCTGCTTCTAACATCACTGCAAAACCAAAGAATCTAAAAGGGTATGTATATTAAGCATGAAACAAATTTGTATTTGAACAGACATTAACTTGAATTTATTTAATAAATAACCATATAATTCAACAAAAAATGTCACATAAATTATCAACTTATAACTTAAATTTATTTTCAAAATATTTTCATTTTTATTATAGGTATAAAAATTGTCATAAGTACAGGATTTACATGCTTTACAAATTGGTTTCACCATTCAAACAATTCGTTTTTAAAAACTAAAGCTGGATTAAAGAAAATCTAGTTTAATTTAATTTAATTTTAGAAATTAATAAATTAAAGATTTAAATCCAAATAATCTTGAATATCGAACCCAAATTAAGCCAACCTGAATATGGAAAACAGCAATAACCCGAACTTGAAATACAAAATCATCCAAGCCTAAAATTGATTGAAATTGATCTAACAGCCAAATAAACAATCTTAATTATGAACCTGTTTCGTTCAAAAGGCGTCAAGGGAAGTGATTCGAGGATTGTTTCTTCTACTCTCCCAAGTAATTTATTCAACCTCCCTAGTTTCAGGAGGCATAACAATAATATGTAAAAAACTTATCTAACAGCAAGTAATAATCCTCACACAAAAAGCCACAGATGCCAAAAAACCAGAAATTAAAGAGTCTTACGCCTTAATAGGTATAGCCCTTAACAAACATTCCTTTCTTGGCTTCTTCACTTTCACCCTCGGCAGAGTATTTTCCGAGTTGAGCCAGAGAGTTTGCCTTTGCACGCACCAAAAGAGCCTTCTGCGCAGCTTCAACATTCTCTGGACGTCCTTGCCATGTCTTAAGCACAGTGTTCTGCAATGCACGTGCATAAGAGAAAGAAACGTGCCATGGGTTGGGGCTCTGGTTCATTGCATGCAAGTTCAATGTGGCTTCCATCTCCGACTGTCCTCCAGACAAAAACTGCAAAGATAAATAAATGCACACACCTTTTCGTTAATCAAAACTTCAGCAAATATCGAACAAGCTTTATGAATCAAGATGTAAGAACTTCCACAATGAACTTCCAAAACTACAGGCTTTGATAATTTTTTCATGTCAGTTCACCCAAACATCATTTAAGGTTTACTTATGCATGCCAATATCAACCTCACTGTCCACATCAATGGGGAAATTAACTCAATTACATATATGTTCTTTTTCTAGAAATTAAAAAAAAAAAAAGTGAAAAACTAAATCCGAGAACATCAGACAAATGGAGGCTAAATGTGAAAAAGGATCTTTAGGTACCATGATTCCTGGAACAGCTGGTGGAACTCTCCTTTTCAGCATTGTGAGCGTATATTTGGCAATCGTCTCAGGATTAGCCCTCTCCTTGTGTTCAGCTCCTGGGGTTACCATACTGGGCTTGAGTAAGATGCCCTCAAATATAACATTGTTCTCAGCCAAGTAGTAGAAGACTTCTGCCCAAACTTTCTCAGCTACTTCAAGAGTCCTCTCAATAGGGTGGTCACCATCCAGAAGAATCTCAGGTTCCACTATTGGCACAAGACCATTGTCCTGGGAATAATTCACATTAGTATACAATTGAGCTCGATACACAAACCAACTACAATATAAAATAAGAGCATGTACCGGCAAAAGTAGCCAACACACAACTCATGTCAAAATTTGACAAGGCAATAGAAAATTAATCTACTTGCCATTCACAGAATGAAGCAAATTGGTTGTTTAGAATTCCAAAAACTTCAAAGTTGAGTAGGGAAATAACAAACCTTCCAATTGGTTAAGCAAGTTATAAGAAACTGATAAAATGTCATACAATACCTGAGAAATGGCAGCATAACGTGCAAGTCCCCATGCAGCTTCCTTAACAGCCAGTGCAGAAGGACCACAAGGAATGCTAACTACTGTTCTCCTAAGTAATTTAACAGTATAACATTTCGTGAATGAGAAATGTAATACATGTATGTATGTATGTGTGTGTATATATATATATATAAAGGTGTTATAAACCAATCAGAACTTCCATTTAAACTTCATAAGGCACAAGTTAACTACATAAAATTGACTTACCACTTGGCAAACCGAGCACCTTGTTTGTAGTACTCGGCAGATCTTGATGACAATCCATCCAAGCCTTGGCACCAAGATTCATTGTTTGATCCAGGTAGAGGAACCAAACCCTGAAACACGTGAATATGAAAGATTGAGTTAATGAGTACCATCAAAAGGAATTCACACGCATATAAATGTAGAAATTTGGTAGTGTCACCTTATCTACTTTAATGCCAGGTACGATTTTCTGGTCGTGCAAGACATCAACAAACTTCTTCCTGTCTGTAGTTGACTGGTAAAGTGTTTCCTCGAAAAGAATGGCACCGGAAATATATTCTCCGAGGCCAGGAGTTGTGAGCAGAAGCTGTCTATAAGCCTGGCGGTTGGGTTCAGTATTGTCTAAGCCAATAGAAGATAATCTCTTCCCACATGTAGCATTCGATTCATCAATTGCCAGTATTCCACGACCAGGTGAAGCAATAGTTTTCTACACCATAGAAAGAAACAAATAGAAAACAATTTATCACAGTTTCCTTTCATCAGGCAACTTCGCCAACCCAAAAATTCTCTCATATAATTCTCCATTCATGGATTCAAATTATGATTGCAAATCGGTCACAGTTATAAACGTAATAAATATTGTTGCGATTAATTGCAGTAAATAACGAAAGTAATATTGTGCTGCAGCCGGCTATTTAAAATTTTAAATCTCCATGTCTCCATCAAGCATCAATGAAAAAGAACAGCTATAATGTCCCTAGTTAAAGGAGTCATAAATCAAACTTCGTATTTGGAAAGGAATTCCATCAATATCTTAGAGCTTCCTGTAGTCATGGAAAGACACAGAAAACCAGAATTTTTATATATGAAAACAAATTCTAATATATAAAATAACGAAATCATATTTTTATAATTATTTCATCGCAGATGCAACTGATTTACAAGTAAAACTGAATCACAGTTTACAGGTTAAAGAAAAATAATTGGATTTCATGACTAATGATAGATCTTTAGCCAACAAAAAAAATATTCTAATAAAAAATCATATGAAATAATCTAGTAAAAACATAAAAGAGAACAAAGAAAACACTAACGGCAGTTTTGATGAGTTCGTCGGTGTAAGTGCCAGCACGGATCGGGAGTGAGACTCTGCGAGTGGCGAGCCGAGCGGATGATCCGGAGCGTTGAGGGAGAGACTGCTGGCCACCGATCCAAGAGGATGACGGCGCGTTGAGTTTAGCGAAGCTAACACAAGCCATGACGGGGCAATGAAGAAGACAAATCGGGAAAGAGGACGAGAGGGGAGTTCGATTATTACAAAGGAAAGGGCAGGTGAGTTAGGTGGGGAGGCTTAAGAGTCACGTTTGGGTTGTTTTTATATATACTGTTTTTGCCTAGGAAAATCCGGAAATGGGGAGTTGAATGTTTACGATGAGACAGAAACACGCGGCGTTACCAAACAGTTCTTTATAATCCTACATTTACTACATTGCCCGCTTTGATTTTACCTTTTCAGCCTTTGTCCTTTATATTTCATTTTGGACCTTTTACCCTCAAATTTAACATTTCACTTTAATATTTTGCAAAATACTTCTACAATTTTTTTTTTCTTGTATGAACTATAAAAATAGTCATTTACATTTGATTAATTTAGTAATTTAATTTTAAATTATTATAATTGACCATTAATATTATCATTTTATAACATTTTAATCACTGTGCCGTTATCCACTATTAGAGCTGTAACAAAAATCACACTTGCATAATTTTATTGTTAAATGTTGACGTGTTATCCACATCAAGGCCACATAATTAAATACATCTTTTTTTAACCTTTTGTTTACTTTATTCCCTCTTCCAACTCGACTATTTTTTTCTACTTTATCCAAAATGAAACTTAGAGATCCAATCTTAACTCCATCCTCATCACCATTCAAGACTTCACTCTTTACCTTGATAAATATACTCCATAACTCAACCTAAATTGAGAACCAATAACCATACACATTCCTACTATCAACTAAATCAAACCCATCAACAAACATCACCGCCTCCATTGTTGACCAACACCATTTGAGACATTTCATACCATCTCTTTACCTATTAAAACCCTAAATTAAGAGGATTAGCACTCATCCAGTTAACCATAAGAGAATAAGAAATTGATAAAGGGAATTTTCTAAGCAAGTTCGACTCTTGCTTTAATTTTTTTCTCTTATTTATAATTTCTTTTTTAAATACCTATTTATAATTTCTTGATCCTATGAAAAAATTCAACACAAAATCCCTATTTCAACTAATAATCTTAGGTATTATATTTCAAGTTTACACATAAATAATTACTCGTACAACAATATAAGCTTTCAAGAATAATTAAATAATTCAACCCCTATTATGTGTAACAAGTCGATTTTCAGTGGTGTTAGAAACGACAGTTTTGTAACCCCATTCTCGTAAATTGAGTCCGTAAACATTAATATTCAATATTTATGAGGTTAGTATAGAAATATATTAAAGTTTGGTTTGGTAATTTTGTTGAATTGATAGTTAATTAAGGTAGAAGGACTAAATTGTAAAAGTTTATCGCTATAGATTTTTAAATAGCCAAACGACTAGATCTGTAATTAGACCATTTCTAAATGGCCAAACGGTGGTGGATGATGTTAAAATCCACTCACTTGGGTTCATTATGCTTAAGGCTTAAATTGGTTAAGGTTAAGTAAATAAAACTAGGTTAATTAATTTTAATCAAAGTAAAAAAGACAACTTAGTGCTTGTCATCTTTATTTTTCTTCTTCTTCCTCTCGAATGTACACAAAAGAAAACCTGGAGAAAGTCATTTACAAACCTCTAGCATTTGACCCTTATTTTGATATGATTTTTAAGTCATTTTCTTGCAATTTTTATGTTTGAGGTTATAAGAGCTTGATCTAGCTAGCCTATGTACCAATTTGTAAAAATGTTAAAGTTTCTGAAAGTTTCCATTGATTATTTCTTAAATAAATTGATGTTAAATTGATAGATTTTAAGCTTAGGTGTGAAAAAAGAACTAGATTGTAAAGTTTAATTACTAGTTTTGTAAAAAAGAACTAAAGTGAATAAATTAAATTTTTGATGTGAAATTTTTATAATTATAGATATTAAAGGGTCCTAAAAGGATGTAGTTGAGATCGGGTTCGAAACCAAAGCTCAAAATTGAAAGCTATGGCAATTTTGGTATTATGGACTAAATTGACTAAAATGCAAAAAATTAGAGGCATTCGAAAAATGAATTTAAATAGTTCATGAATATTAGGAGATGTTATAAAATGATTGATATTGATAATTTAAATTCAATAATTGTATAGATTGAGAATTGAACCAAACAGAAGATAATTGGGGAAAAGCGAAACTTACTGATTAATCTTTAAAAACTCCTTTATCTATTGTTTTACCAGGTAAGTTCATATGGAACTTACTATTTTATTCGATGCTAGGTTGAATTATGTTTATTTTGCTTATCAGTTTATATAAATGTGAAATTGGTGATTTTGGCATCATGTGGACTGGATTGTAAAAGTATGAAATTTTGGTTATTAAGAATTGGTACAAAGTACCAAAATGAATATTGAATGTTTACAGGATTTGTGTAAAATATTTACACTGATTCAAGGATTGAAATGATATGATTACAATAGTGATACTCGTGTGAACTTAGTAAAAGATTAGGATACACATGGCCTGCCAGTAGGGTCAAATATGGAATTGATTAGGGATTTACATGATTATATGAGATCCAACATTTGTTGCAGATTCTCGGTTTATATGTATCCTTAGTTTAGCCTAGACTGGTAATCTCAATATGATGTTAGCTTATGTGAGAAAATTCATAAATGTTAGCTTGTGTAAGCAATCTTGATCATTGTCGACTTGTATAGCAAAATAGTCTCATGTTTTTTAGTTCGATTTATTAAGGTTCTCTCGGGTGAAAATGTAACCTAATGGAAAGGAATTATTGAAATGGATTGAATATGAATATGTTTACATATGTTTTCAAATTGATTATGAAATGGTTGTTGCATGTTACTCAATTGAATTGTTGTATATGATTTGTGTTATAAGTTCTTGATAGATAAACTGACTACCCATTGGTTTTATATGATGATTTGCATATGATACTACAAAGTATGCTTAAGGATGCCAATGTGTTTAAAATGTTTAGATTTTTGAAATGTCAAGGTAAGTTAAGTAAATTTCATATGGACTTACTAAGCATTTAATATACTTACCCTATTGCTTCCTTTTCCTTATAGATTGTCAACTTGAGTAACGTGTCAAGCCAATTGTCCAGAAGCTCTCACTATCCCATTTTAAAATTTTTAGCCTTTTGATCATTTAATGTCTAGAATTGTGGCATGTATATAGATGTTGTGTATCTGTTAACCTTGAATGTTGATATAGCTTAAAACTTAATTTATGCATGATTTTGGCAATACAAATGTTTAATGAAATTGGTATGTTTTGGAAAATTTGGTTGAGTTATGCTTGGCATTTAAAAGCAAGATTGAACATAGATTAACATAGATGAAAAGTTGATTCCTGAATGTCAAGCTTGTTAGATGAATGGTTTATGCTTGAACAAATTGAAATGGTATGTTATGTGCTAAATTGAAGTCATATTGAATTGGTTGAATGAAATGGTTAAATGGTATGTTTTGACATGTTTTGGTATGTTTGATTTAGGTTAAAATGGTGATATGTTATTTATATGAAAATGGTTTAGCTGGTAACTCGAAATAAGTACTAAACGATCACTTTTAGCAAAAATAGGGTCCTCGTCTTGATGAGCAAACTTTCTTGTCGCAACATCGATCAATAGTGAGTCACGCAGTGACATCGAGTGGCTTAAGGTCATGATGTGACAAACTATTTGACGACGTCATGATGGGGAAGAAGTTAGATCATGACGTTGACCCTGAGATTTTAAAACTTTACTGTTTGGTCCTATTTTGTGCTCGAGTCAACAAAAGATCTTTCGTAAGCTTGATTAAAGCTCTGTTTTGATTTTGTAACTTAATGTAAATGTTTAATGTTTACTTGTATGTTTAAATGATATTTATTGTATAAATAAAGGTAGTTACTTTAACAACAATTGTAGTATCCTATAGTTCAGATCCGGTAGTTAGGTCAAATAAGGGGTGTGACTGCTTCCAAATGTGCGAATGTTTAAAGTATAAATCATGCAAATAAAATTTATATAATTAAATGTGGTATCTGCAAGTGAACATAAATTTAGTTAATGACAAATACTTTTCCCAGCTGCCCTCAAATTCATTGATACAACACCGCAACATATCTTTTAAAATTTAAATGATTAGCTCTGACTGACCATCTGTTTGAGGATGAAAAGCGGTACTAAAATTTAACTTCGAGCCTAAAGCTTCGTGTAACTTACCCAAAAATCTAGAAGTAAATCTTAGATCACGATAAGATATAATCGATAATGGTATGCCATGTAGTCTCACAATTTCTGAAACATATAATTGTGCCAATTTCTCAACTAAATAATTAGTTCGAATAGGTAGAAAATGAGATGATTTTGTTAATCTATCAACAATAACCCAAATAAAATATTTTCTTTTTAGAGTCAAAGGTAATCCTAAAACAAAATCCATGGTGACTCGTTCCCACTTCCACTCAGGAACCATTACTAGTTGCAACAAACTTAATGTACCTGATGTTCAGCTTTCACTTGTTGGCAATGTAACAGCCCGTTTTAGGGCCTAAACGGCCTAAACGGAATAGTGGTTTCGGAACCACGAATCCAAAGTAGAAAAATTTATTGTGATAAATTTTTGAGGTTTATTATGTGATTGGATGCATGTGTGAAAATTTGGTTAAGTTATTTTGTTGATAAAGTGTCCAATTTGATTTTTAGGACTAATTTGCAAAAGTTGCAAAATGTGTGTTTTAATTGCTAAAGGGATTTGATTGTGATGAGTTTTGAAATTAGAAGTCCTTATGTGGTAATTAGACCAATATAGTTTGGTTTGGACAAAAATGGACATGGATGGATAAAAATATCAAAGTTTTAAGTGAAGAACATTTTGGTCATTTAGTAAATAAAAGAATAAAAAGGGAAAATAAAGCCAAAATGTTGTCCATCTTCTCCCACCTTGGCCGAAAATCCCTAAGGACACCATAGCTGGGGTTTCTTCAACTTCCAAGCTTCATAGTAAGTGCCTCCAAGCCCCATTTTTAATGTTCTTTACATTTTTAAAGTCCTCGTAGCCTGATTTACTTATTTCTACCATTATTTTGAAGTAAGGTTCATGTTTAAAAATTTACCCATGTGTGACATGCTTGTAATTTGATGATTAATGGTAGAAAATGAAAGTTTGATGTGTAATAATCAACCTTTATTAGGTGGTTTTTTATGGAAATGTATAAAAGGACTTATTTGTAAAAGTTGTAAAACATGCCATAAAATGTAATTTAGTGTAAGATATGGGCTGTTATGAGTATGTATATGTGTCGGTTAGGGTTGGGTAACAAAGAAAATGAGTACATTTCGTTATACGAGCCTAGGGACTAAAGTGTAAATATGTCAAACTTTAGGGGCAAAAATGTAATTTTTCCATAGTGTATTTTTGGAACGAATTATTAATGTGATAATTAAATGAGCTAAATTTGGTATTATAGATAAAAAAGACGAGAAATCGACCTTGATCGGGGAAAAGAAAAGATTTTTGACTAAATCGAATAACTTGCCATTTTGGACTGAGGTAAGTTTGTATGTGAATAATGCATTGCTATATTATATTTTTGAATACTTTAACATTATTATGGTTTGTGAATGACTATTTGAATGTGTATACCTACCAAGCTTCAACATGTATGAAAGATCCCAATTGAACCTTAGGAATCGAATAGGATACAAGTGACATGTCACTAGGAAACCAAGTGTTTAGGTGATAAGTGATAAGTGGTAGCTTCGGCTACAACTAATAAGTGGTAGCTGCGGCTACAAATGATAAGTGGTAGCTTCAGCTACAAGTGATAAGTGGTAGCTTCGGCTACAAATAAGTGTGGCAGTTATGTGCAAGACTTCCGAGTATCCTTTAGAATTCCAAGTGGTACAAGGGGTGATTCAGCGAAATAACGAAGTGTGAGTGCAAGTGATTAAATAAGGGTTGGCATAGGTACATATGTGTAACTCCTAAAAGATGAGTTTGTTATGTGATGACTATTGGTAAGGTTGTGAATGAGTAAGTTGTGATTGTAAGGTTTTAATAGTATCTATGAAATTGTTATAGTTTCAATTGTATGTTAAATGTGTGTTTATAATGTTCATTATTTGCATATAAACTTACTAAGCTATTTAGCTTACTCCTCTCTTTTTCTCTTATCTTATAGTGTCACTAAGCTAACTCAGATTGGAAGAACGTTGGATGATCGTCTTACACTATCAAATTACTCTTTTAGTATATGTAGTTATTGGCATTTTGAGTTATGGCATGTATATGGGACTTGGTTTTTTTGTTATATGTGTCATATTTGATTGGGCTAAGTATTTTAACTTATTTTGATGAATGATCATTTTATATAACGCCATTAAAAGTTGGCTAATATTGATACTTGGCATATGCATATGATGATGTTATTCATGATTGAGGTAGTTTGTATGTTTAAGTTGCTAAGTGTGTGAGATATATGCATGATGGATGTGGTATGCGAATAATGTGTGGAAGACTTGATTTTGGGATGTTTGATAGCTTAGTTATGTTATGTTATGCACCTTAGAAGTGGTGTAAGTGTGCTTGTGTTTCAGGGTGGCAAATGGCTTGGTAAATAGCCTTATATTTGTCCACACGAGTAGACACATGGGCATATGTCTAGGCCGTGTGTGACACACGGTCTGCACCATGGGCATGTAGTTCGACCGTGTGTCTACTGCACCCTAGTTTTACAAAATAGAATGTCTAGTAGTAAACACACGGGCAGAGCCATGGCTGAGTGTCTCAGCTGTATGAAGGAAATGGACCAGGGACATGGGCGTGTGTCCAGGGCGTGTGTCCAGGGCGTGTGAAGTCACCACACAGCCTAGCACACGCGTGTGTAACTTGGCCGTGTGACTCCTCTTGGTGCATGATGTCACAAACAGAGAGTTACATAGGTTGAGGACATGGGTGTGTTTGACCACACGGCCTACCCACATGGGCATGTCTTAAACCACACGGACGTGTGAGTCTCTAAAACCTGAAATTTTTCTAAGTGTTCCAAAGATCTCGGTTCAGTCCCGAACCGCTCTCAATGCTTTGAGCCTCGTAGGCCTATAATAGGGACAATATGATTAAGTCTGAAAAGTTTTAAATTTGAATGGAAATTTATAACTCAGATTGGTATGATTGTTTGTGTTTGAGTGAGGTAACACCTCGTACCCTATACCGGCGACGGATGCGGGTAAGGGGTGTTACAGGCAAACTAAGCATCTAGACACATATTTTGCTATTTCTTGCTTCATACCAGTCCACCAATAACTTCATTTCATGTCATTATACATTTTCACACTCTTAGGATGAATCAAATAAACACTATTGTGATCTTCATTCAACAACTCTCATTTTAATCCAGAATCATTTTGTACGCACAATCCATTTCAGAGATACAAACATTCATCAATACCGATATTGTAACGCCCAAAAATCCTGAAACTTTTAAAATTTGTGTGTTGAAGTTGACATGTATGATTAGCACTATTAGAATATTAATTTTAAGGTATTAAAAGGGTTCTTTGAAGTCTCGAGGTTAAGGGAGACCATAGGGAAAAATTTAATTTTTGCCTTAGTGGAACCCTAATCTCAGGTATTAGGCCTTTTAAACCAATTAAAGGGAAATAAGACGCAAATGGGCCTGTTGCCTAGTGGCAAGGTAGTGCCACCTTGGGGAGTAAAGGGTGGCGCCATGTGTGGAGCAAGGAGGTCCAAGGTTCAAGGAACGGCTTTGGCATTAAGAGTATTATTTTTGCACTCATGCTGTACAAGTAGTGGTGATGACTTGAAACTCTTGTATGAGGAGGTTTGGATAGAGAAGAGAGAATTTAGGTGGATAATAAGGAGAAATAATAGGAGGTGATCAAGGATTGGATAAAGTGGAGCCGAATAGGACTTTAGGGGCATGGAATCAGTTTTAAAAGGGGGCTAGGGGGAGTAGTGCCGAATTCTTTAGGCAATTCGGCTATTGAGGTTGTCAATTAGAAAACCCTTTTTCTTGTTTTTCCATATTCATTTGTGTGAGCCGAATTCTTCTTTTGTCAAATACCCTATCATCTTTTGCCGAAATTCCTTTTGATGTTGTAACACCCTCATCCGTCACCGGAATAGGTCATCCATCATTAACCATCTAATGCAGTCTTCAAGGCAAACACGAATTTACAAAGGAACTCTTTTTAGGGGACTAATGTAAACAAATAGGTATAGTACAATTCTTGCATTGACATCAATATCACTTATGCATATAAGTACATACAATAGTGGCTTACAAAGAAACATACAATAAGTACATAAACAAAAATAATCATTTGTTAACATTGGTAATTCAATAAATGTAACCACCATCGGATATGCACACATATATGTATATATGTCTTAACCGAATGTACCATCAAACTAGATCATTTCACAACCATTGATTTTAAATACGGGACTAAGCTATTTAAAAATAACCAGCCACTTTCGCATGGCTTTAATATTTACACAACCAAAATATATATAACTTGTTTCAAAAGGAGAGTTAAGCCTATACATGCCATTCACTAGAGTTAAAAATAATTAACTACCGAACGAGACTTTGATAGTAGAGATGACTTCAATACTGGAACTCCCGAGACTGTAGCTTCCGATCAAAATCTACAAAACCGAAAGCAGGGACAACAAAGTAAGCAATTAAGTGCTTAGTAAGTTCTTAAGTAACTCAGTCAAATACATATGAAGGATACAAATTAACGTCTCATGTCTATAACCTGCTTTGGCCGAAAATGAGCATATCATTTTACTAATTACTCACCGACATAATTCAAAAAGAACGCAATGAACCCAAGGATTATATAGATATATATATATATATATACAGCTCAAGGTCAGATTTCTTAAACATACGAATGATATCAAACGATGGTTCACAGACTCTTCACCAGGCTCAACCAAACCAACTCTAAGGATATTCTAAACCATTAAGAGTCTAGAATGCGTACCTGCCCTTCTTACCTTAAGTGCGCATATGTTATAACTAGAGCAATATTATTTACACGTGAGCTTATACATTTAACTTATATCCGATTTCCACAACGAAAAGTTCTCAGGATCACTAAAATCTTATCATTGGCTTTAAGCCCTTCGAGACTAAGCTCGGTTTTAACTCTGGCTCGGAAGCCCTTCGAGACTAAGCTCGGCTTTAACTCTGGCTCGGAAGCCCTTCGAGACTAAGCTCGGCTTTAACTCTGGCTCGGAAGCCCTTCGAGACTAAGCTCGGCTTTAACTCTGGCTCGGAAGCCCTTCGAGACTAAGCTCGGCTTTAACTCTAGCTCGGAAGCCCTTCGAGACTAAGCTCGGCTTTCGACGAAATTTATAATTACCCTTATCAGCATACATATCTTGTCACCTTTCAAATAAAGTAAAACACAACAACCTCGGCATACTACCGACCATTCTACGTACGGTTCATTTGCTTGTAAGCAAGGGATAAAATTTCATATCTAAACACATTAAGGTTCCACTTTAGTATTCGGTCTCTAACATTTACTCATTTTCTCATTTCCAAATTTTGCATTCGGACATATCATTTGCTATTTGAGTTCACATAATTTGCTATATAAATATTATAACTTCACTTTATCATACTTAAAGATTTGTTACTCAAGAACTTACCTCGTATTTTTCGGAGAAACTTCGATTTGACTATTCCGTGACCTTGGCCTTCCCTTTATCCGAAGTTGCCCCTCTAGGCTCTTGAGCTTAATTTGAAGCCACTAAGATGACCGAATGGGGTTCTATTTTCTCCCCTTTTCTCTTCAACTCACGGCAAAGATGAACAAGAATGAGTTCACTTTGTTCTTTTCACCTTTCCTTCATTTCATTTATTTTTTTATTGAACTAATTTATAAAATAAGCCATTTAAACATAAAATACCAATAAAAAAAATGCATATTTTAACTATCACCATCATTATGGCCGGCCACTACTTTCAAAATGGAGAAATTGACATGCAAGTCCTCTTTTTCTAGTCCATGTATTAATTAGCCTTCTAAATTATCCTAGCATATTTTTTTCAAGTTCTCACTTTAGTCCTAATTCATGAGAATTCACAACACAAAGAAAATCTTAAGGCATGCTATTATCACCCTGATACTTCACATATAACGGACATACAATATAACATTTAATTTTCGTAGTGACTCGGTTTTGTGGTCCCGAAACCACTTCCAGATTAGGGTCAAAATTTAGGGCTATTACAGATGTTGTGCTCCTTTCTCTTTTTAAGTTTCGATTCTTTACTTGTTCTTCCAAAACGATTGCTTTGATTCTTAGATTCAGATTTATACTTCCACAATCGATTGTGTTGAGGGCCAATCTACTTTCTTATTCTTTTCTCAAAAAGCCGAATACTATCCCTATGTTTCTTGTGACTGAATAGCTAATTACTTTGCCAAATTCATTGTTGCTTTTCCTCCATCACAGATCTGTTCTTGTCGTCTACTATTCTTAATTGAGTTTTAAAAGCTGGATCTCACTTAAAAAGCTAAGTAGGCCGTGTGATCATAGATCAAGTGGGGTAAGTTCTAAATCAATCTCTCTTTAGTGCGTTTTGGTAAAAGCTAGAGGGCTTATCTAACTCTTTCTTTTCGCCAATCCTATCTTAACAAGAGTAGGATTCAGATGTCACAAACGTGTTAGGGATCGCTATCAAGTGGTAAGTGTGTTCATTTCTGATTTTAGATTAATAAGTGGCCAAATGTAAGTATGGCGTTTTAGGGATGACTTGTGTGGGATATGAGTCACTTGCGTTCAAACTTTTGTTGGTGTGTGTATGGATGCAAATCTTGGAATCAGGGGTGGCTAGCGGTTCATAAGGTTGGCGATCTTGGGTACCGATTTCTAATAAGGTGTCTACATACATTGCACACACGACAAATCAGCAAAATTTGAAATACCGAAAAGCTGAAATGCCGGAAAGCTGAAAAGCCGAAAGGTTGGCACTGGCAACCATACGAGTGTGCAAACACTCATGTAGAGATATCGTTACGACTACTGGGGCCAAGAGAACGATCTCATGGCCTCGGGCCATTATTTGGCCAACTGGGCTAGAATGGGCTAAATAGGCCCGAAGGGCTCGTGGGCCCAAAACGGAAAAAGTTGATAAATGATAGTAAATGATGGGTTGGTATCATTGGTTGAATGATTTGAATATGATTGGGCCTGATGGGCCGTATATTTGTGATTGGGCCTAATGGGCCATATGGATATGATTGGGCTTGATAGGCCATATGTGATTTTAGGGAAGCATGTAGACTTGCTAGGGTGTTATAGTGGACTCTAGGCCTAGATCTGATGAATTCTTAAGCAACATAAAACTTAATTAGTTAATCAAGCATGTCTGTGGACAAGTCGCAAGGTTAGAGTGTGGCAACGGGCATATGCATGTCTAGGATTGGATCTAGGGAGAGCTTGGTACTTAAGCGGTCCTAGTGACCCACCTCCTCTTCTCTAGAATCCTACCTGGTGCATAGTGTCTGTTCACTTTAGCCAGCGAGGACTTGTTAACTGGCCAAAGTTCATAATAAAACCCATAATGATAGGAAATTACTGAAATACCCCTATAAGGTAGAATTATTGAAATACCCCTGTAGGGTAAAATTACTGAAATACCCCTGTAGGGTAGAATTACTAAAATACCCCTGTAGGGTAGAACTATTGAAATACCCTGTAGGGCAAAATCACTGAGATACCCTTGACCTACAAAATTATAGAAAAACCATTAGTTGGCAAAATTACCAAAATACCCCTATGTGCCATGAATAGGACTTATGCATGCTATATGTTATCTGTTGCATTCATGTGTTATTATATTGCATATGGGCCGGGATTATGATTGGAGGAAGTGTATATAAGGGTCGCATGGCCTCTTGACTTATATAAGGGTCACAAGGCCGCTTGACGACTGTGGATCCACCGAAGGCTTTATAGCCACCGCAGGCTTTTTAGTCGCCGAGTAGCTTTGCTGCACCGTTAAGTAGTGTCGTAACTGGTGCTACACCGTATATAAGTAGCTACGCTGCACCGTTAAGTGGGGCCGCACTGGTTCCACACCGGGTTGTAATAAGGATAGGTAGGTCGAGTATCTCTCCACAGTAAGTGTTGGTTGGAAAGGGGGTGTACAGGTTGCTTATGGGAAATTGCACTTTGCATAATCATATTGATATTGTCGTGATTTGGGCTAAGGCCCAAAGGCCACTGATATTGAAATAGGGCTTAAGCCCATATTGTTATTACATGTTATTTGTTTGACGAGGGTTGTACACACTGAGTTTCGAAACTCACTCTCTCTTTTTTAAAATTTCAGGTGACCCTTAGTAAGCGGTTCGACGGATGGAGGGACTTGGGGGTGGCCAACTGGCAAGATGTTTTAGACATAACTTATTTTCATTTTTTTAAATTATTTTTATTGGGTTGTAATAAGGCTTTTATAATTTCTGGATTATTTTCAAATTTGGGATTTATTGTGATTTTATAATTGCTAGTGAGTAAGAAAAAAATGAGTTTTTCCAAGACAACATTTGTTTTGAAATAAGCTTCTGCAACGATTAAGATTTTATAATTAATAATATCTTTAATAGGGAATAATCTTTTTAATGAACCACATCGGGAATTGAACAAACGCAAACTGAGGTTTTACACAAAATTTTAAACAAGAAGGGTTTTTAATGAAAACTTGGTTTTCGAAAAACACTTCAATGTGACACGCCGAATTTGGGTCTAACTTCTAGGCTGGGTTTGGAGTGTTACAGATACTAAAATCAGTCTTTTGACCACTTTTCACTAATTCAAGTCTCGATAATAAATTTGAATAATCTGTCTAAAGTTTTTGAATTTTTAATAAAAAATCCAGCTTTAATATCAACTTAGCCAAAATAGAACCATCACGCTCCAATGTCAAGTTTACATTCATAGCCCTCAAAGCAAATAAAGGCTTTCTGCTTAAAGCATCTACAGCAATATTAACTTTCCTAGGTTGATAGTCAATTACCAAATCATAATATTTTACTAATTCGAGGCATCTGCGCTGACGTAAGTTCAATTCTTTTTGAGTCATTAGGTATTTCAAAATTTTATGATCAGTAAAAATGTGACATTTCTCCCTGTACAAATAATGTCGCTAGATCTTCAAAGTGAAAACAACTGTATCGAACTCCAAATTATGTGTTGGGTAATTTCGCTCATGTAGCTTCAACTACCTAGAAGCGTAGGCAATTGCTTTTCCACTTTACATCAAAACACATCCTAAACCACAAAGAGACGCATCACTATATACAATAAATTCCTTCCCAAATTCTGGCTAAATCAAAACAGGAGCTTCAGTTAACATATTCTTCAATCGCTTGAAACTTTTCTGGCATTTCTCAGTCCAAACATAGCTAACATCTTTCTATAGTAGTTTAGTCATCAGAGATGCTATAATGGAGAAGTTTTAAACCAATCGTTGATAATATTCGACTAAGCCTAAGAAACTGCGAACTTTAGAAACATTATTTGGAATTTTCTAATCAATGATCGTAGATATTTTATTTGGATCAACTCTGATTCCATCAGCAGATATAACATGTCTCAGAAAGCCAACTTCTCATAACCAAAATTCACATTTACTGAATTTCACATAAAGTTGTTTTTCACACAAAATTTGTAACACAACTCTTAAATGTTCGGCATGATTTGACTTGTTCAGTGAAAAATAAGAACATCATTAATGAATATTACAACAAAATTATCTAAATACAATTGAAATACTTGATTCATCAAGTCCATGGATGCTGTAAGAACATTAGTCAAACCAAATGGCATCGTTAGAAATTTGTAGTGCCATATAGTTCTGAATGTAGTTTTTGGTACATCTGGCTGTTTAACTTGCAATTGATAATATTTGGATCTCAAGTTAATCTTTGAAAACATTGTAGCTCCTTTTAACTGATCAAACAAATCATCAATACAAGGTAACGTGTTTATTCTTAATAGCAACTCTATTCAGCTGTCGATAATCTATACATAGCCTTATTGACCCATCTTTCTTCTTCACAAACAGAACTGGACCCGAAGGTTACACACTCGGTAGAATAAACCCACGATCTAACAGTTCTTACAACTATACTTTTAACTCTTTCAATTCTGTAGGAGCCATCCTATATGGTGCTACTGAAATAGGAGTTGTTCTAAGGATAAGTTCGATCACAAATTCAACTTCTCGAGTTGGTGGCAACCTAGGTAGTTCTTTAAGAAAAACATCAGCATATTCTTTGACTATCAACATTGGATTGATTTTTGATTCTGCCACTTTTGAATCAAGAACGTAAGCTAAATAAGCTTTACATCCTTTTCTAATCAATTTTTGAGCTAACAATGCTGAAACTACATTTGTAGTAAAATCAGTCCCATCTGCTCTAACATAAATAAATTCACCATTTGAACGCTTCAAACTAATTTGTTTCCTTTGGAAACTCACTGTTGCATCATGCTTAGACAACCAATCTATTCCTAAAATTAGATCAGAATCATCAAAAGGTAACAACATCAAACTAGCAGGAAAATCATAAACCCGAACTTTCAGTGGGCACAATTTACAAATTTGGTTAACTAAAACACACTAACCCAGTGGATTCGTTACCTTAATAGTGTAATCAATGGACACAACAGGAAAATTCTTTTTGTTTACTAATGCAGTGCATATATAAGAGTGAGTTGACTAGGATCAATCAATGCATATACATTAATATCAAAAAGTGAAAAAGTACCAGCAATAACATCTGGGGCAATAGCTTCCCCATGAGCTCTGATTGCATATACTCTTGTTGGTGCTCTTGCTTTAGATTGTTCATTCATATCACTATTCTTTCCTTAACTATCAATAGTATTTCTACCATTTCCAGGTCGCCTACTTCTTTGTGAGGTTACTTCAGGTTTGCTTATTTTATTGCCAAAATCATTTTACCATTTTGGACAATCACAAAGGAAATGATCTATATATCCACAATGGAAACAAGCTCCCAACTTTGATTGACATTCACCAAAATGCCTCTTGCCATAATCATCGCAAATAGGGACGATTCTCTCAACATTCCTCACACTTCCGCCACTACCCATTGGAGAATTAACATACTTCAAATTGCTTGGTTTTGGTTTATCTCTGCTAGCGAACTTTGAAGGGGCAACCGATTGAATTGTTTCATTTCTAAACCTCTTCGATGAAGATATTTGAGTAGACTTAAACAACCCTCTATAACAGCTCGTTTTCAGTAAAATCGAAATAGCAATTTTGGGACCACAAATTCGACAAGTATATTATTATTTTATTGTTATTTTAATGTCTATGGAATGTTAGCAAGGTAGTATAAAAATTTTGTTAAGAAATTTTGACGTTTGCATGCTTAATTAAGTGAAAAAGACTAAATCATAAAAGGTGTAAAAAGGGAGTTCTATTTATTAAGATGGTTAAATGGTTATGAAACTTAAATGTGAGTGGACTCACATGGTAATTAGACCATTTATAATGTTAATGGACAAAGATAGGCGTGAATTAAGTGTTTTATTTAGTTAATTAATAAGGTTATTAAAGTAATTTAAAAATTAAGAATAAAATAACATAAATTAAGTTATCATCTTCTTTAATTGAAGTTTCCACTGAAATTTGGAGAAGAAAAAGCCATAACTAGGGTTAGACATTCGACCATGCTCTTCCATTGCATTTAGAGTGTAATTTTGTCTCATTTTTAATGATGTTTATATTTTTGGTATCATTGTAGCTTAAACTAGCTAGCCCGAGATCAATTTGTAAAACTGTAGCTTTTTCCATGAATGTTTTTGCATGATTCTTGATTTTTTATAAAATATTATGAGTCATTGTTGATAAATAAACAAGTTTTGTAAAGTAATTTTTAATGAAATTGTCATTTAGGGACTTATTTGTAAAAGTAGTAAAAGTACATGGTGAAATTGTGAAATGATGATTTGTATGGATTAATATAGGTCCCTAGAGAAATTCGCTAGCTTGAGAAAAGGATGAAAATGCTTAGATTTCAATTTATGAACTTAAGGACTAAATTGTGAAAAAGTTAAATGTTAGGGGCAAGATTGTAATTTTGCAAAAGTGTGAAATATGGACTGAATTGAATAATAGAAGCATTAAGTTAATTGAATTTATCTATTTAGATCAAGATAGACCTCGTACGAATTTAGATCGGGGAAAAGCTAAAGCTTAAGATTAGTCGATTTCGTTCTTATGCTCTAGTTGTCGAGGTAAGTTCGTATGAATAAGTATCACTTCTAATGCTATTTTTGATTATATATTATTATGTTAATTTTCATATAATTGAATGGTGAATATCCAACAATGCCATGACAATTATCGAGCTCCGTTTGAACCTTAGGAATTTGTAGGATACAAATGACATGTCATCAGGCTTTTTATGTTTTGGGTGCTGGTCTTGAATGTCCTACTGATGGTTGAGGTTCTACATTTGTTGCGGGTACTCCATAGCCCATGTGAGCAATATCGTGTAGCTTACATTCCAACCCATAGCTCGTGTGAGTAGTCCCATTTCACAGCTCGTGCGAGTAATGATGTAAAGGAAAGGTTACGGTTATATGTTTAGCACACTTCGTGTGAGCTTTCTCGAGTATCTGATGATATTCCAAATGGTTCAACGGGCATGAAAGGAAAAGATCGGTAAGTGTTCAAATGAACTATATCATGTAAATATGAAAATGATTGAAATGGTAAACTTGAATGGAAGTATGCTTAAGTTAATAAAAATGATGAATTCAAATGAAACATGTTCATGTATAATGGTTTACCCTATGTTAAATTCAAGTAAATTATGTTTGAATGCACTAACATGTGTTGTTGATGGTGCTTAGGCTTGTAACAAGCTTGTGGTTGAATTGTATTATGCTTAATCTTAATGTTATGTATTGAAATGGTAATTTATGTTCATGTTTTATGAACTTATAAAGAAATATGTGCTTACATAGTTTTCTTTCCTATGTTTTATAGATAATTGGAAGCTCGATTGGTTTGGAAGCTTGTCGAAGATCTATCACACTATCCAATATAAAATTTAGTAGTTTCCGATGTTTCGTCTAAGGTTACAATGGCATGTATAGGTGGACTTCTTATGTTAATTAGTTGAAAGTTAGTTGATAAGTTTGGCATGTATAAGTTGTTTTGTTGGTATACTTTTGGTACTTTTGGTGCCTTATTAATATATGTTAATGTGGAAATAATTTGATGCATATTTGAAGGCCAAAATGGGTATGTGATGAGTTAAATTCATTATGGTCATGATATAGTAAGTTTTGGAAATGGTATTGTGTTATGTGTGTATGATTGAAATGTGGTAAAAAATTTTTAGGTAAGTTTGTATGTTTGCATTTGAGGTACCTTATATGGCGTATTGGTTGAATGATTTTGGACTATTGAATTGGTTATTTCATGTTAGTATTGGTCATGTTATGATACCTTGATTATGTGTATAAAATGCTTTTAGGTGGTTCCAGGAGTTGGTGTGGGAAATGGCTTGATTTTGGGTGATTTCACGTCAATACGGCCTGAGACAAAGGCATGTGACTCTTCTGTGTGTGACACACAGCTAAACAGTCCCCTTTAGGTTTTAATGCATACAAGTCAAGCTGTTACACGGCCTGCCACACGAGTGTGTGCGATTATTTTTAGACTTACACGGCATAGCACACGGGCGTGTGGCTTGGCTGTGTGACCCAACTTGAAGAGTTACATAGGTAAGGAAACGAGCTAGGACACTATTCTGCTAGGGTTTAAACCAGGCTGTTACAACTCTCCCCATAAGGGATTTTCAACCCCAAAAATCTTAACATTGAATAGATTCAGATATGGTTGTCTCATAGCATCTTCGGGCTCTCACGTAGCCTCTTCAACACTGTGTCGATGCCACATTGCTTTTACTAACAAAATTTGCTTATTTTGCAGTTCTTTAACCTCCCAAGCCAAGATACAGATCGATTCTTCTTCATATGTCATATCAGACTGAATTTCTATCTCTAACGGAGTAATCATGTGTGAAGGGTCAGATTTGTATCATCGAAGCTGTAACGCCTCAATTTTTTAGGTTTTCAAATTTTTGCATGAATTGATTTCTACATGGCCGGATGTGCTATATTGATGTGTTGGGTGTATTTAGAGGACTTTTAGAAGGCCTAAGTTTAAGATTAAAGCCTGGCAAAATTTTAATTTTAGCCTGAGGTGTTAGAGGATTGGAGCTAGGTGGGCTTTTAAATTAAAGTTGGCGTTTTAAGACACAAGAAAGCCTGGGGTAAAGTGGCAAGGTAGCACCACTTAAAGCTCGAGGAGTTGGCGTGTAGAGGCTTGTGAGGGAGCTAAGGTTAGAATCTCTTAGTTAGCAAAGTGCCTATTTTATTTTGTTGCATGGGCATGGTAAGAGATGGAACTCAAGTTGAATTCTGAAGGAAGGTGTTTGAATTGCTCATGGGATTGGATTAAGGAGTGATAAGGGGAGAAAATTTAGGAATTTTGAAAGGGAAGCAAGAGTTGGCCGATTGTGGGAGTGTCTAGAGACCACATTCGGCTATGGAGGCTTAGAGTAACACTTTCGGCATTTGTTGTATGTGTGCTGACTTCTTGTTGTCAATCTATTGGGTTTTGCTTTTTTGGTTGTGTACTAGTGTCGATTAGGTAAGGCTCAAGGGTGCTTTCATTCTTTTCATTCTTTTTTCTCCTTCTCCCTTATGTTCTAAAAGCTGAAAACGCAATACACAAACCTTCTTGTGCCGATTTGTTCAAAGAACCAAAACCCTTTCTTCTCTTTTTCTTCTGAAGCTGAATCTATTCTCTTCTTTTCCTCTTTCTTCTTTACTTTATTTCCTGAATTGACTCAGTTGGAACCTCTCTTGTCGATTTCTTTTACTTGTCTCCACTCTTGCTAAAACTGAAACCCTCAAGCCTCCCGTAACTCTCTGTCGACCATCTCTTTTCTGATTCATAACCTCTTCTTCTCCTTTCATCTTTTCTTTCAAACCGAAACCTCTACACTCTCTAAGGTGCTCTCTTCAAAAGCCAAATTCCCTCTTCTATTCTCTATTGATATTTAACCCCTCCTATCTAGTCATTCTCTCCTTAGTGCTTCGGTTGGAATCAAGTGTAGATCTGGGGTAGAGTGGTGGAATAACTTCTAGCGATAGCTAATCGATCTAACAAATCTCGGTGGTAAGTACTCGAATCTCTTGTTCCATATTCTTGTGATTTAAGAAAAACCGAAACCTCTATCTTCCCATAGTGACTATCAGTTTTGACTTCTTTTGGATAAAGACCTAGTTTAGCCTTTTTCTTATGGTTCTTATGTGTACTGGTGTGGTAAAGGGGTGATCTAGCAAGGAGCAGTTAGAGTCTAGGGCCGTTGAAGTGATCTAGATCTAGATCTGTGGTCTAGATTTCGGCAAAAGTAAGGGGTGGTGATATGATAGTAGTTGCCAAATATGTAAGTCAATATGGTGTTAATTTCTAATTGAGTTATGGTTTAACGTGTGATTAATTGCTTTAGGATATTCATTCGCGGGAGCGTATGATGTTAATCATAATCAGGTGTGTAATCGACACCCTCTAGTAGATTAGATCGGCAAAAGCCGAAATGTCGACATACCGACATTTTGAGGCTTACGAGCGTGCGAGCGCTCGTGGGTTGGTACGAAACTGTGAAATTGGCAATAACGAACGGTAAGGCTATTGTGCGCGTTTTTGTGCACTTGGGTGGAGTTGGGCCTTGATGGGCCGAAATTGGGCCTAATGGGCTTTTGGGCCCATATGGGTGAAATTATGCAGTAAGTGTTCTGTAGTAAACCGGATATTAATTCTGTTCAAATATGTGTAAAATTGAGACTTAGCGGGCCACAGTAGCTTGTGGGCTCCGTCGGGCCATTAGGGGTTTGGAGCCCGATGGCACTATATAAATTAAACGGGCTATTTGAGTCGCTCGGACGAAGTTAGATCTGTTAGTAGACTATAACAAGCATAAACCCTAAAACTTAGTGAAATTACCGAAATACCCCTAAAGAGTGAAAATGACCGTTTTACCCCTAGATGCTAAAGAATAATTTTCCCCTAGAGAAAAGTTGATTGATTTGCATGATTACTGTTTCTGATATTCTCTATGCCATGTCATATTATATTCTAATTTGCATGGGGTTGCGTTATTGTTACGGAGGAAGTGCTAAAAGTGGCAATGCCACGTAATCTTCTTAGAGGCTTTGCCTCGTATTACTGTTCTGGTGGCTTGGCCACGATATCTATTTAAGCAGCTCTGCTGTGACTGTGGTGTGTAGGGCTGGGTGGGTTGAGGTATTCCCCACATGGTGTGTAGGGTTTGTACGGGTGGTGTGTAGGGCTAGATTGGGCTTGGGCTTTGCATACATGCATATATTATTATAATATGATTTGTTTCTGTAATGGACCCAAGGCCCACACTATTTTTTGAATAGGGCCAAGGCCCAATTTAATCTGTATTTGAATAGCGCTTCGGCCCAGATTGAGCTTGGACTGGTCTATAACACTGGTTGGGTTTCCTTACACACTGAGTTTTCACAAACTCACCCTCTCATTTCCATCTATGCAGGTAACCCCCAACCTTAGAGGACTTGGAGCGTGAGGGATTCAGAGTGGCCATGTGAACTATTTTCTGGTTTTTAGTTTTCTAAATTTATTTTATTGATGCTTTATTCTTAATTTCAGTTTTTAAGTTGTAATAAGGCTGCTCGGGTATTTGTTTTGGTTTTATATATTTTTTTCGGTAGACTAGTTCGTGCGAGCTTTTTAAATTTAAGCAAACGTTTTCAAAACATACAACACGTGACAAAAGGGATGACTTAACAAAAATAACACAATAACATGATTTGCTAAAAAGTGAGATTTTACCTAGCAGTAGCAATGGTTTCTAAGATTGGGAATAACTCTTATTTACAAGCTAATGAACATGGTTTTACTACAAACAACCTAATGTTTTACTGAAAGAAGATCAAGGTTTAGTCAAATGTCCATGTGACACACCAGATCTAGCCATAACGTCTGGGCTGGGTTTGGGGTGCTACATTTAGTGGTATCAGAGTCCGGTTGCAACAACTTGGCTGTGGATCAGGTCCAAGTGTTTTCTTAAAAATTTAAATTAAAGCCCAAATTTGTATTTTGAAAATTTAGATTTTGAAAACTTCCTTAAGAAAATTCTTCTAAATTGATTTTCTTCTTAAAAATGTTTTCATTTTTCTAAAAGTCTAGGGTTTTTGGAAACAAAGATTATTCAAAGTATTTAGTGTCGACAAAATTTGGTTTTTCTGAATCTGGTTTCTAAAGAGTGGCACACCAAATCTCCAGCACCAAGTCTGTAAGTACTCTCTGCTTTACTATATTTGATTAAGATACTGTGCTACTGAGAAATTACTGTAGATAGTACTAAGACCCTACACAGGCTCTGTAGTTAGGGTGACACTAAGACTGTAGAAGATTGAGACAGTAGGAAAACTAAAAACTTTAGAAGACTGAGATTGTAGCTAGGCTGTGATTCTACAAAAACAAAAACTCTAAAATACTATCTCAACATAAAATATCTATAATAAACACTGAAATATTGAACTAATTCATAAAATTCTTAATCAGATAATATGTTATGAGTACGAGGGCAGCACGTGGAAGAGGCCGTGGTCGTGGCCGAGGAAGTGCGCAAGCTGGGTCTTCATCTTCGGGACATATGCTAGCTAAGGAAGCACGAGCACCACCGGTAATTGAGATTGGGTTCTATGATCAGGCCGCAGGGGACGATACTTTGTCCCAAGCGATGTTGCGAGTTTTGAAAAGGGTTGCTGGGGCGAGCACGAGAACGGTGAATCGTGGTTTGGTTTTTGAAGGACTCCAGGCTAATGGGGCGAAGATTTTCATGGACGTATCTAGTGTAGCCCTGAATGCGGCCGAATATTGGTTGGAGGCCACGGAGCAGATCATGGACGACTTGGATTGCTAGTGGTACAGAAGCTGAAAAAAGCAGTATCTTTGCTGCATGACGAGGCCTACCAGTGGTGGATCACTGTAAGGGATGGTACCCCAGCTGAACGGGTGACTTGAGAGCTGTTTAAGACAGCCTTCAAAGGGAAGTACGCCGGGGCGAGCTATGTGGACACTCAAAGGAAGGAATTCCTGAATCTGACTCAGGGAAATAAGACTGTCACGGAGTATGAGGCTGAGTTCCTAAGGTTAAGTCTATATGTTGGGGGTATAGTTTTACGGAGTATAAACGTAGCGTGCAATTCAAGGATGGCCTCAGAGATGAGTTAAGGATGCTGATTGCTCCGCAGAGGGAGCGTGACTTTGCTGCTCTGATGGAGAAAGCCAGGATTGCTGAGGAGGTAAAGCGCACGGAGCGTTAGAACTATGAAAAAGATGAAACCGATTCAGGAGGGATTCAGGACCCTCGGGTGCTGCGGGTAGGACTGTCAAAAGGGCTAGAGTGGACGAGCTGGTTAGAGCAGTTTCGGTGAATGTGGTTAGATTACAGCTTGTGAGGATTGTGCAAAGGTACATCTGAGGGAATGTTGGAAGCGTACTGGAGCATGTTTCTGGTGTGGGTCCAAAGATCATAGAGTTAAAGATTACCCTCAGAGGCCGGTGCAGATGCAAGCTGCTGAACCAAGGGTCGCTCAGCTAGTGAGAGGTGGACAACAACCACCGAGAGGCCGTGGTCAGGCTAGGGGCAGCAATGGGAATGGACGTGGACGTGGAGCACTGGGCAGGGGTGCTAGAAATGTTGAGGCTCGTCAGCTGGCATTGGTTTATATTGATCGTCGCTGAGAGGAAGGTGACGCACATGATGTCATAACGAGTATGTTTTTAATTTATAGCACGCCATACACTGCTCTGATTGATATTCGATCTACCCATTCGTATGTTGCTTGTGATGTGTCTGGGATGTTGGGTGTGCAATCTAAGGAAACTGTGAGTGGAGTATCTGTGATAAGTCCACTGGGTCACTCGGTTAGGGTAGACAAACTCTTTAGAGACATAACTTTAGAGACACAAGGTAGGATTTTCTCTGCAGATTTAATGGAGCTACTGTTTAGACAGTTTGATCTCATCTTAGGAATGGATTGGCTCACTATGTATAGTGATGCATCGCATGTTGGATTGGGCTGTGTACTGGTGTAAGAGGGTAAAGTGGTTGCTTATGTCTTGCGATAGCTTAAGCCTTACGAAGCAAACTACCCTACGCATGATCTGGAGTTGGCAGCAGTGATTTTTGCATTGAAGACCTGGAGGTACTATTTATATGGAGAAAAAAATATTATATACACAGATCATAAGAGTCTCAAGTATTTGTTGACTCAGAAGGAGTTGAACCTTAGGCAATGAAGATGGATAGAGTTGCTTAAGGACTACGACTGTTCTATTGAGTATCGCCTAGGCAAAGCTAATGTTGTAGCTGATGCAATGAGTCGAAGAGTTGTAACTGAGCTGACAGTGATGTTTGCTCGTCTTAGTCTGTATGATGATCGTAGCTTGTTAGCGGAATTGCAAGTAAGACCGACCTGGATAGAGCAAATTAAGGAGATGCAGTTAGAGGATGAGTCACTGGTTACTCGATTTCAACATGTTAAGAATGGCGAGACTTCCGATTTTGGATTGAATAGTGCAGGAGTTTTGTGTTTCTGAGGAAGAGTTTGTATTCCGAGGGACTCCGACTTGAGACAGTCAATTCTGAGAGAGGCTCATGGCGGTTTTTGTGCCATGCATCTCGGAGAGAATAAGTTGTATCGGGATTTATGGGAATTGTATTGGTGGCCTGGACTTAAGCGTGAAGTAACGAAATTTGTGGGTAAGTGTCTCACATGCCAGCAGGTGAAAGCTGAGCATCAACTGCCATCTGGACTTTTGCAACCGATCAAGATTCCACTTTGGAAGTGGGAAAGGATAACCATGGATTTTGTGAGTGGGCTACCCTTGACACCTACCAAGAAAGACTTGGTTTGGGTGATTGTGGATAGGCTAACTAAATCTGCTCATTTCATACTTGTTTGAACCGACTACTCACGTCAAAAATTGGCCAAATTGTATGTAGCGGAGATTGTGCGACTTCATGGAGTGCCAATTTCGATTATTTCTGATCGGGTCCCTAGGTTTACATCTCGATTTTGGCAGAAGTTGCATGAGGTGTTGGGTACTCGGCTAGACTTTAGCACTGCTTTTCACCCTAGACGGATGGATAGACGGAAAGGGTGATTCAAGTTCTGGAATACATGTTAAGAGGATGTGTCATTGATTTCCAGGGTAGCTGGGAAGATTACTTGCCGTTAGCGGAGTTTGTGTACAACAATAGCTACCAGTCGAGTATTTGAATGGCACCATATGAGTTACTGTATGGTCAAAGGTGTCATACGCCTAGTTGTTGGACGGAATTGGGAGAACGTTAGGTTTTTGGGCTAGAGTTGATAGCGGATACTGAAGATAAAGTTAAGCTGATCAGGGATCGGTTAAAGGAGGCAGCTGATAGGCAAAAGTCTTATGCAGACTTGAAGCGTAAGGAAATTGAGTATACAATGGGAGATTTGGTTTTCTTAAAGGTTTCGCCTTGGAAGAAGATTATAAGGTTTGGAAAGAAGGGCAACTTAAGTCCGCGATTTATCAGGCCCTATCGAGTTCTTAAACGGGTGGGTCCGGTAGTGTATCGGCTGGAACTACCTCCGGAGTTGGACCAGTTTCATGATGTCTTTGATGTCTCCATGTTAAGGCAGTATCAGTCTGATCCTTCCCATATTGTACCAGTTGAATAAATTGAGGTTAAAGCTGATCTGACTTTTGAAGAAGAATCGGTGCAAATTCTGGACCGTGATGTGAATGTGTTAAGAAAGAAGTCAGTTCCTTTAGTGAAAGTATTATGGCGCCATCATGGCAGAGAGGAAGCTACGTGGGAGCTAGAAGAGGCGGTTCGTCAACAATACCTTCACCTGTTTGGGCCAGGTAAATTTCGAGGTCGAAATTTCTTTAAGGGGGTAGAGTTGTAACGCCCCAATTTTTTGGGTTTTTGAATTTTTGCATGAATTAATTTCTGCATGGTTGGATGTGCTATATTGATGTGTTGGGTGTATTTAGTGGACTTTTAGAAGGCCTAAGTTTAGGATTAAAGCCTGGCAAAATTTTAATTTTGGCCTTAGGTATTAGGGGATTGGAGCTAGGTGGGCTTTTAAATCAAAGTTGGCGTTTTAAGACACAAGAAAGCCTAAGTTAAAGTGGCAAGGTAGCGCCACTTAGAGCTCAAGAAGTTGGCGTGTAGAGGCTTGTGAGGGAGCTGAGGTTCGAATCCCTTAGTTAGGAAAGTGCCTATTTTATTTTGTTGCATGGGCATGGTAAGAGATGGAACTCAAGTTGAATTCTGAAGGAAGGTGTTTGAATTGCTCATGGAATTGGATTAAGGAGTGATAAGGGGAGAAAATTTAGGAATTTTGAAAGGGAAGCAAGAGTTGGCCGATTGTGGGAGTGTCTAGAGAGCATATTCGGCCATGGGGGCTTAGAGTAGAACTTTTGGCATTTGTTGTATGTGTGTCGACTTCTTGTTCTCAATCTTTCGAGTTTTTCTTTTTTGGTTGTGTATTAGTGCCGATTAGGTAAGTCTCAAGGGTGCTTTCATTCTTTTCTTTCTTTTCTCTCATTCTCCCTTATGTTCTAAAAGCCAAAAACGCAATACACAAACACTCTTGTGCCGATTTGTTCAAAGAACCAAAACTCTTTCTTCTCTTTTTCTTCTCAAGTCGAATCTATTCTCTTCTTCTCCTCTTTCCTCTTTGCTTTATTTCCTGAGTCGACTCACTTGGAACCTCTCTTGCTGATTTCTTCCACTTGTCTCCACTCTTACTAAAACTGAAACCCTCAAGCCTTCCATATCTCTCTATCGACCATCTATTTTTTGATTCATAACCTCTTTTTCTCCTTTCATCTTTTCTTTCAAACCGAAACCTCTACACTCTCTAAGGTGCTCTCTTCAAAAGTCGAATTCCATCTTCTATTCTCTATTGATTTTCAACCCTCCTATCTAGTCATTCTCTCCTTAGTGCTTCGATTGGAATCAAGTGTAGATCTGGGGTAGAGTGGTGGAATAACTTCTAGCGATAGTGAATCAATCTAACAAATCCCGGTAGTGAGTACTCGAATCTCTTCCTCCGTATTCTTGTGATTTAAGAAAAGTCAAAACCCCTATCTTCCCATAGTGGCTATCGGTTTTGACTCTTTTGGATAAACACCTAGTTTAGCCTTTTCTTTTGGTTCTTGTGTGTAACAGTGTGGTAAAGGGGTGATCTAGCGAGAAGCAGTTGGAGGCTAGGGCCATTGAAGCGATCTAGATCTAGATCTGTGGTCTAGATTTTGGTAAAGGTAAGTGGTGGTGATATGATAGTAGTTGCCGAATATGTAAGTCAATACGGTGGTAATTTCCGATTGAGTTATTGTTTAACGTGTGATTAACTGCTTTAGGATATTCCTTCGCGGGAGAGTCTGACGTTAATCATAATCAGGTGTGTAATCGACACCCTCTAGTAGATTAGATCAGCAAAAGCCGAAAAGCCAAAATATTGAAATACCAGCATTTCGAGGCTTACGAGCGTGTGAGCGCTCGTGGGTTGGTACGAAACTGTGAAATTGGCAATAACAAACTGTAAGGCTATTGTGCGCGTTTTCTGCACTTGGGTGGAGTTGGGCCTCGATGGGCCGAAATTGGGCCCAATGGGCTTTCGGGCCCATATGGGTGAAATTATGCGGTAAGTGTTCTCGGGTAAACTAGATATTAATTCTGTACAAATATGTGTAAAATTGAGACTGAGCAGGCCACAGTAGCTTGTGGGCTCTGTCGGGCCCATTAGGGGTTTGAGGCCCGATGGCACGGTATAAATGAAATGGGCTATTTGAGTCGCTTGGGCAACGTTAGATCTGTTAGTAGACTATAACAAGTATAAAACCCTAAAACCTAGCAAAATTATCGAAATACCCCTAAAGGTGAAAATGACCGTTTTACCCCTAGATGCTAAAGGACAATTTTACCCCTGGAGAAAAGTTTACTGATTTGCACGATTATTGTTTCTGATATTCTGTATGCCATGTCATATTATACTCTGATTTGCATGGGGTTGGGTTATTGTTACGGAGGAAGTACTAAAAGTGGCAATGCCACGTAATCTGCTTAGAGGCTTTGCCTCGTATTACTGTTCTGGTAGCTTGGCCACGATATCTTTTGAAGTAGCTCTGCTGTAACTGTGGTGTGTAGGGCTAGGTGGGTTGAGGTATTCCCCACATGGTGTGTAGGGCTGGTATGAGTAGTGTGTAGGGCTGGATTGGGCTTGGGCTTTGCATACATACATATATTATTATCATCTGATCTATTTTTGTAATGGGCCCAAGGCCCACACTGTTTTCTAAATAGGGCCAAGGCCCAGTTTAATCTGTATCTGAATAGGGCTTCAGCCCAGACTGAGCTTGGACTGGTCTATGACACTGGTTGGGTTTCCTTACACACTGAGTTTTCACAAACTCACCCTCTCATTTCCATCTATGCAGGTAACCCCCAACCTTAGAGGACTTGGAGTTGTGAGGGATTCGGTGTGGCCATGTGAACTATTTTCTAGTTTTTAGTTCTCTAAATTTATTTTATTGATGCTTTATTCTTAAATTAAGTTTTTAAGTTGTAATAAGACCACTCGGGTATTTGTTTTGGGTTTTATATATTATTTGTTTTCTTTCCGGTAGACTAGTTCGCGCGAGCTTTTCAAATTTAAGCAAACGTTTTCAAAACGTACAACACGTGGCAAATGGATTACTTAACAAAAATAACACAATAACATGATTTGCTAAAAAGTGAGATTTTACCAAGCAGTAGCAATAGTTTCTAAAATTGGGAATAACTCTTATTTACAAGCTAATGAACACGGTTTTACTACAAACAACCTAATGTTTTACTAAAAGAAGATCAAGGTTTAGTCAAATTTCCAGATCTGGCTGTAATGTTTGGGCCGGGTTTGGGGTGTTACAGAAGTATCGATACATGAAACACATTGTGAATCTTTTCTAGCGTAGGTGTAACATCCCGAATTAGGGCCTAGTCGGAATAGTGGTTTCGAGACCATAAATCTGAAGTAGAAATAATTATTTTATCATTGTTATAAGGTCTATGATATGTTTATATACTTGTGTGAGAATTTCGTGAAGAAATTTTATGTGAAAAGTGTCAATTTGATTTTAGGGACTAAATTGAATAAGTTGTAAAAGTTGAGTTCTAGAAGCTTTTAGCATGAAATTGAATTAGAATATTAATTAGAGGTCCTTAAATAGAATTTTACCAAATTTTAAAATTTTTGACAAAAATGGACATGGAAGGGTAAAATATCAAAGTTTTAAGTCAATGGCATTTTGGTCATTTGGTCATTTAATGAACAAAAAGACAAAATAAAAGCCAAAAGTGTTCATGCTTCTTCTTCCTTGGCTGAATATAGCATGGGAGCCATGGCTAGAGTTTTTTCAAGCTTTCCAAGCTCAATAGTAAGTGATTCCTAGCCCCATTTTTAATGTTTATCGTATTTTTGAGATCTCGGTAACTTAGTTTAGCTATGTCCACAATTATTTTGAGCTAGGGTTTGATTTCAAAAATTTAACCATGTTGAATAATTGAGCATTTTGATAAATTATGTTAGATTATGCATATTTATGGTTAGAGAAACGAATTTTACTAAGTGATTTTCAACGAAAACGTTTGAAAGGACTAAATCGTAAAAGTTATAAAATTGGTCATAAGTGTGTGAATTAGTGAGAATAGTGGACTGCCATAGTTATGAAAATGGATCGATTATGCCCAAAATACAAGAAAATTGAATAAAAATTTATTTACGAGCCTAGGGGCAAAAGTATAATTTTGACAAACTTTAGGGGCAAAAATGTAAAAATTTCAACATGTGGTTTTTAGACTAATGTGAGTAATGTGATTGTTAAATGAGTGTTATTTGATGTGTTAGATCAAGAAAACATGAAATTCGAGCTTAGAACTGGGAAGAACGAGGTTATGGGCTAAGTTGAGAATAATAGTCGTTTTTACGTTCGAGGTAAGTTGGTGTCAATAATAATGCAATACTATTGTTGTTTATACTTGAAACCTAGATTAGTATGCTGATTTGAATATGTTGAATTAATGGTTAAGGTGCTATAGATATTGAATGATATAAAGGTATGTTATGACACATGAAATTGAAGTAAAATCTTGTGTTCAAAGTGCTTGTTACGAATACAGTTATTTTGTGAAATTGTGAGATTTGTTATCATAATAAGAAGTGTGATTAAGTGCATATTAATTAAGCTTTGACAAGTGTGAAAAAGTCCCGATTGAACCCTAGGAATCGACTAGGATATGAGTGACATGTCACTAGGAACTATCGTATATGTGATTTATTGTGTAAGTGACTCTGAGTGCTGGTCTCATTCGATACCAGTGGCTAGGTAATCCTGCATTTGTTGCGGATACCTGTTAACTTGTGTAAGCAGGCCCGTGAATAGCTGGATAGTGCGCATTTTAGTGGTAACTTCGGCTACATTTTAGTGGTAGCTTCGGCTACATATCAGTGGTAGCTTCGACTACAATATATGTGTTGCACTTTTGTACATTTTTTCGAGTATCCTTTAGAATTCCGCATGATTCATCGGGTAATGAAATGGTATGATAAAGTGTAATGGAAAGTGACAATGAATTAATGTATAAATGTGTTTGATGCCATGATGGTTTTATATGTGTAGTGTGAATATGAATTTTTATGAGTAAGTTCAGGCATGTATGTGTAAATTATGAGCAATATGCTCGTTATACGATTAAACTATGGTAAGTTTGATATGAGGTAAGTGCTACATTTAAAGCCCCATAAAGAGAGCATGAAAAAGGTGAAATTTAAAACTAAAACAGTTTTGGATAGCAGTAGTGTTGTACATTCAAAAAATCACCAAAAAAGGTGGGAATATAATTAGAAATTGATGAAATTAAAGCCCATTCAATCTATTTTCACATAAAGTAAGTAGAGTAAGCAATTGATTCTCAATTTGTGAGATATCTGTATTGTTGTGAGACAGGGTTGGATGGATTTCAGAATCCCCTATTCCAACTTTGGAAAATCACTAAAAATTGTATAAAATAGGTTAAGGTGTGTAATTTATATGCTTAAAATTCCTGATGAGTCTATTTTCAAGGGAAACACACGAAAATGTTATCCAATTTCTGGATAATGAGATAAATGATTTTTAGTGAAGAGAGGTCAGGTTTACTATATAGCAAAACAATGGTACATTTAATAAATAAACTATATTAATTGGCTGAACCAAAAATTCTGAAAACTTTATGGCAAGAAGATATATGAGTCTAGTTTCTAGAAAAAGTTACAGAAATTAATTTTGAGTTTTGTAGCTTAAGATATAATTAATTAGCGACTGTGACATAGAAACAGCCTAAGCTGAACCTGAGTAAAAGTGAAATTATGTGAATAATGCTTCTATTTTCTTAAGAATACTCCTTTAGGAATGGAAATATCTTGTTAATTAAATTGCTTATTATTATATGCCAACTTACTAAGCTTTAAAACTTACACCCTCCTTTTCATTTCTCTTAGTGTTGTCAGGTTGGCTCGGGGTTAGAGATCGTCGGAGGCAGCATCATACTATCGATTTGTCAAGATGGAATAATAACAATTCTTATTTGCTTACAAGTGAGTGGCATGTATAGAGGTTTAGTCATTGGTAGTATGTGTTTTTGTAAATTGGCCAAATGTATTGGCTTATATCTCTTCATTGTATATAGCCATGAGATGTGGCTCATAATGGTTATAGGTATGCAAATTCTATTTTATGTATCACATAAATGCTTTGATGTAGATAAGTATACTACATGTGTTTAATCGTTAAGTTAGGATTAATTAAGGGCATAATATAGGTCTATGAATTGTATTTGAATGTAAATGATTAAGAGCAACAAAAAGGGCTTGGAAAATAGCCTAAGTGTTGGCCACACGGGCAGAGACACTACCGTGTCTCAGTCGTGTGGAGGACACGGCCTAGCATACGGGTTTGTGACTTGGCCGTGTGCCCGTAGTGGTATGCTGACGTCATAAACATAATGCTAGATGTTTTAACACGGGCTGGGACACGGGCGTGTGTGACCACATGGACGTGTGACACTGTTTTGAGTCAAATTTTCATAAGTGTTCGAAAAGTTTCGGTTTGGTCCTGAATCATACCCAATGTATCGTTTAGGCCTCGTTGACCCAAAATGTGGATTTTATGTGTATGAATGAAATTTTTTTTTATTTTTACGTGAAATATATGTGTCAAAATCAAATGATTGTGTGAGTGTATGTTTGGTAATGCCTCGTACCCGTGTCCAGCAATGGTTACGAGTGAGGGGTGTTACATTTAGTGGTATCATAACTATGGTTTAGTTGGTTCTCATACTAACATAACGAGTGTGAGAGTCTAGTTATGCATGCCACAAAAATGTGATAGTGTAATGTCTCCCGACACGAATGAGGACCATCTTGTTTAGACAGAGGTACTCTCTAACCGAGCTACATCTAACCCTTTGATAGTGATACTAAAGTATTTGAATAAAGTGCAGTTATAATGAGTGAAAATTCAAAAAGGTATGGATAAGAATTCATAGTTTATATGTGATAATGTGTGCTATGAAAGTTCATATTGTGATAAGCTCATCCATATTTGTTTGGCCTTCATGTGATGTTGTGTGCTTGACCTAATTGATTTAATGAATGTGATAAGTAAATTTATTTAAAATTCATAGAATGTATGGATGAGTGCACTTGTTGAATAATATAATCGGAAACTTTGTGTAAAACAGATATGAATGTTAATTTGTTTTGAGTGGATAGTATAATTATGACGACATGAGATGATAATGAGAGATATGTCATATGTGTGTACATATGTGATAATCGAGCTAGAGCCTGTACGACTTTACCCCCTTATCGATAAGGTGTTTATAATGAAAATTTATGGGAATTATATTGATTAAGTCCCTAAGTGTGAAATCAAAGAGTCTAGTGGTAGAATAGTTATAAATATGATCAGAGATTTAGAATGGTTAAAGATAACAAATTAACCCAAGAATTATTCTGTTTATACAATATCATAGTTAGTGAAGAAGTTAACTTTGGTAAATCGACTTATTCAGATGTGATACCGAAAGGAAGTATTAACTGAAATTTTTCTGAACTAATTTTCTTTAGTGAAAGGAACAATGTGGAATTAGTAATGACAGAATTAGTCAGAAGGATAATATTTGAAATGTGAAGATGTTTAAGTATGACAGATACAGTTGAGTAATTTACGACTATTTCTTCCGGGTATACTATGTGTTTATATGTTCTTAGAAGCATTCGTAATATCTCATTTTTTGATGAAAGTATTGTTGGTCTGATTGATCTGTGATTGACATTCCACTATCTTCTATTGGTATACTATTTTGTTATGTCTGAGATAAAAGTTGACAGTGAATTCATATGAAATTGTTCTTCTGTTTCTTTTGGCTATTGTTCTGTTTATATCTGTAAGGAATAGGTCTTATCTCTGTTACAATCGACTTTGGAACATATGAACCGTATTTCTTTTTCTTCTAGTTTTCTTCACGGAATTGTCAGGATTTCTATTATTTCGTATGAGTGGTGTCTTCAGACATTCAATATGGTTTTGTGTCTCGGATTTCATTATTTTGGTTTTCTCATCATCCTTATTGTTTAATTTATCAAGTATAACTTAGCTATAAAGTCGAAGTTGACCAAAGTGTGGATTATGACAGTCAAGCTCAAATTGTATACCGATTTTCGTTCTTCGGGTAATTTTGATTATTATCAGTGAGTTCAAGCAAGATGTTATGTTTCGTCTAAGCAATATAGTTAGTAGATATCTGTGAAAGGCATATTGAAAGAATTATAGAAGATTGTACGTTTGATCTGTCCTAACAACATGAAGAAGTGATCTCTGTAGAATGTTATTGAATAAATAAAGTTACCTCGATTGTTCTAATTAGAGTGGGCTGATCAATTTGGGAAATAAATTAAGCTATGTTATATTTATGTTTATTCTTTGGTTCGAAAATGATGTCGAGCATACATAGATTTATAGTCAAACAGTTTGAATGAAGAAAATTGAAATCCTGGAAAGCATGATATGTAAAAATACCTATTGATTTGTTTTAAATGGATAATGTTATTCCAAATTAAAGTTGTTCTATTGATAAAGTTATCCCAATTGTGAAAGTTTGGATGGTTTGGGCATGTTAGCAAAGTTGAAGCAGTTGAAGGTATTATTAACTGAAGCTCCAGTTCTGAGTATTAGTTTGAATTGAGTAATGAATTTATGATTTTTCAGTGATGCACTAATGAACGGATTAGAATGAGTTTTAATGCTAGAATGTAAAGTGATGGTTCATGTTTTCAAAGGATTAATATCACATTAATAAGAACTGTACTGCTAGTGATTTAGAGACGGTCACAATTATGTTTGTATTAGGAATTTGATGATGGTTTGATTTTAGTTAAATAAAGAGCTAAAGTGATGTCTACTTTGCATGTTTAAGAAATTCAGAAATGTGTTAATGATAGATAAGCTAAATAAGTACAGTGAGGATTGACTTTTGATTCTGAACTTCAGGTTGGATTTGATTATTATTACTATTATTCTGAGATAGACCTCATGTACTGTGGAACTCAGAGTTTATGCAGAAAATTTTGTGCAGAGCTTATAGTAGTAGTGTCATATCTATTCATTCAAAAAGTAATAAAAAGTAAAGTGATTTGAAGTAAATGTTCTGGTATACGGATATGAACCTAGTATTTCTGATTTAGTGTTCCGGCATTGATTTGCCAATAGAGTTAACTCGAATGCCAAGTGTATTTAGGATTAATGCTGTCAGTGATGATATTGAAATGATAATGAGATAGGGTTATTATGAAAATTCGTAGCAAGATTTTCTTCTTCTCCAGATAAGGAGAGAGATGCTAGCTGGATTGTTCTCAAGCATATGACGGGATTCATAAAATCATTTTAGTATGTACGGATTCCTTATTTGATGGAGTTGGCAGATTTAGGTGTTTATAGAACAGTTAGCTTTCGGAAAGTGTCAGTCTATATTTTATTATTATTTTCGTATAAGAATATGAGGGTTATATCACGGCTATGGAAAACTACAGAAAATTTTGAGTCTGAAAACTGAGTTGAATTGTGATTTTGTTATAAAGGTGAAAACAATCGTGAAAGTTGAAAATAGTTTTAGACCGATATGAAAGTCATACAGAAATGAAACTTAGTTATATTGGGATCCAGATCCATGACAGAGTGTTTCTGGAAGTATCGTCTTGGAAAGGACTATTTAGTGATATTTGGAAACTATGAGGAAAGATACCAAACCTCATTCCGGTAAGATTTTCGGGGATGAAAATCCCTAAAGGGGAGAGTTGTAACATCCTGAATTAGGGCCTAGTCGAAATAGTGGTTTTGAGACCATAAATCTGAAGTAGAAATAATTATTTTATGATTGTTATAAGGTCTATAATATGTTTATATATTTGTGTGAAAATTTCGTAAAGAAATTTTATGTGAAAAGTGTTCAATTTGATTTTAGGGACTAAATTGAATAAGTTGTAAAAGTTGAGTTCTAGAATCTTTTAGCATGAAATTGAATTAGAATATTAATTAGAGGTCCTTAAATAGGAATTTGACCAAATTTTAAAATTTTGGATAAAAATGGACATGGAAGGGTAAAATATCAAAGTTTTAAGTGAAGGGCATTTTGGTCATTTGGCCATTTAATGAACAAAAAACAAAATAAAAGCCAAAAGTGTTCGTGCTTCTTCTTCCTTGGCTAAATGTAGCATGGGAGCCATGGCTAAGGTTTTTTCAAGCTTTCCAAGCTCAATAGTAAGTGATTCCTAGCCCCGTTTTTAATGTTCATCGTATTTTTGATATCCTGGTAACTTGGTTTAGCTATGTCCACCATTATTTTGAGCTAGGGTTTGATTTCAAAAATTGACCCATGTTGAAAAATTGTGCATTTTGATAAATTATGGTAGATTATACATGTTTATGGTTAGAGAAACAATTTTTACTAAGTGATTTTCGACGAAAATGTTTGAAAGGACTAAATCATAAAAGTTATAAAATTGGTCATAAGTGTGTAAATTAGTGAGAATAGTGGACTGCCATAGTTATGAAAATGGATCGGCTAAGTCCAAAATACAAGAAAATTGAATAAAAATTTATTTACGAGCCTAAAGGCAAAAGTGTAATTTGACAAAATTTAGGGGAAAAAATGTAAAAATTTCAACATGTGATTTTTAGACTATTGTGAGTAATGTGATTGTTAAATGAGTGCTATTTGATGTGTTAGATCAAGAAAACACGAAATTTGGGCTTAGAACGGGAAGAACGAGTTTTGGGCTAATTTATGAATAATAGTCATTTTTGCGTTCGAGGTAAGTTGTTGTCAATAATAATGCAATACTATTGTTGTTTATACTTGAAACCTAGATTAGTATGCTGAGTTGAATATGCTGAATTAATGGTTAAGGTGCTATAGATATGAAATGATATAAAGGTATGTTATGACACATGAAATTAAAGTAAAATCTTGTGTTCAAAGTGCTTGTTACGAATACAGTTATTATGTGCTCGTTTCCAGACTCTGGCTCAATCAATACAGGCGGCTTTAAAGGTAGCTCCATTAATATGTTGTTTTACCCAATATGTTAAAGTAGTCATTTGTTTTACCCAATGTGTTTTGGCTTGTGAATTTGGTATTTTGAATGTTTGGAATGGTTGAATATGTTGTTATGTGTATGTGGCCTTATAATGGTTGAATTTATAGTTTATCGATGCTTAGATGATAGAAGTGAATATAATCATTTTGGTATGAAAATGTAGTTGGCATGTATGAGTTATGATGCTATTTGCTAAATGGTAAATTGGTATTTGGGGATGTGAATTTGGTATGTGAACAAAGTGATAATTATTGCTTAAATGATTCACATGGTTATATATATTTATTTGTTGCCATTGAGGTGCCTTTGGGCGTATTGGTTGTACACAAATGTATCATATATGATTACCTCGATTATGCATGATTTTGATGCATTTTAATAGTTTGTTTAATTGTGTAAAAGTGATTGTAGGTACATGTTTGAATGGGTAAGAAAGATGGCTTGGAAATGGCCTATTTTTCGTCCACACAAATAGAGACACGAGCGTGTGTCTCAACCGTGTGTCAACACGGCTGTGTGTCCCCTATAGCTTTCAAAGGCTTGCAAGTTAGCTGTTGCACGGCCTAACACATAGCATAGCACATGGGCATGTGAGGTTATTTCAAAGGGTACACGGCCTGGGATACGGGCTTGTGGCTTGGCTGTGTGACCCAAGTCAATGAGTTACACAAGCACAAACCCAGGTTGGGACATGACCATGTGTCCGTACTTCGAATGTCCTCACAGACGTGTTACCCTTGTAGTTTTCAAAATTTTCATTATTTTTTGAAAAATTCTATATGATTCTGATTTAGTCCCGACTTGTTTCTAATGTGTTTTTAGAGCCTCGAGGGCTCATGTAAGGGACGATATGCATGTAATGGATTGGTTTTGATATGATTAATTATATGAATTGGAATGTTTATTATCTTTGTTCGTTTTGAACTGGAAACTCTGGTAATGCTCCATAATCCTATTTCGGCAACGGATACGGGTTAGGGGTGCTACATTTATTGGTATTAGAGCTATGGTTAGTTGATTCTCGGAGTGAACATAGCGTATATGAGTCTAACTATACATGTCATTGTATAACTTGTGATAGTGTGATATCAACTAACCATTTTAAAGCATGTTTTATAACAGCTCAGTTTTTTTTAGTGGCTTCGAGGCCACCAAATCCGATGAGTAAATTCGTAAATATTATTACTTAATATTTACGAGTTAAATATGGTTTTAAAAAGGTTTTGATTTGGAAATTTATTTTTTATAATGATTTCTTATGTTCAGGTGGTAAAACCATAAGGTCAAGTGGTTTTAGAAAGTGAGGTATCGGGACCTCGTTTTTATAAACCGAGTTGTAAATATTTTTATAAATATTTATGGAGTGCCATTAAGTAGGTACTAAAGTTTCATTCAAAATTTTTAACGTTTCGATAGTTAATTAATTAAAAAAGACTAACCTGAAAAATGTACAAAACTTGCTAATTATAATAATTAAGTGATTAAATGGCTTGATTAATAAATAAGGAAGGAGTTAAGTAATAAATATACCTAAATTAATGTGGTGGGACAGCATGTTAAGATAAAATAATAAAATAAAGTAATTGAATGGAAAAATTGTAATTTACATGAAATTAAAACAAACAAATTGAAATTTTAAAAGCTTCATATGCATTCTTCTTCAATTTTGGCTGAAACCACCATGGGGGGAGCTCTAAGTCAATTTATTCATTTTTGTTTCATGTGAGTTCAATTATTACTCATTTCTTATAATTTTTATGTTTTTGAGATCGTTGCAATTAGGTCTAACTAACCCATACCTTCATTACAATAGGGGTTCAGCATTTGTTGCGAACTCTTGTGTTTTACTTTTTGTTTGGCGTGATTGGGTGGATCAGCTCTTACGAGCTTCTGTTCAGCTTTTGAACTTCTGTTGGTGTATTTGGGAGGACCTGCTCTTCTGAGCTTCTGTTGACGATGTACTCTTATACATAAGTCATTCTTCGAATGGAAAAATCTTGGTAAGGTGATTTATTTAATGAATTTGAAAGACATGTTATTTATTTTTGTACTAATTTTTAAATACAGATGTATTTATCGTTTGAAATTGTGAACGACAGGGAATTGTCACGGATAATTTTTATTATTTTATTGATTATAGTCAGTTAGGTAAGATTTTTGTTTAGCTCATCAAACTTACTAAGCTTTAATAAGCTTATTTGGGTTGTTTAATGTCATTGTATATTTTTGAAAAGTTAGACGATCAGATGAGCATTCAAGTCACACAATCTAGCTTATCCCAGTAGTTTTTGAAACGTTCAATATGGTTTATATGGCATGTATAGGCTTTTGTGCGGTTTTGGTCAAAGTTTGGTTTACGTAAATATTATGAATAATATTTAGTTTATACAACCAACTTACATATTGGTATGAGAATAAGGTATAATTATGATGTTAGTATGAGTGATATATGTATGTATGTATTTGAATTATAGTGAATTTTGGTAACTTTATTTGGTAAACTGATTAGGTATTGTTTGGAATAGTTGATGAATTGAAATGATTTTTAATTTGTTGTGAAAATGTTATATACTTGCGGTACCATTGAGGGTACATTGGTTTGATGTGTTTAAGGCTCATTTATTGTCATTTGAAATTGGTATTTTTGATTGGTGTATGAGTTTCTTAAGGTTTAAAAATTTATGAAATGGTAAACTTGTATTTTAAGGTTCATTTTGGGGCGACACGGTCTCAGACGTGGGCGTGTGCCTCAACCATGTGCAGCATGCAAGTCAAGCTGTTACATGGCCTAGCACACGGCCTGGCACATGGGCGTGTAAGATTAGTTTGAAGGGTATACGGCCTGGCACACGGGCGTGTGACTTGGCCTTATAACCAAGTTAGAGTGTTACACGGGCATGGACATGGGCTGCGACACGACCATGTGTCCCTATTTCGAATGCCCACACGGCCTGAGACACATATGTGTCTCCTGACCTTGTAACTTCCACGGCCTGATCACACGGCAATGTGACCCTTGTAACTTTGAAATTTTTTTATGTTTTCTGAAAATTCTTGGAGTTTTTTATTTAGTCTCGACTTGTTTCTAATGCGTTTTTGGGGCCTTAAGGGCTTGCATAAAGGACAGTATATATGATTTTGATTGGTTTTATTATGAATATTGATATGTTATGAAACGTTTGAAATTTCTATCTATTTGATCCGTAAATCCTGGTAATGTTACGCAACCCTATTCTGGTAACGAATACGAATTAGGGATGTTACATATTATCTTATAGCAATCACATCCAACCGAGCTGATTTTAATGAAGTTGAGAGTAACGCTCAAGCCTCTGTTCATGGATAGCATCGAGCGATACAAGGGTCATATCTGAGGGTCGGGGAGGAGAGGCTTAGGAAACCTTCTTCCAGATGATGAGCGAGTGGTTTACTGAGTTCATACAAACGAACACGGCTGCTAAACAACCTCCCCCCTCATACTCCCCAACTAGTCCCCATTATTCCTCAAGGTTTAGAGCATTTACAAGTTAATAAGCAACCTATTGATAAGATTCGTAAGTACGGGGCTGAAGAATTCAGAGCCACTACTGAAGATGATTATGAGAGAGTAGAATTTTGGTTAGAGAACATAATCAGGGTTTTCGACAAACTATCTTGTTCGTCGTTCGAATGTGTTAAGTGTGCAATATCTTTGTTAAAAGACTCAGCTTATTAGTGGTGGAACATGTTGATTTCAGTCGTACCAAGAGAGCGTATAACCTGGGAATTCTTCCAAACTGAGTTCTGAAAGAAATACATTAGTCAGAGATTTCTAGATCATTAACCTAAAGAATTGTTCCACTCAAATAAAGTTGTATCTCTGTATCAGAATATGAACGAGAGTTTGTCAAACTGAGTAAATTTGCCCAGGAATGCATTCCAACCAAGAGTGCCATGTGTGAAAGATTTGAGGAAGGGTTAAATGAATATATAAAGCTTCAAGTCAGAATTCTTGAGCTGAAAGAATTTGTTGTCTTAGTTGATCTAGTACATAAAGCAAAGGAGCTTAGTAAAGAGAAAATACATGCTGATTTTGAAGCTAGAGACTCGAGAAAAAGGTCAACTAGAAAGTCATATCAGTCATCTTTGAAGAGACCAAAAGAACATCACAACCGTTCCACAGCTTCAATGGGGTATTCCAGTAGAGGCAGAGGTAACTGTTCCAAAGCCTCCGGCTATGTCTATAGCGAGTGTGGGTAGTATCTGTAACGCCCTAATTTTTTGTGTTTGTAAATTTTTGCTAAAATTTATTTTTGGTGGTTGGATGTGTTATAATGTTGTGTTGGGTGTTTTAGTGAACCCTTAGAAGGCCTAAGTTTAAGATTAAAGTTTGGCAAATTTTTATTTTTGGCCTTAGGAAAGAATGGACCTAAGCTAGTTAGGCTTTTAAATAAATGTGGGGAATTTAAGACACAAGAAAGCTTGTGTTAAAGTGGAAAGGTGGCACCATTTAAAACACAAGGGGTGGCGTGTGAAGACTGTGAAGGAGCTAGGGTTCAAATCCCTTGATAAGCAAGTGTTGTTTATTTTTATGCTTGTGCATGGTAAGTGGTGGACTCCAAGTGAAATTCTGAAGGAAGAAGTTTGAGGTGCTCATGGAAATAGGTGTGGAGTGATAAGGGGAGGTTATCTAGGAGAAAATCTAGGAATTTGAAAGGGAAGCTAGAGTTGGCCGAATATGGGTCTCTTGGAGGAGCAATTTCGGCTAGGTCCTTGGAAGGTAGCACTTTCGACAATTGGGGTATGAGTGTGCCGAATTCTTTTGTTGTTCTTTTCAGGATTTGTTTTGATCAAGCCTTAGTGCCAAATAGGTAAGATTCAAGGGGTGTTTCCATTCGGTTCATTTTATTTTCTATTCTCTCTTCTTTCCCTTCTTGTTCTAAAAGCCGAAATCCCAAAATTGGTTAGTTTTTCCCCTTGTCGATTTACCTAAAGGCCGAACCCTTCATCTCTTGTCTTCCAAAAGCCGAATCTAGTATCTTCTTCCTCTTCCTCTCCCCTTCTTTTCTTTCTTTCTTCTTCTCCTTTGCTCCATCGATTGAATTAACCTCTCTCAAAGTCTTGCTAGCTGATTACTCTCAAAAGTCGAAGGCCGTACCATTTGTTAACCAATTCTTTTTCTTTGGCCGAATCTCCTATTTTCCTTTCATCTCTTTTTTATCAAAAGCTGAAACCCTCAATCCTCTCATCCCACTATCAACCATCTCCTCTTTTTTTCATAGACTTCTTTTCTCCTTCCTGTTTCTACAAAAGCCAAAACCTCCATATTCTCTAGTGATTTTGGAAACTGAATCTTTAGATCACTTCTCTGCTCGCGTTCTGACTAGACCTATAATAGACCTGGACTAGGCTACTGTTTGGGGACTCTCTTTTGGCAAGACAAAGCAGTGGTAAGTACTCGAATCCCTTCTTTCGTAACCTTGTGATTCAAGAAAAGCTGAAAACCCCTAACTCTTCAGGGTGGCTGTCGGTTTTGATTTCTTTTGGATAAACATCTATGTTAGCCTTTTTCTTTTGGTTCTCATGTGTTCTACTATGGTAAAGAGGCGATCTAATAAGGAGTAGTTGGAGGCTAGGACCGTTAAAGTGATCTAGATCTAGATCTAGTAGTTAGTTTTCGGTAAGTTAAGTGCTGGTTATGCTTGAATGTTGCCGAATGGGTAAGACATTATGGTGTTAAGTTTTATGGAATGATGGGTTAAAAGTGTGATTAAAACAATTGTAGGATAATCGCTCAAGGGATTCTAGCATATTTTACAAACAAGTGTTTTAACACCACAAACCCGACCTAGACGTTACGCCTGGATCTGGAGGGTCACATGGCTTAAACATCGAAAACCGTTCAAATAAGTTAGGGTCTTGTTAATATCAAGTTCATTTAGTTTGAAAACTCTCTTTTAGTTTAACTAGAAATCCTCATTCCTTAGTTTTGAAATCATTACGAAAATCAGGATACCGAGTTAGATTGTGAAAACAAAAGAAATATAGGATGTGGTTTTTCCTTCAAAACATTTATTATCCCTATTAGAAGCCCAGTTTGCTTAATTAACTGGTTTCATGCCTTTGTCGTTTAAAATAAACAAATAACCAAAGTAAAAGTTAAAAACCCCGTAATGGCCATATTACAAAACTTAAACCAACATAGGAAACAGAGATAGAAAAGTAAATAGTGAAAGTCCAACTGGTGCAGAAAATAGAAAACATGTGGCCACCTCGAGTCAGTCACGGCTCCAAATCCACTAAATCTGGGCGTTACCTGCACATGTCAAAAATTAACAGAGTGAGTTAGTGGCAACTCAGTGTGCAACCTCCCATCAGAACAAAATGGGCCATAGCCCCAAACAGAAACAGATCGGGCACAAGCCCATAATAGATATAAAGAATATGCAAATCCCACCCCAGCCAGCCATCACCCACCTGAACCAACCAACACACCATGTGGGGAATAACTCAACCCACCCAGCCCACACACCAATGTGCAGTAAAGCTGCTAATACAGAAAATTGTGGCAGAGCCACCAGAATCAGAATGAGTGGTAAGGCCACAATTAACAGAATATGTGGCGTAGCCACTATAACAGAACTTCCTCCTTATTGATAATCCCATCCCCATGCAAATACACAGAACAGAATACACATATATAACATGCTCATAGAATAGCAGATACAAAATTAATCATGCATGGTCATCAACCTACCCTCTAGGGGTATAAAAGTCATTTCCAACCCTAGACCATTTTACCCCTCAGCGATATTTCAATTCTTATTATCAGATTTTAATTCCTTCACACTAAATACAATTCTCCTAACAGATCCCACCTCACGCTTAGTAATCCTGAATCATAAATTATGTCTAAAGTAATTTTGGGCCCAAAAGCCCCTATCAGCCCCTGCGGGCCCGCTCGTCCAAGTGGCCCATTACGCCTGATTTTGTGCTCAAGATTCCAGATTTTTACTATTTCACCTTTTAATCACCACTTACAGGATATTTTACTTCTACGGGCCCATAGGCCCATTGGGCCTATTTCAGCCCAACCGAGCCCAACATAGCCTAAGTGTGTCGATTTGCACCCAATGATCTACATGGGCTAAAACCCATTTTAACGACCTTAGACTGGCCCAATAGCATTCACACGCTAATGGCCTTCTAAATGCCAGCATCGGCTTTTACCGACTTACACTTCAAAGGGTGTAGTTACACACCTGTTTATGAATAGCGTCGACTAATCCCACAAATGTTCAACCTACAAAAGTCCAATCACCAAGTTAATCTGCAATCCAACTTGAAACCATCCATACCCAAACTTAATAAATATACGACTACTAACAAAACTTCATTCATCACTTACCTTGCCAAAATTAGACACTAAATCTAGGCTGCCTTGTTACTAATAATCACCAACCCGCCTTTGCTCTCACACGATCACCTTCTACGAACAGCTATGACACATAAGAAAAGAGAACAGACTTGAATCGATGTCCAAAGATTAAAACCAATTATCAAAAGGGAGTTAGGGTGGTTTTGGCTTTTACCAATATCCATAAGAGAATGAACAATAGAATGGAGTACTTACCCTGAGTGTTGAACTATGTATTCGGCCCAAGGAGAATTGATTGAAGAATAATAGAGAAAAGAAGTACTTAGGGGTTCAGCCAATGTAGAGATTTCGATCAAGAGTAGAGGACAAGATTTGGCTGAAAGAAACTTGTAGGGAGAAAAGCAAGGTTTTGGTTATGAGAGAAAATTGAGAGAGATGTGAAAGAAAGAGGTAATCAGCTTCAAGAATAGATATGGAACCAAGGTTGAATTTGGCCAATGAAGGAGAAAAGTTGATTAAAGTTACGATTAAAGGAGAATGAGAACTAGGTTCGGCAAAGTTCAAAAATGAGAAGAAGGGACATAGAGTTCGGCTTTAGAGAATGGCAAAGAGATTCGGCACCTATTGACTCCACTTTCGGTAAAACTAAAGAAGGCAAAATTAAGAATAAGGTTTCGGTGATAAGGCTTACCTAAGGAAAAGTTTCACCAAAAGGCTAAAAACACCTAACCCAAGTCAAAGAGAAAACTAGGCCCCTACCTTCAAATACTGAAAATGCTAAGTGCAAAGACCTTAGCCGAATTTGCAACCCTTAGTTGCCTACAATCGGCCAACCTCTCCTTCACACCTCAATCCCCTAATTCCCTCCTTGATTTGCTCCTTAAACCACTCTCCATCATCCATTCAACCTAAAGACCAATTCAAATCTTACTTCTTACCAGATCAACAACCACCTTCAGAGTTTAACTTCAACTAAACCACTTACCGTCCACTTTTAGCAAAATAACTGAATATTTGCTTGCAAGGGGATTTAAACCCAAGCCCTTCTTGCCCGTGGCACCACAAGCCTTGCTCCCCCTTGTTAATGACGCCACAAGCCACTCCACCACTAGGCTTTTTGTGTCATGAGCTAACAATAATTAAACTTAAACCCCGCGAGCTAACATCCCTACCTCCCTAAGCCAAAAATCAAAATTTCTCCAAGGGTTTAGACTTTAACCCTGACCTTCAAAAGGCTCCCTAGCACGCTCAAACATAAACAAAGAACACCTAAACATGCAATCATTGAATTACGCAAAAGTTCTAAAGACCCCAAAATTTAGAGCGTTATAGGTGTGTAATCGACACCTTCTAGTAGACTAGATCAGCAAAAGCCGAAAAGCCAAAATGATGAAATGCTGGCATTTTGAAGGCTTACGAGCGTGCGAGTGCTCGTGGGTCGATATGAAACTGTGAAAATGGCAATAATTGATAGTTAGGCTATAGTGCGCGTTTCGTGCACGTTGGTGGCATTGGGCCTCAGTGGGTCGAATTTGGGCTCATATGGGTGAAATCATGCGGTAAGTGTTTTCTGGTAATCTGGAAACTAGATTTTCTAAATTATGTGTAAAATTTGAACTTAGTGGGCCACAGTACCTTGTGGGCTCTATCGGGCCCGTTAGGGGTTTTAGGCCCGATGACACTGTATCTATGAAATGGACTAGTTAAGTCACACAGACAACGTTAGGTCTATTAGTAGACTATAATAAGCATAAAGCCCTAACACCTAGAGAAATTACTGAAATACCCTAAAGGGTGGAAATTACTGTTTTACCCCTAGGTGCTAAAAGACCATTTTACCCCTAGGGTTAAGTTGACTGATTTGCATGCTACTATATCTGATATTCTGTATGCCATGACATGTATATTCTGATTGCATGGGTTGGAATATTATTACAAAGGAAGTGCTAAAAGTGGCAATGCCACGTATTCTGCTTAGAGGCTCTACCTCGTATTACTGTTTGGTGGCTTGGCCACGATATCTGTTTAAGCAGCTCTGTTGCGACTGTGGTGTGTAGGGCTGAGTGGGTTGAGTTATTCCCCACATGGTGTGTAGGGCTGGTACGGGTGGTGTGTAGGGCTGGATTGGGCTTGGGCTTTGCATATATGCATATAATACTGTAAACTGATCTGTTACTGTAATGGGCCCAAGGCCACACTATTTTCTGAATAGCGCCAAGGCCCAGTTTAAACTGTATCTGAATAGGGCTTCGGCCCAGTCTATGCTTGAACTGATCTCTGGTACTAGTTGGGTTAGCTTACACATTGAGTTTTCACAAACTCACCCCCTTCTTTCCATCCATGCAGGTAACCCCCAGCCATAGAGGACCTGGAGCTACGAGGGATTCGGAGTGGCCACGTTATCTTCTGTTTGGTTTATAGTTTCAAATTTATTTCTTTAAAGCTTTATTTTTATTTGGGTTTTAAACTGTAATAAGGTCACTCGGTATTTATTTTCATTTTGGTTCGTACTTTATTTATTTATTACTTGTTTAAAACGGTAGACCACTCTGCGCGGATTCTTTTTTTAAACTTAATAAATGTTTTCAAAAACATACCATACGTGATAGATGAGTAACCTAATAACGATGATTCAATAATAAGATCTTATAAAAGTAAACTTCATTGGTAGTGGATAGGGTTTTTATAAACTAAATAAGTTTCTTTTCAAATGAAGGTAATTCAGTTTCATTTAAGCTAACATAAAAATTATTAAAAAGATCAAAGCGTATTTAACTGTCCATGTGACACGCCAAATCTGGCCATAATGTCCGGGCCGAGTTTGGAGTGTTACAGTGTCAGAGATAATAGGCCCAAGTGCAAGCACTGTAAGACCACACCACAGTAATTGTAGATTAAAGAATAAAGCATGTTTTAGGTGTGGTTCTTTCGAGCATAATCTTAGAGATTGCCCTAAGAAATCCGAGAAAGAAAAAGTTTAAACTATAAGGCCGAGCAACACTTCTACAAGAGGTAGAGCACCTCGTTATCCTGAAAATATGAGTAGTAGCCGTGGTGTAACAAAAGATTCTACTGTGAGATCTGAAGCAAGAGCGCCAGCTAGAGCTTATGCTATTAGTGCTCGAGAAGAAGCTTCTGCGTAAGATGTTATTACTGGTACTTTCTCTATTTTTGATACTGATGTTACTGCCTTGGTTGATCTAGGATCAACCCATTCGCATGCATGCACGAATTTAGTATCTAGTAAGAAATTAAGTGTTGAGTCCACTTTCATGGTTAAAGTGTCGAATCCCCTAGGTCAGTATGTACTAGTTGATAAAGTTTACAAGAACTATCCTTTAACGACTCGGGGTTACAATTTTCTAGCTGACTTGATGTTATTACCGTTTGATGAGTTTGATGTGATTTTGGGCATGGTTGGCTAACTCTGCATTATGTTGTTGTGAGCTGTACACGAAAGCTTATTGTATTAAAATGTCAGAATAGTGAGACACTTCGGATTACTTCAGATTGAATCAAACAGTTTGAGTGGGTTACCTATTGTTATTTCAGCTATGTTAACACAGAAATATGTGAGAAAAGGTTGCGATGCTTACCTTGCATATGTCCTGGATTCTAAAGTGTCTGAGTTAAAGCTTGAATCAGGGCCAGTGGTTTGTGAGTATCCTGATGTGTTTCATGCAGAGTTACCTAGATTACTCACAATCAAAGAGGTTGAGTTTACAATTAAATTAGTACTGTAGACATCACCAATATTGATAACACCATAAGAATGGGTTCTATTGAGTTAAAAGAGTCGAAAGCACAGTTGCAAGAATTAACAGATATGGGTTTTGCTCGACCCAGTTTCTCATCTTAGGGTGTACTTGTTCTATTTGTTAAGAAGAAGGATGGATCGATGAGATTGTGAATTGACTACTGTCAACTCAACAAGGTTACAATCAAGAATAAGTATGCACTACTATGAATAGACGATCTGTTTGATCAGTTGGAAGGTGCAGTAGTGTTCTCGAAGATTGATCTTCGTTCTGGTTACTATCAGGTACAAGTTAAAGATTAAGATGTGTTGCAAACTGCATTCAGAACCAGGTACAGATATTATGAATTTCTTGTGATGCTGTTTGGTTTAACTAATGCACTTGCAGTATTTGTGGATTTGATGAAGAGGATCTTTAGACCATATTTAAATAGATTTGTAATGCCCCAAAATCTAAACCTTTAATTTTTTATGTGGTGACATAAAAGGCATGTTTACACTGTTGGTTAAGTGATTTAGGAGTGTTTGAGAGTCTCTGTGAAGTCCTGGGTTCAAAAAGCCTTGGCTTTTGGAAAATTTTTGTTTTTAGCACTTAAGGGAACCCTGACTCCAGTTGTAAGCCTTTTAAATTTTGATGGGTAAAACATGACACAAGAAGAGCCTGTGGCTCAGTGGTAGGTGGCGTGTTCTCTATCTAAAGGGGACTAGGTTCGATTACTTTCTGCACAAAGGAGTATTTATTTTACTCCTTTGCTGAGTAAGTAGTGGAGTTTGAATCGAATACTGATGAGGAGAGTTTGAATCGGTCTTAGAGAAATTTGAAGAGGAATTTAGGGAGTTAATCTTGGAGGTTGGGAGAAAATCAAGGAAGAATTTGAATAGTGGGAGTGTTGGTGCCGTATAGGGTGTCTCTAGGCTAATAGAAGTAGGGGTTTTGTTCATTTCGGTTCCTAGCAAGTATTGAGTTTTTGGCTTTCAAATATTGTGTTCTTTTTTCTTTGGTTTTGGTAAGTCGAATTCTCTTTTTTTTTTTTACCTTTCAGGTATTGTTTTTGGCATTTTGATCTTTTGGTCACAATTTCTTTCCCCTCAATCTCTTTACACTCGATTAACTGAACCTCTGCTCTCATTTTCTTCTTTTAAACAATTTTTACTTGTGTCGATTTCCCCCTCTCTTCTCCTCTTCTCGATCTTTTTTGTCTCTTCTTTCTTCATTTTCAAACTCTACTCCTTTCTCATCTTGGTCAAACTAATCTTTCTCTTCCCAACTGTTATAGTTTCCATCTTGTTCTTGGCACCTTATACCTTAGCCAACTATAGCATCCCCTTTGTTATTCGGCTTTCATTCCTTACTTACACCCTCTAATGATTTCTCTCCCTTTGCATCTGTAATAGCCCGGTTTGGACCCTAGTTGGAATAGTGGTTTTGGGGCCACATATCCGAGTCTGAAAAATATTTCAATATTATTTTCTGTGTCTGTATTATATGAATTAGCATCTGTGAAATTTCTGTGATTTAATTTGTCTGTCTCTGTGCTAAATTATTAAAAAGGATTAAATCGTATAAAGCGAAAACTATGTGTGTCATTAGTAAAATGACTTATTTGAGTATAGCTTTGTAAATGATGTCCTTGCATGATAATTATAAAATTATAAACTTGAGTGGATAGAAGTGGACAATTATGTCCATATAATATATGTTTATACCATTATTAACATGTTTTCTTCCACCGAAAATCAAAGAAAAAGAAAAGGGTTTCATGCTTTGTGATATTCAGCTCGCTTAATCCTTGATTAAGGTATGAGTTTTCGTCTATTTTTTTATTATTTTTATGTTTCTGTGATCGTTGCTTTGAAATCTTTCATGCCAATGTCTCAAATTCTGTTTTTGATGAATATTATGAATAGTGACATTGATGTTATTTGAAGCTTTGTGATGAATTTGGTTGAATTATGATGGATAGGTATTGAATAAACATGTTTTGCCATGAAATTTTGATGAATTTGAGCTATGTGGGCTAAATTGTAAAAATTGAGTTTCAGGGGGACTAAAAGGTGAAATAAAAGTGTTAAGTGGGCTTTTATGAAAGCCATAAAAATTTGACTAGACCTTTGTAGGGTAAAATTTTGTGAATTTTGATGATTTTGTGAAATTAGAATTTAAGTGTGAAATGTGAAAATGTGAGGGCTAAAATGTAAAATGCCCAAAATAAGTGTTTGTGGATTGAATTAAATGAAATGGAAAAATTGAATGGCTGAATTTGGATTTATTTAGATCAAGAACCAAGGAAATTGGACTTAGATCGAGGGAAGTCCAAAATCATTGAATAGTCAGTTTGAAATCGTCTAAATCAATACGAGGTAAGTCAATATACAAATATGCATTATATTAATGTTTGTTATAAATTCTTGAATTATAAACTGTATTTGGATGGCCATGAGAGCCTGATGTATTACTTCTGAGTCAATTCTGATTGAGCAACGGCAAATGATATCATGTAAGACCTCGTCCGGGATATAGGCATTGATTAAAGAATTCTGTGTAAGACCATGTCCAGGACACTGGCATCATATATATTTCATGTAAGACCCTGTCCAGGACAGTGGCATCTATATTGAATGGCATGTAAGACCAGGTTAGGGACGTCGGCATTGCATGCGATATATAAGTTCTGTAACATTTTTGAATGATGTGAGGAGAAATTCTGAGAAATGAATGAATACATACCATATGTGTCTGACTCAGGTACATCTATTCTGTTCTGAATTTCTGAGCATAGAAGGTTTGCTAATACGAACTATGAGCATGTGTTTGAAAGAGTATTTTTGGTTCATGAGTTACCTACGTGAGATGGTCACTATATTATATTTGTGAATTGCATATTTTTGTATTTGGCTTACTAAGCTCAATGTAGCTTACTCTGTTTATTCTTTCAACTATTTTACAGATATCGTAGCTACTGTAGGCTCGAGGATAGTCAAGGATTGTCACCACACTATCGAGCTTGATTTTTGGTACCTTTTGAGTGTACAAAGTTTAAGTATGGGATGTATAGGCTAAAATGACTAAGATATGTTTTTAAGTCTATGTATATAAGTCATGTGATGTGGTTAAGGTTTGGGAATATGTTTTGTTTTGGTATCTTGAATGGTGCAATTGTTGGCATGAAATTGATGAGTGAATGTCTTCAATGAAATGGATATCTTGTTATGAAACTTAGGTGATGAAAGGTAAGTTTAGTTGGTGTTTGAATGAGTATAAATGATGAGTTTTAGTTATGGATACTATCTATGAAATGTTTGTTTATTGGCATGAGATTGGTATATGAATATTTTGACCATATAGATGAATGTTTTAGGCTTTGAATTGGTTGGTTTTGTTTAGGCAAAATTGTGTTTTAGCATGTTTGTGAAATTGACCCAAATGGGTGAAAAATATGACTTATATCAAGTCTGCTTAGTGCCACATGGCTAGGGCACATGGGCATGCCTTATGGCCATGCTAATTTTCCAGTATTGGCACAAAAACTCACACGGGCGTGTCTTATGGCCATGGTAAAAAGTTAGTATACTTTCTCTATTTTGGCACGGCTTGGGTGCATGGGCGTGCTTGAGTCTTGTGTGAGGCACACGGGCGTGTGTCCTCCTTAATTTGGAAAATTTTATATGTGTTCTGAAGTTTCTGAATGTGTTCGCTTTAGTCTTAACCATATCTCAATGCATGTTTAAGGTCTAATAGACTTCTGAAAAGGGACTTTATGTTTGAATCTTGTTATAATCTATGAATATTCTATTCTGATCTATTCTAGTTATCTGGTAACGCCCCTTCCTATTCAAGCGACGGTCATGGGATAGGGGTGTTACAGCATCTCTTTAATCTATCTTTGGATTGACAATTGATCTCTGGCAATCAGTAAGTGGACTTGACTCATTCCTATATTTCTGATCACTTTCGAAGCACTCTACTTTTGTACTATTTAAAAGCCAAATGTACCATATCTTTCCTTTCTTATTACCAATTCTAGTCCTTCTTTGATATGTGCTCCTTAGGTGCTAGAACTCTCTAAAAGTGAAGGGGTCTTCAAGTGTTACAGTTACGTTCGAGATCTACCTATCTATTGACCGAATATTTGGGGTAAGCGGGCTTGCATTTGCAAATGTTGGCCGAATGTCACTTCGCTTTTGGGCGTGTGTTTTCTTTAAATTAGCATAGGATTAACTTTGGTTTTAAACATTGATATATGATAGTGTACGCTTGTGATTCAGATAGTCCACAAGGAGGTGAGAACGATCCTTAACCAAGTGATCTAAGAAAAGGATAAGCCAGTTGTTATTTAGTCAAGGTTGGTATTAGTTAACGATTTGGGATTAAGTGTTTTATGATCTTTAATGATTAGAAGACTAATAGTACCTCTTGACTGAATATAGGTTCGAAGCTCGTGGACATTAATATGGTTTTGTAAGCAGGAGTGTACTCACATCACCCTAAATTATAGATCGGCGAAAAGTCGAAAAGCTAAAAGTTCGGCAATGGTTGCCACACGGGCACGTGAACGCACGTGTGGAAATTTTGATATGATGGTAGAGGCCACCATGAGCGATCTCATGGGCATAGGCTGTTCTAGGCCATGATGAGCCAAAATAGATCGTGTGGGCCCAATAGGCTCGTGGGCCCTACACGGGTAATTATCACGGACATGTGGAAAATATTGGACCTAGCTGTGTCATTCACATGGGTAAGGTCGTTTCTGGAATTTGTAGGCCACTCGGGCTTGTGGGCCCCATATGGGCCACATAATGGGCTTTGGCCCCAATTGTACTGTTTGATTACTAAAGGTTGCACGGGTCGCACGAGACGACTACGAACCGACTGATAGGTCAGTTGGCATACCTAGACCTCAAAAAGAGAAATAACCGTTATGCCCCTGTGGGGTAAAATATCTAAAATACCCCTATGTGATATGTGATTGATTATGTATGTCGTCTGATATGTATGTTTTGCATTCATATGTGATTTTATGCTGCATGGGGATGGGATCTTGGATTTGAAGGAAGTAATGGATCTGTTAGGGTCGCACAGGTCACACGAGACAATTGTGGATCCACCGTTAGCTTAAAGTCGCTTATGTGATTGGCAACTATGCTGCAATATTGGTTAGTGCCGCAACAGGTGCTAACATTAGGAGTGTAAGGATGAGTGGGTCGATTTAATCCCCACAAGAGTGTAGGGTTGGACAGGAGATAGAGTGCAGGGTTGGTTGGAGTTGTATGCATCATATATGCTAATTTTTTACACTATTATGGGCTAAGGCCTAACCGAGGCTATTATGAGCTAAGGCCTAAATTGCCACCGTTATTGTCATGGGCTTAGGCCAAGATTGATGTGTTGCATATTATCGTAGATGGGGTAGTGCACACTAAGTTTTTGTAAACTCACCCCTCTAATTAATTGTGCAAGTAATCCCTAGTGATAGACGGTTCGACGTATCGGAGGACTCAAAGGTGGCCACACTATGGACAGCTGAATTTTAGTACTTTAAATTACTTTTCTTTATTTATGTTTTCTTTTATTTGGGTTTTTGTTGTAATAAGGCCATTCTCTGGTTTTCATTTTAATTTTAGGATTTTATTATGTTTTGATTACTTAACTTCTAGTTTTAGGTCTCGGGTTTTAAAAAAAACGAAAACAATGTTTTACAAACCAAACGTAAGTACATAATTATTTTCAAAGGAAAGCTTCCACTGTAATTGAATAGTAAAAGTTTAATAACGATTATAAAGACTTGGTTTTTCATTAACAACGTATGGTTTTTAATCAATCCTTCATATACTAAAAGAAGTTAAACCTAGTGTTAAGTTTTCACTGAAATTTTTTTTAAAAACTAAGAACTCATCAAACGAAGCTTGTTTTGAAAATAAAAACTCATTTTGAAGGTACTGTTTAACCACGGAACGATCAAATGATTTCGAAGTTTTCCATCAACAATGAATTTTATATTTCACCCTTCAATGTGACGCGACTAGATTCAGCCATAATGTCTGGGCCGGGTTTGGGTGTTACATTTAGTGGTATCAGAGTCAAGTTGCAAAACTCGACTGTGAATTGGGCTTTATGGAATTGAAATATTTAAGTACTGTTTTCAAATAATTTTGAAGTATTTTGAAGAATTTTATTGTGTGGCACACTGAGTCTCCAGCACCGAAGAAGTAAGTTTTCTTAATACTGATATCTGTTTTAAACTGCTATACTATAGGTAGCTACTGTGCTGACTTGAGATGATAGAATATACTGAGATACTTTAGTTAGAGTAAAACTAAAAATCGTAGGAAACTGAGGCTGTAGTGAGCCTTCGATTGCGAAAACAAAATCCGAACTACTGCTTTTCGTAAGACATTTGCTTAATTACTGAAACTATAACTGATATGCATAAAAATTTCTAATTCAGATAATACGCAAAGCGATAATGAGCACTAGAGATACTCGTGGAATGGGTACAAGGGGTCGAGGCAGAGGCCATGAAATTGCTAGGGCTGGATCCTAACATTGAGGCTAGGGAGGCACCAGCTTCACCAGTAACTGAAACGGGGTCGTAAGATAGAGTAGCTTTGGACGACGCATTATCCCAAGTGATGTTGAGGATTCTGGAAAGGGTCTTGGGCCCAATACCGGTATTGAAGGCCGTGGGTCTATTTCAGAATGACTCTGGTCGAATGGAGTTGAGATCTTCAGGGGTATCACTAGAGTAGCCCCTAATGTGGCTAAATATTGGATGGAGGCCACAGAAAGAATAATGGATGACGTGGACTGCATACCCAAGCAAAAATTAAAAGGTGCAGTACCGTTGCTGCGAGAGGACGCTTATCACTGGTGGCTTACCGTGAAAGAGGGCACTCAGCCTAACTGGGCAACTTGGGAGTTCTTCAAATCTGCGTTCCAAGGGAAATATATGGGCGCAAGTTATGTGGATGCCCAGAGGATAGAATTCCTAAGCCTGACTCAGGGGGATAGATTTGTGGTGGAGTATGAGGCAGAGTTCCTACGACTTAGTCAATACGCTCAAGGGATGGTAGCAATAGATTATGAACATTGTGTTCATTTCGAGGATGGCCTCAGAGACAATCTTCGGGTATTGATAGCTCCGCAGAAGGAGTGAGATTTTACAGCATTGGTGGAGAAAGCAAAAATCGTTGAGGATATGAAGCGCATTGAGCGTCAAAACCGAGAAAGAGAAAGAGGCAAAATAAGAGGGATTCAAAGCCCTCCAATTCTATTTAGAGGCTTAAGAAACAGGCTAGAAGGGATGGGCCAGTCTAAGTTGGGCCCCCTGTTGCTGCTACTAGGTTACAGCCTTGTGCTGTTTTTGGAAAAGGCCATTTGGGTGAGTGCTAGAAGAGGACAGGAGCCTGTCTGAGTTGTGGATAGATGGAGCATCCTATTAGGGAATATCTTCGGAGGCCGGATCAGATGCAAGCTACAAGTAGAGGTAATGTACAGCCGCCAATGGGTGGTCAACAGCTGCCAAGTGGCCCTGGTCAAGCCAGGGGTGGAAACGGATTGGGACATGGTCGTGGAGCACCGAGCAGAGGTGCAGGACATGCTGAAGCGAGGTAGCCAGCTCTGGTTTATGCTGCTTGTCGTCGAGAGGATAGAGATGCCCCAGATGTGATTACCAATACGTTCTTTATCCATGAGGTACCTTTTACTACACTGATTGATATTGGGTCTACATATTCGTACATTCCATGCACTATGACTTAGACTTTGGGTGACGTGTTTGAAATTACTGTAAGTGAGGTTACTATGTTGAGTCCTTTAGGGCAGTCTGTGAAAGTGAACAAGCTATTTAGGGATGTGCCTTTAGTGGTTCAAGGGCATACTTTTATAGCAAATTTGATGGAACTGCCTTTTGGTGAATTCGATCTAATCTTGGGAATAAATTGGTTGGTGAAACATCAGGCAACTTTAGATTGTGCTGTAAAACGCATGGTACTGAAAACTATAGAGGATGAGGAAGTGGTGGTGATTGGGGAGCGTCGGGATTATTTGTCGAATGTAATTTTCGCATTAAGGGCTGAGAAATTGGTTTATAAATCTTGTAAGGCGTATTTAGTCTACATTAGTAATTCAGATTCTGAGGGTCCTACTGTAAGGATTTAAGAATGGTTAAAGAATTTCCTGATGTTTTTCTCGATGTCCTACCTAGGTTGCCTCCCAATTGAGAAGTTGAATTTATAATCGAGCTTCTACCTAGTACAGCTCTAGTGTCCATCGCCCCTTACAGAATAGCATCGAAGAAGCTAGAGGAACTTAAAGCTCAAATTCAAGACTTACTGGATCGAGGATTCATTTGACCTAGTGTGTCTCCGTGGGGAGCGCCAGTGTTATTTGTGAAAAAGAAGGATGGATCTATGCAAATGTGCTTAGATTATCAACAATTGAACAAGCTGACCATTAAGAATAAGTACCCTTTACCGAGGATAGATGATCTTTTTGACCAACTTCGAGGAGCCTTGGTTTTCTCCAAAATTGATGTCCGTTCAGGGTACCATCAATTAAGGGTTAAGGAGGCGGATGTTTACAAGACAACGTTTAGGACTCGTTATGGTCACTACGAGTTCTTTTTGATGCCGTTTGGGCTAACGAATGCACCAACAGCCTTTATGGATTTGATGAACCGAGTGTTCCAGCCCTATCTAGATTGGTTCCTGGTTGTGTTTATAAATGATATTCTTGTGTATTCGAAAACTGAAGATGAACATGATGCACACCTCCGCGTTGTTCTACAGATTCTGAGGGAGAAGTAACTTTATGCCAAATTCAGCAAGTGTGAGTTCTAGTTAAAAGAAGTTACTTTTTTAGGTCATGTGGTATCAGCGGAGGGGATTAGGGTGGATCCTTGAAAAATTGAAGTTGTGCTGGATAGGAAACCACCTAAGACTGTATCTGAGGTTTGAAGTTTTCTAGGTCTGGCAGGTACTATAGACGGTTTGTCGAAGGGTTTTCATTGATTACTGCACATCTGACTAAGTTACTGCATAAAAGGGCGTTGTTTAATTGGACTAATAAGCTGCAAGAAAGTTTTAAGAAACTTAAAAAGGTTTTGATTGAGGCCTCTGTCTTGATTCAGCCAGAGCCTGGGAAAGAGTTTACTATTTAAAGCGATGCATCACACGTTGGTTTGGGCTGTGTGTTGATGCAGGAGGGTAAGGTGGTCACATATGCGTCTTGTCAACTTAAGACCCATAAGGCGAATTACCTAACCCATGAATTGGAGTTGGCTGCGGTGGTATTCGCACTAAAAATTTGGAGACATTACTTATATGGGGAAAAGTGTATGATTTATATGGATCACAAAAGTCTCAAATACCTCCTTACTCAGAAGGAGCTAAACCTTAGGCAGCGTAGATGGATTGAACTGCTTAAGGATTATGATTGCACGATTGAATATCACCCTGGTAAAGCAAATGTGGTAGCCGACACACTGAGCCATAGGGCTATGTCTGATCTAAGGGCGATGTTTGCTTGCCTAGGTTTGTTTGACGATGGTAGTCTGTTGGCTGAACTTTAAGTTAAACCATTGTGGATTGAGCAGGTTAAAGGTAAACAGTTGATAGATGAGACGCTGGGTCCTCGATTCCGACAGGTTGAGAATGGGGAAACTTCAGATTTTGGGTTGAATAATGAAAGGACTGTGTTTTCGTAAGAGAGTTTGTGTACCAAGGGATACTGATTTAAGATAGTGTATGCTGTGAGAGGCGCATAGTAGTTCTTATGCTATACATCCTGGCAGGAATAAGATGTACCGAGACCTCCGTGAGTTATACTGGTGGCCAGGACTTAAACGCAAGGTTACTGAGTTTGTGAGTAAGTGTTTGACATGCCAGCAAGTCAAGGCGGAACATCAGTCACCTTTAGCGTTACTTCAGCCGGTTAAGATTCCACTTTGGAAATGGGAAAGGGTAACGATGGATTTTGTTAGTGGGCTACCCTTAACGCCTACTAAGAAGGATTCGATTTCGGTCATCGTAGATCGGCTAACCAAGTCAGCCAATTTTATACCGGTTCGTACTGATTATCCATTGTAAAAGTTGGCTAAGTTATACGTGGCTGAAATTGTAAGACTGCATAGGGTTCTAGTCTCCATAATATCTGACAGAGATCCTCATTTCACTTCTCGGTTTTGGAAGAAATGACACGAGGCACTGGGTACAAAGTTGGACTTTAGTACTGCATTCCATCCTCAGACAGACGGTCAGTCAGAGAGGGTAATTTAGATAGTGGAAGACATGTTAAAGGGTCATGTAATAGAGTTTCGAGGAAGTTGGGAAGACTACTTGCGGTTAGCAGAGTTTGCGTACAACAATAGCTATCAGACGAGCATACAGATGGCACCATATGAGGCATTATATGGCCATAGATGTCGTACTCCATCATGTTGGACTGAAATTGGTGAGCGGCGTGTTCTGGGCTCAAAGTTAGTTTTTGATACCGAGGACAAGGTTAAGTTAATACGAGATCAATTAAAAGCAGCTTCAGACAGAAAAGGTCGTATGCGGACTTGAAACGCAAAGAAATTGAGTATTTTGTGGGAGACTACGTTTTTCTTAAAGTCTCACCATGGAAGAAAATACTAAGGTTTTGACAGAAGGGAAAGTTAAGCCCTAGATTCATTGGGCCCTATCAGGTACTGAAGCATGTTAGACCGGTTGCCTATCAACTTGAGTTGCCTCCAGAGTTATATCGGATTCACAACATGTTCCATGTTTCAATGCTAAGGCATTACCACTCTGATCCCACGCATGTTATCTCGACCAAGACGATTGAGGTTAGGCCAGATCTTACTTTCGAGGAGGAACCCATGTAGATATTGGACTGCGATGTTAAGGTACTGAGAAGAAAATTAGTTCCACTGGTTAAAGTACTTTGGCACAACCACAATTCTAAGGAGGCCACGTGGGAGCCCGAGGAGGCGATGCGACAACAATACCCTCATCTGTTTTAACCAAGTAAATTTCAATGCCGAAATTTCTTTTTGTAGGAAGAGTTGTAACGTCCTAAATTCTGAACCTTTAATTTTTGTATGTGGTGACATAAAAGGCATGTTTGCATTGTTGGTTAAGTGATTTAGGAGTGTTTAGGAGTCTCTGTGAAGTCCTAGGTTCAAGCCTTGGCTTTTGGAAAATTTTTGTTTTTAGCACTTAAGGAAACCCTGACTTCAGTTGGTAAGCCTTTTAAATTTTGATGGGTAAAACATGACACAAGAAGAGCCTGTGACTTAGTGTTAGGTGGCGTGTTCTCTGTCTAAAGGGGACTGGGTTCGAGTCATTTTCTGCACAAAGGAGTATTTATTTTACTCCTTTACTGAGTAAGTAGTGTAGTTCGAAATGAATACTAATGAAGAGAGTTTGAATCAGTCTTAGAGAAATTTGATAAGGGATTTAGGGAGTTAATCTTGGAGGTTGGGAGAAAATCAAGGAAGAATTTGAATAGTGGGAGTGTTGGTGCCGTATAGGGTCTCTAGGTACACAAAGATTTTAGCTAAGGGAAGCAGGGGTTTTGTTCATTTTGGTTCCTAGCAAGTACTGCGTTTTTAGCTTTCAAGTACAGGTAATTATCACAGACACGTAACGCCCCAAACCGGCCCAGATGTTGTGGTCGAATCTGGCGTCTCACATAGAAGTTACGTTCGAAATTCGATTAAAGTTTAAAACTCCTTTTAATTGTAAATGTTATTTAATCAACTCATTTGTTTAAAATGATTCTTGATATCTGTTCAGTTACTTAAAACTCGCAGAAGTCTTTATTGTTGGAGTGAAAACATGTGAATATTTTTTAAAACAGTTATTAGTTTTGAAAACCCGACAAACTATTCTAACAGTTTGAAACGATAAAAAGAGCACAAATAAAGAAAGTTAAATCAAAACCCAAAATGGCCTTATTACATAAATGAAACACAAACAGAAAATTTAAACAAAACAAATCTAGTAAACAGAAGGCATGTGGGCACCTGGAGTCCCTCGCAGCTCCAAATCGTCTATGGCTGGGGATTACCTGCACATTAAAATAAAAGGTCAGTTTGCAAAAACTCATTGTGTACTCCCCAACAAAAATAGTGATCAGGCAAGCAGAACAAATTGGGCTGAAGCCCTATGTAGAAAACAGATCAGCTTGGGCCTTAGCCCTATACAGAACAGTGTGGGCTCAAGCCCATTATAGAATCGGAACAGAATGTGAATGCAATCCTAACCCAGTCCAACCACCACACCATCCGTACCAACCATCACACCATGTAGGGAATAACTCGACCCACTTAGCCAGCACACCAATACGCAATCATACTGCTAATAACAGAAAACGTGGCAAAGCTACCAGAATCAGAACACATGGCGAAGCCACTATTAACATAATTACATGGCATAGCCACTAGAACAGAGCTACCTCCAAATCATACCCAACCCCATGCAAAATGCCATGTCATACATATATAATGCGCATACAGAAGATCATACTCATCAGTCCACCTATTCCTTGGGGTATAATGGTCATTTAAGCAGTCAGGGGTAAAATGGTAATTTTACCCCTTAGCGGTATTTTGGTCATTAAGCAAGTTTTGGAGTCTCAGTATCTACTACAACCTCCTAAAAGGTCTGGTGTCGCTTTGAGCTATTCGGTTAACCTATATGATCAAAACAATGTTTATGGGCCCAAAACCCATATTGGGCGGCCCATTTAGCCCAGTCTCACATACAGCATCATGAATCACATAATCCAATCTAACAGCAAACACTTACCGAGTATTTTACCCGTATGGGCCTATAAACCCATTGGGGCCATTTCAGCCCATCGCGGCCCATAACAACCCAAGTGCATAGAAATGCACACGATAGCCTCCACAGACTTTTGCCCACGATTTGTGGGCTCGATTTGCCCCATGTGCGTTCACACGCTCAGGAGGCCTCGAATGTCAATGTTTCGGCATTTTGGCTTTTCAGCTTTTGACGATTTATACTATGGTAGGGTGTGGTTACACACCTTTCAATTCACAGTGATAACAGGATGGTGGACAGTTACACACCTTTCGTCTTTGATTCTCACGGATGGGGGTACGACTACACACTTGATAGCGAAACCGATTCAACACTCCCCCAGCCTCCAACCTATAATTGTTCCAATAAATAGTCAATCTTGCGCTAAATAGTGCTTAAGTACACTATATCTAAACAGCAATACTACATACCTTGACTGTGAGATAAATGATTTGTCCCTCTTAGATCGTTGATTAAAACAATCAACACCATTAATCGCCTCACTACATAATAACAACCTCCATCACTCAAGACTTAAATCCAAGAGTGACTTAATCCCACAACAATCGGCTACCAAAACAAATGATACCTTTACCTTAATAGAAAATTAGAGGAAAAAGCTTGATCGACTAGAAGTCCTTACACCCTTTGAAACAGCCTCTTGATAGAACACTTGCAGACTTGTAACATCCACACTAAACGATGAAGGGAGATAGCGAAAAGCCAAAAAAGGGGGGAAAGAAGAGATTGGCTACAAGGGAAATCCAGAAGAGATTAGCAAGAAGGAGTAGAGATAACTAGCTAGAGAAAGAACTAAGAAGCAAACGGCAAGATGGGAGTGGATAGGGTTGATTTCAGCCAACTAGAAGAAAAGGTAAATGAAAAGGAAATGATTAGAAAAAGAGGGGAGAAAGAAGAAATGAATTCGGCTAGCAAGGCAAGAAATAGACCAAAGAAAAATGATAGAATGTTCGGTCTAGTCTTCAAGAAAATAGAAAAGAATTACTTGGGAAGAAAGCTGCGGCACAGTAGAACCAAAGAAACGAAACAATATGCCCTTAGTGAGTTTGTGCCAAACTCGATAGCACCCAAAAGCCGAAATGAAACAATGACGTTGGAAAAATAATCCCGGGAAACTGAAGGAAAATTTGGCTCCTATACACAAATTGCCGAAATGAACCTAGTGAATTCCCTTTTGCCGAATTTGCATATACCAATTGCACCATTCGGCTACAACTCCCACAACCCCAAATGAAATGCTCCACAATTTTTTCCACCGATAACTCTCATTGATCTCCTTCAACTTCTCATTTGAATTATTTCAAATTCTCAAGACCAAGTCAAATTTTCCACCTTTTACCAAGTCCACCTTGATAGAGTTTGCAACCACTCCACCTCTTGTCGCCTTTATGAAGCAAAATAAATACCTTTTGCTTACAAGGGGATTCAAACACACATCCCTTCCCATGCTTGTGGCGTCATTAGCCACTCCACCAGAGGCTCATTTTTGTTATGAAACAAACACAACTAATTATAAACCTACACACCAACGTCTAGATACTCTTAAGAACAAAAATTAAAAAAATTTGCCAAGGGTCTAACTTAAACCCAGGCTTCCTAAAAACCCCCCAAACACACCCAAAACATTAAGCCAACATGCCAAACAATCATTTATGTCAAATCATGCAAAAATTACAACCCCTATATTTTTTGGGCGTTACAACTCTACCCTCGTTAAAAAAATTTCGGTCTCAAAATTTACCTGGACAGAATAAGTGAGGGTATTAATGTCGCATCGCCTCTTCAGGCTCCCACGTGGCTTCCTCTGTACCCTGATTACGCCAGAGCTCCTTGACTAAAAGAACAGACTTCTTCCTTAATACTTTAACATCATGATCTCCTCAACTGGCACTATGTGTGATGGATCGAAACGGTAACGCCTCAGTAAGGAGACGTAGAGCACATCGTGAATCTGGTCTGATTCAGGAGGCAGTTCAAGCTGATATGCTACTGGACCTACACATTTCAAAACTCGATAGGGCCTACTAAACTGAGGGCTTATCTTACCCATCCAACCAAATTTTAAAATCTTTTTCCAAGATGAAACATTTAGAAATACTAAATCTCCCATAGAGTTTGTAGAACAACTTGAAGATGTGCGTCATGATCCTCATCAGTTCTCGAATATACCAGAATATCGTCTATAAAGATAACCAAAAATCGGTCCAGATAGGCTTGGAATACCCAGTTCATGAGGTCCTTAAAAGTTGCTGATGCATTCGTAAGCCCGAACGGCATTACTTGGAACTCGAAGTGCCTATACCAAGTCCTAAATGCGGTCTTGTACACATCAGCCTTCTTGACTCTCAGTTGATGGTACCCAAAACGAAGGTCGATCTTGGAGAATACCGATGCCCCCTAAGCTTATCAAAAAGGTCATCAATCCTTGGCAGGGGGTACTTGTTCTTGATAGTCAGCTTGTTCAACTGACAGTAATCAATACACATGTGCATAGTTCCATCTTTTTTCTTAACGAATAATACCAGTACTCCTTACGGAGACACACTCAGTTGGATAAATCCTCGGTTCAGATGCTCTTGGATTTGTGCCTTTAACTCTACAAGCTCCTTCGGTGCCATCCTCTAAGGAGCGATGGACACCAGAGCTGTCCCAGATAGCAACTATTTCCAAATTTGACCTCACGACTCGGAGGCAACCTAGTAAGTTCATCAGGAAAAACATCCAAAAACTTCTTAACAATTCTAACATCTCTTACCGAAGAAACTTTAGAATCAAACGCGCTAACATATGCTAGATACGCTTCGCAACGCTTGCGAACTAGTTTCTCAGACCCCTAATACTGAGATGACATTAGACAAATAATCTATTCGCTCCTCTATCACCACTACCTCCTCATCATCAGTAGTCCTCAACACCATTCGCTTAGAAGCATAATTCAAATTTGCACGATGTTTCACTAGCCAGTCCATACCCAACATAAGGTTAAACTCTCCAAATGGTAATTCCATCAAATCCGCTGGAAAAAATATACCCTGAACTTCTAGAGGCACGTCTCTAAACAATTTGTCTACCCTAACAGACTGTCCTAGTAGACTTAACATAGACATCTCACTAGCAGTATTCTCAAACTGGATACCCAACATCTCAGACACATTACATGCAACATATGCGTGCATAGACCCGATATCAATCAAAGCAGTATATGGCATATCATGAATAAAAAATGTACTAGTTATGACGTTAGGGGCATCGGCATCCTCTCAGCGACGAGTAGCATAGACTAAAGCTAGCTGTCGCACCTCAGTATTACCAGCAGCTCTGCCCGGTGCTCCACGGCTACGTCCATTACCATTTTCACCCCTGGCCTAGCCACGGCCTCTCGGTGGCTGCTGACCACCTCTCACTGGCTGTATAACCCTCTACTCTACAGCTTGCATCTATACTGGCCTCTGAGGGCAATCCCTAACCCGATGCTCCTTAGACCCACATCTAAAGCATGCACCAGTACGCTTCCAACACTCACCTTGGTGAGTCCTCCCACAATTCTCACAAGCTTGCGGTCTAACCATAGTCACCAGAACTACTTGAACCAGCCCATCAAATCTGGCCTTCTTAACAAGCCTTCCTGAAGAACCCGAGGGCCCTGAATCCCTTCTAAACTTGACCCTATCCTTCTCGTGATTTTGACCCTCAGAGTGCTTTACATCCTCAGCTATTTTTGCTTTTTCAACAAGGGCAGCAAAATCACCTCCCTCTATAGAGTTATCAGCACTCATAGCTCATCCCTAGGACCATCCTCAAACCGCACACTGTGCTCATAATCAGTTGTGACAATCCCACTAGCATATCGACTTAACCTCAAAAACTTCGCCTCATACTCTGCCACAGACTGATTCCCCTAGGTCAGACTCAGGAATTCCTTCCTTTAGGCATCCACATAACTCGCCCCGACATACTTCCCTTGAAAGGCTGCCTTGAAGAAATCCCACATTAAACGATCAACCGGTGTACCATCTCTCACTGTGAACCACCATTGATAGGCCTTGTCACGCAGTAAAGACATTGCCCCTTTTAGTTTCTGCTCCATCGAGCAGTCTAGGTCGTCCATTATTCGCTCATTGGCCTCTATCCAGTTCTCAGCCACATTCGGGGCTACACCACCAGAAAAATCTCTGCTCCATTGGCCCGAAGTCGATCAAAAATTGATCCACAGCCCACGGACCCAGTAATCGCTCCAGCTACTCTCTCTAACACTCGGAGCATTGCTTGGGATAAGGCATCATCCCCCGCAGCTCGATCCTAAGACCCCGTCTTAGTCACTAGTGACGATGGTGCCACCCTAGTAGGCATATGACCCGATGCTAAAGATTCAGCCCCAACACTACGTCGGCCTCGAGCACCCCTTCCACGTGCACCTCTTGTGCTCATATCGATATTGCGTATTATCTATTGTTAGAAGTCTTATGCATCAGTTCGTAATTCCAGTTTTTATTAACAAATTTTTATGACAAATTAGTAGTTTAATGTTTTGTTTTCGCAGATCGGAATCTAGCTACAGTCTTCAGTCTTCTACAGTTTTCAGTTTTCCTACAGTCTCAGTTTACCCTAACTACAAAGTTTCAATACTGTACTAATTTTTATAGTAGTCTCTCAGTATCATAGTTTAGTCTATATCCGAAAATAATATCAGAGAACTTAAAGATTTAGTGCCGGAGATTCGGTGTGCGACACTTCCAGTATCAACATTCAAAAACAACCAAACTCACTCAAAAAAAATTTCTTTTTAAAGATCAAGGTTTAGAAAAAATTCTAGAAACCCATTTAAGAAAATTTCCAAAGAAATCAAATTTTCAAAACAATCTACATCATAAAAATCAATTTTAAGGGAAGATTTTAAAACCCATACCACAGCCGAGTTTTGCAACTTGGCTCTGATACACTAAATGTAACACCCCAAACTGGCCCAGACGTTATGGCCAAATCTGGCGTGTCACATAGAAGTTACATTAGAAATTCAATTAAAGTTTAAAACTCCTTTTAATTGTAAATGTCATTTAATCAACTCATTTGTTTAAAACTATTCTTGATATATGTTCAGTTATTTAAAACTCGCGGAAGTCTTTATTGCTGGAGTGAAAATGTGAGAATATTTTTGAAAACAGTAATTAGTTTTCAAAACCAGATAAACTATTCTAACAGTTTGAAACGATAAAAACAGCACAAATAAAGAAATTTAAATCAAAACCCAAAATGGCCTTATTCCATAAATGAAACCAAAACAAAAAATTTAAACAAAACAAATCCAGCAAACAGAAGGCATGTGGCCACCCCCGTCCCTCGCAGCTCCAAATTGTCTATGGTTGGGGATTACCTGTACATTAAAATAAAAGGTGAGTTTGCAAACACTCAGTGTATACTCCCCCACTGAAACAGTGATCAGACATGCAGAACAAATAGGGCCAAAGCCCTATGCAAAAAACAGATCAGCTTGGTCCTTACCCTATACAAAATAGTGTGGGCTCAAGCCCATTACAGAATCGGAACAAAATGTGAATGCAATCTCAACCCAGTCCAACCATCATACCACCCGTACCAACCATCACACCATGTGGGGAATATGTAACACCCTAAATTTGGGCCTAGAACAATTGGGCTTTGAGTCTGAGTTCGGATGGAAGACAGCCTAGGTAATTTAGAAGTTTAAATATTACTTTTATGATTAGAAAAAAAATTAAATTAAATTATTATTGATAAAATATTTCTATTATTATTACTGATGTTTTAAAATTTTTTTTGAAAATTATAATTATTATTAGATAAAATTATTATTATTATTATTTATTTTTTTAAAAAAATTATTATAAAATTATTGTTATTAATTTGGTGTTTAAATAAATTTGGAATGTTTTATAGTGCGAGAAAAAGTCTGGGGTTCGATCCAAGACTCTAGCAAAAAATAAAATTTTGCTTCTTTAGGAAATCTGGGCTTAAGGCCTTATAAATAGATGGGGTTAATTTTAGTCACAAGAGAGCCTTTGGTCTAGTGGCTTGAGGCGCTAGGTTGATGGGGGAGTGCCTAAGTTCAAGGCATGGTGCGCGCAAGAGGTGTTGTTTTTTTTAATTATTCAGGTTGCGGTTAAAATAGGGGTTAAAAGGAGTTGCGAGCATAAACCAGCACAAGGAGCACCTGTGGCGCAGTGGCAACAGCGTACTGGGCACGCGGAGAGGGGACAGGTTCAAGTTCTTGCGCGGGCGAATTCTGTTTTATTTTTTTAAAATGGATTAGAACTGAAGCGGATAAGGGTTATAAATTATTGCGCCTGTATTATATCGAGAATGAAGACGCGTCCCAGTGGCCAGCAGCATATGTGGTTGCCTAGAGGTCCCGGGTTCGAGCTGCTTGGTGCGTGCGAAGAGCTACGTTTTTGCTGGACGCGTGGCAGAGTGTTGGAGCTGGACCGAAACTCTACCAGTAGCAGGAGGAGTCGGCTGAGTAGTGGAGAGTTTGAATAAAATTCAAACATTGAATTTGGCCAAGAATCAAGGAGCAATTAAAGGAATTTAAAAGGGATGGGGGCTTAATTAAAGGAATTTGAAATAGATGAGGAGAAGGTGTTGGCCGAATATAGGGCAGCTTGGAGTGCAGATTCAGATATAGGTAATTAAGTACCGAATAGTTCTTTTAATTTTGGCTTTTATAAATTATTTCCCTTTTTGTTCATCTTTTCTTCATCAATAATAACCGAACATATCTTCTTCTACTCTTCTTTTCATTTAGCCAAAATTGGCTTTCGTGCAAACGGTTCCTATTTCTACTATTTTAGTTTATATTTTCTTTGGCTCTTTTGTTCTTTTTTTTTCCTTTTTTTTCCACTCAAAAGCCGAAGCAACCTTCTCTTTTTACCTTTCTTTCTCCAAAGCAAAATCCTATATTAACTTTTTCTTTTGTTATTCTTCCCATAATAGTCGATTATGGGGTCCCTTTTCTTATAATTAAAGTCACAACTTGCATCCCTTTGATCCATTCGAATATTTCTTCTTCCTCTTTACTTATAAATTTTAGAAGCCAAAACCAATTCACCACAGTCGATTACCATAGTAAACAAGATCACTTCTTCTCGTCTCGTCTATTGAAAAGCTGAAACTTACAAGTCTCTTATCTCTCTGTCGCATAATCTACGATAGATCTGTGTTTAGACTGGTGGACGTGGATTCTCTTTTCTAGCGAGGCTAGTCAACAAACGTTGGGTAAGTGACCTTCTTCTTTGTTAATAGAAAACTGAAACCCCTAACTCTTAAAGGTGACTATCGTTTGGGGCTGCAAACTCTATAGATCTTATTATTATTCGAGGTGTTATGTGTAAATGTAGATTAAAGGCTGTCAATCAAGGAGCTTTGGAAGGCTAGGACCATTCGGATGACTAGATTTGGACTTAGTCACCAGTTTCGGCAAAGGTAAGTGTTTTAGGGCCATTAAGGATGTTGGCCAAATATGTATGTGGGGATATTGATGCACATTTGATTTGGTTTTAGATATTAATGTGATCTAAATGAATGTAGGATTGATTTGGAGCAGATATCGTCACAGGTAGAATCGCAAACAGGTGTGTGTATTGAACACCCTCCGTAGTTTAATTCGACAAAAGCTGAAATGCCGAAGTTCTGGCATTACGTGGGCTTGTGAGCGTGCGAATGCTCACAAGTTAGTTGGATCTCGATGGATCTATAATCGCGAATAGCAAGTTAGTTGGGTGCGCGATTTCGTGCGTCTCGGTAAGTTGGGCCTCGATGGGCCAAATGTGGGCCCAATGGGCTTTGGAGCCCATATGGGTAAAAGTGGGCATTATTGGTAATCTGATAGACTGTAGGGTCAAAACTACTAAAACTGATAACCGAACATGAAACTTGGACTAATTGGGCTTAAGTTGCTTGTGGACACTGTAGGGCCCATTAGGGGGTTTTAGGGCCCAGTAACTAAGCTAAATAAACTACTGTGACGACAAATGAATTAGTAGTGACTGTATTATGCATGAAAACCCTAAAAACAGATAAAATTACTGAAATACCCTAATAGGTGGAAAATTACCATTTTACCCCTAGGTACAAAATGACCGTTATACCCCTAAGGCAAAATTTGACTGAAATGCATGACTGTCTGTTTTTGATATGTATGCCATGTTATATTTATTTGTTGCATGGGTTGGACTATTGATCGAGGAAGTGTGAGTGGCACTGCCACGTTTACTAAAAAGGGGCTATGCCTCGTATCACTGAAAGGGGCCTTGCCTCGTTATACTGTTAGTGGCTTAGCCACGTTATCTGAGCAGCCATGCTACGACTGTGGTGTGCGAGCTGGGTGGGTCGAGTTATTCCCTACATGGTGTGCTGGTTGGTACGGGTGGTGTGTAGCGGTTGGGTGGGTTGAGTAGTCTCCCCACATATTATGGGCTTGAGTTCATACTGATTATATGTTCTATTTCTATATTGGGCCTATGGGTTGTACTGTTATCTGTATTGTAACTAAATAGGGCTTTGGCCCAGATTACTGTATCTGAATAGGGCTTCAGCCCAATAATTGAGCACTGAATAAGGCTTCGGCCCAGTTGACACTGAGACTGGTTAGGGCTTAGGCCCAGTGGGCTTGAGCTGACTTGGGCTTTAGATGGTCTTTCTGCACACACTGAGTTTTCAAAACTCACCTCTTTTTCCTTCCATCCTTGCAGGTGAGCCCTAGTTGTGGACTTGGAGCTGGGAGGGATTCAGAGTGGCCACGAAGACTGCTTTTCTGGTTTTAAAGTTGATTATTTCACTATTTTATTTAATTGCTTTATTTTCAATGTGGGTTTGTAATAAGTCCTCTCTTATTTTTTTTATTTTGGGTTTTTAATTATTTAAATAGTTATTAGCTTAAGTAGGATATTGTTTAAATCATTTTGAAATCGGTTAGCTCTAAGGAACTTTTTTATAAAAGTTACATGTTTTCATGATATCAAGATAATAGAGCAAAGCTTCCGCAACGTAAATGTTTTCATAAATAAATATTTTAAATCGACTCAAACTTAATTTGTTGTTCGTGGACAAGTCATAAGGTTAAAATGTGGCAATGGGTGTGTGCATGTCTAGGATTGGATCTAGGAAGAGCTTGGTACTTAAGCAGTCTAAATGACTCACCTCCTCTTCTCTTGAATCCTACCTGGTGCGTAGTATCCATTCACTTTAAGCCATAACAAAGAAGGTCTGATTTTTCGATACTTAAACTGTTTTAAAAATAACATGTTTCTGTAACTACAAAGGTTTACAAGCTTTCAAAATTTTCTGTAAGATTTTACAGAGTTGTTAATAATGTTTTGAAAAGGGAAATGATTATTCACGTTTTGGAAAAAAATAAACACAATCTAAGGCTTTATACAAGTTTAACGGTAAAAGGTTCTAAACATTAAGAAAGGTTTTCAACGAAAACATGGCTTTTGAAAAACACTTCAATGTGACACACCAGACTTGGCCGTAACGTTTGGGCTGGGTTTGGGGTGTTACAGAATAACCCGACCCACCCAGCCAGTACACCAATACGCAGTCATATTGCTAATAACAGATAACGTGGCAAAGCCACCAGAATCAGAACACGTGGTGAAGCCACTATTAACAGAATTACGTGGCATAGCCACTAGAACAGAGCTACCTCCAAATCATACCCAACCCCATGCAGAATGTCATGTCATACATATATAATGCCCATACAAAAGACCATACTCATCACTCTACCTATTCCTTAGGGTATAATGGTCATTTAAGCAGTCAGGGGTAAAATGGTAATTTTATCCCTCAAGGGTATTTTGTTCATTAACAAAGTTTTGAAGTTTAGATATCTAATACGACCTTCTAAAAGGTATTACGACGCTTTGAGTGACTCGGTTAACCTATATGATCAAAACAGTGTTTATGGGCCCAAAACCCATATTGGGCCCACACAATTGTATGGCCCATTTAGCCCAGTTTCATATACAGCATCACGAATCACATAATCCAATCTAACAGCAAGCACTTACCGAATATTTTACCCATATGGGCCAGTAAGCCCATTGGGCCCATTTCTGCCAATCGCGGCCCATAATGGCCCAAGTGCACAGAAATGCACACAATAGCCTCCATCGACTTTCAACCACGATTTGTGGGCTCAATTTTTTCCACATGCATTCACACAGTCGTGAGCCCTCGAATACTGACATTTTGGCATTTAGGCTTTTCAGCTATTGTCGATTTATACTATGGTATGGTGTGGTTACACACCTTTCGATTCACACTGATAACAGGATGGTGGACAATTACACACCTTTCGTCTTTGATTCTCACGGATAGGTGTACGACTACACACTTAATAGCGAAACCGATTCAACACTCCACCAGCCTCCAACCTATAATTGTTCCAATAAATAGTCAATCTTGCGTTAAATAGTGCTTAAGTACAATATATCTAAACGGCAATACTACATACCTTGACAGTGAGATAAACGATTTGTCCCACTTAGATTGTTGATTAAAACAATCAATACCACTGATTGCCTCACTGCATAAGAACAACCTCCATTACTCAAGACTTAAATCCAAGAGTGACTTAATCCCACAATAATCGGCTACCAAAACAAATGATACCTTTGCCTTAACAGACAATTAGAGGAAAAAGCTTGATCGGCTGGAAATTCTTGCACCCCTTGAAACAGCCTCTTGATAAAACACTTGCAGACTTGTAACGTCCACACTAAACGATGAAGAGAGACAGAAAAGCCAGAAAATGGGAAAGAAAAGTTCAGCTACAAGGGAAATCCAAAAGAGATTAGCAAGAAGGAGTAGAGATAACTGGCTAGAGAAAGAACTGAGAAGCAAATAGCAATATGGGAGTGGAATAGGGTTGATTTTGGCCAACTAGAAGAAAAGGTAAATAAAAAGAAAAAGATTAGAAGAAAAGAGGAGAAAGAAGAAATGAATTCGGCTAGCAAGGCAAGAAATAGACCAAAGTAAAATGATAGAATGTTCGGTCCAGTCTTCGAGAAAATTGAAAAGAATTAGGAGGGAAGAAAGATGCAGCATAGTAGAACCAAAGAAACGAAAGGATATGCCCTTAGTGAGTTTGTGCCAAACTCGATAGCACCCAAAAGCCAAAATGAAACAAAGACGTTGGAAAAACAATCCTGAAAATCTGATGGAAAATTCAGCTCCTAGACACAAATTGCCGAAATGAGCCCAGTGAATTCCCTTTTCCCAAATTTGCATATACGAATTGCACCATTCGGCTACAACTCTCACAACCCCAAATCCCTTGAAATGCTCCACAATTTTCTCCACTGATAACTCTCATTGATCTCCTCCAACTTCTCATTTGAATTAGATTCAAATTCATAAGACCAAGTCAAATTATCGACCTTTTACCAAGTCCACAACAACCTTGATAGGGTTTGCAAACAATCCACATCTTGCCGCCCTTATGAAGCAAAATAAATACATTTTGCTTGCAAGGGGATTCGAACACACATCCCTTCCCATGCTTGTGACGTCATTAGCCATTCCACCCGAGGCTCATTTATGTTATGAAACAAACACAACTAATTATAAACCTACACACCAACGTTCAGATACTCTTAAGAACAAAAATTAAAAAATTTTGCCAAGGGTCAGACTTGAACCCAAGCTTCCTAAAAACCTACAAACACAACCTAAACATCAAGCCAAAATGCCAAACAAGCATTTATGTCAAATCATTCAAAAATTACAACCTCTATATTTTGGGGCGTTACAGGACATGTTGGAAATACTGGACTTGGTTGTGTCGTTCACATGCCTAAGGTCATTTCTGGAATTTGTGGGCCACACGGACATGTGGGCCCCACATGGGCTACATAATGGGCTTTGGGCCCAATTGCACTAGTTGATTGCTAAAGGTTGCAAGGGTCGCACGAAACGACTGTAAACCTACTGATGGGTCGGTAGGCATTCCTAGACCTCGAAAAGAGAAATGACTGTTATGCCCCTGTGGGGTAAAATGTCTAAAATACCCCTATGTGATATGTGATTGATTATATATGCCATCTGATTAGTATGTTTTGCATTCATGTGTGATTTTATGCTGCATGGGGATGGTATCTTAGATTTCAAGGAAGTAATGGATCTGTCAAGGTCGCACGTGTTACACGAGATGACTGTAGATCCACTATTGGCTTAAAGCCGCTTATGTGATTGGCAGCTTTGCTGCGATATTAGTTAGTGCCGCAACCGGTGCTAACATTGGGAGTGTAGGGATGGGTGGGTCAATTTAATCCCCACAAGAGTGTAGGGTTGGACAGGAGATGGAGTGCAGGGTTGGTTGGAGTTGTATGCATCATATATGCTAATTTCTGACACTATTATGGGCTAAGGCCCAACCGAGGCTATTACGGGCTAAGGCCTAAATTGCCACCGTTATTGTAATGGGCTTAGGCCTAGATTGATATGTTGCATGTTATCGTTGATGGGGTAATGCACACTAAGTTTTCGTCAACTCACCTCTCTGATTTATTGTGCAGGTAATCCCTAGTGATAGACGGTTGGACGTATCGGAGGATCAGAGGTGGCCACACTATGGACAGTTGAATTTTAGTACTTTAAATTACTTTTCTTTATTTACATTTTATTTTATTTGGGTTTTTGTTGTAATAAGGCCATTCTCTGGTTTTCATTTTAATTTCAGGATTTTATTACATTTTGATTACTTAACTTCTAGTTTTAGGTCTTGGGTTTAAAAAAAAAAAAAGAAAATAATGTTTTACAAACCAAACGTAAGTACACAAATGTTCTAAAAGGAAAGCTTCTGTTGTAATTGAATAGCGAAAGTTAATAACGATTATAAAGACTAGGTTTTTCGTTAACAACTTATGGTTTTTAATCAATCCTTCATATACTAAAAGAAGTTGAACCTAGTGTTAAGTTTTCACTGACAATTGTTTTAAAAACTAAGAACTCATCAAACGAAGCTTGTTTTGAAAATAGAAACCCGTTTTAAAGGTATTGTTTAACCACAGAATAATTAAAAGATTTCGAGGTTTTCCGAAAACATCAAATTATATGTTTCACCCTTTAATGTGACGCCACCAGATTCGGCCATAACGTTTGGGCCGAGTTTGGGGTGTTACAAGATTCGTCATAATTTTCATTGATGACATTCTGATATAGTCACGAGACGAGTCAAAGCATGCTGGGCATTTGAGAATTGTGTTGCAAATTCTGTGTGATAAATAAGTGTTTGCCAAATTTAGCAAATGTAAATTTTGGTTCTGAGAAGTCGGTTTTCTAGGACACATTGTATCAGTCTATGGTATTAGAGTTGATCCGAGAAATATTTTAGCAGTTATTGACAGGAAACCTCTGAGAAACGTATCTGATGTTAGAAGTTTTTTGGGATTAGCTGGTTATTACAGAAGGTTCGTCAAGGGATTTTCGATAATTGTGACACCAATGATGCAACTACTATAGAAAGATGTGAAATTTGAATGGTCTGAGAAATGTCAGCAGAGTTTCAATCAATTGAAAACATTGTTGACTGAGGCACCAGTTCTAGTCTAGCCTACATCTGGTAAAGACTTTGTGATTTTCGATGATGCATCTTTGAATGGTTTAGGCTGTGTTTTGATGCAGGAAGGCAAATTAATAGCTTATGCTTCCAGAAAAATAAAGTCACATGAAAAGAATTATCTGACACATGACTTAGAGTTGGCAACTATTATGTTTGCATTGAAAATTTGGCAACATCATTTATACGGTGAAACGTGTCATATATTTACTGATCATAAGACTTTGAAGTATCTGATATCATAGAAAGATTTCAATCTAAGACAGCACAAGTGGCTCGAACCATTGAAAGATTATGATTTGATCATTGATAATCATCCAGCTAAAGCGACTGTAGTTATTGATGCTCTGAGTAGAAAGTATTTATTTTCTTTGCAAGCGATAAATACGCGACTAAGATTATCTGATGATGGTTCAATCTTAGCCAAGTTAAAAGCTAAATTGACATTTTTACAATAGATCTGTGAAGCTCAGAAGTTTGATGACGAGTTGCTAGCCAAACAGACATAGTGAGTCAACTTCTGATTCAGAATTTCAGGTTGGACCCGATGATTGCTTATACTTTATAGGTAGAATTTGTGTACCGAAGAATCCAAAACTCATTCAGAAAATCTTGCACAAAGCTCATAGTGGTAGCTTGTCTGTTCATCGAGAAGTAATAAGATGTACAGTGATTTGAAACAAATGTACTGCTGGTGGCCAGTAACGAAACATGTGATTTCTGATTATGTATTGAAATGTTCAGTATGTCAGCCAGTTAAAGCTAAACATCAGGTACCTTCTAGATTATTGCAGCTAGTGATGATACCAAAATGGAAATGGGATCGAGTTACAATGGACTTCGTACCGGGTTTACCCCTGTCTCTGAAAAAAGAAAGATGCAATTTGGATTGTCGTTGACCGTTTGGTGAAATCTGTGCATTTTATTCTAGTACATACAAATTATTCCCTCAAGAAATTAGTTGAATTATATATTTTTGAGATCATCAGATTGCACAAGGTGCCAGTTTCTATTATCTCAAATAAGGATCCACGGTTTACATCACAATTTTGGAAAAAGTTACAGGAAGCTCTAGGTACGCGGATGCTTTTTGGCACTGCATTCCATCCTCAGACCAAAAACCAATCCAAACAAGTAATTCAAATACTTAAAGATATGCTTTGTTGTTATGTGTTAGAGTTCAAAGGTAATTGGGAGAAAAATATACCTTTGGTTGAATTCACGTATAATAATAGTTATCAATCGAGCATAAATATAGCACAATATGAAGCTTTGTATGTCGTCAATGCTAAACACCGTTATATTGGTCTGAGCTCAATGAGAAAAAGATTCACAGGGTTGATTTGATTTAAGAGAATGAAGAAAAAGTAAAAGTGATTCGGGATAGTTTAAAAGTAGCTTCAGATCGACAGAAATCATATGCAGATCTTAAACATAAAGATATTGAATTTCAAGTTGGCGATAGAGTATTCCTAAAGGTATCGCCCTAAAAGAAAGTTCTTCATTTTAATCACAAAGGAAAGCTAAGTCTGCGATTTATCATACTGTATTAGACTATTGAAAGAATCGAACCAGTAGTGTATCTATTAGCTTTACCGTCAGAGTTAGAAAATATTCATAACGTGTTTTACGTATCTATGTTACGACGGTACCAATCTGACCCTTCACATATTATCTCACCTGCGAATGTTGAGATTCAATCTGATATGTCGTACAATGAGGAACCGATCAGAACTCTGGCTCGAGGGATTCAAGAATTGAGAAATAAGAGCATAACTTTAGTAAAGGTTCTTTAGCAATGACACGGGATAGAGGAAGCCACCTGAGAACCCCAGGAAGCTATGAGAAAGTGATATCCGAACCTCTTTCTAGTAAGATTTTCAGGGACGAAAATTCCTTATAAGGGGAGAGTTGTAACAGCCCATTTTAGTGAAATCGAAATAGTGGTTTTGGGACCACAAATCCGATGTCAAAATATTTATTTTATTTTTATTTTATTGTCTATAGCATGATTGTAGTACCGTATAAAAATTTTGTTAATAAATTTTACCGTTTACATGTTTAATTTGATAAAAAGGAATAAATCACGTAAAGTGCAAAAGTTGAGTTCTTGTAACACCCTAAACCCGGCCCAGACGTTATGGCTGAATCAAGTGGTGTCACATAACACGGTAACTTGCACCAATCCGATCCATTGAAATATTTAAGCTAGAAATTTGTTTAATGATAAAATCCATTTGAACCTTTGCTTGTTTTAGAAGTTTAGGTGAGCTAGTTAAAAACTTTAATTTTAGGAAAAAAGCCCATGTTTAAGAAAATTAATAATTTAATGACGTTGATTTAGAAAACATGGTTAAGTTTTAAGAAACCCATAACTCAATAGTAAGCATAAATAAAAAAATCTCAATCTACATTTGTTCCGGAGATGATAGGCCTTATTACAACCCAAATAAAAAGAAATAATCAAAGGTAAAGAAATTCCAAACTATTTAAAAATTCTAATGAACTTGTAGTGTGGCCACCTCCAAGTCCTCTCCCACGTCGAGCCACCTACTGAAGGTCACCTGAAATATTAAAAAGAGGGAGTGAGTTTTGAAACTCAGTGTGTACGACCCTCAATAGTCAAATCAACATGCAATTTATCACATTGGGCCTAAGCCCTATCAATATCGGTGGTCTTGAGCCTTAGCCTACAATGACCTCAATTGAGCCTTAGCCCATATCACATCAGTATCACATGAATGCAATGTTCCCATCTTAATCCAACCCTGTACTATAATTCCCTTCTAACCCTACACTCCTGTGGGGATATAAATATCAACTCACCCATCCCTACACTCCAATGGTAGCACCGGTTGCGACACTACTCAATCGTTGTAGCAAGGCTGCTAATCATATAATGGGCTTAAAGCCACCGGTGGATCCACGGTCATCAAGCGACTATGCGATCCTCACATATCTTCCTCCGTACCATCAAACCCCCCCAAGTGCAACATACATCTCATGAATGCAACATACACATTTCCACACATTAAGCACCTAGGGGATTTTGCTCCTTTATACAATGAGGCATCTCAGTCATTTCATTCAGTACTTCTACCTTACAAGGGTATTCCAGTAATTCTACCCTACAGGGGTATTTCAGTAAATCCTACCCTATAGGGGTATTTCGGTAAACCCTACCCTACAGGGGTATTTCAGTAATTCTTAACATTACAGGTTTTAATTACGAACTTTGGCCCATCAACAAGTCCTCGTTGGCTAAAGTGAATAGACATTATGCACCAGGTAGGATTCCAGAGAAGAGGAGGTGGGTCACTAGGACCGCTTAAGTACCAAGCTCTCCCTAGATCCAATCCTAGACATGCATATGCCCATTGCCACACTCTAACCTTATGACTTGTCCATAGACATGCTTGATTAATCAATTAAGTTTTATGCTGCTTAAGAATTCATCAGAACTAGGCCTAGAGTCCACTATAAAACCCTAGCAAGTCTACATGTTTTCCTAAAGTCACATATGGCCCATTAAGCCCAGCCATATAGATATGGCCCATTAGGCCCAATAAAAAATATACAGCCCATCAGGCCCAATCATGTTCAAATCATTCAACCATCGATATCAACTCATCATTTGCTATCACTTATCAATTTTTCCTGATTTGGGCCAACGAGCCCGTCGAGCCCATTTAGCCCATTCTAGCCCAGTTGGCCAAACAGTGGCTCAAGACCATGAGATCGCTCTCTTGGCCTTGGTAGCCATAACGGTGTCTCCACACGACTGTTCGCATGCTCGTATGGTTTTCGGTGCCAACCTTTCAGATTTTTAACTTTTCGGCATTTCGACTTTTCGGGATTTCAGCTTTTGTCGATTTGTTGTGTGTGCAATGTATGTACACACCTGGTAAATGAGACGTGTTACACTATCCTCAGCCTTGAACCTACAACCAATGCCAACCTCCAATCAATCACACACTTAACCACAATATTTACCAAAAACTGAAGCATTACGATAACCTTACCGTGTGCCACAAGTCCAAATAGCCCTTCCTTAGCTACTAATCACAAATATCCCCTAGATCTGCATTAATCTTAATCATTAAAGACAAAATATTAGGTGACTTGTATCCAACTTAAGTCACCCTTTTCCTCACCAAAGACCATTCGGCCAACTTAACCCAAAATAAGGAACACTTACCCAAAATTTGAAATGTATGGATAGCTTTTCGGTAGAGATATGGAGACCCAAGCTTGAATCGAATTCTCCACTAAGTACCACTCGATTTCTTCTCCCAAAAGGAAGAGTATTCGGCCAACTCTAACTAAGAATGACAAGATCTATTTGGGGTGACAAAATAAGGTACAATCGGCTTTTGGGGCAAGGAATAGATTGACTTTTGATTTAGGGAGTGTAGATATCCACTTAAGAGCGAAATAACTACTTGAGTTAAAGGTAGAACAAGAAGATATCGGCACAAAGGAATAGAAGTTTTCGGCTTTTTAGCACAAGTGAGAAAAGAATGATAGACAAAAGAACTTGGGAAAAGAAGATTCGACAGAAACAACAAAGAAGAAAGGTGAAGAAAACGGCACCTATAACCCTATTTGCTAGCACTCGGTTTGGCAGAACAAAAGAAACCCTTCAAAGGGAATTCGGTACCCTTAAATAAACCCAAAGCTGAAACTAGCCTCCCCATAGTCCCAATCGGCTCCACCTCTTCCTCTCACCAATCTCCTATTTTTTCTCTATTATCCTCACCTTAAATTTCTCTCCTAAATACTCCCTTTCAGAGTCCACTCCAGTGCCACTACCATCCCTCCAAAGTGCAAAAAATAAAGGCCCCAAATAACACCACTCTAAGCCTCGAACCTTGGATCTCTTTACCTAATAGTGACGCCACATACAGCTCCCTAAGTGGTGATCCTTTGCCACTGGGCCACTGGCCCATTTATGCCTTTCTTCCCCTTAATTTGTTTAAAAGGCCTAATACTTGAGATTAAGGTTCCTTTAAGGCAAAAATTAAATTTTTCCCTATGGCCTATCTTAACCCTGAGACTTCAAAGAACCCTTGTAATAACTTAAAATTAATATTCTAATAGTGCTAATCATACATATCAACTTCAACACACAAAATTAAAAGTTTTGAGATTTTAGGGCGTTACAACTTTAGTATCTACAAGTATTAAATAGCTATAAAACCTTAAAATATGAGTCCTTATATGGTGATTAGACCATTAATGGAAATAGTGCATGTACATGGCTTGGCATTAGTGAAATTTTTAATGTTTTTAAAGGTTATAATAGTAATTTGGTAAATAATTAATAAACTAAATAAAACAAAAGCAATATATCATCTATTTACTTTCTTCAATCAGAAATCAAAAGGAAACAAAGCCATGGAAGCTTGAACATTTAGCTCTTCTTGTTTAGCTTGCACGTGAGTTTTGCTCATCCTGTTTTTAATGATTTTTATGTTTTCAGGATTGTTGTAGCTTAATCTAGCTAGCCTAGGGACTAATTTGTAAAGCCGTTAAAAGGATAAGGTTTTTCCATGAATGAAGGGTAGGGTTTTTCCATGAATGAATCTGTATGATTTTTGATGTTTTATGAAAGAATATGGTTAGTTGCTGTGTAACGCCCCAAAATTTCTATTTTTGATTCAGTGAAAGTGTGACATAAATATCTGTCTACTTCAGTGGTTAAGTGTTCTTGGTGTGTCTGAAAGGTCCCAAGATCAAGCCGTACCTTGGGAAGTTTTTAATATTTTTCGGAATTAAGCCTGACCCTTGGTGAGTAGGCTTATATTTATTTGTGTGCTTATTGACATCAAAATGGGCCTGCTAGTCTGGTGGTTAAATGGAGTGTTAGTCTGTTGATGGTCAGCTGTTCGAATCCCTGTGCAGGCAAGGGTGTTATCTTTTTATTTGCTTTTCTGATGGAGTCTTATGGAAGTCAGTTTCTAAGAGGTTAGATGGTAATAGGTTAGCGGAGAGAAGATTTAGGGATTTATGGGAGATAGTTAAGGGCTTTAGTGAATTAACAAATTTGATTTTTATTTCTTTTCAAAAATTTAGTTTATTTTTCCCCAAATTTTGGCATATCTTTCCTCCCATTCCCTTTTGCCAGATTTTGTCTCTCCAACATCCTCTCTTTCAATTTTTTTCTGATTCGTCTTTTTTCTGTTCAACGTTTGGCTACATTCGTTTGGTAAGTTGGTAGTTGTTTTGCGAGTAAGAGTCATTCTTTTTAAAAACACCGTTCGGCTTTGTTATATTTTTTATTAATGTTGGGCGTATTACAATAATAGGAAATCGTTTGGAACGGGGTTCTTTTTCTACAGAATTTTAGTCTAGTTCGTTTGGGGCTTCGAGGTAAGTGTTGTATGTTTGAATTGGAAGTACTATTGGTCTTGTGATTTCATGCAAATCGTTAATTAAGACTAATGTTAGTGATGGATTGGTCAATTTTTAGGTACTGTTCGTCTCGAGAGTGGTTTTAGCATCAAACGATACCAGGCGTGTACCCAAAACGCAGAAAATAGGATTCTACAAAAAGCAGAAAAGCTAGTCTGTCGACTCTAAACAGACATGTGGTCGCCCGTGTGGTAGGCCGTGTGCAATTAAACAACCATGTGATTGACAAAGGCCAAGCCGTGTGCTGGACACAGCCGTGTGATGGTCAACTGTGGCCATGTGCGACACACGGGCTAAACCAAATTAGGCCGTATAGGCCACACAGGTGTGTGGCTTTCTGGACCAAGCCGTGTGATTTACACTGGCCAAGGCCAATCTAGGCGTGTGAGACACTCAGGCATGTAGGCCCACACAGGCAAGCCACATGGGCGTGTGGACCCATTTATCTGAAATGTTTCCTAGGGTTACATGAGTCGTCCCAAACGATTGTGAGCCCAATGTAGGATTGGTAAGGGGTAATTAAATCCTAGTTTCTATGACTTGTACGACTAATATTGTGTTCTGAGCATGTTGTTACCATGCATATCTGACTGATTTGATTCGTATAATTGTATATGATAATCATATGTGCCTACCATTATCCGTATAATAGCATGATGAGCATGATATACTGCATGTTTGTACTGTTTCTATTTTGATGTTGGGGTGGGATGTTATTTATTGGAGGAAGTCTTTTGAAAGGCATTATGCCTATTATATGGCAGCTCAGCTGCAATGTATCTGATATGTACCACATTCGGTACAGCATGGTGTGTAGGGCTGGGTGGGTGTTTTAAACCCCTAGTGTGTAGGGATGGACAGAGATGGTGTATAGAGACTGGGGGTAGGATTTTGATTCTGTTTTGACTATATTTCTGTATATGTTTCTGATATGGTGTAATGCCCTAATTTTTGGGATTTCTCGAGTTTAGTGTGATTTTGGGTGAAGTTGTGAAAATTGTGTGTTCTGATTGTTGAATGTATGTTTGAGCATGTTAGTGGGCCTTTAGGAGGCCCAAACTCCGGTTAAAACTCGATAAAAAGGTCAAAGTATGTTTTCAGTGAAAGAAGGAGCTGAAGCAAGAGGGCTCTTAAGAAAGACTGGGTAAAATGTGTCACAAAAGGAGCCTTGGCAAAGTGGTAAGGTGGCGCCACTAAGCTCCTAAAAAAGTGGCGCCTAAGAGGTGTATGAGGTCCAAGGTACGAGTTGTAAGGTAAGCATAAAGTCTTTTTATTTTTGTGTGCATGTGTGGTAAGTGTTGGCACTCAAGTGGGACTCCGTCATGAAGAGTTTAAACTGTTCAAGAGAATGAAACAAGGAGTGATTTAAAGACATTTGAATTTGAAGAGTAGTGGCCGGCCATAGGATTTTGTGTTAGTGCAATTTTGGCAAACAACTCAGGTTAGTATTTCGGCATTTTAAGTGTAGTTGTGCCGATTTCCCTTGAGATCTTTTTGAGCATTTTTGTGCCGTTTAGGGTATAGCATCTAGGGTTTTCTTTTTGGAAAGTTTTGTCATTCTTTTCTTTGACCTAAAAGCCGAAAACTCCCATTCCCTAAACCTCATTGCTGATTGCACCAGTTGACTGAAGCCACTCTTCTTTTCTTCTTCTATTCTTCTTCTTCCTCACTTTTCACACCTTGAATCTATTCCATCCCCTTTTCAAACCCTTCTAAGCCGAATCAAATCCACTCTTTTCCATCTCACCATCAACCACTGTCGACAAGTACTTAACCGAAACTCCTACCATAGTTGAATACCCATTGGCCGAAAACACACCACTGCCAAATGTTTTTTTGACCGAGACACAACCCTTCTTTCTTTTCTAACCACCACCAAACCGAAACACTACTCCTTCATCTCTTTATTCTATCGTTTGGTCCCCTTTAACCCCTTGCTAAAGTCGACAATAGCATCTACATAGATCCTAAAGCTGAATCTCTTAGATCCTTTTTCCTTCATAATGTTTGGGAGTAGATCTAGCATAGATCTAGTTAGTGGAAGCGTGGAAACAATATTCTTCAAGTAGAAACACTGGTAAGTGGTTTAAACTCTGAGTACATTCGTTTTCTTGACACTTAGGGAGGGGCCGAAACCTCTATATGCTTTAGAAGGTAGTCGACATGGCCTATTAGTGTTCTAATGCTATATTTTGGTTCTTTTGTGCATTGGATAGCGAAGAAGGTGATCAAGCGGGGAGTTGAAGGCTACGATCCATCCAGATTTAGATCTAAGGAGATCTAAGTCGACAAGGTAAGAATTTTGTGGCCATTGAAGGCGTGGCCAATTATGGTAAGGCATCTTAGCGTTGGTTTTCGTAGTCTCATTGGCTAATCAATTAAGTGTTGGATTGTAGGAGTTATCGCGTAGGGATTTCACCGGTAGTAACGCAAACAGGTGTGTGTATCGAACACCCTTTATCGTTCAAATCGGCAAAAGCCGAAAAGCCGAAATGCCAAAGTTCTGGCATTTCGAGGGCTTGTGAGTGTGCAAACACTCTCAAGTCTATAGGAGTATGATGAACCTAAAATCGCTACTGGTAGGTGAGATGAGTGCGAAATTTCGAGCACTTTGGTATGTTGGGCCTTGGTAGGCTGAATGTGGGCCCAATGGGCCTTTGGGCCCGTTTGGGTGGAAAAGGGCTTTGAGATTGTTATGACGGATTATAGACTTAAAAACTGCTAAAACGAGTAACTGATTATGAATTAGGGTTTAAATGGGCCTAATGGGCTAAATGACATGATAGGGCTCATTAGGGGTTTTAGGGCTTAAAAGCTAAGACTATTAAACTGAGTTAACTGAACTTCTGTAACAGCTACTGGATTAGTAGAGACTGTAATAAACATAAAAACTGTAATAAGAGAGCAAAATTACTGAAATACCCCTTAGGGTGCGAAATTACTGTTATACCCCTAAGGTTAATTCTGTATGAAATGCATGCTATTCTGTTTCTGTAAGTTATATGTCACAACATGTATACTTACTGCATGGGATATGGGTTATATTGATGGAGGAAGTGTTCTGGCGGCCTCGCCACATATATCTATTCTGGTGGCTTTGCCACATTATCTATATCTGGTGACTCTGTCACAATATTTGAGCAGCAATGCTGCGACTGTGGTGTGTTGGCTGGTACGGGTGGTGTGTAGCGGTTAGATGGGTCGAGTAGTCTCCCCACATGATATGGGTTTGCATGCATACTGATATTCTGTACTGTTCTGTTCTGGGCCTATGGGCCATACTGCTATCTGAATAGGGCTATAGCCCAGTATCTGTTATCTGAATAGGGCTCCTGCCTAGTATCTGACTGAGCTTGGATTGGGCTTAGGCCCAATGGGCTTGAGTTGACTTGGGCTATGGATGAGCTTCTGCACACACTGAGTTTTCCAAACTCACCCTTTTCCATTCCATCTTTGCAGGTAAGCCCTAGTTCGTGGACTTGGATGCTGGGAGGGATTCAGAGTGGCCACGAAAAGTAAACTCGATTTTAAATTGGTTTATTATTCTATATTTTAATTACTCGTTTTATTTTCGTTTTGGGTTGTAATAAGGCCGTTTTAACTTTGCTATTTGGGATTTTATTTTTCTTTGTTATGCATGATTTACTACAACTATAATGATACACATTTTCCAAAATTAAATAACTGTTTTCATAACCAACCTTGCAACTCAATCGGCTAAACACGGTAACAATAAAAAAAGGAATCGATTAACAAATGGGTAGAGAGTAAGTCGATTATCCAATTAATCGGGAATTTCTAAAACTAAAGTATTACTTTACAAAACTCACCAATGACTTAGTAACTAGCAGCGTGACTTAGTATAGGTCATGTAGCACGCCGGATTTGGCCATAACGTCCAAGCCGAGTTTGGGGTGTTACATTTAGTGGTATCAGAGCCCGATTGCAACAACTCAGCTGTGGATCGGGTCCAAAAGACTTCTAAAATTTTTAAGCTCAAAAAGGATACTTTTGGAAAAATTGGATTTTCTGTTTTAAAAGTGATCTTTTTTCAAACTTGTCTTGTCTAAAATTAATATGTTTTGAGAAATCGATTTTAAAATGTCTAAATCTTTATGAATTTTTCTAGAATCTGATAATTCGAGAGGTGGCACACTGAAGCCCCGGCACCGAGTCTGTAAGTATTTTTCTGCCCTAAATATTATTTTGTACTGAAAACGATACTGTAGATAATACTGAGCCTTAGATATAATACTATAGATAAGGTAGTATTAAGGCTACAAACTGAGACTGTAGGGTAAACTAAATCCTAGGAAACTGAGACAGTAGTTAGACTACGATTGAGCGAGAACAACTTTTGAAACTGTATCTATTTATAAAATATTCTGTAATAAGAACTGAAACATTAAACTAATGTTATAAAATTCGTAAACCAGATAATCGATATGAGTACGAGAGCTGCTCGTGGACGAGGCCGTGGACGAGGTCGAGTTAGTACTCAAGCTGGATCTTCGTCTTCTAGGCACATGCCAGCTGAGGAAGTGCGAGCTCCGCCAGCGACGGAGACTGGATCTTATGATAGGGCGGTAGGGGACGACGCTCTGTCCCAAGCCATGCTGAGGGTGTTAGAGAGGGTTGCTGGAGCAAGCATTGGAACTGTGGCTAGAGGGTCTATTTCTGAGCGACTCCGGGCTAACGGAGCTGAGGTTTTCAGGGGCATATCTAGAGTAGCCCCAAATGTGGCTGAGTACTGGTTGGAAGCCACGGAGCGGATAATAGACGACCTAGACTGCTCAATGGAGCAAAAATTGAAAGGTGCAATGTCGTTGCTGCGAGACAACGCATATCAGTGGTGGATCACCGTAAGAGAGGGTACCTCCGCTGATGGGGTAACTTGGGAACTGTTTTAGAAGTCCTTTAAGGCAAAATATGTTGGAGCTAGCTATGTGGATGCACGTAAGAAGGAATTCCTGAACCTGACCCAAGGCAGTAAGACCGTTGCTGAATATGAGGCAGAGTTTATGCGATTGAGCCGGTATGCTAGTGGTATTGTTTCCACTGATTATGAGCGCTGTGTTCATTTCGAGGATGGTCTCAAAGATGAGTTGAGGGTGCTGATAGCTCCGCAGAGGGAGCGCAACTTTGCTGCACTGGTAGAGAAGGCTAAGATAGCCGAGGAAGTGAAGCGAGCTGAATGACAGAATCGCGATAGGGATCGCAATCGTTTTAAGAGATATTCTGAACCATCGGGTACTGCAAACAGGAACTTTTATAATGGAAGAACCAGTTCGAGCTCAGCCTGTGCAAGGAGGACTACCATCGCCAAGGGGCCATGGTCAAGGTAGAGGAGGCAACGGTAATGGACATGGTCATGGAGGACCTGGCAGGGGCACTGGTAATGCTGCGGCTCGTCAGCCAGCCTTGGTGTATGCTGCTCGCCGTCGAGAGGAAGGTTATGCACCTGATGTTATAACTGGTATGTTCTTAATATCTAGTATGCCATATACTGCTTTGATTGACGTGGGTTCAACACATTCATATGTCGCTTGTGAGATTTCTGGGTCGTTGGGTGTGCACTCTGAGGAGACTGTGAGTGGGGTAACTGTGATTAGTCCTTTAGGTCACTCTATCATGGTAGATAAACTCTTTAGGGATGTGCCTTTAGAGACTTAAGGTAGGATATTTCCGGGAGACTTAATGGAACTACCTTTTAGGGAATTTGATCTGATACTGGGCATGGACTGGTTAACTAAGCACAAAGCGACTCTGGATTGTGCAGCTAAGAGGATGATATTGAGAACAACCGAGGGTGAGGAGGTGATGGTTATTGGGGAGCGAAGGGACTATTTGTCCAATGTGGTTTCTGCCTTAAGGGCTGAAAAGTTGATTCGCAAAGGTTGCGAAGCATATTTGGCAGTTGTGAGTCAAACTGAATCTAAAAGAGTGACAGTAGAGACAGTTAGAACTGTTAATGAGTTTCAAGATGTTTTTCCTGAGGAGCTTCCTAGATTACCTCCTAACTGAGAAGTTGAGTTTGGGATCGATCTATTGCCTGGAACAGCTCCAGTGTCCATTGCGCCTTATAGAATGGCACCAAAAGAGCTAGTGGAACTGAAAGCTCAGATTCAAGAACTATTAGATAAGGGCTTCATTAGACCGAGTGTGTCTCCATGGGGAGCACCAGTGCTGTTTGTGAAAAAAAGGATGGAACGATGCGTATGTGCATCGATTATCGCCAGTTGAACAAACTGACGATAAAGAATAAGTACCCTCTACCGAGAATAGACGACTTATTTGATCAGCTTAGAGGAGCTTCGGTGTTTTCCAAGATTGATCTCCGGTCTGGATACCATCAACTAAGGGTGAAGGAGGTGGATGTTCACAAGACGGCATTTAGAACTCGATATGGTCACTACGAGTTTTTGGTTATGCCATTTGGATTGACGAATGCACCTGCAGCTTTTATGGATTTAATGAACCGAGTGTTCCAGCCATACTTGGATTGATTCGTGGTCATCTTTATCAACGATATATTGGTGTATTCAGAAACCGAGAAGAAGCATGATGAGCATCTTCGAGTGGTTCTGCAAATTTTGAGAGAAAAGCAACTGTGTGCGAAATTTAGTAAATGTGAATTCTGGCTGCGAGAAGTGACTTTTCTGGGTCATGTTGTTTCTGTTGAGGGGATTAGGGTAGATCCTCGCAAGATTGAGGCAGTTCTGGACTGGAAGTCGCCAAGGTCAGTATTGGAAATTCGTAGTTTTCTGGGCTTGGCAGGTTATTACAGAAGGTTTGTTGAGGGGTTTTCGTTAATCGCGGCACCATTGACAAAATTGTTAAGGAAGGGAGTAGCATTTATATGGACTAAGAGGCAGCAAGAAGCATTTGACAAACTGAAAAAGGTGTTGACTGAGGCGCCGATGTTGATTCAGCCAGAATCTGGAAAGGACTTCACTGTATATAGCGATGCTTCGCATGTGGGGCTAGGTTGTGTATTGATGCAAAAAGGTAAGGTAGTCGCTTATGCTTTGTGACAACTCAAGCCTCACGAAGCAAATTACCCTACGAATGACTTGGAGTTGGCAGCGGTGGTATTTGCATTAAAAATCTGGAGACACTACCTTTATGGAGAAAAGTGTATTATATACACTGACCATAAAAGTCTCAAATATCTGTTGACTCAAAAAGAGTTGAATCTTAGGCAACGAAGATGGATAAAGTTGCTTAAGGATTATGACTGTTCGATCGAGTACCACCCAGGCAAGGCTAACGTAGTGGCTGATGCGCTGAGCCGAAGAACTGTTGCTAAACTAAAGGCTATGTTTGCTCGTTTAAGTTTGTTTGACGATAGGAGTTTATTAGCAGAATTACAAGTGAGACCATATTGGACCGAGAAAATTAAAGAGTTACAGTTGAAGGATGATTCGTTGATTCCTTGATTTTAGCATGTCAAAAATGGTGAGAGTGAGGATTTTCGATTGAATTCTGATGGAGTTCTTTGCTTTCGTGGAAGAGTTTGCATTCCTAAGGACTCTGATTTGAGAAAGTTGATCTTCAATGAGGCTCATAGTGGACCATGTGTTATGCCCCTAGAGGTAATAAGTTATATCGAGATCTGCGAGAGGCGTACTGGTGGCATAGACTTAAGCGTGAGGTGACTGAATTCGTTGGGAAATGTCTGACGTGCCAGCAAGTTAAGGCTGAGCACCAACTGCCTTTTGGATTGTTGTAGCCAGTGAAGATTCTGCAGTGGAAATGGGAAAGAGTAACGATGGATTTTGTAAGTGGGTTGCCTTGGACACCTTCAAAGAAAGACTCTGTTTGGGTAATTGTGGATATATTGACGAAGTCTGCTCATTTTATACCGGTTAAAACTGATTACTCGCTTCAAAAGTTGGCCAAGTTGTACGTGGCTGAGATAGTGCGGTTGCATGGGGTGTTGGTTTCGATAATTTTCGATCGAGATCCTAGATTTACATCTCAATTTTGGTAGAAGTTGCATGAGGTGTTGGGAACGTGATTGGACTTCAGTATTGCATTTCACCCTTAGACAGATGGTCAGTCTTAGAAGGTCATCCAAGTGTTGGAAGACATGTTGAGAGGATATGTTATCGACTTTCGTGGTAGTTGGGAAGATTATTTACCATTGGCAGAATTTGCATACAACAACAGTTATCAAGCAAGTATTCAGATGGCTACATACGAGGCACTTTATGAGCGAAGATGTCGTACTCCTACATGTTGGGCAGAGTTGGGAGAGCGTCAAGTTCTTGGACCAGAGCTAGTGACAGATACAGAGAGCAAGGTTAAACTAATTCGTGACCGGTTAAGAGAAGCATCTGATAGGCAAAAGTCATATGCTGACCTTAAGCGCAAGGAAATTGAGTTTGCTGTTGGAGATATGGTATTTCTAAAGGTTTCGCCATGGAAGGAGATCTTGAGGTTTGGTAAAAAGGGCAAGTTAAGTCTGCGGTTTATTGGGCCTTATCGGATTCTCAAGCGGATTGGGCCAGTAGCATATCAGTTGGAGTTGCCAGCAGAGTTGGATCATGTTCACGACATTTTTCACGTATCCATGTTAAGACGGTATCAGTCGGATCCTTCGCATATTGTACCAGTGAAGGAGATTGCAGTAAATGCTAATTTGACCTTCGAGGAGGAACCTATGCAAATCTTGGATCGTGAAGTCAAAATCTTGAAGAAGAAGACAGTTCCATTGGTAAAGGTGCTATGGAGCAACCATGGAAGAGAAGAAGCTACGTGGAAGCCAGAAGAGACCATGCATCAACAATATCCTCAGTTATTTGGATCAGGTAAATTTCGAGGCCGAAATTTCTTTAAAGGGGTAGAGTTGTAACTCACTGATTTTCGGGATTTCTCGGGTTTAGTGTGATTTTGGGTGAAGTTGTAAAAATTGTGTGTTCTGATTGTTGAATGTGTGTTTAAGTATGTTAGTGGGCCTTTAGAAGGCCCAAACTCCAGTTAAAACTCGATAAAAATGTCAAAGTATGTTTTAACTGAAAGACGGAGCTAGAGCAGGAGGGCTCTTGAGAAAGACTGGGTAAAATGTCTCACAAAAGGAGCCTTGGCAAAGTGGTAAGGTGGCACCACTAAGCTCCTAAAAGAGTGGCGCGTAAGAGGTGTATGAGGTCCAAGGTACGAGTTGTAAGGTAAGCATAAAGTCTTTTTATTTTTGTGTGCATGTGTGGTAAGTGTTGGCACTCAAGTGGGACTCCGTCATGAAGAGTTTAAACTGTTCAAGAGAATGAAACAAGGAGTGATTTAGAGACATTTGAATTTGAAGAGTAGTGGCCGGCCATAGGACTTTGTGTTAGTGCAATTTCGGCAAACAACTCAGGTTAGTATTTCGGCATTTTGAGTGTAGTTGTGCCGATTTCCCTAGAGATCTTTTTGAGCATTTTTTTGCCGTTTAGGGTATAGCATCTAGGGTTTTCTTTTTGGCAAGTTTTTTCATTCTTTTCTTTGACCTAAAAGCCGAAAACTCCCATTCCCTAAACCTCATTACCGATTGCACCTGTTGATCGAAGCCACTCTTCTTTTCTTCTTCCATTCTTCTTCTTCCTCACTTCTCACACCTTGAATCGATTCCATCCCCTTTTCAAACCCTTCTAATCCGAATCAAATCCACTCTTTTCTATCTCACCATCAACCTCTGTCGACAAGTACTTGACCGAAACTCCTACCACAGCCGAATACCCTTCGGCCAAAAACACACCACTGCCGAATGTTCTTTTGATCGAGACACAAGCCTTCTTCTTTCCTAACCATCACCAAACCGAAACACTACTCCTTCATCTCTTTATTCTATTGTTTGGTCCCCTTTAACCCCTTGGTAAAGTCGACAATAGCATCTAAATAGATCCTAAAGCTGAATCTCTTAGATCCTTTTTCCTTCATAATGTTTTGGAGTAGATCTAGCATAGATCTAGTTAGTGGAAGCATGGAAACAATATTCTTCAAGTAGAAACACTGGTAAGTGGTTTAAACTCTGAGTACATTCATTTTCTTGACACTTAGGGAGGGGCCGAAACCTCTATATGCTTTGGGAGGTAGTCGACATGGCCTATTAGTGTTCTAATGCTATATTTCGGTTCTTTTGTGCGTTGGATAGCGAAGAAGGTGATCAAGCGAGGAGTTGAAGGCTACGATCCATCCAGATCTAGATCTAAGGAGATCTAAGTTGACAAGGTAAGAATTTTGTGGCCATTGAAGGTGTGGCCGATTATGGTAAAGGATCTTAGCGTTGGTTTTCGTAGTCTCGTTGGCTAATCAATTAAATGTTGGATTGTAGGAGTTATCGCGTAGGGGATTTCACCGGTAGTAACGCAAACAAGTGTGTGTATCGAACACCCTTCATCGTTCAAATCGGCAAAAGCTGAAATGCCGAAATGCCAAAGTTCTGGCATTTCGAGGACTTGTGAGCGTGCAAACGCTCTCAAGTTGATAGGAGTATATGAATCTGAAATCGCTACTGGTAGGTGAGATGAGTGCGAAATTTCGAGCACTTTGGTATGTTGGGCCTTGGTGGGCTGAATGTGGGCCCAATGGGCTTTTGGGCCCATTTAGGTGAAAAAGGGCTTTGAGATTGTTATGACGGACTATAGACTTAAAAACTGTTAAAACGAGTAACTGATTATGAATTAGGGTTTAAATGGGCCTAATGGGCTAAATGACATGATAGGGCTCATTAGGGGTTTTATAACGGCTACTGGATTTGTAGAGACTGTAATAAACATAAAAACTGTAATAAGGGAGCAAAATTACTGAAATACCCCTTAGGGTGCGAAATTACTATTATACCCCTAAGGTTAATTCTGGATGAAATGCATGCTATTCTGTTTCTGTATGTTATATGTCATAACATGTATAGCTGCTACATGGGATATGGGTTATATTGATGGAGGAAGTGTTCTGGTGGCCTCGCCACATATATCTATTCTGGTGGCTTTGCCACATTATCTGTATCTGGTGACTCTGTCACAATATCTGAGCAGCAATGCTGCGATTGTGGTGTGTGGGCTGTGTGGGTCGAGTTATTCCCCATATGGTGTGTTGGCTGGTATGGGTGGTGTGTAGCGGTTGGGTGGGTCGAGTAGTCTCCCCACATGATATGGATTTGCATGTATACTGATATTTTGTACTGTTCTGTTCTGGGCTTATGGGCCATACTGCTATCTGAATAGGGCTACGGCCCAGTATCTGTTATCTGAATAGGGCTTCGGCCCAGTATCTAACTGAGACTGGATTGGGCTTAGGCCCAATGGGCTTGAGTTGACTTGGGCTATGGATGGGCTTCTGCACACACTGAGTTTTCCAAACTCACCCTTTTCCATTCCATCTTTGCAGGTGAGCCCTAGTTCGTGGACTTAGATGCTGGGAGGGATTCAAAGTGGCCACGAAAACTAAACTTGATTTTAAACTGGTTTATTATTCTATATTTTAATTACTCGTTTTATTTTCGTTATGGGTTGTAATAAGGCCGCTTTAACTTTGCTATTTGGGATTTTATTTTTCTTTGTTATGCATGATTTACTACAACTATAATGATACACATTTTCCAAAATTAAACAACTATTTTCATAACCAACCTTGCAACTCAATCGGCTAAACACGGTAACAACAAAAAAAGGTATCGATTAACAAATGGGTAGAGAGTAAGTTGATTATCCAATAAATCGGAAATTTCTAAAACCAAAGTATTACTTTACAAAACTCACCAACAGACTTAGTAACTAGGCAGCGTGACTTAGTATAGGTGATGTAGCACGCCGAATTTGGCCATAACGTCCAGGCCGGGTTTGGGGTGTTACATATGGGCTAAGGCTTGAATATGCATCTAAATCTGAATCTGTAACGGGGTAAGGCCCAAATCTAAATCTACATCCGTAATGGGCTTGGCCCAAATCTATGACTGACTGAATCTAATGTTCTTATTGTGTGTGCTTGTTTATTTCTATAGGGATTACACACTAAGTTTACGAAAACTCACCCATTCTATTTAATTTGTACAAGTAATCCCCAGACTTAGACGGATCGGTGCAGCGGAGACTCGACGATGACCACCATTTTAAAAACTATGTTACTTTTGTTTTATGCTTTAATTTAATTTGTTGGGTTATTTTTGTAATTTGGACTCATGGGCTGTTTTGCTTTAATTTTGGTTTTTATTTCCTTTTATGGATTTTATAACTGCGAAACTCAACAAAATCACGATTTCACCTAAATTCAATGGTTTCAAAAGCTTCCGCGATTAAAATGAGTTTTAATCAAATTGAATAAACGAATAATCATTTTTTAAATTAATAAGAGATAAATAAGGGTAAATAAACTGAAATGTTTTCTCTTGATGACTTAGTTTTCAAAATCCAATCCATGTGACATTGTCAGATTCGGCCATAATGTCTAGGCCGGGTTTGGGGTGTTACATTTAGTGGTATCAAAGTCAAGTTACAAAACTCGGTTGTGAATTTTGGGTTCCAAATTTTTGAATTTTAAGAAATGCTTTTTGAATGATTTGAAATATTTTAACTGAGTATGTGGTACACCGAGTCTCCGACACCGATCCTGTAAGTTTTCTGTAATTTTTGGATAAAACTGTTATGATACGAATAGTTATTTCTGAAACACTTTAGTTAGTGTACTCTAAGACTATAGTAAAACTAATAGAGATTGAGACTTACGACAAAAAACTCCGAACTTCTAATACTGCTTTACAGAAAACATCTATTAATAAATACTGAAACTATAACTAATACATAAAATTCTTAATGTAAATAAAACTTCAAATTATGATGAGCGCACAAGGTATCCGTGGACGTGGTGCTCGAGGCTGCAGGAGAGGCCATAGAGGGGCTCGAGATAAGTCCTCATATTTGGGCAGTATTGTAACACCCCTATCCCGTAACCATAGCCAGAATAGGAAGAGGTGTTACCAGAAACTAGGAATCGGATCAGGACAAAAAAAATTTTAAACATTTTCTTGAATAAAGATCGTTAATTTACTAATTACTATACATAATCAAAGTTCGAATTTAAGACTTACACAAGTAAGTTCCATAAGATGCCACATTCGCGTGATTTATAAATAAAAGTCATAATATCATTTTTGCTTAGCATCTATCCTATACATGCCATAAGCTAAGTCTGATCACATGATTACCACAATAGTAGATAGTCTGACAAAGTGTTGACGATCCCCGAGCTCGTAGATGGAGTTAAAAATCTATAAAAACACAGAAACCAAACAAACAGAGTAAGCTTTCATAAGCTTAGTAAGTCTTAAGTAAAACAAGTAACTTTAATGAATTAAAGACATTTATCTCATATACAATATCACATAGCTACCACATATACTTCCATAATAATGTCCAAAATAGTTGAATATTCACAAGCACACAATGCACACTTTGCATACAATTTCAAATAACTTCGTTCATATATCATAGAAAAAGAAAATTTCATCTGTGCACATAATATCTCACATTGGCCGAATGTACCATCATTATATATATATATATATATATATATATATTGTCACTTATTTACTTATGCATCATATCATACATTAAGATTCTATCCCAATCAAATTCACAATTTGGTACATAATACGTACCTGAGACAATTAAACTCAAACAACAATTTATCATTCAACTTTTCACTTAAGCCATTTTCTAGTTATATTATCTTTTGGCCGAATGCATATTATCAAATGTAACTTATTTAACATGATAATTTCACTTGAATCGAAACTCATATAACATGATTAAATCAATTACTTTCACATAGCATTCACACATAGACCGAATGTATCACGATCACATTTATAGTTCTAACACTCTTTCAAAATTGCTTCACTTTATACACTTACAATTCAACCCAAATCAAATTTCAAATATGAGTACATGATACATACCTGGCCAACTTATTGCATTGTACGTATTTATTAGTAATTATTACCGCGAAGTCTCATATTTTTAGACTTTACTCAAATCACTGGCAAGACTTTTATCCCAGATAAGTTATTAACACAAAGAGTGTGGGTCCTTAAACCCGGATACAGTTCCAACATGAAGCCTGCGGAGCTTTAATCCGGATACAATCCCAGCACGAAGCCAGTGGGTCTCTAACCCGGATACAATCTCAGCATAATTCATTTAATATATATATTTTTTTACTGACTTTGGCCTCATCAAATATCTAATAATACACACTTTTCACAATTGGTCATTCGGCCACATTGTATACACGTAAATATATGTACATTTCACATTTGCCCATTTGGCCACACCATATACACAAGCACATATATAAGATAATGTTTTTATCATCACTTGCTAATACATCACATACTTTGCTTTCATTTAAATAACCACTCAGCCATATTACATTTCTAAGTAACCATTCGGCCTCACTATACAAATAAAGATAGCACACATTTTCATAAAGGCCATTTGGATAACTTGCACACATTTAATATTACCATTTCGGCCTCACCACACATACATATCTTGTACATCAATTTCATCATAACAAAATTGACTAGGTATACTCGTCATTTACGGCTTATAACCTTACTTTAATATGGATTCGGTACTTTGATTACTAATATTTAATCAATAGCTTATAAGCAACTCAAACAGTTTTATCAATATTTACAACATAATCACAATTTCACTACAAGCTGTCTTCCTGAGCAATAGTAATTAAATTGTTTGTAACTAGAGCTACGAAACTCCAAATCAAGTGCCGTTAATTTTCCCTAAAAATAGACTCATATATCTTCTATCCACAAAATTTTTAAAATTTTTGGTTTGGCCAATCAATACCAGATTTTTCTTAAAGTTTCCCCTATTTTACTGTTTGACTATTCTGACCACTCTTCACTACGAATCAAATTTCTCATTGTACATAATTCAAAATATGTTCTCGTTTATTTCGTTTGAAACTAGACTCATTCATATAAATTTTATCTTATAATCATTTTTGTACCGTTTATAATGATTTTCTAAAAACAGAACAGGGGCCCTCGAAGCCCTTTTGACTCTGTGCCACACCACTTTAAATATCTCATTATTGGAAATTCCTTTGTGTACATGGTTTCTTTTATAAGAAACTAGACTCATTAATCTTTAATTACATATTTTATTCAGCCTCTAATTCAACTCCAACAATTTATGGTGATTTTCTAAAATCACGTTACTGCTGCTGTCCTAAGTAGATTTATTACAATTTACTCTTAAATTTCCAAAGTTCAAACACTTAAGAACTTACAAAAGAATCAAACTCAAGTACTTAAGAATTTACCATTCGGCCCTAGATCATACCATGGCCACATTTTATTTCACAAATTAGCCATTCGGCTCTAGCACATATAATAAGTTCTTAATTTAAAATCTCATTCTTACGAATAGACCATAAAACATTTCTAATTATAATTCTTTCATCCTACCTTCACATTCGGATATAAATATTTCTACGAATAGTATCGATTGATCAAGATACAAAGTAGGTTTAATTACTTAAAGACTTACCTTGATAATTATCGAACGTGAATTTCGGCTATTCAATCAATTTCCCCTTTCCACGATGTAAATTTGTTTTCTTGACTTCTTGAGCTTTCATTAAACAAATGAAATAGTTCAATTACCCTTTCAATTTATCATTTCAATTTCAGATAATTTCAAATACACAAAGCTTACTGCACTTTCATTTCTTTGATTAATTAAAACTCATGGTAAATTTTATACACATTATGGGACATTATCATTAATCACATTATCAATATCGAATCAAACTTTCCCCACAATAAGCTACATTCGGCATGATCACATGTTTCACAAAAATTAAATTAAATCTCATCACAAGCTTCAATCGGCCATCTCAAAGAACATCAATTAAATCATAATTTAATATTAAAATAGTATCTCATGTGTACTTGTCCTAACTAACCGAATGTACTTTAGTTCCAAATTTTATCTTTAACAATTTACTAAGCTCCAAACTCAATTATAACTATACACATATCATTTGAAGCAGTTAACATCAATTCACTGTACAATTTAATCATGGCTTAATGCTATTTAAGATCATCAAAACACAGTATATATTAACTCACATATTCATATTTCAAAATATCACAAATGGTTCAAGTCATTCTTTAAGAGCATATTCGGCAAATTTACTAAATCCAATTTATTATCAAACCACACCTTCTAACATTTAGTTTAAGATGTCTTAAATTGCACCATAGTCGAGTATCTTCTAGCCCTTGACTCCTCTTTGACACATTTATCTAGGTCCCAATTAACTTAACTATGTATAAACATCATTTAAACATCCAATCTTCAACTCATTATACAGTTGAACATAGCCGAATGTGATTTGTTTATTAATCACTCATAGTAAAAAAATTAACTAGTTTATAATCACTCAAAACCACTTCCCATTGCACAACATCAATTAAAAAGGCATTAGTACACTTTTAATCATAACCGAATACATACCTCCTCTCATACTCAAACAATTATACATTCACAACTCAATTTATTTAATTAACACATAATTCTATCAATTCAAGACTCAAATTAACAAAAACATGCTTTGATTTTAGCCAAAAACAATTTTCTTTCCCAATAGTTCTTACACAGCAAATTTCAACTAAAATCTCTTAGAAATAATTTCAACTTGATCATTCCTTGACATTGCATTCATTCGGTCATCCAAAGATCAAAATTAACATCCAACAACACCTTCCATGCATCTATTAAATTTTCACATTTTCTTTTAACCATTTCCCGAATGCTAATTTTTCAACAAATTTCAAAAATTTTAGCATGGGCTAAATAAGGGACTTAACAACTAATTCAAATGTACAAGAATTTCAAGAATCAACATGAATTGCATACCTTAATTGAAGTTATAAGATGACTGAATGCCCTTGTTGTTTTTCCCTTCAATTTTTCTTGCTAGTTTCGGCTAAAGAAGAAAGCCATGGAGCCTTTTCTTGTTTTTATCACCATTTTTTTATTTAACATTAATTCATTATTATAACATTATATTTTATTTTTCTAATATAAACTTCACAAAATGCCAAACCTACATCATCATTACCGTCCACTACCTATAAAGTGGTTAAATTGACATGCAAACCCCTTACAAAGCTAATCATATACAATTTGGCCTCTTCAAATTTTACCTATCACATTTTTATGGTTTATCAATTGAGTCCCTTTTTAATAATTTGACATCCAAATATCAAAATTTAAAGCACCAAATTTTCACACATAGCAATTCACATGATAAAACATAGAAAATAATATTTTTGAAAATTTTTTGACTCGGTTTAGTGGTTCCGAAACCACTTTTTCGATTAGGATCAATTTAGGGCTATCACAAGTATGTTAAATTTAGACACTAGTGAGACACCGGTGTCGCCTGCTACTAAGGCTGGGTCTCATGATCGTATGGTTTGGGATGATATATTATCCCAGGCCATGCTAAGAATATTAGAGAGGGTCACTGGGCCCAACACTGGACCTGAAGGACAAGGGTCGATTACAGAACGACTCCGATGCAATGGAGCTGAATTATTTAGTGGTGTCACTAGATTCGCCCATAATGTGGCTAAATATTAGATGGAGGCCACCGAGCGGATTATGGACGACTTGGATTACACCCCTGAGCAGAAACTGAAGAGTGCATTTTCCTTGCTCTAAGACGAAGTGTATCAGTAGTGGCTAACTGTTAAGGAGGGCACTCAGCCCGATCGCCTGACTTTGGAATTCTTTAAGTCTGCCTTCCAAGGGAAATATGTGGGAGCAAGCTATATGGATGCTTGCAAGTGTGAGTTTCTGAATCTCACGCAAGGTGACCGATCAGTGGCCAAGTGTAAGGTTGAATTTCTGAGCCTGAGCCGCTATGCTCAAGGTATGGTAGCATCTGAATATGAGAGATGCATCAGATTTGAGGATGGGTTGAGAGAAAACCTAAGGGTACTAATAGCTCCGCAGAGGGAGCACAAGTTCTTTGTGTTGGTTGAGAAGATAAAGATCGTCGAAGATGTCAAGCGTGCTGAGCACCAAAATAGAGACAGCGAGAGAGGAAAGAACAAGATGGATTCGAAGCCCTCGAGTTTAGCGCAGATGCCTAAGAAAAAGGCCAGATTTGATGGGCAGGTTAGAGCTGGGCCCCCTGTTGCCCCTACTAGGATTCTGCCCTATGGAGATTATGGTAGATACCATCCGGGTGAATGTTGGAGGAGGACTGGGGCGTGTTTGAGATGTGGGTCTTCTGAGCACCGTATTCGAGAGTGTCCATTGAGGGCTGATTAAGTCTAAGCTCTGGGTTCTGGTACTGCACAGCCACAGAGGGTAGTTCAGCAGCCACCTAGGGGTCGTGGTCAGGCTAAGGGCGGAAATGGTTTAGGTTGAGGCTAGAGAGCACCAAGCAGAGGTGCTAGACAAGCTGAGGTAAGACAACCTACCTTGGTTTATGTTGCACGTCGTCATGAGGACAGAGATGCTCCTAACGTCATCACAGGTACGTTCTTTATTTACGATGTACCTTACCTTACTTTGATAGACATAGGGTTTGCTTACTCATATGTAGCTAGCAATGTATCTAAAAACTTGGGGATTTCAGTTGAGAGCACTATGAGTGAGGTTACTATACTGAGTCCACTGGGACAATTTATTCGGGTTAGCAAACTGTATAGAGACATACCATTAGAGTTGTAAGGGATGGTCTTTCTGACAGATCTAATAGAGTTTTCGTTTGGGGAGTTTGATTTGATATTGGGTATGGACTGGTTGGTTAAGCACCGTGTCAATTTGGACTGTGAGACTAAGAGGGTCGTATTGAGAACTAATGGGGATAATGAGGTAGTTGTGATTAGAGAACGTCAGAATTATCTGGCTAATGTGATTTCTATGCTAGTGCTGAAAAAATTGGTTCGTAAGGGATGTGAGGGGTACTTGGCCTATGCTAGTGTTTCTGCTTATGGGGACCCTACTGTAAAGGACATCAGAACTGTGACAGATTTCCCTGACATCTTTCCTGAGGAACTACCGGGCTTACCTCTAAATCAGGAAGTGGAGTTTGGGATTGAGCTTCTTCCTGGTACAACTCTGGTGTCTATCACTCCCTATCGTATGGCACCGAATGAGCTCACAGAGCTTAAGGCTCAAATTCAAAAATTATTGGATCGTGGGTTCATCCATCCCAGTGTGTCTCCCTGGGGAGCACTTGTACTGTTTGTTAAGAAGAAAGATGGGAACATGAGGATGTGTATCAACTATCGGCAACTGAACAAGCTAACGATTAAGAATAAGTATCCACTTTCAAGGATCGATGACTCATTCGATCAATTCCTAGGGGCTTCTATGTTCTCGAAGATAGATCTCCGTTTTGGGCATCACCAGTTGAGGGTTAAGGAAGCTGATGTACATAAGACTGCATTTAAGACTTGTTATGGACATTATGAGTTCTTGGTTATGCCATTTGGTCTGACTAATACTCCGACAACCTTTATGGATCTGATGAACTGGGTGTTCCAACCGTATCTAGATTAGTTCATCGTAGTGTTTCATCGTAGTGTTTATCGACGATATACTTGTATGCTCTGAGACTGAGGATGAGCATGACGAGCACCTTAGAGTAGTACTTCAGATATTGCATGAGAGACAGCTCTAAGCTAAATTCAGTAAGTGAGAATTCTGGTTACGAGAGGTAACATTTTTGGGGCACGTAGTTTCTGCTGAGGAGATTCGAGTCGATCCTTGAAAGATTGAGGTTGTACTAGATTGGAAACAACCAAAGAATGTGTCTGAAATTTGCAGCTTTCTGGGTCTGACAGGATATTATCGGCGTTCTGTGGAAGGTTTCTCGTCGATTGCAACGCCCTTAACGAAGTTACTACGTAAGGGTGATCCATTTGTCTGGACTGATGCGTAGCAAACGAGCTTTGAGAAGCTTAAGACTGTTCTAACTCAAGCTCCTGTTTTGATACAACCTGAGCCTGGTAAAGAGTTGGTACTATACAGTGATGCGTCGTATGTGGGATTAGGTTGTGTTCTAATGTAGGATGGTAAAGTTGTAGCTTATACGTCCCGTCAGCTTAAGACACACGAGGGAAACTATCTGACGCGTGATCTTGAATTGGCTGCTGTAGCCTTTGCTTTGAAAATCTGAAGGCACTATTGTATGGTGAGAGGTGTATCATTTACACTAATCACAAGAGCCTCAAGTACCTCTTTACTCAGAAGGAGTTGAATCTTTGGCAGTGTAGATGGATTGAGCTCCTTAAGTACTATGACCGTACCATTGAATACCATCCTAGTAAGGCTAATGTGGTGGCTGATGCGTTGAGCAGTAGAGCGATGATTGATTTGAAAGCGATTTTCGATCAACTTAGTCTGTTCGACTATAGAAGTTTGTTAGCTGAGATACAGGTTAAGCCGACTTGGATTGAACAGATTTAGGGTAAACAGTTAGAGGATAAGTCACTTGGGTTGCAGTTCCGTCAGGTTGAGAGTGGTGGCACTTCGGATTTTGGGATAAATTCTGATGGTGTGTTGTGTTTCTGGGGCCAGATATATGTACCGAAGGATATGGATTTGAGGGAGTCTATTCTGAGGGAGGCGCATAGTAGCCCTTACACTATGCATCCTGATGGGAATAAAATGTATCGTGATCTCCGTGAGTTGTACTAGTGGCCGTGGTTGAAGCGTGAGGTAACTAATTTCGTTACTCGTTGTCTAACATGTCAACAGGTTAAGGTTGAGCATCAGTTACCTTTGGGTTTGCTGCAGCCGGTTAAGATTTGAGACCAAAAATAAAGTCAAATTGATTCGAGACCGTCTGGAAGCAGCATCTAATAGACAGAAATCATATGCAAATCTATAGAGACATGACATTGAGCATTCTGTGGGGGACTTCATATTTCTCAAGGTCTCGCCATGGAAGAAGGTTTTGAGATTCGATCAAAAGGGCAAGCTGAGCCCTAGGTTCATTGGGCCATGCCAAATTTTGAAGCGAGTGAGACCAGTTGCATATCAGTTGGAGCTACCTCTGAAGTTGGATCGTATTCATGATGTGTTCCACGTCTCGATGTTGAGGCACTACCGCTCTGATCCTTCTCACATTGTCCCTATTGAGGAGATTGAGGTTAGGCCAAACTTGACTTTTGATGATGAGTCAGTTCAGATTCTAGATCGCGATGTTAAGGTTCTAAGGAAGAAGTCCATTCCACTTGTAAAGGTTCTGTGACGAAATCATAACATTGAGGAAACCACATGGGAACCTAAGGATTCGATGCGTCAGCAGTATTCTCATCTGTTATATCAGGAAAATTTCGAGGCCGAAATTTCTTTTAGGGGGTAGAGTTGTAACGTCCCAAAATTTCTATTTTTTATTCTGTTAAAGTGTGACACAAATATTTGTCTACTTCAGTGGTTATGTGCTCTGGGTGTGTCTGAAAAGTCTCAAGTTCAAGCCGTACCTTGGGAAAATTTTCATATTTTTCTTAATTAAGCCTGACCCTTGGTGAGTAGGCTTATATTTATTTGTGTGCTTGCTGACATCAGAATGGGCCTGCTAGTCTGGTGGTTAAATGGAGTGCTAGTCTGCTGATGGTCAGGTGTTCGAATCCCTGCGTAGGCAAGGGTGTTATCTTTTTATTTGATTTACTGATAAAGTCCTGCGAAAGTCGGTTTCTAAGAGGTTGGATGGTAGTGGGTTAGTAGAGAGAAGATTTAGGGATTTGTGGGAGATAATCAAGGGATTTAGTGAATTATCAATTTTTATTTTTATTTCTTTTTCAAAAATTCGGTTTTTTTTCCCAAATTTTGACGTATCTTTCCTCTCATTCCCTTTTGCCAAATTCTGTCTCTCCCACATCCTCTCTTTCGATTTCTTTTTTCGATTCGTTTTTTTCAACGTTTGGCTGCATTCGTTTGGTAAGTTGGTAGTTGTTTTACGAGTAAGCGTCTTTCTTTTTAAAAACACCATTGGATTTGTTGGATTTTTATTAATGTTGGACGTGTTACGATAACAGGAAATCGTTTAGAACAGGGTTCTTTTTTTGTAGAATTTTATTCTAGTTCGTTTAGGGCTTCGAGGTAAGTGTTGTACGTTTGAATTGGAAGTACTGTCGGTTTTGTGATTTCATACAAATCATGAATTAAGACTAATGTTGGAATTGGATTGGTCAATTTTTAGGTACTGTTTGTCTCGGGTGTCGTTTTAGCATCAAACGATACCAGGTGTGTACCCGAAATTAAAAAAAGGGATTCAATGAAAAGTTGAAAATTTGTTCTATCGACGCCACACGGGCGTGTGGTCGTCCGTGTGGTAGGCCGTGTACGATGACATGGCTGTATGATTGATGAAGGCCAGGCCGTGTGGGCCACACTAATGATCCACACGGGCGTGTGGGTTTCTAGGCCAAGCCGTGTAATCTACACGGGCCAAGGCCAATCTAGGCTGTGTGGCCCACACAGGCAAGCCACATGGGCGTATAGGCCTATTTATCTTAAATGTTTCTTAGGGTTCCACGAGTCGTCTCAAATGACTATGAGCCTACTGTAGGATCAATAAGGGGTAATTAGACCCTAGTTTGTATAATTTGTAAGACTAATACTGTGTTCTGCATGTTATTACCATACATATCTAACTAATTTGATTCGTATAACTGTATATGATAATTATGTATGCCTATTGTTATCCGTATAATAGCATGATAAGCATGATAGACCACATGTTTTTACTGTTTCTGTTTTGATGTTAGGGTGGGATGTTATTTATTGGAGGAAGTGTTTTGAAAGGCGTTACGCCTATTATCTGACAGCTCAGCTGCAATGTATCTGATATGTTTCGCATTCAGTATAGCATGGTATGTAGGGCTAGGTGGGTGTTTTAAACCCCATATGGTGTGTAGGGATGGACGAAAATGGTGTGTAGAGGCTGGAGGTAGGATTCTGATTCTGTTCTGACTGTATTTCTATATATATTTCTGATATGGGCGAAGGCCTGAATATGAATCTGAATCTGAATCTGAATCTGTAATGGTATAAGGCCCAAATCTGAATCTACATCTGTAATGGACTTGGCCCAAATCTATGACTGACTAAATCTGATGTTCTGATTGTGTGTGCTTTTTTTCTGTGGGGATTACACACTGAGTTTATGAAAACTCACCCCTTCTGTTTAATTTGTACAGGTAATCCCCAGACTTAAACGGTTTGGTGCAACGGAGGACTTGACGGTGATACGATATGGCCTCGGTGATGTGATCTAAGTCATAGATGTGCCTGATTGTAAAAAGGAGAAGTATCGTTCATTTTTAAAACAAAGGGTAATTTCGAATAAAGGAAGTATTTGGTGAACAAAATGGTTCAAAATGGCTAAAGAAAGTAAGTTGATAATTTGGCTAAACAAAGAAAACAAAGATAGATTAGAAATGGGAAAAAAAAGTCGAATGGATGGAATAGGCTTCAGGCCAAGGAAGAACCAATATTATAAAGAGTATTGACCCAAACCATATATGACACTTAAGGTGGATGGATGTTGAAGGATATGACCTTGACCCGCTAACTAGGAAGTTAGGAACCACAGGTATCAATGGGGTGAATGCCACACTCGATGCTGAGTTGTAACATCCCAAAACAGGGCCTAAATGGAACAGTGGTTGCGAAACCACGAATCCAAGATAGAAAATTTTATTCCGATTAATTTTTATGATTTTCCGAGTGAATAGATGCAAGTTTGCATGTTTAATTGCCTATTAAGGCTTAATTGCAAAAGTTGATAAATATGAGTTCTAGATAGGAAAGGATTAAATTGAAGAGCATAATTGAAGTAGAGATCCTTAAATGGTAATTAGACCATTAGGTTTTTATGGACAAAAATAGACATACATGGATAAAGATAACCAAAGTTTTAATGAATGGCATTTTAGTCATTTGGTAATTAAAAGGAATTAAAAGGGAAAAAGATGGCAAAATTGTTATCATCTTCTCCATAAGGGCCGAAACTCATGTGTCTCCATAGCAAGGGTTTCTTCAACTTCTCAAGCTCATAGTAAGTCCATTCAAGCCCTGTTTTTAATGTTCTTTACGTTTTTAGAGTCCCCGTAACTCGATTTAGCTTATTCTAACAATAATTTAACCTAGGGTTCATATTTGGAAAAATACCCATAGTTGAAATGTGTTTATTTTGATGTTTTATGATAGAATATGAAGTTTTAAATTATGTTAAACAACTTATGCTACTCGGTTTTAAGTGAAAACGAGTAAAACGACATAATCAGTAAAAATACCTAATGTTCATAAATACGTGTTAGAGTGAGAATTTGAAGTTTCTATTAAGGGAAAATGATCAGCATGTCCTAAAACATAAGAATTAGGGAAAAATTTTAATTTCCAAGCTTTGGGGCAAAAGTGTAAATATGCAAAATTTTAGGGGTAAAATTGTAATTTTGCCAAAGTTAGAGTTAAGGACTATTTTGATAAATGTGAGTATTAAATAAGCTAATTTGCTAATTATAGATCAAGAAGAATGAAATTTAGAGATAGACCGAGGAAAGAAAAAGGTAGAAGATTAAGTTGTCAAGTTGATCGTATTTTGCATCGAGGTAAATTTACGGTAAATAAATACAATATTTCAATATTTTATATTAATGTTGTTAATTTCTAGCATATATACATTTATTTTATGAGAATATTCCAAGTTGAATCAAAGATGAGGTAACAGAGAAAAAATATCAAAAAGCCAGTTTGAACCTTAGGAATGTATGGGATACGGAATGTTATGACATTTTGGGTTGAGATAGTTGAGGAACATCCCATGTAAGTCCATATCAGACATATGGCACTGGCAGGTTGAGAGAGTTCAGGAACATCCCATGTAAGTCCATATCAGATATATGGCTTTGGCAGGACAGGGAACATCCCATGTAAGACCATGCCTAGAGCATGACATTGGCAGGCTATTATCAAGTAGGAAAACCCAAGTATCCTGAATATTCCAAACGGTTCATTAGGCTAATATACAGGCTATGTTACAAGAAAGTTTAGGTAAAGGAATGATAAACAGGAAAGTTAAAGAGTAAGTAGAGAAGTAAAATAAAGATTTTGTTAGTTGATGGTATAATATGAGTATATTTATACTTGGTGAATGTTGTCATTTATTTACTTGTAAACTTACTAAGCATTGTAGCTTATTCTTTTTCCTTTCTCTCTTTTATATTGTAGCCAAGCCAATTCGGGGACCGTAAGGATGTCAGAGTTCGTCTTACACTATCAAATGCTATCTCGATATTTTGTAATTTGAAATGTTTTGAGTTATGGCATGTATAGGGACTTGGTCATTTTGTGTGTATGTCCTTATGATACGATTAAAGAATGACATGTGAATATTTGATAGTCATTAGCTATTGAATGGCTAATTAAGAACATGAGTTGATGTTATGTATGCCTAAATGATAGTTTATGCAAAGAAATTATGAAAAAGTAAAAGTTGGCCATGAAACAGTTTTGAAATAGTAGCAGTGATGTGAATTTTAAAAATCACTAAAAATTGTAGAAATGGAATTAAATGGTGAATGAGATATAGAACTAAATATTATTGAGTCTATTTTCATAGGAAAGAAACAGAGCAAGCAAAGGAAGTCTATATTCTAAGATATTTAAATTCTTGTGAGACTAGTTCAGAGGGATTTCGTGATCCCCTGTTTTGATTTTATAAATTCAATAAAAATTGTAAAAAAAATAATTATGAGTCATAATTTAATGTATAGATTCCTTAGTAAGTCTATTTTCATTAGAATTTAGTGGAAACACTAAATGAGTTATAATTAATTTAGTGACTATTACGTAGGTAGATAGTTTTATTATGAACAGTGAAATAAATTGTTTTAATTTGTGTAAGTAATTGGAAAATTTTTAAATGTTCCCGGTTTGGTCCTGAACCGTTCCAATTGCATGTTTAGGGCCTTGAGGGTCCATTTTAGGGATATATTGGATAAATGTGAATGAATTAATTTTAAAAGCAAATTTTGATGCCCCGAACTAGTAAGGTAAGTCTGGTAACGCCTCGTGCTCGGTTCTGGCGACGGTTTCGGGTAAGGGGTGTTACATGAGTGATAAGTTCTAAAGAAACAGAATGACGCCACTAGCAAGCTAGATAAGTCAAGCTGAGTCTAAAACAAATTAAGAGAGTTGAAAAACTCACAAATGTTATAAACATTAATCAAATGAGCAAAAAGTCTGTACAAAATGAAATTAGCTAAGTATTTATAGCTAGAAATCTAGGTTAGCCGAATAGGCACATGGGAAACTAAATGGACAAATGTTTTCAGCTTTATTGAGCTGAAACTTCTTGGAAAGTTCCTAGCAACTTCCTTGAAGGTTCCTTGAGCATAGAGGACACCAATGGATAACTTTTAGATGCATTGATTCAGTTGAAAATTAATTGAAGTGATTGGAGAGTTGAATTGGCTGAATGGAGTTGTTTAGACTAGGCTAAATTTGTCCAAAGGGTGTGAAAGGCTTTAATGAGCAGGCTTGGGTCAGCTGAATGATCTTGAGGTGTTAAATGATGTCTTGAGTACTCCAATGGACATTAGGTGTGAAAACCGAATGTAAACAACCCCTTATGTGTGAATGCACAAAACCAAATGGGCATACAATGTGAAAGGAATGTCCAGCTTTTGTGAAAGCTTTTAAGGTTGATTTGGTGAGCTCAATGCCAGCTTGGGAACAAGAATCATCAGCTAGTTGTGGCTTTTGTAATGACTGAACCATCATCTCAATTGGAAGAAATAAATCAACAACTCACTTGCATTTATGCCGTCCCAAGCATGTACATGCACCTAATTAATTCAGCAAATTAATTCAATTAAGACATGATAAATTCGGCAGCTCAAAGACACATTAAAAACAAGTTTTAAACTAGGACATATTTATAACATGTATTTAAGCTAAAACTCCAATTAAATTCAGTTGTAGCTAGACATATTAAAACATGTAATAACTAAAACACAATTTAAATTTGGCTGTACCTGGGACACATTAAAAATATTTATTAGACTAGGACACATTTAACAGTCTAATTTAACATGTTTAGATTAAAGACATATTTATTAACACTAATTTATTAACTTAAGCTAACTAGCTGAATTAACTAAATGCAGTTATTTTATTCCAGCAACAAAAATTGTAAAAATTAAAATAAACTTAAAATAAGCAAACGAGTTCATTAAGCTGGAAACGAGCTAATTTGAGCTCAATGAGCTAGAATCGAACTAATTCAGCTCGCAAGGGATTGCAAGCAACGCTGAAGGAGTTGGTCCAAGAGTGTGCTCGAGGCGTGGCCGTATTAGACGGTGACCACCCTTTTAAAAACTGTGTTACTTTTGTTTTTTGGTTTAATTTAATTTGTTGGGTTATTTCTGTAATTTGGACTCATGGACTGTTTTTCTTTAATTTTAGTTTTTATTTCCTTTTATGGATTTTATAACTGCGAAACTCAACAAAATGACGATTTCACCTAAATTCAACGGTTTCAAAAACTTCCGCAATTAAAATGAGTTTTAATCAAATCGAATAAACAAATAAGTGATTTTGAAATTAATAAGAGATAAATAAGGGTAAATAAATTGAAATTTTTTCTCGTGACGACTTAGTTTTCAAAATCCAATCCATGTGACATTGCCAGATTCGGCCATAATGTCTAGGCCAGGTTTAGGGTGTTACATGTTGATAGATAAACAACTTTTGTTAATTGATTTTTCATGAAATTTTCAAATAAGGACCTATATGATTGTAACACCCCTTACCCGAGACCATCGTCAGAGTCGAGCACGAGGCGTTACCGAACTTAACTTACTCAGTCGGGCATAAAAATTTACTTTTAAAATTAATTTATTTTCATTCATTCAATATGTCCTTAAAAAGGGTAATCGAGACCCTAAATCATGCTATTGAAATGGTTCGGGGCCAAACCGAGATCAATAAAATTTTTCCGATTACTTAAATGAACCAAAATAAATAATTTCTATGTTCCTTATAAAGCTGTCCAACTGCATCGCAGTCACTAAATAAATCATAACTCGAGTTACAAAACTCAAAATTCAATTCTGTAAATTTTTCCTAAAACTAGATTCGATACCTTCTTACCAATTTTTTTATAGATTTTTTAGTCCAGCCAATTAGTACAGTTTATTAGTTAAAGTCTCTCCTGTTACGCAGTTCGACTACTCTGACCTCTGTTCACTATGAATTAATTTTCTCTCTGTAAAAAATTCAAATAGGCATGCTGTTTATTTAATTTGAAACTAGACTCAATAAGGAATCTAGGCATATAAACTATAACACCTAATTATTTATGTACAATTTATGGTGAATTTTTAAAGTCAGAACAGGGGATCACAAAGTCAATCTCACTCAATTGCAAATAACTCATAATATACAACTCTTTTACTTATTATGTTTCTTCCACATGAAAATAGACTCATTAAGCTTTAATTTCATGTCTCATTCACTATTTAATTCGATTTCTACTATTTTTAGTGATTTTTTAAAATCACGTCACTGCTGTTGTTCGAATCTATTTTTAAGCTATTTTCACATTTTTCATGGTTTCCATGTGATAATTACCATTTAGGCATACATAGTATTAGACCTATGTTTGATTAGTCATTCCAATAGCTAATCATCAACAAGTATTTATATACCATTCATTAAACATATCCTAAGGACATTCATGCCAAAAGAAGCCAAGTCCCTATACATGCCATACGCGAGATGAAACGTCTAGCTATACCAAAATGATCCGGTTGATAGTGTGACTGGATCTCTGACGTTCCTTGCGATCCCCGAGTTAGCTTGGCAAGTACTATAAAAAGAAGGAAAATAAAGAGAGTAAGCACTAAGCTTAGTAAGTTTACAAGTAAATAAATCACAACATTCACCCTAAATAATAGTTAATCATAATATCATCAAGCATCATAAGCTTTCCTTACACCTCACTTCTTACCCTCTTCCTTATTCACTTACTATCTTTCTTACTTGATTATTCAATAAACTCGTGAATATAACTTACCTTTCCTTTGCTGAAAATTTCCTGTAATTTAACCTGTACAATAGCCCGTTGAACCATTCGGAATACTAAGGATACTCGGGTTTTCCTGCCTGATAATAGCCTGTCAATGCCTAGACATAGTCTTACATGAGATGTTCCCTGTCCTGCCAAAGCCATATTTTTAATATGAACTTATATGGAATATTCCTGTCCTGTCTGATAACCCAAAATGTCATGACATTCCGTATCCCAAACATTCCTAGAGTTCAAACGGGGCTTTCTGATACTTTTTCTCTGTCATCTCGTCTTTAGTTCAACTTCAAATATTTTCATTAAGTAAATGTATATATGCTGGAAATTAACAACATTAATGTAAAATAATGAAATATTGCATTTATTTACCGTAAACTTACCTCGATACAAAATACGATTAAACTTGACAATTTAGTCCTTTACTTTTTCCTTTCCCCGATCTACTCCCGAATTTTGTTCTTCTTGATCTATAATAGCAATTTAGCTTATTTAATACTCACATTTATCAAGCAGCCCTTAACTCAAACTTTGGCAAAAATTACATTTTTGCCCCTAAACTTTTGCATTTTACACTTTTGCCCCAAGGCTTGGAAATTAAAATTTATCCGAAATTCTTGTGTTTTAGGACATGCTGATCATTTATTTACCAACAACAACCTCAAATTCTCACTATAACATGTACTTATGAACAATAGGTATTTTTACCGATTAAGCCCTTTTACTCATTTTTACTTAAAAACCAAGTAGCACAAGTTGTCTAGCATAATTTAAAACCTCATATTCTATCATAAAACATCAAAATAAACACTTTTCACCTATGGGTATTTTTCCAAATATGAACCCTAGCTTAAATTATAGCTAGCATAAGCTTTATCGAGCTACCGGGATTCCAAAAACGTAAAGAACATTAAAAACGGGGCTTGAAATCACTTACTATGGAGCTTGGAAGCTTGAAAAAAACCCTAGCTATGGAAAACCCTTGAAATTTCGTGCTAATGAAGAAGATGGACATATTTTGCCATCTTTTTCCCTTTTTTAATCTTTTAATTACCAAATGACTAAAATACCTTTCATGCCTTTCTTTGAAAATTTTTCATGTACAAGCCCATTTTTGTCCAAAATTTTAAAAATTGGTCAAATTGCTATTTAAGACCCTCTAATTAATATTCCAAGGCAATTTCATACTAAAAGCTTCTAGAATGCAAGTTTTGCAACTTATTCGATTTAGTCCCTAATTTCAAATTAAGCACTTTATGCATAGAATTTCTTCATGAAATTTTCACAAAATCATGCAATCATATCATAAACCTCAAAATAATTATAAAATAATTATTTTTATCTCGGATTTGTGGTCACGAAACCACTGTTTCGATTAGGCCCTATTTTGGGAAGTTACAATGATATTTAGCTATGATGGGTTTTGGGAAAATTGCATGAATTTTCATTTTATGAGCTAGGGACTAAGTTGAAAAGAAATAAAAATATAGGGGTAAAATTGTAATTTTTCTAAAATATGATTTTGGGTTAAATTGAATAGAATAATTATTGAATTGAGCTGAATTTATCCATTTAGATCAAGACAAACCTCGTACAACTTTAGATCGAGGCAAAGATAAAGTTTCGGATTAGTCGCATCCGTATCTACGATTAATTGTTGAGGTAAGTTCGTGCAATTATATTGTATTTATATGTTTTCAATTGAATTATACATGTGTTGGAAATTGCCATATATATATATATATATCAATCGCATATCCAACAATGTACGACGATTACCAAGCCCCGTTTGAACCTTAGGAATTCATGGGATACAAATGACATGTCATTAGGGTTTACATGATTTGGGTGCTGGTCCTAAACGTCTACCGATGGCTAAGGTCTGACATGTGTTGCGGATACTCCATAGCTCGTGTGAGCAGCATCGTGTAGCTACGTTCTGACCCATAGCTCATATGAGCAGGCCCATATTCATAGCTTGTATGAGCATACATGTACAAGAATTGACGGGTTATAGTTATATGAGTTAGCACTCTATGTGTGAGCTATCCTAGGTATCCAACGGTATTCTAAATGGTTCAATGGGCATTATTCGAAAAGGAAATGGTAAGAGTTCGATACAAACTAAGACATGGATACATGTGAATTTTATTGGAACGGTGATACATGGTATATTGATAGTGAAATGGAAGATATATGCATATGATACATGATTAAATGTCGTGCTCATCCATGATTATATTGCCTATGTTATATGATTAAATGGCTAACATGTTTGGTGTATATGCTTAGGCTTTGGCCAAGTTGTGGTTGGATTATGCCATGTTTAAATTATTTAATATGTGATAAAATGGTAAGTTGTGTTTTATATTATACGAACTTACTAAGCATTTATGTTTACTCTATGTAATTTTTTGTGGTTTATAATGAATCGAAAGCTCGATAGGGTTGGAAGCTTGTCGGAGTTATATCACACTATCCATCGGCTATATCAGTACTTTTGGATGTTTCTAAGTTTGGTTATAATGGCATGTATAGGTATTTTGGGCATTGAATTAGTCATTTGTTTTACCCAATGTGTTTTGGCTTGCGAATTTGGTATTTTGAATGTTTGAAATGGTTGAATATGTTGTTATGTGTATGTGGCCTTATAATGGTTGAATTTATAGTTTATTGATGCTTAGATGATAGAAGTGAATATAGCCATTTTAGTATGAAAATTTAGTTGACATATATGAGTTATGATGCTATTTGCTAAATGGTAAATTGGTATTTGTGGATGTGAACGAAGTGATAATTGTTGGTTAAATGATGCACATGGTTATATATGTTTATATGTTGTCATTGAGGTGCCTTCGGGCATATTGGTTGTATGCAAATGTATCATATATGATTAGCTTGATTATGCATGATTTTGATGCATTTTAATGGTTTGTTTAATTGTGTAAAAGTGATTGTAGGTAGATGTTTGAATGGGTGAGAAAAGTGGCTTGGAAATGGCCTATTTTTCGTCCATATGCTAATATCTTATGTGGAATAGAAAAAATTTTTAATTAATAGGGTTGATTTTGAAAGAAATTCGTGATGTTAATTCTACCCAAAGGAAGGATATTAAAAACTCATACACATCCATATTCATTTGGGCTGCATATATAATCTCCTTTGTTTTTATTTGTTGGGTTGTGGAGCGTAAAAGAACAGAGGAGCTCCACTAGAATTTATTTCAAAAAATTAGTCTTCTATTCCTATATATTAGTTTAGTGTTTCATAAATTTGTTTTTGGATTAGAATTGTGTTCTGGCTTCATCATGGTTTTGAAATTCTAAATGTGAAAACCACAACCTGAACTCATTTTTTCGTTTGAATTTGATGAAAGATTATTGGTACAATGCCGTGGGAGGTTTCACGCTTTGATTGCTGCAATAATACTAGGAAACTGCAAATTGTTAATTAAAATTGGTTGATGTAATTGATTAGATTATTAGTTCATCGATTTCATCAATCCAAATGATTCGATTAAAAATCTATTAAAAATTTTAAAAATTCAAATTATTCGATTGAACCATTAATTTAATCAGTTTTTATTTGGTTTAATTTATCTGTATTAATTTTTTATCTAACTAATTCTAATCCAATCATCTAATTTAATTCAAATAATACTATCATCTCCTAAAATAAAAGGTTTATCCGATATTTAGAATGGGTTCAATGAATATACTAAAGCCCGAAAATAAATTTAAAAAGAAAAAAATAAACTTATTTTTTAACGGTGAATGTGAAACAAGGAATGAGAGGAAAATTAAATATTGTAATAAAACTGTAGTTTGAGTAGATTAAAAAGAATCGCCAATACAAAGGGCTCTTGGGTAGAGAAATTGAAACCCATTTGTGTAAATGCGGCAGGCCCAGGAAGAGAAATATAATAATACAATGAAATGTTTTAAAAAAAGAAATTAAAGGAGAATTAAGTGATGGGCGGGTCCGCCATAAGCTCTATCTACTTTCTTGAAAGATCCAAATATTGTATTAACAGTGTGACGGTGGATACGCAGATCTTGGTGGACGGTAGAGATTGCGGATTATGTTTGTTGTTGAACATTAAACAATTTATTAGAAAATAGAATATTAATCTCACACCACCAAAGCGATCATGCCAAATCTCTCTTATCAAACTTGTCCCTTCTTTAATTAATCCCATCTCAACCACGCTTTTCTTTTCAAACTTCACATCGTATTTATATAAAAACTACAACATACTCTATTTTGCGTATATTTTTATTTTTTTAATTAATTTTACATATATTTTATATTACCAATGGTTTGTTTTTGTTCTACTTATAATTGGTATCATTATTAGTATTTTATAACAATATATTAAAACCCAACCCCTCAAGCATGCCGGAGATTCTGGCCACACTCCCCCCCCCCCTTGACGTTTTTCCTTTTAATTAATCAATTTGCAATTCCTTATCATTACTATGTTTTTCGTAATTATAAAAACGTTTATGATTTTGGGTTTTTCTCAATGTATGATTTTTGTTTTCTTGATTGTTAAGAATGCCTCGTATCACTATGATTTTATTTATTTATATATATATATATTAGATTTTACCGTATGTATGTCGTAATAAATATATTTATTAAAAATTGATATAAATTAAATAATGTTTTTCTAAAATAGTAAAATTAAAGATTTGATATTCATAGTATTCTTAATTTAAATTTTTATTAATTTATAAAAATATAAAAATATTCTGATAATGATATGATTTACTTTATAAAAAGAATTAAATTTTTTTTATAAAAAATTTCAACTGAATTAAATACAGTTGATATATGACACTAACTTAATAAAAATTTTATAATAATATAGATAATTTTTTATTTTTGTTGGAATAATATTTATTCAAAATGATTTTATTTGCGTACCTTTTCATATTAAATCAATGCATTTAAGGTTTTACTTGTGGGCAAATTAAGTTTGGATTGAAACGTTTTAGGTGTTTATGTTCGTAGTCTCACTCTATGTAAAGGATACATAGACACTGTCCAAATTTGTTTTAGTTTAAATCTTATCACATTCAAATTTTTGTTTAAATTTATTTTAGTTAACTTTTTTCCTGTTGCATGTAGTGTGTAAGTTACGTAGAAATTTTGTATTAAGAGGATTTTAGATTGAATTATTAACTTTAAGGAGGGCTTATGAATTAGGGTGAATTTACGCTATTGTAAAATTATATTAATTTTATACTTCCTAAAATAAAATAATTTTCTACTATTTTATAATTTTTTCTCTAGTTAATATTTTAACAATGCGAGTATTGGATCTAGTCATATAATTGTAGCGTTCATGTTTCGAATTTTTGTCATCAATCTAATATCTTTATCATATTAATTAATAAAATTAATTTTTATATCAAATAAGTTAATTATTTATTTTGATTTATTTAAATTTTAATATGTATAATTCATAAGAATAAAAATTAAAATATGATTATCTAATTATTAAAATAATAATGATATGATAACGGAAAAGTTCAAAGAAAATGTTTAGCTTGTTTCTATATGAAATCAAAATGGAATTTTGTTTTCAAAATCAATTGAGAATACCACATATAAATCAACTTATATCAGTATAGTTTTACATATTTTCATATATCTGATTAAATATTTTACAATTCAATTGTTGAATTTATCGATATAATTGTACTTATCATACATTTAAATTTTTGAACCAATTCGATATCTCTAACATATTGATCTAAAATATTGTATATATTGATATTAATTGAACGGTTGAATTTTTTTATATAAAACAAGTATTTAGAAATTTTTAGTTTACATTAAATTTGATATGCATGTGATCTATATGAATAAAGTATAAAATGTGGTGGTTAGATCGCCAAAATATTAATCGTACAAAGAGATACAAAATGGTAAAAAATTGCCTTAGTTTTACAACAGTATAAGTGGATCCCTCTTTTACCTTTTATGGGGAGAGATCTATTTGTAGTAAAAACTAATGTAGTTTTACACACTTCTCTCACTATTTATATTATTAATATTTTAACGATCCAACCGTAGAATTTATTAATATAATCGCACTTATCATGTATGTAAATTTTCAAACCGATCTGATATCTCTATCATATTGATCTAAAATACTTTATATATTAGTATATATTCAACAATTGAAATTTTTTACATAAAACAAATAGTTAGAAATTTTAGGTTTACATTACGTTTGACATTCATGATCTACATAAATAGATCATAAAATATAATAATTGAATCGTTAAAATATTAATCATATAATTAATTATAAAAGTATGTAGAATTAATTTAATTTTTATATAATATATGGTTACCTTCCATTTGTTATGATATTAATCTAAAGAGAAAAGGTAAATAAAATGTCAAGGGGAAAAAATGAAAGGGAGAGCATGTTATTGTTATCTAAGTTATTCGGGCATGTGGATCAATCAAAACTCTCAAATTGTAATGGTAAACGATACTTATAATAACAACGTTGAATTTAGGTACCAAAAAGTTAACTTCTATCGAAAACAACAAATTAGGTAGTGTGAAATAAAATTTCTGCAACTTCTAGGCTCTTCTTCAATCCACCATCCAATGGACACATCACATATTCCATCAGCTCATGCACATCTTCAGCCACGGTGTTTTTGATTAATTGGTTGAAACTTTCTAACAAAGTTTACAAAAAAAAAAAAAAAAGGTGGGTGGAATTAATAAGACGTGGTCGGCTTGACCGTGGAAATTGTCGGATTATAAGAAGATATTTGAATTTATATAGTCACTCACCGGCACGTAATTAACCACTTAATTTTTTTTCAATCATTCAATCAATATTTGTATTGCACATGTCACAAATATTTTTATTCAACAAATATGACAATTAAAATGTTTTATTTATATATATATATATAGATATATATATATTGTGACTAATCAATATCTTATAAGAAAGAGAGAAAAAAGAATTGACTTTTTAAAAGATTTGAGTTAAAGTTTAATTGGTACTTGAATTTAAATATATTAAAATATATTATCCTCTTTTTTTATAAATTGAGGATGGACTATAAATAATTTTATAAAAAAATAATTTAATGTTTTGATATTAAAAATTATATAATATTTATCGAATTTGGACTTTTTTTTAGTAATCAGTGTAAATGTAAAATTTGATCATATGGAGCTAAATTGAATCTCATAATAGGGAAAAATGAACTTTTTAAGACTTGTCTTGATTCGTCTTGAACAAATTTACTTCCACCGACTAATTTTTACAGTTAAAATAATTAAGAAAGTATAATTCAGTTTTTAAAAATTTTAAAATATAAATATAAATATATATTTCAGTAATTATAATAGAAAATCAAATAAAAACAAAATATAATAGACGGAAAATCGGAAAGATTCAAAAAAAAACTCATCCATAATATATGTGTATGTTGAAACTCAAACTCACATATTGTAACTATGTATAATAGAACTTAAACCTAAATACTCAAAAACTCATTACTTTCACCTTAATCAACAATTCGATTATTTTTTTAGTTAATCCTTTATTTTCACTTATTCAATTTTAAGGTCATTAAATTTTAATCATAAATAACTTTTTAAATAGTTTCTAAACTGTAAAATGAATTATGGTTAACAGAATTTTACATTTCAGAAATGTAATTACCATTTTGGATTTCAAAAATTGGTAATCTCACATTCTCTACAATGTTAAAATTTCGAGATATAAGGATAATCTCAATACCATTTTTTTCTCAAGTAGTCTTTCTCAATACCACTTACCAGTATGGGGCAAAGCCCAGAGAAGAAATCTACTAATAAACTTACAATATAAGAAATTATTTAAATCTAGTCTACCCCAACTCTCAGGGAATTACAGCTCCACCTTAGCACACTTAGTATGAACTCTTTCCAGATAACCTCCCCTACTAAAGGTTGCTAACTAGTCACTCAGAGGTGAATAAATAATAAAAATGCATTAAAAAAAGGTTCTTTACTATGAACATATAACCTGTCTCTTAGAGTATTCCTTTCAACAAATTAGATCCTTTACATATGAATTATGAAATCTCCCTTAATTAAGTTCAAAATATCTTCCATGTAAAGTGGGATAGAATTTATTTAATTTCAAAAGTTTTATCTTGAAATTTATATCCGAAAGTCTTGTCGAATATATTATCTTCAAGGTCTATATTTAATTTCAAATCTCATGCTTGGACTAAGATTTGTTCATAACTTGTTGCTAAGATAAGGATAAGAACTCTTCAAGAATCATATTTGGAATAGAGCTATTTAAGACCGCTAATTCTCCTCATGTGATAGAGATATATTTTCTTTTTGTTATAGATAAAAATCTTACAATTTTATTGCTTATAAGATAAGTAAAAACATAAGGATAAATATAAAGTTGAAAACTGTCAACCAGTAGACTCGATGTATAAACGAGTTGTGGTTGGTCATGTGGGCACAACTTGCACCACAAGTCATTATGTAATGACAACTTATTTGGTCATGCAATCATTTTCATAAATTATTATAGTTATGATTTAATAAATTTATTCTAATATCATATATTTATTAATAAATATAAAGTGTAATAAAAAATTATTATAATTTATCACAGTTTTATGAAAATTGAAATTAAAAAATTAAAAGAATTAACCATGCTAAAAAATAAATTTTATAACAAAGACAATTTGATAAAATGTGTTTTTAGATAATCTCATATTCTGTCAATTAAATACCAAAATATTACATTCCAGCCAAATAAACCAAACAAGGTACATAACATTCTTAGTAATTTACTAAAAATCTTATATTTCAATAATCCTATTAACAAAAATAATCTTATATTTCTTGAACCAAATCTTTTTGATACAATGCCTAGAACTACCCATAGCCCCTCCCTAATCATGTTTTTACATAATAGTCCTTAATAATTACATTTTTCATAATTATCTTGTTTGAGTAATTACCATTTAATCCTCCAACTTTCTCTATAATACCATCCATGAATCATACTTTATTTTGGTAAAATGAAATTTTTAGTGTTCTTACTTTTTTCCCAAGACTTTTTATTCTCTTACAATTAAGTCAATACCCCAGATTAATTTTGTAACACCCCGAATTTTGAGCCTAGAAGTATTGGGCCTTGGTTAAGTTTTGGATCCTAGCTTAGTATTTTTAGGAGTTTAATTTTGGCCTTCTAGAAGGTTGGAAGTGGCATGAAGATGGACTCTAAGGAGAGTGATCAGAAGAGAAAATATAGGAAGAGGTTAGGAGAGCTTATCATGGAGAAAAATTAGGAGATGAGATGTGGATGAAGTGGAGCCAATTAGGACTTTAGGGGTCGGCTTTGGGTATTTATAGGGGGTGCTGAATTCTTTTTGAAGAGCTTCCCTTGCTTTGCCAAACCGAATGCTTCATTCTTCTCCTTTTTTCTAGTTCTTTTTCCTCTTTTGCAAAATCCAAATACCAATATCCCCTTTGCCGATTTCTTTCTTTAATCTCTTAAAAGCCGAATACTCACATCCCCTTGCCAATTTCTTTTGCTTTCCTCCATCACAAATTTGTTTTTATTATTTACAATATTTAATCAAGATTTTAAAAGCCGGTCACACTCAGTAGATATCTAGGCCGCAAGATTAGAGACTAATTTCGGGTTCAAAGATTTAAAGCATGGAAAGGATCTCTAGCAAGTGGTAAGTGAACTCGTTTTCAATTTTGTTTTTTTAGGTGGCCGAATCTAGTGTGGTTGGTAGGGGTGACTCGTGTGGAATACGAGTCACCTGATGTTGATAAAATATGTGTATTGATGCAGATCTAGGAATATTCAAGACTATTCGCTAAGGAAAGGCTAAAAAAGCCGAAAGTTCACGGTAAGGCTACGGTAAGGCTTCGAGATTTGATGAAGTTTTAGTAAGGTTTGAAGTTGATTCGAAAATGGTTTTGATTGTAGGTTAAGATTGAGGATAGTGTAGTGCGGGTCGTCAATCAGGTGTGTACATACACTACACACACGAAAATCAGCAAAAGCCGAAATCCTGAAATCCCAAATAAGCCTACCGAATTTGTGGGCCCAAAGTGGCAAAGTTGTGATATGCAATTTTATGATGGATTAGTATGTGTGATTGTATGATTGAGTTATGATCGAGCCTAATGGGCTACATAAGCATGTTTAGGGCTTAATGGGTTTTAGGAATATGATTGAGCCTAGTGGGCCTTATGGGATTGTAGAAACGCATGCTAGGGTTTTTAGTGGACTATAGGCCTAGTTCTGATCTCTCAAATTTTACATAAGACTTAGTTAAATAATTAAACATGTCTATGGACAAGTCGCTAGACTAAGGTGTGGCAATGGATGTGTGCATGTCTAGGATTGGATCTAGGAAGAGCTTGGTACTTAAGCAGTCCGAGTGACCCACCTCCTCTTCTCTTGAATCCTACCTGGTGCATAGTATCCGTTCACTTTAGTCGCGAGGACTTGTTGATAGGCCAAAATCCATAATTAAAATCTGTACCTTTAGGAAATTACGAAAATACCCCTCTAGGGTAGAATTACGAAAATACCCCTCTAGGGTAGAATTACTAAAATGCCCCTATAGAGTAGAATTATTATGACGCCTCGAAGGGTAGAGTTACCGAGACACCCTTGTAGGGTAGAAATTACCAAGGTACCCCTGGGTAGTGAAATGACTAAAATATCCCTATGTGTTATGAGTATGACTGGTGTATGTTGTTTGTGACGATGATGCATTCATGAGATATTATGTTGCATGTAGGCTGGGTTTTGATTGGAGGAAGTGTATATGAGGGTCGCACGGCTGCTTGACGACTGTGGACCCAACGAAGGCTTCTGAGCCACGAGCAGCTCTGCTGCAACGATAAGTAGTGCCGCAACTGGTGCTACAATGAAGGCTTTTGTGCCACGAGCAGCTCTGCTGCAACGATGAGTGGTGCCGCAATTGGTGTCACAGCGGGTGTATAAGGATGGGTGGGTCGAGTATCTCCCTACAGGAGTGTAGGGTTGGAAGGGGGTGTACAGGGTTGGTTATGGGTAACGGCATATTGCATGAACATCTTAATATTTGAATGTGGGCTCGGGCCCAACTGAGGCTATCATGGGCTAAGGCCCAGAGGCTACCGATATTGATAGGGCTTAGGCCCAACGTGATAAATACATGTTGATTTGATTGCCAAGGGTCGTACACACTGAGTTTTGAAACTCACACCCTTTAATTTAATATTTCAGGTGATGTGCAGTAAACGGCTCGATGTGGGAGAGGACTCGGAGATAGCCACACTACAAGTTACTTAGGAATTTTAAATATAGATTTATTAAGTGTTTTATGATAATTATTTTTTTCCACTATGATGTAAAAAGGCTATGTAACTCCGATTTCACTATTTACTTAGGGATTTATTTAGTTACTGTTATACTTAATAAACATGGTTTTTCCTGAATATTTGTTTAATTAAATTCTTCGATTTTTAACTAAGGAAATTCTTTTCAAGCATATTTTGTTCGAACTAAATTTTAACTAAACCGTTTTAAAAGCAACTCTTCAATGTGACATCGCCAGATTCGGGCCTAACTTCTAGGCAGGGTTTGGGGTGTTAAAATTTTCTCTTATTTCAAAAGTATTTTTAATTTTCTATTGTTATAACTACTTATATTCTAACACTTAAAAATTCTTATTTTATCTATTTCTAAAATTCTCAAGTATATCTAACCTGACTTGGTATTGTTCCTAGCTCGGTAGTAAGTTAGGGATATCACACTCCCTCTCTAATTTATGAAGAATGTGTTGTTGGCAAAAAAAAAAAACATCGATCTTAATTTCCCAAAGGCAAGTCATGGAGATTAAAAGAGGTATTGGAGTTGGTGCATTCAGACATTAGTGGGCTAATAAATCCAATTTCTAATGGAGGTAAAAGGTATTTTATTACCTTTATTGATGATTGTTCTCAGAAAACTTGGGTTTACCTTCTATAAGAAAATTTAGAGGCTTTTAACGTATTTAAAAGCTCCAAGGCTCGTGTAGAAAATGAGAAGGAAAGAACCATTCAAGCTCTTTGAATTGATCGTGGTGGTAAATATTGCTCTAAGATGTTTGAAGATTTTTTTTGTTGTTCATGGAATCTGAAGAGAGCTCACAATTGCTTATACACCACAAAAAAATAGTGTATTAAAAAGGAAAAAATAGAACAATTCTCGACATGGTTCGAAACCTGCTAGAAAGATGGAAATATCCATAAGTATTTTGGCCAGAAGCTGTAAATTAGGGCATTCGCATCTTGAATCGGAGTCTCACTCTGAGATGTGACTCCAAAAGAGGCTTGGAGTGTAAGGAGACCAACGGTAGATCACTTCAAAAAAAATGTGTGCATTGCCTATTCACATGTCCGAGAGGAAAAAAGGAAAAAGCTTGATGATAGAGGTGAGAACGTCTTTCTTGGTATTAGCGAAACATTAAAGGCATACAAATTGTTCGATCCTATGAAAAAGAAAGTCGTGATTAGCTGAGATATTGTGTTTGATGAAGAGAACACTTGGGATTGAGATGAAGCGCAACCTACTTAAGTCCTTTTTGATAATAAAGTTGAAGAAATGCCTAAGAATACTTCTTCACCAGCCATTGAAGTATTGCCTACACATGGAGAAAAAACTTGTGCAGTAGCTAAAACACTTCCTCGTGTTTGAAGAAGGCTCGCATGGATATAAGCTTATGAGGTAACCGGAATTGGAGAAAATGATTATGCAATTGCCTATTTTGCATTATTTGCAGATTGTGACCAATAAGTTTTGAAAGTGTTGTCAAAGCAAAATAGAAAGAGACAATGGATGTTGAAATTGAAGTCATTGAAAGGAATGATACTTGGGAGCTGACTGATGGAGTTAAGTAGGTCTACAAGATGAAGATAAAGGAAAAATGGGGAGGTTGACAAGTGCAAAGCGTGGTTAGTAGCTAAGGGGTACAAACAAAAGTTTAGTGTGGATTACACAGAAGTTTTTACCCTAGTTGCAAGACATAACACCATCATATTGGTGATTGCTTTAGCAGCATAGAACTCTTAGCATATCTTCCAGTTATATGTCAAATCAACATTCTTACTTGGATACTTGGAGAAAGAGGTATTTGTTGAACAACCCCTTGGTTATATTAAGGTTGGAGATGAGCATAAAGTTTATCGATTGAAGAAAGCTCTTTATGGACTAAAACAAGCTCCACGTGTTTGGTATGGTCGCATTGAGGGTTATTTGTTTAAACAGGGGTTTCAAAAGTGTACATAGTTCATACACTTTTTGTTAAAATTAGAGATAATGGGAAAATACTCATTGTGTGCTTATATGTTGATGATCTCATTTTTATTGGGAATGATAGTGCCTTGTGTAACACTGCTTACACAAGTCCAATATCAGGACAGGGCAAGAGGCATTACTAGACTTAAACATAACCAATCATACGAAACCAGGCCATAAAATTTCATTCAGTTCAAAACCATTCATACACACACATATCGTCCCTTATACAGGCCTACGAGACCCAAAACATACATCGGGAGTGGTTCGGGGCTAAACCAAAAACCTTGGAGCACTTAGAAAATTTTCATGTTTTGGAGAGTCACACGCCCATGTGAGTAGGCCGTGTGGTCACACACGCCCGTGTGGGTTGGGCACGCCCTTGTCCTCAGCCCGTGTAACTCTCTGTTTATGACGTCATTAGCAAAATAGGGTCACACGGCCAAGTCACACGCCTGTGTGCTAGGCAGTGTGGCGAATTTAATTTTTGCATTTATGGTGTAGACTTCACACGCCCTGGGCACACACTCGTGTTCCAGTCCGTGCCGTTCACACGACTGAGACACACGCCCGTGTCTCTACCCGTGTGTTCCATACTGGGCATTCTGTTTCTCAAAATTAAGTTACAAGGGACACACAACCTGTTCACACGCCCATGGGGTTGACTGTGTGTCACACACGGCCTAGACACAAGCCCGTGTGTCTACATGTGTGGACAATGTATGGGCTATTTACCAAGCCTATTGGCACCCTAAAACTCATAAACACTTATACCAATTCAAAGACACAAATCATAGCATACTTAAGCAACCAAACATCCATAATTATCAACTCAAATCATGCAAGTGCCATATCCATGCAAATCATCACTATATGACTATACTTATAATCAACATTAGCCAATTTCAAAAGGCCTTATACAAAATAATCACTTAACCAATATGAGCCAACATCATTAGCCCAATCACTATGACACATATATAAAATGACCAAGTCCCTATACATGTCATACTTTTAAAATATCAAAATCACAAATACCCCAAAAATAAAGCCTTGATAGTGTGATGCAAACTCCGACGATTCCCGATCCTCGAGCTAGCTTGGTGACACTATAAAACAATGGAAAGAAAAGAGGGGTAAGCTATTTAGCTTAGTAAGTTTATATGCAAATAATAAACATCATATTTATAACTTAATCGTACGATATCAATAATGGAAATTGTATAAATATTACTAAACTCTCATAGTCATTTCTTACCCAACCATAACCTTACCATAAGAGCATTACTAAACATCACATTTTAACTTTTCGTTATTCTTCCCTCCAATAGTCATATGGCCTTCGTACGTACCTGTACTACTTACTTAGCCTGTACTTTGATTCTCGTTTAGACTAGGCCCGTTGAATCATTCGAAATCACTAAGATACTTAGGAGTCATACATAGGTCATATAATGCCATATCCCAAATATGGTCTTACATGCAATTCAATATCGATGCCAATAGCCCAGCTTTGGTCTTACATGAAAACTCATATCAATGCCACACGAAACCTCGTATTGATGCTAATATTTGCGATTTAGTCCACAATCTTGTTCTTCTCTCGATCTAGGTTAGAAACTCATCTTTCTTGATCTATAATACAAATTTAACCCGTTTTATTACCACATTATTCAGTTCAGCCCAAAAATCATATTAAGGAAAAATTACATTTTTGCCCCTAACTTTTCACTTATTTACACTTTAGTCCTCAGGGTCGTAAAATGAAATAAATTCATTTTTCTCAAAACCCAAGCCTAGCTGAACCTCTTTCATACTTATAAAATCCAAAAATTTTCTTTTATTTCACATTTCTACTACATATTTTACAACTTTTGCAAAAAGGTCCCTTTTGACATTTTTATCGAAAATCACTTAGTAAAAGTCGTTTACCTAACACTAAACTTTCATTTTCTACCATTAGACATCAAAATACATGCATGTCACACATGGGAAATTTTTTAAACATGAACCCCACTTCAAAATAATGGTAGAAATAGATAAATCGAGTGATAACGACTTCAAAAATGTAAAGAGCATTAAAAACGGGGCTAGGATGCACTTACTATCAAGCTTGGAAATTGAAGAAACCCTAGCTATGGTCTCCTTATGATTTTCAGCCAAGGTAGGAGAAAGATGGACAAATTTTTGCTTTATTTTTCCCTTTTTTATTCTTTTATTAACCAAATGACTAAAATGCCCCTAAAGCCTTTCTTTAAAATTTTGTCCCTTCCATGTCCATTTTTGTCCATCATGATATATAATGATCTAATAAATAAATAAGGACCTCTAATTTACAATTTCATTTCAATTAAGCACCCAATGCTTCTAAAACACATATTTTGCACTTTTTGCAATTTAGTCCTAATAGTCAAATTGGACCCTCTATCAATAAAATTTCGTAACGAAACTTTCACATATGCATTCAACCATACTATAAACTTTAAAACTTTATCACAATAATTTTTTTCTACTTTGGATTCGTGGTTCGGAAACCACTGTTCTAACTTGGCCCTAAATCAGGATGTTACACCTTGTATGTTGATTTCAAGAAATCTATGATGGATGAGTTTGAGATGTCTGCTTAGGAAGACGCACTATTTTATTGGCCTAGAAGTGATGTAATCTGATCATGAAATTTCTATCCCCCAGAAAAATATGTGAATGAAATTTTGGATAGATTCAATATGATAATTACAATTCTACCTACACTGCAACTGAGTTTGGCTTAAAGCTAATTAAAGGAGATGGGAAGAAGGTAGATAGCACACTTTACAAGTAAATTGTAGGCACTTTGATGTATCTAACTGCTACGAGGCCAGACATTATGTATTTTGTGAGTCTTATTAGCAGGTACGTAGAAAGCTCGACTAAAAAGCATTTATTAGTTGCCAAGAGAATCCTTCGTTATTTGTAAGGAATCAAGGATTTTTGGGATTTTCTACAAGAAAGATGAAAATTCAAACATGATTGGCTTCACCAACAATGATTATGCAGGAGATCAAGATGACAGAAGGAGCACTTCAGACTATGTTTTTATGCTTGGCATAGGGGCTAATTCATGGTCATCTAAGAAGCAATCCATTATCAAGCATAAAAGCTAAATTTTTTGCTACTACAGCTTGTGTTTGTCAAGCTATTTGGCTTAGAAGAATCCTTGAACAACTACAATTCATGCGAGAAAAAGCCACTACTATTTTATGTGATAACGACTCAGCCATCAAGTTGTCAAAGAATCTTATGTTGCATGGAAGAAAATAGCATATTGGTGTAAAATATTACTTTCTATGAGATCTTAGCAATGAAGGAGAATTGAGTTATAGTATTGCATAAATGAGGATCAAGTTGCTAATCTATTTACCAAACCTCTCAAGTTGGCATCATTTGTCAAAGTTCAAGAAAATACTTGGCTTTTGACGTCAAGTAGTAAATATGTATTAAACTAAAAGTACATTTTTAGTTTAAGGGAGGGATTGTTGAGATATTTTTATATTTGGTAAATAAATCATCTTTAAAAATTAGGGATTACCAAAAATGGTTGAAGATTTTTTTTTTTGTATTTAATTTTGCTATTTTTAGCTTTAAGCTTACTAATTTTAGCTATTGTAAAGCATATAAAAGGCTAGAACCATTTGGAGTTATTCATCAGATCAATAAAAATCATCTTCTCTCATTTGAGTTGAGAGCTTGTTTTTCTCTTTTTCTCTACTTGTACGTGCAACACTGAGGCACTCCTGACTTTATGAACTAGGACCACAAGGCAATTGCTCACGACACATCGGCTCTCAACAGAGTACAAGGGACGAAATCTCCACACGGAGGGATAACATCTTTGGTTGTGGGAGGATCAACTGACTACTCGGCAGACGACACTTGGAAGACTTTTCCTGAAGGAGTCAACCTCTTCAGACTTTTATTGAGTTGATGTCACCCATCAATCGGGTTTCAACTCAATTATGAAATTACAAACAACACTTATTTTTATAAAGCAACAAATATCCTTTGAAGATATTTTTTTTTTTATCTTTTTATATAAATTCTAAAAAGAAAAAATACATCGAAATTTTTATTATCTTGATTTTATCAATTCAACTAAAACCAAATTACATACAAAAAATCAAAATCACATTTAATTTTTACATAAAATTTTCACTAACGTAATAAAATATCAAATAAAATAATGAAATAAAATCAACTAAGTATTGATATAATAATAAATAATTTAGGTTATTTGATTTTTTTTTATTTACATCAAATCTGGATTATCTATCCAATTGTCCATCCACTCCAATTTTATAATCATGAAAGTTCTGTTAATGAATAAATAAAGGGTTGAAGGCCACATTTCCGTCCAAGCTTTATCAATAGCCGACATTCATATTAAAAATACATCAAAAGTATAATAGCAGTAAGGAACTTAATTGAGAATGAGGTCTTAAAACTCTCTTAGCTCTTTAGCATTTTGTGCGCTGTTGTCTAAAGTGTGAACACACATGAATATTAATTAATGTTGATGAATTGGGTTTTAGAATTATTTATGACATCTGATTATATATATTCAATTAGTTGGAGAAAAGGTAACCATGTTTATGGTAAATGGTGCATTGCATGTGCTTCTGATCTCCCACTTATTTGGGTCACACTCCCACCAACATACATTTCTATGTCCATATTTGAGGACTACAATTATATATATACACACACACTAATTAATCACTTGAAAATATGTACTTCTTCTTTATATCACATATCCAATCTGAAATGCATAAGTTGCAATCAAAACAAAACATAGCTCTTCAAACAAAATTCATTTATGAATTAGTTTACCTTATAAGTTACTTTATAAGTAAATTAAACTTTATGTGATGCCCTAATGTTTATTTTAGAAATTGAAGTAAATTAAATTTTATGTGATAGTCTAATGATTAATGGTGTTCACCACCTTAAGTATAGCCTAAGTTTGAGTCGTACTAATTACATTTGTTTAGATTTTATCCTATTATTGTAATTTAAAAAAAGAAAAAGATAAAATTAATTTTTTAATAAAACAAATTTGATAATCTCAATATAACATATGGAGCTTACCAATACTTTGACCTATAATATTGTGTCATATAACATATTTTTATATCTAAATTAAATTTAAATTGGAATTTTACAAGATTATAATCATTTCAATTTTTCTCTTTTATTAAATTGATATAAACGGAATTTAAGTGTGTTAAACTTATCATCAATGAAGTAAACTTAATAATTGCAGAGACAATTAAACTTAGATCATGGGTTGAGTCGGGTCGATGTCAAATTTTAGATTTATTTTTTAAGTTTGGGCTCAACTTGACTTAAAAATGAGTTTAAAATTTTATTCAAGCTTGATCCAGATAAAAAATACTAAACTTGAGCCCAATTTGACATGACCGTATTAAAAATTTTATATTATTTTTATATAAAAATAAATTTTAAAAATATAATATATCAAATCCATTAAAAACATTAAAATAAATATTTCTCAACAAATTTAAAATATATTAAAAAAGTATTGATACTTAACAATTTAACAAGCAAATGCCTCTAAAATTGTAATAAAATTAACAATAAAACAAGAGTTATACAATATCCAAACCATAACAACAAAATAATAACAATATAATAGCAAAATGCTAACAAAACATCAACAAGAAAAAACTTTTAGGCAATTCGGGTCGAGTTTGGGCCAAAAATTCTTATCCGACGCCTGACCCATTTAGAAACGAGCTTTATTTTTTATCTAAACTAATTTTTTGGGCCTATATTTTTATTCAAATCCTTTCACTTTTTAGGCGAACCTTCGAATCTGAATAGCTGTCCAGACCCATGTTAAGTCTAAAAACAATATTACTGCTAATCATAAAAAATAAAAAAATAATACAAATAGGAGATAAATAGTTAAAATTTATGTAACATAAATGGTTGGGTTTTCAAAATATTATATAAATATATAATAGATGAATGAAAAATCAAAAGTTTGAGGTTATTGATATCTTAAGTTTCATAAAGAATAAGAATAGGAATACAGAAATACACAACTTGTGATGTATACAACAAAGTTAATATTAAAACATGGAAAAAGGAAAAAGAAAAAGAAAATAAACAATTTCAACAAGCGGACCCCACCACACATGGCCTTAATCTCCCGTTCTTTAGCCTCTCCTCTCCTCTCCCCTCCCCTCCTCTTCTTTTCCCTACATCATCTCGTTCTTCTTTTCTTCTTTCTTATCGTTGTATGCTTCTATTTCTCTATATAAAATCTAATCTCTTCCATTCCACCTTTCAACTTATAAATATATATACACACACACATATTACATATTACTACTCTTTTTCTACAATTTCACTTCCACATTTTCTGAAACTAAAAAAAGAAAGATGGGATTACAAAGCCAGCTGAACGACGTGTCCTCAGATTCGATCCCGCTTCTTCTCGTAGCAATAATCGCTAACTGCGTCGGTTATCTCCGAAGACTCCTCTTTGGTTCCCTCCATTCGATTGGCCTTCTCCCTTGCCCAGACCAGCCCACTACCATCGACGATGTTGGAGTCCTTGGGTCCGGCCTCGCCAGTCTCATCGTACTCGCCGAGCAGCTCAACTTAAACAAGGCTTTCTCCTACAAATACTGTGGCGGCGGGGGAGGAAAGGGCTCTGATTGTGTTGTGTGCTTGTGCAGCCTAAGAGATGGGGAGCAGGTGAGGAAACTCGATTGCTGCCATGTATTTCATAAGGATTGCTTTGATGGCTGGCTTGATCAACTAAAATTTAACTGCCCGGTTTGTCGATCCCCTCTCAAAACCGATAAGCGCGTCGGTTTCACGCGGAGACGCGTCGGTGAAGATTTGCTTGCCTGGTTTTCTTTGGGTTAATTAGATTCCGACCAAGATTTTAGAATTTTAGTATTTTTGCCCCCCTTTTCTTAGGTTCCGGCTGGATTGGGTATTATTTTGTTTTCAACTATTTGTTTTGAGAGGGTTGTCATTCAACTTTCTTTCTTACAACTATTTTTCTTTTTCTTTTTAGAACCCTTTTTCTCCATCGTAGGGTTTTTTTTTTTCCTTTAGAAATTTTTTTTGAAGAATTTTCTTTTTCACTGCTGTAAATAGTCCTTTTTTTTTTTTACTTTTTTGTATTTTTTTGTCCAATAAGAAAATAGTTATCTTTGTGTACAAATTATCAAGACCAGATTGCTATTTATTTACATGAAGTAGTGAGGGTAAAGATGCTTTATGATTTTACTTTTATGGTAATCTTATTAATTTATTACTAAGGTAAATAAAAAAACCATATTTTATGTGATATTGTTTGAAAAAAGAAAAATAAGAACCCAAGTTGTTTTAGATTTCAAGATAATATTAAGAAAATAGGGGTCGGGGGAAGAAGATTTAGAATTTATGGTAGCATTGGCAACTGCAAAACGGGTTTGAGATATTTTATAAATTAAAAAAAAAACATATTTGATGTAATAATTGAGTACCATGTACAGGAGTTTCGTATCATCTTCTCCAAGTAGTGCAATTGTGGGATGTTTATCGAGTTATTTCCTGTAAAGTGTCATTTTACCCGTCTCTTATTCAATTTTCTTGTTGGTCCTTTCTATTCATTGTTTTTATTCACGTGAGACTTTAAGCCTTTGAGAGTAAACACATGTTAAGACAACAAAAGATTTTAGGTACTAAATATAAATTTCATAGAAGAAACAGATTGTTTATATAAAGATAAAACTTGTAATCATATTATGCATATTGACTCTAAGAATGAGAATAATATTTCAACTTTTAGTAAATGTTTTAATAGTTTAATGAATATATATTTTAATAAGCTATATAATAAAATAAGTAAAATAGAACAACAGGTAAATAATTTAGGTGAAGTTACAAAATTAGATTTGAACAACAAATCTAAAGAAATATTATCTAATGTTAATAATAAATTAGAACAAGTTCTTAATAATAAAAATATAGAACACGAAATAGATTTAGGACCTTTATATTATGGTAATAGTAATATAATATTAACTTTGTTTGAGGAAGAAGATACTTCTTCAGAAGAATCATCCTCTACTAATAAAAGAAATAAAAAAAACCAGAAAAATAAAAAAGAAAATATACTCATCAACAAATATATGATTTCCAATCCTATAAACAACTTATAGAGCATTGGAAAAATAAATTTACTAAGACATCTGATAAATATGAAAGAATAGAATATCTAAAGCTAATAGAACAACTTTATGAAGAGCATAAAGATTTGTTTACATTATTTAATTACCATTATATGTTAAATTATGATACTACAGATAGTAGTAGTAGTTCTAATAATTCTATAAATTTAGAAGACATAAAAGCTACTAGATATAATTCTGATGAAGAAAATATTTCAACAAATGAAGACGAAAATATAGAAATACCAAAATCTATGGATACTAATAAAACAGTTCCTTATGGAAAAAGAAAATTAGAGTCAGATCCTCAAAAAGATGATTATCTGATATCTTTTAATAAAGATTATGAAACAGTTGATAATATAACTAGGATATTTGGTAATCAAATCGAAAATATAGCTACTTATGAAATAAAAACTGAAAGAATCTTCTAATCAACCTATACCACATAGGATAGATGATTTAAATAAAAGAAATATAGCTCAAGGAGGAATATATTTAGATTTAACTAATATTCCTATATCATATTATGAAAAAACCATAGATGATTGGGCACAATCTATGTCTGTTGTTGTTAATAACAACAACAATAAATGGTCAAAAGAAAATTTTCTAAACTATTTTGTTGGAACATTTCAAGGAGATGTTTTACAATTTCTCAGAACATAGGAAGAATCTGAGAAAGGTAAACAGCAAAAAGGGCAATTAATTAACCAAATTGGAACTCCCAAAGACCTTTTAAGAGGATTAACTTTTATTCTAAAAACAGAATTTTGTGGTTTATATACTGATAAAAAAGATCAAGATAGTCAGTCTAATTATACATTATCAAAAATTAAATTATGTGATATTAGATATTTAGAAGAATTTTCTAAAAAATTTCTTCATGAATATCAAAAAAATAAAAATATAGAATTTTGGAAAACCAATACTTTCATAAAATACCCCCACCATGGGATGAGATTTGTATAAATAAATACAATTCTTATCTAGGGAAACATAGTAAAGTAACTGGAATAGAACCCTAGAATATAGATTCTATAGGAAATAGAATCAATTTTGCAAAAGAAAGAATAACTTTATATTGTCTACAAAGTAAGGCTTCTAAACAAGTTAAGCATAAATTAAGTTATAAATATTGCACAAAAATTTTAGAAAATGAATGGGAATTTGGATGTAAACTCATATGTTCTAATACTTATAAAAAACAAAAAAGAAAATAATATATATATATAAGCTAGTTAAATGGAAACCAGGTAATAGAAAAACTATTGGTTATAATAAAAAGAAAAGATTTTGTAACACCCCTAACGCGTATCCGTCGTCGAAACAGGGTTACGGAGCGTTACCAGAACTTACAAAATGAATACAAATGATTTATATCATTTTATCATACATGTCAGAAAATTTATCATAAAGCCTCTTATATGGCCCCTCGAGGCCCAAAACATACATTACAAATAAGTCGGGACTAAACCGGGAACCCAGAGAATTTTTCGCGATATTTCAAAAATTTTCCCCAAGTGCAGGGTAACACGCCTGTGTGGTCAGGCCGTGTGAGTGACACACCCATGTCTTAGGCTGTGTGGTGTATCAAGTAGGTCACACGGTCGTGTCCCCAGCCCATATAACTTTCTAACTTGTAAAACATTAAAGTGCAGCGGTCATACAATCAAGCCACAAGCCCATGTGCCAGGCCGTGTGAAAACTACTGAGCATTCTATTTTGAATTTTAAGATGCAGGGGACACATGGCCAGACCACATACCCATATACCAGGCCGTGTGCCACACCCAGCTGAGACACACGCCCGTGTCTCTGCCTGTGTGGACCAAAATAGACCATTTTAAGACTACTTTTCTCACCCTTTATAATATCAACCTGCACACAACATAGAAATACACTAATATATCCCAATCAAGCAACCAAAACAACCAAAATTCAAGTATTAAACATAATATGTCATTGCAAAAATCATTCACATAAACTTACCAAAATAACTTCATTCATTCATTTACTAATATCTACTACAAAATACTTGCAAACAAACATATATATGCACCATTCACATTCATAATTCAAGTTTACTCTTTTCTATCCAACCCTATACATGCCATATAAACCATAGATTGTATTACAAATTCTACTGGAGAAATCATGATAGTGTGACCCGATGTATTGATCCGATCCTCCAATCTAACGTTAATCTACAAGAAACATGAAACAACACGAGTAAGCTTAATGAAGCTTAGTAAGTTCATTGGTTTTAAAGTTAAATCTTACCAAACATACTATAACAAATCATAAAACATGCAATTCACTAACACTTCTTGCAAATCATAAATTCACATGATGAATTCACTTGATTGAGCTCAATATCAATAACTACTTAAATTCTATCACTTTAATCCATATGACCCTTATTAATCATTGTCAAATTAGAGAACGTCTTACGGAATTGAATACATCATTTTCTTGATGACATAGTCCAACTATGGTCTTACACGTATATTGCCATGGCCCTACTATGGTCTTACACTCATAAGCCATAACCACGGTCTTACACTCATAATACCATAACCCAGTTATGGTATTATCATGAGGATGCCATAGCCCAGCTATGGTCTAACACATATACATATACTGACATGGTCCAACCATGGTCTTACGTTTACGGTGCTATAACCCAGTTATGGTCTTTCCACTAAAATGTCATAGCCCAACTATGGTCTTACATTTAAACATTGCCATGATCCAACCATGGTTTATCCATCAATTCATCTTGTATCACAGAATGATTGTACTCAATCTTGCGTTCCACTTAACTTAAACTTTCAATTCAATTTCCATATTTTTACAATAATCATAATTCAGTGTAAAAATCTAATATAATACATTATATTTTTCCTAGATTAACAATTAATTATAAAATTTCAACCATATGAGCTTACCTAGGGTAGTTTGTAGAGATTGAAGAAATTTACGGACTAATTTGTTAATTTCTCTTTTCAGCATTTATCTTCGGGTTCTTGATCTATAATGTAAAATTATTCATTTATCAGCATCTAATTCAATTCTAATTTACTTCACAATTTGTGCCCTTTAATTTTTGAAATTACACATTTACCTCAAATTTTATAATTTTTACAATTTAGTCCCTGATTAGTTAGCCAATCAATTGAGCTAATTTTTCTCAATTAACATTTTATCCAATTATTTTAGGCTACTATACAGCCTTTGATATTCAGAATTTCAACATCAAACTTAACTTTTCCATAATAAGGTCCTAAAATCAATTTCTATTGAAATTACTTGATAAAATCTTCATATAACAAAATTAAAGCTTTAAATACATGTTAATTCATCATAAACATCCAGCACTCATTAATGGTAACTTTCAAAATCACTCATGAAATAAAAAACTAATAAATTAAATAGTTGGACCTAATTGTAAAAGTATCAAAAACTAAAAAATTACAATAAAAGAGCAAGAATTGAACTCACTTGATGCAAAAATATGAAAAACCAGCTCACGAGGACTCTCCTATGGCATTTTGGCTGAAAATTTCATGAAGAATTGTCTAGATTTCTTTTAATTGTTATTTTATTCATTTAATTGTGCAAAATTTCCAATTTTACCCTTATTACACCTAATTTTCAGATTTTTTTTCTTGCTAATGCTGCCTCAACCATTCCCTTTTGGCATATTTATGCCTTAAGTCCCTCCTTATTCATCACTTAAGCTATTTAATCACTATTTCTTTAATTAGCAAGTTTTGCATCTTTTTCAATCTAGCCATTTTTATTTAATTAACTATCAAAACGTTAAAATTTTCTAATGAAACTTTAATACTAACTCAATGACACTCTGTAAATATTTATAAAAATATTTACAACTCGATTTATGAAATCGAGATTCCTTGTTTTTTGAAACTAATTAATCTAATAATTATTTCTAAAGTACAAATCACTATTTCATAACTTTCCTAAATTCAAATTTAACTCATAATTACTAAATAATAAAATTTTCTAACTCGTCAGATTTTAGTGGTCTCGAACCACTGTTTTCAAAACCACTGAAAATTGGGCTATTACAACTCTCCCCCTTTAGGAAATTTCGTCCTCAAAATTTGTTACATGGGAATAGATTTGGATATTGTGATCTCATCGATTCTTCTGTTTCCCAGGTTACCTCCTTTGAGCCATGACAATGGCATAACATTTTAACTAACGGCACCCGTTTATTCCGTAATTCTTTAACTTCTCGAGCTAAAATCTTCACTGGTTCTTCTAAATAAGTTATATCTGATTGAAGCCCAATTTCTGTGTGAGGAATCACGTGTGAAGGATCTGATCTGTACCGTCTTAGCATAGACACATGGAACACATTATGAATTTTCTCAAGTTCCGGAGGTATAGCTAACCGATAAACTACAGGGTCAATTCTTTCAACAATTTCGTATGGTCCAATAAATCTTGGACTCAATTTCCTTTTTCTACCAAACCATAATACTTTCTTCCACTGTGAGACTTTTAAGAACACTCGATCACTCGATCACCAATCGCAAACTCTATATCTCTTCTTTTCAAGTCTACATATGATTTCTGACGGTCAGAAACAACTTTCAAACTATCTCGAATAATTCAAACTCTTTTTTTAGTTTCCCGGATCAAATCGACTCTCACTAGTTTGGATTCACTCAATCCAGACCAATACAACAGAGTCTTACATTTTCTTCTATAAAGAACTTCAAATGGTGCCATTTTTATACTAGATAGATAACTATTATTATAGGCAAATTCGGCCAAGGGTAAATACCTCTCCCAGCTATCTCCAAACTCGAGTATACAACATCTCAACATGTTTTCTAGAATTTGAATCACTCGTTCTGATTGTCTATCAGTCTAAGAATGAAATGCTGTGCTGAAATTTAACTTAGTACCCAAGGCTTCTTGTAGTTTACCCTAAAACCTCGATGTAAATCTCAGATCTCGATCTAAAATAATAGATGTTGGAACCCCATGTAGTCTTACAATCTCAGGCATATATAATTCTACTAATTTCTCAAGGGAAAAGTCTGTTCTGATTGGGATAAAATGTGCTGACTTAGTCAATCTATCCACAATCACCCAAATCGAATCTTTCATTCTCGAAGTCATAGGTAATCCAGATACAAAATCCATCGTGACATGCTACCATTTCCATTTAGGAATCATGTTAGGTTGTAACAAACCCGTTGGTACCTGATGTTCCGCTTTGACTTGCTGACAAATCATACACATTATTACAAATTCAAAAATTTCCTGTTTCATACCCGGCCACCAATACATCCGTTTCAAATCACAATACATATTTTTACTTCCCGAATGAATGGAATACATGCTATTGTGAACTTCAGAAAGAATATCATTTTTCAAGTCTGAATTATTCGGAACAAAAATTCTGTTACGATAATACAACATACCGCTATCATAAATGCTAAACTCTAAACTCAGATTGTCTTGTACCATCTGTCGTTTCAACACTAATTTTGGATCTTCATTTTGCAACTCTCAAATCCGCTAAAGGAATATAGGTTTTGTTTTCAACTCTGCTAATACAGAACCATCTTCATTGAGAGATAAATGAGCATTCATCGTCCGAAGTACAAATAATGACGATTTTTGACTAAGTGCATCTGCAACTACATTAGCTTTCCCCAAGTGCTAATGTAATGCCCCAAAATTTTAGGGTTTTAAAATTTGCATAAATTGTTAATTGATAATTTGGGTGTGTTTGGGGGGCCTTTGGAAAGCCTGGGTTAAACCCAAGCCTTTGGTAAAATTTTGATTTTTAGGCTTAGGGGAGTGTGGATGTTAGCTCATAGGGTTTAAGTAAAGTTGTTAGGGTTTCATGACACAAATGAGCTTGTGGTGGAGTGGCATGTGGCGTCATTTACAAAGGGAAGGAGGTATGGGGTTTGAATCTCATAATCAGCTATTGGTTGTTATTTTGCTACATGGACTTGGTAAGAAGTGGACTTGGATTCAAATACTGGAAGTGGTTGAAGATTGGTAAGAGATGACTTGGTCTTGAGAATTTGAATTAAAATTCAAATTGAAAGGTTGAGTAAATCATGGAGCAAATTAAAGAGATTTTCAAGGGGTTGAGATTGGGGAAAATTATAGCCTATTAGGGTAGGGGAAATTGCATATTTGGCTAGTGGTTTGTTTATGTGCATTTTTCAGCTTTTGGGTGGGTAGGTGCCAAATTTTTTTTGTATCAACTTTAAGGGTTTTGCTTTTGTTTCTTTTGCGTTTTTTGGGTGCTGCCGAATTGGTATAAGGTCTTTAAGTGTTTTCTTTTTGGATTTCAGTTATTTTTGCTTATTAACCATTAGGGTCTCGTCTTGGGGTAGTGATTGACAACCTTACCTACTTCTATTTTTGCCGAATCCCCTTTAGGGATCTTCTATTTCCTATTCGCTTTGGTCTATTTAGCATTCTTTTTTCTAAATCCCTTCTCTAGCCGAATCTTGTCAACCTTATTTTTTCTTGTTCTCTCAAGTTTCTCAAGGCTGAACCTCTACTTCTTGTTCTTCTCCAATCTTAGCAGACGCCACTATTTCCTTCCCTCTCCATCTTTATTTTTTCTTCCATTATCTTTTAACATTCATTTTTCTATTTGTTGGCCGAATTCTTCAATAGCCGAGTCTCACATTTTCTTTTTCTACTCTTATACTTTCTTTTCCTCTCCAAAGTTTTCCTTTTTCATCATCATTGTTTCCTCTACCGATTGTCTCATTCTTTTCACTCAATCGAACTCTTTTTCCTTTTGTTTTACTCGCTCTGACATTCTCTGTACCTTAGCCGAGTGTATTTGTTCTTTGTCCTCTCTTTATTTAGTTTTCATTGCTAAAACCAGTGGTTTCATTTTGAGTATTCGGACGATGTGGGGATAAGGAGTGTGGGTCGATTGCTCTTTTGTAGTTATAGATCTATCACTCGTGGTAAGTATCTTAGGTACCTTCTTGTATTAAGGGTTATGACTTTTAATTGATCGACGAACTGTTTTGGTTAAGGTTAAGGATTTTGGAAAGAGGACATCGTGGGCGTGGAACAAAGAGGGTTCAGTGGTTGGAGTTTGGCATGGTGATCTAGAAGTGTTGCGACAGCAGTGTTATTTCAAGTGTGTAACCACACCCTTCTATAGCATAGGTCGGCAAAAGCCAAAAAGCTGGAATGTCGAAACGTTGGCATTCGAGGCCTTACGAGTGTTGGAATGCCTGTGGGCCAAATCAAGCCCACAAATCGTAGGCAATAGATTGTGAAGCCTTTACGCGGGTTTTCGTGCACTTGGGCCGTTATGGGCCTCGATGGGCCGAAATGGGCGTACGGGCCAATATGGGTAAATTGCTCGGTAAGTGATCGTTGGTATGTTGATTGATAAGGTTTGCAGTGCCGTTCGTAAAATTGGATAGAATGGGCCACATGAGCGTGTGGGCCCACTTGGACCCAATAGGGGTTTTGGGCCCATATACACTGTTTTGACCATATAGACTATCTGAGTCGTTTAACGCGACGTTAGACCTAATAGAATGTCGTATTAGGCACCGTGACTTTGAAACTTAGTAAAATTACCATTTTACCCTTGACTGTCTAAAAGACCGTTATCCCTCTAAAGATAGATTGCTTGATATATATAAATGACTGTATCTGTGTCTGATAATATGCATATATATATTCGATTATGATATGTTATTCTACATGGGGATAGGTTTGACATTGGAGGTAACTCTGTTATAGTAGCTCTGCCACGTGATTCTGTAAAGTGGCTACGCCACGTAATCTGTATCTAGTGGCTCTGCTACGATATCTATTTTAGTAGCTTAGCTGCGAATTGGTGTGTGGGCTAGGTGGGTCGAGTTATTCCCCACATGGTGTGATGGGCTGGTACGGGTGGTGTGATGGTTGGACTGAGTTGGGTTATTTATGCATCCACTGTTCTGTATCTATAATGGGCTTAAGCCCACTCTGTTTCTGAATAGGGCTAAGGCCCAGACTAATCTGTTCTGTATAGGGCTTCAGCCCAGTCTATTCTGCATATCTGTTCTTTATTATAGGTTGGGGAAGTTACACACTGAGTTTTTGCAAACTCACCTTTAATTTAAATATGCAGGTAACCCCCAGCCATAGATGATTTGGAGCTGCGAGGGACTCGGGATGGCCACAAGTTTTTTACTTTCAGACTTCGTTTTTATTAAATTTCAGTTTGGTTATTGATTATGTAATAATGCTATTATAGGTTTTATTTTGTTTAATTTTCCTTATTTGGGCTGATTTATCATTTCGACTGGTAAAGTAGTTAATCGGGTTTTCAAAACTAATAACAGCGGTTTTAAGTTATTCACGCGTGATGTTTTCAAAAAAATAATAAATTAAGAGTTTTCATAACTTCACTTAAATGAACACAACAAATATGACAACCATTTTTCATTAACCTATTTTCCAACTGGTAAAAATAGTTTTAATTGGATACAATTTTATGAACAAAACCGAAACGGGGTTTTCTTATAGTAGAAACTTTTTATGGAGAAGTTTAAATTTGAACGTAGCTTCCATGTGACACACCAGATCTGGCCATAACGTCTGAGCTGGGTTTGGGGTGTTACAGGTAGTCAATAATCAGATCATAATCTTTTAGTAGCTCTAGCCAATGTCTCTGTCTCAAATTCAACTCATTTTGAGCCTTTAAATACTTCAAACTCTTGTGATCTGTATGCACATAACACTTCTCACCGTATAAGTAGTGTCTCTAAATTTTCAAAGCAAAAATGATTATAGCCAACTTAAGATCATGTGTAGAATAATTCCTTTCATGCGATAACTACCGAGAAGCATAAGCCACTACTTTTTCTGGCTGCATTAATACACAACTCAATCCATTTAGAGATGCATCACTATACACACCATACTGTACACTCGATTCTGGCTGAGTCAAAATTGAAGCCTCTGTAAACATCTTTTTCAACTGATCAAAACTCTACTGACACTCAATAGACCAAACAAATTCAACATTTTTCTGTAGTAGTCGAGTCATTGGCAAAGCGATCATCAAAAAGTTCATGACAAAATGGCAGTAATATGCTGCTAAACCCTGAAAACTTTGAACTTCTGTTATATTTTTTAGAATTTTCCAATTCACCACTGCAGATATTTTGCTCGGGTCTACTCGAATCCCTTCAGCTGACACAATATAAGCAAAAAATCCGTCCTTATGAAGACAAAATTCACATTTATATAACTTTGTATACAACTGCTTTTCTCTCAAAGTCTGTAACACAATCCTCAAATGTTGTGCATGCTCAGATTCTGTCTTGGAATAGATCAGTATATCATCAATAAACACAACCACAAATCTATCCAAATATGGTTGAAAATTCGATTCATTAAATCTATAAAAGCAGTAGGAGCATTAGTCAAACCGAAAGGCATTACCAAAAACTTATAATGACCATATTGAGTTCTGAAAATAGTCTTTGATATATCACACTCTTTAAATTTCAACTGAAAGTACCCAAATCTGAGGTCTATCTTCGAAAATACTGCAGCACCTTTTAATTAGTCAAATAAATCATCAATATGGGGTAAAGGATATTTCTTCTTAATTGTGATCTTGTTCAGCTGTCTGTAATTTATACACAATCTCAAAGAGACATATTTCTTTTCACAAATAAGACAGGTGCACCCGAGGGAGACATACTCGGTCTAATGAACCATTTTCTAGTAATTCTTGCAACTATATTTTTAATTCTTTTAACTCGGTTGATGCCATTCTGTATGGCGTTACTGATATCGGAGCTATTCCGGGAATCACATTAATCACAAATTCAACTTCACGATTTGATTCTAAACCCGACAATTCCTCAAGAAACATATCAGTAAACTCATTTACAACTAATAACTATTCTAACTTTGATTCAGAACCCCGAGTATCAAGAATGTAGGCTAAAAATGCCTTATTACCTTTCAACATTAATCTCTGAGCTGAAAAAGCTGAGATAATTTTGACTATTTCTTTCGAATTTGCAGACTCAACAGTAATCATCTTTCCTAGCTGACATTTTAAATAAATTCATTTTTCTCTACAATTTACTACAGCATCATGCTTCGTTAACCAATCCATTCCCAATATAACATCAAATTCTTGAAAAGGTAGTAACATCAAATCAATAGGGAATTTACAACATTTTATTTTCAGTGGACAGCCACAACACACTAAATTAACTATTACACTTTGGCCGAATGGATTAGTGATTTGAATATCATAATCAGTAGATTCAACAGACAATTTATTTTCTGATGCTAATGCAGTGTATAAGAATGTATAGACCTAGGGTCAATCAATGCATACACAGTAATATCGAAAAGATACAAAATACCAGCAATTACATCCGAGGCTATAGCCTCCTCTCTCGCTCGGATGGCATGAGTACATGATGGTGCCGTAGCCTCTGATTGGGTAGCAGAATCTCTCATGCCCGAACAAGCAGTCCCAGTAGCACTGCTTTGGCCTGAATATTTACCTTTTTGAGAAGTAGCTAATTGATTTTATTTTTGTTCTCCCTCTTCTTTTAACAGTTGAAGACAGTCTCGAATAAAATGATCAGTGGCCCTACACTTGTAACAAGCTCTTGCCTTGCCTCTACATTCACCGAAGTGATTTTTCCTGAGCATTTTGTACACTGCCCACACTAGCTGTAGGTTTAATAGTTACCCCAAAATCCTGTTGAGTCGCCTTATTTTTACTTGATCGTTCTGGCATTGAGGTGGGTCAACTGAAATCATATCTAGACTTTCTAGCCGGAAATGCTAAAAATGATTTGGAAGAGCTTCTCTTATAGGATTCTTTATTCCTTCTTTCCCGTTGCATTTTTTTATTGTATACTTCTTCCATTTTCTGAGCACGATCTAACAGAACAAAAAATTCTCTTATTTCACTGCCCCAATCATCATTCTAATTTCATCATTTAATTAATCCTTAAATCAAATACACATTTTTTCTTCAGTTGATACAATTTCCTGGGCATATCTGCTGAGGCATACAAATTCCCTTTCGTACTCAGCTACTGATTGGTTACATTGTCCCAAATCAAGAAATTCTCTCTTCTTTTTATCCAGATATCTTTTACCGACATATTTCTTTTCAAATTCACTTTGGAAAAATTCCCAAGTGATTTTCTCTTTTGGCGTCAAAGCCATAATGGTCATCCACCAATTATATGCTCCCTCTTTTAGTAAGGAAACAACACATCTCAAATAATCATATGTAGGACAAGTCATTTCTTCAAAAACTCTTACTATATTTTGATGCCAATACTTAGCTTTGACGAGGTTATCATCTTCGGCCCTAAACTTTCTGAGTTTTTCTACTGAGGTATGCTTACTTGATTCAATTATTGAAGGAGCTGGAAGTACAACCAAGGGTGTTACAGATGGTACAATAGGAGGAGGAGGTTGCTGAGTATGGTTTCTTTCTTGCATAAAGTCATTAAACCATTGATTCATAAACCATAGAACATATTTTTGAGTTCTTGTTCTTGCATTAGAGAAATTGGGACATTACTACTTGTCCGTGTTCAGACGTTTGTACTATGCTATTAGCTTCATCACGTTCAGCATGTTCGGATCTATCTAACATCTTTATAATCTATAAGAAAAACAAGGATTAGATCCGATCATACACACCACACTATCATAGATTTATATGGCATGTATTTCTAGACATTTTACACATTACATTTGTTTCGAGAATCGACTAAACCAAAGCTCTTATACCAACAAATGTAACACCCCTAACATGTATCTGTCACCGGAACAAGGTTACGGAGTGTTACCAGAACTTACGGAATGAATATAGGCGATTTATATCATTTTATCATACATGTCAAAAAATTTATCGTAAAGTCCCTTATTTGGGCCTTTGAGACCCAAAACATACATTAGAAATAAGTCAGGACAAAATCAGGAACTTAGAGAATTTTTCGTGATATTTCAAATATTTTCCTTAGGTATAAGGGTCACACACCCATGTGGTCAAGCCGTGTGAGCAAGTGACACACCCATATCTTAGGTTGTACAGTGTATCAAGTAGGTCACACGGCCGTGTCCACAGTCTGTAACTCTTTGACTTGTAAAACATTAAAGTTCAGGGCTCAAACGACCAAGCTAAACCCCGTGTGCCAGGTCGTATGAAAAATACTGAGCATTTTTTTTTTGAATTTTAAGATGCAGAGGACACACGACCAGATCACATGCCCATGTGACACACGATTGAGACACACGCCCATGTGGACGAAAATAGAATATTTAAGGACCACTTTTCTCACCCTTTATAATATCAACCTGCACACAACATAGAAATACACTAATATAGCCCAATCAAACAACCAAAACAACCAAAATTCATGTATTAAACATAATATGTCATCGTAAAACTCATTCACATAAACTTACCAAAATAACTTCATTCATTGATTTATTGATATCTACTACTAAATATTTGTAAACAGACATATATATATATATGCATTATTCACATTCATAATTCAAGTTTAGGGTTTAGGGTATCCAACCCTATACATGTCATATAAACCATAGGTTGTATTACAAAATCTACTGGAGAAATCTAGATAGTGTGACCTGATATTTTGATCCAATCCTCCAATCTTACGTTAATCTACAAGAAACATTAAACAAGACGAGTAAGCTTAATGAAGCTTAGTAAGTTCATTGGTTTTAAGGTTAAATCTTACCGAACATACTATAACAAATCATAAAATATGCAATTCACTAACACTTCCTGTAAATCACAAATTCACATGATGAATTCACTTGATTGAGCTCAATATCAATAACTACTTAAATTCTATCACTTTAATCCATATGGTTCTTATTAATCATTATTAAATTAGAGAACATCTTACGGAATCGAATACATCGTTTTCTTGTGTCATAGTCCAACTATGGTCTTACACGTATATTGTCATGGCCCTGCCATTGTCTTACACTTGTAATGCCACAACCTAGTTATGGTCTTATCATGAGGCTGCTATAGCCTAGCTATGGTAGTAGACATATGCATATACTGTCATGGTCTAACCATAGTCTTACGTTCACGGTGCCATAACCCAGTTATGGTCTTTTCACTAAAATGCCATAGCTCAGCTTGTAACACCCCAAACCTGGCCTAGACGTTATGGCTGAATCTGGCGATGTCACATTGAAAGGACTATTTTCAAATTGACTTTGTTCAATTAAACACAAGTTCGATAGAAAAGCTACTTAATTAAAAACTTAAGCTTGTAACTTAGAAATTCAAGTTCATGCTAAGCCCAAAATGAAAGCCCATGTTTAAACAAAAAACCCATATGATAAAGTTATTTAAAATCCACATTTAATTTAAGAAATTTTTCTAAAAAAAAAAAACTAGGTAGTCGAAACATTAATAAACCCTAAATACAGTCATTTTGGAGACACAAGGCCTTATTCCATCAGGTGAAGATAAAGTAATAAAACTAAAGCAATTAAAAGAAATTTATTTAAAATTCCTAAGAAGCTTGTAGTGTGGCCATCTCCGAGTCCTCTCTCACGTCGAGCCGCCTACTGAGGGTTACCTAAAATATTTAATTTAAGGGTGTGAGTTTCACAACTCAGTGTGTACTACCCTTGGCAATCAAATCAATTTAATATACACATATCAAATTGGGCCTAAGCCCTAACAATATCGGTGGTCTAGGCCTTAGCCCATAATAACCTCATATCATATTTATATCAGAGTCACATGTATGCAATGCTACTACCCCAAATCCAACCCTGCACTACACCCGTACCAACCCTACACTCCTATGGGGATATAAATATCAACCCACCCATCCCTACACTCCAAAGGTAGCACTAGTTGCGGCACTACTCAAACGTTGTAGCGAAGCTGCTATATAATGGGTTTAAAGCCACCAGTGGATCCACGATCGTCAAGCGACTATGCGATCCTCATATCTTCCTCTGTTCAATTTATCCCCCCAAATGCAACATACATTTCATGAATGCATATACAACATTTTATGAATACCCATGCAATATTTTTCCACACATTAAGCATTTAGGGGTATTTCAGTCATTTCAATATCCAGGGGTATTTCGGTAATTTTCTACCCTACAATGGGTGTTTCAGTACTCCTACACTACTGGGCATTATAGTAATTCTACCTTAGAGGTTATTCTTGTAATTCTACCCTAGAGGGGTATTTTCGTAATTCAACCTTAGAGGGGTATTTTTGTAATTTCCTAAAGATACAGATTTTAATTATGGGTTTTGGCCCATCAACATGTCCTCGCGGCTAAAGTGAATAGACACTATGTACCAGGTAGGATTCAAGAGAAGAGGAGGTGGGTCACTCGGACCGCTTAAGTACCAAGCTCTTCCTAAAACCAATCCTAGACATGTACACATCCATTGCCACACCTTAGTCTAGCGACTTGTCCACAGACATGTTTAATTAGTTAATTAAGTCTTATGTAATATTTGAGAGATCAGAACTAGGCCTATAGTCCATTAAAAACCCTATCATGCATTTCTACGATCCCATAAGGCCTACTAGGCCCAACCATATCCATTAAACCCATTAAACCCAAACATGCTTATGTAGCCTATTAGGCCCGATCATAATCCAATCATACAATCATGCATGTCAAGCCATCATACAATTTCATATCACAACTTTGCCATTTTGGGCCCACAAGTTCGTCAGGCCCATTCGGGATTTTAGGATTTCGGCTTTTGCCGATTTTTGTGTGTGTAGTGTATGTACACACCTGATTGACGACCCGCACTACTCTATTCTCAGCCTCGACCTACAACCAAAACCATTTTCGAATCAATTCTATACCTTAAACTACAACTTATCAAATCCCGAAGCCTCACCGTAACCTTACCGTATACCACCGATTTAAATAGCCTTTCCTTCGCTATTACTTCTGAATTTCCTTAGATCTGCACCAATACACACATATTATCAACATCAAGTGACTCATATTCCACACGAGTCACCCTTGTAAACCACACATAAATTCAGCCACCTATGAAACCGAAATTGAGAGTGAGTACGCTTACCACTTGCTAGGAATCCTTACACTGCTTGAAATCTTTGAACCCTACCCCTTGTTAATACAGGGTTAATGACAAGAACAAGATTAGATAGCCCTTCGACTTTTACCAAAACGTACCAAACAATAGTTAACTAAGTACTTACCGAAACTAGTCTCCGATCTCGTGGCCTAAATATCAACTAAGTATGCCCTCGGCTTTTAAAAACTCGATTAAGGGTTGCAAATAACAAAACAAATCTGTGATGAAGGAAATCAAAAGAAATCGGCAAAGGAGATATGAGTATTCGGCTTTTAAGAGATTAAGGAAAGAAATCGACAAAGGGAATATAGGTATTTGGCTTTTGCAAAAGAGGAAAAAAACTAGAAAGAATGAGAAGAATGAAGCATTTGGTTTGGCAAAGCAAGGGAAACTCTTCAAAAAGAATTCGGCACCCCCTATAAATACCCCAAAGCCGAACCCCTAAAGACCCAATTGGCTCCACTTTATCCATATCCCATCTCCTAATTTTTCTCCACGATAAGCTCTCCTAACCTCTTCCTATATTTTCTCTTTTGATCACTCTCCTTAGAGTCCATCTTCATGCCACTTCCAATCTTCTAGAAGGCCAAAATTAAACTCCTAAAAATACTAAGCTTGGATCTAAAACTTAACCAAGGCCTAATACTTCTAGGCCCAAAATTCAGGTTGTTGCACAGCTATAGTCTTACATTTAAACATTTCCATGGTCCAACCATGGTCTTATCCATAAATTCATCTTGTATCACGGAACGATCGTACTCAATCCTGCGTTCCTCTTAACTTAAACTTTCAATTCAATTTCCATATTTTTACAATAATCATAATCTAGTATAGAAAATATGATATAAAACATTATATCTTTTCTAGATTAACAATTAATCATAAAAGTTCAACCATATGAACTTACCTAGGGTAGTTTGTAAAGGTTATAGAAATTCAGAGACTAATCTGTTAATTTTTCTTTTCCGCATTTATCTTCAGGTTCTTAATCTATAATGTAAAATTATTCATTTATCAGCATCTAATTCAATTCTAATTCACTTCACAATTTATGCCCTTTAATTTTTGAAATTACACATTTACCTCAAATTTTACAATTTTTACAATTTAGTCCCTAATCAATTAGCCCATCAATTGAGTTAATTTTTCTTAATTAACACTTTATCCAATTATTTTAGGCTACTATACAACCTTTGATATTCAGAATTTTAACACTAAACCCTAATTTTTATCTTTTTCACAATTAAGTCCTAAAATCAATTTCTATTGAAATTACTTGATAAAATCATCATATAAAGTTAAATCTTACTGAACATACTATAACAAATCATAAAACATGCAATTCACTAACGCTTCCTGCAAATCACAAATTCACATGATGAATTCACTTGATTGAGCTCAATATCAATAACTACTTAAATTCTATCACTTTAATCCATATGACCATTATTAATCATTGTCAAATTAGAGAATATTTTACGAAATTGAATACATCGTTTTCTTGTGCCATAGTCCAACTATGGTCTTACATGTATATTGCCATGGCCCTACCATTGTCTTACACTCATAATGTCATAACCTAGTTATGGTATTATCATCAGGATGCCATAGCCCAGTTATGGTCTTACACATATACATATACTGACATAGTCCAACCATTGTCTTACGTTCACGGTGCTATAACCTAGTTATGGTCTTTTCACTAAAATGCCATAGCCCAACTATGGTCTTACATTTAAACATTGCCATGATCCAACCATGGTCTTATCCATCAATTCATCTTGTATCACAGAACGATTGTACTCAATCCTGCGTTCCACTTAACTTAAACTTTCAATTCAATTTCCATATTTTTACAATAATCATAATTCAGTATAAAAATCTAATATAATACATTATATTTTTCATATATTAACAATTAATTATAAAAGTTCAACCATATGAACTTACTTGGGGTAGTTTGTAGAGGTTGGAGAATTTTAGGGACTAATCTGTTAATTTCTCTTTTCAACGTTTATCTTCAGGTTATTGATCTATAATGTAAAATTTTTCATTTATCAGTATCTAATTCAATTCTAATTCACTTCACAATTTATGCCCTTTAATTTTTGAAATTACATATTTACCCAAATTTTATAATTTTTACAATTTAGTCCTTGATCAATTAGCCAATCAATTGAGCTAATTTTTCTCAATTAACACTTTATCCAATTATTTTAGGCTACTATATAGCCTTTGATATTTAGAATTTCAACATCAAACACTAATTTTTAACTTTTACACAATAAGGTCCTAAAATCAATTTCCATTGAAATTACTTGATAAAATCATCATATAACAAAATTAAAGCTTCAAATACATATTAATTCATCATAAACATCCAGCACTCATCAATGGTAACTTTCAAAATCACTCATGAAATAAAAAACTAATGAATTAAATAGTTGGACCTAATAGTAAAAGTCACAAAAACTTAAAAATTACAAGAAAAGAGCAAGAATTGAACTCACTTGATGCAAAAATATGAAAAAACAGCTCAGGAGGACTCTCCTATGGCGTTTTGGCTGAAAATTTCATGAAAAATTGTCTAGATTTCTTTTAATTGTTATTTTACTCATTTAATTGTGCAAAATTTCCAATTTTACCCTTATTACACCTAATTTTCAAAATTTTTTTCTTGCTAATGTCACCTCAGCCATCCCCTTTTGGCATATTTATGCCTTAAGTCCCTCCTTATTCATCACTTAAGCTATTTAATCACTATTTCTTTAATTAGCAAGTTTTACACCTTTTTCAATCTAGTCATTTTTATTTAATTAACTATCAAAATATTAAAATTTTTTAACGAAACTCTAATACTAACTCAATGACACTTTGTAAATATTTATAAAAATAATTATGGCTCGGTTTATGAAATTGAGGTCATGATTCCTTGTTTTTTAAAACCAATTAATCTAATAATTATTTTTAAAGCACAAATCACTATTTCATAGTTTTCCTAAATTCGTATTTAACTCATAATTACTAAATAATAAAATTTTCTAACTCACTTGTCGAATTTTAGTGGTCTCGAACTACTGTTTCTGACACCACTGAAAATTGACCTGTTACAAATTTGTTAGAAGAAAAACTTCTAAAAAATATAAAAGAATATGTAAATGTTTTATATGTAATGAAGAAGGTCATATAGCACCAAATTTTCCTAATAAAGGAAAAAAGTGCTAGAAAAATGATTAAAACTCTTGAAGAACAAGATTTAGAAATATGTTTAGAAGAGGAAATAAATCCTGAAGAAATATTATATGAATTAATATCAGAAACAGATTCTGATACAGAAGAAGAAGAATATATATTCATGTTTATTACATGATGTAGTTCTAATAATCAATTAGAAGAAATACCTAAAAGTGAACAACAAGATATACAATTTGGAAATCTAATAGGAGAAGAAAAGGACTTCTCAGATGAAATGATAGAAAAATAAATAAAAATCATATTTCTAAAGAAGAAATATATAAAACATCTAAATATAAAATATGGTGTCAAAGGCATATAGAAAAAATAAGTAGTAATACAGTAGCTAAAAACACTAAAGGTGGATTAACAAAAATTCTATTATTTACTAAAGATAAAATTAAGAGGATTAAAAAAAATATCTTCAAGTTAGATACATACATTTAGTTATAATAATGATAACTATAAGATCTTTATTTAGAAGAGGACATGATATACCTATAATAGCAGTTTTATTAGATAAAAGATTTGAAAATCCAATAAATGCACATATTGGAGGAATAGGATTTAAAGTTAAACCAAATTACTTTATATCTATTATTGATCCTTTAATAGAAGAATGCTTTTGTCTTAGAATTTAGACAAAAAATTCTGAAATTAATTATCTAGCAGAAGATCTAGCAATAAGTTGGACTTCTATTAATGAATATACTAATACTACAAAAGCAGAAATAAAAGAAAATAATAATAAAATTATTGAGCTTTTTGAACCTAATAAATTTACTACTGAGATACAACCAAAATTATTACATTTAAAAGATCTATCAATACCAAAAGGTTGGATGATAGAAAAGATAAATAATGCAAGTACTTCTAAACTGGTAAGTACTATAGAATATATGTCATCTAGAAATAGATTATATTTTAAAAATACCATAAAACCAATACATATGATAATTTAAATATTACCCTCAAATAATCAGATAGAGGTAAAAGAGGATAATAAGTACAACCAGTAGGAATGAAAATAGTTCATATTCCTATCTTTCCTACTGAGCCAAGTAGAAATTCTAGAAACACTAGAATGGAAGAAATACAAACTTTAACAATTATCCAACAAATGAAAATTTGAACAAATGATGTTATTACTTTTCAAATTTCCAATCCAGGAAATATTACACGTATATAGAAATTACATTTCAATTTAGAGAATATAAAACATATTCCTTGCATGCTTTATTAGACACAAGAGCTACAACTAATAGTTACAAAAATAATGTCATTCCTGTAGAAAAATGGGAACCTATGAAACATCCATTAAAAGTAATAGGAATTGATGGTAATGAAACTATAATTCAATATAAAGCTAGAAATATACTAATCCACATAAATAATGTAAGATTTGTGATTCTTAAAATATTATGTTTTCTTGCAATGCATTGAGATATATTATTAGGTAATAATTTTATATATAAACATTTACCATTTTCTATTGATAAAAAGTCAATTATGCTATCTATAGAAAAAACTTTGGTAAAAATACCATTAGTATAAAATCATAAATTTATTTGTGATAAAAATTTCACACCACCAAGAAAAGAACAAATTAAACAACTTGAAACAAGTCACTGTTTATTTAAAATCTTAGAAAATAATTTTAGCGAAGAACCATTATAATTATGGCAAAATAGTCCCAGATATTGTGAAATTAAATTAGAAAATCCCAATAAAATTATTAGAGCTAAACCAATGATCTATACTAAACAAGATATAGATGAATTTGATATACAAATAAAAGAATTATTAGAAAAAGGATTTATAGAAAAAAAACTAATAGTCCACATTCTAGTCCAGCCTTTATGGTTAGAAACCATGCTGAAATAAAAAGAGGAAAAACTAGAATGGTTATTAATTATAAAATGTTAAATCAGAATATTATTTTTGATGGATATTTTATTCCAAGAAATGATGTATTAACTAATCAAGCTAAATAAACAAAATATTTTAGTAAATTCGATTGTAAATCAGGTTTTTGACAAATCATGCTAACTGAAGAGTTCAAACCTTTGACAACTTTTAGTGCACCTAATGGACATTATCAATGGAAGGTAATGCCATTTGGATTATGTAATGCACCACAAATCTTGCAAAGATGGATGGATTCTATATTTAATAAATATAAAAAAAATTTGTGTAGTCTATATAAATGATATTTTAATATTTTCATATACCTTAAAAAATCATAGAAAGCATTTAAATATCATTTCTAGAGAATTCATAAAACATGGAATAATACTAAGTCCTAAGAAAATAGAACTGGAAAAAACAGAAATAGAATTTTTAGGATTAATATTATCTGCAGATGGTCTTAAACTACAAGATCATATTATGGTAAAAATAAAAGAATTTCCTAAAAATATTAAAGATAAAAAATAGCTTCAACAATTTTTAGTAATTGTCAATTATGAAAGAAATTTCTTTCCTAACTTATCTGAAAAATTAGATAAGTTATATGAAAAACTAAAAAAAGGATAAACCCTTTATCTGGTCTAAAACAGACTCAAAAATTATAAAAAAATTTAAAATTTGAAATAAATCATATTCCAAAAGTTTATCTCCCTAAACAAGGTGATAAATTAATTTTAGAAACAGATGCCTCACAAAACTACTGGGGTTGTATTTTAAAAGCTAAAACAATAAAAAATGAAAAATTAATTTGTAGATATAGTTCGAGAAAATTTAAATCGAATGAAATTAATTATGTAATATATGAAAAAGAATTATTGGCAATAAAGAATGGAATAAAAAAATTTCCTAATATATTTAGCACCTAAAAAGTTTATTATAAAAATTGATAACCAGGCAGTTAAACATTTCTTTACTAATAAAAGTTTGAAAACGATACCTAGAAGAATTAGGTGGTACAAGGAATTATGCACTTTTAATTTCGAAGTTTTGTATGTAAAGGGCACTAACAATATTCTTGCTGATTATCTTAGCAGGCCATATGAATAAAGGTAAAAAACCTCTAGAAAAAGTTGGTGAATGGACCACGGTCCATAAAAGACCCATCAAAGGGAAATCGACAAATCTTAATCAAGGATTTGTGACGATACCTACACAAGCATCTTTTTATCCTAATCAAGGATATTATATTCCTTATCCAATGGTAAGACAACCAGTTAGAACTCAATTATCATTTACACAAAAAACGGTAAGCCAATTCCCTTGGTCCCAAGATCCAAACTCAGCATACCAAGCCAGTTAAGCTGAAATAATAAAAGGAGCAGAAAATTTGTTGAAACAACAATAAATTCAAGAAATAAATAATTTTTATAATCCTGGATTACCACTGGAATTATATAATTTTATAAATGAAATATGGAAAACCCATAATTTTGAACAAAGAGCAAATTTCAAAAGAACTCTTACTAAATTTTCACAATTTTTTGTTGAAAAAACAACTAAAGAAAATGAAGCTCATGATTTATTATTAAAATCTATTTTGTATAGAGAATGGGAAGAGCTTGAAATAGGATATTTAGATATTAAGGAGATAAATGATCTTCTTGATATATTGCAATATTTTACTAATAAAGGGACAAATAGTCTGGAATAAAATGTTCAGAATATGTTTATTTAATAAAGCTAGAAAAATTTTACCAGTAAATATATTTACAAAAATAAATATTTCTATTTCTTGCAAATAGCAAGTTCAATTTCAAAAATCTTTTTCAAAATACTTTTTACAAGTCTATGTTTTTACGAATGATTTAAATGAAAATTTCCCTACTATAAAATTCAGGCTTGATCATGAACCATTTGATATAAGCAGTATAAATGGGGTTTTGTTAAAGAAATAACAGTACAAAATTTTTCTTTTCATTTATTAAAAGATTTTCCTGCTTTTATTAAATCTATATGATTACGTATGATTTATAAAGATGATTTTTATTACTATTTTCATTTTGAAATTAGCAGTTTAATTGGTATAGCTGAAAAAGAAAAATTTTATTAGTCATATCAAATTTGAATTCTTCACAAAATGCTTGGAGGACCCAATCTTTCTGCAGTTAAAGAAGAAAAAAAAAACACTTGACAGAAACAATTGACAAGTGTTATAATGATCCCAGTCATTATCAAATTCAAACAAGAATTGATTTAGTGACTAAAGCTCAATATCTTCTCCAACAAAAAAACATATAAGTTCTGAATGGATGGATGGAAGAAGGATATTGGCATACAATACTAGAAACCCCCAAGATGATAAAGACGAAGAATCCGTGCAACTATTAAAAAAGATAGCTGACATGGAAATTGATGATTTTCTTATGACAAGACAAATCAAAGACATGTGGGAGAGTTGGAATTCATCAAGATTGTCACTAAATTCATTACATTTAGATGAAATAGAATAAATAAATCTAAATAATATCTAAGAAGGATAAAACCAAAACCACGTGGAAGAATGTCATATAAGAAGGCAACTTGGGAGAACAAACACAAGTATGGACAAAGAAGACCAATGTAATACAAACGACATCTAATTAAGATTGCAACATAGAAGCAACTATGACGTGACAAGACAAAAAGTAATGAAGAAGTAAATCTATGATGTGACAAGATAAAAAGCAATGTGTAAGCAACTATGTGAATGAAGAGACAGAATCCTTATCAATAAATTTTGCAGGATTCAAAGAAAATTTAAATAAAATTCAAGAATTCTCTTATAAAAGAGAAATGAAGGATGCTAAAGGAGGCATCGAAAAATAATATCGAAAAACAATATTGAAATCTTTCTTTTTGCTTTTCATTCATTGTCCTTTCTTTGTGAAAACTTTTCCTTTACTACTACTCTTGTAATAAAATCTATTAGCTTCCGCATTCCCTTCCATCCCTGTAATTCGTATCTGAGCCCCAGTGTAACGATACTTAGAGAAATAATATCATAATATTCATTGTAAGTTCTTATCTTTTATTTATAGTTCAATTTATTTCATAATTATTTATCTTAAAACTCATATAGTTAGGCGTAACCAAATTTATATTAAGCACAAAACAAATAAAAAAAACTGGATTAACCGATTTATCCTATCAATGTTAAGTTGGATAAACGACGTATAGTGTTTGGGATGAAAATCATGAATACCATGATATCATTATGACACCATAGATTACATATAACCTTATGACTAACAGAAAAGCTTCAATGATGCAGTGATTTATAATTATTATACCAATAATTAGTTGACTTAGATTCATCTAACTGAATTCTTAGTCAACTACGTCACTGAAAAGAAAATATACAAACGGAAGGCAATCTAGAAAACTACTACTCACCAGGTCCGATAAGTTCTGAGTATGACATCAACACCGTCAACTTTTCTTATTATTCCTGTGAATTTAATTAATTTGATTATTTTTACTTTTTCCTTTTTTTTTTTTTTACTTTAAAATTTTATTCCTCAACAAATTATGATTGCTAAATTCATTAAGTTTTATTACTTCCAAAATTTGATTCGCCAAACATATTATCATATGTGTAATATCATATTAGTTTATTATCTTCACATATTACTCACTAAAAAAAATTTAATTGACTAACGATTGTCATTTACGTTAAAATTGAAATTTTAAAATTCACCAAGTAGAGGGACTTAAAATGGTCCAATTCGAGAATATGAACAAAATCTACAACTAGTAGTTTTAGTTCAACCAAACAAAATTAATTGCTACTGTTTATGTCAAGACTAAAATTTCAAAATTAAAGAGTATAGGGACTAAGACCAATTTAAAAAATACAAAGACTAAAATTGATCAAATTATAGTATATTGACTAAATTTATAATTTTTACAAAGTACAGGGACTAATAGCAAATTGAACCCATCAAGACCATACCACCCGAAATATGGGCCTTGTTTAATTTTATTTAAGTGTTATTTGCAGACCTAAAATGGGCTTTGAGAAATATAAGCAGAAAGGCTATTGAAATCCAAAATTCCAAAGCAGGGCTGAGGAGAATCCCCGACTGATTGACAGAAGGGGTCAGAAAATGAATCCTTCACTGCAAAGGGTTTCAGAATTTTTGTTTTTGAAAAAAGAAGACAGCAGCAGTCTAGTCAAGCATCTTTGCTTAGTGATTCTCTTAATGAAAAGGACAAGTCTCACTGCCATGCATTTCCTTTCTTAGAAATCACCAAGCTTTACAGGCCAAAACTCATACCCCTTTTTCTTTTTCCTTCATCTTTTTTATCAGCCAATGATTATAATGGAAAACCAGAAAGGGGGATTGCTATTCCTATGTCTTTTAGGCAATTTGGCCTAAACTCAACCAAATGCAAAACCTGAAATTTACTCCAATTTGATTCTTAACACATTTTCAATCAAAAGATAGAAAGAATAAAGAGACGCTGATATTTATAATCTTTTTATCTTTAGTTTCAGCTCATTAGAAAGCAAATTACATGATAGGTGTAAGGAATGCATTCCCAGCAGCATTTTTATCTTCAAAACTATCCAAACCCCAAAACCAAACCCATAATTTGAGTACAAACCTTAAACAAAAGCTAGCTCCCTCGTATGCATCTCTTACATCCCACGTTCAAATAAGGGAAAATAAGAAAAAGAAACGTACATAACTCGAGATTAAACAAAGCAGAAACAAAAAATAAAGGTTATGTTCTAAGACTAGAGTCAAGTAAAATCGGACCGCTACCCTCGATTCCCCGCAATGCAACGATGGTGCTACCCAGCACAATTGCAAAGCCTTGCTTGTTTCTTTTGCCATTCTCTGTCACCCGTATTTAAAAACCAAGCAGTCGTGCCACCGGCACCAGCTCCTACCGCCATTTCTCTTATGTTCCCAGCAGATATCAGCAACTCCTTGGGTGTTTCCGGCAGTCATCTTTCATAGAATCAATTGCTATGGAAAGAAAAATATATGTAGCGAAAAATTGTGCTGAAAAAGCAAATATGGCAAAGTAGCTTAGTAAGGAAAATGTGTGGGGATATATGCATAAGGGGACAAGGTGGGTCGTATATAAAGGCGAGATCAAAGCTTTTTACTTTTGTTTTTTTCTTTGCCTTCAATGTTCTGTGGTAGATTAGTTACCTTACATCCATTATGAGGGTCACGGTAAAATTTTATGCTTTATACTTGATAGTTAAGAGGAGAAAAAACGTGTGACAAAGATCTCATATTTAACAAAAAGGGAAAGAAAATTTTAAATAATTATGAGTGTAATAATAAAATATATTATATTTTTAAGGGGATGATTTTGATTTGAATATTAAAAATATTGTTTGAAGAGACCACACAAACTCTTAAAAGACTCATCTGTGTGGATCCTAAAATAAATTTGGAAGATACTTTGATTGCATAATTTTTTTAAAAATGCTTTGTAATTTTTACGGGAATTGCAGTGTTGTATGGAGTGGGTGGTTTATTTAAAAAAAATTAGTAGTTTTTTTAGGAGCAAGTTTTCTTAAATAAATGTTTAAAGATTAAAAAAAATAAAATATTATATAAAGAATACACACGTCTAATAATATACTTAGTTATTTTAAAATTTGATTTTTTTTAAATTTTTTGTTGGATTAAATTAATGTCATTTGGCTTGTAATTTCAAATAATTAGGAGTTTTATAATAGTATAAATAAATATAGATAAAAATAATTAATCACAAAATATGATATTATTAGAAGGATAATTATTTGATATATTCTATGTGCAGTTTTTTAGACTTAATAAATAGATTTATAATGTAATAAGTGTGGTATTTATTTATATATATATATTTTTTATTACACCTTAAAGTTAAGATTTTACATTTATTAATATACTAATATATCTATACACCAACAATATCAGTTAGTATTTCTTTTAGAAACAATGCACAAAATTTAACTTTTGACAACGAGCACTATATAGTGAATTATCAATATATAAATTCATATAATAAATATAATTATTTAATAAAAATGAAAAGGTATAATAATTTGGTTAAAGTGAATGTTGAAATAGTCCTTCCAAGCTAGGGTTAAGGGCATGTTTGTGGGAAATGCAAATAACTCCACTATCTCGAATTCCAAGGCTCTCGGAGTTTTCATATTATTCTCTCATGGACGAGAGAGAGAGTGAGCAGTGATGGGGTTTGTTTGTCTGTGTATGTGAAGTTGGCATTGTTGGCTGCTATTTTATTGAATCGATATTTATATTATAAGTCACACTCAGCTCAAGATTTAAGTCCTAATGGCAAACTTTTTAGTTTTATTACCCTATTATTGAGATTGAGAGGTGGGTATTTGTAGTCTCCACGGCCAGTCATCGCCTGGATTGCTGTGCAGATGTGTACTAGAATCCCACGACCCACCATTGGGTAAAAACACCAACACCAACAACAACTTCGAATATATTTATAATTTGTTTAAAAGCTTGTTTGGATAACGAAATAAAATATAATCGGATGGATCCATCGAGGTTATTAAATTAAAAAGGGTAAATTACACGATTAATTATTAAATTATAAATGAATTTTCGTTTTGGCTACTTAATTAAAAAAGTTACAATTTGATTATTGAATAATTCAAAACTTTTCATCTAAATTATTGAATTGTTCAAAAGTTTTTATTTAAGCCACTAGGTTGTTAATTTTTAAAAAAAAAATGTTTCATCAACAAGCTCCAAGTGATGATTCGACTATCGATTTGGTGAATTAATACCCATCGACGAGTAGGAGAACATACCTTAGATTCAAGTCTATCTGACGGTCAATGTCAGAGATTAGAGAAAAAGGTTGCTTGGATTTTGATTTACAGATTTGTGACGTCCAGAACTGTTTCATGAAAAAAAACTAAATTGTAGAAGAGAAGGGGAAATATAGCTTTCAATTGATGGATGTAGTGCAAATAGAGAATGCTATATAGCATCGATTTTAACAGCTTAATGACTTAAATGGAAACTTTTGAATAATTTAGTGACGAATTGTAACTTTTTTTAGTTAAATGACCAAAACGAAAATTTACCCATAGTTTAAAGACTAATGGTCTAGTTTACCTAATTAAAAATTAGTGGTTTGTATGGTATGAAACAAATATATATAACTAATTTTTTTATCTCGTGTGATGCAAGGGGTTAAGTTGTATATATATCAAACTTTAATATTTTATATTTATTTGATAAAAAATTGTTACAAAAATTGTAACATTTCAATAATACTATGTTTGAGATCATTAAAAACAAAATAATTTAAATATTTAAATTTTTTTGAAGGAAAACTGGGCTCGTGAATTCATTAAACCAAACAAAAGGTAAAAAAACCAACACTACCAAAAGTCCAAAAAGAAACAGTCCAAAGAAACTACCTAAAGAACCTAACAAACAACCTAGATAAAACTTGACAAACAACCCAAAAATAAGCCCAATACGGAGCAACTCAAAAACGATAGGCAATAAAGCAGGAACAAATTCCAACGCTAAGCTGTTCTTCATAATCTGCTGGTTGGCAGCAAAAGAGGCACATGAAACACCACTAAACAAAAGAAATCCAGCATCAACTAAAAAGAAAACAATCGCCAGAAAACGCTAAAAAGAACCATATCCAAGCAAACCCCCTAACAAACATAGAAACAATGCATCCATTCAATACCCTTTAGCTCATCCCCAATCTTCTCACACCCCCAAAGTCGTGTGATCACTTTCCTCAACAAGAAGCACAAAATCAAGCACTCACACACACAGGTAAGTAGTACTCCCCCTCTCAAACCCTCTTTAGCCAACAATGAGAAATTGTGTTCCCAGTACGATGCAAAAGCGTAAAAGAGCAGCGGCAAAAAAACCAACCTTCTTTTTAATATTCTGGATATACGCACCAATGGTTGAGTTATGATGTAGAGGGGAAAGAACCTTCTGAAACACAGTCAGGGAATTGCCTTCAATAATCACATTGCAAAAGCCTAGATCCAGACCTAAGGTGACAACTTGGAGGCATGCAAGGGCCTCTGCCACAAAAGGTGAAGGTATGTGCATGTTCATATCAGTTTTCGAACCAAGTACAATCCCTTGATTATCTCTAATGACTATCCCCATACATTATGTCCGTGAATGAACATGGTACACCGCGTCAAAATTCATTTTCAGGTAGTAGTCGTCCGGAGGCCTCCAATGCTCAACCCCAATCAAGCGACCATGTAATTTCTCCTGTACCGCATCCAATTCTAGTAGATAAGACTTGACCCTACATATTAGAACTTGAATCTGTATAATAACATTATTATGAACTTTGTGATTCCTCATATGCCAAAGAAACTAGAGAACACACACAACCTTCCAAGAAATGTTAGTAAGGTACACTTGTAGAATATAAAATAACTAGTCTTGTAAGCAAGTATCCGATAACTCACTAGGCCATGTGATGTGTAGGTCAGTCCAAATACCACTTACGGATGGGTAGTCACGAAAGATATGTTTGAGGGATTCAACAACCACCAAACATCTAGGGTACAAAGCGTTCATGAGTAGCCTCCGATTGTATAGATTAGAAAAACTAGGAACAAAGTTATTAAAAAATAGCAAAATTTTAATTTTAATTTTCTTAGGTAGTTTTAAATTTCATAGTTTGTTCTAAAAAGGTCTGTAAATGTCGTGAGTCCCAAAAGATCTGATAAAGGATGAGAAGGATGAATACGAAAGTGGATCGTAAAGTTTGTCAAAGTCGTGGATTTGACTTAGGGCTTTAGACGTTCGAAAAGAAACTTGGATTTTGACACAACTTGAAACAAAATTGAATCCAAGTCAGATAAAACGATTAAAAAATAACTAAAATAAATTAATAAATCAAAGATTAAGGAAGCAACTAAAGAAGATAAATGGAAAGATAGAACGTGGCATGTAGAAGTCCTAAGAAGCCTTGGAAACACGAAGAATCCACAACTCTCTTCAAGCGGCTCTAATTTTCCCTTCAAGATATAAACCTTGGCAAGAAAAAGTTGGAAGATAATCCACATAATCTAAAAAGATTGTTACAACTCTTCTAAAAGAAACTCAAGAGAAATTCTTGAAAAGAAAAACTTAGATATAATTTATTAACTCAAAAGAGAAGTAGAATAATAATAAATTATTTGTATTATGTACAATGGAAAGGAATATATATAGGCTGGCTAAATAAATCTAAATAAAACTCCTAAGTATACTAGAACTCTAATTTTAATCTAAACAAGAAGTAGTTTTAAACTAAACTCTCTTGTTAACATAAAATTCCTAAATAACTTAAAATACTTAATAATTATAAAAAAATTGGAATAAAATAATAATAAAATAATAAGAGCTAATAAAATAAAATATTGGTCTCATATATAATAAAAATTAAGCCTAAAACTCAAACCCAATATGAAACGTCTAGGCTTCTAAGATCAATTCGGGTTCTTGAAGTGAAATGCATAAGCTTGTTAGCATTTTCCACATGGGCTTGTCATCATAGATTGAGAGTTTAGGCCCACAAACATAATTAGTCTATTCTAATTCATCATTACTCCAGAATTCATTGTCTTAAAACTTCAACTCTTCTTCTCGAATTTTTTCGTGATAAAGTCTCGAACCATTAAGTTGAGTTTTGACTTTATTTGTTTGGATTTGGATCTCGTAATTGGCCCTTGAAGGAAACTAAGCTCATCTCTATTATGGCCTTTGAATTGGGCTGAGTTGCTCGTATCATTCCCTCCTTCCACAAAAGGATTCGTCCTCGAATCTACAATATCAAAAGGAGAAAGGTCAAAGACATTAAAAGTGCCACTAACATTATACTCATTGGGAAGGTCGATTTGATATGAATTATCATTAATGCACTTGAGTACTTGAAAAGGTCCATCACCACGTGGGTCCAATTTTGTTTTGCGCTTACTTGGAAATCGCTATTTTCTCATGTGGACCCAAACCCAGTCACCGGGCTCAAAGATAATTTGCTTGCGCCCCTTGTTATCTTTGTTGGTAGTTTTTTCATTTGTTTTGGCAATTTGTTGTCTAGCTTTCACATGCATGGATTTTACCAATTCAGCTTTCTTCTCACCATCTAAACTAGAAATGTTTTCTATAGGCAATGGTACAAGATCAAGTATAGTTAATGGATTAAAGCCATAAACAAGTTCAAATGGGGAATAGGAGGTTGCAGATTGAATAGATCAGTTATATGCAAACTCAACAAATGGCAAACATTCTTCCTACTTTTTAAGGTTCTTACCCACAACAGCTCGTAGTAAAGCACCTAAGACTCGATTGACCACCTCAGTTTGTCCATCGGTTTGGGGGTGACATGTAGTAGAATATAATAATTTAGTATCAAGCTTACCCCAAAATACTTTCCAAAAGTGGCTTAAGAACTTTACGTCTTTGTCTGATTCAATGGTGCGAGGTATCCCATGTAGGTGCACCACCTCTCGAAAGAATAAGTCAGCCACATGTGTTGCATCATCCATTTTGTGACAAGGAATGAAGTGAGCCATCTTTGAAAACCTATCAACAACAACAAAGATACTATCTCGACCCTTTTTGGTTTATGGTAAACTAAGAATGAAATCCATGGATAAGTCTACACATGGCGAAAAAGGAATCGATAAAGGATTATAAAGTCTATGAGGTATTACCTTAGATTTTGCTTGTTTAGAAGTAATACAATTAGAACATACCTTTTCAACGTCATTTTTCATGTGCGACCAATAAAAATGTTCATGTAGAATATCTAGTGTCTTGCCGGCACCGAAGTGTCCTATTAGGCCTCCACTATGTGCCTCACGAATTGATAGCTCTCTTATAGAACATTGTGGAACATATAACCTATTTAGGCAAAAAAGAAACCCATCTACAAGATAAAACTTGTTAAAGGCACCATTCCCACAATTAGAAAAAAATATTTGCAAAATCAATATCATTTAAGAATAAATCTTTTATATGTTCAAACCCAAGACTTTAGCATTTAATGTAGTTATCAAAGAATATCTACTAGATAAGGCATCAACAACTACATTTTCTCTACCTGTTTTATACTTAATTGTATATGGAAATGTCTCTATAAATTCTACCCATCGAGCATGTCTCTTGCTTAACTTATCTTGTCCCTTTAACCATTTTAGGGATTCATGATCTGTATGGATAACGAATTTATTTGGCAGTAAGTAATGTTGCCAAACTTGTAGAGCTCGAACTAATGCTAGCAACTCATTATCGTAAGTTGAGTAGTTTAATTGCGGCTCTATCAGTTTTTCACTAAAATATGTGATTGGCCTTTTTTCTTTCATCAACATGGTGCCAATTCCAATACCTGAAGCATCACATTCAAGTTTGAAAGCATTAGAAAAATTAGGTAATTTAAGAACTAGTGTAGAACATAACTTATCCTTTAAAGTTTGAAAAGCCTTTTCTCTAAGCTTCTCCCTACTTAAAACCCACAAATTTTTTAATAATCTCAGTATCCTTTATAAAATATGTAACAACCTGATTTGGACCCTAGTTGGAATAGTGGTTTTAGGACCACATATCCGAGTCAAAAAAATATTTTAATATTATTTTTCATGTTTATAATATATGAATTAGCATGTATGAAAGTATCGTATGAAAATTTAATTGTTTGAATGCTGAACTGAGGAAAAAGTGTTAAATTGTATAGTAGGTAAAAGTTACTTGCTTATTGTTAAAGGTTTAAATTGATCTTGACTTTTAAATATGGAGGATTAAAATGGAAATTAAACCATTTGAATCATGAGTGGTCATAATTAGCCTTATTAAATAAGTTTTATATGGTTTATGAAACAAGGGAAAATTTGGTAAAGTATGTATTATATGATTTTTAATTAAACAAAAGGCATGAAAATCATCCATATTCTCTTGTTATTACCGATTCATAAAAGAAAGAAAGGGTTTTGGTGCTTTGTTTTATTCAACTATCTATTAAGCTTGGATTAAGATTAAGAAAAGCGAAATCTGAAATTGGATTGTGAGAAATCAAAAGTCAACAAGTAATCGACTTATTTCAACAAACCACACTCGAGGTAAGTTCATAATTAGTAATTTCTCTATAAATGCTGTTAATTGCACTATTATCGTATGAATTATGATGAATGAAACCTCGGATGAGGTGAAGATTGTGAAATGGATGTTACAGATGTGATATTAAAGGGGATGATATAGAGAGAGTTCGGTTGAACCTTAGGATTAGTTTTGAAATGTAGTGACATGTCACTAAAATATAATTTTTGGCTTCGGGCCATGATATTGGCACTACGGGTGCGAGAAATACCTTGATTTGGCTACGGGCCATGGTATAGGTATTTCAAGGGAATGACCTTGATTTGGCTATGGGCCATGGTATAGGTGCTCTGGGATAAGTTACCTTGAGTTGGCTACTGGCCATAGTATAGGTACTTATCGGATGAAATGTTTGTAAATTCGAATCTTGATCTGGATGGTTCAATGAATAAGTTAGAGTTGTGAACATGGAAAAGGTTAGTAGGGATGGAACAGGTAAGTATGATGTATGTAATTGTATATGAGCATTATGTGATGAATTCATGTAAATTATGGAGGAATGTCCATGTATTTGGTAAGCCATGGATTAAGGTTTGTGATGTTATGTTCATGGTTTAAATTGAATAAATGGTTGATTTATTAATGAGATTGTGTAATCAATTACTTGCTTATGACTTACTAAGCTTTTAATGCTTACTTGGTGTGTTTATTCCTATTTTATAGATTATTAAAGCTACTAAAAGCTCAGGAATCGCCGAGGATATTCATCGCACTATCTGAACTCAATTTGGTATCTTTTGTTGTTGTAAATAGCTAAGTATGACATGTATAGGCTAGGGGTTAAATGAATACAATTTGAGTTGTATATAAGTTATGCCAAGTGATTTGGCTAACTAAATATGAGCATATGCATGTTTTGGTATGTGTCAAAGGAATGCAAATTATGGTATGATTTATGATGCATATATGGTCAATGTGGAAATGGTCATTTTGGTATGAACCAAATGGTGGGTGTTTGGTAAGTTATGACCATGAATTGATTTAGTACATGAATGATTTGTAAAACAAATGTTTGGCTATGTTTATACCTTGTAAATTGATATGATTTGAGATGGATTTTGTGTATAAATTGGTTGTCAATGATTTGGTCATATTGGTGATTATGTTGAAGCATGAAGTTGGTTGGAATGAAGTTGGTTGGAATTAAGTTATAAACCAAGACTATTTCGTGCCACACGACCAGAGCACACGAGCGTGTGACTCGACCGTGTGACCCCTATTTTCTGGGTAATTTGGTAGTTTGGCACACAGGCTAGACACACGGTCGTGTCTAGTGACCGTGTGGACCCTGTTTTATAGTCATAGAGGTTAGTATAGTACACGGGCTAGACACATGGGCGTATTTGGTGACCGTGTGGTTAACTTAGGATGACACATGGGCGTGTCCATAGACCGTGTGACCCTAGTCAGTTTTATACACGGACTAGGGTGAAATGCAAGGCATGGCCGTGCAAAGTACACGGCCTAGCCACACGGGCGTGTGCCTTGTTTCAAAGCAAAATTTTTATATGATTTGTAAAGTTTGTCAAATGTTATCAATTTAGTCTCAACCCCTTTCTAGTGCACAGTTAAGGTCTCGTAGACCTTTTAAAGGGACCTAATAATGATGTTTGAATGTGATTTGACATTGATGATTTATAAGCTTGTGAAATGTTTTTGAATTGTTTCAAATGTTTGGTAATACCTCGTAACCCTAGTCCGACAATGGATACGGGTTGGGGGTGTTACAAAACGTCTATAAAAACTTGCTAAACCATGGAAAGATCTCACCTCGGTAATTGATTTAGGAGTGGGCCACTCTCTAATTGCCTTTGCTTTATCCTCATCGACATGAATACCTTGAGCACTTACTATAAAACCTAAAAAGATTAGTTTATCACAACAAAAAATGCATTTATCAAGGTTGGCAAATAATTTTTCTGTTTGCAGAATATCCAAAACAGATTTAACATGAAAAACATGGTCATCTAAAGAAGTTGAGTAAATCAGAATATCATCAAAATATACTACCACAAATTTACCCAAATAAGGTCTCAAAACATGGTTCATTAAGCGCATAAAAGTACTAGGTGCATTGGTAAATCGAAAGGCATGACTAACCATTCATATAAGCCAAACTTAGTTTTAAAGGCTGTTTTCCATTCATCCCCCTCTTTCATTCGAATTTTATGGTAGCCACTTTTTAAATCAATTTTTGTAAAGATAAAAGCACCATAAAGTTCATCAAACATATCTTCAAGCCTTGAAATAGAATGTCTATACTTAATAGTAATTTGGTTAATTGGTCGACAATCGGCGCATATTCTATACGTACCATCTTTCTTTGGCACCAAAATTACCGGCACTGCACAAGGACTTAAAATTTCATGAATGTGACCCTTTGCCAAAAGTTTATCTACTTGAATTTGTAACTCCTTGGTCTCCTCGGGATTGCGTTGATAAGCTGGTTAATTTGGAATTGTTGACCCATGTACTAAGTCAATTTGATGCTCAATACCCCTCAAAGGTGGCAATCCTTTAGGCACTTCTTCAAAAATATCTTCATATTCCTGTAAAAGAGACACAAAAACACTAGGCAAAGAGTTGTGAAGGTTAGTCAAAGATAAATAATTTTGCCTAAATCGGATAATGATGCAAGGCTGTTTAGTGAGTAAGGCTCGTCGCACATATTTTCCACTCGCATAAAAATTATGAACCACTCTTTTTTTCTTACAAGAGGATGCACTCACCATTGGGTCATCATTAATTTGGCTATTTTCACTAGAGACCTCTTTTCTCTCAGCCTTTTTTGAATTTTGTGTCTTATTTCCCATAACCTCCTTACAAAACCTCATCATGTCGATTTGATCATTGTGAATATCTTTCAGATTCAAAGGGGTGAAAGTGTACTTCTTCCCATGGAAAATAAAAGAATATCGATTTAATTTACCATGATGAATAACATCAGAATCGTACTACCATGGTCTACCAAGTAACAAGTGGGCAGCATGCATGGGAACAACATCACACCAAACATCATCAATGTAAGTCCCAAGTTTAAAAGTGATCAGGTACTGTTTTACCACACGGACCTCCGAACCTTCGTTAAGCCATTAAAGATGGTATGGTGTAGGGTGTTTGCTACATGGCAAAGCAAGAGAATCCACTAGGTAGTTGCTCACAACGTTAGCACAACTTCCACTATCAATGATAAATGAACAAATTTTACCTTTAATCAAACACCTCGAATGGAATATATTACTCCGTTGAAGATCATGATCATTCTTCAATTGGATGTTGAGGGTGCGCCTCACAACTAGACAACGGGGATGAGTTAGTGGTTCCACCAACTCTTCTTCACCATAAAATTTACTACCATCATTGACATCATCAATTAATTTAAGCATATCTGGATTTGTTTTATCAGAACCAAAAGTATAATCACCATCTTCTTTGATCAACAAAAGTCTTGTGTTGGCACAATCATGGCTATAGTGCCCACGCCCCTTGCACTTAAAACATTCAATTTTATGAGCTCATTGTTGTTTTGGTGAAGTAGTAGAAGTAGGCTGCTTAGAAGATGAAGAAGAAGGTTTTGGAGGAGCTCCACTTTTCTACTCAAAAGGTTTAGTCCCATCATGTTTTGGCAGCAACTTATTAGTAGTAGAAGCAAATTTTGAATTCTTAAAAGTAGAATTACAACTCGTACCTCTATAATATTGTGAAGTACTAAATGGACGAGATTGACGTTGTTGAAACTGTCGCTCAATCTTAATTACCTTGCATACTGTATCATCAAGATCAATGTAGGTTTGAAGATCAAGAACATTGGCTATCGAAATGTTCAAACTATAACAGCCCAGTTTAGACCCTAATCAGAATAGTGGTTTTGGGACCACATATCCGAGCCTGAAAAAATATTTTAATATTATTTTCTATGTCTGTGTTATCTGAATTAACTTCTGTGAAATTTTTGTGATTTAAATTGTTTGTTTCTGTGCTGAATTCTGAAAAAAGGATTAAAGTGCATAAGTGTTAAAATTAGTACGCTATATGTTCATGTGTTTAATTGAAATGGCTTGTGGTTATAATGGCCTTATGTGGCAATTATACCATTATGATTGTTGGTGGTCATAAATGACCTTGGATTATGCATTTTATATGTTTAAAATGATGGGCATTTTAGTAAATGAATTATTAATGTTCATTAAAGAAACAAAACATGAAAATAGGCCATAATATCATCCATTTTGCCGAAAATAAGAGAAAGAAAAAGAATTTAAAAGCTTTGGAGGTTTCGGCACTTGCATTGGCTATTTAAGAATGATATTTTGATCGATTTTTGATGATTTTTATGTTTTTGTAATTGTTGCTTCGTATACTAGAAGGCTCATGTCTCAATTTTGGTTTATGTTAAAGATTTCATGAAATGCCATTGTTGATTTTTAAGAGCTTTGAAGTGATAATGGATGATTTATGGAAGCTTGTTGTGAGATTATTATGTTTTGCCTTGAATTTTGGATGAAATTGAGCTATTTAGGCTAAATTGTGGAAGTAATAGTTTGGAGGACTAATTTGTGAAATAATTGTATTATATGGGCTTAATTGAATAGCATTGAAATTGGACTATGCTTAAATATGATTAAATTTGATGAATTTGATGATTTTGTGAATTAGGGACTAAATTGTCAAAATGTGCAAATGTGAGGGCTAATTTGTAAAATGCCCTAATTATGTGTTTTTGGATTGAATTAGATGAATTGTTGAATAAAATAGCTTAATTTGAACTTATATAGATCAAGAACCAAAGAGAACGGAATTAGATCAGGGAAAGTCAAAAGTAGTTGAATAGCCGTTCGTAATTGTCCTAATCTGTATGAGGTAAGTCTATATACAAATAAATGTATTTAAGTTGATTTATTTATGTTCATACAAAAAAAATTGAATTGTGATGGAAGAATATGGAAGATGAAATCCAAAAAAGTTTCGAGTATGTGACGACGACCGAAAAGCCCCGTCCGAACCTTAGGAATAGCTAGGATACATATGTCATGACATAGGATCCGATATGTGTTTTCGTGTAAGACCACGTCTGGGACGTTGGCATCGTTTTAGATTTACGTGTAAGACCATGTCTAGAACATCGGCATCGTATTTGATTTCGTGTAAGACCCTATCTGGGACAGTGGCATCGATATCCGACTACATGTAAGAGCACGTCTGGGACGTTGGAATTGTATTATCTTTTCTGAGTTTTTCTGCGTATCCTACTTAACTCTGATCGGTTCAACGGGCACTCTAAAAAAGTGAATGAGTATATGAAAGCAAATCTGAACTCCGGTACGTACGATTGTATAAGAAATTTGGAGAATAAGAGGTATGTATGTATATGATCATTTGATATGTGAGTTACATGGATATGATATGTGAATTGGAGTAAGTGAGTTTAATTAGTTGAGATCTATGAGAAATATGACTTGTGATTATGTTATGCCATAAATCATGTGTTTAAAATGGTTTAAAATTGTTATTTGTTATGGAATTATTTGTATATGGCTTGCTAAGCTACTTGTAGCTTACTTTGTATTTGTTTACTTTGTTTTATAGATATCGAAGCTACCGAAAGCTCGGGGATCGTCAAGGATCATCACCACACTATCAATCTTTATTTGGTATATTTTTTAAGTGAATATGTTAAAATATGGCATGTATATATAAGCTAGATGTGTTTGGGTTTTGTTTTGAAATGTTTATAAGTTATGCCATGTGAAGTGGCTAACAAATGGTGATGAATATGCTTGTTTTAGCGAGTTATATGTGATGCAAGTATGGCCTTGAGTAATGGTCATTTTGGTATGAAAAATGTGTTGATTCTAGTAAGTTTTATAAGTGATTGAATATGATGCGATTAGGTTAAGGTAATTGCATATTGGTATGTTATTATGTTTGAGATTTTGGTATGATTTGGTTTGGATGATGGAGATGAATTGGATGATGATGAATTGAGCTATGTTTTGGTTCGGTAATTGGCTAAAATGGTTGATCATTTTTGTATCTTTATTTGCATATAAGTTGATTTATAGGTATTTGGCATTTTGGATGGGAAATGTGGCTTAAACCAAGTGCATTTTGTGCCACATGGGCGTGTGTTTTAACCGTGTGACCCCTGTACCTTGGTCGAATTGGTTAGGATGTCACACAGGTTAGATACATGGGCGTGTCTTTTGGTCGTGTGTATAAGTCAGTATGTGTGGCCTATTTTGACACGGCCTAGTTACATGGGCGTGTCTAGTAGCCGTGTGAAGCACACGGCCTAGTCACACGGGCGTGTGACCTATGTAGTATTAAAAATTGTTAAAGTTTTGAAAAATTTTCTAAGTGTTCGGTTTAGTCCCGACCTACTTCTAATGCATGTTTAAGGTCTTGAAGACCTTCATAAGGGACTATATGATTTAGTTCGATTATGTTTTGAGATGAATGATTGTATAATGTCTGTAAAAGTTTTGAACTGTTCGGTAATGCCTTTAACCCTAGTCTGGTGACGGATATGGGTTAGGGGTGTTACACAAACCATCTACAAACTGCACTATGGTAGTCTCTTTATCTTCTTGGACATTTGTTCGATGCATAAACATTTCTATCTCCTTAAAGTACTCATCAACAGATCGATTACCTTGAACAAGGCATTGAAGTCTCTGTTTAGTATCCCTATAATAGTGAGGTGGGATAAAACATTTTCGCATGATTTGTGTCAACTGTTCCCATGAATCAACATCTCATTCACGATTCCTTTGGCGGTTCAACACAAGTTGAGTCCACCAACTAAATGCATAATCCAAAAATGCCAATATAGCTAATGGAACTTTCTCCTTCTCTAGACACTTATAACAACGGAACATGATCTCCATTTTATCCTCCTAATCACAATATGCATCTAGATCATACTTTCCTTGGAATAGTGGTATGTTGAACTTTGGTGTAGCGACAAAAGGATGGCCTCGATTAGAAATACCCAAAGTTTCATCAATGTGACGATATTCGTGTCTACCAATATTAGAACGAATACAAAGTTTTTAATTATCCCTATCATCATCACTGTCACGAGCACGAGATCGTCGATTTGAAGAAGTCTCCAAACGAGCAACAGCTTGAGTTAGCTGTTGAATATGATTGGAAAGCTGATTAATGTTCTCTTGTAGTTTTGTTCGACAAGTAGTCAAATTGGCCTCAAATGTATCACGTACCTCGTTGAATTGTTGATGTTGAAATTTTACCACCCCCACCATATTCTCCAATGTAACATCTTGTTCTTTGTCATAAGATGGTATCTCATCATGGTTTTTACTGTCACGAGTGTCACGAGTCATAGTGAAAGCCTAAAAAAGCACAACACTTCAAAAGAAAAAAATTAAGCAAACCTCACCTATATGCACTCAAAAAAAAAAAATCTCAATGAGGTAAGAATTAATCTTGTGAGTCTTTTAAAAAGTGTCTATATCAATCAATCAAAATGTATTAGAATCAAACTATCAAAGCAAACCTAAAAGCACTATGAGTCCAAAATTGGCTTAGATATCAAAGAATTTTGTAGCACGGAGGAAGGAATATGCAACGTGCTTTAACCTAATAACAGAAGAAATAAGAAAGTGTTAGAATGTGTAAGGAACAAATAAAAAGTACAAACAAATGAAAACTTAAAGCTAAAAGTCAATGAAAATCGCTGAACCTAAAAAACTACGAAGCAACTTGACAAACTTCGTTCAAGGTGTTCCTGATTTCTAAAAATCATGAAATTTAAATTGGAGCCTCCTCAAATAATGTAAATTTGAACAGGAAATTTTTGGCACAAAATTCAACCCATAGAATATTTTTTATTTTTTTCGTATTTTATTTTTTTGTACTTTTTTATCACTTTTTTGTGGGAAATATTTTTTTATACTCTAAATTAGTGCCGAGAAATAGTATGTAAAATTTTTGATCGTTTGAAAATCGTTTACCTACTGAAAAATATTTTTTCTTGAAAACTATGGGGGTAAAATTTGTTTTGAGGCTGTTTTCTAGAAATCAGTTTATAGAACACCTAAAATGCCCAAATCTAATACCAAATGATAAAGGATGAGAAGGATGAACGCGAAAGCAAATAGTAAAGTTTGTCAAAGTCGTGGATTTGACTTAGGGCTCTAGATGTTCGGAAAGAAACTTGGATTTTGACACAACCTGAAACGAAATTGAATCCAAGTCAGATAAAACGATTAAAAAATAACTAAAATAAAATAATAAATTAAAGATTAATAAAGCAAATAAAGTAGATAAATGGAAAGATAGAACGTGGCATGTAGAAGTCTTAAGAAGCCTTAGAAACACGAAGAATCCACAACCCTCTTCAAGCGGATCTAATTTCCCTTCCAAGATAGAAACCTTCGCAAGAAAAAGTTTGAAGATGATCCCCACAATCTAAAAATATTGTTAAAACTCTTTTAAAAGAAACTCAAGAGAAATTATTGAAGAGAAAAACCTAGAGAGAATTTATTAATTCAAAAGAGAAATAGAATAATAATAAATTGTCTGTATTATGTACAATGGAAAGGCTTATATACAGGCTAGCTAAATAAATCTAAATAAGACTCCTAATTATACTAGCACTCTAACTTTAATCAAACAAGAAGTAGTTTTAAACTAAACTTTCTTGTTCACATAAAATTCCTAAATAACTTAAAATACTTAATAATTATAAAAAATTTAGAATAAAATAATAAGAGCTGATAAAATAAAATATTGGGCTCATATATAATAAAAATTAAGCCTAAAACTCAAACCCAATATGAAACGTCTAGGCTTCTGAGATCAATTGGGGTTCTTGAAGTGAAATGCCTAAACTTGTTAGCATTTTCCACATGGGCTTGTCATCATAGATGGAGAGTTTAGGCCCACGAACGTAATTAGTCTCTTCTAATTCATCATTACTCCAGAAGTCATCGTCTTGAAACTTCAACTTTTCTTCTCAAATTTTTTTTGTGATAAAGTCTTGAACAACTAAGTTGAGTTTTGACTGTATCTATTTGGATTTGGATATCATAATTGGGCCTTGAAGGAAACTAAGCTCATCTCTATTATGGCTTTTGAATTGGGCTGAGTTGCTCGTATCAAGATCCCAAAGTAGTGAGCAATCGGTAACCCCTCCAAACAATGAACTCTTCAAAAGCCTCTACGCCCCAGATCAAAACATCGCTGTGCGAGTCTCGGGTAAGAGGAATACAATGCACCTAGTCTGTAATGTCACTCCCCAAAATAGTAGTGAGTACCTAGACATCCCACTGCCTAATCTGATGATTAATCAAATCTGAGACGTACAAATGTGATGAAAATATCTTTATATCCTGTAATGTTTGTTTAGGTAGGCCTGGGATCCAAACATCATCCCTTATTCGAATGCTGGAACCCGTACCCAAACACTAACTCATCCCTGAGTTAAGCAACCCCTTCATCACCCAGATACTCTTCCAAAAGTAAAAAGGGTAATCTCTTAAAGCCAAACTCATTAAATCACCTCGTGGATAATACTTAGCTTTAAGTGCGTGCACTACCAATGAGTAGGGATGTTTTAACAGACACCAACCTTGTTTAGCCAAAAGCGTGATATTGAATTGAGCTAACTTCTTGAAACCTAAGCCCTCCATTATCTTTGAAGTCACAAACTACGGAAAATTTGCGCCATTGAATTCTCCCATAACCCCCATGTTTTTTCCACCAAAATTGAGTAATAAGGTACTCCAAATCCGAACAAAAGGAAACTGGTAACCAAAAACATAATATTTCAAAAGTAGTTATAAGCTACAAACTAATTTTTATAAAAACCTCCTTACCACCAAGAGATAGAGGCCTGACACACCAATTCTCAATTCGACTCCGCGTACCATCCTTCATACTTTGAAAAGCCCTTTTCTTGTTACTCCCGAAAAAATTAGGTAGACCTAAATACTTCTCAGGCTTTGTAGAAATCTAGACCCCCAAACAAGAAGATATCATAACCATAAGAGACTACTCAACATTGCAGCTGAAATAAATAGATGACTTATCAAAATTAACACATTGCCCCAAGGCTTACCCGTGTTCTTCCAAGATATGCCTTAGTACCAAAGCCCCCAACCGTTGCTTCTCCAAAAAGTATTTAATCATTCGTGAACAACAAGTGTGAAATCTGAGGACCCCTTTACTAATAATTGCTCCCCTAACCAAATTATCTCAAAGCGCCAATCGCATAAGGGAGGACAACCCTACATAACACTTTACTGAAGCCTTTTCCCCAGAGAAAACCACTGACCCACCTCACTACCATTCAAAACCACTGAATAGGAGACTGTACTAATACAATGTACAATAAGATCCACCTGATGATGGGAAAACCCCATTTGGAGCAGTATATACTCTACCCTATCGTAGGCCTTACTCATATCCAACTTCAAAGTGAATTGCCCTTTCTGTCCTCTCTTTTTCCAATGATAACATTAAGGATTTCATACACTAAGAGAATATTATCTGTAACTAAACAACCAGGAAAAAAACTGTAACACCCCTAGACCCGGTCCCATCGCAGGAGGGTCGAGAGGCATCACCAGACTATTTTTTTTTTGAAAAGCCGCATGATAATAAAAGAAGATCATTTACTAAACCTATCGATATAATTGACAAAAGTTGCGCAAAAGCTCGTCAACCGAACACAACTAAACCAATTTATCGCATTCAAAACAATGTACGAAATGAACTCATCCCTAGTCACGTTCATCACTTTTACTTCATATATTTCCATATTAGAAGTATGACATACTTCGAGACTAGTTTCCAAACATGCATTCACAACCATTCATGTATAACATAATCGAATTATTACCATAACTATCAAAGTGAAAATCTTAAGAGAGCCATTTTCGCATGGCCTAATTTAGTTACAAAATTCAAAATATGTTTGTTTGAACACCAAAAGTCAACCTATACATGCCAATCCTAGATTTAGTTACCGGTACCAAAAGATGAGTGATAGTGTAGATGACTTCAATTCTGGAACTCCCGAGACCGTAGCTTCCGATCAAGATCTACAAAATCGAAAGCAGGGACAACAGAGTAAGCAATGACTTGCCTAGTAAGTACTTAAGTAATTCAATCAAAATAAGTAAAGGGCGTAATATTAACAACTCATGATTAAAACCTTCTTTGGCCGAATATGCTCATACCCATATTACTAACTCACTCACATGTTTATCACAAAAAGAAGCTCAAATGCATTCAACGAGTTATTCACTCAAAATCGAGTAGTTCAGATTTCTTCTTTGCAAAATCAATCGAGTATAAAGTTACACACCTCAACATCAAATTTCTTATACATACCCGCGATATCAAATAATAGTTCACAAATTCTTACCGACTCAACTAAACGAATTCAATGACCTGCTAAATCATTACAAGCATAGAATGCATACCTGCCTTCCTTACATTAAGTGGCGCATATGTTTTGTTAAGGCATACTATTTATATAAATATTCTTACGTGAGCTTATACATTTAACCCATATCTGATTTCCACCACGAATGGACTTCAAGGCCAAATCCGGATCTTATCACTGGCTTTAAGCCCTTCGAGACTAAGCTCGGCTTAAACTCTGGCTCGAAAGCCCTTCGAGACTAAGCTCGGCTTTAACTTTGGCTCGGAAGCCCTTCGAGACTAAGCTCGGCTTTAACTTTGGCTCGGAAGCCCTTCGAGACTAAGCTCGGCTTTAACTTTGAAATTTCTACTTACATATATCGGCATACATATCATATCATCTTTCAATAACATTTCAAATACAGAAACACAAGTTTCGGCATACTACCAAACATATTTCATACGGCTTATTTATTTGTAAGCAAGGAATACAAATTCATATCCAAATACATTAAGATTCCACTTTAGTATTCGGTATCTCATATTTACTCATACTCTCATTTCCAAAATTTTGCATTCAGACACAACATTTGCCATTTGAATTCGCATATTATGCATATATAAATATTATAATTTCACTTTATCATATTTAAGGATTTGTTACTCAAGAACTTACTTCGTATCTTTCCGAGAAATTTCGAATTGACTATTCCGTGACCTTGGCCTTTCCTTTGTCCGAAGTTGCCCCTCTAAGCTCTTGAGCTTAAATAAACAATACAATCATATCAATTTTATTCACACATCTCTATTGATAATTTACACCTTCATTTCAATCAAGACATACAATGTAATTTCCCTTATCACACCTACATTCGGCCAAGCATAAATACATTACAATTTACAATCAAATTCATTTATCAAATGTAGTAGACAAGGTCTTTTAATCCAATTCAGTACTCATGTCTCCCTAATTAACAAAAGCCGAATAGGTTAGCACCTAAATGCTTTAGCCATAAGGCGTTTTCTAACATTTTTAGCTTATAACTCCTCCATTCGATTAAGTTCACAATTGGTTTAGGCTCAACCATTCACAACCACTTTAGAAGCTTTCATGCCATCTCATAGTTTTACTTACCAATTCCTTCGACCCACATGAATTTTATAACACATATACATTTTCAATTCAAAACATCAAACCTCATAAAGATGGCACAATGCTACTCTGACCGAATGTTCGAAACAATTAAATCATCCTTAACGAAATTTACTATAGACATAGGAAGTCCATCTATACATTTCTAAATTCAAATTCGGCTAACCACAAGCAAGAATTCGTCACAATTTAACTATTCCTATATTAACAATTAAAATCACATGGAAGCACATATAGTTTAGCTCAAAATTCAACTAAATTCCTTATCTTAAAATTTTAACTCAATACCATACTTCCCATTCGGCCTATCAAGGTCAACTTATGCATTTCTCATCTAAGTAACATAGACATGACTAAACTAGAGCCCATTTAATAATTATCAAAATTTCACTCCTCTAATAAAAGCAAAATCGAAAGCTCACAAGCAAAATATAACTCAACAAGCATGACTTCTTCCATTCACCAACCATTGAAAAATCTCCCCTTAACAAGCCATTTGCCGAACACTCAAGTATCCAAATTTAACAATGTTTAGCTAATGGTTGAATATAAAACACCTTGCACCAAACCTTCAAATTCGCATATTCTAAACCCCAATCATTAACTAAATAAGCAACATTCACAATGAGTATCATTCGGCCATTTGTTTTGCTTAGCCAACAAATTTCATATTTTTAATCCACCACTCAAGTATTTACCACACAAAACACACGAGTTATGCTTAATACTTCAAATTGAAAATCGGCAAACACAACTACGCTAGCTAAGGATTTCCACAAAATACTTGGATCACAAATATGCACTTTCAAGAAGTTCAAAACTCATGTTTCAACCCTTATTCATAATGGCATAAAACAACAACCCCTTTCCTATTGATTTAGCCTTAGCTGAATGCCCTAATCACCATGGAAGTTGAAATTTCAAAATGGGCTAGACTAAACACTTACTCATACACCTTATTTTAGAAATTAAAAGAAAAGTAGCAAAGATTTCTTACCTTTGATTTGAATCCATATGGCCGAATGTTAGCCTAAAATCTTCTCTTTTCTATCTTCTTCAACTCACGGTAAGAAGAACTAAAAATTTCTTCAAAATCTTTTATTTCATTACTTTTTTTTTTCAACTAAACCCTTTTCAATAAATTCGTATTGACTTTGTCAAAATTCCAATCCACAACTCCCACACATGTAATTAACACTTAATTGAAGCATTGAAAAACAATATTAACTATTTTAAGGACTCGGTTTAGCGGTCATGAAACCGCTTCCCGACTAAGGTCGAACTAGGGCTGTCACAAAAACACTCTTGGCCTCATCTGTACACAAATGTAACACTTTTTGAAACCTATTAACTATAACTTTCAAAATAATTTTGTACAAAACAACAAAAAAGGCTAATAGGACGGAATTGTTGTATTCTCTTAAGGTTTGTTATCTTAGGAATAAGAACAATATGAGTTTTATTAATATTAGTAAGGGACAACCTATCATTCAAAATACCAAGATGATACGCACCAATATCACATCCCACAATATGCTAATACTTCTAGTAAAACAAAGCAAGAAGCCCATCAGGACCAGAAGCCTTCGTTGGAGCCATTGCCTGTAAAGCTGTGTAAATTTCATCATGCATAAAGCAAGCCGTGAGAAAAGCATTCATCTCATTAGTAATAGAAGAATGGACCCCCTCCAAAATGTGGCTCGAATCCCCCTACCCTTAGGAAGTAAACAAATCCATAAACTAATCATTTGCAACATCAAATAACCTCTCACTATCTCGAACCAAACTCCCATCATTTGCAATAAACAAATCCATAAACTAATCATTTGCAACATCAAATCGACCCTCACTATCTTGAACCAAACTCTCATCATTTGCAATAAGGCTTCTCACTCTATTAACCCATCTCCTATAAGTAGCAAACTTATGGAAGAAACTCGTATTTCAATCCCCAATATAAGCCAATTAGCATGGGCTCGCTGTTTTCAAAATAGCTCAGTTTTGTAAATCTCCAAATTCAAAACTAGTTTTACACCCAAAAGCTCCATCAAATTCTCATAATCCCTATCCACTATGTTTAGATCTATGACCCGTTTCTGCAAACTCTGTATCTTCCACCCTAACACCATGTAAACTAGCAGCCCATACCTTTAAGTCATGGCATAATGTTGCCAAATGTTGCGGAACAAATCCCACAATATTATCCTAAAGTCGATGGATCTCCCTCTCACAAGACTCCCCCAACACCCACCATGCTTCAAATCGAAACATTCGCATGCTCTATAGCAATGACACTTCATATCAATCAACAAAGGACAATGGTCCGAAATTGAATGCTGAAAATACTTTAAGGAAAAAGCAGAGAAACTATCTTACCACACTAGATTAGCAACCCCTCTATCCAACTATTCTCTAATATTATTCTCCACAAAATTGCCCCGTTACCAGGTGAACTACAACCCTTCATAACCTAAATCTTCCAAATCATAATCCAACAATGCATGGAGAAACTCTTCCATATGTAGGTCATCCCATAACACTCCACCTTCTTCTCAAAATAGAATAAGATTTCATTAAAATCCCCACAAACTAGCCAAAAAAGATTCTGATCATTACCCAAAAATCATAAGATGTCCTAAGCTTCAATAATAAATTGCATTCAAGAGAGCCATAGCCCCGTGAACCTCTATCTTATCACCCCAATAGTATCCTGAACCTCAACATTGATATGAAACTAAGAAAAACTTCACAAATTTACTAAAACATCCGAACACCAACCAAACATAGCACCTCTTGTGCCATCTGCTGTAACCTCTATACCATAATAAAACCCACCCTTTCTCCGAACAGATTCTATACGAACAAAATCCAACTTTGTCTCCATAAAGAAGATGATATAGAGATTATATAGTTTTAGCATATGCTGAAGTTTTCATATAGCCCATGGGCTCCCAACCCACGAACATTCTAACTTAGAATTTTAATTGCTACCAGTCGACTAGCCCCCTTGCAGGCATCGATAAAGTGTTTTGACAAGCCAAAATTTATTCATCGCTAACCTCTGCTAAAACCAAATTCTCAGAAACATGACTAGAGGAACCAATTATACGTTGTCACTTCTTACCATCAAATCCATTAGGTGATTTGTCTCAAGAATCATGCACCATTGGAACCAACCCACCTATACCCATAGAACTCTTTTCACTGGAAATAGCCCCCTCCAAATTGATCCCCAATATTGGATCAATTAGGCCTAGAGTAGAAGTCGAAGGAGGAACTCAAAGAATATCACTACCTGTCATAGACGATGAACCCCTGTCCCCAATGATCCACCATCATTTTCATGCCATAGTTAGACACTTTCCACTATAGTCACCCCACTACCAACCACCCATAAAGACAAATCCCACACGATATCAGATTCACTGACTTCCATTGTTAGTTGTGTAATAGCCCGAATTAGGTTCTAGTTAGAATAGTGGTTTTGAGACCACAAATCCGAAGTAAAAATATATATTTCATGATTATTTTTAAGTTTATGACATGATTGCCTGATAGTGAGAAAATTCCATGAAGGAATTTTTATGGAATAGTGATTAATTCGTCCTTTAGGACTAAATTGCAAAATATGAATTTCTAGAAGTTTTAAGGATGAATTGGCATTATAAAAATTATTAGAGGCCCATATTTAGAAATTAGACCATTATTAGCATGATGGACAAAAATGCCCAAGGAAGGAAAATTTTCTAAAGAAAGGGTATAAGGGCATTTTGGTCATTTGGATAATTAATGAAATAAAAAGGGAAAAAGAAGCAAAAATCTTGTCCATCTTGTCCATGCTTGTACCAAAATTTCAAGGGACTTCATAGCTAGGGTTTCAACATTTTCAAGCTCACTAGTAAGTGCAATTTAGCCTCGTTTTTAATTCTCTTCGCATTTTTGAAATCCTCGTGCTTAATTTAGCAATTTCTACCACTAATTTGAGTTACGGTTTATGTTAAAAATTATGTTCATGCATGACATGCAAGTATTTTGATGCCTAGTGGTAGAATATGAAAGTTTAAAGTGTAGTAAACATATTTTACTAGGTGATTTTTCTTGAAAATCCCTAATAGGGACCAAATTGTAAAGATAGGAAAATGTGTAGTAAAATTTTGATTTGATGAGAAATAGGGGCTGTTATGAATACAAATAAGTTTTAGCTAGGCTTGGGTAACCAAGAAAATAAGTGCATTTTATTATACGAGACCATTTTGCAAATATGTAAAAATTTAGGGGAAAAATTATAAATTTTGCCAAAGTGTTAATTATGGGCTATTTAGCGAATGTGAATATTAAATAAGCTTAATTTACCATTATAGATCAAGAAACACAAAGCCCGGACGAAAATCGAGGGAAAAACGAGGTGATGGATTAAATTGCATATTCACTCGCATTTTGGATCCGAGGTAAGTTGTGTGTGATAAATTAGCATTATGTAATATGAAAAATGATGTTATGACATTGTATGAACTTTGTGTTATTTCCATGAATTTGATTGATATAATTTTGCCAAGAAAAGATGAAGTTATAGTTGAAAAATCTTGGTTAAATATTAAGGAATATGAGGGATACCGTAGTCATAAGATGAGAATTTGTAGGTCTCGTGTAAGACCATGTCTGGGACATGACATCGGCATCAAATTTAGATCCCACGTAAGACCATGTCTGGGACATGGTATTGCCAATGAGAAGTGGTCCCGTATAAGACCATGTCTGGGACATGATGTCGGCACTGAGATGAGACTTAGATCCCCTATAAGACCATGTCTGGAAATGATGTTGGCATCTAAGGTTGATCTCGTATAAGACCATGTCTGGGACAAGGTATCGGCATCAATTTATGATGTAGTGTAAGACCATGTCTGGGACATGGCATCGACATCGATATGAGATCCCGTGTAAGACCATATCTGGGATATGGTTTCGGTTTCGACTTGAAATCCCATGTAGAACCATATCTGGGATATGGCTTTGGCATCTTACCATGAGATTGACACTTTGAGTATCCTTCGGTATTCTAAGTAATTTAATGGGGAAAAGTATTCAAGTTGAAGGATTTAACGAGAAAGACTAAAGTTTTGTGATGAGTGATACAGGTGTATATGACTAAGTTACGAGAAAATAAACACATAATGATATGAGTATGATGGTGAGACAAGCATGAGTAAGAATACGAAATGATATGAATGTGTCGGTAAGAAAGAGCATGAGTAAGCCATGTTATTGTGTAAAGAATTTATATGACATTTCATGATACCTTATTTGGATGCTTATTCCATGATTTATGATGCTATTTTATTTCATGCAACTTACTAAGTAGTTATGCTTACTCCCTTTCTTTCTCTTTTCCTTGTAGTCTTGCCAAGCTAGCTCAGGGACCGTTAAAAGTCAGAGCTCGAAGTCACACTATCAAGCATCCTATTTTCGTATAGCAAAGTTAGTTATTTTGAGTATGGCATGTATAGAAAACTTGGTCATTTTGATATTTGTCATTTTGGGTAGCCAAATATGTTGGCTATTGATGTTACTTAAGTCAAGTTGCAATGGCCTTGGAAATGGGCTAATATTGATTAAGTTTAATTATGCAAAGTGAATGTCAATGGTGTTAGCATGAAATTGCACAATTATGTAGGAAAGATAAATGATGATGAATACATGATTAGTGTTGTATTTTATGGCATGTGAATGCCTCAAGTTTTGGGTATTTGATGTTTATAAATGTCATATTATGTGTTATTGAAATTGGCCTTGTGATTGTTTAAGTTTGAGGGTGGCAAAGGGCTTGGAAAATAGCCTATATTTGTCTACACGGGTAGACAGACGGGGTGTGTCTAAGTTGTGTGTGACACACGGTCAGCCCCATGGGTGTGTAATTAGGCCGTGTGTCCCCTACACCTAAATTATGCAAAACAGAATACCCAGTAGTAAACACACGAGTAGACACGGCCATGTGTCTTAATCATGTGGAGGGCATGGGCTAGCACACGGGCGTGTGGCTTGGCTGTGTAACCTAAATTGCATGCTGACGTCATAAACAGAATGTCCAGGTTTTCATACATGGGCTAAGGCATGGGCATGTCGCGGCTGTGTGAAGGACACAAGCTAGGGACATGGGCGTGTGATAGGCTGTGTGAAAACCCCTGTACGTTCGAAATGAAAAATAAATTCGACATGGGCTAAGGACATTGGCATGTATGACCATACGGCCTGCCCACACGGGCGTGTCCCACTTCACACGGACGTATGGCCCTGTTTTGAGCAAAATTTTTCTAGGTGCCCGAAAGTTTCTGATTTGGTTTTGAACCACTCTCGATGTATGTTTTGGGCCTCGTAAGCCTATGATTAGGATTCTAAGAGGATGTAGGAAAAGTTTTTAAATAGAAATGAAATTTTATGGTTCGACTTCACACATTCGAGTAAGTTTAGTACAGTAATGCCTCATACCCCGTCTCGGCGTCAGACACGGGTAAGGGGTTTTACATTTAATGGTATCAGAGCTAGGTTTAGTCTATTCTAGGACTAACCTAGCATATGCACGAGTCTAGCTATAGATGCCATACTTATATATATATGAGATATGATAATATGACGACTCCTGACAGTTTAAATTGTTTTCTTATAGTAAATGGATCTTGGTAGAGCTGAGGTAGACGATGGAGAAAGCAATGCGTCAACTCCCGCTGAATGGACAGTGCCAGCTGGAACCGAAAATAGACCAGTTATTGTAAGTGAGGGAGGAGGGGACCGAAAGGCCTTCTTCTAAATAAAAAGCGAGTGGTTCATAGAGTTCATTCGGATGAACCCAGTTGCTCAATAACAAACTCCACTCCCTTCAATTCCTCAATCTGCCTCGGTAGCTTCCCAAATTGTAGAGGTAGTAAGACGAGAAAAGCCCCTGGTTGATAGAATCTGAAAATAAGGGGTAGAAGAGTTCCAGGCTACTAAAGATGATGATCTGAAAAGAGCGAAATTTTGGCTAGAGAATACCATCAGGGTATTCGATGAATTATCTTGCACACTTGAAGAGTGTATGAAGTGTGTCATATCTCTCCTACAAGATTCCACTTATTAGTAGTGGAACACTCTTGTGTCAGTGGTACTAAGGGAAAAAGTTAATTGGAAATTTTTCCAAGAGGAATTTCGCAAGAAGTACATCAATCCAAGGTTTATTGATCAGAAGCGTAAGAAGTTTCTAGAATTGAAGTAAGGTCGGATGACCGTAATAGAATACGAGTATGAATTTGTGAGACTCAGCAAATACGCTCGGGAATACGTATCCATCGAGGCTATTATGTGAAAAAGGTTTGAAGATGGTTTAAATGAGGACATCCGAATGTTTTTCAGTATTTTAGAGTTGAAGGAGTTTGTAGTGCTCATGGATAGAGCTTGCAAGGCCAAGGAATTAGCCAAGGAGAAGAGGAAAGCTGAGATGGAGTCTCGTGACTCAAGAAAGAGATAGTTGGGCAAGTCGTTCCAATCCTCCTCCAAGAAATCAAAAGAATTTGCTACTCGATTAGCTACTTGAGTGGGGTTTTCAAGCAAAGGCAAGGGCAAACAGTATTCAATCTCTAAGGCTCAGACTACCTCAGTTGTGAGTGTGGGTAATACTAGACCTAGTAGGCTTGAATGTCCCCAATATGGCAGGTGCCACCTTGGTGAATGTATAGCAGATGAGAAGGCTTGCTTCTAGTGTGGTTCTCAAGACCACTTCATTAGAGCATGCCCCTAGATGATTGAAAGAGACAGAGAATAGAGTGCAAGATCGGGTAATGCTTCCTCTAGAGGTAGACCTTAGAGAAACTGGGGTACAGGAGCTAGTAGTAAAGGCGTACTGAAAGAACAAACTACGAGACTCGAGGGTAGAGGCTAGCAAGGACGTACACCATTTACGCTCGCGAAAAGGCGTCATCACCTGGTGTAATTATGGGTACATTTTCTCTCTATGAAACTTTTTTTATTGCTTTGATTGATCTGGGATCTACCCACTCATATGTTTGCATAAAACTAGTCTCTAGCATGAACATGCCTATAGAGTCTACAAAATTTGTGATAAAAGTCTCCAATCCCCTAGGCAAATGTGTGTTGGTAGACAAATTATGTAGAGATTGTCCTTTGATGATTAAGGGTCATTGTTTCCTAGCTAACATCATGCTTTTGCTGTTTGATGAATATGATGTAATCCTTGGTATGGATTGGTTAACCACTCATGATGTAATAATCAATTGTGGTAGAAAATTTTTTCAACTGAAATGTGTGAATGATGATACACTTCGAGTTGAATCAGATGAATCCGAGAGTTTGTCTACAATGATTTCCTCCATGGTCGCTCATAAATGTATAAGAAAATGGTATGAAGCTTACCTTGCTTTTGTGATGAATACAAGAGAGTCGGAGTTAAAAATTGAGTCAGTGCCAATAGTTTGCAAGTATCAAGTTGTATTCCCAGAAAAGTTGCCCGGATTGCCTCCGGTTAGAGAGGTAGAGTTTGGTATAGAGTTGGCTCTAGGTACTACACCTATTTCTATTGCTCTTCACGGAATGGTCCGACCGAGTTGAAGGAATTGAAGGCTCAGCTACAAGAATTGACAGATAAAGGTTTTGCAAGACCAAGTCCTTCTCCGTGGGGTGCTCCCGTATTATTCGTGAAAAAGAAAGATGGTTCTGTAAGATTGTGTATAGATTATCGGCAACTTAACAAGGTTACCATAACGAACAAGTATCGTTTGCCAAGGATCGATGATTTATTTGACTAGTTGAGAGGAGCATCAGTGTTCTCTAAGATAGACTTGAGATCTGGGTATTACCAGTTAAGGGTTAAGGAGTCTGACATGCCAAAGACTGCATTTCGGATAAGGTATGGCCATTATGGATTTCTTGTCATGCCATTCAGTTTAAGTAATTATCCTGCAGTATTTATGGATTTAATGAACCATATCTTTCGGCCATACTTGGATAAATTTTTTGTACTCTTTATTGATGACATCCTAATTTATTCTCGCGATGAGGACGAACATGTCTAGCATTTGAGGACGATTTTGCAAACTCTACGAGATAAGTAGCTTTATGCCAAATTTAGTAAGAGTGAATTTTGGCTTAAAGAAGTTGGATTTTTGGGCCATATCGTTTCGGGTGATGGCATCAGAGTTGATCCAGATAAGATCTTAGCAATTATTGAATGGAAGCCAACGAGAAATGTATCCGAGGTCAGAAGCTTCTTAGGTTTGGTCAGCTATTACCGAAGATTTGTCAAAGGATTTTCCCTGATCGCTACTTCAATGACAATGTTATTGCAAAAAGATGTTAAGTTCAAGTGGATAGAAAAATGCCAACGGAGTTTCGAGAAATTAAAGACATTGTTGACCGAAGCTCCTATTCTAGTACAACCTGAACCCGAGAAGGAGTTCGTGATTTACAGTGATGCATCTTTAAATGGATTGGGCTGCATACTTATGCAAGAAGGCAAGGTGATTCCATATGCCTCGAGACAATTGAAGCCCCATGAAAAGAATTATTCGACTCATGACTTGGAGTTGGCCATAATAGTATTTGCGTTAAAGATTTGGAGGCAACATTTATACGGTGAGCAATGCCGAGTGTTCACCAATCATAAGAGTCTTAAGTACTTGATGACGAAAAAAGATTGAACTTACAACAACAGAGATGGCTCGAGTTATTAAAGGACTATGAGATGGTTATTGACTACGACCTGGGGAAAGTGAATGTTGTTGCCGATGCTCTAAGTCAGAAATCGCTATTTGCTTTGAAGGCTATGAACACACAGTTGTCCTTAGCCGATAATGGCTCGGTTTTAGTAGAAATGAGAGCTAGACCGATGTTCATTCAAGAGATTTGTATAGCACAGCCAAGTGACAGATAATTGCAGGCCAAGAAAGCTCAGCGAGAATCGGGTACCGATTCAGATTTTCAGATTGATTCAGATGGTTGTGTAAAGTTTTGAGGCCAAATTGTGTACCAAAAGATGATGAGCTCATTTAGAGAATTCTATATAAGACATATAGAGCTGTATGTCCATTCACCCCAGTAGTACCAAAATGTACAACGATTGGAAGAAATGGTATTGGTGGCTGAACATGAAATGAGATATCTCAGAGTTCGTATCAAAGTGCTTGATTTGTCAGCAAGTAAAAGCGAAACACCAAGTACCCTCTGATTTATTATAGCCTTCATGGTTCCTGAGTGGAAATGGGATCATGCTACTATGGATTTCGTGACGGGTTTGTCGATGACACCGAAAAAGAAAGATGATGTTTGGGTTGTGATCGACAAGCTTACAAAGTCGGCCCATTTTATACCAGTGCATATAGATTATTCACTTGACAAGTGAGCTGATTTGTATATTTTAGAGATTGTGAGACTACATAGAGTAACATTATCAATCATTTCAGATGGAGATCCGAGATTCACGTCATGATTTTGGAAGAAGTTACAAGAAGCTTTGGGTACAAAGCTAAACTTTAGTACCGCTTTCCATCCACAGATCGACGGTCAGTTGGAGAGAGTAATACAGGTACTTGAGGATATGCTCAGATGTTGCGTTTTAGAATTCCAAGGTATTTGGGAAAAGTATCTACCTTTGGTCGAATTTGCCTACAACAACAATTTCTAGTCGAGTTTGAAAATGGCACCTTATGAGGCATTATATGGGCGTAAGTGCCGAATGCCTTTGTATTGGACAGGACTCTAGGAAAAGCAGGTTCACGAGGTTGATTTATCAGGGCAACATAGAAGAAAGTAAAAGTGATTCGAGACTGTTTGAAAGCTGTGTCTAATAGACAAAAGTTATATATGGATTTGAAGCGGAAAGAAATTGAGTTTCAAGTTGGGGATAAAGTATTTTTAAAAGTTTCTCTGTGAAGAAAAGTTCTTAGATTTGGCCGAAAAGGTAAATTAAGTTTGCGTTTTATTAGACCTTATGAGATCACTGAGAGGATAGGGCTGGTAGCTTATCGGCTAGCTTTGCCGTCTGAGTTGGAAAAGATCCATGATATATTCCATGTGTCCATGTTGCGACGCTATCGATCGGACCCTTCACATGTGATTACCCTGACAGAGATTGGGATTCAACTGGACATGACTTATGGTGAAGAACCAGTTAAGATTCTGGCTCGAGAAATCAAATAGTTAAGAACCAATAGTATAGCCCTTGTAAAAGTATTGTGGCAAAGACATGGGTAGAAGAGACAACATGGGAGCTTGAGGAAAACATGAGAACCCAATATCCAAACCTATTCATTGGTAAGATTTTCGGGGATGAAAATCCCAAAGGGGGAGAATTGTAACAACCTGAATTAGGGCCCAGTCGAAATAGTGGTTTCGAGACCATAAATCCGAAGTAGAAATATATATCTCATGATTATTTTTAAGTTTATGACATGATTGCCTGATAGTGAGAAAATTCCATGAAGGAATTTTTATGGAATAGTGGTTAATTTGTCCTTTGGGACTAAATTGCAAAATATGAGTTTCTAGAAGTTTTAAGGATGGATTGGCATTATAAAAATTATTAGAGGCCCTTTTTTAGCAATTATACCATTTATTAGCATGATGGACAAAAATGCCCAAGGAAGGAAAATTTTCTAAAGAAATGGTATAAGGGCATTTTGGTTATTTGGTTAATTAATGAAATAAAAAGGAAAAAGAAGAAAAAGTCTTTTCCATATTCTTCATGCTTGTGCCAAAATTTTAAGTGACTCCATAGTTAGGGTTTTGACATTTTCAAGCTCACTAGTAATGTAATTTAGCCCCATTTTTAATTCTCTTTATATTTTTGAAATCCTCGTAGCTTAATTTAGCTATTTCTACCACTAATGTGAGTTAGGATTTATGTTCAAAAATATACCCATGCATGACTTGCAAGTATTTTGATGCCTAGTGGTAGAATATGAAAGTTTAAAGTGTAGTAAACATCTTTTACTAGGTGATTTTTCATGAAAATCCTTAATAGGGACTAAATTGTAAAGATAAGAAAATGTGTAGTAAAAGTGTGATTTGATGAGAAATAGGGGCTATTATGAATACAAATAAGTTTTGGCTAAGCTTGGGTAACCAAGAAAATAAGTGCATTTCATTATACGAGCTTAGTGACCATTTTGCAAATATGTAAAAATTTAGGGGAAAAATTATAAATTTTGCCAAAGTGTAAATTATGGGTTATTTAGCAAATGTGAATATTAAATAAGCTTAATTTGTCATATAGATCAAGAAACACGAAGTCTGGACCAAAACCGAGGAAAAACAAGGTGGTGGATTAAATTGCATATTCATTCGTATTTTGGATCCAGGTAAGTTGTGTGTGATAAATTAGCATTATGTAATATGAAAAATAATGTTATGACATTTTATGAACGTTGTGTTATTTCCATGAATTTGATTGATATGATTTTGCCAAGGAAAGATGAAGTTATAGTTGAGAAATCCTGGTTAAATTTTAAGGAATACGAGGGATACCATAGTCATAAGATGAGAATCTGTAGATCCTATGTAAGACCATGTCTAGGACATGGCATCTGTATCAAATTTAGATCCCATGTAAGACCATGTCTGGGACATGGCATTGGCATTGACATGTAGTCCCGTATAAGACCATGTTTGGGACATGGCGTTGGCATCTAAAAGTGATCCCGTATAAGACTATGTCTGGGACATGGCATCAGCATCAATTTGTGATCTCACGTAAGACCATATCTGGGACATGGCATCAACATCAATATGAGATCCCGTGTAAGACCATATTAGGGATATGGCTTCGGCATCGACTTGAGATCCCATGTAGAACCATATCTGGGATATGGCTTTGGCATTTCACCATGAGATTGGCACTTCGGGTATCCTTCGGTATTCTAAATAATTTAACTGGGAAAAGTATTCAACTTGACAAATTTTACGAGAAAGACTAAAGTTTTGTGATGAGTGATACAGGTGTATATAACTAAGTTACGAGAAAATGAACACATAATGATATGAGTATGATGGTGAGAAAAGCATGAGTAAGAATACGAAATGATATAAATGTGTCGGTAAGAAAGAGCATGAGTAAGCCATGTTATTATGTAAAGAATTTATATGAATGTGTTGGTAAGAAAGAGCATGAGTAAGCCATGAGTAACCCTCACACGGCATAGACATGCCCGTGTCTATAACTGGTGCTACAACCTAACTTAACTCAAAGAATAACTTGAATTTTCACACGGCAAGAGCATATGCTTGTGTGCTCATCCCGTGTGCAACACTGACTTTGCTAACTTGAATGCAGGGGACACACAATCTATCAACGTGTCTATGGGGGTTGACCATGTGTCACATACGGCCTAGGCACATGCCCGTATGCCCAACCGTGTGGACAATTATAGGCTATTTTCCAAGCCTTTTGCCATCCTAAAACTTAACTAAGCACAAGGCCAATTTAACACTGCATACCATGACATAAATAAACATCCAAACATTCTCAACATGACATTCATACAATGATCTCATATCACACTCGTCATGCATGAATTTCATTTATAAAATTTCATTAACACTAATTAATCATGCTTAACTACTATTAGCCAAACTCATTTGGCATTTACAAAAGAAGAGTATATCAACTTTAGCCAACACACATATGGCTACTCAAAATGACCTATCTCAAAATGACAAAGGTTTCTTATACATGCCATATTCAAAATAACTAACTTTACTATATCCAAAATAGACGACTTGATAGTGTGACTTTGAGCTCTGAATTTAATCGATCCCGAGCTAATTCGACAAATCTACAAGGAAGAAGGAAAATGAAGGGGTAAGCATAATATGCTTAGTAAGTTGCATGGAATAATATAGCAACATAAATCATGAAATATCATGCAAATTAAGTATTATAAAATATCATATACTTTCTTACTCCTTTTCAAAGCTTACTCAATCGAATGACTTACTCACTCTCATAATTTACTCACTCTCATGGCTTACTCGTTCTCATAGCTTACATTTACATTTTTCTCGAAACTTACTCATGTGCACTTGTAACACTCATCATAAAACTTTAGTCTTCTTGTTAACAAATCAACTTGATCACTTTCTCTGTTAGTATACTTAGAACATCGATGGATACCCAAAATGTCAACCTCATGGTAATATGCCAAAGCCATAGCCCAGATATGGTCTTACATGGGATCTCAAGTCAATGTCGAAGCCCTATCCCGATATGGTCTTACACGGGATCTCATACCGATGTCGATGCCATATCCTAGACATGGTCTTATACGAGATCGTAAGATGATGCGATTCCATGTCCTGGACATGGTCTTATATGGGATCTCTCTTAGATGCCCAAACTATGTCCCAGACATGGTCTTACAGGGGATCTATATTTCATCTTGGTGCCGAAGCCATGTCCCAGACATGGTCTTATACGAGACGACATGTCGATTCCAATACCATGTCCCAAACATGGTCTTACATGGGATCTCAGTTCAGTGCCGATGCCATATCCCAGATATGGTCTTACACGGGACCTACATAACTCATGACCACGGTATCCATCGAATTCTTTAACATATAATCGAAATTACTCAACTATAGCTTCATCTTGTCTTGGAAAAATCATAATAATTAATTTCATGAACTATACAAATTTCATACAATGTCATATTAATGACTTCATGGATTTCATGAATTTTTTAGAAAATCATCACAATAAATTTTCATAAATCATACAAGGCTAAATTATCACATACAACTTACCTTGGGTCCAAAACGGGGGTGAATTTTGATTTAGTCCACTACTTTGCTTTCTCCCCAATTTCGGTTTGGGTTTCGTGTTTCTTGATCTAAAATGACAAATTAAACTTATTTAATACTCACATTGACTAATTATCCCATAATTGACACTTTGGAAAAATTTATAATTTTACCCCTAAACTTTTACATATTTACAAAATGGTCCCTAGGCTCGTAAAATGAAATACACTTATTTTCTTGACTACCCAAGCCTAGCCAAACCTTTTATGTGCTCATAAAAGCCCACATTTTTCATCAAATTGTACATTTACTACACATTTTACTAAGTTTGCAATTTAGTCCCTATTAGGGACTTTCATGAAAAATCACCTAGACAAAGGTGTTTACTACACTTTAAACTTTCATATTCTACCACTAAACATCAAAATACTTGCATGGCATGCATGGGTATATTTTTGAGCATAAACCCTAACTCAAATTAGTGGTAGAAATAGCTAGATTAAGCTACGAGGATTTCAAAAATATGAAGAGCATGAAAAACGGGGCTTGGAGTCACTTACTTGGAGCTTAAAAATGAAAGAAACCCTAGCTATGGAGGCTCTTCAAATTCAGCACACTAGGGAAGAACATGATACCATTTTTGCTTTCTTTTTCCTTTTTTATTACTTAGCTTTACCAAATGACCAAAATGCCCTTATGCCCTTTCTTTAGAAAATTTTCTTTCCATGGGCATTTTTGTCCATCATGTAATAAATGGTTTAATTTCTAAATAAGGACCTCCACTAATTTCCCTCATGCTATTTAATACCTAAACCTTCTAAAAACTCATATTTTGCAACTTTTGCAATTTAGTCCTTAAGGACAAATTAATCACTTTTTCATAAATATTCCTTCATAGAATTTTATCACTATCATGCAATCATGTCATAAACTTAATAATAATCATAAAATATACTTTTCTACTTCAGATTTGTGGTCTCAAAACCACTATTCCGACTAAGCCCTAGTTCGGCCTGTTACATATTCCATGATTTATGTTGCTATTTATTTCATGCAACTTACTAAGCAATTATGCTTACTCCCTTTCTTTTCTCTTTTCCTTGTAGTCTTGCGAAGCTAGCTTGGGGACCGTTAAAAGTCGGAGCTCGAAATCACACTATCAAGCATCCTATTTTGGTATAGTAAAGTTAGTTATTTTGAGTATGACATGTATAGAAAACTTGGTCATTTTGATATTTGTCATTTTGGGTAGCCAAATGTGTTGGCTATTGATGTTACTTAAGTCAAGTTTTAATGGCCTTGGAAATGGACTAATATTGATTAAGTTTAATTATGCAAAGTCAATGTCAATGGTGCTAGCATGAAATTGCACAATTATGTAGGAAAGATAAATGATGATAAATGCATGATTAATGTTGTATTTTGTGGCATGTGAATGCCTCAAGTTTTGGGTATTTGATGTTTATAAATGTCATATTATGTGTTATTGAATTGGCCTTGTGATTGTTTAAGTTTGAGGGTGGCAAAGGGCTTGGAAAATAACCTATATTTGTCCACATGTGTAGACATACGGGAGTGTGTCTAAGCCGTGTATGACATACGGTCAGCCCCACGGGCGTGTAATTAGGCCGTGTGTCCCCTGCACCTAAATTATGCAAAACAGAATGCTCAGTAGTAAACATACGGGTAAAGACACGGCCGTGTGTCACAACCTATGGAGGGCACGGCCTAGTACACAGGCGTGTGGCTTGGTCGTGTGACCTAAATTGCATGTTGATGTCATAAACAAAATGTCCAGGTTTTCAAACATGGGCTAAGGCACGGGAGTGTGCCAAGCCGTGTGGAAACCCCTATAGGTTTGAAATGAAAAGTAAATTTGACACGGGCTAGGGATATGGGCGTGTGTGACCACACGGCCCGCTCGCCCAGGCATGTCCCATTTCACACAGGTGTGTGGCCCTGTTTTGAGCAAAATTTTTCTAAGTGCCCGAAAGTTCCCGGATTGGTTTCGAACGACTCTCGATTAATGTTTTGGGCCTCGTTGGCCCATGATAAGGATTTTAAGAGGATGTATGAAAAGTTTTTATATAGAAATTAAAATTTATGGTTTGACTTTACACATTCGAGTAATTTAAGATATGATAATGCCTCGTACCTCGTCCCGACGTCAGACACGGGTCAGGGGTGTTACAAGTTGTATATGATAGAAACTATCCCTGTGCCCCAAACAAGCACATAAAATACAAAATAATGTCAATTTCTCATATCGGAATTGGACATACATAGAATTAACAGCAGATAATTGGATCTTCTTCCGACGCTTCAAAGGAGTTCGAATATCGATCCTCACCCGCATTTGCAAATAAGAAGTGTATCCGCCACTAACTTATTTTGCGTCATACTCTTCAAACGGACCAACAAAATTCTCTAATTGTCTCGCCACTGCTTTCGAAAACAACCCTGGTGGCAAATCATGAACTTGCACCCAAAAAAAAGAAATAAACCAACAATACAAGCATCGGATCTTTCTTGCCCTGCAGACGATGAAACACCAGCAGATGATTATTAAAAGCCCACGGAGCACCCTTCACCAATCGTTCAATGTCCACCTAGTGGAAAAAATGAAAGAGGAACCGCCTCTCTCCTAGATTCAAAATCTGAATACCCCCAAAAGAATGCCAAAGATTCGCTAAAGTAGTTTACATAAAAGGAAAACACACAACACTTGCTGTGACAAATTAACCCATTAAACAGAGATCATATAAATCCTTGGTATCAGTCGAAATGCCTTCAATTTGAATAACAGCGTCCTCCTCTTCTGAAATACGTAAATCTGCTAGCCCCATTTCCATGACCACCTAGATCCACCAGCGAAGTTGAACCACATAAGTCATAACCCAGAAAATTGACAAAACCGCCACTGAACCCCAAAGAAATAGAAAAGAGACAGAAAAAACCAGATGTGCTAGGAAGCAGACGAAGATGTGCTATAGAGTAGACTCTTGATTTGTAATTTTCTATCCTTAAACATTTACTCATAAATAAAATGTTTAATTTTTTAAAATTATGGTAGTTGGTATTGTTTTCAAAATAAATTAAGAACAAATAATAATATTTAAAATAAATTTGAATTAATTGTTAATATTTATCAAAATAATTGAAAAATTAGAATTAAAAAAAAAAAAAACTAATGATGTCGCTATTTTATATCTTCAATTTATACTCTAAATAGTTATTTCAAAAAATTATCATAAAACTGTCTTTATAAAAGCTAATAATTAATTAGCTTGAAAATGCATGCTTATATAAATAAGAATGAAGTAATATTTTAAAATATATTATTGTCTTTATATTTTGTATAATTTAGTGTAAAATCTGTTTTAAAGTATTTTTACATTATTGTAATTTAATTTGATTGCAAAAAATGGATTATGTTTAAAGTAAACTATCTAATATGATTTAAAAAGGTAAGGAGTAAAATAATAATTTATCTAAAATAAAAATGAGTGTATTAATTGAAGGGTGTCACTCGTCAAAAGATTATAACGTCAAACTTATTTATTTACAACATTGTAATATATAATATATATGCTTGGATTTATTTCTTTACAAAAAAAAAAGGTTAAAAATTAATATACAATTCCTTAATTTAATTTTCACAATCATATAATTAGCGTAAATATGAATTCAAAATATTTATGTTTATGTTAATTTACTTGAATAATTTTGACTTGTATATTAAAGCACCAATATTTATGCCAATTTCTAGTTTTTTTTTTCCAGTCATATGCTTAATTATATAGTGTCAAATGAAAATATTTAAACTATGCCACTTAATTCTATTCGCGAATTTTGTATATAGGGAAAAGATTGTATGAAACAGAGATATTATCCTTTTCCAATAGTTTTATGCTAAATCAGCAATTTCATCCTGAATTAGGATTTTAATTTTTTTACGGGAAAAGATTGTATGAAACAGTGACGCCACATCATTTATATCCATTTTCCAATAGTTTTATGTCACATCAACATTTTCATCGTGAATTTCAATATTTTCATTCTAGAAAGAATTAACTCCAAATTAAAATCTTGAAATTCAGGACGAAATTGTTGCTATTGCAGAAAACTTTGTTGAAAATATTCTCTCGGAGATCAATTCTGGATATTGGGCTCCTATTCGTTTATCTTGGTCTGGTCCCCTTCTTTCTCACATTTTTTTTTTTTTGCAGATGATCTGATTATCTTTTGTAAAGCTGAGGAGAGCCAAGCTATGCTCAACAGCTTCTGTGAGGATTCTGATTATAAAATCAATGCTTATAAGACTAATGTTTGTTTCTCGAAAGGAGTTGATGATGCATTAGCAGAGAATCTTTGTAACATCCTCAGGTTTTAGAGAGTTCAAAATTTAGGGAAATATTTAGGAGTTCCTTTATTTCATAATAGAGTAATTGCCAGCACTCTGCAATTTGTCGTTGATAATGTTCGTAGCCGATTGCAAAGCTGGGATGCCAGGATGTTATCGTTAATTGGGAGGGCTACTTTAACTCATTCAGTTCTAGTGTCGATTCCTAGTTACTTTATGCAGTTAATGATAATTCCTAAGAGGCTCTGCGAGGAAATTAAGTGTATGGTTAGACAGTTCATTTGAGTGCTTCTAGTGGGGGAAGGAAATTTGCTCTAGTCAGTTGGGACAATGTTTGCCAACCAAGGGAGCATGATGGATTGGGCCTTCAGAAGCTACAAGACCATAACACTTCTTTCATGATGAAATTGGGTTTCCAAATTGCAACGAATTCTAAAAGTCTTTGGGCCCTGGTCGTTAGGACTAAGTATGGAATACCAAGTGGAATGTTAGAAACGATATCACAAGGAAGATGTTCCATTTTGTGGAAAGCCCTAGCCAATACATGGTCACTTATTAAAGTAAATTTAATTTGGCCAGTAGGTGATGAGAGGAAAATTAGATGTTGGCACGACTCATGGATTCCAAAAATAGGGGTGTTGGCAAACTTAATTCTAGGTCTTTCTTCTCTCAGCATGGATTGTTTGCTGAGTGATATGGTTTTAGGTGATGGTAGGTGGAACCTTGACCTTTTTCGAATTTCATTACCTGAAGAGGTAATCCAAAGGATTGTAGGGGTTCCCCCTTATCATTCATCAGCTAGGACTGATAAGATCATTTGAAGGGTAACAAGACTGGTTGTTTTTTGCTTAAGAGTGCATATAGGAAACTTAGGGAGGATTTGTGGAATCCAAAAGAACCAATGTGGAACATTCCATGAAAATTTCAAGATCCCCAAAGGGTTAGCTTCTTCATTTGGCTTGTATTCAAGCATCGGTTATGCACTAAGGAGGAAATTGTTCGTAGTGGTATTCTTCATGTTTGTGGCCACATTTTTGAGGATATTCTTCATGTTCTTAGGGATTGTACTGCTGTTAGAAGTATTTGGGATCGTTTAATTCATGTTGAGTGGCATATTAGGTTCTACGTCAACAGTTTGCAAGATTAATTAGTTTTAAACTTGCACAACCAATAGAAGTGGCGCTTGGGAGACATGAAGTGGAAAAATATTTTTGAGGTTATTGCATGGCGCCTTTGGAAGAACCGCAATCTTTTTCATTTTTCAGTATGCTACCTAGAATGCAAATGACATTATTAAGGTATTGTATAGTTGGGCTAAGCAATATATTTCTCTCAATAGAAACTTTGTGATTCCCAAGATTCAAACTTATGGTTGCATGTTGAATGTAACTGGGTGTGCTTGTATACGGATGGACCTGTTCAAAATGATGGAAGTTTTGCTGCGGCAGAGGGAATAACAAATTCTCGAGATGGGAAGTGGATTTTGGGTTACAATAGATATTTGGGTATTTGCTCTGTTTTTGATGTTGAGCTGTGGGGCATTTTAGATGGATTGGCTCTCTTGTTTGACTGATGTTATGATAGAGTTTTATTCATATCTGGTAATCTTGAAGGGGTACAAGCTATTTAGGAGAAGACGCTTAAAGGTTCTAATTCTGCATTGGTCCGAAGAATTCATCAACTGTTAGAGTGCTTTAGTCATGGCATATTCGTCATGGCATATTCGTCACATCTCTAGAGAGGGAAACCAGGATGTGGATAGACTGGTTAAACTTGCTCACCATAGTTAATATGATATATGCTTGTATGAGGTCTCCCCACTAGAGGGGACAAGTTAATTTTTGTAACTAGTTTGAGTATCATTTCTTTTCACCAAAAAAATAAAAATAAAAATCTCATAGAAAATGTTAATGAAAAAGTGATATTTTGCCATAATTACATCTTAATTAAAGCTTTTTTACTAATACCTTTTAACAAATTTAATTCAACATATATTAATAATTAATGTATTTTTTTACCATGTTTAGACGCATTGCTTAAATTCAATTGCAGACAATATTATATCAAATTAATATGATGTGATTTGAAATTCGATTTCCATAATTTAAAATTCTTTAACTTTTAATAATGTTGTAATTTTTCGCTCTACCAGAGAAAAAAAAAAATTATAATTAGATTGAATTATGGCATGATGTTTAAGGGTATTTACCATTTTATGTGTGGCCTAATTTCGAATTGTACTAATTATGTTGATTATGTAGACTTTACCATATTATTGTAATTCACCAAGAAAGAATAAATCATAATTAAACTAGTATATTTTAATAAAACCGAATAAGTTAAAAGTGGGATATTAAATTGTTGAATAAAAGATAAAAACCATAATCGGTTAATTTCTAATATTTTTTTAAGTGGGGCTGAAAAAATGTTCTCCGTATTATAGTACAAAAATAATTGTTTTTATTTAAATATTAAGATAAATATATAAATATATTGAATAATTCTATTATAAGTTCTCATCATATATGTTTTTTTTTTACATAATATTTAGAACTATCTATAGTCCCCTTTTAACTCATAAATAAGAGTATAATGCGCTTGAGCATACTCAAACTCATGTACTCCTGTATTGATAACAATGTTCATACCAATCGAGTTAAGACTTAATCGACAAAACAAATATATGTTATTAAAATTGTTTAATTTAAAAATGCGATATTTGATGTGATAATTCATCTAATTGAATTAACACTGATTTGAGCATTGTTAAAATAGGTTTCTAATACATTCAATAGTAACACGGAAATGGGGATCCGCTTCCTCTTTGTTTCCGGCTTTCTGCTCCTTAAAAATACAATCACTCATTCTCATCATTTGCTCGACCCCATCAATAAAATTTAATTATTTTTATCAACCTAATATTTGACTTAAATCATTGCGCTTTGAAAAATACATTTTTTTTTTTGGTTTAAAATGCCTTTGCTTTTTGAGCCTTTTTGGAAAAAAAAAAAAACTAAAAATTAAAAGAAAATTTTTTAGATTTATTTTTATTCAGATTGAAATTTTTAATTAAATTAATAATTAGATATTTTAATTTAACTTAAATAATTTTTAGAAGGTAAAATATGAAATATATTTTAGAATATTTTATTTCCAACAAAATCATATCCTAATTTTTTTAGTCTGAATAAGGACAATCTATTCTCATTTATGTCAATATGAGACCATAAATTAATGCTTAATTTCATAATTGATAACGTTAACATTTATTTAATAATTATTGATAATTAATTATGTTTAGAAAATTCTGAATTAAATACGTTTAACAAATTAGTTAAGGATTTCCATTACATGTGTCATCTTTGGCAATTAGAGAATTATACTAACAAACTGTAATTTCCTTTTTTGTGTTCTAACATTACTTGTCTATATATATATATATATATATATATTAGGTTTGGATGAATGTGGAATAAAACCCAAAGTGGACCCATAAAAATTGGTGTACTATAAATTTATATATATATATTTATACAAACTTTTATATTAATTAATGAGATTTAATGGTTAATTTTATATGATAAGTAATGGCGGAGTTAGAAAATTTTTGAGAGCAGAATTAAATTGTATATTTTTATAATAGTAAAAATGTATTTTTATAATTTTAATAATCTATTTTTTATAATTTTTAAAAAATTAAATTAAATTTTTATCATTTTTTGAATCAGAGTGTAATTTTATTATTTTTAATTCAAAATTTTATGAAATTATAAAAAACCTAAATAAAAAATTTTCTATTTCAAAGGTCAGATCCTGCTAACCTTTGGCTCCACCACTGGGTTTAAGGTTGATAAGCCTTTAACTTAGCCGGAAAATACTCAATTAAAGAACTTTTAACTTTTTGGTTAAATTTTCGGTCGGAATGGACCGACTTTAGATCAAATTTAGTGTTTCTACTTTAAAACAAAATCATTATTGTTGGTTGGATTCTTCTTTGGCAAGAAAAAGAGAGGTGGTGGTAAGGTGATTAACATTTTTGTTCTGATACAAGTTTGGATAACGCCAATAGTACTTGAAAAATTTATCTACTTAAAAGAAATTAAAAAAAAAAAAGAATTGCTGATTTTAGGTAGTAGCATGCATTCCACGTAAAAATATGCACTTAATTATTTATATTTTTAATAAAGTATTATAATTTTATATAATGACTATATGTAATTACTATTAAAGATAAGTAAAATATCAAAAAAAATTCTAAAATCTATATTTTTATAATATTTAAAAGATAAACATGTTGCATATCCATATTTTCTATTCTTCAATATTTATTGTTTCGATATCTAAAAAATCAACGTAAATAAATTACTTACATTATAATGAATAAAATTATAATATTATTTTGAGTTGTAAAATAAATAATCTGTATATTCTAAAGTAATTTTTAATATATTATTTTAATTAACATTTTTACCATTGTCAGTTGTCAATATGGACTGAAAAAGAAAGATGAAAGCGAAAAAAAAAGATGTATTAAATAATTGAAATCAAATAAATAACTGATGAAACAAGTTGATGACATTTTATGGAAAAAAAAAATTGAGATTGATTTTTTATTATTTAAAAGTTTATCAAGTTATATTTACTTTATCTTTTATGTTAAATCTATTTACTGATTGTATGTCTTTAAAATTTTAATAATTAATAAAATAATAACAATTTTTTAAAATATAAAATTTATTTGATAAACAATTTAGCAATCATTTCGACACCTATAGCTTTTGTTAAAAATTAATTGCTGTATTATATTAAAATAAAATTATAATTTTAATAAAAATTATAAAATCTAATTATTCAACACATTATACTACATAACAGAATAAATTGTGACCAAGGTTAAAGAGCCAGCAAAATCTATTTATTTTTAAATTCAATGTAAAACCATAATTAAGTTAAAAAAATTTAAAATGAAATTAAATAAAAAGTAATAAATTTATTAACAATTAAATAATACGATTCTTATTGATACTATTTGTAATGGTTTCGCATCAATTAGCAACATTGCAGAAGTACGATTAATTCATGAATGGTGAAAGAATGATTAGAAGGTGAAGTTTCGACATGTATGGCAAGAAAGTAATAAAGTAGCTGATTGTCTGACAAAGGCGACAATAGGGCAGATCAACCAAATAATCTTATTTCCAGAACCTCCATAGTATGTATTACGACTGCTTGAGGAGGATAATCAAGATCTCTATCATGGAAGAAACTCATCGTTTGTACATTCCTAGATAATAGGAGTGCTTTCTATTTACCAAAAAAAATCAAAATTATAAAAAATATTATATTAAGACAAATTAAAATATTCTTAAGCTGATAATAGCTCACATTTTCCTTCAAATCAGATTTTTACTACACATTTTATCACTTTTACAAATAGGTCCTTTTTAGGCGTTTCCATGAAAAATCACCTAGAGAAAGATGTTCATTATACATCAAACTTCCATATTACTCCATTAAACATCAAAATACATGCATGTCATACATGGGTAAGTTTTTGGACATGAACCCTAGCTTAAAATATGGCTAGAAATGGCTAAATCGAGCTACGAGGATCTAAAAAATGTAAAGAACATTAAGAACCGGACTAGGATGCACTTACTATCAAGCTTGAAGATGAAAGAAACCCTAGCTATGGCTTCTTGATAATTTCGACACAAGGGGAAAAAGATGGACACAAATTTTGACTTCTTTTTCCCTTCTATGTCCATTTTTGTCTATCATGAAATATAATGGCCTAATTACTAAATAAGGACCTCTAATAAAATTTCTAATGCTATTTCATACTTAAAACTTCTAGAATCTCATATTTTGCAATTTTTGCAACTTAATCCTAAAAGACAAATTGATCACTTAATCATAAAATTTCTTCATGAAATTTTCACACAACCATGCAATCATATCATAGGCCTTAAAACAATCATAAAACATATATTTCTACATCAAATTTATGGTCTCACACCACTATTCTAACTAGGCCCTAAATCGGGCTGTTACATCTTCCCTTTTACGGGCCTACGAGGCCCTAAACAAACATTAAAGGTGGTTAGGGACTAAACCAAGAACTTTCAAAACCTTTACAACACTTAGAAAATTTTCATGTTTTGGAGAGTCACATGCTCGTGTGGCTCGGGACATGCCCGTGTCCTCCACCCGTGTAACTTTCTGTTTATGACATCATCACCCATTTATGGTCACACGACCAAGTCACACGCCCCGTGTTTAGGCCGTGAGGCAGATTTAATTTTCGCATTTAATGTGTAGACTTCACATGCCCTGGGCACACGCCTATGTCCTAAGGCCGTGTCTTTCACATGGCTGAGACACACGGCTGTGTCTCTGCTCGTGTGTTTACTACTGGACATTCTGTTTTGCAAAATTAGGGTGCAGGGGACATATGGCCTATTCACATGCCCATGGGGTTGACCGTGTGTAGCCCACGGCCTAGACACACACCTGTGTGTCTACTCATGTGGACAACTCTAAGGCTATTTTCCAAGCCATTTGCCACACACACACACACACACACACACACTATACATTTCATTAGCAAATAGCATGGCACTTATTGGCAATCAAACATCCATAAACATGGCTTGAGCATGACATTCACTCAACATCAAGGCATTAACTCAAGCATACACCACATATAAATAGGTTTACAACCCAAGTTGCCAATATAAGCCAACTTATATGGATATACACCAAATCAAATCCTTAATCATTACAAGCCAATTCACTTGGCCATATCAAATAACACATACACAAATGACTAAATCTTTATATATTCCATAGACTCAAAGGTTTACATTCATTTACCCAACATAATAGCTTAATAGTGTGATAGCATCTTCGGCGATCTCCAACCCGAGCTAGCATACCATCCTATAATATTTGGGAAATGAAAGGGAGTAAGCTATAGAGCTTAGTAAGTTTATATAATACCCCTATCTCGTAACCATCACCGGAATAGGTAAGGGGCATTAACGGAAATTAGAAAACATCACAGAATAGAATACTTGTAATCATCACCACAGAAATCAGATATTAAGTCCCTTATGAGGCTTACTAGACCTCAAACATGCATTATATATGGTTCGGGACTAAACTGATCACAACCAGAAACTCATATGCAAAATCAGAAAAAATTTCACAAGTTAGGGATACACGGCCGTGTCCCTAGCCCGTGTACTCACACACGGTCGTGCCCTACCAAACACACCCAAAGTACTCAACCGTGGTCGAAACTGACCAAACTCACACGGTCACTAGACACGCCCGTGTGTCTAGACCGTGGCCAACACTGCCAAATACGACACGGCTACCAGACACGCCCGTGTGTCTAGGCCGTGTGCAATTCTGTCCAAAAATACTAAGATACAGGGTTTACATGGCTGAAGTACACGCCCGTGTCTCCTGGCCGTGTGGCACAAATATAGGCTTGGTTTAAGCCAAATTGCCACCCAAATAAGGGTCAAACCTACAAGCATAGATATGCAACACATATGCCTCAATTACCAACCATTTCGAGCTCAATTCATACCTCATTTCAACCATTTCATGATTTATTATGCACAAGTATAATAGCTCAGCAAATGTTTACAAATTTTATACCAAAGTGACCTTATACACATAGCCAAAATAACCACTCTTCAAACAAGCATATAAGTAGCCACAAGGCTTCATAATTCACATACCAAAACCTAACCTTGCCATTTATCATACATAGCATTCTTAAAGCATCCGTTGCTAAGTATTCACATAACATAACATTTTAACATTTCAAAGCTTAACAAAGACTTTCTAGCCTACACATGCCATAATTCACATATTTACAAATCTCAAAAGTACCAAAGACGAAATCAATAGTGTGTGACGATCCTCGACTATTCTCGAGCCTTCAGTAGCGACGAAAACTGTAAAACAGTAGAAAATACCAACAGAGTAAGCTACTAAGAGCTTAGTAAGTCAAATACACATAATTCAACTATAAATACACATAATGTGCCAACCATGAGTGAATATACATATCTATTTCATGCCAATTCATGAAACAAACCTTTATCAAATTTTCATATGCATTTCATATCTCGATTCCACATTCCCATACAAATTCCGTATTTAACAGAACATTAGCAATCAGAATCTCTCTACTCAGAATTTGGTACGATACGTACGTACCTGAATCAGACATATAAGGTAAGCATTTACCCGTTTAACAGACGTTCTCTTCGAGTTGTTCAGAAATATATAGAATTCAGATAGGCCATATACAATGCCGACGTCCCGGACGCGGTCTTACATGTTATTCACTGTCGATGCCACTGTCCTGGACAGGGTCTTACACGAGTCATAAGGGATGCCAGTGTCCCAGACACGGTCTTATACACTATCACAAATCAATGCCTTCGTCCCGGATGAGGTCTTACATTATCTTGTTTCATCATTTTTCAATCGAATACGATTCTGAATTTCCCGGTCAGGCTCTTAAGGCCATTCAATATAGTTTATTATTTCAAAATAATATTATCAGACAGTTAATATAACACATATTTGTATTTGACTTACCTCGTATGGAGTTAACAGATGCGAGTCGACTAATCGACGATTTTGGACTTCCCTCGATCTAAGTCTGTTTTTCTTTGTTCTTGATCTAAACAAATTGAGATTCAATCATTCAATCTATCATCTCATTCAATTCAATCCAAAATCACACATTTAGGGTAATTTTCATTTTAACCCTCACATTTACACATTTTGACACTTTGGTCCCTAATTCACAAATCATCAAATAAACATAATTTCTTTACACGTTGGCCTAGCCGAAACTTCATAGTTCTCATATAGGCCCATTTATCATACTCATTTCACAATTTAGTCTTTCCAAAGTAGCATTTTCACAAATAAGTCCATATAGCCCAAATTCATCAAGATTTCATGGCAAATCATATAGACTCATCATCTACTCATATTTATACACTCAAATTCATCACAAAGCTCATGAAATCAACAATGGCATTATTCACAGACTTTATCGAAAATAGAAATTGAGACATGGGCATGAAAGAACACGAAGCAATGATCACAGAAACGTAAAAATTATCAAAAACGGATGAAAATCCATACCTTAATCAAGGTTTACAATTGTTGAACGCTCAAATGGTTTTCTCCCTTTCTTTTCTTGAAAAAATTCGGCTAAAGATGGACACAAATGACTAATTTCATGCTTTAATTTTGTTTAATGTATATAAATTATTAGTTTACCATTTTGTCCCTTGTTAAAACTATTTAACAAACACATAGTCTAAGGTCATTTATGACCACTCATGCTTCAAATGGGTTAATTGCCACATAAGGCCCTCATATTAAAAAGCCACATACAAAAGGCACCTTTCACATGTGGAATGCTAACTTCACCTTCATGCAGTTTAATCCTTTTCCACAACTAAGCACAGAAACAATCAAATTAATATACAAACATTTCATAGATGCAAATTCGTACAGCACAGACACAGAAAATAATATCAAAATATTTTTCGGACTTGGGTATGTGATTTCGAAACCACTTTCCAACTAGGGTCCAAATTGGGTTGTTACAGTTTATATGCAAATAATGGACATCTTACGATTTATTATCCCAAGACCAACAATATAGCCATAAGATAATGTCACTATTTAAATCACATTGTCAATTCTATTAATTTGTAATCACAATTTAACATATCTTATCATTTATCTAGCAATCAAAAGCTCTCCATTTTTAATAAAATACCACAATTTGTGTGATTAGAACATGCTACATCATAATTCAGTTTGGCCCGAAAGCCAATTACACAATCACTAATCGAATTTATCGTATATTCCGTACCTCACAAGCATGGACCAAAAAACACAAATCTTATTTCATTTTCATCAATTTTACACACTTTACAATTCATTTAATACAATAAAACTTGTACCAATTTTATTATCCTCATACTCATAACTTACTCAATCTTTATCTTACCGAAAGTTCACCGCATACTGATCTCGTTCCTTATGAGGTTCACGTACAAAGCTGTACCGATTCGCAATAGAGCCATATACATTTTCACATCTTTCTTATCCCGTTGAACTCTGAAAATACTAACGGATACATGGAAGGTGTAACACCCCAAACTTGGCCTAGACGTGACGACTGAATCTGGCAATGTCACATGATAGTGCTTTTGAAATCGTAATGATGCTAAAACCATTAGTCCGTTTAAATAGGTTTTCATTATCTTGTATTAATTCCAAACCGTATCATTTAATTCCAAACCGTTATCTGTTTTCCAAAACATTATATTTTGTGGAAGCTTTTAAAACAATTTGCGTATAAGTGGTATTTTGGTAAAACATTTGATTCTTCAAAAACCCAAGTTTTCCTACTGCTAGCAGTAAAAACCATAAAATGTTGCAAATCCCAAATTTAAACAAAAATCCATAATGGCCATAATTACATCAAAATTTCCCAAATAAAAATTAAAACCATAAGTAAACAGAAAATAATCTAAAAGGAAACCGTGTGGCCACCACTGAGTTCTCCGCTGCTCCGATCCGCATAATGTTAGGGATTACTTGGACAGATTAAACAGAAAAGAGTGAGTTTTCGCAAACTCTATGTGTAACTCCCACAGGAAACATATATACAAAAATCATCGGATATCGGTCATAATCAGTCTGGGGCTGGAGCCCATTACAGAAATCAGTATGGGCCTTAGCCATCTCGGATGCAAAATCAGATATATACTAGGGCCTTAGCCAATCAGATACAGAATCAGATCAGTATATCAAAATCCTACCCACCAACCTCTACACACCATCTCCGTCCAGCACTACACACCATGCGGGGATAAAATCAACCCACCCATTCCTACACCTCATACTATACCGAAATACGACACATAATTAGAATAATGCAGCTGAGCTGCCAGATAACGAGCTTAAAGCCTTTTAGACACTTCCTCCAATATATCATCACCTCACCCCAATGTAATGCAACATACCAAATATGACATGCAAACCTGCAAAGAACAGATCATACATTCAGTTCAGTATAGATATCATATAATTGGATCACATAAATAAGGGTCTAAGCAATACTTACCGGCCCTATAGTTGGTCCACAGTCAACTTGGGCGACCCGTGAAACTTTACAGATCATTCTTGAAAAATGAGCTCAAACACCCATGTGGCCTACCCACGTAGTTCACCCATGCGGGCCCACACGCCTGTGTGGCCCATACGGCCCAATTGGTCGAGCCTATATGTCACACACAGCTTTGTCTGGCCATCACACAATCATGTCCTTCGCACACGGCTTGGCCTCGTCAATCACACGGTCGTGAACTACCACATACCTACCACACAGGCGACCACACACCCATGTAGCGTCGACAGAATCATTTTTTTACTTTCGTCATTTTTTTTTTTGGGTTTTTGGGTACACATTTTGACTACTTTTGACGCAAACACAATTCCAAGCAATACTGAACCTGCAATCGATCAATAACACTCAATTATTCGCTTAACAGTCAATCCAAAAATTGAATTCAACAAGAAATATTCACCTAATGACGATTGAAGCTTACCTTCAGTCAAAAACCAAGAACCCTGCACTTTTAAGATGCAAATGGCTAATCTCTAGCCCCTTGATCAATTCCTTATCAACCAACAGATAGTTCTCTTAAATCCCTTATTCAGAAATCAATAACAAAGAGTAATATTCGGATTTAACTAATAGGAAATATAACACCCCTATCCCGTAACCGTTGCCGGAATAGGTAAGGGGCATTAACAGACTTGTAACTCAGATCAGATCAGTAAAATTTTAAACTCAACGATCATAAACATAATTCTCTACTCAAATATCAAAACATACTTTTAAGTTTCATACAATGATACATACATTCTTCAAGGATCAAATTGAAATCATGCGAAATATAGCGAGAACATTGAGAAATTTTCAAGTTAGGGACATACGGCCGTGTCCCTAGCCCGTGTACACCAACACGGTCGTGCCCTACTAGACACACCCCAAACACTTAGCCCGTGGTTGAAGCTGTCTAACCCTACACGGTCACCAGACACGCCCGTGTGTCCAGTCCGTGGCCAACACTGTCAATTACAACACGGCTACCAGACACGCCCGTGTCTAAGCCGTGTGCAAAAATTGCCTAAAACCTTTAAGATACAAGGGTTACACGGCTGAGTCACACGCCCATGTGCTCTGCCCGTGTGGCACAAGGTAGGCTTGGTTTAAGCCATTCTAACCACCCAAAATGGGTCAATTCCTACAAGCATGAAACCACCATATTTCATACACAATTTGCAACCATTTAACACCACTTAAACATATGCCAAAGGAATATTATTCCAAACCAATTCATTCAACAACTCAATAGCTAATAATGCTAATTTAAACAACATCATAACACTTACCATTTCTATCAACCATTCATGCTAATTCATATCATTACTCTTACATATTCATCATATTCCTTACCATAAAGATCACATCATATATGGCATTCAAAATAGATTAAACATTTACAAAGCAAGCCATATCTCATAGCTTGAACTAGTACCAAAATATACCATATTCGTTAACTTAACAACTAGCCTATACATGCCATGACCATTTTCATTTACAAAGATCCAAAAGTACCAAATGTTATATGGATAGTGTGATGGCGATCTCCAACACGTCTGAAAGTCGAGCTAGCTTCCGAATCTATAAAAAAAAGGGAATAAATAAAAGAAGTAAGCTTGAAAAGCTTAGTAAGCCCGTATAATCTAGAATTTAAACTTACCAATTCAATAAGTTAACACATAACAAATGCCAAGTCAATTCATATGCTCAAGTTGCCTATCTCACAAGCATACACTTGTTAGTACATATAATCTCATGACTAATTCACATACAAAATACAACATTCATGTATCATAAGCATAACTTCAATACTTATAACATGTAATTCATGTAAATCAATTCATATAATCCATGTAAATCTCATATAACATGTAATACTTATATCTCTAGAACTTCATATAATCTGTATCGGTAATTACCCGTTGAACCTTTAAGAACATCGAGGGATACTTGGGTAATACACACACACTGTATATACGTATAACCTGTAATCCATCAATGCATCATATATGCTCTTTCGAGCCTGAAATGGTAAGCCCGAAGGCTGAACATGTAATCTCGAAGGATGATCGGTAAGCCCGTAGGCTGAACGGTAAGTCCGAAGACTGAACATGTAATCCCGAAGGATGAATTTATAGCTCATGAACTGTGGTGAGTCCGCAACAAATGCAAGAGCTCGAACCACCCTGTAGCCTTAGTGACATGTCACTCGTATCCTACGACTCTCTACGGTTCAAACGGGACTCGGTAATCAGATCATACTTAAAATCTTCAAACAATTCCACATCAATCCTTATACATATATCTAATAAGTAACAACATTCTATGATGTTTTATTCATTCATTTAGCATTAATACATTCAATTTAAACATTTACAAATTCAATTATACGAATTTACCCCGGTTTAGTCGAATCTCGAGTCTATTCGTCTAACTTTCTCTTTCCCCGATCAAGTTCCGGGATTCGATTATCTTGATCTATATTAATGCAAATTTAGCTATTTAATCACTAACATATTCAATTTAATCCAAAAACATATATTTTGGCATATTTGCAAATTAGCCCCTATACTTTTAACTACCTTGGAATTTAGTCCTTTTAGCATAAAATAGCAAATTACATAATAGGACCCTCAAATAATCAAAGCCTAATATTCATAAACCTCATATAAGCACATATCTTTCATAAAATTACATTTCTAACCACATAATTTCTATTTCTTTTCAATTAAATCCTTAAAACTTATTTTCATCAAAAATCACTTTGTAAAACTTGTATATTTCCAAATAACCTTCAATAATTCATCAAAAATAAAAAAAAACATATATTCATCAATGGCATTTTCAAAAACACAACCAATTTCAAAAATTGAGGTATGGGTTAGCTAATATATGAAGCAACAATCTCAAAATCGTAAAAATCACTAAAAACTGAAGTCAAAGCATACCTCAATTGAAGAACCAAAGCTTGCCAAAATTTAAAAGCTTAAAAGCCCTATATTTTTGCTCATGAAATCGGTGGAGAAGAAGAATTATAAAGCCATTTTAATGTTTTGTTTATTAAAACATATAATAAAACTAAATGACTATTTTAACCTTTGTAAAACCATTATGAAATCAATGATAATATGGACATGAATGTCCACTACCACTTAAAATGGTAAAATAACCATTTAAGGACTTGCATTAATAAAACCCAAGCCATATAAACCCTTTATGCAATAGAACTCAAGTTTATCGCTTTATGCAATTTAATCCTTTTTACCAAATTAACTAATTAAACGATAAAATTTCTAAACAAAACTTTCACACATTGAATCTATCATGCTGTAAAACATATTAAAGAATAAAAATAATATTTCAACTCGGTTAAGTGGTCTCGAAACCACTTGTTCTGATTAGGGTCTAAAATGGGCTGTTACAGGAAACCTACCCCTTTACCGTACCACACAAACACATGTTTGCACGAACGAAGAGGATGAAAAGAAACAACAAGAAAGGAGATGGAAAAGGGACTTTTCGGTAGCAAGAAAGGATGTAAAAAGTGGAACAATCAATAGAAACTTTTGGGGAAAAGGGAGAGGAATTTCGATAATGGCAAAATAAAACCCTCTAGCTCTCTATCCCCCAAATCACTCCCCCACTTGCCACTCCAACTCCACCACTCAGAATCCAATTTTACTCAAACACTCACATGGCATCCAGCAAAAACAAATCCCTTGCTTTCGCAGAGTCTCAAACCCATGACCTCTAGCTTATTTACACTCCCCTTAACCACCAGACCAGCAGGCCCATTCTATTAATAAATTACCAACAATTAGTTATAAGCCTACTGAACAAGAATAAGGCTTTATTCATTAAAAATCCAAAATTTATGCAAACTAAGGCTAGAACTTAGGACCTTCCCCACACACCTAGAACACATAACCACTGAAGCAGACATATATATTTTTCAATGAGTTATAGAAATATATTTAAAAACTTGGGGCATTACAACTCTACCCTCTAAAAGAAAATTTCAGCCTCGAAATTTTACCTGATTAGAAAAGATGAGGATACTATTGACGCATCGAATCCTCTAGCTCTCAAGTGGCCTATTCAGTGCGATGATTCTGTCACAACACCTTCACTAAGGGGATAGACTGTCTTCGCAAAACCTTAACGTCATGATGAAGAATCTGAACTAGCTTCTCCTCAAATGTTAGATCTGGCCTAACCTTAATCTCCTCCATAGAAATAATGTGCGTGGTATCAGAGTGGTAGCGTCTCAACATTGAGACGTGAAAAACATCATGAATGCGATCCAACTCTGGAGGTAGCTCTAACTGTTATGCAATTAGTCCCACTCGTTTCAGAATCCGGTACGGCTCGATAAATCTAGGCTTAACTTACCATTGCGACTGAACCTCAGAACCTTCTTTCATGGTGAGACCTTGAGAAAAATGAAGTCCCCTACAAAATTCTCTATCTCAGGCCGTTTCAGATCTGTATAGGACTTCTGCCTATCAGAAGCCGTTTTTAATTGATCTCGAATCATCTTGACTTTATCCTCAGTCTCTGAAACCAATTTTGGACCCGAAACTTGTCACTCCCTCAACTCAGTCCAGCACAAAGGGGTGCAACACTTCCGACCATACAGTGCCTCGTAAGATGGCATCTGTATGCTAGACTGGTAGCTGTTATTGTAGGCAAACTCCGCTAATGGCAAGTACTCCTCCCAACTACCACGGAAGTTAATCACACAGCTCACTAACATGTCCTCAAATATCTGAATCACCCTTTTTGACTGACCATCTATCTGAGGATGGAAAGTAGTACTAAAGTTTAACCTTGAACCCAGAGCCTCATAAAACTTCTTCCAGAACTAAGACATGAAGCGAGGATCCCTATTAGAGATGGTCGAGACAAGTACCCCACGTAGTCTCACTATTTCAGATATGTAGAGTTTAACCAGTTTTTGCAGAGAGAAGTTTGTCCTGACCTGGATGAAGTGAGCAGACTTGGTCAATCGATCTACGATGGCCTTGACAAGATCCTTCTTAGAGGGTGTTAGAGGCAGCCCACTAACGAAGTCCATCATTACTAACTCCCATTTCCACATCGGCATCTTAACTGACTGCAGCAAACCCCAAGGTAACTGATGGTCAACCTTAACCTGCTGACAAGTTAAATAGTGAACAACAAAGTTAGTAACCTCGCGCTTTAACCCTGGCCATTAGTATAACTCTTTGAGATCTCGGTACATTTTATTCCCACCAGGATGTTTAGCATAAGTGCTACTATGTGCCTCCATCAAAATCGACAATCTCAAATCTTCATCATTCTGTACACAAATTCGACCGCAGAAACAAAGTACCCCATCATTGTTAATTCCAAAACCAGTGATAACACTACTCTCAACCAGATAGAAATGCAACTTAAGAGACTTATCCCTCATCTGTTTACCTTTGATCTGATCAATCCATGTTGGTTTAACTTGAAGTTCCCCCAATAGGCTCCCATCATCGAAAAGACTTAGTCAAGCAAACATAGCTCCTAGATCAGTTATTGCCGTACAGCTCAAAGCATCAGCCACTACATTGGCCTTGTCGGGATGGTACTCAATAGTGCAATCATAATCCTTAAGTAGTTCAATCCATCTACGCTGCCTAAGGTTTAACTTCTTTTGAGTGAGGAGATATTTGAGGCTTTTGTGATCAACGTAGATAGTACACTTCTCATTGTATAGATAGTGCCTCCAGATTTTCAGAACAAAGACTACCGTCGCCAATTCCAAATCGTGTGTCAGATAATTAGCCTCATGCGTCTTGAGCTGACGAGAAGCATATGCAACCACCTTACCATCTTACATCAGAAGACAACCCAGACCTACATGCGACGCATCACTATATACCACAAAGTCTCTACCAGGCTCAGGCTACATCAGAATTGGAGCTTGAGTTAGAACAGTCTTGAGCTTATCAAAGCTCTCTTGCTGTGCATTAGTCCAAATGAAAGGAACTCCCTTATGCAAAAGCTTAGTCAATGGAGCTGCGATTAAGGAGAACCCTTCTACGAAGCGTCGATAATACCCTGCCAACCCTAGAAAGTTATGGATTTTAGGCACATTCTTCAGCTGTTTCCAACCCAACACAGCCTCAATTTTATGAGTATCAACACGAATCCCATTAGTAGAAACCACATATCCCAAAAAGGTTACTTCTCGGAGCTAGAATTCACACTTACTAAACTTTGCATATAACTATTTCTCATGAAGAGTCTGTAGTACCACTCTAAGATGCTTATCATGGTTGACCTTGGACTTTGAATATACCAAGATATCGTCAATGAACACCACCACAAACTGGTCTAGATAAGGCTGGAACACTCAGTTCATCAAGTCTATAAATGCTGCTAGTGCATTAGTCAAACCAAAGGGCATAACTAGGAACTCGTGGTGTCCATAACGAGTCCTAAATGTCGTCTTATGCACATCGGTCTCCTTAACTCTCAACTGATGATATCCTAAACATAGATCAATCTTGGAGAACATAGAAGCCCCTTTGAACTAGTCGAATAGATCATCTATCCTCAAAAGTGGGTACTTGTTCTTGATCGTTAGCTTGTTCAACTGACGATAGTCGATACACATTATAACATCCCGAATTAGGGCCTAATCAAAATAGTGGTTTCGAAACCACAAATCCAAAGTAGAAGTAATTATTTTATGATTGTTATAAGGTCTATGATATGTTTATATGCTTGTGTGAAAATGTCGTGAAGAAATTTTATGTGAAAAGTGTTCAATTTAATTTTAGGAACTAAATTGAATAAGTTGTAAAAGTTGAGTTCTAGAAGCTTTTTGCATGAAATTGAATTGGAATATTAATTAGAGGTCCTTAAATAGCAATTTGATCAAATTTTAAAAATTTGGACAAAAATGGACATGGAAGAGTAAAAATATCAAAGTTTTAAGTGAAGGGCATTTTGGTTATTTGGCTAGGGTTTTCAAGCTTCCAAGCTTCATAGTAAGTCTTTCTTTGCCCTGCTTTTAATGTTTTTCGTATTTTTGAAATCCTTGCATCATAATCTACCTATTTCTACCTTTTATTTAAGATATGGTGAAAGTTAAGTTTTGACCCATGATGAATAATTGTGCATTTTGATGAATTATGGTAGATTATACATGTTTAAGGTTAGAGAAATGATTTTTACTAAGTGGTTTTCGACAAAAACATCCGCAAGGACTAAATTGTAAAAGTTATAAAATTGGTCATAAGTGTGCGAATGAATGAGAATTATGGATAGCCATAGTTAAGAAAATGGTTCAGTTAAGTCCAAAATACAAGAAAATTAAATAAAATTAATTTATGACCCTAGGGGCAAAAATGTAATTTTGACAAACTTTAGGGGTAAAAATGTAAAATTTTAAAAGTGTGATTTTTGGACTAATTTGAAGAATGTGAATATTAAATGAGTGTTATTTGATAGGTTAGATCAAGAAAACACGAAATTCGAGCTTAGAACGGTGAAGAATGAGGTTATGGGCTACGTCGAAAATAATAGCCGTTTTTGCATTTGAGGTAAGTTGGTGTGTTAATAATAATGTGATGACTTTGTAATTTATGTTTGAAGCTTAAATTAGTATGTTAATTTGATTTTTGTCAATTAAATGTTTAAAGTGCTATGTATGTGAATTGAATTAAAAATATGTCTATGATACACGATGTCATGCAATTAAATTGAAATCTTGTGTTCAAGGTGCTTCTCATGAATATAGTTATTATATGAAATTGTGAGATTTGTTATCATCATAAGATATGTGATTGAGTGTATACTGACTAAGCTTTGACAAGTGTGAAAAAGTCCCGATTGAACCTTAGGAAATCAAATAGGATACGATTGACATGTCACTAGGAACTATCGTATATGTGATCGATTATATAAGTGATTTCAGGTGCTGGTCTCATTCGACTATCAGTGGCTAGGTAATCCTGCATTTGTTGCAGATACCTATCAGCTTGCATGAGCAGTACTGAGTAGCTTCGACTTGACCGTCAGCTTGTGTGAGCAGGCCCGTGATTAGCTCGATAATGAGCATATCGGTGTTAGCTTTGGCTACATATCAGTGGTAGCTTTGGCTACACATTAGTGGTAGCTTCGGCTACAATGTGTGTGGAAATTTGTGTCTTTTTCCGTGTATCCTTTAGAATTCTACTTGGTTCATTGGATATTGAATTGATATGGAAATAGTGTGATAGAATGTAAAAAGATTTGACCATGTGTTGTGATGAATTAATGTATAAATATGTTTCATGCCATGATGCATTTATATGTGTAAGTGTGAATGTGAAATCTTATGAGTAAGTGCAGGTATTTATGTGTAAATTATGAGCAGTATGCTCATTATATGATCGAACTATGGTAAGTTTGATAAGAGGTAAGTGCTACAATTATAGCTCCTATAAAGAGAGCACCAAAAAGTGAAATTTAAACTAAAACAGTTTTGGATAGTACCAGTGTTATGCTTTTGAAAAATCACAAAAAATGGTGAGAATTGAATTAGAATTTGAATAATACATGAAAATTAAATCCCATTCAGTCTATTTTCACATAAAAGAAGTAGAGTAAGCAAATAATCCTCAATTTTTGAGATATCTATATTTTTGTGAGACAAGGTTAGATGGATTTCAGAATCCCCTATTCAGAATTTGGAAAATCACTAAAAATTGTATAGAAATGATTATAATGTGTAATTTATATGCTTAAAATCCTTGGTGAGTCTACTTTCAATAGAAATAAACAGAAAGGTCATCCAAATTCTATAAAATAAGAAAATTGATGTTCTAAATTCTATAAAATGAGAAAATTGATGTTTAGTGAAGAAGAGTGAGAACTGTCAAATAGCAAAATAGGGGAAAATTTAATGAATAAACTGTACTAATTGGATAAACCAAAAATTGTTAAAATTTTATGGAAATAATATATATGAGTCTAGTTTTAGGGAAAATTTATGGAACTAAATTTCAAGTTCTGTAGCTCAAGATATAATTAAATTAATGACTGTGACTCAAGAAAACAAGTTAAGCTAAACATGAGTAAAAAGTGGAAACATGTGTATAATGATTTTATGTCTTAAGAATACCTTTTGAGGAATGGGAATATCTTGTTAATTAAATTGCTTGTTATTGTATGCCAACTTACTAAGCTTTAAAGCTTGCACCCTCCCTTCCATTTCTTTTAGTTTTGTTAGGCTGGCTCGGGGTTGGAGATCGTCAGAGGCAGCATCACACTATCAATTTATTAAGTCAAGGTATGAATAAACCTTAGTTGCTTTCGAGTGAGTGGCATGTATTAAGATTCAGTTATTGGTGGTATGAATTATTGTGAATTGGCCAAATGTATTGGCTTTTGTTGCTTCATTGTCCATAATGGTTATGGGTATGTAAGCCTAATTTATACTTATATCTGGAAATGTTTTGATGTAGTTGGGTATATTACATGTGTTTGATGGTTAAGATAGGAATAATTAAGAGTGTGATGGGTGTCTATGAAATATATAAAAGTGTAAAGAATTAAGGGAAACAAAAAGGGCTTGGAAAATAGCCTAAGTTTTGGCCACACGGGTAGATACATGGCCATGTGTCTCAACCGTTTGGAGGACACGGCCTAGCACACGGGCGTGTGACTTGGCCGTGTGCCCTTAATGGTATGCTGATGTTATAAACAGAATGCTTGATGTTTTTAACACGGGCTAGGACACGGGCGTGTGTGACCACACGGCCTGCCCACACGGGCGTGTGACATTGTATAAAGTGAAAATTTTTCTAATTGTCTAAAAGTTTCCAATTTGGTCCCGGATCACACCTGACACATCTCTTAGGCCTCGTAAGCCCATAATAAGAATGTTATGATTATTAATGAAAAATTTTAAAATTTGACGTGGAAATTAGTGGTCGTAATTAAAGGTTCGTGTGAAAGTAAGTACGGTAATGCCTCATACCCGTGTCCGACGATGGTTACGGATGACGGGTGTTTCACACATCCTCATTGTCCTATCTTTCTTTTTCGCAAATAAAATAGGTTCTCCCCACGGATACACACTAGGACGAATAAACCCACAATCCAACAGCTCTTGAATCTGAGCTTTAAGCTCTGTACGCTCCTTCGGTGCCATTCGGTAAGGAGCGATAAACATGAAAGCTATACCCGAAATCAACTCCATCCCAAACTCCACCTCTCAGCTCGGAGGCAACCCCGGTAGTTCCTCAGGAAAAAATCTGGAAAGTCCCTCATGGTTTTGATGTCCTTAACTGAAGAGTTTCCAGAGTTAGAAATACTGATGTAGGCCAAGAATGCCTCACACCCTTTTTTCACTAACTTTTCCACTACCAAAGCTCAGATCATATTAGCTAGATAGTCTTGTAACACCCTGAATTTGGCCCTAGAAGAATTGGGTTTTGAGTCTGGGTTCGAATAAATGAAAACATGAATAAATTGAGAAGTTTTAAATATTATCGTTTAAAAAAAAATTATTATTAGAAAATTTTGACTGTATGTATTATTACTGATGTTTTAAATATTTATGAAAATTATAAGTGAGATAAAATTTTTATTATTTTTATTATTTTTATATAAAAATATAAATATGATATTATTACTAATTTGGTGTTTAAATTTAGTTTTTAAATAAATTTGGAAGTATTTATACTGTGGGAAAATTTTTTGGGTTCAATCCAAAACTCTAGAAAAAATTAGTTTTTGCTACTTAGGGGAACTGGGCAATAAGGCTTTAATAATAAAGTGGGCTAAATTAGACACAAAGGGAAGCTTGGTCCAGTGGCAGTGGCGCTAGGAGGTTGTAGGAGTGCTTGGGTTCAAGGCACGGTACGCACAAGGTTTGCTTTTTTTTAGAAGCCAGGTCGCGCTAAGGTAAGGTTTAAGAATAGATGCAACTGGGTTATGCCACAAAAAGGCTTGTGGCGCAGTGGCAGCAGTGCGTTAGGAGTTCCACATTGGCACGGGTTCGAGTCCATGCGCAGGTATGTTTTAATTTTATTTTTAAATGGACCGGGCTTCAGCAGGTAAGGGCTAAGATTAATTGTAGCCATATTATATTGAAAGCAAAAGTCTGCCCCAGCGGTCAGCAGCGTGCTGGTGACCTGGAGGTCCCATGTTCGAGTAGTGTTGCGCGCAGGAGTAGAGCCTTTTTGCTGGGCGTACGTGGGAAGGTACCGTGCTGGGCTGGGGCACTTTCTAGCAGCGTGCCGAAGCTGGGCAAGCGGTGATAAGGTCTGCCAAGCGGTGGGAAAGTTTGAATCCCATTCAAACTTAGTTTTTGTTTCTAGCTAAAATTAAGAAGGTGAAAGCAATTCAAATTGGTTTTGGATAGGAATTTAAATTCAATGATAGCAAAATTCAAGGAGCAAATCGTGGAATTAGAGTGCTAAAATCATGGTATTTGTTTTTGAGAAGAATTTTTGTGTCGAAGGGGGACTTTGGTGCCGAATGAAAAACCCATTCGGCTATAGCAATTTTGGCCATTATTCTCTTCTTTATTTTGGTTGGGGTATCTTGAGTATTAGTGGATCCCTGTTTATTCAATCGGTTTTGCTTATTATTCTAGCTTCTTTTATTTTGCTCATCTCCCCTTCTCCAATTCTTTTATGCATACTCTTAATTTTTCCTTTTGTTTTACAGTCTTTCTTTTTCTTTTCTCTTCTCCAATCTGTGATTCTTTTCTACTCTCTTTCGAGCCAATTCACCTTTTCTCTCCTTACTCCCTTCTAAATCGAATTCCATTTGAGTTACCCTTGTATCTATCACTTTAGCCGATTTAGCTAAAAGCCAAAGTCAGTCACCATTGCCGATTATTTTGATCAAGATCACTTCTTCTTTCACTCTTTTATTTTCAAAAAGCAAAGCTTAAACTTCTTTCTTTGCCGACCATCCACATTAGTTCGTGGAACAATTTTTTTTGCACTCTTCCCTTCTAAATACTTCGTAAACCGAATAGGCATATTCTAAATTGAATTCAAGAGTCAAAATCGGTTAGATTCGTTCTCTGCTGGTGTCTTGAAGTTAGATCTACGACGGATCTGGGAGAGGAGAGGATAAGAAATGCTCTTGACAAGTATATCGTGGGTGGTAAGTACTCGGAATCCTATTTCTATTCGTTATTCGGGATTTAAGAAAAGTCGAATAATCCCTATGTACTTAGGGAGGCTATCGACTTGGCTAAGGCTAATCTTAATTTGGTATTCGGTTTTGATGTACGTTGGCTAGCGAAGTAGGTAATCAAGCGAAGAGATTTGGAAATCGACAACGTGGGCGCAACCAGATATAGATCTAGTGCGTCTAAGTCGACAAGGTAATGCTGGGGATTGTTTTGGACAAGGGCCGAATATTGTAAAGTGTATAGTGGGTTGGTATAGTTGATTATTAGACTAATTTATTAATGACCAATTGTAGGCTTTACGTGTAGGGATCTCGTCAACGTTTTGACATTAATCAGGTGTGTAACCAACCCTCTTTAGTAGCTTAACTTAGTATATGCTGAAAAGCCGAAATGTCGAAAATCTGGCATTTCGAGAACTCGTGAGTATGCGAATGCTCATAGGTTAGTTAGATACACTAGGTTCGATGATCGGGATCATTGGAACAGGTAAGGGTACGTTTTCGTGCATCACGGTAAGTTGGGCCTCGAGGGGCTAAAATTGGGCCCAATGGGCTTTCAGGCCCATTTGGGTAAATTTGGTAGGGAATGGATTCTGAATAAATTGTGCATTAAGATAGCTAATATCGCTATGGAATATAGGCTAATTGGGCTTAGATGACTAAAGCGGCTATGTAGGGCCCATTAGGGGTTTTTGGGGTCAATAACTCGGTTTTGCTAAAATGAGCTAGAATTGCTGTTTGAACACATGGAATTGTTGTTAATTGATAATGAGCATGTAAACCCTAATAATTGATAAAATAACGAAATCACCCTTATAATATGAAAATGACTACTTTGCCCCTAGGTGAAAATGACTAGTATACCCCTATGGTTTTATTATGATTATGATGCTTGTGATATTGTTATTATACATGATATGACATGATGTGCACATGGTATGCTATGATATGTATACGATATGCCATGTTATACTCATTATATGCATGGGTTGGGTCTATATGAATGGAGGTAGTGCTAAAGGGCTTTGCCCCAGTTTACCGAAAAGGGCTTTGCCCCAGTTATTAAAAGAGGCTTGGCCTCCAGTTATATGATAAAGAAGCTATGCTGCCAGTAGAGAGTTTCGTTGGGTGGGTTGAGTTATTCCCCACATGGAGAGCTTGGTTGGTACGGGTGGAGAGTACCAGTTGGGTGGGTTGATAGTTTCCCCACATATGGATATGGGTTTGCATACATGCATTGAGATTTACATGTATTATTGAAATGGGCCAGTGGGCCATACCGTTTACAGAATAAGGCTTCGGTCCAGTGAGTTATATATGAAAAAGGGTTAAGGCCCAGTAACCGATATTTGAAAAGCTTCGGCCCAGTTGTTACTGTGATGGGATAGGGCTCAGGCCTAGTGGGCTTAAGCTGATTTGGGCTCTGGATGGGTTTCTTTGCACACTGAGTTTTCCAAACTCACCCTTTTTCTTTTAACCATGCAGGTGAGCCTTAGATTGGTGGACTTGGAGCTGGGAGGGATTTAGAGTGGCCTCATGGACTGGACTGTTGGACTTTACTTAAGTTACCTATTTCAATTTAGATTTAATTATTTATTTTTGGTTTTGGGTTGTAAAAGGGCCTCTTTAATTATTTTTATTATGGGTTTTTATTATTTACTTATTTAATTTGTTTAAGTTTAAGTATGATATTGTTTAAATAGTTTTGAAATCGGTTAGCTTTAAGGCGCATTTTTATCAAAGTTACTTGTTTTCAAAATAACACGATAACCAAGCAAAGCTTTCGTTACAAAAATGTTTTCTTAAATAAATAATTTAAATACTTTAAATACTTAAAGTGTGGCAATGGTTGTGTGCATGTCTAGGAGTTGATCCAAGAAGAGCTTGGTACTTAAGCAGTCTATTTGACTCACCTCCTCTTTACTGGAATCCTACCTGGTGCACAGCTTCCATTCACTTTAAGCCATACTAAGAAAGTCTGATTTTCCGATACTTAAACTGTTTTTAAAAATAACATGTTTCTGCAACTACAAAAGTTTTCAAGCTTTCATAATTTTCCATAAGATTTTACAAAGTTGTTATGTTTTGATTATTACAATGGAATCACGTTTTGGAAAAATAAACAAACACAAGCTAAGGTTTTATACAAGTTTAACAGTAAAAGATTTTAAACATTAAGAAGGGTTTTCAATGAAAACATGGTTTTAGAAAAACACTTCAATGCGAAACACCAGACTTGGCCGTAACTTCTGGGTCGGGTTTGGGGTGTTACAAGTCTCGTCATTCCCCAATCACAACTACCTCGTTGTCCTTATCGGTCCTCAAGGCAATCCTTTTTGTCCCACAATCCAGACTCACCCGGTGCTTAACCAGCCAGTCCATTCTCAAAATCAAGTCGAACTCCCCAAATAGAAGCTCCATCAAATCAGCCAGAAATACTATCCCTTGAACCTCTATCAAAATCCTCTAAATAGTTTACTCACTCAGAAACGGACTCACCATTGTTACCTCACTAGAAGTACTCTCAACCGGAATCCCTAAGGTTTCAGACACAGTACGAGCTACGTAAGAGTGTGTAGAGCCTATATCTATCAGTGCAAGATAAGGTACATTATAAATTAAAAACGTACCCGTGATAACGCTGGAAACACAAAAATTTATATACTTTTTCATGCCCTTTTTAACTTAAAATAATGCTATTCTGATTAAATTCTTGTCGAAAAATAATTAAATATTATAAAATAATTAAATTGTGTTAAAAATATGAACATGATGAATTTCAATTAATTTTATAATTAATTTTGATTAATTTTGGTTATTTTTGACAGAATTGCACAAAGGGCGAAAAATGGCCCGGCGGACACTACGAGAAGAACAAAATCGAGAAGCAATTTGGAGTATCAAGACGAACTAATTTCCAGCCCAAGACGGTCCAAAAATGTGTATTAATTCATAATTAAATTAATTTTAATTTATTTCCTATTTAATTTAGGTTAAATAAATTAAATTTAATTAATTATGGCGAAAGGGCCTAGTGAACCGCACTGGTTGAACCGAATGGAGTGAGCCGAACCAGCCACTAATTGGGCTGACCAGAACCATCCATAGGTTGACCCAAGTCAGAAATTTAGCTGATTAAATATGCTTGCAGAAAGGCCCTTGAGAAATCTCCAATTTGCATTCAAACCCCACATTTATTTAAGGCTTTGTAGATTTGCCCCATGCCTAAAATAGCAAAGTTGAAAGCTTCAACCTTGCCATGTGAGTGGCCGGCCATAGTGGGGCTCTTTGGATGATGGGATTTGCTATTTTTAGCAGCCACAATCAGCTATAAAAGCCACCCCTTCCTGATCATTTTACTCATCCCTCATTCACTCTCATCCTCTCATTCATTCCTTTCCTCTCCACTCTTCCTTTCTCTCCATTTTCCATCCTATTTTCCTATATTCTTGTGCTAATTTCTCCTCTTGGAAAAGAGGTATTTTCCCAGCCACTTTGGGTAGCAAGCAAGTGTTCATAGAAGCCTTGACCGGCAAGGACAACGGAGACGAAGAACGGAGCAATCAGTCAAGCCATGGAGAAACACCAGATTTGCCTTCTTGTTCCCTATCTTTTTAATTTTTGTTGTTTTTATGATGAATATATCTATGAATATTATTGTTGTTGAAATGGTTATTTTAATCAAATTAGCTTGAATTTAATTCATGTTGGGTTGGTTATATTTTGCCTACTTGAAATATTAAAATAGTGTTTATGCTGTTATAGGCCTCAGTAAAATGCTTGATTAAGTAAAATCATGCTTAGGTTATCTGGCATTATAATTGTTTAGATAATTAAAGAATTAATTGTTTAAACGGATTGAAATTGCAATTAATGGACCCAGTACTTAATCAGTTCATGTTTAATTCTTCTAAGGTAGCTGAAAATTAAATTAGCATTGTATTTGTTGATACATATGCCTTGCATAACTTGCAAGATTGTTGTGATTAAATTGTTTCAAGGTATGGCTACTTTGTTACTTCACATAATCTTCTACATGTTTATTAAATTGAATTAATCGGTTGAATTGACATAGGGCTATGCGAGAGATAATTTAATTTAATAAGTATGTATGTGCAATAGCATGTTTACCTTTATAAATCTGTTTAATCGGTTGAATTGGCATAGGGATATGTACCAAGAGATGAATGGATTTTTACTGAGTAAATATGTTCATAAGTTAGCAAATTACTGGGTTGCTGTGAATTTATTCATAACAGCATAAGCATGAATTTAATAATTCTAAGTTAAAAAGGTGTAATTAATCCGACATAATTATATCATCTTGATTAAATCTTATTTGAAATCGTGCACTAGAACTCTTTTCTTTTATTTAAATTGCTTACTTACTTTTAAAATCTTAGTTTATAAATCACTCTTTTCAAACCAAAATTATTTTTTACCTCACCAAAGTGTTTTAATTAATTTCATAAATATTGCTTTTTACAGTCCCTGTAGGTACGATAAATCAACATTTACTTGTCACTTTATTACTTGTTACGACTATGTACACTTGCACATTTCCACCGTTCCAGACGCCCGGAGCATCTCGGTCATCACTGTGACGAGCAGTATAAACTAATGTAGGCTGCCTCACCTTAGTTAGTGTAGCACCTCTGCCCAGTGCTCTTTGTCCTCGGCCAATGCCGTTACCACCCCTGACTTGACCTCAGCCCTTAGGTGGATGCTAAACTACCCTTAGCGGCTATGCAATACCAGTAAACGGAGCTTGCATCTGATCAGTTCTCAATGGACAATCCCAAACACGGTGCTCAGTTGACCCAAATCACAAAGATGCCCCAGTAGTCCTCCAACACTCGCTCGGCTGGCGTCTACCACAGTGCCCACAAAGCGCCACCCTTTTAGGTGCAACAGGAGGCCTAACTGTCACTGGCCTATCAGATCTGACCTTTTTCTTAGGCCTCATCACAGAACTCGAGGGCTCTGAATCCCTCTTATTCTTTCCTTTGTCTCGATTTTGACGCTTAGTGCGCTTAACCTCTTCGGCGATCTTCGCCTTCTCAACTAAAGTAGAAAAATCACGCTCCCTTTACGGAGATATCAGAACTCACAAATTGTCATTGATTCCATCCTCAAAACAAACGGATCGCTCATACTTGGTCGCCAACATGTCTCGCACATAACGACTCAATCTTAGGAGCTCGGCCTCATACTCGGCCACTGAGCGATCCCCTTATGTGAGATTAAGAAACTCACGCCTTTTTGCATCAAGTAGCTGGCTCCCAGATAATTACTTTGGAACGTAGTCTTAAAATAGTCCCAAGTCAATCGGTCAGGCTGAGTGCCCTCCTTAGCCATCAACCACCACTAGTATGCTTCGTCGCGAAGCAAAGAAATAGCCCCTTAAACTTCTACTTAGCAGTGAAGTCCAGATCGTCCATAATTCTTTCTGTGGTCTTCATCGAATATTCGGCCGCATTAGGGGTGACTCCAATGACACCCTTGAAGAACTCTGCCCCATTGGACTAGAGTCGTTCCGTAACTGACCCTTGGCCTCCAGATCTGGTGTTGGGCCCAATGACCCTTTTTAAAATCCTCAACATAGCCTAGGACAATGTGTCGTTCCCGACCACGCGATCTCGAGACCTAGTCTTCGTCACAGGTGATACCGACGTCTTACTAGTACCACGGCCTCTAGTACCCCGTCCACGAGTACCTCGTGCGCTTATTGCAGATTTAAGAATTTATCTGTATTAACAGTTTTATGCATTAGTTAACAATTTTGATATTTTGTTAACATATATTTTATGTAGAACAGTATCAGAAGTTTAGAGTTTGTTATAGCGAGTAGTAGTCTCATTGCAGTTTTTTAGTTTACACTATCTATGGTGTTTTAGTATAGTATACTACCTATAGTAGTTTCAGAATGTAATAATCCTATTTTCAAATAAATTTTATCAAAGCTTTTAGAACACTTACATGATCGATGCTGGAGACTCGGTATACCACATACTCAGTTAAAAAAATATTTCACCATTTGAAAGTCATTTCTTTAAAACCAAGTTTAAAACTCAAATCCACAGTCATTTCTTTAAAACCTGGCTCTGATACCACTAAATGTAACACCCCAAACCCGGCCTAGACATTACGGTCGATTTGGCAATGTCACATGATAGTGCTTGTGAAATCGTAACGATGCTAAAACCAGTCCTCTATTTAAACAAGTTTTCATTATCTTGTATTAATTCTAAATCGTATCGTTTGATTCCAAACCGTTATCCATTTCCCAAAACGTTATATTTAGTGGAAGCTTTTAAAATAATTTGCGTACACGTGGTATTTTGGTAAAACATTTGATTCTTTCGAAAACTCGAGTTTTCCTACTACTAGCAATAAAAACTATAAAACGTTGCAAATGCCATATTTAAACAAAAATCCGTAATAGCCATAATTACATTAAAATTTCCCAAATAAAAATAAAAACCATAAGTGAACAAAAAACAGTCTAAAAGAAAATTGTGTGGACACCGCTGAGTTCTCCGCTGCTCTGATCCGCCTAATGCTGAGGATTACCTCGACAAACTAAATAGAGAAAGGTGAGTTTTCGCAAACTCCATGTGTAACCCCCATAGGAAACATACATACAGAAATCATTAGATATCAGTGATAAACAGTCTGGGGCCGGAGCCCATTATAGAAATTAGTGTGGGCCTTAGCCCTCTCGGATACAAAATTAGATATATACTAGGGCCTTAGCCCAATCAGATACAGAATCAGATCAGTATATCAAAATCTTACCCACCAACCTCTACACACCATCTCTATCCAACCCTACACACGATGTGGGGATAAGATAAACCCACCTATCCCTACACACCATACTGTACCAAAGTGTGACACATAATTAGAATAATGCAGCTGAGCTGTTGGATAATGGGCTTAAAGCCTTTCAGACACCTCTAATATATCATCATCCCACCCCAATGCAATGCAACATACTAAATATGACATGCAAACATGCAAATAACAAATCATACATTCAGTTCAGTACAGATATCATATAATTGGATCACATAAATAGGGGTCTAAGCAATGCTTACTGGCCCTATAGTAGGTCCACAGTCAACTTGGGCAACCCGTGAAACCTTACAGATCATTCTTGAAAAAAGAGCTCACACGACCATGTGGCCTACCTGTGTGGTTCATCAGTGTGGGCCCACACACCCCAATTGGTCGAGCTCGTGTGTCGCACATAGCCTTAACCAACCATCACAAGGCCATGTCCTTCACGCATGGCCTGGCTTCAATATCAATTCCACTCTATGCCAAATTTAATCCCTTAATTCTCATTTCTACCCCTAAATTTCAAAATTTTCATAATTTTGTCCTTATTGCTGAAAATTAATAATTAAATTTACAATTTAGTCCCTTTTCACTTCTAGCCTAAAAATCAATCAAATTAGTCCTTAAAGCTTCAACTACTCAACAATAGTAATATCTAAAACCTTAAGCGATACCGAAAAATAGAACATCGGTTATGTAACAGCCTGAATTTGGGCTTAGTAGGAATAGTGATTTCAAAATCACTAACCCAAGGTCAGAGAATTATTTATAATATTATTTTATGTGTTATAGCATTTTTATAAAAGTGCATGAAATTTTTGGGAATTTATTTACGCGATTGAGGGCTTAATTGAGAAAAAAGACTGAATCGCATAAAGGGTAAAAGTTGGGAATTACTAGTAAATTGTGTTAAATAGCTATAGAAGTAAAATTGGGGGTCTTTAAAGAGCAAATAGACCCCTATTTTATAGGTGGCTGGCCATGGAGAGATAAAAGAATGGGAAAGTCAAAATTAGGAGGAGAATTTGGTAGCTATTTTGACTAGTTTTATAATTAAATAAAACAAAAGGCTATCATCTTTTTTTATCTTCTTCTTCCACCAAAATATTTAAGAAAATTAAGGGTTTTGAAGCTTCAAAATTTTAGCCACTCATCATCCCTACAAGTAAGTGATTTTGATGGTCTTTCTTGAGAAATTTTGTACTTTTGAGACCTTTGTAGCGCGGGCTACCTAATGAGAAGACTATTTTGCAAAATGATAGAAAGTTTAGAGATTCACCATGAAAGTGTTTGTGTTGTTGGCTGAAGTTTTATGGAAGAAAATGAATCATAGTTGTTAAATAAATAACTTTTGTAAAAGAGTTTGCATGAAAACAGTTAGGTTGGAGCTAGTTGTGAAAGTTGGTAAATTGTGTAGTAAATGCATGAAATAGTGGAAATTGTGGGTTACCATAAGAGTGAAAAAGATTCGGTTAGGCTTGGTTAGTAAGGAAATTCAATAAAAATCAATTTCTGAGCCTAGGGTTAAAATGGTTATTTTGCTAAAGTTTAGGGGCAAAATGGTCATTTTGCCAAGTTATGAATTTTGAGTTGTCTAGATTAATATAGTGTTTAAATTAGTGAAATTTTGTTATTTTAGATCAAGAAGTACGAATACTAACCTAGACCAGGGGAAGGCCAAGCAAACGGATTAAACCGAAAATCGTTAATCTTTTGTATACCGAAGTAAGTTGTAAGTAAATAATACAGCTTTTCTATTATTATGCATGAGATTATCTAATTTGCATGAAATGAATAAATGTGAATATGAGTTATGCATGAGAAAATTTATTTAGTATGAATTGATCAATCATGATTTTGATTAATGAAATGATGAGACCACATGTGATAGAACCCGGTTGAACCATAGGAATAGACTTGATATTCATGTCATGATACTAGGGTAGATATGAGAGCTAGTGTAAGACCATGTTTGGGACATGGCATCGACCTCGTTACATGTTAGTCTAAGACCATGTATGGGATATGGCATTGACAAGGATATGTGCTAGCCAGTGTAAGACCATGACTGGGACATGACATCATTGTTGATACGAGTGCTAGTGTAAGACCATGTCTGGGACATGGCATCAACCGTGACAGGCAAGCTAGTGTAAGACCATGTTTGGGACATGGCATCGGCTTAGATATGTGTCAGTGTAAGACCATGGAGGACATGGCATCGGCACGAATAGAGGAGAGCCAGTGGAAGACCATGTCTCGGACATAGCATCAGTCTCAATACATTGAGAGTTAGTGTAAGACCATGTCTTGGACATGGCATCAACTTGACATGTGAGCCAGTGTAAGACCATGCCTGGCACATTGCCTCGGCTTCATACCCTATGTTGGAGGCTCATTGAATATCCTTTCATATACTAAATGGTTTAACGGAAAATTTAAAGTTAGTATTAAAATGGAGAGATATTATGATGACCTTGTGAGTGGTGTAGGTACCTAAATGAAATATATGAAATGTGAGCTTAATAGTAAGTTGTATGATTAGTAAAGGATTAAAATGAGTAAGTTATGCTTGTGGCCATTCTTTGTGTCATGCACAAATTGTGATGTATTGAAGCATGTCATAGCATGGTAAATTGTTGTCTTTTATTTACTTGCAACTTACTAAGCTTTGTCCTTACTCTCTCTCCTTTCTATTTTCTTATAGTGTTGCCTAACTAGCTCGTGGATCATTGGATGTCAGAGACTTCGTTCACACTATCAATTAAAGCATTCGGTATAGTTAGTTTCTTGTATTTTGAGAAATGACATGTATAGGAACTAGTCTTGTTAAGTGTCATTTATTTTGGGCCAAGTGTGTTGGCTTGAGTTCTGAAAGACCTCATTTTGTATAAAGCCAAAGATATTGACTAATATTCGCTAATGGTTTTTACATGCAAATGTTGATATTTTCATAAATGTGCAATAGTATTGATGAACAAGAGTATTAGGATAGTAGTATAAATGCTTGATTGAATTGGGTATGTGAATGTATGTGAATGCCTAATGTTGGTCCTTACTTGGCTAATTGTGAATTGGTATATGATTGATATTGCTTCAGGGTGGCAAAAGGCTTGGTAGATAGCCTTATTTTTGTCCACACGGGTAGACACACGGGCTGTGTGTGACACACGGTTGGCCCTACGGGTGTGTGGTTAGGCCGTGTATCCCTTGCACCTTAGGTTGGCAAAATTAAATGCCCACCAGTTTAACACACGGGCTGAGAAATGGCTGTGTGTCTCAACTATGTGGAGGACACATCCTAGCACACGGATGTGTGCCACAACCATGTGACCCTTAAGAATTGCTGATGTCAGAAATAAAATACCCAAGTTTTTACACACGGGCTATGACACAGGCGTGTTATGGCCGTGTGAGGGATACGAGCTGAGCACACAGGCGTGTGCTAGGCCATGTGAAACCCCCTGTAGGCTCAATGTTAAAAAATAATCCACACGGACGAGGGGCACCGACATGTCTCTAAATGCTTAGGCCGTGTGCACCACACGGGCCTTTAGCACGGCCATATCTTGAGGCCACACGGGCATGCTGCCCTTCTACATGGGCGTGTGCCCTATTTTTAGTAGTTTTGGTTAAAATTTTTCTAAGTACTTGAAATGGTCCCGGATGGGTTTCAAACTATGTTTTAGGCCTCGTACGTCTATATTAAGGACCATAAGACAATGTTTGAAAAGTTTTAATTTGGAATGAACTTTTATGAATCGAAAATGAGCGTTTGCATGTGTTGTAGTAAGGTAACGCCTTGTACCCTGTCCTAGAGTCGGATAGGGTAAGGGGTGTTACATTTAGTGGTATCGGAGGTATGGTTTAGTCGATTCTAGGACTAACCTAGCTTGTGTACGAGTCTACCTATACATGCTATAATTATAATATGATAGCGTGACGACTCCTAACGATTATAAATTGTATTTTCTTATAGTAAATGGATCCTAAAGGAGCTATGGCGGATGATGTGGAAAGTATTACGCCGGCTCCCGCTGAAGGGACTGCGCAGTTGAGAGTGTGCCTGCAATGATGAGTCAGGGTGGAGGGGCTAAAGAAGCGTACCTCCAAATGATGAACGCTTGGTACGCAGAGTTTATTCGTGCTAATCCGAATAGTCGACCTCCCCTACCTCCTTCGATTCCGTAGCCTGCCCCTATAGCTCCTCAATGAGTAGAGATGGTTAGGAGGGAGAAGCCTCTAGTAGATAGAATTAGAAAGCATAGGGCCATAGCATTTTGGGCAAACAAAGATGATGACCCAGAGGGAGCAGAGTTCTAGTTATAGAATACCATTAGGGTATTTGACGAGCTATCATGCACGCCTGAAGAGTGCAAGAAATGTATGGTATCATTATTGCGGGATTCGGCCTACTAGTGGTGGAATACTCTCGTGTCAGTGGTACCGAGAGAGAGAGAGTGACTTGGGAATTTTCCCTGGAGGAGTTATATAATGTCCCTAACCCGATTCCGTTACCGAAATAGGGTTATGAAACATTACCAAAATTTTTAGAATAAATACAGATAATTCATTTTATAAAAAAATTTCATAACTTAAAACTTACCACTTTTTCATGAGCACAAATATATTTTTTATTTGAGCACTTACCCTTTCAATGCATCATATTATAACCATTTTACTATTGAACCAGTAATTTGGCATTTGTCTAAGCGTCAGCAACAACAACAACAACACCTGTTAACATACTTGAATATATTTCATATAAATTCAATATTGATAAACTTATTTTATCAACATATCACACTTGAGTTTATTACTCACCACAACTTGCATAATTTTCATATAGCACGTATTAGAGATAGTCACACATTTACATATCATGGTTTATATTATTCTCTTGACATTTCTTCATAAACATAAATCATTCAATTCATTGTATCGATATTTCATGTACCATCATTTTCATGAATTTCGTGTAACAATTCATAATCCTGAATACGCATAATTATCTGGTAAGATTTGCATACATGTATTTTCCATGTCATATTTCAATATATCAAATAAATATGATTTCCATGTATTTCAAGTTTAATTTCATAATTTATTATCTCATACTCAGATTATTCCATGTCAGAACTTTATTCATTAAACCATTCGAAATATCATCATCATCATAATCACATTCATTTTCACTTAGTCATTTTAAGTCAATTCCCTTTGAACACATTGGAATAATAATGGATACATCGGGACGTTTCACATAGTGCCACACTTGTTGCTAAAACTACTTCATTTCACATAGATCACATAGGCTCATTTTTGAGCTAATCACATTGAACACAATGCCATGGACTTGTTTTACTTAGATGCCGTGGACTTATATCACTTGGCACAATACCATGGGCTTATTTCACTTAGGTGCCATGGGTGTATTTCACGTAGATTTCCACACAGGTCTCTCATATCCATTTTTTATTCCTAATGTTCAACCGGAAAATTATCTCACTTTCCGATACTTTATCAATTACATCAAATATTCAACATTATTTAATAAATTATATCAATATATGAAAATGTAATTAAAAACGATACACTACTTACATACAAATTTACTTCCCACATCATGAACTCAAATAACATATACAAAACATATTAATGTATTTCAGGTACATTTCATAATATTTCATTTTGAACTCAGGCTATTTCATATTAGAACTTTTCTTATTAATTCATTTGAAATACCAATTCATACGGATAGTACACTCAAGTTGTACAAATATATATAATTAAAAATGAACTCATTCATCAAACATATTCCATTTTTATATATCATAGTCTCATATTTCCATGTATCAATTACCATAATTTCCTTGTATTTCAGACAAATATGTGTAACAATTTATAAGCATGTAATTCACTAACTCTTCCTATCAATCACAATCTAAATTGACAAATCACTTATTGAATCCAATTTCAATATTCACTAAAATTTAGCCATATAAACTCACAAGTTCGATTTTTTATATTATAACGATAATCATAATTTCATTATAAATATTCCAAATAAAACATTATCTCATTTCTAATTCAACATTTATCGATTATAAGCGGGCATGTGATCAGTGTATACACAATTAATTCATATATTTATCCTCCTCCTCCTCTCCATCCACATCCTTAGTATAAATACCACTCTTGTAAGTAATATTGTCTATAATTTTTACTATTTACTTATATGAATATTTAAGCTGTCCATCTGTGTCATAGTCACTAAATTATTTTTATCTTGAGCTACAGAAATGCAAACTAAGATCTATTAATTTTATCTAAAACTAGACTAACATATCTTCTGGCCATAAAATTTTCATAATTTTTTCTTCAGCCAATTAGTATATTTTATTCATTAAAATCTCCCCTATTTCACTGTTTGACAATTCTAACCACTCTTCGCTAAGATTTAATTATCTCCTTGTACAGAATTAAAAAGATGTTCTAATTTATTTCTTCTATAAATAGACTCATTAATGAATCTAACCATGCAAATTATGTCCCAAAATTATTTTTTTACAATTTTTAATGATTTTTCAAAGTCAAAATAGGGGGTCTCGAAACTATTCTGAACCAGTATCACAAAAACATAAATATCTTAGAATATAGAATTCCTTTACTTGCTATATTTCTTTCATATGAAAATAGACTCAATAAGCTTTAATTCCATATCTCACTTCACTTTTAATTCAATTTCTACCATTTTTAGTGATTTTTCAATTTAGGCTACTGCTGCTGTTCAAAATTGTTTCTTATACCTTATTTCTCAATTTAATCCTTTCATCAATTCTAACTTGAAATTCATTCAATGAAGTCCCTAATTCATCTTTTTGTTCAACATAAACTATATTTGAAAACCATAAAATTCCAATATGTCAACTTAGTTTAATCAAAATCTTATTCTAAAGCTTTTAAGATATCAAAATTAAAGGAAAATGATTGGATTGACTTACCAATTAAACTCCAAGCTTTTAATCCTTATTTTCTCCTTTTTCTTTTCTTTCTTCTTTCTTTCTTCTTATTTCCATATGGTTCTCTGTAACTATTTCTCTCTTTTTTTTTTTCTTTTATTTCGACTTATATATACATATATTAGTTTATAATAATAATTATTATAAAAATCTATTTAATAACAAATGCTTATATTACAATTGGTCAATTATTTATTTTACACTTGTCTCCATTTAATTTATTTACCTCATAAAAATCTTATAATTTAACTAATTATCTAGGAAACATATTTTATTAAATAATAATAAATATCTATTGTATAATTAATCATATATACACATTTGTACACACATGAGTTATTACATTTATACATCATTTATACCATACATTTGTCATCATTTATCTTATTAACAACAAAAATCTTATAATATCATTATTTAATTAATAAATATCTACTTAATAAATAATACATGTATTACAATTGTATAATACACATTATTACACATGTATTTTATCTCCACCCTACATTTGTCATAAATCTAATTTATTATCAATTAAAAATCTCAGAATTTAATTATTTATAGAATAAATATCTTTTACTAACTAATAATAATAAATAATACAAATGTACTTATTTAAATTAATACACTTGTATTTTTTTTTTACCATACACTTGTCTTATTTTTATTTTATTTCTTAATATAATAATATTTAATATAATTTATAATAATAAAAAAACTAATTAATTAATAAGTAAATATCTAAGAAAAATCTTAGATTTGTCAAATGCTTGCCGCCTCAACTATTAGGAATGGTTTATTTGCCATTTTGGTCCTCCTTTCTTTCTATTAATCTATAATTAGACTTTTACCCTTTATTCATTTTAGTCCTTTTTACTGATTACTCTAGATTAAGCTAAATTTACCTAATTAAAACCTAATAAATTACACAACCAACTCTTATTAAAAATATTTACAAGTCTGATTTACCGGAACGGAGTCCCGGGAATGCATTTTTTCAATTTAGTCCTTTTTAATCAATTAACCATCAAAACATTAAAATTTCTTAACGAAACTTTAATACCACCCTAATGACACTCCGTAAATATTTATCAAAATATTTACGACTTAGTTTATAACATCGAGATCTCGATACCTCTTTTTCTCAATTTCTTAACCAAATAAACACAATTTACTACTTCAAAAATCTTTTAAAAACTACATTTGGCTCGTATATAATCTACGAGTTCATTTGTTAGATTTGGTGATCTAGAACCACTATTTCATACTTCGCTGAAATTTGGGCTATTACAAGTTTTGTAAGAAGTACATTAGCCAGAGGTTTATAGACCAGAAGAGGAAGGAATTTCTCGAATTAAAACAAGGTCGAATAACAGTGATGGAATACGAGCACGAGTTTGTAAGGCTCAGCAAATATGCGCAGGAGTGCGTGTCTACCAAAGCCATAATGTGTAGAAGGTTTGAAAGCAGTCTGAATGAGGACATTCGGTTGTTGGTTGGCATCTTAGAGTTGAAAGAATTTGTAGTGCTCATTGATAGAGCTTGTAAGGTCGACGAGTTGGCCAAAGAAAAGAAAAGAGTTGATATTGAGTCTTGTGACTCAAGGAAAAGACAGATGGGGAAATCACATCAGTCTTCGACTAAAAAGTCTAGAGAATTTACTACCCGATCTAATGCTTCAGTGGGATTTTTAGGTAGAAACAAGAGTAAGCAGCATACGACACCCAAAGCCCAGACCACTTCCATTGCAAGTGTGGGTGGTGCTCTGCCAATTAGACCTGAGTGCTCACAATGTGGTAGCTGACACGTCGGTGGGTGTTGAGGAAATGATAGAGATTGCTTCAGGTGTGGTTCACTAGATCACTTCATTCGAAACTGTCCTGAGATGGATAAAAAAGACAAAAGACAAGAGGTGAAAGCGAGTAGTGCTCCTTCGAGAGGTAGACCACAAAAGAACCAGGGTAGTAGGGCTAGTAGCAAAGGTGCCCCTAGAGATTCTACTGTGAGGTCCGAGGGTAGAGCGCCTGCGAGGACATACGCTATACATGCCCGTGAAGAAGCTTAGTCTCCCGACGTGATTACGGGTACCTTTTCTATCAATGATATTTCTGTGATAGCTTTGATTGATCTGGGGTCTACCTATTCCTGGATTTGCATGAAATTGTTGTCTAGAATGAAAATACTAGTTGAGTCTACTGAATTCATGGTAAAGGTGTCTAACCCACTAGGGAAGCATGTGCTAGTTGACCAAGTGTGTAGGGGTTGTCCCTTGACAATTAGAGGTCACTACTTTCCGGCTAACCTAAAGTTATTGCCGTTCGATGAATTTGATGTAATCCTTGGTATGGATTGGTTGACTGCCCATGATGTAGTGGTAAATTGTGGAAGAAAGTTTATTGAGCTGAAATATGAAATCGGGGATGTTCTTCAGATTGAATCAGGTGAATCAGATGGTCTACCGGTAGTAATGTCTTCTATGACAGCTAAGAGGTATTTGAGTAAAGGGTATGAGTGGTATATTGCTTTTGTACTAAATACCCAAGTATCAGAGGTAAGGATAGAATCACTGTTAGTGGTAAGCGAGTACCTGGATATGTTTTCAGAAGAATTACCCGGATTGCCTCCAACTAGAGAAGTGGAGTTTGGTATCGAGTTGGTTCCTGGTACGACACCTATCTTAATTGCCCCGTCTAGGATGGCTCCGATAAAACTTAAGGAATTGAAAGTTCAGTTGCAAGAACTAACGGATAAAGGTTTTGCTAGACCGAGCTTCTTACGGTGGGGTGCGCTGGTATTTTTTGCTAAGAAAAAAGATCGCTCGATGTGATTATTTATAGACTACCAACAACTCAACAAGGTTACAGTACAGAACAAATATCCTTTGCTGAGAACCGTACTCACACTCACATAAACATTTGACTATGATTCTCTATTACCACATAAAATTTAAAACTTTTATCATTCATATGCGTAGCATCCATATTATGGGCCTACGAGGCCCAAGCGATACATTGGGTATGATCTAGGACTAACCGGAGCTTTTCAAACACTTAGTAAAAATTTGCCTCAAAACGGGGCACGCGCTTGTGTGGGATTGGGACATGCTCATGTGGGTAGGCCGTGTGGTTACACATGCCTATGTTCCTAGCTCGTGCAGAATTATTGCAAATTTATTTTCCATTTTGAACCTACGGGGGTTTTCACACGGCCAAGCACATGCCCGTGTCTTTGGCCGTGTCTTTAATATGGCCGGGCACACGTCTGTGTTTTAGCTTGTGTGAAAAATCCTAGGTATTTGGTTTATGACGTCATTGTGAAGTTTTCGTTACACGGCCAAGCCACATGCCCTCGGGCTAGGCCGTGTCATGCACATGATTGAGACACACGACCATGTCTCCACCTATGTGGTTACTACTAGGCATTTAATTTTCATAAATTTAGGTGCAAAGGACACACGACCTATCAACATGCCCATGGGGCTGGCCGTGTGTCACACACGACCTAGACACATGCTTGTGTGTCTACCCGTGTGGACAATTATAGGCTAGTTTCCAAGCCAATTGCCGCCCTGAAACATAAATTGATACCACTCAATTTTTGCCAATACACAACATAGCATGAAAACCCATCCAAACATACACATTATGTTATTCATACACTAACTTTTATCTACCATCATCAAGCATGCACATCCACTCCCCATTACACATATACTTAGCAACTCGCACTAATATATTACATCACTTTATCAAAATATAGCTTGACCAATTATGATTCATTTCAAGTGGGCAAAATACCAAAATATCACTAACAACAGTGGACCCAAAAGAAATATGACATATAACCAAAACCTTATACCACCTATACATGCCATAATTTCAAAGTTCACTAGCAAAATGCCAAATTATGGTTGATACTGTTGATGGAGTCCCACTTGATCACCGAATCCCGAGTTAGCTTGACGAACCTATAAGGGGAAGGAAAAATAATGGGGTAAGCTATAAAGCTTAGTAAGCTTATATGCTAAATTAATGAGAATTAAAACCAGAATCTCATATCAATAGGAAATAAGCTTCACTATGATCACGTTAAGTTTGAGATTTTCACTTACTTATGGTCTTACCACATATTTCAATACAGACTTTAAGCACTTAGCACACATGATTTTTTTCATATAACCTGCACATACACATTCTTAACACACGGTCAAATCTTTTCACACACAATCACATTTTATCATATCGATTCAAATAACCCGTTGAACCACGTGGAATGCTAAAGGATACTCGAAATAAGGTACAAGTGCCATACATAATGTAGCTGAAGCTACCATTAGTATGTAGTCAAAGCTACCGATGGTTTGTAGCCGAAGCTACCAATGGTTTGTAGCCGAGGCTACCACTTAACACATATCACTTAAGGGCTCAATAATGAGCTATCCACGGGTTTGCTGACACAAGCTGACAGGTATCCGTAACAAATGTAGGATTACCTAGCCACTGGTAGTCGAACTAAAGCAACACCCGTAACCACATAGACAATCGATCACAATCAATGGTTTCCTAGTGACATGTCACTCATATCCTAAATGATTCCTAAGGTTCAATCGGGGTTTTTCTTCACTTTTCGGTTTTATCATAACATATATAGAACAATTCATTATAAAATTTTAGATTTCAAATAATTAAGATAATTAAACATAATGATTAAAATAACTCATTATTTACATAGAAGACTTACGTCGGTACATAAATGCTAAACTTTACTATTTAGCCCGTAACCTTGCCTTTTCCTTGGTTAAGGTTGATTTCCCGTCTTTTATGATCTATAACACCAAATTTAACTAATTCAAAATACACATTACTCAATTGGACACAAATTTGTCCTATGGTAAAATTTTCCATTTTACCCCTAACTTTGTCAATTTTTACACTTTAGTCCCTAGGCTCGTAAAATGAAATTATCTATTTTTCTACATTCCCAAGCCTAGCCGACCCTTTTGCTCTCTTATAGCAGCCCACATTTCTCAATATTTCACAATTTATGTACATGTTTTACAACGTTTGCATTTTAGTCCCTAAATGAATTTTCATGAAAAATTACCTAGCAAAAGTTGTTTACTACACATCAAACTTTCATTTTCTACAATTAAACATCAAAATGCTTTCAAGGCACACATGGGTCAATTTTTAAACATGAACCCTAGCTTAAAATAGTGGTAGAAATAGCTAGGTCAAGTTATAAGGATTTCAAAAATACAAAGAACATGAAAAACGGGGCTAGGAGTCACTTACTTTGAGCTTGAATAGTTAACAAAACCCTAGCTATGGAGTCCTCCAACTTTCGGCACAAGGTGGAGAAGATGGAGACATTTTTGGCCTTATTTTCCCTTTTTATTTCTTTTAATACCTAAATGACCAAAATACCCTTAATGGCCTTCTTTGAAAATTTTTCCTTCCATGGGTATTTTTGTCCATCATGCTATAAAATGGTCTAATTTCTAAATAAAGACCTATAATTTATGAATTCAATTCAATTACACTCTAAACACTTCTAGAACAAATATTTTGAAAATTTTGCAATTTAGTCCTATTACTCAATCGGGTACTTTATCGATAAAATTTATTTACTAAATTTTAAATTATGCAATCAATAACACAATAGACCTTAAAACTTTATTGTAATAAATTTTTCTATATTGAATTCGTGGTCTTAAAACCACCATTTGTTTAAGCTTTAAATCGGGTTGCTACAACTCTCCCCCTTAAGGGATTTTTGTCCCCGAAAATCTTACCAGAAAAGAGATGTAGGTATTGCTTCCTCATGGTTTCCTCTGATTCCCATGTAGCCTCTTCTGCTCCATGCTTTTGCCATAACACTTTTACTAAGGCCACACTTTTGTTTCTTAGTTGTTTCACTTCTCAAGCTAAGATCTTGATTGGCTTTTCACTATAGGTTATATCCTGTTGAATTTCCACTTCGGTCGGTGAAATCACATGTGATGGATCAGAATGATACCATTGTAGCATCAATACATGAAATACATCGTGAATCTTTTCTAACTCTGTCAGTAGAGCCAATCGATATGCCACTGGTCTGATCCTCTCTACGATTTCATATGGTCTTATAAAGTGCGGACTCAATTTGCCCGTCTAACCAAACCTCAAAATCTTCTTCCATGGAGAAACTTTTATCACCCACTTGAAACTCAATCTCTTTTCTTTTCAAATCTGCATAAGACTTTTACCGGTCTGAAGCAGCTTTCAAGCAATCACGGATTATCTTTACTTTCTCTTCAATTTCTTTAATCAAATCAACCCCATAAAGCTTGAAATACTTGATAAATCAAAAGGAGTTGAATTTGAGACAATGGAGGTAGCTTGAGTTGATAAAGGATTATGAGCTAGTAATTGAGTATCACCCTGGGAAAGCAAACATGGTTGCAGATGCTTTGAGCAGAAAATCATTGTATGCTTTGTGGGCTTTGAAAACGAGTTTGACATTATTTGATGATGGTTCCATAATAGCCGAATTAGGGCTAGACCACAGTTTCTTCAACAAATTTGTGAAGCTCAAAAGAATGATAGTGAACTGTAAGCCAAGAGGGTACAGTGCGAAACATATGGTGACTCTGATTTTCGAGTAAGTTCAGAAGATTTCTTGATGTTTCGTGATAGAATTTACGTACCTAGAGATGATGAGTTGATTCAAAAAATTTTGCATGAGCTGCACAATGGGTGTTTATCATCGCATCCCGATAGTACGAAAAGGTATAATGATTTGAAGAGATTGTATTGGTGGCCGAGTATGAAAAAGGACATTTCAGAGTTTGTGACGAAGTGTACAATTTATCAGCAAGTGAAGGCTAAGCATTAGGTACCTTCGGGTCTACTTCAGCCTGTAATGGTCCCTAAGTGGAAGTGGGACAAGATTACGATGGACTTTGTGATAGGTTTGCCTTTGACACCGAAAAAGAAAAATGTTGTGTGGGTCATTGTTGATAGATTGACGAAGTCAGCTCACTTTCTACCGGTACGTGTTGATTATTCGCTTGAGAAATTGGTTGAATTATACATTGCTAAAATTGTGAGATTACATGGAGTACATATATCTATTATATTGGATAGATATCTAAGGCCCACCTCGAAATTTTGGAAGAAGTTGCAGGGGGAGTTAGGTACAAAATTGAATTGTAGTACCGCATTTCACCCATAGATTGATAGTCAATCCAAGAGGGTAATACAAGTTCTTGAAGATAAGCTTCGGTGTTGTGATTTAGAGTTTGAGGGTAGTTGGGAAAAGTATCTACCTTTGGTAGAATTTTCCTACAAAAAGAGTTATCAGTCAAGTATACAGATGGTGCTGTATGAGGCATTGTATGGCCAAAAGTGCCAAACTCTATTATATTGGACTGAGTTGAGTGAGAGACAGATACATGGTGTTGATTTTGTTAGGGAGACCAAGGGAAAAGTGAAGATAAATTGAGATTGTTTGAAAGCTGCTTTCGACCGACAAAAGTCTTATGCTGATTTGAAAAGAAAAGAAATTGAATTTCAAGTTGGTGATAAAGTATTTTTGAAGGTGTCATCGTGGAAGAAGATATTGAGATTTGGCTGGAAAGGCAAATTAAGTCCATGTTTTATTAGGTCGTATGAGGTTACAGAAAGAATAGGACCAGTGGCATATCAGTTGGCTTTACTACCAAAATTGGAGAAGATACATAATGTGTTTCATGTGTGAATGTTACAACGGTATCGTTCTGATCCCTCGCATGTGATTCCTTCTACGGAGATTGAGATTCGGCCGGACATGACATATGAAGAGAAGCCAATTAAGATTTTGGCTCGAGAGGTTAAACAGTTAAGAAACAAAAATATAGCCTTGGTGAAAGTATTGTGGTAAAGGCATGGTGTGGAAGAGGCTACGTGGGAGTCAAAGGAGGCTATAAGGAAGTAGTACCCAAATCTATTTACCGGTAAAAATTTCAGGGACAAAAATCCCTAAAGGGGGAGAGTTGTAACAGCCCGAATTAGGGGCTAAATAGAATAGTGGTTTCAAAACCATGAATCCAAAGTCTAAAATATTTTTCCGATTAAGTTTTGATGTTTATTGGGTGTTTGAATAATTATGTGAAATTTTGGTGCATGAATTTTATTGTTTGTATGTCCAATTTGATAGGTTGAACTAAATTGCAATAGGTTAAAAATATGGGTTTTAATCCATAAAGGTAGTTGATTGAATTGATATTTTAAATTAGAGGTCCTTATATGGTAATTAAATGATTTTTACCTTATTTGGACAAAAATGCCCAAGGAAGGGTGGAATACTAAAGATTTTAATGAAGGGCATTTTGGTAATTACTTAATAAAAGAAATAAAAAGGGAAAATAAGGCAAAAAAATGTGTCCATACTCTTCTTCCCTTGGCCGAACCTAGCAAGAAGCCATAGTTGGGGTTTCTTTCAATTCCAAGCTTGATTGTAAATGATTTCTAGCCCTGTTTTTAATGTTCTTCATATTTTTGAAATCCTTGTAACTTGCTATAGTTATTTTTATCACTATTTCAAGCTAGGGTTGATGTTTAAAATTTTACCCATGAATGACATGCATGTATTTTGATGGCTAGTGGTAGAATATGAAAGTTTAAAGAGTGATGAACAACTTCTATTAGGAGTTTGTGGTGAAAATTGTAAAAAGGACTAAATTATAAAAGGTGAAATGTAGTCTGCATAAATTGTGAAATGATGGAAATTAGGGGCTACTTTATGAGGAAAAGTGTTTCAGCTAGGCTTGAAATGCATGAAAATTGAATGAAAACTATAAACCGAGCCTAAGGACTAAAGTGTAAAATTGAGAAAGTTAAGGGTCGAATTGCAGAATTTGCTATAGGAAGATTTTGGGTTGTTTGGAATAATATAGTGATTAAACAAGCTAAATGTGTCGTTATAGATCGGGAGATCGAGGAATCAACCTTGACCGAGGCAAGGGCAAGTTTCAGACTAAATTGTAAATTATCACATTTTGTTATCGAGGTAAGTTTATATGTAAGTAATACATCGATTTTAATTCCATAAATATAATTTATTGTATGCTATGGATAGTGTTGAATAACTTCTATGATTTGGTGGATTATGGAAATTCGGTGTTCCCGATTGGTCCTTCGGAAAGATGAAAGATACGTATAATGTGTACGAGATGCGACATGGTACTTAGGTCGCATGTGTTATACAGTGTTTATACCATGTGTACAAGAGAGCTATGAGATGATAATTTCATGAGTAGCTAGGTCACATGCGTAATACTGGGTGTATACCATCACGAGAGCTATGAGTTTAAGATAGCTAGGTCGCATGCATGTTATCGATGGTACATCATGTAGACACAAGAGCTATGTTATATGTAGCTAGGACGCATGTGTGATTCTGAGTGTTGGACACCATGTAGACACATGAACTACAGGATTTAATGGCTAGGTCACATGGGTGATACTGAGAGTTCACCATGTGTACACGAGAGCTGGATTATGTGTTGGTGGAGCTATGTGCTGAAACCACCGGGTATCGAAGGTTGTTTCGAAGGGTTCAATGGGAAAGCTTACTAAAAGAGATTTGTATGGTTAGGTGATGTGAAAGTGCAAGTGTATTTATGAGCCATTGAAAATGTAGGCCAGTGTATCTGTGTGCAGGGGCACATGTGAACTTAGGTTTATGTAAATGATGTGTTGGTATGTATATGATATTGGTAAGGTTTTTTGATAAGTTGATATGGGGTGATATAATTTTTGGTGATTAAGAGAGTTGGTATGATGTTAATTATTTGCATATAGACTTTCTAAGCTTCTTAAAGCTTATTAATTTCTTTGTTTTCCTTGTTCTATAGATTAGACAAGCCAGCTCGGAGATTGGGAAGCATCGAAGGATCACCCACACTATCCACAACATTCTTTTGGTATTGTAATATGTACGCTTTTGGACAATGGCACGTATAGGGACTTAGTGGTGTTGTAATTGTCATGTTGATTTGGCTATATTGTGGCAATTGTCTTTTGGTAAGTCATTTTAGGCCATGTGACTTGGCCAATATTGATATTGGTTTATTTATACATCTTTATGAGGTAATTCATGGAATACTTGGTGTGTTTGTGTGTGGATAAGTTGAAATGGATGACTGTTGGTGAAATGAGGTCATTCAGCTGCCTTAAAGTGTGTATGGTATGTGGTTTTAAAACTAGTAAAGGTTGTACGTATTTTTGGACAATGGATGGCTTGGAAAATAGCCTAACTTAGGGCCACACGGCTGGCCACCACGGCCATGTATGTAGGGCGTGTGAACTTTGCATGAAGTTTTCGAAGAATAAGGACGTTACACGGCCTAGTCACACGAGCGTGTCCTGTGGCCGTGTGACCAAAATTGCATGCTGACATCATAAACAAAATACCCCAGTTTTTCACATGGGAAGAGAGCATGGGCGTGTTGAGGCCGTGTGAAGGACACGGGCCAAGGACACGGTTGTGTGCTCGGCCGTGTGAAAACCCCTGTAGGTTTGAAATGAAAAATAATATTCCAATAATTCAACATGTGTAGGGGACACGGGCGTGTGTGACCACATGGCCTGCCCACATGGGCGTGCCCCTGTGTCACATGGGCGTGTGCCCTATTTTTTACCTAAGTTTCCAAAATTTTTCTAAGTTCTCAATTTGTTCCCGGACCACCCCTAACCTATGTTTTGGGCCCTATAGGCACATTTTAAGGATTGAATGATATATTAAGGAAAATTTTTAATTTGGAATAAAATTTTATGGCTCAACTTTGTATGATTGGTTGTGTTATCGTCTGGTAATGCCTCGTACTCAGTTCCGGCATTGAACTCTGGTAAGGAATGTTACACGGCCTCCAATACAAAATTTTTAAATCATTGTACATTTTGGTATTACCTGGATGAACTGATAAGCAACCACTATGTGCCTCGTGCAAAATTTTCTGAATCAACTCAGCATCTTTTGTAACACAAACTCTATCTCGGAACATCAAACAATCATCAGTCCCGATTTGAAAATCTGACTCACTCATCGATTTACACTGAGCTCTCTTGGCTTGCAAATCACTATCAATTTTCTGAGCTTCACATATTTGCTGAAGAAACATGGGTCTAGCTCTCAACTCTTCTAAAATTGAACCATCATCTGATATAGTCAACTGAGTATTCATAGCTCTCAAGAAAATCAATGACTTCCTACCCAAAGCATCGGTAACCACTTTTGCCTTTCACGAGTGATTGTCAATCACCAACTCATAGTCTTTTAATAGTTTGAGCCACCGTCGCTGCCGTAAATTCAAATCCTTTTGAGACATCAAGTACTTCAAGCTCTTGTGGTCGGTAAAGATACGACATTTCTCACCGTATAAATGATGATGCCAAAATTTCAAAGAAAAAACGATGGCAGCCAATTCCATGTCATGAGTCGGATAGTTCTTTTCATGCGGTTTTAGATGTCTCGAGGCATAAGCTACCACTTTGCCCTCTTACATCAATACACATCCAAGTCCATTGAAAGTCGCATCGCTATAAATCACATATTCTTTCCCGGACTCAGGCTACACTAGCACTAGTGCCTCAGTCAACATTGCCTTCAATTTCTCAAAACTTTGTTGAAACTTATCGGTCCATTCAAACTTAACATCCTTTTGCATCAACTTGGTCATGGGAGAAGCAATCATGGAAAATCCTTTAACAAAATGTTTGTAATAGTCGACTGAGCCTAGAAAGCTTCTAACCTCTGACGCATTCCTCGGTGTTTTCCATTCTACAGTGGCCGAAATCTTACTTGGGTCAACTCTAATACTATCACCCGAAACAATGTGGCCCAAAAATCCAACTACTCTAAGCCAAAATTCACTTTTACTAAATTTAGCATACAATTGCTTGTCTCTCAAAGTTTGCAAAACTATTTTCAAGTGTTCAACATGTTCAGCCTCATCACGAGAATAAATCAGTATATCATTAATAAAAATAACCACAAATTTATCCAAGTACGGTCGAAAAATAGGATTCATTAAATCCATAAATATAGTCGGAGCATTTGTAAGTCCAAAAGGCATAACGAGAAACTCATTATGTTCATACCTCATTCTAAACAGAGTTTTTGGCACATTTGAGTCTTTAACCCTCAATTGGTAGTAGCCGGATCTCAAATCTATTTTCGAAAACATTGTCGCTCCTTTCAACTGGTCGAACAAATCATCAATTCTCGGCAAATGATACTTATTCTTTATGGTCACCTTGTTGAGTTGTCAGTAGTCGATGCAAAGTCTCATGGATCTGTCTTTCTTCTTAACGAATAACACCAAAGACCCTACGGAGAAAAACTTGGTCTCATAAATCCCTTATCTGTCAACACTTGCAACTGAGTTTTTAGCTCTTTCAATTCAGTCGGAGCCATTCTATATGGAGCAATCGATATCGGAGCAGTTACCAGTACCAAATCAATAGCAAACTCAATTTCCCTGATGGGAGGTAAACCAGGAAACTCTTCTGAAAATACATTTAGAGTCACAAACTACCAACACTAATTGAATCTTCAATTCAGACACTAGTGTTCAATACATATGCAAGAAATGCTTCACAACCCTTTCTTATATTCCTCTGAGCAAACATAAACGAAATCATAACGGGTAGCTCATTGGATTTATCTAATTCAACCCGAAGAACCTCACCATTTTCACATTTCAATTCAATAATTTTCTGCCTACAATTCACCTTGGCATCATGCGATGTCAACCACCCCATACCCAAAATAGCATCAAACTCATTAAATGGCAACAACATTAAGTTAGACGGGAAACAATGACCTCGAATCATCAAACGATAATTCTTACAAATCTTATCAACTGGCACACTCTTTCCTAAAATGTTTGACACTTTAATCACAAACTCAGTAGACTCAACAGGTAAATTCATATTGGTTTCCAAGTTCATACAAGCATAAGAATATGTAGACCCAGGATCAATCAAAGTATTGGCATTAGTATCATAAAGAGAAAAGCTACCAGTGATCACATCAGGGGATGACGCATCTTCTAGAGCATGGATAGCATAAGTTCTCGCAGGCGCTCTAGCTTTTGATCTTGCAGCCGAATATTTAGGTACACCATTACTACTGGCTCCATCTTTCAAATTTCTCACTGGTCTCCCTCTAGCAATAGTGTTACTCAATTTAGCACTCTGAGTATTTTCTTTTTCAACTAATTCAGGACAATCCTTATTGAAATGATCTTGGGAGCCACATTTAAAATAAGCCCGGGTGATCATCCATCATCCATCGGGGTGTCACCTACCACAGTGTTGGCATTCAGACTTTTCAGATCTCACATTACCAACCCTTGCTATAGACGGAGTTCGAGCCTTAGAACCTGAATATTGCTTCTCACGATCTTTGCTAATGTTCCCGGCTGAAACATTCGAGCGAGTGTGCATATCCCTCGATTTGTTTGATGAAGACTGGAAAGACTTACTTATCTTTCTCGTTCTTGTATCTCTAGCATCAAGCTCAAGCCTTACACAATTCTTCTGCCTTGCAAGCTCGGTCGACTAACACAAAAAATTCCTTTAGCTCTAGAATTCCAACAAATAGTCTGATGTTTTCATTCAACTCATCCTCAAACCTCTTACACATAATAGCCTCTGTGGAAACACATTCCTGAGTGTACTTACTGAGTCTAACAAACTCTCGCTCATATATAGATATAGTCATTCAGCCTTGTTTCAACTCTAAGAATTCCTTTCGTTTCTAATCAATAGACCGTTAACTTACATACTTCTTTCGGAATTCCTATTGGAGAAATCCCAAGTGACTATTTCCCTTGGTTCCACTGATAATAAAGTTTTCTACCACTGATATCTCGAATCCCTCAAAAGTGATATAGCACACTTTAAACATTCTTTGGGTGTACATGAAAGCTCATTTAACACCCTGATATTGTTCTCTTGCCAGAACTCTACCCTCTCAGGGTCATCATCTACATTAGCCCTGAATTCTTAGCTCCGTACTTATGAATTTTATCAACTAGAGGCTTATTCAATCTTACCATCTCCACACCTTGGGAAGCTATAGGAATCGGTTGAGGAATGGTAGGTGGTGGAGAAGGTTGAATATTCGGGTTCGCCTGAATAAACTCTATATACGAATTGTTTATCATATAGAGAAAGGCTTCCTGAGCCTCTCCTCCATGACTAGTTGTCACATGTCTACTATCGTGTGGCGCGGTTCCTTGGGTGGGAGCTGGCGCATCACTTTCTACGTCATCCGCTACAGCTTGGTCGGGATCCATTTACTATATGAAAACACAGTTTAAAAACGTCAGGAACCATCACACTATCAAAATTTATACTCATGGCATGTATAGCTAGACTCTCAAACATGCTATGTTAGTCCGAGAAACGACTAAACCATAGCTCTAATACCACTAAATGTAACACCCCTTATCTGTATCCACATTAGAACAGGGTATGAGGCATTACCGGACTTAAACACAAACACACGTACATTTTTAGCCATAAAATTTTCATCCAATTTTAAAACTTTTCACATTCTTTCATATCGTCCCTAAAATGAGCCTACGAGGCCTAAAACATACTTTGGAAGCAATTTTGGACTTAACCAAGAGCTTCAAAACACTTAGAGAATTTTTTATCAAAACAGAGTCACATGCCCGTGTGACTTGGGACACTCTCGTGTGGGTAGGTCGTGTGGTCACACGGCTATTTACCAAGCCATTTTCCACCCTGAATATAACACCCCTAACCTGTATCTATCGCAGACTAGTGTTAAAGGTATTACCAAATAGATCAGAACTTTAACAGACATTTTACAATAATTCATCTCAAAACATTATCAAAAGTAATCATATAGTCCCTTATGAAGATCTTCATGACCTTAAACATGCATTATAAGTAGGTCGGGACTAAACTGATAACATTTGAAACTTTTAGGAAACTTAAGAAATTTTCCATATAAAACAAGGCACACGCCCGTGTGGCTAGGCTGTGTACCTCCCACGATCGTGCCTCACATTTTTCCCTAGCCTGTGTACAATATTGACTAAGTCACACGGTCACTAGACACACCCCTGTGTCAATCCCGTGTGCTACACTGAATAAGCCACAGAGTCACCAGACACGCCCGTGTGTCTAGCCCGTGTGCTATATTGACCAACTTGGCCATAAAACAGGGGACACACGGTCGAGTCACACGCCCGTGTGCTATGACCGTGTGACACAAAATAGGCCATTTGAAAAACCAATTTTGCCACCCTAATTGGGTCATTTCTACAAGCCAAAAGCAATACATTTTATGCAACCATTTCACATCCAAAATACAACCAAAACATAACTCAAGTCATCATCATCTAATTCATACTCATTGTCCAACTCAAATCATACCAAAATCTCAAGCCAAAAACATATCAATGCTACATTCATTTCTATAACAAAATCTACCAAAATCTCATTCAATGCTTATGCCAAAATGACCATTACTCATAAGTCCATACATGCATCACTTATAACTTACTAAAACAAGCATATTCATAACCATTTGTTAGCCACATCTCATGGCATAAGTTATAAACATTTCAAAACATAACCCAAAGACATCTAACCTATCCATGCCATATTTTAACATATTCACTTACAAAATATACCAAATAAAGATTGATAGTATGGTGATGATCCTTGACGATCCCTGAGCTTTTGATAGCTTCGATAACTATAAAATAGAGTAAATAAACACAAAGTAAGCTACAAAGAGCTTAGTAAGCCATATACGAAAAAATTCATAACATAGTACAATTTTAAACCATTATAAACATATGATCTATTGCATGACATAAACACAAGTTATATTTCTCATTTATCTCAACTAATCAAATTCATTTAATCAAATTCACATATCATATTCATGTAGCTCACATATCCAATAATCATATACATACATTCCTCTTATTCTCCAAATTTCATATACATTCATACATACTGGAGTTCAGATAGTACAATTTTAAACCATTATAAACATATGATCTATTGCATGACATAAACACAAGTTATATTTCTCATTTATCTCAACTAATCAAATTCATTTAATCAAATTCACATATCATATTCATGTAGCTCACATATCCAATAATCATATACATACATTCCTCTTATTCTCCAAATTTCATATACATTCATACATACTGGAGTTCAGATGCTCATTCGTATACTCATTCACTTTCTCAGAGTGCCCGTTGAACCATTCGGAATCAATAAGGATACGCAAAAAACTCAAAAGATCATACAATGCCAACGTCCCAGACGTGGTCTTACATGTAATCACATATCAATGCCACTGTCCTAGACAGGGTCTTACACGAATCAAATACGATGCCGATGTCCCAGAAATGGTCTTATACGTAAATCTCAGATCAATGCCAACATCCTAGATGTGGTCTTACACATAAACAGATATCGGATCCTATGTCATGACATATGTATCCTAACTATTCCTTAGGTTCGGACGGGGCTTTTCAAACTTGATCACATGCTCAGAACTTATTTCAGATTTCACATATTCAGCTCTCATAGCCATATAGCACAATTCAATCAACATAATAACATACATAATTCAATTTAACATAATTATTTGTATAATGACTTACCTCGTACGAATTCGGATGATTACGAATAGCTATTCAACTAATTTTGATTTTCCCTGATCTAATTCCGTTCTCTTTGGTTCTTGATCTATATAAGTTCAAATTAAGCTATTTTATTCAGCAACTCGTCCAATTCAATCCAAAAACTCATAATTAGGGCATTTTACAAATTAGCCCTCACATTTGCACACTTTGACAATTTAGTCCATTTTTCAAAAAATCACAAATATTCCAAATTCACCAAGACTATGGCTTGACTGAATGTACATGTAGGTCATACCAACTCATACATTTCATTTATTTTACAAATTAGTCCTCTAAAATTTTCATTTTCACAATTTAGCCCAATAATTCAAATTCATCAAGAACTCAAATACAAAACTTATAATCAACTATCAAGCTTTCATAATTTATACAAAAACATCAAAAAACTCATGATATCACCAATGACATCTCACAAAATCTTCAACAGAAACAGAAATTAAGACATGGGCTTTGTAGTATACGAAGAAACGATTACAAAAACTAGAAATTATAGAAAACAAAAGAAAATTCATACCTTAATTGAGCAAATTTCTAGCCGAAACCTAAAGAACACTCTTCCCTCTTTTATTTTGAAATATTCAGCCAAGTTAAAGAAAAATATGCATGTCTTTTATGCCTTTATTTTATTATAAACACATTAATAATAAATTACCACTTTTAGCCTTAATTAAACTAACAACTAAAACATATCATCAAGGCTATAAATGTCCACTACTCATTCAAATGGTTTACCATTTAAGGCCATCATTTAATAAGCCACATTGAAATTAACACTAAATCAATTTTTTAGCCACTTTTACTTTTTATGCGATTTAATCTTTTTTCATAATTCAGCACAGAAATAGACAAATCAAATCATAGAAATTTCACATATATAAATTCACATATCAAGGACACAAAAAATAGTATAAAAATATTTTTCAGACTCGTATATGTGGTCCCGAAACAACTATTCCGACTAGGGTCTAAACCGGGCTGTTACACTGAAACATAAACACATTCATACCAATTTCAACAACACATAGCAAGGCATAATTATACAACCAAATATTCATAAATTAAGACATCCACACATCAAATGCATATCACATTCATCACACATACACATCGCACATTACTCAACTTAATCATGCAAGCTTGCACCTTCTTAACCACATTAACATGTGAAGTTTAGACATAACTAATATTGGCCAATTCCCAATGGGCTTATACAAAATGAACTATCGACATTAGTAGCCAATATTTTTGGCTAAAACAATCACAACACATAACAAAATGAATAAGTCACCTATACATGCCATAATCTCAAATGTTAAAATCAAAATACCAAAATAATTGTTGATACTGTGTATGGAACCCCGTTGATCTCCAGACTTCGAGCTAACTGGACAACTCTATAGGGAAAAGAGAAAAGAAAGGGAGTAAGCCGCATAGCTTATGTAACACCCCTAGCTCGTTACTGTTACCGAAATAGGTAGGGACGTTACCAGATATTCAGAACAGATTAGAACAGAATATTCAGAGATCATAACAAAATCCAAACATAAAGTCCCTTTTTGAAAGTCCACTAGACCTCAAACATGCATTGAGACAGGGTTGGGACTAAATTGAATGCAATCATAAACTTCAGAACATATATAAAATTTTCCAACTTAACTAAGTCACACACACCCGTGTGACCAGGCCGGGTGCCTCGCACGAGACTCAGGCACGCTCGTGCACCCGAGCAGTGCTAAAATAGAGTAGGCATACTGACTTTTTGCCACGGCCACGAGACACGCCTGTGTGTCTTGGCCGTGTGGGTTTTATACCTAATACTGGAAAAATGGCCTTAAGGCATGCCCGTGTGCCTTAGCCGTGTGGCACTAAGCAGACTTGGTTTAAGTCATACTTCTCACCCATTAAAGGGTCATATCTACAAGCCAAATTCATACCACAAAGATACCATAATTACAACCACATTGAACGCCTAAAACATACTTCAACATGGTCAAACCATTCACATACATACTTAATTTCAAATCTCACACCAAGCAATACCATGACTTAACCAAAATCAAGACTAAACATGATGTACTTAGCTTATTCATACCATATCCAATTCTTACCATTCATCACATTGATAAGATTCATGAAAATCAAAACATACAAATTCATATAGCCATTATAAGTTACTTAAATTGGCATCACAAGTTATATACCAAAAGCAAACACAATCATTTGTTATCTAACTCTCATGGCCTTACAACTAAACATATCCAAGCTTAATATATAAACACTCTAGCCTATACATGCCATACTTAAGCTTTGTACATTCAAAAGGTACCAAAATTAAGCTCGATTGTGTGGTGAAGATCCTTGACTATCCTTAAGCCTTCAACAGCTATGATATCTGTAAAACAGTTGAAAGAATAAACAGAGTAAGCTACTAAGAGCTTAGTAAGCCAAATACAAACATATGCAATTCATGAACAACATGTGATAACCATTTCGTGTAATTAACTTAAAAGTCAGATTTACTCATTTGTAACAGAATTATATTTCACAGTAGTGTCTTTCATACATAGAAATTCGATACAGAACAGACGTACCTGAGTTAGACATATAAAGTATGCATATTTCCTTTCGCAAAATTTCTATTTATATCTTTCAGAAATGTTACAGAGATCATATAGGCCTTATAAAATGCCAACGTTCCCGACGTGGTCTTACATGTCATTTAATATCGATGCCACTGTCCCAGACATGGTCTTACACGAAACATTTACGATGCCAGTGTCCCAGACACGGTCTTACATGCAATTCTCTAGTCAATGCCTACGTCCCGGATGAGGTCTTACGTGATACCATTTTACCATTTCTCATTCGTAATTGACTTGGAACACTAATTCAGGCTCTTATGGCTATCCAAAAACAATTTATAAGCAAGAAATTTATAACGGACATCAATATGATGCATATTTGTATTTTGACTTACCTCGTACGGATTTAACGGATTTGAGCCGACTATTCAACGATTTTGGACTTTCCTCGATCTAAGTCAGATTTTCTTTGTTCTTGATCTAAACAAATCTAGAGTCAATCATTCAATCAACCATTTCATTCAATTCAATCCACAAACACTCAATCAGTGCAATTTGTAATTTAGCCCTCACAATTTCAAACGTTAACAAATTAGTCCCCAATATAAAAATCATCAAATTCAATAGATTTTTAACCACATTTAAACATAGCCAACTTTCAATAATAATTATATAAGCCTATATAACACATTTATTTCACAATTTAGTCTTCCCAAAGTCTCATTTTCACAAATTAGCTCACATAGCTCAATTTCATCAAAAATTCATGGCAAGACATGTTTATTCAACACCTATCCATCATTATTCATTCAATTTCATCACAAAGCTTCAAATACCATCAACGACATTTTTCATAAACTTCATCAAAAATAGAAATTGAGACATGGACATGAAAGAATATGAAGCAACGATCACAGAAACATAGAAATTATAAAAAATGGATGAAAAACACATACCAAATTAGCCAAAGCAAGTGCCGAACCCTAGCTTGCTTTTATCCTTCTCTCTTTGTTTGATTTTTGGTGGAAGAAAACATAAAATGAACTAATTTTTCACTTTGTTTTGTTTAATAAACATTAATAAAACAATTACCAATTTATCCCTCATTTAAAACCATAATAAAACACATACTTTAAGGTCATTTATGACCATTTAAACCTTCAATGGTTTAATTACTCAATAAGGCCATAATTATTAAAAGCCATTCCAAAAGCATATATGCAAATGTGACATGCTAATTTTATTACATATGCATTTTAATCCTTTTTCAAAATTAAGCACAGAAAAGGTCAAATAATTCACAGAAATTTCACAGATGCAGATTCATATAACACAGACACATAAAATAATATCAGAACATTTTCCAAACTCGGATTTATGGTTCCGAAACCACTTTGCGACTAGAGTCCAAATTGGGCTGTTACAGCTTAGTAAGTTTATACGCAAATAATGGACGTTTCAAACATATAAAACATAAAATTAATATGAAAGAATTTGCATAATGCACACTACGGATTTATGTTCACAACTTACTCATTTCAACCTTAACAAAGGTCCAATATACACATCAATTGCATTGTTTACGAATTTCACACTCATTCCTGCATTAGCTCATAACACAACCATTTCCACTTGCTTTCACACTATGCCATATCATTTAACTACCCATTGAACCACTTGGAATACTAAAGGATACTTGGAAGTATTGTACATATGTGCCACACTTATTTCTAGCCAAAGCTACTACTTATCACATATCACTTAAGAGCTCACCCTCGAGCTAATCACGATCCTGCTCACACAAGCTGACGGTCATAATGTAACACTCCTTACCTGTATTTGACGCCGGAACTAGGTACAAGGCATTGCAGGACTTAATCATTCTTGAACATCTTAACTCGAGCCATAAATTTTTTTTCCAATTTAAAACTTTTCAATCATTCTCTTAATGTCTTATCATGGGCCTACGAGGCCTAAAACATACTTCGGAATGGTTTAGGACTGAATCAAAAGCCTAACAACACTTCAAAAATTTTTGCTCAAAACAGGGTCACAAACCCGTGTGAGATGGGACACACTCGTGTAGGCAAGTAGTGTGGTCGCACACACCCATATCCCTAGCCTGTGTGGAAATTATTTTTCAATTCGAACCTATAAGGGTTTTCACATGGCCGAGCACAGGCCCTTACCCTAGACTGTGTCCTTCACACGGCTGCACACGAGCCCATGTCTCTACCCGTGTGCAAAAACCAGACATTTTGTTTATGACGTCAGTGCAATTTAGGTCGCACGGCCTAGCCACACGCCCGTGTGCTGGCCCGTGTGACGTACTCAATTTTTCATAAATTGGATACAGGGGACACACGGCCTAACTACACACCCATGGGGCAGACTGTGTGTCATACACGGCCTAGACACAAACCCGTGTGTCTACCCGTGTGGATAAATATAGGCTATTTTCCAAGCCTTTTCCCACCCTGAAACTTAACCAAACACAAGGTCCATTTCAATATCACATATCATGGCATAAATGTACATACAAACATCCTCAAACTTGACATTCAAACTATAATCTAATGCTACATTCATCATGCATAAACTTCATGCATTCACATTCAAAATTTGCAAGTTTACTCATTCATAAACTTCATTCTCATTGAATAATGATACCTAACTAGTATTTGCCAAATTCAATTAGCCATTTACAAAAGCAATGAATATCAACAATAGCCAACACAATGGCCACCCAATATGACACATAACAAAATATGCCAAGCTCCTATACATACCATACCTAAAAGACTCAAACTTAACTTTACCCAAAAGAATAGTTTGATAGTATGATACGAGCTCCGACTTGCTTCGATCCTTGACTAGCTTGGCAAATCTATAGGGAAAGGGAAAAGAAAGGGGAGTAAGCATAAATGCTTAGTAAGTTGCATGAAATAAATAACAACATAAAACATGGAATATCATCCAAATGATACATCATAAATAATCTCATACTTATCATGAATTTTAATGCAACTTACTCAAGCTCTTTCTTATCGACATATTCATTTCATTTCGTTTTCTTTTCTCGTGAATTACTCATGTGCATGTGTATCACTCATCACATAACTTTAGTTTTTCTCGATATATTCATCAACTTAAATACCTTTCCCATTAAATTACTTGGAATACCGAAGGATACTCAAAATGTCATTCTCATGGTAAGATGCCAATGCCATATCCTAGATATCGTCTTACATGGGATCACATGTTGATGCCGAAGCCATATCCCAGATATGGTCTTACACGGGTTCTCATATCAATGTTGATGCCATAACCCAGACATTGTCTTACATGAGATCGTAAACTGATACCGATGCCATGTCCCAGATATGGTCTTATACGGGCTCACTCTTAGATGCCAACGCCATGTCCCAGGCATGGTCTTACAAGGGATCTAAATCTCGTCTTGGTCCCAACGCCATGTCCTAGACATGGTCTTATACGAGACCACATGTCGATGCCAATGCCATGTCCAAGATATAGTCTTACACAGGACTTAATAAATCTCGTGTCATGACTGCGGTATCATTCATATCCTTAAAATTTAATTGGGATTTCTCTAGAATAACTTCATCATTTCTTTATAAAAATCACATCAATAAATCTCATGGGAATGTCATAAATTTCATACAATGTCATAACATTATTTTCATAATACATAATACTAATTTATCACATATAGCTTACCTCGGATCCAAAATGCGGGTGAATATGCAATTTAATTTTGATCTATAATGACAAATTAAGCTTACTTAATAATCACATTGGCCAAATAGCCCAAAATTCATACTTTGACAAAATTTATAATTTTGCTCCTAAACTTTTACCTATTTACGAAATGGTCCCTAGGCTCATATAATGAAATGTACTAAATTCCTTGGTTACACAAGCCTAGCCGAACCCATTATGCACTCATAACAGCCCACATTTCTCATCAATTCAAACTTTTACCACCACTTTTACAATCTTTATAATTTGGTCATTTTTATGAATTTCTATAGAAAATCACTTAGAGAAAGATGTTTATTACCCATCTAACTTTCATATTCTTTCATTAGACAACAAAATACATGCATGTCATGCATGGGTATATTTTTGAACATGAACCCTAGCTTAAAATAGTGGTAAAAATAGCTAGGTCAAGTTACGAGGATTTCAAAAATACGAAGAACATGAAAAACAGGGCTAGAATACACTTACATGTGAGCTTGAAAATGTCAAAAACCCTAGCTATGGAGAGCCCTCAAGTTTCGGTACATGCATGGAGAAGATGAGCACATTTTTTACTTACTTTTCCCTTTTTATTTCATTAATTATCCAAATGACCAAAATGCCCTTATGACCTATCTTTAAAATTTTTCCCATCCTTGGGTATTTTTGTCCATCATGCTATAAAATGGTCTATTTTCTAAATAAGGACCTCTAATAATTTTTCTAATGCTATTTCATCCTTAATTCGTCTAGAAACTCATATTTTGTAATTTTTGCAATTTAGTCCTAAAGAACAAATTAATCACTTATTCTTAAAATTTCTTCATGAAATTTTCACACAATCCTGCAGTCACATCATAAACCTTAAAATAATCATAAAACATATATTTTAATATCGAATTTTTGGTCTCCCAACCACTATTCTGACTAGGCCCTAATGCGGGCTATTACAATTCTCCTCCTTATGGATTTTCGTCCCTAAAAATCTTACTGGTGAATAGGTTTGGGTATTGGCTTCTCACTACTTCCTCAAGCTCCCATGTAGCCTCTTCTACCCCATGTCTTTGCCACAACACCTTAACAAGTGCTGTACTTTTATTCCTTAACTGCTTGACTTCTCGAGCCAAAATCTTAATTGACTCTTCACCATAGGTCATGTCCGGTTGGATCTCAACCTCTGTTGACATAATCACATGAGAAGGGTTTGATCAGTTGCGCCACAACATAGACATGTGAAATACATCATGAATCATTTCCAATTCAGACACAAAGTTAGCCAAGAAGCTACCAGTCCTATCCTTTTCGTGATCTCGTATAACCCGATAAAACACGAACTTAGTTTGCCTTTTCAGCCAAATCTAAAAAATTTCTTCCACGAAGACACTTTCAAGAACACTTTATCCCTGACTTGAAACTCAATCTCTTTTTGTTTCAAATTAGCATACGACTTTTGTCTATCAGAAGCAGTTTTCAAATAGTCTCAAATCACTTTTACTTTCTCTTTGGTTTCCTTGACAAAATCAACCCCGTCTATCTAATTTTCCTTGAGTTCAGTCCAATATAAGGGCGTTTGGCACTTACGCCCATATAATACCTCATAAGGCGCCATTTCCAAACTTGACTGAAAATTGTTGTTGTAGGCAAATTTGACCAAAGGTAGGTACTTTTTCCAACTACCTTGGAATTCCAATACACAACATCTGAGCATACTTCAAGTACCTGTATCACTTTCTCCGAGTGACCGTCGATCTGTGGATGGAAAGCGGTACTAAAGTTTAACTTCATACCTAAAGCTTCTTGTAACTTCTTCCAAAATCGTGACGTGAATCTCGGATCTCTATCCAAAATGATTGATAATGGTACTCTGTGCAATCTCAAAATCTCAGTAACATATATGTCAGCCAACTTGTCAAGTGACTAGTTCATGTGTACTGGTATAAAATGAGTTGACTTCATTAACTTATCAACCACAACCCAAACGAGATCTTTCTTTTTCGGTGTCCATGGCAAACCCGTCACGAAGTCCTTGGTAATATAGTCCTATTTCCACTCGGGAACCATGATAGGCTATAATAAACCAGAAGGTACTTGGTGTTCTGTTATCACCTACTGACAAATCAAGCATCTCGATACAAACTCAGAGATATCTCTTTTCATGTTTGGCCACCAATACCATTTCTTCAAATCATTATACATCTTAGTGCTATTGGGGTGAATAGACATACGACTACTATGTGCCTTATGTAAAAATCTCTGAATGAGCTCATCATATTTTTGTACACACATTCTGTTTCTGAACATTATGCAACCATCGGAATCAATCTAAAAATTTGAGTCGATACCTGATTCACATTGAGCCTTCTTGGCTAGCAAATCACTGTTACTTGATTGAGCTTCATGAATCTCTTGAATAAACATCGGTCTAGCTCTCATTTCTGTTAAAACTGAACCATCTTCAGTTATGGCCAACTACGCATTCATGGCTCACAAAGTGAATAAGGATTTCCTACTCAAAGTATCGCCGATTATATTCGCCTTTGTGACAGCCTTATTTTTGACCCTAGTCGGAAAGTGGTTTCGGAACCGCTAAACCGAATTTTTTTTATATATATATTGTCATGTCTAGTAGATGTGCAAATTCATGTGTGAAATTGAATGTTTTGATTTTTGCAAAATTTTCATGTGTTTTAAAGTCAAGGACCTAGATGGAAAACATAAATTTAGGTGTGGCCGATTTTAAAAGGGGCAAAAATCATAGTATTGTTAAATGTATGGATTTGCATGTCAAATAATCCTATTTGAGGTGAGTGGCCGGCCATGATGTGATATGTGGCACTAAGCATGAATTTTTTTGATTATTTTATGTGCATTAAATTTTAATTTATGTAGTTAATAATATAGGAAATAAAATTTAAAGAAAAGAATTTTTGTTCACTCTTTCCTTTCTTTAGCCGAAAATATTGATGAAGGAAAAGGGAAGAACATCCCTAAAGCTTTCGGCATCTTCTTTGATTTCTCTTAGGTAAGTTTTAAATGTTATTTTGAGTAAAAGTTGTGATTTTAGACTCATTCCTTTGTCTTTACTATTACCCATGTGAAAATTTTGAGTTTGGTGGTATATGTACAATCGGCCATATGAATGAATTTTTGAATTTTGGGTTGTCTTCATGCTTTGAGTGTAATGAGTATTGTTGAAGTTTAGGTAGATGAATTTAGCTTAGAGGGATGTTATTTTAGTATTAGGAAATTTGATCAAGACGAATTAAGGTGATAAGTTGAATTTGGAGTTAGGCAATGCATTAGAACATTCGGCCATATCCTTTTTGCATAAATAAAATGTTCTTTGAATGATGTTTTAAATTCAAGGTATGAAATGATGAATGAGCTTGAAAATTTAAATTAGATATATGTGTGTTGTTGGATAGCTTTCGGTTCTTGAGTTTATGAATTTAGATTTGGAAGGAGAAACCAAGTTTAGCTCAAATTCTTAAATTGAATCTTTGGCTTTGTGGCATTAAGTTATTTTTGAATATTGTTCTATTCTAGATTAAAACAATTAGTAAATAAGTCTAAGCACTTGCATATATGTTTGTCAAACCTAATAATGGTTAATGACTTGAGCATTGGTTGAATATTGTTTTGTTAATGAAAAGATTTAGAAAGGGTACCTACGAGTATACCTACTTTTATTTCTAAGAAACCTATGGATGGTTATTCGATTTTGAAGATTAAATGATGAATTTGATTTATAAAATTTTTAAGTATGAGTAATGGTGTAATGAGGATCAAAATGTTTAGTCAAATAGTTGTTACTTATACGGTTGAATGTGCGTGAGTTAAGAAGTTGGATTTTTGAATTAAAGTTGGTAAATTTTGTTAAGGGTGATTTTAAAGATATTGAACATTCGGTCAAGGTAGCATTGGGCTAACTATATGATGTTTGGTGTTTTGAATTGAAAATATAAATGTGTTATTCAATTCATATGGACCGAATGAATTGGTAAGTAAAACTAAATGTGAATTATGTGTATTAATTAAAGATACGTATATTTAGTCTTATAATGGCTTTGTGACCTTGAAATGGAATGATGACTTGATTAAGAATATATGTGAATTATTGGCATTACGTGAGCATTATTCCATATGTTTTGAAAGAGCAATATTATGGTCGGTTTTGATAATTGCAGGATGCACTAGTAATTAGTTAAAATTTATTTCTCTTAGCTCAAGAGCCTAGAGGAGCACTTCCAGATAAAGGAAAGGCTAAGGTGGTGGAACATTGAGAACCTTAATTAGTCAACAACAAATCGAGGTAAGTTTTAGGTATTGAGAACCTTATATGTAATTAAAATTGATAGACACTATGTGATATAATTGCTCGAACGAACAATTCAATATAATTCGTGGTTTATGGCCAATATACTAATTTAGTGAAATAAAGTTAGAATCGAATGATTACTAAACACTTGAAGGTTTTAGAAATTTTAAGACAATAGATTTGCCTAGATGCTCTTTTGCCGAATAGGTAGAAGGGGTTTTATACCATATGATTTTATGTAATTGGTTGAATGAATAGTATCTAGTACCAAGAGGTATGATGTAATCTATATAATGGATCTGAATATGCATATTTTATGTATCTGTGTTTATCCGGGTTAAATCTCGAAGAGCCTAAAGGCTAAAGTTATTCCGGGCTAAGCCTGAAGGGCATTCGTGCCAGTGGTTTATCCGGGTTAAATCCCGAAGAGCCTAAAGGCTAAAGTTATTCCGGGCTAAGCCTGAAGGGCATTCGTGCCAGTGGTTTATCCGGGTTAAATCCCGAAGAGCCTAAAGGCTAAAGTTATTCCGGGCTAAGCCTGAAGGGCATTCGTGCCAGTGGTTTATCCGGGTTAAATCCCGAAGAGCCTAAAGGCTAAAGTTATTCCGGGCTAAGCCTGAAGGGCATTCGTGCCAGTGGTTTATCCGGGTTAAATCCCGAAGAGCCTAAAGGCTAAAGTTATTCCGAGCTAAGCCTGAAAGTAAGTATGCTGGTATTATGAATTATGATCTTAGCAAAGGTAAGATTGAGCGTATTGCTTAAATATCCAGGTACGTATTAGGTGTTAATTAAGGACTCGATTCTGTTTAAAGTACGGTACATAATTCGAGTACAACTGAATTTGTTATATTTGACCATATACTAAAGTACATCGTTATACATTCTAATATAGTTATTTCCCTCTCTTACTGTTCAAGGTTCAAATCGGATTAGATAAATACCAAAAGATCTATGTTTTAGTTCGATAATGAGTTTTTATTGACTTAAAACTTACTAAGCTTATGTTTGCTTACTTTGTTGCTTTAACTCTCTGTTTTGTAGATCACGTTCGATAGCTACGGTTTCAGGAATTTCGGGCTGAAGTCATCCGCACTATCAAAAATCGTCCTTGGGTATTTTTGAAACTAAACTTTGTGAATGGCATGTATAGACTAGACATGTGGTAGCTATATGAGTTTGAGTTTTGAAGTTGTAATTAAATTAGCCATGCGAAAATGGCTAAACCGAACGTCTTATGTCTATGTCCATGTTTTTAAATTTGGTTGCATGATATGGATTGGTAATTAAGTCATGTGTTTTGTAAATATGTTTGAAGTAGCGTATAGCTTATATACATATAAGTGTGATCGGCCTAGGTGTTTGATTGATGAAATTGATTAAGTGTCGTTATTTCTTTTGCTACCATTAGAGTGATAGTTGCCTCTGATCGTCGAATCTATTCGTGAAGGTCGGGTAATGTCTCTTAACCCTCCGGTAACCGGGACGGGTTTAGGGGTGTTACATTTTATTTGGTATCAGAGCCAGGTTTAGTCGATTCTCGGACTACCGTAGTAAGTATGAGTCTAGCTATACATGCCATTTGATATTAAGGTGATAGTGTGATGACTTCTAACATCTAAAATATGATTTTTGGTATAGAATGGATCCCGAACCTGACCGAGCTTTAGCGGACGATGTGGAGAGTGTAGCGCCTGCTCCTGCGCAAGGGACAGCGCCACCTGACTCTCAGCCGAACGTCAGTCATCAAGATGATGACACTAGGCAAGCCTTTTACGCGATGATGAGTGACTGGTTCGCTCAATTCATGAGATCAAACCCGACTGTTCCGCAACCTCCGCCCCCGAATACTCCACTCCCAACTTATATGGCCCCTCCGGTAACTGATCCAGTGAGGTCGGGTAAACCCCCAGTTGACAAAGTCTAAAAATATGGGGCCGAAGAATTTCGAGCTACTTCCAGTGACGATGCCGAGCGAGCCGAGTTTTGGCTCGATAACACCATCCGAGTGTTCGACGAGCTATCCTGTACGCCTGAAGAATGTTTAAAATGTGCTGTGTCTCTGTTACGCGACTCTGCATATTATTGGTGGAACACTCTAGTCTCTATCGTTCCCAAAGAGCAGATTACTTGGGAATTTTTCCAGATCGAGTTTCGTAAGAAATATATCAGCCAGAGATTCATCGATCAAAAAAGGAAGGAATTCCTTGAACTTAAACAAGGTCAAATGTCAATGGCCGAATACGAAAGAGAGTTCGTGCGTCTCAGCCGCTATGCTCGTGAATGTGTACCCTCCGAGACCATCATGTGTAAGCGTTTTGAGGATGGATTAAACGAAGATATCAAACTACTGGTAGGAATTCTGGAAATTAAGGAGTTTGTCGTGTTAGTGGAACGAGCCTGTAAAGCTGAAGAGCTCAGTGATGCGAAAAGGAAAGCGGAAGGTGGAGATAGAGAGTTTCGTAAGAGATCTGCGGGGAAATTTGTTCAACCATCATCCAAAAAGACTAGAGATGACATGGGCCGATCAAAACACACATCGAGTTTTCCTAGATATGAGCGTCCTCGACCTCCCACGAGTTCGCGAACCACCTCCGTAGCCAGTGTTGGAAATGAACGTCGGGATAGGCTGGATTGCAATTATTGCGGTAAATGGCACCCGGGGAGTTGTAGGCATCGTGACCGTTCTTGTTTTAGATGTGGATCTGCCGATCACTTTATTAAGGATTGTCTGAGAAATGATGAACGCACTCCCGATCCGACTCAGAGACTTAGTGGCACGGCTTCGAGGGGTAGACCACCGCGACGTGGAGGAAATACGGGAGCTAGTCAGAGGGGGACTAGAGACACTGCGGTTAGATTCGAGGCTCGTGCGCCTGCCAGAGCGTATGCTATCCGTGCCCGTGAGGAAGCTTCTTCTCCGGATGTTATTACTGGTACTTTCACACTCTTTAACACTGATGTTATTGCTTTGATTGATCCTGGCTCAACCCATTCATATGTGTGTGAAACTTTAGTCTTCAGTAAGACTCTTCCTGTTGAGTCTACTGAATTCGTAATTCGAGTGTCGAACCCTTTGGGTCGTTGTGTTCTGGTTGATAAAGTATGCAAGAAATGTCCGTTAATGGTTCAAGATTTCTGTTTTCCGGCTGACTTGATGCTTCTACCATTCGACGAATTTGACATTATTCTCGGAATGGACTGGTTGACCGTTCATGACGCGATAGTAAATTGTAGGCGAAAAACTATCGATTTGCGATGTTCGAATAATGAAATAATTCGAATTGAATCCATTGATCTAAGTGGGCCGCCAGTCATAATTACGACCATGTCAACTCGGAAGTATATGAGGAAAGGCTATGAAGCGTATTTGGCTTATGTGATAGATAACAAAGTTTCTGACCGAAAACTTGAGACGGTGCCCGTAGTCTGCGAGTTTTCAGATGTATTTCCTGAAGAATTACCTGGATTACCGCCGGTAAGGGAGGTCGAGTTCGGTATAGAGTTGGTTCCAGGTACGACGCCGATTTCGATTGCCCCGTATCGTATGGCACCTACCGAATTGAAGGAATTAAAATCTCAGCTGCTAGAGTTGACAGACAGGGGTTTTGCACGACCTAGTTTTTCGCCTTGGGGCGCGCCAGTTTTGTTTGTGAAAAAGAAAGACGGAACTATGAGAATGTGCATCGACTACCGACAGTTAAATAAAGCTACTGTAAAGAATAAGTATCCGTTACCCCGAATTGACGACTTGTTCGATTAGTTGAAAGGAGCTTCAGTGTTTTCTAAGATTGACCTGCGATCCGGTTATTATCAGCTAAGGGTTAGAGATTCCGACGTGCCGAAGACAGCATTTAGAACAAGGTACGGACTCTACGAATTCTTAGTGATGCCGTTTGGGCTCACTAATGCCCCGGCAGTCTTCATGGATTTGATGAATCGTGTGTTTAGGCCGTTTTTGGACCGTTTTGTAGTAGTGTTCATCGATGATATTTTGATCTATTCTCATGATGAGTCAGAGCATGCCGAGCATTTAAGGCTAGTACTTCAGACTTTGCGGGATAACCAATTGTATGCGAAGTTCAGCAAGTGCGAATTTTGGTTGCGTGAAGTCGGCTTCTTGGGCCTTATAGTATCTGCTTCGGGCATTCGAGTTGATCCGAACAAAATTACAGCTATTCTCGACTGGAAACCCCCTAAAAACATTTCTGAAGTTCGAAGCTTTTTAGGACTCGCCGGTTATTACCGACGATTTGTCAAAGGCTTTTCAATGATTGCGACTCCTTTGACAAGGTTGCTGCAAAAAGATGTCAAGTTCGAATGGTCGGATAAGTGTCAGCAAAGTTTTGATCGGCTGAAAACTCTTTTAACGGAGGCTCCGGTGTTAGTTCAACCAGAAACTGACAAAGAGTTCGTGGTTTATAGCGATGCATCTTTAAACGGTTTAGGCTGCGTTTTGATGCAAGACGGTCGGGTTATTGCTTATGCTTCAAGGCAATTGAAGCCTCACGAATGAAATTATCCGACTCATGACCTTGAACTAGCCGCTATCGTTTTTGCCTTGAAGATTTGGCGACATTATCTGTTCGGTGAGAAATGTCACATCTTCTCTGATCACAAAAGCCTCAAATATTTGATGACTCAAAAAGATTTGAATTTGAGACAAAGGCGGTGGCTAGAATTGATAAAAGACTATGAGCTTGTTATTGATTATCACCCGAGGAAAGCTAATGTAGTTACAGACGCTCTTAGCCGAAAATCTTTATTTTCCTTACGAGCTATGAACGTGGAGCTAGCCATGTCAGGAGATGATGGGTTGATTGCCGAATTAGTAGCAAGACCTGTACTACTTCAACAGATTTGTGAGGCTCAGAAAGCCGATGATGAATTAGTTGCCAAACGAATTCAGTGTGAGTCGAATGTGAATTCAGAGTTTCGGGTCGACGGAAATGATTGTTTGAGATTTAAGGACCGATTATGTGTTCCGAACAAGTCCGAGCTTGTTTCGATGATTTTAAATGAAGTCCATAATAGCCGAATGTCGGTCCACCCGGGCAGTACGAAAATGTATAATGATTTGAAGCGACAATATTGGTGGCATGGCATGAAACGAGACATCTCTGATTTTGTATCTAAATGCCTAGTATGTTAGCAAGTGAAAGCGGAACATCAGGTACCGTCGGGATTACTTCAGCCGATCTTGATACCCGAGTGGAAGTGGGATCACATTACAATGGATTTTGTGTCAGGCTTACCGTTGACATCGAGTAAGAAAGACTCCATTTGGGTTATTGTGGACAGACTAACAAAATCAGCTCATTTCATCCCGGTTCGTACAGATTTCTCATTTGATAAGTTGGCAGAACTATACATCTCCCAAATTGTACGATTGCACGGAGTGCCAACCTCTATTATATCAGATCGTGATCCTCGTTTTACTTCGCGATTCTGGAAGAAATTACATGAAGCTTTAGGTACTAAACTTCATTTCAGCACAGCTTTCCATCCGCAGACGGACGGTCAATCTGAACGGGTTATTCAGATACTCGAGGACATGTTGAGATGTTGCATCCTTGAGTTTAGTGGTTCGTGGGAGAAATACGTACCACTAGTTGAATTCGCGTATAACAACAGCTTCCAGACAAGTATTCAAATGGCACCCTACGAGGCTCTTTACGGTCGAAAATGTCGTACACCTCTGTTTTGGACCGAGCTTAGCGAGAATAAGATTCTCGGGGTCGATTTAGTAAAAGAAGCAGAGCGAAAGGTGAAAACGATCCGTGACAGTTTGAAAATGGCATCTGATCGACAGAAATCATACGTAGATCTGAAACGTAAAGATATTGAGTATCAGATTGGGGACAAAGTGTTTTTAAGGGTGTCACCGTGGAAAAAATTACTTAGATTCGGCTGTAAAGGCAAATTAAGTCCGAGATTCATCGGACCGTACGAGATTTCAGAATGGATTGGACCGGTAGCGTACAGATTGATTTTGCCCCCCGAATTGGAAAGGATTCACAACGTTTTTCATGTCTCGATGCTCCGTCGCTATAGATCCGACCCTTCGCATGTGATTAGTCCGTCAGAAGTTGAGATTCAATCCGATCTGAGCTATGAGGAAGAACCAATTCGTATTTTAGCCCGCGAAGTAAAAGAATTGCGAAACAAGAAGGTTTCGTTAGTAAAAGTATTATGGCTCAAGCACGGGATTGAAGAAGCGACTTGGGAACCCGAAAACACTATGAGGGACAGATACCCAAATCTGTTTACCGGTAAGATTTTCGAGGACGAAAATTTCCTATGGGGGGAGTTGTGACAGCCTTATTTTTGACCCTAGTCGGAAAGTGGTTTCGGAACCGCTAAACCGAATTTTTTTTATATATATATTGTCATGTCTTGTAGATGTGCAAATTCATGTGTGAAATTGAATGTTTTGATTTTTGCAAAATTTTCATGTGTTTTAAAGTCAAGGACCTAGATGGAAAACATAAATTTAGGTGTGGCCGATTTTAAAAGGGGCGAAAATCATAGTATTGTTAAATGTATGGATTTGCATGTCAAATAATCCTATTTGAGGTGAGTGGCTGGCCATGATGTGATATGGGGCACTAAGCATGAATTTCTTTGATTATTTTATGTGCATTAAATTTTAATTTATGTAGTTAATAATATAGGAAATAAAATTTAAAGAAAAGAATTTTTGTTCACTCTTTCCTTCCTTTAGCCGAAAATATTGATGAAGGAAAAGGGAAGAACATCCCTAAAGCTTTCGGCATCTTCTTTGATTTCTCTTAGGTAAGTTTTAAATGTTATTTTGAGTAAAAGTTGTGATTTTAGACTCATTCCTTTGTCTTTACTATTACCCATGTGAAAATTTTGAGTTTGGTGGTATATGTACAATCGGCCATATGAATGAATTTTCGAATTTTGGGTTGTCTTCATGCTTAGAGTGTAATGAGTATTGTTGAAGTTTAGGTAGATGAATTTAGCTTAGAGGGATGTTATTTTAGTATTAGGAAATTTGATCAAGACGAATTAAGGTGATAAGTTGAATTTGGAGTTAGGCAATGCATTAGAACATTCGGCCATATCCTTTTTGCATAAATAAAATGTTCTTTGAATGATGTTTTAAATTCAAGGTATGAAATGATGAATGAGCTTGAAAATTTAAATTAGATATATGTGTGTTGTTGGATAGCTTTCGGTTCTTGAGTTTATGAATTTAGATTTGGAAGGAGAAACCAAGTTTAGCTCAAATTCTTAAATTGAATCTTTGGCTTTGTGGCATTGAGTTATTTTTGAATATTGTTCTATTCTAGATTAAAACAATTAGTAAATAAGTCTAAGCACTTGCATATATGTTTGTCGAACCTAATAATGGTTAATGACTTAAGCATTGGTTGAATATTGTTTTGTTAATGAAAAGATTTAGAAAGGGTACCTACGAGTATACCTACTTTTATTTCTAAGAAACCTATGGATGGTTATTCGATTTTGAAGATTAAATGATGAATTTGATTCATAAAATTTTTAAGTATGAGTAATGGTGTAATGAGGATCAAAATGTTTAGTCAAATAGTTGTTACTTATACGGTTGAATGTGCGTGAGTTAAGAAGTTGGATTTTTGAATTAAAGTTGGTAAATTTTGTTAAGGGTGATTTTAAAGATATTGAACATTCGGTCAAGGTAGCATTGGGCTAACTATATGATGTTTGGTGTTTTGAATTGAAAATATAAATGTGTTATTCAATTCATATGGACCGAATGAATTGGTAAGTAAAACTAAATGTGAATTATGTGTATTAATTAAAGATACGTATATTTAGTCTTATAATGGCTTTGTGACCTTGAAATGGAATGATGACTTGATTAAGAATATATGTGAATTATTGGCATTACGTGAGCATTATTCCATATGTTTTGAAAGAGCAATATTATGGTCGGTTTTGATAATTTCAGGATGCACTAGTAATTAGTTAAAATTTATTTCTCTTAGCTCAAGAGCCTAGAGGAGCACTTCCGGATAAAGGAAAGGCTAAGGTGGTGGAACATTGAGAACCTTAATTAGTCAACAACAAATCGAGGTAAGTTTTAGGTATTGAGAACCTTATATGTAATTAAAATTGATAGACACTATGTGATATAATTGCACGAACGAACAATTCAATATAATTCGTGGTTTATGGCCAATATACTAATTTAGTGAAATAAAGTTAGAATCGAATGATTTCTAAACACTTGAAGGTTTTAGAAATTTTAAGACAATAGATTTGCCTAGATGCTCTTTTGCCGAATAGGTAGAAGGGGTTTTATACCATATGATTTTATGTAATTGGTTGAATGAATAGTATCTAGTACCAAGAGGTATGATGTAATCTATATAATGGATCTGAATATGCATATTTTATGTATCTGTGTTTATCCGGGTTAAATCCCGAAGAGCCTAAAGGCTAAAGTTATTCCGGGCTAAGCCTGAAGGGCATTCGTGCCAGGGGTTTATCCGGGTTAAATCCCGAAGAGCCTAAAGGCTAAAGTTATTCTGGGCTAAGCCTGAAGGGCATTCGTGCCAGTGGTTTATCCGGGTTAAATCCCGAAGAGCCTAAAGGCTAAAGTTATTCCGGGCTAAGCCTGAAGGGCATTCGTGCCAGTGGTTTATCCGGGTTAAATCCCGAAGAGCCTAAAGGCTAAAGTTATTCCGGGCTAAGCCTGAAGGGCATTCGTGCCAGTGGTTTATCCGGGTTAAATCCCGAAGAGCCTAAAGGCTAAAGTTATTCCGAGCTAAGCCTGAAAGTAAGTATGCTGGTATTATGAATTATGATCTTAGCAAAGGTAAGATTGAGCGTATTGCTTAAATATCCAGGTACGTATTAGGTGTTATGTAACACCCTGAATTTGGGCCTAGAAGAATTGGGCTTTGAGTCTAGGTTCGGATAGAAGAAAATTAGAATAATTGAGAAGTTTTAAATATTATCGTTTAAGAAAAAAATTTTGAATTAAATTATTCTTAGAAAATATTTCTGTATTTATTATTACTGATGTTTTAAAATTTTTTTGAAAATTATAATTATGGTTATTAGAAAAAAATATTACTGTATTTAAAAATTATTATCATTAGATAAAAACATATTTATAAAATTATTATTGTTATTACTATTATTATTATTTTTTTATTATAAAAATATAAATGGCATTATTACAATTGGTGTTTAGTTTAGTAATTAAATAAATTATGAATGAATTATAGGATTTTCGGGATTTTTTTCAGGTTTTTGTGCCTTTGGTGAAATCTTGGAATTTTGGTGTTCTGATTGTTGAAATTATGTTTAAGTGTGTTAGTGGGCCTTTAGAAGGCCCAAGCTTAAGTTAAAACCCGGTAAAATATTAAGTTGGATTTTCAAGTGAAAGGGGACTTGGTTAAGTGGGCCTTTAAGAAAAACCGTGTAAAATATGTCACAAAGGGAGCCTTGGTAGAGTGGCAAGGTGGCACCACTAAGCTCCTAAAAAAGTGGCGCCTAAGTGGGTATTCAAGGACAAGGGTTCGAGTTGCAAGGTAAGCGTAGTGTTCTTTTTAATTTTTAAGCATGTGCCGGGCATGTGACTATTTTAAGTAGGAATTTCGGCAAGGGCTTTTATGAACTTGGGCCGATTACTCAAGTGTGATATTAGGGTTATATCTTTTTCTATTTTCTGTCATAAGAATTAGGGTTAGCCACCTTAGGAATTAATCTTCTCTTTTACTGTCAGAAAAGCCAAAAGTTGCCTCTATGGAAAGCTCATAGCCGAATTCTTCCTCTCCACCTCTACCATTGTTTTTTTTCATTTTTCTTATTCCCCTTTGATCTCTTCCCTAGCCGAATACCCACCTTGCACAGATCCACTCTTTCTTTCGCTTTCATTCCTCTTAAAATCAACCATAACCTATTGCTCAAAGTGCCAGAAATCCCGAAAACTGCTTCCTTTCTTGCCGATTTCTTGTAAGCTGAATCACCCCTATTCCATTCACCTGTTGTGGCCGATTACTACTCTCCCTTGAGCCACACCATTGTCGACACCATCACCCAAAATCTACAGCCCAAAACGCCATCCTCTTCTCTTGTTGAAAAGCCGAAATCACCATAGTTGTAGGGAGATAGCTGAAATTGCAAATCTCAGAGATAAGGTTGCTACTGACGTTTAAGGGTCAGATTTACATCAGATCTGCATAGGAACTGAAGAGAAATCGTTGGTAAGTGTTTAATACTTCAGATCTGTTCAATATTTCATATTTGGAAAAGCCGAAAGTCCCTAAAGTTAAGGATTTTGTCGTTTTGGACTTTTGGTAAATCAAGTGGTGTTTTCTTTGTTCTTTTTGTGTGTTAGTTAGAGAAGAAGGTGATCAAACAAGGAGTTGAAGACATTGGAACATCAGATCTAGATTTAAAGGGATCTAAATCGGCAAGGTAAGAACATTAAGGCCATTGGAGGTGTTGGCCGAATGTGTAAGTAAGGCTTTGGGTAAGTTTTCAATTCAGATTAAGTGTTGGTATGGTCTAATCAATTAAGTATTGGATTGTAAGGATTAACGCATAGGAGATCTCGTAGGAGAAACTGCAAAACAGGTGTGTGTTTCGAACTCCTTTCAATGCGCAAATCGGCAAAAGCCAAAAAGCCGAAATGCCGAAGTTTCAGTATTTCGAGAGCTTGTGAGCGTGCGAACGTTCTCAAGTTAGTAGGAGAAGGTTAGTTTTGGAATCGGCACTGTTAGGCGTGTTGACCGATAAATTTTGGACATTATGGTAAGTTGGGCCTCGGTGGGCCAAATATGGGCCCAATGGGCAATTTGGGCCCATGTGAGTAAAAATGGGTTAAAGATAATATTGTGAACTGTAGGCGTGGAAACAGTTAAAACAAGGTAACTGATTATGAAATTGGGACTAAATGGGCCTAATGGGCCAATCGACGTAATAGGGCTCATTAGGGGTTTTAGGGCTTGAATGCTAAGACTTAAAAACTGAGTTAACCGGACTTCTGTGACAACTATGTGATTAATAAATACTGCAATAAGCATAAAATCTGTAACATGAGAGCAAAATTACTGAAATACCCTTAGGGTAAGAAATTACTGTTTTGCCCCTAGGTAGAAAATTACCGTTATACCCCTAGGGCTAAAATTGACTATACTGTTTGACATGACTGTTACTGTTATTGTATGCCATGATATATATCTATTGCATGGGTTGGGTTTTGATAATGGAGGAAGTGTGAGTGGCACAGCCACGTTACTGAAAAGGGGCTATGCCTCGTACTGTTTCTGAAAGGGGCTTTGCCTCGTATACTGTTTAACTGAGCAGCCATGCTGCGACTGTGGTGTGTGGGCTGGGTGGGTCGAGTTATTCCCCACATGGTGTGTTGGCTGGTACGGGTGGTGTGTAGCGGTTGGTGGGTTGAGTAGTCTCCCCAACTGGGTTTGCATTTATACTGTATTACTGTACTGTACTGTTATGGGCCTATGGGCCAATCTGTTATCTGAATAGGGCTTCAGCCCAGTATCTGTTATAGGGCCTTGGCCCAGATTACTGTTTCTGAATAGGGCTTCGGCCCAGTATCTGACTGAGACTGGTTAGGGTTTAGGCCCAGTGGGCTTGAGCCAATTTGGGCTTTGGATGGGTTCTGCACACACTGAGTTTTCCCAAACTCACCCTTTCTTTCCATCCTTGCAGGTGAGCCCTAGATCGTGACTTGGACGCTGGGAGGGATTCAGAGTGGCCATGAGGACTGAACTTTCATCATAGTTGGTTTATTTATTTATTTAATTACCTTTTATTGGTTTTATTTTGATATGGGTTGTAATAAGGCCGCTATAACTGTTATTCGGGATTTCTCTACCGTTTTATTTCAAACACAAACCTACACCGTTTTCCAAATTAAACAAACATTTTATTAACCAACCTGACTTTACTGAAGACTAAGGAGGACAATAAGACTAAAATGAAACGATTAACAAATGAGATAGAAATTAGGTTGAATAATAATTAAATCGGGAATTTCAAGAAAAACAAGTATTACTTTTCAAAAATCTCAACCATCAGACTTAGTATATAGGACGACGTAGCATAGTCTAGGTGATGTAGCACACCGGACATGGCCATAACGTCTGGGCCGGGTCTGGGGTGTTACATGTTAATTAAGGACTCGATTCTGTTTAAAGTACGGTACATAATTCGAGTACAACTGAATTTGTTATGTTTGACCATATACTAAAGTACATCGTTATACATTCTAATATAGTTATTTCCCTCTCTTACTGTTCAAGGTTCAAATCGGATTAGATAAATACCAAAAGATCTATGTTTTAGTTCGATAATGAGTTTTTATTGACTTAAAACTTACTAAGCTTATGTTTGCTTACTTTGTTGCTTTAACTCTCTGTTTTGTAGATCACGTTCGATAGCTACGGTTTCAGGAATTTCGGGCTGAAGTCATCCGCACTATCAAAAATCGTCCTTGGGTATTTTTGAAACTAAACTTTGTGAATGGCATGTATAGACTAGACATGTGGTAGCTATATGAGTTTGAGTTTTTAAGTTGTAATTAAATCAGCCATGTGAAAATGGCTAAACCGAACGTCTTATGTCTATGTCCATGTTTTTAAATTTGGTTGCATGATATGGATTGGTAATTAAGTCATGTGTTTTGTAAATATGTTTGAAGTAGCGTATAGCTTATATACATATAAGTGTGATCGGCCTAGGTGTTTGATTGATGAAATTGATTAAGTGTCGTTATTTCTTTTGCTACCATTAGAGTGATAGTTGCCTCTGATCGTCGAATCTATTCGTGAAGGTCGGGTAATGTCTCTTAACCCTCCGGTAACCGGGACGGGTTTAGGGGTGTTACAGCCTTACTGGGATGATAGCCAGTCACCAACTCATAATCTTTAATCAACTCTAACCACCTTTGTTGCTGTAGATTTAACTCCTTCTGTGTCACCAAATATTTTAGACTTTTATGGTCGGTGAACACCCATACATTTCTCAGAATATAAATAGTGTCTCCATATTTTCAGCGCAAACACAATAGTGGCTAACTCCAAGTCATGTGTTGGATAATTCTTCTCGTGTGGCTTTAGTTGTCTTGAGGCATATGCGATCACCTTACCTTCTTGCATAAGTACACAGCCCAATCCATTTAAGGATGCATCACTATAAATCACAAATACCTTTTCGAGTTTCGGTTGCACTAAAACAAGAGCTTTAGTCAACAATGTCTTTAGTCTTTGAAAACTCTGTGGACATTTTTCCGTCCACTCAAACTTAATATCTTTTTACAGTAACCTCGTAATCGGAGTGGCAATCATAGAAAATCCTTTAACAAACTGTCTGTAGTAGCCAACTAGGCCTAGAAAACTCCTAACTTTTGATATGTTCTTCAGCAGTTTCCATTCAACAATAGCCGAAATCTTTTTCGGGTCGACTCTAATGCCATCACCAGAAACGATGTGACCCAGAAATCCAATTTTTTTAAGCCAAAACTCACTCTTGCTAAACTTGGGATAAAGCTGCTTATCTCGTAAAATTTGCAAAACTGTCCTTAAGTGCTCAGCATGCTTATTCTCATCACGAGAATAAATCAAGATATCATCAATAAAAACTACAACAAATTTATCCAAGTGTGGCCAAAAGAGACGGTTCATTAAATCAATAAATATAGCAGTGGTATTAGTTAACTCGAATGGCATGACAAGAAATTCATAATGACCATACCTTGTTCGAAATACAGTCTTCAGCACATCAGATTCTTTAACCCATAGCTGGTAGTACCCGGATCTCAAATCTATCTTGGAAAACACTGTGGCTCCCTTCAAATGGTCAAATAAGTCATCAATCCTTGGTAAAGGATACTTGTTCTTTACAATTACTCTATTAAGTTGTCAGTAGTCTATACATAACCTCATCAAGCCATCTTTCTTTCTCACAAAAAGCACGGGAGCACCCCACGGAGAATAACTTGGTCTTCTAAAGTCCTTATCTGTTAATTCTTGTAGCTGAGCCTTCAATTCTTTCAACTCAGTTACAGCCATCTTGTACGGGGCAATCGAAATAGATGCAGTATCGGTAGCCAACTCAATACCAAATTCAACCTCTTTAACTAGAGGTAATCCGGGCAACTCTTTTGGAAATACATTTTGATAATCGCAAACTACTGGCACTAACTCAATTTTCAATTCCAACTCTTTTGTATTCATCAGAAAAGCAATGTAAGCTTGATACCCTTTTTTTATACATTTTTGAGCAACCATGGAAGAAATCGCTAAAGGCAAACTCTGTGACTCATCTGATTCAACTTGAAAGAGTATCACCGTTCTCACATTTCAGTTCAATAAATTTTCTACCACAATTCACTATTACATCATTAATGGTTAACCAATCCATACCAAGGATTACATCTAATTCATTAAATGGCAAAAGCATGAGATTAGCTGGAAAACAATGACCCTTAATCATCAAAGGACAATCTCTGAATACTTTGTCTACTAACACACATTTGCCTAGGGCATTGGATACCTTTATCACAAATTCCATAGACACTACGGGTATACTCATGCTAGATACTAGTTTTATGCAAACATATGAGTGGGTAGATCCCGGATCAATCAAAGCAATAACAGAAGTTTCATGGAGAGAAAATGTACCTGTAATTACATCGGGTGAGGACAGCTCTTCATGAGCGGGAATGGCATATCCTTGCTAGCACTCTACCTTTGGGTCTCGTAGTCTGTTCTCTCAGTGTACCTTTACTACTCACTCCCGTTCTCGGGTTTCTCTGAGGTCTACCTCTAGAGGGAACATTACCCGATCTTGTGCTTCAATCCCTGTCCTTCTCAATCATCTTGAGGCATTCTCTAATGAAGTGGTCTTGAGAACCACACTTGAAGCAGGCCCTCTCATGTGCTCTATATTCGTTGAGGTGGTGTCTACCATACTGGGGGCATTCAAGCCAACTGGGTCGAGCATTACTCACACTCACTGTAATGCCCCCAAAATCCTAAATTTTTATGTGTTGTGGCTTTGTTTGCTTGTTAGCATTGTTGGGGAATTGATTTTGAAGTGTTAGAAGGTCTCTATGAAGTCCTGAGTTTGAGTTTTGGTATAGGAAAAATTTTGGTCTTAGTCTGAAGGGAACTTTGACTTCGAGTAGCATGCCTTTTAAATAAATGAGACTAAAATAAGACACAAAAGGAATTGTGGTCTAGTGGCAAGTGGCACCACTTGAGAAGCAAGGAGGAGGTGTCACATGCAGGGCAAGAAGGTCCAGGGTTCGAGGTTTGGCAAGGTATTATGTTTGGAATTTATTTTGCAGCTTTGGATAGCCAGAGGTGGAGTTGGAATTAAACTCTGGAGGAGAGAGTTTGGATTGGTCAAGTGAGAAAATTAAGGAGTGGATTATGGAGTGGTAAGGGGAGAAAACCAAGAAGATTTGGTTGCGAGGAGTTGAAGCTGAATGTGGTTACAAGAATTCAGCCAAGAGAAGGAATGTGGTTCATTTTCAGCATTTGGGGAGTTATTCTTGTGGTGTAGCTGAATTTTGTTAGAGGGGTTCCTAGGGTTTCTTCTCATTTTCTGTTCTTTTTGCCTATTGTTGTTCTTTTGTGCCGATTTCTCACTACACAAGTTGACCATTCCTAAGTCGGTATCTCTATTAGCCTCTCTTTTAGTGTCGAATTGCCTGTTCTCCCTCTTATGTTATTTCTTGCATTGCCGAATTCAAAAAGTATTCTTTCCCATGCATTTCATTCTTTCTCAAGTGTAGCTGAATCCCCTCCTCTTAATTTTATTTGTGCCCAATTTTCTTTCTTCAACACTAGTCTCTCAAAGCCGACTATCTCCACCCTCTCTTTGCCGAATCCTTTGTTGTGCCGTCATTATCTCCTCATTCCTCAAAATACCTAAATTGAAATCTTCTTCTCTTTATCTCTTTTCTTATTCGTGTGTCGTACACTGTTCTTTTCTCGCTAAAAGCTGAATATTCTTCTTTGCTAATTGAGTTTCCCTGGCCGACATCTACACTACTTTCCCATCTCAAATTTCTTTCGATTTTAGACTGATCAAATTGATTTTTTGCTTCTCTTTCTAGCATACTTTGTTTCTCAGACTCACTTTTGTGAAGTGATCTCTAGTTTTTGGGTAGGGCACTTGACTTTCTTTTGAATCTTATTAATCTAATTAGATTATCCTTCTCTTAGATTATTGGGGAAGCCGAATGTGACTATCCTTTTTGGGGGATGGTAGGCTTGTTTAATTACTTTATTTTGGAGCAAGCATGTGGGTTAGGTAATGGTAACTAATAACCCCTTGTAATTATAGATCTTTCAACAGAGTAGTAAGGTCGATTCATAGCCCATCGACTTAGGAAGTGTAAGACGATTTGGTCAAGGTAGGATTAAAGCGAGATTTGATTTTTGTGTTTGGAAGGCTTGTTAAATCTTATGAATGACTAACCGAATGCCTTAATCAATTATAGGTTCCGCATAAGAAGGCTATTGCATTTCTCTCCATAAAGGTGTTTACACACACCACACACACTGTAGATCGATAAATCCCGAAGAGCCGAAAAGCCGAAAAGCTGAAAGTTTGGCTACGGTAACTACATGAGTGCGCGAACACTCGTGTGGGGAGATCGATATATTGACAGAGGCCCCATGAGCGATCTCATGGACTTAGGCCACTTTTTGTCAAATTGGGCCGAAATGGATGTGCCCGACACAAGCTAAATTCATGAATAGGTAAGAAATAACAAGCCAGTCATGTTGTCTACATGGCCAATGGTAGATTTGGGCTCCATGGGACACACGAGAGTGTGGGCCCCACATTGGCCACATAATGGGCTTTTGGGCACTATTATATTTGTGATTGCTAAAAGTGACATAAGTTACGCTAAAAGATTGTGGACTTAGCAATGGGCCAGTTTGTGTACTTAGGCCCATATTGGCAAATGACTGTTATGCCTTGAAAGGGAAAAACGACTAAAATAGCCTTACATGTTATCTAATTGATAAGGCATGCCATGTGATATTATGTTTGCGTTCATATGATATTATGTTGCATGGGGATGGGTTTATGTTTGGAGGAAGATTGTGATATGTGAGGGTCGCATGGTCCTTTAATGATCGTGGATCCACCGATGGCTTTTTAAGCCCATTATATGATTAACAGCTCTACTGTATTATTGAGTAGTGCCGCAACCGGTGCTACAACAGGAATGTAGGGATGGGTGGGTCGATTAAATCCCCACAAGAGTGTAGGGTTGGATGGGATATTGCGCATTGCATACATTGATTATGGCTTTGATATGGGCTGAGGCCTAACTGAGGCGATATGGGCTAAGCCCCAAATGCCATCATTAATGAAATGGGCTTAGGCCCAAATTGATCGATGCATGTCTTATAATCGTTGAGGGTTGTACGTACTAAGTTTTCAAAAACTCGCCCCTCTTTCTAATTTTTTAGGTGACCCACAGTAGGCGATCCGACGTATAGGAGGACTCGGAGGTGGCTGCACTACGACTGCTTTATATTTTAGCATTTACTCTTAAATTACTTTTAATTGCTTTTTATTTGGGTTTTCATTGTAATAGGGCCTTTCCTCTGGTTTGATTTTACTATTGGTTGTTATTATTATTATTATTATTATAACTGTTTGATTTACAAATTTAAAACTTGATTTTCTAAGAGAAACTAAAATAACACTTTTGAAATCAATGTAAGAACCTGAATGATTTTTAGAAGAATGAGCTTTCGCTTTTAACTAAACTTAGAAACCTATTTCTGGATATATATATCAACTAAGTTCTCTCATAATAAAGGTTTTTATTCAAACATATAAATATACAAGCTTCTAGTGGTTTTCGCTTTAAACTACGTACCCCTACAATAAGGTTTGATTTAAAAACTAAAGAACTCATTTTGAAAATACTGATTTAAAATTGCGGACGATTAAACATTTTCAAGGTTTTTCAACAGCTCTGATTTGTATGAGTCACCCTTCAATGTGACACCGTCAGATTCAGCCATAACGCCCGAGCTGGGTTTGGGGTGTTACACTCGCAACTGAGGTAGTCTGACCTTTAGAGACTAAATACTGTTTACCTTTGCCTTCGTTTGAAAACCCCACTGAAGTAGCTGATCAAGTAGCAAATTCTTTTGATTTCTTGGAGGAGGAGTGGAATGGCTTGCCCAATTGTCTTTTCCTCGTGTCATAGGATTCTATTTCAGCCTTTCTTTTCTCTTTGGCAAATTCCTTGGCCTTGCAGGCTCTATCCACAAGTACCACAGACTCATTCAATTCTATAATAGTGACAAACATTTTGTATACTCATTTAATCCATCTTTAAACCTCTTGCACATAATAGCCTCGGTGGATACACATTCTTGAACGTATTTATTTAGTCTCTCAAACTCACGCTCATATTCTTTAAACCTTGTTTCAATTCTAGAAATTCCTTGCTCTTTTGATCAATAAACCGTGGACTAATGTACTTCATGCAAAATTCCTCTTGGAAAAAAATTCCCAATTTAGTCTCTCCTTGGTACAACTGACACGAGGGTGTTCGACCATTGGTAAGCCGAGTCTCGAAGGAGCGGCACAACACATTTCATGCACTCCTCGGGCGTGCAAGGTAATTCCTCAAATACCATGAAGGTATTTTCCAACTAAATCTCTGCCCTTTCTGGATCATCATCCTTGTTAGCTCGGAACTCCTCAGCTCCTTATTTTTGGATTCTATCTACCAGAGGCTTTTCTCTTCTTACCACTTCTACAATTTGGGGAGCTACTGGTAGGTTGAGAATTTAAAGGGGGTGGAGCTTGTTGTTAAGTGGTCGGGTTCATGCGAACAAACTCTATGAACCACTCATTCATCATTTAGAAGAAGGCTTCTCGAGCCTCTCCTCCTTGACTCACAGTTGCTAGTCTATTCTCAATTCTAACTGGCACCGTCCGTTCAGCAGGAGCTGGTGCTTTACTTCCTACATCATTTGCCACAGCTTTGTTGAGATCCATTACCATATGAAAACACATTTTAGATTGTCAGGAGTCGTAACACTATCATATTATAAATACACATATGTATGGCATGAATAGCTAGACTCTCATGCATGCTATGTTAGTCAGAGAAATGACTAAATCATAGCTTGATACCACTAAATGTAACCCTTCTTACCCGTATTCGATGCCAGAATCGGGTACGAGGCATTACAGGACTTAATCATTTGTGGACATCTTAACTTGAGCCATAGAAATTTCATTCCAATTTAAAACTTTTCAATCATTCTCTTAATGTCCTATCATAGGCCTACGAGGCCCTAAACATACTTCAAAATGGTTCGGAAAGGAACCGGAATATAATACCCCAATTTTTAGGTTTTTGAGATTTTTCTTGAATTTATATTTGCTTGTCTGGATGTGATAAATTATGCTTTGAGTGTGTTTGGTGGACGTTTAGACGGCCTAGGTTTAAGTTTAAGGCCTGGTAGAATTTTAAATTTTGGGCTTATAGGAGAAGGGGCTGTGGCTAAGTGGGCTTTTAATGAGAAGTTGGGGTTTTTAAGCACAAGAAGGCCTATGTCAAAGTGGCAAGGTGGTGTCACTTAAGAGCATGGGAGTGGCGTGTGATGGCTTGTAAGGGAGCTGAGGTTCGAAACTCTTGGTGAGTAGGAAGTTGGTTTATTTTTACTGCATGTACAAGCTAAGTGGTGGACTTCAAGTGAAATTCTGAAGGTAGAAGTTTGAAGTGCTCATGGAATTAGGTGGGAGTGATAAGGGGAGGTTGTCTAGGAGAAATTACAGGAATTTTGGAAAGGGAAACAAGAATTGGCCGATTGTAGGGGTCTTGGAGGAGCTAATTCGGCTAGTGGGTTTTGAAACATGCATTTTCGGCAAGTGTAGTATGAGTGTGCCAAATACCCCTTTTTGGTTCTTTTCGGGATTTGTTTTTGGTAAGCTTTAGTGCTGATTAGGTAAGGTTCAAAGGTGTTTCATTCTTTGTTCTTTCTTTTCTCCTCTTCTTAGTGTTCTAAAAACTGAAATCCCAAAAGGTGTTAGCCCTCCTTGTACCGATTTGTTCAAAGAACCGAACCTACTTTCCTCTTACTTCACTTTCTTTCTTTTATTCTTTCTCTTCTTCTTCTCCTTCTCTCCAACGATTGATTTGATTTTTCTTAAGGCTTTTAGCCAATTGCTTCAAGGGACACAACCCGACATTCTTCTTGGTCAAATACTATACAAGCCGAAATCCTAAAACCTTAAATTCTTCCTTGCCGTTTTCTTCTTAAACTGAACCTTACTCATATTTATTTTGGAAAGCTAAAATCACTTTACAGTCTCTTCTCTTTTACTTTCACCTTCTTTCACCCTTTCACTCAAAAACCAAAACCTCCCTACTTTCTAGTGTGGTATTGAAAGCCAAATCCCTTTGGATCTTTTTTCTTGTGATTTTGACTAGATCTATAATAGATCTGGGTTATGCTAGTGATCGGTGGTTATTTCGTGTGGCGAGGCTGTCAAGCAGACCTTTGGTAAGTAGCCCTTCCTAGTTTATTCTTTCTTACGAATTAAGAAAAGCCGAAAGCCCCATTGTCCATGGTGGTTATCGGTTTTGACTCCTTTTTGGAATAAAAACTTAACTTAACGTTTTCTTTTGGATCTTGTTTGTGTTAGTATGGTAAAGGGCCGATCTAACGAGGGGCAGTTCGAGGCTAGGGGGACTGAAGCAATCTAGATCTAGATCTAGTTGTAGTTTTCGGCAAAAAGGGTAAGTTTGGTAATGGTGGTCGAATGTGATGGTGATGCCTATTCCGGTGAATTCGTTGGATTATAGTTTAGTAGTGTGGTGAAATTGTTGTAGGTTAATCGGGTGCGGATCTCGACCTAGTACGCAAACAGGTGTGTAATCGACACCCTCTAGTAGATTAGATCGGCGAAAGCCAAAAAGTCGAAATGCCGAAATGCCGACATTTCGAGGGCTTGCGAGCATGCGAGCGCTCGTGGGCCGGGTTGAAACTGTAAAGTTGGTATTTACGAATGGTAAGACTGTTGTGCACATTTTCATGCACGTTGGTGGTTTTGGGCCTCGATGGGCCGAAAGTGGGCCCAATGGGCTTACGGGCGTATATGGGTAAAATCATGCGGTAAGTATTTTTGGGTAATCTGGATAATAGTTTTGCTAAAATATAAGTAAAATTTGGACTACTGGGCCACAATAGCTTGTGAGCTCCATCGGGCCCGTTACAGGTGTTGGGGCCTGATGACTTCGTATTAATAAATTGGGCTAATTGAGTCGCTCGGGAGAAGATAGGTCTGTTGGTAGACTGTAATGAGCATGAAACCCTAAAATCTGGCAAATTTACTAAAATACCCCCTAAGGGTGAAAATTACTGTTTTACCCCTAGGTACTAAAAGAGAATTTTACCCCTCGAGAAAAGCTAACCGATTTGCACGATTACTGCTTCTGTAATTCTGTATGCCATGATATATTATATTGTGATTGTATAGGGTGGGTTATTTTGATGGAGGAAGTGCTAAAGTGGCAATGCCACATATGCTGCTAAGGGGCTCTGCCTCGTATTACTGTTCTAGTGGCTTGGCCACGATATCTGTTTAAGCAGCTCTGCTGCGACTATGGTGTGTAGGGCTGGATGGGTTGAGTTATTCTCCACATGGTGTGTAAGGCTGGTACGGGTGGTGTGTAGGGCTGGATTGGGCTTGGCCTTTGCGTACATGCATATAATACTATAATCTGATCTGTTACTATAATGGGCGCAAGGCCTCACTGTTTTCTAAATAGGGCCAAGGCCTAGTTATCACTGTATCTGAATAGGGCTTCGGCTCAGTCTGTGCTTGAACTGATCTCTGATACTGGTTGAGTTAGCTTACACACTGAGTTTTCACAAACTCACCCCCTTTTTTTCTCCATCCATGCAGGTAGCCCCCAGCCATAGAGGACTTGGAGCTGCGAGGGATTCAGAGTGACCCCGTGATCTTCTGTTTGGTTTTTAGTTTTTAAATTCGTTTTTATGCTTTAATTTTAATTTGGGTTTTAATCATTAAAATCCATATTATTTTTATTTTTATCTTTGGGTATTTTCTGATGTTTTTATTTAGTACTTGTTTATAACGATATGATTAGTTTAAGCGGGTTTTTATCTCAAACTTAACAAACGTTTTCAAAACCTTCATTATGTAACAAATGGGTAACCTAATAACAATGACTCACTAATAAGATCTTTTAAACTTAAACTTTAAATGGTAGAGGATAGGGTTTTTTATGAACTAAGTCAGTTATTTACAAAGGCATAATATGGTTTTACTTAAGTCAACATAACGGGTATTTAAATAAGATCGAAGCGTAGTCAAGGGTCCATGTGACACACCAGATTTGGCCATAACGTCTAGGTCGGATTTGGGGTGTTACACGGAAGCTTAAGAACACTTAGAAAATTTTTGCTCAAAACAAGGCCACACGCTTGTTTGAGATGGGACACGCCTGTGTGGGCAGCCCGTGTGGTCGCACATACCCATGTCCCTAGCATGTGTGGAATTTATTTTTCAATTTGAACCTATAGGGGTTTTCACACAGCTGAGCACAAGCCCGTGCCCTAGACCGTGTCCTTCACATGCGCCTGTATCTTTGCCCATGTGCAAAAACCTGGACATTCTGTTTATGAGGTCAGCATGCAATTTAGGTCACACGGCCTAGCCACACACCCGTGTAACGACCCGTGTGACGTACTCAAATTTTTGCAAATTGGATACAAGGGACACACGGCCTATCTACATGCCTAAGGGGCGGACCGTGTGTCATACACGGCCTAGACACACGCCCGTGTGTCTACCAGTGTGGACAAATATAGGCTATTTTCCAAGCCCTTTGCCACCCTAAAACTTAACCAAACACAAGGTCCATTTCAATATCACATATTATGGCATAAATGTTCGTCTAAACATCCTCAAACTTGACATTCAAACTAGAATCTCATGCCATATTCATCATGCTTAAACTTCATGCATTCACATTCAAATTTTGCAAGTTTACTCATTCATAAACTTCATTCTCATTGAATAATCATGCTTAACTAGTATTGGCCAAATTCAATTAGCCATTTAGAAAAGCAATGAATATCAACAATAGCCAACATAATGGCCACCTAATATGACACATAAAAGAATATGCTAAGTTTCTATACATGCCATACTCAAAAGACTCAAACTTAACTTTACCCAAAAGAATAGTTTGATAGTGTGAGACGAGCTCCAACTTGCTTCGATCCCTGACTAGCTTAGCGAATCTATAGAGAAAGAGAAAAGAAAGGGGAGTAAGCCTAAATGTTTAGTAACTTGCATGCAATAAATAAGAACATAAACATGGAATATCATCCAAATGATACATCATAAATCATCTCATACTTATCATGAATTTTGACGCAGCTTACTCAAGCTCTTTCTTACCGACATATTCATTTCATTTCGTCTTCTTTTCTCATGACTTACTCATGTGCAGCTGTACCACTCATCACATAAATTTAGTCTTTCTCGATATATTCACCAACTTAAATACTTTTCCTATTAAATTACTTGGAATACCGAAGGATACTTGAAATGTCATTCTCATGGTAAGGTGCCATTGCCATATCACAGATATGGTCTTACATGGGATCACATGTCGATGCCGAAGCCATATCCCAGATATGGTCTTACATGGGATCTCATATTGATGTCGATGCCATATCCCAGACTTGGTTTTACACGAGATCGTAAACTGATGCTGATGCCATGTCCTAGGTATGGTCTTATACGGGATCAGTCTTAAATGCCAACGCCATGTCCATACATGGTCTTACAGGGGATCTAAATCTCATCTTGGTGCCGACACCGTGTCCCAGACATGGTCTTACATGGGACCTGTAACACCCCTCACCCACATCCGATGCCGGGATAGGGTCCGAGGCATTACTGTACTTACACTCACACAATCATTTGATCTCGACGAACGATTACCGCATAAATGTGTATGAACCTCAACCAAACCAGAACTTTTCAAACACTTAGAAAAATTTTACTCAAAACAGGGCACACACCCATGTCCCCAACCAATGCAAAATTATTTTTCAATTCGAACCTCCAAGGGTTTTCACACGGCCGAGCAAACGCCCGCGTCCTAGGCCGTGTCCTTCACACGGCCAAGCATACGCCCATGTCTTCGCCTGTGTGAAAGAACATGGGTATTTTGTTTCTGACGTCAGCATGCAATTTACATCACATGACCAAGCCACATGCCCGTGGGCTAGGCCGTGTCCGTTACTTGGTCGAGACACACAGCCGTGTCTCCACCTGTGTGTTTACTACCGGGCATTTAATTTTTGCCAATTGCCACCCTGAAACACAAATAAAATACGCAGTAATTTTTGCCAATACTCAACATAACATGAATACTCATTCAAACATCCACAATATGGCATTCATATACTAGTTTCTGTCTACCATCATCAAGCATACACATCACACCATGTTCCACATAAACATTGCAAGCTTGCACCTTAACATATTACATCACTTTGACAAAATATAACTTAACCATTTATGGCTCATTCCAAATGGCCATATATCAAATAATCACTAACAACATTGAATCCAAAAGAACTATGAAATAGAACAAAAATAATAGACCACCTATACATGCCATAATTTCAAAGTTCAATTTCAAAATACCAAAATGGTTGTGGATAGTATTGATGGAATCCCATTGATCATCGAACCTCGGATTAGCTTGACGAACCTATAAGGGAAGGGAAAAGAGAAGTGGTAAGCTATAAAGCTTAGTAAGTCTATATGCAAATAATGGGCATTCAAAGCTTAAATTACATATCTAATAAAAATAAGTTTGCCTATTATCACTTTTTTGAGAATAAGATCATCACTTACTCATATGGCCTTACCACATGATTCAATACACACATTAAGCACTTAGCACACATGATATATTTCACATAACCTGCAAATACACATTCTTAACACACGGTCAAATATTTTTACATCTAATCATAATTTTATCATATCGGTTCAAATACTCGTTGAACCATGAGGAATTCTAAAGGATACTAAAAAAAAATGCACAAAAGTGCCACTCATATTGTAGCTGAAGCTACTGCTGGTATGTAGTTTCAGCTACCAATGATTTGTAGCTGAAGCTATCACTTACCACATATCACATATCACATAAAAGCTCATCATTGAGCTATTCACAGGCCTGCTTACACAAGCTGACAATAGGGTCGAAACTACTCAGTGCTGCTCACACAAGCTAATAGGTATCCACAATAAATGCAAGATTACATAGCCACTGGTAGTCAAACTAAACCAACACCTGGAATCACATGTACAATCGATCACATACAATGGGTTCTTAGTGACATGTCACTCATATCCTAGTCGATTCCTAAGGCTCAATCGGGCTTTCCACACTTATCAATTTTTATCAATATACACAATTTGCAATTCATCACAATATTACAAATATTAAAATAATTAAAAATAGTTACTGATAATTTCAACATAACTCATTATTACACATAAACTTACCTCGATGTCAAATTACGATCTTTTTCAACTTAGTCCAAGACATTGCCTTTCACCTGGTCAAGGACGTCTTCACGTTGTTTTTAATCTATAACATCAAATTTAACTTATTTAATACATACATTACTCAATTTGAAAAAAATTATGCTATGGTAAATTTTATCATTTTACCCCTAACTTTGTCAATTTTTACATTTTAGTCCCTAGGCCCATAAAATGAAATGTATCCATTTTTCTAAATTCCCAAGCCTGACCGACTCTTTTTCTCTCTTATAGCAAACCAAATTTTTTAATATTTCACACATTATGCACATGTTCTACAACTTTTGCATTTTAGTCCTTTAATGTATTTTCATGAAAAATCACCTAGTAAAAGTTGTTTACTACACATCAAAGCTTCATTTTCTGCCATTAAACATCAAAATGGTTTCATGTCACACATGGGTAAATTTTTAAACATGAACCCTAGATTAAATTAATGGTAGAAATAACTAGCTCAAATTACGAGGATTTTAAAAATACGAAGAACATGAAAAACGGGGCTAAATTTACTTACTTGTGAGCTTGAAAAGTGAAACAAAACCCTAGCTATTGAGTTTACAAATTTTGGCATCCCCCTTAAAGAAGGTGGACAAAATTTTGATTCTTTTTCCCTTTTTATTTCACTAATTTACCTAATGACCAAAATGCCCTTAATGGCCTTCTTTGAAAATTTTTCCTTTTATGGGTATTTTTGTCCATCATGCCATAAAATGGTCTAATTGCTAAATAAGGACCTCTAATGTAATGCCTCTAACCCGTAACCGTCACTAGACATGGGTATGAGGCATTACCGAACATACACTCGCACGATCATTTGATTTCGCACAAAAAATTCACGTAAAAGTTAAAAAATTTTCATTCATACATGTAACATCCACATTATGGGCCTATGAGGCCCAAACGATACATTGGGTATGATCCGAGACCAGACAGGCACTTTTCAAACACGTAAAAAAATTGACTTAAAATAGGGCATACGCCTGTGTGGGACAGTGACACGCCTGTATGGGCAGGCCTTGTGGTCGTACACACCCGTGTCCCTAGCCTGTGCAGAATTATTTTTCATTTCGAACCTACAGGGGTTTTCACACAATCGAGAACACCCCCGTGCCTCTTGCCCGTGTTCTTCACACGGCCTCAACACGTCCTCGTTCTCACCCCGTGTGAAAAACTAGAGTATTCTATTTATGATGTCATCGTAAAGTTTTCATCACACGGCCAAGCCACACGCCCGTGGGTTAGGCCGTGTCTGTCATACGGTCGAGACAGACGGCCGTGTCTCTACCCTATGTGTTTACTACAAAACATTTAATTTTCCTAATTTCAGGTGTAGGGGACACACGGCCTATACACATGGCCTAGACAGACGCCCGTGTGTCTACCTGTGTGGAAAATTATAGGCTATTTTCCAAGCTAATTGCCACTTTGAAACACATACCAATATCAACCAATTTTGCTAATTCACATCATAACATCAAAACTCATCAAAACATACATATTAAACCATCCACAGACTAACTTTATCTATCATCAAGCATGCAAATCTACACACATTTTTCATTTGCTATGCAAGCTTGCACATTAATAGATTACAACAATTTTTGACAAAATATGACATAACCATTCATGGCTCATTTCTCATGGCCAAAGTACCAAAACACTACTATCAAGAAATGGACCCAAAAGGACTATGACATGCAACCAAAACAATAGACCATCTATACATGCCATAATCTTAGGTGTTTAAACAAAATACCAAAATGCTTGTTGATAGTGCTGATGGAATCCTATTGATCGCTGAACCACAGTTTAGCTTGACGAACCTATAAGGGAAAGGATCAAAAAGGGGTAAGCTAAATAGCTTAGTATGTCTATATGTAAATGAATGAGCAATTTAAACCAATAACACAAATTCAAAATAAGTAGGTTCTCTTATTACCACATTAAATTAAAGCTTATAACTTACTCAATGGTCTTACCACATAAAGCAATATATATGGTTAAGCACTTAGTACACATATTATATTTCACATAACCTACACATACATACACTTAACACACAGTCAAATCTTTTATAGCATACACATTTTATTGATTCAAATCAGATACCTGTTGAACCATGCAGAATATTAAAGGTTACACGGAAAAAGGCAGAAGTGCCGCACATAAGTAGCCGAAGCTACCAATGGTACGTAGCCGAAGCTACCACATATCACATATCACATATGGGCTCAACAATGAGGTATTCATGGGTCTGCTCACACAAGCTGACAGTACAGTCGAAACTAGTCAATGCTGCTCACACAAGTTGACAGGTATCCGCAATGAATGCAGGATTACCTAGCCACTGGTAGTCAAACTAAACCAGCGCCTGGAATTCACATAAACGATCGATCTCATACAATGGTTTCTTAGTGACATGTTACTAGTATCCTAGCTGATTTCTAAGGCTCAATCGAGTTTTCCTCACTTATTGATTTATTTGTCAATATATATACTCATATAAAATTAACAAATTATTATAAGATTAGAAATATTAGAATAATTACATTAACTAATCAAAATACCAATATGACTCATTATTTACACATAAACTTACTTTGAATCAAAATGCAATGTTTATAGACTTAATCCGAAACCTTGCCTTTTCCTCAGTCAAGGTCGTTTCCTTGTCGTTCTTGATATATAAAACAAAATTTAGCTCATTCATTACACACATTCTCAATTGGGCACAAAATCGTCCTATGGTAATTTTTACCATTTTACCCTAACTTCTCAATGTTAACAATTTAGTTCCTAGGATTGTAAAATGAAATGTACCTATTTCTCTTCATTCTCAAGCCTAGCGACCCTATTTCTCTCTTATAACAGCCCATAATTTTCAATATTCCACAACTGATGCACATGTTTTATAACTTTTACATTTTAATCCCTTAATGCATTTTCATGCAAAATCACCTAATAAAAGTTGCTTACTACACATCAAACCTTTTTTTCTACCATTAAACATCAAAATGCATTCATGACACTTATGGGTAAATTTTCAAACATGAACCCTAATGCCAATTAATGGTAGAAATAGGTAGTCCAAGCTTCAAGGATTTCAAAAATGCAAAGAAAATTAAAAACAGGACTAAATTGCACTTAGTTGGAGCTTGAAAAAGTTGAAAACCCTAGTTATGGAAACTTATAAAATTTTGGCACTTAGGGGAAGAAGATGGACACATTTTTGGCTTATTTTTCCCTTTTTATTTCATTTAATAACCAAATGACCAAAATGCCCTTAATGGCTTTCTTTGCAAATTTTTCCTTCCATGGACTTTTTTGTCCATCATGTTATAAAATGGTCTATTTGTAAATTAAGGACCTCAATTTTATGAATGCAATTCTATTACACAGTAAATGCTTCTAGAACTCATATTTTGAAATTTTTGCAATCTAGTTCTATTTCTCAATCGGACACTTTATCAATAAAATTTATTTATCGAATTTTTACTCATGCAATCAACCATCTACTAAATCTTAAAACTTTATCGAAATAAATTTTTCTAAGTCAGATTCGTGGTCCCAAAACCACCATTCCGTTTAGGCCCTAATTCGGGCTGTTAAAACTCTCGCCCTGAAGGGATTTTCACCCCCGAAAATATTACCAGTAAGGAGATGTGGGCATTGTTTTCTCATTGTCTCCTGCGATTCCCATGTAGCTTCTTCTACACCATGGTTTTTCCATAATACCTTGACCAAAGCCACACTTTTGTTTCTTAACTATTTCACTTCCCATGTTAAAAATTTTACTAGTTCTTCACTGTATGTCATATCTGGCTGAATTTCCACTTCGGTTGGTGAGATCACATGTGGCAGATCCAAACGATAACGACATAGCATCGATACATGAGACACATCGTGAATCTTTCCTAACCATATCAGTCAGGCCAATCAATATGTCACCGGTCCGATCCTCTGCACGATTTATACGATTTGATAAAGTGCAGACTCAATTTACCTTTCCGACCAAATCTCAAAATCTTTTTCCAAGGAGATGCTTTCGAAAACAGTTTATCACCCACTTGAAACTCAATCTCTTTCCTCTTCAATTCTGCATAAGACTTTTGTCGATCCGATGTAGCTTTCAAACAATCACGAATTATCTTTACTTTCTGGTTTGTCTCTTTAATCAAATCAACCCCATCAATCTGCTTTTCACTAAGTTCAGTCCAATACAATGGAGTCCAACATTTGCAACCATACAATGCCTCATATGGTGCCATTTTAATGCTCGATTGATAACTATTATTGTAAGAAAATTCAACAAATGGTAGATACTTTTCCCAACTCCCTTCGAATTCATGAACGCAACATAGGAGCATATCTTCCAAGATCTGAATCACCCGCTCAGATTGACCGTCTGTTTGTGGGTGGAAGGTTGTACTAATATTCAATTTGGTACCCAAGGCTTCTTGCAACTTTTTCAAAGACCTTAAAGTAAATCTCGGATCCCTATCTGAAATGACAGAGGTTGGTACTCCATGCAGTCTCACAATTTCAGCAATGTACAATTTGGCCAACTTATCAAGTGAATAATCAACACGTACCGGAATAAAGTGAGCTGACTTCGTCAATCTATCAACAATAACCCATACAACATCTTTTTTTTTAGGTTAAAGGCAAATCCGTCACAAAATCCGTAGTGATTCGGTCCCATTTCCATTCTGGAACCATTATTTGTTGTAGCAATTTGGAAGGCACTTGATGTTCAGCTTTCATTTGTTGGCAAACTAAGCACTTTAACACAAACTCAGAAACATCTCTTTTCATACTGGACCACCAATACAATCTCTTCAAATTGTTATACATCTTTGCACTACTAGGATGGATAGATAAACAACCATTATGGGCTTCATGTAGAATACTCTGAATCAGCTCAGCATTTTTTAGTACACATATCCTATCTCGAAACAATCATTCGAACCAACGTGAAAATTTGTCTCAACATTCTTTTGACATTGAGCTCTTTTTGCTTGTAACTCATTATCACCCTTTTGAGCTTCATAAATTTTTTGGACAAACGATGGCCTAACTCTTAGCTCTGCCAAAATGAAGCCATCATCAGATAAAGTCAATCTCGTATTCAATGCTCTCAAGGCAAACAGGTATTTTCTACTCAAAGCATCGGCAACCACAATCGCTTTCCCTAGATGGTAGTCGATCACCTGCTCGCAGTCTTTTAATAACTCAAGCCATCTTTGTTACTGCAAGTTCAAATCTTTTGTGACATTAAGTACTTCAAGCTTTTATGGTCGGTAAAGATACAACTCTTTTCACCATATAGATAGTGTTGCCAAATCTTCAAGGCAAAGAGAATGATGGCTAACTCCAAGTCATGTGTCTGGTAGTTCCTCTCATGTGGCTTCAATTGTCTCGAAGCATATGCCACAACTTTACTCTCTTGCATCAATACGCATCCGAGACCACTTAAGGACGCATCACTGTAAATCACAAATTCTACACCAGACTCAGGTTGCACTAGCACTAGCGCCTCTGTCAACACTGCCTTTAACTTCTCAAAACTTTGTTGACGCTTCTCCGTCCACTCAAACTTAACATCTTTCTGCAGCAACTTGGTTATCAGAGGAGTAATCATTGAAAATCCTTTTATGAAGTGCCGGTAGTAACTAGCCAAACCCAGCAAACTTCTAACTTTTGATTCATTTTTTGGTGGCCTCCAATGTACTATTGCCGAGATCTTACTGAGATCCACTCGAATACCATCTCTTGAAATAATGTGACCCAAAAATCTAACTTTATTGAGCCAAAATTGACTTTTACTAAAATTTGCATACAACTATTTATCTCGCAAAATTTGCATAACTATCCTCAAATGCTCAGTATGCTCGTTTTCATCATGAGAATAAATTAGGATGTCATCAATAAAGACCACTACAAATTTATCCAAGTTCGGTCTAAAAATTTGGTTCATTAAATCCATAAACACAACTGGGGCGTTAGGTAGACCGAAATGCATTACGAGAAACTCATAGTGCCCATACCTTATTCTAAAAGTAGTGTGACAGCCCGATTTTGGCCCTAATCAGAATGGTGGTTTCAGGACCACGAACCCAAGTTGGATAAATATTTAAATATCATTTTCTGGGTTTTGAATGTGTGTTCTTATGTGTATGAAGTTTCGCGTATAAATTTTGAGGTTTTCATGCCGAATTATTAAAAAGGATTAAATTAGCAGCAATTGATTTATAAACATGCTATTATGAAAATATTAAATTGCTATGTCTTTAGAATATTGAGGTTTTAAATGGGAATTATTCCATTAATAATAATATGGACGGTAATGGCTTAATGCTTGATGTCTTTATATTTTTTTAAGTTTTATAATTCATAAAATGGAAAGCCATGCTTGTAAGTTTATTTTTAGGGCCTAATTGTAATTGTTTTTGTAAGTTGGGGTACTTGTGATGAAATTTAACCTTGGACAATTGACTTGGACGGTATGGGACATGGTTAATAAGCCATGTTATTTGCTTTCAAGGGTTAAAGTAGTAAACTATTATTAATGTAATGCCCCCACGCCCAAGACCGTCGCCGGAGTCGAGCTTGAAGTGTTACTACACATAATTTATGATTTTAAACAACTTTACATTATCTATTTTGATTTTCGGAATAAGCAGTTTATCTGCGTCATGGTCACTTGAAAAATCATATCTCGAGTTACAAAACTCAAAATCAAGATCCGTAAAAGTTTCCTGAATCTAGACTCATGTATCTATCTGCTAATATTTTTCTAGAATTTTTTTCTGGGCCGATTAGTAGAGTTTATTAGTTAAAGTTGCCCCTATTTCAAAACTCAACTGCACTAACCTCTACTTATTACGAACCAATTTTCTCCCTGTACAAAATTCATATGACTATGACGTTTGTTTCTCTTAAAACTAGACTCAATAAGGATTCTGAAAATATAAAGTAATCCTCCTAATTATTTTTTTACAATTTATGGTGAATTTCCAAAGTTGGAACAGGGGATCCAGAAATTGCTCTGGCCTTGTTTTACTAAAACTCAGATATCTCATAAAATACAATACCTTTACCTGTTTTGTTTGTTCCATATGAAAATAGACACAATAGGATTTAATTTCATATTATTCACAATCAAACCATGTTTCTATTATTTTTAGTGATTTTTCAAACTCACATCACTGCTGTTACAATGTTCTGTTTTTAAGCTACTTTCACATTTTTCCTTAATTTCCATGTGATAGTTATCACTCAAGCATACATACTATCATACTTGTATATCATTAGCCATTTCATTAGCTATTCACTATCAAGTATTTACATCCCATTCATTGAACATGTCATAAGACATCCATATCAAAAGAAGCCAAGTCCCTATACATGCCATACACGAAAAGAAACGTCTAACTATATCGATAGGATTCCTCGATAGTGTGATCGGATCCCCGACGTTTCCTTTGATCCTCGAGTGGCTTCGCAAGAACTACAAGAAGAAAGAAATAAAGAGGGTAAGCACTAGGCTTAGTAAGTTTACAAGCAAATAAATTACAACATTCATCATATGAGATAAGTATGCAAACTATCAATTAGCATTATAAGCTTTCTTTACATCTCATTTTCTGCCTTCTTCTTCTTCACTTACCTTCTTTCTTACCTGACCTTTCCTTTGCTGATAATTCACTGTACATTTACTTGAATAATGGCCCGTTGAACCACTCGGAATACTAAGGATACTAGGGTCGTTCCTGTCTAACAATATCCTGCCAATGCCATGTCTTTGACATGGACTTACATGAATTATTCCTGTCTCCAATGCCATATATCTAATATGGACTTACATGGCTCAATCCTATCTCCAAAGCCGTATATCTAGTATGGACTTACATGGCTCATTTCTATCGTGTCCTGTCCTGTCAACCCCTAATGTCATGACATTTCGTATCCTAACATTCCTAAGGTTCAATCGGGACTTTCTACTGCTTTTCTCTGTCATATCACCTTATATTCAACTTGATTATTTTCATAAAATGAATATATAAATGCTGGGAAATGACAATAGTAATGTAAAATAATAGAATATTGCATTTATTTACCGTAAACTTACCTCGATACCAAATGTGACTAAACTTTACAATTTAGTCCTTTACTTTTTCTTTTCCCCGGTCTACTCCCGAATTTCGTTCTTTTGATTATGGAGCTTGGAAGCTTGAAACAAACCCTAGCTATGGAGAACCCTTGAAATTTCGTGGTAATGAAAAAGATGATCAATTTTGTGTTATTTTTCCCTTTTTATTTCATGTTAATATCCAAATGACCAAAATGCCCCTCCTTACTAAACTTTCAAAAATTCCATCCATGTCCAAATTTTGTCCATGAACTTAAAATTGGCCAAATTACTATTTAAGACCTCCTAATTAATATTTCAAAGCAGTTTCATACTAGAAACTTCTAGAATGCAAGTTTTGCAACTTATTCGATTTAGTCCCTAATTTTAAATTAAGCACTTTACGCATAGAATTTCTTCACGAAATTTTCACACCATCATGCAATCATAATATAGACCTCAAAATAATTATAAAATAATTATTTCTATCTCAGATTTGTGGTTACGAAACCACTATTCCGATTAGGCCCTATTTTGGGATGTTACAATTAAGTAGTGTTATAATAAAACGAAGCATAAAAAAATGGGGTTTGCATGTTCATTTTTTTTTGGGAGCCGAATGTTAGAGAAGGAAAAAGCTTTGAAATTTCGGCAATTTGAAACCAATATTCAAGGTAATTTTCAAGTTAGTTTTGTTACATTTTAATAGTTTTGAATCCCTTGCTTAATCCTCTTCAAAACCCACTTGTTAAATTTGGTTATGGTAACTAAGTGATGTTTGGCCATGGTTTAGAAAGCTATGAAGTTTGAGTTTTATGTTAGAAATTAGGATATAAGTGATAGAAGAATGTCTTTTGTTTTATGATTTGTATATGATTTTGAGCTTAAGGTTAATTTTTAAAAGCAGTGAATTTGGTGACTAGATTTCGAAATAAACAATCTTGGGGAAACTTGTTTGATAGAAGGGCATGTTCGGCCTAGATATGGTTGAATAAATTTCCATTGATTTATGTTATATGAATTTTAGGATCGATTTGTATAATCTTAAAATTTAAGGGAATATCATGTACATTATTTTTTTAATTTATAAAGTCTTTGAGTGAAATTAGAAGGATTAAGTAATTAAGTAGTTCAATTCATTTTTTTAAGTAAGCTCAATACCTAAAGATACGAGACTTAGATCGGGGAAAAGAGAAGTTAGCCAAGTAGTTGATACTATCGTACGAAAACACCGTGGTATGTCCTTAAGCTATGTGTAACACCCCTAGACCCGTACTCGTTGTCAAAGGGTTAAGAGGCATTACACGACATTCATTTAATTTAACATAATTAAAATTGCACAAATCATGACACTGATGCTTATGAGGAATAACTTAACAGTATATCGGATTTCTAAATCAAAGTTATACATATACAAACATAATCATACAAGCATCATCAATTCAATCAAATCTTAATCCTCAGGAATCGGTTCAATGATCTTACACAACCAATTAACTTTAAGACCACTTTTTGCATGCATTATAACCAATACTATTCATATGGTAAAAGAATGTCAAAATTTAGTAGATTTTAGGACCAATTTCAACTAGGTCAATTTACCAAGCTCAAACAATGCATATCGTAGCATACCACCATACCGAACCTTAATGAAATGGTTACATTCAAACCACACATGTTTCATAAAACATAGATATCAAGATATAACTTACTACAAGCCTAGTTTACAAAATGCATAACTTACATTTCCATTCGCATACAACATAACCAAGTTTAAAACCATAGATATGGATGTAAGGTATTTGGGTAAGCCATTTTCGCATGGCTAACTTAATTACAACATCAAAATCATATTTGTTTAACATCAAAATGTCAAGCCTATACATGCCATTTTCAAGGTTTAGTTACAAAATACTGAAAGATGTTTTGATAGTGTGGATGACTTTAATCCTGGAATTCCCAAGACCGTAGCTAGCGAACAAGATCTACAAAACAGAGAGTTAAGGCAAAAGAGTAAGCATTCATGTGCTTAGTAAGTTCTAAGTAACGAAATCATTTAAAAGAGTAGGATAATGATATTTAATCGTGTCCATATCATCCCTAGGCCAAATGTATTCAAGGTTAAGTCTATCCCTATAGTATGTACATGTCAAACAGATTTCCTTAACAAAATTTCAAATCATATAGATGATTTCATTATATCAACAAGCTCCATCTTTCGGTTCAACACATCCCATTTATTTTACAAGTTGAATTATCACATAAGGCATAATCATATGTACACATATGTTTCAACCGAAACATAACACATTTCCTCCTAAACCGAATTCCATATACAGCAAATAAGCCACATGCCTTCGAGTTCAGCTCAGATTTTGTCACTAGCCCTAAGGCTCTTTGGGACTTGCCCCGGATTATGTCACTAGGACTAAGGCTCTTCGGGACTTGACCCGAATGTAACAATGGCATAAATGCCCTTCAGGATTCAACCTGGCAGCAACTCTGGCACGAATGCCCTTCGGGATTCGACCCGAATTTTGTCACTAGCCCTAAGGCTCTTCGGGACTTGGCCCGAATTATGTCACTAGCCCTAAGGCTCTTCGGGACTTGGCCCGGATTATGTCACTAGCCCTAAGGCTCTTCGGGACTTGGCCCGAATGTAACAATGGCATAAATGCCCTTCAGGATTCAACCTAGCCGGAACTCTAGCACGAATGCCCTTCGAGATTCGACCCAGATTTTCTATTAAATCTTAATGCACATTCACAGGTCAAGTGAACACATCACAAATTTCTATATCCCATTAATATTTCAATTTCTTCATACGCACATAATTTCATAAAATAAATACTTCCAATTTATATTTGGTTCACACCCATATAAGGGTCACATACTTACCTAGATTTCCATAGCTTGTTCACTAAGAACCATTCAGCTATATGCTCTATAACCGCTATCTCATGCACGGAATTTAAATTAGGTAAGGTCATTGAGTCATAATTCATAGTCCATGCAACTTTATCATGCTTTACTAACTTTTATGCTAAATTCATTTACTAAAACTTACCTCGATTTGTTGTTGAGCAAAATACGGTTTTCACTATTCCACCACCTTAGCCTTTCCTTTATCCGAATGTGCCCCTCTAGGTTCATGAGCTATGGTTTAAACAAAGAAAGAATTCACTAATCAAAATCCTATTATACCAGGTATTCGGCCACTTTAGCCACTACCAAAATTTCATTCAAGGCCAAAGTCACAAAATCCATAAATACCAACTCATTCAATTTATCACTGATTAAGCAAGTAATCTATTCTCTCATTTGCAAATACATGAGTATCTCACATACTCCCTAAAATGTCATATTTAACCATGGCTACACATGCATTAACATTCAACCTTTTTCAAAGTATACACTTAATCACATTAAGCAAATTTTATCATCAATCATATTATCTCAAATTGACCGGATATGCCTTTTCATCTAGACACACATACATTATTAAAATTTACACATACATTAAGCAATTTACCACCAATCCTATCTAGCCACAAGATTTTAATTCATCAAAATTTACAAATCTAAAATTCATTTCATTTTTCGCTCTATTTAATAGCATCAAAGCATTGTTGATATTACTTCAAATGTACAAGGCCGTACCTCACATAGGTATACTTTCTTCTTCAACAAAAATACTAAGCTCTATACTAAATTTACAACGGTACATATCAATAAAATTACCCAACACCATTCTTTCATGCTCAAAAACCATAGCCGCATGCATCATTCAATTTAGATATTAGAAATGCACTCATTTAGATAATCAAATGTCACAAAGTCTTTGCACTCATTTTTATCTAAAATCTCCGAGCCTCAAATTTTAAATTCACAATCATAGAACCCCATTAACACAATTTCTATGCTTCGATTTAATTTATAGCTATTTGAACAATCAACACTACTTCTTAAGCAATTAACCTTAGCCGAATACCCCTTTCAAGCATTGAAATCACATAAAGCTCCATTTCAATATTTAAGCATGAATTACAAATTTTGGACATCATTTCATAGTTCCAAGCAAATTGCCGAATGCAACCTTACTAAATTTTCATGGATTCAAATCATGGATTCAATATACCATTACCATGAAATCAACAACCAAAAATTCATAGACAATTTAGAAAAATCACATTACCAATCTCAAATTCAAGCAAAGACCATGGTTGAAATGCATATACAACCACATAACAAAAAAAATTGAACCATGGGTTGCTTAACTAGCCTAACATCCAACCCAATAATCAAATTTCCATCAAATTTTAATCAAGAAACTCACCTAATGAAGAAGATCAAAGTGCCGAATGGTTTTAGACTTTTCTCCCCTCCCTTATTTGATTTTCGGCTAAAGAAGAACACAAAAGAACTACCTTGTTCTTTTCACCAAAATTCTTTTATTATTTAATTCACCATTATAAACATTCCACTAAGCCTTATTTTAAAAATAAAATACAAAAACAATTATTCCATTTAAAGCATGGCCGGCCACTAACCTTAGAAAATGGATATTTGACATGCAAATCCATTCAAATTACAACATTCCATAATCACTTTCTTCAGTTAGTCATGCATTCGTTCAAATCTTCCACTTAAGTCCCTTATAATTCGAAATACATTCAATTGGCAAAAATCAAAGCATTAAAAATTCACATATGCATAAACACACATTCTGACACGAAATATTATTTTTTTAGTGACTCAGTTTAGCGGTCCCGAAACCACTTCCCGAATAGGGTCGAAAAAGGGCTGTCACAACTGTCCCCCCTTTAGGGATTTTCATCCTCGAAAATCTTACTAGAAAATAGGTTTGGGTATCGCTCTCTCATATCATTCTTAGATTCCCAAGTCGCTTCTTCGATCCCGTGCTTGAGCCATAGTACTTTTACTAATGAAACCTTTTTGTTCCACAACTCTTTTACTTCGCGGGCTAAAATACGAATCGGCTCCTCTTCATAGCTCAAATCAGGCTGAATTTCAATGTCTAAAAGACTAATCACATGGGAAGGGTCTGATCTATAACGTCAAAGCATCGAGACATGAAAGACAATGTGAATCTTCTCAAGTTCGGGGGGCAAAATCAATCTATACGCTACTGGCCCTATTCGTTCCGAAATCTCGTATGGTCCGATAAATCTCAGACTCAACTCTCCTTTACGGCCAAATCTGAGCACTTTTTTCCACGGTGAAACTTTCAAAAACACCTTATCACCAATTTGATACTCGATATCTTTGCGTTTCAAATCTGCATAAGATTTCTGACGATCGGATGCTGCCTTAAACTGTCACGAATTACTTTCACTTTTTGTTCTGCTTCTTTGACTAAATTAACCCCGAGAATCTTATTCTCACTAAGCTCAGTCCAAAATAGGGGTGTACGACATTTTCGACCGTAAAGAGCTTCGTAGGGTGCCATCTGAATACTCGATTGAAAACTGTTATTATACGCAAATTCAATCAGGGGTAAGTATTTTTCCCACGATTGGCTGAACTCGAGAATGCAACATCTTAACATGTCCTCGAGTATCTAAATAACCCGTTCAGATTGACCGTCAGTTTGCGGATGAAAAGCGGTGCTAAAATGGAGCTTAGTACCCAATGCTTCGTGTAATTTCTTCCAGAATCGTGAAGTAAATCGGGGATCTCGATCGAAAACAATAGATGTCGGCACTCCGTGCAATCGTACAATCTGGGAGACGTACAATTTTGCTAGCTTATCAAGTGAAAAGTCTGTACGAACCGGGATGAAATGAGCTAACTTTGTTAATCTATCAACGATAACCCAAATAGAGTCTTTCTTGCTCGGCGTTAGCGGTGAACCGGACACAAAGTCCATCGTAACTTAATCTCACTTCCACTCTGGTATCAGAATCGGCTGATGCAATCCTGAAGGTACCTGATGTTCTGCTTTTACTTGCTGACATATCAAACACTTAGATACAAAATCAGAGATGTCCCGTTTCATACCATGCCACCAATATTGTCACTTCAGGTCATTAAACATTTTTGTGCTACCAGGATGAACTGACATTCGGCTATTATGGGCTTCATTTAGAATCGTCGTAACTAGCTCAGAATTTCTCGAAACACACAATCGATTCCTAAATCTCAAACAATCGTTTTTATCTATTCAAAATTCTGTATCCTCACCCAAAATACATCGAGCTCGCTTAGCAGTCAAGTCATCATCAACTTTCTGAGCTTCACAAATTTGTCGTACTAACACTGGCTCTACTCTTAATTCTACTACCAACACATCATCTGCCGACAAGGTTAATTGCACGTTGATTGCTCTTAAGGAAAATAATGATTTCTGGCTAAGTGCGTCTGCAACTACATTAGCTTTTCCCGGGTGATAATGAATAATAAGCTCGTACTCCTTAAGCAATTCTAGCCACCGCCTTTGTCTCAAATTCAAATCTCTTTGAGTCATCAGATACTTAAGGCTTTTGTGACCAGAGAAGATGTGACATTTCTCACCGAACAGATAGTGACGCTAGATCTTTAGGGCGAAAACAATAGCGGCTAATTCAAGATCATGAGTCAGATAATTTCGCTCGTGAGGCTTCAACTACCTCAAAACATATTCGACAACCCATCCTTTCTGCATCAAAACGTAGCCTAAACCGTTCAGAGATGCATCACTATATACTACAAACTCTTTACCGGATTCTGGCTGAATTAACACTGGAGCTTCCGTTAATAAAGTCTTTAGCTGATCAAAACTTTGCTGACAGTTATCAGACCACTCAAACTTGACATCTCTTTGTAGCAGTCTTGTCAATGGTGTCGCAATCATCGAGAAACATTTGACAAATCGTCGGTAGTAAGCGGCAAGTCCTAAGAAGCTTCGAACCTCAGAAACATTTCTAGGGGGTTTCCAGTCGAGAATAGGTGAAATTTTGTTCGGATCGACTCGAATACCCGAAGCAGACACTATATGTCCCAAAAAGCCGACCTCGCGCAACCAGAACTCGCACTTACTAAACTTCGCATACAATTGATTATCACGTAAAGTCTAAAGTACAAGTCTCAAATGCTCGGCATGCTCGATTTCATCGTGAGAATAAATCAAAATATCATCGATAAACACCACTACAAAACGGTCCAAATACGGCCTAACCACCCTATTCATCAAGTCCATGAAAATCACAGGAGCATTAGAGAGCCCGAACGGCATCACTAAGAATTCGTAGTGTCTATACCTCATTCTGAATGTGGTCTTCGGCAAGTCGAAATCTCTAACTCTCAACTGGTAGTAACCGGATCGTAAATCAATCTTCGAAAACACTGAAGCTCCTTTCAACTGATCAAATAGGTCGTCAATTCGGGGCAATAGATACTTATTCTTTACGGTGGCTTTATTCAGTTTTCTGTAGTCGATACACATTCTCATAGTCTCGTCTTTCTTTCTTACAAACAAAACTGGCGCACCCCAGAGTGAGAAACTCGGTCGTGCGAAACCTCGGTCTGTCAACTCTTGTAGTTGAGATTTCAATTCTTTCAACTCGGTATGTGCCATACGATACGGGGAAATCAAAATCAGAATCGTACTCGGAATCAAATCTATACCGAACTCAACCTCCCTAACGGGTGGTAATCCTGGTAATTCCATAGGAAACACATTCAGATACTCCCTAACCACAGGTACATTCTCAATCTCTCATTCAGATACTTTGCTGTCAAGCACATAGGCCAAATATGCTTCACACCCTTTTCTAACATATTTCTGAGCTGACATGGATGTGATTACGGCAGGTAGCCCGTTTAATTTAGTGAACTCAATTCGTATTATTTCATTGTTTGAACATCGCAAATCAATAGTCTTTCGCTTGCAATTCACTATCGCATCGTGCACGATCAACCAATCCATTCTGAGAATAATATAGAATTCATTGAAGGGTAAAAGCATCAAATCAACCAGAAAGCAGAAATCTCATACCATTAGGGGACATTTCTTGCACACTTTGCCGATCAGAACACAACGACCCAAGGGATTTGACACCCAAATGAAAAACTCAGTAGACTCAACAGGAAGAGTCTTACTGGATGCTAAAGTTTCACACACATACGAATTGGTCGAACCGGGATCTATCAGAGCGATAACATCAGTATTAAAGAGAGTGAAAGTACTAGTAATAACATCCGGAGAAGATGCCTCCTCCCGAGCTCGAATAGCGTATGCTCTGGCAGGTGCACGAGCCTCTGATCTGACTGCAGTGTCTCTAGTCCCTCTCTGACTACCACTAGTATTTCCTCCACGCCTCGGTGGTCTACCCTGTGCAGCCGTACCACTAGGTCTCTGACTCGGATCGGGAGTGCGTTCATCCAATTTGGATAATCTTTGATAAAGTGACCGGCAGATCCGCATCTGAAGCAGGAGCGATCATGATGTCTACAGCTCCCCGGGTGCCATTTACCACAATATTTACATTCAGATCTGTCCCGACGTTCATTGCCAACACTGGCGACAGAAGTAGCTCGCGAACTCAGGGGGGGTTAATGACGATCACGTCTAGAAAAACCCGAAGTATTCTTGGATCAGCCCGAGTCATCTCTAATCTTTTTGGACGACTGCTGAATAGACTTTCCCGCAGATCTCTTACGAAACTCTCTAGCTCCATCTTCAGCTTTTCTTTTCTCATTACCGAGCTCTTCGGCTTTGCTAGCTCACTCGACTAGCATGACAAACTCTTTAATTTCTAGAATTCCTACCAGCAATCTGATATCTTCGTTCAATCTGTCCTCAAAACGTTTACACATGATAGCCTCGGATGATACACATTCGCGAGCATAACGGCTGAGTCGCACGAATTCTCTATCGTATTCAATTACTGACATCTGACCTTTTTTAAGCTCAAGAAATTCCTTCCGTTTCTTGTCGATGAATCTCTGACTGATGTATTTCTTACAGAACTCAGTTTGGAAAAACTCCCACGTGACCCGCTCTTTCGGAACAACAGAAACCAGAGTGTTCCACCAATAGTAGGCAGCGTCGCGTAACAGTGATACCGTACATTTCAGACACTCCTCAGGTGTGCATAACAGTTCATCGAACACTCGAATTATATTGTCGAGCCAAAACTCGGCCCGCTCAGCATCATCACTAGGAGTAGCCCGGAACTCTTCAGCCCCATATTTTCTAATCTTATCAACCGGGGGCCTACTCGATCTCACCAGATCAGTCACAGGAGGGGCCACATAAGTTGGAAGCAGAGTATTTGGGGTCGGGGGTTGCGGAACAGCCGGATTTGATCTAAGGAATTGAGTGAACCAATCGCTCATCATCGTGTAAAATGCTTGTCTCGTGTCATCCTCTCGATGACTGATATTCGGCTGAGAGTGATTTGGCACTGTCCCTTGCGCGGGAGGAGGCGCTGCGCTCTCAACATCGTCCGCTACGGCTCGATTGGGTTCGAGATCCATTTCTATACCAAAAATTACATTTCAGATGTCAGAAGTCATCACACTATTGCATTAACATTAAATGGCATGTATAGCTAGACTCAAACGCACTACGTTAGTCTGAGAATCCACTAAACCTAGCTCTGATACCAATAAAATGTAACACCCCTAGACCCGTACCCGTCGTCGGAGGGTTAAGAGGCATTACACAACATTCATTTAATTTAACATAATTACAATCGCACAAATCATGACACTGATGCTTATGAGGAATAGCTTAACAGTATATCGGATTTCTAAATCAAAGTTATACATATACAAATATAATCATACAAAGATCATCAATTCAATCAAATCTTAATCCTCAGGAATCGGTTCAATGATCTTACACAACCAATTAACTTTAAGACCACTTTTTGCATGCATAATGACCAATACTATTCATATGGTAAAAGAATGTCAAAATTTAGCAGATTTTAAGACCAATTTCAACTAGGTCGATTTACCAGGCTCAAAACAATGCGTATCGTAGCATACCACCATACCGAACCTCAATGAAATGGTTACATTCAAGCCACACATGTTTCATAAAACATAGATATCAAGATATAACTTACTACAAGCCTAGTTTACAAAATGCATAACTTACACTTCCATTCACATACAACATAACCAAGTTTAAAACCATAGATATGGATGTAAGGTATTCGGGTAAGCCATTTTCACATGGCTAACTTAATTACAACATCAAAATCATATTTGTTTAACATCAAAATGTCAAGCCTATACATGCCATTTTCAAGGTTTAGTTACAAAATACCGAAAGATGTTTTGATAATGTGGATGACTTTAATCCTGGAATTCCCGAGACCGTAGCTAGCGAACAAGATCTACAAAATAGAGAGTTAAGGCAACAGAGTAAGCATTCATGTGCTTAGTAAGTTCTAAGTAACGAAATCATTTAAAAGAGTAGCATAGTGATATTTAGTCGTGTCCATATCATCCATAGGTCGAATGTATTCAAGGTTAAGTCTATCCCTATATTATGTACATGTCAAACAGATTTCCTTAACAAAATTTCAAATCATATAGATGATTTTATTATATAAAAAAGCTCCATCTTTTGGTTCAACACATCCCATTTATTTTACAAGTTGAGTTATCACATAAGGCATAATCACATGTACACACATGTTTCAACCGAAACATAACACATTTCCTCCTAAACTGAATTCCATATACAGCAAATAAGCCACATGCCTTCGGGTTCAGCCCAGATATTGTCACTAGCCCTAAGGCTCTTCGGGACTTGGCCCGGATGTAACAATGGCATAAATGCCCTTCAGGATTCAACCTGGCTGCAACTCTAGCACAAACGCCCTTCGAGATTAGACCCGGATTTTGTCACTAGCCCTAAGGCTTTTCGGGACTTGGCCCGGATTATGTCACTAGCCCTAAGGCTCTTCGAGACTTGGCCTGGATGTAACAATGGCATAAATGCCCTTCAGGATTCAACCTGGCCGCAACTCTATCACGACTACCCTTCGGGATTCGACCCGAATTTTCTATTAAATCATAATGCACATTCACAGGTCAAGTGAACACATCAGAAATTTCTATATCCCATTGATATTTCAATTTCTTCATACGCACATAATTTCATAAAATAAATACTTCCAATTTACATTTGGTTCACACCCATATAAGGTTCACATACTTACCTAGATTTCCATAGCTTGTTCACTAAGAACCATTCGCTACATGCTCTATAACCACTATCTCATGCACGGAATTTAAATTAGGTAAGGTCATTGAGTCATAATTCACAGTCCATGCAACTTTATCATGCTTTACTAACTTTTTATGCTAAATTCATTTACTAAAACTTACCTCGATTTGTTGTTGAGCAAAATACGATTTTCACTATTCCACCACCTTAGCCTTTCCTTTATCCGAATGTGCCCTTCTAGGTTCTTGAGCTATGGTTTAAACAAAGAAAGAATTCACTAATCAAAATCCTATTATACCAAGTATTCGGCCACTTTAACCACTACCAAAATTTCATTCAAGGCCAAAGTCACAAAATCCATAAATACCAACTCATTCAATTTATCACTGATTAAGCAAGTAATCTATTCTCTCATTCACAAATACATGAGTATCTCACATACTCCCTAAAATGTCATATTTAATCATGGCTACACATGCATTAACATTCAACCTTTTTCAAAGTATACACTTAATCACATTAAGCAAATTTTATCATCAATCATATTATCTCAAATTGACGGATATGCCTTTTCATCTAGACACACATACATTATTAAAATTTGCACATACATTAAGCAATTTACCACCAATCCTATCTGGCCACAAGACTTTAATTCATCAAAATTTACAAATCTAAAATTCATTCCATTTTTAGCTCCATTTAATAGCATCAAAGCATTGTTGATATTACTTCAAATGTACAAGGCCGTACCTCACATTGGTATACTTTCTTCTTTAACAAAAATACTAAGCTCTATACTAAATTTACAGCGGTACATATCAATAAAATTACCCAACACCATTCTTCCATGCTCAAAAACCATAGCCGCATGCATTATTCAATTTAGATATTAGAAATGCACTCATTTAGATAATCAAATGTCACAAAGTCTTTGCACTCATTTTTATCTGAAATCTCCTAGCCTCTAATTTTAAATTCACAATCATAGAACCCCGTTAACACAATTTCTATGCTTCGATTTAATTTATAGCTATTTGAACAATCAACACTACTTCTTAAGCAATGAACCTTTGCCGAATACCCCTTTCAAGCATTGAAATCACATTAAGTTCCATTTCAATATTTAAGCATGAATTACGAATTTTGGACATCATTTCATAGTTCCAAGCAAATTGCCGAATGCAACCTTACTAAATTTTCATGATTCAAATCATGGATTCAATATACCATTACCATGAAATCAAAAACCAAAAATTCATAGACAATTTAGAAAAATCACATTACCAATCTCAAATTCAAGCAAAGAACATGGCCGAAACGCATATACAACCACATAACAAAAAAAATTGAACCATGGGTTGCTTAACTAGCTTAACATCCAACCCAATAATCAAATTTCCATCAAAATTTAATCAAGAAACTCACTAATGAAGAAGATCAAAGTGCCAATGGTTTTAGACTTTTCTCCCCTCCCTTATTTGATTTTCGGCTAAAGAAAAACACAAAAGAACTACCTTGTTCTTTTCACCAAAATTCTTTTATTATTTAATTCACCATTATGAACATTCCACTAAGCCTTATTTTAAAAATAAAATACAAAAACAATCATTCCATTCAAAGCATGGCCGGCCACTAACCTTAAAAAATGGATATTTAACATGCAAATCCATTCAAATTACAACATTCCATAATCACTTTCTTAAATTAGTCATGCATTTGCTCAAATCTTCCACTTAAGTCCCTCCTAATTCGAAACACATTCAATTGGCAAAAATCAAAGCATTAAAAATTCACATATGCATAAACACACATTCTGACATGAAATATTATTTTTTTAGTGACTCAGTTTAGCAGTCCCGAAACCACTTCCCGAATAGGGTCGGAAAAAGGCTGTCACACTATGTTTTGGTACTAAATTTGAATAATTGTTAGATATACGAGCTGAATTGAATTTTTATAAATTGTTATGTTATTGCTGAATATAGTTCTTGAATGATTAATTTGTGATGGCTATGGTATTTTGCAATTTCCAATTTGGATATGAAGTAATGAATTGATTGATTGAAATATTTGGGCTAAATGCTTAGTAGGCATTCTTGCCGGTGTTATGATTCAGGATTATAATCCTAGCAGGCTCATTGCCAGTGTGTGACTTCAGGCTAAAAGCCTAGCAGGCACTAGGCCGTTGAAACTTTAAATCAGGTTGACACCTAGTAGGCTATATGCCGGTGTAATATTTTGAGATGTTGGATTGGTGTACAAATAAACAAGTTGAAAGCAAATGAAAAGATATGTATGAGCTAAATTATCGTTAATCCGTACTGAGGTACGTATGTGTTTTAGTATGTGATTTGTAGTAAGTGATATGGATATTGAACGATGGTTGTGTATTTGAATGGATATAGTATGAGCTTATGATACATGGTATAGGATTCGGCTACTTAGTAAATAAGTATATATCTATGAATTGTTAAAGTGAATTTATATCTTTAAGGAAATGAGTTTATATGCAGATATATATATATAGAGAGTTAGTATAATTGATTGAGTGTGAGCCATATGGAATTGATTTATTAAGTTGAAGATAAAAACCTTAATGAAATACAATATTTGGCCAAATTGGGTAATTTATGTTAAATAGAATTTGAAATAGTGTATTTTACCTTATATGAATTAAGTTGATTACTTAGATGAATTATTGAATTGCTTAAGACTTACTAAGCTTATAAAATGCTTACTTTGAAAATTATCTCCCTCTGTTTTATAGACTGCTGAATCCAGCTTTACGGTCGGGGATCATTAGCATCTCGTCACACTATCAGGAATCTTTTGGTACTTTTGAAAGTTTAAACTTGGACTTTTGGCATGTATACACTAGAACTTATAGGTTGTAATATCTTTTAAAGCTATTTTTTTCGATGTGTGTATAAAAAGCCATGTATAAAAAAAATGGCTTGTTTATTTCTGTTTGGTATGGTCATATGTTTTGAATGGGTGTTTAAATGCTAGAATTGCTTGAATGGATAACTTATCTATGAACTAGCAAATGTGATTGGGTTGAATGTGAATTGGTAATGAGTTTTGGTTGTTATTCAAATGATCAATAATTAGTATGAATACATGCATATTCGGATATTAATAAAGTGATAAGATTATTATTTTACGACATTGGTACAACGTGTACTAGGAGATATGGTACAACTAGATTCGGTTTATTAAGGTAAGTGCTAGGTGTGTATGGTGCATGGTTATATGTATATGTTCTTAAATAATAGATGAGTTTAAATGTTGGTTAAGATAGGAGCATTTTGTAACTTAGGCTTTGATGAGTTAAAAATGTGTATTTATATTTACATATTGCATGAATGAAGGGTTCAAATGGTTGTATGCATATGTGACTTTGGTGTATATCAAAACATTTTATTATGCCGTGAGTATGGTTAAATTTTGAGCTGTGCACTTTGTCTTGAGGAGTATAGTTATAAAGGTGATAATAAAATGGCATGAGTAGTTGTTAAATTTGTGCATTCGTTTAAGTCTTGAAGTTCTTACCAAATGAATAGTAACCCCTTATTATGATGCATAATTTGTTTAAGGTATACTGGATAGTCATGCGCATATAGTTATAGAAATCTTACAAGTTGAATTTTGGTGATATGATTTAAAATCATTTGCATGTGATTATTCGACTTTGTGATATTACGATTTGATTTGGTTTAATGAATGCGAATTAGTGAACTTGCGAAAGAATAAAAGTAGAGGAATTTTTGGTAATACATCCTAACCCTCCCAGCGACGGATACGGGTTAGGGGTGTTACAAGTAGTCTTCGGCATATCGGACTCTTTCATCCTTAGTTGGTAGTATCTGGACCTCAAATCAACCTTTGAAAACGCTATTTGTGACAGCCCTATTTTGGCCCTAATCAGAAAAGTGGTTTCGGGACCACGAAATCGAGTTAGAAAAATTTGAAAATATTATTTTCTATGTTTTTATGTCGTGAATGATCATGTGTGAAAATTTCGTGTCTTAATTTTATCAAATTGATGTTGAATTATTAACTTAGGGCTTAATTGAATAGAAGTAAAATTTGATGGATATATTGTAAGTGCCGAATTATGATTCATCCTTAATGATGGAGGGTTTAAAGAGCAATTAGACTAAGGGAATTATGCATGGACAAAATCGACCTTTGATAGCGGAAAAGAAATAATATTAGTGAGCTTAGTTTGGTAAACTAACAATTAAAACATTTGTATGAAATAGTAAAAATGAAAATAGTTGCCATTCTCTCTTGTTTTTGCCGAAACCACTAAAGCAAAAGGAAATAGAAAAGTTAGGAGCATTCGGCCATTAAAGAATCTAAATTAAGGTAAGGTTCATGTGATTTCTTTTAAATTCTTATGAATTTGAGTTGTTTCTGGAGTTCTTGACATCATCCATGTATGAAACTTTGAGTTGTGGTAAAGAATGAATTCGGTCATGGTAGATAATCTATAAATTTCAAATTTGATGTTGGAAATTGAGGAATGAGTGTTAGATAGACATTTTGATGTTAAAATTTATAATACTATAAGCTTGTAAGTTAAATTGTGAAAATTATGCTTTGAATGGTTTAATTGTACAAAGGAGCATTCGGCTATGGCCTTTATGTATGAAGAATCGAGGTTGGATGCCTTTAATTAAAAGATAGTTAGAATTTGAATTGAAGCTTGATAATTTAGTTAAGGGGTGAGTTTAAGAGCTATGTGCATTCAATAAAGGTATATAGGTTTGAATTTAATGGTGTTTTAATGTTGTGAATTGGAAATAGAAGTAAAATGATTGATAAGCTAATTAAATTTGGCATATGTATGTGATTAAAAGAACAAATGATATTCGGCTATGTTGCAATATAAGACCTTAAGCTAAATGTTTCAAAAATGTTGTTAGATTATAAATTAGATTGAGCATATTGCCGAATGTGTTTTAATTAATGGTTCATGCAAATTGTTGTTATTGAGTTGATGGAGGGTGAGAATGGCCGAATATGTGTACTAGGTAGAGAATTTGTCCTCGTTTGAGTCGAGAGTGTCAATATTAAAAATGAGTTTTTCAAAGCTTGACAAATGCGGTTTTAAGGGCTATATGATATTCGGCCCTTGTAGTTTAGTCATGAAACCTTATGTTAAATGTTGGATAATAATGGTTGTGAGTCAGAATTGCTTGTACCATGGCCGAATGAGCTAAAAATCAAGGAATGGCTTAATTGAATACAATTGAGATGAAGAAAAAAATGAAGGTTGTCGTGTGTGAGTATTTAATTAAGAATGTTTACCGTGTGTATGTGTTTCATTGAGAAAGTGTATTTTTTGTTTATAATACTTAAATAATTGGTTGTGAAGGATCGAATGTGTTAATGAAAATCGAATTGTTTAATTTTAATGCACGTATAATGTGGATGGAAATGAAAGTGTCGTGTGTTCCTTGTTATATGAACTATTAGTATTTTGGGTTATAAATGAATTAGTAAGGTGATTAAACTAGTTAACTTGTTTATTCAAGCTCAAGAGCCTAAAGGAGGGGAATCGAGTAAGGGAAAAACAAAGGGTATTGAGTAGCCAATCGAAGCTGTTTCATCTGACATAAGGTAAGTCATTTATTAATTAAAAAACTTTGATTATTTTATGTGCAAATGATATATACGTATAATGAAAAAAGTAAATTTTGCAAGAACATATATGTGATAGTTGAATATGTGATGTTATATATATTTAATTAAGTAAATTGATATGTTAGTAGCGAATGGACATGGGCACTATGTGTGCGAGTCGATGTGGGCACTATGTGTGCGAAAGAATATGGGAACTATGTGTGCGAATGACTATGGGCACTATGTGTGCGAATTCATTAACCGAGCACTGTGTGTGTGAAAACGGTTGTTGGAGCACTAAGTGTGCGATATGAATAAGGAAGTAAGGCTAATGGATGAAGTGAATAATGTACGTGGGGATTGTTTATGCATACCTTTATTTGAATTGTCATTGTATAATGTGTTAGAAGAAGAATAAAGGCATTCGGCTAAATGAGAATATGGTTGATTAAAGTCTATAAATATGAAATATATGAGGGTTTATATTTGATAAATTTATTGAGTGATATTAGCCTGTAGTTAAATTAAAGAATATAAGCGTTTTGTTATATGGCATTGAAGTGTAGGTGTCATTTATACATGTTATGATTTAGAAATGTTTAGTTGGTATGGGTATGATAATTGACTTACAAATGAATAATGGTTATGAGTATATGAATATCGAAAATAAGAATGTGACAATAAGGAGTTATATGTTACTTTCGAAAAGTTAAGTTTACGTTAGCTAACATTAGTCTTTATTTTGGTATACCAAGTCGATTGATTTTTATCTTATTATATTGCTTATGACTTACTGAGTTGATAGCTCATTTTAGTGCATTTGCTTATTCCGTTTTAGATTAAATCCGTCGTAAGCTCAGGACCGTTTTGAAGTCATCACATCTGTCTGCATCATTTTGGTATTTTATCAAAGGTTTTAGTTTAATATTATGGCATGTATAAGCTATATTTTTTTGTGGCATCAATATGTTAATCATACTTGTACCTAAAGCCATGCGAATATGGCTTAAACTTTAAGTTGAAAATGATTATGCTTGAGTATGTTACGAATCTTTCTGATTGAATGGAAATGATATGTTATGAATGGACTATCTACTAACTCAATATTATCACCTAAATTTGATTTATAAATTGGACTTTGGGAAGTAATCGTTTCTACTTTGAATGAATCAAATTAAATGTGATTATATCCTATTTGTAATCGGCTATAGTAGAAAATTTTACCAAATGAATACTGACATTCTTAAATGGTGCATATTTAGGTTCAAGGCATATTGTTAGCTTATGAATTTGGATTAGTTGTAGTTATTAGGGTCATTTTAATAACTGTTCAATGATATACCTTGTTGCAGATAAAATCTTTATGGAACTATTTATAATCGAATTTTTTTATGAATTTTGAATGTTTTATTGATTGATGGAAGCTGAACTGGTTCGATAATACATAGTAACCCCTCCGGCGACGGTTTCGGGTTGAAGGTGTTACACCGTTGCCCCTTTTAATTGATCAAATAAGTCCTTAATTCTTGGTAAGGGGTACTTGTTCTTTATTGTCACCTTGTTGAGTTGTCTATAATCGATACAAAGTCTCATCGATCCATCCTTTTTCTTCACAAACAATACCAGAGCACCCAAGGGAGAAAAACTTGGCCTTGCAAACCTTTTACATGTCAACTCTTGCAGCTGCACTTTTAACTCTTTTAGCTCAGTTGGAGCCATTCTATAAGGAGCTATAGATATCGAGGCAGTCATTGGCAACAAGTCGATAGCAAACTCAATTTCTTTAATAGGAGGTATACCCGACAATTCCTCAGGAAATACATCCTGGAACTCACAAACCACTGGCACTGATTCCACTTTCAATTCAGACTCGTTCGTATTCAATACATAGGCCAAATATGCTTCACAACCCTTTCTGAAACACTTTTGAGTAGTCATTGACGAAATCAAAGCAGACAATTTGCTAAACTCATCCGTTTCAACCTAAAGGATTTTACCATTTTCACTCTTTAACTCAATAACCTTCTGTCTACAATTCACTTTTGCATCATGCATCAATAGCCAATCCATGCCCAAGATGGCATCAAACTCATGAAATGGCAATAGCTTTAGATCGGCTAGAAAATAATGACCTCGGATCACTAATGGACAATTCTTGCAAATCTTATCAATTAGCAGACACTTACCTAGAGGGCTTGACACCTTAATCACAAAATCGGTTGACTCTATAGGCAATTTCATATCATTCACTAATTTTATGCAAATCTAAGCGTGTGTGGACCCGGGATCAATCAGTGCAACTATATTAACATCATAAAGGGAGAATATACTAGTGATCACGTCAAGGGATGATGCCTCTTCCCAGGCACGAATAGCATAAGTTCTTGCAGGTGCTCTGGCCTCTGATCTCGCAGCTAAGTCTCTTGCTATGCCTTTGCTACTAGCTCCCTCTTTCACATTTTTGGTAGGTTTCCCTCTAGTAAGCATATTTCTCTGTCTAACACTCTGAGTAATTTCTTTCACCTCCATTTTAAGACAATCTTTGATGAAGTGATCTTGGGAGCCACATTTAAAACAAGCTCCGGTGGCCATCCAGCACTCAACGGGATGTCTCCTACCACAATGTCGACATTCAGGGTTATTTGGCTTGACATTACTAGCATTAGCTACCGAGGTGGTCTGAGCCTTAGAACCCATATTTTGTTGCCACGAGTTCTACTTGGATTCTCAGGGGAAACAATCGAACGATTTTGTACATTCCTTACTTTCTTAGACGATGGTTCAAAAGACTTACTCATTGATCTCTTTTTCAAGTCTCTAGCCTCTGAATCAACTCTCTCTTTTCTTTACTTAATTCTTTAGCTTTACAGGCCCGGTCAACGAGCACAACAAACTCTTTTAGTTCCAAAATCCCCACATACAATTTGATGTATTCATTTAGGCCATCCTCAAATCTCTTACACATAATTTCTTCTGTAGAAACGCATTCCCGAGCATACTTGCCAAGTTAGACGGATTCTCGCTCATTTGCAGACACAGTCATGCGACCTTGTTTTAGCTCTAAAAACTCCTTCCACTTTTGATCAATGAAGTGCTGACTTATATACTTCTTCTGAAACTCCACTTGAAGAAGTCCCAAGTAACTCTTTTGGTAGGTACTATCGAGACTAGTGTTTTCCACCATTGATATGTTGAGTCTCTTAGAAGTGAGACGGCTCACTTTAAACACTCCTTGGGTGTGCAGGAGAGTTCATCAAATACTCGAACTGTATTCTCTAACCAAAATTCCGCCCTCTTGGGGCCATCATCAGTGCTGGCTATAAATTCTGCGGACCCATACTTACGAATCTTGTCAACTGAGGGCTTACGCAGTCTTGTCATTTTCGCATATTGTGGGGCTACCGGGGCCTGTTGAGGGATGGGAAAAGGTGGGGGAGGTTGAGAATTTGGGTTTCCCCGAATGAAATCCGTATGCCACTCACTCATTCTTTGGAGAAAGGCCTCTCGAGCCTCTTCTCCCCTGCTAGATTCAACATTCCTACTCTCGGGTGGCATGATCCCTTGTCATGAGCCATCGCATTTCTTTCAGCGTCGTCAGCTACTACTGGGTTGGGATCCATTTACTATATGAAAACCCAATTTAAGGATTAGAAACCATCACACTATTAATATTCACAATTATGGCAGGTATAGCTAGACTCTCATACTTGGTATGTTAGTCTAAAGACCGACCAAACCATAGCTCTTATACCACTAAATTTAATGCCCCTCACACATAACCATTGCCAAACACGGGTACGAGGCATTACCGAGCATACACTCACACGATCATTTGATTTCAACATAAAAATTTCACGTAAAATTTAATACTTTTTCATTCATACATATAACATCCACATTATGGGCGCCCAAACGATACATTGCCTATGATCTGGGACCAGATCGGAGCTTTTCAACACTTATAAAAATTTGACTTAAAACAGGGCATAGGCCCATGTGGGACAGGGATACACCCATGTGTGCAGGTCGTGTGGTCGAACACGTCTATGTCCCTAGCCCGTGCGAAATTATTTTTCATTTCAAACCTACAGGGGTTTTCACACTGCCGAGCGCACGCTTGTGTCTCTTACCCGTGTTCTTCACATAGCCTCAACATGCCCGTGTCCTCACCCCGTGTGAAAAACTGGGGTATTCTGTTTATGACATCATTACGAAGTTTTCGTCACACGGCCAAGCCACACACCTGTAGGTTAGGTCGTGTCTATCACACAGCCAAGGCACATGTAGTGTCTCCACCCCGTGTGTTTTTTATAGTACATTTAATTTTCATAATTTTAGGTGTGAGGGACACACGGCCTATCAACAAGCCCGTGGACTGGCCGTGTGTCACACACGGCCTAGACACACGCTCATGTGTCTAATCGTGTGGACAATTATAGGCTATTTTCCAAGCCAATTGCCACCTTGAAACACATACCAATATCGGCCAATTTTGCCAATTCACAATATAACATCAAAACTCATCAAAATATACATATTAAACCATCCACAAACTAACTTTATCTATCATCAAGCATGCACATCCACATACATTTTTTCTATGTTGACTTCGTGGTCCTGAAACCACCATTCCATTTAGGCTATAATTCGGGTTGTTAGAGGATTGCATGTCAATGCCAATGCCATGTCCCATACATGGTCTTACATGGGAACTTCGTTTGGTGCTGATGCCATCTCTCAGACATGGTCTTTTATGGGACCTAATAAATCTCATGTCATGATTACGGTATCCTTCGCATCCTTAAAATTTAACTGGGATTTCTCTATAATAACTTCATCATTTCTTTATAAAAATCAAATCAATAAATCTCATGGGAATAACATAAATTTTATACAATGTCATAACATTTTTTTCATAATACATGATACTAATTTATCATATATAGCTTACCTCGGATCCAAAATTTGGGTGAATATGCAATTTAATCCACCAGCTTGTTCTTTCCTCAGTTCCGATCCGGGCTTCATGTTTCTTGAGCTGTAATGAAAAATTAAGCTTATTTAATAATCACATTGGCTTACATTACTTCTTTGTGTATGGCCATGAGATGTGGTTCGTTTTAGCTATAAATACGTAAGACTATTTTTGCGGACAAGTGCTAAAAGTATTGTGTGATGTAACCACATTGGTTGTCATGAATGACTGGTGATATATTATATGTGCCTATGAATTGTACAAAAGTATAAAGAATTAAGGACAACAAAAAGGGCTTGGAAAATAGCCTAAGTGTTGGCCACACGGGCAGAGACACGGTCGTATGTCTCAGCCATTTGGGGGACACGGCCCAGCACACGGGCGTTTGACTTTGTCGTATGCCCCTAAGTGTTTGATGACGTCAGAAACAGAGAGTTACAGGGTAGGGGACACGGGTGTGTCCTGAGCCACACGGGCGTGTGAGACCATACGGCTTGTCCACACGGGCGTGTAACTCTCTAAAATATTGAAATTTTGTTAGTGTCTCAAAAGTTTCAAAAGTTTACAGTTTAGTCCTGAACTATTACCAGTGTTGGTTTTGGGCCTTGTACGCTCATATAAGGGACTTTAAGATGGAAATTGAAAGTTTTTAAATCTGAGCGAAAATTCATGACTCGATTTTGCATGTTCATGTATGATTAAGTTTAGTAATGCCTCATACCTTGTTTCGACATTGGACTCGGGTAAAGAGGTGTTACATTTAGTGGTATCAGATCTATGGTTTAGTTGGTTGTCGGACTAACCTAGCATGTGTGATCGTCTAGCTATACATGCCACAAATCTGTGATAGTGTGATGTCTCCCGACGCGAAAGAGAACTATCTTGTTTAGACAGAGGTACTCTCCAACCGTGCTACATCTGATCATGTTGATAGTGATATTAAAGTATTTAAGCAAAGTGCAGTTATGATGAGATGAAACTTAGAAAGGTATGAATAGAAGTTTATGGTATGTATGTTTTAATGTATGAGGGGAGATAACCATGTGTTGAGAAATATGGAAAAGTAGAATAAACTGAAAGTTTATATGGTGATAAGCTTTTCCGTGTTTACTTAGGATGCATATGATGTTACGTACTCAACAAATTTGAATTAGTGTAAATAGTATGTTCATATAGAAGAATCTTATGTTTAAGTGCTAAGCTAGAGATAATACGATGTTTTATTTTATGTCTTTGTTATTGAGCCATGAATATTATAATGGTATGAAAATTGAATTGGAAGGTCAAATTGAGCAGAACGCAAGAAATGAGTACAATCGTTTAATGAGAAGTTGACAAATAAAACCGTGGTTAGACCATGGTAGTACATGCGAGCACGTGTAATACCATAGCTGGGCTATGGCATTGTGATACGTGTAAGACCATGTCTGAGACATGGCATCGATATAAGATTTTGAGTAAGACCATAGTTGAACTATGGCATCAAGTGAACGATGTACTCAAACCCGTAAGGCGTTCTCTAATTTGACAAATGTAGTAAGAAAAAAAATTGAAGCTAAGTGTTGGAAATTTAATTAGATGTTAATATTGAGCTTGAGTAAGTTATGTGCAATAAATTAGCGTTATGCACCATGAAAGTAATGTTATGTCATTGTATGAAATTTATGTTATTTACATGAGATTTATTGATGAAATTTTTATAAAGAGATGATGAGATTGTTATAGAGAAAATCTCAGTTAAATATTAAAGAATACGAAGGATACCATAGTCAAGACATGAGATTTAGATCCCTTATAAGACCACGTCTGGGACATGGCGTTGGCATCTAAAATTTGATCCCGTGTAAGACCATGTCTGGGACATGGCATTGGCATCAGGTTACGATCTCGTGTAAGACCATGTTTGTGACATGGCATTGACATTGATATGTGATCCCATGTAAGACCATATTTGAGATATGGCATTGGCATCTTACCATGAGAATGACCTTTCGAGTATCCTTCGGTATTTTAAGTAATTTAATGAGAAAAGTATTCAAGTTGATGAAATTAACGAGAAGACTAAAGTTATATGATGAGTGATGCAGATGCACACAAGTAGTTCATGGGAAATGAAAATGAAATGATATGAATATGTTGGTAGGGTATAAATAATGGGAGCATAAGCTCAAAATTTTGTGACCGAATGTATGTATTTAAGTTGTGGTAGTAGTATGAAGAAAGGAGTGCTTTAACATGTTATCATTCGATAGTTGAAATGAACCCAGTTGTTCTCATCAAAGTAAGCTAGTTTGTTGAGATGTGGTTACAGTTATATGTATTTAAGCATGTCCTCAACTAAGAAAATAGATTATGTGCACTCACGAGTATATATAGATATTGATGGATAGCCTGAATGAAGGAATTAAATTTTGGAAATTTAGATACAGATGTATGCCTATTGGATTGTTTTAATCGAATGATGATATTGTGAATTAAAGTTGTACCGATTGATAAACTCAATACACTATGAAAGTTTGAATGATACATGCATGGCTACAAAGATCTAAACATAAGATAGTATTATTAACCGAAACCCTAGTTCTAAGTTCGGTTTGAATTGAGTGAAGAATTTGCAATTTTTCAGTGAGATATTATTGAACAAATTGGAATGTGTTTTAATACAAGAATGTAAGATGGTGGTTTGCATGTTGAGACGATTAAGGTCGTATTAAAAAGAACTATTCGGCTAAGTGATTTAAAGACGAACACTTTTATGCCTGTGTTGGAAGTTTGATAATATCAAGTGTTTGACAAAAAAATGTCATATACTCCCTGATCCTGATGGATTAAAGTGTCTAATGCTACGAAAAAAAAGATATGAAGTTTAAGACTTTTTCAATGGATTAAGATGATGAAAGATTACAAGAAAATTTTCGATCAATCTTTGAGAAAGTAGTTCTAGTTATAGAAGCCTAGATGGGAAATCTTTACGTATCTTTATGAGTACTGGGTACTTGACTGATCTTAGTTGATGATGGTCTAAATCCTAGCTATATTAAATGTTAAAGTGAGGTTTTCCTTGCGAAATTGAGAAACCCAGGAATGTGATAGTGAATGATAATCTAAATGAGTTCAGAGTGAATTCACTTTTGATGTTAAATTCCAGGTCAGACATGGTTCCTGCTGTTATAGATATGTCAAGATAGAATTTGCATATTGATGAATCCAGAACTTTTGCAGAATTTTTGGTAGAAGGCTTAGTAGTAGCACGTCTGTACATCCAAGGATAATAAAACATATAGTTATATGAATAGATATTCTGAGGATTGAATATATGACACGATATTTATGAAGTTACGTCTGGATGTCTATTTGTTAGCAAATAAGTAGAAATCAAGTGTATTCAAGACTAATACAGTTAGTGATGGAACGAGAAACATGATTAGATAGAGTCACCATAAGTTTTGAAATTGGGATTGTCATAATCTCTGAAAAGGAAGATGTTATCTATATTGTGGTTAATTATTTGGCAAGAATCCGTATGATCATTTCAGTATGTGTAAGATTCTTATTTGATGGATTACCGAGTATATGTACACCGGAGAAAGTGATTCAGACTTTGATGATGTGTTACGGCACTGTGTGTTAAAGTTTAAAGGTTATTGGAAAGAGATATACGAGGTTACATCAATTTGTGATTCTGGAAAGATAGTGAAGTGTTTCATTAGGGTTGAAAGCAACTTCCTCTGATAATATTTTCGGGGATGAAAATCCCTAAAGGGGGGAGAGTGAACATCCCAAATTAGGGCCTAGTCAGAATAGTGGCTACGAGACCACAAATCTAAAGTAGAAATAATTTTATGATTATTATATGGTCTATGATATGTTGGTATGCTTGTGTGCAAATTTCATTAAGAAATTTTATGTGAAAAGTGTCTAATGTGATTTTAAGGACCAAATTGAATAACTCGTAAAAGTTGAGTTCTAGAAGCTTTTAGCATGAAATTGAATTAGAATATTAATTAGAGGTCCTTAAATAGCAGTTTTACCAAATTCTAAAATTTTGGACAAAAATGGACACGAAAGGGTAAAATATCAAAGTTTTAAGTGAAGGGCATTTTGGTCATTTGGCATTTAAATGGAATAAAAGACAAAATAAAAGCCAAAAAGTGTTCATCTTCTTCATGTGTTGACCAAAACTTGCATGGGAGCCATGGCTAGGCTTTTGCTCAAGATTCCAAGCTCTATAGTAAGTGCAATCTAGCCCCGTTTTTAGTCTTCTTCGTATTTTTGAAATCCTCGTAGACTAATCTACCTATTTCTACCATTTATTTGAGATATGATGAAGGTATAAGTTTTGACCCATGTTAGAAATTTGTGCATTTTGATGAGTTATGGTAGATTATGCATGTTTATGGTTAGAGAAACAGTTTTTACTAAGTGATTTTTGGCAAAAATGTTCAAAAGGGTTAAATTGTAAAAGTTATATAATTGGTCATATGTGATTTAATGAGAAATATGGATTGCTATAATTATGAAAATAGTTTGACTAAGTCCAAAATACAAGGAAATTGAATAAAAATCATTTTACAAGCCTAGGGGCAAAAGTGTAAATATGTGAAAGTTTAGGGGCAAAAACATAAATTTTTCATAATATAATTTTTGGGTCACATTGTATAATGTGACTAATGAATGAGCTAAATGTGATATTATAAATCATGGAAAACAAGATTCAAGCTTAGATCGGGGAAGATCGAGGTTTTGGACCAACTTAGAAAAATTAGCCACTTTCGTGTCCGTGGTAAGTTGGTGTGATATTAATGTAATGTTACTGTTGTGTATGCTTGTAACCAAAATGGATATGTTAATTTGACTATGTTGGATTGGATGATATGTAATGAATTGAAGTTTTATGTTAAAAAGTCCTTATTATGACTAATGTCATTATGTGAAAGCATGAGCTTAGTTACCATTATGAGATGTGTGATTTGGACTTAAGGATAGGCTCAACGAAAAATGTATTCAAAGAAATCCTAGTTGATCCTTAGGAATAATAGGATACCAAGGTTATGACCTTAGCACTATTGTGATCCCGTAGAAGACCATGTCTGGGACATGGCATTAGCATCGATGTGAGATCCTATATACGACCATATTTGGGATATGGCATCAGCATCGACGTGAGATCCCGTATAAGACCATGTCTGGGACATGGCATTGGCATCGAGATGAGATCCCATGTAAGACCATGTCTGGGACATGGCATTGGCATCCCATGATATGTATGAGATCCCATCTAAGACCATGTCTGGGACATGGCATTGGCATCGACATATGGTCCTGTATAAGGCCATGTCTGGGACATGGTGTCGGTACCGAGATGAGATTTACATCCCTTATAAGATTGTGTCTGGGACATGGTGTTGGCATCTAACAGTGATCCCATATAAGACCATGTCTGGGACATGGCATCGGTATCGATTTGAGATCCTATGTAAGACCATATCTGGGATATGGCATTGGCATCGTATGACACTTATGAGGTTTCCCTGAGTATCCTTAGTATTTCAAATGGTTCGATGGGTAATTCAATGAGTAAGCCATTGAGTAGACCAAAGATGAGAATGTATGTGAATGTGAAGTGTTATGAGACAATATAGGTGTGTTTTCAAACTCACGAGCAATGCGCTCAATATGTGAACGAATTTTGGTAAGAATATAAACGAGTAAGTAATGTATATGAAGATGATCTTATGATGACCTTGTGATTATAGGTCGATACCTATGATGTATGAGAATGTAATAAATTCGATTGATGATATGTGTGTTTAAAAAGAAACTAAAACAAAGAAATCATGAAAGAGTACAATTAGCAGTTAAATAGTATTGGACAACGGCAGTTACATGAATTTGAAAAATCACTAAAAATGGTGTGAATTGGATTAGAGGCTTAATGAGATTTGAAATTAAAGCTTATCGAGTCTATTTTCACATAAAAGAAGCAGAATAAGGAAAAGAATCTTATATCATGAGATATCTATAATGTTGCGAGATAGGGTCAGATGGATTTTGAAATTCCCTGTTCCAAGTTTGGAAAATTACTAAAAATTGTATAAAAATAATTATGGGTTAGAATTTATATTTTTAAAACTCTGAATGAGTTTAATTTCAAAGGAAATAAACATGAACAATATTTAAATTCAGTATGAAGAGATAATTGATTCTTAGTGAAGAGGGTCGGAATCGTCAAATAGCAAAATAGGGGAGACTTTAAAGAATAAACTATACTTATTGGAAAATCCAAAAATTCTGGAAATTTTATGGAAAGAGCATACGTGAGTCTAGTTTCAGGAAAAATATGACGGAACTTAATTTGGAGTTTTGTAGCTTGAGATATAATTAATTTAGTGACTATGACTCAGTAAGACAGCCTAAGATGAACATGAATAAAAAGTAGAAACATGTGAAATAATGTTTGTATTTTCTTAAGAATACATTGTGAGGATTAGAAAAATTATATTAATAAATTTCTTATTATTTACATGCCAACTTACTAAGCTATGAAGCTTACTCCCTCCTTTGCATTTCTCTTAGTGTTGTCAGGTTAGCTCGAGGTTGGAATTCGTCGGATGCAGTGTCATAATATCCGATTGTCGATTCAGGGTAATGACAAACTTTAAGTGCGTTTAAGTGAGTGGCATGTATAGTGACTTAGCTATTAGTGATATGTATTCTTGTGATTGGGCCAAATGTATTGGCCTACATTACTTCTTTGTGTATGGCCATGAGATGTGGCTCGTTTTAGCTATGAATACGTAAAACTATTTATGCGTACAAGTGCTAGAAGTCTTGTTTGATGTAACCATATTGGTTGTCATTAATGACTAGTGATATATTATATGTGCCTATGAATTGTACAAGAGTATAAAGAATTAAGGACAACAAAAAAGGCTTGAAAATAGCCTAAGTGTTGGCCACACGGGTAGAGACACGGTCGTGTGTCTCAGCCGTTTGGAGGACACAGCCTAGCATACGAGCGTGTGACTTGGTCGTGTGCCCCTAAGTGTTTGATGATGTTATAAACAGAGAGTTCCACGGGCGGGGGTCACGGTCGTGTCCTGAGCAACATAGGCTTGTGAGACCACATGGGCGTGTGACTCTAAAAAATATGCAAAATTTATTAGTGTCTCTGGAACACCCCTTACCCGTGTCCGATGCCAGGACGGGGTACGAGGCATTACCGTACTTGACTTACTCGAATGTGTAAAGTCGAGCCATAAAATTTCATTGCAACTGAAAACTTTTCAATCATTCTCTTAATATCCTTATCATGAGCCTATGAGGCCCAAAACATACATCGGGAGTGGTTCGAAACCAATCCTAGAACTTTTGGGCACTTAGAAATTTTTTGCTCAAAATAGGGTTACCTGCCTGTGTAAAGTAGGACACGCCTGTGTGGGCAGGCCATGTGGTCACACATGCCCATGTCGCTAGCCCGTGTCGAATTTATTTTTCATTTTGAACCTACAGGGGTTTTCACACAGCCTGGCACACGCCCGTGTCCCTAGCCCTTGCCCTTTACACAGCCTCAACAGTCCCATGCCTTAGCCCGTGTGTGAAAACCTAGACATTCTGTCTATGACGTCAGTGTGCAATTTAGGTCACACGGCCAAGCCACACGCCCGGGTGCTAGGCTATATTGCCTTCCACATGGCTGAGACACACGGCCGTGTCTCTACCCCTGTGTTTACTACTGGGCATTCTATTTTGCATAATTTAGGTGTAGGGGACACACGGCCTATCAACACGCCCATGGGGCTGATCGTGTGTCACACACGGCCTAGGCACACACCCGTGTGCCCACCTGTGTGGACAATTATAGGCTATTTTCCAAGCCCTTTGCCACCCTGAAACTAAACAACCACAAGACCAATTTCAATATCACATATCATGGCATAAATACACTTCTAAATACCCACAATTAAGGCATTCACATGACACCCTGCATTGCATTCTCAACAATCACTACTCTACTCAAACATACAAACTTGCACTTTCATGAACTTCATCAACATTGCATAAATTTTAACTGGAACAATATTAGCCCATTTCTGAAGGCCATTACAACATGACTTGAGTAACATCAAAAGCCAACACATTTGGCTACCTAAAATGACATATATCAAAATAACAGAGTTTTCCATACATGCCATACCCAAAAATAACTAACTTTATTATACCAAAATGGGATGCATGATAGTGTGACTTCGAGCTCTGACTTTTAATGATCCCTGAGCTAGCTTGGGAAGACTACAAGGAAAAGGGGAAAAGAAAGGGAGTAAGCATAATTGCTTAGTAAGTTGCATGAAATATAATAGCAACATAAATCATGGAATGAGCATCCAAATAAGGTAACATGAAATATCATATAAATTCTTTACACATTAACATGGATTACTCATGCTCTTTCTTTCTGACACACTCATATCATTTTGTATTCTTACTCATGCTTTTCTCACCATCATACTCATATCATTATGTGTTCATTTTCTCGTAACTTAGTCATATACACCTGTATCACTCATCACAAAACTTTAGTCTGTCTCGTTAAATTCATCAACTTGAGTACTTTTCCCATTAAATTACTTAGAATATCGAATGATACCCAAAGTGTCAGTCTCATGGTAAGATGCCAGAGCCGTATCCCAGATATGGTCTTACATGGGATCTCAAGTCGATACCGAAGCCATATCCTAGATATGGTCTTACACGGGATCTCATATTGATGTCGATGCCATGTCCCAGACATGGTCTTACACGACATCATAAACTAATGTCGATGCCATGTCCCAGACATGGCCTTATACGGGGTCTCTCTGATATGCCAATTACATGTCCCAAACATGGTCTTATAGGGGATCTAAATCTCGTCTCGGTGCCGACGCCATGTCCCAAACATGGTCTTATACGGGATCACATGTTGATGCCAATGCCATGTCCCGGACATGTTCTTACATGGGATCACAATTCGGTGTCGATGCCATATCCCAAACATGGTCTTACGTGGGGCCTACAAATTCTCATGTTATGACTATGGTATCCCTCGTATTCCTTAAAATTTAACAGGGATTTCTTAACTATAACTTCATCTTTTCTTTGTAAATATCATATTAATCAAATTCATGGAAATAACATAAATTCATAGAATATCATCACAATAATTTTCATAATGCATAACGCTAATTTATTGCATACAACTTACCTCGGATCAAAAATATGGGTGAATGTTTGATTTAATTCAACACCTTGCTTTTTACTCGGTTTCAGTCTGGGCTTCGTGTTTCTTGGCCTAAAATGACAAATTAAGCTTATTTAATATTCACATTGGCTAAATAGCCTATAATTAACCCTTTGGCAAAATTTATAATATTACCCCTAAATTTTTACATATTTTAAAAATGGTCCCTAGGATTGTATAATGTAATGCACTTATTTTCTTAGTTACCTAAGCCTAGCCAAAACTTATTTGTATTCGTAACAACCCCTATTTCTCATCAATTCACACTTTTACTACAGTTTTCCTACCTTTACAATTTGGTCCCTATTAGGGATTTTCATGAAAAATCACCTAGTAAAAGATGTCTACTACACTTTAAACTTTCATATTCTACCACTAGGCAACAAAATACTTGCATGTCATGCATAGGTATATTTTTAATCATAAACCCTAACTCAAATTAGCGGTAGAAATAGCTAGATTAAGCTACGAGGATTTCAAAAATATGAAAAGAATTAAAAACGGGGCTAAATTGCACTTACTTGTGAGCTCAAAAATGAAAGAAACCCTAGCTATGGAGCTTTGGAAATTTTGGTACCCATAGGAAGAAGACAGACACAATTTTGCTTATTTTTCCCGTTTTATTTCATTAATTAACCAAATGACCAAAATGCCCTTATACATTTTCTTTATAAAATTTTCCTTCATTGGGCATTTTTGTCCATCATGCTATAAAATGGTCTAATTGCTAAATAAGGACCTCTAATAAATTTTCTAATGCTATTCCATCCTTAAAACTTCTAGAAACTCATATTTTGCAATCTTTGCAATTAAGTCCTAAAGGACAAATTAATCACTATTTCATAAAAATTCCCTCATGGAATTTTCTCACTACCATGCAATCATGTCATAAACTTAAAAATAATCATGAAATATATATTTCTACTTCAAATTTGTGGTCTCAAAACCACTATTCTGACTTGGCCCTAATTCGGGCTGACCAGTGTGTTTTGGGCCTCGTAGACCCACATAAGTGATTTTAAGATGGAAATTGAAAGGTTTTAAATCTGAACAAAAATTCATGACTCGATTTTGCATGTTCATGTATGATTAAGTCTAGTAATGCCTCGTAGCCTATTCCGGCATCGGACTCGTGTAAAAGGGTGTTACAACTTTTACACCCTTTACAATTTGGTCCTTTTTATGAATTTCTATAGAAAATCACTTAGAGAAAGATGTTTATTACTCATCTAACTTTCATATTCTTTCATTAAACAACAAAATACATGCATGTCATGCATGGGTATATTTTTGAACATGAACTCGAGCTTAAAATAGTAGAAGAAATAGCTAGGTCAAGTTACGAGGATTTCAAAAATAAGAAGAACATGAAAAACAGGGCTAAAATACACTTACATGTGAGCTTGAAAATGTCAAAAACCCTAGTTGTGGAGAGCCCTCAAGTTTTCGGCACTTGCATGGAAAAGATGATCACACTTTTGGCTTATTTTTCCCTTTTTATTTCATTAATTATCCAAATGACCAAAATGCCCTTATGACCTTTCTTTAAAAGTTTTCCCTTCCTTGAGTGTTTTTGTCCATCATGCTATAAAATGGTCTATTTGCTAAATAAGGACCTCTAATATTTTTTCTGATGCTAATTCATCCTTAATTCTTCTAGAAACTCATTTTTTGCAATTTTTTCAATTTAGTCCTAAAGGAAAAATTAATCACTTATTCTTAACATTTCTTTATGAAAATTTTACACCATCCTACAATCACATCATAAACCTTAAAATAATCATAAAACATATATTTTAATATTGAATTTGTGGTCTCGCAACCACTATTCTAACTAGGTCCTAATTCGGGTTATTACACGTAACGTAGCTACATAGTGCTGTTCACACAAGCTGACTGTAACACCCCTATCCCATAACCGTTGCCAGAATAAGATGAGGCGTTACTAGAAAATTTGGAAGCAAATCAATATAGTAAGATTTTGAACATTTCATTGGATAAAAGATTATTTCTTTTCAAATGATGCTGCTAAGCACAATCTAAAGATCAATTTAAGAACTTAAAAGAGAACGAACTTCCATAAGATGCCATATTCACATGGCTATAATATTTACATGATTCGAAATATTATTCACTTTAGTCTACTCTATACATACCACACATTTCTAAAATATAACAATACCGAAATGTTAGATAGTGTTAGTGTGACGAGTTGCTGACGATCCCCGAGCAATTGGCCAGAATCAACAATCTATAAAACAGAAGACATAACAACGGAGTAAGCTTTCCTAAGCTTAGTAAGCCTTAAGTAATATAATTAACTTTACTAAATTTTAAAAACATAATTTCCTATTCAAGTTGATATATGTAAAAATCATTTGCTGAATGAACCTAATCACAACTGCACATACTTTACTCATCGTTTCATTTACTTAGAAATTGATATCACATAACCACTTCCTTAATAAATTGCCACAGTGGCCAATTGTAGAGGTACTCAACCATAATCAAATTTCTCAGGACTATATCCACTTCCATAATAATTTCATAAATGACCAATTATATAAATAAGCACACAATGCACCATTTATAAATATAAGTCACTTAACTTCAAACTCAAACGACAGAGTAATTCAATAACTTCACATGACTTCTCACATCAGTCGAACATGGCTTAATCACATAGTAGTCTTAATACTTATTCCCATAGATATATATAAATCATTTCATACTTGTAATTCAATCTAGAGCAGATTTAATTATGAGTGTCAATCTAGAGCAGATTTAATTATGTGTGTAGGACACATACCTGGCCAACTTAAGGTATTCCATCATCATTTAATCCTAGTGACTGAAAATCACATATACCTAAATCTTATACTTTCAAATACAAAATTTCGCAATTGAATATAATCAAATCCAGTCCGAGTCATTCTTACATCAAAAGGTAAGTATCACATACCTGAGTCATTTAATGTATAGTACGAGCTCCATTTGTCATCTTAATGTGGGATTTCGTATTCATATATATATATTTGTTGTTTATTTAAATTCACCGGCACTTGGCCGGCCAGGTATAAAACCCAATTCTAATTACCAGCTTTGAAGCTTATTAGGTCAATGTCCCGAATGATTTCGTACGATAGACCATTCAGAAAGTTTATCACACTTTATGTTATACGCTTGTAGTATTCACATATCACAACATTTTAACAAGACAATGCTTTCAATCAGACCAACTCATAAAACACATGATTTACTTTCATTTTTATAATAGCTATTCGGCCACGCCACACATCCCATAAGTTATTCGTTCTCATTTTATAAGCATATAACGATACACAACTTACACCTATCTCAAATTGGCCATTCGGCCTTATCATATATATACACTTACACACTCATCACATTGGCCATTCGGCCTTATCACATGTACACACTTTTACATTCCTCACATATATAAGAATTGCTCACATTTTATTCTATCTCATACTTGTCCTCAACACATATAAATATATGTATTTCCCATTCATTTCAAAATCATAATACAATCCTTACTTAAAGCTTCAATGTGTCATTCGATCTTAAGCTAGATATCACACCTTGTCATTTTATTTCATCTTAGGTACAAAATCACATTAGTATATACTTAAAATTTTCCATTCGGTCTTAGAACATATCATGGCCACATCATATTTTACAATTTAGCCATTTGGCTTTAGCACATATAATAAACTCGCATCTTAAATCTCATCCTTACGAATAAACCATAGAACATTTTTAATTATAATTCTTTCATCTTAACTTTCATATAATATAAGTAGATGGGATATTTTTACACTAGTGGTCACTTTGACCGTATGCCTTAAGCTCAAATACATAAATCGATATGATCAAGACATCACATATCTTGTTCAATACCAATCAAGCTTACGGATAGGCACAAAATACATACCTGAATATTTCATGGTATTAAGATATTTCACTTACCATTTACCTTGAGGTTTGAGTATTTATCAACTAAATTCAGCAATGACTCATTTCCCACTATACTTCCACATTGATCACTATCACCGGCTTTATAGCCTGCTAAGCTCAAGGCCTGATAAAGTTACGTCACAATTTATTTCATAAATTGGTATCATGAAATTTATTTCCACTTTACTAGATAGAGACCTTTCGGTCTTACCTCACACACATAGCTCAAAGATTTCATCTAAACACATCTACTCTTTTTCACCATTCTCATGATCCATAAATTGCGCAAAGATTCTTAGACCACTCGCTTTGTACGAAACCATAAGCATCATTTCACATTTGCCCATTTGGCCTTATTACAACAACATGCATAATTATATGCCCAAATCGGCCATATTGCATTTAATTACACATAGTTAAGCACATATATATATATTTCATACGAATTGTCCATCTTCACATCACCTACATTTCCAAAATTAAATACCAAATTTCTCTAGTTCTTTATATGCCAAAATTCATAAGTTTAATACCTCAACCTAACCTTTATATCATTATAGAGATATACCACATACGGCCTATTAGACAATGTATTTAAGTTACCTAAAACTTACCTCAAAGCTTTCAAACGATTATACCCGGCTATTCGTTTACTTTCGCTTTTCCTTATCCGAGATTGATGCCCTTTGTTCTTGAGCTTAATAATAAAACAAAGATTCACCTTATTATCAATTATAAGACCGAATATCTTTAAAGTATTATAGCATATTCATTCTCACACTTATAGACACATGAGTATTACACATAATCCATAATACATTTTATTAACCACCACTACAAGTACATTAAAATTCAACTATTCTTAACACATACAAATTTAGGCCATTCGGCCATGTGCCCAAGCATGGACTATTATTCAAGTCCATCTTTCATACTTAAACTAACATTTTACCACATTCATATAACTTATTCCTTTTTAAACAACCAACATCCAAAATCCCATTAGCATAGCTTAGGCCGAAACCCCTTGTTTCTTTAACTTACCAACACCAAGTGTCCATTCGGCTATAAAAACATAACTCTCACACATTGTAAATATTTTACAAGTCTTCATGAAGCTAGCAAGAATTTTATGTTTCCTTATGGTGACCGAATGCTACTAATTCATCTTGAATCTGACCTCATCAAAATTCAAACTTAATATATATATCATTATTCATCAAAATTAACTCGTCTTCAACACATTTAACCTCAAACCTTAGCTTAACTTTATAAAGACCTCAATCAAACATCAAACATAAATTCTTATCTCACAAAGGACATGACTGAATGCCCAAATTTTGTTCAAGTAGCACACATAGCATAATTTAACATATTAAGACACATTAACACGGATTTAATCTCATATCCACCCCCAAGCATTTTAAAATGCAACTTAACATCAAAACTCACAAGCTTGAATTTTTCTCCCATAATTCAGCAATGGCCGAATGTAACTATCAGCATCAAAACGAAAATTGCTCTATGGGTTATGCTAGGAGCTTAACTATCAACTAAAATCCACAACATTCAAAGGGAATTAACAACATTCTTACCTTAAATTGGAAAACCACAATGACTGAAGATGGTTTTTCTCATTAGCTTATTTTTCTTTTACAATCGGCAATGGAGAACAAAACACGGAAAACTTTATTTATTTTTTTCGCCCTTCCTTTTTATTATAAAATTACTTTATTAATATTAAAGCACCACCCACCATTATTTTATCTAAATAAATTTCACACATAATATATATTATACATCAAATGACCGGCCACTATTGAAGAATTTGCATAATTAACATGCAAGTTCTTCCATTTGCAAAACCATGTTACAATCGGTCCTAAGTCACTATGATTCCTTCTCCCATATTTTTTTTGTTCAAAAATTTTCTTAATATAAAACTTTTATATTAAAACATATTTTATAATTTATATTATAATACACTTATTTATTATTTTATCAATAAAGCAAGATGTATTCAAAGTCATTCTATCATTATTATGTCGTCCACTACTAAAAATAATGGGGAATTTGACATGTAAATCCCCATGTTTCAAGCCATGCAATACTTGGCCCCTTTTTAATTAACCTCACCTATTTTCACTATTTCACACATAAGCCCTTATTAATTAAATTCACATCCAAATGTCACAACTCAATAAATCAAAATGTCACACATACAATTGCACATATAATAGGCACAAGTTATAACATTTAATAAATTTTTCGACTCAGTTTAGTGGTCCCGAAACCACTTCCCGACTAGGGTCAGCATAGGGATGTTACACTGACAGGTATCTGCAACACATGCCAAATTACCTAGCCACAGGTATGACGTACTAGACCAGCTCCCGGTTCACTTAATCACTTAAACACTTGGTTTCCTAGTGACATGTCACTTGTATCCTATTCGATTCCTAAGGTTCAATCGAGATTTTCTCACTTATTGCTACATGGTGGATTCCTAAGGCTCATATTAAGGTAAATTTATATTTTTTCCCCTAACTTTCAACTTATTTACACTTTAGTCCCTAGGCTCATAAAATGAAATGTATTCATTTTTATCAAACCCAAGCCTAGCCGAACCTATCTCATGCTTATAAAAGCCCACATTTTCTTTCAAATCAGATTTTTACCACCTATTTTACAACTTTTACAAATAGGTCCTTTTGGATGTTGTCACCATAAATCACTTAGTAAAAGTTGTTTATTAGACAACTAACATTCATTTTCTACTAATAAACATCAAAATTCATCATGTCATACATGGGTAAATTTTTAAACATGAACCTTAACTCAAATTAATGGTAGAAATAGGTAAATCGGGCGATAACGACTTCAAAAATGTAAAGAGCATTAAAAACGGGGCTAGGATGTACTTACTATCAAGCTTGAAAGTTGGCCAAACCCTAGCTATGGCTTCCATTGAGAATTTCGGCCAAGTAGAGAAGATGGACACGAATTTTAACTTGATTTTTCCCTTTTTATTCTTTTATTAACAAATGACCAAAATGCCCTTAAGGCCTTTCTTTAAAATTTTACCCTTCCAAGTCCATTTTTGTCCATCATGACATATAATGGTCTAATTACTAAATAAGGAATTCCAATTGAAAAATGCATTTCAATTAAGCACTAAAAGCTTCTAGAACACTTATTTTGCAACCTTTGCAATTTAGTCTAATATTCAAATTAGACAATCAATCAATAATATTTCTTAAAGAAATTTTCACACATACATTCAATCACACCATAGACCTCAAAAAAATTAAAAAACCAATATTTTAGCTTCAGATTTATGGTTTCGAAACCACTGTTCCGCTTGTGCCCTAATTCTAGCTGTTACAAAAAATTTAGGGCATTACAACTCTACCCGGTAAAAGAAAATTTTTGCCTCAAAATTTACCTGATCAGAACAGATGAGGATACTGCTACCGCATCACATCCTTAAGCTCCCACGTGGCCTCCTCAATGCTATGATTCCACCACAGCACCTTCACCAAAGAGATAGACTTCTTTCGCAGAACCTTAATGTCACGATCTAGAATCTGAACCGGCTTCTCCGCAAAGGTCAAGTCCGGCCTAACCTCAATCTCCTCAATAGAGACAATATGAGTAGGATCAGAGTAGTAGCGCCTCAACATAGAGACGTGGAGCATGTCATGGATACGATCCAACTTCAGAGGTAGCTCTAATTGATAAGCAACCGGTCCCACTCGCCTTAGAATACGATAAGGTCCAATAAACATAGGGCTCAACTTGCCCTTACGACCAAACCTTAAAACATTCTTCCATGGCAAGACCTTGGGAAAAATGAAGTCCCCTATAGAATACTCAATCTCTCGTCTCTTTAGATTCGCATAAGACTTCTGCCTATCGGAAGCCGCTTTCAGACGATCCCGAATTAATCTAATGTTATCCCCTATCTTAGAAGCTAAATCAATCCAACATAAGGGAGTGTGGCACTTACGACCATACAGAGCCTAGTAAGGTGCCATCTGATTGCTAGACTAGAAACTGTTAGTATAGGCAAACTCCGCTAGCAACAGATAATCCTCTCAACTACCTCGAAAATCAAAAAAATATCTCTTCAACATATCTTCCAGTATCTGAATTACCCTCTCAGATTGACCATCGGTCTGAGGATGGAATGCAGTACTGAAGTCCAATGTAACAACCCAATTTTGAGTTTGATTGGAACTATTGGTTTCGAGACCACTTAACCGAGTCAAAATATTTATTTTATTATTTTATTAATGTTTACAGCATGATAGAATTATTGTGAGAAAATTTCATAAAGGAATTCTACCGTTTAAATAGTTAATTCGATAAAAAAGACTAAATCGCAAAAAGCATAAAATATGAATTCTATTAATAGAATGAACTAATTAGCAATAGAATGAAAGGATTGGACCTTTGCATGGTAATTAGCCCAATTATGATATGCGTGGATGGTAGTGTCCATAAATTGAATGATTTTTATATGATTTCATTAAGGCTAAAATAGGAAAATGCTTACTATTAGTGATTAAATTAAAACAAAACCAAAAATTTGGCTTTATTTTATCATCCATGGTTGATTATTGAAGAGAAAAAGGAAACATTTTCTTCCTTTAAAGTTCGTCACTTTTAAGCTTGATTAAAGGTATGTTTTCCTTCGGTTTTTGATAATTTTCACGTTTTTGAAATTGTTGCTTAGTAATCTATCAAGCACGTACCTCAATTTTTGAAATTTGTAATGTGTTTGAATGTTCCATTGTTGAATACATGTTTATTTTGGTGTTTCTTGATAGATTATTGAAGGTTGTAAATAGATATACAAGTTTTATAAAGTTATTTTTGACAAAATTGAGTATTTGGGATTAAATTGAAAAAGATAGAAATTTTATGGTTTAAAATGTGAAATAATTGAAAATGTGGGCTTAGTAAAAGCCCTATGAAATTCAGCTAAGGTAATTTGTAATTAAAAATGTGTAATTTGTCATTTTGTGTATAAAGGACTAAATTGCAAAATTGTCAAAAGTATGGGGCAAATGTGTAATTTTCCATATTTTTGAATTAGGGACTAAATTGAATTGGATAGCTACTGAAAATATTGGATTTGATAATATATAGATCAAGATAAACAAATACCAGAACTTGATCAGGGGAAAAGAAAGGTAGACGAGTAGATATTGAATTTCTGAGCTAATACGAGATAAGTTTGTATAATTAGAATTGAACTTATAATATATTTGAAATTGTTGAATTTGATTATTTGTATGATTTTATAATGTGATAGTAAATTGAATTTCCAATTGGTTATATACTTTGATTAAGTACCGAGTCTCGTTTGAACTGTAAAAAGTCTAGGATACGAGTGACATGTCACTGGGGTTACCGTTTGGTCGAGCTCCTACATTCGTTGCAGACTCACCACAGCTCATATAAGCTTACCGTTCAGCCTTCAGGCTTACTATTTTAGTCCTTTAGGGCTTACCATTGCAACTCTACGAAGCTTACCGTTCAGCTCGTTTTACCTTACAGTTTACCGGCTCAGGAGGAGCATACTAATTCTGACTCGAAAGAGCATACATGATAAATTGACGGATTACCGATTATACACTTAGTGTGTATCACTCGAGTATCCCCTGATGTTTACTAAGGTTCAACGGGCACTATACTTGTAACACCCCTTACCCGGGTTTATCGCCTTACCCGAGCACGAGGCATTACCGGACAATATCACGATCATTTATGCACAATCGAACCACAAATTTCAATCCAGTTTAAAACTTATTCATAAAATACCATACAACCGTTAAAGTGAGCCTACGAGGCCTAAAACATAGTTTGGGAATGGTCTGAGACCAAAACAAGAACTTAGAAAAATTTTGGAAAATTTGACCTAACACAGGGCACACGCCCGTGTGAAACAGAGGCACGCCCGTGGGGGCAGGCCATGTGCTCATACACGCCCGTGTCCCCTATCCGTGTTGAATTATTGGAAAATTATTTTTCATTTAAAACCTACAGGGGTTTTCACATGGTCAAGCACACGCCCATGTCCTTCACACGGCCTTGACATGCCCGTGTGGCCTCCCCGTATGAAAAACTAGGACATTCTGTTTGTGACGTCAGCATGCCATTTTGGTCACATGGCCGCGGTACACACCCATGTTACCAAGCCATGTGACGTCCTTAAACTCCAAAAATCCCATGCAAAATTCGCACTACTACTACTTTTAACACCACTTAACAAACATATCTTTAGTCATCAAAATGACTCCATTTCTCATCTACCACCCAATTTAATTTAAACACACACAAACGCACTAAGTATTCCATGAACTTCCTCATAAGGATAGATAACAAAATATCATCATCAATGGCTAAATCACTTAGCCTTGGTTTCAGAATGACTTATCCTATAACATTCACCACAACATAACCAAACCATCTTACACCTACAACATCACTAAGTCCTTATACATGCCATAGTCTAAGAGTTCGTTTTACTATAACAAAAGATATTATCGATAATGTGGGTGGTCCTCTGACTCGATCCGATCCCGAGTTGGCTTGATTGAATCTATAAGACAAGGGAAAAGAGAAAAGGGTAAGCTTTAAAAGCTTAGTAAGTCTATATGTAAATAATTATCATCATAACAACATTTAGCCACACCAAGGATATCTCGCCCACACCAACTTACCACCTAAACTTACCAACTTTTCCATACAATTCATACAAATTATTTTCACCTACTTAAGTCCACATGCACCTTTGCATCCACATGCATTTTCCCACAATTACAATTGCCCAAAAGAATACACCTATTGTAGTAGCCTGATTTGGACCCTAGTCAGAGTAGTGGTTTCGGGACTACATATCCGAATCTGAAAAATGTTTTAATATTATTTTCTGTGTTTGTGTTTCTAAATTAACTTTCGTGAAATTTCTGTGACTTAATTTGTCTGTCTCTATGCTTAATTATGAAAAAGGATTAAATTGCATAAAATCTAAAATATGCATGTTATTTGTAAAAGTGCTAAATTGACATGGCTTTTTAAATGGGAAGTCCTTGCATGTCAATTATGCCAATTTTAGGATAATGGACAATTATGTACATGATATATTTGTTGTATATCATTGAATTACTAAAGGTATAATGGTAATTTGTAAAATAATAGAATAATTAAATAAACAAAAGAAAAATGGTGCTCATATTCATGTTCTTCACCAATTATGAGAAACAAAAATAGGGTTTGAGGCTTTTAAAGCATTCAACATTTATTTTAGCAAATTAAGGTATGAGTTTTCCTCCGTTTTTGATAATTTCTATGTTTCTGTGATCGTTGCTCCAAGATCTTTCATGCCCATGTATCAATTTCTATTTTTGATGAAGTTTATAAATAGTTCCATTGTTGATATTTTAAGCTTTGTAGTGAAATTGAATGGATTATGATGAATAGGTGTTGAATAAATATGCTTTGCCTTGAATTTTTGATGAAATCAAGTAATTTGGGCTAAATAGTAAAAATAATACTTTGGGAGGACTAATTTGTGAAATAAATGTGTTATATGGGCTTAATTGAATAATATTGAAATTTGGCTATGTTTAAATGTGGTTAAATTTGTTGAATTTGATGATTTTATGTATTAGGGACTAAATTGTGGAAATGTGCGAATGTAAGGGCTAAAATGCAAAATGCCCTAGATATGTATTCATGGATTGAATTGACTGATATAAATAATTGAATGGTTGAATTTGAATTGATTTAGATTAAGAACAAAGAAAAATGAACTTAGATCGAGGGAAGTCCAAAATCGTTGAATAGTCTGCTTGAATCCGTCTAAATCCGTACAAAGTAAGTTAATATACAAATATGTGTTATAATAATGTTTGTTATAAATTCTTGAATTATAAATTGTAATCGGATGGCCATTAGAGCCTGATGTATTAATTCTGAATGAATTATGATTGAGTAATGGTAAAATGATATCATGTAAGACCTCATCTGGGACGTAGGCATTGATTAGAGACTTGTGTATAAGACTGTGTCCAGGACACTGGCATCATATATGTTCATGTAAGACCTTGTCTGGGACAGTGGCATCGATATCGAATGACATGTAAGACCACGTCGGGGATGTCGGCATTGTTTGAGATTTATAAGTTCTATAACATTTCGGAATGATCTGAGAAGGAAATTTCAAGAAAAGAATGAATGCATACCTAATGTGCCTGACTCAGGTGCATCTGTTTTGTACTGAACTTCCGAGTATGGAAGGTATGCAAATTCTGTGAACTAGAAGTATGTATTAAAAGAATAAATCTGATTCATAAGTTATATGTGTGAAATGCTCATCATATTGCATGTAGGAATTTCATATTTTTGTATTTGGCTTACTAAGCTCATAGTAGCTTACTCCGTTTATTCTTTCAACTGTTTTACAGATATCGTAGCTACTGTGGGCTCGGGGATAGTCAAGGATCGTCACCACACTATCGACCTAGATTTTGGTACTTTTTGGATGTACAAAGTTTAAGTATGGCATGTATAGGCTAGAATGTCTAAGATATGATTTTGAGTTGTATGTATATATGTCATGTGATGTGGTTAAGATATGGTTATATGCTTTGATTTTGGCATCTTGAATAATGCAAATGTTGGCATGAAATTTATGAATTAATGTCCTCAATGAAATGGATATCTTGTTATGAAATTTAGGTGATGAAAGGTAAGTTTGGTTGGTGTTAGAATGAGTATAAATGATGAGTTTTAGTTATGGATACTACCTACGAAATGTTTGTTCTTTGGCATGAGATTGGTGTATGAATGTTTTGACCATATAGATGAATGTCTTAGGCTTTGAATTGGTTGGTTTATATTTAGGCAAAATGGTGTTATTAGCATGTGCGTGAATTTGACCCAAATGGGTGGAAAATATGACTTATATCAAGTCTGCTTAGTGCCACACGGCTAGGGCAAATGGGCATGCCTTATGGCCGTGTTAAGTTTCCATTAATGGCACAAAAACTCACATGGCCAAGACACACGGGTATGTCTTGTGCCCGTTGCAAAAAGTCAGTATGCTTGCTCTATTTTTGCACGGCTTTGGTGCATGGGCGTGCCTGAGTCTCGTGTGAGCCACACGGCCTGGTCACACGGGCCTGTGACCTCCTTAATTTGGAAAATTTTATATTTGTTTTGAAGTTTATGAATGTGTTCAGTTTAGTCCCGACCCTATCTTTATGCATGTTTGAGGTCTAGTAGATCTTTAAGAAAAGGGACTTTATGTCTGAATCTTGTTATAAACTGTTAATATGCTGTTTTAATCTATTCTGAATATTCGGTAACACCCCTACCTATTCCTGCAATGGTCACGGGATAGGGGTGTTACACCTGTATACACATATCATACTACCACACCAAATCTCTTTAGTAAGAATTCCTGTTGAACCCTTCAGATTAACATTAGATACTAGGTGGACTTTCCACACATGATTCCACCAACACATAAGCCTGGCTCTCAGGTACACAAGGTGAAGTTCACTTTATCACCTGTGTGACCTAGCCATTTAATCTCGTAGCCTTCATGTGCACATGGTGAAGTTCACTTTATCACCTATGTGACTTAACTACATATGATATTGCTCTCATTTACACATGGTAACGTTCACTTTATCACTCATGTGACATAGCCATTTAGCCTCGTAACTGTCGTGTTCAGATGGTGAAGTTCGCTTTATCACACATGTTACTTAGCCATTAAGTTCCATAGTCCTCGGGCCTACATGGTGAAGTTCACTTTATCACACATGTGACCTAGCTATAATTATCCGTATCACCCATTATTTCCGAAGGTTCAAACGGGAACTCTCATTTCCATACTCTCAACATCATACAAAATTATTCAATAGTAATATTTCATAACATCCATTAGAATAAATATTGTATAAATAATGCGGGCACATTACTTACATATGAACTTACCTCGACAACAAAAAGTGGTATTTTGCAAGTTAATCCGAGGCCTTGCCCTTGCCTCGGTCAAGTTTGATTCCTCGATCTTCTCATTCTATAATGACACATTTAACTTGTTTAATGCACACATTACTCAATTTATTCCAAAATCATCCTATGACAATTTTTACCATTTTACCCCTAACTTTGTAAAATTTTACAACTAAGTCCTTAGGCTCATAAATTGAAATGTATCAATTCTCTTGGCTACCCAAGACTAGCCGAATATCCATGCCACTCAAAACAGTCCATATTTCTCATCATTTAATACTTTTACCACTCACTTTATTACTTTGCAATTTGGTCCTTTTTAGGGACTTTCATGAAAAATCACCTAGAAATCATAGTTTACCACACCCTAAACCTTCATATTCCACCATTATACATCAAAATACTTGCATGTCATACATGGGAAAAATTTTTGACATCAACCCTAGCTTAAAATAATGGTAAAATTAGCTAGAGCAAGCTATGAGGATTCTAAAACTATAAAGAAAATTAAAAAAGAGGCTCGATTGCACTTACTATGAGCCTGAGAAGTTTTCAAAAACCTAGCTATGGTGACTCTTCATTGTCAGCCAAGGGGAGAAGATTATGAACACATTTTGGCCTTATTTTCCCTTTTTATTTCTTTTATTAACTAATGACCAAAATGCCGTTCATTAAAAACCTTTGATATTCCACCATCCCTTCGGCATTTTTGTACAACCTAAGTTCAAATGGTTTATTTACTATATAAGGACCTCTAATTTCAAAACCTAATTCAATCAAGTACCTTATGAAATAAAACCCATATTTTTCACCTATTACAATTTAGTCCAACATACCAAATTGGAATGTAACCAATAAAATTCACATCCCAAAATTTCACATATTTATCCAAACACCCAATAAACATCAAAACTAATTCGAAATAATATTTTTGAACCTCGAATTCATGGTTTTGAAAGCACTTTTCTGTTTAGCCCCTAGTTCAGGCTATTATAACTCTCCACCCTTTAGAGATTTTCGTCCCCAAAAATCTTACCGGGAAATAGGTTTGGGTACTGTTTCCCCATAGCTCCCTCTAGTTCCTACATAGCCTCTTCCACACCATGTTTTTCCCATAACACTTTTACCAAAACTATATTCTTGTTTCTTAATTGTTTAATCTCTCGAGCTAAAATCTTAACCGGCTCCTCCTCTTAGGTCATGTCCGACTGAATCTCAACATCCGTAGGTGAAATCACATGTAAAGGATTTGAACGATACCGTCATAACATTGACACATGAAACACATTATGAATCTTCTCCAATTCTAATGGTAAAGCTAGATGGTATGCGACTGGCCATATTTTTTCCGTAACCTTGTACGGTCCAATCAAACGCGGACTTAACTTGCCTTTCGGCCAAATCTTAATATTTTCTTCAAGGGCGACACTTTCAAAGATACTTTATCACCAACCTAGAATATAATCTCTTTCCTTTTCAAATCAGCATAAGACTTTTGTTGGTCAGAAGCAGCCTTCAAACAATCCCGAATTATCTTCACCTTTTCCTCAGTCTCTCTAACTAGATCAACATCATGAATCTGTTTCTCAGTCAACTCAGTCCAATACAAAGGAGTTCTACATTTTCAGTAATATAATGCCTCATAAGGCGCCATCCTTATACTCGACTGATAACTAATATTGTAGGCAAATTCCACCAAAGGCAAATATTTTCCCAACTACCCTCGAACTCGAAAACACAACACCATAGTATATCTTCAAGAACTTGGGTTACCCTCTCGGATTGGGCATCGGTCTGTGGGTGAAATGCGATACTAAAATTTAACTTTGTACCCAGTGCCTCTTGCAACTTTTTCCAAAATCTTGAGGTAAACCTCGGATCTCTATCCGAGATGATAGACATAGGCACTACATGTAACCTCACAATTTCAGCAACATATAATTCGACCAATTTATCAAGTGAATAATCCACACGTACCGGTATGAAATAAGTTAACTTCGTCAATCTGTCCATAATAACCCACACAACATCTTTCTTTTTCAGTGTCAAAGGCAATCCTGTCACAAAATTCATGGTAATCCTATCCCACTGCCCTTAAGAACCATTACTAGCTGAAGCAAACCCGAAGGTACCTAATGCGCTACCTTTACTTGTTGGCAGACCAAACACTTTGACACAAATGTCGAAATGTCCTTTTTCATGCCCAGCCACCAACACAATTTCTTCAAGTCATTATACATTTTTGTGCTACCCGGATGTGCCGATAAACAACCACTATGTGCCTCAAGTAAAACTTCCCAAATCAGCTCCTCATCTCGAAGAACACAAATTCTATCATGAAACATCAAGCAATCACCCGAACCAACTCGAAAATCTGAGTTATCACCTGTTTTGCATTGAATGCTCTTGGTCTGCAATTCATCATCATTCTTTTGAGTTTCACAAATCCGCTATAGGAATAATGGCTTAGCCCTCAACTTGGCTAATATAGAACAATCATCAGACAAGGTCAAACTCGTGCCCATAGCTCTCAAAGCACACAAGGATTTTCTACTCAAAGCACACAAGGATTTTCTACTCAAAGCAGCCGCAACCATATTTGCCTTGCCGGGGTGATGCTCAATTACTAGCCCATAATCTTTTAACAATTCAAGCCACCTCCGTTGTCTCAAGTTCAATTCCTTTTGATTCATCAAGTATTTCAAACTTTTGTGGTTAGTTAAAATCCAGCATTTCTTACCGTACAAATAATGGTGCCAAATCTTCAAAGCAAAGACGATAACGACCAACTCTAAATCACGTGTCGGGTAGTTCCTTTCATGTGGTTTTAATTGCCTCAAAGCATAGGCCACCACCTTGCCTTCTTGCATAAGTACACATCCAAGGCCATTTAGTGACGCATCACTATAAATTACAAACTCCTTTCTCGACTCTAGTTGCACCAGCACTGGTGCCTCAGTCAATTTAGCTTTCAACTAGTCAAAACTTTGTTGACATCTTTCAGTCCACTCAATATTTACATCCTTTTGAAGTAGCTTGGTCTTAGGAGAAGCAATCATAGAAAAACCCTCGACAAATCGTCAATAATAGCCAGCTAAACCTAAAAAGCTTCTAACCCAAGTTACATTCTTCGGTGGCTTCCAATCAACAATTGCCAAAATCTTTCTTTTATTAACTCGAATACCATCACCCGAGATTATATGTCCCAAAAACCCAACTTCATGTAACCAAAACTCACTCTTGCTAAATTTAGCAAATAACTTTTCTTTTCTCAAAAATTACAATATCGTCCTTAAGTGTTCGACATGTTCGGACTCATCCCAAGAATAGATCAATATGTCGTCTATGAACACCACTACAAACTTGTCCAAATATTTCCAAAAATCCTGTTCATCAAATCCATAAACATAGTTGGTGCATTAGTTAAATTGAAAGGCATAATAAGAAATTCATAATGGTCGTACCTCCTGCAAAAAGTAGTCTTTGGCACATCGGATTCCTTAACCCGTAGATGGTAAGAGCTAGATCTCAATTCGATCTTAGAGAACACCGTTGCTCCCTTTAATTGGTCGAATAAATCATCAATCCTCGGTAATGGATACTTGTTCTTGACAGTCCCCTTATTGAGCTACCTATAATCAATACAAAGCCTCATCGACCAATCCTTTTTCCTTACGAACAATACGGGTGCACCTCAGGGAGACAAACTCGGCCTTACAAATCCCTTTTGTATTAACTCTTGTAATTGAGCCTTTAACTCTCTCAATTCTGTCGGAGCCATCCTATGGAGTAATGGAAATAGGTGCAGTCTCAAGTAACAAAGCAATAGCAAAGTCAACTTCTCTGACAGGAGGTAACCCGAGTAACACTTTCTAAAACACGTCTAAAAATTTAGAAACTACGGGCACAGATTCAAGTCTCGATTCTGACACTGAAGTATTCAACACATATGCTAGATACGCCTCACACCCCTTTCTCATACATTTCTGAGCAGACACGCAAGAAATTACCACCTACATTTTAATCAACTCATATGTTCCAACCCATAGAATTTCACCACTTTCACATTTCAACTTAAGAGTTTTATGTCTATAATTTACCTTAACATCATGTGATGTCAACCAATCCATACCCAAAATAATATCAAACTTGTCAAATGGCAACTGCATCAAATTAGTCGACAAATAGTAACCCTGAATCCTCAAAAGATAATTCCTGCAAACCTTATCTACCAATACAAATTTGCCTAACGGGTTCTATAATAGCCTAATTTCGAGTCTAATGGGAACAGGTGGTTTTGGGACCACTTAACCGAGTCAAAATAATTATTTTATTATTTTATTGATGTTTACATGATAGTATTTTGGTGTGAAAGTTTCATAAAGAAATATTATTGATTAAATAGTTAATTTAGTAAAAAGGACTAAATCGCGTAAAGCGATAAATATGAGTTCTATTAGTAAAATGGCTTAAACGGCTTTGTCTTTATTTATGGGAGTCCTTGTATTGTAAATATGCCATTTTTTTATTTTGAGTGGATGATAGTGAACATTTATGTCCATATTTGGCATGAATTAAATGGTTTAATAAAGGTTAATTTTGCAACACCCCAAACCCGGCCCAAATGTTATGGCCAAATACGGTGTGTCACCTTGTAATGCCCTAATTTTTGGGTTTTTTCAAGATTTTTACGATTTTGGCGAAATCATGAAATTTTGTTACTTGAGTAAGAAATTTATGTTTTAAATGTGTTAGTAGGCCATTAGAACGCCCAAGCCTGAATTAAAACCCAATATGATTATCAAATTTTGGATTTAAAGAGAAGGGGTCTTGGCTATGTGGGCTGTTAAGAAAAAGTAAGTAAGTTAAGGCACAAGTGAGCCCTTGGTAAAGTGGCAATGTGGCGCCACTTAGTTCCTAAAAAAGTGGCGTATGGATGAGTGTAAGGGCCAGGGTTCAAGTCATAAGGTAAGCAATCTGGTTTTTTTTTTTTTTTGTTGCACGTGTTGGTCATGTGATAGAGCTCAAGTGGAACCTTGTTAGAAAGAGTTTGAGGTGCTCATGGAATTGAGTCAATGAGGGATAAGGGGAGAGATTTTAGGAAATTTGAAAAGGAAGACTGTGTGGCGGATTGGGAAGGTTGGAGTGCATAGTCGGGAGGCATTATTTTCGGCAATTGAGAGTGTTAGGTGCCAACTTCTCCTAGTAGTTGGCCTTCGGGATTTGTCAAGTGGGATATTTTCTTTCTACCGATTAGGTTTAGTACTTTTAACCTCTCTTTCCCTTCCTCTCGTATGTTCTAAAAGCCAAAAACGTGACCTACAAACCCTTTTGGTGCCGTTTTACCCAAAGAGTCGAACTCTCCCTCACTTCTCCTTCCAAAACTGAATCAATCACCCTCTCATCTTTTTTTCTTTTCTTCTTTTCTTCTCTTTCTATATTGATCCCTTTAAACCTCCCTTAGTCAATTGCTTCAAGGTTAAACCCAAATCTTTCCTAGCCAAACTCTTATTGATCGATTCCTATAAAAGCTAAAATCTTGAAAACTTTAGCTTTTGTGTCAATTTCTTCTTGGCTGAACCTCTCCTTTCTTCTTCTTCTATTTTAGCCAAATTTCACACCCTCATGACCCTTGTCGACATCTCCTCTTTTCCATTGCAACTTCTACTTTCTCTTTTTCATATTACTAATAGCCGAAACCTTCGTAATCATAGTGATTCGGGACCTAAATCTCTAGATTTATTCTCTACTTGCATTTTAAGTTAGATCTATATCAGATCTAGATTAGAAAGGTGATTGAGGTTGATTCTCTGGCAAGAAGACCTATGATAAGTTATCGAAACCCCTCTTCCATTCGTTATTTTGGGATTAAAGAAAATCTAGAAACCCTTATGTGTATAGGGTGGCTATCGACTAAGACTAAAGGCTTTATTGGTTTTGTTTATTGTTCTGTTATGAGTAAGGTGGACTAAAGGTTGTCGATCAAGGAGCAGTGGGAAGCAAGGACATTGGAACAACTAGATCTATATCTAGTCAGTGTTTTCGGCAAAGGTAAGAATAGGGTAAAATGGTGTTGGCCGAATAGGGTAAGTAGTGTTACATTGGTTATCACCGATTCATAGTCTAATATCTTGGTGGTCAATTGTAGGATTAAACATGTGGGAGATCTTGTCAACGTCTGTTGCAAATCAGGTGTGTAAACAAACACCCTCTAGTAGACTAAATTGGCAAAAGCTGAAAAGTCGAAATGCAGAAATTCTGACATTTTGTGGGCTTGCGAGCATGCAAGTGCTCGTGGGTCAGTTGGAAGCAGTAAGATTCTATAACCAAAATCGGTAAAGTTGATGATGCGCGATTTCATGCACCTCGATAAATTTGGCCTCAAGGGGCTAAAATTGGGCTCAATGGGCTTACGGGTCCATATGGGTGAAAATAAGCGATAAGAATATTTTGGTATACTGTAGGTTAAAAACGTTAAGGCATTCATGAAATTTGGGCTAAATGGGCCAAAATAGGTAATTGACTCTGTAGGGCCCATTAAGGGTTTCAGGGCTCGATAGCTCTAAGGTTGATAAATGGGCTAGATAAATTACTGAGATGGAAAAATTGGACTGTTAATAACTGAATTGTGCATAAAACCCTTAAAACTAGTATAATTACTGAAATGCCCCTTAAGGGTGGAAAATTACTATATTACCCCAAAAAGACCGTTTTACCCCTAGGGCTAAATTTGACTGAAATGCATGTTTTACTGTTTTTGTTCACTGTATGCCATGACATGTTTACACTGTTGCATGGGACTGGGTTTATTGATGGAGGAATTGTAAGTGGCATTGCCACGTTTACAAAAAAGGGGCTTTGCCTCGTTGTACTGAAAGGGGCTTTGCCTCGTATTACTGAAAGGGGCTTTGCCGCTGTTTTACTGTTAGTGGCTTGGCCACGTTATCTGAGCAGCTATGCTGCGACTGTGGTGTGCAGGGTTGGGTGGGTCGAGTTATCTCCCCACATGATGTGTAGGGCTGGATATGGGATGGGCTTTGCATACATGCATTATTCTATTCTGTTACTGTAATGGGCTTATGGGCCACACTGTTTACTAAATAGGGCTAAGGCCTAGTTAATTGATTACTTAATAGGGCTTTGGCCCAGTATTTACTGGACTGGATAGGGCTTAGGCCCAGTGAGCTTGAGCTGATTTGGGCTCTAGTTGGGCTTTCTTTACACACTGTGTTTCCAAACTCACCCCTTCCTTTCATTTGTGTAGGCGATCCCTGAGCTAGAGGACTTGGTAGTTGGGGAGATTCAGAGTGGCCACGTGGACTGCATTGTTGGTTTTATTTAAGTTATTTATTTTCTTATTATTTTTAATTATTTTTCATGCTGGTTTTTGGGTTTGTAATAAGGCCGCTCTTAATTATTTTTAATTTTGTGTTTTTATTCTTTATCTACAATTTGATTTCAATGATTTGAATAAGGCTGTGCGAGTTTTCCTAAAAATTTACCAACTTTTTCAAACCAAGGCACTCGTAACAAAATAACAAGTCAACGATCAAGACATGGTAGCAAGATAAATTTTAAACTATTAGTGGATAGGACAAACACAAATTAAACCTGGATTTTCCTCCCAAATGACAGAAACGGTTTTACAAAACTCACCCTAATCATGATAACTGAAGAGCATGATCAACCCTTAGTTGATGTGACATACTAGACTTGGCCGTAACGTCTGGGCTGGGTTTAGGGTGTTACACACCTCAATGAGGATTTATATCATATTCTTTACTTAATTCATTAAAGGTGAGTCTGCAAAAACCATTGTTAAGAGTTTGAAAAGATAATGTGTTTTTAATTTGTGAAGGTCCTATCCACAACCAGTTTAGAGTTTATTTCGTTTAAAGATTTTGTTTATCGTTAAGTTATCCATTTGATACGTATGTTATTTTTGAAATCGTTGATTAATTTTAAATAAAAACCTGTGCAGCCTTAATCTATCCATTTTAAGCAAGTTATAAATGAAGAAATAAAAAACAAAATAAAAATACTTAGAAGTGGCCTTATTACAAATCAAAACCCGAAAAGAAAATAATTAAGTAAAATACTGAAAATAAAATAACTTAAGAAAATAACCAACTATAGTTCATGTGGCCACTCCAAATCCCTCCAGCTCCAAGTCCACTAGTTTAGGGCTCACCAGCATAGATGAAAGGGAAGGGGTTAGTTTGGAAAACTCAGTGTGTAAAGTAAACCCAACCAGAGCCCAAATCAGTTCAAGCTTTACTGGGCCTAAGCCCTATCCAGATTCAGTATTATCTGGGCCTTAGCCCTATTCAGTAGACAGTATTAACTGGACCATAGCCTTATTCAGAATTCAGTACGGCCCTTAGGCCCATTATAGTAACATAACAAAAATTATGCATGTATGCAAAGCCCAGCCCAAATCCATCCCTACACACCACCCGTACCAACCCTACACAACATGTGGGGAATAACTCGACCCACCCAGCCCTACACACCACAATCGCAGCATAGCTGCTTAATCAGATAACGTGGCCAAGCCACTAACAGTAAAATGAGGCAAAGCCCCTTTCAGTAAACGTGGCATTACCACTTAGCACTTCCCCCATCAAATAAACCAATCCTATGCAACAGTATAACTTGTCATAGTATACAGTGAATAGATTAATTTAGCATGCATTTCAGTCAACTCTAACCTTAGGGGTATAATGGTCATTTTGCACCTAAGGGTAAAATAGTAATTTTTCCACCCTTAAGGGGTATTTCAGTAAATATTCCAATTTTTAAAGTTTCATGCTTATTACAGTTATTAACAGTCCAGTTATCATCTAAGCAGCTTATCTAGCCCACTTTAGGAACTTAGGGTTATTGGGCCCTAAAACCCCTAATGGGCCCTACAGTGTCTACTAGCTATTACAGCCCTCTAAACCCAAATTTTACATTCGTTTTAGCAGTCTTAGCATACAGATTACTAGAACCCACTTACCGCTCGTTTTCACCCATATGGGCTCGTCAGCCCATTGGGCCCTCAGCCCTTCAAGGCCTAAACTTACCGAGGTGCACGAAATTGTGCACACGTCCTTTTTACAATTTGCGATTACAAATTTTACCGAGTCAACCGACCACAAGTGCTCGCACGCTCGCAAGCCCACAAAATGCTAAAATTTCAGTATTTTGACTTTTCAGCTTTTGCCGATTTAGTCTACTAGTGGGTGTTTGTTTACACACCTGATTTGTGATATACGTTGATGAGATCTCCCACGTGATTAACCTACAATTGTTTCAACCCACATGTCACTAAAATCTGATTGAGTAATTGACACTAGGTTAACATACCTATTCGGCCAACACCATCTAAGGCCCTTAGTCTCTTACCTTTGCCAAAATAATGGCTAGATCAAGATCTAGTTGCTCCAATGGTCCTAGTCTCCAACACCCCTTGATTGATAGCCTGTAGTCAACACTAGCACACAACAAACCGAATGATAAAACCAATAACCCTTTAGCCTTAATCAATAGCCTCCCCCTGAAGTTAGGGGTTTTTGGCTTTTCTTGAATCCCAAGGTAAATAATGAACAAGGGGTTTCGATTACTTACCAAGAGATCTACTTGTTGAAGAACGCTTCCAAACACCTTTCTATCCTAGATCTATTGTAGATCTAACCCCAAACACGAGCAGAGAGTAGATCTAAATGATTAGGCTTTTGGACCATACTCTAAGTATGTTTATTTTAGTTTTGAGAGAAGGATAGAAGAAGAAGATAAAGAAAAGTTTACGGAATAATAGAGAGATGGTAGGCAGACAGATGAGAGGTTTGTGATTCAGGTTTTTGAAAGAATAGGGTTGAAGGGTATGGAACGTTCGGTCAAGAAGGAGATTTAGCTAATCAAGGCAAATCAGTTTCAGCTTTTTAGAGTATTTGCTAACAGGGCTTGAAAAAAGAGGTTACTGTAATCAGTGGTGTACAGAAGGTGAAAAAGAGAATGGAGAAAGAAGAGGAGAGGGTGAAGAGAGAAAATAGATGTTTGGTTCAGCTAAAGAAGAAAGAGATGAGAGGGTTTGATTTGGGGTAAATCGACAGAAGGAGAGCTAACACTTCGAGATTTCAGCCTTTTAGAAAAAAGAAAAGAAGAGAACTAAGTGAAAAGAGAGATATGGTCGGCACCCCTAGCCCTTAAATAATTAGCACTCAAGGTTCACCACAAGAAAATCCCAAAGAAAAAGCAAAAGAAGAAATCGGCACACCTCTACCCAATTGCCGAAAATGTCACCTCTAAAGACCCTAGTCGAATTTGCTTTCCAAGAGACCCCTAATCAGCCATCACTTGTTTCCCATTCAAAATTCCTAGATTTCCTCCCCCTTATCCCTCATTGCTTCAATCTCATGAGCCATTCAAACTTCTCCCTTTAGAGTTTCACTTGGAGTCCATCACATGCATTGCACATGCTTTAAAAAAATAAAATAACACCTTGCTTACTATGAGACTTGATCCTTGGCCCTTGCATAGCTTCCACACGCCACTTTCCTAAGCTTTAAGTGGCACCACTCTGCCACTTTACAAAAGGCTTACTTGTGTCTTAAATTACCCACTTTTTCTTAAAAGCCCACATACTCGACCCCTTCTCTTTAAGTCTACAATTTCAAAAGTTGTACCGGGTTTTAACTTAAGCTTGGGCCTTCTAAAGGCCCACTAACCTACTCAAAGCATAAATTATAACAATTAGATAACAAAATTTCAAGTTCACATCAACATCGCAAAAATCCCAAAAATCTCAAAAATTAGGGCGTTACAAATTTTGTAAAAGGATATAAAAGTTATTATTAAAATAAAACAAAACATTTTATTGCTTCATATTCATGTATATGCCGAATTTGAAGAAGGAACACAAGGGTTTTGCTTTCAAACATTCGGCCATTGTATAATCATCATTTAGGTATGTATTTTTTATCGGTTTTTGATAATTTATATGTTTTTGAGATCGTCGCTATGAAATCTATAAAGCTTGTACCTCAATTTCTGAAATTAGTGATGTTTTTAAAATATGTCATTGTTGAATACATGTGTATTTTGATGTTTCTTGATTGATTATTACAGGTTGTTAATAGATATACAAGTTTTATAATGTAATTTTTGACAAAATTGAGTATTTGGGATTAGATTGAAAAAGATAGAATTTGTGGTTAGAAATATGAATAAAATGAAAATATGGGTTGTTTAGATGCTATAGAAAATTCGGCTAAATACATGTACAATGGGATTTTGTGTATTTTTTCATAATTATGCATTAGTTACTAAATTGTCAAGGTATGAAACTATGAGGTCTATTTTATAAATAGGCCAAATTACATTTCTATGGATTTAATTGAATGTGTTGGTGAATAAATGGTTGAATTTGAATTCTATAGATCTAGATAAACAAATATCGGAGGTTGATTGGGGGAAACGAAAGGTAGACGAGTAGATATCAAATTTACAAGCTATTACGAGGTAAGTTCGTATAGCTAAAAATCGAACTGTTAAATATATGTAATCATTTGAATTGAATATATATGCATGCGGAATGAATAATTTAATATAAATTTTAATTATCGGCTATATGAATATATTACTGTTACTGAATTTCATGATATAGTATAGAGAAATGTTACAAGTCATATGAAATGTGCTTGTAAATGAAATGAATTGTATTATAAAAATTATATGTTACAAAAGTTATATAATTAAATGAATTATATGGTACAAGAACTATATAAATAAATGTGATATGAGATAAATTGATACATGAATATAGGTGTTATAAAGAAAAATGGTACATGAGATGTGTAATGTGTATATACGAAATGGTACATGGCTTATGTAAATTATACGAGGAATTGAATGACATGATTCATATGAATATATATATATATATATAGGCGATGTGGTTTCGAATTGCCTATTGGTTATATGTGTAAAGTGATTACTGAGTCCCGTTTGAACCGTAGAGAGTTGTAGGATACAAGTGACATGTCACTTGGGCTACAAGTTAGTTGAGCTCCTACATTGGTTGCGGACTCACCACAGCTCATGAGCTTACATGTTCAGCCCTTGGGCTTACCGTTCATCTTTTGAGATTACATGTTCAGCCTTTGGGCTTACCATTCATCCTTCGGGATTACATATTCAACCTTCGGGCTTATTGTTCATCCTTTGGGATTACATGTTCAACCTTCGGGCTTACCTTTACCAATTCAGGAGGAGCATACTGTACATGGCTCGAAAGAGCATATATGATGAATTAACGGATTTACAGGTTACATATATATATCGTGTATGTATCACCTGTGTATCCCTCGATGTTTCCAAAGGTTAAACGGGCAATTTACCGATATGTAATATATGAAATACATGTTATATGAGGAATAAGGAATACATGAATACATGATATATGTCCATGATTCATATATGGATTATATGTTATAAGTATATGTTTCTATGAAATGACATAGGATACATGAATTATATTTTACATGAACAGGCTTACAAGGTATACAATACATGTTTTATATGTTATATGAGATACATGATATGTTTGGATAAATAATTAAATGGTTATATGATTATTTGTTACATGAAATGTATGATTTTATAGATGAATTGATACATGGTTTAAATGAAATATAGTTATGAAAAGTGGCATGATTTATATAGAAGGTATATTTGAAAATGAAGTACTTTTCTTAGTGATGAGTTAGTGTTATATGAACATATTTCTGCTATCAGTTATATGAATGTGTTACAAGTCATATTAATGAAAATAAATTGATACCATTATTATGTGAATTTAAATGCTTATTGTTTTCACTCATGATGTTTTGATGTAATATGAATAGGTAATATTTATATGGTATAAGTATAGATGGCTGACAAGCATATGGTTCTTAATGAGCAAAATATTGAGTATTCAATGTTAGTTTCATTGATTTGACTGAAAAGATGATGGTGCAAAAATAGAAATGATGATATGAATCAGTGCAGGTATATCTATAATACTCGACAAGTAAGTGACATTGATAAATTCATATGATACATGAGTAGATGTGATAAATTATACATGAATTACATGATTGATAAGAAAATAAATATTGAATATTTTAAGGCTGGTTCAAAAGTAATCAAATTGCTTAAAATGACAAGGTAATTGTTAAATCTTTCATATACTATTGTTAATTATATGAGCTTACAAAGCTTATTAGCTTACTCAGTTTATTCTTTGTATTTTATAGTGTTTGAAATGCTCGCTCAGGTTGGAAGTCATCGAAGATTTCATCACACTATCTAGAAGACAAGTTGTATTTCTGAACTCTTTAAAATAGGCTAATATGGCATGTATAGGCTAGTTAGTAAGTTGATTTATATAGTCATTTGTGTATATGAATGAGATATGATCTTTTGTATTTTGATCAAGGTATGTGATATGGCTTGAGTGAAAATGGTTGACTTGATATAGAAGTATTATATGATGTGTTCATCTTGTGATAGTTTTGATAATTGGCAAATTGGTATAGATGATATATATAACTATGAACATGTGGTATGATTGGTAGTTCTAATTGTATTACAACTTATATTCAGATGCATATGTGAAGTCACATAAAATGGCCATTTTAGCATGAGCTTACTTGTGAAATATGGTAGGTCCATATTTGAATTGATGAGAATATTCTATGTTGAAATGAATGGAAATGAGCTATAGATACAAGGTATGAAATGAATACATGAAAGATAGTATAAGTTTGTGTTGTGTATGACATTGAATTGGTTGGCTATGAAATGGCCTATTATGTGACCTGAATTAGTTGAATTGGTTGCCTATCTATGCTTGAAAATGTTATGCAAATAATGCTTGTAGGTACATAAGTAATTGAAGTATGAAAATGGCTTATACCAAGCCTATTTGGTGCCACACGGCCAGAGCACACGGGCGTGTGTCTCGACCATGTGACCCCTGTTTTGTTGCTTGTTAAGTCAGTTATGACAGCCCAATTTTGACCCTAATTGAAAGAGTGGTTTCGGGGCCACAAATCTGAGTTAGAAAAATATTTAAATATTATTTTTCGTGTTTATTATATGTGAATTTGCATGTATGAAGGTTTCACACAAAAACTTGGTTGTTTGTGTGCTTAATTTAATAAAGGGCTTAATTGCATAAAATGAAAACTTGATGGTTTAATGCATAAGGACTAAAGTGATAGTGGATTTTTAATATGAGGTGTTTATGTTGTAAATTACCCTTGATAATATGCCTCGGACGGTCATGACCTTAATGAATATTGGTTTGGTATTAATTGATAAAGGTTCAAATGGTAACTTATTAAATAACTTATAACATATCATTTCATAAAAAAATAAAATAAGGTTTTAAATTACCTTGTATTTGCCGAAAATAAAAGAAGAAAGAAAAGAATAAGAAGCTAGTTATTCGGCAATTGTTGATTCAATTTTAAGGTATGTTTTGTTTCGATTTTTGATAATTTTTATGTTTTTGAGATTGTTGCTTCGTATACTGTCAGGCCCATGTTCGAATTTTTATTATTAATGTGTATTTTGAATTTTGCCATGGTTGAGAGCTTGGTGAAATTGATGATTGAGGTAGTTAAATGAAAATTTTGTTGGATTTATTAGTTTTATATTTGAAATTTTGATGAATTTGAATTATTAGTACTAATTTGTTAAAATAGTAAATAGAGGGACTAAATTGCTAAATAAATTAAACGTGAGGACTTTTATGTATATAAGGAACATTCGGCCTAAGTTTGGTATAAGAAAAGTTTCCTTATTTTGTGTGTTTTGAAATTTGGACTAAATTGCTAAAAGTATACAATAGTAGGGGCAAAAAGGAAAATTTGCCCAATTAAGTATTTTTGGATTAATTTGAATGAAATTGAGTTTGAATGGATCTCATTTTGAAATTGAAGCTTAAGAATTAAAGCAAACAGACTTGGATCGGGGAAAGGCAAAGGTAGCCGAGTAGTCGATTTTACCGTACGTGGATATCCGAGGTAAGTCCTTAAGCAATTAAACATCGTTTATTTCGAATTTAAAATATTTTACTATGATAATTTGAATTTTTATTTTCTCATTAGCATAGTAACCGAATGCTTTGGTATTATATTGATGTGGTTGAGTTGCATTTGAATGTATTGGAACTTTTGAAAGTTAGTATGGATTATATGGAACATTTGCTTAATTCGATAAATAAATGGCGATGAATTGACTTCATAATTATGATTTTCGAGCTTATGCCTAATAAGCTTTGTGCTGGTGACGTGATTGGGCTTTATACCTAGTAGGCTTAGTGCCGATGAATAAATATCAGACCTCGTGTCTAGTAGGCTTAGTGTCGGTGAATAAATATCAAACTCGTGTCTAGCAGGCTTAGTGCCGGTGAACAAATATCAGACTTTGGGTCTAGCAGGCTTATTGCCGATGATTTAATTTCAAGCTTATGTTATAAAATTTCATGTTGAGGTGGAAAGATAGCTCAAGTGAAATTGAGCTAAATGACCATATATTTATATTCCGCCACATAGGTATGTATATGTGTAAGGATATTTGGATCTTGAATATCATGCTATGAAGGTATGTACGAATGTGATTTGGTACTCAATGTTGAGTAGTGAATTTTAAAAATGTGAAATAGGCGTGTATTGGGTTGATCAATGATCAAAATGTGCATAGTTGAGATTTGTCATAAGCATGTGTGTATTGATTTAATGTAATCAGCTTGTAATTCGTATGATTACAAATTGAGACAATGTTCTACAAATATTGGAATTTAGCATATAATTTGATGGAATAAATATGTTTATGATAGTTTTCATTGGAGGCAGATTATAAGATGTTTTCGGCCTAGTGATATTTGAGTGTGATATAGTTTTATATTTGTTATTTGATATTTGAAATATGCTATTAAAATTTGTTTATTTTGCTCAAGACTTACTAAGTTATGAAAACTTACTTTGATTGTTATGTTTTTATGTTATATAGACTTTTGAAGCAAGCTACAAGCTTGGGGATCGATAGAAATCTCATCACACTATCTTTTGTTTCAGTATTAATTACTTAAACTTGACTTATGGCATGTATAGGTTGGACAAGTTTGTAAATATTGCATTCTGAATGATGTGTATATAATATGCCATGTGAATATGGCTTATTATCTTTATGTGGAAATTATAACGTGTAAGATATGTTTGTTTAGTAATGGTAGTTACGTATGTTTGTTTAATGTAGTTGTCAATAACCTTGCATGGATCGGTGATGGCTGATATCTTTGATATGTGTATTATATGTTTGGCTTTATAGGATAAATAATAAATGCTTTGTGTTGGATGGATGGACCATTTGTTGAATAATGTTAAAAATGTAGAATCTTAAGGTATATAGGTGAAACTAGCCATTTGTTTTAACTTTGAGGTTTATGCAACTTATAGTAAGTTTTCACATAATTCCACGTGTGATGGTATGTTTGTTAATTGAAGGAACTAAGTTGGAAGTGAAATGGGTTATATGCATGCATATATATTTATATATATTCTACTAAGGAAGTGAAAATTGACCAAATGAATAGTAACTTTTTGCCATTTGTGGTTAAAATGTTTATATGAATTTGCTAAATTGATATGAGCTTTTTGTATTAATGTTGAGGTATTATATGAGTGTACATTAATGCTCAAGATGTATTCATTTTATAATAGGAATCTAATTGAATGTGTTTTAACATAAAAAGCATTTTATGTTTGACTTGAGATATGAAATGTTTTGTATCATGGTTAACAAAGTATGTTTGATTATTTAACTAGTCTTATACTCTATGTAATGTGATTAGGTCATGTTTGAATTTTTGTGATCGTTTGGAAGTTATGTGATGTTAGGTAATGCATTAAAACCTTACTCCGGCGACGGATACGGGTTAGGGTCTTACATCAGTATTGTACACGAGCTGGACACACGGGCATATCTAGTACCCGTGTAACCAAGCCAGGATGCCACACGGCCAAGACACACGGGCGTGTCTTATGGCAGTGGGTGTAAGTCAGCATGTATGCCCTATTTTCACACGGCCTGGACACATATGCGTGTCTAGCAGCCGTGTGAGGCACACAGCCTGGGCACACAGTCGTGTGACCCTATTCTGAAAATTTTCTAAATTTTCTTATGTATTTTATATGTTATCAATGTAGTGCCTGATATATTATTGAAGCTTTATATGCCTGTTTTAAGCATAACATGTTTATATATGAATGATGTTGATGAAGTGAATTGATGTTTGATAAAAAGTTTAAACTTTTACTATTTCAATCTAAGTTACAAGTCCGGTAATGACCCTTACCTATTCAGACAACGATTACGGGATAGGGTGATACAGGTTCGACACCTTAATAACAATTTTAGTCAACTCAACAGGTAATGTCATACTATGCACCAATTTTTCACAAATATAAGAATGACTTGAGCCTGGGTCTATCAATGCAATAACATCAATATTATAAATTGAGAATGTACCAGTAATCACATTCGGAGATGATGCCTCTTCACGAGCTCGCATAGCATAAGCTCTACCAGGTGTTCTCGTCTCGGATCTCACAGTTGTATCTTTCGCTATACTCTTACCACTAGTTCGATCACCGACGTTCTTTGGCGGTCTACCTTTACTAGCAGTGTGACTTGATCTAACACCTTGAAATTTCTCATCTCCCACTCTCTTAGGGCAATCTCTAATAGAATGATCTATGGAACCACACCTGAAACAAGCTGGGTTAGGTCCCCAGCACTCACCGGTGTGTTGTCTACCACAGCTTTGACACTCAGGTCTATCAATCCTTATGTTACCCACACTAGCCATCGATGTAGCCTGGGCTTTAGAACCCAAATATGTTTTACCCCGATCTCGATGTGACTGTCCAGCTAAAAATGTCGTTCGAGGATTCATTTCTTTAAACCTCTTTGATGAAGATTGGAAGGACTTACTCATCGGTCTCTTCCGAGCATCTCGAGCCTCCATAATTGCCTTACTCTTCTCTTTATTCAACTCTTCGGCTTTGCATGCTCTGTCAACTAACGCTACAAATTCTTTTAGCTCTAGAATTCCCACCAGCACTTTGATATCCTTATTGAGCCTATCCTCAAACCTTCTACACAACATCGCCTCGGTAGAAACACATTCTTGTGCATATTTGCTAAGTCTGACAAATTCATGCTCATACTCAGCCACAGTCATCTTTCCTTGTTTCAACTCGAGGAACTCTTTCTGTTTTAGATCCACAAATCTCTGACTTAAATATTTTTTGCGAAATTCCTCCAAAAAGAAATCCCACGTCACTTTCTCCCTTGGGACCATAGTTATTAATGTTTTCCACGAACAATATGCCAAATCTTTCAACAAGGACACGACACATTTTAGACACTCCTCAGGTGTACAACATAATTCCTTAAATACTCTGATGGAATTTTTGAGCCAAAACTCCGCTCTCTCTGGATCATCATTCACACTAGCTTTAAACTCTTCGACTCCTTGTTTTCAAATTTTATTCACTGGAGGTTTGACCAACCTTACCATATCAACACCCTATGAGGCTACAGGAACCTATTGTGATATAGGCGGGGAAGGAGGGGGTTAAGCATTAGGAATTGCTCTAACAAGATCAGTGTACCAGTCATTCATCATTCTGAGAAAGACATCCGAGCCTTGTCTCCTTAACTCATATCTCATTTCTACTCTCTATCGGCACGGTCCTTTGTGCGAGAGCCGACACATTACTAGCAGCATCATCTACCGCAGTTTGTTCGGAATCCATTACTATATAAAACCAAAACACAGTTTAGAAAAGTCAGGAGTCACCATACTATCATAATATATATACGTCATGTATGGCTAGACTCATCCACAATGCTATGGTAGTAAGAGAACCGACTAAACCATAGCTCTGATACCACTAAATGTAACACCACTTACCCGGGTTTATCGCTTTACCTGAGCACGAGGCATTACTAGAAAATATCACCACCATTTATGCACAATCGAACCACAAATTTCAATCCAATTCAAAACTTATTCATAAAATACCATACAACCCTTAAAGTGAGCCTACGACGCCCAAAACATAGTTTGGGAATGGTCCGAGACCAAACTAAGAACTTAGAAAAATTTTGGAAAATTTAACCTAATACAGGGCACACGCTCGTGTGAAACAGGGGCACGCCTGTGTGGGTAGGCCGTGTGGTCACACACGCCCGTGTCCTCTACTCGTGTTGAATTATTGGAAAATTAATTTTCATTTCGAACCTACAAGGGTTTTCCCACGGTCGAGCACATGCCCGTGTCCTTGGCCTGTGTTGTAACACCCTTAACCTGAATCCGTCGTCGATAAAGGTTATGAGGTATTACTTGACAAGTCACAGTTCATACTATAAACATTTCATTGATAGCAATTCAATATTTGAATACATCATTGTTCGCGACATTATCAAATATAGAGACCAAAAATTTCATAACATTCATAAGGTCACCTAATTAAAACATAGATCAACATTTATTGTAACAAATTATATGTGTCTTTATAAATAAAACATATATCAACCCAGCAACTACATTAAAGGTGTGTCAATCCAGTGTTCATAAATCCCTGCACACACACATGTTGCATTTATGAAATTTATACATATAAAACAAATTTCAATACCAAACTTGGCATTTGTTCATACCTCATCATCATATCATTCAATGTAAATTTTGTATTTCATGTCTTAGTATAATTCACTACATCCATTCAGTCACATGTACTTGTGCAATGAAAGACATTTAATAAATTTGAATAAAACTTTATAGCAAGTCATGTCTATGATTTAATAAGTAATTAACGTACAAGAGATGCAACATATGTTACTGAGCCCAAACACCCTTTTTATAAATATTTAAGTCTAAATCATTTCTAGCCCTAATTATAAATTAATACCAATTCATGGATAAATTCACCATATCATTAAATAGTCATTTATTCATAGTTATCCACCTTTGCTCGTACTCATAATTAACTGGTAGAAATCATAGTACATAATTTAGTGAGCAATCACATGTGCATCAGTGATGCTATATACCATGACCGTATATGTTGTCAATACATATATATATATATACATTTGGTGCGCATTTTATCCAAAATTTAAAGCCACACTTAACATATGAATAAGTGTCAGATAATAGGTTAAGCAAACATGGGACATATTCAATACCTAATACCCTTACTCACCGAATTATATCACTTAAGTCTAGGCTTATCAATTTCTATATCTAAGAACATACTTGATAGAGTCAAAGCATATTAAACAAATTCAAATATATGTATACACTTAATCTTAGTATGAAACACTTCTAAATTAATTAAACATGCTTATGACCGATTCCATAATGCTGCATAAAGTCGTAAACAACCTTAATGTATCTTCACATAATACAAATTATAATTAGTCATAGCATACGGCATCACCATCAAAATAGACTTAAACCTTAACTAAATCAAAACCAAAATCAAACAAGATAATTAAGCCATTTTCGCATGGCCAAATATACATACACTTTTAAAATAAATAACTCCAAGCCAGCCTATACATGCCATAATTCCGAAGATTTAGCTTATAAAATACCGAAGACGGTCGATAGTGTGATAAGCTCCTCTGACGATCCCTGGTTTCGTAATTTGAATCCAAAATCTATAAAATAGAGACAAATATACACATAATAAGCTATTATAGCTTAGTAAGCCATAAGCAAACAAAAAGTCTAATAACATATCCAATTCATTATAATCTAACCGAATCGTACTAGCATAAATATGCTTAGTCTCAAACTACCAATTTCATAAAGGTTATTTATGTTTTTATACAAAATTCCCACCTTGGCCGAATGCTCATACAATCAATATAGGTGATTCACAATTCTCTTACAAGGTCAAAACATCATTAGATGATCGAATATGCTTATACTCATAAACATAAACTTAAGAATCATAATATATTATCATGTACACAATGCCTAATTGGCCGAATACACATGAGTACATCTATACACATATCACCTATCATTTTTAATGCAATCACAATATATCTATCAGGATCGAACACACTTTTGTAATTATACACATTTTATATTGCCTCATAAATTTTTTGTAACAAACATTAAGTACTTACTTACCTGATCACGAGTGTTAATAACCTATTCCATACCTGGTCAATTAGCTTATTCAACACGTACGTACACAATCTTATCGTAGCCTGATGAACCATTTGGAATTGGATAGGACACTCGGATAAACACACAAGTCGTACAATGCCAACGTCCTAGACGTGGTCTTACATGTAGTTACATATCGATGCCACTGTCCTAGATAGGGTCTTTCTCGTAAACACATATCAGAATCACATATCGATGCCATGGTCTTACTCGTACACATATATCGGAATTCTATGTCATGACATATGTATCCTAACTATTCCTAACGCTCATCGGGGCTTTCGAACGTCGTAACTCGGTCAAAACAAATTTAGAAATATGATAGCCAAATTTGCTATTATTCGGCCATAGCATATATATACTAAAAAATTTCATACCAGTATATATATTTAGCATTTAACTAAAATTAAGTACGTCTGTTTGCTTATAACTTACCTCGGATGATGAAAAACAGAACGGGACGACTAGTCGACAACTTTAGCCTTTCCTCGATCCAATTTCGATTTCTTTAATTCTTGATCTAAACATATTCAAATTAAGCTCATTCAAACATATTTTCATCCAATTTAGTCCAAAAACACATAAATGGGCAAATTACCATTTTACCCCTAACATTTACAATTTTTACAATTTAGTCCCTAATGCCTAAAACACAAAATATGCAAAATTAATTACATCCAAGGTAGGCCAAATATTCCTAGTGTCCAAATAGGTCCATATTTCTCCTCAATTTCACATTTTAGTCCCCCACATTTTTATTTTTGCAATTAAGTCCTAATTATTCAAAATCATCAAAAATTCCTTTACATAATATGTTAACCCACTCCATATCTTTCATAATTCGTCACTAAACAATAAAAATCACAAGCTCTCATCAATGGCATAACTTAAAACATTCATCAAAATTAAAAATTAAAGCATGGGTCTTGAACGTTACTAAGCAACGATCTCAAAAACGTAAAAATTATCAAAAGCTGACTCAAAACAAACCTTGAATTTGAGCTTGAAATGGATGGCCGAACCTTTGAACCCTTGTTCCTTTCTTTCTTAGTTAATATTCGGTCAAGAGAATAATTGAAATAAGGCTTGTTTCAGTAATCATATATTATAATATATACTAACATTTTATTAATTCACGTTTCTTATTATACCTTTTTTAAAATAACAACCAAGCTTTATGTCACAAGCCCTTTTTTGTCTCTTAATTAAACTAGTGGACATGAGTTGGCTTCAATTCCATGCATTATAATATATATATATATATACACACATAATATTTTATTATAAAAAATAAAGCTTAATTTTACCTATATGTATAACTTAAATAAAATAATATAAAAAACTATACAATTGCTACCCACTACCGTACCACTTATAAGAATATGGGCTATTTACAACTTAAGGGCTTTCATTTAAAAAGCCATTATCAACTCAGTCCTTACAATTAAAACTGTCAAATTTTTAATTTATGCAATTAAGTCCTTTTATTAAATCGGACAACCAAATGACAAAATTAAATCACGAAATTTTCAAATATATAAATTCACACAAAATAAACGACAAAATCTGACTCGGATTCGTGGTCCCAAAACCACCGTTCTAATTAGGGTCTAAATCGGGCTCTTACACGTGTCCTTCACATGGCCTCGACACACCCCTGTGGCCCCCCGTGTGAATAACCGGCACATTCTGTTTATGACATCAGCATGCTATTTTGGTCACACGGCCATGAGACACGCCCGTGCAACCAGGCCGTGTGACGTCCTTAAACTCTAGAAATCCATGCAAAATTCACACGTCCAACTCACATGGCCGTGGGGGTTGGCCGTGTGGTCCTAAGTTAGGCTTTTTTCCAAGCCATACTTTGCCCCAAAACACGTGCTATCAGTACTAGTTTTAACACCACTTAACAAACACATCTTTAGTCATTTAAATGACTACATTTGCCCATCCGCCACCCAATTCAATTTAAACACACACAAACACACTAAGTATTCCATGAACTTCCTCATAAGGATAGATAACAAAATGTCATCATCAATGGCTAAATCACTTAGCCTTGGTTTCAAAATGACTTATCCCATAACATTCACCACAACATAACCAAACCATCTTACACCTACAACATCACTAAGTCCCTATACATGCCATAATCTAAGAGTTTGTTTTACTATACCAAAAGGTATTGTCGATAGTGTGGGTGGTCCTCCGACTCGATCCAATCCCGAGCCGGCTTGACTGAATCTATAAGACAAGGGAAAAAAGAAAAGGGTAAGCTTCAAAAGCTTAGTAAGTCTAAATGTAAATAATTATCATCATAACAACATTTAGCCACACCAAGGATATCTCACACACACCAACTTACCACCTAAACTTAACAACTTTTCCATACAATTCATACACATGATTTTCACCTACTTAAGTCCACATGCACCCTTGCATCCACATTCATTTTCCCACAATTACATTTGCCCAAAAGAATACGCCTGCACACATATATCATACCGCCACACAAAATCTCTTTAGTAAGAGTTCCCGTTGAACCCTTCGAATTAACATTCGATACTCGGTGGACTTTTTGCTCATGATTCCACCAAAACATAAGCCCGGCTCTCGGGTACACAAGGTGAAGTTCACTTTATCACCCGTGTGACCTAGCCATTTAATCTCGTAGCCTTCGTGCGAACATGGTAAGGTTAACTTTATCACCCATGTAACTTAACTACATATGATATTGCTCTCATATAGACATGGTGAAGTTCACTTTATCACTCATGTGACATGGCCATTTAGCCTTGTAACTGTCGTGCTCACATGGTGGAGTTCACTTTATCACACATGTGACTTAGCCATTAAGTTCCATAGTCCCCGGGTCTACATGGTGAAGTTCACTTTATCACACATGTGACCTAGCTATAATTATCCGTATCACTCATTATTTCCAAAGGTTCAAATGGGAACTCTCATTTCCATACTCTCAACATTATACAAAATTATTCAATAGCAACATTTCGTAACATCAATTAGAAGCAATATTGTATAAATAATATGGACACATTACTTACATATAAACTTACCTCGACAACAAAAAAGCGGTATTTTGCAAGTTAATCTAAGACCTTGCACTTGCCTCGGTCAAGATTAATTCCTCGATCTTCTTGATCTATAATGACACATTTAACTCATTTAATGCACACATTACTCAATTTAGTCCAAAATCATCTTAGGACAATTTTTACCATTTTACCCCTAACTTTGTAAATTTTTACAACTAAGTCCTTAGGCTCATAAATTGAAATGTATCAATTCTCTTGGTTACCCAAGCCTAGCTGAATATCCATGGCACTCAAAACAAGCCATATTTCTCAGTAATTTATAGTTTTACCACTTAATTTATTAACTTTGCAATTTGGTCCTTTTTAGGGACTTTCATGAAAAGTTACCTAGTAATCATGGCTTACCACACCCTAAACCTTCATATTCCACCATTAGACATCAAAATACTTGCATGTCATACATAGGTAAAATTTTTTACATCAACCCTAGCTTAAAATAATGGTAAAATTAGTTAGAGCAAGCTACGAGGATTCTAAAAATACGAAAAAATTAAAAATGAGGCTCGATTGCACTTATTATGAGCTTGAGAAGTTGTCAAAACCTTAGCTATAGTGACTCTTCATATTTGGCCAAGGGGAGAAGATTATGAACACATTTTGGCCATATTTTCCCTTTTTATTCTAATGACCAAAATGTCGTTCATTGAAAACCTTTGATATTCCACCCTCCCTTGGGCATTTTTGTCTTAAAATGGTTTAATTACCATATAAGGACCTCTAATTTCAAAACCTAATTCAATCAAGTACCTTATGAAGTAAAACCCATATTTTTCAGCTATTGCAATTTAGTCCAACATACCAAATTAGACATGTAACCAATAAAATTCACACACCAAAATTTCACATATTTATCCAAACACCCAATAAACATCAAAACTAATTTGAAATAATATTTTTAAACCTTTAATTCATGGTTTCGAAACCACTTTTTCGTTTAGCCCCTAGTTCGGGCTGTTACAACTCTCCCCCCTTTACAGATTTTCGTCCCCGAAAATCTTACCCGTAAATAGGTTTGCGTAATGTTTCCTCGTAGCTTACTCTAGTTCCCACGTAGCCTCTTCCACACCATGCTTTTGACATAACACTTTTACCAAAACTATATTCTTATTTCTTAACTGTTTAATCTCTCGAGCCAAAATCTTAACTTGTCCAAAGATTACCTACTTCACGTTTAGATCAGTCATTTGTGGCTCGCTCACTAGGCCTAATCACTGGTGCAGTTGCCCTACCACACCCTGGAAAAAAATCCTGAACCACTGACACTTTACGCGGCTTAAATTTGGGGGCATGGGCTACGAGTCTATCTCTAGTTGGCACCCTTCCCGAATTTCCCTTAGAATGGCTACTACTCGCCACTACTAATACCACTTCTTGCGACATATTCTCGAAGAACTCCATTTGATAACCGTTTCAAAGGACCAAAAAAGAAAAGGATTGATCTACAATAGAAAACAGGGGATAACGATTTAGACGAGGAGAAGCCAAGAGATTGTACTAAGAAGAGTAAGAACCCAAGGAAGAAAGAAATAGGTCAAAAGCTTACCTACCAATATTCGGCCAACACATTAGGTGCACAACAATGTGTTTACCTTAACTAAATGACGAAAGAAAAGGTTTAGGTTGCTTCAAAAAAATTTGCACTCCTTCACTCCCCGGGGAACCTAGAGACCCCACGAACAACACATCACGAGGAAAAGATCAAAAGTCGGCCTTTAGTAGATAAAAGGAAGGGAGTATTCGATTTTTAGATGAATGGAAAAGAGTACAACTTGCCCACTTTCCAATTGTCAGGAAACTCTTGCAAAAACAAGACAACACACCAATAGCAAAGTAAGACAGTAATCGGCCAAATATTCACTAATAAGATGAAAGAAAATAATTAGCAAAAGGAATAAAGAGTATTATTCCAAAATGTGGAGGAAATATCTAGAGGAGGGAAGAAAGGAAAAATGGAGGGAGGAAAGAAAGAGGTTCAGCTAGAAGAGGGAACAAAAAGGAAAAACAAGAATAGAAGAGGAAAGAAGCTGAACTTGGCTAAAGTTGAGAGAGAGAAACCAAAAAAATTGAGTGAAAAAAAGACTAATGGAAGAATTCGACACACAAGGGAATAGAGTTGACAGAAACCGAAACTAGCTTGCCAAAATAACCAAAAACTGAAAAGAAATATCGAGAGAACACCACTAAAATCGAAAGTGCTCAATATTTTCCCAAGCCAAATTCTTAAGGGAAGCTTTAGAGTTCTAATTGGCCACAACACCTTACCAACCTCTCCACTTCAAATCTTCCTTAATTATCTCCTAACATTTGGCCACCAACTCCCCATATCTCTCCACAACCAACCAATTCAAATTCCACCACTGTCCTCCTAGTTTTTCTCCCCACCTTACTCCTTAAATCACTCACTCAACCACCATTCAAACTCTTCAGTTTCAGTCAACTTAGGACACTCCCACAATGCAGAGTAAAAATAAATACATCTATGTGCAAAGCGTGACTCAAACCCAAGCCCCCTTAGATGAAATAACACGCCACTTTCCACTGGATCACAAGTTCTTTTTTGTCATAACTTAATCACCATAATTTATAAGGCCTACAAGCTATAGTCAAGGTTTACTTAAGAGAAAAACTAAAATTTTGCTAGAGCCTAGATTTGAACCCAAGACTCCCCACACCTCTCAAGACACTTAACCACTGAAGTAAGCATATATTTATGTCACTTTCTTGCACCACTAAAAACTTATGTGCAGTCTTTTAACTGTTCCCATGCTCAAGGCCCAATACTTGTAGGCCCACATTTAGGGCATTACATGAATTGGCTGAAAGGGTTGCTTATTTGGTATGTGAAATTGGTGCAAATTGATACATGTAAGTACAAGAGAAAACTGTGGGAAATGTGGCTTAAACCAAGCCTATTTTCGTGCCACATGGCCTGAGCACAGGGGCATGTGTCTCGACCGTGTGAGCCCTGCACCTGAATGAAAATTGACAGAGAGTTACACGGCTAGACACACGGGCGTGTCTATTGGCCATGTATGGCACACAGACTGGACACACGGGCGTGTCTGGAAGCCGTGAGGCCAAGTCAGTATGTATGCGTTGTTTTCACACAACCTATACACATGGGCATGTCTAATGACTGTGTGGGGCACATGGCCTGGGTATACGGCCATGTGACTCTATTTCAAAAATTTTCTCAAGTTTTCCTATAACATTTATATGTTATCAAATTGATCCCTATTGTGTACTTAGAGTTTTATATGTTTGTTTTAAGCACACTATGCTTATGAATGATTGATATTATTGAATTGAGATGATGTTTGGTAAAATTTTAAAATTTTACCGTTCCGAACTATGTTACAAGTCAGGTAATGCCCTTACCTATTCCGACAACGGTTACGGGATAGGGCTGCTACATTTTATTTGTATCAGAGCTACGGTTTAGACGATTCTAGGACTACCATAGTATATACGAGTCTAGCTATACATGCCATATATAAATCGTGATAGTGCGATACCTCCTGACATTTTTTTTAAATCATGTTTTATATAGTAAATGGATCCAAATTGAGCAATAATTGACGATGTTGAAAGTAATGCGCCAGCTCCCACTTAAGGGGCTGTGCCTACCAAATCGAGCCTCGCTACGGGTAGTTAGGGAGAAGCTAAACAAGCTTTCTTTCAAATAATGTCTAAATGGTTTTTTAAGTTTGTGCGACTGAACTCGGCTGCTCAACAACATCCACCCCCTCCGGTTCCCCAACAAACCCTGAAATTATGCGAGGTACGAATCCTTTGAGATTAAATAGACCCCTTGTTGATAAAATACTTAAATATGAGGCCGAAGAATTTTGAGCTACAGCTAGTGATGATGCTGAAAAGGCTGAATTCTGGCTTGAAATTATGATTAGGGTTTTTAATGAATTAACTTGCACACTGGAAAAATGTTTGAAATGTGCTGTCTCATTGTTATGAGATGCAGCGTATCAGTGGTGGAATACCCTAATATCAGTTGTTACACGTGAAAGAGTTACATGGGGTTTCTTTTAGACTGAATTTCGAAAGAAGTACATTAGTCAACAATTCATTAACCAGAAACGAAAAGAGTTCCTTGATCTAAAATAGGGTCGTATGACGGTAACTGAATATGAAATAGAGTTTGTTCGACTTAGTAAATATGATTGATAGGACTTGTAAAGCTGAAGAACTTGCTAAAGAGAAAAGAAAGGCTAATTTTGAAACAAGACAGTCTAAAAATGGATTTGCGAGTAAGTTAGATCAGTCTGGATCAAAGAAATCTAAAGATTTCCATCTTCGTTCCACTACTTCTGTGGGTATATCGATCAGAGATAGAGATGCAAGATCATTCAATCCGAAGCCTCAAACGATGTCCATTACCAGTATGGGTAGCGTGAGAAATACAAGACCTGATTGCAAGTATTGTAACTGAAAGCACTATGGTGTGTGCCGACTGAACGACATCTTATGTCAGCCTCCTTAACCCTTAACTCATGATACCTAGATCGAAGGTCAATATTAGAGAAAACTAAAGCTCCTCAAAAAACTAGTCAAATAGGTCATCAGTCCTAAAAAATGGGTACATGTTCTTAATGGTCAACTTGTTCAGTTGCCAGTAGTCGATACACATCTGCATGGATCCATCCTTCTTCTTTACAGACAGTACCGGTGCTCCCCACGAAGACACACTAGGGCAGATGAACCCACGATCCAATAACTCCTGAATCTAAGCCTTAAGTTCTACAAGCTCTTCCAGTGCCATTCGATAGGGAGCGATAAACACCAGAGTCGTACCTGGAAGAAGCTCAATCCCAAACTCAATTCATGATTTGGAGGTAAATCCGGTAGCTCCTCATTGAAGACATCTAGAAAATCCTTTATAGTTCTGATGTCCCTAACAGTAGAGTCCCTAGAATCAGAAACACTTACATAGGCCAAGAATGCCTCACACCCCTTACAAACCAATTTCTCAACCACTAATGCAGAGATCACATAAGATAAATAATTCTGACACTCTCGAATCATAACTACCTCAGTATCCTCATTGATTCTCAAAATGACCCTTTTAATCTTACAATCCAAGCTGACACGGTGCTTGACCAACTAATCCATCCCCAATATTAGGTTAAACTCCCCAAACAGAAGCTTCATTAAGTCAACCAAGAAGATCGCCTCGTAACCTCTAACAATACATCTTTGAATAACTTATTAAACCTTATAGATTGTCCCAATAGACTCAGTATAGTAACCTCACTTGTACTGCTCTCAACTAATACTCCCAAATTTTCATACACAGTGTAGGCTATATAGGAGTGAGTGGATCATATATTTATCAATGAATGTAAGGTACATCATAAATAAAAAATGTACTTGTGATGATGTCCAATGCATCTCCATCCTCCCTACAATGTGCAGTGTATACTAGAGCTGGCTATCTTGCCTCAGTTTGTCCAACACCTTTGCCCGGTGCTCTCTGCCCACGGCCCATATCATTACCACACCTAGCCTAACCATGGCCTCTTGGTGGCTGTTGTGCTACCCTTTGAGGCTGTGCAATACCAGTAACTTGAGCTTGCATCTGATCGGCCGTCAGCGGACATTCCCTAATATGGTACTCTAATGACCCACATCATAAGCAAGCCCCAGTCCTTGTCCAACACTCGCCCTGATGGCTTCTACCATAATCAGTACATGCCTACATCCTAGTAGGGGCAACAGTCGGCCTAGCTCTAACCGGCCAATCAGCTCTGGCCTTTTTCTTAGGCCTGTGTATAGAACTCGAGGGCTTCGAATCCCTCTTATTCTTACCTCTCTCTATCTCTATTTTGGTGCTCAGCATGTTTAACATCCTCGGCGATCTTTACCTTCTCAACCAGAGTAGAAAAATCTCCCTCCTTCTGTGAAGCTATCAGAACCCTCAAGTTATCTCTGAGGCCATCCTTAAAGCGGACACACCTCTTATACTCTAATGTCGCCATACCTCGCGCATAGCAGCTCAATCTTAGGAACTCAGCCTCATACTCGGCCACTGATTGATCCCCCTGAGTACGATTCAGGAATTCCCTTCTCTGAGCATCTAGATAACTGGCTCCCACATATTTTCCCTGGAAGGCGGTCTTAAATAACTCCCAGAATGTTTGGTTTGAGTGCCCTCCTTAACAGTTAGCCACCACTGATAAGCCTCATCAACAGTAGAGAAGCTGCCCCCTTTAATTTTTATTCCAGGGTGCAATCTAGATAATCCATGATCCTCTCCGTGCCCTCAATCTAGTTGGCCATATTAGGGGTGACTTCAGTGACACCCTTCAATAACTCAGCTCCATTAGACCGGAGTCATTCCGTAATTGACCTCGGACCCCAAATCCAATCTTAGGCTGAGCGACCCTATCCAATATCCCTAGCATAGCCTCGTACAATGCGTCATCCCCAACCATGCGGTTTTAAGACCCAGTCTTAGTGGTAGGCGACACTGGCATCTCACTCGTGTCTAGATTCGGCAAGCCAGTAGAGAAAGAAGACTCGGCGTGAGCCCTTCTACGGCCTCTACCTCGGCCTCTAGTACCTCATTCATGGATACCTTGTGTGCTCATGTCTATTCGAGTTTATCTGTATTTAAGAATTTTATGAATCAGGTACAGTTCAATATTTATTAACAGATGTTTTATGTAAACAGTTTCAGTAATTCAGAGTTTGTTCTCGTATGTCGTAGTCTCTAGCAGTTTACTATAGTTTCGATTTGACTACAGTTTTTAGATTATACTAACTAGAGTATTTTCACAGTACAACCTATAGTAGTTTCAAAGCATACTATTTATAGTATTTTCAATTTAAAACAAATCAAAATTTTAGATTACTTACAGGATCAGCGCCAGAGACTCGGTGTACCATATACTCAGTCAAAACATTTTAAATCATTAAAAAGTAGTTCTTTAAAACCCAGTTTTAAAACCCATAATCCATAGCTGAGTTTTACAACCTGGCTCTGATACCATTAAATATAACACCTCAGACTCAGCCTAGACGTTATGGCTGGATCTGGCGATGTCACATGATAGGGTGTTTGAACTAAGTCGTGTGAAAAACATTTATGATTTGTCTATTTTTAGTTAACTCTTAGTATCTATAAAAACCATTTGCCAGTTAAGTCAATTTGTTCAAACAAATTTTGTAGCGAAAGCTTTCAAAATCATTTCTTTTAAGAAAACTAATGTAATTAAGTAAATCTGTTCATTTTAGAAAACCCTTTTATTTTAGAAAAATCCGTTTGTTTGCTAAGTTATAGGGTCATAAAATCCATAAAAACCAATGAAAACCCACAATATAAAGAAAAAGTCCAAAAAATCCCAAATTACATCAAAATTTACCAATAAGAAAAATATACTCATGAATCATAAATCATGCTAGAAAGTGCTAATAACTGTGGCCACTACTGAGTCCTCCGCCGCACCGACCTGTCTAGGTCTGGTGATTACCTGTGCATATTAAATAGGGGGTGAGTTTACATAAACTTAGTGTGTAATCCAACAGAAAACATACAATAATAAATCACAGTGCACAGTGAATAGCAATCTTGTGCCTAAGCCCCTTTCAGTATCAGTAGTGGTTTGGGCCTTAGCCCATGTCAGTATAGTATCAAATGTGCATTAGGGCCTTAGCCCATCACAGTATCAGTATCAGTTATGCAATAATCTATAATGGAGTCCTACCCAACCAGCCCTTACACACCATCCCCGTCTATCCCTACACTCCATGTGGGGTTTAAAACACCCACCCATCCTTACACTTCAAGTAGTACCGAATGGGGCACATAATCAGTAATTTGTAGCTGAGCTACCAAATATTAGGCTTAAGTGCCTTTCAGTACACTTCCTCCGAATATCAATATCTGTAACACCCCAAGACCCGTATATGTCGCCAGAGGGTCGAGAGGCATTACCTGACATTCCTACAAACAACCAAACAAATACTCGTACAATATGTTCAAACGTTTATGGAAAAGACTATTCATGCAATTCAAAAACTCAAACCGAAACCCATACATGTCCCTAGGTTAATGATAAAAATTCGCACCTAGCTACTGAAAACCTTTACTTCTCAACTTAAAAAGACATCTACGGAATTCTCTTCCTTTTTAATTGTGCGTATAACTAAAATCAATTAGTAACCAAATTTCCGATAGCAATAGCCGAATATACTAACTTAATTATAAGACTTATTCAAACTAAACATATCTAATCATTTAGCCATTAAACTTATTTAACAAATTTCGGAAGTGATGGTTTATCAAAGAACTTAGCTGGATCTTTTAATGACGTGGTAACTACCATCTAGTCATACTAAGCATTTTTACTATTAAAACTTATAATACTTCATTCAAAATACATTCATAACTAGAGTGGGAGCAAGCCATATTCGCATGGCATAAACATATATATACATACTCAAAAATAAAGATTTCTTAATTTAACGACCACGAAATACTTCCTATACATGCCATTCACAAGGTTTAACTACTAAGTACCGAAAAGATTTTGATAGCGTGGATGACTTCGATCTTGAGACTCCCGAGACCGTAGCTAACGAACGAGATCTATAAATAGAGAAATAACAGAAATAGAGTAAGCATTTCTATGCTTAGTAAGTCGTAAGTAATAAAATCATTAAAAGATCAAAGCATAATAGTCTTAAAGCATGTCATCTCCTCTTTGGCCGAATGTAAAAATAACAAAATATATTACCATTGATCGTTTTATATCATTTCAAATATCCTTCCAGATAAATTCACATCACATGAATGATTCCTTTTATCTAACAAACTTCGTCATTTGGCCGATTGAAATCAATGCAATTGCCTGACTAAATTTTTACATAACGCCTTATCACATATACATGTTATTTTACCCTTCAACCACCTATATTCACAAACTCAAAGCAATTCTCATCTTAATACTACTAGCATCGAAGTTCATATATCATAAGTAATTCATGGATTTTCATATAATCTCAAACAATGACTAGAGTATTGCTAACCGAATAAATATTCACAATCTAAAACGAATCAAATTCACGGACAAGTGTGGGGTACGCACCTGAATAACTTAGGGTAGTAAGCATGTTAGTTAACAATATTACGATAAAAATCAATTATTTCCAATGTATATGCCTTCGGGCTTAACCCGATTATAAATTTAGTGTTAAGGCCTTTTGGGACTTAGCCCGGAATATAACGCTGGCATGAATGCCCTTCGGGATTAAGCCCGGATACAACACTGGCTCAAATGCCCTTCGGGACTATGCCCGGATATAACACTGGCTCAAATGCCCTTCGGGACTATGCCCGGATATAACACTGGCTCAAATGCCCTTCGGGACTATGCCCGGATCATAGCACAGATGCATATATATATTTGGATTCGTAACTTAATACAAAACATGGCACTTTCATTACATAGTCGGTCAATGGCATTTAAATAAGTCACACATTAAATTGTTTTCAATGCCTTCATAAATCTAAGAAACTTTCGGCTATATTATTTTGAAACTTAAAGCTTAGAACTTACAACTTACTTCGATGGTCGATAATGTTTCACGAACCGACTATTCCACCACCTTTGCCTTTCCTTTGTCCGATTGTGACTCTCTTAGCTCTTGAGCTAAAATAATCAAGTTTACCGTTCAAAATCTATTACTGAAATCATATAATTATTATTTAATTAATCTAAGCTTAACCGAATACACATATATATATACAACTCATTCACAAACTTTCTCAATATACTTTTACTAGATGTACTCACTTACAAAAATCGAAAATTTTCATATAAGCCGAAACCCATTTGCCGTTTCAAAATCACAAAGTCATTGTGAGACTAATTATAAGCATTATACAAAATTCGCACTTAGTTTTCACTCACTAGATCATTCGGCCCTAACATGAATTTATAACACATATGTTTTCTATTTCAAAACATCAAAACACCAAAGGCAGTCACATAACTAAACTAGCCAAGTGCTATTTATCACCTAATTCATCCTTCAATTTATCACAACTAAGCAAAGAACTTACTCTTGCATTAGTTAAAGCACATTCGGTCATTCAAATAAAACAACCAATTCAACATTCGATTATCTTTACCCAAGCATCTATGACTTATCCAAATTTTCATTTTCTAAATATCATAATCGAATTTATAAGTTAACAAACATAGTTCACTATTTTCTATTTTCAATTTCTTATTAACACACAATTGGTTCATAAACACTTTAATGGATGTTCGGCAATTATTAATGTATGTATCTAAACTCTAAAGCACTTTAAGTTCATTACACAAATCAGCACCCCACATAACAACCATATAAAAACATGTTAATATAAATTCTTTAATAGCCGTGCAGCCTCCTAGTACACACACCCACATTTTCCCCAAGTTCCTTATTTCTCTATTCGGCCAACACCAAATTGTTTACTAGTATAATCAAATTCATCTAAACCATCACTATGTCTCATTTTTGACATGTTTAAACCTACCCTATTCACCCAAACTCCTAAAGACCTAGACGTCACCATTTCTCATACTCAAGGTCATGGCCGAATGCTCAATTCACTATAAAACTCAAAATTCTAATATGGGCTAAACTAAACACTTGATTTTTAATCACATTTTAGAATTTCAAATGAAATAACAAAGATTTCATACCTTAATCAAGCCAACAATGAATGGCCGAATGCCAAACTTTCTTCTTCTTCTTTTGGCAAAATGGAAGAAAAACAAAAATGATGAATAATCCTTTACTTTGTTATTTTCACCACTTCTCTTTTATTATTCAATTTCCATTATGCTAACCACCAATTACTAATTTCTTATAATAGAAAATGTCAAAATAATCATTACTAATGGTGCATGGCCGGCCACTTTCAAATAAAAAAAAAGAAAATTGACATGCAAACCCAATTATCTCAAACTTTCCTTATTTTAGTCATTAAAAATTGTCCATCTAAGTTTCTAAGTTTCTCAACTAAGCCCTTGTTAATAAATTCACATCTAATTTGTCAAATTCAAACATAAAGAAAAAATTTTGCACACACATTTAGCACATAATTTAGACATAGGAAATTAAAATCAACTAGTTCAAGGTTTCGGTTTAGTGGTCCCGAAACCACATCCCGGCTAGGGTCAAAAATAGAGCTGTCACAATATCCCACCCCAATGCAATGCAAACATACAGTAAATGACATGCTTCTATGAAACTATTAATAATCATACATATATAACAGTAAATAGGTATACATTTATCATGCTCAGTCCAATCATCATTTATTCAGTTCATATAATTAAGGGTTTAAATAGTGCTTACCGACCCTACAGTAGGTTCACAGTCAACTTGGGCGACCCGTGCAACCTTAGAAATCAATTCAGTAAAAATGGGACCATACGGCTTGGCCCAGATTCCCACACATCCATGTGGACTACTCGTGTTGCCCACACAGCCCAAATTAGTCTATCTCGTGAGTCGTACACGGCCTACATGGCCATCACACGGCCATGTCCTCCACGCACGGCCTGGCCTCATCGTTCCCCCGCCTGTGGTATAGCACACGGCCTACCACACAGGTGACCATACGCCTGTATGGCATCGACAATGGGGCTTTTGGCTTTCGCTGAAACCTAGTTTTCTGCATTTTTAGGTACATACCTGATTAGGATTGATGTTAAAACGGTCCCCGAGCACTCCAAAACCTATATTTGAACAATAAATACCAATTTTAACCGTTTATAACACGAACTCAAATCAAACTTGAATTGAGATTTCCACCCAAAAAGAGAGCAAACCTTACCTTCCATCGATGAACAGTAATTCCCACACACTTAAAACGTCGATGAGTAATTTGCAACCCCTTAAATACCACCAAAACACAAACGAACCTTTAACTCTACGATTCATCGACCCCAAATCAAAGAGTACAGAGGAATAATGCTTGACTTAACACACGATAACAAAAACAGAAACATTGCAGCCAAAATCGAACAAGTGATTTAAGCCATCCGAAAAAGAAAGAACAAAAGTTGGAAAAGAAAAGAAGATGGGGAAGGAGGAGAGAAAATGGCAGGAGAAAGAATTTGGAAAAGAACTAACCATTCAGAACATCTAATAATCTCCTAACTTCCCTCCCACTAATTGTACTAATAAAACACCACTCAGTTCCCCACTTCAGGACAACTCTAGCCGAAGTTCAGAGCAAAAGTAATCCCCCTTACCCACGCAAAGATTTGAAACCAAGACCTTCATCACACCAACACTCTACTTATCCACTAGACCAGCAGGCCCATTCTGACATATACTTACAACATTTAAATAAAAGCCTACTGAACAAGGTTAAAGCTTAATTCAGAAAAATACCAAAATTTAGCCAAAGTCATGGCTTGAACTTGGGACCTCTCACACACACCCAAAACACTTAACTGCTGAAGCAGACAGACAGTTGTGTCACATATTCACAGAAACAAAAATAAAAATTTTGGGGCGTTACATGCAATTACAAACTCAATCAAACATTCATACTATCAAACTAGCAATTTTGCCAACATGTTAATCTTTTAAGGCTCAAAATTTATCTGGTTCGGCCACTCACAAAATCAATAATTTGGCCATTAATTTAACCCAATAAACAAGCTAATTCATCACATATAACATGATATTTACCATTTTCAAGCAATTTTATGAGTTTAGGACCCACACTTTATTTTTCGCTTCCTTGCAGTGCACTAACGAATCTTCCAGTTTTCCTTAATAATTCTTTAAACAAACCTAAACCAAAATTCAGTATAAATTCAATAAATTTACCATTAAACCAGCCCCCAAACACCCATTTATGATTTTAAACCAATCGTTGAAATTATAACTATTTTATGAATCCAAACTTGTTAGATTCCTTACACTATGTCGATGTGAACCGTATGGATAATCATTCTTTGCCTTTACAGATGATTTGGGGCGTTTGGGTCAGCACCTAATTCAATAATATACTAAAAAACTAGTAGCTAATTAAATATTAAATTCATTCATTTAATCAATTCTTAACCTTTACCCAACAACTATGTCAAAATAACATACTAGTTATCCTTAATAGCATTTAGGCTTCACAATTTGTGGGATCTGAATGGCTAATTAATTAAGAACCTCTCTCCCTAACTAACTTGTGATTAACTACTGATTAGGAGGGCTCAGGAACTCAATTTAATGCTGGAAAAATATGGGCAAGAACCAAGAAACAAAACAACCCCCTTTCTTGCACATAGGCATACGTACCACCACCCATAGTGGCCAAAATAAGGGCTAAATTTTAAAACAAGTTGAGATATCATTAAAATCTAGAAAAATACATTTAGAATCATTTAAAATCCCCAAAATTCCATATTTAGAAATTTTGGTTTTTAATTAACAAGATTAATCAAGAAATTGAAGAGAAAATAGATCTTACCCAAGCTAGCTAAGAGAAACGGTAATGACACTTTCTTGGTAATGTTCAGGATTGTTCTTGGGCTTCAATATTTTAGATTTGGGGTTGATTTAGATTTGCACTGTAATGCCCCGAAATTGGGCCTAGAAGGATTAGGCCTTGATCATGGGAGCACATGAAAGTTTATTTGTGTGAAAAGTATCACAAATTGTGTGTTAATTTAGTGGCTAAGTGATTTAGGAGTAGTTGGGGTGTCTGAGAAGTTCTGGGTTCAAACCAGGGCTTTAGCAAAAATTTTAGTTTTTCCCTTAAGTGAACTTGGCGTTAGGTTAAAGGCCTTATTAATATTTGTGGTGGATTTATGACACAAGGAAGCATGTGGTCTAGTGGTGGTGGCATCATTAAGGTTCCAAGGGAGCATGGGTTCAAGTCTTGGCTCTTGCAATTAATTTTGTTTTTCTTTTAGAGGAACTTGGACTTTGGTCTACAGACTTTATAAGTAATTGTGGATAAAATGGGACATTAAGAGAGCTTGTGGCTACACATGAAAGTTTACATGTGCGAAAAATATGATAAATTTTGTGTTAATTTAGTGGCTAAGTGATTTAGGAGTAGTTGGGGTGTCTGAAAAGTCTTGGGTTCAAACTAAGGCTTTAGCAAAAAAATTAGTTTTTCCCTTAAGTGAACTTGGCGTTAGGCTGAAGGCCTTATTAAATTTTTTGGTGGATTTATAACACAAGGAAGCATGTGGTCTAGTGGTGGTGGTGTCATTAAGGTTGCAAGGGAGCATGGGTTCAAGTCTTGGCTCTTGCAATTAATTTTGTTTTTCTTTTAGAGGAACCTAGACTTTGGTCTATAGATTTTATAAGTAATCGTGGACAAAATGGGACATAAAGAGAGCCTGTGGCTTGGTGGCAAAGCGACGTGTGGAGCATGTGAGAGGGCAAGGGTTCGAATCCCACTACAGGTAATGGACTTCTATTTTTCTACATAAGGGCGGCAAGTGGTTGTGTTGGATTCAGATACTGGAAGGTCGTTGTGGACTTGGTAAAAGGTGAAGTTTGAACTGGTGAAGGTTGTTGATTTGAATTTGAATTGGGGGGAGTTGGAGTGTATCAAGGAGAGATTGTAACACCTCTTACCCGTGTTCAATGCCGGAACAGGGTACGAGGCATCACTAGATTTGTACACTTACAAATACACAAAATCATCTACAAAATTTCTTTCAATTTGGAATCTAATCACATTCTTATCATATATATACATATATTCAAGTCCTTATACATGCCATAAACTTATAAATATTTCGAAATTTTTTATACTAACCTTAGCCTGATAGTGTGATAGTATCTCTAGCGACCTCCAACTTGAGCTAGCATCTGAAACTCTACAGGAAAAAGGAAGGGAAAGGAGTAAGCATTATAGCTTAGTAAGAGAATATTTAAATAATAATAATAATACATTATTAATGGCATTTATAAGTCCCAAAATATGTCTCCACAATTATACAATCTTAATCTCACATGAAATTATCATTTACTTAAAATCAGTATAAGCTGTCCATTCGAGTCCCAGTCACTAAATTATTTTTATCTGGAGCTACGGAGATTCAAATTGAGATTCGTAAATTTTTCCAGAAACTAGACTCATATGTCTTCTTGCCATAATAATTTCAGAATTTTTGGTTTGACCAATTAATACATTTTATTCATTGAAGTCTCCCCTATTTTGCAGTTCAGTAGCTTTGACCACTCTTCACTAAAACTTCAATTTCTCTTTATAAAAAATTCTAAAGATGTTCACATTTGATTCTTTGGAAAATAGACTCAATAAGGAATCCAACCATTTAAAATTTCCTTAACTATTTTTGTACAAATTTTAATGATTTTTACAATTCAGAATAGGGGATCACGAAATCAATCTGAACCAGTCTTAAAAAAATATAAATATCTCAAAATAAAAAATTTCTTTGTTTGCTCTGTTTCTTTTATATAAAAATATATTCAATAAGCTTTACTTTCATGTCACATTCCACTTCTAACTCAGTTTCTACCATTTTTGGTTATTTTTCAAAGTCACTCCCCTGCTGCTGTCCAAAACTGCTATATTTCCAATTTCACCTTTTTCATATATTCCCTTGTATCAATTTTTTCATAGTAACACTTAACCATATCAAATGTACCAAAGTTTGATCATTTATCGAGCACATTGCTTACAACACATATATTCAAGTCCTTATACTTATCACCACATTTTCATATAAATTCACAATTAATAGATTTTCCCGTTGAACACATCAGAATAGTAACAGGTATTCGGTGGCTTGCACATAGTACCACCCTTGTAACCGAAGCTAATTGGTGCACATAGTAGCCTGCACTTAGTACTACACATGTGACCAATATCATCTGATACACGTAGTAGCCTGCACATAGTACTACACACGTGATCGAAATAATCGAGTACGCATAGTAGCCCGCACATAGTACTACACATGCGACCCATCCATCTGGTACACCTAGTAGCCTGCACTTAGTACTACACACGTGATCTAAACCATCTTGAACACATAGTAGCCTGCACATAGTACTACACATGTGTTCTCACAACGGATCATTTATATCTTTTCTATTCCGATGGTTCAACTGGGAAATTCTTCACTTTCAACATTTTTCCAATTTATCCATACTCAATTTCAATTCATAATTTACCTCAAGTGAGCATTCAATATACAACCGTAACTCATACAATAAAAAATATTATAACACAGATAAAAACGATACATTATTTACATATAAACTTACCTCAGTGCAAAATATAGAAATTTTGCAATTTAGTCCACAATCTTTTCATTTTCCCAATCAAGGTCGATTCCACATCTTTCTTAATCTAAAATAACACATTTAGCTTATTTAATACTCACATTTATCAAAACAGTCCTTAAGTCTAACTTTGGCAAAATTACAATTTTGCCCCTAAACTTTTGCATATTTACACTTTTACCCTAAAGCTCGGAAATTAAACTTTTTCCCCAATTCTCATGTTTTAGAACATGCTGATCATTTATTTACTAACGGCAGCATCAAATTCTCACTCTAACATATACTTATGAACATTAGGTATTTTTACTGGTTATGTCATTTTACTCTTTTTCACTTAAAACCGAGTAGAACAAGTTATTCAACATAATTTAAAACCTCATAATCTATCTTAAAACATAAAAAAAAAAAAAACACAATTATTCAACATGGGTCAATTTTTGAAATCAAACCCTAGCTCAAATAAATTGTAGAAATAGAGAAATCATGCTATTTTTGGCCTTGAGGAAGAAGATGAGAAAAAATTGGCTTTTAATTTGATTTTTTAATTCATTTAATCATTAAATGACTAAAATGCCCCTAACTTAAAAAATTTCATTTTCACCCATTTCATGTCCATTTTTGTCCAATAAATTAACCAATGGTCTAATTACCATTTAAGGACCTTTAATTTAAAATTTCATAACAATTGAACACCTCTAACATGTAGAACTCAACTTTTGCACTTTTTACAATTTAGTCCTTTTGACTAAATTGAGTGCCCAAACATCGAAATTTTCGACGAAATTTTTACAAAATAATTTCATAAAAATTTAAACCATAAAAATATAAATAGAACCCATTTCAATTAAACACCTTTACCTTCTAGAATGCATATTTTACTACTTTTCCAATTTAGTAAATTGGACAAACCAACAATAAAATTTTGTAATGAAAATTTCAAAAAATATTGCAAACACAAAATAAATTATAAAACTCAATCAGAATAAATATTTTGGCCTCGAGTTTGTGGTTTCCTAACCACTATTCTATTTAGGCCCTGTATTGGGCTATTACAGCGATATGGGGAGAAAATTGTTGAGTTGTTAAGGGGGGAGGTTTGGCCGAATTTAGAACTCCTTGGGGTTGCATATTTGGGCATTTGTACCAAATTTGAGTGAGGACTATTGAGACTTTTGGGATTTGGAGATTGAGTGTGCATATTCAACAAATTATGAGAGTTTAGGTGCCGAGTTTCTCCTCTAGTATTTCGGGTTTATTCTTTGTGTTATTTCTTGCCTCTTTTCTTCCTAGTGCGTTTTCTAAAGTGGCCATTTTGTGCTTTTAATGCCAAATTGCCTTAAGAAATCTTCTTTTCTTCTTCTCGTTTGCTTCTCCGCCGATTTGGCATTTTATGCATAATTTCCTTTTTCTAATTTGTACTATTGACTGAACCTTTGTCACTCTTTTCCCTTAATCTTGGTCGACAGTTCTTCTCTTCTTTCCTCTCTGCTTAATTACTTTCGGTTCCTTCCATTAGCCAAACTTCTCTTCATCTTGTTGCTTCTTTTCCTTTTGATATTTTGTTGATAAATTCATATTTTGGTTAGGCCGAATATCTTCACCTTTGTGTCTAACCACTTTTGGGTTCTCTGTTTTCTTTTGTGGATTTTGGCTAAATTCTTTGTTGGTTGGTGGGGTCTCAGTGGAGTAAAGAAACATTGAGGCTTCAGGAGTGATCATGTAATGCCCCAGATTTTGGGCTTAGAAGTACTGGGCCTTGGGGGTGGCTTATAATATTTTGTTGCGTATGGAAATAGCACAATTGTGTGCTTGGTGTGTTGGTTAAGTAATTAGGAGTGTTTGGGAGTGTTGGAGAAGTCCTAGGTTCAAACTTGGTGTAACACCCCTAACCCGTATCCAATCACCGGATTAAGGTTAAGAGGTATTACCGAACTAAACATTTAATTATCACATTCACATAGTCATTAAACACAATCGAAAATCAAGCTGAAATTTATACAAACATTCAAGATCATATGCCATATTCGTATGGCTAAATATTTACATTTACAAAATATCGTTCTCAACAGTCTAATCTATACATGCCACATCAACTCCAAAATATAATAGTACCAAAATGATCGATAGTGTGACGAACTACTGACGATTCACGAGTCGGTGGCCAAAATCGACAATCTATAAAATAGAGAAACAAATAGCAGAGTAAGCTTTCATAAGCTTAGTAAGTTTTAAGCAATACAAACAATTAAAACTTGTCATTTAAAACAAGCATTTAGTATCACAAAACTCGTAATCTAATTACAAATCACTTGGCCGAATATACACAAGTACACCAATTATATAGCCTATTGGCCGAATATATATATATATATATACACGAATACACAAGTACACAAGTCACCAGCACTAAGCCTGCGGGACTTAACCTGGATATATTACCAGCACGAAGCCTGTGGGACTTAACCCGGATATATTACCAGCACGAAGCCTGTGGGACTTAACCCGGATATATTACCAGCACGAAGCCTGCGGGACTTAACCCGGATATATTACCAGCATGAAGCCTGCGGGACTTAACCCGGATATATTACCAGCATGAAGCCTGCGAGACTTAACCCGAATATATTACCAGCACGAAGCCTGCGGGACTTAACCCGAATACATATCAAGTGCCAAGCATATTTACTCACATGATAACTCATTTCACATAACATATCACATTAGTAATTCAATTACTTCATTCTAATATAAGCACAAAAAGTACTCCTTCAACATAACTTTCGGTTCAATATTCATACACAAGAACACATAACCATTTCACTATCCTAGCTTAACTCCTAATAACCATTCGGTTACATGCCATATACTCAATTTATTTATCACACAACCTCATTCAAGTAGAGACAATAGGTCGTAATTCATCTATCATACTTATATCATGACATCATCAATTATATAATAAATGTGATTACTCAAATCTTACCTCGGTATATTTGAACGGTCGCGGATTGGCTACTCTATTACTTTCTCTTTTCCCCTATCCAACTTTGATCCTCCTTACTCTTGAGCTTAATTAAAACAAATAGATTTATTTAATTACTTAACCAATATTATTTACTTATTAATCACATTCGGCAATCTCATATCAAATTCAATATGTATTATAATTTATATAAATATGCCATGATTCAAATTTCATACTTATTTATAACCGAAAATGGAAAGAACTTATCAAGCCATGTAAATCACTTATAGCTCAAACACAAAATGATCATATAACCCTAATGACCTATTATTCAACTTGACCGATTTGTCTGTGATCGTATGACAGTGTTTTAACTGATGTGATCGTGGTTGCATGATAGATATGTTTTTAATATATGTTTAAACGACTATTTCTGAGCATGTCCATTATGCAAACATGTGTGATGATTGAGCATAGCATACAAGGCATGCTACATGGCGTTGGGCTTGCTTGGGAGGAAGTTCTATGATAGTGGCATTGCCATGTATTCTGATTCTAGTGGCTCCGCCACGTTTTTTGTTATTAGCAGCCTTACTGCGTTATTGATGTGTTGGCTGGGTCGGATGATTTAATCCCCACAAGGTGTGTAACGCCCTAAAATTCTGGTCTTTCTTGAATTATTGTTCATCTAGTAAAATGTTTGAACTCTGGTGTTTGGTTGTGAAATTCGTGTTTTGAGAATGTTATTGGGCCTATGGAAGGCCCAAGTGTTGGTTAAAAAATCGGGAAAATTTTTAAATTTTTCGTTAGGGAGATAGGGGACTTTTAGAAGTAGGGGTTTTAAATAAATTTGGCTAAAATGAAGCACAAGGGAGCTCCTGGTAAAATGGTTGTGTGACGCCACTTAGGAGCTACAAAAGTGGCGCCTAAATGAATGGGAAGGCCAAGGTTCAAGTCCCAGGTTATGCAAGGAAGGCGTTATTTTTATGCAAGGAGCAGGCAGGAATTTGAAGTAGAATAAAACTCTACTTGAGGAGTGTTTGAATCGGTCATGAGAGGATATTGTGGAGTGAATCAAGGAGCGGATTAAGGTGTTTTTGAATTTGAAGTAAGGTGGCCGGCCAAGAGGACTCTTTGTGACACATTTTCGGCAATTAGGTGCTAGAAGTGCCGATTTCTCCCTTAGGTCTTCTTGTGTCCTTATGCCGATTTTTATCTTAGGTTAGTGAATCCTTTTCTTTTGTTCGTTTGACATAGCATATTAGGTTCGTTTTGCCATTTTGTTCTTCTTCTTTGTTCTAGTAGCCGAACCCTAATACACCCCATTGCCAAATCCTCTTTTCTTTTCATTTGCCAAACATAGATCTTCCAAAACACCATCTTGTGCCGTTCTTCTTCTGTTAAACCGATTGCTCATTTCTTTCCCTCTCAAATCTCTTTTCTTATTTTCTTCTTTTCCATTTTCTTCTTCTATCATCCATATATCTTCTTCTGACGTTATTCTCTGGTTGATAGTCACAAAAAGCCGGAAGCAAACACTTCATTGCCGATTATCCCCTTGACCGAAACCTTGTGGTTCTATTGCCGATTTATCATCAGTCACATAACTCCCTTCTTTCTCTCCTTTTGTCGACATCTCCCATAACTCCTTAGTCGAATCTTCTTGTGTTAAACCTCATTTACTTCTTCAAAGAGAGAAACCGAAACCTCCATACCCTGTGGTGCTCAAAGCCGAACGTTAGATCATCTTTTATCTCTTCTCGTAGTTGCAAGGGGAATCGTTGTATATCGAGGCTAGGTTGGTAAGTATTCCGGAACTTATCTTTGTTAGATGATCACGTTTTAAGTATAAAGCCGAAACCCCTTTAGGGAAGGCTATCATTTGGACTAAGGCATTGTGGCCTCTTGTTTTGGTGTTGTGTTAGGGTGAGCAAGAGGACTTTTTGCAAGGACTTGAAGGTTGGCACGGTTGGGCTCATAGACTTAGTCTATTTTTTCGACAAAAAGGTAAAGGCTTTTAGGGCCTTCAGTCATGTTAGCCGATTATAGTAATGAGATTTTGGTTTAATGGTTGAAGATTATTAAACTAACATTAAGGTGATTAACGATAGGTTTTTGTTCGTGGATTTCGTCAACTGTTTCAACGGTTAACAGGTGTGTAACTTATCCCAACTGTTAGACTAAAATGGTAAAAGCCGAAAAGGGCGTAGCATTACCGACATCTGGTGTAAGTGACCGAAAATGCATTCGTATGATATGTGAGAGTAACCATTTACTCCATTAGGCTTAACTATGAATTCAGTGCAGGAAGAATTGCAGAAGGTGCAATTCTGAACGTTTTGGTAAGTTGGGCTGCAATGGGCCAAAGATGGGCCCAATGGGCTTCCGAGCCCAAATCGGTAAAATGACTATTAAAGGCTTTCTGGCGACGTGGTTGATGATAACATGGATAAGTTGGTAAGCTAGACCTAAAAACTAGACTTAACGGGCTTGAGATAATAATGGACTTAGTAAGGCCCATTAGGGGTTTTAAGCTAAAAAGGGTAAAACTGAAAACTTAGCCTAAATGGACTTCTGTGGTTATTTAGGGACTGTTAACTTATTGAACCTGTATAAAATTAAAGGAAAATATGTTAAAGGACTGAAATACCCTTGAATGTGCAAAATTACCAAAATACCCCTAGGTGTAAAAAGACTATTATACCCCTAGGGTCAATTCTGTATGAAATGTATGATGTTATGTATCTGCATGAGTTAATTATTAATATGAATATATCTGATGCATGAGATGCTATATATTGCATGCTAGTATGATTATCTGTTGCATGGGGTATGGGTTTATGATGGAGGAAGCGTTCTGGCAGCCTCGCTGCAATCTGGTGGCCTCGCCACATATTTTTTAGCAGCCTCGCTGCAATCTGGTGGCCTCGCCACAATATTTATATCTGGTGACCTCGTCGCAATATCTGGCAGCCTCGCTGCAAATATATCTGGCAGCCTCGCTGCAAATGTTATCTGGCAGTCTCACTGCAAATTGTATCTGGCAGCCTCGCTGCAAATATCTCTCGTGTTTAGCGGTTGGGTGGGTCGAGTAGTCTCCCCACATGGTGTAAGGCTGGTACGGGGGTGTTAAGGATGGATCTGGGTTGGGTTTCTGTTTGCATAATGCTTATATCTGATATGTTTCTGTTATGAGCCTTTTGGGCTTAACCTGATTCCTGTAGCGGGCCAAGGCCCAATTAAATCTGTTTCTGAGGCTTGATCTGTTTTGGCCTATGGTTGAGATAATGTTGCACACTGAGTTGTCAAACTCACCCCTTTTTAATTAATCTCTGCAGGTAACCCTCAACCATAGTGGGCTTGGAGCTGCGAGAGATTCGGAGTGGCCACAGCGACTGCAATAAAACTGGTTTTCATTTATGTTTTAGTATTTTGATTTTCATGTTAGTTTTGGGTTTTAATGTGTAATAAGGCCGCTATTAAATTTTCTTTTTGGGTTTTAACTTTCTAAAGGATTTGGTTCGTACTTTATCGAAACTGCTAGATATAGGCTGCGTGGGTTTCCAAAACCTTAATAACGTTTTCAAAATAACTTTTATAAATTTTAAACGAACTTGAATAATGACAACTTAAAGCAGTTTTAATAGGAACTTTTCTCACCTAGCTAGTTTTACAAAATATCACCTATGTCTCAACATGTTTTAAAAGGTTATAAGCGTAGTTTAGGATCATGTGACGCACCAGATCTGGTCATAACGTCCAGACCGGGTTTGGGGTGTTACATTTAGTGGTATCAGAGCCAAGTTGCAACAACTCGGCTGTGGAACGGGTCTAGAAATGAAGGTTTTCAAACAATCAAAATGAAGATTTTCAAAAGATCATGTTTTTTTTCAAAAAAATTATTTGGAACTAGTTTTGATGAACTCCTTTTCAAGCATAAATGATTTATTTTCAAAGAAAACAAAAATTTATTAAGTTTTTCTATGAAATCTTTCGAAAGAGTGGCACACCGAATCTCCGGCCCAAGCCTGTAAGTTCTCTAAACTTTTCTGATTATCTCTGAAAACTCTGATTGCATGCCTGACTAAAGACTTTATTATGACACTTTAGCTAAGGGTATTACGGAAACTGTAGAGACTCTGATAGGTAGACTGAGACTGTAGCTAGGCTACCGCGAAAGAAGATAAACTCTGAAACTCTATTTATTCATAAGACATCTGTAATAAACATTGAAATATTAATCTGACTCATAAAATTTCTAAACAGAAAGTACGAAATGAGTACACGAGCAGCTCGTGGTAGGGGCCGTGGACGTGGCTGAGGTAGTTCACGAGCTGAATCTTCTTCTTCGAGTCATGCGCCAGCAGCTGATGCACCGGTACCACCAGCGACAGAGGTGGTATCTCATGATAGGGGTGTAGGGGATGATGCCCTATCACAAGCGATGCTACGAGTTTTGGAAAGGGTTGCTGGGGCGAGTACTGGTAATGGATTTCGTGGTGCGATATCTGAGCGACTCCGAGCTAATGGAGCAGAATTCTTTAGGGGTGTGTCTGGAGTAGCCCCAAATGTGGCCGAGTATTGGCTGGAGGCCACGGAGCGAATCATGGATGATCTGGACTGCTCTGTGGAGCAGAAGCTAAAGGGAGCTGTATCGTTGCTGAGGGATGAAGCCTATCAGTGGTGGCTCACAGTAAGAGATGGGACTGCAGCTGGTGAGGTAACATGGGAGCTGTTTAAGACAGCCTTTAAAGGGAAATATGTTGGAGCTAGCTATGTGGACGCCCGTCGGAAGGAATTTTTGAATTTGGTTCAGGGAGGTAGATCAGTATCTGAGTACGAGGCTGAGTTTTTGAGGTTAAGTCGATATGCTTCTGGGATAGTTGCTACTGAATATGAGCGTAGTGTGCGCTTCGAGGATGGTTTGAGGGACGAGCTAAGGGTGCTGATTGCTCCACAGAGGGAGCGTAACTTCGCTGCTTTGGTTGAGAAAGCTAAGATAGCTGAGGAAGTAAAGCGTACCGAGAGACAGAATCGCGAAAAGGATAGAAACCGCTTTCGGAGGGACTCTGGACCATCAGGTGGGGCTAATAGGAATGTTACGAGGGCAAGAGTGGCAGAACCAGTGCGAGCGGTGCCAATGAATGCTGTCAGACCGCAGAGTTGCAGGAATTGTGGAAAGGTCCATTTGGGCGAGTGTCGGAAACGTACTGGAGCCTGTTTTCGATGTGGGTCAATGGAGCATAGGATTAAGGATTGTCCTCAGGAACCAGATCAGAATCAAGTTAGAGATCAGAGGGTTGCTCAGCCAGTGAGAGGGGGACCACCAGCTCCAATAGGTCGTGGGCAAGGCAGAGGTGGAAATGGACGAGGACGAGGAGCACCTGGCAGGGGTGCTGGTTTTGCTGAGGCTCGTCAGCCGGCATTAGTCTATGCAGCTCGTCGCCGAGAGGAGGGTGAGGCTCCTGACGTTATAACCGGTACATTCTTAATTTCTGGTATGCCATACACTGCGTTGATAGATGTTGGATCTACCCATTCTTATGTTGCATGTGCCATATCTGGGTCGCTGGGAGTGCGTTTTGAGGAGACAGTGAGTGGGGTAACTGTGCTAAGTCCTTTGGGTCACTCGGTTAGGGTAGACAAACTGTATAGAGATGTACCTATAGAGACTCAAGGAAAAATCTTTTCTGGAGACTTGATGGAGCTACCTTTCGGATAATTTGATCTCATCTTGGGAATGGATTGGCTTGTAAAGCATAGGGCTACTTTGGATTGTGCTGCGAAATGAATGAGGCTAAAGACTGCCAAGGATGAGGAAGTTTTGGTGATAGGTGAACGTAGAGATTATTTGTCCAATGTGGTGTCAGCATTAAGAGCTGAGAAGTGGATTCGTAAAGGATGTGCGGCTTATTTGGCATTCGTGGGTCAAGTAGGAATTGAGGAACTAACTGTGGATCAAGTTAGAACTGTTAAAGATTTTCAAGATGTTTTTCCAGAAGAGCTTCCAGGTTTACCTCCGAATCGAGAGGTTGAGTCTGGGATAGACTTGTTGCCTGGTACGGCACCGGTGTCCATTGCACCGTAAAGGATGGCACCAAAGGAGTTGGTGGAGTTAAAAGCGCAGATTCAAGAACTGTTGGATAGAGGTTTCATTAGGCCAAGTGTGTCTCCGTGGGGAGCACCAGTGCTTTTCGTTAAAAAGAAAGATGGGTCAATGCGGATGTGCATTGATTATCGGCAGTTGAACAAGCTGACGATCAAGAATAAGTACCCGTTGCCTAGAATCGATGATCTGTTCGATCAGCTTAGAGGAGCTTCAGTATTTTCCAAGATTGACCTTCGATCTGGGTACCATCAATTAAGGGTGAAGGAGGTGGATATTCACAAGACGGCATTCAGAACTCGTTATGGTCACTATGAGTTCTTGGTTATGCCATTTGGGCTGACCAATGCACCTGCAGCTTTCATGGATCTGATGAATCGAGTGTTCCAGCCATACTTGGATCGATTCGTGGTCGTCTTTATCGACGATATTTTGGTCTATTCTGAATCTGAAGGGAAACATGATGAGCATCTCCGTGTTGTGCTGCAAGTGTTAAGGGAAAAGGAGCTTTATGCGAAATTTAGTAAGTGTGAGTTCTGGTTGAGGGAAGTGACGTTCTTGGGGCATGTTGTTTCTGCTGAGGGTATTAAGGTGGACCCTCGAAAGATTGAAGTGATTCTGGAATGGAAACCACCGAGGTCTGTGGCTGAAATTCGGAGTTTTCTGGGTTTAGCTGGGTATTACAGAAGGTTTGTAGAAGGATTTTCTGTGATGGCAGCACCATTAACGAAACTCATAAGGAAAGGCGTACCATTTGTTTGGACCCAGCAGCAGCAAGAAGCTTTTGAGAAGCTAAAGAAGGTTCTGACCGAGGCACCTGTGCTGATTCAACCAGAGTCTGGAAAAGATTTTACCGTGTACAGTGATGCATCGCATGTTGGGTTGGGCTGTGTGTTGATGCAAGAGGGTAAGGTGGTTGCTTATGCATCGCGACAGCTTAAACCTCATGAAGTGAACTATCCTACCCATGATCTGGAGTTGGCAGCAATAATCTTCGCACTTAAAATCTGGCGACATTATCTGTATGGAGAAAGGTGTATTATATACACAGACCATAAAAGTCTTAAGTACTTGTTGACTCAGAAGGAGCTGAATCTTAGGCAACGGAGATGGATCGAGTTGCTTAAGGATTATGATTGTGCGATTGAGTATCATCCAGGCAAAGCTAATGTGGTGGCTGATGCCCTAAGTCGTAGAACTGTATCTGACCTGAGAGCTATGTTTGCTCGTTTGAGTCTGTATGACGATGGTAGTTTGTTAGCAGAATTGCAAGTAAGACCGACCTGGGTGGATGAGATTAAGGAAAAGCAGTTGAGGGATGAGTCTCTGGTTTCTCGATTTCAGCAGGTTAAAGATGGGAATACTTCTGAGTTTAGACTTAACAGTGAAGGAATTCTATGTTTTCGCGGTAGAATCTGTGTTCCGAAGGATTTTCAGTTGAGGCAAGCAATTCTGAATGAAGCTCATAAAGGGTTGTGTGCTATGCACCCTGGAGGTAATAAGATGTATCATGACTTAAAGGAGTTGTATTGGTGGCCTGGACTGAAGCGAGAAGTAACAGAATTTGTGAGGAAATGTCTGACTTGTCAGCAGGTGAAAGCTGAGCATCAGTTACCTTCTGGACTTCTGCAACCAGTGAAGGTACCACTCTGGAAGTGGGAAAGGGTGACCATGGATTTCGTAAGTGGATTGCCCTTAACGCCATCAAAGAAGGACTCGATTTGGGTGATTGTAGACAGGTTGACTAAATCTGCTCATTTCATCCCTGTACGTACTGATTATTCGCTTCAGAAGTTAGCCAAGTTGTATGTGGCAGAGATTGTGCGACTGCATGGGGTGCCAGTGTCTATCATTTCTGATCGAGATCCTAGATTCACATCTCGGTTCTGGCAAAAGTTGCATGAGGCATTGGGAACGCGACTGAACTTTAGCACGGCTTTCCATCCTCAAACTGATGGTCAGTCAGAAAGGGTTATTCAGATTCTGGAAGATATGTTAAGGGGTTGTGTTATCGACTTTCGAGGCAATTGGGAGGATTATCTACCGTTGGCAGAGTTTGCGTATAACAACAGCTTTCAGGCTAGTATCCGTATGGCACCTTATGAGGCACTGTATGGGCGTAAGTGTCGTTCACCTAGTTGTTGGACCGAATTGGGCGAGCGGCAAGTTCTTGGACCTGAATTGGTAGCAGAGACTGAGAAGAAGGTCAAGGTTATAAGGGACCGTTTGAAAGAGGCATCTGATCGACAAAAGTCTTATGCAGATTTGAAGCGTAAAGAGATTGAGTATTCAGTAGGTGATATGGTTTTTCTGAAAGTTTCGCCCTGGAAGAAGATACTAAGATTTGGTAAGAAAGGCAAGCTAAGTCCGAGGTTTATTGGGCCTTATCGGGTTCTTAAGCGAGTAGGTCCGGTGGCGTATCAGTTGGAATTACCGCCAGAGTTACACAGAATCCATGACGTGTTTCACGTATCCATGTTAAGACGATATCGTTCTGACCCTACCCATATTCTACCAGTTGCAGAGGTGGAAGTACAGCCTGACTTGACTTTCGAGGAAGAGCCTGTGCAGATTCTGGATCGAGACGTAAAAGTCCTAAGAAGGAAATCAGTCCCATTGGTAAAGGTACTTTGGCGTAATCATGGCAGAGAGGAAGCTACTTGGGAACCAGAGGAGGCAATGCGTCAGCAATATCCCCATTTGTTTGGATAAGGTAAATTTCGAGGACGAAATTTCTTTAAGGAGGGTAGAGTTGTAACGCCCTAAAATTCTGGTCTTTCTTGAATTATTGTTCATCTAGTAAAATGTTTGAACTCTGGTGTTTGGTTGTGAAATTCGTGTTTTGAGAATGTTATTGGGCCTATGGAAGGCCCAAGTGTTGGTTAAAAACTCAGGAAAATTTTTAAATTTTTCGTTAGGGAGATAGGGGACTTTTGGAAGTAGGGGTTTTAAATAAATTTGGCTAAAATGAAGCACAAGGGAGCTCCTGGTAAAATGGTTGTGTGACGCTACTTAGGAGCTACAAAAGTGGCGCCTAAATGAATGGGAAGGCCAAGGTTCAAGTCCCAGGTTATGCAAGGAAGGCGTTATTTTTATGCAAGGAGCAGGCAGGAATTTGAAGCAGAATAAAACTCTACTTGAGGAGTGTTTGAATCGGTCATGAGAGGATATTGTGGAGTGAATCAAGGAGCGGATTAAGGTGTTTTTGAATTTGAAGTAAGGTGGCCGGCCAAGAGGACTCTTTGTGACACATTTTCGGCAATTAGGTGCTAGAAGTGCCGATTTCTCCCTTAGGTCTTCTTGTGTCCTTATGCCGATTTTTATCTTAGGTTAGTGAATCCTTTTCTTTTGTTCGTTTGACATAGCATATTAGGTTCGTTTTGCCATTTTGTTCTTCTTCTTTGTTCTAGTAGCCGAACCCTAATACACCCCATTGCCAAATCCTCTTTTCTTTTCATTTGCCGAACATAGATCTTCCAAAACACCATCTTGTGCCGTTCTTCTTCTGTTAAACCGATTGCTCATTTCTTTCCCTCTCAAATCTCTTTTCTTATTTTCTTCTTTTCCATTTTCTTCTTCTATCATCCATATATCTTCTTCTGACGTTATTCTCTGGTTGATAGTCACAAAAAGCCGGAAGCAAACACTTCATTGCCGATTATCCCCTTGACCGAAACCTTGTGGTTCTATTGCCGATTTATCATCAGTCACATAACTCCCTTCTTTCTCTCCTTTTGTCGACATCTCCCATAACTCCTTAGTCGAATCTTCTTGTGTTAAACCTCATTTACTTCTTCAAAGAGAGAAACCGAAACCTCCATACCCTGTGGTGCTCAAAGCCGAACGTTAGATCATCTTTTATCTCTTCTCGTAGTTGCAAGGGGAATCGTTGTATATCGAGGCTAGGTTGGTAAGTATTCGGGAACTTGTCTTTGTTAGATGATCATGTTTTAAGTATAAAGCCGAAACCCCTTTAGGGAAGGCTATCGTTTGGACTAAGGCATTGTGGCCTCTTGTTTTGGTGTTGTGTTAGGGTGAGCAAGAGGACTTTTTGCAAGGACTTGAAGGTTGGCACGGTTGGGCTCATAGACTTAGTCTATTTTTTCGACAAAAAGGTAAAGGCTTTTAGGGCCTTCAGTCATGTTAGCCGATTATAGTAATGAGATTTTGGTTTAATGGTTGAAGATTATTAAACTAACATTAAGGTGATTAACGATAGGTTTTTGTTCGTGGATTTCGTCAACTGTTTCAACGGTTAACAGGTGTGTAACTTATCCCAACTGTTAGACTAAAATGGTAAAAGCCGAAAAGGGCGTAGCATTACCGACATCTGGTGTAAGTGACCGAAAATGCATTCGTATGATATGTGAGAGTAACCATTTACTCCATTAGGCTTAACTATGAATTCAGTGCAGGAAGAATTGCAGAAGGTGCAATTCTGAACGTTTTGGTAAGTTGGGCTGCAATGGGCCAAAGATGGGCCCAATGGGCTTCCGAGCCCAAATCGGTAAAATGACTATTAAAGGCTTTCTGGCGACGTGGTTGATGATAATATGGATAAGTTGGTAAGCTAGACCTAAAAACTAGACTTAACGGGCTTGAGATAATAATAGACTTAGTAAGGCCCATTAAGGGTTTTAAGCTAAAAAGGGTAAAACTGGAAACTTAGCCTAAATGGACTTCTGTGGTTATTTAGGGACTGTTAACTTATTGAACCTGTATAAAATTAAAGGAAAATATGTTAAAGGACTGAAATACCCTTGAATGTGCAAAATTACCAAAATACCCCTAGGTGTAAAAAGACTATTATACCCCTAGGGTCAATTCTGTATGAAATGTATGATGTTATGTATCTGCATGAGTTAATTATTAATATGAATATATCTTATGCATGAGATGCTATATATTGCATGCTAGTATGATTATCTGTTGCATGGGGTATGGGTTTGTGATGGAGGAAGCGTTCTGGCAGCCTCGCTGCAATCTGGTGGCCTCGCCACATATTTTCTAGCAGCCTCGCTGCAATCTGGTGGCCTCGCCACAATATTTATATCTGGTGACCTCGTCACAATATCTGGCAGCCTCGCTGCAAATATATCTGGCAGCCTCGCTGCAAATGTTATCTGGCAGTCTCACTGCAAATTGTATCTGGCAGCCTCGCTGCAAATATCTGTGGTGTGTAGCGGTTGGGTGGGTCGAGTAGTCTCCCCACATGGTGTAAGGCTGGTACGGGGGTGTTAAGGATGGATCTGGGTTGGGTTTCTATTTGCATAATGCTTATATCTGATCTGTTTCTGTTATGAGCCTTTTGGGCTTAACCTGATTCCTGTAATGGGCCAAGGCCCAATTAAATCTGTTTCTGAGGCTTGATCTGTTTTGGCCTATGGTTGAGATAATGTTGCACACTGAGTTGTCAAACTCACCCCTTTTTAATTAATCTCTGCAGGTAACCCTCAACAATAGTGGGCTTGGAGCTGCGAGAGATTCGGAGTGGCCACAGCGACTGCAATAAAACTGGTTTTCATTTATGTTTTAGTATTTTGATTTTCATGTTAGTTTTGGGTTTTAATGTGTAATAAGGCCGCTATTAAATTTTCTTTTTGGGTTTTAACTTTCTAAAGGATTTGGTTCGTACTTTATCGAAACTGCTAGATATAGGCTGCGTGGGTTTCCAAAACCTTAATAACGTTTTCAAAATAACGTTTATAAATTTTAAACGAACTTGAATAATGACAACTTAAAGCAGTTTTAATAGGAACTTTTCTCACCTAGCTAGTTTTACAAAATATCACCTATGTCTCAACATGTTTTAAAAGGTTATAAGCGTAGTTTAGGATCATGTGACGCACCAGATCTGGTCATAACGTCCAGACCGGGTTTGGGGTGTTACAAGGTGTGCTAGTTGGTACAGGTAGGTGTACTGGTTAGATTGGGTTGGGATGCATACCCACACTGTTGCATATCTGTTTATGAGATCTGTCACTATATTGGGATTAAGTGTAACACCCCTATCCCGTAATCGTCACCGGAATAGGTAAGGGGCATTACCGGACTTGTGACTCATGACATAACGGTAAAACTTTTTTTTTTAAGATCGTTCATTTGGATAAACACTAAACAGAGCAGGGATAAAATGTAAACTTCTATAAGTAAACATTTAAAAGATGCCATTTTTGCATGGCTTATATACATTAACCAAATTATTCTTTCGCTACTAGTCTATTCTATACATGCCATAAGATAATCCAATCTCATGGCTACCGTAATGGTAGATAGTGTAACGAAGTGTTGACGATCCCCAAGCTGGTAGTCAGAATCCACAACTTACAGACCAAAAACATGAACAAACAGAGTAAGCTTTCGTAAGCTTAGTAAGTTTTAAGCAAAACAATAATTTTGTTGAATCAATGACGTTTTTCACATATACTTAGTCTAGGTAAAATCTCATTTGACCCAATATACCTAGCCAAAATTTCACATAATTTAATTCACCTTTCTTTAGCCTTGAGTTTTAAGTCATAAAGTGTTTTCATTCAATATCATTGGTCATTCATTTCAACTGTTCGATGAAGTTAATCTAGAGCTTCATCTCAGACCATAATATCAATAAACGCATCACTTAGCTATCACATATATACTTTCGAATAATAAAGACCTAGATGGTCGAATATTTCCAAAGCACATTCTTCATCAACTGAAGATGGATTCACATGGTAAGCACATTCTTCACCAATTTACAGCTTTCAATAATCCTTTCCACTTGTTCATAATCACATCCATATTTTCAAGTATTTCAACATGACAAGTACTAAATAACCGTAGGCACCTAAAGAACCAAACATATTCCTTATCACATATACGTAAGTTTACAGAATATAATTCTTACCTTGTACTGGCACATCTAGCTGAACCCAACCCATACTCAAATCATAAGGCCTTTGGGCAGAATATGCACTAATACATAAGAATATTTCATCACATACTTTATTACACAAGCATACCATTACCAATTAGATCATTCTCATATTTGGAGTTATAATATTGATCACATTTACATACCTCTTTGATACTAATAATTCACTTCGAAATCAATCCATCGACGAGTAAGTAATACGTACCTGAACGTCTTAAATACATAATACTTATTTGATGGTAACTTACTGCGGATACTCAATATCAAAGTCTTACTTGAATCCCAGCATTTAGCCTTTGGGTCTTTAAAACTCAGATATAGTACGAGCACGAAGCCTTCGGACATTAATTCAAAATAATATTCTTGCATAAAGCCTGCGGGATCATAACCCGAATATAGTATTGGCACAAATGCCCTTCGGGACTTATCACATTTATACACTTTCACATTCATCACATTGGCCATTCGGCCTTATCACATATATACACTTTCACATTCATCACATTGGCCATTCGGCCTTATCACATATATATACACTTTCATATTCATCACATTGGCCATTCAGCCTTATCACATATATACACTTTCACATTCATCACCTTGGCCATTCGGCCTTATCACATATATATACACTTTCACATTCGTCACATTGGCCATTCGGCCTTATCACATATATATACACTTTCACATTCATCACATTGGCCATTCGGCCTTATCACATATATACACTTTCACATTCATCACCTTGGCCATTCGGCCTTATCACATATATATACACTTTCACATTCGTCACATTGGCCATTCGGCCTTATCACATATATACACTTTCACATTCATCACCTTGGCCATTCGGCCTTATCACATATATATACACTTTCACATTCGTCACATTGGCCATTCAGCTTTATCACATATATATACACTTTCACATTCATCACATTGGCCATTCGGCCTTACTATACAAATAAAGATAGCACACATTTTCATAAAGGTCATTAAGATGACTTACACACATTTGATGTTAGCCATTTTGGCCTCACCACACATACATATCTTGTACATCAATTTCATCATAACAAAATTGACTAGGTATGCTAGCCATTTACGGCTTATAGCTTCACTTTAATATGGATTTGGTACTATGATTACCAATATTTAATCAATAGCTTATAAGCAACTCAAATAGCTTTATCAAGGTTTACAACATAATCACAAATTCAGCACAAGCTGTTTTTCCTGAGCAACAGTCATTAAATTATTCGTAAATGGAGCTACAAAACTCCAAATGAAGTGCCATTAATTTTACCTGAAAATAAACTCATATATCTTTTATCCATAAAATTTTCAGAATTTTTGGTTTGGCCAATCAATACCAGATTTTTCTTAAAGTTTCCCCTGTTTCACTGTTTGACTATTCTGACCAATCTTCACCGCGAATCAAATTTCTCCTTGTACAAAATTTGAAATATGTTCTTGTTTATTTCATTTGAACTAGACTCATTAAGGAGTGTAAGCATATAAATTTTGTCTTCTAACAATTTTTGTACAATTTATAATGATTTTCTAAAAACAGAACAGAGGATTTCAGAGTCATTCTGACACTGTCTCGTACAACTTTAAATATCTCATTATCGGAAATTCCTTTGCTTACACGGTTTCTTTTATAGGAAACTAGACTCATTAAGCTTTAATTTCATATTTTATTCAGCCTCTAATTCAACTCCATAAATTTATGGTGATTTTCTAAAGCCACGTTACTGCTGCTGTCCTAAGCAGATTATTTCAAATTGCACTTAAATTTCCAAGTTCAAACATTTAACAACTTACCATTTGAGTTTAGAACATATCATGGCCACATCATATCTTATTAAATCAACTCAATATGTTCTATTATGATTGAATTTACTCAACGTTTAATCACTTAAAACTTACCTCAAATGTTGTCGACGACTGCGGATCGGCTATTTAGTTAGTTTAGTTTTTCCCCCGTATTCGAATTTGGCTCCTTAAGCTCTTGAGCTTCATTAAATAATTTAATTTCATTAATCCTTATTCAAAAATCTCACTTGATCATTTCACTTACAAACAAAATAAGAAACACATATACTTCCCTTATCATAAGCACACATTCGGCTATTCACAATAACACATATAAAATTGATTTATACTAAGACCTTCACTTTGTCAAATTATCAACCTTAGGATAACCATCACATTGAAGTGCATACAAGCATGTAATTTAAGCTTTTCAAAATTTTCAAAGCTTCACATTGCTCCTCAATGGCCGAATGCTCAATAGACACAATTGACAATCCTTATCTCAACTATTTTTAAAATACAACCCAAACTATGTCACCAAATCACCATTTATCCAAATTTATGCACAACCGCACATATACATGCATATAGAATGCATTCCTTAATAACATATACTTCTATTTACTTCTCAAATTACATTGTAAGTTTCATGACATATAGCTAAGGCTGAATGTTATATTAATTAACATTTACCCCATTACCAATTGTTATTAACCACTAATACAGCACACACAAGTACATACACACTCATATGCATAAAATTCCATCTATGACTAGACTATAACCCATTCAGCCTTAACTACTCAAACACATAAAAAAAAATAAGAACATTTTAATATCATCTTTCTTGGCCGAATGCATGTACCTACACATATGGCATAATTCACATTCTTATTTACTTTATAAAACTTTAGGTCTTAGCATTATTTCATTAACAAACCTTAATAAACTTTAAAATTCAATCATTTTCCTTTGTACACACCCTTAAGACCGAATACTCACATATCAATCATCTTAACAAGCATCAATCAAACATGTTCACTTAAATACTTATTAATATTCTTAATCGAATACATTCTTGGTCCTAAGCATGGTTAACCATCATTTTCACATCATAAAGGTCCAAGTTGGCCGATTGTATACATCTATAAATGCATACATAAAATTTTCATTTCATTAAGCTTACACTTACTCACTTAGCCAAATTTCAATACTTAATAATTCCAACCGAATAACCATTCATAAAATTTAACTAGCTCAATTTCATCTAAGGTCACCATTCATTACATAATATCAATATCTAGACCATTTAGCCAAAACAACCATGGCCGAATACTCCTTAAGCCAAAATCTCAAGAATTTACAATTAGGCTTTCATAAAAACTTGCATTTCATCTCAAATTCACAAAAATTTCTAATATCAACAAGCCACCATCGAAACTTCTCTTCATATATTCACCAAACTCAAACACATATAATTTCCCCATGTACATTCGGCAATGAGCTCCTACTACCAAGAAAATCGATTCTCCTATGCTCATTCATTCACAAAGAAAACAATTCATTCCTCAATTTCCTTAGCATAACCGAAAGCTTCATGGACTTAAATCATAAAAATCTAGCACACGGGTCTTGTTGCAAGCTTCAAAACCAACCAAAATTTACAACATTCAAAGAAAAATTTCATAAATCTTACCTTAATTTGAGTCTCAATTAGCCGAATGCCCCCAAGCTCATGAGTTCTATTTTCTTTATCAATTCACGGCAAAAGAAGAAGAAAATGGCTTCACCTAGGTTTTTCCTCCACTTTCATAATATTAAATTAACTTTTATCTATACACATAATATTCATTATTAATATAAATTTCTTTTTAGCAAAAATACAAGGCACAAAATGCCAAAACAAGGCATCATTACCATCCACTATCATAAAAGTGGGCAAATTGACATGCAAATCCATGTTTTTCAACTATGCTATTATTTAGTCATAACACATTTAACTAACATACTTCCAAAGTTTTCAACTAAGCCCTTTTTAGTTAAATTCACACTTATAACTCTAAATTGAAACACCAAAGTGTCACACATGATTTTAACACATATAATAGGCATCAAAATAAATATTAAATTATTTTTGTGCCTCAGTTTTGTGGTCCCAAAACCACATTCCGACTAGGGTCAATTTAGGGTTGTCACATTAAGCCCATTTGTTCTATTATCGGTTTGGGCTAGGCCTAATTGGTTCTATTATGGGCTATGACCCAAATGGTATTGTAGTGGGCTTGGGCCCACATATGCTCTGAACTGAACTGTACTGTTACTGTCAAAAGGGCTCTACCCCAAACTTTTTCTATTTCTACTTTTGTATACTAATTGTTACTCTAGTAAGGGGATTACACACTGAGTTTTCATAAACTCACCCCATTTATTAACTGTACAGGTAATCCCTAGTGTAGGAGGATCGGTGCTGCGAGGAACTCGGAGGGGGCCACACGACCGCAGTTATTATGTTTTGGACTTTATAAATGTTTTAAATTCCGTTTTGGGTTTTTATTTCTGTAAGAAGGCCTCTATGGATTTTGTTTTAAGTTTAGGGATTTTATTACGTTTTATATCTGTTAGACGTAGATGAGTTTTCAAACCAATTCCTGTTTTCAAAACTATATGTTTTAAACTTCTTTACTTCAAATTAGCTTCCGCAACTATAAAAATTTTCAACGAGATTAATAATGTTTTTAAAGGTGATTAACTTTTCATTGAACCACATTTTGAAATTCAACGAACACAAACTAATTCTTTACACAAGTTCTTAAATATCAAGAAAGGTTTCAATGAGAATAAGGTTTTTGAAAAACACTTCAATGTGACACGCTAGATTTGGGCCTAACTTCTAGGCCGGGTTTGGGGTGTTACATGCACAATCTTGATGCAAAAAGTGTTTCATGTATTGGTGCTATGACAATATCGATCAGATCCTTCCCACGTGATATCCCCAATAGACGTTGAGATTTAGTCAACTAGGACGTACATTGAAAAACCGATTAGAATTCTAGCTTGAGAAGTTAAAGAATTGAGAAATAAAAGAAAAGCTTTAGTAAAAGTTCTCTGGCAATGACACGGAAGAGAAGAGGCTACATGGGAACCAGAAGAAGCTATGAAAATGCAATACCCGAACTTATTCTCTAGTAAGATTTTTGGGGACGAAAATTCCTTTAGTGGAGAGAGTTGTAACAACCCTTTTTTAGTAGAATTAGAACAATAGTTTTGGGACCACAAATCTGACGAGTAACTTATTATATTATTATTATTCTAATGTTTATGGGATGTTAATAAGGTCATATTAAAATTGTGTTAAGAAATTTTTATGTTTGCATGATTAATTAAGTGAGAAATACTAAATTGTAAAAAGTGTAAAGGTAGAGTTCCTTTAGTTAAAAGGGCTAAAAGGCTATGGAAAGGAAACCAAATGGACTTAAATGGTAATTATACGGTTCATAATGTTAGTGGACAAAGATGGGCATGAATTTGGTGTTTTATTTAATTAATAAACAAGGTTACAATGGTAATTTGATAAATAAATCTTAATTAAACTAAGTAAAAATAGTTGCATCTTCTACAATTATTTCTTCCACTGATTTTGATGAGGAAAATAGCCATTTTTAGGGCTTTGAGGTTCTTCTAGTTTGAGTTATTGCATGGTAAGTGATTTCAATCCCGTTTTAATGATTTTTACGTTTTTGAAGTTGTTCTAGCTTAACCTAGCTAGGCCGAAGATCTATTTGCGAAACTGTTAAAGATTGAGGGTTATGACATGAATACTTTTGTTTGATTCTTGATATTTAATGAAAGATTATGAGTCCTTGTTGATAAATAAATAATTTCTAAAGTGATTTTTTATGAAAATTGCTTTTAAGGACTTGTTTGTAAAAATAGTAAAAGTTTATGTTAAATTTATGAAATGATGATTGGTATGGGTTTGTTTAAGTCCCTAGATAATTCAGCTAGCTTAAGAGGAGGATTAAAATGCTAAAATTTTAATTTATGAGCTTAAGGACTAAATTATGAAAAGCCAAAATATTAGGGGCAAAATTATAAATTTGCATAAATATGAAATGTGGATTAAATTGAATACTAGGGATATTAAATGGATTTAATTTGTCTATTTAAATCAAGATAGACCACGTGCAGATTAGATCAGGGAAAATCTAAAGCCTCGGATGAGTTCGACTTCGTTTCTACGCCTTAGTCGTCGAGGTAGGTTTTTATGTATGGATTACTATATTCATTTTATTCAATTGTATGTTATTATTTATTTATAATGCTATTGAACAATGTATATCTCAAGCAATGCTATGACAATTATCAAGTTCTAGTTGAGCCTTAGGAATTCGTAGGATACAAATGACATGTCATTAGGAATTTCATGTTTCGGGTGCTAGTCTTGAATGTCCTACCAATGGTCGAGGCCTTGCATTTATTCCAAATACTCCACAACTTGTGTGAGTAGCATCGTGTAGCTTACATTCTAAACCACAACTCTTGTGAGTAATGATGTAAAGGAAAGGTTACGATTATATGTTTAAGCACACTTCATGTGAGCTTTCCCCAATATCCAATGATTGTAACACCCCAAACTCGACCCGGATGTTATGGCTGAATCTGACATTGTCACATTGAGGGGCATAATGTAAAATTTGATATTTGGAAAAACTTCAAGATCATTTGATCAGAGATGTTATTAAACCTATATTTTAAAACAAGTTTCTCTTTTAAAACCATACACCTTTTGTTTGTCAACTTTTAAAACAAATGTTATCCGAAAATTTAAGCTAGGTTCAAATTCTTTAAAGCATTAAGAGTTGGTTGTAAACCTTAAGTTGTTAACGAACATCTTTATTACTTAAAAAAAAAGGCTATTAAATTTTCGCGTTCGTTTACAGCGAAGCAATTCTTTGAAAACGTTGATGTACTTGCATTAGTTTTGAAAAATGTCGTTTTCTTTTTTTTAAACACGAGACTTAAAAACTAGAAGTTAAGTAATTGAAACATAATAAAATCCTAAAATTAAAATAAACACCACGGAAAGGCCTTATTACAATAAAAACCCAAAGAAAAGAAACGAAATTAAAGCAAAGTAATTTAAAGTACTTAAAATCCATTTGTCTATAGTGTGGCCACCTCCGAATCCTCCATTACGTCGAACCGTCACTCACTAGGGATTACCTAAAAAATTAAAAAGAGGGGTGAGTTTATGAAAACTTAGTGTGTACTACCCCATCAATCAAATAACATGTATCACATCAATCTGGGCCTAAGCCCATTACAGAATTGGTGGCAATTAGGCCTAAGCCCATTACAGCCTCGGTTGGGCCTAAGCACATGTCAATATTAGAATCAGAATATACAATGCATAAAAACCCAACCAACCCTGCACTCCGTCTCCTGTCCAAACGTACACTCCTGTGGGGATTACATCAACACACCCATCCCTACACTTCAATGTAGCACCGGTTGCGACACTAACCAATATTGTAGCAGAGCTGCCAATCACATATGGGTATTTTAGTCATTTTTCCCTTCAGGGGCATAGCGGTCATTTCACAAATTAGGATCTGGGTACACTTACCGACCCATCCATAGGTCCCCAGTTGTTTCGTGTGACTCGTGCAACCTTTTCCAATCAAAATGTACAATTGGGCCCAAAGCCCATTACTTAGCCCAAGTGGGGCGCACATGCTCATATGACCAGCTAAGCCCAAAATAGACTTTAGCCATGTGAACAACACAGCTAGGTCCAATATTTCCACATATCCATGACAAGGACCCGTGTGGTGCCTATGAGCCTATTTGGCGCACACGGCCCACTTCGGCCCAAAATCCGCATAAGCCCATGAGGTTGCTTATGGTGGCCACTACTATCGTATCAAATTTTCCACACTTGCGTTCGCATGCTCGTGTGACAACCGTTGCCGTACTTTTAGCATTTCGACTTTTCAGCATTTTGATTTTTTTTGCTGTTCTAGGATTTGAGTAGTGTGTGTACACACCATTTTGTGAAACCGCAGTAAAATCCACGAGCTCCAAACACAAAATCAGTCAAGAGGTACAATTAGCCTTTCTATCATTAAAGATCCTAAAACACTTATTCCTAAATTGCTAAGCGATACCCACCTTGTCTGAATCCGCTTATACTTTTCTTAGACCGTTTGATTACGAATCGTTCTCACCTCTTTGTGGATTATCTGAATCACAAACATAATCCGTCAATTTATCAATGTCTAAAACAAAGTTAATCTTACGCTAATCTAAAGAAAAGATACATGCCCAAGAGAGAAATGACAATCGGCCAACACTAGAACCATAAGTCCGTTTACCTCTGATAATCGATCAAAGATAACTAGATCTCCACCACAATTGTATCCCTTGCAACCCCTTAACTTCTTCCAAGGCTAGAATCCATAAAACCCCTTTAAGAGAAAAAGTTGGCGATAAAAAGAGAGTAGTTACTTAGTTTAATCAATGGAAGGGAAGGTAACATGAAAACCATTTAGAAAGTACAAGGAGGGTGGCAAGTACTTACCGGATGTTAGAAAACTTTTGTGAAAGTAAAAAAACCCAAGAGAGGATCAATGCTAAATTCAGCCACCAAAACTAAAATTAGCATTGAAGAGAAAAGAGAATAGGGAGAAAGAGAAGTGTAGTAATCGAATAGGGAAACTTAATTGGCAAAGTGAGATAACAAGGTAACCGATTTAGGTATATGAAAAGTAAGGAAGAAATTTGAAAGAGTAAGAACGAGTGTTCAGTTTAGAGGTGAAAGGATAAAAAAGGAAGGAAATAATCGAGAATAGAAGAAGTGAGGGAGATATCGACCAATAGTTAAGCAAGTAGGTTCAGCACAAAAGGTAGCCTAAATGGTAACGTAAATTTTGCTAAAATGCAAAGTGAAACCAATAGTAGAAAGTCTTGAAATCAAAAGGCAAAAGGGACAAAAATGAGAGCAGAAAACGAGAGAACTCCTCTAGCAAGAATCGGCTATCACCAACACAACACTCCAAAGCTGAAAATGAACCAAATTTCCCCCTTAGCTAAAACTCTTATGTAACTAAAGTCCTCATTCGCTAGAACACTTCAACATTCAAATCCTTCATTGATTTTTCTCCTAACAATCAACATTATCTCCTCAACTCTCTCCTCATATCTCTCTAAGACTCGTTCAAACTTCATCCTATAGAGTTTTGATCAATCTCAACCACTTATACAGTATTGATGCAAAATAAAACCTTTATTGCACCACCCAAGCCTCGAACCCCAGTCTTTTAACCTTATGAGGCGTTACTTACCACATTTACCATAGGTTCTTTTTGTAAAGTTTTACCCATCAAAATTTAAGAAGTAAACAACCTAGAGTCAGGGTTCCCCTAATTCTAAAAACAAAAATTCTCTAAAAGACAGGGCTTGCACCTAGGGCTTCACAAAGACCCTCAAACACTCCAAAATCACTAACCCAGCAGTGCTAACATGCATTTTAAGGCACAACGCACAAAATTTGAAAGCTTAAATTTTTGGGGCATTACAATGATATTCTAGTTGGTCCAACAAGCAAGAAAAGGGATTAAAATGGTAAGTTTCCATATTGAACTATGCACATGCTTATGAAAAGGATGTATGAATCAAATAATGTATTTTCTTATGAAATGACTTATCATGTGGTTGATCCAAAAGAGTTATGTATAAATGCTCTAACTTGTGTATTTGTGATGATGTTTAGGCTTATGCCAGGCTTGTCGTTTGCGTTACATTATGTTTATACTTATTCTTATGTGATGAAATGGTAAGTTGTGTTTCATTTTCTATGAACTTACTAAGCATTATGTGCTTAAGTAGTTTCTTTTCTATGTTTTATAGATTATCGGAAGCTCGCCTAGTTTGGAACCTCTTTGGAGATCTATCACACTATCCAGCATAAATATTGGTAGTTTTTGAATGTTTTGGCCTAGGCTATAATGGGATGTATTAGTGGACCTATGGTGATGTTTAGTTGAATGTTTAGTTGATGATTTGGTATGTATAAGTTATTTTGGTTTAGTACATTTGATGCTTTGCTAGTTTGTGTCAATGTGGCTATATTATGTTGCATGTTTAAAAGGCTCAAATGGTATATGTTGAACTTGTAATAGCCCGATACAAGGCCTAAACGGAATAGTGGTTATGAAACCACAAATCAGAGGTCAAAATATTTATTCTGATTGAGTTTTAAAATTTATTTTATGTTTGCAATATTTTGTGAAATTTTTGTTACAAAATTTTATTGTTTGTGTGTCTAATTTGATAAACTGGACTAAATTGCAAAAGTAGTAAAATGTCCATTCTAGAAGGTAAAAGTGATTAATTAAAATGTGTTTTATTTATATTTTTATGCTTTACATTTTTATGAGATTATTTTGTAAAAATTCCGTACGAAAATTTCGACGTTTGGGCATTCAATTTAGTCAAATGGACTAAATTGTAAAAAGTACAAAAGTTGATTTCTACATGTTAAAGGTGTCCAATTGTTATGAAATTTTAAAATGGAGGCCCTTAAATGGTAGTTAGACCATTGGTTAATTTATTGGACAAAAATGGTCATGAAATGGGTGAAAAAAAGAATATTTTTAAGTTAGGGGCATTTTGGTCATTTATTGATTAAATGAATTAAAAATCAAATTAAAAGCCAATTTTTGCTCATCTTCTTCCTCAAGACGGAATATAGCATGGAGAAACCATGGCTAGGGTTTTTCCAGCTTCCAAGCTCGATTGTAAGTCCATTCTACCCCCGTTTTTAATGATTGTTACGTTTTTTAAATCTCAGTAACATGATTTTTCTATTTCTACCATTATTTTGAGCTAGGGTTTGGCTTTAAAAATTGACCCATGTTGAATAATTGTGCTTTTTTATGAATTATGGTAGATTATGCATGTTTAAGGTTAGAGAAACAGTTTTTACCGAGTGATTTTCGACGAAAACGTCCGAAAGGACTAAATGATAAAAGTTATAAAATTGGTCATAAGTGTGCGTTTTAATGAGAATTGTGGGCTGATATATTTATGAAATGTTTTGGTTAGGTCTAAAATGAAAAGAAATTGAATAAAAAATTATTTACGAGCCTGGGCAAAAACGTAATTTTGACAAGCTTTAGGGGCAAAAATGTAAAATTTTAAAACTGTGATTTTTGGACTAATTTGAATAATGTGGTCATTAAATTAGTGTTATTTGATGTGTTAGATCAATAAAACACAAAATTCGGACTTAGAACGAGGTTATGAGCTAAGTCGGAAAAGTTGGCCGTTTTTGTATTCGAGGTAAGTTGGTATAATAATCATGCAGGAATGTCATAATGTTTGTTTGAAGCCTAAATTGTAATATTAGATTTGATTTTGTTGAATTATATGATTATGATATTATTATGTTAGTGATTTGATTTAATAATGCCTATGATACAAGGTGACATAGATGACATGGAAATGAATTAAAATGCTGTGGTTAAAAGTGCTTACTATGTGAAATTGTAAGTTTGTATGTAAACAATAAATCATTTTTACTTATGTTATAATTTTTTTATTATATAAGTCGTGGTTGCATATTGAATGCTCACTTAAGGTAAATTATCAATTGAAATTGAGTATGGTTGAATTGGTAAAATGTTGAAAAGTGAAGAATTTCCCGATTGAACCTTCGGAATAGAAAAGATATGAATGATCCGTTTTGAGAACACATGTGTAGTACTATGTGCAGGCTACTATGTGTTCAAGATGGTTTAGGTCACGTGTGTAGTACTAAGTGTAGGCTACTACATGTACCAAATGGTTGGGTCGCATGTGTAGTACTATGTGTAGGCTACTATGCATACTCGAGTATTTCGATCACATGTGTGGTACTAAGTGCAGGCCACTATGTGTAAGAAATGGTTTTGGTCACATGTGTAGTACTAAGTGCAGGCTACTATGTGCACCAATTAGCTTCAGCTACAAGGGTGGTACTATGTGCAGGCCACCGAATATCTGTTACTATTCTGATGTGTTCAACGGGAAAACCTATTAATTGTAAATTCATATGAAAATATGGTGTTAAGTATATGGATATGAATATATGTGTTGTGAGAAATGTGCTTGATAAGTAATCAAACTTTGGTAAGTTTGATATAGTTAAGTGTTACCATGAAAAATTGATACAAAGAAATTTATGAAAAAGTGAAACTTGAAATATAACAGTTTTTGGTAGCAGCAGTTAGGTAACTTTAAAAAATCTAAAAAATGGTAGAAATTGAATTAGAGGTTGAATGAGACATAGAATTAAATCTTATTTAGTCTATTTTTATATAAAAGAAACAGAGAAAGCAAATGATTCTGTATTTTGGGATATTTATATTTTTGTAAGACTGGTTCAGATTGATTTCGTGATCCCCTGTTTAGATTTGTGAAAATCATTAAAAATTGTAAAAAACAGTTATGGAACATAATTTATATGGGTGGATTCCTTATAGAATCTATTTTTAGTAGAAACAAATTTAAACATCTTTTGAATTCTGTATAAATAGAAATTGAAATTTTAGTGAAGAGTGATTAGAATTGTCGAGTAGCGGAATATGGGAGGCTTTAATGAATAAACTGTACTAATTGGCCCAACCAAAAATTTTGAAAATTATGGCAAGAAGATATATGAGTCTAGTTTCAGGGAAAATTTACGGAACTTAATTTTAAGTTCTGTAGCTTAAGATATAATTAATTTAGCGGCTGTGACTCAGGAAACAGCCTAAGCTGAACATGTGTAAAAAGTGGAAACATGTATTCAATGATTTTATTTCTTAAGAATACCTTTGGAGAAATGAAAACATTTTATTAATTTAATTACTTATTCTTACACTCTTTCTTCCATTTCTCTTAGTTTTGTTAAGTTGGCTCGGGGTTGGAGATTGTCGGAGGTGGCATCACACTATCGTTTTGTCAAGATGGCTCAATAAAGATTCTTATTGCTTAGAAGTGAGTGACATGTATAAAGTATTAGTCATAGAAAGTAGGTATTGGTCAAACGTATTGGCTTATATCGTTACGTTGTATATAGCCAAGAAATGTGGCCCATGATAGTTATTGGTAAACAAATTCTATTTTATGCATGTGTTGTGGAAATGTTTTGATGTAGATAAGTATACCACATGTGTTTGATGGTTAAGTTAGGATTAATTAAAGGTATAATATGCGTCCATGAAATTCATATGAGTGTAAAGAGTTAAGAGCAACAAAAAGGGCTTGAAAAATAGCCCAAGTGCTGGCCACACGGGCGTGTTCCGAGTCACACAGGTGTGTGACACTGTTTTGAGTGAAAATTTTAGTAGTGTCTGAAAAATTCTAGTTTAGTCCTGGATCATACTCAATGTATCGTTTGTGCCTCGTAGGCCTACAATGAGGGTGTGAACTATATGAATGAAAATGTTTAAAATTTTTCATGGAAATTATTTGTCGAAATAAAATGATCGTGCGAGTATTGTTTGGTAATGCCTCGTACTATGTCTGGCGATAGTTACGGGTGAGGGGCGTTACAGAACTGGTTTGAATATGGTCAAGATATGGCATGTTTTGGGAAGTTATTGAACTAGATGTTGATGATTGAAATGTGGTAACAAATACACATATTTAGGCAAGTTTTGGATGAATGTAGTTGAGGTGCCTTAAATGGCATATTGATTAGTTGATTTTAAGACTCTTGAATTGGTCATTACATGTATGTTTTGACAGGATTTTTGTAACACCCCTTACCCGTATCTGACACCGGGATAGGGTTCAAGGTATTACCGGGCTTAAATGATAACACTCGTACCAAACTAAACTATAAAATTTCATTACGATTTAAAACTTTTCATTCATTCACAACTTGTCCCTATTATGGGCCTGTGAGGTCTTAAACATACATTGGAGGTGATTCGGGACTGACCCGCAACCTTTCGAGTACATAGAAAAAATTTACTTAAAATAGGGTTACACGTCCGTGTGACATGGGACATGCCCGTATGGGTAGACAGTGTGGTTGCACATGCCCATGTTTATAGCCCGTGTCCCTCACACAACCATGACACGCCCATGTCCTCACCCGTGTGTGAAAACCTAGGTATTCTATTTATGACGTTAGCAAGCTTTTAGGGGCACACGGCCACCTTACACGCCCATGTGCTAGACCGTGCCGTTCACACGGCTGAGACACACAGTCGTGTCTTTGCTTGTGTGTTTATTATTAGACATTCTGTTTTGCCAATTTTAGGTGCAGGGGACACACTGCCTGGCTAACGCCCATGGGGTGGACCGTGTGTCACACACGGCCTAGACACATGCTCGTGTGTCTACCTGTGTAGATAAATATAGGGCTATTTTCCAAGCCCTTTGGCCCCCTGAAACACAAGCAAACATAAACCAATCTTGCCAACACAAAACCATAGCATAATTGCTCACCTAAACCTCCACAAACATAACATTTACACATCAAATTCATTCCTTATTCACCATGCATACATATCACACCATGTTTCACATAAACACACAAACTTGCACTTGGGTGAATTCCATCACATTGACCAACACAATTAACCATTATTGGCTCATTACAAATAACCATATACAAAATAATTACTAACAACGTTTAGCCAACATTTTTGGGCATAATAACTATATCACACAACAAAATGAAAAGGCCACCTATACATGCCATGATCTTAAGAGTTTAAATCAAAATACCAAAATAGTTGTTGATAGTGTTGATGGATTCCTGTTGATCACTAAAGCTCGAGCTTGCTTGACGAACCTATATGGGAAGGGAAAGGAAAAAAGGGGTAAGCTAAAAAGCTTAGTAAATCTATATGCAAATAATAGACATCCAAGTCTCATAATACTATATTAACAAGAACAAGTACATATAACCAAAATATGAGTGTGAATATTTATCACTTACTCATTTAACCTTACCAAATGATTCATCACACATACTAAGCACATAACACATATCAATATAACTTATACTTGCACATTCATCATCTCAACACACTGTCATTAACACTTTCTATTACACACTATCTTATCGTTTCATTTTATCACCCGTTGAACCATAGGAAAATCTAAAGGATGCTCGGAAAGATTGCACAAAGTGTCACACTTATTGTAGCCAAAGCTACCATTTATCTAATTTCACATAGATGCTCACATTGAGCTATTTACGGGCCTGCTCACACAAGCTGACGGTCAAGCCGATATTACTCAGCGCTGCTTACACAAGCTGATAGGTATCTGCAACAAATGTAGGATTATCTAACCACTGGTAGTTGAACTGGACCAGCACTCAAAATCACATATACACTAATACACTTATACCATAGGTTTCCTAGTGACATGTCACTCGTATCCTAATCGATTCCTAGTGTTCAATTGGGATTCTCACACTTGTCGATATTTTTCAACATACATATTCAATAATTTACCACAATATTATAATTACTAAAATAAATAAATAATCATAAATTCAAAATTTCACATTATTCACATATAAACTTACCTTGATACAAAACGCTAAACTTTTGCGATTTAGTCCGTAACATTGCCTTTCCCCGGTCAAGGTCGATTTCTCATCTTTCTTGATCTATAATACCAAATTAAGCTTATTTAATTACTACATTGACTAAAATAATCCATAATTCTCACTTTGGTTAAATTATAATTCTGCCCCTAAACTTTCACATATTTGCAAAATGGTCCATAGGCTCGTGTAATGAAATGTACTAAATTCCTTAATTACCCAAGCCTAGCCAAACCTATAATGCTCTCATAACAGCCCACATTTTCCATCAAGAGAAACTTTTACTACCACTTTTACAATCTTTACAATTTAGTCCAATTTATGAATCTTTATAGAAAATCACTAAGAGAAAAATGTTTATTACTCATCTAACTTTCATATTCTTTCATTAAACAACAAAATACATGCATGTCATGCATGGGTATATTTTTTAACATGAACCCTAGATTAAAATAGCGGTAGAAATAGCTAGGTCAAGTTCGAGGATTTCAAAACTACGAAGAATATGAAAAACGGGGCTAAATTTACTTACTTGTGAGCTTGAAAAGTGAAAGAAACCCTAACTATGGTGTTTGCAAATTTCGGCAGCCCCTTGAAGAAGATGGATAAAATTTTGATTCTTTTTCCCTTTTTATTTCATTAATTTACCTAATGACCAAAATGCCCTTAATGGCCTTCTTTGAAAATTTTCCTTCCATGGGTATTTTTGTCCATCATGCCATAAAGTGGTCTAATTGCTAAATAAGGACCCCTAATTTATGAATTTACTTCAATTTAACACCCAATGTTTCTAAAATACACATTTTGAATTTTTTGCAATTTAGTCCTCGTAATTCAATTGAATACTTTATCGATAAAATTTATTTACCAAACTTTCACACATGCATTCAATCCCAAATTAGAACTCATAATTTTATCAGAATAAATTTTTCTACTTCAAATTTGTCGTTTCGAAACCACTATTCTATTTAGGCCCTAAACCTGGCTATTACAACTTCCCCCCTTTTAGGGATTTTCGTCCTCAAAAATCCTACCAGTAAAAAGGTTTGGGTACTATTTTCCCATGATCTCCTTTGGTTCCCATGTAGCTTCTTCTACTCCATGCTTTTTCCATAATACTTTTACCAAGGCCAAACTTTTGTTTCTTAACTGCTTCATTTCTTGTGCTAAAAATTTTGATTGGCCCTTCACTATACGTCATATGTTGCTAAATTTCAACCTCAGTTGGGGAAATCACATGTGACAGGTCAGAACGGTAACGTCGTAGCATCGATACATGAAATACATCGTGAATCTTTTCTAACTCTGTCAGTAAAGCCAATCAATATGCTACTGCTCCAACTCTTTCTACAATGTCATACGGTCCGATAGAACGAGGACTCAACTTGCCTTTCCGACCAAATCTCAAAATCTTTTTCCAAGGAGACACTTTAAAGAACACTTTATCTCCCACTTGAAACTCAATTTCCTTTCTTTTCAAATCCGCATAGGACTTTTCTCGGTCTGACGCAGCTTTTAAACAATCATGGATTACCTTAACTTTCTATTCGATCTCTCTAACCAAGTTGACTCTGTGAATTTGTTTCTCACCCAATTCTATCCAATACAAGGGCGTTCGACACTTTCTTCCATACAATGCCACATAAGGCGCCAATCGAATGCTCGACTGATAGTTGTTGTTATAGGAAAATTCAATCAAAGGTAGATATTTTTCCCGGCTACCTTGGAATTCCAATACACGACATCGAAGCATATCTTCAAGCTCTTGAATTACTCTCTCTGATTGATCGTCGGTTTGGGGATGGAATGGCATAATAAAATTTAACTTTGTGGCCAAATCTTCTTCCAACTTCTTCTAAAACTGTGATGTGAATCTCAGATCCGTATCTAAAATAATCGATAATGGTACTTCATGTAATTGCACAATCTCAGAAACATATAAGTCAGCCAACTTGTCGAGTGAGTAGTCAGTACGCATTGATATAAAATGGGCTAACTTCGTAAGCCAATCAACTACAACCAAAATGACATCTTTTCTAATCGGCGACATCGGTAATCCTGTCACAAAATCCATGGTAATTCGATTCCATTTCCATTCGTGAACCATGATAGGCTGTAATAGGCCAGAAGGTACCTAGTGTTTAGCCTTCACTTGCTAACAAACTAAGCATCTTGATACAAACTCGGAGACATCTCTTTTCATGCCAGGCCACCAGTATAATTTCTTCAAATCGTTGTACATCTTGGTGCTTCCGAGGTGAATAGACAAACGACTACTATGTGCTTCTAGTAAAATTTTTTGGATGAGTTCATCCTTTTTCGGTATGCAAATTCTGTCTCTGAACCTTACACAACCATCAAAACTAATTTGAAACTCTAAATCAGTACTCGATTCACATTGAGCCTTCTTGGCTTGCAAATCACTCTTACTTGACTGAGCTTCACAAATTTCTTGAATAAACATCGGTCTAGCTCTCATTTTGGCAAAAATTGAACCATCATCGAATAAGGCCAACTGTGTATTCATAGCCTTCAAAGCAAATAATGATTTCCTGTTCAAGACATCGGCGATCATGTTTGCCTTTCCCGGGTGGTAGTCAATCACTAACTCATAATATTTTATCAACTCAAACCACCTTCGTTGCCGTAGGTTCAATTCCTTTTGTGACATCAAGTACTTCAAGCTCTTATGATCAGTAAAAATACGACACCTTCACCATATAAATAGTGTCGCCAAATCTTCAAGGCGAAGACAATAGCAACTAATTCCAAGTCATGTGTCGAGTAGTTCTTTTTGTAGGCTTCAATTGTCTCGAGGCATGTGCCACCACTTTACCCTCTTGCATCAATACGCATCCGAGACCATTTAAAGATGCATCACTGTAAATTACGAATTCTTTTTCAGACTCGGGTTGCACTAACAGTAGTGCCTTAGACAACACTGTCTTTAATTTCTTAAAACTTTGTTTACACTTCTCGGTGCATTCAAACTTAACATCTTTTTGCAGCAAATTGGTAATTGGAGAAGCAATCATCGAAAACCCTTTTACAAAATGTCTGTAATATCCAGCCAAGCCCAAAAAGCTTCTAACCTCCATTACATTTTTTGGCAGTTTCCAATTCACAATTGTTGAAATCTTACTCGGGTCAACTCAATGCCATCTCCCGAGACAAAGTGGCCCAAAAATCCAACTTCCTTGAGCCCAAAATTCACTTTTACTGAACTTGGCATATAGCCGTTTATCTCGTAAGATTTGTAAAACCATCCTCCAATGCTTGGCATGTTCATCCTCATCATAAGAGTAAATTAAGATGTCATCAATAAACACAACCATGAACTTGTCCAAATATGGCTGAAAGATTTGATTCATGAAGTCTATAAATATAGCTGGAGCATTAGTTAAGCCTAAGGGCATCACAAGGAATTCGTAGTGCCCATACCTCATTCTAAAAGTGGTTTTCAGCACATTGGACTCTTTGACATTTAGTTGGTAGTATTCGGATCTCAAATCTATTTTCGAAAACACAGTGGCTCCTTTCAATTGATCAAACAGATCATCAATCTTGGAAAGGGGTATTTGTTCTTTATTGTCGCCTTGTTAAGCTGTCTATAATCAATACAAAGTCTCATTGATCCGTCATTCTTCTTTACAAACAATACAGGAGCACCCCATGAAGAAAAGCTCAGTCTCACAAATCCTTTATCTGTTAATTCTTGCAACTGAGCTTTCAATTCCTTCAGCTCGGTCGGAGCCATCCTATATGGGGCTGTAGATATCGGGGCAGTCCCCGGTAACAAGTCAATGGCAAATTCTATTTCCTTAGCAGGAGGTATCTCCGACAACTCTTCTGGAAACACATTCGTCACAAACTACAAGCACTGATTCATCTTTCAATTCAGATTCTCTTGTATTTAATACATATGACTGATACGCTTCATGACCCTTCCTTATATACCTCTGAGCAGACATAGACGAAATCAACATAGGTAATTCACTGGACTCATCTGTCTCGATTCGAAGAGTTTCTCCATTTTCACCTTTCAATTCAATGACCTTTTGTCTACAATTCACTTTAGCATCATGCATTGACAACCAATCCATTCCCAAATTGCCATCAAACTCATCAAATGGTAATAGCATTAAATCAGCCATAAAACAGTTACCTCGAATCTTTAAGGGACATTTCTTGCAAATTTTATCAACAAACACACATTTGCCTAAAGGGTTTGACACCTTAATTACAAACTTAGTTGACTCAATAGGCAAATTCATATTAGTTACCAATTTTATTCAAACATAAGAATAGGTAGATCCGGGATCAATCAATGCAACAATAATAACATCATAGAGAGAGAATATACCAGTGATTATGTTAAGAGATGACGCTTCTTCTCGAGCACGAATAGCATAGGTTTTTGCAGGTGCTCTTGCCTCTGATCTTGTAGCTGAATCTCTAATTACACCTCTACTACTAGCTTCCTCTTTCACATTTCTGACAGGTCTCCTTCTAGCAGCCGCATTGTTCGATCTAACATTCAGAGTATTTTCCTTCTCAACCATTTGAATACAATCTTTGATAAAATGATCTTGGGGTCCGTATTTGAAACAAGCCCGGGTGATCATCCAACATTCACCGGGATGTCTCCTTCCACAGTGTTGGCACTTAGGGTTACTCAACTTAGTATTGCCAACACTAGCTATAGAGGTAGTCTGTGCTTTAGAACCAGTATTTTGCATCCCACCAGTTCTATGTGGATTCCCAGCTAAAACAGTCGAGCGGTTTTGCACATCTTTCAATCTCTTTGACGGGGTTTAAAAAGACTTACTCGTCAATCTCTTTTTCCCCTCTCTAGCATCAATCTCAGCTTTCCTCTTTTCCTTGAATAATTCCTCCACTTTGCAAGCTCGACCAACTAGTACAACAAATTCCTTTAATTCCAGTATTCCCACATATAGTTGAATATTTTCATTCAATCCATCCTCAAACCTTTTACACATAACTTCCTTTGTAGATACAAATTCCCGAGTGTACTTATTGAGTCAGACAAATTCTCGCTCACACTCAGACACTGTCACTTTTCCCTACTTTAACTCTAGGAATTCCTTCTGCTTCTAATCAATGAATCGCTGGCTTATGTACATTTTTCAAAATTCCCCTTGGAAGAAGTCTCGGGAAATTCTTTCCCTCGGTGCCACTGAGATTAAAGTCTTCCACCACTGATACGTAGAATCCCTCAGAAGTAATACAGCACACTTTAAACACTCCTCTGGTGTGCAAGAGAGCTTATCGAATACCCGTATAGTGTTTTTGAGCAAAAACTCTACCCTTTCAGGCTCATCATTCACATTGGCCTTGAAATCTTCGACCCTGTATTTACGGATCTTGTCAACAGGGGGCTTACTTGTAACAGCCTAATTTAGACCCTAATCAAAACGATGGTTTTGAGACCACGAATTTTTGTCAGAAAAATATTTTAAAATTATTTCCTATGTTTATTTTGTGTGAATTTATATCTGTGAAAATTTCGTGATTTAATTTTGTTGTTTGGGTGTCCGATTTAATAAAAGGACTTAATTGCATAAATTAAAAATTTGACAGTTTTAATTGTAAGGACTGAGTTGGTAATGGCTTTTTAAATGGAAGCCCTTAAGTTGTAAATAGCCCATATTCTTATAAGTGGTGCGGCGGTACGTAGCAATTGTATAGTTTTTATATTATTTTATTTAAGTTATACATAAAGGTAAAATTAAGCTTTACTTTTTTATAATAAGGTATTATGTATATATTTATATATACATATTATATTATAATGCATGAAATTGAAGCCAACTCATGTCCATTAGTTTTTTTTAAGAGACGAAAAAGGGCTTATGGCATAAAGCTTGGATATTATTTTTAAAAGGGTATAATAGGAAACATGAATTAATAATATGTTTATATATATTATAATATATGATAACTAAAACAAGCATTATTTCAATTATTCACTTGACCAAATATTAACTAAGAAAGAAAAGAACAAGGGTTCAAAGGTTCGGCCATCCATTTCAAGCTCAAATTCAAGGTTCATTTTAGTTGGCTTTTGATAATTTTTATGTTTTTGAAATCGTTGCTTCGAGTACTACAAAACCCATGCTTAAATTTTGAATTTTGATGAATATTTTGAGTTATACCATTAATGAGAGCTTGTGATTTTTATTGTTTGATGGTGAAATATAAAAGATGGGTGTTGGGTTAACATATTTTGTATGGGAATTTTTGATGATTTTGAGTAATTAGGACTTAATTGCAAAAATAAAAGTTTGAGGGACTAAAATGTGAAATTGTTGAAATATATGGACTTGTATGTGTGTGGGTAAAATTCGGCCAACATGGGTATATTGAAATTTTGTATATTTTGTGTTTTGTGCAATAGGGACTAAATTGTAAAATGCGTAAATGTCAGGGTAAAATGGTAATTTGCCCATTTATGTGTTTTTGGACTAAATTGAATGAAAATATGTTTGAATGAGCTTAAATTTGAATATGTTTAGATCAAAAATCAAAGAAATCAGATTTAGATCGGGGGAAAAAACGAAAGTTGTCGACTAGTCGTCTCGTTCCGTTTTATATCGTCCGAGGTAAGTCTATAAGCAATTAAACATCGTTAATTTTGAATGTAAATTAGTTTAATATGCTATTTTGAAATTTATAGACTTATATTTGAGATAGCCGATTATGATTATGCATGGAAATAGTGTATTTGAGACTAATTCGACTGAGTTGCGATATTTGAAAGTCTGTACGAAATTTAAGGAATAGTTAAAATTTTCTATATATGAATTATATATAAGATGACTTTGTAACAGTGATATTCGGGCTTTGAGCCTAGAAAGCCTTGTGCTGGTGAGTTAAATCGGGCTTTGTGCCTAGCAAGCTTTATGCCAATGTATTAAATTAGGCTTTGAGCCTAGCAGGGCTTGTGGTGGTGTGTGATATAGGCATGTGCCTAGCAGGGTTTATGCCAGTGAATTATTATAAACTTATGCCCAAAAAGACTTTCTACCGATGTGGTAATTGAATATGTCAAACGAGCTAAAATGTTGAGGTACATGATGGTCAGTTACCTATTTAAAAATAAGGTAAGTTTTGTTAGTTGAAATGAAGCTATGTATTATATATGCTATAATGTGAATTACATGAGTATAAAATGCAAGATTACATTCGGCCAAGTGATATATGCATATGAAACTAAAATGTGAATTATGTGTCTACTTGTATAAACGTGAATATACATACTTGTAAATATATATATGTGTGATTGTTATACTTTGACTTATGGGTATATGCATGTAAGTGAACGTGTAATTGTTATTTGGCTTAGCCATTGAATGATAGTTTGTTAGTGTATCCATATATATATATGAGTGTTCATTCGGACATTGTTATGCTTATGCATAAGAAATTATATTTTACTTCATGAGTTTATGTTTATGTGTATACATGTACGTGGTTATTTAATGATTGAGTTTTGAAACTGAAAGATGCTTTGATAATATATATATGTATGTAGCCATAAATAAGTTATATGTGAAGGTATAAGATAAATGTTAAATCATAAGAATTGAAGTTAATTTGAATATGATAATATAATTTGATATAGTTTAAATGTATCGATTATGTCTTTGAATGATTTATTTGTTTATGACTTACTAAGCTATGATAACTTACTCCGTGTTTTCATATTTACTCTGTTTTATAGATTTTGAATTCAAGTTACGAATCCAGGAGTTGTCAAAGGAGCTTATCACGCTATCGACTATTTTTGGTACTTTTAAACAAGTTTGAATTTGAACTCATGGCATGTATTGGCTAGTTAATAAGTTGAATTTAGGGTATGTATAAATCTAAGCCATGTGAAAATGGCTTATTTATAATGTTAAGTTCCGTTCATGCTTTGATCATATGATGGAAATATTTGCTTGATGAATCGGCTATGGTGTATATTTATTTATATATGAGACATGTTGGTTGTGTTTTGCTTAAGTGTTGCTATGTATTTTGGGTAATTTTTGCTAGGTAAGTTCGGTCATGATGTGTAATAGAAGTGAGTTTAACATGTGTGCATCAATGGAAGGTATAATATGTTTGAATTATGCTTGATTATAAGTGCTTGATATTTATCGTAGCTATTTTAGATTGGCCTATAAATAAATATGTTCATAGGCAAATCGGTTTGGGCAATGGGAAATATTATGTGCGTTTGATAATCGGTTATGTGGTGAAATATATAAAGATGAGAACGGTAAGTTGTTCACGATTTGGATTTATATTTGTGTTCATATAGGTTGGTTTAAAAGTTGTTATAATGCACTATTGTCTTTTGGCTTGGTGAATGAATATATGTATTAATTTTGGTATGTTTTAATCGGCAAAGCATTAATTGTATGTCATGGTTTGTTAATGACTATTAGTTTTGGTCCAAAGGGCGACAAGAAATAAAAATGATTATTTGGAACTTTGGGTTGATAATTTTGCATTACTTTGTGACTTGAATAAATATTTATTTGTGAATTTGATAAATGGTTAGAACCTTTGCGTAATAATGAGTGAATATAATATTAAGGATTACTAATGCTTATGATATATTTAGCCTAATACACGTAATTAAATTTATTTATAAAGGTTTTATATGCGCATGTATTATGATATCGCAGATATAAGCAAAATAAGTAAATTTTAATGTGAGTTATATATATAAACATCTTTGTTTTTTTTTTAATAGTTGATTTGTTAGTCAAATTGATGATATATTGAGTTGTCGAATGAGATGTTTGAATTAATTGCAAATAGTCGTGAAGTGTTCATTATAAAAATTGGTTGTTTAGGTATATGATAAATCCATAGTAATGATATACTTATTTGACTTATTTGTTTTATATAATTCGTAGACGTATTATTTCAATAGTTATCATGAATATTTAATTATATGATAAAATGATATTTTTGATATTTTTGTTTATAAACTATGTGACTGCAAATATGTTCATTATATGATATGATATGACTCGTAATAAATTTGTAGTAGTTTATGATTTAAAATATTGTTGGTTAAAGAGTTTGAACAGATGTATATCTATGATTGTTTGGTTGGTGTGCTTTATCCGGTAATGCCTCGTAACCCCACTCCGGTGACGGATACGGGTTAGGGGTATTACATTACTTAATCTTACTACAACCACACCTTGTTGGGCTACAGGAATCAGCTGAGGAATAGGAGGAGGTGGAGGAGGTTGAGCATTTGGATTCGCCCAAATGAACTCAGTATACTGTTCACTCATTCTGTGGAGAAAGGCTTCCCGAGCCTCTTCTCCCTGATTGGATTCTACGTTTCTACTTTCGCATGGCACAGTCCCTTGAGCAAGAGTTGGTGCATTACTTCCTGCGTCGTCAACCACAGCTAGGTTGGGATCTATTTACTACATGAAAACATAATTTAAAAATTAGGAACCATCACACTATCAAAATTCATATTTATGGCATGTATAGCTAGACTCTTACACTTGCTATGTTAGTCTGGGAAACGACTAAACCTGGCTCTAATACCACTAAATGTAACACCCCTTACCCATATCCGATGTTGGGACATGGTTCGAGGCATTACTGGGCTTAAACAATAATACTCGTACCAAACCGAACTATAAAATTTCATTACGATTTAAAACTTTTCATTCATTCACAAATTGTCCCTATTATGGGCCTACGAGGTCTTAAACATACATTGGAGGTGATTCGAGCTTGACCCACGGCCTTTCAAGTCATAGAAAATTTTTACTCAAAATAGGGTCACACGCCCGTGTGACATGAGACACACTCGTGTGGGTAGACCGTGTGGTCACATACACCCATGTCGCTAGCCCATAGGGGATTTATTTTTCATTTTGAACCTAGAGAGGTTCTCTCACGGCCTGGCACATGCTCGTGTCTATAGCCTGTGTATGACACGCCCGTGTCCTCACCCGTGTGTGAAAACCTTGGTATTCTGTTTATGATGTCAGAAAGCTTTTAGGGGTACATGGCAAAGTCACACGCCCGTGTGCTAGACCGTGCCTTTCACACGGCTAAGACACACGGCCATGTCTCAGCTTTTGTGTTTATTACTGGACGTTTTGTTTTGCAAATTTTAGGTGCAGGGGACACACAACCTGGCTAACGCCCATGGGGTGGACCATGTGTCACACAGGGTCTAGACACACGCTCATGTGTCTACCTATGAGGATAAATATAAGGCTATTTTCCAAGCCCTTTGCCCCATTGAAACACAAGCAAACATAAACCAATCTTGCCAGCACAAAACCATAGCATAATTGCTCACCTAAACCTCCACGAACATAACATTTACACATCAAATTCATTCCTCATTCACGATGCATACATATCATACCATGTTTCACATAAACATGCAAACTTGCACTTGGGTGAATTCCATCACATTGACCAACACAGTTAACCATTATTGGCTCATTTCAAATGGTCATATACAAAATAACTACTAACAACATTTAGGCAACATTATTGGCCATAATAACTATATCACATAACAAAATGAAAAGACCACCTATACATGCCATAATCTTAAGTGTTTAAATTAAAATACCAAAATAGTTGTTGATAGTGTTGATGGATTCCTGTTGATCACCAAACCTCGAGCTTGCTTGACGAACCTATATGGGAAGGGAAAGAAAAAAAAGGGTAAGCTAAAAAGCTTAGTAAGTCTATATGCAAATAATGGACATCCAAGTCTCATAATACTATATTAACAAGAACAAATACATATAACCAAAATGTGAGTGTGAGTATTTATCACTTACTCATTTAACCTTACCAAATGATTCATCACACATACTAAGCACATAGCACAAATGCACATCACTTATACCTATCCATTCATCATCTCAACCCACTATCATTAACACTTTCTATTACACGCTATCATATCGTTTCGTTTTATCACCTGTTGAGCCATGCAAAATTTTAAAGGATACTCGGAAAGATTGCACAAAGTGTCACACTTATTGTAGCCGAAGCTACCATTTATCACATTTCACATAGATGCTCATATTGAGGTATTCACGAGCCTGCTCACACAAGTTGACAGTCGAGCTGATATTACTCAGTGCTGCTCACACAAGCTGACAGGTATCTGCAACAAATGCAAGACTACCTAGCCACCAGTAGTCGAATTGGATTAGCACCCGGAATCACATATACATTAATACACTTATACGATAGGCTTCCTAGTGACATGTTACTCGTATCTTAATCCATTCCTAGGGTTCAATAGGGTTTCTCACACTTGTTGGTATTTTTCAACATACACATTCAATAATTTACCACAATATTGTAATTACTAAAATAAATAAATAATCATAAATTCAAAATTTCACATTATTCACATATAAACTTACCTTGTGTAACATCCCGAAATAGGGCCTAAATGGAATAGTGGTTGCGAAACCACAAATCTGAGATAGAAAAATAGAAAAATTTATTCTGATTAATTTTTATGATTTAATCTGTGATTAGATGCATGTGTTAGAATATTGATAGAAAATTTCATGAATTTCATGTTTAATCTGCCTATCAGGGCTTAATTGCAAAAGTTGATAAATATGAGTCCTAGATAGGAAAGGATTAAATTAAAGAGCATAATTGAAGTAGAGGTCCTTAAATGGTAATTAGTTTTCATGGAAAAAAATGGACATACATAGGTAAAAATAACCAAAGTTTTAATAAAGGGCATTTTAGTCGTTTTGTCATTAAAATGAATTAAAAGGGAAAAAGATGGCAAAATGGTTATCATCTTCTCGATAGGCCCGAAACTTCATGTCTCCATAGCTAGGGTTTGTTTCAAGCTTCCAAGTTCCATAGTAAGTGATTTGAAGCCCCGTTTTTAATGTTCTTTACGTTTTTGGAGTCCCAGTAACTTGATTTAGCTTGTTCTAGGAATAATTTAACATAGGGTTCATATTTGGAAAAATACCCATAGGTGAAATGTGCTTATTTTGATGTTTTATGATAGGATATGAGGTTTTAAATTATATTAAACTTGTGCTACTTGATTTTAAGTGAAAACAAGTAAAATGAGATAATCGATAAAAATACCTAATGTTCATAAGTACATGTTAGAGTGAGAATTTGATGTTGCCATTAAGGGAGAATGATTAGCATGTCCTAAAACATAAGAATTAGGGAAATGTTTAATTTCTGAGCTTTGGGGCAAAAGTGTAAATATGCAAAAGTTTAGGGCTAAAATCATAATTTTGCCAAAGTTAGAGTTAATGACTGTTTTGATAAATGTGAGTATTAAATAAGCTAAATTTGCTAATTATAGATCAAGAAGAACGAAATTTGGGCATAGACTGAGGAAAGAAAAAGGAAGAAGATTAAGTTGTCAAGTTGATCGTATTTTGCTTCGAGGTAAGTTTACGGTAAATAAATGCAATATTTCAATATTTTACATTCATGTTGTTAATTTCTAGCATATATAGATTTATTTTATGAGAATATTTCAAGTTGAATCAAAGATGAGGTAACAGAGAAAAAAGTATCAGAAAACCTGTTTGAACCTTAGGAATCTATGGGGTACGGAATGTCATGACATTTCGGGTTGAGGTAGTTGAGGAACATCCCATGTAAGTCCATATCAAACATATGGCATTGGCAGGTTGAGACAGTTCAGGAACATCCCATGTAAGTCCATATCAGATATATGGCTTTGGAAGGACAGGGAACATCCCATGTAAGCCAATATCAGATATATAGCTTTGGCAGGACAGGGAACATACCATGCAAGACCATGCCTAGAGCATGACATTGGCAGGCTATTATCAAGCAGGAAAATTGAAGTATCCTAAGCATTCCAAATGGTTCATTGGGCTAATATACAGGTTATGTTACAAGAAAGTTTAGGTAGAGAAATGATAAACAGGAAAGTTAAAGAGTAAGTGGAGAAGTTAAGTAAAGATTTTGTTAGTTGATGGTATACTATGAGTATATTTATACTTGGCGCGTAAAAGTCTAGCTATGCATTTCATACTTATATATTGATAGTGTGACGACTCCTGACTATTTTAAAATGCTTTTTTTTCATAGTTATGGATCCCGAACAAGTTGGTGCAGATAATGTAGAAAGTAATGCACCCGCTCCCATAGAAGAGACAATGCCACCTGATAGTAGAGAAAGGCCCATTATAGTTAATTAGGGAGGAGGTGCTTGAGAAGCCTTCTTCCAAGCTATGAATGAATGGTTTGCCGAGTTTGTTTGTACGAATTCGGCTATTAGACCTCCACCCCCTTATGATCCTCAGACTACCCGTGTAGCTCCCCCAGTTACAGGTATAGTCAAAAGAGAAAAGCCACCAGTAGACAAGATTAGAAAACAAGGGGCCAAAGAGTTTCGGGCTACTAAAGATGATGATGCAAAGAAAGCTGAATTTTGGCTCAAGAATACTATCAGGGTCTTTGATGAGTTATCCTGCATACCTGAAGAGTGCATGAAGTGGGTTGTATCACTTTTATGAGATTCGGCCTACTATTGGTGGAAGACACTTATGTCAGTAGTACCGAAAGAAAGAGTTACCTAGGATTTCTTTCAGGAAGAGTTTCGTAAGATGTACATCAGTCAGAGGTTCATCAACCAGAAAAGAAAGGAATTCCTTGAACTAAAGCAGGGTAAGATGACAGTAACTGAGTATGAGCGTGGATTTGTCAGACTCGTCAATTATGATAGAGAGTGTGTGTCAATTGAAGCTATTATGTGCAAGAGATTTGAAGATGGGCTCAATGATGATATTCGATTGTCTGCTGGTGTTCTAGGGATAAAAGAGTTTGTTGTTTTATTTAACAGAGCCTGAAAGATAGAGGAGTTGCTGAAAGAAAAAGAAAAAGGCAAAGCTAGAATTGAGACACAAGATACAAAGAAAAGACAGATGAGCAGATGTGTGGCCATTTTCGAGTCTCTCGTAGCTCTGATCCATCTAAGGCTGGGGATTACCTGAAAGGTTAATAAATGGGGTGAGTTTATGAAAATTTAGTGTATAATCCCCTATTGAAGTAACAGTCAGTAAACAAAAACAGAAACAAAATCAATCTGGGCCTAAGCCCTTTAAAAATATTAGTACAATCCAATTCAGAGCTTACGTGGGCCAAAGCCCTATACAATATCATTTGGGTCATAACCCATGACAGAATCTATTGGGCCTATCCCATCACAATGATAGTCTTAGTATGAATGATGCATGATGCATGCAAACCCATCCAATCAGTACACCACTCCGTCCAACCCTGCACTACCTGCATGGAATAAATCACCCACGCCATCCCTACACTCCACAGTTTCAGTACCGTTTGCGAAACTAATCAGAATCACAGCAGAGCTGCTAATTTAAATGCGGCTTTAAGCCTTCAGTAGCAGTATCATAATTGGCACAAAGCCATCAGTAACTGTAGTAGGACTGGCACATAGCCATCAATTAGGGTAATATAACTGGCACACAGCCATGGGTAAATGTGATTGACACACAGTCATCAGTAAATAAAATAGGCACATAGCCTTAGGCAAATATAATCGGCACAAAGCCATGATCTCGATAGCACAGAGCCATATGTTGGTTGGCACAGAGCCATACTCAGAATATCTGGCATTAAGCCCTCAGTCTGTCCACAATCATCTCGTGCGACCCATTCAACCTTATCAGGTTATTACTGGATCCACAGTCATCTCGTGCGACCCGTGTGATCCTATAAGAACAGAACTTCCTCCATATCAATCCCAGCCCATGCAGTATGTCATGTATGCAAAATGTCTTGCCCATAAACCATCATACAAATCATAGTTAAGTAAATCAAATCCTAATCAAACAATCACAAGACATTCATTCAACCTCAAGGGGGAAAACGATCATTTTACCCTACAGGGGTATTTCATAATCCTACCCTACAAGGGTATTTCAGTAATTCTATCCAACAGGGGTATTTCATAATCCTACCCTATCAGGGTATTTCGGTAATTTCATAAATCGAGGGTATTTTGATAATTTTGCAAATCAGGGGTACTTTGGTAATTTCGTATATCAGGGGTATGTCGGTAATTTTGTAAATTGGAGTTATTTTGGTAATTTCATAAAACGACGGCATTTTAGCAATTTTGTAAATCAGGGATATTTCGATAATTTCGTAAATCGAAGGTATTTCAGTAATTGTGTAAGTCAGGGATATTTTGGTAATTTTCACAAACCAGGGGTATTCCGGTAATTTTACAATTTAGGGGTATCTCGGTAATTTTTCAATTTAGGGGTATTCCGATAATTTTGCAAATCAGGGGTATCTCGATAAATTCGCAAATCAAGGGTATTTCTGTAATTTTATAAACTAGGGGTATTTTTGTAATTTTATAAACCAAAGGTATTTCTGTAATTTTATCAATCCCTCAGAAGGTCTACAGTCGCCTCGATCGACTCAAGTATTCTAAACAGAGATAACGTTGCGAATGGGCATAAGGCCCGTTCTCGACCCCAGTGGGCCCACACGCTCGTGTGGCCCTTTTTGCCCAAATCTAGCCACAGATATGAGATTCACATGGTCCAGTCCAATATTTACTACACAATCATACAATTTGACCGACTGGGCCCACGGGCCCATTTGGCCCTCATGGCCCATTTCGGCCCATCGTGGCCCAAAGCAACCCAAAACACACAAGAATACTCATGATGGTCTCAACTATCGCGTCAAAGCTCCTACAAGTGTGCTTGCACACTCGTGTGGCTACCATGGCCATGTGACCGGCATTATGGCATTCCGGCATTTGCCGTTCTACAACTAAAGTAGTGAGAAATACACACCTGATAGGTATTTGAAATTAATCTGCGGTCTGAACGATGTTATGCCCAGAAGCTAACAATAATCGCACCCTTGACTCCCCAAGGGGTGTGTCGATTAACTACGGTCACCACCACCATGACCCAACGGCATACAGATCAACGAATAATCTAACGCCTGACCCAAACGAACACGCTACAACGCGAAAGGGATAAGCCAAGAAAGGTATGCTTACTCTCCTCATGGTTTGCTCTATTTAAAGCCAGCTTCTCACCTATTCTCTGTTAGCTTCCTGAAGTGGGATTCTCCATCAATCCTCTAAAACCAACTCATTAGCAAAATAACCAACCTTTGTGTGCAAAGGGGTTCAAACCAAAGTCCTCTTGATAGCCATACCACGCCACCACCACTAAGACACAAGCTCATTTGTGTCATAAATCCAACATATTTAACTTTAAAACCCGCATACTCGCTTCCAGATTTATTTAAAAGAGAAACCAAAATAAATTGTAAGATCCAAGACTTGAAGCTTGGTTCCCTTTCTTCCCCTATGGCATCACTTCCTTGCCACTAGACCACATCTGTAACACCCCAAACCCGGCTTAGAAGTTAGGTCCGAATCTGGTGTGTCACATTGAATTATTTTTCAAAAACCTTATTTCCATTGAAAACCCTTCTTATTAAATCTTGTTGCCATTTAAAACTTGTGTAAAATCTCGAATTTCATATGCATATTTTTAAAACGGGGTTTATTAAAAGACGTTTTCTTGTAAAATGTTATTACCTTTAAAACATTAATTGTTACGGAAGCCTAATTTAAAACAGTTGCGGAAACGTGATATTTTGAAAAATAGTTAGTGTTTTGTAAAAGCCGTGTCTGACTTCTAGCAATTATAAAATAATAAATAAAATCCCAAATGCAAAACCCAGAAAGTTTAAAAGGCCTTATTACAATCCAAACCAGAATAAAGTACTTAAAAGTAAATCAAGACAGAGCATAAGCAATGTGTGGCTTCTTCGAGTCCCTTGCAGCACCGATCCTCCTAAAGCTGGGGATTACCTGCACAGTTATTAAACGGGGTGAGTTTTATAATTTATAAAAACTCAGTGTGTAATCCCCTACTACATCTAATGAACAGTCAGTCATACAAATGAATTAAAAGTCTGGGCCCTAACCCTATTACAGTTCCAGTATCAATTGGGCGTTAGCCCAATATAACAAACAATACCAGATGGGCCTTAGCCCATTACAGAATCAGAAACATTATCAAAATTAGAATCAAAATTAGAATCAGAATCAAGTGGGCCTAAGCCTAAAACAGAATCAATAACAGTATAATACAGATATACAAAACAGACTGGGTCGAAGCCCTATATAGAACAGATCAGTCTGGGCCTTAGCCCTATATAGAACAGTGTGGGCCAAGCCAATATGTAACACCCCAAACCTAGCCCAGACGTTATGGCCAAATCTGATGTGTCACATCACCTACATCTAACCATGTTACCTAGTTACTAAGATTAGGGTGAGCTTTCCAAAATTGTTTTTTGTTATTTTAAGAGAAATTCCTGATTTACTTAATAAATGTCCTATTTACTACCGATCGTAAAAGGTTTATTAAAAAAACATGACCTTTTATACTCTTTGGAAAGTGTATTTGGTTTTGAAAATGTTCGTTTATCGTGTTATTTTGAAAACAAGTAAATCTGATTTCAAAAACAATTTAAACAATCTTTTTCTTAAGTCAAAACAAATAAAATAAGTGAAGAAAAAAAAACCCAAAATAAAATAAATAGAGCGACCTTATTACAACCTAGAAACCATAATAAAAATAATCTAAATAGAAAACTAAAATAATTGAAAACCAGAAATTTAATCTTCGTGGCCACTCTGAATCCCTCCCAGCTCCAAGTCCACCAACTAGTGCTCACCTGCATGGATGGAAAGAAAGGGGGTGAGTTTGGAAAACTCAGTGTGTATAGAAAGCCCATCCAAAGCCTAAGTCAGCTCATGCCCATTGGGCCTAAGCCCTATCCAGATACAGTGTACTAGGCCTTAGCCCTTTTCAGATAACAGTACAGCCCATAGGCCTATTTTAGAACAGAACAGATAATAAGTATGAATGCAAACCCAACCCAAGCTAAATCCAGCTGCTACACTCCACCCGTACCAGCCTTACACACCATGTGGGGAATAACTCAACCCATCCAGCCCTACACTCCATAGTTGCAGCATAGCTGCTCAGATAACAGTAAGTTGAGGCGAAGCCTCTAGTACATGGTCAAGCCACTTTCAGTACTTCCTCAATCAATATCCCAGTCCCATGCAACAAATAATCATGTAATGAATAGAAAACAGTAACACATGCAGTTTAGTTAGATCAAACCCTAGAGGTATAATGGTAATTCTATACTTAGGCGTAAAATCGTAATTTCTCGTCCCTAAGGATATTTTAGTAATTTTATCAGTTTTTAGGGTTTTCATGCATATTTTAGTCTCCAATAATCTAACTTTCGTCTCAGTGGTTATTTAACTTGTTTTTAACAATTTTACGCTATTGGGCCCTAAAACCCCTAATGGGCCCTACAGTGTTTATTAGCTATTTAAGCCCATTTAGTTCAGATTTTATGATCAATTTGTCAGTTTAACTAGTTTTGAACCTACAGTTTACCAGTACACATTAATTACTAATTTCACCTATTTGGGCCCGTAAGCCCATTGGGCCCACGTTTAGCCCATCGAGGCCCAATTACCGAAAAACATGAAATTATACGTACAACTATCTCACCACTTGCAATTTTAGATCCAACGATTTCCAACCATCTTATGAACATTCGCATACTCACAAGCCCATGAAATACCCAAATTTCGGCATTTCGGCTTTTAGACTTTTGCCAATTGAGACTAAAGAAGGGTGTTTGATACACACCTATTTTGCAACGAATGCAATGAGATCCCCCCACGATATCCTACAATCGATTACCAAAAATTTTAGTTTACAAATCCGTATAACCAATCTCAATGTTCACTTACCATATCCGGCCAATGCCCCTAAGGCCCTCAAAATCTTACCTTTGCTGAAAACCGATGACTAGATCTAGATCTAGTCGTACTAATGATCCAAGCCCTTGTTAGCAGCCTCAGAATCACACTAACACCAAAAGAAACCGATTACTACAACCCCTTAGGGTCTTAGGTCCCAATCGACAGCCTCCCTAACCTCTAGGGACTTCGGCTTTTCCAAAACACAAAATAAGAATAGATCTGAGGTGATGAGCACTTACCACTAATTCCCCTTCTGTTTCTACTCAGATCTGATGTAGATCTTGCCCCTGAACAATAGTAGAACTGGAATCCAGGAGATCTAAAGTTTCGGTTATGGGCTCCTAAGGATGTGGTATTTTCAGCTTTTTAACTAGTGAAGAAGAAGATGATTTGGGGTTATAGTTTTGGAGTGGTGTTGTCGACAAGTACTAAGGGTTTAGAGAAGGTGAAAATTGATCAAAAAGGATGAAAAAAATAGAGGGATTTTGGCTTGGAGAAATTGGTACAAGAGTAAGCTTTCGGGATTTCGGCTTTTATGGCAATCGGCTATAGTGGCTTTGAAAAAGACTGGGATTGACAGATAGAATAAGGTGAGTGGTAGAGATGTTCGGCTGGAGCAGAAACAAAAAGGAAAAGAAAAGAATGAAGGAGAGGGGAAGAATAAGAAATCGGCATAAGGGATTAGTCTTGTGTTTTCGGTCACTTTGCGAAACTTGAAAAGAGAATAAAATTTTAGGTGGCTAACCCTAATTGGAAAAACAAAAGAAAAAGAAAAGAAACTAACCCTAATGCCCACTAAAGCAATCAGCCCAACCTCCCCAAGGCCCTAGCCGATTCTACATAAGTTAATCACATGCCCGGCACATGCCTAAAAATTAAAAGTATCAATACGCTTACCTTGTGACTTGAACTCAGGCTCTCTACCCTCATCCACACGCCACATTTTTAGGAGTTTAGTGGCGCCACCTTGCCACTTTACCAAGGTCCCATTTGTGTCATAAGTTACGAAGTTTTTCTTAAAAGCCCACTTAACCAAGTCTCTTTTTCACTTAAAATCCAAACTTGATATTTTACCGAGTTTTAACTTAGGCTTGGGCCTTCAAAGGCCCACTAACACATTTAAACACTATTTCAGTATCCAACACGCAAAAAATTTTAGAATTTCACCAAAAATCACAAAAACCCAAAAAATCCCAAAAATCAGGGCGTTACAACTCTACCCCCTGAAAGAAATTTCGGCCTCGAAATTTACCTTATCCAAATAGTTGAGGGTATTGTTGACGCATCGTCTCTTCTAGCTCCCAATTAGCCTCTTCTTTGTCATGGTTGCGCCAAAGTACCTTTACTAATGGGACCGACTTCCTTCTTAAAACTTTAACCTCTCGATCCAGAATTTGCACGAGTTCCTTCTCAAAGATCAAATCAGTCTTCACTTCAATCTCCTCCACTGGCACAACATGTGAAGGATCTGATTGATACTGTCTTAACATGGACACATGGAATATGTCATGGATTCTATCCAACTCTGGTGGTAACTCCAACTGATACGCTATTGGCCCTACCTATTTAAGAACCCGATAAGGCCCTATAAACCGCGGACTCAGTTTGCCTTTCTTACCAAGTCTCAAGATCTTCTTCCAAGGTGAGACCTTCAAGAAGACCTTATCCCTAATAGTGAACTCAATCTCCTTCCGCTTTAGATCTGCATATGACTTATGCCTATCAGATGGCTCCTTTAACTGATCTCTTATCAACTTAACCTTACTTTCAGTATCTGTCACTAACTTTGGTCTAAGAACTTGTCGTTCTCACAACTCTGTCCAACACGTAGGCGTACGACATCTTTGCCCATAAAGTGCCTCATATGGAGCCATTTGAATACTCGTTTGGTAACTGTTGTTGTACGCAAATTCTGCCAATGGTATGTAGTCCTCCCAACTACCTCGAAAGTCAATACCACAACCTTTTAACATTTCCTCCAGAACCTGAATAACCCTTTCCGACTGTCCATCTGTCTGAGGGTGAAAAGCAGTGCTAAAGTCCAACCATGTACCCAATGCCCCATGCAACTTCTGCCAGAATCGAGATGTGAACCTAGGGTCTCGATCAGAAATAATTGAAGTTGGCACCCCATGCAGTCGCACTATCTCCGCCACATAAAACTTGGCCAATTTCTAAAGTGAGTGATCAGTTCGGACAGGTATGAAATGGGCAGATTTCGTTAACCTATCCACAATCACCCACACCGAATCTTTCTTAGAGGGTGTCAAAGGTAGCCTACTCACGAAATCCATAGTTACTCTCTCCCACTTCCAAGGTGGAATTTTCACCGGTTGAAGTAACCATGAAGGCAATTGATGCTCAGCCTTAACTTGCTGGCACGTCAGACATTTCCTAACAAATTCAGTCACTCTCGTTTCAGTCCAAGCCACCAGTACACCTCTCGCAAGTCTCAATACAACTTATTCCTTCCAGGACGAATGGCACAAGGTCCACCATGAGCCTCTTTAAGAATTAACTACCTCAATTCAAAGTCCTTCGGAATACAAACCCTTTCACGAAAGTAGAGAACTCCATCAGTATTCAGTCCAAAATTTGAATTATCCTCATTCCCAGCTTGCTGAAATCAAGAAACCAACGATTCATCCTTTAACTACTTCTCCTTAATCTGTTCAGTCCAAATAGGTCTCACTTGCAACTCTGCCAACAGACTTCTATTGTCGTACAGACTCAAAGGAGCAAACATAGCTCTCAAATCAGCAACAGCCCTTCGACTCAATGCATCAGCCACCATATTAGCCTTGCCTAGGTGATACTCAATTAAACAGTCGTAATCCTTAAGAAACTCTATCCATCTTCGTTGCCTAAGGTTTAACTCCTTCTGAGTCAACAGATACTTGAGACTTTTATGGTCTGTGTATATAATACACTTTTCCCCATATAGATAATGTCTTCAGATTTTCAACACGAAGATCACTGTTGCCAATTCAAGATCATGCATAGGGTAATTTGCTTCATGAGGCTTCAGCTATCGCGAAGCATAAGCGACTACCTTACCTTCTTACATCAGTACACAACCTAGACCTACATGCAATGCATCACTGTACACAGTGAAATCCTTCCCAAACTTTGGTTGAATCGACACTGGCACCTCCGTCAAAACCTTTTTCAGCTTATCGAAAGCCTCTTGTTGTTTCTCTGTCCAAACAAACACTATTCCTTTCCTTAACAGTTTCGTTAGCAGTGCCGCAATCAGAGAAAATCCCTCTACAAATCTTCTGTAGTAGCCTGCTAGACCCAGAAAACTTCAAATTTCTGATACTGACCTTGGTGGTTTCCATTCCAGAACTGCCTCAATTTTTCGAGGATCTACCCTAATTCCTTCAGCAGAAACCACATGCCCCAGAAAAGTTACTTCTCGCAACCAAAATTCACACTTACTAAACTTCGCATAGAGTTGCTTCTCTCTCAGCACTTGCAACACAATATAGAGATGCTCATCATGCTTCTCCTCAGTTTTTGAATATACCAGAATATCATTGATGAAGACGACTACGAATTGGTCCAAGTAAGGTTGGAACACTCGATTAATCAGATCCATGAATGATGCAGGTGCGTTCGTCAACCCAAATAGCATAACTAGAAACTCGTAGTGACCATACCGAGTTCTGAATGCTGTCTTGTCAATATCCACCTCCTTTACCCCCAATTGATGGTATCCAGATTGAAGATCGATCTTGGAAAACACTGAAGCTCCCTTAAGCTGGTCAAACAAATTGTCAATTCTTGGCAGAAGATATTTGTTCTTTATCGTCAGTTTGTTCAACTAGCGATAATCGATGCACATACACATCATCCCATCCTTCTTATTCACGAACAGCATTGGTGCTCCCCATGGAGACACACTCGGTCTAATGAAGCCTCTATCCAACAACTCTTGGATTTGAGCTTTCAGTTCTACTAACTCTTTCGGTACCATCCTATAAGGCGCTATGGACACTGGAGCCGTTCGAGGTAGCAAATCAATCCCAAAATTGACTTCTCGATTCAGAGGTAATCCAGGATGCTCCTCAGGAAACACATCTTGGAACTCGTTAACAGTTCTAACTGTCTCCACAGTCACATTCTCAATTTTGGTTGGGCTTACAAATGCCAAGTACGCCTCGCATCCCTTGTGAATTAACCTTTCAGCCCTTAAGGCTGAAACCACATTGGACAAGTAGTCCCTTCGCTCTCCAATAACCATTACCTCCTCATCCTCAGCAGTCCTTAACACCATCCTCTTAACTGTACAATCCAGAGTTGCCTTATGCTTGGTCAACCAATCTATTCCTAAGATCAGATCGAACTCTCCGAATGGTAACTCCATCAAATCTCTATAGAAAATCCTACCTTGAGTCTCTAAAGGCACCTCCCTAAAGAGTTTTCTACCCTAACCGAGTGACCTAAAGGACTTATCACAGTTACCCCACTCACTGTTTCCTCAGAGTGCACACCCAATGACCCAGAAATGTCACATGCAACATACGAATGGGTTGAACCCACATCTATCAGAGTAGTATAGGGTACGCTAAAGATAAAAAATGTACCGGTTATGACGTCAAATGCATCACCCTCATTTTAGCGACGAGTAGCATATACCAATGCTAGTAACGAGCCTCAGCATTACCAACACCCCTGCCAGGTGCCCCACGTCCACGGCCATTGCCACCTCAACCTTGTCCATGCCCTCTCGGCGACGGCGGTCCACCTCGCACAGGTTGAACAGCCCCTTGTTTAGCAACATGAGTCTGAGCTGGCCTCCTAGGACAATCCTTAATCCTATGTTCCTTTGACCCACAACGAAGACATGCCCCAGTACGTTTCTAGCACTCCTCCAGATGCACTCTACCACAGTCTCCACAAGGCTGTGGTCTAACCGTGTTTACCGGAACTGCTCGAACCGGTTCCTCCACCCTAGCTCTCTTAACATTTCGATTTGCAGTACCAGCTGGTCCAGAATCTCCCCTGAACCAGTTTTGATCCCTATCGCGGTTCTTTCATTCAGCTTACTTCACCTCTTCGGCTATCTTAGCCTTCTCTACCAATGCAGCAAAATCACGCTCTCTCTACGGAGCTATCGGCACCTTTAGCTCATCCTTGAGGCCATCCTCAAAACGAACACTGCGCTCGTACTTAGTGGCAACAATTCTGCTGGCATATCGGCTCAACCTCAGAAACTCTGCCTCATACTCAGCAACTAACCTATTGCCTTGGGTCAGGTTCAGAAATTCCTTCCTACGTGCATCTACATAGCTGGCTCCGACGTATTTTCCCTTGAAAACTGTCTTAAATAATTCCCAGGTTACCCGCTTAGCTAGGTCCTCTCCCTCACAGTAATCCACCATTGGTATGCTTCATCTCGTAGTAGAGACAACGCTCCCTTCAATTTTTGCTTAACTAAGCAATCTAGGTTGTCCATAATTCTTTCCGTAGCTTCCAGCCAATACTCAGCTACGTTTGGGGCTACTCTAGATACGCCCCTGAAAACCTCTGCTCTATTAGCACGGAGTCGCTCAGAAATGGACCCTCTGTTTATAGGCCTGACATTAGCTCCAGCAACCCTTTCCAGAACCCTTAACATAGCCTGGGACAGAGTGTTGTCCCCTGTGGCCCGATCATATGGCCCATTTTCAGCTGCCGGTGGCAGTCGTGCCCCGCCTGTTGGCATGTGCTCCAAAGATGAAGACCCAGCTTGTGCACTGCCTCGGCTACGTTCGCGGCCTCGTCCACGAGCAGCTCTCGTACTCATATCGACTTATCTAATTTAGAATTTTCTAACAGTAGGTTAATATTTCAGTTATTTATTACAAATGTCTTATGTAAAGATAAATTTTCATACTTGTTTTCGCGAATACGTTGCCTAGCTACAGTCCTAGTTTCCCCAGGGTTTAGTTACTTATAGTCTCAATACTACCTTAACTACAGTATCATTTTAAAGGCTCAATTCTAACTACAGTATTGTTTTAGTACAGTATAGTATATAAAGCAGAAATACTTACAGACTTGGTGCCGGGGATTCAGTGTGCCACTTCTTCAATTGTTAGATTTCAGGAAACTCAAATTTTTTCAAAATCCAAAACATGTATTTTTCGAGGAATACTAGCTTGAAAGACTTTTTCCTAAATTTTCACAAACCAATTTCCAGAAATACTCTTCTTGGGTCTAGCTTTTAAAAATTTTAAAAATCTTTTTAGACCCGATCCATAGCCGAGTTATTGTAACCGGGCTCTGATACCACTAAATGTAACACTCTAAACCCGGCCCAGACGTAATGGCCAAATCTGGTGTGTCACATCACCTACATCTAACCATGTTACCTAGTTACTAAGATTAGGGTGAGCTCTGCAAAACCATTTTTGTTATTTTAAGAGAAATTCTCGATTTACTTAATAAATGTCTTATTTACTACCGATCGTGGAAGGTTTATTAAAAAAACGTGACTTTTGATACTCTTTGGAAAGTGCATTTAGTTTTGAAAACGTTCGTTTATCGTGTTATTTTGAAAACAATAAATTCGATTTCAAAAACAATTTAAATAATCTTATTCTTAAGTTAAAACAAATAAAATAAGTGAAAAAAAACCCAAAATAAAATAAATAGAGCGGCCTTTTTACAACCCAGAAACCATAATAAAAATAATCTAAATAAATATCTAAAATAATTGAAAACCAGAAATTTAATCTTCGTGGCCACTCTAAATCCCTCCCAGCTCCAAGTCTACCAACTAGGGCTCACCTGCATGGATGGAAAGAAAGGGGGTGAGTTTGGAAAACTCAGTGTGTATAGAAAGCCCATCCAGAGCCCAAGTCAACTCATGCCCATTGGGCCTAAGCCCTATCTAGATACAGTGTACTAAGTATTAGCCCTTTTCAGATAACAGTATGGCCCATAGGCCTATTTCAGAACAGAACCGATAATAAGTATGAATGCAAACCTAACCCAGCCTAAATCCAGTTGCTACACTCCACCCGTACTAGCCCTACACACCATGTGGGGAATAACTCAACCCACCCAGCCCTACACTCCACAGTTGCAGCATAGTTGCTCAAATAACAGTAAGTTGAGGCGAAGCCTCCAGTATGTGGTTAAGCCACTTTCAGTACTTCCTCCACCAATATCCCAGTCCCATGCAACAGATAATCATGTAATGAACAGAAAATAGTAACACATGCAGTTCAATTAGTCAAACCCTAGGGGAATAACGGTAATTCTACACCTAAGGGTAAAACCGTAATATCTCGTCCCTAAGGATATTTTAGTAATTTTATCAGTTTTTAGGGTTTTCATGCACATTTCAGTCTCCAATAATCTAACTTTCGTCTCAGTGGTTATTTAACTTCTTTTAACAGTTTTACGCTATTGGGCCCTAAAACCCCTAATAGGCTCTACAATGTCTATTAGCTACTTAAGCCCATTTAGTTCAGATTTTAGGATCAATTTATCAGTTTAACCAATTTTGAACCTACAGTCTACCAGTACACATTAATTACTCATTTCACCTATATGGGCCTGTAAGCCCATTAGGCCCACTTTTAGCCCATCGAGGCCCAATTATCGAAGAACACGAAATTATACATACAACTATCTCACCACTTGTGATTTTAGATCCAACAATTTCAAACCAACTTATGAACATTCGCATACTCACAAGCCCACGAAATACCCAAATTTTGGCATTTCGGCTTTTGCTGACTTAGACTAAAGAAGGGTGTTTGATACACACCTATTTTGCGACGACTGCAATGAGATCCCCGCACTATATCCTACAATCGATTACCATAACTTTTAGTTTACAAATCCGTCTAACCAATCTCAATGTTCACTTACCATATTCGGCTAATGCCTCTAAGGCCCTCAAAATCTTACCTTTGCTGAAATCCGATGACTACATCTAGATCTAGTCGTACCAAAGATCCAAGCCCTCGTCAGTAGCCTCAGAATCACACTAACACCAAAAGAAACCGATTACTACAACCCCTTAGGGTCTTAGGTCCCAATCGACAGCCTCTCTAACCTCTAGGGACTTCGGCTTTTCCAAAACACAAAATAAGAATAGATCTGAGGTGATGAGCACTTACCACTGATTCCCCTTCTGTTTGTACTCAGATCTGATGTAGATCTAGCCCCTAAACAATAGTAGAACTGAAATCTAGAAGATCTAAAGCTTCAGCTATGGACTCCTAAGGATGTGGCATTTTCGGCTTTTTGACTGGTGAAGAAGAAAAAGAAGATTTGGGGTTATAGTTTTGAAGTGGTGTTGTCGACAAGTACTAAGGGTTTAGAGAAGGTGAAAATTGATCAAAAAGGATGAAAAGAATAGAGGGATTTTGGCTTGGAGAAATCAACACAAGAGCAAGTTTTTGGGATTTCGGCTTTTATGGCAATCGGCTATATTGGCTTTGAAAAAACTAGGATCGATAGAAAGAATAAGGTGAACGGTAGAGATGTTCGGCTAAAGAAGAAACAAAAGGAAAAGAAAAGAATGAAGGAGAGGGGAAGAAGAAGAACTCGATACAAGGGATTAGTCTTGTGTTTTCGGTCACTTTGCGAAACTTGAAAAGAGAATAAAATTTTAAGTTCCTAACCTTAATTGGCAAAACAAAAGAAAAAGAAAAGAAACTAATCATAATGCCCACTAAAGCAATCGGCCCAACCTCCCCAAGGCCCTAACCGATTCTACTTAAGTTAATCACATGCCTAGCACATGCCTAAAAATTAAAAGTATCAATACAGTTACCTTGTGACTTGAACTCAGGCTCTCTACCCTCATCCATACGCCACTTTTTAAAGAGTTTAGTGGCGCCACCTTGCCACTTTACCAAGGTCCCATTCGTGTCATAATTTACGAAGTTTTTCTTAAAAGCCCACTTAACCAAGTCTCCTTTTCACTTAAAATCCAAACTTGATATTTTACCGGGTTTTAACTTAGGCTTGGGCCTTCTAAAGGCCCACTAACAGATTTAAACACCATTTTAGTATCCAACACTCAAAAAATTTTAGAATTTCACCAAAAATCACAAAAACCCGAAAAATCTCAAAAATCAGGACATTACACAATAGCAGAATTAGAACAATATGTGAATGCAATCCTAACCCAGTCTAGCCATCACACTACCCATACCAACCCAACACATCATGTGGGGAATAACTCGACCCACCCAGCCCTACACCCCAATGACGTAGCATGCTGCTAATAACAGCTAACGTGGCAAAGCCACCAGAATCAGAATACGTGGCAAAGCCACTAGCATAGAACTTCCTCCAAATCGATGTCACAACCCAATATGTCGTGTCTGTTATGCTCAATCATCACACATGTATGTAGAATGGCCATGTTCAGTATCAGTCATTTAAACACATATTAAAACATATCAATCACACAACCACAGTCACGTCAGTCAAATCACTGTCATACAAACACAGTCAAATTCGTCAAACACAGTCCAAGTTAGTCACTTGCCCACAAGGGGAAAACAGTCATTTAACACCTTATGGGCAAAATGGTAATTTTACCCCACAAGGGTATCTTGGTAATTCTACACTACAGGGGCATTTTTGTAATTTTACCCTATAGGGGTATTTTGGTAATTCTACCTTACTGGGGTATGTCAGTAATTTTGCAACCTAGGGGTATTTCGATAATTTCACAACTAGGGGTATTTTAGTAATTTTGCCACCCAAGGGTATTTCTATAATTTCACAAACCAGGGGTATTTTGGTAATTTTACAAACCAGGGGTATTTCAGTAATTTCACAAACCAAGGGTTTCTGTAATTTTAAAATTTGGGGCATTTTCGTAATTTAGAAACTAGGGTATTTCTATAATTTTGTAAACTGAGGGTAAAATAGTAATTTTATAATTTAGAGGTAAAATGATAATTTTACAAATCAGGGGTAAGAAGGTAACTTTACAAATCAGGGGTAAAATCGTAACTTTACAAATTAGGGGCAAAACGGTAATTTTACAAATCAGGGGTAAAATGGTAACTTTACAAATTAATGGTAAAATGGTAATTTTACAAATCAGGGATAAAACAGTACTTTTACAAATTAAGGGTATTTCTTTAATTTTGCCAATCTAAAAATCGAGGGTAATTCGATAATTTTACAAATCGGGGGTATCACAGTAATTCACCCTATAAGGGTATTTTGGTAATTTTAGCAATCCCTCTGAAAGTCTACAGTCACCTCAGGTGACTCAAGTATTCTAAACAAAGATAACGTTGCGAATGGGCCTAAGGCCTGTTCTTGGCCCAGGTGGGCCCATACGCTCGTGTGGCCCTTTAGCCCAAAACTAGCCACAGATATGAGATGCACCTAGTCTAGTCCAATATTTACTACACAATCATACAATTTGCCCGATTGGGCCCACATGGCCCATTTCGACATTCCGGCATTTGCCGTTCTACAGCTAGAGTAGGGTGAAGTACACACCTGATAGGTATCTGAAGTTAATCCACGCTCTAAATGTTGTTATGCCCAGAAGCCAACAACAATCGTACCCTTGACTCCCCAAGGGGGTGTGTCGATCAACTATGGTCACCACCATCGTGACCCAACGGCATACAGATCAACGAATGATCCAACGCCTAACCCAAACGAACACGCTACAACGTGAAAGGGATAAGCCAAGAAAGGTATGCTTACACTCCTCATGGTTTGCTCTATTTAAAGCCAGCTTCTTGCCTATTCTCATGTTAGCTTCTCGATGTGGGATTCTCCATCAATCATCCAAAACCAACTTATTAGCAAAATAACCAACCCTTGCGTGAAAAAGGATTCGAACCAAAGTCCTCTCGATAGCCCTGGTAAGCCACCACCACTCGGACACAAGATCCTTTGTGTCATAAGTCCAACACATTTAACTTTAAAGCCCACATACTCACTTTTAGATTTATTTAAAAGAAAAACCAAAATAAATTGTAAGAGCCAAGACTTGAACCTTAGACCCCTTACTTCCCTTATGGTGTCACTTTCTTGCCACTAGACCACATCTCCCTTTGTGTCATGTTTTCACAAAAAAATATTCCTAAAGTCTACCCACTAACGTCAAGGCCCCCATAAGAGAAAAACATAAATTTTTGCTAAGATCCAGGTTTGAATACGGGACTTCTCCAACACTCCCAAACACTCCCAAACCTCTTAGCCAAAATACCAACATGCCATTCAGTGTACATGGGCCCAGGGCCCATTACGCAACCCAAGTGGGGCCCACGTGCTTACATGGTCCACTAAGCCAGATTTGCCCATAGCCACATGTACGACACAGCCAGCCCACTAATTCCTGTAAGTCCAAAGACAACCACCCATTGGGCCCACGTGGCCCACTCTTCTAGGCCCAATTTTGGGGTGTTACAACATCTCCTTTTGTGTCTTATTTTAGCCCCTTTTATTAATAAGTTATCCCACTTGAGCTAAGGGTTCCCTTAAGGCCAAAACCAAGATTTTTCCTATACCCAAGCTTGAACTCGAAACTTCATAAAAAACCCTTTAACATTCCAAAATCATTAACCCAATAATTCTAACTTGCAAATTGAGCTGATGTCTTACTCTCAAGAATTTTAAACGCACCCAAGCCCAAGGCCCAATCCTTCTAGGACCAAAATTCGGGGCGTTACAACTCTACCCCCTTAAGGAAATTTCGTCCTCAAAATTTCCAACCAATAGGGTAGTCATATACAACTACCCCACTATGCTACCGCTGCGCACTCTAAACCAATAATGTTAACACACTCTCCTTGCCAACTTCCAAGCATTTAACCACAGTCACAGACAAACATTTATCATACATGCATACAATTTCTATAATCAAACATCGCATCCAAACAATACACACAAAATAAATACAAACTCTAATTTTAAGTGCAGCAATACAGTCTAATATCTAAGAAATCACAGTATTTCTATCTACTACTTTTCAATGAAAACAAACAACAGTTTCAGAGACTTACGGATTCAGCGTCGGAGACTCGGTATGCTACACTTTCAAGAAAGCATTCAGTAAAATATTCCAAATACTTCAAATCTTTTGAAACAGTAATTTTAGAAATTTAGATTTAAAAGCCCAATCCACAGTCAAGTATTGCAACCTGGGCTTTGATACCACTACATGTAACACCCCAACCGCGGCTTGGACGTTACGATCGAATCTAGAGTGTCACATTGAAGTGTTTTTCGAAAATCGCGTTTTCTTCTTGTTGTTTAAAACTTTTGTTGAAATCTCAACTCGCGTTTGTTTATTTTCAAAATGTGGTTTGCTAAAAAGCTATTCCCTTTTTAAAATGTTATTAATTACTTTGTAAAATCTTTTTCAGTTGCGAAAGCTTAATTTATAAATAAATGATTTATGGAAACGTGGCATGGTTTTAAAATAATTAACATTTTAGAAATCCGTGATTCACCTCGAACAAATATAATTCAAAATAAAAAACCTAAAATTAAAATCCAAAACTTTAAGAGGCCTTATTACAAACCAAACCCAAAATAAAGTACTTATGAATGACTTAATAGAAAAATAGATGCAAATGTGTGGACATTTTCGAGTCTCTCGCAGCTTCGATCTGTCCCAAGCTGGGTATTACCTGAAAGGTTAATAAACAGGGTGAGTTGATGAAAACTCAGTGTGTAATCCCCTATTGAAGTAACAGTCAGTAAACAAAAATAGAAATAGAATCAATCTGGGCCTGAGCCCTTTAATAGTATTAATACAGTCCAATTTAGAGCTTACGTGCGCAAAGCCCTATACAATATCATTTGGGTCACAGTCCATAACAGAATCCATTGGGCCTAGCCCATCACAGTGACAGTCTTAGTATGAATGATGGATGATGCATGCAAACCCATCCAACCAGTACATCACTTCGTCCAACCCTGTACTACCTGCGGGGAATAAATCACCCACGCCATCCCTACACTCCACAGTGTTAGTACCAATTGCAGCACTAATCAGAATCGCAGCAGAGCTGCTAATTTAAATGCGGCTTTAAGCCTTCAGTAGCAGTATCATAATTGGCACAAAGCCATCGATAATTGTAGTAGGATTTGCACATAGCCATCAATTAGGGTAATATAACAAGCACACAACCATGGGTAAATGTGATCGACACACAGTCAGCAGAAAATAAGATAGGCACATGGCCTTAGGCAAATATAATCGGCACAAAGCCATGATCCCGATAACATAGAGCCATATATTGGTTGGCACATAGCCATACTCAGAATAACTGGTATTAAGCCCTCAGTCGGGCCACAGTCGTCTCGTGCGACCCATGCGATCCTATAAGAATAGAACTTCCCCCATATCAATCCCAACCCATGCAGCATGTCATGTATGCAGAATATCTTGCCCATAAACCATCATACAAATCACAGTTAAGTCAATCAAATCCTAATCATACAATCACATGACAGTCATTCACCATCAAGGGGTAAAACAGTCATTTTACCCTACAAGGATATTTCATAATCCTACCCTACAAGGATATTTTGGTAATTCTACCCTAAAGGGATATTTCGGTAATCCTACCCTACAAGGGTATTTTGGTAATTTCAAAAATCAACGGTATTTTGGTAATTTCGCAAATCGGGGGTACTTTGGTAATTTAGCAAATCAATGGTATTTCAATAATTTCGTAAATTAGGGCTATGTCAGTAATTTCGTAAATTGGGGGTATTTTGATAATTTCGTAAATCAGGGATATTTTGGTAATTTCGTAAATCGGGGGTATTTCGGTAATTTTGTAAGTCGAGAGTCTTTCGATAATTTTCACAAACCAGAGGTATTCTTGTAATTTTTCAATTCAGGGTATCCCGATAATTTTGCAATTCATTGGTATCTCGGTAATTTCTCAAATCAGGGGTATCTCGGTAATTTCACAAATCAAGCGTATTTCTGTAATTTTATAAACCGGTGGTATTTTTGTAATTTTATAAACCAGCAGTATTTTTGTAATTTTATCAATCCCTCAGATGGTCTACAGTCTCCTTGAGTGACTCAAGTATTCTAAATAGAGATAATATTGCGAATGGGCCTAATGCTCGTTCTCAGCCCAAGTGGGCCCACATGCTTGTGTGGCCCTTTTTGCCCAAATCTAACCACAGATATGAGATTCACTTGGTCCGCTCCAATATTTACTACACAATCATACAATTTAACTGATCGGGCCTACGGGCCCATTTGGCCCACATGGCCCATTCTAGCCCATCATGGCCCAAAGCAGCCTAACCCACGAGATACTCATGATGGTCTCAACTATCACGTCAAAGCTCCCACACGTGCGCTCGCACACTCGTGTGGCTACCATTGCTGTGTGACTGGCATTTCAACATTCCGGCATTTGTCGTTCTACAGCTAAAGTAGTGAGAAATACACGCCTGATAGGTATCTAAAATTAAGTTGTGCTCTAAACGCTGTTATGCCTAGAAACCAACAATATTCACACCTTTGACTCCCCAGGGGGTGTGTCAATCAACTACTATCACCACCACCATGACCCAACGGCATACAGATCAACGAATGATCCAATGCCTAACCTAAACGGACACACCACAATGTGAAAGGGATAAGCCAAGAAAGGTATGCTTACTCTCCTCATGGTTTGCTCTATTTAAAGCTAGCTTCTCGCTTATTCTCATGTTAGCTTCCTGATGTGGGATTCTCCATCAATCCTCCAAAACCAACTCATTAGAAAAATAACCAACCTTTGTGCGCAAAGGGATTCGAACGAAAGTCCTCTTGATAGCCATACCACGCCACCACCACTTGGACACAAGCTCCTTTGTGTCATAAGTCCAACACATTTAACTTTAAAACCCACCTACTCACTTCCAGATTTATTTAAAAGAGAAACCAAAATAAATTGTAAAAGCCAAGACTTGAACCTTAGACCCCTTGCTTCCCCTCTAACATCACTTCCTTGCCACTAGACCACATCTTCTTTGTGTCTTATTTTAGCCCGTTTTATTAATAAGTTATCCCAATTGAGCTTAGGGTTCCCTTAAGGCCAAAACCAAGATTTTTCCTATACCCAAGCTTGAACCCAGAACTTCATAAAAACCCACTAACATTCCAAAATCACTAACCCAACAATTCTAACTTGCAAATTGAGCCGATGTCTTACTCTCAAGAATTTTAAATGCACCCAAGCCCAAGGCCCAATCCTTTTAGGCCCAAAATTCGAGGCGTTACACTTTGCAAGACCTAGTTGTTCACCATAGGGTGCACTAGTAATCTTTGTGAAAAAGAAAGATGGTTCGATGAGATTTGCATAGATTATCGGCAGCTTGACAAGGTAACTATTAAGAACAAGTATCCACTGCCTAGAATTGACAATTTGCATTATCAATTGAAGGGAGCCACTATGTTTTCCAAGATAGATTTGCGATCCAGATATTATTAGTTACAAGTTAAAGAGTTAGATGTTTCGAAGATTGCTTTCTAAACTAGGTATGGTCATTATGAGTTCATTGTGATGCCATTTGGCTTAACTAATGCTCCTACTATTTTCATGAACTTAATGAACTGAATTTTTAGACTTTACTTGGATAAATTTGTAGTTATGTTCATTGATGATATCTTGATTTATTCTCATGATGAGACTGAGCATTCAGAGCATTTGAGAACAGTTTTACAGACTTTAAGAGATAATCAGCTTTAAGCCAAGTTTAGCAAAACTAAGTATTGGTTACGGGAAGTCAGTTTTCTTGGACATATAGTCTCAGGCGAAGGTGTTAGAGTTGATCCGAGCAATATTTTAGCCATTATTGATTGGAAGCCTTCCATGAATGTATCAGAGGTCAAAAGTTTTCTTGGTCTCGACGGTTATTATAAATGATTTGTAGAGGGATTTTCCGTGATAGCTACCCCATTGACAAGATTGCTATAGAAAGATGTCAAGTTTGAATGGACTGAAAAGTGTCAGCAAAGTTTTGACAAGTTAAAGGCATTGTTGACTGAAGCTCCTATCTTAGTACAACCAGAACTGGGTAAAGAGTTTGTGACTTATAGTGATGCTTCCTTGAATGGACTAGGTTGTGTACTTATGCAGGAAGGAAAGGTAATTATTTATGCCTCTAAACAGCTAAAGCCACATGAGAAAATTATCTGACACATGATTTAGAACTAGCTGCCATTGTAATTGCGTTGAAAATTTGGAGGCATCATTTGTATGGTGAAAAATGATGAATATTTACTAATCATAAAAGTTTGAAATACCTAATGACTCAGAAAGATTTGAACTTCAGGCAAAGAAGATGGCTAGAGTTGATTAAAGACTATGAACTAGTGATCGATTATCACCCGGGTAAGGCAAATGTAGTTGCTGATGCTTTGAGTAGAAAATATTTATTTGCATTAAATGCCTTGAACACTAGTTTAACCGTATCAGATGATGGTTCATCTTAGCCGAATTAAGAGCTAAGCCAATGTTTCTTGAAGAAATTTGTGAAGTTCAAAAAGATGACAGTGAGTTGTAAGTTGAAAGAGCTTAGTGTGAGTCGGGTATAGAATCAAATTTTCAAATCAGTTCTGACGATTGTTTAATGTTCAAAAATCAGGTATATGTACCAAAGAATGATGAGCTTATTCGAAAGATCTTAGAGGAAGGACATAGCAGTTCCTTGTCTATTCATCCAGGTAGTACAAAGATGTATTGGTACGTAGGACTGAAGAAAGATATCTCAGAGTTCATTTCTAGATGCTTGATCTGTCAGTAGGTAAAAGCTGAACATCAGGTACCTTCAGGTTTATTGAAGCATGTGTTAGTTCCTTAATGGAAACGGGACCGAGTTGCTATGGATTTCGTAACAGGATTATAGTTGACACTGAGAAAGGAAGATGCAGTATGGGTTGTGATTGATAAGCTAACGAAGTCGGCTAATTTTAGTCCAGTTCATATGGATTATTCACTTGACAAGTTGGCCGAGTTGTATATTTCAGAGATAGTCAGACTACATGGAGTACCGTTATCAATTATCTCAGATAGAGACCTGAGATTTACTTCACGGTTTTGGAAGAAGTTACAGGAAGCTTTGGGCACAAAGTTGAGTTTTAGTACAGCTTTCCATCCTCAGGCCGATGGTCAGTCAGAGAGAGTTATTCAGGTACTTGAGGATATGCTCAGATGTTGTGTCTTAGAATTTCAAGGTAGTTGGGAGAAATATTTGCTGTTGGTAGAGTTTGCCTATAATAACAGTTATCAATCAAGTTTGAAGATGGCACCTTATGAAGCTTTGTATGGAAGTAAATGTCGCACACCTTTGTATTAGACAGAGCTTAAAGAAAATCAGATTTACGGGGTTGACTTAGTTAAAGAAACTGAAGAGGAAGTGAAAGTTATCAGAGATTGCTTGAAAGCAGCTTCATATAGACAAAAGTCTTATGCAAATTTAAAAAGAAAAGAGATTGAGTATCAAGTTGGTGACAAAGTGTTCTTGAACGTATCTCTATGGAAGAAAGTCTTTAGATTTGGCAAGAAAGGCAAAATAAGTCCACGTTTTATTGGGCCATTTGAGGTGACTAAAAGAGTTGGGCCATTAGCATATCAGTTGGCATTGCCGAAAGAGTTAGAGAAAATTCGTGATGTGTTCCATGTAACACCCCAAACCCGGCCTAGACGTTACGGCCAAGTCGGGTGTGTCACATCACGTATACCTAACCACGCGACCTAGTTACTAGACTTAGGGTGAATTTAGTAAAGCTATTGTTGAAGTTTTTAAGAGAAATTCCCGATTAAACATATTGGTGTTCATTTAATTAAGATCCACTTTGTTACTCCTTTGCCTCGTGAGACGGGTTTTGAAAATGTTGGTTTAATTTATAGGAAAACTCGCGTAGATGTTTTCAAAGTACTTTAGGTAACGTAAAAGTGAATAATTAAAACCCATAAAAAAAAATTTAGCGGCCTTATTACAAACGCAAATAAAAATAATAATATAGAAAGAAATAAGTAATAAATAAAATAAAGAATCTCATAAAAACCAGTATTCGGTTTCTGTGGCCACTCTAAATCCCTCCCAGCTCCAAGTCCTCTGTCTAGGGCTCACCTGCAAGTATGGAAAGAAGAGCGGTGAGTTTGGTAAACTCAGTGTGTAAAGAATCCCATCCAGAGCCCAAATCAGCTCAGGCCCACTAGGCCTAAGCCCTAATCCAACTCAATATTAACTGGGCCGAAGCCTTTTGTATATCGGTACTGGGCCTTAGCCCCTTTACAGATACAATATCACTAGGCTGAAGCCTTTCATATATCAGTAAACCATATGGCCCAAAGGCCCATTTCAATAATAAATCATGAATGCATGCAAAAACCCCTATCAATCTGTGGGGAAGCTACTCAACCCACCTAACTGCTACTCTCCACTCGTACCAACCAACACACCATGTTGGGAGAATTACTCAACCCACCCAACTGCTACTCTCCACTGGCAGCATAGCTACTTTATTATATAACATGAGGCCTAGCCTCTTTCGGTAACTAGGGCAAAGCCCTTCTTGATAAACTGGGGCAAAGCCCTTTTCGGTAAACTGGGGCATAGCCCTTTAGCACTTCCTCCATTCATATAAATCTCAGCCCTATGCATTAAATGATCATGACATGGCATATAATAAACAGAATCGATAAAGCATGCAAATTAGTCTAATTTAACCCTAGGGGTATAACGTCATTTTACACCTAAGGGTAAAATTGTAAGTTCTCACTTTTTAGGGTATTTTAGTAATTAGTCCACTTATTTCAGGGTTTTATTCCTATTTTAGTCACTAATAACCCTACTTTCGTCACTGTGAATTATTTAACTCGTTTTCATAACTTTTAGTCACTAGGTCCTAAAACCCCTAATAGGCCCTACCGTGTCTTTTTAGCGATTTAAGCCCATTCAGTCCAAAACTTACAATTAATTATTAATGCAACCCATTTTAAGCCTACAGTCTATTAGAATACATCTATCGCTCATTTTTACCCATATGGGCCCGTAAGCCCATTGGGCCTATATTCAGCCCATCGAGGCCCATCTTACCGAAATGCACGAAATTGCGCACTTAGCTCTTTGGTCACTAGCGATCACTGATTGTACCATCTATTGAGTATTCGCATACTTCCAGTTCTACCAACTGTCAACCTTTCAATCACTTTCTCGGTTACTATAGCCTTTGCCAAATCGAACTAAAAAAGGGTTCGATACACACCTGTTTGACGATTCCACTGGTAAGATCTCCCCCAAAACGATCCTACATTCGATTGGAACACGTTAAGATCTAAAACCAATTTGAATACTCACCCCTAACTCAATACACACATTCGGCCACCTTTCAACAATGGCCTCAAACACTTACCTTTGTCGAAGTAGAGACTAGATCTAGATCTAGTCGTTCCCCCTTGTCCAAGCCTTCAACCAAACGTCTCTAGAACATAATAATACCAAAAGAAACCATTTGTTAGTGACTCTTAGAGCCCCATGCCCAAATTGGCAATCTCCCTAGATTTTAGGGACTTCGGCTTTTACTAAATTGCAAAATACTTATAGATCTGAGTCGATAAACACTTACCACTGATTTCTCTTTGGTTTCTACGTAGATCTGATGTGGATCTATCCCCTAAACTCCAGCAGAACCCGAATCTTTGAGATCTAAAGTTTTGGCTAAGAAACCCCAAAGGAATGGCGTTTTCAGCTTTTGACCGGTGTAGAAGGTGACGATTTGAGGCTATAGATTTGGGTGATGTTGTCGACAAGGGTAGGGATTTAATGGATGAAAGAATCGGCCATCACAGATGAAAAGAATGGGGAGAATTCGGATAAAAGAAATCGACAGAAAAAGGCAGTTTTTAGGATTTTGGTTCTTTTGTCAATCAGCTATGGTAGTTTTTAGAAGGTTGGAATTGAAAGAAAAGATGAATAAGGTGGTAAGGAGATTTCAGCTAGAGAATATAGCAAAATGAAAAGAAAAAGAATGGAGAAGAAGGAAGGAAAAGAGAAATCGGCACAGAGAGTATGAAACTTGCGTTTTCAGTAACTAAGTGAAACTAAGGGGAGAATAGAATTAAGGTGGCTAACCCTAACTGTCAGTACAAAAGAAAAGAAAGCTAAGTTGCCCTAATTTTCACTTAAACAATCGGCCCACACACCCCTAAAGCCCTTGCCAAAATTTTACTTAAGTGAGCACATGCCCGGCACATGCCAAAAAATTAAATCAATAGTACGCTTGCCTTGCAACTTGAACCCTGGACCCTTTTTCTCCTTCCCAGGCACCACTTTTTTAGGAACTTAGTGGTGCCTCCTTGCCACTTTACCAAGGCCCTATTTGTGTCATGTTTTACGAATTTTTTCTTAAAAGCCCACTTGACCAGGTCCCCTTTCAGTAAAAATCCAAACTTGATATGTTACCGGGTTTTAATCTAAGCTTGGGCCTTCTAAAGGCCCACTAACACTCTTAAACATATTTCTAGCAATAAAACACCCAAAATTCCAAAATTCCACAAAAAAAAAACCTCAAAAATTCCCGAAAATCAGGGCGTTACATTCCATGTGTGCATGTTGCATCGTTACCGTTCTGATCCGTCTCATGTGATTTCATAGACAGAGGTTGAGATTCAGCCAGATATGACTTATGGTGAATAACAAGTAAAGATTCTAGCTCGAGAGGTCAAGCAACTAAGGAAATAAAGTATTACACTGTGAAAGTATTATGGAATAGGCATGTGGTAGATAAGGCTACATGGAGCCCGAAGAGGCTATGCAAAAACAGTATCCAAACTTTTTCATAGATAAGATTTTCAGGGACGAAAATCCCTAAAGGGGGAGAAATGTAACATCTCAAAATAGGGCCTAAACGGATCAGTGGTTGCGAAACCACGAATCCGAGATAGAAAAATAGAAAAATTTATTTCGATTAATTTTTATAATTTACCGAGTGACTAGATGCATGTGTTAGAATATTGATAGAAAATTTCATGAATTTCATATTTAATTTGCCTATTAGGGCTTAATTGTAAAAGTTGATAAATATGAGCTTTAGATAGGATAGGATTATATTGAAGAGCATGATTGAAGTAGAGGTCCTTAAATGGTAATTATACCATTAGGTTTTCATGGAAAAAATGGACATACATAGGTAAAAATAACCAAAGTTTTAATGAAGGGCATTTTAGTCATTTGGTAATTAAAAGGAATTAAGAGGGAAAATGATGGCAAAATGGTTATCATCTTCTCCATAGGCCCGAAACTTTATGTCTCCATAGCTAGGGCTTTTTTCAAGCTCCCAAGCTCCATAGTAAGTGATTCCAATCCACGTTTTTAATGTTCTTTATGTATTTGGAGTCCTAGTAACTTTATTTAGCTTATTCTAGCAATAATTTAACCTAGGGTTCATATTTGGAAAAATAACCATAGGTGAAATCTGTTTATTTTGATGTTTTATGATAGAATATGAGGTTTTAAATTATGTTAAATAACTTATGGTACTCAGTTTTAAGTGGAGAAATGATAACATGAAAGTTAAAGAGTAAGTGGAGAAGTTAAGTAAAGATTTTGTTAGTTGATGGTATAATATGAGTATAGTTATACTTGGTGAATGTTGTCATTTATTTACTTGTAAACTTACTAAGCATTGTAGCTTACTCTTTTTCCTTTCTCTCTTTTATAGTATAGCCAAGCCAATTCGGGGATTGTACAGACGTCAGAGTTCGTCTCACACTATCAAAGGCTATCTGGGTATTTTGTAATTTGAAATGTTTTGACTTATGGCATGTATAGGGACTTGACTATTTTGTGTGTATGTCCTTATGATACGGTTAAAAAATGGCATGTGAATACTTGATAATGATTAGCTATTGAAATGGCTAATTAAGAACATGTTTTGATGTTATGTGTGCCTAAATGATAGTTTATGCAAAGAAATTATGAAAGAGTAAAAGTTGGCCACGAAATAGTTTTGGAACAATAGCAGTGACGTGAATTTGAAAAATCACTAAAAATTTTAGAAATGGAATTAAATAGTGAATGAGATATATAATTAGAGCTTATTAAGTTTGTTTTCATAGAAAAGAAACAAAGCAAGCAAAGGAAGTCTATATTTTGAGATATTTAAATTTTTGTGAGACTGGTTCAGAGGGATTTTGTGATCCCCTGTTCTAAATTTAGAAATTCACTAAAAATTTTACAAAAACAATTATGAGTCATAATTTATATGTATAGATTCCTTAGTGAGTCTATTATCATTAGTCAGGTCTGCTTGGCTATGAAATTGCGGAACAGTTAACTAATAAACTGTACTAATTGGCCACACCAAAACTCCTAGAAAAATTATGGTAATAAGATATATGAGTCTAGCTTCAGGGAAAATTTACGGATTTAAATTTCGAGTTTCGCAACTCGAGTTATAATTAATTTAGTGACTGTTATGCAGGTGGACAGTTTTATTATGAACAGTAAAATAAATTGTTTTAATTTGTGAAAGTAATTGTAAAATTTTTAACTGTTCCTAGTTTGGTCCCCGAACCGTTCCAATTGCATGTTTAGGGCCTCGAGGGCCCATTTCAGGGATATATTGGATGCATGTGACTGAATTAATTTTAAAAGCAATTTTTTATGCCCTGAACTAGTAAGGTAAGTCTAGTAATGCCTCATGCTCGACTCCGATAACGGTCTCGGGTAAGGGGTGTTACACCTTGATACAAAACGCTAAACTTTTGCTATTTAGCTGATAGTGTGAATGATATCTCCAATGTTCGATGATCCACTAGCTAGCTAGGCAGCACTATAACAAAATGGAATAGAGAGGGGTAAGCATAAAGCTTAGTAAGTCTCTATGCAAACATTTAATACTATAATCATGCATTGAACATTTAAAATGTAGCTTAACTATACCGATAATGCCAAAACGTAAATTCACTTACTCATCCCACACCTTGCCTAATATCCTCAACACAATTTTACGCCCAAAGCTCATCTTATTAACAAATACATTCCTTGCACTTATTTATCACCACAATACTCATAAATTTCATTTGAATGATTCCACAATATACATGTCCATGCAATAAACCATACAAGATAAATTCGCACATAGCCATTCGTAGTGACGTTAATAATAAGGTGGTTTCGCACTTAGCCCACCATCATGAAAAATTTACGGTGGTATCCCACATAGCCCACCTTTATCAATAAATTACAGTGGTTTTGTACTTAGCCCACCTTTATCAATAATTTACGGTGGTTTTGCACTTAACCCACCTTTATCAATATTTTACGATGGTTTCACACTTAGCCCACCTTTATCAATAATCTACGGTGGTTTTTCACTTAGCCCACCTTTATCAATAATTTAGTGTGGTTTTGCACTTAGCCAACCTTTATCAATAATTTTGGATAATAACGCACTTAGCTCACTAATTTCAACTATCATCCGATGGTTTCGCACATAACCCACCTTTATCTATATTTTATGAAAATTTACCCGTACTCTCAATTTTCGCATTTTCATCCAATGACAATAACATTCAATCACATATCATATAAGGCAATTATGAATAGAAGCATTAATAAAAGAGGTATCATTTTCATATAAACTCACCTCAGTATACAAAATGTGGTAACTCGATCTATCTTAATCTACAAGCTTAGCCTTCCCTCGGTCTAAGTTCGGGTCTCGTACTACTTGATCTATATGAATGCAAAATCACTAATTTTAATCACCAATTTAATCTAACCAGTCAAAAGTCATAAATTTGGCAAAATGACCATTTTGCCCCTAGACCTTGGCAAAATGACCATTTTACTCCTAGACTCAGAAATTGATTTTTATTGAATTTCCTTATTAACCAAGCCAAACCAAACTCTTATTACTCTTATAGCTGCCCCAAATTCTCATTATTCATACACTTACTCTTTATTTACAACTTTACAATTAAGTCTAATTTAGGTGTTTTCCATAAACCCCATTTTACAAAAGTTGTTTATTTTACAAATAGGACTCATTTCCTTCCATAAAAATCCAGCAAACCACACTTATGCATTCATGGCGACTCTCTAAATTTTCAACCATTTTGCACAACAGACCCCTCAATAGGTAGCTCATGCCACAAGGGTCTCAAAAATGCAAAAATATTTAAGAGAAGCCTTAGGAATCACTTACTTATGAGTGCTAAATGTTGCTGAAATTTTTGAAGCTTTCAAACCCTCTTTTTTTTTGATAAAATCGGTAAAGAAGAAGAAGAAATGATGCAAAAATGAAGGCTAGGCCATTAGGTATTATTTTATTGATTTTAATCACAAAAATCCTACCAACCCTTTCACCTTTTTCCTTATTTCATGACCCATGGCAGGCCATGCAACCTAAAATGGGCCTAATTACTCATTCAAGACCCCCAATTTTAGATCCATGGCCAATTAACGCCATTTGCTAATAAAATCAAACTTTTTCCCTTTATACAATTTAGCCCTTTATGTGATTAAGCCTTCAATCGTGTAAATTAATTTAATAAAAATTTTATGCGCTCTTATAAAAATACCATAACACAATAAATAATGCTAAAATAATTTTCTCTAATCTTGAGTAAGTGATTCTGAAATCACTATTCCAACTAAGCCTTATTTCGGGCCGTTACAATTTCCCTATTTATCCCATTGAATTTATCAGAATTTCGATGGATACTTCGTAGTACACCTATAGTGTACAAATCCATTAGCTGTCAATTCACATTTACTCATGTTAGAGAGCACACTCCTGAGTCTCATTTCATATAACAGGATTACCAGTCCAGGCTAAATCCCTTGTAATATACGCTCAAAAAGTTTTGTCAAGATTATGAGCCCAGGCTAAATCCTTTCAATGACAAATACTCTTTAAAGCTTTATTCTGAATGACCCATTCCATATCATATACATCGGGAGGACTTATTTTAGGATACCCGTCCGGGCCAAATCCTTTTCACATCCAATGTAATATCCGTTTCTCATTGATCCATCAAATTCATTTTTATTCAACCGGGATTTATTTCCCTCTTTATCAAATGTTATTCACCATTTCATTACTTTTCCATGAATTAAACATTCATATCATATAAACATGCATTTCAAGCATTCCAAGAATCAAATTCAAGTTACACGAACTTACCTCGATAATTTTTCGTGTTTGTTTTCTACTAATCCGATATCTTTTCCTTTCCTCGATCTAACTTTGAATTTGAGTTCTCCGGATCTATATAAATAAATTTAATCAACTTTTCATTTCTCATATTCGTACGAACTCAATTTAAACTTTGGGAAAATTTACCATATTGCCCCTAAACTTTTCATTTATTCCAATTTCATCCTTAGGCTCGGAAAATAAAGTTCATGCAATTTAATCCTCTAACCAAGCTTAGCCGAATTTCTCACATATTATTTACAGCAAATATATTTCGCAAAAATTATAAATTTTCTTTGAATTTCAAAATTTTCAATTTCATCTAAGATTCCTTTCTAAAAGTTGTTTATTTACTAACAACCTTTCATTTTCTACTGTAAACTTTCAATTTCCAGCATATTCATCCATGACATAATTTTCATACTTTACTAACTTTTTAATTTAATCCCCAAAATAGAGAGAGCAAGCTATCCCGATTTCAAAAATATAAAAATTATTACAAACGGAACTGTAACACCCCTAACCCAAAACCGTCATCGGAATCGAGTAAGAGGCATTACCGGACTCATAACAACATTTACAGAAATAACCCGTGATTGGTTGCAGAATCACATACAATTCAGTTCATAATCACCCTTATCAGGGGTTTTCAAACACATTACAGATATTACAGACGATTAGGACTCGAATCCTATCATATCGGACACTTAGAAAATTTTCACTTTCAAAACACCGTCACATGCCCGTGTGACTAATAGCGCGGCCATGTTATTAGACCGTGTGGTCTTCACACTCCTAATTTTGAAAACCGTGGACGAAACTGTCCATTATGCCACGGTCGCTCCACACTACCATTTGGAGGCTGTGTACCCCACACGGTTGAGACACACGGCCGTGTCTCCTGCCCGTGTGGTACATAAAAAAAATTTTTTTAAGGTGCAGGGTAGACACGGTCTAGGGACACGCCCATAGGGTCAGGCCATGTGTCTCCCACGGCCTAGGCACGCCTGTGCCCTTTACCCGTGGAGCATTCTACCAAATCTCACACGGTCATGGCACACGCCCGTGTGCCATGCCATGCAGGCTTTGTTAGGCTATATACCAAGCCTACGCCTCCCTGAAACACAATCGAACAATACCATAGCTAAACCAAACCAATATCAAGAGTAAATACTCAAATTGACTACATTTTTAAACATCAACTTACAATTCCACATGAGTAATATAGCTTAGGCATACAAAATAGCCATTTACAACCACAAACATCCTATACATGCCATAAATTTACACTTGGAAACATAAAATATACCAAAAGAAGTTTGATAGTGTGTCGCATGGCTCTAACTTTACGATCCCAATCTAACAAGCTCAATATCTACAGAAGAAGGGAAAAGAAAGGGGTAAGCTACAATAGCTTAGTAAGTCATATGAAATTCAAGTAATAGAACAATTCCTTATATCATTTGCTTTAACATCTTAAATGTTATCACATATAAATGTACAATCAACTTACTCTTTGTGCACATCCCACATACCAATCATGAATATACTTAGCTATAACATTCTCAGTATACCATACAATTTTTAGTTCACCTGTACAATCACATCATCACAATACAGTTAATCTAATCCCATTGAGCGATTTTGGAATATGAACAGATATACAAAGGTTAGCACATAGTGCCGTATAGACATGGTAGAGCCATGAGGTAGCTGAAGCTACTTACAGTAGGGTAGCCGAAGCTACAATCAGTGCGGTAGCCGAAGCTACGAAATAGTGAGGTAGGCGACACTACAATCAGTAACAGTACAAAAGTTAACCACGGGCCTGTTCACACAAGCTGATAGGTGTCTGCAACACATGCAAGACTTCCTATGTAACACCCCAGACCCGGCCCAGACGTTATGGCCATGTCCGGTGTGCTACATCACCTAGACTATGCTACGCCGTCCTATATGCTAAGTCGGATGTTTGAGATTTTTGAAAAGTAATACTTGTTTTTCTTGAAATTCCCGATTTAATTATTATTCAACCTAATTTCTATCTCATTCGTTAATCGTTTCATTTTAGTCTTATTGTCCTCCTTAGTCTTCAGTAAAGTCAGGTTGGTTAATAAAATGTTTGTTTAATTTTGAAAACGGTGTAGGTTTGTGTTTGAAATAAAACGGTAGAGAAATCCCGAATAACAGTTATAGCGGCCTTATTACAACCCATGTCAAAATAAAACCAATAAAAGGTAAATAAATAAATAAATAAAAAACCAACTATGATGAAAGTTCAGTCCTCGTGGCCACTCTGAATCCCTCCCAGCGTCCAAGTCACGATCTAGGGCTCACCTGCAAGGATGGAAAGAAAGGGGTGAGTTTGGGAAAACTCAGTGTGTGCAGAACCCATCCAAAGCCCAAATTGGCTCAAGCCCACTGGGCCTAAACCCTAACCAGTCTCAGTCAGATACTGGGCCGAAGCCCTATTCAGGAAACAGCAATCTGGGCCAAGGCCCTATAACAGATACTGGGCTGAAGCCCTATTCAGATAACAGATTGGCCCATAGGCCCAGAACAGTACAGTACAGTAATACAGTATAAATGCAAACCCAATTGGGGAGACTACTCAACCCACCAACCGCTACACACCACCCGTACCAGCCAACACACCATATGGGGAATAACTCGACCCACCCAGCCCACACACCACAGTCGCAGCATGGCTGCTCAGTTAAACAATATACGAGGCAAAGCCCCTTTCAGAAACAGTACGAGGCATAGCCCCTTTTCAGTAACGTGGCTGTGCCACTCACACTTCCTCCATTATCAAAACCCAACCCATGCAATAGATACATATCATGGCATGCAATAACAGTAACAGTCATGTCAAACAGTACAGTCAATTTTAGCCCTAGGGGTATAACGATAATTTTCTACCTAGGGGCAAAACAGTAATTTCTTACCCTAAGGGTATTTCAGTAATTTTTCTCTCATGTTACAGATTTCATGCTTATTACAGTATTTATTAATCACATAGTTGTCACAGAAGTCCGGTTAACTCAGTTTTTCAGTCTTAGCATTCAAGCCCTAAAACCCCTAATGAGCCCTATTACGTCGATTGGCCCATTAGGCCCATTTAGTCCCAATTTCATAATCAGTTATCTTGTTTTAACTGTTTTCACGCCTACAGTTCATAATATTACCTTTAAACCCATTTTTACTCACATGGACCCAAATCGCCCATTGGGCCCATATTTGGCCCACCGAGGCCCAACTTACCATAATGTCCAAAATTTAGCGGTCAACACGCCTAACAGTGCCGATTCCAAAACTAACCTTCTCCTACTAACTTGAGAATGTTCGCACGCTCACAAGCTCTCGAAATACCGAAACTTCGGCATTTCGGCTTTTCGACTTTTGCCGATTTGCGCATTGAAGGGCGTTCGAAACACACACCTGTTTTGCAGTTTCTCCTACGAGATCTCCTATGCGTTAATCCCTACAATCCAATACTTAATTGATTAGACCATATTCACCCTTAATCTGAATTGAAAACTTACCCAAAGCCTTACTTACACATTCGGCCAACACCTCCAATGGCCTTAATGTTCTTACCTTACCGATTTAGATCCCTTTAGATCTAGATCTTATGTTCCAATGTCTTCAACTCCTTGTTTGATCACCTTCTTCTCTAACTAACACATAAAAAGAACAAAGAAAACACCACTTGATTTACCAAAAGTCCAAAACGACAAAATCCTTAACTTTAGGGACTTTCGGCTTTTCCAAATATGAAATATTGAACAGATCTGAAGTATTAAACACTTACCAACGATTTCCCTTCAGTTTCTATGCAGATCTGATGTAAATCTGACCCTTAATCGTCAGTAGAAACCTTATCTCTGAGATTTGCAATCTCGGCTATCTCCCTACAACTATGGTGATTTCGGCTTTTCAACAAGAGAAGAGGATGGCGTTTTGGGTGTAGATTTTGGGTGATGGTGTCGAAAATGGTGTGATTCAAGGGAGTGTAGTAATCGGCCACAATAGGTGAAAGGAATAGGGGTGATTCGGCTTACAAGAAATCGGCAAGAAAGGAAGCAGTTTTCGGGATTTCTGGCACTTTGAGCAATCGGTTATGGTTGATTTTAAGAGGAATGAAAGCAAAAGAAAGAGTGGATCTGTGCAAGGTGGGTATTCGGCTAGGGAAGAGATCAAAGGGGAAGAAGAAAAATGAAAAAAAAAACAATGGTAGAGGTGGAGAGGAAGAATTCGGCTATGAGCTTTCCATGGAGGCAACTTTTGGCTTTTCTGACAGTAGAACAGAGAAAAATTCCTAAGGTGGCTAACCCTAATTGTCATGACAGAAAAAAAAGAAAATGATATAACCCTAGTAGTCCCTCTAAAGCAATCGGCCCAAGTCTCTAAAGCCCCATTGCCGAAATTCACTTAAGTTAGGCACATGCCCGGCACATGCTTAAAAATTAAAAAGAACTATACGCTTACCTTGTAACTCGAACCCTTGTCCTTGAATATCCACTTAGGCGCCACTTTTCTAGGAGCTTAGTGGCTCCACCTTGCCACTTTACCAAGAGCTCACTTGTGACATATTTTACACGGTTTTTCTTAAAAGCCCACTTAACCAAGTCCCCTTTCACTTGAAAATCCAACTTAATATTTTACCGGGTTTTAACTTAAACTTGGGCCTTCTATAGGCCCACTAACACATGTACATACATTATCAACCTTTAGAACACCAAAATTTTAAAAATTTCACTAAAATTCACAAAACCCGAAAAATCCCGAAAATCAGGGCGTTACAACTCTACCCCCCTTAAAGAAATTTCGGCGTCGAAATTTACCTGATCCAAATAACTGAGGGTATTGTTGACGCATCGCTTCCTCTGGCTCCCAAGTAGCTTCTTCTTTACCATGATTACGCCATAGCACCTTAACTAATGGAACAGACTTCCTCCTTAAGACTTTGACTTCACGATCTAAGATCTCCACAGGTTCCTCCTCGAAGGTCAAATCGGTATTCACTGCAATCTCCTCCACTGGTACAATATGCGATGGGTCTGACCGATACCGTCTCAGCATAGACACATGAAAAACGTCATGAATACGATCCAACTCTGGTGGCAACTCCAACTGATAGGCTACTGGCCCAATCCGCTTGAGAATCCGATAAGGCCCAATAAACCGCAGACTTAGCTTGCCCTTTTTACCGAATCTCAAGATCTTCTTCCACGGCGACACCTTTAGGAAGACCATATCCCCAACAGCGAACTCAATCTCCTTACGCTTAAGGTCAGCATAAGACTTCTGCCGATCAGATGCCTCCTTTAACCGATCTTGAATCAGCTTAACCTTACTTTCAGTATCTGCCACTATCTCTGGTCCAAGAACATTACGTTCCCCTAACTCTGTCCAATAAGTAGGAGTACGACATCTCCGCCCATAAAGTGCCTCATATGGAGCCATCTGAATGCTTGCTTGATAGCTGTTGTTGTATGCAAACTCTGCCAACGGTAAATAATCTTCCCAACTACCACGAAAGTCGATAACACATCCTCTTAACATGTCTTCCAACACTTGAATGACCCTTTCAGACTGACCATCTGTCTGAGGGTGAAATGTAGTACTAAAGTCCAAACGCATACCCAACGCCTCGTGCAGCTTCTTCCAAAATCGAGAAGTAAATCTAGGGTCTCAATCAGAAATTATCGAAACTGGCACCCCATGCAAACGCACTATCTCTGCTACATACAACTTGGCTAACTTCTGAAGTGAGTAATCAGTTCTAATCGGTATAAAATGAGCAGACTTCGTTAATCTATCCACAACTACCCAAACAGAGTCTTTCTTTGAAGGTGTCAAAGGCAATCCACTCACAAAATCCATCGTTACTCTTTCCCATTTCCATTGCGGAATCCTCACTGGCTGCAACAATCCAGAAGGTAACTGGTGTTCAGCTTTAACCTGCTGACACGTCAAACATTTCCTCACGAAATCAGTCACCTCTCGTTTAAGTCCAGGCCACCAATACACCTCTCGCAAATCCCTATACAACTTATTACTGCCAGGGTGCATCGCATAGGCTCCACCATGAGCCTCGCTCAATAACAACTTCCTTAAGTCGGAGTCCTTAGGAATACAAATTCTTCCTCGAAAGCAAAGGACTCCATCAGAATTCAGTCCAAAATCATCACTCTTACCCTCCTTGACTTGCTGAAATAGAGGAGTCAACGAATCATCCTTCCATTGCAACTCTTTAATCTTCTCAGTCCAAGTCGGTCTCACTTGCAGTTCTGCTAGCAAACTCCCATCATCATACAAACTCAAACGAGCGAACATCGCCTTTAACTCAGTAACAGTTCTTCGGCTCAGTGCATCAGCCACTACATTAGCTTTGCTAGGGTGATACTCAATCGAACAATCATAGTCCTTAAGCAACTCTATCCATCTTCGTTGCCTAAGGTTCAACTCTTTCTTAGTTAACAGATACTTGAGACTTTTATGGTCAGTGTATATAATACACTTTTCTCCATAAAGGTAGTGTCTCCAGATTTTCAACGCAAATATCACTGCCGCCAATTCTAAATCATGCGTAGGGTAGTTCGCCTCGTGAGGCTTAAGCTACCGCGAAGCATAAGCAACCACCTTACCCTCTTGCATCAGTACACAACCCAATCCCACATGCGAAGCATCACTATAAACCGTAAAGTCTTTCCCAGATTCTGGCTGAATCAGTACTGGCGCCTCAGTCAACACCTTTTTCAACTTATCAAAAGCTTCTTGCTGTTTCTCAGTCCATACAAATGCTACTCCCTTCCTTGACAATTTCGTCAGTGGTGCCGCGATTAACGAAAATCCCTCAACAAATCTTCTATAATAACCTGCTAGGCCCAGAAAACTGCGAATTTCTGAAACTAATCTTGGAGACTTCCAATCCAGAACTGCCTCAATTTTACGAGGATCTACCCTAATCCCCTCAGCAGAAACAACATGACCTAGAAAAGTCACTTCGCGAAGCCAAAATTCGCACTTGCTAAATTTCGCATACAGTTGCCTTTCCCTCAATACTTGCAGAACGATTCGAAGATGCTTGTCATGCTTCTCCTCTATTTTCGAATACACCAATATATCATCAATAAAGACGACCACGAAACGATCCAAGTACGGCTGAAATACTCGGTTCATTAAATCCATAAAAGCTGCCGGTGCATTCATCAATCCAAAGGGCATAACCAAAAACTCGTAGTGACCATAACGAGTTCTGAATGCGGTCTTATGCACGTCCACCTCCTTTACCCTTAACTGATGGTATCCAGATCGAAGGTCAATTTTGGAAAACACTGAAGCTCCTTTAAGCTGGTCAAATAGATCGTCAATTCTCGGCAAAGGATACTTATTCTTGATCGTCAGTTTGTTCAACTGGCGATAATCAATGCACATACACATCGTCCCATCCTTCTTTTTCACAAACAGCACCGGTGCTCTTCACGGAGACACACTCGGTCTAATGAAACCCCTATCGAGCAACTCTTGAATCTGGGCTTTCAATTCCACTAGCTCCTTTGGTGCCATTCTGTAGGGCGCAATAGACACTGGAGCCGTTCCAGGCAACAGATCGATCCCAAATTCAACTTCGCGATTAGGAGGTAAACCAGGAAGCTCCTCAGGAAAAACGTCTTGAAACTCATTAACAGTTCTCACTGTCTCTACTGTCACCCCTTCGGGTTCAGTTTGACTTATGAATGCCAAGTATGCTTCACAACCTTTACGCATCAATCTTTCAGCCCTTAAGGCAGAGACCACATTAGACAAATAGTCCCTACGTTCGCCAATAATCATCACCTCCTCACCTTCAATTGTTCTCAGTACCATCCTTTTAGCCGTGCAATCCAGCGTTGCCTTGTGCTTGGTTAACCAGTCCATTCCCAAAATCAAATCGAAATCACCAAAAGGTAGCTCCATTAAATCTCCAGTAAAGATCCTACCTTGAGTCTCTAAAGGCACTTCCCTAAATAGTTTGTCTACTGTAACAGAGTGACCTAAAGGACTAACTACTGTGACACCCCTCACAGTCTCCTCAGAATGCACACCCAATAACCTAGAAATCTTACAAGCAACATATGAATGTGTTGAACCCACGTCAATCAAAGCAATGTATGGTATACTAGATATCAAGAACGTACCAGTTATAACATCAGGGGCATCACCCTCCTCGCGGCGACGAGCAGCATACACCAAGGCTGGCTGACGAGCCTCAGCATTACCAATACCCCTTCCAGGTGCTCCACGACCACGTCCATTACCATTGCCTCCTCTACCTTGACCACGGCCCCTTGGCGGTGGCGGTCCTCCTCGCACAGGCTGAGCAACCCTCTGATCAACAGCTTGAGCCTGAGCTGGCTTCTGTGGACAGTCTTTGACTTGATGATCCTTTGACCCACAACGAAAACAAGCTCCAATGCGTTTCCAGCATTCTCCTCGATGAACTCTGCCACAGTCTCCACAAGCTTGCGGTCTAACAACATTCACTGGCACAGCTCGCACTGGTTCCTCCACTCTTGCTTTCTTAAAGTTTCTGCTCGCAGCACTAGTCGATCCAGAATCTCTCTTGAAGCGATTACGATCTCTATCGCGGTTTTGACGCTCATCTCGCTTCACTTCCTCAGCTATCTTAGCCTTCTCCACTAGTGCAGCAAAGTCACGCTCTCTCTGTGGCGCTATCAACACTCTCAGCTCATCTCTGAGGCCATCCTCAAAACGAACACTGCGTTCATATTCCGTGGAAACAATACCGCTAGCATACCGACTTAATCGCAGAAATTCTACCTCATATTCAGCCACAGTCTTACTACCCTGGGTCAGGTTCAGAAATTCCTTCCTTCGTGCGTCCACATAACTAGCCCCAACATATTTCGCCTTGAAAGACTGCTTAAACAATTCCCAGGTTACTCTCTCAGCTGGGGTACCCTCTCTCACGGTGATCCACCATTGATACGCCTCGTCCCTCAGCAACGATACCGCTCCTTTCAGTTTCTGCTCCACTGAGCAATCCAAGCCATCCATAATTCGCTCTGTGGCTTCTAACCAATACTCAGCCACGTTCGGGGCCACTTCAGATATGCCCCTAAAAACTTCCGCTCCATTGGCCCGAAGTCGCTCAGAAATGGACCCCCTATTCACTGGCCCAACATTAGCTCCGGCCACCCTTTCCAGAACTCTTAGCATGGCTTGGGACAGAGCGTCGTCCCCTGCGGCCGGATCGTATGGCCCATTTTCCTCAACCGGTGGTCGTGCCTCTCCTGCTGGCCTATCCTCAGAAGATGATGATCCAGCTTGAGCACTAACTCGGCCTCGTCCACTGCCTCGTCCACGAGTAGCCCTTGTACTCATATCGATTATCTAATTTACAAAGTTTTATGACATTAGCTCAATGTTTCAGTTTTTATTACGGAATATCTTATGAACAGGTAGAATTTCAGAGTTGTTCTCGCGCAACGTAGTCTAATTACTGTCTCAGTTTCCTAGGGTTTAGTTTACCCTACCGTCTCAGTGCTACAGCCTTAATACTACCTCATCCATAGTATTCTATCTAAGGCTCAGTGCTATCTACAGTTTTATTATCAGTACAGTATAGAATTTAAGGCAGAACATACTTACAACTTAGAGCCGGGGATTCAGTGTGCCACTTTCCGGTTTAGTAGTTCGAATACTTTGAGGCCTAAAAAAAAACAATGTTTAAAAACTACAAGTTTGTTTAAAACCAAAAGGAAATTTTCAAAAAATTCGATTTTCCAAAGATACCCTTCTGGACTTTTAGATTTTTGAAACCCCTTTGTTTTTGGACCCGATCCACAGCCGAGTTGTTGCAACTTGGCTCTGATACCACTAAATGTAACACCCCAGACCCGGCCCAGACGTTATGGCCATGTCCGGTGTGCTACATCACCTAGACTATGCTACGCCGTCCTATATGCTAAGTCGGATGTTTGAGATTTTTGAAAAGTAATACTTGTTTTTATTGAAATTCCTGATTTAATTATTATTCAACCTAATTTCTATCTCATTCGTTAATCGTTTCATTTTAGTCTTATTGTCCTCCTTAGTCTTCAGTAAAGTCAGGTTGGTTAATAAAATGTTTGTTTAATTTTGAAAACGGTGTAGGTTTGTGTTTGAAATAAAACGGTAGAGAAATCCCGAATAACAGTTATAGCTGCCTTATTACAACCCATGTCAAAATAAAACCAATAAAAGGTAATTAAATAAATAAAAAAAAACCAACTATGATGAAAGTTCAGTCCTCGTGGCCACTCTGAATCCCTCCCAGCGTCCAAGTCATGATCTAGGGCTCACCTGCAAGGATGGAAAGAAAGGGGTGAGTTTGGGAAAACTCAGTGTGTGCAGAACCCATCCAAAGCCCAAATTGGCTCAAGCCCACTGGGCCTAAACCCTAACCAGTCTCAGTCAGATACTGGGCCGAAGCCCTATTCAGGAAACAGTAATCTGGGCCAAGGCCCTATAACAGATACTGGGCTGAAGCCCTATTCAGATAACAGATTGGCCCATAGGCCCAGAACAGTACAGTACAGTAATACAGTATAAATGCAAACCCAATTGGGGAGACTACTCAACCCACCAACCGCTACACACCACCCGTACCAGCCAACACACCATGTGGGGAATAACTCGACCCACCTAGCCCACACACCACAGTCGCAGCATGGCTGCTCAGTTAAACAGTATACGAGGCAAAGCCCCTTTCAGAAACAGTACGAGGCATAGCCCCTTTTCAGTAACGTGGCTGTGCCACTCACACTTCCTCCATTATCAAAACCCAACCCATGCAATAGATACATATCATGGCATGCAATAACAGTAACAGTCATGTCAAATAGTACAGTCAATTTTAGCCCTAGGGGTATAACGGTAATTTTCTACCTAGGGGCAAAACAGTAATTTCTTACCCTAAGGGTATTTCAGTAATTTTTCTCTCATGTTACAGATTTCATGCTTATTACAGTATTTATTAATCACATAGTTGTCACAGAAGTTCGGTTAACTCAGTTTTTCAGTCTTAGCATTCAAGCCCTAAAACCCCTAATGAGCCCTATTACGTCGATTGGCCCATTAGGCCCATTTAGTCCCAATTTCATAATCAGTTATCTTGTTTTAACTGTTTTCATGCCTACAGTTCATAATATTACCTTTAAACCCATTTTTACTCACATGGACCCAAATCGCCCATTGGGCCCATATTTGGCCCACCGAGGCCCAACTTACCATAATGTCCAAAATTTAGCAGTCAACACGCCTAACAGTGCCGATTCCAAAACTAACCTTCTCCTACTAACTTGAGAATGTTCGCACGCTCACAAGCTCTCGAAATACCTAAACTTCGGCATTTCGGCTTTTCGACTTTTGCCGATTTGCGCATTGAAGGGCGTTCGAAACACACACCTGTTTTGCAGTTTCTCCTATGAGATCTCCTATGCGTTAATCCCTACAATCCAATACTTAATTGATTAGACCATATTCACCCTTAATCTGAATTGAAAACTTACCCAAAGCCTTACTTACACATTCGGCCAACACCTCCAATGGCCTTAATGTTCTTACCTTACCGATTTAGATCCCTTTAGATCTAGATCTTATGTTCCAATGTCTTCAACTCCTTGTTTGATCACCTTCTTCTCTAACTAACACATAAAAAGAACAAAGAAAACACCACTTGATTTACCAAAAGTCCAAAACGACAAAATCCTCAACTTTAGGGACTTTCGGCTTTTCCAAATATGAAATATTGAACAGATCTGAAGTATTAAACACTTACCAATGATTTCCCTTCAGTTTCTATGCAGATCTGATGTAAATCTGACCCTTAATCGTCAGTAGAAACCTTATCTCTGAGATTTGCAATCTCGGCTATCTCCCTACAACTATGGTGATTTCGGCTTTTCAACAAGAGAAGAGGATGGCGTTTTGGGTGTAGATTTTGGGTGATGGTGTCGAAAATGGTGTGATTCAAGGGAGTGTAGTAATCGGCCACAATAGGTGAAAGGAATAGGGGTGATTCGGCTTACAAGAAATCGGCAAGAAAGGAAGCAGTTTTCGGGATTTCTGGCACTTTGAGCAATCGGTTATGGTTGATTTTAAGAGGAATGAAAGCAAAAGAAAGAGTGGATCTGTGCAAGGTGGGTATTCGGCTAGGGAAGAGATCAAAGGGGAAGAAGAAAAATGAAAAAAAAAACAATGGTAGAGGTGGAGAGGAAGAATTCGGCTATGAGCTTTCCATGGAGGCAACTTTTGGCTTTTCTGACAGTAGAACAGAGAAAAATTCCTAAGGTGGCTAACCCTAATTGTCATGACAGAAAAAAAAGAAAATGATATAACCCTAGTAGTCCCTCTAAAGCAATCGGCCCAAGTCTCTAAAGCCCCATTGCCGAAATTCACTTAAGTTAGGCACATGCCCGGCACATGCTTAAAAATTAAAAAGAACTCTACGCTTACCTTGTAACTCGAACCCTTGTCCTTGAATATCCACTTAGGCGCCACTTTTCTAGGAGCTTAGTGGCTCCACCTTGCCACTTTACCAAGAGCTCACTTGTGACATATTTTACACGGTTTTTCTTAAAAGCCCACTTAACCAAGTCCCCTTTCACTTGAAAATCCAACTTAATATTTTACCGGGTTCTAACTTAAACTTGGGCCTTCTATAGGCCCACTAACACATGTACATACATTATCAACCTTTAGAACACCAAAATTTTAAAAATTTCACTAAAATTCACAAAACCCGAAAAATCCCGAAAATCAGGGCGTTACAACTCTACCCCCTTAAAGAAATTTCGGCCTCGAAATTTACCTGATCCAAATAACTGAGGGTATTGTTGACGCATCGCTTCCTCTGGCTCCCAAGTAGCTTCTTCTTTACCATGATTACGCCATAGCACCTTAACTAATGGAACAGACTTCCTCCTTAAGACTTTGACTTCACGATCTAAGATCTCCACAGGTTCCTCCTCGAAGGTCAAATCGGTATTCACTGCAATCTCCTCCACTGGTACAATATGCGATGGGTCCGACCGATACCGTCTCAGCATAGACACATGAAAAACGTCATGAATACGATCCAACTCTGGTGGCAACTCCAACTGATAGGCTACTGGCCCAATCCGCTTGAGAATCCGATAAGGCCCAATAAACCGCGGACTTAGCTTGCCCTTTTTACCGAATCTCAAGATCTTCTTCCACGGCGACACCTTTAGGAAGACCATATCCCCAACAGCGAACTCAATCTCCTTACGCTTAAGGTCAGCATAAGACTTCTGCCGATCAGATGCCTCCTTTAACCGATCTTGAATCAGCTTAACCTTACTTTCAGTATCTGCCACTATCTCTGGTCCAAGAACTTTACGTTCCCCTAACTCTGTCCAATAAGTAGGAGTACGACATCTCCGCCCATAAAGTGCCTCATATGGAGCCATCTGAATGCTTGCTTGATAGCTGTTGTTGTATGCAAACTCTGCCAACGGTAAATAATCTTCCCAACTACCACGAAAGTCGATAACACATCCTCTTAACATGTCTTCCAACACTTGAATGACCCTTTCAGACTGACCATCTGTCTGAGGGTGAAATGTAGTACTAAAGTCCAAACGCGTACCCAACGCCTCGTGCCGCTTCTTCCAAAATCGAAAAGTAAATCTAGGGTCTCAATCAGAAATTATCGAAACTGGCACCCCATGCAAACGCACTATCTCTGCTACATACAACTTGGCTAACTTCTGAAGTGAGTAATCAGTTCTAATCGGTATAAAATGAGCAGACTTCGTTAATCTATCCACAACTACCCAAACAGAGTCTTTCTTTGAAGGTGTCAAAGGCAATCCACTCACAAAATCCATCGTTACTCTTTCCCATTTCCATTGCGGAATCCTCACTGGCTGCAACAATCCAGAAGGTAACTGGTGTTCAGCTTTAACCTGCTGACACGTCAAACATTTCCTCACGAAATCAGTCACCTCTCGTTTAAGTCCAGGCCACCAATACACCTCTCGCAAATCCCTATACAACTTATTACTGCCAGGGTGCATCGCATAGGCTCTACCATGAGCCTCGCTCAATAACAACTTCCTTAAGTCGGAGTCCTTAGGAATACAAATTCTTCCTCGAAAGCAAAGGACTCCATCAGAATTCAGTCCAAAATCATCACTCTTACCCTCCTTGACTTGCTGAAATAGAGGAGTCAACGAATCATCCTTCCATTGCAACTCTTTAATCTTCTCAGTCCAAGTCGGTCTCACTTGCAGTTCTGCTAGCAAACTCCCATCATCATACAAACTCAAACGAGCGAACATCGCCTTTAACTCAGTAACAGTTCTTCGGCTCAGTGCATCAGCCACTACATTAGCTTTGCCAGGGTGATACTCAATCGAACAATCATAGTCCTTAAGCAACTCTATCCATCTTCGTTGCCTAAGGTTCAACTCTTTCTGAGTTAACAGATACTTGAGACTTTTATGGTCAGTGTATATAATACACTTTTCTCCATAAAGGTAGTGTCTCCAGATTTTCAACGCAAATATCACTGCCGCCAATTCTAAATCATGCGTAGGGTAGTTCGCCTCGTGAGGCTTAAGCTGCCGCGAAGCATAAGCAACCACCTTACCCTCTTGCATCAGTACACAACCCAATCCCACATGCGAAGCATCACTATAAACCGTAAAGTCTTTCCCAGATTCTGGCTGAATCAGTACTGGCGCCTCAGTCAACACCTTTTTCAACTTCTCAAAAGCTTCTTGCTATTTCTCAGTCCATACAAATGCTACTCCCTTCCTTGACAATTTCGTCAGTGGTGCCGCGATTAACGAAAATCCCTCAACAAATCTTCTATAATAACCTGCTAGGCCCAGAAAACTGCGAATTTCTGAAACTGATCTTGGAGACTTCCAATCCAGAACTGCCTCAATTTTACGAGGATCTACCCTAATCCCCTCAGCAGAAACAACATGACCTAGAAAAGTCACTTCGCGAAGCCAAAATTCGCACTTGCTAAATTTCGCATACAGCTGCCTTTCCCTCAATACTTGCAGAACGATTCGAAGATGCTTGTCATGCTTCTCCTCTATTTCCGAATACACCAATATATCATCAATAAAGACGACCACGAAACGATCCAAGTACGGCTGAAATACTCGGTTCATTAAATCCATAAAAGCTGCCGGTGCATTCATCAATCCAAAGGGCATAACCAAAAACTCGTAGTGACCATAACGAGTTCTGAATGCGGTCTTATGCACGTCCACCTCCTTTACCCTTAACTGATGGTATCCAGATCGAAGGTCAATTTTGGAAAACACTGAAGCTCCTTTAAGCTGGTCAAATAGATCGTCAATTCTCGGTAAAGGATACTTATTCTTGATCGTCAGTTTGTTCAACTGGCGATAATCAATGCACATACACATCGTCCCATCCTTCTTTTTCACAAACAGCACCGGTGCTCCTCACGGAGACACACTCGGTCTAATGAAACCCCTATCGAGCAACTCTTGAATCTGGGCTTTCAATTCCACTAGCTCCTTTGGTGCCATTCTGTAGGGCGCAATAGACACTGGAGCCGTTCCAGGCAACAGATCGATCCCAAATTCAACTTCGCGATTAGGAGGTAAACCAGGAAGCTCCTCAGGAAAAACGTCTTGAAACTCATTAACAGTCCTCACTGTCTCTACTGTCACCCCTTCGGGTTCAGTTTGACTTATGAATGCCAAGTATGCTTCACAACCTTTACGGATCAATCTTTCAGCCCTTAAGGCAGAGACCACATTAGACAAATAGTCCCTACGTTCGCCAATAATCATCACCTCCTCACCTTCAATTGTTCTCAGTACCATCCTTTTGGCCGCGCAATCCAGCGTTGCCTTGTACTTGGTTAACCAGTCCATACCCAAAATCAAATCGAAATCACCAAAAGGTAGCTCCATTAAATCTCCAGTAAAGATCCTACCTTGAGTCTCTAAAGGCACTTCCCTAAATAGTTTGTCTACTGTAACAGAGTGACCTAAAGGACTAACTACTGTGACACCCCTCACAGTCTCTTCAGAATACACACCCAATAACCCAGAAATCTTACAAGCAACATATGAATGTGTTGAACCCACGTCAATCAAAGCAATGTATGGTATACTAGATATCAAGAACGTACCAGTTATAACATCAGGGGCATCACCCTCCTCGCGGCGACGAGCAGCATACACCAAGGCTGGCTGACGAGCCTCAGCATTACCAATACCCCTTCCAGGTGCTCCACGACCACGTCCATTACCATTGCCTCCTCTACCTTGACCACGGCCCCTTGGCGGTGGCGGTCCTCCTCGCACAGGCTGAGCAACCCTCTGATCAACAGCTTGAGCCTGAGCTGGCTTCTGTGGACAGTCTTTGACTTGATGATCCTTTGACCCACAACGAAAACAAGCTCCAATGCGTTTCCAGCATTCTCCTCGATGAACTCTGCCACAGTCTCCACAAGCTTGCGGTCTAACAACATTCACTGGCACAGCTCGCACTGGTTCCTCCACTCTTGCTTTCTTAAAGTTTCTGCTCGCAGCACTAGTCGATCCAGAATCTCTCTTGAAGCGATTACGATCTCTATCGCGGTTTTGACGCTCATCTCGCTTCACTTCCTCAGCTATCTTAGCCTTCTCCACTAGTGCAGCAAAGTCACGCTCTCTCTGTGGCGCTATCAACACTCTCAGCTCATCTCTGAGGCCATCCTCAAAACGAACACTGCGTTCATATTCCGTGGAAACAATACCGCTAGCATACCGACTTAATCGCAGAAATTCTACCTCATATTCAGCCACAGTCTTACTACCCTGGGTCAGGTTCAGAAATTCCTTCCTTCGTGCGTCCACATAACTAGCCCCAACATATTTCGCCTTGAAAGACTGCTTAAACAATTCCCAGGTTACTCTCTCAGCTGGGGTACCCTCTCTCACGGTGATCCACCATTGATACGCCTCGTCCCTCAGCAACGATACCGCTCCTTTCAGTTTCTGCTCCACTGAGCAATCCAAGTCATCCATAATTCGCTCTGTGGCTTCTAACCAATACTCAGCCACGTTCGGGGCCACTCCAGATATGCCCCTAAAAACTTCCGCTCCATTGGCCCGAAGTCGCTCAGAAATGGACCCCCTATTCACTGGCCCAACATTAGCTCCGGCCACCCTTTCCAGAACTCTTAGCATGGCTTGGGACAGAGCGTCGTCCCCTGCGGCCCGATCGTATGGCCCATTTTCCTCAACCGGTGGTCGTGCCTCTCCTGCTGGCCTATCCTCAGAAGACGATGATCTAGCTTGAGCACTAACTCGGCCTCGTCCACTGCCTCGTCCACGAGTAGCCCTTGTACTCATATCGATTATCTAATTTACAAAGTTTTATGACATTAGCTCAATGTTTTAGTTTTTATTACGGAATATCTTATGAACAGGTAGAATTTCAGAGTTGTTCTCGCGCAACGTAGTCTAATTACTGTCTCAGTTTCCTAGGGTTTAGTTTACCCTACCGTCTCAGTGCTACAGCCTTAATACTACCTCATCCATAGTATTCTATCTAAGGCTCAGTGCTATCTACAGTTTTATTATCAGTACAGTACAGAATTTAAGGCAGAACATACTTACAACTTAGAGCCGGGGATTCAGTGTGCCACTTTCCGGTTTAGTAGTTCAAATACTTTGAGGCCTAAAAAAAAACAATGTTTAAAAACTACAAGTTTGTTTAAAACCAAAAGGAAATTTTCAAAAAATTCGATTTTCCAAAGATACCCTTCTGGACTTTTAGATTTTTGAAACCCCTTTGTTTTTGGACCCGATCCACAGCCGAGTTGTTGCAACTTGGCTCTGATACCACTAAATGTAACACCCCAGACCCGGCCCAGACGTTATGGCCATGTCCGGTGTGCTACATCACCTAGACTATGCTACGCCGTCCTATATGCTAAGTCGGATGTTTGAGATTTTTGAAAAGTAATACTTGTTTTTCTTGAAATTCCTGATTTAATTATTATTCAACCTAATTTCTATCTCATTCGTTAATCGTTTCATTTTAGTCTTATTGTCCTCCTTAGTCTTCAGTAAAGTCAGGTTGGTTAATAAAATGTTTGTTTAATTTTGAAAACGGTGTAGGTTTGTGTTTGAAATAAAACGGTAGAGAAATCCCGAATAACAGTTATAGCTGCCTTATTACAACTCATGTCAAAATAAAACCAATAAAAGGTAATTAAATAAATAAAAAAAAAACCAACTATGATGAAAGTTCAGTCCTCGTGGCCACTCTGAATCCCTCCCAGCGTCCAAGTCATGATCTAGGGCTCACCTGCAAGGATGGAAAGAAAGGGGTGAGTTTGGGAAAACTCAGTGTGTGCAGAACCCATCCAAAGCCCAAATTGGCTCAAGCCCACTGGGCCTAAACCCTAACCAGTCTCAGTCAGATACTGGGCCGAAGCCCTATTCAGGAAACAGTAATCTGGGCCAAGGCCCTATAACAGATACTGGGCTGAAGCCCTATTCAGATAACAGATTGGCCCATAGGCCCAGAACAGTACAGTACAGTAATACAGTATAAATGCAAACCCAATTGGGGAGACTACTCAACCCACCAACCGCTACACACCACCCGTACCAGCCAACACACCATGTGGGGAATAACTCGACCCACCCAGCCCACACACCACAGTCGCAGCATGGCTGCTCAGTTAAACAGTATACGAGGCAAAGCCCCTTTCAGAAACAGTACGAGGCATAGCCCCTTTTCAGTAACGTGGCTGTGCCACTCACACTTCCTCCATTATCAAAACCCAACCCATGCAATAGATACATATCATGGCATGCAATAACAGTAACAGTCATGTCAAACAGTACAGTCAATTTTAGCCCTAGGGGTATAACGGTAATTTTCTACCTAGGGGCAAAACAGTAATTTCTTACCATAAGGGTATTTCAGTAATTTTTCTCTCATGTTACAGATTTCATGCTTATTACAGTATTTATTAATCACATAGTTGTCACAGAAGTCCGGTTAACTCAGTTTTTCAGTCTTAGCATTCAAGCCCTAAAACCCCTAATGAGCCCTATTACGTCGATTGGCCCATTAGGCCCATTTAGTCCCAATTTCATAATCAGTTATCTTGTTTTAACTGTTTTCACGCCTACAGTTCATAATATTACCTTTAAACCCATTTTTACTCACATGGACCCAAATCGCCCATTGGGCCCATATTTGGCCCACCGAGGCCCAACTTACCATAATGTCCAAAATTTAGCGGTCAACACGCCTAACAGTGCCGATTCCAAAACTAACCTTCTCCTACTAACTTGAGAATGTTCGCACGCTCACAAGCTCTCGAAATACCGAAACTTCGGCATTTCGGCTTTTCGACTTTTGCCGATTTGCGCATTGAAGGGCGTTCGAAACACACACCTGTTTTGCAGTTTCTCCTACGAGATCTCCTATGCGTTAATCCCTACAATCCAATACTTAATTGATTAGACCATATTCACCCTTAATCTGAATTGAAAACTTACCCAAAGCCTTACTTACACATTCGGCCAACACCTCCAATGGCCTTAATGTTCTTACCTTGCCGATTTAGATCCCTTTAGATCTAGATCTGATGTTCCAATGTCTTCAACTCCTTGTTTGATCACCTTCTTCTCTAACTAACACACAAAAAAAACAAAGAAAACACCACTTGATTTACCAAAAGTCCAAAACGACAAAATCCTTAACTTTAGGGACTTTCGGCTTTTCCAAATATGAAATATTGAACAGATCTGAAGTATTAAACACTTACCAACGATTTCCCTTCAGTTTCTATGCAGATCTGATGTAAATCTGACCCTTAATCGTCAGTAGAAACCTTATCTCTGAGATTTGCAATCTCGGCTATCTCCCTACAACTATGGTGATTTCGGCTTTTCAACAAGAGAAGAGGATGGCGTTTTGGGTGTAAATTTTGGGTGATGGTGTCGAAAATGGTGTGATTCAAGGGAGTGTAGTAATCGGCCACAATAGGTGAAAGGAATAGGGGTGATTCGGCTTACAAGAAATCGGCAAGAAAGGAAGCAGTTTTCGGGATTTCTGGCACTTTGAGCAATCGGTTATGGTTGATTTTAAGAGGAATGAAAGCAAAAGAAAGAGTGGATCTGTGCAAGGTGGGTATTCGGCTAGGGAAGAGATCAAAGGGGAAGAAGAAAAATGAAAAAAAAAAACAATGGTAGAGGTGGAGAGGAAGAATTCGGCTATGAGCTTTCCATGGAGGCAACTTTTGGCTTTTCTGACAGTAGAACAGAGAAAAATTCCTAAGGTGGCTAACCCTAATTGTCATGACAGAAAAAAAAGAAAATGATATAACCCTAGTAGTCCCTCTAAAGCAATCGGCCCAAGTCTCTAAAGCCCCATTGCCGAAATTCACTTAAGTTAGGCACATGCCCGGCACATGCTTAAAAATTAAAAAGAACTATACGCTTACCTTGTAACTCGAACCCTTGTCCTTGAATATCCACTTAGGCGCCACTTTTCTAGGAGCTTAGTGGCTCCACCTTGCCACTTTACCAAGAGCTCACTTGTGACATATTTTACACGGTTTTTCTTAAAAGCCCACTTAACCAAGTCCCCTTTCACTTGAAAATCCAACTTAATATTTTACCGGGTTTTAACTTAAACTTGGGCCTTCTATAGGCCCACTAACACATGTACATACATTATCAACCTTTAGAACACCAAAATTTTAAAAATTTCACTAAAATTCACAAAACCCGAAAAATCCCGAAAATCAGGGCGTTACATCCTAGCACCCAGGTAACTATAACAGTCAGAACAGTGGGCCTCAAGTAACATGTCACCTATATCTATGTCTATTCCTACTTGCTCAATCGGGATTTATAGACAATACATAAATCAGTAGTTTCAAAAGCACATACAATGATCAATCGGAATTTACAGTCAATACAACTTTCCATATATTCAGTAGTAGTTTCCAATATTCAATCACCTCACAAAGCAATTACCAATGTATCATCATAGAAGCAGATATTTAAACAGAACTAGTCGAATTCGCTAGAATTACATATAACTTACTTGAATTGCCTAAAAGGACTAATTTTTGAAATTAGTCAAGGACTTTCTCTTTTCCCCAATCTCGGCCCCTATCAAACCGTACTTGATCTAAATTAACACATATAGCACAGATATCAATTATCTATTTCAATACAGTCAGAGTTCATATTTGGGGCAAATTTCCAAATTTACCCCTCATCTTTTCAATAATTACTATTTAGTCCATTGGACCTAAAAAAAAACTCCTTTTCTTTAGTCCATGGGCTTATATAACCCATTTTCACAATTATAACACTCAAATACTCAATTTTTCACACACTTAGGAACAAATTGTAATTTCTACAAATTAGTCCCTATTTAGGTACTTTCATTCAATTTCTTCCATTAAAACATGTAAATAACACTTAAAACTTTCATTATCTACCATTAGTCACCCAAGCACACTCTTATCATAAATGGGTAATTTTTAAAACTCTTATTTCTCTACAGATAAATGGTAGAATCATGAAATCCAAGCTCAAATGAACTTAAAAATACAAAAATAATTGAAAATGGGACTAAATTGCACTTACATGAAAGCTTGAAAAAATCAAAAACCCTTGGCTATGGAGATAGGAAATTTCGGCGGCACATATGGGTTCATGGAGAAGATGAAGACTTTATTTTAATGAGTTTTGTCTTTAAGCACTAATGACCATTTTGCCCCCATGCCATTTCTTAAGATATTTTCTCATGTAAGGCTATTTTAGTCCAAAGCACTAATAAATGGCCTAATTGCACCATAAATACTTTCTATTTCATAAAACATTTCAATCAAGTCATTTAATCATGTACAATGCATATTTTTCTCCTATTGCAATTTAGTCCCTAACTCACAATTAATCACCAAAATAGTAAAATTTCCAAACAGTATGTAATATCCCGAAAATTTCTATCATTGATATAGTAAAATAAAGAAATAAAGAAATAAAAAGAGAAATTTTGAGCTATATCAACAAAATCTATGTAAGAAGTGATTATGATGTATTAATCCAAGAAAGGACTAAATTGTAAAAGTGAGAAAATTTTTGTGGCCCAAGAGTAAATACTTAAAATTTAAGGGGTTAAAGTGTAAATATGGAAAAGTTGAAGGACCAATAGTGCAAATATTTTAAGGGTAGAATAATCTAGAAACTAAGGAAATTTGATGAATTAGGACTAAATTGAATAGGTGAAGAATTATAAGGGACTAAATTGTAATTTTACCAAATTAAGTGATGACTTAAGGATGGAATTTTAAAAGATCATAAAGGGTAAAATGGTCAATTGGAAGAGAGAGAAATCTAGAAAGTAATGATTACATTGATGATATTTTATAATTATATAATTAAATAATTATTATTTTATTACTATTTAATAAGATATTTTATTATTTTATTATTTTATTTAGTCTATATATATGTGTATGTGTGAAAAAAAAAGGAGAAAACCACCTCCCCTTTTCCATGCAATTCACGTTAGGAGAGAAGAGGGGAGAAAGAAAGTTTGGCTTTCTTTACAATTTGGTCCTTTCACCGAAAATTCACCATTTTCACCTAGAAATCAAAAGAATTTCCATAGCTACCGGAGGAGAAAAATGTTAAGGAGGCTATGAGGAGTTAGAATATCAAGTTGGATTCAAGAAATAGAAGCTGGAGGAGAGAGAAAGTGAAGTTAAAGTTTGGAAACAATAAAACAAGGTAAGAACATCAAGATTTCCATGTATTTTTAAGTTTAATATTATTGAAAAAGTATGTAAATGATGTTAATGTAGAGTTTTGTTATATATGATTCTATGTTCTTGATATGGTAGCGAAGAGAAAATAAGATAAAGTGATGAGAAATGGTGTAGAGAAAGAAAATAAGGGTGATATAAACTTAATAATTAATATCTTGCACTAAAACAGTTTTGGACAGCAGCAGTAAGCTAAATTTGAAAAATCACCAAAAATGGTAGAAACTGAATTAGAAGTTGAGTAAGATATGGAATTAAAGCTTGTTGAGTCTATTTTCATATAAAAGAAACAGAACAAGTAAATGAATTCTGTACTCTGAGATGTTTATATTTTTGTGAGACTGGTTTAGAATGATTTCGGGATCCTCTGTTTTGACTTTGGAAAATCACCAAAAATTGTATAAAAATAATTAGGGACTTAAGTTTATGTGTTTGAAATCCTTAATGAGTCTATTTTCAATATAAATAAGTGGGAACATCATCCGAGTCCCGTACCAGGAGATAATTAAATTTTAATGAAGAAAGGTAGGAACAGTTATACAGCAGAATAGGGATAACTTTAAAGAATAAAATGTACTTATTGGCTAAACCAAAAATTCTGAAAATTTTATGGTAAGAAGATATGTGAGTCTAGTTTTAGGGAAAATTAACAGATATTAATTTGGATTTCTGTAGCTCAATATATAAATAATTTAGTGACTATGACGCAGGTGGACAGCTTGAATGTTCACATATAAGTAAATAGTGAAATTATTGATAATGTTACTTATAAGCATATTATATAAATTAAGGATGTGGAATGGAGAGGAGGAGGAGGAAAATATGTATGAATATTCAGTTAGCATGACTAATTTGTATGTTTTAAGCCCAAGGATTAAATCGAATAAAAGTAAAACTTTATGGGTAATTTTGTAAAAATGTTAGAAATGATCAAATTACATGAAATGGATTATTTTATTATTTAAATTGAAAATTTTAAATGAAAATTGTTAATTTAGTTCAAGATCGGGGGAAAACATGTTTTAAGGATTAAATTGAAAAGTGTTGAAATTATGGAAAATTTTGATATTTTATAGAATTTATGGGTTGTCATTAATATCTATGATGACAACGGCTGAAAATAAGGATTAAATCGCAAAAATTTATTTTTTTGAGCCTAAGGGTAAAATCGTCATTAATTAAAAGTTTGGGGGCCAAATGGTAATTTTGCCTAGAGCATTAATTGAATGTATTAGAATATGGAATGAATGAAAACAATGGTCAAATTTATTTATAAAGATCCCAACGACTCAAATGCGAGACTTGAACGTGAAAAAGAAAAGATATTGGATTAATGAATTTATAAACACGGACAAGCAACGAGGTAAGTTTGTGTAACTTGAATTCTATTTTTAAACACTTGAAATATGTGGTTATGTGATGAAAATATGATTTGAATGATCAATGCATAATAATTGATGAAATATTGATAATACTCGATATAAAAAGAAAGTAAATCCCGGTTGAATGGAATGGATTTCGATGGTTCATTGGAAAAGGAATTGATGGTAAAAAGGATCTAGCCCGGACGGGTGATCCTATTCTGATGTAGCCCTCCCGAAGAATACAGGAAAAAGGATTAAGCCCGGAAGGGTAATCCTAATATCAGCCCTCCCGAAGAATATATGGGAAATGAGGTTCGAGGGAGTGTGCTGGTGGCTCTCCCGAAGAATATATGTGTATAGGCCCTTCCGAAGAATACATGGGAGCTGAGGTTTGCGGAAGTGTGCCAAGAATTGAGGTTCGCGGGAGAGTGAGGTTCGCGGGAGTGTGCTTACTGAAATGAAATGTGTAAGACCATGGTTGAAAGATACCATGGCAATGAATAAGACCATGGTTGAAAGATACCATGGCAATGAATAAGACCATGGTTGAAAGATACCATGGCAACACATGCATATGAATTGATGGACCCGGAAGTGTACACTAAAACTGTACTCCTATATGAATTGACGGTTAATGAGATTGTACACCAAGAGTGTACTATTGGATATCCATCGAAATTTCGAGAAATTCAACGGGATAAATATAGAAGATGGTAAACACATAGCTAAAAAGGGTAAATGTGAATTGATGGATTACGGATTTGCATATTTTAAGTATACTATATGATTTTAACTATCGATATTCTGATAAATTCAGTAGATAAGAATCCTGACCAGAAAAGGAAATATGTATATAAAAAGATTTGTACATATATTCCTGAAGTACATGAAAAAAAAAATGACAGTGATACTGGATATATGGAAATATAAGATGATGATATTTGTACATGGAATTTATTGATGAATATATGCATCCATGATTATAGATTCGTATACTTTAATAATATTAATTGTATGACGATGAAATTTCGAATGACTTAATGAATAAAGCCCTGACATGGAAATAATTTGAGCACGAAACAATAATCATGAAATTCAACTTGAAATACAAGAAAACGATATTTATTCGATATTTTAAAAATATGACATGGAAAATACATGTATATGAAACTTACTTGATAATTATGCATGTTCAAGATTATAAATTGTCCCGGAATAAATATATACAAAATTCATGAAAACAATGATACAAGAAATTTTGGTGTAATGAATGATTTATGTTTTGAAGAAATGGCAAGAGAATAATATGTATCATATTATATGAATATGTGGCTATCTTTAATATGCTGATACATGAAAATTGGGTAAGCCGTAATAAGTAATAATCTCAAGTATGATATGTTGTTACAATGAGTTTATCGATTCTAAAATTATATGAAATATATTCAAGTATACTAATGACTGTTGTTGTTGACGCTTAGACAAGTGCCAAGCTATCGGTTAAATGGTAATATGTTTATTATTTGATACGTCAAATGGGAAAATGATCAAATGAAAATATACATGTGTTTATGGAAGAGTGGTAAAATTTAAGTTGTATAATTTCTTATAAAATGAGTTATCATTTGATAAAAAAAAAAAAAAAGGTTCTATAAACTCCGGTAATACCTCGTGACCCTATTCTAATGATGGATACGGGTTGGGGTGTTACACAGTATTTTTGCACCAGTATTCAATCAAACAGGCATCATAAAAAATTTACATAATTAAAATTTTCACTTCGGATTTGTGGTTACGAAACCACTATTCCGTTTAGCCCCTATTTCGGGCTGTCACAGGGGCATAAAAACTTGCCAACTTATGCCAAGAAAGTTTCTTCTCTCTCTCCTAGGGTTTCCATCAAATTTTGGGGATGAAGATGAGAAAATAAAATGATATTTCCATGTAATTAAATTATCATCTTTTAATTTTCTTTAATTCTAATTTAGTCCTTTTCTTTTTTTTCAAATCTCATGGATGAATCACCCTAGATATTTTCCCATCTTTTGATTGATGGTCTAATTACCATATAAGGACCTCTAATTTTGAATTTCATAGCTATTTGATCCTTTTAGCTTCTAGCCCTTAAATTTTACATTTTATGCAATTAGGTCCTTTCTCCAATTAACCACTTGATCGATAAAATTTTCCTATCAAAATTTTCATACGACTTTACTATCATATCACAAATCATGTAATAATATTAAATTATATTTTCTTTCTAACTTGGATTTTTGGTTACGAAACCACTGTTCCTGTATCACTAATATTTAGGCCATTATAGCTCTCTCCCTTAAGGATTTTAGTCCTAAAAAATCATACAAGTAAAGAGGTTCGGGTATTGTTTCATCATTGCCTCCTCTGATTCCCATGTGGCCTCTTCAATCCCATATTTTTGCCATAGAACTTTCACTAGATTTATCTTTTCATTTCTGAGCTCCTTTGTCTCTCATGCTAAAATCTTGACCGGGTCTTCATTGTAAGTCGTATTGGGCTGGATTTCAACTTCTGTCGGAGAAATAACATGTGATGGATCCAATTAATACTACCATAACATGGACCCATGAAATACATTATGAATTTTCTCAAGTTCTGGTGGCAACACTAGTCGATATGCCACAAGTCCAATTCTTTCAGTAATCTCATATGGCCCGATGTACCGTGGGCTCAATTTACCTTTAAGACCAAGCTAGAGAACTTTCTTCCAAGGTGAAACTTTCAAAAATACTCTATCGCCAACCTAAGATTCAACCTCTTTTCGTTTAAGATTGGCATAGGATTTTCGACGGCCTGAGGCTGCTTTTAAGCTATCCCGAATTACTTTTACCTTTTCTTTAGTTTCACGAATCAAGTCAACTCCATGTATCTTTTTCTACTGAGCTCTATCTAGTATAATGGAGTTCTACATTTACAACCATATAAAGCCTTATACGGAGCCATTTTAATACTAGACTGATAGTTATTATTATATGCAAACACAATCAAAGGTAAGTACTTTTCCCAATTACCTTTAAACTCTAATACACAATATTTGAGCATATCCTATAATACCTGAATTACACGTTTAGATTGGCCATCAGTCTCAGGATGAAAGGCAGTACTGAAATACAACTGAGTCCCCAGAGCTTCTTGTAATTTGTCCTAGAAATGAGACGTAAACCGGGGATCTCTACCGAGATAATCGAAACTGGCACTCCATGTAGTCTAACAATCTCATATGTATATAATTAAGCTAGTTTTTCTAAAGAATAGTCCATACGTCCTGGAATAAAGTGTGTCGATTTTGTTAATCGATCGACAACTACCCAGATAGCATATTTCTTCTTCAGAGACAACGGTAATCCCGATACAAAGTCCATAGTGACTCTTTCCCATTTCCACTACGGTATCGTGATCGACTGTAATAATCTTGAAGGCACCTGATGTTCAGCTTTGACTTGCTGACATATCAAACATCTTGATACATATTCAGAGATGTTGCATTTCATGCCAGCCACCAGTACATCTTTTTTCCATCATTATACATTTTATTGCTTCCTGGATGTGCTAACATAGTACCACTATGTGCCTCGTGTAAAATCTTCTGTATAAGCTCTATATTCTTCAGTACACATATTCTGTCTTTGAACAAAAAACAACCATCAGTTTTGATCTGAAACTTTGAGTCAGGAACTGATTCACACTGTACCCGTTTAGCTTGTAGTTTTTCATCATCTTACTAGGCTTCACTAATTTGCTGTAAAAACATCAGCCTGGCTTTTAATTCAGCTATAAGTATACCATCATCAGACAATGATAACAGGGTATTTATAGCTCATAAAGCAAATAGAGATTTTTGACTTAAAGCATCAGTAACAACATTAGCCTTACCCGGATGATAAGCAATAACCAGATCATAATCTTTAATTAACTCAAGCCACCTACACTGTCTCAAATTTAAATCTTTCTGTGTCATCAAAGATTTCAGACTTTTGTGATTACTATAAATATGACACTTTTCACCATACAAGTAATGCCACCATATTTTCAGTGCAAACACAATGGCTGCCAATTCAAGATCATGTACCGGGTAATTCCTTTCATGTGGTTTAAGTTGTCTTGAAGCATAGGCTATTACTTTACCTTCTTGCATCAAAACACAACCTAAACCATTTAATGAAGCATTATTATAAATAATAAATTCCTTACCCGATTCAGGCTGTACTACAACAGGTGCTTTCATTAACAAATTGTTTTAATCGATCAAAGCTCTACTAGGATTCATTTGTCCACTCAAACTTTACGTCTTTTTGGAGTAGACAAGTTTTTAGAAAAGCTATCATAGAGAATCCCTATACAAATCTCTAATAACATCCGGCTAATCCCAGAAAACTTCTGACTTTCAATACATTTTTTTGGTGGATTCCAATTAATAATGGCTAAAATTTTACTAAGGTCAACCCTAATACCTTGAGCAGATACAATATGTCCTAAAAAACCCACTTCTCGCAGCCAAAACTCACATTTACTAAATTTACCATATAACTACTTTTTGCTAAGAGTTTGCAATACAATTCTCAGATGCTCAACATGCTCGCTTTCATCTTGGGAATAAACCAAAATATCATCAATAAATACTACCACAAACTTGCCCAAGTACGATCTAAATATCCTGTTCATCAGATCCATAAACATAGCAGCTGCATTCGTAAGCCCAAATGGCATCACAAGGAACTCATAATGCCCATATCTAGTTCTAAAAGTTGTTTTCAGCACATCTGACTCCGTTACCCGTAACTGATAATAAGCCGATTGGAGATCAATATTTAAAAAGACAGTGGAACCTTTCAACTGATGAAACAAATCATCAATTCTAGGCAACGGGTACTTATTTTTTACTGTAACTTTATTAACCTGCTAATAATTAATACATAGTCTCAAGGATCTATCTTTCTTCTTTACAAACAACTTCGGGGCACCCCAAGGCGAGTGGCTTGGTTGAATAAAGCCTCTGTCGGTGAGTTCTTACAACTGTGCTTTTAGCTCTTTTAATTTTGTAAGAGTTATCATTTATGGTGTTATAGAAATTGGAGTAGTTCTCGTAATCAAGTCTATAGAAAATTCCACTTCCCTTTCTGGTGGTAACCCATGTAATTCTTCTAGAAACACATCAGGAAACTCACATACAACTGGTATTGACTGAATCTTTGACTCAAATACCTTGGTATCTAGCACATATGCAAGATAAGCATTATATCCCTTTTTAATATACCTCTGTGCTGTCAATGGTTAAAGTCACATTAGACAATTTTCCTATATGATCAGATTCAACCCAAAGCAACTCACCATTCTAATATTTCAGTATAATATACTTCTGTTTACAATTTACCATTGCATCATGTTGGGTCAGCCAATCCATTCCCAAAATCACATTAAACTCATCAAAAGTCAATAACATCAAGTCAGCCGGAAAACAATAACCCTTTACCTTCAGTGGACAATTTTTACAAAATTTATCCACCATTACACACTAGCCCAAGGGGTTTGAGACTTTAACCACCAATTCAGTGAATTCAACAGATAAATTTTTAACAAACATTTGCTTGAATATGTGGAACCAAGATCAATCAAAGTAGTAATTTTTGTGTCAAGTAAAGAAAATGTACCAGTAATGACATCTGGTGTTGAAGCATATTCTCTAGCACAGATGACATATGTCCTGACAGGTGCTTGTGCTTTAGATCTAACTATGGTATCCTTTGTAACTCCTCAACTGCCACTAACATTTCCAGAAGGTCAAGGTGGTCTACCTCTCGAAATAGGATTGCTTGGCTTTCCAGTCTAATCAACATCTTTTTCAACCCTTTATGGACAATCTCTGAGAAAATGGTCAAAAGAACCACATCTATACCAGGCCCCACTTCTCAATCGACATTCCCCAAAATAAGCTTTATTACTATACTTGCATCTCAGTTTAGGATTACCGACACTACCCACACTAGTTACAGATGGGATAGGAGATATCGGATTAGAACGTTATGAGCCTTGTTCTTTACCAAAATACCCTGTAGCTGAGGAAGAACGATCATGATACTTCTTTGATTTCTTTGAAGTAGAGGATTGCAACCTCCTAATAGATCTTTTACTAAGAACCCGAGCTTCTCTTTCTGCCTATTTCTTTTCTTTACCCAGTTCTTCTACTTTATATGCTCTTTCAGCTAGTACCACAAATTCCTTTAACTCAATAATTCCAATCAACAATTTAATATCTTCATTCGGCCCCTCTTCAAATCTTTTACACATTTCAACTTCCGTCTGAACCCATTCTTAGGCGTACTTACTCAACCGGACAAATTCTCTTTCATAACCCTGTTTGAGCTCAGGAAATTCTTTTTTTTTCTAATCAAGGAATCTCTGACTGATGTACTTCTTTTTAAATTCAATCTGAAAGAATTCCCAAGTAACTTTTTCTTTCGGTACCACAGTGATTTTTATATTCCACGAATGATAAGTTGTATCTTTTAACAGAGACAATGTGCATTTTAGACATTTAGCCGGCATACATGATAATTATTCTAATACCCGGATTGTATTTTCTAACCAGAACACAACTTGTTCTGGATCATCTTCAACTATGGCTAGAAATTCTTCTGCCCCATATTTACGAATTTTGTCTACTAGAGCCTTACCAATTCTAGTAGATTCAGTGCCTGTACCCTCTGGTATCTCGAAAACCAGAGAAGGAGTAGGAGGGGAACTTGCTGTACTACAGGTTTAGTTCTTAGATATTGATCAAACCATTCATTCATTATTTGAAAGAAGGTTGTTTTTGCCTCCTCTCCTTGGCCCTCTGATTCAAGCCTTTTACTACTACTACTACTTACTTCTCTTTGTACTGAAGTCGGAGCATGACTCCCAACTTCCTCGAATTGAGCTTGGTTGGATGATATTACTATAAGAAAAATACATTTAAAATGGTTACGAGATATCACACTATTAAAATTAATATAATGGCATGTATAGCTAATCCTGTACTTGCTACGTTAGTCTGAGAATCGACTAAACCGTAGCTCTGATACCAACAAATGTAACACCCTGAACCTGTAACCATCGTCAAAATAGGGTTATGAGGTATTACTAGAGTTTACAGAATATTTTTCGATAATTCGAGTCATTTACTGTTCACTGTCAGAAATTATCTATAAAGCCCCAAGAGTCACGCCCGTGTTTTAGGCCGTGTGCCTCACATGGCTAAGGTACACGCCCGTGTCTCTACTCGTATGCTCAATTCTGAGCATTCTATTTCTTAAAATCAAGATGTAGAGGACACACGACCTAACAACACGCCCAAGTACCCGGCCGTGTGTGACACACACCCGTATGTCTACCTATGTAGATAGAATAAGGCTATATCCAAGCCTTATTTCTCACCCATTTTCATCCAAAACCTGCACCAAACCATTCCAATTCCATCCAAGCAATTCATATATAATTTCCAACCAATTTCATCATACAATGTGCCACATTTTCACATGCTTATTTGGTGCAAAACTTACCTCACAATCTTATATGTAACATCTATCAATTTAAACCATTTCATCATACATGAAACCCATCATTTACTTTATAAGCATACTTAAAATTTAGTGAACACTAGCCATACCAATGGCTAGCTTTACAACATCCCTTTCAACATCAACATTGGTATTTTTAGCCTATACATGCCATTACTACAAAATAGAGATTTTCATATACCAAAATGTGTGGATTGATAGTGTGACCAAGCTCCAACCTCTCTTTGACCTTTCAAGCTCCCGAGCACTATAAAATAGGAAAAATAAAATAGAGTAAGCACTTAGTGCTAGTAAGTTCATGTAACAGAAATTTAACTCACCATGTATGTCCATTATTTAAATCAAACATACATATATCCAAACAATAGAATATTTCCCTATCATACACAATCTCAATAGTTTGAGTTAGCTCAAGGATGTCATGTAATTTCAACATATAAATGAATGATTGATGAGCTCATCAATTCCATGATTTCTATATATTTGATATTTCCATGTCACTTATAACTTTCCTGACAAAGTCATTTATGTTCCATTTTCCATTGTTTATCCCATTGAATTTATCAGAATTTTGATGGATGCTCAGTAGTACACCTATAGTGTACAAATCCATTAGCCGTCAATTCACATTTACTCATGTTAGAGAGCACACTCTAGAGTCTCATTTCATATAATGAGATTATCAGTTCAGGCTAAATCCCTTGTAATATATGTTCAAAAAGCTTTGTTAGGGTTACCAATCTAGGCTAAATCCTTTCAGTGATTAATACTCTTTAGAGCATTATTCTGGATTACCTACCCGAGCTAAATCCATTCCATATCATATACATCAGGAGGGCTTATTTTAGGATTCCCGTCGGGGCTAAATCCTTTTCACATCACATGTAATATCCCTTTTTCATTAATCCATCAAATTCCTTTTTATTCAACCGGGATTTATTTTCCCTTTTTATCAAATGTTATTCACCATTTCATTACTTTTCCATGAATTAAACATTCATATCATATAAACATGCATTTCAAGCATTCCAATAATCAAATTCAAGTTACACAAACTTACCTCGATGATTGTTCATCTTTGTATTCTACTAATCCAATATCTTTTCCTTTCCTCGATCTAACTTTACTCAATTTACACTTTGGGAAAATTTACCATTTTGCCCCTAAACTTTTCATTTATTCCAATTTCGTCCCTAGGCTCAGAAAATGAAATTCATTCAGTTTAATCCTCTAACCAAGCCTAGCCAGATTTCTCATATATTATTTACAGCACATATATTTCATAAAAATCAAATTTTTTTTAAATTTCACAAAATTTCAATTTAGTCCCTTTTTCACAATTTCATCTAAGATCACTTTGTAAAAGTTGTTTATTTACTTACAACCTTTCATTTTCTAGCATAAAATTTCAATTTCCAGCATATTTATCCATGGAATAATTTCCATATATTACTAACTTTTCAATTTAACCCCCAAAATATAGAGAGCAAGTTATCTTGATTTTAAAATATAAAAATTACTAAAAATGAGACATAGAAACTTGCCAATTTATGGCAAGAAAGTTTCTTCTCTCTCTCCTAGGGTTTACATCAAATTTTGGGGATGAAGATGAGAAAATAAGATGATATTTCCATGTAATTAAATTATCATCTTTTAATTTTCTTAAATTCCAATTTAGTCCTTTTCTTTTTCTCAAATTCCATGGATAAATCACCCTAAATATTTTCCTGTCTTTTTATTGATGGTCTAATTACCATATAAGGACCTCTAATTTTGAATTTCATAGCTATTTGATCCTTTTATCTTCTAGCCCTTAACTTCTACATTTTATGCAATTAGGTCCTTTCTCCAATTCACCCATTGATCGATAAAATTTTCCTATCAAAATTTTCATATGACTTTCCTATCATATCACGAATCATGCAATAATATTAAATTATATGTTCTTCCTAACTCATATTTGTGGTTACGAAACCACTGTTCTGATATCACTAAAATTTAGGCTATTACAGGGGTTCTCTGTGTTTCCCTAGGGCAATGATGGGCAAATCTCATATGAGGTGAGTTTAGGCAAATCCATATTGCAAACATGACAATCATGGAGTGGTTGGGTGGAATTCTATTCGCTTTTATATGCTTATTCTGATATGGCCTTGGTGACATTCTACTACCTTTATGGCATCTGTAAGATGTATTTGTGGCATAATCTGCATGTCACCTTTGAGGCATATTCTGTTTGGCCTTAGTGCCTCATTTGAGATAAATTAATATATCAGGATTCTTCTTAAACTCTTTACTTAATATTTTCTTTATATTTATCTTTGCAATTAATTTTATGGTGTTTATTAAATCCATGAGGAAATAATCTTTTTATGGGTGATTAATGAGTGGACGTGCAAATAATTAACTCTTATGTAGGGCTTCTTATCAGATCAACTTGTTGGGATAGGAAAAACTTAAAACCCTAGGACTGACAACCGTGGGAAGTCATCTAGGTGGGAATAAGCCCAAAAATGGTATTGCCTATCTATGAAGACCTTACCCTGATCTAGTATGGATTGTGAGGTCGAGAAATAAGTAGTTCTTTCCGACTCATTAGTTTAGTGGAAGATTGAAAGATCATGCTATGTTAATAACTAGTTGATTGAATAGAACCAAAATAGGAGTTAGCTATGACCATTGAAACAAGTTAGTTTTCCATTCTTAGAATCGATAAAATGTACAAAATTTTCTCTTCTTTGTTCTTATACATTTTTAATTATTTTTATAAAATATAATTTTTCACCACCTTAGGATTCATCGTAATATAATTTAACTAAATTACTAATTAGATCTGTTAACATAAGAGTTAGAATTAGTTTATTTTCGCCTCTCTTGGGTACGATCCTCTGAGTATTCCAATACTCCGTTGCATAAATCCATAATACAACCTGTAATAGCCCGATTTAGATCCTAATCGAAATGGTGGTTTCGAGACCACAAATTCAAGTCAAAAAAATATTTAAAATTTATTTTTTGCGTTTATTTTGTGTGAATTTATATCTGTAAAAATTTCGTGATTTAATTTTGTTATTTAGGTGTCCGATTTAATAAAAGGACTTAATCGTGTAAATTGGAAATTAGCTAGTTTAAAGTACAAGGATCGAATTGGTAGTGGCTTTCTAAATGGAGGTAGTTATGTTGCAATTAATCCTTTGGGTTTAGTGATGGCAGAATGTGCCCTTAATGCATAAGTTTGGTCATTAAATTTAAAAGGGTAAAATAGGAAAACAAATCATAATAATATGTTTGTTTATATAATATATTATAAGATATAATAATATTAATGCTCATAAAAACACATTCTCCATAGCCGAAACCTTGAAACAAGAAGAAAGAAAAAGAAAACCTAGTTTGGCCTTCTCTCTAGCTTAATCCAAGGTTCATTTTTAGTCGGTTTTTGATAATTTTTACGTTTTTCAAAACATTGCTTCGAGTACTACAAAACCCATGCTTAAATTTTGAACTTTGATGAATATTTTGAGTTAAGCCATTGATGAGAGCTTGTGATTTTTTTTGTTTGATGATGAAATATGAAAGATATGTTTCAGATTAACATATATTGTATAGGAGTTTTTGATGATTTTGAGTAATTGGGATTAAATTACAAAAATAATAATTTGAGGGCTTAAAATGTAAAATAAATGAAATGTATGGATTGAATGAGTACTAGGAATATTTGGCCAAACATGGATATAGGGAGTTTTGCATATTTTGTGTTTTGTACAATATGGACTAAAATGTAAAAATTGTAAATGTCATGGGTAAAATGGTCATTTGCCCATTTGTGTGTTTTTTGGACTAAATTGAATGAAAATATATTTGAATGAGCTTAATTTAAATATGTTTGGATCAAGAACCAAAGAAAACAGATTTGGATCGGGGGAAAAAGAAAGTTGTCGACTAGCCGTCCCGTCCCGTTTTACATCGTCCGATGTAAGTTCATAAGCAAATAGACGTAGTTAAATTTAGTTAAATGCTAAATATACATGCTGAAATGAAAAGTACAAATTATTATACAATATGGCTGAATGTGGGTAGGCTTAAATTCAAAGTTTTTGAATTCGCTTCGACCAAGTTAAGATGTCCGAAAGCCCCATATGAACCTTAGGAATAGTTAGGATACATATGCCATGACATAAGATTTCGGTTTATGTGTGCGAGTGAGACCATGGCATCGACATGTGGTTCTGATATATGTGTGCGAGTAAGACCCTGTCTGGGATAGTGGCATCGATTTGTGGCTACATGTAAGACCACGTTTGGGACATTGGCATTGTATGATAATATGTAATTATCTGAGTGTCCTACCTAATTCCGAATGGTTCATCAGGCAAAGAGAAGTTGTGTTTGAGTGTGTAAATTAGCTAAATGACCAGGTATGAATTAGTTTGATGTTTACTTAAAATAAGGTAAGTGTGTAATTTGATACTTATTACAAATTGGGTGTACTGCAAATGAGGATTATATGTGATCTAGGTATGTGTGTTCAACCTTGTGAATATTATTGGAATGAGTCTTAATTATATTCATGGGGATTTATGTACTCGGTCACCTAATCAATATATGCATATGAAATTATATGGTGACATGTGAGCTTATGTAATTGTGTGTATGTGAATTAGATTTGTAATGACTATTTGACTTTGGAAATTAAATGCTAATATGTTAAATTGGCTAAATAGACATTCGGTCAAGGTGATATTTATAATGAATATATATATGTAATATGAACCTATATGTGATTGGATTTAAATGTATAATGATAATATAATATGGTTCAGTTTAATTAAGTTGATAACATCGTTGAATTATTTATTTGCTTATGGCTTACTAAGCTACAAAAAGCTTACTCTGTGTATATGTGTGTTTTTGTTTTATAGATTTTAGATCAAGTTTCAAGCTCGGGGATCGACAGCAAGTGCATCACACTATCTACTATTTTGGTACCTCATAAGCTAAACTCAAATTATGGCATGTATAGGCTGGCTTTGGAGTTAGTTATTCTGAAAATATATGTATATTGGCCATATAAAAATGGCTTAACTATCTTGCTTGATTTTGGTTTTGGTATAGTTATGGTTTAAGTCTATTTTGGTTGTGATACCGTGTGCTAAGAATAATTATAAATTGTTTTATGTGATGGTACATTATGGTTGTTTTATGTCTTTGTATGTAGCATGATTGAATCTGTCATAAGTATGTTTAGTTACTTTGAAGGTGTCTCATACTAAGATAAAGTGTATATATATGTGAAATTGCTTAATATGCTTTGACTTAATCTCGTATGTTCTTAGATATAATATTTAATGAACTTAGATTTAAGTATTATAATTCGGTGATGAAGGGTAACAAGTATGGAATATGTTCCAGGATTGTTTAGTTAATTGTCTGGCATGTATTCACATGTTAAATGTGACATTAAATTTTGGGTAAAAGCGCACTAGGTGTATACATGTTTTAATAGCATGTACGACCATGTTAAATTGCATCAATGATGCACATGTGATTATTTATTAAATTATGTACTATGATTTCTAGTAAGTTATTTATAAGCGTGAGTAGAGGTTGATATTTGTGATTAAATGGCAGCTTGATGATTTAGTGAATTATGCATGAAATGGTATTAAATTATTATTAAGGTTCGAAAATGATTTAGGTTTAATGGTAAAATGTGTTTAAGCTCGATGACATATGTTGTATTTCTTATACATTGGTTGTTTATTAAATCATAAACATGACTTGCTATAAAGTTTTATTCAGATTTGTTAAATGACTTTAAATGCACACATACTTATGACTGAATGGATGTTCTAAATTATATTAAGACATGAAATACAAAATTCACATTTAATAATATGATAATGATGTATAAACGAATGCCAAGTTGGGTTTTGAAATTTGTTTCATATGTAGTACATCATGTACATATGTAGGGCTTTAAGAAAATTTGATTGACATTTCTTTAACATAGTTGTGGGTTGATATATGTTCTATTTATAAACATACTTATAATTTGTTACATTAAATGCCGATTTATGTTTTAATTATGTGACATTATAAATGTTAAAAAATTTTCTTTTCCTTTTTGTTGGTTTTATATTTGATAATTTTACGAACAATGATGTGTTTAAATTTTGGATTACTAAAATGAAATGCTTATAAGTATGAATCGTGACTTGTTAAGTAATACCTCGTAGCCCTTACCGACGACAGATTCGGGTTAGGGATGTTACACAACCTAACTTGTATACTTGCAAAAACCACCTAATGAATATATTTAGTTGCAGGATTTACACTCTAGACACTAGTACATCCGGTGGTGGTCAACCATACAAGCTGAGAGCCCTTGAGTTTGGACCTTCAATTGATAGAAGCGTTGAAAGATGCCAAGCATGGTTGGCTCATTCTAAATGCTGCAGTAGAAGAAGTATGGCACCAAAATCCACCAGGATATACCGACTAGGTGTCTTGGTGCAATCCCATACTCATTAAGGACTGTCTAGAATAAGGGGTGCAACAAAAGGTGAAAAGCAGCCTCTAATAGATAGAGAGAGAATATGAGACCCTTACTGGAATAACTCACTTGTCTCTTCCCACTTACGATCGTAGAACTTCCTCAGTGACTCCTTTGGTTTTGGTGCCTGTAAACCTTGACCTTCTCTTATGATGTTGTTAGAATTAAGTGTTGAAAACTAATTAAGTGTTGAAAACTAAAGATTTACCTTGAAACTGGGTAATTTCTATAGAGGAAGGATAAACTCTGATGACGAAATTAGAAGAATAGGAAGAAGAAAAAACTAGGAGGAAAGGGACTTAGGGTTCAGACAAAATCTTAAATGACAAGGAATTTGAGGAAGTATGATTTTTTATGTAAGGATTTCATTTCCCTACATCTCAATATAAATAGCGAAATATCCATGAGAAGTTTGGGTTTCAAAATTTGTAATAAATGCTTAAGGTTATCCAATCAGCGCCTGATACTTGTTAACCACGGTAAGGGTTTTTTTTAAACCCCTTGTAGGAATAAGTGCGAGAAATAGTATCCTCCAACTAGTATTTTCAAAGAGGTGTTCGCTAGGTGGTATTCTGGAAGGCAGTCATTACATTCAAAAAGTAAGCCATAGGTTTCCATTTGGATAAATGTGGCTACATCTAAAGGCAAACTTTTCACTACAAATTGCGAATAGATGGATCTGCCAGATAGGCAAATTTGGTTTAAGGTAAGTTTATGAAAGAATAAGACGGCGTTATAGGTTCAAGTAGGAAATAGAGGTGACTACCTCAGTGATAGAATGAGGGTCTAAAAGAAAGAGTGTTACCCTAAGACTGCCTTTGATGCTAGCCATAATGAGAAATCTTGAGGACAATATTTTCTTCAGGGTGGGAAAGTTGTCACACTCGATTTTAATTTTAAATCTAAAAATTAAAGAAGATGTGGGGGTTAATTAAAAGAGAAAGAAAATTTAACGGACTCTATTGGAAAACATAGGAATTTTAGTGGCTGAAGGGTAATTAATTGGATTTCAAGTTTGGTTTGATTAAGTTGAAATCGGTTGGTTCCTTAGTGGGAGACAAAATTATCAATGGTGGATGGTTATTTGAATTGTGGTGACTATGCGGAAAAGGGATATATATATATATATATAGGTGTGAGAATGGTTATTCAGGAAGCAAAAATCCTTTCCTTTTTTGCTAAATTCTCTTACCTTCTATATTACCCTATTTGGTTGCTCTAAAAAAGAAGTTGATGAAAGCTTTGCAAGGGGCGATGATCATGAGGTTCAATTCTGGAAAGTAGAGAATCTGATGAGCCGCTGACTAGGATACAAAAGACTCTAGTAATAGGAGAAACTAAGCTGGCAAGGAGGATAGATAGTAGGTGAGTTTCTGTACTCCACCTTTGGGTGTTTAATTGTTGTTGTGTTGTTTGTATGTCATGCTTTGATGTCTATTTTGAGTTCTATGGCTATATATGATTTTGGTAGATGAGCAAGTCATACATGCATAAGGTTGGTTGAATATACAAAAGTCTACAAGTATGTTTTGTATGATAGAACCATGTATTGATGTGTGGTGTACTCCTAGTTATTATAGTGTATGTAACGTAATATGTGATATGCATGTCTATAAAAATGTGGAGTAAGGAAGGAGTTACTTTAGTGGGCTAGTTGAGGATAAGAAAAATTGGTGTAAAGGAGGAATGGATGGATTGAAAGGGTATTTGAGGAAGTTAGTAACATTGTGAAATGGCTATCCATTAACTCTTCGAAGCAGCATCGTGTAAACAATATACAAGCTCTTCGAAGCAACACCGTGTAAACGTTATACAGACTCTTTGGAGGACACCATGTAAACAGTATATAGGCTATTCAGAGTGACACCTCAAAAGAGGTTTACAGATTCTTCATAATCAAAAGTCCATGGATAACCATGGCATGATCCAGTGGTGAAAAGGTACACTAGACTGTGAATTGAAGTCCTCTATGATAGTAAACAGGGAAAGCCACTCGGCATATAGATGGAATTCACTGCATAATTCGTGTGGCAGAAAGTTAGACATGATAGTTATGGCATGTACGGGAATACAGGTAGGTATGCTAATAAGAGGTCCACCGGAAATGCAACGTAAAGTGGAACATCAGAAACATTGATCGGCTATTTAACATCATAGTAATAATGTGCAAGCGTACACTATCGATGCAAATATAGTAGACAGATATTATAACAGTCTGATTTAAGGCCTAAACGGAATGGTGGTTTCGGGACCACGAATCCGACGTAGAAAAATTTATTCTGATAAATTTTTAAAGTCTATTATGTGGTTGATTGCATAAGTGAAAATTTAGTAAATAATTTCTATCGATAAAGTACCCGATTGAGTAATAGGACTAAATTGCAAAAAAAAATTCAAAATATAAGTTATAGAAGCATTTAGTTTGTAATTGAATTGAATGCATAAATTAGAGGTCCTTATTTAGCAATTAGACCATTTTATGGCATGATGACAAAAATACCCATGGAAGGAAAACTTTTTAAAGAAGGCCATTAAGGGCATTTTGGTCATTTGGGTATTAAAAGAAATAAAAAGGGAAAAATAAGGTCAAAATGTGTCCATCTTCCTCTTGTGCTGGCCGAAACTTGCAAGAACTCCATAGCTAGGGTTTTTCATCTTTTCAAGCTTGATTGTAAGTATCTTCTAGCCCCATTTTTAATATTCTTCGTATTTTTGAAATCCTCATAACTTGACTTAGCTATTTCTACCACTATTTTAGCTAGGGTTCATGTTTAAAAATTTACCCATGTAAGACATGAAAGCATTTTGATGTTTAATGGTAGAAAATGAAAGTTTGATGTGTCGTAAACCACTTTTGCTAGTTGATTTCTCATGAAAATGCATTTAGGGACTAAAATGCAAAAGTTGTAAAACATGAGCATAAGTTGTGAAATATTGAGAAATGTGGGCTGCTATAAGAGAGAAAAGGAGTTGGCTAGGCTTGGGAATGTAGAAAAATAGATACTTTTCATTTTACAAGCCTAGGGACTAAAATGTAAAAATTGACAAAGTTAGGGGTGAAATGGTAAAATTTACCATAGGATGATTTTATGCCAAATTGAGTGGTGTATGTGTTAAACAAGTTAAATTTGGTGTTATAGATCAAGAAAGATGAGAAATCGACCTTGACCGAAGGAAAGGCAAGGTTACAGACTAATTCGTAAAGAATAGCAATTTTTACACCGAGATAAGTTTTATATGTAAATAATGGGTTATTTTATATAATTATGCTTAATTGTCTTAATTATTCAAAATCTGAAATTTTATAATAAATTGTCTAATATGTGTTATGATAAGACCGATAAGTGAAGAAAAGCCCGATTGAACCTTAGGAATCATTTAGGATACGAGTGAGATGCACTAGGAAACCATTGTTTGTGTATGTCATTCTGGGTACTGGTTTACTTCGACTAGTAGTGGCTAGGTAATCCTGCATTTGTTGCGGATACCTATCAGCTTGTGTGAGCAGCACTGAGTAGCTTCGACTATGCCGTCAGCTTGTGTGAGCGGACCCGTGAATAGCTTATTATTGAGCCTTTATGTGATATGTGATAAATGGTAGCCTCGGTTACAAACCATTGGTAGCTTCCGCTACATACCAGTGGTAGCTTCGGCTAGATTATGTGTGGCACTTGTGCCTTTTTCCGTGTATCCTTTAGTATTCCACATGGTTCAACGGTATTTGAATCGATATGATAAAATGTGATTCTATGTGAAAAGATTTGACCGTGTGTTAAGAATGTGTACGTGCAGGTTATGTGTAATATATCATGTGTGCTAAGTGCTTAATGTATGTATTGAATCATGTGGTAAGACCATATGAGTAAGTGATAACCTCAAACTCAATGTGATAATAGGGAAATTCATTTTTATTAGATATGTGTCATTGGTTTTAAATGCTCATTATTTCGCATATAGACTTACTAAGCTTTATAGCTTACCCCTTCTCTTTTCCCTTCCCTTATAGGTTCATCAAGCTAACCTGAGATGCGATGATCAAGTGGGATTCCATCAACAATATCAACAATCACTTGGTATTTTGAAATTGAACTTGGAAATTATGGCATGTATAGGTGGATTAATGTTTTGGTTATAATGTTTTGGTTATATGTCATAGTTCCTTTGTGTCCGTTGTTGTTAGTGATATTTTGGTATTTTGGCCATTTGAAATAAGCTATAAATGGTCAAGTTATATTTTGTTAATGTGATGTATTAGATTAGTGGAAGTTGCTAAGTATATGTCAAATGGGAAGTGGATGTGCATGCTTGATGATGGTAGATAAAAGTTAGTGTGTGAATGGCATAATGTGTATGTTTGGATGAGTTTTCATGCTATGTTGTGTGATGGTAAAATTGGTGGTATTGATTTGTGTTTCAGGGTGACAATTGACTAGGAAAATAGTCTACAATTGTCCACAGGGTAGACACACGGGTGTGTGTTTAGGCTGTATGTGACACACGACCATCCCCATGGGTGTGTTGATATGTCATGTGTCCCCTGCACCTGAATTTATGAAAATTAAATGCCCAGTAGTAAAAACATTGATAGAGACACGACCGTGTGTCTTGGCCGTGTGCTTGACACGGCCTAGCCCACGGGCGTGTGGATTGGTTGTGTGACGAAAATTTCGTGATGACGTCAAAAATAGAATACTCAGGATTTTTCACATGGGCTAAGACACGGGCGTGTGCCTGGCCATGTGAAGGACACACACGAGCGTGTGCTTGGTCATGTGAAAAACTCTATAGGTTCGAATTGAAAAATAATTCCAAAGGGGCTGGGGACATGGGCGTGTGTGACCACATGGTCGTGTCCCTGTCCCACACGGGCGTGTGCCCTATTTCGAGTAAAACTTTTCTAAGTGTCCAAAAGGTTCCGGTTTGGTCCCGGATCTTACCCAACATCTCTTTTGGGCCTCGTAGGCCCATAATAAGAATGTTATGAATAAGAAGGAAAAATTTTTAAATTTTACGTGAAAACTGTGTGCCAAGATCGAATGATTGTGTGAGTGCAAGTACAGTAATGCCTCGTACCCTAATCTGACGACAGACGTGGGTGAGGGGTGTTACAGATATAAGTCTGTCAGATATCAATCCCATGAGGATGGTTGTCTTTTGTCTATCAATGTCAGTGCAATAAATAGATAGAAACGAGATAAATTGTTAGAGTAGTTGTCGAAGCAATAACTTGAAAACTGTAACACCCTTAGCTTGTATCCGTCACCAGAATGGGTTACGAGGTGTTACTAGACTTATACCACAAATTAAAACATTCATTTCTCATAAATTCATCAATTTCCAACAATTAACATTCATATGCATCCATAAAGTCCTAAATACGAGCTCTTAAGGCTCAATCATGCATTTAAAGAGGTTAAGGACTAAATCGATAGCTTATAGAAACCTTATGAAAACAGAGCAAAATTTTACAAAACAAGGGACACACACCCGTGTGGACAGGCCATGTGTCTCACTCGGCTACAAGACACATGTAACACCCCTTACTCTTGTTCAATGCTGGAACAGGGTACAAGGCGTTACCAGACAATAGCACAACCAACCGTACATTATCAAGCCATAAAATTCACTCTAATTTAAAACTTTTTCATATCATATCATTAAGTCCCTAAGATGGGCCTATGAGGCCTAGGTCATGCTTTGGAGGAAATTGAGCACTAAACCGAGAACTTTTAAAACTTTCAGAACATTTAGAAAATTTTTCTTATTTTAGAGAGTCACACGCCTGTGTGGGCAGGCCGTGTGGTCACACACGCCCATGTGGCCTGAGACATGCCTGTGTCCTCCACCTGTGTAACTCTCTGTTTATGACTTTATCATCCATTTAGGGTCACACGGCCAAGTCACACCCCCTGTGCTGGACCGTATGCTCCACACAGCTGAGACACACAGCAGTGTCTGTACCCATGTGGCCAAGAAATTGGCTACCTTCCAAGCATTTTTCTGCCCTATAATACTTGTACTTGAGCATAACTTCAATGACACATTCCATGATACGACAAGGTTACCAAAACATCTATCACATACTTAATAAATCATAGCATTACTCAACCATGAAATGCATCTTCGTAAACTTATAACATAACAAATTTATTAGCCATATAGAATGGCATTATACAACAATAAACTTCGAATATCATAAGTCAATATTCTAGACCAACACATGACAATTTGTACACATGACCAATTTCTCTATACATGCCATAACCTTAAGTATTAAAGTCATCTATACCTAATTTGTAAGATGGATAGTGTGATAGATTCGACGGCTTCCAACCCGAGCTGACCTGAATACATTACAAACACAGAAAATAATGAGGTAAGCATTAAGCTTAGTAAGTACATTTGTAATATTAATGAGTCATTTATTAACTTGCTTTTAGCAAACCTCATGACATGATTTCAAAATGATACCATCATTTTTTTGGTATAATTTCCATTATTCACCTATGTTCATTTCAAGCAGTTTACATGAGTCACAGTCACTAAATTATTTTCATCTGGAGCTATGAAACTCCAAATTTAGAACTTCTAATTTTCCTTGAAACTAGACTCACATATCTTCTTACCATGAAATTTCCAAAATTTTTGGTTCAGCCAATCAATACAGTTTATTCATTAAATTCTCCCATGTTTCACTATCTGATGGTTGCGACCCCTCTTCACTAAAAATTAATTATCTCATCATACAAAATTCAGATAATGTTCTCATTCATTTCTTTCGAAATTAGACTCAATAATAATTAAAGAACATAAATTATATCCCTAAATTATTTTTGTACAATTTTTAATGAATTTCCAAAGTTGGAATAGGGGATTTCTGAAACCATTCAGACCCTATCTCACCAAAATTTAAATATATCATAATATGAAATTCATTTTCTCACACGTTTCTTTTATGTGAAAATAGACTCAATTAGATTTAATTTCATATCTCATTCAGCATCTAATTCAATTTCCACCATTTTTGGTAATTTTTCAAAATTACGTAACTGCTGCTATTTCAAACTGTTTTATTGAAAATTGTACTCTCCCATGTTTTCCTTATATTACTTTCATTTATGCACGCATAACACTAAGCATGTTCGATACTAGCCATTCCAATGTATAATCATCATCATTATTTACAAGTATTTATATTAGCATTTACACCATATCAACCTTACCACAATTTCAATCACATATCAAACACATTGCTCATATTATACATATTTGTATACCTACACTTGTCATCACACTTTTACATGAGCTTCGCTTAAAAATTTTCTTGTTGACCACTTCAGAATGACAATAGATATATGTTGGTTTCACACACAGCCCACCAAATCATAATAAATATCTGGTGGTTTACGCACATAGCTCCACCCTACATATGATCCGGCTCTCGTGTACACATGGTGTACCCTTAGTACCACACATGTGACCTTGCCATTTTATCCTGTAGCTCTCGTGTCCACATGGTGTCCTACACTCGAAACCACACATGTGACCTAGCTATGTATAATATAGCTCTCATGTACACATGATGTACTTGCAGTATCATGCATGTGACCTAGCTATCTTGGAAGCATAACTTTCTTGTACACATGGTGGCCTACACATACTACCACACGTGACCTAGCTATCTCGTCTTGTAGCACTCTTGGACACATGGTGTACACTTAGTACCACCCATGTGACCTAGCTACTTCATCGTATCTCGTAGCTCTCTTGTACACATAGTGGCCTACACTTGGTACCACCTACGTGACCTAGCTACATATCGTTCGTACCTTTCAATTCTGTGGGCTCAACCAGGAATTTCACTTTCCAACATTTCACCAATCATAAATATTATACAATCACATTTCATAATATGTATCAAAATATTATAATACAAATGAGAACAATAAATTATTTACATGCAAACTTACCTTGACATAAAATGGCAATTGGATGAAATTGTAAATTTCCTCGATTTTTCTCTCGTTCTAAGTTCGAACCTCAATTTGCTTCATCTAAAATGTCACATTTGACTAATTAAATTATTTTACTATTCAATTCAATTAAAAAATATATTATGGTAAAATTACATTTTTGCCCCTAAATTTTACCAAAATTACACTTTTGCCCCTACGCTCATAAAATGATTTTCACTCAATCTTTGTGCTTTTTAGGTCTAGGCGAACCATTTTCATAACTATAGCAATCCACAATTTTCATTAAAACATGCTTTATTTCACATTTTATAACTTTTACAATTTAGCCTTTTTTAGACATTTTCACCGAAAACCACCTAGTAAAACTCGTTTCTCTCCTCACTAACAAGCATAATCTACCATTAATCATCAAAATAAACATTTATCCAGCATGGGCAAATTTTTAAACATAAACCCTAGCTCAAAATAATGGTGGAGATAGCTAAACTGAGTTATGAGGATCTTAAAAATGTAACGAGCATTAAAAACGGGGCTTGGGTGCACTTATTATTGAGCTTGTGATAAACCATAATATATACATATTTTTATCCCACATTTGGCACATTTATGGATGATTTATCATTAGATTTATGGAATTTGATGCTCCTAATCCTTTATTTTCATGTTTTAAACCTAGGTGAGCATAGGGAAGTAAAAAGAGCAAGAAACGGGCCAAAAATGGATAAAATGGGCCAAAGTCGGGATTCAATATAGCCCTGGGCTTTCACACATAGATGACCCACACGACCATGTTGATTTAACAGTCTTGAACACGGCCTAAGCCACCTTACACGGGCGTGTCCCTGTCGAGCCCTGCTTCAATTTCACATGGGAAAAAGCTAATTTTTAGGTATTTTGGGCACTCTAAAGTCTATATAAACACCCTAAAGGGGGAAACTAAAGACACATAGAGTAGAAAGCATGGAATTACTCAAAGAATGCCAATTGATCCATCTTAGAAGCAGGATTTCCATCAAGGCTGAAGATCTCCCTTCAATTTCCTTCAGGGGTTTTTGGGTTTCCTTTATGTTTTGTTGTTTTCCCAATTTTGATATGTTTTCCTTTATAATTATGAACTAAATCCCGTAAATACCTAAGGGGGATGACACCTAAGATGGTTCTTGTTATTAATATCTAAATTATATGATAAATACTTTGATTTGTTCTTAATTGTGTTATTAATTCTTGTGTTAATATTTCAGGATATTAACATAAGTTGAATGTGCTTATTTAGTGGAGCAAAAGTCCCTGTTTAAGAGTAGATCCAACACAATTAAGCGGAGTTGATCGCAATCCTAGACATAGGACGACGAAAATCTGTTGAATTAGAGTCAAATCTAATAAGGGAATCCATAGATCGAGTTAATGCAACACTATGGGTTTTAATTAGAAAGAAATTTCAGTTAATCAACCTAGGGTTAGTTGTTCTTAGTCTCGAAAGAGGTATTAACATAAATTAGGGATTTCTCCAGCTCAAGTCAAGTGAATAAATCGTCTAGCTCGGAGTCTAATAATAAGTAAAGTCTAGGTGGATTCTTTCTTGGGTATTGTCTTAATCAATTAGTTTTCCCAAAAGTATTTTCCCCAATTTACTCTCTATCGTGTTCTTAGTTAATTAGTTTGATTTAATTATTTTTAAAACAATTCCCCTTATCTCTAGGCTAAATAATAGAAAGAAAGTTATTACTAGTACTTCTAGTTTTTGTGGGTTTGACATTCCGATCTTGCCACTAAACTATACTACTGTTTGATAGGTGTGCTTGCCTTTATCGTGATAATAGTTAGTTTTTAGGTATGATCATATTACTTTCTCATCACACACACGATTAGACCAATTTTTTGGTGCCGTTTCCGGGGAACTAAGATATTAGGAACACTCGATTTCTATTGCTTTAGCTATTTTTACTTTTATTTACAATTTATTTTTATTTTCAGGTTTTATTTACTAAATCTTTCTTTTTATTCGGCTCTGACAGGTATCTCTTGTTTATGACTAGAAGGAACCCATCAGGACCTTTGCTTTTCGATAGTGATATTGAAGCTACAGTTCGCGAAAACTGAAGAGAAATAAGGCGAAGCTTACAGTACGTACAAGAAGGGTAAGAGGACAAAACTAAGGCTACCGAAGAGATGGAGGCAAATCCAAACAATCCACTACCTCCTGTGGTAGCCGTAGATCCTGTGAATCAAAATCCTACTCCTCGTACTATGTATGACTATGCTAAGCCTAATTTAGCTGGTACTAAATCTAGTATTGTTAGGCCTGCTATTGCTGCAGATAATTTTGAACTAAAACCTAACACCATTCAGATGATTCAATAGTTTGTTCAGTTTGATGGTTTGTAGGATGAGGATCCTAACACACATTTAGTAAACTTTTTGGAATTCTGCGACACTTTAAAGATAAATGGCGTTTTTGATGATGCCATTTGCCTTCGGTTATTTCCCTTTTCTTTGAGGAATAAAGCTAAGCAGTGGTTGAACTCTCTACCACGAGGGTCCATCACTACTTGGGAACAAATGACCGAAAATTTTCTTTTAAAATATTTTCCACCAGCTAAAATGGCAAAGTTGAGGAATGACATATCTTCTTTTGTGCAGATGGATTTAGAGACACTTTAAGATGCATGGGAGAGATACAAGGACTTGTTGAGAAGGTACCCTCACCATGGGTTACCTTTGTGGGTACAGGTTTAGACTTTCTACAACGGTTTGAACCCCTCAATGAGGCAAATGATAGATGCAGCTGCCGGTGGAACCATAAAGAACAAAACACCAGAAAAGGCTTATGAGTTTATAGAGGAGATGTAACTGAATAACTATCAGTGGCAAGTTATGAGGACAAAGCCACAAAAAGCTACCGGTGTTTTCAATATTGATGCAGTCACTGTGCTTTCTAGTCAGGTAGAACTTTTGAATAAAAAGATTGACGGTTTAGTTGGTTCTACGCAAGTACATCCAATGATGAGGTGTGATTCAATTGGAGGAGGGATGCATAACACAGATTATCAACCCTACAATCCTAACACTAAGGAAGAACAAGTCCACTATATGGGTAACAATTCTAGATCCCAAAATATCCTGTATGGTAATACTTATAATGCAAGTTGGAGGAACCACCCCAATTTCTTATGGGGTTGTCAAGGAAATCAAAAGCCACCACCCCCTCCAGGCTTTCAACAACCACCCTAAAACAAGACAAAAAGTTGAACCTTGAAGAGATGCTCACAAAAGTTATCTTAGTGTTAGAAACCCGTTACCAAAACTCCGAGACAACACTCAAAAATCAGCAAGCATCGATTCAAGGGCTCGAAACCTAGATAGAACAACTTGCTAAGCTGATCTTTGAAAGACCACAAGGTGGCTTGCCAAATAACACAAAAACTAACCCAAAGGAGCAAATCCATGCTATTACTATGCTTGATGAAAGAGAGTTAGTTCAGAACGAATCAAAACCGAGGCAAGAAGCTGTGGTAAGTAAAGGTAAGGTTAAGGTAAGTCACAAAGAGCTAATCAATAAAAAACATAAGCCTCGTGTCCCATACCTGAATGTGACAAGGAAAGACTGCACAGATGAACGATTCGGTAAATTCCTTAAGCTTTTAAAAAAATTACATATTAACTTACCGTTTATTGAAGCACTTTTGCAGATGTCAAACGCTGTTAAATTCTTAAAAGAGCTTTTAGCAAACAAATGGAAGTTGGATGAGTCGTCGCAAGTAGAGCTGAATGCAGTTTGCTCAGCTATCCTACAAAACAAGCTACCTAACAAACTGAAAGATCAAGGGAGTTTTACGATTCCTTGTTTAATTGGTAGTTTGAATTTTAAAAAATCCTTAGCTGATTTAGGGGGTAGAATAAACATAATGCCTTATAAAATGTTTAAACAAATAGGTTTTGGGAAACCCAAACAAACTAGGATGAGCATTCAATTGGCTGATAAAACCATTAGATTTTCTAGGGGTATAATTGAATATGTGCTTGTTAAAATTGACAAATTTATATTCCCAATAGACTTTGTTGTTCTAAACATGGATGAGGATAGCAATGTGCCATTAATTTTAGGACGACCCTTTTTAACAACTGCTAGGACTATCATTAATGTGGGCATAGGTGAAGTCACGCTTCGTGTAGGCGATGACACAATTAATCTTTAAGCTCGTAATTTTGTTAAGATGTCTAATGATAGAGATGATATTACGAATTCTCTTAACAAGAATAATCTCACTATCCAACCCTCTTCACAGGACACTCCTAACGAATGCTCAATTGAGCTACGTTCAAGTTCATACAACAATAAGGGAGTAATCCATGAAGAGCATGCTATAGATTGAAGAACTAGACGAATGGTAGAACTATAGCAAAGAGGAACCTAGGACACGTCAAGAAGAACCGAGGCAAATCCATGATGAGCTTACAGATATACCGAGTCAATTTAAGGTTGGAGATAAGGTATTATTAGATAAAACATACCCTAGAATTGTAGAGTTTGAGCTTAATGCAAATGATATACCCCCATTCACGGTAATAAAGGTTTATCCTAATGGTACGATAGAGGTTAATCATCCTAAACACGACACTTTCAAGGTAAATTATACTCAACTAAAACCTTATTTTGACACCAAGACTGATGCAAGAACGAGGTAAAGTCGGGCTTAGACTTTAAACAAGCACTTCTCAGGAGGCAACCTAAGCACTAAAATTTATTTTTCTCTCTTAATTTCAATTCACGGAATCTAACAATCACTAATTGAGACTTTACACGCAGGTTTTTCTAAGCCACACGACCAGGCACACGGGTGTGCCTGAAACTGTGGCCACACCACGGGCAGGAACACGACCGTGTGATATGGCCGTGTGAAAACTAAACTTTGAAATTTTGAAAAATTACTGAGACACGGGATGCGATAAAGGCACACGGGCATGCCTGTCACCCGGAGGCAACACTACACAAGAGCACACGGGCAGTCGATAAATTGCCACGGCCGTGTCCATATGCCATGGTTGAATCTGCCAAATCAACACGGGTGTGCGAAATGCTCGTGTCCATTACCTGTGGGTGAAAATAAGAAAATAGCACGGGCACTTGAACCAACCACAGGCCCGTGCTTATTAGCCGTGGTTAATACTGATGAAAGGCACACGGGTCTGTGACACGCCCGTACTCGAAGATTGTGGTCAACACTGATTACCAAAACACGGCCGTATGAGGGATAACATGGGCGTGGGAGAAGTGAACGAATCAGAACACGACCGTGCCACACGGCCATGTGCACTAACATGCCCGAAGAACACGGGCGTGGGCCAAGTATCAGACACATTCAAATACCCCAAATCACGAAACACACGGGCAAAAATCAGGGCACACGAGCGCGCGGCATGGCTGTGCGCCCCAATCCCTATTTAAACCCCTCACTATTCATCCTCTCCCTAAATCTCCTCCCTCAAACCCTAGCCCCGCCGCTGACCCTAGCTCCGGCCACTACACTTAAAACCAACCTTTTATCTTTCTTTTTCCTCTTCTCCTCCTATTTCACCCTTTCCCCACTCAAAACCCATCACACTACCACCTAAATACCTAATACACGGCCGTGTTAATCCTCTTGCCCCGCCGCTACAGCCGCCGCCCACACCACCAACCACCAGTCCTCTATCATCGGTTTCAATTTTTCTTCCTTATTTTCTTAATTCTTAACTCATAATCTTGTATTTGATTATTATTTCCTTTATTATTTTTACTTTGTTTTTATTGCTGTACTATCTGCTTTATGGATTGTTCTTGTTTTAGTTTTTTTAAATTGCTCTAGTTGGGATTATATATTTAGTCTTTGATGATTCCTTTCTCGCTAATGTTAATTATTCACGCTTATTATGATAATTAATTTCTCATATTCAAAACTTGATGAGTAGTCTGCTAAATACTTTGTTCTTTTGGTACATGTCTATTTGAATTTTCATTTAGCACACATTTAATATGTTTATGAGTTAAATTTCTCTTGGTTACTTTCTTTTAGGTATACGATTCTTGTCATAAAAACTATTAGGGACTTGCATTTAGTTTTTTAGCATTTCATTCCATTTACTGCACTTCATTCTCACATATATAGTCATGCTATATTCAATTGATTAGACCGCATGATGCATCATTTTCTTCTTGAGATTAATTAGGCATTTTTACCCCATGTATTTATAATTAGTTTAGGTCCATTAGCCCCGTTCATTTGTCTTTCATGATTTGTTTTGTTATTCAGCATGCCGTTAGGACTTTTGAATTCTTAAACATTATTTCTGGATTTTTGTGATCTTTGTCACTTAGTAATGGTAATCTTTCGACTTATCCTACCGATACACCATGTCAAATCCTCGTGGAAAATCCAAAATAGCTATCCTCGCTTTAAAAAAGCGAAAGGGACCCAGAGCTACCTCCTCTAGTGCAACCACAGAAATACGACACCTATTGCTTTAGTTTCCATAGGGATCCCAAGAAGAACTCTTCCAAATTCTTAGGTACAGGCCCTTCGGTATGGGGCAATGTATTAATTAGGCTGCCTTAGAGCAGGTCCAACTCACTGACGCCATTCGAGCTCTCCTCACCACTGATCCGTACGGGCGTTTCTTCAATATTGTTGAACCGACGTATCTTGAGCTTACATTAGAACTCTGTTCGACCTTCACCTCCAAACAGTTATGTCACAGTTTGATGATCCCAGAACGGTCCAGTTCCGTCTTGGTGGTTTGGTATGCCAACTAAGCGTGCCTGAGTTTGGTGTCACACTGGGACTTTATACCAAGGAGTTCATGGATGATGACGACTTCACTAAGCTCCATCGATATATTCATTACTCTCCTTCCAAATTTTGGATGGCCCTAGTCCCTGCTTCAGCTACTTACGACCTTAGTCGCTCCAAGGCGACAACTCTCCCCCCATCATTGAGGTACCTTCAGGCCATCCTCGCACACACCTTAACGGGTCGATGAGAGAGTACAGGCATCGTCAACACTCATGATGCCTATTTTTTATGGAGTATGGCATATGAGCACGTCTTCGACCTTGTTTACTTCATCACCCTCACCATTTGACATTAGACGGAGCGACATAGGAAGGGGGCAATTTGTATGGGCCCATATGTGACACGCTTAGTGTGATACTTTGGTCTCCTCAACATAGCGGCACAATCATCCTCCCTCACCCTCATCGGTCAGATGTCTCCACAGGGCATCTCGAGTATGCTCCACATGAGGATGATCGAGTGACTACGTGGATACGATCCTCCTCAGTACCGTCTAGTTCAATCCATTGAACAGGAGGACTCAGAGGACATTACTGATGATGTCCGTCCACTTTACGAGGAGTCGCCATCTCAGCCACCACCGATCCATCACCCAGTTCATGCGGCTGCTTCATTGATAGATCTCTTTGAGTGATTCACATGATTCGAGCAGTAGTGCTTTCAACAATTCGATTATATTAATGCTACTCTACAGCAGATCTGTCAGCACATCCACATTTCATCTCCACCACCCCCACCTCGCGAACCATCTGGTGATGAGGACTTTTGAGTCCATTTATTTTTATTTTCATTTTTATTTGTATTTTTACTTTTATGCTTCTTTATCTTTATCTTTATTTCTATTCCTATGTTCTACAAAACTATATTAGTTTATCTTGAAATTTTATTTTTTCTTTATGGTTGTTTCTTTATGAGTGACCCTGCTCATATATACCCCTAAAAATACTATTGATGCTATCGGAGTCTAAAGAACTTAAGAGCCCAAATCTAACTCTAATGGGAAAGGTACTCCATGATTGCCATGTCCTGCTCAACCACAACCATGGCCACTGCAACACCAAGTATAATATTCTTTTAGTGCAACAATTATGGATTGACACCCTCTATCACCACCGGAGTATCCTCACTTTTGCCTTAGCTACAGATACACCTCAGAATCAAGTTTCCACACTTCCAACTTAAGGATTCCATCCAAATATTCAGGAAGCTTCACTTCTCTCCCTATCTTATGATCTCTTTCCTTTAATTTTTTTAAGATCCATCTTTGTACATTGAGGGCAATGTACATATTAAGTGTGATGGGAGTAAATTATATCATTATCAGAAAATCCCTAAATATTGCATTATTCTCAAATCCCTGAATCTTGGCTTTCACTATTAGAATGAATTTGGATTGATTTATGATTTTTATTGATATGTATTGGATTAAAAAATAGGGAGTTATGCTTTGATTGTTTAAACTTGAAGTCATTAGAGAATCAAGTATGATAAGTTTATTTTTAAGAATTAAAATTTTTCTAGGTTGCCTCCCCAAGTTTAGGTATTATCTTGAAATTTGAAATTCACAAGATTGACATCAAAAGCCATAATTTTTGTGAGATTTTGAGCCTTTGGAGCATATATTCTTTCTTACTCACTTTTATTATTGCTATGAGTGTGTTAATATTGATTTGTTATTCTAGAACTTGCTTCGATTATGCATGTCAAAACCACACCATTGATTTGATATACCAAGATGATAAAGCCACCTAGGTTTTAACCCACTCACTCCATAAAAGCCTACCCTCATAATTAACCATTAGTGAACCCCCTTGAGCCTAATAACCCATTTATTGATTTACACTCAGTATTAACCAACAGCCCATTATTGTTGAAATCCCCTTAATTTGATCCCCATTTTTGGTCAAGACTTGATTTGAATAAATTGCTTAGCTATGTTTTCCGTTCTCTAGTAAAGTTTCATATTTGATTTGTTATTAAAAAAATGAAATTGTTCAGTTGGTTGATTTGTTGTTAGCATTTCAAAGCTATGCTTGAGCATGAATGATGTTATTTGTGAGGAAAAGTTCAATTTTAGGATCAGTTATTTAGGAATGTAATTTCTCAGAATAAGTATTTTTCTAGTTAGGTAATTTTTCAATTCAATCTCGATTCTAACCTCCTTTTTCAGCTTGTGACCACACCCCCTAGCCAAAACCACGTTAGAACCCTCTAAAGACCTTTTGATTGATATATCATGTCAATACATAGTGGTGGAGATTTGATTTTCATGCAAGCTTATGGTAATAACTTTTCATGTTGAGAATTGAGTGCTTAATTTATTGTCTTTAAACACCTCGAGTGATTTGAGTGAATCTTTAGTGAGGATGTTAACTCCGTGTGATTTTGAACTAAAGATAATTACTTAGATAAGGAGAGATACCTATGTTTTCATGATAAAATGTTCAACTTGGATTGTTTGAAACTTTAATGTTCTTTTAGTTGAACTCTCAAGGTATGATTACTTATGGTTTATTTCAAAACATTATTGATAGGAATTATAAGTTGAGAAAAATGAATTCTTAATTGTGATTTGAGAATTTTGCTTGAGGACAAGCAAATGCTTAAGTGTGGGGGTATTTGATAAACAATAATATATACATAATTTTAACCCACATTTGGCACATTTATGGATGATTTATCATTAAATTTATGCAATTTGGTGCTCCTAATCCTTTATTTTCATGTTTTATACCTAGGAGAGCATGGGGAAGTAAAAAAAGCAAAAAATAGGCTAAAAATGGATAAAATGGGCCAAAGTTGGGATTGAACATGGCCTGAGCTTTCACACACGGGTGAACCACACGGCCGTGTTAATTTAACAGTTTTAAACACAGCCTGAGCCACCTCACACGGGTGTGTCACACGGGTGTGTCCTTGTCGAGCCCTTCTTCAATTTCACATGGGAAAAAGATAATTTTTAGGTATTTTGGGTACTCTAAAGTCTATATAAACACCCTAACGGTGGAAACAAAAGACACACAGAGTAGAAAGTACGAAATTACTAGAAGAACACCGATTGATCTATCTCAGAAGCAGGATTTCCATCAAGGTTGAAGATCTCCTTTCAAATTCCTTCAGGGGTTTTTGGGTTTTCTTTATGTTTTGTTGTCTTCCCAATTTTGAGATGTTTTCCTTTGTAATTATGAACTAAATCCCCTAAATACCTAAGAGGGATGAAACCTAAGACGGATTTTGTTGTTAATATCTGAATTATATGATAAATACTTGATTTGTTCTTAATTGTGTTATTAATTCTTGTGTTAATATTCCAGGATATTAATATAAGTTGAATGTGCTTATTCAGTGGAGCAAAAGTCCCTGCTTAAGAGTAGATCCAACACAATTAAGCAGAGTTGATTGCAATCCTAGACATAGGATGATGAAAATCTGCCGGATTAGAGTCAAATCTAATAAGGGAGTCCATAGATCAAGTTAATGCAACACTAGGGGTTTTAATTAGAAAGAAATTTCAATTAATCAACCTAGGGTTAGTTTTTCTTAGTCTTGAAAGAGATATTAACATAAATTGGGGATTACTACGAATCAAGTCAAATAAATTGTCTAGTTCGGAGTCTAATAACAATTAAAGTTTAGGTGGATTCTTCCATGGGTATTATCTATATCAATCAATTTTCCCAAAAGTAATATCCCCAATTTACTCTTTGTCGTGTTCTTAGTTGATTAGTTTAATTTAATTAGTTTCAAAAAATTCCCCTTATCTCTAGGCTAGATAATAGAAGAAAGTTATTACTAGTACTTTTAGTTCCTGTAAGTTCGATATTCCTGTCTTGCCACTAAACTATACTACTATTTGATAGGTGTACTTGCCTTTATCGTGATAATAGTTAGTTTTTAGGCCCTAATTCAGGCTGTTACAACACACCCGTGTCACAGGTCATGTGGACATTCGAAGTGGGAGAACACTATAACACCCCAAAATCTCGAAACTTATAATTTTGTGATGAAGTGTTGATTGCATGGTTAGAACAAGTAGGGTGTTGATTTTAAGGTATTATAGGGGTTTTGATGAAGTCCCAAGTTTAGGGAAGACCATAGGAAAATTTTAATTTTTGCCTTAGTGGAACTTAATCTCAGGTATTAGGCCTTTGAAACAAATTAAGAGGAAAATAGGACTCAAATGGGCCTGTGGCCTATTGGCAAGGTAGCACCACCTTGGGGAGTAGAGGGTGATGCCATGTGTAGAACAGGGAGGTCCAAGGTTCAAGTGTTGCCGTGGGCATGAAGAGTATTATTTTGCACTTGTGCTGTGTAAGTGGTGGACTTGGAGTTGAACTCTGTAGGAAGGAGCATGAAGAGATCAAATGGGATATTTGAAGAGTGATACGGGGGAGGAAATCTTAGAGAAAATTTAGGGATTGGGTTGTGGGATGAGTTGGAGCTAGAATGGCAATTGTGAAAGGCAAATTCGGCTAGGTTAGAGTATAGATGCCGATCTTGAGTTTTCGGGAAACACTATAGCCGAATTCACATATTGCAATTTCTGCATTTTAGAGAACAATTCTTTTCTCTTCATTTTCTTCTCATACTTTAGCCGATTACGCTCTTTTTCTTTTCTTGATTTCTCCTTTATACTACCAACTTCCTACCTCTTCCCTTATTGCAACTTAAAAACATATTATTACCCTACTAGTGGGCCAAATATCACCCTTGTGTTCGGCTTCAACCTTTGTAACATTGGGGGTCGATTATCTCCTCTTGTTTCATAGTCAAATCGACTACTTCTTTTCCATGTAAGGGTTGATTTGTACTTTGGCAATCAGTCTCATGAATGGTAAGTGAGCTAGATCTTTTTCAATTTTGTTGAATATTCTAAGTTCTCTTGTTACTACATTCTTAAAAGCCAAATTGGTTTTTCTTTGATGATAGCCGAATAGAGATCAATTTGGCTAACCAACTCCCTCATCGATTCAATTCCTTTGGATCCAAATCTCCAAACAAGGGGTTAGGAACTCGTTTCAGGGATCTCATCCTTGTGCTGCTTTGTGACAGTAAGTGATGGTTGCTTAGGGTCATAAAGGTTGGTTTCTTTTCGTGTTAGAGCTTCTTTTCTTACATTGATTAGTTCTGATAACGTAGATTTAGACAGTGGAAGGGAGTGATTATCGTCAAGTGATTGTAAGGGATCTAACAATTAGATCTGCTGGTGATATCGCGTGATATGAAGTAATAAAATTTATAAAGAACTTGATCAAACCCAAACTAACTAATATCACGACGTTTTAAGGCAAGCGCACCTGTCGACAGCAGTATAGTCTAGTGATAAGATCGAGTATCGTACCCAAGGGAATCAAAAGTACTATTACTCACCTTCTTTCTATTATTTAACCTAAAAATTAAATGAGGGTTTTGTTTAAAACTAATTGCTAAAATCTAAACTAAGAAAAATAGGAAAAGTAAATTGGGAAGACTTTTTAGGGGAAAGCTAATTGGTATGATCAATACTTAAGGGAGAATCCACCTAGACTTCACTTGTTATTATCTTCTTGAATTATATGAGTTATTTGCTTGACTTGATCCGTAGAGATCCCTAATCTATGCTAAACCCTCCGTCGAGGTGAAGAGCAACTAGGCCTAAGTTGTTAATTAAAATTCCCTTATTAATTAACTCCCTAGGTTGCATTAATTTGATCTATGCTTCCCCATATTAGGTTTGACCCTAATCCGGCAGATTTATGTCGCCCTATGTCTAGGGTTGCATGCAACTCCGCTTAATTATGGTAGATCTACTCTTATCACAGGGACTTTTGCTCCTCTGCTCAAAGCACATCTAATTCTTGAATTAATACCTATGACTATTAAAACAAGAATGAAGAACACATAATTAAGAACAATTCAAGTAATTATCATATAAATCAAGAATAAATAACAAGATCTGTCTTAGGTTTTATCCCCTTCAAGTATTTGAGGGGTTTAGTTCATAATGGTAAAAGAAAACATCCCAGAAGATATAAAATAACAAAACATAAAAGAAACCAAAAACCCCTGAAGGAATTTAGGGAAATCCTCTATGTTGATGCAGAACTTCGGCTTCTGAGATGAACTAATTGGCTTCTCCCTTCGAGTAATCCCTTGCTTCTACCTGTGGTGTGGCAGAAAGACGAGAGGAAAAGAATATAGAACGTGTGTAAAAGTGGAAGAAGGCCCCCTTCAATGTTGCCTTATGGGATCTTTATATAGAGAACTTTTGGGGACTCTTTCTTAGCCCCTAAGCATCCCAATTTGAGTGAAATTCGTCTTTCTCACGACTAGAACACGCCCGTGTGCCACGCCCTTGTGGGTTCGATAGAGGCCGTGTGATTTAGCATGCCCGTGTGTAGTGGCTGTGCTTGTCGGGGCTTTGGCCATGTGATCTTCATGAAGTACGCCCGTGTGGCACGGCCGTGTGGCACCTCTTGGCCCGTGTGGTTCGTGTTTTTTTGATCCATTTTTCACTATTTTTGGCCCGTTTTCTATTCTTTTCTCTTCCCTATGCTCTTTTGAGTATAAGATAAGAAAAAGAGGGGTTAAGAGCACCAGTTCTCACAAAATTGATAAGAAACCATCCAAGATGTAGGCTAAATGTGAGGTAAAAATATGTATAATTCAGTGTTTATCAAATACCCCCACACTTAAACCTTTGTTTGTCCTCAAGCAAAATCTCAGTCCCTAAAGGAAACCATTCTTCTTAACCTATGAATTTTTATTAATATTGTTTTGAATTATTCCGCAGGTAATCATACAATGAAAGATTCAATCAGAAGAATATTAAGGACTCAATTATTCTAAGTTGAAAATTTTATCATTGAAAACATAAGTTTCTTCCTTCCTTCTAAGTAGTTATCTCTCCATCTTAATTGACAGGAGTTGACATCCTCACTAAAGGTTCACTCTATCCACTCGAAGTGTTTAGGGTTCAAAATTTAAGCACTCCTTAGTCAACTTGAAAAATTATTACCATAGGCTTGCAAGAAAATCAAATCTCCACCACTAAAGTTTGACATGATACATTGATCAAAAGGTCTTTTAATGGTTGTAACGGGGCTTGATTAGGGGTGTTGTCATAAGCTGAAAAGAAGGAGGTTAGAATCGAGATTGAACTGAACAATTATCTAGCTAGAAAAATCTCTATCACTGGAACATATCTCTTGGCTAGTTCTTATGATACTATTATTTCTGTAGTGGTAGCCTAAATAAGCAAAAACTTGTTCGACTATTACAAGGTACAATTGAATTTCACTGTATGTAAACTTTTTTTTTAGAACAATTCAAGTACTACAAATAATTTGAAGATAACTTTACAGTCTGGAACAGAGGAAAAAGCTAGATAAAGAATTCAACTCAAATCTCAACAAAAATAAGGGTCAAAATAATTGAATGAAATTCAACAAAAATGGGTTATTGGTTAATGATTAGAGGGTGAGTCAAGGAAAAGGTCGTTAGGCTCAATGGGGTTCACTAGGAGTTAATTCATGGAGGTAGGCTTTTTGTGGAGTGAGTTAGAACCTAGGTGCATTTATCATTTCGATATATCAAATCAATGATGTGGTCTCAACATGTATAATTGAAGCAAGTTCTAGAATAATAATTTAATGTTGACTCACTCAAAGCAATAAAATTAGTGAGCACGAAAGAATGTATGCTCAAAAAGGCTCAAGATCTCACAAAATATTATGGCTTTTGATGTTAATCCTGCAAATTTCAAATCTCAAGATAGTACCTAAAGTTAGGGAAGATAACTTTATGCAAAAATGGAGTTCTCAAAAATTTCAACTTATCATTCTTGATTCCTTAATGTTTTTAAGTTTGAATATTTAAAATACAATCACCTATTTCTTAATTCTTAACATATCAAAAAAAATCATAAATCAATCAGAAATAGTTCCTAATAGGAGACTAAAGATAGTGCTATTGAGACAATTAGTTAAAATCATTTCAGGGGTTTCAAAGATGTAAAAAATTAAAAGTGCTATACCCCCCCACACTTAAGATGTACATTGCCCTCAATGTACAAAGAAATCATTAATAGCAATAGAAGCACAAGATCAAAAGTTAGGGAAAGGTATGAAACTCCCTGAAAGATGGATGGATTTGTGAGATGGAAGTTGTGGCACGGTGTTCCCTTTTTCGTAGAGATTTGAGCTGTAGATCTTCTTTGAAACTGCGAAGGGATTTATTAGTCGTGGGGGCTTAAGAAGAAGAGGAATTACTTTGTTAGGAGGTAGTCGTTATGAAAAATAAGAAAAATACTAAAGTTCAAATAATTGAAAAGCTAAAATAAAAGTAATTAAATCTGAAAAAGAAAAGGAAAAGAAAGTTAAAGGAAAAATGTTAAAATTAAGATTAGTGTTTACTAGTTAAAAATAAAGTAAAAATAAAAGATAAAAGATAAAAATAAAAATAAAAAGATAAAAGAGGATCTAATCCTCTGATGGGTCTCGTGGTGGTGGGACGATGCTCAGGTGCTAACATATCTGCGCTAAAGTTGCATCGATATAATCGAAGCGTTGGAAACATTACTGCTCAAATCGGTCTAAGTGCTCATGAATGTCAACGTAAGGGGCTACCGTCTGGGTGGGTCATCTGGGTTGTGATGGCTCGGCAGGTGCATCCTCTGCTGGTGGTGGCGATGGGACATCATCAGGAATGTCCTCTAGGTTGTCGCCTTCTTGGATAAGGCGGAAGTGATAGTGGTCGCCACCTAGACGTCATTTGACCATCCTCATAGAAAGCATGCTCTGGATGCCCTAGGAGGACATCTGGCCGAGTAAGGTGTAGGAGGAGGTCTGGGCTGTAGTGTTGAACAGGCCGAATTAACGGCCTAATCATGTGATGTATGGGCCCATGGATACGACTCCCTTGCGATGCCTCTTTATCTGATGTTGCATGGCAAGTGCGATGAAATATGCAAGGTCAATGGGGCGGCCATTCGCCATGCACCACAAGAAATAGACGTCATGCGTGTTGACGATGCCTGTGCTCTCTCGGTGACTTGTAATAGTGTGAGCGAGGAGTTCGTGGATATACCTGAGAGAGGGAGCAAGAGCGGAGGCCTTGCTGACGCTAGGGTTGTATAGTTGTCTTCCTGGGGTAATCTCTTGCCAGCAATTAAGGGGTCGGATATGGATGCGCCTGGAAAGGGTAGGGAAGCTCTCCTCTACCATGAACTGCTCGGTGTAAAGCCTGAGTGCTACATCAAATTCTGGAACGCTAAGTTGTCGTACGAGCCCTCCCAGGCAAAATTGAACTGTCCTTGGGTCATCAAACCGGGTCATCACCGTCTGGAGGTGGAATGTAGCGTAGAACTCGAGAGTGAGTTCAAGATATGTGGGCTCCACGATCTGAAAGAACTGATCCCAAGGGTCGGTGGCAAGTAGGGCTCAGACATCGTCTACCAGGCGTACTTGTTCGAGGGCCCTCCAGTCAATGCATCGGCCCATCGTGATAGTGCGAGCGCGTAGCAATTGGTAGCGCTCCTCCTGAGAGTCTTGTGAGAATGTAAGAAACGGGTGACGCATCTCGGCAGTGGGCCTAGTCGAAAAACTCCCTGGCAACTTTCGTTTTTTGGAGATGGGGATGGCAGCTTTCCTGGCTCGGGAGGATGACATGGGATCTACAATGACACAAGAATATTAGAAAAGAAAGAAAATGAATTAAAAATTGTAAATGCAAATATTTAAAAATAAAAAGGACTGAATAATAATAGAAAATATTCCTAACATGAATGGGAATTAACCTTGGTAGTAGAATCTAATCATTTTTAAGAATGTGTATAAGAATTTTTCATGAATGTGTGTATATATACTGAACTAAATAATAAATGGCATGCTAGTGTGTGTTTAAGTGGCATATGTACAATGTGTATTAGGTGGCAACTAACTATGGGTTTAAATGGCACAAAATGGGTATATGGAATCAAAAATGGCTATCAAAATCACAATTTCATATTATTCTAGATTGTTCTCTATTTCCTAGTTCTATAATTACCTAAATCAATAATACTAATAAAAGAAATGCAAGAAATGCAGTAAAAATAAAGTAAATGAGAAAAAGGGAGAAAATAGAACCAAATTCGTTGATACACGGTCGTGGGTACTGTTACATGGGCGTGGGAATCGAGAAATCTGGTATGGTGACGTTTAGAGGACTGTGGTGGTGCTTGTGGAGGCTTGGGGAGATTTTGGGGGTGAAACCTTAGGGTTTTGGATGAAAGGGGAAATGAAAAATGGCTCTATATTTATACATTTTGGGTCACACGGGCATGTCGCACGCCCGTGTGAGTCGTGTTTAGCCCGTGTTTTTTGAAAATCAGAGGTTTTAACGTGCCACGTTTGATGAGCACACTCGTGTCGATTTTGAGCACGGCCATAGAGATTGGTTCTTCGTTAAACGCACGGGCGTGGTAATGTATACACGGCCATGGAGATTGGTTCTTCGTTAAACGCACGGGCGTGTAGTAAGGTGCACGGGCGTGTCTCAATTGGCAGTAGCTTCCACGAGCTTATGGAACGGGCGTGTGTCTCTATGTTTGCCCGTGTTGAAGGTGCAAGGTTGCCACGGCCCTATAGCACGGGCATGTGTTTTCCTTGCTTACTCGTGTGGCTGTCGAAGAGTCACCACGGCCATGTTGCACGGCCATGGGGTTTTATCGGTAGCCCGTGTTTTGGGGAAAAGTTGCTCTGTTTGCACACGGTCTGTCCACACAACCGTGTCTCTGTTTTTAGGTATGCGCATGGCCTTAGGCACGCCCGTGTGCCTGGCCGTGTGGTTCAAAATTTTCTGCAGAAAAATGTTAGTTTATGCAATAAAACACAAAAAATTTAAAAAGAGAAGAAAGTTACTATGTTAGTGCTCGGGTTGCCTCCCGAGATGCGCTTATTTAGAGTCTAAGCTTGACTCTTCCTAGAGGTGTCAAGAAGAAACGGGGTGGAGCCTAAGCTCCTCCTTGTTTTCCGTGAAATTCTCAGTTTTATAATGTTTTAGCCTATGACCATTTACCTTGAAAGTACCGTGGTCGGGGTGAGTTACCTCGATAGTGCCGTATGGAAGGACATTTAGAACGGTGAATGGACCTGACCACCTTTATTTAAGTTTTCCAGGGAATAGTTTCAACCTTGAGTTGTAGAGTAGGACGAGATCACCTGTTTTGAACTGCTTGGGTTATTTCAGCCTTTTGTCATGACGTTGCTTCATGGCTTCTTTATACAGTCTTGAATTTTCGTATGCGTTGTAGCACCATTCATCTAGTTCATTCAACTGCATGAGCCTTTTTTCACCTGCACTTTTAAAATGAACTGATTGGCTTCTCCCTTCGAGTAATCCCTTGCTTCTACCTGTGGTGTGGCAGAAAGATGAGAGGAAAAGAATATAGAACGTGTGTAAAAGTAGAAGAAGGCCCCCTTCAATGTTGCCTTATGGGATCTTTATATAGAGAACTTTTGGGGACTCTTTCTTAGCCCCTAAGCATCCCAATTTGAGTGAAACTCGTCTTTCTCACGACTAGAGCACGCCCGTGTGCCACGCCCGTATGGGTTCGATAGAGGCCGTGTGATTTAGCATGCCCGTGTGTAGTGGCCGTACTTGTCGGGGCTTTGACCGTGTGATCTTCATGAAGCACGCCCGTGTTTCACGACCTTGTGGCACCTCTTGGCCCGTGTGGTTCGTGTTTTTTGATCCATTTTTCACCGTTTTTGGCCCGTTTTCTGTTCTTTTCTCTTCCCTGTGCTCTCCTGAGTATAAGATAAGAAAAAGAGGGGTTAAGAGCACCAGTTCTCACGAAATTGATAAGAAACCATCCAAGATGTAGGCTAAATGTGAGGTAAAAATATGTATAATTCGGTGTTTATCAGCTGGGTAAGTGCATAGATGGTTAAGGTTTTGGTTGAGGAGAATGGTTATGGAGACCGGTTGATTAATTGATAATCTGGAATGTTGTAGGTGCAATGCTGGGGATCCGTATCAAATTTTGTAATAAGGTGTGTACATACACAGCACACACGACGAATCGTTAAAAGCCGAAATCCCAAAAAGCCGGAATGTCGAAAAGTCGAAAAGCTGAAAGGCTAGAACCGGTAACCATATGAGTGTGTGAACACTCATGTGGGGATACTGATATGACAACCAGGGCCAAGAGAGCGATGTCATTGTCTCGGGCCACTTTTTGGCCAACTGGGCGAGAATGGGCTAAATGGGCCCGACGAGCTCATGGGCCCAAATTAGCAAACGTTGATAAGTGATAGTAAGTGATAAGTTGGTATCGTTGGTTGAATGGTTTGAATATGATTGGGCCTGATGGGCCGTATATTTGTGATTGGGCCTAATGGGCCATATGAATATGATTGGGCTTGATGGACCGTATGTGTTTTTAAGAAAGTATGTAGACTTGCTAGGGTTTTATAATGGACTTTAGGCTTAGTTTCTGATGAACCCTTTAATAGCATAAAACTTAATTAATTAATCAAGCATGTCTGTGGACAAGTGGCAATGGGCATATGCATATCTAGGATTTGATCTAGGGAGAGCTTGGTACTTAAGCGATCTTAATGACTCACCTCCTCTTCTCTAGAATCCTACCTGGTGCATAGTGTCGATTCACTTTAGCCAACGAGGACTTGTTGACAGGCCAAAGTTCATAATTAAAACCCGTACTGTTAAGAATTACTGAAATACCCCTGTAGGGTAAGAATTACCAAAATACCCCTGTAGGGTAGGATTACTGAAATACCCCTGTAGGGTAGAAGTACCGAATGAAATGATTAAGATGCCCTCATTGTATAAAGGACTAAAATACCCCTAGGTGCTTAATGTGTGAAAATGTGTATGTTGCATTCATAAGATGTATGTTACACTTAGGTGGGTTTGATGATACGGAGGAAGATATGTCAGGATCGCATAGTCACTGGACGACCGTGGGTCCACCGGTGGCTTTAAGCCCATTATATGATTAGCAGTCTTGCTGCAACGATTGAGTAGTGCCGCAACCAGTGCTACCATTGGAGTGTAGGGATGGGTGGGTTGATATTTATATCCTCACAGGAGTGTAGGGTTGGAAGGGAAAATGGAGTGCAGGATTGGATTGGGATGGGATCATTACATACATGTGATACTGATGTGATATGGGCTAAGGCCCAATTGAGGTCATTGTAGGCTAAGGCCCATGACCACCGATATTGACAGGGCTTAGGCCCAATGTGTTAATTGCATGTTGATTTGATTGTCGAGGGTTTTACACACTGAGTTTCGAAACTCACTCCCTCTTTTCTTAGGAGACCCTTAGTAGGCAGCTCGACGTCGGAGAAGACTCGGAGGTGACCACACTGCAAGTTAATTAGAATTTTAAATAGTTTCAAAATTACTTTATCTTTGATTTTTTTTATTTGGGATGTAATAATGCCTATCGTCTCTAGTACAAATATAAATTGGGATTTTTATTTATTTATTCATGTTTACTATTGAATTATGGGTTTTCTTAAAACATAAACATGTTTCCTAAATCAGCATCATTAAATTATTATTTATCTTAAACGTGGGCTTTTCTCCCAAAATTAACGTTTTTAACTAACTCACCTGAACTTTTAAAACAAGCAAATATTCAAATGGATTTTTATCACCAAACATTTTTTTGGCTTAAGTCTTTCAATGTATCGAATTGGTGTAAGTTACCCTGCTATGTGACACCACTCGATTCGGCCACAACATCTGGGCCGGGTTTAGGGTGTTACATTTAGTGGTATCAGAGCCTGGTTACAAAGCTCGAGCTATGAATTGGGCCTTAGATTTTGGGTTTTAAACTATTTGATCAAAAAGTTTTGCAGCATTTTAAGGTGTGGCACACAGAGCCTTCGACGTTAGGCTAAGTAAATTCTTCTATTGCTAAACTTGTTTTAAGCTACTGTACTGTAGTGCAGATAGACTGGGATACTTTAGACAATAGACTCTTAGGTAGGAAGGGACTAAAGCCCATAGGAGACTAAAGCCTGTAATGGATTTATGACTGCGAAAACAGCTCCTAAATTGTTACTTACAGAAGACACTTGTTTTAAACAGTGGAACTATGAACTAATGCAACACCCCTATCCCGTAACCGTTACCGGAATACGTAAAGGGTATTACCAGACTTATAACACAAATTAGAATAGTAAATTTTTGAACTTTACAATCATTAACATAGTTTTAAGAATCATTCATCCAATCAAGCATTTAAAGCTCACATAAAGGTACAAACATTCATTTAGGATCAAACTGACAACATGTGAAAGATAAAGAAATCTTTGAGAAAATTTCCAAGTTAGGGACACACGGCTGTGTCCTTAGCCCGTGCACACCAACACGGTCGTGCCCTACTAGACACGCCCAGGCATTCAGTCCATGGTTGAAACTGCCAAACCCCACAGGGTCACTAGACATGCCCGTGTGTCCAGTCCGTGGCCAACACTATCAAATATTACACGGCCACCAAACACGCCCGTGTGTCTAGGCTGTGTGCAAGACTGCCTAAAATAAGTTAGGTGCAGGGGTTACACAGCTTAGTCACATGCCCATGTGCTCAAATCGTATGGCACAATGTGTGCTTGATTCAAGCCATTTTGCCACTCCAAATGGGTCGTCCCTACAAGCATCAAAATAACCACAACAATTCATAGGCAATTTCGTAACCCAAACAACCATTACAAACATACAATGAACCATTTCATATTTAACCTAATTCATTCTTAACACCTGCCATTTCTATTAACACCATTTATACCAATTCATAACAAGTCTATAGTTAATAATCCTACTCAAGTAACATCATATCACTTTGCAATCTATCACATAAGAACACATCACAAGCCATTCAAAATAGATTCAACATGTACAAAACAAGCCACATCTCATAGCTTGAATAGGTGCACAAAACCTACCACATTCATCATCAAAATAGCCATATACATTCACTAATCAACTAGCCTATACATGCCATGACCATCTCATTTACAAAGATTCAAAAGTACCGAAAGCTTGATAGATAGTGTGATAGCAAGTCTCTGACTCGTCCAAAAATCGAGCTAGCTCCCGAATCTATAAAATAAGGGAAAATAAATAGGGTAAGCTTTAAAAGCTTAGTAAGCCCGTATAACATAGAACTTAAACTTACCGAATCAATAAGAATAACACAAAACTAATGCCAACTCAATTCATATGTTCATGTTGCCTATTTCACAAGCATTCACTTGTTAGTCCATATAATCTCATAAACCATTCATATACAAGATGAAACATTCATACACCATAAGCATAAGTCCATTACTTATAACAAGTAATTCATGTAATTCATATCATATAGCCCACGTAAATCTCAAATAACATGTAATACATATATCTCTGGAACTTCATGTAACTTGTATCGATAATTGCCCATTGAACCTTTAAGAACATCGAGGGATACTCGGGTAATACACACACAGTGTATATACGTATAACCTGTAATCTGTCAATGCATCATGTATGCTCTTTCGAGCCTGTAACGGTAAGCCCAAAAGCTGAACATGTAATCCCGAAGGATGAACGGTAAGCCCTTAGGCTGAACAGTAAGTCTGAAGACTGAACATGTAATCCCGAAGGATGAACATATAGCTCATGAGCTATGGTGGGTCCGCAACAAATGCAGTAGCTTAAACCACCCCGTAGCCTTAGTGGCATGTCACTTGTATCACATGACTTTCTACGGTTCGAACGGGACTCAATAATCATATCGTAATTAAAATCTTTAAACATTTCCATGTCAATTCATATACATGTAACCAATAGGCAAACTAATTTCCATAAGGTATCATACATTCATATGACAATTAGACCACTATTATAAACATTTACAATTCAATTCTAATTATAGGAGCTTACCTCGATTTCTCGATGTCTATTCGTCTACCTTTCATTTTGCCTGATCAAATTCCGAGATTCGATCGTCTTTATCTATATTAATGCAAATTTAGCTATTTAATCACCAATACATTCAATTTAATCCAAAAACATGTATTTTATCCTACTTACAAATTAGCCCCTATATTTTCAACACTTTACAATTTAGTCCTTTAAACACAAAATAACAATTTACTTAATAAGACCCTCTAACTATCAAAGTCGAATATTCATATACCTCATTTAAACACATATAATTCATTTATTCACAATTCCAACACAAAAATTCTATTTTTTTTTCAATTTAATCCTTAAAACTCATTTTCATCAAAAATTACTGCGTAAAACTTGTATATTTCCAAATAACCTTCAACACTTCACCATTATTCATCAAAATAAGCTTATAATCATCAATGGCATTTTTTAAAAACAGGACCAATTTAAGAAATTAAGGTACGAGTCAGTTAAACTGAGCTGTAACGAGTTCAAAAACATAAAAAATCATTAAAAACCGAGACAAAACTGTACTTTAATTGCTGAATGAAGCTTGGCCGAATGAAAAGCTTGAAACCCCTTTTGATTCCTTTGAAAAATCAGTGAAAAAGGAAATAAAATGAAGAAATTTTATGTTTTATTTTAAATAAAACATATAATAAACCAAATGACCATTTTACCCTTTAAAACGTATAAGCCCTTTATGCAATAGAACTCAAGTTTATCGCTTTATGCGATTTAGTTCTTTTTTCCGAATTAATCTATCAAACGATAAAAGTTTTATACGAAACTTTCACACCATAAATCTATCATGTTGTAAAACTTATTAAAGCCATAAAAATAATATTTTGACTCGGTTAAGTGGTCCCAAAACCACTCGTTCCGATTAGGGTATAAAATGGGCTGTTACAACTCTCCCCCCATTAGGGATTTTTGTCCCCGAAAATCTTACCGATAAACAGGTTAGGGTATTGTTTTCGCATAGCTTCCTCAATTTCCCACGTAGCTTCCTCTATTTCATGTTTACACCAAAGAACTTTTACAAGCGCTATATGTTTATTTCTTAGTTCTTTGATTTCTCGAGCTAGAATTCTGATCGGTTCTTCAGTATACGACAAATCAGACTGTATTTCCACATCAATGGAAGAGATAACATGAGAAAGATTGGATCGATATCGACAAAGCATCGATACGTGAAACACATTATGAATCTTTTCAAGTACAGATGGTAACGATAGTCGATAAGCTAAGGTCCTACTCTTTCCACAATTTCATACGGTCCGATAAAACGAGGACTTAACTTTCCTTTTCGACCAAAACGAAGAATTTTCTTCCACGGTGATACTTTTAGAAATACACGATCCCCAACTTGAAACTCTATTTCTTTTCATTTCAAATCTGCATAAGATTTCTATCTGTCAGTTGCTGCTTTCAAATTGTCGCGAATCACGTTTACTTTATCTTTCGTTTCTCAAATTAAATCAACTCCATGTAACTTTTTCTCACTCAATTCAGTCTAGTATAATGGTGTTCGACATTTACAATCGTATAGTGCTTCGTATAGAGCCATTTTCAAACTCGTCTAGAAACTATTGTTATACGCAAATTCAATCAGGGGTAAATATTTCTCCCAGCCACTTTCAAATTCAAGAATACAACATTGTAACATATCTTCTAAAACCTGAATAATTTTTTCAAACTGATCGTCGATTTGGGGATGAAATGCTGTATTGAAATTCAATTTCGTTCCCAAAGCTTCTTGCAATTTCTTCCAGAATCTCAAAGTAAATCTCGGATCTCGATCTGAAATAATAGACAACGGTACACCGTGTAGTCATACAATCTCTGATAAATACAATTTAGCTAATCTATCTAGAGAATACTCTATATGTACCGGTATAAAATGAGTAGATTTCGTTAGTCTAACAACAATGACCCATATTGCATTTTTCTTCTTCGGAGTCAGGGGTAGTGCTGATACAAAATCTATTGTAACTTTGCCCCATTTCCATTCCGAAATCAAAATAGGCTGTAATAAACCTGACGGTACCTGATGTTCGACCTTAACCTGTTGACAGATCAGACATTTAGATACAAATTTTGATATATCCCGTTTCATTCCCGACCACCAGTATATTTGCTTCAAATCATTATACATTTTAGTGCTACCCGGATGAACTGAAAAATGACTATCATGTGCTTCGTGCAAAACTTTCTGAATAATTTCACTATCTTTTGGTATGCAAATTCTATTTCGGAACATTAAACAATCATCAGCCCCAATAGAAAATTTAGATTCAGAATTTAACTCACAGTGATGTCACTTAGCTTGCAGTTTGATCATTCTTCTGAGCCTCGCAGATTTGTTGCAGAATCATCGATTTAGCCTTTAACTCGCTATAATAGATTCGTCCTCACATAGCTTCTTATGAGTATTCAAAACCCGTAAAGTGAATAAAGATTTTCGGCTCAAAGCATCAGCTACAACATTAGCTTTTCCCGGATGATGGTCAATCACAAACTCATAATCTTTTAATAATTCGAGCCATCTACATTGTCGCATATTCAAATCTTTTTGTGACATCAGAAATTTTAGACTTTTATGACCTGTAAAGATTCGACATTTCTCACCACATAGATAATGTCGCCAATTCTTTAAAGCAAAACTATAGCGGCTAATTCAAGATCATGTGTTAGGTAATTCTTCTCATGCGGCTTTAAATGTCGGGAGGCATAGGCTATAACTTTCCCGTCTTGCATCAATACACAACCCAGTCCAACTATCGATACGTTACTGTAAATCACAAACTCCTTTCCCGATTCAGGTTGAACTAAAATCGGTGCTTCTGTTAACAAAGCTTTCAACTGTCTGAAACTTTGTTGGCATTTATCCGTCCACTCAAATTGTACATCTTTTTGAAGTATTCGAGTTAACCGCACTGCAATCATCAAAAATCCTTTTACAAATCTTCGATAATATCCCGCTAATCACAGAAAACTTCTAATCTCAAAAACGTTTCTTAGTGGTTTCTAGTCTATAATTCATATATTTTACTCGGATCAACTCTGATGCCTTCCGCCGAAATAATATGACCCTGAAATATGACTTCCCGAAGCCAGAATTCACATTTGCTGAATTTGGCAAATAACTGTTTATCTCTCGAAGTCTGTAACACGATTCTCAAATGTTTGGTATGATCCATTTCATCTCGTGAATAGATCAGAATGTCGTCGATAAATACAACAACAAATCTATCTAGATACGGTCTAAAAATACGGTTCATCAAGTCCATAAACACTGCAAGAGCGTTAGGTAACCCAAAAGGCATAATTAAAAATTCATAATGACTTTACCGTGTTCTGAAAGCAGTTTTTGGTATGTCTGACTCTTAAACTCGTAACTGGTAATAACCCGATCTCAAAACAATTTTTGAAAATACAATAACCCCTTTAACTGATCAAACAAATCATCAATCTACGGAAGAGGGTATTTATTCTTTACTGTCGCTTTATTTAACTGCTGATAATCAATACACATTCTCATTGACCTGTCTTTCTTTTTCACAAACAATACGGGAGCACCCCAAGGTGAAAAGCTCGGTCCTTCGAAGCCTCTATCTGTTAATTCTTGTAACTGTGCTTTCAACTCTTTCAATTCTGTTGGTGCCATTCTGTACGGAGCTATCGATATTGGTGTAGTACCCGGTAATAACTCGATACCAAATTCAATCTCTCTATTCAGTGGTAATCCCGATAACTCTTCTGGAAAAACATCTGGAAACTCACAAACAACTGGTACAGACTCAATTTTTGATTTTGACACTTTAGTATCCAACACGTATGCTAAATAAGCATCACAGCCCTTCCTCACATACTTCTGGGCTCGTATAGCAGATATCACTATCAGCAATTCATTTGAATCATTTGGCTCAATCAGAAAGATTTCACCATTCTGACATTTCAACTCTATACTCTTTCATCTGCAATTTACAACTGCCTTATGAACATTTAACCAATCCATACCCAATATCACATCAAACTCGTTAAATGTAAAAGCATCAAGTCAGTCGGAAAACAATATCCCCGAGTCAGTAATGGACAATTCTTACATATTTTATCAACTAACACTGACTTGCCTAATGGATTCGACACTTTAACTACAAATTCTGTAGACTCAACATGTAGACTCTTTTTAAACACTAATTCCATATAGATATATGAATGAGTTGATCCAGGATCTATCAACGTAACAATATCAGTGTTATAAAGAGAAAAAGTACCAGTAATAACATCAAGAGACGAGGCTTCTTCACGTGCACGTATTGCATAGGCTCTAGCAGGAGTGCGTGACTCAGATCTCACATTAGCATCTTGTGAAGCATTGCAATTTCCACTTTGATTCCTATTATTACAGGGCGGTCTACCTCTAGTCACAGCATTAGTCGCCTTAGTTGATTATTCTTTATTAGCTATAGATCTTTCAAGACAATCTTGCAAGTAGTGATCCAACGATCCACATCTAAAACAAGCTTCGCTCTTCAATTGGCATTCACTAAAATGCTTCTAGTTACAATACTTGCGATCAAGCCCGAGAGTTCTCACACTATCCGCACTAGCCACAGAGGTTGTCTGAAGTCTCGAATAAGAAGATCTAACATTTCTTTCTCTGATGGATATGCCCGTAGAAGCAGTAGAATGATGATGAAAATCTTTTAATCTTTTGGATCCAGACTGGTACGACTTACTCGCAATTCTTTTTCTGAATTCTCTGGACTCAAAATTAGCTTTCCATTTTTCCTTAGCAAGTTCTTCGGCTTTACAAGCCCGATCAACTAGAACTACAAACTCTTTCAGCTCCAGTATCCCAACTAACAGTCGAATTTCTTCATTTAATCCATCTTTAATCTGCTTACACATTATTACTTTGGTAGAGATACATTCATGAGCATATTTACTGAGTTGTACAAATTCTCTCTTATACTCAGTCACGGACATTCGAACCTGTTTCAGCTCTAGAAATTCCTTTCTTTTCTGATCGATGAATCGTTGGCTGATTTACTTCTTTCTAAATTCTGTCTGAAAGAAGTCCCAATTAACTTATTCCCGCGGAAAAACCGATATCAAAGTATTCCACCATTGGTATGTTGAATCCCGTAGTAAAGAAATAGCACATCTCAACCATTCATCAGGTGTACAAGCTAATTCATTAAAAACCCTGATCGTATTCTCAAGCCAAAACTCGACCCTCTCCGCATCATCGTTCGCTGAAACTTTGAATTCTTCGGCCCCATATTTCTGTATCTTGTCAACAGGAGGTCTATTCAGTCTCAGAGGATCCATAACTCATACATTTTTGGGGTTAGGTTGTGGGACCTGAGGGGGTGGAGGTTGTGGAGCAGCTGGGTTTGCTCGTACAAACTCAATAAACCATTCAGACATCATTTGGAAGAACGCTTACTTAGCTTCTTCCTGATTGCCCGCGGCAGGGCCCGATTCAGAAGGCACAGCCCCATGAGCAGGTGCTGGCACAATACTTTCAACATCGTCGGCTATTGCTTGATTGGGATCCATTACTATATAAAACAGATTTTAAAGGATGTCAGGAGATATCACACTATCGCATTTCATGAACATGGCATGTATAGCTAGACTTGCACTTACTAGGTAGTCTTAGAATTGACTAAACCGTGGCTCTGATACCAACAAAATGTAACACCCCTATCTCGTAACTGTTACCGAAATAGGTAAAGGGTATTACCGGACTTGTAACGCAGATCAGAACAGTAAAATTTTGAACTTTACAATCATTAACATAGTTTTAAGAATCATTCATCCAATCAAGCATTTAAAGCTCACATAAAGGTACAAACATTCATTTAGGATCAAATCAAAAACATGTGAAAGATAAAGAAATCTTTGAGAAAATTTCCAAGTTAGGGACACACGGCCGTGTCCTTAGCCCGTGCACACCAACACGGTCGTGCCCTCCTAGACACGCCCAAGCATTCAGTCCGTGGTTGAAACTACCAAATCCCACACAGTCATTAGGCGTGCCTGTGTGTCCAGTCCGTGGCCAACACTGTCAAATATCACACGGTTACCAGACACGCTCATGTGCCTAGGCCGTCTGCAAGACTACCTAAAATAAGTTAGGTGTAGGGGTTACACAGCTGAGTCACACGCTCGTGTGCTCAGACCGTGTGGCACAATGTAGGCTTGATTTAAGCCATTTTGCCACTCCAAATAGGTCATCCCTACAAGCACCAAAATAACCAAAACAACCATTTCAAACATACAATGAACCATTTCATATTTAACCAAATTCAATCATAACACCTACCATTTCTATCAACACCATTTATACCAATTCATAACAACTTTATAGTTAATAATCCTACTCAAGGAACATTATATCACTTTGCAATCTATCACATAGGAACACATCACAAGCCATTAAAAATAGATTCAACATGTACAAAACAAGCCATATCTCATAGCTTGAATAGGTGCACAAAACCTACCACATTCATCATCAAAATAGCCATATACATTCACTTATCAACTAACCTATACATGCCATGACCATCTCATTTACAGAGATTCAAAAGTACCAAAAGCTTGATGGATAGTGTGATAGCAAGTCTCTGACTCGTCCAAAATTAAGCTAGCTCCCGGATCTATAACACAAGGGAAAATAAATAGGATAAGCTTTAAAAGATTAGTCCATATAACCTCATAAATCATTCATATACAAGATGAAACATTCATACACCATAAGCATAAATCCATTACTTATAACAAGTAATTCATGTAATTCATATCATATAGCCCACGTAAATCTCAAATAACATGTAATACATATATCTCTAGAACTTCGTGTAACTTGAATCGATAATTGCCCGTTGAACCTTTAAGAACATCGAGGGATACTTGGGTAATACACACACAGTGTATATACGTATAACCTATAATCCGTCAATGCATCATGTATGCTCTTTTGAGCCTGTAACGGTAAGCCCGAAGGCTGAACATGTAATCCCGAAGGATGAACGGTAAGCCCATAAGCTAAACGGTAAGTCCGAAGACTGAACATGTAATCCGAAAGATAAACATATAGCTCATGAGCTGTGGTGAGTCCACAACAAATGCAAGAGCTCGAACCACCCTGTAGCCTTAGTGACATGTCACTTGTATCCTACGACTTTCTATGGCTCGAACGGGACTCAATAATCATATCGTAATTGAAATATTTAAACATTTCCATGTCAATTCATATAAATGTAACCAATAGGCAAACTAATTTCCATAAGGTATCATACATTCATATGACAATTAGACCACAATTATAAACATTTACAATTCAATTCTAATTATACAAACTTACCTCGATTTCCCGATGTCTATTCGTCTACCTTTTGTTTTCCCCGATCAAATTTCGGGATTCGATCGTCTTTATCTATATTAATGCAAATTCTGCTATTTAATCACCAATACATTCAATTTAATCCAAAAACATGTATTTTGACCTACTTACAAATTAGCCCCTATATTTTCAACACTTTACAATTTAGTCCTTTAAACACAAAATAACAATTTACTCAATAAGACCCTCTAACTATCAAAGCCGAATATTCATATACTTCATTTAAACACATATAATTCATTTATTCACAATTCCAACCACAAAAATTCTAATATTTTTCAATTTAATCCTTAAAACTCATTTTCATCAAAAATTATTGTGTAAAACTTGTATATTTCCAAATAACCTTCAACACTTCACCATATTCATCAAAATAAGCTTATAATCATCAATGACATTTTTCAAAAACACGACCAATTTCATAAATTGAGGTACGAGTCAGTTAAACCGGGCTGTAACGAGTTCAAAAACATAAAAAATCATTAAAAGTCGAGACAAAATTGTACCTTAATTGCTAAATGAAGCCTAGCCGAATGAAAAGCTTGAAACCCCTTTTGTTTCCTTTGAAAAATTAGTGAAGAAGGAAATAAAATGAAGAAATTTTATGTTTTATTTTAATTAAAGCATATAATAAACCAAATGACCATTTTACCCTTTAAATAAAACCTTTAAAAACATATAAATTATGGACATAGATGTCCACTATCTTTTAAATGGTAAAATAACCATTTAAGGGCTCCCCCTAACAAAGACAAGGTCATATAAGCCCATTATGCAATAGAACTCCAGTTTATCGCTTTATGTGATTTAGTCCTTTTTACCGAATTAATCGATCAAATGATAAAATTTTTATACGAAACTTTCACACCATAAATCTATCATGATGTAAAGCATATCAAAGCAATAAAAATAATATTTTGACTTGGTTAAGTGGTCCAAAAACCACTCGTTCCGATTAGGGTCTAAAATGGGCTGTTACATCTAATTTCATAAAAATTTATAATTCAGAAATACGCAAGCAACGATGAGCGCTAGAAGAGGTGCATGAGGTCACGGCAGAGGCTATGGAAGCGTTAGGGTTGGGTCATCGGCGTTGGGCCATATGCCCAACGTTGGAGTAGAGAAGGCTCCGGCCTCACCAGTAGCTAAAATGAGACCATACGAATGGGCTACCACTATAGAGGATACGTTATCGCATGCTATGTTAAGGATTTTAGAAAGGGTCGTTGGGCCCAATAATGGTACGAGAAGTCGTGGCTTGATCTCGGAGTGACTTCGAGCTAATGGGGCGGAGATTTTCAAAGGTATAGCTGGGGTGGACCAAATGTGGCTGAATACTGGCTGGAAGCCACGGAGAGAATAATTAACGATCTGGATTGCACGGCTAAACAAAAGCTGAAAGGGGCAATATCTCTACTTAGAGAGGAAGCTTATCAATGGTGATTGACCGTAAAGGAGGGCAACCAACCGGAGAAGATCACCTGGAAGCTCTTGAAATCGGCATTTCAAGGGAAGTACATTGGAGCGGGCTATGTGGATGCCCGAAGAAAGGAGTTCTTAAACCTGACCCAGGGGGACAGATCGGTGATAGAGTATGAGGCTGAGTTTCTGCGCCTTGGTCGTTACGCAAAAGGAGTAGTCGCAACGGGGTATGAGCGTTGCATGTGGTTTGAGGACGGTTTAAGATACAATCTTAGGGTGCTGATAGCTCTACAGAGGGAGCGATGTAATATCCCAAATTAAGGACTAATTGGAATAGTGGTTTCGTGACCACAAATCTGAGATAGAAATAATTATTTTATAATTATTTTGAGGTTTATGATATTATTGCATGATTGTGTGAAAATTTCGTGAAGAAATTCCATGCGTAAAGTGCTTAATTTGAAATTAAGGACTAAATCGAATAAGTTGCAAAATTTGCATTCTAGAAGTTTTTAGTATGAAATTGCTTTGGAATATTAATTAGGAGGTCTTAAATAGAAATTTGACCAAATTCTAAGTTCATGGACAAAATTGGACATGGGGGGAATTTTTGAAAGTTTAGTAAGGAAGGGCATTTTGGTCATTTGGACATTAAATGAAATAAAATGGGAAAAATAACACAAAATTGATTATCTTCTTCATTAGTTGCTGCCGAATGCTCCCTCTCCCCATAGCTAGGGTTTCTTCAATTTTCAAGCTTCATAGTAAGTGATTCTGAGCCCCGATTTTAATGATTTTTACGTTTTTGTGATCCCAGTAGCTCGATAAAGCTTATGTTAGCAATATTTTGAGTTAGGGTTCATATTTGGAAAAATACCCATAGGTGAAATTTGTGTATGTTGATGTTTTATGATAGAATATGAGGTTTCAGATTATGTTAGACAACTTGTGCTACTCAGTTTTAAGTAAAAACGAGTAGAACGGCTTAATCGGTAAAAATACCAATTGTTCATAAGTGCATGTTGTAGTTGGAATTTAAGCTTGCTAATGGTAAATAAATGATCAGCATGTCCTAAAACATACGAATTTGAAATAAAATTTAATTTCCGAGCTTTGGGGCAAAAGCGTAAATATGCAAAAGCTTAGGGTAAATTTGTAATTTTGACAAAGTTGGGGTCAAGGACTGTTTTGATAAATGTGAGTATTAAATAAGCTAAATGTGTTATTTTAGATCAAGAGAAATGAGATTCAAGTCATGATCGAGGGAAAAACAAAGTTTACGAGGAATAGGCCAATTGTCGATATTTTGATATCGAGGTAAGTTCGTGTGTAAATAATGTAACATAATTGTTATTTTTAAGTGATTTAATGTTATTTATATGATATGATGCTTATTATCATGAAATATTATGCCTTGTGAAATATTATTTGTTGATATGAGAAGTATGTTAGCTTGATAAGCATGAAATGCTAGCGAGTATTGGTCCCGACGATCCAAGGAGGATGACCAAAAATGTGTGATTGAGGAAAATCCCATTTGAACCTTAGGAAAAGATTAGGATACAAGTGACATGTCACTAGAATGGTTGGGCATCCGAACTCATTGAGTTGAGTCCAAGTTCACTTATGGATGCAAATGTCCGAACTCGTTGAGTTGAGTCCGAGTTCATGAGATGTAACTAGGCATCCGAGCTCATTAAGTTGAGTCCGAGTTCACTTATGGATGCGAACGCCTGAGCTCGTTGAGTTGAGTCCGAGTTCATGAAATGTAACAAGGCATCCGAGCTCGTTGAGTTGAGTCTGAGTTCACTTATGGATGCGAGCGCCTGAGCTCGTTGAGTTGAGTCCAAGTTCGCTTATGGGTGGGTTACATGGTTACTTTATTATATATGTGGCACTTATGTGCAAATTATCCATGTATCCGAGTTATATTCCAAGGTGTTCAACGGGTAAAATTCTAGCGAAATGGAAGAACACTCAAGAGGCAAGTATCATTTTGATAAGTGTTGTGAAATGGATACTTTGGACAGGTATGCACTTAACCCTCGGGTTGAAACTTGATACAACATCAATAATGTGTTAAGATGACAATTGATGATTAGAAATGTGATATATGTTTTGGTGATACCATGCTAGTGTTGTTTGGAAGAATTGCTTTGTTATGTTACTTGTTATTTGCATGTGAACTTACTAAGCATTTATGCTTACTCCCTCCTTTTCATTCATTGTAGTTTTGGACAAGCCAGATCAGGAATAAGGATAGGTCGAAGGCTCGTTCACACTATCCGAAGAACTATTTTGATAAAATGGCTTGTATAACTCAAATATGGCATGTATAGCAATATACTTGTTTTGTGTAATTAATCTTGCGATATGGTTGTGGATTGGTTGAGAAAATGCCTGATAATGATTAGTCCTTGGAATAGTTAATTTAGATTATGTATAAGACCATGTATGTTCAAAGTGTTAATAGTTCATGAATTTCCATAGAAAAGTGAAAATTTGTCATAAAACAGAATGTTGTAACAGCAGTGACGTGAGTTTGAAAAATTACTAAAAATAGTAGAAACCGAACTAGGTGATGAATTAAATATGAAATTGAAGCTTAATGTGTCTACTTTCATATGGAAGAAGAGAAACAGGTAGATATTTGAGTTTTAGTGAAACAGGGCCAGAGCGATTTTTGGATCCCCTATTCCAAATTTGGAAATTCACTACAAATTGTATAAAAATAATTAGGAAGTTTACTTTATATGTTCAGAATCCTTATTGCGTCTAGTTTTAATAGAAACAAACGGTATAGCCATATGTATTTTTTACAGAGAGAAAAGTGGTTCGTAGTAAGTAGAGGTCAGTGCAATCGAGTTCTGAAATAGGGGTAACTTTAACTAATAAACTATACTAATTGGCTCGACCAAAAAATCTAGAAAAAAATTAGTAGATAGATATATGAGTTCAGTTTCAGGGAAAATTTACGGATCTTGATTTTTGGTTTCGTAACTTGAGATATGATTTTTTAAGTGACCATGACGCAGAAAGACAGCCTACTACGAAAATTTAATTAGTTGATTTAAAATTTAAAAAGTAATGAAATAAGTTTAGTAACACCTCAAGCTCGACTCCGGCGACGGTCTCGGGTAAGAGGGCGTTACAAGCGAGATTTCACGACATTAGTGGAGAAAGAAAAGAATGTAACGCCCTAATTTTTGGGATTTTTGGGATTTTTGCGATTCCGGTGTAAACTTAAAATTTTATGGTCTAGTTATGTTAATTCATGCTTTGAGTATGTTAGTGGGCCTTTAGAAGGCCCAAGCGTAAGTTAAAACCTGGTAGAATTTTTAAATTTTAGACTTAAAGAGAAGGGTCTTGAGTATGTGGGCTTTTAAGAAAAAGTGGGTAATTTAAGACACAAATGAGCCAGTGGTAAGATGGCAATGTAACGCCACTTAGGGACAATGAAGTGGCGTGTGGAAGCTATGCAAGGGCCAAGGTTCAAGTCTTATGGTAAGCAGTGTGGTGTTTTATTTTTTTAGGCATGTGCAAGACATGTGATGGACTCCAAGTGAAACTCTGTTGGGAAGAGTTTGAGATGGTCATATGATTGAGTTAAAGAGGGATAAGGGGAGAAAACTTAGGGAATTTAAAGAGGAGCAAGTGATGGCCGAATATGAGGCTCTTGAGGAAGCATTGTCGGTTTGGTCATTTGGGTTTTGGTTATCTGTTTTCACATATTCGGCAAGGGGGAGTCTAGAGAGTTAGCCGAATGCTTTTTGGGTCCTTCTTGGGGTCTTAGTTCGGCACACTAGGTAAGTGTGTGCTGACTAGGTAAGTTTTTAGGGTTCTCTTCCTTTTCTTTTCTCCTCTCTTGTTCTAAAAGCCAAAAACGTGAATCATACATTCTTTCTTCTGTCGATTTGTGCAAGTAAGCCAAACTTCTTTTCTCTCTTTTCTTTTCTTCTCAAACCAAAAGCTATTCTCCTATCTTTTCTTTCTTCTTCACTCCATAATCAGTTTAGACTTGTTTGGAACCATTAGTTGGCCAACTTCTTAAAAGCCAGAATCCCGAGATATAAGCCTGTGTCGATTTTCAATATTAGTCGAAACCCCATTCCTTCTTTAATCCAATTAGCCTAATCTCACAACTTTCCTAACCCTTGTGGACATATTCTCTTTCCCATTACAAAACTTCTATTTTCCTTCTCCTTCATTATACCAAAAGCCGAAACGTCCATATTCATGGTGATTTGGGAATTGAATCTCTAGATCTATTCTCTACTCGCACTTTAAGTTAGATCCAAAACATATCTGGGATAGGAAGGTACTTGGGAACGATTTTGGCAAGTAGGTCTTTGGTAGGTGTTCAGAACTCCTGTCATTCTTTCTTATGATTCAAGAAAAGCCAAAAACTCCTAAACTCCTTAGGGAGGCTGTCGATATTGGTTAGGATTAATGCTGGTCTTTTTATTTGATTTTATGTGTTTTAGTTCATGAAACGGGTGATCTAGCAAGGAGCAGTAGAGGCTAGAGTCGTGGAGGCGAGCTAGATCTAGATCTAGTCATTGGTTTTGGCAAGGTAAGGATTCAAGGGCCTTAAAGGGTGTTGGCCGAATATGGTGATAGTTGTTACTTTAGTTATCATTTGCTCATGGTCTAACATCATAATAGACGATTGTAGGTTAATCATGTGGGAGATCTCGTCGTAGTAATCGCAAATCAGGTGTGTAAACGAACACCTAGTACTAGACTAGATCGGCGAAAGCTGAAAAGCTGAAATGCTAAAATTCTGGCATTTCGTGGGCTTGCGAGCGTGCGAGCACTCGTGGGTCAGTTAGAAATGGTAAAATTAGTTATCGCTAATGGTAAGAATGATGTGTGCGCGATTTCGTGCACATGGGTGAATTTGGGCCTCGAGGGGCTGAATTTGGGACCAATGGGTTTACCGACCCATATGGGTGGAAATGAGCTGTAAGTGCAGTCTGATGGACTAAGTAACATATCTATTTAAACAAACATAAAATTTGGGCTTAGTGGGCCGAAATAGTTAGTGGACACCGTAGGGCTCATTAGGGGTTTTAGGGCCCGATAACTCTAAGTTGACTAAATGGGCTAAATAAGTTGCGTAAATGATTTTTGGACTGTTAATAACTAAAATGTGTATAAAACCCTAAAAATTGGTATATTTACTAAAATACCCCTTAAGGGTGGAAAATTACTATTTTACCCCTAGGTGCAAAATGACCATTATACCCCTAGGGTTAAATTGACTGAAATGCATGTTATATATTATCTGTTCACTGTATGCCATGACCTGTTATACTGTTGCATGGGATTGGGTTTATGATGGACGAAGTGCTAAGTGGCAATGCCACGTTTACTGTTAGGGGCTTTGCCTCATTTTACTGTTAGTGGCTTGGCCACGTTATTTGATTAAGCAGCTCAGCTGCGACTGTGGTGTTGTAACACCCTGAATTTGGGCCTAGAAGAATTGGGCCTTGAGTTTGGGTTCGGATAAAAGAAAACCTAAATAATTGAGAAGTTTTAAATATTATTAGAAAAAAAGTTTTTAATAAAATATTACTGTTATTATTTTGATGTTTAAGTTAGTTTTTAAATAAATTATGAATGATTTATATGCGGGAAAAGTCTTGGGTTCGATCCAAGACTCTAGCAAAAAAATTAATTTTTGCTTCTTAGGGGAATCTGGGCAATAGGGCTTATATATAGGTTGGGCCAAGATTAGGCACAAGGAAGTGCCTGGCCGAGTGGCTAAGCACGCTAGGTAGCAGGAAGGGGAGCTAAGGTTCGACTCCCAGCATATGCAAATGTGGGTTTTTTTAAAACCCAGGGAGACGCAAGGAAGCCTTATAATTAGTTGGATTAAAGAGGGGACACAAAGGAAAGCTTGGCCCAGTGGCAGAAGCACTGGGAGTGTTGAAGAAAGCCTAGGTTCGAGGCCTCGCTCTCGCAAGCTTTTTTCTTTTTTAAGTATTCAAGAGTGCAACTAAAATGGGTTTAAGAGAAGCTGTAACTGAGTTATGCCATAAGAGCGCATGTGCCGCAGTGGCAGTAGCGCGCTAGGAACTCCAAGGGGACGCGAGTTCGAGTCCAAGTGCAAGCAAAATTTTAGTTTTATTTTTAAAACAGCAGAGACTTCTGCGGATAAGGCTTATATTTAAGTACGACTGTATTATAGTAAAGAACAAGCTATGGTGCAGTGGCCAGTAGCGTTGGAGGACGCTTGGAGGTCCCAGGTTCGAAGTGCTTTACGCGCAGGAAGGTTGCCTTTTTTGCTGCATGTGTGGGGAGAGCTGCTGTGCTGGATTGAAACTCTCTCTAGTAGCAATTGAGTCGGCTGAATTGGTGGGAAGGCTGCTGCTAATTGGTGGAAAATTTTGAATGAAATTCAAACTTTGTTTTTAGCTAAAATCAATAAGAATTTGAATTTAGGAGGAATTCTTTTTTGTGCTGAAATACACCATTCGGCAATAGCTATTAAGTGCCGATTACTTTTATTAGTTTGGATTTTATAGTTCATTCTTTTGGCAGATTTTGTTTTATTCTTTCTTTGAATAGATTTTATTTTATTTTTTTGCTCACCTTCACTTTGACAAAACTTCTACCCCTATTATTGGTTTTTCCTTTTTGTTTTTCTTTCCATGATAGCTGAACCTCACCCATATTTTTGAACATCCTCTATTTGTCCATACAAAAGCTGAAACTACACTCACCATAGTCGATTACCTCTTTAATTGAAACCATCTCTCCTTTCTTTTTTAATCTTTCAAAAAGGCCGAACCTCTAATCTCACATCTCTTCCTCTACCGATTGTTTCTTCACTAGTGAACTTCTCTTCACCTATTCTTCTTTTAAATTGCAATAGCCATATTATAGGGTAGATCCAAAAGCCAAAATCATTTAGATCTACTCTCTACTTGTGATTGGGGTTAGATTTACAACGGATCTTGGATAGAAAGGTATTTGGAAACGTTCTTCAACAAGTAGATCTCTTGGTAAGTATTCGAAACCTTCTTTCCATTCGTATCTTATGGTTAAGAAAAGCTGAAAACCCCTATATACATAGGGTTGCTGTCGACTAAGACTAAGGGATGTATTGGTTTGTTCATCGATTTGTTTGGTGCTAGTGAGGATTAAAGGCTGCCGATCAAGGAGTGTGTGAAAAGCTTGGATCATCGGAACGACTAGATCTAGATCTAGTCACTAGTTTCGGCGAAGGTAAGATCTTAAGGGCCTTAGGTGATTATGGCCGAATATGGTAAGAGTTTGTATTAGTTTTCATCGATTCGTAATCTAATCTGTTAAGTGATCAATTGTAGGAGGAATCGTATAGGAGATCTTACCGGTAAAATTCCAAAACAGGTGTGTATCGAGCGCCCTTCTGTCGTCTAAATCGGCAAAAGCCAAAAAGCTAAAATGCCAAAATTCTGGCATTTCGTGGGCTTGTGAGCATGCGAGCACTCATAAGTCGGTTGGAAATCATTAGATCTTTAATCGCAAGTGGTAAGATGGTTGAGTGCGCAGTTCTTTGCACTTCGGTAAATTTGGGCCTCGATGGGCTAAAATTGGGCTCAATGGGCTTACGGGCCCACATGGGAAAAAGTAAGCGGTAAGTGTGTTTTGATATTCTGTAGGTTAAGACTGTTAAGCTAGACTTAGAATTTGGACTAATTGGGCTAAATTAGCTAAATGACCTTGTAGGGCCCATTAGGGGTTTTAGGGCCCAATGACTATAATCTGCTAAATGTACTAAATAAACTACTGAGATAAAAGTTAGACTATTACTGATTAAAACATGCATGAAACCCTAGAAACTAGCATAATTACTGAAATACCCCTTATGGGTGGAAATTATATTTTATCCCTAGGTGCAAAATGACTGTTATACCCCTAGGGCTAAATTTGACTGAATGCATGATTTGCTGTTTCTATTTACTGTATGCCATGTCATGTTTATCTATTGCATGGGACTTGGGATTTTTGATGGAGGAAGTGCAAGTGGCATTGCCACGATTATTGAAAGAGGCTTTGCCTCGTACTGATTACTGAAAAGGGCTTTGCCCATACTGTTTACTCAAAGAGGCCTTGCCTCGTATTACTGTTAGTGGCCACATTATCTGAGCAGCGATGTTGTAACTATAGAGTGTAGGGGCTGGGTGGGTCGAGTTGTCTCCCCACATGGTGTGTAGGGTTGGTACGGGTGGAGTGTAGCAGTTGGACTTAGGATGGGCTTTGGGCTTTGCATTCATACATGCATATCTACTGATCTGTTACTATAATTGGCCTATGGGTCGTACTGTTGACTGAGAAGGGCTAAGGCCCAGTTTACTGTATCTGAATAGGGCTTCGGCCTAGTTATTACTGAGACTGGATAGGGCTTAGGCCTAGTGGGCTTGAGCTGATTTGGGCTCTGGATGGGTTTCTTTAAACATTGAGTTTCCAAACTCACCCCCTTTTTCTTCCATCCTCATAGGTGAGCCCTAGACTAGTGGACTTGAAGCTGGGAGGGATTCGGAGTGGCCACGTAAACTGCCTTTGGTTATATTTTCTTAAAATTATTTATTTTAGCATTTTCTTAATTTATCTTCTTTTGGGTTTTAATCTGTAATAAGGCCTCTATTTAATTTGTTTTTAGCTTAAATTTGATATTGTTTAAATCGTTTCAGAATCGAATAGCTTTAAGGCGCGCTTTTATAAAAGATACTTGTTCTCAAAATATCACGATAACAGAGCAAAGCTTTTGCAATGTAAACGTTTTCATAAATAAATATTTTAAATAGACTTAAACCTAATTTGTTGTTCGTGGACAAGCTATAAGGTTAAAGTGTAGCAATAGATGTGTGCATGTCTAGGATTGGATCTAGGGAGAGCTTGGTACTTAAGCAGTCTAATTGACTCACCTCCTCTCTTTTGGAATCCTACCTAGTGCATAGTATCCGTTCACTTTAAGCCATAACGAAGAAGGTCTTGTTTTCCGATACTTAAACTGTTTTAAAAATAACATGTTTTCCACAACCGACGAAGGTTTCACAATTTTCCATAAAATTCTATAGAGTTATTAACAATGTTTAAAAAAGGAATGATTATTTTAATGAACCTCGTTTTGAAAAAGAAACAAACACAAGCTAAGGTTTTATACAAGTTTAACGGTAGGAGTTTCTAAACACTAAGAAGGGTTTTCAAAGAAAACATGGTTTTTGAAAAACACTTCAATGTGACACACCAGATTTGGCCGTAACGTCTGGGCTGAGTTTAGGGTGTTACAAGTGTGTATGGCTGGGTGGGTTGAGTTATTCCCCACATGGTGTGTAGGGCTGGATTTGGGCTGGGCTTTGCATACATGCATAATTTCTATTCTGTTACTGTAAAGGGCCTAAGGGCTGTACTGAATTCTGAATAGGGCCAAGGCCCAGTTAATACTGCTTATTGAATACGACTAAGGCCTAGTTAATACTATTTACTGAATAGGGCTAAGGCCCAGTTAATACTGAATCTGGATAGGGCTAAGGCCCAGTAAAGCTTAAACTGATTTAGGCTCTGGTGGGGTTTATTTTATACACTGAGTTTTTCGAACTTACCCCTTCCCTTTCATCTATGCAGGTGAGCCTTAAACTAGTGGACTTGGAGCTGGAGGGATTTGAAGTAGCCATGTGGACTGCATTTGGTTCATTTTTCTTAAGTTATTTTATTTTTAGTATTTTATTTAAATTATTTCCTTTTCGATTTTGCTTGTAATAAGGCCGCTCTTAAGTATTTTATTTTGGTTTTTCAATTCTTTTGTTATAACTTGCTTAAAATGGATAGACTTAGGCTGCACGAGCTTTTATATAAAATTAAACAACATTTTCAAAATATAACACACGTAATGAATGGATAACGTAAAGACAAACAAGACCTTGAGATAAAATAAACTTTAAGATGGTAGTGGATAGGACCTTCACAAATTCAAAACCTGATTTTTCTTCCCAAACTTCTAAATAACGGTTTTGCAAACACACCTTAATCATAGAAACTAAAAAATATGATCAATCCATCATTGGTGTGACACAGCAGACTTGGTCGTAACGTCTGGGTCGGGTTTGGGGTGTTACATTTAGTGGTATCAGATCCCAGTTTCAACAACTCGGTTGTGGATCGAGTCCAAAAAGTTTTTATAAATTTAAAATTAAGGCCCATGTAGGGTATTTTGAAAATCAATTTTTGGGAAATTTTAAGAAAACTCTTTTCAAACTTGTTTTCTTCAAGACATACTTATTCAAGGTTTACTTTAAAAACAAAGTTTAAGTTTTTAATTTTATCTAAAATTGGGCTTTCTGAAATCTGGTTTCTGAAGAGTGGCATACTGAATCCCCGGACCAAGTCTGTAAGTATGTTTCTTTTCCTCTACGGTATTGTACTAAAATACTACTGTAGATAGAACTGAGACCCTACTATGATACTGTAGTTAAGGCAATACTGAAACTATAGAGACTGAGAGAGTAGGGAAACTAAACCCTAGATGACTGAGACTGTAGCTAGGCTACGATTTCACAGAAACAAACTCTTAAACACTATTTGTGCATAAGACATTTGTAATAAACACTGAAATACTAAACTAATTTCAAAAAATTCATAATCAGATAAGTCGATATAAGTACGAGGGTAGCTCATGGACTAGGCCGTAGACGTGGCCGAGGTAGTGTGCAAGCTGGGTCTTCGTCTTTGGGACATATGCCAGCTGAGGAAGCACGAGCTCTGCCAGCAACTGAGACTGGATCGTATGATCGGGCTGCGAGGGACGACGCTTTGTCCTAGGCGATGATAAGGGTTCTGGAAAGGGTTGCTGGAGCAAGTACTAGGACTGTGAATAGAGGATCCATTTCTAAACGACTCCGGGCTAACAGAGTGGAGGTTTTCAGGGGCATATCTGGAGTAGCCCCAAATGTGACTGAATACTGGTTGGAGGCCACGGAGCGAACCATGGATGATCTAGAGTGCTCAGTGGAGCAGAAACTGAAAGGAGCGGTGTCTCTGCTACGGGATAAGGTGTATCAGTGGTGGATCACTGTAAGGGATAGTACCCCAGTTGAGCGGGTACCCTGGGAACTATGTAAGACTGCTTTCAAGGGAAAGTACGTCAAGGCAAGCTATATGGACACTCAAAGGAAGGAATTTCTAAATCTGACATACGGTAACAAGTCTTTTGCTAAATATGAGGCCGAGTTTTTAAGGTTGAGCCGGTATGCCAGCGGAATAGTTGCTACTGAGTATGAACGTAGCATTCAATTTGAGGATGGCTTCAGGGATGAGCTTAGGGTGCTGATAGCTTCATAGAGGGAGAGTGACTTTGCTGAATTGGTGGAAAAGGCTAAGATAGCCGAGGAGGTGAAGCGACCTAAACGACAGGACCCTGAGAAGGACCGAAATCAATTTAGGAGGGATTCTGGACCCTCTGGTCCTGCAAACAGGAATTTCAAAAGAGCTAGAGTGGATGAACCGATCTGACCAGTTCCGATGAATACAGTTAGACCGCAAGCTTATGGGGACTGTGGTAGAGTGCATCTGGGAGAATGCTAAAAGTGTACTGGGGCTTGTTTTCGATGCGGATCCAAGGAGCATAGAGTTAAGGACTGTCCTTAGAGGCTAGCTCAGACACAAGCCACTGAACAGAGGGTTGCTCAACCAGTATGAGGTGGACCACACCCACCGAGAGGCCGTGGTCAAGGTAGGGCGGCAACAGAAATGGTCGTGGATGTGGGGCACCTGGCAGGGGTGCTAAAAATGCTGAGGCTCGTCAGCCAGCATTGGTGTATGCTGCTCGTCACTAAGAGGAGGGTGACGCACTTGATGTCATAACTGGTACATTTTTTATCTCTAGCATGCCATACACTGCCTTGATAGATGTTGCTTCTACCCATTCGTATGTTGCATATGATGTTTCTAGGTAGTTGGGTGTGCACTTTGAGGAAACTGGGAGTGGGGTAACTGTGATAAGTCCACTGGGTCACTCGGTTAGGGTAGACAAACTCTATAGAAATGTGCCTTTAGATACTCAAGGTAGGATTTTCTCTGGAGACTTAATGGATTTACCGTTCAAAGAATTTGATCTCATCTTGGGAATGGACTGGCTTGCTAAGCATAAGGTGATTTTGGATTGTGCAGCTAAGAGGATGGTGTTAAGGACTACAGAGGATGAGGAGGTGATGGTTATAAGGGAACGAAGGGACTACTTGTCCAATGTTGTTTTGGCCTTAAGGGCTGAGAAGCTGATTCGCAAGGGTTACGAGGCGTATTTGGCATTTGTGAGCCAGACGGAGGCTGAAGGTTTGACTGTAGAGAAGGTTAGAACTGTTAAGGAGTTCCGAGATGTTTTTCCAGCGGAGCTTCCTGGATTGCCTTCGAATCATGAAGTCAAATTTGGGATCGATTTGCTGCCTGGAACGGCACCAGTGTCCATCACACCTTACAGGATGGCACCACAGGAGTTAGTAGAACTGAAAGCACAAATTCAAGAGTTGTTGGATCGAGATTTTATTAGACCGAGTGTATCTCCATGGGGAGCACCAATTCTGTTCGTGAAGAAGAAGAATGGAACGATGCGTATGTGCATCGATTATCGCCAGTTGAATAAACTAGCTATTAAGAATAAGTACCCTCTGCCAAGGATCAATGATCTGTTTGACCAGCTTAGAGGAGCTTCGATATTTTCCAAGATTGATCTTCAGTCGGGATATCATCAGTTGAGGGTCAAAGAGGTGGATATTCATAAGACAGCATTCAGAACTCGGTATGGTCATTATGAGTTTCTGGTGATGCAATTTGGACTGACAAATGCACTTGCAGCCTTCATAGATCTGATGAATCGAGTATTCCAACCTTACTTGGATCAATTCGTAGTCATTTTTATCGACGATATTCTGGTGTATTCGAAAATTGAGGAGAAGCATGATGAGCATCTCCGTGTTGTTTTGCAAGTATTGAGAGAGAAGTAACTGTACGTGAAATTTAGTAAGTATGAATTTTGGTTGCGAGATGTGACATTTCTGGGTCACGTTGTTTCTGCCGAGGGGATTAGGGTGGATCCTCATAAAATTGAGGCAGTTCTGGAATGGAAGCCGCTGAGGTCGGTATCAAAAATTCAGAGTTTTCTAGGTTTAGCAGTGTACTATAGCAGATTTGTAGAAGGATTCTCTTTGATCGTTGCATCGTTAATGAAACTTTTGAGGAAAGGAGTATCGTTTGTGTGGACTGAGAAACAACAAGAGGCTTTTGATTAGTTGAGGAAGGTTTTGACTGAGGCGCCAGTGTTGATTTAGCCGGAGTCTGGGAAGGATTTCACTATGTACAGTGATGCGTCGCATGTGGGTCTAGACTATGTGCTGATGTAAGAGGGTAAGGTGGTTGCTTATGCTTCACGATAGTTTTAGCCTCACGAAGCGAACTACCCTAAGCATGATCTGGAATTGGCAGTGGTTATCTTTGCGTTAAAGATCTGGAGGCACTACCTGTATAGAGAAAACTGTATTATATACACAGACCATAAGAGTCTCAAGTATTTGTTAACTTAGAAGGAGTTGAATCTTAGGCAACGAAGATGGATAGAATTGCTTAAGGACTATGACTATTCGATTGAATATCACCCAGGTAAAGCAAATGTGGTGGCTGATGCACTAAGTCGAAGGGCTGCAACTGAGTTGAGAGCAATGTTTGCTCGTCTGAGTCTATACGATGACGAGAGCCTGTTAGCAGAATTACAAGTGAGACCAACTTGGATTAAACAGATTAAGGAGAAAAAGTTAAAGGACGAGTCACTAATTCCTCGATTTCAACAAGCTGAGAATGATGGGACTTCTGATTTTAGACTAAATAGTGAAGGAGTTCTGTACTTTCAAGGTCGAGTTTGTATTCCGAAGCACACTGACTTGAGGCAGTCAATTCTAAAAGAGGCTCGTGGTAGACCTTGTGCCATGCATCCTGGAGCAAATAAGTTGTATCGAGACTTGCGAGAGTTGTACTAGTGGCCTGGACTTAAGCGGGAAGTAATGAAATTCATGGGCCAGTGTCTAACATGCTAGTAAGTGAAAGCTGAGCATCAACTACCTTCTGGACTGCTGCAGCTGGTGAAGATTCCACTTTGGAAGTGGGAGAGGGTAACCATGGATTTTGTGAGTGGGCTCCCTTTGACACCCTCCAGAAAGGACTCAGTGTGGGTAATTATGGATAGGTTAACAAAATCTTCTCATTTCATACCTGTCCAAACTGACTACTTACTTCAGAAGTTGGCCAAGTTGTATGGGGAGGAGATAGTGTGACTGTAACGCCCCCACGTCTTAGACCGTCGCCGGAGTCGAGCTTGAAGTGTTACTACACATAATTTACCATTTTAAACAACTTTACATTATCTATTTTGATTTCCGGAATAAGCAGTTTATCTGCGTCATGGTCGCTTGAAAAATCATATCTCGAGTTACGAAACTCAAAATCAAGATCCGTAAATTTTCTCTGAATCTAGACACATGTATCTATCTGCTAAATGTTTTCTAGAATTTTCAGCTGGGCCGATTAGTACAGTTTATTAGTTAAAGTTGCCCCTCTTTCAGAACTCAACTGCACTGACCTCTACTTATTATGAGCCACTTTTCTCCATGTACAAAATTCATATGACTATGCCGTTTGTTTCTGAAAATATAAAGTAATCCTCATAATTATTTTTGTACAATTTATGGTTAATTTCCAAAGTTGGAACAGGGGATCCAGAAATCGCTCTAGCCTTGTTTTACTAAAACTAAAATATCTCATAAATTACAATACCTTTACCTGTTTTATTTGTTCCATATGAAAATAGACACAATAAGATTTAATTTCATATATTATTCACCATCAAACCATGTTTCTATTATTTTTAGTGATTTTTCAAACTCACGTCTCTACTGTTACAATGTTCTGTTTTTAAGCTACTTTCACATTTTTCCTTAATTTCCATGTGATAATTATCACTCAAGCATACATACTTTCATACTTGTATATCATTAGCCATTTCATTAGCTATTCACTATCAAGTATTTACATCCCATTCATTGAACATGTCATAAGACATCCATATCAAAAGAAGCCAAGTCCCTATACATGCCATACATGAAAAGAAACGTCTAACTATACCGATAGGATTCCTTGATAGTGTGATCGGATCTCTGACGTTTCCTTTGATCCCCGAGTGGCTTGGCAAGAACTATAAGAAGAAAGAAATAAAGAGGGTAAGCACTAGGCTTAGTAAGTTTACAAGCAAATAAATTACAACATTCATCATATGGGATAAGTATGCAAACTGTCAATTAGCATTATAAGCTTTCTTTACATCTCATTTTCTACCTTCTTCTTCTTCACTTACCTTCTTTCTTACCTGACCTTTCATTATTCATGATTACAATCTACCTTTCCTTTGCTGATAATTCACTGTACATTTACTTGAATAATAGCCCGTTGAACCACTCAGAATACTAAGGATACTAGGGTCGTTCCTGTCTAACAATATCCTGCCAATGCCATGTCTTTGACATGGACTTACATGAATTATTCCTGTCTCCAATGTCATATATCTAATATGGACTTACATGGCTCAAACCTGTCTCCAAAGCCATATATCTAGTACGGACTTACATGGCTCATTTCTGTCCTGTCCTGTCCTGTCGACCCTTAATGTCATGACATTTCGTATCCTAACATTCCTAAGGTTCAATTGGGACTTTCTACTACTTTTCTCTGTGATATCACCTTATATTCAACTTGATTATTTTCATAAAATGAATATATAAATGCTGGAAAATGACAATAGTAATGTAAAATAACAGAATATTGTATTTATTTACCGTAAACTTACCTCGATACCAAATGTGACTAAACTTTACAATTTAGTCCTTTACTTTTTCTTTTCACCGATCTACTCCCAAATTTCATTCTTCTTGATCTATAATAGAAAATTGAACTTATTTAATATCAACATTTATCAAAACAGCCCTTTGCTCAAACTTTGGCAAAATTGCATTTTTGCCCCTAAACTTTTGCATATTTACACTTTTGCCCCAAGACTCGGAAATCAAAACTTATCACAAATTCCTGTATTTTAAGACATGCTGATCCTTTATTTACCAACATCATCTTCAAATTCCTACTATAACATACACTTAGGTACAATAAGTATTTTTACCAATTAAGCCATTTTACTCGTTTTTACCTAAAACTGAGTAGCTCAAGTTGTCTAGCATAATATAAAACCTCATATTCTATCATAAAACATCAAAATACACAAATTTCACCTATGGGTATTTTTCCAAATATGAACCCTAACTTAAAATATTGCTAACATAAGCTTTATCGAGCTACCGGGACTACGAAAACGTAAAGAACATTAAAACGGGGCTTGGAATCACTTACTATGGAGCTTGGAAGCTTGAAAAAAACCCTAGCTATGGAGAACCCTTGAAATTTCGTGGTAATGAAGAAGATGATCAATTTTGTGTTATTTTTCCCTTTTTATTTCATGTTAATATCCAAATGACCAAAATGCCCCTCCTTACTAAACTTTCAAAAATTCCATCCATGTCCAAATTTTGTCCACGAACTTAAAATTGGCCAAATTACTATTTAAGACCCCCTAATTAATATTTCAAAATAGTTTCATACTAGAAACTTCTAGAATGCAAGTTTTGCAACTTATTCAATTTAGTCCCTAATTTTAAATTAAGCACTTTACGCATAGAATTTCTTCAAGAAATTTTCACACCATCATGCAATCATAATATAGACCTCAAAATAATTATAAAATAATTATTTCTATCTCGGATTTGTGGTTACGAAACCACTATTCCGATTAGGCCCTATTTTGGGATGTTACATTTCTCCCCCTTTAGGGATTTTCGTCCCCGAAAATCTTACCTGTAAAGTGGTTTGGGTACTGTTTTCGCATGGCCTCTTTGAGTTCCCATGTAGCCTCATCCACCCCATGTCTATTCCACAAGACTTTTACAAGAGCAATACTTTTATTCCTTAATTGTTTTATCTCACGAGCTAGAATTTTTACCGGTTCTTCATCATAAGTCATATATGGCTGAATCTCAACCTCTGTCAGAGAAATCACATGTGACGGATCTGATCGATAACATCGTAACATTGACACATGGAACACGTCATGAATCTTTTCTAACTCAGTCGGCAAAGCTAATCGATATGCTAATGGTCCAACTCTCTCAATCACTTCAAACGGTCTAATAAAACGAGGACTTAACTTACCTTTCCTGCCAAATCTGAGAACTTTCTTCCACGGGGATACTTTCAAGAATACCTTGTCGAAACCTGATATTCGATCTCTTTTCTTTTTAAATCTGCATATGACTTCTGCCTGTCTAAAGCTGCTTTTAAATAATCTCTGATAACTTTCACTTTTTCTTCTGTTTCTTTAACTAGATCAACCCCGTAAATCTGATTTTCTTTAAGCTCTGTCCAATATAAAGGTGTACGGCGTTTACGTCCATACAAAGCTTCGTAAGGTGCCATCTTCAAACTCGACTGGTAACTATTATTATAAGCAAACTTTACCAATGGTAAATATTTTTCCCAACTGCCTTGAAATTCCAATATACAACATCTAAGCATATCTTCAAGTACCTGGATAACTCTCTCTGACTGACCATCGGTTTGGGGATGAAAAGCCATACTAAAACTCAACTTGGTGCCCAAAGCTTCTTGTAGCTTCTTCCAAAACAGTGAAGTAAATCTCGGATCTCTATCTGAAATGATTGATAATGTCACTCCATGTAGTCTAACTATCTCTGAAATGTATAACTTGGCCAACTTGTCAAGTGAATAATCCATACGAACTGGGATAAAATGAGCCAACTTAGTTACCTTATCAATCACAACCCATACTGCATCTTTCTTTTTCGGCGTTAACGGCAATCCGGTCACAAAATCCATAGTAACTCTGTCCCATTTCCACTCTGGAACTAGCACAGGCTGCAATAATCCCGAGGGTACTTGGTGTTCGGCCTTTACCTATTGACAAATCAAGCACCTGGAAACAAACTCTGATATATCTCTTTTCATTCCTACCATCTAGTACAATTTCTTCAAATCGTTATACATCTTTGTACTACCCAGATGAATAGACAAAGAACTGCTATGTGCTTCCTGTAAGATCTTCTGAATAAGCTCATCATTCTTTGGTACACATATTCTGTCTCTCAACATCAAACAACCATCAGAACCAATCCGGAAATCTGATTCTATGCCTAACTCACATTGAACTCTTTTAGCTTGTAAATCACTATCATCTTTCTGAGCTTCACAAATTTCTTCAAGAAATACCGGTTTAGTTCTCAATTCAGCTAGAATAGAACCATCATCCGACATGGCCAAATTGGTATTCAAAGCTCGCAATGTAAATAAAAGTTTTCTGCTTAAAGCATCAGCAACTACATTTGCCTTACCTGGGTGATAATCAATCACTAGCTCATAATCTTAATCAACTCTAGCCATCTTGTTTGCCTCAGGTTCAAATCTTTTTGAGTCATCAAGTATTTCAAACTTTTATGATCGGTGAATATCCGGCACCGTTCACCATACAAATAATGTCTCCAAATCTTCAATGCAAATACAATAGCAGCTAACTCCAAATCATGCGTCGGATAATTTTTCTCATGTGGTTTCAATTGTCTAGAGGCATAAGCAATCACCTTTCTTTCCTGCATGAGTACACAACCGAGCCCATTCAAAGACGCATCACTGTAAATCACAAATTCTTTACCTGGTTCTTGCTGTACTAAGATGGGAGCTTTAGTCAATAATGCCTTTAACTTGTCAAAACTCTGCTGGCACTTCTCAGTCCATTCGAACTTGACATCCTTCCGCAACAATCTCGTCAACAGGGTAGCTATCATAGAGAATCCCTCCACAAATCGTTTATAATAACCAGCTAAACCAAGAAAGCTTCTAACCTCTCAAACGTTCCTAAGAGGCTTCCAATCGACAATGGTTGAAATTTTACTTGGATCTACTCTAATACCTTCACCTGAAACAATATGTCCAATGAATCCAACTTCTCAGAGCCAAAACTCACTTTTACTGAACTTAGCATACAACTGATTATCTCTTAGAATCTGTAAAACTGTTCTCAAATGCTCTTTATGTTCAGTCTCATCAGGAGAATAAATCAAAATATCATCAATGAACACAACTACAAACTTGTCCAAATACGGTCTAAATATTCAATTCATTAAGTCTATAAAAACGGCAAGAGCATTAGTTAAGCCAAACGGCATCACAAGAAACTCATAATGACTGTTCCTAGTTTGGAATGCAGTCTTCGGAACATTTGACTCCTTAACTCGCATCTGATAGTATCCGGATCTCAAATCTATCTTGGAAAACACGGTGGCTCCCTTTAATTGATCAAACAAATCATCAATTCTGGGCAGTGGATATTTGTTCTTGATAGTTACCTTGTTAAGTTGCCGATAATCTATGCACAATCTCATTGAACCATCTTTCTTTTTCACAAATAACACTGGTGCACCCCATGGTGAAATACTAGGTCTTACAAAACCTTTATCAGTTAATTCTTGCAGTTGAGCTTTCAATTCTTTCAATTTCGACGGGGCCATTCTATAAGGAGTAATAAAAATAGGTGTGGCACCTGGAATTAGCTCAATACCAAACTCAACTTCTCTAACAGGAGGCAAACCTTGTAATTCTTTCGGAAATACATCTGGATACTCACGCACTACAGGCACTGATTCAACTTTCAATTCTGAATCTTTAGTATTCAATACAAAAGCAAGATAAGCCTCATACCCCTTTCTCAAATATTTCTGAGCTGTTATAACAGAAATCATAGCAAATGAACCATCTGACTCATCTAAATTAACTCGAAGAATCTCACCATTTTCACATTTTAACTCAATGAATTTCCTTCCACAATTCACTATCACATCATATGCCGTCAACCAATCCATACCCAGAATAACATCAAGCTTATCAAACGGCAATAACATGAGATCGGCCGGAAAACAGTGACCTCTAATCATTAAGGGGCAATTTCTACATACTTTATCTATCAATACACACTTGCCTAGTGGATTCGATACTTTTATCACAAATTCTATTGATTCTATAGGCATACTCATTTTAGACATCAGTTTCACACAAACATAGGAATGGGTCGAACCCGGATCAATTAAAGCAACGACATTAATGTCATGTAAAGAAAATGTACCCGTAATCACATCGGGGGAGAATGCCTCTTCGCGAGCACGAATAGCATAAGTGCTTGCAGGGGCTTTAGCATCTGGTCTCACCGTCGAATCTCTAGAGGTGCCTCTGTTACTTTCCCCTACTCCTAGTTGTCTCGGTGATCTGCCTCTGGTAGGAGCATTTTCGGATCTAGCACTTTGTGTTACTTCTCGGTTAGCCACCTCCGGACACTATCGCACAAAATGATCTGGAGCACCACACTTATAACAAACATTTTCGCCTACTTGACAAGGACCATAATGAAGTCTACCACATCGTGGACATCCCGATCTACCCGTTCTAACATTACCCACACTTACGGTCGAAGTGGCCTGAGCTTTCGGATCTTTAAATCTGCTACCTCTATTTTGACTAGATTGCCATGTCGAAAAGCTAGATCTGGTAGAAAACTCTTTGGGCCTCTTGGATGTAGCCTGAAATGATCTGCTCATCTGTCTTTTCTTCGTATCTCACATCTCTGTTTCAGTTTTATCTTTTCTTTTTAACAACTCCTCTGCTTTACAGGCTCTGTCAACTAAAATGACGAACTCTTTTATTTGCAGAACACCCACTGATAGTCGGATATCATCATTTAACCCATCCTCAAACCTTTTACACATAATAGCCTCCGTGGACACACATTCTCGAGCATATTTACTGAGTCAAACAAATTCATGCCCATAATCAGTCACTGTCATATTACCTTGTTTTAGCTCTAAAAACTCTTTTCTCTTCTGATTAATAAACCTCTGGCTGATGTACTTTTTACGGAATTCCTCCTAAAGGAAATCCCAAGTGACCCTCTCTTTCGGTACAACTGATACTAGTGTCTTCCACCAGTGATAGGCTGAATCTCTGAGAAGTGATACTACACATTTCATACATTCCTCAGGTGTACAAGATAACTCATCGAAGACTCTGATGGTATTTTCTAACCAAGATTCTGCTTTTTCTGCATCATCGTCTTTTGTTGCTCGGAACTCTTGTGCCCCATATTTCCTGATTTTATCAACTGGTGGCTTTTCTCTTATTACTGTACCTGTGATTGGGGGAGCTTGAGCTACATGGGTAGCCTGAGAATCCTGAAGGGGTGGAGGTCTAACTGCCGGATTCGTACGAACGAACTCGGCAAACCAATCATTCAAAGCATGGAAGAGAGCTTCTCGAGTCACTCCTCCCTGATCAACTGTTACTGGCCTATTCTCAGATGGCACTGCCTCTTCCACATGAGCAGGCGCATTACTTTCTATATCATCATCACCAGCTCGTTCGGGATCCGTTACTATAAAACAAAATATTTAAAAATCGTCAGGAGTCGTCACACTATCAAAATATAAGTATGGCATGTATAGCTAGACTCTTACTCGTGCTAACTATTCCAAGAACCAACTAAACCTACTCTGATACCAATTAATGTAACGCCTCCACGCCTGAGACCGTCGCCAGAGTCGAGCTTGAAGTGTTACTGCACATAATTTACCATTTTAAACAACTTTCCATTATCTATTTTGATTTTCGGAATAAGTAGTTTATCTGCATCATGGTCGCTTGAAAAATCATATCTCGAGTTACGAAACTCAAAATCAAGATCCGTAAAGTTTCTCTGAATCTAGACTCATTTATCTATCTGATAAATATTTTCTAGAATTTTTGGCTGTACAGTTTATTAGTTAAATTGCCCCTGTTTTAGAACTCAACTGCATTGACCTCTACTTATTTCAAACCACTTTTCTCCCTGTAAAAAATTCATATGACTATGCCGTTTGTTTCTCTTAAAACTAGACTCAATAAGGATTCTGAACATATAAATTGATCCTCCTAATTATTTTTTGACAATTTATGGTTAATTTCCAAAGTTGGAATAGGGGATCCAAAAATCACTCTGGCCCTGTTTTACTAAAACTAAAATATCTCATAAAATACAATACCTTTACCTGTTTTGTTTGTTCCATATAAAAATAGACACAATAATCTATAATTTCATATATTATTCACCATCAAACCATGTTTCTATTCTTTTTAGTGATTTTTCAAACTCACGTCACTGCTGTTACAATGTTCTATTTTTAAGCTACTTTCACTTTTTTCCTTAATTTCCATGTGATAGTTATCATCAAGCATACATACTATCATACTTTATATCATTAGCCATTTCATTAGCTATTCACTATCAAGTATTTACATCCCATTCATTGAACATGTCATAAGACATCCATATCAACAGAAGCCAAGTCCCTATACATGCCATACACGAAAAGAAACGTCTAACTATACCGATAGGATTCCTCGATAGTGTGATCGGATCTCCGACGTTTCCTTTGATCCCCAAGTGGCTTGGCAAGAACTATAAGAAGAAAGAAATAAAGAGGGTAAGCACTAGGCTTAGTAAGTTTACAAGCAAATAAATTACAACATTCATCATATGGGATAAGTATGCAAACTATCAATTAGCATTATAAGCTTTCTTTACATCTCATTTTCTACCTTCTTCTTCTTCACTTACCTTCTTTCTTACCTGACCTTTCATTATTCATGATTACAATCTACCTTTCCTTTGCTGATAATTCACTGTACATTTACTTGAATAATGGCCCGTTGAACCACTCAGAATACTAAGTATACTAGGGTCGTTCCTGTCTAACAATATCCTACCAATGCAATGTCTTTGACATGGACTTACATGAATTATTCTTGTCTCCAATGCCATATATCTAATATGGACTTACATGGCTCAATCCTGTCTCCAAAGTCGTATATCTAGTACGGACTTACATGGCTCATTTCTGTCCTGTCCTATCCTGTCGACCCCTAATGTCATGACATTTCGTATCCTAACATTCCTAAGGTTCAATCGGGACTTTCTACTGCTTTTCTCTGCCATATATTCAACTTGATTATTTCCATAAAATGAATATATAAATGCTGGAAAATGACAATAGTAATGTAAAATAACAAAATATTGCATTTACTTACCGTAAACGTACCTCGATACCAAATGTGACTAAACTTTACAATTTAGTCCTTTACTTTTTCTTTTCCCCGATCTACTCCCGAGTTTCGGTCTTCTTGATCTATAATAGCAACTTTAACTTATTTAATATCAACATTTATCAAAACAGCCCTTTACTCAAACTTTGCAAAATTACATTTTTGCCCCTTAACTTTTACATATTTACACTTTTGCCCCAAGACTCGGAAATCAAAACTTATCACAAATTCTTGTATTTTAAGACATGCTGATCATTTATTTACCAACATCATCTTCAAATTCCTACTATAACATACACTTATGTACAATAAGTATTTTTACCAATTAAGCCTTTTTACTAGTTTTTACCGAAAATCGAGTAGCTTAAGTTGTCTAGCATAATTTAAAACCTCATATTCTATCATAAAACATCAAAATACACAAATTTCACCTATGGGTATTTTTCCAAATATGAACCCTAACTTAAAATATTGCTAACATAAGCTTTATCGAGCTACCGGGACTACGAAAACGTAAAGAACATTAAAAACGGGGCTTGGAATCACTTACTATGGAGCTTGGAAGCTTGAAACAAACCCTAGCTATGGAGAACCCTTGAAATTTCGTGGTAGTGAAAAAGATGATCAATTTTGTGTTATTTTTCCCTTTTTATTTCATGTTAATATCCAAATGACCAAAATGCCCCTCTTTACTAAACTTTCAAAAATTCCATCCATGTCCAAATTTTGTCCACGAACTTATAATTAGCCAAATTACTATTTAAGACCCCCTAATTAATATTTCAAAACAGTTTCATACTAGAAACTTCTAGAATGCAAGTTTTGCAACTGATTCGATTTAGTCCCTAATTTTAAATTAAGCACTTTACGCATAGAATTTCTTCAAGAAATTTTCACACCATCATGCAATCATAATATAGACCTCAAAATAATTATAAAATAATTATTTCTATCTCAGATTTATGGTTACGAAGCCACTATTCCAATTAGGCCCTATTTTGGGATGTTACAGCGACTACATGGGGTGCCAGTTTCGATTATTTCTGATCGGGATCCTAGGTTTACATCTTGGTTCTGGCAGAAGTTTCATGAGGCGTTGGGTACGCGATTGGATTTCAGCATTGCTTTCCACCCCCTGATAGATGGACGGTCGGAAAGGGTTATTCAGGTTCTGAAGGACATGTTGAGGGGTTGTGTTATCGATTTTTGAGGTAGTTGGGAGGATTACTCGGCATTGGCGGAGTTTGTTTATAATAACAACTATCAATCAAGTATTCAGATGGCTCCATATGAGGCGCTATATGGGCGAAGGTGTCGTACGCCTACCTGTTAGACGGAGTTGGGAGAACGACAGGTTCTTGGGCTAGAGTTGGTGGTAGATACTAAGGATAAGGTTAAGTTGATCAGGGATCGGTTAAAGGAAGCATCTGATAGGCGGAAATCTGATGCTAACTTAAAGTAGAAGGAAATTGAGTACTCAGTAGGAGATATGGTCTTCCTGAAGGTCTCACCTTGGAAGAAGATATTAAGGTTTGGTATGAAGGGCAAGTTGAGTCTGCGGTTTATCGGGCCTTATCGAGTTCTAAAACGGGTAGGGCCAGTAGCTTACCAGTTGGAGTTACCATCGGAGTTAGACCAAATCCATGACGTTTTTCATGTGTCCATGCTGAGACAGTATCGATCAGATCCTTCTCATGTCGTACCAGTGGAAGAGATTGAGGTGAAGATCGACTTGACTTTTGAAGAAGAGCCTGTGCAAATACTAGATCGAGAGATCAAAGGTTTAAGGAAGAAGTCAGTTCCTTTGATAAAGGTACTTTGGCGCAATCATGGCAGAGAAGAAGCTACTTGGGAGCCAGAAGAGGCAATGCGTCAATAATACCCTCACCTATTTGGATCAGGTAAATTTCGAGGCCGAAATTTCTTTAAGGGGGTAGAGTTGTAACGCCCTAATTTTTGGGATTTTCAAGATTTTCACGATCCTGGTGTAAACTTAAAATTTTGTGGTCTAGTTATGTTAATTAATGCTTTGAGTATGTTAGTGGGCCTTTAAAAGGCCCAAGCCTAAGTTAAAACCCGGTAGAATTTTTAAATTTTAGACTTAAAGAGAATGGGTCTTGAATATGTGGGCTTTTAAGAAAAAAAAATGGGTAATTTAAGACACAAATGAGCTAGTGGTAAGATGGCAATGTAACGCCACTTAGGGACAAGGAAGTGGCATGTGGAAGCTATGCAAGGGCCAAGGTTCAAGTCTTATGATAAGCAGTGTGGTGTTTTATTTGTTTTAGGCATGTGCAAAGCATGTGATGGACTCCAAGTGAAACTTTGTTGGGAAGAGTTTGAGATGCTGATGTGATTGAGTAAAGGATGGATAAATTTAGGGAATTTGAAAGAGGAGCAAGTGATGGTCGAATATGGGGCTCTTGAAGAAGCATTGTCGGTTTGGTCATTTGGGTTTTGGCTGTCGATTTTCGCATATTCGGGAAGGGGGAGTTTAGAGAGTTAGCCGAATGCTTTTTGGGTCCTTCTTGGGGTCTTAGTTCGACACATTAGGTAAGTGTATGTCGACTAGGTAAGTTTTTAGGGTTCCCTTCCTTTTCTATTCTCCTCCCTCGTTCTAAAAGCTGAAAACGTGAATCATACATTCTTTCTTCTGCCGATTTGTGCAAGTAAGCCAAAATTCTTTTCTCTCTTTTCTTTTCTTCTCAAACCGAAAGCTATTCTCCTATCTTTTCTTTCTTCTTCACTCCATAATTAGTTTAGACTTGTTTCGAACCATTAGTTGGCCGACTTCTTAAAAGCCAAAATCCCGAGATATAAGCCTGTGTCGATTTTCCATATTAGCTGAAACCCCATTCCTTCTTTAATCTAATTAACCGAATCTCACAACTTCCCTAACCCTTGTGGACATATTCTCTTTCCCATTACAAAACTTCTATCTTCCTTCTCCTTCATTATACCAAAAGCCGAAACCTCCATATTCATGGTGATTCAGGAACTGAATCTCTAGATATATTCTCTACTTGCACTTTAGGTTAGATCCACAATAGATCTGGTATAGGAAGGTACTTGGGAATGATTTTGGCAAGTAGATCTTTGGTAAGTGTTCAGAACTCCTCTCATTCTTTCTTATGATTCAAGAAAAGCCAGAAACCCCTAAACTCCTTAAGAAGGCTATCAATTTTGGTTAGGATTAATGCTAGTCTTTTTATTCAGGTTTATGTGTTTTAGTTCGTGAAAGCGGTGATCTAGCAAGGAGCAGTAGAGGCTAGAGTTGTAGAGGTGAGCTAGATCTAGATCTAGTCATTGGTTTCGGTAAGGTACGGATTCAATGGCCTTAAAGGGTGTTGGCCGAATATGATGATGGTTGTTACTTTAGTTATCGTTGGCAAATGGTCTAACATCATAATAGATGATTGTAGGTTAATCGCGTGGGAGATCTCGTCGTAGTAATTGCAAATCAGGTGTGTAAACAAACACCCACTAGTAGACTAGATCGGCGAAAGCCAAAAAGCTAAAATGCCGAAATTCCAGCATTTTGTGGGCTTACAAACGTGCGCCACTCATGGGTCGGTTAAAAAGGGTAAAATCGGTTATCGCTAATGGTAAGAATGATGTGTCCGCGATTTCATGCACATGGGTGAATTTGGGCCTCGAGGGGCTGAATTTAGGCCCAATGGGCTTACCGGCCCATATGGGTGGAAACGAGAGGTAAGTGTAGTCTGATGGACTTGGTAACAAATTTGTTTAAACGGACATAAAATTTGGGCTTAGTGGGCTGAAATAGTTAGTGGACACCGTAGGGCCCATTAGGGGTTTTAGGGCCCAATAACCCTAGATGAATTTTGGACTGTTAACAACTAAAATGTGTATAAAACCCTAAAAATTGGTATATTTACTGAAATACCCCTTAAGGGTGGAAAATTACTATTTTACCCCTAGGTGCAAAATGACCATTACACCCCTAGGGTTAAATTGATTGAAATGCATGTTATATATTATCTGTTCACTGTATGCCATGACATGTTATACTATTGCATGGGATTGGGTTTATGATGGAGGAAGTGCTTAGTGGCAATGCCACATTTACTGTTAGGGGCTTTGCCTCGTTTTACTGTTACTGGCTTGGCCACGTTATCTGATTAAGCAGCTCAGCTGCGACTATGGTGTGTAGGGCTGGGTGGGTTGAGTTATTACCCACATGGTGTGTAGGACTGGTACGGGTAGTGTGTAGGGCTGGATTTGGGCCGGGCTTTGCATACATGCATAATTTCTATTCTCTTACTGTATTGGGCCCAAGGACCATACTGAATTCTGAATAGGGCCACGGCCAAGTTAATATTGTTTACTGAATAGGGCTAAGGCCTAGTTAAGACTGAATTCTGAATAGTGCCAAGGCCTAGCTAATACTGTTTACGGAATAGGGCTAAGGCCCAGTTAATACTGAATCTGGATAGGACTAAGGCCCAGTAAAGCTTAAACTGATTTGGGCTCTGGCGGGGTTTATTTTATACACTGAGTTTTCCAAACTCACCCCTTCCCTTTCATCTATGCAGGTGAGCCCTAAACTAGTGGACTTGGAGCTGAAGGGATTCAGAGTGGCCATGTGGACTACATTTGGTTCATTTTTCTTAAGTTATTTTACTTTCAGTGTTTTATTTAAATTATTTCCTTTGCGGTTTTCTTTGTAATAAGGCTACTCTTAAGTATTTTATTTTGGCTTTTCAATTCTTTTGTTATAACTTGCTTAAAATGGATAGACTTAGGCTGCATGGGCTTTTATATAAAATTAAACAACGTTTTCAAAATATAACATACGTAACAAATGGATAACGTAAAGACAAACAAGACTTTGAGATAAAATAAACTTTAAGATGGTAGTGGATAGGACCTTCAACAATTCAAAACCTAATTTTTCTTCCCAAACTTCTAAATAACGGTTTTGCAAACATACCTTAATCATAAAAACTAAAGAATATGACCAATCTATCGTTGGTGTGACAATGATAGCGGAAGAAGTAAAGCGCACAGAGCACCTCAATCGAGAAAACGAAAAAGGCAAGAACAAACAGAATGTAAAAGCTACGGGGGCTGGACAGAGGCCTGTGAGGATGGCCAGAGTGAATAGGCCGGTTAGTGCTAGGGCCCTTGTTGCTGCTGCTAATACTGGGATACCGCCTTGTGCTGCTTATGGAAAAAGGGCATGTGGGCGAGTGTTGGAGGAGAACAAGAGCTTGTTTGAGCTGCGAATCTATGGAACATAGAATTAGAGAGTGCCCGAGAAGGCCAGATCAGGTACAAGCTGGTGGCAGAGGTAATTTTCAGCCGTAGAGAGGTGGTCAACAACCGCTAAAGGGCCGTGGTTAGGCCAGGGGTGGTAATGGCGTAGGACGCAGATGTGGAGCACTGGGCAAGGTGCAGGACAGGCAGAGGCGAGGCCGCCAGCGTTGGTTTATGCTGCCCATCGCAGAGAGGATGGAAATGCCCCAGATGTGATAATGGGTACGTTCTTTATTCATGAGCTACCTTATGTTGCACTAATAGATGTTGGGTCAAATCATTCATACATTGCTTGCAACATGACTAAAACTTTGGGTGATGTGTTTGGGACCACTGCAAATGAAATTACTATGTTGAGTCCTTTAGGGTAGTTGATGAAAGTTAATAAGTTGCTTCGGGATGTACCATTGGTAGTCTAATGGGTTACTTTTTTAGTGGATTTGATGGAATTGCCATTTGGGGAGTTTGACCTCATCTTAGGCATGGATTGGTTGATGAGGCACTGAGCAACTCTAGATTGTGCTGCAAAGCGAATAGTGTTGAAAACTGTGGAGGATGAAGAGGTAATGGTGATTGGGGACGGCGGGATTACCTGTCGAACGTAATTTCAGCTTTAAGGGCAGAGAAGTTGGTAAGGAAGGGCTGTGAGGCTTATTTAGCCTATGTTAGTGATGTGGAGTTTTTCCCTTGACGAATTGCCTGGGTTACCTCCTAATAGAGAGGTAGAGTTTGGAATAGAATTGTTACCTAGTACGGCTCTAGTGTCCATCGCTCCTTATGGAATGGCACCGAAAGAGCTGGTGGAGTTAAAAGCTCAGATTCAGGAATTATTGGGCTGCAGGTTTATTAGACCAAGTGTGTCTCCATGGGGAGCACCGATATTATTCGTGAAGAAGAAAGATGGGTCCATGAGGATGTATATCGATTATCGGTAATTAAACAAGCTAACTATCAAGAATAAGTACCCTCTGCCGAGGATAGATGTTCTTTTCGATCAGCTTAGGGGAGCCTCAGTTTTCTCAAAGATTGACCTGCGTTCGGGGTACCATCAACTGAGGGTTAAGGAAGCAGACGTTTATAAGAGAGCTTTTAGAAATTGTTACGGACATTACGTGTTCTCAGTGATGCCATTTTGGCTCACGAATGCACCTGCTACTTTTTATAAACCGAGTTTTTCAACCATATCTGGACCAGTTCATAGTAGTTTTTATAGATGACATCCTAGTATATTCTAGAACTAAAGATGATCACGATGCACACTTAAAAATTATGTTGCAGATTTTAAGAGAGAAGCATCTATATGCTAAGTTTAGCAAGTGGGCGTTCTGGCTAAAAGAAGTCACTTTCTTAAGACATGTGGTCTCAGCTAAGGGGTTAGGGTTGATCCTTGGAAAATTGAAGCAGTGTTAGATTGGAAACCACCTACGGAAGGGGGTGTCATTTGTGTGGACTGATAAGCAGCAAGAAAGCTTTGAGAAGCTTAAGAAGGTTTTAAAGGGCGCCCCTATTTTGATTCAACCAGAGCCTAGGAAGGAGTTTACAGTTTATAATGTTGCGCCACACGTGGGCTTGGGCTGTGTCTTGATGTAGGAAGGCAAGGTGGTTGCATATGCGTCGCGCCAGCTTAAGGCTCGCGTGGGGAATTACCCAACCCATGATTTGAAATTGGCGGCGACTATATTCGTGCTTAAGATTTGGAGACATTACTTGTATGGAGAAAAGTGCACTATTTATATGGATCACAAGAGTTTGAAGTACCTCCTAACTCAGAAGGAATTGAATTTGAGGCAGCACAGATGGATTGAGCTGCTAAAGGATTATGATTGCATGATTGAATATCACCTAGGCAAAGCAAATGTGGTGGCCGATGCCCAAAGCTGTAGGGTTATGTTGGATTTAAGGGCTATGCTTGCTTGGTTAAGTTTGTGTGATGACGGTAGTTTGTTAGCCGAGTTACAAGTGAAGCCACTGTGGGTTGAGTAGATCAAAGTTAAGTAGCCATTGGATGAGACTCTAGGGTCTTGTTTCAAGCAAGTTGAGAAGGGGGAAACGATGAATTTTGGGTTAAATGGTGATGGATTACTGTGTTTTCGAGGGAGAATTTGTGTAGAACAGGATGATGATCTAAGGAAGTCTATACTTTGGGAAGCGCATAGTAGTCCCTATGCTATGCATCCTAGAGGTAACAAGATGTATCGGGATTTGTGAGGGCTTTATTGGTAGCCAGGGCTGAAACGCGAGGTTACAGAGTTTGTGGGCAAATGCTTAGTATGTCAACAAGTGAAAGCGGAACATTAGTTACCATTAGGGTTACTCCAACCGGTTAAGATTCCACTCCGGAAGTGGGAGAGGGTTACTGTGGATTTTGTTAGTGGGTTGCCCCTGACGACGACTAAGAAAGACTGTGTGGGTTATTTTCGATCGGTTAACTAAGTCTGTCCATTTTATACCGATCTGCACTGACTACTCATTATAGAAGTTGGCAAGGTTGCATGTGGCGAAGATTGTGAGATTGCATGGGGTACTGGTCTCTATTATATCTGATAGAGATCCTCGATTTACGTCTTGGTTTTGGAAGAAGCTGCATGAGGCACTGGGCACGAGATTGGATTTTAGTATAGCATTTCATCCTCAGACTAATGGTTAATTGGAAAGGGTAATTCAAGTTTTGGAGGAAATGTTGAGAAGGTGTGTAATTAAGTTTCAGGACAGTTAGGAGGATTACTTACCGTTAGCTAAATTTGCATATAATAACAGTTATCAGGAAAGTATTGGTATGGGACCATATGAAGCACTATATGGACGAAGATGTCGTACTTTGACTTGTTGGACCGAGTTGGGTGAACAGCGAGTGCTGGGTCCGGAGTTGGTAGTAGACACTGAAGATAAGGTGACGCTGATTCAGGATCAGTTGAAAGAGGCATCAGATAGGCATCAGGGTGGGAGACTTGGTTTTTCTCAAGGTTTCCCCATAGAAAAAGGTGTTAAGGTTTGGACGGAAAGGAAAGTCAAGCCCTAGGTTTATTGGGCCATACCGTGTTCTGAAGCGAGTTGGGCCAGTTGCCTATCAGCTGGAGTTACCTCCAGAACTAAGTCAAATCCATGATGTGTTCCATGTTTCCATGCTAAGGCGTTATCGCTCAGATCCTTCTCACATCATCCCAATCGAGGAGATCGAGGTTAGGCCAGACTTAACTTTCGAGGAGGAACCAGTCCAAATAATTGATCAAGATATTAAGGTGCTAAGAAGGAAGTCTATCCCTTTGGTCAAAGTGCTTTGGCGTAACCACAATGCTGGGGAGGCTACATGGGAACCTGAGGAGGCAATGTGGCATCAATACCCTCAGCTGTTTCAAACAGGTAAATTTCGAGGCCGAAATTTCTTTTAGGGGTAGAGTTGTAACTCCCCAAAATCCCGAAACTTTTAATTTTGTGATGAAGTGTTAATTGTATAATGCCATGGTTTTCGAGATTTTTCGAGATTTTTTTGATTCTGGTGAAATCATAAAAGTTTTTTGTTTGGTTATGAAATTTATGTTCTAAGTATGTTAGGGGGCCTTTAGAAAGCCTCAAGCCTAAGTTAAAACCCAGTAGAATTTTTCAATTTTGGACTTAAAGAGAAGGGGGACTCGGCTATGTGGGCTTTTATGAAAAAGTGAGAGAATTAAGACACAAGAGAGCCCTTGGTAAAGTGGCAATGTGGCGCCACTTAGTTCCTAAAAAAGTGGCGTATGGATGGGTGCAAGGGCCAGAGTTCAAGTTACAAGGTAAGTAGTGTGTGTTTTTAATTTTTGTGCATGTGCCAGTCATGTGATGGATGTTAAGTGAAACTCTGATGGAAGAGTTTGAAATGTTCATGAGATTGAATCAGGTAGGATAAGGGAGAGAGATTTTAGGGATTTTGAAAGGAAGCATGAGATGGCCGATTAGGGGACTCTTAGGGAAGCATTGCCATTTGGGGCATTTGGTTTTGGTGTAATCGACTTGGGGTGGTTTAGGGTGCTAGCTGAACACTTTTAGAGTCTTCCTTAGGGTCTTAATTCGGCAATGTGGGTGAGTAGGTGTGCCGATTGGGTATAGAACCCTTAGGGTTTTGTTTTCTTTTGTTTCTCCCATTAATTTTGAAGCCGAAGCTGCAAATATCCATCCCATGTGCCGACTTGACCATAGTCAACCTATCCTCTCTTCTTTGACCCTCATTCTCCTCTCCTCTCTTTCTTTTTCTCATCTCCTTCCTCTTTAGTTTTCACAAAGCCAAACCCACTTCCTTCTGCTCTACTTTCTTCTCAAGTTCACTAATCAACTACACTAAAAGCCGAGACCAAAGGGGATTGTCGTTTTCTCCCTTGGCTGATTACCTCTGTGATTGATACCATCTCTTCTTTTCTTTCAAATCATTCAAGAAGTTGAATCTCTAACCTCGTATCCCATTCTCTGTCGATAGTTCTTTCACTTTGTGAACTTCTCTCCATCCATTCTTCATTAAAGCCGAAATAGACATTCTAGGATAGATCCTAAAAGTCAAAATAGTGGGATTTGTTCTCTACGCGTGTTTGGAGGCTAGATCTGCGTCAGATCTGAGCTAGAAACAGGATTGGAAGCATTCTGGTTTAGTGAACCTTTGGTAAGTGCTCAGATTCTCTTTTCCATTTATTATTTCGGGATTTGAGAAAAGCTGAAAACCCCTATATGCATAAGGTGGCTGTCGACTAGGGCAAAAAGGATTTGTAGGTATTACTTATCGATTTGTTTGTGTAGTGTGGACTGAAGATTAAGGAGCAGTGAGAGGCTAGGGCTGTTGGGGCGATTAGATCTAGATCTAATCACTGTTTTCAGGAAAGGTTAGTGGATTAGGGCCTTAAGGGTTGTTGGCCGAATATGGTAAGCATAGTTACATTAGTTGTCGTTAATTCATAAGTCTGAAATGTTAGTGATCGATTGTAGGATACATGTGGGAGATCTCGTTAACGTCTGTCGCAAATCAGGTGTGTAAATGAACACCCTCTAGTAGACTAAATTGGCAAAAGCTGAAAAGCCGAAATGCTGAAATTTCAGCATTTCATGGGCTTGCGAGCGTGCAAACGCTCGTGGGTCAGTTGAAAGTGGTAAGAATTTGTAACAGAAATCAGTAAAATTGGTGAGTGCGCGGTTTCGTGCACCTCGGTAAATTGGGCCTCGATAGGCTAAATTCGGGCCAAGGGGCTTACAGGCCCATTTGGGTGAAAATTGACGGTAGGTGAGTTCTGGAGTTCTGTAGGTTAAAACTACTAAACCGGTCGTAAAACTTGGGCTAGATGGGCCAAATTAGCTAATTGACTCTGTAGGGCCCATTAGGGGTTTTAAGGCCCGATAGCTCTAAGGTTGATAAATGGGCTAGATAAACTGCTTAGATGGAAAATTGGACTGTTAATAACTAAAATATACATAAAACCCTAAAAACTGGTGTAATTACTGAAATACCCCTTAAGGGTGAGAAATTACTATTTTACCCTAGGTATATTGGGCTAAATTTGACTGAAATGCATGCTTTACTGTTTCTATTCACTGTATGCCATGACATGTTTAAACTGTTGCATGGGACTGGGTTTATTGATAGAGGAAGTGCAAGTGGCATTGCCATGTTTACTGAAAGGGGCTTTGCCCTGGTTTACTGAAAAGGAGCTTTGTCTCGGTTTATTGAAAGGGGCTTTGCCTCGTACTACTGAAAGGGGCTTTGCCTCAGTTTTATTGTTAGTAGCTTGGCCACGTTATCTGAGCAGCTATGCTACGACTGTGGTATGTAGGGCCGAGTGGGTTGAGTTATTACCCACATAGTGTGTAGGGCTGGTATGGGTGGTGTGCAGGGCTAGACATGGGATGGGCTTTGCATACATGCAGTATTCTATTTTGTTACTGTTATAGGCCTATGGGCCGCACCGATATCTGAATAGGGCTAAGGCCCAGTTAACTGTATCTGAATAGGGCTTCGGCCCAGTTATTATTGAGACTGGATAGGGCTTAGGTTCAGTAAGCTTGAGCTGATTTGGGCTCTGGATGGGCTTTTTTTGCACACCGAGTTTCCAAACTCACCCCTTTCTCTCATCTATGCAGGTGAGCCCTAGACTAGTGGACTTGGAGCTGGAGGGATTCAAGTGGCCACATGGATTGCACATGTCGGTTTTAATTAAGTCTTTTTATTTCCGCATTTACTTTAAATTACTTATCATTATGGTTTGGGTTGTAATAAGGCCGCTTTAAGTATTTAAAATTTTGGGTTTTTTTGATTCTTTATTTATAATTGGTTTTAAATAGGTAGACTAAGGCTGCGCGAGTTTTCTTAAAATTAATCAATGCTTTCAAAATAAATCACACGTATCCAATGAATAACAAAAGTTAATCCAAGATCTTATAATAGAATACCTTACAATTTTGTAGTGGATAGGACGTTCACAACTAAACCTGGATCTTCTCTTAAAACTTTAAATAACAGTTTTGCAAAACTCACCCTAACCGTAACAATTAAAGAATATATGATTAATCATACGTTGATGCGACACACTAGACTTGGCCATAATGTCTGGGCCGGGTTTGGGGTGTTACAGATTACATGGCTAGAACAAATAGGGTGCTGATTTTGAGGTATTATGGGGGTTTTTATGAAGTCCTAGGTTCAGGGAAGACCATAGGAAAATTTTAATTTTTGCCTTAGTGGAGCCTGAATCTCGGGTATTAGGCTTTTGAAACAAATTAAGAGGAAAATAGGACGCAAATGGGTCTGTGGCCTAGTGGCAAGAGCGCCACCTTAGGGAGTAGAGGGTGACGCTATGTGGAGAACAGGGAGATCCAAGGTTCAAGTGTCGCCATGGGCATGAAGAGTATTATTTTGCACTTATGCTGTGTAAGTGTTGGACGTGGAGTTGAACTCTTAAGAAGGAGCATGAAGAGATCAAATGAGAGATTTGTGGAGTGATAAGGGGGAGGAAATCTTGGAGAAAATTTAGGGATTGAGTTGTAGGATGAGTTGGAGCTAGAATGGCAATTGTGAGAGGCAAATTCAGCTAGGTTAGAGTATAGATGCCGATATTAAGTTTTTGGGAAACACTATAGTCGAATTCACATATTGCAATTCTGACATTTTAGAGAACAATTCTTTTCTCTTCTATTTCTTCTCATACTTTAGCCGATTACCCTCTTTTTCTTTTCTTGATTTCTCCTTTATACTACCAACTTCCTACCTCTTCCCTTCTTGTAACTTAAAAACTGATTGTTACCCTGCTAGTTGGTCGAATATCACCCTTGTGTTTAGCTTCACCCTTTGTAACATTAGGGTCGATTACCTCCTCTTGTTTCATAGTCAAATTGACTACTTCTTTTCCATGTAAGGGTTGATTCATAATTTTGCAATCAATCTCGTTAACGGTAAGTGAGCTAAATCTTCTTCAGTTTTGTTGAATATTCTAAGTTCTCTTGTTACTACATTATTAAAAGCCAAATTGGATTTTCTTTGATGATAGCCGAATAGAGATCAATTGGGCTAACCAACTCCCTCATTGCTTCAATTCCTTTGGATCCAAATCTCCAAGCAAGGGGTTAGGAACTCGTTTCAGGGATCTTATCCTTGTCCGAATTTGTGACAGTAAGTGATGGTTGCTTAGGGTCGTAAAGAATGGTTTCCTTTCGTGTTAGAGCTTCTTTTCTTACCTTGATTAGTTCTAATAATGCAGATCTAGACAGTGGAAGGGAGTGATTATCATCAAGTGATTGTAAGGGATCTAACAATTAGATCTGCTGGGTATCTGCATAGATGGTTAAAGTTTTGGTTGAGGAGAATGGTTATGGAGAACAGTTGATTAATTGATAATTTGGAATGTTGTAGGTACAAAGCTAGGGATTCGTAGCTAGTTTTGTAATAAGGTGTGTACATACACAGCACGCACGACGAATCGGCAAAAGCCGAAATCCCAAAAAACTAGAATGTCGAAAAGCCAAAAAGCTGAAAGGCTGGCACCGGTAACCATACTAGCGTGCGAACACTCGTGTGGGGATACCGAGATGACAACCGAGGCCGAGAGAGCGATCTCATGGTCTCGAGCCACTTTTTGGCCAACCGAGCCAGAATAGGCTAAATGGGCCCGACGGGCTCTAGGCCAAAATCGGTAAAAGTTGATAAGTGATAGTAAGTGATGAGTTGGTATCGTTGGTTGAATGGTTTGAATATGATTGGGCTGATGGGCCGTATATTTGTGATCGGGCCTAATGGGCCATATGAATATGATTGGGCTTGATGGACCATATGTGTTTTTAAGAAAGTATGTAGACTTGCTAGGGTTTTATAATGGACTTTAGGCCTAGTTTCTGATGAACCCTTAAATAGCATAAAACTTAATTAATTAATCAAGCATGTCAGTGGCCAAGTCGCAAGGTTAGAGTGTTGCAATGGACATATGCATGTCTAGGATTGGATCTAGGGAGAGCTTGGTACTTAACCGGTCTTAATGACCCACTTCCTCTTCTCTGGAGTCCTACCTGGTGCATAGTGTCTATTCACTTTAGCCAATAAGGACTTGTTGACGGGCCAAAGTTCTTAATTAAAACTCGTACTGTTAAGAACTACTAAAATACCCCTGTGGGGTAAGAATTACCAAAATACTCCTACAGGGTAGGATTATTGAAATACCCCTATAGGGTAGAAGTACCGACTGAAATGACTGAGATGCCCTCATTATATAAAGGACTAAAATAACCCTAGGTGCTTAATGTGTGAAAATGTGTATGTTGCATTCATAAGATGTATGTTGCACTTGGGTGGGTTTAATGATACGGAGGAAGATATGTGAGGATTGCATAGTCACTGGACGACCGTGGATCCATCGGTGGCTTTAAGCCCATTATATGATTAGCAATCTTGTTGTAACGATTGAGTAGTGCCGCAACCGGAGCTACCATTAGAGTGTAGGGATGGGTGGGTTGATATTTATATCCGCACATGAGTGTAGGGTTGGAAAGGAAAATGGAGTGCAGGGTTGGATTGGGATGGGATCATTGCATACATGTGATACTGATGTGATATGGGCTAAGGCCCAACTGAGGTTATTGTGCACCGATATTGATAGGGCTTAGGCCCAATGTGTTAATTGCATGTTGATTTGATTGTCGAGGGTTGTACACACTTAGTTTCAAAACTCAGTACCTCTTACTTTTTTAGGAGACCCTCAGTAGGCAACTCGACGTAGGAGAAGACTCAAAGTTGGCCACACTGCAAGTTAATTAGCATTTTAAATAATTTCAAAATTGTTTTATCTTTGATTTTTTTTTTTGGGATGTAATAAGGCTTATCATCTCCGACACGAATATAAATTGGGATTGTTTTTTATTTATTTATTCATGTTTACTATTGAAATATAGGTTTTCTTAAAACATAAACATGTTTTCTAAATCAACATCATAAATTATTATTTATCTTAAACATGGGCTTTTCTCGCAAAATTAAAGTTTTTAACTAACTCACTTGAACTTTTAAAACAAGCAAAGGTTCAAATGGATTTTTATCACCAAACATTTTTATAGCTTAAGTCTTTCAATGTATCAGATTGGTGCAAGTTACCCTGCTACTTGACATCACCCGAATCGACCATAACATCTGGGTCAGGTTTATGGTGTTAATTTAGTGGTATCAGAGCCCGGTTGTAAAGCTCGAGCTATGAATTTGACCTTAAATTTTAGGTTTTAAACTAGTTGATCAAAAAGTTTTGCAGGATTTTGAGGTGTGGCACATCGAGCCTTCGACGTCGGGCCAAGTAAGTTCTTCTATTGCTAAACTTATTTTAAGCTATTATACTGTAGTGTAGATAAACTGGGCTATTTTAGACAATAGACTCTTAGGTTGGAAGAGACTAAAGCCCATAGGAAACTAAAGCCTGAAATGCATTTACGACTGCGAAAATAGCTCCTAAATTGTTACTTACATAAGACACTTGTTTTAAACAGTGGAACTATGAACTAATTTCATAAAAAATTCTAATTCAAAAATACGCAAGCAACGATGAGTGCTAGAAAAGGTGCAAGAGGCCGTGGCAAAGGCCGTGGAAGCGTTAGGGCTGGGTCGTCGGCGCCGGGCCATATGCCCAATGTTGGAGTAGAGGAGGCTCTGGGCTCACCAGTAGCTAAAACGGGACCATACAAACGGGCTGTCGCTATAGAGGATGCTTTATTGTAAGCTATGTTAAGGATCTTAGAAAGGGTCGTTGGGCCCAATAATGGTACGAGAAGTCGTGGGTCGATCTCAGAGCGACTTTGAGCTAATAGGGCAGAGATTTTCAAAGGTGTAGCTGCGGTGGCCCTGAATGTGGCTGAATACTGGTTGGAAGCCACGGAGAGAATAATGGACGATCTGGATTGCATGGCTGAGGAAAAGCTAAAAGGAGGAATATCACTACTTAGAGATGAAGCTTATCAATAGTGGTTGACCATAAAGGAGGGCAACCAACCGGAGCAGATCACCTGGGAGTTCTTCAAATCGGCATTTCAGGGGAAGTACATTGGAGCAGGCTATGTGGATGCCTGAAGAAAGGAGTTCTTGAACTTGACCTAGGGGGACAGATCGGTTGTAGAGTATGAGGCTGAGTTTCTGCGCCTTGGTTGTTACACAAAAGGAGGAGTCGCAACGGCATATAAGCATTGCGTGTAGTTCAAATACAGTTTAAGATATAATCTTAGGGTACTGATAGCTCCACAGAGGGAGCAGGATTTCGCGACATTAGTGGAGAAAGCAAAGATAGCGGAGGAAGTAAAGCGCACAGAGCGCCTCAATCGAGAAAAGGAAAAAGGCCAGAACAAATCGAATGTAGAAGCTACGAGGGGTGGATAGAGGCCTACGAGGATGGCCAGGGTGAATGGATCGGTTAGAGCTGGGGCCATTGTTGCTGTTATTAATACTGGGATACCGCCTTGTGCTGTTTATGGAAAAGGGCATGTGGGCAAGTGTTGGAGGAGAATAGGAGCTTGTTTGAGCTACAAATCTAAGGAACATAGAATTAGAGAGTGCCTGAGAAGGCCAAATCAGGTACAAGCTGGTGGCAGAGTTAATTTTCAACTGTAGAGAGGTGGTCAACAACTACCAAGGGGCCATGGTTAGGCTAGGGGTGGCAATGGTGCAGGATGCGGATGTGGAGCACCGGGCAGTAGTGCAGGACAGGCAGAGGCAAGGCAACCAGCGTTGGTTTATGCTGCCCATCACAGAGATGATGGAAATGGCCCAGATGTGATAATGGGTACGTTCTTTATTCATGAGCTACCTTATGTTGTAGTAATTGATGTTGGGTCAACTCATTTGTACATTGCATGCAACATGACTAAAACTTTTGGTGATGTGTTTGAGACCACTGCAAATGAAATTACTGTATTGAGTCCTTTAGGGTAGTCGATAAAAGTTAATAAGTTGTCTAGAGATGTACCGTTGGTAGTCCAAGGGGTTACTTTCTTAACGAATTTGATGGAATTTCCATTTGGTGAGTTCGACCTCATCTTAAGCATGGATTGGTTGATGAGGCATAAAGCAACTCTAGATTGTGCTGCAAAGCGGATGGTGTTGAAAACTGTAGAGGATGAAGAAGTAATGGTGATTGGGGAACGACGGGATTACCTGTCGAACATAATTTCGGCTTTAAGGGCAGAGAAGTTGGTAAGGAAGGGCTATGAGGCTTATTTAGCCTATGTTAGTGATGTGGAACCTAAGAGCGTTACTGTTAAGGAGTTGAGAACAGTGAAAGAGTTCCTTGATGTTTTTCCCCTGACGAATTGCCTGGGTTACCTCCTAATAGAGAGGTGGAGTTTGGAATAGAATTGTTACCTGGTACGGCTCTAGTGTCCATTGCTCCTTATAGAATGACACCGAAGGAGCTGGTGGAGTTGAAAGCTCAAATTCAGGAATTATTGGATCGCGAGTTTATTAGACCAAGTGTGTCTTCATGGGGAGCACCGGTGTTATTCGTGAAGAAGAAAGATGGGTCCATGAGGATGTGTATCGATTATCGGTAGTTAAACAAGCAAACTATCAAGAATAAATACCCTCTGCCAAGGATAGATGATCTTTTGAATCATCTTAGGGAAGCCTCAGTTTTCTCAAAGATTGACCTGCGTTCGGGGTACCATCAACTGAGGGTTAAGGAAGCAGACGTTTATCAGACAGCTTTTAGAACTCGTTATTGATATTACGAGTTATTGATGATGCCATTTGGGCCAACGAATGCACCTGCTACTTTCATGGATCTTATGAACCGGGGTTTTTAACCTTATCTAGACCAGTTCGTAGTAGTTTTCATAGTTGATATCCTAGTATATTCGAGAACTGAAGATGATCACGATGCACACCTAAGAATTGTGTTGCAGATTTTAAGAGAGAAGTAGCTATATGCTAAGTTTAGCAAGTGGGAGTTCTGGCTAAAGTAAGTTACTTTCTTAGAACATGTGGTCTCAGCTGAGGGGATTAGGGTTGATCCTTGAAAAATTGAATGAGTGTTGGATTGGAAACCACCTAGGACGGTGTTACAAATTCGAAGTTTTCTAGGCCTGCGGGGTACTATAGGCAGTTTGTTGAAGGGTTCTCATTAATTGTTGCACCCTTGACCAAGCTGCTATGGAAGTGGGTGTCGTTTGTGTGGACTGATAAGCAACAAGAAAGCTTTGAGAAGCTTTATTAGACAAAATGACTTATGCACATCATATACCCAACTGACCTAACATGCCATACCACCACATTTCTAAAAGTTCAAAAGTACCAAATCGTCAACTGGATAGTGTGATGCAAATTTCCGACGACTTCAAAATCGAGCGAGTTTCTGGAACACTATAAAATACGAAAAAGAAAACAGAGTAAGCAATATAGCTTAGTAAGCTCGTATAACACAAAAATTAAACTTACCATTTATAAACAATTTAGGAAATTATGCATAGTATAATCCAACCAAAATGTCAAATTCCTCAACACATATACATACCCGCCATTATGTTACTCATGTAAAATTCATATAATCAACATTTCATATGAATAAGCATAACCATCATTCAAATATCATATACAAATACTGTCCATTTCATACTTCAATATAATATGTAACTTTCAATTTCATGTGCTCAAATCTTTCCATTCATATTTCAATATATCATATAACATACATTTCATTCAAATCATTAACTTATAAGCTAATTCATAACAACTCATTTATCTCGTATAGATTTGTGCCCTTAAAACCTTTTAGAATATTGATAGATATGCGGCTGATACACACAAAGTATACTAATCGGTAATCTGTCAATTTCTGTAATTATATGCTCTTTCGAGCTATATCAGTCAGCTCTATCTGAGTTGAGGAAATAGTAAGCTCTAACGAGCTGAGAATAGTAAGCTCTTACAAGCTAAAATATCAGTGAGCTTATACGAGTTACAGTGAGTCTGCACCAAATGCAGGATCTTAACCAAACGGTAATCCTAGTGACATGTCACTTGTATCCTATGAGTTCTTATAGTTCTAACGGGGCTCAGTATTCATCTGACCTTATGTAACACCCCGAATTTTAGGCTTAGGAGAAATGGGCTTTGTAACAACCCCTAACCCGTAACCGTCGCCGGTACAGGGTTACAAGGTATTACCTAAAATCCACAACTTCCAACCTTCAAGACAACATATAATATAGGTATTTTATTAACTAAATAAAGATGGATGTTAAGGAGATTTAAAACATTTGGACCATAACCAAATTCACAACATTTCAATCTTGAATCATCAACACTTGATCGAACTTAGAAGATAGGCAAGCCATTTTCGCATGGCTATACATATTTACAGTTACAAATTATCATTTGATTCAAAAGGGAGTTAAGCCTATACATGCCATTTTTTTTCAAAATATAAACTAACAAAAGTACCAAAATATAGTGTTGATAGTGTGGTTGACTTTGATGCTTGAATCCCCGAGCCCGTAGCTTCAAAATAAGATCTATAAAACAAAAGAAAGCATAACAAACGGAGTAAGCTTTCATAAGCTTAGTAAGTCTTAAGCAATGCAAACATTTAAACTCAATTAAAATCAATCATTCAAATTCATCAGTAATAATTTTCTAAGTATATTGCCATTTGGTCGAATATACACAAACACATGATACACATTTAACATATTACTTTCACTTGTATTTGAACTCATAAGACATAAGTAAATCAATATCATCTCATAATTTCACACATTGGCTGAATGTACCATAACCATATAGATAATCTTAATGTTCCCATATATACGTCATATTACACACTTATGATTCAATCCATATCAACTCAAATATAAGTATAGGGTACATACCTGGCCAACTTAAAGTGTTGAACAATTTCAATTGTCGTTTTATCACGAAGTCTCAAAATCTTAGACTTTTATCAAATCACTGGCAATTAACTTTCTAAGCTATAAATCCGAATTCATCACTGGCATTTCGCCTGCTAGACTCGAAACCCGATATCATATCACCGGCATTATAGCCTGCTAGGCTCGAAGCTCGGTATTTTATCACAAGCATTGTAGCCTACTAGGCTTGAAGGCCCGATATTATCTCACCGGCATTATAGCTTGCTAGGCTCGAAGGCCCGATATTATCTCACCGGCATTATAGCATGCTAGGCTCGAAGGCCCGATATTATCTCACCACATGATAATCAATTCCTCAAGTTTCACATATATACATCAAAACATATGCTACTAGATTTCACATAACATACACATAATTGTGTTATTTCCCTCAATTCAAATATATGCACATATCACACTCTTTAACTTTATTTCATAAAAGCCATTCGGCCACAACACATATATACAATTCACTTCACATTCGAATTTATATAAATAAGTACAATAAGGTCATAAGCACATATCACACACTTGAACTTCATTTTCTAATAGCCATTCGGCTTCAACACCTATACATATAATTCATTTCATATTCGGCTCTATAGCCTAAAATTCGATTCACTCTTGGCAAGTTGAACGTAATAAGATCACATAATCACTTATCATTCTTATATAATCTTAAGCATGCAAACGAATCAAGCTCAAGTACTTAAGAACTTACCTCGAATATTTTTGAACAATCGCGGATTGGCTATTCAACCACTTTTTCCTTTCCCCTATCCAACCTTGCTCCTCTATCCTCTTGAGCTAATTTAAACAAAGTTCAGTTATCAAAATCTTACCATGCTTGCTTATAGCCAAATATAACAATAACTTAACAGGCCATATTAACTACTTTTAACTCAAATACAAGATGGTTGTACTCATTTTCAATCACATCAAACAATTTAGTATGTGGCTAAAGATAAAGGCATATTTATCATGAGCATTAATTGACCTTTTCAATGTGTTCAAAGCAACCATAGGTATGTGTATATATATACTAACATCAACTCAAATCCCAATTCAAGAACTTTAACCGAATGTCTCTTAAGGTTAACAAAACACATACATAAAGCATATATATATACGACTATCAATTAAGATTTCTAAGATATCACATTAGTCATGACCACAATTAATTTAAAACGCAAACCTTACTAGTTTCATTCACTAAAATATCATTCGGCCAAATATACAAGCATAGATTAACATTCAAACCTCATTTTCTAGCCTTTAGCTAAATGTTTTACATCAATCCATCTTAACCAAATACAAATACTTATAATTATCCTTTAAAGTATCCAACTCCAATTTTACATGCATATAAACTAGGACCAAATCCTCTTTTTGACTACCAAAAGCATGGTATTAAACATAATCACAATTGTACATTTCAAAACCCCTTAAATAACTAAATAAAACACACTACTACTTAGCTATCACCAAGCTCACATTCGGCAATCAAAGACATATTCAAGCTCACCAACCGATCCTTATTTAACATCTAATTCACATAAGCAAAGGAAATCCTATAAAAAAAATCCATTAAATTTCCCGTATAAAACTTTTATACATAGCTTCATAACAATTAGCAAGATAATTCATCACAATAGCCGAATGCCAATAGATCAATTTAGCCAAAACACCAAAATTTTCTAAGCTCATAACATCCATCAAAATTCACTCATCGATTTCTATCTTCTATTCAAGACTTAATTTAAACCATCATGAAAAAATTTGTGCATTAAACTCTAATGGCCGATTACCATCTATCTATCCTTGCTACAACTATCCTTGTTCATCAAATTTAATAACAAAACATTAAACACCATCAAAGACATTCAAATCTCCCATGGCCGAATGTATCAACAACACCAAGAAATTAAAATTTTCCTCATGGGTTTAAGATAGAACCAAGAAAGGAACTCAAGAACACAATTTGCCAACCAAAATAACATAAACTTACCTTGGATTTTGACCCTCAAATGGTCGAAAAAAAAGACTTTCTTCTTCCTTAATTTTCTTTTCTATGGTTTCGGTAAAGGTGAGAAAACAAATAAAAAAATAATGTACTTTGTTTTTATCACCCCATTTTTATCAAATATAAAAATCATTTTATATATTTTATAACATATATTAAAATTATTATTATAATGCGTGACATGATTAAAACCTACTCCCATTATCGTGTATTTAAACAAGAATGGTATATTTACCATGCAAGTGTTTCATTTTTAATTACAACATTCGGCCAATTAAGTTTGTACTCACACATTATCTAAGGTTTCACAATTAAGTCCAATTCAATGAAATAAGCATACCAACAATCAAATTCTCATATTAATATATCACACATACTAATTCTCGTGGTTCTGAAGCCACTTTTTCGATTAAGGCCAAAATAGGGCTGTCACAACTTTCCTCCCTTTAGGGATTTTCGTCCCCGAAAATCTTACCAGCTACTAGATGAGGGCAACGTTCTCTCAATGAGTCCTCAAGCTCCCAAGTCGCTTCCTCAACTCCGTGTTTAAACCACAAAACTTTTACTAATAGAATTTTCTTATTCCGTAATGAGCCAAAATACGAACCGGTTCTTCTTCATAGCTCAAATCAGACTGAATTTCAACCTCTGATGGTTTTATCAAATACGAGGGATTGGATCTATATCGACGGAGCATTGAAACATGAAAAACATCGTGAATCTTTTCAAGCTCAGGTGGTGATATTAACCTATACGCTACCAGCCCAATACGTTCTGAAATTTCATATGGTCCAATAAATCTCGGACTCAATTTGCCTTTACGGCCGAATCTGAGCACCTTTTTCCATGGTGAAACTTTAAGGAACACTTTGTCATCGACTTGATACTCTATATCTTTCCATTTTAAATCTGCGTATCATTTCTAACGATCCGATGCTGCTTTCAAACTATCACGAATTACATTCACTTTCTGCTCAGCCTCCTTAATCAAATCAACCCCATAATTCTTATTTTCACTGAGTTCAGTCCAAAACAACGGCGTACGGCATTTACGACCGTATAAAGCCTCGTAAGGTGCCATCTTGATACTCGATTGAAAACTGTTATTGTAGGCGAATTCAATCAAAGGTAAATATCGTTCCCATGAACCACTAAACTCAAGAATGCAACATCTCAACATATCCTCGAGTATCTGAATAATTCACTGGGATTGACCATCTGTTTGGGGATGGAAAGTAGTACTAAAATGCAACTTGGTACCCAACGCATCTTGCAATTTCTTTTAAAATCGCGATGTAAATCTGGGATCTCTATCCGAAACAATAGAAACGGGCACTCCGTGCAATATCACAATCTGAGAAACATACAAATCAGCTAACTTATCAAGAGAATAATCAGTTCGAACAGGGATAAAATGAACAGACTTTGTCAATATATCAACAATAACCCAGACTGAGTCTTTCTTGCTCGGTAACAATGGTAGACCAATTACAAAGTCCATCGTGACTCGATCCCATTTCCATTCATGTATCATAATCGGCTGTAGTAATCCTGAAGGCACCTGATGCTCCACTTTCACTTGTTGACATATCAAACATTTAGAAACAAAATTAGAGATATCTCGCTTCATACCATGCGACCAATACTGACGTTTTAGATCGTTGTGCATTTTCGTGCTACCCAGGTGAACCGACATTCGGCTACTATGAGCCTCACTCAAAATCATCAAAATAAGCTCAGGATTTCTCGGAATGCACAATCTATTCTTGAATCTCAAACAATCATCGGTATCAATCCGAAACTCAGAATCGTCTTTCGAATCACATTGTGCTCATTTTGTGATCACATCTTTATCAACTTTCTGAGCTTTCCGGATTTGTTGTATTAACATTGGTTTTGCTTTCAATTCTGCTATCAACACATCATTAGTGGACAAAGACAGATGAGCATTCATATCTCGAAGGGTAAACAATGATTTTCGACTTAGAGCGTCCGCAACCACTTTAGCCTTTCCTGGATGATAATCAATAAGAAGCTCGTAATCCTTCAATAATTCAAACCACCGTCGTTGTCTCAAATTTAAATCTTTCTAAGTCATTAAGTACTTGAGGCTTTTGTGATCAGAATAGACATGGCATCTCTCTCCGAACAAGTAATGGCGCCAAATTTTCAAGGCGAAGATGATGGTAGCTAACTCGAGATAGTTTTTCTCGTGAGGCTTTAATTGTCTCGAAGCGTATGCAACAACTCTGCCCTCTTGCATCAAAATACAACCTAAACCGTTTAAAGAGGCATCACTATAGATCACAAATTCTTTACCGAATTATGGCTGAACTAACACTGGAGCTTCCGTCAAAAGAGTTTTTAGCTGGTCAAAACTTCTCTGACACTTCTCAGACCACTCAAATTTGACATCTTTCTGCAACAGCTTCGTTAACGGTGTTGCGATCATCGAGAAACCTTTTACAAATCATCGGTAGTACCTGGCAAGTCCCAAAAAGCTCCGAACTTCAGAAAGTTTCTCGGAGGTTTCTAATCAAGAATAGCTAAAATTTTATTCGGATCAAGTCGTATACCCAATGCTGATACAAGATGTCCCAAAAAGCTGACCTCACGTAGCCAAAACTCACATTTACTAAATTTCGTATACAACTATTTATCATGCAAAATCTGAAGCACAAGTCTCAAGTGCTCGGCATGCTTGATCTTGTCGTGAGAATAAATCAAATTATAGTCTATGAACACAACTACAAATCGATCTAAATACTATCTGAACACCCGATTCATCAAATCCATGAAAATCGCAGGGGCATTGTGAGCCCAAATGGCATCACCAAGAACTTGTAGTGTCCGTACCTCGTTCTGAAGGCAGTTTTAGGTACATCGGAATCTCTAACTCGCAACTGGTAATAGCCCGATCTCAAGTCCATCTTCAAAAATATTGAAGCCCCCTTTAGCTGATCAAATAAGTCGTCGATTCATGGCAACGAGTATTTATTCTTTATCGTCACTTTGTTAAGCTGACGATAATCGATGCACATTCTCATAGTTCCGTCTTTCTTTTTCACAAACAGCACTGGTGCACCCCAGGGAGAGAAACTCGGTCGTGCGAAACCTCTATCTGTCAATTCTTGCAACTGAGACTTCAATTCTTTTAATTCAGTCGGTGCCATACGATAGGAGCTATCAAAATCGGAGTCGTTCCAGGTACTATCCCGAACTAGACCTCCCGAACAGGTGGCAACCCAGGTAACTCCTCTGGAAACACATCCGGATATTCACAAACCATAGGTACAATCTCAAGCTTTCTTTCGGATACCTTACTATCCAAAACATATGCAAAATAAGCTTCACATCCCTTTTTCAAATACCTCTAAGCCACTATCGAAGATATCACTGTCGGTAACCCGTTCAAATCAGTAGACTCAACCCAAATTATTTCACCACTCGAACATCGCAAATCAATTGATTTTCTTTTACAATTTACCACAGCATTGTGCACGGTTAACCAATCCATACCAAGTATGACAACAAACTCATCGAAAGGAAATAGCATCAAATCGGCCCGGAAACAATAATTTCGAATCATTAGGGGGCAATTCTTGCACACTTTATCAACTAACACACACTGACCCAAAGGGTTTGACACTCGTATCACAAATTCAGTAGACTCAATAGGCAAAGTCTTACTAGATGCCAAAGTTTCACACACATAGGAATGAGTTGACCTGGGGTCTATCAAAGCAATAACATCAGTATCGAAAAGAGTAAAAGTACCGGTAATAACATCAGGTGAAGAAGCCTCCTCACGAGTGCGAATGGCATAGGCTCTGGCAGGTGCACGAGCCTTAGATTGGACAGCAATGTCTTTAGTTTGTCTCTGACTAACGCTAACATTACCCGCATGTCTAGGTGGTCTACCTCGTGCTATGGTATTACTAGGTCTCTTGCTCGGATCGACATTCTGCTCGGCTAATTTTAGACAATCTCGGATAAAATGATCAGTTGACCCACATTTGAAATAGGAGCGGTCATGAAATCTGCAGCTCCCCGAATTCCATTTACCACAATGCTTGCACTCGACTCTATTCTGACGGTCATTGCCAACACTAGCAACGGAGGTAGCTCAGGTACTCACAGGGGGTCGATCTCGATCTTGTCTAGAAAATCCTGAAGTATTCTTAGATTGACCCGAATCATCTCGAAATTTCTTAGATGACTGTTGAGGTGCTTTTCTTGAAGATCTTTTACGAAATTCTCTTGCTCTAGCTTCAACTTTTCTTTTCTCAATTCCGAGCTCTTCGGCTTTACAGGCTCGCTCGACAAGTACTACGAACTCTTTAATTTCGAGAATACCCACTAGCAGCTTGAATTCTTCCTTCAACCCATCCTCGAAGCGTTTACTCATGATGGCCTCGGAAGAGATACACTCACGGGCATATCTCTTGAGTCTTACAAATTCTCGTTTATATTCGGTAACAGTCATTCGGCCTTGTTTAAGCTCAAGAAACTCTTTACACTTTTGGTCAATAAACCTCTGGTTGATATACTTTTTACGTAATTTCGTCAGAAAGAATTCCCATGTAACCTATTCTCTCGGAACAACCGAAACTAGAGTATTCCACCAGTGATAAGCAGCATCACGAAGCAAAGAAACAGCACATTTCAAGCATTGCTCGGGTGTACACGATAATTCATCAAACACTCGAATCATATTATCGAGCCAAAACTCGGCCCGCTCAGTGTCATCGCTAACTGTAGCTCTAAACTCTTCGGCCCCGTATTTTCTAATTTTATCAACCGGGGGCTTACTCGATCTCAACGGATCAGTCACATGTGGTATTACAGGTGTCAGAAGTGGAGTATTCGGGGGTGGGGGTTGTGGAACAACCGGATTAGTTCGGATGAATTGAGTGAACCAATCACTCATCATAGCATAGAAGGCTTGTCTCGCCTCCTCATCTCGATTACTCGCATTTGGTTGAGAGTCATTCGGCGCTGTCCCTTGCGTGGGAGCAAGCGCTACGCTCTCAACATCATCGGCTATGGCTCAATTGGGATCGGGATCCATTTACTATACGAAAAACACATTTCAATGTCAGAAGTCACCACACTATCATATTAACACAAAATGACATGTATAACTTGACTCACATACGTTACGTTAGTCCTAGAATCGACTAAACTATAGCTCTGATACCAATAAAATGTAACACCCCCTAACCCGTAACCGTCGCCGGTACAGGGTTACAAGGTATTACCTAAAATCCATAACTTCTAACCTTCAAGACAACATATAATATAGGTATTTTATTAACTAAATAAAGATGGATGTTAAGGAGATTTAAAACATTTGGACCATAACTGAATTCACAACATTTCAATCTTGAATCATCAACACTTGATCGAACTTAGAAGATAGGCAAGCCATTTTCGCATGGCTATACATATTTACAGTTACAAATTATCATTTGATTCAAAAAGGAGTTAAGCCTATACATGCCATTTTTTTTCAAAATATAAACTAACAAAAGTACCAAAATATAATGTTGATAGTGTGGTTGACTTTGATACTTGAATCCCCAAGCCCGTAGCTTCAAAACAAGATCTATAAAATAAAAGAAAACATAACAAACGGAGTAAGCTTTCATAAGCTTAGTAAGTCTTAAGCAATGCAAACATTTAAACTCAATTAAAATCAATCATTCAAATTCATTAGTAATAATTTTCTAAGTATATTGCTATTTGGTCGAATATACAAAAACACATGATACACATTTATCATATTACTTTCACTTGTATTCGAACTCATAAGACTTAAGTAAATCAATATCATCTCATAATTTCACACATTGGTCGAATGTACCATAACCATATAGATAATCTTAATGTTTATTCCCATATATACGTCGCATTACACACTTATGATTCAATCCATATCAACTCAAATATAAGTATAGGGTACATACTTGGCCAACTTAAAGTGTTGAATGATTTCAACTGTCGTTTTATCACGAAGTCTCAAAATCTTCGACTTTTATCAAATCACTGGCAATTAACTTTCTAAGTTATAAATCCGAATTCATCACCAGCATTTCACTGCTAGGCTCGAACCCCGATATCATATCACCGGTATTATAGCCTGCTAGGCTCGATTACTTAAGAACTTACCTCGAATATTTTCGAACAGTCGCGGTTTGGCTATTCAACCACTTTTTCCTTTCCCCTATCCAACCTTGCTCCTCTATGCTCTTGAGCTAATTTAAACAAAGTTCACTTACCAAAATCTTACCATGCTTGCTTATAGCCGAATATAACAATAACTTAACTGGCCATATTAACTACCTTTAACTCAAATACAAGATGGTTGTACTCATTTTCAATCACATCAAACAATTTAGTATGTGGCTAAAGATGAAGGCATATTTATCATGAGCATTAATCGACCTTTTCAATGTGTTCAAAGCAACCATAGGTATATGTATATATATACTAACATCAACTCAAGTCCCAATTCAACAACTTTAACTGAATGTCTCTTAAGGTTAACAAAACACATACATAAAGCATATATATATACAACTATCAATTAAGATTTCTAAGATATCACATTAGTCATGACCACAATTAATTTAAAATGCAAACCTTACTAGTTTCATTCACTAAAATATCATTTGGCCAAATATACAAGCATAGATTAACATTCAAACCTTGTTTTCTAGCCTTTAGCTAAACGTTTTACATCAATCCATCTTAACCAAATGCAAATACTTATAATTATCCTTTAAAGTATCCAACTCCAATTTTACATGCATATAAACTAGGACCGAATCCTCTTTTTGACTACCAAAAGCATGATATTAAACATAATCACAATTGTACATTTCAAAACCCCTTAAATAACTAAATAAAACACACTACTACTTAGCTATCACCAAGCTCACATTCGGTAATCAAAGACATTTCAAGCTCACCAACCGATCCTTATTTAACATCTAATTCACATAAGCAAAGGAAATCCTATAAAAAATCCATTAAACTTCTCGTATAAAACTTTTATACATGGCTTCATAACAATAAGCAAGAAATTTCATAATTCATCACAATAGCCGAATGCCAATAGATCAATTTAGCCAAAACACCACAATTTTCTAAGCTCATAACATCCATCAAAATTAATTCATCGATTTCTATCTTCTATTCAAGACTTAATTTAAACCATCATGAACAAATCTGTGCATTAAACTCTAATGGCTGATTACCATCTATCTATCCTTGCTACAACTATCCTTGTTCATCAAATTTAATACCAAAACATTAAACACCATCAAAGACATTCAAATCTCCCATGGCCGAATGTATCAACAACACCAAGAAATTAAAGTTTTCCTCATGGGTTCAAGATAGAACCAAGAAAGGAACTCAAGAACATAATTTTCCAACCAAAATAACATAAACTTACCTTGGATTTTGACCCTCAAATGGCCGAACAACAAGGCTTTCTTCTTCCTTAATTTTCTTTTCTATGGTTTCGGCAAAGGTGAGAAAACAAATAAAAAAAATCATGTACTTTGTTTTTATTGCCCCATTTTTATCAAATATAAAAATCATTTCATATATTTTATAACATATATTAAAATTATTATTATAATGCATGACATGATTAAAACCTACTCCCATTACCGTGTATTTAAACAAGAATTATATATTTACCATGCAAGTGTTTCATTTTTAATTACAACAGTCGGCCAATTAAGTTTGTACTCACACATTATCTAAGGTTTCACAATTAAGTCCAATTCAATGAAATAAGCATACCAATAATCAAGTTCTCATATTAATATATCACACATACTAATTCACGTATATTAAACTTAGGATATAGCATTAAAATACTTTTCTAACTCAGTCTCGTGGTATCGAAACCACTTTTCTGATTAGGGCCAAAATAAGGTTGTCACAAGCTTCCTGTAAAAGAAATTTAGATTTTTGTGGTCAAGGAAAAATTACACAATTTCATGTTTGGTTTGTTAATTAAGTGATTTGGAGTGCTTGGGGAGGTCGAAGAAGTCCTAGGTTCAAAAAGGGACTTTAAGAAAAATTTTAGTTTTTATCACTATGTGGAATTGGTGTCACAAGGAAAGGCTTATAAACATTTTTTTTTTTGGTTAAAGCTGACGAATAGAAGTAGGTGGTCTGGTGGCTAGGAGTGTTGGGTAGTAAGAAGTGGTCCAAGGTTCAACTCTTGGACTTAGCATAATTTTTTAATTTTCGCTTATGAGCATGAGAGCTGGCGTTAAACCTTATAATTATTTAAGGGTGATTTGTGACTCAAAAAGAGAATGTGGAAGAGTGGCAATCGGTGTGCTGGGTATTTGGAAGGGAGCAGGTTCGAATCCCAGGCCATTTAAGTTCGGTTTGTTTTTTTATTAAGGGGAGTGGCACTAACGTGTAAACGTTATAATCGGTAGTGACTGAATCATAGCATAAGAGCACCTGTGGTGCAATGGTGGGAAGCGTGCTAGAGGAATCAAGAGGGCACAGGTTTGAACCCCTGGGTAGGTGAAGGTTTTTTTTTTTAACTCTTTAATAAACTGTGGCCCTAGCAGGTAAAGGTTATAATTAATGGTGACCATATTATAGTGTAAGAGTAGTTACGGTGAAGTGGCCAGCAGCGTGATGGAGAACTTGGAGGGCTAGAGTTTGAGCTTCACCCTGCGCATGGGAGGTTAATTGTTTTTGCTGCTCATGCATGGGAGATTTGAGGCTGGCCGATTATGGTAATAGTTATTTGGTCAAGCAGTGGTCAAACGGTGATTTTGGATTGATTGCTGGCAGAATGTATGCTGCTGTTAAGGGATTTTTATGAGAAATTATGACCAAATGTGGGACTTTTATTGGTGCCATTTGGTCAATGGTGTTTTGTTGCCAAATTAAGGTGATAGGCTAGGATATCTCGGCATTTGACGGAGGTTTTGAATTTCTTTCTTTTTGTGAAGCTTTGACCGATTGGGGAGAGCCTTTGAGTGCCAAATTAATCGGTTTTGGCAAATTCTTTCTTCTTAATTTTATTTTGTGCCATTCACATCTCTTTTGGCTTTTTTTTTGGTTGTTTTTGTGATCTAGCTTGACCGAGGGTGCCATTCTTTGCTCAAGAGTCTTGTGTGCCGAATGTGAGTTTTTTAATTAAGGTGATAGGCTTGGGACATGTCATTTTTGGTAAGTTTCGATCAAAAGGGTTGATTTCACTATTTGAGGGTTGTTCATACCCTCATGCTTTTTAATTGTTTCATTTAAGTAATGATTCTGTAACACTTTGTAATGACCGTTTTTGGATAAGGGTTTGATTAAGGTATTGGACTCGAATTTCTTTCCTTTGTGAATGTTCTCTAGTTTTGGGTAAGTACCTTAATCACAAATGTTGATTTTGAAAGACTACGTGTACTCTTATGGGATTAATTATTTTTCTTCTAAGCGTTTAATATTGATTATTGCTTTTGGTAGTGGCTGAATAAGGATTTTGACTTTTGGAATAAATATCATGGAGGCAAGTGATAATCGGACTGAGGAAGGTCGTGGAAGAGTGTCTACTGGAAGTGCACTCGCGGTTTCTACTCCTAAGTTCAAGCGACGTAGTGTGTCGGCAGTTAGGGACTTTTCACCGGGATGCGGAAGAGTGACTGCGTCAAACTACGGTTTAACTGTGTCGGCAGTTAGGGACTTTCCGCCGAGATTCAGAAGAGTGACCTAGTCAAACTACGGTTTGACTAGGCAAATCATAATTGATTACTCTAGTGAAGGCAAGTGATAGCTAATACTTTGGCTAAATGTTTGGATTAGAATTTCTTTAAATCTTTAGATAAGTGGTTTAACTGTCTGTTATGTTTGATTTAGCTAATCCTTAATTCACATTTTTACTCTAAATCTGTAACGCCCCGAGTTTTGGGCTTATAAGTATTGGGCCTTGAGTTTTGGATCGGTTAAAAGGCAGCTTAAATAATTCAAATGTGTAATTTTGGAGTGTTTGGAGGGTACTATGAAGTCCCGGGTTCAAGTTAGGCCATAGGAAAAATTTTGATTTTTTGCCTTAGTGGAACCCTGATCTCAAGTGGTATCACTCTTAAATAAATCAATGTAAAATAAGGCACAAAAAGGAGTGTGGTGTAGTGGTAAAATGGCGCTACTTAGGTGACAATGAAGTGATGCCATAAAGGAAGCAAGGGGGTCCAAGGTTCAAGTCTTGGCTCTTGCAATTTATTTTGGTTTTTCTTTTAAATAAATCTGGAAGCGAGTAGGTGGGCTTTAAAGTTAAATGTGTTGGACTTATGACACAAAGGAGCTTGTGTCCTAGTGGTGCTGGCGTGACATGGTTATTGAGAGGACTATGGTTCAAATCCCTTTACACGCAAAGGTTGATTATTTTTCTAATGCTTTAGTTTTGGAGGATTGATGGAGAATCCCACATCGGGAAGCTAACATGAGAATAGGTGAGGAGCTGGCTTTAAATAGAGCAAACCATGAGGAGAGTGGGCATACCTTTCTTAGCTTATCCCTTTCACGTTGTGGCGTGTTCGTTTGGGTTAGGCGTTGGATCATTCATTGATCTGTATGTCGTTGGGTCACGGTAGTGGTGACCGTAGTTGATCGACACACCTTCTGGGGAGTCAAGGGTGCAATTATTGTTGGCTTCTGGGCATAGCAGCGTTCAGAGCATGGATTAACTTCAGATACCTATCAAGTGTGTACTTCACCCTACTCTAGCTATAGAACGGCAAATGTCAGAATGCCGAAATTGGCCATGTCAGCCCAATGGGCCCGTGGGCCCAATTGGGCAAATTGTATGATTGTGTAGTAAATATTAGACTAGACTAGGTGAATCTCATATTTGGCTAGTTTTGGGCTAAAGGGCCACATGAGTGTGTGGGCCCACCTAGGCCGAGAATGGGCTTAGGCCCATTCATAACGTTATCTCTGTTTAGAATACTTGAGTCGCCCAAGACGACTATAGACTTTTTGAGGGATTGATAAAATTACTGAAATACCCTTATAGGTAAAATTACTGTAATACCCCCAATTTGCAAAATTACAAAAATACCCTGATTTGGAAAATTATCTAATTACCCTCGATTTGCAAAATTACAGAAATACCCCAAATTTGTAAAATTACAGAAATACCCCCGATTTGTAAAATTACTGAATTACCCTCAATTTGTAAAATTACAGAAATACCCCTGATTTGTAAAATTATAGAAATACCCCCGATTTGTAAAAGTACTGTTTTACCCCTAATTTCTCAAATTACCGTTTTACCCCTGATTTGTAAAGTTACCAGTTTACCCCTGATTTGTAAAGTTATCGTTTTACCCCTGATTTGTAAAGTTACCGTTTTACCCCTGATTTGTAAAGTTACCTTTTTACCCCTGAGTTGTGAAGTTACCATTCTACCCCTGATTTGTAAAGTTATATTTTACCCCTGATTTGTTAGAATTACCATTTTACCCTCAATTTACAAAATTATAGAAATACCCTAGTTTTCAAATTACAGAAATACCTCGGATTTCAAAATTACCCAAATACCCCTGCTTTACAAAATTACCAAAGTACCCCTAGTATGTGAAATTATCGGAATACCCCTGGGTTGCAAAATTACCATAATACCCCTTTAGGGTAGAATTACCGAAATACCCATGTAGGGTAGAATTATCGAAATACCCCTGTAGGGTAGAATTACCGAAATACTCCTGTAGGGTAGAATTACCAAAATACCACTGTAGGGTAGAATTACCGAGATATCCCTGTGGAGTAAAATTACCATTTTGCCCCTAAGGTGTTAAATGACTGTTTTGCCCTTATGGGCAGGTGACTAACTTGGACTGTGTGTTTGACGGATTTGACTGTGTTTGTATGACAGTGATTTGACTGACGTGACTGTGGTTGTGTGATTGATATGTTTTAATATGTGTTTAAATGACTGATACTGAACATGGCCATTCTGCATACATGTTGGATGATTGAGCATAGCATACATGACATATTGGGTTGGGACATTGGTATGGAGGAAGTTCTGTTCTGATAGGATCATACGGGTCGCACGAGATGACTATGGATCCGGTAATAATCTGATAAGGTCACACGGGTCACACGAGACGACTGTGGACCGCCTGAGGGCTTAATGCCAGTTATTCTAAGTATGGCTCTGTGCCAACCAACATATGGCTCTGTGCTATCGGGATCATGGCTTTGTGCCGATTATGTTTGCCTAAGGCTATGTGCCTATCTTATTTACTGATGACTGTGTGTCGATCATATTTACCCATGGCTGTGTGCCGGTTATATTACCCTAATTGATGGCTATGTGCCAATCCTAGTACAGTTACTGATGGCTTTGTGCCAATTATGATACTGCTGCTAAAGGCTTAAAGCCGCATTTAAATTAGCAGCATGGCTGCATCATTGGTGTATAGTGCTGGGTGGGTCGACTTATTCCCCACATGGTGTGTTGGGTTGGTACAGATGGTGTGATGGCTGGACTGGGTTGGGATTGCATTCATATATTGTTCTAATTCTACTATGGGCTAGGCCCACACTGTTCTGTATAGGGCTAAGGCCCAGACTAATCTGTTCTATATAGGGCTTTGGCCCAGTATGTTCTGCATATCTGTATTATACTATTACTAATTTTGTTTTGGGCTTAGGCCCACCTAATTCTGATTCTAATTTTGATTCTAATCTGATAATGTTTCTGATTCTGTAATGGGCTAAGGCCTATCAGGTACTGTTTGTTATAGTGGGCTAAGGCCGAATTGATACTGGAATTGTAGCAGGGCTGGGGCCCAGACTTTTAATTCTTTTGTATGACTGACTGTTCATTTTATATGGTAGGGGATTACACACTGAGTTTTCATAAAACTCACCCTATTTAATAATTGTGTAGGCAATCCCTAGCTTGAGGAGGATCGGTGCTGCGAGAGACTCGGAGAAGGCCACACATTGCTTACGCTCTATCTTGATTTACTTTTAAGTACCTTATTTCGATTTGGGTTGTAATAAGGACTTTTAAACTTTCTGGTTTTTACATTTGGGATTTTATTTATTGTTTTATAATTGCTAGAAGGTGGACACAGTTTTTCCAAAACAACAACTATTTTTCAAAATATCACGTTTTCGCAACTATTTTAAATTAGGCTTACGTAACAATTACGGTTTTAAAGGTAATAATATTTTACAAGAGAATGTCTTTTAATAAACCATATTTTATAAATATGCATACGAAATTCGAGATTTTACACAAATATTAAATGGAAACAAGTTTTAATAAGAAGGGTTTTCAATGGAAACAAGGCTTTCGAAAAACACCTTAATGTGACACGCCAGATTCGGGCCTAACTTCTAGGCCAGGTTTGGGGTGTTACAAAATCACTTAACAAATGTTGTTAATCTAACAACAAAGATGCATTCTCCATCATTAAAATCAAAATACTCATGCATTCAACAATGGAAACATTCAAATACTTTAACAGCTTTGAAATCAGAGATACAGGCTAGCTAGTTTAAGTTGCAACGATCTCAAAAACATAGAAATCATTAAAAATCTAGTCAAAAGTCACTTACATGATTAGATGAACCCTAGTCAAACTTCAACCTTCATTCATGGAGTTTTTCCTATTTATTTTCATTGGAGAATGGAAGGAACAAAGATGATACTTTTGTTTTAATTATTTTACTTAACTTATTTCATAATTTACCATTTTAACCATGTAAATAAAACATTAAAATTCACCTAATCATGCACATAAATGTCCACTCATATTTCAAATGGTCTAATTACCATGCAAGTGCTCATAAATTTCCTTTCTATAGCTATTTGGTGCATTTAACTTATAGTACTCAAGTTTTGCTCCTTATGCGATTTAGTCCTTTTTATCGAATTGAGCACTCAAACTACAAAATTTCTTTACAAAAATTTCACACAACTACTCTATCATGCTATAAACCTTAATTTAATAAAAAAATAATTATTTTAACTTTGAATTTGTGGTTCCAAAACACTGTTTCAATTTGACCAAGAACGGGCTATTACAAAAACAATAAGATAAAATAAGATAATGATAAACTAGGATCCCTAACGTGATTATTCAACAGAATACTAAGTGCTCACAAGGTGTAAAAGGATAGGTGATTGTCGATGCATTAAATTGTAATGAATATCTTACCAAGCTTGGGTTGGCAAAAAAAAAAGCACAAGAGAACAAAAATGATTTAAGATGTTCTTGTGCATCTTCAGGAGGCAATATACTGTGTTGCCCATTAGAATTCAATATTTGAAACATTACTAGCTTGAGTTCAAAATTTCCAGCTTGGATTGTTGGCCTAACAAATCCTGGTCGTAAGTCATCCAAGACAGGTACTACAAAATCTCGTATAGGCCTGTTTTGTATTTGAGCGTCTTGCAGCAACGATGGATCATTAGCATTTTGGTTCTGCATCGGGCTTATGACTTCATAGTTTCTTGGTATTTCTATCTTGGATTGTTGGCCTAACAACTCCTAGTTGTAAGTCATCCAATATAGGTACTACAAAATCTCGTATAGGCCTGTTTTGTATTTGAGTGTCTTGCAGCAACAATGGTTCATTAGCATTTTGGTTTTACATTGGGGGTATGACTTCATAGTTTCTTAGTAAAGCCATATTTCTTTATTCTTAAAGTCTCCTATGAACAGTTCTTTCAATTTCTGGATCAAAATCAACAATAAACTCCGAATTGCTTCAAGTCATACAACATTTAAAATAAAATGTGAAAATAGCAACAAAAAGAAAACAAGTTAGTAACAACTAAATATTATGAAATAAAAACAAACAAAAATAAACATCAAACAAATGCCATCCTCAACAACAGTGCCAAAACTTGATTGGCTGATTAACGTCACAACAATAATGTACAAGCGAGCACTGTTGATGAAGTATAGTAGACAAATATGAGTCTGTCAAATATTGATCCCACGAAGATGGTTGTCTTTTGTCTATCAATGTCAGTGCAATAAATAGATAGAAACGAGATAAATTGTGAGACTAGTTGTCGAAGCAGTAACTTGAAAATAAGATAAATTATGATAATGATAAACTGGGATAAATTATGATAATGATAAATTGGGATTCCCAACATGAATATTCAACAGAATACTAAGTGCTCACAAGGTATAAAAGGATAGGTGATTGTCGATGCATTAAATTGTAATGAATATCTTACTAAGCTTAACTTCTATATTTAATCAAAGACTTAAACATGCACATTAGCCACACCTTCCGATGATGGAAATGGAACACTATTAAGAATAAGTGGATTAAATTCCTCTAATCCTCAAGCAACTTCCGTTGTCATGCTTGTTAGCTTTAACTATTGCTACACTTTCTAGTGTCAGTAACTGTAGTAACACTTCCATGCTAAAAAGTAATCACCAGTGTTTAACCTAGAAATCATGTATATTTCTGTACAAACAGGAACTAGAAAGTAATCACCAGCTTTTAGAAATGAAATATAAAAGAAACAAGTGGAGAGTACAATTCCTAGAAAATCTCGATTTTATCTCTCAGCTCCCTATTGTGTCGCACTTGTAGGAAGCTTAAGCCGCCATAGTAGAAAAGCTTTAAAAGATAGGTTGACAAAGATACTCTCCCAAAAAGCCTCCTTTGTGTTTTCTTTTCAAGTTGGTTATACCATACTAGACAATGCTCACATTTTTGTTCTTATCCAAACAGTTGTCAGGTGCAGCAACAATTCTGGGTGCAATCTAAAATACTCATGTAGCGACATTGGTACCAAAATATGAAAAAATTAAAGATAAATAGGCTAATATCTACTGAGTTATAAAATGCAATTTACTGAACTGAAAATGTTAAAATATGTGCTCAAGATAACTAAATGGGGACAAATTAACCAATAAGTAAGGAGAAAACATATGTTCTTTCTAGTACTATCACACCCCCAAACTTGAGTTTTTACTTGTCCTCAAGTAAAATAGAAATTGGCAAGGCTACACAAGAATTCACTTAGGCAAATGATCATTCTAGCAACTTGAATCACCTAAAATCCCAATGAATGGGTCCCATTCAAATGACAGGATATTGAATGACAAGACATAAGTATGAATGAATAAGATTGCAATTTCATCAAAACTAGCATCATGCTTTAAATCCTAAATTCTACCTACCAATACAACATTTATTGTACAATATAGGTCTCTGTCTTTCTTTTTATTTGTGAATAAGGGATATCGTTGCATTACTGTACCCTTGTTCCTGAGAAGTAAAGGTGGAGTGCAACAAACCCCCAAAGAGTATGTAATTGCACTAACACACACTCATGCAGCAACAACCATTGGCCAGATTAATATTTCTAACGCTTGCATTAGAGTGTTCCCTCTTTAACATTTCACAATACACCTACTTTAGAGTATCTGTTATTCATAATTATAAGTATATATAAATAGCTGTAAATGGAAAATTCATTCAAGATTCAAGGAATGCTACTAGCCATCCATTACTAATGCAACCTAAATCATTCATTAAAGAATTGAAGATACAACATTAAGTTAAATTTATCCAACTCATTTGTCGATAATTCGCATGATTCAAGAATTTAGCATCGAATGTAACAAAAATTTTGAAACACATTTGTATTAACCACAAATAAACCTTGCATGCTCCATTAAAGTAAAAAAAATTAAAATCTGGGTGTATTTCTAAACCCCATATGTATTCCCCAAACTTGAAGTTTGCATTGTCCCCAATGCAAAACATTAAAATGCGATGACAGTAAAAATGAAAATTATAGCTACATGCAATGCATGAATACTACAGTTAAAACTTAACATAATCTAACTCAGTTTTCCTCAGCCATCAATGCGGCTACACGATGTTTCTTCTTCCTCCTCTTTTTCTCCTCCTTCTTGCACTTTTTGTCTTTGAAATGCTTTCTCTTCTTTTCTTTAGGCTTTGAACCATCCCCGAATCATTTCTCAATTTTAGGCCATGCCCCAGCATTATTGACTGCTTCTTGTGTAAGAGGGGTCACCTTGAGTGGTTTAATATAGACCACTATTGCCAATAAGTTGTGGTGTTGCTCACTAGTTACCTCTGTAGCTTCTACCGGTCTAGCTTCATATTTCTCCAGATTATCAGTAGTTGTACCCACAATCTCAAATGGATTAACAATGTTTTCAGTAGATTCTTTCTCAATAGCTTCTTTCTCAGTATTTTCTTCCTCGACCTTCTTTTTCACAACTGCAACATGGACTTCCTCTTAAATAGTAGACACCTCTCAACCAGCAATGAAGTCACCCTCGACTAGTGTATCAATCCTTCGTATACATTCCTTAATATCCCTTGAGTCCTCTTCTTTCTCATCATCAGAGACGTGCATAATGAGAGGGTATTCCACTGATCTATCTCGGTCCCTTAAGTTATCTTCCTGAGATGAGGATTCATAATCTTGGATGATTAGTGGGAACATTAGAAATTTTAGGGGTGGGGCTGGGCTTAATTGACTTAATGCAGTTACTATAAAGTTGTTATAGGCCTTGGTATAAGTGTAGAACAAATTTTGTGATTTGTCCATGTAATATCCCGAATTAGGGCCTAATCAGAATAGTGGTTTCGTGACCACAAATCCGAGGTAGAAATAATTATTTTATAATTATTTTGGTGTTTATGATATGATTTTATGATGGTGTGAAAATTTCGTGAAGAAATTCCAAGCGTAAAGCGCTTAATTTGAAGTTAGGGATTAAATCGAATAAGTTGCAAAACTTGCATTCTAGAAGTTTTTAGTATGAAATTGCTTTGAAATATTAATTAGGAGGTCTTAAGTGGTAATTAGACCAATTTTAAGTTCATGGACAAAATTAGGACATGGAAGGAATTTTTGAAAGTTTAGTAAGGAGGGGCATTTTGGTCATTTGGTTATTAACATGAATTAAAAGGGAAAAATAACACAAAATTCATCATCTCCTTCATTTAGTTGCTACCGAATTTTGCTCTCTCCATAGCTAGGGTTTCTTCAACTTTCAAGCTTCATAGTAAGTGCATCTAAGCCCCATTTTTAATGATTTTTACGTTTTTGAGATCCCAGTAGCTCGATAAAGCTTATGTTAGCAATATTTTAAGTTAGAGTTCATATTTGGAAAAATACCCATAGGTGAAATTTATATATTTTGATGTTTTATGATAGAATATGAGGTTTTAAATTATGTTAGACAACTTGTGCTACTCGGTTTTAAGTAAAAACGAGTAAAACGGCTTAATCGGTAAAAATACATATTGTTCATAAGTATGTGTTTTAGTGGGAATTTGAGCTTGCTAATGGTAAATAAATGATCAGCATGTCCTAAAACATAAGAATTTGTGATAAAATTAAATTTCCGAGCTTTGGGGCAAAAGTGTAAATATGCAAAAGTTTAGGGGCAAAATTGTAATTTTGCCAAAATTTGAATTAAGGACTAATTTGAAAATGTGAGTATTAAACAAGCTAAATGTGTTATTTTAGATCAAGAAAGACGTGGAATCGACCTCAATCGAGGAAAAGAAAAGATTGCGGACTAAATTGCAAAATCTTTGTATTTTGGTACTAAGGTAAGTTCATGTGTAAATAATGTAACATAATTGTTATTTTTAAGTTAATTGATGTTATTTATATGATATGCTGATTTTTATCATGAAATATATGCTTTGTGGTTATTATCGAATAATATGCAAATTATGTGTGCTACTTGTTAAATATAAATTGCTACCGAGTATTGGTTTCGGTATTCTGTGGAAGACGGCAAGGATATGTGATTGAGGAAAATCCCGTTTGAACCTTGGGAATAGATTAGGATACAAGTGACATGTCACTAGGATGGTTGGGCATCCGAGCTCGTTGAGTTGAGTCCGAGTTCACTTATGGATGCGAATGTCCGAACTCGTTGAGTTGAGTCTGAGTTCGTGAGATGTAACTAGGCATCCGAGCTCGTTGAGTTGACTCCGAGTTCACTTATGGATGCGAACGCCCGAGCTCGTTGAGTTGAGTCCGAGTTCGCTTATGGGCGGGTTACATAATTGATTAATTACATATATGGCACTTATGTGCAAATGATCCGTGTATCCGAGTTGTATTCCAATGTGTTCAACGGGTAAAATTCAAGTGAAATGGAAAAGCACTCAAGATGTAAGTGACAATTCGGTAATGCTGAGAAATGGCCATATTGGACAGGTATGTACTTAACCCTCGGGTTGAAACTCGACACAACAACAAAAATGTGGTAAGATGAAGTATGATGATTAGAATTGTGACCTATGTTTTGGTGATACTATGCTAATGTTGTTTGGCATAATGACTTTGTTATGTTACTTGTTATTTGCATGTGAACTTACTAAGCATTTATGCTTACTCCCTCCTTTTCATTCATTGTAGTTTTGGACAAGCGGGCTCGAGAATCGGGATAGGTCGAAGGCTCGATCACACTATCCGAAGGACTTTTTGGTAACTGGCTTGTAAAACTCAGTATGGCATGTATAGCACTATACCTACTTTGTGTAAATAATCTTGTGATATGGTGGTGTTTTGGTTGATGAAATGCTTGATAATGATGAGTCATTGAAATGGCTAATATAGACTATGTTTGATGTCATGGAAGGATAATAGATTATCTAGTACATGAAAGCTTTTATGAAAATGAAATCAACCATAAAATAGAGCATTGCAGCAACACTGATGTGAGTTTGAAAATTTACTAAAAATCATAGAAAACGAATTTAGTGATGGATTAGTTATGAAATTGAAGCTTATTGTGTCTACTTTCATATGGAAGAAGCGAAATAGGTAAAAGAGTTACATGTTATGAGATATTTGAGTTTTAGTGAGACAGGGCCAGAATAATTTCTGGATCCCCTGTTCCAGCTTTGAAAATCCACCATAAATTGTAAAAAAATAATTAGGAGGTATACTTTATATGGTTAGAATCCTTATTGAGTCTAGTTTTAAGAGAAACAAATATAAAATTCATGTGAATTTTGTACAGAGAGAAAAGTGGTTTGCAGTGAGTAGAAGTCAGACCAGTCGAGATCTGCAATAGGGGTAACTTTAACTAATAAAGTGTACTAATTGGCCCAGCCAAAAATTCTGGAAAAAAATTAGTGAATAGATATATGAGTCTAGATTCAGGAAAATTTATGGATCTTGATTTTGAGTTTCGTAACTCGAGATATGATTTTTTGAGCGACCATGACGCAGAAAATAATTTATTCCGAAAATGAAAATAGATTTTGTAAAGTTGTTTAAAATGGTAAATTGTGTTTAGTAACACCTCAAGCTCAACTCCGGTGACGGTTTCGGGCGTGGGGGCGTTACATTTGGTGGTATCAGAGCAGGTTTAGTCGGTTCTCGGACTAACGTGTTTTATGTACGGATTTTGCTATACATGCCATATGTGTATATTGTGATAGTGTGACGACTTTTGACCTTTTAAATGATTTTTTTTATAGTAAATGGATCCCGATCCAGCTGTGACTGATGAAGTAGAGAGTAATGCGCCAGCTCCGGCTGAAGGGGCAACGCCGACTGAAAATCCACCACCTACTGTTGGTCAGGGAGGAGAAAGGGATCGAGAAGCCTTTCTCCAAATGATGAGTGCATGGTACACTGAGTTCGTTCGTACGAACCCGAATGTACGACCTCCCCCACCTTCCCCAATTCCTCAACCTGTACCCCCGATGCCTCAAGATGTGGGTATGATAAAATTTTAAAGAACTCCAGTTGATAAAATTCGTAAGCTCGGGGCCGAAGAATTCAGAGCTAATGTAGATGATGATGCGGAAAAAGCAGAGTTCTGGCTTGAAAATTCTATCCGGGTATTTGATGAACTGTCCTGCACACCTGAGGAATGCTTGAAATGTGCTATATCTTTGTTGAGAGATTCAGCTTATAATTGATGGAAGACACTGATTTCTGTAGTACCGAAAGAGAGGGTAACTTGGGAATTCTTTCAAGAGGAGTTCCGGAAGAAGTACATCAGTGAAAGATTTATTGACCAGAAGCGTAAAGAGTTTCTTGAGCTAAAGCAAGGCAGTATGACAGTCACTGAATATGAAAGAGAGTTCGTCAGATTGAGTAAGTATGCTAGAGAATATGTTCCTACCGAGGCCAAAATGTGTAGGCGATTTGAAGATGGGCTCAATGAAGAAATTAAAGTATTTGTTGAGATTCTTGAATTAAAAGAAATGGTGGTACTTGTCGATCGAGCTTGCAAGGCTGAAGAACTACTTAAAGAGAAGAAAAAGGCAGAATCTGAGACACGAAATTGGAAGAGAAGACCAATGACTAGTGCACCCTCACAGCAACCTGGGAAATCAAGAAATATGAATCCTCGTTCCCAAGTTTTAGCTGGACAATCCTATGGGAATTTTAAGAAGCAAAATGTGGGTCCAAAGTCCGAAACTACTTCGGCAGCCAGTGTAGGGAACACGAGATTTGTTAAACCCGAATGTCAGCGGTGTGGTAGAAATCATTTTGGTCCGTGCAGAGCAAACGAATGTTTCCGATGTGGTTCTCCAGATCATTTTATTAGGGACTGCCCAGAGAGGATTGAAAAAGAAAAATTTCAGAGTACAAAAGCTAGTGGTGCAGATTCGCGAGGAAGGTATCCAAGAAAAGCTGGGAGTGAAGCGAGCAGCAAGAATGCAGCTAGAGATGCAGCAGTTAGATCTGAAGGAAGGGCTCCGGCTAGAACTTATGCTATTAAAGCTCGTGAAAATGCTTCCTCACCCGATGTGATCACCGATATATTTTCTCTCTATGATTCTAATGTTACTGCTTTAATTGATCCCGGCTCTACTCATTCATATGTGTGCATGAAATTGGTGTCTAGCATGAATATACCTGTTGAGAATACAGAATTTATGATTAAAGTGTCAAATCCGTTAGGCAAATGTGTTATAGTTGATAAAGTATGCAAGAAATGTCCTTTAATGATTCGGGGTTATTACTTTCCGGCTGACTTGATGTTGTTGCCGTTTGATGAATTTGATGTTATTTTGGGTATGGACTGGTTGACATTGCATGATGCCATAGTAAATTGTAAACAGAAAGTTATTGAACTAAAGTGTGAAAATGGCGAAACTCTGCGGGTTAAATCAGATAAATCAGAGGCATTGTCTAGTGTAATTTCTTTAATGTCAGCTCAGAGATATTTGAGAAAGGGTTATGAATCTTATTTGGCGTATGTATTAAATACAAAAGAAATGGAAAAGAAAGTGGAATCAGTGCCGATTGTATGTGAATTTCCAGATGTATTTCCCGAAGAATTACCGGGTTTGCCTTCAGTCAGGGAAGTAGAATTTGGTATAGAGTTGATGCCGGGAACAGCTCCAATCTCAATTGCTCCGTATAGAATGGCACCAACGGAATTAAAAGAATTAAAGTCACAGTTGCAAGAGTTGACAGACAAAGGCTTTGTGAGACTGAGTTTTTCGCCTTGGGGTGCTCCGGTGTTGTTTGTGAAAAAGAAGGATGGTTCAATGAGATTGTGTGTAGATTATCGGTAATTAAACAAAGTGACAATTAAGAACAAGTATCCGTTGCCAAGAATTGATGATTTGTTTGATCAGCTGAAAGGAGCAACATGGTTTTCAAAGATTGATTTGAGATCTAGATACTATCAGTTGCGGGTAAAAGAGTCAGATGTGCCTAAAACTGCTTTTAGAACAAGGTACGGTCATTATGAATTTTTAGTTATGCCGTTTGGATTAACAAATGCTCCTGCCGTGTTAATGGATTTGATGAACCTAATATTTCGGCCATACTTGGATAAGTTTGTTGTGGTATTTATAGATGATATCTTGATTTATTCGAAAGATGAGACAGAGCATGCTGAGCACTTGAGGATAGTTTTGCAAACTTTACGAGACAAGCAGTTATATGCCAAGTTTAGTAAAAGTGAATTTTGGCTTCGGGAAGTTGGATTTTTGGGTCATATTGTTTCAGGTGATGGTATACGGGTTGATCCCAGTAAAATTTCAGCTATTGTTGACTGGAAGCCACCGAAGAATGTAATCGAAGTTAGAAGTTTCTTGGGACTAGCCGGATATTATCGACGGTTTGTGAATGGATTTTCTATAATTGCTGCTCCTATGACTAGATTACTTCGAAAGGATGTTAAATTTGAGTGGACGGAAGAATGTCAACAAAGTTTCGAAGAATTGAAAAAGTTATTAACAAAGGCACCAGTGTTAGTACAGCCCGAGTTAGGTAAAGAATTTGTGGTATATAGCGATGCTTCTCTAAATGGTTTGGGATGTGTACTGATGCAAGAAGGAAAGGTTGTGGCTTATGCTTCGAGGCAGTTAAAACCTCACGAGAGGAATTATCCTACTCATGATTTGGAGTTGGCTGCGGTGATGTTTGCTTTGAAGATTTGGCGACATTACTTGTATGGTGAGAAATGTCGGGTATACACCGACCATAAAAGTCTTAAATACTTGATGTCACAAAAGGACTTGAATTTGAGACAGCGAAGATGGTTGGAATTATTAAAAGATTACGAGCTTGTGATTGACTACCATCCAGGAAAAGCAAATGTTGTTGCTAATGCTTTGAGTAGAAAACTGTTGTTTGCTTTGAGAGTTATGAACACTCAGTTGGAAATGTCAGATGATGGTTCAATTCTGGCCGAGTTAAAAGTAAGACCGATGTTTTTACAAGAGATTTGTGAAGCTCAGAGAAGTGATGAAGACTTACAAGCCAAAAGAAAGCAATGTGAGGTTGATACAGAGTCAGATTTCAGAATCGGTCCTGATGGTTGCTTGATGTTTAAAGATCGGATTTGTGTACCAAGGAACGAAGAATTGATTCAAAAGATTTTGCAGGAAGCACATGGTGGTTATTTGTCGATTCATCCAGGTAGCACGAAAATGTATAATGATTTGAAGAAAATGTATTGGTGGAATGGAATGAAAAGGGATATATCGGAATTTGTATCGAAATGCTTAATTTGTCAACAGGTGAAAGCAGAACACCAAGTGCCTTTAGGATTACTTCAGCCTATTATGGTTCCTGAATGGAAATGGGATCGGATTACTGTGGATTTCGTTTCAGGGTTGCCGTTGACACCAGGAAAGAAAGATGCCATCTGGGTAATAGTTGACAGATTGACTAAATCGGCTCATTTCATTTGTAACACCCCAAACCCGGTCTGGACGTTATGACCAGATCTGGTGCGTCACATGATCCTAAACTACGCTTATAACCTTTTAAAACATGTTGAGACATAGGTGATATTTTGTAAAACTAGCTAGGTGAGAAAAGTTCCTATTAAAACTGCTTTAAGTTGTCATTATTCAAGTTCGTTTAAAATTTATAAACGTTATTTTAAAAACGTTATTAAGGTTTTGGAAACCCACGCAGCCTATATCTAGCAGTTTCGATAAAGTACGAACCAAATCCTTTAGAAAGTTAAAACCCAAAAAGAAAATTTAATAGCGGCCTTATTACACATTAAAACCCAAAACTAACATGAAAATCAAAATACTAAAACATAAATGAAAACCAGTTTTATTGCAGTCGCTGTGGCCACTCCGAATCTCTCGCAGCTCCAAGCCCACTATGGTTGAGGGTTACCTGCAGAGATTAATTAAAAAGGGGTGAGTTTGACAACTCAGTGTGTAACATTATCTCAACCATAGGCCAAAACAGATCAAGCCTCAGAAACAGATTTAATTGCCCATTACAGGAATCAGGTTAAGCCCAAAAGGCTCATAACAGAAACAGATCAGATATAAGCATTATGCAAACAGAAACCCAACCCAGATCCATCCTTAACACCCCCGTACCAGCCTTACACCATGTGGGGAGACTACTCGACCCACCCAACCGCTACACACCACAGATATTTGCAGCGAGGCTGCCAGATACAATTTGCAGTGAGACTGCCAGATAACATTTGCAGCGAGGCTGCCAGATATATTTGCAGCGAGGCTGCCAGATATTGTGACGAGGTCACCAGATATAAATATTGTGGCGAGGCCACCAGATTGCAGCGAGGCTGCCAGAAAATATGTGGCGAGGCCACCAGATTGCAGCGAGGCTGCCAGAACGCTTCCTCCATCATAAACCCATACCCCATGCAACAGATAATCATACTAGCATGCAATATATAGCATCTCATGCATCAGATATATTCATATTAATAATTAACTCATGCAGATACATAACATCATACATTTCATACAGAATTGACCCTAGGGGTATAATAGTCTTTTTACACCAAGGGGTATTTTGGTAATTTTGCACATTCAAGGGTATTTCAGTCCTTTAACATATTTTCCTTTAATTTTATACAGGTTCAATAAGTTAACAGTCCCTAAATAACCACAGAAGTCCATTTAGGCTAAGTTTCCAATTTTACCCTTTTTAGCTTAAAACCCCTAATGGGCCTTACTAAGTCCATTATTATCTCAAGCCCGTTAAGTCTAGTTTTTAGGTCTAGCTTACCAACTTATCCATGTTATCATCAACCACGTCGCCAGAAAGCCTTTAATAGTCATTTTACCGATTTGGGCTCGGAAGCCCATTGGGCCCATCTTTGGCCCATTGCAGCCCAACTTACCAAAACGTTCAGAATTGCACCTTCTGCAATTCTTCCTGCACTGAATTCATAGTTAAGCCTAATGGAGTAAATGGTTACTCTCACATATCATACGAATGCATTTTCGGTCACTTACACCAGATGTCGGTAATGCTACGCCCTTTTCGGCTTTTACCATTTTAGTCTAACAGTTGGGATAAGTTACACACCTGTTAACCGTTGAAACAGTTGACGAAATCCACGAACAAAAACCTATCGTTAATCACCTTAATGTTAGTTTAATAATCTTCAACCATTAAACCAAAATCTCATTACTATAATCGGCTAACATGACTGAAGGCCCTAAAAGCCTTTACCTTTTTGTCGAAAAAATAGACTAAGTCTATGAGCCCAACCGTGCCAACCTTCAAGTCCTTGCAAAAAGTCCTCTTGCTCACCCTAACACAACACCAAAACAAGAGGCCACAATGCCTTAGTCCAAACGATAGCCTTCCCTAAAGGGGTTTCGGCTTTATACTTAAAACGTGATCATCTAACAAAGACAAGTTCCCGAATACTTACCAACCTAGCCTCGATATACAACGATTCCCCTTGCAACTACGAGAAGAGATAAAAGATGATCTAACGTTCGGCTTTGAGCACCACAGGGTATGGAGGTTTCGGTTTCTCTCTTTGAAGAAGTAAATGAGGTTTAACACAAGAAGATTCGACTAAGGAGTTATGGGAGATGTCGACAAAAGGAGAGAAAGAAGGGAGTTATGTGACTGATGATAAATCGGCAATAGAACCACAAGGTTTCGGTCAAGGGGATAATCGGCAATGAAGTGTTTGCTTCCGGCTTTTTGTGACTATCAACCAGAGAATAACGTCAGAAGAAGATATATGGATGATAGAAGAAGAAAATGGAAAAGAAGAAAATAAGAAAAGAGATTTGAGAGGGAAAGAAATAAGCAATCGGTTTAACAGAAGAAGAACGGCACAAGATGGTGTTTTGGAAGATCTATGTTCGGCAAATGAAAAGAAAAGAGGATTTGGCAATGGGGTGTATTAGGGTTCGGCTACTAGAACAAAGAAGAAGAACAAAATGGCAAAACGAACCTAATATGCTATGTCAAATGAACAAAAGAAAAGGATTCACTAACCTAAGATAAAAATCGGCATAAGGACACAAGAAGACCTAAGGGAGAAATCGGCACTTCTAGCACCTAATTGCCGAAAATGTGTCACAAAGAGTCCTCTTGGCCGGCCACCTTACTTCAAATTCAAAAACACCTTAATCCGCTCCTTGATTCACTCCACAATATCCTCTCATGACCGATTCAAACACTCCTCAAGTAGAGTTTTATTCTGCTTCAAATTCCTGCCTGCTCCTTGCATAAAAATAACGCCTTCCTTGCATAACCTGGGACTTGAACCTTGGCCTTCCCATTCATTTAGGCGCCACTTTTGTAGCTCCTAAGTGGCGTCACACAACCATTTTACCAGGAGCTCCCTTGTGCTTCATTTTAGCCAAATTTATTTAAAACCCCTACTTCCAAAAGTCCCCTATCTCTCTAACAAAAAATTTAAAAATTTTCCCGAGTTTTTAACCAACACTTGGGCCTTCCATAGGCCCAATAACATTCTCAAAACACGAATTTCATAACCAAACACCAGAGTTCAAACATTTTACTAGATGAACAATAATTCAAGAAAGACCAGAATTTTAGGGCGTTACATCATTCCAGTACGTACGGATTATTCTCTTAACAAGTTAGCTGAATTGTATGTTAGAGAAATTGTTAGACTACATGGAATACCATTGTCAATCATTTCAGACAGAGATCCGAGATTTACTTCGCGGTTTTGGCAAAAGTTGCAAGAAGCGTTAGGTACAAGGTTAAATTTCAGTACTGCTTTTCATCCACAGACTGATGGGCAATCAGAAAGAGTAATTCAGATTCTTGAAGATATGCTTCGATGTTGTGTATTAGAATTTCAAGGAAGTTGGGAAAGATATTTACCGTTGGTGGAATTTGCTTACAATAACAGTTACCAGACAAGTTTGAAAATGGCACCTTATGAAGCATTGTATGGTCGTAAGTGTCGAACGCCTTTGTATTGGACCGAACTCAAGGAAAATCAGATCTATGGGGTTGATCTAATCAAAGAAACCGAAGAAAAAGTGAAGGTAATTCGAGATTGTTTGAAAGCTGCTTCAGATAGACAAAAATCTTATGCAGATTTGAAACGAAAAGAAATCGAGTTTCAAGTTGGTGATAAGGTATTTTTAAAGGTGTCTCCGTGGAAGAAAGTCCTCAGATTTGGACGGAAGGGTAAGTTAAGTCCGCGTTTTATCGGGCCGTATGAAATAATTGAAAGAGTTGGACCGGTAGCTTATCGGTTAGCATTACCATCTGAGTTGGAGAAAATTCATGATGTGTTCCATGTATCTATGCTACGTCGGTATCGTTCGGATCCTTCACATGTGGTTTCACCGACAGAAATTAAATTACAACCAGATATGACCTACGAAGAAGAACCGATTAAAATTTTAGCTCGAGAGGTCAAACAATTAAGAAACAAAAGTATTGCTCTTGTGAAAGTGTTGTGGCAAAAGCATGGAATAGAAGAGGCTACATGGGAACCCGAGGAAACTATGAGAAAACAATACCCACATCTGTTTACCGATAAGATTTTCGAGGACGAAAATCCTTAAAAGGGGGGAGAGTTGTAATATCCCGAATTAGGGCCAATCAGAATAGTGGTTTCGTGACCACAAATCCGAGGTAGAAATAATTATTTTATAATTATTTTGGTGTTTATGATATGATTTTATGATGGTGTGAAAATTTCGTGAAGAAATTCCAAGCGTAAAGTGCTTAATTTGAAGTTAGGGATTAAATCGAATAAGTTGCAAAACTTGCATTCTAGAAGTTTTTAGTATGAAATTGCTTTGAAATATTAATTAGGAGGTCTTAAGTGGTAATTAGACCAATTTTAAGTTCATGGACAAAATTAGGACATGGAAGGAATTTTTGAAAGTTTAGTAAGGAGGGGCATTTTGGTCATTTGGTTATTAACATGAATTAAAAGGGAAAAATAACACAAAATTCATCATCTCCTTCATTTAGTTGCTGCCGAATTTTGCTCTCTCCATAGCTAGGGTTTCTTCAACTTTCAAGCTTCATAGTAAGTGCATCTAAGCCCCGTTTTTAATGATTTTTACGTTTTTGAGATCCCGGTAGCTCGATAAAGCTTATGTTAGCAATATTTTAAGTTAGAGTTCATATTTGGAAAAATACCCATAGGTGAAATTTGTGTATTTTGATGTTTTATGATAGAATATGAGGTTTTAAATTATGTTAGACAACTTGTGCTACTCGGTTTTAAGTAAAAACGAGTAAAACGGCTTAATCGGTAAAAATACATATTGTTCATAAGTATGTGTTTTAGTGGGAATTTGAGCTTGCTAATGGTAAATAAATGATCAGCATGTCCTAAAACATAAGAATTTGTGATAAAATTAAATTTCCGAGCTTTGGGGCAAAAGTGTAAATATGCAAAAGTTTAGGGGCAAAATTGTAATTTTGCCAAAATTTGAATTAAGGACTAATTTGAAAATGTGAGTATTAAACAAGCTAAATGTGTTATTTTAGATCAAGAAAGACGTGGAATCGACCTCAATCGAGGAAAAGAAAAGATTACGGACTAAATTGCAAAATCTTTGTATTTTGGTACTAAGGTAAGTTCATGTGTAAATAATGTAACATAATTGTTATTTTTAAGTTAATTGATGTTATTTATATGATATGCTGATTTTTATCATGAAATATATGCTTTGTGGTTATTATCGAATAATATGCAAATTATGTGTGCTACTTGTTAAATATAAATTGCTACCGAGTATTGGTTTCGGTATTCTGTGGAAGACGGCAAGGATATGTGATTGAGGAAAATCCCGTTTGAACCTTGGGAATAGATTAGGATACAAGTGACATGTCACTAGGATGGTTGGGCATCCGAGCTCGTTGAGTTGAGTCCGAGTTCACTTATGGATGCGAATGTCCGAACTCGTTGAGTTGAGTCCGAGTTCGTGAGATGTAACTAGGCATCCGAGCTCGTTGAGTTGAGTCCGAGTTCACTTATGGATGCGAACGCCCGAGCTCGTTGAGTTGAGTCCGAGTTCGCTTATGGGCGGGTTACATAATTGATTGATTACATATATGGCACTTATGTGCAAATGATCCGTGTATCCAAGTTGTATTCCAATGTGTTCAACGGGTAAAATTCAAGTGAAATGGAAAAGCACTCAAGATGTAAGTGACAATTCGGTAATGCTGAGAAATGGCCATATTGGACAGGTATGTACTTGACCCTCGGGTTGAAACTCGACACAACAACAAAAATGTGGTAAGATGAAGTATGATGATTAGAATTGTGACCTATGTTTTGGTGATACTATGCTAATGTTGTTTGGCATAATGACTTTGTTATGTTACTTGTTATTTGCATGTGAACTTACTAAGCATTTATGCTTACTCCCTCCTTTTCATTCATTGTAGTTTTGGACAAGCGGGCTCGAGAATCGGGATAGGTCGAAGGCTCGATCACACTATCCGAAGGACTTTTTGGTAACTGGCTTGTAAAACTCAGTATGGCATGTATAGCACTATACCTACTTTGTGTAAATAATCTTGTGATATGGTGGTGTTTTGGTTGATGAAATGCTTGACAATGATGAGTCATTGAAATGGCTAATATAGACTATGTTTGATGTTATGGAAGGATAATAGATTATCTAGTACATGAAAGCTTTTATGAAAATGAAATCAACCATAAAACAGAGCATTGCGGCAGCAGTGATGTGAGTTTGAAAATTTACTAAAAATCATAGAAATCGAATTTGGTGATGGATTAGTTATGAAATTGAAGCTTATTGTGTCTACTTTCATATGGAAGAAGCGAAATAGGTAAAGGAATTACATGTTATGAGATATTTGAGTTTTAGTGAGACAGGGCCAGAACGATTTCTGGATCCCCTGTTCCAGCTTTGAAAATCCACCATAAATTGTAAAAAAATAATTAGGAGGTATACTTTATATGGTTAGAATCCTTATTGAGTCTAGTTTTAAGAGAAACAAACATAAAATTCATGTGAATTTTTTTACAGAGAGAAAAGTGGTTCGTAGTGAGTAGAAGTCAGACCAGTCGAGATCTGCAACAGGGGTGACTTTAACTAATAAAGTGTACTAATTGGCCCAGCCAAAAATTCTGGAAAAAAATTAGTGAATAGATATATGAGTCTAGATTCAGGGAAAATTTACGGATCTTGATTTTGAGTTTTTTAACTCGAGATATGATTTTTTGAGCGACCATGATGCAGAAAATAATTTATTCCGAAAATGAAAATAGATTTTGTAAAGTTGTTTAAAATGGTAAATTGTGTTTAGTAACACCTCAAGCTCGACTCCGGTGACGGTTTCGGGCGAGGGGGCGTTACAGTCCATATCCTCTATTATAGTGACAAGCCTAATCTGTAATAGCCTGATTTTGGGCCTAATCAGATGGTTTCGGGACCACAAATTCGATAAGGAAAAATTTTATTTTTATTAAATTTTTATGGTCTACAATTTCACGAAATGATTTCTCGAAAAATCTCATTTGAAAAGTTTAACGTTTAGGCACTCAATTTAGTAAAAAGAACTAAATTGTAAAAAGTGCAAAACTTGTGTTCTAGATGATAAGGGATGTAATTGTGATAAATTTTTAAATTAGAGGTCCTCAGATGGTAATTAGACCATCAATTAAATTGTTGGACAAAAATAGACATGAAATAGGTGAAATAGGATTTTTTTAAGTTAGGGGTATTTTGGTCATTTAGTAATTAAATGACTTCAAGGCCAAATTTTGTTCATCTTCCTCCTCCATGGCCAAATATTGCAAGAGAATACATTGCTAGGGTTTGGCCAAGCTTCCAAGCTTGATAGTAAGTTCGTTCTAGCCCCGTTTTGAATGATTTTTACATTTTTGAAATCCTTGTATCATGATCTACCTATTTTTACCACTTGTTTGAGATATGATGAAGGTATAGGGTTTTGACCCATGACGAATATGTGTGTATTTTTGTGTTTAATGGTAGAAAATGCATGTTTATGGTTAAAGAAACTACTTTTACTAAGTGATTTTAGGTGAAAATGCCTAAAGGGACTAATTTGTAAAAGTTATAAAATATGTCATAAAAGTGTGATTTAATGAAAAATGTGGGCTGCTATAAGTATAAAAGAAGTTCGAATAGGCTTGGGAATCGAAGAAATTTATTACATTTCATTTTAAGAGCCTAGGGACTAAATTGTAAACATGTGAGACTTTAGGGGCAAAAATGTAATTTTTGCCATAATGTGATTTTGGGCTATTTTGAATTGTATAATGATTAAATAAGATATATGTGGCGTTATAGATCGAGAAAATATGAGGTTCGTAATTAGAACAAGGGGAAGACAAAGTTTTAGATTTGTTGACCTAATTTATCGATACAAGAAACGAGGTAAGTTTGTATGTTAATAAACGTTACTGGATTGTGTTAATTATGCATTATGATCATATATAATTGATTAAATTGTAGAATATAAATTAAATGCTTGAGACTAGTAAAAATGTAGAATCTATCGAAATTATCTCATAATGAAAGATGAATTGATGGAAATGACCATGGTTGGACCATGGCAATATATGATTTCGTATAAGACCATAGCTAGGTTATGGCATCGATATCTAATTCCGTGTAAGACCATATCTGGGATATGGCATCAGTATATGGTATGAGATTTCGTGTAAGACCATGTCTAGGATATGGCGTCGGTGTGAGATTTCGTATAAGACCATAATTGGGCTAGGGCATCAACATGTGATTACATGTAAAACCATATCTAGGATATGGCATTGTACTATGCATATGTGATCTGAGTGCTGGTCTTATATGTCCTACTAGTGGCTGGGTACTCTGACATGTATTGTAGATTCCTGACAGCTTGCGTGAGCAGCACTAAGTAGTTACGTCCTGACCGTCAGCTTGTGTGAGCAAACCCGTGGTGTAACAGCCCAATTTTGAGTCTGATTAGAATAGGTGGTTTTGAGACATCTTAACTGAGTTAAAATTTTATTTTTATTATTTTATTAATGTTTACAGTATAATAGGATTACCGTACAAAAATTTCGTAAAGAAATTTTACCGTTTAAATAATTAATTTGGTAAAAAAGATTAAATCGCACAAAGGGATAAATACGAGTTCTATTAGTAAAAGGGCTTGATTGACCATGGCTTTTTAAATGGAAGTCCTTATGTGGATAATATACCTTTGTTAAGGTTAGTGGACATTTATGTCCATATTTAACATGAATTTTAAATGGTTTTATAAAGGTTAAAGTTGTAAATTGCTATATATGTTATAATTACTAAAATAAATACATGAAATGTGTCCAGAATTCACCATTCTTGTCAAAGTTGAAGAAGGTTAAGGTATGATTTTTACTTGGGTTTTAATGATTTCTATGTTTTTGAGCTCGTTGCAGCTCGGTATAGCTAGCCCGTACCTTAATTTCTGAAATTGGTTATGATTTTGAAAAATGCCATTGTTGAATACTTGTATCTTTGATATTTCTTGATAGATTATCAATGGTTGTTAATAGATATACAAGTTTTATAAAGTGATTTTTGACAAAAAAAGGCTTAGGGATTAAATTGAAAAAGATAGAAATATTGAGGTTAAAAATGTGAAATAATTAAAAATATGTGCTGTGTAACACCGTAGACCTAGCCCAGACATTATGGCTGAATCTGGAAATGTCACATTGAAGGATTTATTCTCAAAACGGCTTTGTTTAGTTAGAAAATTTTCTTGGTTAAAAACTTAGGTTTATGATTTAGAAACCCAATTGCTTGTAACTTGTTATATTATGAAGAAAGCCCATATTTTAAGATAATGTCCAAATGTTTATGTTATTTAGAAAGCAAATTCAACTTTAGAAATTCATTTAAGTTTGAGAACTCGGTAGTTGTAAACAATAATAAAATCCAAATGTAAAGTCAAATCGGAGATACAAGGCCTTATTACAACCCAATGAAAAATAAAGTAATTAAAATAAAGTAATTTGGAACTATTTTAAAACTTTTAAGTAGCTTGCAGTATGGCCGCCTCTGAGTCCTTTCCCGCGTCGAGCCGTCTATTGAGGGTCACCTGAAACATTAAATAAAAAGGGTGTGAGTTTCGAAACTCAGTGTGTACGAACATTGGCAATCAAATCAACATGCATTTATCACATTGGGCATAAGCCCTATCAATATCGGTGGTCTTGGGCCTTAGCCCACAATGACCTAATATCACATCAGTATCACATGAATGCAATGCACCTATCCCAAATCCAACCCTGCACTCCATTTCCCTTCCAACCCTGCGCTCATGTGGGGATATAAATACCAACCCACCCATCCTTACAATCCAATGGTAGCACCAACAGCGGCATTACTCAAACATTGCAGCAAGGCTACTAATCATATAATGGGCTTAAAGCCACCGGTGGATCCACGGTTATCAAACGACTATGCGATCCTCACATATCTTCCTCCATACCATCAAACCCACCTAAGTGCAACATACATCTCATGAATGCAACATACACGTTTCCATACATTAAGCACCTGGGGGTATTTTAGTCATTTCACTACCCAGGGGTATTTACGTAAATCTACCCTGCAGGGGCATTTTCGTATTTCTACCTTACAGGGTTATTTCCATAGTTCTACACTATAGGGGCATTTTCGTAATTCTACCCTACAGGGGCATTTTCATAATTCTACCCTACAGAGGCATTTTCGTAATTTATTAACATTTCAGGTTTTAGTTATGAACATTGGCCCATCAACAAGTCCTCTCGACTAAAGTGAACAGACATTATGCACCAGGTAGGATTCCAAAGAATAGGAGGTAGGTCACTAGGACCGCTTAAGTACCAAGCTCTCCCTAGATCCAATCATATGCCCATTGCCACACTCTAACCTTATGACTTGTCCACGGACAAGTTTGATTAATTAATTAAGTTTTATGCTATTTAAGAATTCATCAGAACTAGGCTTAGGGTCCATTAAAACCCTAGCAAGTCTACATGCTTCCCTAAAATCACATATGGCCCATTAAACCCAATTATAACTATATGGCCCATCAGGCCCAATCACAAATATATGGCCCATCAGGCCCAATCATATTCAAATCATTCAACCATCCATACCAATTCATCATTCACCATCTCATACCAACTTTTGTCGATTTGGCCCACGAACTCGGTAAGCCCATTTAGCCCCGTCTGGCCCAGTTGGCCAAATAGTGGCCTGAGACCATGAGATCGCTCTCTTGGCCCCGGTAGTCGTATCGGTGCCTTCACACAAATGCTCGTACGCTCGTGTGGTTGTTGGTGCCAACTTTTTGACTTTTCAGCTTTTTGTCATTCCGGCTTTCTGGGATTTTAGCTTTTACCGATTTGTCGTGTGTGAAGTATAGGTGCACACCTGGTAAATGAGACGTTTACACTATCCTTAACCTTGAACCTACAACCGATACCAACCTCCAATCAATCACACACTTAACCACAACATTTACCAAAAACCAAAGCCTTACCATAACCTTATCGTGTGCCACCAGTCCTAATAGCCCTTCCATAGCTACTACTCATGAATATCCCCTAGATCTGCATCAACACATATACTATCCAAAATCAAGTGACTCATATTCCACATGAGTCACCCCCATAAGCCACACTTATATTCTGCCACTTACTAATCCAAATTTGAGAGCGAGTACACTTACCACTTGCTAGAGATCCTTACCACGCTTGCGATCTTTGAACCCTACCCTCGTCAATACAGGGTTAATGATAAGAAAGAGTTAGATAGCCCTCCGGATTTTACCAAAATGCACTAAAGGATGGTTGACTAAGTACTTACCGAAACTAGTCTCTAATCTTGCAGCCTAGTATAGCTACTGAGTGAGATCCGGCTTTTAAATCTTGATTAAGGGTAGTAGATAATAGAAATAGATTTGCGATGGAGGAAAACAAAAGGAAATCGACAATTAGATATGGCTATTTCAGATCCAAGAGGTTAAGAATGGTATTCAGGTTTTTAGAGAAAGAAGAACACAACACTAATGGAAATTTTGACAAAAGGATGGTGGGTTATTCGGTAATAGAATGAGAGGGAGAAGAGAATTCGGCAATGAAAGAATTCGGCAAAGAAAAAGAACCACTCAAGAGAATTCCGCACCCCCTTAAAAAGACCACAAACTGAACCTAGCTTCACTTAAAGTCCCATTCGGCACCAACACCTCCCCTCTCTCAATCTCCTATTTTCTCTCCATTATCCTTACCTTAATTTTCTCTCCTAAACACTCCCTTCTAGTGTCAACTCTGGTGCCACTACCTTCCTTTCATGGTGCAAAAATAAAGCCCCCAAATTTACCACTCTAAGCCTCGAACCTTGGATCTCTTACCTAACAGTGTCGCCACCCATAGCTCCCTAAGTGGCGCTACCTTGCCACTGAGCCACCGGCCCATTTACATCTTATTTTCCCCTTAATTTGTTTAAGAGACCTAATACCTGATACTAGGGTTGCACTAAGGCAAAAATTAAAATTTTCCCTATGGTCCTCCCTATCCCTAAGACTTCAAATAATCATTGTAATACCCCAAAATTAATATTCTAACAGTGCTACCTATATATGTCAACTTCAGTGCACGAAATTTAGAGTTTCGGGATTTTGGGGCGTTACAGGCTATTATAAAGTTTTATAAAATTGGCTATAATAGGTTTTGGCTTAATTGCATAAATTTGCTATTTTGTGTATAAAGGACTAAATTGCAAAGTAGTAAAAATTATAAGGCAAATGTGTAATTTGCCAAATTTATATGTTTGTGGATTGAATTGAATAATTTGGTGAATAAATAGATTAAATTTGAATTCATATAGATTAAGATAAACAAGTATCGAAACTTGATAGGGGAAACGGAAGGTAGACGAGTAGATATCGAATTTACGAGGTAATATGAGGTAAGTTTGTATAATTAGAATTGAGTTATATTTTACAATTGAAATTATTATCTTGATTATTAAATGATTGCGTAAATGAATTAATGGATGGAATTGCCTATTAATTACCTAAAAAAATTGATTACCGAGTCCCGTTTGAACCGTAGAAAGTTGTAGGATACAAGTGACAAGTCACTAGGGCTACCATTTGGTCTAGCTCCTGCATCCGTTGCGGACTACCATAGCTCATAAGCTTACATGTTCAGCCTTCTGGCTTATCATTCAGCCTTTGGACTTACAGTTTAGCCTTTGGGTTTACCGTTTTAGTCCTTCGAGACTTACCATTTTAGCTCTACAGAGCTTACTGATACTGGCTCAGGAGGAGCATACTGTACATGGCTCGAAAGAGCATACATGATAAATTGACGTATTACCGAATATACACTTAGTGTGTATCACCTAAGTATCCCTCGATGTTTCTGAAAGTTTAACGAGCATTATTCTGATATGAATTATAAGATTACATGTTGCAAGAAATACAAAAATGTACATGAGTTATATGTTATATGAATTATGATTACATGGATTACATGTAACAAGAGGTACAATATTATATGATATAAGTTACATGAATTTCAGGGTAAAAGGATTATGTTATTACATGATTTATGGGTTAAATGATTATGCTTATTTTACATAAGTTATATGTTATATGAAATATAAGATTCATGTGGATTATGTGTTATAAGAGTACATGAGTTATATACATGATATGATACATGAGAATTAAGATCAGCATAGTTATAATGATACTTGTGTTACATGTTTTGGAAGAGTTGTAATGGAATGTTACATGAATGTTTTCTATTTATTCTCATCCTCTTTAATAGATGAATACATGGCCATTGTAACTAACATGTGAATGCTATTTTGAATAGGCATTGAGAGCATATGAATTGGTTTTTATTGCTTTAAATGCTTATTGGTACTTTGGTAAGTTTGTTTCTATATTATACTGGCTTATTAAGCTTTTAAGCTTACTACGTTCTTTTTCTCGTGTTTTATAGATTTTGGAAGCTAGCTCAATTTTAGACCAAGTCAAAGATTGCAATCGCACTATCCAAGCAACATTTGTACTTTTAAAACTACTATAAATGATGTAAATATGGCATGTATAACCTAGTTTTTAGGTTGAATCTTTTAGTCACTTATGCTAGTGAATATGGTATGACTTTTGGTATATGTCCAAGCTATGTGATATGGCTTGGTTTGAGAACAGCTATTTTGGCATGAAAGTTTCATATGTTATGTTCATTTTGTAGTAAATTTGATAAATGGTTTAAGGCTTTAATAACGGTGAATGTTGTTAAGTTGAAATAGGTAGTGAATTGGCTCATTTTGGTACATGTTTGATGATACAAATTGGTATGAATTTTGGTTGGTTATGAATGTTATATATGTGATTCGAATGGGCTGATTTGGTTGCTTATTTGGTACATAAACATTGTGAAATTGGTGATTATAGGTACTTGACCAAACGAGGTGTGAAAATGGCTTAAACCAAGCTTATGTACCACATGGCCAGAGCACACGGGCGTGTGTCTCAACTGTGTGAACCCTGCACCTTAGTTATTTTGGACAGGATGCCACATGGGTTAGACACACGGGCGTATCTTGTGGCCGTGGGTGTAAGTCAGTAGCTTCCAAATTTTTACACAACCTAGAGACACGGTCGTGTCTTGTGCCCATGTGTACAAGTCAATAGGTATGCCCTATTTTCACATGGCCTGGACACATGGGTGTTTTCATTGCCCGTGTGAGGGACAAGACCTGGGCACACGGCTGTGTGACCCTATTTTGAAAGAATTCCTAAGTTTTCCTATATCTTTTATATGTTATCGAATTAGTCCCTGTTATATTATAAGAGTTTTATATGTTTGATTAAGGCTTGGATTTATTAAGAATGCCTGAAAACCATTGGTTTAAGATATTATACTATTCTGATCTAAGTTACAAGTCCAGTAATGCCCTTACCTATTCCCGCGACGGTTACGAGATAGGGGTGTTACATTTTTATTAGTATGAGAGCTATGATTTAGTCGATTTTAAGACTACTTTAGTGTATACAAGTCTAGCTATACATGCCATATACATAATTGTGATGGTGCGATATCTCTTGACATCTTCTGAATTATGTTTTATATTGCAAATGGATCCAAATCGAGCAATAGCTGACGATGTTTAAAGTAATGCACCAGCTCCCGCTCAGTAGGCTGTGCCTACCAAATTGGGCCCTGCTACAGGTAGTGAGGGAGAAGCTAAACAAGCTTTCTTCCAAATGATGTTTGAATGGTTCTTTGAGTTTGTTCAAGCAAACTCGGCTGCTCAATAACTGGTTCCCGAACCAAACCCTGAAATTATACAAGGTACGGATCCTTTGAGATTGAATAGACCCCCTGTTGATAAAATATGCAAATATGGGGTCGAAGAATTTTGAGCTACAGGTAGTGATGATGCTGAGAGGGATGAATTCTGAATTGAAAATACGATTAGAGTTTTCAATGAATTAGCTTGCACACCGGAAGAATGTTTGAAATGTGCTATCTCGTTGCTACGAGATGCAGCGTATCAGTGGTAGAATACCCTAATATTAGTTTTTCTGTGTGAAAGAGTTACATGGTATTTCTTTCAGATTGAATTTTGAAAGAAATATATTAGCCAGTAGTTTGTTGACCAAAAAAGAAAAGAGTTCCTTGATCTGAGACAGGGTCAAATGATTATAACTAAATATGAAAGAGAATTCGTACAACTCAGTAAATATGCTCGTGAATGTGTTTCTACCGAAGCTATTATGTGTAAAAGGTTCAAACATGAATTAAATGAATATATACGATTGTTAGTCGGGATTCTTGAGCTAAAAGAGTTTGTAATTCTGGTTGATAGGGCTTGTAAAGTTGAGGAACATGCTAAAGAAAAACGAAAAGCTGACTTTGAAACAAGAGACTCTAGAAAGAGATTTGCGAGTAAGTCGTATCAGTCTGGATCAAAGAAATCTAAAGACTTTCATCCCCGTTCCACTACTTCTGTGGATGTAATGATCAGAGATAGAGATGCAAGATCATTCAATATGAAGCCTCAAATGAGGTCCGTTGCCAGTGTGGGTAGTGTGAGAAATGCAGGACCTGATTGCAAGCATTGTAACCAAAAGCACTATGGTGAGTGCCGACTGAAAAGTGGGGCATGTTTCAAATACAGATCACTAGATCACTTCCTACGAGATTGTCCAGAGAGATCTACAGCTAATAGAAGACAACCCATAAAAGTGAGCAATATTGTTGCTAGAGCTAGACCACCCTGGAATACTAGGAATTAGAATGGAAACCGTAGTGTTACACGAGATTCAAATGTTAGATCTGAAACACGCACACCTGCCCGAGCCTATGTTATACGTGCACGCGAGGAAGCCTTATCACTTGATGTCATTACCGGTACTTTTTCTCTTTTTAACACTGATATAGTTGCATTGATAGACCCTAGATCAACTTATTCATATATATGTATGGAACTAGTGTTTAAAAAGAGTTTACATGTAGAGTTTACAGAATTTGTAGTTAAAGTATTGAATCCGTTAGGCAAGTCAGTATTAGTTGATAAAATTTGTAAGAAATGTCCATTAATGATACGGGGCTACTATTTTCTGGTTGACTTATGCTCCTACCATTTGACGAGTTTGATAGGGTACTGGGTATGGACTGGCTGAATATGCATGACGCGGTTGTGAATTACAGACGAAAAAGTATAGAATTAAAATGTCAGAATGGTGAAATTCTTTGGATTGAATCAAATGATTCGAATGAATTACCAATTATGATATCTACTTTGTGAGCTCAAAAATGTGCTGCATACTAAAGTCTCAAAAACGAAGCTTGAATCTGTACTAGCTATTTGTGAATTTCCAGATGTATTTCTAGAAGAATTATCGGGTTTACCGCTGATCAGAGAGGTTGAATTTAACATTGAGTTGTTATCAGGTACTAGACCGATATCGATAGCTCCATACAGAATGGCACCGACTGAATTGAAAGAGTTAAAAGCACAGTTACAAGAATTAACTGACAGAGGTTTTGCACAATTGAGCTTTTCACCTTGGGGTGCTCCGGTATTATTTGTGAAATAGAAATATGGGTCCATGAGAATGTGTATCGATTACCGACAATTGAATAAAGTGACGGTAAAGAATAAGTATCTTCTAGCGCGAATAGACGATTTGTTTGATCAGTTTAAAGGTGCTACAGTATTTTCAAAGATCAATCTGAGATCTGACTATTATCAGTTGTGGGTTAAAGATTCTGATATACTAAAAACTACTTTTAGAACATGGTACGATCACTATGAATTTTTAGTTATGCCTTTTGGTTTGACTAACGCTCCTACAATATTTATGGACTTGATAAATCATATATTCAGATTGTATTTAGACAAATTTGTTGTCGTGTTCATTGACGACATTCTGATCTATTCTCGTGATGAGGCAGATCATACTGAACATTTGAGGATCGTGTTACAGATTCTGAGAGATAAGCAGTTATATGCTAAATTTAGCAAATGTGAATTCTAGCTTCAGGACTTTGGATTTTTGGGTCATATTGTTTCAGCGGAAGGCATCAGAGTTGATCTGATCAAAATATCTGCGATATTAGACTAGAAACCACTGAAATATGTATCTGAGATCAGAAGTTTCTTAGGATTAGCGGGATATTACCGAAGATTCGTGAAAGGATTCTCGATGATTGTAGTACCATTAACATGATTACTTTAGAAAAATGTGAAATTTGAGTGGACTGATAAGTGTCAACAGAGCTTCGAACAGTTGAAAGTATGGTTAACAGATGCACCAATTTTAGTTCAACCTGAATCGGGTAAAGAGTTTGTGATTTATAGTGATGCGTCGTTAAATGGACTAGGTTGTGTATTGATGCAAGATGAAAAGGTTATAGCTTATGCCTCCAGACAGTTGAAACCACATGAGAAGAATTACCCGACACATGATCTTGAATTAGCTGCTATAGTCTTTGCATTAAAGATTTAGTGTCACTATCTATACGGTGAAAATGTCGAATAATCACAAATCATAAAAGTCTGAAGTATTTGATGTCAAAAAGAGATTTGAATTTGCGACGACGGAGATGGCTCGAGTTACTGAAAGATTATGAGTTTGTTATCGATTATCATTCGGGAAAAGCTAATGTTCTAGCTGACGCTTTGAGTCGGAAGTCCTTGTTTTCTTTAATGGCTTTGAACACGCAAATGATGTTATGTGATGATGGATCTATTTTAGTTGAGTTAAAAGCTAAACCGATATTTCTGCACAAGATTGGTGAGGCTCAGGAAAATGACAGAGAGTTACAAGCTAAACGACTTCACTGTGAGTCTAATTCTGATTCTGAATTTACTATTGGAACTAATGATTGTTTAACGTTCTGAAATAGAATTTGTGTATCGAAAGATTCCAAACTTATTAGAAAGATTCTAAATGAAGCACATAGTAGTTGCTTTTCTATTTGTCCAGGTAGCACTAAAATGTATAACAATCTGAAACAGATGTACTGGTGGTCGGGAATGAAATGAGATTTATCAGAGTTTGTATCGAAATGTTTAATCTGTCAGCAAGTAAAGGCTAAACACAAAGTACCATCAGGTTTATTATAGCCAGTGATGATTCCAGAATGGAAGTGGGATAAAGTTATTATGGATTTCGTATCGGGATTGCCCCGACTCCGAAAAAGAAAGATGCAATCTGGGTTATCGTTGATAGATTGACGAAATCTGCTCATTTCATACTGGTACGTATAGACTATTCTCTGGATAAACTAGCTGAATTGTACTTGTTTGAGATCGTACGATTACATGGTGTACCATTTTCTATAATCTCCGATAGAGACTTGAGATTCATATCGAGATTTCGAAAGAAACTACAAGAAGTTCTAGGAACAACATTAAATTTTAGTACAACTTTTCATCCCCAAACTGATAGTCAGTCTGAAAGAGTAATACAGATTCTAAATGATATGTTACGATGTTGCATCCTAGAATTTGAAGGTAGCTGGGAAAAACACTTACCTCTGATTGATTTTGCATATAATAACAACTTTCAGACGAGTTTGAAAATTGCTCCTTACGAAGCTTTATACAGTCATAAATGTCGAACACTGTTATACTGGACAGAATTGAGTGAGAAAAAGGTACACGGGGTTGAATTGATCAGAGAAACCAAAAAAAACTAAAAGTTATTCGCGACAGTTTAAAAGCAGCATCTAATACAAAGAAATCATACGTGGATTTGAAACGTAAAGAGATAAGAGTTTCAGGTCAGAGATCAAGTATTCTTGAAAGTGTCACTATGGAAGAAAATTCTTTCCTTCGGCCGTAAAGAAAAGCTAAGTCTGCGATTCATCTGGCTGAATGAAATTGTTAAAAGAATAGGGCCTGTAGCCTATCGACTATCGTTACCATCTGAACTTGAAAAGATACATAATGTTTTTCTCGTTTTGATGTTACGTCGAAATAAATCAGATCCGTCACATGTGATATCTCCTGTTGATGTGAAAATACAATCAAATTTGTCTTATAACGAAGAACTTATCAGAATTCTGGCCCAAGAAATCAAAGAGTGAAGAAATAAACGTATAGCACTTGTGAAAGTTCTTTGGTGTAAACACGAGATAGAGGAAGCTACATGGGAACTCGAGGAAGCTATGCGAAAATAGTAAACTAATCTGTTTACCGGTAGGATTTTCAGGGATGAAAATCTCTAAAGGGGGAGAGTTGTGATAGCCCAATTTTGAGTTTGATCGAAAAAGGTGGTTTCTGGACCACTTAACCGAGTCAAAATTTTATTTTTATTATTTTATTAATGTTTACAGTATAATAGGATTACCATACGAAAATTTCATAAAGAAATTTTACTGTTTGAATAGTTAATTCAATAAAAAGGATGAAATCACATAAAGCGATAAATATGAGTTCTATTAGTAAAAGGGCTTAATTGACCATGGCTTTTTAAATGGAAGTCCTTATGTGGATAATATACCTTTGTTAAGGTTAGTGGACATTTATGTCCATATTTAACATGAATTTTAAATGGTTTTATAAAGGTTAGAGTTGTAAAATGCTATATATGTTATAATTAATAAAACAAATACATGAAATGTGTCTATAATTCACCATTCTTGCCGAAATTGAAGAAGAAACAAGGATTTTATGCTTTCAAACATTCGGCTAGCTTAAATCCTCAATTAAGGTATGGTTTTTACTTGGTTTTTAATGATTTCTATGTTTTTGAGCTCAGTGTAGCTCTGTATAGCTAGCCTGTACCTCAATTTCTGAAACTGGTTATGATTTTGTAAAATGCCATTGTTGAATACTTGTATATTTTGATATTTCTTGATAGATTATCAATGGTTGTTAATAGATATACAAGTTTTATAAAGTGATTTTTGACAAAAAAAACGAGCCTTAGGGATTAAATTGAAAAAGATAGAAATATTGTGGTTAGCAATGTGAAATAATTAAAAATATGGGCTGTTATGAGGTTGTATAAAATTCAGCTATAATGGGTTTTGGATTGCAAAGTAGTTAAAATTATAGTGCAAATGTGTAATTTAGCCAAATTTATATGTTTATGGATTGAATCGAATAATTTGGTGAATAAATGGATTAAATTTGAATTCATATAGATTAAGATAAACAAATATCAGAACTTGATCAGGGAAAATGGAAGGTAGACGAGTAGATATCGAATTTACAAGCTAATACGAGCTAAGTTTGCATAATTAGAATTGAGTTATATTTTATAAATGAAATTATTATCCTGATTATTGAATGATTGTGTAAATGAATTAATGGATGGAATTGCCTATTGATTACCGAGTCTCGTTTGAACCATAGAAAGTCGTAGGATACAAGTGACATGTCACTAGGGCTACCGTTTGGTTGAGCTTTTACATCCGTTGCGGACTCACCACAGCTCATGAGCTTACATGTTCAGCCTTTAGGCTCACAGTTCAGTCTTCGGGCTTACCATTTTAGCTTTACGAAGCTTACCAATACTAGCTCAGGAATAGCATATCGTACATGGCTCGAAAGAGCATACATGCTGAATTGACGGATTACCGAGTATACACTTAGTGTGTATCACTCGAGTATCCCTCGATATTTTCGAGGGTTCAACGGGCATTATTCCAATATGAATTAAAAAATTTATGTTCCAAGAAATACGAAAATGTAAATGAGTTATATGTTATATGAATTACATGATTACATGGATTACATGTTACAAGAGGTACAAGATTATATGATATATGTTACATGAATTTCATGGTAAAAGAGGTATGTTATTACATGATTTATGGGTTAAATGTATTATGTTTATTTTACATAAGTTATATGTTATATGAAATACAAGATTTATGTGGATTATGTGCTATAAGAGTACATGAGTTATATACATGATATGATGTATGAGAATTAAGATTAGCATAGTTATAATGATACTTGTGTTACATGATTTGGGAGAGTTGTAATGGAATGTTACATAAATGTTTTATGTTTATTTTCATCCTCTTTAATGGATGAATACACGGTTGATGTAACTAACATATGAATGATGTTTTGAATAGGCATTGAGAGCATATGGATTGGTTTTTATTGCTTTAAATGCTTATTGGTACTTTGGTAAGTTTGTTTCTATATTATACAGGCTTACTAAGCCTTTAAGCTTACTCCATTCTTTTTCCCGTATTTTATAGATTTCGGGAGCTAGCTCGATTTTGGACCAAGTTGAAGATTGCAATCGCACTATCCAAGCAACATTTGGTACTTTTGGAACTACTGTAAATGATGTAAATATGGCATGTATAGGCTAGTTTTTAGGTTGAATCTTTTGGTCACTTATGCTAGTGAATATGGTATGGCTTTTGGTATATGTCCAAGCTATGTGATATGGCTTGGTTTGAGAATGGTTATTCTGGCATGAAAGTTTCATATGTTATGTTCATTTTTGGTAAATTTGATGAATGGTTTAAGGCTTTAATAATGGTGAATGTTGTTATGTTGAAATAGGTAGTGAGTTGGCTCATTTTGGTACATGCTTGATGATACAAATTGGTATGAATTTTGGTTGGTTATGTATATGTGATTCGAATGGGCTAATTTGGTTGTTTATTTTGTACATAAACATTTTGAAATTGGTGATTATAGGTACTTGACCAAATGGGGTGTGAAAATGGCTTAAACCAAGCCTATTTCGTACCACACAGCCAGAGCACACAGGCGTGTGTCTCAACCGTGTGACCCTTGCACCTTAGTTATTTTGGACAGGATGTCACACAGGCTAGACACACAGGCGTGTCTTGTGGTCGTGGGTGTAAGTCAGTAGCTTCCAAATTTTTACACGGCCGAGACACACGGGCTTGTCTTGTGGCTATTTGCACAAGTCAATAGGTATGCCCTATTTTCACACGACCTAGACACATGGATGTGTTTGGTGCCCGTGGGAGGCACACGGTCGTGTGACCCTATTTTGAAAATTTTCCTAAGTTTTCCTATATCTTTTATATGTTATCCAATTAGCCCCTATTATATTATTAGAGTTTTATATGTTTGATTAAGGCATGAATGTATTAAGAATGTTTGAAAACCATGGGTTTAAGATATTATACTATTCTGATCTGAGTTACAAGTCCGATAATGTTGTTACCTATTCCGACGTTAGTTATGGGATAGGGGTGTTACACTTGGATAGCTCAAGCTCAAGCCTATATGTGTTATGAGATATGAGGTAGCTTGGCTATATATGTGGCACTTATGTGCATGAATTCTGAATATCTATTAATATTCCAAATGTTTAACGGAAAAATTCGAGACGAGAATGTAAGTGAGACTGAATTAAGTAAACCAGGTATGTATCAATTCTATGCGAAAATCGAAGGAAATTAAAGTGGTGAGCTTATAGCTTATCATGTATGTAAAACGAGAAAAAGATTTGTGTATGAGTATGTTTCATGCCGCAATGCGTTTATTTGGCTATATTGAATTGTGATTTGAAGGATATATGAGATATGAGTCATATTGGGTTCAATTTTATGTAAGTATGGTGCATTTTGTGCAAGTACCATTATATGATGAGATTTTACAAGGTTTATCTTGGCTAAAATATTTGTGATCGATTTTGGATTGAATGAAATTATATTAATGTTTGATATGTATGTATAAATGCGGACAAATTGATAAAGGTATTTGATCCATACAAACATGGAATTGGATAACCCCGTGAAACCCTTTGGTTAATTATATGATTGGAATTGTAACACCCTAAACCCAGCCCTGAAGTTAGGCCCGAATCTGGCATGTCACATTGAAGTGTTTTTCCGAAACCTTGTTTCCATTGAAAATCCTTCTTAAAAATTGTTGCCGTTTAAACCTTGCATAAAATATCAAATTTTGTATGCATATTTTTAAAACGTGGTTTGTTAGAAGATGTTCTCTTGTAAAATGTTATTTACCTTTAAAACCTTAATTGTTACGGAAGCGTAATTTAAAACAGTTAAGAAAACGTGATATTTTGAAAAATAGTTGTTGTTTTGGAAAAATCGTGTCCGACTTCTAGCAATTATAAAACAATAAATAAAATCCCAAATGTAAAAGCCAAAAAGTTTAAAAGGACTTATTAAAACTCAAACCAGAATAAAGTACTTAAAAGTAAATGAAGACAGAGCATAAGTAATGTGTGGCCTTCTCTGAATCCCTCGCAGCATCGATCCTCCTAAAGTTAGGGATTACCTGCACAGTTATTAAACGGGGTGAGTTTTTTGCAAACTCGGTGTGTAATCCCCTACTATATAAAACGAACAGTCAGTCATATAAAAGAATTAAAAATCTGGGCCCCAGCCCTACTACAGCTCCAGTATCAATTGGGCCTTAGCCCACTCTAACAGACAGTACCAGATGGGCCTTAGCCCATTACAGAATCAGAAACATTATCAAAATTAAGATCAAAATCAGAATCAGAATCAGGAAGGCCTAAGCCCAAACATAATCAATAACAGTATAATACAGATATGTAGAGCAAACTGGGCCGAAGCCCTATACAGAACAAATCAGTCTAGGCCTTAGCCCTATACAAAATAGTGTGGGCCAAGCCCATAGCAGAATCAGAACAATATGCAAATGCAATCCCAACCCAGTCCAGCCATCACACCACCCGTACCAACCCAACACACCATGCGGGGAATAACTCGACCCACCCAGCCCTACACACCAGTAACGCAACCATGCTGCTAATTTAAATACGGCTTTAAGCCTTTAGTAGCAGTATCATAATTGGCACAAAGCCATCAGTAACTATAATAGGGTTGGCACATAGCCATCAATTAGGGTAATATAACCGGCACACAGCCATGGGTAAATGTGATCGACACACAGTCATCAGTAAATAAGATAGGCACATAACCTTAGGCAAATATAATCGATACAAAGCCATGATCCCGATAGCACAAAGCCATATGTTGGTTGGCACAAAGCCATACTTGGAATAACTAGCATTAAGCCCTCAGTCGGTCCACAGTCATCTCATGCGACCCGTGCGACCTTATCAGATTATTACTAGATCCATAGTCGTCTCGTGCGACTCGTGCAATCCTATCAAAACAGAACTTCCTCCATATCAATGCCCCAACCCAATATGTCTGTATGCTATGCTCAATCATCACACGTGTATGCAGAATGACATGTTCAGTATCAGTCATTTAAACACATATTAAAACATATCAATCACACAACCACGGTCACGTCAGTTAAATCACTGTCATACAAACATAGTCAAATCCGTCAAACACACAGTCCAAGTCAGTCACTTGCCCACAAGGGCAAAACAGTCATTTAACACCCTAGGGGCAAAATGGTAATTTTACCCCACAGGGGTATCTCGGTAATTCTACCCTACAAGGGTATTTCAGTAATTCTACCCTATAGGGGTATTTCGGTAATTCTACCCTAAAGGGGTATTTCGGTAATTCTACCCTACAGGGGTATTTTAGTAATTTTGTAACCCAATGGTATTTTGGTAATTTCATAAATCAAGGGTATTTCGGTATTTTCACAAACTAGGGGTATTTTGGTAATTTTGTAAATCAGGGGTATTTCGATAATTTTGAAATTCGAGGTATTTCTATAATTTGTAAACTGGGATATTTCTATAATTTTGTAAACTGAGGGTAAAACGGTAATTCTAACAAATCAGCGGTAAAATGATAACTTTACTAATCAGGGGTAAAACGAAAACTTTACAAATCAAAGGTAAAACGGTAACATTACATATCAGGGGTAAAACAATAACTTTACAAATCAGGGGTAAAATGGTAACTTTACAAATTAGGGGTAAAACAGTAATTTTGTAAATTAGGGGTAAAATAGTACTTTTACAAATCAGGGGTATTTCTGTAATTTTAAAAATCGGGGGTATTTCTTGTAATTTTAAAAATTGAGGGTAATTCGATAATTTTGCAAATCGGAGGTATTACAGTGTAACATCCCTCTTACCCGAGACCGTCACCAGAGTCGAGCTTGAGGTGTTACTAAACTTAATCTATCACTTAAGTAACCTTAAATCATATATTCCAACTTTCGTAATATACAGTCAATCTGCGTCATAGTCGCTTAAAAATTCATATCTCGAGTTCCGAAACTCGAAATTAAGATCCGTAAATTTTAGAAATTGGTCAAATTACTATTTAAGACCTCCTAATTAATATTCCAAAGCAATTTCATACTAAAAGCTTCTAGAATGCAAGTTTTTCAACTTATTCAATTTAGTCCCTAATTTTAAATTAAGCACTTTATGCATAGAATTTCTTCACGAAATTTTCACACTATAATGCAATCATAACATAAACCTCAAAATAATTATAAAATAATTATTTCTATCTCAGATTTGTGGTCACGAAACCACTATTCCAATTAGTCCTATTTTGGGATGTTACATACAGTAATTTTGCAAATCGAGGGTATTACCGTAATTCTACCCTACAGGGGCATTTGGGTAATTTTATCAATCCCTCAGAAAGTCTACAGTTGCCCCAAGTGACTCAAGTATTCTAAACAGAGAAAACGTTGCGAATGGGCCTAAGTCCCGTTCTCGGCCCAAGTGGGCCCACACGCTCGTGTGGCCCTTTAGCCCAAAACTAGCCACAGATATGAAATTCACCTATTCTAGTCCAATATTTACTACACAATCATACAATTTATCCGATTGGGCCCACAGGCCCATTGGGCCCTAGAGTAAGGTGAAGTACACACCTGATAGGTATCTAAAGTTAATCCACGCTCTCAACGCTGCTATGCCCATAAGCCAACAATAATCACACCCTTGACTCCCTAGGTGGGTGTGTCGATCAACTACAGTCACCACCACCGTGACCCAACGGCATACAAATCAACAAATGATCCAAAACCTAACCCAAAAGAATATGCCACAACGTAAAAGGGATAAGCCAAGAAAGGTATTGTAACGCCCTAATTTTTGGGTTTTTCTTAGATTTTTCTTATCTGATAAAATGTTTAAACTCTAGTATTTGGGTGTGTAATGCATGTTTGGAGGGTGTTAATGGGCCTATGGAAGGCCCATGTGTTGGTTGGAAGCTCGGCAAAATTTTGTATTTTTGACTTAGGAGATAGGGGTCTCTTGAAGATAGGTGTTATAAGAAAATATCGGTGAAATAAGACACAAATTGTTCAGTGGTAAAGTGGCAAGGGAGGCGCCACTAAGCTCCTTAAAAAGTGGCGCCTAAGTGAGCTTGGAGGTCCAAGGTTCAAGCTCCAGAGGTTGCAGGATGGCGTTTTATTTTTGTGCAGGAAGCAGGTAAGAATTTGAAGCAGAATCGAACTCTGCATGAAAGGAATTTGAATCGGTCATAAGAGATAATCAGGGAGCAAATCTAGGAGCTTTGAATTTTGAAAGAGGTAACTGGTTTAGGGACTCTGCAAGTGTAATTCGGCTAGGGGGCTTGGTGCTTGCATTTTCGGCAATCAGGTGCTAGATTGTGCTGAATTCTCCTTAGTTCTTTTTGAGTTTTGTGCCGATTTCACTTAGGGTCCTTTAGGGGTTCTTGAGCTGATTGTGTATAGCATTAGGGTCTTCTCTTATTTTTTCCTCTTTTGTTATTCAATCTCCCTTTTTCCCCTAATAGCCGCAACCTACTCTTGCCCTAGGTATCATTGCTGAATTCTCTAGTTGCCGAAATCACTCCCTAGTATTCTCTTCTTCTCTCGTTCTTCTTCCTTGCTCTTGCACCCTATACCGATTTCATTAGACCGAAGCCACCTTCTTTCTTCTCATTTTCTTCAAGCTTCTGTCTACAGCACTAAAAGCCGAGACCCTCTTGTTTTGCCGAAACTGAATTCTCTTTCTTTCCTTAATTGTTGTGGTAAGCCGACTCCCTATCTATCACCTCTCTTCCCTTATCATCAAGCTATCTCTCCCATTCTAGTGATTGAAATAGCAAGAGCACCGTACCACCTCCTCAAAAGCTGAAAGCACCTCCTTCTAACCATTCAAAAGCCGAATATCTTTAGGGATATTCTCGTGACGCTAGAGTTAGATTTGCGGTGGATCTAGGATAGATCAGAGATAGTGGAAATGTGGAAGTGATACTCTTCAAGTAGTGGCATTGATAAGTGATCTAATCACTAAGTGCTTTCGTTTATTAAACATCATAAAGGGAAACCGAAACCCATAGGTCCTTAGGGGGCATGTCGGCATTACTTGTAAGATTCTAACGCTATAGTTTGATTCTATTGCGCATTGGATAGCAAGGAAAGGTGATCAAGCAAGGAGTTTTGAAGGCTAACGTGTTTGGACATCGGGATTTAGCCTATAATCGATAAAAGGGGTAAGATTTCAATGTTTAGGCCACGTTGGCGATTATGATTAGTGGGTGAAGGCCTTATATGTGGCCGATTCTTAGACAACACCTAGTGATCAATTGTAGGTTTTCGTTCGTGGATTTCTTCACCGGTTTCGACAGCTAACAGGTGTGTAACTAGTCCCAACTATTAGACTAAAGTGGTAAAAGCCGGAAAGGGCGTAATGTTACCGACATCTAGTGTAAGTGACCGAAAATTCATTCGTATTATATTTGAGTGTAACCATTTACTCCATTGGGCTTAACTATGAATTCAGTGCCGGAGGAATTGCAGAAGGTGCAATTCTGAACGTTTTGGTAAGTTGGGCTTCAACGGGCTAAAGATGGACCCAATGGGCTTCCGAGCCCAAATCGGTAAAATGACTATTATAGGCTTTCTGGTGACATGGTTAATAAAAACATGGTTAAGTTGGTAAACTAAACCTAAAAATTAGACTTAACAGGTTTGAGAAGATAATGGACTTAGTAAGGCCCATTAGGGGTTTTAAGTTAAAAAGGGTAAAACTGGAAATTTGGCTTAAATGGATTTTCGTGGTAATTTATGGACTAATAATTAATCGAACGTGCATAAAAACTCTAAAAATATGGTAAAGGACTAAAATACCCCTGAATATGGAAAATTACCAAAATACCCCTAGGTATAAAAAGACTATTATACCCCTAGGGTTAATTCTGTATGAAATGTATGATTTTATGTATCTGCATGAGTTACCATTTAATGTGAACATATCTGATGCATGAAATGCTATATGTTGCATACTAGTATGTATATATCTGTTGCATGGGGTATGGGTTTATGATGGAGGAAGCGTTGTGGCAGCCTCGCTGCAATCTGGTGGCCTCGCCACATATATATCTGTTCTGGCAGCCTCGCTGCAATCTGGTGGCTTTGCCACATATATACATCTTTTCTGGTGGCCTCGCCACAATATCTGTATCTGGTGACCTCGTCACAATATCTGGCAACCTCGCTGCAAATTATATCTGGCAGCTTCGCTGCAATTATCTGTGGTGTGTAGCGGTTGGGTGGGTCGTGTAGTCGCCTCACATGGTGTAAGGCTGGTACAGGGGTGTTATGGATGGATTTGGGTTGGGTTTCTGTTTGCATATTATATATGATCTGTATCTGTTATGGGCCTATGGGCTTAACCTGATTTCTGTAATGGGCCAAGGCCCAATTAATCTGATTCAGAGGCTTGATCTAATTTGGCCTATGGTTGAGATAACGTTGCACACTGAGTTGTCAAACTCACCCCTTTTTTTTATTTCATCTCTGCAGGTAACCCTCAACTATAGTGGGCTTGGAGCTGCGAGGGATTCGGAGTGGCCACAACATTTGCAAGTTCGGGTTTTTCATATTATTTTTAGTAATTTTATTTTGCTATTATTTTTGGGTTTTACTTGTAATAAGGCCGCTGTTTAAATTTTCTTTATGGGTTTTATTTTTTTTTATGGTTTAAATCGTATTTGGTCGAAACTGCTAGTGGCTGCGTGGGTTTTTAAATTCTTAAGAACGTTTTCACAACTCAACAAGTTTAAAATTTGGACAACTCTAAAGAGTAACAAACTGACTTTTTCACAAGCTTACTGCTTTACTGAAAATCACACTTAAATCACAACAGACAAAAGGCCGTAAACTTAGTTTTAGGTTCATGTGACACACCAGATCTGGTCATAACGTCTAGACCAGGTTTTGAGGTGTTACATTTAGTGGTATCAAAGCCAGGTTGCAACAACTCGGCTGTGGATCGGGTCTAAAAATGGGAGCTTTCAAACAATCAAAACAAAGATTTTCGAAAAATCATGTTTTAACATTGTTTTCCAAAATTAATTGGAACTTGTTTGATGAACTTCTTTCGTATATAAACGATTTATTTTCAAATAATAAATTAAGTTTTCCTGTGTAATCTTTCTAAAGAGTGGCACACCGAATCTCTGGCCCAAGCCTGTAAGTTTTCTGAACTTTTCTGGTTAATTTTGAATTTCCGATTATATGCCTGACTAAGACCCTATTATGATACTTTAGCTAGGGTATTACTGAAACTATAGAGACTCTGATAGGTGGACTGAGACTGTAGCTAGGTTACCGCAGAAGAAGATAACCTCTGAAATGCTACTTATTCGTAAGACATCTGTAATAAACACTGAAATATTAATTTGACTCATAAAATTTCTAAAATAGAAAGTACGAAATGAGTACGCGAGCAGCTCGTGGTAGGGGCCGTGGACGTGGTCGAGGTAGTGTACGAGCTGAGACTTCATCTTCGGGTCATGCGCCAGCAGCTGATATATCGATACCACCGGCAACAGAGGTGGAGTCCCATGATCGAGGTGTTGGGGACGATGCCCTATCGCAAGCGATGCTTCGAGTTCTGGAAAGGGTTGCTGGGGCAAGTACCGGTAATAGATTTCGGGGGTCCATTTCTGAGCGACTCCGAGCTAATAGGGCAGAGTTCTTTAGGGGTGTGTCTGGTGTAGCCCCAAATGTGGCTGAATATTGGCTGGAGGCCACAGAGCTAATCATGGACGATCTGGATTGCTCTATGGAGCAGAAGCTGAAAGGAGCCGTGTCGTTGCTTAGAGATGAAGCTTATCAGTGGTGGCTCACGGTAAGAGATGGAACTTCCGATGGTGAGGTAACGTGGGAGCTGTTTAAGAAAGCCTTTAAAGGAAAATATGTTGGGGCTAGGTATGTAGACGCCCGCAGGAAAGAATTCTTGAATCTGGTATAGGGAAGTAGGACAGTATCTGAGTACGAGGCTGAATTTCTGAGGCTGAGCCGATATGATTCGGGGATAGTTGCCACTGAGTATGATCGTAGCGTGCGTTTCGAGGATGGTCTGAGAGATGAACTAAGGGTACTGATTGCTCCGCAGAGAGAGCGTAACTTTGCTGCTTTGGTTGAGGAAGCTAAGATAGCTGAGGAAGTAAAGCGTACTGAGAGACAGAATCACGAAAAGGATAGAAACTACTTCCGGAGGGATTCTGGATCATCAGGTGGGGCTAATAGAAATGTTAAGAGAGCAAGAGTGGTAGAACCAGTGCGAGCAGTGCCAATGAATGCTGTCAGACCGCAGGGTTGTAGGAGTTGTGGTAAGATACATATGGGCGAGTGTCGGAAACGTTTTAGAGCCTATTTTCGATATGGGTCGATGGAGCATAGGATTAAGGACTGTCCCGAAGAACCGGATCAAGGACAAGTTATGGCTCAAAGGGTTGTCCAACCAGTGAGGGGTGGACCACCAGCTCTGAGGGGTCGTGGACAAGGTAGAGGCAGAAATGGTAATGGTCGAGGACGAGGAGCGCCTGGCAGGGGTGCTGGTTTTGCTGAGGCTCGTCAGCCAGCGCTAGTTTATGCAGCTCGTCGCCGAGAGGAGGGTGATGCTCCTGACGTCATAACCGGTACGTTTTTTATTTCTAGTATGCCATACACTGCGTTGATAGATGTTGGATCTACCCATTCTTATGTTGCATGTGCTATATCTGGGTCGCTGGGTGTGCGTTCTGAGGAGACAGTGAGTGGGGTATCTGTATTAAGTCCTTTGGGTTACTCGGTTAGGGTAGACAAACTGTATAGAGACGTGCCTATAGAAACTCAAGGAAAAATCTTTTCTGGAGACTTGATGGAGCTACCTTTCGGAGAATTTGAGCTTATCTTGGGAATGGATTGGCTTGTAAAGCATAGGGCTACTTTGGATTGTGCTGCAAAACGAATGAGGCTAAAGACTGCAGAGGATGAGGAAGTTATGGTGATAGGTGAATGTAGAGATTATTTGTCCAATGTGGTGTCAGCATTAAGAGCTGAGAAGTGGATTCGTAAAGGATGTGCGGCTTATTTGGCATTCATAGGTCAAGTAGAAACTGAGGAACTAACTGTGGATCAAGTTAGAACCGTTAAGAATTTTCAAGATGTTTTTCCAGAATAGCTTCCAGGGCTACCTCCGAATCGAGAGGTTGAGTTTGGGATCGACTTGTTGCCTGGTACGGCACCAGTGTCTATTGCACCGTATAGGATGGCACCAAAGGAGTTGGTGGAGTTGAAAGCGCAGATTTAAGAACTGTTGGACAGAGGCTTCATTAGGCCAAGTGTGTCTCCATGGGGAGCACCAGTGCTGTTCGCAAAGAAGAAAGATGGGACAATGCGAATGTGCATCGATTATCGGCAGTTGAACAAACTGACGATTAAGAATAAATACCCGTTGCCAAGAATCGATGATCTATTCGACCAGCTTAGAGGAGCTTCAGTATTCTCCAAGATTGACCTTCGATCTGGGTACCATCAGTTAAGGGTAAAAGTGGTGGATATACACAAGACAGCATTCAGAACTCGCTATGGTCACTATGAATTCTTGGTTCTGCCATTTGGGCTGACCAATGCACCTGCAGCATTTATGGATCCGATGAATCGAGTGTTCCAGCCATACTTGGATCGATTCGTGGTCGTCTTTATCGACGATATTCTAGTTTATTCTGAATCCGAGGAGAAACATGATGAACACCTCCGTATTGTGCTGCAAGTGTTAAGGGAAAAGGAGCTTTATGCGAAATTCAGTAAGTGTGAGTTCTTGTTGAGAGAGTTAACCTTCTTGGGTTATGTTGTATCTGCTGAGGGGATTAAGGTAGACCCTCGAAAGATTGAAGCAATTCTGGAGTGGAAACCACCGAGGTCAGTGGCAGAAATTCGAAGTTTTCTGGGTTTAGCTAGATACTATAGAAGGTTTGTAGAAGGATTTTCTGTGATGGCAGCGCCATTAACAAAACTCGTAAGGAAAGGAGTGCCATTTATTTGGACCGAGCAGCAGCAAGAAGCTTTTGAGAAACTAAAGAAGGTTCTGACCGAGGCACCTGTACTGATTCAACCAGAGTCTGGAAAAGATTTTACCATGTACAGTGATGCATCACATGTTGGGTTGGGCTGTGTGTTGATGCAAGAGGGTAAAGTGGTTGCTTATGCATCGCGACAGCTTAAACCTCATGAAGTGAACTACCCTACCCATGATCTGGAGTTGGCAGCGGTAATCTTCGCACTTAAGATCTGGCGACATTATCTGTATGGAGAAAGGTGTATTATATACACAGACCATAAGAGTCTTAAGTACTTGTTGACTCAGAAGGAGCTAAATCTTAGGCAACAGAGATGGATTGAGTTGCTTAAGGATTATGATTGTGCGATTGAGTATCATCCAGGCAAAGCTAATGTGGTGGCTGATGTCCTAAGTCGTAGAACTGTATCTGATCTGCAAGCGATGTTTGCACGTTTGAGTCTGTATGATAACGGGAGTCTATTAGCAGAGTTGTAAGTAAGACCGACCTGGGTGGATGAGATTAAGGAAAAGCAGTCAAAGGATGAGTCTCTGGTCTCTCGATTTCAACAGGTTAAGGATAGGAGTACTTTTGAGTTTGGACTTAACAGTGAGGGAGTTCTATGTTTCCATGGTAGAATCTGTATGCCTAAGGATTCCAATTTGAGGCAAGAAATTCTGAATGAAGCTCATAAAGGACTGTGTGCTATGCATCCTGGAGATAATAAGATGTATCATGACTTAAAGGAGTTGTATTGATGGCCTGGACTGAAGCGAGAGGTAACGGAATTTGTTGGGAAGTGTTTAACTTGTCAGCAAGTGAAAGCTGAACATCAGTTACCTTCTGGACTTCTGCAACCAGTGAAGGTACCACTCTGGAAGTGGGAAAGGGTGACCATGGATTTTGTAAGTGGATTGCCCTTAATGCCGTCAAAGAAGGACTCGATTTGGGTGATTGTGGACAGGTTGACTAAATCTGCTCATTTCATCCCTGTACGTATTGATTATTCACTTCAGAAGTTAGCCAAATTGTATGTGGCAGAGGTTGTACGACTGCATGGGGTACCAGTGTCTATCATTTCTGATCGAGATCCTAGATTCACATCTCGGTTCTGGCAGAAGTTGCATGAGGCGTTGGGAACGCGACTGAATTTTAGCACAGCCTTCCATCCTCAGACTGATGGTCAGTCAGAAAGGGTTATTCAGATTCTGAAAGATATGTTGAGGGGTTGTGTTATCGATTTTCGAGGCAGTTGGGAGGATTATCTACCCTTAGCAGAGTTTGCGTATAATAACAGTTATCCGGCTAGTATCCGTATGGCACCTTATGAGGCACTGTATGGGCGTAGGTGTCGTTCACCTAGTTGTTGGACTGAGCTGGGCGAGCGGCAAGTTCTTGGACCTGAGTTGGTAGCAGAGACTGAAGAGAAGGTCAAAATAATAAGGGATCGGTTAAAAGAGGCATCTGATCGACAGAAGTCTTACGCGGATTTGAAGCGTAAGGAGATTGAGTATTCAGTGGGTGACATGGTCTTTCTGAAGGTTTCGCCTTGGAAGAAGATACTAAGATTTGGTATGAAAGGCAAGCTAAGTCCGCGGTTTATTGGGCCTTATCGGGTTCTTAAGCGAATAGGTCCGGTGGCGTATCAGTTGGAATTACCTCCAGAGTTAAATAGGATCCATGATGTGTTTCACGTATCCATGCTAAGACGATATCGTTCTGACCCTACTCATATTCTACCAGTTGCAGAAGTGGAAGTACAGCCTGATTTGACTTTCGAGAAAGAGCCTGTACAGATTTTGGATCGAGATGTGAAGGTCCTAAGGAGAAAGTTGGTTCCATTGGTAAAGGTACTTTGGCGTAACCATGGCAGAGAGGAAGCTACTTGGGAACCAGAGGAGGCAATTCGTCAGCAATATCCCCATTTGTTTGGATAAGGTAAATTTCGAGGACGAAATTTCTTTAAGGAGGGTAGAGTTGTAACGCCCTAATTTTCGGGTTTTTCTTAGATTTTTCTTATCTGATAAAATGTTTAAACTCTAGTATTTGGGTGTGTAATGCATGTTTGGAGGGTGTTAATGGGCCTATGGAAGGCCCATGTGTTGGTTGGAAGCTCGGCAAAATTTTGTATTTTTGACTTAGGAGATAGGGGTCTCTTGAAGATAGGTGTTATAAGAAAATATCGGTGAAATAAGACACAAATTGTTCAGTGGTAAAGTGGCAAGGGAGGCGCCACTAAGCTCCTTAAAAAGTGGCGCCTAAGTGAGCTTGGAGGTCCAAGGTTCAAGCTCCAGAGGTTGCAAGATGGCGTTTTATTTTTGTGCAGGAAGCAGGTAAGAATTTGAAGTAGAATCGAACTCTGCATGAAAGGAATTTGAATCGGTCATAAGAGATAATCAGGGAGCAAATCTAGGAGCTTTGAATTTTGAAAGAGGTGACCTATTTAGGGACTATGCAAGTGTAATTCGGCTAGAGGGCTTGGTGCTTGCATTTTCGGCAATTAGGTGCTAGATTGTGCCGAATTCTCCTTAGTTCTTTTTGAGTTTTGTGCCGATTTCACTTAGGGTCCTTTAGGGGTTCTTGAGCCGGTTGTGTATAGCATTAGGGTCTTCTCTTATTTTTTCCTCTTTTGTTATTCAATCTCCCTTTTTCCCCTAATAGCCGCAACCTACTCTTGCCCTAGGTATCATTGCCGAATTCTCTAGTTGCCGAAATCACTCCCTAGTATTCTCTTCTTCTCTCGTTCTTCTTCCTTGCTCCTGCACCCCATACCGATTTCATTAGACCGAAGCCACCTTCTTTCTTCTCATTTTCTTCAAGCTTCTGTCGACAGCACTAAAAGCCGAGACCCTCTTGTTTTGCTGAAACTGAATTCTCTTTCTTTTCTTAATTGTTGTGGTAAGCCGACTCCCCATCTATCACCTCTCTTCCCTTATCGTCAAGCTATCTCTCCCATTCTAGTGATTGAAATAGCAAGAGCACCGTACCACCTCCTCAAAAGCCGAAAGCACCTCCTTCTAACCATTCAAAAGCCGAATATCTTTAGGGATATTCTCGTGACGCTAGAGTTAGATTTGCGGTGGATCTAGGATAGATCAGAGATAGTGGAAACGTGGGAGTGATACTCTTCAAGTAGTGGCATTGGTAAGTGATCTAATCACTAAGTGCTTTCGTTTATTAAACATCATAAAGGGAAACCGAAACCCATAGGTCCTTAGGGGGCATGTCGGCATTACTTGTAAGATTCTAACGCTATAGTTTGATTCTATTGCGCATTGGATAGCAAGGAAAGGTGATCAAGCGAGGAGTTTTGAAGGCTAACGCGTTTGGACATCGGGATTTAGCCTATAATCGACAAAAGGGGTAAGATTTCAATGTTTAGGCCACGTTGGCCGATTATGATTAGTGGGTGAAGGCCTTATATGTGGCCGATTCTTAGACTAACACCTAGTGATCAATTGTAGGTTTTCGTTCGTGGATTTCTTCACCGGTTTCAACAGCTAACAGGTGTGTAACTAGTCCCAACTATTAGACTAAAGTGGTAAAAGCCGGAAAGGGCGTAATGTTACCGACATCTGGTGTAAGTGACCGAAAATGCATTTGTATTATATTTGAGAGTAACCATTTACTCCATTGGGCTTAACTATGAATTCAGTGCTGGAGGAATTGCAGAAGGTGCAATTCTGAACGTTTTGGTAAGTTGGGCTTCAACGGGCCAAAGATGGACCCAATGGGCTTCCGAGCCCAAATCGGTAAAATGACTATTATAGGTTTTCTGGTGACATGGTTAATAAAAACATGGTTAAGTTGGTAAACTAAACCTAAAAATTAGACTTAACAGGTTTGAGAAGATAATGGACTTAGTAAGGCCCATTAGGGGTTTTAAGTTAAAAAGGGTAAAACTGGAAATTTGGCTTAAATGGATTTCCGTGGTAATTTATGGACTCATAATTAATCGAACGTGCATAAAAACTTTGAAAATATGATAAAGGACTAAAATACCCCTGAATATGGAAAATTACCAAAATACCCCTAGGTGTAAAAAGACTATTATACCCCTAGGGTCAATTCTGTATGAAATGTATGATTTTATGTATCTGCATGAGTTACCATTTAATGTGAACATATCTGATGCATGAAATGCTATATGTTGCATGCTAGTATGTATATATATCTGTTGCATGGGGTATGGGTTTATGATGGAGGAAGCGTTCTGGCAGCCTCGCTGCAATCTGGTGGCCTCGCCACATATATATCTGTTCTGGCAGCCTCGCTGCAATCTGGTGGCTTCGCCACATATATACATCTGTTCTGGTGGCCTCGCCACAATATCTGTATCTGGTGACCTCATCACAATATCTGGCAGCCTCGCTGCAAATTATATCTGGCAGCTTCGCTGCAATTATCTGTGGTGTGTAGCGGTTGGGTGGGAAGAGTAGTCTCCCCACATGGTGTAAGGCTGGTACGGGGGTGTTATGGATGGATTTGGGTTGGGTTTCTGTTTGCATATTATATCTGATCTGTATCTGTTATGGGCCTATGGGCTTAACCTGATTTCTGTAATGGGCCAAGGCCCAATTAATCTGATTCCGATGCTTGATCTGTTTTGGCCTATGGTTGAGATAACGTTGCACACTGAGTTGTCAAACTCACCCCTTTTTTTTATTTCATCTCTGCAGGTAACCCTCAACCATAGTGGGCTTGGAGCTGCGAGGGATTCGGAGTGGCCACAACATTTGCAAGTTCGGGTTTTCATATTATATTTAGTAATTTTATTTTGCTATTATTTTTGGGTTTTACTTGTAATAAAGCCGCTGTTTAAATTTTCTTTATGGGTTTTATTTTCTTTGATGGTTTAAATCGTATTTGGTCGAAACTGCTAGTATAGGCTGCGCGGGTTTTTAAATTCTTAAGAACGTTTTCGCAACTCAACAAGTTTAAAATTTGGACAACTCTAAAGAGTAACAAACTGACTTTTTCACAAGCTTACTGCTTTACTGAAAATCACACTTAAATCACAACAGACAAAAGGCCGTAAACTTAGTTTTAGGTTCATGTGACACACCAGATCTGGTCATAATGTCTAGATCGGGTTTTGGGGTGTTACAGGTATGCCTACTCTCCTCATGGTTTGCTCTATTTAAAGCCATATCCTCACCTATTCTCATGTTATCTTCCTGATGTGGGATTCTCCATCAATCCCCAAAAACAAAAGCATTAGCAAAATAATCAACCTTTGCGTGCCAAGGGATTCGAACCAAAGTCCTCTCAATAGCCATGCCATGCCACCACCACTCGGACACAAGCTCCTTTGTGACATAAGTTCAATACATTTAACTTTAAAGCCTGCCTACTCACTTCTAGATTTATTTAAAAGGGAAACCAAAATAAATTGCAAGAGCCAAGACTTAAACCTTAGACCCCCTTGCTTCCTTTATGACATCACTTCCTTGTCCCCTAAGTGGTGCCACTTTGCCACTACACCACACTCCTTTTTGTGTCATGCTTTCACCAAAAATATTCTTAAAGCCTACCCACTAACGTCAAGGCTCCCACAAGAGAAAAACATAAATTTTTGCTAAGGCCCAGGTTTAAACCCAAGACTTCTCTAACACTCCTAAACCTCTTAGCCATCACACCAATAAGCCGTTTAGTGAATATGGGCCCGGGGCCCATTACGCAACCCAAGTGGGGCCCACGTGCTCGCATGTCCCGCTAAGCTAGATTTTCCCATAGCCACGTGTACAACACAGTCGGTCCACTAATTCCCGTAAGCCTAAAGACAACAACCCGTGTGGACCCACAAGCCCATTGGGCCCACACGGCCCATTCTTCTAGGCCCAATTTCGGGGCGTTACAGGAATTATGGAATAATGATGAAATCAAATGAGTTTACACCATAGTAATGCAATTTCTTAATAAGTGCTTACTCGATAAGTTGTGTTTATTTTCATATGAGCTTACTAAGCTTTATAGCTTACTTGTGTTATTTTTCCTATGCTTATAGGATTTCAAAGACTCGCTCAGGTTGGAAGCTGTCAGAGAACTCATCACACTATCCAACTATCATATCGATACTGAAAGACTTGTGAATAAGGTTATATGGCATGTATAGGCTGTAACACCCTTAAGCCGCATCCGACGTCAAAATGGGGTTACGAGGTATTACCAGACGAGACACAACTTCCGTACATTTGTAGATACACATATGCTAAATTTACATTTTTAAAACATAAGTCTATTTAAAACATTATTTAAACCATTTAAAATAATACCACAATTAAGTATGAAAACTCAAAGTCATGTATAATATGCTTTTCAAATACATACAAATATTTATGTATCATCTTTATAGGTAAACCGAATACCTCATAAAATTTCAGCATTTAATACCTCAATGATATACATATACCAAATGATCAAACATAACATATGCAACATTGATCTTTAGAAACATAGTCTATTATACTTCCATAAATTACTTAATCATTTAATACACAACTAACCAAACAAAATTTACTTAATACGAATATAAACTTCTTACTTTATTATAGCACACATTACTATTCAAATGATCAAAACCAAATACAATGGTCGATTATAAACTTGCTGAGTTCAATAACATTAATAAATGTAAATTTTCATATACTCTATCACATTTGAATTTCTAAACTTAAATACTGATACATTAATATTATTTGATACTTTAATATAATTTAACATGTATCAGCAAATGACATATATTGAGCATGAGACAAAATATCTATCTTATTAGTTGATTAACCATATACCATTTCAAAGCTTATGCACATATGCATGTATAACAACTAAAGAAGTCATATAAATATAATTATAATAATAATACAATGGCCTACATATTATAATTACCAAATGACCAATTTCAAATCTCATTTCAAACCAAAACACGACACACTCACTTAACAAATATTAAGCATTTCCTAAGTACTATAGTTGAATCAAACATGTAAAGTTTATAAGTTTTCTACTTTTACAAATTACACACTTTTCATCAATCACAAGGCTAAATTTTTATTTATAAAGAGGATAATAACTAGCATTATAACAAGATCAAATATATCCTTTCACTCATCCCAAAAGTATATATATACATATATATACATGCATATAACCATGACAATTTGAGTCATTTACTAGTTACCATATAAAACCATATCATGCCTAATTATTATAACTAATCATTCAAGGAATTATTATTTTATCCATTAACAAATATGTCATATGTAAATGAATATTCAATGTTTCTATTTTTAGCCGATTATACATATATATCATGTCAAAATTCACAAGCTCATCTATATCATTAAATTTTATAATCAATCATCTATTTAGTCACCAAAATTCATACCACATTACATTCATTCAATAAAGCTAATTTATTTTACAATTAATCATTTAATGTAACTTATATAAATCATTACAAATATATGCATCTTTTACTAATCTAGCCAAATCAAACTTTCTAAGCATCCAAGTACCATTTATGCATAAACTATTCATCTCAAACCAATTACCATTACTTTAACCCATAGTCATTTACCACATACATCACACTTGTATATCATGCATAATACTCAACTAATATATCCAACCACAATTTCATATCATATCAAATATGCCACATACATATATCTCGACCTAACTTTACCTCCATTAGCAAATATATATAAAAATAATTCGCATATAATTATGTATAATTACCGAATCATCAAAACCAAGCTTAAAATAATTAAATAAGCCATTTTCGCATGGCTATACATGACATAGTCCCCAAAATGCAACTTATAAAATACCAAAGACGATCGATAGTGTGATAAGCTTCTCTAACGATTCCCGAGCTCATAACTTGAATCCAAAATCTATAGAACAAAAACAAACATACACATACAGAGTAAGCTTATATAGCTTCGTAAGTCATAAGCAAATAAACTACTCAATGATATAGTTAACTCAATTTAACTAAACCAAGTTATAATATCATTATCACATTTAGCATCAAACATACAACCTTATAAATAATATGTACTTACATACATAAATGTTATCTTGGCCGCATGCTCATGTAATTATATTACCAAAATATGATTCACTTTTCAAGGCCTAAATGCCATTATATAACCAAGTATACTTACTCTCATATTCAAAAATTCATGAATCAAAATAGAACTTTATATATGAACACTTATTATATGGCTGAATATACATGATCTCTTATACACATATTCAAGAATCATTTCAAAAATATTCATATTATTTATTCAAAAGGCCAAATACACATTCCATATTTACATACGTTCTTCACTTATTTTATGTATAATCTGCAACAAATATCAAGTAACTTACTTACCTTATTTCGAGTGGGTAATAAGCTAATTCATACCTGGTCATTTTAGCTCATTGAACAAATTCGATCATGACTTACAGTTGCCCGATGAACCATTCGAAATTAGATAGGGCACTCGGATAATCGAACATATCGTACAATGCCAACGTCCCAAACGTGGTCCTACATGTAGCCACATATCGATGCCACTGTCCCAGACGGGGTCTTACACGAATCACATACCGAAATCACATATCGGTGCCAACATATTAAATGTGGTCTTACTCGCACATCACATATCATTTTATCGTTCTCTATTTCGCACACTTAGTGCCATCATATAGCCGTTGCTAATACATTTCCGCACACTTAGTGCCATCACATAGCCGTAGTTAATACGTTCTCGCATACTTAGTTCCATCTTTCATTCAATCATATTCACACTTCCCATTCATATTTTTGTTCAATTCACTACCAATTAACATTATTAAAATAAATCACATATCGTATGAATCGAACTTGAACCATGAAATTTGAATCAATTTTTGTATTAAAATTCATAGCTTATAATCATGTATACATGTATTCGGCCAAATATAACATGAGCATCAATTTACTTTCATAGTATATTTAATAGTTGATGCACAAATAATAAAGCCACTTACTAAATTTGTATCAAATCATCTTGTTTAATAGAAACATAAGATACTACTCATATAATCAATTTCTATAGCCTTGGCCGAATATAAAATTTGCTTTTTTTTTTTTTTACTTATGCTTATTTCAATGATCACTTTTAACTTTATTAAATCTTAATACAAACATATAATTTCACATAGAACCGATTCCGAATATTAACCTTAATTTGCATTTCACTTTATAAATATCACAAATGTGTATTTATTCATATAATGCAATATCCATTTGTTTAATACTTTAAAATACCAAGACCAAATCTACATGCCAATATCACTTATCTTGTAATGTAACAAATTTCATAATTAAGACCAAAACAATGAATACATATTTGGCTAAGCATAAATAACTATACTAACATTACATTTCATCATCATATATATATATAGTTCATTTTTAGTCAAATAAATAACCTCTATTTGCTTATAAACTTACCTCGGACAATATAAAACAGAACCGGACGACTAGTCGACAACTTTCGTTTTTCCCCGGTCCAAACCTGATTTCTTTGGTTCTTGATCTAAACATATTCAAATTGAGCTCATTCAAACATATTTCATTCAATTTAGTCCTAAACACATAAATGGGAAAATTACCATTTTACTCTAACATTTACAATTTTTACAATTTAGTCCCTATTGCACAAAACATAAAATATGCAAAATTTGAACACACCCATGTTAGGCCGAATATTCCTAGTGTCCAAACAAGTCCATATCTTTCATTTACTTCACATTTTACTCCCTCAAATTATTATTTTTGCAATTTAGTCCTAATTACTCAAAATCATCAAAAATTCCAATACAAAACATGTTAGTCTAAAACATATCTTTCATATTTCATCATCAAACAACAAAAATCACAAGCTCTCAACAATGGCATAACTCAAAATATTCACCAAAATCAAAAATTTAAGCATGGGTTTATAGTACTCGAAGCAACGATCTCAAAAATGTAAAAATTATCAGAAACTAACTAAGAATGAACCTTAAATCGAGCTTGGAAGGATGGTCGAACCTAGGTTTTCTCTTTTCTTTCTTTAGCTTCTTATTTTCGGTGGATGAACAAATGAAATAAAATATGAATATGTTAACTTGTTTTAATTATTATATGTTTATTAACCATATTACTAATTTAACCTTTATAATTTAATAAAAATCATTAGTTTCCTTAGCCATTACCGTCCATCTATATTAGTAATGGCATAATTACAACTTTAAGGCTTCAATTTAGAAAGATACTAATAATTCAGCCCCTTTTAGAAATATCCACTAAATTTTCACTTTACACGATTAAGTCCTTTTATTTAATTGAACATTTTAATGATAAAATTAAATCACGAAAATTTCACAGATATGAATTCACAGAAAATAAACACAGGAAATAATTTTAAAATACTTTTCTGGCTCGGATTCGTGGTCCCGAAACCACCATTCCAATTAGGGTCTAAATCGGGTTGTTACATAGGCTAGTTGGTTAAGAAGTGTATAAGTCTTTTTGGTTATTAAAGCCTAAAGGAGTTTGATAGGACTAGCCAAGTAATTTGGATCATTTTAGTAATGTGTTTTACCTTGAAATGGCTTGTAAAGGTTGGTATATTTGGCCATTTAAGTTGGAAAACCTTGGTTATATTTATGAGCATGTGACAATACCTTTTTTGGATTTGTAAGTTTGCATGGTTTGAATGGACAAGTATGTGATGTCCATGTATGATAGATGTAGCATGTCAATGGTGTGTTGATGTATTGGCTGTGGATGTTTGATGGCTTAATTATATCAAGTTATGTGTCGTTGAATTGGTGCAAGTGTGATTGTGTTTTAAGGTGGCAAATGGCTTGGAAAATAGCCTTACAGTTGTCCACACCGGTAGACACACGGGCGTCTGTCTAGGCCATGTGAGACACATGGTCTACTCCATGGGCGTGTGAACAAGCCATGTGTCCCCTACACCTTAATTTTGAGAAACAGAATGCCCAATATGGAGCATATGGGCAGAGACATGGGTGTGCGTCTCAGCCGTGTGGATGGCATGACTTTTGTAACGCTCTAAATTTTCTGGTTTTTTCTTAGATTTATCATTATCGGTTAAAATGTTTAAATGCTAGTAATTAGGTGTGTGATGCATGTCTGGGGTGTGTTAATGGGCCTATGGAAGGCCCATGAGTTGGTTGGAAGCTCGGCAAAATTTTGAATTTTCGTCTTAGGAGATAGGGGATCAGTGAAAGTAAGGGTTTTAAGGAATTGTATGCAAAATATAGCACAAATGAACCAGTGGTAGAGTGGCAAGGGAGACGCCACTAGGTTCCTTAAAAGGTGGCGCCTAAATGAGCTTAGAGGTCAAGGGTTCAAGCGCCAGAGGTTGCGAAGGTGTTGTTTATTTTTTAAGCTTGAGCAGGTAAGAGTTTGAAGCCGATTGGAACTCTGCTGGGAGGAGATTTGAATCGGTCAAAGAGTAAATCATGGAGGAGGTTGAGGAGCAAATCAAGGAGTTCGAATTTTGAAAGAGGTGGCCGGCATTAGGGACTCTTTAGGAGGCAAAAATCGGTAAGCAATATTGGGTATAGCAATCGGCTTAGGAGGGGTCTTTGTGCCGAATTTTTGAAGTTTTGTGCATCCTTTCTTTTGCCGAATTTGGGTGGCATATTAGTGTTTCCTTTTGGCAATCCTTTTCTTTGTTTTGACTAAGCAGCCGCACACCATATCCCAAGAACCCCACTGCCGATTTCTTCGTGGAGACTAAAAGACACTTTTGCTATTCTTCCCCTTTCTCTATTTTTTCATCTTCTTCTCGTCTTGCTTTCACAAACCGAAACCTACCTTGCTACCTCCTTCCTGGCCGAATCAACTAAAGTTTTCTCCTACTTCCTTTCTTCAAGCCCTAAACCGAATGCTCAGTTGATCAAAACCTCCATGGCCGAATACCTGGTATGACCGAAACCACACCTCCTTTGTTACCTATTGATCAAAATCTTCTTCTTCTTCTTCTTCTTGATTCTCTAGCAAGCCGAACCCTATTCTTCTATCTCTTCTCTTCTAATTGCCACTTCACCCTACCTTATTGGTTGAACGGCAAGTGCACCACATCACTTCTTCAAGAGCCGAATATCTTTAGAGCCACTCTTTCACATTAGAGTTAGATTTATGGTAGATCTAGAATAAACCGGAGATAGTGGAAACGTGGAACAATACTCTTCGAGGGGTGGTATTGGTAAGTGATCTAATCACTGCGTATCTTCATTTATTGAATATCTTAAAGGAAGACCGAAACCTATAGGGCCTTAGAGGGCATGTCGACATTTTTTGTAAGATTCTAATATTATGGTTTGTTTCTTTTGCGCATGGAATAGCAAGAGGAGGTTATCAAGCGAGGAGTGTTGAAAGATAACGTGATTGGACATCGAGATTTAGTCTTTGATCAGCGAAAAGGGGTAAGATTTCAATGTTCGGGCATGTTGGCCGATTATGATTTGTGGGAGAAGATCTTATATGTGGCCGAATCTTAGACTAACATTTAGTGATCAATTGTAGGATTTCATTCGTGGGTTCTTCAGCGATTCCGATAGTTAACAGGTGTGTAACGTATCTCCATCATAGACTAGGATGGCTAAAAGTCGAAATAATCGAAACTGTGCTAAGTGACCGATCAAAAGTGACCGAAAAATCAGCCTTGGAAAGGAATAAGAGTGACCGAATACTCTGTTGTGGTCACGTTGGGAATTGGCGATGGCGAAATTGCAGAAGGTGCAATTTCGAGCGTTTTGGTAAGTTGGGCCTCAATGGGCCAAGGTGGGCCCAAGGGGCTTCCGACCCCAAATTTGAAAATGTTCATAAAAGACTTTCTGGTAACTTGAATAATAAAAACTTGGTAAAGTCGGTAAACTAAAACCTAAAATTGGGCTTAACAGACTTATCGACGATATTGGACATAGTAAGGCCCATTAGGGGATCTAGGCTAAAAAGGGCAAAATTGGAAATTTGGCTTAAGTGGACTTCCGTGGTTATTTAGGGACTGTTAATTTATCAGACTTGCATAAAATATCTGAAAATAAGAAAAAGGACTAAAATACCCTTAAATATGGAAAATTACCAAAGTACCCCTAGGTGTAAAAAGACTATTATACCCCTAGGGTCAATTCTGTATGAAATATATGATGTTATGTATCTGCATGAGTTAATTATTAATATGAATATATCTGATGCATGAGATACTATATATTGCATGCTAGTATGATTATCTGTTGCATGGGGTATGGGTTTATGATGGAGGAAGCGTTCTGGCAGCCTCGCTGCAATCTGGTGGCCTCGCCACATATTTTCTGGCAGCCTCGCTGCAATCTGGTGGCCTCGCCACAATATCTGTATCTGGTGACCTCGTCACAGTATCTGGCAGCCTCGCTGCAAATATATCTGGCAGCCTCGCTGCAAATGTTATCTGGCAGTCTCACTGCAAATTATATCTGGCAGCCTCGCTGCAAATATCTGTGGTGTGTAGCGGTTGGGTGGGTCGAGTAGTCTCCCCACATGGTGTAAGGCTGGTACGGGGGTGTTAAGGATGGATCTGGGTTGGGTTTCTGTTTGCATAATGCTTATATCTGATCTGTTTCTATTATGAGCCTTTTGGGCTTAACCTGATTCCTGTAATGGGCCAAGGCCCAATTAAATCTGTTTCTGAGGCTTGATCTGTTTTGGCCTATGGTTGAGATAATGTTGCACACTGAGTTGTCAAACTCACCCCTTTTAATTAATCGCTGCAGGTAACCCTCAACCATAGTGGGCTTGGAGCTGCGAGAGATTCGGAGTGGCCACAGCGACTGCAATAAAACTGGTTTTCATTTATGTTTTAGTATTTTAATTTTATGTTAATTTTCGGGTTTTAATGTGTAATAAGGCCGCTATTAAATATTCTTTTTGGGTTTTAACTTTCTAAAGGATTTGGTTCGTACTTTATCGAAACTGCTAGATATAAGCTGCGCGGGTTTCCAAAACCTTAATAACGTTTTCAAAATAACGTTTATAAAATTTAAACAATCTTGAATAATGACAACTTAAAGTAGTTTTAACAAGAACTTTTCTCACCTTGCTAGTTTTATAAAATATCACCTAAGTCTTAACGCATATTAAACGGTTACAATCGTAGTTAAGGATCATGTGACACACCAGATCTGGTCATAACGTCCAGACCGGGTTTGGGGTGTTACATTTAGTGGTATCAGAGCTAAGTTGCAACAACTCGGCTGTGGAACGGGTCTAAAAATAAAGGTTTTCAAACAATCAAAATGACGATTTTCAAAAGATCATGATTTTTTTAAAAAATTATTTGGAACTAGTTTTGATGAACTTCTTTTCAAGCATAAATGATTTATTTTCAAAGAAAACAAAAATTTATTAAGTTTTTCTATGAAATCTTTCGAAAGAGTGGCACACCGAATCTCCGGCCCAAGCCTGTAAGTTCTCTAAACTTTTCTGATTATTTCTGAAAACTCTGATTGCATGCCTGACTAAAGACTTTATTATGATACTTTAGCTAGGGTATTACTGAAACTGTAGAGACTCTGATAGGTAGACTGAGATTGTAGCTAGGCTACCGCGAAAGAAGATAAACTCTGAAACTCTACTTATTCATAAGACATCTGTAATAAACATTGAAATATTAATCTGACTCATAAAACTTCTAAAACAGAAAATACGAAATGAGTACGCGAGCAGCTAGTGGTAGGGGCCGTGGACGTGGCCGAGGTAGTGCACGAGCTGAATCTTCTTCTTCGGGTCATGCACCAGCAGCTGAGATACCAGTACCACCGGCAACAGAGGTGGAATCTCATGATAGGGGTGTAGGGGATGATGCCCTATCACAAGCGATGCTTCGAGTTTTGGAAAGGGTTGCTGGGGTGAGTACTGGTAATGGATTTCGGGGTGCGATATCTGAGCGACTCCGAGCTAATAGAGCAGAATTCTTTAGGGGTGTGTCTGGAGTAGCCCCAAATGTGGCCGAGTATTGGTTGGAGGCCACAGAGCGAATTATGGACGATCTGGACTGTTCTGTGGAGCAGAAGCTGAAGGGAGCTGTATCGTTGCTTAGAGATGAGGCTTATCAGTGGTGGCTCACAGTAAGAGATGGAACTGCAGCTGGTGAGGTAACATGGGAGCTGTTTAAGACAGCCTTTAAAGGAAAATACGTTGGAGCTAGCTATGTGGACGCTCGTCGGAAGGAATTTTTGAATTTGGTGCAGGGAGGTAAGACGGTATCTGAGTACGAGGCTGAGTTCTTGAGGCTGAGTCGATATGCTTCTGGGATAGTTGCTACTGAATACGAGCGTAGCGTGCGCTTCGAGGACGGTTTGAGGGATGAGCTAAGGGTGCTGATTGCTCCGCAGAGGGAGCGTAATTTTGCTGCTCTAGTTGAGAAAGCTAAGATAGCTGAGGAAGTAAAGCGTACCGAGAGGCAGAACCGCGAGAAGGATCGGAACCGCTTCCGGAGGGATTCTGGACCATCAGGTGGGAATAATAGGAATGTTAAGAGAGCCAGAATGGCAGAACCAGTGCGAGCAGTGCCAATGAATGCTGTCAGACCGCAGAGTTGCAGGAATTGTGGAAAGGTCCATTTGGGCGAGTGTCGAAAACGTACTGGAGCCTGTTTTCGATGTCGGTCGATGGAGCATAGGATTAAGGATTGTCCTCAGGAACCAGATCAGGATCAAGTTAGAGATCAGAGGGTTGCTCAGCCAGTGAGAGGGGGACCACCAGCTCCAAGAGGTCGTGGGCAAGGCAGAGGTGGAAATGGACGAGGACGAGGAGCACCTGGCAGGGGTGCTAGTTTTGCTGAGGCTCGTCAACCGGCATTAGTCTATGCAGCTCGTCGCCGAGAGGAGGGTGATGCTCCTGACGTTATAACCGGTACGTTCTTAATTTCTGGTATGCCATACACTGCATTGATAGATGTTGGATCTACCCATTCTTATGTTGCATGTGCCATATCTGGGTTGCTGGGAGTGCGTTCTGAGGAGACAGTGAGTGGGGTAACTGTACTAAGTCCTTTAGGTCACTTGGTTAGGGTAGACAAACTGTATAGAAACGTGCCTATAGAAACTCAAGGGAAGATCTTTTCTGGAGATTTGATGGAGCTGCCCTTCGGAGAATTCGATCTCATTTTAGGAATGGATTGGCTTGCAAAGCATAGGGCTACTTTGGATTGTGCTGCAAAGCGGATGAGTTTAAAAACCACAGAGGATGAGGAAGTTAGGGTGATTGGTGAACGTAGAGGTTATCTGTCTAATGTGGTATCAGCATTAAGAGCTGAGAAGTGGATTCGTAAAGGATGTGAGGCTTTTATGGCATACATAAGTCAAGCTGAATCTGAGGAGCTAACTGTGGATCAAGTTAGAACCGTTAAGGACTTTCAGGATGTGTTTCCAGAAGAGCTTCCAGGGCTACCTTCGAATCGAGAGGTTGAGTTTGGGATCGACTTGTTGCCTGGTACGGCACCGGTGTCCATTGCACCGTACAGGATGGCACCAAAGGAGTTGGTGGAGTTAAAAACGCAGATTCAAGAACTGTTGGATAGAGGTTTCATTAGGCCAAGTGTGTCTCCGTGGGGAGCACCAGTGCTTTTCGTTAAAAAGAAAGATGGGTCAATGCGGATGTGCATTGATTATCGGCAGTTGAACAAACTGACGATCAAGAATAAGTACCCGTTGCCTAGAATCGATGATCTGTTCGACCAGCTTAGAGGAGCTTCAGTATTTTCCAAGATTGACCTTCGATCTGGGTACCATCAATTAAGGGTGAAGGAGGTGGATGTTCACAAGACGGCATTCAGAACTCGTTATGGTCGCTATGAGTTCTTGGTTATGCCATTTGGGCTGACCAATGCACCTGCAGCTTTTATGGATCTGATGAATCGAGTGTTCCAGCCATACTTGGATCGATTCGTGGTCGTCTTTATCGACGATATTTTGGTCTATTCGGAATCTGAGGAGAAACATGATGAGCATCTCCGTATTGTACTGCAAGTGTTAAGGGAAAAGGAGCTTTATGCGAAATTTAGTAAGTGTGAGTTCTGGTTGAGGGAAGTAACCTTCTTAGGGCATGTTGTATCTGCTGAGGGTATTAAGGTGGACCCTCGAAAGATCGAAGCAATCCTGGAATGGAAACCACCGAGGTCTGTGGCCGAAATTCGAAGTTTCTAGGTCTAGCTGGGTACTATAGGAGGTTTGTGGAAGGATTTTCTGTGATGGCAGCGCCGTTAACAAAGCTTATAAGGAAAGGCGTACCATTTGTCTGGACCCAGCAGCAGCAAGAAGCTTTTGAGAAGCGAAAGGAAGTTTTGACCGAGGCACTTGTACTGATTCAACCAGAGTCGGGAAAAGATTTTACCGTGTATAGTGACGCATCGCATGTTGGGTTGGGCTGTGTGTTGATGCAAGAGGGTAAGGTGGTTGCTTACGCATCGCGACAGCTTAAACCTCATGAAGTGAACTATCCTACCCATGATTTGGAGTTGGCAGCAGTGATCTTCGCACTTAAGATTTGGAGACATTATCTGTATGGAGAAAGGTGTATTATATACACAGATCATAAGAGTCTTAAGTACTTGTTGACTCAGAAGGAGCTGAATCTTAGGCAACGAAGATGGATAGAGTTGCTCAAGGATTATGATTGTGCGATTGAGTATCATCCAGGAAAAGCTAATGTGGTGGCTGATGCCTTAAGTTGTAGAGTTGTGACTGATCTGAGAGCGATGTTTGCTCGTTTAAGTCTGTATGATGATGGTAGTCTATTAGCGGAACTGCAAGTAAGGCCAACCTGGATGGATGAGATTAAGGAAAAGTAGTTGAGGGATGAGTCTCTGGTTTCTCGATTTCAACAGATGGAAGATGGGAGTACTTCTGAGTTTGGACTGAATAGTGAGGGAGTTCTATGTTTCCGCGGTAGAATCTGCATTCCTAAGGATTTCAATTTGAGGCAAACAATTCTGGATGAAGCTCATAAAGGGTTGTGTGCTATGCATCCTGGAGGTAATAAGATGTATCATGACTTAAAGGAGTTGTATTGGTGGCCTGGACTGAAGCGTGAGGTAACTGAATTTGTAGGAAAATGTCTGACTTGTCAGCAAGTGAAAGCTGAACATCAGTTACCTTCTGGACTTCTGCAACCAGTAAAGGTACCACTTTGGAAGTGGGAGAGGGTGACTATGGATTTTGTAAGTGGGTTGCCCTTGACGCCGTCAAAGAAGGACTCGATTTGGGTGATCGTGGATAGATTGACTAAGTTTGCTCATTTCATCCCTGTACGTACTGATTATTCGCGTCAGAAGTTAGCTAAATTGTATGTGGCAGAAATTGTACGACTGCATGGGGTGCCATTGTCTATCATTTCTGATCGAGATCCTAGATTCACATTTTGGTTCTGGCAAAAGTTGCATGAGGCGTTGGGGACACGGCTGAACTTTAGCACGGCCTTTCATCCTCAGACTGATGGTCAATCAGAGAGGGTTATTCAGATTCTGGAAGATATGTTGAGGGGTTGTGTTATCGATTTTCGAGGTAGTTGGGAGGATTATCTACCGTTGGCAGAGTTTGCGTATAATAACAGTTATCAGGCTAGTATCCGCATGGCACCTTATGAGGCACTGTATGGGCGTAAGTGTCGTTCACCTAGTTGTTGGACTGAATTGGGCGAGCGGCAAGTTCTTGGACCTGAATTGGTAGCAGAGACTGAAGAGAAGGTCAAGGTGATAAGGGACCGTTTGAAAGAGGCATCTGATCGACAAAAATCTTATGCAGATTTGAAGCGTAAAGAGATTGAGTATTCAGTAGGTGATATGGTTTTTCTGAAAGTTTCGCCTTGGAAGAAGATATTAAGGTTTGGTAAGAAGGGCAAGCTGAGTCCGAGGTTTATTGGGCCGTATCGGGTTCTTAAGCGAGTGGGTCCGGTGGCATATCAGTTAGAATTACCGCCAGAGTTAAATAGAATTCATGATGTATTTCACGTATCCATGCTGAGACGATATCGTTCTGACCCTGCCCATATTCTACCAGTTGCAGAAGTGGAAGTTCAGCCTGACCTAACTTTCGAGGAAGAACCTGTGCAGATTCTGGATCGAGACGTGAAGGTTTTAAGAAGAAAATCAGTCCCATTGGTGAAGGTACTATGGCGTAATCATGGCAGAGAAGAAGCTACTTGGGAACCAGAGGAGGCTATGCGTCAGCAACATCCTCATTTGTTTAGATAAGGTAAATTTCGAGGACAAAATTTCTTTAAGGAGGGTAGAGTTGTAACGCCCTAAATTTTCTGGTTTTTTCTTAGATTTATCATTATCGGTTAAAATGTTTAAATGCTAGTAATTAGGTGTGTGATGCATGTCTGCGGTGTGTTAATGGGCCTATGGAAGGCCCATGAGTTGGTTGGAAGCTCGGCAAAATTTTGAATTTTCGTCTTAGGAGATAGGGGATCAGTGAAAGTAAGGGTTTTAAGGAATTGTGTGCAAAATATAGCACAAATGAACCAGTGGTAGAGTGGCAAGGGAGACGCCACTAGGTTCCTTAAAAGGTGGCGCCTAAATGAGCTTAGAGGTCAAGGGTTCAAGCGCCAGAGGTTGCGAAGGTGTTGTTTATTTTTTAAGCTTGAGCAGGTAAGAGTTTGAAGCCGATTGGAACTCTGCTGGGAGGAGATTTGAATCGGTCAAAGAGTAAATCATGGAGGAGGTTGAGGAGCAAATCAAGGAGCTTGAATTTTGAAAGAGGTGGCCGGCATTAGGGACTCTTTAGGAGGCAAAAATCGGTAAGCAATATTGGGTATAGCAATCGGCTTAGGAGGGGTCTTTGTGCCGAATTTTTGAAGTTTTGTGCATCCTTTCTTTTGCCGAATTTGGGTGGCATATTAGTGTTTCCTTTTGGCAATCCTTTTCTTTGTTTTGACTAAGCAGCCGCACACCATATCCCAAGAACCCCACTGCCGATTTCTTCGTGGAGACTAAAAGACACTTTTGCTATTCTTCCCCTTTCTCTATTTTTTCATCTTCTTCTCGTCTTGCTTTCACAAACCGAAACCTACCTTGCTACCTCCTTCCTGGCCGAATCAACTAAAGTTTTCTCCTACTTCCTTTCTTCAAGCCCTAAACCGAATGCTCAGTTGATCAAAACCTCCATGGCCGAATACCTGGTATGACCGAAACCACACCTCCTTTGTTACCTATTGATCAAAATCTTCTTCTTCTTCTTCTTCTTGATTCTCTAGCAAGCCGAACCCTATTCTTCTATCTCTTCTCTTCTAATTGCCACTTCACCCTACCTTATTGGTTGAACGGCAAGCGCACCACATCACTTCTTCAAGAGCCGAATATCTTTAGAGCCACTCTTTCACATTAGAGTTAGATTTATGGTAGATCTAGAATAAACCGGAGATAGTGGAAACGTAGAACAATACTCTTCGAGAGGTGGTATTGGTAAGTGATCTAATCACTGCGTATCTTCGTTTATTGAATATCTTAAAGGAAGACCGAAACCTATAGGGCCTTAGAGGGCATGTCGACATTTTTTTGTAAGATTCTAATATTATGGTTTGTTTCTTTTGCGCATGGAATAGCAAGAGGAGGTTATCAAGCGAGGAGTGTTGAAAGATAACGTGATTGGACATCGAGATTTAGTCTTTGATCAGCGAAAAGGGGTAAGATTTCAATGTTCGGGCATGTTGGCCGATTATGATTTGTGGGAGAAGATCTTATATGTGGTCGAATCTTAGACTAACATTTAGTGATCAATTGTAGGATTTCATTCGTGGGTTCTTCAGCGATTCCGACAGTTAACAGGTGTGTAACGTATCTCCATCATAGACTAGGATGGCTAAAAGTCGAAATAATCGAAACTGTGCTAAGTGACCGATCAAAAGTAACCGAAAAATCAGCCTTGGAAAGGAATAAGAGTGACCGAATACTCTGTTGTGGTCACGTTGGGAATTGGTGATGGCGAAATTGCAGAAGGTGCAATTTCGAGCGTTTTGGTAAGTTGGGCCTCAATGGGCCAAGGTGGGCCCAAGGGGCTTCCGAGCCCAAATTTGAAAATGTTCATAAAAGACTTTCTGGTAACTTGAATAATAAAAACTTGGTAAAGTCGGTAAACTAAAACCTAAAATTGGGCTTAACGGACTTATCGACGATATTGGACATAGTAAGGCCCATTAGGGGATCTAGGCTAAAAAGGGCAAAATTGGAAATTTGGCTTAAGTGGACTTCCGTGGTTATTTAGGGACTGTTAATTTATCAGACTTGCATAAAATCTCTGAAAATAAGAAAAAGGACTAAAATACCCTTAAATATGGAAAATTACCAAAATACCCCTAGGTGTAAAAAGACTATTATACCCCTAGGGTCAATTCTGTATAAAATATATGATGTTATGTATCTGCATGAGTTAATTATTAATATGAATATATCTAATGCATGAGATGCTATATATTGCATGCTAGTATGATTATCTGTTGCATGGGGTATGGGTTTATGATGGAGGAAGCGTTCTGGCAGCCTCGCTGCAATCTGGTGGCCTCGCCACAATATCTGTATCTGGTGACCTCGTCACAGTATCTGGCAGCCTCGCTGCAAATATATCTGGCAGCCTCGCTGCAAATGTTATCTGGCAGTCTCACTGCAAATTATATCTGGCAGCCTCGCTGCAAATATCTGTGGTGTGTGGCGGTTGGGTGGGTCGAGTAGTCTCCCCACATGGTGTAAGGCTGGTACGGGGGTGTTAAGGATGGATCTGGGTTGGGTTTCTGTTTGCATAATGCTTATATCTGATCTGTTTCTATTATGAGCCTTTTGGGCTTAACCTGATTCCTGTAATGGGCCAAGGCCCAATTAAATCTGTTTCTGAGGCTTGATCTGTTTTGGCCTATGGTTGAGATAATGTTGCACACTGAGTTGTCAAACTCACCCCTTTTAATTAATCGCTGCAGGTAACCCTCAACCATAGTGGGCTTGGAGCTGCGAGAGATTCGGAGTGGCCACAGCGACTGCAATAAAACTGGTTTTCATTTATGTTTTAGTATTTTAATTTTATGTTAATTTTCAGGTTTTAATGTGTAATAAGGCCGCTATTAAATTTTCTTTTTGGGTTTTAACTTTCTAAAGGATTTGGTTCGTACTTTATCGAAACTGCTAGATATAAGCTGCGCGGGTTTCCAAAACCTTAATAACGTTTTCAAAATAACGTTTATAAAATTTAAACAATCTTGAATAATGACAACTTAAAGTAGTTTTAACAAGAACTTTTCTCACCTTGCTAGTTTTATAAAATATCACCTAAGTCTCAACGCGTATTAAACGGTTACAATCGTAGTTTAGGATCATGTGACACACCAGATCTGGTCATAACGTCCAGACCGGGTTTGGGGTGTTACAACTTTTGACACGAGCGTGTGCAAAGGGCGTGTGAAGTCTGCACCTATTTTACGAGAATTTAATTCGTCACACAGCCTAGTACACGGACGTGTGGCTTGGCCGTATGGTTTCATTGGTTTATGACGTCATAAACAGAGAGTTACATAGGGTATAGACACGAGCGTGTGTGACCACACGGTCTACCCACACAGGTGTGTCCCAAGCGACACAGGCACGTGGCCCATGTTTTAGGCAAAAATTTTCTAAGTATTGAAAAACTTTCCAAAGTTCTCGGTTTAGTCCCGAACCACTCCCACAGTATGTTTTAGCTCGTAGTCTCGTAATAGGGATGTTATGAATATGAATGAAATATTTTAAATTGGACACAAATTTTATGACTTGATTTTGTATGTTTACGTGTGTTAAAGCTCGACAATGCCGCATACCCTATTCCAGCTACAAATACGGGTAAGAGGTGTTACATTTAGTGGTATCAGAGCTATGGTTTAGTTGATTTTAGGACTAACATAGCATATGTGAGTCTAGCTATACATGCCATATTACTACCTGTGATAGTGTGATGTATCCTGACTCTAACAAAATTGCTTTGTTGATACAGAGGTGCTTTCCAGCCGAACTATTTTTGAAAATGCTGAAAGTGATACTAAGATATTGAAAAATGTGCTTGTGATGAGTCGAAACTTGGAAAGGTATGAATGATAGTTCATGATATGTTTGTGATGATGTACAAAATGAAATAACCATAAGTTAAGAAATATGGGTAAAATGTCATTGTTCCAGTTGAACATTGTATCTCGATGGAGTATATTGATTTTATGAAACAAATAAAGTGTTATAAGTGTTATTAAAGGATTTAGCCTGAAATGGCAATCCTACTATATCATATCTGACTTGGAAGTGTGTTATTTGAATATGTGCAAAATGGACACTTTTGAATATGAATCGACGGACTGTGACATGCATACCTCGAGTATGCTACCTAAGTATCCATTAAAACTACCATAGTTCAATGAGAATTATCCTTAAAATATGGAAAAGTGAAATGAAATGAGAGTTCATATTGTGATAAGAACCTATGTTGTTTGGAATTCATATGATGTCATGTGCCTAACTTGTTTGATTAAGTGGATGCGATAAGTAAGTTTACTTAAAATTCATGGAATGTATGTATGAGTGCACTTTTTTGGATAAGATAATTAGAAAGTTTGTGTAACATAAATATGTATGTTAATTTGCCTGAAGTGAATTTGTATAATTGTGAAGATATTAAGATAATGATGAATGTTAAGTCATATGTGTGTGTATATGAAAGTCAAGTTAGAGGACCCTTACCAATGTGGCTTTTTATAACAAAATCCCACGAGATCTGCGTTAAATGAGTTCACAAGTAAAAGACTAAAGAGTTTAGTAGTGAAATAAAAAATAATGTGGTCAGAATTGAAGGTAGTTTGGCAAGTAAATACAGTTTTGGAAAAAGTGACAGATTATTCTAAAGACCATTTGGATTTTGCAATGTCATAGTAAAAGAAAAAGTTAATCTTGGATAATTGACTCATTTAGGTATGAGGTCTAAAGTGTGTATTTGCTGGAATTTCTTTCGGATCAATTTTTGTTAGTGAACGGAATAATATGGGATTCGTAATGACAGAATTAGTCAAAGAAATGATATTTGAATCGTAAAGATATCTGAGTGTAACAGTTGTAATTGAACAGATTATGATGATCTCACCTGAGTATTTTATATATTCATTTATCCTCAGAGATATATGTGATTGCTTGTTTTCTGATGAAATTTTATCGTATGAGAATGCTAGCTTATTATAATGTTAAAAGAAAGCAATGTTGGTCTAGTTGGTTAATGATTAGCCTATGTTATCTCTCTTTAAGGTTTATTCTATTATGTTTGGAATAAAAGTTTATGGTGAAAATTTATGTGAGGCTATTCTTCTGGTTTACTGAATGTTGTTTTGCACTATGTATATTGGAAAATATATTATTTCTGTTACAACTGATCAGAGTGTGTAAGTGTAACACCCCAAACTCGGCCTAGAAGTTAGGCCTGAATCCGGTGTGTCACATTGAAGTGTGTTTCGAAAACCATGTTTCCATTGAAAATACTTCTTAAAGAAATTCAAACCTTTCTGCCATTAAAACCACAGATTTCGATTGCTTATCGTTAGAACGTGGTTTGTTAAAAATCATTCCCTTAAAACCTTAATTGTTGCAGAGGCTTAATTTAAAACAGCTGCAGAAACATGTTATTTTGAAAAGTAGTTGTTATTTTGGAAAAACTGTGTCCTACTTCTAACATTTATAAATCAATAATTAAAATTCTAAATTTACAATCCAGAATTATAAAAGCCTCATTATAACCCAAATCAAAATACTTAAAAGCAAATAATCAAACAAGAAGCATAAACAGTGTGTTGCCATCTCTGAGTCCCTCGCAGCACCAATCCTCCTTATGCTGGGAATTACCTGTACAGTGAACTAAATGGGGTGAGTTTATGAAAAACTTAGTGTGCAATCCCCTACTATAAAAATGACCAGTCAATCATACAAAAGAATTAAAAGTCAAGGCCTCAGCCCTACTATAGTTCTAGTATCAATTGGGCCTTAGCCCATTATAACAGATAGTACCAGATGGACCTCAGCCCATTCTAGAATCAGAAACATTACCAGGATCAGAATCAGAATTAGAATTAGAATCAGGTGGGCCTAAGCCCAATACAGAATCAGAAATAGTATAACACATATATGCAGTAGTGTGATTATGCATCCCAACCCAGTCCAACCATAACGCCAACCGTACCAACCCTACACATCTGTGGGGAATAACTCGACCCACCCAACCCGCACACCAATACGCAGCATGGTTGGTAATAATAGAATATGTGGCATAGCCACCGGAATCAGAATACGTGGCGAAGCCACTAATAACATAAATACGTGGCAAGGCCACTAGCACAGAACTTCCTCCAAATTAAACCCAATCCCATGCAATGCAATATGTCAAGTTCAAACATTGTACGTGTATGCAAACTAGCCATGCACAATAACAGACATTTAAACATATATTACACACATATCAATCACACAACCATAGCCACGTTAGTCAAATCACTGTCATATGATCACAGTCAAATCAGTCAACTACAAGTCCAAGTTAGTCACTTGCCCACAAGGGCAAAACAGTCATTTTACACCTTAGGGGCAAAATAGTCATTTTACCCTACCAGGGTATTTCGGTAATTCTACCCTACAGGAGTATTTCAGTAATTCTACCCTACAGGGGTATTTCGATAATTTTGCAAATCAAAGGTGTTTCAGTAATTTTGTAAATCAGGGGTATTTCGATAATTTTGCAAATCAGGGGTATTTTCGTAATTTTACAAATTAGGGTTATTTTGGTAATTTCACAAATCGAGGGTATTAACGACTCAATCGAAAGTCTATCGTCGCATTGAGCGACCTAAACAGACATAATGGTGTAAATAGACCTAAAGCCCACTACTCAACCCAAGTGGGCCCACACGCTCGTGTGGCCCATTGGTCCAAAATTAATCACGGCTACACAGCCCAAATCAGTACTTAACACAAAACATACCTTTTTATCCGTGTGGCCCTACAAGTCCAATGGGTCCACACGACCCATTTTAGCCCAACGTGGCCCAAAACAATCCAAGACCACAAGAGTGCTCGTGGTGGCCTCTACGGTCCAACGCCCATGTTCGTGACCTCGAATCACCACACGTGCGATCACACGCTCATGTGGTATCATTCACCGATACATCGACTTTCTGACATTTCGCCGATCTACCACCAATAACAGTACAAAATATGCACTCTTGGCTTTTTAGCTGCTCAACAACCAGAACAACGTATATGGATACATACTTTTGGCTTTTCAGCCAATTATCAAACATGGCATACAATTACCCATACTTTCGGCTTTATAGCCGACCATCAAAATAGCATATAGATATCCACACAGTTGAGGTGTAAGTTACAAACCTGATTTCGAGTTCCTACAAAACACCAAAAATATCAACTACGATCAGCTAACCTGAGGACAATCCCTCCATGTCATTGTCCAAACCAAACCTTGCACTCCGGCAGTCCACCGTTTTAAACTACATTAGGTTAAAAAGATTAGAGTCATGGCTCAATTCCAAAACCATTACCCTAGAATCCAATAGAGTATTCGGTCAATACTCCCAAATAGAACCTTAAGAAAAAAAAGAACGAGATCCAGGTAAGTTCTATAGCTTCAAGATTGCCCTACTCCACTACGATCCCTAGAATCGTCGCCCATTATCCCGTAGAAGAGAAATAAATTAATGGTTAGAATATAACAGAGAACTCAACATTTGGCTTGAATGACAAAGATATGAGAGCAGTAAGAATCGAACCCAAAACTGAAAATCACTTACCTAAAATCAAGTCATGGAAGAACACAACTATATTCGGCTACTAGGGGAAAAGTGAAAAAAAAATAAGAGAAAGAGAAAGTGAGAGTAGCACAAATCGGTAGACTATGAATAGAGATGAGTTGAATTTAGTTAAGAGAGAAATAGAGTTGAGCGATGATAGGTTCAGATTTAGGCAATTTGTGTGAAGAAGAAGTAAACGGGATGATAAAGAGGGGGTAAGATTTGGTAATGGCTTAGAAAGGGTGAAAGAAAAGTGAATAAGGAAAAGGAGATGTAAAAATTCGGTTGAGAAAAATAAGAAGAGAATAATGAGATTCGGCCAGAGAAGAAATCACACTTGATGGACTAAGATTGGAAGAAAAGAAATTACAAGTATGGCTTCTTGGAAAGAGATGCCTAAATGGTTAAAAACAAAGTCGGACAAAAATACCAAAAGGAAGAAAAACCCGACAATCAAAGGAGAAAACGGCTTCAACAGTCACCTAAGACCGAGAATGCACCAAAAATGCCAAAAATGCCATTCAAATGGCCCCTAGTCGAAATCACTCCTCCTAGATACCCCCAATTCGGCTTCCACACCAAACTCCCCTTGAATCCCAAGATCATCTCCACAAATTGCTCCACCAACCATCCTAGATTTACTCCACCCATTCAAATTCAAACCACAACCACCAAGACCAAGTCCACCCTTTTACTAAGTCCCCAACAACCTTGGAGTGTGTGAATTCAAATGCACCTCTTACTGATCCCATGCAGTAAAATAAATACATTTAGCTTGCAAGGGGATTTGAGCCCCAGCTCTCTCTCCCTTGGTCAAACACGCCAGAAGCCACTCCACCACAGGCACCTTTGTGTCATAAACTAACACCAAATAAACTTAAGTCCACCTTGCTGGAATCAATCTCTTATTCAAAGTAAAAATTGTAAACTTTCCAAACGCTAGGACTTGAACCCCATACCACATCCACACTCCTAACGCCACCTTGCTACTAGACCACTTGCTTCCTTGTGTCATATTTTAACCAAAAATATTTATAAGGTCTTCACGCTAACGCCAAGGTCCACTTAAGGAAAAAAGTAAAATTTTTGCTATGGCCCTAGTTTGAACCCAAGACTTCTCCAACACTCCCAACTCTTCCTAAATCACTTAGCCGCTAGTCTAAACATGAAATTTGTCAAATTTTGTCGCACAACCCGATCACCCCGATGCTCAAGGCCCAATTCATCTAGGACCAAATTTAGGGCGTTACAGTAAGCATTATTTTTCTTTTGGATTTCTCTGAGGAATAATCAAGATTACTATTATTTTCTTGAACGTGGTGATTCTGGTATCAGATTTCTCTAATTTTCATGAAAAGATGACATCGACAAAAGTATAAGTAGTGGAAGCTTAAACTTGAATTGTATAATGGTTTTCTTTTCTCAGGTAAGTTCAATTAAGGTTAATGAGTTCGATCAGGACACTTTGTCCTTTTGAGCTAATGTAGTTGTGAAGATCTCTGATTAGCATGCTAAAGGAATTATAAAAGAATGTATGTTTGAGTTGTTTAGCAACATAAAGAAAAGAATAATTTGATATGTTAGTATTTGATAATTGAGATTGACTCAGTGTTTTATCGAAGTGAATTGGTCAGTTGAAAGGTAAATTGAGTTGTATGCATTTAAGTTATCCTCAGGTAAGAAAATAAAATCTTGTGCATTCATGAGTGAATAGATGGGTAGTTTGAAGGAGGAATACATATCCTAGAAAGTATGGTACAAAAATATACCTATTAGATTTGCTCTAATCGAATGATGTTGTTAAGAGTTAAAGCTGTTTCGATTATAAAGTTATTACATTGGTGAAAGTTTGAATGGTCTTTAGATGTTAAGTCGAGTTGAAAATAGTTAAGGTGTTATTAACTGAAGCACTCTTTCTAGGTTCTACCTAAAATGAGATAGCAAGGGTGCCTTGAAGTGTTATAAGTTTATGAGTTAGTAAATGATTATTCATCCAAGGAAAAACTATTATAATCAAGTATGTTCTAAACAGGAAGTCTTTAAGTGCATTGGAGGTGGTAGATAAGATATTGATATTATCTAATGATGATTTAGTATTAAATGAGTTAGAAACCAAATTGATGTTTATTCGGTGAATGTGTGAAGCTTTGAAATGTGTCAGTAAATCTTAAGTCAAAAAGAGTTTAATGTGAGATGACTTCGGAATTAGAGTTTTAGATTTGAAATCAATGATTGTTTGTTGTTACAAGACAGAGTTTGTGTACTGAGAAATTTAGAGATATTTTGACTTTATGCTTAGATATTTCCTTTGTCAGCAAACTAAGGCTAAGTATAAGTATCTTCGGGACTGTCATAGCATGTGCTGATATCTGTGATAGAAATGAAATAGAAATTTGATGAGTATGTATCAATTTTTTTCTTATCACCAAAAATGGGAGATGCTATGTGAATTATTGTTGACTATTCAATGAAGTTACATATTTTACCTCAATAAATACAAATACCTCTATTGATAGACTAGCTGAGTTATAAAGTTATGAAATTGTTAGTCTACATAGAGTATCAGTATTTGTAACACCCTAAATTTTAGGGTTTTTGAATTTTTGCTTGAATTTAGTTTTGCATGGCTTGATGTGTTGTATTAATGTGTTGGGTGTGTTTAATGGACCTTTAAAAGGCGTAGGTTTAAGTCTAAAGCCTGGCAGAATTTTATTTTTTACTTTATGTAAGAATAGACTTTGGTAGAGTGGGCTTTTTAATAAATGTCGGGGTTTTATGGCACAAGAAAGCCTGTGGTAGAGTGGCAAGGTGGCGCCACTTAAAGCACAGAGAGGTGGCGTGTGGTAGCTTGTGAGGGAGCTAAGGTTCGAATCTCCCTGATGGCAAAATCCTTTAATTTTGCTACTTGAACATGGTAAGAGGTGGACTCAAAGTTAAATTCGGAGGGAAGGTGTTTGAGTTGCTCATGGGATTGGATTAAGGAGTGATAAAGGGAGATTATCATGGAGAAAATTTAGGAAATTGAGTGAGGAGCAAGAGTTGGCCGATTGTGGGATTGCTTGGAGGGCAAATTCGGCTAAGGGGTAAAAGGTAGCATTTTTAGGAATTAGGGAGTGTGAGTGTGTGTGCCGAATTCTCTTTTTGGGTTTCTTTCGGGATTTGTTTGCTTTTTGCATTTCGGTGGGTTGGTGTAGTGGGTGCCGATTTCTTTTGTGGTACCCTCGGGTTTTGATTCTTACTTTGTTTTCTTCTACCAAATGCTTGCTTTAGCCGACTCCTAGACCATTCTTTCTTCTTCTTTTCTTTGGTGGCTAACCGAATCTTACCTTGGCCCTCCAGTTTGATTTGGTCGAACCTACCTCCTTCTTCTTCTTCTTCCTTTTTTCTTCATTATTTGAAATCGATTCACTTAGAACCCCTCTTGGCCGATTGCTTCAAAAGCCGAAAACCTGAAACATTTAGCCTTCTTCTAGCCTATTTCTTCTTGGCCGATTTCTTCAAAGCCAAAACTCACATCTTTCTCTTCTTTTTCATACTCCATACGTTGCTAAGACCTAACTTACTCATATTCTACCCACTTTTTTTATAGCCGAATCCATTCTCCTTTGTTAAACAAGTCCTTAAACCGATTGCCCTTCTTCAAGTGTTCACCCCTCTTGTGTTGTCTGCACTAGCCGAATAGTAGGATCTCTCCTCCTTTATTGAGTTTCGATTAGATCTGCAAGAGTGTTAAGTTTGGGCTAGTAAGCGACTGCTGCTAGATTTCAATAGATCGGTTAAGCGAATTGGGTGCTTAGATCTGACATCGTTCAATCAATCCCGGAGGGAAAAGTTGAATTTAAGTGATTATAGGTAAGCAGAGCAGCGGTTGAGCGCGTGCCGACTATGGGAATCGTGAAATCAGGTGTGTAACGACACCCTCTAATAGCTTAGATCGGCAAAAGCTGAAAAGCCGAAATGCCGAAATGCAGGCATTTTTCTAGGATTTGCGAGCGTTCGAACACTCGTGGGTCAATCCGAAATCATGAATCTGGAATATTGGGTTGTAAGGGCTGCTGTGCGCGTTTTCGTGCACTTGGGCTATTTTGGGCCAAAATTGGGCCCAATGGGCTTACAGGCCCATATGGGTAAAAGTATGCGGTAAGTAATTTCTGGTATATTAGATATTAAATCTGAGATAATATGCGTAAAATTAGACTGAGCGGGCCACATAAGCGTATGGGCTCCCTCGGGCCCATTAGGGATTTTGGGGCCCGATTTCACTATATGATTGTATGGACTTTGTGAGTCGCTTGGAGTGATGTTAGACCTACGAGAAGGCCGTATTAAGCATGAAACCTAGAAACGTATCTAAATGACCAAAATACCCCTAAAGGGTAAAAATTACCATTTTACCCCTAGATGCCCAAAGATTGTTTTACCCCTAGAACTAGTTGATTGATTTGCATGTATCTGTATCTAATAATCTATATGATTATGTCATGTAGTACTCTAGGTTTCATGGGGTTGGGTTATGGATATGGAGGAAGTTCTGTTCAGTGGCACCGCCACGTGTTCTGCTTAGAGGCTCCGCCTCGTATTTCTGTTCTGGTGGCTCTGCCATGATTTATGTACTAGCAGCTCTGCTGCGTTGTGGTGTGTAGGGCTGGGTTGGTTGAGTTATTCCCCACATGGTGTGATGGGTTGGTATGGGTGGTGTGTTGGGCTGGACTGGGTTTGGGCTTTGCATATATACACACATATATATTTTTTGTTTTGTATCTGTAATGGGCCCAAGGCCCACTCTATTTTTAAAAAAGGCCAAGGCCCAGTTTGATCTGTGTCTAAATAGAGCTTCAGCCCAGACTTAGCTGTTTGGCTGATCTCAGATACTGTTTCGGTTAACTTACACACTGAGTTTTGACAAACTCACCCTATTATTTCCATCCATGCAGGAAACCCCCAACCATTGTGGACTTGGAGTAGAGAGGTACTCGGGGTGGCCACGTGGATCATGCTTCTAGTTTTTAGTTCGGTTAAACTTTACTTTTATTTCTATTCCATTTTTAATTCTGGATTTATGTTGTAATAAGGCCACATGGGTTTGGTTCTGGGTTTCTTTATTATTTGCTTTAAAACGGTAGACTAGTTTATGTGGGTTTTTCAAACATAAACAAACGTTTTTCAACATGCTTTACGTAATGACTGGATAGCTCAACAATGATAACACAACAATGAGATTTTGATTTAAATTTTACTTGGTAATTAATACGGTTTCTAAATCTGATAATGCTTAATAATTACAAGCTATTAATCATGGTTTCCAACAAATAACATAACATTTTGTTAAAAACATTATCGTAACTAAATCAATCGTCCATGTGACACTTCAGATCTACCCATAACTGTAACACCACTAACCCGTATCCGTTGCCAGAATGAGTTACAGGATATTACTAAACAAGTCAATATTTTCCAAACTATCACAAACATACTTGGGATATAACTCAAATATCAGAAATTTTAAACATAAATTATCATTTATATCTCATGTACTGATCATTTCATAACTTCAAACATCACATAAATATCATACGAAGAAATACAAAACTCAAAATGGCATATAAATCACTATAACATTTTAAAACACCAAAGGTAACTATAATTAGTTCACTGACAAAAGTGTTAACCAAATAAACATATATGCTTTTCACTCTGAAGCCATTTCATTAACTATTATAAAGCACATAAAAATGCAAAGCCTTAATATCACATACACAGAATATATATATTGATACACCTATTCGAAAATATGCTATGTTTACCCAAAATTATTCAGCATATATAACATTAGTTACAAGTAATAATCAATTGTCTCTATCAATTACAAATAAAAACTACTATTCATATGGTAAATTTTATCTCATTAATCGATTAGGTAAATCCTTATCATCACATCCCTTTCAACTTTATTACATCACAAACAATGATACATTCACACATGAATTCATGTATAAACCTCTTATAAGTTACATATTTAAACTCAACATTCAAATATACTTTATCCAAACCAAAAACCTAAACCCAAACATAAAATTATATCAGGAGATTTATATATAATCTTTACATCAAACCACTTTCAAACCTAACATCAATAAATCATTTTCAAACATACCACATATATCACATATTCATTCACATATAATATATATATATAACATTTTAACTAAAAGTGAAACTCAAATCATATCCAAGTATAAACAATCTATCATGAAAATTTAAGCCATTTTCGCATGGCTAAAATTATACATATTCAAAGTTAAACAAAATACGAATTAGCCTATACATGCCAAAAGTTCGAAGATAAACTTTTTTTTTCAATACCAAAAGTTGGCAATAATATGGATGACTTCGATGACGATCCTCGAGCTCGTAACTTACAACCAAAATCTATAAAACAGAGTAACAAAGACACACAAAGTAAGCTAACTTAGCTTAGTAAGTCCAAGCAAATTAAACCTATAAAACATTATATTATCTCATATACATAGTGATTTCGAGTAAATAATTTCACATATACCCTACTTGCAAATTCATATATATAAAGCATATAATTTCACCTATAAACTTCTTTTGGCCGAATTACAAATTACCTTGTCCTTATATTAACAATTTCATAGTTAGTTTATCTTATGCATTTGAATTCGCATATGTAACTATAAACATAATTCCATTTCTTAGACTTTAGCACTTCATCTATATACATCTTTGAAAGCCAAATACATATATTTCACATATTAACACATATATATACACATTAACTTTATTTATTCCTTCTCATCAAGCATCATGAAAATTCATCCCATTTTAAATAGATAAGCATTTATTACGTACCTGATCGTCTTAACTCCTTAAATAAATTTAACTATCACGTCGTCATAAAATCTCGAAAGCTTAAACTTTTGGTAATTCACCAGCACTAAGCCTGCTAGGTTTAAACCTGAATTCACACTGGCATAAAGCCTGCTAGGCTCAAGGCCTGACTTATATACACTGGCAATAAGCCTGCTAGGCGTAAAGCCCGATCATAAATGATACATAATCAACTCATACACAATTTCACTTGTAAATAATTCAAATATCACATATTATTCATATAAATCGCTCAATATCACAACTTATTCTAAATAAGTCCTAAAATACTATTTCTAACAACATCACATTCGGCCATTAACCACCATTAGCATATATTCCAAAATTAATATTTAAAACAAATTTTCCTTCAAAATAAAGATATTTAATTGCTTAAAGACTTACCTCGAGTATCGACGAACGGTATCGATCGACTATTCAACTATTTTAGCTTTTCCCCAATCCAAATCCGATTTTCTCTTTTCTTCATCTAAATTAATATAAATTAAACTTAGTTAATCAATTATTCAATCCAATCCATTTAAGAACACACAAATGGGCAAATTGCATTTTTGCCCCATATATTTTACACATTTAGCAATTAAGTCCAAAATTCACAAAACACAAAATAAACATAATTTGCTTATAGTAAGCTATGGTCGAATACTCCTTATGCCGCTATAGGTCCTTACATTTAACTTATTTCATAATTTAGTCCCTCTATTTATTTTTTTCACAAATAAACCCTATTTACTTAATTTTCATGAAAATTTCCAATATAAACTTAATAATCTAGCACATATATCTTATTTAACAACTTCAAACACAATTTTCACCAAAATATCAATAATGGCACTCAAGAATACATCATCAATATTAAAAATTTGGATATGGGTCAGTAGTACTCAAAGCAACTATTTCAAAAATGCAAAATTTATAAAAAATCGAAACCAAACTAACCTTGAATTTGTATCAACAATGGCCGAATATCATGAGCTTTTCTCCTTTCTTTTCTTTCTTCTAGTTTCGGTCAAGAGAGTATAATATCATGCATGTTTTTATTTTATGTTTTATTATTATAACTTATAATGTTTTATTTAATTACTTTAATAACCTTTAATAACAAAATTTTAACCATTATGAAACATGGCCACTACCGTCCATATGCTTTAATATGGTTAAATTGCCACTTAAATGCCTCAACTTACAAAGCCATTAACAAATTGACCCTCTATGCTTTTATCTATCAAATTTAATTAAGCCTTTTTTATTTAATTAAGCACACAAACAATCAAATTTTCATACGAAACTTTCACACATGCTAATTCACATATAATAAACATGGAAAATAATATTTAAATATTTTTCTGACTCGGTTTCGTGGTCCCGAAACCACCGTTCTGAGTAGGGTATAAATCAGACTGTTACAGCTCTCCCTCCTTAGGGATTTTCGTCCCCAAAAATCTTACCGGTGAGTAGATTCGGATAACGTTCTTTCATTGCATCTTTTGGCTCCCACGTTGCTTCCTCAACTCCGTGTTTATGCCACAATACTTTAACTAGCAGAATCTTCCTATTTCACAACTCTTTAATCTCACGAGTCAAAATACGAATCGGTTCCTCTTTGTAGGTCATATATGACTGAATCTCAATCTCTGATGGACAAATCACATCCGAAGGGTCGGATCTATATCACCGAAGCATTGAAACATGAAATACATTATGGATCTTTTCTAACTCAGGTGGCAACAGCATTTTGTAAGCAACCGGTCCAATCTTCTCTATAATCTCATACGGTCTAATAAATCTCGGACTCAATTTGCCTTTGCGACCGAATCTGAGTATTTTTATCCATGGTGAGACTTTCAAAAATACCTTATCCCCGATCTGAAACTCTATGTCTTTACGTTTCAAGTCTGCATACGATTTTTGACGAGCTAATGCTATTTTCAAACTTTCACGGATCACTTTTACTTTCTGTTCAGTTTCTTTTATCAAATCGACCCCGTGTATCTTATTTTCACTAAGCTCAGTCCAGTACAAGGTGTACGACATTTACGACCGTACAAAGCTTCATAAGGCATCATTTTGATACTCGATTGAAAGCTATTATTGTACGCAAATTCAGTTAGAGGTAGATATCATTTCCACGTACCTTCAAACTCGAGAATGCAACATCTCAACATATCCTCAAGTGTCTAAATAACTAACTCAGACTGACCGTCTGTCTGGGGATGAAAAGTAGTACTAAAATGTAGTTTAGTACCTAATGCATCTTGTAGTTTCTTCCAAAACCGCGATGTAAATCTCGAATCCCTATCTGAAACAATAGATATAGGCACACCATGTAACTTCACGATCTGAGAAATATACAATTCGGCCAGTTTATCAAGTGAGTAATCTGTATGAACCGGAACAAAGTGAGCAGATTTCGTTAATCTATCAACAATAACCCAGATTGCATCTTTCTTACTCAGTGTCAACGGTAATCCAAATACGAAATCCATTGTGACCCTGTCCCATTTCCATTCAGGCATCATAATTGGCTGCAGTAAACCAGAAGGTACTTGATGCTTGGCTTTTACTTGCTCACAGACTAAGCACCTTGCAACAAAGTAAAAAATGTCTCGTTTCATTCCATGCCACCAATAAAGCTGTTTTAGATCGTTATACATTTTTGAACTACCTGGGTGAATAGATAACTTGCTATTATGAGCTTCATTCAAAATCATATGTATCAATTCTAAATTTCTCAGAACGCATATTCGATCTCTGAATCTCAAACAGTCATCAACATCAACTCTGAACTCCGAATCAACATCCGTCTCGCACTAAGCTTATTTTGTGATCAATTCATTATCAACCTTCTTAGCATCACATATTTGTTGAACAAATAACAGTTTTGCTTTTAACTCAGCTATTATCGCACCATCATCTGACATAGCTATATGCGCATTCATGGTAGGCAAAGCAAACAGTGATTTTTGGCTTAAAGCATCAGCAACCACATTAGCTTTTCCCGGGTGATAGTCGATTACAAGTTCATAGTCTTTTAATAATTCTAACCACCGAAGTTGTCTCAAATTCAGATCTTTCTGAGTCATTAAGTACTACAAACTTTTATGATCAGAATAAACATGACATTTCTCCCTGAACAAATAATGGCGCCATATTTTTAGTGCAAACAAAATAGCTTCCAATTCTAGATCATGCATTGGATAGTTCTTTTCATGCGGCTTTAACTATCTCGAGGCATAAGGTATAACTCCGCCTTCTTGTATTAAAACACAGCCTAGACCATTTAAAGATGCATCACTATAAATTACAAATTCTTTACCCGACTCTGGCTGAATTAACACTAGAGCTTCAGTCAAAAGAGCTTTCAACTTATCAAAACTTTTCTAACAATTTTTTGACCACTCAAATTTAACATTTTTCTGTAGCAGCTTCGTCATCAGAGTTGCAATCATCGAGAAACCTTTCACAAACCGTCTATAATAACCTGCAAGTCCCAGAATACTTCTGGCTTCAGAGACGTTTCTTGGAGGTTTCCAATTGAGTATAGCTGAAATCTTACTCAGATCAACTCGAATACCTGATGCTGAAACAACATGTCCCAGAAAACTGACTTCGTGTAACCAGAACTCGCATTTACTAAACTTTGCATACAACTGTTTCTCTCGCAATGTCTGTAATACAAGTCTCAAATGTTCGGCATATTCAATTTCATTATGGGAGTAGATCAGTATATCATCAATGAACATGACTACAAACTAATCCAAATACTGCCTAAAAATCTGATTCATTAAATCCATAAAAACAGCAGGCGCATTAGTGAGTCCAGAAGGCATAACCAGAAACTCATAATGTTCATATCTTGTTCAAAAAACAGTTTTCGGCACATCGGAGTCTCGAACTCACAACTGATAACAACCCGATCTCAAGTCTATCTTCAAAAACACTGAAGCCCCTTTTAATTGATCAAACAGGTCATCAATCTAGGGCAACAAATATTTATTCTTTATAGTCACTTTATTGAGTTGTCGATAGTCGATGCACATTCTCATAGTCCCATCTTTCTTTTTCACAAATAGCACTGGCGCACCCCATGGAGAGAAACTTGGTTGTGCAAAACCCTTATCTGTCAACTCTTGCAACTGTGCTTTCAACTCTTTTAATTCTATAGGTGCCATCCGACATAGAGCTATCAAAATCAGAGTCATTCCCGGTACTAATTTAATGCCAAACTCAACTTCTCTGATAGGTGGTAAACCCGGTAATTCTTTAGGAAACACATCCAGATACTCGTACACCACTGGTATGGATTCAATTTTCTTTTCAGTCACTTTACTATCGAGCACACAGGCAAGGTAAGCTTCACACCCTTTTCTTACATATTTCTAAGCCAAAATCGAGGATATTACAGTTGGTAAACCATTCAGATCATTAGATTCATTCCGGATAATTTCGTTATTCTGACATCTCAAATCAATGGTCTTTCTTTTGCAATTCACAATCGCATCATGCAAAGTTAGCCAATCCATACCAAAAATTATATCAAACTCCTCGAATGGTAACAACATCAAATCAGCTGGAAAACATGAGTCTCGAACCATCAACGGATAATTTTTACACACCTTATCAATGAAAACACACCGGCCCAAGGGATTTGACACTCGAATCACTAACTCAGTAGACTTAACAGGTAGAGTCTTACTGGATACTAATGTTTCACACACATATGAATGAGTCGAACCAAGATCAATCAATGCAATAACTCTAGTATCATAAAGAGTGAAAGTACCAGTAATAACATCTAGGGAAGAAGCCTCCTCACGGCGCGTATGGCATAAGCTCTGGCAGGTGCACGAGCCTCAGATCGAACTGCTGTATCTTTTGTCCCTCTCTGATTACCACTCACATTACCCGAATGTTTGAGTGGTCTACCTCGTGCTAATATGTTACTCGGTCTCACATTCTGAATAGTGTTTTGCTCGGCTAACTTTGGACAATCTCTGATAAAGTGATCCATCGATCCACATTTAAAACAAGATCGATCATGCAATCTATATCTTCCTGAATGCCATTTACCACAATGCTTACACTCGGATCTGTCATGTCGATCATTGCCAACACTAGCAATCGAAGTAGCTCGTGAACTCACAGGAAGTCGATCTCGATCTCTTCTAGAAAAACTCGTAGTGGTCTTAGATTGACCAGAGTCATCTCAAAACTTCTTTGATGAGGACTAGAAAGCTTTACCCGAAGATCTTTTTCGAAAATCTCTTGCTTCAACATCAACTTTTCTTTTCTCTTTCCCGAGCTCTTCAGCCTTACAGGCTCACTCGACAAGTATCATGAATTCTTTGATTTCAAGTATGCCAACCAACAATTTAATATCTTCATTCAACCCGTCTTCAAATCTTTTACACATTATAGCTTCTGTCGAAACACACTCTCAGGCATATCTACTGAGTCTCACAAACTCTTGTCCATATTCGGTAACCATCATACGACCCTATTTAAGCTCGAGAAATTCTTTACGTTTCTGATCAATGAATCTTTGACTAATATATTTCTTGTGAAACTCAATCTGGAAGAATTCCCAAGTCACTCGTTCTTTCAGCACAACCGAAACCAAAGTATTCCACCAATGATAAGCAGAGTCACGTAACAAAGATATGACACACTTCAAGCACTCATCAGGTGTACATGATAATTTTTAGAATACGCGAATAATGTTATCGAGCCAGAATTCAACTCGCTCAGCATCATCATCAACTGTGGCCCTGAACTCTCGAGCCCCATATTTTTGGATTTTATTAATAGGAGGTTTGATTAATCTCATAGGATCAACCATTGGAGGTACCACAGGTATCTAAGATGGATTATTCGTGGGTAGGGGTTGTTGAACAGCTGAATTAGTCCGGATATACTGAGTAAACCAATTGTTCATCATTTGATAGAAGGCTTGCTTAGCCTCCCCCTCATGGCTACTCGAGACTGGTCGAGATTCAACTGGCACTGTCCCTTGTGCAGGAGCAGGCGCTACACTCTCGACATCATCTGCTATGACTCGATCGGGATCCATTTACTATATAAGAACACATTTTTCCAAACGTCAGAAGTCACCACACTATCATAATATAAATTTCGGCATGTATAGCTAATCTTAAACATGCTATGTTAGTCCTAGAATAGACTAGACTGTAGCTCCGATACCAATTAAATGTAACACCCCTAACCTGTATCCGTCGCCGGAATGGGTTACGGGATATTACTAGACAAGTCAATATTTTCCAAACTATCACAAACATACTTGGGATATAACTCAAATATCAGAAATTTTAAACATAAATAATCATTTATATCTCATGTACTGATCATTTAATAACTTCAAACATCACATAAATATCATACGAAGAAATATAAAACTCAAAATGGCATATAAATCACTATAACATTTTAAAACACCAAAGGTAACTAGAATTAGTTCACTGACAAAAGTGTTAACCAAATAAACATATATGCTTTTCACTCTGAAGTCATTTCATTAACTATTATAAAATACATAAAAATGCAAAGCCATAATATCACATACACAAAAAATATATATTGATACACCTATTTGAAAATATGCTATGTTTACCCAAAATCATTCGGCATATATAACATTAGTTACAAGTAATAATCAATTGTCTCTATCAATTACAAATAAAAAACTACTATTCATATGGTAAATTTTATCTCATTAACCGATTAGGTAAATCCTTATCATCAAAAAAACTACTATTCATATGGTAAATTTTATCTCATTAACCGATTAGGTAAATCCTTATCATCACATCCCTTTCAACCTTATTACATCACAAACAATGATACATTCACACACGAATTCATGAACCACTTATATGTTACATATTTAAACTCAACATTCAAATATACTTTATCCAAACCAAAAACCTAAACCCAAACATAAAATTATATCAGGAGATTTATATATAATCTTTACATCAAACCACTTTCAAACCTAACATCAATAAATCATTTTCAAAAATACCACATATATCACATATTCATTCACATATAATATATATAACATTTTAACTAAAAGTGAAACTCAAATCATATCCAAGTATAAACAACCTATCATGAAAATTTAAGTCATTTTCGCATGGCTAAAATTATACATATTCAAGGTTAAACAAAATACGAATTAGCCTATACATGCCAAAAGTTCGAAGATAAACTTTTTTTTAAATACCAAAAGTTGGCAATAGTATGGATGACTTCGATGACGATCCCCGAGCTCGTAACTTACAACCAAAATCTATAAAACAGAGTAACAAAGACACACAAAGTAAGCTAACTTAGCTTAGTAAGTCTAAGCAAATTAAACATATAAAACATTATATTATCTCATACACTTAGTGATTTCAAGAAAACCACATATACCTAACTTGCAATTACATACATATAAAGCATATAATTTCACTTATAAACTTCTTTTTACAAATTACCTTGTCCTTATATTAACAATTTCATAGTTAGTTTGTCTTATGCATTTGAATTCGTATATGTAACTATAAACATAATTCCATTTCTTAGACTTTAGCACTTCATCTATATACATCTTTGAAAGCCAAATACATATATTTCACATATTAACACATATATATACACATCAACTTTATTTATTCCTTCTCATCAAGCATCATGAAGACAATTCATCCCATTTCAAATAGATAAGCATTTATTACGTACTGATCGTCTTAACTCGTTAAATAAATTTAACTATCACGTCGTCATAAAATCTCGAAAGCTTAAACTTTCTATAATTCACTAGCACTAAGCCTGCTAGGTTTAAACTTGAATTCACACTGGCATAAAGCCTGCTAGGCTCAAGGCCTGACTTATATACTCCAGCAATAAGCTTGCTAGGCGTAAAGCCCTATTTCTATGCACCAACATTAAGCCTGCTAGGCGTAAAGCCCGATCATAAATGATACATAATCAACTCATACACAGTTTCACTTGTAAATAATTCAAATATCACATATTATTCATATAAATCCCTCAATATCACAACTTATTCTAAATAAGTCCTAAAATACTATTTCTAAGAACATCACATTCGGCCATTAATCACCATTAACATATATTCCAAAATTAATATTTAAAACAAATTTTCATTCAAAATAAAGATATTTAATTGCTTAAAGACTTACCTTGAGTATCGACGAACGGTATCGATCGATTATTCAACTATTTTAGCTTTTCCCCGATCCGAATCCGATTTTCTCTTTTCTTCATCTAAATTAATATAAATTAAACTTATTTAATCAATTATTCAATCCAATCCATTTAAGAACACATAAATGGGCAAATTGCATTTTTGCCCCATATATTTTACACATTTAACAATTAAGTCCAAAATCCACACAACACAAAATAAACATAATTTGCTTATACTAAGCTATGGTCGAATACTCCTTATGCCTATATAGGTCCTCACATTTAACTTATTTCACAATTTAGTCCCTCTATTTATTTTGTTCACAAATAAACCCTATTTACTTAATTTTCATGAAGATTTCCAATATAACCTTAATAATCTAACACATATATTTGATTTAACAACTTCAAACACAATTTTCACCAAAATATCAATAATGGCAACTCAAGAATACATCATCAATATTAAAAATTCGGATATGGGTCGAGTAGTACCCAAAGCAATGATTTCAAAAACGTAAAAATTATAAAAAACCGAAACCAAACTAACCTTGAATTTGTATCAACAATGGCTGAATATCATGAGCTTTTCTCCTTTCTTTTCTTTTTCTAGTTTCAATCAAGAGAATATAATATCATGCATGTTTTTATTTTATGTTTTATTATTATAACTTATAATGTTTTATTTAATTACTTTAATAACCTTTAATAACAAAATTTTAACCATTATGAAACATGGCCACTACCGTCCATATACTTTAATATGGTTAAATTGCCACTTAAATGCCTCAACTTACAAATCCATTAACAAATTGACCCTCTATGCTTTTATCTATCAAATTTTCAACTTACGCGATTAAGCCCTTTTTATTTAATTAAGCATACAAACAATAAAATTTTCATACGAAACTTTCACACATGCTAATTCACATATAATAAACATAGAAAATAATATTTAAATATTTTTTGACTCAAATTCATGGTCCTGAAACTACTGTTTCGATTAGGGTCTAGGGTTTGGGGTGTTACAATCTTCATTGATTTGAATAAAGATTCGAAGTTATGTTTAGATTTTGAAAGAAACTATAGTGAGATTGAGTGCGAAATTGAGTTTTATTTATGCATTTCATCCTTAAACTAATAGTCAATCTAAGGAAGTGGTCCATATTCTCGAAAGTATGTTCTGTCATTATGTCCTAGAATTTGAAAGCAACTGAAAAGAGATAAATGATGTTAGTTGAGTTCGAGTGTAATAGTAGTTATCATATGAGTTGATCTCGTGATGTGATGAAGTAATAAATTGATCATACCTAAAAGACTAACTATTATCATGATGAAAGGCAAGCACACCTATCGAATAGTAGTATAGCCAGTGGCAAGACCGGAATATCGAATCCAAGGAACTAAAAGTACTAGTAATGACTTTCTTCCTATTATCTAGCCTAAGAAATAAAAGGGGGTTTGATTGTAAACTATTCTAAATTAAACTAAAGACACGACAAAGAGTAAATTGGGGGAGATTGCTTTGGGAAAACTGATTGATAAAGACAATACCTATGGAAGAATCCACCAAGACTTCACTTGTCATCTAACTCAGAACTAGACGATTTCTTCATTTGACTTGATTCGTAGAGATCCCTAAATTATGTTAATATCTCTGTCGAAAATAAGAACAACTAATCCTAGGTTGATTAATTGAAATCTCTTTCTAATTAAAACCCCTAGTCTTGCATTAACTCGATCTATGGATCTCCTTATTAGATTTGACTCTAATCCGGCAAATTTTCGTCGTCCTATGTCTAGGATTGGGATCAACTCAGCTTAATTATGTTGGATCTACTCTTAAACAGGGACTTTTGCTCCTCTACCTAAGCACATTCGACTTAAATTAATATCCCAAAAATATCAATTCAAAAATTAAATACACAATTAAGAGCAAGTCAAATATTTATCATGTAGTTTAGATAACAATAACAAGATTCATCTTAGGTTTCATCTCCCTTAGATATTTGGGGTTTTAGTTCATGTTTATAAAAAGAAACATCTCAGAATAAAGAAAATAACAAAATATAAGAAAACCCAAAACTCCTGAAAGGAATGAAGGGAGATCCTCTATCTTGATGTAGCCCCTGGCTTCTGAGATGGATCAATTGGCTTTCCTTCGAGTAATTCCCTACCTTTAGCTCTCCGTCTTGGCGGGAAGACTGTACCCTTGGCGGGAATAATGCACACCCTTGTAGTTGCCTCCTAGGGTTTTTATATAGAGTTTGGAAAGTCTTTCTTAGCCCCTAAGTAGCTTTTTTCTCGTGAAATTGAATTTCATCATGACAGGGACACGCCCGTGTGCCACGCCTGTGTGAGTCGATGCTAGGTCGTGCTCAAGCCTGTTAATGTGGCATGGCTGTGTGGGTTGCCCATGTGAGTTGAGTCTAGGCCGTGCTTGAGCCTATTTATGTAGCACGATCGTGTGACACGCCCGTGTGGTGAACTTCAGCCCGTGTTGATTCCTTGCTTTGGCCTATTTTCTCCATTTTCAGCCCGTTTCTTGTTCTTTTCACTCCTCTAAGCTCACCTAATTATAAAACATGAAATTAAAGGTTTAGGAGCATCAAATTCCACAAATCAAGGAATAATTCATCCATAAATGTGCTAAGCATGAGGTAAAAATATGTATAATTTACGGTTTGTTATGAGTATAAGGATGATAATGTAAGAAATACTGTATGGTTACAATTACTCAACTCCGTTGTTATCGGATCGAATTTTGTGAGAAAAAGATTCGTGGAGTTGAATTCCTCATAGAAAATGAAGGGAAAGTGAAAGTAATTCGTAATGGTTAGAAAGTACTTTTAGTTTGATAGTAAATTTCTGCATACTTGATACATAAAAGCATTGAAATACAAATAGTGAGCTAAGTGTTTGTGAAAGTATGGTTGTGAGAATTTGATAGGGCTATGAGAAAGAAAATCTCAAATCTCTTTTCTAGTAATGTAACACCTTAAATTTGGGCCTAGAAGTATTGGGCCTTGAGTTCGGGTTCAGGTAGAAGATGGCCCGAAATAAAATTATTAATGTTTCAAATTTTTATGGAATATTATTATTGTTATTATTTTGATGTTTAGGTTAGTTTTTAAATAAATTATGAATGATTTATAGTGTGGGAAAAGTCTTGGGTTCGATCCAACACTCTAGCAAAAAAATTAAATTTTGCTTCTTAGAGGAATCTGGGCAATAGGGCTTATATATAATTTGGGCCAAGATTAGGCACAAGGAAGTGCTTGGCCCAGTGGTTAGACACGCTAGGTAGCAGGAAGGGGAGCTGGGGTTCGACTCCCAGCATGCTTAAATATGGGTTTCTTTTTTTATATACCTAGGGACAGTCGCAAGGAGGCTTTATAATTAGGTGGGGTTAAAACGAGACACAAATGAGAGCCTGGCCCAATGGCTAAGCACGCTAGGAAGCAAGGAGGGGAACTAGGTTTGTTTCCCAGCGTGCGCAAAGATTTTTTTTTTTAGGATGATATGGTTGCGTTAGATAAGGCTTAAGAGAAGATGCGAACGGGGTATGTCATAAGAGCGCATGTGGCGCAGTGGCAGCAGTGCGCTAGGATCGCCGAGGGGACGCGAGTTCGAGTCTAGACGCAGGCAAAATTTTAGTTTTGTTTTTAAACAGACGAGGCTGCAGCAGGTAAGGTTTAAAATAAAATACGACACTATTATATCGAGAGCAAAGACGTGACGCAGTGGCCAGCAGTGTGCATGTGTGCCTAGAGGTCCCGTGTTCGAGCTGCTGTGCGCGTGAAGGGCTATGTTTTTGCTGCACGCTTGGGGAGAGTGTTTCAAGTGGACCGAAACTTTCCCTAGCAGCAAGGAGTGTCGGCCAAGCGGTGGACTGCTGCTAATGGTGCAGGAGTTTGAATTAAATTGAAACGGTGCTAGCTAAAAACAAGTGATAAGCATTAGCCGATTTTGTTTCCTTTCAATCAGTTTTTATTTTTCTTTTTCTTTATTTTATTTTTATCTTTTTAGCTCATCTTCTTTTCACCAACTCTTTTACCCATATTCTTGATTTCTTTCTTTTGTTTCTCAAGGTCGAATCCACTTGTTCTTTAGTGTTTTTCTTCTTCTTTTATTTCTCTTCTATTTTTTATCAAAGCCGAACCTTCTTTTTTTATTCTTCTCTTTTCTCAACACCTAGTAGTCGTCACAAAAGCCGAAACCAATCTACCATTGCTGACTACCTCATCAATCAAGATTTGAGCCTTTCAAAAATTGAACCTTAAGCTTCTCATACCTCTGTCGATCATCCCCATTATTTCGTAAAACCTTTTTCTTCACTTCCTTCTCCTATTTGCTTATTAAACCGAATAGACATACTCTAAGATAGATTTAAATGCCGAAATAGTGAGATTCGTTCTCTGCTAGTGTCTTGAGGATAGATCTGTGTCAGATCTGAGATAGAAAAGGGTTGGAAGCATTCTGGTTTAGTAAACCTTCGGTAAGTGCTCGGATTCTCTTTTTATTTCTTCATGATGGGAGTTAAGAAAAGCCGAAAATCCCTAAACTCCTTAGAGAGGCTGTCGATTTTGGTTAAGTGTAATGCTAGTTCTTTTTATTTGAGTTGTATGTGTTTTAGTTCGAAAGAAGGGGAGAGTTGGCATGGACCAATAAAGGCTAGAGTCGTGGAAGCAATCTAGATTTAGATCTAGATCTAATAGTTAAGATTGGCAAGGTAAGTCGTTAAGAATACTCTATTATGGCCGAATATGATGAGTAAGTGTTACGTTGGTTAATATGGCTTTGTAATCTGATTATCATAGTGAACGAATGTAGGATAATCGCGTGGAAGATCTCATCGGGGAATATCACAAAATAGGTGTGTATCTAACACCCTCTTGTAGTTCAAATCGACAAAAGTCGAAAAGTCGAAATGTCAAAATTTTGGCATTTCGTGGGCTTGTGAGCGTGCGAGTGCTCATAATATCAGTTAGAAATCATTAGATCTGTAATCGCAAATGGTAAGATGGTTGAGTGCGTAATTCGGTGCACTTCGTAAATTTAGGCCTCGATGGGCTGAATTTAGGCCTAATGGGCTTATAAGCCCATATGGGAAAAAGTAAGCGGTAAGTGTGTTCTGATAAATTGTAGATTAAGACTGCTAAACTAGATTTAGAATTTGGGCTAAACGAGCTAAATTAGCTAAACGACACTGTAGGGCCCATTAAGGGTTTTATGGCCCAATGACTATAATCTGCTAAAATGGGCTAAATAAGCTGCTCAGATAAAAGTTAGACTATTACTGGTTAAAATGTGCATGAAACCCTAGGAATTGGCTTAATTACTGAAATACCCCTCATAGGTGGAAATTACTAATTTACCCCTAGGTGCAAAATGACTGTTATACCCCTAGGGTTAAATTTGACTGAAATACATGTTTTAATATATCTGTTTACTGTATGCCATATCATGATTATCTGTTGCATGGGATTTGGGATTGTTGATAGAGGAAGTGCAAGTGGTATTGCCACGTTTTCTGAAAGAGGCTTTGCCTTGTACTGAAATCTGAAAAGGGCTTTGCCCATTCTGTTTTTTGAAATAGGCTTTGCCTCATATTTCTATTAGTGGCCACATTATCTGAGCAGCTATGCTGCATCTGTGGAGTGTAGTAGTTGGGTGGGTCGAGTAGTTTCCCCACAAGGTGTGTAGGGCTGTTAAGGGTGGAGTGTAGCGGTTGGGTGGGTTGAGTAGTCTCCCCACATGTGATGGGTTTTGCATTCATTCATGATATCTATTTTGTTACTGTAATGGGCCTATAGGTCATACTGTTATCTGAAAAGGGCTAAGGCCCAATTTACTGTATTTGAATAAGGCTTCGGCCTAGTTATTTCTAAGACTGGATAGGGCTTAGGCCCAATGGGCTTGAGCTAACTTGGGTTCTAGATGGGTTCTTTACAGACTGAGTTTTCCAAACTCACCCCTTTTCTTTGATCCATACAGGTGAGCCCTAGATGGTGGACTTGGAGCTGAGAGGGATTCAGAGTGGCCACGTGGACGACGATTCCGGTTTAATTAGGTTAATTATTTAATTATTTATTTTAATTGTTTTTATTTTTAATTTGGGTTTGTAATAAGGCCGCTCTAATTATTTAATTTGTTTTTAGCTTAAGTATGATATTGTTTAAATCATTTTGAAATCAGATAGCTCTAAGGCGCTTTTATAAGAGTTACTTGTTTTCAAAGTATCACGATAACAGAGCAAAGCTTCCGCAACATAAACGTTTTCATAAATAAATATTTTAAATAGACTTAAACCTAATTTATTGTTCATGGACCAGTCATAAGGTTAAAGTGTGGCAATGGATGTGTGCATGTCTAGGATTGGATCCAGGGAGAGCTTGGTACTTAAGCAGTCTAATTGACTCACCTCCCCTCTTTTGGAATCCTACCTGGTGCATAGTATCCATTCACTTTAAGCCATAACGAAGAAGGTCTGATTTTTCGATACTTAAACTATTTTAAAAATAGCATGTTTTCTGCAACCTACAAAGGTTTACAAGCTTCCACAATTTTCAATAAAATTTTACAGAGTTATTAACAATAAAGGCCATTTAGTAATTAAATGACTTAATAAACAAAATAAAGGCCAAATTTTGTTTATCTTCCTTCTGCATGGCCGAATATAGCAAGAGAAGACATGGCTAGGGTTTGGTGAAGCCTCCAAGCTTGATAGTAAGTTCGTTCTAGCCCCGTTTGAATGATTTTTACATTTTTGAAATCCTTGTATCATTATCTACCTATTTTTACCACTTATTTGAGATATGATGAAGGTCTAGTGTAGCAGCCTGGTTTAGACCCTAGTCAAAACAGTGGTTTTGAGACCATAAATCCAGGGTCAAAAAAATTATTTTAATATTATTTTTGGTATTTAAAGCATATTATTTGATATGTGTGAAAATTTCGTAAATTAATTTTACCGTTTGGATAGTTAATTTGGAAAATTGACTTAATCGCATAAAATTAAAAATTAGCATGCTATTTGTTAAAGTGCCTAACTGTTATGTTCTTTCAAGGTGGGGTCTTTATGTTACAATTTGACCATCAAACAATGGGATGGATGGTTATGTGCACAATTTATGAGGTTTTCGTATTATTGATTAAAGTTTAAAATAGTAAATTATACATTAATATGTGATAAAATAAAACAAACATTAAATGGCCTTATATTATCATCTTTTTGGCCGATTGTAAGAAGTAAAAAGAAGTCCTTTTTCAAGTTTAGGGTTCGGCACTTCCAAGTCTTGATTGAGGTACATAATTTGTTTGGTTTTTGATAATTTTTACGTTTTTGAGACCGTTACTTCGAGTACTAGCAAACCCATGCATTAATTTTTAGAATTGATGATGAGTAAATTTGTTGTTTGATGATGAAAAATAAATCTTTGATGTTGGATTGTTATGTTTAATTAAGTGATTTTTGATAAAAATGTGAATTAAGGACTAAATTGTGAAATTTGTAAATTTAGGGCCTAAATGTGAAATAAATTAAATAATCAAGATGCTAGGAAACTAAGGTAAATTCGGCCCAACATGAGTTTGTTGAAATTTTGAGTAATTTGTGTTATTTTGAAATAGGGACTAAATTGAGAAAATGCAAAATGTCAGGGGCTAAAATGACAATTGCTCATTTATATGTTCTTGGATGAAAATTGAATGAAATATTGAATAAGTCAGCTAATTTTGATATTAATTAGATTGGCAAGAGTAAAATTCAGATTTAGATCAGGAAAAGTCAAAAATTACCGAATGGCTGTCCGGCCCGTTCGTGTTCGTACAAGGTAAGTCATAAGTAAATAAATGTTGTTAAATTGAACGTACATATATTATATGTGCTGAATTGAGTTGTTAATAAATATATATATGTGCCGAATTGAATTGAGATTTTGAGGATCTGTTTACAGATTGATTTTATTGAAATTGTGAATTAGAGAAAGTTCATGCGTAACAAGCTCCATTCAAGTTGTATTTATATGCCATAATATTGCATATATTGTAAATATTAGATTATGGAAGTGTTCGACTATGATTCAATAATGATTCGATGGTAGTTCAAAATGATTCGATTACGATTTGGTATTGGAAATATCGGTTGAACCTTAGGAATAGTTTTGGATGTTAATGACATGTCATTGCTTCGAGCCATGATATCAGCACTTTGGGTGCTATTTATGTCTTGATTTGGCTTCGAGCCATGGTATAGGCACTTCATTGGTGTAACAACACGATTTAGACCCTAATTGGAACGGTGGTTTCGGGACCATGAATCCTAGTCAGAAAAATATTTAAAATTTATTTTCTATGTTTATTTTGTGTGAATATATATCTGTGAAATTTTTGTGCTTTAATTTTATCGTTTGAGTGTCCGATTGAATAAGGGACTTAATCGCAAAAAAATAAAAATTGGATAGCTTAAAGTATAAGGGCGAATTGTTAGTGGCTTTTTAAGTGGAAGTATTTATGTTGCAAATAACGCTTTGGGCTTAGTAGAGGCTGAATATACCCTTATTATATATGTTTAAGCTATTAATTTTCAAAGGGTAAAATAGGAAAACATGTATTAAAAATATGTTTGTATATATGTGATATTATATGGTAATTAAAATAAGCTTATCATATTTCTTCTTCTTGCCATAACATAATAAAAAGAAAGAAAAAGAAAAGAAACTAGGGTTTGGCTATTTCTCAACTTGATTCAGGGTAAGTTTTAGCTCGATTTTTGATAATTTTACGTTTTTTAGATCGTTGCTTCGTATACTACTAAACCCAAGCTTGAATTTTTTATTTTGATGAATATTTTGAATTATGCCATTGATGAGAATTTGTGATTTTTGTTGTTTGATGATGAAATATTAAAGATATGTTTGGGTTAACATATTTTGCATTGGAATTTTTGGATAATTTTGAGTAATTAGGACTAAATTGCAAAAATAATAATTTGAGGGACTAAAATGTGAAATAAATGAAACATATGGACTTGTATAGACACTAGGAACATTCGGCCTAACATGGTGAAGTCAAATTTTACATATTTTGTGTTTTGTACAATAGGGACTAAATTGTAAAAGAGTGAAAATGTTAGGGGTAAAATGGTAATTTTCCCATTTATGTGTTTTTGGACTAAATTTAATGAAAGTATGTTTGAATGAGCTTTATTTGAATATGTTTAGATCAAAAACCAAAGAAATCGGATTTGGATCGGGGGAAAACGAAAGTTGTCAACTAGCTATCCCGTTCCGTTTTACATCGTCCGAGGTAAGTTTATAAGCAAATAGACATACTTAATTTTAATTATAAGTAAGTTGTATATGCTGAAATGAAATATGAGAATTTGTATTTACCATAGCAGAATGTATACAAGCTTGGTTACCTTATTTCCGAATCTGTTTCGATCGAGTTACAACGTCTGAAAGCTCTGTATGAACCTTAGGAATAGCTAGGATACATATGTCATGACATAGGATTTTGATTTGTGATGTGCGAGTAAGATCATGGCATCGATATGTGATTCTAATATATGTGTGCGAGTAAGACCCTATCTGGGATAGTGGCATCAATTTGTGAGTACTTGTAAGACCACGTCCGGGATGTTGGCATTGTACGATATGTGTGATTACCCAATGTCCTATCCAATTCCAAATGGTTCATCAAGTAATGGTAAATCATGAAAGGATGTGTAAAATGAGCTAAATGGCCAGGTATGAGTTAGTTTGTTAGCTACTAATAATAAGGTAAATATGTACTTGATAGTTGTTACAAAAATGTGTGATGCAATATGATAAGTGTATTCGGCTTTTGAATAAATGGTATGAAAATTATGGAATTGATCTATGGTTATATATATATATGTGACCTTGTATATTTGGCCATTTAAGCCATATATGTAAAAGATGTCATATTATGATACTTGAGCTTGTGTTTACGAGTGTGTGTATATTTGTTTCTCTAAAAACATATTAGCTTGAAGGTTGAGTAATAATTTATAAAATTTAACCATATGAGTATTCCACTAAGGTGATAGTGAGTATAAAAAGATATTGTATATGAAATTTATAAGTTTAAGATTAAATGTGGTATTAGTAATGTAAATTGGTTTAGTTTAAATTAAATGAGTTAAGCACATTATTGGGTTGTTATTTGCTTATGACTTACTAAGCTATGATAGCTTGTTGTGTGTGTATATGTTATCCTTTGTTTTATAGATTTTGGGGTCAAGTTACGAGCTTGGGGATCATCATCAAAGTCTATCACACTATCGACTGCCTTCGGTATTTTATGAGTTGAATTTTTGAACTTATGGCATGTATAGGCTAAATTATAGTTTGAAATGTTGGAATTTGGCTTTTGTATAATGTTAGCCATGCGAAAATGGCTTAAATTCCATGTTTGATTCTGATTATGTTTGCTTATGATTCGTGTTTATCTTGACTATGGTATTTTATGCTATGGATGAATGATAAAATTGTGGTATGAGCTTTGATGTACATTGAAGTTGATTAATGATTAGGATGAGGTACTAGCCATGATATATACATACATGTTCATAGGTATGCTTGATTGTCTTAGAAATGGTCCTTACTAAGGTAAGGTAAGTTTGAGATTTCGGTTGATATGCTCAACTAAAGTATTCATATGTACTTAGTAATAATCCTTTATAAGTTTATGGTTGGATAATTCGGCAATGTAATAGAGTAAAAATGGACAAAGTTCGTGAGTTTCTTATGATTTGGAAATTCTGTGTATTTCTATAATAGATTAGATGATACATTGGTTGGGATAATGTGCATATATGTGTTTTGGATTGGTAATAATAAATGTTATATGAATGTGAATATTCAACTAGAGTATGTTCAACAATGTCAAAGATGCAAGTGGTTAATGATTATATGTTTGTCTTGTTAAAGCCATTGGATATAAATGATGTATAAATCTTCTTGGATTATGATTAATGATGTGATAGAATATCTGGAATTGTTAATTATTAAAGCATATGTATATTACATGTTTAAGTGCGGCTATTAAATTTGAAATATGACCATTTAAATGGTTAATCTAATTCATTTAGTTTATTTGCTTAAGTTAGATGAGGCCAATAATGGTGATATTATTTGGATGATAGTTCGGTTAAAGAAGATAATAAATAAATGTGTACTTTGAAAGACTTGGATTTTGACATTGATTTAAAAATATGTTATAAAGTTTATGTAACGCCCTGATTTTCGGAATTTTTCAGGTTTCTATGATTTTTGGTGAATTTTAAAATTTTGGTGTTCTGGATTCTAGAATTACGTTTAAATGTGTTAGTGGGCCTTTAGAAGGCCCAAGCCTAAGTTAAAACCCGGTAAAATATCAAGTTTGGATTTTAAGTGAATAGGAGACTTAGTTAAGTGGGCTTTTAAGTAAAACTTCATAAATTATGATACAAGAAGAGCTTTGGCAAAGTGTAACGCCCTGATTTTTGGGATTTTTCGGGTTTCTGTGATTTTTGGTGAATTTTTAAAATTTTGGTGTTCTGAATATTGGAATTGAGATTAAAGGAAAGGCCCAAGCCTAAGTTAAAACCCGATAAAATATCAAGTTTGGATTTTAAGTGAATAGGAGACTTGGTTAAGTGGGCTTATAAGAAAAACTTCGTAAATTATGATACAAGAAAAGCTTTGGCAAAGTGGCAAGGTGGCGCCACTAAGTTCCTAAAAAAGTGGCACCTGGGAAGGAATTAAAGGTCCAGGGTTCAAGTTGCAAAGTAAGCGTATTGTTACTTTTTAGTTTTTAGGCATGTGCCGGGCATGTGATCACTTAAATGAATTTCAGCAAGGGCCTTAGGGAGGTTAGGCCGATTGTTTTAGTTGATATTAGGGTTAGGTTCTTTTCTTTTTTCTGTCTTAGAGAATTAGGGTTAGCCACCTAAAAGCTTTCACTTTCATTCATCTTTTTCTAAGTTTTCACAAAAGCCGAAAACGCAAATTCCTTCTCCTTTGTGCCGATTTCTTCTTCCTCTCATTCTCCTCTATTCTTTTCTTTTCCTTTTTGCTTTCTCTTCTAGCTGAAACCTTCTTATCACCTTGTTCATCTTCTCTTTCACTTTTATTCTTTTAAAAACCCCCATAGCCGATTGCCATAAAAGCTGAAATCCCGAAAGCTACCTTTTGTTGCTGATTTCTTTAAACCAAATTTCCCCTATTTTCTTCATCTGTGGTGGCAGATTCTCTCACCCTTGGAACCCTTAAAACCTATCGGCAACACTACCTCTAAACCACAACATGAAATCATCATCTTCTTTATCACTCAAAAGTTGAAACCACCATAGATTTAGGAGCTTGTAGCCGAAACTTCAGATCTCCTGGATTCGAGTTCTACTATCATTTAAGGGCTAGATCTACATTAGATCTGAGTAGAAACAGAAGGGAAATCAGTGGTAAGTGCTCATTAACCCAGATCTGTAAGTTATTTTACAATTTAGAAACAGCCGAAGTCCCTAAAATCTAGAGAGGCTGTCGATTTGGGGCATAGCGCCCTAAGGTTCATTAACCAATGATTTCTATTGGTGATTAGTGTATAATAGAGGTAATTGATCGAAGGCTCGTATCTTTGGAACAACTAGACTTAGATCTAGTCATCGGTTTTCGGCAAAGGTAAGATTTTGAAGGCTTTAAGGGCATTGGCCGAATATGGGTAAGTGAATATTGGGATTGTTTGTGGTAGATTTGAAATCTAAGAATTGTGGCAATCGATTGTAGGACATCGTGGGGGATCTCAGTAGCAGTCGTCGCGAAATAGGTGTGTATCGAACACCCTCTCTAGTTCAATTCAGCAAAAGCCAAAATGCCAAAAATCTGGCATTTCGTGGGCTTGTGAGTGTGCGAGTGTTCACAAGACGTTTAGAAAATGTTAGATCTGAAATTGCAAAGTGGTAAGTTAGTCGTGTGTGAAATTTCATGCACTTCGGTAATTGGACCTCGATGGGCTGAAAATGGGCCCAATGGGCTTACGGGCCCATATGGGTGAAAATAGGTAAACAATGTGTACTGATAGACTGTAAGTTCAAAATCGTTTAAACTGATAAATTGATCATAAAATTTGAACTAAATGGGCTTATTTGCTAATAGACACTGTAGGGCCTATTAGGGGTTTAGGGCCCAAATGCTAAAACTGATAAACTAAGTTAAATAGACTTTTGCAAAGACGAATGGATTGTTAGTGATTGTAATATGCATGAAAACCTGAAAAACTAATAGAATTATTGAAATACCCTTAGAGGTTGAAAATTACTATTTTACCCTTAGGAGCGAAATGACTGTTATACCCCTAGGGCTAAGTTTGAGCAAAAAGCATGATTATACTATTATTGTTTTCTGCATGCCATGTCATTATTATCTGTTGCATGGGACTGGGATCTTGATGGAGGAAGTACTGAAAGTGGCTTGTCCACGTACTGGAGGCTTTGCCTCAATTTACTGTTATCTGAGCAGTCATGCTGCGACTATGGAATGTAGGGCTGGGTGGGTTGAGTTATTCCCCACATGGTGTGTACGGCTGGTACGGGTGGAGTGTAGCGGTTAGATTTAGGCTGGGTTGGGCTCGCATACATGATTATATCTGTTCTGTTTTGAAATGGGCCTATGGGCTGTATTGTTATCTAAAAAGGGCTAAGGCCCAGTTTACTGAATCTGGATAGGGCTTCAGCCCAGTTAACACTGTGTCTGGCTAGGGCTTAGGCTCAGTGGGCTTGAGTTGATTTGGGCTCTGGATGGACTTTCCTTACACATTGAGTTTTCCAAACTCACCCCCTTTCTTTCTATCTATGCAGGTGATCTCTAGTTGGTGGACTTGGAGTTGGGAGGGATTCAGAGTGGCCACAAAGATTAAATTTTTGGATTTTCAATTATTTTATTTCATAATTTATTTAGATTATTTTTATTTGGGTTTCTTGGTTGTAATAAGGCCGCTCTATTTATTTTATTTTGGGTTTTTAATTCTTTACATATTTTATTTGTTTTAGCTTAAGAATAACATTGTTTAAATTGTTTTTGAAATCGGATTGACTTGTTTTCAAAATAACACGATAAACGAACGTTTTCCAAACCAAATGCACTTTCCAAAGGAGTATCAAAAGTCACGTTTTTAAATAAACCGTTCACGATCTGTAGTAATTAGGACATTTATTAAGCAAATCGGGAATTTTTCCTAAAATAACAACCACGGTTTTGGCAAAGCTCACCCAAATCTTAGTAACTAGGTAACATGGTTAGATGTAGGTGATGTGACACACCAGATTTGGCCATAATGTCTGTGTCGGGTTTGGGGTGTTACATTTAGTGGTATTAGAGCCCGGTTGCAACAACTCGGCTATGGATCGGGTCTGAAAAGATTTTCAAATTTTTTAAAAAAAACTTAGGCCCAAGAAGAGTATTTCTGGGAATTGGTCGTTAGAAAATTTAGGAAAAACTCTTTCAAGCTAGTTTTCTTCAAAATATACATGTTTTGGATTTTGAAAATTCTGAGTTCTCTGAAATCTGACAACTGAAGAAGTGGCACACTGAATCCCCGGCACCAAGTCTGTAAGTATTCCTGCTTTATATATTGTACTGTACTGAAACAAAACTGTAGATAGAACTAAGACCCTGCTATGATACTGTAGATAGGGTAGAACTGAAAACTGTAGAGACTGAGACAGTAGGGAAACTAAACCCTAGAAAAACTGAGACTGTAACTAGGCAACGTATTCGTGAAAACAACACTGAAACTTTATTTTTTACATAAGACATTTGTAATAAATAACTGAAACATTAACCTACTATCATAAAATTCTAAATCAGATAAGTCGATATGAGTACGAGAGCTGCTCATGGACGAGGCCGAGGCCGTGGCCGAGGCAGTGCGCAAGTTGGGTCTTCATCCTAGGAGCATATGCCAGCTGGTGGGGCACGACCACCACCGGTAGCTAAAAATGGGCCACACAATCGGGCCGCAGGGGACGACACTCTGTCCCAGGCTATGCTGAGGGTTCTGAAAGGGTGGCTGGAGCTAATGTCAAGCATATAAATAGAGGGTCCATTTCAGAGCGACTTCGGGCTAACAAAGCGAAGGTTTTTAGGGGCATATCTGGTGTAGCCCCGAGTGTAGCTGAGTATTGGCTAGAAGCTACGGAAAGGATTATGGACGACCTGACTGCTCGGTGGAGCAAAAGCTGAAGGGAGCAGTGTCTCTGCTGCGAGACGAAGCATACCAATGGTGGATTACTGTAAAAGAGAGTACCCCAGCTGAGCGGGTAACCTGGGAATTGTTTAAGACGATTTTCAAGGGAAAATACGTCGGAACCAGCTATGTGGATGCACGTAGGAAGGAATTTCTGAACCTGACCCAGGGCAGTAGGTCAGTTGCTGAGTATGAGGCAGAGTTTCTGAGGTTGAGCCGATATGCCAGCAGAATTGTTGCTACGGAGTACGAGCACAGTGTTCGCTTTGAGGATGGCCTCAAGGATGAACTAAGGGTGCTGATAGCTCCGCAAAGAGAGCGCGATTTTACTGCATTGGTATAGAAGGCTAAGATAGCCGAGGAGGTGAAGCAAGCTGAACGAAAGAACCGTGATAGGGATCGAAACTAATTCAGGAGAGATACTGGACTAGCTAGTGCTGCAAACCGAAACGTCAAGAGAGCTAGGGTGGAAGAACCAGTTCGAGCAGTTTCGGTGAACACAGTTAGACCCCAGGCTTGCGAAGACTGTGGTAGAGTGCATCTGGGGGAGTGCTAGAAACATACTAGGGCATGTCTTTGTTGTGGGTCAAAGGAACATAGGATCAAGGATTGCCCTCGGAGGCCAGCTCAGGCTCCAGTTGCTAAACAATGGGCTATGCAACCAGTGCGAGGTGGACCGCCGTCGCTGAAAGGGCGTGGACAAGGTCGAGGTGGCAATGGCCATGGACATGGAGCACCTGGCAGAGGTGCTGGTAATGCTGAGGCTCGTCAACCAGCTTTGGTTTATGCTGCTAGTCACCGAGAGGAGGGTGATGCACCTGTCGTCATAAGCGGTACGTTTTTGATCTCTAGCGTGCCCTATACTGCTCTGATAGATGTGGGATCAACCCATTCATATGTTGCATGTGACATTTCAGGGACGTTGGGTGTGCACTCTGAGGAAATTGTAAGTGGGGTAACTGTGATAAGTCCTATAGGTCACTCGGTTAGGGTAAATAAATTCTTTAGGGAGGTGCCTTTAGAGACTCAATGTAGGATTTTCTGTGGAGACTTGATGGAGTTACCATTCGGAGAGCTCGATCTGATCTTAGGAATGGATTGGTTAGCCAAGCATAAGGCAACTTTGGATTGTGCGGCTAAGAGGATGGTGTTAAGGACTGACGATGATGAGGAGGTAATGGTTATTGGAGAACGAAGGGACTACTTGTCCAATATGGTATCAACTTTAAGGGTTGAGAAACTGATTCACAAAAGATGTGAGGCATACTTGGCTTTCATAAGTCAAACTAAAATTGAGGATGTGACTGTGGAGACAGTCAGAATTGTTAATGAATTCCAAGATGTATTTCCTGAGGAGCTTCCTAGATTACCTCCAAACCGAGAAGTTGAGTTTGGGATTGATTTGCTACCTGGAATGGCTCCAGTGTCCATCGCGCCATATAGGATGGCATCGAAGGAGTTAGTAGAACTGAAACTCAAATCCAAGAGTTGTTGGATAGCGGCTTTATTAGGCCAAGTGTGTCTCCGTGAGGAGCACCAGTGCTGTTTGTGAAGAAGAAGGATGGGACGATGAGTATGTGCATCGATTATCGCCAGTTGAACAAACTGACGATAAAGAACATGCATCGATTATCGCCAGTTGAACAAACTGACGATAAAGAACAAGTATCCTCTACCTAGAATTAATAATCTGTTTGATCAGCTCAAAGGAGCTTCGGTATTTTCCAAGATCAATCTTCGATATGGATACCATCAATTAAGAGTAAAGGAGGTGGATATTCATAAGACAACATTTAGAACTTGATATGGTCATTACGAGTTTCTAGTTATGCCATTTGGGTTGACGAATGCACCTGCAGCTTTTATGGATTCGATGAATCGAGTGTTCTAGCCTTACTTAGACCAATTTGTGGCCGTCTTTATCGATGATATTCTGGTATATTCAAAAACTGATGAGAAGCATAATGAGTATCTCCGTATTGTGCTGTAAGTGCTGAGAGAGAAGTAACTCTACGTGAAGTTCAGTAAGGGTGAATTTTAGTTGCGAGAAGTGACTTTTCTAGGGCATGTTGTTTCTGCTGAAGGAATTAGAGTAGATCCACGGAAAATTGAGGCAGTTCTGGAATGGAAGCCACTGAGGTCAGTATCAAAAATCCAGAGTTTTCTGGGTCTGGCAGGCTATTATAGAAGATTCGTAGAGGGATTTTCTCAGATTGCTGCACTGTTGACAAAACTGTTAAGGAAATGAGTAGCGTTTGTTTGGACTGAGAAACAACAAGAGGCTTTTGATAAGCTGAAAAGGGTTTTGACTGAGACGCCAGTATTGGTTCAACCAGAGACTAGGAAGGACTTCACTGTGTACAGCGATGCGTCGCATATAGGATTAGGATGCGCACTGATGCAATAAGGTAAGGTAGTCGCTTATGCTTCGCGACAGCTGAAGCCTCATGAAGCAAATTACCCTACGCATGATCTCGAATTGGCAGCAGTGATTTTCGTATTGAAAATTTAGAGACACTATTTGTATGGAGAAAGGTGTATTATCTACACAAATCATAAAAGTCTAAAGTATCTATTAACTCAGAAAGAGTTAAACCTTAGGCAACGACGATGGATAGAGTTGCTCAAGGATTACGACTGTTCGATTGAGTACCACCTAGGCAAGGTGAATGTGGTGGCTGATGCGCTAAGTCGAAGGGTTGTAGCTGAGTTAAGAGTGATGTTTGCTCGCTTGAGTCTTTATGACAATGGAAGTTTGTTGGCGGAGTTGCAAGTGGGACTTACTTGGACTGAACGGATTAATGAGAAACAGTTGAGAGATGAATCATTGGTTCCTCGATTTTAGCAAGCTGAGAGTGAGGAGAATTCAGATTTTGGACTGAATACTGAAGGAGTTCTTTGTTTTCATAGAAGCGTTCGTATTCCGAAGGACTCTAAATTGAGGCAGTCGATTCTAAAAGAGGCTCATGGTGGACCTTGTGCCATGCATCCTAGAGGGAATAAGTTATATAGAGATTTGCGAGAGGTGTACTGGTGGCTTGGTTTAAAGAGAGAGGTGACTGAATTTGTTGGGAGATGTCTGATGTGCCAACAAGTTAAGACTGAGCACCAACTGCCTTCTGGGTTGCTTCAACCGGTGAAAATTCCACTCTGAAAGTGGGAGAAAGTAACTATGGATTTCTTGAGTAGGCTACCTTTGACACCCTCTAAGAAAGATTCTGTGTGGGTGATTGTGGATAGGTTAACAAAATCTGCCCATTTCATACATGTCCATACTGATTACTCACTTCGAAAGTTGGCTAAGTTGTATGTGGCAGAGATAGGGCGACTGCATAGGGTGCCAGTTTCGATTATTTCTGATCGAGACCCTAGGTTCACATATCGATTCATAAGGCGTTGGGTACACGATTGGACTTCAGCACTACTTTATACCCCCAGACAGATGGATAGTTGGAAAGGGTTATCCAGGTTCTGGAGGATATGTTAAGAGGTTGTGTCATCAACTTCCGTGGTAGTCGGGAGTACTACTTACCATTGGCAGAATTTGCGTACAACAACAGTTATCAAGCGAGTATTCAGATGGCTCCATATGAGGCACTGTATGGACGAAGGTGTTGTTCACCTACGTGTTGGACAGAGTTGGGAGAGCGACAAGTTCTTGGACCGGAATTAATGGCGGATACTGAAAGTAAGGTGAAGTTGATAAGAGATCGGTTAAAGGAGGCATCTGATAGGCAGAAGTCTTATACAGATCTAAAGCGTAAAGAGATTGAATTCGCAGTTGGAGATATGGTTTTCTTGAAGGTTTCACCTTGGAAGAAGATCTTGAGGTTTGACAGGGAAGGCAAACTAAGTCCGCGGTTTATAGGGCCTTATTGTGTTCTTAAGCGAGTAGGGCCAGTAGCATATCAGTTAGAGTTGCCACCAGAGTTGGACCGTATCCATGATGTTTTCCATGTGTCCATGCTGCGTTGATATTGATCAGATCCATCACACATTATACTAGTGGAAGAGATTGAAGTTAAGACTGATTTGACCTTTGAGGAGGAACCTGTGCAAATTCTAGACTGAGAGGTTAAAGTTTTAAGAAGGAAGTCAGTTCCATTAGTAAAAGTACTGTGGCCCAATCATGGAAAGGAAGAGGCTACTTGGGAGCCAAAAGAGACTATCCGTTAACAATACCCTCAATTATTTGGATCAGGTAAATTTCGAGGCCGAAATTTCTTTTAGGGTGTAGAGTTATAACGCCCTGATTTTCGGGATTTTTCGGGTTTCTGTGATTTTTGGTGAATTTTAAAATTTTGGTGTTCTGGATTCTAGAATTGTGTTTAAATGTGTTAGTGGGCCTTTAGAAGGTCCAAGCCTAAGTTAAAACCTGGTAAAATATCAAGTTTGGATTTTAACTGAATAGGAGACTTGGTTAAGTGGGCTTTTAAGAAAAACTTTGTAAATTATGATACAAAAAGAGCTTTGAAAAAGTGGCAAGGTGGGGCCACTAAGTTCCTAAAAAAGTGGCGCCTGGGAAGGAATTAAAGGTCCAGGGTTCAAGTTGCAAGGTAAGGGTATTGTTACTTTTTAATTTTTAGGCATGTGCCGGGCATGTGATTACTTAAATGAATTTCGGCAAGGGCCTTAGAAAGGTTGGGCCGATTGTTTTAGTTGATATTAGGGTTAGGTTCTTTTCTTTTTCTGTCTTGGAGAATTAGGGTTAGCCACCTAAAAGCTTTCACTTTCATTTATCCTTTCCTAAGTTTTCACAAAAGCCGAAAACGCAGATTCCTTCTCCTATGTGTCGATTTCTTCTTCCTCTTCTTCTCCTCCATTGTTTTCTTTTCCTTTTTGCTTCCTACCTTAGCCGAACACCCCTATTACTCAAATCCATCTTCTCTTTCAATTCCATCCTCCCTAAAACCACCATAGCTAATTGCCATAAAAGCCGAAATCCTAAAAACTTACTTCTTGTGCCGATTTCTCCAAGCCAATACCCTCTTTTCTTTTCATTCCTTTTGACCAATTTTCATCTTCTTTAAACCCTTAGTATCTGTCGGCAACACTACTCCAAAGTTATAGCCTCAAATCATCATCTTCTTCATCACTTAAAAAGCCGAAAAGACCATAAACTCAAGAGCTTATAGCCAAATTCATAGATCTTTAGGAATCCGTCTTTACTAGTGTTTAAAGGCTAAATTTGCATCAGATCTGAGTAGAAACAGAAGGGGAACTGTGGTAAGTACTTGATATTCAAGATCTATGTGTTATTTTACGATTTAGAAAAAGCTAAAGTCATTAAAATTTAGGGAGGCTATCGATTGGGGCTTAGGACCCTAAGGGGTTGTAATAATCAGTTTCTTTTTGGTGTTAGTGTGATTCTGAGACTACTGACAAGGGCTTGGATCTTTGGAACAACTAGATCTAGATCTAGTCATTGATTTTCGGCAAAGGTAAGATTTTGAGGGCCTAGGTGTTAATGGCCGAATATGGTAATTGACTATTGAGATTGGTTATTGTAGTTTTGCCATCTAAAGGTTGTGGTAACCGATTGTAGGATATCGTGGGGATCTTACTAGCTGTCGTCGCGAATCAGGTGTGTATCAAACACCCTCTCATAGTTTAATTTGGCAAAAGCCAAAATGCCGAAATTTTGGCATTTCGTGGGCTTGTGAGTGTGCAAATGCTCACAAAAGCTAGTCTCGTGTGGAATTTCGTATACGTCGTTAATTGGGCCTCGATGGGCTACAAATGGGCCCAATGGGCTTATGTGCCCATATGGGTGAAAACAGGTAATTGAGGTGTACTGATAGATTGTAGGTTCCAAAACTGCCTAGACTGATAAATTGATATTAAAATCTGGACTAAAGAGGCTTAAATAGCTAGTAGACACTATAGGGCCCATTAGGGGTTTTAAGGCCCAATAGCTAAAATTGTTAAAACCCATTAATTAAACTGCTGAGATGAAAATTGGGTTAATAATGACTGAAATCTGTATAAAACCCTAGGAAACTGATTGAATTACTGAAATACCCTTATAGGTGGAAAATTACTATTTTACCCCTACGAGCAAAATGACTATTATACCCTTAGGGCTAAGTGTGACAAAAAATACATGTTTTACTATTACTGTTTACTACATGTCATGTCATTATTATCTGTTGCACGGGACTGGGATATTGATGGAGGAGGTACTGAAAGTGGCTTGACAATGTACTGGAGGCTTTGCCTCAACTTACTGATATCTGAGCAGCTATGCTGCGACTGTGGAGTGTAGGGCTGGGTGGGTTGAGTTATTCCCTACATGTTGTGTAGGGCTGGTACGGGTGGAGTGTAGCGGTTGGATTTAGGCTACGTTGGGCTTGCATACATGATTATATCTGTTCTATTCTAAAATGGGCCTATGGGCCGTACTGTTATCTGAAAAGGGCTAAGGCCCAGTTTATTGAATCTAGATAGGGCTTCGGCCCAGTTAACACTGTGTCTGGCTAGGGCTTAGGCTCAATGGGCTTGAGCTGATTTGGGCTCTGGATGGGCTTTTCTTACACACTGAGTTTTCAAAACTCACCCCCTTTCTTTCTATCCATGCAAGTGAGCCCTAGTTGGTGGACTCGGAGCTAGGAGGGATTCAGAGTGGCCACGAAGATTAAACTTTTAGATTTTCAACTAGTTGGTGGACTCGGAGCTAGGAGGGATTCAGAGTGGCCACGAAGATTAAACTTTTAGATTTTCAATTATTTTATTTCATAATTTATTTAGATTATTTTTATTTGGGTTTCTCGGTTGTAATAAGGCCGCTCTATTTATTTTATTTTGGGTTTTTAATTCTTTACATATTTAATTTGTTTTAACTTAAGAATAACATTGTTTAAATTGTTTTGAAATCGGATTGACTTATTTTCAGAATAACACGATAAACGAACGTTTTCCAAACCAAATGCACTTTCCAAAAGAGTATCAAAAGTCACTTTTTAAATAAACCCTTCACGATCAGTAGTAATTAGGATATTTATTAAGCAAATCGGGAATTTCTCCTAAAATAACAACCACGGTTTTGGCAAAGCTCACCCTAATCTTAGTAACTAGGTAACATGGTTAGATGTAGGTAATGTGACATGCCAGATTTGGCCATAACGTCTGGGCTGGGTTTGGGGTGTTACAGTTTATATATATGTTTTTGATAAAGCTGAATGCTTTGATTATATGTTTCAAGTACATTTATAAATGCTTATAAATGTCATTTTAATAAGTGCTAGGGTTAAAGTTATTCATGCATAATTTATGGAATGAAATGATTCATGAATATTTGTATGTGTGTTTGAAAGGTATATTTTACATGACTATTAGTCTTCATTATTATTTAAATATTGATTTAAATTATTTGAATAATGTTTTCAATAGACTGTTTTTATAAAGTAAAAATGTGATTATAACATATATTCATTTTCGAATGTTCGGAAGCTATGTCTCGTTAGATAATACCTCGTAACCCCATTCTGGTGATGAATGCGGGCTAAGGGTGTTACAGTTGGAGTTACCTTGATTTGGCTACGGGCCATGGTATAGGTACTCCGGAGATAAGTTACCCTGATTTGGTTTCGGACCATGGTATAGGTACTTATCGTATGAGATCTATGTGTATTTAAATTCTATTCCGAATGGTTCAACGGTTAAGTAAAAGGAGAAATGTGTATGAGGTTGTACGAGATGGTACAGAATTATGTATGAGGTTGTATGAGATGGTACATAAATCTGTATGAGATTTGTACGAGATGGGTACATAAACATGTATGTTCCCGGTACATATGAATCAGGTAAGTACGATGTGTATTTGATGTTCAAGAATGAAAGGTGAATATATATTTTCAATGACGATATGTGTAATATATGACAATGAATAAAATGAATGAATATAAATGAGTGATGGGTTATTTATGCTCATTATATAAAATTGGAGTCCGGCCCTATGTTCGGACATGTAAATATTGAATTATGAAATATGATTTATTGTGATATGCTAATTGGGTTTGCATATATGAAAAATGGCTAATGAAGCATGGTTTATATGTTTTATGATAAATATGATAAGAGAAGTTAATTAATGTGGCTATATGAATTTACGAGTCTGATGAATATATTTATATGTGTTAAGAATTGGCAAAATTTAGCCTAGTTATATTAAATTTTGTTATTTGCTTATGGCTTACTAAGCTTTCAAAGCTTACTCTTTGTTTTTTTCCTATGTTTATAGGTTTTCAGAAATTTGCTCGAGTTGGAAGTCGGTGGAGGCCTCATTACACTATCTGGTTATTGCTTCGGGAAATAAATGCTTGAAAATTTGGTTTTGTGGCATGTATAGGCTAGAGGTATTTTAATACATTTTGAGTTGTATATATGTTATGCCAAGTGGTTTGGCTAATTAATAGGTTGTGATTATGCTTGGATTTGGTATGTGTTTATGATGAATTTGATATGTTATATTGTGCATATATGGCCTATTTGGAAATGGTCATTTTGGTATGAAACAAGTAGTGATTTTGGTAAGATTTGGATAGGAATTGAAATGAATATTGAATGAGTTATGGAACATGGATTTAGTTGTTAAAATGGTTTGTGATTTGGCATGAATTGAATTAGAAAATGAGCATGAATTGGTTGATAATGAATTAATCATAATGATGTATGTTTTGGGCATGAAATTGGCTGATTTTGAGTTGTAAATGTAGCAATTTTGAGGCTTGTAGGTACAAGGCAATATGGGGTGTGCAAATGGGGTGTGCAAATGGCTTAAACCAAGCCTACTTCATGGCACACGATCTAAGCACACGGGCATGTGTCTCAATCGTGTGACCCTTATTTTCTAGGTAATTAAATTAGGATGGCACATGGGCTAGACACACGGGTGTGTCTGGTGACCATGTGATCAAGTCAGTGTTGTACGCCTGCTAAAGTGATACTAGAGGCACGGCCGTGTGAGGCACTAAGCCTAGCCACACGGGTGTGTGCCCTGTTTTAAAAGAAAAATTTTCTAAGTTCCATCAAAGTTTCAAATGTTACTGGTTTAATTCTGAACTCTTTTCAATGTATGTTTAAGGTCTCGTAGAACTTCTAAAGGTACTTTATGAATGTGAATTGATTAAATTTGATGATGAACAATATTTGTATGTAATGTGATTGTACTGTGATGTGTAGGGATTGGTAATACCTCGTAACCCAGTTTGGCATTGGATTATGGGTTAAGGGTGTTACATCTATGGTTTTGACCCATGATGAATATGTGTGTATTTTTTTTGTTTAATTGTAGAAAATGCATGTTTATGGTTAGAGAAACGACTTTTACTTAGTGATTTTCAGTGAAAATGCCTAAGGGACTAATTTGTAAAAGTTATAAAATATGTTATAAAGTGTGATTTAATGAAAAATGTGGGCTTCTATAAGTATAAAAGAGGTTCAGCTAGGCTTGGGAATTGAAGAAATTTAGTACATTTCATTTTACGAGCCTAGGAACTAAATTGTAAAAATGTGAAACTTTGATGGCAAAAATGTAATTTTTGCCATAATGTATTTTGGGCTGTTCTAAATAGTATAATGATTAAATAACTTAAATATGGTGTTATAGATTGAGAAAAAAATGAGGTCCGAATTAGAACGGGGGGAAAACAAAGTTTCAGATTTGTTGACCTAAATCGTCATACAAGAGACGAGGTAAGTTCATATGTTAATAAATGTTATTGGATTACGTTAATTATGCATTATCATCATATATAATTGATTAAATTGTAGAATTTAAATTAAATGCTCAAGACTAGTAAAAATGCAGAATCTATCGAAATTGTCTCATAACGAAAGATGAATTGATGGAAATGACCATGGTTGGACCATGGCAATATATGATTTTGTATAAGACCATAGCTGGGCTATGGTATCGATATGTGATTCCGTGTAAGACCATATCTGGGATATGGCATCGATATATGGTATGAGATTTCGTGTAAGACCATGTCCGGGACATGGCGTTGATATGAGATTTCGTGTAAGGCCATAGCTGGGCTATGGCATCGACATGTGATTACATGCAAGACCATATCTGGGATATGGCATTGTACTATGCATATGTGATCCGGGTGCTGGTCTTATATGTCTTACCAGTGGCTGGGTACTCCAGCGTGTGTTGCTGATGACCGACAGCTTGTGTGAGCAGTACTGGGTAGTTACGTCTTGACTGTCAGCTTGTGTGGGCAGACCCGTGGATAGCTCGACAGTGAGCCTACATGTGTTATGAGATATGCGGTAGCTTAGCTACCTATGTGACACTTATGTGCATGAATTCTAAATATCTGTTAATATTCCAAATGTTCAACGGACAAAGTCGAGACGAGAATGTAAGTGAAACTGAATTAAGTAAACTAGGTATGTATCAAATCTATGCAAAAATCAAAGGAAAGTAAAGTGGTGAGCTTATAGCATATCATGTATGTAAAATGAGAAAAAGATTTGTGTATGAGTATGTTTCATGCCACAATGTGTTTATTTGGCAATATTGAATTGTGATTTGAAGGATATATGAGATATGAGTCATATTGGCTTCAATTTTATGTAAGTATGGCACATTGTGTGCAAAGTACCATTATATGATGAGATTTTACATGGTTTATCTTGGCCAAAGTATTTGTGATGGATATTAGATTGAATGAAATTATATTAATGTTTGATTATGTAACACCCCTTACCCGTATTCAACACCGGAATAGGGTACAAGGCATTACCGGAACACATACACTTGTAAACGTATTAAACCGAGTCATAAAATTTCATCCAAATTAAATATTTTCAAATTTTTATCTTTGAGTCCCTAAATAGGGCATACGAGTCCCAATACATACTTTGGAAGTGGTCCAGGACTAAACCGAGAACTTTTGAAAGCACAGAAAAATTTCTTAAAAAAAAATAAAACAAGGCCATATGCCCTGGGCACATGGTCATGTGGCTGCCTGTGTGGCCACAGGTAAGGCTATTTACCAAGCCCTTTGCCACCCCAAAACACCAATACACTTATACAAATTTATCATCACACAACATGATAATATTAAGCATTCAAACATCTACACTAAGACATCCACATACCATTTACAAACAACATTCATCATGCATAATCACACACACACTTAACCATTCACATCATGCAACTTACACAGCCAATCACATTTACTCATCCAACACAAGCAGGCCTACACATCCTTGAAATGCAGCATCATAGACTTATAACATAACAATTATTAGCCACATTAAACGGCCTTATACAACAATAACCTTCAAATAGCATAGGCCAACATTCTAGGCAAACTCATAATAACATATACACACATAATCAAGTTCCTATACATGCCATAGACTTAAAGATACTTGAAATCATTGATACAATACCAATAAATAACTTGTCAGTGTGATAGAATCTCCGACGACCTCCAACTCAAGCTAACATCTGTGACACTATAGGAAAAAGGAAAGGAAGGGGGTAAGCACTATAGCTTAGAAAGTAGGTATGTAAATAACAAGTAATTTGTTAACTTGCTTTTATAAAACTTCACAATATGTTCTCAAGATAATACAATCATAATTGCACATAGTTCCACTATTTACTCATGTTCATCTCAAGCTATCTACTCAAGTCATAGTCACTAAATTATTTATATCATAAGTTACGAAAATACAAATTAAGATCCACAAATTTTCCACTAGACTCACATATATTCTTATCATAAAGTTTTCAAAATTTTTTGTTTAGCCAATAAGTACAGTTAATTCTTTAAAATTTCCTCTATTCTGTTGTCTGATAGTTTGATCTTTCTGCACTAAAAATTAATATCTTCTCAAACAGAATTCGGATGATGTTCCCATTTATTTTTCTTGAAAATAGACTCATTAAGAATTTTAAACATAGAAATTCTAATTCATAATTATTTTTGTACAATTTTTAATAATTTTCCAAAGTCAAAACAGGGGATTCCAAAATCATTCTAACCCTATCTCACTAAAATTCAAATATCTCATAATATGAAATTATTTTTCTTACACCATTTCTTTTATATGGAAATAGATGGAATAAGCTTTTATTTCATATCTTATTCAACCTCTAATTCGGTCTCCATCATTTTTTGTGATTTTTCAAAGTCACACAACTACTGCTATCCAAAACTGTTTTATTTCTAAATTTCACTCTTTCATGTTATCTTTATAGTAACTTTCATTGTAATACTTACTCCATATCAACCTTACCAAAGTTTGATCATATATCGAGCACATTGCTTATAAGTTTACACACACATACCTGCACTTATTCATCACATAGTCATATTCATTTACACTTAGTCATTTCCTGTTGAACATATCGGAATAATAACAGATAACTGGTGGCCTGCACATAGTACCACCCTTGTAGCCAAAGCTACCTTCTTCATAAAGTGGCCTTCACATAGTACCACACTTGTAACTAAAGCTATCTTTCTTCACAAAGTGGCCTTCACATAGTACCACACTTTTGATCAAGCTATCTCTTATCAAAGTGGCCTTCACATAGTACCACACTTGAATCACTAATGACATGTCACTTGTATCCTACTTTAATCCTAATGTTCAACCGGGAAATTTCTCACTTTTCGATACTTGTCAATTTCTTTCAATATTCAGTCACATTTCATAAAACATAATAAAATATGACAACGTAAGTAAAAAGTATGCATTATTTACATACAAACTTACCTCGATACCAGAAATGGTGAAAAATGACCTAACCATCAAAAACTTATTTTTCATCGTTCTAGGCTCGAATCTTATTTTTTGTGATCTATAATATCAAATTTACCTCACTTATTAGTCACATTATTCAATGTGACCCAAAAATCATATTATGGCAAAATTACATTTTTGCCCTTAAACTTTCACATATTTACACTTTTTCCCTAAGCCCGAAAAATGATTTTCATTTAATTTTTTTGCATTTTAGGTCTAGCTGAATCATTTTCATAACTATAGCAACCCACGTTTTGCATTTATTCACACATTTACACACATTTTACAACTTTTTAGACACTAGTCCTTTTATGCAATTTCATCGAAAATCACTTAGTAAAAGTCGTTAATTACACACGAAACATTCATATTCTACCATTAGACATCAAAATACAAACATTTGACATATGGATAAATTTTTAAATCTCAACCCTAGCTCAAATAAATGGTAGAAATAGGGAGTTCATGTTAAGAGGATTTCAAAAACGTAAAGAGAATTAAAAACAGGGCAAAGACAGACATACAATGAAGCTTAGAAGCTTGAAAACCCTAGCCATGGCTTCCCCCTTGCTACATTCAGCCACAAAGAAGATGGACAAGGTCTTTTTGGCTTTTATTTTGTCTTTTACTCCATTTAATTACCGAATTACCAAAATGCCCTTCTTACTCTTCTTTAAAATTTTACCCTTCCATGTCCATTTTTGTCCACTATGACATAAAATGGTCTAATTGCTATATAATGACCTCTAATTTAAAAACTTATTCCAATCAAGTACCTTTCTGAACTAGAACACACATTTTTCATCTATTTCAATTTTGTCCTAAATATTAAATTGGATACCCAAGTAATAAAATCTCATAACGAAAATTTCACACAGTTGTTCAATCTTACAATAAACATTAAAACTTAATCAGAATAAATTTTTCCTACTGTGGATTTGTGGTTTTGAAACCAATATTTTGTTTAAGCCTTAAATCGAGTTGTTACAGATTATGTATGCATAAATGCAGACAAATTGATACAAGGTATTTGATCTATACAAACATGGAATTGGATAAGCTTGTGAAACCTTTAGTTAATTACGTGATTGGAATTATGGAATAAAGATGAAATCAAATGAGTTTACACCATAGTAATGAAAATTCTTAATAAGTGCTTACTCAATAACTTGTGTTTATATTCATATGAGCTTACTATGCTTTATAGCTTACTTGTGTTGTTTTTCCTATGCTTTTAGGATTTTGAAGACTCACTTGGGTTGGAAGCTATCGGAGAACTCATCACACTATCCAACTATCATATCGGTACTGAAAGACTTATGAATAGGGTTATATGGCATGTATAGGATAGTTGGTTAGGAAGTGTATAAGTCTTTTTGGTTATTGAAGCCTAAAGGAGTTTGATAGGACTAGCCAAGTGTTTTGGATCATTTTAGCAATGTGTTTAACCTTGAAATGGCTTGTAAAGGTTGGTATATTTGGCCATTTAAGTTGGCTAACCTTGGTTATATTTATGAGCATGTTATAATGCCTTTCTTGGATGTGTAAGTTTGCATGGTTTGAGTGGATAAGTATGTGATGTCCATGTATGATAGATGTAGCATGTGAATGGTGTGTTGATGTCTTGGCTATGGATGTTTGATGGCTTAAGTATGTCAAGTTATGTGTCATTGAATTAGTGCAGGTGTGATTGTGTTTTTGGGTGGCAAATAGCTTGGAAAATAGCCTTAAAGTTGTCCACACTGGTAGACTCATGGGCATGTGTCTAGGCCATGTGTGACACACGGTGTGCCCCATAGGCGTGTGAACAGGCCGTGTGTCCCTTGTACCTTAGTTTTGAGAAATAGAATGCCAAGTATAGAGCACACGGGCAGAGACACGGCATGTGTCTCAGCTGTGGGGACGGCACGGCCTTGGACACAGGCGTGTGCCAAGGGCGTGTGAAGTCTGTACCTATTTTGCGAGAATTTATTTTTTCACACAGCCTAACACACAGGCGTATGGCTTGGCCACGTGGTTTCATTAGTTGATGACATCATAAACAGAGAGTTGCATGGGGTATGGACACGGGCGTGTGTGACTACACAGCCTACCCACACGGGCATTTGTGACCACACAACCTACCCACACGGGCATGTCCCAAGCCACACGAGAGTGTGACCCCTGTTTTAGGTAAAAAAAATTATAAGTATTAATAAACTTTCCAAAGTTCTTGAGTTAGTCTTGAACCACTCCCAAAGTATGTTTTGGGCTTTGTAACCCGTAATAGGGACATTATGAATATGAATGAAAAGTTTTAAATTGGACGCAAATTTTATGACTCAATTTTGTATGTTTACGTGTGTTAAAGTCAGGTAATGCCTCGTACCCTATTCTAACAATGGATACGGGTAGGGGGTGTTACATGATCTTCTTATTACTGATGGAATTGGCCAACTTCTTTATATCCGGCATTTTATGCAACAATAATATCTCATAGTTAAGTTTGTTCCCCTGGTTTCTGCCTTGGTTTTGCCTTTCCTTGTCTTGCTAATCTCTATCGCCTTTATTACCAATGTATCTTTGCCATGAGTCATTCTTTCAATAGAGGTTCATTTATCTGCCCTTATTCTCCAAGATCTCTTCATCATCACGGGGCACCATCCCTTTCTACTGGAATACTAGCATCACAAATGATGGGAAAACCAAAATTCTAGTTTGCCTTTTGGCGCAGTCAGGAACTTCCTATAAAGTATTGTGCCGACATCAATCTTTCTGCCGTTGACAATTGAATGTATTAGGCACATTCCATGAAGGTTGACTATGGTGTTGTAAGTAGAGGGCAATAGCTTTTAGTTGACAAAATGAAACTAGATTTTGCTTTGCAGTGTCAGGAAGCGGCTGCACACCATATAATTCTTTTAATGTGAACCCATCCACGATGTTCCTTTGACACATAAATCCTTCACCAACAGGTCCTTTTTTTATCTATGATATCCTCAATAAACTCAGAATGTTCATCTACATCCACTTTAGTGTTGTACAACTCATTCATTTTCTTAGCATCCCATGAGATTAAGCCTTCTCGAACAAAGGTAAACTCTAACTCATGGTCATAAAGGTTAGCGTAAAACTTACGTACCAATGAAGGAGAACAGCTTCCAGGATGAGTGTAAAAAGTCTCCCGCTTCAGCTTAGAGATGGTTTTGTAGACTTGCTTGCCCAAGTCTTGCTGTTGTGAAAGGAGAATGCCCTATTCTGGATGGAAATGTCACTTCAAAATGTTGTCTTGAACCCGATCCTTATCCTTTTTCGTTAAAAAGATCACCAGCTCCTTTTTCTTCTTTGGCGTGGAGGATTCCAACTTACAAATTACAGTTGGAGGATAAATGTTCTTCAATAGGCTTGGTGGCTTTCTTGACTGATCCTCTCTTTCTTGCTGTATTTTTTTTATTTTGTGGAGTGAAGATGGTTTAAAGTTGTAAAGATACGAACTTGGGGAAGAGAAAGTGAATAAAAATGGCTACTTTGTATGTGTTATAGTCGGCATAGTGAGGGGGTTTATAGCAAGTGAAAGAAGAATGTGGAAAGGTGTGATTTTTTATATGAAGAGACATAAAGCTGGCGGGAATAAATGTGTCCAATGGGAATTACACTCGTTCAGACAACTCAGACGGCTAGGTAACTTCTGATCAAACAGTGGGATCTAAAAATTATGATCTGCCCTTCATTCGTGGTGAGTCATACGTGACAGTACAATAGTACAAACATCGTTGACAATAAATCCCAAGTGCGTCGACAATGATACCTAATTATTATGCAAGAAAAACAATAAAACAAACTTGAGTAGAAACAAAAATAAAATAAAATAACCTAATAATAAATTCCATAAAAATTAAAAATTTTCGACCAAGTTATTGACCTCTGCATGCTTTTGATAAATATTCCCAAAATAATGTTTCCATTGCTAGCCATTCACTTGGAACTCCTTTCTATCATGTAAATCTCTGATTGTGACTGCACCATGAGGAAATACTTCGACAACTTCGAAAGGTCTAGACTAACATGAGCACAATTTACCCGGGTGCAGTTTCAGTCTAGAATTGAATAATAAATCTTATTGACCCGCAATAAATTGTCACTACAAAATAATTCTATCATACCATTGTTTGGTCTTTTCCTTGTAGATTGCAGCATTTTCATCGGCATTTTACCTAATCTCCTTTAGTTTAGTGATATCCAACAACCTTTTCTTTCCAACAGCTTCATAGTCAATGTTCACTTGTTTAATTGCCGACATTACTTTGTGCTCCAACTCAACTGGAAAGTGACATGCTTTCCCAAAAACCAATTTATACGGCGACATCCCTAATGGAGTTTTATATGTTGTTCACAATGCCCATAAAGCATCATCCAGTCTATAAGACCAATTTTTTCTCGAAGGGTTCACAACCTTTTCAAGAATATTTTTGGTTTGTTGATTCGATACTTTGGCTTGTCCGTTAGTTTGCAGATGATAAGTAGTAACCATTCTATGATGAACTCTATTTCTCTTCAGTGCGGCTGGTACTTGGTGGCAATGAAAGTGTGCACCCTAATCACTAATCAATGCCTTTGGTATGCCAAAGTGGGTGAGTATATGCTTGTGAAAAAATTTAATCATTGTCTTTGCATCATCCTTTAGGACTGCAACAGCTTCAACCCACTTGGAGACGTAGTCAACAACTACTAATATATAAAGATTTCCAAATGAATTTGGAAATAGTCCCATAAAATCCATACCCCAAACATCGAACAAGTAAACCTCCATATTTGGCTACTACAAGATTTTTTTTGCTTCGGGATATAGAGCCAGTGCGCTAACACCTATCTCATTGATTCAAAAAATTGTGGGCATCTTTGAATAATGAAGGCCAGTAGAATCCTGGTTGGAGAATCTCAGTAGCAATTTGCATGCCACTGAAATTGTAACACACCTTATCCATATTCGATGTCGGGACGAGGTACGGGGCATTACCGTACTTAACTTACTCAAATGTGTAAAGTCGAACCATAAAATTTCATTTCCATTTAAAAACTTTTCATACATTCTCTTAAAATCCTTATCATGGGCCCTACGAGGCCCAAAACATACATCAGAGTGGTTTGAAACAAATACGAGAACTTTCAGGCACTTAGAATTTTATTTTTTTGCTCAAAACAGGGCCACACGCCCGTGTGAAGTGGGACACGCCCGTGTGGGTAGGCCGTCTGGTCGCACACGCCCATGTCCTTAGCCTGTGTCAAATTTTTTTCATTTTGATCCTACAAAGGTTTCCACATGGCCTGGCACATGCCCGTGCCCCTGGCCTGTGTCATTCATACGGCCTTGACACGCACTTACCTTAGCCCATATGTGAAAACCTAGGTATTCTGTTTATGACGTCAACATGCAATTTAGATAACACAGCCAAGCCACATGCCCGTGTGCTAGGCTATCCCCTCCACACAGTTGAGACACACGCCCATGTCTCTACCTGTGTGTTTACTACTGGGCATTCTGGTTTGCATAATTTAGGTGCAGGGGACACAAAGCCTAATTACATGCCCGTGGGGCTGACCGTGTGTCACACACGGCTTAGATATATGCCAGTGTGCCCACCCATGTGGACAAATATAGGCTATTTTCCAAGCCTTTTGCCATCTTGAAACATAAACAATCACAAGGCCAATTTCAATGACACATAATATGACATTTTTAAGCATCTAATACCCAAAACTTAAGGCATTCACATGCCACAAAATACAACATTAATCATGCATTCATCATCATTCATTTTCCTACTTGAATATGCAATTTCATGCTAGCACAATTGTCATTCACTTTGCATAATTTAAAATTAATCAATATCAGCTCATTTCGAAAGGCCATTACAACTTGACTTATGTAACATCAATAGCCAACACATTTGGCTACCCAAAATGACAAATAACAAAATGTCCAAGTTTTCTATACATGCCATACTCAAAATAATTTGAATCTACTATACCAAAATGGAATGCTTGATAGTGTGACTTTGAGCTCCGACTTTTAACGATCCTTGAGCTAGCTTGGCAAGACTACAAGGAAAAAGGGAAAAGAAAGGGTGTAAGCATAATTGTTTAGTATGTTGCAAGAAATAAAATAGCAACATAAATCATGGAATAAACATCCAAATAAGGTAACATGAAATATCATATAAATTCTTTACACATTAACATGGCTTACTCATGCTCTTTCTTACTGACACACTCATATAATTATGTGTTCATTTTCTCGTAACTTAGTCATATACACCTATATCACTCATCACAAAACTTTGGTCTTTCTTGTTAAATTCATCAACTTGAATACTTTTCCCATTAAATTACTTAGAATACCAAAGGATACCCAAAGTAACATTCTCATTGTAGGATGCCAAAGCCATATCTCAAATATGGTCTTACATGGGATCTCTAGTCGATGCCGAAGCCATATCCCAAATATGGTATTACACGAGATCTCATATCGATGTCGATGCCATGTTCTAAACATGGTCTTACACGAGATCGTAAACTGATGCCGATGCCATGTCTTAGGCATGGTCTTATACGGGATCTCTCTTAGATACCAACGCCATGTCCCAGACATGGTTTACAGGGATCTAAATCTCGTCTCGACTCCAATGCCATGTCCAAAACATTGTCTTATATGGGACCATATGTCGATCCCAATGCCATGTCCCGGACATGGCCTTACATGGGATCTCAATTCCATGCCGATGCCATGTGCCAGACGTGGTCTTAAACGGGACCTACAATTTCTCATGTCATGACTACGGTATCCCTCGTATTCCTTAAAATTTAACCTAGATTTCTCAACTATAACTTCATCTTTTCTTGATAAAAATCATATCAATCAAATTCATGGAAATAACATAAGTTTCATAGAATATCATTACAAAAATTTTTATAATACATAATGCTAGTTTATTGCATACAACTTACCCTGGATCCAAAATATGGGTGAATATTCGATTTAATCCACCACCTTGCTTTTTCCCCAGTTTCGGTCCAGGCTTCGTGTTTCTTGATCTAAAATGACAAATTTCACTTATTTTATATTCACATTGGCTAATTAGCCCATAATTTATAGTTTGGTACAATTTAAAAATTTTCCCTTAAACTTTTACATATTTGCAAAATGGTCCCTAGGTTCATAAAACGTAATGCACTTAATTTCTTGATTACCCAAGCCTAACTGAACCTTTCATGTGCTCATAACAGCCCCTATTTTTCATAAATTTTCACTTTTACTACACATGTTACTACCTTTACAATTTGGTCCCTATTAGGGATTTTCATAAAAAATCACCTAGTAAAAGATGTTTACTACACTTTAAACTTTCATATTCTACCACTAGGCATCAAATTACTTGCATGTCGTGCATGGGTATATTGTTAAACATAAACCCTAGCTCAAATTAGTGGTAGAAATAGCTAAATTAAGCTATGAGGATTTCAAAAATATGAAGAGAATTAAAAACGGGGCTAAATTGCACTTATTAGTGAGCTTGAAAATGAAAGAAACCCTAGCTATGGAGCTTTGGAAATTTTGGCACCCATAGGAAGAAGATGGACACAATTTTGCTTCTTTTTCCCCTTTTATTTCATTAATTGACCAAATGACCAAAATGCCCTTACACCCCTTTCTTTAGAAAATTTTCCTTCCTTGGGCATTTTTGTCCATCATGCTAATAAATGGTCTAATTGCTAAATAAGGACCTCTAATAATTTTTATAATGCCAATTCATCCTTAAAACTTCTAGAAACTCATATTTTGTAACTTTTGCAATTTTGTCTTAACGGACACATTAATCACTATCTCATAAAAATTCTTTCATGGAATTTTCTCACTATCATGAAATCATGTCATAAACTTAAAAATAATCATGAAATATATATTTCTACTTCGGATTGGTGATCTTGAAACCACTATTCTGACTAGGCCTTAATCCGGGCTATTACAATTCTCCCCCTTAGGGATTTTCGTCCCCGACAATCTAACTAGTGAATAGGTTCGGATATTGGTTTCTCATGGTTTCCCCAAGCTCCTATGTTGCCTATTCTACCCCATGTCTTTGCCACAATACTTTCACACGGGCTACACTTTTGTTTCTTAACTGTTTGACTTCTCGAGCTAGAATCTTAACCGGTTCTTCACCATAAGTCATGTCCAATTGAATCTCAATCTTTGTCGGGGTAGTCACATGCGAAGGGTTTGATCGATAGCATCACAACATGGACACATGAAATACATCATGGATCTTTTCTAACTCAGACAGAAAAGTTAGCCGATAAGCTACCGGCCCTATACTCTCGGTGATCTCATAAGGTCCGATAAAACACAGATGTAATTTACCTTTTCAACCAAATCTAAGAACTTTTCTCCACGGAGAAACTTTCAAAAATACTTGATCCGCGACTTGGAACTCAAACTCTTTTCGCTTCAAATCTGCATATGGCTTTTGTCTATTAGAAGCAGCTTTCAAATAGGCTTAAATCACCTTTACTTTCTTCGCTATTTCCTTAACTAAATCAACCCCGTGAATCTAATTTTTTCTTGAGTTCAGTCCAATGCAAAGGTGTTCGGCACTTACACCCATATAATGCCTCATAAGGCACCATTTTCAAACTCAACTAGAAACTGTTTTTGCAGGCAAATTCAACCAAAGGTAGGTACTTTTCCCAACTACCTTGGAATTCCAACACACAACATCTGAGCATATCCTCAAGTACCTGTATTACTCTATCCAACTAACTGTCAGTCTGTGGATGGAAAACGGTACTAAAGTTTAGCTTTGTACCTAAAGCTTCTTATAACTTCTTCCAAAATCGTGACATGAATCTCGAATCTCTATCCAAAATGATGGATAATGGTACTCCGTGTAGTCTCACAATCTCTGAAATATACAAGTCAGCTAACTTATCAAGTGAATAATCTGTACACACTGGCATAAAATGGACTGACTTTGTATGTTTGTCGACCACAACCTAAACTGCATCTTTCTTTTTCAGTGTCATCGAGAAACCCGTCACGAAATCTATGGTAATACGGTCCCATTTCCACTCAGGAACCATGATAGGCTGTAATAAACTGGAGGGTACTTGGTGTTCTTCTTTTACTTGCTAACAAATCAAGTAATTCGATACAAACTCAGACATATCTCGTTTCATGTTTGGCCACTAATACCATTTCTTCAAATCATTGTACATCTTGGTACTACTGGAGTGAATGGGCATACAACTACTATGTGCCTCATGTAGAATTCTCTGAATAAGTTCATCACCCTTTGGTACACAAATTCGACCTCGAAGCCTTACACAACCATCTGAATCGATCTGAAAATCTGAATCACTACCTGATTCACACTGAGCTTTCTTGTCTTGCAATTCTCTATCACTTGACCGTGCTTCACAAATCTCTTGAACAAACATCAGTCTAGCGCTCATTTCTCCTACAACTGAACCATTATCGGTTAAGGACAACCATGTGTTCGTAGCCTTCAAGCCAAATAGAAATTTCTAACTTAGAGCATTGACAACAACATTCGCTTTCCCCAGGTGGTAGTCAATAACCAACTCATAGTCCTTTAATAACTCAAGCCATCTCCATTTCCGTAAGTTCAAATCTTTTTATGTCGTCAAGTACTTAAGACTCTTGTGATCAGTGAACACTCAGCATTGCTCACCGTATAATGGTGCCTCAAAATCTTTAATGCAAACACTATTGCAGCCAACTCTAAGTCATGAGTCAGATAATTCTTTTTATGGGGCTTCAATTGTCTCGAGGCATATGCAATCACCTTGCCTTCTTGCATAAGTATGCAACCCAATCCATTTAATGATACGTCACTGTAAATCACTAACTCCTTCACGGGTTCAGGTTGTACTAGAATAGGAGCATTCAGTCAATAGTGTCTTTAATTTCTCAAAACTCTGTTGGTATTTTTCTGTCCACTCAAACTTAACATCTTTTTGCAATAACTTTGTCACTGGAGTAGAGATCATCGAAAATCCCTTGACAAACCTTCCGTAATAGCCGACCAAACCCAAGAAGTTTCTGATCTCAAATACATTTCTCGGCGGCTTCCATTCAACAATTGTCGATACCTTATTTGAATCAACTCTCATGCCATCACCCGAAATGATGTGGCCCAAAAATCCAACTTCTTTTAGCCAAAATTCACTATTACTAAATTTGGCATAAAGCTGCTTATCTCGTAGAGTTTGCAAAACCGTCCACAAATGCTCGGTATATTCGTCCTCATCACGAGAATAAATCAAGATGTCATCTATAAAGACTACAACGAATTTATCCAAGTATGGCAGAAAGATATGGTTTATTAAATCCATGAATACTGTAGGAGCATTAGTTAAACCGAATGGCATAACAAGACATTCATAACGGCCATACATCGTCTGAAATACAGTCTTCGGCACGTCGAACTCCTTAACTCTTAATTGGTAGTACCTGGATCTCAAGTCTATCTTGGAGAACACTATGGCTCTTTTCAACTGGTCAAATAAATTGTCAATCTTTGGCAAAGGATACTTGTTCTTTATGGTCACCTTGTTAAGTTACCGATAATCTATGCACGACCTCATGGAACCATCTTTCTTTTTCATGAATAATACGGGAGCACCCCACGGAGAATGACTTGGTATTGCAAAACCTTTATTTGTCAATTCTTGTAGCTGAGCCTTCAATTCTTTTAACTCAGTCGGAGCCATTCTGTAAGGAGCAATAGAAATAGGTGTAGTACCGGAAGCTAACTTTATACCAAACTTTACCTTTCTAATTGGAGACAATTCGAGCAACTCCTCCCAGAATACATCTTGATACTCGCAAACTGCTAGCACTGGCTCAATTTTCAACTTTGACTCTTTTGTTGTAATACCTTGATTTTCTGAGATTTTTCAGGATTTTTGTGATTTTGGTGAAATCTTGAAATTTTAGTGATTTGGTTATTAAATTTGCATTTAAGTGTGTTAGTGGGCCTTAAAAGACCCAAGCCTAAGATAAAACTCGGCAAAAATATCAAACTTTGGATTTAAAGTAAATGGGACTTGGTGAAGTGGGCTTTTAATAAAAAGTTAGTAAAAGAAGACTCAAGTAAGCCCTTGGTAAAGTGGCAATGTGGCACCACTTAAATGCCTAAAAAAATGGCGTGTGGATGGAGTGCTAGGGCCAAGGTTCTAGTTGCATGGTAAACAGTTTAGTGTTTTTATTTTTCTGCATGTGCTGGGCATGTGGTGGAACTCAAGTAGAACTCTGCTGAAGAAAGTTTGAGTTGTCCGTGAGATTAGATTAGATCTTCAAAGCCGAATCTATCAATCTTTTCCTCTCATTTTCTTTTCTCATCTTCTTCTTCATCTTCTTTTGTTTTCCAATCATAAAACGTCCCCCATTCAACCTCATTGGCCAAATACTCATAAAAGCCGAAATCCTGAAAGACATTAGTATTGAGCCGATTTCTCCTTGACTGAAAACGCTTACTCTTTTCTTCCCTTTTAGCCGAATTTCATACCTTCAAAACCCCTAACCTCTGTCAACATCACCATTTCAAATCCATAACTTCAAACCATCTTCTTCTTCATCACATCAAAAGCCAAAATCACCATATTCATAGGGACTTGGTAGCTGAATCCTTTGATCTCTTGGATTCATTCTCTACCAATATTTAGAGGCTAGATCTGTATCGGATCTGAGTTAGAATCGGGATTGGAATTGTTCTGGTTAAGAGAACCTTTGGTAAGTGCTTTAAATCTCTGATTCTATTCTTTATTTTGGGATTTAAGAAAAGCCGAAATCCCTAAACACATTAGGAAGGCTGTCGATTTTGGTAGAACTGATGCTAATCTTGTGATGTGGTTTTACATGTTCTTTGTTCACAAGAGAGGGTGTTTTAGCAAGGTGCAGTAGAGGTTGGAGACGTGGAAGCGAACTAGATCTAGATCTAGTGGTTAAGATCGGCAAAGGTAATTGGTTAAGGATACCCTGTTATGGCTGAATGTGGTAAGAGGTGTTTAGGTTGGTTATTTTTTATTTGTAATCTAAAGATTGTAGTGGCCGATTTAGGCTGGGTTTGGGCATACATGCATAATCACTGATTTGTTTCTGTAAGGGGCTATGGGCTGTACTGTTGACTGAAAAAGGCTAAGGCCCAGTTTACTGTATCTGAATAGGGCTTTGGCCTAGTTACTACTGAGACTGGTTAGGGCTTAGGCCGAGTGGGTTTGAGCTGATTTGGGCTCTGGTTGGGCTTTCTTTACACACTGAGTTTCCAAACTCACCCTTTGTCTTCCATCCATGCAGGTGAGCCCTAGATTAGTGGACTTGGAGCTGGAAGGGATTCAAAGTGGCCACATGGACAGCATTATTCATTTCAATTAAGTTAATAATTTTCTTATTTATTCTTAATTATTTTTTATTCTGATTTTGGATTTGTAATAAGGCCGCTCTAATTATTTTACTTTTGGTTTTTAATTACTTATTTTTACTATACCTTAATTATTTTGAATATGGCTGCGCGAGTTTTCTCAAAATTAATCAAACGTTTTCAAAATTAGTCACATGATCCAATTGAGTAACAAAGTTAAATTGTATAACAAATCTCTTCATAACTGGTAGTGGATAGGACGTTCACCAATAAACTGGGAATTTCTCTTTAAACTTTAATAAATGTTTTGCAAAACTCACCCTAATCGTAGTAGCTAGGAAACATGGTTAGTTCGTAGTTGATGTGACACACCAGACTTGGCCGTAACGTCTGGGTCGGGTTTGGGGTGTTACATTTAATGGTATCAGAGCTCGGTTGCAACAACTTGACTGTGGAATTGGGTCCAAAAAGTTTACGAAAATTGTAAATTTTATGCCCAATAGGGGTATTTTTGGAAATCAATTTTTGGAAAGTTTAGAAAACCCTTCTCAAACTCATTTTCTTCAAGATATACATGTTTTAATGTTTGATTTAAAGAGGTTTAAGTTTTTCTAAGTTTTCTGAAATATAGTATTTGAAGAGGTGGCACACTGAATCCCCGGCACCAAGTCTGTAAGTATGTCTGTTTCTTAAATTATACTGTACTGGGGTATCACTGTAGATAGAACAACGCTACTATGATACTATAGATAGGGTAGTATTGAAAATTGTAAGACAAAGACTGTAGGGACACTAAACCCTAGAAAACTGAGACTAAATGTAACACCCCGAACCCGGCCCAGACGTTATGGCCATGTCTGGTTTGCTACATCACCTAGACTATCCTACGCCGCCCTATTTACTAAGTCCAATGGTGAGTTTTGAAAAGCAATGCTTGACTTTTTTTTGGAAATTCCCGTTTTAATAACTACTCAACTTAATCTCTATTTCATTTGTTAAGCGATTCACTTTAACCTTATTATCTTACTTAGTCTTTTGTAATAACAGGTTAGTTAAGAAAACATTTGTTTAATTTTTGAAAACAATGTGTAATTGTGGATGAAATAAAATAGTTGAAAGTCCCAAATAAAAACAGATATAGTGGCCTTATTACAACCCATAACAAAATAAAACCAATTATAAAAGTAATTAAATTAATAAGCCAATTAAAATATGAGTTCAGTCTTCGTGGCCACTCTAAATCCCTCCCAGCAACCAAGTCACAATCTAGGGCTCACCTGCAGGGATGGAAAGAAAAGGGTGAGTTTGGGAAACTCAGTGTGTGCAGAACCCATCCAAAGCCCACATCGGCTCGAGCCCACTGGGCCTGAGCCCTAACCAGTCTCAGTCACATACTGGGCCGAAGCCCTATTCGGATTACAGATATTGGGCCAAAGCCCTATAACAGATACTGGGCCGAAATCCTATTTATATAACAGTTTGGCCCGTAGGCCATAACAGTACAGTACAGCATAACAGTATGAATGCAACCCAATTAGGGAGACTACTCAACCAACCAACCGCTACACACCACCCGTACCAGCCAACACACCATGTGGGGAATAACTCAACCTACCCAGCCCACACACCACAGTCGCAGCATGGCTGCTCAGATAAACAGTATACAAGGCAAAGCCCCTTTTAGAAACAGTACGAGGCATAGCCCCTTTCAGTAACGTGGCAGTGCCACCCACACTTCCTCCAATATAAAACCCAACCCATGCATCAGACATACATACATCATGATATGCAGTAACAGAAACAGTCATGTCAAACAGTACAGTCGATTTTAGCCCTAGGGGTATAATGGTAATTTTATACTTAGGGGTAAATCAGTAATTTCTCACCCTAAGGGTATTCTAGTAATTTTGTTCTCTTATTACAGTTTTTATTATTATTACAGCCTCTACTATTACAGTGGTTGTTAGAGAAACTCATTTAATTCAGTTTATCAGTTTTAGCACTTAGGCCCTAAAACCCCTAATGGGCTCTACCATGCCATTTTAGCCCATTAGGCCCATTTAAGCCTTAATTTCCAATCCATTATCTTGTTTTAACAATTTTTATGCATGTAATCCATATTATTGCCTTTAATCCTATTTTTACCCAACTGGGCCCAAATTGCCCATTGGGCCCATATTCGGCCCACCGAGGCCCAACTTACCGTAGTGCCCAAAATTCCGCGGTCAGCCCGCCTGACAGTGCCGATTCCAAAACCAACCTTCTCCTACCAACTTGAGAGTGTTCGTACGCTCACAAGCTCTCGAAATGCTAGAATTTCGGCATTTCGGCTTTTCGACTTTTATCGATTTAAGCATTGAAGGGTGTTCGAAACACACACCTGTTTTACAATTCCACTGACGAGATTTCCTATGCGCCCGTTCCTCTGTCGATTTAGATGCACTAGATCTAGATATGATGATACCGATGTCTTCCACTCCTTGCTTGATCACCTTCCTTGCTAACAACGATTTCTCTTCGATTCCTATGCAGATCTGATGTAAATCTGACCCTTAAACGTTAGTAGAACCCTTATCTCTAAGATCTGCAAATTCGGCTATCTCCCTAAAACTATGGTGATTTCGGCTTTTCAACTAGAGAAGAAGATGGCGATTTGGGCTATGAGTTTGAGTGGTGGTGTCGACAATGATGTGGCTCAAGGGGATGTAGTAATCGGCCACAACATGTGAAAGGAACAGGGGTAATTTGGCTTAGAAAGATTCGGCAAAAGGAAGCAGTTTTCGGGATTTCTAGCACTTGGAGCAATCGGCTATGGGTGTTTTTGAGGGGGATGGGAGCAAAAGAAAGAGTGGATCTGAGTAAGAAGGGTGTTCAACTAGGGACGAGATCAAAGAGGAAAACGAAAAGTGAAGAAAATAATGGTAGAGGTGAAGAAGAAGAAATCGGCTAGAAGCTTTCTAGGGAGGCAAGTTTCGGTTTTCTGACAGTAAAAGAGAAGATTATCCTATGGTGGCTAGCCCTAATTCTTATAACAGAAAATAGAAAAAATAAAACCCTAATAATCTCTTTAAAGCAATCGGCCCAAGTCCCTAAAGCCCTTGCCGAAATTCACTTAAGTTAGTCACATGCCCGGCACATGCTTAAAAATTAAAAAGAACACTACGCTTACCTTGCAACTCGAACCCTTGTTCTTGAATACCCACTTAGGCGCCACTTTTTTAGGAGCTTAGTGGTGCCACCTTGCCACTCTACCAAGGCTCCCTTTGTGACATATTTTACACGGTTTTTCTTAAAGGCCCACTTAACCAAGTCCCCTTTCACTTGAAAATCCAACTTAATATTTTACTGGGTTTAACTTAAGCTTGGGCCTTCTAAGGGCCCACTAACACATGTACATACATTTTCAACCTTCAGAACACCAAAAATTTTAAAATTTCACTAAAATTCACAAAACCCAAAAAAATCCCGAAAATCAGGGCGTTACAACTCTACCCCCTTAAAGACATTTCGGCCTCGAAATTTACCTAATCCAAATAACTAAGGGTATTGTTGATGCATCGTCTCTTTAGGCTCCCAAGTAGCTTCTTCTCTACCATGGTTACGCCACAACCCCTTCACCAGTGGAACTGACTTCCTCCTTAAGACTTTGACCTCACGTTCTAAGATCTCCACAGGTTCCTCCTCGAAGGTCAAATCGGTATTTACTGCAATCTCCTCTACTGGTACAATATGCGAAGGGTCCAACTGATACTGTCTTAGCATAGACACGTAAAAAACGTCATGGATATGATCCAACTCTGGTGGCAACTCCAACTGATATGTTACTGGCCCAATCCGCTTGAGAATCCTATAAGGCCCAATAAACCACGGACTTAGCTTGCCCTTTCTACCGAATCTCAAGATCTTCTTCCACGGCGACACCTTTTGGAACACCATATCCCCAACAGCGAACTCAATCTCCTTACGTTTAAGGTCGGCATAAGACTTCTGCCGATCAGACGCCTCCTTTAACCGATCTCGAATCAGCTTAACCTTACTTTCAGTATCTGCCACTAAGTCTGGTCCAAGCACTTCACGTTCTCTTAACTCTGTCCAACACGTAGGAGTATGACACGTCCGCCCATAAAGTGCCTCATATGGAGCCATCTGAATACTTTCTTGATAGCTGTTGTTGTATGAAAATTTCGCCAATGGTAAATAGTCTTCCCAACTACCACAAAAGTCAATCACACATCCGCTCAACATATCTTCCAACACTTGAATGACCCTCTAAGACTGACCATCTGTCTGAGGGTGAAATGCAATACTGAAGTCCAATCGCGTGCCTAACGCCTCATGCAACTTGTTCCAGAATCGAGATGTAAATCTAGGGTCTCGATCAGAAATTAACGAACCTAGCACCCCATGCAAACGCACAATTTTTGCTACATACAATTTGGCCAACTTCTACAGTGAGTAATCGGTTCTAACCGGTACAAAATAAGCAGACTTCGTCAACCTATCCACGATTACCCATACAGAGGCTTTCTTCGAAGATGTCAAAGGCAACCCACTCACAAAATCCATCGTTACTCTTTCCCATTTCCACTGCGGAATCTTCACTGGCTGCAACAATCCAGAAGGCAATTGGTGCTCAGCTTTAACTTGCTGACACGTCAAACATTTCCCAATGAACTCAGTCACCTCTCGCTTAAGTCTAGGCCACCAATAAACCTCTCGCAAGTCTTTATACAACTTATTACCTCCAAGGTGCATAGCACAAGGTCCACCATGAGCCTCACCCAAAATCAACTACCTTAAATCAGAGTCCTTAGGAACGCAAATTCTCCCACAGAAACAAAGAACCCCATTAGAATTCAGTCTAAAATCCTCACTCTCACCATTCTTGACTTGCTAAAATCGAGGAATCAACGAATCATCCTTCAACTTTAACTCTTTGATTCTCTCAGTCCAAGTCGGTCTTACTTGCAACTCTGCTAGCAAGCTCCCATCATCATACAAACTCAAACGAGCAAACATGGCCTTTAACTCAACAATGGTCCTTCGACTCAGTGCATCAGCCACTACGTTAGCCTTGCCAGGATGGTATTCAATTGAACAGTCATAGTCCTTAAGCAACTCTATCCATCTCCGTTGCCTAAGATTCAACTCCTTCTGAGTTAACAGATATTTGAGACTTTTTATGGTCAGTGTATATAATACACTTTTCCCCATAAAGGTAGTGTCTCTAGATTTTTAATGCAAAAACCACCACTGCCAACTCCAAATCATGCGTAGGGTAATTCGCCTCATGAGGCTTAAGCTGCCGCGAAGCATAAGCAACCACCTTACCCTCTTGCATTAGCACACAACCTAATCCCACATGAGAAGCATCGCTATAAACTGTAAAGTCTTTCCTAGATTTTGGCTGTATCAACACTGGCGCCTCAGTCAACACCTTTTTCAGCTTGTCAAAAGCTTCTTGCTGTTTCTCAGTCCATACAAATGCTACTCCCTTCCTTAACAATTTCGTTAACGGAGCTGCAATTAGAGAGAATCCCTCAACAAACCTTCTATAATAGCCTGCCAAACCCAGAAAACTATGAATTTCAGACACCGATCTTGGCGGCTTCCAATCCAGAACTGCCTCAATCTTGCGAGGATCTACCCTAATCCCCTCAGTAGAAACAACATGACCCAAAAAAGTCACTTCTCGAAGGCAGAATTCGCACTTGCTAAATTTCGCATACAGCTGCTTTTCCCTCAAGACTTGCAGAACAATTCGAAGATGCTTGTCATGCTTCTCCTCTATTTCCGAATACACCAATATATCGTCAATAAAGACGACCACAAAACGATCCAAGTACGGCTGGAAAACTCGATTCATTAAGTCCATAAAAGCTGCTGGTGCATTCGTCAATCCAAATGGCATAACCAAAAACTCGTAGTGACCATAGCGAGTTCTAAATGCCGTCTTATGCACATCCACCTCCTTTACCCTTAACTGATGATATCCAGATCGAAGGTTAATCTTGGAAAACACAGAAGCTCCTTGAAGTTGGTCGAAGAAATCATCTATTCTCGGCAGAGTGTACTTGTTCTTTATCGTTAGTTTGTTCAACTGGCGATAATCGATGCACATACGCATCGTTCCATCCTTCTTTTTCACGAACAGTACCAGTGCTCCCCACGGAGACACATTCGGTCTAATGAAGCCCCTATCTAACAACTCTTGAATCTGGGCTTTCAATTCCACTAGACCTGATGTTCCAGAATCTCTTTTAAAACGGTTGCGATCCCTATCGCGATTCTGCCTTTCAGCTTGCTTCACTTCCTCAGCTATCTTAGCCTTCTCCACCAGTGCAGCAAAGTTGCACTCCCTCTGCGGCGCTATCAATACTCTCAGCTCATCTCTGAGGCCATCCTCAAACTGAACACTACGCTTATATTCGATGGAAACAATACCGCTAGCATACCAGCTTAGTCGCAGAAATTCTACCTCATATTCAGCCACAGTCTTACTACCCTGGGTCAGGTTCAGAAATTCCTTCCTTCGTGAGTCCACATAACTAGCCCCAACATATTTCGCCTTGAAAGACTGCTTGAACAATTCCCAGGTTACCCTCTCAGCTGGGGTACCCTCTCTCACGGTGATCCACCATTAGTATGCCTCGTCCCTCAGTAACGATACCGCTCCTTTTAACTTCTGCTCCACTGAGCAGTCCAAGTCATCCATAATTCGCTCTGTGGCTTCCAGCCAGTACTCAGCCACATTCGGGGCCACTCCAGATATGCCCCTAAAAACTTCCGCTCCATTGGCTCGGAGTCACTCAGAAATGGACCCCTTATTCATGGCCCCAACATTGGCTCCAGCCACCCTTTCCAGAACTCTCAGCATGGCCTGGGACAGAGCGTCGTCCCCTGCGGCCCGATCGTACGGCCCATTATCCTCAACCGGTGGTCGTGCCTCTCCTACTGGCATATGCTCAGAAGACGACGATCCAGCTTGAGCACTAACTCGGCCTCATCCACGGCCTCGTCACGAGCAGCTCTTGTACTCATATCGATTATCTGATTTATGAATTTTATGACATTAGTTAATGTTTCAGTTGTTTATTACAGAATATCTTATGAACAGATAAAGTTTCAGAGTTGTATTCGCGCGATCGTAGCCTTGCTACTGTCTCAGCTTCCTAGGGTTTAGTTTACCCTACAGTCTCAGTTTTATAGCCTTAATACTACCTCACCTATAGTATTATATCTAAGGCTCAGTGCCAACTACAGTTTTATTCTCAGTACAGTACAGAATTTAAAGCAGGAAATACTTACAACTTGGAGCCGGGGATTTAGTGTGCCACTTTCCAATTTATCAGATCAAATAGTTTGAGGCCTCTTAAAAATCAATGTTTCAAAACAACTTGTTTAAAAAAACTACAATTTGAAGGGGAAAAAACCTTTTTAAGACCAAAAATTTTCTGAAAATCTGTTTTTCCAAAAATACCCTTCTAGACTCTAAATTTTTGAAAACCCTATTTGGACCTGATCCACAGCCGAGTTGTTACAACCGGGCTCTGATACCACTAAATGTAACACCCCGAACCAAGCCCAGATGTTATGGCCATGTCCGGTGTGCTACATCACCTAGACTATCCTACGCTGCCCTATTTACTAAGTCCGATGGTGAGTTTTGAAAAGCAATGCTTGACTTTTTTTTTTTGGAAATTCCTGTTTTAATAACTACTCAGCTTAATCTCTATTTCATTTGTTAAGCGATTCACTTTAACCTTATTATCTTACTTAGTCTTTTGTAATAACAGGTTGGTTAAGAAAACATTTGTTTAATTTTCGAAAACAATGTGTAATAGTGGATGAAATAAAATAGTTGAAAGTCCCAAATAAAAACAGATATAGTGGCCTTATTACAACCCATAACAAAATAAAACTAATTATAAAAGTAATTAAATTAATAAACCAATTAAAATACGAGTTCAGTCTTTGTGGCCACTCTGAATCCCTCCCAGTAACCAAGTCACAATCTAGGGCTCACCTGCAAGGATGGAAAGAGAAGGGTGAGTTTGGGAAACTCAGTGTGTGCAGAACCCATCCAAAGCCCACATTGGCTCGAGCCCACTAGGCCTAAGCCCTAACTAGTCTCAGTCACATACTAGGCCGAAGCCCTATTTGGATTACAGATATTGGGCCAAAGCCCTATAATAGATACTGGGCCGAAACCCTATTTATATAACAGTTTGGCCCATAGGCCCATAACAGTACAGTACAGCATAACAGTATGAATACAACCCAATTGGGGAGACTACTCAACCCACCAACCGCTACACACCACCCGTACCAGCCAACACACCATGTGGGGAATAACTCAACCCACCCAGCCCACACACCATAGTCGCAGCATGGCTGCTCAGATAAACAGTATACGAGGCAAAGCCCCTTTCAGAAACAGTACGAGGCATAGCCCCTTTTAGTAACGTGGCAGTGCCACCCACACTTCCTCCAATATAAAACCCAACCCATGTATCAGACATACATACATCATGATATGCAGTAACAGAAACAGTCATGTCAAATAGTACAGTCGATTTTAGCCCTAGAGGTATAATGGTAATTTTATACTTAGGGGTAAATCAGTAATTTCTCACCCTAAGGGTATTCCAGTAATTTTGTTCTCTTATTATAGTTTTTGTTATTATTACAGCCTCTACTATTACAGTGGTTGTTACAGAAACTCATTTAATTCAGTTTATCAGTTTTAGCACTTAGGCCCTAAAACCCCTAATGGGCTCTACCATGCCATTTTAGCCCATTAGGCCCATTTAAGCCTTAATTTCCAATCCATTATCTTGTTTTAACAATTTTTATGCCTGTAATCCATATTATTGCCTTTACACCTATTTTTACCCAACTGGGCCCAAATTGCCAATTAGGCCCATATTTGGCCCACCAAGGCCTAACTTACCGTAGCGCCCAAAATTTCGCGGTCAACCCGCCTGACAGTGCCGATTCATAAACCAGCCTTTTCCTACCAACTTGAGACTGTTTGCACGCTCACAAGCTCTCGAAATGCCAGAATTTTGGCATTTCAGCTTTTTGGCTTTTGCCGATTTAAGCATTGAAGGGTGTTTGAAACACACACCTGTTTTGCAGTTCCACTGACGAGATTTCCTATGCGCCCGTTCCTCTGTCGATTTAGATGCACTAGATCTAGATCTGATGATACCGATGTCTTCCACTCCTTGCTTGATCACCTTCCTTGCTAACAACGATTTCTCTTCGATTCCTATGCAGATCTGATGTAAATCTGACCCTTAAACGTTAGTAGAACCCTTATCTCTAAGATCTGCAAATTCAGCTATCTCCCTAAAACTATGGTGATTTCGGCTTTTCAACTAGAGAAGAAGATAGCGATTTGGGCTATGAGTTTGAGTGGTGGTGTCGACAATGATGTGGCTCAAGGGGATGTAGTAATCGGCCACAACATGTGAAAGGAACATGGGTAATTTAGCTTAGAAAGATTCTACAAAAGAAAGCAGTTTTCGGGATTTCTGGCACTTAGAGCAATCGGCTATGGGTTTTTTGAGGGGGATGGGAGCAAAAGAAAGAGTGGATCTAAGTAAGAAGGGTGTTCGACTAGGGAAGAGATCAAAGAGGAAAAAGAAAAGTGAAGAAAATAATGGTAGAGGTGAAGAAGAAGAAATCGGCTAGAAGCTTTCTAGGGAGGCAAGTTTCGGCTTTTCTGACAGTAAAAGAGAAGATTATCCTATGGTGGCTAGCCCTAACTCTTATAACAGAAAATAGAAAAGGATAAAACCCTAATAATCTCTCTAAAGCAATCGGCCCAAGTCCCTAAAGCCCTTGCCGAAATTCACTTAAGTTAGTCACATGCCCGGCACATGCTTAAAAATTAAAAAGAACACTACGCTTACCTTGCAACTCGAACCCTTGTTCTTGAATACCCACTTAGGTGCCACTTTTTTAGGAGCTTAGTGGCTTCACCTTGCCACTCTACCAAGGCTCCCTTTGTGACATATTTTACATGGTTTTCTTAAAGGCCCACTTAACCAAGTCCCCTTTCACTTGAAAATCCAACTTAATATTTTACCGGGTTTTAACTTAAGCTTGGGCCATCTAAAGGCCCACTAACACATGTACATACATTTTCAACCTTCAGAACACCAAAAATTTTAAAATTTCACTAAAATTCACAAAACTCAAAAACTTTCAAAAATCAGGGCGTTACACTGTAGCTAGGCAACGATTTCGCGAAAACAAACTCTAAAACTTTATCTGTACATAAAACATTTTGTATTAAACAACTGAAATAATACGCTAATGTCATAAAATTCATAACCAGACAAAGCGTTATGAGTACGAGGGCTGCTCGTGGAGGAGGCCGTGGACGTGGCCGATGCAGTGTTTAAGCTAGGTCTTCATCTTCAGAACACATGCTAGCTCAGGAGGCACGACTACTGTCGGTAGCTAAAAATGGGCCGTATGATCGGGATGCAGGGGATAATTCCTTGTCCCAAGTGATGTTAAGGGTTCTAGAGAGGGTTGCTGGAGCTAATGTCAGGCCAGTAAATAGGGGATCCATTTCTAAGCGACTCCGGACTAACAGAACGGAGGTTTTTAGGGCATATTTGGAGTAGCCCTAAATGTAGCTGAGTATTGGCTGGAAGCTACGGAACGGATTATGGATGACTTGGACTGCTCAAAGGAGCAAAAGCTGAAAGGAGAGGTGTCTCTGCTGCTAGACAAGGCATATCAGTGGTGACTCACTGTGAAGGAGGGTACCCCAGTGGAGCAGGTAACCTGAGAACTGTTTAAGGCAGCTTTTAAGGGAAAGTACGTCGGAGCAAGTTATGTGGATGCGCGTAGAAAAGAATTCCTGAACTTGACCCAGGGCAATAAGGCTGATGCTTAGTGTGGAGCGAAATTTCTGAGGCTAAGTTGGTATGCTAGCGGTATAGTTTCTACTGAGTACGATCGTAGCGTTCATTTTGAAGATGGCCTTAGAGATGAGCTAAGGGTGCTGGTAGCTCCGCAGGGGGAGTGCAATTTTGCTGCATTGGTGGAGAAGGCCAGGATAGCCAAGGAGGTAAAGTGAATTGAATGACAGAATCGTGATAAGGATTGAAACTAATTTAGGAGGGATTTTGGACCATCTGGTGCTGCAAACTAAAATGCCAAGAGAGTTAGTATGGAGGAACCAGTCTGAGCAGTTCCGGTGAATATAGTTAGATCACAGGCTTGCGGGGACTGTGGTAGAGTGCATCTGGGAGAATGCTAGAAGCGTACTAGGGCATGTCTCCGATGTGGGTCCAGCTCAAACTCAAGTTGCTGAACAGAGGGTTGCTCAACTAGTACGAGGTGGACCGCTACCGTCGAGGGGCTGTGGACAAGGTAGAGATGGCAATGAAAATGGTCGTGGTCGTGGAACACCTGGCAGGGGTACTGGAAATGTTAAGGCCCACCAACTAGCATTAGTGTATGCCGCTCGTCACCGAGAGCAGGTTGATGCACCTGACATCATACCTGGTACATTTTTAATCTCTAGCATGCCATACACTGCTCTGATAGATGTGGGTTCAACCCATTCGTATGTTGCATGTGACATATCTGGGTCGTTAGGTGTGCACTCTGAGGAAACTGTGAGTGGGGTAACTATGATAAGTCCACTGGGTCACTCGGTTAGGGTAGATAAACTCTTTAGGGAGGTGCCTTTAGAGACTCGAGGTAAGATCTTTACTGGAGACTTAATGGAGCTACCATTTGGGGAGTTCAATCTTATTTTGGGAATGGACTGGTTGACTAAGCATCAGATGACTCTGGATTGTGTGGCCAAGAGGATGGTGTTAAGAACTACTGAGGGTGAGGAGGTAATGGTTATTGGAGAGCGAAGGGACTATTTGTCGAATGTTGTGTCGGCCTTAAGGGCTGAGAAGCTGATTCGCAAGGGTTGCAAGGCGTACTTGGCTTTTGTAAGTCAGACTAAGACTGAGGACTTGATTGTAGAGACGGTTAGAATTTTAAGGAGTTCCAAGATGTTTTTCTGGAGGAGCTTCCTAGATTACCTCCGAGCTGAGAAGTCAAGTTTGGAATCGACTTGCTACCTAGAATGGCTCTAGTGTCCATCACACCCTATAGGATGGCACCAAAAGAGTTAGTGGAGCTGAAGGCGCAATTCCAAGAATTGTTGGATAGAGGCTTCATTAGACCAAGTGTGTCTCCGTGGGGAGCACCAGTGCTATTTGTGAAGAAGAAGGATGGGACGATGCGCATGTGCATTGATTATCGCCAGTTGAACAAACTGATGATAAAGAACAAGTATCTTCTACTGAAAATCGATGATTTGTTTGACCAGCTTAGAGGAGCTTTGGTATTTTCTAAGATCGATCTTCGGTCTGGATACCATCAGTTAATGGTCAAGGAAGTGGATATTCATAAGACAGCATTCAAAACTCGGTATGGTCATTTTAAGTTTCTGGTTATCCCGTTTGGACTGACGAATGCACCTGCAACTTTTATAGATCTGATGAATTGAGTATTCGAACCGTACTTGGATCGATTCATTGTCGTCTTTGTCGACGCTATTTTGGTGTATTTGGAAACTGAGGAGAAGCATGATGAGCATCTCCATATTGTTCTGCAAGTATTAAGAGATAAGCAACTTTATGCAAAGTTTAGTAAGTGTGAATTTTGGTTGCGAGAAGTGACTTTTCTAAGTCATGTTGTCTCTGCTGAAGGAATTAGGGTAGATCCTCGAAAAATTGAGGCAGTTCTGGAATGGAAGCCGCCAAGGACAGTATCGAAACTTCAGAGTTTTCTGGGTCTGGCAGGGTACTACAGAAGATTTGTAGAAGGATTCTCTCTGATAGCGGCACTGTTAATGAAACTATTAAGGAAATGAGTATCTTTTGTATGGACGGAGAAGCAGCAAGACGCCTTTGATAAGTTGAAAAAGGTATTGACTGAGGCGCTAGTGTTGATACAACCAGAGTCTGGGAAGGATTTCACCGTATACAGTGATGCGTTGCATGTGGGATTAGGCTATGTACTGATGCAAGAGGGTAAAGTGGTCGCTTATGCTTCACGACAGCTTAAGACTCACGAAGCGAATTACCCTACGCATGATCTAGAGTTGGCAGCAGTAATCTTCGCGTTGAAAATCTGGAGACACTACTTGTATGGAGAAAAGTGTATTATATACACAGACCATAAAAGTCTCAAGTATCTGTTGACTCAAAAGGAGTTGAATCTTAGGCAACGAAGATGGATAGAGTTGCTTAAGGACTACGACTGTTCGATTGAGTACCACCCAGGCAAGGTGAATATGGTGGCTGATGCACTGAGCCAAAGAGTTGTAGCTGAGTTGAAAGCAATGTTTGCTCATTTGAGTTTTTATGACGATAGAAGTCTGTTAGTGGAGTTGCAAGTGAGACCAACTTAGATTGAGCAGATTAAAGAGAAGCAGTTAAAGGATGATTCATTGGTTCCTCGGTTTTAGCAAGCTGAGAATGATGAGAATTCAGATTTTGGATTGAATACTGATGGAGTTCTCTACTTTCATGGAAGAGTTTGTATTCTGAAGGACTCTGACTTGAGGCAGTTAATTCTAAAAGAGGCTCATGGTGGACCTTGTGCCATGCATCCTGGAGGGAATAAGTTGTATCGAGACTTGTGAGAGGTGTATTGGTGGCCTGGACTTAAGCGAGAGGTGACTGAGTTTGTCAGAAAATGTCTGATGTGCCAGCAAGTAAAGTCTGAGCACCAACTGCCTTTTGGGCTATTACAGCCAGCAAAGATTCCACTCTGGAAGTGGGAGAGAGTTACCATGGATTTTGTGAGTGGGCTACCTTTGACACCCTCCAAGAAAGACTCTGTATGGGTAATTATGGATAGGTTAATGAAAACTTCCCATTTCTTACCTGTCCAAACTGATTACTCACTTTAGAAGTTGGCCAAATTGTATGTGGCAAAGATAGTGCGACTGCATCGGGTGCCAGTTTTAATAATTTCTTATCGGGATCCTAGGTTTACATCTCGATTCTAGTAGAAGCTGCATGGGGTGTTAGGTACACGATTGGGCTTCAGCACTGCTTTTCACCCTCAGACAGATGGACAGTCGGAAAAGGTTATTCAGGTTCTGGAGGATATGCTAAGGGGTTGTGTTATTGACTTTCGAGGTAGTTGGGAGGACTACTTGCCAGTGGCGTAATTTGCATACAACAACAGTTATCAGGCAAGTATTCAGATGGCTCCATATGAGGCACTTTATGGGAGGAGGTGTTGTACGCCTACGTGTTGGACAAAGTTGGGAGAACGATAGGTTCTTGGACCGGAATTAGTGGCAGATACTGAAAATAAAGTTAAGTTGATTAGGGATCAGTTAAAGGAGGCATCTGATAGGCAAAAGTCGTATGCTGATCTAAAATGTAAGGAAATCAAGTTCTCTGTTGTGGATATGGTATTTTGAAGGTCTCCCCTTAGAAGAAGATCTTAAGGTTTGGTAAGAAGGGCAAGTTGAGTTCATGATTTATTGGGCCTTATCGGGTTCTTAAACGGGTAAGGCCGGTAGCTTATCAGTTGGAGTTGCCATCGGAGTTGGATCGTATCCATGACGTCTTTCATGTGTCCATGCTAAGACGGTATCGATCTGATCCTTCGCATATTGTACCAGTGGAAGAGATTGAGGTAAAGACCGATCTGACCTTTGAAGAGGAGCCTGTGTAAATACTGGACCGCGAGGTCAAAGGGCTGAGAAGGAAGACAGTTCCGTTGGTAAAAGTGCTTTGGCGCAATCATGGCAGAGAAGAGGCTACCTGGGAACCAGAAGAGGCAATGCGTCAACAATACCCTCACCTATTTGGATCAGGTAAATTTCGAGGCCGAAATTTCTTTAAGGGGGTAGAGTTGTAACGCCCTGATTTTTCAAGATTTTTCAGGATTTTTGTGATTTTGGTGAAATCTTGAAATTTTTGTGATTTGGTTATTAAATTTGTGTTTAAGTGTGTTAGTGGGCCTTAGAAGGCCCAAGTCTAAGATAAAACTCGACAAAAATATCAAACTTTGGATTTAAAGTGAAGGGGACTTGGTGAAGTGGGCTTTTAAGGAAAAGTTAGTAAAAGAATACTCAAGTAAGCCCTTGGTAAAGTGGCAATGTGGCACCACTTATGTAACACCCAAACCCAGCCTAGACGTTATGGCCGTATCCGGTGTGTCACATTGCCTACAACTAACCACATCACCTAGTTACTAAGATTAGGGTGAGCTTTGCAAAACTGACTTTATAGTCTTTAAAGAAAATCCTCGGTTTGTTGGTGGACGTACTATTTAATACTAGTTATTAAGAGGTTTATTATAAATCGAGACTTTGTTACTTGTTGGTTACGTGTTTTTGATTTCGAAAACATTTGAATTACTTTAAGAAAATCTCGCGCAGCTAAAATTCTAAATAATTAAAGTATCGTAAGTAAAAGTAATAAAAACTCAAAAATAAAAATAATAGGAGCGGCCTTATTACAAACCCAAAACTATAATAAAATAATTTTAATAAAAGAAGAAATAAAATGTAACTTAATTGAAAACCGAAAAATTTAATCTTCGTGGCCACTCTGAATCCCTCCCAGCTCCAAGTCCACTGTCTAGGGCTCACCTGCAAGGATAGAAGAGAAGGGGTGAGTTTGGAAAACTCAGTGTGCAAAGAAGCCCATCCAAAGCCCAAATCAGTCATAGTAATAACTGGGCTGAAGCCCTGTCCAGATACGGAATATTGGGCCTTAGCCCTTTTCAGATAATAGTACGGCCCATAGGCCCATTACAGAACAGATCAGAGATTATGCATGTATGCCCAAACCCATCACGTGTAGGGAGACTACTCAACCCACCCAACCGCTACACGCCACCCGTACCAGCCCCATCTCCCCATTATGAGGAAACTATCAACTCACCCAACTGCTACACGCCACAGTGGTAGCATTGCTGTGTAAATAGATAATGTGACAGAGTCACTAGAACAGATATTGTGGCAGGGCCACCAGATTCAGAATATCGAGGCAAAGCCTCTTAAGAAAAATTGTGGTAAGGCCACCAGAACACTTCCTCTATCCATATAAATGCAATCCCATGCAACAGATAATCATGACATGGCATACAGTAAACAGAATCAGTAACACATGCATTTCCGTCAAATTTAGCCCTAGGGGTATAACAGTAATTTCGCACCTAGGGGTAAAACTATAATTCTCCACCCATGAGGGTATTTCAGTAATTCTATCGATTTTTAGAGTTTCCATACATATTACAGGTACTGTTAATCTGTTTATCATCACAGTAATCTATTTAACCTAGTTTAACAGTTTTAGCTATTAGGCTCTAAAACCCCTAATGGGCCCTACAGTGTCTATTGGCTACTTAAGCCCATTTAATCCAGATTTTAAGATCAATTTATCAGTTTAGACAGTTTTAACCCTACAATCTATCAGTACACCTTAATTACCCGTTTTCACCCATATGGGCCCGTAAGCCCATTGGGCCCATTTGCAGCCCATCGAGGCCCAATTACTGAAGTATATGAAATTCCACATGCGATTATCTTACCACCTTGCGATTTCAGATCTAACAATTTCTAAATGTCTTGTGAGCATTCGCACACTCACAAGCCCACGAAATGCCGGAGTTTTGGCATCTTGGCTTTTGCCGAATTGAACTATGAGTGGGTGTTTGATACACACCTGTTGTGCGATGACTACTAGAAAGATCCCCACGATATCTTTTGCCGAAAATCGAGGAGTAGATCTAGATCTAGTCTTTCCAAAGTTCCATGCCCTCGCCAGTAGTCTCTGAATCGCACACTGATTTCCCTGCCGTTTCTACTTAGGTCTGATGTAGATCTAGCCCTTAAACACTCGCAGAGATCAAATCCTAGAGATCTCAAGTTTCGGCTATAAGCACCTAAAGGAATGGCGTTTTCGGCTTTTGACTGATGAAGAAGATAGTGATTTGGGGGTTATGGTTTTGGAGTGGTGTTACCGACAAGCACTAGGGGTTTAGAGAAGATGAAAATCGATCAAAAGGGACGAAAAGAACTAAAGGATTTTGGCTTGGAGAAATCGGCACAAGAAGTGAGTTTTTCGGGATTTTGGCTTTTATGGCAATCGGCTATGGTGGTTTTGTGGAGGATGGGATCAACAAAGAAGATGGATTTGAGTAATAGGGCGTTCGGCTAAGGTAGAAAGCAAAAAGGAGAAGAAAACAATGGTAGAGGAGAAGAGATAAGAGAAATAAGCACAGAGGAGTGGCACCTTGCATTTTCGGTCACTTTTGTGAAGTAGAGAAAATAATAACTTTAGGTGGCTAACCCTAATTTGTCTTGATATAAAAAGAAAAGAATCTAACCCTAATTACTAACAAAACAATCGGCCCAATCTCCCTAAGGCCCTAGCCGGTTCTACTTAAGTAATCACATGCCCAGCACATGCCTAAAAATTAAAAGTATCTATATGCTTACCTTGCAACTTGAACCCTAGACCTTTAATTCTTCTCAGGCGCCACTTTTTTAGGAACTTAGTGGCGCCACCTTGCCACTTTGCCAAAGCTCCTTTTTGTGTCATAATTTACGAAGTTTTTCTTAAAAGCCCACTTAACCAAGTCTCATATTCACTTAAAATCCAAACTTGATATTTTACCGGGTTTTAACTTAGGCTTGGGCCTTCTAAAGGCCCAGTAACACATTTAAACACAATTCCAGTATCCAGAACACCAAAATTTTAAAATTCACCAAAAATCACTGAAACCCGAAAAATCCTGAAAATCAGGGCATTACAACTTAAATGCCTAAAAAAGTGGCGTGTGGATGGAGTGCTAGGGCCAAGGTTCTAGTTCCATGGTAAGCAGTTTAGTGTTTTTATTTTTCTGCATGTGCTGGGAATGTGATGGAACTAAAGTAGAACTCTGCTGAAGAGAGTTTGAGTTGTCCATGAGATTAGATTAGATAGATTAGGGAGAGAAATAATAGGAAATTTGAATGGGAGCATGTAGTGGCCGAACAGGGGATTCTTGAGGAAGCATATCGGTTTTGGCTTAAGGATTTTGGAGACACAATTGGATAGGGTTTGTTTAGGGTACTAGCCGAATTCTCTTAGGGTTTTCTTGAAGTCTTAATTCGAAAATTTGGGTAAGGTGCCCTTAGGTTCTTCTTCTTCCTCTTTCTTTTCTCTAGAAACTGAAACCTAGATCACTACATACTCATTGTGCTGTTTTATCCATACTAGACTATCTTCAATTATTTTATTGCCTTTGTCTCCTAGTTCTTCAAAGCCGAATCTATCAAACTTTTCCTCTCCATTTCTTTTCTCATCTTCTTCTCCATCTTCTTTGCTTTGCCAATCATAAAACCTCACCCATTCAACCTCCTTGGCCGAATACTCATAAAAGTTGAAATCCCGAAAAACATTAGAATTGAGCCGATTTCTCCTTGACTGAAAACCTTTGCTCTTTTCTTCCTTTTTAGCCAAATTTCATACCTTTAAAACCCCTAACCTCTACCGACATCACCACTTCAAATCTAAAACTTCAAACCATCTTCTTCTTCATCACATCAAAAGTCGAAATCACCATATTTATAGGGACTTGGTAGCCGAATCCTTAGATCTCTTGGATTCATTCTCTGCCGGTATTTAGAGGCTAGATCTGCATCAGATCTGAGTTAGAATCAGGATTGGAATCATTTTGGTTAAGAGAACCTTTGGTAAGTGCTCGAAATCTCTGATTCTATTCTTTATTTCGGGGTTTAAGAAAAGTCAAAATCCCTAAACACATTAGGGAGGCTATCGATTTTGGTAGAAGTGATGCTAATTTTATGATGGGGTTTTATGTGTTCTTTGTTCGCAAGAAAGGTTGTTTTAGCAAGGTGCAGTAGAGGTTGGAGACGTGGAAGCGAACTAGATCTAGATCTAGTGGTTAAGATCGACAAGGGTAAGTGGTTAAAGATACCCTGTTATGGCCGAATGTGGTAAGAGGTGTTTAGGTTGGTTATTTTTTATTTGTAATCTAAAGATTGTAGTGGCCGATTATAGGAACCGCATGGGAGATATCGCCATAGTAATCGCAAACCAGGTGTGTATCAAACACCCTCTTGTAGTTCAAATCGGCAAAAGCCGAAAAGCCAAAATGCTGAAATTCTGGCATTTCGTGGACTTGCAAGCGTGCGAGCGCTTGTAGGCTGGTTGGAAGCGGTAGGTCTGTACTCAAAATCGATAAAGTTGGTGAGTACGCGATTTCATGCACTTCGGTAAGTTTGGGCCTCAATGGGCTGAATGTGGGCCTAATGGGCTTACGGGCCCATATGGGTAAAAATAGGCGATAAGTGTGTTCTGGTAGACTGTAGGTCTAAAACTGTTAAAACTAGTGAACCGAACATAAAATTTAGACTAAACAGGCTAAAGTAACTATTAGACACTGTAGGGCCCATTAGGGGTTTTAGGGCCCAATAACTAAAAACTGTTAAAATGGGCTAGATAAGTTACTGAAATGAAAATGAGACTGTTAATAACTGAATATGTATAAAACCCTAAAAACTGGAATAATTACTAAAATATCCCTTAAGGGTGAGAAATTACTATTTTACCCCTAGGTGCAAAATAACTGTTATACGCCTAGGGCTAAATTTGACTGAAATGTATGTTTTACTGTTTTTGTTCACTATATGCCATGTCATGATTATCTATTGCATGGGACTGGGTTATTGATGGAGGAAGTGCAAGTGGCATTGCCATGATTATGAAAGAGGCTTTGCCTCGTACTGATTACTGAAAGAGGCTTTGCCTTGTACTGATTTCTGAAAGGGGCTTTGCCCCATACTGTTTACTGAAAGAGGCTTTGCCTTGTATTATTGTTAGTGGCATGGCCACATATCTGAGCAGCGATGCTGCGACTGTAGAGTGTAGCGGCTGGGTGGGTTGAGTTGTTTCCCCACATGGTGTGTATATGGCTGGTACGGGTGGAGTGTAGCGGCTAGATTTAGGCTGGGTTTGGGCATACATGCATAATCACTGATTTGTTACTGTAATGGGCCTATGGGTCGTACTGTTGACTAAAAAGGGCTAAGGTCCAATTTACTGTATCTGTATAGGGTTTCGGCCTAATTACTACTGAGATTGGTTAGGGCTTAGGCCCAGTGGGTTTGAGCTGATTTGGGCTCTGGTTGGGCTTTCTTTACACACTGAGTTTCCAAACTCACCCTTTTTCTTCCATTCATGCAGGTGATCCCTAGATTGGTGGACTTGGAGCTGGGAGGGATTCAGAATGGCCACGTGGATAGCATTATTCATTTCAATTAAATTAATAATTTTCTTATTTATTCTTAATTATTTTATTCTGATTTTTGGTTTGTAATAAGGCCGCTCTAATTATTTTACTTTAGGTTTTTAATTGCTTATTTTTACTATACCTTAATTATTTTGAATATGGCTGCTCGAGTTTTCTCAAAATTAATCAAATGTTTTCAAAATCAGTCATACGATCCAATTGAGTAACAAAGTTAAATTGTGTAACAAATCTCTTAATAACTAGTAGTGGATAGGACGTTCACCAATAAACCAAGAATTTCTCTTTAAACTTTAATAAATGTTTTGCAAAACTCACCCTAATCGTAGTAGCTAGGAAACATGGTTAGTTCGTAGTTGATGTGACACACCAGACTTGGACGTAACGTCTGAGCTGGGTTTTGGGTGTTACATTTGTATTCATCACAAAAGCAAGGTAAGCTTTATACCCTTTTCTTATACATTTCTGAGCGACCATGGAAGAAATCACCGTAGGCAAACTCTCAGATTCACCTGATTCAACTCAAAGTGTATCACCATTCTCACATTTAAGTTCAATAAATTTTCTACCACAATTCACTATTACATCATGAGTGGTTAACCAATCCATACTAAGGATTACATCAAATTCATCAAATGGCAAAAGCATGAGGCTAGCTAGGAAACAATGACCCCTAATCATCAAAGGACAATCTCTGCACACTTTGTCTACACACACACATTTGCCTAGGGGATTGGATACTCTTATCACAAATTCCATAGACTTTATGGGTATATTCATGCTAGAGACTAGCTTCATGCAAACATATGAGTGGGTAGATCCTAGATCAATCAAAGCAATAACAAAATTTTCATGGAGAGAAAATGTACCCGTAATTACATCGTGTGATAATGCCTCTTCGCGAGTGTGAATGGCGTACATCCTTGCTGGTACTCTACCCTCGAGTCTCGCAATTTGTTCTTTTAGTGTGCTTTACTACTCACTCCTGTACCCGAGTTTCTCTTGGGTCTGCCTCTAGAGGGAACATTACCCGATCTTGTCCTCTGATCTCTATCTCTTCCAACCATCTCAGGGTATTCTCTAATGAAGTGGTCTCGAGAACCACCTTTGAAGCAAGCTTGCTCTTACGCCTAACATTCACCAAGGTGGCACCTACCGCATTGGGAACATTCGAGCTTACTGGGTTGAGTATTACCCGCACTCGCAACTGAGGTAGTCTGAGCCTTGGAGACTGAATACTGTTTGCCTTTGCCTTTACTTGAAAACCCCACTGAAGTGGTGGATTGAGTAGTAAATTCTTTTGATTTCTTGGAGGAGGATTGGAATAATTTGCCCAACTATCTCTTTCTTAAGGCATGCGACCCCATCTCAACTTTCCTTTTCTCCTTGGTCAATTCCTCGACCTTGCAAGCTCTATTCACAAGCACTACAAACTCCTTTAGCTCTAGAACACCAACAGATATTCGGATGTCCTCATTTAAACCATCTTCAAACATTTTGCACATAAGAGCTTCAGTGGATACGCATTCCCGAGCATATTTGCTGAGTCTCACAAATTCACGATCGTATTCTATTATGGTCATCTGACCCTACTTCAATTCTAGAAATTCCTTACACTTCTGATCAATAAATCTTGGACTGATGTGCTTCTTACGAAATTCTTCTTGGAAAAATTCTCAATTAACTCTTTCCCTTGGTACCATTGACACAAGGGTGTTCCACCACTTATAAGTGGGATCTCGTAGGAGGGATACAACACACTTCATGCACTTTTCAGGTGTGCAAGATAATTCATCGAACACCCTTGTAACGCCCTAAAAACTTGAGCTTTTTAATTTTGTGTATTGTGGCTAGAATTGCATGTTAGCATCGTTGGGTTAATGATTTTAAAATGTTAAAGGGTGCCTATGAAGTTCGGGGTTCAAGCTTTAGTATAAGAAAAATTTTGGTTTTTGGCTTTGAGGGAAAACCTGACTCTAGGTTGTATGTTCTTAAAGTTTGATAAGTAAAGCTTGACAAAAAGGAACCTAAGGTGTAGGTGGTTTGTGACGCCTCATAAAGGTAGGAGGACTGAGGTTTGAGGCTTGGATGGTGCAATAGTGGTTTTATTTTACACCTGTGCCATGTAAGTGGTAGAAATTGAGTAGAATTCTATGTGGTGGAAGGTTGAATCGGTCTTGGTGTTTGAATTGGTGGTGGGAGTACGATGAGGAGAAACTTATGGAGTGATAAGGGGAGGAAATCTAGGAGATTTGAGTTGTTGGGGAGTTAGAGATGAAATGGGACTTTAGGTATGCATAGGTTTCGGTTGAGTGGTGTAGGGGGAGTGTCGAATTCTTCTTACTAGTTCAGGTTGGCATTTTTCTTTTGAAATTGTTTTGCTTTTTGCCTTAGGGATTCTCTTTTCGAGTTATTTCTTTTGCTGTTGTTTTTAAGCCATTTCTTTCTTTCTACTCTCGGTTTCACGTTGCAATTTTAGCTGAAATTATGCTACCAATTAGGCTAGATCTTGTGCCAAACCTAGTTGTTTTAATTGGTGGCCGATTACTCTATCACTCCTCTTCTTCTCGATTCTTTCCTTTTCTTTTTAATCCTTCCATCTCTAAACTGCACCTCATTTCTTACTCGTTCGAAGTTTTTCTTCCCACATACCTAAAACTGAATTCTCCTTCTCTCTATTTCTTTTTCTTCATCTTTCATCTCTATCAACCTTGAGTTTTCTCTCTTAATCTTTGATTAGAACGAGTAGTGATCATCTTTTCTTCTTCTTCCCTTCTATTTTTCGGTGGATTGTTGTTCTTGACCGATTCACTCCTTCCCCATTTACTTTAATTTGTATCAACAAAGGTTTGTTGGTTCTGTGGCTGAATGTTGTAGCCGTATACTCCCTGTCCTTATAGTTGAATACTAATATTTTCTCCATCTGTTTCTCCAGTCTCTGAAGTGCCGAAGTTCTTCTCTTGAGGTTGATTGGGTTTAATTGATTTATTCGTGGATTGTCTGGGGTAAGTGGTGTGCTGCTTCCAAACATTGGCCGAATGCTAGTTCTTTGTTTGGTTTTGTGTTTCCTTAGGTTAGCATTTGATTAACCTTGGTTTTTGGATATTGATTTAATAGGTTATGTTTGTGGTAGAGATAAACCACAAGAAGGTGAGATCAATTCGTAAATCAATGGTCTAAAGAGGTATAAGCCGACTTAGATAAGGTAAGTAACGATTAACATTTTGGAATAAGTGCTTTGGGGATCATAGTCGATAGAGAGTCAAACAATACCTTTTGACTAGTTGTAGGATTCGAGGCTCGTGGACTAGAGTGCAGTTTCTCAAAAAGGTGTGTACCCACACCACTTTAACTATAGATCGACAAATGCCGAAATGCCGAAAAGCCGAAAAGCCAGAAGAACAGTCACGTGAACGCTCGTGTGGAAAGGTCGATACAATGTGTAACGCCCTAAATTTTGGGCGTAAGAGAAATGGGCTTTGAGTACCGAAGAAATTTGGATTTTTGTTGGTCGAAAAAAATTCGTAATTTCATGTTTGGTTTGTTGGTTAAGTGATTTGGAGTGCTTGGGGATGTTTGAGAAGTCCTGGGTTCAAGTCCTGGCCGTGGAAAAATTTTTATTTCGTATATGTTGGCATGGAAGCTAGCGTTTAAACCTTATAATTATTTGGGAGTGATTTACGACACAAGAGAGCTTGTGCCTTAATGGTAAGAAGCATGTTAGGACTGCTGGGGAGCGTGAGTTCGAACCACGGGCCATGTAAAGTGGTGGTTTTTTATAAGGGACGGTTAGCTAGCAGGTAAGGCTTAAGTTTAGTTAAGAGGGTTTCATGACATAAAAAGCTGAACGGTATAGTGGCAAGTGGCGTGTAGGGAGCTTGGAGGGCTGGAGTATGAGCTACCCCTTGTGCATGGGAGATTCAATTTTGCTGCTCACGTGGGGGAGGAATTGGAGTAGGACCAAAACTCCTATTGGATGAGGGCTAACTCGGTCAAGCAGTGGAAGGAATTTGAATTAGGTGGCTGCTATTCGGTGCAAGCAATTTGAATGAAATTCAAATTCTGTTGTTGGCTAAGATCAAGGAACAAATAAATGAAATTTGAGTTGGGGATAGTGTTTGGCCGATTGGGGGAAATTCTTTGGTGCCGAAAACAGGTGTTCTTTTAGTTTGGCAAAAGGGGTTTCTTCATTTTGTTTTTTGCTCAGTTCCTTTTGTACAGAATGCACAAGTCTGCTTTTTCTTGTCGCACTTTTATTTTCTCTTTTTTTTTTCCAAATTGCTGATTTTGCAACTAAAACCAAAAAACGACCTCTCGTGCACACTTTTACTTTATTTTTCTATAGCTGCTCTCATCCCTCTACGCTTCTCATTATTTCTCTTTTCTTTTAGTTTCAAAAGCCGAATGTCTTTTACCCTGATAGCTGAATAGTGTGTGGTATTTTTGGGTACCTATTCCTTTTCTTAAGCCAATCTTGATCTCCCTCATATCACTCTCTTTCGCTCTTGATCCATCTTTTTGTTATTTCTCTTTGTTTTCAAACAATTCTTTTCCTAGCTGTTTTCACATAAGCCTATTTCACCCTCTTTTCTTTTCTTTTGAGTAGGCCGAATCCAAGCGTCTTGTTCTTCAAAAAAAAATGAACACTTTGATCTATTTTCTTTAATTTCATTTTTGCTCTTGGTTGATTGTCCCTTCTGTTTTGCGCGGCTGCTAGACTTAGGTCTAGGCAAATATTGGTAAGTTTTCCTTCGACATGGGTGATTTCTTTATTCAAGGGTTAAAGGTATCCCGTTCATCTATATTACCTTTTCGCTTAGATGTTGTCTTGTAACTTCATGTCTTGGCCGAATGTGTTAGGGGTTCGGTTTTGTTGAGGAAGGTGTAGAGCAGATATCTTATCGCTTTCAAGGATTCATTTTCTTTATTTGGTAAGATGGTGTACGTTGGTTCTAATACATTTCTTATTTGATCTTAGTTAATAAGTTGGTAATGTTACATAGTGTTGGTTAAGGTTTGGAAGGCGACTTCAATCAAGGTTATAGGGAAGGAACCGATTGCTATTCAAGTGTCGACGTCGTGAAGTGCTGCGCGCTTTTCGCAATCAGGTGTACATTTTCACACTATTAGATGACGATGGAAATTACCGAAAAGTTAATGCCGAAAAGCCAGAAGATGGGCTTTTTGGCCATATGGGTGTACAAACGCGCATGTGAGTGATCGAGCCCTCAGATTATGGGGCAACATAGTAAGATGATCACCATAAGTGTTTTCGGGGGTTTTGGGTCAAAATGTGCTCGTGGGCCCGCATGAGTGGAAATTCATAAACGTATGTATGTTATCATCCCGGTTACTATACGTGCTTGGCTCAGGCCAAATCTGGGCTCGGTGGGCCACATGACTACGTGGGCCTACATGGGCTGGCTTAATGGGCCTCGGCCTATAGACAAGTTTCTGTACTGGAAATGGTCGCATGTGTCACTAGTTGACCGTGGGCTCAAAGATCGACTTTAGAGTACTAGGGCCCACACTGGTAAGTGACTAAAACGCCCCTACGGGTAAATTGAACAAAATACCTCCATAGATAAAATGTTCGTTATCTGCATATTAGCGTGCCATGATACTATGTTGCATTGCATTGGGGTGGGTTGTTATTGAAGAGAAGGAAGTCTGAAAGGCTTTTAGCCTGTTTTTTGGCAGCTATGCTGCATGCATCTGACATGTACCGTGTCACGGTACCATACATGGTTTGTAGGGTTGGATAGGGCAATTTTATCCCCATATTTGGTGTGTAGGGCTGGGTGGGTCGATTATATCCCCACATGGTGTGTAGGGTTGGACGGAGATGGTGTGCAGGGTTGGTGGACATATTTTATGTTTCTATATCTGATCTATTCTAATTCTGTTCTATTTTGGGCTAAGGCCCACACTGCATCTGTTCTGAAATGGGCTTAAGCCCAGTTTGTCACTGCTTCTGGAATGGGCTCTGGCCCAGTCTGCTCTGATTGATATTTTGTCTTTACTTGGGGCGCACACTGAGTTTTCGCAAACTCACCCAACTGTTTAAATGTGCAGGTAATCCCCGGACATAGATGGTTCGACGTTGCGAGGGACTTTGAGTGGGCCACACCTTTAAATTTGATTTGGACTCTATTTACTTTATTTATAATTTTTGGGTTGTAATAAGGCCTCTCGTAATTTTTAGATTTTAATTTCAGGTTTTTAGTTATTATGGTTTATATCTGTTTAGAGCAGAACTCAGTTTTCCAAAAACATTAATTGCTTTCAAATCAACATGTTTCCGCAAACTACAAACTTTTACAAGTTTTCACAACCTACTTGTCTTTCACTTATAATAACAATTTAAGGTTTTGATTTCAACCCTAAAAATACACAAGTTTTCAATGAACCTCGTTTTAAACTAAAGTACACATTTAGCAAGACTGGTTTTTGAAATGGAGATTCACCTTGTAAATACTGTTTTAAACCTCGAACAATCAAATGTTTTCAAAGTTTGTCAACTACACCAGTTTTTACGATTCACCCTTCAATGTGACACGCCAGACTCGGGTCTAACTTCTAGGCCAGGTTTGGGGTGTTACACAACGATAGAGGCCTCATGAGCGAACTCATGGAGTTGGGCCACTTTTAGGCCAAATGAGCCTAAATGGGCCATGTGGGCCCAATGGGTCGTGGGCCCCACACGGTTGAATTTCTTAGATAAATGGGAAATAATAAGCCATTCGTGTCGTGCACATGGCCAGGGGCAGTTTTGGGCTACGAGAGCCACACGAGTATGTGGGCCCCACTTGGGCCGCAGTATTGGGCCTTGTCTCAAATGTACCATTGGATTGCTAAATGTGGCACAAGTCATGCAGAATGACTGTGGACCTGTTAATGGGCTGATACGTGTACTTAAGCCCACAATAACAAATGACCGTTATGCCCCTGAAGGGCAAAATGACTAAAATACCCCTACATGATATATGATTGTTAGATATTGTATGCCATTTATGATATGTTTGCATTCATGTGATATTATGCTGCATGGGGATGTGTTCATTGAATGGAGGATGTATATGATTTGTTAGGGTCGCATGGTCGCTTAACGACTGTGGATCCACCGACGGCTTTAAGCCCATTAAGTGATTGACAACTCTGCTGTGGTATTGGTTAGTGCTGCAACTGGTGCTACATTGGGAGTGTAGGGATGGGTGGGTCGATTTAATCCCCACAGGAGTGAAGGGTTGGACGGGATACGGAGTGTAGGGTTGGTTGGGGTACTTGTACATGCATATTCTGATTCTGATTGCGATATGGGCTCAGGCCAACTGAGGCTATTATGGGCTAAAGCCCAAATGCGACCGTCATTGTTATGGGCGTTGGCCCAAATTGTTGTGATGCATGCTATTTGATTGATAAGGGATATACACATTGAGTTTTCAAAAACTCACCCCCTCTTTTTTAACCTTGCAGGTAATCCTCAGTAGGCGGTTTGACGTATTGGAGGACTCAGAGGTGACCACACGACAGACAGCTTTAAATTTTAGTACTTTATTTTACATTACCTTAAATGCTTTGTTTTGGGTTTTGTTGTAATATGGCCTTTCTCCAGTTTTGATTTTTGATTTTGGAAATTCTGTTACATTTGATTGATTAGCCACTAGTTTAGGTTTCGTGTTTTAAAAAGAAAATAATGATTTATAGATCAAACATAAGTAAGGAAACGTTTTCAAAGAATGAGTTTCCGCTATTTTTGAAACATGAGAATTTGATAATGGATACTAAAACTGAGGTTTTCAAACACTAACTTAAAGTTTTACTCAACCCTTAATATATATAAGGTCTAAAATAATTGTTTTCAACTAAAGTATTCCTCAGACGAGACTTGTTACAAATTGAAAATCCATTTTGAAAATATTGTTTTAAATCGCAAACAGTCAAGCATTTCCAAAGTTTTTCTTCAACATTGAATTTTATGTTTCACCCTTCAATCTGACGCCGCTAGATCCAGCCATAACGTCTGGGCCGGGTTTGCGTGTTACAACCCTGATGGTATTCTCTAGCCACAACTCCGCTCTTTTCAGATCATCATCTTTAGTAGCCCGAAATTCTTCTGCCCCTTGTTTTTAGAGTTTATCAACCGGGGGCTTTTCTCGTCTTACTACTTCTATGATTTGGGGAGCTACCGGGGTAGGTTGAGGAATTGGAGGGGGTAGAGCTTGTTATTGAGCTGTCGGGTTCATTCGAACAAACTCTATGAACCACTCATTCATCATTTGGAAGAAGGCCTCCCGAGCCTCTCCTCCTTGGCTTACAGTAGCTATTCTATTTTCTGTTCTAGCTGGCACGTCCCTTCAACAGGAACTGGTGCATTGCTTTCTACATCGTCTACCTCAGCTCTATCGAGATCCATTTACTATAAGAAACACATTTAAATCGTCAGGAGTCGTCACACTATCATATCTCATATATACATAAGTATGGCATGTATAGCTACACTCGTGCATATGCTAGGTTAGTCCTAGAACTGACTAAACACTAACTCTAATACCACTAAATGAAACACCCCTTACCCATATCCAATATCGGGACGGGGTCGAGGCATTACCATACTTAACTTAAACGAATGTGTAAAGTCAAACCATAAAATTTCATTTCCGTTTAACATGAATCAAGTCCACCCTGAAGTTCAGAATCAAAAGTCAACCCTCACTATACTCATTTACCGTATCCCTCACTAGCACATTCTTGAGTCTCTCAATCTTGCAAAATAAACATCACTTTAGCTTTTTAGTTAACTAAAATCGGACCATCATCAAATGAGATCAATCGAGTAACTAACTCACACCAAATAAACGAGGATTTTCATTACAAGCATCTGTAACTATACTTGCCTCGCCTCAAGTCAATCAATAATTACTCTCAATCGTTCAATAACTCAAGTCATCAACACTGTCTTAAACTCAGATCTTGTTGTGCCATTAGATACAATAAACTCTTGAAATCAGGTAGCATATGGCAACCTTTGTCAAACAACAATGTTATTAAATTCCCATTACTGACATAATGGTGATCGTCCTTTAATCATTAGTCGAACATTTTTTTAATTTGACATTAACCGTCTGAACATGAACCATCACTTTATTCTAGCAATAAAACACATTCTAACCTGCTCACTGATGTATCACTGAAAAACCATAAATTCATTACTCAATTCAAATTGAATTCAAAGCTAGAACTTCGATTAATAATATCGTTAATCACTTTAGTTTTACTGGTATGTCTAGACTATTCAAACTTTCAAAATTGAAATAACTTTATCAACGGAATAGCTTCAATCATGATATTATCCTTTGATTAGAGCAAATCTAATATATATATCACTGTATCAAGCTTCCAAGAATATCAATTCTTCACTTAGACTAGCCGTCCAACTACTCGTGAATGCACCAAATTCACTCTCTTATCTGATGATATACTTGCATACATAAAACTCAAATCACATTTCAACTAGCGAACTTGTTCTGACAAAACAACTGAGTTGATTTCAACCATCAAATAATAATATATCAAAATACTCTTTTCATCTGTACTAGATCGAGGGAACAAATACCCAGATTGAACTCACCAATTTTAAATTATATTTACCAGAAGAAAGAAATCTGTCATACAGTTTTGAGCTTATGCCCTCATCATTTATACTGTTGTTGATATTTATTTCTTTCATGAAAATTACAAAAATCCAAAAATACAATCATAATAAACATAGTCATCACAGGCCACTGAACATACTTTAAATATGAGCCATGTCCTATGAATCATAAAATGAGGACAATAAGAAAATCCACCCACAATATCACAACAAAAGTCCGAGTGCATAACTTATTTGGAATTAATTATAAGGACTAGGACAATCCTCAGAGAAAACTAGTAGAAAACAATGTTTACTAACTTAGAACTTCCATTATAACAAAGATAATATATACTCCATATATATGTATATATAATAAAACCATAATCAATAGAAACATAAGAATAATCTCTCATAAATTTTTACCATAGATTTCATTCCAACATATTAGAACAAAATTCTGAAGAAATAAAGAAATACCGATCATTAACCGATCAGACCAACTGGGCTTTTGTCTAACATCATAGTTAGCTAGCATTCTCACAACACAAGAATTTCATCAGAAATTGAACAATCACATACATATCTCTGAGGAAAAAAGATTATATAGAATGCCCATAAGAGATCATAATACTCATTTCAACAGTAACTGTAACACCCCAAACCCGGTCTAGATGTTACGGCCAAGTCTGGTGTGTCACATCAACGACAGATTGATCATGTTCCTTAGTTATTGCGTTTAGGGTGAGTTTAGCAAAACCATTCTTAAAGTTTGAAAAGAAAACCCCGGTTTAGCTTGTGAATGTCCTATCCACTACCAGTTTGAAATTATTCCATTACAAGGTGCCGTTTGTCTTTTTGTTAGTCATTTCGTACGTGTTTTTCTATTTTGAAAACATTGATTAATTTTAAGAAAAACTCACGCAGCCGTAGTCTGCTTATTTGAATAAAATTATAATTAACGAATTAAAAACCCAAATTAAAATACTTAAAGCTGCCTTATTACAAACCCAAAACCATAATGAAAAATAATTTAAAAATAAATATGAAAGTAAAAAGACTTAATTAAAACCATCAAGTGCAGTCCACATGGCCACTCTGAATCTTATCCCAACTCCTTCCCACCGATTAGCAGAAGCATTTTATCCACTCCCATCGATCAGTAGACTCAATTGCTGCTAGGGAGAGTTTCAGTCCAGTATAACTACTCCCCTACGCGTGCAGCAAAAAGGCAGCCCATCATCTGCACAGTAGCTCAAACCCGAGACCTCTAGGCACTCATACATGCTGCTAGCCACTGTGACGCGACTTCTCTTTTGTTATAATACCGTCGTAATTAATTATAAGGCTTATCTGCTTCAGTCACAGGTTACTTAAAAATAAAACTAAAAAATATATCGCTACCTACCAGGCTCGAACCCCTACCCTTCAACTATACTACCCGTACCTTACCACCACGCCACCTGCTCGATTATGTCATCTTTCCTCCCCAGGTACTTATAAGGCCTCCTTGCGTCGATCCCTGATGAAAAAAAACCCACATCTGCGCATGCTGGGAATCAAACCTGGTTCCCCTTCCTGCTTCCTAGCGTCCCTAGCCACTAGGCCAAGCACTTCCTTTGTGCCTAATCTTAGCCCAACTTATTTATAAGGCCTAATTCCAAGATTTCCCTAAGGAAGCAAAATTTATTTTTTTTCCTAGACCTTGGGCCGAACCCAGGATTTTCCCACACTATAAGTCCTCCCTAATTCACTTAAATACTAACCGAAACATGAAAATAATAATAATAGTAATTTTTTATCAATATTATTAAAACATCAAAATTATTCAGGCCGTCTTCATCCGAACCTAGACTCAAGGCCCAATACTTCCAAGCCCAAAATTCAGGGTGTTACAGTAACTGTTATACACAGACATCTTTACTACTCAATTGTCATTTCTCTGACTAATCCTGTTATCACGAACCTCACATTATTCCACTTACTAATGAAAACCAATTTGGGAAAAATTTCAGTAAACATATTCTTTAGATATCATACTTAAACGAGTTGATTAGCCTAGATTAAATCTTTCTCTAATTGAAGTATTGAACATTCTAATTAATCTTTAGAATAAGTTGATTTTTTTTTAGAACCATGTTTTACTCATTGAGCCACTCCCATTTCTAATCATACCATTAATTATTCCACCACTGAACTTTTTAATTTCCCCATTCGTGAACTTATTCATTATAATTCTCGTGAACCTTGTCGTAATATACTATACCATATCGGTAAGGGGGTGAAGATTGCAAAGCCATTTTAAAAAATATTTGACTCTCATACATACTCATATAAAACATAGCATTTCAAATCAATATAATATCACACATTTTGATTCATACATCCCTAGATTTCAACTCATCATAAACACACTTTTAGATATTTTGGTAACACATTCAATATTATCACATATAAATATTAACCAATTTATGATAAGCCCATCACAAGATAAAGTTTCACTTTATCTTCTGCAAGGAATCACTTTAATCCATCGAGATACAATGTTCATTCAAAACAATAACATTTTACCAATATTCCTCCACTATTTGTTAATCCATTGTATTCCGTTAACACATATATATTATCTCAAATGATAAGGATCCATTCAAAAAATCAATATATTCACCAAATTATATGAACTTACTTATTGCCTTTCCGTATTATCGATGGTAGCTCGGTTGGAAAACACCTCTGCTTAACAAAATAATCTCATCGGAGTCGGGAGACATCACACTATCACATTTCACATATGACATGTATAGCTAAACTCCCTCACACAGCTATGGTAGTCCGAGAACTGACTAAACCATAGCTCTGATACCACTAAATGTAACACCCCTTACCCGTGTTTGATGTCAGAACAGGGTACGAGGCATTACCAGATAATAACACAGCCAACCATACAATATCAAGCCATAAAAATTTGTTCCAATTTAAGACTTTTCAAACTATATCATTAAGTCCTTAAAATGGGCCTACAAGGCCCCAAATATGCTTTGGGAACCATTCGGGACTAAATCGAAAGCTTTTTAATACTTTTGAGACACTTAGGAAATGTTCTTGTTTTGAAGGGTTACAAGCTCGACTGGGCCAGCTGTGTGACGACACATTCCCGTGTGGCTTAGGACACGCCCATGTCCTCCAACTGTGTAACTATCTATTTATGACGTCAACACACATTTAAGGTCACACGGCCAAGGCACAAGCCCGTGTCCTAGGCCGTGTGGCTTTATACCAAGCCTTTTTGTCATCCAAAATCACTTATACACTTAAGCTAATTTCATCAATATACAGCATGACAAATTTAGTCCTCCTAATAGCCACTATTGAAGCATAGAATCATTACTCTAATGACATAATTCTAATGTACCACATCACCCTTACCTTGCCATTAACCACCTACAACTTATATAACCATTCACATAATACATTTATCACATCCTTATCATATACTAATTCATTCACCCACATGCAAACATACTCATTCATGTATTGCATCATTATGATTTATAACATAGCTAATATTAGCCACATCAAATGGCCTTATACAACAATAAAATTTCCTTTAACTTAGGCCAATATTGTAACAGCTCGATTTAGACCCTAATCGGAACGGTGGTTTCAGTACCACGAATCCGAGTCAAAAAATATTTAAAAATTATTTTCTGTGTTTATTTTGTGTGAATTTAAATCTGTGAAATTTTCGTGATTTAATTTTGTTGTTTAGGTATCCGATTAAATAAAAGGACTTAATCGCGTAAATTAAAAATTTGACGGTTAAAAGCACAAGGGCAGAATTGTAGGTGGCTTTCTAAATGGAAGCCTTTATGTTGCAATTAGCCCAATTGAGAAAAGAATGGACAGTAGTGGGTATATATTATATGATTTCATAATTTTATTTATAAGGTTATAATAGTAAATTAGGTAATAATAAGTATAATACAAACATAAAATTAAAAGCCAAAGTTTTATTCTTATTCTCATCACCGAATATGAAAAACAAAAAGAAAAGAATAAGTTCTCAAGGGTTCGGCCATCTTCCAAGCTGATTCAAGATCGAGAATTAAAGAAATCGAAATTGGATCGGGGAAAAGCTAAAGTTATCGACTAGTCGTCCTTTTTTGTTTTTCATCGTTCGAGGTAAGTTCATAAGCAAATAGACGTGTTTATTTGGTAATTAAAGGTTATATTTATATAATGTTATGAAATGTAGAATTTTAATATGCTATGGCCGAAAATGGTTAAATTTGATTATTACACTTGCGAGTTCAATTCGACCAAGATACGACATCCGAAAGCTCCGTCTGAACCTTAGGAATAGTTAGGATACATATGTCATGACATAGGATTCTGATATATGTGTGCGAGTAAGACCATGGTGTCAATATGTGATTCTGATATGTGTTTACGAGTAAGACCCTGTCTGGGACGGTGGCATCGATATGTGGCTACATGTAAGACCACGTCTGGAACGTTGGCATTGTACGATTTATGTGATTATCCGAGTGTCCTATCCAATTCCAAATGGTTCATCGGGCAATGACAAGTTGTGATCAAATGTGCAAAATGAGCTAAATGATCAGGTATGAATTATTTTAATACCTACTTGAAATTAGGTAAGTAAGTTACTAATGTGAGCATGTGTGTTTAGTGAAGTATATTTGGCCTTTTTTATATGTAAACATATGATGTCATATTTGATTTATGAGTATATGGATATGTGTTTATACAATGTTATTTAGCTTGGAAAATTAAAAGATATTTTGCTTATATAAATATATATATGCTTGTATTCGAACATATATTAAAAATGTGTATGTGATTGTTGTCCTATGGTTTATGAATATACGCATATAAGTGCATGTGTACTAGCTATGATAAAGATATTTTTTTTTGGCTTGGAAATGAAATGATAAATTATTAAAATATGTATATGTACACTCGGCCATGAGAAGTTTATATGTGAAACTTTATAAAGTACATAAAACTGTAAGCTTAAGATTTAAATTAATGACGATAGTAAACTTGGTTTAATTTTAACGATTTGATTATGTTATTTAGATATTTATTTGCTTATGACTTGCTAAGCTATAAAAGCTTACTCTGCGTGTGTATGTTTGTTTTTGTTTTATAGATTTTGGACTCAAGATATGAGCTCAGAAATCGTCAGAAAAGCTTATCACACTATCGACTATCTTCAGTATTTAAATAATCAAACATGAATCATGGCATGTATAGGCTGGAATGTGTTGGAAACAACGAAATTTTATTTTGTATAATAGCCATGCGAAAATGGCTTATTTTTACTCCTTGGTTCGGTTTTGGTTATGTTTGATAAAGGTCTTAACTATTTGGTGATGTGTTATGTGCTTCGAATGGATGGTTTATTTAGTATATGCTATATGTTTTAGAAACGGCTTGATAATAGGAGGTGAATTTGGAAATGGATGATATGATGATCTTTGTATGTATATATTTTCATAGCATGATTAATTGGTTCGGCTAAGGAGTTGGGTATGTAAAACACACACATGAATTGATTTGAGTAACTGTCTCAATAAGGTATCGGTAGGCTTGAACATAAGTATGAGAAATATTTGTATTGATATTCATGGATAAAATGGTCCAGCTTTTGACTTGCGATTGAAAAGAATGGTTCCAATTTGGGTTAAATGTTTCGGCCTAAATTAAACTTAAGCAAGAAATATGTTAGATTGAGAGTTTGACACATATTTATATATATGTTTGCTACGTTTATTGATCTGAGTACTGTCTCAATAAGGTATCGGTAGGCTTGAACATAAGTATGAGAAATATTTGTATTGATATTCATGGATAAAATGGTCTGGCTTTTGACTTGCGATTGAAAGGAATGGTACCAATTTGGGTTAAATGTTTCGGCTTAAATTAAACTTAAGCAAGAAATATGTTAGATTGAGGGTTCGGCACATATTTATATATATGTTTGCTACGTTTATTTTTACGATTTAAAAAAAAAAAAGAGATAACAGTGAGTATATGTCTAGTTAGCTATATTATTTAATTGTGTTTGACAATTGCCAATTTAGTTGATATATATGTTGACATGTGTGGTATATGTGTAAGAATGTTTCAACATTTGCCAAGAATTTGTTTGGTTTATATATATATATATTGACATGTGTGATATACATCTATGGATGTTTCAAATTGCACTTGGATTATTTCCTTTAAATATTTACTTTATAATTTGATTTGTTAAGTCATAGAGAAATGGTATGCATTAATGGTAAGTATATTAGTGACCAAATAAATTATGTATGGATAATTAGTATTTTACATATAAATCTTAGTATATCTTCATCTTGGTAATATTGAAAAAGGGGTCCATATTATTCTGGTAATGTGTACATGAAATTGAATTATAAAAGAATTTCTCTTTTTGGCCATGTTTAATGTTAGCTTATTCTTATATAACCATGAATATTATACTGTGTTGTAAGCTGATATGATATAAAATACTAATGTATAGTGACTATGTTTCTGAGAAATCAATGCCGCATATATTTTATATGGCTTGGAATTTTATTGATAATTGTAATGATTTAAATTATGTGCTTAATGTTTAAACAGATTTATGTTTTAGTTTTATGATTACAACATACGGGTAAGTGTGGATGTTTGGAAAAAAAATTATGTCTTGTCAGGTAACATCTCATACCCCAATCTGGCGACGGAGATGGGTTAGGGGTGTTACAAACATTATAGGCCAACTCAATAACATATACGCATATATTCAAGACCCTATACATGCCATAAACTTATAAATACTTAAAAATCTTTTAATACCGATCTTAAGCTGATAGTATGATTGAGTCTTCGGTGACCTCCAACTCGAGCTAGCATCTGTGACACTGTAGGAAAGAAGAGAAGGAAGGGAGTAAGCATTATTGCTTACTAAGTAAGTATGTAAATAGTAAAAAATTAATAAGCATTAGTGCTTACTAAGTAAGTATGTAAATAGTAAAAATTCATTAACATGCTTCTATAAAACATCCCAATATGCTCTGAAAACAATATGGTTATAATTGCACATAGTTTCCACCTTTTTCTCATGTTCACCTTGAGCTGTTTACTCGCACCATAGTCACTAAATTATTTTTATCTAAAGCTACAGAACTCCAAATTTAGATCCGTAATTTTCCCTGAAACTAAATTCATATATCTCCTGTACCATAAAATTTCTAGAATTTTTGGTACAGCCAATTAGTACAGTTTATTCATTAAAATCTCCCCTATTTCGCTATCTGACAGTTACGACCACTCTTCACTAAAAATTGATTATCTTATCGTACAGAATTCAGATAAGGTTCTCGTTTTTTCGTTTGAAACTAGACTCATTAGGGAATTCAGGAATATAAATCATATCCCATAATTATTTTTTTTTACGATTTTTAATGATTTTCCAAAGTTTGAATAGGGGGTTTTTGAAACTATTCTGACCCTGTCTCACTATAATTTAAATATCTCATAATATATAAATCATTTGCTCCATTGTTTCTTTTATGTGAAAGTAGACTCAATGAGCTTTAATTTTATAATTCATTCAGACTTTAATTCAATTTCCACTATTTTTGGTGATTTTTCAAATTCACGTATCTGTTGTTGTTTCAAACTATTTTATTGAAAAATTTACTCTTCCATGTTTTCCTCATATTATTTTCATTTATGAACACATAACACCAATCATGCTCAATATTAGCCATTCTAATGGATAATCAGCATCAATTTTTTTTCAAGTATTAATGTTAGCACTTACACCATGTCAACCTTACCATAAGCTTTATCACATTTTGAGCACATTGCTCATATGTATGCACCTGCTCTTACACACCACATCACCACACAAGTCTTTTTTAGTAAGCTTTTCCCGTTAAACCCTTCGGAATAACATCCAATACTCAATGGTTTCAGCACATAGCTCCATCAACACATAATCTGAATCTCGTGTACACATGGTGAACTCTCAATATCACGCATGTGACCTAGCCATCAAATCCTGTAGCTCTCGTGTCTACATGGTGTCCAACACTCGGAACCACACATGCGACCTAGCTATATATAACATAGCTCTCGTGTCTACGTCATGTATCCTTGGTACCATGCATGTGACCTAGCTATCTTTAATCCATAGCTCTTGTGTACACATGGTATACACCTAGTATTACACATTTGACCTAGCTACATATAAAATTATCATCTTGTAGCTCTCTTGTACACCTGGTATACCAACAGTATTGCACATGTGACCTAGCTACCACAGAGTATCTCGTAGCTTTCTTGTACACATGGTATACACACAGTATTACACATGTGACCTAGCTACCACATAGTATCTCATAGCTCTCTTGTACACATGGTGTCCTACCTTCGGAACCACACATGTCACCTAGCTACACATTATCCATATATTTCATTTTCCGAAGGTTCAACCAAGAACACCACTTTCCATAAATTCCCAATTCATAAATTTCACCCACTAATGCTTCATAATATACATTAAAATATGATAACACAAATGAAAAAAATGAATTATTTACATACAAACTTACCTCGGTCCAAGACATCGAATTATTGAACTTTATTCCAAAACCTTTTTTCTTCTCCCGTTCTAAGTTCGAATCTTGTTTTTCTCAATCTATAACAACACATTTAACCTAATTATTCAATATTCAATTCAAATTGACCCAATTTTACATTTCAAAAAATTTTACATTTTTGCCCCTAAACTTTATCAAAATTACACTTTTCCCCTAGGCTCATAAAATAATTTTTATTCAATTTCCATGCAATTTAGGCCAAGCCAAACCATTTTCATAACTATGGTAATCCACAATTCTCACTAAATCACATACTTTTGACCAATTTATAACTTTTACAATTTAGCCCCTTTTATACAATTTCATCAAAAATCACCCAGTAAAACTTGTTTCGCTCATCATAAACATGCATAGTTCACCATTAATCATCAAAATACACAATTATTCAACATGGGTAAATTTTTGAACTCAAACCTTAGCTCAAAATAATGGTAAAAATAGCTAAACCGAGTTACCGGGATCTCAAAAATGCAAAGAACATTAAAAACGGGGCTTAGGTGCACTTATTATTGAGCTTAGAAGCTTGAAAACCCTAGCCATGGTGTCCATGGAGAGTTTCGGCCAAGATTGAAGAAGCATGGACACAATTTTGGCTTATTTTTCCCATTTTATTCTTTAATTTACAAAATGACTAAAATGCCCTTACTTTAAAAATATCTTATCTCACCTATGCCTTGTCCATTTTTGCCCATCATGAAATATAATGGTCTAATTGCCATTTAAGGACCTCCACTTTAAAAATTGATTTCAAATAAGTACCTTTATGAATTAGAACACACATTTTTCACCTTTTCCAATTTAATCCTAGATGCCAAATTAGACACCCAATCGATAAACTTTAAAACTTACTCGCAATAAATTTTTCAACCTCGGATTCATGGTTTTTGAAACCATTGTTCTGTTTAGGCCCTAATTTAGGCTGTTACATGGCTTACTCATGCTCTTTCTTACCGACATACTTATATCATTATGTGTTCATTTTCTCATAACTTAGTCATATACACCTGTATCACTCATCACAAAACTTTAGTCTTTCCTGTTAAATTCATCAACTTGAATACTTTTCCCATTAAATTACTTAGAATACCAAAAGATACCCGAGGTAGCATTCTCATGGTAGGATGCCAAAGTCATATCCTAGATATGGTCTTACATGGGATCTCTAGTCGATGTTGAAGCCATATCCCAGATATGGTCTTACACGAGATCTCATATCGATGTCGATGCCATATCCCAAACATGGCCTTACATGAGATCATAAACTGATGCTGATGCCATGTCCCAAACATGGTCTTATACAGGATCTCTCTTAGATGCCAACGCCATGTCCCAGCATGGTCTTAGAAGGGATCTAAATCTCGTCTTGGTGTCGATGCCATGTCCCAAACATGGTCTTATACAGGACCACATTTCAATTCCAATGCCATGTCTCAGACATGGTCTATCATGGGATCTCATTTCGGTGCCGATGCCATGTCCCAAACATGGTCTTACATGGGACCTACAATTTCTCATGTCATAACTACGATATCCTTCGTATTCCTTAAAATTTAATCGAGAGTTCTCAACTATATCTTCATCCTTCTTGATAAAAATCATATCAATCAAATCCATGGAAATAATATAAGTTTCATAGAATGTCATCATAAAAATTTTCGTAATGCATAACGCTAATTTATTGCATACAAATTACCTCGGATCCAAAATATGGGTGAATATTCGATTTAATCCACCACCTTGCGTTTTTCTGGGTTTCGGTCTGGGCTTCATGCATCTTGATCTAAAATGTCAAATTTCACTTATTTAGTATTCACATTGGCTAATTAGCCCATAATTTATACTTCATAAAATTTTGCCCCTAAACTTTTGCATATTTGCAAAATGGTCCCTAGGTTCGTAAAATGAAATACACTTATTTTCTTGATTACCCAAGCCTAGTGAACCTTTCATGTGCTTAAAACAGCCCTTATTTTTCATAAATTTTCTCTTTTACTACACATTTTACTACTTTTACAATTTGGTTCCTGTTAGGGATTTTCATGAAAATTCACCTAGTAAAAGATGTTTACTACCCTTTAAATTTTCATATTCTACTACTATGCATCAAATTACTTGCATGTCATGCATGGATATATTGTTAAACATAAACCCTAGCTCAAATTAGTGGTAGAAATAGTTGAATTAAGCTACGTGGATTTCAAGAATACGAAGAGAATTAAAAACGGGGCTAAATTGAACTTACTAGTGAGCTTGAAAATGAAAGAAACCCTAGCTATGGAGCTTTGGAAATTTCGGCACCCATAGGAAGAAGATGGACACAATTTTGCTTCTTTTTCCCTTTTTATTTCATTAATTAACCAAATGACCAAAATACCCTTTTGCCCCTTTCTTTAGAAAATTTTCATTCCTTGGGTATTTTTGTCCATCATGCTAAGAAATGGTCTAATTCTAAATAAGGACCTCTAATAATTTTTATAATGCCAATTCATCCTTAAAACTTTTAGAAACTCATATTTTGGAACTTTTGCAATTTAGACTTAAAGGACAAATTAATCACTATCTCATAAAAATTCCCTCATGGAATTTTCTCACTATCATGAAATCATGTCATAAATTTAAAAATAATCATGAAATATATATTTCTACTTCAAATTTGTGGTCTCAAAACCACTATTCTGACTAGGCACTAATTTGGGCTGTTACAGAAATGACCTCCATAAGGAGCATTATAACAGTGCTTCAAGATTGAAAGCATCTCCTCTTCCAAAAGACAATGCTAAATAATGTTGTCATTGCATACCTTCAATAAATATGGCTCATTCCAATGATACTTCACAACTTCATGATTTTTATCGCCTGTGACACTCAATGGGAGTTTTCCACACACTAGATAATTAACCAAGTCCGCATACCAAAGGGTTGCATCTATAGCAAATAACTTCTCATCTGGGAATGCGTCGACAATTTGTAGTATGTTTCCATCTTCACTATTAACTTCCAATCGAGACAGATGGTCTGCAACTTGATTCTCTGAACCCTTGCGGTCTTTTATCTTGATGTCGAACAGTAAGATCCAGCATATTAGTCTTGGCTTTGTATCCTTGCTCATAAAAAGATATCTTAATACCGAGTGATCAGTAAATACAATAACCTTTGCACCGACAAGATAAGAACCAAACTTGTTGAAAGTGAAGACTGTAACACCCTCAAACCCGACCTAGACGTTAGGACCGAATCTGGTGGTGTCACAATGGAGTGTTTTTCTAAAACTTGATCTTCTTGATAAAAGCCAGTTTGAAGATTAAAGACTCTTTCTTAATTATAAAATCAACTCGTTTGAGGTACTTTTCAAAAACATGATTTTGTTTGGAAACCTGCTTCGTGTTAAAACCTGATTCGACTTAATCAAAAATTTGTTTATCAATTACAAATGTTGTTGCACTTTAAAATCAAAGTTTGTTGCGGAAGCTTAAAAGAAGAATTGTACTGCGGAAACGTAATGATTTGAAAACAATTAATATTTTGGAAAGTTGCGTTCTACTTCTAGCATAAATAAATTATAATAATCAAAAACCCAAATTAAAAACTAGAATTTTAAAGAGAGGCCTTATTACATCAAACCCAAAATGAAATCTAAATGTAAATTAAAGCTGAATAAAATAAAACAGAAGTAGCAGTGTGGCCACCCTCGAGTCCCTCACAGCACCGGTCCACTTAACTCTGGGGATTACCTACACAATTAAAAGCAGGGTGAGTTTATGAAAACTCAGTGTGTAATCCCCTAATATGAAAACAATCAGTTAAAAAACAGAACATGTAGTAACAATCTGGGCCTGAGCCCTTTTTAGAAATAGTCCAGTGTGGGCTTAACCCAATATAGTAATAATGTGGCATTTGCCCAATGCAGCATCAGTATCGTGCCAAAATGCAACCCATCCCAAAACAATACACCAATATCGCAGCAAAGCTGCCATTCACATAAGCAGCTTTAAGCCAATGGTGGGTCCACAGTCATCTCGTGCAACCTGTGTGACCTTGCCAGCATAGATCCATAGTCGTCTCGTGCGACCCGTGCGATCTTGCCAATATGGATCCACATTCGTCTTGTGCGACCTGAGCGATCCTACCAGTACAGTACTTCCTCCATAACCATAGCCCAACCCCATGCAATGGGTCATGTCATATCATCATACGTGAATGTAGAATGTCATTCTAAAAAAGAACAGTCAAGTCAAAGCACAAATCAGTCACACATAACATAAGGGCATAACAGTCATTTTACCCTACAGGGGAATTACAGTCATTTTACCCTTCGGGGGTAATTCGGTCATTTTACTCTTCGAGGGTATTATGGTCATTTTACCCTTCTAGGTACCCTTACAGAACCATTAGTAGGTTCACAATCGTCTCGTGTGACCTGTGCAACCTTTTTCAATCAAACAGTATAATTGGGCCCGAGGCCCATTATGTGGCCCAAGTGGAGCCCACACACTTGTGTGGCCCGCTAAGCCTAAAAATGCCCCTAGCCATGTGAACAACATGGCCAGGGTCATTAATTCCCATATGTCTATGAGATTTACCCGTGTGGGGCCCACGAGCCCATTAGGCCCACACGGCCCATTTTGGCCCAAAAACGACCTAAGCACATCAGGTCACTTGTGGTGGCCTCACCATCATATCGAATTTTCCACATGTTTGTTCGTAAACTTGTGTGGCAATCGTTGCCGTACTTTCAGCTTTTTGGCTTTTCAGTTTTTCAGCTTTTCACCGCTCTACGACCTAAACAGTGTGAGTACACACTTTTTCGGCTTTTCAACTAACTAACAGATACAGGGTATTGTTACACACCTATTACTAACATTTTGAGATCCTCGTGTGTTCAAACCCTACATTTATTCCAAACAACCTGTAAACCTTTCAATCGTTAATGATCATCAATACTTAATCCCAAATTGACTAACGCCACTAACTTTGATTGTATAAAAAAAACTCAATTCCCCCTTAAATTGCTGGCTAGAAGTCCCTTATAGGTTTTCTGCACTACAAACATTTATAGGTAAACAAAGTTGTTTATACCCATGGCTTGAGCCTACCCCCAAAACCATAGAATCCCAAAACAAAGGAGGAACATTCAGCTTAACTCACTAGCGCAAGGCATAATATTTACCTTAGATCGAGTGCTAAGAGAAGGATTTCGACTCCTCAAAATCGTTTGTCACTCCTTGGATCTTCGAGAGTTCCACAGCCCAAAGAACAAACAAGAGAAAAGAACATGAGAATTGGCACTTAAAAGCCAAGAATAATCAACTTAAACAGAATAAAAAGAAAGTGAGAGTACACCACTACTTTGATATACTACCTCTTGAATCAACAGAGAGCACAAAAGAATGGACAAGATTTGGCTACCACAAAGAATACTCCACGCTTGCTGGAGAAAAAACGAATGGTAGGCAGGGGATTAGTAGAGAACAACCAGAGGGGAAAAGGAGAACACCAGCCGTCAATCAATAGAACAAAAATAAAGGTCGACAGAGAAAGAGAAGGGAGAAGAGAGGTACGGCTTGAATATGAAACCAAAAAGAAGAGAAATCAAGAAGGGAAGAAAAGAATTGGAAAGAGGAAACCGAAAAGAAGAAGAGAAATAAGAAAGGAGATACAGCTTGAATAAAATCAAGAAGGAGAGAAAAGAATCAGGAAGAGAAAAAGTGAAGGGAAAATCGGCATAAGCACAACAAAATTGTTGAAAGATAGTGGAGAGGAGAAGTGCTATTTGGTTTTGTCACAAAGAGGGAATTGAGGGAGTATATCCCAATCAGAAAGGTAGAGATGAACTAAAACAAGAGGCTACAACCTAAAAACAACAAAAATTAAACGCCGAGAAGGGACATGAATATTCGGCACTTACACACTCCCAAAGCCGAAAAATGAACAAAATCGAACTCCCTCCATCCCCTTAGCAAAATTCGGCACTAATCTTCCACAACTCATGTAACACCCCTAAACCCGTATCTGTCGCCGGAACATGACAATTGTCTAATTTAATACAACTTCATTCGCATAAATCATGTTTAAAAAACTTATGGATAATAACGTAAAAGTGTATCAAATTTCCAAATCTAAGATATACACACATATACGTAAACGTACATACACCGCCAAATCAATCAGATTTTGACCCTCATAAAATTAAATCATATAATCATACTCAAATAAAATGGTAACATAGCAAGCCATTTTCGCATGGCTATACACGTATATATACACATCATCAAAAGATATTGATTCATAAACCAAAAAGTCAAGCCTATACATGCCATTTTCAAAGTTCAGCTACTAAGTACCGAAAGAGCTTTGATAGTGTGGATGACTTCGATCTTGAGATTCCCGAGACCGTAGCTAACGAATGAGATCTATAAAACAGAGAATTAAGAGCAACAGAGTAAGCATTTCTATGCTTAGTAAGTCTTAAGCAATAAAATCATTAAAAGATCAAAGCATAATAGTCTTAAAGCTTGTCATCTCTTCTTTGGCCGAATACATTCAATACAATTACTTGGCTAAATTATTACATAAACACATTTTCACATATACATGTTACTTCACACTTCAACCACATATACTCACATGCTCAAAGCCAATCTCATCCTAATACCACTAGAATTGAAGTTCATATATTGTAAGTAGATTATAGACTTTCATATAATCTCAAACAATGGCCAGAGCATCACTATCCAAATGTATATTCACAATCTAAAACGAATCAAATTCACAAACGAGTATGGGGTACGTACCTGACTAACTTAGGGTACTAAGCAGATTAGTTAAGATTATTACGGCAGAAATCAAGTATTTCCATCATGAATGCCTTCGGCACTTAGCCCGTTTATAAACTAGCACTAAGGCCCTTCGGGACTTAGCCCGGATACAACACTGGCACGAATGCCCTTCTAGATTAAGCCCAGATTCATCACTGGAACAAATGCCCTTCGGGACTAAGGTCGGATACAACACTGGCACGAATGCCCTTCGGGATTAAGCCTGGATACATCACTGGCACAAATGCCCTTCGGGATTAAGCCCGGATATAACACTGGCACGAATGCCCTTGGGGATTAAGCCTGGATACATCACTGGCACAAATGCCCTTCGGGATTAAGCCCGGATACATCACTGAATCTTTATGCACATTTATAGATCAAGTATACATATCCAAATTTCATATCACAATAGCATTTCATTTGCTCAATTCGCATATGAGCACATAATATATATATATAACTTCCATTTAGCATTTGGTCTATATGCACACAAGGATCACATATCCATCTAATTTTTCCTAGCTTATTTTCTAGAGATCATTCAGCTATATGCTTACACATAACTCATATTATAAACAAATTTAAATAAAATAAGGTCATTGAGCCGTGACTCATTTCAGACACTTCTAACATGCCATACTACTTTTTATGCTAACTTAATTACTTAAAACTTACCTCGACTAATATCAAACAAACATAACGGCTATTCGATCAATTTCTCTTTCCCTCGATCCGGATTTGTTCCTCTTTGCTCTTGAGCTAAATTAAACCAAATTTAAACGCATCACATCTTCTTTATTTCAAATCTACATTCGGCATTTAAATTAAATTATAATTTATAACAACAATTCATTCACCTCTTTACTAATAACCATATTCGGCCATTATGTAAATAAAAATATATATAATACCACTTATTCACTAGCATCTAAATATATATATACTAAGTGAATAATCACTTACAAGATCATCAATTTCACACATGTTACCTAAGCCTACATTTGGCAAATTCTTTAACACAAAGATGTACAAGCCATATATCATTTAAAAAATGAATCACATTCACGAAAAAAAATATTCAAGAAGGGCATTTAATCCTCACCAACATAATTTAACAATTAACCTTAGTTACTACATTGCCGAAATTCAAATACTTAAATGGCCGAATTCACAAGGTTGTTTATAAATATATCTTACAAATTATAAATTCCTCTCGTTATTAAATTCAACCACATAACATGATTCCATTTTAAACGAATGTGCATAGCCGAATGGGAAAACTTCTATCCAAATACACTTATAATTAAATTAAAATATCAACATTAAGGAGCACTAAGGAGGTCCACTTTCGGCCAACAATTTTTTTTCTATAAATTTGCATTCACCTTATAAAACATCCTCTAGCCGATTGACATAATTAGCTTTAGCCATAATTCTTTAAATTATCCAAATTCAATTCATCAATTAACCACTCTCAATACTCCAAATATCAAAACAATATCTAAGAATTTCATATATAATTATATATACAACCGAATGAGTCATTTCTTTAAACTAAAAAAAATAAAACTGCCACACACATAACTTGATCGTTACATGAATTCAACATCAAAAATCCCTTAAAAATACCTATAGCTTCAAAGCTTTTAAATTTCTACCCCTTAGCATGTTCTAACCAAACCGAATGCTCTAAGCCTCATAATCTTAGAAATTTACCAATGGGTGATGAATGGAACCTAAATTCATACTCATTTACACGTTTTTAAGAGAGAAATAACAAAATTTACTTACCTTCTTCAAGCCTATGGTGACTGAATGCTTGGAAGGGATTTTTCTTCTTCTAGCTACGGCAATAGAGAAAGAAAATGGATTCCACCTTGTTTTCTCCTCCCACTTACTAAATTATTATCCTTTAATAATATGACACACCACTTACTTTTGTTTTACTCACAAAAGTAACTAAAATTAAAACAATATAATAATATACCATAAGTTGACCGGCCATTAATATTAAAGTGGTGAATTTAACATGCAAACCCCTCTTAATTTTCCATATAACAAACATCCACAATAACAATTCATCCATCACATTTATAATGTCTTACATATAAGTCCTTTTTAATGATTTACATTTAAATTAACTAAATCAAAGAATTAAAAATTCGTACATGCATTTTCACATATATTAGGCATACAATAAGGTATTTAAATATTTTTTTGACTCGGTTTTGTGGTCCCGAAACCACTTCTCGACTAGGGTCGAATTTGGGCTGTCACAACTCACCTTCCCCTTTTTCCTCCTAAAATCTCTCCCCAATCCTTTGTAACGCCCCCATGCCTGAGACCATCACCGGAGTCGAGCTTGAAGTGTTACTACACATAATTTACCATTTTAAACAACTTTACATTATCTATTTTGATTTTCGGAATAAGCAGTTTATCTACGTCATGATCACTTGAAAAATCATATCTCGAGTTACGAAACTCGAAATCAAGATTCGTAAATTTTCCCTGAATCTAGACTCATGTATCTATCTGTTAATTTTTTTCTAGAATTTTTGGCTGGGTCGATTAGTAGAGTTTATTAGTTAAAGTTGCCCCTGTTTCAGAACTCAACTGCACTGACCTCTACTTATTACGAACCACTTTTCTCCCTGTACAAAACTCATATGATGTTTTTCTTAAAACTAGACTCAATAAGAATTCTGAACATATAAAGTAATCTTCCTAATTATTTTTGTACAATTTATGGTGAATTTCCAAAGTTGGAATAGGGGATCCAGAAATTGCTCTGACCTTGTTTTACTAAAACTAAAATATATCATAAAATACAATACCTTTACCCGTTTTGTTTGTTCCATATGAAAATAGACACAATAAGCTTTAATTTCATATATTATTCACCATCAAACCATGATTCTATTATTTTTAGTGATTTTTCAAACTCACGTCACTGCTGTTACAATGTTCTGTTTTTAAGCTACTTTCACATTTTTCCTTAATTTCCATGTGATAGTTATCACTCAAGCATACATACTATCATACTTGTATATCATTAGCCATTTCATTAGCTATTCACTATCAAGTATTTACATCCCATTCATTGCACATGTCATAAGACATCCATATCAAAAGTAGCCAAGTCCCTATACATGCCATACACGAAAAGAAACGTCTAACTATACCGATAGGATTCCTCGATAGTGTGATCGGATCTCCGACGTTTCCTTTGATCCCCGAGTGGCTTGGCAAGAACTATAAGAAGAAAGAAATAAAGAGGGTAAGCACTAGGCTTAGTAAGTTTACAAGCAAATAAATCACAACATTCATCTCACAAGATAATTATGCATACAATCAACTGGCCTTGTAAACTTTCTTTATATCTTATTTTCTACTTTATTCTTTCTTCACTTACCTTCTTTCTTACCTGACCTTTCATTATTCATGATTATAATCTACCTTTCCTTTTCTGGCAATTCACTGTAATTTAACTTGTATAATGGCCCGTTGAACCACTCGGAATACTAAGGATACTAGGGTCTTTCCTGTGTAAAATATCCTGCCAATGCCATGTCCTTGACATGGACTTACATGAATTATTCCTGTCTCCAATGCCATATATCTACTATGGACTTACATGGCTCATTCCTGTCTCTAATGCCGTATATCTAGTACAGACTTACATGGCTCATTTCTGTCCTGTCCTCTCCTGTCGACCCCTAATGTCATGGCATTTCGTATCCTAACATTCCTAAGGTTCAATCGGGACTTTCTACTGCTTTTCTCTGTCATATCACCTTATATTCAACTTGATTATTTTCATAAAATAAATATATAAATGCTGGAAAATGACAATAGTAATGTAAAATAACAGAATATTGCATTTATTTACCGTAAAATTACCTCGATACCAAATGTGACTAAACTTTACAATTTAGTCCTTTACTTTTTCTTTTCCCCGATCTACTCCCGAATTTCGTTCTTCTTGATTATGGAGCTTGGAAGCTTCAAACAAACCCTAGCTATGGAGAACCCTTGAATTTCGTGCTAATGGAGAAGATGATAGCAATTTTGTCATCTTTTTTCCTTTTTAATCATGTTAATAACCAAATGACCAAAATGCCTTTCCTTACTAAACTTACAAAAATTCCACCCATGTCCAATTTTTGTCAATAAACTTAGAAATTGGTCAAATTGCTATTTAAAACCTCCTAATTAATATTCCAAAGCAATTTCATACTAAAAACTTCTAGAATGCAAATTTTGCAACTTATTCGATTTAGTCCCTAATTTCAAATTAAGCACTTTACGCATAGAATTTCTTCACGAAATTTTCACACCATCATGCAATCATAATATAGACCTCAAAATAATTATAAAATAAATATTTCTATCTCAGATTTGTGGTTACAAAACCACTATTCCGATTAGGCCCTATTTTGGGATGTTACATTTCTCCCCCCTTTAGGGATTTTCGTCCCCGAAAATCTTACCTGTGAAGAGGTTTGGGTACTGTTTTCGCATGGCCTCTTCGGGTTCCCATGTAGCCTCATCCACCCCATGTCTATTCCACAAGACTTTTACAAGAGCAATACTTTTATTCCTTAATTGTTTTATCTCATGAGCTAGAATTTTTACCGGTTCTTTATCATAAGTCATATCTGGCTGAATCTCAACCTCTGTCGGAGAAATCACATGTGACGGATCTGATCGATAACATCGTAACATTGACACATGGAACACGTCATGAATCTTTTCTAACTTAGTCGGCAAAGCTAATCGATATGCTAATGGTCTAACTCTCTCAATCACTTCAAACGGTCCAATAAAATGAGGACTTAACTTGCCTTTCCTGCCAAATCTGAGAACTTTCTTCCATGGGGATACTTTCAAGAATACCTTGTCGCCAACCTGATATTCGATATCTTTTCTTTTTAAATCTGCGTATGACTTCTGCCTGTCTGAAGCTGCTTTCAAACAATCTCTGATAACTTTCACTTTTTCTTCTGTTTCTTTAACTAGATCAACCCCGTAAATCTGATTTTCTTTAAGCTCTGTCCAATATAAAGGTGTACGGCATTTACGTCCATACAAAGCTTCATAAGGTGCCATCTTCAAACTCGACTGGTAACTATAATTATAAGCAAACTCTACTAATGGTAAATATTTTTCCCAACTGCCTTGAAACTCCAATATACAACATCTAAGCATATCTTCAAGTACCTGGATAACTCTCTCTGACTGACCGTCGGTTTGGGGATGAAAAGCCGTGCTAAAATTCAACTTGGTGCCCAAAGCTTCTAGTAGCTTCTTCCAAAATCGTGAAGTAAATCTCGGATCTCTATTTGAAATGATCGATAATGGCACTCCATGTAGTCTAACTATCTCTGAAATGTATAACTCGGCCAACTTGTCAAGTGAATAATCCATACGGACTGGGATAAAATGAGCTGACTTAGTTAGCTTATCAATCACAACCCATACTGCATCTTTCTTTTTCGGCGTTAACGGTAATTCAGTCACAAAATCCATAGTAACTCTATCCCATTTCCACTACGGAACTAGCACAGGCTGCAATAATCCCGAAGGTACCTAGTGTTCGGCCTTTACCTGTTGACAAATCAAGCATTTGGAAACAAACTCTGAAATATCTCTTTTCATTCCTACCCACCAGTACAATTTCTTCAAATCATTATACATCTTTGTACTACCTGGATGAATAGACAAAGAACTGCTATGTGCTTCCTGTATGATCTTCTGAATAAGCTCATCATTCTTTGGTACACATATTCTGTCTCTAAACATTAAACAACCATCAGAACCAATCTAGAAATCTGATTCTATGCCTGACTCACATTGAACTCTTTTAGCTTGTAAATCACTATCATCTCTCTGAGCTTCATAAATTTCTTCAAGAAGTATCGGTTTAGTTCTCAATTAAGAATAACCATCATCCGACATGGCCAAATTGGTATTCAAAGCTCGCAATATAAATAAAAGTTTTCTGCTTAAAGCATCAGCAACTACATTTGCCTTACCTGGGTGATAATCAATCACTAGCTCATAATCTTTAATCAACTCTAGCCATCTTCTTTGCCTCAGGTTCAAATCTTTTTGAGTCATCAAGTATTTCAAACTTTTATGATCGGTGAATATCCAGCACCGTTCACCATACAAATAATGTCTCGAAATCTTCAATGCAAATACAATAGCAGCTAACTCCAAATCATGCGTCGGATAATTTTTCTCATGTGGTTTCAATTGTGTAAAGGCATAAGCAATCACCTTTCCTTCCTACATGAGTACGCAACCAAGCCCATTCAAAGACGTATCACTGTAAATCATAAATTCTTTACCCGGTTCCGGCTGTACTAAGATGGGAGCTTCAGTCAACAATGCCTTTAACTTGTCAAAACTCTGCTGGCACTTCTCAGTCCATTCGAACTTGACATCCTTCCGCAACAATCTCATCAACGGGGTAGCTATCATAGAGAATCCCTCCACAAATCATCTATAATAACCAGATAAACCAAGAAAGCTTCTAACCTCTGGAACGTTCCTAGGAGGCTTCCAATCGACAACAGCTGAAATTTTGCTTGGATCAACTCTAATACCTTCACCTGAAACAATATATCTAAGGAATCCAACTTCTCGGAGCCAAAACTCACTTTTACTGAACTTAGCATACAACTGATTATCTCTCAGAATCTGTAAAACTATTCTCAAATGCTTTTTATGTTCAGTCTCATCAGGAGAATAAATCAAAATATCATCAATGAACACAACTACAAACTTTTCCAAATACGGTCTAAATATTTAGTTCATTAAGTCCATAAAAACGGCAGGAGCATTAGTTAAGCCAAACAGCATCACAAGAAACTCATAATGACCGTACCTAGTTTGGAATGCAGTCTTCGGAACATCTGACTCCTTAACTCGCATCTGATAGTATCAGGATCTCAAATCTATCTTGGAAAACACGGTGGCTCCCTTTAATTGATCAAACAAATTATCAATTCTGGGCAGTGGATATTTGTTCTTGATAGTTACCTTGTTAAGTTGCAGATAATCTATGCACAATCTCATTGAACCATCTTTCTTTTTCACAAATAACACTGGTGTACCCCATGGTGAACTACTGGGTCTTACAAAACCTTTACCAATTAATTCTTGCAGCTGAGCTTTCAATTCTTTCAATTCTAATGGAGCCATTCTATAAGCAGTAATAGAAATAGGTGTGGTACCTGGAAGTAGCTCAATACCAAACTCAACTTCTCTAACAGGAGGCAAACCTGGTAATTCTTCCGGAAATACATCTGGATACTCGCACACTACAGGCACTAATTCAACTTTCAATTCTAAATCTTTAGTATTCAATACAAAAGCAAGATAAGCCTCATACCACTTTCTCAAATATTTCTGAGCTGTCATAATAGAAATCATAACAAATGAACCATCTGACTCATCTGAATTAACTCGAAGAATCTCACCATTTTCACATTTTAACTCAATGAATTTCCTTCCATAATTCACTATCACATCATGTGCCGTCAACTAATCCATACCCAGAATAACATCAAACTCATCAAACGATAATAACATGAGATCGGCCGGAAAACAGTGACCTCTAATCATTAAGGGGCAATTTCTACATACTTTATCTATCAATACACACTTGCCTAGTGGATTCGATACTTTTATCACAAATTCTGTGGATTCTATAGGCATACTCATTTTAGACATTAGTTTCACACAAACATAGGAATGGGTCGAACCCAGATCAATTAAAGCAACGACATTAATGTCATGTAAAGAAAATGTACCCATAATCACATTGGGGGAGGATGCCTCTTCGCGAGCACGAATAGCATAAGTCCTTGCAGGGGCTCTAGCATTTGGTCTCACCATCGAATCTCTAGAGGTGCCTCTATTACTTGCTCCTACTCCTAGTTGTCTCGGTGATCTGTCTCTGGTAGGAGCATTTCCGGATCTAGCACTCTGTGTTACTTCTCGGTTAGCCACCTCCGGACACTCTCGCACAAAATGATCTGGAGCACCACACTTATAACAAACATTTTCGCCTGCTCGACAAGGACCATAATGAAGTCTACCACATCGTGGACATCCCGATCTACCCGATCTAACATTACCCATACTTGCGGTTGAAGTGGTCTGAGCTTTCGGATCTTTAAATCTGCTACCTCTATTCTGACTAGATTGTCCTGCTAAAAAGCTAGATCTGGTAGAAAACTCTTTGGGCCTTTTGGATGTAGCCTGAAATGATCTGCTCATCTGTCTTTTCTTCGTATCTCGTTCTCTGTTTCAGTTTTATCTTTTCTTTTTAACAACTCCTCTGCTTTACAGGTTCTGTCAACTAAAATGACGAACTCTTTTATTTCCAGAACACCCACTGATAGTCGGATATCATCATTTAACCCATCCTCAAACCTTTTACACATAATAGCCTCCGTGGACACACATTCTCGAGCATATTTACTGAGTCTAACAAATTCACGCTCATAATCAGTCACTGTCATATTACCTTGTTTCATCTCTAAGAACTCTTTTCTCTTCTGATCAATAAACCTCTGGCTGATGTACTTTTTACGAAATTCCTCCTGAAAGAAATCCCAAGTGACCCTCTCTTTCGGTACAACTGATACTAGTGATGGACTAATGCAAGGCTGAATTTAAAAAATTAATTTATTTGTGTAGGCTCAATCAATTGCTTGCCTTCATCTTCCAACTTGATCTTGGGCATGCAAAAAGATGGACTAATGCCTCGGATATCGGTAATACTCCAAGCAATAGCTCAATTATGTTGTTTAAGAATGTGGACCAATTTCTCTTCTTGAGTTACATCCAATGTTGCAGAGACAATAACTGGGAGAGTATTGTTATCTCCAAGAAAGACGTATTTAAGATTAGTAGGTAGCAATTTCAACTCTAGAGTAAGAGCTTTATCGATAGATGGCTTGAAAATTTGAGTTGTTTTGTTGGCTAAATCTAAGAATTCAAACTGCCATCCATGCATGAGTTCAATATGATTAGCTTTGACCATGTTGTCACAATTATCTAAAAAGTTATCATTAGATGTCACTGCAAACTCCTCAGAAAGTATTATGCTTTGGTTATAGAATTCTTCCTCAATTAGATCATCCAGCACATCGATAGTATGGCATTCTTCTTTATACTTACATTGATTAGATTCAAAAACACTGAAGGTAATGTACTCATCATTAATTCGCATGGTCAATTCACCTTTGTAAACATCAATAAGAGTTCGTCCAGTGGCTAAAAATAGTCATCCTAAGATTATGGGAACCTCTTTGTCTGTCTCACAGTCTAGGATGATAAAATCATTCGGAAAAATGAATTTATCCACACGAACTAAGATATCTTTGATTTTTCCTTTAGGTTGAGCCAAGGATCGATCAACTAGTTGCAATGTCACTGTAGTAGGTTTCATGTGACTAATTTCCAAATTTTTGAAAGTAGATGGTAGCATTAGGTTGATACTAGCTCCTAAGTCGCATAAAGCCTTGCCCAAATAATGGTTGCCAATTGAGCATGGGATAGTAAAGCTTCCAGGATCTTTCATTTTGGGGTGCAACTTATTTGTTAGAATAGTACTACGGCCTTCTATGACTACTGTAACACCCTGAATTTGGGCCTAGAAGAATTGGGTTTTGAGTCTGGATTCGAATAAATGGAAACCTGAATAAATTGAGAAGTTTTAAATATTATTGTTTTAAAATTTTATGAAAATTATAATTAATTATTATTAGAAAAAAATTACGGTATTTATTTTATTTAGTATTTTGAGATAAAATTATTATTATTATTATTTTTAATTATATGACATTAGTACTAATTTTATGTTTAAATTTAGTTTTCAAATAAATTTGGAAGTGTTTAAAGTGTGGGAAAAATTTTGGTTCAATCCAAGACTTTAGCAAAGAAATTAGTTTTTGTTTGTTAGGGGAACTAGTCAATAAGGCTTTAATAATTAAGTGGGCTAAATATGTCACAAAAGGAAGTCTGGTTCAGTGGTAGAGGCGCTAGGAGGTTGTTGGAGTGCCTAGGTTCAAGGCACGGTGCACGCATAAGTTGTTTTTATTTTTAGAAGCCAGGTCGCGCTTAAATAAGGGTTAAAAGGAGTTGTTGGCAAACTATGCCACAAAAGGGCTTGTGGCGCAGCGGCAGCAGAGCGTTTGGAGTCCCAGGGTAGCATGGGTTCGAGTCCAGGTAGGCGTATGTTTTGTTTCATTTTTAATGGACCCAGGACTACGGCAGCTAAGCTTTAAGAATTAGCGCGGCGATATTACATCAAAGAAGAACGCGTGTCCCAGTGGCCAGCAGCGTACTGGGCAACCTGGAGGTCCAAGGTTCGAGCAGTGTTGCGAGCGAGGAGAGCCCGTTTTTGCTGCACGCACGTGGGAGGTGCCGTACGGGACTGGGGCGCTCCCAAGCAGCGTACCGAAGCTGGTCAGTCGGTGGATGCTGCTACTGATCGGTTGGAGATAAGGATGGGTTTAAATGAGATAAAGGGCAGCAGTAGTTGGTGAAAGAATTTGAATTGCATTCAAATTCAGTGGGGGGCTTAATCCAAGGGCAATTAAATGCCGAATTGCTTTTAAAATTTTTGCCTTTATGAATTTTCTTCCTTTTTATTGATTTAGGGTATTGTTTTTAGTTTTTAGTATTAGCCGACTTGATTGGGGGAGGCCATCCACTTGCTATTTTAAAATCAATTCCATTCTTTTTATTCTTTTTGTTTTCACCTTGCAAAACCGAAACCCCAAGCCTCTCCCTTGCCAACCACTTTCACTTTTCTTTACACAAAATCTTCTACCCTTATTATTAAATTTTTTCCTTTTGATTTTCTCTTCAACCCGTTAATATTGATTTTCTATAGCCGAAATTCACTTCACCCTTGGCCTCTGTCGACATTATCTTCTTCTTCTTACAAAAACTGAAAAGCTTCATATTTTAGTGATTCGGGGAGTAATTTTTAGATCTATTTTCTACTCGCGTTTAAGTTAGATTCATCGTGGATCTAAGGTTGGAGAAGTATTGGAAACGCTTCTGACAAGTACGTCTTTGGTGGTAAGTATTCGGATCTTGTTTTTCATTATTTAGTAAGTCAAGAAAAAGCCGGAGATCCCTAAATACTTTAGGGAGACTATCGTTTTGGTCAAGATTTAAATTAGTATTTTTTTCATTCGGTTTATTATGTGCTAGTGCGATTGAAGGCTAGCGATCAAGATCTATTTGGAGGCTAGTAAGATCAACGGGTACAAAGCAGTTGAGATCTAGATCTAGTAGTTAAAGATCGACAAGGTAAGTCGTTATTAATGTTTTATAGTAGCCGAATGTGGTAGGTAATTTCTACATTGATTTTCATGGATTGGTAATCTAATTTGTAAGTGGTTGATTATAGGAGAAATCGCGTAGGAGATCTCATCGGTATAATCACAAATCAGGTGTGTAACGAACCCTCTTAGTAGCTTAAGTTAACAAGTGTCGAAAAGCTGAAATGCCGAAATTTCAGCATTTCAATAACTTGTGAATATGCGATTGTTCCAAGATTAGTTAGAAACGATGAGATCGGTGATCGGTATCGATGAGACAGGTAACAGCACAATTTTGTGCAAGTTGGTAAGTTTGGGCCTCGAGGGGCTGAAATCAGGCCCAATGGGCTTTCAGGCCCATTTGGGTAAATTTGATAGAAAATAAAATATGGATAAATTGCACGTTAAGACTGTTAAAACCATTATGGAACATAGGCTAAATGGGCCTAGATGACTAAATCGGCTACTGATAAGCGCTAATTTATACATATTTTTACCTCATGTTTAGCCTATATTATGGATGAATTATTATCAATTTAGTGAGAATTGGTGCTCTTAATCGTTCTTTTTCATATCTTATACTCAAGAGAGCTTAGGGAAGATGAAAGAACAAAAAACAAGCCCAAAACGGTGAAAAATGGGCCAAAATGCACGAATCACATGGGCCAAGCCGTGCCACACGGCCGTGCCACACGGGCGTGCCACACGGGCGTGCCTCACAAAGATCACACGGACAAAGCCCCGACAAGCACGGCCACTGCACACAGGCGTGCTGAATCACACGGCCTCTGTCGAAACCCACACGGGCGTGGCACACGGGCGTTTTCTAGTCGCGGGAAAGACGAATTTCACTCAAATTGGGATGCTTAGGGGCTAAAAAAGAGTCCCCAAAACTTCTCTATATAAAGACCCCATGAGGCAACATAGAGAGGGCCTTCTTCCATCTTTTATACACCCTCTATATTCTTTTCCTCTCGTCTTTCTGCCACACCGCAGGTAGAAGCAAGGGATTACTCGAAGGGAGAAGCCAATCGATTCATCTCAGAAGCCGAAGTTCTGCATCAACATAGAGGATTCTCCTAAATTCCTTCAGGGGTTCTTGGTTTCTTTTATGTTTTGTTATTTTATATCTTCTGAGATGTTTTCTTTTATTATTATGAACTAAACCCCTCAAATACTTGAGGGGGATGAAACCTAAGACAGATCTTGTTATTTATCTTGATTATTATGAGAATTACTTGAATTGTTCTTAATTATGTGTTTTTAATCCTTGATTTAATAGTCCTAGGTATTGATTCAAGAATTGGATGTGCTTAGAGCAGAGGAGCAAAAGTCCCTGTGATAAGAGTAGATCTACCATAATTAAGCGGAGTTGCATGCAACACTAGACATAGGGCGACATAAATCTGCCAGATTAGGGTCAAACCTAATATGGGGAACCATAGATCGAATTAATGCAACCTAGGGAGTTAATTAATAAATGAACTTTAATTAACAACTTAGGCCTAGTTGCTCTTCACCTCGACGGAGGGTTTAGCATAGATTAGAGATCTCTACGGATCAAGTCAAGTAAATAACTCGTATAATTCAAGAAAATAATAACAAGTGAAGTCTAGGTGGATTCTCCCTTAAGTATTAATCATATCAATTAGCTTTTCCCTAAAAGTTCTTCCCAATTTATTTTTCCTGCTTTTCTTAGTTAGTTTTAGAGTAGTTTTAAATAAACCCTCACTTAATTTTTAGGTTAAATAATAGAAAGAAAGTGAGTAATAGTACTTTCGGTTCCCTTGGGTACGATACTCGATCTTATCACTAGACTATACTACTGTCGACAGGTGCGCTTGCCTTAAAAACGTCGTGATATTAGTCAGTTTAGGTTTGATCAAGTTCTTTATAAATTTTATTACTTCATATCACGCCGATATCAAGTTTTTGGCACCGTTCCGGGGAAATAACTAAAATATTACGAAAGCTCGATTTCTATTACTTTAGCCATTATTTATTTATTTAATTATTTTTATTTTTATTGTTATTTTTTTCTTTCTTTTAATTATTTTATTTTAATTTATTTTATTTTCTTTTTAGGTTTTTCTAGTTTATGACTAGAAGCAACCCGTCAGGACCACTCTTTTTTGACGAAGATTTGGAAGCTACAGTCCGCAGAAATCATAGAGAAATTAGACGAAGTTTACATTATCCAGAGCAGGAACTTGAGCAAGAGCCAGAACCTACTGAAGAGATGGCAGCAAATCAAAATATTCACCAACCTCTAGCACTACCCGCTGAACTAGAAGAAGCTCCGCGTACTATGTATGATTATGCTAAACCTAGTGTGATTGGTACTCAAACTAGTATTATTAGACCTGCTATCGCTGCTAATAATTTTGAATTAAAACCTAGTACTATTCAGATGATTCAGTAACTTGTGCAGTTTGACGGTTTACAGGATGAAGATCCCAACTCACATCTAGCCAATTTTTTGGAACTATGCGACACTTTTAAAATCAATGGCGTTACTGATGACGCCATTCGCCTAAGGCTATTTCCATTTTCCCTAAGAAATAAGGCAAAACAGTGGTTAAACTCTCTACCACGAGGCTCAATTACTACATGGGACCAAATGTCTGAAAAATTTTTGCTTAAATATTTTCCCCCTGCTAAAACTGCTAAATTACGAAATGATATTTCTTCTTTTGTGCAGATGGATTTAGAAACACTTTATGATGCCTGGGAAAGGTACAAAGATCTTTTAAGAAGATGCCCTCACCACGGATTACCTTTATGGCTACAGGTTCAAACTTTCCACAATGGGTTAAACCCATCAACTAGGCAGATGATCGATGCAGCCGCAGGCGGAACCATCAATAATAAAACACCTGACAAAGCTTACGAATTTATTGAGGAAATGTCATTGAATAACTATCAATGGCAAGTCATGAGGACAAAGCTGATGAAAGCCGCAGGAGTCTATAATATTGATACTGTTGCTATGCTCACTAACCAAGTAGAACTTTTAAATAAAAAATTTGATAATTTTGTTGGTTCCACGCAGGCTCAATCAGTGATGCAATGTGATGCAGCCCCAGGAAATATGTTTAATTCAGGCTATCTACACAACATGGAAGCCGAACAAGCCAATTATATGGGTAATAATTCTCGACCTCAAAATAATCCTTATAGTAATACTTATAATGCAGGTTGGAGAAATCACCCAAATTTTTCATGGGGAGGCCAAGGAAATCAAAGACAACAGCCTCCGGTATTCTAGCAGCCACCACCTCAACAAGAAAAGAAGCCGAACCTTGAGGACATGTTCACTAAATTCATGGCCGCCTCAGACACTCGTTTCCAAAACACTGAAACAGCATTAAAGAATCAACCGGCCTCTATCCAAAGACTCGAGAACCAAATCGGTCAGCTTGCAAAATTAATCTCAGAAAGACCTCATGGCGGGCTTCCAAGCAACACTGAACCAAATCCCAGAGAACATGTGAAAGCAATCACTCTAAGAGATGGTAAAGTGCTAGCAGAACCAGAAAAGAAGCATGCTCACGAACTGCCGAAGGATAAAGTAGAGGAATCTAAGGATGACACCACTCCAACACTCAGGGAGTACAAACCGCGCATCCCATACCCAGCAAGGTTAAAGAAGGACCAAACAGACGCCTAATTCGGTAAGTTTCTTGAACTTTTCAAACAATTACATATTAACTTACCCTTTGTTGAAGCAATTTCACAGATGCCGAAATATGCGAAATTCCTAAAAGAACTCCTGACGAACAAAAGAAAATTGGAAGAATTAGCCACAGTGGAACTCAACGAGGAATGTTCAGCCGTTCTCCAAAATAAACTGCCAACAAAGCTAAAGGACCCAGGGAGTTTTACTATCCCTTGTTTAATTGGTAGCTTAATTATTAATAAAGCATTGGCTGATTTAGGTGCAAGTATTAATCTCATGCCCTATAAAATGTTCAAACAACTAGGTCTAGGGGAACCTAAACCCACTAGGATGAGCATCCAATTAGCTGATAGATCTATTAAGTATCCTAGGGGAATTATTGAAGATGTGCTAGTAAAAGTCGATAAATTTATATTCCCTGTAGATTTTGTTGTGCTTGACATGGATGAGGACATTGACGTACCTTTAATTTTAGGACGCCCATTTTTAGCCACTGCTAGAGCTATTATTAATGTTGGAGATGGTAAATTAGTTCTTAGAGTTGGTGAAGAGGAAGTCATTTTTAAAATATATGATGCCATGAAATTTTCCAAAGAACAAGATGATTCTTGCTATTTTGTTGATATGGTTGATCAATTCGTTCAAGTAATTTGCAGGAAATCTCTATCACCGACACTCTGGAACTGTATCTTATTCAGGGGGAGGGTGAAACCTCCTTAGAAGTAGAGAATGTGAGAAAAGAATTAGACTCTAGCGAAACTATCACTAGACACATAAGCTATGACAATTTAAAAATGCATGATAAGCTAAGACAGAAACCTTCCATTGAGGAACCCCCTAAATTAGAGTTAAAACAACTGCCAGAACACTTAGAATATGCCTTTTTAAGGGAGAACTCAACTCTACCGGTCATTATTGCATCAAATTTAAGCTCTAGAGAAAAGGAAGAATTGCTCCAGGTATTAAGAAAACATAGGCAAGCCATAGCCTGGAAAATTTCAGATATCAAGGGAATTAATCCTTCTTTTTGTACTCACAAGATTTTAATGGAAGATGAATATAAACCAACAGTGCAAGCTCAGAGACGATTAAATCCTAACATGAAGGAAGTCGTAAAGGCTGAGGTAATTAAACTTCTTGATGCAGGTATCATTTATCCTATTTCTGATAGTTCTTGGGTAAGCCCCGTGCAGGTTGTTCCTAAGAAAGGTGAGCTAACCGTGGTATCCAATGACAAAGAAGAACTCGTGCCAACACGAACAGTCACAGGATGGAGAGTATGCATAGATTACCAAAAGCTGAATGACGCCACTCGAAAAGATCATTTTCCTTTGCCCTTTATCGATCAAATATTAGAAAGATTAGCCGGTCACATGTATTATTGCTTCCTAGATGGCCTCTCTGGTTACTTCCAAATTCCGATAGCTCTAGAAGATCAAGAAAAGACGACGTTCACATGCCCATACAGTACGTTTGCATATCGTAGAATGCCTTTTGGTTTATGTAATGCTCCTGCTACTTTTCAGCGATGCATGCTAGCTATTTTTAACGAATTTGTGGAAGATATCATGGAGGTATTCATGGACGATTTCTCCGTTTTCGGTAATTCTTTCCAACACTGTCTAAATAATTTGAAACTTGTTTTGATAAGATGTAAAGAAACAAATCTAGTGCTAAATTGGGAAAAATGTCATTTCATGGTTCAGGAAGGTATTGTACTAGGACATAAAATCTCTAATAGAGGAATAGAGGTAGACAAAGCTAAAGTTGAAACTATTGAGAAACTACCCCCTCCCAGTTCAGTTAAGGCTATAAGAAGTTTTTTAGGACATGCCAGTTTTTGTTGTAGATTCATTAAGGACTTTTCTAAAATAGATAAGCCTTTAACTAAATTGCTAGAAAAAGACATACCTTTTAACTTCGACCAAGAATGTTTAGAGTCCTTTAGCACCCTTAAAGATAAGTTAGTAGCGCTCCAATTATGATTTCACCTGATTGGAATCTGCCTTTTGAACTAATGTGCGATGCAAGTGATTTTGCCGTAGGTGCAGTTTTAGGACAGCGAAGGGACAAGCACTTCCAACCGATCTACTATGCCAGCAGAACATTGACAGCTGCTCAAGCCAACTACACCACCACGGAGAAAGAATTACTAGCTGTTATCTTTGCTTTTGATAAATTCAGATCTTATTTAATCTTGTCAAAAGTCATTGTTTTTACTGACCATTCAGCTCTTCGTTATCTCTTAGCCAAACCTGATGCAAAACCTCGGTTAATAAGATGGATTTTACTTTTATAGGAATTCGACTTGGAAATTAAAGACAAGAAAGGAGCCGAAAATTTAGCAGCAGATCACCTCTCGAGACTAGAAAATACACAACCCAGGTACCTCGAAAAGATAAACGATATGTTCCCTGAAGAACAACTCCTAACTTTAGCAGGTACGACACTTCCTTGGTTTGCCGATTTTGCAAATTATTTAGCAGCCAATATAACCCCAAAAGGGCTAACCCATCAGCAAAAGAAGCGATTCTTTGCTAATGTGAAAAACTACTTTTGGGAAGATCCTTTTCTTTTTCGAATTTGCGCAGATCAGGTCATACGGAAATGCGTTGATGACATAGAGGCATAACAAATTTTGGAACACTGCCACTCAGGACCCACAGGAGGACACCACAATGGAACCAGAACCGCCCATAAAGTTCTCGAATCAGGTTTTTTTTGGCCTACACTTTTCAGAGATGCCAACAGGTATGTGACTTCTTGTGATAAATGCCAACGAACAGGTAATATCTCCCAACTTAATGAAATGGCTCAAAACTATATACTTTCATGAGAAATATTTGATGTATGGGTTATAGACTTCATGGGACCCTTCCCTAATTCATTCGAAAATAAGTACATACTAGTAGCAGTAGATTACATGTCACAATGGGTAGAAGCTCAAGCCTTAGCTACAAATGATGCTAGAATGGTAGTACGATTTTTGAAGAAGATTTTTTCTCGATTTGGAACACCTAGGATAATCATAAGTGATAGGGGCACACATTTTTGGAATACCCAATTTGAAAAAATTTTAAGAAGGTATGGAGTACACCATAGAACAGCCACCCCCTACCACCCACAAACTAGTGGCCAAGTCGAAGTGACAAACAGAGAACTGAAGCGCATCCTAGAAAAAACCATAGAATCAAATAGGAAGGACTGGTCTAGAAAATTAGATGATGCACTATGGGCTTACAGAACTGCATTTAAAACACCCATAGGAACATCTCCTTATAAACTCGTTTATGGAAAAAATTGTCATCTACCATTTCAACTCGAGCATAAAGCATTCTCGGCTATAAAATTTCTAAACCTTGATCTTAAAAGTGCAGATGAAAAGAGACTTCTGCAGCTAAATGAGCTAGATGAATGGCGCTACAACGCGTACGAAAATTCACAATTATATAAGGAAGCCGTGAAGCAACGTCACGACAAAAGGCTAAAACAACCTACGCAGTTCAAAACAGGTGATCTCGTTCTACTTTACAACTCAAGATTGAAACTATTCCCTGGAAAACTCAAATCAAGGTGGTCAGGTCCGTTTACCATTCTCAAAGTCTTTCCATACGGCACTGTCGAGGTAACACGCCCCAACCACGGTACTTTCAAGGTAAATGGCCATAGGCTAAAACATTATAAAATTGAGAATTTTGCAGAAAACAAGGAGGAGCTTAGGCTCCATCCCGTTTCTTCTTGACATCTCTAGGAAGAGTCGAGCTTAGACTCTAAATAAGCGCTTCTCGGGAGGCAACCCGAGCACTAACATAGTAACCTCCTTTTTTTTTAAATCTTTTCATGATTTTATTGCATAAACTAACACTTTTTCTGCAGAAAATATGGACCACACGGCCAGGCACACGGGCGTGCCTAAGGCCGTGCGCATACCGAAAAGCAGAGACACAGTCGTGTGGGCAGACCGTGTGCAAACAGAGTATCATTTCCCCAAAACACGGGCTTCGGATAAAATCCCACGGCCGTGCGAAATGGCCGTGGCGACTCTTCAACATCTACACGGGTAAGACAGAAAAACACACGGCCGTGTGATATGGCCGTGGCAACCCTGCAACTTCCACACGGGCAAACATAGATCCACACGCCCGTGCCACAAAACCGTGGAAGCTACTGTCAATTCAAACACGCCCGTGTACTCTATTACACGCCCGTGCGTTTAACGAAGGACTGATCTCCACGGCCGTGTATACCTTACCACGCCCATGCGTTTAACGAAGGACTAATCTCCACGACCGTGCTCAAAGGAAACACGGGCGTGCTCATCGAACGTGGCACGCCAAAAACCTCCAATTTTCGAAAAGCACGGGCTCAACACGACTCACACTGGCGTGCGATATGCCCGTGTGACCCAAAATGTATATATACAGGGCCATTTCTCCCTTCTCATTTCATCTAAACCCTAAGTTTTTTCCCTCAAAAACCTCCCCAAACCTCCACAAACACCACCCAGCCCTCCAAACACCACCATACTAGATTTCCACGATCCACACGCCCGTGCAACAGTATCCACGACCGTGTGACACCAAATTTGGTTCTATTTTCCCCCTTTTCTCATTTATTTTATTTTTACTGCAATTTTTTTTACATTACATTTTGTTATTATTTTATTTATTTATATTATTGACTTAGGCTATTAGAGAACTAGGAAATAGAGAATATGTAACACCCCTAGATACGGTCCCATCGCAGGAGGGTCGAGAGGCATCACCAGACTATTTCCTTGAAAAGCCGTATGATAAAGAAAGAAGATCTTTTATTGAACCTATCACTATAATTGACAAAAGTTGCATAAAAGCTCATCAACCGAACAATAACAAAACCAACTTGTCGCACTCAAAAACAATGCACGAAACGTACTCATCCCTAGTCGTTCATCACTTATACTTCATATATTTCCATGTTAAAAGTATGACATAATTGAATTATTACCATGACTATCATAGTGAAAATCTTAAGAGGGCCATTTTCGCATGGCCTAATTTAGTTACAAAATACAAGAGATGTTTGTTTGAACACCAAAAGTCAACCTATACATGCCAATCCTAAATTTAGTTACCAGCACCAAAAGATGAGTGATAGTGTAGATGACTTCAATTCTGGAACTCCCGAGACCGTAGCTTCCGATCAAGATCTACAAAATCGAAAACAAGAACAACAGAGTAAGCAATTACTTGCCTAGTAAGTACTTAAGTAACTTAGTCAAAATAAGTAAAGGACAAGATATTATCAACTCATGTCTAAAACCTTCTTTGGTCGAATATGAGTATAACATGTTACTATTTACTCGCAAGCATGACTCAAAAGAAAACACAGTGTAATCCAAGAATTATTCATTCATAACTGAGTATTTTGATTTTGCTCTTTGCATAGTCAGCTAGCACATATATACGTATACCACTCAATATCAGATTACTTAAACATAACAAATGGTATCAAACGATAGTTCATAAATCCTTACTAGTCTCAAATAAAACGATCTTAATGATGTTCTAATTCATTGAGAGTATAGAAGACATACCTGCCTTCCTTACATTAAGTGGCGCATATGTTACAACCAGGGCAATATTATTTATACGTGAGCTTATACACTTAACCCATATCCGATTTCCACCATGAATGGTTATCGAGGTCAAACTCGAAGCTCATCGTCGGCCTTAAGCCCTTCGAGACTAAGCTCGGCTTTAACTCTGGCCCGTAAGCCCTTCGAGACTAGGCTCGGTTTTTAACTCTGGCTCGAAAGCCCTTCGAGACTGGGCTCGGCTTTAACTCTGGCCCGTAAGCCCTTCGAGACTAGGCTCGGCTTTAACTCTGGCCCGTGAGCCCTTCGAGACTAGGCTCGGCTTTATCAACGAAATCTGTACTCGCACATATTAGCATATCTTTCATATTATTATTTTATTTTATTTTTTTATAACCATCCAGATCCAAACACACAATTTCGGCATAATACCACATCAAGTTCCATACGGTTTGTTTAAATTGCAAGCAAGGGAACACAAAATTTCACAACTAGATACATTAAAATTCAACCTTAGTATTCGGCTTTCAACAATTTCTCACACGTTCATTTCCCAAAAATTCACATTCGGACATATCATTTTCCATTAGTTCATAGGTCATACATATGTATTATAATTTCTCCTTATCCTAAATAAAGGTTCGATTCTCAAGGACTTACCTCGTATCTTTCTGAGTAGTGCACGAGTTGACTATTCTGCTACCTTCGCTTTTCCCTTGTCCGAGAGTGTCCCTCTTCGATCTTGATCTTAATTTTACACAAGTTCGCTTAATTTAGACTTTATTCACTTTACTAGCATATGAACAAAGCATATTCATACTTTACACACTAAGCATATTCGGCCCTCACACATACATTAGATATGTAATTATCTCTAGTTCACAAGCAAAAATTACTAGTCCACATAACCGAATTTCTCTATAAAAACATCATATGAATTTCGTACCTAAAGCATGTCCAACAATATGCGTGCTCATATAATGCATATTTGGTATTATAGTTCGCCATCTATACTATAGCTTTAAGAATATGTCTAGCCCCAATTGACAATGTTTGACACTTACCCAATCACGAACGGTCATTCCAATTCCACATATAAGAGTTCATACACCAACCTATATCTTCCTTAAGACCTATCGGCCTCAGTCACACCAACGTAGCTTCTTGACCTCAATCTTCCCAAATAAAAAAATTATCCAACTATTGAAGAGAGCAATTTAAATTACTCACATTGAATTTTAGACCAATTTCCTTAGCTCAATTCGGCACACATAGATTTTATAACACATAAATATTTTCAAATCAAAGCACCAAACATTAAAAATTGAAATGGAAACACACACACAAATTAGCTCAATCTCGATTTAAACTCCCTATCTAATAATTTTATGGAAACCATCTAAATTTAGAATCTTCATGGCCGAATGTCTAATGTACTCCCTAGCTCAAAATTCAATTCGTCAAACGGACCCATGTCGACTAAATTTTCCAATACCAAACAAAACATCCCACATAATCATATAAAACATGCAAATTTTCATTCTTTAGTAGCCGTGTAACTCCCTCAACACTCACATCCACAATTTCCCCAAGTCCTACCTATTTTTATATTCGGCCATTACTAAATTTGTTGGTCAAAATACTCATACTTATAAAAACCTCCATTGAAACTCAAATTAACCAAACTATAGTCTTCCTTATCCGAAATCCCAAAGAGAACATAGCAACTACTTTCACAACCATTTCCTCATATCTTCCACATTACCGAAAACTCAAAATACTCTCTCATTCACAAAAATTTAAACGTGGGCTAGCTAGAAGATGTTCTAACCAATCTAACTTCTAAAAAAAATCATGCAAAACTCATTATAATTCCATACCTTAATTTGGTTTTGAAGGTGACCGAATATTCAAGCTTCAACCTCCTCCATTTCAATCCTCACTCACGGCAAAATAAAGAAAGAAAAATGGCTTCCTTTTTGATTATTCCTCTTAAAACTTATTTTATGCAATAAAGCCTATTTTCTAATGAAATAAAATAAAAACAATGCATAAAATATAATTAAACATCATCATTACCGTCCACTAGAGTGGAAATGGTAAATTTGACATGCAAAGGCAAATTCTTTGAAAATTCACACTTTTTAGTCCTTTTGATTTTTGCCCACTTTAAACCCAAGTTCAACACTTAAGTCCTCCTTAAGCAATTAATCATTTGAAGGTCAAATTTTTACACAATTATTATAACACATACCAAAACTCATATCAACTACACGACTCACAGCATCTATTAAAATTTCTGACTCGGTTTAGCAGTCCCGAAACCGCTTCCCGACTATGGTCGAACTAGGGCTGTCACAGAATAATCTAGAACAGTTTAGAATTTTTAATTTGGTTTGTCATTTAGATTCCATTTCACAATTTTATGCCATTTAACATCATAATTAGTTGCCACCTAATACACATTGTAAATATGCCACTTAAACACACATAAATATGCCATTTGTTATTTAAGTTTAGTATATATATATCCACTTATAAAAAGAATTTTTATCCCAACTATAAAAAATGATTAGATTTTACTACCAAGGTAAATTCTCATTAGGAACATGTTCATTTTATTTTACTACTCAGCCTCTTTATTTTAATATTTACATTTCTTATTTTTTAATATCAATTACTGTTTTTTTTATATAGATCCCATGTCATCTTCCCGAGCCAGGAAAGTTGCCGTCCCCGCCTCTAAGAAACGAAAGGGGCCAAGGAGTTCTTCGACTAGGCCCACTTCCGAGGTACGCCACCCATTTCTTACTTTTTCACAAGACTCCCAGGAAGAACGCTACCAGCTACTGCGTGCGCGCAATATCACGATGGGCTGATGCATCGAATGGAGGGCCCTCGAACAAGTACGCCTGGTAGATGATGTCCGGGCCCTGCTCACCACTGACCCATGGGACCAGTTCTTTCAGATCGTGGAGCCCACATACCTTGAACTCACTCTCGAGTTCTGTGCCACATTCCACCTTCAGACGGTGATGACACGGTTCGATGATCTTGGGACAGTCCAATTTCAGTTGGGAGGGCTTGTTCGACAACTCAGCGTCCCAGAATTCGGTGTGGCACTCAGCCTTTACACCAAGCAGTTTATGGCTGAGGAGAGTTTCCTCACCCTTTCTAGGCGCATCCATATCCGACCCCTTGATTGCTGGAGAGAGATTGCCCCAGGAAGACAACTATACAACCCTAACGTCAGCAAAGCCTCCGCTCTCCCTCCCTCTCTCAAGTATATCCACGCACTCCTAGCTCATGATATTACAGGTCGCCGAGAGAGCACAGTAGTCGTCAACACACACGACGTCTACTTCTTATGGTGCATGGCGAATGGCCACCCCATTGACCTTGCATATTTCATCGCACTCGCCATGCAACATCAGACCAAGAGGCACTGCAAGGGAGTCGTATCCATGGGCCCGTACATCACTCTACTAGGCCGTTACTTCGGCCTATTTAACACTACAGCCCAGACCTCCTCCTACACCTTACTTGGCCAGATGTCCTCCCAGGGCATCCAGAGCATGCTTTCGATGAGGATGGTCAAGCGACATCTCAGTGGCGACCACTTCCACTTCTGCCTTGTCCAAGAAGGCGAGGATCCAGAGGATATTCCTAATGATGTCCAACCGCCACCACCAGCAGAGGACGCGCCAGCTGAGCCACCACGCCCTACACGATCACAGCAGACGGCAGCTTCCAGTGTTGACATATCCAAGCGCCTGGACCACTTTGAGCAGCACCTCAATTACATTGACGCCACCTTAGCACACATATGTCAACACCTTGGCATCGTCCTACCACCACGACACCCACCAGAGGATTAGATCCTCTTTTTGTTATTTTTATTTTATTTTACTTTATTTTTCTTTTTACTTTTGTTTTATTCTATTTTATCTTTTATTTTTCTCTTTCTACCTAATACACACTAATCTTAACCTTTACTATTAGTTTTTCTTTTTCCTTTTTGCAGCTTTTAATTTTCTTATATTTTTCCTTATTTTGAATTTTAGTAAATTTTCTATTTTATTATAATAACGGTTATCTCCTAACGAAATAATCCCTCTTCTTCTTAACCTCCCACGACTAATAAACCCCTTCGCAGTTTCAAAGGAGCTCTACAGCTCAAATCTCTACGAAAAAGGGAACACAGTGCCAAACCTACCAGCTCTTCCACTAATCCATCCACAGCAGGGAGTTTCATACCCTTCCCTATCTTATGATGCTATGCTTTTATTGTTATTAATATTTTCCTTGTACATTGGGGGCAATGTACATCTTAAGTGTGGGGGGGTAACTTACTATTTATACTATCTTTGAAATCCCTGAACTTTTCCTAATAGCAATATCTTCAGTCTCCTATTAGGAATTTATTCTGATTAGTTTATGATTTCTATCGATATATTGAGAATTAAGATATAGGTGCTTGTACTTTGATTATTCAAACTTTAAAACATTAGGGAATCAAGCATGATAAGTTGAAATTTTTAAGAATCCCCAATTTTTGCATAAGTTATTTTCCCTAATTTTAAGCATTATCTTGAGATTTGAAATTCGCAGGATTGACATCAAAAGCCATAATTCTGGTGAGATTTTTGAGCCTTCTTGAGCATACATTTTCTTCGTGCTCACTTTTATTATTGCTTTGAGTGAGTCAATACTGAATTGTTATTCTAGAACTTGCTTCGATTATATATGTCGAGACCACATCATTGATTTGATATACTGAAATGATAAAGGCACCTAGGATTTAACCCACTTACTCCACAGAAAAAGCCTACCTACATAAATCTAACCCCTAGTGAACCCCGTTGAGCCTAACAACCTTTTCCTTGACTCACCCTCTAATTATTAACCAATAACCCATTTTTGTTGAATTTCATTCAATTATTTTGACCCCTATTTTTATCGAGATTTGAGTTGAATTTTTCATCTAGCTTTATTCTCTGTTCTAGATTGTAAAGTTTTGTTCAATTTATTGTAAATACTTGAATTGTTCTTAAAAAAAAAGTGAAGTACATACAGTGAAATTCGATTATAAATTGTAAATTGTAAATAGTTTGACAAGTTTTTGCATAGTTCTATTTTAAGGCTACCAAGGCAGAAATGATAGTATCACAAGAATTAGCTGAGAAATATGTTCAAGTGATAGAGATTTTTCTAGCTAGATAATTTTTCAGTTCAATCTCGATTCTAACCTTCTTTTTGCAGCCTGTGACAACACCCCTAACCAAGCCCCGTTACAACCATTTAAAGACCTTTTGATCAATGTATCATATCATACTATAGTGGTGGAGATTTGATTTTCTTGCAAGCCTATGGTAATAACTTTTCAGATTTACTAAGGAGTGCTTAAATTTTGAACCCTAAACACTTCGAGTGAATAGAGTGAACCTTTAGTGAGGATGTCAACTCCTGTTAATTAAGATGGAGAGATAACTACTTAGAAGGAAGGAAAAGACTTATGTTTTCAATGATAAAATTCTCAACTTAAAGTGATTGAGTCTTAAATGTTCTTTAGATTGAATTTTCATTGTATGACTACCTGTGGATTAATTTGAATTATTATTGATAAGGATTGTGAATTAAGAAGAATGGTTTCCTTTAGGGATTGAGATTTTGCTTGAGGACAAGCAAAGGCTTAAGTGTGGGGGTATTTGATAAGCGCTAATTTATACATATTTTTACCTTATGTTTAGCCTATATTATGGATGAATTATTATCAATTTAGTGAGAATTGGTGCTCTTAATCGTTCTTTTTCATATCTTATACTCAGGAGAGCCTAGGGAATATGAAAGAACAGAAAACGAGCCCAAAACGGTGAAAAATGGGCCAAAATGCACGAATCACACGGGCCAAGCCTGTAATATCCCGAATTAGGGCCTAATCGGAATAGTGGTTTCGTAACCACAAATCCGAGGTAGAAATAATTATTTTATAATTATTTTGATGTTTATGATATGATTTTATGATGGTGTGAAAATTTCGTGAAGAAATTCTATGCATAAAGTGTTTAATTTGAAACTAGGGACTAAATTGAATAAATTGCAAAACTTGCATTCTAGGAGTTTTCAGTATGAAATTGCTTTGAAATATTAATTAGGAGGTCTTAAATTGCAATTAGACCAATTTTATGTTCATGGACAAACTAGGACATGGAGGGAATTTTTGAAAGTTTAGTATGGAGGGGCATTTTGGTCATTTGGACATTTAATGAAATAAAAAGGGAAAAATAACACAAAATTGGTCATCTTCTTCATTACCACGAAATTTCAAGGGTTCTCCATAGCTAGGGTTTGTTTCAAGCTTCCAAGCTTCATAGTAAGTGATTCTAAGCCCCGTTTTTAATGATTTTTACGTTTTTGAAATCCCGGTAGCTCGATAAAGCTTATGTTAGCAATAATTTAAGTTAGGGTTCATATTTGGAAAAATACCCATAGGTGAAATTTGTGTATTTTGATGTTTTATGATAGAATATGAGGTTTTAAATTATGTTAGAAAACTTGTGCTACTCGGTTTTAAGTAAAAACGAGTAAAACGGCTTAATCGGTAAAAGTACATATTATTCATAAGTAAGTGTTTTAGTATGAATTTGAGCTTGCTAATGGTAAATAAATGATCAGCATGTCCTAAAACATAAGAATTTGTGATAAAATTTAATTCCCGAGCTTTGGGGCAAAAGTGTAAATATGCAAAAGTTTAGGGGCAAAATTGTAATTTTTCCAAAATTTGAATTTAGGACTATTTTGATAATGTGAGTATTAAATAAGCTAAATGTGTTATTTTAGATCAAGAAAGACGTGGAATCAACCTTGATCGAGGAAAAGAAAAGATTACGGACTAAATTGCAAAAATCTTTGTATTTTGGTACTAAGGTAAGTTCATGTGTAAATAATGTAACATAATTGTTATTTTTAAGTTGATTGATGTTATTTATATGATATGCTGAATTTTTATCATGAAATATGTGCTTTGTGGTTATTTTCAAAATTAATGTAAATTAAGTATGCTACTTGTTAAAAGTAAATTGCTACCGAGTATTGGTTTCGGCATTCTGTGGAAGACGGCAAGGATATGTGACTGAGGAAAATCCCGTTTGAACCTTAGGAATAGATTAGGATACAAGTGACATGTCACTAGGATGGTTGGGCATCCGAACTCGTTGAGTTGAGTCCGAGTTCACTTATGGATGCGAATATCCGAGCTCGTTGAGTTGAGTCCGAGTTCGTGAGATGTAACTAGGCATCCGAGCTCGTTGAGTTGAGTCCGAGTTCACTTATGGATGCGAACGCCCGAGCTCGTTGAGTTGAGTCCGAGTTCGTTTATGGGCGGGTTACATGACTGATTGGCTACATATATAGCACTTATGTGCAAATGATCCGTGTATCCGAGTTGTATTCCAATGTGTTCAACGGGTAAAATTCAAGTGAAATGGAAAAGCACTCAAGATGTAAGTGACGATTCGGTAATATTGAGAAATGGCCGTATTGGACAGGTATGTACTTAACCCTTGGGTTGAAACCCGAGACAACAACAAAAATGTGGTAAGATGAAGTATGATGACTAGAATTGCGACATATGTTTTGGTGATGCTATGTTAATGTTGTTTGGCATAATGACTTTGTTATGTTACTTGTTATTTGCATGTAAACTTACTAAGCATTTATGCTTACTCCCTCCTTTTCATTCATTGTAGTTTTGGACAAGCCGGCTCGAGAATCGGGATAGGTCGAAGACTCGTTCACACTATCCAAAGGACTTTTTGGTAAATGGCTTGTAAGATTTAGTATGGCATGTATAGTAATATACCTACTTTGTGTAAATAATCTTGTGATATGGTGGTGGTTTGGTTGAGGAAATGCTTGATAATGTTGAGTCATTGAAATGGCTAATATAGATTATGTTTGATGTCATGAAAGAATAATAGGTTATCTAGTATATAAAAGCTTTTATGAAAATGAAATTAGCCATAAAACAGAACATTGCAGCAACACTGACGTAAGTTTGAAAATTCACTAAAAATCATATAAATCGAATTTGATGATGGATTAGTTATGAAATTGAAGCTTATCATGTCTACTTTCATATGGAAGAAGAAAAACAGGTAAAAGAGTTATACGTTATGAGATATTTGAGTTTTAGTGAAACAGGGCCAGAGCAATTTCCGGATCCCCTGTTCCAACTTTGAAAATTCACCATAAATTGTACAAAAATAATTAGGAGGATTACTTTATATTCCTAGATTCCTTATTGAATATAGTTTTAATAGAAATAAACGGTATAGTTATATGAAATTTTTACAGGGAGAAAAGTGATTCGTAATGAGTAGAGGTCAGTGCAGTCGAGTTCTGAAACAGGGAAAACTTTAACTAATAAACTGTACTAATCCGCTCAACCAAAAATTCTAGAAAAAAATTAGTGAATATATATATGAGTCTAGATTCAGGTAAAATTTACGGATCTTGATTTCGAGTTTCGTAACTCGAGATATGATTTTTTGAGCGACCATGACGCAGAAAACAATTTATTCCGAAAATGAAAATAGATTTTATAAAGTTGTTTAAAATGGTAAATTGTGTTTAGTAACACCTCAAGCTCGACTCCGGTGACGGTTTCGGGCGTGGGGACGTTACAAAGCCGTTCCACACGGCTGTGCCACACGGGCGTGCCTCACAAAGATCACACGGACAAAGCCCCAACAAGTACGGCCACTACACACGGGCGTGCTGAATCACACAGCCTCTGTCGAAACCCACACGGGCATGGCACACGGGCGTGTTCTAGTCGCGGGAAAGACGAATTTCACTCAAATTGGGATGCTTAGAGGCTAAGAAAGAGTCCCCAAAACTTCTCTATATAAAGACCCCATGAGGCAACATAGAGAGGGCCTTCTTCCATCTTTTACACACCCTCTATATTCTTTTCCTCTTGTCTTTCTGCCACACCACAGGTAGAAGCAAGGGATTACTCGAAGGGAGAAGCCAATCGATTCATCTCAGAAGCCGAAGTTCTGCATCAACATAGAGGATTCTCCTAAATTCCTTCAGGGGTTTTTGGTTTCTTTTATGTTTTGTTATTTTATATCTTCTGAGATGTTTTCTTTTATTATTATGAACTAAACCCCTCAAATACTTGAGGGGGATGAAACCTAAGACAGATCTTGTTATTTATTCTTGATTATTATGAGAATTACTTGAATTGTTCTTAATTATGTGTTTTTAATCCTTGATTTAATAGTCCTAGGTATTGATTCAAGAATTGGATGTGCTTAGAGCAGAGGAGCAAAAGTCCCTGTGATAAGAGTAGATCTACCATAATTAAGCGGAGTTGCATGCAACCCTAGACATAGGGCGACATAAATCTGCCGGATTAGGGTCAAACATAATATGGGGAACCATAGATCGAATTAATGCAACCTAGGGAGTTAATTAATAAAGGAACTTTAATTGACAACTTAGGCCTAGTTGCTCTTCACCTCGACAGAGGGTTTAGCATAGATTAGGGATCTCTACGGATCAAGTCAAGTAAATAACTCGTATAATTCAAGAAAATAATAACAAGTGAAGTCTAGGTGGATTCTCCCTTAAGTATTAATCATATCAATTAGCTTTTCCCTAAAAGTTCTTCCCAATTTATTTTTCCTGCTTTTCTTAGTTAGTTTTAGAGTAGTTTTAAATAAACCCTCACTTAATTTTTAGGTTAAATAATAAAAAGAAAGTGAGTAATAGTACTTTCGATTCCCTTGGGTACGATACTCGATCTTATCACTAGACTATACTACTGTCGACAGGTGCGCTTGCCTTAAAAACGTCGTGATATTAGTCAGTTTAGGTTTGATCAAGTTCTTTATAAATTTTATTACTTCATATCACGCCGATTTCAGCTACGTAGGGCCCATTAGGGGTTTTGGGCCCAATAACTCGGAATTGCTAAAATGGGCTGGAAATACTGTTTAAACGCTTGGAAATTATTGATAATAGTTAATGAGCATGAAAACCCTAATAGTTGATAAAATTACTGAATTACCCTTCAGTGTGAAAATTACAATTTTACCCCTAGGCGAAAATGACTATTGTACTCTAGGGTGTTATTTTGATTGAAATGCATGTGACATTATTATTGTACATGATATGCCATGATATGTTCATTTTATGCATGGGTTGGGATTTATATGAAAGGAGGAAGTGCTAAAGGGCTTTGCCCCAGTTTACTGAAAAGGGCTTTGCCCTAGTTACCGAAAGAGGCTAGGCCTCATGTTATATAATAAAGCAGCTATGCTGCCAGTGGAGAGTAGCGGCGGGGTGGGTTGAGTAGCATCCCCACATGGTATGTTGGTTGGTACGAGTGGAGAGTAGCGGATGGTGGGTTGAGTAGTCTCCCCAAATGGGCTTTGCATACATGCATTAATGTTTACATGTGATATTGAAATAGGCCTATGGGCTATACCGATATTTGAAAAGGCTTCAGCCAAGTGCATTGATATATGAGAAAGGGCTAAGGCCTAGTAACCGATATTTGAAAAGGCTTCGGCCCGGTAATTGTTGAGATTAAAAAAGGGCATAGGCCCAGTATGCTTTTGTTGATTTGGGCTCTGAAAGGGCTTTGTTGCACACTGAGTTTCCCCAAAACTCACCCCTTTTTCCTTCCATCCTTTTAGGTAAGCCCTAGACTGTGGACTTGGAACTGGGAAGGATTCAGAGTGGCCACGAAGACTGCATTTCTGGTTTTAATTAATTAATTTAGTATTTTATTTAATCGATTTATTTTCAATTTGGGTTTGTAAAAGGCCTTTTTAATTATTTTAAATTTCGTTTCTAGCTTAGGTGTGATATTATTTAAATTGTTCTTAATCAGTTAGCTTTAGGGCACGGTTTTATAAACACTATCTGTTTTCAAAGTATCTCGATAAGTAGAACAGAGCTTCCACAACGTGAATGTTTTCATAAATAAGTAAATCTTAAATACGTTTAAACTTAATTTGTTGATCGTGAACACGTCATTAGCTTAAAGTGTGGCAATGGATGTGTGCATGTCTAGGAGTGGATCTAGGAAGAGCTTGGCACTTAAGCAGTCTAAATGACTCACCTCCTCTTCTCTTGAATCCTACCTGGTGCATAGTATCCATTCACTTTAAACCATAATAAAGAGGATCTGATTTTCTGATAACTTAAACTGTTTTTAAAATAACATGTTTTCGTAACTGCAAAGGTTTTCAAGCTTTTATAATTTTCCATAAGATTTTACTAAGCCGTTATATTTTTATTACAATGAAATCACGTTTTGGGAAAAATAAACACAAGCTAAGGTTTTATACAAGTTTAACGGTAAAAGTTTTTAAACATTAAGAAGGGTTTTCAATGAAAACACGATTTTTGAAAAACACTTCAATGTGACACACCAGACTAGGCCGTAACGTCTAGGCCGGGTTTGGAGTGTTACAACTACAATAGTTTCCATATCACTGAGCTTCTTCTTCATGGATAATTGTTCCTTTATAAATTTCCCATAATTTGAAATTTGCACAAGAGCATCTATTAAAGGAATATGGACCTAAAGTTGCTTCAGTGTGTTCAGGAACTATTGGTACTACTTGTTCTACTCATTCTCCTTGAACCTTTATGGAAAAGGTAAAGGTAGAGATACATTTGATTGCACCGACACCTTTGATTGTGTTGACTGCTTCGAAGGTCGAAAATTAGGCATATAAGTGACAATTTGTGGAATTTCTTTGTCTAGTACATTGACAAGCTCTTCAGATTCAACCTTCTCACCAGGGATCACTTCACCAGTATATTGAGGTGTTATAGTAGAGTCAATAGTCGGCTCACCAGTTTGTTTACCACTCCTGAGAGTGATAGTCTTGCAGTGTCCTTTCCCCCACGGACTGGGATTTTGGTGTCACTAGGTAGTGTGCCTGATGGTCGAGTATTTAGATTTGAAGCAAGTTGTCCTAATTGTGACTCCAATGCCTGAATAGAAGATGAATTTTGTTACACAATAGCTTCTATGTGAGTCATATCCTCCCGCATTAAAGCCTCAAGAGCTACTAACAGGTTAAAACAGAAGCTTGCGTGTACTATTATCATCGATGCTCTTGAACATACTGATACGACAATAAAGAGTGTTGTGGCTATGTCTGATTCTAGTTTGGATGCATCTGGCTTTGTTGTGGATGCATCTAAGTGTGCTAATTGTAGTTCTGCTGTTGTTGATTGTAATTCCCTTGTCTTGGATTATAATTTCCTTGAGTAGATTTATTCCCATATCGGAATGTCCTAGTATTTTGTGTAGCATTCTTAGTTCCCTAAGATTGTTTATTGCATGCTAAATTATTATAAGAGTTGTCATAAGAATTGTTGTAAATGTTACTGACATAAAAGGCATTCTATGCATGTTATTGATTACATGTTGTTGAGCGACTTGTATTGATTAAACATCACTAGTCCCTTGCATGTTTTTTATCATATTTGCAAGAGAAGAAACTTGAGTACTAAGTGCAGATATTGCGTCCAGTTTAATAACTCCCGGAGTAGCTTTTACTTATGCAACTCTAGAGACAGGATTTTGATAATCATCTAAGCAATTCTTTCCAGAATTCCAATGGCATCAATATAAGTACAATCCAGCAAAGGACCATTGGTTAATGCGTCGACAAGATTCCTCATGTGTGAATTCAGCCCATTATAGAAAATCTCAGTTTGTGTTTCCTGTTGAATGTCGGCATGGGACAATGTCGAAGCAAAGATTTATAACATTCGTATGTGGTAGGAAGATTGTCATCATCCAACTAATGATAAGTTGTAATATCATTTTAGAGACAAACACTTATTGTCGGTGGGTTAAATCACAAACTAAAATGTGTTGCTAGTACATCCTAAGATGTAATTGATCTAGTAGGTATCCCAAGGACCAATTATGAGCTCTTCCCTGCAAGGAAAAAAGAAATAATTGCATCTTCAAAGCGTCATCAGGAATGCCTTGTTGACTAAAAGAAGTACAAATCAACAAAAATGATTCAAGATGTTCTCATGCATCTTTATGATATAGTCCAGCAAATTTCCCATTAGAATTCAACATTTGAAACATTACTAGCTTGAGTTTAAAATTTCCAGCTTGGATTGTTGGTCTAACAACTCTCGGTTGTAAGTCATCCAAGACTGGTATTACAAAATCTCGTATAGGCCTGTTTTGTATTTGAGCGTCTTACGGTAGCGATGGATCATTAGCATTTTGGTTTTGCATCGGAGGTATGACTTCATAGTTTCTTGGTAAAGCCATATTCCTTTGTTCTCAAAGTCTCCTCTTAACGGTTCTTTCAATTTCTGGATCAAAATCAGCAATAAACTTGAATTACTTTGGGTCATGCAACACTTAAAATAATATGTGAAAATAGCGATAAAAAGAAATCAATTTAGTAACAACTAAATATTATGAAATAAAAATAAAAAAATAAACATCAAACAAACGCCATCCTCGACAATAGTGCCCAAATTTAATCGGTTGTTTAACATCACAACAACAATGTGCAAGCGTACGCTATCCATGTAAGTATAATAGATATATATGAGTCTATTGGATATTGATCCCATGAGGATGGTTGTCTTTTGTCTATCAATGTTAGTGCAATAAATAGATAAAAACAAGATAAAATTGTGAGAGTAGTTGTCGAAGCAATAATTTGGAAACAATAAGATAAAATATGATAATGATAAACTGGGATCCCCAACATGAATATTTGACAGGATACTAAGTGGTCACAAGGTATAAAAAGATAGGTGATTGTCAATGCATTAAATTGCAATGAATATCTTATCAAGCTTAACTTCTATATTTAATCAAAGACTTAAACATGCACATTAGCCACACCTTCCAATGATGGAAATTGAATACTATTAAGAACAAGTGGATTAAATTCCTCTAATCCTCAAGCAACTTCCGCTGTCATGCTTGTTAGCTTGAATTGTCGCTACACTTTCCATGTCAATGACCACAATAACACTTCCATGCTAAAAACATTCAAACCCGAAGATTAAACAGTAGAAGCAAGATTGAATAAAATAATATTTAACCCAGTAATCATGCATACATCCATACAAACATGAAATTGAAAGTAATCACCAGCATTTAGAAAAGAAATATGAAAGAAATAAGTGGAGAGTTCTATTCCTAAAAAATATCGACTTGATCTCTCAACACCCTCTTATGTTGCACTTAGGGCTCCTCGTCAGGAGCTGATCTTGTAACACCCCTATCCCGTAACCATCACTAGAATAGGACGGGGTGTTACCAGAAGGTCAGAAAATAGATTAGAATAGAATCATCATAGAATACATCAGAATTTAGAACCAAAAGTCCCTTATAAGGCTTAATAGACCTCAATATGCATTAGATAGGGTTCGGGACTAAACCAATCACATACAAAAGTAAAACTAAATTCAGAAATCTTTCACATTTTTAGTCTGGGCACACACCCGTGTGACTTGGCCGTGTGGTACACATGGCCGTGCCTCCTACCTGTGGTCGAATCTAACTAACTCCCCACGGTCACCAAACACGCCCGTGTGTCTAGCCCGTGGCCAACACTGATCATATTGGCATGGCATGATCACACGCCCATGCCTTATGCCCGTGCATGAAACTGACCAAAATACTACAATGCAGGCGACACATGGTTGGAGTACACGTCTGTGTCTCCTGGCCGTGTGGCACAATATAGGCTTGGTTTAAGCCAAATTTCCACCCCTTCTTAGGGTCATTCAACAAGCATATAAGAACAACAATTTTACCGCAATTACTAACCAAATCAAACTCAAATCATACTTCATTATAGCTACCTCAACATCATTTAATCACAAGTACAAATGCATGATAAACACTTCCAAATTTCATACCATTATCAACATTATGCACACATGTAAAACTTATGCTTAAAACTTACCACTTCCTCATATTAGTATGTTCCAAAATGACAAAAACAATTTAGGCCATATGATCATTACAAACTTGACCAACTTGGCATCATAAGCTATAGCCCAAGTTAATCACCACATACCATTCCATCCAATTCACAAGCATTATAAATGTAATACCCTATATCCCTCATCCGTCGCCAGAATAGGGTTACAAGGTATTTCTCATCAACCACAACCCAAATCAAATAACACAAGTTCTTTGTCCATTAAGCAATAGTGAATAAACAAGAAATTGTAAACATTTATATCATAACCAAAATCACCACATGCAAACACGAATCATCATCAAATGGTCTAACATAAACATGTACATGTTATATTGTACAAAGCATTAGCCGAATACCATAAAGCTTAAGCAAATTTAAAATAATCTTGTAATCATTAACGAACATCTTCTAAAACATATTGATGTAATAATATTCAAGAAACTTACTCACTCAAAGCAAACGTACATCTTATTGATTGAGAACTATTTCAAGCATAAAATGTATATATGCATCAGCCGAAAATACTAAACACAATTAAACCAAACACATCATTCAATGAAACCATGGACTACATTTTAACAAAATGAACAAGCCATTTCTCATGGCTCTTATATATATATATATATATATATCATCAAAATATCACTTTTACAAAAATAAGGAGTTAAGCCTATACATGCCATTAACAAAACATAAAGTCTTTAAAGATACCAAAATCAAGTTTAGATAGTGTGGATGACTTCGACTTTGAATCCCCCGAAAGCGTAGCTAGCAAATGAGCTCTATAAAACAGAGAATCAGAGATAAACAGAGTAAGCATTTCTATGCTTAGTAAGTTTTAAGCAATACAATCATTTAAACTCAATCGAATAGATATCATTCAAATTTGAAAATAGTATTCCTAGGGCCTATTATCTCCTTTTCGGCCAAACAAATATATGACTAGATATACAAACACTTAACACGCATTGAGCATTTTTAACTTTTCTTAAATCGGTATTCATATTACATAGCTAATTCGAATCATTGCATGTAGTTCCACCCTTTGACGGAATATACACATATACATAAGGCAAAGTTTAGCATATGATTTCACTTGAATTGGAATTCATATATCATAAATAAATCACATACTTTCATATAACCTTACACAATGGCCGGATATTTCATCATCATGTTATATACTTATAATTTAATCCAAATTAAATTCACGAACGAGTATATGATACATACCTGGCCAATTTAATGCATTGAACATATTTGTTGGTAATTATTACCGCGAAGTCTCATAATCCTAAACTTTACTCAATTCACCGGTGGAACTTTTAGCCCGGATATTATTAGCACGAAGCCTGCGGGACTTTAGCCCGGATATAGTACCAGCACGAAGCCTGTGGGACTTTAGCCTGGATATAGTACCAGCACGAAGCCTGCGAGACTTTAGCCCGGATATTGTACCAGCACGAAGCCTGCGGGACTTTAGCCCGGATATTGTACCAGCACGAAGCCTGCAGGACTTTAGCCCGGATATACATCACCGAGTTTCATGTATATTTATTTACGTGTTACTACATTTCACATAGCATATTACAAACACTTTATTACATCTCATAATTCACATTATGTACTTATACATAACATCTTATTCACTTTCATTTCTCTCTACCATTCGACCATAATACATATCAATACCTTATTCACATCTCAAATATCCATTCAACCATAAATCATATTAAACACTTACCCCCATTTCATATTTACCACTAGACCATTTCCCACCATACTTACATTTGACACTCATGATAAAAATAATAACTAACATCATTCACATCCAATTTGCATTCGGCACAAGGTAACACTATATTCAATTTAGTTCAATTATGCTTGTCACATTCGGTATTTGTCCATATATAATCATACCTCAATTTTACTTTATTCATTTAATCTTTAAGCATGTATAATTTAATTTGATTACTTAAGAACTTACCTCTATTGGCTTCAAACGACTACGGATCGGCTTATTCCACAAGTTTTGCTTTCCCCTTATCCGAGTTTGGTTCTTGAGCTTAAACAACAAATTTCTAAACTAGTTTAATCATCTTAACAACTTATTATAATCAAAATTTCATAATCTTATTGACAATCTAGCACTCAAGTGAATCTTAAAGCATTATAGCAACAAGGTCAATCCTCTAAATATAGTATATGCATACGTCAACTATTTCCCATTAATCACATACACATACACTCACATTCGGCAATTCACCGCTATTCATATCAACTCAAGTTGACCGAATATGCATTTCCATCTATTCACACATACATTACACATTTTAGTAAACTATACTGCCATTTATGAACCATAAAACCGAATACACATATACCTTTAGTGCACATGGAAATTTCACTCTTCAATCCATTATGCATATACTAATAAGCCAAGTATCCACTAAAACATTTCATACTTTTTAGCCCACATTTGGCCATTAAACAAGCATATCTAAGTACACTTTTATCACAAAGTTGAAAATCACTTATCAATTTAGTCATATATAAAGATTTTCAAGCTCAATTTATCATTTACCTCATTTACCACTTTATTTTAAAATCCGGCAAACATCTAATTCCTAAAATACAACTAAAATTCCTCTTTAATCACATAATTCACTATTTTCAATTTATGACATTAAGCATTCAAAGCTTAGCTTAATACCATAATTTACCGATTACCCAAATTCTCCTTTAACCCCAATTTATCAAATGTAATAAGTCTAAACTCATTCAATTATTAGCTCCATTTAATATCATCAAAACATCATTGATACTATACCTAAGGTACAAAACCGTATGTCATATAAGTATAACTTTCATCTTTAACAAAAATATCAAGCTTCAAACTAAGTTTACAACTATATATATATATCATTAAAAATCATCCAACACCATACTCTCATGCTCAATTGCCTTAGCCGAATGCATCATTCACTTTAAAAGTTAAAAATGCACTCATGTTAATGACCGAATGACACAAAGTCCTTGTATTCATTCTTAACACAAATTTTCCTAACTTCAAGCTCAATTCATGATCATACAAATCAATTAGAACATCCAACACTCAACCTTTATGCATTTTATGCCATTGCCGAATATTCATTTCAAGAAATCAAGTCATACAAGGCTCTAATTCATAATTTAACTTAAGATCTCAAAATCTCATGAATTTTACCATCATAGAATCCATCTAACATTTATTCACAATTTTTAGCATTCCTTAGCCATAGACGAATGCCTATTTATCACAAATTGCAAAAATTTACATACGGGTTGTATCAAGGACTTAATGATCAACTTAATTTCACAAATTCTAAAGGAATTATCATGAAACCATACCTTAATTTTTGCAATAAGATAGTCGAATGCCTAACTTCTCTTCCTTTCTCTTCTCTTTAAGGTTTCGGCAATGGAGGAAGGAAAATGAGCATTCAACTTTGGTATTATCCCCTTTTTCATATATATATATATATTTTATTCGTGTTTTTCTTATTTAATATCTTTAATATTATTTTTATAAAGCAATTCATAAAATGCCAATTATGCCTCATCATTACCGTCCACTAAGGTAAAGATGGTCAAATTGACATCCAAATCCACTAAAATGGAAATTCACACTATTTGGCCACTATGAAATTTACCTACTACATTTTCAAAGTTTAACAATTAAGCCCTCTTTACTTAATTAGCCACTTAGACGATCAAATTTCCACATCAAATTTTTAGCACATACTAATTCACACATAAAACACGCAATTTATAACATTCAATAAATTTTATGTCTCGGTTTAGTGGTCTCGAAACCACTTCTCCGTTTAGGGCCAAATTAGGGTTGTCACAATAAAACATCACATTCAAGCTTAAAACACAAACACTCTAGCCTATACATGACATAATTAAAATATTTACAAATCCAAAAGTACCAAAAACAAGTTCGATAGTGTGTGACGATCCTAGACTTGTCCCGAGCCCTTGTAGCTATGATATCTATAAAACAGTTGAAAACACAAACAGAATAAGCTAAAAAGAGCTTAGCAAGTCAAATACAATAATTTAACCATTAAGTCACATAATGTACCAAACATAAGCAAATAAACCTAGCCATTTCCAAGCTAGTTCATAAAACAAACCATCATCCACTTCTCGTATATGTATATATACTTCATTCCCATAATTTAACACATACTTCTCACATGACCGATCACAGAACACAAGTCTCTATTCTCGAAAATATAGTACGATATAAGCGTACCTGAATCAGACACATAAGGTAAGCATTTATTCGTGTAACAAACTTTCTCTTCAATTGTTCAGAAATGTATAGAGTTCAGACAGGCCTTATACAATGCCGACGTCCCGGACGTGGCCTTACATGTTATTCAAAGTCGATGCCACTATCCTGGACAGGGTCTTACACAAAACATAAGTGATGCTAGTGTCCCAGACACGGTCTTATAAACTATCTCAAATCAATGCCTTCGTCCCGGATGAGGTCTTACATGATATAGTCTTAACCTTTCTCAACCAAATACGATTCTGAATTTCTCAATCAAGCTCCCAAGGCCATCCAATGCAGTTTATAATTCAAGTAATATTATCAAACAGTTAATATAACACATATTTGTATATTGACTTACCTCGTACGGAGTTAACGGACATGAGTCGACTATTCGACAATTTTGGACTTCCCTCGATCTAAGTCCGTTTTTCTTTGTTCTTGATCTAAATCAATTCAAATTCAACCATTCAATTATTTATTTCATTCAATTTAATCCATAAACACACAATTAGGGAAAATTTTCATTTTAGTCCACACATTTACACATTTTGATACTTTGGTCCCTAATTCATAAAAACATCAAATATGCACAATTTCATGTCAAAATGGCCTAGCCGAATCTTCATAACTCTCATATAAGCCCATATAACATATTTGTTTCACAATTTAGTCCTCCCAAAGTCTCATTTTTTTTACAAATTAGTCCATATAGCTTAATTTACCAAAATTTCATGGTAAAATATATTTATTCACTCCTATCCATTATAATTCAACTAAATTCATCACAAAGCTTCAAAAATCAACAATAACACTATTCATCAACTTCATCAAAAACAAAAATTGAGACATGGGCATGAACAATTTCGAAGCAACGATTACATAGAAATTATCAAAAACTGATCAAAAATCATACCTTAATCACTAATCCAAGGTGCTGAAATTGAAAAAGCATGAACTCTTCTTCTTTGTTCTATTCTCGGCAAAAACAAAGTGGAAATGGCCATGATTTTGTTTCATTTATTTTAGTATAAAACATATAATATCAAATTTCCAATTTTAACCTCCATTAAACATTAGTAAAAACATATGTAATAAGGTCATTTATGAGCACTCATGCTTCAAATGGGTAAATTGCCACATAAGGGCATCGCATTAAAAAGCCACATTTAATTGGCACTTTTCACATATGGAATGCTATCTTTACCTTTAATGCAATTTAACCCCTTTTTATAATTAAGCACAGAAACAGTCAAATTAAACCACAGAAATTTATCAAATGCTAATTCATATCCAACAGAAACAGAAAAATAATATCAAAATATTTTCAGACTCGGATATGTGGTCCCGAAACCACTTTCCGACTAGGGTATAAACTGGGCTGTTACAACTCTCCCCCCTTTAGGGATTTTCGTCCTCGAAAATCTTACCGTTGAACAGATTCGGATATTGATTTCTCATAGTATCCTCAGGCTCCCAAATCACTTCTTCGACCCCGTGTCGTTGCCACAAAATTTTAACTAATGTAATTCTTTTGTTTCGCAATACTTTAATCTCACGAGAAAGAATACGGATCAGCTTTTCATCATATGTCACATCAGACTGTAATTCAATCTTAGAAGAGGTTAACACGTGAGACGGATCAGACTTGTATCGGCGAAGCATAGGTACTTGAAACACGTTATGTATCTTTTCTAGTCCAGACGGCAATCTCAATTTATACGCAACCGGTCCAATGCGTTCAATGATCTCATATGGTCCGATAAATCTCAGACTCAGTTTACCCTTTCTACTGAATCGGAACAATTTCTTCCACGGAGATACTTTCAGAAACACTCTATTGCCTATTTCAAATTTAATATCTTTTCGCTTCAGATCAGCATAAGATTTCTGGCGGTCAGAAGCCGCTTTTAGACTATCTCGGATTACTTTCACTTTCTGTTCAGTTTTGTAACACCCCCTAACCCCAAACCGTCATCGGAACAGGGTTACGGAGCATTACCGGAACTATCGAACAATGTATAAATTATGCGTAATAAATATTAACTATAATGTAAAATAATCATATATATAAAACACCCTAGGTACATGCCGCTATCAACAATTAACACACTTTACCTTATTGAATTCGGGATCAACCTGGGATGCTGATTCAACGTTTTACCTTTATTTAACCTGCGCACGGAAACAAACCGTACGCTGAGTATGGGTATACTCAGTGGTATTTCTATAATCCGAACATATTAAAAAAAATATAACAAATACTCAAAATCATAATAACAATTGCAATTATTTACTTATTCATTTCATAGACAAATTTCAACTACTTTCCATATAAATTCTATACAAATCATTTAATAAACACATTAACTTAATTGTTCAATTCTTTAATAAATCATTATTATTCATTCCATTCTTTCACTTACTAATTGGTATCGCTTTCCTTAATTTATTTACAATCCAATATTAACAAACTATATTCAGCTATACACTTATGAATCATTTCCATTTTATTCTATTTCAATAATAGTCAACTTCATTTATATCATAGTAAATTTATTATTCTTGATTCTCTCATTATATACATACGATTTATACCAAGCTAATATAATTCAAATAATTAATTCAATGAATCATTCCTAAGATTTCAAACAATATAAGAACATTTGATTCAATTCCTTCAATCACATACAATTGTTCACCTCACATTTCAAATCACACATTTCAATTTGCATAATTCAAATAATCATCCTCATAGCACAATTTCGTTTCATATTTCATATCACATTGTCATTTTTACTATTCATTCAATTTCCAAATACACAATTTCCATTTGATTTCCTCATTTCATTTAATTACCCCTATTAACATAACTCGGACTCAGACGGATACACGGATCCAACCAAACACACCAGTACGGCACATTGTGCCTAAACGGTACATAGTACCTGATCAATATATCAGATGCAGTATACGACACATAAAGTGCCTGGAACGACACATAAAGTGCCTAAAATACGACACACGAGGTGCCTGATATACGACACACGAGGTGCCTGATATACGACACACGAGGTGCCTGATACGACACACGAGGTGCCTGATATACGACACATAAAGTGCCTGATCGGCAAAGCCGATAAATCCCGTACTCTTCCAATCCTATGGCATGCCAATTATATCCGACTAGCCCGACAAGTTAATAGGGAATTCAATTCTCATTTCAATTTCACTTAATATTCATATTAGCCCTATTAACAAGACTCGGACTTTGGCGGATACACGGATTCCAACCAAACACACCAGTATGACACCCAGTGCCTCATCGACTCGAGGTCGAAGTATCTCTGAACACTTCCAAATCCTATGGCATGCCAATTGTATCCGCTAAGCCCGGTTAGTTAATAGAGTATCAAATTCACTTATCCATTTCACTTTCCATTGATCAAAGTCATACAAATACCATTCAATCATCATAATAATTCACTTCAATTCACTTCAACATCACACAAACACATATTCAGATATCGCAAATCTCGTATATTTATATTAATTTCCTCATATTTCTAATCAATATCTTTTCAATATAACATTCACTCATTATTATAGTTTTTACACCAATCATATAAATTATATAATCCAACAAAAATAATTCCATTCACTATAAATTCAATAAATTCCTCGTATGCGGAAATCAATCCATTTCAATTATAAGACATCATAATTCGAACACCAGCAATTGCCATATGTATATAATTATAACAAATAATGACTAAGTTCGGATTATAGAAATACAAACCGTATTTTCTCGAGCTAACTCCCGTTGTCTTTGCCATTTTCCTTGCTTAGCCAAGATTCCCGGGACCACAATAACAATTAATTCCCAAGCTTCAATTCTCCAATTTCTCCTTTCTTCTTTCTTTCTTTCTTTCTTTTTCTCTCCCACGTTTTCTTCTCTGTTAACTTTCTCTTCTTTTTTTTTTTCTTTTTTTTTCTTTTATTACCTTATTTACTAATTAATAACTAATTACAAAATATCTAATTATAACAAATAAATAATTTACAAGTGTATTTATACACACACATACACATGTATTATTCTACCACCATACATTTGTCACCATCATAATTAATAATAATTAACTAATTAAATAATAATATATATATATATTACTTAAATAATAAGTAAATATATACACATTTAATACATTTGTACCATTAATACAATTACACATGTATTTATCCATCATCAAACACATGTCACTTTTATGGTTTAATTACTAATTTAATCCCTTAACAATTTTCTATTCTATAATTAAACTTTTGCACTTCATTCAATTTAATCCTTTTATCAAATTATCCTTAATTAAGCTAAATTTACTTAATTAAACTTTAATTAACCAATCATCTAACTTCATAATTATTTTTAATAAATATTTACAAATCTATTTTTCATAAACGAAGACCCGAAAATAAACTTTTCCGATAATCGAAAAATTCGGGTCGTTACATTTCTCCCCCCTTTTTTTATAAATTTCGTCCTCGAAATTTACCTGAGAGAGGCGGGGGCATAAGTACAAAGATCTCGCTGTTTCTCTCGGTTCCCGTATTGCTTTCTCAATATTATGACATTATTGCACAGGCTAGAATTTCAACCGGCTCTTTTTCATACTATAGATCATATCAAATCTCAATATCCTTTGTTCGAGATAACATGTAAGAGATCTGTTCGACATCATTTGAACGCTAAGTCCTAAAAATTTTCATAAATTTCCATAAGTTCAGAAGTCATACCCTTCAATATATTGCCAGTCCAATCTTTCCACAGATTTACGTAGCCCAACAAAATAAGCACTTAACATTCTGACGTTTCAAATTTACATATGATTCCTATCTGACAAACTGTTTCAATCTATCTCGAATCACTTTCATTCACTCTATCCAACTCTTAGATGTCCAACAACTTCGACCATATAATGCTTCATACAGAGCCATTTGAATACTTGATCAGAAACTATTATTATACATAACTCAGCCAATGATAAATAACATCCCAAAATCAAGAAGTGAACCATAAACTATAGATCTTTATCAAATATATCGGAAACTGACACTCCATATAGCTAGTCAATTTCATAACTTATATCTCATTTTCATTCCAGTATCTTCACTAGCTGTAATAATTCTGTAAGTACCAGTACCGGATATTCAGTTGAAATTAATCCTTTATCAGATAATAGCAATCTAATTCACTTAATAATATACCACTGCAATAATAAGTTCCTTACCCAAATTCAGACTGAACCAAAACTGATGCTTCAATTATGTAGATGGAACAGTACCTCAATATCAATAGTGCACTCTAAGATAGAAAATGAATACCGAAAATAGCTCTATTAACCACCGGTAGAGTAACACAACTTCTATAATCTAAGATCCATACCACTGAGCTTCCATAACCGAACCATAATTTATAGCAGTAATATATTTATCTTCGATCAAAGAATACCCCTTCAAAGTCGAATCATATTTTATAGATAAGATCAGCCCATAAAATAATAAGAGAACCAAAATAATGAAATCCCAATTATGAAGTTATATTGAATCCTCGAGAATAGAGAACCACATTGAACGATAAAGAAATCCATAATACTCCAGAGAAAAACCAAGAGAAGAATATCATTCATACCCACTAGAAACAATGGTCATAGAGATGATGTAAATTGCATAATATAATTCAGAATACCCACTAGTAAAAGTAGAAAATTTCTTCATATGAGTCTAACCATTAAATCTTCTGTCTAACAGAGCAGATCAGAAATCCAAAGAAAGTAGAGGAATATCGATTATGAATTAACCCAATCAATAATACTTCTATCTAATGTTACGACTAACCAAACTCCTTATATAATAAGAACCACATCTGAAAATGAACAGTTGCATATACCTCTGAAGACAAAAGAACATATAGAATACCCATATAAAATACCCAAAAGATATCGCTGTAAGATACCAGACTATAGCAGCTGCATCTAGATATGTTTGCAACTTCACCACTAATCTACTAATATACATAGTCATCAGTGATCCCGTATCATTCAATTTATACACGAGGCTTGTTTGGAATTTTTTTTTTTTAACTCAATCTGTAGATACCATATCTTTCAAAAATTCTTTTCTCAAATTTTCTAGTAATAACCGACTAATCTCAGAAAACCTCTGATTTCAGATATATTTTTCAATATTATTTCAGACACCAGGTCTATAGCAAATTGAGCTTCTCTAATCAGTAAATCGGGTAACTCTTTTTGGAACATATCAGAATTGCCACTGATTTAAACTTTAACTCAGATACTTTCATATAATCATGAGAATAATCAAACCAAAAGCAGTTTAGAATAACCACATCAATTCGATAAAGAAGAAAGTACCTAGAATGACATCCGGTAGAAAAATATCTTCTTCAACTGTCTTTAATCAATCACTAAGATAATGATCAGGAAAATCATATCTAACTCATATTCCGCTCTTTATTCTGCATTCTTCGACTTTATATTTTCTTTTAAACCATTTTCAAACCACTTGCACATTATAATTCCTATCGGAATACACCCTCTGGTATATTTATTCAATCGGACAAATTCTCTTCATACGTAATTACAGTCTTATAACTCTGTTTAACTTCAGGAATTCTTCACATCTCTAATCAAGAAATATCTGGCTGATATATATACTCCTTTCAGAACTTATTTCAGAAAATTCTAAATAGCCATTTCATAGTCACAACATAAATCAATATTTCCATTATTGGCAAGCTAGATCTTTTGATAGAAATATTATCCATTTCTAATATTTATTCGGCGAACAAAGCAATTCATTTACAGCCCTGATAATATTCTCTTACCACATTGCAATTCTTTCAAAATCATTTGCAGTTGTAATTTCCAATTCCTCCACACTATATTTATGGAATATCCAACAACAGATACTTTCAGATAAACTCTGTATCTTGAAGCACTTGGGGAATCGATTGAGAAACAGGAGAGGTAGTTATCATAACAGATATAATTTCTTATATTCACTAAAGAGCATCATTTATAATTATAAACATTATGTATCATTTCTTTCTCTATTATTTCATCATTCCATATTCACTGGTTAATTACTCACTTCGGTAATACTCAATGTTATCGATTCAGTTTCTATTTTATTCACAAAACTCTTCATTCTCAGTATATATCTTATAATCAATTCTATCAATATATTCTTCTAACATTTTCACTATAAAATAAAAGCAAACAAATATATCAGCATCCGATCCCGATTCAATTTCAACTTAATTTTGGCATGTACCTCTAGACTCAATTTCGAGCTCGATTTAGTCCGAGAATCGGCTAAACCTGAATAGCTCTGATACCACTAAATGTAACACCCCCTAACCCCAAACCGTCATCGGAACAGGGTTACGGAGCATTACCGGAACTATCGAACAATGTATAAATTATGCGTAATAAATATTAACTATAATGTAAAATAATCATATATATAAAACACCCTAGGTACATGCCGCTATCAACAATTAACACACTTTACCTTATTGAATTCGGGATCAACCTGGGATGCTGATTCAACGTTTTACCTTTATTTAACCTGCGCACGGAAACAAACCGTACGCTGAGTATGGGTATACTCAGTGGTATTTCTATAATCCGAACATATTAAAAAAAATATAACAAATACTCAAAATCATAATAACAATTGCAATTATTTACTTATTCATTTCATAGACAAATTTCAACTACTTTCCATATAAATTCTATACAAATCATTTAATAAACACATTAACTTAATTGTTCAATTCTTTAATAAATCATTATTATTCATTCCATTCTTTCACTTACTAATTGGTATCGCTTTCCTTAATTTATTTACAATCCAATATTAACAAACTATATTCAGCTATACACTTATGAATCATTTCCATTTTATTCTATTTCAATAATAGTCAACTTCATTTATATCATAGTAAATTTATTATTCTTGATTCTCTCATTATATACATACGATTTATACCAAGCTAATATAATTCAAATAATTAATTCAATGAATCATTCCTAAGATTTCAAACAATATAAGAACATTTGATTCAATTCCTTCAATCACATACAATTGTTCACCTCACATTTCAAATCACACATTTCAATTTGCATAATTCAAATAATCATCCTCATAGCACAATTTCGTTTCATATTTCATATCACATTGTCATTTTTACTATTCATTCAATTTCCAAATACACAATTTCCATTTGATTTCCTCATTTCATTTAATTACCCCTATTAACATAACTCGGACTCAGACGGATACACGGATCCAACCAAACACACCAGTACGGCACATTGTGCCTAAACGGTACATAGTACCTGATCAATATATCAGATGCAGTATACGACACATAAAGTGCCTGGAACGACACATAAAGTGCCTAAAATACGACACACGAGGTGCCTGATATACGACACACGAGGTGCCTGATATACGACACACGAGGTGCCTGATACGACACACGAGGTGCCTGATATACGACACATAAAGTGCCTGATCGGCAAAGCCGATAAATCCCGTACTCTTCCAATCCTATGGCATGCCAATTATATCCGACTAGCCCGACAAGTTAATAGGGAATTCAATTCTCATTTCAATTTCACTTAATATTCATATTAGCCCTATTAACAAGACTCGGACTTTGGCGGATACACGGATTCCAACCAAACACACCAGTATGACACCCAGTGCCTCATCGACTCGAGGTCGAAGTATCTCTGAACACTTCCAAATCCTATGGCATGCCAATTGTATCCGCTAAGCCCGGTTAGTTAATAGAGTATCAAATTCACTTATCCATTTCACTTTCCATTGATCAAAGTCATACAAATACCATTCAATCATCATAATAATTCACTTCAATTCACTTCAACATCACACAAACACATATTCAGATATCGCAAATCTCGTATATTTATATTAATTTCCTCATATTTCTAATCAATATCTTTTCAATATAACATTCACTCATTATTATAGTTTTTACACCAATCATATAAATTATATAATCCAACAAAAATAATTCCATTCACTATAAATTCAATAAATTCCTCGTATGCGGAAATCAATCCATTTCAATTATAAGACATCATAATTCGAACACCAGCAATTGCCATATGTATATAATTATAACAAATAATGACTAAGTTCGGATTATAGAAATACAAACCGTATTTTCTCGAGCTAACTCCCGTTGTCTTTGCCATTTTCCTTGCTTAGCCAAGATTCCCGGGACCACAATAACAATTAATTCCCAAGCTTCAATTCTCCAATTTCTCCTTTCTTCTTTCTTTCTTTCTTTCTTTTTCTCTCCCACGTTTTCTTCTCTGTTAACTTTCTCTTCTTTTTTTTTTCTTTTTTTTTCTTTTATTACCTTATTTACTAATTAATAACTAATTACAAAATATCTAATTATAACAAATAAATAATTTACAAGTGTATTTATACACACACATACACATGTATTATTCTACCACCATACATTTGTCACCATCATAATTAATAATAATTAACTAATTAAATAATAATATATATATATATATTACTTAAATAATAAGTAAATATATACACATTTAATACATTTGTACCATTAATACAATTACACATGTATTTATCCATCATCAAACACATGTCACTTTTATGGTTTAATTACTAATTTAATCCCTTAACAATTTTCTATTCTATAATTAAACTTTTGCACTTCATTCAATTTAATCCTTTTATCAAATTATCCTTAATTAAGCTAAATTTACTTAATTAAACTTTAATTAACCAATCATCTAACTTCATAATTATTTTTAATAAATATTTACAAATCTATTTTTCATAAACGAAGACCCGAAAATAAACTTTTCCGATAATCGAAAAATTCGGGTCGTTACAAGTTTCTTGTGTTAGATCAATACCGTAAATCTTACTTTCACTGAGCTCAGACCAGTATAACAGAGTTCTACACTTTCTACCGTATAAGGCTTCGTACGGAGCCATTTGAATGCTCGATTGAAAGCTATTGTTGTAAGCGAATTCAATCAAGGGTAAATACTGATCCCACGTACCTTCGAATTCCAGAGTACAACATCTAAACATATCTTCAAGTATCTGAATAACTCACTCCGATTGGCCATCTGTTTGAGGATGAAAAGCCGTACTAAAATGTAGTTTCGTACCCAAAGCATCTTGTAACTTCTTCCAGAATCGTGAAGTAAACCTTGGGTCTCTATCAGATACAATAGACAGTGGTACCCCATGCAATCTTACAATATTAGAAATGTAAAGCTCAGCTAGCTTATCAAGTGAGAATTCAGATCGTACCAGAATGAAATGGGCTGACTTTGTCAATCTATCAATCACCACCCAAATTGAATCTTTCTTTCTCGAAGTCAGAGGCAATCCCGAAACAAAATCCATAGTTACACGGTCCCATTTCCATTCGGGAATCATTATTGGTTGTAGCAAACCAGACGGCACTTGATGTTTAGCTTTAACTTGCTGACAGGTCAAACACTTCATAATGAAGTCAGAAATATTTCTTTTCATTCTCGGCCACCAATACAACTGTTTCAAATCGTTATACATTTTCGTGCTTCCCGGATGAACAGACAGCTTACTCCTGCGAGCTTCATTCAGAATCGTCTGAATTAATTCTGGATTTCTTGGAACACGAAGTCTATTTCTGAATCTCAAACAATTATTATCATCTATTCGGAACTCAAAATTAAAATCAGAATCACACTGAGCTCGTTTCTCTATCAACTCATTGTTAAACTTTTGAGCCTCGTAGATCTGTTGTATAAACGAAGATTTCATTTTCAATTCAACTAACACTAAACCATTATCAAATTTATCAACATTAGCAGTTAAAACATATAATGCAGATAATGATTTTCAACTTAAAGCATCAGCTAACACATTAGCTTTACCCGGATGATAATCGATAACCAGTTCATAGTCTTTTAACAGTTCTAACCATATTCGTTGTCGCAGATTCAAATCTTTCTGAGTCATCAGATATTTCAGACTTTTGTAATCCGAGAACACATGGCATTTCTCGCCAAATAGATAGTGATGCCAAATTTTTAGTGCAAAAACAATCGCAGCCAATTCCAAATCATGCCTCGGGTAGTTCTTTTCGTGCAGTTTTAACTGTCTAGAAGCATATGCAATAACCTTGCCTTCTTGCATTAAAACGCAGCCTAATCCATTCAATGAAGCATCACTATACACGACAAATTCTTTTTTCAATTCAAGTTGTACGAGTACTAGAGCTTTAGTTAACAGAGTTTTCAATCGATCAAAACTTTCTTGACACTTTTCGGACCACTCAAAACTTGCTCTTTTCTGAAGTAATCGAGTCATAGGGGTTGCTATCACAAAGAAATCTTTTACGAAACAACAGTAATAACCAGCTAGTCCTAGAAAACTACGGACTTCAGAAACATTTTTCGGAGGTTTCTAATCCACAATAGCTGAAATTTTACTTAGACCTACTCATATACCAGATGCAAATACAATATGGCCCAAAAAACTAACTTCGCGTAACCAGAATTCATATTTGTTGAATTTTGCATAAAGTTGTTTGTCACATAGAGTTTGAAGCACGCTTCTCAGATGTTTCTCATGTTCACTCTCATTCCGTGAATAAATCAAAATGTCATCAATGAAAATAACAACAAATTGATCTAAATACAGTTTAAAGGTTCTGTTCATCAGATCCATAAATACAGTAGGAGCATTCTTAATCTGAAAGGCATAACTAAAAATTCATAATGCCCATACCTTGGTCTAAAGGCTGTCTTCGGAATGTCAGAATCTTTCACACGTAATTGATAATAACCTAATCTCAGATCCATTTTTGAAAATACAGAAGCATCTTTCAATTGATCAAACAAATCATAATTTCGGGGCAGAGGGTATTTATTCTTCACAGGCACTTTATTAAGTTAACGGTAGTCAATACACATTCTCATTATGGCATCTTTCTTTTTCACGAATAGGACAGGAGCACCCCACGGTGACAAACTCAGTCTAGCAAACCCTCGATTAGTTAATTCTTGTAACTAAGTCTTTAATTCTTTCAATTCTATAGGTGTCATCCTATACGGAGCTATCGAAATCGGAGTAGTTCCAGGAACTAGCTCAATGCTAAACTCAACTTCACGAATCGGAGGTAAACCCAGAAGTTCTGTAGGGAATACATCAGAAAATTCACAAACAACATGCACAGATTTAATTTTCCCTTTAGACACTTTAGAATATATTACATATGCTAAGTAGGCTTCACAACCTTTTCTTACATATTTTTGAGCTTTCAATGTAGATATCACAGCCGGTAAACCATTCAGATCACTAGATTCAATTCGAATAATCTCGTCATTCTTGCATCCCAAATCGATAACTTTTCGCTTACAGTTTACAACTGCATCATGCAACGTTAACCAGTCCATTCTCAGAATTACATCAAATTCATCAAAAGGCAGGAGTATTAAATCAGCCAGAAAACAGATATCATGAATCATTAATGTTCTGCAGACTTTATCAACTAGGACACTTTTACCTAAGGGGTTTGATACTTTCACTACGAATTCAGTAGACTCTACTGGCAAAGTCTTACTATATGCTAAATTCATACAGATATAGGAATGCGTTGATCCAGGATCAATCAAAGCAATTACAGAGGTATCATATAAAGTAAAAGTACCAGTGATCACATCTGGAGATGAAGCGTCCTCTCGAGCTCGGATTGCATAGGCTCTAACGGGTGCACGAATCTCAAATCGAGTAGTAGCATCTCTATTGGTTCTTTGACCACCACTCACATTACTCGGGTTTCGGACAGGTCTACCACGAGTCGAAACATTACTCGGTTTTGCACTTGGTACCATTTCTTAATCAGCAGATTCAGGGTAGTCTCTCAAAAAGTGATCTAATGATCTACATCAAAAATAGGCTTTGTCATTCAATCTACAATTTCCCGGATGCCTCTTTCCACAGTGCTTACACTCAGGTCTATCAGATCGAACGTTACCCACACTGGCAACAGAAGTAGCAGAGTTTCTGAAGCTTGATCACGATCTATCACAGTTTTGATTCGAATATCCCAGATTAACTTTTGATCTACCATAATCATCTTGGAACTTTTTCGATGTAGTCTGAATTAATTTACCAGAAGATCTCTTTCGGGCTTCTCTGGTCTCAGAATCAACTTCCTTCTTTTCTCTAATCAGTTCTTCAACTTTGCAAGCTCTTTCTACCAGTACTACAAATTCATTCAGATCAAGTATACTAACCAGAAGCTTTATATCTTCATTTAAGCCTTCTACGAACCTTTTGCACATAGTAGTCTTTGTTGCAACATATTCTCGAGCATACTGACTTAGTCGAACAAATTCCCGTTCATATTCAGTAACAGACTTATTTCCTTGCTTTAAGTCCAGAAATTCCTTTCGTTTCTGATCAATGAACCGTTTACTTATGTATTTCTTTCAAAATTCAGATTGGAAGAAATCCGAAGTAACCCGCTCACTCAGAACTACAGAAATTAGAGTCTTCCACCACTGATATGCTGAGTCTCTTAACAAAGAAATAGCACACTTCAGACGCTCATCAGGAGTACATGATAACTCGTCGAATACTCTTATAGTATTCTCAAGCAAGAATTCTGCTCGTTCTGCATCATCATCCGTTATGGCCCTGAACTCCTCGGCCCCAAACTTACAGATTTTATCTATCAAAGGTCTATTAAGTCGGTGTGGCTCATTTACAGGTAGCACATTTGGAGTTTGCGGGGGTAGAGGTTGCAGAGCAGCCGAATTCGTACGAACGAATTCCGAAAACCACTCGCTCATCATGTGAAAGAAGGCTCTCTTTGCCTCTCCACTATAATCACTAACAATTGGTACGAATTCAGCAGGCACTATCCCTTAAGCGGGAGTAGGTGCGTTACTTTCGACATCATCAACTACGGCTCTTTTGGGATCCATTGCTATAAGAAAAACACATTTAATATTCAGGATTTCATCACACTATCGCAGTTCAGATATATGGCATGTATAGCTAGACTCAGCCACGCTACGTAAGTCCTAGAACCGGCTAAACCGTAGCTCTGATACTAATCAAATTAACACTCCTATCCTGTAACCATCTCCAGAATAGGACGGCGCATTACCGGAAGGTTAGAAAATAGATCAGAATAGAATCATCATAGAATACATCAGAATTCAGAACCAATAGTCCCTTATAAGGCTTAATAGATCTGAATATGCATTAGATAGGGTTCGGGACTGATCACATAAAAAAGTAAAACTAAATTCAGAAAATCTTTCACATTTTTAGTCCGGGCACACGCCCGTGTAGCTTGGCCGTGTGGTACACATGGCCATGCCTCCTACCCGTGGTCGAATCTGACTAACTCCCTACGGTCACCAGACACGCCCGTATCTCTGGCCCGTGGGCAACACTGATCATATTGGCACAACATGATCACACGCCCATGCCTTATGCCCGTGCATGAAACTGACCAAAATGCTACAATGCAGGGGACACACGGTTGGAGTACACACCCGTGTCTCCTAGCCGTATGGCACAATATAGGCTTGGTTTAAGCCAATTTGCCACCCCTTCTTAGGGTCATTCAACAAGCATATAAGAACAACAATTTTACCGCAATTACTAACCAAATCAAACTCAAATCATACTACATTATAGCTACCTCAACATCATTTAATCACAGTACAAATGCATGATAAACACTTCCAAATTTTATACCATTATCAACATTATGCAAACATGTAAAACTTATGCTTAAAACTTACCACTTTCTCATATTAGTATGTTCCAAAATGACCAAAACAATTTAGGCCATATGATCATTACCAACTTGACCAACTTGGCATCATAAGCTATAGCCCAAGTTAATCACCACATACCATTCCATCCAATTCACAAGCATTATAAATCATCACATTCAAGCTTAAAACACAAAAAATCTAGCCTATACATGCCATAATTTAAATATTTTCAAATCCAAAAGTACCAAAAATAAGTTCGATAGCGTGTGACAATCCTAGACTTGTCCCAAGCCCTCATAGCTACGATATCTGTAAAATAGTTGAAAACACAAACAGGATAAGCTAAAAAGAGCTTAGTAAGTCAAATACAACAATTTAACCATTAAGCACATAATGTACCAAACATAAGCAAATAAACCTAGCCATTTCCAAGCTAGTTCATAAAACAAACCATCATCCACTTCTCGTATATGTATATATACTTCTTTCCCACAATTTAATACATACTTCTTACATGACCGATCACAGAACACAAGTCTCTATTCTCGAAAATATAGTACGATATAAGCGTACCTGAATCAGACACATAAGGTAAGCATTTATTCGTTTAACAGACTTTTTCTTCAATTGTTCAGAAACATATAGAGTTCAGACAGGCCTTATACAATGCCGACGTCCCAAACGTGGTCTTACATGTTATTCACAGTCGATGCCATTGCCCCGGATAGGGTCTTACACGAAACATAAGTGATGCCAGTGTCCCAGACACGGTTATATACACTATCTCAAATCAATGCCTTTGTCCCAGACGAGGTCTTACATGATATTGTCTTAACCTTTCTCAACCAAATACGATTCTAAATTTCTCAATCAGGCTCTCAAGGCCGTCCAATGCAGTTTATAATTCAAGTAATATTATCAGACAGTTAATATAACACATATTTGTATATTGACTTACCTCGTATGGAGTTAACGGATATGAGTTGACTATTCGACGATTTTGGACTTCCCTCGATCTAAGTCCGTTTTTCTTTGTTCTTAATCTAAATCAATTCAAATTCAACCATTCAATTATTTATTTCATTCAATTTAATCCATAAACACACAATTAGGGAAAATTTACATTTTAGTCCACACATTTACACATTTTGATACTTTGGTCTCTAATTCATAAAAACATCAAATATGTACAATTTCATTTCAAAATGGCCTAGCCGAATCTTCATAGCTCTCATATAAGCCTATATAACATATTTGTTTCACAATTTAGTCCTCACAAAGTCTCAGTTTTTTTACAAATTAGTTCATATAGCTTAATTTTACCAAAATTTCATGGTAAAATATATTTATTCACTCGTATCCATCATAATTCAACTTATTCATCACAAAGCTTTAAAAATCAATAATGACACTATTCATCAACTTCATCAAAAACAAAAATTGAGACATGGGCATGAAAGATTTCGAAGCAACGATTACAAAAACGTAGAAATTATAAAAAAACTGATCAAAAATCGTACCTTAATCACTAATCCAAAGTGCCAAAATTGAGAAAGCATGAACTCTTCTTTTTTCTTCTATTTTCGGCAAAAACAAAGTGGAAATGGCCATGTTTTTGTTTCATTTATTTTAGTATAAAACATATAATATCGAATTTCAAATTTTAACCTCCATTAAACATTAATAAAAACATATGTAATAAGATCATTTATGACCACTCATGCTTCAAATGGGTAAATTGCCACATAAGGCCATCACATTAAAAAGCCACATTCAATTGACACTTTTCACATATGGAATGCTAAATGCAATTTAACCCCTTTTTATACTTAAGCACAGAAACAGTCAAATTAAACCACAGAAATTTATCAGATGCTAATTCATATCGAACAGAAATAGAAAAATAATATCAAAATATTTTTAGACTCGTATATGTGGTCCCAAAACCACTTTCTGACTAGGGTATAAACCAAGCTATTACAGATCTGCATTCCTTTCACGTTACTTCAGCCATAGGAAGATTAAGCCGACATAGCTAAAAAAATTCAAAAGATAGGTTGACGAAAATACTCTCCCAAAAAGCCTAATTTTTTTCTTTTCACGTGAATATTTTTATTCTTCCCAAGTAGCCCATGTGTCATTTCTTCAGAATCATGCTGCCTCTGTACGTACAAGTTGGTTATACTAGACTAGACAGTGCACATATTTTTGTTCTTATCCAGTTATAAAGTCAGTGAAAATTCTAGGTGCGTTTTGAAACTACTCATGCAGCGACATTGGTACCAAAACATGAGAAAATTAAAGATAAATAGGTAAGATCTACTGAGTTATAAAATGCAATTTACTGAACTGAAAACACTAAAATATGTGCTAAAGATAACTAAATAGGGACAAACTAACCAATAAATAAGGAGAAAACATATGTTCTTTCTAGTACTGTCAAACATCTTGTACGAGGGTATAAGTGGGGTGAAGGGGTCCTCCCTTTAGAATAATTATAAGTACCAACCATTAAGAGCCTGCCAACTTAACGAGTGAACCATATTGGCTAGGAGAAAGTGAAATGATCGTTTAGATTTTAGATTCTAAGTATTCATGGGTAAAGAAGTCGTTAGGAAAGTGGGAAGTCTGTTGAGGGCTATCTTAGGTAGAATATTCACTAAGGAAGGACAAGGATGTCCGTTGGGACTATCTAGTCCTGGGAAGTTCGCCAAGGTCAATCTAAAGTGGCAAATATGCCAAGGAAAGACTAAGAAATGGATAGTCCATTAGGAGCTACCTGTTGATGGGAATATCTTGTGGGATGGTCTGAACTAGAAAAGTCCTATCAAACTATATTACAAGTATGAGTACACAAGGAAAAAAAGGGTGCCTAACTATCAGCCTGACCTCATATTTTGGGGACACAAATCAGGATATTAGTAAATGGGTCTTCCATTAAAGGAAAGATATACGCACAGGCTAAGTTATAAAAGGGAAATTGTTGGGGTAAACCGGTAAGTCTACTGAATTTGGTGTAAAATGCATGGATTAGGGTAAGAATTCATTGTTCTGGCATGATACCTGCTAGCCTGCCAATAGTAGTTGTAACACCCCAAACCCGGCCTAGACGTTAAGGCTGAATCTAACATGTCCCATTGAAATGTTGTTTCGAAAACCATGTTTTCATTGAAAACCTTTCTTATTATTTAAAAGGTCTTATCATTTGAAACTTGTAAAAGCCCCAGTTTTCGTTAGTTATTTTCAAACGCGGTTCATTGAAAAGTTAATCCCTTAATAAAAATGTTGTTATCTTTGAAAACTAAAATTGCGAAAGCTTTTACGAGGTTTTGCAGAATCGTGGTATTTTGAAAATAGTTATTATTTTTGGAAAACCATGTACTACTTCTAACAGATACAGTTCTAAACAAATCATAAATCCAAATTTAAAAAGTCCAAAAATTAAGAGAGTCCTTATTAAAACCCAAATAAAAAATCAAAGTGCTTAAGAGTGCTAAACGTAAATGGAAGCGAAAGCAGCTATGAGGCCATCTCCGAGTCCCTCGTCACACCAATCCTCTTAACATTGGGGTCTACCTGAAAAGTTACTAAACGGGGTGAGTTTATGAAAACTCAGTGTGTAATCCCCTACTAAAAAAATAGTAAGTCATACATAAATGCAATAACAAACTAGGCCTAAGCCCAATATAATTGACAATAATAGATGGGTCTTAGCCCATTACAGATAACTGTAACAGAATACATGTGGGCCTAAACCCAAAACATTATCATTTAGGTCACAGCCTATAACAGAACCAATTAGGCCTAGCCCATATCAGATCAAAATCAAAATGCAGTATGTATGATGCATGTTATGTGTTAACCCCATCCAACCTTGCACTTACCTCCGTCCAACCCTGCACTTACTATGGGGATAAAATCAACCCACCCATCCTTGCACTCCAAATGTTAGCACCGGTTGCGGCACTAACCAAAATTGCAGCAACGTTGCCTGAAATAAGAATGGCCAATAGCCATAAACAGAATGGTTATAAACCATAAAAGGATGGCACATAGCCATAATAATATGTGTGGCACAAAGCCATCGATAGGATGGATAGCACTAACCATCATCACGGTAACATATGCAGCACAAAGCCATCAATCACAGTAACATATTCGGTACAAAGCCATCAATCACGGTAACATATTCGGCACAAAGTCATCTATTAGCACAAAGCATTAATTAGGTTGGCACAGAGCCATAAACAGATTAAGTGGCTTGAAGCCATCGGTAAGTCTACAGTCGTCTTGGGTGATCCGTGCGACTTTACCAGATCAATACAAATATACGGCTCTAAGCCTTCGGTGGGTCTACAAATATACGGCTCTAAGCCTTCGATGGCTACAAGGGTATTTCGGTAATTTTTCACTACAGGGGTATTTTTGTAATTTTTACTACAGGGGTATTTCGGTAATTTTTCACTATAGGGGTATTTCAGTAATTTTTCAACCTCCTAGGAGGTCTACAATCGTCTCGAACAGCTTCAATAACCTAAATAGACATAACGGTCTAAATGGGCCTAAAGCCCATTACTCAGCCCAAGCGGGGCCCACATACACATTTGGCCTGCTAAGCCTAAAATCGACCTTAGCCATGTAGACGATATAGCAAGGTCCAATATTTCCACATATCCACAAAAAGGCCCGTGTGGGACCCACAAGCCCATCGGGCCCACACGGCTCGCTTTGGCCCAAAATCGGCCTAAGCCCATGAGATCGCTCATAGCGGCCTCCACTATTGCATCGAATTATCAACATGTACGTTCGCACGCTCGTGTTACAACCGTTGCCAAACTTTCAACTTTTCAACATTTTGGCATTTGTTGATCTACTATTTATTCAGTGAGACACATACTTTCGGCTTTTCAGCCGATCAGCAATTAGGACAAGGTGAATACACCCATTCGGCTTTTTAGCCGCTCAGCAAACATAATACCCGATTACACACCTGATTGCAATAAATGCTAGCGATCCACGAGTACTCCAACCTACACTCATTCCAAACAAACCCCTAACATCAGTCCTTTAACAAATGGGTAACTAATCCATAAACTACTACTTAACCAAAACCCATCTTCCTTACCTTGGCTGAATGCAATCCTTAATTCCCTTAAGACCACTGAACAGGCTCAGTTTCACGTCCTTAACATAAATCTATATTGAAACAGATCTCATTAGATTAAGATATTCGCAAGTGTGGCTTAAATCCAAATGAACCCTCATCACAGACATAAAGCACATTCAGCCAACCTAGAGTTATGACAAATGTTCTTACCTCAATAGAACAATGAACAAAAATAAAGGTTTGGTCACTTCAAGCCACTAGCGCCTTTCCACACCTCCGAAAAACCCAACTGATTACTCGTAATTCTTGCAACCAAAACCATATACCAATACAGAGAAATAGAGCAGTCAGCTAAAGATCAAATTTTCGGGTAACACGAGAATGATCACAAAAGGCAAATGGGTAATTGGCCAAATAGGAGTAGGAACAAACGAGAGAAAAGAAGGACAAAAAATAGGGAAATGAGGTGAGAAGATTCGGTCATGTAAAGAACCAATTATAGAAGGGGTAATAAGGAGGGAAACAATTAGAAACTCTAAAAGAAATAGAAAGGAGCCAAACAGAAGTGTCACACCCCAAACCTGGCCCGGACGTTATGGCCGAATCTGGCGGTGTCACATTAAAGGGTAGACTACACAAATCGATGATGTTGGAAAACCTTGAAAAATGTTTGGTTGTTCACGGTTTAAAACAGTGTTCACATGACGTATGTTTATTATTGAAACCTTCCTCATACGAGGAGTACTTTAGATTAAAACGAAAACTACTGAAAACTTGTTTATTTGAAAGATTGATCAAAACCTTAAGTTCCTATTTGAGAAACCTTAGTTTTTATATTACTTATTAAACTCCCATGTTTCAGTTGTTAGCGGAAGCTTTTGAATGAAAACATTTGATTAACATAAAATGTTATTTTCCTTTTAAAAATCAAACAATAAATTTAGAAATTGAGTAACCAATGTACCAAAATCCAAAACCAAATCAAATCGGAGAAAAAGGCCTTCTTAAAACAATAACCTAAAATGATAGTTAAAATTAAAGTAAATACAAAAATGTAAAACTACCCGCAGTGTGGCCACCTCCGAGTCCTCTCATACATCGAACCGCCTACTGAGGATCACCTGAAAAATTAAAAAGAGGGGGTGAGTTTGCAAAAACCCAGTGTGTACAACCCTCGTCGATCATATAACATGCATCAATCAATTTGGACCTAAGCCCATTACAATAACAGTGGCATTTGGGCCTTAGCCCATAATAGCCTCAGTTGGGCTTGAGCCCATATCACAATCAATATCAATATATGCAATGCACAAATATCCCATCCAACCCTACACTCTGTATCCCTTCCAACCCTACATTCTTGTAAGGATTTAATCGACCCACCCATCTCTGCACTCCCAATGTAGCACCAGTTGCGGCACTAACCAATATTACAGTAGAGCTATCAATCACATAATAAGCTTGAAAGCCATCGGTGGATCTACAGTCATCAAGTGACCATGCGACCCTCACATATCATATTCTTCCTCCAATCCATAATCCCATCCCCCATGCAGCAAAATATCACATGAATGCAACATCATATATGGCATACAAAAACAATCATATGACACGTAGAGGCTTTTGGGCCCACATGACCCATTGGCCCATTTGGCCTAAAAGCGGCCCGAAACCATGAGATCGCTTGTAGGGCCTCAATTGATATAACGACTTTTCCACACGAGCATTCGTGAGCCTGTGTGGTAACTATTACCGTTCTTTTGGCTTTTTGGCATTTCGATTTTTCAGTATTTTTGCATTTCGGCATTTCAAGATTTCAACATTTCGGCATTTTGGGATTTCGAGATTTTGGCATTTCAGGATTTCAGGATTTCGGGATTTTGGGATTTTAGGATTTTTTCATTTTAAGATTTCGGCATTTCGGCATTTTGAGATTTCGGCATTTCGGCATTTCAGGATTCCAAGATTTCAGTATTTCGAGATTTTGAGATTTCGGCATTTTGAGATTTTAGGATTTCGGTATTTTGGCATTTTTGGGATTTCGATCTATAGTTTGAGTGGTGTGTGTAGGTGTGTGTGTACACACCTGATCATGTAGAGTAGTAAGAATTCACGATCGTTAGAACCTATTCAAACAAAACAACAGTTAATCTCTTATCACATAGTGTTAGAAAAACTCTTAACAACCATTTAACTGAGGGATTAACTACCACTTGCCTTGACTAGATTGATCAACTATGATTTGCCTACATAATCCAAAGTTTGATGCAGTCACCCTTCCATATCTAGGGGAAAAGTTTGATAACAGAAGTTTGATTTAAGGGTCTTTAGGGGTGTGCATATGACAATTAGGGTATTAATTTAAGGGGAATCACGTTTGAGCTCTTCTCTAGTGTTCATTTAGTCTTTCATTTAAGATCCTAAAGTGATGAATTGCTCTCACTTCTTTGGTATTGTCGAATTGTCTCGGCTTACTTTTGATTTTTGCTTGTTTTTCTCCAAAACTGAATCCTTCTCTTCTCATTCTAATCCCTTCATATTTTCTTTTCATTTATCTCTAAGCTGAACCTCTCCATCCTCTCCCTCTCTCATTTTTTTCGTATGACTAAATACCTTGTATTTGTAGGTGATTATACTCTCCACTTCTGATTAAATCTAGTCTTTTCCTGAACTCTTTCTCTCTATCCCTATTCCGATTTGGCAAAGTAACTTCTGTTATCAAACTTTAGATGGGTAAAAGGGATGCTAGTAATAAAGTGATGGCAAAGGTGTAGGCTGGGTATGAACGTGTAGCCGCTACTCCCAATCTAGTCAAATTAAGGAGAGCTCTACATGATGCTATAGCGGAATGAATTCGTGACTAAAAAGTTTATAATTAATAGGAGAAAACATTGAAACTTAATTATAAATCATTTGAGCCCTAATTACATATGTCCAATTGGTCCCTCTGCTAGCTCATTGAAACCATGAATGAATTACATGTTGAATTAAATGAATAGAAATGGATAAAAATGGTAAAGTTGAAGAAATGAGAAACATTCAAAATGAATATGGTTTTCTCACTAAATGGATATAGCTTGGAAAATTAATTTATGGTTTTTCGATTAATTAATTAATTGAAGTTCGAAAGTGGAATTAAATTAATTGGCCATTGTGAATTCATTGAATGTAGAATTATTAAATATATTGTCTCATAGATTCTTTTGCAGTAAAGTTGTCATGATTTTAACGAAATTAGAATCGGGTTGAGAAAAATATTTAATTGGGAAATTAATTAATTTAATTTAATTTATGATTTCAAAAATAGAAAAACATGTATTGGGTTTGATTGAATTATAAAGTGTTAGTTTAAAAGTTCAGGAAGCATTTATAATTGAACTTGTTATGGGAGAGGCCAAGAAGCTTCTCATATAATTTCAAGGGACGACAAGGGATAACAGACCCTAGTATATTTAACTAGGGTTGTCACCCCTCTCTCCCCTAGTTCAACTAGAAAGTTGTTTTTTGATTAAATAAACTTCAACTAATTCAACAAGGGGTTTACTTCTTCTCCCTATAAATAGATGGCACTGATAGGGTTAAAAACACAATAAGTTGTACAAAACTTTGAGATATTGTTATACTGCCTGAAAATAGTAAGAATTTATTTTATAAGTATAAATTGTAGTTTCTAGAATAACAATTCTACCAGTTTATATTAAAGAGAGAATTTTTCTTTCCTACTAAAAATAAAGTAAATAATTTTTGGTTTTTGTGTTTGATTCGAATTCGTTCGTGCCCTATAACACCCTATTTTGGTGAGTTTGAATTTGTCAAGTAAACTAAAAGTAGTCTGAGCAGCATAGTGTTATCTACCCTATTGATGCCTTTAGGATATAGGTTTGGCGCATAGTTGACGTTAGAGTATTATACAAATGTGTTATGTTGTAGAGAAGAAGAGATTGGTAAAAATAATGATGATTTTTGGGTGAATTGGGTTATCAGCAAAGGTATTGCTTGCCCAACTTATTGGGTTATCAAGTTAGTTATGTACTAATGAGATAGTTAGAATGAAACAAAGTGCTGCACCAAAAATATAAAAATATTGAATTTCCATTTACAGTTTGTAAACTATTTTATTAAGGCAATCTTGAAATTTTAAGACACGTGTCAGGTTCCAATAAGGTCTTAGGTTATTTATATAGATACTCAGGTTGAAAAGATATTGTTTTTCGTCTTCCTTCCTCAAAAGTATTGTTACCTCAATCTTAAAAAACGTACAATATTTCTTTCTCTCTTAAGCTAGAGTTATAGATCTAGGTCCATGTCAGTAGTTACTCCATAACAAGGTAAGTTTTATAGCTTTACATGTTATGCTACGAAAGATTAGGACCACAAGAGTCTGAACAATAAGATAAGGAAGTAAGGCTTTTTATGAAGGATTTTTTGGGTTTGTGTTGATGGAAAAAGGGCTAAGAATAGGTTTTAATGGTGCTCTGCCATTTCTTAAGCAATGGTAGCTACAGTTTCTTATTGGATCTGGAGTTTAAACTACTATTTGTAGATGTCAAGTGAGTCTTTAAGCTGACTCTTGCATGAAATAATGTTATAGAAACTAATTGAATAAAAAAATTGAAGTTAAAAAAGTGTAGTATGATGGTAATGTAATTGTATGAGTGATTGTTAAAATAGAATGTGTGTTATGATATGGAATCTAAGAAGTTTAGGTTCGGTCACATATGTGTCTCGGATGTGTGTCACGGGGTATGATATGTTAAAAGATAAGTGTGAATTGTGTTAGTGCACAAATTTTATCGTATAAAAATTTCATTAAGAAATTTTACCATTTGCATGCTTAATTCAGTAAAATGACTAGTTTGCAAAAGTTGCAAAACTTGAGTTCTATAAGATAAAGGGATCTAATAGCTATGAAATTATATGTTTAGAGGGTTTATGTTGTAAATAAACCATTGATATTTTGAGTGTACAATTATGGTTATTAAAAATGAAATTTTAAAAGTTTAATTATAAGGTTATTTTAATAAATTGATAAATACATGTTAGTAAAATAATTAAAAAAATAAAGGTCATTATCTTTCTATGTTCTTTTTCAACCAAAATTAAGCTTAAGAAAAGCCATTGAAGGAGCCTTAACATTTAGCCATCACTCATAGCTTGCATGGTATGATTTTTCGTCTCGTTTTTAATGGTTTCTATGTGTTCAGGATCCTTGTAGCTTAATTTAGCTAACACGTGGACTAATTTGTAAAACTGTTAAAGGATTTGAGTTTTTCCATGAATGAATATTGGTTGCTTTTGTTGTCTGATGATAAAAAATGGATAGTTGTTGATAGATAAACAACTTTTGTTAAGTGATTGTTGGTAAAAATGTCAAATAAGGGTTAAATTGAAAAATAGAAATTTTACATAGTATAATTTGTGAATTTATGAAATATGTGGGCTGCTATAAGTTTGTATAATAGTTGTCTAGGCTTGTGTAGGGGTAAATTGTATGAATTTTATTTTTCAAGCCTAGGGATTAAATTGTAAAGAAATTAAAAGTATAGGGGCAAAATAATAATTCTACCAAAAATATGTTTTGGATTAAATTGAATGAATTATATGTTGAATTGAGTTAAATTTATCCTATGGATCCAGTTAGACCTCGTACGGAGTTAGATCGGGGCAAAGAGAAAGTCATATATTAATCGCCTTCGTATCTACGTATACTCGTCGAGGTAAGTTCCTACAATTAAATTGTGCTTATATGTTTTTAATTGAAATATATAAATGTTATGATTTGTCATATATAATTACCGAGTGCATATCCAATGACGTACAATGATTACCGAGTCCCATTTGAACCTTAGGAATCCGTAGGATACAAATGACATGTCATTAAGGTTACCAATTTATAGCTTGTGAGAGCATACCGATCTTTAACTCAAATGAGCATACCGATTCATAGCTTGTATGAGCATACATACACATGAATTGATGGATTATAGTTACATGAGCTAGCACACTATGTGTGAGCTATCCCGAGTATCCAATGGTATTCTAAATGGTTTAACGGGCAATGTTCTAATATGAAATGGTATGAGTTTGATACGAACTATTATAGGTATACACATGAAATACATGGAAATAATGTTACATGATATATAGATATATGGAATGGATGATACATGTATATGGAATTTGAATAATTGTTGAGCTCATCTATGATTATTGTTTCATATATGTATTTACATGGCTAATATCGTTGGCGTATATGTGCTTAGGCATTTGGCCAAAATGTGTTGGGTTATACTTTGTTACTTACCTATTACTTCATCAAATGGTAAGTTAAATTCTAAGTTATACGAACTTACTAAACTTAAATGCTTACTCTATGTTATTTTTATGTTTTATAGTGAATCAAAAGCTCATTCAGGTTGGAAGCTTGTCGAAGCTATATCACACTATCCACCGGCTCTTTTGGTACTTTTGGATATTTAATTTTGTTATAATGACTTGTATAGGTATTTTGGCTAATTGGCCTATGTGTTTGATTCTGACTAGGGCCATTTGGTTTGGCTTGTGATTTGGCACTTGATGATGTTATGAGCTTAGTTTTGGGCATGTAAATGTTAGTCTTAATATAGTTGATAATTTGCTTAATATGTTAGAATGATTAAAGGGGAAATGATAATTGAATGTGCATATTATATATGTCTTATAACTTGTTGTGAGTTGGTATTTTGCTATAGAAGATATATATATGTACGTTAAGGCTAATAATTGTGTGGTTATTTGGTACCATTTGGTATGCTTTGATATGATAACCAAATGTCTTGTATTGACGCTAATGTGCCTATAATTTAGTTGAGTATTTTGGACAAATAGAGTGCATGATTGAACATATTTACATGTTTTCATTTGAGGTGGTTAAGGGCATATTGGTTGTATGAAACTTTACCATATGTATATATCTTGTTTATGCTTGATTTGGATGCCTTATTATGGCTTGGTTATACGTACAAAAATGCTTGTAGGTACATTCTAGTTTGGGTGAGAAAAATGGCTTGTAAAATGGCCTATTTTCGTCCACATGGGCAGAAACACGGGCGTGTGTCTTGACTATGTGTGACACATGGCTAGGTGACACGGCCATGTGTCTCCTATAGCTTTAAAAGGGTTGCAAGTCAGGTAGTTACACGGCCTGGCACATGGGCATTTGAGGTGATTTCGAAGGGTACACGGCCTAGCCCAAGGGCGTGTGGCTTGGCCATCTAACCAAGTCAAAGAGTTACACAGGCACAGACACGAGTTGGGACACGGCCTTGTGTCCCCATTTCGAATGCCCATACAGCCTGAGACACGGGCGTGTCTCCTAGCAGTGTGAGTCACCCGACCTGGCCACACGGCTGTGTGACCCCTATAATATTGAAAATTTTTACTATTTTCTAAAAAATTCTTTGAGTTTCCGTTTCAGTCCCAACTTGTTTCTAACACATATTTAGGGCCTCGAAGGCTCATATAAGGGACAATATATATGATATGACTTGGTTTGAATATGTTTATTGATATGTTATGAAATGTTTGAATTTTTCTGTCCTTTTAAATTGTAAACTTCGGTAATGCTCCGTAACCCTGTTCCGGTGACAGATACAAGTTAGGGGAGCTACATTTATCGGTATCAGATCTACGATTTAGTCGATTCTCGGAGTAAATGTAACGTGTACGAGGCTAGCTATAAATGCCATTATATAACTTGTGATAATGTGATCTCTCCTGACTGTTTGAAACCTGTTTTCATATAGTAATGACATCCAACCGAGCTTACTCTGACGAAGTAGAGAGCAACGCTCAAGCCTCCATTCACAGAGTTGCATCGAACGGTACAAGGCTTGTATCTAAGGGCTAATGAGGTGAGGCTAAAGAATCCTTCTTACAGATGATAAATAAATGGTTTACCGAGTTTGTACGGACGAACCCGACTGCTCAACAACCTCCACCCCGTCCTGCTCCCCAACTGGTTCTCATTATTACTCAAGGTCTAGAACCCCAATTTGAATTAGTAAGCCACATGTCGATAAGATTCATAAGTATAGGGCGGAAGAATTTCGAGCTACTGCTGAAGATAATCCCAAGAGAGCTGAATTCTGGTTAGAGAATACAATCAGGGTTTTTTATGAGTCATCCTGTTCACTGGCCGAGCGCGTTAAATGTGCAGTATCGTTATTAAAAGATTTGGCTTACCAGTGGTGGAACACGTTGATTTCTATTATGCTGAGAGAGCGGATCACCTGGGAATTTTTCCAAGCTAAGTTTCGAAAGAAATATATTAGTCAGATATTTATAGATCAAAAACATAAAGAATTTCTTGATCTCAAATAGGGTCATATGTCTGTATCAGAGTACGAGTAGGAATTTGTTAGACTGAGCAAATATGCCCTGGAATGTATTCCAACCAAGACTGCTACGTGTAAGAGGTTTGAAGAAGGGTTGCACGAAGACATAAAGCTACTAGTTGGAACTCTTAAGCTGAAAGAATTTGTAGTATTTATTGACCGAGCACATAAGGCCGAGGAACTGAGTAAAGAGAAAAGACGTGCTGATTTTGATGCTAGAGACTCAAGAAAGAGATTGATTGGGAAGTCATATCAGTCAGTATCAAAGAAATCAAAAGAATATCACAACTGTTCTACAGCTTCTGGGGGATATTCTAGTAGAGACAAAGGTACACGACGCTCCAGTCCAAAACCGCAAGCTACATCTGTAGCAAGTGTGGTTAGTGTCCAAGATGTTTGGCCTGAGTAGAAGCACTGTAAGAAACCACATTATGGCGAGTTTTGATTAAAGAACGGAGCGTGTTTCAAGTGCGGTTCCTTAATCCACTATCTTAGATATTTTCTAGAGAAATTTAAGAAAGAGAAAGTTCAGACCACGAGGCCGAGCAACACTGCTGTGAGAGGTAGACCATCTCGTAATCTTGAAAATGTGAGTGGTAGCCATGGTGTAACAAATTATTCTACTATAAGATCTGAGGCACAAGCACCAATTAGTGTAACAGCCCAGTTTAGACCCTAATTGAAACGAGTGGTTTCCGAACCACTTAACCGAGTTAAAATATTTATTTTATTACTTTTATAAGTTTTACAGCAAGATAGTATTACGGTGCGAACATAAATTTTACCGTTTAAATAGCTAATTTAGTAAAAAGGACTAAATCACGTAAAGTGGTAAATTTGAGTTCTATTGCATAAATGGCTTAAATAACCGTGGTTTTATTAGTTGGAGTCCTTACATTGAAATTTTACCTTCACTAATATGCATGGACATTAAAAGACATTAATTGATATGTTTTATATGTTATATTAATTATACAAACATGAAAGAAGCCACTATCATTTTTTATTCTTCCACTGCATGTTCAAAGAAAAACAAGGGTTCTAAAGCATTTTTCATTTTGACAATTCTGAAGCTAATTTGGGTAAGTTCTAAAGCATTTTTCATTTTGACAATTCTCAAGCTAATTTGGGTAAGTAATTTGATTCGATTTTTGATGAGTTTTATACTTTTGAGATCGTTGCTTTGTGTACTATCATGCCTGTACCTCAATTTCTGAAATTGGTGATGTTTTTGAAATGTGCCTGTAACACCCCTTACCCGAGACCGTTGTCGGAGTCGAACACGAGGCGTTACCAGACTTAACTTACTCATTCAGGCATAGAAATTTGCTTTTAAAATTAATTTATTTTCATTCATTCAATATATCCCTAAAAAGGGTCATCGAGACCCTAAATCATGCTATTAAAATGGCTCGGGGCCAAACCAGGATCAATAAAATTTTTCTGATTACTTAAGCGAACCAAAATAAATTATTTCTCTGTTCCTTATAAAATTGTCCAACTGCATCACAGTCACTAAATAAATCATAACTCGAGTTACGAAACTTGAAATTTAATTTCGTAAATTTTCCCTAAAACTAGACTCATATACCTTCTTACTAATTTTTTTATAGAATTTTTAGTCTAGCTAATTAGTACAGTTTATTAGTTAAAGTCTCCCCTGTTACGCAGTTTGACTACTCTAACCTCTGTTCACTACGAATTAGTTTTCTCTCTGTACAAAATTCAACTAGGCATGTCGTTTATTTCATTGGAAACTAGACTCAATAAGGAATCTAGGCATATAAACTATAACGCCTAATTATTTATGTACAATTTATGGTGAATTTTTAAAGTCAGAACAGGGGATCACAAAGTCCATCTAGAGCAGTCTCACTCAAATGCAAATAACTCATAATATACAACTCTTTTACTTACCCTGCTTCTTCCACATGAAAATAGACTCATTAAGCTTTAATATTTAATTTCATTTCTACTATTTTTAGTGATTTTTCAAAATCACGTCACTGCTGCTGTTCGAATCTGTTTTTAAGCTATTTTCACCTTTTTCATGGTTTCCATGTAATAATTACCATTTAGGCATACATAGTATTAAACCTATGTTTGATTAGCCATTCCAATGGCTAATCATCAACAAGTATTAAACATATCCTAAGGACATTCATAACAAAAGAAGCCAAGTCCCTATACATGCTATACGCAAAATGAACGTCTAGCTATACCAAAATGATACTGTTGATAGCGTGACCGGATCTCCGACGTTCCTTGCGATTCCCGAGTTGGCTTGGTAAGAACTATAAAAAAGAAGGAAAATAAAGAGAGTAAGCACTAAGCTTAGTAAGTTTACAAGTAAATAAATCACAACATTCACCCTAAATAATAGTTAATCATATATCATCAAGCATCATAAGCTTTCCTTACACCTCATTCCTTACCCTCTTCCTTATTCACTTACTTTCTTCTTACTTGATTATTCAATAAACTCATGAATATAACTTACCTTTCCTTTGTTGAAAGTTTCCTGTAATTTAACCTATACAATAGCCCGTTGAACCACTCGGAATACTAAGGATACTCAGGTTTTCCTGCATGATAATAACCTGTCAATGCCATATTCTAGGCATGGCCTTACATGAGATGTTCCCTGTCCTACCAAAGCCATATTTTTAATATGGACTTACATGGGATATTCCTATCCTGTCTGATAACCCAAAATGTCATGACATTCCGTATCCCAAACATTCCTAGAGTTCAAATGGGGCTTTCTGATATTTTTTCTTTGTCATCTCGTCTTTGGTTCAACTTCGAATATTTTCATAAAGTAAATGTATATATGCTGGAAATTAACAACATTAATGTAAAATAATGAAATATTGCATTTATTTACCGTAAACTTACCTCGATACAAAATACGGTTAAACTTGACAATTTAGTCCTTTACTTTTTCCTTTCCCCGATCTACTCCCGAATTTCGTTCTTCTTGATCTATAATAGCAATTTAGCTTATTTAATACTCAGATTTATCAAAACAGCCCTTAACTCAAACTTTAGAAAAATTACATTTTTGCCCTTAAACTTTTACATATTTACACTTTTGCCCCAAGGCTCAGAAATTAAAATTTATCCCAAATTCTTATGTTTTAGGACATGCTGATCATTTATTTACCAAAAACAACCTCAAATTTCCACTATAACATGTACTTATGAGCAATAGGAATTTTTACCGATTAAGCCATTTTACTTGTTTTTACTTAAAACCGAATAGCACAAGTTGTCTAGCATAATTTAAAACCTCATATTCTATCATAAAACATCAAAATAAACACTTTTCACCTATGGGTATTTTTCCAAATATGAACCCTAGCTTAAATTATAGCTAGCATAAGCTTTATCGAGCTACCAGGATTCCAAAAACATAAAGAACATTAAAAACGGGGCTTGGAATCACTTACTATGGAGCTTGGAAGCTTGAAACAAACCCTAGCTATGGAGAACCCTTGAAATTTCGTGCTAATGAAGAAGATGGACATATTTTGCCATATTTTTCCCTTTTTTAATCTTTTTATTACCAAATGACAAAAATACCCTTCATGCCTTTCTTTGAAAATTTTTCATGTACAAGCCCATTTTTGTCCAAAATTTTAGAAATTGGTCAAATTGCTATTTAAGACCCTCTAATTAATATTCCAAGGCAATTTCATACTAAAAGCTTCTAGAATGCAAGTTTTGCAACTTATTCGATTTAGTCCCTAATTTCAAATTAAGCACTTTATGCATAGAATTTCTTCACGAAATTTTCACAAAATCATGCAATCATATCATAAACCTCAAAATAATTGTAAAATAATTATTTTTATCTCGGATTTGTGGTTTCGCAACCACTGTTCCTTTCAGGCCCTATTTTAGGATGTTACAGTGCCATTGTTGAATACACATGTAATTTGATGTTTTATGATAGCTTATTGATGGTTGTTAATAGATATATATAAGTTTTATAAAGTTATTTTTGATAAAATTGAGTATTTGAAATTAAATTGAAAAAGATAGAATTTTTGTGGTTAGAATTGTGAATGAATGAAAGAATTGGGCTTGTTTTGAATGCATGAATATTCAATTACTATGGGTTTTGGTTTAATTGTGTGAATTTACCATTTTGTGAATAAAGGACTTAAATGTCAAAGTATGAAAAATTTGAGGGCTATTTTGTAAATAGACCAAAACACATTTATATGGATTAAATTGAATTACTTGGTTAATAAATATATTAATTTGAATTTATATAGATCAAGACAAACAACTACCAGAACTTAATCGAGGAAAAAGGAAAGTAGATAAATAGTCGACGGATATATGAAGTAAGTTCGTATGGTTAAAAATCAAACTATTAGCTACTGTAATTGTTTTAATTGAAGATATTTGTATATATATAATGAATAATTTACTAGAATTATTGGCCCAATGTGTTGCTGCCACCGAATTATATGATTAATTGATACAAAAATTATAAGTTACAAGTATATGAATACAAGTTCTATGATACATGATTTATAGATTACAAGTACATGTTTATACGATATATGTTATAAAAGATACAAGAAGTATATGATTTTAAGATATATGTTGTATGATACATATTACATGGTATCTGTGATCTATATATGGGTATATGAGAAATGGATGAAATGATACTTGAATTATGGTACATGGATATTATATGTTTAATTTAAATGTCTATTGATTATATGTGTAAAGTGATTACCGAGTCCCGTTTGAATCATAGAAAGTTGTAGGAAGTGACATGTCACTAGGGCTACAGGTTGGTTGAGCTCCTGCATTTGTTACGGACTCACCACAGCTCATGAGCTTACATGTTCATCCTTCGAGCTTACCGTTCATCTTTTGGGATTACATGTTCAGCCTTCGAGCTTGCTGTTACTGACTTAGGAGGAGCATACAATACATGGCTCGAAAGAGCATTTATGATGAATTGACAGATTTACATGTTTACATATATACACTGTGTGTGTATCACCCGAGTATCCCTCGATGTTTCCAAAGGTTCAACGGGCAAATTACCAATATGTAATAAATGAAATACATGTTGTAAGAGGAATAAGGAATACATGAATACATGATATATGTATTTGATTCATATATGGATTATATGTTATAAGTATATGTTTATATGCAATGACATTGAATACATGAATTACATGTTACATGAACATGCTTACAAGGATACATGAATCACATGTTACATGAACATGCTTACAAGGTATACTATACATGATTATATGTTATATGAAATGTATGATTTATATAGATGAATTGATACATGATTTAAATGAAATATAGTTATGAAAAGTGGCATGATTTATATAAAAGGTATATTTGAAAATGAATTACTGTTGTTACTGATTGGTTAAGGCTATACGAGCATATTTCTGCTATCAGTTATATGAATGCATTATAGGTCATACGAATGGAGATAAATTGATATAAATATTATGTGAATTTAAATGCTTATTGTTTTCACTTATGATGTTTTGATGAAATATGAATAGGTAATGTTTGTATGGTATAAGTATAGAGGGCTAACAAGTATATGGATCGTAATGGGCAAGATACTGTGTATTTAATGTTAGTTTCATTGATTCGACTGAAAAGATAACGGTGCAGAAATAGAAATGAGGATACGAATCAGTATAGGTATATGTGTAATAATGGACAAGAAAGTGACATCGATAAATTCATATGACATGTGAGTATTCATATGACATGTGAGTAGATGTGATAAATTATGCATGAATTACATGACTGTTAAGGAAATAAATGTTGAATTAGATGAGGCTGGTTCAAAAACAATCAGATTGTTTAAAATGCCAAGCTAATTATTAAATCTTTTATATAATGCTAATAATTATACGAGCTTACTTAGCTTATAAGCTTACTCTATTTATTTTATACATTTTACAGTAATTCGAATGCTCGCTCAGGTTGGAAGTCATCGAAAAATTCATCACACTATCTAGGAGACAGTTGGTATTTTTGAATGATATGCATGATATGAAGTAATAAAGTTTATAAAATATGATCATACCCAAAACTAACTATTATCACGACTTAAGGCAAGCGCACCTATCAAACAGTAGTATAGTTTAGTGGTAAGACCCAGATATCGAACCCAAAAGAACCAAAAGTACTAGTACTAAATTTCTTTCTATTATTTAACCTATAAATAAGAGGGGATTTTTATTAAAGTAACTAATTATTAAACTAAGCTAAGAATGCACAAAAAGGGAATTGGGGAAAAACTCTCTAGGAAAACCGATTGATTTGGACAATACTCAAGGAAGAATCCACCTAAACTTCACTTATTATCAACTCTTGAACTAGACGATTTATTCACTTGACTTGTTCCGTAGAAATCCCTAATTTATGTTAATACCTCCATCGAGGATAAGAACAACTAATCCTGGGTTGATTAACTGAAATCTCTTTCTAGTTGAAACCCCTAGTCTTGTATTAACTCGATCTATAGATCCCCTTATTAGGTTTGACCCTAATCTGGCATATTTATGTCGCCCTATGTCTAGGGTTGCATGCAACTCCACTTAATTGTATTGGATCTACTCCTATGCAGGGACTTTTGCTCCTCTACATAATCACATTCAACTTAAATCAATATCCCGGAAATATCAATTTAAGAGTTAAAAACATAATTAAGAACAATCAAATATTTATCATATAATTCAAAAGAAAATAATAACAAGATCTATCTTAGAGTTCATCCCCCTCAAGTATTTAGGGGGTTTAGTTCATAATTATAAAAGAAAACATCTCAGAAGAAATAAAATAACAAAACATAAAGAACCCAAAAAGCCCCTGTAGGAAATTGAAGGGAGATCTTCAGTCTTGAAGGAGAATTCAGCTTCTGAGATGGATCAATCGGCTTCCTTTGAAGTAATTCTCTACTTCTGCTCTCTGTGTTGGCGGGAATAAAGCACACCCTTGGCGAGAGAAAAGTACCCTTTTGTAATTGCCCCCTAGGGTCTTTATATAGAGCTTTGGAATGCCTTTCTTAGCCCCTAAGTAGCCTTTTCCGAGTGAAATTGCACTTCCTCACGATAGGGACACGCCCGTGTGCCACGATCGTGCGACTTCGATAATGGGCCATGTTCGAGTCTGTTTGGTGTGGTAGGACCGTGTGGCACGGCCGTGTGGCAAACTCTTAGGCCGTGTTGTTTATTGAATTGGGCCTAATTTGCCCTTTTTTGCCCGTTCCTTGCTCTTTTCTCTTCCTTAAGCTCACTTGGGTATAAAACATGAAATAGAAGGATTAAGAGCACCAATTTCCACAAATTCAATGATAATTCATCCAGAAATTAGGCTAAGCATGAGGTAAAAACATGTATAATTTATCGTTTATCACTGAACTCTTTGAAATGGGGTAATATAGCATGTATAGGCTAGTTAATAAGTTAGTTTATATGGTCATTTGTGTATATGAATGAGATATGATATTTTGAATTTTGATCAAGCTATGCGATATGGCTTGAGTGAAAATGGTTGACATGATATAGAAGTATTATATGATGTGTTTATCTTGTGATAGTTTTGATAATTGATAATTTGGTATAGATGATATGTGATTATGAATATATGGTACGATTGGTAGTTGTAATTGTATTACAAATTTATATTTAGATGCATATGTGAGACCATATGAAATGGCCATTTTAGTATGAGCTTAATTGTGAAATATGGTAGATTCATGTTTGAATTGATGAGAATATGCTATGTTGAAATGAATGAAAATGAGTTATGAATTATAGATACAATGTATGAAATTAATACATGACAGATAGTATAAATTTGTGTTGTATATAGCATTCAATTGGTTGGCTATGAATGGCCTATTATGTGATTTGAATTAGTTGAATTGGCTGCCTATCTATGCTTGAAAATGTTATGCAAATGATACTTGTAGGTACATGACATAAGAGGTGTGAAAATGGCTTAAACTAAGCCTATGTCGTGCCACACAACCAGAGCACACGGGTGTGTGACTCGACCGTGTAACCCCTGTATTATAGTTGAATTGGTCAGGATGCCACACGGGCTAGACACACAGTTGTGTCTTATACCCGTGGGCTCAAGTCAGTAGCTTTCTAATTTTCACACGGCTTAGACACACGGGGCGTGTCTTGTGGCCATGTGTACAAGTCAGTATGTATGCCCTGTTTAGCCACGACATGGACATACGGGTGTGTCTGGTGGCCGTGTGAGGGACACGGCCTGAGCACACGGCCATGTGACCCTAAACCAAAAATTTTCTTAAGTTTTCCCATACCCCTTATAGGTTATCAATTTAGTCCCTGATGAATGAATAAAGCTTTATATGACTGTTTTAAGTATGCTATGATGGATGTTGTTGAATTGTGATGATTTTTGATAAAAGTTTAGAGTTTTACTATTCCAGATTGAGCTACAAGTTTGGTAATGCCCCTACCTATTCTGCCGACGGTTATGGGATAGTGGTGTTACAGTTAGAGCTTACGCTATTCTAGAACAAGAGGATGCTTCTGTGCTAGATGTTATTACCGGTACTTTCTCTATTTTTGATACTGATAATGCTTTGATTGATCCAAGGTCCACTCATTCATATGTGTGCACAAATTTAGTGTTTAGTAAGAATTTACCTGTTGAGTCTATTGAATTCGTGGTTAAAGAATAGAACCCCTTAGGTCAGTATGTGCTAGTTGATAAAGTCTGCAAAAATTGTCCTTTGATGACTCGGGTTATAGCTTTCTGGCTAAATTGATGTTATTACCATTTTATGTGATTTTAGGCATAGATTGGTTAACTCAACACGATGTTGTTGTTAACTGTAGACGAAAACTTATTGTATTGAAATGTCAGAATGGTGAGATGCTTTGTATTGAATTTGATAGTCCGAATGGGTTGCCTATGGTTATATCAGCTATGTTAGTGCAGATATTTGTGAGAAAAGGTTGCGATGCGTATCTTGCTTATGTTCTAGATTCTAAAATGTCTGAACAAAAGCTTGAAACAGTACCAATAGTTTGCGAGTATTCTGATATATTTCCAGAAGAGTTACTTAGATTACCGTCGATTAGAAAGGCTAAGTTTGCTATTGAGCTGGTACCAGGGACATCATTGATATCGATAGCACCTTACAGAATGGCTCTTACTGAGTTGAAAGAGTTGAAAGCACAGCTGCAAGAGTTGACAGATAAGGGTTTTGTTTGACCTAGTTTTTCACCTTGGGGTGTATCGGTTCTGTCTGCTAAAAAAAAGGATCGATCAATGAGATTGTGTATAGACTACAGTCAGCCTAACAAAGTTATAATCAAGAACAAATATCCACTGCCTCGAATTGACAATCTATTTGATCAATTGAAATGTGCTATAGTATTCTCGAATATTAATCTTCATTCTAGTTACTATCAGCTATGGGTGAAAGATTCAAATGTGCCAAAAACTACATTTAGAACCAAGTACAGATACTACAAATTTCTTGAGATGTCGTTTGGTTTAACTAATGCACCTGTAGTATTTATGGATTTGATAAATAAAACCTTTAGGTTGTATTTAGAAAGATTTGTTGTGGTATTTATTGACGACATTCTGATCTATTCTCAAGACAAGTTTGAGCATGCTAAACACTTGAGGATTGTGTTGCAAACTTTGCGAGATAAACAGTTGTTTGCTAAATTTAGAAAATATGAGTTTTGGCTTTGTGAAATAGGTTATTGCATAGTATCGACTAAAGGCATCAAAGTTGATCCGAGTAAAATTTCAACAGTTGATTGGAAACCACCGAGAAACATATCCGAAGTTAAAAGTTTCTTGGGATAAGTCGATCATTACTGAAGATTCATCGAAGGGTTTTCAATGATAGCTACACTGTTGACACAACTTTTATAGAAATATGGGAAATTTGATTGGCCCAAGAAATGTCAGCAAAGTTTTAATCAGTTGAAAGCACTATTGACCAAGCACCAGTTCTGGTTTAGCCTGAATCGGGTAAAGAATTTATAATTTTTAGAGACTCATCTTTAAATGGTTTAGGTTGTGTTTTAATGCAAGAAGGCAAAGTAATAGCTTATGCTTCTAGACAGTTAAAGCTATATGGAAAGAACTATCCGACACATGACTTAGAGTTGTCAGCTATTATGTTTGCATTAAAAATTTGGCGGCACCATTTTTTTGTGAAAAATGTCATATATTTACCATCACAGAAGTTTGAAGTATCTAATGTCACAGAAAGATTTGAATTTGAAACAGACTAAATGGCTCAAACTATTAAAAGATTATGAATTGATCATTGATTATCATTCGAGAAAAGCGAATGTAGTTGTTGATACTCTGAGTAGAAAGTCTTTATTTGCTCTACGAGCAATGAATATGCGATTGACATTATCTAATGATGTCTCGATCTTAGCTGCATTAAAAGCTAAATCGATATTTTTACAACAGATCTGTGAAGCTTAGAAAAATAATAACGATTTGTTAGCTAAATGGGTACAGTGTGAGTTGACTTTTGATTTAGAATTTTAAATAGGACCTAATGATTGTTTATTGTTCAGAGGTAGAGTTTGTGTATTGAAGAATCCAAAGCTCATTCAGAGAATCTTACATGAAGCTTATAGTGGTAGCTTGTTTGTTCATCCGGGAAGCAATAAAACGTACAGTGATTTGAAACAAATGTACTGGTAGCTGGGAATAAAAAGCGAGTTTCTGATTTTGTATCGAGATGTTTGATATGTTAGCAAGTTAAAGCTAAACATCAGGTACCTTCAGCACTGTTACAGCCACTGATGATATCAGAGTGGAAATGGGATAGAGTTACCATGGATTTCGTATCTGGTTTATCACTATCACCGAGAAAGAAAGATGCAATCTAGGTTATCGCTGATTGTTTGATGAAGTCTGCACATTTTATTTTGGTACGTATAGATTTCTCTCTTGACAGATTAGCTGAGTTATATGTTTCTGAGATTGTCTGACTACACAGAGTGCCATTCTCCATTATTTCAGATACAGATCTACTGTTTACATCATGATTTTGGAGAAATTTACAAGAAACTCTTGGTAAGCGGTTGCATTTTAGCACTGCATTTTATCCTTAGATCGATGATCAGTCCAAACAAGTAATTCAGATTCTCAAAGATATGCTTCGTTGTTGTGTATTAGAGTATTAAGATGGCAACGTATGAAGCTTTGTATGGTTGTAAGTGTCGAACTCTGTTATACTGGATTGAGCTCAATGAGAAAAAGATACACGGGGTTGATTTGATTTGCAAGATCAAAGGAAAAGTAAAAGTGATCCGAGAGAATTTGAAAGCAGTTTCAGATTGTAAGAAATCATACGCAAATCTTAAGCGTAAAGTCAGTGGCAAAGTATTCTTTAAATTATCTCCCTGGAAGAAAGTTCTTCGGTTTGGTCACAAAGGAAAGTTAAGTCCACGATTTATCAAGCTGTATAAGGTTACTAAAAGAATCAGGCTTGTTGCGTATCGATTAGCTTTATCGTCAGATGTAGAGAAGATTCATAATGTCTTCCATCTGTCTATGTTGCGACAATATCAGTCTAACCCTTCACATGTTAGCTCTCTAACGGATGTAAAAATTCATCCTGATATGTCGTACAGTGAAGAACTTATCAGTATTTTGGCACGAGAGGTGAAAGAATTAAAAACAAGAATATAGCTTTAGTAAAAGCTCTCTGGCAACAACATGGTATAGAAGAAGCCACCTAAGAACCCGGGGAAGATATAAGAAAGCAATATCTGGACATCTTTTCTGGTAAGATTTTCAGGGAGGAAAATCCCTTTAGGGGGAAAGTTGTAACAGCCGGTTTTCAGTAAAATCAGAACAATAGTTTTAGGACCACAAATCCAAGGTCAAAAAATTTATTTTATTATTATTTTATTGCCTATAGTATGATAGTATTACCATATAAAAATTTCGTTAAGAAATTTTACCGTTTGCATGCTTAATTTAGTAAAAAGGACTATTTTGCAAATGTTGCAAAACTTGAGTTCTATAAGATAAAGGGATTTAATAGTTATGAAATTATATGTTTAGAGGGTTTATGTTGTAAATAAACCATTGATATTTTGAGTGGACAATTATGGCCATTAAAAATGAAATTTTAAAGGTTTAATTATAAGGTTATTTTAGTAAATTAATAAATACATGTTAGTAAAATAATTAAAAAACAAAGGTCATCATCTTTTCAATGCAACTATATCAGTGTCATAAAGAGAAAAAAGTACCGGTAATAACTTCTGGCGATGATGCCTCCACACATGCATGGATAGCATAAGCTCGGGCAAGTGCTCGTGCCTCAGATCTCATAACAGAGTCTCTCGTAACACCATGTTTACCACTCGTATTTCTAGTGTTTCAAGGCAGTCTCCCTCTAGTAGTTGTATTACTTGCTTTTGTCGGTTGATCTCTTTCAGCTACAAACTTTTCCGGACAATCTCTGAGATAGTGATCGAGAGATCCAGATCTAAAACATGTCCCACTCTTCACTCAACATTCACCATAATGTCGCTTATTGCAGCGTTTATATTCAGGTCTAGTATTTCTAATGGTACCCACACTCGCCATGGATGTCGTCTAAGGTTTAAAACTATAGTGTCTTGTATCTCTATCTTTGATTGATATTCTTGTAGAAACATTGGTACGATGATGATATTCTTTAGATTTCTTTGATGTTGACTGATGTAAATTTACCGCAAATCTCTTTCTGAAATCTCGAGCATTAGAATCGACTTTTCTTTTCTCTTTGCTAAGCTCTTCGGCCTTGCAAGCTCTGTCAACTAGAACAACAAACTCTTTCAGCTTAAGAATCCCGACTAACAGTCTGATATCTTCATTTAGCCTATCTTCAAATCTTTTATACATTATGGCTTCGGTGGAAACACATTCACTGTAACACCCCAAATTTTAGGCCTAGAAGCATTGGGCCTTGAGTTTCGGATCGGTTGAAGGGCGTCTTAAATAATTTAAATGTGTTTAAAAATTTTACAAATCAAGGGCTTTTTTGGTTTGGGTTTGGCTTTTGGGTGCTTTTGGGGTGTTCTTTGCTCGTTCTTTTTTCTCTCTTTCTTTTGTGCCGAATGCACATCTCTTTTGCCCCCTTTCCGCATTTTATTTTCTCCCCACTTTTCTTATATTGCCAAATCTGCAATTAAAACTAAGACAACCTTCTGTGCATTTTGTTTTTTCCTTCCGATCCTGTTAGCTGAATCTTCCTTCCCTCTTTCCCTTTTCTTCATTTTGCCGTCTTCTTTTCCCTCTTTTCAATTTTAGTCGAGTGCCTTTCTATCCTTTGCCTTGTTCTTCATTAGTCATACTCCCTGTATTTTGGTTCTTGGGTAAACCTAAGGCCCCTGTTCTTAAAAGCCGAATACACTTTAGTTTCTCCCTCTCTCTTTTCTTTGAAACAATTTTCCCATTCTTCCTCTCGGTGCTCGAGTTTGTCAAATTTTCAAGTAGCCAAATCTAAGGTCCCTGGTTAAGGCCAAACCTTGATTCCTTTTCATTGGGGGTGCTTTCTAATTTTGGGTTGTGGTAAGTTTTAAATCATAGGTATGGATTATGTTATTTAAAAACTACGTATACCCTTATGGGTTCAAATTGGTTTCATCTATGTGATGGTCTTGAAACACCGTGTTTGATCAAATATCTTTAGGGGTTTAATTTCATTGAGTAAGACGGTGGGCCGAATCTCTATCTCTTTCAAGTGGTCATTTTCCTTTGTTGGTGCTCGGCTTTTGGAAGCTTTTTTAGCATCTACCTCATTACAGGTGTGCATCTTCACACTATTAGATGACGACGGCAAATCCCGGAAAGCCGAAAGCTGGGCTTTTGACCACATGGGCGTGTGAACGTGCATGTGATCGATCGGGCCCTCGAATTAAGGGCCCACATTGTGGAACGAGCTTTATAAGCGATTTCAGGGCTTTGGGCTAAATTGGGCCAAGTAGGCCCAACAGGCCCGTGGGCCCGCGAAGGTGAAAGTTTGCAAACAGACGTATTTTAGCATCCCAATCAGTGTACGTGTTTGGCTTCGGCCAATTCTGAGCTCGGTGGGCCACATGACTGCGTGGGCCCACATCGGCCAGCTTAATGGGTCTCGGCCCATAAACAAGTTTCTGTACTGGAAATGATTACATGTGTCGCTAAATAGTCGTGGGCTCAAAGATGGGCTTTAGAGTACTAGGACCCACACTGGTAAGTGACTAAAACGCCCCTATGGGCAATTTGACCAAAATACCCTCCGTAGATAAAATGACTGATTTGACCCTGTATACTTTCTGAATAAGATTTTATGCTGTGAAATGTTATATATGCGCTTATGTTCAATATCATGTTGGCATGACATTGAGTATGTTGTATTGCATAGGGTCGGGTATATGCTTATGGGGGAAGTGTCCTGTACTGGTAACTTTGTTGCATTAATCTGATGGCTTCTGGCCAAATATTCTGGTAGCACTGCTGCATTTTAACGATAGTGTCGCATCGGTACTACACTGTGGAGTGTAGGGTTAGGTGGGCTAATTATATCCCCACATGGTGTGATGGGTTGGACGAAGAAGGAATGTAGAGGATGGTTGGGTAGGATTCTTAATGCATGCTATATTGTTACTGTAATGGGCTTAGGCCCACTGATTGTGATATGTTACTGTAATGGGCTAGGCCTAAATTATTTGCTGCATATTGTATGATTGGCGAGGGTGTACACACTGAGTTTTCGAAAACTCACCCCCTCTTTTTAATTTTTCAGGTGATCCTCAGTAGGCGATTAACGTATGGGAGGCTCGGAGGTGGCCACGCATTTAGGAATAGCGTTACATTTCAGTAGTTTATTTTATATTATTTTAATTACATTCTTTGGGTTTTTTTGTAATAAGGCCTCCCTAAATTTTCTAGTTTTAATTTGGTGTGTTAATTATTATGGTTTTTATTTGTTAGAGTAGAGCGGTTTTCCAAATTAATATATGTTTTCATAACATTACGCTTCTGCAACAGTTTTAAAATCGGTTTCACAACTCTTTTTGTTAGACATCACATTTTCGTAATTCGATTATTTCAAATTAAGTTTTAACAACAAACTAATTATGACTTAAGAGAATGACGTTTTTTAAATGGTTAACAATATTTAATTTTTTTAAGAAAATATACAAAAAGGCTTTTATCTTTCAAAAGAAAATTATCAATAAAGCAACGTTTTTCGAAAAACACTTCAATGTGACAAGCCAGATTCGGGCCTAACTTCTAGGCCGAGTTTTGGGTGTTTACATTCACGAGCATATTTATTGAGTCTTATAAACTCTTTCTGATATTTAGTCATAAACATTTGGCCCTGTTTCAGTTCCAGAAACTCTTTACGTTTTTGATCGATGAATCATTGATTGATATATTTCTTTCTAAACTCAGCTTGAAAGAAATCTCAAGTAACCTTTTCTCTTGAAACTATGGTGTAACACCCCTAACCCGAATCCATCGCCGAAAAGGGTTACGAGGCATTATCGAGCCATATCAACTATCACAACTTTACAAATTCATGTATACGCTATTCTATTAAACCAAATCAAAAGTGCAAGCAAATATTCACGATTACACTATTCGAACCTTAAATACTGATCCTCTAGAGCACTCTAAATATCAAGGTAATAAGATGGCTCATCACAATGTAAATACTATGCGCAAACATTTTGGTATTCAAGTATATATCTTATCATATTACACATCAAATATATTATTATTTCAAACTTCCTCTCGTAAGCTTACTAGCTAAACAATTTATCAAGCCTAATTCATAATCAAATACTTTTTACGACATTATAAAAAATATCACATAGATAAACATACCATTGCTCAAATTCATTATAAACTTATTTATTAACAAAAGTCCGACTTCATCATTCCTCTGGTCATTTAGCCAATTCCAACCGAATATAATTATGCTTATTATATGTAACACCCCAAACCCGGCCCAGACGTTATGGCCAGATCTGGTGTGTCACATGGACGGTTGATTCATTTATGGTCATCTTTTTAATAGAACGTTATGTTATTTGTTGGAAAACCATTATTATTAGCTTGTAAATCTTGATCATTACTAGATTTAGAAACCGTTTTAATTTACCAAGAAAAGTTTATATCAAAATCTCATTGTGGTGTTATCATTATTAAATCATCCTGTCATTACGTGAGGCATGTTGAAAAACGTTTGTGATTAAGTTTGGAAAAATCTGCATAATCTAGTCCACCGTTTTAAAACAAACAATAAAGAAACCAAAACCAAATACCTAAGTGGCATTATTACAACATAAATCTGAAATTAAAAAATGGAAAAGAAATAAATTAAAATTTAACCGAGCTAAAAACCAGAAGCATGAACCACGTGGCAACTCTGAGTCCCTCGCAGCTCCAAGTCCTCTAAGGTTGGGGGTTACCTGCATGGATGGAAATAATAGGGTGGGTTTGTGAAAACTCAGTGTGTAATCTAACCCAACCAGAATCAGAGATCAGTCAAGCAGCTCAGTTTGGGCTGAAGCCCTATTCAGATATAGATCAAGCTGGGGCTTGGCCCTTTTCAGAAACAGAGTGGGCTTTGGGCCCATTACAGATACAGAACAGAATATATATGTATGTATGTATACAAGTCCAAACCCAGTCTAGCCCAACACACCACCCGTAGTAGCCCATCACACCATGTGGGGAATAACTCAACCCACCCAGCCCTACACACCACAGACGCAGCAGATTTGCTAATACAGAAATCGTGGCAGAGCCACCAGAACAGAAATACGAGGCAGAGCCTCTAAGCAGATTACATGGTAGTGCCAGTTTACAGAACTTTCTCTATATCCATAACCCAACCCCATGCAACATAGATTACTACATGACATAAGCATACAGATTATCAGTTATGGATATATGCAAATCAGTTAACTATTTCTAGGGGTAAAATAGTCTTTTGGTAACTAGGGGTAAATTGGTAATTTTTTACCCTTCAGGGGTATTTTGGTCATTTAGCTACATCTCAAGATTTCAAGCTCAATACGACCTTCTAGCAGGTCTAACATCGCTCCGAGCGACTCAGAAAGTCCATACAGTCATATAATGAAATTGGTGCCAAAACCCCTAATAGGCCCGAGGTAGCCCACATGCTTATATGGCCCGCTCAATTTAATTTTATGCACATTATCTCAGATTTAATATCCAATATACCAAAACTTTACTTACCGCGTACTTTTACCCATATGGGCCCGTAAGCCTATTGGGCCCATTTTGGCCCATCGAAGCCCAGAACAGCCCAAGTGCATGAAAACGTGCACAGTAGCCCTTACAGTCCAATATTCCAGAATCATGATTTTAGATTGACCCACGAGCGTTCGCACACTCTCAAGTCCTCGAAATGTCAGCATTTCAGCATTTTGGCTTTTCGGCTTTTGTCGATCTATGCTATTAGAGGGTGTCGTTACACACCTCATTTCGTGATTCCCACAGTCGGCACGCGCTCAACCTATTACCATAACAATGATAATCAAAACCTTAACCAGTACTTAATGAAACTATACACAAAACTTACTCAACGGTTACTTACCACTGCTCTGCTTGCCTATAATCACTTAAATTCAACGTTTCCCTCCGGGATTGATTGAACTATGTCAGATCTAAGCCCCTATGACCATGGATAGATCAAATACAACATATGAAAGTTAAAAGGGTGTTAACCTCCCAAACTGAATCTTTACTAAAAGAAAAAGCCGAAATACAAAAATCAAAATCTATAACGAGAAGTACTTACCCAATTCGCTTAACCGATCTATTAAAATCTAGTAGCAGTCGCTCAGTAGCCCAAACTTAACACTCATACAGATCTAATCGAAACTCAATGCAGGAGGAGAGATCCAACTATTTGGCTATTGCAGACAACACAAGAGGGGTGAACACTTGAAGAAGGGTAATCAGTTTAGGGACTTGTTTAACAAAGGAGAATGGTATTCGGCTATGCAAGAAGTGGGTAGAGAATGATTAAGTTTGGTCTTAGCAAAGTATGGAGTACGAAAAAGGAGAGAAAGATGTGTGTTTCAGCTTTGAAGAAATCGGCCAAGAAGAGATTTAAGGGTATCAACTCAAGATGGAAGAGTTAGAAGAAAAAGAGGAGGAGAAAGCGTTGATATTCGACTAGAGTTGAGAATGTCGAATCAAAGGGTACGAATGAGTAGAAGAAAGAATGGTAGGTTCGGCTCTTGAGTCAATCAGCCAAGGTGATGTTTTTTTTACAAAAAGAGGCAATTTGAAGGACAAAAGAGAGGAGGAGAATTTCAGCACACTACCTACTTGTAACGCCTCAATTCTTCGGGTTTTCAAATTTTTGCTTGAATGTATCTTTGCCTGTCTTGTTATGCTGAAGTAGTGAATTAGGTGTGTTTAGTGGACCTTTGGAAGGCCTAAGTGTAAGATTAAAGTCTGGCAAAATTTTAATTTTTGGCCTTAGGTGAGAATGGACTTAAGCTAGGTGGGCTTTTTAATTAAGGTTAGGGTTCTAAGACAAACAAAGACTGTGGTAAAGTGGCTAGGTAGCGCCACTTAGAGAGTAAGGGAGGTGGCATGTTTAGCTGGTGGTAGGGCTAAGGTTCGAAACTCCCGGATGGCAACAGTCTTTAATTTTGCTTCATGAATAAGGTAAGTGTTGGACTTGGAGTAGAATTCTGAGTGAAGAGTTTGAATCGGTCATTAGAAGATAGGGATGAAGTTGGTGGGGATTGCGAGGAGAGAATTTTGGAGAAAATTGTGGAGTTTTCAAATGGAGAGGTGGTAGCTGAATGGGAGGTGTAGCTAGGCAAAATTGGCAAGGGTTATGCTTTTAGACATTTCGGTAATTAAGGAGTAGGTTGTCGATTCCCTCCTTTTGTGTTTGGTTTTCGGCATTTTGGTGCACCTAGGTGGTGTTGGTTGGATCACTTAGGCTTTTGGTCCCTTAGGAGTCGAATTTGCTCAACTATTTTCTCTTCACTCTCTTTACATTTGACATATTTGTCTTTAAACCGAACCATAACCTCTTTTTTTGCCCTTTGGCCGATTGGTGCTTTTTAAGGTTACCATATCTCTTCTTCTTTCACCTTTCATTTGTTCTCATCATCTTTTCTTTCAAGACCAAAACCTTAAACTCTCCTTTCTTTACTCTACTTTTCCAAAAGCTGAAATCCCGAAATAGTTAGCCTTTCTCTTGTCGATTTACTCTAGTAGTCGAACCTCAAGGAGTGTTTCTTCTTTTCCTTTTCTTGAGTTTTTAAGGTCGAACCCTACCACTCTTTTCCCTAAACTGATTGTACCTTCTCCTATCAACTATTCCTCTGGTGTGGACTCCACAGCTGAACCTTGCCTTCTCTATTGCTTAAGTACCCTTTTCTAGCCAAATACCTTAGATCCACCATCCTTCTGTGTGTTTCGGATAGACCTACTATAGATCTGGGCTTATAGTGGTGGAATTAAGTTCTAGCGATAGCAAATCGATTTAGCAAATTCTGGTGGTAAGTACTTGAATTTCTTCTTCCGTATTCTTATGATTTAAGAAAAGCTGAAAACCCCTATCTTCCCATAGTGGTTAGCAGTTTTGACCCCTCTTGGTTAAGCACCCATTTTAGCCCTTTTCTTTTGGTTCTTATGTGTATTAGTATGGTAAAAGGGCGATCTAGCAATGAGCAGTTGGCGGCTAGGGGCGTTGAAGCGATCTTGATCTTGATCTAGTTGTAGATTTCGACAAAGGTAAATGAATAATAGATTTGGGTAAGGATGGCCGAATATGGTGGTATTAATGTGATGTCAATTAAAGCTTAATGATGTAGTGGGTTTGTTGTAGGTTGATTGTGTGCGGGATCTCGACATAGTTCGCAAACAGGTGTGTAATCAACACTCTCTAGTAGATTAGATCGGCAAAAGCTGAAAAGCTGAAATGCCAGCATTTCGAGGGCTTACAAGCGTGCGAGCGCTCGTGAGTCGGTACGAAACTATGAAATTGGCAATAACGGATGGTAAGGCTTTTGTGCGCATTTCCATGTACTTGGGTGGTTTTGGGCCTCAATGGGCCGAAATTGGGCCCAATGGGCATTCGGGCCCATATGGGTGAAATTACGCGGTAAGTGTTCTCTGGTAAATTGGACATTAATTTTATACAAATATGTGTAAATTGAGACTTAGCGGGCCACAATAGCTTGTGGGCTTCGTCGGGCTCATTAGGGATTTAGGGCCCGATGGTATTGTATAAATGAAATGGGCTATTTGAGTCGCTTGGGCAACACTAGATCTATTAGTAGACTGTAATAAGCATAAGACCCTAAAACCTAGCAAAATTATCAAAATACCCCTAAAGGGTGAAAATTACTGTTTTACCCCTAGATGCTAAATGACAATTTTACCCCTAGAGAAAAGTTGATTGATTTGCATGCTACTATATCTGATATTCTGTATGCCATGACATGTATATTCTGATTTGCATGGGGTTGGGTTATTGATTTGGAGGAAGTGCTAAAAGTGGCAACGACACGTAATCTGCTTAGAGGCTTTGCCTCGTATTTCTGTTCTGGTGGCTCTACCACGATATCTGAATTAGGAGCTCTGCTGCGACTGTGGTGTGTAGGGCTGGGTGGGTTGAGTTATTCCCTACATGGTGTGTAGAGATGGTACGGGTGGTCTGTAGGGCTGGATTGGGCTTAGGCTTTGCATACATGCATATATCCTTATAATCTGATCTGTTTCTGTAATAGGCCCAGGGCCCACACTATTTAGGGCCAAGGCCCAGTTTAATCTGTATCTAAATAGGGCTTCGACCCAGACTGAGCTTGGACTGGCCTATGACACTGGTTGGATTTCTTTACACACTGAGTTTTCACAAGCTCACCCCCTTTCTTTTCCATCCATGCAGGTGACCCCCAACCATAGAGGACTTGGAGCTGCGAAGGATTCGGAGTGGCCACGTGGATTACTTTCCGGTTTTTATATTATCCTAAATTTACTTTATTTTAGTATTTCTTTAATTTCGGGTTTCAAGTTGTAATAAGGCCACTCGGGGATTTTATTTTGGATTTTCTTTATTACTTGCTTTTACAACAGTAGACTAGTTCATGCGGGCTTTTATAACTAATGGATTACTTAACAAACAATAACACTGCAATAAAATCTTCTACAAAGTGCACTATATTTGGTAGTAAATACGGTTTTTATAACTAATAATGTTTTAACTACAAGATGTGTAATATGGTATATTAAAATCAACATAACATTTTACTAAAAGAAGAACATAACTTTGTCAACTGTCCATATGACACATTAGATCTGGCCATAACGTCTGGGCCGGGTTTGGGGTGTTACACTACTTACAAACCCGAATGCAAAAAGTCTCATAAAACGTGAATTCCCCAAATACCAAAAGGAGAAATCGGCACCCACACTCCCTATTTTGTCGAAAATACACACACAAATGGTTAGTAGCCGAATTTGTTCTTCCAAGCCTCCTACCTTCGGCCAACTCTCTCCTCAAACTCAATCCCTAAATTTTCTCCTTGAAAATCTCCCCTTACCACTCCTTAACCCAATCCCATGAGCAACTCAAACACCTTCCCTCAGAATTTAACTTGGAGTCCACCTCTTACCATGCTCATATAGCAAAATTAAAGGATTTGCCATCAGGGAGATTTGAACCTTAGCTCATTCACAAGCTACCACACACCACCTCCCTGTGCTTTAAGTGGCGCTACCTTGCGACTTTACCACAGGCTTACTTGTGCCACAAATCCATAACATTAATTTAAAAGCCCACTTTGCCAAAGTCCATTCTTACATAAGGCTAAAATTAAAATTCTACCAGGCTTCAAACTTTAACCTAGGCCTTCTAAAGGTCCACTAATCACACTCAAAACATTAATAAAGCATGTCAGGCCATGCAAAAATAAATTCAAGCAACAATTCAAAAACCTTAAAAATTGGGGCGTTACATTATAGGCATGAGCATTTAATACCATAATAAGAACACATAAGCTTGGTCAAATTAATAATGGTATATTAAATAATTACCTGCGATTAAACTATAAAGTTATATGTAAATATAATGGATTCATTATCAATTAAGATATGTTTTAAAGAACATCAATAGTAAAATATTCAATGTGTAAACAGCTAAGCACATATACACTTTTGCATGAAATTGATAAAGACATATATAACATAATATACTATTCATTTGATAATTTTTCATAGCTTAAGCCAATTATAAAATGACTAGATCATATGATTTATTCATTGTCCAATTTCATTAGTAACCATGATCCAAGCGCACTTATGCATATACTCATGCCTCCATTTTTAAACAATAAAACATGCATAAAATCTCATGTCAAATAATAACCTTATTCAATTTCACAAGTCAAATCATAAGCAACACATACCCAAATTATCAAAGCTAGACACATCTATCCTTTTTTACTTCATATCAAATAATAGCTCAACCTTCTTGTTAGCCGAATATGTACAATCATAAGTTCTTATACATATCACGCATGTAACATAAATTTATTATCAATATCCATATATGCATATTTCATCACAGGCCATTACAAAACTAACATGTCAAATATTCAATTATTCATAAACTAGTAAAATCAAAGATATTTCACCAATTTATCTTAAGTTAATTTCAGACACAAATAACAACTCAATACTAAAAACATGCATAACTCGTTATAACTTCAATCTGTCATTTAAGCACAAATATCAATTTCTGCACAAGCTTTTAATATAACCAATTAGAAACATATTACATAATTTAATAGTCAATCACGTTTGCATTTTTTTAGTATAATACAACATGGCCGAATAACCGAACTTCATTACTAAAAACCATAAACACATCCAAAAGATTTCATCACCGAATTACCACAACTAAATTCGATAAACGTTACAACTAAAAACATATATGATTAAGATTAAACAAGGTAATCAAATTCACATATACATTACATATTAGTATGAAACACATCCAAAGTAACCAAAACATACTTATTACTGATTTCTTTATACCTCATCCAAAATCATTAACCAACTTCAATACACAAACACATAACACAAATTATAATCATTCATGGCACATAGCATAATAATCAAAATGGGCTTAAACCACAATTATACTAAAACCGAATTCAAGCATAGAAAATAAGCCATTTTCGCATGGCTTCATTTATACAACATTAGAACCCAACATTTCAAACAATAATCTAGCCTATACATGCCATAGGTTCAGAAATTTTAGCTCATAAAATACCGAAGGCAGTTGATAGTGTGATTAGCTGCTCTGACGATTCTTGAGCTCGTAACTTGAATTCAAAATCTATAAAACAGAGTAAATTTAAAAAAAAAACACACACAGAGTAAGCTATCATAGCTTAGTAAGTCATAAGCAAATAAACAATTGAATAATATTATCGACTTAATTAAACTAAACCAAAGTTATATTATTATAACACATTTAGATCCAAACATGTATAAGCTCATGTTATAAATACATATATATATATATTCGTTCATAATGTCACCTTGGTCGAATGCCTACATAACCATATTAATATATTGTCATATAATTTCCAAAATCGAATAATCGTTATAAACCAAATTTACATACATACAAGGTACATAAGCTCATGTGTCACTATATAATTTCATATACGTATATTAGCTATGTGGCTGAATACACATACACATGTAAGTAAAATATATCCTTCAATTTCAAGACTAAATACCCTTATAAAAAAACACATATACTTATACTCATGAATCAAATTTTGATCATATTTGTAGCAAAGGCCGAATATAATTCACAAGATGTACATGTTCATATTAATGACTTACTTACCTTGTTTTAAGTGGGTGATAAACCAATTCATACCTGATCATTTTAGCTTATTTTGCTCATTCAATCACAACCTATCGATGCCCGATGAACCATTCGGAATTGGGTAGGACACTCAGGTAATCACACATATATATCGTACAATGCCAACGTCCCAGCGTGGGCTTACATGTAATCACATATCGATGCCACTGTCCTAGATAGGGTCTTACTTGCACACATATATCGAAATCACATATCGATGCCATGGTCTTACTTGCACACATAAAATAGAATCCTATGTCATGGTATATGTATCCTAACTATTCCTAAGGTTCATGCAGGGCTTACGAACGTGGTAACTCAATCAAAGCGAATTTAGAAACTTTATGAATCAGCTTACTCACTTTTGGCTATAGAGCATAACAAATCATATCTTTCCTTCCAGCATGTATATTTTACATTTAATTAAATTTAAATATGTCTATTTACTTATAAACTTACCTTGGACGATGAAACACGGAGCAGGATAACTAGTCGACAACTTTCATTTTTCCCCAATCCAAACCCGATTTTGTTGATTCTTGATCTGAATATATTCAAATTAAGCTCATTTGAACATATTTTCATTCAATTTAGTCCAACAACGCACAAATAGGCAAATTACCATTTTACCCCTGACATTTATAATTTTTACGATTTAGTCCCTATTGCACAAAACACAAAATATATAAAATTTCAATATACCCATGTTGGCCAAATTTTACCCACACTCATACAAGTCCATATATTTCATCAATTTCACATTCTAGTCCCTCAAACTTTTATTTTTTGCAATTAAGTCCTAATTACTCAAAATCATGAAAAATTCCCATACAAAATATATTGACCCAAAAGATATCCTCCATATTTCATCATCAAACAACAAAAATCACAAGCTCTCATCAATGGCTTAACTCAACATATTCATCAAAATCAAAAATTTAAGCATGGGTTTAGTAGTACTCTAAACAACGATCTCAAAAACATAAAAATTATCAAAAATTGAGCTAGTTACAAACCTTGATGGAGCTTGAATATGGCCAAACCTAGGTTTTTTTTTCCTTTCTTTCTTATTTAGCTATTCAGCATAGAGAAGTATGAAATAAAGCTTATTTTAACTATCATAAAATATAATATATACAAACATATTATTAATACATGTTTTCCTATTTTACCCTTTTAAACTTAATGACTAAAACATATATTCTAAAGGTACATTCGTTGATGAAGAAACAAAAGACACATAAAAACATATTATTGTTATAATAACATATTATTATTTATTTACTAATATAACTTTAATGATTTAATATAACAACTTAATAATGCATGCCATTACCGTCCATTCATTTATTCAATGGCATAATTGCAACATAAATTCTTCAAATTATAAAAACACATTCAATTTGGTCCTTACACATTAAACCATCAAAATTTTATTTTATGTGATTAAGTCCTTTTATTTAATCAGACACCCAAACGATAAAATTAAATCACGAAAATTTCACAGATATAAATTCACACAAAATAAACATAAAAAATAATTTTAAATTTTTTTTGCTCAGATTTGTGGTCCTGAAACCACCGTTCCGATTAGTGTCTAAATCGGGATGTTATATACGGATATTAAGGTATTCCACCATTGATACGCTGTGTCTCTCAATAGTGATATAGCACATTTTAAACACTCATCTGGTGTGCAAGATAGTTCATCAAATACTCTAATTATATTTTCCAACCAAAACTTAGCTCTATTTACGTCATCATTAACAGTAGCTTGGAATTCTTCAACCCTATACTTTCGTATTTTATCTACAGGGGGTTTATTCAATCGCAAAGGATCCATACCTTGAGGAACTATAGGGATCGGTTAGGGAATAGGCAGGGGTGGAGGTTGTTGAGCAGCCAGATTCGTTCGAACATACTCAGTGAACCATTCGTTCATCATATGGAAGAAGGCTTGTTTGGCCTCTCCTCCATGACCCTCAGACACGGGTCTCAATTCAGAAGATGCGGCCCCATGAACAGAGGTGGGCATATTACTTTCTACATTATCAGAATCAGCTTGATTTGAATCCATTTTGTAACAGCCCGATTTAGGGCCAAGCCAAAACAGTGGTTTTGGGATCACGAATCTGTAGTAGAAAAATTTATTGTGACAAATTTATAAGGTTTATAGTATGATTGAACGCATATGTGAAACCTTCATTATGAAATTTTATGGATAGAGGGTCCAATTTGATTATTAGGACTAAATTGCAAAGAGTGCAAAATATGTGTTCTAGAAGCTTTGAGTGCTTAATTGAAATGAATTTGTAAATTAGAGGTCCTTATTTAGTAATTAGACCATTATATCTCATGATGGACAAAAATGGACATGGAAGGGTAAATTTTCAAAGAAAGGCTTTAAGGGCATTTTGGTTATTTGGTTAATAAAAGAATAAAGAGGGAAAATAAAGCCAAAATTTGTCCATCTTTCTCCTACCTTGGCCAAAACTTGGAGCTCTCCATAGCTAGGGTTTCTTCAACTTTCAAGCTTGATAGTAAGTGCATCCAAGCCCCGTTTTTAATACTCTTTACATTTTTGAAGTCATTCTCACCCGATTTACATATTTCTACCATTATTTTGAAGTAGGTTCATGTTTAAAATTTTACCCATTCTAGACATGCACGTATTTTGATGTCTAATGGTAGAATATGAATGTTAGATGTGTGATAAACTACTTTTGCTAGGTGATTTTTAGTGAAAATGTCGAAAATAACCTATTTGCAAAAGTTGCAAAATATGTAGTAAAAAAGTGAAATAAAAGAAAAAGGTGGGCTGTTATAAGCATGAAAGAGGTTCGACTAGGCTTGGGTTTTGAGAAAAATGAATACATTTCATTTTACGAGCCTAGGGACTAAAGTGTAAATAAGTGAAAATTTAGAGGCAAAAATGTAATTTTTTCCTTAATATGATTTTTGGGCCAAATTGAATAGTGTGATAATTAAACAAGCTAAATTTGTTATTATAGATCAAGAAAGACGAGGTTCTGACCTAGATCGAGGAAAGAACAAGGTTATGGACTAAATTGCAATATTAGCAATTATTTTGTACCGAGGCAAGTTTGTATGTAAATAATGTATCCTTTTATTTTTCTTTAATGTTTTAATATTGTACGTGAGATAATCGGCAAAGTTTCGATAAGTGAGGAAAATCTCAGTTGAACTTTATGAATAGAATAGGATACGAGTGACATGTCACTAGGAACCTATGTGTGCGATTGTGTGGTTATGTGATTCCAGGTGCCGGTCTTGTATGTCTACTAGCAACTAGGTAATCCTGCATATGTTGCGGATACCTGTCAGCTTGTGTGAGCAGACCCGAAACTAGCTTGAGAACGAGCATATATGTGAAATGTGATATAAGGTTGCTTGGCTACATATGTGGCACTTATGTGCAGCTTTTTGTGTATCCATTAGTATTCCGAGCATTTAACGCGAATGATAAAGATGTGAAAATATGTGTTGTATGACTATATGATACAAGTGTGTACGTGAAATTTGTAAGTACGAATTCCATAACTGATGATCGTATGGTAAGGTTGTGCTTGAGTAAGTAAGCCTATGTGACTTTAATGATAATGTATTACCTTTCAATATAAGCATTTGCATGATGAACTTGTATTAAAGATGTTTATTATTTCCATATAAACTTACTAAGCTATATAGCGTACCCCTTTTTTATTTCCATTGTTTTATAGTGTCACCAAGCTAGCTTAGGATCGAGAATTGTTGGAGTTTGCATCACATTATCAAGGATTTATTTTGGGTATTGGTGCTTTCGATATTTTGAAAGTGTGGCATGTATAAGGACTTGGTCATGTTTGTATATGTGTCATAGTGATTGGGCTAATGACGTTGGCTCATATTGGTTAAGTGATTATTTTGTATAAGGCCATTTGAAATGGCTAATGTTGATTATAAAGTATAATCATATGATGATGCATTTCATAGATGTAATGATTTGCATGATTGGGTAGATGAGTATGTGTTTGCTTGAGTGTGATAGAAATGGCATGAGAATAAGGTGTTGGTGTCTTGGTTGTGGATATTATGGTTGCCTTAGAATGCTATGATTAGTATCTATGAATTGGTGTTTGTGTGTATGAGTTTCGGGTGGCAAATGGCTTGGTAAATAGCCTATGTATTGTCCACACGGGTACACACATTGGCATGTGTCTAGGCCATGTGTGACACACGATTAGCCCCATGGGCGTGTGAACAGGCCGTGTGTCCCCTGCACTTTAATTTTGAGAAACAGAATGCCCAGTATAGAGCACATGGGCAGAGACACGAGCGTGTGTCTCGACGGTGTGGACGGCACGGCCTTGGACACGGGCATGTGCCAAGGGAGTGTGAAGTCTATACCTATTTTGCGAGAATTTAATTTGTCACACGGCGTAGCACAAGGGCGTGTGGCTTGGCCGTGTGGTTTCATTTGGTGATGATGTCATAGAAAAGGAGTTACATAGGATATGGACACGAGGGTGTTTGACCACACGGCCTACCCACACGGGCGTGTCCTATATCCACACGGGCATGTGACCCCTATTTAGGGCAAAATTTTTATAAGTTATTAAAATTTCTAGAAGTTCTCAGTTTAGTCCTGAACTGCTTCCAAAGTATATTTTGAGCATCATAGGCTCATATTAGGGACAATATGATCAGATATGACCGGTTTTAATTTGGACGCATATTTATGACCCAGAATGTATGATTATTCATGTGATAAGTCTGGTAATGCCTCGTGCCCTGTTTTAGCGTTGGACACGGTTAAGGGGTGTTACACATTTACTATATAAAACATAACTCAGAAACTATCAAGAGATATCACACTATCACAGTTTATGTATGGCATGTATAGCTAAACTCGTATACGTTACGTTAGTCCTAGAATTGACTAAACTATAGCTCTGATACTAATAAATGTAACACCCCTAACCCGTATCTGTCGTCGAAATAAGTTAAGAGGCATTACCGGACTTATAACACAGTTCAGAACATTCATTTATCATACAATTATCACAATGCAATCAATATCATTCATATACATTTATAACATACTTAAAATAAGGATACAAAGCTTTCAACATGCATTTGGGACTAAACTGATAACATACGAATGTTTAAGGAAAGCATAGAAAAAAATTTTAACACAGGGGACACACGCCCGTGTGACCAGGCCGTGTGTCTCACACAACCAGTAGATATGCCCGTGTCACAAGCCTTGAGAAAACAAGGGGTATATACTGACTTACACTGCACGGCCGACCACGCACTCGTGTCCCAAGCCGTGTGAAAACTGGAAGGTATACTGACTTGGGTCACACAGCCAACCATAGACCCGTGTGTCTAGCCTGTGTGCCTATTCGAAATGGCCACATGCCCATGTGCCAAGGCTGTGTGCCACACACGGCCAGTAGACACGCTCGTGTGTTTAGGCCGTGTAACTCACTGACTTGACTTTTAATTGAGCTTCAGGGGACACACGGCCGTGTACTAAGGCCATGTGTCACACACGATTGAGTCACACACCCGTGTGGACGAAAATAGGCTAGATATAAGCCACATTTCTCACCCAAAACACCATCACTTACAACAATTCAAATGGTACCATATCCATATACAAACAGGTAGCCAAACATCAATACTCAATGCACATATTATGCCATTTCAAATCCAACCATTTCAATACCGAAATCAAAACCATTTGCACATTGAACTACATGCCAAATTATCAAGTTTCATCAACCATAAAACACATATATAGTATGTCCTATAATTCATCTATAATACCATCCAAAAACCAAATATAACCAAGAATTTTCCCTTCATATATCTATCACGTATCAAGATAACCATTTGCATATTAAAATTCCATCAACCACTTGCCAAAACATGCCATATTATGTATACCGATACACAACCAAAACATTATGCCAAGTTAAGCCAAATCACATGGCTTAAATATATACCAAAACATATAAGCTTTACAAGCTAAACTAACCAGAATCAGTATCTTAATAACTAGCCTATACATGTCATATTTACACATATCTTTAAGTTCAAAAGTACCAAACTGTAACACCCCAAACCCGGCCCAGACGTTACGGCCAAGTCTGGTGTGTCACATCAACAACGAGTTAATCATGTTCCTTAGTCCTTAAGATTAGGGTGAGTTTTGCAAAACCATTATTATAGTTTGGGAAGAAAATCTAGGTTTAGTTTGTGAACATCCTATCCACTACCAGGTTAAAATTTATTTTGTTACAAGATCTTGTTCGTCTATTCGTTATCCATTTAATACGTGCATTTCCTTTTGAAAACGTTGTTTAATTTTAATCAAAAACCCGCGAGCCTTAACCTACCCATTTAAATCAAATTATAAATAAGAAATAAAAACCACATTAAAAATACTTAAGAGTGGCCTTATTACAATCAAAAACCGAAATGAAAATAATTTAAATAAATTTAAAAATAAATAACTCAATTAAAAAACCAGTCCTCGTGGCCACTTCGAATCCCTCCAGCTCCAAGTCCACTAGCTTAGGGCTCACCTGCATAGATGAAAGGAAGGGGTGAGTTTGGAAACTCAGTGTGTAAAGAAAGCCCAACCAAAGCCCAAATCAGCTCAAACGTACTGGGCCTAAGCCCTATCCAATTTCAGTAATAGCTGGCCCGAAGCCCTATTCAGATTCAGTTTAACTAGGCCTTAGCCCTATTCAGTGATCAGTGCAGCCCATCGGCCCATTACAGTAACAGATCAGAAATAATGCATGTATGCAAAGCCCAACCCATGTCTAGCCCTACACACCACCCGTACCAGCCCTACACACCATGTGGGGAATAACTCAACCCACCCAGCCCTACACACCACAGTCGCAACATAGCTCCTTAATCAAATAACGTGGCCAAGCCACTAACAGTAAAACGAGGCAAAGCCCCTTTTAGTAAATGTGGCAATGCCACTTAGCACTTCCTCCATCATAACCCAGTCCCATGCAATAGTATAACATGTCATGGCATACAGTAAACAGATAAAATATAGCATGCATTTTAGTCAAATTTAACCCTAGGGGTATAATGGTCATTTTACATCTAGGGGTAAAAAGTAATTTTCCACCCATAAAGGGTATTTCAGTAATTCTACCAGTTTTTAGGGCGTTATGGACATTTCAGTTATTAACAGCCCAGTTAACATTTAGGAAGCTTTTCTAACCCATTTTAGCAACTTAGAGTTATTGGGCCCTAAAACCTCTAATGGGCCCTACAGAGACTACAAACTATTTCAGCCCTCTAAGCCCAAATCTTAAGCCCGATTGAACCGTTTTAACACCCAGACTATCAAAGTGCACTTACCGCTTGTTTTCACTTGCATGGGCCCGTAAGCCCATTGGGCCCAAATTCAACCCCTCTAGGCCCAAATTTACTGAGGTGCATAAAATCAGGCAAACGTCCACCTGACCAATTGCGACAACCGATCGTACTAGTCTTAATCGACCCACTAGTGCTCGCACGCTCGCAAGACCATGAAATGCCAGAATTTCAGCATTTTGGCTTTTTGGCTTTTGCCGATTTAGTCTACTAGAGGGTGTTCGTTTACACACCTAATTTGCAACAGACGTAGACAAAATCTCCCACGCGATTATCCTACAGTCATCAAGAATACACTTATCAACCACGAATCAACGAAACTAACTAACACACACTTACCATATTCGGCCAACTTTACTTAAGGCCCTAAAATACTCACCTTTGCCGAAACTACTGACTAGATCTAGGTCTAGCCGTTCCAATGGTCCAAGCCTTCCACACACTCCTTGATCGGTAGCCTTTAGTCCACACTAGCACCAGACAAATCAAATAATAACACCAATAAAGCCTCTTAGCCCCAATCGACAGCCACCCTATGCACATAGTGGTTTTTGGCTTTTCTTGAATCACTAATTAATGGAAGATAAGATCCAAGTACTTACCACCAAAGATGTACTTGTCAGAAGCGTTTCTAGCACCTTTCCAATCTCAGATTCACTGTGGATCTAACTTAAAGTGCGAGTAGAGAATAGATGTAGAGATTAATTCCTGAATCACTAAGAATAAGGAGGTTCAGCTTTGATGTGAAAAGAATAAGATGATTCGAGAGTTACAAGTTGGAGCAGTGATGTCGACAGGGTTATGGTGTTGGGTTTCGGCTTTTGAAATGGTTGGATTGAAGAGAAGAGTAAGATCTCGACCAAGGGAGAAAACGACAACCACTTTGGTTTCGGCTTTTGGTGGTAGTCGACTAGCAGGCTTGAGAAGAAGGTAGAAAAGAAGGAAGTGGGTTCGGCTTTTGTGAAAATTAAAGAGAAAGGAGATGAGAGAAAAGAAGAAAGGAGAAGGGAAGAGTAGATTTGGTTATGGACAAATCGGCACAAGGAGAGTATAGAGGTCTAGGTTTCGGTTTTTAGTAAAAAAGAGGAGGAAGAAAAGAAACCTAAGGCACTATACCTATTCGGCTAAAAGAAACAGCCCCTAGGTTCCAAATCCCGAAGGCTTAACCTTTACCAATGTCAGCACACAACCTAATTACCGAAAGTGCAACCCCTAAAGGCCTAACCGAATGCACCTTCCCTTCACCAAATGCCGAATTGCTCTTCCAAGACCCCTACAATCGGCCACCACTAGCTCCCATTCAAACTCCTATATTTTCTCCCCCTTATCCTCCTTGATCTAATCTTATGAGCAACTCAAACTCTCTTCAATAGAGTTCCACTTGAAATCCACCACATGACCGGTACATGCAACAAAAATAAAGTACCATACTGATTATGTAACACCCCTAACCGGTATCTGTCGCCGGATGGATTATGAGGCATTACCAAAAGTTTTAACCTTCATACATTCATTGAATCACTAATTCAAACTTCTTAATTTAATCCAACGTAGTATCATTTAGTCAATAGCATAGCAGCGCAACAGAATCTATAAAATAAAATGTCTCATAGAATGAACAAATTGAACTTCCATCATAAAAATATAATATATATATATATACACATTCGGAAATCAAAATTCAGAAATGTCCAAACAGAGGTGTAAATCAATTAACAATTCTCACACCAAAACATACTTTTCATATGGTCATTTTCAATGACTTAACTTAATAATTTATGGCTTCTCACCTATTACCATCAACTTGTTCAATTCATTCATGCATGCAATTTATGACCTAAAGCCAAACCTAAAATACCTCTCTTTGCATATCGTCCATTTTAGCAAGCCACATAACTATAATGCTTATGAAATCAATTCTTAGTGTCACTTACTTGAAGCTTTTTAAGCAAACATTTTTGAACAAATATCATTTTCACCTAAACTCAAAGTCTGAATTCATCACCGGCACAAGGCCTGCTAGACTCAAAGTCTATTATTCAATCACTGGCATTACGCCTGCTAGGAACGAAGCCCGATTTCAAATCACCAGCTTAAAGGTTGCTAAGCGTAAGGCCTGAATAATATGGTATAGAAATCAATTCACACCGTTTCAAATATAGAATCATATACTTTCCTTTCCATGTAACACAAACACATTATTAAGATCTTTGTATCATTCAAATAAAATTACATATCATCTACCCCATTCTCATTTCTTAACTTACCATTCGGCAATATAAACACAACAACCATCACATTTCCATTTCATGCTTACCATTCGGCAATATAAACATATCAACTACTTATTTTCCGTTTCATATATACCATTCGGCAATACAAACATATCAACTACTTTATTTCCATTTCATATATACCATTTAGCAATATACACATATATATATACAAAATAAAATATGTTTAATTTTCATGATATATCATGACATATTCATAAGTAACCTATGTTTAAATACTTAAAACTTACCTCAGATATCGTTGAACTTTACGACTCGGCTATTCAACTAATTTTGTTTTCCCCTTATCCGAAATCGGCTCCCTTTGTTCTTGATCTAAATAAAATAAATTAAACTTATTTAATAAATCAATTTACTTAGTTCAAATCTCATAGCACAAGATTTCGAAATTTATAAAATAACCCATTATCAAAATTAATCTTACAAATTACTCCAATATCACAAACTATGAACAATTCATTTTTTTATATTAATACACTAAAGCCAAATACCTCATTAAGCAACAAAATGCTTACCATTTGCTATACTCACACATACATCTCTCAAACCTTTCATTTATCAATTTAACTCAATTAATTCAAAGCTTACCTTAATTTATATGACAAACACAAATTTACTAAACTTCTTACTCATAGCCGAATGCAACCTTCTCTAAAATTAACAAATTCAAACTATGGGCTAGATGAATCACTTATCAAGGATCTTAGAAATGCAAAATCTAACCAAAATTTAACATGAAACATACCTAAGCTTGGCAAGAAGAAGAAGGCCGAATATAAGAGAGCTTATCACTTTCCTTTCTTTGATGTTTCGGCAAAAACAAGAACAATAAAAGCCTTATTTTCATGTTTGTTTTATTTAATAAACATTAATGTGCCATTTCCACATTTAGCCTGTTTAATTTCATTCCATTCCCACTAAGTAATGGCCGAATATGTCCATGCAAAATATCCGTGGCCTAATTGCATCTTAAACCCTCCATGATAAAAGAACAACTATAATTCAACACTCACACATAAACCATCTAATTTTTCTTTTATGCAAACGAGTCCTTATTTAATAGTTCAACATCCAAACAACAAAATTAAGTTACGAAAATTTCACACATACAAATTCACATAAATTAAACACATAAAATAATATTAAAACATTTTCAGACTCAAATTCGTGGTCCCAAAACCACTGTTCTGATTAGGGTCTAAAACGGGCTATCATAACTCTCCCCCTTAGGGACTTTCGTCCCCGAAAATCTTACCGGTGAATAAGTTAGGGTAATGTTCTTTCATTGAATCCTCAAGCTCCCAAGTTGCTTCCTTGACCCCATGTTTGAGCCATAGTACTTTCACTAATGAGATTTTCTTATTCCGTAGTTTTTTCACCTCGCGAGCCAAAATGGGAACCGGTTCTTCCTCATAACTCAAATCAGACTGAATTTCGACTTTCGAAGGATTAATCACATGTAAAGGATCGGATCTATATCGTCGAAGCATCGAAATATGAAAAACATTGTGAATCTTTTCAAGTTCAGGTGGCAACAATAATGTATATGCAACCGACCCAATTCGTTTTGAAATTTTATACGGTCCGATAAATCTCGGGCTCAATTTGCCTTTACGACCGAATCTAAGTACCTTTTTCCACTGTGAAACTTTTAGAAACACTTTACCTCCGATTTGATACTCTATATCTTTATGTTTCACGTCTGCATACGATTTCTGATGATCTGATGCTGCTTTCAAACTTTCACGAATTGCTTTTATTTTCTGTTCAGTCTCTTTAACCAAATCAACCCCGTATAACTTGTTCTCACTAAGATCAGTCCATTACAAAGGTGTACGACATTTACGACCGTACAAAGCCTTATAAGGTGCCATTTTGATACTTGATTAAAAACTATTATTATACGCGAATTCAATCAAAGGCAAGTATCGTTCCCACAAATCTCTAAACTCAAGGATGCAACATCTCAACATATCCTCAAGTATCTGAATGACTCACTTAGACTGACAATCTATCTGGGGGTGGAACGCAGTGCTAAAATGCAATTTGGTACCCAGCGCGTCTTGTAATTTCTTCCAAAACCGCGATGTAAATCTCGGGTCTCTATCTGAAACAATAGAAGTAGGTACCCCGTGCAATCTCACAATCTGAGAAATGTACAATTCAGCTAGCTTATCAAGTGAGTAATCCGTACGGACTAAAATAAAATGAGCCGACTTTGTCAATCTATCAACAATAACCCATATTGCAACTTTCTTGCTCTGTGTTATCGGTAAACCAGATACAAAATCCATCGTGACTCGATCCCATTTCCACTCAGGTATCATGATCGGTTGAAGCAATCCCGAAGGCACCTGATGCTCAACTTTCACTTGTTGACATATTAAACATTTCGAAACAAAGTCAGAAATATCTCATTTCATACCATGCCACCAGTACTGTTGTTTCAAATCGTTGTACATTTTCGTGCTACCTGGATGAACTGACATCCGACTACTATGAGCTTTGTTTAAAATTATCTGTATAAGCTCTGAATTTCTCGGAACACACAATCGATTCCTAAATCTCAAACAATCATTTGCATCAATTAGAAACTCTGAATCATCTTTTGAATCACATTGAGCCCGTTTAGCGATCAAATCATCATCAACTTTTTTAGCTTCACGGATTTGTTGTACCAGCATCGATTTTGCTTTTAATTCAGCTACTAATGCAGCATCAACGAACATAGACAAATGTACATTCATCGCTCGCAAAGCAAATAGAGATTTTCAACTTAGAGCGTCAGCAACCACATTAGCCTTTCCTGGATGATAATCAATAACAAGCTCATAATCTTTAAGTAATTCAAGCCACCGTCGCTGTCTCAAATTCAGATCCTTCTGTGTCATCAAATATTTAAGGCTTTTATGATCGGAATAAACGTGACATTTTTCTCCGAACAAGTAGTGACGCCAAATTTTTAAAGCGAAAACAATAGAGATTTTCAACTTAGAGCGTCAGCAACCACATTAGCCTTTCCTGGATGATAATCAATAACAAGCTCATAATCTTTAAGTAATTCAAGCCACCGTCGCTGTCTCAAATTCAGATCCTTCTGTGTCATCAAATATTTAAGGCTTTTATGATCGGAATAAACGTGACATTTTTCTCCGAACAAGTAGTGACGCCAAATTTTTAAAGCGAAAACAATAGCAGCTAATTCAAGATCATGAGTCGGATAGTTTTTCTCGTGAGGCTTTAACTGTCTCGAGGCATAAGCAACAACTCTACCCTCTTGCATCAAAACACAGCCTAAACCGTTTAAAGATGCATCACTATATATCACAAATTCTTTACCCGATTCTAGCTGAACTAACACCAGAGCTTCGGTCAAAAGTGTTTTCAATTGATCAAAGCTTTTCTGACATCTTTCCGACCACTCAAATCTAATATCTTTCTGTAACAACTTTGTCAACGGTGTTGCTATCATCGAGAAGCCTTTCACGAACCGTCTATAGTACCCAGCAAGTCCCAAAAAGCTCCGAACTTCTGAAACATTCCTCGAAGGCTTCCAATCAGGTATAGCCGAAACCTTTTTTGGATCAACCCTGATGCCTGGTGCTGATACTACATGCCCCAAAAAGCTGACCTCGCGTAACCAGAATTCATATTTACTGAACTTCGCGTACAACTGCTTATCACGCAAAATCTATAGCACAAGCCTCAAGTGTTCGGCATGCTCGCCCTCGTCGCGAGAATAGATCAGAATGTCATCTATAAAAACAACCACAAACTGATCCAAATACTGTCTAAACAGTCGATTCATCAAATCCATAAAAACTGCAGGAGCATTAGTGAGCCCAAACGATATTACCAAGAACTCGTAATGTCCGTACCTCATCCGAAAAGTAGTCTTAGGCACATCCGAGTCTCTAACTCGCAACTAATAATAACCCGATCGCAACTCTATCTTTGAAAACACTGAAACTCCCTTTAGCTAATCAAATAAATCATCAATTCGCGACAACGGATATTTATTCTTTATAGTCACTTTGTTCAGTTGTCGATAATTGATGCACATTCTCATGGTTCCGTCTTTCTTTTTCACAAATAACACTGGTACACCCCAGGAAGAGAAACTCGGTTGAGCAAAACCTCTATCTGTTAACTCTTGCAACTAATATTTCAATTCTTTTAATTCGGTTGGTGCCATACGATACAGAGCTATCGAAATCGGAGTCGTTCCTGGTACTAATTCTATACCAAACTCTACTTCGCGAACAGGTGGCAACCTAGGTAGTTCCTCGGGAAATACATTCAGATACTCACATACAACTGGCACAGTCTCGAGCTTCTTTTTTGGTACTTTACTATCCAGTACATATGCAAGATAAGCTTCACAACCCTTTTTCACATATTTCTGAGCCAACATCGAAGATATTACTGCCGGTAACCCGTTCAAATCAGTAGACTCAAATCGAATTATCTCATTGTTCAGGCAGCCAAATCAATTGTCTTTCATTTGCAATTTACTACAGCATCATGCACGGTTAACCAATCCATACTGAGAATGATATCAAACTTGTCAAATGGTAGTAGCATCAAATCGGCCGGGAAACAAGATTCTCGAATCATAAGGGGACATTTCTTGCATGCTTTGTCAACTAACACATACTGGCCTAGAGGGTTCGACACCCGAATCACAAATTCACGAGGTAGAGTCTTACTGGACCCTAATGTTTCACACACATAGGAATGAGTCGAACCGGGATTAATCAAAGCAATTACACTAGTATCATAAAGAATAAAAATACTAGTGATAACATTCGGAGACGAAGCTTCCTCTCGAGCCCGGATAGCGTAGGCTCTGGTAGGAGCACGAGCCTCAGATCGAATAGTGGTATCTTTCATCCCTCTTTGACTGCCACTAGCATTACCCACATGTCTAGGTGGCCTACCTCATGCTGCAGTATTACTAGGTCTCCCACTCTAGTCAGCATTCTGCTCAGCTAACCTCGAACACTTTCGGATAAAATGATCCACTGATCCACATTTAAAACAGGAGCAATCAAGCAATCTACAGCTCCTAGAATGCCATTTACCATAATGCTTGCACTCGGATCTATCCTGACGATCATTGCCAACACTAGCAACTGAGGTAGCTCGTGAACTCACAGGAGGTCGATCGCGATCTCGTCTGGAAAAGCCCGTAGTAGTCTTAGATCGACTCGATTCATCTCTAATTTTCTTCGATGAATGTTGGAATGTTTTTCCCGAAGATCTTTTACAAAATTCTCTGGCTCTAGCATCAGCTTTTCTTTTCTCTTTCCCAAGTTCTTCGGCTTTACAAGCTCGCTCAACAAGTACCACGAACTCTTTGATTCCCAGAATGCCTACCAATAATTTGATATCTTCATTTAACCCGTCCTTGAAATGTTTACACATGATAGCTTAGGACGAGATGCACTCACGGGCATATCTGCTGAGCCATAAAAATTCTCGTTCATACTCCGTAACTGTCATTCGGCCATGTTTAAGCCCAAGAAACCCTTTGCGCTTTTGGTAGATAAATCTCTGGCTGATATACTTTTTTATGGAACTCTGTTAGAAAGAATTCCCAGGTAACCCGCTCTCTCGGCATAATTGAAACTAAAGTGTTCCACCAATGATAGGCAGCATCGTGTAACAGAGACACGGCACACTTCAAACACTCGTCGGGTGTGCACAATAATTCATTGAAAAAGCGTATAGTATTATCAAGCCAAAACTCAGCCCGCTCATCATCATCATTAACTGTGGCTCTGAATTCCTCAGCCCCATATTTTCTAATTTTATCAACCGAGGGCTTATTCAACCTCAACGGATCGATCATAAGAGGAACCACAGGTATTAACCTATAATGCCATAAGTTTGAATATAGAATTTTTCAAAGTACCGCAGATTGAAGATAGTGTGGATGACTTCGATATTGATCCTCGAGCTCGTAACTTTCAGCCAAAGTCTATAAAACAGAATAACACAAACACTCAAAGTAAGCAAATTAGCTTAGTAAGTCTTAAGTACGTTAAACATTTAAATTATCATCATAAAATTCAAAACTAACCAAATATAACAATAACCTTATACAATATACCATATGATAACTTGGTTGAATGTCACATAATATCATTAATTCAACTCTACTAGCACATTTCTCATAGAACCCATCGTTGATTATATTAACACATGGATAATCACACCTTTAACCGAATATAAAAGATAAGTAAAATCTCATATATCACCCATAGTTCAACCTTAACTTATTATCATACTAAGCAACCCATTTATTCAGGGTAACTTCAAAATTATCAATTGCACAAGTTAATATTAGTCATCCATAGTCAAATTTATAAACACAATATAAATATAATGGACATTTACCTAAGTGTTGATTAGCAAATGTCACAAACCTCTTTTTTTTTTTACTGTTCATCATTTAACGAATCAAATCCGTATACCAAAGGACCTAGAACAATTCACTGGTATCAAACCTACTAGGCAAGAGCCTGAATTCATCACCGGCACAAGGCCTGCTAGACTAAAAGTCTGATATTCAATCACTGGCATTACGCCTGCTAGGCACGAAGCCCTATTTCAAATCACCAGCTTAAAGCTTGCTAGGCCTAAGGCCCGAATAATACGGTATAGAAATCAATTCACACCATTTCAAATATAGAATCATATACTTTCCTTTCCATGTAACACAAACACATCATTAAGATCTTTGTATCATTTGAATACAATTACATATCATCTACCCCATTCTCATTTCTTAACTTACCATTCGGTAATATAAACACAACAACCATCATATTTCCATTTCATGCTTACCATTCGGCAATATAAACATATCAACTACTTATTTTCCATTTCATATATACCATTCGGCAATATAAACATATCAACTACTTTATTTCCATTTCATATATACCATTCGGCAATATACATATATATATATATATATATACAAAATAAAAGATGTTTAATTTTCATGATATATCATGACATATTCACAAGTAACCTCTGTTTAAATACTTAAAACTTACCTCAGATATCGTCGAACTTTACGAATCGTCTATTCGACTAATTTTGTTTTCCCCCTATCCGAAATCGGCTCCCTTTGTTCTTGAGCTAAATAAAATAGATTAAACTTATTTAATAAATCAATTTACTTAGTTCAAATCTCATAGCACAAGATTTTGAAATTTATAAAATAACCCCTTATCAAAATTAATCTTACAAATTACTCCAATATCACAAACTATGCACAATTCATTTTTTTTGTATTAATACACTAAAGCCGAATACCTCATTAAGCAACAAAATGCTTATCATTTGCTATACTCATACATATATCTCTCAAACCTTTCATTTATCAATTTAACTCCATTAATTCAAAGCTCACCTTAATTTATACGACAAACACAAATTTACTAAACTTCTTATGTAACACCCCAAACCCGGCCCAAACGTTACGGCCAAGTCTGGTGTGTCACATTGAATTGTTTTTCGAAAACCATGCTTTCATTGAAAACCCTTGAAGTTTTAAAAACTCTTACCGTTAAACTTAGCTTGTCTTTTTCCAAAACGTGATTTATTGAAATAATCCTCCCTTTGCAAACATCGTTAAAACCTTTGTAAAAGTTTTATGAAAGCTTATAAACCCTTGTAGTTTGCAAAAACATGTTAATTTTGAAAACGGTTTAAGTATAAAATAAATTTGACCTTTTTCGTTAAGACTTAAGGTGAATGGAAGCTGGGCACCAAGTAGGATTCCAGAAAAGAGGAGGTGAGTCGAATAGACTGCTTAAGTACCAAGCTCTTCTTGGATCCACTCCTAGACATGCACACTACCATTGCCACACTTTAACTATTTGAAATATTTATCTACAAGATCATTTAAAATTGCGGAAGCTTTGCTTGGTTATCGTGTTATTTTGAAAACAAGTAACTTTTATAAAAACCGCGTCTTAAAATCATTTATTTTCAACTCGATTTAAATAATATCCTACGTAAGCTAAAACCAATTTAAATAAGTAAAGAATAAAAACCCAAAATAAAAGCAATTAAAGAGGCCCTTTTTACAACCCAAAACCAGGAATAAATAATTAAATCTAAATTCAAATAGGTAACTTAATTAGAAATCCAATAGTCCAGTCCATGTGGCCACTCTGAATCCCTCCCAGCTCTAAGTCCACCAATCTAAGGCTCACCTGCAAGGATGGAAGGAAAAAGGGGTGAGTTTGGAAAACTCAGTGTGTACAGAAGCCCATCCAAAGCCCAAGTCAACTCAAGCCCATTGGGCCTAAGCCCTAACCCATCATAGTCAAATACTGGGCCGAAACCCTATTCAGATATCAGTAAACTGGGCCTTACCCTTTTCAGATAACAGTACGGCCCATAGGCCCATTACAGATACAGATCAGATATGATATGCAAACAGAAAACCCAACCCAAATCCATCCATAACACCCCCATACCAGCCTTACACCACGTGGGGAGACTACTCGACCCACCCAACCGCTACACACCACAGATATTTACAGCGAGGCTGCCAGATAAAATTTGCAGCGAGGCTGCCAGATATTGTGCGAGGTCACCAGATACAGATATTGTGGCGAGGCCACTAGAACAGATGTATATACGTGGCAATGCCACCAAATTGCAGCGAGGCTGCCAGAACGGATATATATATATGTGGCAAGGCCACCAGATTGCAGCGAGGCTGCCAGAACAGATATATATATATGTGGCGAGGCCACCAGATTGCAGCGAGGCTGCCAGAACGCTTCCTCCATCATAAACCCAAACCCCATGCAACAGATATCATGATATGGCATATAACATACAGAATCTCATGCATCAGATATACACATGTATTAGGTGAGAAAAGTTCTTGTTAAAACTACTTTAAGTTGTCATTATTCAAGATTGTTTAAATTTTATAAACGTTATTTTGAAAACGTTATTAAGGTTTTGAAAACCCGCGCAGCCTGCATCTAGCAGTTTCGATAAAGTACGAACCAAACCCTTTAGAAAGTTAAAACCCAAAAAGAAAATTTAATAGCGGCCTTATTACACATTAAAACCCAAAAATTAACATAAAATTTAAAATACTAAAACATAAATGAAAACCAGTTTTATTGCAGTCGCTGTGGCCACTCCGAACCTCTCGCAGCTCCAAGCCCACTATGGTTGAGGGTTACCTGCAGAGATTAATTAAAAAGGGGTGAGTTTGACAACTCAGTGTGCAACATTATCTCAACCATAGGCCAAAACAGATCAAGCCTCAGAAACAGATTTAGTTGGGCCTTGGCCCATTACAGGAATCAGGTTAAGCCCAAAAGCTCATAACAGAAACACATCAGATATAAACATTATGCAAACAGAAACCCAACCCAGATCCATACTTAACACCCCCGTACCAGCCTTACACCATGTGGGGAGACTACTCGACCCACCCAACCGCTACACACCACAGATATTTGCAGCGAGGCTGCCAGATATAATTTGCAGTGAGACTGCCAGATAACATTTGCAGCGAGGCTGCCAGATATATTTGCAGCGAGGCTGCCAGATATTGTGACGAGGTCACCAGATATACATATTGTGGCGAGGCCACCAGATTGCAGCGAGGTTGCCAGAACGCTTCCTCCATCATAAACCCATACCCCATGCAACAGATAATCATACTAGCATGCAATATATAGCATCTCATGCATCAGATATATTCATATTAATAATTCACTCATGCAGATACATAACATCATACATTTCATACAGAATTGACCCTAGGGGTATAATAGTCTTTTTACACGTAGGGGTATTTTGGTAATTTTCCATATTCAAGGGTATTTTAGTCCTTTTTCATATTCTCAGCGACTTTATGCAAGTCTGATAAATTAACAGTCCCTAAATAACCACGGAAGTCCACTTAAGCCAAATTTCCAATTTTGCCCTTTTTAGCCTAAATCCCCTAATGGGCCTTACTATGTCCAATATCGTCGATAAGTCCGTTAAGCCCAATTTTAGGTTCCAGTTTACCACCTTAACCAAGTTTTTATTATTCAAGTTACCAGAAAGTCTTTTATGAACATATTCAAATTTGGGCTCGGAAGCCCATTGGGTCCGCTTTGGCCCATTGAAGCCTAACTTACCAAAACGCTCGAAATTGCACCTTCTGCAATTTCGCCATCGCCAATTCCCAATGTGACCACAACAGAGTATTCGGTTACTCTTATTTCCTTCCAAGACTGATTTTTCGGTCACTTTTGATCGGTCACTTAGCACAGTTTCGATTGTTTCGGCTTTTAGCCTTCCTAGTCTATGATGGAGATATGTTACACACCTGTTACTGATGAAACGTTGACGAGATCCACGTACGAAGAACCTACAATCGAACGCTAACTATTAGCCTAATAATCGATAATCAAAGAGTTATAAACCCCTTACCAAAATCGGCCTACATGGCCTAAGCATCGAAGTCTTACCCCTTTTTGTTGATTAGAGACTAAATCTCGATGTTAGTCTCTAAAACTCCTCGCTTGATCACCTCTCCTTGCTATACCATGCGCAAAAGAAACAACCCATGAATTAGAATCTTACACGAAATGCCGACATGCCCTCTATAGGTTTCGGTCTCCCTTTAAGATATTTAATAGACAAAGATACGTAGTGATTAGATCACTTACCAATACCACCACTTGCAGAGTATCGCTTCCACGCTTTTACTATCTCTGGTCTAATCTAAATCTACCACAGATCTAACACTAGCATCACAAGAATATCTCTAGAGGTATTCGGCTTTAGAAGGGTTAGAAAGAGGTGCTTTCAGCTTTTGAGGAAGTGATATGGGGCTCTAGCTGTTTTAATCAACAAAGCAAATGGGGTAAATCGGCAACTAGAAGAGATAGAAGAATAGGGTTCAGCTTGCTAAAGAATCAAGAAGAAGAAGAAGAAGATTTTGATCAATCGGTAACAAAGGAAGTGTGGTTTCGATCATAGAAGGTATTCGGCCATGGGGATTTTGATCAAATGAGCACTCGGTTTAGGGCTTGAAGAAAAGAAATAGGAGAAAGCTTATTCGTTTCGACCAAAAAGGAGGTAACAAGATAGGTTTCGGTTTTGAGAAAGCAAGACGAGAAGAAGATGAGAGTAGAAGAGAGAACAAGGGAGGTGTTTAGTCGAATGAAGATTCGGCTCAAGAGTGGGTTAAGGGTTCGGCTATTAGGTTGATGAGAAGAACAAAATGGCAAAAGAAAGGTACCTAATACACTATGCAAAATTGACAGAAAAAGGGAAGCTTTTCTTACTTAAGAAAAATCGGCACCAAAATCATACAAACTAAAGAAGAATTCGGCACCCTCAACACCTATTTGCCGAAATGTTCACACTCTATCCCCCCTAGCCGAATTGCACTAGCAAAGTCCCACAATCGGCTACCTCCTTTCAAAATTCGAAATTCCTAGATTTGCTCCTCAACCTCCTCCACGATTTGCTCCCCTTGACCGATTCAAATCCCTTCCAAGTAGAGTTCAATTCGGCTTCAAACTCTTACCTGCTCAAGCTCAAAAATAAAACACTACCTTGCAACCTCTGGCGCTTGAACCCTTGACCTCTAAGCTCACTTAGGCGCCACCTTTTAAGGAGCCTAGTGGTGTCTCCCTTGCCACTTTACCACTGGTTCAATTGTGCTACATTTCGCACACAATTTCTTAAGACCCTTATTTTCACTGATCCCCTATCTCCCAAGTCAAAAATACAAAATTTTGCCGAGCTTCCAACCAACTCATGGGCCTTCCATAGGCCCATTAACACATCCCAAACATGCATTACACACCTAATTACTAGCATTTACACATTTTATCAGATAAAAATAAATCTAAGAAAAACCCAAAAATTAGGGCGTTACAACTCTACCCTCCTTAAAGAAATTTCGTCCTCGAAATTTACCTTATCCAAACAAATGGGGATATTGCTGACGCATTGCCTCCTCTGGTTCCCAAGTAGCTTCTTCTCTGCCATGATTACGCCATAGTACCTTCACCAATGGGACTGATTTTCTTCTTAAAACCTTCACGTCTCGATCCAGAATCTGCACAGGCTCTTCCTCGAAAGTTAGGTCAGGCTGAACTTCCACTTCTGCAACTGGTAGAATATGGGCAGGGTCAGAACGATATCGTCTCAGCATGGATACGTGAAACACATCATGAATTCTATTTAACTCTGGCGGTAATTCTAACTGATACGCCACCGGGCCCACTCGCTTAAGAACCCGATAAGGCCCAATAAACCTCGGACTCAGCTTGCCTTTCTTACCAAATCTCAATATCTTCTTCCAAGGCGAAACTTTCAGAAAAACCATATCACCTACTGAATACTCAATTTCTTTACGCTTCAAATCTGCATAAGACTTTTGTCGATCAGATGCCTCTTTCAAACGGTCCCTTATCACCTTGACCTTCTCTTCAGTCTCTGCTACCAATTCAGGTCCAAGAACTTGCCGCTCGCCCAATTCAGTCCAACAACTAGGTGAACGACACTTACAACTCGGCTGTGGAATGGGTCTAAAAACAGAAGTTTTTAGAGGGTAAAACAAAGATTTCCGAAAGTCGCTTTAAGAATTTGTTGTCGAAATTGTTTATAAGATTTTCTTTCTGCAAATAAATAATTTTAAAAAAAAATTTTGGGAAATTTTAAGTTTAAGTCCAAAGAAGGGTATTTTTGAAAAAATTAGATTTTTGGAAAATTCTGTTTAAAAGAGAATTGTTTCAAACTTGTTTTCTCTAAAATTAACATGTTTTGAGAAGTTGATTTTAAAAGGCTTGAATCTTTCTGAGTTTTTCTAGAATCTGATAAATTGAGATGTGGCACACTGAATCCCTGGCACCAAGTCTGTAAGTATTTTTGCTTTATATTCTGTAATGTACTGAACTGTACTGTAAATAGACTTGAAACTTTTCTATGATACTTAGATAGAGTAATACTGAAAAATTGTAGAGACAGAAACTGTAGAGAAACTAAAAGATTGAGACTGTAGCTAGGATATGATCTTGAATAAAATAAAAGCTTTAAAATACTATCTCTGCATAAGACATAAGAATAATAAAATTTTGAGAACTCTGTAGGTATTTGATATGTGTACTGGTAATGTAGAGTATTGATATGGATTTTGAGGGTAAGCAAAGTCTGCCAACTTCGGGTAGCGTTAACTCAGAGATTAGTACTAAGGCACTGGTCGAGCTAGTAAGGAAAGTGGTAGAAGAAGTTTTGGATACAAAAAATTAAGGAAATTAGGGAAATGCTTCAAGCAGGGTGCTTGGAGTGTAAGAAGAGGAAGGATCCTAGTTCGCAAAGGACAGAGTCTCGTTCAGTGAAACATGCTAGGGCACGACTAAGATCTCCGGTTTGCAACAACTGCAACAGACGTCATCTGGGTGAATGCGATAGGGAGAAAAAAAGCGTGCTTTTTTTTTGTGGGTTCCTCGAACATCGAGCTCTTGATTGCAAAGCTTATTCTAGTTAGGAATGTGTGATGTTTGGTTACGAATTGTGTGCGCTAGTATTAATGTTTATTAGATGTTCTGGGTCGTACTAAAATTATTTGGATCAGAGTGCGCAGCAGAAGCATAGTGGTTGGACTTGAGTAATACGGTTAGTTAATAGTTTAAAATTTCGAGGACAAAATTTCTTTAAGGAGGGTAGAGTTGTAACACCCTGAATTTGGGCCTAGAAGTATTGGGCCTTGGGCCTGGGTACGGGTGTGAGATAGTTCGAAATAAAATTATTGATGTGTTGAATTTTGTTATGGAAGGTTATTATTAATGGGTTAATGTGGTATTTTAGTGAACTGCGAAGGATTCATAGTGTGGGGAAAAGTCTTGGGCTAATTTCTGGGATTCCGGGATTTTTGTGATATTTGGTGTAATGTTGAAATTTTGATATATGGATGTGTAATTCGTGTTTGGAGTGTGTTATTGGGCCTATGGAAGGCCCAAGTGTTGGTTAAAAACCCGGGGAATTCTTGGAGTTTTGGACTTAAGGAATAGAGGACTTGGAAAAGAGGAGTTGTAAGGAATTATGTGTGTAATAAGACACAAAAAAAGAATGTGGTGTAGTGGCAAAGTAGCGTCACTTAGGGGACAAGGAAGCAAAGGGTCCAAGGTTCAAGTCTTGGCTCTTGCAATTTATTTTGGTTTTTCTTTTTAAATAAATCTGGAAGCAAGTAGGTGAGCTTTAAAGTTAAATGTGTTGGACTTATGACACAAAGGAGCTTGTGTCCGAGTGGTGATGGCATGACAGGGTTACTGAGAGGACTTTGGTTCGAATCCCGTTGCACGCAAAGGTTGATTATTTTGCTAATGCTTTAATTTTGGGGGGATTGATGGAGAATCCCACATCGGAAAGCTAACATGAGAGCAGGTGAGGAGTTAGCTTTAAATAGAGCAAACCAGGAGGAGAGTAGGCACAGCCTTCTTGGCTGATCCCTTTCGCTTTATGGCGTGCCCGTTTGGGTTGGGCATCGGCTAAGAGTGTTTGGAGCGCGGATTAACTTCAGTCTCCTATCAGGTGTGTATTTCTCACTACTCTAGCGGTAGGACGGCTACTTCGGGCCGCGATGGGCCGAAAGGGGCCATGTGGGCCCAATGGGCCGACAGGCCCAATTGGATAAGTTGTTTGATTCTGTAGTAGATATTGGACTAGACTAGGTGAATCGCATATCTGTAGCTAATTTTGGGCTAAAAGGGCCACACGAGCGTGTGGGCCTATTTGGGCCGAGAATGGGCCCTAGGCCCATTCGCATTGTTATCTCTGTTTAGAATACTTTAGTTTACCAAATTACTGAAATACCCTCGACTTGTAAAATTACCAAAGTACCTCCGATTTACAAAATTATTGTTTTACCCTTGATTTGTAAAATTACAGAAATACCCCCGATTTGTGAAATTACAGAAATACCCTCGATTTGTAAAAGTACCGTTTTACCCCTAATTTGTAAAATTGCCATTTTACCCCTGATCTGTAAATTTACTATTTTACCCCTGATCTGTAAAATTACTGTTTTACCCCTGATCTGTAAAATTACTATTTTACCCTTGATTTGTGAAATTACTGAAATATCCCTGTAGGGTAGAATTACCGAGACACCCTTGTGGGGTAAAATTACCATTTTGCCCCTAGGTGTTAAATGACTGTTTTGCCCTTCGTGGGTAAATGACTAACTTGTGTGATGATTGGGCTAGTTTGACCGAGGATATAAGTTGGTGATATGAATGACTTGACTGTGATCTATTCTTATTTTTGGGATTTGGAAAAGTTGGAATCCCTATGTGTTTAGGGAGGCTGTCGAAATAGTGCCTAAGGCTTTAAGGGGCTGTTACCAATTATTTTACTCTGTGCTTGTAAGGGTTAAAAGCTGCTAACTAAGGGCTTGGATCAGTGGAGCGTTCGAATCCAGATTTGGATATCAACTTCAGCAAAGGTAAGGATTTAGGGCCTTGTTCATGGATGCCCGAATATGGTAAGAGTATGTTAAATTTAGTTATCATTGATTCATGGTCTAATGTTTTAGTAATCGAATATAAGATTGAGTTGGAGCAGATATCATCATCGTTCGTCGTAATCAGGTGTGTATCGAACCCTTCTTTAGTCTAATTCGGAAAAGGCCAAGTAACCGAAAAGTTGGTATTATGTGGGCTTGTGAGTGTGCGAATGCTCACAAGATGATTGGAAATCCTGAGATCTGTAACCGTAAGTGGTAAGTTAGTTGAGTGTGCAATTTCGCGCACCTCGGTAAGTTGGGTCTCGATGGGCCGAACATGGGCTCACGGGCTTTCGGGCCCATATAGGTAAAAATAGGAAATAAATGTGTTCTGTTAGACTGTAGTATCAGAACTGCTAAAACTGGTAGCTAGATAGGAAATTTGGGCTGAATGGCCTTAATTTTACTAAATAGACACTGTAGGGCCCATTAGGAGTTTTAGGGCCTAGTGACTGAAATTGTTTAAATCTGTTAAATTGACTGCTAAGATGGAACTAAAGCTTATATGTGACTGTAACATGCATAAAACTCGTAATATTGGAACAAGTACTAAAATACCCCTAAGTATGGAAAATTACTATTTTACCCCTAGGTGCAAAATGGTAATTTTACCCCACAAGGGTGTCTCGGTAATTCTACCCTACAGGGATATTTCAGTAATTTCACAAATCAAGGGTAAAATAGTAATTTTACAGATCAGGGGTAAAATAGTAATTTTACAGATCAGGGGTAAAATAGTAATTTTACAGATCAGGGGTAAAATGGAAATTTTACAAATTAGGGGTAAAACGGTACTTTTACAAATCGAGGGTATTTCTGTAATTTCACAAATCGGGGGTATTTCTGTAATTTTACAAATCGATGGTAATTCGATAATTTTACAAATTGGGGGTATTTCTGTAATTTTACAAATCAAGGGTAAAACAGTAATTTTGTAAATCGGAGGTACTTTGGTAATTTTACAAGTCGAGTGTATTTCAGTAATTTGGTAAACTAAAGTATTCTAAACAGAGATAACAATGCGAATGGGCCTAGGGCCCATTCTCGGCCCAAATAGGCCCACACGCTCGTGTGGCCCTTTTAGCCCAAAATTAGCTATAGATATGCGATTCACCTAGTCTAGTCCAATATCTACTACAGAATCAAACAACTTATCCAATTGGGCCTTTCGGCCCATTGGGCCCACATGGCCCCTTTCGGCCCATCGCGGCCCGAAGTAGCCGTCCTACCGCTAGAGTAGTGAGAAATACACACCTGATAGGAGACTGAAGTTAATCCGCGCTCCAAACACTCTTAGCCGATGCCCAACCCAAACGGGCACGCCATAAAGCGAAAGGGATCAGCCAAGAAGGCTGTGCCTACTCTCCTCCTGGTTTGCTCTATTTAAAGCTAACTCCTCACCTGCTCTCATGTTAGCTTTCCGATGTGGGATTCTCCATCAATCCCCCCAAAATTAAAGCATTAGCAAAATAATCAACCTTTGCGTGCAACGGGATTCGAACCAAAGTCCTCTCAGTAACCCTGTCATGCCATCACCACTCGGACACAAGCTCCTTTGTGTCATAAGTCCAACACATTTAACTTTAAAGCTCACCTACTTGCTTCCAGATTTATTTAAAAAAGAAAAACCAAAATAAATTGCAAGAGCCAAGACTTGAACCTTGGACCCTTTGCTTCCTTGTCCCCTAAGTGGCGCTACTTTGCCACTACACCACATTCATTTTTTGTGTCTTATTACACACATAATTCCTTACAACTCCTCTTTTCCAAGTCCTCTATTCCTTAAGTCCAAAACTCCAAGAATTCCCCGGGTTTTTAACCAACACTTGGGCCTTCCATAGGCCCAATAACACACTCCAAACACGAATTACACATCCATATATCAAAATTTCAACATTACACCAAATATCACAAAAATCCCGGAATCCCAGAAATTAGCCCAAGACTTTTCCCCACACTATGAATCCTTCGCAGTTCACTAAAATACCACATTAACCCATTAATAATAACCTTCCATAACAAAATTCAACACATCAATAATTTTATTTCGAACTATCTCACACCCGTACCCAGGCCCAAGGCCCAATACTTCTAGGCCCAAATTCAGGGTGTTACATCTTACTCATAGCCGAATGCAACATTCTCCAAAATTAACAAATTCAAACTATGGGCTAGATGAATCACTTATCAAAGATCTTAGAAATGCAAAATCTAACCAAAATTTAACATGAAACATACCAAAGCTTAGCAAGAAGAAGAAGGCTAGATATAAAAGAGCTTATCACTTTCCTTTCTTTGATGTTTCGGCAAAAACAAGAACAATAAAAGCCTTATTTTCATGTTTGTTTTATTTAATAAACATTAATATTCCATTTCCACATTTAGCCTTTTTAATTTCATTCCATTCCCACTAAGTAATGGTCGAATATGTCCATGCAAAATATCCTTGGCCTAATTGCATCTTAAACCCTCCAAGACAAAAGAACAACTACAATTCGGCACTCACACATAAGCCATCTAATTTTTCTTTTATGCAAACGAGACCTTATTCAATAGTTCAACATCCAAACAACAAAGTTAAGTTACGAAAATTTCACACATACAAATTCACATAAATTAAACACATAAAATAATATTAAAACATTTTTCAGACTCAGATTTGTGGTCCCAAAACCATCGTTCTGATTAGGGTCTAAAACGGGCTGTGACAACTTACCTTGAGACTTGAACCTTGGCCTTTGCACAGCTTCCACACGCCACTTTCTTAGGCTCTAAGTGGCGCCACAATGCCAATTTACCAAGGGCTCACTTGTGTCTTAAATTACTTACTTTTTTCTTAAAAGCCCACCTACTCGAGTCCCCTTCTCTTTAAGTCTTCAATAATTCTACCGGTTTTTAATTTAGGCTTGGGCCTTCTAAAGGCCCACCAACACACTTAAAACATAAATTTCATAACCAAACAACAAAATTTCATGTCCACACCTAAATTGCAGAAATCCCAAAAATTAGGGCGTTACAACTCTACCCCCTTAAAGAAATTTCAACCTCGAAATTTACCTGATCCAAATAGGTGAGGGTATTGTTGACGCATCGCCTCTTCTGGCTCCCAACTAGCCTCTTCTCTACCATGATTGTGCCAAAGCACCTTTACCAAAGGAACTGACTTCTTCCTCAACATTTTGACCTCTCGATCCAGTATTTGCACAGGCTCTTTTTTAAAAGTTAAATCAGTCTTCATCTCAATTTCCTACACTGGAAAGATATGCGAAGGATCTGATCGATATTGTCTTAGCATGAACACATGGAAAACGTCAATTTGGTCCAGCTCCGGCGGTAACTCCAGCTGATAAGCTACTGGCCCTACCCGTTTAAGAACTCGATAAGGTCCTATGAACCGCAGACTCAACTTGCCCTTCTTACCAAACCTTCATATATTCTTCCAAGGTGAGACCTACAAGAAAACCATATCTCCTACTGAATACTCAATTTCCTTAAGCTTTAAATCAGCATAAGATTTCTGTCTGTCGGATGTTCCTTTAACCGATCTCTGATCAACTTAACCTTATTCTCAGTATCTGCCACCAACTCTGGCCCAAGAACCTGTCGTTCTCCCAACTCTGTCCAACACGTAGGCGTACGATACCTTTGCTCATACAGTGCCTCATACAGAGCCATTCATATACTTGCTTGATAGCTGTTATTATAAGCAAATTCCGCCAATGGCAAGTAATCCTCCCAACTACCTCGAAAGTCAATAACACAACCCCTCAACATGTCCTCTAGAACCTGAATAACCCTTTCCGACTGTCCATCTATTTGGGGGTGAAAAGTAGTGCTGAAATCCAATCGCGTACCCAACACCTCATGCAACTTCTGCCAGAATCGAAATGTAAACCTAGGATCCCGGTCAAAAATAATCGAAACCTGCACTCCATGCAGTCGTACTATCTCTGCCCCACACAACTTAGCCAATTTCTATAGTGAGTAATCAGTTCAGACACGTATAAAATGAGCAAATTTCGTTAACCTATCCACAACTACCCATACAGAGTCTTTCTTGGAGGGTGTCAAAGGTAGCCCACTCACAAAATCCATGGTTACCCTCTCCCACTTCTAAAGTGGAATCTTCACTGGCTGCAGCAGTCCAGAAGGCAGTTGATGCTCAGCCTTTACTTGCTGGCATGTCAGGCATTTCCCCGCGAATTTGGTTACTTCTCGCTTAAGTCCAAGCCACTAGTACAACTCTCGCAAGTCTCGATACAGCTTATTCCCTTCAGGATGCATGGCACAAGGTCCACCATGAGCCTCTTTCAGAATTGACTACCTCAAGTCAAAGTCCCTCGGAATACAAACTCTTCCTCGAAAGCACAGAACTCCATCACTATTCAGTCTAAAATTAGAATTCTCATCATTCTCCACTTGCTGAAACCGAGGAATTAATGACTCATCCTCTGACTGTTTCTCCTTAATCTATTCAATCCAAGTTGGTCTCACTTGTAACTCCGCTAACAAGCTCCCATCGTCATATAGACTCAGACGAGCAAACATTGCTCTCAACTCAGTTACAACCCTTCGACTCAGTGCATCAGCCACCACCTCAATGGAACAGTCGTAATCCTTAAGCAACTCTATCTATCTTCGTTGCCTAAGATTTAACTCCTTTTGAGTCAACAAATACTTGAGACTCTTATGGTCCGTGTATATAATAGACTTTTCTCCATACAAATAGTGTCTCCAAATCTTTAATGCAAAGATTACCGCTGCCAACTCCAGATCATGCGTTGGGTAGTTCGCTTCGTGAGGCTTAAGTTGTCGTGAAGCATAAGCAACCACCTTACCCTCTTGTATTAGTACACAACCTAAACCCACATACGACGCATCACTATACACAGTGAAATCCTTCCCAAACTCTGGCTGAATCAATACTAGTGCCTCAGTCAACACCTTCTTCAACTTATCAAAAGCTTCTTGCTATTTTTCAGTCCATACAAATGATACTCCTTTCCTCAACAGTTTCGTTAACAGTGCAGCAATCAAAGAAAATCCTTCTACAAACCTTCTGTAGTACCCTGCTAAATCCAGAAAACTCTAAATTTCTGATACCGACCTCGGCGGCTTCCAATCCAGAACCGCCTCAATTTTTCGAGGATCCACCCTAATCCCCTCAGCAGAGACAACATGACCCAAAAATGTCACTTCTCACAACCAAAATTCACACTTACTGAATTTTGCATAGAGTTGCTTCTCTCTCAACACTTGCAAAACAACACGGAGATGCTCATCATGCTTCTCCTTAGTTTATGAATACACCAGAATACCATCGATAAAGACGACTACAAATCGATCCAAGTAAGGTTGGAATACCCGATTCATCAAATCCATAAAAGCCGCAGGTGCATCTGTCAGTCCAAATGGCATAACCAGAAACTTGTAATGACCATACCGAGTTCTGAATGTTGTCTTATGAATATCCACCTCCTTGACCCTTAACAGATGGTATCCAGGTTGAAGATTAATCTTGGAAAATACCGAAGCTCCTCTAAGCTGGTCGAACAGATTGTCGATCCTTGGCAGAGGGTACTTGTTCTTTATCGTCAGTTTATTCAACTGGCGTTAATCGATACACATATGCATCGTCCCATCCTTCATTTTCACGAACAGTACTGGTGCTCCCTATAGGGACACACTCGGCCTAATAAAACCTCTATCCAACAACTCTTGGATTTGTGCTTTCAGTTCCACTAACTCCTTTGGTGCCATCCTATAGGGTGCGATAGACACTGGAGCTGTTCCAGGCAGCAAGTTGATTCCAAATTCGACTTCACGATTCGGAGGCAATCTAGGAAACTCCTCAAGAAAAGCATCTTGGAACTCCTTAACAATTTAACCTTCTCCACAGTTAAACCGCCGGTCTCCGTCTGACTCACAAATGCCAAATACGCCTCGTAACCTTTGTGAATTAACTTCTTAGCCCTCAAAGCCGAGACCACATTGGACAAGTAGTCCCTTCGCTCCCCTATAACCATCACCTCCTCATCCTCTATAGTCCTTAACACCATCTGCTTAGCCGCACAATCCAGAGTCACTCTATGCTTAGTCAGCCAGCCCATCCCCAAGATAAGATCGAATTCTCCGAACGGTAGCTCCATCAAATCTCCAAAGAAAATCCTACTTTGAGTCTCTAAAGGCACCTCCCTAAAGAGTTTGTCTACCCTAACTGAGTGACCCATTGGATTTATCATAGTTACCCCGCTTACAGTTTCCCCAGAGTGCACACCCAACGACCCAGATATATCACATGCAACATATGAATGGGTAGAACCAACGTCTATCAAAGCAGTGTATGGCATGCTAGAGATAAAAAACGTACCAGTTATAATGTCAGGTGCATCACCCTCCTCTCGGCGACGAGCAACATACACCAGTGCTGGCTGACAAGCCTCTGCATTTCCAGCACCCCTGCCAGGTGCTCTACGTCCACGACTATTTCCGTTGCCGCCCCTACCTTGACCATGACCTCTCGGCGATTGTGGTCCACCTCGCACTGGTTGAGCAACCCTCTATTTAGCAACTTGAGTCTGAGCTGGCCTTTGTAGACAATCCTTAACTCTATGCTCCTTGGACCCGCATCGAAAGCAAGCCCCAGTATGCTTCCAGCATTCTCCCAGATGTACTCTACCGCAATCCCCACAAGCCTACGGTCTAACTGTATTCACCGGAACTGCTCAGACCAGCTCCTCCACTCTAGCTCGTTTAGTATTCCTGTTTACAGCACCAGAGGGTCCAGAGTCCCTCCTAAATCGATTTCAGTCCTTCTCCTGATTCTTTCGTTCAGTTCATTTCACACAGCAAAGTCACGCTCCCTCTGCGGAGCTATCAAAACCCTAAGCTCATCCTTGAGGCCATCCTCAAAACGAACTCTACGCTCGTACTCAGTAGCAACTATTTCGCTGGCATACCGGTACAATCTTAGAAACTCCGCCTCATATTCAGCAACAGACTTGTTACCCTAGGTCAGGTTCAGAAATTCTTTCCTACGAGTATCCACACAGCTTGCTCTGACGTACTTTCCCTTGAAAGTCATCTTAAACAGTTCCCAGGTTACCCGCTCAGCTGGGGTGCTATCCTTCACAGTGATCCACCACTGATACGCCTCGTCTCGGAATAAAGACATCGCTCCTTTCAGCTTTTGCTCCAACGAGCAATCTAGATCATCCATGATCCGTTCTGTGGCCTCCAGCCAATACTCAGCCACATTTGGGGCTACTCCAGATATGCCCCTGAAAACCTCCGCCCCGTTAGCCTGGAGTCGCTCCGATATGGATCCCCTATTCATAGTCCCAGTATTAGCTCCAGCAACCCTCTCTAGAACCCTTAACATTGCCTAGGATAAGGCATCATCCCCTGCAGCCCAATCATACGGCCCATTCTCAGCTACCGGCGGCGATCGTGCCTCCTCAGCTACCGGCGACGGTCGTGCCTCCTCAGCTGGCATGTGTTCCGAAGATGAAGACCCAGCTTGTACACTACATTGGCCACGTTCACGGCTTCGTCCACGAACTGCCTTTGTACTCATATCGACTTATCTAATTATGAATTTTATAACATTAGTTTAATATTTCAGTGTTTATTACAAATGTTTTATGCACAAATAGAGTTTCAGAGTTTGTTTTCGCAAAATCATAGCCTAGCTACAGTCTCAGTCTTCTAAGGTTTAGTTTCCCTACTGTCTCAGTGTATATAGTTTCAGTATTACCCTAGCTTCAGTTTCATAGTAGGGTTTCGGTTCTATCTACAGTAACACCTCAGTACAGTGCAGTATAAGAAAGGGAAAAAAATATTTACAGACTTGGTGCCGGGGATTCAGTATGCCACTCTTCAGAAACCAGATTTTAGAAAGCCTACTTAAAACTTAAACTTTTAAAGTAAAGTCTTAAGGAAGTATGTTTAAAAGAAAATAAGTTGAAAAGGGTTTTCCTAAAAATTTTCCACAACCGATTTCAAAATACCCGTCTTGGGCCTTGATTTTAAAATTTCACAAAAACTTCTTGGACCCGATCAGCAGCCGAGTTGTTGCAACCAGGCTCTGATACCACTAAATGTAACACCCCAAACCCGGCCCAGACGTTACGGCTAAGTTTGGTGTGTCACATCAACAACGGGTTAATCATGTTCCTCAGTCCTTACGATTAGGGTGAGTTTTGCAAAACCATTATTATAGTTTGGGAAGAAAATCCAGGTTTAGTTTGTGAACATCCTATCCACTACCAGGTTAAAATTTATTTTGTTACAAGATCTTGTTCGTCTATTCGTTATCCATTTAATACGTGTGTTTTGTTTTGAAAACGTTGTTTAATTTTAATCAAAAACCTGTGCAGCCTTAATCTACCCATTTAAATCAAATTATAAATAAGAAATAAAAACCAAATTAAAAATACTTAAGAGCGGCCTTATTACAATTAAAAACCGAAATGAAAATAATTTTAATAAATACGAAAATAAATAACTCAATTAAAAAACCACCATGTGCAGTCCTCGTGGCCACTTTGAATCCCTCTAGCTCCAAGTCCACTAGCTTAGGGCTCACCTACATAGATGAAAGGAAGGGGTGAGTTAGGAAACTCAGTATATAAAAAAAGCCCAACCAAATCCCAAATCAGCTCAAGCGTACTGGGCCTAAGCCCTATCCAGTTTCAGTAATAGCTGGCCTGAAGCCTTATTCAGATTCAGTTTAACTGGGCCTTAGCCCTATTCAGTGATCAGTGAGGCCCATCGGCCCATTACAGTAACATATCAGAAATAATGCATGTATGCAAAGCCCAGCCCAAGTCCAGCCCTCCACACCACCCGTACCAGCCCTGCACACTATGTGGGGAATAACTCAACCCACCCAGCCCTACATACCACAGTTGCAGCATAGCTGCTTAATCAGATAACGTGCCCAAGCCACTAATAGTAAAACGAGGCAAAGCCCCTTTCAGTAAATGTGGCAATGCCACTTAGCACTTCCTCCATCATAACCCAGTCCCATGCAATAGTATAACATGTCATGGCATATAGTAAACAGATAAAATATAGCATGCATTTCAGTCAAAATTAACCCTAGGTGTATAATGGTCACTTTGCACCTAGAGGTAAGACAGTAATTTTCCACCCATAAAGGGTATTTCAGTAATTCTGCTAGTTTTTAGGGTTTTATGCACATTTCAGTTATTAATAGTCTAGTTAACATTTAGGAAGCTTTTCTAACCCATTTTAGCAACTTAGAGTTGTTGGGCCCTAGAACCCCTAATGGGTCCTACAGAGTCTACCAACTATTTCAGCCCTCTAAGCCCAAATCTTCAGCCCAGTTCAACCGTTTTAACACCCAGACTATTAGAGTGCACTTACCACTTGTTTTCACCTGTATGGGCCCGTAAGCCCATTGGGCCCAAATTCAGCCCCTCGAGGCCCAAATTTACTGAGGTGTACGAAATCGCGCACACGTCCATCTTACCAGTTGTGACAACCGATTGTACCAGTCTTAACTGACCCACGAGCGCTCGCATGCTCGCAAGCCCATGAAATGCCAGAATTTTAGCATTTTGGCTTTTCGGCTTTTGCCGATTGAGTCTACTAGAGGGTGTTTGTTTACACACCTGATTTGCAATAGACGTAGACGAAATCTCCCACGCGATTATCCTATAGCCATCAAGAATACATTTATCAACCACGAATCAACAAAACTAACTAACACACACTTACCATATTCGGCCAACCTTACTTAAGGCCCTAAAATACTCACTTTTGCCGAAACTACTGACTAGATCTAGGTCTAGACATTCCAATGGTCCAAGCCTTCCACACAGTCCTCGATCGGTAGCCTTTAGTCCACACTAGCACCAAACAAATCAAATAATAACACCAATAAAGCCTCTTAACCCCAATCGACGGTCACTCTATGCACATAGGGGTTTTCAGCTTTTCTTGAATCACTAATTAATGGAAGATAAGATCCGAGTACTTACCACCGGAGATGTACTTGTCAGAAGCGTTTCCAACACCTTTCTAATCTCAGATTCGTTGTGGATCTAACTTAAAGTGCGAGTAGAGAATAGATGTAGAGATTAATTTCTCGAATCACTAAGAATAAGGAGGTTCGGCTTTGATGTGAAAAGAAGAAGATGATTCGAGAGTTACAAGTTAGAGAAGTGATATCGACAGGGTTATGGTTTTGGGTTTTGGCTTTTGAAAAGGTTGGATTGAATAGAAGAGTAGGGTCTCGACCAAGGGAGAAAACGACAACCATTTTGGTTTCGACTTTTGGTGGTAGTCGACTAGCAGGCTTGAGAATAAGGTAGAAAAGAAGGAAGTGGGTTCGGCTTTTGTGAAAATTAAAGAGAAAGGAGATGAGAGAAAAGAAGAGAAGAGAATGGAAGAGTAGATTTCACTACAGCAAAACAGGGCTTTAGCAGCGTTTTTAGTGGCGTTTTTACCAAAAACGCCTCAAATATTATACATTAGCGGCGTTTGAAAAAAAATGCCGCTAAAAATCGAGCAATAGCGGCGTTTTTACTAAAATGCCGCTAAAAGTCTAAGCAATAGCGGCGTTTTTACGAAAACGCCGCTAAAAGTCTGAGCAATAGCGGCGTTTTTCCAAAAACGCCGCTAAAAGTCTAAGCAATAGTGGCGTTTTGGGAAAAACGCCGCTAAAAGTCTGAGAAATAGCGGCGTTTCTCCAAAAACGCCGCTAAAAGTCTGAGAAATAGCGGCGTTTCTACAAAAACGCCGCTAAAAGTCTGAGCAATAGTGGCTTTTGTCCAAAAACGCCGCTAAAGTCTGGGAAATAGCGGCGTTTCTCCAGAAACGCCGCTAAAAGTCTGAGCAATAGCGGCGTTTTTACAAAAACGCCGTTAAAAGTTCGAAAATAGCGGCGTTTCTCCAGAAACGCCGCTAAAAGTCTGAGCAATAGCGGCGTTTATCCAGAAACGCCGCTAAAAGTCTGAGCAATAGCGGCGTTTTTCAAAAAACGCCGCTAAATGTCTTGTTCTGAATTATATTTTCATAGTTAAGTTGTAAGGTTTAGTTATTATTTTTTGGGTTTAGGGTTTAATATTTAAGATTTAAAGTCTATGTTTAGGGTTTAATGTTTGGAATGCTAATTTTATGGTTTAAGGTTTTGTTATTTTAGGTTTGAGGTTTAGTGTTTAGTGTTTATGATCTTAATGTTTAGCGGTATTAAGAGTTTATGTTTAGGGTTTATGGGTTTAGGGTTAAGGGTTCATGGTTTATGTTTTTTATGGTTTGGGGTTTAAGGGTTAGTGGTTAGGGGTTTAGTGTTTGTGATTTATAGTTTGTGGTTTATGGTTTATTATTTTATGGTTAGGGTCTCAGTACTCTTCATGATTTTAGGGGTTAGGCTATGAGGGTTTAAAGGTTAGGGTTTTTGATATTTAATGGTTCAAGTACTTATGTCTAGAATTTATGGTTTAAGATTTATATATGGTTTTGAATAGATCACGTAGTTTAGGGTTTGGGATTTGGTGTTTGGTGTTTGTGGTTTAGGGTTAAAATTTCAGTGTATAAAATATATATTATAGATAATTAAGTTTATAAAATATATAAATATATACCAAAAATTTATCTATAATATATTTTATATCTCAATGTAGTTAAATATCTTTATATCTCAATGCAGTTAAATATCCCAAAATCTCATTTCATTTACAAAATAAAAAACATTATTATAATGATTTTTTTTGTGTAAAATAACAATGTTTTTATTTTTTATAATCTTATTTAAAACTAGAGAAATAAACAAACATTATGATATTTAAATCCAAAATTCTATAAACTTACTATTTCAACCAAATTCTTATTTATCTTCTACATGATTTTTTTCATCTATATATAAGTGTAGTATAGTGTAATTATTTGCCTTAATTAAATGACAACTTTTTTGCCCAAAATCTATATAAAAGATCATCTCATTATCAAATCCATGTTGGGTGTAACTATTTGATGTTGCTTTTGAAATGAAGTAAAACCAATTTCACAAGAAATTTATATATATACACTTATAATGCTGGTTTGTAGGCTGGGGATTATAAGATTTTGATGGAATAAATTCTATAAATTTGCCCCAAAAATTAAAAAGCAAATAAAAAAACATAATTAAGGTATGTATTCGTAATAACTATTGTTGTGGCCAATGATAACTCAGAAAAGAAACTTTTTCATAAAAAATATATTTTTACATCATATAATTAAAATTTTAAATAATATAATAAAAAATCAAATTAAAATTAAAATATTGTTAAAAATATATGACATATCGTCTTTGCTTTTCCATTTTCATATTAGGTGATTTTGTTAGTAGTTAATTGAAACTATATTTTGTGATCAATATTATTAAATGTTATAGATCATCACTACTTTCCTCTTCTATGTAATATTCAAACAACTGCTGCCGACATTATATATATAATAAGTTTGTTTATTCCGTGTTTATAAATTAAAATATATTTAATAAAATTTAATTTTTTAAATTCAATTTTTTACTTAAATGAAATATTTATTTAATTAAAGTACAATAAATATATATTTAATTTGTATATATGTTTAATTAACAAAATGTAATGATAATATATTTGACCCATTTTTAAACTTTTTTGTAAACTTTTATCAAATTTGAAAAATTAAAACAACTTATTTTAAAATATGCAAGCTAAATATATGGTTAATATATTTATTTGTTAATATATGATTTGGTGTTTGATATTATTTTGTTCTATGAGTTTATAAAATATATTATAAATAAATTACCAATAAATTAAAGAATTAACGGCGTTTTTTTAAAAAACGCCACAAAAAAATTATTATTTCTTTTATATAAAAAAGGGGTAATTAAAATCCTGCTCACTCCCAAAAATTGAAAGAGGCAAAATCTCTTCTCCCTCTCACACGTTCTTCTATTCTTTTTTTCACGTTTTCTTCTTTTTCTTTTAATCTTTGATTTTCTTCTGCTGCTTCATTTCAATGGGTTGTTTTCGTCTCAATTGGAGTTCTACTCTTTTGCTTCTACTCCATTTCTTTTGTTGCGTTTTACAATTTCGTCGACAGGAGTTTTTGGAATTGGTGGATTTGAGGCGTCGATCGTTTTTGGGTGTTTAAACCGTAAATTCAGGTATGGGTTTTGTAGCTCTTTAAATTTGTTCTTGAATTATTAAATCAATTTTGTGAAATTCGATCTTTTTCTCGCTGAACAGCTCTTCTCTCTTTGGCTTTCCCTCCCAGAAACAGGTTGCCTGGTAAGCTTTTGTTCTCTTTTCTTTACTACTCAAATGATCTTGCTTTTCAGATCTTTCTTGTTTCTATTTATGACCTTTTTTTTTGTTTGATTAAAATTAGGTTAAGAATCTGCTTGTTGATGGGCTTTCTCCTCGTACTGTCAAACAACGTTCTGGCCTTTCTTCTTTAGGCTCGCCTCTTAAAATAGTTAGTGAACCAGTCCGTGAAGTCATACCCCAAGTTAGTTGACAAATTTAAAAGTGCTTTTGTTGAATACACGGTTGCTGATAATAGAGTTCTAAGGAAATATAAAACTTAATTCACACACTTGTTTATTAAAGAAATCAGTATTGATGAAGGAAGAAAAATGAAGCTTGGTTTGTGCTTGAATTTTAGGTTTTAAAATCAACTTGAAGCTTAAAAAATGTTCTAAACATGTTTGGCATTTGTAGCCTGCGTTGGATTTTTTACTAAAAGAAATTGCCAAGCTAAGTGCAAAATCTAGAACCTAGTTCTGTTTCCTCAAAGCAATGACTTTTGGATGTATATATTTAAATTTTTTAGTTTTGCATCTTTAAAGGCTATTAAAGCTGTTTTTGGCTTCATTCAAGCACATTCGGGTTTATCTTATCCAGTTAATCCAAGTAAAGATTTGCATACATCTCTGACATCTTAAACCTGGTTCAATTTTTCAGTACTGAGTTCAAATGGTGACATTCTCATGTTTTTGGGTCAAATTTGATTTCTAACTTCAAGTCTACTTAAATGTATGTTTTTGAATGGGTGCATGTTATGGTTGTTTGTTGTTTATACGACTATGTTGTATTTATTGCTCTGGATAATTTACTTTGTCCTCTTCTTTTAAACCTGTGGATAATTTACTTATGACACTTCCTGTAGGACTCAACTATGCATGATTCTGTTGTTTTTCCTGTGGATAATTTACTTATGACATCTTCTAGTTTTCACTTCCGAGTTCATTATGTTGTATTTTCTTGGTTATTTTTTATGAACCTTCCATTTTCGTTGTATGGTTTCAGTGTTTTTATTAAAATTCAATTATGAATATATTGTTTGACATTGGGGTTTGCTCATCGAGTTACTCTAATCTTGTTTGAGCTATACCATACTTGGCAATTCAAAACGTTGTTATTACATAAAGAAATTTTTCTCATGTTTTCGTCATAAAACCTTATTTTTGTTAATGAAGAAGTCCTGTACTTCTGTTTCTATTTAAAGATTATATTATGTTTAACAAAAGTCTGCATTAATTTTAGATTGGTTTGATGGACTTAATACGTTTATGAGGTATATATGCCACAAGAGCTGGTTGGGTGGGTGGTTTATGCCTCAAAAGAAAAGTTATTTTGCTTTGCATCTCCAAAAAGATGTGGTCGGTATTTGGTCTCGATTTATCACTACATAATGACATCGATCTGTACCAGTTCAAGTTCTTTTCTGAATTAGTAAAGAACAATGTATCATTTACTCCCAAGATCTGTCATTTTCTGTTTTGTCTTCTGCTAATCTTACATTTTGAATTGTCTTTGATAAGAAAGGAGGGGATATATTTGTAACATAATGCAAAACTTTTTAATTCTTTTATGATGTCATATTACTTGTCTTTACATATATTTGTAACAAGGTATCAGCAAAGCTTGTGAGTATTTTCCTTTTACTAACATTTCATGCACTTACAGTTTCTTATGTTTGATTTTTACATGTAGTTTCATTTCTCCTTAATGGCTTTGATTAAATCTTTGTGATTCCATAATATACAGGTAGTTAGTGAAGATGGAAAAAAAGTAAGACGCCAGCATCCCCTTACTGAATCAGATATGGAAGAGTTGCAAGTAGGTTTTTTTCATTTTATTTTCCCTTTCTGTTTCTTATGAAAGTTTATTATGTATTTTTTTTCCTATAAATGTTATGTTTGTTTTCTTATTCAGGGGGTGTCCTAAAATATTGTATGAGATTTTTTTCCCTTTTTTCTTTGTAGCTTATATATTCATCAACTTTAATATATTAATGTCTTTACCTATTGCTTTCAAATTCTTGTCATTCATAGTCTCGTATAATTGTTGTTGAATTTCCAAGTATATGCCTTGCCCTGCTACTGAATATGGAAACTGCAGAGCTGTACTTCCTGGTTTTTTTTTTCAATTATATTGCTTTTATATATTAATACATGAAGAATAAAAATTTCTAATTACTTAATTTGTATTTGGTCAAGTGCTTCTGGGCACCATTTTATTATTAATAGTTTTTTTTTTGTCTCTTGCGATTTACATAAATATATTTATTTAGTAAATTTATTTTTAATAAAATAATTTTATATAATATTCATAGCTCGAATATTTTAGAATTATTTGTTGCTTATTTTAGTAAGATTTTTAGTTTATTTTATAATTTAATTTGCTTAGATTTTAAGAATTTTATTTCATTGACGTTTTAAGTTAATTATATATTTGTAGTGTTAGATCAGGTTAATTTTCGATGTGTTCTTATTCAATTAGGTTAATTATATATTTGGTTATTATATAACCAGCTAATTTGCACTAATTCTTTGAGCATCCAATTCTTTTCACATTGATCTTTTAGGTGTTTTTACATTATGAAGTTTCATCAGGACAAGAGTTTGTTTCCTTGCATGGGTTTGGACTTGATACTGATTTGTACCTTTAGATTTACTATATTGTTTATATTTTTTGAGCTTTTTATTTTTCTCAAATTTATTTAAATTTAGACAAAGAACTCGATTTCTTAACAAATCTATTCTCCGCGTTGCATAATTGTTGTTTTAGTCAAGCTCAATTTTGATTATAAGATTTCAATACATGGGTTGCATAAAGTATTTAGTTGAGTAGCCATGTCTTTATTTCTAAATGCTTTTATTTAACTATCTAGACGTGTTTGTGGTTAGTTATATATCTCCATATACTTTTGAATTTCTAGAGCAAATTGTAACATGTGATGTCTTAAGTTCAATGATGGTTATAGATTAATCTGTTTTTGTAAACTTCGGCAGATAATAGAGGGTGGTCGTTCATTTCCTTTTTTACCACAAAGGTAATCCATTTTTTGGAACCCTTTTTTTGTTGCCTCTTTGTTCAATATTTGTGCTTATAAATTTATTGTTGAATTTCATTGTATGTTTCTTGAGGATTAATTGCTCCCTCTGTTGCCGCTGATTTTGTTTCTGCATGTTGCAAATACACTGCTCTGACTTTTCAATGTATTCTATTCTATATTCATGACAATTCGTTTTTTTTCCATTAAATCAAATTCAGTAAGCATACCATCTTCTCCTGCCTTATGCTTCTTCTATGGTAACTCTTGTATTTTTTCCATTTATTATAATAAATTGGTTTTATTAAGTCACTTACATTTATTTGTGTTGTTTGCATTTGTTTTCAAGACTATTTTTATGTCTGTTGGTATTACTTCGATCTGTTGTTTTCATTTTTGTACTTTATTGATCCTTTTCTTTTCTTTTTGGTGATCTCTAGCTTGACAATGTTAAAGCAAAATTCGATTGGGTAATTTCTTATGTCTACTGTAATGTTCTTGATTTTCATGTTAATTTTCACAGACACACTCTCTTCCACTTTGTGATAGGGACATGAAGAAGTAAGTTATTTGATTTCCCTCAACTTAATGGCAATAATAGTTGTGGCTTGGCTTGCATGTGAAATTTACCTTGTTCTGCATTAATTTTGTGAAGTACCACTAACCAATGGCAAATTTAATTTGCATTCTGTTTTCTTTTGCTTTTTCATAAGTTTTACTTTTTCAGGATGCTCTGGATTCTGGAAATTGTGACGAGATTCGTATTTTAATGACGTTTGACTGCTTTGGTATGTATGGTGTTATATATTTGTCTATAATAGTGTTGTAGTGATTGTTTTGGGCATGTTTCTGAATGTCTGGAAGCATTAACTTCCTCATACATATGATTGAAGTGAAAATACTAGGAAAGCTAGTTCAGGAATGAGCATTCTATGCTATTTATTTTGTGAGACCTTATAGGCATCTTCAGCTTTGGTTATGTGGCTTTCACAACAGATACATATTTTGAGTATTATGGAGAGATATTTGCAGGTGTTGTTGGGCATCTAGTCAATGTGAATTTTACCTGTGAATTTTACCTTCATTTGAACTTTGTTAAAACTTGAAATGCTTCAAAAATTATTGATTTTACCTGTGAATTTTACCTTCATTTGTTTTTTTTACTGTGTTTTAGTTGTAGAAATTAAAATATTTGAAAAAAGTTTGCTTATTCATCAATTTACATTTGAGATAACCTTGATTCTAAAACTTGGTTTTGAATATTTTTCAGCTTATTAAAGAGAGTAAGATGGCATCCAATTTCACAGCCATGTCATCAGTTGGCTCATTCGTTGCACATAATGGTCTGGTCATGAATAAGCTTTCATCTTCTTCCAACAGATTGTCATCTTTAGCATCCATTTTTTAGTTGTCGCTAGAACATAAATGGGTTTGTATAACAACTGTTATCAAAGTAATGCTAAAGGATTTGCTTAAGCTAGTAAAGGGATAGGAATGGATTTGTATATAAATTGTTATCCAATTAATACTTGTTGTGCGTGCTATGATGGTAGTGTTGATTTATTGCATGCTTCTCTTTGATATCTGCTGCTTTTTTCATATTTTAATTTTTTTTAATTTTTTATGACTTCTAGCGGCGTTTTTTAGAAAAGCGCCGCTAAAGACAAAGACTTTTAGCGGCGTTTCTTTGACAAGCGCCGCCAAAGACAAGCACTCTTGGCGGCGTTTTTAGAAAAGCACCGCCAAAGACAAGGACTTTTAGCGGCGTTTTTAGGAAAGCGTCGCCAAAACTTTTAGCGGCGTTTTCAAGAAAATGCCGCCAAAGGCAAGGACTTTTAGCGGCGTTTTAGGAAAGCGCCGCCAAAGATAAGGACTTTTAGCGGCGTTTTTATAAAAGCGCCGCTAAAGACCAAGACATTTAGCGGCGTTTTTAAAGACTAGGACTTTTAGCGGCGTTTTTTTTCAAATAAACGCCTCAAATTTTAGCGGCGCCAGTTTTAGAGGGCTTTTTTGCGGAGATTGTAAAAGCGCTGCTAATACTTTTAGCGGTGCTTAAAAACGCCGCTAAAGGCTTAAAAAACGCCGCTAAAAGTCTATTTTGCTGTAGTGTTTGGTTATGGACAAATCGGCACAAGGAGAGTATAGAGGTCTAGGTTTCGTTTTTTAGTAAAAAGGAAGAGGAAGAAAAGAAACCTAAGGCACTATACCTATTCGGCTAAAAGAAACAGCCCCTAAGTACCAAATCCTGAAGGCTTAACCTCTACCAATGTCGGCACACACCCTAATTGCTGAAAGTGCTACCCCTAAAGGCCTAGCCGAATGCACTTTCCCTTCACCAAATCCTGAATTGCTCTTCCAAGACCCCTACAATTGGCCACCACTAGCTCCCATTCAAACTCCTATATTTTCTCCCCCTTATCCTCCTTGATCTAATCTCATGAGCAGCTCAAACTCTCTTCAACAGAGTTCCACTTGAAATCCACCACATGACTGGCACATGCAACAAAAATAAAATACCATACTGCTTACCTTGAGACTTGAACCTTGGCCCTTGCACAGCTTCCACGCGCCACTTTCTTAGGCTCTAAGTGGCACCACAATGCCACTTTACCAAGGGCTCACTTGTGTCTTAAATTACTTACTTTTTCTTAAAAGCCCACCTACTCGAGTCCCCTTCTCTTTAAGTCTAAAATTCGATAATTCTACCGGTTTTTAATTTAGGCTTGGGCCTTCTAAAGGCCCACTAACACACTTAAAACATAAATTTCATAACCAAACAACAAAATTTCATGTTCACACCAAAATTGTAAAAATCCCGAAAAATCTCAAAAATTAGGGCGTTATACAAACAGTCAACTAGATAGTGTGATGCGAGTCTCTGAATTCTTCTAAATCAAGCAAGCTTTCGAACCTCTATTAAAACACAAAAAAGAAACAGAGTAAGCTTTATAGCTTATAAGCCCATATAGTATAGAATTTAACTTACCAACATTCATAAACTAAGCAATAACTCAATATAATCAAATTAATTGATTCAAATGCCTATCACAAAAATACATCCATAGATTAGTTTCTCAATATGCAAATAACCATCAATTTATCAATAAGGAAATCTCTTGATATTCAAGCTCATAAACATAAATCTTTCCATCAATACCATATTCATCATATAGCATAAATTTCATGCATCTCATATAACTCTTGTACAATTCCATACTTAATCACATCACTTGTAACAGTATTATGCCCATTGAACCTTATAGAATATCAATAGATACTCGGGTGATACACACTAAGTGTATTTATCGGTAATCCGTCAATTCCTTATCATTTACGCTCTTTCGAGCCATGATCAGTAAGCTCCTCTGGAATTGATAGATAGTAAGCTCTATCGAGCTAAAAATAGTAAGCTCTTACGAGCTGAGATATCAGTAAGCTCATACGAGCTGTGGTGAGTCCATAACACATGCAGGATCTTAACCAAAACGGTAACCCTAGTGACTTATCACTCGTATCTTACGAATTCCTACGGTTCAAACAGGGTTTGGTATTACTCGATAGTCATCAATTTAGGCATTTCAATTTCATATACTTTAATTTCTAAATCAATTATATAATCAATTCAATAAGAAACATATTTAATTATTCAATTCTAATTATACAAAATTTTCTCGTATCGCTCAGATAAAAACTATCGGCTATTCGTCCACTTTTCCTTTTCCCCGATCTAATCCTGATCTCGGCTTATCTTGATCTAAATATTAATAAATTTAGCACATTCAGTAATCATTTTATTCAAGTTAGCCCATAATTCATTTTTTTCAAATTTACACATTTGCCCTTCTGTTTCACATTTTTACAATTTAGTCCCTAGGCTCGTAAAATGAAATTCATTCAATTTTATCAAAACCCAAGCCTAGCCGAATCCCAATGGGGTCCCTAGTAGCCCATATCATTTATTATTCACACTTTTAACCACATAATTTCATATTTCAAAAATTAACCCCTAATTGACAATTTTGTCAAAAATCACTTTACAAAAGCTATTAATCTATCATTAAACCTTCCAAGTCTATCATCAAACATCTAATTACTCAAACATTCAACAATTGCAACATCCTAAATCTTTAACAGTTTCAAAATCGAAGGTACCGGCTGGCTAGATTAAGCTGCAACTAACTCAAAAACGTAGAAATCATCAAAAATGGGTCAAAAATCATACCTAATTGAACACAATTAGAAATGCCAAATGGAGAACCCTATTTTAGCTTCTTCTTCCTTATATTTTCGGTGATGAAGAGATAATGGATGATGATTTTACATTTTGTTTTATTTAATTTATCATTCATAGCCATTTTACAAAATTAACCTTAAATCTTAATCATAATTTCAATAATGCCAAGCCACTATCATCCATTATCTAATAATGGGCTATTTACCACTTAAGGACCTTTACTATAATGGTCTATAGCTATTTGACACCTTTAGCTAATAGAACACAAGTTTTATGATTTACGCGATTTAGTCCTTTTTACCAAATTAAACATTCAAACAGTAAAATTTCTTTACAAAACTTTGACACAATAATTTTATCATACTATAAACCTTAATAAAATAATAATATAAATATTTTGACTTTAGATTTGTGGTTTCAAAACCACTATTCTGATTTGACCTAAAACGGGCTATTATAGTATCAAAATGCTCATCCAAGCTAAATGTCAAGAGTGCTCACTAGAGCCACAACTCAGGAAGTTCACAAAGAACTTTTAATCAAGAAACTCTCAAAGAGCTTATCAGGATTGCTCTCAAAGAGCCATGTAACAGGAGCACTAGATAGCCGTATCTCGAAGAGTTTAAACAAGTTATATCAGGACGCTCACGAAGGGTTGCATTTAGGTTCAAAATATATGCCGAAACACAACCAATCGAATTATATCAAGACACTCACAAAGAGCTACAGTAGTGTGCAACGCATGCAAATTCACTACCAATTAGGTTGCTCGCAGGAACTATTAACAGGATGCTTGAGAGGCTATATTAGGGATTACTCATTAGAGCTAAATCCCATCCGCAACATATGCAGGACCGTATTAGATACGCGAAATCACATATATCCATCGAATTTCTATATTCAAACGAAACTTAACCCTTTTTCTAACATTTTCGAGCATGTGATCATTTCTTATATTTATAACATTCATATATTTCACATAAACTTATACAACATTCAATCCAAATACAGCATCAATTCAAACATATACAAATGCTTAATTAAGTTACACAAAGTTACCTCGACACTTGCTCGTGTCTAAGTCTACTAATCTGAAACTTTTTTTCCTTGACATAGCTTCGAATTTGAGTTACCCGGATTTATATAAATAAATTTAACATCAATTTATCACATTTTATATTCAATTGAGTTCAATTTACATTCTAGGCAAAATTATCATTTTACCCTTAAACTTTTCATAAATTCTATATATTACAATTTTTCAATTTAGTCCCTAAATCATGTTTTCACCAAAATTCTCTTTGTAAAAAAGTTGTTTATCTACTAACAACCTTTCATTTTCTACCATAAATTCCAAATTTTTAGCATATTCATCCATGGCACAACTTCTATACTTTGATATCTTTTCAAATTAACCTCCAAATAGAAAGATTAGACTATCCCGATCTCAAAAATATAAAAATTAATAAAAACGGGACTTGAATACTTACCCAATTAAGCTTTGATTAGTCTTCTATCTCTCTCCTAAGGTTTCCATGCAAAATTTTGGGAAAGATAATGAAAATAAGATGATAATATCTATTTAATTTAATTATCATCTTTTAAATTTATTACTTTCCAATTTAGTCATTAACCTTTCTAATTTTCCATGGATGAATCACCAAAAATATCTACTAAATTTTCTTTAATGGTCTAATTACCATATAAGGACCTTTAGTTTTGAATTCCATAGCTATTTGATACTTATAGCTTCTAGAATTGAACTTTTGCATTTTATGCAATTTGGTTCTTTCCACAATTAATCACTTAATCAATAAAATTTTCTTATCAGTATTTTTCTTTCTAACTCAGATTTGTGGTCCCGAAACCATTATTCCAATTTCACATAAAATGGGTTGCTACATACTAAGCTTAAATGCTTACTCTATGTTACTTTCTGTGTTTTATAATGAATTGGAAGCTCGTTTGGGTTGGAAGCTTGTCGGAGCTATATCACACTATCCATTGGCTCTTTTGGTACTTTTAGATATTTAATTTTGTTTATAATGGCATGTATAGGTATTTTGGCTAATGTTGGCCTATACGTTTGATTGTGAATAGGGCCATTTGGTTTGGCTTGTGATTTGGCACTTGATAATGTTATGAGCTTATTTTTGGGCATGTAAATGTTAACCTTAATATGGTTGATAATTTTCTTAATGTGTTTGAATGATGAAAGGAGAAATGATAGTTCAATGTGCATATTATATATGTCTTATAACTTGTTGTGAATTGGTATTTTGCTATAGAAGGCATATATGTATGTTAAGGCTAGTAATTGTGTGGATATTTGGTACCATTTGGTATGCTTTGGTATGATAACCAAATGTCTTGTATTGACGGTAATGTGTCTATAATTTAGTTGAGTATTTTGGACAAATAGAGTGCATGATTGAACATAATTACATGTTGTCATTTGAGGTGCCTAAGGGCATATTGGTTGTATGAAACTTTACCATATGTATATATCCTATTTATGCTTGATTTGGATGCCTTATTATGGCTTGGTTATATGTACAAAAATGCTTCTAGGTACATGCTAGTTTGGGTTAGAAAAATGGCTTGTAAAATGGTCTATTTTCATCCACCTAGGCAAAGACACGGGCGTGTGTCTCAACCGTGTGTGACATGCAACCGTGTGTCCCCTATAGCTTTAAAAAGGTTGCAAGTCAGGTTGTTACATGGCCTAGGACACGGGCGTGTGAGGTGATTTTGAAGGGTACACGGCCTAGCACACAAGTCTGTCTCTTGGCCGTGTGACCCCTACAATATTGAAAATTTTTACTATTTTCTGAAAAATTCTCTGAGTTTTTATTTTAGCCCCAACTTGTTTCTAACATGTATTTAGGGCCTTGAAGGCTCGTATAAAGGACAATATGTATGATTTGACTTGGTTTTAATATGCTTATTGATATGTTATGAAATGTTTGAATTTTTCTGTCTGTTTAAATTGTAAACTCCGGTAATGCTCCGTAACCCTATTCTAGCGATGAATATGGGTTAGGGGTGTTACAAAACACCTTCGTGGCGCACTCTTAAGAATCACCTTTGTGGCGAACTCTGAATGGACCGCCTTATTGGCTTGTTCTATTTGATTGCTGGTAAGGAGTATTTTGCTAAGTCAAAGTGGTGTGTGACTGTCAGGAAAATCTAGTAAGTTACGAATCTTAATGTCTATCTCTATGGTAAGATATAAGTAAGTTCTAGTAGATCTGTAATTTGTATAACCATGATAAGGTGTTAATATGCTCTGGAATAAGAGTTGAATGAAGTCTTAAGGGATTTTTATGAAAAAGATATGTATATTTGTATGTCAAGAAGGGTGTCTGTTATGATAATTTGCGAGTATAAAAAGTGAGAATTATCACATCTTCTTCCAAATTTATTCTGAATCTAAATCAATATTGTTTTGAATTATGAGATTTTGTAACGACCCATTTTCAATAATGTCAGAACAGTGGTTTCATGACCACAAATTCGAATCCGAAAAGAAAATTTCTTTTAATATTATTTTATAGTCTATAATATGATAATAATGTTGTGTGAAAAATTTTGTACAGAAATTTTATCGATTATATGCTTAAATCGATAAAGGACCAAATTGCACAATAGCTAAAGGGATTAAATAGCTATAGAACTTTAAAGTGGAGGTCCTTATATGGTAATTAGACCATTAAAAATGCTTAGTCATTAAGAATGATTATTCATCCATGGGAAATAAAATTAAAGGACAAAATTGGAAGGATAAAAGAATAAAAGTGATAAATAATAAAAGATGAAAATATCATCTTATTTTCATCATCTTCATCCCCAAATTTGGTGGAAACTCTAAGAGAGAGGGTGAAAACTAATCAAGTCTAATTGGATCTAGATGAACCAAATATGGAGTTAGAACGAGGAAAGGAGAAAATGTCAGATTAGTAAACTTCATGTATACGAACATTTATTGAGGTAAGTGTAACACCCCAAACCCGGCCCAGACATTACGGCCAAGTCTGGTGTGTCACATTGAAGTGTTTTTCGAAAACCATATTTTCATTGAAAACCCTTTTTAGTGTTTAGAAACTTCTACCGTTAAACTTGTATAAAACCTCAGCTTGTGTTTGTTTATTTTTCAAAACGTGGTTCATTAAAATAATCATTTCCTTTTTTAAACATTGTTAATAACTCTGTAAAATTTTATGGAAAATTGTGAAAGCTTATAAACCTTTGTAGGTTGCGGAAAACATGTTATTTTTAAAACGGTTTAAGAATCGGAAAACCAGACCTTCTTCGTTATGGTTTAAAGTGAATGGATGCTATGCACCAGGTAGGATTCCAGAAGAGAGGAGGTGAGTCAATTAGACTGCTTAAGTACCAAACTCTCCCTAGATCTAATCCTAGACATGCACACATCCATTGCCACACTTTAACCTTATGACTTGTCCACGAACAACCAATTTGGGTTTAAAATAATTATTTATGAAAACGTTTACGTTGCGGAAGCTTTGCTCTGTTATAGTGATATTTTGAAAACAAGTAACTTTTATAAAAACGCGCCTTAGGGCTATTCGATTTCAAAATGATTTAAACAATATCATACTTAAGCTAAAAACAAATTAAATAATTAGAGCGGCCTTATTACAAACCCAAATTAAAAATAGAAACAATTAAAATAAATAATTAAATAATTAATTTAATTAAACCGAAAACGTCGTCCACGTGGTCACTCTGAATCCCTCCCAGCTCCAAGTCCACTAGTTTAGGGCTCACCTGCATGGATGGAAGAAAAGCGGTGAGTTTGGAAAACTCAGTATGTAAAGAAGCCTATCCAGAGCCCAAATCAACTCAAGCCCACTAGGCTTAAGCCCTATCTAGTCTCAGAAATAACTGGATCGAAGCCCTAGTCAAATGCAGTAAACTGGGCCTTAGCCCTTTTCAGATAACAGTACGGCCCATAGGCCCATTATAGTAACAGAACAGTAATATCGATGCATGAATGCAAAACCCATATCAGTATGTGGGGAAGCTACTTAACCCACCCAACTGCTACTCTCCACTCGTACCAGCCAAACTCTCCATGTGGGGAAAGCTACTCAACCCACCCAACCGCTACTCTTCACGGTGGCAGCATAGCTGCATAACCAGATAGTGTGGCCAAGCCACCAGAACGGTAAACTAAGGCAAAGCCCCTTTTTCAGTAAACTGAGGCAAAGCCTCTTTTCAGTACTTCCTCTATCAAATAATCCCAGTCCCATGTAACAGATAATCATGTCATGGCATACAATGAACAGAAACAGTAAAACATGCATTTCAGTCAAATTTAGCCCTAGGGGTATAACGGTCATTTGCACCTAGGGGTAAAATAGTAATTTCTACCCATAAGGGGTATTTCAATAACTATGCTAGTTTCTAGGGTTTCATGCACATTTTAATCAGTAATAGTCTAACTTTTATCTCAGTAGTTTATTTAGTACATTTTAGCAGATTATAGTCATTGGGCCCTAAAACCCCTAATGGGCCCTACAGTGTCATAATACTATTTTGGCTCGTTTAGCCCAAATTCAAGTCTAGTCTAATAGATTTAACCCACAGTTTATCAAAACACTCTTACCACTTACTTTTACTCATATGGGCCCGTAAGCCTATTAGGCCCAATTTCAGCCCATCGAGGCCCAAACTTACCGAAGTGCACGAAATTGTGCACTCAACCATCTTACCACTTGCGATTACAGATCCAGTGATATCCAACTAACTTATGAGCGTTTGCACGCTCACAAGCCCACAAAATGTAGAATTCTAGCATTTCGGCTTTTCGGCTTTTGCCAATTTGAACTACAAGAGGGTGTTCGATACACACCTGTTTCATGACGAACGCTAACAAGATCTCCCTCACGATTAACCTATAATCGGTCACTGACATATTAGATTACGAATCCATGAAAACCATTATAGAAATCACTTACCACATTCAGCCAAAATAAGGCATTATTAACGACTTACCTTGTCGATCTTTAACTACTAGATCTAGATCTAGACTGCTTTGAAACAGTTGATCTTACTAGCCTCCAAATAGATCTTGATCACTAGCCTTCGATTCGCACTAACACATAGTAAACCGAATGAAAATACTAATTTTAATCTTCACCAAAATCGATAGCCTCCCTAAAGTATTTAGGGATCTTTGACTTTTTCTTGAATTACTAAATAATAAAAAAAATAAGATCCGAATACTTACCACCAAAGACGTAATTGTCAAAAGCATTTCAACACTTTTCCAACCTCAGATCCACTGTGAATCTAACTTAAACGCGAGTAGAAAATAGATCTAAAAATTAATTCCCGAATCACTAAAATATGGGGGTTTTGGATTTGAGTATAATGAAAAAAAAGAAGAGAAAGTAGAAGTTGTAATGGAAAAGAGAAGGTGTCGACAAGTAGACTTGAGAAGAAAGGTTGTTTCAATAGGATTTGGCTTTTAGGAAAAACAATTAAAGAAAGAGTTGATTCGGCTTTTGGGTGAAAATAAAAGAGAAGGTGAGCCAAAAGAAAATAAATAAAATAAAGTAAATATATAAAAAGAAACAAACCCGATTGAAAGAAAAATAAAATCAAAGTTGGCTAACACACTAAAAAAAACCCCAAATCTCAAAGAAAAATAACTCATGAAGGCCCCAAAATAATAGAAGCAATCGGCACCTAATGCTTATAGCCGAATGAGTCCTTTTCAAAATCAAACTCCATGATTTTAGCAAAATACAAAGTTTGAATCTTATCCCAACTCCTTCCCACCAACTAGCAACAGCCTTCCCACTAATTCAGCCGACCCAATCTGCTGCCAGGAGGAGTTTCAATCCCGCACGGCTCCTTCCCACGCGCGCACAGCAAAAAGCTCGTTCTCCTGCGCGTACCTCAGCTCGAACACAGGACCTTCAAGTAACCTAGCACACTGCTAGCCACTACGTCCGGCTTCTTCTTTACCCTATTATAGTTGCATTTAATTTTAAACCTTACCCGCTGAAGCCTCTGCTGTTTTAAAAATAAAACTAAAATTTTTCCTGCGCTTGGACTCAAACTCGCGTCCCCTTGGAGTTCCTAACGTGTTGCTGCCACTGCGCCACAAGTGCTCCTGTGGCATAATCCGGTTGCAGCTTCTTTTAAGCCTTATTTTATCACAACCTGCTTACTAAAAAAATAGATGTTTTGCGCGTGCCGTGCCTTGAACCCAGGCACTTCCCACATCTTCCTAGCGTGCTTAGCCACTGGGCCAGGCACTTCCTTTGTGCCTAAACTCAGCCCAAATTATAAATAAGCCCTATTGCCCAGATTCCCCTAATGAAGCAAAATTTAATTTTTTTGATAAAGTCTTGGATCGAACCCAAGAATTTTCCCACACTATAAATCCTTCTTAATTTATTTAAAAACTAACCTAAACATCAAAATAATAACAGTAATAATAATTTTCCATAAAAATTTAAAACATCAATAATTTTTTTTCGGGCCATTTTCTACCCGAACCCGGACTCCAGGCCCAATACTTCTAGGCCCAAATTCAGGTTGTTAAAATAAGTTTGTATAACTAAATTGTATATATTTCTATGCTTAAATTGAATGTTGCGTATATAAATTGTATAAATGTCGTAAATATGTGAAATGATCACATATTCGTTAAAGCCTGATAAATAAAAGTGCCTAAAATAAATGATAATACTCGATAAGTGATAAATGATAAAAAAAAAATTTGTTATTTTAATGCTTGAGTTGAATGTGAATTGCATAAAGGCATAAATATATGTGATTGATCATTTACCAGACAATTGCCTTATAACGCCCCAAAAGTAGGGAGTCTTTAATTATGCGTGTTGTGTTACCAGTTGCATGTTTGCTTTAATGGTTAAGTGATTTGAGTGTGTTTGGGTGTCTGGGAAGTCCTGGGTTCAAGCCCTGGCTTTTGCAAAATCTATGTTTTTCTTTTAAATGAACTTTACTTATTAGCGTATAGGCTTTAAGTAAAATTGTGATAGAAATATGGCACAATGAGTCAGCTAGTAGAGGTGGTAGGTGGCATGTGGGTATGTATGAGGTTTGGGATTCGAGTGTTGGCATAATCATAAAAGGGAGTATTTATTTTGTTGCTGGATTCGGCTAGTGGTTGAGTTACATTAAAATTCTGATGGAGTAGTTGTGGAGTGATGTTAGGAGTGATTCAAGGAGTGATAAGGGGAGAGATTATGGGAGAAGGTTTAGGAGTTGAGTTGGGTGAGAGTTGTGCCATTTGGGGGAGCTTTAGCTTTGAGGTTTCGGCTAGGAGAGGGTTTCTTATTTTTCGGCTATTGGAAACAATTAGGAGGTTTTGGGCGTTGCCAAGTGGTGTCTTTCTTTTCATTTTTGGCACTTTCTTTTTGTTGTTTTAGGTTTTTGTGCAATTGAAGTCTCTAAGCCTCTTGTGCTAAATAGGTATTTCCTTCTTTGTGTTTGTTTTGCCGAATATTATTCCTCTTTCTCTTCTACTTCCCCCATTGTTCTGTCAGTTTTTCTCTCATAGCTGAACTCCCTTTCTCTCAACATTATCTTCTTTTGATCATAAAGTGTGTATAAGTTGAATACAACATTTTTTTCATTCTCTCAAATATTTCTTTTTCTTCCTTTCCAGGATTCGGCCAAATGCTTTCTTCTCTCCTTTTCTTTTCTCTTTCGGTTCACAATCTTGCTTTAGTTACCAATCTCGTTCTCCTGCTTCTATGAGCGGTTACGGTTGGGTAGTGACTTAAGCATTCGGTAAGTTCTTGTTCTCTTCATTCCTTCTATATGCTTAAACGGTTTCTTCATTCTTAATGAATGTTTTCTTCTTGTTCACATATGGCCAATTTTCTTTCCTCTCCCTAATGTTGGTGGTGTCACTTTTGATTCATGGATCATCATAAAGAGTGAAAGGGTCGAGAGTCACGCTTGCAGTCGAACCCTCCTCTTACTTGGTAATCAAAGGTAGAATTATGGGCTAATGTTTTAAGCTGTTGGCCGAATGCTCAATGTTCCACATCTCTAGTTTTGAGATTTATTTGGACATTGGGTATCGATTCAAGCCTTTTGTTTTTGCGAATATTGTTAATGGGTTTTGTCGTTAATGCAACTTTTCGACAAGGAGGGCGTAATCAATCTTCGATTAACTATTGAGAGTGCTAACCACATGCATTGATTAAGGCAAGTGTTGATACTTTCCTTTTGGGATTAAGTGTTGTAAGTAAGAGTGATCTATTACCAAACGTTTAATTGAATGCCTTGATTAATGTAGGTTGGTGATCAAAGGCTGTTCACAAGCTTTCGCAATCAGGTGTGTACCCACCCTGATCTAACTGTAGAATGGCAAAAGCCGAAAAGATGGGTGAGTGGGCTTTGAGGCCACATGATTGTGCGAACGCTCATGGGGTTCTCTAGGCCATGAAACACGGGTGTATGACTACAAAGGCCACCATGAGCGATCTCATGGGTCGGGGCTGTAATGGGCCACGATGGGTGGAAATGGGCCGTGCAGGCCTAATGGGTCATAGGCCTACATGAGTAAAACTCACCAATAAGTGGGAAAACGTTGGACTGGCCGTGTCGCTCACATGGCTTGGGTCGAATTTGGGCTCGGTAGGCTATTGGGTCGTGTGAGCCCATTGGCCTACTTAATGGGCTTTAGGGCCCATTTCCACTGTTTGTACTATTATGGATGCATGGGTCGCTCATGGCGACTATGGATTACTTAAGGGTTGGTAAGTATACCTAGGCCCAGATCGTTAAAAATGACCAAAATACCCTTAGGGGTAAAATGACCAAAATACCTCCATAGGTAAAATGTCTGTGGTGTTCTGATACGATGTATGACTGAATGTGCATGCCATGATATATATATTTATACGTATGTTCTACACACATGCATAATTTTATGATATAGCATGCCATTGATGTATGATGCATTGCATAAGGTGGGGTTGATATAATTAAGGAAGTGAATTGTACTGGCAGCTCTGCTGCATTTCACTGTGGTTATTAGCCTAATAAACCAGCAACTCTACTGCATATTACTAATAGTGTAACACCCCAGACCCGGCTTAGACGTTATAGTCGAATTCGGTGATGTCACATCAAAGGGGTTATTTCAAAATACGACTTAGTTTGGTAAGAATTATGAAAAGTATAAAATTTGCTTAGTTAAAAGCTTAAGTTTAAGATTTAGAAATACAAAATCCTTGTAATTTGTTAAGTTATGTTGAAAACCCATATTTTAGGAAAACGTCCATCTGTTAAAGTTATTTCAAAAACCATGTTCAACCTTAGAAATTTATTTAAGTTTGATAATTAGGTAGTTGAAGCAACAATAATACCCAAATGTAAAGTTAAATCGGAGGTACAAGGCCTTATTACAACTCATTGAAAAACAAGTAATTAAAAATAAAGTAATACGAAAACTATTTAAAACCTCTAAGTAGCTCACAATGTGGCCACCTCCAAGTCCTCTCCCACGTCGAGCTGTCTACTGAGGGTCACCTGAAACATTAAATTAAAGGGTGTGAGTTTCGAAACTCAGGGTGTACAACCCTTGGCAATCAAATCAATTCAATATACAAATATCACATTAGGCCTAAGCCCTAACAATATCGGTGGTCTTGGTCCTTAGCCCACATTGACCTCATATCATATCAGAATCACATGAATGCAATGCACCCATCCCAAATCCAACCCTGCACTCCATTTCCCTTCCAACCCTACACTCTTGTGGGGATATAAATATCAACCCACCCATCCCTACACTCCAAAGGTAGCACCAACAGCGACACTACTCAACATTACAGCAAGGTTGCTATTCATATAATGGGCTTAAAGCCACCGGTGGATCCACGATCGTCAAGCGACTATGCGATCCTCACATATCTTCCTCCATACCATTAACCCCACCCAAATGCAACATACATTTCATGAATGCAACATACAAATTTTTCTACACATTAAGCATTCAGGGGTATTTTAGTCATTTCACTAACCAAGGGTTTTTGGTAACTTCTACCTTACAAGGGTGTTTCGGTAATTCTACCCTACGAGGGCATTTTAGTAGCTCTACCCTACAGGGGCATTTTAGTAATTCTACCCTATAGAGGCATTTTAGTAATTCTACCCTATAGGGGCATTTTAGTAATTCTACCCTAGAGGGGCATTTTAGTAATTTCCTAATGGTACGGGTTTTAATTATGGATTTTGGCCCATCAACAAGTCCTCATGGCTAAAGTGAACGGACACTATGCACCAGGTCAGATTCAAGAGGAGAGGAGGTGGGTTACTCGGACCGCTTAAGTACCAAGCTCTTCCTAGATCCAATCCTAGACATGCACACATCTATTGCCACACCCTAGCCTAGCGACTTGTCCACATACATGTTTGATTATTTAATTAAGTCTTATGCAATTTTAGAATTCATTAAAACTAGGCCTAAAGTCCATTAAAACCCTAGCATGCATTTCTACAATCCCATAAGGCCCACTAAGCCCAATCATGTCCATAAAGCCCATTAAGCCCAATCATGCTTATGTAGCCAATTAGGCCCGATCATAATCAAATCATACAATCATCCATATCAATACATCATTCAATTTCACATGACAATTTTGCCAACTTGGGCCCACAAGCTCGATAGGCCCATATAGCCTCGTCTGGCCCGGTTGGCCAAACAGTGGCCCAAGACCATAAGATCGCTCTCTAGGCCTCGGTAATTATATCGGTATCTCTACACGAGTGTTTTCACACTCGTGTGATTACCAGCGCCATCCTTTCCGCTTTTCGACTTTTTGGCATTTCGGCATTTTGAGATTTTGGCTTTTGCCAATTGGTCGTGTGTGTAGTGTATGTACACACCTGGTTGATGTCCCGCACTACACTATCCTCAGCCTCAACCTACAATCAATACCAATCTCGAATCAATTCCATACTTAACTACAACTTTACTAAATCCTGAAGCCTTACCGTAACCTTACCGTGTGCCACCAGTTCTAGTAGCCCCTCCTTAGCTATTATTCCCGAATATCCTTAGATCTGTATCAACACACATACTATCAACATCAAGTGACTCATATTCCACACGAGTCACCCCTATAAACCACACTTATAATCAGCCACCTACGAATCCAAAATTGGGAACAAGTACACTTACCACTTGCTAGAGATCCTTACCACGCTTGAAATCTTTGAACCCTACCCCTTGTTAATACAGGGTTAACGACAAGAAAAAATTAGATAGCCCTTCGGCTTTTACCAAAACATACTAAATGATGTTTGACAAATTACTTACCGAATCTAACCTTTGATCTTACAACCTAGATAGCTCCTGAACGAGATCTGGCTTTTAAAACTTGATTAATAGAAGATAATAGCAGCCAATTTGTGATGGAGGAAAACAAAAAGAAATCGGTAATTAGATATAGTTATTCGGCTCCAAGAGATAAGAATGGTATTCGGATTTTTAGAGAAAGAAAAACTAATGGAAATTTCAGTAAAAGGATGATAGGCTATTCGGTAATGAACGAAATAGAATGAGAGGGAGAAGAGAATTCGGCAACAGGGAGGTGAGAAAGTAATGGCAAAGAAAAAGAACCCCTTAAGAGAATTTGACACCGCCCTTAAATAACCAAAAGCTGAAACTACCTTCTCCTACAGTCCCAATCGACTCCAACACATCTACACCTCAATCTCCTATCTTTTCTCTATTATCTTTACCTTAAATTTCTCTCCTGAACACTTCCTTCCGGAGTCCACTCCAGCGCCACTACCTTCCTTCCATGGTGCAAAAATAAAGTCCCCAAATTTACCACTCTAAGCCTCGAACCTTGGACCTCCTTACCTGATACTGACGCCACCTTATAGGTCCCTAAGTGGTGCCACCTTACCACTGAGCCATAGGCCCAATTGTGTCATAATTTCCCCTTAATTTGTTTAAGAGGCCTAATACCTGAGACTAGGGTTTCACTAAGACAAAAATTATTTTTTTCCCTATGGTCTTCCCTATCCCTAAGACTTCAAATAACCCCTTGTAATACCTTGAAATTAATATTCTAACAGTGCCAAACATGTAATCTAAGCCACTATCTTACTCTCTAAATGTAACACACCCACGCCCGAGGCCCAATTCTTCTAGGCCAAAAATTTAGGGTGTTACAGATAGTGCCACATCGATACTACACTGTGGAGTGTAGGGATGGGTGGGTCGATTATATCCCTACATGGAGTGTAGGGTTGGATGGAGATGGAGTGTAGAGGCTGGTTGGGCAGGATTTTGCATGCACGCTTTACTGCTATTGTTATTGTAAAGGGCTTAGGCCCACTGGAACTATTTTGTTACTGACACGGGCTTAGCTCAAACTGCCTCTGCAAGTGACTATTACTGATTATGGGATTACACACTGAGTTTTTGTAAACTCACCTAATTGTTCATCTACACTGGTAATCCCCAATCTTAGGCAGATTCGTGCTGCGAGGGACTTGGAGGCAGCCACGTGACTTCTTCGATCTTTATAGTTACTTATTTATTTTAAGTATTTTTATTCTGGGTTTGACTGTAATAAGGCCTTCTTAAATTTTAACTTTAATTTTGGGTTTTATTTAACTTAACTTTTAAAATCTATTAGTATTAGATCACGGTTTTCCTAAAAAGATTAACTATTTTCAAAACACCAAGTTTTCGCTACGTATGTTTAAAAGAAATCTTCTGCGACAAAGAATGTTTTAAAAGTAAGGACATTTTAGAATGGTTAACCAATAACTAAGTTGAATTGAAAATAAACAAAGAGACCTTGATCTTCAAATGAGTGTTATTAGATAAAGTAGGTTTTCAAAATACACTTCAATGTAACATTGCTGGATTCGGCCATAGCATCTGGATTGGATTTGGGGTGTTACATGCCTGACAAATGTTAATTATGTTGGAATAAATGAAAAATTGATGGATACATGATATCGCAATTTTTTTATGAATGTTATGGAAATGTTAAATATAAATGTAATAAGATGTTTGATATTACTTGAGAAAAAGAAAAAAAAGTCTCAGTTGAATAAAGGAAATTCAATGGATCAATGAAAAAGAGATACTGCATATGTTGCAGAAGGGATTTACCCCGGACAGGTAATCTTGATATAAGCCCTCCCAATGTATATGTTATATAATGGATTTAGCCTGGACGGGTAATCCTAATTGAGCCTAAGTCTAGATTTAGCCTGGACTGGTAATCCAGATCAAGCTTTATAGAGTATTTATCACTGAAAGGATTTAGCCTGGACTAGTAATCTTGTTGTATAAGATGAGACTTGGGAGTGTGCTCTTTGATAAATGTAAACATGAATTGACGGATTATGGATTTGTACACTTTAAGTGTACTATGTGAGAGTATCCATCGATATTTCGATAAATTCAACGGGCAAAACTTGGAAATGGTTAATGGAACTTAAATGATTTTACCATGAAAATGTACATGTTATACAGGAGGCATGAACATATGTGAATCATGAAATGATGAGCTTATCTGTGTATTGGTATTATATAAAATTATTTGACTAAGCTCTATTAAGTATATAGTGGAGACAGGATTTAGCCTAGACTGGTAATCCTGTTATAAATATATGTATGACTCGAGAGGGTACTCTTTGAAACAGTGCCTTATGGGTACATCTAAATGTGAATTGATAGTTTTTGATTTGTACACTTCGGGTGTACTAACTGTGTATTCATCGATATTTTCAACAAATTAACAGGTAAAATCCTAACATGAAAAGAAATGGGTTTTTACATGTATATATCTTAAGTACATGAAAATGATGTTATATGAAATATAGAAGTATGAAATTATGATACATGAACATGGAAATTTGCATGATAAATACGTTCATCTATGGAAATAGATTTGTACATCTTGAGTGTGTTATCTGCGTGATTATCAATATTTCAGTTGAATAATGAGCAAAGTTCTGACATGAAATATACTAAAGGTCGAGTTGAATTATTATAAAATATACCCAAAAAATTATGCAAATAATTTGTATAGATTTGTTATATGAACACATGATGTAGAAAACATGTGTGTGAGAATCTAAATATTGTTGAGCCCATATATGTGTTTATTGATGTTCATATGAAATAAGTTACTAACAAGGGTGATGAGAATATGTGTTAGGGCTTGGGGTTGATTGATTGGTTGTGATATACATGTTTATCTTTAACATAAATAGTTGGTAAGTTAACTATCAAGTTATACGGGCTTACTAAGCATTATATGCTTACTCAGTTTTATTTTCCCCTGTTCTATAGTAAATCGGAAGCTCGTTGGATTAGAAGCTCGCCAGAGATCACTCACGCTATCCATCAACTCAATTAGATATATAAGATAAAACAATTGTGGTTATAATGGCATGTATAAGTAAAATTAACCAAAAAAATGGCATGTAAATATTTGTTAATGTCTAGCTATTAGAATGGCTAGTTATGAACATGGTATCTGGATAAATATGAGTATCATTTGACATGGTACATGGGCATGTAGCCTGGTCGTGTGTCCCCTGCATCTGAAATTTTAAAAATGCTCAAAATTGAGCACACGGGTAGAGACACGGACGTGTGTCTCAGTCGTGTGAGGCACACGACCTGGTACATAGGCGTGTCTCTTTACCGTGTAAAACCTTCACTTAATTTTGAAAATTTGAATTAACCACATGTCGTAGCACACGGGCGTGTGACTTGGCCGTGTGAGATTAATTTGTTCAAGAGTTGCAATTTAAAGAGTTACACGGGTAAAGGACACGGGCATGTAAACCCATACAAGTGTATCCTATACCATACAGGCGTGTGATTCTTAATAGAGAGAAAAATTTCGAGATTTTGCGAAAAAATCCCTATGGTTCTGATTTTGTCCCGAATCGATCCTAATGCATGTTTTGGGTCTCGAGGTCCCAATTAAGGGACGTACAAAAAATTTCAGATTATGAATTAATCAGAAAATGCTTTGTAAAACCTGATAATGCCTCGTAACCCTGTTTCGGTGACGGATACGGGTTAGGGGTGTTACAATTCCTGTATAGCCTGATATGGAATTCATCTAGATGTTATACATGGAAAATCATCAATATGAATATGTGCACAGAATTAGATCAGGGTAGGTCTGAGATTGAACCACAAGTATGAAATGTTGCGTAAGTATTCACCATGTATATATATCTACCCAAAATAATTTCAGTGTGTAGTTGATTTAAAATAAGAGATTCATGATTTTAATAGAAAATTTTCTTCAATAACATGGTATGGAAGATTAAGTATGATGAGGGTATGATTTTGACACATATGGGAGTGACAAGATCGTAAGGTATCAGTAATAGCATATGGTGCAGAGTAGAAGTTGATCCATGGAAAGTTCTGAAGTATTACTTCTTTTCAAGTTTGCTGAAAAGTGACTTCATCTAGAGGTCAACACTTGGAGTATGCCAAGCTAGTGGCGGATTGGGCTATTATTCATACAGAGGACTGGGGCTCGGTTTTGAAATATATCTTTTAAGTGTATATTAATTAAGTTTCTAACTTGTAGATATATGAATCATATGAGTTGTAATAAGACGTTCAACATGTACTCCATTTCAAAAACTTTTAATATGTTGAGATTTCCTTTTGTACTTCAAATAATAGACTTAAAAAAGAAATAATAAAATGTTGCACTAAATTTTTTGCATCATCTAGTAACACCTAAGATCTAGACTCGGTAAATCAGGTTGGATTGAGGGTGATACAAGTTTTTAGTACCAGAGCCTGAGTCAACCAGTTCTTGGGTTATGAAGATGAAGAAGCCCTATATGTGTAATACGTTGAGCCTGGTAAAGTTCCTTACGTATGTGTAAACCTTAGTAAGTGTGAAGAATACTTTGTTATGTTAGTAATATTGTGATAAGAAGGAAAATGGACAAACAAAAATAATAACTTCAATAGTAAAAGATTTGAAAAATTATTAAAGAAGTGATGTAAAAAGAAAGTACAAGGCAAAATAAAAATAAAATTTCAATTTCCTCCTTTGGTGGGCTGGTTAGTGGTCTCAATAGGAACCTCATATGTTTGAGGATGACCTTCAAGATTTTTCTTTGCATTAGCTAAGCTCCCTTCATTATCTTCAGCTCCTAGCATAGTAGGAATGGAAAAGACAACTTATTGTTTCAACTTTCTTTGAAAGGCATCCCACTCATCGCCCTTAGGATGGTAGACATCAAAGTTGAGTGACTCTATAGAGATGTCCTTTAGGTAATCCAAGTCTACCTTGCTGAGATCAAAAGGATTAGAGGCCACTTGGGCGTGCAGAATCAGATTTGATCTCCATTCTAGCAATGCCTCAATGAGATTCTTTTGAATATCCTCTCGATGCTTTCTGAAGGTTTCACTGTGAGATTGGTGTGTCCTCTCCATCTTTGCCTTGTGACTCTCTTCTTAAGCCTTGAGCCTTGAGTTTCTCCTCTAAGAGAAATTTATAATCCCTTAAGTGGTTGATTTCATCTTTCAGCTAATTATTTTCGATTTGAACATACCCGTGCTTGCTCTTCAGAGTTGTGATATAGGTAGAGAACCTCGCTATCAAATTACTTGAGTTTTGATATTTCTGGTAAAGCCTAGCCAAAGTATCTTCGGTGGATTTTACAAACTTTTCAAAATCTACTACCTTGTTCTGGTAATGCCTACTAGCTTCTCTAAGAGCCCTACTCCAAAAATCATGTTTGAAGGACGTGATCTTGGAAATTTGAGCCATAAGAGACAAAAGATCTCTTGATAAATTAGATGTAAGGTAAGAGGAGAAAGCTTTTCTTAACTATTGAGGTAGAACTCAGTTGTTGCTGAAAGATAGAACTAAGAGACACTAGAGATGCCACTGGCTCTATCAGACCGCGCCAAGGAAGTATGCTATCTGATTCAACAGAGGTTACAACTTATGCCTAAGAAGGAAAGGAAATAGACTGCAGAAGAGGGATTGTCTCTGAGTGTTCTCTGTTAATGAAGGATAAAAAATTCCACTTTTTTTAATCTTTTGGATCCATTAATAATATGTAACAACTAAAACATTTTATGAACATGTAAATGGTTTATTTGTCCGATTAATTATTTTCATGGAAAGTAAAATTAAATTAATGGTTAAGCATTTTAAAGTTTCGATTAATTCAATTAATGATAATTCAAATCAACTATTTGAAAACCCGAATTTCAGTGGTTATTGGACTTTAAGTTGTTATTGTCCTAATCTTACTACCTTCATGAACCATAGCTTATTTAGATTAATGTTACATTCAGCTGTAATTATTTTATTTGGTCCAACATGCTAAGGACAAAGTAACTATAATATTATTTGACATAATATTATATTAGATGTTATTTGAAGTAATTTCGTCATTTTATTTTTATGTGATGCCATAATTTAAAAAAAATAATTACCTTAAGTATTCAATTAATATGTATTTATCATTGGTTAAATAGGGTTAATTGCATTTTCACATTGGTTAAATAGTTGATTTTAATCTTGAATGTCGACTGTTGTTTTCTTCAGGATTTGAGTTTTTATGACAATAGCTAGTTTGAACACTCCAATACCTATAGACAATGGGTTTAATGAATATGAAAGTGCTCTCAAACTTTAAAAGACGACTACTTCGAATGTGTTGGATGAAATGACAAAACTTGAATGTGAAAACAAAGATTAATTGAAGTCACAATGTAACCACTGTAAGAGTATCTACTTTGCTAAATCTTCTAGTGGAACCCCCCATTTAAGACGCCATCTAAATAGTTGTTTGAAAAAAAATTAATAATAACATCACTCAATATATCATAGTCACTTAACCATCCTTAGAAGGTGGTCTATCTATACAAACATACAAGTTTGACGTTGAAAAGTGTTGTCAAGTGGTTGCTACTTTTCTTATGTGTGACAAACATTCATTTATGACAGTTGAAGAACTGGGATTTGGATAAATGATGAGTATTGCTACTCCTAATTTTAAGAATATAAGTAGGCAAACAACTACTAGGGATGTCCTAATGTATTATGGAAAAGAGAGAGATTATGTTAAAAAAGAGTTGCCTAAAGCACCTGGTTTAATTTGTCTAACTTCTGGTAATTGAAACTTTGAGCATACTAATGATGAATACATTTGTATTACTACTCATTAGGTTGACAAAGATAGGACGTTACAAAAAAAAAATCTTAAGGTTCACATAGTGGATGAACTTATTCTATGTTTATTTTAGTGGGGTATAGACAAGAAATTTTTTAACATCACTTTGGATAATGTTTCGTATTATGATGTTATGGTTTCTTATCTTAACAATTGTTTTCATGCGAACTGAGCTCTTTTGTGTGATGGTTTTTTTTTCTGAAGTTAGATGTTGTATACATATATTGAATCTTATAGTTAAAGTTGGTTTGGAACTTGCTAATGATGTTGTTGAAAAGATTCAAAATGGAATTAAGTACATAAAAAAGGTCGAGAATTCGTAGGAAAAAAATTTATGATGTGACCAACAAAAGCTGTCATTTGAATGTGACTAGAATTTTGCATCAAGATGTGTGCGTGAGATGGAATTCTACTTATTTGATGCTTGAATCTACTCTTTACTATAATGATGTGTTAGATTATTGGGGCCAACAAGATAAAGATTATCAAACATTTGCACTTTTTGATGAGTGGAGAAATGTTGTTATTGTTCGCAAATTTTTTAAAGTCTTTTATGATGTGATTTGTGTTTTTTCTAGTTCTAATTACCAACAACTAATTTTTATTTTAGAAGGGTTTGGAAGGTTCACAAGTTGTTGCGTGATATAGATAAATGTCCTCGTTCTTTTTTAAGTCCAATAGTTAAGTCATGCAAGAGAAATTTAATAAATATTAGGCTGAGCATTCTTTGATATTATCATGTACTGTCTTTTTAGATCTTTGTTACAAGTTAATTATATAACAGCCCGAATTAGGGCCTAGTCGGAATAGTGGTTTTGAGACCACAAATCTGAAGTAGAAAAATATATTTCATGATTATTTTTAAGTTTATGACATGATTGCATGGTAGTCAGGAAATTCCATGAAGGAATTTTTATGAAATAGTGATTAATTTGTCCTTTAGGACTAAATTACAAAAATTGCAAAATATGAGTTTCTAAAAGTTTTAAGGATGAATTGGCATTATAAAAATTATTAGAGGTCCTTATTTAGCAATTACACCATTTATTAGCATGATGGACAAAAATGCCCATGAAAGGAAAATTTTCTAAAGAAAGGGTATAAGGGTATTTTGGTCATTTGGTTAATTAATGAAATAAAAAGGGAAAAAGAAGTAAAATTTTGTCCATCTTCTCCAAGGGCTGCCGAAACTTAAGGGCTCTCCATAGCTAGGGTTTTTGACATTTTCAAGCTCACATATAAGTGTATTTTAGCCCTGTTTTTAATTCTCTTCGTATTTTTGAAATCCTCGTAGCTTAATCTAGCTATTTTTACCACTAAATTGAGCTAGGGTTTATGTTAAAAAATATGCCCATACATGACATGCATCTATTTTGATGTATAGTGGTAGAATATGAAAGTTTAAAGTATAGTAAACATCTTTTTCTAAGTGATTTTTCATGAAAAACCCTAATATGGACCAAATTACAAATGTGAGAAAATGTGTAGTAAAAGTGAAAATTTATGAAAAATAGGTGCTGTTATAAGCACATGAAAGGTTCGGCTAGGCGTGGGTAATCAAGAAAATAAGTGCATTTCATTTTACGAGCTTAGGGACCATTTTGCAAATATGCAAAAGTTTAGGGGCAAAATTATAAATTTTGCTAAAGTGTTAATTATGGGCTATTTAGCCGATGTGAATATTAAAGAAGCTTAATTTGTCATTTTAGATCAAGAAACACGAAGCCCGGACCGAAACCGGGGAAAAAGCAAGGTGGTGGATTAAATTGAACATTCACCCATATTTTGGATCTGAGGTAAGTTTGTATGCAATAAATTAGCATTATGCATTATGAAATTTATTGTGATGATATTATATGAATTTATGTTATTTCCATGAATTTGATTAATACGATCTTTAACAAGAAAAGATGAAGTTGTATTAGAGAAATCCCGGTTAAATTTTACGGAATACGAGGGATACCGTAGTCATAACATGAGAAATTGTAGGTCCCGTGTAAGACCATGTCTGGGACATGGCATCGACATCGAACTAAGATCCCATGTAAGACTATGTCTAGGACATGGCATTGGCATGACATGTGATCCCGTATAAGACCATGTCTGGGACATGGCGTCGGCACCGAGATGAGACTTAGATCCCTTGTAAGACCATGTCTTGGACATGGCGTTAGCATCTAAGAGTGATCCTGTATAAGACCATGTCTGGAACATGGCATCGACATCAGTTTATGATCTCGTGTAAGACCATGTTTGGGACATGGCATCGACATCGATATGAGATCTCGTGTAAGACCATTTATCGGTTATGGCTTCGGCTGTGACTTGAAATCCCATGTAAGACCATATCTGGGATATGGCTTTAGTATCTTACCATGAGAACGACATTTCGAGTATCCTTCAGTATTCTAAGTAATTTAACGGGAAAAAAACTATTCAAGTTGATGAATTTAATGAGAAAGACTAAAGTTTTGTGATGAGAGATACAGGTGAATATGATTAGGTTACGAGAAGATGAACACATAATGATATGAGTATGATGGTGAGAAAAGCTTGAGTAAGAATACGAAATGATATGAATGTGTCGGTAAGAAAGAGCGTGAGTAAGCCATGTTATTGTGTAAATAATTTCTATGACATTTCATGATACCTTATTTGGATGCTTATTCCATGATTTATGTTGCTATTTTATTTCATGCAACTTACTAAGCAATTATGCTTACTCCCTTTCTTTTCCCCTTCTCCTTGTAGTCTTGCCAAACTAGATCAGGGATCGTTAAAAGTCAGAGCTCGAAGTCACACTATCAAGCATCCCATTTTGGTGTAGTAAAGTTAGTTATTTTTGGTATGGCATGTATAGAAAACCTAGTCATTTTGATATGTGCCATTTTGGGTAGCCAAATGTGTTGGCTTTGATGTTACTCAAGTCATGTTGTAATGGCCTTTGGAAATGGGCTAATATTGTTTAAGTTAAAATTTATGCAATGTTGATGAAGTTCATGAAAGTGCAAGCTTGCATGTATAAGTAGAGTAGTGATTGTTATGAATGCCTTAATTGTGGGTATTTAAAAGTGTATTTATGCCATGATATGTGATATTGAAATTGGTCTTGTGGTTGGTTAAGTTTCAGGGTGGCAAAGGGCTTGGAAAATAGCCCATAATTGTCCACACCGGTGGGCACACGGGCGTGTGGCTAGGCCGTGTGTGACATACGATCAGCCCCATGGGCATGTTGATAGACCATGTGTCCCCTGCACTTAAATTATGCAAAACACAATGCCCAATAGTAAACACACGGGCAGAGACACGACCGTGTGTCTCAACCGTGTGGAGGGCACGGCCTAGCTCACCGGCGTGTGGCTTGGCCGTGTAACCTAAATTGCATGCTGACATCATAAACAGAATGTACAGGTTTTCACACACGGGCTAAGGCACCAGCGTGCTGAGGCCATGTGAAGGACACGGGTCAGGGACACGGGCGTGTGCCAGGCCGTGTGAAAACCCCTGTAGGTTCGAAATGAAAAAATAAATTCAACGGCTTAGGGACATGGGCGTGTTTGACCACATGGTCTGCCTACACAGGCATGTCCCACTTCACACAGGCGTGTGGCCCTATTTTGACCAAAACTTTTCTAAGTGCTCGAAAGTTCCCGGATTAGTTTCGAACCACTCCCGATGTATGTTTTGGGCCTTATAGGCCCATGATGAGGATATTAAGAGAATGATTGAAAAGTTTTAAGTTGTAATGAAAATTTATGGTTCGACTTTACACATTCGAGTAAGTTAAGTACGGTAATGCCTTGTACCCCGTCCCGGTGTCAGACACAGGTAAGGGGTGTTATAAATTATGTGCACTATTGCTTCACTACAATCTATGATTCTCATGCTTCAAACTTTGTGCAAATCATCATTAGCAACTTAAACTATTGTTTAATGAGTATGTTAAGAACTCCAATTGCACGTCTTCCTTTTTGGTCGTGAGTTCCAATGTTTCGGGTAATAATCATGTTGATTATAGTTTGTGTCAATTTAATGTTAATAAAGTGGATTTGGAAGGAGATTATGATGAGAGTGATACTTATAAATGATATTTAAGTACATCCAGTACTAAGCATAAAAAGTCATAATTGAACATTTATTTGGAAGAACTATAGCTTGAGTTAAATAGTCAAATAGATGTATTTGATTATTGGCGATATCATGAGCTTTCATTATTGACTCATGATATTTTGGCAATTCCAATATCGAGTGTGGCTACTGACTCGACTTCTAACATGAGAAAAAATTATCACACCTTTGAGAAGTTTCCTTAAACAAAAAACGATTTAAGTCGTTGTTTACCTTCATGACTGTTATTCTTGTTTTATTATTATAACAATTTATCAATTTGATTATCTAACTATTTATTCTTATTTCATATTAGAAATTAATTTCAAGATTGATAAGAATGATGATGACTATAAAGACAATAATTTTTCATTTCCTTTATAGATATATAATTTAACTGGCAATTTATAATTTGTTATAAAATTCAATATGTTTATTATTTGATATACATAAATATTTTAGTTGGTTAAATTATATTTTGCAAGCTGTTTTTTTAACTGTTTTAGGTGCTGTTTCGTGGCCGTTTTTAATGTTGTTCTACTTTCACTTTTAATTTTGTTTGGATTATTAAAAATTGTAACTACTTTAAGCTATGTAATGTATTTTCAATTTGTTGTTTTCGCTTATTTTAGTTTATTGTTAATTTTATTATTATTTTAATTATAATTATTTTAAACTTTAATCTATTGAGAAATATTTAGTAAACTTGTTTTACTTTTTAAAATTTGTTTATATTGTAATACTATGAAACCGCCGGGTTGAGCCCAAATTTAGTGTATATAATTTAGATAGAATTTGGAAAAAAATTTAAACCTAGTTTTAAAACCAGGCTAACACAAACTCTACTGATAAGACCATGTCAGAATAATATAACATGTAAGAGGCCTCTTCCTCGGCACAAATAGACACTTCGTGATTCGTTTTCCTCCACGAGATTTCTACAGAATTCATCTCCAGTCCAGAGCTCCTGGCTTTTGAAATATTACAAGCTTCTAGAAATCAAGAAAGCTGCAGCTCTCAGTTGCTGTTCTCTGAAAATCACAATCAGATCTAATACCCAATATTCACTAGGAAACTCCTTGGAAAATTATGAAATTTAAACAAAATAATTATAAGAACTAAAGAAGAAAATTATAAGAAAAGGAAACCAAACCTTAAAAGAATTTTAAGCAAACAGAAGGGAATGGATCCAAGGCAGGGAAGGGGAGCAACGGTTGGAAATCAAGGGTATGGGAGGGGTTGGTAAGAATTGCCCCTTTGGATTGAACAAAGGTCATAATTCTTGCCCAATTCTCCCACACCTCCAACTCCCAACACTACTCTCTCCCTTTCTCTTACTGCTTGAAAATTTCATAGATGAGAGAAACAAGAGATAGATGGAGGAAGCTGAAATGGGCAAACGAAGAGAAGGGATCATAAAAAGGAGTGTTCCGATCAACATCTCGAAGAGCCTCCAATATCATCAACACTCTACCCCTCTCTCTCTCCCTCTCTCACACGTATCGATGACTTGCTCCGTGGGGAAGGCGAATTTATAAAGGGAACGAGAAGAGTGTAGATAAGATGGTAGGTAAAGGTCCTTCATTTATTTCTGTTTACGAGAAAAGAAATGGAAACCGCGTGATGTTGAAGCCACGCGGAAAAGAGTCCAAACCCAAAAGTCAGATGGTCCAGAGCTACTGGTTTTCATGTTCGGTCGGGTCAGTCGGTAGGAAAATTTTGAATGATTTTGGGGGTAATTGATACTTTTCTCAAACTAATATTATCTTTTTAATTAAAGTTATTCAGTTCTTTAGATTGTTTTTATTATTCATTTATCTTTTATTATTTTATTTTTATAAATAAATACAAAATAGAAATAAATAATATTTTATTTTATAATTAAAATATTTTAAAATTTTAAAAATTAATTAGAAAATTATTTATTTCAATTTTTAAAAAATTTTAAATTTATTTTCCTTTTCTCCTTTATATAAATAATATAAATAATAACAACTTATATAATAATTCAAATAATTTTTATAAATAATATTGTTATAAAATAAAGAGAGAGGGGAGAATAAAGAACAAAGAGCAACAAAGAATGTACTTTATTGATCAAGATGGGTGGTTACAATACTTTATCAGAGTCTCTATTTATAGACATAAAAAGTATAAAAGAAGTAGAGATCTAATTCTAATAACTATTAGAATTTAAAGTATAACAAAACTTTATCTTGATAATGATAAACATCTACTTAATAAGATATTCATAATACTCTCTCTTGGATACCTATTGGTAGATAATATGCCTCATTAAAATATTATTTGGAAAAACCCTGTAGGATAAAAACCTAACAAGGGAAAAATAGTACACAATCTATAATACGCATAATATGTTGTCTCATTAAAAAACTTACCAAGAAAACCCAATGGGACAAAACCTCGGTTAAGGGAAAAAGAGTACAACACGTATTTACTACCCCTCATGAAAACATCACATACTTTCTCATACTCTACGTATTCAATCTTGAATACTAGTTTTTCAAATGACTATTTGAATGTATTTGCTAAGGATTTATATTACCATTCTTTTAAAAGTCATGGGTGAGGAAAATTTGGGGAAATATATTTTGATCTCTTCAGGAGATTCAACAATAATCATAGCAAACTTTAATCATGATTCTTATATAAAAACACAAATAGGTATTTTGGATCATTTTATAATCCTCCTTTAACTACTCAAATTTACCACATATGTTCAAATTATTTTAGTTCATATAAATGAATAATTTCCTGAGAATTTCAATATGCTTCTAGCGCTCTAAATCCTTCAAGGATTTTAATATAAACTTTACTATATATTTATAAATGTTGTAACAACAACTATTAAGCGTAAGTTAAATTTTTATAAATTGTCAATTTAATAATATATCTAAAGGTTATTGCATCCACCACAAAAGAATATTATATATTTTCATAATCAATACCAGTACCTAGTGAAAAACTTTATATTTTTATTTCGCTTTTGCAAAACTACTTCATTTGCACCCTTATTGGCTTTATACCTTAGATATTTGGACTACTGGTCCAAAAACTCCACGAATTTAATTGTACTTGAGTTGTGTCTTTCTATTTTGATCAATTTATTCCATATATATATTTATCAATAGATTTATTCAAGATCCTCCTTTTGTTTTATTATTTCAATAATAATATTGCATGCAAAATCATTGTCGGCCACTTTTATCCTTAGTTCCATATTTTCTCGAATTGACATAACTTATCGATATCTTTTATTTTCATTATTTTAAAATTCAGTTTCAGGTACCTGAATCTCTTCTGAAGTTTTACTTATTAGTTATGTTTTAGGTCTCTTCTAAAGCACCCGCTTCCACTATATGACCATCTAGAATAATTTTCATCTTTGGAACCGATCAATCTATTATTTATTCTAACTGATTGTTCTACTAGGACTTTGATTCGAATTAAAATATTAGATGGTATATAACACTTGGTTATTCTCATTAAGATTGTAAATACATCTAATAGTTAACTTGTAATGAGTTATCCTTATTGAACTTCTGGTTCAATTACTCTCCCCCTAACTTATTACAAGTTATTGTTTCTCTCCCCCTAATATTGAGAAAACTAACAACTCATGTCACAATTAAATCTCGAATTAATTGCTCAAAAATATTATAAGAAGACTCATATAGATATACATTCTCAATCTCTTATTATGACTTGTGCGTTGTGGTAGAGCAGTTGGAACATATATCACACATCTAAAAATTGTAAGATGGAAAATATTTGGCTCTTGACCAAAACTCAATTGTAATTGGGAGTATTTATAATTTATTGGCTTGATACATACAACATGTAAATCACTACAAGCATTAATCTCATGTTGAAATAGAAAGTTTTGTTCTCATAAGTAGTGGTTTAGCTATTAGTTGGAGGCATTTGATAGACAATTTAGCTAAATCATTTTGTATGTGAACATAAGTTACATGATGTTTAACTTTTATCCCCATTGACATGCAATAATCATTGAAAACTTGGGATGTAAACTCACCAACATTAGCAAGATGAATTTTTTTAATTGCATAATCTAAAATTAATAATTTAAACAAGCAATTACTCAGTCGACAGGTTATGAGTTGATAATGCATGTGATTATTTTGTAGATGCATCTACCAAAATCATATAATATCAAAACCATCCACATGGTGGATGAATGGGCCCATATTCATTTTAAAAATGTAAGACATTAAATTTCAACTTTAGCTAGTGAGTTTCTAAGAATCACTTTTTATTAAGAATAAGCAACAAATGAGAATTCTTTAAATTAAAGAATCTTCAGGTTCTTTAATGGATGTCCATATGAATTCTCAATTAATTTTAGCATCATATACGATCTAGGATAGTCTAACTGGTCACGCCAAATAGTAAACGCATTTGTATTAGTAAACTTTTGGTTTACTTTAACATGTATTTCCATTGTACTAAATTGTAACAAATTGATAATTTCATTATCATTCCTTTTAATTTGTATCTACATATAAGTACTATTGTGACATTTTCTACTGAAAATGTCTAAATCAATGTGAAGTCTATAATGCCACCAAGTTAATAAATATAATTTCCAAATAATTATATGTATTCGATTTACGGAATATGCCAAAATCTCAAATGCTCAAAAATCTATTAATAGCAAACTTTGAGAGTGGATTTTATTTTCCATGTATATAACAAGTACATAACCAATGACTTTTTATGTAACACCCTTTACCCGAAACCGTCACCAGAATCGAGTAGTGAGCGTTACCAGACTTATCGGAGAACAAACTCATGTTTACAACCCAATCATTGCAACTTTACCCTTATCGAGGTTTTTCTATCACAATACTAACATCTCAGATAATTAGGATTCGAATCCTATTGCATCGAAAACCCCAAAAATTTTTCACTTTTGAAACTACGTCACATGCCCGTGTGACTCATAGCATGGCCGTGTGATAAGGTCGTGTGGCCTTCACATGCCCATGTCTAACGACCATGGTCGAAACTGTCAAATTGGCCACGGTCACCCCACACAGTCATTTGGGGGCCGTGTACCCAACACGGTCGAGACACACGACCGTGTCTCTTGCCCGTGTGGACCACTAAGACTTAAATTAAGGTGCAGGGGAGGCACGGTCTGAATACACACTCGTAGGGTCAAGCCGTGTGTTCCCCACGGCCTAGGCACGTCCGTGCCCTCTACCCGTGGAGTAAACTGTCCACTAGCACACGGTCATGGCACATGCCCGTGCTCCCTGCCGTGTAGGCCATGTCAGGCTATTTACCAAGCCTTGACCTGTAACACCCTAAACTCGAGACCATCACCGGAATCAAATACAGAGCGTTACCGGGCTTATCGGATCTTTACAGAACTTAATCGACCTGAAATCAGAAAATTTCATGTCAATAATCATGAAAAGGTTCATATGAGATATTTTCGGGTTAAAACATTCATTTCGGATGGTTAGGATTTGAATCTTACTACTTCGGAAGTTCAGAAAAATTTTCGTTTTTGAAACGACGTCACACGCCCGTGTGACTCAAAGCACGGCTGTGTTGTTAAACCGTGTGGCTTTCACACGCCCGTGTTAGGCACCCGTGGAACATTCTGACTTGTAAAAAACGGTTAATGGTTAATTTCACACGCCCGTGGAGTAGGGCCGTGTGCTTCCCACGGCCAAGGCATGCCCGTGCCCTTACCCCGTGGTCGAAACTGTCAAAAATGTTTAAGGTACAGGGGACACACGGTCGAAGCACATGCCCGTGTCCCCTGGCCGTGTGGCACAATGTAGGCTTGGTTTAAGCCAAATTGCCACCCAATAAGGGTCATTTCTTACCAACCAATAACATACAACATTTCCAAGCCAATTTTACCAAATACAACATATCAAAGAACAAATCAAATACTTCATTATAAACATATATGACCCAAGCCACATCCCATGGCTTAATCACTTACAAAATACATCATGTACACAAAATATCTAGCCTACACATGCCATGACCATTTCATTTACAAAAGATTCAAAAGTACCAAAGCTGGATGGATAGTGTGATGATGATCTCCGACACGTCCGATGATCGAGCTAGCTTCCGAATCTATAAGACATTGACAGAAATAAACGGAGTAAGCTTCTAAAGCTTAGTAAGTCCGTAGTACAGAAATTAAACCTTACCGAATCAATGCGGTAATTACAATTACATAGCCAATTCAATTCATATACTCAAGTCGCCTATTTCACAAGTATAAACTTGTTAGTCCATGTAACATATAATGTCATTCATGTACCAATCATAACATTCATGTATCATCTCATTGCATAAATACTCGTACATGTAATTCATGTAACGTATACCATGTAATTCGTATAAATCTCAATAACATGTATCCATATAATTCGTATAATTCTCATATAACATATACCATGTAATCCATGTAAAGCTCATATAACATATAACATGTAATTTATATAATTCTTTCACTTTTCATGTAATGTGTATCGGTAATTGCCCGTTGAACCTTTAAGAACATCGAGGGATACTCGGGTGATACACACACAGTGTATATTCATATAACCTGAAAATCCGTCAATGCGTCGTGTATGCTCTTTTGAGCCTGTATCGGTAAGCCCGAAGGCTGATTAGAAATCCAGAAGGATGAACAGTAAGCCCGAAGGCTGAACAGAGAGTCCGAAGACTAAGTAGAGAGTCCGAAGACTGATCAGGTAATCCCGAAAGATAAACCTGTAGCTCATGAGCATGTGGTGAGTCCGCAACAAATGCAGGAGCTCAAACCACCGGTAGCCCTAGTGACATGTCACTTTTATCCTATCGACTTCTACGGTTCTAACGGGGCTCGGTATTCAGTTCTCACTTATACAATTTTCCTTTCAATTTTCATATGTATATATCCTAATAGGATATTAAATTAAAGAATACTTCATACATTAAATTTAACAACAATTATAAGCATATATACATTCAATTTCATCATACGGACTTACCTCGAAATTCCGTATCTATTCGTCTACTTTTCTTTTTCTTCGATCAAGTTTCGGAATTCGGTCGTCTTTATCTATATTAATACAAATTTAGCTATTTAATCACTAATTTGTTCAATTTAGTCCAAAACATGTATTTTGGCATATTAGCAATTTAGCCCTTATATTTTCAACACATCGCAATTTAGTCCATTTTATCACAAAACGACAAATTGCACAATAAATCCCTCAATTCACCTTAGTCGAACATGTAGGGGACTTATACAAGCACGTATAATTCATCTTATCACATTTCTAACCACAAAAATTCTACCTTTTTGCAAATAAATCCTTAAAACTCATTTTCTTTAAAAATCATTTCAAAATTCTTGTATATTCTCACTTAATATACAATAATTCATCAAAATCTATCAATATATCAAGGATTCATCAATGGCACTTTTCAAAGACATGTTCAAAATCAGAAATTGAGGTATGGATTAGCTAGTATTCAAAGCAACGACCTCAAAAAACGTAAAAATTATCGAAAACGGGACAAAAACGAACCTCCAATCGAAGTTTGAAGTAGCCAACGTTAAAAGCTTGTAAACCCTTCCTTTTCTTTGCATAAACGGTGAAGAAGATGATGAAAATGAAAGCATTTTCCTTGTTTTAATTAAACATATAACATATAATAAACCAATGACCATTTTGCCCTTATTACTAAAACCATAAAAAAAATATCATCAAGGGCATAATTGTCCACTAGCATAGGGAATGGTAAAATAACCATTTAAGACCTTCCACTTTAAAAGCCATCATCTAATAAGCCATTTATGAAATAGGACTATAATTTATCGCTTTATGCGATTTAGTCCTTTTTCTCAAATTTACCGGTTAAACAATAAAATTTCTAAACGGAACTGTCACACAGAAATTTCTATCATGCTGTAAAACATTTTAAAGCAATAAAATTAATAATTTGACTCGGTTAAGTGGTCCCGAAACCACTCGTTCCAACTAAGGTCAAAAGTGGGTTGTTACAACTCTTCCCCCTTTAGGGATTTTTGTCCCCGAAAATCTTACCGGTAAACAGGTTAAGGTATTGTTTTCGCATAGTTTCCTCGAGTTCCCATGTAGCTTCTTTTATTCCGTGTTTACACCAGAGAACTTTTACGAGTGCTATACGCTTATTTCTCAACCCTTTGATTTCTCGAGCCAGAATTTTAACCGGTTCTTCACTGTACGACAGATCAGACTGTATCTCCACATCAGGGGGAGAAATGACATGAGACGGATCAGATCGATATCGACGAAGCATTGAAACATGAAATACGTTGTGAATCTTTTCAAACTCAGACGGTAACGATAATCGGTAAGCTACAGGTCCAATTCGTTCCACAATTTCATATGGCCCGATAAAACGAGGACTTAGCTTTCCCTTTTTATCGAAACGAAGAATTTTCTTCCATGGTGATACTTTCAGAAATACTCTATCTCCGACCTGAAACTCTATTTCTTTCCGTTTCAAATCGGCATATGATTTCTGTCTGTCTGAAGCCATTTTCAAACTGTCACGTATCACTTTCACTTTTTCTTCCGTATCCCGGATTAAATCAACCCCATGTAACTTTCTCTCACTCAATTCTGTCCAATATAGCAGTGTTCGACATTTACGACCGTATAATGCTTCGTATGGAGCCATTTTCAAACTTGTCTGAAAACTATTGTTGTATGCAAACTCTATCAGAGGTAAATATTTCTCCCAATTACTTTCAAATTCAAGAATACAACACCGTAACATGTCTTCCAAAATCTGAATAACTCTCTCAGACTGACTGTCGGTATGTGGATGAAATGTCATACTGAAACTCAATTTCGTTCCCAAAGCCTCTTGAAACTTTTTCCAGAATCTCGAGGTAAACCTCGAATCTCTATCAGACACAATGGATAACGGTATACCATGTAATCGCACAATCTCAGATACATATAGTTCTGCTAATTTATCCAAAGAATAATCAGTACGTACCGGTATAAAATGTGCAGACTTTGTCAATCTATCAACAATAACCCAGATTGCATTTTTCTTCTTCGGAGATAAAGGTAGCCCGGATACAAAATCCATAGTAACTCTGTCCCATTTCCATTTCGGAATCATAATAGGCTGTAATAAACCAGACGGTACCTGATGTTCAGCTTTAACTTGCTGACAGATCAAACATTTCGATACAAATTCAGATATGTCACGTTTCATTCCTGGCCACCAGTATTGCTGTTTCAAATCGTTATACATTTTAGTGCTACCCGGATGAACTGAAAATCGACTATCATGTGCCTCGTGCAGAACTTTCTGAATGAGTTCGCTGTCTTTCGGTATACAGATTCTATTTCGGAACATTAAATAATCATCATTCCCAATAGAAAAGTCAGAATCAGAATTAGACTCACAATGAAGTCATTTAGCTTGTAGATCAGAATCAGTCCTTTGAGCTTCGAAAATTTGCTGCAGAAATAACGGTTTAGCCTTTAGCTCAGCTAAAACAGATCCATCATCAGATAACGTCATTTGAGCATTCAGAGCTCGCAAAGCAAATAGAGACTTTCGGCTTAACGCATCAGCTACAACATTAGCTTTCCCCGGATGATAATCAATCACAATTTCATAATCTTTTAGTAATTCGAGCCATCTCCGCTGTCGCATATTCAAATTTTTCTGAGACATCAAATACTTCAGACTTTTATGATCGGTATAAATTCTACATTTCTCACCATATAAGTAATGCCGCCAAATCTTTAATGCAAAGACTATAGCAGCTAACTCAAGATCATGCGTCGGGTAATTCTTCTCGTGCGGTTTTAACTGTCGGGAGGCATAAGCTATAACTTTCCCGTCTTGCATCAATACACAGCCAAGTCCGATAATAGATGCGTCACTGTAAATAACAAATTCTTTCCCCGATTTGGGTTGGACTAAAATCGGAGCTTCAGTTAACAAAGCTTTCAACTGTTCGAAACTCTGCTGACATTTATCATTCCACTCGAATTTCACATCTTTTTGTAGCATTCGAGTCAACGGTACCGCAATCATCGAGAATCCTTTAACAAATCTTCGGTAATACCCCGCTAATCCCAAAAAACTTCTGATCTCAGATACATTTCTCGGGGGTTTCCAGTCTATAATAGCAGATATTTTACTTAAATCTACTCGGATGCCTTCTGCAGAAACAATATGACCCAAGAATCTGACTTCTCGAAGCCAAAATTCACATTTGCTAAATTTGGCAAATAACTGCTTATCTCTCAGAATTTGCAACACAATTCTCAAATGCTCAGTGTGCTCTACCTCATCAGTGAATAGACCAGAATGTCATCAATAAACATGACAATGAATCTGTCTAAATACGGTCTGAATACACGGTTCATCAAGTCCATGAACACTGCAGGTGCATTTGTCAGCCCGAAAGGCATGACCAGAAACTCATAATGTCCGTATCGTGTTCTGAAAGTAGTTTTCGGTATATCGGATCTTTAACTCGCAACTGATAATAACCCGATCTCAGATCAATTTTTGAAAATACGGTAGCTCCTTTCAACTGATCGAATAAGTCATCAATCCGCGGGAGAGGGTATTTGTTCTTCACTGTTACCTTGTTCAACTGTCGGTAATCAATACACATTCTCATCGTCCCATCTTTCTTTTTCACAAATAATACTGGAGCACCCCAAGACGAAAAGCTCGGTCTCGCAAAACTTCTATCTGTCAATTCTTGTAACTGTGCTTTCAACTCTTTTAATTCAGTCGGTGCCATTCTATACGGAGCTATCGATATCGGAGTAGTGCCGGGTAGCAATTCAATACAGAATTCAACTTCTCTAATCGGCGGTAAACCCGGTAATTCTTCTGGAAAAACTTCTGGAAACTCACAAACAACAGGTACAGACTCAATTTTCAATTCTGTCTTGCTAGAATTCATCACGTATTCTAGATACGCATCATATCCTTTTCTGACATATTTCTGAGCCCTCATAGCAGAAATCACTATCGGTAATTCATTCGAATCATTTGATCCAATCTAAAGAATCTCACCATTCTGACATTTCAATTCTATACTTTTACTTCGACAATCCACAATAGCTTCATGCACATTTAGGTAGTCCATGCCCAGTATTACATCAAATTCGTCAAAAGGGAGAAGCATAAGATCAGCCATAAAACAATATCCTCGAGTCATTAATGGATATTTCTTACATATTTTATCAACTAACATAGACTTTCCTAACGGATTTGATACTTTAATAACATATTCAGTAGACTCAACAGGTAAATTCTTTTCAAACACTAATTTCATACAGATATACGAATGAGTTGATCCAGGATCTATCAACGCAACAATATCAGTGTTATAGAGAGAAAAAGTACCAGTTATAACATCAGGAGACGAGGCTTCCTCGCGTGCACGTATTGCATAAGCCTTCACAGGAGTACGCATCTCAGATCTCACATTAACATCTCTCGCCACACTGCGATTTCCACTTTGATTTCCAGTATTCCGAGGTGGTCTACCTCTCGACGTAACACTATGCGTTCTGGTCGATTGTTCCTTATCAGCTACAGATCTTTCAGGACAATCACGTAAGTAGTGATCTAACGATCCATATCGGAAACAAGCTCCGCTTTTTAATCGGCATTCACCCAAATGTCTCTTATTACAGAATTTGCATTCAGGTCCGGGAGTTTTCACACTATCGGCACTAACTACCGAGGTTGCTTGAGGTCTCGAATGAGAGGATCTAACATTTTTGTCTCGGATAGATATGCCTGTAGAAGTAGCGGAACGGGGATGAAAATCTTTTCATCTCTTGGATCCAGATTGATACGATTTACCCGCAAACCTCTTTCGAGCCTCTCTGAATTCAGAATCCGCTTTTCTCTTTTCTTTAGTAAGCTCTTCGACTTTACAGGCCCGATCAACAAGAACTACAAATTCTTTCAGCTCAAGTATTCCGACTAACAGTTGAATTTCCTCATTTAGCCCATCTTCAAATTTTCTACACATTATAGCTTCGGTAGAAACACATTCGCAAGCGTATTTGCTGAGTCGTACAAACTCTCGCTCATATTCAGTTACAGACATTCGACCCTGTTTTAACTCTAGAAACTCTTTTCTTTTCTGGTCGATGAATCGTTGACTAATGTATTTCTTCCTGAATTCCGTCTGAAAGAATTCCCAATCAACTCGTTCTCATGATACAACCGCGTCAATGTATTCCACCATTGATATGCTGAATCCCGAAGCAAACAAATAGCACATCTCATGCACTCATTAGGAGTACAAGCCAGTTCATCAAAAACTCAGATTGTATTCTCAAGCCAAAATTCGGCCCTCTCAGCATCATCACTAGCTGAAGCTCGGAATTCTTCAGCACCATACTTTCGTATCTTATCAACCGGAGGTCTGTTCAATCTCAGAGGATCCACAACTCTTATATTATCAGGGTTAGGTTGTGGGACAAGAGGGGGTGGAGGTTGCGGAGCAGCCGGGTTTGCTCGCACAAACTCACTAAACCAACCGGACATCATTTGGAAGAAAGCTTGCTTAACTTCTTCCTGATTGGCCACAGCAGGGCCCGATTCAGAAGGCACAGCCCCTTGAGCGGGTGCTGGTGCAATACTTTCACCATCATTAGCTAAGTCTCGATTTAGATCCATTACTATATAAAACAGATTTTCAGAGGATGTCAGGAGATATCACACTATCACATTTCATATACATGGCATGTATAGCTAGACTCGTACGCACTACGGTAGTCCTAGAATCGACTAAACCGTAGCTCTGATACCAATTAAAATGTAACACCCTAAACTCGAGACCGTCACCGGAATCAAATACAGAGCATTACCAGGCTTATCGGATCTTTACAGAACTTAATCGACCTCAAATCAGAAAATTTCATGTCAATAATCATGAAAAGGTTCATATGAGATATTTTGGGTTAAAACATTCATTTCGGATGGTTAGGATTCGAATCCTACTACTTCGGAAGTTCAGAAAAATTTTCATTTTTGAAACGACGTCACACGCCCGTGTTGTTAAACCGTGTGGCTTTCACACGCCTGTGTTAGGCACCCGTGGAACATTTTGACTTGTAAAACACGGTTAATGGTTAATTTCACACGCCCGTGGAGTAGGGCCGTGTGCTTCCCACGGCCAAGGCACGCCCGTGCCCTTACCCCGTGGTCGAAACTATCAAAAATGTTTAAGGTGCAGGGGACACACGGTCGAAGCACACGCCCGTGTCCCCTGGCCGTGTGGCACAATGTAGGCTTGGTTTAAGCCAAATTGCCACCTAATAAGGGTCATTTCTTACCAGCCAATAACATACAACATTTCCAAGCCAATTTTACTAAATACAACATATCAAAGAACAAATCAAATACTTCATTATAAACATATATGACCCAAGCCACATCCCATGGCTTGATCACTTACAAAATACATCATGTACACAAAATATCTAGCCTACACATGCCATGACCATTTCATTTACAAAAGATTCAAAAGTACCAAAGCTGGATGGATAGTGTGATGATGATCTCCGACACGTCCGATGATCGAGCTAGCTTTCGAATCTATAAGACATTGATAGAAATAAACGGAGTAAGCTTCTAAAGCTTAGTAAGTCCGTAGTACAGAAATTAAACCTTACCGAATCAATGCGGTAATTACAATTACATAGCCAATTCAATTCATATACTCAAGTCACCTATTTCACAAGTATAAACTTGTTAGTCCATGTAACATATAATGTCATTCATGTACCAATCATAACATTCATGTATCATCTCATTGCATAAATACTCGTACATGTAATTCATGTAACGTATACCATGTAATTCGTATAAATCTCAATAACATGTATCCATATAATTTGTATTGTAATAGGGCAATTTTGCCCGGGGCCCAGAACCATAAATAAACCAAATATAACAAAATTCATTTACAACCAATTCACTACCTAATTAACCCCTAACCCGAGGCCCAAACATCGGCCCACTTACAACCCTACCCGACAGCCTTTGACCCTCGGCCACCAACTCCACCGCCACTTTAGCCTCTGTCCACATCAACCATCACCAGTACCTGCAGACAAGACAGAAAGAAACAGCAACCAAAGCAAAAAGCATAGCAAAACAGTGACAATAGAGCAGAACAGCTAGCAAAATAGAGTCTAGACAAATGTACCAAATCGGCTATAAAGCCGAATCGAAGTATGTAAATATGGGGGGATTAAAGATTCAAAAATAGTGTAACCGGGGTTTCCTTTTAAAAGATACAGAGAGAATAGCAAACAGAAATTTTCAAAGGTTGCTCCTTTTATTTTATTTTTTTACTTTTTTATTCTTATTTTCGTTTAAGTTGGATTATTTTTTTTATTTGATAACATAATAACAAGAAAAAGGAGGGAGGGTTACCTGTTTCGTCCCGAAGTCTGGTCGTCGGAAGAGTTGTTCCGGCCTCAAAGTCGGACTAAGGAAGGACCGATGGTCCCTTTTCTTCGAATGCATTTGGCCAAGAGGACTTAGCCTTCAAACCCATCGAAAAGGAGGTTAAGGAACCCCTTTCAGCGCGTCTCTGATCACTGACTCCGGTAGAGGAGCAGGGGATGGTCGATGGGACCAAAACTCATCCCGGGCAGAGGGAGAGAAGCCCGATCGTCGGCGAAGAAAGTGCAAAAGGGTGGGGCTTTTGGTTTCATTTTGAAATAAAAAGGGAACCTTGGGATTCTATTTTAAAATTAATGGGAATAGGAAAATAAAATCTGAAATTTTGATCGTTTAAAGCACCAGGTCTGCCCATTCCCAAGCAAATGGGATTTTTGCGCGTTCAATCCTTTCCTTTTGCACTGCTCTGCGATTGGGCCTAATCTTAATTTACTGTTTTTTTAAATCTAGCCCTATACTTTTATTTCGTTCCCAACCTGGTCCCCCCGGAGATATGCGTTTCGGAGAAACGAGATTATTTCCTTTTGGCCCCCTACACTCCTTTCGCGCATATAAATAGGCCCCCAACATTTCTTTTTTATTTCAATACGCCACAAATTTCTTATGTTTAGTGTGATTTAGTCATCTTTAGACATTTTAGCTATTGAATTAGGTAATTTTAGTGTTGTTTTCCTTTCTCTACTATTATAATTATTAACATATTACCCTTTTTATTGTTATATATTTACTACTATACTTATTATTTTATTTGTTATCTTTAATATATCCTCAATTATCATTTACTTATTACCATTATTTTTACCATATTGGTATTGGTATTTTTATTTTTATATGTGGATGTACGCTTTTTAAATAATATTATTTCTAAAGTGCTATCATTATACTCATATGTATATCTTTTGATAATTATATTATTATTGCTAATATGTAATGTATTGTTTATGTACATACTTAAATGTTTTATGTATTTATTTGAATGTGTATATATTTATGTAGTATTATCCATGTTCATATGTACTATACTTTATTTCTAATATATATATTATGTTTGATTTTTAGTATTATCTTTTTACCTATACATTATGTATATATTTTAGTATTATCTTTTTATCCATATTATGTACATATTTCCAATGCCATACATTTTCAAATACCATGTTTTATTTTTTAAATACCATTATTGCTTGTTCATGTATTATGTACATATTTTAATACTATATTATGTATGTATATTATTTTTATGCCACGTATACATATTTTTAACATTACATTACATTTTATACATATTATGTATATATTTTAACATCATATGATTCATGTATTTTTGTACCATCTCATGTATATACTTTAATACTATTTATGTATAAACATTTTAGTGTATTATATACATACATATTTTAACACTTTTTTATATATCATGTATATTATTTATGTATAAATATTTTAATGAATATATATATTCTAACCTCTTTTTTAATATAGGTTACGTATATTATTGATATATATAAATATTTTCATGTATTATGTATGTATTTTAACTATTTATATATATTATGTGCATTATTCATGTATGAACATTTTCGTATATGTACATATTTTAATGTTTTTATTATGTATATTTTTCACATTATGAATTTGCAATTCTTTTACATACTTTTTACTACACTATGTAAATATTTTAAATACTGTATTATGCATGTATATACACATTTTATAGGTATATGATTTCTTTTCTTTAAAGACCTTATCTTTTATTTCATGACATGTTGCTTGTTTAAAATTTAAATTTGAATTCTCATAACTCTAAAACCTTTTTCATAATTACTCATTCGTATTTGTTAATCACTTATTCAATTCATTCATCTTTGATTATTAATGATTAGTGTTTAAATTAAGCATATTGCGAGATTATTGCCATTGCGTGTGTCTTAATTCGTTCTTACTATGTTTATGCATTTTTATTCATTTGTAGAACGCATCATTCACGCATTTTGTCTATACTTATAATTTCGTCTTTCATTCGCAAGTCTTACATTACAATTGAATTTCTAACTTATTGATCCTAAATTAATTGTTCTATTTTATTTCAAGCCAAACTAATGCGTTTTGAATCGGTTTTGTAATTATTTGAAAATCTCTCAAAACATAGGCAATATTCAGTGTTTGGAAATACGTGCAAATCGTACCCTAACTTACTGGGTTTCGATTCTCTTCGTTTAAACTAAATAACCGAATATTCTTTTTGGATTTTAAATAAAAAGTACACTCATTCTCAAAGGTTTTAAATGTCGTATCCTAACTTACTGGACTCGACATTTTATTGCTTCGAGACGAGAATGGTTTCTAACATTTCATTTCATTTTATTCAAACCTTTCAAATAAAGAGGGATCGTGTTTCAAATTCTTTCAAATTTTCAAATATCCGACACTAAGACGCTAATCAATCAACCAGGTACCAATTTTGGGCGTATCGAGGGTGCTAATCCTTCCTCGTGCGTAATTGACTCCCGAGCCCGTTCTTTGATTTTTCGTAGACCAAAATTAATTGTTTTAATAACTTAAAATGTTTTATTAAAATGATTTAAGGTGATCCGATTGCACCTCGAAAAAGGTCGGTGGCGACTCCATTTTTAAATTTTAAAGTCGATTCCCCTATTTTCAAAAAAAATGGTTTCGACACGTATAATTCTCATATAACATATACCATGTAATCCATGTAAAGCTCATATAACATATAACATGTAATTTATATAATTCTTTCACTTTTCATGTAACGCGTATCGGTAATTGCCCATTGAACCTTTAAGAACATCGAGGGATACTCGGGTGATACACACACAGTGTATATTCATATAACCTGAAAATCCGTCAATGCGTCGTGTATGCTCTTTGAGCCTGTATCGGTAAGCCCAAAGGCTGATCAGTAATCCCGAAGGATGAACAGTAAGCCCGAAGGCTGAACAGAGAGTCCGAAGACTAAGCAGAGAGTCCGAAGACTGATCAGGTAATCCCGAAAGATAAACATGTAGCTCATGAGCATGTGGTGAGTCCGTAACAAATGCAGGAGCTCAAACCACCGGTAGCCCTAGTGACATGTCACTTGTATCCTATCGACTTCTACGGTTCTAACGGGGCTCGGTATTCATTTCTCACTTATACAATTTTCCTTTCAATTTTCATATGTATATATCCTAATAGGATATTAAATTAAATAATACTTCATACATTAAATTTAACAACAATTATAAGCATATATACATTTAATTTCATCATACGGACTTACCTCGAAATTCCGTATCTATTCGTCTACTTTTCTTTTTCCTCGATCAAGTTCCGGAATTCGGTCGTCTTTATCTATATTAATACAAATTTAGCTATTTAATCACTAATTTGTTCAATTTAGTCCAAAACATGTATTTTGGCATATTAGCAATTTAGCCCCTATATTTTCAACACATCGCAATTTAGTCCATTTTATCACAAAACGACAAATTGCACAATAAATCCCTCAATTCACCTTAGCCGAACATGTAGGGGACTTATACAAGCACATATAATTCATCTTATCACATTTCTAACCACAAAAATTCTACCTTTTTACAAATAAATCCTTAAAACTCATTTTCTTTAAAAATCATTTCAAAATTCTTGTATATTCTCACTTAATATACAATAATTCATCAAAATCTATCAGTATATCAAGGATTCATCAATGGTACTTTTCAAAGACATGTTCAAAATCAGAAATTAAGGTATGGATTAGCTAGTATTCAAAGCAACGACCTCAAAAACATAAAAATTATCGAAAACGGGACAAAAACGAACCTCCAATCGAAGTTTGAAGTAGCCAACGTTAAAAGCTTGTAAACCCTTCCTTTTCTTTGCATAAACGGTGAAGAAGATGATGAAAATGAAAGCATTTTCCTTGTTTTAATTAAACATATAACATATAATAAACCAATAACCATTTTGCCCTTATTACTAAAACCATAAAAAAAATATCATCAAGGGCATAATTGTCCACTAGCATAGGGAATGGTAAAATAACCATTTAAGACCTTCCACTTTAAAAGCCATCATCTAATAAGCCATTTATGAAATAGGACTCTAATTTATCGCTTTATGCGATTTAGTCCTTTTTCTCAAATTTACCGGTTAAACAATAAAATTTCTAAACGGAACTGTCACACAGAAATTTCTATCATGCTGTAAAACATTTTAAAGCAATAAAATTAATAATTTGACTTGGTTAAGTGGTCCCGAAACCACTCGTTCCGACTAAGGTCAAAAGTGGGCTGTTACATGACCTCTCTAAAACACAATTACATATACATACCATTCATTTCAACCAATTCCAATGACACATACTCAAAATGATTGCATTTATAACACCATTTACAAAACAAGTGTCACATGTTCACCTATTCTATTAAAATTACAAAACAATACTTATACAAAGACTAGCCACCTATACATGCCAAATTCAAAATATCAAAATCATGTATACATACACCAAGGTAGCTTCATAGTGTGAGACAAGCCTCATTCGATCACCAATCCAAATATACTTTATGCTCGGTAATCTAAAAGAAAGGGAAAAAGAAAGGGGAGTAAGCTACAAGTAGCTTAGTAAGCTATAGGCAAATCAATAGCAAAAATGTACATGATTAGCTAGGACATCTTATTTCCACATAGCATAAATGCAACATTTATATACTTACTTATACACATTCTTACCAAACTGTCCAGATATAGGCATTCAAACACATTTTATGTTCAATTCATTTTCACTTGCTTAACCTGCATAAATGCTTCACATAACCAAATTAATTCCCGTTGAACATTCAGAACAGAAACGGATATACAGAGGTTAGCACTGAAGTGCCTCAAAGATATGTGGCCGAAGCCAACACAGAGATATGGCAAAAGCCATCAGAATATGTAGCCGAAGCCAGCAGAATATATAGCCAAAGCTACCTCAGATCACAGAAATACAGACGTAATCCATGGGCCTGTTCACATAAGCTGACAAGTGACTGCAACACATGCAAGTGCACCCAGCACCCGGGATACAGAATCAGACAGAATCAGAAACCCTCAAGTGACATGTCACCAATATCTGAAGTCATTCTTACTATTCAAACGGGATTTACTAGAATATTCACAAACATACAATTGCATAATTCAAAATTCATATCCACATATTTTCACATAGAAATCATTAAATGAACAACAATAAGGTAATGTACTATAATTTACTTATGACTTACCTCGATAACAAAACGACTAAATCTCGAATTAGTCGACTACTTTTTCTTTTCCACGACCTCGATCGCTTTCTTTTCTTTCTTGATCTAAATAAACACATTTAACACATTGTATCAATTCCATACTCAAATTCATTCACAATTCAGGCTTTTGGAAAAAATGACCATTTTGCTCTTAATCTCGTAAACTTAATTTCACTCTATTTTCTTGCATTTTACACTTAGCCAAATCCTTTTTCACAAACACAATCCAAGAATCAACAAATTTTCATATACTTATAAGAAAATTTCCATTTTTTCTCATATTAGTCCCTTAGGGACGTTTCTATCAAAAACTATTCGGAAAAACCCGTAATTAACACTTTAAAGACTCATTTTCTACCATTACCCATCAATGCACAACTATATCACAAATGGGTATATTTTTAAACCCTAATTCCTTCTCAAATAAATGGTAAAATCATGAAATTTAAGCTTAAAGGAACTCAAAAATACAAAAATAATCGAAAAAGGGGCTAAAATGCACTTACAATTTGCTTGAAAAAGCTCAAAACCCTTGAGCTATGGTGGAGAGAAAATCGGTAGACAATTGGAAGAAGAAGATGAACACTTTTCATCTTTTTCTTATATTTTATTTGTCTTTTAATACTTTAGACAAAAATGCCCTTAGCCATGTTACTTAGAAATTTTTCTAGAGCTACCCTTTTGGTCCAAGCCACTAACTCATGGTCTATTTGCCATTTAAAGACCTCTAGTTCAAACCCCCATTTCAAATAGGTACTTACACATTATAACTCACATTTTGCAATTAATGCAATTTAGCCCAAAAATAAAATCAAGCACTAAATCAATAAATTTTCTAAACGATTTTCACACAGAGCATATCTAATAGATCGAAAAACATAAAATTTTCAGAATTTAACTATTTAAATTCAGATTTTGTGGTTACGAAACCACTATTCCGATTAGACACTATTTTGGGTTGTCACAATTGTCCCCCTTAGGGATTTTCATCCCGAAAATCTTACCAGTAAATAGATGGGGATACTGATTCCTCATAGTCTCTTCCGTTTCCCATGTTGCCTCTTCCATTCCATGACGTTGCCACAATACCTTTACCAGAGCAATTCTTTTATTTCTTAACTGTTTCACTTATCGTGCCAGAATCTTAACCGGTTCCTCATCATAAGACATATCTGATCGAATTTCAATTTCAGTAGGTGAAATCACATGCGATGGATCTGACCGATATCTACGAAGCATAGAGACATGAAACACATTATGAATCCTTTCTAACTCTACAGGTAAAGATAACCGATAGGCCACTGGACCGATTCTTTCAATTACTTCACACGGACCAATATAGTACGGACTTAATTTACCTGTTCAGCCAAATCTCAAAATTTTCTTCCACAGAGATACTTTCAAAAATACTTTATCTCCCACTTGGAACTCAATTTCTTTTCTTTTCAAATCCGCATACGACTTTTGTCGATCTAAAGCAGCTTTCAGACAATCTTGGTTTATCTTTACTTTTTCTTCAGTATCTTTTACCAAATCAGTACCATGTACATACTTCTCACGAAGTTCAGTCCATTATAACGGAGTCCGACATTTCCGTCCGTACAGAGCTTTATATGGTGCCATTCTAATGCTTGATTGATAACTATTATTATACGCGAATTCAATCAAAGGCAGATATTTATCCCAACTATCTTCAAACTCTAAAACACAACATCTTAACATATCTTCAAGCACTTGAATCACTCTTTCTGATTGCCCGTCTGACTGAGGATGAAAGGCAGTACTAAAATTCAATTTAGTACCCAATGCCTCTCGTAACTTCTTCCAGAACCTCGAAGTAAAACGCGGATCTCTGTCAGAAATAATGGATATAGGCACATCATGTAATCTAACTATCTCAGAAACATATAATTCAGCTAATTTATCCAAAGAAAAGTTCATTCTCACTGGAATGAAATGAGCTGACTTAGTTAATCGGTCAACAATTACCCAAACAGAATCTTTCTTTCTCGGTGTTAAAGGCAATCCGGAAACAAAATCCATGGAAATTCTTTCCCATTTCCATTCGGGAATCATAATTGGTTAGAGCAATCCCGAAGGCAACTGATGTTCTGCTTTTACCCTCTAACACACTAAACACCTTGCTACATATTCGGAAATATCTCGTTTCATGCCCGGCCACCAATACACTTTCTTTAGATCTTGATACAATTTCACACTACCTGGATGTACTAACCAACGACTATCATGAGCTTCATGCAAAATCTTCCAAATCAGTTCAGTGTTTCTCGGCACACAAACTCTATCACGAAATAGCAGACAATCACTTGCATAAATTTGAAAATTAGAATTATCATTTGTTTCACACTGAGTCCACTTTGCTAATAGATCACTGTCTAATTTCCGAGCTTCACAAATTTCTTGCAAAAATAACGGCTTAGCCACTAACTCAGCTATCAATGAACCATCATCAGACAACGACAAATCCGTATTCAAAGCTCTCAAAGCAAACAAAGATTTTCTACTTAAGGCATCAGCAACCACATTTGCTTTACCCGGATGATAGTCAATCACAAGTTCATAGTCTTTTAATAGTTCTAACCATCTTCGCTGTTGCAAATTCAAATCTTTTTGAGTCATTACATACTTCAGACTTTTATGATCGGTATACACTCTACACCTTTCACCGTACAAATAATGTCACCATATCTTCAAGGCGAAAACTATAGCAGCTAACTCCAGATCATGAGTTAGATAATTCCTTTCATGTGGCTTTATTTGCCGAGAGGCATAAGCTATTACTTTTCCTTCTTGCATCAAAACACACCCAAATCCATTTAGAGGCGCATCACTATAGACAACAAATTCTTTTCCCGACTCAGGTTGCACTAACACTGGTGCCTCAGTTAAACACTTTTTCAACCTTTCAAAGCTTTACTGACACTCATCAGTCCACACAAATTTAACTTCCTTCCGTAATAGCCTCGTAATCGGCGAAGCTATTATCGAAAAACCTCTTACAAATCGACGGTAATATCTGGCTAAACCCAGAAAACTCCTGACTTCAGACACATTTTTAGGAGGCTTCCATTCTACAATTGCTGAGATCTTATTCGAATCTACTCGGATACCTTTTCCCAAAACAATATGTCCCAGAAATCCAGCTTCACTAAGCCAGAACTCACTTTTACTAATCTTGGCATACAATTTCTCTTCTCTCAAGGTCTGAAGTATAATTCTCAAATGTTCAACATGCTCAGACTCATTTTGAGAATATATCAAAATGTCATCGATGAAAACCACTACGAACTTATCCAAATAAGGTTTGAAAATTCGATTCATCAAATCCATAAAAATGATCGAAGCGTTGGTCAATCCAAATGGCATTACCAAAAATTCGTAGTGACCATACCGGGTTCTAAAAGCAGTCTTAGGCACATCAGACTCCTTAACTTTCAATTGATAATACCCGGATCTCAGATCAATTTTAGAAAACACTGAAGCATTCTTAAGCTGATCAAATAAGTCATCAATTCTAGCCAACGGATACTTATTCTTCATTGTCACTTTGTTAAGCTGACGATAATCAATTCAAAGTTGCAACGACCCATCTTTCTTCTTGACAAACAAAACTGGAGCACCCCACGGAGAAGAACTAGGTCTTACATATCCCTTGTCGGTCAATTCTTGCAACTGTACTTTCAATTCCTTCAATTTAGTTGGCGCCATTCTATACGGAGTGATCGATATTTGAGCAATACCCGGAAGCAATTCAATATCGAATTCAATCTCTCTGTCTGGAGGTAACCCAGGCAATTCTTCCAGAAATACATCTAAATATTCACATACCACAGGCACAGATCCAATCTCTTTTTCAGACACCTTAGTGTTTAACACATAGGCCAAATATGCCTCACAACCACTTTTCAAACATTTATAAGCAGACATTGCAGAGATTACAGTCAGAACACAATCTGACTTATCTGTTTCAATTTGGAGTAGTTCACCATTACCACAATTCAATTCAATAATCTTTTGCCTACAATCTATTTTAGCACCATGCACGGTTAACCAATCCATACCCAAAATAACATCAAACTCATCAAAAGGAAGCAACATTAAATCAACAGGGAAACAGTGACCACGAATCATCAAAGGACAGTTCTTACAAATTTTGTCTACTATCACATGTTTTCCTAACGGATTTGACACTTTAACCATGAATTCGGTAGACTCAATACACAAATTCTTATCAGACACTAATTTCACACACATATACGAATGAGTTGATCCTGGATCAATTAAAGCAAGAACAGAATTACCATAGAGAGAAAATGTACTAGTGATCACTTCAGGTGAAGACGCTTCCTCACGAGCCAGTATGGCATATGCTCTTGCTGGAGCTCTCGCTTCAGACCTTGTAGTCGTATCTTTCTTTTCGCTTTTACTACTATTTCCAGATCCCACATTCCTTAATGGTCTTCCTTTACTCACATTACTCGGTCTCGCATTCTGAGATTTCTCAAACTCTTCTATTTCCAGACAGTCTTTGATGAAATGCTCTTGAGACCCACATCTAAAACAAGCTCAGTTATGTAGATAACATTTACCCAGATGTCTCTTTCCATAGTGTTGGCATTCGAATCTATCAGATCTAACACTACCGACACTTGTTACAGAAGTGGTTTGACCTTTCGGATTGGAGCGTTGTTTACCACGATCTCTTTGAGAGAAACTTACCGAAACATTTGATCGAGAACTGATCTCTCTTAATTTCTTTGATTGCGACTGAAATGATCCGCCCATTGATCTCTTTCTTGTATCTCTAGCTTCACTTTCAACCTTTCTTTTCTCTTTGCTCAATGCCTCAGCCTTAATGGCTCGTTCAACAAGTACTACTTATTCTTTAATTTTTAAAATTCCCACAAGTAATTGGATATCTTCATTCAGTCCATCTTCGAATCTCTTACAGAGTATCTCTTCAGTAGTTACAAACTCTTGAGCATACTTACTTAATCTAACGAACTCCCTTTCATACTCAGCTACTGACATTTGCCCTTGCTTTAACTCTAGAAATTCTTTCTGCTTCTGATCGATAAACCGCTAACTGATGTACTTTTTACGAAATTCTTCCAAAAAGAAATCCCACGAAACTTTCTCTTTCGGAACCACTGATATCAAAGTCTTCCATCAGTGATAAGTAGAATATCGTAACAATGAAGTGGCACATTTTAGACTTTCTTCTAGGGTACAAGAGAATTCATCTAACACTCTCATAGTGTTCTCTAACCAGAATTCAGCTTTTTCTGGGTCATCATCCACATTGGCCCGGAATTCTTCAGTATAATATTTCCTAATCTTATCTACTGAAGGCTTAGATAGTCTTACCACTTCTGTTCGAGGAGAGCCTATGGGAACGGCTTGAGAAACAGGAGGGGGCGGTGGAGGTTGAACATTCGGATTCGCCTGAATGAACTCCGTATACCAATTACTTATCATATGGAGAAAGGCTTCTCGAGCCTCATCTCCCTGACCCTGAGTCTCGGGTCTACTCTCAACAGGTGCTGTCCCTTGTGCGGGAGCAGGCGCATTATTTTGAGCATCATCAACAGTTTCTCGATTGGGATCCATTTACTATAATAGAAAACATTTCAAAATCATTAGGAGTCGTCACACTATCAAGTCTCAAATATGGCATGTATAGACTGGCTATTACACTTACTACGTTAGTCCGAGAATCGGCTAAACTGTAGCTGTAACACCCCTATCCTGAAACCGTTGCCGGAATAGGACGAAGCGTTACCGAAAATTTGGAAACAGGTCAAAATAGTAAAAATTTTTGAACATTTTCTTGAATAAAAGATCATTTATTTATATAGATGCTAGGCACCAACAAAGATCGAATTTAAAACTTATAAAAGTAAACTTCCAAGGGTGCCATATTCACATGGCTTATATACAACAGTCAAGATATCATTCTACTTATAGTCTATCCTATACATGCCATAAGCTAAGCTCGATTCATATGGTTACCGCAATAGTAGATAGTGTGACGAACGACTGACGATCCCCGAGCTGGTAGTAAGAGTCCATAATCTATAAAATAGAGACACGAAACAAACAGAGTAAGCTTTCATAAGCTTAGTAAGTCTTAAGCAATATATATATACAATTTAACTTAATCATTAGTTGATCAATCAAATACACTAGAAATTATTTCTAGGTACTTAACCACTTAGCCGGATATATGCATAGACATAGGGCAATTTAGCGATACTTTTACTTAATCTAACATTCATATCTCATGGTTGTATCACATACTTTCCCATGGCCTCATAAATGAACTGAATGTATTACTATCACACTTGTAGACACAACATTTATACATATACATATCACTTTAGAGATTCATGATCCAATTCGAATTAAATTCACATACAAGTGCGTGATACATACCTGGCCAACTTAATGTATTGAACATATTCAAGAAACTGAGTAAAACAAATTCACAGTAAGGGCATGAGCTCGGTAAGTAATAAGTACTTAAACAACAACTAAATTTATGCTCAAGGTTCATCTCTATCATATTCGAAAGAACTGCCGACTTACCAAATATGCATAGCCTCATTATAACTATATCACTGACATATCATTGATTCAACAAAACTAACTCAGACATCACATTTCATATAAAGTTTCAAATGATCATCATTCACCTAAAACTTATATACTTTCATACATAAGAGCTCACAATGGCCGACTATACATGTACTTAATCCCAATCAAAATTTTTTTTTTGAGGTTCTATTACTTATAAAATACATCAATTTCAAGATACCTTCTAAGATGGCTGAATGCAAATAAGTATCTATAATCATATAACAATTTCCAAGTACTTTTAAATTTCCGAATTCAAGAATCGTATTGAGATCACTCTCACATTTTAGAAAATAAATATTACATACTTGGATTACTTAATGCTTTATGAAATTTCACTTGTCCTTTTTATATATATAACTGAGCCTCTTTGTCATATATACTGTTAGATCATCGGCAATCCGCCTTCGAATTTTCCCATCACGAAAACACATTAATGAGGTATCACTTCATTTGAACTTATTCATATCTCAAAATAGTTAGTCTCATTTCACAAGAGCCATTAGGCCACATCACGTAGTCAGCGAGTCTTAACCCGAACACTTTCCAAATTCCATGTATATTTAATCACATGTTACCACATTTCACACAGACTATCACATTTGTAATTCTTTAACCTCATTCGAATATAAGCATATAGCATGACCTTAACTTCATGTCATACTATCATTCGACTTTAATACACATATATATATATATATATATCCCTTTCAATAAACTTCCGACTAAATAAACAAGTACACACATGACTTACATTCTTCTCATGACAACCATTCGGCTAAACAACATATATGTCACTTCACCTTCAATTTATAAAACTATCAACACATATTACATATACATAGCTTACGTTTATAAGATAGCCATTCTGATAACTTGCACACATTTAAATTTTAGCCATTTTGGCCTCATCACCTATATATTTATCTTATACATCAATATATTTATCTTATACATCAATTTCAGCAATAGCTTATAAGCAACTCAAATAGTTTCATCAATGTTTACAACAAAAACACAGATTCACTACAAGCTGTTTTCCTGAGCAACAGTCATTAAATTATTTGTAACTGGAGCTACGAAACTCCAAATGAAGTGCCGTTGATTTTCCCTGAAAATAAATTCATATATCTTCTATCCATATAATTTTCAGAATTTTTGGTTTGTCCAATCAATACCAGAATTTTCTTAAAGTTTCCCCTATTTCACTATTTGACTAAACTGACCACTCTTCACTACGAATCAAATTTCTTATTGTACAGAATTCAAAATATGTTCTTGTTTATTCCATTGGAAACAAGACTCATTAAGGAGTCTAATCATATAAATTTTATCTTATAAAAATTTTTTGTACAATTTATAATGATTTTCTAAATATAGAACAGGGGATTTCGGAGTCATTTTGACACTATCTCACACAACTTTAAATATCTCTTTATAGGAAATTCCTTTGCTCACACGGTTTCTTTTATAAGAAACTAGACTCATTAAGCTTTGATTACAAATTTTACTCAGCCTCTAATTCAACTCCAACAATTTATGGTGATTTTCTAAATTCACATTACTGCTGTTGTCCTAAGCAGCTTATTACAATTTGCTCTTAAATTTTCAAGTCCAAACACTTAAGAACTTACGATTTGAGTTTAGAAAATATCATGGCCACATCATATCTTATTAAATCAACTCATTATGTCCTATTATGATTGAATTTACTCAACCTTTAATCACTTAAAACTTACCTCGTATATTCGAACGGTTGCGGATCGGCTACTCAATTACTTTAGCTTTCCCCTTATCCGAATTTACCCCTCTATGTTCTTAAGCTTCAAATGGAGGCATGCATGGCCGGCCTTCCAAAAAAAACTTTTCTTTCTTCCTCCTCCACATTCGGCTAAGAGAAGAAGATGAACACCATTCTTTTTTTGTTTTATCTCTTTTTTTTTCATTAATTACCATTTTCTATTATAAATTCATTTATCATAAACAAAAATCTAATATAAAATAATTTATTCACATCATGAAATGATGATGGCCGGCTACTATGAATTATTTGGGTAAATTGACATGCACATCCACAATTTTAGTTTCATGCATTTGTTAGTCATTTAAAAATTTACCCAATATAATTTCTATTTTCTATAATTAAGTCCTATTTAGCAAAATTCACATTCAAATGATTTAATCAAAGTATCAAATTTTCACACAAGCATTAAGACACATAGTAAACATGAAATTTAATATTTAATAAATTTTGTGGTCCCGAAACCACACTCCAACTAGGGTCGAATTTTGGCGGTTACAGTAGCTCTGATACCAATTAAAATCTAACCGAAGCCGTCACCGGAATCGAGTAGTGAGCGTTACCGGAGTTATCGGAGAACAAACTCATGTTTACAACCCAATCATTGCAACTTTACCCTTATCGAGGGTTTTCTATCACAATACTAACATCTCAGATAATTAATATTCGAATCCTATTGCATCGGAAACCTGAAAAATTTTTCACTTTTAAAGCTACGTTACATGCCCGTGTGACTCATAGCACGGCCGTGTGACCTTCACACTCCCATGTCTAACGACCGTGGTTGAAACTGTCAAATTGGCCATGGTAACCCTACACGGTCGTTTGGGGGCCGTGTACCCAACACGGTCGAGACACATGGCCGTGTCTCTTGCCCGTGTGGACCATTAAGACTTAAATTAAGGTGCAGGGGAGGCACAGTCTAAATAAACGCCCGTAGGGTCAAGCCGTGTGTTCCCCACAGCCTAGGCACGCCCGTGCCCTCTACCCGTAGAGTAAACTGTCCACTAGCACACGGTCATGGCACACGCCCGTGCGCCCTGCCGTGTAGGCCGTGTCAGGCTATTTACCAAGCCTTGACCTCCCTAAAATACAATTACACATACATACCATTCATTTCAACCAATTCCAATGACACATACTCAAAATGATTGCATTTATAACACCATTTACAAAACAAGTGTCACATGTTCACCTATTCTATTAAATTTACAAAACAATACTTATACAAAGGCTAGCCACCTATACATGCCAAATTTAAAATATCAAAATCATGTATACATACACCAAGGCAGCTTGATAGTGTGAGACGAGCCTCCTTCGATCACCAATCCCAATATACTTTATGCTTGATAATCTAAAAGAAAGGGAAAAAGAAATGGGAGTAAGCTACAAGTAGCTTAGTAAGCCATAGGCAAATCAATAGCAAAAATGCACATGATTAACTAAGACATCTTATTTCCACATAGCATAAATGCAACATTTATATACTTATACACATTCTTACCAAACTGTCCAAATATAGGCATTCAAACACATTTCATGTTCAATTCATTTTTACTTGCTTAACCTGCATAAATGCTTCACATAACCAAATTAATTCCCGTTGAACATTCAGAATAGAAATGAATATACAGAGGTTAGCACCGAAGTGCCTCACAGATACGTGGCCGAAGCCAACATAGAGATATGGCAAAAGCCATCAGAATATGTAGCCGAAGCCAGCAGAATATGTAGCCAAAGCTACCTCAGATCACAGAAATACAGACGTAATCCACGGGCCTGTTCACATAAGCTGACAAGTGGCTGCAACACATACAAGTGCACCCAGCACTCGGGATACGGAATCAGACAGAATCAGAAACCCTCAAGTGACATGTCACCGATATCTGGAGTCATTCTTACTGTTCAAACGGGATTTACCAGAATATTTACAAATATACAATTGCATAGTTCAAAATTCATATCCACATATTTTCACATAGAAGTCATCAAATGAACAACAATAAGGTAATGTGCTATAATTTACTTATGACTTGCCTCGATAACAAAACGACTAAATCTCGAATTAGTAGACTACTTTTTCTTTTTCACGATCTCGATCGCTTTCTTTTCTTTCTTGATCTAAATAAACACATTTAACACATTTTATCAATTCCATACTCAAATTCGTTCACAATTCAGACTTTTGGCAAAAATGACCATTTTGCCCTTAATCTCGTAAACTCAATTTCACTCTATTTTCTTGCATTTTAGACTTAGCCAAATCCTTTTTCACAAACACAATCCAAGAATCAACAAATTTTCATATACTTGTAAGCAAATTTCCATTTTTTCTCATATTAGTCCTTGAGGGACGTTTCTATCGAAAACTATTCGGAAAAACCCGTAATTAACACTTTAAAGACTCATTTTCTACCATTACCCATCAATGCACAACTATATCATAAATGGGTATATTTTTAAACCCTAATTCCTTCTCAAATAAATGGTAAAATCATGAAATTTAAGCTTAAAGGAACTAAAAAAAAAACGAAAATAATCGAAAAAGGGGCTAAAATGCACTTACGCTTGGAAAAGCTCAAAACCCTTGAGCTATGGTGGAGAGAAAATCGGTAGACAATTGGAAGAAGAAGATGAACACTTTTCATCTTTTTCTTATATTTTATTTGTCTTTTAATGCTTTAGACAAAAATGTCCTTAGCCATGTTACTTAGAAATTTTTCTAGAGCTACCCTTTTTGTCCAAGCCACTAACTCATGGTCTATTTGCCATTTAAAGACCTTTAGTTCAAACCCCCATTTCAAATAGGTACTTACACATTATAGCTCACATTTTGCAATTAATGCAATTTAGCCTAAAAATAAAATCAAGCACTAAATCAATAAATTTTCTAAACGATTTTCACACAGAGCATATTTAATAGATCGAAAAACATAAAATTTTTAGAATTTAACCATTTTAATTCAGATTTTGTGGTTACGAAACCACTATTTCGATTAGACCCTATTTTGGGCTGTCACATTTTATACATAAGCTTTCTCTCTTGCAAGTTCTCATCAGTAATTGAGAACTTATTCTAAATACTGTAGAGTTATACTCACAGTTTTTAAAAAATACTTGCAGCTTTAGGTGCATCCAACCATAATAAGCTTTAGATAGAATTATTATATTCTGTTGCTTATGAGTAGATCTTTCACAATCAAATATTTTGCTTTCAACCCTTTAATAGGGATGATGACAAAAGAATATCATAAATATTATAAATTAATAACTCAATCCCCTTTTTTTCATTCATATGAAATATAATATTTTCCTCATTCACAATCTCAATATGTGATCCATTACAAATAATTTTTAAAACTAATGCAGTAACCATCACAAATTTTGTGCTTTTTAGATAGTGATATATTAGCTCTTCTAGAACTTTCAACTAATTTTGTATTATCAAATTTTGGAATAATTTTTGTTTTCAGTACCAAATAAGATAAATATTTTCTATTTGTAATGATAAAATTCATCACTACATTTTCATATCATTCCTCAAAGAATATTAACAGAAATAAAATATTTGGACATACGCCACATTTGTGGCCAATAATTTTTCATATCACATTGATAACATAAGTTATCTTTACCCTTTGAAAAGTTATATTGAGAACTCTCGTTGTTCTTTTATTTATTACTATGTTCCCACTGTTAGTGGTTCATGAGTATATCTTTTATTTTCTTTATGTTTACATTCACTTCGGGGAATGCAACAAGTCTAGTAGGACGGACTTATAAACATCCCAATAGATTCTTTATTTCATAATCACCATCGCAAACATGCGTGAGATTTCAAATCAAAATCTATCTATGCATGTTGTCATGATTAGTCTCCAATTATAATAAACAATAAATAAAACATAGTGAAATATACCTGAAGATCTTTAACATCATCGTCATCACTAGAAGGTATGAGATAGTTCGAAAATATTATTGATTTCATATAGATAACGGTATCAAATCTTTCACCATCCTTAAGAACAAAAAGTAAAATAAGTTAATCAAAACAATGATAACATATAATGAAAGAAGAATGAAAAATAATAATCAGATATGAAACATTAATAAAAGAAACTTCCTATAAAAACTTTGCATCTTGTCGTCAAAGAAATTGAAAATCATAGAGGATAAATTTGATCATCGATAAAAGGAACTGTCACTTTGAGCGAAATCGTGCTGATAACGTGTTATAAAATAAAGAGAGATGGGGAGAATAAAGAATAAAGAAAACATAAAGGCAACAAAGAATGTACTTTGTTGATCAAAAGGGGTGGTTACGATGCTTCATCAGAATCTCTATTTATAGGCATAAGAAGTATAAAAGAAGTAGAGATCTAATTCTAATAACAATTAGAATTTAAAGTATACCAAAACTTTATTTTGATCATGATAGACATCCACTTAATAAGATATTTATAACATTATAACATATCCTATTATATACCCTATGTGGGTGAACAAGAAAAAAATAATGTAAAAATATATTTAAGCAACAATTTTTTTAAAATTAATTAATAAGATAATTAAAAAATGTAATCATATTTAACCCTATTAAGTTTATTTTTGATTGATTTTATTTAATTAAGTTGGTATTTAATACACTAAAACAAGAGTTTTAAGTTAGTATAGATATTCATTTATGGATTAATATTTGATTTATTAGGAGTGAAAAATTTTAATTCCAGCAATCAAAATTTAAATATTACCACTTGTCTCATTCTTTTAAAATATATATTTTAAAATTTTGTTCATTAGACTCTAAAAAAGATATGGATAGTTTATTTATGTTTACTCATGAAGTTTTGAAACTCCAATTTATTTACCCTACTTAATAAAAAAAGATTTTTATTTTCATTTCATTTGTTTTTATAATTAAACTTGTGTAAATAAAATTTATAGTAACTAATATAAAGTAGCACAGTTTTTCTATTTATTTATAGATAAATAAAAAGAAAAAGTAAAAAATATAAGAAGTGAAACAAAAATTATATATTTGAAGTATTTTATGAGCCAATAAAATTTATTTATTTTTATTTTAGTTTAAAGGAGAAAACTTTAAAAAATGGGAAAAATGAAAAATTTATTATTAAAATATAAATTATAGAATTAATTTGGTATTTTTACTTTTTGTATTTTATATATAATACTAGTTGTATGTTTTAGAATTTTGACTACTTCTCTTGTTTCACTTCATGTTTGACCGACATAAAATAATAATTTTGGTGTAATCAAAATTTTTGAGCTAATATGTTTGACTTTTTAATGATATAATTTATGATTTAATCTATTCAACTAACTTGAAGGAGAAAAGTTTAAAGTGTTGAAGTTACTTATCATTATCCTTAGAGAGAGTTTGAAAGCCACTTAAAAACATGTTTATAAAAGCTTTTTTGTGATAAATACTCAATATAATTAATGTGATAATTTTACCTTTTAAATAAGAGTTTAAAGTTTATCAAAATATGATCACTTAAAGAGGCCTATATAAACCAATAAGTGGTTGGGTGTAAATTGCACTTCAAAAGGGAGGATCTAATTTCAAACTTTGGAAACGACATTGCTGGGAGGAACAGTCATGAACCCTGAACATGAACCGTAAAACGGATATGAAAAATATAGAAAAAAGATGTCTATAAATAGGTAGAAGTGTGGTGCCAGTTGTGATCAACTTTGGAGTGTCTTTGTCAACTACTTTGTTGAGGTTTTTTTTTTTTTTTTTTTTTTTTTTTTTTGTATTTTTCGGTGTTTTGTTCAACACTCTTTTAAGTATTTTTAGAGAGTTTTATGATTTATATTGTAAGATATTCTGAGATAATAATTTGTAACAATTTGATTTTACTATTGGGGTTGCAAATATTCATTTGTATAGAGGTTAGTTTCGTTAAAAGACATTATTCTTTAAGTGAAATTCCACATAGTAGGATTGGTAAATATAAATTATATTAATAAATATCGTGTGTTAATTCTATAATTACTTTGCTCCTTACTATACTTTATCTTGAAAATGTTTTGTCATAATCTGTTCTATCCCAATTCCTGCTTTTGTTCCAATATAAGTTGGAACAAATTTGTTTAATAACTAGTGCAAACTAAGGCTTTTTTAATATGTATCCACTAAAATTTATAATATTACTTTTTTAAAGTTTTGAAATGTTTCAGAATTTTTATGATTGAGAAAGTAAATATAAAATTATATAAATGTATAATTTTTAGCTTTTTTATAATTTGTATTATGATCGATATAAGTTAAGAATAAAAAAGGAATATTTAAAATAAACTTGATTAATTAATATTTGTGACAATATATTCAAAGTAAAACAATGATGATATATTATTTAAGAATTTTAAAGAAAAACAAATTTTCATTATTTAAAAATATTATATAAAAGTGTTAATTTAAAATTAATAAACTTTGATAGTAAAAGCTTTATAATAATACATAATTTACTTTTGCGTGATTATAAATTATTAGTTCAATGTAAATATTAAAATTTGATAGAAGAATGTTAAAAGAATATTAACTCTTATTTATTATTTGTTAAAAGAATATTAACTCTTATTTATTATTTATTTTAATTATGTTTATTAATTATTATATATTAGAAAATTATTTAATTAATTTATTTAAAATTATAAAATATATTTTTAATATATATTAGTTAGATTTTTTATGTTTGGTTAAAATTAAGAAATATAGTTTTTTAATATTTATTACTTAAACATTTAAATATAAAAGTAAAAGTTCTCAATTAATTAATTGGAGTTATATGTTTAGTATTACTATCATAAAGATTGAAATATGTTTATGTTAATTCTATAAAAGTAAGTTTTGATAAATAAAAAGGAAAGAAAAGATGATGTTTTTTCATAAGTAATTGAAAATATATAGGGATTAATGTAAATAATAATATTAAGTTAAATATAAAATTGTAGGGACTAATTTAATAAATAGAAAAGGTAGAAGGTTTTATAAAAAAAATTAAAGCAGGGAGGTGTTTATGTTGCAAATAACCCCTCAACTTATCTTCCAAGTATAAAATTGTGTCGCTTATTAGTATTTTAACTATGCGGAGTTTTTTGGTGTATAAATAAACTAGTTTATTTTTGTTGTACAAAACATTACTTCAGTTGATAAAAAAATCATTTAAATGTAAAAACCCCTACGAGTCATATTTATATTTTAATAAATTTAATTTTAATATAAATTCTAAATTTGATAGTAATGTAAATATAATATCTCTAATTTGATATTTAAATATAAAATATTTTTATTTTAAAAATAAAAAACCCATAATATAATATGTTAAATTTAATAATTTCACCAATGAGGTATTGGTAATGTAGACAAAAATTGATGTCCTTAGACCTCGATATCCTATGGCTAACTCTCGTAAATCATATTGATTGTAATTATACTTTTTTAATAAGGTAATAGTTTACCAAAACATAGATGTTGTATTTTTTTTATTAAGAGTGAGTAAAATTCAATTTGATTTGAAATAATAATAAAAAATCGAATTTCGAGTTATTTGAGTCAACTAGAATAAGTAATTCGAGTTTTGAGTTCGAGTCAAGTTCAATTTTACAATTCGAATAAATCGATTCATTTGAATAATTTGAATAACAGATTAGTGTAAATACCCTTTTGGTCCTTTTCAATTTTGTTTAGGTATATTTTGCTTGAGGACAAGCAATAACTTAGGTTTGGGGTGCGATAACTCTTGAAAAGAATTATATTTCATGCCTTTAAACCTAGCTAATTGTTTGTACTGATGTACATTTTGTTGCATTTTAGGACATTTTAGTTAGCATTTTTAATATTGCATTAGAACTTGTATTGTGTGGGAATTGGGTGCTTTTAATCACTTGTGGTGGAGTTTATTATTATTATTATTATTGGTATGGCAGAAATAGGTTTTGGAATGAGGAAATAAATGAGTGAAGTTGTGTCAGGGCAAAGTGCAGACAGTTTGCCAGTACGGATGTCGTGGCAATATTAGGAAGACTAAGTCAACATTTTTCGTGCAGCAGTTCAAATTCAAATTCAAACTTGTACCAGATAAACCCTCTTAAAAGAGGAGAAGATAATCACGAGTTGTTAGCTGATGCTAGCCTAATCTATCTATAAAAATCGATGGAGGAGATCTTACAAATGACGAAGAAAAAGTGAGAGAGATCCTTAGGCGTGAATAAGGGTTTGACTGCGCAAGGGACAAGAAGTCAAAGGTAGTCTTTCTTAGCCATCATAAGGACGTTGTGTTGCCAAAGTGTGGACTGGCCAAGCGAAAGTTGCTTCCTGAAGTTCTTCTGTTATTTCCTTTAAAATATTGAATTGCAGTTATTGAATGCGATGTCAGACAATATTTTGGTTTGGAATTTTAATTCCTAGCCCATGAGCTAAATCTCATAGGGTTTGTAACGCCCCCAAAAACTTAGGTCTTTAATTTTTGCATGTTATGGCACAAATTGCATGTTTTCTTTATTGGCTAAGTGATTTAGGTGTGTTTGGGAGTGTTTGAGAAGCTTGGGTTCAAGTCTTGGCTTTTGTAGATTTTTTTTTTTAGTTTTGCTCTTAAATGAGTCATGACATTAGCATTTAGGTATTATAAATAATTGTGGATGATTTATATCACAAAGAGTCTAGTGGTCTAATGGCAAGTGGCTTGTGAGGTGTAGCAAGGGGTCTGAGGTTTGAGTGGTGGCATTGCAATGTGGGGGTATTTATTTTGTTGCCTAGGTTATGTAGGAGGAGGAGTTGAACTGAGACTCTGAGGTTGAAGTGGTCATGAGTGTTTGAATAGAATTTGAATGGGATTGTGGAGTAATATTAGGAGCAAATCAAGGAAGAGATAAATGAGGATTTTTAAGAGGAGATCGGGGAGAAAATCAAGGGAGTTTGGTTGTGGGAAGTGTAGTGCCGTGTAGGGGAACTCTAATTTGGCTTTGAGTGGGTGTGTGCCGAATTGGGTCTTTTGGCATTTGGAGAAATTGGTTTTGGAAGGAAGTCTCTTATTTTGTCAGTTTGCCACCATTTTTCTGAACTCCTAATTTTCTATTCTTCTGTTTTCTCTCTAGTGCCGAAACTGTAATAGACCATTTGTGCATTTTTGCTTCTTCAATTCTTGTTGTTCTACCGAATTCTTGTGCTAAACTTTTCAAGTCCATCCCTTTTCTCTTTTGCAGAAACCTTTGTCGAAACTCTTCTTTTTCTCTTGACTCTCTATTATTCTTCTAGCTTTGGCCGAACACCCCTTCCCAATTCTCAATTGATTGTTGCTGCTGGCCGTACGTATCACCATTTCCCCTCTCTTCTCCTTATTCGGCTATCTTTTAGTTTGTGAATTGGAGTTCTTTCCTTGTTAATCTTGGGGTGGCTAAATACTTTGTTTTCTCTTTCTCTCGAAACTGTTCGGGTTGTCATCTTTTACGCTCTCTAGTTTGACTTTGGTTGGGTTATCATTTCACACTACTGTTAATGTTATTGTTCTGATTCGGCAAGTGTTCCTGTAAAAAAGGTAAGTATTCGTGATTCCTCTTTTCCTTCAATCTGTTCTCTCATATCCTTTCTCTAAGAAGATGAAGGTTTCTTCTCATCTTATTACGTTCTTGTCCTTTCCTTACTACATGGTGATCGTTAGGTTTTGGTTTTCCCTGAGGAGTGGGAGTGCATGTGTTTTGGGAAGCAGTCAGGACCCTTTTTCCCTCATTATTCTTTTGAGGTAATACGATACCTTATTTTTGGGTTTAGGCCGATTATCCTTATGGTTGTAAGATGATATCCATGGATCTAAGCCACATCTCTAATCTATTCTATCTAACAGGATCTATCCTTAGGGCAATTAATCACCAATGTGCGAGTGAGTGATTTTGGCCGGCGATTTAGGAGGGATAAATCGCAGATTGTCTAGTCCTGGTAGGTGGTGATTGCTAAATCGTGGATTAAGTGCTTATGAATATTAACAATTGGAAGACTGATTGAATACTTGGAATGAATGTAGGTTGGTGCTCTAGGGTTTCTCGCAAGTGCTCGCAATCAATTGTGTAATCACATCCCTCTCAATTGTAGATCAGCAAAAGCTAAAAAGCCGGAAAGTACGGCGTTTGAGGCCACATGAGCGTGCGAATGCTCGTGTGGTAAACTGAGCCCACGAATCATGGGCGTAAGATTATAAAGGCCACCATGAGCGTTCTCATGGGCTTAGGCTATTTTGGGCCATGTTGGGCCGGAATGGGCCTTGTGGGCTCAATGGGCTCGTGGGCCCCACATGGATTAAATTCACAATGCAAGGTAAATACTGGACTGGGCTGTGTAGTTCACATAGCCATGACTAAATCTGGGATAAATGGACCACACGAGCGTGTGGGCCCACTAGGGCTGGGTAATGGGCCTTGGGCCCATTTATACTGTTATGATCGTTTAAGTTATATAAGACGCTCTAGGCGACTGTAGACCTTCTAAGAGGTCGGTGTGTGTACCAGGATCCCAAAATAAGTAAAATGACCAAAATACCCATAAGGGTAAAATGACTATTTTACCCTTAATGGATAAAAATGACCGTTATACCCCTAGAGGTAGACTGATTGATGTATTTATGATATAAACATGACTGTTTCTGAGCATGACATTCTGCATACTCGTATGATTTATGACATGGCATACTGCATGGGGATTAGGATAATGTTATGGAGGAAGTATATTGTATTGGTGGCTTTGCCACATATACTGTTACTAGCAGCTTTGCTGCGATACTGTTACTGGCAGCTCAGCTGCGATATTGGTGTGTTGGTTAAATGGGTCGATTTTATCCCTACATTGTGTGTTGGTGGTATGGAGTGGTGTGTCTGGCTGGATTGGGGTGGGTTGCACTGTTGCATTACTGCACTGTACTGCTACTGTATTGGCTAAGGCCCACACTGAACCGTATTGGGCTAAGGGCCACACTGTACTGTTTCTGATTAGGGCTTTGGCCCAGACTTTTACTACATTTGGTATACCGATTGACTGATAGGGGAATTGCACACTAAGTTTTTGTAAACTCACCCTTCCTTTTAACTGTGCAGGTAATCCCAGCCATAGGCAATTTGGTGCTGCGAGGAACTCAGAGGTGGCTACACGACTGCAGTTAACTTGCATTTGATTTTATCTATTTACATTTACAGTTTCATTTTGGGTTTTTAATATTGTAATAAGGCCATTCACAGGATTTAATTTTTAAATTGGGCTTTGTCTACTTATTTTAAACTGTTAGCTTAGGAGAAGACGAGTTTTCAAAATAATAGCTACTTTTAAAGACGCACAATTAAAAACTTCAAAGTTTTAAAAGCTTTTGTGACCTAAATTAGTTTAATATACCAATGGCAAATGTCTTGACAAGATGATTTGATAATAGTAAAGAACTTAATTCACTACAGTTTTCTATAAAATCACAAAGGGATTTTCAACTGACAACAAGTTTTGATTCATAAATTCTGATTTTTCGAAAAGCACTATGATGTAGCACGCTAGATTCAGCCATAAAGTCTGGGTCAGGTTTAGGGTGTTACAGGATTGGGATTACTTTCGATGAACCCTTAACTATTTTATGAATGTCGTATATATCTCATTTACTTTACTATTTCATTTGATTGTTCTTATTTCTTATTTAAAATGCAATGATCTCTGGACATAAAAGGTTGTTTGCACGCTAAAAACTGTTCTAATTCTGAAAGGGTTGGATTGGTTGGATTAAAGTTACATGAAATGAGCAAGTATTTGATTGACACTTGTAATCGAATCTAGACATAGAGTCACGATCATACAGAAGGAACCCATGCAAGATATCTAAAAATCCTATAAACACGGGCAAGGTAACTTGATGTTTTACCCTCACAAGGGATAGGCCATTTTAGAACTCTTTTGTGCAGTAAACTAGATATGATTTTACCAAGGCATTATTGATAGTAAGGTTCGACAAGAAACTCCTAATGTCCATAATAAGTCCTAAAAGTAGTTTTGGGAATATCAAATTATTTTACTTTGAGTTGATAATACCAAGATCTCAAGTTAATTTTGGAAAAGATAGTTGCACCTCTGAATTAATCGAATAGGTCGTCAATCCTTGGTAGAAGGTACTTATTCTTGATTGTTAACTTGTTTAGTTGTCAGTAGTCAATACATAACCATAAGGTACCATCTTTCTTTTTCACAAACAAAATTGGTATGCTCTATGGTGAAATACTGGGTCTAATGAAACCCCTATCCAATAGTTCTTGCAACTACACCTTCAACTCCTTAAGCTTTTTAGATGCCATACGGTAGGGAACAATGGACACTTGTATCATTCTCTACAACAATTCAATACTAAATTCCACTTCTTGATCCAAAGGTAACCCTAAAAATTCCTCGAGAAAAATATCAGGAAATTCCCTTACTGTACAAATGCTATCAATTGAAGGATCAAGAGAGCTTGTATCTCGGACATAAGCTAGAAATGCCTCGTACCCCTTTCGCACCATCATTTCTGCTACCGTAGTAGAAATCACATTGGACCAATAATTTCGAAGTTCCCCAACCATAACAATTTCTTTCCAGTCTCCCCCATTAAAGTTACCCTTTTCAGAGTACATGTAATAGCCCAATTTCAATAAAATTGAAACAGTAGTTTCGGGACCACAAATCTGAATCAAAAAAGAAATTTATTTTAATATTATTGCATGATTTACATTATGATAGGAAAGATATATGAAAATTCTAATAAGAAAATTTTATCGAAATTATGTTTAATTAGAGAAAGGACCAAATTACATAAAATGTAAAAGTTGAGTTCTAGTAGCTATAAATACCAAATAGCTATGAAATTCAAAACTTGAGGTCCTTATATGGCAATTAGACCATTAAATAAAAGTTAGTAGATATTTTTGATGAATCAAAAATGGAAAAATTAAAAAAGGGAAAGGACTAAATTGGAAATTAAAATAATTAAAAGATGATAATAGAAAATATCATCTTCCCCAAATTAAGATGTGGAAACCCTAGGAAAGAGAAAAGTGTTCAAGCAAGCTTAATTTGTTCAATTAAGCTTAGTTTGTTCAATTGGGTCAGCATTTTTGTCCCGTTTTTAATAATTTTTATATTTTTGAGACCGAAATAGCTTAATCTATCTATTTTGGGGATTAATTTGTAAAGATATCATAGTATAGAAATTTTTCTATGGATGAATATGCTGAAAATTTAAAATTTATGGCAGAAAATGAAAGGTTGTTGATAGATAAACAACTTTTGTAAAGTAAATTTTCATGAAATTGTGATTTAGGGATTAAATTGTAAAAATGTAAAATTCATGGAAAATTTTTTATTTTTATGAAATATATGTGCTGTAAATGTTATATGAAAATTTCAGCTAGGTTGGAATAAGGGTTAAATTGAATGAATTTCATTTTCCGAGCCTAGGGACGAAATTGTCATTTATGAAAAGTATAAGGACAAAAATGGTAATTTTGACTATGATATAAATTGAATTAAATTGAATATGAAATGGATTAAATTGATGTTAAATTCATTTATATAGATCCAAAAAAATCAAATAAGAAGTTAAAGCGAGGAAAAGAAAAAGTGTCGGATTAGTAGATTTTTGTATACGAACAAGTATTTAGGTAAGTTCGTGTAACTTAATTATATTATTATATGTTTGAATTGATTTGAATGATTTGTATATATGAATTATAGAATTGTCATGTATATGAAATAGATTGAATATCTGCTAATACCCGATAAATTGTAAGTTCCGTTTGAACAAATGAAAATCGATGGATACAAGTTTCCTGTATTGGTTGTAGTCTTGCATATGTTGTAGACACACCATAGCTCAAAAAGAGCATTCGAAATTAGCCCTCTCGAGCTTCCCATATAAGGTTCTTGTGAGCTTCCTGTTATAGCTCTTCGGAGCATCCCGATAGGTTGTGATTCTACATTTGTTGTGGACACACCTTAGCTCTTATGAGCATCCCGATTATATGCTCTTCATGAGCTTCCTGTTAAATTGGGTCTTTATGAGCTTCTCGATAGTGCTCGCTTGAATTTCCCGATATTTGGCTATCTAGAGCTTTCCGTTACATGGCTCTTCGTGAGCTTCCCGATATGGTTCTTTGTGAACTTCCCGATTATGGCTCTTATGAGCTTCCCATTATATAGCCCAAATAAGCTTCCTGATAGGCTCTTTATGAGCTTCCCGAAATGGCTCTATGTGAGCTTCCCGTTACAAGGCTCGTGAGTGTGCTTCCTGATTATGTACCCTAATTGGGTACCCCTGGATATGAATTGAGGATTTTAGTTTTTTACACTAAAGTGTACTACATAAGCGTATCCATCGATATTTCAAATAAATTCAACGGGTAAAGTTCTGACATTACTAAACTATACTTGAAAGGATTTGTCATTAAAATGTACATGTAATATGAAATAAGATATGGATATCATATGTATATGAAAGTCATTAAATGAATTTTGTTTTGAATGCTTCTGAAATTTACCTGAAAGTTTCTGACATGATGAGCTCATCCATGTTTAATTGATGTACGTGTGAAATATGTGACTAACTTGTTTAATTGAGTGTATGTGTTTAGGAAAACTTGTCAATTCATTGGAAAGCATGTTATTGTTATACTTATTTAAATGAATATGATCGGTAAGTTTAATTCCTGTTATACGAACTTACTAAGCATTAAATGTTTATTAGGTTTTATTTCCTCTATATTATAGTACTCAGAAGCTTTTCGAAAGTTGGAGATTGGTCGGGGTATCTTCACACTATCCACCAGCTCGTTTTGGTATATATATAGTAAACATATTTTGATATAATGGCATGTATAGGTTAACATGGCTAATTGTTGGCTTGTAAATGGTTGTTTGAAATCTAGCCATTGGAATGACTAGTGATAGTTTGTTTTGGTATATTTATATGGTTAAATCATGATAAATACATATGTGTTTAGTATTGTTTAATTGAGTTATGTTGAACATGTAATTTTATAAAAGGTAAGATTATAAACATGAATGCATGTGATGATATATCATGCTAGATGATAGAGTTGGGTTGGTTGTAATACTTGAAATGGTTGATATATGATTGCAAGTGTTGATGTAGGTGCAAGCTAAAAAGGGTGAGAAATAAGGCTTGGAAAATAGCCTTATTTTGTCCACATGAGTAGGCATACGGGCGTGTGTCTCAATCGTGTGTGATAGTTTGATATCTCCTAACCATTTTAAATGTGTTTTTCATATAGTACTATCATCCAACCGAGCTAAAGCTGAATCTAAAGAAGCTGAGAGCAATACTCTAGCTTCAGTTCAAACAACTGTATCTAGTAGTAAAGGCCTGAATTTGAGGGCCGAGGTGAGGAGTAAAAAGAAGCCTTTTTTCAAATGATGAATGAGTGGTTTATAGAATTTTTGAGAACAAATCATGCTGTACAATAACCTCTCCCTCCCAACCCTCAACCGGTTCTCGATATGCCACAAGGTGTTAAACCTGTTGGAATTGGTAAGCCTCTACTAGATAAAATCTGTAAATATGGGGCAGAAGAATTCAGAGCAACAGTTGATGACGATCTAGAAAAGGGTTAAATTTTGGTTAGAAAATGAATTGTCTTGTACACCTGAAGGATGTTTGAAATGTACTGTGTCTTTGTTAAAAGACTCAGCCTATCAGTGGTGCAATACTTTAATTTCGGTTGTGCCAAAAGAACAGGTTACATGGGAAATTTTCCAAACTGAATTTAAAAAGAAGTATATTAGCCAGAGATTTCTAGATCAAAAGCGGAAGGAATTTTTAAAGCTTAAACAGGGAAATATGACGGTATCTGAATATGAGTGGGAATTCGTTCGATTAAGCAAGTATGCCAGATAATAGGTTTCGACTGAAGCAGATATGTGTAAATGTTTTGAAGAAGGATTAAATGAGGACATGAAGTTATTGATTGGAATTCTTGGTACTAGCTGGTCAAGCACACAAAGCCGAGGAATTGAGTAAAGAAAAGAAACAAACAGAAAAAGAAGTAGCAAGAGATCTATGGGGAAGTCACAAACATTTGTTTCAAAAAAATCAAAGAAACATTATGATCATTTTACCATATTTACGGGTATTTTAGAAGAGAACGAGGCTCTCAACACTCTAATCCGAGATCCCATCCGTTACAAGTTTAGGAAGTGTTGAAAGTTCTAAACCAAGATGTAAACATTGCAATAAATTGCATTTCAGTGAATGCCACATAAGAATCAGAGCTTGCTTTAGATGTGGTTCTTTTGACCACTATCTTAGAGACTTCCCAGAAAATCTTGTAAAAGATACTGTTCAAACCTCTAGGCCGAGTAATCTCGCCTCGAGAGGCACCACCCCGACACCCCGGCAATATTAGTGGTAGCCGATGTGTGACAAAAGATTCAACAGTCAAATCTGAAGCTAGGGCATCGGCAAGGACATATGCTATATGTGCAAGAGAGGATGCCTCTGCACTAGACATGATTACTGGTACATTTTCTCTTCTTGACACTGATATAACTACTTTAATTGATCCTGGTTCAACACATTCATACATTTGCACAAATTTAGTGTCTGTGAAAAAATTATTTGTTGAGTCCACTGAATTTGTGGTTAAAGTTTCAAACCCCCTGGGCCAGTATGTTATGGTGGATAAAGTTTGTAAAAACTATTCGTTGATGGTAAAGGTTATTGTTTCTCAATGATTTGATGCTACGGCCTTTTGATGACTTTAATGTGATTTTGGGAATGGGCTGGTTAACTTAGCATGATGCAGTAGTGAATTGTAAACAGAAGTACATTGTGTTAAAATGTCAGAATGGTGAGTTACTCCATGTTGAATTGGATAAACTGGAGGGGTTATCTAATATGATTTCAACGATATTTGTAACACCCCAAGCCCAGCCTAGATGTTATGACCGCATCTAGCGATGTCACATTGAATTGTTTTTTATAAAGTATGATATCGATGGAAACCTTTTTTTTATCAATCTAGGACGTGTTGTTTCATTTTCCAAATGTGAGTTTTCATCAAAAAAAATTTCAAAATCAAAACTTTATTAATTTTCAAAACGTCATTTATTGCAGAAGCTTTTCAATAGGTTGCGTATTCGTGGAATTTTTGTTAAAACATTTATCTTTTTGGAAACTTGCGTATTTTCCTACTGCTAGCTGTTATAAATCAAAACAATCAAAATCCTAAATTAAAGTAAAAAAAATTCAAAGAGGCCATGATATAGAAAATAACCCAAAATAAAACTCATAATCATAATTAAATACTAAATCGAATGAACTAGGTTGTGTAGCCACGGCTGCGTCCTCTGTTGCACTGATTTGCCTATGTCTGGGGATTACCTGTACAGTTAAAACAAAAAGGGGTGAGTTTACGAAAACTCATTGTGTAATCCCTATGGAATTATACAGTCAAGATGCAGGTAGTAACAGACTGGGCGTAAGCCCTTTTCAGTATCAGTATCAATTTGGGCCTTAGCCCATCATATTATCAGTAATCAGTTGTGCCTTAGCCCATTACACTATCAGTAACAGTGACAGTATCAGAATGCATGTCCTACCCAACCAACAGTTATACACCATCACCTGTCCAACCCTGCACTTCTGTGGGGAATAAATCGCCCACCCATCCCTACGCTTACAAATTAGCACCGGTTGCGGCATTAAACAGTATTGAAGCATAGCTGCTAGTATATTAGGCTGAGAGCCATCAGTGGTTTGCAGCAAAGTTGCCAGTATAGTACACTTCCTCTAGTCATATAATCCCAATCCCTATGCAATGTATCAGGCAATCATGTCATGTCATATCATAGTATCATATATGTGTCTAGTACAGTTTAAATAGCATGCTAAAATATAGTCATACATGTACACACATATATATACCTCACACAATGGTATAACTGTCATTCAGTCAATTAGGGGTCTAAATAAGCTTACCGACCCTACGGTAGGTCCACAGTCGTCTTGGGTGACCTGTGCAACCTTAGCAATCAAATAGTGAAAATGGGCCCACGGCCTATATTGCAGGCCCATGTGAGCCCATATGCCCGTGTGGCCCACACAGCCTGGCCTAACATTTCCACACGTTTGTATGGTTTCCCTCGTGTGGGGCCCACATGCCTGTAGGGTCCACACGGCCTAATTCGGTGTAGCCCATGAAATCAAAAATGGCTGGCCTCGTCAATCACACGCCTATGTTTAGTAACACAGACTACCACACGAGTGAGCGCACGTCCATATGGCATCGAAGTTCCCTTATTCCGGCTTTTGCCAATTTCATTATCGAGATTATGTTACACACCTAGGTACGAAAATAATGCGCTCAGTTCTTGAGCCCTCCAAATCTAAATTCAAACATAAACAATCGATTAGTCGAAAGCCTAACTACTTTATAGTGACTCAACTCTACCCACTTAATCACTTCGTCGACATCCACTTACCTCGTTTGAACAACCGAGGTCTTCCCACTTAAACGGTCGAAACTGAAAGATCACTAGTTCCTGCAATTCAACCAGACCCTTATTAAACCAATATTCGTATGAGTAGTTTGAACCAAACCTGAAATCAACTTACCAAAAGCGCCCACCCACGAAGAGGGAAAGAAATTAACAATAAACAGAACCAAAGGAAAAGGCCAATGTCACAGTTAGTTCGACGGAGGGCAGAAAAAGATGATGATCACGGTACCAAGGGAAGAAAGTAGAGAAAGGTACAGAGGGGGAAACAGAAGAAAAAGAATTAACAAAAGAGGTGAATGAGAAAATCAGGCATGGGAAAAACAAGACCGAATGGAACCACCAGACGTAACAACTTCCCACTAGTAAAACTCGGCAAAGGTCTTTGGAAAGAGAAAGAATTCAAAAAGAGCAAATTAGAAAAATAGGAACCGAATCCTCAGGGTTGGAGTGAAGAAAATCAGCACACAAGCAAGGTGTTAGGAGAAACAGACCAAATCGGCAGAGAGAAATAGGAGGGTGTAGCGGCAGAGAGGAAGAAAGAAAAGAAAATGAACAAAAACCCAAAACTCAAAGAAAAATAGAAATTGGCAAAATGAAGGGATGAGCCAAATTCAACATCCACCAAATCAGGAAATTCCCTTTATCCCAAACTTTTCTCCTAAAATCACTCCAACACAATCCCCTCATCCATTGAAATCCCCTACCTTAGCCTCCACAAAATCAGCCACACAACCACCCACTAGCATTAGAATTTCACTAACACACAAACACCTACACAGTCACGAGTAAAAATAAATCCTACATTCGCATAGAGACTCGAACTCCTAACCCCTTGCAACATCAACACTTTGCTTAACCACTAGACCAGCAGACCGATTCTAACATATCTTTATCAATATTTACTTATAAGCCTACTAATTAGAGATAGAGTTTTATTCATTTAAAAACAAGAATTTGCCCAAGCTAAGGCTTAAACTTGGGACCTCACACACACACCCAGAACACTTAACCACTAAAGTAGATACACACTTGTGTCACAAACATATGAAGATAAATATATACGGAATTTTGGGTTTTGGGTTTTTGTTCATTTTCTTTTCTTTCTTTCTTCCTCTTTGTCGCCACACCCTCCTATTTCTCTCTACCGATTTGGTCTGTTTCTTCTAACACCTTGCTTGTGTGCCAATTTTCTTCATTCCAACCCTGAGGATTCGGTTCCTATTTTTCTAATTTGCTCTTTTTAAATTATTTCTCTTTCTAAAGACCTGTGCCAAATTTTACTAGTGGCAAGTTGTTACGTCTGGTGGTTTCATTCGGTATTATTCTTCCCACGCTTGATGTTCTCCTTCACCTCTTTTGTTAATTCTTTTTGGACCAGGTGTTATGCCAAAGAACTTTAACCATTGAGATGGACTTTCTTCTCATAACTTTAACATCACGGTCCAAAATCTGTACTGGCTCTTCCTTGAAGGTTAGATCTGGCCTAATCTCATCTCCTCAATTGGAACAATATGTGTGGGATCAGAGCGGTAACGCCTCAACATAGAGACGTGGAAGACGTCGTGAATCCACTCCAACTCTAGAGGTAGTCCTAACTGGTAGGCAACTAGCCCCACTCGTTTTAGAACATGATAAGGCCTAATGAATCTAGGGCTCAGCTTGTCCTTACGACCAAATCTCAGTATTTTCTTCCATGGAGACACCTTGAGAAACACAAAGTCCCTCACAAAGTACTCTATCTCTTGACGCTTTAGGTCCATATACGGCTTTTGTCTATCAGATGCCTCTTTCAGTCGATCTCTAATCAGCCTGACCTTATCCTCGGTATCAAAAACTAGTTCAAGACCTAGAACACGATGCTCGCCCAACTCAGTCCAACACAAAAGAGTGCGACACCTACGTCCGTATAGTGCCTTGTAAGGTGTCATTTGTATGCTAGACTGATAACTGTTGTTGTTAGCAAACTCTGCTAGCGGTAGGTAATCCTCCCAACTGCCTCGAAAATCAATCACGCAACTCCTTAACATGTCCTCCAGTATCTGGATCACCCTCTCTGATTGACTGTCCATCTGACGATGGAACGCAGTAGTAATGTAACAGCCCTTACCTATGCTCAACGTTGAAACAGGATACGAGGTGTTACCGGACTTAAACGCACATAAACATGTAAAATCGAGTCATAAATTTTCATTCAAATTTAAAACTCTTCAATTCCCATCTTTAAAGTCCCTTATAGGGGCCTAGGAGGCCTAAAACATACACTGATAATGATTCGGGACTAAACTGGGAACTTTTGAAATTATCGAGTCACTATTAAAATTTTTCACATTTTGGAGAGTCACACGCCCGTGTGGGCAGGCCGTGTGGTCTCACACACTCGTGTGGCTCGGGACACGCCCATGTCCTCCACCCGTGTAACTCTCTATTTATGACGTTATCAAACATTTAGGGACACACGACCAAGTCACACGCCCGTGTGCTAGTCTGTGCCCTCCACACGGTTGAGACACACGGCCGTGCCTCTGCCCGTGTGGCCAACACTTAGGCTATTTTCTAGGCTATTTTCCAAGCCCTTTTTGTGCTCTCAACTCTTCACACTCATTTACATTTCATAGACACAATTCATAGTATTTTTAAGCAACCAAACATCCAAAATCAAGACATACACTCTTCATGCACATGCTACACTTGTCATACATAAAGTCCACATACTCATCAACTCAATTCATGCAATTGCCATTTCCATGCAATGCATCACCATATGATTATATATAACTAACATTGGCTAATTCTCAATGGCCTTATACAAAGTGAATATCACATCATTATAAGCCAACATTTTTGGCCAAATTATCTATGACTCAAAAATAAAATATCTAGTCTCTATACATGCCACAATTTCAAAAATACTGAACTCATCTATACCAAAATAATGCCATAGTAGTGCGATGCTGCTTCCGACGATCTCCAACCATGAGCTAACTTGAAAACACTAAGAGAAAAAGGAAAGGAGGATGTAAGCTTTATAGCTTAGTAAGTTGGCATATAATAATAAGCAATTCAATTAACAAGATATTTCACATGATTTCAACTTTTGCTCATGTTTAGCTTATGCTATCTTCTTAAGTCACCGTCACTAAATTAATCATATCTGGAACTACGAAACTCAAATTTTAGATATGCAAATTTTCCTTGAAACTAGACTCATATAAATTCTTACTGTAAAATTTCCAAAATTTTTGGTTTAGCCAATCAATGCGTTTTATTCATTAAAGATTCCCCTATTTTGCTATTCGACAGCTCTGACTCCTCCTTACTAAAAATCAAATTTATCATTATATAGAGTTTGGATAACCTTCCTGTTTGTTTCTCTTGAAAGTAGACTCATCAAGGATTCTAAGAATATAAATTACACACCATCACCATTTTTATACAATATTTAGTGATTTTCCCAAGTTGGAACAGGGGATTTCTGAAACCATTCAGACCTTGTCTCACCAAAATTTAAATATCTCATAATATAAAAACCATTTGCTCACACCGTTTATTTTATGTGAAAATAGACTCAATGAGATTTAATTTCATAACTCATTCAGACTTTAATTCAATTTACACCATTTTTGGTGATTTTTCAAAATCACATAACTACTGTTGTTTCAAACAGTTTTATTGAAAATTTTACTCTTCCATATTTTCCTCATATTATTTTCATTTATGAACATATATCACCAATCATGCTCAATATTAGCCATTCCAATGGATAATCATCATCAATATTTCTAAGTATTCATGTTAACACTTACACCATATCAACCTTACCACAAGTTTAGTCACATTTCGAGCACTTTGCTCATATGTATACATCTGCACTTACACACCACATCACCACACAAGTTCCTTTTACTAAGCTTTTCTCGTTGAACACTTCGGAATAACATCCGATACTCAGTGGTTTCAGCACATAGCTCCACCAACATATGATCCGGCTCTCTTGTACACATGGTGAACTCTCGATATTACCCATGTGACCTAGCCATCAAATCCCGTAGCTCTCGTGTCTACATGGTGTCCAACACTCGAAACCACACATGTGACCTAGCTACTTAGTCCCGAAGCTCTTGTGTCCACATGGTGTCCAACACTCGAAACCACACATGCGACCTAGCTACATATAACATAGCTCTCGTGTCTACATGATGTACCCTCGGTACCATGCATGTGACCTAGCTATCTTTAATCTGTAGCTCTCGTGTACACATGGTATACACCCAGTATTACACATGTGACCTAGCTACATATGAAATTATCACCTCGTAGCTCTCTTGTATACATGGTATACACACAGTGTTACACATGTGACCTAGCTACCACATAGTATCTCGTAGCTTTCTTGTACACATGGTTCCTACCCTCAGAACCACACATGTGACCTAGCTACACATTATTCGTATCTTTCATTTTTCGAAGGTTCAATCAGGAACTCCACTTTCCATAAATTTCTAACTCATAAATGTCACCAATAGTGCTTCATAATATGCATTTAAAATGTTATGACACAAATGAAAACAATGAATTATTTACATACAAACTTACCATTTCACATAATCACCGTAGTCATAGAAAGCACTTTTGAATACAACATTTCAATTCATTTTCATGTCACCTATGTCACCTTGTGTCATAGACATATTTTAAATCAATTCAACAACATAATATAATAAACATGTAATTCAACATAATCAATTTAATACCCCAATTTAAGTTTCAAATATACATTACAACATTCTTGCATTATTATTATCACACAACTTACATTGGAGGCAAAAGTGACTACTTTTCCCTATTTGGTCCACAACCTTGATCCAAGCCCAAATCTCATTTTCCGTGATCTAGAAATCATAATTTGCTCATTTATTAGTCACATTATTCAATGTGACCCCAAAATCACATTATGGCAAATTTACGTTTTTGCCCTAAACTTTCACATATTTACACTTTTGTCCCTAGGCTCGTAAAATAATTTTTATTCAATTTCCTTGTATATTGGACTTAGCCGAACCATTTTCTCTTATACCAGCCCCTAATTTCCACTAAATCACACACTTATGTACAAATTTACAACTTTCGCATTTAAGTCATTTTTACGGTTTTCACCGAAAATCACCTAGCAAAATATGTTCACCACACCTCAAGCATTCATTTTTTACCATTAGACATCAAAATACATGCATATGATTCATGGGTAAATTTTTAAACTCAAACCCCAGCTCAAAATATGGCTAGAAATAGGTAGATTAGGTGACGAGGATTTAAAAAATACGAAGAACGTTAAAAACGGGGCTAGAACTGACTTACCACCAAGCTTGGAAGCTTGAAAAACCCTAGCCACGGTGTCTTCTTGTTACATTCAGTCATAGGTAGAAGATGGACACTAATTTGGCTTGATTTTCCCTTTTTAATTCTTTTAATTACTAAATGACCAAAATGCCTTTAAAGGGTTTTCTTTTAAATTTATCCTATTCATGCCCATTTTTTTGTCCAAACTAAAATATAATGGTCTAATTTCCATTTAAGGACCCCCACTTTAAAACCCCACTTCAATCAAGTACCTTTTTGAACAAGAACACACATTTTTCACCTTTTACAATTTAGTCCTAAACACCAAATTGAACACCCAATCGATAAAATTTCTTAACGAAAATTTCACACAATCATTCTATCACATTATAAACTTTAAAACTTAATTGCAATAAATTTTTCTACTTCGGATTCATGGTTTTCGAAACCACTATTTCATTTAGGCCTAATTCGAGCTGTACAACTAAAGTCCAATCTTGTACCTAGAGCTTCATATAGCTTCTTCCAGAATCGAGACATGAAGTAAGGATCCTTATCGAAGATAATCGAAAAGGGTACTCCATGCAGTCTCACTATCTCAGACACATACAATTTAGCCAGCTTTTGCAAAGAGTAGTCAGTACGAACCGGTATGAAGTGGGCGAATTTGGTCAATCGATCCACGATGACCCATACTGAATCCTTCTTAGTGGGTGTTAAGGGCAACCCACTAATGAAGTCCATAGTCACTCTCTCCACTTTCAAAGCGGAATCTTAACTGGCTGCAGTAAACCTGAGGGTAGCTAATGCTCAGCCTTAACCTACTGGCATGTCAGACATTTACTGACAAAGTTAGTAACTTCACAATTAAGACCTAGCCACCAGTATAGTTCACAAAGGTCTCGGTACATCTTGTTTCCGCCAGGATGCATAGCATAAGGGCTACTATGCGCCTCTCTCAATATTGACTGCCTCAAATCAATATCTTTTGGAACACAGATTCTCCAATGGAAATAGAGTACCCCTCCGCTATTTAGTCCAAAATCTGATGTATTACCACCATCAATCTATCAGAATCGAAGACCTAGTGACTAATCGTCCAACTATTTACTCTTAATCTGCTCAATCCGCAACGGTTTAACCTGGAGTTCCACCAACAGACTACCATCATCAAATAAACCTAGGCGAGCAAACATCGCCCTTAGATCAGTCATAGCCATACGGCTTAGCACATCGGCCACCATATTGGCCTTACTAGGATGGTATTCAATCATACAGTCGTAATCTTTTAGCAGCTCAATCCATTTATGCTGCTTAAGGTTCAGCTCCTTCTGAGTAAGGAGATATTTGAGACTCTTGTGAGCAGTGTAAATGATACACTTTTCACCATACAATTAATATATCCAGATTTTCAGTGCAAATACCACTGCGGCCAACTCCAAGTCATGCATCGGATAATTTGCCTTATGAGTTTTAAGCCGTCGAGACGCGTACGCAACTACCTTACCTTCCTGCATCAGTACACATCCAAGCCGACATGTGACGCATCACTATAAATCATAAATTCCTTTCCAGACTCTGGCTATATCAAAACAGGGGCCTCAGTGAGTACAGTCTTGAGATTCTCAAAGCTCTCTTGCTAATGCGATCCCAGTTGCATCATGTCACGACACAACTCGACGACACCAAGATTGGCCTAAACTCGAGCGGCCCAAGTGTAAAATGAAGTTTTTAATTTTAATTTGTTAATTTGGTTGCTGGAATAAAGACTTTGATTTATTTATTTTAGTTACTTTAATATGAGTCTTTAATTATGTCTTGTTTATTAAATGCATCTTTAATTAATGTCTTGCATTATTGATTTACATCTTTTAATTATGACATGCATTATATGTTCTGCATTTAATAAAGTCATGCATTATGTAACTCCCATGATTAGTTAAAGTTTGCATCATTAAATTAAGTCATGCATTTAATTAACTCATTTGTTCATTTAGTTTACATTTTAAACCATGTATTTAAACATCTTAGTTGTTAAATATGTTTTTGTTTATATAAGTATTGTAACACCCTAAACTCGGCCTGGACGTTATGCTCGGATCTAGAGGGTCACATGGCTTAAACCTCGAAATCCATAGAAATTTTTTAAAAAAATTAAAGTCCTGTGTGTCACGGTTTGTTTAGTTTAAAATCTCCTTTAGAACGAGTTAAAAACCCTCTTTCCTTTAGTTTTGAAAATTGTGATGAAAGTTAAGTCACTAACTTGATTTCAATAAGATAGGTCGTAGTTTTTCTTTCAAAATATTTGTTTTCAATTTTTAGAAGCCCAGTGTGTTTAATTATCCGATTACATGCAATGTCGTTCAAAATAAATAATTAACCCGAATAAAAGTTAAAAACCCTGTAATGGCCTTATTACACAATTAAAACCAGTAAGATGGAAAACGAGAATAAAATGGGAATAGCGAAAGTCCAATTGGTGCAGAAAACAAGTAAAATCATGTGGCCACCTCGAGTCCATGTAACCTACCCTCCAAGGGTATAATAGTCATTTCCAAAACTGGGGGTAAAGTGCTAATTTTATCACTTAGCGGTGTTCCAGTCCTTTTTATCAGATTTAATGTCTTAACACTAAATGTAACCTTTTAACAGATTCCATAACAAACTTAGCAACTCAGATTCATTAACAAGGTCAAAAGTAATTTTGGGCTCTAAAGCCCCCTATTGGGCCCATGCGGGCCCACTCATCCGAATGGCCAATTACGCCAAGTTTTATGCTCAAGAACCCAGATTTTACTATCTCATCTTTTAATAAACACTTACCAGATATTTCACTCCTATGGGCCTTTAGGCCTATTGGGCCCACTTCTGCCCAACCAAGCACTAACATAGCCTAAGGGTGCCGATTTGCACTAAATGGTCTCCATGGACTAGAATCCCATTTCTACCGAGCTTAGACTGGCCCAATAGCATTCGTATGCCAATGGGCCTCTATACGCTTGTATTCCAGCATTTTGGCTTTTGCCGACCTACACTACAAGGGGTGTAGTTATACACCTGTTTATGAACTAAGTCGAGCACTCCCACCGATGATCAACCTACAATGATCCAACCACAATCATTAACTCAAGATCCAATCAAAACCAATGATACTTTACCCTCACCTATTCAGCCATTAATGACCACCTATCTTCACTTACCTCTGCCGAAACCTAGCCACTATATGCCGGTTGCTTTCCTTAACCAACAACGAACCACCTTTTACAAGTTCTAAATCCACGAGTAGCTGAAACATAATAGATCAAACACGAAGGAATTTAGATCGGCCTATTAGAAAGACCCCAAAATGATTGGCATAAGGGGAATAGGAGTTTCGGCTTTTACTAATAACCACAAGAGAATGAACAACGGGAGTACTTACCCTGAGTGTTGCACTATGTATTCGGCCCAAAGGGAATTGATTGAAGAATCGCAAAGAACGGAAGTACTTAGAGGTTCGGCCACTGCAGAGAATTTGACCAAGAGTAGAGGATAAGACTTGGCGTAACGAAACTTGTAGGGAGAAAAGCAAGGTGAAATTCGGCTCAAGAGGGAAAAGTAGTGTGAATGAATCGAGAAGGGGTTATGATCAAGGAAATGGAGATGTAGAGTTCGACAACAAGAATGAGAGAAGGATAATCGGCTAGAGGCTTGAGAAAAGAATGACGGTTCGACTTAGAAGAGATAGGAGAAAGGGAAATCGGGTTTGGCTTAGGGGATCTGAAGGAAATTTGGCACTTGTGTCTCAAATTTCGATAAGGAGGCAAAAGAAGACCAGGTTAAGAATTAGGTTTCAGTTTTTGGAACTTACCTAGAAAAAGCATAACACAAGGTTTAAAGCACTTAATCCCGAACCAAAAGAAAGGAATTTTGGCACCTAAGCTCAAAGCAAATCCCGGTGAACACAAAAGAGACTATCGACTTACTACTACCAAAATGCTTAAAATGCTATCCCAGCTCCCTTACCCGAATATACAGCTCTCTCCTTCCCTACATTCGGCCAACACTCTTCTCCAACTCTATCCCTTCTTTTTCTCCTTGATTTGCTCCCAAAATCACTCACCTTCAAGTTTGAATTCCTTTTGAACTCTCATGACCAAGTCTACTCTTATCTGGTCATAACCACCTCTAGAGTTTGTCCCTAAATAAACCACTTGCCACACACTCCTAGCAAAACATAAAAATGTTTGCTTGCAAGGGGAATTGAACCCAAGTCCCCCTTATCCCAAGGCGCCCTACTCCTTGCTCTCCACCTTGCTAATGACACTACAACCACCTTACCATTAGGCTTCTTGCGACAAGAGTTCCCGAAACTAAACTTGAACCACACGAGCTAACATCCCTACTACCCTATGCCAAAAATCAAAATTTCCACCAAGGCTTAGGCTTAACCCAGGCCTTCCAAAGGCCCCCAAAACGCACTTAAACATCAACATAAGACACCCAAGCATGCAATTGTTGAAATTAAGCAAACACACAGAAGCCCAAAAATTTGGGTCGTTATAACTCTACCCCCTTAAGGAAATTTCATCCTCGAAATTTACTTGGTCAAAATAAGTGAGGGTATTGCTACTGCATCGCGTCCTCAGGCTCCCACGTAGCTTATTCCGTACCATGATTGTGCCAAAGTACCTTAACCAACGGGATAGACTTCCTCCTCAATACCTTTACCTCACGGTCTAAAACTTGCACTGGCTCTTCGTCAAAGGTTAGATCAGACTTAACTTCAATTTCTTCAACCAGCACTACATGGAAGGGATCAGAACGATACTGTCTTAGCATAGAAACATGGAAGACGTCATGGATCCGGTCCAACTCTGGTGGTAAATCAAGCTGGTAAGCTACCGGACCTACTCTTTTCAAAACCCGATAAGGTCTAATAAAATGAGGACTTAGCTTGCCCTTCTTTCTAAATCTTAGGATCTTCTTCCAAGGTGAAACCTTCAAGAACACCATATCCCCCATAGCAAACTCAATTTCTTTACGTTTCAGGTCTGTGTATGACTTCTGCCTGTCAGAAGCTTCCTTAAACTGGCCTCTAATCAGCTTAACTTTATCCTCTGTGTCAACCACTAATTCTAGTCCTAGCATCTGACGCTCCTCTAACTCCATCCAATAGGTAGGCGTACGGCACCTCCGACCATATAACGCCTCATATGGTGCCATTTGAATACTTGCCTCGTAGTTGTTATTATATGCAAATTCCACTAACGGCAAGTAATCTTCCCAGCTACCTCAGAAATCAATAACACATCCCCTTAACATATCTTCCAACACTTGTATTACCCTTTCTGACTGGCCATCTATTTGGGGGTGAAAAGTAGTGCTGAAATCCAAACACGTACGCAACGCCTGATGAAGCTTCTTCCAGAACCGAGATGTAAACCTGGGATCTCTGTCAGAAATAATTGATACTGGTACACCGTGAAGACGAACTATTTTAGATACATACTACTTAGCAAGTCTCTGAAGGGAATAATCCGTTCTGACTAGTATAAAGTGAGCGGATTTGGTTAATCTATCAACTATTACCCAGATCGAATCTTTCTTGGAAGGCGTCAACGGTAACCCACTTACAAAGTCCATGGTTACCCTCTCCCACTTCCACAGTGGAATTTTAACAGGTTGCAAAAGCTTAAAAGGTAGCTGATGCTCAGCTTTCACCTGCTGGCATGTCAGACACTTGTTCACAAGTACCGTTACCTCAAGCTTAAGTCTAGGCCACCAATACAATTCTCGTAGATCCCGATAAAGTTTGTTTCCACCAGGATGCATGACATATGGGCTGCCATGAGCCTCTTCCAAAATCAACTGCCTCAGATCAGAGTCCTTCAGAATACAAATTCTCCCTCGAAAACACATAACTCCTTTATTATTCAACCTAAAATCAGAAGTCTCCCCACTACTTACTTGCTGGAAACGAGAAACCAAAGATTCATCCAACAACTGCTTTTCCTTGATCTTCTTAGTCCAAGTTAGCCTCACTTGAAGTTCTGCCAACAGACTCCTGTCATCATATAGGCTAAGACGAGCGAACAACACTCTCAGATCAGACACTACTCTACAGCTCAGAGCATCGACTACCACGTTAGCCTTCCCTAGGTGATACTCAATAGAGCAGTCATAGTCCTTGAGCAACTCGATCCACCTTCGTTGCCTAAGGTTCAACTTCTTCTGAGTAAGGAGGTATTTGAGGCTTTTATGGTCTGTATAGATGGTACACTTTTCCCCATAGAGATAATGCCTCTAGATCTTTAATGCAAACACAACTGCTGCCAACTCCAAGTCGTGTGTGGGGTAGTTCACCTCATGTGGCCTAAGCTGTCATGAAGCATACGCAACTACCTTCCCTTCCTACATCAACATACAACCTAACCCAACATGTGATGCATCACTATACACGGTATACTCCTTTCCAGACTCCGGCTGAATTAAAACAGGCACCTCTGTTAACACCCTTTTCAGTTTCTCAAAACTCTCTTGTTACTTGTCAGACCAGACAAACGGTGCCCCTTTTCGTAATAACTTTGTCAATGGTGCAGCAATGACAGAAAACTCTTCCACGAACCTTCTGTAGTACCCCGCCAAACCCAGAAAACTCTGAATCTCAGACACCGTCTTTGGCGGTTTCCACTCCAACACCACTTCTATCTTTCGGGGGTCCACTCTAATTCCCTCGGCAGAAACGACATGACCCAAGAATGTTACTTCTCGAAGCCAAAATTCACACTTACTGAATTTGGCATAGAGTTGCTTCTCCCTCAGAATTTGTAAGACTATACGAAGATGCTTATCGTGATCTTCCTTAGACTTTGAATATATCAGAATGTCATCTATGAAGACAACCACATACTGATCCAAGTAAGGTTGAAAAACCTGATTCATGAGATCCATGAAGGCCGCTGGTGCATTTGTCAAACCAAATGGCATCACTAAAAACTCGTAGTGCCCGTAACTTGTCCTGAATGCCATCTTATAGATGTCCGCTTCCTTAACCCTTAATTGGTGATAACCAGACCGGAGATCAATTTTGGAGAATACTGAGGCCCCCTTAAGCTGATCAAACAGATCATCAATTTTTGGCAGGGGGTACTTATTTTTGATAGTCAGTTTGTTCAACTGACGATAATCTATGCACATACGCATCGTTCCGTCCTTCTTCTTGACGAAAAATACTGGTGCCCCTCAAGGAGATACATTCGTTCGGATAAGCCTCAATCCAGAAGTTCTTGAATCTGTGCCTTTAACTCAACCAACTTCTTTGGTGCCATCCTGTAGGGAGTGATAGACACAAGAGCTGTTCCTGACAGCAGATCAATACTAAATTCGACTTCACGATTCGGAGGCAAGCCTGGCAACTCATCCGGAAAGACATCCACGAATTCCTTAACAGTCCTTACTTCTCCCACTAAAGGACCTTTAGACTCAGAATCGCTTACATAAGCCAGAAACGCTTCACAACCTTTACGAAACAACTTTTTGGCCTTTAATGCCGAAATAACATTTGTTAGATAATCCCTTCGTTCCCCTATTACGGCTACCTCCTCACCTTCCGAAGTCTTCATTACAAACTGCTTTACAGCGCAGTTCACGATTACTTGATGTTTAATGAGCCAATCCATCCCCAAGATGAGATCAAATTCTCCAAACGGTAATTCTATCAAATTTGCAGAAAAGATTTTACCTTGATTTTCTAGGGGTACATCTCTAAAAAGTTTGTCTATTCTAACCAAGTTACCTAGCGGACTAACTACAAATACCTCACTCACAGTGTTCTCAGATTGCATACCCAACTTCCCAGATACGTCACAAGCCACATAAGATTGCATAGAACCAATATTAATCAAAGCAACTTAAGGCATGCTATGAATCAGAAACATACCAGTAATGACGTCTGGTGTATCACCCTCCTCACGCTTACGAGTAGCGTAGACCAATGCTGGCTGTTGAGCCTCAGCGTTCCCAGCACTTCTGCTCGGTGCTCCACAACCTCGTCTATTACCATTACCGCCGCGACCCTGTCTACGGCCCTTGGGTGGTAGTCCACCCCTCACAGGCTGAGCAACTCTCGCTTCTGCAGGTTGCACCTGAATCGGCCTCTGAGGGCAATCTTTCACTTGATGATCCATAGCCCCACATCGGAAGCATGCACCCTTGCTCCTCCTACACTTGCCCGGATGTGACCTCCCACATTCAGCACAAACTCGAGCCCTTACTAAATTAGCTACTATTGCTATAATTGGTTCTACGGCCTTAGTCCTCTTGGTAGGCCTCGCAGACGGACTCGCATCTCTCCGGAACCTGCTTCTCTCCTTTTCCTAGTTTTGCCATTTTGAGCGCTTGACATCCTCAGCTATTTTAGCTTTCTCAACCAAGGCAGCAAAGTGGCGCTCTCTCTGTGGAGTGATCAGTACCCTTAACTCATCTCTCAGCCCATCTTGGAATCGCACGCTACGCTCATATTCAGTAGCCACAATACCTCGTGCGTATCGACTTAACCTCAAAAATTCCGCTCGTACTCTATTACAGACTTATTCCCTTGAACTAGGTTCAAAAATTCCTTCCTTGGGGCGTCCATATAACTTGCCTTAACATACTTTCCCTGAAAAGCTGTCTTAAAGAAGTCCCATGTTATCCGATCAGCTACTGTACCCTCTTTCACTGTGAGCCATCATTGGTAGGCCTTGTCCCTCAATAGAGACACTGCTCCTTTCAACTTTTGCTCCACTGAGCAGTCCAGGTCATCCATATTTCCCTCAGTGGCCTCCAACCAGTATTCGGCCACATTTGGGGCTACACCAGATATGCCTCTGAAAATTTTCGTCGCATTAGCTAGGAGCCGCTCAGATATTGACCCACGGTTCACAGTACTAGTACTTGCTCTGGTAACTCTCTCTAACACGCGGAGCATCGCCTGAGATAAGGCGTCATCCTCGGCTACCTGATCATGAGACCCAGTCTCAATTACTGGTGGTACTGGTTCCTCAGCAGCAGGTATTTGCCCTGATTCAGAAGATTTTACTTGTGCATTTCCCCGGCCTTTACCATGGCCTTGTCCACATACAGCTCTCGTACTCATATCGCTTTATCTAATTTAAGAAATTTTATGCCTTAGTTCATGTTATAATATTTATTACAGATGTTTTATGCAGTAGACAGAGAGTTTTAGGGCTTGTTCCCGCAATTTAAATCTAACTACAGGTTCCAAATTCCTATAGTTTCAACTTCTCTATAGTTTCAATTTGCCCCAACTACAGAGTTTCAGTACTAACTAAAGTAGTGTCTCAATTGTTTTACTTATAACAGAAATAATTAGAGTAAATCAAAAGAACTTACAGATTTGGGCCGGAGACTCGATGTGCCACATTTTGGAGATCTTTATTTAACGCTAGGAAAGAAAATCCATTAATATTCAAAGAACATTTCTCTTTTTCAAACCTATCCACAGCCGAGTTGTTGCAACCTGGCTCTGATACCACTAAATGTAACACCCTAACCCAGCTTGGATGTTATGCCCGGATCTGGAAGGACACATGGCTTAAACCTTGAAATCTATAAAACTCTTTTAAAAAAATTAAAGTCCTGTTTGTCACGGTTTGTTTAGTTTAAAATCTCCTTTAGAACGAGTTAAAAACCCTCTTTCCTTTAGTTTTTAAAATTGTGATGAAAGTTAAGTCACTAACTTGATTTGAATAAGATAGGTCGTAGTTTTTCTTTCAAAACATTTGTTATCAATTTTTAGAAGCCCAGTGTGTTTAATTATCCGATTACATACAATGTCACTCAAAATAAATAATTAACCCGAATAAAATTTAAAAACCCTGTAATGGCCTTATTAAATAATTAAAACTAGTAAGATGGAAAACGAGAATAAAATGGGAACAACGGAAGTCCAATTAGTGCAGAAAACAAGTAAAATCATGTGGCCACCTCGAGTCCATCACGGCTCCAAATCCACTAGGTCTAGGGGTTACCTGCACAAGTTAAGAATAAAAGAGTGAGTTTGCGAAAACTCAGTGTGCAACTCCCCATCGGAACAGAATGGACCAAAGCCCCAAACAGAATCAGATCGGGCCTAAGCCCATAACAGATACAGATCATGTCCAAAATATGCAAAACCCACCCAAACCAGCCATCACACCACCTGTACCAACCAACATACCATGTGGGGAATAACTCGACCCACCCAGCCCACACACCAACGTGTAGCAAAGCTGCTAATAACAGAATAATGTGGTAGAGCCACCAGAAATAGAACGAGTGGCAAGCCCACCGTTAACAGAATATGTGGCGTAGCCACTAGAACAGAACTTAATCCGTATTCATAATCCCAACCCCATGCAGATATATAAAACAAAATACACATAAATATAACATGCTTACAGATATAGAATTAATCGTGCATAGTCACTAACCTACCCTCCAAGTGTAACACCCTACACCCCCTGTCCGTCATCGGAATAGGGTTGCGAGGTATTACCTAACCAGACACAACTTGCCGAAGTTCATAGATGCATACAAGACATAGATTCGGTTATACATCAATTACAATTAGTGATCAACTTTAGTTTCTAGATTCGAACAATCCAACTTTCGAGGTAATTCAACTAATGCAACCCTATCACGTATATTTACTATAGGAGTACTATCGAAGTTGCAAAGCGACTACCTACCAATAGGTGTAATTGAATTTCTAGGTAATAAGCTTACACTCATTACATCATATAACTCATGCATCAAAGTAACGAGTCACATAAAATTTCCAACAAAACATACACTCGACTTAGAGATTAAGCAAGCCATTTTCGCATGGCTAGAATAATTACAACTCAAAATGTAATTCGGTTTAACAAAAGAAGATTAGCCTATACATGCCATTGATCACAAAATATCTATCGAATGTACCAAATAACGACGATAGTGTAGGTGATTAAAGCTTCAATCTCCGAGTCCGTAGCTTCCAAAATGAGATCTATAAAATAGAGGAAACAAAGTAAACGGAGTAAGCATCACAATGCTTAGTAAGTTTTAAGCAATGACAACGGATAAAAATCAAATTATAACATAGTTGTTCACATTTTCGTTTCCCACTTCTTTGGGTATGTCACCCCTTAACCGAATATACACATTCTCATCATATACAATAGGCAGATAACTTTCACTTCATAGTGAGCTCATGTAAACATAGACATATGGCATAATTTCACATAACATTTCACATTGACCAATTGTACTATAACCATATTAATAGTCTCATTTCATATTCACATATTCAATCGTATAATGACCTTATGATTTGGTCCAAAACAAGCTTGCATATAAGTTTAGGGTACATACCTGTATAACTTAATGCTTTAAGCGCATTCATTAGCAATAGTTACTATGAAGTCTTTTAGTCTTAGACTTTACTCGCATCATCATCGAGACCTTTAACTCGGATAAAATATCCACACAAAGCCATCAGGTCTTTACCCGGACATGGTCATTGCTTATAGCCATCGGGCCTTAACCCAGACATAGTCTCCACATATAGCCTTCGGGTCTTAACCCGGACATAGTCTCCGCATATAGCCTTCGGGTCTTTGATCCCAGATTCAAATCACAGAGTTTCATGCATATCTATTCACATTTTACTACATTTCACATAGCAAAATCACATGTGTAATTCAAGTCCACTCATTCACATATAGACATATAACATGCTCATTGACTTTGTGTCGTAAACATCATTCAAATCCAATACATGTATACTTCTTTTACTAAACTTTCAGCTCAATAAGCAAACGCACATAGGCATATATCCCCAATCTTGTTCTTTGCTTAATTCTCTAATAGCCATTCGGCTATATAACAAACATGTATAATGTTTCTTTCTCAATAACCTTATTATGGTAAGGACAATGGGACATCATTCATTTATCATTCATGTATATCATGGCATTCAAATTAAATACCAAAATCAATTACTCAAAACTTACCTTGAACTTTCCCGAGCAACTATGAGTTAGCTATTCGACCACTTTAGCCTTCCCTTTATCCGAACTTGTCCCTCTATGCTCTTGAGCTAAATAAAATATTTAATTTTATGAATCCTTATTCAAACATCTCAATTGATCATTTTCACTTATAGTTAAATAAGAAACGCATATACTTCTCATAGCAAACACACACATTCGGCCAATCACATATATATCACAAGTCACTACAAGCTGACTTCCTGAGCAACATTCACTAAATTATTCATAACTAGAGCTACGAAACTCCAAATCAAGTTCCGTAAATTTTCCCTGAAACTAGACTCATGTACCTTTCTACCATAAAATTTCCAGAATTTTTGAATTGACCAATTAATACAGTTTAATCCTCAAAGTTACCCCTGATTCACTGTCAGACAGTTCCGACCCTTCTGCACTAAAGTTCAATTATCTCTTAGTTCAGCTCTCGGAAAATTTTCTTTTATATCTCTCTTGAAAATAGACTCATTAAGAATTCTAAGCATATAAATTACATCTTATGGATATTTTTTTACAATTTATAATGATTTTCCAAATATAGAACAGAGGATTTCGGAGTCAATCTTACACTGTCTCACACTACTTTAAATATCTCTTTATTTGCAATTCCTTTGCTTATAAGGTTTCTTTTATAAGAAACTAGACTCCTTAAGCTTTAATTACATAATTTATTCAGCCTCTAATTCATCTCCCACAATTTATGGTGATTTTTCCAAAACACGTTACTGCTGCTGTACCAAGCAGATTTATACAAATTCACTCTTTAAAGTTCTTATTCACATATTTAAAAACATAACATCATATACACAAAATTAAGAACTCTCATTCAAACACATATAAACACATTTCTTGAAATGGCTGCATCTCATATTGTTATGGAGTTCATCTTTAGCATCATTCACTAAGCTTCAAACTAAATCTCAACTAACCTATGCTCATTATCAATTATTTCAAATATGCGACACCTATCTACCAATTCAAATGACAAGTTGAATTCATGGTCGAATGCAACAATCAACCCAATTACACAATCAATTTATCACTTAGGTGCTAATTTGACTAATTCTCATACAATTATTATCAATACACATTAATTTTTGTATAAGGCCCCCACATTGCTGATTTTCAAAATCAACATAGTCACAAGGGCTCATTCTATCCACTCAATTCATCAAATAATTCCTTACCACTCAAAACAATCAAAAATCATGTCAAGGAAAATTCCATATCGCTAGCCAAAAGTGCCCCACAAAGAACCGAACCAAACAAGCTCAAATTCCACATTTCAACTTAATGGCTCATAGCCGAATATTCATACTAAGCTCCAAACACATAAATTCATCCACTCAAAGTTCAATTCACCAATTAAGCAAATGCTACTAATGCTAAGAAAATTTTTACAATTTATCCTAGTTTGCCGAAAGAAATTATGCCCTAATTCATGAACTTAAACAACATTGGCCAACTTTTCAAGCTCATTTGAGCCATCAAGCACATTTAGTTTGTTCATAATCAACTAGAATCAATTATCCTTCCAAAGTCATCAAACATACAAAATATACCCCATTAAGCTCATGACCGATTGCTACATGCTTCATGAACACAAAAATTTTCACATGGGTCTTGTTGCAAGCTTCAAAACTAACCAAAATTCACAATTTTTCAAAGAAAATAACATGAATCTTACCTTATTTGAAGTCTTCTTTTGCCTAATGCCCTAAGCTCAAAGGTTTCTATTTTCTTTCTTAACTCACGGCAAGAAGAAGAAATGGCCTTGTTATTTTCACCTCAAACATATTTTATTCATTTATTTTATTAACTTTATTATTTCATGAGACTAATATAACTTTTATTATTAATATATAACTAAATTGCAATTCACAAAATGCCAAAAACCTCATCATTAACATCCACTATCATAAAAGTGGGAAATTTGACATGCAAATCCATTTTTTTTCTCATGCATGCATTAATAGGCCATCACACATTTGTCTAGCATATTTTCAAAGTTCATAATTTAGCCCTTTTAGGTGCAATTCATAATTATAATACTAAATTGAAGCATCTAAGATGTCACACATGAATTTGCACAAACAATAGGCATCAAAATAAATATTAAATTATTTTTGTGCCTCAGTTTTGTGGTCCCGAAACCACATTCCGACTAGGGTCGATTTAAGGCTGTCACACTAAGGGTATAACAATCATTTCTAAAATTGGGGGTAAAGTGGTAATTTTATCACTTAGTGGTGTTCTAGTCCTTTTTATCAGATTTAATGTCTTAACACTAAATGTAACCTTTTAACAGATTCCACAACAGACTTAGCAACTCAGATTCGTTAACAAGGTCAAAAGTAATTTTGGGCTCTAAAGCCCCCTATTGGGCCCATGCGGGCCCACTCATCCGAATGGCCCGTTATGCCAAGTTTTATGCTCAAGAACCCAGATTTTACTACTTCATCTTTTAATAACCACTTACCAGATATTTCACTCCAACGGGCCTTTAGGCCCATTAGGCCCGCTTCGGCCCAACCAAGCCCTAATGTAGCCTAAGGGTGCCGATTTGCACTAAATGGTCTCCATGGACTAGAATCCCATTTCTATCGAGCTTAGACTAGCCCAATAGCATTCGCACGCCAATGGGCCTCTATACACTGGTATTTCAGTATTTCGGCTTTTGCCAACTTATACTACAGGGGATGTAGTTACACACCTGTTTATGAACTAAGTCGAGCACTCCCACCGATGATCAACCTACAATGATCCAACCACAATCATTAACTCAAGATCCAATCAAAACTAATGATACTTTACCCTTACCTATTCGACCATTAATGACCACCTATCTTCACTTACCTCTGTCGGAACCTAGCTACTATATGCCGGTTGCTTTCCTTAACCAACGACGAGCCACCCTTTACAAGTTCTAAATCCATGAGTAGCTGAAACATAATAGATCAAACGCGAAAGAATTTAGATTGGCCTATTAAAAAGACCCCAAAATCGATTGGCATAAGGGGAATAAGAGTTTCGGCTTTTACTAATAACCACAAGAGATTGAACAACGGAAAGGAGTACTTACCCTGAGTGTTGCACTATGTATTCAGCCCAAGGGAAATTGATTGAAGAATCGCAAGGAAAGGAAGTACTTAGAGGTTCGACCACTACAGAGATTTTGACCAAGAGTAGAGGACAAGACTTGGCCTAACGAAACTTGTAGGGAGAAAAGCAATGTGAAATTTGGCTCAAGAGGGAGGAGTAGTGAGAATGAATCGAGAAGGGGTTATGATCAAGGAAATGGAGATGTAGAGTTCGACAACAAGAATGAGAGAAGGATAATCGTCTAGAGGCTTGAGAAAAGAATGAGGGTTTGACTTAGAAAAGATAGGAGAAAGGGAAATCGGGTTTGGCTTAGGAGATCTCAAAGAAGTTCTGCACTTGTGTCTCAAGTTTCGGTAAGAAGGCAAAAGAAGACCAGGTTAAGAATTGGGTTTCGATTTTTGGAACTTACCTAGAGAAAGCATACCACAAGGTTTAAAGCACTTAATCCCAAACCAAAAGAAATGAATTTCGACACCTAAGCTCACCATAAAGTAAATTCCGGTGAACACAAAAGAGACAATTGGCTTACTACTACCAAAATGCCGAAAAATGCTATCCCAGCTCCCCTACCCGAATATGCAACTCTCTCCTTCCCTACATTTAGCCAACACCCTTCTCCAACTCTATCCCTTCTTTTTCTCCTTGATTTGCTCCCAAAATCACTCACCTTCAAGTTTGAATTCCATTCGAACTCTCATGACCAAGTCTACTCTTATTTGGTCACAACCACCTCCAGAGTTTGTCCCCAAATAAACCACTTGCCGCACACTCCTAGCAAAACATAAAAATGTTTGCTTGCAAGGGGAATTGAACCTAAATCCCCCTTATCCCAAGGCGCCCTACTCCTTGCTCTCCACCTTGCTAATGATTCCACAGCCACCTTACCATTAGGCTTCTTACGACAAGAGTTCTCGAAACTAAACTTGAACCATACGAGCTAACATCCCTACTTCCCTATGCCAAAAATCAAAATTTCCACCAAGGCTTAGGCTTAACCCAGGCCTTCAAAAGGCCCCCAAAACGCACTTAAACATCAACATAAGACACCCAAGCATGCAATTTTTGAAATTAAGCAAAGACACAGAAGCCCAAAAATCTGGGGCGTTATAAGTATGTTATTTAAATTTGCTGTTACTTTTTTTTAATGCATAAATTTAAATATGTTTATTTTCATTTTCAATAAGGTGATTTGAGTTGCATGTTTATTAGTAAATTCATGTATGAGAGTGTTTATAGTGTGCTATTTTATTTTTAGTGTCTTTAATGCTTAATTGTCTATTTTGTAGGTGACTATTCATATGATTAAATTAACTCTTCATATTTGGACTTTTTTTAAGCCTTCATAGATCATCATGGTGGTTTTTTAAATGGTCCAAGAGTGTTCCTTCAAATCTAATAAGTGTCATGCACTCAAAGCTAGTTATGGTGTTAATTAAAGAGAGATGAATGCACAAGACTTTTGACATTCGGTTATGGTAGAAGAAAGGACAACAAACAACAACTTAAGGAGCATTAATCTTCATAAAGATGGTGGTGACCTTTGAGCTATCCATGGGCTAATGAAAAGACATGCCTTTTTATCTACTCAAAGACAAGTAAATAGACAAACCTTTTGGGCTAACCATTAAAAAGTTAAATCAAATTTAATGGTATGATTTAAGCTAGTTAAATGACTGAATTTGAAAGGCCTTAAGGAACTTGAAAGGTCATTTGAGGCTTATAAATTTCGTTCTAAGTCATTCATGTGGGGGACTTTTGATCATTTGATTAATGTTTATAACATTTTGTGAGTTTTTCAACTCTCCTATTTTGTTTTAGACTCAGCATGACTATCTAGTTTGCTAGTGGCCTCATCCTGTTTCTTTCCGAACTTATCATTCCTAAACCAAGTGTGGCATTCACCCTTATACCGATTGGTTCCTATCTCCATTATAGATAGTGGGTCATAGTTTAGCTATCCTTCTATCCACCTTTAAGTGTCCTATAAGATTTGGGTTAGTACTTTATTTTAGTACTAGTTCTTTCTTGACCTTAAAGCCATTCGAACCATTCCCATTACCAATTTTCAAACACCCAAGTTCCTTTGTTAAATCGAACCATATCCCTTAATTATCTTAAACTATCACATACTCCTTTTTTTAAAGCCTTACTTAGCCAAATTTAGCCATTACACTGTTTAAGAACTATACTTCTCCATTTTATCGATCGGGCAACAAACGACTCGAATTCATCATGAAATGGGTTCATATCACTTGCTGTGCATTAGTCCAGTTAAATGACACACCCTTACGTAGTAGCTTAGTCAAGGGTGCTGCAATTACCGAAAAGCCCTCTACAAAACATCGATAATACCCAACCAGTCCCAGAAAGCTACAAATCTCCGATATAGTCTTAGGCTGCTTCCTATCCAAGACAGCCTCAACCTTATGAGGATCAACCCTAATCCCCTCAATGGATACCACATGGCCCAGAAATGCTACTTCTCGTAACCAAAACTCACATTTACTGAATTTAGCATACAGTTGTTTCTCCCTCAAAATCTACAGAAGTACTCATAGATGCTCATCATGTTCATCCTTAGTCCTCAAATACACCAGAATGTCATCAATAAAAACTAATACAAACCGATCTAGATAGGGCTGGAACACTGGGTTCATCAGGTCCATAAAAGCTGCTGGTGCATTCATCAATCCAAACGGCATCACTAATAACTCATAGTGACCATAGCAAGTCCTAAACGCTGTCTTCTGTACATCAATCTCTTTGACCCTCAATTGATGGTACCTAGATTGAAGATCAATCTTAGAGAAAATCGAAGCTTCTCGAAATTGGTCAAATAGATCTCTATCCTCGGTAGGGGGTACTTATTGTTAATGGTCAGTTTGTTTAGTTGCCAGTAATCAATGCACATACGTATGGATCCATCCTTCCTTTTTAGGAATAGAACTGGTGCCCTCTACGGAGACGTACTAGGGTAGATGAACCCATGATCTAATAGCTCTTGAATCTAGGCCTTAAGTTCCATAAGCTCTTTCGATGCCATTCTATAAGGGGCGATGGACACTAGAGCTGTACCAAGAAGGAGCTCAATCCCAAACTCAACTTTAGGGCTCGCAGGTAACCCATGTAGCTCTTCAAGAAACACGTCCAAAAAATCCTTAACCGTCTTGATATCTTTAATAGAAGAATTCCCAGAATCTAAAACACTAATGTAGGTTAGATACGCCTCACATCCTGTACGAACCATCTTTTTTGCCTTCAATGCAGATATCACATTACTCAAGTAGTTTTGACGTTCCCCAATTACAACTACCTTGTCGTCCTCCTCAGTTCTCAGTACAACCCGATTAGTGGCACAATCTAAGCTCACTCGGTGCTTAACTAACCAGTTCATGCCCAGTATCAGATCAAATTCACCAAATGGAAGCTCCATAAGAATAGTTAAAAAGATTACCCCTCGAACCTCCAAAGGGACGTCTATAAATAGTTTTTTTACCTAGATGGACTGCCCTAATAGAATTAGTATAGTGACCTCACTCGTTGTGCTCTCAACCAGTATACCCAAGTTTTTCGATACGGTACATGCTATGTAGGAATGATTTGATCCTATATATATCGGTGTAATATAAGGTAAATTATTAATTAAAAACATACCCGTGATGATGTCCAGAGCATCTCCCTCCTCTCAGCGACATGCAGCATATGCTAGAGCCATCTACCTTGCCTCAACTTGATTAGCAACTCTACCTGGTACTCTCTGACCATGACCCTGACCATTACCACCCCTGGCTTGACCTCGACCTCTCAGTGGCTGCTGAACTACTCTCACTGGTGCAATACCCATACCAGAAGTTTGCATCTGTTCAAACCTCCGTGGGCAATCTCTAATATGGTGCTCTAAAGACTCGTACCTCAAATATGCCCTATTTCTCTTCCAACACTCACCTTGATGGTGTCTACCACATTCATTACACAGTGGCTGACAATAACAGCAACAGGGGCCTCAACTCTGATCGGTCCATCAATCCTGGCATTTTTCTTAGGCCTCTGAATAGAGCTCGAAGGCTCCAAATCCCTCTTGTTCCTACCTCTCTCTATTTTGGCGCTCAGCACGCTTCACTTCCTCGGTGATCTTCACCTTATCGACCAGTGTAGCAAAGTCTCGCTCCCTCTGTGGAGCTATTAGAACCCTTAAGCTATCTCTGAGGCCATCCTCGAAATGCACACATCACTTGTACTCAGTAGCCACCATACCTCTCACATAGCGGCTCAGTCTTAAGAACTCATCCTTATACTCGACCACTAATCTATCCCCTTGGGTTAAATTTAGAAACTCTCTCCTCCAGGCATCCACATAGATGACCCCCACATACTTTCCTTGGAAGGAAGTCTTAAAAAGCTCCTAGGACAGTCAATCGGGCTGACTGCCTTCCTTTACAGTGAGCCACCACTGATATGCCCCATCTCGTAGCAGCAATACAACACCCTTTAATTTTTGCTTGAGGGTGCAATCTAGGTCATCCATAATTCTCTCTGTGGCCTCTATCTAATACTCAACCACATTAGGGGCAACTCCAGCAATACCCCTAAAAATCTCAGCTTTATTAGACCAGAGTCAATCCGTAACCGACCCTCGACCCTCAATACCAGTATTGGTCCTAGTGATCATCTGCAGAATTCTTAACATGGCTTGGGACAGTGCGTCATCCCTAGCTGCTCGATCATGAGACCCAGTCTCAGTCATAGGTGAAGCTGGTGTCTCAATAGTTTCTAAATTAGGTATGTTGCTAGACGACGAAGGCCCAGTTCGAGCACCTCTACAGCCTCTACCTCGGCCTCTTGTACCCCATCCACGAGTACTTCTAGTGCTTATTGTCTAATCTCATATTATCTATATTAATAGCTTTATGCAGATCAATTTATAGTTCTAGTGTTTATTAGCAAATATTTTATGGAAGATAATATTAGTAATTCAGAGTTCGTTTTCGTAGATCTCAGTGTTACTATAGTTTTCAGTTTGCACTAACTAGAGTGTTTCAGTACAGTCTACTACCTGTAGTAGTCTTAGTATTTTCAATTTATAGCATTTCAATTTAAAACAAATAATAGTTTTAGAAGACTTACAGAATCAGCATCGGAGACTCAGTGTACTACACTTTTAGTAAAACAATTCAAAATACTTCAAACATTTGAAACAGATCTTTTAGAAATTCCAAGTTATAACCCAAATCTACAACCGAGTTTTGCAACTTGGCTCTAATACCACTAAATGTAACACCTCAAACCCAATCTAGAAGTTGTTACCGAATCTGGTGATGTCACATTGAAGTGTTTTTCATAAATATGATATTAATGGAAGCCTTTTTTTATCAATCTAGGACGTGTCGTTAATTTTCCAATCATGAGTCTTTATCAAAAAAAATTCACAATCAAAACATTATTATTTTTCAAAACGTCATTTATTGTGGAAGCTTTTAAATAGGTTGCGTATTCATGGAATTTTTGTTAAAACATTTATCTTTTTCAAAACTTGCATCTTTTACTACTGCTAACAGTTATAAATCAAAACAATCAAAATACCAAATTAAAGTCAAAAAAATCCAAAGAGGCCATGATACAGAAAATAACCCAAAATAAAACTCATAATCATAATTAAATACTAAATCGAATGAACTAAGTTGTGTGGCCACCGCTAAGTCCTCCCTTGTACCGATCTGCTTATGCCTGGGGATTACCTGTACAGTTAAAACAAAAAGGGGTAAGTTTACAAAAACTCAATGTGTATTCCCCATGCAATTATATAGTCAAGATGCAGGCAGTAATAGACTGGGCCTAAGCCCTTTTTAGTAACAGTATCAATTTGGGCCTTAGCCCATAACATTATCAGTAATCAGTAATAGTGAAGTATCAGAATGCATGTCCTACCCAACCAACCGCTATACACCATCTCTTGTCCAACCCTGCACTCCTGTGGGGAATAAATTGCCCACCCATCCCTACACTTACAAATTAGCACCAGTTACAGTACTAAGCAGTATTTCAGATAGCTGCCAGTATATTAGGCTTACAGCCATCAGTGGTTTGTAGCAAAGCTGCCAGTATAGTACACTTCCTCCAGTCATATAATCCCAATCCCCATGCAATGTATTAGGCAACCATGTCATGTCATATCATAGTATCATACATGTGTCCAGTACAGTTTAAATAGCATGCTAAAATATAGTCATACATGTACATACATATATATACCTCACACAAGGGAATAACAGTCATTTAGACAATTAGGGGTCTAAGCTTACCGACCCCATGGTAGGTCTATAGTCATCTTGGGCGACCCGTGCAACCCTAGCCATCAAACAGTGAAAATGAGCCTACGATCCATATTGCGGGCCCATGTGGGCCCACACGCCTATGTGGCCCATACGACCCAAAATGGCCTTGACCTTATGGATCACACGATCTGGCCCAACATTTCCACACGTTTGCGTGGTTTATTGCATGTGGGCCCTACATGGCCTAATTCGGCCCAGCCCATGAAATCACACATGGTTGGCCTCGTCGATTACATGCCCATGTTTAGTCACATGGACTACCACACGAGTGTGCGCATGCTCGTATGGCATTGATGTTCCCTTATTTTTACTTTTGTTGATTTCCATTGTCGGGATTATGGTACACACCTGGTTACGAAAACAACGCACTTAGTTCTTGAGCCCTCCAAATCTAAATTCAAACACAAACAATTGATTAGTCGAAAACCCAACGAATTTACAGCGACTCAACTCTACCCACTTAATCACTTTGTTGACATCCACTTACCTCGGTTGAACAACCGAGGTCTGCCCACTTAAACGGTTGAAGCCGAAAGATCACTTGTAACACCCCTAACCCGTATCCGTCACCGGAATAGGGTTATAAGGTATTACCGAACAAATCACGACTCATGACAGTCATCCATTGCTATTCATGTGTAAGATAATATAAACTCAATTATACAAATCATATGCACATCTCATTTATTTCATTCGAATAATCAGACTATAACACATCTTAATGTATTATTAATTTCATGTGCATACGTTAATATATACACTAAGTTATAACATATAATTATAGCATTGCAAATTTCGATTATAAAAATCATTAGGCTAAACCAAAAGAATAATTAAATACCAATCATGAATCACAATTATTACATATTTAAAATGTTAACCAATTTAATTCAATTACCAAACCAAATATTCAATCAAACAAACATACTTCAAAACAATATGGCCATTAAATTCATTAACTTATCAAACCCTGACTAATATCATAACATGATTTTATTGTATAATTAACTTTATTAAAATATGTGCAAGTCACCATAAAAAACCATAGCTATCATACACACCTAAGCCAAATTAACTATATTAACATTATAAACTAAACATCACATCTAAAATTTAAACGCACTTAGCAAATTTTTTTTTTGGCCTATTCAGCTATTAAAGTTAACTATATAGGTAATATAGATATTGCCATTTAAATCATAAACTAAAATATGTCATTTCCTAATCATGACAAGAATTTATCAAAGGCATACATTTATGAAACATATCTAATACTTACGAATATAAACATGCATTTTTATTTACTTAATAACCATTCATAACTAATACAACATGCTTATAATATAATCATGAAATCAAGCCACTTCAATTCATTATAAAAACATGGCCGAAAATAACTAAGTTTGAATTTCATTCATATCCATTTCGTATATTACTTCTTATGTTTGATAAACCATATACAAAATTATTTATCATATTTCATGAGCATAAATACCGAATCACAGCTAGCTAACATCCATCACTCATATTTTATCACCTAACCAATTTCAAATATATTTACTGAAACACAAAATAGATATCACACATATTACTCATTCATTACACATAGCATGATAACCAAAATGGACTTAAGCCATAATCAAATGAAACCGAATTCAAATGATGAAGTTAGGCCATTTTCGCATGGCTTAAATTATACAAAACCATAATCCGACATTTCAAACTATAATCTAGCCTATACATGTCATAGGTTCGAGAATTCAGCTCATAAAATACCGAAGATAGTTGATAGTGTGATAAGCTTTTCTGACGATTCCCGAGCTCATAACTTGAATTCAAAATCTATAAAACAGAGTAAACATAAATACACAGAGTAAGCTATTATAGCTTAGTAAGTCATAAGCAAATAAACAACTCAATAACATTACCAAATTAATTAAACTAAACTGAGTTATATTATTATAACACATTTAGATCCAAACACATATAAGCTTATATTTTAAATATATATATATTCCTTCAAAAACATCACCTTGGCCGAATGCCCATATAGCCAAATTAACATATTATTACTTAATTTCCAAAATCAAATAGTCATTATAAATTAAATTCACATACACACAAGATACATAAGCTCATGAGTCACATTATAATCTCATATACTTCATTAGCTATGTGACTGAATATGCATAATCACACATGCATATAATTAAGACTTACTCAATAGTATTCACAAGGCTGAATACCCACATAGGCACTTTAGCACATTATTAGTCAACTTCCAAAACCAATTAGACATAAAAAGACTTAGACTATATACACTCGAGTGCATAAGCTCGTATATCAAAATAATACTTCATGTACATATGTTAATTATGTAACCAAATATACCTAATCATATATGCGCATATGTAAGGATTGTTCATGATACAAAAGTTATTCATTCCCAAAGCCACATACGAATATTACATACATATGTATATTCTACTTTACAAATTTTTCATTCAACTTTCAAAGCCAGATAACCTTATACATTCAAATATACTTCCACTCGTTTACACAAGCTCACAAAATAAGATTTAACTTCATATGCCTACATCACTTATTTGGCTGAATACACAAGATCATATATAACATCACATATGTGTATTAGCTATATGGCCGAATTTACATGGTCACACATACGCACATAGTTAAGAATCACTGCATTGATTTTCAAATTATTATATCACAGGCCGAATACACATACCAATCTCACATATATTTTTCATTTCTATCATACAAGATTTTAAACAAATATTCAAAGTATTTACTTACCTTAACTCATATAAGTAACATGTGAATTCATACCTGGTATACTCGTTTTGTACATTTGAACACGATTTACCTTTGCCTGTTGAACCATTTGGAATTGGATAGAACACTCAGATAATCACAATATCGTACAATGCCAACGTCCCAAACGTGGTCTTACATGTAGCCACATATCGATGCCACTATCCCAAACAGGGTCTTAGTTGCACACATATATCAGAGTCACATATCGATGCCATGGTCTTACTTGCACACATAAATCAGAATCCTATGTCATGACATATGTATCCTAACTATTCCTAAGGTTCATACGGGACTTTCAAACGTCGTAACTCGGTCAAAATGAATTCGAAAATATAGTAGCCAAGCTTATTCATATTCAGCCATAGCATATATAAATTCAAATATTTTATTACAGCATATATATTTAGCATTTAATTAAAATTTAGTACGTCTATTTGCTTATAAACTTACCTCGAATGATGAAAAACGGGACGAGATGACTAGTCGACAACTTTCATTTTCCCCAATCTAAATCCGTTTTCTTTGATTCTTGATCTAAACATATTCAAATTAAGCTCAGTCAAACATATTTTCATTCAACTTAGTCCAAAAACACATAAATGGGAAATTTACCATTTTACCCCTGACATTTACACTTTTTACAATTTAGTCCCTATTGCACAAAACACAAAATAGGCAAAATTTGACAGCACCATGTTCGGCTGAATGCTTCTAGTGTCCATACAAGTCCATAAATTTCATTAATTTCAAATTTTAGTCCCTTAAATTTTTATTTTTGTAATTAAATCCTAATTACTCAAAATCATCAAAAATTCCAATACAAAATATTTTAACTCAAAACATATCTTTCATATTTCATCATCAAATAACAAAAATCACAAGTTCTCATCAATGACATAACTCAAAATATTCATAAAAATCAAAATTCAAGTATGGGTCTTGTAGTGTGTAACACCTCAAACCCGACCCAGACGTTACGGCCAAGTCTAGTGTGTCACATCAACGACACCTTGTGACCTGTTCTTCAGTTATTACGATTAGGGTGAGTTTTGCAAAATCATTATTAAAGTTTCAGAAGAACATCCAGGTTTAGTTTGAGATCGTCCTATCCACTACCAGTTTAAAATTCACCTTGTTATCAGATCTTATTCATTGACTGGTTATCCATTTATTACGAGTGCTTGTTTTGAAAACATTGATTAACTTTAAGAAAACTCACGTAGCCTTAGTCTACTTATTTAAATAGAATTATAAATAATGAATTAAAACCCAATTAAAATACTTAAAGTGGCCTTATTACAACCCAAAACCAGAATGGAAAATAATTAAAAATAAATAAGAAAATAACTAACTTAAATAAAAACCAATAATACGGTCCACGTGGCCACTCTGAATCCCTCCAGCTCTAAGTCCACCAGTCTAGGGCTCACCTGCATAGATGAAAGGAAGGGGTGAGTTTGGAAACTCAGTGTGCAAAGGAAGCCTAACTTGTGACAGCCGTAATTCGACCCTAGTCGGGAAGTGGTTTTGTAACCATTAGACCGGGTCCCAATATTATTTAGATGCTAAATTTCATGTCTAATTATATGTGAAATTGTTGTGTGAATAATTGATTAAAATTTGGTACCGTTTGAATGTGAAATTATTGAATTGGACTTATGTGGAAAATTTTTAAAAGGTGTGTGGAATTTTATAAAGGGACCGATTTGTTGCATGGCTTAAAGGTTAGTACTTGCATGTCAAATTTCCCTAATCTTAGTAAGTGGCCGGCCATGCCATGATTTCCTCCACTAAATTTTGTTTATTTGCTTTATTAAAATGAAAATGGACTTAAAATAATTAAAGGAAATATATTAAACAAATATATGAGAAAAGTGTTCATCTTTTCTCCTTGTTAGCCGAAAGTTAAGAAAGAAACTAAGAGGTTGAAGCTAGGTTATTCGGTCAATTGAAGGCCAAAAATCCAAGGTAACACTTGTTAGTTTGATTTTATTTTGATGTATTTGAGTTCCTATCTTAGTTCCTTCCTAAACCCATGAATTGAAATTTTGTAATTTAGTGCCTTGGGTGTTCAGTTATAAGTTGAAAGAGTATGAATCTTGAATGTGATTTTGGAAAATGGATAAATGAGAGTAGATGGACTTTGTTTTGGAAAAAAATTCATGTGTATATGAGCTTGTAAGTTGAAGTGGGAAATTTTGTGTATTGTGGTTTAATTGTTAGGGAATCATTCGGCTAGGGCTATTAACCATGGATGAATTATGTTTGATAATTTTATTTATAAGATGATTAGAAGTTAAATTTGAGCTTAATAAATTGTTTTAAAAAAATGATTATATAAACTTGAAGTATTTGGTCAATAGGTATAAGTGCTAAAGATGAGATTTGGTTATATATTTATATTCGGCCATGATAAAAATGTATTGTGTGTATTGCATACATTCGGTTGGGGTAAATGATATTAAAGTTTTGTAAGTTTAAGTTGTTAAGGCCGAATGGTTGTAGAATAGGCATAAATGGATTTTTTTTTATGCATAAGAGTATGTACAATTGTATATGCGGCATTGGTGGTTAATGGCCTTTGGTAATATGGTAAATGTTGAATACCTTAACTTTTGGACTTAGCTATATGTCATGAAGCTATATTATAATTCGAGAAATAAATAGAAGTATGTGATATTAAACTATGTGAATCTTTGTTGAGCATGCGAACTAGATGTGGAGTAAACAAATGTGAAATTGAGTTAGGTCGCATTCCTTTGTAATACGATACATGCTGTTTTTTTTGGTGATTGCCGAATATGAAACGTTAAGATCGATTGGTATGCATGGAAATCTTTTTGGCTAAATGAAAGACATTGTGATTATATGTTATATGTCGATGTGTTATTTGAAATTTTGCTAATGGAAGTTATTAATGAAACGAACCTAATGTGTTATTTAAGCTCAAGAGCAAAGAGGTTCGAAGTTGGATAAGGGAAAGGATAAAGTAATAGAGTAGCCAGACAGCAACCGTCCAAATATATCAAGGTAAGTTTTGAGTGTCATCCCTTTTTACACATACCCGAATATGATATGATACATATAAGTTGTTAGCCTTACAACTAGTTTCATTTCACTTTGTTAATGACATAATTATGGAATTTGATGGTATGAATGAAGTAGTCGAATGCATATGGAGATCTTAATGAAAAATATGATTAGCTTTTGCATGTGGAAATCTTATAGTAAGCTCTATAAGATCGAATTAAGTATAGAATAAGGTGCCCTAGGTATTCGGCAATTTGATTATGGAAGAGATGCTATATATGGATGATTTATCGGTGTGGAATGTATTTAATGAATGGTAAAGATGATATGTCTAATAAGACACATGAGAATATAAACAAATATTACCTGAGAATCCAAATATGATACTTTCAGGCCTTCGTGCCTAGCAGGCTTTGTGCCGGTGATAATTTCATGCCTTCGTGCCTAGCAGGCTTTGTGCCGGTGATACTTTTAGGCCTTCGTGCCTAGCAGGCTTTGTGCCGGTGATACTTTCAGGCCTTCGTGCCTAGCAGGCTTTGTGCCAGTGATAATTTCAAGCCTTCGTGCCTAGCAGGCTATGTGCCGGTGATTTTTTAATATGCGTAAGGTTATGGGGAACTTTGAGTTAACAAGCAGTAAAGTATGAGTGTAGTACTAAGAATGACAGGTATGTACATTTGTATTAATGTGATAGATTAAGTTAATGTGTAATCGAGTATGTTATGAGATATATAAGTTCGATGCTCCTTAAATGATTTACCTTGCTTTAGTATGGCCCAAATATGAAATTTGATGGTATGTTTTCCCCAATATTGCTATGGTATACCTACATTTGGCTATGAATGATGTCTTTAGGGTAATGGAAATTTAGAGGCATTGAATGGTAAGAAATCCATTGAAGTTAATTGTTGACATTCTTGCTTTAGTTTACTCATGCAAATAAAGGTGTATTCGGCCAAGTAGAAGGATTTTAAGATTGAGCTTTATTATGTGACATATTATGTGTTTGAAGCATAAATTGCTTAGTTTACTCAAAGCTTACTAAGCTCGTTGAAGCTTACTCTGTTTATTTTCATGTTTCTTTTGTTCATAGATCCTAATCGAAGCTGCGGTTCAAGGGATTCAAGTCCAAGTCACTTTCACTATCTCTGTTTATTTTCATGTTTCTTTTGTTCATAGATCCTAATCGAAGCTGTGGTTCAGGGGATTCAAGTCCAAGTCACTTTCACTATCGTCAATAGATTTCTCTCTCTTTGGTACTTTCGAAGGTTTAAACTTAACTTTCCAAACAATGGCATGTATAGACTTAAATTCTCTATTTTGACTTTCAACTCATTTTGATGTGTATATCCGAATAGCCATGTGAAAATGGCTTATCAAATTACCTTAGAAATGTTAATGAATGGAGCATGTTATGGTTGAATATGGATGAGTATAAAAGAATTTTTCATATGGTATAAATGTGGGGTGTATTATATCTATCTAGAAGTATAATTGTTGTAAGTAGTGATAGCATGAATCGAGGTGACAATTATTATTGACCCTAGGAATGGTTAAGTGAAAGTGAATGAAAGATAATCACCTATAAATAAACTTGCATATTAGGCTAGATACTAAGGTAAAACTTAGACTAACTCGTATATGAATCCTTTTGTATGTTTAATGTGTATTAGTTAAGGTTAAATTCTAGTTCAAAGTATGCATATGATATATTTATATATGTGAGCAATGTATTCGGTGTAACGCTTGAAATCTTAGTCAGTTTACTTTTGGATTAATGCGTGTTTGTTTAGCTAACGCCTCTTAACCCTCCGTCGACGGGTAAGGGTTTTGGGGTGTTACATAACTAGAGCCCAAATCAGCTCAAGCTTACTGGGCCTAAGCCCTATCCAGTCTCAGTAATAACTGGGCCGAAGCCCTATTTAGAAATCAGTTAACTGGGCCTTAGCCCTATGCAGATATAGTTTAACTAGGCCTTAGCCCTATTCAGAAAAATAGTGCGGCCCGTAGGCCCATTACAGTAACAGAACAGAATAATGCATTATGCAAAGCCCATCCTATGTCCATTTGCTACACTCCACCCGTACTAGCCATACACAACATGTGGGAATGACTCAACCCACCCAGCCCTACACTCCACAGTTGCAGCATAGCTGCTCAGATAACGTGGCCAAGCCACTAACAGTATAACGAGGCAAAGCCCCTTTCAGTAATATGAGGCAAAGCCCCTTTCAGTAAACGTGGCAATGCCACTTGCACTTCCTCCATCAATAAACCCAGTCCCATGCAACAGATAATCATGTCATGGCATATAGTGAACAGAAATAGTAAAGCATGCATTTCAGTTGAATTTAGCCCTAAGGGTATAACGGTCATTTCACACCTAGGGGCAAAATAGTAATTCCTCACCCTTAATGGGTATTTCAGTAATTATAACAGTTTTTAGGGTTTTATGCATATTTCAGTCATTAACAGTCTCATTTTCGTCTTAGTAACTTATTTAGCCCATTCTAGCAGTTTAAAGTTATTGGGCCCTAAAACCCTTAATAGGCCCTACAGTACCAGTTAGCTATTCTAGCCCGTTTAGCCCAAATTTTATGAATGTCTAACCATTTTAACTTACAGTATACCTGAATACACTTACAACGCATTTTCACCCATATGGGCCCGAAAGCCCATTGGGTCCAAATTTAGCCCATCGAGGCCCAAATTTATCAAGATGCACCGAAATCGCGCACTCACCAACTTTACCGATTTCGGTTACAGAATCTTACCGCTTCCAACCAACCAACGAGTGCTCACACACTCACAAGCCCATGAAATACTGAAATTTCGACATTCCGGCTTTTCGGCTTTTGCCGATTTAGTCTACTAGAGGGTGTTCATTTGCACACCTGATTTGCGATTACTACAGCGAGATCTCCCACCTAAAACTATCATGTTAATCTATCATCTAACCAAAATTATCATTACCTTAATCCATATACAATCGACAATCACCCATAAATCATTTAAATACTTACCTTTTGCCCGAAAAAGTGGCTAGATCTGGATCTAGTTGTTCCAATGATCCAAGCCCTCTATCGGTAGCCCTTAGTCCACACTAGCACGAAACAAATCGATAAACAAACCAATACATCCTTTAGTCTTAGTCGACAGCCACCCTATGCATATAGGGGTTTTCGGCTTTTCTTAAATCCCAAAATAATGAATGAAAAGAAGAGATTTGAGTACTTACTGAAGATCTACTAGTCACAAGTGCTCCCAATTCTAGTCTAATCTAGATCTGATGTAGATATACTCCACAACACGAGCAGAGAACAAATCTAACATATCTAAGGGTTCAATTCCCGAAATACCTTGAGTATGGAGGTTTTAGCTCTTAAGTGAGAAGAAGAAGAAAACTTGAACTATGGGTTGAAGAAGTGATGTCGACAGGGTTATGGTATTAGATTTCAGTTTTTGAAAAGATTGGATGGAAGAGAAGAGTAGGGTCTCGGTCAAGGGAGAAAACAACAACCCCTTATGGTTCGGCTTTTAGTAATAGTCGACTAGGCTTGAGAAAAAGGAGAAGAAAAGAAAAAGATCAAGAGTAGGTTCGGTTTTAAGAAGAAGAGTGATGAAGCGAATTCAGTTTAGGGGAAGAAGAAGTAAAGAGAAAAGATGAAAGAAGAGAGGGGAGAATAAGTTATGGTCAATCGGCACCAAGAGATGAATGCTTGCGGCTTCGGCTTCTAATTCAATGGGAAACAAAAGAAAACAATAACCCTAAGGGTTCTATACCTAATCGGCACACATACACACTCAACTGCCGAATTAAGACCCCAAGAAGACTCTAAAAAAATGTTCGGCTATCACCCTAAACCACCACTAGCCGATTACACTAAAACCAAATGTCCCAAACGGCAATGCTCCCCTAAGAGTCCCCCAATCGGCCATCACATGTCTCATTTCAAAATCCCTAAAATGTCTCCCTCTTATCCCACCTAATCTAATCTCATGAACAACTCAAACTCTCTTCAACAGAGTTTCACTTAACATCCATCACATGACTAGCACATGCTCAAAAATTAAAAACACACCCCATGTTTACCTTGTGACTTGAACTCTGACCCTTGCACATGCATGCACACGGCATTTTTTTAGGAACTAAGTGGCGCCACATTACCACTTTACCAAGGGCTCACTTGTGTCTTATTTTACTCACTTTTTCTTAAAAGCCCACATAACTAGGACCCCTTCTCTTTAAATTCAAAATTCTAAAATTCTACCGGGTTTCAACTTAAGCTTGGGCCTTCTAAAGGCCCACTAACATATTTAAAACACAAATTTTAATGATCTACCAAACAAATTTCAAGATTTCACCAAAATCAAAAAAATCCCAAAAAATCCCGAAAATTGGGGCGTTACATAGTACTCGAAGCAACGATCTCAAAAACATAAAAATATAAAAAACCGGACTAGTTACATACATTAATCAAGATCAACGATGGCTAAAACCTAAACTTCTTTTTCTTTTCTTTATATTTTCATATTCGGTCTTTTTCTTTTCTTTATATTTTCATACTCGGTCATAAGAAACAATAATAAACATGGCTTTTAAGTTATGTTATAATATAATATATAATAACATATTATTTAATTTACATATATAACCTTAATTAAAACATTATATTATTACTTATATTATGTCCATTGCCGTCCAAATATAAAACCAATGGCACAATTGCATCATAAACCCTTCCTTTTATAAAGACACATTCATTTTGGCCCTTTTATAATTAACCACCAAAATTTTATTTTAGGCGATTAAGTCCTTTTATTTAATCGGGCACACAAATGACAAAATTTAATTACGAAAATTTCACACACACAAATTCACAAATAATAAACACAGAAAATAATTTTTAAATATTTTTCTAACTCAAATTCGTGGTCCCGAAGTCGCCATTTCGACTAGGGTCTAATTCGGGTTGTTACATCACTAGTTCCTACAATTCAACCGAACACTGATTAAACCAATATTTGTAAGAGTAGTGTCAAAACCATTTTTTTGTTTTGAAAAACTGAGGGATCGTCTTTAAAAATGGAGTCGCCACCGATCTTTTTTCGAGGTGTGATCGGGTCACCTTAAGATTAATCATTTTAATAAAATATTTTGATTTATTAAAACAATTATTTTGGTCTACGAAATTTAAGAAAATAGGTTCGAGAGTCGGTTACATACGACGAAGGATTAGCACCCTCGCAACACCCAAAATTGGTACCAAATTGATTAATTAATGCCCTAACATCGAAAATTTGAAAGGATTTTAAAATACAATAACTGTTTAGATAATTCGAATTGGATATCGAGATTCTCTTGTTCCGAGGAAATAAAATATCATATTCAGCACATTATGATACGACATTTCGAACCCCCGATACTAAGATCATCTCATGATTTCCAAAACTCATGCATTGAAGTTTTAAAAGGATATTTGGCTATTTGGTCAAACGGTAAATCGAAACCCAACACGTTACAGTACGATTTATCGAATTTTCAAACACGAAATATTGCCTTATTTAAGAAAACACGATCAAAATTTTAAAAGAATATTAGGTTATTTGGCCAAACAAAAAAAATCAAAACCCAGCACATTATGGCACGATTTCTCGAATTTCCAAACACGAAATATTACCTTATTTAAGAAAACACGAACGAAATTTTAAGAGGAGATTTGGTTTGTTTAGGGTAAAATTGCAACGACCAATATTGAGTTCACACATTGAAATTTGAGCTACGATACTATAACTAGAAACAATGGCATAATTACAAGTATGGAATAATGACATTAATCATACAAATGAATATTAAGAATATGAAATACAAATGAACACAACATAACAATGGGCTTACACCACACATCAAGCGAGTACTAATATTAATGTTTGAAGGCTTGTGTAAAAAAATTTAAAAGAAATATAAAGCAAATTAACATGAATAAAATGCAACAATTTTTAAAATGATGACAAATAAATTTAAAATAAATAATAAAAAGGAACATTTGAAATCATAACATATACAACCATCTAAAACTAAGTTATATACATATATAAAAGTGTAACGTAGATAATATGAAAAAACTTACTAAAATAAAGTGCGGATCCTTTTAGGGCCACTAAGCAAAACGTGCGGATCCTCATGGGCATCGGGTCGGGTCGAATCGTTGACATATACGACACCTTTTAGGGCCACTGAAACAGGCCCTAAACAGCACCGTTTTATACTCTTTATAAATGCTAAAAAAAAAACCTAAAATTTAGTCAAATCTGAAGCAAAACAAAATGAAATTAAAAAGAAACCCTAGACTATCGCTTATTCTCTCTAATCGGCCAACCCAACCTTCAACTCAGCCGCTAAACACCATTAAAATCGATGGTGGGCCACACTTAAAACCTCATTTTACCTTTCTTGAAACCATGCGAGAGGAGTTTAACTTCAAAATCCCTCTTGAACATTGATTGTTCAAAGGAATCTCGTTATTTCAAACCAAGGAAAGTCCTCGTCTATGTCCGATTTTGACGGAAAAAACCAAGACTTCGGCAGTGCACCTTAACGGTAACCTTTATTTCCTCTTTTTTACATCACATGGAAAAGAATCGGAAATCAAAGAATAGAAAAAGTATCAGAAAAAAAACTCTGAGAATCGCCTTAAGAAACTTTGATTTTTTGATTAATATTTGCTTGTATTCAGTGTGCGTGAGTGCCTTTGTTTTTTTACAATCAAAATAAAAAAAATGGCTTTATAGCCGAATAAGAAAAATAATAAAAATATACAATATTTTGTCCTATTTTCGTTTTGTTGTTGTGTTTATTTTCTTTCGTTGCTATGCATTTTGCAGGTATGGGGGGTTTTGCTGGCACCTAGTGGTGTATGGGCGTGCAGACGAGGGTAGCTGGCAGCCGTACGGAGGCTGTGCTGGAGCGCATAGAGGCACGTGTGCGGCGCTGGGGCTAGCCTTAGGGTTTCTGCCCTTGTTGTTCTTTGGGCTATCTGGGCTAACTAGGGTATTGGGCTAGTATAGGCTAGGTTTTAGGTTAACTTCGGGTTTAGGCTTGATCCAAAATTGAGTTTAGTTTGGGCCACCATAATGGGTTGTAATGTTTTGAGTTTTGTTCTGTAAAATGGGTATTTGGGTTTGTAATATTCCAAGTCTTAGGTATAATTTGGGCTTTAAATTTTGTCGTAGACTGTATTATTATTTGGACTAATGGACTGTGATCTTTGGTTTGATTTTTTATATCTGTATGGGCCTGGGCCAAAATTAGGCCTTATAGCTGTCCCTCTTTGCTCATTGTCGTGTAATGAGGATAGAGCAAAGACCTTAAAAAAATGTTACCCGATCTCACAGAATCTTGACTTCTTTGGGGCTTCTTTTCTTAAATTAGCCTCATTCCATTCTACCGCATCTTCAGGGATATAGGACTTGTGGCTTTAGTCTGCTCCACTGTAACTTCAGGGAGATAAGATCTATGTTCAACCTGCTCCACTGCAACTTCAGAGAGATAAGATTAGTGGTTTCAATCTGCTCCGCTGTAACTTCAGGGAGATAAGATTTGCTATCTTTGATAAACTCCACTGCAACTTCAAGGAGATAAGGTTAGTGGCTTCAATCTGCTTCACTGTAACTTCAGGGAGATAAGATTTGCCCCAGTTTGTAGCTTTGATCTATTCTATTGCAACTTCAGGGAAATAAGATCTATGTTCAACTTGCTCTACTACAACTTCAGGGAGATAAGGTTAGTGGTTTCAATCTGCTCCACTGTAACTTCAGGGAGATGAGATTTGCCACAGTTTGTAGCTTTGATCTGTTCCACTGCAACTTTAGGAAAATAAGATATATGTTCAACCTGCTCCACTACAACTTCAGAGAGATAAGGTTAGTGGTTTCAATCTGCTCCATTGTAACTTCAGGGAGATAAGATTTGCCACGGTTTGTAGCTTTGATCTATTCCACTGCAACTTTAGGGAAATAAGATCTATGTTCAACCTACTCTACTGCAACTTTAGAGAGATAAGGTTAGGGGCTTCAATTTGCTCCATTGCAACTTCAAGGAGATTAGATTCACCGTGATGACTTAATCTGACCTACTACACTTGAGAGGTATAGGATATGTGGTTTCACTGGTCTGTTACGTCGTTCTCTGGGGTACAGGACCCATAAAATTTGTTTGATGGGCCTATTTATGCCAAATGATTAGGATGTTATGATCAGAATGCATCAAATGCTCCTAACTAGATGTTCGTGAATGATGAGTGTATAATGTTATTTTTGAAAATGATCTCCTTTTTAATGATTAGGTTGTCATTGCTCGCCTTCTTACTGAGCTAGTATCTTTTCAGAAGATTTGAAGAGATAGCCATAATTTGGACTATCTTTCCTTTAATGTTTTTAGTTTTTGAACTTACGTTAGTCCTAACCAGAAGTTCTTGTACTATTTAGAAACTTTTCAGAGTAATATGCAGAACTCCTTTCATGTGAATATTGTAAGTCCGATAATCATTGTTTTAATGAAAAATGCTTGAAAAAGGCCATCACGATGGACAAGATTGAAATTTGAGAGCAAAGTTCGAAATGAATAAATTAATCAGAGTAGCAAATTTTTCCAGAATACAAAATAAGAATAAATTAATCATCAAAATAGCATATTTTACTAAAATACAAGAAGTGAAAAAGAGGAATATAGGTGCCCCCAAATATTGCAGCATGAGCTTCTTTGCATAAAACTTCTTGAGGACCCTTTCGAGCTGAATATGTGTCTAGGAGATCTAAAGTATCCGTTGATGCCCCAAGATGTAACACTCCTCCTTCTTGTTAATTCTGAGAGGAAATGACTACCACATGCCCCATTTTCAAAATTTGAGTCGCTCGTTTTTGGGTTTTCAACTCAAAACCCTTTTGGTCTCAAAATGCCTTTTGCGGGTTTTTCCCTTGGCCTCTCTATTTGTTTTTTTGTTTTTTCTGAATGTCTCAAAGCACCCTTTGCGGGTTTTCTCTCCCCTTTTTAAGTGAAATACTTCTTGATAGAGTCTAAATTCATAGGATTGGGCAAGTTTTTACCATCCATCTCGGCTAGAATCAATGCTCCTCCGGAAAAGGCTTTCCTTACCACATAAGGTCCTTCCCAGTTTGGCATCCATTTCCCTCTGAAATCCTTTTGTATTGGAAGGATCTTTTTCAAAACCAGATCTCCTTTATAGAATTCTCTTGGGCAAACCTTTTTGTCGTAAGCTCGCATAATTTGTTTTTGGTACATCTGACCATGACGGATAGCCCTTAGCCTTTTTTCCTCAATCAAATTCAATTGATTGTAGCAAGACTGTATCCATTCTACCTCATCTAACTTTAGTTCAGACAAAACTTTAAGAGATGGAATCTCAACTTCAATGGGGAAAACTGCCACCACACCGTAGACCAAAGAGAAAGGCGTTACCCCGGTGGAGGTTCTAACGGACGTTTGATAGGCAAAGAGGGCAAATGGTAACCTCTCATGCCAGTCTCTATAAGTCTCTGCCATTTTCCCCACTATCTTTTTAATATTTTTAGTAGCTGCCTCAACTGCACCGTTCATTTTCAGGCGATAAGGGGACGAGTTGTGGTGTCTAATCTTGAATTGACTGCAGGCCTCCGCTATCGTGATGTTGTTCAAATTTAGTGCACTGTTAGATATGATCTTCTCTGGCATTCTATATCGATATATGATTTCCTTTTTTAGAAATTTGCTGATTGTCGACTTAGTACCACTGGCATATGAAGTGGCCTCTACCCACTTGGTGAAGTAGTCGATGACCACAAAGATGAATCGATGTCCATTTGAAGCTTTTAGCAAGATCAGCCCAATGACATCCATGCCCCACATAGAGAAAGGCCATGGGGAAATCATAACATGCAGAGGCAAAGGAGGCACGTTAATTTTGTCTCTATAGATCTGGCATTTGTGACATCTTTTGGCATAGTTAATACAATCCCCTTCCATGGTGGACTAGTAATAACCAAATCTCATAATTTGCCTGGCCATTGTAAAGCCATTAGCGTGTGTCCCACAGACGCCCTCATGGACTTTTTCCAGAATTTTCTTGGCCTCAATAGTATCCACACAACTCAATAACACTTGATCCTTTCTTCTTTTGTATAGGATCTCTCCATCCAAAACGTAGTCAATGGCCAGTCTTCTCAACGTCCTTTTATCATTCTCAGTTGCCTAGTTTAGGTACTCATAATCCCTCACATATTGTAATATATCTTATACCAAGGGTGATCATCTTTTTCCTCTTCTTCGTCAATGTTGCAGCAATGAGCTGGAGCCTAATAAATACTCATTTGGATAGGCTTCATGTCCTCTTGTTTGCTTACTTTGATTGTAGAAGCCAAGGTAGCCAAGGCATCAACCATCTACTTTTCATCTCGCGGGAGATAGCAGAAAGTGATGTCATAAAATTCCTTCATTAACTCCAAAACTATTTTTCAATAATTGATTAATTTAGGATCTCTTGTCTCCCATTCACCTTTGAGCTGATAGATTACTAGTGCAGAATCCCCATATACCACAACACTTTGATCTTTCATTCTATGGCTGCACGGATACCCATGATACGTGCTTCGTATTCTGCCATATTATTGGTGTAATCAAAATTTAGTTTGCTGGTGAAGGGATAGTGATCTCCTTTTGGGGATACCAAGACTGCCCCGATTCTGTTACCCACAGCATTGGACCTTCTTGAGAAGCTTCTTCAGTGGCTACAATGTTTATTAGATCTTCGTTTGGGAAATCAAAGTTTAAGGGTTCGTAATCTTCCAAACCTCTACTAGCCAGAAAATCTACTATCACACTTCCTTTTACGGCTTCTTGGTTCACATACACTATGTCAAATTCGAAAAGCAGAATTTGCCATTGAGCCATTCTTCCATTCAAAGCTGTTGACTCCATCATATACTTCAGAGGATCCAGTTTTGAGGTGAGCCAAGTGGTGTGATACAACATACACTGTCTTAGCCTTCGGGTTGTCCAAACCAAAGCACAACATAACTTCTTGATTGGTGAGTACCTTGTCTCACATTCAGTAAACTTTTTACTAAGGTAATAAATAGCTCTTTCTTTCCTTCCTGACTCATCATGCTAGCCAAGTACGCATCCCATGGAATTCTCAAATACCACCAAGTACAGTATTAGCGGTTTATCCAAGTTGGGTGGCACTAGCACTGGGGCACTGGACAAGTAATGTTTGATTTTATCGAAAGTCATTTGGCATTCCTCATCCCATATGCCTGGATTGTGTTTCTTAAGGAGACGAAATATAGGGTCACATTTCTCAGTTAGTTGTTAGATGAAATGGGCGATGTAATTTAGTCTTCCTAGGAAACCTCGAACTTTTTTTTGAGTACAGGGTAGAGGTAGCTCTTGTATGGCTTTGACTTTGTCTAGGTCAATCTCAATCCCTCTTTCACTGACAATAAATCCTAGTAGCTTCCCGGACCTGGCTCCAAAGGTACATTTCACTAGATTGAGTTTTAGCTGGAACTTTCTCAATCTTAAGAATAATTTCTTTAGGACCTGTACATGCTCCTTCTCCGTTTGGGATTTTGCAATCATATCATCGACATAAACTTCGATTTCTTTGTGCATCATATCATGGAACAAGGTTACCATAGCTCTTTGATATGTTGCTCCCGTATTTTTCAGTCCAAGTGGCATTACTTTATAGTAGAAAGCTCCTCACACGGTTACGATTGTGGTCCTTTCCATGTCTTCAGGGTGCATCTTTATTTGGTTGTATCCTGAGAAACCACCCATGAAGGAGTGAGTAACCTACTGTGTTGTCCACCAAGGTATCAATGTGAGGTAGTGAGAAATTCTCTTTCAGGCTAGCTTTATTCAAGTCTCTATAGTCTACACACATTCGTACTTTTCCATCCTTTTTAGGAACGGGGACGATGTTCGCTACCCATTTTGAGTATTTCACCACCTTTAAAAATCTAGCGTCGAATTGCTTTTTGACCTATTCTTTTATTTTTAACAAGACATCGAGCCTCATCCTTCGAAGCTTTTGTTGAACTGGCTTACATTCTTCTTTTATGGGAAGTTGATGCACCACTATTATCAGTATTCAACCTAGGCATGTCTTGGAATGACCATACGAAGACATCCTTTAATTCCTGAAGTAATTCAATAAGGTCTCACTTTGTCTCTGTGGCGATGCCGGCTCCATTCTTCACTTATTTCTCTTCTCCTAGACTCACAATTTCTACTGACTCTATGAGGTAGGATTTGCTTCTCATCTTGCTCTATCATCCTTAACAATTTAGGAGATAGGTTACAATCTCGATCGTCTCCAAAATCCTCAGAATCCTCCATACACATATCTCACTCAAAAGGGGACTCAGAGTCATTAGTGGCGTCGTTTATGTCATTGATATCCGGAGACCTATTATGGGGATAATGGAAGACACAAAGAATAGAAGCATCTAAGAATGGCATGATCATGAATGAAGAATAAAAGAATATTTCAAAGAAAGAATAATTGTTTGTATAATATGATTATGGATGAATTGGAAAGAATAAAAGAATATTTGCTCAAAAAGATGCCTTTTTCATTGTATTAAAGATTTTGAGACATAAGCCTATTTCACAAAAGATTCTTCTCACTCTTAGGCCTAGAGCAATAAGTGTTTTGGGCCATTACATTGAAATAGTTCTAAACACTACAAGAATCTCTCCTGCAGTCCAGTTGTTCAGAACGCTCCCAGGCTCAAAGGGGCGGATGCCCAAAAAGTTCTCTCCTCCAGTCCTTTCTTCATATGTGGCGATAATGTCCAAATTTTCCAACATTCCTTCTATGGCTTCCTTCTTTGGCATCTCCCGCTCAGGGTGGATGATTCCTCCAAACACAAAAGTCTTTTTGATCTCCTCCCCATTCAACCGTGCCTTCCTTCTCTCTGGCTTCTTTTCGAGTTCTTTCTTTCTTTGCCTCGTGTCTGGCTTAAACCCTAAGCCGAAGCGGTCTTGTTTGTTCTTCATCATTGGTGCCTCAATCCTTCCTTGGAGATGTCTCCTGAGTCCTCTTCCTGGTGAAGCCCCTTTTCCAATAGTTAGATGCAAGCCCATTCTTGTAGACCTAGATATCTTTGGCATTAGAATCCTATCCCCTTTGGTAACGAATGTCTCATTCACAAATTCCAATGACTGAAAGGAACATTCAGTTGCTTCATCATTTGCCTCTAGATATGGAGCATCACTAGTTACCGCTGCAATAATGTCTTCTTCAACATTTATTGTCACTAGCTGCCCTTCCGTTACCAGGTTCAACTTTTGGTGCAACGATGAAGGCACTGCTCCTACTGAATGTATCCAAGGCCTTCCCAATAGGCAGTTATATGAAGGCTTAATGTCCATTACCAGGAAGTCCACCTCAAACGTGTTTGGGCTGATCAGACGAGGTATTTTGATTCTGCCCATTACCCTTCTCTCTGTACCATCAAATGCCCTCACTATATTATGGCACACTCTTATGTAAGAGCTGTCTACAAAGAATTTGTTCAGTGTGGATAATGGCAGGACGTTTAGAGTTGATTTGTTATCAATCAGCACCCCTAGTAGCGTATACCTGTAACACCCTTAACCCTTATCCGTCACCAGAATGGGTTACAAGGCATTACCACATTAACTACATAAAGTAAACGTATGAAAATGCATACCATTACTAGCTTTATCTATTCGACACTACAATATATGCATATAAAGCATAATCAAATCATTCATGGTATAAGGATCATTCCGTACACAGTTTTAAATAGTTAAATCATGAACAAACACACTTAATAAGTCATATGTGAAATCATGTGTGCAACTAATGGACCATATCATTTTGCCATGTTTCATTTGAATGCCAAAATACCTAATCTTCAAGGTACAATTAACCATCCAAAACTACTTCTCACGCATTAATTCATCATGATCCTTTGAAACTTAAGATACTATTCATTTGGTTCTTTTATAAGGCTATAACCTAATATAAGACAGTCCTAAAGCATATGATTCATTCAATAATTCATAAGGTTAAAAACCAAGTTGTCTATCTTTTTGCATTCGGGTATGTATTAATGGTCACATATCAAACATCATAATAAAATGTCTATATAAGATCACTTACCGAATAGAAATTTCATATTTGATCAAAACTTATTTTCATGTACACAACATTACTAAACCAGTATTCAATTATACACATCAAAGTCATTACCACAAGTAAACCAAATATACAAATCAAAACCTATACCATTTCAATAATCAAATTCAACCTCAATCCATATGCAAAGACTTACCATATTAAGACTTTTATCTTTCCATACATATCCAAAAATACATACATCTTTAAAGACAACTAATGTTCAAACCATATATCAAAGTTAAATTCAAAAGTCATTCACTTTTTAATCAACCACAACCTAATGTCAACTACGTATTTCCATCAAACCATGAATCCAAACTTAGCTAATGAGCAAGCCATTTTCGCATGGCTTGAGTATATACATAACCAAAAATAAACTTGTTTTCAAAAGGGTTTAGCCTATACATGCCATAGTTTGAAATATAGTCTTTTAAAAAAATACTGAATGATTGACGATAATGTGGATGACTTCAATATTGATCCCCGAGCTCGTAACTTTCAGCCAAAATCTATAAAACAGAATAACAAAGGTACTCAAGGTAAGCTAGTTAGCTTAGTAAGTATTAAGTAATTAAACAACTCGATCCAAAACATATAATATTCAAACTATCACATTTATTCAATAACCTAATACAATTACACAAGGGCTATGATAGCCGAATATATAATACCCTTATTTAGCAACACTTAAATGTTTCACATAACATCCTCATTACATAATATCATTTATAACTCCATTCGAATGTTCATACACATGATCGAATATAACAAGAAAACTAAATAGGCCTTACTAGTCACACATAGCTCAACTTTAAGATAATCTTATAACCGCTACATTCATTCATTCACATAAATTTCTCTTAAACCATATGCAAAAGATGATATGAATCACTTATAACTAAGTTAAATATTTCAATATACAATAATATATACTTACCTTTTATAGCCGAATCTATACATTATCAAATAGCTCAATTTCCATTATTCTCTATTTGTAACAACTTGAAATCTTAGATCCATAGACTTGGAAACAAATCACCTGTATATAACCTGCTAGGCATGAGCCTGAATTCATCACCGGCACAAAGCCTGCTAGACTTTAAGTCTGATACTCATTCACCGGCATTACGCCTGCTAGGCTCGAAGCCTGAAAATAATCACCAGTTTTAAGCTTGCTAGGCCACAGGCCCTAACACAATATGTAAATCAAATCTCAAGATTTCGCTCACATTTAAACATATACTTTTAAATTTCCACATTGCACAAACATATAGTAAGAACTTAGCACCATTTGAACATAGCACATCCAAACACTTATTGTAATTCATAAATTGCCATTCGGCCTCAACACCTATCAACCTATTATATTCATTGCAAAATTTGCCATTCGGTCATAAAACATGTTGAATTCATACCTTCATTTCATATTTACCTTTCAACCATAGAACATGTCATTTATTTTTCTTCCATTTCACCCTTACATTCGGCTATATATATGTATATATATACAAAGAACATCTAATTCTCAAGATATAACACATATTCAATTACTTAAAAACTTACCTTGGATGTCGTCGAAGTATTACGATTAGACTATTTGACTACTTTCATTTTCCCCCTATCCGAAATTAGTTATCTTTGTTCTTGAGCTAAATTAAACACATCGACTTGTTTAATCACTTAACCAATTTATTTTCATTCAAATATATATCATATATACGAAATTTAACAAAAAGAACTTATATAAGAGGTACTTAGGTTGAATTTGCTCTATTCACTAATAGGTTCTCCTATTGCTTAAATTAACAAAACTTAGCTCATCACAAATCAACTATTCAAGCATCATATTCGACAATGACAATTTTCATTCAAGACACAAATAATTTCATAAATAATGATACACACGAAAAATCTCATTTTCGGTCACTTCTATATGCATCAAATTAAACCAGTCATTATTATTGATCACATTCGGCAATTACAACAACCAAATTTAACATTTAAACATTATCTTCTAACATCTAGCATAAGGTTTCACAATTTAACCACAATGGCCGAATACCATTTAGTCCTTAAAATCACATTTACCAAAATTTAACAAGCTCAAAACTCATCTTACAACCATCTCTCATTTTAAAACATCAAAATTCCAAACTTCGTGCATTATTTCCATGGCCAAATGAGTATTTAGCCATAAACTTAAAAATTAAAACTTGGGCTATGTAAAAGACTTAACAACTAACTCAAAAACACAAAATTTAAAGAAAATTAAGTTAAAATCATACCCTAATTCAAGCTACATAATGGCCGAATGCTCTTAGCTTTTCTTTCTTTTTCTTTTCTTTATTTTCGGTCACTTTTGCATGAATGAAATGTTTGTTTTTCTTTTATGTTTTATGAATACATATAATTTATTATTGATTTACAAATTTAACCTTTTAAAACAAATGAAATAAACTTATTTAACAAGGACACATTCGACACTTGCCTTTTCTAAGGTTAATTTGCCACATAAATTCTCTATATTAGAAGATCAACATTATTTAATCCTTTTATGAATAATCACTAATTCTTTACTTGTTACAAATGAGTCCTATTATTAAATTATACACACAAACAATCAAATTTTTATACGAAACTTCCACACATGATAATTCACATATAATAATCACAAAAAATAATATTTAAATATTTTTTTGACTCTGTTTTGTGGTCTCGAAACCACTTTTCTGATTAGGGCCAAAATAGGGCTGTCACAATACCCCTTGCAGCGGGTGGTGATTTGTAGAGCCTTAGTTAATCCCATGCCATCGGGCGGTATTTTGTCATTATTAAAGAAGATAAAGTTATCGGTACTTTTGTTGTTTATCAAATGGTCCAACTTGCTGACAAAGATATCGTTAGCAACATAGGTTTTGTTTAAGACTTTTATCAGTGCACTACGATGAACCTCAGAGCTTAGAAGTAAGGCTAGCACCAAGATGCGAGCTGGTTATTTACGTAACTGCTCTATGACACTGTACTCACTGTGCTTTAGAAACTTTAGAAATTCTTTTGCCTCTTCTTCGTTGACCGGCTCATTAACAGGGGGCTCAGGTCTGGTCGTTCTTTCCTTCTTCTTTTCGACCACTATGGCTTTTCCTTTCGTGGGTTCAGCTTTCTCGCTTGCTGAATCGTAGCGCCTTCAGCTACACGTATAGGAACCCACATCTTGGTCCTCTTTTGAAGGGTCAACCGGGTTCTCCTTTCTCGGGATCGTCACATTACAGTCGTAACTCCATGGAACTCTCTTGCTGCCTTTATAGGAAAAGACTGCAGGTTTTTGGATTATGACTTTTGGTGGCATTCGTGCTCCCGCTTCATTATTTTTGGGTCTTGAAATGATGACTACTGGGTAATTGAGTTTTTGGATCTGCGCTGTCGATTCCCCTTCTGACGCACATATATTTCCCTCTTCGGGGCTTTTGAACTCTTCATAGAACTCCATTTATTTGTTATTCATCATGTCTTGCACTAGCGCCCCGAACTCCTCGCACTCTTAGATTTCATGCCCCACTTCATTATGGAACTCATAGTAGTTTCATTTTCTGTAACACCCTGAATTTGGGCCTAGAAGTTTTGGGCCTTGAGCATGGGACTAGTTGAAGGTGGCTTATAATATTTTGTTGTGCATGAAATTTCATAAATGAAGGCTTGTTTCAATGATTGAGGGTCCTAAGAAGTGTTGGAGTAGTCATAGGTTCAAACCTAGACTCTAGAAAAAATTTTGGTTTTAGGTAAATTAAACCCTAGGTGTAAGTAGGTAGCCTTAAGAATATTTTTGGTTGAAATTTGACACAAGGAGCTTAGTGGTTGAGTGGCTGTGGCATCATTAGCAAGGGGGAGCAAGGAGTGTGGCGTCATGAGCAAGGGGGACTTGGGTTCAAATCCCCTTGCAAGCAAATATTTATATATTTTGCTATGTTGGGACGACAAGAGTTTGTGTTGAATTTAAACTCTGATGATGGGGGGATCCCACATCGGGAAGCTAACATAAGAGTGGTTGCGAAGCTGGCTTTAAATAGGGAGAACCATGAGGGGAGTAAAGGTACCTTTCTTGGTTGATCCCTTTCGCTTTATGGCGGGCTCGTTTGGGTTGGGCGTCGGCTAAAAGTGCTCGGAGCGCAGATGAACTCCTGTCTCCTATCAAGTGTGTATTTCTCACTACTCTAACTGTAGGACGGCTATTTCGGACCGCGATGGGCCAAAAGGGGCCATGTGGGCCCAATAGGCCTACGGGCCCAACTGGATAAGTTGTTTGATTGTGTAGTAAATATTTGACTAGACTAGGTGAATCTCATATCTGTGGCTAGATTTGGGCTAAAAGGGCCACACGAGCATGTGAGCCCATTTGGGCCGAGAATGGGCCCTAGGCCCATTCGCATTGTTATCTCTGTTTAGAATACTTTAGTTTACCAAATTACTGAAATACCCTTGGTTTACAAAATTACTGAAATACCATTAGTTTACAAAATTACTGAAATACCATTGGTTTACAAAATTACTGAAATACCCTTGGTTTACAAAATTACAAAAAATGCCCCCGATTTGTAAAATTACCAAATTACCCTCGATTTGTAAAATTATAGAAATATCCCCGTTTTGTAAAATTATCAAATTACCCTTGATTTGTAAAATTATAGAAATACCCCTGGTTTGCGAAATTACAGAAATACTCTCGATTTGTAAAAGTACCATTTTACCCCTAATTTGTAAAATTACCATTTTACCCCTAATTTATAAAATTACCATTTTACCATCGATTTACAAAATTATTGAAATACCCTTGATTTACAAAATTACTGAAATACCCTTGGGTTGGAAAATTACCAATATACCCCTAGTTTGTAAAATTACCGAAATACCCTCGATTTATAAAATTACCAAAATGCCCCCGATTTGTAAAATTACCGAAATGCCCTGATTTACGAAATTACCGAAATACCCCTAATTAGTGAAATTACTGAAATACCCATGTATGGTAAAATTACTGAAGTACCCATGTAGGGTAGAATTACCGAAATACCCTTGTAGGGTAGAATTATCGAAATACCCCTGTAGGGTAGAATTACCGAAATACCCCTGTAGGGTAGAATTACTGAAGTACCCCTGTAGGGTAGAATTATCGAAATACCCCTGTAGGGTAGAATTACCGAGATACCCCTATGGGGTAAAATTACCATTTTGCCCCTAGGGTGTTAAATGACTATTTTGCCCTTGTGGGCAAGTGACTGAATTGGACTGTGTGTTTGACGAATTTGATTGTGAATATATGTTGGTGATATGAATGACTTGACTGTGATTGTTTGATTTAAATATGGGCATGATATTCTGCATACACGACATGTTGCATGGGTTGGGATTTTGTACGGAGGAAGTACTGTACTGGTGACTATGTCACATTCACTGATACTGGTGGCTTTGCCACATTTGCTATTTCTGGTAGCTATGCTGTATTATTATTACTGGTAGCTTTGCTGCGATACTGATATTGTGGGCTGTGTGCCATTATTGTGGGCTTTAATCCATTACCGAAGGCTTTGTGTCAATATCACAAGCTTTGTGCCGATTATAGACCCATTATCGAAGGCTTTATGGCACGTATTCTGTTAAGTGGCAATGCCATGTATGCTGAAAGAGGCTTTGCCTCGTACTATTTACTGAAAAGGGGCTTTGTCTCGTTTTACTGTTCTGGTGGCTTGGCAACAAATACTGTACTGGCAGCAATGCTGCAACTGTAGTGTGTGGGCTGGGTGGGTCAAGTTATTCCCCACATGGTGTGTTGGCTGGTATGGGAGGTGTGTAGCGGTTGGGTGGGTCGAGTAGTCTCCCCACATATATTGGGCTTTACATTCATCATGCATCATTCACATTATGATTCTGATTTTGTTAATTGATACTGATACTGATTCTGATTTCGATTCTGATTCTGATACTGATACTGACCCTGATTCTGATTTTGATTCTGATTCTGATTCTCATTTTGATTCTAGTCTGTTATAATGGGCTAAGGCCCAATTGATACTGGAACTGTGGTAGGGCAAACTTTTTAATTCTTTTACATGACTGACTGTTCGTATTTGCAGTAGGGGATTACACACTGAGTTTTCGTAAACTCACCCCATTTATTAACCTTTCAGGTAATCCCCAGCCTTAGACGGATCGGAGCTGCGAGGGACTTGGAGAAGGCCACACACTGCTTATGCTTTCTATTTTGATTATTTACTCTCAAGTACTTTACCTTGGCTTTGGTTTATAATAAGGCCTTTTATAATTTTTGGATTTTTATTTTAAGGTTTTTATTTACTTTGATTTATATCTGCTAGAGGTGAATTGCGGTTTTCCAAAATGTTAACTGTTTTCGAACACTACGTCTTCCGCAACTAATTAAATTAAGCTTTCACAACAAAGAAGGTTTAAAGGTAGTAATGTTTTTAAAAGGGATTAACTTTTAGTTGACCACGTTTTGAAAATAAACAAACACAAGTTTTAGTTTGCAACAAGTTTCTTCAAGAAGGGTTTCTTTGAAAACATGGTTTTCGAATAACACTTCAATGTGACACACCAGACTTGGTTGTAACGTCTGGGCAGGGTTTGGGGTGTTACACTTTCCTTCAAGTCTCTTCTCTGAATCCAATATGATTAATCCTCTTTCCATCATCTCCTTTCAAACCCGTTTCAAAGGGGTTTTAACTTTAGCAACCTCATATTTGACCTTCTTGCTCCCACTTTCATTTATCTTGTTTGCTCCTTGGTCAGTGTGACTGGGTAGCGGGTTTCCTGCTACATTGGGAGTGGATGGGTTGTCAAACTTCACAATCCCCATTTTAATAAATCTTTCAATTAGCTTTTTGAATGTAGTGTAATTTTTAATTGAATGCCTAATGATTCCAGCGTGGTATTCACACTGAGCATTTACGTCATACCATTTGGGATATGGGGGTTGCATCAGCTTTAAGTAGAAAGGAGACACTACGTGTGCGTCCAATAGGTTTTGATACAGCTCTCTATATGTCATAGGTATAGGCGTGAACTGTAGTCTTTCTGTGTTTGTCCTCGTGTTAGATTATTGTCTCGGGGGACCCTGATGATGAGTGGTTGCTATCTTTGGCTGGCTCACCGTGATTGCTCTTGGATGGTCGTTGTTATAAGTGCTCATGCTATTTACCACATTCTCCCTCTTTCTTGGGGCTGATCTCTTGGTGCTTTCCCCTGCTTCTATTTTTTCACACCTTATCGCATTTTCTATCATTTCACTAGACATCATTATGTCTGAGAAATTCTTGGTTGTGCTCCCCAGAAAGTGATTAATAAATGGAGCCTTCAAGGTATTAATAAATAGTATGACCGTTTCCTTTTGTAGCAGTGGTGGTTGGACTTATGTGGCAACTTCCCTCCACCTTTGGGCATACTTCCTAAAGCTCTCGTTTGGTTTTTTTCACCATATTTTGTAAGGTGATTCTGTCAGGGGCCATGTCTATTACGTGGCTATATTGTTTTATGAAAGCTTGAGCCAAGTCTTTCCATGAACCAATTTGGGTACGGCTTAATTGATTGTACCATCTGGCCGTAGACACGATCAAGCTGGTCCTATTATATTTTTCAAACTCTAGGGTTTTGAATTTGGGTGGGAGCACCTAATTTGGGACCAGGCTCAGATCTTTAGTGTCAATTCCATAATAATGATCAACGCTATCTAATGCCTTAAATTTCTCCTCCAACCATCTGCGTCAGTCCTCGAGTTGTTTTGGGAGCTTGACTCTTGTCCTTTCTATTTCAGCCATGTCATCAAGATCAAGGATGACAGGGTTGCCTGGATTGTCTCTAGGGTTGGAGCCCGAACCTATCAGGGAAGCCTATTGGTGCCAAGGCACCTATCTGGCATTGGGGCTTGATATTGACAGCCACCCTTGGTGGACATGCGTTTGGGTCCACTTAGGCACTCGTTGGGGTGAAGCTAGGAGGATAAGCGGGGTCTTCATTATCATCCCCAAGATTGACCGTAAGGCTTTTTCCTTTTTCTTGTCCTTCAATCAACAGTTGTGTTAGCTGGTTCATCATGTTTCTTTGTGATTCCAGCATTTGGTCCCTCATATCCTGCTAGATTTTAGCTAATTATGCTTGCATTTGTGCTTGCATCTATTCTTGCATCTCCTTCTGTATTTGTACCAACCTTTCTAGTCTTTTATCCATTGCTTTAGTCCTTTTTCGTGTACCATAAGGATGCGTACTTGATAGATTTTTTTCGGTTTCCAAATTACTAAAATATTTTTAAATTTATTAGGGTGTTTTTATGAAATTTAATGTATATGAATGAAATGAATGCAAAAAAGCGTCAATTCTGATTTAATTCCATTTAGAAAACTTTACTAGAAAACAAAGTTCTTTACATAAAACCGGTTACAAGTAAGGCTTTGCCCTAATGCTTAAAGTTTTACTTTTCCTAAGCAGTGAAGCTAACTCTTGCCCCCGGTCTGATTGTAGCTCATACTTCACACTTAATACATCAGCCTGTACCGATCTAGCTGCTTAATCTTCTTTCTAAGCACAGAATTCTTCTTTTCAAAGTACCGCCTTATGATATCTAGCTCTGATAGGACCACTCGCATGCATTCTTCTATTGATCGAGCCCCCTCCAAACTCGGCCCGGGGATGTTATCATTGATCCTTTTACTAAACCACCCATTGTATTCATGAGTCGTCACTGAGCCCACAGCCAATCTCTTCATTCGGCGAGTTTGCTTTCAAGCATCAGAAATCTCCCGTACCTTTTTCTTATAATTGTCTCCCTTATATGAGAACTCGTATTGAGATAGCCCGTATGTCACCGATATAAACTTCCTTGACTTATACTGCCTTAATACGAGCAAAGGGGCATATCCAATAGCCCCCTAAATTCCAAGCAGAGGTACCAAATCAAAACTCCCACACTGATAAAGGATCTTGTCGGAGACCATCCAAGGGGCCTTCCATTCAACATCCTCTTCTTGGAGATTCAGAAGAATTGCCATCCAGCTTTCCTCTGATACATCATCCCTTCTTGGCATAGCTGCTTCTTCCTTCAACGTGGAACAGTTCTCAGAGAAGACTCGATAAGAGAATTTGTCCACCTTCCAGAAATGACTGTGAAACCATACCAATAGTAATTGCGCACATCCGATAAATTTGCCTTCACCTGCCCTTCGACACATGCTCAAGGATCTAAATGTTTCTGCCAGGATCGCAGGAACGGGTGTGACATGTTTATCAAGTCGATCAAATAAGTTAGTGATTGCCTCGTCTATATGCCTTAACGCCTTGGGGAATATTACGAATCCATAGATGCTCAAGGTGAAGATGTCAACTTTCTTTTTCATATCTGGATGTGCTAGGATTAGGTCTCTCAAACTCACCTGAGGAATGCATTTAACATCCACCTTTTGCTGAATTCAAGTTGTAACCCACTGTTCGCTAATCTCGGTAATATTCATTAACTTCTTCACAAAGGTTGGGACATTAGCGGCCCTAGAGTAAGCTTTATCGACTTGGATTTTTGGACAACGAAGGAAAAGGCCAATGTCACAGTTAGTTTGACAGAGAGCAGAAAAAGATGATGATCACGATAGCAAAGGAAGAAATCAGGGAAAGGCAAAAAATGGGAAACAGAAGAAAGAGAATTAACAAAAGAGGTGAAAAAGAAAATCAAGCGTGGGAAGAACAAGACCGAAAGGAACCACCAAACGTAGCAACTCCCCACTAGTAAAATTCAACACAGGTCTTTGGAAAGAGAAAGAATTCAAAAAGAGCAAATTAGCAAAATAGGAATCAGATCCTCAGGATTGGAATAAAGAAAATCGGCACATAAGTAAGGTGCTAGGAGAAACAGACCAAATCTGTAATGCCCTGATTTTCAGGATTTTTCAGGATTTTTGCGATTTTGGTGTAATTATGAAATTTTGTTGTTTGATTATGAAATTTATGTTTTAAGTGTGTTAGTGGGCCTTTAGAAGGCCCAAGCCTAAATTAAAACCCGACAAAATTATCAAATTTTGGACTTAAAGAGAGGGGGTCTTGGTTATGTGGGCTTTTAAGAAAAAGTGAGTAAGTTAAGGCACAAATGAACCCTTGGTAAAGTGGCAATGTGGCGCCACTTAGAGTCTAAGAAAGTGGCGTGTGGATATGTGCAAGGGCCAAGGTTCTAGTCACAAGGTAAGCAGTATGGTATTTTATTTATTTTATGCATGTGCCAGTCATGTGATGGATTTCAAGTGGAACTCTGTTGAAGAGAGTTTGAGATGCTCAGGAGATTAGATTAGGTAGGATAAGGGAGAGAAATTTTAGGATTTTTGAATGGAAGTTGGTGGTGGCCGATTGTAGGGGTCATGGAAAGTAAATTCGGCATTTGGGGTTTTGGGGTTTCAATTTCGGCAAGTGGAGTTAGTGTGTGCTGATTGTGCTGAGGGTGTTCTTTTGGGTTTTGTTCATCTTTTCTTGGCTACTGAATTGGTATAGGAATTAGACTCATACATTCTTTCTTTTCTCCTCCCTTGTTCTAGAAGCCGAAAATGTGAACCACCTATTCTTTCTTTTGTCGATTTGTGCACGTAAGCAAGTAAGCCAAACTTTCTTTCTTTCTTTTCTTTTCTCCTCAACCGAAAGCTATACTCTTTTCTCTTCTTTTCTTTTCCCTTTCTCCCCTACTCTCTTTTAAAATTGAATCCTATTGAAGTAATCCCTTCTTCTCAAGCCTTCTATTGACCGTCATAAAAGCCACAACCGACCTTGTGTTGTCGTTTGTTTCTTTGACCAAAACTCTATTCTTCTCGTCAACCCAACCCCTTCAAAAACCGAAACCCAACATCATAACCTTATTGACATCTTATCTTTTCCATTACAACTTCTACTTTTCTCTTTTTCATTATACTAAAAGCTGAAACCTCCGTATTTATAGTGATTCGGGATCTAAACCTCTAGATCTATTCTCTATTCGCATTTTAAGTTATATCTGTATTAGATCTAGATTAGAAAGGTAATTGGGGTTGAATCTCTGGCAAGACGATCTAAGGTAAGCTATCGAAACCCCTCTTCCATTCCTTATTTTAGGATTTAAGAAATGCCAGAATCCCTAAACACTTTAAGGAGGCTATCAATTTTGGTAAAGAGTAAGGCTAGTCTTTATATGTGGTTTTATGTGTATTAGTTCACGAAAAGGGGTGATCTAGCAAGGAGCAGTAGGGGCTAAGGGTGTGAAGGGGAACTAGATTTAGATCTAATCATTGATTTCGGCAAAGGTAAGAACTCAAGGGCCTAAAGTGATGTTGGCCGAATATGGTAAGTAGTGTCACATTGGTTATCCCCGATTCATAGTCTAATATTTTAGTGGTTGATTGTAGGATTAAACGTGTGGGAGATCTTGTCAATGTCTATCGCAAATCAGGTGTGTAAACGAACACCCTCTAGTAGACTAAATCGGCAAAAGCTGAAAAACTAAAATACCAAAATTTTGGCATTTCGTGGGCTAGTGAGCGTACGAGCGCTCGTGGGTCAGTCATAAGTGGTAAGATCTGTATTCAAAATCGGTAAAGTTGATGTGTATGTAATTTCGTGCACCTTGGTGAATTTGGGTCTCGAGGGGCAGAATTTGGGCCCAATGGGCTTACGAGCCCATATAGGTGAAAACAAGCGGTAAGTGGGTTCTGGCATTTTGTAGGTTAAAACTGTTAAAACAACTGTGAAATTGGGGCTAAGTGGGCCAAAATAGCTAGTTGACAGTGTAGTGCCCATTAGGGGTTTTAGGGCCTGATAGCTTTAAAGTTGGTAAATGGGCTGGATAACCTACTTAGGTGAAAATTGGACTGTTAATCACTGTAATAAGCATGAAACCCTAAAAAATGGTATAATTACTGAGATACCCCTTAAGAGTGAAAAATTACGATTTTACCCCTAGGTACAAAATGACCATTATACCCCTAGGGCTAAATTTGACTGAAATGCATGCCATACTTTATCTATTCACTGTATGCATGACGTGTTGAACTGTTGCATGGGACTGGGTTAATGATGGAGGAAGTGCTAAGTGGTATTGCCACGTTTTCTGAAAGGGACTTTGCCTCGGTTTTACTGTTAGAGGCTTGGCCATGTTATCTGATTAAGCAACTATGCCACGACTGTGGTGTGTAGGGCTGGGTGGGTTGAGTTATTCCCCACATGGTGTGTAGGGCTGGTACGAGTGGTGTGTAAGGCTAGACATGGGTTGGGCTTTGCATACATGCATTATCTCTGATCTATTACTGTAATGGGCCTATGGGCCGCACTGTTTACTGAATAGGGCTAAGGCCCAGTTAACTAATTTCTGGATAAGGCTTCGGCCCAGTTATTACTGAAACTGGATAGGGCTTAGGCCCAGTAAGCTTGAGCTGATTTGGGCTTTAGTTGGGCTTCCTTTACACACTGAGTTTCCAAACTCACCCTTCCCTTTCATCTATATAGGTGAGCCCTAAGCTAGTGGACTTAGAGCTGGAAGTATTTGGAGTGGCCACGAGGACTGCACATGGTTTTTTTTTAGTTATTTATTTTCATATTTATTTAAAGTATCTTTCATTTTGGTTTTGGGTCTGTAATAAGGCCGCTCTTAAGTATTTTTAATTTGGTTTTTATCTCTTATTTATATTTTGATTAAAATAGGTAGATTAAGGCTGCGCAGGTTTTTGATCAAAATTAAACAATATTTTCAAAATGAAGCACACGTATCAAATGGATAACGAATAGACAAACAAGATCTGGTAACAAAATAAATTTTAAACTGGTAGTGGATAGGATGTTCACAAACTAAACCTAGATTTATTCCCAAACTATATCAATAGTTTTGCAAAACTCGCCCTAATCGTAATGACTAAGGAACATGGTTAGCTCCTATTGATGTGACACGCCAGACTTGGCCGTAACGTCTGGGCTGGGTTTGGGGTGTTACATTTAGTGGTATCAGAGCTAGGTTGCAATAACTCGGCTGTGGAGCGGGTTCAAAAAGTTTTCAAAAAATTTTGAATCAAGGCCCAAAAAGGGTATTTTTTTGAAATCGGTTTTGGAAAAATTTTAAGAAAACCCTTTTCAAACTCATTTTCTTTAAAGAATACATGATTTAAGGTTTTATTCTAAAAAGTTTAAGTTTTCTGGGTTTTCTGAAATCTGGTATCTGAAGGTGTGGCACATTGAATCCCCGGCACCAAGTCTGTAAGTGTTCTTCTCTTATACTGTACCATACTGAAATGTGACTGCAGATAGAACTGAGACCCTACTATGATACTGGAGATAGGGTAGTACTGAAAACTGTAAGACTGAGACTGTAGGGAAACTAAACCCTAGAAGACTGAGACTGTAGCTAGGATACAATTTTACGAAAACAAACTCTGAAACTCTATTTGTGCATAAGACATTTTGTAATAAACACTGAAATATTAAACTAATGTCATAAAATTCGTAATCAGACAAGTCGATATGAGTATGAGGGTAGCTCGTGGACGAGGTCGTGGATGTGGCCGAGGTAGTGTGCAAGCTGGGCCTTCATCTTCAGGACATATGCCGGCTGAGGAGGCACGAGTGTCACCAGCGACTGAGACTGGATCGTATGAACGGGCTGCAGGGGATGACGCTGTGTCCCAGGCAATGTTAAGGGTTTTAAAGAGGGTTGATGGGGCAAGCACTGTGACTGTGAATAGGGGATCCATTTCTGAGTGACTCAAGGCTAACGGAGTGGAGGTCTTCAGGGGCATATCTGAAGTAGCCCCAAATATGGCTGAGTATTGGCTGGAAGCCACGGGGCAGATCATGGACGACCTGGATTGCTCAGTGGAGCAAAAGCTAAAGGGAGCGGTGTCTCTGCTACAAGACGAGGCGTATTAGTGGTGGTCACTGTGATGGAGAGTACCCCAGCTGAGCGGGTAACATGGGAACTGTTTAAGATGGCTTTCACGGGAAAGTACGTTGGAGCAAGCTACGTGGATGCTTGTAGGAAAGAATTTCTGAACCTGACCCAGGGTAACAAGTCTGTTGCTGAATATGAGGCGGAGTTCCTAAGATTTAGCTGGTATGCTAGCGAAATAGTTGCCACTGAGTACGAGCGTAGAATTTGATTCGAGGATGGTCTCAGAGATGAGCTTAGGGTACTAATACCTCCGCAGAGGGAGTGTGACTTTACTGCATTGGTGGAAAAGGCTAAGATAGCCGAAGAGGTGAAGCGAACTGAATGGTAGAACTGGGAGAAGGATCAAAATCAATTCAGGAGGGATTCTGGACCCTCAGATGCTGCAAACAGGAATTCCAAACGAGCTAGAGTGGATGAACCGGTCTAGGCAATTCCGGTGAATACTGTTAGACTGCAGGCTTGTGGGGACTGTGGTAGAGTGCATCTGAGGGAATGCTGGAAGCATACTGGGGCTTGTTTTCGATGTGGATCCAAGGAGCATAGAGTTAAGGATTGTCCGCAGAGGCCAGCTCAGGTTGCTGAACAGAGGGTTTCTCAACCGGTACGAGGTGGACCACAATAGCCAAGAGGCCATGGTCAAGGTAGGGGCGGCAACGGAAATAGTCGTGGACGTGGAGCACTTGGCAAGGGTGCTAGAAATGCTGAGGCTCGTCAGCCAGCATTGGTGTATGCTGTTCGTCGCCGAGAGGAGGGTGTCGCACCCGACGTTATAATTGGTATGTTTTTTATCTCTAGCATGCCATACACTACTTTGGTAGATGTGGGTTCTACTCACTCGTATGTTGCATGTGATATATCTGGGTCATTGGGTGTGCACTCTGAGGAAACTGTGAGTGAGGTAATTGTGATAAGTCCACTGGGTCACTCGGTTAAGGTAGATAAACTCTTTAGGGAGGTCCCTTTAGAGACTGAAGGTAGGATTTTCTCTAGAGACTTAATGGAGCTACCATTCGGGGAGTTCAATCTTATCTTGGGGATGGATTGGCTTACTAAGCATAAGGCGTCTCTAGATTGTGCGGCTAAGAGGATGGTGTTAAGGGCTACAGAGGATGAGGAAGTGATGGTTATAGGGGAGCGAAGGGACTACTTGTCCAATGTTGTGTCGGCCTTAAGGGCGGAAAAGCTGATTCGCAAGGGTTGCGAAGCGTATTTGGCATTTGTGAGTCAGACAGAGATCGAGGGTTTGACTGTGGAAAAGGTTAGAACTATTAAGGAATTTCAAGATGTCTTTCCTAATGAGCTTCCTAGATTACCTCTTAACTGAGAAGTCGAGTTTGGAATCGACTTGCTACTTGGAACATCTCCAGTGTCCATCGCACCTTATAGGATGGCACCGAAGGAGTTAGTGGAACTGAAAGCACAAATCCAAGAGTTGTTGGATAGAGGTTTTATTAGACCGAGTGTGTCTCCATGGAGAGCACTAGTGCTGTTCGTGAAAAAGAAGGATGGGACGATGTGTATGTGCATCAATTATTGCCAGTTGAACAAACTGACGATAAAGAACAAGTACCCTCTACTAAGGATTGACGATCTGTTTGACCAGCTTAGAGGGGCTTCGGTATTTTCCAAGATCGACCTTCAGTCTGGATACCATCAGTTAAGGGTCAAGGAGGTGGATATTCATAAGACAACATTCAGAACTCGGTATGGTCATTACGAGTTTCTGGTTATGCCGTTTGGACTGACGAATGCACCTGTAACTTTCATGGATCTGATGAATTGGGTATTTCAACCATACTTAGATCGATTCGTACTCGTCTTTATCGACGATATTTTGGTGTATTCAGAAACTGAGGAGAAGCATGATAAGCATCTCCGTATTGTTCTGCAAGTGCTAAGAGAGAAGCAACTCTATGCGAAATTCAGTAAGTGTAAATTGTGGTTGCGAGAAGTGACATTTCTGGGTCACGTAGTCTCTGCTGAGGGGATTAGGGTGGATCCTCAAAAAATTGAGGCAGTTCTGGATTGGAAGCCACCGAGGTCAGTATAAAAAATTCGGTGTTTTTTGGGTTTAGCAGGGTACTATAGAAGATTTTTAGAAGGATTCTCTCTGATTGCTGCACCGTTAACGAAATTGCTGAGGAAAGGAGTATCTTTTGTATCGATTAAAAAACAGCAAAAAGCTTTTAATAAGTTGAAGAAGGTATTGATTGAGGCACCAGTGTTGATTCAGCCGGAGTCTGGGAAGGATTTCACCGTGTACAGTGATGCGTCGCATGTGAGGTTAGGCTGTGTACTGATACAAGAGGGTAAGGTGGTCACTTATGCTTCACGATAGCTTAAACCTCACGAAGCGAATTACCCTACGCATGATCTAGAGTTGGTAGCGGTAATCTTTGCGTTAAAGATCTGGAGACATTATCTGTATGGAGAAAAGTGTATTATATACACGGACCATAAGAGTCTCAAGTACTTGTTGACTCAGAAGGAGTTGAATCTTAGGCAACGAAGATGGATAGAGTTGCTTAAGGATTATGACTGTTCGATTGAGTATCACCTAGGCAAGGCAAATGTGGTGGTGGATGCACTGAGTCAGAGGGCTGTAGCTGCGTTGAGAGCGATGTTTGCTCTTCTAAGTCTATATGATGTTGGGAGCTTGTTAGCGGAGTTGCAAGTGAGACCAATTTGGACTGAGCAGATTAGAAAGAAACAGTTAGAGGATGACTCGTTAGTTCCTTGGTTTCAGCAAGCTGAGAATGATGAGAATTCTGATTTTGGACTGAATAGTGATGGAGTTCTTTGCTTTCGAGGAAGAGTTTGTATTCCAAAAGACTCTGACTTGAGGTAGTCAATTCTGAAAGAGGCTCATAGTGGACCTTGCGCCATGCATCTTGGAGGGAATAAGTTGTATCGAGACTTGCGAGAGTCGTACTGGTGGCCTGGACTTAAGCAAGAGGTGACTGAATTGGTGGGAAAATGTCTGACATGCCAGCAAGTAAAGGCTGAGCATCAACTACCTTCTGGACTGTTACAGCCAGTGAAGATTCCACTTTGGAAGTGGGAAAGGGTAACCATGGATTTTATGAGTGGGCTACCTTTGACACCCTCCAAGAAAGACTCTGTATGGGTAGTTGTGGATAGGTTAATGAAATCTACCCATTTCATACCTATCCGAACTGATTACTCACTTTAGAAGTTGGCCAAGTTGTATGTGGCAAAGATAGTGCGACTACATGGGGTTCCAGTTTTGTTAATTTCTGATCAGGATCCTAGGTTTACATCTCGATTCTGGCAGAAGTTGCATGAGGCATTGGGTACACGATTAGATTTCAGCACTACTTTCCACCCTCAAACAGATGGACGGTCGGAGAGTGTTATTTAGATTCTGGAGGACATGTTGAGGGGTTGTGTTATAGACTTTCGAGGTAGTTGGGAGGATTACTTCCCATTGGCAGAGCTTGCTTATAACAACAGCTATTAGTCAAGTATCCAGATGGCTCCATATGAGGCACTTTATGGATGAAGGTGTCGTACGCCTACGTGTTGGACGGAGTTGGGAGAACGATAGGTTCTTGGGCCAGAGTTGGTGGCAGACACTGAGGACAAGGTTAAGTTGATCAAGGATCGGTTAAAGGAAGCATCTGATAGACAAAAATCTTATGCTGATCTAAAGTGTAAGGAAATTGAGTATTTAGTGGGAGATATGGTTTTCTTGAAAGTCTCACCTTGGAAGAAGATATTAAGGTTTGGTAAGAGGGACAAATTGAGTTCGCGATTTATAGGGCCTTATCGAGTTCTTAAACGGGTAGGCCCAATAGCTTATCAGCTGGAGTTACCGCCAGAGCTGGACCAAATTCATGATGTTTTCCATGTGTCCATGCTAAGACGGTATCGATCGGATCCTTCATATGTCATACCAGTGGAGGAGATTGAGCTAAAGACTGACTTGACTTTTGAAGAGGAGCCTGTCCAAATACTGGATCGAGATGTCAAAGTGCTAAGGAAGAAGTCAGTTCCTTTAGTAAAGGTACTTTGGCACAATCATGGCAGAGAAGAGGCTACTTGGGAGCCCGAAGAGGCGATGCGTCAACAATTCCCTCACTTATTTGGATCAGGTAAATTTTGAGGCCGAAATTTCTTTAAGGGGGTAGAGTTGTAATGCCCTGATTTTCGAGATTTTTCGAGATTTTTGTGATTTTGGAGTAATTATGAAATTTTGTTATTTGACTATGAAATTTATGTTTTAAGTGTGTTAGTGGGCCTTTAGAAGGCCCAAGCCTAAATTAAAACCTGACAGAATTATCAAATTTTAGACTTAAAGAGAGGGGGTCTTGGTTATGTAGGCTTTTAAGAAAAAGTGAGTAAGTTAAGACACAAGTGAGCCCTTGGTAAAGTGGCAATATAGCGCCATTTAGAGCCTAAGAAAGTGGTGTGGGGATGTGTGGAAGGGCCAAGGTTCTAGTCATAAGGTAAGCAGTATGGTATTTTATTTATTTTATGCATGTGCCAGTCATGTGATGGATTTCAAGTGGAACTCTGTTGAAGAGAGTTTTAGATGCTCAGGAGATTAGATCAGGTAGGATAAGGGAGAGAAATTTTAGGATTTTTGAATGGAAGTGGTGGCCGATTGTGGGGGTCTTGGAAAGCAAATTTGGCATTTGGGGTTTTGAGGTTTCAATTTCGGCAAGTGGAGTTAGTGTGTGCCGATTGTGCTGAGGGTGTTCTTTCGGGTTTTGTTGATCTTTTCTTGGCTGCCGAATTGGTATAAGAATTAGACTCATACATTCTTTCTTTTCCTTTCTCCTCAACCGAAAGCTATACTCTTTTCTCTTCTTTTCTTTTCCCTTTCTCCCCTACTCTCTTTTAAAACCGAATCCTATTGAAGTAATCCCTTCTTCTCAAGCCTTCTGTCGACTGACATAAAAGCCACAACTGAGCCTGTGTTGCCGTTTGTTTCTTTGACCGAAACTCTATTCTTCTTGTCAACCCAACACCTTCAAAAGCCGAAACCCAACATCATAACCTTATCGACATCTTCTCTTTTCCATTACAACTTCTACTTTTCTCTTTTTCATTATACTAAAAGCCGAAACCTTCGTATTTGTTGTGATTCGGGATCTAAACCTCTAGATCTATTCTCTATTCGCACTTTAAGTTAGATCTGTATCAGATCTAGGTTAGAAAGGTAATTGGGGTTGAATCTCTGGCAAGAAGATCTACGGTAAGTTATCGAAACCCCCCTTCCATTCGTTATTTTAGGATTTAAGAAAAGCCTGATAGCTTTAAAGTTGGTAAATGGGTTAGATAACCTACTTAGGTGAAAATTGGACTGTTAATCACTGCAATAAGCATGAAACCCTAAAAATTGGTATAATTACTGAGATACCCCTTAAGGGTGGAAAATTACGATTTTGCCCCTAGGTGTAAAATGACCATTATACCCCTAGGGCTAAATTTGACTGAAATGCATGCTATACTTTATCTGTTCACTGTATGCCATAACATGTTTAACTGTTGCATGGGACTGGGTTATTGATGGAGGAAGTACTAAGTGGCATTGCCACATTTAGTGAAAGGGGCTTTGCCTCAATTTTATTGTTAGTGGCTTGGCCATGTTATCTGATTAAGCAGCTATACTGCGACTGTGGTGTGTAGGGCTAGGTGGCTTGAGTTATTCCCCACATAGTGTGTAGGGCTGGTACGGGTGGTGTGTAGGACTAGACATGGGCTGGGCTTTGCATACATGCATTACTCTGATTTGTTACTGTAATGGGCCTATGGGTCGCACTGTTTATTGAATCGGGCTAAGGCCCAGTTAAATTGAATCTGAATAGGGCTATGGCCCAGTTAACTGATTACTGGATAGGGCTTCGACCCTGTTATTACTGAAACTGGATAGGGCTTAGGCCTAGTAAGCTTGAGCTAATTTGGGCTTTGGTTGGGCTTTCTTTACACACTGAGTTTCCAAACTCACCCCTCCCTTTCATCTATGCAGGTGAGCCCTAAGCTAGTGGACTTGGAGTTGGAGGGATTCAGAGTGGCCATGACTGCACATGGTTTTTTTTTTTAGTTACTATTTTCATATTTACTTAAAGTATCTTTCATTTTGGTTTTGGGTTTGTAATAAGGTCGCTCTTAAGTATTTTTAATTTAGTTTTTATCTCTTATTTATATTTTGATTAAAATGGGTAGATTAAAGTTGTGCAGTTTTTTTTATCAAAATTAAACAATGTTTTCAAAATGAAACACACGTATCAAATGGATAACGAATAGACGAGCAAGATCTAGTAACAAAATAAATTTTAAACTGGTAATGGATAGGATGTTCACAAACTAAACCTGGATTTCTTCCCAAACTATAATAACAGTTTTGCAAAATTTGCCCTAATCGTAATGACTAAGGAACATGGTTAGCTCACTGTTGATGTGACACACCAGAGTTGGCCGTAACGTCTGGGCTGGGTTTGGGGTGTTACAAAATCGACAGAGAGAAATAGGAGGGTGTGGCGGTAGAGAGAAAGAAAGAAAGAACGAAAATTGAACAAAAACCCAAAACTCAAAGATAAACCGAAATTGGAAAAATGAGGGGAAGAGCCAAATTCAACATCCACCAAATTGGGATATTCCCTCTATCCCAAACTTTTCTCCTAAAATCACTCCAGCACAATCCCCTCAACCACCAAAATCCCCCACCTTATCCTCCACAAAATCGGCCACACAACTACCCACTAGCATTAGAATTTCACTAACACACAAAAACCTACATAGCCACGAGTAAAAATAAATCCTACGCTCGCGTAGAGACTTGAACTCCTGACCCCTTGCAACATCAATACTCTACTTAACCACTAGACTGGCAGGCCCATTCTGACATATCTTTATCTTTATTTATTTATAAGCCTACTGATTAGAGATAGGGGTTTATTCATCTAAACATAAGAATTTGCCCAAGCTAAGGCTTGAACTTGGGACCTCACACACACAGCTAGAACATTTAACCACTAAAGTAGATACACGCTTGTGTCACAAGCATATGAAAATAAATATATAAGGAATTTTTGGGGTGTTACAATATCAGCACAAAAATTTTTGGGGTCTTTCCAGAAGAATTACTCGAATTACCGCCAGTTAGAGAGGTGGAATTTTCTATAGACCTTTTTTCAGGGACAACTTTTATATCTATAGCACCTTATAGAATGGCTCCGATAGAATTAAAAGTGTTGAAAGCATAATTGCATGAACTAACTAACAGAGGTTTTGCTCAACCCAGTTCTTCACCTTGGGACGCACCGATTTTGTTTGTAAAGAAGAAATATGGATCCCTAAGGTTATGTATAGATTACCGACAGTTGAACAAGGACACAATTAAGAATAAGTATCCACTGCCCCATATTGATGATTTGTTTGATCAGTTGAAAGGTGCCACTATATTTTCCAAGATTGATTTCCATTCTGGCTACTATCAGTTACGAGTAAAAGACTCAGATGTACCAAAGACAACTTTCAGAACCAGGTATGGACACTATGAGTTCCTTGTGATGCCGTTTGGTTTGACTAATACACCTGCGGTATTTATGGATTTGATGAAGAGAATTTTCAAACCGTATTTAGATAGATTTGTGGTGGTATTTTTCATGATATCTTGGTGTATTCTCAAAATGATAATGAACAAACTAATCATTTGAGAATAATGTTGCAAACACTGCGAGAAAAGTAATTATATGCCAAATTTAGTAAATGTGAATTTTGGCTACGAGAAGTTAGTTTCCATGGACATATAATGTCTGCAGAAGGTATTCGGGTGGATCTGAGTAAAATTTCAGCTATTCTTAATTGGAAGCCACTAAAAAATGTGTCAGAAGTTAGAAGTTTTCTGGGATTAGCCGGTTACTATCGGAGATTTGCAAAAGGATCTTTGATGATAGCTTCTCTGATAACACGGTTGTTGCAAAATGATGTAAAGTTTGAATGGACTGATAAATGTCAACAGAGTTTTGACAGATTGAAAACCTTGTTTACTTAAGCACCAGTGTTAGTTTAACTTGAATTGAGTAAGGAATTTGTGATATATAGTGATGCATCGTTGAATGGTTTAGGCTGTGTCTTAATGTAAGAAGGTAAAATAGTAGCCTATGCTTATAGACAACTTAAGCCATATGAAAAGAATTACCCTGTAACGCCCTAATTTTCGAGTTTTTGAGATTTTGCTTGAATTTATTTATTGCTAGTCTAGATGTGCTAAATTATGCTTTGAGTGTGTTTAGTGGGCCATTAGAAGGCCTAAGTTTAAGTTAAGCCATGGTAAAAAATTTTAAATTTTAGACTTAAAGGAGAAGGGGCTTGACTAAATGGGCTTTTAAAAGAATGTTGGTGATTTAGGACATAAGAAGACCTGTGGTAAAGTGGCAAGGTGGTGTCACTTAAGGGCATAGGAGTGGCATGTGGAGGCCTGTAAGGGAATTGGGGTTCGAAACTCTTGGTGAGCAGGAAGTTAGTTTTATTTTTATTACATGTGCATGGTAAGAGATGGAACTCAAGTGGAACTCTGTAGGGAGGAGTTTGAAGTGTTCAAAGGATTGGATTGGGGAGTGATAAGGGGAGAAAATTTAGGGATTGAGGAGGAGGGGAGAGTTGGCCGAATAGGGGAGTGTGGAGTTGCATATTTGGCTAGGGGAGCTTAAAGTAGCATTTTTGACATTTTTAGTTTTGAGTGTGTGCCGATTTCTTGTTGCCTACTCTTCAGGATTTGTTTTGGTCATTCTTTAGTGCCAAATAGGTAGCTAGAAGCATGCGTTCAATTGCTTTTTGTCTTTTCTTTTTCTCCTCTATTCTTTTATCAAAGGCTGAAAAGTGCTAAACCCCAAAAGCCTCCTATTGATTTCTTTCTTCTTGGCCGAATCTATTCTTTTCATTCTTCTCTTCTTTCTTTTCTTCCCCTTTTCTTCATTAATTGAAGTGGTCTCTTTAAACCCTTTTGGCTGATTGCTTCAAGGCTGAAACTTGAATCCCTTCTAGCCGAATTCTTCTTGGTCGAATACCATAAAAGCTGAAATCCTAAAACCCTGAATCCTCCCTTGCCATTTTCTTCTTAGACCGAACCTTACTCATCCTTATTTTGAAAAGACGAAGTCACTTGACACTCTCTTTTCTTTTGCTTTCATCTCCTTGTTTCTCTAAACCCACACCCCCTCTTTTCTTGGTGTGTTGTTCAACCTCTTAGATCTATTTCTTTGTGATTCGATTAGATCAAGTGTGGATCTGGGCATGGACTGGTGAAAATAACCTCTAGCGATAGCTAAATCAATCTAGCAAATCTTGGTGGTAAGTACTCGGATCCCATCTTCCATATTCTTGCGAATTAAGAAAAGTCAGAAATCCCTATTGTCTATGGTTGCTATAGGCTTTGACCTCTATTTTATAAACATCTATTTTAGCCTTTTCATTCGGTTCTTATGTGTATTAGTTTGAAAAGGGGCGATCTAGCAAGAAGCTGTAGAGGCTAGGGACGTGGAAGCAAGCTAGATGTAGATCTAGTGGTAGATCTCGGCAAGGGTAAGTGGATATTGGCTTTGGGTATGGAGGGCCGAATATGGTGATATTTGTATGATATCTATTTCATTAATTTTTTTGGTTTATAGTTTAACAACGTGATTAAAACGATTGTAGGTTAATCGTTCGAGGGACTTCTGAGTATATTGCAAACAGGTGTGTAATCGACACCCTCTAGTAGCTTAGATCGGCAAAAGCCAAAAAGCCGAAATTTTGAAATTTCGACACTTCGAAGGCTTGCAAGCATGCGAATGCTCGTGGGTCGGTTGAAACGGTAAAGTTGGTAATCACGAATGGTAAGACGGTTGCGTGCGTAATTTTGTGCACGTTGGTAGTTTTAGGCCTCGAAGGGCCGAATTTGGGCCTATTGGGCTTACCGGCCCATATGGGTGAAAACGAGTTGTAAGTGTATTCTGGTAATCTGATTGTTAAGATCTGCTAACACGGGTGTAAAATTTGGACTTAATGGGCCGCAGTAGCTAGTGCACTCTGTCGGGCCCATTAGGGGTTTTAGGGCCCGATGACTCGGTAATAATGAAATGGGCTAACTAAGTTAGTTGGGTGATGTTAGGACTATTAACAGACTGTAATGAGCATGAAACCCTAAAATTTAGAAAATTTACTGAAATATCCCTTAAGGGTGGAAATTACTATTTTATCCCTAAGTGCTAAATGACCATTTTACCCTTGGGGTTAAGTTGACTGATTTGTATGCTAATATTTCTGATACTGTGTATGCCATGTCATAATATATTCTGTTGCATGGGATTGGGTTATTTTGGAGGAAGTGCTAAAGTGGCAATGCCACGTATACTGTTAAAGGCTCTGCCTTGTATTACTGTTCTGGTAGCTTGGCCACAATATCTGATTAAGCAGCTAAGCTGCGACTATGGTGTGTAGGGCTGGGTGGGTTGAGTTATTCCGCACATGGTGTGTAGGGCTGGATTGGGCTTGGGCTTTGCATTCATGCATAATACATTAATCTGTTACTGTAATGGGCCTAAGGCCCACATTGTTTTCTGAATAGAGTTAAGGCCCAGTTATCACTGTTTTCTGAATAAGGCTAAGGCCCAGTTAACACTGTACCTGAATAGGGCTTCGGCCCAGTTTGAGCTTGAACTAATCTTTGACACTGGTTGGGTGAGCTTACACACTGAGTTTTCACAAACTCACCCATTCTTTCCATCCATGCAGGTAGAGGTGTACATGGGCCGGGTTCGGGCGGGGCCTAACTAAAAATTTAGGCCCGTTCATTAGGCTCGGGCCGGGCGGGGCCCAAAAAATGGGCCTAAAATTTTGCCCAAGCCCGGCCCATATAAAAATGCTAAAACCCAGGCTCGACCTGGCCGGCCCGTATTAATTTTTTATATTATTTTATATAATTTTTAAATATATATAATACATCAAAAATACTAAAAAAATCAAAATAAATATTTTTCAACAAATTGAAAATAAATTTTAAAAAATATATAGACTTAAATAACACTAAAATAAATGCAACTTAACAAGCAAATGCCTCTAAAATAATAACAAAATTAACAAATGTCTTTAAAATAATAACAAAATTAACAATAAAATAAGTTTTATACAATATCTAAACAATAACAACAAAAGAATAGCAACATAATAGTAAAATGGTAGCAAAATAGGAAGAAAAACAATAAAAAATAATATTTAAAAAATAATTTTTTGGTCTTTTAGTGAATTCGGGCCGGGCTGGGCAAAAAATGTCTTACCCGAGCTCGGCCCATTTTTTAAACGGGCCTTATTTTTTTGTCCAAGCCTATTTTTCGGACCTATATTTTTGCCCAAACCCTCCCACATTTCGGGCAGGCCTTCGGGCCGTGCCGGGCCGCCCGACCCATGTACACTTCTACATGCAGGTGAACCCCAACCTTAGAGGACTTGGAGTTGCAAAGGATTCAAAGTGGCCACGTGAACTGCTTTTCAGTTTTACAATTTCTTAAGCTTTCTCTATTTTAGTATTCATTAATTTTTGGGTTTTTAAACTGTAATAAGGCCGCTCGTTAATTATTTTATTTTTATTTTGGTTTTATTTATTTATTTATTACTTGTTTAAAAATGATAGACTAAGGTTGCGTGGATTTTTATTTTCAAATTAACAAACATTTTCAAAACTTACTCTACGTGTCAAAAGGATAATTTTAATGACAATGACTCGTCAATAAGATCTTTTAAAGAGTAAACTCCAAACTGATAGTGGATAGTTTTTTTTTTTTATAAATTAAATAACCTTCTATTTTCTTAAAACACATGAAATGGTATTGCTAAGTCAACCTAGAATTATGAAACGAAGAATGAGGTATAATTAACTGTCCATGTGACTCACCAGATCTAGCCATAACGTCTAGGCCGGGTCTGGGGTGTTACATTTAGTAGAATTAGAGCCCGGTTGTGACAACTTGGTTGTGGATTGGGTCCAAAGGTTTTCTTAAAATTTAACTTAAGGCCCAAAAAGGTGTTTTGAAAAATTAGTTTTGAAAACCTCCTTAAGAAAACACTTTTTAAATTGATTTTCTTCAAGATGTTTTCATTTTCCTTAAAGTCTAGAGTTTTCCTGGAAACAAAGATTATTCAAAGGATTTAGTATGACCAAAACTCGGTCTATTGAAATCTGGTTTTTGAAGAATGGCACACCAAATCTCCGATACCAAGTCTATAAGTATCTTTTGCTAAACTGTACTTTACTGTAATACTGTTACACTACTATAGATAGTACTCAAACCCAACTGAGACTCTGTAGTTAGGGCAACACTGAAATTGTAGAGACTAAGACAATAGGAAAAACTGAAAACCCTAGAAGATTGAGATTGTATCTAGGCTACAATTCTGCGAGAACAAAACTCTGAAATACTAGCTATACATAAGACATCTGTAATAAATACCAAAATATTAAACTAATTCATAAAATTCATAATCAGATAATACGATATGAGTATGAGGGCAGCTCGTGGAAGAGGCCATGGACGTGGCCGAGGTAGTGTGCAAGCTGGTTTTCATCTTCGAGACATATGCATGCTGAAGAGGCACGAGCGCTACCGATAACTGAGACTGGGTCGTATGATCGGGCTGTAGGGGATGATGCTTTGTCCCTGGTGATGTTACTGGTTTTGGAAAGGGTCGCTAGAGTGAGTACGTGGGCTATAAATCGGGGATCTATTTCCTAGCGACTCCGAGCTAATGGAGCGGAGATTTTCAGTGGCGTATCTGGTGTAGCCCCAAATGTGGCCGAATATTGGTTGGAGGCCATGGATGACTTGGACTGGTCAGTGGAGCAGAAGCTAAAGGGAGCAGTATCTCTACTGCGAGACGAGGCCTATCAGTGGTGGATCATTGTGAGGGACAGTACCCCAACTGAGTGGGTGACTTGAGAGTTATTTAAGATGGCCTTTAAAGGGAAATACATTGGGGCAAGCTATGTGGATGCCCGAAGGAAGGAATTTCTGAATCTGACCCAGGGTAATAAGACTGTTGCAGAGTAAGAGGCTGAGTTCTTAAGGTTAAGCCGGTATGCTAGTCGAATAGTCGCTACAGAGTATGAAAGTAGCGTGCGATTCAAGGATGGCCTCAAAGATGAGCTAAGAGTGCTGATTGCTCCACAGAGGGAGCATGACTTTGCGACTTTAGTGGAAAAAGCTAAGATAGCTGAGGAGGTGAAACGCACGGAGTAACAGAACTATTGAAAGGACCAAAATCGATTCAGGAGGGATTCTGGACCCTCGGGTGCTTCGGGTAAGAATGTTAAAAGGGCTAGAGTGGATGAGCCGGTTCGAGCAGTTCCGGTGAATGTGGTTAGACCAAAAGCTTGCAGGGATTGTCGTAGAATGCATCTGGGTGAGTGTTGGAAGTGTACTGGGGCATGTTTTCGGTGTGGGTCCACAGATCATAGAGTCAAGGATTGTCCTTAGAGGTCGACTCAGACGCAAGCTGCTGAATAAAGGGTTGCTCAACCAGTGCGCGGTGGACCACAACCTCCAAGGGGCCGTGGTCAAGGTAGGGCAACTATGGAAATGGTCGTGGACGGGGAGCACCAGGCAGGGGTGCTGGAAATGCTGAGGCTCGTCAGCCAGTATTGGTTTATGCTGCTCGTCGCTGAGAGGAAGGTGACGCACCTGACGTCATAACCGGTACGTTTTTTATTTTTAGGATACCATACACTGCCTTGATTGACATTGGATCTACCCATTCATATGTTGCATGTGATGTATCTAGGGTGTTGGGTGTGCACTCTGAGGAAACTGTGAGTGGGGTAACTGTGATAAGTCCACTGGGTCACTCGGTTAGGGTAGACAAACTTTTTAGAGATGAACCTTTAGAGACTCAAGGTAGGATTTTCTCTACGGATTTAATGGAGTTACCATTTGGAGAGTTCGATCTCATCTTGGGAATGGACTAGCTTACTAAGCATAGGGCGACTTTGGATTGCGCTGCCAAGCGGATGGTGTTAAAGACCATGGAAGATGAGGATGTAGCAGTAATAGGAGAGCGAAGAGATTACTTGTCCAATGTTATCTCGGCTTTAAGACCTAAGAAACTGATTCGCAAGGGTTGCGAGGTACTTCTGGCATATGTAAGTTAGTCTGATTTTGAGGGGTTAACGGTAAGAGAAGTTAGAACTATCAAGGAATTTCAAGATGTTTTTCAGATGAGCTCCCAGGGTTGCCTCTGAATCGTGAAGTCGAATTTGGAATCGACTTATTGCCTGGAACGGCTCTAGTATCCATCGCTCCTTACAGGACGGCACCAAATGAGTTAGTGGAGTTGAAAGCGCAAATCCAAGAGCTACTGGATAGAGGTTTTATTAGGCCAAGTGTGTCTCTGTGGGGAGCACCTGTACTATTTGTGAAGAAAAAGGATGGGACGATGCGTTAGTGCATCGATTATCGTCAGTTAAACAAACTGACGATTAAGAACAAGTACCCTTTACCAAGGATCGACGACCTGTTTGACCAGTTAAGAGGAGCTTCGGTATTTTCCAAGATCGATCTTCAATCTGGATATCATCAGTTAAGGGTCAAAGAGGTGGATATTCATCAGACAACATTCAGAACTCGGCATGGTCATTATGAGTTTCTGGTGATGTTGTTTGGATTGACGAATGCACCAGCGGCTTTCATGGATTTGATGAATCGAGTATTTCAACCCTACTTGGACCTATTCGTGGTCCTTTTCATGGACGATATTCTGGTGTATTCGAAGATTGAGGAGGAACATGATGAGCATCTTCGTATTGTTCTGCAAGTGTTGAGGGAGAAGCAATTGTATGCAAAATTCAGCAAGTGTGAATTCTGGTTGCAAGAGGTGACGTTTCTAGGTCACATTGTTTCTGCTGAGGAGATTAAGGTAGATCCTCGAAAAATTAAGGCGGTTTTGGAGTGGAAGCCACCGAGATCTGTGTCAAAAATTTAGAGTTTTCTAGGTTTAGCAGGGTACTACAGAAGGTTTGTGGAAGGATTTTTTTTGATTGCGACACCGTTAACGATGCTTTTGAGGAAAGGAGCACTGTTTGTCTAGACAGTAAAATAGCAAGAAGCTTTCGAGAAGTTAAAGAAAGCTTTGACTGAGGCACTTGTATTGATTCAGCCAAAGTCCAGAAAGGATTTCACTTTGTATAGTGACGCATCACACGTTGGTTTGGGATGTGTACTAATGCAAGAGGGTAAAGTCGTTGCTTATGCATCGCGACAGCTTAAGCCTCACGAAGCGAACTACGCTACGCATGATCTAGAGTTCGCAGCGGTGATTTTTATGTTAAAGATCTGGAGGCACTACTTGTATGGAGAAAAGTGTATTATATACATGGACCATAAGAGTCTCAAGTATTTGTTGACTCAGAAGGAGTTGAACCTTAGGTACTAAAAATGGATAGAGTTGCTTAAGGACTACGACTGTTCTATTGAGTATCACCCAGGAAAAGCGAATGTTGTGGCTGATGCACTGAGTCGAAGAGCTGTAACTGAGTCGAGAGCAATGTTTGCTCGTCTGAGTCTATATGACGATGGTAGCTTGTTAGCAGAATTTGCTTACAGCAATAATTATAAGGCAAGTATTCAAATGGCACCATATGAGGTGTTGTATGGTGTCGTACGCCTACTTGTTGGACTGGATTAGGAGAACGTCGGGTTCTTAGGCCAGAATTGGTGGCAGATACTAAAGATAAGGTTAGGTTGATCAGGGATCGGTGAAAGGAAGCATCTGATAGGCAGAAATCTTATGTTGACTTAAAGTGTAAGGAAATTGAATACTCAGTGGGAGATACGGTTTTCTTGAAGGTCTCGCCTTGGAATAAGATATTAAGGTTTGGAAAGAAGGGCAAGTTGAGTCCGCAGTTTATCGGGCCTTATCTAGTTCTTAAGTGGGCGGGTCTGGTAGCATATCAACTGGAATTACCTCCAGAGTTGGACCGAATTCATGATGTCTTTCATGTCTCCATGTTAAGGCGGTACCGATCTGATCCTTCTCATGTCGTACCAGTAGAAGAGATCGAGGTGAAAATTGATTTGACTTTTGAGGAAGAAGTTGTACAAATTTTGGACCGTGATGCCAAGGTATTAAGAAAGAAGTCAGTTCCTTTGGTGAAAGGGCTTTGGCGTAATCATGGCAGAGAATAAGCTGCGTAGGAGCCAGGGAAGGCGATTCGTCAACAATTCCCTCACCTGTTTGGACTAGGTAAAATTTTGATGCCAAAATTTCTTTAAGGGGGTAGAGTTGTAACACCCTAATTTTTGGGTTTTTGAGATTTTGCTTGAATTTTTTTATTGCTTGTCTGGATGTGCTAAATTATGCTTTTAGTGTGTTTAGTGGGCCTTTAGAAGGCCTAAGTTTAAGTTAAGGCCTGGTAAAAATTTTTAAATTTTAGACTTAAAGGAGAAGGGGCTTGACTAAATGGGCTTTTAAATGAATGTTGGTAATTTAGGACATAAGAAGACTTGTGGTAAAGTGGCAAGGTGGCGTCACTTAAGGGCATGGGAGTGGCGTGTGGAGGCTTGTAAGGGAACTGGGGTTCGAAACTCTTGGTGAGTAGGAAGTTGGTTTTTTTTTACTACATGTGCATGGTAAGAGATGGAACTCAAGTGGAACTCTATAGGGACGAGTTTGAAGTGTTCAGAGGATTGGATTAGGGAATGATAAGGGGAAAAATTTTAAGGATTGAGGAGGAGGGGAGAGTTGGCCGAATAGGGGAGTGTGAAGTTGCATATTCGGCTAGGGGAGCTTAAAGTAGCATTTTCGACATTTTTTGTTTTGAGTGTGTGCTGATTTCTTGTTGCCTACTCGTCGGGATTTGTTTTGGTCATTCTTTAGTGCCAAATAGGTAGCTAGAAGCGTGCGTTCAATTGCTTTTTGTCTTTTCTTTTTCTCCTCTATTCTTCCATCAAAGGCCAAAAAGCTCTAAACCCCAAAATCCTCCTGTCAATTTCTTTCTTCATGGCTAAACCTATTCTTCTCATTCTTCTCTTCTTTCTTTTCTTCCCATTTTCTTCATTGATTGAAGTGATCTCTTTAAACCCTTCTGGCTGATTGCTTCAAGGCTGAAACCCGAATCCTTTCTAGTCGAATTCTTCTTGACTGAATACCATAAAAGCCGAAATCTTGAAACCTTGAATCCTCTCTTGCCATTTTCTTCTTAGACTGAAGCTCACTCATCCTTATTTTGAAAAGCCAAAGTCACTTGACACTCTCTTTTCTTTTGCTGTCATCTCCTTCCACCTTGTTTCTCTAAACTGAAACTCCTTCCTTTCTTGTTGTGTTGTTCAACCTCTTAGATCTATTTCTTTGCATTTCAAGTAGATCTACTATGGATTTGGGCATGGAGTGGTAAAAATAACCTCTAGCGATAGCTAAATCAATCTAGCAAATCTTGGTGGTAAGTACTCGGATCCTTTCTTGCATATTCTTGCGAATTAAGAAAAGTCGAAAACCCCTATTGTCTATGGTTGCTATCGGCTTTGACCTATGTTTTATAAACATCTATTTTAGCCTTTTCATTTAGTGCTTATGTGTATTAGTTTGAAAAAGGGGCGATCTAGCAAGAAGCAGTGGAGGCTAGGGACGTGGAAGCAAGTTAGATCTAGATCTAGTGGTAGATCTCGACAAGGTTAAGTGGATATTGGCTTTGGGTAGGGATGGCTTAATATGGTGATATTTGTATGATATCGATTTCGTTGATTTCATTGGTTTATAGTTTAACAGTGTGATTAAAATGATTGTAGGTTAATCGTTTGAGGGACTTCTAAGTTTATTGCAAATAGGTGTGTAATCGACATCCTCCAGTAGCTTTGATCGGCAAAAGCCGAAAAGCTTAAATGCCGAAATTCTGACACTTCGAAGGCTTTCGAGCATGCGAACGCTCGTGGGTCAGTTGAAATGGTAAAGTTCGTAATCGTGAACGGTAAGACGATTGTGTGCACGATTTCGTGCAGTTGGTGGTTTTGGGCCTCGAAGGGCCAAATTTGGGCCTATTGGGCTTACGGGCTCATACGGGTGAAAACGAGCAGTAAGTGTATTTTGGTAATCTGATTATTAAGATCTGCTAAAACGGGTGTAAAATTTGGACTTAATGGGCCGCGTAGCTAGTGGACTCCGTTGGGCCCATTAGGGGTTTTAGGGCCCGATGACTCGGTAATAATGAAATGGGCTAATTAAGTTACTTGGATGATGTTAGGACTGTTAACAAACTATAATGAGCATGAAACCCTAAAATCTGGCAAATTTTCTGAAATACCCCTTAAGGGTGGAAATTACTGTTTTACCCCTAAGTGCTAAAAGGCCATTTTACCCCTAGGGTTAAGTTGACTGATTTGCATGCTAATATTTTTGATACTGTGTATGCCACGTATACTGTTAGAGGCTCTGCCTCGTATTATTATTCTAGTGGCTTGGCCACAATATCTGATTAATCAGCTAAGCTGCGACTGTGGTGTGTAGGGCTGGGTGGGTTGAGTTATTTCGCACATGGTGTCTAGGGCTGGTACGCCAAAGATTGAGTTAAGGGCTGTTTTGATAAATGTGAGTATTAAATAAGCTAAATTGCTATTATATATCAAGAAGAACGAAAGTCGGGAGTAGATGGGGAAAGGAAAAAGTAAAGGACTAAATTGTCAAGTTTAACCGTATTTTGTATTGAGGTAAGTTTACGGTAAATAAATGCAATATTTCATTATTTTATGTTCATGTTGCTAATTTCCAGCATATATACATTTACTTTGTGAAAATATTCGAAGTTGAACCAAAGACGAGATGACAGAGAAAAAGTATGAGAAAGCCCCATTTGAACTCTAGGAATGTTTGGGATACAAAATGTCATGACATTTTGGGTTATCAGACAGGACAGGAATATCCCATGTAAGTCCATATTAAAAGTATGGCTTTGGTAGGATAGGGAATATCTCATGCAAGACCATGTCTAGAACATGACATTGACAGGCTATTATCAGGCAGGAAAACCCGAGTATCCTTAGATATTCCGAGTGGTTCAACGGGCTATTGTACAGGTTAAATTACAGGAAACTTTCTGCAAAGGAAAGGTAAGTTATATCCATGAGTTTATTGAATAATATAGTAAGAAGAAAGTAAGTGAATAAGGAAGAGGGTAAGAAATGAGGTGTAAGGAAAGCTTATGATGCTTGATGATATTATGATTAACTATTATTTAGGGTGAATGTTGTGATTTATTTACTTGTAAACTTACTAAGCTTAGTGCTCAATGTTGTGATTTATTTACTTGTAAACTTATTAAGCTTAGTGCTTACTCTCTTTATTTTCCTTCTTTTTATAGTTCTTACCAAGCCAACTCGGGAATCGCCAGGAACGTCGGAGATCCGGTCATACTATCAATAGGATCATTTTGGTATAGCTAGACGTTCCATTTCACGTATGGCATGTATAGGGCCTTGGTTTCTTTTGGTATGAATGTCCTTAGGTATGGGAGTGTTTGTCAACTGAAGCTATTATGTGCAAGAGATTTGAAGATGGGCTTAATGATGATATTCGACTGTTAGTGGGTGTCCTAGAAATAAAAGAGTTCGTTGTTCTAGTTGAGAGAGCCTGTAAGGCAGAGGACCTATTAAAAAGAAAAGGAAAAGTTGAAATTGAGACCTAAGATACGAAGAAAAGACAGATAAGCAAGTTGTTTCAGTCTACATCTAAGAGGCCTAGAGAGTTCTCTACTAGATCTAGCTTTTCAGTTGGGTATTCTAGTCGAAATAGGGGTAATAGATTTAAGGATCCGAAAGCTCAGACTACCTTGATTGCGAGCGTAGGTAATGTTTGACCGGGTAGATCAGGGTGTCCACGGTGCGATAGACTTTATTTTGGCCCTTGTCGAGCAGACGAGACTGGTTGTTATAAGTATGGTGCTCCAGATCATTTTGTGCGAGAGTGTCCAGAAGTGGTAAACAAGAAGTAATACAGAGTGCTAGATTCGGAAATACTCCTATTAGAGGCAGATCACCGAGGAACCCGGGAGTAGGAGCGAGTAACAGGGGCACCTCTAGAGACTCGGTTGTGAGACCAGATGTTAGAGCCCCTACGAGGACTTATGCTATCCGTGCACGCGAAGAGGCATCCTCCCCCAATGTGATTACGGGTACATTTTCTTTGCATGATATTAATGTTATTGCTTTGATTGATCCAGGTTCGACCCATTCGTATGTTTGTATGAAATTGATGTCTAGTATGATCAGGCCTATAGAATCTACAGAATTTGTTATTAAAGTATCGAATCCACTAGGCAAGCATGTATTAGTAGATAAAGTATGTAGAAATTGCCCCTTGATGATTATAGGTCACTGTTTTCTGGCTAATCTCATGCTTTTGCCGTTTGATGAGTTTGATGTTATTTTGGGTATGGATTGGTTGATTGCACTTGATGTGGTAGTGAATTTTGGAAGGAAATTCATCGAGTTGAAATGTGAAAATGGTGAAATTTTCGGGTTGATTAAGATGAGTCAGATAGTTCATTTGCCATGGTTTCCGTTATGTCTGCTAAGAAATATTTGAGAAAGGGGTATGAGGCTTATCTTGCTTTTGTGTTGAATACTAAAGACCCAGAATTGAAAGTTGAATCAGTGCCCATGGTGTACGAGTATCCAGATGTATTTCCTGAAGAATTACTAGGTTTGCCTCCTGTTAGAGAAGTTGAGTTTGGTATTGAGCTGATTCCAGGTACCACCCCCGTTTCTATTGCTCCTTATAGAATGGCCCCGTTGGAATTGAAAGAATTGAAAGCTCAGCTACAGGAATTAACTGTTAAAGGCTTTGCAAGACCCAGTAGTTCGCCATGGGGTGCACCAGTGCTATTTGTGAAAAAGAAAGACGGTTCGATGAGATTGCCCATAGATTATCGACAGCTTAACAAGGTAACTATCAAGAACAAATATCCACTGCCCAGAATTGATGATTTGTTTGATCAATTGAAGGGAGCCACTATGTTTTCCAGGATAGATTTGAGATCCAGATATTATCAACTGCGAGTTAAAGAGTCAGATGTTTCGAATACTGCATTCCGGACTAGGTATGGTCATTATGAATTCCTGGTGATGCCGTTTGGCTTAAGTAATGCTCCTACCGTTTTTATGGATTTAATGAACCGAATATTTAGACCGTATTTGGATAAGTTTGTAGTTGTGTTCATTGATGACATCTTGATTTATTCTCATGATGAGACTGAGCATGCAGAGCATTTGAGAATAGTTTTATAGATTCTAAGAGATAACCAGTTGTATGCTAAGTTCAGTAAAAGTGAGTTTTGGCTCTGAGAAGTTGGATTCCTTGGACATATTGTTTTAGGTGAAGGTATTAGAGTTGATCCAAGCAAAATTTTAGCCATTGTCGATTGGAAGCCTCCTAGGAACATTTCAGAGGTCAGAAGCTTTCATGGATTAACTGGTTATTATAGACCATTTGTAGAGTGATTCTCTATGATAGCTACCATGTTGACGAGATTACTACGGAAAGATGTTAAATTTGAATGGATTGAGAAGTGCCAATAGAGTTTTGACAAGTTAAAGGCATTGTTGACTGAAGCTCCTATCTTAGTACAGCCAGAACTGGGTAAAGAAGTTGTGATTTACAGTGATACGTCCTTAAATGGGCTCGGTTGCGTACTCATGCAGGAAGGAAAGGTAATTGCTTATGCCTCTAGACAATTGAAGCCACATGAGAAAAATTACCCGACGTATGATTTGTAGCTACCTGCTATTGTATTTGAGTTGAAGATTTGGAGACATCATTTGTATGGCGAAAGGTGCCGAATATTTACCGATCATAAAAGTTTGAAATACTTGATGACTCAAAAAGATTTGAACTTGAGGCAAAGAAGATGGTTGGAGTTGATTAAAGACTATGAGTTAGTGATTGATTATCACCCGGGTAAGGCCAATGTAGTTGCTGACACTTTAAGTAGAAAATCTTTATTTGCATTGCGAGCTTTGAATACCAACTTGGCCATGTCAGATGATGGTTCTATTTTAGCTGAATTGAGAGCTAAACCGATATTTCTTGAAGAAATTTGTGAAGCTCAGAAAGACGATAGTGAGTTACAAGCTAAAAGAGCTCAATGTGAGTCAGGCATAGAATCAGATTTTTAGATTAGTTCTGATGGTTGTTTGATGTTTAGAGACAGAGTATGTGTACCAAAGAATGATGAGCTTATTCAGAAGATTTTACAGGAAGCACATAGTAGTTTTTTGTCTATTCACCCAGGTAGTACAAAGATGTATAATGATTTGAAGAAATTGTACTGGTGGGTAGGAATGAAAAGGGATATTTCAAAGGTTGTTTCTAGATGCTTGATCTGTCAACAGGTAAAGGCCGAACATCAGGTACCCTCAGGTTTATTGCAGCCTGTGCTAGTCCCTGAGTGGAAATGGAACCGAGTTACTATGGATTTTGTGACAGGGTTGCCGCTGACACCGAAAAAGAGAGATGCAGTATGGGTTGTGATTGATAAGCTAACTAAGTCGGCTCATTTTATCCCTTTTTGTATGGATTATTCACTTGACAAGTTGGCCGAGTTGTATATTTTGGAGATAGTCAGACGACATAGGGTACCGTTATCGATCATTTCATATAGAGATCCGAGATTTACTTCACAATTCTAGAAGAAGTTACAAGAAGCTTTGGGCAAAAAGTTTAGTTTTAGTATGGCTTTTCATCCCCAAACCGATGGTCAGTCAGAGAGAGTTATTCAGGTACTTGAAGATATGCTTAGATGTTTTGTATTGGAATTTCAAGGCAGTTGGGAAAAATACTTACCATTGGTAGAGTTTGCCTATAATAATAATTACCAGTCGAGTTTGAAGATGGCACCTTATGAGGCTTTGTATGGATGCAAATGTCGTACACCTTTATATTGGATAGATTTTAAGAAAATCAGATTTATGGGGTTGACTTAGTTAAAGAAATTGAAGAGAAAGTGAAGGTTATCAGAGATTACTTGAAAGTAGCTTCAGATAGACAAAAGTCTTATGCAGATTTGAAAAGAAAAGAGATTGAGTATCAAGTTGATGACAAAGTGTTCTTGAAAGTATCCCCGTGGAAGAAAGTCTTTAGATTTGGCAAGAAAGGCAAACTAAGTCCACGTTTTATTGGACTGTTTGAAGTGATTGAAAGAGTTGAGCCATTAGCATATCGATTAGCGTTGCCGACAGAGTTAGAGAAGATTCATGATGTGTTCCATGTGTCAATGTTACGACGTTATCATTCAGATCCGTCACAGGTGATTTCTCAGACAGAGGTTGAGATTCAGCCAGATATGACTTATAGTGAAGAACCGGTAAAGATTCTAGCTCAAGAGGTAAAGCAATTAAGGAATAAAAGTATTGCTCTTGTGAAAGTCTTATGGAATAGACATGGGGTTGATGAGGCTACATGGGAGCCCGAAGAGGCCATGCGAAAACAATACCCATATCTCTTCACAGGTAAGATTTTCGGGGACGAAAATCCCTTAGGGGGAGAAATGTAACATCCCAAAATAGGGCCTAAAATAGTGGTTTTGTGACCACAAATCTGAAATAGAAATAATTATTTTATAATTATTTTGAGGTTTATGATATGATTGCATGATTTTGTGAAAATTTCGTGAAGAAATTCTATGCATAAAGTGCTTAATTTGAAATTAGGGACTAAATCGAATAAGTTGCAAAACTTGTATTCTGGAAGCTTTTAGTATGAAATTGCCTTGGAATATTAATTAGAGGGTCTTAAATAGCAATTTGACCAATTTCTAAAATTTTGGAAAAAAATGGGCTTGTACATGAAAAATTTTCAAAGAAAGGCATGAAGGGTATTTTAGTCATTTGGTAATTAAAAGATTAAAAAAGGGAAAAAGATGGCAAAATATGTCCATCTTCTTCATTAGCATGAAATTTCAAGGGTTCTCCATAGTTAGGGTTTGTTTCAAGCTTCATTTCAAGCCCCGCTTTTAATGTTCTTTATATTGGATAAATAAAGAGAGTAAGCACTAAGCTTAGTAAGTATACAAGTAAATAAATCACAACATTCACCCTAAATAATAGTTAATCATAATATCATCAAGCATCATAAGCTTTCATTACACCTCATTTCTTACCCTCTTCCTTATTCACTTACTTTCTTCTTACTTGTTATTCAATAAACTCATGGATATAATTTACCTTTCCTTTGCTGAAAGTTTCCTGTAATTTAACCTGTACAATAGCCCGTTGAACCACTCGGAATACTAAGGATACTCAGGTTTTCCTGCCTAATAATAGCCTGTCAGTGCCATGTTCTAGACATGGTCTTGCATGAGATATTCCATGTCCTACCAAAGCCATACTTTTAATATGGACTTACTTGGGATATTCCTGTCCTGTCTAATAACCTAAAATGTTATGACAGTCCGTATCCCAAACATTCCTAGAGTTCAAACTGGGCTTTTTAATACTTTTTCTCTGTCATCTCGTCTTTGGTTCAACTTCGAATATTTTCACAAAGTAAATGTATATATGCTAGAAATTAACAACATTAATGTAAAATAATGAAATATTTCATTTATTTACCGTAAACTTACCTCGATACAAAATACGGTTAAACTTGACAAGTTAGTCCTTTACTTTTTCCTTTCCCCGATCTACTCCCGAATTTCGTTCTTCTTGATCTATAATAGCAATTTAGCTTATTTAATACTCACATTTATCAAAACAGCCCTTAACTCAATCTTTGGCAAAATTACATTTTTACCCCTAAACTTTTGCATATTTACATTTTTACCCCTAAACTTTTGCATATTTACACTTTTTCCCCAAGGCTCAGAAATTAAACTTTATCCCAAATTCTTATGTTTTAGGACATGCTGATCATTTATTTACCAACAACAACCTCAAATTCCCATTATAACATGTACTTATGAACAATAGGTATTTTTACCAGTTAAGCCCTAAATGGTGGTTGCAAAACCAAGAATCCGAGATAGAAAAGTTTATTTCGATAAATTTTTATGATTTACCGAGTGATTAGATGCATGTGTTAAAGTATTGATAGAAAATTTTATGAATTGCATGTTTAATTTGCCTATTAGGGCTTAATTGCAAAAGTTGATAAATATAAGTTCTACATGTTAAAGGATTTAATTGAAGAGCATAATTGAAGTAGAGGTCCTTCAATGGTAATTATACCATTAGGTTTTCATGGACAAAAATGGACATACATAGGTAGAAATAACCAAAGTTTTTAATGAAGGGCATTTTAGTCATTTGGTAATTAAAATGAATTAAAAAGGGAAAAAGATGGCAAAATGTGTCCATCTTCTTCATTAGGCCGAATTTTCAAAGGTTTCTCCATAGCTAGGGTTTTGTCAAGCTTCCAAGCTCCATAGTAAGTGATTCCAAGCCCCGTTTTTAATGTTCTTTACGTTTTTGAAGTCCCGATAACTTGATTTAGCTTATTATAGCAATAATTTAACCTAGGGTTCATATTTGGAAAAATACCCATAGGTGAAATGTGTTTATTTTGATGTTTTATGATAGAATAAGAGATTTAAATTATATTGAACAACTTGTGCTACTCTGTTTTAAGTGAAAATAAGTAAAATGGCATAATAGGTAAAAATACCTAATGTTCATAAGTACATGTTAGAGTGAGAATTTGATGTTGCCATTAAGGAAAAACAATTAGCATGTCCTAAAACATAAGAATGAGGGAAAGAGTTTAATTTTTGAGCTTTGGGGCAAAGTGTAAATATGCAAAAGTTTAGGGCCAAAATCATAATTTTTCCAAAGTTAGAGCTAAGGACTATTTTGATAAATATGGGTATTAAATAAGCTAAATTTGCTAATTTAAGATCAAGAAGGACGAAGTTTGCGGATAGAACGAGGAAAGAAAAGGGTAGAAGATTAAGTTGTCAAGTTGATTGTATTTTGCACCGAGGTAAGTTTACGGTAAATAAATGTAATATTTCAATATTTTATATTAATGTTGTTAACTTCCAGCATATATACTTTTATTTTATGAGAACATTCCAAGTTGAATAAAAGATGAGATAACAGAGAAAAAGTATCAGAAAGCCTTGTTTGAACCTTTGGGATGTATGGTATTTTGGGTTGAGACAGTTGGGGAACATCCCATGTAAGTCCATAATAGACATATGGCATTGGCAGGTTCAGACAGTTGAGGAACATCCGATGCAAGTCCATATAAGATATATGGCTTTGGCAGGACAGGGAACATCCCATGTAAGACTATGCCTAGAGCATGGCATTGGTAGGCTATTATCAGGCAGGAAAACCCAAGTACCCTTAGTATTCCAGACGGTTCATTGGGCTAATATACAAGCTATGTTACAAGAAAGTTCAGTAAAGGAATTACAAACATGAAAGTTAAAGAGTAAGTGGAGAAGTAAAATAAAGATTTTGTTGTTGATGGTGTAATATGAGTATATTTATATTTGGTGAATGTTGTCATTTATTTATTTGCAAACTTACTAAGCATTGTAGCTTACTCCTTTTCCTTTCTCTCTTTTATAGTGTAGCCAAGCCAATTCGAGAATCAAAAGGACGTCGGAGTTCGTCTCACACTATCAAAGGCTATCTCGGTATTTTGTAATTTGAAATGTTTTGAATTATGGCATGTATAGGGACTTGGCCATTTGGTGTGTATGTCTTTACGATATGATTTAAGTATGGTATGTGAATGCTTGATGATAATTAGCTATTGAAATGGCTAATTAAGATCATGTTTTGATGTTATGTATGCCTAAATGATAGTTTATGCAAAGAGATGATGAAGGAGGAAAAGTTGGCCATGAAACAGTTTTGTAAGAACAGCAGTGACGTGAATTTGAAAAATCACTAAAAATTTTAGAAATGGAATTAAATGGTGAATTAGATATAGAATTGAAGCTTATTGAGTTTATTTTCATAGGAAAGAAACAGGGCAAGTAAAGGAAGTCTGTATTGTGAGATATTTAAATTCTTGTGAGACTGGCTTAGAGGGATTTCATGGTCCCCTGTTCTGATTTTAGAAATTCACTAAAAATTCTATAAAATGAATTATGAATCATAATTTATATTTATAGATTCCTTATTGAGTCTATTTTCATCAGAAACAAGTGGAAACACTAAATAGGGGAGCGTTTAACTAATAAACTGTACTAATTGGCCACACCAAAAATTCTGGAAAAATTATGGTAAGAAGATATATGAGTCTAGTTTCAGGGAAAATTTACAGATTTAAAATTCAAGTTTTGTAACTCGAGTTATAATTAATTTAGTGACCATTATTCAGGTGGACAGTTTTATTATGAATAGTGCAAATGAATTGTTTTGATTTGCGTAAGTAATCGAAAAACTTTTAATGTTCTCGATTTGGTCCTGAACCAATTCAATGGCATGATTTAGGGCCTCGAGGTACCTTTTCTAGGATATATTGAATGAATGTGAGTGAATTAATTTTAAAAGAAAATTTTTATGCCCCAAACTAGTAAGGTAAGTCTGGTAACGGCTCGTGCTCGACTATGGCGATGGTCTCGTGTAAGGGGTGTTACATTTGACGTCCTTACAATCCCAGAATTGGCTTGGCTACACTATAAAAGAGAAAAAGGAAAAAGAGTAAGCTACAATCCTTAGTAAGTTTACAAATAAATAAATAACTTACAACATTCACCAAGTATAAATATACTTATATTATACCATTAACTAACAAAATCTTTATTTTACTTCTCCACTTACTCTTTAACTTTCCTATTATCATTCCTTTACCTGAACTTTCCTGTAACATAGCTTGTATATTAGCCCAATGAATCGTTTGGAATACTCAGGATATCTGGGTTTTCCTGCCTAATAATAGCCTACCAATGCCATGCTCTAGGTATGGTCTTACATGGGATGTTCCCTATCCTGCCAATGCCATATGTCTGATATGGACTTACATGGGATGTTCCTCAACTGTCTTAACCTAAAATGTCATGACATTTCGTATCCCATACATTCCTAAGGTTCAAACAGGCTTTCTGATACTTTTTCTCAGTTACTTCATCTTTGATTCAACTTGGAATATTCTCATAAAATAAAAGTATATATGTTGGAAATTAACAACATCAATATAAAATATCAAAATATTACATTTATTTACCGTAAACTTACCTTGGTGCAAAATACGATCAACTTGACAACTTAATCTTCTACCTTTTTCTTTCCTCAGTTGTAACACCCCAAACCCAGCCCAGACGTTACGGCCAAGTCTGATGTGTCACATCAGCGATGGATTGTAACACATTCTTCAGATAATAAGATTAGGGTGTGTTTGCAAAACCGTTGTTACGAGTTTGGAAAAAAAACCAGGTTGCTAATTTGTGAAAGTCCTATCCACTACCCGTTTAGAGTTTATTTTATTTTAAGATATTGTTTGTCTCTACGTTATCCATTTGATACGTGGGTTATATTTTGAAATCGTTTATTAATTTCAAATAAAACCCCGCGTAGCCCTAGTATATTTAAGTAAGTTATACTTAAAAGGAAATGAAAACCAAAATAAAATACTTAGGAGCGGCCTTATTACAAATCAAAAACCGGAAAGAAAATAATTTAAGTAAAATATTGAAAAAGAATAACTTAAGAAAGAATAACCAACTGCAGTCCACGTGGCCACTCCAAATCCCACTAGCTCCAAGTCTACTAAGGTTGGGGCTCACCTGTACGGATGAAAGAAAAGGGGGTGAGTTTGGAAAACTCAGTGTGTAAGCTAAGCCAAACCAGAGCCCAAATCAGTTCAAGCTTAACTGGGCCTAAGCCCTATTCAGTGAACAATGATTAACTGGGCCTTAGCCCTATTTAGAAGTCGATGTGGCCCTTAGGCCCATTACAGTAACAGAGCAATATTTATTCATGTATGCAAAACCCAGCCCAATCCAGCCCTACACACCACCTGTACCAGCCCTACACAACTCAACCCACCCAGCCCTACACACCACAGTCGTAGCATGGTTGTTTAATCAGATACGTGGCCCAACCACTAACAGTAAAACGAGGCAAAGCCCCTAACAGTAAACGTGGCATTGCCACTAAGCACTTCCTCCATCAAAAACCCAATCCCATGCAACGGTATAAAATGTCGTGGCATACAGTGAACCGATTTAATTTAGCATGCATTTTAGTCAAATTTAACCCTAGGGGTAAAATAGTAATTTTCCACCCTCAAGCGGTAATTCAGTAAATTTATCAGTTTTAGGGTTTCATGCTCATTACAGTTGTTAACTGTCCAAATGTCATTTAGGTATTTTATTTAGCCCATTTTATCAACTTAGGGTTATCGAGCTCGAAAACCACTAATGGCCCTACGGTGTCCACTAACTATTACGGCCTACTAAACCCAAATTCTACGTCCGTTTTAGCAGATTTGTTACTCAGACTATCAGAATGCACTTACCGCTCATTTTCACCCATATGGGCACGTAATCCCGTTGGGCCCAAATTCAGCCCTTCGAGGCCCGAAATCACCAACGTGCACAAAATCGCGCATCTATTGTTCTTCCCATTTGCGATTACAGATTTTACCGAGTCAATTGACCCACGAGTGCTCGCACGCTCGCAAGCCCACGAAATGCCAAAATTTTGGCATTTTGGCTTTTCGGCTTTTGCCGATCTAGTCTACTAGTGGATGTCGTTTACACACCTGATTTGCAATATACTACGACGAGATCTCCCACGTGATTAACCTACATTCGTCCATTATGATATTAGACCATGAACCAATGATAACTAATGTAACAACTATCAACACATTCGGCCAACATCCCTTAAGGCCTTTGAATACTTACCTTTGCCGAAACTATGACTAGATCTAGATCTAGTTGCTCCAATGGTCCTAGCCTCTAATACTCCTTGATCGATAGCCTCCAGTCCACACTAATACATAATAAACTGAAAGATAAAACCAATAAAGTCTTTGGCCCCAATTGATAGCCACCCCATGTAGTTAGGGGTTTTTGGATTTTCTTGAACCAAAAATTATTGAATGGAAATGGCGTTTGAGTACTTACCAAAGATCTACTTGTCGAAGAACATTACCAAGCACCTTCCTATCCCAGATCTGTTGTAGATCTAACGCCAAGATACGAGTAGAGAACAGATCTAATGATTTGGCTTTTAGAACCTACTATAAGGTTTGTTTATTTCGGTTTGAGAAGAAAATAGAAGAAGAAGAAAGGGTTACCAAAGTGGAAGAAGTGATTGGCAGATGAGAAGCTAAGGTTCGGCTTTTGCAAACTAACAATGGAAAGAAGAAGAAGTTTGGACAAAGAGGGAATCAGCCACAAAGGATTTAGTTTTGGTTTTTTGGGGAAATCGGCTACCAAAGATTTAGAAGGGAGTCTTTACCCTAATCGATGGAGAAGAGGTGAAGAGGGAAAGAAAAGTGTGCAAAGAGGAGAAAGAATACTTGGTTCGATTTTTTGAAGAAAAGGGAATGAAAGATTCGGCTTTTGGTGAAAATGGAAGAGAAATGAGATGAAAGAAAAGAGGAAATGGTTTGGTTATGGACAAATCGGCACAAGTGACTTGTGCTTACGGTTTCAACTTCTAGAACAAGGGAGGAGAAGAGAAAGAATGTAAGGACCTAACCCCTATACCTATCGGCAATCAAGAAAAGAGGTCAAACAAATCCCGAAAGACACTCAAGGCAATCGGCACACACACTCACAACAAAAGCCGAAATTGCTACACTTAACTCTCCTAGCCGAAAATGCTAAACCAAAGTCCCTTGGCCGGCCAACTCTTGCTTCCATTTGAAATCCCTAAATTTTCTCCTCCTTATCCTCTTTGATTTAATCTCATGAGCATCTCAAACTCTTCCCAACAGAGTTTCTCTTAGAGTCCATCACATGCCTTGCACATGCATTAGAAATAAAACACCCCACTGCTTACCATAAAACTTGAATCTTGGCTCTTGCACAGCTCCCACACGCCACCCTTGTCCTCTAAGTGGCGTTACATTGCCATCTTACCACTGGTTCATTTGTGTCTTAAATCACTCACTTTTTCTTAAAAGCCCACATACTCAAGACCCCTTCTCTTTAAGTCTAACATTTTACAATTCTACCGGGTTTTAACTTAGGCTCGGGCCTTCTAAATGCCCACTAACATACCCAAAGCATAAATTATCATAACCAGACAACAAAATTTTAAGTTCACACCAAAATCACAAAAATCCAAAAAATCCCAAAAATTAGGGCGTTACAACTCTACCCCAAGAAATTTTGGCCTCAAAATTTACCTGATTCAAATAGGTGAGGGTATTGTTGACAAATTGCCTATTCTGGCTCCCACGTAGCGTCTTCTTTGCCATGATTGTGCCAAAGTACCTTTACCAAAAGAACTGACTTTCTTCTTAACACCTTGACATCTCGATCCAATATTTGTAAAGGTTCCTCTTCAAAGGTCAAGTTGGTTTTCACCTCAATTTCTTCCACTGGTATGACATGAGAAGGATCCGATCGATACCGTCTCAGCACGGAGACATGAAAAATGTCATGAATTCGGTCTAACTCTGACGGTAATTCCAGCTGATAAGCTACCAAACCTACCTGCTTAAGAACTCGATAAGGCCCGATGAACCGTGGACTCAACTTGCCCTTCTTACCAAACCTTAATATCTTCATCCAAGGTGAGACCTTTAAGAAGACAATATCCCCTACTGAGTACTCAATTTCCTTATGCTTTAAATCAACATAAGATTTTTGCCTATCAGATGCTTCCTTTAACCGATCTCTGACTAACTTAACCTTGTCTTCAGTATTTGCCACCAACTCTGGCCCAAGAACCTGACGCTCTTCCAACTCTATCCAACAAGTAGGCGTACGACACCTTCGCCCATATAAAGCCTCATATGGAGCCATTTGAATACTTGCCTGATAGCTGTTATTATAAGAAAACTCCGCCAATGGCAAGTAATCCTCCCAACTCCCTCAGAAATCGATAACACAACCCCTCAACATGTCCTCCAAAACTTGAATAACTCTCTCTGACTGTCCATCTGTCTAGGGGTGAAAAGCAGTGTTGAAATCCAATCGCGTACCCAATGCCTCATGCAACTTCTGCTAGAATCGAGTTGTAATGTAACACCAGAACCCGTATCCGTCGCCGAAAGGGGTTACGAGATATTACCGAACATTTCACAGCTTAGAGGTTATAACAAGAACTCATTTATAATTGACCTTTCTAGGCACCTAATCATTTCATAGATATAATTCAAACATCAATCAAACTTCACCTTACATAATTATATCGCAAATATACAAATGTGCATAATACATTGCAAATATTTTTAATTATTACATAATGAACCAAATCGAACCTAATCAATAAGCAACAAAAGGCACAACCAAAACTAATTCCATAATCATCTATTCGGCTAAATACCATATACCATATTTATAACTAGATTTAAAATTTAAAACAAGCCATAACTTAAACATCCAACTTCAATTAATTATGACATCCACCACGAATGATTAAAACTTGAAACCACATTTAACAAAATAAAGAGCCATATTCGCATGGCTTTTACATATATAATTACTTAAAATATATCGTTCAAAATGTTATCCAGCCTATACATGCCATAAGTTAAGCTTAAAACATAAAATACCAAAACAGTTGATAGTGTAACAAGATGCTGCCGATCCCCGAGCTGACAGCTGATTTCAAAGGTCTATAAAACAGAGAAACATAACACTCACAGTAAGCATTTCTAGCTTAGTAAGTTATAAGCAAATAAATGGTTCAATGGCAAAGTTCGTTCATAGAAATTTAAATTTAAACTCATTACTGATAAACTTTTGACTCTCAACTATTTAAACTTATACTTCACATCATTTTCTTCTAAAAGTATCTCTTGGCCGAACCTATATTCTTGAACTTATTAGCATATTAATATCCTTCCATTGTCATGAACATTATACATTCATCCAACCGAATATTTAATCTTAGAAATTATAACATCACTTCATAATGCATATATATATATACCGTCTTTGGCCAAACCTTAGGCCATGTATTCAACTAATCATAATATAACATAATTAGTCACAAATTTATTCAAACACATTTAAATACACAACATTCTTTAAATTTATGAAGCATACTTTAAATCACATAACACAACATAACCGTACCTTATTACGAGTAAACAACCATTTAACTTGTACTTGGCTTGTTCACTGGTTTTAACTTATTTAAAAGCACATCGATCAGAAATCCTGAATTAAATCACTGGCATATTGCCTGCTAGGTATCAACCTGAAACTCAACGGCATATTGCCTGCTAGGCTTATGGCTTGAAATCTCACACCAGCATTAAACCTGCTAGGCTCATAGCTTGATTCAACCCACTGGCACAAAGCCTGCTAGGCACGGAGCCTGAATATTTCACATACATAGTTCATGTAACGCCCTAATTTTCGGGTTTTTCTTAGATTTTTCTTTATCTGATAAAATGTTTAAATTCTAGTATTTGGGTGTGTAATACATGTTTGGAGGGTGTTAATGGGCCTATGGAAGGCCCATGTGTTGGTTGGAAGCTCGGCAAAATTTTGTATTTTTGACTTAGGAGATAGGGGTCTCTTGAAGATAGGTGTTATAAGAAAATATCAGTGAAACAAGACACAAATTGTTTAGTGGTAAAGTGGCAAGGGAGGCGCCACTAAGCTCCTTAAAAAGTGGCACCTAAGTGAGCTTAGAGGTCAAGGGTTCAAGCTCCAGAGGTTGCAAAGATGGTGTTTTATTTTTGTGTTTGAACGGGTAGGAGTTTGAAGTAAAGTTAAACTCTACTTGGGGAGAGATTTGAATCGGTCATAGGAGTGAATCAAGGAGCAAATCAAGAACTTTTGAATTTGAGTAGAAGTGGCCGGCAATAGGGACTCTCTATGAGGCAAATCGGTAAGCAATATTGGGTATAGCACAATCGGCATAGAGGAGTCTTTGTGTCGATTTCATTTAGGGTCTTTTAGAGGTTCTTGAGCCGATTGTGTGTATCACTAGGGTCTTCTCCTTTTTCCTTTTGTTATTCAATCTTTCTTTTCCTCCTAACCGAATTCTCTAGTTGCCGAAAGCACTCCCTAGTTTCTCTTCTTTTCTCGTTCTTCTTCCTTGTTCTTTCACCTCATACCGATTCCATTCCACCCCATTTCTCTTCAAGACCGAAGCCACCTCCCTCCTTTTCAATTTCTTCAACCTTCTATCTTCTGCTCTTCCATTCTAATTTCTTTTGACAACCGTACCTCTCCCTTTTCCACCCACACTTCTTTCCTCACCATTGTAAACCGTAAGATTACTCTTCTTTTACTGAATCTTCAATTGTTAGAGAACTACTTCCTTTTCTCTTTCTTTTACTCATTTCTCTTATCTCTTCTTTTTACACATAAACTGACTCCATACCCTCATTCTCTTGCTAGCTGAATTCTAAGTCATCTTTTATCCCTTCTTGCGGTGGCAAGTGGAGCCGTTGAAGATCGTAGTTAGATTGGTAAGTACCTTGAGACTTATTTCGTTAGTTCTTCAGGATTTAAGGCTGTAAGCCGAAACCCCTTAGGGGGAGGCTAACGTTTCTAGACTAAGGGCCTTATGGCTTTTCTTTTTGGTTTATATGCGCTAGGATGGACAAGAGACGTGTAGCAAAGGGGCTATTGTAGATTAACGCAGTTGGAAATTGAGATCCAGTCCATAACCGAAAAGGGTAAGATTTTAATGACTTAGACCATATAGGCCGATTATGGTAAGGGTTTATGGCTCTTTGGTTATCGATTATTAGACTAAAAGTTAGCGTTCGATTGTAGGCTCTTCATACATGGATTTTGTCAACGTTTCGACAGCTAACAGGTGTGTAACGAATCCCAACTTTTAGACTAAAGTGGTAAAAGCCGAAATGGCCAAAATGACCGACAACTGGTGGGAAGTGACCAGAAACGCACTCGTGTAATAATTAAGAGTAATTGTTTACTCCGTTGGGGTTAACCATGAATTCGGTGGTGAAGGAATTGCAGAAGGTGCAATTCTGAACGTTTTGGTAGGTGGGTCCAATGGGCTTTCGAGCCCTAAACGGTAAAGTGGCTGTTAAGGGCTTTCTGGTGACATGGTTAATAATACATGGTTAAGTTGGTAAACTAAACCTAAAATTGGGCTTAACGGGCTTGAGACGATAATGGACTTAGTAAGGCCCATTAGGGGTTTTAAGCTAAAAAGGGTAAAACTGGAAATTTAGTTTGAACAGACTTCCGTGGTTATTTATGGACTAATAATTAATCGAACGTGCATAAAAACTCTGAAAATATGAATAAGGACTAAAATACCCCTGAATATGGAAATTTACCACAATACCCCTAGGTGTAAAAAGACTATTATACCCCTAGGGTCACTTCTGAATGAAATGTATAATTTTAAGTATCTGCATGAGTTACCATTTAATATGAATCTATCTGATGCGTGAGATGCTATATGATACATGCTATAGTATGTTTATATCTGTTGCATGGGGTATGGGTTTTGTGATGGAGGAAGCATTCTGGCAGCCTCGCTGCAATCTGGTGGCCTCGCCACATATATATCTGTTCTGGCAGCCTCGCTGCAATCTGGTGGCATCGCCACATATATACATCTGTTCTGGTGGCCTCGCTACAATATCTGTATCTGGTGACCTCGTCACAATATCTGGCAGCCTCGCTGCAAATATCTGTGGTGTGTAGCGGTTGGGTGGGTCGAGTAGTCTCCCCACATGGTGTAAGGCTGGTACAGGGGTGTTATGGATGGATTTGGGTTGGGTTTCTGTTTGCATATTATTTTTGATTTGTATCTGTTATGGGCCTATGGGCTTAACCTAATTTCCATAATGGCCCATGGCCCAATTATGTCTGATTTTGAGGCTTGATCTATTTTGGCCTATGGTTGAGATTATGTTACACACTGAGTTATCAAACTCACCCCCCCTTTTTATTTCATCTCTGCAGGTAACCCTCAACCATAGTGGGCTTGGAGCTACGAGAGATTCGGAGTGGCCACAACATCTACAAATTCGGTTTTTGTTTCATTTTAAGTAATCCATTATGCTATTTTGGGTTGTTAATTGTAATAAGGCCGCTATTTAAATTCTCTTGTTGGTTTATCTTCTTTAATAGGTTTAATTCATATTTTATCAAAACTGCTAGTTATAGGCTGTGCGGGTTTTCAAAATATTAACAACGTTTAAAACATGGATAAGTTAAGGATTAACAAATTGGTTTCTCTCGCCGTTTTAGTAAAATACCATCTCAGTCACAACAAGCAAAAAGATCATAAGTCTAGTTGTAGGATCATGTGACACACCAGATCTGGTCATAACGTCTAGACCGGGTTTGGGGTGTTACAGTTCATGCTTTTTCAAGCTAATCATGCTAACTTTCATAAGCCGAAACACTAGTAAAAGTCATTACTCCAGCACTTTCAATTTACATTTACAATCAGCAATCCAAATATACCACATCAAGAACAATTTATCAATTCAAATTATATTCAACAAGTACTATTAAATCATAACTAAAATAATTTGATACTCACATTCACATTCAGCAATGCTTCATATACTTTATATTATTTCAATTCATCACTTGTATCATGCATTTTTATTAACGTTAAGTACATCAAATAGCTTATAAACTTACCTCAATTGATAACGTACGACAAGTTCGACTACTCGACAAGCTTCGACTTTCCCCGATCCGAGTCGAGCCTCCTTTGATCTTGAGCTTGAATTAAAGATAAGTTGAACTTATTTAATCAATTTAGCTTGCTAAATAAATAAAAATCATATAAATAGGAAATTTAGCCCTTCCCTTTTACACGTATTTACCATGAAATCCCAAATACATATAACACTAAAATACTCAAAATGTCCACATATTATTCCTAAGCCGCATCTTTTACTCTCTCATTTAAGTCCTCCCAAATTGTTTATTTCAAAATTTATCCACTGAATTTCCCTACTTTAACAATTTAGCCCTAAGCTCAAAATCATATAAACTCATAGCACAAAAGACATTCATTAAACACTTATATCTAAATTTCTATCATAAAAACTCAAATTCCATAGCTTTCTAAACCATAGCCGATTATCAATTAGTCACTATAACAAAAATTATCAAGTGGGTTTTGAAGAGAATTAAGCAAGGAGTTCAAAACTACTAAAATGTAACAAAATTAACTAGAAATTCACCTTGAATTTTTTATCTCAAATTGCCGAAATTTCAAAGCTTTTCTTCTCCAACATTCAGCTCCCCAAAAGACGAACATGCAAGCACTAACATTTTTGTGTTTTGTTTTATTAATATTTGAGTTATTACTAATTTACTATATTAGCCTTTCTAATTTCATTAACACGGTACATATAGCATGGACATATACGGCACTCATCAAATTAAAAGGGTTATTTACCAATTAAGTACTTAAAATCAATATTCACTAATAATTTCATCTTAACAATCTCCAAATTACCGTCCATGCTTTTGTCTAAGGTTAATTTACAACATAAGTACTCAAACTTATAAAACCAATCCAATTCGGCACTAAAATGAATGCATGCATGGCTTTCTAATTTTTTTATGTTTTATAATACTTATAATAATAATTATCTTACCAAAATAACCTTAAATAACATATAAAAAAAAACATCATGCATAATGCCATTTAAATTATGGTTCTACCGTCCATTACAACTAAATGGTTTAATAACCATGCAAACACTTCAATTAATAAAACCACATGCAATTCGACTCTATTAAAACTACCCTCAATATTTTCACAATTCGCAATCATATCCTTTTTAATTAATTAAGCACACAAACCTTGAAATTTAAACACGAAACTTTAGTACACATAAGTACACACATTCAAAACACAGAAAATGATATTAAAAAAAATTTTGACTCGGATTCGTGGTCTCGAAACCACCGTTCTGATTAGGGTCAAATTCGCGCTATTACATGTAAACCTAGGATCTCGATCAGAAATAATCAAAACTGGCACCCCATGAAGTCACACTATCTCTGCCAATACAACTTAGCTAATTTTTGGAATGAATAGTCGATTCAAACAGGAATGAAATGAGCAGATTTTGTTAGCCTATCCACAATTACCCACACTGAGTCCTTCTTGGTGGATGTCAAAGGCAGCCCACTTACAAAATCCATGGTTACCTTCTCTCACTTCCAAAGTGGAATCTTTACCAGCTGTAGAAGTCTAGAAGCCAGTTGATGCTCAGCTTTCACTTGCTGGCATGTCAGACACTTCCCCACAAATTCTGTCACTTCTCGATTAAGTTCAGGCCACCAGTACAACTCTCACAAGTCTCGATACAACTTATTCCCTCCAGGGTCCATGGCACAAGGTCCGCCATGAGCCTCTCTCAGAATTGACTGCCTCAAATTAGAGCCCTTCGAAATACAAACTCTTCCTTGAAAATATAGAACTCCCTTACTATTTAGTCCAAAATCAAAAGTCTCATCATTCTCAGCTTACTGAAATCGAGGAATTAGTGACTCATCCTCTAACTGTTTCTCCTTAATTCGCTTAATCCAAGTTGGTCTCACTTGTAATTCCGCTAACAAGCTCTCATCGTCATATAGACTCAAACGAGTAAACATTGCTCTCAGCTCAGCTATAGCCCTTCGACTCAGTGCATCAGCCACCACATTTGCCTTGCCTAGGGGATACTCAATCGAACAGTCGTAATCTTTAAGCAACTCTATCCATCTTCATTGATTAGATTCAACTCCTTCTGAGTTAACAAATACTTGAGACTTTTATGGTCTATGTATACAATACACTTTTCTCCATACAAGTAGTGCCTCTAGATTTTTAACGCAAAGATAACCGCTGCCAACTCCAGATCATGCATAGGGTAGTTCGCTTCATGAGGCTTAAGTTGTCGCGAAGCATAAGAGACCACCTTACCCTCTTGCATCAGTACACAGCCTAAACTCACATCCGACGCATCACTGTACACAATGAAATCCTTCCCGGACTCCGGCTGAATCAATACTGGCGCCTCAACCAAAACCTTCTTTAACTTATCGAAAGCCTTATTGCTATTTCTCAGTCCATACAAATGGCACTCCTTTCCTCAAGAGTTTCGTTAACGGTACGGCTATCAAAAAGAATCCTTCTACAAACCTTTTGTAGTACCCTGCCAAACCCAGAAAACTCTGAATTTCTGATACCGACCTCGGTGGCTTCCATTCCAAAACCGCCTCAATTTTTAGAGGATCCACCCTAATCCCCTAGGCAGAAACAACATGACCGAAAAACGTCACTTCTCGCAACCAAAATTCACACTTGCTGAATTTTGGATAGAGTAGCTTCTCCTTCAATACTTGCAGAACAATACGGAGATGCTCACCACGCTTCTCCTCAGTTTCCGAATACACCAGAATATCATCGATGAAGACGACTACGAATCGACCCAAGTAAGGTTGGAATACCCGATCCATTAGATCCATGAAAGCTGCAGGTACATTCATTAGTCCAAACGGCATCACTAGAAACTCGTAATGACCATACCAAGTTTTGAATGCTATCTTATGAATATCCACCTCTTTGACCCTTAACTGATGATATCCAGATCAAAGATCGATCTTGGAAAATACCGAAGCTCCTCTAAGCTAATCAAATAGATCATCAATCCTTGGCAGAGGGTACTTATTCTTTATCGTCAGTTTGTTCAACTAGCAAAAATCGATGCACATACGCATCATCCCATCCTTCTTTTTTACGAACAATACTGGTGCTCCCCAAGGAGACACACTTGGCCTAATAAAACCTCTGTCCAACAACTCTTGAATTTGTGCTCTCAATTCCATTAACTCCTTTGGTGCCATCTTGTAAGGTGCGATGGACACTGGAGCTGTTCCAGGCAACAAGTCGATTCCAAATTCAACTTCACGATTCGAAGGCAATCTAGGAAGCTCATCAGGAAAGACATCTTGAAATTCCTTGACAGTTCTAATCTTCTCTATAGTCAAACCCTCAGCCTCCGTCTGACTCACAAATGCCAAATACGCCTTGCAACCCTTGCGGATCAGCTTCTCAGCCCTTAAGGCCGAAACAACATTGGACAAGTAGTCCCTTCGCTCCCCTATAACCATCACCTCCTCATCCTTTATAGTCCTTAACTCCATCCACTTAGCCGCACAATCCAAAGTTGCCTTATGCTTAGCAAGCCAGTCCATTCCCAAGATAAGATCGAATTCTCCAAACGGTAGCTCCATTAAAACCCCAGAGAAAATCCTACCTTGAGTGTCTAAAGGCACATTTCTATAGAGTTTATCTACCCTAACTGAGTGACCTAGTGAACTTATCAGTTACCGCACTCACAGTTTCCTCAGAGTGCACACCAACAATCCAGATATTTCACATGCAACTTAAGAATAGGTAGAACCAACATCTATCAAGGTAGTGTATGGCATGCTAAAGATAAAAAAAGTACCAATTATGACGTCAGGTGCGTCACCCTCATCTCGCCGACGAGTAACATACACTAACGCTGGCTAACGAGCCTCAGCATTTCCAGCACCCCTATCAAGTGCTCCACGTCCACGAACATTTTCGTTACTGCCCCTACCTTGACCATGGCCTCTCGGCGGTTGTGGTCCACCTTGCACTGGTTGAGCAACCCTCTGTTCAGTAACTTGCGTCTGAGCCGGCCTCTGAGGACAATCCTTAACCCTGTGCTCTTTGGATCCACATTGAAAACAAGCCCCAGTACGCCTCCAGCACTCTCCCAAATGTACTCTACCACAGTCCCTACAAGCCTGCGGTCTAATTGTATTCACCGGAACTGCTCAGACCGGTTCATCCACCCTAGCTTTTTTGATATTCCTGTTTGTAGCTCTCGAGGGTCTAGAATCCCTTTTGAATCGATTTTAGTCCTTCTCACTATTCCGTCGTTTAGTTCGTTTCACCTCATCAGCTATCTTAGCCTTTTCCACCAATACATTTACGGAGCTATCAGCACCCTAAGCTCATCCCTGAGGCCATCCTGAAATCGAATGCTACGTTCATACTCAGTAGCAACTATTCCGCTGGCATGCCGGCTCAATCTTAAAAAGGCAGCCTCATACTCAGCAACAAACTTGTTACCCTGGGTTAGGTTCAGAAATTCCTTCATTCGGGTGTCCACATAACTCGCCCCTACGTACTTCCATTTGAAGGCCTTCTTAAACAACTCCCAAGTTACCCGCTTAGCTGGGTTACTATCCCTCACAGTGATCCACCACTGATACGCCTCGTCTCGCAGCAGTGACACTGCTCCTTTCAGTTTCTGCTCTACTGAGCAATCTAGATCGTCCATGATCCACTCCGTGGCCTCCAACCAGTACTCAGCCACATTTGGGGCTACTCCAGATATGCCCCTGATGACCTCCGCACCGTTAGACCGGAGTCACTTAGAAATGGATCCCCTATTCACAACCCTAGTACTTGCTCCCCCAACCCTTTCTAGAACCCTTAACATTGCCTGGGACAAAGCATCACCCCCTGCCACCTGATCATACGATCCACTATCAGTTGCTGGTGACACTCGTGCCTCCTCAGCTGGTATAAGTCCCGAAGATGAATACCTAGCTTGTACACTACCTCGACCACGTCCATAGCCTTGTCCACGAGCTGCCTTCGTACTCATTTCAAATTATCTGATTACAACTTTTATGAAATTAGTTTAGTATTTCAGTGTTTATTACAAATGTCTTATGCACAGATAGTGTTTCAGAGTTTGTTTTCATAGAATCGTAGCCTAGCTACAGTCTCAGTCTTCTAGGGTTTTTAGTTTCCCTACAGTCTCAGTCTCTACGGTTTCAGTATTGTCCTAACTACGGTATCATAGTAGGATCTCAGTACTATCTATAGTAGTATTTCAGTACAGTACAGTACAGTATAGAAAAAAAATACTTACAGACTTGGTGCCGGGGATTCAGTGTGCCACTCTTCAGAAACCAGATTTTAAAAAGCCCAATTTTAGATAAAATTTTAGTAAAACTTAAACTTTGTTTTTAAAGTGAAGCCTTGAATGCGTATGTCTTGAAGAAAATAAGTGTGAAAAGGATTTTCTTAAAATTTTCCCAAAAACTGTTTTCAAAATTCCGTTCTTGGGCCTTAGTCTTAAATTTTATGAAATCTTTTGGACCCAATCCACAGCCGAGTTGTTGCAAATAGGTTCTGATACCACTAAACGTAACACCCCAAACCTGGCCCAGATGTTATAGCCAAGTCTAGTGTGTCACATCAACGATGGATTGTAACACATTCTTTAGATAATATGATTAGGGTGTGTTTGGAAAACCGTTGTTACGAGTTTAGAAAGAAAACCAGGTTGTTAATTTGTGAAAGTCCTATCCACTACCCGTTTAGAGTTTATTTTATTTTAAGATCTTGTTTGTCTCTATGTTATCCATTTGATACGTGTGTTATATTTTGAAATTGTTGATTAATTTCAAATAAAAACCCGTGCATCTATTTAAGTAAGTTATAATTAGAAGGAAATGAAAACCAAAATAAAATACTTAGGAGCGACCTTATTACAAATCAAAAATTGGAAAGAAAATAATTTAAGTAAAATACTGAAAAAGAATAACTTAAGAAAGAATAACCAACTGCAGTCCACATGGCCACTCCGAATCCCACCAGCTCTAAGTCTACTAAGGTTGGGGCTCACCTGTACGGATGAAAGAAAAGGGGATGAGTTTGAAAAACTCAGTGTGTAAGCTAAGCCCAACCAGAGCCCAAATCAGTTTAAGCTTAACTGGGCCTAAGCCCTATCTAGATTCAGTATTAACTGGGCCTTAGCCTTAGCCCTATTCAGTGAACAATGATTAACTGGGCCTTAGCCCTATTCAGAAGTCAGTGTGGCCTTTAGGCCCATTATAGTAACAGAACTGTATTTATGCATGTATGCAAAACCCAGCCCAATCCAGCCCTACACACCACCCGTACCAGCCTTACACACCATGTGGGGAATAACTAAACCCACGCAGCCCTACACACCACAGTCGCATCAGGGCTGCTTAATTGGGTAACATGGCCAAGCCACTAACAGTAAAACGAGGCAAAGCCCCTAACAGTAAACGTGGCATTGCCACTTAGCACATCCTCCATCAAAAACCCAATCCCATGCAACAGTATCAAATGTCATGGCATACAGTGAACAGATTTAATTTAGCATGCATTTCAGTCAAATTTAAACCTATGGGTAAAATAGTATCCGCCCTCAAGGGGTAGGGTTTCATGCTCATTACAGTTGTTAATTGTCCAAATGTCATTTAGGTATCTTATTTAGCCCATTTTATCAACTTAGGGTTATTGAGCCCTAAAAACCCTAATGGCCCTAGGTGTCCACTAACTATTACGGCCCACTAAGCCCAAATTCTACGCCCCTAATGCACTTACTACTCGTTTTCACCCATATGGGCCCGTAAGCCCGTTGGGCCCAAATTCAGCCCTTTGAGGCCCGAAATCACCAACGTGCACAAAATCGCGCATCTATTGTTCTTACCGTTTGTGATTACAGATTTTTTGGAGTCAACCGACCCACGAGCACTCGCACGCTCGTAAGCCCACGAAATGCTAAAATTTTGGCATTTTAGCTTTTCGACTTTTGCCAATCTAGTCTACTAGTGGGTGTCGTTTACACACCTTATTTTCGATATACTACGATGAGATCTCCCACGTGATTAACCTACAATCATCCATTATGATATTAGACCATGAACCAATGATAACTAATGTAACAACTATCACCATATTCGGCCAACATCCCTTAAGGCCTTTGAATACTTACCTTTGCCGAAACTATAACTAGATCTAGATCTAGTTGCTCCAATGGTCCTAGCCTCTAATACTTCTTGATCAATAGCCTCCAGTCCACACTAACACATAATAAACCAAGAGATAAAACTAATAAAGTATTTAGCCCCAATCGACAACCACCCCATGTAGTTATGGGTTTTCAGCTTTTCTTGAACCATAAGTTATTGAATGGAAAGGGGGTTTGAGTACTTACCGAAGATCTACTTGTCGAAGAATGTTTCCAAACACCTTCCTATCTCAGATCTATTGTAGACCTCACCACAAGATACGAGTAGAGAACAGATCTAATGATTCGGCTTTTAGAACCTACTCTAAGGTATGTTTATTTCGGTTTGAGAAGAAAATAGAAGAAGAAGAAAGGGTTACCAAAGTAGAAGAAGAGATCGACAGATGAGAGGCTAAGGTTTAGCTTTTGCAAACTAACAATGAGAAGAAGAATAAGTTTGGACAAAGAGGGAATCGGCCACAAAGTATTCGGTTTCGGCTTTTTGGGGAAATTAGCTACCAAAGATTTAGAAAGGAGTCTTTACCCTAATTGATGGAGAAGAGGTGAAGAAGGAAAGAAGAGTGTGCAGAGAGGAGAAAGAATACTTGGTTCGGTTTTTTGAAGAAAATGGAATGAAAGATTCGGCTTTTGGTGAAAATAGAAGAGAAAGGAGATGAAAGAAAAGAGGAAAGGGTTTGGTTATGGACAAATCTGCACAAGTGACTTGTGCTTACGGTTTCGGCTTCTAGAACAAGGGAGGAGAAGAGAAAGAATGTAAGGGCTTAACCCCTATACCTATTCGGCAATCAAGAAAAGAGGTCAAATAAATCCCGAAAGAACACTCAAGGCAATCGGCACACACACTCACAAGAAAAGCAGAAATTGCTACACTAAACTCTCTTAGCCGAAAATGCTAAACCAAAGTCCCTTGGCCGGCTAACTCTTGCTTCCATTTGAAATCCCTAAATTTTCTCCTCCTTATCCTCTTTGATTTAATCTCATGAGCATCTCAAACTCTTCCCAACAGAGTTTCTCTTGGAGTCCATCACATGCCTTGCACATGCATTAAAAATAAAACACCCCACTGCTTACCATAAGACTTGAACCTTGGCTCTTGCACAGCTCCCACATGCCACCCTTGTCCTCTAAGTGGAGTTACATTGCCATCTTACCAGTGGCTCATTTGTGTCTTAAATCACTCACTTTTTCTTAAAAGCCCACATACTCAAGACCCCTTCTCTTTAAGTCTAACATTTTAAAATTCTACCGGGTTTTAACTTAGGCTTGGGCCTTCTAAATACCCACTAACATACCCAAAGCATAAATTATCATAACCAGACAACAAAATTTTAAGTTCACACCAAAATCGCAAAAATCCTGAAAATCCCGAAAATTAGGGCGTTACATCGATCTATCCCCAAATTTCGTTCTTCTTGATCTATAATTAGCAAATTTAGGTTATTTAATACTCACATTTATCAAAATAGTCCTTAACTCTAACTTTGGCAAAATTTTGATTTTGCCCCTAAACTTTTACATATTTACACTTTTGCCCCAAAGCTCAGAAATTAAACTTTTTCCCTAATTCTTATGTTTTAGGACATGCTGATCATTTTCCCTTAATGGCAACATCAAATTCTCACTCTAACGTGTACTTCTGAACATTAGGTATTTTTATCGATTTTGTCGTTTTACTCGTTTTCACTTAAACCGAGTAGCACAAGTTGTTTAACATAATTTAAAACTTCATATCCTATCATAAAACATCAAAATAAACACATTTCACCTATGGGTATTTTTCCAAATATGAACCCTAGTTTAAATTATTGCTAGAATAAGCTAAATCGAGTTACCGAGACTCCAAAAATGTAAAGAACATTAAAGACGGGGCTTGGGTGCACTTACTGTGAGCTTGAGAAGTTGAAGACACCCTAGCTATGGAGACACATTAGTTTTGGCCCTTATGGAGAAGATGATAACAATTTTTCCATCTTTTTCCCTTTCAATTCCTTTTAATTACCAAATGAATAAAATGCCCTTCGTTAAAACTTTGGTTATTGCTATCTATATATGTCCATTTTTGTCCATGAAAACCTAATGGTCTAATTACCATTTAAGGACCTCTACTTCAATTATACTCTTCAATTTAATTCTTTCCTATCTAGACCTCATATTTTTCAACTCTTGCAATTAAGCCCTAATAGGCAATTTAAACATGCAATTCATGAAAATTTCTATCAGTATTCTAACACATGCATCTATTCACTCGGTAAATCATAAAAATTAATCAAAATAAATTTTTCTATCTCGGATTCATGGTTTCACAACCACTGTTCCATTTAGGCCCTATTTCGGGATGTTACAATGAATTTTATTTTCCGAGCCTAGGGACAAAATTGTCAATTATGAAAAGTATAAGGACAAAAATGGTAATTTTACCTATGATGTAAATTGAATTAAATTCAATATGAAATGGATTAAATTGATGTTAAATTCATTTATATAGATCCGATAAACTCAAATATGAAGTTAGATCGAGGAAAAAAAGTGCCGGATTAGTAGATTTCTATATACGAATAAGTATTTAGGTAAGTTCATCTAACTTAATTATATTATTATATGTTTGAATTGATTTGAATGATTTGTATATATGAATTATAGAATTGTCATGTATATGAAATAAATTGAATATCCGATAATACCCGATAAATGTTAAGTTCTGTTTGAACAAATGAAAATTGATGGATACAAGTTTCCTGTATTGGTTGTAGTCTTGCATATGTTCCAGACACACCATAGCTCAAAAAGAGTATTTCGAATTAGCCTTCTCGAGCTTCTCGTATATGAAAGTCATTAAATGAATTTTGTTTTGAATGCTTCTAAAATTTAGCTGAAAGTTTGTGACATGATGAGCTCATCCATGTTTAATTGATGTACGTGTGAAATGACTAACTTGCTTAATTAAGTGTATGTGTTTAGGCAAACTTGTCAATTCGTTGGAAAGCATGTTATTGCTATACTTATTTAAATGAATATGATTGGTAAGTTTGATTCGTGCTATATGAACTTACTAAGCATTAAATGCTTACTAGGTTTTATTTCCTCTGTATTATAGTGCTCGTAAGCTCACGTATAACACCCCTAACCTGTATCTGTTGCCGAAATAGGATTAAGGAGCATTACTGGACTTAACACTTAAATGATCACTCAAATCAAATTCAATTCACCTATTCATATATAAAATGTTCACATATATTCATATAGTCCCTAACACGAGCCTTCGAGGGCTAAAACAATCATTAAATGTAATCCAAGACTTAATTGTAAACTTATGAAAATTCTGAGAAAACTATGAAAATTTCAAAGTACAGGGAACACATGCCTGTATGGCCAGGCCGTGTGTCTCACACGGCTAAAAGACATGCCCATGTCACAGGTCATGTGGACATTCGAAAAGGGATCACATGGCCGTGTCCCAGACCATGTCCTACCTCGTGTAACTCACTAACTTCCATTCATTAAAAACTATAGGGGACACACGGCCATGTCACCTGACCGTGTGTCAACAAGGCTGAGACACACGCATTTGTCTCTACCTGTGTGGATAAAAATGGGCTATTTTTTAAGCCACATTTTTCACCCAAAATTTGGTGCCAACCTATACCTTTCAAAAGCATATATCCACAACCAAAACAAGCATTCAAATCAACCAATTCAAGCCTAAAACTTACAATTTCATTACCATTTACACATTACTCATAATCATCACAAATGACCGTTCAAACACATACCAATTTCATGTCCAATAATCACCTAAATGGTTAACTTCATATATGCATTATCTTACCTAATGCTTAATATGCTACTATATTCTCAAATTCAACCATTTGTTAATTTCAATACCAATCCACAACAATGTATACCAAAGCAACCATTCATCATAAAATGAGGCTTGTTACACATATATATTGTAACACACCTAAATTTTGTCATATTTACACTTTTTACCCTAGGCTCGTAAAATAAGTTTTATTCAATTTTTTTTTTTGCATTTTAGGCCTAGCTGAACCATTTTCATAACTATAGCAGTCCAAAATTTACATTTATTCACACACCTACACACATTTTACAATTTGTTACAAACTAGTCCTTTTAGGCATTTTCACCGAAAATCACTTAGTAAGAGTCGTTTCTCTAACCATAAACATGCATTTTCTACCCTTAAACAAAAAAATACACATATTTATCATGGGTCAAAATGCTAGACTTTAATCATATCTCAAATTAGTGGTAGAAATAGATAGATCTTGTTACGAGGATTTCAAAAACGTAAAAATCATTAAAAACGGGGCTAGAATGGTCTTACAATCGAACTTGGAAGCTTGAAAAAAACCCTAGCTATGTCTTCTTCATGCAAGCTTCGACCATTGGGTAGAAGATGAGCAAAAATTGGCTTTTAATTTGATTTTTAATTCATTTAATCACTAAATGACCAAATTTAGTCCTTTTGACTAAATTGAGTGCCTAAACGTCAAAATTTTTGTACAAAATTTTCACAGAAGAATTCCATACAATTGTAGACCATAAAAATATAATAAGAATAAATTTTTCCTCGTTGGATTTGTGGTCCTAAAACTATTGTTCTGACTAAGCCTAAAATCGAGCTTTTACATATTTATACATTCTAATAAATATACTAAATTAAGCCAAATCACATGGCTAATTACATACCAAAATAAATAGTGTTCCATTAGCCAAAAGACCTAAACATACCATACAACCACAAAGCCTATACATGTCATATAACCAAAATACACAAGTTCAAAAGTACCAAAACGATAGCTGGATAGTTTGATGAGATCTCCGATGACTTCCAATCTGAGTAACCTTCCGATTCACTATAAAACACGGAAAATTAAATAGAGTAAGCTATTAAACTTAGTAAGCTCATATGGCTACTAAGAATATCTTAGTATTCATTCACAAATTCAAGAAACATAAGTAAACATAAGTAAAATCTCAATCAAACCAATATTGGCACATTATCTCTACCACAGTACTCATGTTTGAATACATTCACTACAACTTACTTGTCGTACTTCTCACGAGTACCTGAACTGATCAATGTCCTCTCTTATATCCTTGTACCATCATCTTTGCCCGTTGAACCACTTGGAATAATATCGTATACTCGGGTATCTCGCACTCTAAGTGTCATATACGTGGCTAAACCACCTCTATCACATAACACATATAGATGCTCACTCTCGAGCCATCACTAGGTCTGCTCACACAAGCTGACGGTTAAGATGTAGCTACACGGTGCTGCTTACACTAGCTACCAAGTATCCACAACACATGCTGGAAAATCAGCCATCGATAGGACGTACAGGACCAGCACCTAAATCATATAATCATGGTAAACCCTAATGACATTTCATTTGTATCCTATCTATTCCTAAGGTTCAAACGGGATTTATTCTCTGTTGATGCCACATTGATAATTTTCGCAATTTCATTTATCACAATTACATAATTTAAGCATTTAAATGCATATAATATAAAGCTTATTAATCATACGAACTTACCTCGTATTTATACAAATGTAAACAACCTTTCAATCCACTACTTTGTTTTTCCCCCAATCTATTTCTGATATTTGCTTTTCTTCATCTATGTATAATTAAATTTAACTTATTGAAATATCATTCTCTATTCAATTTAGCCCAAAATACATATTTTTTACATTTTACACTTTACCCCTAAACTTTTGACCCCTTTACAATTTAGTCCTTATCTCATAAAAATGAAATTTCATGCAATTAAGTACCAACCCATTATGGCCGAATATTAATTAAACCCATAGCAGCCCATTTTTTCATTTATTCACACATTTAACAACACAATTTTTCACGTTTCTTAATTTAATCCCTAATTGACATTTTCACTAAAAATCACTTTACAAAAGTTGTTTAACAAACAACAAAGATTCATTTTCCATCATCAAACATCACAATACTCACATATTCATCAATGGTAAAACCTTAGACTTTTAACAGTTTCACAAATTAGCCCATGGGTTCGCTAAATTGAGTTACAACAACTCCAAAAACATAGAAATCATTAAAAACTGAGTCAAAATCACTTACATGCATTCAAAAATCCATGGCCGAATGAAGAACTCTAAATTTGGCTAATTCTTTCTTCAATTTTTAGTGGAAGAAGACAACATTAAAGATGATACTTATGTTTCCTTTATTTTATTATCTTTTAATTATAAATTTACTAATATAACCTTTTATATTAACCTTAAAATCACCTATTTAGTGTCCATAAATTCCACTCAATATAAAAATGGTCTAATTACAACATAAGGACCTCCACTTTAAAGTTCTACAACTATTAGACGCCTTTAGCTAATAGAACACAAATTTTACATTTTACGTGATTTAGTCCTTTTTAACAAATTAAGCATTCAAATGATAAAATTTCTTAACGAAATTTTCACACAATCATACTATCATGCTGTAGACCTCAAAATAATAATAAAATAATTATTTTCACATCAAATTGGTGGTCCTAAAACCATTGTTCTAATTTCACTGAAAACGGGCAGTTACAACTCTCCCCCACTTAGGGATTTTCATCCCCGAAAATCTTACCAAAAAATAGATTTGGGTATTGCTTTCTCATAGCTTCCTCGTATTCCCACGTAGCCTCTTCAATGTCGTGACGTTGCCAGAGAACTTTTACTAATGCTATGCTTTTATTTCTCAATTATTTGATCTCTCGAGCTAATATTCTGATCGACTCTTCGTTATACGACATGTCAGGCTGAATCTCAATCTCTGAAGGAAAAATTATATGCGAAGGATCTGATCTGTACCATTGTAGCATGGATATAAGAAACACATTATGAGTCCTTTTAAGTTCTAACGGTAAAGCTAGATGATATGCGACTGGCCTTATCCTCTCGATGATCTTGTACGGCCCGATGAAACGCAAACTCAACTTTCCTTTACGACTGAATCAGAATCTTCTTCCACGGTGATACTTTCAGAAACACTCTGTCGCTGATCTGGAATTCAATGTCTTTACATTTCAAATATGCATACGACTTATATTGGTCTGAAGTTGCTTTCAAACTATCACAAATTACTTGTTCTTTCTCTTCAGTCTCTTGGATTAAATCAACCCTGTGAATCTTTTTCTCACTAAGCTAGGTCCAGTACAATGGAGTTTGACATTTGCGACCATATAAAGCTTCGGACGGTGCCATCTTTATACTCGATTGATAACTATTACTATAAGCAAATTTAACCAACGGTAAGTATTTTTCCTAGCTGCCTTCAAACTCTAGAACACGGCATCTAAGCATATCTTCGAGAATCTAAATCACTCTCTCAGACTGACCATCGGTTGGAGGATGAAATGTGGTGCAAAAATGCAACCGCGTACCCAAAGCTTATTGTAATTTCTTCCAAAATCATGACATAAACCTCGTATCTCTATCCGAAATACTAGAAACTGGCACCCCGTTCAATCTGACAATCCCAGAGATGTACAATCCAGCTAATTTATCAAGAGAAAAGTCAGTACGTACGGGAATAAAGTGCACAGATTTCGTCAAATGATCAACAATAACCCAGATAACATCTTTCTTTTTTGGAGATAGGGGTAGTCCTGATACGAAATCCATCGTAACTCTATCCCATTTCAACTCAGGTATCATCACAGGCTGTAATAATCCCGAAGGTAGTTGATGTTCAGCTTTAACTTGTTGACAAATCAAACATCTAGACACAAAGTCAGAAATATCATGTTTCATACCTAACCACCAATTCGATTATTTCAAATCATTATACATTTTATTACTCCCCGGATGAATAGACAAACTACCACTATGTACCTTTTGCAAAATTTTCTATATAAGCTTTGGATCTCTCGATATGCAAATTCTACCTTGAAACAACAAACAATCATTGTTTCCAATTTGAAACTCTGAATCAGGAGTCAACTTACACTGTATTCTTTTTTCCTTCAACTCCCTTCACATTTTTGAGCTTCACAAATTTGCTGAAGAAATACAATTTAGCTTTTAACTCAGCTAAAATCAATCCATCATTAGACAAAGTCAATAGCGTATTCATCGCTCTCAAAGCAAACAAAGATTTTCTACTTAAAGCATCTACAACAACATTTTCTTTCCTCGGATGGTAATCAATGATTACCTCATAATCTTTTAACAGTTCGAGCCATCTTTGCTGTCTCAAATTCAGATCTTTCTATGACATCACATACTTTAAACTTTTGTGATCAGTAAATATGTGGCATTTTTCACCGAACAGATAATGTCGCCAAATTTTTAATGCGAATACTATAGCAGCCAATTTTAAGTCGTGCGTCAGATAATTCTTTTCATACGACTTTAATTGTCTAGAAGCATAAGCTATCACTTTGCCTTCTTACATTAAAACACATCCCAAACCATTTAATGATGCATCACTAAAAATTACAAACTCTTTACCCGACTCAGGCTAAATCAGAACTGGTGCTTTGGTTAATAGTGGTTTTAACTGATCGAACCTCTGTTGACATTTCTCAAACCATTCAAATTTTACATCTTTCTGTAACAATCGAGTCATTAGTGTAGCTATAATTGAAAACCCTTTAACAAATCTTCAGTAATAGCCAGCTAATCCCAAAAAACTTCTGACTTCATATATGTTTCTTGGTGGTTTCCAACCAATAATTGCTGAAATTTTGTTCAGATCAACTCGTACGCCTTCTACTGAAACAATATGTCCCAAAAAATCCAACTTATCGGAGCCAAAACTCACATTTACTGAATTTAGCAAACAATTTCTTATCTCTTAATTTTTGTAACACAATCCTTAAATGCTTAGCATGTTCAAACTCATCTCGGGAATATATCAGAATGTCATTAATGAATACAACAACAAATCTGTCTAAATACGGTCTGAAGATTCTATTCATCAATTCCATAAAAACTACAGGAGCATTAGTTAACCTAAATGGCATAACGGGAAATTCATAATGTCCATATCTGGTTCTGAATGCAATTTTCAGCACATCTGAATCTTTAACTCTCAATTATAATAACCAAATCGCAAATCAATTTTAGAAAATATTGTTGCTCCTCTCAGTTGATCAAATAAATCATCAATTCTCGGTAATGGATATTTATTCTTGATTGTAACCTTGTTGAGTTGTCGATAATCGATACACAATCTCATTGACCCATCTTTCTTTTTAACAAACAGAACTGGTGCACCCCAAGGCAAAAAAACTAAGTCGCGCAAAACATATCTGTTAACTCTTACAACTGAGCTTTTAACTCTTTCAACTCTGTAGGATCCATTTCGTACGGAGCTATCGATATTGATGAGGTTCCTAGCATTAATTCAATAGCAAACTCAACCTCTCTGACTGATAGCAACCTAGGTAATTCTTCTAGAAATACATCGGATATTCACAAACAACTAGTACTGATTCAATCTTCAATTTAGACACTTTTGTATCCATTAAGCAAGATATGCATCACAACCCTTTTTCACATATTGTTGAGCTAACATAGACGATACCACAATAGGCAATCTGTAACAGCCCGATTTTGGGCCTAGTCGGAACAATGGTTTTGGGGCTACAAATTTGACAAGGAAAAATTTAATATTCTTATATTTTTATGATCTAAATTTTTACGGAATGATTTTGTGAAAATTTCGTTTGAAAATTTTGACGTTTGGGCACTCAATTTAGTCAAAAGGACTAAATTGTAAAAAGTACAAAACTAGAGTTCTAGAAGCTAGAGGTGTCTAATTGCTATGAAAATTTAAATTAGAGGTCCTTAAAAGGTAATTAGACCATTATACTTTAGTTTGGGTAAAAATACCTAAGGAAGGATAAAATACCATAGTTTTTAATGAATGGCATTTTCATCATTTGGTTAATAAAAGAAATAAAAGGGAAAATAAGGCCAAAATTGTGTCCATCTTCTTCATGCTTGGCCGAATTTCTCAAGAAGCCATAGCTAGGGTTTCTTTCATCTTCAAGCTTGATAGTAAGTGCATCATAGCCCTGTTTTTAATTTTTTTTAGATTTTTGAGATCCTCGTAGCTCAGTTTAGCTATTTCTACCATTATTTTGAGCTAGGGTTTCTGTTTAAATATTTATCCATGGATGACATGTATGTGTTTTGATTTTTTATGGAAGAATATGAAATAAACAACTTTTACTAAGTGATTTTTGATGAAATTGCATAAAAAGAAAAGGTTGTGGACTAAATTACAAATTCGTCATATTTTGCTCCAAGGTAAGTTTGTATGTAAATAATGCATCATTTTTACTTATGTAATCATATTTTATCATGTTTTATGAAATGTGGCTTAATATTGAATGAAATTGACAAGTATCGGAAAGTGAGAAATTTCCTGGTTGAACATTAGGAATAGAACATGATATAAGTGACATGTCACTAGTGACTCAAGTGTGGTGCTATGTAAAGGCCACTTTGAGAAGAGATAGCTTGATCACAAGTGTGGTACTATGTAAAGGCCACTTTGTGAAGAAAGATAGCTTTGGTCACAAGTGTGGTACTATGTGAAGGCCACTTTGTGAAGAAGGTAGCTTTGGCTACAAGGGTGGTACTATGTGCAAGCCACCGAGTATCCTTCATTATTCTGATGTGTTCAATGGGAAATGACTAAGTGTAAACGAATATGACTATGTGATGAATAAGTGCAAGTATGTGTGTATAAACTTATGAGCAATGTGCTCGATATGTGATCGAACTTTGGTAAGGTTATTATGGAGTAAGTGTTACTATGAAAGTTAATACAAGGAAAATATGAAAGTGTAAAATTAGCAATAAAACAGTTTTGGACAGCAAAAGTTGTGTGACTTTGAAAAATCACCAAAAATTGTAGAAATCAAATTGTAGATTGAATAAGATATGAAATTAAAGCTTATTGAGTCTATTTTCATATAAAAGAAACAATGTAAGAAAAAGAATTTCATATTATGATATATTTGAATTTTTGTGAGAAAGAGTCAGAATGATTTTGGAATACACTGTACTAACTTGGGAAAATCATTAAAAATTGTAAAAAAACAATTATGGGTTATAGTTTATATTCTTAAAATCCTTAATGAGTCTATTTTCAAAAAAAAAAAAAGAACATCATCCAAATCCCGTATGAGGAGATAATTAATTTTTAGTGAAGACAGATTAGAACTATTGGAAAGCAAAACTGGGGTGACTTTAATGAATAAACTATATTTATTGAGTAAACTAAAAATTCTTAAAATTTTATGGTAAGAAGATATGTGAGTCTAGTTTTATTTAAAATTTTTGGATCTTTATTTGGAGTTCCGTAACTTAAGATATATATAATTTAGTGACTATAACTCGAGTAGACAGCTAGATATGAACTTGTGTGAATAATGGAACTATGTGCTATTATGATTGTATTATCTTGAGAACATATGGTGAAGATCAATAAAAGCATGTTACTAAATTTTTTATTATTTACATATTAACTTACTAAGCTATATGCTTACCCCTTTTCTTTCTCTTGTCCTATAGTGTCACCAAGCTAGTTCGAGGTTTGGAGATCGTCGGAGATCCATCCACACTATCAACACTCTTTTGGTATTTTGAAATCAATATTTTGAATTATGGCATGTGTAGAAGGCTTGGTTATTTTGTTATGTTTCATAATCAATTTGGCCTAAAATGTTGGCTTATGTTATTTGATAATTCATTTTGTATAAGGCTATTGATGTTGGCTAATATTGATCAAATTATATGTTCATGATGATGCATTTCGTGGGTGCAAGCTTGCATAACTAGATCGAAAAGTTTTAATTTGCATAACTAGATCGAAAAGTTTCGTGGCTAATAAAACATTTAATTTTATTAATCCTTATTCAAGCATCTCAATGAATCATTTTCACTTATAGTCAAATAATACATGCATATTCTTCTCATTGCAAACACATACGCACATTCGGTCATTTCACGTACATATCATAAGTCACAACAAGCTGATTTTCTGAGCAGCATTCAATAATTTACTCATAACTGGAGCTACAAAACTCCAAATGAAGTGCCGTTAATTTTGCATGAAAATAGACTCATTTATCTTCCATCCATAAAATTTTCATAATTTTTGGTTTGGCCAATCAATACCAGAATTTTCTTAAAGTTTCTCTATTTCGCTGTTTGATTAAACTGACCACTCTATACTACGAACCGAATTTCTCCTTGTACAGAGCTCAAAATGTGTTGTGGCCTATTCCATTCGAAACTGGACTCATTAAGGAGTCTAAGCATATAAATTTTTCCCCATAACAATTTTTATACAATTTTTGGTGATTTTCTAAAAACAGAGCAGGGGACTTCGAAGTCAATCTGACACTGTCTCACTCTACTCTAAAAATCTATTTATCATAAATTCCTTTGCTTGCAAGGTTTCTTTTATAAGAAACTAGACTCATTAAGCTTTAATTACACAATTTATTCAGCCTCTAATTCAACTCTCCCAAATTATGGTGATTTTTCCAAAACACGTTACTGCTGCTGTACCAAGCAGAATTTACACCAAATTCACTCTTTAGTGTTCTTATTCACGTATTTAAAACATAACATCATATACGGTATCATTTAGAGAAGTCATTGACCTCAACATATTTATACATACATAATTCACATTCATTTTAAATCAAAGAGTTCATGCCCATGGCCGAATAGGTCATTTTTCTTTAACCAAGAAGCTCCCACAAGCACAATTTGATCAATTAGTCTAACTACTATTTCTAATGCATACACACTAAGGCCATTCGGCCATATGTCCAAGCATGGACTTTATTCAAATCCATCTCCTAAACTTTAACTAACATTTTATAGCATTCCATTTTATACATGACACATACTTCCATCAATTCAAAGTTCAATCACAAAAAAAAAAAAGAAGTATGTTTGATTTACTTCACATGCTAGGACTAAATGCATATGGTCTTAGACTTCACTTATCAATCAAAATCAAACATCCCTTTCCTTATTAAAGACACATTCGGTAATTCCATCTAAAATCTCAAAAGATATGTTCGATAATTAGCCATTCACCAAAACAAATTCATTCGTTCATCAAAACTCAATTTCAACATCAAAGCATAGTTTTTTTTCCCTTATCACAGTACAATTTAACCGAAACTAACTTGCTTCACAAATTTCAGTTTATAAGTAGGCTTGGGTCAAACAATTTAAGAAGCTCATCACATCCAATTTAGCCTCTATTTAAATTAACTCATTTCCATAAGGCTAAATATCATGCTAACATCCAATTTGCTAATCAAAAATCATGTAATTCAAGGAGCCGAATGCCCCTCTTGCCATTTAAGCTACACCAAACTTACTAATTGGAGCTCACAACTTCAATTCACATGAATTTTTAACATCTTAGAGTCCCTCAAGGCTCCATTCACAATCGGCACTACACATACACACACAACCATGATAGCCAATTTTCTTTAGGGCCATCAAACAACTAAGAGCATTTTAAACTAGCTCAATTACACAACCTTATAAATTTCCTATATACATTCGGTAATGAGCTCATATTACCAAGAGAATCGATTCTCCCATGCTCATTAAAACACAAGAAAACAATTTATTTCCTCCATTTTTCTTTTAGCAAAACCGAAAGCTTCATGGACATAAATCACATGAATATAGTACACGGGTCTTGTTGGAAACTTCAAGACCAACTAAAATCCACAACATTCAAAGAAAAATTCCATGAATCTTACCTCAATTTTCAGCTTCCCCTAGCCGAATGCCCCAAGCTCATGAATTTTTATTTTCTTCCTCAACTCACGGCAAAGAGAAGAAGAAAGGGACTAGCTTTGGTTTTTCCTCCCATTTCATAATAATAATAATAATATAATCACATTATAACTTAAAATAAATATTAAGTTTATTTATTAAGCTAAAATACAACACACAAAATGCCAAATTAGCCATCATTGCCGTCCACTAGAGTAAAATTGGGCAAATTGACATGCAACCCCTTCTTTTCTCATGCATGCATTAATAGGTCATCACACATTTGTTTAGCACATTTTCAAAGTTCACTACTAAGTCCCTTTTAGTGAAATTAAATTTTATAACTCTAAATCAACACATCAAATATGTCACACACGAATTAACACATATCATAGGCATCAAAATGAATATTAAATATATTTTTATGCCTCGGTTTTGTGGTCCCAAAACCACATTCCGACTAGGGTCGTTTTAAGGCTGTCACAACTTTCTCTGGATCATCATCGACAGTAGCTCTAAACTCTTCAGTCCCATACTTTTGGATTTTATCAATAGGAGGCTTGTTCATTCTTAAAGGTTCCAAAACTTGAGGAACTACGGCAACCGGTTGGGGAATGGGTGGGGGTGGAGGTTGCTGAGCAACCAGATTTGTAACACCCGATTTAGGGGCAAGTAAGAATAGTGGCTTCAGGACCATTAATCCGAAGTAGAAAATTTTATTTTGATAAAGTTTTAAGGTTTACAGTATGATTTAATGCATGTGTGAAAGTTTTGTCAAGAAATTTTATCGATAAAAGGTCCAATTTGATTAGTAGGAGTAAATTGAAAAAGTGCAAAATATGTGTTCTAGAAGTTTTGGGTGCTTAATTGAAATGAATTTGTAAATTAGATGTCCTTATTTAGTAATTAGACGATTATATATTATGATGGACAAAAATGGGCATGGAAGGGTAAAATTTCAAAGAAAGGCTAAAAGCGCATTTTGGTCATTCGGTTAATAAAAGAATAAAAAGGGAAAATAAAGTCTAAATTTGTCCATCTTTCTTCTACCTTGGCCAAAAATTTCAAGCTCACCATAGCTAGGGTTTCTTCAACTTTCAAGCTTGATAGTAAGTGCATCCTAGCCCCGTTTTTAATGCTGTTTACGTTTTTGAAGTCATTATCACCTGATTTACCTATTTCTACCATTATTTTGAAGTAGGGTTCATGTTTAAAATCTTACCCATATTAGACATGCATGTATTTTGATGTCTAAGGGTAGAATATGAATGTTAATTGTGTGATAAACGACTTTTGCTAGGTAATTTTTGGTGAAAATGTCAAAAGGACCTATTTGCAAAAGTTTAAAATATGCATTGAAATATGTGAATAAATGAAAATTATGGGCTGGTATGTATAGGTATAAGGTTTGGCTAGGCTTGGGTTTTGAGAAAAATGAGTACATTTCATTTTACGAGGCTAGGGAAAAAAGTGTAAATAAGTGAAAAGTTAGGGGCAAAAATGTAATTTTTCCAAAACGTGATTTTTAGATCAAATTGAATAATGTGATAATTAAATGAGTGAAATTTTTTTATTATAAATCAAGAAAAATGAAGTATGGACCTAGATCGGGGGAAGAACAAGGTATTTGACGATTAGGTCAAATTCTACTACAATTGTACCGAGGTAAGTTGTACGTAAATAATGCATCGATAATTTATATTTAAATACTTTAATGTTGTATGAATTGTGTAATTGACCCATTGTGTAACACCCCAAACCCAGCCTCGACGTTATGGCCAAGTCTGGTGTGTCACATCAACGATGGATTGAAACACATTCTTTAGTTATTACGATTAGGGTGAGTTTGTAAAACCGTTATTAAGGTTTGGAAAGAAATCCAGGTTTTAATTTCTGAAAGTCCTATCCACTACCTGTTTAAAGTTTATTTTATCTCAAGGTCTTGTTTGACTTTACGTTATCCATTTGATACGTGTGTTATATTTTGAAAACACTGATTAATTTTAAATAAAACCCGCGCAGCCTTAGTCTATCCGTTTTAAGCAAGTTATAAGTAAAGAAATACAAACCAAAATAAAATACTTAGAAGCGGCCTTATTACAAATTAAAAACCAAAAAGAAAATAATTTAAATTAAATACTGAGAAAATAACTTAAGAAAAATTAACCAAATGCAGTCCACGTGGCCACTTTGAATCCCTCCAGCTCCAAGTCCACTAGCTTTAGGGCTCACCTGCATAGATGAAAGGGAAGGGGGTGAGTTTGTAAACTCAGTGTGTAAAGTAAACCCAACTAAAGCCCAAATCAGTTCAAGCTTTACTGGGCCTCAGCCCTATCCAGATTCAGTATTAACTGGGCCTTAGCCCTATTCAGGTTCAGTATTAACTGGGCCTTAGCCCTATTCAGAAATCAGTGTAGCCTTTAGGCCCATTATAGTAACAGAATAGAAATTATGGATGTATGCAAAGTCCAGCCCAAATCCACCCCTACACAACACCCGTACCAGCCCTATACACCATGTGGGGAATAACTCGACCCACCCATCCCTACACACCACAGTCGCAGCATAGCTACTTAATCAGATAACGTGGCTAAGCCACTAACAGTAAAACGAGGCAAAGCCCCTAATAGTAAACGTGGTAGTGCCACTTAGCACTTCCTCCATCAAAAACCCAATCCCATGCAACAGTATAATATGTCATGGCATACAGAAAATAGATTTAACTTAGCATGCATTTCAGTCAAATTTAGCCCTATGGTATAATGGTCTTTTTGCACCTAGGGGTAAAATAGTAATTTTTTGCCCTTAAGGGATATTTTAGTAAGTTTACCAGTTTTTAGGGTTTCATGCACATTTCAGTTGTTAACAGTCCAAAAATTATCTAGGCATTTTATTTAGCCCATTTAGTCCAACTAGAGTTATCGAGCCCTAAAACCCTTAATGGGCCCTAAGGTGTCCACTAACTATTACGACCCACTAAGCCCAAATTTCCATATTCGTTTTAGCAGTCTTAACATTCACATTACTAAGATCCACTTACTACTCGTTTTCGCCCATATGAGCCCGTAAGCCCATTGGGCCCAAATATAGCCCCTCGAGGCCTAAATTCACCAATGTAAACAAAATCGCGCACACATCATCCTTACCGTTTGCAATTACAGTTTTTACCGTTTCAACTGACCCACGAGCGCCCGCACGCTCGCAAGCCCACGAAATGCCAGAATTTCAGCATTTTGGCTTTTCAGCTTTTGCTGATTTAGGCTACAAGTGGGTGTCGTTTACACACCTGATTCGCGATCTACTACGGCGAGATCTCCCACGTAATTAATCCTACAATCATCCACTACGATGTTAGACCATGAGCCAACAATAACTAATGTAACAACCATCACCATATTCGACCAACACCCTTTAAGGCCCTTGAATACTTACCTCGCCGAAATCAATGACTAGGTCTAGATCTAGCTCGCCTCCACGACTCTAGCCTTTATTGCTTATTGCTAGATCACCCCTTTCACAAACTAATACACATAAAACTGAATAAAAAGACTAGCATTAACCTTAACCAAAATCGACAGCCTCCCTAAGGAGTTTAAGGGTTTCGGCTTTTCTTGAATCACAACAAAGAATGAGAGGAGTTTCAAACACTTATCGAAGATCTGCTTGACAAAGAATGCTTCCAATCCTTTTCTAACCCAGATCTGACGTAGATCTAACCCCAAGATACGAGTAGAGAACAGATCCAAGTGATTTCGGCTCATGGATCTATCTTAGAGTATATTTGTTTCGGTTTGAGAAGTAAATGGGAGAAGAAAGTGAAGAAAAGTTTACGAAATAACAGAGATGATCGGTAGAGAGATGAGAGGTTTAAGATTCGGCTCTTGAAAGATTTGAAATGGAAAGAAGAAATGGTTTTTATCAAAGAGGTAATCGACAATGGTGCATTCGGTTTTGGCTCTTTATGGTAATCGATAAGAAAGTTTGAGATGAGAGATTACTTCAATTGGATTCAGCTTTAGAAGCAAATAGAAGAGAAAAAGAGAAGAAAGAAAAGAGGAGAGAAAGAGGATGGCAGATTCGGCTTGGAGAAAAAAAAGAAATAATGGTTTGGTTCTTTGCACAAGTTGGCACAAAAGAAAATAATAGTTGCGTTTTCGGCTTTTTGGGACTAAGAGAGGAGGACAGAAAAAGAGCAGAGAACCCTAAGTGATACTACACTAGTTCGGCAAGAAAGAAGACAGGTCAGAGCAAATCTCGAAAGGCAGCACTCAAGGCAGTCGGCACACTAAAGCTTCATTTGCCGAAATGCTCTCCAAGACCCCTACTGTAACACCCCTTGCCCGAAACCATTACTGGAATCGAGTAATGAGCGTTACCGAACTTACCGGAGTATAGACTCATGTTTGTAACCAAATTATTACAATTTTACCCTTATCGGGGGTTTACCATCGCAATACTAACATCTCAGATGATTAGGATTCGAATCCTATAGTGTCAGAAACCCGAAAAATTTTTCACCCTTGAAACAACGTCACACACCCATGTGACACATAGCACGGCCGTGTGATAAGGCCATGTGGCCTTCACACGCCCATGTCTAAAGACCATGGTCGAAACTGTCAAATTGGCCATGGTCACCCCACACGGTCGTTTGGGGGCCGTGTACCCCACACGGTTGAGACACACGGCCGTCTCTCCTGCCTGTGTGGTACATTAAAATTTAAAATCAATGTGCTGGGGAGGCACGATCTGAGTACACACCCGTGGGGACAAACCGTATGCTGCCCATGGTCTAGGCACACGGGTATGCAGGCCGTGTTAGGCTATTTACCAAGCCTTGACCTCCCTGAAACACACTTTCACATACATACCATATAATTTAACCAATTCTAATGTCACATTCTCAAAATGACTACAGTATAAACACCATTTACAAAATAAGCTTCATATATAACCTTATACTATTAGACTTACAAAACAAATCTTGTACAAAGACTAGCCACCTATACATGCCAAACTGAAAATATCAAATGCATGCATACATACACCAAGGTAGCTTGATAGTGTGAGACGAGCTTCCTTTAATCACCAATCTCGATTTGCTCAATGCTCGATAATCTAAAAAGAAGGGGAAAAGAAGGGTAGTAAGCTACAAGTAGCTTAGTAAGTCATAGGTAAACTAATACCAAAGGCACATTAATTGACTAAGGCAATTAATTTCCACATAACATAACTAAAACATTCATACACTTACTCATGCACATCTTACCAAAATGTCCAAATATAGACATTCACACACATATCATGTTCAATTCATTTTCAATTGCTTAACCTACACAAATGCTTCACATAGCCAAGTTAATTCCCATTGAACATTCAGAACAGAAACGGATATACAGAGGTTAGCACCAAAGTGCCTCACAAATATGTGGCCGAAGCCTGCACAGACATATGACATAAACCGTCAGAATATGTAGCCGAAGCCACCAGAATATGTAGCTGAAGCTACCTCAGATCACAGAAATACAAACGTAATCCATGGGCCTACTCACATAAGCTGACAGGTGACTGCAACACATGCAAGTGCACCCATCACCCGGGATACAGAATCAGAAGCCCTCAAGTGACATGTCACACATATCCGGAATCATTCTTACTGTTCAAACAGGATTTACCAAAATATTCACAATCATACCATTGCATAATTCGAAATTCATATCCACATATTTTCACATAGAAATCATCAAATGAATAACAATGAGGTAAATGTGCTATAATTTACTCATGACTTACCTCGATAACAAAATGACTAAATCTCGAGTTAATCTACTACTTTTCTTTTCCGCGATCTCGATCGCTTTCTCTTCTTTCTTGATTTAAATAAATACATTTAACACATTTTATCAATTTCTTACTCAAATTCGCTCACAATTCAGACTTTTGGCAAAAATGACCATTTTGCCCTTATTCTCGTAAACTCAATTTCATTCTATTTTCTTAACCATTTAGACTTAGCTAAATCTTTTTCATAAAAACAATCCAAAAATCACACATATTCACACACTTATGAACAAATTTTCACTTTTCTCATTTTAGTCCATTAGGGACGTTTTTATCGGAAACTATTCGGGAAAACCTATAATTAACACTTCAAGGACTCATTTTCTACCATTACACAACAATGCACAACTATATCACAAATGGGTATCTTTTTAAACCCTAATCCCTTCTCAAATAAATGATAAAATCATGAAATTTAAGCTTAGAGGAACTCAAAAATACGAATGCTTAAAAAAGCTCAAACCCCTTAGCTATGGATAATGGGAATTTCGGCAGCCATAGATGAAGAAGATGAGCACTTTCATCATTCTTTCATCTTTTTATTAATCTTTTAATGATTTGGACAAAAATGCCCTTAGCCATGTTACTAAGAAATTTTTTTAGAACTACCCTTTTTGTCCATGCCACTAACTCATGGTTTAATAACATCATAACCACTCCTAAATTCATACCAGACTTCAATTAAGTCCTTATTTCAACAATTACACACATTTTTATCACATCTTTCAATTTAGTCCCTAAATTTCAATTAGCCATCAAATCACTGAATTTTCTAAACGATTTTCACACAGAGCATATTTAATAAATCGGAAAACATAAATTTTTTAGAATTTAACTATTTTAATTTAGATTTTGAGGTTACGAAACCACTATTCCGATTAGACACTATTTTGGGGTGTCACAATTCTCCCCCCTTAGGGATATTCATCCCGAAAATCTTACCAGTAAACAGATGGGGACATTGATTCCTCATAGTCTCTTCCGTTTCCCATGTTGCCTCTTCCATTCCATGACGTTGCCACAATACCTTTACTAGAGAAAGTCTTTTATTTCTTAACTATTTCACTTCTCGTGCCAAAATCTTAATCAGTTCTTCATCATATGACATGTCTGATCAAATTTCAATTTCAGTAGGTGAAATCACATGCGATGGATCTGACCAATATCTACGAAGCATAGAGACATGAAACACATTATGAATCCTTTCTAACTCCAGAGGTAAAGATAACCGGTAAGCTACTGGACCGATTCTTTCGATTACTTCATACTGACCAATATAGCGCGGACTTAATTTACCTTTTTGGCCAACTCTCAAAATTTTCTTCCATGGAGACACTTTCAAAAATACTTTATCTCCCACTTGAAACTCAATTTCTTTTCTTTTCAAATCCGCATACGACTTTTGTCGATCAGATGCAACTTTTAGACAGTCTCGAATTATCTTTACTTTATCTTCAGTCTCTTTCACCAAATCATTCCCATAAATATATTTCTCACGAAGTTCAGTCCAATAAATGGAGTCCGACACTTCCGTCCATACAGAGCTTCATATTGTGCCATTCTAAGGCTTGACTGATAACTGTTGTTATACGCGAATTCTATCAAAGGCAAATATTTATCCCAACTACCTTCAAACTCTAAAACACAATAGCTCAACATATCTTCAAGCACTTGAATCACTCTTTCTGATTGCCCGTCTGATTGAGGATGAAAGGTAGTACTAAAATTTAATTTAGTACCCAACGCCTCTTGTAACTTCTTCCAGAACCTCAAAGTAAAATGCGGATCTCTGTCGGAAATAATGGATACAGGCACACCATGTAATCTAACTATCTCAGAAACCTATAACTCTACTAATTTTTCCAAAGAAAAGTTCATCCTCACCGGTATGAAATGAGCTGACTTGGTTAATCGGTCAACAATTACCCAAATAGAATCTTTCTTTCTCGGCGTCAAAGGCAATCCGGAGACAAAATCCATGGAAATTCTTTCCTATTTCCATTCGGGAATCATAATTGGTTGGAGTAATCCCGAAGGTAACTGATGTTCTGCTTTTACCCTCTGACATACTAAACACTTTGTTACATATTCAGAAATATATCGTTTCATGCCCGGCCACCAATACACTTTCTTTAGATCTTGATACATTTTCACACTACCAAGATGTACTGACCAACGACTATCATGAGCTTCATGCAAAATCTTCCGAATCAGTTCAGTATTTCTTGGCACACAAACTCTGTCACGAAACAGCAGACAATCACTCGAATCTATCCAGAAATCAGAACTATCATCTATTTCACACTGAGCTCGCTTTGCTAATAAATCACTATCTAATTTCTGAGCTTCACAAATTTCTTGCAAAAATAACGACTTAGCCACTAACTCGGCTATCAACTAATCATCATCAGACAACGACAAATCCGTATTCAAAGCTCTCAAAGCAAACAAAGATTTAAAGACAAAATATCAAATTCATGCATACATACACTAAGGTAGCTTGATAGTGTGAAATGAGCTTCCTTTAATCACCAATCTCGATTTGCTCAATGCTCGATAATCTAAAACGAAGGGGAAAAGAAGGGGAGTGAGCTACAAATAGCTTAGTAAGTCATAGGTAAACTAATAGCAAAGGCACATTAATTGACTAAGGCATTTAATTTCCATATAACATAACTGAAACATTCATACACTTACTCACGTACATTCTTACCAAAATGTCCAAATATAGACATTCACACACATATCATGTTCAATTCATTTTCAATTGCTTAACCTGTACAAATGCTTCACATAGCCAAGTTAATTCCTGTTGAACATTCAGAACAGAAACGGATATACGGAGGTTAGCACCGAAGTGCCTCACAGATATGTGGCCGAAGCCCGCACAGACATATGGCATAAGCCGTCAGAATATGTAGCCAAAGCCACCAGAATATGTAGTCAAAACTACCTCAGATCACAGAAATACAAACGTAATCCACGGGCCTGCTTACATAAGCTGACAGGTGACTGCAACACATGCAAGTGCACCCAGCACCTGGGATATGGAATCAGACAGAATCAGAAGCCCTCAAGTGACATGTCACACATATCCGAAATCATTCTTACTGTTCAAACGGGATTTACCAAAATATTCACAATCATACCATTGCATAATTCGAAATTCATATCCACATATTTTCACATAGAAATCATCAAATGAATAAAAATGAGGTAAATGTGCTATAATTTACTCATGACTTACCTCGATAATAAAATGACTAAATCTCGAGTTAATCTACTATCTTTTCTTTTTCACGATCTCAATCACTTTCTCTTCTTTCTTGATCTAAATAAACTCATTTAACACATTTTATCAATTTCTTACTCAAATTCGCTCACAATTCGGACTTTTGGCAAAAATGACCATTTTACCCTTATTCTCGTAAACTCAATTTCATTCTATTTTCTTAACCATTTAGACTTAACTAAATCTTTTTCATAAAAACAATCCAAAAATCACACATATTCACACACTTATGAACAAATTTTCACTTTTCTCATTTTAGTCCCTTAGGGACGTTTTTATCGGAAACTATTCGGAAAAACCCGTAATTAACACTTTAATGACTCATTTTCTACCATTGCACAACAATCAACAACTATATCACAAATGGGTATATTTTTAAACCCTAATCCCTTCTCAAATAAATGATAAAATAATGAAATTTAAGCTTAGAGGAACTCAAAAATACGAAAATAATCGAAAACGGGGCAAGATTGCACTTACAATTTGCTTGAAAAAGCTCAAACCCCTTAGCTATGGAGAATGGGAATTTCGGCAGCCATAGATGAAGAAGATGAGCACTTTCATCATTCTTTCATCTTTTTATTAATCTTTTAATGATTTGGACAAAAATGCCCTTAGCCATGTTACTATGAAATTTTTCTAGAACTACCCTTTTTGTCCATGGCACTAACTCATGGTTTAAAAACATCAGAACCACTCCTAAATTCATATCACACTTCAATTAAGCCCTTATTTCAACAATTACACACATTTTTATCAAATCTTGCAATTTAGTCCCTAAATTTCAATTAGCCACCAAATCACTGAATTTTCTAAATGATTTTCACACAGAGCATATTTAATAAATCAGAAAACATAAAATTTTCAGAATTTAACTATTTTAATTCAGATTTTGTGGTTACGAAACCACTGTTCCGATTAGGCCTTATTTTGGGCTGTCACACCTGCAATCCACTACCACTAGCTCCCATTCAAAAATTCCTAGATTTTCTCCTCCTTATCCTCTCTGACTCAATCCCATGAGCACCTCAAACTCTTCTCAGCAGAGTTTCACTTGGAGTCCATCACATGTCTTGCACATGCATAAAAATAAATAGAACAGTACCTTGCTTACCATGGGACTTCAGCCCAAGCCCTTGCACAGCTTCCACATGCCACTCCCTTGTCCCTAAGTGGCATTACATTGCCATCTTACCACTGGCTCATTTGTGTCTTAAATTACCCACTTTTTCTTAAAAGCCCACATACTCAAGATCCTTTCTCTTTAAGTCCAAAATTTAAAAATTCTACTGAGTTTTAACTTAGGCTTGGGCCTCCTAAGGGCCCACTAACATACTCAAAGTATAAATTAACATAACCAGTCAACAAAATTTTAAGTTCACACCAGAATCGCAAAAATCTCGAAAATCCCAAAAATTAAGGCGTTACAACTCTACCCCCTTAAAGAAATTTCAGCCTCGAAATTTACCTGATCCAAAAAGATGAAGGTATTGTTGATGCATCGCCTCTTCTGGCTCCCAAGTAGCCTCTTCTCTGCCATGGTTGCGCCAAAGCACCTTCACCAAAGGAACTAACTTCCTCCTTAACACTTTGACCTCTCGATCCAGTATTTGTACAGGTTCTTCTTTAAAGGTCAAATCGGTCTTTACCTCAATCTCTTCTACTGGTATGACATGAGAAGGATCTGATCGATATCGTCTTAGCATGGAGACATGAAAAAGTCATGAATTCGATCTAACTCCAGTGGTAATTCCAGCTGGTAAGCCACTGGCCCTACTCGTTTAAGAACTCGATAAGGCCCGATGAACCGCGGACTCAACTTGCCCTTACTACCAAACCTTAATATCTTCTTCCAAGGCGAGACATTCAGGAAGACCTTATCCACTACTGAGTACTCAATTTCCTTCCGCTTTAAGTCAGTATAAGATTTCTACCTATCAGATGTTTCCTTTAACTGATCCTTGATCAACTTAACCTTGTCTTCAGTATCTGCCACCAGCTCAGGCCCAAGAACCTGACGTTCTCCCAACTCCGTCCAACAAGTAGGCGTACGACACCTTTGCCCATATAGCGCCTCATATAGAGCCATTTGAATACTTGTCTGATAGCTGTTGTTATAAGCAAACTCCGCCAATGGCAAATAATCCTCCCAACTACCTCGAAAGTCAATAACACAACCCCTCAACATGTCCTCTAGAACCTGAATAACCCTTTCTGACTGTCCATCCGTCTGGGGGTGAAAAGCAGTGTTGAAATCCAATCGCGTACCCAACGCCTCATGCAACTTCTGCCAGAATCAAGCTGTAAACCTAGGATCTCGATCAGAGATAATCGAAACAGGTACCCCATGAAGTCGTACTATCTCCGCAATATACAACTTAGCTAATTTCTAGAGTGAATAGTCGGTTCGGATAGGTATGAAATGAGCAAACTTGGTTAACCTATCCACAATTACCCAAACTGAGTCCTTCTTGGAGGGTGTCAAAGGTAGCCCACTTAAAAAATCCATGGTTACCCTCTCCCATTGTAACACCCCCACACCCGAGACCGTCGCCGGAGTCAAGCTTGAGGTGTTACCGAACATAATTTATCATTTAAACAACTTTACATCATTTATTTTGATTTTCGGAATAAGCAGTTTTTCTGCGTCATGGTCGCTAAAAAAATCATATCTTGAGTTACAAAACTCGAAATCAAGATCCGTAAATTTTTCCTGAATCTAGACTCACATATCTATCTACTAATTTTTTTCTAAAATTTTTGGTTTGGCCAATTAGTACAGTTTATTAGTTAAAGTTACCCCTATTTCAGGACTTGACTGCACTGACCTCTACTTACTACGAACCACTTTTCTCCATGTAAAAATTTCATATAACTATACCGTTTATTTATCTTAAAATTAGATTCAATAAGGATTCTGTGCATATAAATTACACCTCCTAATTATTTTTTTACAATTTATAGTGAATTTTCAAATTTGGAACAGGGGATCCAGAAATCGCTCTGGCCCTGTTTCACTAAAACTCAAATATCTTATAACATATAACTCCTTTACCTATTTTGCTTTTTCCATTTGAAAGTAGACACAATAAGCTTCAATTTCATAATTAATTATTCACCTAATTCGTTTTCTACTATTTTTGGTGATTTTTCAAACTCACGTCGTTGTTGCTGTAGTGTTCTATTTTATGGCAAGTTTCATCTTTTTATGAATTCTCATGAACTATATAACATATTAAACTCACAAGGCATCCAACATTATCTAGGCTAGCCATACCAATGACTAATCATTATCAAGCATTTCCTCAACCAAACCACAACCATATCACAAGATTATTTACACAAAACAAGTATATTGCTATACATGCCATACATCAAAACATACAAACCAATATACCAATTCTTCATCAGATAGTGTGAGCGTTTCTTCGACCTTCCCGATATCCAAGTTGGCTCACTAAAAACTACAATGAATGTAAAGGAGAGAGTAAGCATAAATGCTTAGTAAGTTCACATGCAAATAACAAGTAACATAACAAAGCAATTATATCAACAACAATAGCATGATATCACCAAGATACAAACCACATTTCTAGCTATCGTGTATCATCTTACCTTACCACCTTATTTTTGTTTTATCAAGTTTCAACCCGAGGGTTAGTACATACCTGTCCAAATTGTCCATTTCACAACACTTACCAAAATATCATTTTCATCTTGAGTATTCTTCCATTCCGCTAGAATTTTACCCGTTGAACACATCGGAATATAACTCGGATACACGGATCATTTGCACATAAGTGTCACATATGTAATCAAGCGACCATGTAACCCACCCATAAGTGAACTCGGACTCAACTCAATGAGCTCGGGCGTTCGCATCCATAAGTGAACTCGGACTCAACTCAACGAGCTCGGATGCCTAGTTACATCTCACGAACTCGGACTCAACTCAACGAGTTCGGACATTCGCATCCATAAGTGAACTCGGACTCAACTCAACGAGCTCGGATGCCCAACCATCCTAGTGACATGTCACTTGTATCCTAATCTATTCCCAAGGTTCAAACGGGATTTTCCTCAATTACATATCCTTGCCGTCTTCCACAGAATACCGAAACCAATACTCGGTAGCAATTTATATTTAACAAGTAGCACACATAATTTGCATATTATTTGATAATAACCACAAAGCATATATTTCATGATAAAAATCAGCATATCATATAAATAACATCAATTAACTTAAAAATAACGATTATGTTACATTATTTACACATGAACTTACCTCGGTACAAAATATAGCAATTTTGTAATTTAGTCCACAATCTTTTCTTTTCTTCGATCAAGGTTGATTCCACGTCTTTCTTGATCTAAAATAACACATTTAGCTTATTTAATACTCACATTAACAAAATAGTCCTAAATTCAAATTTTGGCAAAATTACAATTTTGCCCCTAAACTTTTGCTTATTTACACTTTTGCCCCAAAGCTCAAAAATTAAATTTTATTTCAAATTCTTATGTTTTAGGACATGCTGATCATTTATTTGCTATTAGCAAGCTCAAATTCCCACTATAACACATACTTATGAACAATATGTACTTTTACCGATTAAGCCGTTTTACTCGTTTTTACTTAAAACCGAGTAGCACAAGTTGTCTAACATAATTTAAAACCTCATATTCTATCCTAAAACATCAAAATACACAAATTTCACCTATGGGTATTTTTCCAAATATGAACCCTAACTTAAATTATTGCTAACATAAGCTTTATCGAGTTACCGGGACTACGAAAACGTAAAGAACATTAAAAACGGGGCTTGGAATCACTTACTATGAAGCTTGGAAGCTTGAAACAAACCCTAGCTATGGAGAACCCTTGAAATTTCGTGGTAATGAAGAAGATGACCAATCTTGTGTTATTTTTCCCTTTTTATTTCATGTTAATATCCAAATGACCAAAATGCCCCTCCTTACTAAACTTTCAAAAATTCCATCCATGTCCAAATTTTGTCCATGAACTTAAAATTGGTCAAATTGCTATTTAAGACCTCCTAATTAATATTCTAAAGCAATTTCATACTAGAAACTTCTAGAATGCAAGTTTTGCAACTTATTCGATTTAGTCCCTAATTTCAAATTAAGCACTTTACGCTTAGAATTTCTTCACGAAATTTTCACACCATCATAAAATCATATCATAAACCTCAAAATAATTATAAAACAATTATTTCTACCTCGAATTTGTGGTCACGAAACCACTATTCCGATTAGGCCCTAATTCGGGATATTACAACTTCCCCCTTTTAAGGATTTTCGTCCTCGAAAATCTTACCGGTAAACAGATGTGGGTATTGATTCCTCATAGTTTCCTCGGGTTCCCACGTAGCCTCTTCTACTCCATGCTTTTGCCACAACACTTTCACAAGTGCAATACTTTTGTTTCTTAGTTGTTTGACCTCTCGAGCTAGAATCTTGATCGGTTCTTCTTCATACGTCATATCTGGTTGTAATTCAATTTCTGTCGGTGAAATCACATGTGAAGGGTCCGAACGGTACCGACGTAACATAGACACATGGAACACATCATGAATTTTCTCCAACTCAGATGGTAATGCTAACCGATAAGTTATCGGTCTAACTCTTTCAATTATTTCATACGACCCGATAAAACACGGACTTAATTTACCTTTCCGTCCAAATCTGAGGACTTTCTTCCACGGAGACACCTTTAAAAATACCTTATCACCAACTTGAAACTCAATTTCTTTTCGTTTCAAATCTGCATAAGATTTCTGTCTATCCGAAGCAGCTTTCAAACAATCTCGAATTACCTTCACTTTTTCTTCGGTTTCTTTTATTAGATCAACCCCATAGATCTGATTTTCCTTGAGTTCGGTCCAATACAAAGGCGTCCGACACTTACGACCAAACAATGCTTCATACGGTGCCATTTTCAAACTCGTCTGATAACTATTATTGTAAGCAAATTCCACCAACGGTAAATATCTTTCCCAACTTCCTTGAAATTCTAATACACAACATCGAAGCATGTCTTCAAGAATCTGAATTACCCTTTCTGATTGCCCATCAGTTTGTGGATGAAAAGCAGTACTGAAATTTAACCTTGTACCTAACGCTTCTTGCAACTTTTGCCAAAACCGCGAAGTAAATCTCGGATCTCTGTCTGAAATGGTTGACAATGGTATTCTATGTAGTCTAACAATTTCTCTAACATACAATTCAGCTAACTTGTTAAGAGAATAATCCATACATACTAGAATGAAATGAGCCAATTTAGTCAATCTGCCAACTATTACCCAGATGACATCTTTCTTTCCTGGAGTCAACGGCAACCCTGAAACAAAATCCATAGTAATCCGATCCCATTTCCATTCAAGAACCATAATAGGCTAAAGTAATCCTGAAGGCAGTTGGTGTTCCGCTTTCACCTGTTGACAAATTAAGCACTTTGATACAAATTCCGATATATCCCTTTTAATTCCATTCCACCAGTACATTTTCTTCTAATCATTATACATTTTCGTACTGCCTGGATGAATCGACAAATAACCACCATGTGCTTCCTGCAAAATCTTTTGAATTAACTCATCATTCTTCAGTACACAAATCTGATCTTTAAACATCAAGCAACCATCAGGACCGATTCTGAAATCTGACTCTGTATCAACCTCACATTGCTTTCTTTTGGCTTGCAAGTCTTCATCGCTTTTCTGAGCTTCACAAATCTCTTGTAAAAACATCGGTCTTACTTTTAGCTCGGCCAGAATGGAACCATCATCTGACATTTCCAACTGAGTGTTCATAACTCTCAAAGCAAACAACAGTTTTCTACTCAAAGTATCAGCAACTACATTTGCTTTTCCTCGATGATAGTCAATCACAAGCTCGTAATCTTTTAATAACTCCAACCATCTTTGCTGTCTCAAATTCAAGTCCTTTTGTGACATCAAGTATTTAAGACTCTTGTGGTCAGTATATACTCGACACTTTTCACTATATAGATAATGTCGCCAAATCTTCAAAGCAAATACCACTGCAGCCAATTCCAAATCATGAGTCGGATAATTCCTCTCATGAGGTTTTAACTGCCTCGAAGCATAAGCCACAACCTTTCCTTCTTGCATCAGTACACATCCCAAACCATTTAGAGAAGCATCGCTATATACCACAAATTCTTTACCTGACTCGGGCTGTACTAACACTGGTGCCTCTGTTAATAACTTATTCAATTCTTCAAAACTTTGTTGACATTCTTCCATCCACTCAAATTTAACATCCTTGCGAAGTAATCTAGTCATAGGAGCAGCAATTATAGAAAATCCATTTACAAACCGTCGATAATATCCATCTAGTCCCAAGAAACTCCTAACCTCGGTTACATTCTTCGGTGGCTTCCAATCAACAATAGCTGAAATTTTACTGGGATCAACCCGTATACCATCACCCAAAACAATATGACCCAAAAATCCAACTTCCCGAAGCCAAAATTCACTTTTACTAAACTTGGCATATAACTGCTTGTCTCACAAAGTTTGCAAAACTATCCTCAAATGCTCAGCATGCTCTGTCTCATCTTTCGAATAAATCAAGATATCATCTATAAATACCACAACAAACTTGTCCAAGTATGGTCGAAATATTCGATTCATCAAATCCATAAACACGGCAGGAGCATTTGTTATTCCAAACGATATAACTAAAAATTCATAATGACCATACCTTGTCCTAAAAGCAGTTTTAGGCACATCTGGCTCTTTTACCCGCAGCTGATAGTACCCAGATCTCAAATCAATCTTTGAAAACCATGTTGCTCCTTTCAGCTGATCAAACAAATCATCAATTCTCGGCAACGGATACTTGTTCTTAATTGTCACTTTGTTTAATTGCCGATAGTCTACACACAATCTCATCGAACCATCCTTCTTTTTCACAAACAATACTGAAGCACCCTAAGGCGAAAAACTCGGTCTCACAAAGCCTTTGTCGGTCAACTCTTGCAACTGCGACTTTAATTATTTCAACTCTGCTGGTGCCATTCTGTATGGAGCAATCGAGATCGGAGCTGTTCCCGGCATCAAATCAATACCAAAATCTACTTCTCTAACTGGAGGCAAACCCAACAATTCTTCTAGAAATACATCTGTAAACTCACATACAATCGGCACTGATTCCACTTTCTTTTCAATTTCCTTTGTATTCAACACATACGCTAAATAAGCTTTATAACCCTTTCTCAAATATCTCTGAGCCAACATTGAAGAAATCACACTAGACAATGCCTCTGATTTATCTTATTCAACCCGCAGAGTTTCACCATTTTCACACTTTAATTCAATAACTTTCTGTTTACAATTTACTATAGCATCATGCAATGTCAACCAATCCATACCCAAAATAACATCAAATTCATCAAACGGCAACAACATCAAGTTGGCCAGAAAGTAGTAACCCCGAATCATTAAAGGATAGTTCTTGCATACTTTATCAACTATAACACATTGGCCTAACGGGTTTGACACTTTAATCATAAATTCTATTTTCTCAACAGGTATATTCATGCTAGATATTAATTTCATGCACACATATGAATGAGTAGAACTGGGGTCAATCAAAGCAGTAACATTCACATCATAGAGAGAAAATATACCGTAATCACATCGGGTGAGGAAGCATCTTCACGCGCTTTACTGGCATAAGTTCTAGCTGGAGCCCTTCCTTCAGATTTAACTGCTGAATCTCTAGCTACATTCTTGCTGCTTGCTTCACTCCTAGCTTTTCTTGAATACCTTCCTCTCGAATCTGCACCACCAGCTTTTATACTCTGGAATTTTTCTTTTTCAATCCTCTCTGGGCAGTCTCTAATAAAATGATCCGGAGAACCACATCGGAAACATTCATTTGCTCTGCACGGACCAAAATGATTTCTACCACACCGCTAGCACTCGGGTTTAACAAATCTCGAGTTCCCTACACTAGCTGCCGAAGTAGTCTGGGACTTAGGACCCACATTTTGCTTCCTAGAATTCCCATATGATTGTCCAGCTGAAACTTGGGAACGAGGATTCATATTTCTTGATTTTCCAGGTTGCTGTGAGGGTGCATTACTCATTGGTCTTTTCTTCCAATTTCGTGTCTCAGATTCTACCTTTTTCTTCTCTTTAAGTAGTTCTTCAGCCTTGCAAGCTCGATTGACAAGTACCACCATTTCTTTTAATTCAAGAATCCCAACAAATACCTTAATTTCTTCATTGAGCCCATCTTCAAATCGCCTGCACATTTTGGCCTCTGTAGGAACATATTCTCTGGCATACTTACTCAGTCGAACAAACTCTCTTTCATATTCTGTAACGGTCATGTTACCTTGTTTCAACTCGAGAAATTCCTTGCGCTTCTGATCAATAAATCTTTCACTGATGTATTTCTTCCGAAACTCTTCTTGAAAGAATTCCCAAGTTACCCTCTCTTTCGGTACCATAGAAATCAGTGTCTTCCACCAATTATAAGCTGAATCTCTCAACAAAGATATAGCACATTTCAAGCATTCCTCAGGTGTGCAAGACAGTTCATCAAATACCCGGATAGAATTCTCAAGCCAGAACTCGGCTTTCTCGGCATCATCATCTACATTAGCTCTAAATTCTTCTGCCCCTAGCTTACGGATTTTATCAACTGGAGTTCTTTGGAATTTCATCATACCCACATCTTGAGGCATCGGAGGTACAGGTTGAGGAATTGGGGGAGGTGGGGGAGGTTGTACATTCGGGTTCGTACGAACGAACTCAGTATACCAAGCACTCATCATCTAGAGAAAGGCTTCTCGACCCCTTTCTCCTCCTCCTTGACTAATAGTGGGAGGTGGATTTTCAGTCGGCACTGCCCCTTCAGCTGGAGCTGGTGCATTACTTTCTACATCATCGGCCACGGTTGGATCGGATCCATTTACTATAAAAAAAATCATTTAAAAGGTCAGAAGTCGTCACACTATCACAATATAAATATATGGCATGTATAGCAAAATCTGTGCATAAAATACGTTAGTCCAAGAACTGACTAAACCTGCTTTGATACCACCAAATGTAACACTCCCACGCCTGAGACCGTCGCCGGAGTCGAGCTTGAGGTGTTACCGAACATAATTTATCATTTAAACAACTTTACATCATTTATTTTGATTTTCGGAATAAGCAGTTTTTCTGCATCATGGTCGCTAAAAAAATCATATCTTGAGTTATGAAACTCGAAATCAAGATCTGTAAATTTTCCATGAATCTAGACTCACATATCTATCTACTAATTTTTTTCTAAAATTTTTGGTTTGGCCAATTAGTACAGTTTATTAGTTAAAGTTACCCCTATTTCAGGACTTGACTGCACTGACCTCTACTTACTACGAACCACTTTTCTCCATGTAAAAATTTCATATAACTATACCGTTTATTTCTATAAAAATTAGATTCAATAAGGATTCTGATAATATAAATTACACCTCCTAATTATTTTTTTACAATTTATAGTGAATTTTCAAAGTTGGAACAGGGGATCCAGAAATTGCTCTGGCCCTGTTTCACTAAAACTCAAATATCTTATAACATATAACTCCTTTACCTATTTCGCTTTTTCCATTTGAAAGTAGACACAATAAGCTTCAATTTCATCATTAATTCTTCACCTAATTAGTTTTCTACTATTTTTGGTGATTTTTCAAACTCACGTCGTTGTTGCTGTAGTGCTCTATTTTATGGCAAGTTTCATCTTTTTATGAATTCTCATGAACTATATAACATATTAAACTCACAAGGCATCCAACATTATCTAGGCTAGCCATACCAATGACTAATCATTATCAAGCATTTCCTCAACCAAACCACAACCATATCACAAGATTATTTACACAAAACAAGTATATTGCTATACATGCCATACATCAAAACATACAAACCAATATACCAATTCTTCCTCAGATAGTGTGAGCGTTTCTTCGACCTTCCCGATATCCAAGTTGGCTCGCTAAAAACTACAATGAATGTAAAGGAGGGAGTAAGCATAAATGCTTAGTAAGTTCACATGCAAATAACAAGTAACATAACAAAGCAATTATATCAACAACAATAGCATGATATCACCAAGATACAAACCACATTTCTAGCTATCGTGTATCATCTTACCTTACCACCTTATTTCTGTTTTATCAAGTTTCAACCCGAGGGTTAAGTACATACCTGTCCAAATTGTCCACTTCACAACACTTACCAAAATATCATTTTCATCTTGAGTATTCTTCCATTCCGCTAGAATTTTACCCGTTGAACACATCGGAATATAACTCGGATACACGGATCATTTGCACATAAGTGTCACATATGTAATCAAGCGACCATGTAACCCGCCCATAAGCGAACTCAGACTCAACTCAATGAGCTCGGGTGTTCGCATCCATAAGTGAACTCGGACTCAACTCAACAAGCACGGATGCCTAGTTACATCTCACGAACTTGGACTCAACTCAACGAGTTCGGACATTCGCATCCATAAGTGAACTCGGACTCAGCTCAACGAGCTCGAATACCCAACCATCCTAGTGACATGTCACTTGTATCCTAATCTATTCCCAAGGTTCAAACGGGATTTTCCTCAATTACATATCCTTGCCGTCTTCCACAGAATACCGAAACCAATACTCGGTAGCAATTTATATTTAACAAGTAGCACACATAATTTGCATATTATTTGATAATAACCACAAAGCATATATTTCATGATAAAAATCAACATATCATATAAATAACATCAATTAACTTAAAAATAACGATTATGTTATATTATTTACACATGAACTTACCTCGGTACAAAATATAGCAATTTTGCAATTTAGTCCACAATCTTTTCTTTTCCTCGATCAAGGTTGATTCCACGTCTTTCTTGATCTAAAATAACACATTTAGCTTATTTAATACTCACATTATCAAAATAGTCCTAAATTCAAATTTTGGCAAAATTACAATTTTGTCCCTAAACTTTTGCTTATTTACACTTTTGCCCCAAAGCTCAAAAATTAAATTTTATTTCAAATTCTTATGTTTTAGGACATGCTGATCATTTATTTGCTATTAGCAAGCTCAAATTCCCACTATAACACATACTTATGAACAATATGTACTTTTACCGATTAAGCCGTTTTACTCGTTTTTACTTAAAACCGAGTAGCACAAGTTGTCTAACATAATTTAAAACCTCATATTCTATCCTAAAACATCAAAATACACAAATTTCACCTATGGGTATTTTTCCAAATATGAACCCCTAACTTAAATTATTGCTAACATAAGCTTTATCGAGTTACCGGGACTACGAAAACGTAAAGAACATTAAAAACGGGGCTTGGAATCACTTACTATGAAGCTTGGAAGCTTGAAACAAACCCTAGCTATGGAGAACCCTTGAAATTTCGTGGTAATGAAGAAGATGACCAATTTTGTGTTATTTTTCCCTTTTTATTTCATGTTAATATCCAAATGACCAAAATGCCCCTATTTACTAAACTTTCAAAAATTCCATCCATGTCCAAATTTTGTCCATGAACTTAAAATTGGTCAAATTGATATTTAAGACCTCCTAATTAATATTCCAAAGCAATTTCATACTAGAAACTTCTAGAATGCAAGTTTTGCAACTTATTCGATTTAGTCCCTAATTTCAAATTATGCACTTTACGCTTAGAATTTCTTCACGAAATTTTCACACCATCATAAAATCATATCATAAACCTAAAAATAATTATAAAATAATTATTTCTACCTCGGATTTGTGGTCACGAAACCACTATTCTGATTAGGCCCTAATTCGGGATATTACACCCACTTCCAAAGTGGAATCTTTACTAGCTGCAGAAGTCCAAAAGGCAATTGATGCTCAGCTTTCACTTGCTGGCATGTCAAACACTTCCCCAAAAATTCTGTCAGTTCTCGCTTAAGTCCAGGCCACCAGTATAACTCTCGTAAGTCTCGATACAACTTATTCCTTCTAGGGTGCATGGCACAAGGTCTGCCATGAGCCTCTCTCAGAATTGACTGCCTCAAGTTGGAGTCCTTCAGAATACAAACTCGTCCTCAAAAGCACAGAACTCCTTCACTATTCAGTCCCAAATCAAAAGTCTCATCATTCTTAGCTTGCTAAAATCGAGGAACTAGCGACTCATCCTCTAACTATTTCTCCTTAATCTACTTAACCCAAGTTGTCTCACTTGTAACTCCGCTAAGAAGCTACCATCATCATACAGACTTAGGCTAGCAAACATTGCTCTTAACTCAGTTACAGCCCTTCGACTCAGTGCATCTGCCACCACATTTGCCTTACCTGGGTGATATTCAATCAAGCAATTGTAATCCTTAAGCAACTCTATCCATCTCCGTTGCCTAAGATTCAACTCCTTCTGAGTCAACAAATACTTGAGACTCTTATGGTCTGTGTATATGATACACTTTTCTCCATATAGATAGTGCCTCCAGATCTTTAATGTAAAGATTACCGATGCCAACTCCAAATCATGTGTAGGGTAGTTCGCTTCATAAGGCTTAAGCTGTCGTGAAGCATAAGCGACTACCTTACCCTCTTGCATCAGTACACAACCTAAGCCCACATGCGACGCATCACTATACACAGTGAAATCCTTCCTAGATTCTAGCTGAATCAACATTGGCGCCTCTGTCAAGACTTTCTTCAACTTATCAAAAGCCTCTTGCTGTTTTTCAGTCCTACAAAGGGCACTCCTTTCCTCAAAAGTTTCGTTACCGGTGTAACGATCAAAGAGAATCCTTCTACAAAACCTTCTATAATACCCTGCCAAACCCAGTAAACTTTGAATTTTTGATACCGACCTCGGTGGCTTCCACTCCAGAATAGCCTTAATTTTTTGAGGATCTACCCTAACCCCCTCAGCAGAAACAACGTGACCCAGAAATGTCACCTCTTGCAACCAAAATTCACACTTGCTAAACTTTGCATACAGTTGCTTCTCCCTCAACACTTGCAAAACAGTACGGAGATGCTCACCATGCTTCTCCTTAGTTTCTGAATACACCAGAATATCATCGATGAAGACGACTATGAATCGATCCAAGTAAGGTTGAAATACCCAATTCATCAGATCTATGAAAGTCGCAGGTGCATTCGTCAGTCCAAACGGCATCACTAGAAACTCGTAATGACCATACCGAGTTCTGAATGTTGTCTTATGAATATCTACCTCTTTGACCCTTAACTGATGATATCCAGATCGAAGATCGATCTTGGAAAACACCGAAGCTCCTCTAAGTTGATCAAACAGATCATCGATCCTTCGCAGAGGGTACTTATTCTTAATCGTCAATTTATTCAACCGGAGATAATCGATGCACATACGCATCGTCCCATCCTTCTTCTTCACGAATAGCACTGGTGCTCCCCATAGAGACACACTAGGCCTAATGAAACCTCTTTCCAACAATTCTTGGATTTGTGCAGTCAGTTCCACTAACTCCTTTGGTGCCATCCTGTAAGGTACGATGAACACTGGAGCCATTCCAGGCAACATGTCGATTCCAAATTTGACTTCACGATTTGGAGGCAATCTAGGAAGCTCCTCCGGAAAAACATCTTAAAACTTCTTAACAGTTCTAACCTTTTCTACAGTCAAACCTTCAGCCTCCGTCTGACTTACAAATGCCAAATACGCCTTGCAACCTTTGCAAATCAGCTTCTCAACCCTTAAGGCAGAAACAACATTGGACAAGTAGTCTCTTCGCTCCCCTATAACCATCACCTCCTCATCCTCTGTAGTCCTTAATACCATCCGCTTAGCCGTACAATCCAAAGTCACCTTATGCTTAGCAAGCCAGTCTATTCCCAAGATGAGATCGAATTCTCCAAACGGTAGCTCCATTAAGTTCCCAGAGAAAATCCTACCTTAAGTCTCTAAAGGCACATTCATAAAGAGTTTGTCTACCCTAACCGAGCAACCCAGTAGACTTATCACAGCTCCCTACTCACAGTTTCCTCAGAGAGCACACCCAACGACCCAGATATATCACATGCAACATACGAATAGGTAGAACCAACATCTATCAAGGCAGTGTATGGCATGCTAGACATTAAAAATGTACCAATTATGACGTCAGGTACGTCACACTCCTCTCGGTGACCAGCAGCATACACCAACGGTGGCTGACGAGCCTCAGCATTTCCAGCACCCCTATCAAGTGCTCCACATCCACGACCATTTCTGTTACCGCCCCTACCTTGGCCACGGCCTCTCGGTGGCAGTAGTCCACCTCGTACTGGTTGAGCAACCCTCTATTCAGCAACTTGCGTCTGAGCTGGCCTCTGAGGACAATCCTTAACTCTGTGCTCCTTGGATCCGCATCGAAAACAAGCCCTAATACATTCTAGCACTCTCCCAGAGGTACTCTACCATAGTCCCCACAAACCTGTGGTTTAACTGTATTCACCAGAACTGCTCGGGCTGGTTCATCCACTCTAGCTCTTTTGACATTCATGTTTGCAGCAACCGATGGTCCAGAATCCCTCCTGAATCGATTTCGGTCCTCCTTACAGTTCTGTCGTTCAGTTCGTTTCACGTCCTCGGCTATCTTAGCCTTTTCCACCAACGCAGCAAAGTCACACTCTCTCTGCGGAGCTAGCAGCACCCAAAGCTCATCCCTAAGGTAATCCTCAAATCAAACACTATGCTCATACTCAGTAGCAACTATTCCACTGGCATACCAACTCAACCTTAAAAACTCGGCCTCATATTCAGCAACAGACTTGTTACCCTAGGTCAGGTTCAGAAATTCCTTCCTTCGAGCATCCACATAGCTTGCCCGACGTACTTTCCCTTGAAAGCCATCTTAAACAGCTCCCAGGTTACCCACTCAGCTGGGGTACTATCCCTGATAGTGATCCACCGCTGATATACCTCGTCTCACAGCAGAGACATCGCTCCTTTCAGTTTTTGCTCCACCGAGGAATCTAGATCATCCATGATCCACTCCGTGGCCTCTAACCAGTACTCAGCCATATTTGGGGCTACTCCAGATATGCCCCTGAAGACCTCCGCTCCGTTAGCCCGAAGTCGCTCAGAAATGGACCCCCTATTTAAAGTCCTAATACTTGCTCTAGCAACCCTTTCTAGAACCCTTAACATAGCTTGGGACAAGGCGTCGTCCCCTGCAGCCCAATCATACGATCCAGTCTCAGTCGCTGGTGGGGCTCGTGCCTCATCAGCTGGCATATGTCTCGAAGATAAAGACCTAGCTTATACATTACCTCGACCACGTCCACGGCCTCGTCCACGAGCTGCCCTCGTACTCATTTTGAATTCTCTGATTACGAATTTTATGAATTAGTTTGGTATTTTAGTGTTTATTACAAATGTCTTATACACAGATAGTGTTTCAGAGTTTGTTTTCGCAGAATCGTAGCCTAGCTACAGCCTCAGTCTTCTAGGGTTTTTAGTTTCCCTACTGTCTCAGTCTCTACAATCTCAGTATTGCCCTAACTACAGTATCATAGTAGAGTCTCAGTACTATCTACGGTAGTATTTCAGTACAATACAGTATAGAAAAAGAAATACTTATAGACTTGGTGCTGGGGATTCAGTGCGCCACTCTTCAGAAACCAGATTTCAAAAAGCCCAATTTTAGATAAAATTTTAGTAAAATTTAAACTTCGTTTTTGAAGTGAAACCTTAAATAGGTATGTCTTGAAGAAAATAAGTTTTCAAATGGTTTTCTTCAAATTTTCCCCCAAAGTCGATTTTCAAAATACCCTGCTTGGGCCTTAATTTTAAATTTTATGAAAACTTTTTGGACCTGATCCACAGTCGAGTTGTTGCAACTGGGCTCTGATACCACTAAATGTAACACCCCAAACTCAGCCCAGATGTTATGGCCAAGTCTGGTGTGTCACATCAACGATGGATTGAAACATATTCTTTAGTTATTACGATTAGGGTGGGTTTGTAAAACTGTTATTAAGGTTTGGAAAGAAATCCATGTTTTAATTTCTGAAAGTCCTATCCACTACCTGTTTAAAGTTTATTTTATCTCAATGTTTTGTTTGACTTTATGTTATCCATTTGATATGTGTGTTATATTTTGAAAATGTTGATTAATATTAAATAAAACCCGTGCAGCCTTATTGTATCCATTTTAAGCAAGTTATAAGTAAAGAAATACAAACCCAAATAAAATAATTAAAATAACTAAAAATCAAAAAGAAAATAATTTAAATAAAATACTGAGAAAATAACTAAAGAAAAATTAACCAAATGCAGTCTACGTGGCCACTCCAAATCCCTACAACTCCAAGTCCACTAGCTTTAGGGCTCACCTGCATAGATGAAAGGGAAAGGGTGAGTTTGGAAAACTCAATGTGTAAAGTAAACCCAACTAGAGCCCAAATCAGTTCAAGCTTTACTGGGCCTAAGCCCTATCTAGATTCAGTATTAACTGGGCCTTAGCCCTATTTAGATTTAGTATTAACTGGGTCTTAGCCCTACTCAAAAATCAGTGTAGCCCTTAGGCCCATTACAGTAACAGAATAGAAATTATGCATGTATGCAAAGCCGAGCCTAAATCTATCCCTACACACCACCAGTACCAGCCCTACACACCATGTGGGGAATAACTCGACCCACCTAGCCCTACAAACTACAATCGCAGCATAGCTGCTTAATCAGATAACGTGGCCAAGCCACTAACAGTAAAATGAGGCAAAGCCCCTAACAGTAAATGTTGCATTGCCACTTAGCACTTCCTCCATCAAAAACCCAATCCCATGCAACAGTATAATATGTCATGGCATACAGAAAATAGATTTAACTTAGCATGCATTTCAGTCAAATTTAGCCCTAGGGGTATAATGGTCTTTTTGCACCTAGAGGTAAAATAGTAATTTTCTGCCCTTAAGGGGTATTTCAATAAGTTTACCAATTTTTAGGGTTTCATGCACATTTTAGTTGTTAACAGTCCAAAAATCATGTAGGCATTTTATTTAGCCCATTTAGTCTAATTAGAGTTATCGTGCCCTAAAACCCCTAATGGGCCCTATGGTGTCCACTAACTATTACGGCCTACTAAGCCCAAATTTCCACATTCGTTTTAGCAGTCTTAACATTCAGATTACTAGGATCCACTTACCACTCGTTTTCACCCAAATGGGCCCATAAGCCCATTGGGCCCAAATACAGCCCTTCGAGGCCCAAATTCACCAATGTGCATGAAATCGCGTACACATCATCCTTACCATTTGCGATTATAGTTTTTACCATTTCAACTGACTCATGAGTGCTCGCACGCTCGCAAGTGCACGAAATGCTAAAATTTTGGCATTTTAGCTTTTCGACTTTTGCCGATTTAGTCTACAAGTGGGTGTCGTTTACACACCTGATTCGCGATCTACTACGAAAAGATCTCCTACGCAATTAATCCTACAATCATCCACTACGATGTTAGACCATGAGCCAACGATAACTAATGTAACAACCGTCACCATATTCGGCCAACACCCTTTAAGGCCCTTGAATACTTACCTTGCCAAAATCAATCACTAGGCCTAGATCTAGCTCACCTCCACGACTCTAGCCTCTATTGCTCCTTGCTATATCACCCCTTTCACGAACTAATACACATAAAACCGAATAAAAAGACTAGCATTAACCTTAACCAAAATCGACAACCTCCCTAAGGAGTTTAGGGGTTTCAGCTTTCTTGAATCGCAATAAAGAATGAGAGGAGTTTCGAACACTTACCGAAGATTTACTTGAAAAAGAATGCTTCCAATCCTTTTCTAACCCAGATCTAACGTAGATCTAACCCCAAGATACGAGTAGAGAACAGATCCAAGTGATTTCGGCTCTTGGATCTATCTTAGAGTATATCTGTTTCGGTTTGAGAAGTAAATGGGAGAAGAAAGTGAAGAAGAGTTTACGAAGTAATAGAGATGATCGGTAGAGACATGAGAGGTTTAAGATTCAGCTCTTGAAAGATTTGAAATGGAAAAAAGAAATGGTTTTGATCAAAGAGGTAATCAGCAATGGTGGATTCGATTTTGGCTCTTTAAGGTAATCAACAAGAAAGTTTGAGAAGAGAGATTACTTCAATTGGATTCGGCTTTAGAATGAAATAGAAGAGAAAAAGAGAAGAAAGTAAAGAGGAGAGAAAGAGGATGGAAGATTCGGCTTGGAGAAAAGAAAAAGAAATAATGGTTTGGTTCTTTTCACAAGTGATGGAAGATTCGGCTTGGAGAAAAGAAAAAGAAATAATGGTTTGGTTCTTTTCACAAGTCGGCACAAAAGAAAATAATTCTTGCATTTTCAGTATTTCGGAACTAAGAGAGGAGGATAGAAAAAGAAGTGATACTACACTAGTTCAGTAAGAAAGAAGAGAGGTCAGAACAAATCCCGAAAGGCGGCACTCAAAGCAATCGGTACACTAAAGCTTTATTTGCCGAAATGCTCTCCAAGGCCCCTACAATTGGCCACCAATAGCTCCCATTCAAAAATTCCTAGATTTTCTCCTCCTTATCCTCTCTGACTCAATCCCACGAGCACCTCAAACTCTTCTCAGCAAAGTTTCACTTGGAGTCCATCACATGTCTTGCACATGCATAAAAATAAATAGAATAGTACCTTGCTTACCATGGGACTTCAGCCCAAGCCCTTCCACAGCTTCCACACACCACTCCCTTGTCCCTAAGTGGCATTACATTGCCATCTTACCACTGGCTCATTTGTGTATTAAATTACCCACTTTTTCTTAAAAACCCACATACTCAAGACCCCTTCTCTCTAAGTTAAAAATTTAAAAATTCTACCGGGTTTTAACTCAGGGTTGGGCCTCTTAAACGCCCACTAACATACTCAAAGCATAAATTAACATAACCAGTCAACAAAATTTTAAGTTCACACCAGAATCACAAAAATCTCGAAAATCCCAAAAATTAGGGCGTTACACATTGGATGTATTTGAGTAAGTCCGATAAGTGAGAAATCCCGATTGAACCTTAGGAATGGAATAGGATACGAGTGACATGTCACTAGGAACCTATGTGTATGTGAATTTGTATGCAATCTGGGTGCTAGTCTAGTACATCCTACCAGTGGCTAGGTAATCCTACATATGTTACGGATACCTGTCAGCTTGTGTGAGTAGTACAGAGTAGCTACTTTTTGACTGTCAGCTTGTTTGAGCAGACCCGTAACTAGCTCAAGAACGAGCATATATGTGAAATGATATATTAGGTAGCTTTAGCTACATATGTGGCACTTATGTGCAAACCTTCCGAGTATCCATTAATATTCTGAATGTTCAATAGAAAAGTAACAAAGAGGCAAAAATATGTGTTTGTGTGATGATATGGTATAGGTATGTATGTGAAATGCATAAGTATGAATGCTATAAGCGATAAATTTTCGGTAAGATCATTAATGAGTAATTTATTGTTATGTGGATTTAATGATGATTATCCTAACTTTCATTACAAGAATTGTATTATAACTCATATTGGCTAAGATGTTTATTATTTGCATATAAACTTACTAAGCTATATAGCTTACCCCTTTTTTCTTTCCATTGTTTTATAGTGTCACCAAGGTAGCTCAGGGATCGTGAATCGTCATAGTTTGCATCAAACTATCAAGGCTTTATTTTGCATATTGATGATCTTGATATTTTGAACGTATGGCATGTATAGGGACTTGGTTATTTATATATATGTCATAGTTGATTGAGCCAATGATGTTGGCTTATATTGGTTAAGTGAATATTTTGTATAAGGCCATTGAAAATTAGCTAATGTTGCTTATATGTTTAATCACATGATGAAGCATTGCATAGATGTAGTAGTTTGCATGATTTGGTTGATGAGCATGTGTTTGTTTGAGTGTGGTTGAAATGGCATGAGAATGATGTGTTGATGTCTTAGTTGTGGACATTATGGTTGCTTAAGAATGCTATGATTTCTACCTATGAATTGGTGTTTATGTGTATGAGTTTTAGGGTGGCAATTGGCTTGGTAAATAGCCTTTATATTGTCCACACGGGTAGACACACAGGCATGTGTCTAGGCCGTGTGTGACACACGGTCAGCCCTATGGGCGTGTGAATAGCCTGTGTGTCCCCTGCAACTTAATTTTGAGAAATAGAATGCCCAGTATGGAGCACACAGGCAGAGACACAGGCATGTGTCTCAGCCATGTAGATGGCACGTCTTGGAACACAGACGTGTACCCAGGGCGTGTGAAGTCTGCACCTATTTTATGAAAAATTATGAAAATTAAATTGACTACACAGCCTAGCACATGGGCGTGTGACCCGACCGTGTGACCCTCAAATGTTGATGACGTCATAAACAGAGAGTTGCACGGGGCAAGGACACGGGCATGTAAGACTACACGGCCTTCCCACACAGGCTTGTTCCACAACCACACGAGCGTGTGGCCCTTGTATAGTGGAAAATTTCTAAGTTTTTAGAAAATTTTCTAATGTTCTCGGTTTAGTCCCAAACTGCTCCCAATGTATGTTTTAGGCCTCGTAGGCTCGTTTTAGGGACGTTATGATTGAATGTAATCGGTTTTAATTTGGATGAAAATTTATAGCCTGATTTTGTGCAATTTCTTATGTTTAAGGCCGGTAACGCCTCATATCCTATTTCAGCGTCGAGCACTAGTAAGGGGTGTTACATTTAGTGGTATCAGAGCTATGATTTAGTCGATTCTTGGACTAACCTAGTGTGTGTACGAGTCTACCTATACATGCCATATATAAATTGTGATAGTGTGACGACTTCTGACAACTTAAACTGTGCTTTCATATAGTAAATGGGTCCCGATTGAGCTGTAGCTGATTACGTAGAAAGTAATATGCTGGCCCCTGCCCATGGGACCGCGCCACCTGATAGTAGGCATATGACCACTAGTCAAGAAGGAGAGGCTAGGGAAGCCTTTCTCCACATGATGGATAAGTGGTATACAGAGTTTATACAGGCGAATCCGAATGCTCAACCTCCTCCACAACCTACTATTCCTCAATCAGTTCCCGTAGCTCCCCAAGGTGTGCAAACTATAAGATTAAGTAAGCCTCCTGTTGACAAGATTCGAAAGTATCGGGCTGAAGAATTCAGAGCTAATGTAGATGATGATCCCGAGAGGACAAAATTTTGGGTTGAAAATACTATTCAAGTATTAGATGAACTTTCTTGCACACCAGAAGAGTGCTTGAAATGTGTTATATCACTTCTAAGGGATTTGACATATCATTTGTGGATAACTTTAGTATCGGGGGTACCCAAAGAAAGGGTTAGTTGGGATTTCTTCCAAGAGGAATTTCGAAAGAAGTATATAAGTCAGTGGTTTATTGCTTAGAAACGTAAGGAATTCTTAGAGTTGAAATAAGACCGAATGACTATGTCTAAATACGAGCGAGAGTTTGTTAGATTCAGCAAGTATGCTTTGGAATGTGTTTCCATAAAGGCTATCATGTGTAAGAGGTTCGAACACAGATTAAATGAAAATATTAGACTGTTTGTTGGAATTTTAAAGCTAACGAAATTTGTTGTGTTAGTCGAACAAGCTTGCAAGGCGGAAGAGTTGTGTAAGGAAAATAGAAAAGCTGAGCTTGAGACTAGAGATTCGAGAAAGAGGCCAATGAGTAAGTCATTTTAATCCTCGTCAAAGAAATCAAGGGATATGCACATTCGTTCAAATGTTTCAGCTGGGAAGCCTAGTAGAGATCGTGGGAAGAAATATTTGGGTTTTAAGGCTCGAACCATGTCCATAGCGAGCACTGGTAATGTTAGATCTGAGAAGCCTGAATGTCAACACTGTGGAAGGTGACACCCCAGAGAATGTTGGATGATCAACTGGGCTTGTTTTAAATGTGGCTCCCAAGACCATTTCATTATGGATTGCCTTAAAATGGTCGAAAAGGATAACCTCTATAACGCTAGATCGAGTAACACCGCGGCTAGAGAGAGGCTGCGAGAAATACGAGAAATGGGGCTAGTAGTAATGGTGTATCCAAGGACTTACCTGCAAGATTAGAAGTTAGAGCACCTACGAGGACTTATGCCATTCGTGCTCGAGAAAATGCGTCATCTCTTGATGTGACCACTGGTATATTTTCTCTTTATGGTACTGTAGTTGTATTAATTGATCCTGGATCGACTCATTCTTATATTTGTGTGAATTTGGTAACTAGTAAGAATTTTTTTGTTGAATCTAGTGAGTTTGTAATTAAAATGTCAAACACCTTAGGCAAGTATGTGTTAGTGGATAAAGTTTGTAAGAATTGTCCTTTGATGATTTGAGCTAACTTAATGTTGTTGCCATAGTTTGATGCTATTTTGGGTATGGACTGGTTGACATTGCATGATGCCAGGCTAAATTGTTTACAGAAAATTATTGAATTGAAATATGAAAATGGTGAGGTTCTTTAGGTTGAAACAGATGGATCTAGCAAACTACCCATTGTGATTTCGTGTATGTTTGCTTAGAGATATGTAAGGAAGGGTTGTGAAGCATTTCTTGTGTATGTATTGAATACAAAAGTATTTGAATTGAAACTTGAATCAGTGCCAGTAGTCTGTGACTTTCCAGATGTATTCCCAGAAGAGTTGCCAGGGTTATCACCGGTCAGAGAGGTGGAGTTTCCCATTGATTTGTTACCAAGGATTGCACCGATATCAATTGGTCCATATAGAATCGCTGGAGTTGTTGAAAGACTATGAGTTGGTAATTGATTATCACCCGGGAAAGGTGAATGTAGTTGCTGATGCCTTGAGTAGGAAATCCTTGTTTGCCTTGAGAGCTATGAACACGAGTTTGAGTTTGTCTGATAATGGTTTGATTCTAGCTGAGCTGAAAGCTAGATTGGTATTTCTTCAGCAGATTTGTGAAGCTTAGAAGAATGATAGTGATTTACAAGCCAAAAGAGCTCAGTGTCAATTAAGTAGTGATTCGGATTTTCAGATTGGTTCAGATGATTGCTTAATGTTCTGAGGTAGAGTATGTGTACCGAAAAAGGATGAGATTATTTAGAAAATTTTACATGAGACATACAGTGGTTGTTTGTTTATTCATCCGGGTAGTACGAAAATGTACAATGATTTGAAGAAATTGTATTGGTGGCCTGGTATGAAAAGAGATATCTCTGAGTTCATATCAAAATGTTTGATTTGTCAACAAGTAAAGGCCAAACATCAAGTGCCTCCGGGTTTACTTTAGCCAGTGATGCTACTCAAGTAGAAATGGGATAAGATTACGATGGACTTCTTAACGGGTTTGCCTTTGACCCTTGTAACACCCCTAACTCGTATCCATCACCAGACTAGGGGTAAGAGGCATTACCAAAACATTTTGCGATCACTTCACAACATAAGTCGTACATTATCATATCAAAGTCAAACATTATCACAATGTCCCCTTCTTAGGTCAACAAGACCTTAAACATGCATTAGGAAAAGGTTGGGACTAAATTGAACACATACAAAATTATTCAAAACTTAAACATTTTTCAAAGTTACAGAGGTCACATGCTCATGTGGTCAGGCCATGTGTCTCACACGGGATTAGACACGCCTGTGTGTCTCGGCTATGGTGAAACAGGGCATACATACTAACTTACCCGCACGGCCACATGACATGCCTGTGTGCCAGGCTGTGTGAAAATTATGGAGGATACTGACTTGCATCACACGGCCAGTCATATGCCCGTGTGTCCAGCCCGTGTCGCTATTTGAAATGGCCTCACACGCCCATGTCTGGGCCGTGTGCTTGGCCATGTCAATCCTGGAGAGTACACTGACTTAACCACATGGCCTACCACATGTCCATGTGTGAGACCGTGTGGTCTGCCCAGGCTCAATTCGAATTGGCTTTCGAGAGACATGGCAGAGACACACGCCCGTGTCCCTATCCGTGTAGGCAAAAATAGGCCATTTGTAAGGCCAATTTGCCATTCAATTTTGGGTCATCCCTACAATCAAAAAATGGCATATATTTCATAACCAATATGCTTCCAAAACAATACTAAATCAAGCATCATTCATGCCACAAAATCAACATCCATACCCAAATACAATTCCAACTCAAAACATATCAATTTCATGTACCAAATTCATACTATAGACATATGATCAATATTTCATTTCAAACCATTATAAAACATGCCATAATCTTACCAATTCAACTTCACACAAGTTTTACCAAGTGGCCATTTCATTAGGCCATATATTTTTAACAAATATACCATTTCTCATCACTAAACATATGCCAAAAACATATTTAAAATATATCACCATATCAAAACACATTCATCCTTTACATTATTTTCAAGCCAACTCACATGGCTTATCTATAACTCAAAACATATATAAAGACACTAGCCTATACATGCCATACACCATATATACAACTCTCAAATCCCAAAATAAATGTCTGACAGTGCAATTGAGTCGCTGACGAATCCCAAATCGAGCTAGCTTTATAACACTGTAAAACAGAGAACATTTCACACATTAAGCTTTAAAGCTTAGTAAGTTCATGATATAATACATTTAAATTATCAATTAAATATAATTCAATCAATTAACTAACACTTAATACAACTCATCACATTACTCATTCTTATTCAAGGCTATATCTTACTTTCATACCACATCTTTAAGCTTATAATAAGCATTCATAATGCTATTAAACCTAACTCATTTCATCATTCATTTACCTAATATTTCATCTATTTCATTCTCAATATCATCAACTACATAGGTTCCATACATACCTGTACCATCACGTTCTTATCTACCACATTTATCACTTCAATGTTTGATGCACTACTTCATTCGGTCATCCTTAAAAGTTCAATGAACTCGCATACTTAGTGCCAATTGATTAGCTAAAGCTATAATAGTATCGCACACTTAGAGCCATTACATTAAACTAAATTTATATTGGTGTTGCACACATAGTGCCATTTATTTAGCCAACGATATTTTTGTCTCGCACACTCAGTGCCATTTTTGGTAGCCGTAGCTATTTCATTTTTTGCACACTTAATGCCTCATATATTCAATCCACATTTTACATACTCAAACTTCACAATCACATTTCTATTCATTTCATCACATATAAACATTGTTTAAACAATATGTATTATACGTGAACTTACCTCGAACGTAAAAATGACGATATTAGTCGATCAATCGAGCACTTTGTTTTTACCTTGATCTAGGTCCGAATTTCTCCTTTCTTGATCTATATAAATTCAAATTCACTTATTCAATCTCACATTCATTCAATTAAATTCATAATAACATAATTTGGACTTTTTGCATACTAGCCCTTAATTTCCACATTTTTGACATTTTAGTCTCTATTTCGCAAATACACAAAATTCACATAATCCCATTAAACACAAGCTTGGCCGAATATCTATTGAGTCCCTAGCAGCCCATATATTTTATTTATTTTACATTTCAACCCTCAATTTCTCATTTTAACAAATTAGTCCATAATAAGCAAATTCATCAAAAATCACAATACAAAACATGTTTATCTATCACCAAGCTTTCATATTTCACCATCTAACATCTCAAAACTCACATATTCAACAATGGCATATCTCAAAATCATCATAAATTTTAGAAATTTGAGCATGGGCTAGCTAGATTACTAAGCAACAATCATAAAAACATAAAAATTAGTAAAAACCGAGTCAAAACGGACCTTTAATCAAGCTAGATGTTGGTCGAATGCTTCAAACACATAAACCCTATCTTTTCTTCTTCAATTGTGGCAAAACAAGGATGGATGAAGCGCTAATTTCATGTCTTATTTTATTATTCATCATTTAATAACTAGTTTACCAGTTTACACCCTTGTTTTATAACATTAATAATCCACTAACTCATGTCCAACTTTGTGCATACATTAATCCAATTGTCTAATTATAACATAAGGACCTCACATGTAATATATCAAGCAATTCGGCACTTGTTTAATTAAAACACATCTATTACATTTTCTGTGGTTTAGTCTTTTTTCTCTAATTGAGCACTCAAACTATCAAATTAAACCATGAAACTTTACACATACTTACTCACATGATATAAACATGAAAAATAATATTAAAATATTTTTTGACCTTAGATTTGTGGTCCCAAAACCACTGTTCCGACTAAGGTCTAAACCGGGCTGTTACAACCCTAGAGAAGAAAGATGTCATTTGGGTCATCGTTGATCAATTAACGAAATTGGCTCATTTTATTCTGGTATGTACCGAATATTCACTTGATAAGCTAGTTGAACTATACATTGTTGAGGATGTGAGATTGCACAGAGTGCCTATTTCTATTATTTCAGATAGAGATTCGAGGTTTACTTTTTGGAAAAAAGTTACAAGAAGCTTTGGGTACAAAATTGAATTTTAGCATCACATGTAACGCCCTAAATTTTGGGTCTTTCTTGGGGTTATTGTTCATTTGACAAAATGTTTGAACTTGGGTATTTGGTTGTGTAATTCTTGTTTGGGGAGTATTAATGGGCCTATGGAAGGCCCAAGTGTTATTTAAATCTTGGAAAAATTTTTTAGATTTTCACTTAGGAGATAAGGGGCCGTTGGAAGGAAGTGTCTTAAGGAATTGTACATGGAATATAGCACAAAAGGAGTCTTGGTAAAGTGGCAAGGGAGGCGCCACCAAGCTCCTTAAAAAGTGGCGCCTAAGAGAGCTTGGAGGTCCAAGGTTCAAGTCCCAGAGTATGCAAGGGTGGCGTTTTATTTTTGTGCAAGGAACAGGTAAGAGTTTGAAGCAGAGTAAAACTCTGCTTGGGGAGAAGTTTGAATCGGTCATAGGAGTGAATCTAGGAGTAAGTTATGGACTTTTGAATTTTGAATAAAGGTGGCCGGCCAAGGGACTCTCTATGGTGCAAATTCGGTAAGCAGCATAGGTAAGGCACAATCAGCATTTGGGTCTCTTTTGGTGTCGATTTCTTTAGTCTAATAGGTCCCCTCTTATTCCTATTCTTTTTAGTAAATTAGGGGTCATTTTTCTGCTTTTCCAAACCTAGTAGCCGAATCTCCTACCCCAGAAACCCCACTGCCTATTTCTCTATGACAAAAGCCACTCCTCTAAACTTTTTCACCATTCTTCTCTTCTATTTGCATCTCTAGCTGATTTCATCTTTCTGCAAACCTCTCTCTCTGTCGAATCTTTCACTTTCTTCTTCTTCTTTTCTGCAAGCCCTTGTCGACAGCTTCAAAAGCTGAAACACCCCTTCTTGCCGAATCCATCTTCTTCTATCAATCATATCACCTCTTCTCACCCTACACCCATTACCGAATCTTCTCTTGACTGAAACTATTATTGTGTGTGGCCGAATTCTCCTCTCCCTAGTCTCAAATTCTTTCTTTCTTTTTACTTAGATCATGATTAAGAGGGCATCTAGAGGCACTTCTTGAACCGATTAGCACATTGGTAAGTACTTAGAAATTTTGATTGGTTTCATGTGTTTAAGATATAAGCCGAAACCCCTTTAGGGGAGGCTATCGTTTGGACTAAGGCTTTGTGGTCTCTTGTTTGATGTTGTTGTGCTAGTGGAGGCAAAGGGGGGCGCTTAGCAAGGATTTGAAGGTTGGCACGGCTAGGCACATAGACCTAGTTCATATTTCGGCAGCAAGGTAAAGGCTTTTAGGGACTTAGGCCATGTTGGCCGATTTTGGTAAGGAGATTATGGCTTATTGATTAGTGAGTTTTAGACTAACACTTTAGGAATCAACTGTAGGCTTTCGTACATGGATCTCGTCGTCACTTCATCCGTTAACAGGTGTGTACCATATCTCCACTATAGACTAGAACGGCAAAGGCCGTAATGACTGAAAAGTGACCGAAAAGTCTGTCTTAGGAGGATCTGTGAGTAACCGTTTACTCTGTGGTGGCTAAACTTGGAATCAATGGTGATAGAATTGCAAAGTGGGCAATTCTGAACGTGTCGGTAAGTTGGGCTTGATGGGCTAAATATGGGCCCAATGGGCTTTCGAGCCCACATCGGTAAAATTGTCATTAAGGGCATTCTAGCGGTATGTTGAGAATAAACCGGTTAAAACCAACAATCTGAACATAAAAATTGGATTAACGGGCTTAAGATGTTAATGGACTCAATAAGGCCCATTAGGGGTTTTTGGGCTAAAAAGGGCAAAAGTGGTATACAAGTTAAAATAAACTTCTAAAGTCACATATGGGCTAATTGTCACTTGATATTCATAAAATCCCTGAAAATCGATAAAATGACTAAAATACCCCTAAGTATGGAAATTACCATTATACCCCTAAGTGCAAAAATGACCTTTATACCCTTAAGGTAAATTCTGTATAGAATGTATGATTTTCTATTTCTGTATATCATGTCTCATAACACATGAATGTATCTGATGCATGAGATTCTGTATGTTGCATGCCATAGTATGTTTACATCTGTTGCATGGGGTATGGGCTTTTATGATGGAGGAAGCGTTCTGGCAGCCTCGCTGCAATCTGGTGGCCTCGCCACATATATCTATTCTGGTGGCCTCGCCACATATATCTGTTCTGGTGACTATGTCACAATATCTGTATCTGGTGACCTTGTCACAATATCTGGCAGCCTCACTATAATTTCTGTGGTGTGTAGCGGATGGGTAGGTCGAGTAGTCTCCCCACATGGTGTAAGGCTGGTACGGGGGTGTTATGGATGGATCTGGGTTGGGCTTTCTGTTGCATTTTATATATCTGTTCTGTATCTGTTATGGGCCTATGGGCTTAACCTGATTTCTGTAATGGGCCAAGGCCCAATTAAATCTGATTCTGAGGCTTAATCTGTTTTGGCCTATGGTTGAGATTATGTTACACACTGAGTTACCAAACTCACCCCTTAATTTCATCTCTGCAGGTAACCCTCAACCATAGTGGGCTTGGAGCTGAGAGAGATTCGGAGTGGCCACAGCATCTGCAAGTTCGGTGTTCATTTTATTTTAAGTATTTTATTCTGCTATTTTTGGGTTTTAATTGTAATAAAGCCGCTATTTAAATTTCTTTATTGGTTTTATTTTCTTTAACGGTTTAATGTATATTTTATTGAAACCGGTAGTTATAAGCTACACGGGTTTTCAAAATCTTGAGAATGTTTTCAAAACTTAACGAGTTCAACAAATGGATAACCTAAAGGCGTAACAAAATGACTTCTCATAAACTTCCTGCTGCAATCAAAATATCACCTAAGTCACAATAAGCAAAAGGTTATAAACTTGGATGTAAGTCCATGTGACGCACCAGATCTGGCCATAACGTCCAGGCCGGGTTTGGGGTGTTACATTTAATGGTATCAGAGCTAGGTTGCAATAACTCGGCTGTGGATCGGGTCTAAAAATAGAAGTTTTAAAATATTAAAAACAAAGATTTTCGAAAGATCATGTTTTTAACAACTGTATTCAAAATTATTTTAACCTTGTCTTGGACCGTGCATGAATGATTTTTTTTTCAAAGATTAAATTAAGTTTTTCTATTAAACTTCTAAAGAACTGGCACACCGAATCTCTGGCCCAAGCCTGTAAGTTTCCTGAACTTTTCTAATTAATTCTGAAATTCTGATTATATGCCTGACTAAGACTCTAATATGATACTTTAGTTAGGGTATTACTGAAACTATAGAAACTCTAATAAGTAGACTAAGACTGTAGCTAGGCTACCGCGGAGGAAAATAAACTCTGAATTATTGTTCATCCATAAGACATCTGTAATAAACACTGAAATATTAACTTGATTCATAAAACTTCTAATTAGATAATACGAAATGAGTACACGAGCAGCTCGTGGTAGGGGCCGTGGATGTGGCCGAGGTAGTGCACGAGCTGAATCTTCATCTTCGGGTTATGCGCCAGCAGTTGATGTACCGATACCACTGGCGACGGAGGTAGAGTCTCATGATCGAGGTGTAGGGGATGACGCCCTATCGCAAGCGATGCTTCGAGTTCTGGAAAGGGTTGCTGGGGCAAGTACCGGTAATGGATTTTAGGGGTCTATTTCTGAGCGACTCTGGGCTAATGGAGCAGAGTTCTTTAGGGGTGTGTCCGGTGTAGCTCCGAATGTGGGTGAGTACTGGTTAGAGGCCATAGAATGAATCATGGATGATCCGGACTGCTCTGTGGAGCAGAAGCTAAAGGGAGTCATATCGTTGCTTAGAGATGAAGCTTATCAGTGGTGGCTCATGGTGAGAGATGGAACTTCAGCTGGTGAGGTAACATGGGAGCTGTTTAAGACAGCCTTTAAAGGGAAATATGTTAGGGCTAGCTATGTAGACGCCCGTAGGAAAGAATTCTTGAATCTGGTTCAGGGAGGTAGGACAGTATCTGAGTACGAGGCTGAGTTTCTGAGGCTGAGTCGGTATGCTTCTGGGATAGTTACTACTGAATATGAGCGTAGCGTGCACTTCAAAGATGGTTTGAGGGATGAACTTAGGGTGCTGATTGCTCCGCAGAGGGAGCGTAACTTTGCTGCTTTGGTTGAGAAAGCTAAGATAGCTGAAGAAGTAAAGCGGACAGAAAGACAGAACCACGAAAAGGGTAAGAGCTGTTTCCGGAGGGATTCTTGACCATCAGGTGGGGCTAACAGGAATGTTAAGAGAGCAAGAGTGGCAGAACTAGTGCGAGCAGTACTGATGAATGCTGTTAGACCGCAGGGTTGTAGGAGTTGTGGTAAGGTACATATGGGCGAGTGTCGAAAACGTTCTGGAGCTTATTTTCAATGTGGGTCTATGGAGCATAGGGTTAAGGATTGTCCCTAAGAACCTGATCAGGGTCAAGTTATGGATCAGAGGGTTGCTCAACCTGTGAGAGGTGGACCACCAGCTCAGAGAGGTCGTGGACAAGGCAGAGGTGGAAATGGTAATGGTCGAGGACGAGGAGCACTTGGCAGGGGTGCAAGTTTTGCTGAGGCTCGTCAGCCAGCGTTAGTATATGCAGCTCGTCACCGAGAAGAGGGTGATGCACCTGACGTCATAACCGGTACGTTTTTTATTTCTAGTAAGCTATACACTGCATTGATAGATGTTGGATCTACCCATTCATATGTTGCATATGCTATATCTAGGTTACTGGGTGTGCGCTCTGAGGAGACAGTGAGTGGGGTATCAGTATTAAGTCCTTTGGGTCACTCGGTTAGGGTAGACAAACTGTATAGAGACGTGCCTATAGAAACTCAAGGAAAAATCTTCTCTGAAGATTTGATGGAGCTACCTTTCAGAGAATTTGATCTTATCTTGGGAATGGATTGGCTTGTTAAGCATAGGGCTACTTTCGATTGTGCTACTAAGCAAATGAGGTTGAAGACCGTAGAGGATGAGAAAGTTATGGTGATAGGTGAACGTAGAGATTATCTGTCTAATGTGGTGTCGGCATTGAGAGCCGAGAAGTGGATTCGAAAAGGATGTGAGGCTTATTTGGCATTCATAAGTCAAACAGACACTAAGGAACTGACTGTGGACAAAGTTAAAACTATTAAGGAATTCCAAGATGTTTTTCCTGAAGAGCTTCCGGGTTTGCCTCCGAATCGAGAGGTTGAGTTTGGGATTAACCTGTTGCCTGGAACGGCACCGGTGTCTATTGCACCTTATAGGATGGCACCGAAAGAGTTGGTGGAGCTGAAAGCTCAGATTCAAGAGCTGTTGGATAGAGGCTTTATTAGGCCAAGTGTGTCTCCGTGGGGAGCGCCAGTGTTGTACGTGAAGAAGAAAGATGGGTCAATACGAATGTGCATCAATTATCGGTAGTTGAACAAGCTGACGATTAAGAATAAGTATCCGTTGCCAAGAATCGATGACTTATTCGACCAACTTAGAGGAGCTTCAGTATTCTCCAAGATTGATCTTCGGTCTGGGTATCATCAGTTAAGGGTTAAAGAGGTGGATATTCACAAGACGGCATTCAGAACTTGGTATGGTCACTATGAATTCTTGGTTATGCCATTTGGGCTAACAAATGCACCTGCAGCATTTATGGATCTGATGAATCGAGTGTTTTTCAGCCATACTTGGATCGATTTGTGGTCGTCTTTATCGATGATATTTTGGTCTAATCTGAATCTGAGGAAAAGCATGATGAGCATCTCCGTGTTGTGCTGCAAGTGTTAAGGGAAAAGGAGCTTTATGCCAAATTCAGTAAGTGTGAGTTCTGGTTAAGGGAGGTAACTTTCTTGGGACATGTTGTTTCTGCTGAGGAGATTAAGGTGGACCTTCGAAAGATTGAAGCAATCCTAGAATGGAAACCACCGAGGTCAGTGGCGGAAATTCGAAGTTTTCTGGGTTTAGCTGGGTACTATAGAAGGTTTGTGGAAGGATTTTCTGTGATGGCAGTACCGTTAACAAAGCTCATAAGGAAAGGGGTACCATTTATTTGGACTGAGCAGCAGCAGGAAGCTTTTGAGAAGCTAAAGAAGGTTCTGACCGAGGCACCTATACTGATTTAGCCAGAGTCTGGAAAAGATTTTACCGTGTACAGTGACGCATCACATGTTGGGTTGGGCTGTGTGTTGATGCAAGAGGATAAAGTGGTTGCCTATGCATCGCGACAGCTTAAACCTCATGAAATAAACTACCCTACCCATGATTTGCAGCTGGCAGCAGTAATCTTTGCACTTAAGATTTGGAGGCATTACTTGTATAGGGAAAGGTGTATTATATACACAGATCATAAGAGTCTTAAGTACTTGTTGACTCAGAAGGAGCTGAATCTTAGGCAGCGGAGATGGGTAGAGTTGCTTAAAGATTATGACTATGCGATCGAGTATCATCCAGGCAAGGCTAATGTGGTGGCTGATGCCCTAAGTTGTAGAACTGTATCTGATCTGAGAGCGATGTTTGCTCATTTGAGCCTGTATGATGACGGTAGTCTGTTAGCAGAACTGCAAGTAAGGCCAACCTGGGTGGATGAGATTAAGGAAAAGTAGTCGAAGGATAAGTCTCTGGTTTCTCGAATCCAGTAGGTTAAGGATGGGGATACTTCTGAGTTTGGACTTAACAATGAGGGAGTTCTATGTTTCCGAGGTAGAGTTTGCATTTCGAAGGATTCTAATTTGAGGCAAGCAATTCTGAATGAAGCTCATAAAGGATTATGTGCTATGCATCCTGGAGGTAATAAGATGTATCACGACTTAAAGGAACTATATTGGTGGCCTGGGCTGAAGCGAGAGGTAACGGAATTTGTGGGAAAATGTCTGACCTGCCAGCAAGTGAAAGCTAAACATCAGCTACCTTCTGGATTTCTGCAACCAGTGAAAGTACCACTTTGGAAGTGGGAGAGGGTGACCATGGATTTTGTGAGTGGGTTGCCCTTGACACCATTAAAGAAGGACTCGATCTGGGTGATTGTGGATAGGCTGACTAAATCTGCTCATTTCATCCCTGTTCGTACCGACTATTCACTTCAAAAGTTAGCCAAGTTGTATGTAACTGAGATTGTGTGACTGCATGGAGTGCCAGTGTCGATTATTTCTGATCGAGACCCTAGATTTACATATCGATTTTGGCAGAAGTTACATGAGGCATTGGGAACCCGACTGAATTTTAGCACAGCTTTTCACCCACAGTCTAATGGTCAGTCAGAAAGAGTTATCCAGATTCTGGAAGACATGTTGAGGGGATGTGTTATCGACTTTCGAAGTAGCTGGGAGGATTATCTACCGTTGGCAGAGTTTGCGCATAATAACAGTTATCAGGCTAGTATTCGTATGGCACCTTATGAAGCGCTGTATGGTCGCAAGTGTAGTACACCTAGTTGTTGGACTGAACTGGACGAGCGGCAAGTTCTTGGACCTGAGTTGGTAGCAGAGACTGAAGAGAAGGTCAGAGTGATTAGGGATCGGTTAAAAGAGGCATCTGATAGGCAGAAGTCTTATGCAGATTTGAGGCATAAAGAGATTGAGTATTCAGTGGGCGACATGGTCTTTTTGAAGGTTTCGCCTTGGAAGAAGATACTAAGGTTTGGTAAGAAAGGCAAGTTGAGTCTGCGGTTCATTGGGCCTTATCGGGTTCTTAAGCATGTAGGTCCAGTGGCTTATCAGTTGGAATTACCTCCGGAGCTGGATAGGATTCATGATGTGTTTCACGTATCCATGTTAAGGCGATATCGATCTGACCCTACTCATATTCTACCAGTTGCAGAAGTGGAAGTACAGCATGATTTGACTTTCGAGGAAGAGCCTATGCAGATTCTAGATCGAGACGTGAATGTTCTTAGAAGGAAATCAGACCCATTAGTAAAGGTACTTTGGCATAATTATGGCAGAGAGGAAGCTACGTGGGAACCAGAGGAGGCAATGCATCAACAATACCCCCACTTGTTTGGATCAGGTAAATTTCGAGGATGAAATTTCTTTAAGGAGGGTAGAGTTGTAACGCCCTAAATTTTGGGTCTTTCTTGGGGTTATTATTCATCTGACAAAATGTTTGAACTTGGGTATTTGGTTGTGTAATTCTTGTTTGGGGAGTATTGATGGGCCTATGGAAGGCCCAAGTGTTATTTAAACCTCGGAAAAATTTTTTAGATTTTCACTTAAGAGATAAGGGGCCGTTGAAAGGAAGTGTCTTAAGGAATTGTACGTAGAATATAGCAAAAAAGGAGTCTTGGTAAAGTGGCAAGGGAGGCGCCACTAAGCTCCTTAAAAAGAGGCGCCTAAGAGAGCTTGGAGGTCCAAGGTTCAAGTCCCAGAGTATGCAAGGGTGGCGTTTTATTTTTATGCAAAGAACAGGTAAGAGTTTGAAGCAGAGTAAAACTCTGCTAGGGGAGAAGTTTGAATCAGTCATAGGAGTGAATCTAGGAGTAAGTTATGGACTTTTGAATTTTGAATGAAGGTGGCCGGCCAAGGGACTCTCTATGGTGCAAATTCGGCAAGCACCATAGGTAAGGCACAATCGGCATTTGGGTCTCTTTTGGTGCCGATTTCTTTAGTCTAATAGGTCCCCTCTACTGCCGGTTCTATTTAGGAAATTAGGGGTCACTTTTCTGCTTTTCTAAACCTAGTAGCCGAATCTCCTACCCCAGAAACCCCACTGCCGATTTCTCTGTGACAAAAGCCACTCCTCTAAACTTTTTCACCATTCTTCTCTTCTATTTGCATCTCTAGCCGATTTCATCTTTCTGCAAACCTCTCTCTACCGAATCTTTCACTTTCTTCTTCTTCTTTTCTGCAAGCCCTTTTCGACAGCTTCAAAAGCCGAAACACCCCTTCTTGCCGAATCCATCTTCTTCTATCAATCATATCACCTCTTCTCACCCTACACCCATTACTGAATCTTCTCTTGACCGAAACTCTCATTGTGTGTGGCCAAATTCTCCTCTCCCTAGTCTCAAATTCTTTCTTTCTTTTTACTTAGATCGTGATTAAGAGGGCATCTAGAGGCACTTCTTGAACCGATTAGCACATTGGTAAGTACTCAGAAATTTTGATTGGTTTCATGTGTTTAAGATATAAGCCGAAACCCCTTTAGGGGAGGCTATCGTTTGGACTAAGGCTTTGTGGTCTCTTGTTTGATGTTGTTGTGCTAGTGGAGGCAAAGGGGGGCGCTTAGCAAGGATTTGAAGGTTGGCACGGCTAGGCACATACACCTAGTTCATATTTCGGCAGCAAGGTAAAGGCTTTTAGGGACTTAGGCCATGTTGGCCGATTTTGGTAAGGAGATTATGGCTTATTGATTAGCGAGTTTTAGACTAACACTTTAGGAATCAACTGTAGGCTTTCGTACATGGATCTCGTCGTCACTTCATCCGTTAACAGGTGTGTACCATATCTCCACTATAGACTAGAACGGCAAAGGCCGTAATGACTGAAAAGTGACCAAAAAGTCTGTCTTAGGAGGATCTGTGAGTAACCGTTTACTCTGTGGTGGCTAAACTTGGAATCAATGGCGATAGAATTGCAAAGTGGGCAATTCCGAACGTGTCGGTAAGTTGGGCTTGATGGGCCAAATATGGGCCCAATGGGCTTTCGAGCCCACATCGGTAAAATTATCATTAAGGGCATTCTGGTGGTATGTTGAGAATAAACCGGTTAAAACCAACAATCTGAACGTAAAAATTGGATTAACGGGCTTAAGATGTTAATGGACTCAGTAAGGCCCATTAGGGGTTTTTGGGCTAAAAAGGGCAAAAGTGGTATACAAGTTAAAATGAACTTCTGAAGTCACATATGGGCTAATTGTCACTTGATATTCATAAAATCCCTGAAAATCGGTAACATGACTAAAATACCCCTAAGTATGGAAATTACCATTATACCCCTAAGTGCAAAAATGACCTTTATACCCCTATGGTAAATTCTATATGGAATGTATGATTTTCTGTTTCTGTATATCATGTCTCATAACACATGAATGTATCTGATGCATGAGATTCTGTATGTTGCATGCCATAGTATGTTTACATCTGTTGCATGGGGTATGGGCTTTTATGATAGAGGAAGCGTTCTGGCAGCCTCGCTGCAATCTGGTGGCCTCGCCACATATATCTGTTCTGATGGCCTCACCACATATATCTGTTCTGGTGGCTATGTCACAATATATGTATCTGGTGACATTGTCACAATATCTGGCAGCCTCGCTGCAATTTCTATGGTGTGTAGCGGATAGGTGGGTCGAGTAGTCTCCCCACATGGTGTAAGGCTAGTACGGGGGTGTTATGGATGGATCTGGGTTGGGCTTTCTGTTGCATTTTATATATCTATTCTGTATCTGTTATGGGCCTATGGGCTTAACCTGATTTCTGTAATGGGCCAAGGCCCAATTAAATCTGATTTTGAAGCTTGATCTGTTTTGGCCTATGGTTGAGATTATAATACACACTGAGTTACCAAACTCACCTCTTAATTTCATCTCTGCAGGTAACCCTCAACCATAGTGGGCTTGGAGCTGAGAGAGATTCGGAGTGGCCACAGCATCTGTAAGTTTAGTTTTCATTTTATTTTAAGTATTTTATTCTGCTATTTTTGGGTTTTAATTGTAATAAGGCCGCTATTTAAATTTCTTTATTGGTTTTATTTTCTTTAACGGTTTAATTTACATTTAGCTAAACTGCTAGTTATAAGCTGTGCGGGTTTTCAAAATCTTGAGAATGTTTTCAAAAATTAACGAGTTCAACAAATGGATAACCTAAAGGCATAACAAAATGACTTCTCATAAACTTGCTGCTGCAATAAAAATATCACCTGAGTCACAATAAGCAAAAGGTCATAAACTTGGATGTAAGTCCATGTGACGCACCAGATCTGGCCATAACGTCCAGGCCGGGTTTAGGGTGTTACATCACATTTCATCCTCAAACCGATGGTCTCCAAAAGAGTAATTCAGATTCTTGAAGACATGCTCCGATGTTGTGTTCTAGAATTTGAAGGTAGTTGGGAGAAATATCTACCATTGGCTAAGTTCACTTGAAACAATAGCTTTCAGTCTAGTATAAAGATGGCACCATATGAGGCATTGTATGGCCACAAATGTTGAACTCCTTTGTATTGGACCGACCTCAGTGAGAGATAGATTCACGAGGTGGATGTGGTTAGAGAAATCAAAGAAAAAGTGAAAGTAATCCGTGACTGTTTGAAAGCCGCTTCAGATCGACAAAAGTCGTACGCGAATTTGAAAAGAAATGAGATCAAATTTTAGGTGGGTGATAAAGTATTTCTGAAAGTGTCTCCGTGGAAGAAGATTCTGAGATTTGGCTGTAAAAGCAGGTTGAGCTGTATTTTATTGGTTCGTATGAGGTTATTGAAAGAATAAGACTAGTAGCATATCGGTTAGCTTAACCGACAGAGTTGGAAAGGATTCATAATGTGTTTCATGTGTCGATGTTGCGATGATATCGTTCTGATCCTTCGCATGTGATTTCTCTAACCGAGGTTGAAATTCGACCGGATATGACGTATGATGAAAAACCGATCAAGATTTTAGCTCAAGAAGTCAAACAGTTGAGAAATAAAAGTATAACCCTAGTAAAAGTTCTATGGAAAAGACATGGGGTAGAAGAGGATACGTGGGCTGTTATGTGTAGGTATAAGGTTTGGCTAGGCTTGGGTTTTGAGAAAAATGAATACATTTAATTTTACAAGACTACGAACTAAAGTGTAAATAAGTGAAAAGTTAGGGGCAAAAATGTAATTTTACCATAATGAGATTTTTAGATTGAATTGAATAATGTGATAATTAAACGAGTGAAATTTGTTATTATAGATTAAGAAAAACAAAGTTTGGACCTAGGTCGGGGGAAGAACAAGGTATTTGACGATTAGGTCAAATTCTACTACAATTGTACCGAGGTAAGTGATAACGGCTTGCGATATTAAGTAATAAAATTTATAAAACTGATCACACCTAAACTAACTAATATCACGACCTTAAAGGCAAGCGCACCTGTCGAACAATAGTATAGTTTAGTGGCAAGACTGAGTTATCGTACCCAAGGGAACCAAAAGTACTAGTACTTACTTCCTTTCTATTATCTAGCCTAAAAATAAAGAGAGTTGATTTACTCTAATTCTAAAACTAACTAAAAGTGCACAAAAAGTAAATTGAGGAAAAACTTTCGGGAAAACTGATTGATATGAGCAATACTCAAGGGAGAATCCACCTAGACTTCACTTGTTATTAGTTCTTGAGCTAGACGATTTATTCACTTGACTTGATCTGTAGAGATCCCTAATTTATGCTAAACCCTCCGTCGAGGCGAAGAGCAAATAGACCTAGGTTGTTAACTAAATTTCCTTTATTAATTAACACCCTAGGTTGCATTAATTCGATCTATGGTTCCCCATATTAGGTTTGACCCTAATCCGGCAGATTTATGTCGCCCTATGTCTAGGATTGCATGCAACTTCGCTTAATTATGGTAGATCTACTCTTATCACAGGGACTTTTGCTCCTCTGCTTTAAGCACATCTGTTTCTTGCATTAATACCTAGGCTTATTAACACAAGAATTAAGCACACATAATTAAGAACAACTCAAGTATTTATCATATAACTCAAGAATAAATAATAACAAGATTCATCTTAGGTTTCATCCCCCTCAAGTATTTGAGGGGTTTAATTCATAATAAAGAAAGAAAACGTCTCAGAAGAATTAAAATAACAAAACATAAAGAACTCGAAAACCCCTGAAGGAATTTAAGGAGATCCTATGTCTTGATGTAAAATTCTGGCTTCTAGGATGAATCAATCAGCTTCCCTTAGAGTAATTCCTTGCTTTCACTCCTCGTGTTGGCAGCAAGATGGCGCTCCTATTGGGAGAAAAAGAGTACCTCCTTAGAGTTGCCTCCTAGGGTCTTTATATAGAGCTTTGGGGAGCCTTTCTTAGCCTCTAAGCATCCAAATCCGAGTGAAATTCCTCTTCCTCACGACTAGAACATGCCCGTGTGCCACGCCCGTGTGATTTTGACAAGAGGCCATGTTTGGAATGCTTGGGTGGCACGACCGTGTGGCCTAGCCGTGCTTGTCGGGGGCTGGACCGTGTGATCTTCGTGTGGCACGACCGTGTGCCACGGCCGTGCGATGATCCTTGGGCCGTGTCAATTACACATTTTGGCCCATTTTTTTCGTTTTTGGTCCATTTTCCGTTCTTTTCTCTTCTCTATGCTCTCCTAAGTGTAAGATATTTAAAAGAAAGATTAAGAGCACCAATTCTCACTAATTTGATAATAATTCATCAAAAATAAAGGCTAAACATGGGGTAAAAATATGTATAATTTATCATTTATCAAATACCCCCACACTTAAGCCTTTGCTTGCCCTCAAGCAAAATCTCAATCCCTAAATAAGAATCATTCTTCTCAACTCACAATCTTTATCAATAATGTTTCAAATTAATCCACAGGTAAGCATACAATGAAAATTCAATCAAAAGAACATTAAAGACTCAATTACTTTAAGTTGAAAATTTTATCATTGAAACATAAGTTTTTTTCTTTCTCCTAAGTAGTTATCTCTCCATCTTAATTAACAGAAGTTGACATCCTCACTAAGGATTCACTCTATCCACTCAAAGTGTTTAGGGTTCGAAAATTAAGTACTCTCTAGTCAACCTGAAAAGTTATTACCATAGGCTTGCTCGAAAATCAAGTCTCCACCACTGTAGATTGATATGATACATCGATCAAAAGGTCTTTTAAAGGTTGTAATGGGGCTTGGTTAGGGTGTTGTCACAGGCTGCAAAAGAGGGTTAGAATCGAGATTGAATTGAAAAATTATCTAGCTAGAAAAATCTCTATCACTGGAACATATTTCCCAAGCTAATCCTTAAGATAATATCAATTTTGCCTTGGTAGCCTTAAAATAGAAATATGCAAAAATTATTTGAACTATTATAGATTACAACTGGATACATATTTTTTTTAAGAATAATTCAAATATGATACAATACTTTGAACAAAACTTTACAATCTGAAAAGAGAAAAAAGCTAGATAAAGTTTTCAACTCAAATCTCATCAAAATAGGGGTTAAAATAATTGAATGGGATTCAACAAAAAAATGGGTTATTGGTTAATAATTAGGGGTAAGTTAAAGAAAAGGTTGTTAGGCTCAATGGGGTTCACTAGGGGTTAATTTATTGAGGTAGGCTTTTGTGGAGTAAGTAGGTTAATTCCTAGGTGCCTTTATCATCTCGGTATATCAAATCAATGATGTGGTCTCAACATGTATAATCAAAGCAAGTTCTAGAATAACAAATTAGTATTGACTCACTCAAAGCAATAATAAAAGTGAGCACGAAAGAATGTATGCTCAAAAGGCTCAAAAATCTCACCAGAATTATGGCTTTTGATGTCAATCCTGCGAATTTCAAATCTCAAGGTAACACTTAGAATTAGGGAAAAGAACTTATGCAAAAATTGTAGTTCTCAAAAATTTCAACTTATCATGCTTGATTCCCTAATGTTTTAGAGTTTGAATATTCAAAGTACAAGCACCTATGTCTTTGTTTTCAACAAATCAATGAAAGTCATAAATCAATCAGAATTAATTCCTAATAGGAGACTGAAAAAGATGCTATTGAGAACAATGCAACCAGTTAGAAAAATTTCAGGGATTTCAAATAAAATGTAATGTCTGATAGTAAGTTTCCCCCCAACACTTAAGATGTACATTGCCCTAAATGTACAAAGATAAAATTAGTAGCAATATAAGCATTAGATCATAAGGTAGGGAAGGGTATGAAACTCCCTAAAATTCGGATGAATTTGAAAGGCAGAGATTGGACTTGGAAGAGCGGCCAGTTGTGGCACGGTGTTCCCCTTTTCGTAGAGATTTGAGCTGTAAAGCTCCTTTGAAACTGTGAAGGAATTGATTAGTCGTGGGGAATTTGGGGCAATGGAAATTACTTGTTAGGGTGAGGCCGTTAGGAAAAATAATTAAAACAAAACAAAATACAAAAAAATACTAATAGTCAAATAAAGGAAATGAAAGAAAATAAAATAAAACGTAAAAAGGAAAATAAAGTTAGAAGAAAAGGGAAAAATAAAGATTAGTGTTCAAAAGTTAGAATAAATTAAAATAAAAATAAGATAAACAATAAAAAATAAAGTTAAGAGGACTAGAGAAGTCTAATCCTCTGATGGATCTCGCGGCGGTGGTGTGATGCTCAGGTGCTGGCATATCTGCGCTAAGGTGGCGTCGATATAATCGAGGCGCTGGAAGCACTGCTACTCAAAACGATCTAGGCGCTCGGATATGTCAGCATGTGTGGCTGTCGCCTGGGTGGGTCATTTGGGGCGTGGTGGCTCTGTGGGTGCGTCATCCGCTCGTGGTGTTGGTGGGACATCATCAGCGATGTCCTCTGGGTCCTCTCCCTCCTAGACGAGTCGGAACTGAATGGGGGTACCTCCTGGCCTCCGCTCGATCATCCTCATGTGTAACATCATCGCGATGCCTTGGGGAGACATCTGACCAATCATCGTGTAGGAGGATGCCTGGGCTACGGTGTTGAGGATCCCGAAGTGACGAGCCAGACGCGTGATGTATGGTCCCATGGATAGAACGCCTCGGCGGTGCCTCTCAGTCTGGTGTTGCATGGCATGTGCGATGAAGAATGCGAGGTCAATGACATGTCTATTTGTCATGCACCAGAGGAAGTAGACATCGTGTGTATTGACGACGCCTGTACTCTCTCGTCGACCTGTAAGAGTGTGAGCGAGGAGAGCATGGATATACCTTAGAGAGGGGAAGAGGGCGGTCACTTTGCTGACGCTGGGGTTATAAACTTGTTGTCTAGGGGCGATCTCGTGCCAGCAGTCGACGGGCCTGACATGGATGCGGCAAGAAAGGTTAGGGAAGTCCTCGTCCGCCATAAATTGCTCGGTGTAGAACCCGAGTGCAATCCCGAACTCTGGCACGCTGAGGTGTCGCACCAATCCTCCCAAACGGAACTGGACCATCCTTAGATCGTCGAACCTATTCATCACGGTCTGTAGGTGAAATGTGGAGTAAAACTCAAGGGTGAGTTCTAAATATGTCGGCTTTATGATCTGGAAGAACTACTCCCATGGCTCTATCACTAGTAAGGCCCGGACGTCATCTACTAACTGTATCTACCCGAGGGCGTCCCAATCTATGCAGCGGCCCGTGGATATAGGGCGGGCTCGGAGGAGTTGATAGTGTTCCTCCTGCGAGGCTTGAGAAAATGTGATGAATGGGTGTCAGACCTCGGAGGTCTGCCTCGATGAAGAGCTCCCTGGCCCTTTCCTTTTCTTAGAGGCGGGGACGGTAGCCTTTCTAGTGCGTAAAGATGACATGGTATCTAAAATAAAATAACATAAGCATTAGTCCTAAAAAATTAAACTAGATAGAGAATAAGAAATGAAGAATAAAATGAAAATGTAAAAATGGGGATTAACCTAAATAGTAGAATCTAATCATGTTAGAACTTGTAAAAAAACTAAGAAGTACGGGTGTGTATATATTATAAATGTATGCAAATATGGGTTTAAATGGTAATGAAAAGGAATTCTAAGTGGCAAGCAAAAAATGAAAATAAGTGGCATGCAATCCTGATGTGTTTTATTTAATTCTAGAGTATTCATCCTAATTTTTCTAATTCCTGCTAGATTAAACATCTAGAAGAAAGCAACATTAAATATATAGATAATAAACATGAAATATAAATAAATAAAAGAGAAAATTTGAGAGAATATAACCAAAAGTGATGTTGCACAGTCATGGGTTAGAGTTGCACGGGCGTGGGTAGGCTGAAATTGAAGGTGGTGGTGTTTTGAGGACTGTGGCGGCACTAATAGAGGTTGGGAAGGGTGTTTTCTAAGGTTTGGAGTGAAAAAAGAAAGTGAATAGTGGCAGCCTATTTATAGATTTTGGGTGTGTGAGTCGTGTTTGGCCCGTGTCTTTCGAAATCTGGTGGTTTTGGCACGACTGGTTCGAAGTGCACGCCCATGTGGTTGGTTCACACGGCCGTGGGAGATCGGGTCTTTGTTACTTACACGATCGTGTGATGGTCTCCACGGCCGTGTGCGATCGTGTTCGTGTTTCACACGATCGTGTGATATGTGCCACGGGCGTGTGAAATTTGACAGCGTCTTCCACGGGCTAAGGACAAGGGCGTGGGGATTTGTGCCAGCCCGTGTTGGTGCTGCAGGGTTGCCACGGCCATATCGCAGGCCGTGGGGTATTGTAGGTAGCCCATGTTGAAGTTGGAAGGTTGCCACGGCCATGTCGCACGGCCGTGGGGTTTTATCGGTGGCCCGTGTTTTGGGAAAATTTTTACTCTATTTATACACGACCGTGTCTCTATTTAAAGGGTTCACACGGCCTGGGACACGCCCGTGGGACTGGCGGTGTGGTCCTAATTCTCTGCATTAAAAAGGGTTAGTGTGATGCATAAAAAATACTAAAAACAAAATAGATGAAAAATTACTAAGTTAGTGCTCGGGTTGCCTCCAGAGAAGTGCTTATTTAGAGTCTAAGCTCGACTATGCTCAAGCTTGGTCGGTCACGGCGGTTTGAAGAGTTGATACTCCTCTATCCTGTTCAAAACTTTATTTTCAATGTAAGATTTGAGTCGAGTGTGGTTTACCTTGAAAGTGCCGAGTGACTCATGTTTTATCTCTACTGTGCCATAGGGGAAGATTTTCATTACCTTGAAGTAAGGTGTATCACTTGTATGCTCTTTTGAATTCAAGATTCGAGGATTGTCTTCCCCTAAAATTACCTTACCTCCCACTTTGAGTTGATCTGGTTGTCCTTGAGGGTCGTCTTGGTGATGCTCCATTTTGGTGTGGCATATTTTGGGCTTTTCGTGAAAGTTAAGCCACTCATCTAGTTCCTTGATATGGAGCATTCGCTTTTCTGGTTCATCTCCTGTAGGTGAATGTACCAGTGTTTGCGTTGTCTTTATATGAAGTGCGTCCTGCACAGGAAATTGTGTGGTGAGTTCAGTGTTTTTACAGAGACTCAAATCTCTATTTTTGTCTGTAGTTTTAACTGAGTTGTGAGCTCGTATGGTGACTGCAGCATCACCTACTCGTAATTTGAGTTCACTTGTTTCTAAATCAATTTTTTGTTCTAGCAGTTGCTAAAAAGGGTCGCCCTAAAATTAAGGGTACATTGCTTGCCTCGTCAATGTCTAAAACAATAAAGTCAACTGGGAATATAAATTTATCGATTTTGACAAGCACATCTTTAATTATTCCCTTAGGTGCCCTAATAGTTTTATCAGCTAGTTGAATGCTCATCTTGGTTTTCTTAAGGGTTCCAAGACCTAGTTGTTTAAACAGGTTATAAGGCATGACGTTTATGCTTGCCATAAATCAGATAAAGCATTTTTTTTCCTCTAAGCTACAAAGTAAACAAGGGATAGTAAAACTCCCTGGATCTTTTAGTTTGGTCGGTAGTGTATTTTGTAGAATAGCTGAGCAGACTGCATTTAGTTCCATATGAGATTTCTCCTCTAGCTTCCGCTTGTTTGTCAAGAGTTCTTTTAAGAATTTAACCGCATCTGGCAACTGGAAAATTGCTTCAACAAATGGTAAGTTAATGTGTAATTTTTTAAGAGTTTAAGAAACCTACCGAATTGTTCATCTGTGCGGTCTTTCTGTAGCGCTCTTGGGTATGGTATATGAGGCTTGTGTTCGTTGATGTTTGGCTTGTTGCTGCTTGCCTTTACCTTACCTTTACTCACCTTAGGTTCCTCGCCTAACTTTGGGTCATCTTTGGTTAATGCCTCCTCATCTGTTGTATTTATGGCATGAACTTACTCTTTAGGATTGGTCTCAGTGTTGCTTGGAAGTCCACCTTGCGGTCTTTCTGATATTAACTTGGCGAGTTTACCTATTTGATTCTCAAGGCCTTTGATTGATGCTTGCTAGTTTTTTAATGCCATTTCAGTGTTCTGAAAGCGGGTCTCTGACATGGCCATGAATTTGGTAAACATTTCTTCAAGATTCGGCTTCTTTTCTTATTGCGGTGGTGGCTGCTGAAATCCCTAAGGGGGTTGTTGTCTTTGATTCCCTTGGCCTCCCCAAGAAAAATTGGGATGGTTTCGCCAACCTACATTATATGTGTTACTATATGGATTATTTTGAAATCTAAAATTGTTACCTATATAATTGGCCTGCTCGATTTCTGTGCCATTGGCAGAAGATGAGTAGTCTGGAGTGAACATATTTGCCTGAGTTGTGTCGCACTGCATTACTGCTTGTGCCTGCGTAGAACCAACAAAATGAGCAAACTTTTTATTTAAAAGGTCTACTTGGTTAGAAAGCATAGTGACAGCATCAATATTATAAACTCCTGCAGCTTTTGTCGGCTTCGTCCTCATGACTTGCCACTGATAATTATTCAGTGACATCTCTTCAATAAATTCATAAGCTGCTTCTGGTGTTTTGTTATTTATTGTTCCTCCTGCGCTGCATCGATCATTTGTCTCGTCGATGGGTTCAAACCGTTGTGAAAGGTTTGGACTTGTAACCATAAAGGTAGGCCGTGATGAGGGCATCTTCTCAAAAGATCTTTGTATCTCTCCCAAGCATCATATAGTGTTTCTAAATCCATCTGCACAAAAGTAGAGATATCATTTCGTAATTTAGCTATTTTAGCTAGAGGAAAATATTTAAATAAAAATTTTTCGGTCATCTGTTCCCATGTGGTGATTGAGCCTCGTGGTAAGGAATTTAACCATTGTTTGGCTTTATTCCTCAAAGAGAATGGAAATAGCCTCAAGCGAATGGCATCATCAGAAACGCCATTTATTTTAAAAGTATCACAAAATTCCAAGAAATTTGCTAAAAGTGAATTTGGATCTTCGTCCTGCAAACCATCAAACTGCACAAATTGCTGTATCATCTGAATAGTGTTAGGCTTTAGTTCAAAGTTATTAGCAATAATAGCAGGTCGAATAATGCTAGTTTGGGTACCAATCAAACTAGGTTTAGCATAATCATACATAGTACGAGGAGCTGCATCCTGGTTTACTAGTTCTGCTGGTAGTGCTGGAGGTGGTGGAACGTTTTGATTCGTGTCCATCTCTTCTGTAGGTTCTGGCTCCTGCTCAGGTTCTTGTTCTGGATAATGTAAACTGCATCTAATTTCTCTGCGTTTTCTACGAACTGTCGCTTCTAGAGCTTCGTCAAAAAGTAGTGGTCCTTTTGGGTTGTTTCTAGTCATAAACTAAAAATACCTAAAAAGAAAAAGCAAAGAAAATTTAAAAATTTAAAAGAAAATAAAAAATAAATAAATAAAAACTGAAAATAATAATAAAAGAAAAATAAATAAATATATATAAATATAGTAATGGCTAAAGTAATAGAAATCGAGTTTTCTTAATATTTCAGTTCCCCAGCAACGGCGCCAAAAATTGATAACGGCTCGCGATATTAAGTAATAAAATTTATAAAACTGATCACACCTAAACTAACTAATATCACGACCTTAAAGGCAAGCGCACCTATCGAACAATAGTATAGTTTAGTGGTAAGACCAAGTTATAGTACCCAAGGGAACCAAAAGTACTAGTACTTACTTCCTTTCTATTATCTAGCCTAAAAATAAAGAGAGTTGATTTAAACTAATTCTAAAACTAACTAAAAGTGCACAAAAACTAAATTGAGGAAAAACTTTCGGGAAAACTGATTGATATGAGCAATACTCAAGGGAGAATCCACCTAGACTTCACTTGTTATTGGTTCTTGAGCTAGAAGATTTATTCACCTGACTTGATCCGTAGAGATCCCTAATTTATGCTAAACCCTCCGTCGAGGTGAAAAGTAACTAGGCCTAGGTTGTTAACTAAAGTTCATTTATTAATTAACACCCTAGGTTGCATTAATTCGATCTGTGGTTCCCCATATTAGGTTTGACCCTAATCCGGCAGATTTATGTCACCCTATGTCTAGGGTTGCATGCAACTCGCTTAATTATGGTAGATCTACTCTTATCACAGGGACTTTTGCTCCTCTGCTTCAAGCACATCCGCTTCTTGCATTAATACCTAGGCTTATTAACACAAGAATTAAGCACACATAATTAAGAACAACTCAAGTAATTATCATATAACTCAAGAATAAATAATAACAAGATTCGTCGTAGGTTTCATCCCCCTCAAGTATTTGAGGGGTTTAGTTCATAATAAAGAAAGAAAACATCTCAGAAGAATTAAAATAACAAAACATAAAGAAACCAAAAACCCCTGAAGGAATTTAGGGAGATCCTCTGTCTTCATGTAGAACTCTAGCTTCTGGGATGAATCAATCGGCTTCTCTTGGAGTAATTCCTTGCTTTCACTCCTCGTGTTGGCAGAAAGATGGCGCTTCTATTGGGAGAAAAAGAGTACCTCCTTAGAGTTGCCTCCTAGGGTCTTTATATAGAGCTTTGGGGAGCCTTTCTTAGCCTCTTAGCATCCAAATCTGAGTGAAATTCCTCTTCCTCACGACTAGAACATGCCCGTGTGCCACGTCCGTGTGATTTTGACAAGAGGCCGTGTTCTAGAATGCTTGGGTGGCACGGCCGTGTGGCCTGGCCATGCTTGTCGGGGGCTGGATCGCGTGATCTTCGTGTGGCACGGCCATGTGCCACGGCCGTGCGATGATCCTTGGGCCGTGTCAATTACACATTTTGGCCCATTTTCTCCGTTTTTGGTCCATTTTCCGTTCTTTTCTCTTCCCCATGCTCTCCTGAGTGTAAGATATGAAAAAGAAAGATTAAGAGCACCAATTCTCACTAATTTGATAATAATTCATCCAAAATAAAGGCTAAACAGGGGTAAAAATATGTATAATTTATCATTTATCAGTAAGTTGTATGTAAATAATGCATCGATAATTTATATTTAAATACTTTAATATTGCATGAATTGTGTAGTTGACACATTGGATGTATTTGACAAAGTCTGATAAGTGAGAAATCCCGGTTGAACCTTAGGAATAGAATAGGATATGAGTTACATGTCACTAGGAACCTATGTGTATGTGAATGTGTATGCGATCTGGGTGTTGGACAAGTACGTCCTACCAGGGGCTAGGTAATCCTGCATATGTTGCGAATACCTATCAACTTGTGTGAGCAGCATTGGGTAGCTACGTTCTGACTGTCAACTTATGTGAGCAGAACCGTGACTAGCTCAAGAACGAGCATATATGTGAAATGAGATATAAGGTAGCTCTAGCTACATATGTGTCACTTATGTGCAAACCTTCTGAGTATTCGTTAATATTCTGAATGTTCTAGGGGAAAAGTAACAAAGAGGTGAAAATATGTGTTCATGTGATGATATGGTACATGTATGTATTTGAAATGCATAAGTATGAATGCTATAAGCGATAAATTTCCAATAAGATCGTTAATGAGTAATTTATTGTAATGTGGATTCAATGATGATTATCCTAATTTTCATTACAAGAATTGTATGATAACTCATGTGGCTAAGATGTTTATTATTTGCATATAAAATTAGTAAGCTATATAGCTTACCCCTCTTTTCTTTCCATTGTTTTATAGTGTTACCAAGCTAGCTTGGGGATCGAGAATCATCGAAGTTCGCATCACACTATCAAGGCTTTATTTTGGGTATTGATGATCTTGATATTTTGAAAGTATGGCATGTATAGGGACTTGGTTATTTGTATATGTGTCATAGTTGGCATGTATAGGGACTTGATGTTGGCTTATATTGGTATTTTGTATAAGGCAATTGAAAATTGGCTAATGTTGCTTATATGTTTAATCACATGACAATGCATTGCATAGACGTAGTAGTTTGCATGATTTGGCTGCTAAGCATGTGTTTGTTTAAATGTGATTGAAATGGCATGAGAATGATGTATTGATGTCTTAGTTGTGGACATTATGGTTGCTTAAGAATGCTATGATTTGTGCCTATGAATTGGTGTTTGTGTGTATAAGTTTCAGGGTGGCAATTGCCTTGGTAAATAGCCTCTATATTGTCCACACAAGTAGACACACGGACATGTGTCTAGGCCGTGTGTGACACACGGTCAGACCCATGGGCATGTGAATAGACCGTGTGTCCCCTGCAACTTAATTTTGAGAAACAGAATGCCCAGTATGGAGCACACAGGCAAAGACACGGGCGTGTGTCTCAACCCTATGGACGGCACGGCCTGGAACACAAGCGTGTGAAGTCTGAACCTATTTTATGAAAAATTGTGAAATTTAAATTGACTAGATGGCCTAGCACACGAGCCTATGACTTGGCCTTGTGACCCTCAAATGTTGATGAGATCATAAACAAAGAGTTACACAGGATAAGGACATGGGCGTGTAAGACTATACGGCCTGCCCACACGGGCGTGTTCCACAACCACACAGGCGTGTGACCCTTGTATAGTGGAAAATTTCTATGTTTTTGTAAAATTTTCAAACGTTCTCGGTTTAGACCCAAACCGCTCCCAATTTATGTTTTGGGCCTCGTAGGCTCGTTTTAGGGACGTTATGATTGAATGTGATTAGTTTTAATTTGTATGAAAATTTATGGCCTGATTTTGTGCGATTTCTTGTGTTTAAGTCCAGTAACACCTCGTATCCTGTTCCAACGTCGAACATGGAACAAGATACATTCATATAGTCCCTAACACTAGCCTTCGAGGGCTAAAACAATCATTAAATACAATTTGAGACTTAATTGTAAACTTATGAAAATTCTGAGAAAACTATGAAAATTTCAAAGTACAGGGAACTCACGCCCGTGTGGACATGCGGCCAAAAGACACACCTGTGTCACAGGCCATGTGGACATTCGAAAAGGGATCACATGGCCGTATCCCAGATCGTGTCCTACCCCGTGTAACTCTCTAACTTGTGTCACACAGCCAACCACACGCCCGTGTGAATAGCCTATGTAACTCACTGACTTGAATTCAATAAAAACTAGGGGGACACATAGCCATGTCCTAGACCGTGTCCTCCCCCGTGTAACTCTCTGACTTGTGTCACACAGCCAACCACACGCCCGTATGAATAGCCTGTGTAACTCACTGACTCACATTCATTAAAAACTACAGGGGACAGATGGCCATGTCACTTGACCGTGTGTTACACATGGTTGAGACACACACCCGTGTCTATGCCGGTGTGGACAAAAATTGGCTATTTTCCAAGCAACATTTCTCACCCAAAATTTGGTGCCAACCTATACCTTTCAAAAGCATATATCCACAACCAAAATAGGCATTCAAATCAACCAATTCAAGCCTAAAATTGCAATTTCATTACCATTCACACATTACTCATAATCATTACAAATGACCATTCAAACACATACCAATTTCATGCCCAATAATGACCTAAATGGTTAACTTCATATATGCATTATCTTACGTAATGCTTAACATGCTACTATTTTCTCAAATTCAACCATTTGATATCTTCAATACCAATCCACAACAAAGTATACCAAAGCAACCATACATCATAAAATGTGGCTTGTTACACATATATATACATACCAATTCATATACCAAATTAAGCCAAATCACATGGCTAATTACAAACCAAAACAAATAGGCTTCCATTAGCCAAAAGACAATACACAAGTTCAAAAGTACCAAAACGATAGCTGGATAGTGTGATGAGATCTCTGATGACTTTCAATCCGAGCAAGCTTCTGATTCCCTATAAAATATGAAAAATTAAATAGAGTAAGCTATTAAGCATAGTAAGCTCATATGGCTAATAAGCATATCTTAGCATTCATTCTCAAATTCAAGAAACATAAGTAAACATAAGTAAAATCTCAATCAAACCAACATTGGCACATTATCTCTACCATAGTAGTCATGTTTGAATACATTCACTACAACTTACTTGTCATACTTCTCACGAGTACTTGAACTGATCAATGTCATCTCTTATATTCTCATACCATCATCTTTGGCCGTTGAACCATTTGGAATAATATCGAATACTCGAGTATCTCACACACTAACTGCCATATACGAGGTTAAACCACCTCTATCATATATCACATATAAATGCTCACTTTCGAGCTATCACTGGGTCTACTCGCACAAGCTGACTGTCAAGACGTAGCTACACGGTGTTGCTCACACAAGCTGTCGAGTATTCGCAACACATGCTGGAAAACTTAGCCATTGGTAGGATGTATAAGACCAGCACCCCAATCAAATAATAACGATAAACCTTTATGGCATGTCATTTGTATCCTATCTATTCCTAAGGTTCAAATAGTATCTATTCTCTATTGATGCCTCGTCGATAATTTTCGCAATGTCATTTATCACAATTACATAATTTAAGCATTTAAACGCATATAATATAAAGTTTATTAATCATACGAACTTACCTCGTATTTATATAGATGTAAACGACCGTTCAATCCACTATTTTGTTTTCCCCCGATCTAATTCCAATCTTTGCTTTTCTTGATCTATATATAATCAAATGTAACTTATTTAAATATCATTCTCTATTCAATTTAGCCCAAAATACATATTTTTGCAATTTACACTTTTATCCCTAAACTTTTGATCTCTTTACAATTTAGTCCTTATCTCATAAAAAATGAAATTTCATGCAATTAAGTACCAACCCATTATGGCTGAATATTAATTAGACCCATAGTAGCCTATATTTTTCAGTTATACACACATTTAACCACACAATTTTCACAATTTTCAATTTAGTCCCTAATTGACATTTTCACTAAAAATCATTTTACAAAAGTTGTTTAACTAACAACAAAGATTCATTTTTCATCATCAAACATCACAATACTCACATATTCATCAATGGTAACACCCTAGACTTTTAACAGTTTCACAATTTAGTCCCTGGTCTAGCTAAATCGAGTTACAACGACTCAAAAACATAAAAATCATTAAAAATCGAGTCGAAATCACTTACATGCATTCAAAACTCCATGGCCGAATGAAGAAACCTATCTTTGGCTAATTCTTTCTTCAATTTTTGGTGGAAGAAAACAACATTAAAGATGATACTTATGTTTCCATTATTTTACTATCTTTTAATTATAAATTATTAATATAACCTTATATATTAACCTTAAAATCACCTTTTTAGTGTCCATAAATGTCCACTCAATATAACAATGGTCTACTTACAACATAAGGACCTCCACTTTAAAGTTCTATAGCTATTAGACACCTTTAGCTAATAGAACACAACTTTTATATTTTACACGATTTAGTCCTTTTTATCAAATTAAGCATTCAAATGACAAATTTTCTTAACGAAATTTCCACACAATCATACTATCATGCTATAGACCTCAAAATAATAACAAAATAATTACTTTCACATTAGATTTGTGGTCCCAAAACCCCTGTTCCGATTTGATATATATATATAATAAACATATTTTGATATAATGGCATGTATAGGTTAATATGGCTAATTGTTGCCTTGTAAATGGTTGTTTGAAATCTAGCCATTGGAATGGCTAGTGATAGTTTGTTTTGGTATATTTATAAGGTTAAATCATGATAAATACATATGTGTTTAGTATAGTTTAATTGAGTTATGTTGAACATGTAAGTTTATAAAAGGTAAGATTATAGACATGAATGCATGTGATGATATATCATGCTAGATGATAGAGTTGGGTTGGTTATAATGTTTGAATTGGTTGATATGTGATTGCAAGTGTTGATGTAGGTGCAAGTTAAAAAGGGTGAGAAATAAGGCTTGCAAAATGGCCTTCTTTTGTCCACATGGGTAGGCACACGGGCATGTGTTTCAAGTGTGTGTGATACACGACCTAGCACATGGGCATGTGGTTTGGCCGTGTGCCCTCTGCATCTTAAAATTGAGAAACAGAATGCTCAGAATTAGGCACGCGAACATGTGTCTCAACCATGTGTGACACATAGCCTAGAACACAAGCGTGTGTCTTGGCCTTGTGAATCCTACACCTAATTTTTTCAAATTAAATTGTCCACACGGCATAACACACAGGCGTGTGACTTGGCCGTGTGACCCCCGCACTTAATTAAGTTGCATGTCAGAGAGTTACACAGGTTAGGGACACAAGCATATGCCCTACCTTATATGCCATACGACCTAAGACATAGGCATGTCACCTGGCCATGTGAGCCACATGGCCTGATCACATGGGCGTGTGACCCCTACACCTAAGAAAAATTTTGAAATTTTGCGAAAAATTCTCTGAGATTTCAATTTAGTCCTGACTGAATTGGGCCTCAAGGGTCCAATCAATGGATGACATGATTAGTTTCGGATATGAATAGTAAATGACATGAACTATCTGTATTTGTTCTGTAAACTCCAATAATGCTTCATAACCCTGTTCCGGCGAGGGATATAGGTTAGGGGTGTTACAGTACAATCCAAACGAACTTCATGTTCAACTAACCAATCCATCCCCAAAATTAGATCGAACTCATTGAAAGGAAGTTCCATCAAATTGGTGAGAAACACTACTCCTTGAACCTCTAAAGGGCATCTTGTATAAATTTTATTTACAAGTATGGAGGATCTTAATGGACTAACTACAGTTATAGTGTTTTAAGTTTCCTATACCCCAATCCCTAGTTTTACAACAACATTACAAGGAATATACAAATGGGTAGATCCTATATCAACTAAAGCAAAGTAAGGTACCAAGTAAATAGTGAAGGTACCTGTAATAACGTGGTCGTATCTCTATCCTCTCGGCATCTAGCTGCATAAACCAAGGTACGCTGCCTAGCCTCAACCCGATTTGCGTATTGAGTTGGTGCTCTTTGACCCTAATTACCATTCTTATTTTGGTTCTATTTACGGCCCCTCTTAGCACCTTGATTACCCCATTGATTTTTTCCTTTAAGTGGACCTTAATTCTAGGCTGGAGCTTGCACCTGATCTTGCCTATGAGGACAATCTCTAACCTTATGTTCCATTAAGCCACAAACCAAACAAGCACCTATTCTTTTCCAACACTCGTCCAGATGGTGCCTCTGACAATATTGACAAACCTAAAAATGCCCTTCCCTAGGGTCTACTGCTTCCCTATTCTGCGATGGTCTAACCTCTTGGCCCTCTTAATAGGTCACGGGTTTGGGCCAGTAGGGCCCATTTCTGTTTTAGGCTGATCCCTCACTTCCCTTTCTTCCTGCACTCCACGCGCTTAATCTCCTCAATAATCTTGGTCTTCTCAACCAAAGCCTTAAACACATGCTCTTGGTGTGGAGCTACTTGAACCTTGAGGTCATACCTTAGACCCTCCTAAAAATGAAAACTATTTTCCTACTCAGGCACCACCATACTAAGTGCATAGTAGCTTAGTCTCAAAACTTTTGTCTCATACTCAAAAACATTCCTATCACCATATTTAAGCTTAATAAATTCCTACCATCGGACCTCCATATAACGAGGGCCCACAAATTCACCCTGAAAGGCCTCCTAAAATTAAGCTCAATCAATACACTCTAGCAGAGCAACCCTAACCACTGATTGCCACCACTGGCATAGACAAAACACTGTTAAGTTTCTGCTCAGGAGTGTAGTCCAAATCCTCCAAAATTTGTTCAATGGTTTCCATCAGTACTCAGCCACTATAGGAGTAGTTCCAACAATACCCCTAAACAATTCTACCCTACTAGAGCAAAGCTTCTCAGCAATCATCCCATGACTTGTAACACCCCTAACCCGTATCCGTCGCCGGAATAGGGTCACGAGGCATTACCAGACAAAGTGCAACAGTTGAACAATCAAATACATACACATTCTCGAGTCTTAAGTCAATTAGATGTTTAAGACATGCAGCTAAAATAATCACATCACTTGCTAAAATAATAACAAGCGCGCATAGCCAAGCAAACAAATTTATTTCTTAGCAGAATCTTATAAAACTAACAAATCAAAGTACATAGCATTTTTTTTCTGGTAATATTACAATTGGCATATTAAGCTTATGCCTACTTTAATCAAGACAAGCTATAGGCCTAACTAAATATCCCATCAAATATAATACTTAGGTATGCAGTACCTATTATAATATCATATAAATTCATTATTTGATTCGAGCATTATTAAAACATCAAATATTAGCTAAACTTCATTAATAAATAAATATGATGTATGCACATAATGCATATACAATTACCAACCAATTCAAAGTACATAATTTCTTTAGTAAAATTTCCATTTCACTTTAAAACATCATAACACAAATATTAAAATAATTACATAATTAAAAACCACATGTCCATATACCAAACATATATATATAGACATATAACATAGAAAGCACTTGACTAATATAATACATCAAGCCAAATCTTATAATTACTAGTAACTATTACCTATAATTATACCATCTATCCAAAATGAACCTTATTACCAAACATACTTGTACTGCAACCAAACTTTCATATCCATTATTCAAGCCACCTACGTCTATCAAACCATACCGAGCTAAATTCACTTAAATGTCATGCTCAAATTCACACCATTTTTAGCAAGTATACCTAATATATATATCATGCACATATTCACATATATTTTTAACTTCTTTGACCAAATAAATACCAACTAAATTATACCAACCAACATCAAATACATGACATAATCAAATCAATAAAACCATGAGCAACATGTCAAACATAATTCACACTTATAACTACACCTTGGCCGATTCATCAAAATCATTAATAAACATCATTTGATCAAAACACCAAAACCAACTTAACCATATAAACAAGCCATTTTCGCATGGCTTAACTATATACATATCTAAAATCAAACATATCCAAATGTAATTCAGCCTATACATGCCATAGGTTTGATATTTTATTTATACAGATACCAAAAGCAGTAGATAGTGTGATAGACTTTGACGTCGATCCCTAAGCTCGTAACTTTACTCCAAAATTTATAAAACAGAGTAACATGAATACACGAAGTAAGCTTTTATAGCTTAGTAAGTCATAAGAAAATGAACCACTCAATGATATAACTAAATTAATTTAACTAAACCAAGTTATAATATCATTACCACATTTAACCACAAACATGTTAAGTCATAAACAATATGCACTCTCGTACATAAATATTACCTTAGCCGCATGTGCATGTATATATAATAGCAATATATCATTCAATTTTCAAGGTCCCAAGTGTCATTATATAACCAAGTATACTTACTCATATATTCATAAATTCATGAATTAAAACACAACATCATATACAAACACTTATTATATGGCCGAACATACAAAATCCCTTATACACTTATTCAAGAATCATTTCCAAAAATATTCATATCATTTATCCAAAGGCCAAATATACAATCCACCTTGACATGTGTTCTTCACTTACTTTTTACAACAATTATCAAGTAACTTACTTACCTCATTTCAAGTGAGTGATGAGCTAATTCATACCTGGTCAATTTAGCTCATATAACATATTCGATCGTAACTTACAGTTGCCTGATGAACCATTTGAAATTGGATAAGACACTAGGATAATCACACATATCGTACAATGCCAATGTCCTAGATGTGGTCTTTCATGTAATCACGTATCGATACCACTGTCCCAGACAAGGTCTTACTCGTACACATTTATCGAAATCACATATCAAAGCCATGGTCTTACTCGCACACATATATCAAAATCCTATGTCATGACATATGTATCCTATCTATTCCTAAGGTTCATACGGGGCTTTCGGATGTTGTAACTCGGTCGAAACGAATTCGGAAACATTGTAATTGAGCTCATTCACATTCGACTATGGAATAAATAAAATCATATTTTTCATTTCAGCATATATACTTTATGTTTAAATAAAATTAAGTACGTCTATTCGCTTATAAACTTACCTCAGATAATGTAAAACGGAACGGGACAGCTAGTCAACTACTTTCGTTTTCCCCCGATCCAAATCCGATTTCTTTGGTTCTTGATCTAAAAATATTCAAATTAAGTTCATTCAAACATATTTTCATTCAATTCAGTCCAACAACATATAAATGGGAAAATTACCATTTTACCCTAATATTTATAATTTTTACAATTTAGTCCCTATTGCATAAAACGCAAAATATGCAAAATTCCCTATACCCATGTTTGACCGAATATTCCTAGTATTCATACAAGTCTATATGTTTCATTTATTCCATATTTTAGTACCTCAAATTATTATTTTTGCAATTTAGTCCTAATTACTCAAAATCATCCAAAAATTCCAATACAAAATATGTTAACTAAAACATATCTTTCATATTTCACCATTAAACAACAAAAAATCACAAGTTCTCATCAATGGCATAATTCAAAATATTCATCAAAATAAAAAATTCAAGCTTGTGTCTTGAAGATAACTTAGCAATGATCTCAAAAATGTAAAAATTATCAAAAACTGAGCTAAACTCATACCTTGATTGAGCTTTAAAGATGGTCGAACCCTATCTCTTGTTATTTTTTTTTCCTTTTGTTTAGTTTCAGTAAGAACATGAAAATAACATATACTAGCTTTGTTTTATGTTTTATAATATATTTTATAACTTATTACAACTTAAAGTTTAATTACAAATATAATCTTAATTAAACAATATAAAAACTATATAATATAAGCCCAATACCATCCCACTAATATATGAATGGATTATTTACTAGTTAAAGGCATTCATTAATAAAGCCATTAGTAATTCGGTCCTTTTTAGAAATAACCACTAAATTTCCATTTTATGCGATTAAGTCCTTTTATTTAATCGGACACCCAAACAACAAAATTAAATCATGAAAATTTCACAGACATAAATTCACACAAAATAAACACAGAAAAAATTTTTAAATATTTTTCTAACTTGGATTCGTGGTCCCGAAACCACCGTTCCGATTAGGGTCTAAATTAGGCTGTTACACAACTAACACCACCCATCGGAGCCCCAGTAACCCTATTCAAAGCCCTTCACAGAGCCCGTGTAACAGGATCATTTTCATCATAGTCATCATTACCCCCATTTTCCATATTCCCACCCTCAATAGTGGGTTCACTATTAACGTCATTCAGTTCATTATTTTGTTTTGGTTGTAGCAATGCAACCGACTCAACCGAAGCTCTCAAAGGTCGCACTATACGGCTCCTTCTACCATGAGTGATCAATCCAAGAGTATTCATTTCATTTTTTTTATGAATCTACAACTTAAAAGTAATTGTATCTTTAGTACTTTGTTTAATCTTTTAATGCATTCACAATCTATAATTCTTTCATTACCATTTTATGCAATAGTCTCTATAGTCTTACTAAAGTTTCATTATTGTTCCTATGGACTTGGCATCGGACCTTTAGACTCCATCATTTCCTATAAAGGTACTTTTCAAAATATTGTGGTTTGTTTTTCTTAAAAATACCCTTTTCATGTATGCATGCATGTAGACCTATTTTGAAAAGGTTTGAAAATTCAGTCCAAGGTTTTGAACCTAGGTTTTGATACCACTAAATTTAACCTCCCAAACACAGCCTAGATGTTATGGCCAAATCGTGAAAGCCACATTGGACACCTAAGTGTTGAACCCATTCAACAGATAGTTAAAAACTTCCAAATCACTCTCTTTTAGTAAAATTGTGGTTGTCTTTGTTGATTTTGGAAAACGTCCATTTAATTATTCCAACCCTTGTTAACTCAATATTAGTAGATAAGATGTGTTTTGCAAAAATCTCTTTACTCATCATCGATTTTGAAAACATTTTGTTTAACGTCTTTGCAATGGAAAATAAATCATTACTAACCCAATGATTAACTTAGCCAAATATCATGCATAGTCCAATTTCAATGCATATAAATCCGTATATCCATCCTAAGAATGAAAATAGTGCATGCATGAAAATCCCCAAAATCAAAAATAGTCCCAAACCATAGTTTTAATAATTTTACAGCCCAAAAACCAAATAATAGAAAGATAAAAATAAAAATAAAAATAATAAAGATATGACAATGTTGAGTTTGAAATCCGTCGTACGTCCCCATGCCAATTCCCATCCTAAGTTCGTTTGTTGCCTAAGAAGTTAAGGTAATGGGGTGAGCTTAACGAGCTTAGTCTGAGTTTAAACAAATAAGCACTATGCATTGGTACAAGCAATTTCACTTGAAACCCAATAACACAACAATCATCAATAATTGCAATTTTAATGAACATGATCATGACACAATGCACATGTAAGATCCTACCCATACCATCCGCTACACACCACTAGTTCCCTACAACCCATCTTCCAAACTCCAATGAATGCGAGCATAACTCAATGTGGTAAAACCACCGAATAACAATAACACAGTAAAACTGTTGAATAAAAAATAATGCGATATAATCGATAGTCCCTTCGGTACTCCAAATGTAGTGCACAAATTATGAATAAATGTGGACTTAATATGCCATCGGTACTCCACGAAACTCTTCCGTCAACCACAAAATATCCCACCCCAATGCACATGCAACATGTCATACAATCTAATTCAAAGTCATAAGTTAATTCTTTTCACACTTATTTAACATGTTCAATACGCCCTCAATAATTGGATACTTTCAGTGAAAGGAAAAAATGTCCAAACTTTCAAAATAACATCAAGGTGGTATCATTCAACATTACACAATTTCACATACTTCTATGATTTTTCCAATGTGTGTGTATAGCAACTTTTTCAATATAACATAGGAAATTTTTCATGCAATTATATCATGCATAAACTCATATTTCAACAAATCATGTTATATATACAACCAATCTCATACCAAATAACACAATCATGCATAACAACATCAATCACACTGTCAAACTAGCAACTTTGCTAACACATCAATATTTTAGGGCTCGAAACATACTTAGCTCGACCACTTATGAAATTAATTACTTGGCTATTAATTCAATCCAATCAGCAAGTTAAATCATCAAATATATCACAAAAATTAACATTTTTAATTAATTTTTTGAGTTTAGGACCTACACCTTATCTTTTGCTTTTTCATAGCACCCTAGTGAATCTTCAGATTTTCTTTAATAAACCTTAAAATGAACCTAACTAAAAAAATCAGTATAAATTCAATTAATTCATATCTTAACCAACCCTTAAACACCCACTTACGGGTTCAAACCAATCGTTAAAATAACAACTATTTACGAATCAAAACATTTATATACTAGAAAATCAGTATCCAATATTGATTAAAATAATTCATTTCATCAATCTATAACCTTTTCCAAATAACTATGTCCAAACAACAAACTAGTTTGCATTTAATCTCACTTACGTTTCTCGATTTGTAAGATCCGAATGGCCAATTGATCAAGAACATTTTTCCCTAATTGATATGTGATTAAAGGCCAATTAGTAGGGTTCAAGAAAAAAATTAAGGCTAGAAATAAATGGGCAATACTTAAGAAACAAAATAGCCCCCTTCTTGCACCTAGGCGCACGCACCACCACTAGTGGTGGCCAAAATTAGGGCTGATTTAAAAATGATTTAAAGATCCATTAAGAACCTGGAAAAATATCTTTCAAATCATTAAAATTTTCCAAAATTCCAGATCTATAAATTTAAGGTTTTAATTGACAAGATTAATCAAGAAATTGAAGGAAAAATAGATCTTACACAAGCTAATAAAGAGGGACGGCAATGGCACTTTTTTAGTAATGTTGGAGTTGATCTTGGAGATCCAAGATTTCTGATTTGGGGTTGATTTATTTGACGATAAATGTCAGTAAATTAATGGAGAAGATTATGCTTAATCTTGGTGACAAAAGAAAGAAAATTAATTATGAATGGTGGTGGTAGGGGCGACGGCAACAATGGTGGGAGAAGGGAAAAGAAAGAAAAAAATCAAGAGAGGGAGAAGAGATTAGGGATGGCCAAGGTAGGGGAGGAGAGGATTACGACTGATTATTTTGTGAAATTTTTTTATTTATACCTAGTTTTCCTAAGCTTGGAAGACAAGCATGCTAAAACATAGGATTTTTGCAAATAAAAAAATTATAAGAGAAGGGATTTGAACTTGAGACCTCCAACTAACTTTCATGCTTACACATTTAACAACTAACCATTGGGTCAATTCCCTATTTTTGATATAATTCTACATTCTATATCTGATTAACTCTTATGAGCATTATCTGTTTCTGGACTTATCTTGAATACTTTTACAAAGATCCATCGGAAGAATAAAGGTTATTTGATATAGAACTATTTCATGGAAATAAGTAAAATACGAATTATGTATATCTGTATATTCATTACTTATTGACCCTGAATTGTTGAACTATGTTCTGATGTGAATAATATGACAAGGATACGTGGGAAAAATTTTAATGATGAAAGCGATGCAAAGTGATAAATTGAAAAAAAATGGAATTATGATTAATTTTGAGTTAAAGTTGGTATTTTACCATTTGAAATCATATATGTGGTTTGGACTAAATCTTATATGGTTGATGTTTTGAATGTTATGATAGGTGAAATTACTTCATATTAATTCATGTCATTTTTGAATGATTAAGGTAAGCTATTTGTTTATATTGTATGAGCTTACTAAGTATTTGATATAATTACTTGGGTTATTACTTTTCTGTAGATTTTGAATTGTCCGAAATGTGTCGATCGGATCAAAAAGAAGCACACACCTTTCATCTTCTGATTTGGTAGACTTTTGATGTTTCGAGCTTAGCTATTTTTGGCATGTACTTAGGATGATTAAATATTGAATTGAAAAGCTTCTGTTCGTAGTTTCAGACAGTTGAGTTTGAATGAATATAAATATTTAAATAAATGCATATGATAATTTAGCATATAGATGATTATGATAAAAGAATGGATAGTATTAATTATTTGTTTAGATGATAGCATGAAATGGCAATGGACTTAGGTATGTTAGTTAAATGTTTTCATTTGGTGTAATTGAGTTGTGATATGAAATGATTAAAGGCATTTGTAATTATGGTCTGTTTTGCTTGATGAAATTAGTATAAAGTTTTAGGTTATATTTTAAACTTTGCCTATTGATACTCTAGTTAAAGAAATAATTCTAGCACATGAATGTTTAGGTATGATTAACTTGTCAAGAATGGTAAAGTTTCCTTATTGTTTAATGTTTGAATTGTTGGTGTCAATGTGGGCATAATGGTTTCTTGTTTGGATGGTTAGTAAATTAATATTTTGGTCTTATAATGTACATATTTTGGAGTAGGCTTGAATTAGTGTTAATTGGCACTATAGGTCATTTGGTATGAATGGTATGTAAATTACTTAAAACCGGTTATTTATGCTACACACGGGCTACCACATGGTCGTGTATCATACACGGGTAGTTGACACGATTGTATGTGTTGCACATTTAGGGTAATTTTAGGTCCACATGACATCAGTTAATTACACGGTCTGTAGATATGGCTGTGTGTCTCCTTTCACACGACTTGAGCTCTATCACACGATATAGCCACACGGGCATGTCCATGCACCACATGGTCTCACCTTGTCATACAGCCATGTGACCCTTGTTTTCATTATTTGCCTATATTTTGTAAAAGTTTTGTTTTAATCTAGAATCATTCCCGGTTTGTTAAATGTTCTTTAAGTTCAGTTTAAGTCTCGATATGATTGAATAACACATAAATGATTTTAATCTATTATGAATTGATCTTTTTGGTTCTATTTGAGTGGTTTTCCTGTTATTTTTTTAAATGTTTCAAATTGGTCCTAATTTAGTTCTGAACTTGTTCAAAGGTTTTCGTAAGCCTGACTAAAACTCGATTTTAATTGTAATACATGTTTAACATGTAATTAACTTGAATTTATTTATTATTGAATAATAATAAATCTGTTGCTTGCGAATGTTCTAGTTTACTATTGTAGCATCCTATAGCTCGCGTCCCACGATCGGATCAGGTATAAAGTGTTATAGAAACTGTAAGTCCAAAAAAAGTAATACATACAGATGGCGCCCTAATGGCAAGGTATTACAAATAAGGCGGATGTCAAGAAAGCAGTCCAACCTACATTTTTATCCCAAGTGCAAGATAAAAGTAGAAAAGACAAAATAGAGCAATATTGTCAATAGGGTATGGGTCTTTTCTAGTAAGCCTAATGAGTTGAATACTAAGTGTATAGCATATCCTAAGCAAACAACTCCTAACGGACCTAAAACTAATCAGCCTAACTAAAATAAAATTGAAATCATCTCCTAAAAACCCTAGCTCAGCCTCATTTTAGAAAACCCCCGGCCTAGCTTTTCAAAAACCAGTCATTTCTCCTTTCTCAGTCATTCAAGAAAATGATTAAAATTAAGATTGTGTCTTTAATGCATCTGTACCTTTGTCTGGTAAAAATCTCGATCCTTCTTCTTCTTTAATGTCGTTCTAGATCTCTAGCATCTTGTTCAACCGCTCTTGTCATCGATCTTGGCAGTTGTCCTTCCATGTAGGTGCTCTCATTAAGTTTCAAAGCTTCTAGGGTTATTGCATGTGCAGTTGCATTCCATTTTCTGCATATCTATTGAAATCTGCACTTTTTATAACTTTTGCTTAGTGTTTTAATGGAAAAAATATATTAACTTAAAATTGATTTGTCTTTTTTGTTGTTTTGAATTTTCTTAATGATATTGAAGGCGTCTCCTTCCACCACCACCCTTTGTAATCCCATATGTAAGCTAGTCTTTACTGCTTATAAGTAGGGTAGTGCCTTTGTAACAAAATAGGGATTCAATTAGTAACTACTGTTCTACAATTAAGGATCTTTGTAATATCCCGAATTAGGGCCTAATCGGAATAGTGGTTTTGTGACCACAAATCCGAGGTAGAAATAATTATTTTATAATTATTTTGATGTTTATGATATGATTTTATGATGGTGTGAAAATTTCGTGAAGAAATTCTAAGCATAAAGTGCTTAATTTGAAATTAGGGACTAAATCGAATAAGTTGCAAAACTTGCATTCTAGAAGTTTCTAGTATGAAATTGCTTTGGAATATTAATTAGGAGGTCTTAAATAGAAATTTGACCAATTTTAAGTTCATGGAAAAAATTTGGACATGGATGGAATTTTTGAAAGTTTAGTAAGGAGGGGCATTTTGGTCATTTGGATATTAACATGAAATAAAAAGGGAAAAATAACACAAAATTGGTCATCTTCTTCATTACCACGAAATTTCAAGGGTTCTCCATAGCTAGGGTTTGTTTCAAGCTTCCAAGCTCCATAGTAAGTGATTCCAAGCCCCGTTTTTAATGTTCTTTACGTTTTCGTAGTCCCGGTAACTTGATAAAGCTTATGTTACCAATAATTTAAGTTAGGGTTCATATTTGGAAAAATACCCATAGGTGAAATTTGTGTATTTTGATGTTTTATGATAGAATATGAGGTTTTAAATTATGTTAGACAACTTGTGCTACTCGGTTTTAAGTAAAAACGAGTAAAACGGTTTAATCGGTAAAAGTACATATTGTTCATAAGTATGTGTTTTAGTGGGAATTTGAGCTTGCTAATGGTAAATAAATTATCAGCATGTCCTAAAACATAAGAATTTGTGATAAAATTAAATTTCCGAACTTTGGGGCAAAAGTGTAAATATGCAAAAGTTTAGGGGCAAAATTGTAATTTTGCCAAAATTTGAATTTAGGACTATTTTGATAATGTGAGTATTAAATAAGCTAAATGTGTTATTTTAGATCAAGAAAGACGTGGAATCAACCTTGATCGAGGAAAAGAAAAGATTTTGGACTAAATTGCAAAATTGCTATATTTTGTACCGAGGTAAGTTCATGTGTAAATAATGTAACATGATTGCTATTTTAAGTGATTTAATGCTATTTATACGATATGATACTTGTTATTATGAATATTATGCTTTGTGAAATATTATGTATTGGTATGAAAAGTATGTGATTAAATTGATAAGTATGAGATGCAAGCAACGTATTGGTTCCAATATCCCGAGGAGAACGACTGGGAAATGTGTGACTGAGGAAAATCCCGTTTGAACCTTAGGAATAGATTAGGATACAAGTGACATGTCACTAGGATGGTTGAGCATCCGAACTCGTTCAGTTGAGTCCGAGTTCACTTATGGACGCAAATGTTCGAACTCGTTGAGTTGAGTCCGAGTTCGTGAGACGTAACTAGGCATCTGAGCTCGTTGAGTTGAGTCCGATTTCACTTATGGATGCGAACGCCCGAGCTCGTTGAGTTGAGTCCGAGTTCGCTTATGGGCGGGTTACATGATTGATTGATTACATATGTGGCACTTATGTGCAAATGATCTGTGTATCCGAGTTATATTCCGATGTGTTCAACGGGTAAAATTCTAGCGGAATGGAAGAATACTCAAGATGAAAATGATATTTTGGTAAGTGTTGTGAAATGGACAATTTGGACAGGTATGTACTTAACCCTCGGGTTGAAACTTGATACAACAGAAATAAGGTGGTAAGATGATACACGATAGCTAGAAATGTGGTTTGTATCTTGGTGATATCATGCTATTGTTGTTGATATAATTGCTTTGTTATGTTACTTGTTATTTGCATGTGAACTTACTAAGCATTTATGCTTACTCCCTCCTTTACATTCATTGTAGTTTTTAGCGAGCCAACTTGGATATCGGGAAGGTCGAAGAAACGCTCACACTATCCGAGGAAGAATTGGTATATTGGTTTGTATGTTTTGATGTATGGCATGTATAGCAATATACTTGTTTTGTGTAAATAATCTTGTGATATGGTTGTGGTTTGGTTGAGGAAATGCTTGATAATGATTAGTCATTGGTATGGCTAGCCTAGATAATGTTGGATGCCTTGTGAGTTTAATATGTTATATAGTTCATGAGAATTCATAAAAAGATGAAACTTGCCATAAAACAAAACACTACAGCAACAACGACGTGAGTTTGAAAAATCACCAAAAATAGCAGAAAACGAATTAGGTGAAGAATTAACTATGAACTTGAATCTTATTGTGTCTACTTTCAAATAGAAGAAGCGAAATAGGTAAAGGAGTTATATGTTATAAGATATTTGAGTTTTAGTGAAACAGGGCCAGAGCGATTTCTAGATCCCCTGTTCCAACTTTGAAAATTCACTATAAATTGTAAAAAAATAATTAGGAGGTGTAATTTGTATGCTCAGAATCCTTATTGAATCTAATTTTAAGAGAAAAAAACGGTATAGATATATGAATTTTGTACATGGAGAAAAGTGGTTCGTAGTAAGTAGAGGTCAGTGCAGTCAAGTCCTGAAACAGGGGTAACTTTAACTAATAAACTGTACTAATTGGCCCAACCAAAAATTCTAGAAAAAAATTACTATATAGATATATGAGTTTAGTTTCAGGTAAAATTTACGGATCTTGATTTCAAGTTTTGTAACTCGAGATATGATTTTTTTTGTAATCGTAATGTAGGTAGACAGTATGCTGTGAATGTAGAATTAAATGTTTCAAAGTTCTTCAAATGGAAAATTATGTTCAGTAACACCTCAAGCTCGACTCCGGCGACGGTCTCGGGCGTGGGGGTGTTACAATATTTCCTTTCGAGTCCTTAGAAAATATGCCAGTTCCTAATTTGGAAGTTTGTCTGTCAAAAGCCCCATCAAAGTTTATTTTGATTTCGGATAGTTTTGGTGGTCTCCACTGTTTCTATTCTCTGACTGGGTAATCTATTTTTTACCTCATCCCATTCCCTCAAGTATTTGTTAATAAATGGTGTTTTATCTTCTATTGATTGGAATTTTTTCTCATATAGGATCTTGTTTCTCCTTATCCATATCGCCCAGATGCTACAAAAAATAGTCTTACTCTACATATTTGTCATTCTGGTGAGCAACTCTTTAATCCACTATTGATATCTCTCTCCCGCTTCCCTTTGTGTTACTTGCATCCCTAGCTCCTTCCAGATATTTCTGACCGCAGTGCAATCCTTGAAGGCATGTTCCATTGATTCTATACCTCCTTTATAGCAAGGGCATAATGTTGTGTTGCAAATCCATTTGTAATGTAAATTACCCATTGTTGGAAAGTATCCATTATACACACTCCAATTTGTAATTTTTATTTACCCTAACAAATCTGTCTACCATAATTTTTTGTAGAAAATTTTGTCTATGTCTGTACCATTATTTATAGCAATGTCTAGGGTTTTGAAAACGTAAAGCAGGGAAAGAAGAAAGAAAAAGAAAGAAAGAAAGAAAAAGGAAAATTTAGGGTTTTGAAGCTTCAAGTTAATTTGGTAAGTTTAATTAAGCCCTTTTCTTGTGATTTTGATGTTTTTGAAGCTTTAGAGTTGAATACTTTTAAGTTTTTGTGGAAATATTGAAAGATGATAGACTTTTGAATAGGGTATATGTTGAACAAATGATGAAATTAGGGATTAATTTGATAAATTTATTTATTTGAATTGATTTAAGGACTTAATTGTAAAATAGGCTATAAGTTTTAAGTTTTAGGGACTAATTTGGAAGAAATTCAAAACTATGGAAAAATGATGAAAATTTGATAGTTATATGGAAGTTTTGATGGAAATTGAATAAGAAAATGATGTGAATTGTTAAAAGGAAGAAGATGAATGTGGTTAGGACAAAGTTGGTATTAAGGAAAAAGTTGTATGGAAAGTTAGAAATTTATATGAAATATGTGTATTATTAATTAATTGTAATTATGCTAATTTTCGTAGCAAACAAGGAAACCGAGACATCGAATACGAAGGGAAAAGAAAAAGTGGTCAAGGAGTAGCTCGGGAAATTATCGGTTTGTATTATCATAATTTAAATTATTTCTTATTATTTGTTTAATTTATTTAATATATGTGTATGGAAATTGAATGTGTATTAGATTTATTTGATGAGCAAAAATATGCATGTGAGATTGAATTATAAGACTGAATTGAGTAATGTGGGTATGTATATGAATTTGAAATTTGAAATTATACTATTAATGTGATTGCATTGAATTTGAATGATTTTGACCAATTGGAAATGGAAATGAAGTGAAGATATGTGAAAATGTGAAATTGAGGCAAGTTATGCTTGAATTGAAAAATATGTGAGAAAATGTGGCCAAAGAGCAATTGATGCGAATTTGATTGAAAATACGAGAAAGTGATTGAAATTGAGATTTGTTTTCGATACCCTATTAACTAGTCGGGCTTAGTGGATATAGTTGGCATGCCATAGGATTGGAAGAGTTTAGGGTTACTTCGACCTCGAGTCGATGAGACACTTGGAGTGTCATATTGCTTCGGATAGATTCAATGAGGTACTGGGTACCACTTTACTTCGGCTAGGCCGATAGACACTGGGTGTCAACTTTGCTTCGAACTATCCGATGAGGTACTGGGTGCCAATATGGTGTGTTTGGTTAGATCCGTGTATCCACCAAAGTCCGAGTTACGTTAATAGGGGTAATTAAGTGAAATGAGAAAACCAATTGAATTTGTTTATTTGAATCATTGAATGAAGAGTGAAAATGATAATGTGATATGAAATAAGAAATGAAATTGTGCTATAAGATTGAACACATGAACCAAGGTTCTTGAATGGTTATTATTGAATATGTATATGTGTGATTGAGAGGTGAACTAAATGTTCATGAATTGTTCAAATTTGAAACGTGAATTGAATATTTGTATGTGATTGAAGAAATGGTGAACCAAATATGAAAATATGGTAGTTGGGTACACAGCTATATGTTTGACTTATGTATGATATGGTATATTGTTGTTGTTATAATTTGAATTATGATAATACCACTGAGTATTTTCAATACTCAGCGTACAGTTGTTTCCGTGCATAGGTTAGGTAAAGTTAAGGTCAGACTCAGCATCCGAATCAATCCCTGCTTCAGCTTACATTTTGGTGATGTATAAATAAATTTGAAAAGGTGGCATGTACTAGGTTTGGTATTAGTCACTTGTAAATGTTTATGTTTTGAATGTAAATATGGTTTATAAACCTTAAGAAGTTTTGAAATGTAATGAATGGCATTTGATTAAGTGTTATATGCAAATAAGTTAGATTGTATATTTGTGTATTTGTGTTTTAGGGAGGCCAAGGCTTGGTAGATAGCCTCACATGGCCTGATCGGCAGGACACACGGACGTGTGTCCAGACCGTGTAAAATTTAACAGATTCGGCCACGGGGTAAGGGCACGGGCGTGCCTAAGCCGTGGGCGAGACACGACCCAACCACATGGGCGTGTGGCATGGCCGTGTCAAATTAGTCAAAATACTCTATGGGCAAAGGACACGGGCGTGTCCCAACCCACCACGGCTGTGTTGAGTTACACGGTTCAACAACACGGGCATGTTATAGGGTCACACGGACGTGTCCCCAGTTCACACGGGCGTTTAAGCCCTGCACTTAAGAAAATTTTTAAAATGTTCGAAAATTTTTATAAGTACTCAAATTAGTCCCGAACTACTCTTGATTTGTATTTTTGGGCCTCGAGGGTCCATATAAGGGACTGTTTGATTATTTTACATTATGAATAACATTTATTTGCGCATGATTCATATATTGTTTGATAAGACCAGTAATGCTCCGTAACCATGTTCCGATGATGATTTGGGGTTAGGGGTTGTTACATTTGTTGGTATCAGAGCTATAGGTTTAGCTGATTCTTGGACTAAATCAAGCTTGTAAGTGAGTCTAGAAGTACATGCCACAGTCAAGTCAGAACTGAGTAGAGATTTTTGGATGCTGGCCTATCTAATTGTTTTTGTTTTATAGATTAAAGATGTCTGATGAACACATTAATGATATAGATGAAGAAATGAATAAAGAACCATATGATTTAGATGAAAGTGAATCAGCTACACCTAGCGTGAATCCAATTAGAAACCAACCTCCCAATGTAGAAAGAGAAAACATTAGGGAGAGAGATGAAAAAGGTAGAAATGATTCTGATATATTAAGAGTTTTAGCTGATGCTCTCCAGCGTGTAGCGGGGACTGTACCTGCTACCACATCTGTACCTGTTCCTAGACGGGCCCTTATTAAGGAATTCAGAAGTACGGTGCCACAGAATTTTCGGGTCTAAAAGGTGTTGATCCGTCCATAGCTGAAAATTGGATGGAGGCAACAAAAAGAGTTTTACAGCAGTTAGAGTGTACTCCACGAGAAAGCTTGTTGTGTGTTGTATCTTTATTATAGGGTGAAGCCTACCTATGGTGGGAATCTGTGATCCGACACTTGCCTACTGATCAGGTAACATGGGATCTATTCCAAAAAGAATTCCAAAAGAAGTGCATCGGGGAAATATACATTAAAGATAAGAAACAAGAATTTTTTACTCTGAAACAAGGTGAAATGACAGTAGTGGATTATGAACGAGAGTTTTCACGACTGGGTAGATATGCATCAGAGTTCATACCAACTGAAGCTGACAGTTGTAAAAGATTCTTACGGGGATTAAGAGATGAAATAACGGTGTTATTAGTATCTCATCGAATCACTGAATTTGTTGACTTGATTGAGCGGGCTAAGATGATAGAACAAGTCTTGGGGCTTGATAAAAAGTCTGAACCTTCTAAATCAGTTGGGAAACGTATGGGGACTACAAGCTCAAATCCTTTACCGAAAAGATCTAGAGAATCTAGAGGTGGATGGAGATCAAATTTCAGATCAGATAGAGGAGGAAAAAGTCAGGAAAAACAAACTACAATGTCCACCGGTAGTGTAAGAGATCCATCCTGAGATATTGCTATTTCAGATTGTGAATATTGCAGGAAGAAACATAGGGGTGAATGCTGGAAATTAGTTGGAGGCTGTTTTCGATGTGGATTTAAAGACCATTTTATTAGAGATTGTCTGAAAGTTGACAGTACTACACCTGTGACATCACAGAGATCGGGCTCTACTATGAGAGGTAGAGGATCGGGTAGAGGTGGTTCCGTATCTCGAGGAGGTGGTGCTAGAAAAAGTAGTGACATTGTTACTCAGCAATCTGAAGCTCGAGTTCCAGCTAGAGCATATGTAGTCCGAACCTGAGAAGAGGGTGATGCGCATGATGTTGTAACAGGTAAATTCTTATTATATTCTGAACCTGTTTATGCTTTAATTGACCCTGGGTCTTCATATTCATATGTTAATTCAAAACTAGTTGAGCTAGGAAAATTGAAACATGAAATGTCTAGAATGTCAATAGAGGTGTCAAGTCCGTTAGGGCAGACAGTGTTAGTGAATCAAGTTTGTCCGAGATGCCCATTAAAAATTTAGAGTAAGACTTTTCTGGTTGATTTGTTAATCATGCCATTTGGAGATTTTGATGTAATATTGGGTATGGACTGGTTGTCTGAACATGGTGTGATTTTGGACTGCTATGAAAAGAAATTTAGTATTCAGATTGAAAATGGAAGTAGTATTGAGGTGAAAGGTATTCGGAATAATGGGCCAACACGTGTTATTTCAGTAATTAAGGCTAATAAATTGTTGCAACAGGGTTGTACAGCATACTTGGCTTATGTTATCAATTCAGATACAGTTGGTAGTCAATGCAGTAAAATCCAAACAGTTTGCAAATTTCCTGATGTTTTTCCTGAGGAATTATCGGGTTTGCCACCAGACAGAGAAGTTGAATTTGCTATAGAGATTTATCCAGGTACTGCTTCAATTTCTATACCTCCATATCGTATGTCACCTACCGAACTGAAGGAGTTAAAGGTACAATTACAAGATTTGTTAGACCGTGGTTTTATTCGACCGAGTATTTCACCGTGGGGAGCTCCAGCGTTATTTGTTAAAAAGAAAGATGGCTCGATGCGACTTTGTATTGACTATAGACAGTTGAATAAAGTGACAATCAAGAACAAGTATCCACTCCCTCGCATTGATGATTTATTTGATCAACTAAAAGGGGCTTCAGTATTTTCAAAGATTGATTTAAGGTCCGGCTACTATCAATTGAAGGTGAAAGAGAGTGATGTGCCGAAGACAACTTTCCGTACAAGGTATGGTCATTATGAATTTTTAGTAATGCCATTTGGATTAACTATTGCCCCAGCTTCTTTCATGGATCTGATGAACCGCATATTTCAGCCATATTTAGATAAATTTGTTGTGGTTTTCATTGATGACATATTGGTTTATTCAAAGACAGAGACAGAGCATGATCAGCATCTCAGAATAGTGCTACAGATTTTACGAGAAAAATGACTGTATGGGAAATTGAGTAAATGTGAATTCTGGTTATTGGAGGTTGTATTTTTGGGACATGTGGTATCGGCGGATGGAATTAGAGTTGATCCGAAAAAGATAGAAGCCATAGTTCAGTGGAAAGCTCCGAAGAATGTATCAGAGGTACATAGTTTCCTTGGTTTGGCTGGGTATTATAGAAGATTTGTGAATGGATTTTCGAAAATAGCTTTGCCTACGACTAAGCTGCTACAGAAGAATGTTTCTTTTATTTGGGATGATCAATGTCAGAAAAGTTTTGAGATGTTGAAGCAAATGCTAACAGAGGCACCGGTTTTGACTTTACCAGAGACAGGAAAAGATTTTATTGTATACAGTGATGCCTCATTGAGTGGTTTAGGTTGTGTATTGATACAGGATGGAAAGGTTATTGCCTACGCATCTCGCCAATTGAAACCACATGAGCGTAACTATCCGACTCATGATTGGGAGCTTGCAGTTGTGATTTTTGCTCTGAAAATTTGGAGACATTACCTTTATGGTGAAAAATGCTACATATTATCATAAAAGCTTGAAGTATCTTCTTTCTCAGAAAGAATTGAATTTGAGACAAAGACGATGGATCGAGCTTCTGAAAGACTATGATTGTGTTATAGACTATCATCCGGGAAAAGCTAATGTGGTAGCTGATGCATTAAGTAGAAAAGCTGCAATTAAGTTGAGAGCAATGTTTGCACAGCTCAGTATTAGTGATGATGGGAGTTTGTTGGCCGGATTGAGAATAAAGCCAGTGATGTTTGATCAGATTAGAGCAGCTCAGTTGGAAGATGATAAGTTGATGAAGAAAAGAGAGATGATACAGAGCGGTACAATAGAAAATTTCAGTATTGATGCACATGGATGCTTGAGGTACCGAGATCAAGTTTGTGTTCCAGCTAAATCTAAATTGAAAGATTTAATACTCCGAGAAGCACATGATGGTTCATTTGCTTTACACCCAGAAGGTACAAAAATGTATCGTAATTTACGAGATTTGTATTGGTAGCCTGGAATGAAAAGAGACATAGTTGAATATGTTGGTAAATGTCTTACATGTCAACGAGTGAAGGCGAAACATCAGGTACCTACAGGTTTACTTCAACCTATTAATATTCCTGAATGGAAATGGGATCGTATTACAATGGATTTTGTTTCGGGATTACCGTTGTCAGCAAGTAAAAAGAATGCTATTTGGGTGATAGTTGATAGACTTACCAAGTCAGCTCAATTTATAATAGTCAGAACAGATTGGTCGTTGCAAAAACTTGCTGAGGTATACATTCGAGAAATTGTTAGATTACATGGTGTTCTGACATCGATAATTTTAGATCGAGATCCTCGGTTCACATCAAGATTTTGGAAGCAATTACATGAGTTATTGGGTACACGTCTCAGTTTTAGTACTGCATTTCAGCCGCAAACAGACGGACAGTTCGAACGAGTAATTCAGATATTGGAAGATATGCTTCGGGCTTGCATCATCGAATTTGAATCAGGTTGGGAACGTTATTTGTCTTTAGCGGAATTTGTATATAATAATAGTTTTCAATCTAGTATTCAAATGGCTCCTTACGAAGCATTGTATGGTCGGAGATGTCGATCACCTGTGTGTTGGAAAGAATTAAACGAAAGAAAAGTGATTGGACCGAAGTTGATTCAAGAAACAGAAGAAACGGTCAAGAAAATTCAAGGAAGGTTAAAAGCAGCTTTTGATAGACAGAAATCATATGCCGATTTGAAACGACGGGATATTGAGTATTCAGTTAGGGACAAAGTATTTCTTAAAGTTTCTACATGGAAGAAAGTATTGAGATTTGGCCGGAAAGGTAAATTAAGTCCTCGTTATATTGGGCCATATGAAATAGTGGAGAGAATTGGACCGATAGCTTATCGGTTGGCTTTACCTCAGGAGTTACAAAAGATACATGATGTTTTTCATGTTTCTATGCTTCGACGTTATAGATCGGATCCTTCACATGTTATTTCTACTGAAGATATTGAAATCCGACCTGATTTGTCTTATGAAGAAGAACTAGTTGAGATTCTAGCACGAGAGGTAAAGAAATTAAGAAATAAACAAGTTTCTTTAGTAAAGGTACTTTGGAGAAGTCATAAGGTAGAAGAAGCAACATGGGAACCAAAAGAAACTATGAGAACTCAGTACCCCCATCTATTTTCAGGTAAATTTCGAGGACGAAATTTTTTTAGGGGGAGAGAAATTTAACGACCCAAAATTTTTGGGCACCGGAAAGACGAGTCTTAGGGCCTCCGTCTTAGGAAAATAAGTCCGTAAATATTTATTAAAAATATTTATGAGGTTGGTTATGAATTGAATTAGATTTTGATTAAGAGAATTTAATTCAATTAGAAATAATTAGTAGAAAAGACTAAATTGAATAGAATGCAAAGGTTTAATTATAGAATAGAAAAATATTAAAGGATTAAATTAGTAATTAAACCATAAAAGTGACATGTGTGCATTATAGAATAAATACATGTGTAATTATACTATTGGTACAAATGTATATTAAATGTATATTTATTTATTTACTTATTAATTAAGTAAAATAATAATTATTAATAATTACGTAATATTATATTTTATTAAATTGTTGTGATAAAGACAAGTGTATGGTGTGGATTATTGCATGTTTCATAATATGTATGTGTACAAATGTAGTTAATGTATTAGTTATCAAATTAGATATTTTATAATTATTAATTAATTAATAAAGTAAATAAAACAAATAAAAAAAGGATAAAAGAAATAAAGAAAAGAAAGAATAGAACAGAGAAGAAAACGTAAAGCAGGTAAAGAAGAAAGAAAAAGAAAGAAAGAAAGAAAAAGGAAAATTTAGGGTTTTGAAGCTTCAAATTAATTTGGTAAGTTTAATTAAGCCCTTTTCTTGTGATTTTGATGTTTTTGAAGCTTTAGAGTTGAATACTTTTAAGTTTTTATGGAAATATTGAAAGATGATAGACTTTTGAATAGGGTATATGTTGAACAAATGATGAAATTAGGGATTAATTTGATAAATTTATTTATTTGAATTGATTTAAGGACTTAACTGTAAAATAGGCTATAAGTTTTAAGTTTTAGGGACTAATTTGGAAGAAATTCAAAACTATGGAAAAATGATAAAAATTTGATAGTTATATGGAAGTTTTGATGGAAATTGAATAAGAAAATGATGTGAATTGTTAAAAGGAAGAAGATGAATGTGGTTAGGACAAAGTTGGTATTAAGGAAAAAGTTGTATGGAAAGTTAGAAATTTATATGAAATATGTGTATTATTAATTAATTGTAATTATGCTAATTTTCGTAGCAAATAAGGAAACCGAGACATCGAATACGAGGGGAAAAGAAAAAGTGGTCGAGGAGTAGCTCGGGAAATTATCGGTTTGTATTATCATAATTTGAATTATTTCTTATTATTTGTTTAATTTATTTAATATATGTGTATGGAAATTGAATGTGTATTAGATTTATTTGAGGAGCAAAAATATGCATGTGAGATTGAATTATAGGATTGAATTGAGTAATGTGGGTATGTATATAAATTTGAAATTTGAAATTATACTATTAATGTGATTGCATTGAATTTGAATGATTTTGACCAATTGGAAATGGAAATGAAGTGAAGATATGTGAAAATGTGAAATTGAGGCAAGTTATGCTTGAATTGAAAAATATGTGAGAAAATGTGGCCAAAGAGCAAATGATGCGAATTCGATTGAAAATACGAGAAAGTGATTGAAATTGAGATGTGTTTCCGATACCTTATTAACTAGTCGGGCTTAGTGGATATAGTTGGCATGCCATAGGATTGGAAGAGTTCAGGGTTACTTCGACCTCGAGTCGATGAGACACTTGGAGTGTCATATTGCTTCGGATAGATTCGATGAGGTACTGGGTACCACTTTACTTCAGCTAGGCCGATGAGACACTAGGTGTCAACTTTGCTTCGAACTATCCGATGAGGCACTGGGTGCCAATATGGTGTGTTTGGTTGGATCCGTGTATCCGCCAAAGTCCGAGTTACGTTATTAGGGGTAATTAAGTGAAATGAGAAAACCAATTGAATTTGTTTATTTGAATCATTGAATGAAGAGTGAAAATGATAATGTGATATGAAATAAGAAATGAAATTGTGCTATAAGATTGAACACATGAACCAAGGTTCTTGAATGGTTATTATTGAATATGTATATGTGTGATTGAGAGGTGAACTAAATGTTCATGAATTGTTCAAGTTTGAAACGTGAATTGAATATTTGTATGTGATTGAAGAAATGGTGAACCAAATATGAAAATATGGTAGTTAGGTACACAGCTATATGTTTGACTTATGTATGATATGGTATGTTGTTGTTGTTATAATTTGAATTATGATAATACCACTGGGTATTTTCAATACTCAGCATACAGTTGTTTCCGTGCACAGGTTAGGTAAAGTTAAGGTCAGACTCAGCATCCGAATCAATCCCGGCTTCAGCTTACATTTTGGTGATGTATAAATAAATTTGAAAAGGTGGCATGTACTAGGTTTGGTATTAGTCACTTGTAAATGTTTATGTTTTGAATGTAAATATGGTTTATAAACCTTAAGAAGTTTTGAAATGTAATGAATGGCATTTGATTAAGTGTTATATGCAAATGAGTTAGATTGTATATTTGTGTATTTGTGTTTTAGGGAGGCCAAGGCTTGGTAGATAGCTTCACACGGCCTGATCGGCAGGACACACGGGCGTGTGTCCAGACCGTGTAAAATTTAACAGATTCGGCCACGAGGTAAGGGCACGGGCGTGCCTAAGCCGTGGGCGAGACACAACCCAACCACATGGGCGTGTGGCATGGCCGTGTCAAATTAGTCAGAATGCTCCACGGGCAAAGGACACGGGCGTGTCCCAACCCACCACGGCTGTGATGAGTTACACGGTTCAACAACACGGGCATGCCATAGGGTCACACGGACGTGTCCCCAGTTCACACGGGCATGTAACCCCTGCACTCGAGAAAAATTTAAAATGTTCGAAAAATTTTATAAGTACTCAAATTAGTCCCGAACTACTCTTGACTTGTATTTTTGGGCCTCGATGGTCCATATAAGGGACTGTATGATTATTTTACATTATGAATAACATTTATTTGCGCATAATTCATATATTGTTCGATAAGTCCGATAATGCTCCGTAACCCTGTTCCGATGACGGTTTGGGGTTAGGGGGTGTTACAAATTTGTAATACTGTTAAAAGTTTAGAGTTTTTCCATGAATATGTGTTGGTTATTTTTATGTTTGATGGATGAAAATGAAAGTTCAGTTATAGTTAAACAAGTTTTGTAAAGTGATTTTTAGTGAAAATGTCAATTAGGGAATAAATTGGGAAATGTGTAAAATCCATGGTGAATGTGTAAACAAATGAAAATATGGGCTGTAATAAGCATGGGTAAAATTCGGCTATTGAATTGCATGAATTTGCATTTTTATGAGATAAGGACTAAATTGTAAAGAAGTCAAAAGTTTAGGGGTAAAAAGGTAATTTTACCATAATATGAAAATTGGATTAAATTGAATAGTATATGAATTAAAGTAGTTAAATTTTATTATATAGATAAAAAAAGCAACCTTTGGATCTAAATCGAGGAAAAGACAAAGTTATCAAGTAAACGATAGTTTTCATCCGTATTGTATCGAGGTAAGTTCGTATGTTTAATAAATATTATGTTATATATGTTCAATTGCTTAATTGATGTAACTGTGATAATAAGACACTTTGAAAATTATCGACGAGGCATTGATAAAGTATGGATCCCGGTTGAACCTTATGAATAAATAGGATACAAATGACATGTCATTAGAGGTTACCGTGGTTTATGTGATTTGGGTGTTGGTCATGTACGCCCTATTGATGGCTGAGTTTTTCGGCATGTGTTGCGGTTACTTGTCAACTTGTGTGAGCAGCACCGTGTAGCTACATCTTAACCGTTAACTTGTGTGAGCAAACCTAGTGATGGCTCGACAGTGAGCATCTATATGAGATATGTGATAGAGGTGGTTTAACCACGTATATGGCACTTAGTGTGCGAGATACCCGAGTATCCGATATTATTCCAAATGGTTCAACGGGAAAAGATGATGGTATGAGGATATAATAGATGATATGGATCAGTTTAGGTACTCGTGATAAGTTCGACAAGTAAGTGATAGTTGATAAATTCATATGACAAGTAAGTGATAGTTGATGAATTCATACATGATTAATATGATTGAGTTAATATGCAAATCTCGGATTTGATTGAAATTTACCTATGTTTACTTATGTTTCTTTAAATTGAGAATGAATGGTAACCATACGAGCTTACTAAGCTTCATAGGTTACTTTGTTTTCTTGTCCATGTTTTATAGTGATTAGGAAGCTCACTCGGATTGGAAGTTATCAGAGATCTCATCACACTATCCAACAATTGATTTGGTACTTTTAGACTTTGTTTATTTTGGTTATATGGCATGTATAGATCATTTTGGCTAATGAAGCCTATATGTTACGATTATGTATTAGCCATATGATTTGGCTTGATTGGGCATATATGTTGGTATGTATATATGTAAGTGGTTGGCCTTATTTTGTATGAAGTTTAATTTCCCTGAGTATGCTTGATGATGGCCTTGGAAATTGTCTTGTTTGTGAATTGGTAATTTGGTACCTATTGGGTGAATTGGTGAAGTGGTTTACATGTTATGTTTTAGGCATTAAGATGCATATATGCAAGAGATTATTTAGGTAAGTTTTGGAGGTGATAATGGCATGTTTATATTGGTCAATTGTAATGCTTGTTAACATTTGTGTTAATGGTATTGAAATTGCATGTTTAGACTTGATTTTGGATTGGTTTGAATGTCTATTTTGGTTGTGGTTATATGTTATTGAAATGTGTAGGTTGGCACCAAAATTGGGTGAGAAATGTGGCTTAAAAAATAGCCTATTTTCATCCACACGGGTAGAGACAAGGGCATGTGTCTCAGCCGTGTGTGACAGACGGTCAGGTGACACGACCATGTGTCCCCTATAGTTTTTAACGAAACCAAGTCAATGAGTTACACAGGCTAGTCACATGGGCGTGTGGTTGGCCGTGTGATACAAGTCAGAGAGTTAAACAGGGTCAGACACAGTCTGACACACGGCCATGTGATCTCATTTCAAATGTCCACACGGCCTGTGACACGAGTCTGTCTTTCGGCTGTGTGAGACACACGACCTGGCCACACGGGCATGTGTCCCCTGTATTTGAATATTTTCAATATTTTTCCCAAATTTTGTATAAGTTCTTGATTTAGTCCCACATTGCATTTAATGCTTGTTTTGGGCCTCGAGGGCTCGTATTAGGGACTATAAGATTATGATTGAATAGTTTTGTTTAGAATGAGAAATGAATGTGAAATGTATGATTAATTATGTGATAAGTCCAATAATACTCCATAACCCTATTCTGGCGACGGATATGGGTTAGGAGTGTTACAGTACTTGTGTTAGTATTTGGGCCCCACTCTTTACTCCCCCCATCTAAGCCTTCCCCTACCCTACCACCTAAAGAACCATCCCCATCTTCTTCCCTCAACCAAACACTAGTGGTAGTAAAAGCCCTCCTACCTAGTGCCATCAATGATAGATCCCATCCCAACTCCATCTCTTGGCAATCCTTTGTTATTATAATAGGGCAAAAACCATCCCCATGTCCAAGTCATCCACATAGAAATCAGAACAGAGTCAATTTATCATATTGGAATTTTGTAAAAAATTGCTTTCTAGACGTTGTTATTAACTTCTTCCTTATTTTCAATGAAACTCTCACATCCATTAAACCCTGTATTCTCATATATCCTCAAAATCCTTTATTAATTTGTTTCACATCATATTCGACAAAAGAACCAAAGAATGCTCTAAACTATTTTGTAAGTTCTTCTGAAACCATTCCTATTGGTATATCATGAATCTGGACCCAGAATAAAGAGTATATCAAAGGTACTTCCATTGGGTCCTCTTCCTCCATTAATCTGTGGAAAACTAATAAGTGATTGTTGAAAGTCCATGAAGCACCATTAATGACCCTTTTGTTACTGACCTCATAAAAAAATTTGTAAAGGAATCGCTTCTCACCTAGATCTGAAATTACCAACTCTCCAGTTGGATGCCATAAGTTGGCCAATGTATTTTTCATGGTTGGAAAGTTAACTACGCTTGCTGTCAGGAAACAACCCACCAGGTAAAGGTCTTGATTCAATTTTTCTTCCTTTGACCCCCTTTTCAACATCCAGTGCTCCTCTTCCTCATCATTGATTCTTAGCCCCACGATATCATTCACCATTGGTTAATATTTGAATTTTCAATTCAAACCCTAATTTTCTTGATCAGAAAGAGATGTAAAATATGAACAAATGCTAAAGACAAAGGATGAGACTTTTACAAATAACTTTCCACGATTAAGGACGAAAAAACTAGAAGACAAAACTTATTGCGATTAGATTCCTACTAGAACCTTACTATCGAAGCAGACTATTATTCAGAAAAAACGTGCCATTGTGGCAGACTTTTTTATCTTTGATATCAAAATTTTCATACTTCAAACCAGTGGTTGAGGGTTCGATCCTCGCTTTGGGTGTGGAACAGCTTTAAAATTCGTGGCCAGCATCTACCCCTCAATGAGCCTACAAAATGCAAAAGATTAATTACTGGGTTCGCTTCGATAGATATCTTGAGAAATAAATAATTATTTCTTAAAAAAAGTATAAGTAGCTTGCATGCTTATTTTATATTAAAACATAAAATATTATTATAACTTGAAGACAAACAACTTCATAACATACATGAATTTATTAAATAATTTAGCTAGAAAATAAATAATTTTTTTGTTCTACCGTATAAACCTAAAAATACATAAAAATATTTTTGTTTAAAATATAAAATTGTTATCCCGCGTTGCGAGATTATATTCTTAATAATAAAATAATATCAAGGATATTTAAACTATTTAATTACCAAAAAAACAACTGCCAACTAAGAAAAAAAGCATGCCAATTCAAGTTGAAGAAGTTGACCAAAAATAAATATAATTATTATTTTAATAAATATAAAAAATATTTTGCCTTTTTAGTAAAAGAATAATTAGGTATCCATATCTAGCCCTTATTATTTGAAAAACTACTTACCTTTTTCAAGAAAATTATATTTTTAAAAACTATCCTCTTACAAAAACAAATGTGTTTGGATACGAAAAAATAATTAAATGAAAATGTAATTATTAGAGTTCCATTAACGTGTTTGATAAATAAAGTGTATTACATCATAATTCTCTATATCATGTTTAGTAATATAAATTATAATTATATATTTATATAATTTTAAATTCTAAAAAATAATATTAATTAATATAAGAATTAACAACAATACTTGAGAAAAATAAATTCTCTAAACAAGTAACAAAATTTAATGTCAAATCATCATATGTAATATATTAACCCAAGAAAGTATCAACAAGATTACTAATAATATTAACCAGAAAAGTAAATATTTTATGCAATTTTATCTAATTACTATAACATTCAATATTTATTGGATTATTCTTTCTCTAATATTTGACATATACTCATTGCCATTATTGTTTGGTCCTCGAACATATATAAACAATTAATAATTATTATTATGTAATATATAGTGTTAGTAAGTAAATTTGACACTATACTTTAAGTGGAAATTGAAAATTACATCTACACTTCACTTTGATTGATAGTTAACATTATCCTTATGAAATAGTGATAAATTTATTATTATACTTTAACTCTATATTAATTTTATAGTTGTATTTTTATTTGATTGAATATTGCACTAAATTAAATTTTTTATTAATTTTTTCTATTCAATTTCAATTTAAAATAATTTTAAGGCAAAATTTAATAAACAATATTTTTTATATGTACCTTTAATATTTAACAATAATAAGTTAATTACTATAATATTAAAATTAAATAAAAATGGTTATTTTATAAAAATAAAATTAATTTTTTTCTTTTACAATATATGTATTTTTATTTTTCATGTTTTTATTTCATTAATTTCTAATTTAATTTACTAATTTCTATTATTTATAAATTAAATTTTCGTTAACTCTTAAAATAAAATATTTGAAAGAATTTTTCTTATCAAATTGTGGTTTTAAATCATCAAAATTAATATTAAGTGATAAATTTTAATTTTAAAAAAATCAAAATCGACGGCAAATTTTAATAAAATTCAATCACATATAGTTTCAAAATATAATGGCAAACATCAATGAAAACAAAATATAGTGAAAAATTTCAATATTCACCTATTTATCCTTTTAGTTCAATATTTAGTAGATCAAAACAAATAAAAAATTATCTCTAGTCAATAAAAAAGTTTAAATTATTTAAATGAGATTTGTAAAGCAACATAAAATTGTATTTTAAAAATAAAATATAAGTCCAAAAATTTAAATATTATTAATGTTAAAAAATAACTTTGTATGGCTATGTTTGAAAAGCACAAGGTAGTTGGACTTGAGTATAATTACTCATATAATTATTTTACTGGTTACATTCTACAAAAATTGGAGAGTTTAATAGGAGTACTCTCAATTCCATTAAATTCAATCAAATGCATTAATTAAAATAATTACCCAAACATACTATATATATATATATATTTATAAATAATTAACATTCAAATTTTCCAAACTCACTCTAAAATTTTTCTTAGGTGAGTCAAATACATCATGTCCTATTACTACTTAATTAGAATAATAACAAGTTGTTCAAAAGAAAAGTTTATTCAAACGTCATATAATCACAATAAAAAATTCAACCAAAATTAAATAATCATATATTCATGGGACATTAAGATATTTATTTATGAGTTGGTTGAAGTTTGGACTATGTATATTAATATATACTGAGTTTTAGTTGGGCAGAGGTATGGACAGGAAGTTTTATCCAAATTCGACCCCACACTATAGCAAATATTATCCACATTTGTAGACACTCATCCAATTACTCTTCTTAAGCAAAAATCAATCCTTCTTGAAAATGAAAATTGATCATGTAATATCCCGAATTAGGGCCTAATCGGAATAGTGCTTTCCTGACCACAAATCCGAGGTAGAAATAATTATTTTATAATTATTTTGATGTTTATAATATGATTTTATGATGGTGTGAAAATTTCGTGAAGAAATTCTAAGCGTAAAGTGCTTAATTTGAAATTAGGGACTAAATCGAATAAGTTGCAAAACTTGCATTCTAGAAGTTTCTAGTATGAAATTGCTTTGGAATATTAATTAGGAGGTCTTAAATAGCCATTTGACCAATTTTAAGTTCATGGACAAAATTTGGACATGGATGGAATTTTTGAAAGTTTAGTAAGGAGGGGCATTTTGGTCTTTTGGATATTAACATGAAATAAAAAGGGAAAATAACACAAAATTGGTCATCTTCTTCATTACCACAAAATTTCAAGGGTTCTCCATAGCTAGGGTTTGTTTCAAGCTTCCAAGCTTCATAGTAAGTGATTCCAAGCCCCGTTTTTAATGTTCTTTACGTTTTCGTAGTCCCGGTAACTCGATAAAGCTTATGTTAGCAATAATTTAAGTTAGGGTTCATATTTGGAAAAATACCCATAGGTGAAATTTGTGTATTTTGATGTTTTATGATAGAATATGAGATTTTAAATTGTGTTAGACAACTTGTGCTACTCGGTTTTAAGTAAAAACGAGTAAAACGGCTTAATCGGTAAAAGTACATATTGTTCATAAGTATGTGTTTTAGTGGGAATTTGAGCTTGCTAATGGTAAATAAATGATTAGCATGTCCTAAAACATAAGAATTTGTGATAAAATTTAATTTCTGAACTTTGGGGCAAAAGTGTAAATATGCAAAAGTTTAGGGGCAAAATTGTAATTTTGCCAAAATTTGAATTTAGGACTATTTTGATAATGAGAGTATTAAATAAGCTAAATGTGTTATTTTAGATCAAGAAAGACGTGGAATCAACCTTGATCGAGGAAAAGAAAAGATTTTGGACTAAATTGCAAAATTGCTATATTTTGTACCGAGGTAAGATCATGTGTAAATAATGTAACATAATTGCTATTTTAAGTGATTTAATGCTATTTATATGATATGATACTTGTTATTATGAATATTATGCTTTGTGAAATATTATGTATTGGTATGAAAAGTATGCGATTAAATTGATAAGTATGAGATGCAAGCAACGTATTGGTTCCGATATTCCGAGGAGAACGACGGGGAAATGTGATTGAGGAAAATCCCGTTTGAACCTTGGGAATAGATTAGGATACAAGTGACATGTCACTAGGATGGTTGGGCATCCGAACTCGTTGAGTTGAGTCCGAGTTCACTTATGGATGCAAATGTCCGAACTCGTTGACTTGAGTCCGAGTTCGTGAGGTGTAACTAGGCATCCGAGCTCGTTGAGTTGAGTCCGAGTTTACTTATGGATGCGAACGCCCGAGCTCGTTGAGTTGAGTCCGAGTTCGCTTATGGGCGGGTTACATGATTGATTGATTACATATGTGGCACTTATGTGCAAATGATCCGTGTATCCGAGTTATATTCCGATGTGTTCAACGGGTAAAATTCTAGCGGAATGGAAGAATACTCAAGATGAAAATGATATTTTGGTAAGTGTTGTGAAATGGACAATTTGGACAGGTATGTACTTAACCCTCGGGTTGAAACTTGATATAACAGAAATAAGGTGGTAAGATGATACACGATAGCTAGAAATGTGGTTTGTATCTTGATGATATCATGCTAATGTTGTTGATATAATTGCTTTGTTATGTTACTTGTTATTTGCATGTGAACTTACTAAGCATTTATGCTTACTCCCTCCTTTTCATTCATTGTAGTTTTTAGCGAGCCAACTTGGATATCGGGAAGGTCGAAGAAACGCTCACACTATCCGAGGAAGAATTGGTATATTGGTTTGTATGTTTTGATGTATGGCATGTATAGCAATATACTTGTTTTGTGTAAATAATCTTGTGATATGGTTGTGGTTTGGTTGAGAAAATGCTTGATAATGATTAGTAATTGGTATGGCTAGCCTAGATAATGCTGGATGCCTTGTGAGTTTAATATGTTATATAGTTCATGAGAATTCATAAAAAGATGAAACTTGCCATAAAATAGAACACTACAGCAACAACGATGTGAGTTTGAAAAATCACCAAAAATAGTAGAAAACGAATTAGGTGAAGAATTAACTATGAAATTTAAGCTTATTGTGTCTACTTTCAAATGGAAAAAGCAAAATAGGTAAAAGAGTTATATGTTATAAGATATTTGAGTTTTAGTGAAACAGGGCTAGAGCGATTTCTGGATCCCCTGTTCCAACTTTGAAAATTCACTATAAATTGTAAAAAAATAATTAGGAGGTGTAATTTATATGCTCAAAATCCTTATTTAATATAATTTTAAGGGAAATAAACGGTATAGTTATATGAATTTTGTACATGGAGAAAAGTGGCTCGTAGTAAGTAGAGGTCAGTGCAGTCAAGTCCTGAAACAGGGGTAACTTTAACTAATAAACTGTACTAATTGGCCCAACCAAAAATTTTAGAAAAAAAATTAGTAGATAGATATGTGAGTCTAGATTCAGGGAAAATTTACGGATCTTGATTTCAAGTTTCGTAACTCGAGATATGATTTTTTTAGCGACCATGATGCAGAAAAACTGCTTATTCCGAAAGTCAAAATAAATGATGTAAAGTTGTTTAAATGATAAATTATATTCGGTAACACCTCAAGCTCGACTCCGGCGACGGTCTCGGGCGTGGGGGTGTTACAGATCACTCGAGTAAAAATCAATCCCTCTTCATATCTATTTTTGAAATTATATAACAAATCGAGTAGGATAAAATTTGAGGGAAAAAACCATTATTTCAAAGGTTATACCTATTTTTTCAAACTTCAGTTTTTGCACATAATATTTTGTGTCTAATTTCTTCTTAGATATTAAATAAAAATTTGAATTTAAATAAAAAGATAAATATCAAAATCATATATGAATTTTGATGTAATTTGTAATGTTATACATCAATTTTAATTTGATATATTTATATACATTAAATTTTAATTTTGGTTCAATTTTTACATTCCACTAATCTCATTATCTATATGACTAATTTTTCGTTAAATCATGTGTAAATTAGTGACATGATTAAAAAAATAAACACACTTTTTCCTAAAAAATGTCATATCAGCAATTTACACATGACTCAACAAAAAATTGTGCCACATAAATAACAGAGTTAGTGAAATATGAAAATTAAACCAAAATTAAAGTTTGTTATATAAAATGCACCAAAATAAAGTTGATGTATAATATTGCAAATTGTATCAAAGTTTATGTATAATTTGGTATTTATCCCTTAAATAAATAGGATGACTTTCAAATAAATAGATCATAGCTGACCGCCGCCAAACGTGCGAACGTTTGACTAGAAAATACCATACTAGAAATATATTAAATTAAATGAGAGGTGTTTGTAAGTATACGGTTCAAATTGTAATATATATGTATAATAGAACACGGGGAAGTATTCTGAAGATCGTACCCAAACAAATCTACTTCTACAATAACACGTGTAAACAGTAATAATTAAAAATTATATTACGATAAACAATAAAATAGATAACGAGCATAAACTAATTTAAATTGGATTAAATAATCAAAAAATAAGCAAACAACTAAATCAGAATAACAGACAGAAGATTAACTCATTTCAGTGGTTGTAATTAACTTTAGAATTTAGGTTTAAATGGAATTAACTATTAATTAACTAGTATTACCTCTCGGCCCCTACTAATTAACTAATTGACAAGTACTCACTTATCTCCCGACCTCACTTTCTTTACCAGGGTAAATTATGATTTACTCAACAAACTTATCTCCCAACCTCATTTAAGTTAGATTACTTCTTAGAGTCATCAATCCTAGGGTTTGGACGCACATAATTTAAAATTAGTTAATCCCTATGGGAAACCGACATTCCTTTGTTAACTACTCCCACATCCACCCATTAATCTCCTTAGAAACTTAACCTCTTATGGATCTAGACGCCATAACTCTTGAATTTAATTTAAACAGCTAAAAGAACACAAATAAATTAATGTAAGAGAAAGGGCAATTTCTTGCCCAGTTGATTGAATTGAATGTGCTCGGAGTTGTGTAATCTCTTGACAATTAACTGATCTTGATGTTTGGAAAAGAACAATGAAATAAAATTGTTGAATACTTCAATAGGAAAGACTTAGATTCAAACTGAACCTAATCGAAAAGAACAAAGTATTTATAAACTAAAAATAAAACGATATAAAATCTAAATCTCTAACTACGACTCCTAAAGGCTTCCTTAAATATTAGCAATAACTTTTCTATTTACATGGATGTTTAGAAACCATAATTAGGTCTATTACATGTCATAATCTCGGAAATTATTGATTGTGCAAATTATTTTAGCCTTTTCAATTCTTACCTTCCACATTCAGACCTGTGTCGCGACATAGCCAAGGTCTGTCGCAACACGACATTGATATGTTGGGCTTGGAGTTCGTGTTTCACATGTTGTATCTCGGGAAACTTGTACTACACTCGAGTGTCTTCCATAAGGTTGTTAGGCTGCTAACTACACTTCTTGCACACTCAATTAAGCATATTAAAACTACCTATGTAACATGCCAAACCCGACCCTATAATAGGATCGGAGTATGGTGTGTCACTACTTAAAATCAAACAACTTTAAAACATTTTGGCAAAAGCTTTATAACTCCTACAAAGTTATAAATATAAAACATATATTAGCTGTTACTTTACCAAGGTTTGAATGAAAACATCAATAGTTTAAAAATAATGTACAAGTCATATGGCGTATAAGTTCAAATATAATAACTTCATTAAACATAATGTATTAATTTAAAACCAAGAATTAATACTTCATAGAAATCTCATAAAAATAGAGTCTTATTAAAATAGAAGTTCTTTGTACAAATCATTTCCAAATACACTTATGTGCCATCCCCATGATTCATGCATGATGCGAAACAAAGCAATCAACTCACAATAGTAGTAGCACTCTAGCGTAGTGTAGTTTTTCTAACAAAGCCTTCCTTCAGTCAGTAAGCCTGAGAAGGAAAATGTAACAAAGTAAGTTCATAAGAACTTAGTGAATTCTAAAGAAAAATCATACATAACATTACTTATAGTACGTTTGAACCTTTCTAAAGGATTTACACACATTGACATAGTACGCCCAATGGCATATACAGAACATAGACAGGCTTAGTACGCCAACTTACTTATCACTTGGGTATATACTGTACACCAGATCAAAACAACTCAGACAAATCCATCCTCATGCTAGCCACGTACCAAGAATTTAGAATCAGAAGCATATCATTCAGTCTTATTCACATACATTCTCCCTCTAACTCATCATATCATTTTCATTCAGAACAACATTTTTTATTATGATATACCAATCCAGTTTGCAATATAGCTGCCTTACCGGAGGCTACACAAACATATCTCTTCATCTCCATCATATCATAGCATATCATATCATATCATACATATCAAAAATAGATGGTAGTGGCTTAAGCATGAAGAATGACACTTACTTTATATCATAAAAAAATTGTACTCAGATTGAAAACTTTGGATAATCATTACCCACACAACATCATTCATCCATTACAAAGGATGATTACTTACCTTACACGAATTATAAAATAAAGAGAATTACAACACATGGAAGTAAGAAGGAACTTACCAAAAACTCTAGCACAAGTCTATAAAGCAGGTTATTTACCTTCATCACTTGGACATTTGTTAACTTCTTGGGCTAAAATAAAAATAATTAAACATATCAGATCATCAATGGATCAAATTTGATCATGCATGTAAGAATCAACAACTCTTAATCCAAAATCAGGAAGTTTCCTTCCTCACTCACTATTCTAACATCTATGTATATAGAACGAAAAACACGTAAATGACTTAATGGGTAACCTAGGGTTTATTAATAATTACCAGTAAGCTGATACTAACATAGAAGTTTGCTAAATACTGTAAACCTTTGAAGAGGTTTTCTGAACTTAGGTTTCTAGAAAGTTTCAAAGGAAATCAAAAAATAAGAAGAAAACATAAAGATGTTCAGAAATACCACCAGTATCCTTATATACTTAAGCACAGAGACAAGGATTAGTGGAAAAATCAGATAATTCCACTAACACTCTTGATTCTCGTGATTAAGTACACTTAACATAACTTAAGTTTTATCATCCACAATAGTCTAGTTTTGTTCTAACTAAATCTTAACTTAACTAACCAAATTACCATACTTAAAAAATAAATAAATCTAAATAGCTGCGAACTTAACGAGTTTGCCCAAAGCATTTGGGTTGGGTAGATACTTAATAGAAGAGTCCGCCAAACCACAGAACTCGCCAAAACTAAGAGTTTACTAAATGGCACAATACACATAATTCTATATTTAGCCAAGAAAAACATTTTACTTACTCATACCTATCCTTATTTTACCAACTATATGTCAAACAGTGACTAGATACAAAGACTTTATCGGGCGAGCTATTACAATTCTCCCCACTTAAAAAATTTCATCCTCGAAATTCATACCTGTGAATAGCCGAGGATACTACTCCTTCATTAAATTTTCTCTTTCCTAAGTAGCTTTTTATGTATTATGATTTCTCCATAATACTTTCACCAATGGAATTCTCCTATTTCTAAGCTCTTTCACCTCTCTTGCTAAGATACAAATGGGCTATTCTTTATAAGACAGATTCGGTTCACATCTAACTCTTCAATTCGCACAACATGGTTTGTATTTGATCTATATCTTCTCAGCATAGACATCTGAAACACATTATGAATCTTTGACAACTCTAGAGATAAAACTAGTCTATAAGTCACTAGTCCAACTTACTTTAAGACTTTATATGACCCTACAAATCGTGGACTCAACTTTCCTTTCTAACTAAATCTTATAATCTTCTTCCAATGAGAGACTTTTATGAACACTTTATCACCAAGTTCAAAAGAAATCTCTTTCCTCTTCAGATCAACATAGGCTTTCTGACGATCCTGTGTAGGTTTTAGATGACTACAAATGACAATTTTTCTTCTGTTTCATGCACTAACTCAGGACCTACTAATTTTCTTTCATTAAGCTCCATTCAACAAGTGAGCGTTCTACAACTTTTACTATACAGAACTTTAAATGGAGACATTTTCATACTAGCATGATAACTATTATTATACACAGATTTAACTAGAGGAAGATATTTTTCCCAATTCAGCCCAAAGTCAATTACACAACTTCTTAACTTATCTTCCAGAACTTGAATTACTCTTTCAGACTGACCATCTGTCTGAGGGTGGAATGTAGTACTACATTGCAACTTAGTTCTTAATAATCCTTGTAATTATTTCCAAAATCTTGAAGTAAACATTGGGTCTCTATTTCAAACTATGGAAGATAGGATTCCATGGAGGTGCACTATCTCAGAAACATAGAGCTTAACTAACCTTTCTAGAGGATAAGTAGTGTGCATTGGCAGAAATGAGACAACTTAGTAAGTAGATCTACTATCACCCAAATTGAATTCTTCTTTGAAGGATTGAGAGGTATCTCTAACATAAAATCCATGGTAATTCTATTCCATTTCCATTCTGGTATATCCATGGCTTTAACTCTTTTGCAAGTCAAACAGGTTGAAACATATTTTGTGAATTCCCTCTTTATTCCAGGCCATCGGTATAAGCTTTTCAAATATTTATACATCTTGATACTCCTTGGATGGAGTGAAAAAGATCCCTGATGAACTTCCCTTCTTTTCTTAATCCATTTCTAATTGGTACATTCATTTTTTCCATGAATCGTAGTTCACCATTTTTACCGAGACCAAAATTTGTTGCATTACCAGAATCATATGTTGCTTATACATAGAGGTGATCATGGGTTGGGCTACCCGGTCTAGCCCGATGGCCCGCCCAAAAAATGAAAGGGTTTGGGTAAAACTATAGGCCCGAAATATGGGTTTGGGCAAAAAACGAGGCCCGTTTAAAAAACTGGCCGGGCCTCAGGTAAAATTTTTTGGCCCGGGCTCGGTCGAATTATATATAATATATATTTTTATTTTTAATTAAATATACTTCTTAACTTTTATGTTTCACTTTCGTTAGATACTTTTGTGCCTTCCATTTTTTCCCAATTCCAAAATCAAGCTTTAAAATCCTTAAACCCTAACTCATCACCTCCACCGATCCACCTCCACGGCTGCACCCAATTCTAGAATCAAGGTTCAAGATCCTAAATTCCAGAATCCAGTAGCTAGCCCTGGTGTTTCGTCAATAGGAATTTGCGAAAGTCTGGTATTTCTTTCTTTTTATTATTCTTCTTCTTTTTGTTTATTTTGCGTAAGTCTGGTGTTTGTTGTTAGTAGACAAGAATGATGTTTTAGAATTAGAACCAAGCAAATGAGGTTTGAAAGTAGAGAAAGGAGGCCGCTGAATTTTTATTACAACCATGCTTTGAGATCTTTTGAATCTAAATTATCATTTTCTAATATTCATATGTGTTGGTGTTGGTACTTGGTTGTTTCATGCTTTTGCATGTTCCATTGTTTGAAACTTTCATTTTCCCAATACAATTCATTCAAGTCTGGCTTGTTATGCAGAACAAAAGACAAGTTCTTGTTGTGATCATTAGTTATTACCATCTGGTTCTTCTATTTTGTTTTCATTTTCAGTTTAAGTGTTAGATGAAACATTCAGATTTAATTTTATGTTTATCATTATTGAATAAAATTTTGGATTTGTTAAGTTTGACCTAAATTTACTTGTACTTAAATGATTTAGACTCAAAATAACTTGAAAAAAATAGAAAAAAAAACTTGTCATATTGTCTAATTTTCGTGGTTTATTATATCATCTTTTTAAGATACAATTATAATTCGTGGTGTATTGCCTATGTATGTTATATTACAAAATATTTGTGTAAAACATACATAGATTAGTAAATTAGTTTGAATTGCTATTTGAATCCGTTTCTCTCTTCTCCTGTTATCAAGAATAAAGCAAGGTATCTTCACATTCGGTTAGAGGCCCATGCCAATATGCCACCTTGTGAATTAAGAAATGGGTTTTTTTTAAAATCAAAATCACCCAACCAAACCAAATTAGAAACAGATATTTAGATTTGCGTTGAATTTTTGAGTCCTAATTGACCACAAGCCAGACTTAGTTCGCCTATTGCTCCTCCCAATTTCTAGCATTAAGTACCTACATTCTTTATGTTGTATTATATATTTATTGGCCAAAATATGTTGATTAGATGTAGATGTGCTTCCCAAATCATTTAACTACAATCTTAAAGGCAAATAAACGCCTCTTTTTATAACTACATTTGTTGCACCATTTCACAGTTCACATTCTAAACATTAGTTATGGTAGTTGCTCATGTCAACAACACTATATATGTCTATAACATGTATGCTAGTTTAAATTTATATTGTGTGAATCCGTTTTGGTCATTGACCCACGGCCACCACTCAAATTCTTATTTCTGACTTTCATTTGTAGATCTATATATTGTGTGAATCTGTTTTGGTCATAGACCCATGGCCACCACGTGAGCTTTCGACAGGATTGGATCGGGTTTTTTAGTGTCTTTTCGGTAATATTTTCATTTTTTATTTATTTTTTCTCTTTTTACTGATTTAAGTACTATTCTTTTTATTTATAGAAAATGATAATATAGCTCTTTTTTTTCTGTTTTAATGGAATAATATAGTTTATTAAAGAAGTTGAAAAGGGCTAAACTAATTTCAGCTAAATTTAATCTCCACTGAAATAAATTTATTTTTTAGCAGGAAAGATCTATAAGCCCAAGTTAGTTTATTTGATGAGCAATTTCTCTCTATGTTAGGAAAAAGTGAGAAGGCCATGAACTGTCCAGCAATTCAATAAACATATATAGCTAGCTAGTTGATTAGCCTATGATCAGGATCTACATGGTTTTTGGCTTTTTGCAGCAAAACTTTTTTTTTTCTTTTCATCAATAGGCAATGATTTATATGTTGAAATTTGTGGTTGGGTTTTAACTTTTAAGTATCTTATATTTAGCCATTTTCTTTTGTTCTTTTTCTTTTTGTTTTGTCGATTGTTAATATATTGCAATATTGATCTATGTAAGGCCCTCACATCAATTCCTTTGTCATTCCAATTACAGCGTGTTCACAGTTTACACTGATGGAGATTCTACCTTCTAAGTTGTAATAAACTTAGTCCACGATCCATTCAAGTAGTGATGAAATCCATGTATATATATTGCATTAGGTAGCTAGGTTTGTTGTGCTCAAATTAAATTATTTTGATGATCCACATCAAGTTGTAATAAACCAATTGTACCGGTTTAACAATTTATTATTGATGATTCATATCTATACAATAATTTTCTTAATGACTTTGTTTTGGTCAAGTTTAATTAATTGAAAGTTGAAACCACTTGTCTATTTTAGTGTGACTAATGCATTGATAATTATCTGTAACTAAATAATATGTAAAATATTTTAGTCTATTTAATTTTATATTTTTATTTAAAATTTTGATACTATAATATGTAGTTTTATGAAGCCATAAAATTACAGTACTGATCTACCGCATACCTAATATTTATATGTTTGTCTTTTCTATATATATATGTAAATGTGTCAGATTCAGACACATATTTTCTACCTTTTTCTCTATCTTTCTTGTGTTATGCCGATCATGCATTATATACAATTGATTTTATTTAAGTTGGGCTAAGATTTTATGATAGTAAATAATAATATAGAATAATTCATATATTATATACAGTTGTTGAACAATTACATAATCTTTTGGTTTATTTGGATTTCAAGACTTGAGTTTTTATGATTATGGCTAGTTCGAACACTCCTATACCTGTGGATGATGGCTTTAATGAGTATGAAAGTACTTACAAATGTCAAAAGTCTACCACTTCAAAGGTGTTAGATGAAATGACAAAGCTTGAATGCGAGAACAGAAATGAATTGAAGGCACAATGTAATCACTGTAAGACTATCTTCTCTGCTAAATCTTCTAGTGGAACCTCTCATTTAAGACGTCATCTAAATAGTTGTCTAAAAAAATTTAATAAGGACATCACTCAATATACCATAGCCACTCAACCATTATTAGGAGGTGTTCCATCTATAAAAAACTATAAGTTTGATGCTAATGAGTGTTGTCAAGCTGTTTCTACTTTTCTTGTGTATGGCAAGCATTCATTTAGGACAGTTGAAGAATCGGGATTTAGATATATGATGAGAATTGCTAGTCCTAATTTTAAGAATATAAGTAGACATACAGCTGCTAGGGATGTCCTAATGTGTTATGCAAAAGAGAGAGATCATGTTAAAGAAGAGTTGGCTAAAGTACCTGGTTTAGTTTGTTTAACTTCTAATAATTGGAACTCAGAGCATACTAATGATGAATATATTTGCATTACTACTCATTAGGTTGACAAAGACTGGAAACTATAAAAGAGAATCATAAGGTTTAGAGCTTTATTTCCTCCGTATGATGGTTTGAACATAGCAGATGAACTTCTTTTATGTTTATCTCAATGGGGTATAGACAAGAAAATTTTTAGCATCACTTTGGATAATGCTTCTTATAATGATGTTATGGTTTCTTGTCTTAAAAATTGTTTTCGTGCAAACAGGGCTATTTTGTGTGATGGTGCTTTTTTTCAAGTTAGATGTTGTGCACATATATTGAATCTTATAGTTAAAGCTAGTTTAGAACTTACTGATGATGTTGTTGGTAAGATTCGAGATGGAATTAAGTACATAAAAAAGTCAGGAATTCGTAAGAAAAGATTTTATGATGTGGTCGACAAAAGTTTTCATTTGAATGTGACCAAAAAGTTGTGTCAAGATGTGTGTGAGAGATGGAATTCTACTTATTTGATGCTTGAATCCTCTCTTTACTATAAAGATATGCTAGATTATTCGGGCCAACGGGATAAAGATTATCAAATGTTTACACTTTCTAACGAGGAGTGGATAAATATTGTTATTCTTTGCAAATTTTTGAAAGTCTTTTATGATGTGACTTGTGTTTTTTCTGGTTCTAATTATCCAACGGCTAATCTTTATTTTAGCGAGGTTTGGAAGGTTCACAAGGTTTTACTTGATACAGTTAAAGGTCTTTATTCGTTTTTAACTCCAATGGTTAAGCAAATGCAAGAGAAATTTAATAAATATTGGGCTGAGTATTCGTTGATATTGTCATGTGCTGTAATTTTAGATCCTCGTTACAAGTTGAATTATGTGCAATATTGCTTTAATACAATCTCTGGTATTCATGCTTCAGATTTTGTTGAAACCATTCTTAGTAATCTTAGACTCTTGTTTGACGAGTATGTTAAGAAATCCAAATCTACGTCTTCCTCTTTGGCTTAGAGTTCTAATGTTTCGGATAAAAGTCCTGTTGATTCTAATTTGGATGAACACAATGTTAATAGTGCTTATTTTGGGGGAGATTTTGATGAGAGTGATGATTATAAATGGTATTTAAATAAATCTAGCACTAGGAGTGAAAAGTCATAGTTGGACATTTATTTGGAAGAACTGGAGCTTGAGTTGAATAGTCAAATAGATGTTTTAGATTATTGGAGCAAAAGTTCAGTTTGATCCAATGAGCTTTCATTATTGGCTCGTGATCTTTTGGCAATTCCAATATCGACTGTTGCTTCTGAATCGGCTTTTAGCATGGGTAAGAAAGTTATCACTCCTTTAAGGAGTTCACTTAAGCCAAAAACGGTTCAAGCCATTGTTCGCTTGGATGATTGGATGCGAGCTAAAGGATTTTCAACAGGTAATTATTATTCTCATTTTATTGTTGTAATTTTATATTATTTTTTTATCAATTTGATTATCTAATTATTTATTTTTATTTCATGTTAGAAATTGGTTGCAAGGATGATGATGACGATGAGGACGATGAGGATGATGTTTGTTCTATTGCTTTTTAGGTTACCTTCCTTTCTACTTTGGTGTTATTGGTGATGCTGTTTTTTATGCTGTTTTGTTGTTGTTTAGTTGCTATTTTTGTGCTATTTTTATACTTAGGTATAGGTACATGTTTGATATAAATATAAGCTTTCCCCTATACTATACAACAAAGGTCATATTCTCACATTAGTATCTTCTTAAAAATGTCCATTACATATTTGACATGAATATGGTAGGCTAAAAAAATGTAGACTAATCCATTTATGATGCAAATGTAATTGTTTCTTACATTTTCCTTTTAATGGTACCCCTGTTCTAGATATAGAGAATTTCTATTCAAAGGGATCAGTGTGGGGATGGAGATTTAGTTGGTATTGGCAGTCAACCGAAGGACTTGAGCCTTGCCCTTCTCTCTCATGAACTTGCTTTGGTTACAACTGACTCAAGAGTTGTTTTGTTGTGTGGTACGAAAGTGGTATCAAGTATCAACTATCAACCACAAAACCTTGATGTTGTTTTGGTGTTGTTTTGGTGGTGTTTTATTATTAAGATGGTATTTTTATTAAATATTTAACATTATTAATTACAATATCATTTATTCGAAATTTAATGGTGTGAACTAAATCCAAATTTGAAAAAAATGGGGTCACAAATTTAGGAATGCATTGAATAAAATGATTTGTCATAGGTTATCATGACTAGAGGTGATTTCAAATATATTCATCATGTTATTTTCTCAATCATATCACCCGTTAGGTAGATATAATTGGTTGCTGTATGAACATGGACATGTTATGGAGTATGATACCCAGCTGACATGTTTGTGTTTGTCTAAAAAGGACCCAATATTAATAATTTAAAACGGGCGTGTGTTTGGCTGTGTGAAAACCCTTGTAGGTTCGAATTGAAAAATAATTCTGTACGGGCTGGGGACATAGGCGTGTACGAATACACGGCCTGCCCACACGGGCGTGTCCCTGTCTCACACGGGCGTATGCCTTTAATAGGTCAAATTTTCCAAAATTTTTTTGAGTTCTCGGTTTGGTCCTGGACCACTCCCAAACCATGTTTTGGTCCTCGGACGCCCGCTTTAAGGATGGTATGATGTTTTATGAAATTTTTTTTGGAATGAAATTTGGTGATTCGATTGTACATGAATGGTTGTAATATTGTCCATTAATGCCTCGGACTCGGGTAAGGCGATAAACCCAGGTAAGGGGTGTTACAAGGACAGAGGCATCTTACCTCTCTTTTTACCTGACATCTCACAAATTGAATGGCAAGAATTATCTCAAATGATCGTAGTCCGTAAAGTTAGCAATTGATAGGCATGACAAGCTAGGTCATTTAACTGAAGAAGTCAAGAAACTAGATGTGGGCAATCCAAAGATAAGCAAGTGGAGGTTAAAAAATTCTATGATAATTGTGTGGCTTATTAATTCCATAGAAGCATCCATAGGTAAACCTTTTCTTTTTCTCTCGACCGTTAATAATGTTTCACAGATTTTTAATTAAAAATAAAACTCCGGAAGGCTAGATAAGGGGAAAAAGAAGTTACTTTTTATTAAAATGAGATGATATCTTTTTGGTAGGAACTAGATCAGTGTTATAATGATGAATGGGAGTGCCCTAGAGATAGTATAAAAGCTATGAAAAAAGAAGAGAATGAGCAAGCTTATTTATTTCTAGCTGGTTTAAATAAAGAATTTGATGAAGTGAGATCTTGGATCCTAGGAAAAAAATCGTTTCCAACACTCCGTGAGATTTTTTTCGAGGTTAGAAAAGAGGAGCCAATGAGAAAAGTAATGTTAATGCCAGGATTTCAAGCTAATGATGATAATTCTACTCTTGTAACTGTTAAAAATAATGATGATAGTGAAAAAAAGAAAAAAAAAAACCTTAGTGTAACCACTACAAAAAATATTGGCACATTTGAGAAACGTGTTAGAAGTTCAATGGAAAACCAACGAATGGGAAAAAAAAGAGTGGCAATAGTCGTGGTTCACAATTAGGGGATAACAGTGCTTTCCAAACGACTAATGAAAATCCTGAGCAACAAAGTTCTCTAGAAGGGTCTCCATTCACTAAGGAACAATTTTAGCATCTACACAAGCTTTTTCAATCACCATAGTTTCAAATGAATTCTTCTGTTCCTAACTCATCTAATAATCCTTCTTCCTCCTTTGTCCAATCAGGTATTGATGTTTCTATTTTTTTCAGTGTCAAGCCTTGTAAAACAAACATGTGGATTGTTAATTCTAGAGCTAGTGATCACATAACTAGTAGTCATTTTCTTTTCTCAACTTACACACCTTGTGCAGGAAACAAAAAGATTAAAGTAGCAGATGGATTGTTCTTGACAATAGCCTGGAAAGGGACTATTAAAATTTCACCTTCCTTGGTTTTACATGACGTTTTACATGTGCCAAATCTAGCTTGTAATCTCATACCGGTCAGTAAATTATCCCAGTCCTTGAATTGTCATGTTATATTTGACTCCTCTATGTGTAAATTTCAGGACATGATCTCAGGGAGGATGATTGGTAATGCTAAAGAATCTGGTGGAATTTACTTTCTTGATGACGACCATCTAAATCGACCAACAACTATTCTATGTTTAAACTCTGTTTCTAGTTTTGATAAGGTTATGATTTGGCATTATAGACTTGGACACCCTAATATTTACTATTTAAGATATTTTTTATCTGATCTATTTAAAAATAAAAGTCATTCTTTATATCCCTATGAATTTTGTGAATTGGCTAAACATCATCGGTCATTATTTCCACCTGTAACACCCTCTAACCCCAAACTGTCACCGGAACAGGGTTACAGAGCATTACCGGAACTATCGGAACAATTTACAAATAATATACAATTAAATTCATGTTAATAAACTTTATTCATTTTTATTTCATATAATTCATATCAAATATATCATATTAGTTCTCTTTTTATACTTATAACCAATTTAAATCATCATTTTACAACCATAATCACAAGACTCATATACTCAACCTATTCATTACCTAGGTACATGCCACCATTACCAAAAGAAGAGTACATTACTTAAAATTTTCTCTGAGGTCGGGATTACTCTGCATGCTGGACCGGACACCAACTTTCAATTAACCTGCGCAAGGAAACAACCGTACGCTGAGTATGGGTATACTCAGTAGTATTACCATAATTCAAATTATACAATAACTTATATACACTCAATTTATGTTACAATTACTTAATAATTATTTCATACTTTTAATCAAATTATTTAATAATAAGCATTATTTCAAGACTTGTATTTAATCAAATTCATACATTAATTCACTATCCAATTTTTATTGAATATTTTTTCACATCTCATTCCATTAGCTCATTTCGTATCATATACAATTTACTAAAATTTTGTCACTTTATTCAATATTAATTCTATTGCAATTTGTGTTTACTATAGTCATGTCTCAACAATAACAATTTCACTAATCGATTTCTTATATCATCATTTTACTTTAATCAATTCTTGCACCTTAGTCCATATTTTAAGATATCATATCTCAATTTCATTTTCACATATCAAATTTACACTCAAATCATATAATTCAATTATATTATTCTTTTCAATTAACTTCTTATATTATTTATATCATTTCAAACAAAATTGTGAACTTTAGTTTCATTTTCCATCTTATATAACATTTCAATTCACAATTCATCTTTGAACACATTATGAACTTTTTGTTTATGCATTCAATCTCATATCACCAATTTCATATCATAATTTATTTCAAAAATTCACTTTCTTATTCCTTTTAATAGATTAATCACATTTATTTGAAAATTATCATTTCACATATTTACCCCTATTAACTTGACTCGGACCTTGGTGGATACACGGATCCAACCAAACACACTAGTACGGCACATTGTGCCTAAAACGGTACATAGTACTTGATTAGTATACGACACATAAGTGCCTGAAACGACACACGAGGTGCCTGAAATACGACACATAAGTGCCTGAAACGACACACGAGGTGCCTAAAATACGACACATAAAGTGCCTAATCGGTAAAGCCGGCAAATCTCATACACTTTCAAATCCTATGGCATGCCAACTATATCCACCCTAGCCCGACTAGTTAATAGGGTATCGAAATCACATATTCATATTGCTTTCACTTTCAATTGATCATAACCATTTGGATTCAATTCTCACAATAACAATTCAATCACATTTTCAAATTCACATAATCACATAATTTCACTTCAAGCCACATTTTAACTCAATCTCTTCCTCATACTTTCAATTCATATACATTTCAAATAATCACATTCAATTCAATTTGATTCAAATCCAATCACTTTTCACATTTCCATTCTATACATTTTGATACATTTCATCAATTCAAAGACATTTCAATCATAATTTCTCATATATTCAATTCAATGCATTTTCCACTTTTCAATCAATATTTCATCAAATGCTCATACATCTTCAAACTTCATTTCAATTTCAATCAACTCACAATTTAATTCAATTTTATTTAATTCAATATCAATATTAACCTTAATTTTCTTATTTTTTATATATATATATATAAATTTAGAATTTAATAAATAATCAAATTCGAATTATAGTAATACTAACATGGATTTCTCGTTTTTACTCCTCATTTGTTTTCTCTTTTCCTTCCTTGCTCGATGTCTCGAATTCTTTGTTTACTACGGAAATAATAATTTACATTATTAATTACAGCATTAAAATTTAAATAATTGAATTTTTATTCAATTCCTACTCTTCCTCTTCATTCTACATTCTTTATACCCAATTCTATCATTTATTCATATATTCTTTTAAAGCTGTCTTCCTGCACAACAGTCACTAAATTATTTATATCTGGAGCTACAAAACTCCAAATCAAGTTCTGTTAATTTTTCCTGAAACTAGACTCATGTACCTTTCTACCATAAAATTTCCAAAATTTTTAGTTTTTCCAATTAATACAGTTTATTCCTCAAATTTACCCTTGATTCACTGTCTGATAGTTCCAACCCTCTTGTACTAAAGTTCAATTATCTCATAGCTCAGGACTTGGATAATGTTCTCCTCTATTTCTCTTGAAACTAGATTCACTTAGGATTCTAAAAATTTAAATTTCAACTCATATCTATTTTTGTACAATTTTTAATGATTTTCCAAAGTTAAAACAGAGTATCTCGAAATCTTTCTGAACTAGTCTCATAAAAATTCAAATATCTCTTGATTCACAAATCCATTGCTTACATTGTTTCTTCTATAAGAAACTAGTCTCAATAAGCTTTAATTTCATATCTTATTCACCCTTTAATTCGATTCCTACAATTTTTGGTGATTTTTCAAAGTTAAATTTATGTTGCTGTCTAAAACTATTTCTTATAGCCTATTTTGCAATTAAATCCTAACTAAGTTTACTTACTTTTCTTATTCAATTCACACTCTATTTCTATTCAAATTTTACTCAAACTCAAATTTAACTATTAAATTTTCAGCATATTTTCTTAATTTCGACTTTTTCTCAATTTAGCCCCTACAATATAAAACTTATACTTTTCTTTACAATTTAATCCTTTTTATCAATTCTAACTTAAAAATCATTCAATTAAATCCCTCACTCAGCTTTTGTTCAACATGGACTAGATTCTACAACCTATGAACTTCCAAAACCTTAACTTAATTTCATCAAAACTTGTTCTAAAACTTCTAAAATATCAAAAATAAGAGAAAGGACTTAATTGACTTACCTTTTTAAAGTTTAAAGCTTCAAAACCTCAATTTCTCCTTCTTTCTTTTTTTCTCCTTTCTTTCCCCTGTTTCGTTTGCTATTCTGTTTCTTTTTTTTTCTTTTTTTTTGTCTATGCTTTGTTTATTTCATTTCATTTATTTTAATGTTATATATATATATATATACATATTATAATAAAATAATAAAATAATATAATTAATATATTCTATACTTATTTATTAAGTAAATATATATCATATATATTTTAACTAAGAAATATCAAAGATATTTCTTTCTTATGCCGCCTCATTTATAGAAAATGGCATAATTTCCTATTTAGACCCTTTAGTTTTTCTTTAATCTATAATTAAGTTTTCACACTTTATTCAATTTAATCCTTTTTCATAATTACTCCTAATCAAGTCAAATTCACCTAATCAAAATCTAATTAACTACACAACTAACTTCGTAAATATTTATTAAAAATATTTACTAGTCCGATTTACCGGAATGGAGTCTCGAGAATGCATTTTTTTCAATTTGGTCCTTTTTAATCAATTAACCATAGAAATATTAAAATTCCCTAACAAAACTTTAATACCACCCTAATTACTCTCCATAAATATTTATAAAAATATTTACGGCTTAGTTTATAATATCGAGGTCTCAATACCTCGTTTTTGAACCAATTTACCTAATAATTTCTTTTAATCACAAAATTCACTAATTCAAAAATATTTCTAAAATCACACTTAACTTATAATATTAATTAATAAAATTTTCTATCTTTTTCATAGGATTTAGTGATCTCAAATCACTGTTCCGACACTATTGAAAATTGGGCTGTTACACCACCTCAAAAATATAAAGCTTCCAAAACTTTTTTGTTAATTCATAGTGATGTTTGGGGACCTTCGAGAGTTTCAACTTTTTCAAGAAAATGTTGGTTTGTCACATTTATTGATGATCATACTCGCATTTGTTTGGTGTTTTTATTAAAGATAAGTTTAAAGTTAAAAATGTGTTTGTCTTTTTATGTTACGGTGAAAACACAATTTGGTGTGAAAATTAAAGTATTTTAGAGTGACAATGGTGGGGAATATTTTAGTGACCAATTAGAAGTTTTCTTAACCAAACATGGAATAGACCACCAAGGCTCTTCTACAAATACACCACAACAGAATGAGATTACAGAAAGAAAAAACTGCCATCTTTTAGAACCAACTAGAGCCTTGATGTTCACTAGTTAGGTACCACGTTATCTTTGGGGCCAATCTTTGTTAATAGCTATGTATCTTATTAATAGAATGCCCAGTAAAACTCTAAACTATTGAACTTCTTTTAGTCTTTTTAAAGATAATATTCCTAACTCTAAATTGATCAAAGAATTATCCCTCCGAGTTTTTGGGTTTAGTGTTTTTGTTTATCTTCACAACCCAGGTAAACTAGATCCTAGAGCAAAAAAAAAAAAAAAAAGTGTCTTTGTTGGATATGCTTCTAATAAAAAAAGGTTACAAATGTTATAATCCAATTGATAGGAAGATTATTGTTACCATGGATGCCATATTTGTTGAAATATAATCTTACTTTGATTCTAATCTTCAGGGAGGGAATTATAGTAAGGAAGATTCAATAATTGATCAAGAAAAGACTAGGAATATACAACATAGGGATTCTAATAACAGGGAAGGTGAATTTATGATCAACACAAAAATTAATGATGTTAATGTTGTTAATAAAAAAGGGTATGAAGGTGTAGAGTTTGATGAGAACAAAGAACAAACAAATGAGTTATTGGTTTACTCAAGAAGAAATTGAAATCAAGAAAGTGGAATCCACCAGATTCATCACCAAGAATCCAGCCTGCAAGATCTTATCAAAAGTCCAAGTAAAACTCATAATCCAACCAATGGATTTTCTGATCTAAATATTCCAATTGCTAAAAGAAAATGTGTTAGAAATGTTGTTAAATATCCATGTCTAACTTTATGTCCTATAAAGCCTTGCTTTCGACATTCTCAGCCTTTGTTTCGTGTCTCGATACAATGAAAATACCCAAAAATGTGAAAGATGCTTTACAGGTTCCTGAATGGAAGGAGACTATTTTAGAGGATATGCACGCTCTTAAAAAAATAGGTATATGAGAAATAGTGGAATTACCTGTATGGAAAAAATAGTGGGCTATAAATGGGTGTTCACAACCAAATTCAAATCGGATGGATCTTCAGATAGATACAAAGCCCGACTGGTGGCTAAAGGGTACACTCAAACATATGTGATAGACTATCTTGAAACATTTGCTCCAGTAGCCAAGTTAAATTGTGTTAGAGTTCTTTTGTAAATTGTTGTTAATCTTAATTGGTCTTTACCAACCGCTACATGTGAAAAATGCTATCCTAAATGGGAAACTTGAAGAAGAAGTTTACATGGATCCTACTCTAAGTTTTGAAGAAAACTTTGGAACTCGAGTATGTAAGCTCAGAAAATCTTTGTATGGTCTAAAGCAGTCTCCTCGAGTTTGCTTCGAACGGTTCACTCAAGTTGTTAAAAAACAAGGTTACTCACAAAAGCAAGTTGATCACACAATGTTCTATCGATACTCACAAAGAGGTAGAATAGCAGTTATTATAGTTTATGTTGATGATATCATTCTTACAGAAGATTATGTGGATGAAATAATGCATCTCAAGGAGTATCTATCATTGGAGTTTGAGATTAAAGACTTAAGCCCTTTAAAATACTTTCTTGGAATAGAAGTTGCTCGATCAAAGAAGTATCTTGTGGTCTCTTAGAAAAAGATATGTGATTGATATTTTAAAAGAGGCTAGGATAAGTGGTTGCTGCCTAGCTGACACACCAATTGATCCAAATGTAAAATTCAGAAATAAAGAAGGATGATTAGTTGATAAAGGGCAGAGATTAGTTGGTAAGTTAATATACTTATCACATACAAGGCTAGACATAGCTTTTGCAGTGAACTTAGTGAGTCAATTTATGCACTCCCTAATGGAAGAACATGAATGAGTGTTTTGGATTCTGAGATACTTGAAGAGTTCACCTGGCAAGGGCTTATTCTTCAAGAAATCTGAACAAAGAGGAATTGAAGCTTATACAGATGTAGACTAGGCAAGCTCAATAACAGATAGAAGATCTACATTAGGATATTGTACATTTGTTTGGGAAACCTTGTGACTTGGCGAAGCAGAAAATAAAGTGTTGTAGCAAGAAGTAGTGCAAAGGCTGAATTTAGATCAATGGCTCAAGGAATTTGTGAAATGATGTGGTTAACAAGAATTATGGAAGAGTTGAGGAAACCAATAACTTCACTAATGAAGTTGTATTGTGATAGCAAAACTGCCATTAATATTGTTCACAATCCAGTCCAACATGACATAATTAAATATGTTGAGATTGATAGACACTTTATCAAGAAGAAGATTGAAGAAAGCCAAGTGTGCATGTTGTTTGTTCCTTCAAAACAACAAATTGCTGACATACTCACCAAAGGGCTCTCTAAGACAAGTTTTGATTTTCTTGTAAGCAAGTTGGGCATGGTTGATATATTAACACTAACTTGAGGGAGAGTGTTGAAATACGTGAAACTCCATATATTTTGGGGATATTTTTTAAAGTTATTTAGGTAGATAGAATAAATCAATTGAGATTTTTTAGGGATATTTTTATCTTTTAGTAATTTATTAGAATAATGGAATTATTTTACCAGTTAGGTTATGACTCTTTCATCTATTTGAATTCAGTTCTTCAATTAATAAAATACAGAATAGTTTTATTAAATACTCTTTTAAAAACTTTCAAGTTGATCAAACAAATCTTCAATTTTGGACATAGGATAATTTATTATTTATATTAATATACAAGTTTTCATTTAATATCTTTACTAATTATTTTTATTCTCATATCATCATTACAATTATGATTAATTGATTTTAATCTTATTATTAAAATATCTAATTTCTTCTTTAGAATAATTAAATTTACTGTTATCACTATTTTAATATTATCGAAATGAATTCCCACCCTCGTTCAAATGAAGCATTAGGTTTAAGATGTAACATGTGGAGGAAGGTAGGAAACATAAATTTATCTTTGTCCCACCATTGCCGCAATTATCCGCTAATAGCATTCCTTTTATAGGTTATACTGGACGGTCGTTTCTTTGTGTTTATCATCAAAAAATTGAAATAAATCGAATTTTGAACATGACCCTTTTTTTTAGCACAAAACTCAGAATCTAAAACAAATAATGCAATGAGTCGTTGATTGCCTTAATCCTTTCATCGTCACCAAAAGCCAGCCAAGACAGCAACGCTTAACATTACTTGTAATAATCATCCTCCTCAACAATTACATTCTTCCTTTTTTTGTCTGAAATTCTTGGCATCCCTTAATTACATTGTGTCAGACTCCCACGAAAAAATAATCCCCCGGCAAAAAAAAAAAAAAAAAAAAAAACCAACATTGAACTTAGCCGTGTGTATCCTTTTATTCTTAAAAATTATATTTAGTAGCCTTTGCTGTCCTATCCTAACTAATAATTGCTCTGGTCTCTGCAATAAGTTCAGAAGGGTACCCATTGAAGGAGTGAAGACCAGGAAGAGATTGAACAACACCCCCATATCAAATTATCAACCTTAGAAGAAAAGAGGAGACTGAATCCTGACACTGAAGAAGAAGCACTAGACATAAAAAGGGTAGTATTTTCTTTTTTCTTCACAAAGATTTGATTGGCTGAGGCTTTTCTTATCTTATCCTCCAGAAAAAAAAGGAAGTCTTTTTACAGACAAGGAGGCCCTTTTTGAAGTGGGTATTCAAGGGGATATGGAAGAAGAAGATCGGATTGAAGAGAGTAGCAGCGTGAGACTGAGGGGTAGAACTTTCAGTGGTGGAGGGGTGAGCGAGTCAAGGTGGGTGGATGGTAGTGAGGTGGACTCAGAGTCACCTCCTTTGTCATTGTTTAATGATAACGAAGCCAAAGAAGGGTATGGATCTTTGAGGAGGAGACTGGTTAAGAAGCCCAAGAGAGTTGATTCCTTTGATGTTGAAGCCATGGAGATTGCTGGTGCTCATGGTCACCACCCTAAGGTATTGAATTTGTTTTATCTCCATTTTGTGAAGATTCTGTACTTGGAAGATATTTGCATATGATAATGCTTTTTGTTTCTTTTACTCTTCAATGTTCTTTCTTGGAACAGCTCTATTTTTCAACTTCTGATATATACTCTTTAAAGTTTGAATCACTAATGAAGTTTAGGATAAAAGAGAATATATAAATGAGTTCAGCAGTGGGAAGAGATTCATTAGACTCATTGCTCTAGCAAGTGCTGTGATTGAAGGGTCCTCAAGTTTCTGTTATATTCATTTGGTTCAACTTGGCTCATTTATGACTTTTATATGGACTCCAAATTTGGGGCAAGTTTTTGTTGTTGGTATATAGAGAAAATAGTGTCTTTCGATCAACGGTGGAGAGGAATTAGTACCTAAACCTTTACTTTCTAGAGGAGAAAATGATTAGGGTCCAACAGACTATAGCTAGGAAATTATACAAGTTGTTTTTCTTTCGTTAGTGATTAGCTTTTTATACTGAGAATGCATGTATTTTTGTCATTGAAAGTCAACTACGGACCTTATCGTGTCTTCAATAACTCAAAAGAATTGTTCTGTCATTTTTGCAAATGAACTTATTTGCATTAGGCTCAACTATATTCTCTTACTAAAATGTAGTACTTTAATCAATCAGGACATATCCACTTGGCACACTCTTGCATTGGCCTTTCAAACACTCGGGGTTGTGTATGGTGACATGGGCACAAGCCCTTTGTATGTTTTCAGTGATGTCTTCAGCAAAGTCAAAATAGAATCAGAAGTGGATATCTTGGGTGCTTTATCACTGGTGATGTATACAATAGCTCTACTCCCCTTGGTAAAATACGTGTTTGTAGTGCTTAAAGCCAATGATAATGGCGAGGGTAAGGGCTTTTCATAGTAATCCTCTTATTCTCCTTACTTTTTACTGGATATTTTGAAGATCATTTACATGTTAACATATAAATTGATGCAATTGTAGGGGGAACCTTTGCATTGTACTCACTGATTTGCAGGTATGCGAAGGTCAACATGCTGCCAAATCGTCAACCGGCAGATGAACAGATATCAAGTTTTAGGCTCAAACTGCCTACTCCAGAGTTAGAAAGGGCTTTAAGCATAAAAGAGACTTTGGAAAGGAGATCATCCTTGAAGACCCTCCTGTTGCTATTGGTCTTGATGGGAACTTCCATGGTCATAGGAGATGGTATTCTGACCCCCGCAATATCAGGTTGATAGATGTGTACCAATCTTCCATTTAAGTTAACAAAATCAAGTTTTAAACAAGTACTGCAATTTCTGTATTTGCTTTTTCTGTGACTGGTATTTGATGCTTTGAACCTGAATGTTGTCTTTGTTAGTTGCATTAAAATTTGTCTCACAACTATTTATAATTCATGATGTCTTAAGTATGGCAGCTTCTTCTAATTCATGTGATTCAAGAAAATGCTTTGTAACTCATGGTTGAATAATTTAATAGATTCTACCTTAGAAAATGAAAAAGATTTGATACAGTCCATTAGTTCCGTATGACAGTTGTTGGGACAGACCTCAAAATTTTAATATGCTATGAAGAGAGCAAGCTTCTGTTATCTTTAGTAGACATCATTTGGAGGATCATCCATGTAATGTGAGTGTTGGAGCATAATGGATTCCTTACGGAGAATCAGTTTGCAAATCTCTGCAATTATATAGACAAGATGAATTACTTGCAAGTTTTATTGGAGGATACTCAAACCTTGAAATGTGCTGAATCTGAAGCTTAAGTTGAATTTTAAGATAAAGACTTTACAACCTTTTCTGTGAACAAGGCTCCCTGGCCTGGGTTTACATGTAGTTAAGTTCTACTCTGCTTATGCATCTTTGTTTTAACAAATTGTAAAGTTCCCTAAGACATTTCATTGATATCCAATAGTTATAACTTAAATATGTTTGGTGTTTACTGTGCAATTGCTCACTGTAAGGTCACAGAACTGCAGCCCAAGCATGGTAAGGAACTTGAAGTCTTCAACTTGCATGTCTGAGTTAATTTCCACTTGCCTATCAAACAGCAAACCAAACTTTTGCTATTGTTCTTCGGTAGTTGAATTGGCGAAATGATGTTTCTTTCTCTGCTTGATAGAATTGATTGGCATTTTTTGTATGGGTTTTTCTTTTTCTTGCTGTAGTGCTCCTAATTTTAGCTGCTGCTAAGTTAGCAACGTGCACCATCTTGCTTGAGCTAATACTAATAGTAGATTTTGTAATAACTTTCTATTGCAGTTATGTCTGCTGTAAGTGGTCTTCAGGGTGCAGTAAAAGGCTTTGATACAAGTGGGTACTTTTCATTTGCTTTGGTTTCATATAAAATATTTATGGTTCATTAAGTGCCAACTTCTATGAATGAACTGAAAAAGTATTTCTAGTAGATGGAGAATAGGGGCATAAGGCACCCATCATGTGATTCCATTGTTTCTTCTCTTCCATACGGTACTTGTGTGTATTCTTATATTTATTTGAAGGAGCATCTTGATGGTTGAGGGAAGTTGAGGTGCCTTTGGTTTGATTCTAAATGACTTTCTACTTGGTTGAATATTGTATTACCCACTGGATACTGGTTCTTATTACTTGTGCAACATGATACAAGGCAATTCTTAACTAATAAATAATGATTCAAGCTTTAGCATATAAACTAATTTGGTTTTTCATTGATGAACATTAACGTTTACCTTATTTGTTCACAGCTGCGGTGGTTGTTTTTTCAATTGTAATCCTTGTGGCATTGTTCAGCATACAACAGTTTGGAACCAGTAAAGTTGGTTTCTCGTTTGCTCCCGCACTTGCTTTGTGGTTCTTCTCTCTGGGTTCAATAGGAATTTACAATCTAGTGAAGTTTGATATTACAGTTATCAAGGCAGTCAATCCAGCGTATATTTATTTTTTCTTCAAGAAGAACAGCAAAGATGCATGGTCTGCTCTTGGAGGTTGCATTCTGTGCATTACAGGTGCAGTATGCTTTTAAATATTAGACCTTTCGCATTGAAGTAGTGATTATTGTCATAAAGGTCTCACGCTGTTATGAATAATTGAATGTTGAAAATCTGCAAAAACCCTTTATCGCGCTTCAAGTGCAGATGAAATTATATATATTGATGATGCCCTAGTGGAATGACAAAGATGCACATGCTAGAGAATATCACCATGCAAATACTTTTCTTGAAGCCCTTAAAATTTTGTTGATTTATATGAATATATTTTTGTAACCTGAAAAAAATATTGAACAATACTTTTTTTTAATGTTTGAGTGAGCAACTTCTCCATATGTAGTGTACAACCCTTTTTTAGTAGCATAACATGCTTATTTGTTATTACAGGAGCTGAAGCGATGTTTGCTGATTTAGGGCATTTCTCTGTACCAGCCATACAGGTTGGCTCTTCTATTAATTCATCTTAGCACTTTCTTGAAGAATGACCTTGGCTTTCCCATTCACTAAATGACTTATAACAAATTTGTATTCCCTCTTCAGATTGCCTTTACCTTTGTAGTGTTTCCCTGTCTTCTCCTCGCATACATGGGCCAGGCTGCGTATCTAATGAAATACCCTGACTCTTCCGATAGAATTTTCTATGATTCTGTTCCAGGTTACTGTTGCCTGATGTGCTGCTTATCTTCTTCGCCCAATTCATTTATGTTTCAAATACTATAATCAGGAAATTTTGGTTTTTGCTTGGTGCTGGTTTTGACACATTATATTTTGCTTCTTATGAACAAACAGAGAGCCTTTTCTGGCCAGTTTTCGTGATAGCTACTCTTGCTGCTATGATTGCTAGCCAAGCAATGATATCTGCTACATTTTCATGTGTCAAGCAGTCTATGGCTCTTGGTTGCTTCCCAAGAATGAAGATAATTCACACCTCGAGGAAACTAATGGGCCAAATTTATATCCCTGTGATAAATTGGTTTTTGATGATCATGTGTGTAGTTGTTGTTTCCATCTTCCGCAGCACCACTGATATCGCCAATGCATATGGTTAGCAATTTCTCTTACATCAACCCCTCTTTCTCTCCTCTTTGCTCCTCTCATTCCCAGAAAGTGTCCTTTTGGTTCATTCAAAAAAATGATAGTTCCTTTTCTTAATGTTTTTTTACAATGTTAAGAATGATCCCTTGCTTTTACATGCTCCTTGGGTACCCTTTAAGTGTCTTTTCTGGTAGACTTGGGAAGTATACTATTACTTTTATTAATGATATATTCAGCTTCGGAGTTTTTACTCTAATATAGATTGATTGCGTTTCACATAAATTTGCATAGTTTCTGATTTACAGATTTTTTAGTGTAAACATTGCAATTCTATAATGTTGAACTTAAGTGACAAATGGTTGCTATTTTCCTCTCTTGATACTTTCTCATGTCATCGTAGCGCAATAACTCCCACTTTGTTTTGGATTCTTATTTGTTTTTATTTATTTAGTTGCTGTCTATCCCAACACTTAATGTTATATTTCGCTGTATAGTATTTTGTCAAGTCTAATGCTTAATTGATTCTAAAACATCGTATTATTGGTATGCTATTGAGTAGAAATACTGACACTGCACTTTCCACCAAAAATCATAACAATTCATGAACAAGGAAGGAGCTCATAAAGCTAATAGCTTCTAGTCTAATCTTATGATGGTTGCTTCTCTGATGCCCATCTAAATTGTTTTTGCAGGCATAGCTGAAGTTGGTGTTATGTTGGTCACGACCGCATTGGTGACACTTGTAATGCTTTTAATATGGCAGACCAATTTGTTTATGGCTTTGTGCTTTCCGCTCGTATTTGGATCAATAGAGCTTATCTACTTCTCTGCTGTTCTTTCCAAAGTCCTAGAGGGAGGTTGGCTTCCACTCGTTTTTGCTAGTTTCTTTCTGTCTGTCATGTACATTTGGAACTATGGCAGTGTGTTGAAGTACCAGAGTGAGGTCAGAGAGAAAATATCCATGGACTTCATGCTTGAACTCGGCTCTACACTTGGGACTGTGAGAACTCCGGGGATTGGTTTGCTATACAATGAGCTTGTACATGGCATTCCCTCGATATTCGGGCAGTTTCTACTTAGCCTGCCTGCCATCCATTCTACTATTGTGTTTGTTTGCATCAAATATGTCCCTATTCCTCTGGTCCCACAGGAGGAGAGATTTCTTTTCCGAAGAGTTTGCCCGAAGGACTACCATATGTTTCGGTGTATTGCTAGATATGGTTACAAAGATATACGAAAGGAGGATCATCATGCATTTGAGCAACTTTTGGTTCAAAGCCTCGAGAATTTCTTGCGAAAAGAAGCTCAAGAGCTTGCCTTGGAGAGTGGTTTGCACGAAATGGATCTTGATAGTGTTTCAGTGAGCTCAAGGGATTACAGAACCAGGGATGTTCCTGGTAATGAGGAGCTTAAAGTTCCATTGATGCTTGGCACGAGATCAGAAGAAGCAGAAACATCCAACTCAGAAGCTGCTTCAGCAGCGTTGCCTTCTAGTATCATGTCATCAGAAATAGATCCAAGTTTGGAATATGAGCTTTCAGCATTGCGAGAAGCAATCGATTCTGGATTTACATATTTCCTGGCACATGGAGATGTGAGAGCCAAAAAGAACTCATTTTTCCTCAAGAAACTCGTCATAAACTACCTCTATGCATTCCTGAGGAGAAACTGTCGAGCCGGGGCCGCAAATATGAGCGTACCGCACATGAATATCTTGCAGGTAGGTATGACGTACATGGTCTGATGATTTTTCCATTCATAAAAAAGCTGCTAATTTTTTTTTGATGATGATGCACCCCGGCCATTTCCTGTTCAAATATTGTTCATCTACTCTCAATATGTTTGAGGATTAAGCCAAGAATGATAGAATATTTGTACATCATGATTGGCTGTCAGTGAAAATTTATGTTGACCTATTTCTGGCATTCGTCTTTCTGTCATTTTGATCCACCGTTTCAGCTTTAATAAAGTTATTCCTCATTGCTCTTAGCTCGTTATCATTGAGATTGTGCGGGGTAAAGGATGGAAACAAGACATTTGTGATGGTAAGTTATTTGCTGTTAGCTAGATTGGTATAAGTATTCTTGTTAGAACAAGATATTTAGGTTCGAATGTATTTATCTTCTTATTTAAAGGTGAGAAGAAATTATCTGTAGTTTTAAACATTGTATAAAATAATGTCATAGGTTTTTGTACTTTTCAATAATTTGAAATTTAATCTTATTTATAGGCAATATTTTGAAGTAAAAAAAGGGTTTACTTGATAGCAATGTATTTAAAAAATAAACTTAAATTTAACAAAATAATTTTTAACAGTATTAATAGTTGGATTAAATTTTAAAATTTGAAAAAAATCAATTAATTAAATTTTTAAAAATAAAATTACGAAGTGAGAGAGGATTAATGATATATTTTAATAAAATTTAAATTTTGTTTAGGTCTTATCATTGTTTAGTCATATTTGAGCCCTTCATGTTGTTACCATTATTTTATTTAAAAGTATATTGATTTCATTTTTAACTCATGATTTTTTAGAATATAATATTTTTTAAAAAATAAATTATAATTATTTGATACTCAAATTGTGATGGTTTTTTTTAACTATATAACTTTGCTTACTAAGTTAAGAAAGCTCTACCATATGGTTGGTTGAAATATTTGAAAAATGAAAATTTGTGAGAAGTAAGAAAAATAAAGAGAATGTTTTGTCTTTGGTTGAAAACTTAAAATTGATTTTTTTAGAAAATAAGATTTATATTCATTCTTTTTATTAAAAATATTTTACAAATTTTAAAAAAAAATTCATTTATTTTTTACTTTAAATTCAATTGATGATTTGACTTTTATTCAAAGTCGTTTAAAATTTATTTAAACAATTTTTTATGTCAAATCCATGACACTAGTTTGACTCCATTCAGGTAAAAATTTTAATTTTAATTTTATTCTCATCAAACATATTTTTCATATTTTTACTTTTGGATATATATATATATATATTTAACTAGACTGCATTTAGGTTGATATCCATTTTAGTTTTAACTAATGTAATGATAGACTTGAAGAAATGAGCTGGATAAATCTTGAAGGAGAAATGAGCTTAGTCTAATGATGGAGGCCAATGCTTTATTCATGACAAAAAATCATGATATATGTATTAATGTAATTGATTCAAAGTACTTCAAGTTGGTCAAGCGTTTTATAGATGTAAAGGAACAAGTTGCAATGATGGACATAGGACTTTTTTTTTTTTTATTAAGGATACTTAAAAAGCTAAGACTAATCTTATTAAGGATTTCTCCCATATCACGTATGGAAGGTTCAGAACTTCGTTTAACTAGCACGAGAGTTGCCACCAAGTTGGTTTAAAGTCGGTCTTAGTGAGAGGTGATGTTTTTGTGGGCGTTTTTTAGGTGCAACATTACTTATGCTCGTATAGGGTTGCTGCATGCACCAAGATTCATGTTGGTCGCATACAACATGTTGACAATGTTAGCAGATTTGAAATTAGGTTCCATGTTTATCTACATGAGTTTGAACCACTCCTAAATGAGGAGTATTGCAAGCCAAACGATATAGATATCTAGAAATTAGTCCTTAATCAACTAAAATCTGCAATGAAATGGACTTCAAGGAGAAAAGGCAATCAAAATGTTGAAAAGTATGTAGGAATGGTGGTCGAAGCCAAGGCCAATGTCCTCAAAGGCATGATTTTTTAACTAATTATGTTGTTAATGAGTTTATATGCATTTTTAATTACAAATAGTTGATTATAGGATAATTCGCTTGCCACAATTCAACGTGACAAATTAGGTACCTTTCGGCACTTAATGAGTTTGTTTTCTAGTCATTTTATGTTATTTTAATGCATTTTCTGTTTTAATAATTTAAATTTAATTATTAGTAAAATAAGCGTTTTTACGCATTTTCTACTATTTCGACGACCCATTAGGCCAACTCGAGCCTCGAGAATGACTAATGTGCTACTTGAGTGTGCAGGGTGCCATTTCAGGCCAAAGAATACAAAGGATGATTGTAGTGTCACAACACCAGCATGTAGTGTTGGTTCGATGAAATGTACAAGTATACACAATCGTTGACAAGTAATAAAGTGATAAGTATAGAATATTATCTCCACACGGAATGTATAAGAATTTTTTTTTTTTGTAAAAAATTAAAACTTAAACAAATTGGTGGTAAAAGTAATATAGATTAAAATATGATGCAAGCAAGTAAGAGTGGATTGACTAACTAATTTAATTAACTAAAAATTACCCAAGTATGCAAAATAAAATAAAGACAGAAAATATGCAAGTTTTTAAGAATTATCACAATAGCATGCTTGTGTTAGAATAATCTACTTTCTTAACTTAGATTTATTTAAGCACTGTTAAAAGATGTTACGGAGATTTTGTGGCAAGTCGATTGTAATAGCCCGTTTATGAGTCGAATCGGAACAGTGGTTTCGGGGCCACAAATCTGAAGTAAATTATTTATTTTATTATTTTAATAAGTTTTACAGCATGATAGAATGATAGTATAAAAATTTCGTTAAGAAATTTTACTGATTAAATGCTCAATTCGGTAAAAAGGACTAAATCGCGTAAAGCATAAAATAGGAGTTCTAATAGTTAAAGGTAGTAAATGGCTATGAAATTAATTAATAAAGGTCTTTATATTGTAATTAGACCATTGGGATGTTGAGTGGACAAATATGGACTTATATTAAATGGCTTTCATATTTATAGACAAAGGTTATTTTAGTAAAATGTTTAATAATGTTATAATAACTAAAATAAAAATTAAAGTTGTCATCTTCATTAGCAAAACCCCACCAAAAATTTAGAAAGAAAAAGCCATAGTTAGGGCTTTAATATTCGGCCAAGCTTGGACAACAAATTAAGGTATGAGTTTTGCTCGATTTTTAATGATTTATACGTTTTTGAGCTCGTTGCAATTTAATCTACTAGCCCATACCTTCGTTTTTGAAATTGTTATAGATTTTGAATGATGCCATTGTTGAATGCTTGGTTGTTTTGATGATTAATGGTAGATTATGAAGGTTTAATGCTAGATATACAAGTTTTGTTAAGTGATTTTTGACAAAAATGTGAATTGGAGACTAAATTGAGAAATGTTGAAATGTTATGGATAAAAGTATAAATAAAATGAAAATATGGGCTATTTATAGCATGGGAAGAATTCGGCTAGGCTTGGGTCTCTTTAAAATTGAATGAATTTCATTTTACGAGTTTAGGGACTAAATTACAAAAGTGGTGAAATATTAGGGGCAAATATGTAATTTGCCAAAATTATGAATAATGGCTTAATTGAATTGATTGGAAATTTGAATGTGTTAATTTGACATCATCTAGATCAAGACAAACAAATACAGGAATTGGATCGAGGAAAACGAAAAGTGGACGAGTAGACGATAAATTCTATCCAAACGACTCAAGGTAAATTCGTATAAATAGAATTGAACTTTTAAATAATTGTATTTATTTGAATTGGTTATATGAGAAATGAACTACTGATGTTAATGAAGTAAGAAAGCCTAATTGATGAGAATTATTAATACCGAGTCTCGTTTGAACTGTAAAAAGTCATAGGATATGAGTGACATGTCACTAGGGTTACCGTTTTGGTCAAGATCTTGCATTTGTTGCAGACTCACCACAGCTCGTATGAGCTTACCGATATATCAGCTCTTATGAGTTTACCGTTTCAGCTCGATAGAGCTTACCATTTACCGACCAGGACGAGCTTACTGATCATGGCTCGAAAGAGTGGAAATGATAATGTAACACCCCTTACCCGTAATCGATATCGGAGTAGGGTATGAGGCATTACCGTATAATTCTCATGAAATCATTCAACTTACAACTCAATGAAATGTGTCCCAAATAAAAACTTTTTCAAACGTTGTCCTACGGACCTTCATATGAGCCTACGAGGCCTAAATATAGTTTAGGAACAATTCGGGACCATTCCGGGCACTAAAAATTTTTCTTCGAAAGCTTCTAAAATTTACGTCACACGCCCGTGTGACAGGGCAACACACTCGTGCAATCTTTAAACATGGCCGTGCTTATGGCCCGTGTGGTTCACACGGCCTAAACACTTAGGGACACGTTCATGCCCCTAACCCGTACGGATTTATTTTCCAACCTTGAACCTTCAGTGGTTTTCATACGGCCTGGCACATGTCCGTGTGCTCAGCCCGTGTCCCTTACACGGCCTTGACATACCAGTGTCTGTGGCCCGTGGACAAAAACCTGGGTATTCTGTTTCTGACGTCAGCAATCACACGGCCATGGCATACGCCCGTGTGCTCAACCCATGTGCTATCCTGACTTAGCCAACGTAAGGCACAGGGGACACACATTCAAGCCATACACCCGTGTGTGACCCCGTGTGTCTCACACGGTCTAGACACATGCCCATGTGTTTATCCTGTGTGGATGATATAAGGCTATCTACCAAGCCTTATAGCCACCCTGAAATAAGATCATACTTGAACCATTCATACCCAAGCCTAATATAACGTAACTTGTCAGCTAGACACCACATCTAAGGCTCTTATACATCCTTTAACTACTACATCTACTATACAACATCTTCACATAAATAATAAGCCAAAACTCTTGGCCAAACACTTGTCGATCATCAAAATATCAGTAATGACAATTCTCTTTACACACGATAGGCTGTCTAGCCTATACATGCCACTTAACTAAAGTTACAAGGCTTTAGGTACCAAACCATAGTGGGATAGTGTGTTGAGATCTCCGTCATCTTCCAACCCGAGCCAACTTTCGAAACCCTATGTCATGAGAAAATAAACATGTAACACCCCAAATTTGGGCCTAGAAGAATTGGGCCTTGGGCATGTGAGCACATAAAAATTTATATGTACAATAAAAGGGCATAATTAAATGACTATTGGTGTGGTTAGGTGTCCTGGGAAGTGTTGGAGAAGGTCTGGGTTCAAATCTAGGCTTTAGCAAAAATTTTGGTTTTCCTTTAAATAAACCTTGGTGTTAGGAGGTAGGCTTTAAAAAAAATTAGGTTGGAATTGTGACACAAAAGAGTTGTGGTGTAGTGGTATGTGGCGTTACAAGTGTGGCAAGAGGTCTGAGGTTCAAGTCTTGTAAGGAGCAAGGAAAGTGTTATTTTGCAGCATGGATGGTTAGAGTTTGTATTATAGTAAAATTCTGATGGATGAGGTTTGGAATGATCAAAGAAGAGAGATTTAGGGGATAAGGTGGTAGTTGGAGATGAAGAGGAGAATTAGGGGGAGAAAATCTAGGAGTTCAGCGTGGAGAAGAGTTATAACTGATTGGGGAATCACGTTTGGGCTTTTCTCGAGTGTTCATTTAGTCTTTAATTTAAGATCATTAAGTGTCGAATTGCTCTCACTTCTTTGGTATTGTTGAATTATCTCTGCTTACTTTTGACTTTTGCTTCTTTTTCTCCAAAACTGAATCCTTCTCTTCTTATTCTAATCCCTTCATCTTTTCTTTCCTGTTATCTCTAAGCAGAAATTCTCCATCCTCTCCCTCTCTCATTGTTTCGCATGACCGAATACCTTGTGTTTGTAGATGATTATACTTTCCATTTCTGATTAGATCTAGTCTTTTTCCCGAACTCTATCTCTCTATCTCTGTTCTGATTTGGCAAAGTTCTGTTATCAAACTTTAGATGGATAAAGGGGATGCTAGTAATAAAGTGATGGCAAATGTGCCGACTAGGTATGAGCGCGTAGCCTCTACTCCCAAGTTTAAGAGGCGTAAGGTGTCAACGGTTTGGGACTTTCTGCCTAGATGCAGAAAGGTGACTGCATCAAACTTTGGATTATGTAGGCAAATCGCAGTTGATCAATCGAGTTAAGGCAAGTGGTAGTCAATCTCTCGGTTAAGTGGTTGTTAAGAGTTTTTTTAACACTATGTGATAAGAGATTAACTATTGTTTTGTCTGAATAGGTTTTGACGATCGTGATTTCTTAGTGCTCTACGTGATCAGGTGTGCACACACACACCCACACACACCACTCAAACTATAGATCGAAAATGCTAAAATCTCAAAATCCTGAAATACCGAAATGCCGAAATCCTGAAATGCCGAAATGCCGAAATCCCAAAATGCTAAAATCCCAAAATGCCGAAACGCTGAAATCCTGGAATGCCGAAATGTCAAAATCTCGAAATGCCAAAATGTCGAATGCCGAAAATTTGAAATGCCAAAAAGCCGAAAGAATAGTAATGGTTACCACACGGGCGCATCAACACTCATGTGGAAAAGCCGACATATCGATCGTGGCCCCATGAGCAATCTTATGGTTTCGGGCCACTTTTAGGCCAAATGAGCCAATGGATCATGTGGGCCCAAAAGCCCCTACGTGTTATATGGTTGTTTTTGTATGCCGTATATGATATGTTGCATTCATGTGATATTATGCTGCATGGGTGATGGGATTATGGATTGGAGGAAGAATATGATATGTTAGGGTCGCATGGTCGCTTGACGATTGTGGACCGATGGCTTTTAAGCCTATTATGTGATTGACAACTCTGCTATAATATTGGTTAGTGCCACAACCGGTGCTACATTGGGAGTGCAGGGATGGGTGGGTCGATTAAATCCCTACAGGAGTGTAGGGTTGGAAGTGATAAGTAGTGTAAGGTTGGATGGGATATTTGTGCATTACATATATTGATATTGATTGTGATATGGGCTCAGGCCCAACTGAGGCTATTATGGGCTAAGGCCCAATTGCCACTATTATTGTAGTGGGCTTAGGCCTAAATTGATTGATGTATGTTATATGATCGACGAGGTTTGTACACACTGAGTTTTCGCAAAGTCACCCCCTCTTTTTAATTTTTCAGGTGATCCTCGGTAGGCGGTTCGACGTATGCGAGGACTCAGAGGTGGCCACACTACGGGTAGTTTTACATTTTAGTACTTACTTTAATATTTACTTTCTTTTTGGGTTAATGTTGTAATAAGGCGTTTTTCTCCGGTTTGATTTGGTTTTGGATTTTGTTACATTGGTTGCTCAATTTCTAAATTTATTATTTGATTTCTAAAAAGGAAAAAAGAACATTTTATGTTAATCAAACGTTTTCATTCAAAAGCTTCCGCTAACAACTGAACATGTGAATTTTATAAGTAATATAAAAACTAAAGTTTCTCAAATAGCAACTTAAGGTTTGATCAATCTTACAATTAAACGTTTTCCATGTTTGCAATCGTCATCAAACTGTATGACTCATCCTTCAATGTGATGCTGCCAGATTCGACCATAACGTCCGAGTCGAGTTTGGGGTGTTACATTTAGTGGTATCAGAGTCTGGTTGCAAAACTCGGGCTATGAATGGGCTTTTGTTTTGGATTTTAAAGTTGTCTACAAATGATTTTGAAGTAAGTCTGGAGGATTTATTGTGTGGCACACTGAGTCTCCGGCGTCGAATCAAGTAAGTTTTCTTGTTATTGAAATATGTCATAAACGGTTATCTGTGTATAATTGTTATACAATTGGAAGCGCTAAGATTTCGTTAGATGTTAGATGGTGTTAAACACTATAGTAAATTGAAACCTTGAGTTTAGAATTTTTAAAATTTCCTATATGATGATTGGATATAGGAATTGTATTAGTGTGATATCTATCGGTTCCAGTGGTTAGGTTTCGGGTGTACATAGAAGGTAATGTTTTGGGATTAGAGTGCGCAGCGGTAGTGTAGTAGGGAAGTTGTTATATGACTTCCCTGTTAGTTGGAAATTTCGAGGGACGAAATTTCTTTAAGGAGGGGTAAACTGTAACGCCCCGAATTTGGGCCAAGAAGAATTAGGCCTTGAGCATAGGAGCATGTAAAAATTTATGTGTGCAAGGAAAGGGCATAATTAATAGTGTGGTTAGGTGTCCTAAGAGGTGTTGGAGAAGGCCTGGGTTCAAATCTAGGCTTTAGCAAAAATTTTAGTTTTCCTTTAAATAAACCTTGGTGTTAGCAGGTAGGCTTTAAAAGAAATTGGGTTGGAATTGTGACACAAAAAAGTTGTGGTGTAGTGGTATGTGGCGTTACAAGTGTGGCAAGAGGTCTGAGGTTCAAGTCTTGGAAGGAGCAAGGAAAGTGTTATGGATGGTTAGAGTTTGTATTGTAGTAAAATTCTGATGGATGAGGTTTGGAATGATCAAGGAAGAAAAATTTAGGGGATAAGGTGGTAGTTGTAGATGAGGAGGAGAATTAAGGGGAGAAAATCTAGGAGTTCAGCATGAAGAAGAGTTGTAACTGATTGGGGAGTTTAGGGAAGGCAAAAATTCGGCTAAGGGGGTCTTTAGGGGTGTGCATACGGCAACTAAGGTATTAATTTAAGGGGAATCACATTTGGGCTCTTCTCTGGTGTTCATTTAGTCTTTCATTTAAGATCCTTAAGTTCCAAATTACTCTCAATTCTTTGGTATTGCCGAATTGTCTCTGCTTACTTTTGACTTTTGCTTCTTTTTCTCCAAAATTGGATCCTTCTCTTCTCATTCTATTCCCTTCATCTTTTCTTTCCTTTTATCTCTAAGCCAAACTTCTCCATCCTCTTTCTTTCTCATTTTTTTCGCATGACCGAATACCTTGTGTTTGTAGATGATTATACTCTCCATTTTTGATTAGATCTAGCCTTTTTCCCGAACTCTTTCTCTCCATATCTGTTCCGATTTGGAAAAGTAACTTTTGTTACCAAACTTTAGATGGGTAAAGGGGACGCTAGAAATAAAGTGATGGCAAAGGTGCCGTGTGACAGCCCTAATTTGACCATAGTCGGAAAGTGATTTCGGGACCACAAAACCGAGTCACAAAAATAATTAAATATTAAATTTCATGTCTATATATGTGAAATTGCATGTGTGAATTTTGATGTATTGATTTTGTCATTTAGATGTGAATTTTATTAAAAAGGCTTATGTGTGAAACATTGAAAATGTGTGAGGTTAATTAAAAGGGGGCCAAATTAATGCATGGTTTAGAATTAAGGGATTTGCATGTCAAATTTCCCTTTTATTTTTGTAGTGGCCGGCCATGATTAACACTTGATGCAAATTTATGTATTTTATAATAATTATAATATCATAATGGTTTATTAAATGAAAAAAAAAAGATGAATAAAATAAGTAATTGGTGATGAAAACAAAGTTTTCATCTTTTGGTTCATCTTAGCCGAATTTGAAGGAAAGAAAACTAAGCATTCGGTCACCATTGTTAGGCTTGCTTAAGGTATGTTTGATGTTTGTTCTTGAATTTCTTGTGTATTTTGGGTTAGTTGCTTAGTCTTCTACATAACCCATGTTTAAATTTTCAATTTGGTAGAAAGATGAGCATTCGGTCATGAGGTGTTTGTGTATTTGGAAATAGTATTTTGATTTTGTAACCAAGTAATGAAAGTGCTCCATTCGGCTTTAGTCGTAAGGGCATGTTTGAGCTTGTTAAATGTTGAAATTTAAAAAAAAAAAAGTTAAATTATGTGTTTATAATGCACAATTACTGAATGGGAATATAGAAGAGTTAGTTGTTAAATGAACTTTGAGTTAGCCGGATTTTGAATTGGGTTGAAGAAGGTACATTCAGCCATGATTAAAAGCTTGAGGTTTTGGAGTTATATTGTTATAAAGTGGGAGGGAAGGAAGTTGCTAAATGTGAAGTTGATTAAAATAAATTTTTAATTTCAAGTGTTTAATTAATTGATGTTCGGTCAAGGTGTGTATATAAATTATATGTGCATTAAAGAAAATATACGTGTTCGGCTATGTAGCATTTTATTTTGGAACATGAGTTGATGAATTTATCAATGTTCATATGTTTGAAAACTCGGCTTTATGAGTTTTATGTATTAAGTTGAGTGTTAAAATATTAATATATGTTTGAGTCATGGCCGAATGTGGAAAATGTTTAAAGAAAAATGTTCAAGCATTTAGCTACTTGGTATTCGGCTATGAGGGTTAAAAAATCAAGTTACATGAACTAAGTGATATAATATTTGGTTATTAATAATTGTATTTCATGGATGCTATGTCTAATAATTTTGATGAACACATAGTAGTCAAATGAGGTCAAGCTTGTCAAACCTTGGTTTTTGATAGAGAAAGGTACATTCGGATATTGATGAAAATGTTTCTTGATTTGTGTTTTGATGTTTGTATATTAAAGTTGTAGGTTTAAGTTGTAAAATGGTATTGGTGGTGGCCTAAATGCTTAAGTTAACATTCGGCTAAAGAGGCTTAACATAAAGCCTTTAGCTAAATATTTGAAGTAAATGTCTAAGTGTTACTTTATACTAGTGTAATTGCCGAATGACCTAATGGTTAATGAATAAGATAATTGTTCATATTTTGAGATTTTTGAATGTTTGAATTAGGAAACAAATAGAAATTGGCTATTATGTTTTTGTAGTATAGATGCCGAATGTGGATGTAAGAAGTCAGTTGAGGAAATATGTGTATTTGATAAGTGTACTTATTTTGTGATTAAGTAGTGAGAAAGCTGACTATACTATGATACAATGCTTGACTAGTTGATTGACAATAAGTTAAAATTTGTTTAACTGAAAGCTCAAGAGCAAAAGGAAACAAAATCAGATCGAGGTAAAGCAAAGTTGGTCGAGTCATCGAAATCAATCGTACGAAATTGTCGAGGTAGGTCTTTAAGCTATTATTTAATTATTATAATGTTGAATGTGTGTTAATTTGATAAATGGTTTGGTTTGTGCTATATGGAGAAATTGATTTCGGATGGTATGAATAAATACTAATTGATATGTTCTTTATGTGTTATCTGAATTTGATGTTGAATAAGTTATTTGATTTCATATAGTGAGAGTGCCGAATTAGTCTTGACAGATTTGAGTTATTGCAGTAGTGTAACTTTGAAAATACACCAAAAATTATAGAAGGCGAGTTAGAAGCCAAATAAAATATGAAAATAGAGCTTATTGAGTCTAGTTTCTTATAAAAGAAACTGTGTAAGCAAACGAATTTTATATAAAGAGATATTTAAAGTTGTGTGAGATAGTATCAGAATGACTTCGAAATCCCCTGTTCTATATTTAGAAAATCATTATAAATTGTACAAAAATTGTTATAAGATAAAATTTATATGCTTAGACTCCTTAATGAGTCTAGTTTCAAATGAAAAAAAAAGAATATATTTTGAATTCTGTACAATGAGAAATTTGATTCGTAGTGAAGAGTGGTCAGTATAGTCAAATAGTGAAACAGGGGAAAATTTAGGAAAAATCTGGTATTGATTGGCCAAACCAAAAATTCTGAAAATTTTATGGATAAAAGATATATGAGTCTAATTTCAGGGAAAATTAACGGCACTTCATTTGGAGTTTTGTAGCTCCAGTTACAAATAATTAAATTACTATTGCTTAGGAAGACAGCTTGTAGTGAATTTGTGATTATGTTGTAAACATTGATAAAACTTGTTTGAGTTGCTTATAAGCTATTGATTAAACCCATACGTGAATTTTAAATTGTGACATTAGGAAATGATATATGAGTGTTAGATGGATCTTTGATGTTAAAATTGTGAAATTATATGTTTATAAGTATTCGAATATGAAATGATAGTATGGCTTGAAATTGAATTATTCATTGGAAAATGATAGATGTATATTCAGCCAAGACAAAGTGTATACATGAAAGTATATGTGGTATATGAAGTATATTTGGATAATTGTGATGTGAATGCATGAGAATTTATATTTTGATTCAGGATTTTATGTGTATGGGCGAAATATATATATGTCATCTATTGGAGATAGATTTGATGTACAGTATATGCTTTGATAGCTTTAAATATGTTTGATGCTTTATAGACTTGGTTAAGTCATTTCAATGTGTAAAATCAAATGAACATGAGCACTATGTGTGCAAGATCAGTCATTGGGCACTGTGTGTGCGAGTTCTTTAACCGAGCACTATGTGTGCGAGATCGTCATTGGGCACTGTGTGTGCGAGTTCTTTAACCGAGCACTATGTGTGCGAGATTGGTCATTGGGCACTAAGTGTGTGAAATGAAATCATGTAAGACCTCGTCTGGGACGAAGGCATTAATTTGTGATAGTGTGTAGGACCGTGTCTGGGACACTGGCATCACTTGTGTTTCATGTAAGACCTTGTCTGGGACGAAGGCATTGATTTGTGATAGTGTGTAAGACCGTGTCTGGGACACTGGCATCACTTGTGTTTCATGTAAGACCTCATCTAGGATGAAGGCATTGATTTGTGATAGTGTGTAAGACCGTGTCTGGGACACTGGCATCACTTGTGTTTCATGTAAGACCTCGTTTGAGACGATGGCATTGATTTGTGATAGTCAGTAAGACCGTGTCTGGGACACTGGCATCACTTGTGTTTTATGTAAGACCTCGTCTGGGACGAAGGCATTGATTTGTGATAGTGTGTAAGACCGTGTCTGGGACACTGGCATCACTTGTGTTTCATGTAAGACCTCGTTTGAGACGATGGCATTGATTTGTGATAGTGAGTAAGACCGTGTCTGGGACACTGGCATCACTTGTGTTTTATGTAAGACCTCGTCTGGGACGAAGGCATTGATTTGTGATAGTGTGTAAGACCGTGTCTGGGACACTGGCATCACTTGTGTTTCATGTAAGACCTCGTTTGAGACGATGGCATTGATTTGTGATAGTGAGTAAGACCGTGTCTGGGACACTGGCATCACTTGTGTTTCATGTAAGACCTCGTTTGGGACGAAGGCATTGATTTGTGATAGCAAGTAAGACTTAAAGAGAAAATTCGTTAAACGGACTAAACACTAGTGAACTAATTAGAGTCAGAGATTATACAACATTGTGCTAAATTGGTAATGAAATAAGTTCGAGACATTAAGTTAACCAGGTATGTAATGTATATATATACATTATAAATATGAGATTGATCTACCAGGAATTGAGAATGTGTAATGAGAATCATACGAAAAGGTGTTGTAAGTTCAAATGTATATCTGTATGTGTGTGTATTTAGTTATTATGTAAAGTTACATGAAAGTATTTGATATGCCATTTAATTATGAATGTTGAAAGTAAGTGTAGGTAAGAAATGGCACACTAGGTGAATTTGAAAGAATTAAAGTAAATCTTGAAGCCTGTAAATGCTTATTGATATGAGTTTGAATATAATCGGAGTAAAATGATATATGTGATTGTCCATAATCGGTCAAATGGTATTATATTCAAAAAATGTTATGTGATTACGATTATTTGGGTTGTGTTGTTCTAAGTTCAATTATTTAAGCTTTCTTAAGACTTACTAAGCTTATGAAAGCTTACTTTGAATGTTATGTTTCTCTATTTTGTAGACCGTTGACTCTTGTTACTAGCTCAGGGATCGTCAGCATCTCGTCACACTATCTACTATTTTGGTAACATTATGTTTTGGGACTTAGCTTATGGCATGTATAGAATAGACATTAGTAGAATGATATTTTGACTATTGCATATATGCCATGCAAATATGGCATCTTTTGGATTTTTACTTTTATAAGTTTTAAATTCGATCTTTGTTTGTGTCTAACATTTATATAAATAAATGATCTTTATTTCAAGAGACTATTCAAAATTTTACTGTTCTGATCTGTTTTCTGATTTCTGGTAACGCCTCGTCCTATTCCAGTACAGTTACGGGATAGGGGTGTTACATGCCGGCTGGGTATGAGCGCATTGTCACTACTCCCAAGTTTAAGCGGCGTAAGGTGTCAGCGGTTCGAGAATTTCTGCCTAGATGTGGAAGGGTGATTGTATCAAACTTTGGATTGTGTAGGCAAATCGTAGACGATCACTCTAGTCAAGGCAAGTGGTAGTCAATCTCTTGGTTAAGTGGTTGTTAAGAGTTTTCTAACACTATGTGATAAGAGCTTAACTGTTGTTTTGTTTGAATAGGTTCTGACGATCGTGAATTCTTAGTACTCTACGTGATTAGGTGTGTACACCCACACACCCACACACACCACTCAAACTATAGATCGAAAAATGCCAAAATCTCGAAATGCCAAAATCTCAAAATCGCGAAATGCTGAAATCCCAAAATGCCAAAATCTTGAAATCTTAGGATCCCAAAATGCTGAAATCCCAAAATCCTGAAATGCCAAAATCCCAATATGCTGAAATCTCAAAATGCTGAAGTCCTGAAATCCCGAAATACCGAAATGTCAAAATGCCGAAAAGCCAAAAGAACGGTAATGGTTACCACACGGGTGCACGAATGTTTGTGTGGAAAAGCTGATATATCGATCAAGGCCCCATAATGATCTCATGGTTTCGGGCCGCTTTTAGGCCAAATGGGCCAATACGTCATGTGGACCCAAAAGCCCCTACGTGTTATATGATTGTTTTTGTATGCCATATATGATATGTTGCATTCATGTGATATTATGTTGCATGGGGGATGGGATTATGGATTAGAGGAAGAATATGATATTTTAGGGTCGCATGGTCGCTTGACGACTGTGGATCCACTGATGGCTTTTAAGCCTATTATGTGATTGACAGCTCTTCTGTAATATTGGTTACCGCTGCAACCGGTGCTACATTAGGAGTGTAGGGATGGGTGGGTTGATTAAATCCCTATAGGAGTATAGGGTTGGATGGGATATTTGTGCATTGCATATATTGATATTGATTGTGATATGGGCTTAGGCCCAATTGAGGCTATTATGGGCTAAGGCCCAAACGCCACTGTTATTGTAGTGGGTTGAGGCCCAAATTGATTGATGCATGTTATATGATCAATGAGGGTTGTACACACTTTTGTTTTCGCAAACTCACCCCCTCTTTTAAATTTTTTAGGTGATCCTCGGTAGACGGTTTGACATATGGGAGGACTCGGAGGTGGCCACACTGCGGGCAGTTTTACATTTTAGTATTTACTTTAATATTTACTTTCTTTTTGGGTTAATGTTGTAATATGGCCATTTTCTCCGATTTGATTTGGTTTTGGATTTTGTTACGTTGGTTGCTCAATTTCTAAATTTATTATTTGATTCTAAAAAGCAAAAAAACATTCTATGTTAATCAAACATTTTCATTCAAAAGCTTCCACTAACAACTAAACATGGGAATTTAATAAGTAATATAAAAACTAAGGTTTCTCAAATAGCAACTTAAGGTTTGATCAATCTTACAATTAAATGTTTCAATGTTTGCTATCATCATCAAACTGTACGACTCACCCTTCAATGTGATGCCGCCAGGTTCAGCCATACTGTCCGGGCCAGGTTTAAGGTGTGACAAAACAAGGTAAGCTTTGTAAGCTCATATGAATATCAGATTTATTTTAGTTTTCAAACACATTTTGAGCAATTACTCAAGTAAAAAGAGTTTGTAAAGTCTCACCATACGATCTGTAATGCCTTAAAAATCCAAAACTTTTATTTTTGTGTGTTGTGGCTTTGTATGCATGTTTGCATTGTTGGGATATTGATTTTGAAGTGTTAAAGGGTCTCTATGAAGTTCTGAGTTTGAGCTTTGGTATAGGTAAAATCTTGGTTTTAGCCTTAAGGGAACTTTGACTTCAGGTGGTATGACTTTTAGGTAAATGTGACTAAAATAAGACACAAAAAGCCTAGTGGTCTAGTGGCAAAGTGGCGCCACACAAATTTTGGTCGATTACTTCCTCAATTGTTTCTCTCCTTCTTGATTCTTCTTTTCTTTTCTTTTTAGATCTTTTCACCCCTAAACCAAACATTCTTTCTTACTCTTTTAAAGTTCTTCATTTCTTTTCACTTCCTTAAACCGATTACTTAGTTCTTGTTGTGCCGTCCCCTTTCTCTTTTCTCTATCTCAAACTCTTGTGCCAATTTCTTCAATCTAGACTTTCAGTCCTTCACTTCAACGATTGTCGTCTCCTCATTTGTACCGGGTATTCTTCTTCTCTCTTCTCTACTAACCACTTCTACAATCGGTTTTGGGCCATAGCCGAACCTTCCCATTTTCTCTGGGAAGGCCAAATCCCTCATTTCTCTCCTTCACTCTCTTAATCGGATTTGTAGGGGTCGATTTGTCTCTTCTTTCTTCTTCTCAAGTGTGTGATCAATTCTTTTCATCTAAAGCTATGCTGAATCTTTGTGGTCTTTTGCCGAAATACTGTGGCTTGAGGAGTGGTAAGGAGTTCTGACAACCAGTAAGTGCACTTACTTTTACTCTTGTTTTTAGTGGAGGCCGAATGCTCTTGTATGGTGTTAAGGATGATTTAAGATGGATGTAAGTCACATATTTATGCAATCTTTGACGATAAGGGTATCTGTAACGCAGATTAAGGAGTTAATCGTTACTAGCAAACAGTGAAGGATTAATAAGGCTCGATTGTTTAAGGTAGGTGATAGTGTGATTCTGGCTTTTGGAAAAGGAGGAGAACTGTATTGAGCAAGTGATTAACTATTAGTTTTGAATGATTGTAGGTTCGTCACTAGGGATTCGTAGTGCGTTTCATAATTAGGTGTGTACACATACCGCACCCATTGAAGATCGGCAAATCCTGAAAAGCCAAAATGCTGAAAAGCCGAAAAGCAAAAGGTTTGGCTACGGTAACCACACGAGTGCTTGACACTCGTGTGGGGAGATCAATACGATGACAGAGGCCTTGTGAGCGATCTCATGGACTTGGGCCAGTTTTTGGCCAACTGGTCCGAAATGGGCCATATGGGCCAGACGGCCTATGGGCCCGATATGAGTAAAATTCGTGGATAGATAAGAAATAATGAGCCAGTCATGTTGTCTACATGGCCAATGGTAGATTTGGGCTCCGTGGACCAAACGAGAATATGGGCCCTACTTGGGCCACATATTGGGCTTTTGGGCCCTAGTGTTTTAATTAACAACGGGGCTTGTTTGGGAAATAAAAAGCCTATTTTAAACTACTGTTTTAAATTACGAATGGTTAAACGCTTTCAGGGTTTTTCAACAACTTTGATTTGTATGAGTCACCCTTCAATGTGACACTGCCAGATTCAGCCATAACGTTCGGGTCGGGTTTGGGGTGTTACATTTAGTGATATGGGAGCCCGGTTGCGAAACTCAAGCTGTGAATGGGTTTTAGTTTTCGGATGTTAAAGTTTTTTACAAGTGAATTAAAATGTTTTGAAGGATTTTTATTGTGTGGCACACCGAGTCTCCGACGTCGAACCAAGTAAGTAGTCTTAATACTGAATTATCTTTAAACTGTTATACTATAGGAAACTACAATGATTACTCTAGATAGGAAACTACTGAGACACTTTAGTTAGATTAAGACTGAAACCTTAGAAAACTGAAACTGTAGTGGATGTACGACTGCGAACATGCTCTTAAACTACTATATCCATAAAACATCTGCTTAATTACTAAAATTATGAGCTAAATTTCATAAAATTTCTAATTCAGATAATACGCGAATCAAAGATGAGCACTAGAAGAGGTGCAAGAGGTCGCGACAGAGGCCGTGGAAATGCTAGGGCTGGATTTCGGCATCAGGCCGTATGCCCAATGTTGATGCAAGAGAGGCTCCGACTTTGCCGATTGTTGAGGTAGGGTCATATGATCAAGTCGTTGGAGATGATGCATTGTCGCAAGCAATGCTGAGGATTCTGGAAAGGGTCGTTGGGCCTAGCAATGGCATGGGGAGTTGTGGGTCGATTTCGGAGCGAGTTCGATCAAATGGAGCCAAGATCTTTATGGGTATCACTGGTGTGGCTCCTAATGTGGCTGAATACTTGTTGGAGACCATTGAAAGGATAATAGACAACCTGGACTACACTTTTGAGCAGAAGCTGAAAGGTGCTATATCATTGTTAAGAGAGGAAGCCTACCAGTGGTGGCTTACTGTGAAAGATGGCACTCAGCCGGAACGGATCACTTGGAGTTCTTTAAATCTGCATTTCAAGGGAAGTACATGGGCACCAACTATGTGGATTTCCGGAGGAGGGAGTTTTTGAATTTGACTCAGGGAGACAAATCTGTGGCAGAATATGAGGCTGAGTTCTTGCGACTCAGTAGTTATGCAAAAGGAATGGTTGCAACATACTATGAGCACTGTGTTAGGTTCGAGGACGGGCTCAGGGATAGTCTTCGGGTACTGATAGCTTCATAAAGGGAGTAAAACTTCGCAGCATTAGTAGAGAAAGCAAAGATTGCTGAGGAGGTGAAGCGCACTGAGTGCTTAAATCGGGAAAAAGAGAAGGGCAAATATAAAAGAGATGTAGAGCCTTCTGGTGCTGGGCAAAGACCTAAGAGGAGGGCCAGAGTGGATGGGCCAGTTAGAACTGGGCCCCCTGTGCTACTACTGGGTGCCACCTTGTGCTATCTGCAGAAAAGGTCATTTGAGTGAGTGCTAGAGGAGGACAAGAGCCTGTCTGAGTTGCAGTTCAATGGAGCATAGGATCATGTCATGTCCCAAAAGGCCGGATCATATGCAAGCCATGGTAGAGGTAATGTATAGTGCCGAGGGGTGGTCAGCAGCCGCCAAGGGGCCGTGGTTAGGCCAGGGGCGGTAACGGTTTAGGACACGGTCGTGGAGCACCAGGCAGAGGTGCAAGACACACTGAGGCGAGATAGCCAACCTTGGTCTATGCTGTTTGTCGCCGAGACAAAGACGCCCTAGATGTGATAACGGGTACGTTCTTTATTCATGAGCTACTTTACACTGTATTGATTGACATTGGGTCGACGCATTCATACATTGTATGCAACATGACTAAAACCTCGGGTGATTTGTTTGAAACTACTGCAAATGAGGTTACTGTGTTAAGCCATTTAGGCCAGTCGGTTAAAGTGAACAAGTTATTTAGGGATGTACCCTTAGTAGTTTAAGGGGTTACCTTTTTAATTGACTTGATGGAATTGCCTTTTGGCAAATTCAACTTAATCTTGGGCATGGATTGGTTGGTGAAACACCGAGCAACGCTAGATTGTGCTGCAAAGCAGATGCTGCTAAGAACTACCGAGGATGAGGAGGTGATGGTAATTGGGGAACATCGGGATTATTTGTTGAATGTAATTTCAACTTTAAGGGCTGAGAAGTTGGTACGTAAGGGCTGTGAAGCGTATTTGGCTTACATTAGTGATACGGATTTTAAGGGTCCTACTGTTAAGGATTTGAGAACAGTTAGGGAATTTCCTGATGTCTTTCCCGATGAGCTGCCTAGGCTACCTCCCAACAGAGAAGTGGAGTTTGGAATTGAGTTATTACCTGGTACAGCTCTGGTGTCCATCTCCCCTTGCAGGATGGCACGTAAGGAGCTGGTGGAACTTAAAGCACAGATTCAGTAATTATTGGACTGAGGATTCATTAGACTGAGTGTGTCTCCGTGGGGAGCACTAGTGTTATTTGTGAAAAAGAAGGATGGGTCCATGCGAATGTGCATCAACTATTAGCAGTTAAACAAACTGACGATAAAAAATAAGTACCCTCTACCGAGAATAGACGATCTTTTCAATCAGCTCAGAGGAGCCTCAGTTTTCTCAAAGATTGATCTGCGTTCAGGTTACCATCAACTGAGAATTAAGAAGGCGGGTGGTTATAAGACAACTTTCAGAACTCGTTATGGACACTATGAGTTCTTGGTGATGTTGTTTGGGCTAACGAATGCACCTATCGCTTTCAGGGATGTCTTGAACTGGGTCTTCCAACCCTACCTGGACCAGTTCATGGTAGTCTTTATAGATGATATCCTGGTGTACTCAGGAACTGAAGTTGAGCATGATAAACACCTAAGGGTTGTGTTACAGATTCTGTGGGAGAAGCAATTGTATGCCAAATTCAGCAAGTGTGAATTTTGGTTAAGGGAAGTCACTTTTCTAGGTCATGTAGTTTCAACTGAAGGGATTAGGGTTGACCTTCAGAGAATTGAAGCTATGTTGGACTGGAAACCACCTAAGACAGTGTCGAAAATTCAGAGTTTTCTAGGATTGGCTGGATACTATAGGTGTTTTGTTAAGGGGTTTTCATTAATTGCTGCACCCTTAACTAAGTTATTGCGTAAAGAGGTATCGTTTGTTTGGACTGATAAATAGCAAGAAAGCTTTGAGAAGCTTAAAAAGGATTTGACGGAGGCCCCTGTTTTGATTCAGCCAAAGCTTGGGAAGGAGTTTACAGTCCATAGTGATGCATCGCACGTGGGATTGGGCTGTGTTTTGATGCAAGAGGGAAAAGTGGTTGCATATACGTCGCACCAGCTTAAGACTGACTAGGTGAATTACCCAACCCATGACTTAGAGTTGGCTGTAGTAGTATTCGCGCTAAAGATATGAAGGCATTCCTTGTATGGGGAAAACTGCATAATTTACACAGATCACAAGAGTCTGAAGTACCTCTTTACCCAGAAGGAGCTAAACCTTAGACAGCGTAGATGGATTGAGCTATTGAAGGATTATGATTGCACGATTGAATACCACCCTGGCAAAGCGAATATGGTAGCCGACGCATTGAACCGTAGGGCTATGTTTGATCTAAGTACTATGTTCGCCCATTTGAGTTTGTTTGACGATGGCAATTTTTTAGCTGAGCTTCAAGTAAAGCCGATGTGGGTTGAGCAGATTAAAGATAAGTAGTTGTTAGATGAGACTCTAGGTCCTCGATTCAGGCAAGTTGAGAATGGAGAAACGTCAGACTTTGGGTTGAATGGTGAAGGGGTACTGCGTTTCTGTGGGAGAATTTGTATACCGAAGGATAATGATCTAAGGTAGTCTATACTAAGGGAAGCGCATAGTAGTCCCTATGTTATGCAACCCGATGGAAACAAGATGTATCGAGATTTGCGTGAACTTTATTAGTGGCTTGGACTTAAGCGCAAGGTGACTGAGTTCGTAAGTAAGTGTTTAACATGTTAGCAAGTCAAGGCAGAACACCAGTTACCATCGGGACTACTTGAGCCAGTTGAGATTCCATTTTCGAAGTGGGAAAGGGTTACTATGGACTTTGTTAGTGCGCTAGCCCTGACTCCTACTAAGAAAGAATCGGTATGGATTATTATGGATCGGTTAACTAAGTCTACTCATTTTATACCGGTCAGAACTGATTACTCTTTACAGAAGCTGGCTAAGTTATATGTGGCTGAGATTGTAAGACTGCATGGGGTACCAGTCTCTATAATATCTGACAAAGATCCTTGTTTCACATCTCAGTTTTGGAAGAAGTTACACGAGGTGATAGGTACAAGATTAGACTTCAGTACGGCATTCTACCCTCAAACAGATGGTCAGTCAGAGAGGGTAATTCAGGTGCTGGCAGATATGTTAAGGGGCTATGTAATTGAATTCTGAGGTAGTTGGGAAGACTATTTGCCGTTAGCCGAATTTGCGTATAATAACAGCAATCAGGCAAGTATTAGGATGGCACTGTATGAAGCTTTATATGGGTGTAGGTGTCGTACTCTTACTTGTTGGACTGAGTTAGGCGAGCGGCAAGTTTTTGGGCCTGAGTTGGTAGCAAATACTAAGGATAAGGTAAAATTGATTTGGGATCGGTTGAAAGAAGCATCGGATAGGTAGAAATCGTATGCTGACCTTAAGCACTAAGAGATTGAGTATGCAGTAGGGGACTTGGTATTTCTTAAGGTCTCGCCATGGAAGAAGGTACTAAGGTTTGGACAGAAGGGTAAGTTAAGCCCTAGATTTATTGGGCAATACCGTGTACTGAAGTGTATAGGGCCGGTTGCCTATCAGCTAGAGTTACCTCTAGAGTTGAATCAGATCCATGATGTTTTTCATGTTTCCATGCTAAGGCGTTATCGTTTGGATCCTTCACATATCGTGCCAGTCGAGGAGATCAATGTAACACCCAAAACCTGGCCTGGACATTACGACTGAATCTGGCGGTGTCACATTGGAGGGTGACTCATACAAATCATATACTTGGAAGATTTTGAAAGATAATTTCCCACACGTGGTTCAGATAAGGGTTTATTTTCAAAATAGTTTTGTTAGAAATATTAACTTAATTTAAAATGTGCTCATTAGAAGGTTCGCGTAATCAAAATTTAGGTGAGTTTAAGTAAAAGCTTTGAGTTTGTAAGTTGAAAACTCAAGTTTACATATCTTGTTAAATTGTAGCAGAAGCTCATATTTTAAGAAAGCGTTCAGATAACTATGATAATTTAGAAAACATGTTTAATTTTAGAAATCCGATTGAGTTTGAAAATTTAGCAGTTAAAATTGTAGTAAAATTTAAATCCAAACATAAAAAATCAGACCGGAGATAAAAGGCCTCATTACAGCCCAGATAATAACAAATAAGCATAAATAGAAGAAACTACTAAAACGGTAAACAGCTTGTTGTATGGCCACCTCCGAGTCCTCTCCTACGTCGAGCCGCCTACCGAGGGTCACCTAAAACATTAAAAGAAGAGGGGCTGAGTTTTCGAAAACTCAGTGTGTACAACCCTCGTCAAACAGATAACATGCAACAATCAATTTGGGCCTCAGCCCATCTCAGTAACGGTGGCATTTGGGCCTTAGCCCATATCACCTCAGTTGGGCCTGAGCCCATATCAAATATCAAAATCAATATGGAATGCATTAATACCCATACCAACCTTGCACTCCATCTCCTGTCCAGCCCTACACTCTTGTGGGGATAAAATCGACCCACCCATCCCTACATACCAATGTAGCACTGGTTGCGGCACTAACTAATGTCCATCGGTAGGTCTACAGTCATCTTGGGCGACCCGTGCAACCTTACCGGAATAGGTCCACAGTCGTCTCGGGTGACCCGTACGACCAGGACAAATCAAAACGGTGGGTCCACAGTCGTCTCAGGCGACCTGTGCGACCTAATAGATCAAATCACTTCCTCCAACAATATTCCTAACCCCATGCAGCATAATATCACATGAATGCAAACATATCATAACATGACATACAAAATCAGTTGTATAGCATATAGTGGCATTTTAGTCATTTTGCCCTTCAGGGGCATTACAGTCATTTACTATTATTATGGCCTAAGTACATATCTCGGCCCATTAACAAGTCTACTATCACTTAGTACACATATAATGACATTTTTAACAATTACACACTATAGGGCCCAAAAGCCCAATACACGCCCCAAATGGGCCCATACTCCTATATCGCCCGTTAGGCCCAAATCTACCAACAAACATGTAATTAGCCTAACTGGCTCGTTAAATCCAACTAATCCATCAATTTTACTTGCGATGGGCCATAGGCCCCATCGGGCCTATTTGGCCCATTTCGGCCCAGTTGGCCAAACGGTGGCCCGAGTCTATGGGATCGCCCACGGAGCCTCTGTTGTCGTATCGGTATTTCCACCCGAGTGTTTGTACATTCATGTGGTTTTCGGTGCCAACCTTTCGGCTTTTCAGCTTTTTGGGATTTCAGCTTTTGCCGATTCGTTGTGTGTGCGATGTATGTACACACCTTTTTTTGGAAACGATACTCAAGCCCTCAAGTCTTGAACCTACAACCATTCAAACTAACAGTTAATCATACACTTAATATCGTTTCTCCTCTTAATCCAAAAGCCAAAATCAAACTAATCTCTTACCTTGAATGAACAAGCCTTAACCACCTTTGGCGTATTCACTAACCGTAATTGACATGAAAACATGCATTAAAGAATCTCAACCATTACAGATCGAATAACCACGTGACCTATATCCATCATAAGTGACCCTTAACCCCTTGTAAGGGCATTCAAACACTTAAACAAGGGAGAAATGCTAACACATAATGGTACTTTTATAAACTAATAGAAATTCTTACCTCACCAGATCTAAGTATACGGAGAATAGTTCGACAGAGATCCAGAAAGATTCACCACAGCTCTTAGAAGAGAAAAAGAAAGAAACACTCGTTCCTGACTCAATAGGGAAAACGACACATGAAGAAGTAGAGGGACAGAGAAAGGTAATTCAAAGAGGAAGAAGATGATGGCGGCACTTAAGGAATCCGGCAATGGGTGATGGAAAGAAGGAGTCACAGAAGAGAAGAAAAGTTTAAGAGGAAGAGATTGACTTACCAGTAAAATAGAACAGAAAGCTCGGTTTTGTTTTCAAGAAAAGTGAGGGCACAAAGTCGACACAAAGAGAAGAATAGAGAAGAGGAAGTTGTCAGCCAAAAGTGACAAAGAAAAGAACAATTCGACTTTCCCCAAAAGAGAGTATAAAACTTGCTCAAAAATCGATAAATGCTGAAATGGCAAAAGAATTTGGAAATAGCAAAAACAAAACCCAAAATGCTGAAATGAGCTCAATAACCCTCACTAGCTGAATTTGCACTTCACACCCCTCAATACAACACTCATCCAAAACCCAAGCTGATTTTACCTTCCTCTAATTGCCAAATTAGCTCCAACTCTTACCATAACTCCATCCTTGATCCTTTCCTAATATTTCTCCCCTTATCATGCCTTAATCCACTCCTTAAATTTCTCCTTTGACCACTTCAAATTCATCCCTTCAGAGTTCAACTCCACCACTGGCTATCCAGATTTAAAAAATAAATACTCACCAACATACCTTGACCATGCTCGAACCTTGGACCCCTAGCCTCCTTGTGATGCCACCTCCCTGCTCCCCATGTGGCGTCTTTTAGCCACTACACCTCAAGCTGATTTGTGTCCTATTTCTACCTAATTATTTAAGAGTCACACTACTTGAGGTCAGGGTTCCACTAAGGTGAAAAACCAAAATTTTTCCTATAGCCTAACTTGAACCCGGGACTTCATAGAACCCTCTGAACACTCCAAAATCACTAACCCAACAATTCTAACTTGTAATTTTGTGTCGTTATCTTACTCTCAAAAGTTTTAAACACACCTAAGCCAGAGGCCCAATTCTTCTAGACCTAATATTTGGGATGTTACAATCGAGGTTAGGTCTGACCTAACTTTCAAGGAGGAGCCAATGCAGATAATTGATCAGGATGTTAGGGTGTTGAGAAGGAAATCTGTTCCATTAGTCAAAGTGTTATGGCGTAACCATAATGTTGAGGAGGCCACATGGGAGCCCGATGAGGCAATGCAACGACAATATCCTCAATTGTTTGAATCAAGAAAATTTTGAGGTCGAAATTTCTTTTAGGGGGTAGAGTTGTAATGCCCCAAAAATCCTGAACTTTCATTTTTGTGTGTTGTGGCTTTGTATGCATGTTTGCACAGTTGGGATATTGATTTTGAAGTGTTAGAGAGTCTCTATGAAGTTTTGAGTTTGAGCTTTGGTATAGGTAAAATCTTGGTTTAGCCTTAAGGGAACTTTGACTTCAGGTGTTATGACTTTTAGATAAATGTGACTAAAATAAGACCCAAAAAGCCTAGTGGTCTAGTGGCAAAGTGGCACCACATGAGAGGTAAGAAGGTAAAGTCACAGGGGGACAAGGAGGTCCAGGGTTTGAGTATGGCTTAGTACATTGAGGGTAAATTATTTTGCATTTTTGGACAGCCAGTGGTGAAGTTGAAGTTGAACTCTGAAGGGGAGAGTTTGAATTGGTCATATGAGAAATTTAAGGAGGGGATCATGGAGCAAATCTTGGAGAAAATTAAGGAGATTGGGTGTGTTGAAGAGTTGGAGTCGAAATGGGACCTTAGGTACGCTTGGAATCGGTTTTAAAGAGTGTAGGGGGTAGTGCCGAATTCTTTTTGGCTAATTCAGCTATTAGTATTGTCTTTTGGTTTATCTTTACTTTTTCTTCAGTCTCTTTTACCAAATCAGTACCATGTACATACTTCTCACGAAGTTCAGTCCATTATAACGGAGTCCGACATTTCCGTCCGTACAGAGCTTTATATGGTGCCATTCTAATGCTTGATTGATAACTATTATTATACGCGAATTCAATCAAAGGCAGATATTTATCCCAACTATCTTCAAACTCTAAAACACAACATCTTAACATATCTTCAAGCACTTGAATCACTCTTTCTGATTGCCCGTCTGACTGAGGATGAAAGGCAGTACTAAAATTCAATTTAGTACCCAATGCCTCTCGTAACTTCTTCCAGAACCTCGAAGTAAAACGCGGATCTCTGTCAGAAATAATGGATATAGGCACATCATGTAATCTAACTATCTCAGAAACATATAATTCAGCTAATTTATCCAAAGAAAAGTTCATTCTCACTGGAATGAAATGAGCTGACTTAGTTAATCAGTCAACAATTGCCCAAACAGAATCTTTCTTTCTCGGTGTTAAAGGCAATCCGGAAACAAAATCCATGGAAATTCTTTCCCATTTCCATTCGGGAATCATAATTGGTTAGAGCAATCCCGAAGGCAACTGATGTTCTGCTTTTACCCTCTAACACACTAAACACCTTGCTACATATTCGGAAATATCTCGTTTCATGCCCGGCCACCAATACACTTTCTTTAGATCTTGATACAATTTCACACTACCCGGATGTACTGACCAACGACTATCATGAGCTTCATGCAAAATCTTCCAAATCAGTTCAGTGTTTCTCGGCACACAAACTCTATCACGAAATAGCAGACAATCACTTGCATAAATTTGAAAATTAGAATTATCATTTGTTTCACACTGAGTCCACTTTGCTAATAGATCACTGTCTAATTTCCGAGCTTCACAGATTTCTTGCAAAGATAACGGCTTAGCCACTAACTCAGCTATCAATGAACCATCATCAGACAATGACAAATCCGTATTCAAAGCTCTCAAAGCAAACAAAGATTTTCTACTTAAGGCATCAGCAACCACATTTGCTTTACCCGGATGATAGTCAATCACAAGTTCATAGTCTTTTAATAGTTCTAACCATCTTCGCTGTTGCAAATTCAAATCTTTTTGAGTCATTACATACTTCAGACTTTTATGATCGGTATACATTCTACACCTTTCACCGTACAAGTAATGTCACCATATCTTCAAGGCAAAAACTATAGCAGCTAACTCCAGATCATGAGTCGGATAATTCCTTTCATGTGGCTTTAATTGCCGAGAGGCATAAGCTATTACTTTTCCTTCTTGCATCAAAACACAACCAAGTCCATTTAAAGACGCATAACTATAGACAACAAATTCTTTTCCCGATTCAGGTTGCACTAACATTGGTGCCTCAGTTAAACACTTTTTCAACCTTTCAAAGCTTTGCTGACACTCATCAGTCCATACGAATTTAACTTCTTTTCATAACAGTCTCGTAATCAGAGATGCTATTATTGAAAAACCTCTTACAAATCGACGGTAATATCCGGCTAAACCCAGAAAACTCCTGACTTCAGACACATTCTTAGGAGACTTCCATTCAACAATTGCTGAGATCTTACTCGGATACCTTTTTCCGAAACAATATGCCCCAGAAACCCAACTTCACTGAGCCAGAATTCACTTTTACTGAACTTGGCATACAATTTCTTCTCCCTCAAGGTCTGAAGTATAATTCTCAAATGTTCAACATGCTCAGACTCACTTTGAGAATATATCAGAATATCATCAATGAAAACAACTACGAACTTATCCAAATAAGGCCTGAAAATCCGATTCATCAAATCCATAAAAATGGCCGGAGCGTTGGTCAACCCAAATAGCATTACTAAAAATTCGTAGTAACCATACTGGGTCCTAAAAGCAGTCTTAGGCACATCAGACTCCCTAACCTTCAATTGATAATACCCAGATCTCAAATCGATTTTAGAAAATACTAAAGCATTCTTAAGCTGATCAAATAAGTCATCAATTCTAGGCAATGGATACTTATTCTTCATTGTTACTCTATTAAGCTGACGATAATCAATACAAAGTCGTAATGACCCATCTTTCTTCTTAACAAACAAAATCAGAGCACCATACAGAGAAGAACTAAGTTTCACAAATCCCTTTCGGTCAATTCTTGCAACTGTACTTTTAACTCCTTTAGTTCCGTCAGCGCCATTCTATACGGAGTAATCGAAATCGGAGTAGTACCCGAAAACAATTCAATACAGAATTCTATTTCTCTATCCGGAGGCAACCCTGACAATTCTTCCGGAAATACATCTAAATATTCACATACCACAGGCACAGATCCAATCTCTTTTTCAGACACCTTAGTGTTTAACACATAGGCCAAATATGCTTCACAACCACTTTTCAAACATTTATAAGCAAACACTGCAGAGATCACAGTCGAAACACAATCTGACTTATCTGTTTTAATTCGAAGTAGTTCACTATTACCAGAATTCAACTCAAGAATCTTTTGCCTACAATCTATTTTAGCACCATGCAAAGTTAACCAGTCCATTCCCAAAATAACATCAAACTCATCAAAAGGAAGCAACATTAAATCAACAGGGAAACAGCGACCACGAATCATCAAAGGACAGTTCTTACAAATTTTGTCTACTATCACATGTTTCCTAACGGATTTGACACTTTGACAACAAATTCAGTGGGCTCAATACACAAATTCTTATCAGACACTACGAATGAGTTGATCCCGGATCGATTAAAGCAAAAACAAAATTATCATAAAGAGAAAATGTACCAGTGATCACTTTAGGTGAAGACGCTTCCTCATGTGCCCATATGGCATATGCTCTTGCTGGAGCTCTCGCTTCAGATCTTGTAGTCGTATCTTTCTTTTTGCTTTTACTACTATTTCCAGATCCCACATTCCTTGAAGGTCTTCCTCTGCTCACATTACTCGGTCTCACATTCTGAGATTTCTCAAACCCTACTCTTTCAGGACAATCTTTAATGAAATGATCTTGAGATCCACATCTAAAACAAGCTTGGTTATGCAAATAACATTCACCTGGATGTCTTTTTCCACAATGTTGGCATTCGTATTTATCAGATCTAACACTACCGACACTTGTTACAGAAGTAGTTTGCCCCTTCAGATTGGAGCGTTGCTTACCACGATCTCTCTGAGAAAAACTTCCCGAAACATTTGATCGAGAACTCATCTCTCTCGATTTCTTTGACTGAGACTGAAATGATCGACCCATTGATCTTTTTCTTGCATCTTTAGCTTCACTTTCAACCTTTCTTTTCTCTTTGCTCAATGCTTCAGCCTTAATGGCCCGTTCAACAAGCACTACTAATTTTTTAATTTCCAGAATTCCCACAAGTAGTCTGATATCTTCATTTAGTCCATCTTCAAATCTTTTACAGAGTATCTCTTTGGTAGTTACAAACTCTTGAGCATACTTACTTAATCTAACAAACTCTTTTTCGTACTCGGCTACTAACTTTTGTCCTTGCTTTAATTCCAAAAATTCTTTCCACTTCTGATCAACAAACCGCTGACTGATGTACTTTTTTCGAAATTCTTCCAAAAAGAAATCCCACGAAACTCTTTCTTTCGGAACCATTGATATCAAAGTCTTCCACTAGTGATAAGCAGAATCTCGTAATAATGAAGTGGCACATTTTAGACTTTCTTCTGGGGTACAAGACAATTCATCTAACACTCTAATAGTGTTCTCTAACCAAAATTTAGCTTTCTCTGGGTTATCATCCATATTAGCTTGGAATTCTTCAGCCCCATATTTTTTGATCTTATCTACCAGAGGTTTAGACAGTCTTACCACTTCTGTTCGAGGAGAGGCTATGGGAACGGCTTGAGAAACAGGAGGGGGCGGAGGAGGTTGAGCATTCGGATTCACCCAGATGAACTCCATATACCAATTACTCATCATATGGAGAAAGGCTTCCTGAGCCTTATCTCCCTGACCCTGAGTCTCAGGTCTACTCTCAACAGGCGCTGTCCCTTGCGTAGGAGCAGGCGCATTACTTTGAGCATCATCAGTAGTATCTTGATTGGGATCCATTTACTATAATAAAAATATTTCAAAATCATTAGGAGTCGTCACACTATCAAGTCTCAGATATGGCATGTACAGAATGACTACTACACTTGCTACGTTAGTCCGAGAATTGGCTAAACCGTAGCTCTGATACTAATAAAATTGTAACGCCCCTTACCTGAAATCGTCGCTGAAATCGAGTAATAAGCGTTATCGAACTTACCGGAGTACAAACTTATTTTTCAACCAAATCATTATAGGCTTTACCCTTATCAAGGGTTTTCTGACTCAATATAGACATCTCGAATAATTAGGATTCGGATCCTATCGCATCGGAAGCACGAAAAATCTTTCACTTTTAAAACTACGTCACACGCCCGTGTGACACAGGGCACGACTGTGTAACAAGGCCGTGTGGCCTTCACACGCCCATGTCCAGAGACCGTGGTCGAATATGTTAAATTGGACACGGTCACCCCACACGGTCGGTTAGGGGTCGTGTACCCCACACGGTTGAGACACACGGCCGTGTCTCCTACCCGTGTGGACCACAAAAAATTTAAATTAAGGTGCAAGGGAGGCACGGCCAGGGTACACGCTCGTGGGGTCAGACCATGTGCTACCCACGGCCTAGGCACGTCCGTGCCATGTGCCCATGGAGCATTCTGTCAAACCCCACACGGTCGTGTCACACGGCCGTGTCCCTGCCGGGTAGACCGTGTTAGGCTATTTACCAAGCCTTTGCCTCCCTGAAACCCTCTTTCACATACACAACATTCATTTCAACCAATTCTATGACACATACTCGGAATAATTTCATCTATAACATCATTTACAAAACAAGTATCACATATACACCTATTTTATTTGACTTACAAAATAATGCTTATACAAAGACTAGCCACCTATACATGCCAAACTCAAAATATCAAAACCATGTATACATACACTAAGGCAGCTTGATAGTGTGAGACGAGCCTCCTTCGATCACCAATCTCAATATGCCTTATGCTCGAGAATCTAAAAGAAAGGGGAAAAGAAGAGGAGTAAGCTACAAGTAGCTTAGTAAGCCACAGGTAAATCAATAGCAAAGTGCACATGATTAATTAAGACATCTTATTTCCCTATAGCATAAATGAAACAATTATATACTTACTTATACACATTCTTACCAAACTGTCCAAATATAAGCATTCAAACACATTTCATGTTCTATTCATTTTCAAATGCTTAACCTGCACACATGCTTTACATAACCAAATTAATTCCCGTTGAACATTCAAAACAGAAACGGATATACAGAGGTTAGCACCGAAGTGCCTCACAGAAATACAGACGTAATCCACGGACCTGCTCACATGAGCTGACAGGTGACTGCAACACATGCAAGTACACCAAGCACCCGGGATACGGAGTCAGACAGAATCAGAAACCTTCAAGTGACATGTCACACATATCAGGAATCATTCTCACTGTTCAAACGGGATTTATCAAAATAGACACAATCACACGATTTCATAATCCGTAAGTTATATTCACATATTTTCACTTGGAAATCATCAAATAATTAACAATGATATAAATGTGCTATAACTTACTCATGACTTACCTCGATAATAAAACGACTAAATCTCGAATTAGTCGACTACTTTTTCTTTTCCGCGATCTCGATCGTTTTCTTTTTAAAAAAACACATTTAACACATTTTATCAATTCCATACTCAAATTACTTCATAATTCAGACTTTGGGCAAAAAAAATGACCCTTTTGCCCTTAATCTCGTAAACTCAATTTCACTCTATTTTCTTGCATTTTAGACTTAGCCAAATCCTTTTTCACAAACATAATCCAAGAATCAACAAATTTTCATATACTTTTAAGCAAATTTCCATTTTTCTCATTTTAGTCCCTTAGGGATGTTTTTATCGAAAACTATCTGGAAAAGCTCGTAATTAATACATTAAAGACTCATTTTCTACCATTACACAACAATGCACAACTATATCACAATTGGGAATATTTTTGGAACTCAATAATTCTTCAAATAAATGGTAAAATCATGAAATTCAAGCTTAGAGAAACTCAAAAATACGAAAATAATCGAAAACGGGGCAAGATTGCACTTACAATTTGCTTGACAAAGTTCAAAACCCTTAGCTATGGAGAAGAGAAATTTTCGACAGACAATGGAGAAGAAGATGAACACTTTTCATCTTTTTCTCATCTTTTTATTTGATTTTTAACTATTTGGACAAAAATTCCCGTAGCCATATTACTCTTGAACAATTCTAGAAATACCCTTTTGTGTCCATGCCACTAACTCATGGTCTATTTACCATTTAAAGACCTCTAGTTCAAACCCCCATTTCAATTAAGTACTCACACAATAGAACTCAGATTTTGCAATTAATGCAATTTTGTCCAAGAATAAAATTAAGTACTAAATCAATGAATTTTCTAAACGAATTTCACACAGAGCATATTTAACAAATCGAAAACATAAAAATTTTTAGAATTTAACTATTTTTAATTCGGATTTGTGGTTGCGAAACCATTATTCTAGTTAGACCCTATTTTGGGCTGTCACAGTTGGGATATAAATTTTGAAGTGTTAGAGAGTTTCTATGAAGTTTTGAGTTTGAGCTTTGGTATAGGTAAAATCTTGGTTTAGCCTTAAGGGAACTTTGACTTCAGGTGTTATGACTTTTAGATAAATATGACTAAAATAAGACCCAAAAAGCCTAGTGGTCTAGTGGCAAAGTGGCACCACATGAGAGGTAAGAAGGTGGAGTCATAGGGGGATAAGGAGGTCCAGGGTTTGAGTATGGCGTAGTACATTGAGGGGAAATTATTTTTCATCTTTGGACAGCCAGTGATGAAGTTGAAGTTAAACTCTGAAGGGGAGAGTTTGAATTGGTCATATGAGAAATTTAAGGAGGGGATCATGGAGCAAATCTTGGAGAAAATTAAGGAGATTAGGTGTGTTGAAGAGTTGGAGTCGAAATGGGACCTTAGGTACGCTTGGAATCGGTTTTGAAGAGTGTAGGGGGTAGTGCCGAATTCTTTTTGGCTAATTCAGCTATTAGTATTGTCTTTTGGGAAGCTAATTTTGCAAATTGCCTTGGGGGAAATTTCTTTCTTTTTGGTTTGTGTGCTACTTTTCGAAGCCTTGCGTTACCATTTAGACTACCATTATGCCAAACCTATTTGCTTTATTTTTGGTTGATTACTTCCTCAATTGTTTCTCTCCTTCTTGATTTTTTTTTCTTTTTGGATCTTTTCACCCCTAAACCGAATATTCTTTCTTACTCTCTTAAAGTTCTTCATTTCTTTTCACTTTCTTAAATCGATTACTTAGTTCTTGTTGTGCCGTCCCCTTTCTCTTTTCTTTATCTCAAACTCTTGTGCTGATTTCTTCAATCTAAACTCTCAGTCCTTCACTTTAATGATTGCCGTCTCCTCAATTGTACCGTGTATTCTTCTTCTCTCTTCTCTACTAACCACTTCTGCAATCGGTTCTGGGCTATAGCTTAAACTTCCCATTTTCTCTGGCTAGGCCGAATCCCTCCTTTCTCTCCCTCACTCTCTTAATCAATATGTAGGGGTCAATTTGTCTCTTCATTCTTATTCTCAAGTGTGGTGATCAATTTTTTCCTCTAAAATTGTGCCGAATCTTTGTGGTCCTTTGCCGAACTACTGTGGTTTAGAGAGTGGCAAGGAGTTCTGACAACCAGTAAGTGCACTTATTTTTACTCTTGTTTTTAGTAGAGGCCGAATGCTCTTGTATGGTGTTAAGGATGATTTAAGATAGATGTAAGTCATATATTTATACAATATTTGATGATAAGGGTATTTGTAACGCAGATTTGGGAGTCAATCGTTACTAGCAAACAGTGAAGGATTAAGAAGGCTCGATCGTTTAAGGTAGGTGATAGTGTGATTCCAGCTTTTAGAAAAGGAGGAGAGCTGTACTGAGCAAGTGACTAACTGTTAGTTTTGAATGATCGATATGATCATAGAGGCCTCATGAGCGATCTCATGGACTTGGGCTAGTTTTTGGCCAACTAGGCCGAAATGGGCCATATGGGCCCGATGGGCCAGTGGGCCCGACATGAGCAGAATTCGTGGATGGATAAGAAATAACGAGCCAGTCATGTTGTCTACATGGCCAATGGTAGATTTGGGCTTCGTGGGCCAAACGAGAATGTGGGCCCTACTTGGGCCATATTGTTTTAATAATTGCTAAAAGTGACATAAGTCGTGCTGAGTGATTGTGGACTTAGTAATGGGTCGAATTATGTACCTAGGCCCACAATGAGAAATGACCAATATGCCCTTAAAGGGAAAAATGACTAAAATGCCCCTACATGTATTATGATTGAATTTGTTTGCCATATTTGATATGTTATGTTACATTGATGTGTATTTACGTTGCATGAGGGATGGGTTTATGTTTGGAGGAAGATTATGATATGTGAGGGTCGTAGGGTCACTTGACGATCGTGGATCCACTGATGGCTTTTAAAGCCTTATATGTGATTGACAGCACTGCTGTATTATTGAGTAGTGCCACAACCGGTGCTACAATGGGAGTGCAGGGATGGGTGGGTCGATTAAATCCCCACAGGAGTGTAGGGTTGGAAGGGTTATTGGGTGTAGGGTTGGATGGGTTATTTAGGCATTTGCATATGTGCTATTGATTATGATATGGGCTCAGGCCCAAATGAGGCTGTTATGGGCTAAGGCCCAAATGCCACTATTACTGAAATGGGCTTAAGCCCAAACTGATTGATGCATGTGTTTTTTTCTTATCGTTGAGGGTTGTACACACTGAGTTTTCAAAAAATCATCCCCCTCTTTATAATTTTACAGGTGATATTCAGTAGGCGGTTCGACATACGGGAGGACTTGGCGGTGGCCACACCGCGAGTAGTTGTGGTTTCAGTATTTTATATTACATTAGCTAGTATTTGCTTTCTTTTGGTTTTTTTTATTGTAATAAGGCCTGTTCTCCAGTTTGATTTGGTTTTGGGTTTTATTCCATTTTGCTTAACTTTCAAGTTTAACTCGTTTTCTGGATAAGAAACTAAAGTAATAGTTTTGCAAAACCAACCTACAAACATGAACATTTTCAAAACAAAAACTTCTGCTATAATTAAGCATGGGAATTTATCAAGAAGTATAAACTAAGGATTCCAAATAAAATTGAGGTTTTATTTAAACTTACAATTAAACAAGCTTTTAATGGTTTTTAGTTTTTAACTAAAGTACACCTATAACGGGGCTTGTTTGGGAAATAAGAAACCTATTTTAAACTACTGTTTTAAATTACGAATGATTAAACACTTTCAGGGTTTTTCAACAATTTTGATTTGTACGAGTCACCCTTTAATGTGACACTGCCAGATTCGGCTATAATGTCCAGGTCAGGTTTGGGGTGTTACACGATCATATACTATCTCATAGAGTCGACATTAACCTTTGGAAGTTGATTCATTTCAACATTCGCGTGAACTAATTGCGTACTCTTCAAATTGATACATTTACTTATGCATGATGGATATGAAATAATGCATGTTCATTTCATTTATCTTTTCATATGCATAAATAATATCTTGCATGTCATCTATAACCTTTCTCAAAAATTTGACATGGACCCTTAACGAGTCCTTGGGCTACTACAACTCAATATTCACAAGATTCTCATGCTTACCTACATCACTTAATTTGGTTACATTCCCACCTTCTCATTGACTTTGTCCTTTAATTCACTTAAACACTGATAACCACATGTTATATTAGGTCATTATTAATAAATTTCATAAACTCATAAATCTTTCACATTTCAAATGTATATGGAGCTATATATAAATTCCACAACATCTGTCTTACCTGTTAAGTCATTTAGTACACCATCGAATGCGTCAAGAATCACGTATGCTCGGTGCCACTGCCATATCCCGGATATGGTCTTACGTGAGGTCTTCTACCGATGCCATGTCCCAGACATGGTTTTACACTGACACATATCGAGGCCGATGCCATGTCCAAGACATGGTCTTACACTAGCTCTCGTCTCATCGCCGATGCCATGTCCCAGACATGGTCTTACACTATCGCTCATGTCGAGCTGATGCCATGTCCTAGATATGGTCTTACACTAACTCTCTCGTATCGAGGCCGATGCCATGTCCCAGACATGGTCTTAAACTGGCTCTCCTTGGTCTGTGCTGATGCCATGTCCAGAACATGGTCTTCCACTAGCACATATCGAGCTAATGCCAAGTCCCAAACATGGTCTTACACTAGCTCCTCCATCTTGTTGTCGATGCCATGTCCCAGACATGGTCTTACACTAGCACTCACATTCCCATGGTCCAACCATGGTCTTTTTCCGTCAATTCATCACGAGTCGTAGTACGATCGTACTTGCTCTGCATTTCTTCTGATTTGATCTTTCGATCCGATCTCACACTTGCATATTATCATGGTTAGTTGACAAATATATAGAATAATACATCATTCATTTCAAACTTTAATAATTTATCACTATAAGTTAACATATGAACTTACTTCATTAGTTGAAATGACGATTTAAGCTAATAAACCCAATATTTTGTTCTCCCTTGTTCTGTCCAAATCTCATTTCACCCCAATCTATAAAATAATCACTTTTAATATTTAGTCGTCACTTTATACAATTTAGTCCAAAAATTCTCATTAGGGAAATTTTGCACTTTTGCGCCTAATATTTCACATTCTTACAATTTAGTCCTTGTCACATAAAAGTGCCAATTCATGCAATTAAACACAATTCATGCTTAGCCAAATTTTATAATTACTACTAGCTGCCCATAAACATACTTTGGCACATTTACAGTTTTGCCCCTTAACTTTCACAAAATTATGATTTTTCCCCTAGGCTCGTAAATCAAATTTTATCGAATTTCCTCACTAACCTTGTCTAGCCGAATATTTTCTAAGCTTATAGCAACTTCAAATTCCTACTATTTCACCCAATTATCATCAATTTTTACAACTTCACAAAATGGTCTATTTTGGGTGTTTTCATGAAAAGCACTTAACAAAAATTATTTATTTGACAACTAAGCTTCATTTTCTTCCATAAAAAACTCAGCAAACATCGATACTATTCTCATGGCATATCCCTAGACTATCAGCCATTTTGCAAAATAATCCCCTTTATAGCTAGATTAAGCTTTAAGGGTCCCAAAAGTACAAAAATCTTCAAGAAAGACCATTAAAATCACTTACTTGCATGAGAAATAGGTGGCTAAAAGTTTGAGTTCTGAAAACCCCTATGTTGCTGCCATTTTCGTTGAATAAGGAAGAAAGAAGAAAGAAAAATGACAACTTTTTCTTTTTGTTTTCTTTTATTAATTCATAGTTACCTAATACCCTAAACTTTGACTTTTCAACCCCTTTTTGCATGCTATGGCTGACTATCACTATAGAGATGGGCTAATTGCCCTTTAAAATACCCATATTATGATTCTCAGGCAATTTAACTCCCTTAGCTATTAAAATAAAACTTTTACCGTTTATGCGATTTAGTCCTTTTTCGCATTTAAACTCACAATCGCTAAAATAAATTCACCAAAATTTTTATGCACTCATATAATTATGCTATAACTCATAAAATAATATTAAAATAAATTTCTCTGACCTCAAATTTTTGGTTCTGAAGCCACTGTTCTAACTAGGCCCAAAATCGGGATGTTACAGATAATGAATTGACGGATTACCAATTATTACACTCTGTGTGTATCACCTGAGTATCCCTCGATATTTCATTAGGTTCAATGGTCATATTACTGTTACGGATTATATGGTAGAGTACGAAATTGGATATGAGTTATATGAAATATATGAATGAAATGTTTTATATGTTGAATGCCAAATGAATCTTTCATGTTTGAATTATTGGTTATATGCAAATTGAGTTACTAACCTATTGATCTGTATATATGATAGGCATTTGAACTTTTGAGTTGGATGGTATTAAGTTTAATTGCTTATATTGAATATATATTCGGTAAGATTAATTCTATATTATACGGGCTTACTAAGCTGTAAAGTTTACTCTATTTATTTTCTGTGTTTTATAGAGGTTCATTGGTAAGCTCGATTCGGACGAAGTTGGAGATAAAGACACACTATCCAATCTTATAGTTGGTACCTTTGAACTTATGGATTATGTAAATATGGCATGTATAGGCTAGTATAAGGATGTTGATTTTGGTACATGTTTTGTTATATAATTAAGCCATGAGATTTGGCTTAAGTTGACTTAATGGTTATTTTGGTATTAGCTAAATGATATGGTATGTTTTGGCATTTTGAATGAAGGAAGCAAATATGCAAATGGTTGTTTGAGATGTGATAATACGTGGACAAAAATGTTTGATTATGGTTGGTATTATAAGTGATTTTATGGCATTTTATGCATGTGTATTTGGATAATGGAACTTGATAGTTTGGCATGGAATTGGATGTACAAATGGTATTGATTTGGGTATATAGTTATGTAATTTTGAAATAGAATATATTGAGGATTAAATTGAGATTGATTTGGCTGCATATTGGTGTTTGGAAGTAGTATAAAATGATGTGGTTTAGGTATGCTTGAGGAGGGTGAGAAATGTGGCTTAAACCTAGCCTATTTTCATGCCACACGATTTGAGCACACGGGAGTGTGACTCAACCTGTAACCCTTGAAGCTAGTTAAAACAAGTCGTGAGTTACATGGCTGACAGACACACGGCATAGGCACACGGATGTGTCTATTGGCCGTGTGTGGTACATGGGCAGACACATGGGCATGCGGCTAGCCATGTGACCCAAGTCAGTAACCCCTCCAGATTTCACATGGCCTGGCACACGGGCGTGTCCTTGGCCGTGTGATGCAAGTCAGTATGTATGCCCTATTTCCACATGGCCTGTGACACGGGCATGTTTGGTAGCCGTGTGAGGTAGACGGCCTGGGCACACGGGTGTGTGACCCTTGATTGAAAATTTTTCTAAGTTTTCCTAAATCATTTATATGTTATAGATTTAGTCCCAAATGCATGATTTAAGCTTGGTATGCTAGATTTAAGCATGTTGTGAATATGAATGAATGATAATTACTGAAATGAGATAATAATTGATAAATGTTTGATGATTGAATGTTCTAAACTATGTTAAAAGTCTGGTAATGCCTCTTAACCTATTCCGACGACGGTTACAGGTTAGGGGTGTTTCATCGATCATTTACTGACCTTTATCTAATGGAGTAAAAATGTTAAATTTATTTAATTACTAAGTCTATCTAGCATATTTCTATGTTTAATAAACATATAATTTCATAAACAAAACATTTTACTAGGTTATGTAAGGTAATAATAGTTTTGGTGTTATTACAAATTTAATCCCTAATTAATTAAAACCATACAAGTATTTTTTAAATTAATTAAAACATGTATTAGATTAATTAATTAATTCAATCATTACTTTACATACATAATGCATAAGAAATATAGTCATGATTTTACTTGCATGATTAAATAGATTGAAAGAAAATAATACCTTTAACATAATTAAGTAAACTAAACTATGAAAATAAAAGCATTTTAACACAACAGAATAAGCAATCATGATGTTATTCAAATCAAAACACTTAGTTGCAATCATGTTCATGAAATTGAGCAAAAGTAAAAGATTTAAAAGGAAAGAAGAAACTGTAAGCCATTTTTGGTAGGTTTTTGAAGCACAGCTCGCTTGCTCCTTCACTTGCTCTTCCTTTCTTGCCAAACAATCAAGCCAATAAGCTCTTAATGTGGCCGAATAAGGCTTCTCTCAAACCTTGAAAACACTCTTTTGAGAGGGGGAAATATAGGGAATGGAAAAAGAGAGAAAATATAGAAAAAGTGGGAGAGGAAATGAAGAGAGATGGATGAGTGAATTGAGTGATGAATTAATGGAAAAATGAAGGTATATTTATACTAGTGAGGGACAGCTAAAACTAGGATTTGGAGGCCTTAATTTTCTCTCCCCATGTGGTATTCCCTTGAATGAATGAGGAGGGAGTTGATGGCTTGCTATTTTTAGCTTAGGCATGTAATATCCTTAGATCGGGTCTAGTAGTTTTGGGTATATTTTTCGGGTTTCGAGTGTGAAACTAGGATTTTATAGGGTTTCTAGTAATTTTTAATTTAATTTAGGAGGTTAATTTCATCTAAAATCAATTAAACAATACTCCAAAAAATTAAAAAATATATATTTAAAAAAATTAATTTTAAAAATTTTAAATAATTATTAGTGAAAATTACCAATTTGGGTTGAAAAAGAATTTTAAAATAAATTTTATTGGGGATAATTTGAATAAATTTAAATATTAATTAAATAGGATTTAATTGTAAATCAAGGAAAAATTTAGAGTATTTATATGACAAATAGACCTTAAAATTCAGAATTTTGGAGGGAAAGGATTAAATGGTAAAGTAAGGGAAATGTAGGAGTGGCCATTAGGAAAATTTCCCAATTTTTAAATTTCTGGTAGGTGGTTCAGTTTTAAAACTAATGTATCTAGCCCACTTTTCACACATTTTACATCAAATTAGAGAGTTTAAAATTTTTTTTTCTTTACATGATTTTAAAGATCTATTATCAGATAATAGATCTAACCAATTTTCTTCTCAAAATACTCTCTCAATTCAATTGAAATTATTCTCAAAAGTAGCCTAAAATATTATGAAATTTCTCAAGTTTCTTGAAACAAGATTTTCAATCAATGAATTTAGAGCGAATCAAAGGTAATCTTCAATCCTAAACTTGTTTTTATGATGATTAGAAATATTTTTACATGATTTGAGAGCCAATTAAAAGATTTTTATCAATGTCATATTCTTCCAAGAACACATGGTTCTTTAATCGTGGATCTTGAATTTTGAGACAAAATCCACAAATCAATAAATGTTCCAACTCAAAATGAATCTATTAAAAGGTTGTAATTTTGTATCGATACCATATCACGAATATAGATACTTGAGGTAAAATAATTGATATGTATTGAAAGGTACCGATAACTTCTGGTGTTTTATTTTTCGGTGAGAAACAAAATACATTTTTGGTATCGATTTTTCAATCGGTATCAATACCGTGTAAGGAAAATATTGATACCCATGTTCCAGTATTGATACCTACATAGTCAGTTTTGAAATTTTGCTAAGTGGCCCTCATGCATGTAAAACTATAATTATATGATCAATTAAAGTGTGTGTAGTAAGTCTTAATGATAATTAAGAGTATATTTGACTTAAAACTCGTGTAAATGCTAAAATGGAAGACGTTTCTTTAATAATAATACCCTAATCTGTATCCATCGCTGGAACAGAGTTATGGAGCATTATCACAGTTTATAGATCAAATAAACGGACATTTTAAATATTTCATATCATATAATATTCATGTCAGAAACCAATTGAAATCAAACATCTTATATGAGCCCTTGAGGCCAAAAATACGCATTAAAAACAAGTCGGGACTAAATCGGATACTCAAAGAATTTTTGAAAAACATTGAAAATTTTTAAAGTTGCAGGGGTCATACGGCCATGTGGCTAGGCCATGTGACTCATATGGCTAAGAGACATACCCGTGTCTTAGGCCATGTGGACATTCGAAATAAGAACACACGGTCGTGTCCTAACCCGTGTTTGTGCCCGTGTAACTCAATGACTTAGGTTACACGGCTAAGTCATACACCCATGTGCTAGGCCACGTGAGCATACTAACTTGCATTCTTAAGAAGGTATAGGGGACACACGGCTGTGTCACTTGGCTGTGTGTCACATATGGCTGAGACACACGCCCGTGTCTCTGCCTCTGTGAACGAAAATAAGCCATTTTCCAAACCACATTTCTCAATCAATTTGTTACCAAACTAAACACAACAATTTGCACATAACCAAGTCATAAACAGACATCCAATATTAGCCAAGATCAAGTTTAAAACATGTAATATCATCATATACAACCGATATACCCTTAGGTACCCCAAATGACAACTTAAAAGCATGTCAACCAAACTTTAATGTCTATCATTCTATCATATCAACACACACCAAACATGGTAAAGTCATATATATATAAACTTCAAAATATACCAAACACAAGCCAAATAAGTGCCTAGTCTCAACAAAACATTTATATTCCAACATTGGCTAAATTAATCCATACATGCCATTATAACTAGAGTTAATTAACCAAATGTACCAAAAGAGCCAATGGATAGTGTGATATACCTTCGAAAAGCTTCCAACTCGAACGAGCTTCTGAATCACTATAAAACATAGAAAATAACACATAGTAAGCATTTAAGCTTAATAAGTTCTTATAACAAAGAAATTAACTTACCATTTAATCACATTTAATTTAAGCATACAAAACATATCCAACTCAATTTGGCCAAAAGTCTAAACACATATCCTCAATAACCACATTAGTCATGTAATTCATGTAATATCAAGAAACATGTATGAATTCAACCACTATTCAAATTCCATCTACATGTTACATCTATACCATGTGTCCATGTAATTCATGTAAATACTTGTACTAGTTCGTATCGAACTCATATAAACTCGTAACAGAATTGTGCCCATTAAACCATTTAGAATATCATTGGATACGCGGGTAGTACACACGAGGTGTACTGAACTATAATCTATCAATTCATGTACATGTATGCTCATATGAGCAGTAAATGGTAAGCTCCTCAGAGCTGACTAACGGTAAGCTCATACGAGCTGAGTAACGGTAAGCTCATAAGAGCTGAAACTAGTAACCCTAATGACATGCCATTTGTATCCTACGGATTCCTAAGGTTTAAACGGGGTTCGAAAATTTTTGAATATACAATCAGTATTCATTCATGGCAATTATACAATTCATAAACAATTAATTCAATTTAAAACATATAAATATACAATTTAGTTACACGAACTTACCTCGACGAGTGTACATAGATACGGATGCAACTAATCTGATATTTTCTCTTTACCTTGATCTAACTCTGTACGATGTCTGACAGGATCTATACGAATGAATTTAACTCATTTCACTATGATTCTCATTCAATTTAATCCAATATGGAATTTTGGGAAAATTACCATTTTGCCCTATACTTTTAATTCTTTTATAACTTATTCCCTAGGTTCGAAAAATGAAATTCATGCAATTTAATGCTTACCTAAGCCTAGTCGATTTTTATACATAAATTTCACAAAATTCATAAATTTTACCATAAATTTATCACATTTTTCAATTTAGCCACTAATTGATAAGTTTACCAAAATCTCTTTACAAAAATTATTTATCTAACAACAACCATTCATTTTCTATCATTAAAATTCAAAATTCAAGCATGTTCATCAATGGAAAAACCCTAATACTTTAACAATTTTGCAAATAAATCCCCGGGCTAGCTAGATTAAACTACAACGATCTCAAAAACATAGAAATCATCAAAAAGGGGACAAAAATTCATATCTAATTGAGCAAAATAAGATTCCTGAAATTTCAAGCTTCCATGGCTAAGTTTTCTCTTAAGTTTTTGGTGGAAGATGTGATAATGGTTGATAATAGTTTGTTTTATTTAATTTATCATTTAGTACCTATTTACTAATTTAACCTTAAAAACTAATCAAAATTTCAATAATAACAAACCATACTTGTCCACTAACAACCTTAATGTCTAATTACTATGTAAGGACATCCACTTTAAAATTCTATAGCTATTTAATACCTTTAGCTATTAAAACACAACTTTTTCACTTTACGCAGTTTAGTCCTTTTTATCAAATTAAGCATGTAAACAATAAAATTTCTAACTAAATTTTTATATGGTATTTCTATCATATTGTAAACCATAAAATAATAATAAAATAAATTTTTTGACTTCTAATTTGTTGTCCCAAAACCACTGTTTTGATTTCACTAAAAATAGGCGGTTAGAAATAAATTCATTTGTATTGTGTATCATGTAAGAGAGTGTGACATCCTAATATTTGGGCTCGATGATCGGGTCAAGTATAAGGTATTACATTTGGTGGTATTAGAGTCAAGGTTCACTAATACTCAGGCCTAGGTGATTATTGATGTGTTGATTGGGGTTTTGTAACCCATAGATTTAGAAACCTAAGTGTTTAAATTGTTCTGAATTCTTAAAATTGTTGAAATGTCTCTAATTGAATTGTATGTGGAGTAGGAACGGGAACACATTACCTTTAATTCTAAAGTTTGCTTGCAGGATTGTGAGTTGGATCATTTCACCGCCATTGACACCTTTTGTTTGTTTGTTTGTATGTTAGATTATTAGATATGCCTTATAGACGTGTTAATGTGAGAGCTAGTACTTAAGAAGATGGTACATCCTTTACACCTCTTGTGTCACCGCGTAGAGTAAACATACCTGATGAGGGTGTTGGCGTTCTAATGAAAGCAATGATTAGAGTGTTTCAGTGGATTGCTGGTGCTAATCCTACTCTTACACCTACCAATCTTGCATTTGTTAATCGAGGGTTTCTGCTTCACTGACTGTAGGCGTTGGGTGGTAAAGAGTTTTTTGGGGTAAAAGGTGCTAACTCAATCATAGTTAAGTACTAGTTAGAAGGACTTGAAAGGATCCTCGAAAAGATGTATTGTTCCGATGAGGAGAAATTTAGTTGTATTGTGTCCCTACTCGACGATGAGGCTCATCGTTCGTGGAATATGGTTAAGAGAGGTATTACTGCTGATCGTTTGACTTAAGGTTATTTTCTTGGGGTGTTTAAGAGGAAGTTCATGGGTGAGTAGTATATGGAGGCCATAAACGTAAGTTCTTGGATTTCGTTCAAGGTGATTTGTTAGTGGCTGACTATGAGGTAGAGTTTGTGCAACTTAGTCAGTATGCTCCTAAGATGGTTCTTTCTTATAGAGACCATTGTAAGAGGTTCCAATTTGGGCTTCATTGGGAGATTCAGGTTTACTTCGTAGCTTAGAATGTGGAGATGTTTGATGAGTTAGTCAAGAGAGCTAACGTAGTTGAGATTTAGCTATCGAATACTTGATCATTTCATTTAATTTTAATCCAACCAATCGAACCCTTTTGGAATTAGAATCAATTTATAAGTATGCGAACAATCTTTTATGTCTAGAGATCATTTGCATTTTAATTAAGAAATAAGAACAACCAAATGAAATAGTAAAGTAAATTAGAGATATACTACATCCAGAAAAATAGTTTAAGGTTTCATTGAAAGTAATCCCAGCCCTATGAGATTTAGCTCATGGGCTGATAAATACAATTCCAAACCAAAATATTATCCGACATTGTGTTCAACTACTTCAATTCAATCTTTTAAAGGAACGCTAATGGAAAAAATGGAAGAACTTTAGGAAACATCTTTCACTTGCCCAGTCCATACTTCGGCAACATAGCATCTTGTGATGGCTAAAAAGGACTGCTTTTGACTTCCTTTCCTTTGTGCACTTGAACCCTTATTCACGTCTAAGGATCTCTCGCACTTTTTTTTGTTTTCCATTTTGGAGATCCCGTTCATCGACTTTTATAGATATATTAGGCTAAGGTCGGCTAACGACGTAAATATCTTCTCTTCTTTTAGGGGATTTATTTGTTACAAGTTTGAATTTGAGCTGGGACTGTTGCACGAAAAATGTTGACTTGGTCTTTTCGACATTGCCATGACATTCGTGCTGGCAAACTGTCTGCACCTTGCCCTGCAAAATGTCACTATTTTATTTCCTTGTTCCAAAACTTGCTCCTACCACACCAACACACAAAAAATCCACAGCAAGCTATTAAAAGAACCTAAATCCAACACAATCCAAGTCCTAATGCAATATTAAAAATGCTAAGTAAAATGTCCTAAAATGCAACATAATGTACTTAGGTACAAGCAATTAGCTAGGTTTAGAGGCATGAAATATAACCCTTTTCAAGAGTTATCACACTCCCAAACTTGAGTTATTTCTTGTCCTCAAGCAAAATACACCTAAATGCATGAGTGGACCTATTTTGCCTTAGCAAAAAAAACCTTCTTGTACTGCCTAGCTATTCGGAAAACAATTTATACCACCATTCTCAACAATATTCTCTTTTCCTAAAACTAATTCAAATGTCAAGTCTATTTAGCAAAGGCAGTGCAAAAATTTCTCCCTAAAAACAAAATTTCCTAAGTACCCATGAACTATTTCTTTTGTCCTATAGAAAATATCTTTTTATTCCCTTAGTTCATTCATTAAAAGCCACTTGCTTTACTCTTATATCAAAATATATCATTCACATTTCCATATATTTATTCTTCTTTTTTCCCCTTTTTTCCCCTTTTTAACGGAAACTATAGGAAGGATTTAGTCATGTCACAAGAATGTTTTTGACTTGACAATCACGATGGAACATACACCAAATTTCCAGTACCTCATCATGTCATAATTTAAACCAAAAGTCACTCATGAAGCTAAGGCTTTTAACTAAAAAGATGGATGGAGCATACAACTACTTCTTAAATACTGAGTCCTATCTACATCTTAGATATTGAGTCCTTTGCTATAGCGGAATGCCCCTAAAATTATATCACACAATCTTACTTAGACCTTCCTTTCTAATCAACAGCACGATGGACGAAACAAAGTGATGCTGACCTACTTAGTAACTCTAAGCATTAGAGTGCATACTTATTTAAACAAAATGCTATAGCAATTTAACTAGTGTTTGGTTTTAAAAATCCCTAAGGGCATTAAAAGATACTTACTATATTTTGAACCCCCTCAAAAAATAAAGTATCCCATTTTTAGAATCAATTTCCAAGCAACTTGGCCTAGCTAACTTCACTCAATCCATTGTTACCTGTTCAAGGTAGATAAAAAAAAATTAAGCTCATCATCGAACATCATAAAGAAAAAATGCACTTCTTATAGACAAAACAATATTTCAATAGTTATTATTCCATAGAAAAATATTCTATATACCAAAATGAACATACCAAATACAAAATGCAACCTAGATGCAGACAATACACCTCCAAACCTAACTAAGGGATGCATTGTCCTCAATGCATGTAAAATCTTGAACAGTATATAACAAGCATGATTATGCACACAAACGATAAACAAATTTATGCAATGCATGAGAGAAAAAAACTTAACTTTCTTGGATTGGAACATCGGCACTTCATTCAATTCTTTTTTGTGGACTTGTGAGCACTGATTTTTGTATCGCATCTTCCTTTTTCGTAGGTCAACATCCTCACCTTCCTTGTCAATCTCCATTAGTTCATTGATCAATTGATTGATTGCTTGATCCTGTGCAGTTATAGAGGTGGGTGAAGGTGTCAGTATAGGAGTTTTACCTTTTTCAGTGGTAGTAGCTAGTGTAGTTGTAGGGACATTTGTTTGTTCCTTTCCTTCTTCTACCTCCTTATTTAGTTTGGCAGAGGATCACTTTTCTAACTCCTCTTCAATACCTTTTTCTTTATCTACAATGGCTCCTTTAGTCATGGAGTCAGTTCTAGCAGTGGATGGAACTGGCTCTTCTCCACACTCATTAGACGGGAGTAGGAAGTTTTGGCATGGGTCTCGAAAATATTTTTAGAGCATCTTCTTAATTCCAAATCCCTATCTTTAACATACGACTAGTACCAAACAAGGCGTTCGTTGCTTTGTTCCAACTCTTCCATCATTCGGTATTACTGTATCTCAATCAAAGACAACCTATGTTTTAAATGCTTTAGAAAAGTTAAGACTTTTTGGTCATGAGAGGTAGAAGATGTTGCTATGGGAACTAAAGACAACCTATGTGTTGGGATGTTACAGAAAACTCAGTTCCTCGTAGCTTGGCAAAAATTGCTCGCGTTATCCCACCCTTATTGGGGTAACCTCCTTACCATCAACTAAAGGCATATTTACCGTCTTGCATAGGGCAAAAATGAGGGAAGGAAATTTCAAACTCCTAACATTCTTATCTGTAACATCCCAAATTTTGGGCTTAGGAGAAATGGGCTTTGTGTATTAGAGAAATATGAATTTTTGTAGTCAAGAAAAATATTTCGTAATTTCATGTTTGGATTGTTAAGTAAGTGATTTGGAGTGCTTGGGGATGTCGGAGAAGTTCGAGGTTCAAAAAAGAACTTTAAGAAAAATTTCAATTTTTATCACTAAGTGGAATTGGCGTTTCAAGGAAGGGTTTATAAATAATTTTGGGTTAAAACTTAGTATATAGAAGCAGGTGGTCTGGTGGCTAGGGACGTTGGGTAGCAAAGAGTGATCCATAGTTCAAATCCTGAGCATAGCATAAATTCTTTTAATTTTCGCATGGTGGAAGAGGTGGCGAACGGTGTGCTAGGTATTTGGAAGGGAGCAGGTTCGAGTCTGCTTAAGGGGAAAATGTTATTTTTTTAGGGAACACAATACACGGGAAGGAAGGCTTATAAAATGTTGCGTGGGGTTATTGACACGAAAGTCATGTTAGTTCAATGGCGATGAGCGTGCTATGGAAGCAAGAGAGAGCAGGTTCGAGTGCTCTGGGCAGGCGAAGTTTTTGTTTTAACTTTTTTACATAACCGTGACTCCAACAGGTATATGTTATAATTATTTGCGACCACATTATAGTGTAAAGAGAAATGTGGTGTGGTGGCCTGCAACATGTTTGTGAGGCGCATAGACGGGGGTGAGGTCTGGAGTTCGAGCTCCCCCTTTTGCTGCTTGTGCTTAAAGACTTGGTCAAGCGGTGAAAGGCTGTTGTCGGTGATTGAACCAAACGATGGGAATGTTTTATTCTTACCCTTTTTACTTTTTTTTTTGAAATTTTGGATGACTTACTAGTTGATTTCATGTGAGAATTTAAGGGCTTATTTGAGGAAAGAATCAGCCGAATGTGGGACTTATTAGTCCCTTTGGTCAAAGGTGATTTTGTTGCCTAAATTAGGTGCTTAGGCTAGCTTGATTCGGCATTTATGGGAAATAGATTACCTTCCATTTGTTTCTTAGCAATGACCGACACAAGCTTGCATTTGCTCTCTCTTCTCTTTGACTTTGCTTAAGTCGAATACACTTTTGGATCGCTCACTCTTTTCTTTTGCTTTTGCTTTAGCCGTTCACAATTGGTTTTATATCTAGTGTTATAGCCAACTACTTCCTTCTATCTTTTCTTGTCTTTTCTTTAGCCAAATCATCTTGATTTCGTAGGGTGAAAGGGTAGATATTGGTATGTGCTCCCATCTCCTTTTATCATTATCGTTTTTCTTTTTATTGAGGGCCAAATATTCCTACTTGTTATCACTACTTCCTTTTAGTTTCAATAATGGGCAATTGTTCCTTTGTCTTTATCTTTTCTTTTTCCGTTGTTCTATATAGGTGTAGGCCGAATCTAGGGCCTTGGCTAGAGTCAAACTTTGACTCTTTTTCTTCAGCAACACCTTCTAATCTTGGGTAAGTTATTAAATCATGTGTACCAATTCTGCTAAGAATTTTCGTAGTCTCATACGTGATCAATTTTTCCATCAAAGTGACAACACTGTATTATGTTCGGTTGTGATTAGGAGATATTTTATTCGGCAAACAATTGATTTTGGGGTAAGTAATTTTTTTAGATTTAAAGTCATGTTCTTATAGTTGTTTGTGACTAATAAGATGTAAGATTGTTTCAGTATATGATCAAGGAGTAAGATTGATTGTAGTAGATAAATTTGGGGAATTTTCAAAGCAATCGTGCGCACAAGGTGAGGTGGTGTATATTTTGATTAGTGTGGTAAAAGGTTGACCCTAGATGGCGATTGGCTAACAAGATTTTTGGTTGGACTTTTAGGTTCGGTTCGAAGGGATTAATCACAATTTTATAAAATTGATCATATGGGCGTGCGAACGCTCATATGAGTGATTGAGGCCACGGATTGTAGCCCTACATCGGTAAACGGTTTTCATGAGTGATTTCATGAGTTGGGTCAAAATGGGCCGAACAGGCCTAATGGGCCCATGGGCCCGCTAATGGCCTTTAAGTCGTATTTAAATCTCTGGACTGTTTGGTTGCATGTGTCGCTAGACGAGAATGGGTCTATTGATGGGCTTCACATACTTAGGCACACACTGGTAAATGACTGAAATGCCCCTAAGGGCGAAATGACCAAAATACCCCTCGTGGGTAGAATGACCATTATGACCCTAGTGGTAGGTTGATTAATGTTTGTATGATATTGGTATGTTTTATACTGGGCATGGCATCCTGCATTCACGTATGATTTTATGACATATCATCCTATATGGGTTTGGGTTATATTGAGGGAGGAAGTATTATGGCTTATTACCATCCTATCTAAGGCCCATGCCTTCCTATTTATGGCTTCGAGCCATTCTGTTATTTGGCAGCTCTATAGCAATGCTTATGGCCCTGTGCCATCCTGTTATGGCTTAAAGGCATCCTGTTAACTTAGTACTGCAACAGGTCTAAGGTTGGTGTATTGGTTGGGTGGGTTGATTTGATCCCTACATGGTGTGTTGGTTGGTACGGGCGATGTATTGGTTGGACTGGGCTGGTTTTCCATTTGCATTTATGCACCTGTCATTGTTACTGCATTGGGCTAATGCCCACCTGACACTGTTCTTGTTATGGGCTTGGGCTCATTTTATTTCTACTTACTGCATATTTGGTTATTTATTTTATAAGGGATTACACACTGAGTATTCGTATACTCACCCTTTTTAATTTACTGTACAAGTAATATAGAGGCATAGAAAATTTGATGCTAAGTGGAACTTGAAGGCGGCCACACTTTGCTTTTACTTTGGTTCTGTTTTTACTACTTTAATTATGGTTTCAATTTGGGTTTGTAATAAGGCCGCTATTTGATTTTTCTTAAGTTTGGAATTATTTATTTGCATGTTTACAATTTGTTAGCTCTAAGCTGCGTTTTAATAAAAGATATCTGTTTTCCAAAAACCTGTAACGCCCTGATTTTCGGGATTTTTCGGGTTCTGTGATTTTTGGTGAATTTTTAATATTTTGGTGTTCTGAATATTGGAATTGAGTTTAAAAGTGTTAGTGGGCCTTTAGAAGGCCCAAGCCTAAGTTAGAACCCGGTAAAATATCAAGTTTGGATTTTAAGTGAGTAAGAGACTTGGTTAAGTGGGCTTTTAAGAAAAGCCTCGTAAATTATGATACAAGAAGAGCTTTGGCAAAGTGGCAAGGTGGCGCCATTAAGTTCCTAAAAAGTGGGGCCTGGGAAGGAATTAAAGGTCCAGGGTTCAAGTTGCAAGGTAAGCGTATTGTTACTTTTTAGTTTTTAGGCATGTGCCGGGCATGTGATCACTTAAATGAATTTTGGCAAGGGCCTTAAGGAGGTTGGGCCGATTGTTTTAGTTGATATTAGGGTTAGGTTCTTTTCTTTTTCTATCTTGGAGAATTAGGGTTAGCCACCTGAAAGCTTTCACTTTCATTCATCCTTTTCTAAGTTTTCACAAAAGCCGAAAACGCAAATTGCTTCTCCTTTGTGCCGATTTCTTCTTCCTCTTCTTCTCCTCCATTGTTTTCTTTTCCTTTTTGCTTCCTACCTCAGCCGAACACCCCTATTACTCAAATCCATCCACCCTAAAACCACCATAGCCTATTGCCATAAAAGCCGAAATCTTGAAAACTTACTTCTTGTGTCGATTTCTCCAAGCCAATTCCTTATTTTCTTTTCATCCCTTTTGATCGAATTTCATCTTCTCTAAACCCTTAGTATCTATCGGCAACACTACTCCAAAGTTATAGCCTCAAATCATCATCTTCTTCATCACTTAAAAAGCTGAAATACCATAGATTTAGGGACTTATAGCTGAAACTTTAGATCTCCTGTATTCAAGTTCTACTATCGTTTAGGGGCTAGATCTACATCAAATCTGAGTAGAAACAAAAGGGAAATAAGTGGTAAGTGCTCATTAACTCAGATCTCTAAGTTATTTTACAATTTAGATGAAGCCGAAGTCCCTAAAATCTAGGGAGGCTGTTGATTGGGGCATAGGGCCCTAAGGGTCATTAACCAATGATTTCTTTTGGTGATTAGTGTATACTAGAGGTGATTGATCAAAGGCTTGGATCTTTGGAACAACTAGACTTAGATCTAGTCATCGGTTTTCGGCAAAGGTAAGATTTTGAGGGCCTTAGGGGCAATGGCCGAATATGGGTAAGTGTATATTGGGATTGTTTGTTGTAGTTTTGCAATCTAAGAATTGTAGTAATCAATTGTAGGACATCATGGGGGATCTCTGTAGCAGTCGTCACGAAACAGGTGTGTATCGAACACCCTTTCTTAGTTCAATTCGACAAAAGCCGAAATGCCAAAATTCTGGCATTACATGGGCTTGTGAGTGTACGAATGCTCACAAGATGTTTAGAAATCATTAGATCTGAAATCGTAAAGTGGTAAGCTAGTCACGTGTGGAATTTCGTATACTTTGATAATTGGGCCTCGATAGGCTACAAATGGGCCCAATGGGCTTACGGGCCCATATGGGTGTAAACGGGTAATTAAGGTGTACTGATAGATTATAGGTTCAAAACTACCTAGACTGATAAATTGATATTAAAATCTAGACTAAATGGGCTTAAATAGCTAGTAGACACTGTAAGGCCCATTAGGGATTTTAAGGCCCAATAGCTAAAATTGTTAAAACACTTTAATTAAACTGCTAATATGAAAATTGGGTTAATAGTGATTGAAATCTGTATAAAACCGTAGGAAACTGATGAAATTATTGAAATACCCTTAATAGTGGAAAATTACTATTTTACTCTTAAGAGCAAAATGACTGTTATACCCCTAGGGCTAAGTGTGACCAAAATGCATGTTTTACTGTTACTGTTTACTGCATGCTATATCATTATTGCCTGTTGCATGGGACTGGGATATTGATGGAGGAAGTACTGAAAGTGGCTTGACCACGTACTGGAGGCTTTGCCTCAACTTATTGATATTTGAGCAGCTATGGTGCGACTATGGAGTGTAGGGTTGGGTGGGTTGAGTTATTCCCCACATGGTGTGTAGGGCAGGTACGGGTGGAGTGTAGCGATTGGATTTAGGTTGGGTTGGGCTTGCATTCATGTTATTATCTTTTCTATTCTGAAATGGGCCTATGGGCCATACTGTTATCTGCAAAGGGCTAAGGCCCAGTTTACTGTAACTGAATAGGGCTTCGGCCCAGTTAAAACTGTGACTGGATAGGGCTTCAGCCTAGTGGGCTTGAGTTGATTTGAGCACTGGAAGGGCATTCTTTACACACTAAGTTTTCCAAACTCACCCCCTTTCTTTCCATCCATGCAGGTGAGCCCTAGTTGGTTGACTTGGAACTGGGAGGGATTCAGAGTGGCCAAGAAGATTTAATTTCTGGTTTTCAAATATTTTATTTTATTATTTATTTAGATTATTTTTATTATGGTTTCTAGGTTGTAATAAGGCCGCTCTATTTATTTTATTTTGGGTTTAATTCCTCACTTATTTTATTTGTTTTCACTTAAGAATAATAATGTTTAAATTGTTTTTAAAATTAGATTTACTTACTTTCAAAATAACACGATAAACGAACGTTTTCCAAATGAAATGCACTTTCCAAAGAGTTTCAAAAGTCACATTTTTAAATAAACCTTTCACGATCAGTAGTAAAGAGGACATTTATTAAGCAAATCAGGAATTTCTCTTAAAATAACAAACACGGTTTTGGCAAAGCTACTAATCTTAGTAACTAGGTAACATGGTTAGATGTAGGTGATGTGACACACCAGATTTGGCCATAACGTCTGGGCCAGATTTGGGGTGTTACAAAACCATGTTTCCGCAATAAATGAGAATGCAAACAAAGCTTCTGAAATCAATATGTTTTTCCAAAGTAAATTATTTTTATAACCTGATTTATCAAAGATAGACGGAATAGTGATTTCTTTAAAACTTGTAAGAAGGATTTTCAATAAAAACACGATTTTCTATAAACACTTTAATGTGACACGCCAGACTCGGGCCTAACTACTAGGCCTAACTCTTTCAACCGTGTAACACTCTTGGCTTGAAATAACCCAATGTGTTCCTTCAACGCATAAATCTTCCAACATTTTTGCCAACCCCTTCGGTGTAATATTCTCAGCAAATTCATAGGCATTAATATGGTCTTTGTCGAATGTACAGATTTACCCCTCACATAAATGAAGAGAGATTGTGGGGAATTTACATTAGCGTTAAACTCTCTTACCACTTTACCTACAAAATCCCCTGGGTGTAGACAAAATATGCTCTAGTTGTGCTTTTCTAAAATTGACGATACCAATTCATTGTACCCTATGTCAGGTTTATCCTTCAATAAATATCCCTATTCAAAGCAAAATGACTGCCTTAGAATATTAATTAAATACCTTGCGGCAGCAGTAGCATTGAAGAATATCTTTGGTTTCGGGGTGCGAACGCATGAAGATTCTGTTGTTTTAGAAGTGCTCTCTACGTGAGACGTGAAGAGAAAGTCAAGGAAATAGAAAAGAAAAATAATAGAGTACACAACAAATAGTAGGAAGGTTGAAGACGAGAAAATTGTAAAAATGTGTACTTTGTTATAAGTGGGAAATGTGAATGGTTTAAAGAAAATAAAAAAGGATAATAATGACAGTTTTTAGGGAATTGGAGGAAGAAGGGTTATGACGAGGAGGAAAAGTTCAAAACGGAAAAGACTTTTGGGGGAAAAATGAAATAACCAAGCTCTACATTGTGGGCTTCATACTTTAGGTTTCCCAATATTCACTAAATGCAACTACCTAAAAATCTTTCCTTTAGAATTTTCTAATCGGTCAACTCTTTTATTAACACCTCATCATTCAGTTTGTCATGACATAACGTTTCTTTATAATGCTGCAGCAAGCTGCTACTTAGTACACAGTAACAGATCTTGCTTCGTTTATTCTACTCTTGCTCATAATAATAAAAAAATATAAAATGAAATTGTGTTAAAAATAAAGACAATAAAAGTAAAAATAACAATGGGTAATAAAATAGAAAAACTACTTGTTAACGAAAACAAAAAATTCAAACATCACGAATGCTAACACTTTGCTGTCACGCTCTATAGGAGCACCCCAATAATACTTGAAGCGTTATCCATTAACCTTTAATGTAGCCCCCATTCTTAGGTCTTTAACAACAACAACAACACCACCACCATGCGAATACACTTGAATTACTTCAAAAGGTCCTAACCATTGAGATTTTAACTTACTAGGAAATAATTTGAGCCTAGAATTGAACAATAATACCTGCTATCCAGGTTCAAATTACCTTGGTAAAATTCTAGCATCATGCCATCGCTTGGTATTTTCCTTGTACAAATGAACATTCTAAAATGCCTATGTTTGAAATTCTTAAATCTCATTCAATTCTAGCAATCTCTTGTCACCAGCAGCAGCCCAATCCATGTTCAGCTTCTTAATCACCCAAAGTGCTTTATGCTCAAGTTCAACAGGTAAATGTCATCTTTATTGTAAACATTCTCAAATGCTTATGTTCGAAATTCTTAAATCTCATTTAATTCTAGCAATCTCATTCAATTCTAGCAATCTCTTGTCACCAGTAGTAGCCTAATCCATGTTCAGCTTCTTAATCACCCAAAGTGCTTTATGCTCAAGTTCAACAGGTAAAGGACATTTTTATTGTAAACATTCTCAAATGCTTATGTTCGAAATTCTTAAATCTCATTCAATTCTAGCAATTTCATTCAATTCTAGCAATCTCTTGTCACTAGCAGCAGCCCAATCCATGTTCAGCTTCTTAATCGCCCAAAGTGCTTTATGCTCAAGCTCAACAGGTAAATGACATCCTTATTGTAAACAAGTTTAAAAGGTGACATCCCTAATGGTGTTTTAAATGTAGTTCGGTATGCTTATAGAGCTTCATCCAATATAGTAGACCAGTCTTTTTGAGATGTATTCACCACTTATTCCTAAATTTGTTTAATTTCTTTATTAGAGATTTCAGCTTGGCCATTCTTTTGAGGGTGATATGTCATGGCAATTCTATGTTTCCCTTATACTTGTGCAAGGCATTGGCCATCAGTTTACAATCAAAATAGGACCTCTCGTCACTAATGGGAAATTTTATCGTTTGAGTGCTCAATTTGATAAAAAGGACTAAATCGCGTTAACTACAAAAGTGGTGTTCTATTAGTTAAATGCACTATATGACTATAAAATTTAAATGTAAGAGCACTTGGATGGTAATTAGACCATTTTTATAGGAAGTGGACAAAAATTGACATGAATTGAGTCTTTTAAGTGTTTAATTAACAAGGTCAAAATTATAATTTATTAAATAAGTTATGATAAAATACATAAAACAAAGTGGTCATCTTTTTCTATGCATTCATCCACCAAAAATTAAAAGAAGAAGAAGCCATAGAAGCATTCTAGGGTTCAGTCACTTTAAAAGCTAAATTGGTGTGTGATTTTCATCTCGTTTTCAATGATTTCTATGTTTTTAAGATCGTTGCAGCTAGGTCTAGCTAGCCAGGGACTAATTTGAGAAACTGTTAAAGGTTTAGGATGTTTCCATTGATGAATATGTGTGAACTTTAATGTTTGATGATAGATTATGAATGTTTGATGATAGTTATACAAGTTTTGTTAAGTGATTTTTAGTGGAAATACAAATTAGGGATTAAATTGTGAAATGTGGAAACTTTATGGTTAAAATGTGAAATAAAAAAATATGGGCTGTTAGGGACCTAATTGAAATTCGGCTAGCATGGGTTTAGGTTGAATTGCATGAATTTGTGATTTTATGAAATAAGGACTAAATTGTAAAAATTTTGAAAAATTAGGGGCAAAAGTGTAAATTTGTCTAAATGTGTAGTTTTGACTAAATTCAGTAGAGTGATGATTAAATAAGTTAATTTTGATTGCATATAGATCTAGAAAAGAAAAAATTTAAATTTAGATCAGGGGAAAAATAAGGTTTTGGACTAGTCGATCCGTTTTGTCGTTTTAACGATCGAGGTAAGTTTGTATGTATAAATATTATTATATTTGTGTTTTATATGCTTTGATATTACATCAAATGTGAATACGACCTTACGAATATATTGTACAATGATTTGACGCGTGAGAAATCCTGTTTGAACCTTAGGAATAGTTTAGGATACGAACATCATGACATTACGCTTACTATGATTATGTGACTCGAGTGCTTGTCCTGTACGTCCTACCCTTGGCTGAGTATACTGACATATATAACACCCGAAACCTGAGCTAGACGTTATGGCCAAATCTGGTGGTGTCACATTTGACTTCCTTTTTGAAAATCTTTTTTTTCATGTTTATAGAAACCCATTTGAAGGTTAAAGCCTCTTTGTTAATTCTCAAATCAACCCGTTTGATGTGTTTTTTGAAACCATGATTCGTTTGAAAACCTGTTTACATTAAAACCTTATTACGACTTAATCAAAATTTTTTTAATTAAGTTCAAACATTGTTGCACTTTGAATTCAATGTTTGTTGCAAAAGCTTAAAAGAGGAATTGTATTGGGGAAACGTGATGTTTTGAAAACAGTTAATATTTTGGAAAATCGCGTTCTACTTCTAGCAAGTGTAAATTATGGTAAATAAAAACCCAAATTAAAACTAGAAGTTAAAAGAGAGGCCTTACTACAGAAAAATACCCAATCAAAACTATTGAAAATTAAAAGTTGAATGTAAAGCAGATGTAGTTGCGTGGCCACCCTCGAGTCTCTCGAAGCACCGATCCACCAAACGTTGGAAATTATCTACACAGTTAAAAGTGGGGTGAGTTTACAAAAACTCAGTGTGTAATCCCCTAATATACAAACAATAGTCAGATAAATAGAATAGATAAGAAATCTAGGCCTGAGCCCATTACAGTATCAGTTGGGCCTTAGTCCATAACAGTAACAGTCTCAATTAAGCCTTAGCCTTTAATCAATATCAGGTGGGCTGTAGCCCAAAACAGTATCAGAATGCAATATGTATAATGTATTATGGAAGTTATCCCAACCAACCCTGCACTTGCCTCCGTCCAACCCTGCACTTATTGTGGGGAATAAATCACCCAACCATCCCTACAGTTGTAATGTTAACACCGGTTGAAGCACTAACTAGAATCGCAGCAAAGCTGCCAGATAAATAAGTGGCTTTAAGCCATCAAAAATGACACAAGGCCTTCAGATACGGCACAAAGCCTATGATAACGGCACAAAGCCTTCAGTGGATCCACAGACGTCTCGTGCGACCCGTGCGACCCTAACAGATCAGTACTGCCTCCATAACAATATCCCAACCCATGCAGTATGTCATGCATGTATACAAAACAGATAAATATCACATGGCATGCTCAATCAATCAACCATCAAATAAGGCATAACAGTCATAACGATGTATAGGGCCCAAGGCCTAATATGCAGTCCAAGTAGGCCCATACGCTCGTGTGGCTCATCTAACCCATAATTAACCATGGCCCTGCAACTACACAGTCCAGTCTATTATTTACCACGTAACGCAAGTTTCTATCGGTATGGGACCAACAGGCCCATTAGGCCCACACGGCCCATTTTGGCCCAAAATGGCCTAAGCCCATGAGAACGCTCATAGAGGCCTCTACAATCTTATGCCCGTATTTGTGGGCTCAGTTTCACCATATAAGCGTTTGCACGCCCATGTGACCTCAAAGTCCAATCTTTTGGCTTTTCGGCTTTTGCCCATCTACAGATAAATCAGTGCGAAATACACACTCTTTCGGTGTTTCAGCCAATTATCAGTTACAGGGTAATGCTACAAATCAGTGTGAAATACACACTCTTTCAGCTTTTCAGCCAATTATCAGTTACAGGGTAATGCTACACACCTATTTCTGAAACCGTTCCAAGTTTCTTAAGCGCCCAACCTTGACTGAATGTAGTGCGGCTAAATACACATAGATCACTATCTAAAACGATCACACGTTTCTCGCTGGATAACTGCATAAACCATAGAACTTATTAAACAAGACCATTCTTAGGTGTGGCTTAGATCTACATTATCAATCTTGTAGAACATGGGAATATGCGGCCTATACCCCAAAAGTAATGCAATGCTTTACCTTAATCGAATAATGGGAGACAGGATTTTGATGGCTTGAAAACCCTTGCACTTCTCACTCCTTAGGAAATCCTAGAACTCCAACAAACACCTATCATGGGGAGTAAGTCATAATTTGGTGATCAAAGAACATGGAGAGAAGAAGTAGTCAGCTTTTAGAAAAAGTAGAAGGAACATATTTGAACACATATTGCAATAACAGGGAAACAACAGAGAGAACATATAGGTACCTATCGATTCCTCAGAACCCTTGAAAGACCAAAACAACACCAATAGTAGAGCACTGAAATAGTCGGCCAATAATATGGAGAGAAGCAGAATATTCAGCTAAAAGAGCAATAAGCAAAGGGGAATATCGAAAGAGAATAGAGAAAAGATAGAGAAGAGGCAATCGACTGGAGGAGAATAACCAAAAGAAGGAATGAAATCAAGGGGAAAAGAGAAAATATAACCGGCTAGACAAAATGTAAAACAAAAGAGATGAAAGAAAAAGATCAATTCGGAAACACAAACCAGTTTTTTCCCAAATGGTCAATTCGACAAACCCCAATAACCCAACAGTAAGTAAAAGGTGAACCATCTTGGCACTTTAGAGTTTGAAACAAAATTTGCAAAAACAAAAAAAAGAAAAGAAGAATTCTCGAAAATAAAAGTGACCAAAAATCGAGCCAAAAAAATGAGAGAAAACCCTCCTAGCCGAACTTCTTATGCTTCCCTATTCCAATTCGGCACAATCCCCCAAACCACCTCAAACTCCTTTCTCTCCCTAATCTCCTCTTAAAAACCCTCATTTATCTCCTCCTTGATTTTCTCCAAACATCTCCTCGACCAATTCAAATTCCTTACAACTGAGTTTTAGGCGATTTTTGCTACTCACATGACAGGAACACAAAATAAATATCCTTTTGTGCATAAAGTGATTCGAACTCCAGTCCCCTAACACTTATGATGTGCCACTTATCCTTTGAGCTAGCAAGCTCCTTTCTATCATATTTGACTACAAATATTTAAAAGGTATACTTCCAAGCACCAAGGGTTTTATTCACTAAAAATGGAATTTTTGCTATAGCCCAGGTTTGAACCCAGGACTTCTCCAACATTCCCAAACACTCCTAATACACTCAAACAGACCATTATTGATGTCACTATCTGCCACAACTAAACACCTATATGCTGTCTCCCAACTGTTTCCTTGCTCAAGGCCCAATACTTCTAGGCCCAAATTCAGGGCATTACAATTCACCCCTCCTTAAAGAAATTTCGTCCTCGAAATTTCCAATTATCAGAACAGTTGCACAAACTAGACTACTCCACTACACTTTTCTTGCACACTCTGATCCTAATAATACTAACACACATCCAAAACACCTAACTATAGGAGCAGATAGGTATTACACGCAAGCAATTTCTATAACCAAATCCTTACTCCTTAACAAAACATGCCTGGCTTAAAAACAATTGGGAAATCCCAAACCCGATGCTCCTTAGACCCGCATCTGAGGCATGCTCCTATCTTTCTTTAGCATTCACCTGAATGATATCTCTTACAATACTCACAAGCCAGTACATTCGAACGTATCTTAACATGTTTCACAAAACGAGGCTCCATCCCTAGAGAACTATGATCTCTTTTCTTCTTACAGTTCGAGCATCTAGACTGAAGTGTTTCACCCATCTCTTTCACTTTGGCCTCGAACACCTCTTCTCGCACTTCTTTTACTAAACAGGTTAGTGCCTCAGTACCAAGCTCTAGGTTATCATCACCCGAAGTTGGCGGACATACTTTGACCTCCGTCTCCTGAGCAAACCTCTTGATCCGATGAAACAGGCAACTCTTTGTGGCCTAGCTTACGCTCGGAATCCATATTAGTACTGTCGCTAACTTAAACAAAAAATCTACATTTCCAGGATACACATAGAATAAATACAAAATCTATCTACTGTAGTTCCGTGCAAACAAATAACAATTTCGGGTTAACTTACCAGATTGGCGCCGGAGACTTGGTGTGCCACACAATTTAAAAGCGTTTCAAAACACTTCAAGTTATTTCAAAATAATTTTTAAAAATTCCAAAAATTAAAAACCCATTCCACAGCTGAGTTTTACAACTTGGCTTTGATACCACTAAATGTAACACCTCAAACCTGGCCTAGACGTTATGGCCGAATCTAGCGGTGTCACATTGGATTGCCTTTCTGAAAATCTTTTTTGTTCCTTGTTGATAAAAACTGCTTGAAGGTTAAAGCCTCTTTTTTAATTCTTAAATCAACCCGTTTGATGTGTTTTTCGAAAACATGATTCGTTTGAAAACTTGCTTACATTAAAACCTTATTACGACTGAATCAAAAATTTGTTAATCAAATTCAAACGTTGTTGCACTTTAAAATCAATGTTTGTTGCGGAAGCTTAAAAGAAGAATTGTATTGGGGGAAACGTGATGTTTTGAAAACAATTAATATTTTGGAAAACCGCGTTCTACTTCTAGCAGGTATAAATTATGATAAATAAAAACCCAAATTAAAAATAGAAATTAAAAGAGAGGCCTTATTATAAAAAAATACCCAATTAAAACTATTGAAAATAAAAAGTTGAATATAAATTAGATGTAGTTGTGTCGCCACCCTCGAGTCTCTCGCAGCACCGAGCCACCTAACGCTGGGAATAACCTACACAGTTAAAAGCGAGGTGAGTTTGTGAAAACTCAGTGTGTAATCCCCCAGTATAAAAATAGTAGTCAGATAAACATAATACAGAAGCAATCTAGGCCTGAGCCCATTACAATATCAATTGGGCCTTAGCCCATAATAGTAACAGTCTCAATTGAGCCTGAGCACTTAATCAATATCAGGTGGGCCGTAGCCCAAAACAGTATCAGAATGTAGTAGGTATAATGCATGATGCAAGTTATCCCAACCAACCTTGCACTTGCCTCCGTCCAACCCTACACTTACTATGGGGAATAAATCACCCACCCATCCCTACACTTAGAATGTTAGCATCGGTTGCGGCACTAACTAGAATCGCAGCAAAGCTACCAGATAAATAAGTGGCTTTAAGATATCAACAATGACGCAAGGCCTTCAGATGCGACACAAAGCCTTTAGTAACGGCACAAAGCCTTCAGTAACAGCACAAAGCTTTCAGTGGGTCCACAGTCATCTCGTGCGACCCGTGCGACCCTAACAGACTAGTACTTCCTCCATAACAATATCCCAACCCATGCAGTATGTTGTGCATGTATACAAAACACATAAATATAACATGGCATGCTCAGTCAATCAACCACCAAATAAGGCATAACAGTCATAACGATGTATTGGGCCCATGGCCCAATATGTGGCTTAAGTGGTCCCACACGCTCATGTGGCCCATCTGGCCCAGAATTAACCATGGCCATGCAACTACACAGCCTAATCCATTATTTACCACATAACGCAATTTTGTGTGGGACCGACGGCCCATTGGGCCCACACGGCCCATTTCAGCCCAAAATAGCCTAAGCTCATAGGAACGCTTATGGCGGCCTCTACAGTCTTATGCCCATGTTCGTGGGCCCGATTTCACCACACGAGTGTTTGCACGCCCATCTGACCTCAAAGTCCAATCTTATGGCTCTCCAGCTTTTGCTGATCTACAAACAAATCAATGCGAAATACATACTCTTTCGGCTTTTCAGCCAATTATTAGTTACAGTGTAATGCTACATACCTTTTTATGCAACCGTTCCAAGTTTCTCAAGCGCCCAACCTTGACCAAATGTAGTGTGGCTAAATACACATAGATAGCTGACTAAAATGATCACATGTTTCTTGCCGGATAACTGCATAAACCATAATACTTATTAAACAGGACCGTTCATAGGTGTGGCTTAGATCTACAATATCAATCTTGCTGAACATGGGAATATGCAGCCTATACCCCAAAAGTAAGGCAACGCTTTACCTTAATTGAATAATGGGAGACAGAGTTTTGATGGCTTAAGAACCCTTGCACTTCTCACTCCTCGGGAAATCCTAGAACTCCAACGAACACCCATCATGGGGAAGAAGTCATAATTTGGCGATCAAAGAACATAAAGATAAGAAGTATTCAGCTTTTAGAAAAAGAAAAAGGAATAGATTTGAGCACATATTGCAATAACAGAGAAACAACAGAGAGAACTTATGAGTACCTATCGATTCCTCAGAACCCTTGCAAGACCAAGACAACACCAATAATAGAGCACTGAAACAATTGGCCAATAATAGGGAGAGAAGTAGAATATTTGGCAAAAAAAGCAATAAGCAAAGGGGAATATCGAAAGAGAATAAAGAAAAGATAAAGAAGAGGCAATCGGCTAGAGGAGAATAACTAAAAGAATGAATAAAATCGAGGGGAAAAGAGAAAATATAACCGGTTAGACAAAATGTAAAATAGAAAAGGTGAAAGAAAAAGATCGATTTTGTAACAAAAACCAGTTTTTCCCAAATGGTCAATTCGACAAACCCCAATAACCCAACGAAAAATAGAAGGTGAACCACTTCGGCACTTTAGAGTTCAAAACAAAATCGGCAAAAACAAAAAAAGAAAAGAAGAATTCCCCAAAACAAAAGTAACCAAAAACTGAATCAAAAAAATGAGAGAAAACCCTCTTAACCGAAACTTCCTATGCTTCCCTATACTAATTCATCACTGTGCCCCAAACCACCTTAAACTCTTTTTTCTCCCCAATCTCCTTCTAAAAAGCATCATTTATCTCGTCCTTGATTTTCTCCAACATCTCCTCTTTGAAGAATTCAAATTCCTTACAACAGTGTTTCAAACGATTTTTGTTACTCACATAACAGGAGCACAAAATAAATATCCTTTTGTGCATAAAGAGAGTCGAACCCTAGTCCTCTAACACTTACGATGTGCCACTTATCCTCTGAGCCAGCAGGCTCCTTTTTATCATATTTGACTATAAATATTTAAAAAGTCTACTTCCAAGCACCATGGGTTTTATACACTAAAAATGAAATTTTTGCTAAAGCCTAGGTTTGAACCCAAGACTTCTCCAATACTCCCAAACACTCTTAAAACACTGAAACAGACTGTTATTGATGTCACTATCTGGCACAACTAAACACCTATATGCCGTCTTGCAACTCTTCCCTTGCTCAAGGCCCAATACTTTTAGGCCCAAATTTAGGGTGTTACATTATATGTGATATGTGGTTGAGATAGCTTTGGCTATATATGTCGCGCTTATGTGACAGCCCTATTTCGACCTTAGTCGAGAAGCGGTTTCGGGGCCGCTAAACCGAGCTATAGAATTAATCGAATATGATATCCTATGTCTAATGTGTGTGATGTATGTATGTATGAATTTAAAATATTTGATTTTGACATGTTGAATGTGATTAATAAACTAAAGGATCTATGTGATAAGAATTATGATTTATGTGGCTAGAATTAAGAAAGAAGTTGTTTAAGCTTGCAAATAAAGGGACTTGCATGTCAAATTAACCATTTGACATTAGTGGCCGGCCATGCATGATGATTATGCTAATAAATTATATTTTCTTTTATGGTTGTGATTAAATAAAGAAAAAAATTATGCCTAATGGGAAAATTTTATAATAAAATAAATGGTGAAAAGAACAATGTGTCTTTCATTTGTTCTTCTTACCGTAACTTGAAGTGGAGAAGGGGAAGTAGTATTAAGCCACCATTCGATCATTCTTTGCTTCAATTAAAGGTAAGAAATCATGTTAGTTTGTTTAGATTTTATGAATTTAAGTTGATAAACAAGCTTATGGTTTAGCCCAAGCATTAATTTTTGATTTGGTTGTAAATGCTCCATTCGGTCATAGTAGAACCGTATAGGACTTGGTTGCTCTTGCGTTTTAAGGGTTATGTAGGGTGTTATGGAGTCTTGGGAGGTGTTTTGAGATTAAAATTTCAAGAATTCATGAAGGCATGATTATATTTTATCAATTTTTGCTTTGAATGGTTTTTAAATCAAGTAAGAGCATTCGGTCATGGATGTGGTGATGTTTTGATGTTTGGAGAGGATATTTCTTTGTTTAATTGAGGAGAAGAATGCATTATATTAGGGTTGTAAGTTGACACTTTTGGTAGTATGCCTTTATGTTAGCCGAATGGAAATTGTGGATGTTGAGTAATTGAGCATTCGGTCTTATACAGATATATATATATATATAGATATAGATATACGTTAATACATGTGATTCTTAAATAATATTGTTTTGATAGTGTCTTTGGGGGATAATGGAATAAAAAGGTAGTTTAGTTAAATAAATAGAAGAAAGTTTAGAAGTGAAGTACATTCGGCCATTGAAGTGATGGTTCAAAATGTGCTTAAATTTAGAAATTATATATATATGAGTGTATCTTGTAAAGTATGGCATTAAATTTGTAATAATGTTATTATAGCTATTTTGGGTTATGGCCGAATAGGATTTAGAAATCTACTAAAGGGAGAGGTGCTTTTGATAAGTACATATACTAGTGACCAAATAAGGCACTTGTGTAATTTTTTTTTGAAATGATGCATTCGGTATGTGGATTGAGGATTATGCTTGTGAACTGGATAAATATAGATGTATATATATGTGTAATGTATAGGTGAGTGCCAAATGATATCAACTGTGATATGTATATTTACCGAGCTATGATTTAGTTGTAATGTAAGATGAATATGCATTATGCCAAATGTGGATATATTTATACGCGTGTGTAAGTGTAATAAGGAGATTGTATTTATATCCCTTGTCTTGATCAAGTAAAGAGGATGAGTGTTTAATGAAATTCAATTTTTTTCACTCATTTTTTTAAAGCTCGAGAACATAGAGAAACGGCATCGGACAAGGGAAAGGCTAAGGTGACAGAATAGTCAATCCGTAACTACTTAGAAAGATACAAGGTAAGTTCTCGAGTAACAAATTTTAGTTCATGACATGATGAAATCTTAGTACATATGTATGTTATATAAATTCGAACTTAAGAACTATGTTTGAATGGTGTTGTGGCAAATATAATTTATGAAATTGTCGGGAATGTTGAATTCGTTTATACCATGATATGAAATTTTGTCCTTTGTATATGACTAGTGATTTAAATGTGATATGATACCTATACATATACGTGTACGAACGTTAAATTGAGGTTTGGATCCGAGCATAGTCTCGAAGGGCTTTCGAGCCAGTGATACAATCCGAGCTTAGTCTCGAAGGGCTTTCGAGCCAGTGATACAATCTGAGCTTAGCCTCGAAGGGCTTTCGATCCAGTGATACAATCTGAGCCTGGTCTCGAAGGGCTTTCGAGCCAGCGATACGATCCGACCTTAGCCTCGAAGGGCTTTCAAGCCAGTAATAATACCGGACTTAGTTTTGAAGGGCTTAGAGCCAGTAATTGAAACCAGGTTTGGTCTCGAAGGGCACCCATGCCAGCGTTATAAAATAAATATCGAGACAGTCTTATTAAATATGTTACTTACCGTAAGATAGCCAGGTATGCATCCTACTCTTGTTCGAGAATTTTGTTACTTATGAATTTTTCAGTTTAAAATTCGGTGGAAATGCTTTGACTTTAACTAAAGGTTACTCAAACGCCTATGACTTGAAAATGACGTATTTGTTCTGAATTAGAAGAATTTAACTATTCGGATATGGAATGTATGCTTTAAGCATGAGTTTAGCTTGATACCTGAAATGAACCTGTTCGGTTAAAAGTTGAATTCAGTCGGATACCTTAAAATTACCTTTGTGATATGAATGATAAAAGTGTTACCATAATATTATCCTATTTGGCCAAAGGATAAAATAAACAAGTTAGATATTGCTATGCTACTAATTCAATGATTTACATTACTTAAAAACTTACTAAGCATAAATGCTTACCCCGTTACTTTGGTTTGTCTGTTTTATAGATCTCGTTCGTTAGCTACGGTCTCGGGAATTCCAGGACTAAAGTCATCCACACTATCACTAACTTCTTTCGGTATTTTGTAACTAAACCCTGGAAATGGCATGTATAGGCTTGACATTTTGTTGTTAAACAAATATCTTTTGATGATGTAATTAAGTATTGCCATGCGAAAATGGCTTCCTAAATACTTACTTCTGTGTCAATGATGTTAAACTTGGTGATGATGCATGTGAATGGAAGTGTAAGTAATATTCTATAAACTAGGCTCGAAGTATGTCATATCTTGAGATTTATGTTCTATGAAAAATGTGTGGTTTGTTTATGAATAACGATGACCTTAAATGAAATCATTCGATGTTTTTTTAATGACTAAATGGAGTTTATATGAGACTTGTTGAAATGGTTCTGTAGCATAAACTTAGAACTAATAGTAAAGTTGTTTGATGTTTTAATTTTGCAAGGGAAATAAAATGTTCATGGAATTATACGAAAAAGCAAGCAATAAAATTTGGGTACCATTTGTTTGAGTTGTAACAGGGTGGTATGTTATGTTGTACATTATTTTGAGCATGGTAAGCTAACCTAATTGTTTTGGATTTGCCCTTCTGCTAATCTTTGACATCCTTTTTACCATGTGAATGTCAATGGTCATATTGTATGCAAAAGTAGACTTATACGAAATGGTTATGTGTGATCCTTGATCCGATTTATGAGTGTCAAAATTTTGATTGAATTAATGATATGATTTGGGCGAGTGGGTTTACAATTAGTTAAATGATTGTTGGGTGATGCCTCTTGACTCTCCTGCGATGGGTATGGGTCTAGGGGTGTTATAGCTTATGTGGGAGATTCCCGAGCATCTGATAGTATTCTGAATGGTTCAATGGGTATATTAGAGAAGTGGATGAGTACGAGATTGTAATGAGTTGGTACAGGTATGTACATGAACTATGTGAACAATGAATCAAAGGGATTTGAGAACCTCATATATATTCTTGTGAATGAGAAGTGGAAGGTTTGTGATTTGGTATGGCTCATGTTACGAATTAATAATTGTTAAAGTTGTGCATATTTAAGATGTTTTACTTTAAGCATACGAGCTTACTAAGCTTTTTAGATTACTCTTTTTCTTTTTCGTGTTTTATAGTGATATCAAAGCTAGCTCAGATTGGGAGTTGTCAGAGATTTGCATCACACTATCAAGCTATCACTTTGGTACTTTTGAATCTATATATATGGTTGTATGGCATGTATAAGAAATATGGTTATTTTGGTACATGTTGATACTAGTTTTGGCCATTTGAGTTGGCTTGTAAATGTGGAATGTTTTAGTTTAATTCATAGCCATGTGAGTTGGCTTAAATTTGGCTTATATTTTCATGCTTAGTGATGTTTACTTAGAAGTGCAAATGGCCTTTGTTATGTATTTGATATTTGATATATGATGAGTGTTGAGAAGTTGGTTTTATGGATGTTACTTAAGATTGGTTCGTTTGTGAATTAGGTAAATTGATGCATAATGAAAAGTGGCCATTTATGTGATGTGAAAAAGTAGAATTTGGCATGAATGGAATAACCTATTTGATACATGTAAGTAATATGAATTACGAAATAGAAATAGCATGATATAGTCTTGCTTGAGAATGTTTTGAATGCTTTATTAAACCTTGTTATGTGCTATGTGGTTTGATGTAGGTGTATGCAATTTGGGTGGCAAAATGGCTTGGTAAATAGCCTATTTTTGTCCACACAGATAGAGACACGAGTGTGTGTCTTAATAGTGTGTGACACACGGTCAGGTGACACGGCTGTGTACCCCCTATAAAATTTAATGAAAATAAGTTAGTGAGTTACACGAGTTGATCACATGGGTGTGTGGTTGGCCGTGTGACACAAGTCAGAAAGTTACACGGGGTAGGACATGGTCTAAGACTTGACCTTGTGCTCTCACTTCAAATGCCCACACGGTCTGTGACACAAGCGTGTCTTTTAGCAGTGTGAGACACACGGCCTAGCCAAACGGGCTTGTGTCCCCTGTACTTAGAATTTTTCAAAGTTTTCTTAAAATTTTCATATGTTATCAGTTGAGTCCTGAACCACTTTCAATACATGTTTTGGGCCTCGTAGGCTCAATTTAGGGACAATGTGATGGAGATTGAATGATATCATTTAGAATTGATATTGGTATGTGAATTGTAAGTCAAATTATGTTATAAGTCTGGTATGCTCTGTAACCCTAATCTGATGACGGATATGGGTTAAGTTGTTACATTTGTTGGTCTTAGAGCTACATCATAGTTGATTCTAGGACTAACATGGCAAGTGAGAGTCTAGCTGTACATGCCATATATAACGTGTGATAGTGTGATGTCTTCTGATAGTTTTAAATTATGTTTTTATATAGTAAATGGATCCTAATTAAGCTGTACCTGATGATGTTGAAAGTAATGCGCCAACCTCCATTCACAGAGTGACGCAATCTGAGTTGAGACCCATATCGGGTAGTTAGGGAGGAGAGGCCAAAGAATCCTTCTTTTAGATGATGAACGAGTGGTTTATGGAGTTTATTCGAACAAATCCAGCTGCTCAACAACCTCTACCCTCACCTAATCCTTATCTGATTCCCGTAGCTCCTTAAGGTGTGGAACTTTTATGATTGAATAAGCCACCAGTTGGTAAGATCTAAAAATACGGGGCTGAAGAATTCAGAGCTATTGTTGATGATGATCCTGAGAGAGCTGAGTTCTGGCTTGAGAATTCAATCAGAGTATTTGATGAACTATGTTGTACACCAGGGTAATGTGTGAAATGTGCTATATCACTTTTGAGAGATGCTATATATCAATGGTGGAATATTTTAATATCAGTGGTTCTAAGAGAAAGTGTTATCTGTAAATTATTTCAAGCTGAGTTCAGAAAGAAATACATCAGCTAGAGGTTTATTGATAAAAAATGCAAAGAGTTTCTAGAATTGAAACAAGGCCGTATGTTTGTGAATGAGCATGAGTGAGAGTTTGTGAGACTCAGTAAGTATGCTTGGGAATGTGTTTCCATTGAGGCAATCATGTGTAAAAGATTTGAAGATGGGTTAAATGAAGACATCAGACTGTTAGTTGGGATCCTAAAATTGAAAGAATCTGCAGTACTAGTTGGCAGAGATTGCAAAGCTGAAAAACTTGGCAAAGAAAAGTGAAAAGCTGATGCTGAAGCTAGAGATTCAAAAAAGAGATCGATGAGTAAACCCTCACTCTTCTTCAAAGAAATCACGAGATATGTATAACCGATCAACTGCTTCAGTGGGATATTCCAATAGAGATCATGAAAGGCAAAAAAATAAGTTTTAAAGCTCACGTTACTTCAGTGTCAAGTGTGGGTAGTGTGAGAAACAACAGAAATGAATGTCAACGATGTAGAAGACGACATCTTGGTAACTGTAGAATGAATGATTGGGCTTGTTTGAAATGTAGTTCATTAGATCATTTTATTAGAGATTGTCCCGGGTTAGCTGAAAAAGATGAATTTCAGAACGCAAGACTGAGTAACACATCTACTAGAGGAAGACCACCTAGAAATGTGGGAAATGTGACTAGTAGCAAAGGAGAAAAAAGGGACTCTACTGTGAGTTCCGAGGCTAGAACACCTGCCAGAGCTTACACTATTTGCGCTCATAAAGATGCGTCATCACTAGATGTTATTACCGAATCATTTTCTTTATATGGCACTAGTGTAATTGCTTTGATTGATTTTGGATCGACTTATTCATATTTCTGTATGAATTTAGTGTCTAGTAAGAATTTTCTTGTTGAGTCTATTGAATTTGTGATTAAAGTATCGATCCCCTTGGGCAAATATGTTTTAGTTGATAAAGTTTGCAAGAATTCCTTTGATGACTCGGGGTTATTGTTTTCTAGCTGACTTGATGCTTTTACTGTTTGATGAATTTTATATAATTCTGGGTATGGATTAGTTGACTCTACACGAGGCAGTTGTGAACCGTAGACGAAAGACCATCGAATTGAAAATGTCAGAGCGGTGAGATTATTGGTATTGAATTTGATGATGTCACTGGGTTTCCTATAGTGATATCATTGATGTTAGCACAGAAATATGTGAAGAAAGGTTGCGATACTTATCTTGCTTATGTACTGGAAACAAAAGTATTAGAATCAAAGATCGAATTAGTGCCAGTAGTTTGTGAGTATCCAGATGTGTTTCCAGAGGAATTACCGAGATTGCCACCGATTAGAGAAGTTGAATTTGCAATTGAGTTAATACCGGGAACTTCACCGATATCAATAGCTTCGTATAGAATGCTCCAACAGAGTTGAAAGAGTTGAAAGCTCAGTTGCAAGAGTTAACAGATAGAGGATTTGCACGACCTAGTTTTTCGCCCTAGAGTGCACCAATATTGTTTGTAAAGAAGAAAGATGGATCAATGAGAATGTGTATTGATTATCGACAACTCAACAAGGTTATGATAAAGAACAAGTATCCTCTGCCACAAATCGATGATTTATTTGATTAGTTAAAGGGAGCAATAGTGTTTTGAAAGATTGATCTGAGGTCAGGTTATTATCAGTTATGAGTTAAAGATTTAGATGTGCCAAAAACTACATTCAGAACAAGGTACGGACATTATGAACTTCTTGTTATGCCTTTCGAATTAACCATGCTCCTACAGTTTTTATCGATTTGATGAATCAAATCTTTAGACTGTATTTAGAAAGATTTGTTGTTGTATTAATCGATGATATTCTTATCTATTCTCGAAATGAGTCTGAGCGTGCTAAACATTTGAGGATTGTATTGCAAACTTTGAGAGAGAAGCAACTGTTTGCCAAATTTAGTAAATGTGAGTTTTAGCTCTGAGAAGTTAGATTTCTAGGGCATATTCTTTCAGCAGAAGGTATACGAGTTGATTCGAGTAAGATTTTTGCAATTATTGATTGGAAAACACCGAGAAATGTATTTAAGGTTAGAAGTTTTCTAGGTTTAGCTGGCTATTATCAGCATTTTGTAAAAGGATTCTTGATGATTACTACACCAATAACTCGATTGTTATAGAAAGATATAAAGTTTGAGTGGTCTGAAAAATGCCAATAGAGTTTTGGGAAGTTGAAAGCACTATTAACTGAGGCACCATTTTAGTTCAACCTAAATCAGGTAAAGAATACATGATTTTCAATTATGCGTCATTGAATGGTTTGGGTTGTGTTTTGATTCAATAGGGTAAAGTGATAGCCTATGCCTCTCGATAGTTGAAGCCGCATGAAAAGAATTTTCCGATGCATGATTTAGAGTTGGTTGCCATTGTGTTTGCATTGAAAATTTGGCGGCATCATTTATATAGTGAAAAGTGCCACATCTTTACTAATCACAAAAGTTTAAAGTATATAATGACTCAAAAGGACTTGAATTTGCGACTATAAAGATTGCTCAAGTTGTTGAAAGATTATGAGTTAGTGATAGTTTATCATCTAGGAAAAGCGAATGTAGTCGCAAATGCTCTGAGCAGAAAATATTTATTTGCTTTACGGGCAATGAATACTCAATTGACCTTATTTGATGATGGTTCAATATTAGCTGAGTTAAAAGCTAAGCCGATATTTCTTCAGCAAATTTGTGAAGCTAAAAAATATGATAGTGAATTGCAAGCTAAATGAGTACATTGTGAATCGACTTCTGATTTAGAATTTCAAATTGGAATTGATGTTTGCTTAATGTTCTGAGATAGAATTTGTGTACGAAGAAATTCTGAGCTTATTTAGAAAATTCTACATGAAGCACACAGTGGTTATTTATTTGTTCATCCAGGGAGTACTAAGATGTACAATGATTTGAAACAGTTGTATTGGTGGTTGGGTATGAAACGAGACATTTCAGAGTTTGTATTGAGATGCTTAGTTTGTCAACAAGTCAAAGCTGAACATCAAGTGCCTTCAAGATTGTTACAACCTATGATGATATCAGAGTGGAAATAGGATATAGTTACAATGGATTTCGTATCGGGGTTACCCCTATCTCCAAAAAAAGAAAGATGCTATCTGGGTTATTGTTGATATACTGACGAAATCAGCACATTTCATTCTACTACGTACTTACATCTCACTTGATAGATTGGTTGAGTTGTACATTTCTGAGATCGTTAGATTGCACGGGGTACTAGTTTCGATTATTTCAGATAGAGATCTGAGGTTTACATCTCGATTTTGGAAGAAATTGCAAGAAGCTTTAGGTACACAGTTGCATTTTAGTACATAGTTCATCCGCAAACTGACGGTCAATCAAAAAGAATTATTCAGATTCTAGAAGATATGTTGCGTTGTTGTGTTTTAGAATTTAAAGGCAATTGGGAGAAATATTTACCGTTGGTTAAATTTGCATATAATAATAGTTTTCAATCGAGCATAAAGATGGCATAGTATGAAGGATTTTATGGTCGTAAATGTCAAACTCCATTGTACTTGACCGAGCTCAGTGAGAAAAAGATTCACGAGGTTGATTTGATAAGAGAAATTGAAGATAAAGTGATAGTGATTCGCGATAAATTGAAAGCAGCTTTAGATCGATAGAAATCTTATGTAGACTTGAAATGTAAAGATATTGAATTTAAGAATGGTGACAAAGTGTTTTTAAAAGTATCTCCATGAAAGAAAATCTTTCGATTTGGTCAGAAAGGCAAATTAAGTCCAAGATTTATCAGGCCGTATGAGATTACTAAACGAATAGGGCCAGTGGCATATCGACTAGATTTACTGATAGAGTTAGAAAAAATCAACAATGTGTTTCATGTACCAATGTTGTGCCGATATAGATTAGATCCATCACACGTAATTTCCCCGACTGAAATTGAAATTTAATATGATATGACATATAATGAAGAACCGATTAGAATTCTGGCTAAAGAGATCAAACAGTTGAGGGATAAAAGTATAGCTCTAGTGAAGGTACTTTGGCAATGTCATGGGGTTGAAGAAGCTACGTGGGGACCTGGCGAAGCTATGAGAAAACAGTACCCTAACCTGTTCACTGGTAAGAATTTCGGGGACGAAAATCCCTAAAGGGGAAAGTTGAAACAATTCGTTTTTTAGCCAAATTAGAACAGTGGTTTCAAAACCACAAAAATTAAGGTCAAAAAATTTATTTTATTATTATTTTAATGTCTATAGCATGATATTAGATTTGTGTAAAATTTTCGTAAATAAATTTTATCATTTGAGTGCTCAATTTGATAAAAAGGACTAAATCACATTAAGTGCAAAAATGATGTTCTATTAGTTAAATGCACTAGATGGCTATAAAATTTAAATGAAAGAGCACTTAGATGGTAATTAGACCATTGTTATAGTAAGTGGACAAAAAAGGACATGAATTAAGTGTTTTAAGTGTTTAATTAACAAGGATAAAATTGTAATTTACAAAATAATTTATGATAAAATACATAAAATAAAGTGGTCATCTTTTTCCATACATTCATCCACTGAAAATTAAAAGAAGAAGAAGCCATGGAAGCATTCTAGGGTTCGGTCACTTTAGAAGCTAAATTGGTGAGTGATTTTCATCTCGTTTTCAATGATTTCTCTATTTTTAATATCGTTGTAGCTAAGTCTAGCTAGCCAGGGACTAATTTGAGAAACTATTAAAGGTTTAGGATGTTTCCATTGATGAATATGTGTGAACTTTATTGTTTGATGATAGATTATGAATGTTTGATGATAGTTATACAAGTTTTGTTAAGTGATTTTTAGTGAAAAAGCAAATTAGTGATTAAATTATGAAATGTGGAAACTTTGTGGTTAAAATATGAAATAAATGAAAAACATGGGCTGCTAGGGGCGTAATTGAAATTTGGCTAGCAAGGGTTTAGGTTGAATTGCTTGAATTTGTGATTTTATGAAATAATGACTAAATTGTAAAAATGTTAAAATATTAGGGAAAAAGTGTAAATTTTCCTAAATTTCTATTTTTGACTAAATTGAGTAGACTGATAATTAAATAAGTTAATTTTGATTACATATAGATCCAGAAAAGCAAAATTCAAATTTAGATAGGGGAAAAACAAGGTTTTGGACTAGTCGATCCGTTCTGACGTTTTAACAATCGAGGCAAGTTCATATGTAATAAATATTGTTATATTTGTGTTTTATATGCTTTGATATTACATAAAATGTGAATATGACCTTGTTGATATATTCGACAACGATTCGACGCGTGAGAAATCCCGTTTGAACCTTAGGAATAGTTTAGGATACGAATGTCATGATATTAGAGTTACTATGATTATGTGATCCGAGTGCTAGTTCTGTATGTCCTACTAGTGGCTGAGTATACCGGCATGTGTTGCGGTTACTTGACAACTTGTGTGAGCAACACCGTGTAGCTATATCTTGAGCAACACCGGGGTGCGATATTCCTAAGTATCTGATAGTATTCTAGTTGGTTCAATGGGTATATCAGAGAAGTGGATGAGTACGAGATTGTTATAAGTTGGTACAAGTGTGTACATGAACTATGTGAACAATGAATCAAAGAGATTTGAGAACTTCATATATATTCTCATGAATGACAAGTGGAAGGTTTGTGATTTGGTATGACTCATGTTATGAATTAATAATTGTTAAATTTGTGCATATTTGAGATGTTTCATATTAAGCATACGAGCTTACTAAGCTTTTTAGCTTACTCTCTTTACTTTTTCGTGTTTTATAGTCATATCAAAGCTAGCTCAAATTGGGAATCGTCAGAGATTTGCATCACACTATCAAGGTATCACTTTGGTACTTTTGAATCTATGTATATGGTTATATGGCATGTATAATAAATATGGTTATTTTAGTACATGTTGATAATGGGTTTAGCCATTTGAATCAGCTTGTAAATGTGGAATGTTTTAATTCATAGCCATGTGAGTTGGCTTTAATTTGGCTTATATTGTACTGCTTAGTGATGTCTACTTATAAGTGCAAATGGCCTTTTTTCTGTATTTGATAATTTATATATGATGCTTGTTGAGAAGTTGGTTTTATGGATTATATTTGAGATTGGTTTGTTTGTGAATTAGGTAAATTGATTCATAATGAAAAGTGACCATTTAGGTGATGTGAAAATGTAGAATTTGGCATGAATGGAATAGCCTATATTGATACATGTGAGTAATATGAATGAAAAAAAAATAGAAATAGCATGATATAGTTTTGCTTGAGAATGGTTTGAATGCTTTATTAAGCCTTGTTATGTGCTATGTGGTTTGATGTAGGTGTATGTAATTTGGGTAGCTAAATGGCTTGGTAAATAGCCTATTTTTGTCTATACCGGCATATACAAGGGCGTGTGTCTCAGCCGTGTATGACACACGGTCAGGTGACACGGCCATGTGTCCCGTGTAGAATTTAATAAAAACAAGTTAGTGAGTTACACGAGTTGATCACACGGGTGTGTGGTTGGCCGTGTGACACAAGTCAGAGAGTTACATGGGGTCAGACACGATTTGAGACATGACCATGTGCTCCCAATTTGAATGTCCACACGGCCTGTGACAACGGCGTGTCTTTTGGCCACACGGGCGTGTGTCCCCTGTACTTATAATTTTTCAAGGATTTCTTAAAATTTTCATATGTTATCAGTTTAGTCTCGAACCACTTTCAATGCATGTTTTGGGCTCGTAGGCTCGAGTTAGGGACAATGTAATTGAGATTGAATGATATTCGTTTAGAATTGATATTGGTATGTGAAATGTAAGTCAAATTATGTTATAATTTCAGTAATGCTCTGTAACCCTAATCCGGCGATGGATACCGGTTAAGGGTGTTATAACTTGCTACCATGACAGCCCCTTTTTTGGGTACACATTGCACAGGACTTACCCACAAGTTGTTTGAAATTGGGTAAATAATGTCAGCATCAAGCCACTTAATAATTTGTTTCTTGACAACTTCCTTCATAATTGGATTCAGTCGTCTCTGTTCTTAAATGGATTTGCTATGACAATCTATCAACAAAACTTTAGGTATACAAAATGTAGGGCTAATTCCCTTTATATCGGTAAGGGTCCAACTTAGTGCTATTTTAGATCGTCGTAACGCTTCTAACAACCTGTCCTATTGCTCAAGTGTTAGCTTAGCAAAAATTACAATTGAAAAAGTACTATTATTTCCCAAAGACATATATTTCAAATGTTGTAGTAGAGGCTTTAACTCTAGTATGGGAGATTTCTCTACAGATGGTTTAAGAGGCTTAAAAGACTGATATGATAAATCCAGGGATTCAAATTTCTTCCTCGGCCTATCCATTATATACTGGGCTTCCATAAATTCACCAAGCTCTTCAAAACTTACTGTGTCACCTTGCTCCATCAAATCGTCCTCACTGTCAGAATTATTGTAGAAAAATTTTGTGAATTCGTCCACTACTATTTCTATCAAGTCAATGACGTGACATTCCTCATTCTCATCTGCACATTTTAACACATCAAACACATTAAAAGTGACCTACTAATCATTCACTCTCATGGTTAGCTCACCTTTCTTCACATCAATTAGGGTCCTGCCAGTAGTAAGAAACGGTCTTCCAAGAATAATTGGTACAACATGGTCAGTTTTACATTCTAAAATAAGAAAATCTATAGGAAAGATAAATTTATCTACCCTTACCAATACATCTTCAAGTTTACCTTCTGGATGGACGTAAGATCGGTCAGCCAATTATAACATCATTGTGATAGGTCTTGCTTTCCCAATTCCTAGCTTCCTGAAAATAGACATAGGCATTAGATTTATACTTGCGCCTAGATCACATAATGCTTTTCCTACATAATGATTTCCAATTGAACAGGGGATAGTGAAACTCCCTGGGTCCTTCAACTTTGGAGGCAGCTTATTCTTCAAAATTGTTATGCACCCTATAGTAAGAGCAACAGTCTCAAATTCTCCCAACCTACACTTTTTCGATAGTATATCTTTCATGAATTTCACGTAATTGGGCATTTTCTCCAAACTTCAACTAGCGTTATGTTGATATGAAATTGCTTCAAAATCTCAAAAAATCTTTTAAATTGGGACTATTGTTTACAATTATGGAATTGCTGAGGAAATGGTATAGGAGGTCGTCCTTCAGGTTACTAATATTCTTTTGCTATGGCATTTTTTTGACAACATGATCTATTTTTGTCACAACATTTCTCTATATACCCTTTTTAGGTGTTGTTTGCCGTTCAGTACATTTAGAGATCCTTTCTTGATTGTGGTTGGATTTGTATTCTTCTGCCATGGCAATTTGAACAACTTCATTCAATTGAGTCCCACTTTTAAAAGTGATGGCCTTGAACTGTTCCTTCCCTTGGGTTCTCGAATTTTCAGTATCACTTGGCAATGCTCTTTGTGGCCTCGAGTTTGGAACATTTGTTATTTACCCTACTTGATTTTGAAGAGCTCGGAGAGATGCAACTTGACTTTGAATCACAACATCATTTTTGGCCATATACTTCTTCAACAAAGATTCAATAGAATGAGAAATGATACCAAACCTTGCTGAGCATTTTTCCTCGGCATAAGATGATTATAACCATACGGTACATTTTGGATAGTTTGTCTTGTAACATTGAGTGAATTCCTCGCACCTTGATTATTCCAACTAAAATGTGGACGCTGCTTTTATAATAGCCCAATTTAGGGCATAAACAGAATAGTGGATTTGAAACCACAAATCTGAAGTAGAAAAACTTATTCTGATTAAGTTTTAATGTTTATTGTGTGATTGAATGACTGTGTGAAATTTTCATGACGAAATTTTATTATTTGGGTGTCCAATTTTGTATTTAGGACTAAATTATAATAGGTGAAAAATGTGTGTTCTTATTCATAAAGTTACTTGATTGGAATGTGTTTTTAAATTAGAAGTCCTTATATAGTAATTAAACAATTTTATGTCACAATGGACAAAAAATAGACATGGAAGGGTAAAATTTTAAAAATGAGTAAAAAATCCATTTTGGTAAATTGGTAATTAAATGGACTAAAAGAAAAAAATAAAAGCCAAAATTCTTGTCCATCTTCAAGCCTTGGCCAAATGTAGCATGGGGGAAGCCATGGCTAGGGTTTTCAAGCTTCCAAGCATCATAGTAAGTCTATCTTTACCCCTTTTTTAATGTTCTTTACATTTTTGAAATCCTTGTAACACGATCTATCTATTTCTACCATTTATTTGAGCTAGGGTTGAGATTTGAAAATTTACCCATATGTGAAATCCTTGTGTTTTGATGTTTAATGGTAGAATATGAATGTTCAAAGTGTAATAAATGACTTTTACTAAGCGATTTTTGATGAAATCTCATAAAAGGACTTAGTTTGTAAAAAGTTGTAAAATGTGTGTAAGTGTGTGAATAAATGCAAAATATGGGTTGCTATAGTTATGAGAATGGTTCGGCTAGGCCTAAAATACAAGGAAATTGAATAAAAATCATTTTACGAGACTAGAGGCAAAAGTGTAAATATGACAAAGTTTAAGGGCAACATGTATTTTTTGCCAAAATGTGAATTTGGGTTAATTTGAGTAGCATGTTGAATAAATAAGTTAAATGTGTTATTATAGATCAAGAAAGACGAGGAATTGACCTTAATCAGGGAAAAGAAAAGGTTTTGGACTAAAACGTAAAAGTTGTCATTTTTGTACCGAGGTAAGTTTGTATGTAAATAATGCATCGATTTTATTTATGTTTTCATATTTTGATATATTTTATGAATTGTGTCTGAATATTGAATGTAATTAACAAAATATCGACAAGTGAGAAATTTCCTGGTGGAACCTTAGGAATAAAAATGGATACGAGTGACATGTTCACTAGGGATCTATGTGAAAATCTATGTGAAAATCTAAGTGAAATAAGTCGATGGCATCTAAGTGAAATAAGTCCATGGCATTGTGCTAAGTGAGATAAGTGATCCGGGTGCTGGTCCGTACGTCCTACTAGTGGCTGGGAAATCTGACATGTGTTGCGGATACCTGACAGCTTGTGTGAGCAGCATTGAGTAGCTACGTTTGACTATCATCTTGTGTGAGTAGACCCGTAAATGTGATTAGCTCGAGAACGAGCCTACGTGAAGCTTTGCGAATTGATGTAGCTTTGGCTACAAGGGTGGCACTATGTGAAATATCCCGATGTATCTATTAATATTCCGATGTGTTCAATGGGAATGACTAGGATTGCTCAGCTAATTCAAGTGCATTTCAGTCACGTATGAACAAAATACAGACTTGATTTTAATTGAAAACATGATCGATTGAGGCACAAACATTATAAGCATGAATCAAGTAAATATTATTTAATTATAGAAACCATCCTAGCTTGAATAAAATTAAGCTATCACTATTGTTAACAAGAACAAAGAACACATAGCAAACATTCTTGAATTAAATTAAAGAAAAGAAAGATTAAATCCAATTCAAAGTGGCTGTCACCCAAGACTCTAAATGGTGAGGGCTTATTCGTTCCTTTTTTTTTGCTCCTTCGCCAATGGCTCTTCAAAGTGGCCAATTAAGGGCTCTTTAAGAGATTTAATGGCTAAAATCCTTATGCAAGGACGATTACAGGCGTGGGAGAAATGAGAGAGGAGAGAAAATGATGAATGATGAGGAATTGAGGGATGAGGGATGATTAGAAAAGTGAGAAATCGGGTCTTATTTATAAGTGAGGCAAGGGAGGCTAGTTTACTAAAAATAAAAGTTGTCATCTCATCAAATATCTCCCATAGGTGGCCGACCATGAATTGTGGAATTGGGGCCGATTTTTTGCTTGATTTGAGTGCCGTAACAACTCAGGACTAAGACTCGGTCACATGCAAATCTTTAGGTAAATCTCTAATTTCTTCAACTCTTCAAGAACCTTGTGTAATTAAACCAAAAATTGGTTTACGGGCAGCCATGTGCAACTAAATATTGGGTTGACTTGTTCTCCACCAAAGCTATTAGACCTGTCTAAAATAAATCAATAAGTTAGAGGACCAAAGAATAAAATCCACTTTAATTAATCAATTTACTTAATTAATTAAAACCCAATTTATTAATGAAATATTTAAGTTGAATTATTAAAAATAATTTTTATAATTTATTATTTAATTTAATCATGCATGGCCCATAAAAATATAATAAGCTCAAATAAACATAAAATAAGCCATTTTATACATGAAAATTGTATAATAAAGCATAAAAACACATTTTAATAATTTCTATGTCTTAATTTCATATTTTCACATATTTCATTAGTTTATTAAACAATTACTTAGTTTTAACAACAAATTTAAGTAAAAAGGTGATGAATTATATAGGAAAAGTCTTATATATTTTTTAGTTTACACATCCCAAAACTTAAATCATTCCTCGTCCCAATTAATGTCACAACAAAAGGCTTACTAAGGCAAATTTTGCAAAAAAGTGTAAGCAGCATCAATCTTTGTCCCATAATCATGTCTTAATAAATTCATGATCATAGATCTTCTTTATTAACAAGTAACTCATATGCAAACATTTTGAGAATTTTATACTAAGTTTCAAAATATGCCAACATGAATCATAGTTTGCATATATGTCACAACCACAAATAATATTCTTCATTCAACCTAATTTCTCATCAATCAAGCAAAACAATCATAAGGCTTATTCATGATCTTCATATGTTGAACTTAGTATGTAAAGCCCCTCACCCGTATTCAACGCCGGAATAGGGTTCGAGGTGCTACTGGACTTAAACTCAACCAATAATGTAAAATCGGGTCATAAAATTTCTTTCAAAACAATTATGCTATGAACCACAACACAAAAGATAAATACATACAAGCATAAGAATAATTATATAGGTCTATAACATTATTAGCCGACATAGGCCAATTTATAAGAATACATACTACCTTAACCACAACCCAATGCCTTTGGCTAAATCATAATATTACCTACTCAACTTTACAACCCTATACATGCCATAGACTTGGAAACACTTGAATTTACTTACGCCGATATCGTAAATTCGCCAGTGTGATAATATCTCTGACGGCCCCCAACCCGAGCTAACCTAACAACCTAGAGAAAATGGGAAAGAAAGGAGGAGTAAGCTTTATGCTTAGTAAGTTCATAAGAAAAGAATAAACAACTCCTTAGCAAGTTTACCCAAGTTTACAACATAATCACAAATTCACTACAAGTTGTCTTCCTAAGCAATGGTCACTAAATCATTTATATTTGAAGCTACAAAACTCCAAATCAAGTTCTGTAAAATTTACCTAAAACTAGACTGATGTACCTTTCTACCATAAAATTTCCAGAATTTTTTACTTGGCCAATTGATACAGTTTATTTCTCAAATTTACTAATGATTCACTAACTAACAGTTTCGACCCTTCTCTACTAAAGTTCGATTATCTCATAGCTCACGACTCGGATAATGTTCTCGTCTATTTCTCTTGAAAATAGACTCATTAAGGATTCTAAGAATATAAATTACAACTCATGGATATTTTTTTATAATTTATAATGATTTTCTCAATGCAGAATAGTGAATTTCAGAGTCATTCTAACTCTATCTCCACCCCAATTCAAAGATCTCATTATAGGAAATTCTTTTGCTTTCACGGTTTCTTTTATATGAAACTAGACTAATTAGGCTTTAATTCCATATTTTATTCAGCCTATAACTCATCTCTCACTATTTTTAGTGTATTTTCAAAGTTACACCACTGCAGTAACCCAAAGCTATCCAAGCTAAATTTTCTCATTTACAGTTACTGCTTACTAGATCGATACTATATCATTTCTTTAAAAATACAAAATCACATAATCACAGAAATTGTATAGCACACTGTTAATCCTTGATTCTATATAATAGAGTTAATTTGAGGTACCATATTCACTTATAATTTCAATGATTATGATCACATATGAACAAAACATATACCTCCACGTGTATAATTCCATAAAGGCCGAATATACATAACCACATACACTTTCGATTCATTATAATAACTAACAAATCTAAATTTTTCTTTGTAAACAATATCTACGTAAACCAGTTATCCGAAAACATAGATATGTTATTATCTATGTATTGCACGACTTGACCGAATATGCACAATCATATATTTGCACTTATATCATATCATTTCATTTCATTCGAATTCAACTAGTCATGAACACTTAAACATTTCAAAGCCAACTTTAATTCAATCAAGTTGACATAGAATATAATATCATATCCACAATTAGCTTCCATGTTCACAGTCATATATACATATGTAATACTCTTCCATAAATAGTTTCACAAAGGCCGAATGTTCATACATGAACATAAATGTATAATCGCTTCATATGTACTACATTTCATAATGATTACCCAATCCACATATTCTTCTTGTACATAAATAAGTTTTGCATACCTGGATAAAATAATTTATTGAATGAATCCACAAGTCATATTAACACAAGGCCTCATAATATCATACTTTTATTAGTTCACCGGCAACTAGCCTGCTAGGTAATAACCTGAATTCATCACCGGCCCAAGGCCTGCCAGACTTTATAAGTCCGATATATCTTCACCGGCATTACGCCTGCTAGGCTCGAGGCCCGATAATGTTACACCGGCATTATGCCTGCTAGGCTCAAAGCCTGATATCATTTCACCGGCATCATGCCTGCTAGGCTCGTGGCCCGATAATGTTACACTGGCATTACGCCTGCTAGGCTCAAAGCCTGATATCATTTCACTGGCATCACGCCTGCTAGGCTTGAGGCCCAATAATGTTACACCAGCATTACGCTTGCTAGGCTCAAAGCCTGAATATCTCATTACGATAATCACTTCACATATTCTTTCATATGATCGTAACTTATGCTTCAACTTTACATATATAGCCAGAACATATACATTTGTACAAAGGTTTTCATCATTCGAATAAAACACACATTTGACATATGGTACTATATTCAAATCCCATACCTCAATCACATTCGACTTCCGCACATATCTAATAATAATGTCCTATCCAACATGGTTACTCTTGGGTTTCTAATAATCACAAATAGTGATACCCCTTTTTGTCATGCTTATGACATAGTACATTCATCATAATGCTCATTTAACACATCATATTTTCATATCCAGTTCAACTTAGATATACTAGCTATCTTCAGTTTATAGCATTAATTCCATCCTCATTCGGATACATAACCATCATACAAACACATTTTATATAATTTAATTGCATGATAAAACACATACGTACTTTATTAAGAGCTAACAAAATTTTAGCTCATGTTTAACTTATATCATCGATCACTAACATTTACCTCATCGAATTTCACATTTAATCACTTTAGTACCAAGCCACATTCGGCTTCCACATGTGACTAATAATAATTTTATACACATCATGGTTTCCTTTAGATATCCAATAATCACAAATCATGATATCTCTTCCAACACATATACGGCATAGTTCACCCATTGTAACACTCAATTAGTGCATCAAATTTCCAAATTACAATTCAACTTAAGCAAACTAGCCACAATCGGCTTATAGCCTTAAATCACTACAAATTCGGCACATTAACTAAATGAAATTAACATTCTCTTTGCCATATTAATTTAACTCTTAGGCATATAAAAAGAATCAAGCTAAAACACTTATGAACTTACCTCTATTGTCGTTGAACGACTACGAATCAACTATCCCACAAGTTTTGCTTTCCCCTTATCCGAGTTTAGTTCTCTTTGCTCTTGAGCTTTATTAAACAAACAAGCAAAATTTCACTACTTCAATTCACCTTATAACCGAATGTCCTTTAATTTAATATAAGAAATCTTTTAATCAAAAAGCATTCAACCAAATAAAATTTAGTTGTAAAACTGCTTAATTGAAAGCATTAATCATGCTTAACTAAGCAATAAGTTGTAATTAAAATCGCTCAACATCGCTATATATAATTACTACCTCATCAAAGATTTCATATTACTTTCTAAGCCGAATACTATATATATATAAATTACTAGTTCACACTCACCCTTCTTGTTATTTCTCCTTTTATTTCACCTTTAATTTCATTGCTTTTAGTACGCATTCAATTAAACCATGCCTTGATGTCAAGTACATTCGGTAATGGTATAAACAACACTTAACACCCTTGGCCGAATGTCAATAGTTCTTGGATATATCTATAGCACAAATACTAAGCTTCAAATTCACTTATAATTATACATATATTATTCAAAGCATCCAACACCAACTCATTACAGAATTAAATCTAGCCGATTGCCCTCTTAAACAATAAGGCCACACACACAAGCATAATCTCACAATTTAAACTTACAAATTTAAGTTCACATGTATTTTAACATCATAAGATCCATTAAATATTCATTCTCAACTTCTATCATCAATTACCAAATTTGCAACTTCCTATCCATGACCGAATATGTTTCCATTTCAAATTAAACAAATAAACTAAAAAATCTAGCTTATTTTAACACGACCGATTACAAACTTTGCTACAACCCAAAAATTCATACACTCACAACTTAATCTCTTCATCTATCACTTATTCCACCAATTCAAAGATCAATTTAACAATTAAGCATGAATTACTAATACTTAGTTCTATTTCAAAATTTTAGCAAGTTGCCGTATGCAACTACATTCATAATTTCATGAATTTGAACCATGGGTTTATTAAACAATGCTTTAATCATGCTAATTTCATAAACAATTTGCAAACTTTCACACAAACATACCTTTATTGGACCCCTAATTAACCGAAAGCCTCTTGCTCTATTTACTTCTTTCATATTCGGCCATGCAAAGATGAAAATGAACCAAATGGCTTTTTCCTTCTTTTATTTTTTTATGTAACGGAAAAATGGGGAGGAGAATATGACAAAAACCTTGTTTTTGTCACCCCCCAATTATAATATTATAACATATTACCTATTATAAAATATTTAATTTGAAACATCATTACAACATGCATGTCATAGCAATCATTTACCTCCATTACCGTGCACCACATCTTAAATGGCTTATTTTCCATTCAAGTCCCTATTATTAAAGAAACATGTCACTTTAGCATTTCCATGATAGCATACATATAATTTATTTGATGCAATTTTATCCTTTCTTAATAATTAAGCACCAAATCCCCAAAATTAATCATGAAACTTTAACACATAAAAATTTACACAATTAATACACAGAAAAAGAAAAGAAAAAAATAATATTCGAATATTTTTCTATTCAGATTCGTGGTTCCAAAACCACTGTTTCGATTTGGGTCAAAATCGAGTTATTACATAGTACTTCCTCTCTACTAATGTAGGTGACAAAATCATCAAATCAATAGGTCTTTTATAAGGTTGTAATAGGGTTTGGTTAAAGGTAGGGATTTTAAGAGATGAGACATTTTGGCTTCAAAATCTTAACCTTTAACTTTGTCTTAGATTTCTCGAAGTACAACCCTTTTCATTAAGTTAACCTTTGGAATACCCCTAAACTTCTTTTGAACTCATGCTCATAAATTTTTTTTCCTTTGTGGAACTTGAGCAACTTTTCGTCACTTTTTTCTGTTTTTCTCTTTTTTTTTTAAGCATGAACATCTTCTGAAAATTTCCTCAAATGTCATTTACTGTGACAACTTTAGTTAATGTAACAGCCTGAATTAGGGCCTAAATGGCATAGTGGTTTCAAAAACCACAAATTAGAAGTTGAAAAATTTATTGCGATTAAGTTTTAATGTTTATTATGTGATTGAATGCTTGTGTGAAAAATTCATTAAGAAATTTTAATGATTGGGTGTCCAATTTGATAATTAGGACTAAATTGAAATAAGTGAAAAATGTGAGTTCTAGAAGCTAAGGTACCTATTTGAAATGGGTTTTTAAAGTTGAGGTCCTTAAATGGCGATTAGACTAATATTTATAAAGGTGGACAAAAATGGACATGGAAGGATAAAATACTAAAGGTTTTAATGAAAGGCATTTTAGTCATTTAGTAATTAAAAGAAATAAAAAGGGAAAAATAGGCCAAAATGTGTCCATCTTCTTCATGGAAGGGCCGAATATTGCTATGGACACCATGGCTAGGGCTTTCAAGCTTTTAAGCTCAATAGTAAGTGCATCCTAGTGCCATTTTTAACGTTCTTTACATTTTTGAGATTCCCATAACTTGGTTTAGCTATTTCTAACATTCATTTGAGCTAAGATTTGAGTTTAAAAATTTCCATGTTGAATAATTGTGTATTTTGATGGTTTATGGTAGATTATACATGTCTATGATGAGAGGAACGAGTTTTACTAGGTGGTTTTCGATGAAAACTGTAACACCCCTATCCCGTAGCCTTTGCCGGAATAGGTAAAGGGCATTACCGGACTTGTAATTCAAATCAGAACAATATAACATCAAACATATAACATATATCATCATAATCCAATAGCTTTCAAGCATTCATAATCAAATTATGCTTTAAACAAACTTATAAAACTCTAATCATGTCATAGAGACTAATTTGATATCATACTAAAGTTGTAGAAAAAGTTAAGAAAATTTTTGGATTAGGGTCACACGGCCGTATGCTTGTGTGCCTCACACGGGTACCAGACATGCCCATGTGTCTAGGTCGTGTTAAAATAGGGCATACCTACTGACTTGACCACACGGTTACTAAACACACCCGTGTCTTCAACTCGTGCACCAACCTGATTCAGCTACACAGTTACCAGACACGCTCGTGTGTCTGGCCTGTGGGCTATACTGACTTAACTATCCACCAAATAGAGGTCACACGGTCGATACACACGCCCGTGTGCTCTGACTGTATGGCAGGAAATAGGCTTAGTTTAAGCCATTTTGAACCTCATTTTGGTCAAGTACCTATAAACACAAATTTCACAACAATTATGTATCAAATAAGCAACCAAAATAGCCATTTAAAATCACATATAGACTATTCACAATCGACCAAAATTCATGCCAACTTGTATCACCAAACATGTACCAATATGGACCAATTCACTACCTATTTCAACTTACCAAATCATTCACAAATGGAACCTATTAAATTTAGCACATTCACACTTCCTTTATACCATAAACCATTCATTAAAACTACCATATAAAATGACATAACATATAGGGCATTCATAATAAACCAACAATTGCAAATCAAGCCACCTCACATAGCTTGAACAAATGCCAAAATTCATACCATAATCTCAAGCATAAGTGACCAAAAGATTCAACTTTAGACTAGCCTATACATGCCATATTTACATCCTTTACAAAAGTTCCAAAAGTACCAAAAGATGCTTGGATAGTGCGACTTCAATCTCTGACCTTGTTCGAATCAAGCTAGCTTCCGAAATCTATAAAACACGGAAAAGTAAATAGAGTAAGCTTTTAAAGCTTAGTAAGCCCATATAGTATTGAATTAAACTTACCCAAGATGTCAATAAAGATATAAAGCAAATTTAAAACCAATTCATTTACATTGCCTATTCATATCATTCAACCACAAGTTAGTCACTTATAAATCATGTAATCATCCATTCAAAGAATGAAACCAAACATATAACATCCTTGTAACATTTCCTTATTTGTATTCTATCACATGTCAACTTCCATTTACAAAATTCATACATACCATGTGACCTTTCATCTATACATATCATTTACATCATTTAACACATCATCATATAATACATATACTCTCTTACCATTTAATTATATAAACCATGTAAGTTAATGTATCATATATCCATGTAATCATATATTTCTTATAACATATAATTCATATAATTTGTTATTCATGTAACATATAGTCCATGTACATCTTGTAACTTTTGTAACATGAATTCATATCGGTATAATGCCCGTTGAACCTTTGGAAACATCAAGGGATACTCGGGTGATACACACTAAGTGTATATAAATTTGTAATCCATCAATTCATCATATATGCTCTTTCGAGCCATGAATGGTATGCTCCTCCTGAGCCGGTAACTGTAAGCTTAAATGAGCTAAAACAGTAAGCTTGAAGGCTAAAACGGTAAGGCTGAATGGTAAGCCCGAAGGCTGAACAGTAAGCTTATGAGCTATAGTAAGTCCGCAAAGAATGCAGAAGCTTGACCAAACGGTAGCCCTAGTCACTTGTATCCTACGACTTTCTATAGTTCAAACGGGACTCAATAGTTAATTTCAAACATGTATTTAATAGGCAATTTGATTTCATAATTCATTATACATTCATATAACATTAAAATAGAAACTATAAATATAATACAAGTTCGACTCTAATTATACGAACTTACCTCGTATTAACTCGTAAATCCGATATCTACTCGTCTACCTTCCGCTTCCCTCGATCAAGTTTCGATATTTGTTTATTTTGATCTATGTTTATCAAATTCAATGTTTTTAGTAACCAAACAATTTAATTTAATCCCTAATTCACATATATGGAAAATTATACAATTACCCCCATAATTTTGACTATTTTGCAATTTAGTCCTTTATACACAAAATAACAAATTACACATTTTTAACCAAAAATCACTATAGCCAAATTTCATATGGCTTCTATTAAGCCTATATTTTCAATTATTTCACATTTCTATCCTTTTTAATTTAATTCCTATTGCTCAAATTTCTCAAAAATCACTTTATAAAACTTGTATATCTATAAGCAACCATCAATAATCAAGTATAAAACTTCAAATTACACATATATTCAACAATGGCACATTTCAAAATCACCATAAATTTCTAAAATTAAGGCATGGGTATGATAGATTACTAAGCAACGATCTCAAAAACGTAAAAATCATCAAAAACTGGAATAAAACATACCTTTAATCAAGCAAAATGATAGTCGAATACTTTAAAGCTCAAGACCTAGCTTCGTTCTTTTGTTTTTTGGCAATAATGGTGATGATGAAGCCAAATTTTCTATTTTGTTTTATTAATTAATAACATTTTAAGCATTTTACAAATCTAATCTTATTTAAACAATATAAAAATCATGTGTAATATGGACATAAATGTCCACTAACCTTAACAAAGGTATATTATCCACATAAGACTTCCATTTATAAAGCCATATCCATTTAAGCAATTTTACTGATAGATTTCATATTTTACGCGTTATGTGATTTAGTCCTTTTTACCGAATTAACTATTTAAACAATAAAAATTTCTTTACGAAATTTTCACACGGTAATACTATCATGCTGTAAACATTATTAAAATAATAAAAATAAAATTTTAACTTGGTTAAGTGGTCCAAAAATCACCTGTTCTGATTAGACTAAAAAATAGGCTATTATAAAAACGTCCAAAAAGGATTAAATCGTAAAAGTAATAAAATGTGAAATAAAGTGTGTTTTAGTGATAATTGTGGATTGTTGTAGGAAAATGGTTCAGCTAGACCTAAAGTGCATGGAAATCGGGTGAAAATCATTTTACAAGCCTAGGGGCAAAAGTGTAATTTTTTACAAAGTTTAGGGGCAAAAATGTAAATTTACCATAATATGATTTTTGGGTGACAGTGAATAATGTGACTAATAAATGAGCTAATTGTGATAGTATAGATCATGGAAAACGAGATTCGGGCTTAGATCGAGTAAGATCGAGGTTATAGGCCAAATCGGAAAAATTAGCCACTTTCGTGTCCGCGGTATGTTGGTGTGATAATAATAATGCAATCTTGTTGTAGTTTATGTTTAAAGCGTAAATTGGTATATTAATTCGATTATGTTGAATTAAATGTTTAAAGTGCTCTGTATATGAATTGAGTTAAGAATATGCCTATGACTTGATGACATTGTAATGAATTGAAATTGACGTTATTTTCATGAGAATTGTTGATATGATTTTTATAAAGAAATGTTGAAGTTGTATTAGAGAAATTTCGGTTAAATTTTTGAGAATACGAGGGATACCGTAGTCATGACATGAGAATTTGTAGGTCTCGTGTAAGACCATGTCTGGGACATGGCATCGGCACCGAACCAAGATCCCATGTAAGACCATGCTTGGGACATGGCATTGGCATTGACATGTGGTCCCATATAAGACCATGTCTGGGACATGGCGTCGGCACCAAGATGAGATTTAGATCCCCTGTAAGACCATGTATGGACATGACGTTGGCATCCAAGAGTGATTTCGTATATGACCATGTTTGGGACATGGCATCGGTATCAAATTACGATCCTGTATAAGACCATGTCTGGAACATGGCATCTGCATCAGATTACGATCTCGTGTAAGACCATGTTTGGGATATGACAATGATATCGATATGAGATCCTGTGTAAGACCGTATCTGGGATATGGCTTTGGCATCGACTTGAGATCCCATGTAAGACCATATCTGGGATATGGCTTTGGCATCTTACCATGAGAATGACATTTCGAGTATCCTTTGGTATTCTAAGTAATTTAACAGGAAAAATACTCAAGTTGATGAATTTAACGGGAAAGACAAAAGTTATGTGATAAGTGATACAGGTACACATGAGAAATTACGAGAAATGAGCCTAGCATAATGTGAATTGTTGGTAAGAAAGAGCATGAGTAAGTTACACATATGAGGATGACCTTGTGAATATAGGTCTATATTTATGATGTATGAGACTATGACGAATTTGATTGATAATATGTATGTTTAAAAAGAAGTTAAAACAATGAAACCATGAAAGAGTGAAATTAGCTATCAAATAATGTTGGATAGCAGTAGGTACGTGCCTTTGAAAAATCAACAAAAATAGTGTGAATTGAATTATAGGTTGAATAAGATATGAAATGAAATATTATTGAGTCTATTTTCTTATTAAAGAAATATAGTAAGCAAAAGAATTTTATATTATGATTTATTTAAAGTTTTGTGAACAGGGTCAGAATGATTTCAGAAATCCCCTATTCTGACTTTGGAAAATAAAAAAAAAATTATAAAGATTTTTATGGTGTATAATTTATATGCTTAAATTTCTCAATGAGTCTACTTTCAAGAGAAATAAACAAAAATATTATCCAAATTCTGTAAAATGAGATAATCAATTTTAAGTGAAGAGAGGTCAGAACTATCAAATAGTGAAATAGAGGAGAGTTTAAAGATTAAACTGTACTTATTGGAAAAACCAAAAATTCTAAAAATTTAATGGCAAGAAGCTATATGAGTCTAGTTTCAAGGAAAATTTATGGAACTTAATTTGGAGTTTTTTAGCTTAATATATAATTAATTTAGTGACTATGACTCATGAAGACAACCTAAGATGAACATGAATAAAAAGTAGAAACATGTGAAATAGTGTTTGTATTTTGTTAAGAATACATTATGAGTATTAGAAAAATCATATTAATTAGTTGCTTATTATTTACATGCCAACTTAATAATCTATGAAGCTTACTTCCTCCTTTCCACTTCTCTTAGTGATGTCAGGTTGGCTTGGGGTTGGAGATCGTCGGAGGCAGCGTCACACAATCAAATTGTCGATTCGAAGTAAGGATAAATTTTAAGTGCATATGAATGAGTGGTATGTATAGAGACTTAGCTATTATTGATAAGTAGTTTTGTGAATTGGCCAAATTTATTGCCTTATATTGCTACATTGTATATAGCCATGAGATATAGCTCATATTGGCTAAGAATATGTAAGCCTACATATGTATGCATGTGAAAATGTTTTGATATGATCACGTATGTTTATCATGAATGGTTAGTGATATATATATTATATGTGTTTGATGATTAAATTGAGAATATTTGAGGGTATTATACGTGTCTATGAAATGTACAAGAATGTAAAGAATTAAGGGCAACATAAAGGGCTTGGAAAATAGCCTAAGTGTCAGCCATACTGGCAAAGACACGGCCGTGTGTCTCAACCATGTGGAGGACACCGCCTAGCACACGGGCGTGCGACTTGTTCGTGTCTCCTCAATGTTTGATGACGTCAGAAACAGAGAGTTACACGGGCGTGTGAGACCACACGGCCTGCCCACATGGGCATATGACTCTCCAAAATATAGAAATTTTATTAGTGTCTCAAAAAGTTTCAAAAGTTCTCGGTTTAGTCCCGAACCATTACCAGTGTATGTTTTGGGCTTTGTAGGCCCATATAAGGGAGTTTGAAATGGAAATTGAAAAGTCTTAAATTTGAACGAAAATTCATGACTCGATTTTGCTTGTTCATGTGTGTTTAAGCCTAGTAATACCTCGTACCCTGTTCTGGTGTGGAATATGGGCAAGGGGTGTTACAGTTAAGATGGGTGCACAAAATTAGGATAACTTCAAAAGATGGAAATGTGGTTTATAATGTAGGTTTATTGCAATAAACAGGCTTTTAAGCTGAAAATTATAGTTTCAAGGGTCTAATATCATAAGGTTGGCTTGAAAAGGTGCAAACGATCCAAACAAAATGGTGCCTATACCATTTTAGACTTTTATGTCTCCTAGGATTTCGCCTCAAGAAAGTTACTAAGTCAATTCTAAAGATATAAACCTTCATGCATGTCTAATCTCAAAAGAAACTAAGTTTTCATGGCAAACATTACCTAAGACTAAGATCATACCAACATTCCATTCTTCATGATAACATACAATCACTCAAATAAAATCATCATTCATGCTTGCATACAAACTATCTTATTAGCAAAGAAATTTCTCTAAACATTCATTTATTAAAACATACTCATGAAATAAATGATTGAAACATACTTAAAAAATTTTAAAAATTTGAGCAATTATTTGCCTTACCCCCTTTAAAAAGAAGCAATGTCCTCATTGCAAGAACAAAGTAATGAATGGAAACTGAGCACTAGGTAGGGTTGTAGAGAAAGAGAGGTGAGTCATTAAGACTGCTTAAATACCAAGTCTTTCCTCATAACCCAATCCTAGACATATTCATTCCCATTACCTCATCACTTAGTCTTTTTCATCTTAAAAAAAGTATTTATTCAAGCTCGCTATGTTTTATTTTGCAAAAATTAAATCCTAATTACGAAAGAAATAAAGACCTAAAAACCTAAAATAAATAAATAAAAATACAAGAATCACCCATTTTATTTTTTTGGCTCATTCCCCTTGTCTTCTTCAGCTCCATGTCTATCTGCATAGTTAGTATCCTCCATCCATGTCTCAAAGATAGCATCTGGGAACTCAGGAATAAAAGTGTTAAGATATTTTTAAAAGTATTTCGAATTGAGACATCTCTAATTTTTGCATATTTCCAGTAAGTTTTTTGTGATTGTACATGAACTTGCACATATCCATCAAAATTAACAATTCTGATCTCTTTGAAGTACTTGCAGAAGTCGGCATTAGAGTTGTAAATTTCTGTTCAACACTTAGCTTGACTGGTTCTTCTTTTGGCTCAACCCTAGGTTTAGGGTTTGTAGATCCTTCAGCTAGTTGTGGACTGTTCGGTTCCTTATCAGACTCTTCTTCTTCAGTGTCTATAACTGAATCAGCTTTAGTTTCAGTTTCATTTGTTGACTCCTCGGTATCTAGCTCCGTTGGCTCTTCTTGCTCGCCTTGATTTAGCTCATGCACCATTTCTAGCAACCTTTCCAAATCATGACTTTTAATACACCATTGGACATACTGCCCCTTCAAATTTGCTTGTGTTTTAACACGGGCCCTTAAGCAAAGTGAAGTAATTAATGATGGGAAATAAGCACTTCCTGTCTCCTTTTTAGCACAATCCCTTGTGAATAATTTTCCCAACATTAATGGACTTTTCTGTCAAGATTGCATATAACAAGAACATCCGTTCCATCGAGATGGTGGAACTGTGTGAGATGGGCATAAAACTATAGTGAACAAAATAAAACCATACCTTTGCTATTGGTTTTAGGTATTCCCTTCGAAAAGAATGGCTTCCATACTTTCTTATAATCCATTGGGATCCCAAATTTGTGACAATATTAACCACTTGTTGAAGAAAATCACAATTGATGTTGTTCATCATAGGTTAGTACTCATCTTCTTCAACATCAGGTAAATGAAACAAATCATTGATGGACTTAGAAGTGAGAGGTACCTTTTTCTTTCGAACGATGACCTTAGTAGCATCTTGTGTAGTCAAACTCGCATAGAACTCTAAAACTAGTTCATCATCGGGAACTGAATGAGCATCACAAAATCATTCCCACTTGAGAGCATTGATTGTCTTTTTGATCGGCACAGGAACAACCATCACATCATTGCTCTTTGAGTTAAAACCTTTTTCCAAATCATGGGTTGATGCTTGAAAATTGAATCAAATCTTTCTTTCAATTCTTCATTGTAATACCCCAAACCCGACCCAAATGTTACGGCCAAGTCTGGTGTGTCACATCAACTATAAATTGATCATATTCTTTAGTTACCACGATCAAGGTGAGTTTGCAAAACCGTTATCTTAAATTTTGGAAAGAAAACCAGGTTTAATTTGTGAACGTCCTATCCAGTACCGGTTTAAAATTTATTTAGTCTCAAGGTCTTGTTTGTCTTTACGTTATCCATTTGATACGTGTTTTATATTTTAAAAACATTGTTTAATTTTATGAAAACCCGTGCAGCGTAAGTCTATCCATTTTAAGCAAGTTATAAATAATGAAGTAAAAACCCAAATATAAATACTTAGAAGCGGCCTTATTACAAAACAAAACCTGAAAAGAAAATAATTTTAAATGAAATACTGAAAATAAAATAACTTAGTTAAAATCAACCAAATGCAGTCCACATGGCCACTCTGAATCCCTCTGGCTCCAAGCCCATTAGCTTAAGGCTCACCTGCGTAGATGAAAGGGAAGGGGTGAGTTTAGAAACTCAGTGTGTAAAGTAAATCGAACCAGAGCCCAAATCAGTTCAAGCTTATTGGGCCTAAGCCCTATCCAGTTTCAGTATTAACTGGGCCTTAGCCCTATTCAATATACAGTATTAACTAGGCCTTAGCCTTATTCAGTATTCAATACGGCCCATAGGCCCATTACAGTAGCAGTACAGATATTATGCATGTATGCAATACCCAGCCCAAATCTAGCCCTACACACCACCTGTACCAGCCCTACACACCATGTGGGGAATAACTCAACCTACTCAGCCCTACACACCATAATCGCAGCTGAGGTGCTTATTCAGAAAACGTGGCCAAGCCACTAATAGTAAAACGAGGCAAAGCCCCTATCAGTAAATGTGGCATTGCCACTTAGCACTTCCTCCATCAAAAACCTAAACCCATGTAATAGAATAACATGTCATGGCATACAGTGAACAGATAAAGTATAGCATGCACTTCAGTCAATTTAACCCTAGGGGTATAATGGTCATTTTGCACCTAAGGGTAAAAAAAATAATTTCCCCCCTAAGGGGTATTTCAGTAAATTAACTAGTTCTTAGGGTTTTCATGCTTATTACACTTGTTAACAGTCCAATTTCATCTAAGTAACTTATCAAGCCCATTTACCAACTTTAGAGCTAACGGGCCCTAAAACCCCTAATGGGCCCTACAGTGTCCATTATCTATTCTAGCCCACAAAGCCCAAATTTTAAGTCTGATTTAACAATTTTATCAATCAGTTTATCAGAATACGCTTATCGCTCGTTTTTACCCATATGGGCCCATAGGCCCATTGGGCCCAAATTCAGCCCCTTGAAGCCCAAATTCACCAAGGCGCACGAAATCGCGAACACAATCTCCTTACTGTTTGCGATAACTGTTTTTACCATTTTAACCGACCCACGAACACTCGCACGCTCGCAACCCCATGAAATGCCAGAATTTTGACATTTCGGCTTTTTGGCTTTCGCCGATCTAGTCTACTAGTGGGTGTTTGTTTACACACCTGATTTGCGATATACGTTGACGAGATCTCCCACGCGATTATTTTACAATCGACCACTAAGATATTATACTTTAATCGATGATAACCCATGTAACACTACTTACCATATTTGACCAACTGCACTTTAGGCCCTACAACATTTACCTTTACCGAAATCAATGACTAGATCTAAATCTAGTCGCTCCGATAGTCCTAGCCTTCTACACTCCTCGATCAATAGCCTTCAATCCACACTAACACATAACAAACCGATTGGTGCAACCATTAAAGCCCTAATCGACAGCCACCCTATGAACTTAGGGTTTTTCGGCTTTTCTTAAATCCAACGATAACGAATAAAAAGGGGTTTGTAACAGCCCGATTTCCACCCTAGTCAGAATAGTGGTTTCAGAACCACAGATCCGAGTCAGGAAATGATTATTTATTTTTATATGTGTTCTGGATGCATGAAATTGTTTAGTGTGAAATTTTGTTTTAAAATTTTTATCTTATGGATATTGATTTAATTGATAGGGCCTAAATGCATAATATGAAAATTAAATGAACTATTAGGTGATAACCAATTTATAATGAATATGATGAGGGAAAGGACTTAATATGGAATTTTTGCCATTTTTAAGTGTGGTGCACGGCACATGACTAATGTTCTATTTAATTTATATAATTGTTGCATGTGATACTTGATTATAATAACAGTATTTTTATAACATGAAAATAAAGAACAAATAAAGGAATGAAAGAGAGTAAGTGGCCATTTTACTTTGTTATTACCGAAATTAAAAGAAAGAAATAAAAAGAGAAGAAGAAGGGTAGTCGGACATAGTTCAAGAAGATTAAGGTATGTTTTTAGCTTAATTTTCATTAATTCTTATGTTTTTGAGTTAATTGCTGAGTGTATTTCATAGCCCAAGCATTTATCTCTAAAATTTTGGCTAAACATTCATTCGGCCATGGATGTAATGTATGAGGTTTTTGGGTGTTTGATGTTTTAAAATACAAGTTGAGCTATGAGCTTAGTAATTTTGATAATTTTGGCTTAAATGACTACTTGTTGTTCGGTTATGGTTGTAAGTTGAGATATTTCATGTTAGATGTAAGGTTTAATGGTTAAATACGAGTAATGGAATAAATGTTTACATGATTTTCATTATATGTTTGATTAAAAAACAGATTATGAAATTGAGGGACTAAGTGTATATATATGTTAAATTATATGTTATATATTCAGTTAAAGTATATGTTTCATTATACGGTAAGTGTATTAAGTGTATAAGGATTTGGTAATTGATGTTATAAATGGGAAGTGAGTTGTGAGCTTAGTAGAAATTGGTAGATGTAAGTTTAATAGTTAATGGTATTCGGCTATTATTGTAAAATTGTGAAATTTGTGCTTAGTAGTGGCTTTATAATTCTTGATTTGAAATTAGTTTGGGATGAAATATTACTTAAATCTTTGGAAAAATAAGTTATTTATGGTGGTCTATAAATAATTTCTTACCTTATGTCGAACCTGAATTAATATATATATTTATGCGTAGCTTGTAAAGATATGTGTGGTTGGGACATATGGTTGTAATTGACACCAAATAAATTGTGGTTTGACAGATGTTAATTGAGTAATGCAAATGTCATGCACTTGTGATAATTTATTTCCGTCATATTTTACATTAAGACACATGCACTTGTAAAATTCGGTCATAATATTTTAATTTAAATTTATTTATGTTTATTTGTTTATAAGATGGTTACCCTACGGGTGTAGTATATGCATAAGTAATTATAAATTTGGCTGGTTTTATAAATGAGCAAGTTGTTTACAAGTTATGTGTATTAGACGTTAGGTGTATAAATTGATATTTTTTTATTATTTATTTATTAGTTGTTGGGATGGAATAGCGACTATGGTGTTTGAATGATTGACTTGTGAGAAGCTAAATTGTTGATTTAAGCAATAAGAGAACATGTTAGTAGGGAACAGATTCAGCTTAAGTACCTCTTGTGTAACTTTTGTTGTTAAAATTCATAGAAGTGTGATTTATTTGAAAGAAAATAAATTGGTTAAAGAATTAAACAAGCTGATTTGTTTAATTTAGTTCAAGAACGAATGGAATCGGATTTGGATCGGATCGTATGGGAATATTTTGAGATCTTAATTCCAGCTAAAAGTTCAGGGATCGTCGGCATCTCGTCACACTATCGACTAATTTGGTACTTTATGTTTTTAAATTTAAACTAATGGCATGTATAGGTTATGTTTGTTATATGTATGCAAAGCCATGCGAAAATGGCTTAATTGCTTGGTTTTGTTATTATGAAACTTATATGGATTAATTAGGACCCACCCAGCCAGCACACCAATATGCAGCCAGGCTGCTAATAACAGATATCGTGGTAGAGCCACCAGAAACAGATTACGTGGCAAAGCCACTATACAAAACTACGTGGCAGAGCCACTACTACAGAACTACCTCCATAATCATACCCAACCCCATGCAGATTATCATGTCATAAATAAATATATCGAGCATGTAGTTTAACAGACAGAGTTTCAGTCATACATATATCAAAAAACCTATCTTAAGGGTATATAAATCTTTTAAGCAGTTAGGGATAAAATGGTAAATTTTTTAAACTTTAGGGTTTCCACACCTATTACAACCTCCTAAAAGGTCTAACGTAACTCAAGCAACTCAGATAGTCTATACAGTCAAAACAGTTTTTATGGGCCCAAAACCCCTATTGGGCCCAGGTGGGCCCACACGCTCATGTGGCCCATTCTGTCCAGTTTCACGTACGACATTGCAAACCTTATCAATCAACATGCTAAGGATCACTTACCAAGCAATTTAACCATATGGGTCTGTAGGCCCATTAGGCCCATTTCGGCCTATCGGGGCCCGTAATGGCCCAAGTGCACGTAAAGTGCGCTTGACAGCTTCCACTGTCCATTGCCCATGAATCGTGGGCTTGGTTTGGCCCACAAGCGTTCGCACGCCCCTAAGGCCTCGAATGTCGAGGTTTCAGCATTCTAGCTTTTCGGCTTTTTCTGATCTACAGTAAAAAAGGGTGTGGTTACACACCTGAAATATGACTGTCGTCCCAATCCTTCTAGATCACAGCACCTAAGATTCACAACGATCCACTATTAGCCATATATATGTTGTAATTCAAATCTAAGTATAAAAAACTCCCTAAGTAATCCATTGCTACTTACCACGCCTCACTTGAACCAATGTTCTCAATTCTTGTTGAACCTTAAGATAATGAACAACACGATCCACTATATAACCCTGTTTGATGATTGGAAAGAAAAGATTTTAAGTCGATCATTAACAAAAGAACCAAAAGCTACATGCATCAAGAAGATGAGTAGATTAGTTTCTCTACCACTTAACAAATAGGAGAAAGGAGAACACAGTTACCTACCCTAGTATTTGCCTTATGAAAAGAGGTCCTTGCCAATACCAAAGTCCAGCTTACGATTGAGTCAAAGAGAAATATACCAACCAAGTGAAAGAAAGGAATGAGATTCGGCTATGGAGGCTCAACCGAACGAACAATAGAGGAGGAGAAGAATAGTAGGGTTTGGCTCTAGGGAACAATGAGAGAAGAGAATAAAAATGGCTATTCAGAAAAGTACTAATCGGGAAGAACAATGGAATAAAAGCAGAAAAGAAACGAGAATTGAGAAGTGAGGGATTTGAGTTTCAGCTAAAGAAGAAGAGGAGTGAAAAGCTCTCACACCGTTCGGTCTAAAAGGGTGGAGAAAGGGAATTTGAGATGATCAGCTTAAAGGATAACTAAGAGAGAATTGAAACTAGGTTCGGCTTAGAGAAAAAGATGACGGAGAATCAAGAAAAAAGAAGGAAAGGAGATGAAGGTTCGGCAAATGGCACCCTTGTTGGTTTCGATAGAGAATAGCAAAAAATAAAATGGAGTTTCGACACTTGGAATTGTGTCTCAGCAAAAGAATGAAACGAACCAAAATGGTAAAAAGAAAACAAAGTGCACAACACAAAAACCCAAAGATGCGAGAGGAATGCTCTTGAAACAACATGAAGAAAAACACAAACACCCTAATACCAATTTGGCACAAAGTGATCGAATAGACACCCCCTAGACACACAAATTCGGCCAACACTCCCCTCACACCTCAATCCTTTGATTTTCTCCTTGATTTGCTCCAAGATTTACTCCAACCTCCTAATTTGAATTTTGAATTCAAGTTCCTCCTACCAAGTCAACTCTTACCAAGTCTTCAACCACCTTTCAGAGTTTGAAATCACCTAAAACACATGCCGCCCACTTCTAGCAAAATAAATACTTTTGCCTGCAAGGGGATTTGAACCCCTTTCTTTCCCCTTGTCAATGATGCCACAGATCACTCCTCCACAGGCCTTTCTGTGTCCTGAAATCCCCATAACTGTACTTAAGCCCTATAAGCTAATACCCCTACTTTCCTAAGCCCAAATTTTAAAAGTTTGCTAAAGGCTTGGCTTTATCCTAAGCTTTCTAAAGGCCCCCCAAAGACACCCAAATCATCGATTCAGCACACTCAATCATGCAAATGCCAATTTATGCAAAAATTCAAAAACCCTACAATTTGGGGCGTTACACATACTTAACGCTGGGACAGGGTTCGAGGTGTTATTGGACTTAAAGGATAACATTCATACAAAACCGAACCATGAATTTCAGTCCAAATTTAAAACTTTTTATTTAAACTCATTTTGCCCCTATTTCAGGCCTACGAGGCTCATAACATACTTTAAGAATGGTTCGGGACTAAACTGGGGTCTTTGGAACAGTTATAAAAATTTTCATCAAAATAGTGTCAAACACCTGTGTGACTTGGGACACACCCGTGTAGGTAGTGTGGTCACACACACCTGTGTCCTAGCCCGTGTAAAAGCATCAAGCATCCTGTTTATGACATCAGCATACCATTAGGGGCACACGGCCAAATCACATAGTACACTGAATCGGGATTTAATGGACAATTCTCAAAAGAATGAACCTCCTCACAGTACACACAAGAAACTACTTCAAACAGACTTGGTGGTTGAGCTGCAAAATTATTAGCACTATTAGTGGTAAACTGTTTTAACATGGAGGAAATAGAAGATACCTAGGCTGATAATGAAGTGAGGGCGTCAACTTCATGAACTCCGTGTAACACCCCTTACCCGTATACGGCACAGGGATAGGGTTCGAGGCATTACCTTACTAAACCACATGCAAACCTACACTATCGAGTCAACGAAATTTGTTCGAATTTAAAACCTTTCAAAACTTGTCTTACAGTCCTTAATGAAGATCAACGAGGGCGTCAACTTCATGAACTCCGTGTAACACCCCTTACCCGTATACAACATCGGGATAGGGTACGAGGCATTATGTTACTAAAACACATGCAAACCTACACTCTCGAGTCAACGAAATTCGTTCCAATTTAAAACTTTTCAAAACTTGTATTATAGTCTTTAATATGGATCAATGAGGCTCAAACCACGTTTAAGAAGTAAATGGGGACCAACCCGAGTACTTAGAAAACTTTCAAGAAAATCTACTAAGAACAGGGCACACACCCGTGTGGAGGGGCAACACGCTCGTGTAACACCCTTAACTCGTATCCTTCGCCAGAATAGGGTTACGAGGCATTACGGATCAACACATATCACTATACAATTATTTCACATACATACATCATTCATTAACACATCATAGTCATTCACAACCATACAGTCCCTTTAGAAGGTCTACGAGACCTTAAACATATTAAGGAAGGGGTCGAGACTGAACCAGTAAAATTCCAAACTTTTACAAGACTTAGAAAATTTTCCTTAAAAATAGAGCACACGCCTGTAGGGCTAGGCCGTGTACTTCACACGGGCGTGCCTCAAACCATCCTTAACCCATTTGCAACACTGACTTGATCACACGGTCACCAGACATGCCCGTGTGTCCAGCCCGTGTGTCATCCTAGCTTGGCCATACGATCACCAGACACGCCCGTGTGTCCAGCCCGTGTACCATATTGACTTAAATTGCAATAATAGAGGGGTCACACAGTCGAGACAGATGCCCGTGTGCTCAGACCATGTGGCACGAAGTAGGCTTGGTTTAAGCCATTTTTCACACCCCATTTCTCTTGACCCTACAAGCATTATTCCAATACCAAATATACTAGAATTTTGTCCACTTTCAACCTCCATTCATACATCATTCAAAGCATATTATAATCAATGAGAATTGTACTGATTTCCCATTCAAAATCATGCCGAATCATAACCTATATTCACATAAAAAATACATGTTCCATAACTCATTCAATGTCCATTTCAACTCATATCCAAAACTTACCAAGTCACTACTTCTTTCATACCAAAATGACCATATTCCAAATAAGCCATATATGCACTATATAACATACAAAAATGCAACACAAGTCACATACCAATTCCAAGTATAATCTCATCCATTAGTTACTCAAATCAATTGGCATAACATATTTACAACTCATAAAATATTCAAAATACCTCTAGCTTATACATGCCATACTTAGCTATTTACTACCATAAAAAGGTACCAAGTATATTCGGATAGTGCGATGATGATCCTCGATAATTCCCGAGCCTTCAGTAGCTTCGATAATCTATAAAATAGAAATAAACACACGAAGTAAGCTGTAGAGCTTAGTAAGTTCACAAGTAAGTAATTCGATATATAAATTCAATTGTAAATCATCTATTTAAATGATTTCAAACCAAGTATATAACACCACAAACCTTTAGCCATGTCTCATAACAGGGTTTATACAACTCAATAAGTCTTTCTCAATGCATCTCATTAATTCATTTCGATAAGTCTTGTATAGATATCGTGCGTACATGTTCAATTCTTAGTAACCTCTTTTCCTCATTCCCAACTTTTCCTCACTCGTTGAACCATTCAAAGTAGGAATCGGATGCATGAATATTTTGGTCGATAAGTACCTATACCATGGCCCGTAGCCAAATCAAGGTAACTTAACTTGGAGTATCTATACCATGGCCCGTAGCCAACTCAAGGTAACTCCCATACAATACCAATACCATGGCCCGTAGCCAAATCAAGGTATTTCTCGCACCCGTAGTGCCGATATCATGGCCCATAGCCAACTCATAACCTAATGACATATCACTAGCATTCCGAAACTAAGCCTACGGTTCAACTGAGCTTTCTTACATTTCATTTCCATCATTGTCCACATTTGTAACATCAATTTCACTATTTCAACCTTCTCCAAGGTTTCAATCCTCAGAGTATATACAATAACAACGCATTTAACTACTTTTATATTGAAATTACTACTTATGAACTTACCTCGAGTGTGAAACGATGAAATGTGTCGATTACACGTCGACTTCTCATTTCCCCTGATCTAGACTCGGATTCCTCTATTCTTGATCTATATGTAATAAAGATTAACTCATTCAATTTCATATTTATTCAAATCAATCCAAATATACATATTTAGGGCATTTTACAAAATGACCCCCACATTTTCACAGTTTAACACTTTAGTACCTATTTCACAAAATCACAAAATACGTAAAATTTCATTATACCATGGTTAGGCCTAATATTCACCTTGTTCATACAAGTCCATACATTTCATTTATTTCACATTTTAGTCCCTCAATTTATTATTTTTCATAATTTAGCCTAAATACTCAATTTCATCAAAAATTCGAAGACAAAACATATTTATTTCTCACATATCTTTTATTTTGTATCAGCAATCATCACAAAGCTTCTAATTTCATCAATGGCACATTTCAAAATCTTCATCAATTTCTCAAATTGAAGCATGGGCTAGTTAAAACACTAAGCAACAATCTCAAAAACATAAAAATCATCAAAAACTAAAGATAAAACATACCTTAATTGAGCTTAGATAATGCCGAATGCTTGAATGTATAAGAACCCTAATTCTTTTCTTTAATTTCGGCAAGAAGATGGATAAAATGACTACATTTTTGTTTTGTTTTATTTTAATGTATATTATCACATCAATTACCATTTTATCCTTGATTCAATAAATAAATTAACACATAATGGATAGCCATAATTGTCCGCTCATAAATTCAATTGTCTAATTTCAACATAAGGACCTCACGTTTAAAGAGACACATCAAATAGGCACTTTAATACATACAGAAGGACACTTTTGCATTTTCTATGATTTAGTCCTTTTCTCAAATTAAACACACAAACGATCAAATTTTCATACGAAACTTTCACACATGCTACATACTTTAGGCATAGAAAATAATATGAAAATATTTTTCTGACTCGGATATGTGGTCCCGAAACCACTGTTTCGACTAGGGTCTAAACTGGGCTATTTCAACTATCCCCTCTCAGGGATTTTTGTCCCCGAAAATTCTTACCGTTTTATAGATTTGGATATTGCAGTCTCATAATATCTTCAGGCTCCCACGTAGCCTCTGGTACCCCATGTTTGTGCCGTAACACTTTTACTAAAGAAATTTTCTTATTTCTCAATTTTCTGATTTCACGAGCTAAAATTCAAATCGGTTCTTCGCTATACGGTAGGTCAGGTGGAATTTCAACTTTAGTAAGGGCAATCACATGCAAAGGATCTGATCGGTGTCTCTAAAGCATCGAAACGTGAAATACATTATGAATTTTTTCTAGCTTAGGTGGCAACAACAGTCTATAAGCAACTAGCCCGATACGCTCTATGATCTTATACGATCTGATAAACCTTGGACTCAATTTGCCTTTTCTGCCAAATCACAGTACTTTCTTTCAAGAAGACACTTTCAGAAATACTTTGTCATTGATTTTGAATTCATTGTCTTTTCATTTTAAATCTGCGTATGATTTTTGACGATCTAATGCTACTTTCAAACCTTCTCAAATCACTTTTACTTTCTGTTTAGTCTATTCGATCAAATCGAACCTGTGTAACTTAGTCTCACTGAGCTCAGTCCAGTACAACAATGTTCTACATTTACAACCATAAAGAGCCTCGTACGGTGCCATTTTCAAACTCGATTGAAAACTATTATTATACACAAATTCAATCAGTGGCAAATATCGTTCCCACGTACCTTCAAACTCCAGAATGCAGCATCTCAGTATATCCTCGAGTATCTGAATAATCCATTTAGACTGACCATTTGTTTGCGGATGGAAAGCAGTGCTAAAATACAATTTCATACCCAATGCATCTTGCAGTTTCTTCCAAAACCATGATGTAAACCTCGATCCCTATCTGAAACAATAGAAATAGGTACTCTGTGCAATCTCACAATATGAGAAATATATGACTCGACAAGCTTATCAAGTTAATAATCTGTGCAGACCGGAACAAAATGAGCCAATTTAGTCAACCTATCTACAATAACCCAGATTGCATCTTTCTTGCTTGGGGACAACGGAAAACCTGATACAAAATCCATCGTCACTCTGTCCTATTTCCACTCAGGAATCATAATCGATTGAACTAACCCAGATGGAACCTGATGCTTAGATTTGACTTGCTGAAAAATTAAACATTTTGAAACAAATTCTGGTATATCTTGTTTCATACCATGCCACCAATAAAGTTGCTTCAGATCATTATATATTTTTGTACTACCTAGGTGAATAGATTACCGGCTACTATAAGCTTCATTCAAAATCATTCGAATCAACTCTGAATTCCTTGGAATACATATTTGGTCTTTGAATCTCAAACAACCTTCAGCATCAATTCGGAACTCGAAATCAACATTAAAATCACATTGAGCTCGTTTTTCTAACAAATCATTATCAACCTCTAAGCTTCACAAATTTGTTGAATAAATAATGGTCTCACTTTCAACTTAGCTACAATCAAACCATCATCAAAGATAGTCATCTACGCATTCATTGCTCACAGAGAAAACAGTGATTTTCAACTTAAAGCATCAACAACAAATTAGCCTTTCCTAAATGATAATCAATTACAAGCTCGTAATCCTTTAGTAATTCTAACCATCGTTGCTGTCTCAAATCTAGATCTTTCTGAGTCATCAAATATTTTAAGCTTTTCTGATCAGAATAAACCTGACATTTTTCACCAAATAAATAATGGCGCCAAATCTTTAATGTAAACACAATAGCTGCCAATTCCAAATCATGAGTCGGATGGTTCTTTTCGTGAGGCTTTAACTGTCTCGAGGCAGAAGCTAGGATTTTACCTTTCTGCATTAAAACACTGCCTAATCCATTCAAGGATGCATCACTATAAACATAGAACTCTTTACCCGATTCTGGCCGAACTAGCACTAGAGCCTCGATCAATAAAGCTTTCAACTGAACAAAACTTTCCTAACATCTGTCTGACCACTCGAACTTAACGTTTTTCTGAAGTAATCTCGTTATTGGAGTCACAATCATAGAGAAGCCTTTTACAAACTGTCTGTAATAACTAGCAAGTCCCAAAAAACTTCAGACTGCAGCTACATTTCTCAGAGGCTTCTAATCTAATATTGCCGAAATCTTACTCGAATCAACTCGAGTACTCGATGCTGATACAACATGTCCTAGAAAACTGATTCGCGTAATTAGAATTCACATTTACCTAACTTCACATACAATTGCTTATTGCGCAAAGTCTGTAACACTAATCTCAAATGTTCAGCATGCTAGGACTCATCACGTAAATAGATCAATATGTCATCTACAAACACAACCACAAATCGATCCAACTATTGTATGAAGATCCGATTCATTAAATTCATAAAAACAATTGGTGTATTTTTTAGTTCGAAAGGCATAACAAGGAACTCATAATGTCCGTACCTCGTCTGAAGAGCAGTCTTCGGCACATTGGAGTCTTTAACTCGTAGTTGATAATAACCCGATCTCAAATCTATCTTTGAAACACAACAGCTTCTTTCAACAGATCAAAGAAATCATTGATTTTGGGCAGAGGTTACTTGTTGTTTGTAGTAACTTTGTTCAACTGGAGGTAATCTATGCACATTCTCATCGTGTCATCTTTGTTTTTCATGAATAGAACCGGAGCACCCAAGGTGAAAAACTCGGTCTCGCGAATCCCCTATCTATCAACTCTTGCAACTGAGACATTAATTCTTTTAATTCTATTGGTGCCATGTTATATGAAGCTATCAAAATCGAAGTAGTCCCCGGCACTAATTCAATGCCAAACTTGACTTTTTGAACAGGAGGTAATCCCGAAAGTTGTTCCGGAAACACATCATGGAATTCACAGACAACAGGCACTGATTCAATTTTCTTATTAGTCACTTTTAAATTATCACATAAGCAAAGTAAGCTTCACAACCCTTATTCACATATTTCTGAGCTATCATTGTAGATATTACAGTAGGCAACCCACTAGATTCAATCCAGACTATTTCATCATTCCTGTATCTCAAATTAATAACTTTCCATTTACAATTCACGAAAGCATCGTGCAAAGTTAGCCAATCCATATCCAGAATTATATTCAACTCATCAAAAGGCAAGAGCATTAAATCAGCTGGAAAACAAATATCTTGAATCATTAGCGGACAATTCTTACACACTTTATCAACCAGGACACTTTTGCCTAAGGGTTCGATACTCTAATTACGAATTCAGTTGACTCTACAGGCAAAGTCTTACTGTGCACTAACTTCTTACATATATAAGAATGCGTTGATATAGGATCTGTCAATGTAATCATAGAAGTATCGTAAATAGTGAATGTACAGTAATAACATCAGGAGACGAAGCTTCCCCTCGACTCAGATTATAACGCCCTAAAATTTGGGTCTTTCTTGGGGTTATTATTCATCTGACAAAATGTTTGAACTTGGGTATTTGGTTGTGTAATTCTTGTTTGGGGAGTATTAATGGGCCTATGGAAGGCCCAAGTGTTGTTTAAGCCTCGAAAATTTTTTTTAGATTTTCCCTTAGGAGATAAGGGGCCGTTGGAAGGAAGTGTCTTAAGGAATTGTCGTGGAATATAGCACAAAAGGAGTCTTGGTAAAGTGGCAAGGGAGGCGCCACTAAGCTCCTTAAAAAGTGGAACCTAAGAGAGCTTGGAGGTCCAAGGTTCAAGTCCCAGAGTATGCAAGGGTGGCATTTTATTTTTGTGCAAGGAACAGGTAAGAGTTTGAAGCAGAGTAAAACTCTGCTTGGGGAGAAGTTTGAATCGGTCATAGGAGTGAATCTAGGAGTAAGTTATGGACTTTTGAATTTTGAATGAAGGTGGCCGGCCAAGGGACTCTCTATGGTGCAAATTCGGCAAGCAGCATAGGTAAGGCATACTCGGCATTTTGGTCTCTTTTGGTGTCGATTTCTTTAGTCTAATAGGTCCCCTCTTCTGCCGATTCTGTTTAGTAAATTAGGGGTCATTTTTCTGCTTTTCTAAACCTAGTACTTGAATCTCCTACCCCAGAAACCCCACTGCCGATTTCTCTGTGACAAAAGCCACTCCTCTAAACTTTTTCACCATTTTTCTCTTCTCTTTGCATCTCTAGCTGATTTCATCTTTCTGCAAACCTCTCTCTTTGCCGAATCTTTCACTTTCTTCTTCTTCTTTTCTGCAAGCCCTTGTCGACAGCTTCAAAAGCTGAAACACCCCTTCTTGCCGAATCCATCTTCTTCTATCAATCATATCACCTCTTCTCACCCTACACCCATTACCGAATCTTCTCTTGACCGAAACTCTCATTGTGTGTGGCTGAATTCTCCTCTCCCTAGTCTCAAATTCATTCTTTCTTTTTACTTAGATCGTGATTAAGAGGGCATCTAGAGTCACTTCTTGAACTGATTAGCACATTGGTAAGTACTCAGAAATTTTGATTGGTTTCATGTGTTTAAGATATAAGCTGAAACCCCTTTAGGGGAGGCTATCATTTGGACTAAGGCTTTGTGGTCTCTTGTTTGATGTTGTTGTGCTAGTGGAGGCAAAGGGGGGTGCTTAGCAAGGATTTGAAGGTTGGCACGGCTAGGCACATAGACCTAGTTCATATTTCGGCAGCAAGGTAAAGGCATTTAAGGACTTAGGCCATGTTGGCCGATTTTGGTAAGGAGATTATGGCTTATTGATTAGCGAGTTTTAGACTAACACTTTAGGAATCAACTGTAGGCTTTCGTATGTGGATCTCAGCGTCACTTCATCCGTTAACAGGTGTGTACCATATCTCCACTATAGACTAGAACGGCAAAGGCCGTAATGACTGAAAAGTGACCAAAAAGTCGATCTTAGGAGGATCTGTGAGTAACCATTTACTCTGTGGTGGCTAAACTTGCAATCAATGGTGATAGAATTGCAAAGTGGGCAATTCGAACGTGTCGGTAAGTTGGGCTTGATGGGCCAAATATGGGCCCAATGGGCTTTCGAGCCCACATTGGTAAAATTGTCATTAAGGGCATTCTGGCGGTATGTTGAGAATAAACCGGTTAAAACCAACAATCTGAAATTAAAAATTGGATTTAACGGGCTTAAGATGTTAATGGACTCAGTAAGGCCCATTAGGGGTTTTTGGGCTAAAAAGGGCAAAAGTGGTATACAAGTTAAAATGAACTTCTGAAGTCACATATGGGCTAATTGTCACTTGATATTCATAAAATCCCTGAAAACTGGTAAAATGACTAAAATACCCCTAAGTATGGAAATTACCATTATACCCCTAAGTGCAAAAATAACCTTTATACCCCTAGGGTAAATTCTGTATGGAATGTATGATTTTCTATTTCTGTATATCATGTCTCATAACACATGAATGTATCTGATGCATGAGATTCTGTATGTTGCATGCCATAGTATGTTTACATCTATTGCATGGGGTATGGGCTTTTATGATGGAGGAAGCATTCTGGCAGCCTCGCTACAATCTGGTGGCCTCGCCACATATATCTGTTCTGGTGGCCTCGCCACATATATCTGTTCTGGTGACTATGTCACAATATCTGTATCTGGTGACCTTGTCACAATATCTAGTAGCCTCGCTGCAATTTCTGTGATGTGTAGCGGATGGGTGGGTCGCGTACTCTGCCCACATGATGTAAGGCTGGTACGGGGGTGTTATGGATAGATCTGGGTTGGGCTTTCTGTTGTATTTTATATATCTGTTTTGTATCTGTTATGGGCCTATGGGCTTAACCTGATTTTTATAATGGGCCAAGGCCCAATTAAATCTGATTCTAAGGCTTGATCTGTTTTGGCCTATGGTTGAGATTATGTTACACACTGAGTTACCAAACTCACCCCTTAATTTCATCTCTGCAGGTAACCCTCAACCACAGTGGGCTTGGAGCTGAGAGAGATTCAGAGTGGCCACAGCATCTGCAAGTTCGGTTTTCATTTTATTTTAAGTATTTTATTCTGCTATTTTTGGGTTTTAATTGTAATAAGGCCGCTATTTAAATTTCTTTATTGGTTTTATTTTCTTTAACGGTTTAATTTATATTTTATCGAAACTGCTAGTTATAAGCTGCGCGGGTTTTCAAAATCTTGTGAATGTTTTCAAAACTTAACGAGTTCAACAAATGGATAACCTAAAGGCCTAACAATATGACTTCTCATAAACTTGCTGCTTCAAAAAAAATATCACCTAAGTCACAATAAGCAAAAGGTCATAAACTTGGATGTAAGTCCATGTGACGCACCAGATCTGGCCATAACGTCCAGGCCGGGTTTAGGGTGTTACACGGATAGCATAGGCTCCGGTAGATACTCCGGCCTCAGACTTCACAGTTGTATCTTCCGTAGCCCCTCAACTGCCACTTACATTGCCAACACCCCTAGGTGGTCTCCCTTTGGTCATAGTAGTATTCTGTCTCACATTCTGTACCGTTTCTTGTTCAACCAACTCGGGATAATCTCGATTTAAATGATCTAATCATCCACATTTGTAACAAGCTTTATTACTTTTGTTCCAGTATTCACCAAAATGTCGTCTCCCACACTCCTGACATTCGGGTTTATTATCCCGAACACTACTAACACTCGCTACTGAAGTAGCTCGAGTTTTAGAATTAGAATATTATTTTACACGATTTCTATTTGAAAGTACCGCTGAAGCATTCAAATGAGAATACAAATCTCTGAATTTCTTTAAGGAAGATTGATGCTGTTTTCCCATTAATTGTTTTCTTGAGTCTTGAGCTTCTGAATCAGTTTTCTTCTTTTCTTCACTGGGATCCTCGACTTTACAAGCCCTATCAACTAAAACCACAAATTCTTTTAGTTCAAGAATTCCAATAAAAAGTTTTGTATCCTCATTCAAACTATCGACAAACTGTTTACACATAAGTTCTTCGGTAGTAACATATTTCAAAGCATACTTGCTCAATCACACAAATTCTCTTTCGTACTCTATCATCATCATTCGACCCTATTTTAGCTCCAAAAATTCTTTATGTTTCTGATCGAGAAATCGTTGGCTGATATATTTCTTGTGAGATTCAGATTGAAAGAATTCCCAGGTGACTCGTTCCCTCGGAACCACAGATATCAAAGTTTTCCACCAATGGTATGCTTTATCTCTGAGCAATGATACTACACATTTGATGCATTCATCAGGTGTGCAAGATAGCTCATCAAATACTCGCGTTGTATTTTCGAGCCAAAACTCAGTTCTCTCTGCGCAATCATCAACAGTAGCTCGAAACTCTTCAGCCCTATATTTGTGAATCTTATCTACTAGTGGCTTACTCAATCTCATCGGATTGATAACTTGAGGAATATCAGGGATTTGTTGAGTAATAGGTGGGGTGGAGGTTGCTGGACAGCTAGAATCGTACAAATGAATTCTATGAACCATTCATTCATCATCTGGAAGAAGGCTTGTTTAGCCTCTCCCCCGTGGCTACTCGTAGCAACTCTAGATTCAGGTGCTACTACCTCTTACGCAAGAGCTAGTGCATTGCTTTCTACATCATCAGCTACGGCTCTTTCGGGATTCATTATCTATACGAAAACACATTTCATTTGTCAGGATTCATCATAGTATCTCAACTCATAAATATGGTATGTATGGCTAGACTCAAACTCATTACGTTAGTCCTATAATCGACAAAACGTAACTCTGATACCAACTAAATGTAACACACCTAACCCGTATCTTTCACCAGAATAGGGTTACGAGGCATTACTAATCAACACATATCTCTATATAATCATTTCACATACATACATCAGTCATGAACACATCATAGTCATTCACAAACATATAGTCCCTTTAAAAGGACTACGAGACCTTAAACATATTTAAGGAAGGGGTCGGGACTAAACCGATAACATTCCAAACTTTTACAAGACTTAGAAAATTTTTCCTTAAAAACAAGGCACACGCTCGCGTGGCAAGGCCGTGTACTTCACACGGCCATGCCTTAGACCATCCTCAGTCCGTGTGCAACACTAAATTGATCACAAGGTCACCAGACATGCCCATGTGTCCGGCCCCTGTTTCATCCTGACATGGCCATATGGTCACCAGACATGCCCGTGTGTCCAGCCTGTGTACCATATTGACTTAAATTGCTATAACACAAGGGTCACATGGTTGGGACACATACCTGTGTGCTCAGGCTGTGTGGCACAAAATAGGCTTGGTTTAAGCCATTTTCCACACCCCATTTCTCTTGAACCTACAAGCATCATTCCAATACCAAATATACCACAACTTTGTCCAATTTCAACCTCAATTCATACATCATTCAAAGCATATTATAAATAACCAAAACTATACTCATTTCCCATTCTAAATCATGCCGAATCATAAGCTATATTCACATAAAAAATACATGTTCCATAACTCATTCAATGTCCATTTCAATTCATATCCAAAACTTACCAAGTCACTACTTCTTTCATACCAAAATGATTATTTTCCAGATAAGCCATATATGCACTATATAACATTCCAAAATGCAACACAAGTCACATACCAATTCCAAGCATAATCTCATCCATTAGTTACCCAAATCACTTGGCATAAAATATTTACAACTCAATATATATTCAAAATACCTCTAGTCTATACATGTTGTACTTAGCTATTTACTACCACAAAAAGGTACCAAGTATATTTGGATAGTGCGATTATGATCCTCGACAATTCCCGAGCCTTCAGTAGCTTCGATAATCTATAAAATAGAATAAACACATGAAGTAAGCTGTAGAGCTTAGTAAGTTCACAAGTAAGTAATTTGATATATAAATTCAATTGTAAATCATCCATTTACATGATTTCAAACCAAGTATATAATACCACAAACCTTTATCCATGTCTCATAATAGGGTTTATACAACTCAATAAGTCTTTCTTAATGCATCTCATTAATTGATTTCGATAAGTCTTGTATAGATATCGTACGTACTTGTTCAATTTGTACTAACCTCTTTTACTCATTCCCAACCTTTGCTCGCTCATTGAACCATTCAAAGTAGGAATTGGATGCATGAATATTTCGATCGATAAGTACAAATACCATGGCCTGTAGCCAAATCAAGGTAACTTATCCCGAAGTACCTATACCATGGCCCATAGCCAAATCAAGGTATTTCTCACACCCGTAGTGCCGATATCATGGCCCGTAGCCAACTCATAACCTAATGACATGTCACTAGTATTTTGAAACTAATCCTACGGTTCAACTGGGCTTTCTCACATTTTGTTTCCATCACTATCCACATTCGTAACATCAATTTCACTATTTCAACCTTCTCCAAGGTTTCAATCCTCAGAGTATATATAATAACAATGCATTTAACTACTTTTATAGTGAAATTACTACTTATAAACTTACCTCGAATGTGAAACGATGAAATGAGTCGATTACTCGTCGACTTTCGATTTCTCCCTATCTAGACTCAGATTCCTCTTTTCTTGATCCATATGTATTAAAGATTAACTCATTCAATTTCATATTTATTCAAATCAATCCAAATACACATATTTATGGCATTTTAAAAAATGACCCTCACATTTGCACATTTTAACACTTTAGTCCCTATTTCACAAAATCAGAAAATATGCAAAATTTCACTTTACCATGGTTAGGCCGAATATTCACCTTGTTCATACAAGTCCACACATTTAATTTATTTCACATTTTAGTCCCCCAATTTATTATTTTTTATAATTTAGCCCAAATACTCAATTTCATCAAAAATTCAAAGACAAAACATATTTATTTATCACATATCTTTCATTTTCTATCAACAGTCATCACAAAGCTTCTAATTTCATCAATGGCACATTTCAAAATCTTCATCAATTTCTTAAATTGAAGCATGGGCTAGTTAAAACACTAAGCAACCATCTCAAAACGATAAAAATCATCAAAAATGAAGCTAAATCATATCTTAATTAAGCTTAGATAATGCTGAATGGTTGAATGTATATGAACCCTAATTCTTTTCTTTAATTTAGCAAGAAGATGGACAAAATGACTACATTTTTTTGTGTTATTTTAATGTATATTATCACATCAATTACCATTTTATCCTTGATTAAATAATTAAATAAACATATAATGGATAGCCATAATTGTCCACTCATAAATTCAAAGGTCAAATTTCAACATAAAGACCACACATTTAAAGTGACACATCAAATAGGCACTTTAATAAATAGAAGGACACTTTTGCATTTTGTGATTTAGTCCTTTTCTCAAATTAAACACACAAACGATCAAATTTTCATACGAAACTTTCACACATGCTAATTCACATACTTTAGGCATAGAAAAAATTAAAATATTTTCTGACACGGATATGTGGTCCCAAAACCACAGCTCTGACTAGGGTCTAAACCGGGCTATTACAACCCATGTGGCCTTTAGACATGGTCGTGCTGAAGGCCCGTGTAGTTCACACACCTAAGTACACAGGGACATGCCCCGTGACCTATGCCCGTGTGGATTTAATCCTAACATCAAACCTATAGGATTTTTCACACGTCCTCACACAGGCCCGTGTCCATGGCCCGTGTCCCTTACATGACCATGACACGCCCGTATCTTAGCCCGTGTGCAAAAACTTGGGTATTCTGTTTCTGACATCATCAACTCTTATGGGTCCCACGGCCAAGGCACACACCCATGTGCCAGGATGTGTCTTTCACACGATTGAGACACATAGCCATGTCTCAGCCTGTGTGGTAGCTACTAGGCATTTAATTTTGCCAACTTAAGGAGCAGGGGACACACGGCTAAGCTACACGCCCATGGGGTCGATCGTGTGTCACACATAGCCTAGACACATGCCCGTGTGTCTACCCGTGTGGGCAAATATAAGGCTATCTACCAAGCCTTTTGCCATCCTGAAACATAAGCAAACAAATACCAATGTATGACATGACATAAATACTCAACCAAACAACCACAATTAGACATTCACACATCACATAGCTTTATCCAAAACATATGCATATACTTAAAACTTTCATACTCAAGGCATCATAATTAAATTCTCTTTACACTTAATTAATCAACTAGCCTATACATGCCATCTACCCAAAATTTAAAGGCTTCGAGTACCAAACCATAGCATGATAGTGTGTTGAGATCTCCAACTCCTTCTAACCCGAGCAAGCTTCTTATACCCTACGAACATAGGAGAGTGAACAAGGTAAGCTATAAATCTTAGTAAGCTCATATGACTAATAAGCTTATATTAACTATCAAATACATCTTGAGTAATTACACAATCATAAAAGAGTTCATATAGTCTCACTGTATAATCATCTACTCCCTTATAGAACTAACCTTGATTTTTGAAAGCTTATTCATTTCAATAATCATATGAATCCAGTGCGTACTGGTCAATTCACTTACAATTACTTGTGCATAAACGATATGAACTATTTCACATTTAGTTCAGTGGTCATTACATAAGAATGAAATACTATATTGTATGTCAAACTGTAACATTACTCATATTTACTTGTGGACTTATAACATGTCTTTTAGTTACTCCTACTCGATACTCACATGGATTTTATACATACCTATATCACTTAGCTTGATTCCTCTTTATTCTCAGGCTAACCTTATCTGTTGATTTACTGATGAGTCATTCGAAACACCATTGAATTCTCGGGAATCACATATGCATGATAACAATGCCATATCCCGAATATGATCTTACATGAAGTCGCACGCCGATGCCATGTCCCAGACATGGTCTTACATTGACACAAATTGAGGTCGATGCCATGTCTAAGACATGGTCTTACACTAGCTCCCATCTATCGATGCCGATGCAATGTCCCAGACATGGTCTTACACTAACACACATCGAGGCCGATGCCATGTCTCAGACATGGTCTTACACTAGCTCTCATCTATCGGTGCTAATGCCATGTCCCAGACATGGTATTACACTGACACACATCGAGGCCGATGCCATGTCCCAAACATGGTCTTACACTGGCTCTCACATTGCCATGGTCCAACCATGATGTTTTTTTCATCAATTCATCACGAGTCTTAGTCCGATTGTGCTTGACTCTGCCTTTTTCTTAGATTGATCTTTCAATTCTATCTCATATTATCATATTATAATGATTCGATAATAAATGTACAAAACAATACATTATAACATTTCTAATTTAATAATTGATCACTATAAACTAACCATATGAACTTACCTCGTTTGCTAAAATAATGAGCTAAATTGACTAATCCGATCCTTTATTTTCCCTCGTTCTCTGTCCAAATCTTGTTTCCCTCAATCTAAATAATAACAACTTTTCCTTATTTAGTCACCAATTTATATCGTTTAGTCCAAAATTCACATCAAGGCAACTCTACACTTTTGCGCCTAATGTTTCATATTCTTACAATTTAGTCCCTATCACCTAAAAGTGCAAATTCATAAAATTAAACGCAATCCATGCTTGGTCAAATTTTATAATTATTACCAGCAACCCATAAAACATTCTTTAGCAAATTTACAGTTTTGCCCCTAAACTTTCACATAATTATAATTTTGCCACTAGGCTCGTAAAATGAAATTCATTCAATTTCTTTAGTACCCATGCCTAATCGAACCTTTTTCATGCTTATAATAGCCCACATATTTCACTTATTCACTCTTTTACCACACAATTTATCACATTTCTCAAATTAGTCCTTAATTATCATTTTTACCAAAAATCACTTTACAAATATTATTTATCTAACAACAAGGATGTGTTTTCTACCATCAATTATCAAAATACAAATATATTCATCAATGGAAAAGTTTTTAAACTTTAACAATTTTGAAAACGAAGGTACAGAATAGCTAAATCGAGTTACCACGACTCTAAAAACGTAGAAATCATTAAGAACGGGACAAAAATTGTACCTAAATGGACAAGGAAAGCTTGGCCTAATGTTTAAACTCCCATGGCTGGCATTCTATTTTTTATTTCGGTGGAAGAAGAAAGAAATAAAGATGATAGCTTTTGCTATTTTGTCTTACTGTACATTTATTAACTAGATTACCAACTTACCCTTTTCTTTTCCAACTAATTTCAAAAATACCAAACAAATATCTTCTACCAACTTATTAATGGGCTAATTTCCTCATAAGGACTTCCACTATAAAAACCCATCACAATTACATCCCTTATCATTTGGAAAACACATTTTGCACTTATTACAATTTAATCTTACTAACCAAATTAAACACTTGATCGATAAAATTTCTTAATAAAATTTTCACATAACAATTCAATCACACTATAGACCTTAAATTGATAATCCAAGCTATTTCATACTTAAAGCTTCCAGAATCTCATATTTTGCAACTTATTTAATTTAGTCCAAATGTTAAATTGGATATTAGTAGTCTGTTGATATTGATAGCTCCTCAGAGGGAGCGGGATTTTGCTGCTCTAGTGGAAAAGGCAAAGATCACCGAGGACGTAAAGCGCGTTGAGTGCTAAAATCAAGAATCGAAGAGGGACAGGAATAAAGGGGAGTCAGAGCCCTCTAGTGCATCGGTAGGCCTAAGAAAGGGGCTAGAGTTGTTGGGCAACTTGAGTTGGGCCCCTACTACTGTTGCTGGATCACAGCCTTGTTCGAGATGTGGGAGTTATCATTAGGGCGAGTGCCAAAAGAGGTCTATGGCGTGTTTCAAGTGTGGATCAATGGAGCACTATGTGAGAGATTGTCCATAGAGGCCTGAGCAGATACAAGCTACATGTCAGGGTTTTACTCAGCCAGCGAAAGGTGTTCAGTGGCCACCAAGGGACGATGGTCAAGCCAGAGGAGGAAACGGTCTGGGCCAAGGTCGTGGAGCACTAGGCAGAGGTACTGGTAATACGGAGGTGAGGCAACCAACTCTGGCGTATGCTGCAAGTCGTCTAGAGGATGGGGACACTCCAGATGTGATAACTGGTACATTTTTTATCCATAATGTACCTTATATTGCACTGATTGATGTGGGGTCTACGCATTCGTACATTGCATGCACTGTGTCTAAGACCTTGGGTATAATGTGTGAAATTACTAGAAGTGAGGTTACTGTGCTGTAACGCCCTGATTTTTTAGATTTTTCGGGTTTCTGTGATTTTTGGGGAATTTTTAAAATTTTGGTGTTCTGGATATTGGAATTGAGTTTAAATGTGTTAGTGGGCCTTTAGAAGGCCCAAGCCTAAGTTAAAACCCTGTAAAATATCAAGTTTGGATTTTAAGTGAATAAGAGACTTGGTTAAGTGTGCTTTTAAGAAAAACTTCCTAAATTATGACACAAGAAGAGCTTTGCAAAGTGGCAAAGTGGCACCACTAAGCTCATAAAAAAGTGGCACCTGGGAAGGAATTAAAGGTCTAGGGTTCAAGTTGCAAGGTAAGCGTATTGATACTTTTTAATTTTTAGGCATATGCTAGGCATGTGATCACTTAAATGATTTCGGCAAGGGCCTTAAGGGAGGTTAGACGGATTGTTTTAGTTGATAGTAGGGTTAGGTTCTTTTCTTTTTCTGTCTTGGAGAATTAGGGTTAGCCACCTGAAAGCTTTCACTTTCATTCATCCTTTTCTAAGTTTTTACAAAAGCTAAAAACGTAAAATTCCTTCTGCTTTGCGCTGATTTCTTCTTCCTCTCATTCTCCTCCATTCTTTTCTTCCTTTTTACTTTCTCTTCTAGCTGAAACCTTCCTATCACCTTACTTACCTTCTCTGTTGATCCCATCCTCCACAAAATCACCATAGCCTATTGCCATAAAAGCCAAAATCCCGAAAACTTACCTCTTGTACCGATTCCTCCAAGCCAATTCCCTCTATTTTTTACATTACTTTTGATCGAATTCTATCTTCTCTAAACCCTTAGTATCTGTCGGCAACACTACTCCAAAGTTATAGCCTCAAATCATCATCTTCTTCATTACTTAAAAAGCTAAAATAGCATAGATTTAGGGACTTGTAGCCGAAACTTCAGATCTCCTGGATTCGAGTTCTACAATTATTTAGGGGCTAGATCTATATCAGATTTGATTAGAAATAGAAAGGAAATTGTGGTAAGTGCTCATTAAACCAAATCTATAAGTTATTTTACAATTTAGAAAAAGTCAAAGTCCCTAAAATCTAAGAAGGCTATCGATTTGGGCATAGGGCTCTAAGGGTCATTAATCAATGATTTCTTTTGGGGAATAGCGTGTTCTAGAGGCGTTTGATCAAAAGCTTGGACAAGTGGATTGACTAGATCTAGATCTAGTCATCGGTTTTCGGCAAAGGTAAGATTTTGAAGGCTTTTGGGGCATTGGCCGAATATGGGTAAGTAAATATTGGGATTGTTTGTTGTAGATTTGCAATCTAAGAATTGTGGTAATCGCTTGTAGGACAATGTGGGGGATCTCAGTAGCAGTCGTCGCGAAACAGGTGTGTATCGAACACCCTCTCTAGTTTAATTCGACAAAAGCCAAAATGCCGAAAATCTGGCATTTCGTGGGCTTGTGAGTGTTCGAGTGTTCACAATATGTTTAGGAAATGTTAGATCTAAAATTGCAAAGTGGTGAGTTAGTCGTGTGTGAAATTTCGTGCACTTCGGTAATTGGGCCTCGATGGGCTGAAAATGGGCCCAATGGGCTTACGGGCCCATATGGGTGAAAATAGGTAAATAATGCAGACTGATAGACTGTAGGTTCAAAATCATTGAAACTGATAAATTGATCATAAAATTTGAACTAAATGGGCTTATTTGCTAATAGACTCTGTAGGGCCTATTAGGGGTTTAAGGCCCAAAAGCTAAAATTGATAAACTAAGTTAAATAGACTTTTGCAAAGACGGATGGATTATTAGTGATTGTAATATGCATGAAAACCCTAAAAACTGATAAAATTACTGAAATACCCTTAGAGGTGGAAAATTACTATTTTACCCCTAGGAGCAAATGACTGTTATACCCTTATGGCTAAGTTTGAGCAAAAAGCATGATATACTGTTACTGTTTTCTGCATGCCATGTCATTATTATTTGTTGCATGGGACTGGGATCTTGATGGAGGAAGTACTGAAAGTGGCTTGTCCACGTACTGGAGGCTTTACCTCAATTTACTATTATCTGAGCAGCCATGCTGTGACTGTAGAGTGTAGGGCTGGGTGGGTTGAGTTATTCCCCACATGGTGTGTAGGGCTGGTACGGGTGGAGTGTAGCGATTGGATTTAGGCTGGGTTGGGTTTGCATACATGTTAATATCTGTTCTGTTCTGAAATGGGCCTATGGGCCGTACTGTTATCTGCAAAGGGCTAAGGCCCAGTTTACTGTAACTGAGTAGGGCTTCGGCCCAGTTAAAACTGTGACTGTATAGGGCTTCAGCCCAGTGGGCTTGAGTTGATTTGGGCTCTGGATGGGCATTCTTTACACACTGAGTTTTTTAAACTCACCCCCTTTCTTTCTATCCATGCAGGTGAGCCCTAGTTGGTGGACTTGGAGCTGGGAGGGATTCAGAGTGGCCATGAAGATTAAATTTTTGGATTTTCAATTATTTTATTTCATAATTTACTTAGATTATTTTTATTTTGGTTTCTGGGTTGTAATAAGGCCGCTCTATTTATTTTATTTTGGGTTTTTAATTCTTTACATATTTAATTTGTTTTAACTTAAGAATAATATTGTTTAAATTATTTTTGAAATCGGATTTACTTGTTTTGAAAATAACACGATAAACGAACGTTTTCCAAACCAAATGCACTTTCCAAAAGAGTATCAAAAGTCACGTTGTTAAATAAACCCTTCACGATCAGTAGTAATTAGGACATTTATTAAGCAAATGGGAATTTCTCCTAAAATAACAACTACGGTTTTGGTAAAGCTCACCCTAATCTTAGTAACTAGGTAACATGGTTAGATGTAGGTGATGTGACACACCAGATTTAGCCAAACGTCTAGGCCGGGTTTGGGGTGTTACATTTAATAGTATCAGAGCTCGGTTGCAACAACTCGGCTGTGGATCGGGTCCAAAAAGGCTTTCAAAATTTTTAAAGCCCAAAAAGGGTATTTTTGGAAAATTGAATTTTCTGGAAAAAAATTTATAAAAACCCTTTTCAAACTTGTGTTCTTCAAACTGTACATGTTTTAAAGGTTTGTTTTTGAAAAGTTTAGATCGTACTGAATTTTCTGAAATCTGACAACTGAAGAAGTGGCAGACTAAATCCCTGGCACCAAGTTTGTAAGTACCTCTTACTTATACTGTACTGTAACACCACTGTAGATAGAACTGAAACCCTGTTATGATACTATAGATAGGGTGGAACTGAAAACTGTAGAGACTGAGACTGTAGGGAAACTAAACCCTAGAAAAAACTAAGACTATAGCTAGGTGACGTATTCGCGAAAACAACTCTGAAACTCTATCTTTACATAAGACATTTGTAATAAATACCTAAAATATTAACCTACTGTCATAAAATTTTAAATTAGATAAGTAAATATGAGTACGAGAGTTGTTCGTGGACGAGGCTGAGGACGTGGCTGAGGCAGTGCATAAGCTGGGTCTTCATCTTCGAAGCACATGCCAGCTGGTGGGGCACGACCACCACCAGAAGCTAGAAATGGGCCACACGATCGGGCTATAGGGGACGACGCTCTGTTCCAGGCTATGTTCAGGGTTCTGGAAAGGGTTGCTGGAGCTAATGTCGGGCCTATTAATAGAGGGTCCATTTCTGAGCGACTCCGGGCTAACGGAACAGAGGTTTTTAGGGGCGTATCTGGAGTAGCCCCAAATGTAGCTGACTATTGGCTGGAAGCTACGAAAAGGATTATGGATGACCTGGACTGCTCGGTGGAGCAAAAGCTGAAGAGAGAAGTGTCTCTGCTGCAACACGAAGCATACCAATGGTGGATTACTGTGAGAGAGAGTACCCAAGCTGAACGGGTAACCTGGGAATTATTTAAGATGGCTTTCAAGGGAAAATACATCGGAGCCAGCTATGTGGATACACGTAGGAAGGAATTTTTGAACCTGACCCAGGGCAGTAGGTCAGTTGCTGAGTATGAGGCGGAGTTTCTGAGGTTGAGCCGATATGTCAGCAGAATTGTGGCTACAGAGTACAAGCTCAGTGTTTGCTTTGAGGATGGCCTCAGGGATGAACTAAGGGTGCTGATAGCTCCACAGAGAGAGCACAATTTTGCTGCATTGGTAGAGAAGCCGAAGATAGCCGATGAGGTGAAGCAAACTGAACGAAAGAACTGCGATAGGGATCAAAACTGATTCAGGGGAGATGCTGGACCAGCTGGTGCTGCAAACCGAAATGTCAAGAGAGCTAGGGTGGAAGAACCAGTTCGACCAGTTTCGATGAACATAGTTAGACCCCAAGCTTGCGGAGACTGTGGTAGAGTGCATCTAGGGGAGTGCTGGAAACGTACTGGGGCATGTCTTCGTTGTGGGTCAAAGGAACATAGGATCAAGGATTGTCCTTGGAGGCCAGCTCAGGCTGCAGTTGTTGAGTAAGGGGCTATTCAACCAATGCGAGGTGGACTGCCGCCGCCGAGAGGGCGTGGACAAGGTCGAGGTGGCAATGGCCGTGGACGTGGAGCACCTGGCAGGGGTGTTGGTAATGCAGAGGCTAGTCAACCAACTTTGGTTTATGCTGCTCGTCGCCGAGAGGAGGGTGATGCACCTGACGTCATAATCGGTACATTTTTTATCTCTAGCGTACCTTATACTGCTCTAATCTAATAGATGTGGGATCAACCTAGTCGTATGTTGCATGTGACATTTCTGGGACGTTGGGTGTGCACTCTGAGGAAACTGGGAGTGGGGTAACTGTGATAAGTCCTCTAGGTCACTCGGTTAGGGTAGATAAACTCTTTAGGGAGGTGCCTTTAGAGACTCAAGGTAGGATCTTCTGTGGAGACTTGATGGAGTTACCATTCAGAGAGTTTGGTCTGATCTTAGGAATGGATTGGTTGACTAAGCATAGGGCAACTTTGGATTGTGCAGCTAAGAGGATGGTGTTAAGAACTGTAGAGGATGAAGAGGTAATGGTTATCAGAGAACGAAGGGACTACTTGTCTAATTTGGTTTCAGCCTTAAGGGCTGAAAAGCTAATTCACAAGGGATGCGAGGCGTATTTGGCTCTTGTAAGCCAAACTGAAACTGAGAATGTGACTGTGGAGACAGTCAGAATTGTTAGGGAATTTCAAGATGTTTTCCCAGAGGAGCTTCCTAGATTACCTCTGAATCGAGAAGTTGAGTTTGGGATTGATTTGTTGCCTGGATCGGCTCCAGTGTCTATCGCGCCCTATAGGATGGCACCAAAGGAGTTGGTGGAACTGAAAGCTCAAATCCAAGAGTTGTTGGATAGAGGCTTCATTAGACCGACTGTGTCTCCGTGGGGAGCACCTGTGTTGTTTGTGAAGAAGAAGGATGGGATGATACGTATGTGCATCGATTATCGCTAGTTGAACAAACTGACGATAAAGAACAAGTACCCACTGCCAAGGATCGATGACCTGTTCAATCAGCTTAGGGGAGATTCGGTATTTTTCAAGATCGATCTTCGATCTGGATATCATCAACTAAGGGTAAAGAGGTGGATATTCACAAGACAGCATTCAGGACTCGATATTGTCACTACAAGTTTCTGGTTATGCCATTTGGGTTGACGAACGCACTTGCAGCTTTTATGGATCTGATGAATCAAGTGTTCCAACCTTACTTGGACCGATTCGTAGTCATCTTTATCGACGATATTCTGGTCTATTCGGAAACTGAGGAGAAGCATGATGAACATCTCCGTATTGTGCTGCAAGTGTTGAGAGAGGAGCAGCTCTATGCGAAGTTTAGTAAGTGTGAATTTTGGTTGCGAGAAGTGACTTTTCTGGGGCATGTTGTTTCTGCTGAAGGAATTAGGGTAGATTCACAAAAAATCGAGGCAGTTCTGGAATGGAAGCCACCAAGGATAGTATCGAAAATCTAAAGTTTTCTGGGTCTGGTAGGCTATTACAGAAGGTTCGTGGAGGGATTTTCTCTAATTACTACACCGTTGACGAAACTATTAAGGAAAGGAGTAGCATTTGTCTGGACTGAGAAACAGCAAGAAGCTTTTGACAAGTTGAAAAAGGTATTGACTGAGGCGCCAGTGTTGATTCAACCAGAGTCTGGGAAGGACTTCACTGTGTACAGCGATGCATCGCATGTGGGATTAGGATGCGTACTGATGCAAGAAGGTAAGGTAGTCACTTATGCTTCGTGGCAGCTGAGGCCTCACAAAGCGAATTAACCTACGCATGATCTAGAGTTGACCGCAGTGATCTTCGCGTTGAAAATTTAGAGACACTATTTGTATGGAGAAAGGTGTATTATCTACACAGATCACAAAAGTCTAAAGTATTTGCTGACTCAAAAGGAGTTAAACCTTAGGCAACGGAGATGGATAGAGTTGCTTAAGGATTACGATTATTCGATTGAGTACCACCCGGGCAAGGCTAATGTGGTGGCTGATGCATTGAGTCGAAGGGTTGTTGCTGACCTAAGAGCTATGATTGTTCATTTGAGTTTGTACGATGATGGAAGTCTGTTGGCGGAGTTGCAAGTGAGACCTACTTGGACTGAATAGATTAAGGAGAAGTATTTGAGGGATGAATTGTTGATTCCTCGATTTTAGGAAGCTGAGAGTGAGGAGAATTCAAATTTTGGACTGAATACTGAAGGAGTTCTTTGTTTTTGTGGAAGAGTTTGTATTCCAAAGGATTCTGAATTGAGGCAGTCGATTCTGAAAGAGGCTCATGGTGGACCCTGTGCCATGCATCCTAGAAGGAATAAGTTATATAGAGATTTTCGAGAGGTGTACTGGTGGCCTGGTTTAAAGAGAGAGGTGACTGAATTTGTCGGGAGATGTCTGACGTGCCAGCAAGTTAAGGATAAGCACCAACTGCCTTCTGGGTTGCTTCAACCGGTGAAAATTCCACTATGGAAGTGGGAAAGAGTAACTATGGATTTTGTGAGTGGGCTACCTTTGACACCCTCCAAGAAAGATTCTGTGTGGGTGATTGTGGATAGGTTAACGAAATCTTCCCATTTCATACCTGTCCGTACCGATTTCTCACTTCAGAAGTTGGCCAAGTTGTACGTGGAAGGGATAGTCCGACTGCATGGGGTGCCAGTTTCGATTATTTCTGATCAAGACCCTAGGTTCACATCTCGATTCTGGCAGAAGTTGCATGAGGCATTGGGTACACGATTGGACTTCAGTACTGCTTTTCACCTTCAAGCGGATGGACGATCGGAATGGGTTATTCAGGTTCTGGAGGATATGTTAAGGGGTTGTGTCATTGATTTCTGTGGTAGTTGGGAGGACTACCTGCCATTAGCGGAGTTTGCATACAGCAACAGTTATCAAGCGAGTATTCAAATGGCTCCATATGAGGCACTTTATGGGCGAAGATGTCGTACGCCTACGTGTTGGACAGAGTTGGGTGAACGACAAGTTCTTGGACCGAAATTAGTAGCAGATACTGAGAGCAAAGTTAAGTTGATCAGGGATCGGTTAAAGGAGGCCTCTGATAGGCAAAAGTCTTATGCAGATCTAAAGCGTAAAGAGATTGAATTCACTGTTAGGGATATGGTTTTCTTGACGGTTTCACCTTGGAAAAAGATCTTGTGGTTTGGCAGGAAAGGCAAACTAAGTCCGCGGTTTATAGGGCCTTATCGTGTTCTTAAGTGAGTAGGGCCAGTTGCATATCAGTTGGAGTTGCCACCAGAGTTCGACCATATCCATGACATTTTCCATGTGTCCATGCTGCGTCAATATCAATCGGATCCATCAGACATTGTACCAGTGGAAGAGATTGAGGTAAAGACCGATTTGACTTTTGAGGAGGAACCCGTGTAAATTCTGGATCGAGTGGTTAAAGTTTTAAGAAAGAAGTCAGTTCCGTTGGTAAAGGTACTTTGGCACAATCATGGAAGGGAAGAGGCTACTTGGGAGCCAGAAGAGACTATGCGTCAACAATACCCGCAATTGTTTGGATCAGGCAAATTTCGAGGCCGAAATTTCTTGAAGGGGGTAGAGTTGTAACGCCCTGATTTTTGCGATTTTTTGGGTTGTGATTTTTGGGGAATTTTTAAAATTCTGGATATTTGAATTGAGTTTAAATGTGTTAGTGGGCCTTTAGAAGGCCTAAGCCTAAGTTAAAACCCGGTAAAATATCAAGTTTGGATTTTAAGTGAATAGGAGACTTGGTTAAGTGTGCTTTTAAGAAAAACTTCGTAAATTATGACACAAGAAGAGCTTTGGCAAAGTGGCAAGGTGGCGCCACTAAGTTCCTAAAAAGGTGGTGCCTGGGAAGGAAGTAAAGGTCCAGGGTTCAAGTTGCAAGGTAAGCATATTGATACTTTTTAATCTTTAGGCATGTGCTAGGCATGTGATCACTTAAATGATTTCGGCAAGGGCCTTAGGGGAGGTTAGGCCGATTGTTTTAGTTGATATTATGGTTAGGTTGTTTTCTTTTTTTGTCTTGGAGAATTAGGGTTAGCCACCTGAAAGCTTTCACTTTCATTCATCCTTTTCTAAGTTTTCACAAAAGCCGAAAACGCAAAATTCCTTCTCCTTTGTGCTGATTTCTTCTTCCTCTCCTTCTCCTCCATTCTTTTCTTCCTTATTGCTTTCTCTTCTAGTCAAAACCTTCCTATCACCTTACTCACCTTCTCTGTCGATCTCATCCTCTACAAAATCACCATAACCGATTGCCATAAAAGCTGAAATCTCGAAAACTTACCTCTTGTGCCGATTCCTCCAAGCCAATTCCCTCTATTCTTTTCATTCCTTTTGATCGAATTCTATCTTCTCTAAACCATTAGTATCTGTCGACAACAGTACTCCAAAGTTATAGCTTCAAATCATCATCTTCTTCATCACTTAAAAAGCCGAAATAGCATAGTTTTAGGGACTTGTAGTTGAAACTTCAGATCTCCTAGATTCGAGTTCTACTATCATTTAGGGGCTAGATATACATCAGATATGAGTAGAAACAGAAGGTAAACTAGTGGTAAGTGCTCACTAACCTAGATCTATAAGTTATTTTACAATTTAGAAAAAGCCGAAGTCTCTAAAATCTAGGGAGGCTGTCGATTTGGGCATAGGGCTTTAAGGATCATTAATCAATGATTTCTTTTGGTGAATAGCATGTTTAGAGGCGTTTGATCAAAGGCTGGGACAAGTGGATCAACTAGATCTAGATCTAGTCATCAGTTTTTGGCAAAGGTAAGATTTTGAAAGCTTTTGGGGCATTGGCCGAATATGGGTAAGTAAATATTGGGATTGTTTGTTGTAGATTTGCAATATAATAATTGTGGTAATCGATTGTAGGACATCGTGGGGGATCTTAGTAGCAGTCGTCGTGAAACAGGTGTGTATCGAACACCCTCTCTAGTTCAATTCGGTAAAAGCCAAAATGCCGAAAATCTGAAATTCTGCAGACTTGTGAGTGTGCGAGTGTTCACAAGACATTTAGGAAACATTAGATCTGAAACTACAAAGTGGTAAGTTAGTCGTGTGTGAAATTTCGTGCACTTCGGTAATTGGGCCTCGATGGGCTGAAAATGGGCCCAATGGGCTTACAGGCCCATATGGGTGAAAATAGGTAAATAATGTGTACTAATAGACTGTAGGTTCAAAATCGTTGAAACTGATAAATTCATCATAAAATTTGAACTAAATGGGCTTATTTGCTAATAGACACTGTAGGGCCTATTAGGGGTTTAAGGCTCAAAAGCTAAAACTGAGAAACTAAGTTAAATAGACTTTTGCAAAGACGGATGGATTATTAGTGATTGTAATATGCATGAAAACCCTAAAAACTGATAGAATTACTGAAATACCCTTAGAGGTGGAAAATTACTATTTTACCCCTAGGAGCAAAATGACTGTTATACCCCTAGGGCTAAGTTTGAGCAAAAAGCATGATATACTATTACTGTTTTCTGCATGCCATGTCATTATTATTTGTTGCATGGGACTGGGATCTTGGTGGAGGAAGTACTGAAAGTGGCTTGTCCACGTACTGGAGGCTTTGCCTCAATTTACTATTATCTGAGCAGCCATGCTGCGATTGTGGAGTGTAGGGCTGGGTGGGTTGAGTTATTCCCCACATGGTGTGTAGGGCTGGTACGGGTGGAGTGTAGCAGTTGGATTTAGGCTGGGTTGGGTTTGCATACATGTTAATATCTATTCTATTCTGAAATGGGCCTATGGGCCGTACTATTATCTGCAAAGGGCTAAGGCCCAGTTTACTGTAACTGAATAGGGCTTCGGCCCAGTTAAAATTGTGACTGGATAGGGCTTCAGCCCAGTGGGCTTGAGTTGATTTGGGCTCTAGATGGGCATTCTCTACACACTGAGTTTCCCAAACTCACCCCCTTTCTTTCTATCCATGTAGGTGAGCCCTAGTTGGTGGACTTGGAGCTGGGAGGGATTCAGAGTGGCCACGAATATTAAATTTTTGGATTTTCAATTATTTTATTTCATAATTTACTTAGATTATTTTTATTTTGGTTTCTGGGTTGTAATAAGGCCGCTCTATTTATTTTATTTTGGGTTTTTAATTCTTTAAATATTTAATTTGTTTTAACTTAAGAATAATATTGCTTAAATTATTTTCGAAATTGGATTTACTTGTTTTCAAAATAACACGATGAACGAACGTTTTCCAAACCAAATGCACTTTCCAAAAGAGTATCAAAAGTCACGTTTTTAAATAAACCCTTCACGATCAGTAACTAGGTAACATGGTTAGATGTAAGTGATGTGACACACTAGATTTGGTCATAACGTCTGGGTCGGGTTTGGGGTGCTACATGTGCTGAGTCTATTAGGGCAGTCTGTGAAAGTGAATAAAATGTTTAAAGAGGTACCTTTGGATGTTCAAGGAATGACCATTTTAGCGGAATAAATGGAACTTCCCTTCAGTGAATTTGATTTAGTCTTAGGGATGGACTGGCTAGTTTAGCATCAAGCAAATTTGGAATTAGAGTGCGCAGCGGGAGCGTAGTAGTGAAGTCTGTGTGGTGCAACTGTTCTGATAGTTGGAAATTTTGAGGGTGAAATTTCTTTAAGGGGGTGAATTGTAACGCCCTAAATTTGGGCATAGAAGTATTGGGCCTTGAACAAAGGAACAGTTAGGAGACGGCATATAAATATTTAGTTGTGCAAGAAAGTGACATAAAAGAATGTCTGCTTCAATGGCTAAGTGAATTAGGAGTGTTTGGGGGTCTCTAAGAAGCCATGGGTTCAAGCCTTGGCTTTTGAATTTTTTTTATTTTCTTACTTGAAGGAATCTTGACTCCAGTTTGTAATCCTTTCTAAATTGTTTTGTTTAAAACATGACACAAGAAGAGAATGTGGTCTAGTGGTAGTGGCATGTTGATGCTTCTAAGGGGGACTAGCTTCGAGTCACTCTATGCAGAAAGGAGTTTTTATTTTACTCCTGTGTTGAGTGAGTGGTGGAGTTTGACCCAAACACTATTGGTTGGTGAAATTTGAATGAGTCATGGAGAAACTTGAGGAGAGAATTGAGAAGATAATCTGGTTGTTAGGAGAAAATCAAGTAGGAATTTGAATTGTGAAGTGGTTGAGCCAAATGGGGACTCTTGTTACTCATGAATTTCAGCTAGCGGGCAGTTTGATCATTTTTGGCTTTGGGGTGTATGAGCACTGCGCTTTTGGGATTTTGTTTTCTCTCCATATCGGTTTTGTCAAGCACATTTTGCTACCCTTTTTCTTTTGTACCGATTCTTTGCTCTTTATCTCGGGATTTTGGCTTTTCTTTGGAGCCGTTTTTGCTAAAGAGGCTTTGAGGGTTCTCTCATTCTCTTTTGCTTTGGCGTTCGAGACTACTTTTCTTTTCGGGTTTCACTTTACTCCTATGTCGAATACATTTTCTCCATTAAAGTCTCTTGGTTTTGGTGTTCTTTTCCTCTAGCCGTTTACATCCTACTCTTCTTCCCTTTAGTTGTTTTCTCCTCCTTTCTCAAATCTCTTCTTTCTTTTAGTTGAATGCTTCTTTTGATTTCTTTCTCCCTTGCTCCTTGATTTTTGAATTGCCATGGGTTCCCCTCTGTGTGACTATAACTTTCTTTCTTTTTGTACCCAAGCCGATTATTGTAGATTATACTACTCCATTTTTTTTATTTGACAATTATTCTTTGACTATTGGCCCAATTCTTCTTCATATATTTCCTTTCTATCGACGACTCCGGGTAAGTACATCATTTGCATTTACTATTCCTCTATTTCGATATTTCAGCCTTTTATGCCTTTCCCTTTTAAGGTAATTGAGTGTAACATCCCAAACTCGGCCTAGAAGTTAGGCCCAAATCTGACGTGTCACATTGAAGTGTTTTTTGAAAACCTTGCTTTCATTGGAAACCCATCCTATTTAAAACATGTTGCCATTTAAACCTTGTGAAAAATCTTGAATTTCGTTTTCTTATTTTAAAACCTGGTTTATTAAAAGATGATCTCTTATAAAATGTTATTACCTTTAAGACCTTATTTCTTGTGGAAGCTTAATTAAAACAGTTGCAGAAAGTGATATTTTGAAAAATAGTTTTTGTTTTTGAAAATCCCGAGTTCTACACCTAGAAATTTTGAAGTAATAAATAAAGGTCTAGATTTAAAATCTAGAAATTATTAAGCCCTTATTACAGCAATTTAACCCCAAAGAGAATAATTTAAATAATGTAAAAGTAGGTATTATAAACTTAAGGCTGCTCATAGTGTGGCCACCTCCGAGTCCTCCGATACGTTGAACCGCCTACTGAGGGTCACCTAAAAAGGAATAAAAGAGGGAGGTGAGTTTTTGAAACACAATGTGTTCAACCCTTAACAGTCATACAGCATGCATCACAACAATTTGGGCCTAAGCCCCTTTACAGTAACGGGGCATTTGGGCCTTAGCCCATAATAGCTTCAGTTGGGCCAAAGCCCATATCACAGGAACACATGTCACATTTAACTGGGCCTGAGCCCATTTCTTTATCAGAATCAATATCTGCAATGCACAATGCCCAATCCAACCCTGCACTCTGTATCCCTTCCAACCCTACACTCTTGTGGGGATTTAATCGACCCACCCAGCCAACACACCAATACAGAGCAAAGCTGCTAATCACATAATCGGCATAAAGCCTTCAGTGGGTCCACAGTCCTCTCGGACAGCCCGTGCGACCTCAACCGAAAAGATCCACAGTCGTCTCGGGCGACCCGTCGATCTTAACAAATCAGATCAGTGGGTCCACAGTCGTCTTGGGTAACCCGTACGACCTTATCAGATCACACCACTTCCTTCACATATGATAATCCCGTCCCCACATGGTATAATGTCACATGAATGCAAACATAACATAACATGGCATACAGAAAAGTCATAATCATGTAGGGGCATCTTAGACATTTTGCCCTTCAGGGGCCTAACAATCATTTTATCACTATCGGCCTAAATACACGAATCGGCCCATTACTAATTACACAATCATTCAGTGCAGCGTATGTTACTTTTAGCATTCAATAGTACACTAGGGCCCAAAAGCCCAATATGTAGCCTAAGTAGGGCCCATACTCTCGTGAGGCCCGCTTAGCCCAAATCAACCATTGGCCATGTAGTTTACATGACCGGCTTATCATTTTTTAACCGTCCATGAATTTTTCTTGTCTCAGGCCCACGGGCCCATTGGGCCCACATGGCCCGTTTCTGTCCAGTTGGCCAGAAAGTGGCCCAAGTCCATGAGATCTCTCATGGGGCCCCTGTCATCGTATTGATCTCTTCACATGAGCGTTTGCACACTCGTGTGGTTGCCGTTGCCAATCTTTCAGCTTTTTGGCATTTTAGCTTTTCGGTATTTCAGCTTTTACCAATCTATAGTGTGTATGGTGTGTGTACACACCTCGATGGAGAGAAACACAGTACGTGGAACCTTGACTGAATCGGCTTCAAACTTTCTAAATCGATTGATTAAGAACTGACCTGGCCTCCTTGTGGTTATATAAACTGCAAACACTAATTACCTGCTAACACTATCTTCAATTGAAAAGTGAGTGAGAGCTTTCAACCATTAGGACCGAGATATCTCCCAGATTGATTTAGACCAATCGATAATCCTAAAGATAGACAAAAGAATTGAGAAGAGAAATTAATAAGAAGTGGAAGCAGATAATTCGACAATACAAGCAGAGAGCAAGGAATGGCATTCGATCAATACTCAAAGGTGATGAAAATATTCATTTGAGGGTAACAAAAAGGTGCATTCGGCTTATGAGTAAATAACAGAAGAAGGTAGGTTCGGCTGTGAGGCAAAATCAACAAAAAATAGAGAGTGGAAGGAATAAAGTGTCGTCGGCCAAAGAAAGAAACAAAGGAAAAGAATGGACAAGAGGGATTCGGCTTTTCTTAAAAAGAGAAGAAGAAAGAATGGAATGGAAAGGGAGATGTAGCATTCGGCTAAGAATATTAGAGGAGAAACAAATGAGATTCGGCCAGTAGAAGAAATTAAAGAAAGGGAATTATGCCCCAATATACCTGAATAGCAAAGAAGCAATTGAGAGGAAGAAGATAAGGTTTGACAAGCCAATTTGGCACACAGAAGAGGGAAAAGAAGTAAAAGAACTAGAAAGAAAACTAGAGATGAGGGAGAAATCAGCTACGAAGCCCAAATGATAAGGCAATTTCGGGTACAAAATAGAGTATAACCAGAAACAAAATGCCTTGAAACTAAATGGGAAAAAACCAAAAACGAGCGAAAAGCAAAAACACTAAACTTCTCTAACAAAGATTTGGGTATACCAACTAATGCCAAAAGCCAAAAATGAACCCCCAAACCTCCTTAGTCGAATTCTTTGTGCTATCAAAAGCCTATTCATTTCCAACTCCCCCAATAGTCAAAACCCTTTTGAGTTTCTCCCCTTATCACTCCTTAATCCACTCTAAGACTGATTCTCACCACTCATTTAAATTCAAAGACCAATTCAAACCTTAACAATGTAGAATTCAAATGTAACTCAACCACTAGCTGACCACAAGTGCAAAAAAATACCTTGATGCTCATTCCAAGATTCGAACCTCCTACCTCCTTCCCCTTGCATGTGACGCCACCCTGCACGTCATGTCGCGCCACTTTTCCACTCCACCAGAGGCTCCCTTGTGTTATGAAACCACAACAATTATACTTAAGTTCTATAAACTAACATCCATATTCACTTAGGCTCAAAAATAAAAATTTGTCCAAAGGTCAGGCTTGGACCCAAAACTTCCTAGCAACCCCCCCAACACTCAAAAATCCCTTAACCATCACACCATCATGCAATTTTTGAAATTTTCCTTAACCAACTAAGATCCAATTTCTCTGATACTCGAAGCCCATTTCTCCTATGCCCAAAAATTCGGGGCATTACAACTCTACTCCCTTACAGAAATTTCATCCTTAAAATTTCCAACTATCTACTAATCGCACTACTTAAGTCACACCACTATGCTTTTACTGCACACTCTAACTCTCATGCAAATTAGGCAAATAAAACACTATGAGAGAAGTACGTAACAGTGTTCATGTCTAGAGCATCTCTATCCTTTCGGTGACATGCTGTATAGACCAAAGTTGGCTACCTTGACTCCGCATAACCTGCACCTCTGCCTGATGCTCCATGGCCACGTCCAGAACCATTTTCACCCTTAGCTTGTCCACGATCTCTAGGTAGCTACTGACCACCCCTCGGGGGTTGAACATTACCTTTACCCAAGATTTGCATCTGATTCAATCTTCTGGGACAATCTCTGAGACGACACTCCATGGAACCACAACTCAAACAAGCTTTCGTCCTCCTCTAGCATTTGCCCACATGGCTTCTTCCATAATCAATGCAGGGTGGAAACCCGAAAGTGCCAAAAGAGGGCCTAACTCTGACTGGCCCATCCACTCTACACCTTTCTCTTTCCCAACTTAGGCGCTCAGTGTGCTTCACATATTTAATGATGTTTGCTTTCTCTACTAATGCCATGAAATCCCACTCTCTCTGAGGAGCTATCAAAACCCGAAGACTATCTCTGAGGCTATCTTCAAACTGAACACAATGTTCATAATCTGTAGCCACTATCCCTTTAGCATACTGACTAAGTCGCAGAAACTCCACCTCGTATTCCACCACAGATCTGCCTCCCTGAGTTCAGCTCAAGAATTCCTTCCTCCGGGCATCCACATAGCTTGCGCCCACATACTTACCTTGGAAAGCAGACTTGAAGAATTCCCAAGTTACTTGATTTGGCAGTGTGCCCTCTTTTACGATAAGCCACCACTGGTAGGCTTCCTCTCGCAACAATGATATCACACCCTTTAGTTTTTGCTCAGGTGTACAATCCAAATCATCCATTATTCTTTTTGTAGCCTCCAACCAATACTCGGCTACATTTGGAGCTACTCCTGTGATACCCTTAAAGATCTCAGCTCCATTCGACCGGAGTCTCTCAGCAATTGAGCCACGACTCCCATTACCAGTGCTGGGCCCAACGACCCTCTCTAAAATCCTCAGCATTATTTGCGACAAAGCATCGTCCATCGCTGCTCGACCATACGATTCTATCTCAGCTACTGGTGAAGCAGAGCCTCACTGTCATCAACATCAGGCATGTGATCGGATGTTGGAGATCTAGCCCTAACACTTCCACGACCTCTACCGCGGCCTCTTGCGCCCCTTCTATCGCTCATTGTCAATCGCGTATTATCTGAATTAGAAATTTTATGCACTTTAGCTCATAATTCTAGTAATTAAGCAGGTGTTTTATGGGAATATTAGTTAAAAGTTGTTTTCGCAATTGTAAGCTAACTACAGTTTTAGTTTCCTATTGGCTTCAGTTTTTCTCTAGCCAATAGTCTATCATCTAAAGTAACCCAATAACTATATATAGTTCAACAATTTAAAACAAGCTTAGTAATAAGAGAACTTACTTAGTTCGACGTTGGAGACTTGGTGTGCCACATAATAAAAATCTTTCAAACCACTTCAAAGTCATTTGTAAGCAATTTTAAAAGCCCAAAAGCAAAGCCAACTTCATAGCTTGAGTTTTGTAACCAGACTCTGATACCACTAAATGTAACACCCAAACCCGGCCTAGAAGTTAGGGCCAAATCTGGCATGACACATTGAAGTGTTTTTCGAAAACCTTGTTTTCATTGAAAACCCTTTCTATTTAAAACTTGTTGCCACTTAAACCTTGTGTAAAATCTTGAATTTTGTTTGCTTATTCTAAAACGTGGTTTATTAAAAGACGATCTCTTGTAAAATGTTATTACCTTTAAGACCTTATTTGTTGCAGAAGCTTAATTAAAATAGTTGCAAAAATGTGATATTTTGAAACATAGTTGTTGTTTTGGAAAATCTTGAGTTCTACTCCTAGAAATTTTAAAGCACTAAATAAAGGTCCAAATTTAAAATCCAAAAATTATTAATTCCTTGTTACAAAAATTTAAACCCAAAGAGAATAATTTATATAATGTAAAAGCAGGTATTATAAACTTAAGGCTGCTCGTAGTGTGGCCACCTCCGAGTCCTCTGATACATCGAACCGCCTATTGAAGGTCACCTGAAAAAGAATAAAAGAGGGAGGTAAGTTTTTGAAACACAGTGTGTACAACCCTCAATAGTTATACAACATGCATCATAACAATTTGGGCCTAAGCCCCTTTACACTAACGGTGGCATTTGGGCATTAGCCTATAATAGCCTCAATTAGGCCAAAGCCCATATCACACGAACACATGTCACATTTAACTGGGCTTGAGCCCATTTCATTATCAGAATCAATATATGCAATGCACATTGCCCAATCCAACCCTACACTTTGAATCCCTTCCAACCCTACAATCCTGTGGGGATTTAATTGACCCACCCAGCCAGCACACCAATACTGTAGCAAAGTTGCTAATCACATAGTCGGCTTAAAGCCTCTGGTGGGTCTGCAGTCATCTCGGGTGACTCGTGCGACCTCACCCGAAAAGATCCACAGTCATCTCGTGCGACCCGTACAATATTAACAAATCAGATCAATGGGTCCACAATCGTCTCGAGCGACCTGTGCAACCCTATCAGATGACATTACTTCCTTCACATACAATAATCCCATTCCCATGCGGTATAATGTCACATGAATGCGAACATAACATAACATGGTAAACAGAAAGGTCATAATCATATAAGGGCATTTTAGCCATTTTGCCCTTTAGGGGCATAGCAATCATTTTATCACTATGGGCCTAAGTACACGAATCAGCCAATTACTAATTCCATAATCATTCAGTGTGGCTTATGTCACTTTTAGCAATCAATATTACACTAGGGACCAAAAGCCCAATATGTGGCCCAAGTAGGGCCCACACTCTCGTGAAGCCCGCTGAGCCCAAATCCACCATTGGCCATGTAGTCTACATGACCGGCTCATCATTTTCTAGTCGTCCATGAATTTTGCCTATGTCGGGCCCACGGGCGCATTGGGCCCATATGGCCCATTTCAGTCCAGTTGGCCAGAAAGCAGCCAAAGTCCATGAGATCACTCATGGGGCCTCTGTCATCGTATCGATCTCTCCAGATGAGTGTTTGCACACTCGTGTGGTTGCCATTGCCAATCTTTTAGCTTTTTGGCTTTTAGTTTTTCGGCATTTCAGCTTTTGTTGATCTATAGTGTGTGCGGTATGTGTACACACCTCGATGGAGAGAAATGCAGAGGCCTTCTTACCTGGAACCTTGACTGAATCGTCTTCAAACTTCCTAAATCAATTGATTAAGAACTAGCCTCACCACCTTGTGGTTATCTAAGCCGCAAACACCAATTACCCGCTAACACTGTCTTCAACCAGAAAGTGAGTGAGAGCTTTCAACCACTAGGACCCAGATATCTCCATGATTGATTTAAACCAATCAATAATTCCAGAGATAGACAAAAGAATTGAGAAGAGAAATTAATGAGAAGTGGAAGTAGAGAATTCGACAATACAAGTAGAGAGCAAGGAATGGCATTTGGTCAATACTCAAAGGTGATGAAAATATTCATTTGAGGGTAACAAGAAGGTGCATTCAACTTATGAGTAAACAATAGAAAAAGGTAGGTTCGACTGTGGGGCAGAATCAATAGAAAATAGAGAGTGGAAGGAATAAAGTGTTGTCGGCCAAAGAAAAAAATAGAGGAAAAGAATGGACAAGAGGGATTCGGCTTTTCTTAAAAAGAGAAGAAGAAAGTATGGGAATGGAAAGGGAGATGTAGCATTCGGCTAAGAAAATTAGAGGAGAAACAAATGAGATTCGGCTAGTAGAAGAAATTGAAGAAAGGGAATTATACCCAAATATACCCAAATAGCAAATAAGTAATTGAGAGGAAGAAGAGAAGGTTTGACAAGCCAATTCGGCACACACAAGAGGGAAAAGAGGTAAAAAAACTAGAAAGAAAACTAAAGATGTGGGAGAAATCGGCTACTAGTGTAACGCCTCAATGTTTTTCGGGTTTTTTGAATCTCAGCTTAGATTTATTTTTTTTGCATGTCTTGTTATGCTAAAGTAGTGAATTAAGTATGTTTAGTGGACCTTTAGAAGGCCTAAGTTAAAGATTAAAGTCTAGCAAAATTTTAATTTTTAGCTTTAGGTGAGAATGGATTTAAGGTAGGTGGCCTTTTAAGTTAAAGTTAGGGTTTAAGAAACAACAAAACCTATGGTAAAGTGGCAAGGTAGCACCACTTAGAGCTCAAGGGTGGCATGACATGACTTGTGAGGGAGCTGTGGTTCGAATCCCTTGGTTAGAAAAGTGCTTTTTTTATTTTATTGCATGTGCATGGTAAGTGGTGGACTCTAAGTGAAATTCTGAAGGAAGGAGTTTGAAGTGCTCATGGAATTAGGTGAGGAGTGATAAGGGGAGGTTATCTAGGAGAAAATTTAGGAATTTTGAATGGGGAGCAAGAATTGGCCGATTGTAGGAGTGTTGGAGTGTAACACCCTTAACCTGTATTCGTTGTCGAATTATGGATACAAGGCATTACCGGACAAGACTCACTTCCAAATAATTACATATTTTATAAGAAAAATACCAAACATATCCCTTTTTTGTACGTAAGTATGTACATGTTTTCAAGCTATTTAAAGCATTTCATTTTATAAATTTATACATGCACATCTTAAACCAAACAAAATCATAACACGAAATAGTTTTGACTAATTTATTTTTAGCACAACAAGCAATATCATATAACAAAGGTTCAAATCTAATAAACATATATAAAACATGTTGATAGTCAGAAATACACTTTAATAAACATGTATCATAATCATATATAAAATAAGCTTTAAATTACATACACAAATTGAGTGCTCATAATTAAATTGGTGTTCAAATAATTAGTAAATATCAACCATTATAATTCGTAATTGAATGTATATGCTTATTAAATCCATCAAATCGTACATCAAAGCTTTTATCTAAATTCACATGTAGCATTAATCATGCTCTTATACATAGTTCATCTAAATATGTATATATAACATTCAAAAACTATACATGTCTTAATTCAAAACACAAGACCATTCGCCAGTTCACATATCAAATTTATCATATCATTAGAGACATTTTGAGCACATGAATCAATTTGGGATTTCACTTAAGCTACATGTTAATTTATAATGCCTAAAATATAATCATAAGGCTAAAATGTCAAATTTCCATTCGGCCTTCACTATGACCACATAGATGGTGCAGGTCCTTATCGAACAAACTGAGCTCAAGTTTACCAATTCAATTCTTAAATAAATAATAAAAAAATAAACAATGTATTCAGCATTACCACATTCAATTACACATATACATACCGAATTACTCATCTCACACTCATAAAAATATCTTCCAAAGCATTAGCCATTTGTACTTATACACATTACTACCGAACATAATTAAGCCACAACCAAAATTCACATCTATCTTTAGCATCTTTAACAAAAAGAACATCAACCAAAACTACCAAAATAAATCTCAAGAATTATCAAAACATATCAAACACTCAATATATATATCATAACCGAACCATTAAAACCATTAGAAAACATATTATGCACATCACATAATTTGACATGATCAAAAACACGTAAGCTTGAACATCATTCATAGCCATTTTCACATGGCTTTTATACACAACTAACTTCTGGTATATTTTCAAAATAAAATCCAGCCAATACATGCCGTAAGTTGTATTCAAATACTTAAGTACCGAAGTTGTTGACAGTGTGATAGACTTTGCTGACGATCCCCGAGCTCGTAACTTGAATCCAAAATCTATAAAATAAGATACACATAAAAAAAACACAGAGTAAGCTTTTGAAGCTTTGTAAGTCATAAGCAATTTAACATCCCAATAATATTATCAACTTATTCAAATCAACTAAATTATAAAATCATAACCTTTCAGACCCAAATATTTATAATACATTATAAATATATTTTTTTCACACTCAAATACCACACTGGCTGAACACTCATGAAGAAAAATTATCATTATTATCCTTTATTTCCCACAACCAATTAATCATTGTAACTTACTTCACATATCCAGAAGCATATAAACTCATGCATAGTTGCATGGTTTCATACATATATGCTAATTATGAAGCCGAACACTTAAGTCATGCATATCTAATACCGAGTTTCATTTCAATAATAATTACAAGGCAAATTATTCTTGCATACTTAAACCCCTGTATCAATATAATTCATTATATTCATATATTAAATATGTAACAGAAATTACCTAATCATATTTGCACATGATTAAAAATTATTCATGATAAATAAGCTACTGACTCACAAAGTCTAGTATACGTATCACATTCGCATATATCCTTTATTTGCAGCATACAAGATTTATAATATATAGTCATGGTGTTTATGTAACTTACCTCCAATAAGTACTATATTGATTCATACCTGGCATATAGTTCAATTAACACATTCGAATTTGATTTACCTTTTCCCGATGAACCATTCAAAATTAGGTAGGACACTCGGATACTCACATGAATTGTACAAAGCCAACGTCCCAGACGTGGTCTTACATGTAGCCACAAATCGATGCTGCTATCTGAGATAGGGTCTTACCTGCACACATATATCAAAATCACATATCGATGCCATGGACTTACTCGCACACTTATACGTAAATCCTATCTATTCCTAAGGCTCATTCGGGGCTTCCGGACACTGTGTCTCGATCGAAGCGAATGCTCACACATGATTACTAAGTATATATATATAAACACATTCGACATTTGCATTTATAATATTAAACATTTCAATTCAGCATCGATACTTTACATTTAATTGAAATTAAATACGTTTATTTGCTTATAAACTTACCTCGGACGTCGTAAAACGGAACGGAGCTGCTAGTCGACCACTTTTGTTTTTCCCTGATCCAAATCCGATTTCTTTAATTCTTAATCTAATCATATTCAAATTAAGCTTATTCAAACATATTTTCATTCAATTTAGTACACACACATATAAATGGGAAAATTACCATTTTACCCCAAACATTTACAATTTTTACAATTTAGTCCCTATTACATAAAATTCAAAAAATACCAAATTAATCACATCCAAGGGTGGCCAAATACTCCTAGGGTCCTAATATGCCTATATTTTTCATCAATTTCACATTCTAGTCCTCCCACATGTTTATTTTTGCAATTAAGTCCTAATTACTAAAAATTTTCAAAAATTCCTTTATAAATTATGTTAACCCATTCATATCTTCCAAAATTTACCATCAAACAACAAAAAATCACAAATTCTCAACAACGGCACAATTCAAAATATTCAACAAAATAAAAAATTAGAGCTTGGGTTTTGTAGTACTCGAAGCAACAATCCCAAAAACATAAAAATTATCAAAAACCGATTAAAAACGAACCTTGTATCAAGTTAGGAGAGATGGCTAAACCTAGCCCTTGTTCTTTCTTTGTTTCTATTGTTTATATTCGGTGAAGAAGAAAACATTATGAACATGGTTTTTTTTTTTATGTTATATTAAGTTATAATATGACTTTTATTCTATTTCCCTTTTTTTACCCTTAATGAAATAAATATGATTTCATATAGCTTAAGTCTATTACCGTCCAATACTATATATAATGGACTAATTTCCATATTGCTACTCCCATTTAAAAAGCCATTAACAAACATGCCCTTTACAAAATAAACTACCCACTTTTCAATTTATGCGACTAAGTCCTTTTATTTAATCGGATACCTAAACGACAAAATTAAATTATGAAATTTTCACAGATATAATTTCACACAAAATAAACACAGAAAATAATTTTAAAATATATTTCTGACTCGGATTCATGGTCCCAAAACCACCGTTTCGATTAGGGTCTAAATCGGGCTGTTACATGGAGGGCATATTCGGCTATGAGGGCTTAGTGTAGCAATTTCGGCATTGGTGGCTAGCTATGTGTCGATCTCTTGTGGTTTGTTTTCAGGATTTTGTCAAACTTTGGTCATTTTCTTGGTTGTCGAATAGGTGTAGTCGTTAGGCTCTTTCATTCCTTCTTTCTCATTCTCTTCTATATTCAAAAAAGACGAAAACTTTGTGCACACCATCCCCCTCTTGTCGATTTCTTTCTCTTGGCCGAACCTACTCTCCTCCTTCTTTGTTTTTATTTTCTTCTCCTTTTGTCCATCAATTGAACTGATCTCTCTAAACCCTTTCTAGTCAATTGTTTCAAGAGTCGAAACCTGAAATTCTCCTAGCCGTTTTCTTCTTGGCCAATCTCTCTAAAAGCTGGAATCTCAAATTTCCTTGATCTCTTATTTGGCCGATTCCTCTATAGCAAAAATACCGAACCTAAAACACTTCTTCTTTATTATTTTTCTCTTGCACTCCTTAGTAGCCGAACCTTGTTCTCTATTTGCAAACATTCACCCTTTGGCTGAATACTTTAGATCTCTTCTTCATCTTCGATTTTGAGTAGATCCATAGGAGATCAGGACTTGGTTTAGTGTAACGCAACTTTTGGGATAATAATTGAATCAAGTGAATTATTGGGTAAGACTCTTTTCTTCCTTCTCGTTCAAGTTGTTTAAGAAAAGCCAAAAACCCTATTTTCCCATGATGGCTATCGGTTTTGACTCCTTTTGGATAAACACCTATTTTAGCTTTTTGTTTTGGTTCTCATGTGTATTAGTGTGGTAAAGGGGCGATCTCGCAAGGAGCAGCTAGAGGCTAGGGCTGTTGAAGCGATCTAGATCTAGATCTGTGGTCTAGATTTCGGCAAAGGTAAGGGATGGTGATTTGATAGTGAAGGCCAAATGTGATGGTAGTAGGTGATGTTGATCTCGTTTGATTTCGTTTAGATTATAGTTTAATATGGTAGTGGGTTTGTTGTAGGTTAATCATGTCTAGAATCTTGACGTAGTATGCAAATAGGTGTGTAATCGACACCCTCTAGTAGATTAGATCGGTAAAAGCCAAAAAGCCAAAATGCTAAAATACCAGTATTTTGAGGGCTTGCGAGCGTGCGAGTGCTCGTGGGTCAGTATGAAACTGTGAAACTTGTAATAATGAATGGTAAGGCTATTGTGCGCGTTTTCATGCACTTGGGTGGTTTTGGGCATTGATAGGCCAAAATTGGGCCCAATGGGCTTTCAGGCCCATATGGGTGAAAGTACGCGGTAAGTGCTCTCTGGTAAATTAGACATTAAGTCTCTACAAATATGGGTAAATTGAGACGTAGTAGGCCACAGTAGCTTGTGGGCTTCGTCGGGCCCATTGGGGGTTTGGGGCCCGATGGCATTGTATAAATGAAATGGGCTTTTTGAGTCACTCGGGCGACGTTAGATCTATTAGTAGACTGTAATAAACACAAAACCCTAAGACCTAGAAAAATTATCGAAATAACCCTAAAGGGTGAAAATTACTATTTTACCCCTAGATGCTAAATGATAATTTTACCCCTAGAGAAAAGTTGACTGATTTACATGATTACTGTTTTTAATATTTTGTATGCCATGTCATATTATATTCTGATTTGCATGGGGTTGGGTTATTGTTATGGAGGAAGTGCTAAAAGTGGCAATGCCACGTAATCTGCTTAGAGGCTTTGTCTCGTATTACTATTCTTGTGGCTTGGCAACGATATTTGTTTAAGTAGCTCTACTGTGACTGTGGTGTGTAGGGCTGGGTGGGTTAAGTTATTCCCCACATGGTGTGTAGGGCTGGTACGGGTGGTGTGTAGGGCTGGATTGGGCTTGGGCTTTGCATTCATGCATGCATGTATACTGATCTGTTTCTGTAATGGGCCCAAGGCCCATACTATTTTCTATAATGGGCCCAAGGCCCACACTATTTTCTATAATGGGCCCAAGGCCCACACTGTTTTCTGTAATTAGCTCAAGGCCCACACTGGTTTCTGAATAGGGCCAAGGCCCAGTTTAATCTGCATCTGAATAGGGCTTCGGCCCAAACTAAGCTTGGACTGGTCTATGACACTAGTTAGGTTTCCTTACACAATAAGTTTTCACAAACTCACCTCTTTCTTTTCCATCAATGCAGGTGACCCCCAACCATAGAGGACTTGGAGCTGCGAGGGATTTGGAGTGGCCACGTAAACTTCTTCCTGGTTTATAGTTACTAAGTTTACTTTATTAATGCTTTATTTTAATTTGGGTTTTAAATTGTAATAAGGCCGCTTGGAGTATATTGTTCTGGGTTTTTCGTTTATTATTTGTTTTCTTTATGGTAGACTAGTTCGCACGAGCTTTTCAAATTTAAGCAAACGTTTTCAAAACATACAACACGTAACAAATGGATTACTTAACAACAATAAAACAATAATAAGATTTGCAAAAAAAATGAGATTTTACCTAGCAGTAGCAACGGTTTCTAAAATTGGGAATAACTTTTATTTACAAGCTAATGAACACGGTTTACTACAATCGACATAATGTTTTACTAAAATAAGATCAAGGTTTAGTCAAACGTCCATGTGACACACTAGATCTGGTCATAACGTCTAGGCCGGGCTTGGGGTGTTACATTTAGTGGTATCAAAGCCTGGTTGCAACAACTCGGCTGTGGATCGGGTCCAAATGTGTTTTTAGAATTTAAATTAAGGCCCAAATTTGCATTTTGAAAATTCAGTTTTGGAAATTCCCGTAAGAAATTCTTTTTAAATTGATTTTCTTCTCAAAGATGTTTTCATTTTTCTAAAAGTCTAGGGTTTTTGGAAGAAAAGATTATTCAAGGTATTTAGTATCGACAAAACTTGGTTTTTTCTAAATCTAGTTTCTAAAGAGGCACACCGAATCTCTGGCACCAAGTCAGTAAGTACCCTCTATTTTACTATATTTGATTAAGATACTGTGCTACTGAGAAATTACTGTAGATAGTAGTAAGACTCTACTGAGACTCTATAGTTAGGGCAACACTGATACTGTAGAAGACTGAGACAGTAGGAATGTAACACCCCAAACCTGGTCTGGACGTTATGACTAGATCTGGTGCGTCACATGATCCTAAACTACGCTTATACCATTTTGAAACATGTTGAGACATAGGTGATATTTTGTAAAACTAGCAAGGTGAGAAAAGTTCTTGTTAAAACTACTTTAAGTTGTCATTATTCAAGATTGTTTAAATTTTATAAACGTTATTTTGAAAACGTTATTAAGGTTTTGGAAACCCGCGCAGCCTATATCTAGCAGTTTCGATAAAGTACGAACCAAATCCTTTAGCAAGTTAAAACCCAAAAAGAAAATTTAATAGCGGCCTTATTACACATTAAAACCCAAAAATTAACATAAAAATTAAAATACTTAAACATAAATGAAAACCAGTTTTATTGCAGTCGTTGTGGCCACTCTGAATCTCTCGCAGCTCCAAGCCCACTATGGTTGAGGGTTACCTGCAGAGATTAATTAAAAGGGGTGAGTTTGCCAACTCAGTGTGCAACATTATCTCAACCATAGGCCAAAACAGATCAAGCCTCAGAAACATATTTAATTGGGCCTTGGCCCATTACATGAATCAGGTTAAGCCCAAAAGGCCCATAACAGAAACAGATCAGATATAAGCATTATGCAAACAGAAACCCAACCCAGATCCATCCATAACACCCCCGTACCAGCCTTACACCATGTGGGGAGACTACTCGACCCACCCAACCGCTACACACCACAGATAATTGCAGCGAGGCTGCCAGATATAATTTGCAGTGAGACTGCCAGATAACATTTGCAGCGAGGCTGCCAGATATATTTGCAGCGAGGCTGCCAGATATTGTGACGAGGTCACCAGATATAAATATTGTGGCGAGGCCACCAGATTGCAGCGAGGCTGCCAGATAATAATGTGACAAAGTCACCAGATTGCAGCGAGGCTGCCAGAACGCTTCCTCCATCATAAACCCATACCCCATGCAACAGATAATCATACTAGCATGCAATATATAGCATCTCATGCATCAGATATATTCATATTAATAATTAACTCATGCAGATACATAACATCATACATTTCATACAGAATTGACCCTAGGGGTATATCAGTCTTTTTACACCTAGGGGTATTTTGGTAATTTTCCATATTCAAGGGTATTTTAGTCCTTCTTCATATTTTCAGTGACTTTATGCAAGTCTGATAAATTAACAGTCCCTAAATAGCTACGGAAGTCCACTTAAGCCAAATTTCCAATTTTGCCCTTCTTAGCCTAAATCCCCTAATGGGCCTTACTATGTCCAACATCGTCGATAAGTCCGTTAAGCCCAATTTTAGGTTTTAGTTTACCGACTTTACCAAGTTTTTATTATTCGAGTTACCAGAAAGTCTTTTATGAATATATTCAAATTTGGGCTCGGAAGCCCATTGGGCCCACCTTGGCCCATTGAGGCCCAACTTACCAAAATGTTCGAAATTGCACCTTCTGTAATTTCGCCAACGCCAATTTCCAATGTGACCACAACAGAGTATTCGGTCACTCTTATTTCCTCCCAAGGCTGATTTTTCGGTCACTTTTGATCGGTCACTTAGCACAGTTTCGATTATTTCGGCTTCTAGCCATCCTAGTCTATGATGGAGATACGTTACACACCTGATACTGTTGAAACCGTTGAAGAAATCCACGTACGAAGAACCTACAATTCAACGCTAACTTTCAGTCTAATTAATCGATAACCAAAGAGCTATAATCCCTTACCATAATCGGCCTAGATGGCCTAAGTCCTTAAAATCTTACCCTCTTCCGGTTATGGACTAAATCGTAACGTCCAAATGCGTTGATCTTCACGATCCTTCGATGCTCGATCCTCTCCTTGATTACGCTATTACACCTTCAATCCAAAAGAAAGAGGCCAAAGAGCCTTTTAATTCAAACGACAATACCCCTAAGGGGTTCGGCTACTTGCCTTAATATCATGAAACCAACGCTATCAGGCTACGAAATACTTACCAATCCAAGCCCTCACCACTGCCGCTGCACTTGTAACAATGAGAAAGAAAGGGTTGAGAGTAGAGAGGATTCGGCCAAGCACAATGAGTTTCGGTCAAAAGGAGGTTCGGCAATGAAGTAGAATGAGAAGAGACGATATATTTGATAGAAGAAGATGGATTCGGCAAGTAGAATATTTCGGCTTATGGAAGGTTTTAGAAGAAAAAACAAAAGAATAAGAGTGTTCGACTTTGGCAAAGAACAATCGGCAGAGAGATTTCGGTCAAAAGCTGACGATAGAAGGTTGAAGAAGAGAAACAGAAGAAAGCTTTGTTTGCTTCGGCAAGGATAGAAGACAATAGTGTAGGTTTGGTTTATGAGTACGAAATAAAAAGGAGATGAAAATAGAGGAAGGGAAAGAATAGCGAAAGTGCTTTTTGGTCTCAAGAAAGAAATCGACAGGAGGTCTTTTGAGGTATGAGATTCGGCTATTGATTAAGAAAGCAGAAAAGATGATAGAAGAATGCCCTAATGTACTTACTAGGATCGGCAAGAGAAGAAAGAATGCTGAAACTTAAGGGAAATCGGCACATAGACTCCAAGAGAACTAAGGAGAATTCGGCACCAACTAGAACCTATTTGCCAAAAAATGCAAGCACCAAGCCCCCTAGTCGAATGGCACTTGCAAAGTCCCAAAACCGGCCACTTCTTTCAAAATTCAAAGCTCCTTGATTTGCTCCTCAACCTCCTCCACAATTTGCTCCCTTGACCGATTCAAATCTCTTCCAACAGAGTTCAATTCTGCTTCAAATTCTTACCTGCTCAAGCTCAAAAATAAAACACCTCACTTGCAACCTCTGCAGCTTGAACCTTGGACCTCCAAGCACTCTTAGGTGCCACTTTTGTAACTCCTAAGTGGCGTCACACAACCATTTTACCAGGAGCTCCCTTGTGCTTCATTTTAGCCAAATTTATTTAAGACCCCTACTTCCAAAAGTCCCCTATCTCCCTAATGAAAAATTTAAAAATTTTCCCGAGTTTTTAACCAACACTTGGGCCTTCCATAGGCCCAATAACATTCTCAAAACATGAATTTCACAACCAAATACCAGAGTTCAAACATTTTACTAGATGAACAATAATTCAAGAAAGACCAGAATTTTAGGGCGTTACAACTCTACCCTCCTTAAAGAAATTTCGTCCTCGAAATTTACCTTATCCAAACAAATGGGGATATTGCTGACGTATTGCCTCCTCTGGTTCCCAAGTAGCTTCCTCTCTGCCATGATTACTCCAAAGTACCTTTACCAATGGGACTGATTTCCTTCTTAGGACTTTTACGTCTTGATCCAGAATCTGCACAGGCTCTTCCTCGAAAGTCAAGTCAGGCTGTACTTCCACCTCTGCAACTGGTAGAATATGGGTAGGGTCAGAACGATATCGTCTTAACATGGATACGTGGAACACATCATGGATTCTGTGTAACTCTGGCGGTAATTCCAACTGATACGCCACCGGACCTACTCGCTTAAGAACCTGATAAGGCCCAATAAACCTCAGACTTAGCTTGCCTTTCTTACCAAATCTTAGTATCTTCTTCCAGGGCGAAACTTTCAGAAAAACCATATCACCTACTGAATACTCAATCTCTTTACGCTTCAAATCTGCATAAGACTTTTGTCGATCAGATGCCTCTTTCAAACGGTCCCTTATCACCTTGACCTTCTCCTCAGTCTCTGCTACCAATTCAGGTCCAAGAACTTGCCGCTCGCCCAATTCGGTCCAACAACTAGGTGAACGACACTTACGCCCATACAGTGCCTCATAAGGTGCCATACGGATACTAGCCTGAAAGCTGTTATTATACGCAAACTCTGCCAACAGTAGATAATCCTCCCAATTGCCTCGAAAGTCGATAACACAACCCCTTAACATATCCTCCAGAATCTGAATAACCCTTTCTGACTGACCATCAGTCTGAGGATGGAAAGCCGTGCTAAAGTTCAGTCGCGTTCCCAATGCCTCATGCAACTTTTGCCAGAACCGAGATGTGAATCTAGGATCTCGATCAGAAATGATAGACACTGGCACCCCATGTAGTCGCACAATCTCTGCCACATACAACTTCGCTAACTTCTGAAGCGAATAATCAGTACGTACAGGGATGAAATGAGCAGATTTAGTCAACCTGTCTACAATCACCCAAATCGAGTCCTTCTTTGATGGCGTTAAGGGCAATCTACTTACGAAATCCATGGTCACCCTTTCCCACTTCCAGAGTGGTACCTTCACTGGTTGCAAAAGTCTAGAAGGTAACTGATGCTCAGCTTTCACTTGCTGACACGTCAGACATTTCCTCACAAATTCTGTTACTTCTCGCTTCAGTCCAGGCCACCAATACAACTCTTTTAAGTCATGATACATCTTATTACCTCCAGGGTGCATAGCACACAACCCTTTATGAGCTTCATTCAGAATTGCTTGCCTCAGCTGAAAATCCTTCGGAACACAGATTCTACCGCGAAAACATAGAATTCCTTCACTGTTAAGTCCAAACTCAGAAGTATTCCCATCTTTAACCTGCTGAAATCGAGAAACCAGAGACTCATCCCTCAACTGCTTTTCCTTAATCTCATCCACCCAGGTCGGTCTTACTTGCAATTCAGCTAACAAACTACCATCATCATACAGACTCAGACGAGCAAACATAGCTCTCAGATCAGATACAGTTCTACGACTTAGGGCATCAGCCACCACATTCTCTTTACCTGGATGATACTCAATCGCACAATCATAATCCTTAAGCAACTCGATCCATCTCCGTTGCCTAAGATTCAGCTCCTTCTGAGTCAACAAGTACTTAAGACTTTTATGGTCTGTGTATATAATACACCTTTCTCCATACAGATAATGTCGCCAGATTTTAAGTGCGAAGATTACTGCTGCCAACTCCAGATCATGGGTAGGATAGTTCACTTCATGAGGTTTAAGCTGTCGCGAAGCATAAGCAACCACTTTACCCTCTTGCATCAACACACAGCCTAACCCAACATGTGATGCATCACTGTACACGGTAAAATCTTTTCCAGACTCTGGTTGAATCAGTACAGGTGCCTCGGTCAGAACCTTCTTAAGCTTCTCAAAAGCTTCTTGTTGCTGCTGAGTCCAGACAAATGGTACGCCTTTCCTTATAAGCTTTGTTAACGGCGCTGCCATCATAGAAAATCCTTCTACAAACCTCCTGTAGTATCCAGCTAAACCCAGAAAACTCCAAATTTCTGCCACAGACCTCGGTGGTTTCCATTCCAGAATTGCTTCGATCTTTCGAGGGTCCACCTTAATACCCTCAGCTGATACAACATGCCCCAAGAAAGTTACTTCTCTTAACCAGAACTCACACTTACTAAATTTCGCATAAAGCTCTTTTTCCCTTAACACTTGCAGCACAATACGGAGATGCTCATCATGTTTTTCTTCAGATTCAGAATAGACCAAAATATCGTCGATAAAGACGACCACGAATCGATCCAAGTATGGCTGGAACACTCGATTCATCAGATCCATAAAAGCTGCAGGTGCATTGGTCAGCCCAAATGGCATAACCAAGAACTCATAGTGACCATAACGAGTTCTGAATGCTGTCTTGTGAATATCCACCTCCTTCACCCTTAATTGATGGTACCCAGATCGAAGGTCAATCTTGGAAAATACTGAAGCTCCTCTAAGCTGATCGAACAGGTCATCGATTCTAGGCAACGGGTACTTATTCTTGATTGTCAGCTTGTTCAACTGCCGATAATCAATGCACATCCGCATTGACCCATCTTTCTTTTTAACGAAAAGCACTGGTGCCCCCCACGGAGACACACTTGGCCTAATGAAGCCCCTATCCAATAGTTCTTGAATCTGCACTTTCAACTCCACCAACTCCTTTGGTGCCATCCTATACGGTGCAATGGACACCAGTGCCGTACCAGGCAACAAGTCGATCCCAAACTCAACCTCTCGATTCGGAGGCAAACCTGGAAGCTCCTCTGGAAATACATCCTGAAAGTTCTTAACGGTTCTAACTTGATCCACAGTTAGCTCCTCAGATTCAGCTTGACTAATGAACGCCATAAAAGCCTCACATCCTTTACGAATCCATTTCTCAACTCTTAATGCTGACACCACATTAGACAGATAATCTCTACGTTCACCTATCACCAAAACTTCCTCATCCTCGGCAGTCTTTAGCCTCATTCTTTTCGCAGCACAATCCAAGGTAGCCCTATGCTTTACAAGCCAATCCATTCCCAAGATGAGATCAAATTCTCCGAAAGGTAGCTCCATCAAGTCTCCAGAAAAGATTTTTCCTTGAGTCTTTATAGTTACATCTCTATACAGTTTGTCTACCCTAACCGAGTGACCCAAAGGACTTAGTACAGTTACCCCACTCACTGTCTCCTCAGAACGCACTCCCAGCGACCCAGATATGGCACATGCAACATAAGAATGGGTAGATCCAACATCTATTAACGCAGTGTATGGCATACCAGAAATTAAGAACGTACCGGTTATAACGTCAGGAGCATCACCCTCCTCTCGGCGACGAGCTGCATAGACTAATGCCGGCTGACGAGCCTCAGCAAAACCAGCACCCCTGCCAGGTGCTCCTCGTCCTCGTCCATTTCCACCTCTGCCTTGCCCACGACCCCTCGGAGCTGGTGGTCCACCCCTCACTGGTTGAGCAACCCTCTGAGCCATAACCTGTCCTTGGTCCGGTTCTTTGGGACAGTCCTTAATCCTATGCTCCATCGACTCACATCGAAAACAGGCTCCAGAACGTTTCCGACACTCGCCCATATGTATCTTACCGCAACTCCTACAACCCTGCGGTCTGACAGCATTCATTGGCACCGCTCGCACTGGTTCTACCACTCTTGCCCTCTTAACATTCCTATTAGCCCCACCTGATGGTCCAGAGTCCCTCCGAAAGTGGTTTCTATCCTTTTCGCGATTCTGTCTCTCGGTACGCTTTACTTCCTCAGCTATCTTAGCTTTCTCAACCAAAGCAGCAAAGTTACGCTCCCTCTGTGGAGCGATCAGTACCCTTAGCTCATCCCTCAGACCATCCTCGAAACGTACGCTACGCTCATATTCGGTAGCAACTATCCCAGAAGCATATCGGCTCAGCCTCAGAAATTCAGCCTCGTACTCAGATACTGTCCTACTCCCCTGAACCTAATTTAAGAACTCCTTCCTACGGGCGTCCACATAGCTAGCCCCAACATATTTTCCTTTAAAGGCTTTCTTAAACAGCTCCCATGTTACCTTACCATCTGAAGTTCCATCTCTTACTGTGAGCCACCACTGATAAGCTTCATCTCTAAGCAACGACACGGCTCCTTTCAGCTTCTGCTCCATAGAGCAATCCAGATCGTCCATGATTCGCTCTGTGGCCTCTAGCCAATATTCAGCCACATTTGGGGCTACACCAGACACACCCCTTGTAACACCCTCATCCGTCACCGGAATAGGTCATCCATCATTAACCATCTAATACAGTCCTCAAGGCAAACACGAATTTACAAAGGAACTCTTTTTAGGGGACTAATGTAAACAAATATGTATAGTACAATTCTTGCATTAACATCAATATCACTTATGCATATAAGTACATACAATAGCGGCTTACAAAGAAACATACAATAAGTACATAAACAAAAATAATCATTTGTTAACATTGGTAATTCAATAAATGTAACCACCATCGGATATGCACACATATATGTATATATGTCTTAACCGAATGTACCATCAAACTAGATCATTTCACAACCATTGATTTTAAAAACGGGACTAAGCTATTTAAAAATAACCAGCCACTTTCGCATGGCTTTAATATTTACACAACCAAAATATATATAACTTGTTTGAAAAGGAGAGTTAAGCCTATACATGCCATTCACTAGAGTTAAAAATAATTAAATACCGAACGAGACTTTGATAGTAGAGATGACTTCAATACTGGAACTCCCGAGACCGTAGCTTCCGATCAAAATCTACAAAACCGAAAGCAGGGACAACAAAGTAAGCAATTAAGTGCTTAGTAAGTTCTTAAGTAACTCAGTCAAATACATATGAAGGACACAAATTAACGTCTCATGTCTATAACCTGCTTTGGCCGAAAATGAGCATATCATTTTACTAATTACTCACCGACATAATTCAAAGAGAACGCAATGAACCCAAGGATTATATAGATATATATATATATACAGCTCAAGGTCGGATTTCTTAAATATACGAATGATATCAAACGATGGTTCACAGACTCTTCACCAGGCTCAACCAAACCAACTCTAATGATATTCTAAACCATTAAGAGTCTAGAATGCGTACCTGCCCTTCTTACCTTAAGTGCGCATATGTTATAACTAGAGCAATATTAATTACACGTGAGCTTATACATTTAACTTATATCCGATTTCCACAACGAAAAGTTCTCAGGATCACTAAAATCTTATCATTGGCCTTAAGCCCTTCGAGACTAAGCTCAGTTTCCACTCTGGCTCGGAAGCCCTTCGAGACTAAGCTCAGCTTTAACTCTGGCTCGGAAGCCCTTCGAGACTAAGCTCGGCTTTAACTCTGGCTCGGAAGCCCTTCGAGACTAAGCTCGACTTTAACTCTGGCTCGGAAGCCCTTCGAGACTAAGCTCGGCTTTAACTCTGGCTCGGAAGCCCTTCGAGACTAAGCTCGGCTATCGACGAAATTTATAATTACCCTTATCAGCATACATATCTTGTCACCTTTCAAATAAAATAAAACACAACAACCTCGGCATACTACCGACCATTCTACGTACGGTTCATTTGCTTGTAAGCAAGGGATACAATTTCATATCTAAACACATTAAGGTTCCACTTTAGTATTCGGTCTCTAACATTTACTCATTTTCTCATTTCCAAATTTTGCATTCGGACATATCATTTGCTATTTGAGTTCACATAATTTGCTATATAAATATTATAACTTCACTTTATCATACTTAAAGATTTGTTACTCAAGAACTTACCTCTTATTTTTCGGAGAAACTTCGATTTGACTATTCCGTGACCTTGGCCTTCCCTTTATCCGAAGTTGCCCCTCTAGGCTCTTGAGCTTAATTTGAACAATACAATAATATCAAACTCTATTCAACATTTCTACTGATAGTTACACTTTCATTCTAATCAAGACATACATTCGGCAAAGCACCATTATAATACAATTTATAACTAAATTCATTCATCAAGTAATAAACAAAGTCTTTTAACCCAACTCGGTACTCATGACATCCCAATTAACAAAGACCGAATATAATAGCACCTAAATGCTTTAGCCATAAACCGTTTTCTAACATTTATTTAGTACATAAATCCCCCCCACAAAGATAAGTTCACAATTGGTTTAGGTTCGAACATTAACCACATCGGAAGTTTTCAAGCTATCATTTAGTGAACCCAAGTCCATGCTAATTTAGTCTCAAAATGTCTACGAATAAGTTCTCACTAATTCTGCCCTTAACACCATTTTTTTTTTAACTAAATTCTATGAACATCAATCGGCTCTACTAAGGAAGGCTTAAATGTACAAGCCAACAAGACTAATCTTGAGCCTCCCAATTATTTCCCCAATTTCCTATCCACACACATTCGGCAATAGTATAAGGATTCAATTCAAATTATCACAATTAACTAGTTCATCCCTATATCAAAAATTGTTCAACAAGTATTCACCCTCATAGAACACTATGGCCGAATGGCCTCCTAAAGTTTGTTTCACCAACCGAAAGTGAAAGCCAATTTCATACTAGGAAGATATCAACTACTCTTGTTAGCTTAAAGAAATCATAGTTCAATTCTACTTTAAGGAAAAATGGCCACTTAAAATTTGAATCTATTAATCAAATTCATACATTCCAAAACTCCACCATTCGCTAGACTCTAGGCTTGGCCGAAAGCCTTAGTTCACCAAGACTAAAAGTCCTTACTAAGGTGACGGTTAGGACTTCAATTCTAGCTAAATTTTAGGAACTCACACATAGTCCATCCATTTTAACCAAAACAAAACACCAACTCCTCTACCATGACCATAACCGAACGTTCATGGCTTAGCTCAATACATGGGTTTCATAACAAGCTTCAAGTGCAACTAAATTTCACAAATTTCAAAAGAAAATTCATGAAGATTTGCCTTAATTTGAAGCCACTAAGATGACCGAATGGGGTTCTATTTTCTCCCCTTTTCTCTTCAACTCACGGCAAAGATGAACAAGAATGAGTTCACTTTGTTCTTTTCACCTTTCCTTAATTTCATTTATTTTTTTATTGAACTAATTTATAAAATAAGCCATTTAAACATAAAATACCAATAAAAAAATGCATATTTTAACTATCACCATCATTATGGCCGGCCACTACTTTCAAAAAGGAGAAATTGACATGCAAGTCCTCTTTTTCTAGTCCATGTATTAATTAGCCTTCTAAATTATCCTAGCATATTTTTTTCAAGTTCTCACTTTAGTCCTAATTCATGAAAATTCACAACACAAAGAAAATCTTAAGGCATGCTATTATCACCCTGATACTTCACATATAACGGACATACAATATAACATTTAATTTTCGTAGTGACTCGGTTTTGTGGTCCCGAAACCACTTCCCGATTAGGGTCAAAATTTAGGGCTGTTACAACTCTCCCCCCTTTTTTTTTGGATTTTCGTCCTCGGAAATCTTACCGATAAACAGATTTGGGTATTTTTCCTTCATAAATTTCTCAGGTTCCCAAGTCGCTTCTTCGATCCCATGCTTGAGCCATAGTACTTTTACTAATGGAACCTTCTTGTTTCGTAATTCTTTTATTTCGCGGGCTAAAATACGAATCGGTTCTTCTTCATAGCTCAAATCAGGCTTAATTTCAATTTCTGACAGACTAATCACATGCGAAGGGTCGGATCTATAGCGACGAAGCATCGATACATGGAAAACGTCGTGGATCTTTTCAAGTTCAGGGGGCAGAGTTAGTCGGTAAGCAACTGGCCCAATACATTCTGAAACTTCATACGGTCCAATAAATCTTGGATTCAGCTTGCCCTCACGACCAAAGCGGAATATCTTTTTCCACGGCGAAACTTTCAGAAACACCTTATCACCAACTTGGTACTCGATGTCTTTACGCTTCAAGTCTGCGTACGATTTCTGATGATCGGATGCTATTTTCAAACTGTCACGAATTATGCTCACTTTCTGCTCCGCTTCTCTAACTAAATCAACTCCGATAATCTTATTCTCACTAAGCTCGGTCCAAAACAGAGGAGTACGGCATTTACGACCGTAAAGAGCTTCGTAAGGTGCCATCTGGATACTTGTCTGAAAGCTGTTATTATACGCGAATTCAACTAGCGGTAGGTATTTCTCCCACGAGCCCCTAAACTCGAGGACGCAACACCGCAACATGTCCTCGAGTATCTGAATAACCCGTTCAGATTGACCGTCCGTCTGCGGATGAAAAGCAGTACTAAAATGAAGTTTAGTACCCAAAGCTTCCTGTAGCTTCCTCCAAAATCTAGAGGTAAATCGAGGGTCTCGATCAGAAATGATAGAAGTCGGTACCCCATGTAGTCGCACAATCTGAGAAACGTACAATTCTGCTAACTTATCAAGCGAAAAGTCAGTGCGAACCGGGATGAAATGGGCTGATTTCGTTAATCGATCAACCACAACCCAAATGGAGTCCTTTTTGCTCGGCGTCAACGGCAAACCCGACACAAAGTCCATTGTAACGCGATCCCATTTCCATTCGGGTATCAAAATTGGTTGAAGTAATCCCGACGGCACCTGATGTTCCGCTTTTACTTGCTGACATATTAAGCATTTAGATATAAAATCAGAAATGTCTCGTTTCATACCGTGCCACCAATACTGTCGCTTCAAATCGTTATACATTTTCGTACTGCCCGGATGGACCGACATTCGACTACTATGAGCTTCATCCAAAATCGTCAAACTAGCTCTGACTTCTTCGGAACACACAATCGGTCTTTAAATCTCAAGCAATCATTTCCATCGACTCGAAATTCTGTATTCATCTTCGACTCACACTGAACTCGTTTGGCAACTAAGTCTTCATCGGCTTTCTGCGCCTCACGAATCTGTTGAAATAGCACAGGTTTTGCTACTGATTCGGAAATCAACACATCACCTACTGACATGGCTAGCCCCGCGTTCATTGCTCGCAAGGAAAATAAAGATTTTCGACTAAGAGCATCCGCAACGACATTAGCTTTCCCCGGGTGATAATCGATGACAAGCTCATAATCTTTTAGCAACTCAAGCCACCGCCTTTGTCTCAAATTCAAATCTTTTTGGGACATTAGGTACTTGAGACTTTTGTGATCGGAGAAAATATGACATGTTTCACCGAACAGATAGTGTCGCCAAATCTTCAAAGCGAAAACAATAGCGGCTAACTCAAGATCGTGAGTTGGGTAATTTCGCTCGTGAGGCTTTAACTGTCTCGAAGCATAAGCAATAACACGACCTTCTTGCATCAAAACGCAGCCTAAACCGTTCAGAGATGCATCACTATAAACTACAAACTCTTTGCCGGATTCTGGCTGGACTAACACTGGAGCTTCCGTCAAAAGGGTTTTCAGCTGGTCGAAGCTTTGCTGACACTTATCCGACCACTCGAACGTGACATCTTTCTGCAGCAGTCTCGTCAATGGAGTCGCAATCATCGAAAAACCCTGGACGAAACGCCGGTAATAACCAGCAAGTCCTAAAAAGCTTCGAACTTCGGTAATGTTTTTAAGGGGTTTCCAATCGAGGATAGCTGAAATTTTGTTCGGATCAACCCGAATACCCGAAGAAGATACTATATGACTCAAGAAGCCGACTTCATGCAACCAAAATTCGCACTTACTGAACTTCGCATACAATTGGTTATCCCGTAAAGTCTGAAGTACCAGCCTCAAATGCTCGGTATGCTCTGATTCATCACGAGAATAGATCAAAATATCGTCGATGAACACTACTATGAAGCGGTCCAAAAACGGCCTAAATACCCGATTCATCAAATCCATGAATACTGCAGGGGTGTTGGTGAGTCCAAACGGCATCACTAAGAACTCATAGTGGCCGTATCTCGTTCTAAATGCCGTCTTCGGTACGTCAGAATCTCTGACTCTCAACTGATAATAACCGGATCGCAGATTAATCTTCGAAAATACTGAGGCTCCTCTCAACTGATCGAACAAGTCATCAATTCGGGGCAACGGATACTTATTCTTCACCGTGGCTTTGTTCAGCCGTCGATAGTCGATGCACAATCTCATAGTCCCGTCTTTCTTTTTCACGAACAAAACCGGTGCACCCCAAGGCGAAAAACTAGGTCGTGCAAAGCCCCTGTCCGTCAACTCTTGCAACTGAGATTTTAATTCTTTTAATTCGGTAGGTGCCATACGATACGGGGCAATCGAAATCGGCGTCGTACCTGGAATCAACTCAATACCAAACTCGACCTCTCTTACAGGAGGCAATCCCGGTAATTCTTCGGGAAAGACATCTGAAAACTCGTAGATTACGGGCACCGTCCCGAATTCTCGGTCGAAGACTTTGTTATCTAGCACAAAGGCCAAATAGGCTTCATAACCCTTCCTCACGTATTTCTGAGCTGACATGGTCGTAATTATTGCAGGTGGCCCACTTAGATCAATGGACTCGATTCGGATTATTTCATTATTCGAACATCGTAAATCGATAGTCTTCCGCTTACAATTTACTATCGCGTCATGAACGGTCAACCAGTCCATTCCCAGAATAATGTCAAATTCATCGAATGGTAGAAGCATCAAGCCGGCCGGAAAACAAAAATCTCGAACCATTAGTGGACATTTCTTGCATACTTTATCAACCAGAACACAACGGCCCAAAGGGTTCGACACTCGAATTACAAATTCAGTAGACTCAACAGGAAGAGTCTTACTGGAGGCTAAAGTTTCACATACATACGAATGGGTTGAACCGGGATCAATCAGAGCAATAACATCAGTGTTAAAAAGTGTGAAAGTACCAGTAATAACATCCGGAGAAGAAGCTTCCTCACGGGCACGGATAGCGTACGCTCTGGCAGGTGCACGAGCCTCGGATCTAACCGCAGTGTCTCTAGTCACTCTCTGACTGCCGCTAATATTTCCGCCCCGACGTGGTGGTCTACCTCGTGAAGCTGCGCCACTAGGTCTCTGAGTCGGATCAGGAGTACGTTCCTCATTTCTCGGACAATCTTTAATAAAATGGTCGGCAGATCCACAACTGAAACAAGAGCGATCGCGATGCCTACAACTCCCCGGGTGCCATTTACCACAATAGCTGCAATCCAGTCTATCCCGACGTTCATTTTCGACACTGGCAATAGAAGTGGTCCGCGAACTCGCGGGAGGTCGAGGACGTTCATATTTAGGAAAACTCGATATATTTTTAGATCGGCCCATGTCATCTCTAGTCTTCTTGGACGATTGCTGAACAGATTTCCCCGCGGACCTCTTACGGAACTCTCTATCTCCACCTTCGGCTTTTCTTTTCCCAATACTGAGTTCTTCTGCTTTACAAGCCCGCTCGTCTAGTACGACAAACTCCTTAATCTCCAGAATCCCCACCAACAATCTGATATCTTCATTTAACCCATCCTCAAAACGCTTACACATGACGGCTTCAGAAGATACACATTCGCGAGCATAGCGGCTGAGGCGTACAAACTCTCTCTCGTACTCGGCCACTGACATCTGACCTTGTTTGAGTTCTAGAAATTCCTTCCGTTTATGGTCGATGAATCTCTGACTGATGTATTTCTTACGGAACTCGGTTTGGAAGAATTCCCAATTAACTCGTTCTTTCGGAACAACAGAAACCAGAGTATTCCACCAGTAGTAGGCAGCGTCACGTAACAGAGACACCGCACATTTAAGACACTCCTCGGGTGTGCAGGACAGTTCATCGAACACTCAGATGGTGTTGTCGAGCCAAAACTCGGCCCGCTCGGCATCGTCACTAGGGGTAGCCCGAAACTCTTTGGCCCCATATTTTCTAATTTTGTCCACAGGGGGCCTACTTGATCTCATTGGATCGGTCACAGGAGGGGTTGTGAAAGTTGGAAACGGAGTATTCGGGGGCGGAGGTTGTGGAACAGTCGGATTTGATCTAGCGAATTGAGCGAACCAGTCACTCATCATCGCATAAAAAGCTGGTCTAATATCATCATCTCGTTGACCCATATTTGGCTGAGAGTCGGGTGGCGCTGTCCCTTGCGCGGGAGCAGGAGCTACACTCTCAACATCGTCCGCTACGGTTCGATCAGGTTCGGGATCCATTCTATACCAAAAATCACATTTCAAATATCAGAAGTCATCTCACTATCAAAATGACACCAGATGGCATGTATAGCTAGACTCATACTTACTACGGTAGTCCGAGAATTGACTAAACCGTAGCTCTGATACCAATAAAATGTAACACCGTCATCCGTCACCGGAATAGGTCATCCATCATTAACCATCTAATACAGTCCTCAAGGCAAACACGAATTTACAAAGGAACTCTTTTTAGGGGACTAATGTAAACAAATATGTATAGTACAATTCTTGCATTAACATCAATATCACTTATGCATATAAGTACATACAATAGTGGCTTACAAAGAAACATACAATAAGTACATAAACAAAAATAATCATTTGTTAACATTGGTAATTCAATAAATGTAACCACCATCGGATATGCACACATATATGTATATATGTCTTAATTGAATGTACCATCAAACTAGATCATTTCACAACCATTGATTTTAAAAACGGGACTAAGCTATTTAAAAATAACCAGCCACTTTCGCATGGCTTTAATATTTACACAACCAAAATATATATAACTTGTTTGAAAAGGAGAGTTAAGCCTATACATGCAATTCACTAGAGTTAAAAATAATTAAATACCGAACGAGACTTTGATAGTAGAGATGACTTCAATACTGGAACTCCCGAGACCGTAGCTTCCGATCAAAATCTACAAAACCGAAAACAGGGACAACAAAGTAAGCAATTAAGTGCTTAGTAAGTTCTTAAGTAACTCAGTCAAATACATATGAAGGACACAAATTAACGTCTCATGTCTATAACCTGCTTTGGCCAAAAATGAGCATATCATTTTACTAATTACTCACCGACATAATTCAAAGAGAACGCAATGAACCCAAGGATTATATAGATATATATATATATACAGCTCAAGGTCGGATTTCTTAAACATACGAATGATATCAAACGATGGTTCACAGACTCTTCACCAGGCTCAACCAAACCAACTCTAATGATATTCTAAACCATTAAGAGTCTAGAATGCGTACCTGCCCTTCTTACCTTAAGTGCGCATATGTTATAACTAGAGCAATATTAATTACACGTGAGCTTATACATTTAACTTATATCCGATTTCCACAACGAAAAGTTCTCAGGATCACTAAAATCTTATCATTGGCCTTAAGCCTTTCGAGACTAAGCTCGGTTTTCACTCTGGCTCGGAAGCCCTTCGAGACTAAGCTCAGCTTTAACTCTGGCTCGGAAGCCCTTCAAGACTAAGCTCGGCTTTAACTCTGGCTCGGAAGCCCTTCGAGACTAAGCTCGGCTTTAACTCTGGCTCGGAAGCCCTTCGAGACTAAGCTCAGCTTTAACTCTGGCTTGGAAGCCCTTCGAGACTAAGCTCGGCTATCGACGAAATTTATAATTACTCTTATCAGCATACATATCTTGTCACCTTTCAAATAAAATAAAACACAACAACCTCGGCATACTACCGACCATTCTACGTACAGTTCATTTGCTTGTAAGCAAGGGATACAATTTCATATCTAAACACATTAAGGTTCCACTTTAGTATTCGGTCTCTAACATTTACTCATTTTCTCATTTCCAAATTTTGCATTCGGACATATCATTTGCTATTTGAGTTCATATAATTTGCTATATAAATATTATAACTTCACTTTATCATACTTAAAGATTTGTTACTCAAGAACTTACCTCTTATTTTTCGGAGAAACTTCGATTTGACTATTCCGTGACCTTGGCCTTCCCTTTATCCGAAGTTGCCCCTCTAGGCTCTTGAGCTTAATTTGAACAATACAATAATATCAAACTCTATTCAACATTTCTACTGATAGTTACACTTTCATTCTAATCAAGACATACATTCGGCAAAGCACCATTATAATACAATTTATAACTAAATTCATTGATCAAGTAATAAACAAAGTCTTTTAACCCAACTCGGTACTCATGACATCCCAATTAACAAAGACCGAATATAATAGCACCTAAATGCTTTAGCCATAAACCGTTTTCTAACATTTATTTAGTACATAAATCCCCCCCATAAAGATAAGTTCACAATTGGTTTAGGTTCGAACATTAACAACCACATCGGAAGTTTTCAAGCTATCATTTAGTGAACCCAAGTCCATGCTAATTTAGTCTCAAAATGTCTACGAATAAGTTCTCACTAATTCTGCCCTTAACACCATTTTTTTTTAACTAAATTCTATGAACATCAATCGGCTCTACTAAGGAAGGCTTAAATGTACAAGCCAACAAGACTAATCTTGAGCCTCCCAATTATTTCCCCAATTTCCTATCCACACACATTCGGCAATAGTATAAGGATTCAATTCAAATTATCACAATTAACTAGTTCATCCCTATATCAAAAATTGTTCAACAAGTATTCACCCTCATAGAACACTATGGCCGAATGGCCTCCTAAAGTTTGTTTCACCAACCGAAAGTGAAAGCCAATTTCATACTAGGAAGATATCAAGTACTCTTGTTAGCTTAAAGAAATCATAGTTCAATTCTACTTTAAGGAAAAATGGCCACTTAAAATTTGAATCTATTAATCAAATTCATACATTCCAAAACTCCACCATTCGCTAGACTCTAGGCTTGGCTGAAAGCCTTAGTTCACCAAGACTAAAAGTCCTTACTAAGGTGACGGTTAGGACTTCAATTCTAGCTAAATTTTAGGAACTCACACATAGTCCATCCATTTTAACCAAAACAAAACACCAACTCCTCTACCATGACCATAACCGAACGTTCATGGCTTAGCTCAATACATGGGTTTCATAACAAGCTTCAAGTGCAACTAAATTTCACAAATTTCAAAAGAAAATTCATGAAGATTTACCTTAATTTGAAGCCACTAAGATGACCGAATGGGGTTCTATTTTCTCCCCTTTTCTCTTCAACTCACGGCAAAGATGAACAAGAATGAGTTCACTTTGTTCTTTTCACCTTTCCTTAATTTCATTTATTTTTTTTATTGAACTAATTTATAAAATAAGCCATTTAAACATAAAATACCAATAAAAAAATGCATATTTTAACTATCACCATCATTATGGCCGGCCACTACTTTCAAAAAGGAGAAATTGACATGCAAGTCCTCTTTTTCTAGTCCATGTATTAATTAGCCTTCTAAATTATCCTAGCATATTTTTTTCAAGTTCTCACTTTAGTCCTAATTCATGAAAATTCACAACACAAAGAAAATCTTAAGGCATGCTATTATCACCCCGATACTTCACATATAACGGACATACAATATAACATTTAATTTTCGTAGTGACTCGGTTTTGTGGTCCCGAAACCACTTCCCGATTAGGGTCAAAATTTAGGGCTGTTACACCCCTAAAGAACTCTGCCCTATTAGCTCGGAGTCGCTCAGAAATGGATCCGCGAAATCCATTACCGGTACTTGCCCTAGCAACCCTTTCCAGAACTCGAAGCATCGCTTGTGATAGGGCGTCGTCCCCTACACCCCTATCATGAGATTCCACCTCTGTTGCTGGTGGTATCGGCATACCAGCTGCTGGCGCATGACCCGAAGATGAAGTCTCAGCTCGTGCACTACCTCGGCCACGTCCACGGCCCCTACCACGAGCTACTCGTGTACTCATTTCGTACTTTCTGTTTAGAAATTTTATGAGTCAGATTAATATTTTAGTGTTTATTACAGATGTCTTATGAATAAAATAGAGTTTCAGAGTTTATCTTCTTTCGCGGTAGCCTAGCTACAGTCTCAGTCTACCTATCAGAGTCTCTATAGTTTCAGTAGTATACTAGCTAAAGTATCATAATAGAGTCTGAGTCAGGCATATAATCAGAATTTCAGTAAGAATCAATCAGAAAAGTTCAGAAAACTTACAGGCTTGAGCTGGAGATTCGGTGTGCCACCCTTTAGGAAAATTACATAGGAAAACTTAACTCTTTGGAAATAAACCATTTAGGAGTTTGTCAAAACAAGTTCCCATTAATTTTTAAAACAATTGTTAAAAACATGTTCAGTCGAAAACCTTTGTTTTGAAAACTTCCATTTTTAGACCCGATCCACAGCCGAGTTGTTGCAACTTAGCTCTAATACCACTAAATGTAACACCCCAAACCCGGTCTGGACGTTATGACTAGATCTGGTGCGTCACATGATCCTAAACTACGCTTATACCCTTTTGAAACATGTTGAGACATAGGTGATATTTTGTAAAACTAGCAAGGTGAGAAAAGTTCTTGTTAAAACTACTTTAAGTTGTCATTATTCAAGATTGTTTAAATTTTATAAACGTTATTTTGAAAACGTTATTAAGGTTTTGGAAACCCGCGCAGCCTATATCTAGCAGTTTCGATAAAGTACGAACCAAATCCTTTAGCAAGTTAAAACCCAAAAAGAAAGTTTAATAGCGGCCTTATTACACATTAAAACCCAAAAATTAACATAAAAATTAAAATACTTAAACATAAATGAAAACCAGTTTTATTGCAGTCGCTGTGGCCACTCCGAATCTCTCGCAGCTCCAAGCCCACTATGGTTGAGGGTTACCTGCAGAGATTAATTAAAAGGGGTGAGTTTGACAACTCAGTGTGCAACATTATCTCAACCATAGGCCAAAACAGATCAAGCCTCAGAAACAGATTTAATTGGGCCTTGGCCCATTACAGGAATCAGGTTAAGCCCAAAAGGCCCATAACAGAAACAGATCAGATATAAGCATTATGCAAACAGAAACCCAACCCAGATCCATCCATAACACCCCCGTACCAGCCTTACACTATGTGGGGAGACTACTCGACCCACCCAACCGCTACACACCACAGATAATTGCAGCGAGGCTGCCAGATATAATTTGCAGTGAGACTGCCAGATAACATTTGCAGCGAGGCTGCCAGATATATTTGCAGCGAGGCTGCCAGATATTGTGACGAGGTCACCAGATATAAATATTGTGGCGAGGCCACCAGATTGCAGCGAGGCTGCCAGATAATAATGTGACAAAGTCACCAGATTGCAGCGAGGCTGCCAGAACGCTTCCTCCATCATAAACCCATACCCCATGCAACAGATAATCATACTAGCATGCAATATATAGCATCTCATGCATCAGATATATTCATATTAATAATTAACTCATGCAGATACATAACATCATACATTTCATACAGAATTGACCCTAGAGGTATATCAGTCTTTTTACACCTAGGGGTATTTTGGTAATTTTCCATATTCAAGGGTATTTTAGTCCTTCTTCATATTTTCAGTGACTTTATGCAAGTCTGATAAATTAACAGTCCCTAAATAGCTACGGAAGTCCACTTAAGCCAAATTTCCAATTTTGCCCTTCTTAACCTAAAACCCCTAATGGGCCTTACTATGTCCAACATCGTCGATAAGTCCGTTAAGCCCAATTTTAGGTTTTAGTTTACCGACTTTACCAAGTTTTTATTATTCGAGTTACCAGAAAGTCTTTTATGAATATATTCAAATTTGGGCTCGGAAGCCCATTGGGCCCACCTTGGCCCATTGAGGCCCAACTTACCAAAATGTTCGAAATTACACCTTCTGCAATTTCGCCAACGCCAATTTCCAATGTGACCACAACAGAGTATTCGGTCACTCTTATTTCCTCCCAAGGCTGATTTTTCGGTCACTTTTGATCGGTCACTTAGCACAGTTTCGATTATTTCGGCTTCTAGCCATCCTAGTCTATGATGGAGATACGTTACACACCTGATACTGTTGAAACCGTTGAAGAAATCCACGTACGAAGAACCTACAATTCAACGCTAACTTTCAGTCTAATTAATCGATAACCAAAGAGCTATAATCCCTTACCATAATCGGCCTAGATGGCCTAAGTCCTTAAAATCTTACCCTCTTCCGGTTATGGACTAAATCGTAACGTCCAACTGCGTTGATCTTCACGATCCTTCGATGCTCGATCCTCTCCTTGATTACGCTATTACACCTTCAATCCAAAAGAAAGAGGCCAAAGAGCCTTTTAATTCAAACGACAATACCCCTAAGGGGTTCGGCTACTTGCCTTAATATCATGAAACCAACGCTATCAGGCTACGAAATACTTACCAATCCAAGCCCTCACCACTGCCGCTGCACTTGTAACAATGAGAAAGAAAGGGTTGAGAGTAGAGAGGATTCGGCCAAGCACAATGAGTTTCGGTCAAAAGGAGGTTCGGCAATGAAGTAGAATGAGAAGAGACGATATATTTGATAGAAGAAGATGGATTCAGCAAGTAGAATATTTCGGCTTATGGAAGGTTTTAGAAGAAAAAACAAAAGAATAAGAGTGTTCGACTTTGGCAAAGAACAATCGGCAGAGAGATTTCGGTCAAAAGCTGACGATAGAAGGTTGAAGAAGAGAAACAGAAGAAAGCAGAAAGGAGATGAAAATAGAGGAAGGGAAAGAATAGCGAAAGTGCTTTTTGTTCTCAAGAAAGAAATCGACAGGAGGTCTTTTGAGGTATGAGATTCGGCTATTGATTAAGAAAGCAGAAAAGATGATAGAAGAATGCCCTAATGTACTTACTAGGATCGACAAGAGAAGAAAGAATGCTGAAACTTAAGGGAAATCGGCACATAGACTCCAAGAGAACTAAGGAGAATTCGGCACCAACTAGAACCTATTTTCCAAAAAATGCAAGCACCAAGCCCCCTAGTCGAATGGCACTTGCAAAGTCCCAAAACCGGCCACTTCTTTCAAAATTCAAAGCTCCTTGATTTGCTCCTCAACCTCCTCCACAATTTGCTCCCTTGACCGATTCAAATCTCTTCCAACAGAGTTCAATTCTGCTTCAAATTCTTACCTGCTCAAGCTCAAAAATAAAACACCTCACTTGCAACCTCTACAGCTTGAACCTTGGACCTCCAAGCACTCTTAGGCGCCACTTTTGTAGCTCCTAAGTGGCGTCACACAACCATTTTACCAGGAGCTCCCTTGTGCTTCATTTTAGCCAAATTTATTTAAGACCCCTACTTCCAAAAGTCCCCTATCTCCCTAATGAAAAATTTAAAAATTTTCCCGAGTTTTTAACCAACACTTGGGCCTTCCATAGGCCCAATAACATTCTCAAAACACGAATTTCACAACCAAATACCAGAGTTCAAACATTTTACTAGATGAACAATAATTCAAGAAAGACCAGAATTTTAGGGCGTTACAAGGAAAAATTGAAAACTCTACAAGACTGAGACTGTAGTTAGGTTACGATTCTATGAAAACAAAACTCTGAAATACTATCTATACATAAGACATCTGTAATAAATACTAGAATATTGAACTAATTCATAAAATTCATAATCAGATAATACGATATGAGTACAAGGGCAGCACGTGGAAGAAGCCGTGGTCATGGTCGAGGAATTGCGCAAGCTGGGTCATGGCTGAGGAAGGGGCGTATCTGGTGTAGCCCCGAATGTGGCAGAATATTGGCTAGAGGCCACGGAGTGGATCATGGACGACTTGGACTACTTAGTAGAGCAGAAGCTGAAAGGAGCAGTATCTTTGCTACGTGATGAGGCCTACCAGTGGTGGATCCCTATGAAGGATGGTACCCCAGCTGAGCGGGTGACTTGGGAGCTGTTTAGGATGGCCTTCAAAGGGAAGTACGTCGGGCCAAGCTATGTGGACGCCTGAAGGAAGGAATTTCTAAATCTGACTCATGGAAATAAATCTGTCACGGAGTACGAAGCTAAATTTCTAAGGTTAAGCCGATATGCTGGTGGTATAGTTGCTACAGAGTATGAACGCAGTATATGATTCGAGGATGGCCTCAAAGATGAGTTAAGGGTGCTGATTGCTCCGCAAAGGGAGCGTGACTTTGCTGCTCTGGTGGAGCAAGCCATGATTACCGAGGAGGTGAAGCACACGAAGCGTCAGAACCGTGAAAAAGACCGAAACTGATTCAGGAGGGATTCATGACCCTCGGGTGCTGTGGGTAGGACTGTCAAAAGGGCTAGAGTGGACAAGCTGGCTCGAGTAGTTCCGGTGAATGTGGTTAGACTGCAGGCTTGTGTGGATTGTGGTAAAGTACATTTGGGTGAATGTTGGAAGCGTACTGGAGGATGTTTTCGGTGTGGGTCCAAAGATCATAGAGTCAAGGATTGTCCTCAGAAGCCGGCGCATATGCAAGCTGCTGAATCGAGGGTTACTCAACCAGTGAGAGGTAGGCCACAACCACTGAGAGGCGATGGTCAAGCTAGGGGCGGCAATGGAAATAGAAAAGGACGTGGAGCATCGGGCAGGGGTCCTGGAAATGCTGAGGTATGTCAGCCGGCATTAGTTTATGTTGCTTGTCGTCGAGAGGAAAGTGACGCATCTGACGTCATAACCGGTACGTTTCTAATTTATAGCACGCCATAGACTACCTTGATTGACATAGGATCTACCCATTCGTATGTTGCTTCTGATGTGTATGGGACGTTAGGTGCGCAACCTAAGGAAACTGTGAGTGGGGTATCTATGATAAGTGCACTGGGTCACTCAGTTAGGGTAGACAAACTCTTTAGAGACGTACCTTTAGAGATACAAGGTAGGATTTTCTCTACGGATTTAATGAACCTACCATTTGGAGAGTTCGATCTCATCTTGGGAATGGATTGGCTCACTAAGCATAGGGCAACTTTGGATTGCGCTGCCAAGCAGATGATGTTAAAGACCACGGAGGATGAGGAGGTAGCGGTAATAGGGGAGCGAAGAGATTACTTGTCCAATGTTATCTCAGCTTTAAGAGCTGAGAAACTGATTCCAAGGGTTGCGAGGCACTTCTGGCATAGTAAGTCAGTCTAATTCTGAGGGGTTAATGGTAGGAGAAGTTAGAACTGTCAAGGAATTTCAAGATGTTGTTGCCTCTGAATTGTGAAGTCGAATTTGGGATCGACTTGTTGCCTGGAATGGCTCTAGTGTCCATCGCTCCTTATAGGATGGCACAGAAGGAGTTAGTGGAGTTGAAAGCACAAATTCAAGAACTTCTGGATCAATGTTTTATTAGGCCATGTGTGTCTCCATGGGGAGCACCAGTACTGTTCGTGAAGAAGAAGGATGGGACGATTTGTATGTACATCGATTATCGTCAGTTGAACAAACTAACTATTAGGAATAAGTACCCTCTGCCAATGATCGACGACCTGTTTGACCAACTAAGAGGAGCATCGGTATTTTCCAAGATTAATCTTCGAACTGGATATCATTAGTTAAGGGTCAGAGGTGGATATTCATAAGACAGCATTTAGGACTCGGTATGGCCATTACGAGTTTCTGGTAATGCCGTTTGGATTGACGAATGCACCAGCGGCCTTCATGGATCTGATTAATCTAGTATTTCAACCCTACCTAGATCAATTCGTGGTCGTCTTCATAGATGATATGCTGGTGTATTCGAAGACTGAAGAGGATCATGATGAGCATCTCCGGATTGTTCTGCAAGTGTTGAGGGTGAAGCAATTGTATGCAAAATTCAGCAAGTGTGAATTTTGGTTGCGAGAAGTGACGTTCCCAGGTTATGTTGTTTCTACTGAGGGGATTAGGGTGGATCCTCAGAAAATTGAGGCAGTTTTGGAATGAAAGCCACCAAGACCTGTGTTGAAAATTTAGAGTTTTCTGGGTTTGGTAGGGTACTATAGGAGGTTTGTGGAAGGATTTTCTTTGACTGTGGCACCATTGACGAAACTTTTGAGAAAAGGAGTACTGTTTGTCTGGACTGAGAAACAACAAGAGGCTTTCGAGAAGTTGAAGAAAGTTTTGACTGAGGCACTTGTATTAATTCAACCGAAGTCTAGGAAGGATTTTATTATGTATAGTGATGCGTCACATATTGGGTTGGGTTGTGTGTTGATGCAGGAGGGTAAAGTGGTTGCTTATGCATCATGACAACTTAAGTCTCACGAAGCGAACTACCCTACACATAATCTAGAGTTGGCGGCAGTAATTTTTGCGTTAAAGATCTGAAGGCACTATTTATATGGAGAAAAGTGTATTATATACACGGATCATAAGAGTCTCAGGTATTTGTTGACTTAGAAGGAGTTGAACCTTAGGCAACGAAGATGGATAGAGTTGCTTAAGGACTACGACTGTTCTATTGAGTATCACCCAGGCAAATCTAATGTTGTAGCTGATGCACTGAGTCAAAGAGCTGTAACTGAGCTGAGAGCGATGTTTGCTCGTCTTAGTCTGTATGATGATGGTAGCTTGTTAGTGAAATTGTAAGTAAGACCGACCTGGATAGAGCAGATTAAGGAGAAGCAGTTAGAAGTCACTGGTTCCTCGATTTCAACAACTTAAGAGTGGCGGGACTTTTGATTTTGGATTGAATGGTGAAGGAGTTCTGTGTTTCCAAGGAAGAGTTTGTATTCCAAGGGACTCCAACTTGAGACAGTCAATTCTAAGAGAGGCTCATGGCGGTCCTTATGCCATGCATCCCAGAGGGAATAAGTTGTATCAGGATTTAGGAGAATTGTATTGGTGGCCTAGACTTAAGCGGGAAGTAACAGAATTTGTGGGTAAGTGTCTGACATGCCAGCAGGTGAAAGCTGAGCAGCAACTGCCATCTGGACTTCTGCAACCGGTAAAGATTCCACTTTGGAAGTGGGAAAGGGTAACTATGGACTTTGTGAGTGGGCTACCCTTGACGCCTACCAAGAAAGACTCGGTTTCGGTGATTATGGATAGGCTAACTAAATTTGCTCATTTTATACCTGTTCGAACTGGCTACTCACTTTAAAAATTGGCCAAGTTGTATGTAGCAGAAATAGTGTGACTTCATGGAGTGCTAGTTTCGATTATTTCTGATTGGGACCCTAGGTTTACATCTCGATTCTGGTAGAAGTTGCATGAAGTGTTGGGTACTCGGCTAGACTTAAACACAGCTTTTCACCCCCAGACGGATGGACAGTCGGAAAGGGTGATTCAAGTTCTGGAAGACATGTTGAGAGGATGTGTCATTGATTTCTGGGATAGCTGGGAAGATTACTTGCCGCTAGCGGAGTTTGTATACAACAATAGCTACCAGGCGAGTATTCGAATGGCACCATATAAGGCACTGTATGGTCGAAGGTGTCGTACACCTACTTGTTGGACAGAATTGGGAGAACGTTAGGTTTGTGGGCCAAAGTTGATAGCAGATACTGAAGATAAGGTTAAGCTGATCAGGGATCGGTTAAAGGAGGCATCTGATAGGCAAAAGTTTTTTACCTACTTGAAGTGTAAGGAAATTGAGTACTTGGTGAGAGATTTGGTTTTCTTAAAGGTTTTGCCTTGGAAGAAGATTTTAAGGTTTAGAAAGAAGGGTAAATTAAGTCTGCGGTTTATCAGGCCCTATCGAGTTTTTAAACGGGTGGGTCTAGTAGCATATCGGCTGAAACTACCTCCAGAGTTGGATCAGATTCATGATGTCTTTCATGTCTCCATGTTAAGGCGGTATCAGTCTGATCCTTCCCACATTGTATTAGTTGAAGAAATTGAGGTTAAAGCTAATTTGACATTTGAAGAAGAACCGATGCAAATTCTGGACCTTGATGTGAAGGTGTCGAAAGAAGTCAGTTCCTCTGGTGAAAGTGCTATGGCGCAATCATGGTAGAGAGGAAGCTACGTGGGAGCCAGAAGAGGCGGTTCATCAACAATACCCTCACATGTTTGGACCAGGTAAATTTCGAGGATAAAATTTCTTTAAGGGGGTAGAGTTGTAACACCCTAATTTTTTTTGGGTTTTCTTAATCTCTATATAGATTTATTTTTTTTACATGTCTTGTTATGCTGAAGTAGTGAATTAAGTATGTTTAGTGGACCTTTAGAAGGCCTAAGTTAAAGATTAAAGTCTGGCAAAATTTTAATTTTTGGCCTTAGGTGAGAATGGATTTAAGCTAGGTGGCCTTTTAAGTTAAAGTTGGGGTTTTAAGACACAACAAAACCTGTGGTAAAGTGGCAAGGTAGCAACACTTAGAGCTCAAGGGTGGCGTGACATGGCTTGTGAGGGAGCTGTGGTTCGAATCCCTTGGTTAGCAAAGTGCTTCTTTTATTTTATTGCATGTGCATGGTAAGTGGTGGACTCCAAGTGAAATTCTGAAGGAAGGAGTTTGAAGTGCTCATGGAATTAGGTGAGGAGTGATAAGGGGAGGTTATCTAGGAGAAAATTTAGGAATTTTGAATGGGGAGCAAGAGTTGGCCAATTGTGGGAGTGATGAGGGCTTAGTGTAGCAATTTCGGCATTGGTGGCTAGTTCTATGCCGATCTCTTGTGGTTAGTTTTTGGGATTTTGCCGAGCTTTGGTCATTTTCTTTGTTGCCGAATAGGTATAGTTGTTTCATTCATTTTTTCTCATTCTTTTCTCTATTCAGAAAAACCGAAAACTTTGTGCACACCATCCCCCTTTTGTCGATTTCTTTCTCTTGGTCGAACCTACTCTGCTCCTTCTTCTTTGTTTTTCTTTTCTTCTCCTTTTGTCCATCGATTAAACTAATCTCTCTATACCCTTTCTAGCAGATTGTTTCAAGAGCTGAAACCCAAAATTCTCCTCGTAGATTTCTTGTTGGCCAATCTCTCTAAAAGCTGAAATCTCGAATTTCCTTGATCTCTTCCTTGGCTGATTCCTCCATAGCAAAAATACCGAACCTAAAACTCTTTTTCTTTATTGTTTTTCTCTTGCACTCCCTAATATCCAAACCTTGTTATTTATTTGCAAACATTCACCCTTTGGCTGAATACTTTAGATCTCTTCTTCATCTTCAGTTTTGAGTAGATCCATGGGAGATCGGGACTTGGTTTAGTGTAAGGCAACTTCTGGGATAGCAATTGAATGAAGCGAATTCTTGGGTAAGACTCTTTTCTTCCTTCTCGTTCAAGTTGTTTAAGAAAAGCCGAAAACCCCTATGTGGCTATCGGTTATGACACCTTTTGGATAAACACCTATTTTAGCCTTTTCTTTTAGTTCTCATGTGTATTAGTGTGGTAAAGGGGAGATCTAGCAAGGTGCAGTTGGAGGCTAGGGCCGTTGAAGCGATCTAGATCTAGATCTGTGATCTAGATTTCGGCAAAGGTAAGGGATGGTGATTTGATAGTGATGGCCGAATGTGATGGTAGTAGGTGATGTTGATCTCATTTGATTTCGTTTGGATTATAGACTAATGTTGTAGCAGGTTTGTTGTAGGTTAATCGTGTGCAGAACCTTGACGTAGTACGCAAACAGGTGTGTAATCGACACCCTCTAGTAGATTAGATCGGCAAAAGCGAAAATATCAGCATTTCGAGGGCTTGCGAGCGTGCCAGCGCTCGTGGGTCAGTATCAAACTGTGAATTTGGCAATAATGGACGGTAAGGTTGTGTGCGCGTTTTCGTGCACTTGGGTGGTTTTAGGCCTCAATGGGCCAAAATTGGGCCCAATAGGCTTTCGGGCCCATATGGGTGAAATTATGGGGTAAGTGATCTTTGGTAAATTTGACATTAATTCTGTACAAATATGTGTAAATTGGGACATAGCGGGCCACAGTAGCTTATGGGCTTCGTCGGGCCCATTAGGGGTTTGGGGCCCAATGGCACTATATAAATGAAATAGGCTTTTTGAGTCGCTCGGGTGACGTTAGATCTGTTAGTAGACTATAATAAACATAAAACCCTAAGACCTAGCAAAATTACCGAAATACCCTAAAGGGTGAAAATTACTGTTTTACCCCTAGATGTTAAATGATAATTTTACCCCTAAAGAAAAGTTGACTGATTTGCATGATTACTGTTTTTGATATTCTGTATGCCATGTCATATTATATTCTGATTTGCATGGGGTTGGCCACGATATCTGTTTAAGCAGCTCTGCTGCGACTGTGGTGTGTAGGGCTGGGTGGGTTGAGTTATTCCCCACATGGTGTGTAGGGCTGCTACGGGTGGTGTGTAGGGCTAGATTTGGTTTAGGCTTTGCATTCATGCATGCATGTATAATGATCTATTTCTATAATGGGCCCAAGGCCCACACTATTTTCTGTAATGGGCCCAAGGCCCACACTACTTTCTATAATGGGCCCAAGGCCTACACTAGTTTCTAAATAGGGCAAGGCCCAATTTAGTTTATAGCTGAATAGGGCTTTGCCCAGACTGAGCTTGGACTAGTCTATGACACTGGTTGGGTTTCCTTACACACTGAGTTTTCACAAACTCACCCCTTTCTTACCCATCCATGTAGGTGACCCCCAACCATAGAGGACTTAGAGCTGCGAGGAATTCAGAATGGCCACATGAATTTTGTAACACCCCTAGACCCATGCCCGTCGCAAGAGAGTCAAGAGGCATCACCCGACCATCATTTGACTAAGCAACAACTCACACGCGCAGTTCGTCATCAATACAATCATATTCTAACACTCACATACCAGATCAATGAGCACACCTAACCATTTCTTTTAAGACCATTACTAATCATCAGATAAAAAGAATGTCAAAGTTTAGCAAAGTTCAAAACCAAAATCAACTAGGCTGATTTACCAAGTTCAAAATAATGTACAACATAACATATCAACGGATTTCATATAAACTCCATTTAGCCCTTATGTATATATATATGACATACTTCGAGCCTAGTTTACAAAATACATAACTAAACTTCCATTCACACATAACGTGCCCAAGTTTAAATTATGGATATAGATGTAAGACATTCGAGTAAGCCATTTTCGCATGGCTGACTTAATTACAACTTCAAAATTATGTTTGTTTAGCAACAAAATGTCAAGTCTATACATGCCATTTTCAAGGTTTAGCTACAAAATACCAAAGGATGCTTTGATAGTATGGATGACTTCAACCCTGGAACTCCCGAAACCGTAGCTACCGAGTGAGATCTATAAAATAGAAAGTAAGGACAACGGAGTAAGAAATCATTTGCCTAGCAAGTTCTTAAGTAACTAAATCCTTAAAAAAAATATGAAAGGCATAGTAATATTGAAACTTGTTTAATTCATTCTTTGGCCGAATATGAACATAACCAAGTTACTATTTATCACTTGCATATCACAAAGGAAAGATCAATGTATTCACATAACTTCAACCTATAGCCGACTAAGCACATTTCACTTTCCACATCAATCATGTATATATATAGATACATCTCACACTCGTGAAGTTGAACTTTTTAAAATAGAATTCTATACATCAAAATCAGATTTTAAACATACAAGTGATTCTAAACAATGGTTTAAACATCCCAACCGGATTTCAAAATGAAAATATGAAGGTAATCAAAGTCTCTACGAGAGTAGAATGCATACCTGGCTATCTTATGGTAGGTAGCACATTTGTTTAAAAACTGTGTCAACATTTCTTATATAATTTCTCGTACGAAAACCTACGAAATTTTAACCCAGATATGACGCCCCCACGGATGGCCTTCGGGACCAAGCCCGGTTCTTAATCGCCGACTCAAAAGCCCTTCGAGTCTAAGCTCAGATTTTAACACTGGCTCGAAAGCCCTTCGAGTCTAAGCTCGGATTTTAACACTGGCTCGAAATCCCTTCGAGTCTAAGCTCGGCTTTAAACCCCAATTAGCATTTACCTGTATACATACATATATCATATCACATTTGGGTATCTATCCCAATACTTGAATAAAATCAAGGCATGATTTCCTACTTATACATTCGGTTCACTAGTCATAAACCAAAAAGGGCACCATTTCGTTTCAAGATATAATAAAATTAAATTTTACCATGCGTTTTCCAACGATTACAAAGATTATCTTTTCCCAAACGGCATTCAAGTATAACCTTTAAGTCTGAATATATATATATATATTATACATATGTACTATGATTTCATCATGTCAGGAGCTAAAATTTGTTACTCAGGAACTTACCTCGTATCTTTCTGAGCGATTTCGATTTGGCTATTCCGTGATTTTGGCTTTCCCTTTATCCGAAGTTGTCCTTCTAAGCTCTTGTGCTTAATCAAGCAATTTAAATATATCAACTTCTATGTACTTCACTAAATCAAGGTAAGTAGTACGAATATTCTCTTATAATACATACCTTCATTCGTTTTCAATAAAGCACACACACACACCTATTTCTTTCACACTAACATTCGGCTTTATACCAAATGTTATAAGTTACGACCAGCCTATGGATTTAAATTAACATACCTAATTCTTTGAGCTAATCTTATCATTCATAACAAAATAGTCATCAAAAGCCGATTATGCTTTCACATAAGGAGCTCTAAATTTGGCTCTCATTCGGCATTCACACACATACGGAAATTCATTAACCTCTATTGTTTATTGAACAAACTATGTTCACATTCAACCTTCATGAAGTAAATGTCCAATTGCAATTTAATCACTCCATCAAATTATAATTTGTGTCATACATACTAAAATTTGAAATATAAACTCCCATGACCGAATACTTACTTTAGCAATTTGGTTCACTAAAACTTAAATTTTTTTTTTTTTACGATTTCAATCTCATAACTCATATTTATTTCAAAATGGCCGAATGTCATTTTTCTTAGCATGCTTCCTTTACTACGGCTAGCCTATACACTCATCAAGGATGTTAAACTTTCAATTCTAGCAATCAATCTAGCTCCTTTCATTAAACCAACAAGAGACGTACATCCCCAAAACATCAAAACATCCACAAAGCATCCTAATGCCCAATGCCGATTATACCAATAATTTTTCATGGAACATTCATCAAGTATAATTTCATATATAAACTAATTCAACCTCAAAGCACTTCAATAGCATGCTACTTTTATAAACTATCATCAAAACCTACCAAAGTTTTAAACTTTCAACTCACTCATCAATGGCCGAATGCCCCAATCACCATAGAACTCAAAATTTCAAAATGGGCTATGTCAAACACTTGATTATCAACCACATTTTAGAAATTCAAAGGAAATGATAAGAAGTTTTTACCTTAATCAAGCAAAATAAGGGTGGCCGAATGCTTAGTTTTCCCCCCTCTCACTTTCGGCAAAATAGAATGAAGAACAAATAATGTTTTAACCTTGTTCTTTTCACCTTTTTCTTTTATTAACTTATCCATTTCATGACATATAATATACATGTAATATACTATTATTTCCTTCACATAATAAGGCATTATAATTATAAAATATACCTAATATACACATATTTTAAAATTATCAAACCACATGGCTGGCCACTAACCACAAAATGGCTAATTTGACATGCAAGCCCAATTATTTTGAAGCCTTCCTAATTTTAGTCACTTTAATTTGCCCATCAAAGTTTCTAGGTTTCTCAACTAAGCCCTTATTATTAAACTCGCATTTAATAAGTCAAATTTCAAGCATTAAAAATTCATACATAAATTTATCACATAAATTAGACATAGAATATTAAAATCAATTATTTTTATGACTCGGTTTAGTTGTCCCGAAACCACTTCCTGACTAGGGTCAAAATAGGGTTGTCACAACTCTCCCCCCTTTAGGGATTTTTGTCCCCGGAAATCTTACCAGAAAATAGAGTTGGATATCTTTCTTTCATAGCATTCTCGGGCTCCCAAGTCGCTTCCTCGATCTCGTGCTTGAGCCACAATACTTTTACTAACGGAACCTTTTTATTTCGCAATTCTTTCATCTCGCGAGCTAAAATACGTATCGGTTCCTCTTCGTAGCTTAAGTCGGACTGAATTTCAATTTCTGACAGACTAATCACATGCGAGGGATCCGATCTATAACGACGAAGCATCGAAACGTGAACAACATTATGGATCTTTTCAAGTTCAGGGGGCAGAGTTAGTCGACAAGCAACCGGCCCAATACGTTCTGAGATTTCATACGGTCCAATGAATCTCGGACTCAACTTGCCTTTACGGCCAAAACGGAGTATCTTTTTCCACGGCGAGACCTTCTGAAACACTTTATCGCCAACCTGATACTCTATATTTTTACGTGTCAAATCTACGTACGATTTCTGACGGTCTGATGCCGTTTTCAAACTGTCATGAATCATTTTCACTTTCTGCTTGGCCTCTTTAATTAAGTCAACTCTGAAAATCTTATTCTCACTAAGTTCGGTCCAAAATAAAGGTGTACGGTACACTCGACCGTAAAGAGCTTCGTAGGGTGCCATTTGAATACTCGATTGAAAACTGTTGTTATACGCGAATTCAATCAGGGGCAAATATTTTTCCCACGAAACGCTAAACTCAAGAATGCAGCATCTCAACATATCTTCGAGTATTTGAATAACCCGTTCGGATTGACCGTCAGTCTGCGGTGGTGCTAAAGTGGAGCTTAGTACCCGATGCCTCGTGTAATTTCTTCTAGAATCGCGAAGTAAATCAGGGATCACAATCTGAAACAATGGAAGTCGGCACTCCGTGCAATCGTACAATCTGGGAGACATATAATTCTGCTAACTTATCAAGTGAAAAGTCTGTACGAACCGGGATAAAATGAGCTGATTTGGTTAGTTTGTCCACAATAACCCAAATAGAATCTTTCTTACTCGGTGTTAGCGGTAATCCAAACACAAAGTCCATCGTAACTCGATCCCATTTCCACTCGGGTATTAAAATCAGCTGAAGCAATCCCGAAGGCACCTGATGTTCTGCTTTTACTTGTTGACATATCAAACATTTAGATACAAAATCAGAGATGTCTCGTTTCATACCGTGTGACCAATATTGACGTTTCAAGTCATTATACATTTTAGTGCTGCCCGGATGAATAGACATTCGGCATTATGGGCCTCGTTCAGAATTGTCCAAATAAGCTCTGAATTCCTTGGAATGCACACACGACCCCTAAACCTCAAACAATTATTACCGTCAACCTAAAACTCTGAATTCACACCTGAATCACATTGAACTCGTTCAACAACTAAATTGTCGTCGACTTTCTGAGCTTCACAAATCTATTGAAATAACATGGGTTTTGCTTTTAATTCGACAATTAACACATCAGCTGCCGACAACGTTAATTTCACGTTCATAGCTCGCAAAGAAAATAGGGATTTTCGGCTAAGAGCATCAACAACTACATTAGCTTTCCCCGGGTGATAATCAATAACAAGCTCATAGTCCTTTAGCAATTCTAGCCACCACCTTTGTCTCAAATTCAAATCTCTTTGAGTCATCAGATACTTGAGACTTTTGTGATCGGAGAAGATGTGACATTTCTCACCGAACAGATAGTGTCGCCAGATCTTCAAGGCGAAAACGATAGCGGCTAATTCAAGATCATGAGTCAGATAATTTCGCTCGTGAGGTTTCAACTGTCTCAAAGCATAAGCGACAACTCGACCTTCTTGCATCAAAATACAGCCTAAACCGTTCAGCTTACATCACTATAGACTACAAACTCTTTGCCAGACTCTGGCTGAACTAACACTGGAGCTTCCGTCAAAAGGGTTTTTATCTTGTCGAAACTTTGCTGACACTTATCAGACCACTCGAACTTGACCTCTTTTTGCAACAGTTTTGTCAATGGTGTCGCAATCATCGAGAAACCTTTGACGAATCGTCGGTAATAACCGGCAAGTCCTAAGAAACTTCGAACCTTAGAAACATTTTTAGGAGGTTTCCAGTCAAGAATAGCTGAAATTTTGTTCGGATCAACTCGAATACCCGAAGCAGATACTATATATCCTAAAATGCTGACCTCGCTCAACCAGAACTCGCACTTACTGAATTTTGCATACAATTGATTATCACGTAAAGTCTGAAGTACAAGTCTCAAATGCTCGGCATGCTCGATTTCATTGCGAGAGTAAATTAAAATATCATCAATGAACACCACTACAAAACGGTCCAAATACGGCCTAAACACCCGATTCATCAAGTCCATGAAAACCGCAGGGGCATTAGTGAGCCCGAACGGCATCACTAAGAATTCGTAGTGTCCGTATCTCGTTCTGAATGTGGTCTTCAGCATATCAGAATCTCTAACTCTCAACTGGTAGTAACTGGATCGCAGATTAATCTTCGAAAACACTGAAGCTCCTTTCAACTGATCAAACAGGTCGTCAATCTGGGGCAACAGATACTTATTCTTTAAAGTGGCTTTATTCAGTTGTCGATAGTCGATACACATCCTCATAGTCCCGTCTTTCTTTTTCACAAACAAAACTGGTGCGCCCCAAGGTGAGAAACTCGGTTGTGCAAAACCTCTGTCTGTTAACTCCTGTAGCTGAGATTTCAATTCTTTCAACTCAGTAGGTGCCATATGGTACGGGGCAATCGAAATCGGAGTTGTACCCGGAACCAACTCTATACCAAACTCAACCTCTCTAACGGGCAGCAATCCCGGCAATTCCTTGGGGAACACATCTGAAAACTCACAAACTATGGGCAAAGTCCCAAGTTCTCGTTCGGATACTTTGTTGTCTAGCACATAAGCTAGATACGCTTCATAACCCTTTTTCACATATTTTTGGGCTGACATGGAAGTGATTACGGCAGGTAGCCCATTTAAATCAGTGGATTCGATCTGATTATTTTATTCTCCGCACATTGCAAATCGATAGTCTTTCGCTTGCAATTCACTATCGCATCATGAACAGTCAGCCAATCCATTCCGAGAATAATATCAAATTCATCAAAGGGCAAAAGCATCAAATCAGCTAGAAAATAGAGATCTCGAACCATAAGGGGACATTTCTTGCATACCTTATCGACCAGAACACATCGACTCAAAGGATTCGACACTCGAATTACGAACTCAGTAGACTCAACAGGAAGAGTCTTACTGGAAGCTAAAGTTTCACATACATATGAATGGGTCGAACCAGGATCAATCAGAGCGATAACATCAGTGTTAAAGAGAGTGAAAGTACCGGTAATAATATCCGGAGAAGAAGCCTCCTTCCGGGCACGATAACATCAGATCTGACTGCAGTGTCCCTAGTCCCTCTCTGACTACCACTATAAATTCCTCCACCCTGCGGTGGTCTACCCCGTGCAGCCGTACCACTAGGTCTCTGACTCTGATCGGGAGTGCGTTCATCAACTTTTGGACAGTGTTTGATAAAGTGATCGGCAGATCCGCATCTGAAGCAGGAGCGGTCATGATGTCTACAGCTCCCCGGGTGCCATTTACCACAATATTTACAATCTGATCTATCCCGACGTTCATTGCCAACACTGGCGATAGAAGTAGCTCGTGAACTCACGGGGGTCGATGATGATCACGTCTAGAAAAACCCAAAGTATACTTGGATTGGCTCGAGTCATCTCTAATCTTTTTGGACGATTGCTGAATAGACTTTCCCACAGATCTCTTACGGAACTCTCTAGCTCCATCTTCAGCTTTTCTTTTCTCATTACTGAACTCTTCAGCTTTGCAAGCTCGCTCGACTACCACGACAAACCCTTTAATTTCCAGAATTCCCACCAGCAATCGGATATCTTCGTTTAATCCATCCTCGAAATGTTTACACATAATAGCCTCTGAGGATACACATTCACGAGCATATCGGTTGAGCCATACGAACTCTCTCTCGTATTCAGTTACTGACATCTGGCCTTGTTTAAGCTCAAGAAATTCCTTCCGTTTCTGATCTATGAATCTCTAACTGATGTATTTCTTACGGAATTCGGTTTGGAAGAACTCCCAGGTGACCCGCTCTTTCGGAACAACAAAAACCAAAGTATTCCACCAGTAATATGCAGAGTCGCGTAACAGAGATAGCGCACATTTTAGACACTCCTTGGGAGTACAGGATAACTCGTCGAATACTCGGATGGTGTTATCCAGCCAAAACTCGGCCCGCTCAGCATCATCACTGGGGGTAGCCTGAAACTATTCAGCCCCATATTTTCTAATTTTGTCTCCTGGGGGCCTACTCGATCTCACCGGATCAGTCACAGGAGGGGCCACATAGGTTGGGAGCGAAGTATTCAGAGGTAGGGGTTATGGAACAGCCGGATTTGATCTAAGGAATTGAGCAAACCAATCACTCATCATTGTATAGAAGGCTTGTCTCGTGTCGTCATCTCGATGACTGATATTCGGCTGAGAGTCATTCGTTGCTGTCCCTTGCGCGGGAGCAGCTGCTACGCTCTCAACATCGTCTGTTATGACTTAATCAGGTTCGAGATCCATTCTATTCAAAAAATCACATCTCAGATGTCAGAAGTCATCACACTATCGTATTAGTATTAAATGGCATGTATAGCTAGACTCGTACTTACTACGGTAGTCTGAGAATTGACTAAACCGTAGCTCTGATACCAATAAAATGTAACACCACTAGACCCATGCCCGTCGCAGGAGAGTCAAGATGCATCACCCGACCATCATTTGACTAAGCAACAACTCACACACGCAGTTCGTCGTTAATACAATCATATTCTGACAGTCACATATCGGATCAATGATCACACCTAACCATTTCTTTTAAGACCATTACTAATCATCGGATAAAAAGAATGTCAAAGTTTAGCAAAGTTCAAAACCAAAATCAACTAGGCTGATTTACCAAGTTCAAAACAAAGTACAATATAACATATCAACGGATTTCATATAAACTCCATTTAGCCCTTATGTACATATATATATATGACATACTTCGAGCCTAGTTTACAAAATACATAACTAAACTTCCATTCACACATAACATGCCAGAGTTTAAATTATGGATATAGATGTAAGACATTCGAGTAAGCCATTTTCGCATGGCTGACTCAATTACAACTTCAAAATTATGTTTGTTTAGCAACAAAATCTCAAGTCTATACATGCCATTCTCAAGGTTTAGTTACAAAATACCGAAGGATGCTTTGATAGTGTGGATGACTTCAACCCTAGAACTCCCGAAACTGTAGCTATCGAGTGAGATCTATAAAACAGAAAGTAAGGACAACGGAGTAAGCAATCATTTGCTTAGTAAGTTCTTAAGTAACTAAATCTTTAAAAAAAATATGAAAGGCATAGTAATTTTGAAACTTGTTTAATTCATTCTTTGGCCTAATATGAAAACCAAGTTACTACTTATCACATGCATATCACAAAGGAAAGATCAATGTATTCACATAACTTCAACCTATAGCCGACTATGCACATTTCACTTTCCACGTCAATCATGTATATATATAGATACATCTCACACTCGTGAAGTTGAACTCTTTAAAATAGAATTCCATACATCAAAATTAGATTTTAAACATATAAGTGATTCTAAACAATGGTTTAAACATCCCTACTGGATTTCACAATCAAAATTTGAAGGTAATCAAAGTCTCTACGAGAGTAGAATGCATACCTGGCTATCTTATGGTAGGTCGCACATTTGTTTAAAAACTGTGTCAACATTTATTATATAATTTCTCGTATGAAAACCTACGAAATTTTAACCCAGATATGACGCCCCCACAGATGGCCTTCGGGACCAAGCTCGGTTCTTAATCACTGGCTCAAAAGCCCTTCGAATCTAAGCTCAGATTTTAACACTGGCTCAAAAGCCCTTCGAGTCTAAGCTCGGATTTTAACACTGGCTCGAAACCCCTTTGAGTCTAAGCTCAGATTTTAACACTGGCTCGTAAGCCCTTCGAGTCTAAGCTAGGCTTTAAAACCCAATTAGCATTTACCTATATAAATACATATATCATATCACATTTGGGTATCGAATAAAATCAAGGCATGATTTCCTACCATATACATTCAGTTCACTAGTCATTAACCAAAAAGGGCACCATTTTGTTTCAAGATATAATAAAATTAAATTTTACCATGCGTTTTCCAACGATTACAAAGATTATCTTTTCCCAAACGACATTCAAGTATAACCTTTAAGTCTGAATATATATATTATACATATGTACTATGATTTCATCATGTCTGGAGCTAAAATTTGTTACTCAGGAACTTACCTCGTATCTTTCTGAGCGATTTTGATTTGGCTATTCCGTGACTTTGGCTTTCCCTTTATCCGAAGTTGTCCCTCTAAGCACTTGAGCTTAATCAAACAATTTAAATGTATCAACTTCCATGTACTTCACTAAATCAAGGTAAGTAGTACGAATATTCTCTTATGATACATACATTCATTCGTTTTCAATAAAGCACACACACACACACCTATTTCTTTCACACTAACATTCGGCTTTATACCAAATGTTATAAGTTACGACCAGCCTATGGATTTAAATTAACATACCTAATTCTTTGAGCTAATCTTATCATTCATAACAATATAGTCATCAAAGGCCGATTATGCTTTCACATAAGGAGCTCCAAATTTGGCTCTCATTCGGCATACACACAGATGCGGAAATTCATTAACCTCTATTGTTCATTGAACAAACTATGTTCACATTCAACCTTCATGAAGTAAATGTCCAATTGCAATTTAATCACTCCATCAAATTATAATTTGTGTCATACATACTAAAATTTGAAATATAAACTCCCATGACCGAATACTTACTTTAGCAATTTGGTTCACTAAAACTTAATTTTTTTTTTTTACGATTTCAATCTCATAACTCATATTTAATTCAAAATGGCCGAATATCATTTTTCTTAGCATGCTTCCTTTACTACGGCTAGCCTATACACTCATCAAGGATGTTAAACTCTCAATTCTAGCAATCAATCTAGCTCCTTTCATTAAACCAACAAGAGATGTACATCCCCAAAACATCAAAACATCCACAAAGCATCCTAATGCCCAATGCCGATTATACCAATAATTTTTCATGGAACATTCATCAAGTATAATTTCATATATAAACTAATTCAACCTCAAAGCACTTCAATAGCATGCTACTTTTACAAACTATCATTAAAACCTACCAAAGTTTTAAACTTTCAACTCACTCATCAATGGCCGAATGCCCCAATCACAATAGAACTCAAAATTTCAAAATGGGCTATGTCAAACACTTGATTATCAACCACATTTTAGAAATTCAAAGGAAATGATAAGAAGTTTTTACCTTAATCAAGCAAAACAAGGGTGGCCGAATGCTTAGTTTTCCCCCCTCTCACTTTTGGCAAAATAGAATGAAGAACAAACATTGTTTTAACCTTGTTCTTTTCACCTTTTTCTTTTATTAATTTATCCATTTCATGACATATAATATACATGTAATATACTTTTATTTCCTTCACATAATAAGGCATTATAATTATAAAATATACCTAATATACACATATTTTAAAATTATCAAACCACTTGACCGGCCACTAACCACAAAATGGCTAATTTGACATGCAAGCCCAATTATTTTGAAGCCTTCCTAATTTTAGTCACTTTAATTTGCCCATCAAAGTTTCTAGGTTTCTCAACTAAGCCCTTATTATTAAACTCGCATTTAATAAGTCAAATTTCAAGAATTAAAAATTAACACATAAATTTATCACATAAATTAGACATAGAATATTAAAATTAATTATTTCAATGACTCGGTTTAGTGGTCCCGAAACCACTTCTCGACTAGGGTTAAAATAGGGCTGTCATAAATTTCTTCCTGGTTTATAGTTATTAAGTTTACTTTCTTAATGCTTTATTTTAATTTGGGTTTTAAATTGTACTAAGGCTGCTTGGAGTATTTTGTTCTGGATTTTTCATTTATTATTTGTTTTCTTTATGGTAGACTAGTTCGCGCGAGCTTTTCAAATTTAAGCAAATGTTTTCAAAACATACAACACGTAACAAATGGATTACTTAACAATAATAAAATAATAATAAGATTTGCAAAAAAAATGAGATTTTACCTAGCAGTAGCAACGGTTTCTAAATTTGAAAATAACTCTTATTTACAAGCTAATGAACATGGTTTACTACAACCGACCTAATGTTTTACTAAAATAAGATCAAGGTTTAGTCAAATGTCCATGTGACACACCAGATCTGGTCATAACGTCTGGGCCGGGCTTGGGGTGTTACATTTAGTGGTATCAGAGCCCAGTTGCAACAACTCGGCTGCGAATCGGGTCTAAATGTTTTCTTAGAATTTAAATTAAGGCCCAAATTTGAATTTTGAAAATTCAGTTTTGGAAAATTCTCATAAGAAATTCTTTTTAAATTGATTTTCTCCTTAAAGATGTTTTCATTTTTCTAAAAGTCTAGGGTTTTTGGAAACAAAGATTATTCAAAGTATTTAGTATCGACAAAACTTGGTTTTTTCTGAATCTGGTTTCTAAAGAGTGGCACACTGAATTCCCGGCACCAAGTCTGTAAGTACCCTTTGTTTTACTGTATTTGATTAAGATACTATGCTACTGAGAAATTATTGTAGATAGTACTAAGATCCTCCTGAGACTCTGTAGTTAGGGCAACACTAAGATTGTAGAAGACTGAGATAGTAGGAAAAATTGAAAACTCTAAAAAATTGAGACTGTAGTTAGGTTACGATTCTGCGAAAATAGAACTCTGAAATACTATCTATACATAATACATCTATAATAAATACTGGAATATTGAACTAATTCATAAAATTCGTAATCAGATAATACGATATGAGTACGAGGGCAGCACGTGGAAGAGGCCGTGGTCGTGGCCGAGGAAGTGCGCAAGTTGGATCTTCATCTTTGGGACATATGCTAGTTGAAGAGGCACGAGTGCTACTGGCAACTGAGACTGGGTCCTATGATCGAGCTATAGTGGACGATGTTTTGTCCCAGGTGATGTTACTAGTTTTGGAAAGGGTTTCTGGGGCGAGCACGGGAACGGTGAATCACGGTTCGATTTTTGAACAACTCTGGCCTAACGCAGTGGAGATTTTCAGGCGCGTATCTGGTGTAGCCCCGAATGTGGCCAAATATTGGCTGGAGGCCACGGAGCGGATCATGGATGACTTGGACTGCTCAATGGAGTAGAAGCTGAAAGGAGTAGTATCTTTGCTGCGAGGCGAGGCCTACTAGTGGTGGATCCCTGTGAGGGATAGTACCCCAGCTGAGCGGGTGACTTGGGAGCTGTTTAAGATGGCTTTCAAAGGGAAGTACATCAGGGCGAGCTATGTGGACACCGAAGGAAGGAATTCCTGAATCTGACTCAGGGATATAAGACTGTCGCAGAGTACGAAGCTGAATTTCTAAGGTTAAGCCAATATGCTGGTGGTATAGTTGCTACAAAGTATGAACGCAGTGTGCAATTCGAGGATGGCCTTAGAGATGAGTTAAGGGTGCTGATTGCTCCGTAGAGGGAGCGTGACTTTTCTACTCTGGTGGAGAAACCCATGATTGCCAAGGAGGTGAAGCGTACGGAGCATCTGAACCGTGAAAAAGACCGAAACTAATTCAGGAGGGATTCAATACCCTTGGGTGCTAGGGGTAGGACTTTCAAAAGGGCTAAAGTGGACGAGCCGGTTCGAGCAGTTCCGATGAATATGGTTAGACCGCACGCTTGTGGGGATTGCGGTAAAGTACATCTGGGTGAATGTTGGAAGCGTATTAGAGGATGTTTTCATTGTGGGTCCAAAGATCATAGAGTCAAGGATTGTCCTCCGAGGCTGGCGCATATGCAAGCTTCTGAATCGAAGGTTGCTCAGCAAGTGAGAGGTGGCCCATAACCACTGAGAGGCTAGGTTCAAGCTACGGGTGGCAATGGAAATGGATGTGGACGTGGAGCACCAGGCAGGGGTGCTAGAAATGCTGAGGCACCTCAGTTGGCGTTGGTTTATGATGCTCGTTACCGAGAGGAAGGTGACGCACCTGACGTCATAACCGGTATGTTTTTAATTTATAGCATGCCATACACTGCCTTGATTGACATAGGATCTACCCATTCGTATGTTGCGTGTGATGTGTTTGAGACGTTGGGTGTGCAACCTGAGGAAACTGTGAGTGGGGTATCTATTATTAGTCCACTGGGTCACTCAATTACGGTAGAAAAACTCTTTAAAGACATACCTTTAGAGACACAAGGTAGGATTTTCTTTGGGGATTTAACGGACCTACCATTTGGAGAGTTTGATCTCATCTTGGGAATGGATTGGCTCACTAAGCATAGGGCAGCTTTGGATTGCACTGCCAAGCGGATGGTGTTAAAGACCACGGAGGATGAGGAGGTAGCGGTAATAGGGGAGCGAAGAGATTACTTGTCCAATGTTATCTCAGCTTTAAGAGTTGAGAAACTGATTCGCAGGGTTGCGAGGCATTTTTGGCATATGTAAGTCAGTCTGATTCTAAGGGGTTAATGGTAAGAGAAGTTAGAACTATCAAGGAATTTCAAGATGTTTTTTCGGATGAGCTCCTAGGGTTGCCTCTGAATCGTGAGGTTGAATTTGGAATCGACTTGTTACCTGGAACGGCTCCAGTGTCTATCGTACCTTATATGATGGGACTGAAGGAGTTAGAGGAGTTGAAAGCAGAAATTCAAGAACTTCTAGTTCGGGGTTTTATTAGGCCAAGTGTGTCTCCATGGGGAGCACCGGTACTGTTCGTGAAGAAGAAGGATGGGATGATTCATATGTGCATCGATTATCGTCAGTTGAACAAACTGACTATTAAGAACAAGTACCCTTTGCCAAGGATCGACGATCTGTTTGACCAACTAAGAGGAGCATCGGTATTTTCCAAGATCGATATTCGATCTGGATATCATCAGTTAAGGGTCAAAGAGGTGGATATTCATAAGACAACATTGAGGACTCGGTATGGTCATTACGAGTTTCTGGTAATACCGTTTGGATTGACGAATGCACCAGCGGCCTTCATGGATCTGATGAATCGGGTATTTCAACCCTACCTTGATCAATTCGTGTTCGTCTTCATAGACGATATTCTGGTGTATTCAAAGACCAGGAAGGATCATGATGAGTATCTCTGAATTATTCTGCAAGTGTTGAGGGAGAAGCAACTGTATGCAAAATTCAGCAAGTGTGAATTTTTGTTGCGAGAAGTGTGACAGCCCAAAATAAGGCCTAATCGGAACAGTGGTTTTGTAACTACAAATCCGAGAGGAATAAGTTAAATTATGTGAATTTTATACTGCATAGGTTTATCGATTAAGTTTTGTGAGAAAATTGTTTAGAAATTTACTATTTTTGTGATTAATTGGAAAATATGGACTAAATTGCAAATAGGGGAAATTATGAGTATTAGATGAAATAGGGACTTGATTGAATTGTGATATGAATGTAGGAGTGTTTATGTTGCAATTATACCATAAGTTAATAGGATGGACACAAAAGGGTAATTCTAGAGAAATTTTCAAGAAACATGGCTAAGGGCATTTTTGTCCAATTGATAAAATTGTCATAAAATATGAGAAAAAAAATGAAAATGTTCATCATCTTCTTCTTTGAGCTGCCGAATTTCTCTCCACCATTGCTAAAGGGGTTTTTGAGCTTTGTCAATCAAATTGTAAGTGTATTTTAACCCCGTTTTCAATTATTTTCGTATTTTTGAGTCCCTTGAAGCTTGAATTTCATGATTTTACTATTTATTTGAAAAGAAATTAGGGTTTGAAAATTACCCATTTTAGAGAAATGTTGTTATTTGATGAATTTTGGTAGTAATTGAGTTATTGATGTGTTATTTACGTGTTTTTACAAGTGATTTTTAATAAAAACGTCCCTAAGGGACTAAAATGAAAAAAGAGAAAAGTTTGCTCATAAGAAGATGAATGCGAGTGAGTTTTGGATGATTTTATTGATAAAATAAGCTAATTGAGTTTAAAATGCAAGAAAATGAAGTAAAATTTAAATTTCGAGACTAGGGGTAAAATAGTCATTTGCCCAACAAGTTCGATTTATGAATGTGTTGGATAGAATATTGATAAATGTGTTAAATGCATTTATTTAGATCAAGAAAGAAGAGAGGGTGATCGAAATCGAGGAAAGGAAAAGATAGTAGAATAGCACAAGTTAGTCGATTTGTTATCGAGGTAAGTCATAAGTAAATTATAGCTTATCTGCATCATTGTTAATTATTTGATGATTCCGATGTGAAAATATGTGAATATAATATCAAATTAAGTAAATTTGTAATTGTGATTATTTGGATAAACCCTGGTTGGACTGTAAGAATGTTTTCGGATATGTGTGACATGTCACTTGAGGGCTCTGAATCTGTCTGATTTCGTATCCCGGGTGCTGGGTGTACTAGCATGTGTTGCAGTCACCTATCAACTTATGTGAGCAGACCCATGGACTACGTCTGTGTATCTGTGATCTAAGGTAGCTACGGCTACATATTCTGGTAGCTTCGGCTACATACTCTGTTGGCTTATGCCATATTTCTGTGATTGGCTTCGGCCATATATCTGTGAGGCACTTCGGTGCTAACCTCTGTATATCCGTCTCTGTTCTTTTGGTGATGTTTTGAAGATTTTGTTAAGAGATTTGAGCTTTGTGAACATGGAATCTTTGTGAGATAAGCAAGATATGTTATTCGGCCATATGAGCAAGGATGGAAGAGTTGTGCTTTCCTAGATGCTTGTGTTAAATAATAAAATTTGGGTGTTGTTTGAACTAGTTTAAAATGTTTTTGGTTGTTAGATGGCCCTAAAGAAAATTTGCTATCATGGTTGTGTGTGTATGTGTAGTGCCGATTGTGAATGGAGGCTTGAGGGACTCTAAGATGTTATAATTCATATGAATTAAGGATGTGAGCTCCAATTAGTAAGTTTTGTGTGGCTTAAATGGCAAAAGAGGCATTCGGTTCCTTGAATTACATGATTTGCTTTGTTTTTTATTAGTAAATTGGTTGTTAGCATGATAATTAGTCTAATGGAAATGAGCTAAGGTAAATAGAGGCTAAATTGGATGTGGTGAGCTTCTTAAATTTTTTGACCCAAACCTACTTGTAAATTGAAATTTGTGAAGCATGTTAGTTTGGTTAATTAGTAATGTGGTAAGGAAAAACTATGCTTTGATGTTGAGATTGGGGTTCTGATGAGCGAATGAACTTGTTTTGGTGAATGGCTAATTATTGAACCTATCTTTTGAGATTTTAGATGGAATTACCGAATGTGTCTCTAATAAGGAAAGGGATGTTTGATTTTGATTTATAAGTGAAGTTTAAGACCATATGCATTTAGTCCCAGCATGTGAAGTAAATCAAACATACTTCTTTTTGTGATTGAACTTTGAATTGATGGAAGTATGTGTTATGTACGAGATGAATGCTATGAAATGTTGGTTAAAGTTTGGGAGATGGATTTGAATAAAAGTCCATGCTTGGATATATGGCCGAATGGCCTTAGTGTGTATGCATTAGAAATGGTAGTTAGACTAATTGATCAATTTGTGCTTGTGGGAGCTTCTTGGTTAAAGAAATGACCTATTCGGTCATGTGCATGAATTCTTTGATTAAAACGAATGTGAATTATGTATATATATATATATATGTTAAGATCAATGACTTCTTTAAATGATGCCTTGTAATGTTATGTTTTAATTATGTGAATGAGAACACTAAAGAGTGAATTTGGTATAAAATCTGCTTTGTACAACAGCAGAAATGTGTTTTGGAAAAATCACCATAAATTGTGAGAGTTGAATTAGAGGCTGAACAACTTGTGTAATTACAGCTTAATGAGTCTAGTTTCTTATAAAAGAAACCTTGCAAGCAAAGGAATTTCTGATAAATATATTTTTAGAGTAGAGTGAGACAGTGTCGGATTGACTTCGAAGTCCCCTGCTCTGTTTTTGGAAAATCACTATAAATTGTATAGAAATTGTTATAAGATAAAATTTATATGCCTAGACTCCTTAATGAGTCTAGATTCGAATGAAATAGGCCAAGACACATTTTGAACTCTGTACAAGGATAAATTTGGTTCGTAGTATAGAGTGGTCAGTTTAATCAAACAGTGAAATAGGGAAACTTTAAGAAAATTCTGGTATTGATTGGCCAAGCCAAAAATTATGAAAATTTTATGGATGGAAGACAAATGAGTCTATTTTCATGCAAAATTAACGGTACTTCATTTGGAGTTTTGTAGCTCCAGTTATGAGTAAATTATTGAATGCTGCTTAGAAAATCAGCTTGTTGTGACTTATGATATGTATGTGAAATGACCGAATGTGCGTGTGTGTTTGCAATGAGAAGAATATGCATGTATTAGTTGACTATAAGTGAAAATGATTCATTGAGATGCTTGAATAAGGATTAATAGAGTTAAATGTCTTATTTAGCTCAAGAGCATAGAGGGACGAGTTCGGATAAAGGGAAGGCTAAAGTGGTCGAATAGCCAACTTGTAATTTCTCGGGAAAGTGCAAGGTAAGTTTTGGGTAATTGAATTTGGTATTTAATTTTAAATACCATGATATACATGCATGCTAGTTGAACGATGTTCTATTGAGAAAGAGACCTTATTCATGTTTGCTATATAGCCGAATGGCTCATAGAGAAAGAAATTGAAATTGGGATTTGAAATGTGTTGCTCATGTATGTTTGCTCATTGGGCCGAACGTCTAGAAAATAAGAGTATACATGTATAAGTTTCGATTCACATTATGATATAAAGTCAAGGAGCATGTTATATGTTTGTATGCGAATGCATGGACTGAATTACAAATGTGATTTGCTATGAGAAATGTGGTTACATGTGAATAGATATACATGAAACTATGTGATGTGAATCCGGGTTAGGTCCCGAAGGCTATATGCGGGGATTATGTTCGGGATAAGACCCGAAGGCTGTATGCAGAGATTATGTCCGAGATAAGGCCCGAAGGCTGTATGCGGAGAGTATGTCCGGGTTAAGACCCGAAGGCTATATGCGGAGATTATATCCGGGGAAGAGACCCGATGGCTATGTATAGAGTTTTACCCGAGCTAAAGATCTCGATGATGATGCGAGTAAAGCCTAAGACTAATGGTCTTCAAGGTAACGATTGCTAATGAATGCGCTTAAAGTGTTAAGTTATACAGGTATGTACCCTTAGCTTATATGCAAGCTGGATGTTGGACCGAATACTAAGGTCATTATGTGATTTCATATGTGTGCATGAAATGAGACTATTAATACGGTCAAAGTACAATTGGTCTATGCGAAATGTTATGTGAAATTTTGTGACATGTATATGTTTACAAGAGTTTACTATAAGTGAAAGCTATCTACTTTCGTATATGATGTGAATGTATATGTTTGGTTAAAGGGTGACTTACCTAAAAGAAGAGGGAAGCAAAAATATGAACAACTACGTTATAATTTGATGCTTTATCTGATGTCATTGCTTAAAACTTACTAAGCATTGTAATGCTTACCCCATTTCTCTTGTTTCCTCTGTTTTATAGATCTCATTTTAGAAGCTACGGACTCGGGGATTGAAGCCTTAATCACCTACACTATCGCTGTTATTTTGGTATATTTGATGGTTATTTTGGGATCAATGGCATGTATAGGCTAATCTCCTTCTGTTGAATCAAACTACATTTTGAGTTGTAAATATTTCTAGCCATGCGAAAATGGCTTGCTTAGTCTTCGAGTTGATTATATGTTTGGATGATACTTGTATGGTTCAATATTGTGGCATGATATTTAGTTAGTACCCAATATGCAATGAGTTTTTAACATGGCGTTCGGTTATAGAACTAAATGAATCTATGTCTAGTGTGTAACTATGAACCTCGGTAGGTTGCATTTAGATACGTAATACCTTAATACCCTATTCCAGCGACGGACAGGGGTGTAGGGGGTTACATTTTTATTGGTATCAGAGCTACGGTTTAGTCGATTCTCGGACTAACGTAGCGCGTGTGAGTATAGCTATACATGCCATTTTGTGATAATGCGATAGTGTGGTGATTTCTGACATTTGAAATGTGTTTTTCGTATAGTAATGGATCCCGATCCCGATCGAGCCGTAGCGGAAGATATTGAGAGTGTGGCGGCTGCTCCCGCGCAAGGGACCGAGCCGATCGACTCTCAACCGAATGCCAGTCGTCGAGATGATGACATGAGGCAGAACTTTTATGCAATGATGAATGATTGGTTCGCTCAATTCCTACGAACTAATCCGGCTGTTCCACAACCTCCTCCCCTGAATAACCCACTTCCGACCCCTGTGGCTCCTCCTGAGGCCGGTCCTGTGAGGTCGAGTAAACCCCCGGTCGATAAAATTAGAAAATATGGGGCTGAAGAATTCTGGGCTATAGTTGATGATGATGCTGAGCGGGCCGAGTTTTGGCTCGATAATGTAATCCGTGTGTTCGATGAATTGACATGTACACTCGAGGAGTGCTTGAAATGTGCCATATCTCTGCTGCGTGATTCTACATACTATTGGTGGAACACATTGGTTTCCGTTGTGCCGAGAGAGCGAGTTACTTGGGAGTTTTTCTAAGTTGAATTTCGAAAAAAGTGTATTTGCCAAAGATTTATCGATCAGAAACGGAAAGAATTCCTCGAGCTTAAACAAGGCCGAATGTCAGTAACCGAGTATGAGAGAGAATTCGTACGGCTTAGTCGATATGCTCGCGAGTGCATAGCATCCGAAGTTATTATGTGTAAACGCTTCGAGGACGGGTTAAATGAAGACATCAAACTACTGGTTGGCATTCTGGAAATTCAAGAGTTCGTTGTTCTTGTCGAGCGAGCCTGCAAGGCCGAAGAGCTTCGAAATGAAAAGAGAAAAGCTGATAGCGAAGCCAGAGAGTTCCGTAAGAGATCTTCTGGGAGGTCTACTCAAAAATCCTCAAAGAAGTTCCGAAGTGAATCGGACAGACCATCTGCTACTTCGGCTTTTTCTAGACGAGACCGTGATCGACCCCCTATGAGCACCCGTGCCACTTCTGTTGCTAGTGTTGGGAATGATCGTTGAGACAGAGCCGAGTGCAAGTATTATGGAAAATGGCATTCGGGGAGCTGCAGGTTTCATGATCGCTCCTGTTATAAGTGCGGGTCGGCTGATCACTTTATAAAAGATTGCTCCAGATGGTCCGAGCAAAATGTGAATCAGAGTGGGAAACCGATACTACTTCAGCACGAGGTAGACCACCAAGGAATCCGGGAAATGCTAGCGGTGGTCAGAGAAGGTTTAAAGATGCTACGACAAAATCTGAGACTCGTACCCCTGCTAGAGCTTACACTATACGTGCACGCGAGGACGCTTCTTCGCCAGATATTATTACCGGTACTTTCACTCTCTTTGATACTGATGTAATTGCTTTGATTGACCCCGGTTCAACTCATTCATATGTATGTGAAATTTTGGCATCCAATAAGACTCTCCCTCTTGAGTCTACTGAGTTTGTGATTCGAGTGTCCAATCCTTTGGGTCGTTGTGTCTTAGTTGATAGAGTGTGTAAGAAATGTCCCCTTATGATTCGAAATTCCTGTTTTTCGGCCGATTTGATGCTTTTGCCATTCGACGAATTCGACGTTATTCTCGGAATGGATTGGTTGACTGTGCATGATGCGATAGTGAATTGCAATCGAAAGACTATTGATTTGCGATGTTCGAATAATGAGATAATTCGGGTTGAGTCGTCTGATCTAAACGGGCTACCGGTAGTAATATCCTCAATTATGGCTAAAAAGTTTATGAAAAAGGGTTGCGAGGCTTATCTTGCTTATGTTTTGGATAGCAAAATATCCGAACTAAAGCTTGAGACTGTACCTGTGGTTTGTAAGTATCCAGACGTATTTCCTAAAGAATTACCGGGATTACCGCCTGTTAGAGAGGTTGAGTTCGGCATTGAGCTAGTTTCAGGTACAACTCCGGTTTCGATTGCTCCGTATCGTATGGCTCCGACAGAGTTGAAAGAGTTGAAATCTCAGTTGCAAGAGTTGACTGACAAAGGTTTCGCAAGACCGAGCTTTTCACCCTGAGGTGCACCAGTCTTGTTCGTGAAAAAGAAAGACGGGACTTTGAGAATGTGTATTGACTATCGGCAGCTGAACAAGGTGACTATAAAGAATAAATATCCGTTGCCTCGTATCCACGACTTATTCGATCAATTAAAGGGAGCCTCAGTGTTTTCAAAGATTGACTTGCGATCTAGCTATTATCAGTTGTGAGTTCGAGACTTAGACGTGCCCAAGATTGCCTTCAGAACGAGGTACGGACACTACGAATTTTTAGTGATGCCGTTTGGACTGACTAATGCCCCTGCTGTTTTCATGGATCTGATGAATCGAGTGTTTAAGCAGTACCTAGATCGATTTGTGGTCGCGTTTATCGATGATATTTTGGTTTATTCCCGTGATGAGATTGAGCATACCGAGCATTTAAGACTTGTGCTACAGATTTTGCGTGATAACCAGTTGTATGCGAAATTCAGCAAGTGTGAGTTCTGGTTGCGCGAGGTTGGCTTTCTGGGACACATTGTATCTGCTGCGGGTATCCGAGTTGATCCGAATAAAATATTTGCTATCCTTGATTGGAAGCCTCCTAAAAACGTCTCGGAAGTCCGAAGCTTTTTAGGACTTGCCGGGTACTACCGATGGTTTGTGAAAGACTTCTCGATGATCTCAACCCCGTTGACAAAGCTATTGCAGAAAGATGTTAAATTTGAATGGTCTGAAAGGTGCCAGAAAAGTTTCGACCAATTGAAAGCCCTTTTGACGGAGGCTCCAGTCTTAGTTCAGCCTGAATCTGGTAAAGAGTTTGTAGCATATAGTGATGCGTCCTTGAATGGCTTGGGGTGTGTTTTGATGCAAGAGGGCAGAGTTGTTGCATATGCTTCGAGGCAATTAAAGCCCCATGAGAAAAACTATCCGACTCAAGATCTCGAATTAGCTGCTATTGTGTTTGCTTTGAAGATTTGGCGTCACTACCTTTTTGGTGAGAAATGTCATGTCTTTTTCGACCATAAAAGCCTCAAATACTTGATGACGCAAAGAGATTTGAATCTGAGACAAAGACGTTGGCTTGAATTACTAAAGGATTACGAGCTTATCATTGACTATCATCCGGGAAAGGCGAATGTAGTTGCTGATGCTCTTAGCCGAAAATCATTGTTTGCTTTACGAGCCATGAATGTGCATTTATCGGTATCTGATGATGGTGTGATGATAGCAGAATTAAAAGCGAAACCGGTGTTTCTCTGACAAGTTTGTGAAGCTCAGAAAGCGGATGATGACTTAATTTCCAAGCGAGCTTAATGCGATTTAAATGTGGATTCTGAGTTTCAAGTTGATGACGATGATTGTTTGAGGTTCCGAGGCCGAGTATGTATCCCGAGAAGTTCAGAGTTGATTTCGATGATTTTAGATGAAGCTCATAATAGCCGAATGTCAGTTCATCCGGGAAGCACAAAAATGTACAACGATTTGAAACGTCAGTATTGGTGGCATGGTATGAAACGAGACATCTCAAATTTTGTGTCAAAGTGTTTGATATGCCAACAAGTAAAAGCGGAACATCAAGTGCCTTCGGGTTTGTTGCAACCGATTTTGATTCCCGAGTGGAAATGGGATAAAGTCACAATGGATTTTGTATCTAGGCTACCGTTGACACCGAGCAAGAAGGATGCGATTTGGGTTGTCGTAGACCGATTAACTAAATCCACTCATTTTATACCCGTGCGTACGGATTACTCACTTGATAAGTTAGCAGAGTTGTATGTTTCTCAGATCGTCAAATTGCATGGGGTCCTTATATCTATTGTATCGGATAGAGACCCGAGATTTACATCGCGGTTTTGGAAGAAACTACAAGATTCTCTGGGTACTAAGCTACATTGTAGTACAGCGTTCCATCCTCAAACGGATGGTCAGTAGGAACGAGTAATTCAAATACTCGAGGATATGTTGAGATGTTGTGTCCTTGAGATCAGTGGTTCATGGGAACGGTATTTGCCTTTAATTGAATTTGCTTACAACAACAGTTTTCAATCGAGCATTAAGATGGCACCTTACGAGGCTTTGTACGGTCGCGAATGCCGTACACCGTTGTTTTGGACCAAGCTCAGTGAATGTAAAATCTTTGGAGTCGATTTAATTAGAGATGCCGAGCAGAAAGTAAAAGTGATTCGTGATAGTCTTAAGGCAGCTTCAGATCGTCAAAAGTCTTACGCGGATTTAAAGCAGAAAGATATCGAGTATCAGGTCAGAGACAAAGTATTTCTTAAAGTGTCACCTTGGAAAAAGGTGCTCAGATTCGGCCGTAAGGGCAAATTGAGTCCGAGGTTCATCGGACCATATGAAATATCTGAACGGATTGGACCGGTAGCATATCGATTGATTTTGCCTCCCGAACTTGAAAAGATCCACAACGTTTTTCATGTTTCGATGCTCCGACGATATAGATCCGACCCATCACATATAATTAACCCATCTGACATTGAGATTCGATCTGATATGAGTTATGAGGAGGAACCAATTCGTATTTTGGCACACGAGGTTAAAGAGTTGTGGAATGAGAAGATTTCATTAGTGAAAGTGTTGTGGGTCAAACACGGGGTTGAAGAAGCTACTTGGGAGCTTGAGGACTCGATAAGAGAACGTTACCCAGACTTATTTTCCGGTAAGATTTTCGGGGACGAAAATTTCTTAAGTAAGGGAGAGTTGTGACAGCCTTAAAATGACCCTAGTCGGAATGTGGTTTCGGGACCACAAAACCGAGGCATAAAATATATTTAATATTCATTTTGATGCCTATAATATGTGTTAATTCATGTGTGACATGTTTGGTGTGTCGATTTAGAGTTATAAATTTGAATTTTACTAAAAGGGACTTAGTAGTGAACTTTGAAAATATGCTAGATAAATGTGTGATGACTAGTTAAAGCATGCATGCAAATTGAGGGAGTTGCATGTCAAATTTACCTTTTTATGTGAGTGGATGGTAATGATGATTTTGTTTGGCATTTTGTGCTTTGTATGTTAGTAAATAATGATAAAAATAAAATTTGTTTATATTAAATAAAATTTGTTGTCATAAAATAGAAATAATATAATTAATAAATTAAGAAAAGGGTGGTAAAAACAATGTTTTGTTTATCTTTCTCCCTTCATTGCCGAAATTAACTAAGGAAGAAGAGAAATAGGGTTCAAGCTATCGGTTGGGAGAAATCTTGATTAAGGTACACTTTTTAGGTGATTTTCTTTGAATTTCATGAAATTTTGTTGGTTTTGAAGCTCTCTTCTTTGTCCATGTTTGAATTTCTCGAACCTTTAGTGTGATAAGCATTCGGTCATGGATGCATGTTCTCTTTGGTGATGTTTTGAAGATTTTGTTAAGAGATTTGAGCTTTGTGAACATGGAATCTTTGTGAGATAAGCAAGATATGTTATTCGGCCATATGAGCAAGGATGGAAGAGTTGTGCTTTGCTAGATGCTTGTGTTAAATAATGAAATTTGGGTGTTGTTTGAACTAGTTTAAAATGTTTTTGGTTGTTAGATGGCCCTAAAGAAAATTTGCTATCATGGTTGTGTGTGTATGTGTAGTGCCAATTGTGAATGGAGGCTTGAGGGACTCTAAGATGTTATAATTCATATGAATTGAGGATGTGAGCTCCAATTAGTAAGTTTTGTGTGGCTTAAATGGCAAAAGAGGCATTCGGTTCCTTGAATTACATGATTTGCTTTGTTTTTTCTTAGCAAATTGGTTGTTAGCATGATAATTAGTCTAATGGAAATGAGCTAAGGTAAATAGAGGCTAAATTGGATGTGGTGAGATTCTTAAATTGTTTGACCCAAACCTACTTGTAAATTGAAATTTGTGAAGCATGTTAGTTCGGTTAATTAGTAATGTGATAAGGAAAAACTATGCTTTGATGTTGAGATTGGGGTTTTGATGAGCGAATGAACTTGTTTTGGTGAATGGCTAATTATTGAACCTATCTTTTGAGATTTTAGATGGAATTACCGAATGTGTCTCTAATAAGGAAAGGGATGTTTGATTTTGATTTATAAGTGAAGTTTAAGACCATATGCATTTAGTCCCAGCATGTGAAGTAAATCAAACATACTTCCTTTTGTGATTGAACTTTGAATTGATGGAAGTATGTGTTATGTACGAGATGAATGCTATGAAATGTTGGTTAAAGTTTGGGAGATGGATTTGAATAAAAGTCCATGCTTGGATATATGGCCGAATGGCCTTAGTGTGTATGCATTAGAAATGGTAGTTAGACTAATTGATCAATTTGTGCTTGTGGGAGCTTCTTGGTTAAAGAAATGACCTATTCGGTCATGTGCATGAATTCTTTGATTAAAACGAATGTGAATTATGTATATATATATATATATATGTTAAGATCAATGACTTCTTTAAATGATGCCTTGTAATGTTATGTTTTAATTATGTGAATGAGAACACTAAAGAGTGAATTTGGTACAAAATCTGCTTGGTACAACGGCGGAAACGTGTATTGGAAAAATCACCATAAATTGTGAGAGTTGAATTAGAGGCTGAACAAATTGTGTAATTACAGCTTAGTGAGTCTAGTTTCTTATAAAAGAAACCTTGCAAGCAAAGGAATTTCCGAAAAATAGATTTTTAGAGTAGAGTGAGACAGTGTTAGATTGACTCCGAAGTCCCCTGCTCTGTTTTTGGAAAATCACTATAAATTGTATAGAAATTGTTATAAGATAAAATTTATATGCCTAGACTCCTTAATGAGTCTAGATTCGAATGAAATAGGCCAGGACACATTTTGAACTCTGTACAAGGAGAAATTCGGTTCGTAGTATAGAGTGGTCAGTTTAATCAAACAGTGAAATAGGGAAACTTTAAGAAAATTCTGGTATTGATTGGCCAAACCAAAAATTATGAAAATTTTATGGATGGAAGATAAATGAGTCTATTTTCATGCAAAATTAACGACACTTCATTTGGAGTTTCGTAGCTCCAGTTATGTGTAAATTATTGAATGCTGCTCAGAAAATCAGCTTGTTGTGACTTATGATATGTATGTGAAATGACCGAATGTGCGTGTGTGTTTGCAATGAGAAGAATATGCATGTATTATTTGACTATAAGTGAAAATGATTCATTGAGATGCTTGAATAAGGATTAATAGAGTTAAATATTTTATTTAGCTCAAGAGCATAGAGGGATGAGTTCGGATAAAGGGAAGGCTAAAGTGGTCGAATAGCCAACTTGTAATTTCTCGGGAAATTCAAGGTAAGTTTTGGGTAATTGAATTTGGTATTTAATTTAAAATACCATGATATACATGCATGCTAGTTGAACGATGTTCTATTGAGAAAGAGACCTTATTCATGTTTGCTATATAGCCGAATGGCTCGTAGAGAAAGAAATTGAAATTGGGATTTGAAATGTGTTGCTCATGTATGTTTGCTCGTTGGGCCGAAAGTCTAGAAAATAAGAGTATACATGTATAAGTTTCGATTCACATTATGATATAAAGTCAAGGAGCATGTTATATGTTTGTATGCGAATGCATGGATTGAATTACAAATGTGATTTGCTATGAGAAATGTGGTTACATGTGAATAGCTATACATGAAACTATGTGATGTGAATCCGGGTTAGGTCCCGAAGGCTATATGCAGGGATTATGTCTGGGATAAGACCCGAAGGCTGTATGCGGAGAGTATGTCCAGGTTAAGACCCGAAGGCTATATACGGAGATTATATCCGGGGAAGAGACCCGATGGCTATGTATAGAGTTTTACCTGAGCTAAAGATCTCGATGATGATGCGAGTAAAGCCTAAGACTGATGGTCTTCAAGGTAACGATTGCTAATGAATGCGCTTAAAGTGTTAAGTTATACATGTATGTACCCTTAGCTTATATGCAAGCTGGATGTTGGACCGAATACTAAGGTCATTATGTGATTTCATATGTGTGCATGAAATGAGACTATTAATATGGTCAAAGTACAATTGGTCTATGCGAAATGTTATGTGAAATTTTGTGACATGTATATGTTTACAAGAGTTTACTATAAGTGAAAGCTATCTACTTTCGTGTATGATGTGAATGTATATGTTTGGTTAAAGGGTGACTTACCTAAAAGAAGAGGGAAGCAAAAATATGAACAACTACGTTATAATTTGATGCTTTATCTGATGTCATTGCTTAAAACTTACTAAGCATTGTAATGCTTACTCCGTTTCTCTTGTTTCCTCTGTTTTATAGATCTCATTTTGGAAGCTACGGACTCGGGGATTGAAGCCTTAATCACCTACACTATCGCTGTTATTTTGGTATATTTGATGGTTATTTTGGGATCAATGGCATGTATAGGCTAATCTCCTTCTGTTGAATCAAACTACATTTTGGGTTGTAAATATTTCTAGCCATGCGAAAATGGCTTGCTTAGTCTTCGAGTTGATTATATGTTTGGATGATACTTGTATGGTTCAATATTGTGGCATGATATTTAGTTAGTACCCAATATGCAATGAGTTTCTAACATGGCGTTCGGTTATAGAACTAAATGAATCTATGTCTAGTGTGTAACTATGAACCCCGGTAGGTTGCATTTAGATACGTAATACCTTAATACCCTATTCCGGCGACGGACAGGGGTGTAGGGTGTTACACGCCTGCTCCCGCGCAAGGGACAGTGCCTGTTGACAGTAGACCCGAGACCCAAGGTCAGGGAGATGAGGCTCGGGAAGCCTTTCTCCATAGAATGAGTAATTGGTATACAGAGTTTATTCGGGCGAATCTGAATGCTCAACCTCCTCCGCCCCCTCCTATTTCTCAAGCCGTTCCCATAGTTCCTCCACAATCAGAAGTGGTAAGATTATCTAAGCCTCTGATAAATAAAATCAGAAAATATGGAGCTAAAGAATTCCGAGCTAATGTGGATGATGATCCAGAGAAAGCTAAATTTTGGTTAGGGAACACAGTCAGGGTGTTAGAAGAATTGTCTTGTACTCCCGATGAGAGTTTGAAATGTGCTGTCTCATTGCTGAAAGATTCTGCTTATTATTGGTGGAAGACTTTGACTTCCGTTGTGTCTAGAGAAAGAGTGTTCTGGGATTTCTTTCTAGGGGAATTCCGTAAAAAGTATATTAGTCAGTACTTTATCGATCAAAAGCGGAAGGAATTTTTAGACTTGAAGCAAGGGAGTATGTCAGTAGCCGAATATGAAAGAGAGTTTGTTAGATTGAGCAAGTATGCCCAAGAGTCGGTAACCACCGAAGAAATGCTTTGTAAGAGATTTGAAGATGGACTGAATGAAGACATCCGACTACTTGTGGGGATCTTGGAAATTAAAGAGTTAGTAGTATTAGTTGAACGAGCCGTTAAGGCCGAAGCATTAAGCAAAGATAAAAAGAAGGCTGAGAATGAAGCTAGAGATTCTAGAAAAAGGTCGATGGGCCAATCATTTCAATCACAATCGAAGAAATCAAGAGAGATGAGTTCTCGATCAAATGCTTCGGTAAATTTTTCTCAGAGAGACCGTGGTAAGCAACGTTTTAAACCAAAGGGACAAACCACTTCGACAACAAGTGTTGGTAGTGTAAGATCTGATAGGCTCGAATGCCATCATTGTGGAAAGAGACATATGGGTGAATGTTATTTGTATAATCGAGCTTGTTTTAGATGCGGGTCTCAAAATCATTTCGTTAAAGATTGTCCCGAAAGAGAAAAATTGGAGAGATCTCAAAATGTGAAACCAAGTAATGTGAGCAGAGGAAGACCATCGAAGAATGTGGGATCTGGAAATAGCAGCAGAAGTGAAAAGAAAGATATTACTGTAAGATCTGAACCGAGAGCTCCAGCAAGAGCATATGCTATAAAGGCTCGTGAAGAAGCTTCTTCACCTGAAGTAATTACTGGTACATTTTCTCTTTGTGATGATTCTATTTTTGCGTTAATTGATCCGGGATCAACTCATTCATATATATGTGTGAAAATAGTGTCTGACAAGAATTTGTGTATCGAGTCCACTGAATTCGTGGTTAAGGTGTCAAATCCATTAGGAAAACATGTGATAGTAAACCAAATTTGTAAGAACTGTCCTTTGATGATTCATGGTCACTGTTTCCCTGTTGATTTGATGTTGCTTCCTTTTGATGAATTCAATGTCATTTTGGGGATGGATTGGTTAACCATGCACGGTGCTAAGATAAATTGTAGACGAAAGATCCTTGAATTGAATTGGGGTGATGGTGAAATACTCCTAATTGAAACGGATGAATCAGATTGTGTTTCGTCAATGATTTCTGCAATGTCTACTTATAAATGTTTGAAAAATGGTTGTGATGCATATTTGGCCTATGTATTGAACACTAAAGTGTCAAAAAGAGAAATTGAATCTGTGCCGATAGTATGTGAATATCTGGATGTATTTCCCGATGAATTGCCTGGATTACCTCCGAACAGAGAAATAGAGTTTGGTATTGAATTACTTCCGGGTACTACTCCGATATTGATTGCTCTGTATAGAATGGCGCCAGCCGAGTTTAAAGAGTTGAAGACACAGTTACAAGAGTTGACTGACAAGGGTTTTGTGAGGCCAAGTTATTCTCCCTGGGGTGCTCCGGTTTTATTTGTCAAAAAGAAAGATGGAACATTGAGACTTTGTATTGATTCTCGTCACCTTAATAAAGTGACAGTGAAAAACAAGTATCCGTTACCTAGAATTGACGATTTATTTGATCAGCTTAAAGATGCCTCAGTGTTTTCAAAAATTGATTTGAGGTCTGGATATTATCAATTAAGGGTTAAGGAATCTGATGTGTCCAAGACTTCTTTTAGAGCCCGGTATGGTCACTATGAATTTCTGGTAATGCCATTTGGATTAACTAACGCTCCAGCCATTTTCATGGATCTGATGAACAGGATTTTCAGACCTTATTTAGATAAATTTGTGGTAGTTTTTATTGATGACATTCTGATATACTCTAAAAGCGAGACCGAGCACGCGGAGCAATTGAGAATAATATTGCAAATTTTGAGAGAAAAGAAGCTTTATGCTAAATTCAGTAAAAGTGAGTTTTGGCTTAATGAAGTGGGATTTTTGGGACATGTAGTTTCAAGAGATGGTATTCGAGTGGATCCTAGTAAAATTTCTACAATTGTAGAATGGAAGCCTCCGAAAAATGTGTCTAAAGTCAGGAGTTTTCTGGGCCTTGCCGGATATTACCATCGTTTTGTAGAGGGTTTTTCAATAATAGCTTCACCGATTACGAGACTGTTGCGGAAAGAAGCCAAATCTATATGGACGGATGATTGTCAGCAAAGTTTTGAAAAGTTAAAAAGGTGTTTAACGGAGGCACTAGTTTTAGTGCAACCTGATTCGGGAAAGGAATTTATTGTTTAAAGCGATGCGTCTTTAAATGGACTTGGGTGTGTTTTGATGCAAGAAGGAAAGGTAATAGCTTATGCTTCTCGGTAACTAAAGCCACATGAAAAGAATTATCCGACTCATGATTTAGAGCTGGCCGCTATAGTTTTTGCTTTGAAGATTTAGCGACACTATTTGTATGGTGAAAAATGTAGAGTGTACACCGATCATAAGAGTTTGAAGTATGTGATGACTCAAAAAGAGTTAAATTTGAGACAACGGAGATGGTTAGAATTACTGAAAGACTATGAGCTCATAATAGACTATCATCCGGGTAAAGAAAATGTGGTTGCAGATGCTTTAAGTAGAAAATCTCTGTTTGCTTTGAGGGCTTTGAATACGAATTTGTCGTTGGCTGATAAGGGTTTGTTGATAGCCGAATTAGTGGCAAAACCATTATTTTTACAAGAAATTTGTGAAATCCAAAAATTTGACAGTGATTTGTTAGCAAAGCGGACTCAGTGTGAAACTGATAATAATTCTGATTTTCGAATAAATTCCGATGGTTGTTTGTTGTTTCGTGATAGAGTATGTGTGCCGAAAAATATTGAACTGATTCAGAAGATTCTACATGAAGCTCATGATAGTCGATGGTCAATGCACCCTGGTAGTGTGAAAATGTATCAGGATTTAAAGAAAGTGTATTGGTGGCCGGGGATGAAATGGGATATTTCTGAATATGTGTTAAAATGCTTAGTATGTCAGAGAGTGAAAGCAAAACATCAATTGCCTTCTGGATTATTGCAGCCAATTATGATTCCCGAGTGGAAATGGGAAAGAATTACAATGGATTTTGTTTCTGGATTGCCTCTAACTCCGAGAAAGAAAGATGCTATTTGGGTAATAGTTGATCGATTAACTAAGTCAGCTCATTTTATTCCGGTGAAAATGGACTTTTCTATGGACAAATTAGCGGAGTTGTACGTCTCTGAAATAGTTAGACTGCATGGTGTACTTGTGTCTATCATTTCCGATAGAGATCCCCGTTTTACTTCAAGGTTTTGGAAGAAATTACAAGAGGCATTAGGTACCAAGTTAAATTTTAGTACTGCCTTTCATCCTCAGACAGACGGACAATCGGAAAGAGTGATTCAAGTGTTAGAGGATATGTTACGATGTTGTGTTTTAGAGTTTGAAGGTAGTTGGGACAAATATCTGCCTTTGATTGAATTTGCGTATAATAATAGTTATCAGTCAAGTATTAAAATGGCACCGTATGAAGCTCTATATGGGCGAAAATGTCGGACTCCGTTGTATTGGACTAAACTCCGTGAAAGGCATATTCATGGGACAGATTTGATAAAAGAAACAGAGGACAAAGTGAAGTTAATACAGGATTGTTTAAAAGCAGCATCCGATCGACAAAAGTCGTATGCAGATTTAAAAAGGAAAGAAATTGAGTTCCAAGTAGGAGATAAGGTATTCTTGAAAGTCTCCCCGTGGAAGAAAATCTTGAGATTTGGCCGTAAGGGTAAATTAAGTCCGCGCTACATTGGTCCGTATGAAGTAATCAAAAGAATAGGTGCAGTTGCCTATCGGTTATCTTTGCCTCCGGAATTGGAGAGAATTCATAATGTATTTCACGTCTCTATGCTTCGTCGATACCAGTCGGATCCATTGCATCTAATTTCACCTACTGAAATTGAAATTCGATCAGATATGTCATATGATAAAGAACCGGTTAAGATTCTGGCACGAGAAGTAAAACAGTTAAGGAATAAGAAGATTAAGTTAGTAAAAGTATTATGGCAACATCATGGAATGGAAGAGGCAACATGGGAAACGGAAGAGACTATGAGGACTCAATATCCACATTTATTTCGTGGTAAGATTTTCGGGGACGAAAATCCCTAAAGGAGGGGAGAATTGTGACAGCCCGAAATAGGGCCTAATCGGAACAGTGGTTTCGTAACCACAAATCCGAGAGGAATAAGTTAAATTATGTGAATTTTATACTGCATAGGTTTATCGATTAAGTTCTGTGAGAAAATTGTTTAGAAGTTTACTATTTTTGTGATTAATTGGAAAATATGGACTAAATTGCAAATAGGGGAAATTATGAGTATTAGATGAAATAGGGACTTGATTGAATTGTGATATGAATGTAGGAGTGTTTATGTTGCAATTATACCATAAGCTAATAGGATGGACACAAAAGGGTAATTCTAGAGAAATTTTCAAGAAACATGGCTAAGGGCATTTTTGTCCAATTGATAAAATTGTCATAAAATATGAGAAAAAAAAATGAAAATGTTCATCATCTTCTTCTTTGAGCTGCTGAATTTCTCTCCACCATTGCTAAAGGGGTTTTTGAGCTTTGTCAATCACATTGTAAGTGTATTTTAACCCCGTTTTCAATTATTTTCGTATTTTTGAGTCCCTTGAAGCATGAATTTCATGATTTTACTATTTATTTGAAAAGAAATTAGGGTTTGAAAATTACCCATTTTAGAGAAATGTTGTTATTTGATGAATTTTGGTAGTAATTGAGTTATTGATGTGTTATTTACGTGTTTTTACAAGTGATTTTTAATAAAAACATCCCTAAGGGACTAAAATGAGAAAAGAGAAAAGTTTGCTCATAAGAAGATGAATGTGAGTGAGTTTTGGATGATTTTATTGATAAAAGAAGCTAATTGAGTTTAAAATGCAAGAAAATGAAGTAAAATTTAAATTTCGAGACTAGGGGTAAAATGGTCATTTGCCCAACAAGTCCGATTTATGAATGTGTTGGATAGAATATTGATAAATGTGTTAAATGCATTTATTTAGATCAAGAAAGAAGAGAGGGTGATCGAAATCGAGGAAAGGAAAAGATAGTAGAATAGCACAAGTTAGTCGATTTGTTATCGAGGTAAGTCATAAGTAAATTATAGCTTATCTGCATCATTGTTAATTATTTGATGATTCCGATGTGAAAATATGTGAATATAATATCGAATTAAGTAAATGTGTAATTGTGATTATTTGGATAAACCCCGGTTGGACTGTAAGAATGTTTTCGGATATGTGTGACATGTCACTTGAGGGCTCTGAATCTGTCTGATTTCGTATCCCGGGTGCTGGGTGTACTAGCATGTGTTGCAGTCACCTGTCAGCTTATGTGAGCAGACCCGTGGACTACGTCTGTGTATCTGTGATCTAAGGTAGCTACGGCTACATATTCTGGTAGCTTCGGCTACATACTCCGTTGGCTTATGCCATATTTCTGTGATTGGCTTCGGCCATATATCTGTGAGGCACTTCGGTGCTAACCTCTGTATATCCGTCTCTGTTCTGAATGTTCAACGGGGAAATTAACTGGATTGTGTGAAGTAACTGTGCAGGTTAAGAATTTGAAATCAGTTGAATACAAAATAATTGTAAATGTCTATGTTTGGAAGTTTTGGTAAGATTATGCATGAGTAATTAGACCAATATTGCACCTCTGTTATGTTAGAACTAACATCTTGGTTAATTATTGTGCATTTGGCTATTGATTTGCTTATGTCTTACTAAGCTACTTGTAGCTTGCTCCTCTTTTCTTTCCTTTTTCCTTTAGATTATCAAGTGAAGAGCATTTTGGAATTTGTGATCCAAGGAGGCTCGTCTCACACTATCAAGCTACCGTTGAGTATGTGCTATGGTTTGATAATTTGAGATTGGCATGTATAGTTGGCTAGTTTTTGTACAAATGTTATTTAATGGTTAGAATGAAAAAGATGAATATGTGTAACTCGTTTTGTAAATGGGATATGAATGTAGTTTTCGAATGTATGTCATTGGAATTGGTTAATATGAATGAAATGTAGTTGTGATGGTGTTTTAGGGAGGCTAAGGCTTGGTAAATAGCCTGACACGGCCTGCATGGCAGGGCACACGGGCGTGTGTCTTGGCCATGTGAAATTTGACAGAATACTCCACGGAGTAGGGGCACGGGCATGCCTAGGCCGTGGTCGAGCCACGGGCCAACCCCACGGGTGTGTGAAAGTACACGGCCTGTTCCCACGGGCGTGCGATATAGTTTGTGGCCGTGTCGAATAAGTCAGAATGTTCCGCGGCTTTTAAACATGGGCGTGTGAGGGCCACACGGCCTTATCACACGACAGTGCCTTATGTCACACGGCATGTGACGTTGTTTTAAAAGTGAAAAAAAATTTTCGAGCTTCCGATGCGATAGATTCGAATTCTAACCATCCGAAGGGTTAATATTACCATAGAAAAACCTAGGGAAGAGTAATATTTCATTAATTTGATTGAAAAATGAATCCGATCTCCGGTAAGTTTAGTAACGCCCATTATTCGATTCTGGCGACGGTTTCAGGTAAAGGGTGTTAGAAGAAGTGACGTTCTTAGCTCATGTTGTTTCTGGTGAGGGGATTAGGGTGGATCCTCGAAAAATTGAGGCGGTTCTAGAATAGAAGCCATCAAGATCTGTGTCAGAAATTTGAAGTTTTCTGGGTTTGGCAGGGTACTACAAGAGGTTTGTGTAATGATTTTCTTTGATTGCGGCACCATTGACAAAACTTTTAAGAAAAGGAGTGCCGTTTTTCTGGACAGAGAAATAACAAGAGGCTTTCGAGAAGTTGAAGAAAGTTTTGACTGAGGTGCCTGTATTGATTCAGCCAGAGTCTGGGAAGGATTTTACTGTGTATAGTCATGTGTCGTACGTTGGGTTGGGTTGTGTGCTGATGCAGGTGTAACACCCCTAGCCCTTATCCGTCGCCGGAAAAGAGCTATAAGGTATTACTAAAGGAAACACAACTATCACATACTTATAAATATTCATATGATGTTATAACAACCATCATCAAAGCATTTTTAAAACAATAATCATATTGTAAACGTATCATTACTACTACGTTGATGTTTCAAACATTAACAAATGACATTTTTCTATTATAACACATGCATGTTTATTTTAATTATAAAACACATTTAATAAACACACTATATAATAACCATTAAATACATATGATCTTTTTACGAAACATAAATTCACAAAACGTTTGAGCCATATTCGCATGGCTTTCAATTACAATATAACCAACTTGTTCCAAAACAAGTTTAAACTATACATGCCATATCAATAATAATGTTACTATAAGTCCCGAAACAAAGTTCAGATAGTGTGGATGACTTCGAACTTGAATCCCCGAGTCCGTAGCTTCCGACAAGATCTATAAAACAGAGAATCAAAAATAAACGGAGTAAGCTTTTCTAAGCTTATTAAGTTTTAAGCAATGCAACCATTTAAACTCAATTTGTATAGCTATCATTCGAAATTATCAAATAACAAGCCTTTAGCCTATTACCCTTTTTGGCCGAATATATATATAAAAAAATACAAACACTTAACATGCATTGAGCTTTTTAACTTCTCTTGAATCTGGATTCATATAACATAGACAATTCAAATCTCTTCACATAGTTTCACACTTTGACCGAATGTCTCAAAATCATATACATATAGTCTTAGTGATGATTCACATATTCATCACATTACATATTTAGTCCAATTCCAATCAAGCTCAAATATAAGCATAGGATACATACCTGACCAATTTATGGTACTGAGCTAACTCAATTGCCATTTATCATGGAGTCTAAAAATCTTATAAATTTGAATTCATCACCAGCTCGAAGCCTGCTAGACTTTCAGTCTGATTAATTTCACCGGCATTCCGTTTGCTAGGCTCGAAACCCGTTATAATCTCACCAGCATTATAGCCTGCTAGGCTTGAGGCCCGATATAATCTCACCGGCATTATAGCCTGCTAGGCTCAAGGCCCGATATCAATCACCAGCTCAAAAGCTTGCTAGGTTAAAGACCCGATAATAATTCACGATATTTAATTCACAGAATTTTATACACATCTATTCATATACTTTCGATTTCCCCAACATAAACACATTAGTGAGATATTATTTTCATTCGAACTCATTCACATATCAATATAATTATTTCCATTTCATAAGAGCCATTAGGCCATATCACATATATATAAACATATATACCATTTCAATTTCATCATCCAATCATTGTAACCATTAGCAACCTCACTCATATAAATTACCTATGATTCATAATAGCCATTTGGCTACATACATTTAAATACAAAAGGATCATGGTTCTTTTAATAGATATTAAGTATATCATACTCAATCATATCATAGACTTAATATTCAAAACTTACAAAAGAATTAACTCAATTACTTAAAAACTTACTTTAAGAGTTGTTGAACGATTGAAAACAACTATTTGAGTACTTTATCTTCCCCTTATCCAAATTTGGTGTCCTTGGTTCTTAAGCTAAATTAAACAGAGTTTACCATTCAATAAACCATTACCAAAATCACAAAATCATTATTTAATCAAATTTATGCACAACCGAATATATATATATATACACAAATACAACTCATTCACAAGCATCTCAATATACATTTACTAAGTTAATAATCACTTATAAAATCGACAAATACACACTTGTTACCTAAGTTCACAATCGAAAATTCTTGGATACAAGGATACACAAGTCACATACTATCTAACATCTAATTCACATTTTCAACCATCTAATTCACAAACACAAACACAAACACAATTTAATATTCAAGGGAGTCATTCGACCATCACAAAACATAATTTGACATTAAGCCTTAGTTTTCTAATATTTAACTCATCACAAACATGGCCGAATATAAATACTTTTATTTATCACTAAATTTCCTTATTTCCTAGCTCAATTCAACAATGGCATCGAAAATTTAATCAAAGAAAATGTTTCTTTCCCAAATACCCCTATACGGAAATCTCCATTTCGAACCTCAAATGAAATATTCAAACTTAATCATTCATTTTATTTCTCATTTTAGCACATATTTGGCTAGCATATAAATATACACTATCAATTTAATTAGCAAAAATAATAACAATGTACAAATTTATCACATTTCCCTATTAGCCGAATGTTACTACTCAATTTAGCTAATGTTTGCAACATTTAACCATTTAAACATACTTTTAATCTATTTCCCATATACAACCACAATTTAACAACAAAATTAGCATATAAAGATCTTGGCCGAAAGCATCATTCAACACCATTACAAAAATTAATACATGGGCCATGATAAACACTTGACATTTAATTAAATTTCACAAAATCAAAGGAAAATAACATGAATTCTTACCTTAAAATTGACACAAGAATGGCCGAATGTCTTGTTCTCTTCTAACTCTTTTTCCTTTGATGATTTTCGGAAATGAAGAACAAAGGTAAACAAACTTTGTTCTTTTCACCTTTAATTATTTTATTATCTATTTTATATTAATATAAAACCATTATGCCATTTTTAACTTAAAAGAAATGTATATAATATAAGTCAACCACATCATGACCGGTCACTAAAGTTAAAATGGTTATTTTGACATGCAAACCCCTCCTATTTAGACCATATAACAATTTGCCACTATTGCAAATTAGTCTATCACATTTTTAAGGTTTTCCACATAAGCCCTTTTTGAATCAATTCACATTCAAATGACAAAATCAAAGAATCAAAATTTCACACATCCATTTTCACATATAATAGACATAAAATTTAACATTGAATTATTTTTGCGAATCGGTTTAGTGGTCTTGAAACCACTTCCCGACTAGGGTCGAATTAAGGCTGTCACAGCAGGAGGGTAATGTGGTTGCTTATGCATCGCAACAGCTTAAGCCTCACGAAGCGAACTACCCTATGCATGATCTGGAGTTGGCGGCAGTGAATTTTGCATTGAAGATCTAGAGGCACTATTTATATGGAGAAAAGTGTATTATATGCACAGATCATTAGAGTCTCAAGTATTTGTTAACTCAGAAGGAGTTGAACCTTAGGCAACGAAGATGGATAGAGTTGCTTAAGGACTACGAATGTTCTATTGAGTATCACCCAAGAAAAGCTAATGTTGTAGCTGATGCACTGAGTCGAAGAGCTGTGACTGAGCTAATAGCGATGTTTGCTCGTCTTAGTCTATATGATGATGGTAGCTTGTTAGCGGAATTGCAAGTAAGATCGACATGGATAGAGCAGATTAAGGAGAAGCAGTTAGAGGATGAGTCACTGGTTCCTCGATTTCAACAACTTAAGAGTGGCGAGACTTTTGATTTTAACAAAAATAATGAAGCGATTGCACTTACCCTCCAATACCTCAAAGGACTTTCAGCAATAGACAAAAAGAGATTCAGCCAAAATCCCCAATAGAACAGAACCCAATAAAAATCAGCCATAAAGTGAAGGTAATTAGCTTGACCAAAAAATGAACAACACCAATAGAAAGTCGACTGAGAATGAAACAACAAAATCAAAAGAACATTCGGCTAGCAAGAAAAAAAAATAAACAAGAGAAGGAAGGTTAGCCAAGAAACGGTGAGGCTCAAGAGATAGAAGAAGAGAGGTACTCGACTAGCTGACCCTAATGAGAAGGTTAAAGTTACAAAGCGGCTAAGGGGAAAAGAATGATGATTCGACCAAAGTAAATGGTGTCAAAAAAAGAAATAAAAAGATTGAATAAGCAGTTCGGGGAAGAAAGATTGGTTCAGCCCTAAAAAACGCAAGATGCAAAACCCGAGAGATAGGGAAGAGAGAACTCAGCATTACAGGTAATAAAGAAAGAGCAAGAACTGGCAATTTCAACACTTTAAGACTTGAGCAAAAACCCCAAAAAGAAACAAAATGACCAAAAAAAATTTTCCTCAAATGCTTAAAAAAAACCCCAACAGCACTACCCAAAAGAAATATTAAAAGAAATGCTCCCAAATGCCTAAGCACACCACTCAAGATCCCCTTAGCCGAATTGCCTTTCCCCAAAACCCCCAAAACAACTATAAATCTTCCCAAATTCAAACCCACGATTCTCTCCTTCAATTTCTTCATCAATCACTCCTTAACCGATTCTCACCACACATTCAAGTTCCAACACCAAGTCAAATTGCGTACAATAGAGTTTAACTCCATCACAACCACTTGCCGTCCCAAATTAGCAAAGTAATCAACCTTTATATGCAAAGGGATTCAAACCAAAGTCCTCTCATATGCTCAAACACGCTACCACCATCAGGCCATCCAACTCTTTGTGACACAAAACAATCATAAGTACTTACAAATCCTATAAGCTAACGTCCCAGTTCACTTAAAAGCCCAAAAATAAGAAACTTTGCAAACGCTAGGGCTTGAACCCCAGACCACCTATACACTCCTAACGCCACCTTGCCACTAGACCACATGCTCTTTTTGTGTCACACTTTACTACATTTTATTCTTAAAGTCTTCAAACTAACATCAGTTCCATATAGGGGAAAAACTAAAATTTCTACTAGAGCCTTGGTTTGAACCCAAGACTTCTCCAACACTCCTAAATCCTCCTAAATCACTTAGCCACTAGACTAAACTTGAAATTTACTCGTATAACTAAAATCCAATTACTCTAATGCTCAACACCCATTTCTATTGCTCCTTGTAGAATGCCTCCAATTGAATTAAAAGAATTGAAAGTTCAGTTGCAGGAATTAATAGATAAAGGCTTTGTAAGACCTAGTTGTTCACCATGGGGTGCACTAGTACTTTTTTTGTGAAAAATAAAGATGGTTCGATGAGATTATGCATAGATTATCAGCAGCTTAACAAGGTAAATATTAAGAACAAGTATCCACTGCCTAGAATTGACGATTTGTTTGATCAATTGAAGGGAGCTACTGTGTTTTCCAAGATAGATTTGAGATCCGAATATTATCAGTTGCGAGTTAAAGAGTCAAATGTTTCGAAGGCTACTTTTCAGACTAGGTATGGCTATTATAAGTTCCTTGTGATGCCATTTGGCTTAACTAATGCTCCTGCCATTTTCATGAACTTAATGAACCAAATTTTCAGACCTTACTTGGATAAATTTATAGTTGTGTTCATCGATGACATCTTAATTTATTCTCATGATGAGATTGAGCATTCAGAGGATTTGAGAATAGTTTTACAGACTTTGAGAGATAATCAGCTTTATGCCAAGTTTAGAAAAAGTGAGTTATGGTTATGGGAAGTCAATTTTCTTAGACATATAGTTTCAGGTGAAGGTATTAGAGTTGATCCGAGCAAGATTTCAGCGATTGTTCATTAGAAGCCTCCCAGGAATGTATCAGAGGTCAGAAGTTTTCTTGGTCTCGCCGGTTACTATAGACGATTTGTAGAGGGATTTTCCATGATAGCTACCCCATTGGCAAGATTGCTACAGAAAGATGTCAAGTTTGAGTGGACTGAAAAGTGTCAGCAGAGTTTTGACAAGTTAAAGTCATTGTTGACTGAAGCTCCTGTCTTAGTACAGCCAGAACCAGGTAAAGAGTTTGTGATTTCCAGTGATGCATCCTTGAATGGACTAGGCTGTGTATTTATGCACGAAGGAAAGGTAATTGCTTATGCCTCTAGATAGCTTGTAACACCCCTAACCCGTATCCGTCACCCGATTAGGGTTATAAGGCATTACAGATCAGAAGATAAATCAAACTAGTCATTTCTTAAACACACTTATAAACTAAGCATTTCAACTTATCAATAAACAAGTTATATACTAAACAAAATAAAGCCAAATCATTAAACTATGAATTTAAAATTGGATTGAACAAATATGCTAAATGCTAACTGCACATCATGCAAGAATTAATACTATTCATTTGGTAATTTCTTAAAACCATAGCCGAATATAAGGTCATCCTATACTTATGAATTCAATTGTTAATACTTGTAACCAAAATCAAGTTAACAACAGTGAACGTTTACCAAATGAACAACCACATAATTTCATCAAACCATACTTTCATACTTAGCAATTAGGCAAGCCATTTTCGCATGGCTAGAATATATACAAATTCAAAATATAACTTGTTTCAAAAGAGGATTAAGCCTATACATGCCATCTTTCAAAATATCGACTTTTAATAATACCAAAATAGTGACGATAGTGTGGATGACTTTGAACTTGAATTCTCGAGCTCGTAGCTTTCCAATCAAGATCTATAAAATAGAGATGAACACGAATATTCACAGTAAGCAATTAAGCTTAGTAAGTCTTAAGTAATTTAAACAACTTAACTTAATTGAGCGCATTAATCACATATAACATAATCAAAATGTATCATCCATTGACCGAATATACATAGCCACATTGTACACATTTTCATTGACATATCAATTCTTTTAAAATTCAAAGTCACATAATCATATCACCTAAACACCTCAATGTCATTCTTTGATTCAACTTAATAAAGGAAATTTAAGGTACCACATCCATATAATTTCAATGATCGTAATCACATAGGCATAATATATACTTTCATGCATATAATTCCATAATGACCGAATGTATATAGTTACACAACCACTTCTCATATATTGTTCATTTCACCTCCAAAATTCAATACACATTATCCTTATATGCATAATTAACTTATACGTACCTGAACAACTGAATCTATCGAATAAATCCAGATGCCGTATAGCACAAGCTTCATAGACTTAAACTAATATTATTTCACTGGCATTTAGCCTGCTGGGTATAAACCTGAACTTTTCACCGGCATGAAGCCTGCTGGACCTTGGGTCTGAAACTCATTCACCGACATTTACGCCTACTAGGCTAGAAACCCGATAATAAACACCAGCTTATAGCTTGCTAGGTCATAGACCCAAATGTCACAGCATAACAGCCAAATACATTAAATTTCACATGCCTTAGAACATATACTTCTAATTCCCACATGATATAAACATATCATGAAAATTAATGCATCATTCGAACATTACACATAGCAATCAACTAGTTATATTTCACACTTACCATTCAGCCTTAATACATCTCAAAGTCTCATCTTTATTACAAAAATTAACCATTCAGCCTTAGCACATATATTAAGCTCTTACTTTAATTTCATGCTTACCATTAGACCATAAAACATTTCTATATATATTTCTTTCATCTCAACTTTCACATTCGGTTATGAACATTCATACAATTAGCATCAATTATTCAAGATACAAGGCATGTTTAATTACTTAAAACTTACCTCGGATGTTGTCGAACATTACGGATCGGCTATTCGACTATTTTCGCCTTCCCCCTATCCGAATTTGATTCTCTTTGATCTTGAGCTAAATTAGACAAATCGACTTGTTTAATTATTTAATCAAAATTATTTTCATACAAATATATCCCATATGCGAAATTTAACATAGTCCCCTTTATTATACATATTGCTAACTAAATCCAAATTTCGATAAATATTTAACACCATGTTATATACTAATTGTACACACGTCGAATTTGCTCCCCTTTACTATTATTCTCACAATTTAACTAAATTAACAATTCGGCTCCTTACCACCACTTATTAAACACTATAAACAACAAAGATAATTTTCTCAATGAAACACATACATACAGCAACTTCATCTCTATCCAACTCAAATGCATTTAACTAATTTATTACATATTTATGCCACAAAACTTACTTATTTCTTCTTTATTTTGTTCTTTTAGTTTCGGCAATGGGGCAAAGAATGAGCAAACACTTTGTTTTTATCACCCACTATCTCTTATTATTATTATATTTATTTTTCTTACCAAATGATCTCACAAATTAATTAACTAATGGAAATAAGAATGATTTCATGCATGCAATGGCTGACCACTATTTCATTTAGGGCTATTTGCATCTTAAATCCTTCATATTAAAAGAACATCCACAATTCGGCACTCACACATAAGTCACCTAATTTTTCTTTTATGCACACAAGTCCTTATTTAATAATTTAACATCCAAATGACAAAATTAAAACACTAAATTTTCACACATGATAGTTCACTTAGTATAAACACAGAAAATAATATTTTAAACATTTTTTAACTTGGTTTCGTGGTTCCGAAACCACTTTTCCGAATAGGGCCAAAATAGGGCTGTAAACAGCTAAAGCCACATGAGAAAAATTATCCGACACATGATTTAGATCTAGCTAGCATTGTATTTGCTTTGAAATTTTGGAGACATCACTTGTATGGTGAGAAATGTCAAATTTTTACTAATCATAAAAGTTTAAAATAGTTGATGATTCAGAAAGATTTGAACTTGAGGTAGAGAAGATGGCTAGATTTGATTAAAGATTATGAACTAGTGATCGATTATCACCCGGGTAAAGCAAATGTAGTTGCTGATGCTTTGAGTAGAAAATCTTTATTTGCATTAAGAGCTTTGAACACTAATTTAACCTTATCAGATGATGGTTATATCTTAGCCGAATTAAGAGCTAAGCCAATGTTTCTTGAAGAAATTTGTGAAGTTTAGAAAGATGACAGTGAGTTGTAAGCCAAAAGAGCTCAGCATGAGTCAGGTATAGAGTTAGATTTTCAGATCAGTTCCAGTGGTTGTTTGAGGTTCAGAAATCACATGTATACCAAAGAATGATAAGCTTATTCGAAAGATCTTAGAGGAAGCACATAGCAGTTCCTTATCTATTCATCCAGGAAGTACAAAGATGTATAATGATTTGAAGAAAATGTATTGGTGGGTAGGAGTGAAGAGAGATATCTCAGAATTTGTTTCTAGATGCTTGATCTATCAGCAGGTAAAAGTCGAACATCAGGTACCTTCAGGTTTATTGCAACCTGTGTTAGTTCTTGAGTGGAAATGGGACTGAGTTGCCATGGATTTTATGACAAGATTGTCGTTGACACCGAGAAAGAAAGATGCAGTATGGGTTGTGATTGATAATCTAACGTAGTTGGTTCATTTTATTCCAGTTTGTTTTCATTATTCACTTGACAAGTTGGTCAAGTTGTATATTTCAGAGAGAGCCAGACTATATGGAATACCGTTATCGATTATCTCGGATAGAGACTCGAGATTCACTTCGTGGTTTTGGAAAAAGTTACAGAAAGCTTTGGGCACAAAGTTGAGTTTTAGTACAGCTTTCCATCCTCAGACTGATGGTCAGTCAGATAGAGATATTCAGGTACCTGAGGTTATGCTCAGATGTTATGCCTTAGAATTTCAAGGTAGTTGGGAAAAATATTTGTCGTTGGTAGAGTTTGCCTATAATAATAGTTACTAGTCGAGTTTGAAGATGGCACCTTATGAAGCTTTGTATGGACGTAAATGTCGCACACCTTTGTATTGGACAGAGCTTAAAGAAAATTAGATTTACGGGGTTGATTTAATTAAAGAAACTGAAGAGAAAATGAAAGTTATTGGAGATTGCTTGCAAGCAACTCCAGATAGACAGAAGTCTTATGCAAACTTGAAAAGAAAAGAGATTGAATATCAGGTTGGTGGCAAAATGTTCTTGAAAGTATCCCCGTGGAAGAACATCTGTAGATTTGGCAATAAAAGGCAAACTAAGTCCATGTTTTATTCGACCGTTTGAGGTGACTGGAAGAGTTGTGCCATTAGCATATTGGTTAGCTTTGCGACAGAGTTAGAGAAGATTCATGATGTGTTCCATGTGTCCATGTTACGTCGTTACCGTTCGGATCCGTCACATGGGGTAGACGAAGCTACATAGGAGCCCGAAGAGGCTATATGTGTAACACCCCAAACCCGACCTAGGCGTTACGACCAGATCTGGTGTGTCACACGATCCTAAAACTAAGTTTACGACCCTTTTAGTCTTGTTGTGTCTTAAGTAAGGTTTGAATCAAAAGAGTAAGTTTGTTAAAACCAGTTTATTAATCCTTTAAGTTATCCATATTATTCACTCGTTGAGTTTTGAAAACGTTCTTTAGATTTTGAAACCAGCGCAGCCTAAACTAGCGATTCTATAAAATGTAATTTAATCATCAAAGAAAAATTAAACCAAATAAAAACTTAGATAGCGGCCTTATTACAAAATAAAACCCAAAAATAACTTAATAATAAAATACTTTAAACAAAATGAAAACCAGTTCTGCAGATGCTGTGGCCACTCCGAATCTCTCGCAGCTCCAAGCCCACTATGGTTGAGTGTTACCTGCAGAGATTAAATAAAATGGGGTGAGTTTGAGAACTCAGTGTGCAACATTAACTCAACCATAGGAAAAAACAGATCAAGCCTCAGAATCAGATTAGTTGGGCCTTCGCCCATTATAGAAATCAGGTTAAGCCCATAGGCCCATAACAGATACAGATCAGATATAATATACAAATAGAAACCCAACCCAGATCCATCCATAACACCCCCGTACCAGCCTTACACCATGTGGGGAGACTACTCGACCCACCCAACCGCTACACACTGCAGATAATTGCAGCGAGGCTGCCAGATATAATTTACAGTGAGGCTGCCAGATATTGTGACGAGGTCACCAGATACAGATATTGTGGCGAGGCCACCAGATTGTAGCGAGGCTGCCAGATAATAATGTGACAAAGTCACCAGATTGCAGCGAGGCTGCCAGATAATAATGTGACAAAGTCACCAGATTGCAGCGAGGCTGCCAGAACGCTTCCTCTATCATAAACACATACCCCATGCAACAGATATATACATACTAGCATGCAACATATAGCATCTCATGCATCAGATATGCTCACATTAAATGGTAACTCATGCAGATACATAAAATCATACATTTCATACAGAATTGACCCTAGGGGTATAATAGTCTTTTTACACCTAGGGGTATTTTGGTAATTTTTCCTACCTAAGGGTACTATAGTCCTTTTTCATATTTTTAGAGATTTTATGCATGTTCAATTGGTTATTAGTCCATAGATATTCACAGAAGTCCCTTTTTAAGCTTAATTTCCACTTTTGCCCTTTTTAGCCTAAAACCCCTAATGGGCCTTACTGAGTCCATTATCCTCACAAACCTGTTAAGTCTAATTTTTAGGTTTAGCTTACCAACTTGACCATTTTTTTATTAACCATGTCACCAGAAAGCCTATAATAGTCACTTTATCGATTTTGGGCTCGGAAGCCCATTGGGCCCATCTTGGCCCATTGTAGCCCAACTTACCGAAACGTTCAGAATTGCATCTTCTGCAATTCCTCCAGCACCGAACTCATAGTTAAGCCTAATGGAGTAAATGGTTACTCCCAATTATCATACGAATGCATTTTCGGTCACTTACACCAGATGTCGGTCACTTTATAGCCTTTTCGGCTTTTACCGTTTTCAGTCTAAGAATTGGGATTAGTTACACACCTGTTAACGGATGGAATGACGACGGAATCCACATACGAAGAGCCTACAATCGAACGCTAATTATTAGTCTAATAATCGATAACCAAAGAGCTATAACCCCTTACCATAATCGGCCTACATGGCCTGAGTCATTAGAATCTTACCCTTTTCGGTTATGGACTAGATCGAAATGTCCAACCGCGTTAATCTACACTAGCCTCCTTTGCTACACGTCTCTTGTCCACACTAACACATATAAACCAAAGAGAAAAGCCATAAGGCCCTTAGTCTAGAAACGTTACCCTCCCCCTGAGGGGTTTTCGGCATCTTAGCCTTAAACTTGAAAACTAACGAGATAATATCACGAAATACTTACCGATCTAAGTCCCAAACCACAGCCGTTCCCTTTGTAACAACGAGGAAGAAAGGGTTGAGAGTAGAGAGGATTCGGCCAAGCACAATAAGTTTCGGTCAAAAGAAGGTTCGGCAAAGAAGTAGAATGAGAAGAGACGATATTTTTAATAAAAGAAGGTGAATTCGGCAAGTTGAATATTTCGGCTTATGGAAGGTTTTGATCAAATGAACATTTGCTTTAGGGCTTGAAGAAAAGAAGTAGGACAAAGCTTTAGTTGATTCGATCAGGAAGGAGGCAACAAGGTAGGTTTCGGTTTGTGAAAGCAAGACGAGAAGAAGATGAGAATAGAAGAAGGAGAAGACAAAGTGTTGCCAGACAGAAGTAAAAGTTTCAGCAGGAGGTCTTTTGGAGTGTGGAATTCAGCAATTTGGTTTAGAAAAGATGGGAAAGAATGACCCTTAATTCACTAGACAAAAATGACAAAAGAGAAAACCTACTCAACTAAGGAAATCGGCACCAAAAGAAACTCTAATGCCGATTGTACCTTACCTATGCTATTACCGAAATCACACCATGGAGAATCCCTTGTTCGGCCACTTCTTTCAAAATTTGAAAGCTCCTTATTTTACTGCTCAACCTCCTCCACGATTTGCTCCCTTGACCCATTCAAATCTCCTCCAAGCAGAGTTCAATTCTGCTTCAAACTCTTACCTGCTCAAGCTCAAAAATAAAACGCCCTCCTTGCCAACTCTGGAACTTGAACCTTGGACCTCCAAACTCATTTAGGCGCCACCTTTTAAGGAGTCTAGTGGCGTCTCCCTTGCCACTTTACCACAGATTCATTTGTGTCTTATTTCGCACACAATTTCTTAAGACCCTTACTTTCAATGATCCCCTATCTCCTAAGCTTAAAATTCAAAATTTTGCCGAGCTCCTAACCAACACATGGGCCTTCCATAGGCCCATTAACACACCCCAAACATGCATTACACACCCAAATACTAGAATTTAAACATTATATCAGATAAAGAACAATCTAAGAAAAACCCGAAAATTAGGGCATTACAACTCTACCCTCCTTAAAGAAATTTCGTCCTCGAAATTTACCTTATCCAAACAAATGGGGATATTGCTGACGCATTACCTCCTCTGGTTCCCAAGTAGCTTCCTCTCTGCCATGATTATGCCAAAGTACCTTTACCAATGGGACTGATTTTCTTCTTAGAACCTTTACGTCTCGATCCAGAATCTGCACCGGCTCTTCTTCGAAAGTCAAGTCAGGCTGTACCTCCACTTCTGCAACTGGTAGAATATGAGTAGGGTCAGAACAATATCGTCTTAACATGGATACGTGGAACACATCATGGATTCTATTTAACTCTGGAGGTAATTCCAACTGATACGCCACCAGACCTATTCGCTTAAGAACCCGATAAGGCCCAATAAACCGCGGACTTAGCTTGCCTTTCTTACCAAATCTTAGTATCTTCTTCCAAGGCAAAACCTTCAGAAAGACCATGTCACCCACTGAATACTCAATCTCCTTACGCTTCAAATCCGCGTAAGACTTCTGTCGATCAGATGCCTCTTTTAACCGATCCCTTATTATCTTGACCTTTCCTTCAGTCTCTACTACCAACTCAGGTCCAAGAACTTGCCGCTCGCCCAATTCGGTCCAACAACTAGGTGAACGACACTTACGCCCATACAGTGCCTCATAAGGTGCCATACGGATGCTAGCCTGATAACTGTTATTATACGCGAACTCTACCAACGGTAGATAATCCTCCCAACTGCCTCGAAAGTCGATAACACAACCCCTTAACATATCTTCCAGAATCTGAATAACCCTTTCTGACTGACCATCAGTCTGAGGATGGAAGGCTGTGCTAAAATTTAGTCGCGTTCCCAATGCCTCATGCAACTTTTGCCAGAACCGAGATGTGAATCTAGGATCTCGATCAGAGATAATAGACACTGGCACCCCATGCGGTCGCACAATCTCTGCCACATACAACTTGGCTAACTTCTGAAGCGAATAATCAGTACGTACAGGGATGAAATGAGCAGATTTAGTCAACCTGTCTACAATCACCCAAATCGAGTCCTTCTTTGACGGCGTTAAGGGCAATCCACTTACGAAATCCATGGTCACCCTTTCCCACTTCCAGAGTGGTACCTTCACTGGTTGTAGAAGTCCAGAAGGTAACTGATGTTCAGCTTTCACTTGCTGACAAGTCAGACACTTCCCAACAAATTCCGTTACCTCTCGCTTCAGTCCAGGCCACCAATACAACTCCTTTAAGTCATGGTACATCTTATTACCTCCAGGATGCATAGCACACCGTCCTTTATGAGCTTCATTCAGAATTGCTTGCCTCAAATTGGAATCCTTAGGCATTCAGATTCTACCGTGGAAACATAGAACACCCTCACTGTTAAGTCCAAACTCAGAAGTACTCCCATCCTTAACCTGCTAAAATCGAGAAACCAGCGACTCATCCTTCGACTGCTTCTCCTTAATCTCATCCACCCAGGTCGGTCTTACTTGCAATTCTGCTAACAGACTACCATCATCATACAGACTCAAACGAGCAAACATAGCTCTCAGATCAGATACAGTTCTACGACTTAGGGCATCAGCCACCATATTAGCTTTGCCTGGATGATACTCAATCGCACAATCATAATCCTTAAGCAACTCAATCCATCTCCGTTGCCTAAGATTCAGCTCCTTCTGAGTCAACAAGTACTTAAGACTCTTATGGTCTGTGTATATAATACACCTTTCCCCATACAGATAATGCCGCCAGATTTTAAGTGCGAAGATTACTACTGCCAACTCCAGATCATGGGTAGGGTAGTTCACTTCATGAGGTTTAAGCTGTCGCGATGCATAAGCAACCACTTTACCCTCTTGCATCAACACACACCCCAACCCAACATGTGATGTATCACTGTACACGGTAAAATCTTTCCCAGACTCTGGTTGAATCAGTACGGGTGCTTTGGTCAGAACCTTCTTTAGTTTCTCAAAAGCTTCTTGCTGTTGCTCGGTCCAACTAAATAGCACTCCTTTCCTTACGAGTTTTGTCAATGACGCTGCCATCACAGAAAATCCTTCTACAAACCTTCTATAGTATCTAGCTAAACCCAGAAAACTTCAAATTTCTGCCACTGACCTCGGTGGTTTCCACTCTAGAATTGCTTCAATCTTTCGAGGGTCTACCTTAATCCCCTCAGCAGATACAACATGACCCAAGAAGGTTACCTCCCTCAACCAAAACTCACACTTACTGAATTTCGCATAAAGCTCCTTTTCCCTTAACACTTGCAGCACAATATGGAGATGCTCATCATGTTTCTCCTCAGATTCAGAATAGACCAAAATATCGTCGATAAAGACAACCACGAATCGATCCAAGTATGGCTGGAACACACGATTCATCAGACCCATCAAAGCTGCAGGTGCATTGGTCAACCCAAATGGCATAACCAAGAATTCATAGTGACCATAGCGAGTTCTGAATGCTGTCTTGTGAATATCCACTTCTTTCACCCTTAACTTATGGTACCCAGATCGAAGGTCAATCTTGGAGAATACTGAAGCTCCTCTAAGCTGGTCGAACAGATCATCGATTCTTGGCAACGGGTACTTATTCTTAATCGTCAGTTTGTTCAACTGCCGATAATCGATGCACATTCGCATTGACCCATCTTTCTTCCTCACGAACAGAACTGGTGCTCCCCACGGAGACACACTTGGCCTAATGAAACCTCTATCTAACAGCTCTTGAATCTGCGCTTTCAACTCCACCAACTCCTTTGGTGCCATCCTATAGGGTGCAATAGATACCGGTGCCGTACCAGGCAACAAATCAATCCCAAACTCGACCTCTCGATTCGGAGGCAAACCTGGAAGCTCTTCGGGAAAGACATCTTGAAAATCTTTAACGGTTCTAACTTGATCCACAGTTAGTTCTTCAGTTTCTACTTGACCTACGAATGCCAAATAAGCCGCACATCCTTTACGAATCCACTTCTCAGCTCTCAATGCTAACACCACATTGGATAAATAATCTCTACGTTCATCTATCACCATAACTTCCTCATCCTCTGCAGTCTTTAGCCTCATTCATTTTGCAGCACAATCCAAAGTAGCCCTATGCTTTACAAGCCAATCCATTCCCAAGATGAGATCAAATTCTCCGAAAGGTAGCTCCATCAAGTCTCCAGAAAAGATTTTTCCTTGAGTCTCTATAGGTATGTCTCTATACAGTTTGTCTACCCTAACCGAGTGACCCAAAGAACTTAATACAGATACCCCACTCACTGTCTCCTCAGAACGCACTCCCAGCAACCCAGACATGGCACATGCAACATAAGAATGGGTAGATCCAACATCTATCAACGCAGTGTATGGCATACTAGAAATAAAAAATGTACCGGTTATGACGTCAGGAGCATCACCCTCCTCTCGGCGACGAGCTGCATAAACTAACGCTGGTTGACGAGCCTCAGCAAAACCAGCACCCCTGCCAGGCGCTCCTCGTCCTCGACCATTACCATTTCTGCCTCTACCTTGTCCACGACCTCTCGGAGCTGGTGGTCCACCCCTTACTGGTTGAGCAGCCCTTTGAGCCATAACCTGTCCTTGATCCGGTTCTTCGGGACAGTCCTTAATCATATGCTCCATTGACCCACATCGAAAACAGGCTCCAGAACATTTCTGACACTCGCCCATATGTATCTTACCACAACTCCTACAACCCTACGGTCTGACAGCATTCATTGGCACCGCTCGCACTGGTTCTGCCACTCTTGCTCTCTTAACATTCCTATTAGCCCCACCTGATGGTCCAGAATCCCTCCGAAAGCGGTTTCTATCCTTTTCGCGATTCTGTCTCTCGGTACGCTTTACTTCCTCAGCTATCTTAGCTTTCTCAACCAAAGCAGCAAAGTTATGCTCCCTCTGCGAAGTAATCAGTACCCTTAGTTCATCTCTCAGACCATCCTCGAAACGTATGCTACGCTCATATTCAGTAGCAACTATCCCAGAAGCATATCAGCTCAGCCTCAAAAATTTAGCCTCGTACTTAGATACTGTCCTACTTCCTTGAACCAAATTTAAGAACTCTTTCCTATGGGCGTCCACATAGCTAGCCCCAACATATTTTCCTTTAAAGGCTTTCTTAAACAGCTCCCATGTTACCTCACCATCTGAAGTTCCATCTCTTACCGTGAGCCACCACTGATAAGCTTCATCTCTCAGCAACGATACAGCTCCCTTCAGCTTCTGCTCCATAGAGCAGTCCAGATCATCCATAATTCGCTCTGTGGCCTCCAACCAATACTCGGCCACATTTGGGGCTACACCAGACACGCCCCTAAAGAATTCCGCCCCATTAGCTCGGAGTCGCTCAGAAATGGATCCCCGAAATCCATTACCGGTACTTGCCCCAGCAACCCTTTCCAGAACTTGAAGCATTGCTTGCGATAGGGCGTCGTCCCCAACACCTCGATCATGGGACTCCACCTCTGTTGCCGGTGGTATCGGTATATCAGCTGCTGGCGCATGTCCCGAAGATGAAGTTTTAGCTCGTGCACTACCTCGACCATGTCCACGGCCCCTACCACGAGCTGCTCGCGTCCTCATTTCGTATTTTCTGTTTTAGAAATTTTATGAGTTAGATTAATATTTCAGTGTTTATTACAGATGTCTTATGAATAAGTAGCATTTCAGAGGTTATCTTCTTCCGCGGTAGCCTAGCTACAGTCTCAGTCCACCTATCAGAGTCTCTGTAGTTTCAGTAATACCCTAGCTAAAGTATCATAATAGAGTCTTTAGTCAGGCATATAATCAGAATTTTCAGAAACATCAGAAAAGTTTAGAAAACTTACAGGCTTGGGCCGGAGATTTGGTGTGCCACTCTTTAGGAAGATTACTTAGGAAAACCTGATTTATTCTTTGAGAATAAATCATTTATATACAAAAGAAGTTCATCAAAACAGGTTCCAATTAATTTTGAAAACAATTGTTGAAAACATGACCTTTCGAAAATCTTTGTTTTGATTGTTTGAAAACTTCCATTTTTAGACCCAATCCACAGCCGAGTTGTTGCAACCTGGCTCTGATACCACTAAATGTAACACCCCAAACCTGGCCTAGGCGTTACGACCAGATCTGGTGTGTCACACGATCCTAAAACTAAGTTTACGACCCTTTTAGTCTTGTTGTGTCTTAAGTGAGGTTTGAATCAAAAGAGTAATTTTGTTAAAACCAGTTTATTAATCCTTTAAGTTATCCATATTATTCACTCGTTGAGTTTTGAAAACGTTCTTTAGATTTTGAAACCAGCGCAGCCTAAACTAGCGATTCTATAAAATGTAATTTAATCATCAAAGAAAAATTAAACCAAATAAAAACTTAGATAGCGGCCTTATTACAAAATAAAACCCAAAAATAACTTAATAATAAAATACTTTAAACAAAATGAAAACCAGTTCTGCAGATGCTATGGCCACTCCGAATCTCTCGCAGCTCCAAGCCCACGATGGTTGAGTGTTACCTGCAGAGATTAAATAAAAGGGGGTGAGTTTGACAACTTAGTGTGCAACATTAACTCAACCATAGGCCAAAACAGATCAAGCCTTAGAATCAGATTAGTTGGGCCTTGGCCCATTACAGAAATCAAGTTAAGCTCATAGGCCCAAAACAGATATAGATCAGATATAATATGCAAACAGAAACCCAACCCAGATCCATCCATAACACCCCCGTACCAGCCTTACACCATGTGGGGAGACTACTCGACCCACCCAACCGCTACACACCGCAAATAATTGCAGCGAGGCTGCCAGATATAATTTGCAGCGAGGCTGCCAGATATTGTGACGAGGTCACCAGATACAGATATTGTGGCGAGGCCACCAGATTGCAGCGAGGCTGCCAGATAATAATGTGACAAAGTCACCAGATTGCAGCGAGGCTGCCAGATAATAATGTGACAAAGTCACCAGATTGCAGCGAGGCTGCCAGAACGCTTCCTCCATCATAAACCCATACCCCATGCAACAGATATATACATACTAGCATGCAACATATAGCATCTCATGCATCAGATATGCTCACATTAAATGGTAACTCATGCAGATACATAAAATCATACATTTCATACAGAATTGACCCTAGGGGTATAATAGTCTTTTTACACCTAAGGGTATTTTGGTAATTTTTCCTACCTAAGGGTATTATAGTCCTTTTTCATATTTTCAGAGATTTTACGCATGTTCAATTGGTTATTAGTCCATAGATATTCACAGAAGTCCCTTTTTAAGCTTAACTTCCACTTTTGCCCTCTTTAGCCTAAAACCCCTAATGGGCCTTACTGAGTCCATTATCCTCACAAACCTGTTAAGTCTAATTTTTAGGTTTAGCTTACCAACTTGACCATGTTTTTATTAACCATGTCACCAGAAAGCCTATAATAGTCACTTTATCGATTTTGGGCTCGAAAGCCCATTGGGCCAATCTTGGCCCACTGTAGCCCAACTTACCGAAACATTCAGAATTGCACCTTCTGCAATTCCTCCAGCACCGAACTCATAGTTAAGCCTAATGGATTAAATGGTTACTCCCAATTATCATACGAATGCATTTTCGGTCACTTACACCAGATGTCGGTCACTTTATAGCCTTTTCAGCTTTTACCGTTTTCAGTCTAAGAATTGGGATTAGTTACACACCTATTAACGGATGGAACGACGACGGAATCCACGTACGAAGAGCCTACAATTGAATGCTAATTATTAGTCTAATAATCGATAACCAAAGAGCTATAACCCCTTACCATAATCGGCCTACATGGCCTGAGTCATTAGAATCTTACCCTTTTCGGTTATGGACTAGATCGAAATGTCCAACCGCGTTAATCTACACTAGCCTCCTTTGCTGCACATCTCTTGTCCACACTAACGCATATAAACTAAAGAGAAAAGCCATAAGGCCCTTAGTCTAGAAACGTTACCCTCCCCCTGAGGGGTTTTCGGCATCTTAGCCTTAAACTTGAAAACTAAAGAGATAATATCACGAAATACTTACCGATCTAAGTCCCAAACCACAGCCGTTCCCTTTGTAATAATGAGGAAGAAAGGGTTGAGAGTAGAGAGGATTCGGCCAAGCACAATGAGTTTCGGTCAAAAGAAGGTTTGGCAAAGAAGTAGAATGAGAAGAGACGATATTTTTAATAAAAGAAGGTGAATTCGGCAAGTTGAATATTTCGGCTTATGGAAGGTTTTGATCAAATGAACATTCGGTTTAGGGCTTGAAGAAAAGAAGTAGGAGAAAGCTTTAGTTGATTCAGCCAGGAAGGAGGCAACAAGGTAGGTTTCGGTTTGTGAAAGCAAGACGAGAAGAAGATGAGAATAGAAGAAGGAGAAGACAAAGTGTTGCCAGACAGAAGTAAAAGTTTCAGCAGGAGGTCTTTTGGAGTGTGGAATTCGGCAATTTGGTTTAGAAAAGATGGGAAAGAATGACCCTTAATTACTAGACAAAAATGAAAAAAGAGAAAACCTGCTCAACTAAGGAAATCGGCACCAAAAGAAACTCTAATGCCGATTGTACCTTACCTATGCTATTGCCGAAATCACACCATGGAGAATCCCTTGTTCGGCCACTTCTTTCAAAATTTGAAAGCTCCTTATTTTACTCCTCAACCTCCTCCACGATTTGCTCCCTTGACCCATTCAAATCTCCTCCAAGCAGAGTTCAATTCTGCTTCAAACTCTTACCTGCTCAAGCTCAAAAATAAAACGCCCTCCTTGCCAACTCTGGAACTTGAACCTTGGACCTCCAAACTCATTTAGGCGCCACCTTTTAAGGAGTCTAGTGGCGTCTCCCTTGCCACTTTACCACAGATTCATTTGTGTCTTATTTCGCACACAATTTCTTAAGACCCTTACTTTCAATGAACCCCTATCTCCTAAGCTTAAAATTCAAAATTTTGCCGAGCTCCTAACCAACACATGGGCCTTCCATAGGCCCATTAACACACCCCAAACATGCATTACACACCCAAATACTAGAATTTAAACATTATATCAGATAAAGAACAATCTAAGAAAAACCCAAAAATTAGGGCGTTATAATATGAAAACAGTATCCAAACCTATTCACAGGTAAGATTTTCAGGGACGAAAATCCTTAAAGAGGGATCCCGAAATAAGGCCTAAATGAAACAGTGGTTGCAAAACCACGAATCTAAGACAAAAAAAATTTATTCTGATTAATTTTTATGATTTACTGAGTGAATTGATTCATGTGTTAGAATATTGATAGAAAATTTCATGAATTACATGTTTAAATTGCCTATTAGGGCTTAATTGCTAAAATTAATAAATATGAGTTCTAGATAGGAAAAGATTAAATTGAAGAGCATAATTGAAGTAGAGGTCTTTAAATGGTAATTAGACCATTAGGTTTTCATGGACAAAAATGAACATACATAGATAAAAATAACCAAAGTTTTAATGAAGGGCATTTTAGTCATTTGGTAATTAAATGGAATTAAAAAGGAAAAAAAGATGGCACAATTGTTATCATCTTCTCCATAAGGGCTGAAACTTCATGTATCACCATGCTAGGGTTTTTTCAACTTCTCAATCTCATAGTAAGTGATTCCAAGCCTCATTTTTAATGTTCTATACGTTTTTGGAGTCCCGGTAACTAGATTTAGCTTATTCTAGTAATAATTTAACATAGGGTTCATATTTGGAAAAATACCCATATGTGAAATATATTTATTTTGATGTTTTATGATAGATTATAAAGTTTTAAATTATGTTAAACAACTTGTGCTACTCGATTTTGAGGGAAAACGAGTAAAATGACATAATCGGTAAAAATAGCTAATGTTCATAAGTACATGTTAGGGTGAGAATTTGATGTTGCCATTAAGGGAAAATGATCAACATGTCTGAAAACATAAGAATTAGGGAAAAATTTTAATTCCAAGCTTTGGGGCAAAAGTGTAAATATGCAAAAGTTTAGTGATAAAATTGTAATTTTACCAAAGTGAGAGTTAAGGACTGATTTGATAAATGTGAATATTAAATCAGCTAAATTTGCTAATTATAGATCAAGAAGAATGAAATTTTAGGATAGACCGAGGAACAAAAAAGGTAAAAGATTAAGTTGTCAAGTTGATCGTATTTTGCACCGAGGTAAGTTTACGGTAAATAAATGCAATATTGTGATATTTTATACCAATGTTGTTAATTTCTAGCATATATACATTTATTTTATGAGAATATTCCGAGTTGAATAAAAAATGAGGTAACAGAGAAAAAGTATCAAAAAGCCCGTTTGAACCTTAGGCATATATGGGATACTGAATGTCATGACATTTTGGGTTGAGACAGTTGAGGAACATCCCATGTAAGTCCATATCAGACATATGGCATTGGCAGGTTGACACAGTTCAGGAACATCTCGTGTAAGTCCATATCAGATATATGGCTTTGGCAGGACAAGGAACATCCCATGTAAAGACCATGCCTAGAGCATGGCATTGGCAGGCTACTATCAGGTAGGAAAACCTAAGTATCCTGAGTATTCCAAACAGTTCATTGGGCAAATATACAGGCTATGTTACAAAAAAGTTCAGGTAAAGGAATGATAGACATGAAAGTTAAACAGTAAGTGGAGAAGTAAAATAAAGATTTTGTTAGTTGATGGTATAATATGAGTATATTTATACTTAGTGAATGTTGTCATTTATTTACTTGTAAACTTACTAAGCATTGTAGCTTACTCTTTTTCCTTTCTCTCTTTTATAGTGTAGCCAAGCCAATTTGGGGATCGTAAGAACGTCAGAGTTCGTCTCACAATATCAAAGGCTATCTCAGTAATTTGAAATGTTTTAAGTTATGGCATGTATAGAGACTTGGTCATTTTGTGTGTATGTCCTTATGTTTTGATTAAAGAATGGCATGTGAATACATGATAATGATTAGCTATTGAAATGGCTAATTAAGAACATGTTTTGATGTTATGTATGGCTAAATGATAGTTTATGCAAAGAAATTAAGAAAGAGTAAAAGTTGGCCATGAAATAGTTTTGGAATAGCAGCAGTGACATGAATTTGAAAAATCACTAAAAGTTATAAAAATGAAATTAAATGGTGAATGAGATATATAATTAAATATTGTTGAGTCTATTTTCATAGGAAAGAAATAAAGAAAGCAAAGGAAGTCTATATTCTTAGATATTGAAATTCTTGTGAGACTGGTTCAGAGGGATTCTGTGATCCCCTACTTTGATTTTAGAAATTCACTGAAAATTGTACAAAAGGAATTATGAGTCATAATTTATATGTATAGATTCCTTAGTTAGTCTATCTTCATTAGAAATAAGTGAAAACACTAAATGAAAACTATACTATGATAGAATTGATTTTTAGTTAGGAGAGGTCAGAACCATGGGACTACGAAATAGGGGAAAATTTAACTAATGAACTGTACTAATTGGCCGCACCAAAAATTCTGGAAAAATTATGGTAAGAAGATATATGAGTCTAGTTTGAGGGAAAATTTACGCATTTAAAGTTCAAGTTTTGTAACTCGAGTTATAATTAATTTAGTGACTATTATGTAGGTAGACAGTTTTATCATGAACAATGAAATAAATTGTTTTGATTTGTGCAAGTAATCGGAAAAATTTTAATGTTCCCGATTTTGTCCTGAACCATTTCAATTGCATGTTTTAGGGCCTCGAGGGCCATTTTTAGGGATATATTGGATGAATGTGAGTGAATTAATTTTAAAAGAAAATTTTTATGCACGAAATTAGTAAGATAAGTCTAGCAACGCCTCGTGCTCGACTCCGATGATGATCTTAGGTAAGGGGTGTTACACATACTTTGGTAAATTTATAGTTTTGCCCCTAAACTTTCACATAATTATGATTTTGCCCCTAGGCTCGCAAAATGAAATTCATTCAACTTCTTTACTACCTATGCCTAATTGAATCTTTTTCATGCTTATAACAGCCCACATATTTCACTTATTCAGTCTTTTACCACACAATTTATTACATTTCTCAATTTAGTCCTTAATCGACATTTTTACTGAAAATCACTTTACAAATATTGTTTACCTAATAGCAACGATGCATTTTCTATCATCAATTATAAAAATACACATATATCCATCAATGGCAAAGTTTTCAAACTTTAACAATTTCAAAAATGAAGGTAGAGAATAGCTAAATCGAGTTACCTTGACTCCAAAAACATAGAAATCATTAAGAATATGGCAAAAACTGTACCTAAATGGACAAGGAAAGCTTGGCCGAATGTTCAAACTCCCATGGCTGCCATTTTATTTTTCATTTCGGTGGAAGAAGAAAGAAATAAAGATGACAGCTTTTGCTATTTTGTCTTATTATACATTTATTAACTATATTACAAAATTACCCTTTTCTTTTCCAACTAATTTCAAAAATACCAAACAAATATCTTGCACTAACTTATTAATGGGCTAATTTCCTCATAAGGACTTCCACTTTAAAAACCCATCACAATTACATCCCTTATCATTTAGAACACACATTTTGTACTTATTGCAGTTTAATCTTACTAACTAAATTAAACACTTTATCGATAAAATTTCTCAGCAAAATTTTCACAGAACAATTCAATCACACTATAGACGTCAAATTGATAATCCACGCTATTTCATACTTAAAGCTTCTAGAATCCCTTTGCAATTTATTTAATTTAGTCCAAAAGTCAAATTGCACACTTTATGAATAATTTTTTTTCATGAAACTTTCACACAATCATGCCAACATGTCATAGACCTCAAAAAGTCACAAAATAATTATTTCTACTTTGAATTTATGGTCTCGAATCCACTATTCTGACTGTACCCTAAATCGAGATGTTATACTTTGGCTACACGTCTTCCTGAAGCTGTTCGATTTGTTGGCCATTGATAGTTGTTGCTTGCAATCCTCTCGATGATCTCATAAACCTCATCGTAAGACTTAGACAAAATTGCACCATTTGCAGAAGTATCTACCATCAATCTTGTATGCGCATTGAGACCATTATAGAATGTCTCCAACTGGATCACTCCCAAGCCTCATATAAAGACTCGTCATCTAATTGTTGGAAAGTTGTGATGTCATTCCTCAACTTAGCGTTCTTGCTAGGTGGGAAATACTTAACCAAAAATCTCTCTGCTAATTATTGCCATGTGGATATGGAATTTGGTGGCAATGAATTGAGCCAAGCTCTTGCTCGACCTCGCAACGAGTACAGAAACAACTTCAACCTCAGTGCATCTTCAGTCACACCTGTAACGGTCTGGTTTAGATCCTAGTTGGAACAGGTGGTTTTCGACCACTTAACTGAGTTAAAATATTTATTTTATTATTTTAATGAGTTTTACAGTATGTTAGAATTACTGTGTGAAAATTTCGTAACGAAATTTTACCGATTAAATGGTTAATTCGGTAAAAAGGACTAAATCAAGTAACGCATAAAATATGAGTTCTATTAATTAAATGATGCAATTGGCTTTAGAATAATAGTGGGATTCCTTTCATGGTAAATATACCATGTGTAATATGGATGGACGGTTAAGCACATGAAATAGTGGATTTTAAATGTTTTGTATTATGGTTAATTTGGTAATTAGTATATTAAATTATTATTAACAAAAAACAAAGCCATACTATGTATTATTCATCATCTTCTACCAATTTGAGAAAGAAAGAAAAGCTATTTCATTAAGTTTCATTCGGCATAGCTATTTAAGCTCAATTAAGGTGAGTTTTTGATCCGTTTGGAATGATTTCTATGTTTTTGAGCTCGTTGCAACTCGATATAGCTAGCCTGTACCTCAAATTCTAAAAGTATTGATGATTTTCAAATATGCCATTGTTGAATACATGTATATATTTTTTTTGATAAATTATTGATGGTTGTCAGTAGATTTACAAGTTTTATTAAGTGATTTTTGACAAAAATGGGCTTTAGGGATTAAATTGAAAAAGATTGAAATATTGTGGTTAGAATTGTGAAATAAAGGAAAATATGGGCTGATTAGATGCTATAAAAAATTCGACTAAGGTGGGCTTTGGCCTAATTGTGCAAATTTGTCATTTTAGTTAAACAGGACTAAATTGCAAAGTGGTTAAAAATATAGGGAAAATGCGTAATTTTCCAAAATTATATGTTTATGGATTTAATTGAATGATTTGGTGAATAAATGGGTTGAATTTGAATTCATATAGATCAAGATAAAAAAATACCGAAACTTGATTGGGGGAAACAAAAGGTAGACATGTAGTTGATGAATACGAGCAAAATACGAGGTAAGTTCGTATAATTAGAATCGAACTTATATTTATACTTGAAATTCCTAAATTTGCTATTGGTTTGATTGTATAATGTGATATTAAATTGAATTGCCTATTGGTCAAATACCCTAATTAAATACCCAGTCCCGTTTGAACTGTAGAAAGTCGTAGGATACAAGTGACATGTCACTAGAGTTACTGATAAATGATAAATTATACATATTTTTACCCCATGTTTAGCCTTTATTTTGGATGAATTATTATCAAATTAGTGAGAATTGGTACTCTTAATCTTTCTTTTTCATATCTTACACTCAAGAGAGCATAGGGAAGAGAAAAGAACAGAAAATGGACCAAAAACAGAGAAAATGGGCCAAAATGTGTAATTGACACGACCCAAGGATCATCGCACGGCCGTGGCACACGGCCGTGCCACACGAAGATCACACGGTCCAGCCCCCGACAAGCTTGGCCGGGCCACACAGTCGTGCCTCCATCGACAGACTCTCACACGGCCTCTTGTCGTGGCATACGGGCGTGGCACACGGGCATGTTCGAGTCGTGAGGAAGAGGAATTTCACTCGGATTTGGATACTTAAGGGCTAAGAAAGCCATTCTAAACTCTATATAAAGACCCCAAGAGGCAACTCTAAAGATGTACTCTTTTCTCCCAAAAAAGAGCGCCATCTTTCAGCCAACAGAAGGAGTGGAAGCAAGGAATTACTCCAAGGGAAGCGATTGATTCATCCCAGAAGCCAGAGTTCTACATCAAGATTGAGGATCTCCCTAAATTCCTTCAGGGGTTTTCGGGTTCTTTATGTTTTGTTATTTTAATTCTTCTGAGATGTTTTCTTTCTTTATTATGAACTAAACCCCTCAAATACTTGAGGGGGATGAAACCTAAGACGAATCTTGTTATTATTTATTCTTGAGTTATATGATAAATACTTGAGTTGTTCTTAATTATGTGTGCTTAATTCTTGTGTTAATAAGCCTAGGTATTAATTCAAGAAATGGATGTGCTTAAAGCAGAGGAGCAAAAGTCCCTGTGATAAGAGTAGATCTACCATAATTAAGCGGAGTTGCATGCAACCCTAGACATAGGGTGACATAAATCTGCCGGATTAGGGTCAAACCTAATATGGGGAACCATAGATTGAATTAATGCAACCTAGGGTGTTAATTAATAAAGAAACTTTAGTTAACAACCTAGGCCTAGTTGCTCTTCGCCTCGACAGAGGGTTTAGCATAAATTAGGGATCTCTACGAATCAAGTCAAGTGAATAAATCATCTAGCTCAAGAACCAATAACAAGTGAAGTCTAGGTGGATTCTCCCTTAAGTATTGTTTATATCAATCAGCTTTTCCCTAAAGTTTTCCCTAATTTACTTTTTGTGCACTTTTAGTTAGTTTTAGAATTAGTTTCAAACAAACCTCTTTTATTTTTAGGCTAGATAATAGAAAGGAAGTAAGTATTAGTACTTTTAGTTCCCTTAGGTACGATAACTCGGTCTTGTCGCTAAACTATACTACTGTTTGATAGGTGCGCTTGCCTTTACTATCGTGATATTAGTTAGTTTTGGTGTGATAAGTTTTATAAATTTTATTACTTAATATCGCGAGCCGTTATCAAGTTTTTGGCACCGTTGCTGGGGAACAGAAATATTAAGAAAACTCGATTTCTATTACTTTAGCCATTACTATATTTTCAGTTTTTATTTATTTTTTATTTTTATTTTTATTTTTATTTTTATTTTTCCTTTATTTTTAATTTTATTATTTATTTTTATTTTATTCTATTTTTCTTTGTTTTTTTTCTTCTAGATATTTCTAGTTTATGACTAGAAACAACCCAGCAGGACCATTGCTTTTTGATGAAGATTTAGAAGCGACAGTTCACAGAACTCACAGAGATCAGACAAAGCCTACATTATCCAAAACAAGGACAAGAACAAAGGCCAGAATCTACTAAAGAGATGGAAGCAAATCAGGATAATCAGCTACTTCCTATAATAGCCGCAAATCCTATTGAGCAAAATCCTGCTCCGCGTACTATGTATGATTATGCTAGACCTAATTTAGCAGGCACTGAATCTAGCATTGTTAGGCCTACTATTGCTGCTAATAATTTTGAATTAAAGCCTAACACTATTCAGATGATACAGCAATTGGTGCAGTTTGATGGTTTACAAGATGAAGATCCAAATTCACACATAGCTAATTTTTTGGAACTTTGCGATACCTTTAAAATAAATGGCGTTTCTGATGATGCCATTCGTCTAAGGCTATTTCCATTCTCTTTGAGGAACAAAGCCAAACAGTGGTTAAACTCTTTACCATGAGGCTCAATCACCACATGGGAATAGATAACCGAAAAATTTTTACTTAAATATTTTCCTTCAGCTAAAACAGCTAAATTGCGAATCAATATCTCTTCTTTTGTGCAGATGGATCTAGAGACACTTTACGATGCCTGGGAGAGGTACAAAGATCTTTTGAGAAGGTGCCCTCACCATCAGTTTGCTTTGTGGTTACAAGTTCAAACCTTTCACAGCGGTTTGAATCCATCAACAAGGCAGATGATTGATGTGGCTGCCAGAGGAATAATCAACAATAAAACACCAGAAGCAATTTATGAGTTTATAGAAGAGATGTCACTGAATAACTATCACTGGCAAGTCATGAGGACAAAGCCAACAAAAGCTGCAAGAGTTTATAATATTGATGCTGTCACCATGCTTACTAACCAAGTAGAACTTTTAAATAAAAAGTTTGATAATTTTGTTGGTTCTACGTAGGCACATCCACTAATACAGTGTGACGCAAACCAGGGAAATATGTTCAATCCAGATTACTCCTCTTATAGACATGGCATGGAAACTGAGCAAGCCAACTATATGGGTAACAATTCTAGACCTCAAAATAACCCTTATAGTAATACTTATAATGCAGGTTGGCGGAGTCACCCCAATTTTCCATGGGAAGAAGAAGGAAATCAAAGACAATCGCCTCCTCCGGGATTTCAGCAGCCACCACGACAACAAGAGAAAAAGCCGAACTTGGAAGAGATGTTCACCAAATTTATGGCCATGTCAGAAACTCGTTTCCAAAATACCGAAACGGCACTAAGGAACCAGCAAGCATCTATTCAAGGACTTGAAACTCAAATAGGCCAGCTTGCCAAGCTAATCTCTGAAAGATCGCAAGGTGGGTTATCAAGCAATACTGAGACTAACCCCAAAAAGCAACTTAATGCCGTCGATACGATAGATAGTGAGGGGTTACCCAAAACCAACCCAGAGCCATGCAAGGACCCTATGGTAAGTAGAGGAAAGAATGAGGTAAATTACAAAGATGAAATTACCAAAGAATTTAAACCTCGTATCCCATACCCAACCGCACTAAAGAAAGACCGCACAGATGAGCAATTCGGTAAGTTTCTTAAACTCTTAAAGAAAGTACATATCAACTTACCATTTGTTGAAGCAATTTTGCAGATGCCAAAGTACGCAAAATTTTTAAAGGAACTTCTCACAAATAAAAGGAAGTTGGAAGAACTGTCCACAGTGGAACTCAACGAGGAATGCTCAGCTATTCTCCAAAATAAACTGCCAACCAAACTAAAAGATCCAGGGAGTTTTACTATTCCTTATTTATTTGGTAGCCTAGACACCAAAAATGCTTTAGTTGATTTAGGGGCTAGTATAAATGTCATGCCTTATAAGCTGTTTAAACAACTAGGTCTTGGAAACCTAAGCAAACCAAGATGAGCATTCAATTAGCTGATAAAACTATTAGGTCTCCTAAGGGAATAATTAAAGATGTGCTTGTCAAAATTGATAAATTTATATTCCCAGTTGACTTTGTTGTTTTAGACATTGATGAGGATAGCAATGTACCCTTAATTCTAGGGCGACCCTTTTTAGCAACTGCTAGAACAATAATTGATTTAGGAACAGGTGAACTTACACTACGTGTAGGTGATGACAAAGTTACTTTACAAGCTCAAAACTCGAATAAGACTATTGATAATAATATAGTCACGAGTCCTTGTAAAAAGAATAATCTCACCATCCAACCTTCTATGTAGGATACACTCCACAAAAAGGCAACTCAATCACAGACAAATCCATCCAAGGGAGACGCACCTGGAAAGCGAATGCTTCAAATTGAGGAACTAGATGAGTGGCTGAACTATCACGAAAAGCCCAAAATATGCCACACCAACCCAGAGCATCACCAAGACAACCCTCAGGTACAAATGAATCAACTCAAGGTAGGGGATAAGGTAATTTTAGGGGAAGACGATCCTCGAATCTTGAATTCAAAAGAGCATAAAAGTGATACCCCTTACTTCACGGTAATGAAAATCTTCCCCTATGGTACAGTAGAGGTAAAACATCAGTCACTTGGCACTTTCAAGGTAAACCACACTCGACTCAAATTTTACGTTGATAATAAAATTTTAAACAGGATAGAAGAGTATCAACTCTTCAAGCCGCCGTGACAGAACAAACTTGAGAAAAGTCGAGCTTAGACTATAAACAAGCGCTTCTCGGGAGGCAACCCGAGCACTGACTTAGTAAATAATTTTATTTCATCTTTCTCAATACATCAACTAACCCTTTGAATACAGGATTTTGCGAGTGACACAGCCATGCCCACGGGCGTGCCTCAGGCCGTGTGTACACTTTGAACGGAGACACAGTCGTGCAACTTGGTCGTGTACAAGTAGGGTAAAATTTTCCCTAAGGCACGGGCTACGATAAATAGCCACGGCCGTGCGATATAGCCGTGGCCAACACTGTCAATTCCAACATGGGCGTGTGACCCCGTACACGACCGTGGGAGAAGCAAACATCGAAGGACACGGCCGTACGACACGATCGTGTGCCTTAACACGCCCTCGAAACATGAGCATGTGTCTCGAGCCAGGCGCGCCAAAATCCCTGAGATTTTTGTTTTTCCATTTTATTTTACTTTATCTTTTTCTTTATTTGAATTTTAGGATTCTCAGAACTAGTTTATGTTATTTCAATTATTTTATATCAATTATTTCCTAACAAGTAATTGTTCTAATCCTAAAATACCTAAAATCCATTAAGTACTATCGCAGTTTCAAAACCATGAACTTCAAGTATTCTTTCCTCCAAGACAACTTTCACAATTCAAAGGTTCCATCCAATATTCAGGGAGTTTTACTTCTCTCCCTAACTTATGATCTTGTGCTTCTATTGCTATTAATGTTATCTTTGTACATTGAGGGCAATGTACATCTTAAGTGTAGGGGGAAGCTCACTTTTATTCTTTATATTATCTTTAAAGTCCCTGAAAATTGCTCTCAAATTTCAAATTCTCTGCATTATCTTGAAATCTCTTGTTAGGAATTAATTCTAACTGATTTATAATTTTTATTGATGTGTTGAGAATTAAGACATAGGTGCTTATGCTGGGATTATTCAAACTTTAAAACACTAGGGAATCAAACATGATAAGTTGAAATTTTTAAGAATTTAAAATTTTTTTAGGTTATTTTCCCTAATTTTAAGTATTATCTTGAGATTTGAAATTCACAGGATTAACATCAAAAGCCATAATTCTGGTGAGATTTTTGAGCCTTTTGAGCATAAATTCTTTCGTGCTCACTTTTATTATTGCTTTGAGTGAGTCAATATTGATTTGTATTTCTAGAACTTGCTTCAATTATACATGTCAAGACCACATCATTGATTTGATACACCGAAATGATAAAGGCACTTTAACCCACTTACTCCATAAAAAGCGTACCTCCATAAATTAACTCCTAGTAAACTCCATTGAGCCTAACAACCCATTTTTTTTTACTCACCTCTAATATTAACCCATAACCCATTTTTGTTAAATTCCATTCAATTATTTTGATCCCTGTTTTTGTCGAGATTTGAGTTAAAATTATTATCTAGCTTTGTTCTCTTTTTTTTTTTAGTTGTAAAGTTTGTCAATATTCAAAGTATTGTACTTGAATTGTTCTAAAAAAACAAAAAAAAAGAAGTGTATATACGGTTAATTTAGTTTTAATCTGTAATAGTTTAATAGTTTTTGCATATTTCTACAAGCTTCCAAATCCATAACGATGTCATCATAAGGCTTAGCTCTAGGAATATGTTCCAGTGATAGAGATTTCTCTAGCTAGATGATTTTTCAATTCAATGTCGATTCTAACCCTCTTTTTCAGCTTGTGACAACACCCCTAACCAAAGCCCCATTACAACCAATGAAAGACCTTTTGATCGATGTGTCGTATCAATCTATAGTGGTGGAGATTTGATTTTCTTGCAAGCCTATGGTAATAACTTTTCAGATTGACTAGAGAGTGCTTAATTCTTGAACCCTAAACACTTTGAGTGGATAGAGTGAACCCTTAGTGAGGATGTCAAAACCTGTTGATTTCAATTGAGAGATGATTACTTAGAAAAAGGGAAGAAACTTATGTTCCAATGATAAAATTCTCAACTTAGAGTGATTGAATCTTTATTGTTCTTCTGATTGAATTTTCATTGTATGACTACTTGTGAATTAGTTTGAAACATTATTGATAAAGATTGTAAGTTGACAGCAATGATTCTTAACTAGGGATTGAGATTTTGCTTGAGGACAAGCAAAGGCTTAAGTCTGGGGGGTATTTGATAAATGATAAATTATACATATTTTTACCCAATGTTTAGCCTTTATTTTGGATGAATTATTATCAAATTAGTGAGAATTGCTGCTCTTAATCTTTCTTTTTCATATCTTACACTCAGGAGAGCATAGGGAAGAGAAAAGAATGGAAAATGGACCAAAAATGGAGAAAATGGCCAAAATGTGTAATTGACACGGCCCAAGGATCATCGCACGACCGTGGCACACGGCCGTGCCACATGAAGATCACACGGTCTAGCCCCCGACAAGCACGGCCAGGCCACACGGCCGTGCCTCCATCAACAGACTTTCACACAGCCTCTTGTCGTGGCACACGGGCGTGGCACATGGGCGTGTTCTAGTCGTGAGGAAGAGGAATTTCACTCAGATTTGGATACTTAGGGGCTAAGAAAGCCATTCTAAACTCTATGTAAAAACCCCAAGAGGCAACTCTAAAGATGTACTCTTTTCTCCTAAAAAGGAGCGCCGTCTTTTAGCCAACACAAGGAGTAGAAGCAACGAATTGCTCCAAGAGAAGCCGATTGATTCATCCCAGAAGCCAGAGTTCTACATCAAGACTGAGGATCTCCCTAAATTCCTTCAGGGGTTTTCGGGTTCTTTATGTTTTGTTATTTTAATTCTTCTGAGATGTTTTCTTTCTTTATTATGAACTAAACCCCTCAAATACTTGAGGGGGATAAACCTAAGACGAATCTTGTTATTATTTATTCTTGAGTTATATGATAAATACTTGAGTTGTTCTTAATTATGTGTGCTTAATTCTTATGTTAATAAGCCTAGGTATTAATTCAAGAAATGGATGTGCTTAAAGCAGAGGAGCAAAAGTCCCTGTGATAAGAGTAGACTACCATAATTAAGCAGAGTTGCATGCTACCCTAGACATAGGGCGACATAAATCTGCTAGATTAGGGTCAAACCTAATATGAGGAACCATAGATCGAATTAACGCAACCTAGGGTGTTAATTAATAAAGAAACTTTAGTTAACAACCTAGGCCTCGTTGCTCTTCGCCTCGACAGAGGGTTTAGCATAAATTAGGGATCTCTAAGGATCAAGTCAAGTGAATAAATCGTCTAGCTCAAGAACCAATAACAAGTGAAGTCTAGGTGGATTCTCCCTTAAGTATTGTTTATATCAATCAGTTTTTCCCTAAAGTTTTCCCCAATTTACTTTTTATGCACTTTTAGTTAGTTTTAGAATTAGTTTCAAACAAACCTCTTTTATTTTTAGGCTAGATAATAGAAAGGAAGTAAGTATTAGTACTTTTAGTTCCCTTGGGTACGATAACTCGATCTTGCCACTAAACTATACTACTGTTCGACAGGTGTGCTTGCCTTTACTATCGTGATATTAGTTAGTTTTGGTGTGATCAGTTTTATAAATTTTATTACTTAATATCGCGAGTCGTTATCAGTTACTATTTGGTCGAGCTCTAGCATTTGTTGCAGACTCACCATAGCTCGTATAATCTTATCGTTCAGCTCTTTGAAGCTTACTATTTCAGTCCTTCGGGGCTTACCATTTTAGCTCTACAGAGCTTACCGTTCAACTCAGTTGAGCTTACAGTTTACCAGCTCTAGAGGAGCATACCGATTCTAGCTCGAAAGAGGATACATGATGAAGAATTGAAAATTTACTAATTATACACTTAGTGTGCATCACCTGAGTATCCCTTGATGCTTCCAAAGGTTCAACGGGCACTATGTCGATATGAAACATAAAGATTATTGCTGTAAAGGTTACGTGGGTTGTATGAATTACAAGATCACATGATGAATTACATGATATATGTTATATGAATTACATGGTTTAAATGATTTGTATGTACATGAGTAAAGATGATATGAATGAATTGATACAAGAGTATATATGTTATGAGATGAATAGATACAAGAGGTATTTGATATGTATAGATGAAATGTTATATGGTTCATAAGAATTATGGAAATGGAAGATGATATGTGACATAATATATGTATTGGAATGTTACATGAATGTTATCCTTGATTTCATCCTCTTTAATGAATGAATACATGGTTGTTATGAACACTAACATGTGAATGATGTTTTGAATAGGCATTTAGGACATATGACTTGGTTTAATAATGTTTTTAATGCTTTAAATATTGAATCAGTAAGTTTAATTCTATATTATACAGGTTTACTAAGCTTTTAAGCTTACTCCGTTTATTTTTCCCGTGTTCTATAGATTTCGGAAGCTAGCACGATTCAGACGAGGTCGGAGATTGCTATCGCACTATCTAAGCAAACTTTTGGTACTTTTAGAACTATTGTAAATGGTGTAAATTATGGCATGTATAGGCTAGCTTAAAGATTGATTTATATGGTCTTATATGCTAATGAATGTGAATGAATTTTGGTACTTATTCAAGCTATGTGATATGGCTTAAGTTGGTAATGTTTGGTTAGTATGAAAGTTTATGAGGATATGTTTTGATATGGAAGATTTAATGAATCGTTTATGGCATATGTAATGTTTGAATATGGATAATATGATTGGTTTAATTGTGGATGAATTGGTAAGTTTGGATTAGGTATGATTTGGCTTATATGAGTATATGTTTTGATGGTGCAAATGTGTTTTGGTATGGCTAAATTGGTTGCTTAATTGGTATATGAAATTGGTGCAATTTGGTACTTCTAGGTGTATGAAAAATGTGTGGGAACTATGGCTTAAACCAAGCCTATTTTCATGTCACACGGCCTGAGCACATGGGCGTGTGTCTCAACTGTGTGACCCTACATCTTAGTTAACTAAGTCAATATACCCTACAGGATTGGCATGGTCTAGACACATGGGCGTGTCTACTAGCCGTGTGTGGCACACGGGCATGTGGTCAACTGTGTAATCCAGGTCAGTAACCCCCTAAATTTTCACACGGCTTGGCACACAGGCACGCCCTTGGTCGTGTGGTACAAGTCAGTAGGTATGCCCTGTTTTGACACGGCGTAGACACATGGGCGTGTCTACTGACCGTGTGAGGCACACGGCCGGTTCACACAGGCGTCTGACCCTTATACGAAAATTTTTCTAAGTTTTCTTAAACCTTTTAAATGTTAACAAGTTAGTCATGATTATATGTTTTAAGTTTTATATGTTTTAATTAGACATGTTATGAGTGTGATTGAATGATATCTATTGAAATAAGTTGATATTTTAGTAAAGTTTAAATGAATTACTATTTTCGAGTTGAGTTTTAAATCTGGTCATGCCCCTTACCTATTCTGGCGTCAATTGCGGGAGAGGGGCATTACATTTTATTAGAATCAGAGCTACGGTTTACTCTATTCTAAGACCACCGTAGTGTATACGAGTCTAACTATACATGCAATATATATAAACTGCAATAGTGCGATATCTCTTGACACATTTTGAAGTGTGGTTTATATAGTAAATGGATCCAAATCAAGCAATAGCCAATGATGCAGAAAGTAATGCACCAGCTCCCGCTCAAGAGACTGCGCCTACCGTATCAAGCCCTACTATGGGCAGTCAGGGAGAAGATAAACAAGCTTTCTTCCAAATGATGTCTGAATGGTTTTCTAAATTTGTTCGAGCAAACTCGGCTGCTCAACAGCCTCCACCCCCTCCGGTCCCCCAATCAAACCCTGAAATTATTCGAGGTACGGATCCTTTAAAATTGAATAGACCCCTTGTTGATAAGATACGTAAATATGGGGCCGAAGAATTTTGAGCTATAGCTAGTGATGATACTGAGATGGTCGAATTCTGGCTTCAAAATGCGATTAAGGTTTTCGATGAATTAGCCTGCACACCAAAAGAATGTCTGAAATGTGCTATTTCATTAGTACGAGATTCGGCGTACTAGTGGTGGAATACCTTAATATCGGTTATTCTGCAAGAACGAGTTAACTAGGATTTCTTTCAAATTGAATTTCGAAATAAGTATATTAATTAGCGGTTCATCGATCAAAAAAGAAACGAATTCCTTGATCTGAAACAGGGTCGTATGACAGTAACTGAGTATGAAAGAGAGTTCGTTCAACTTAGTAAGTATGCTCGTGAGTGCATTTCTACCGAAGTTATTATGTGTAAAATGTTTGAGGATGGGTTGAATGCAGATATTCAATTATTGGTCAAAATTCTCGAGCTAAAAGAACTTATTGTTCTGGTAGATAGGGCTTGTAAAGCCAAAGAACTTGCCAAAGAGAAACAAAAAGCTGATTTTGAAGCAAGAGATTTTAGAAAGAAAATTACGAGTAAATCGTATCAGCCTGGTTCGAAGAAATCAAAAGACTTTCATCCACGTTCCACTGCTTCTGTGGGGATATCAATTAGAGATAGAGATGCTAGATCATTCAATCCAATGCCTCAAACAACATCTGTTACTAGTATGGGTACCATGAGAAATTTGGGACCTGATTGTAAACATTGTAACCGAAAGCACTATGGTGAGTGCCGACTGAAAAGTGGGGCATGCTTTAGATGTGGGTCGTTAGATTGTTACTTACAAGATTGCCCCGAGAGATCTACAGCTGATAAAGAGCAAGCAGATAAAGTAAGCAACACTGTTACTAAAGGTAGATCGCCCCAAAATGCTAGGGATCAAAGTGGAAACTGCAATGTTACACGAGATACGAATGTGAGATTTGACACACGGGCACCTGTTCGAGCTTATGCTATACATGCATGTGAGGAAGCCTCATCGTTTGATGTTATTATCGGTACCTTTTCTCTTTTTAACACTGATATTGTTGCGTTGATAGATCCTGGATCAACTCATTCATATATTTGTATAGAATTAGTGTTTAAAAAGAGTCTACATGTTAAGTCTATAGAAATTGTATTTAAAGTATCGAATCCATTAGGCAAGTCAGTGGTAGTTGATAAAATTTGTAAGAATTGTCCATTGATGACACTAGGATACTGTTTTTCAACTGACTTGATGCTCCTACCGTTTGATGAATTTGATGTGATACTGGGTATGGATTGGCTAAATATGCATGACGCGGTTGTAAATTATAGATGGAAGAGTATAGAATTGAAATGTCAGAATGGTGAAATTCTTCAGATTAGATCAAACGATTCGAATGAATTACTGATTGTGATATCTACTATACGAGCTTAGAAATGTGTGAAAAAGGGTTGTGATTCGTACTTAGTGTATGTACTGGATACCAAAGTATCAGAATTGAAGACTGAATCCATACCGATTGTCTGTGAATTTCTAGATGTATTTCCAAAAGAATTACCGGGTTTACAGACAATCAGAGAGGTTGAATTTGGTATTAATTGTTACCAAGTACGACACAGATATCAATAGCTCCATATAGAATGGAACTGATAGAATTGAAAGAGTTAAAAGCACAGTTACAAAAGTTAACAGACAGAGGATTTACACGACCGAGCTTTTCAACTTGGGGTGCTCCAATGTTATTTGTGAAAAAGAAAGACGGGCCAATGAGAATGTGTATCGACCATAGGTAGTTGAATAAAGTGATTGGAAAGAATAAGTATCCTCTACCGCGAATCGATGACTTGTTTGATTAGTTGAAGGGGGCTACAGTATTTTCAAAGATTGATCTAAGATTAGGCTACTATCAGTTGCAAGTTAAAGATTCAGATATACCAAAAACTGCTTTCAGAACATGGTACGGTCACTATGAATTCTTAGTTACGCGTTTTGGTTTGACTAACGCTCCTACAGTATTTGTTGATATGATGAATCGCATATTTAGACAGATTCATTGTTCTATTCACTGACAACATTCTGATCTATTCTCATGATGAGACTGAGCATACTGAACAGTTGAGAATCATGTTACAGACTTTGAGAGATAAGTAATTATATGCTAAATTTAGTAAATGTGAATTCTAGCTCATATTATCTCAGTAGAAGGCATCAGATTTGATCTGAGCAAAATATCTGCGATATTAGACTGGAAACCACAAAAAATGCATCTGAGATTAGAAGTTTCTTGGGATTAGCGGGATATTACTGAAGATTCGTGAAAGGATTCTCGATGATTCTAGTTCTATTAACTCGATTACTTTAGAAAGATGTGAAATTCGAGTGGACTGAGAAATGTCAATAGAGCTTTGAACAGTGAAAAGCATTGTTAACAGAGGCACCAATTTTAGTTCAACCTAAATCAGGTAAATAGTTTGTGATTTATACTGATGCATCGTTAAACAGAGTTGGATGTGTATTGATGCAAGATGGAAAAGTTGTAGCTTATGCTTCCTGATAGTTGAAACCACACGAGAAGAAATACCCGACATATGACCTTGAATTAGCCGCAATAGTATGTGTGTTAAAGATTTGGCGACACATCTGTATAGTGAGAAATGTCAAATATTTACAGATCATAAAAGCCTAAAGTATTTGATGTCATAAAGAGATTTGAATCTGCGATAACAAAGATGGCTTGATTTACCAAAAGATTACGAGTTTGTGATCGATTATCATCTAGGAAAGGCTAATGCTGTAGTTGATGCTTTGAGCCAAAAGTCTCTATTTGCTTCTGGGCTATGAACACACAGATGATGTTATGTGATGACAAATCTATTTTAGCTGAATTAAAAGTTAAACCGGTATTTTTGCAACAAATCTGCGAGGCTCAGAAAAATGATAGTGAATTGCAAGCTAAACGACTTTAATGTGAGTCCAATTCTGATTCTAAATTTCATATTTGGGACTTATGATTGTTTAATGTTCATAAATAGAATTTGAGTACCGAAAGATACTAAACTCACTAGTAAGATTCTAAATGAAGAACATAGTAGTCGCTTTTTTGTTCATCCGGGTAGCACTAAAATGTATAACGATCTGAAATAGATATACTAATGGTCTAGAATGAAATAAGATATATCATAGTTTTTATTGAAATGTCTAATCTATCAGCAAGTAAAAGCCGAACATCAAGTACCGTCAGGTTTATTACAGCCAGTGATGATTTCGGAATGGAAATGGGACAGAGTTACTATGGATTTCGTATCGGGATTGCCCCTGACTCCTAAAAAGAAAGATGCAATCTGGGTTATTGCAGATTGATTGACAAAATCTACTCAATTCATACTGGTACATACAGACTATTCTCTGGATAAACTAGCCGAATTGTACTTGTCTGAAATTGTACGATCACACAGTGTACCGTTGCCAATTATCTCCGATAGAGACCCGAGATTCACATCGAGATTTTGGAAGAAATTACAAAAAGCTCTAGAAACGAAATTAAATTTCAATACAGCTTTTCATCCCTAAACAGACGGTTAGTTTGAGAAAGCTATATAGATACTTGAAGATATGTTATGTTGTTGTATTGTCGAATTTGAAGGCAGTTGGGAGAAATACTTTCCTCTGATTGAATTTGCATATAATAACAGCTTCCAGCCAAGTTTGAAAATGGCTCTGTACGAAGCTTTATACAGTCGTAAATGTCAAACACCATTATCCTAGACTGAATTGAGTGAGAAAATGATACACAGGGTTGAATTGATCAGAGAAACAAAAGAAAAAGTGAAAGTAATTCGTGACAGTGTTAAAGCAGCTTTAGATAGATAGAAATCTTATGCGAATTTGAAACGTAAAGAAATAGAGTTTCAAGTCTAAGATCGGGTATTCTTGAAAGTATCACTGTGGAAGAAAATTCTTCGTTTCGACTGTAAAGGAAAGTTAAGTCTGCGATTCATTGGGCGGTATGAAATTGTTGAAAGAATAGGGCCTGTAGCATATAGATTATCGCCACCGTCTAAGCTTGAAAAGATACATAATGTTTTTCATGTTTCAATGCTACGTCAATACCTATCTAATCCGTTACATGTGATTTCTCTTGTTGATGTGGAAATACAACTTGATTTATCGTACAACGAAGAACCAATCATCATTCTGGCTAGAGAAATCAAAGAGTTGAGAAATAAGCATATAGCACTTGTGAAGATTCTTTCGCATAAACATAGAATAGAGAAAGATATGTGGGAACCCGAGGAAGCTATGTGAAAATAGTACCCTAACCAGTTTAATGGTAAGATTTTCGAGGACGAAAATCCTTAAAGGGGGAAGTTGTAACAGCCCAGTTTAGACCCTAGTCAGAATAGGTGGTTTTGCGACCACTTAATCGAGTCAAAATATTTATTTTATTATTTTGATGAGTTCTACAATATGATAGAATTATTGTGTGAAAATTTCGTAAAGAAATTTTATCGATTAAATGGTTAATTCATAAAAAGGGACTAGATCGAGTAACGTGTAAAATATGAGTTCTATTAATTAAATGACTCAATTGGCTTTAGAATTAATAGTGGGAGTCCTTGTATGGTAAATATACCATGAGTAATATGGATGGACGGTTAAGCACATGAAATAATGGATTTTAAATGTTTTGTATTATGGTTAATTTCGTAATTAGTATACTAAATTATTATTAGCTAAAAACAAAGCCATACTATGTATTATTCATCATCTTCTATCGATTTGAGAAAGAAAGAAAAGCTATTTCATTAGGTTTCATTCGACATGGCTATTTAAGCTAAATTAAGGTACGGTTTTTGATCCTTTTTTAATGACTTTTATGTTTTTGAGCTCGTTGCAACTCGATATAGCTAGCGCGTACCTCAATTTTTAAAATTATTAATGATTTTGAAATATGCCGTTGTTGAATACATGTATATTTTTATTTTTTTTTTTGATAAATTATTGATGGTTGTTAGTAGATATACAAGTTTTATCAAGTGAATTTTGACAAAAATGAGCTTTAGGGATTAAATTGAAAAAAGATAGAAATATTGTGGTTAAAATTGTGAAATAAAGGAAAATATGGGCTAATTAGATGCTATAAATAATTTGGCTACGGTGGGCTTTGCCCTAATTGTTCAAATTTGTCATTTTAGTTAAAAAAGACTAAATTGCAAAGTAGTAAAAATTATAGGGGAAAATGTATAATTTGCCAAAATTATATGTTTATGGATTTAATTGAATGATTTGGTGAATAAATGGGTTGAATTTGAATTCATATAGATCAAGATAAACAAATACCCGAACTTGATCGGGGGAAACAAAAGGTAGACAGGTAGTTGACCAATACGAGCAAAATACGGGGTAAGTTCGTATAATTAGAATTGAAGTTATATTTATACTTGAATTTCCTAAATTTGCTATTGGTTTGACTGTATAATGTGATATTAAATTGAATTGCCTATTGGTCAAATACTCTGATTAAATACCCAATCCCGTTTGAACCGTAGAAAGTCGTAGGATACAAGCGACATGTCACTAGAGTTACCATTTGGTCGAGCTCCGGCATTTGTTACAGACTCACCATAGCTCGTAGGAGCTTACTGTTTCAGCTCTTATGAGCTTACCGTTCAGCTCTTCGGAGCTTACCGTTTCAGTCCTTCAGGGCTCACTGTTTCAACTCTACGGAGCTTACCATTCAGCTCATTTGAGCTTACAATTTACCGTCTCAAGAGGAGCATACCGATTCTAGCTCGGAAGAGCATACATGATGATGAATTAACGTATTACCGATTATACACTTAGTGTGTATCACCCGAGTATCCCTCGATGTTTTCAAAGGTTCAACGAGCACTATACCAATATGAAACATAAAGATAATATGCTATAAAGGTTACACGGTTTACATGAATTACAAGTTCACATGATGAATTACATGATATATGTTATATGAATTACTTGGTTTACATGATTTGTACGTAAATGAGTAAAGATGATATGAATGAATTGATACAAATCTATATATGTTATGAGATGAATAGATACAAGAGGTATTTGATATGTATAAATGAAATGTTAAATGGTTCATAAGAATCATGGAAATGGAAGATGATATGTGAAATAATATATGTATTGGAATGTTACATGAATGTTATGCTTGATTTCATCCTCTTTAATAGATGAATACATGGTTGTTATGAAACTAACATGTGAATGATGTTTTGAATAGGCATTGAGGACATATGACTTGGTTTAATAATGTTTTTAATGCTTTAAATGTTGAATCAGTAAGTTGAATTCTATATTATACGGGCTTACTAAGCTTTTAAGCTTACTCCGTTTATTTTTCCCGTGTTTTATAGATTTCAGAATCTAGCTCGATTCAAACAAGGTCAGAGATTGCTATCACACTCTCTAAGCAAACTTTTGGTACTTTTGGAACTATTGTAAATGGTGTAAATTATGGCATGTATAGGCTATTTTAAAGGTTGAATTTTATGGTCTTATATGCTAATGAATGTGAATGAATTTTGGTACTTATTCAAGCTATGTGATATGGCTTGAATTGGTAATATTTGGTTTAGTATGAAAGTTTATTATGATATGTTTTGATATGGAAATTTTGATGAAAGGTTTATGGCATATATAATGTTCGAATATAGATAATATGATTGGTTTAATTATGGATGAATTGATAATTTTGGGTTAGGGATGATGTAGCTTATATGAGTATATGTTTTGATGGTGCATATATGGCTAAATTGGTTGCTATATTGGTATATGAAATTGGTGCAATTTGTCACTTGTAGGTGTACGAAAAATGTGTGGGAAATGTGGCTTAAACCAAGCCTATTTTCGGGTCACACGGCCTGAGCACACGGGCATGTGTCTCGACCGTGTGACCCCTGCATCTTAGTTAATTAAGTCAGTATACCCTATAGGATTAGCACGATCTAGACACACGGGCGTGTCTACTGGCCGTGTGTGGCGCACTGGCTGGGACACGAGCGTGTGGTTGGTCATGTGACCAAGTCAATAACTCCTAAATTTTCACACAACCTGGCACACTAGTTTATCAAATTTTCCCACCATTCGGAGCATTTGAAACATCACTAGTTTCAATTCAAATTAATATCTGGCCTTCTAATTCCTGGATTTAATTCACTAAAAAGTGGCATAGCATATTGTCTAATGCATCGATCCCTATCATCGGCAATGAGAATGGAATTTCGTACATGATCGGCTTCATTACCTTGGTCTGGATTTTGATTTCCAAGGTCTATCTCGACTTGTCTTTGAGCTGTTCGTTCACGTCTCCTTTGTCTGAAAGTCGCCCAATTTCAAGGTCTACTAGGAGTAAATCGATAATCCGATCTATGCTCATAAACAACTTGAAAGAAAAAAATAAAAAGAATAAGTTAGTAATGTTAGAAATAAACCAAATTGAAAAATAAATAATTTCACAAAAAATGACTATGGAAACTGTTAACAGTCCCCAGCAACGGCGCAAAAAATTTTAACTCTAGGGTTTGTGAAAGTGTACACAGTCGTAATCAAGTAATAAGTAAGTATCGAGTTGTTGTGTCCACATGGATTGTATTTGTGCTAAGTCACTTAATTATAAAATTATATGAACAACTTGGTAAATAAAAACACAATTTGATTGGAAGTGTTGATTAAAATTATGATTAATATAAATGCAATGATCCCAAATGTAATTTATCCTAACATGCAACTATATGAATGAAATAGACTTTAGCAAAATTAAACACAATTTGCAACAATTATAACATAAATAAGCTATGACAATTACTTTAATTAAACTCAATTTACCATCAACATGCTTAACAATATTCGAAAAAATATTCCATGGCAACTCGATCTTTCATGAGTTTGGAAACCACACTAGGCCCTTTTGGAATCCTTTACTTAGCAAATACGTTATTGATCCTTGTTTACTAAGGGTTTCTCAGAATTCTTGCGAGGTAATAGGGATGTGTTAGGTTTGAAATAGTTTAATCACACAAATCTAAAACCTATGCAGATAACAGAGCCTAGTTAGGGTTGTTATGCAACCTGCAATTTAATCGGGTTAGGATCTAAATTGAGCATGCACATTTCAACTATGCGTCCACTAGATGTCGTCTGATTAGGATCACTTAGCTAATTCAAGTGCATTTCAATCACATATGAACGAAATACAGACTTGATTTTAATTGAAAACATGATCGATTGAGGCACAAACATTTTAAGCATGAATCAAGTAAATATTATTTAATCAAAGCAACCATCCTAGCTTAAATAAAATTAAGCTATCATTGTTGTAAACAAGAGCAAAGAACACATAGCAAACATTCTTGAATTAAATTAAAGAAAAGAAAGATTAAACCCAATTCAAAGTGGCTGTCACCCAAGACTCTAAATGGTAAGGGATCCTTCGTTCCTTTGCTTTGCTCCTTTGCTAATGGCTCTCTATGGTAGCCAACAAGGGCTCTTTAAGAGGTTTAATGGCTAAAATCCTTATGCAAGGATGGTGAAAGGCGTAGGAGAAATGAGAGAGGAGAGAAAATGATGAATGATGAGAATTAAGGGATGAGGGATGATTAGAAAAGTGAAATGGGGTCTTATTTATAGGTGTGGCAAGGGAGTCTAGTTTACTAAAAATAGGAGTTGTCACCTCATCAAATATCTCCCATAGGTGGCTGGCCTTGAATTGTGGAATTGGGGCTGATTTTTTGCTTAATTTGAGTGCCACAACAACTCAGGACTAAGACTCAGTCACATGTAAATCTTCAGGTAAATCTATGATTTCTTCAACTCTTTAAGGACCTTATGTAATTAAGCCAAAAATTGGTTTTTGGGCAGCCATGTGTAGCCGAATATTGGGTTGACTTGGTCCCTAATTTGGATGGTTTGTAATCCAACAAAGCTATTAGACCTGTCTAAAATAAATCAACAATTTAGTGGACCAAAGAATAAAATTTATCCACTTTAATTAATCAAATTACTTAATTAATTAAAACATAATTTATTAATGAAATATTTAAGTTGAATTATTAAAAATAATTTTATAATTTATTATTTAATTTAATAATGCATGGCCTATAAAAATATAATAAGCTCAAATAAACATAAAATAAGCCATTTTATGCATGAAAACTATATAATAAAGCATAAAAACACATTTTAATAATTTCTATGTCTTAATTTCATATTTTCACATATTTCATTAATTTATTAGACAATTACTTAGTTTTAACAACAAATTTAAGTATTAATTATATAAGAAAAATCCTATATATTTGTAACGCCCTAATTTTTGAGATTTTCAGGATTTTTGCTATTTTGGTGTGCACTTGAAAATTTGTTGTCTAGTTATGTAATTTATGTTCTGAGTGTGTTAGTGGGCCTTTAGAAGGCCCAAGCTTAAGTTAAAATCAGTAGAATTTTTAAATTTTGGACTTAAAGAGAAGGGGTCTTGAGTATGTAGGCTTTTAAGAAAAAGTGAGTAATTTAAGACACAAGTGAGCTTTTGGTAAAGTGGTAATGTGGCGCCACTTAAAGCCTAGGAAAGTGGCGTGTGGAAGCTGTGCAAGGGGCCAAGGTTCAAGTCTCATGGTAAGCAGTGTGGTATTTTATTTTTTATGCATGTGCAAGACATGTGATGGACTCCAAGTGAAACTTTGTTGGACAGAGTTTAAGATGCTCTTGAGGTTGAGCCAGAAGGGATAAGGAGGAGAAAATCTAGGAATTTTTGAATGAGAGCATGTGATGGCCGAATATGGGGATCTTAGAGGAGCATAATCGGTTTTGGGCATTTTCGGCAAAGAGGAGTTTGGAAAGTTTAGCCGACTGCTTTTTGGGGTCTTTCTTGGGGTCTTAGTTCGGCACATTAGGTAAGTGTATGCCGACTAGGTAAGTGTTTAGGGTTCCCTTCTGTTACTTTTCTCCTCCCTTTGTTCTAGAAGCCGGAAGTGTAAACACAAGTCACCTTGTGCCGATTTGTCCATAACCAAACCCTCTCCTCTCTTCTTTCACCTCTTTTATTTACTTCTTCTTTCACTAAGCCGAATTCACTTCATCGCGTCTCTTTTTAGGCCAAACCTACTTCTTTCTTTTCTTCTCTTTTCTCAAAGCCTAGTAGTCGACTTCCACAAAAGCCAAAACCAAACCCACCATTATCGATTACCTATTTGATCAAAACTACTACTTCTTCTTCTTCTTCTTCTTCTTCTTCTTCTTCTGTTACCTTTCTTCAAAACCGAATCTCGAACCTCTCATCTTTGTCTCTAACGATTGTTTCTTTTACTTTTGGAACTCCTCTTCATTTCTTCTTTTTCTCTTCTCTTAAACCGAAATAGTCTTACGCTAGGATAGATCCAACAGCTAAAATCACTTACATTCATTCTCTGCTCATGTCTTGGGGTTAGATCTGCATCAGATCTGGGCTAGAAAAGGATTGGAAGCATTCTTTGTCAGGTAGACCTTTGGTAAGTACTCAGATTCCCTTTTCATTCAAGTGATTTGTGGTTGAAGAGAAGCTGAAAACCCCTGAGGGCATGGGGTAGCTGTCGATTAGGACTTTATTGGGATTTACCATTCAATTTGTTATGTGTTAGTGTGGTTTGAAGGCTATTCATCAAGGGGTATTAGAGGATAGAATCGTTGGAGTAACTAGATCTCGATCTAGTCGTTAGTTTCGGCAAAGGTAAAGATTCTAGGGCCTAAAGAGATGTTGGCCGAATATGGTAAGTGGTTGTTACATTAGTTATCATCGATTCATAGCCTAATATTTTAGTGACCAATTGTAGGATAATCGTGTGGGAGATCTCGTCAACGTCTATCGCAAATCAGGTGTGTAAACGAACACCCACTCGTAGACTAAATTGGCAAAAGCTGTAAAGCTGAAATACTGAAATTCTAGCATTTCGTAGGCTTGCGAGCGTGCGAGTGCTCGTGGGTCGGTTAAAACAGGAAAAAATAATTATCTCGAATAGTAAAGAGGTTGTGTGCGTGATTTCGTGCGCCTTGGTGAATTTGGGCCTCGAGGGGCTGAATTTGGGCCCAATGGGCTTATGGGCCCATAGGGGTAAAAATGAGCGGTAAGCATATTCTGATAAACTGAGTGATAAAACTATTAAATTGGACTTAAAATTTGGGCTTTGTGGGCCAGAATAGATTATGGACACCGTAGGGCCCATTAGGGGTTTTTAGGGCCCATTAGCTCTAAGGTTGGTAAATGGGCTAGATAAGATACTTAGATGGAATTAGACTGTTAACAAGTGCAATAAGCATAAAAACCCTAAGAACTGGTAAAGTTACTGGAATACCCCTAAAGGGTGGAAAATTACTATTTTACCCCTAGATGCAAAATGACCATTATACCCCTAGGGTTAAATTGACTGAAATGCAGGCTATACTTTATCTGTTCACTGTATGCCATGACATGTTATTCTGTTGCATGGGTTTGGGTATATGATGGAGGAAGTGCTAAGTGGCAATGCCACGTTTACTGAAAGGGGCTTTGCCTCGTTTTACTGTTAGTGGCTTTGCCACGTTTTCTAATTAAGTAGCTCAGCTACGATTGTGGTGTGTAGGGCTGGATGGGTTGAGTTATTCCCCACATGGTGTGTAGGGATGGTACAGGTGGTGTGTAGGGCTGGATTTGGGCTGGGTAATGCATACATGCATAATATCTGTACTGCTACCGTAATGGGCCTAAGGGCTGTACTGAATACTAGATAGGGCTAAGGCCTAGTTAATACTGTTACTGAATAGGGCTAAGGCCCAATTGATACTGTAACTGGATAGGGCTTAGGCCCAGTAAGCTTGAACTGATTCGGGCTTTAGTTGGGTTTACTTTATACACTGAGTTTCCAAACTCATCCCTTCCCTTTCATCTACACAGGTGAGCCCTAAGCTAGTGGACTTGGAGCTGGAGGGATTTGGAATGGCCATGTAGACTGCATTTGGTCGATTTTACCTAAGTTATTTTATTTACAGTATTTCATTTAAAATTATTTTCTTTTCGGGTGTTCTGTTTTGTAATAAGGCCGCTTCTAAGTATTTATATTTGGGTTTTTTACTTCATTATTTATAACTTGCTTAAAATGGATAGACTTGGGCTGCGCAGGTTTTCATAAAATTAAACAACATTTTCGAAATATAAAACACGTATCAAATGGATAACGTAAAGACAAACAAGACCTTGAGACTAAATAAATTGAAAACCGATAGCGGATAGGACGTTCACAAATTAAACCTGGTTTCCTTTCCAAACTTTAAGAGAATAGTTTTGCAAACTCACCTTGATCGTGGTAACTAAAGAATATGAGCAATCTATTGTCGATGTGACACACCAGACTTGGTCGTAACGTCTGGACCGGGTTTGGGGCATTACAATATTTTTCAATTTACATAATGTTGAAAGGGGTTAAGTAAGTTCGTGTAACTTAGTGAATATATTGATTTGCCTGAATTTATTCTCAATGATTTGCGATGATATGTATGTGTTAATGGATACAATGGATTAACCATAAGTTGAGGAATATGAATAAAATGTTATCGTTTCAATTGAACATTGCATTTTGATAAATCAAAGTGATTTTTTGCAGTGAATAACATGAAAATTTTATTTTGAGATGAGCTTATTACGATTGGTTGATATTCATATGTGATAATGCTAAATATGTTACTCAGATATTTGAAAAGGTGTTCATGATTAGTAGAAACCTAGAGATGTGTAATCAAAGTACATGATATTGTGTTGGTATTTAATGCTATGCTATATGCGTGTAAGTGTAACATTCTGAAATAGGGGCTAAACGAAACAGTGGTTGCGAAACCACGAATCTGAGATAAAAAAATTTATTTCGATTAATTTTTATGATTTACCGAGTGATTAGATGCATGTGTTAGAATATTGATAGAAATTTTCATGAATTGCATGTTAAATTTACCTATTAGGGCTTAATTGCAAAAGTTGATAAATATGAGTTCTAAATAGGAAAGGATTAAATTGAAGAGCATAATTGAAGTAGAGGTCCTTAAATGGAATTATACCATTAGGTTTTCATGGACAAAAATGGACATACATAGGTAGAATAACCAAAGTTTTAATAAAGGGCATTTTAGTCATTTGGTAATTAAAAGGAATTAAAAGGGAAAAAGATGGCCAAACTACTATCATCTTCTTCAAGTGGCTGAACCTTATGTATCACCATAGCTAGGGTTTGTTTCAAGCTTCCAAGCTCCATAGTAAGTGATTCCCAGCCCCGTTTTTAATGTTCTTTACAGTTTTGGAGTCTCGGTAACTTGATTTAGCTTATTCTAGCAATAATTTAACCTAGGGTTCATATTTGGAAAAATACCCATAGGTGAAATGTGTTTATTTTGATGTTTTATGATAGAATATGAGGTTTCAACTTATGTTAAACAACTTGTGCTACTCGGTTTTAAGTAGAAACGAGTAAAACGACATAATCAGTAAAAATACCTAATGTTCATAAGTACATGTTAGAGTGAGAATTTGATGTTGCCATTAAGGGAAAATGATCAGCATGACCTAAAACATAAGGATTAGGGAAAATGTTTAATTTTCGAGTTTTAGGGCAAAAGTGTAAATATGCAAAAGTTTAAAGGCAAAAATTAATTTTGTCAAAGTTAGAGTTAAGGACTGTTTTGATAAATGTGAATATTAAATAAGTTAAATTTGCTAATTATAGATCAAGAAGAACGAAATTTAGGGATAGACCGAAGAAAGAAAAAGGTAGAATATTAAGCTGTCAAGTTGATCGTATTTTGCTCCGAGGTAAGTTTACGATAAATAAATGCAATATTTTAATATTTTATATTAATGTTGTTAATTTCCAGCATATATACATTTATTTTATGAGAATATTCCAAGTAGAATCAAAGATGAGGTTACAGAGAAAAAGAGTCAGAATTCCCGTTTGAACCTTAGGAATGTATGGGATACGGAATGTCATGACATTTCAGGTTGAGGCAGTTGAGGAACATCCTATGTAAGTCCATATCAAACATATGGCATTGGCAGGTTGAGACAGTTCAAGAACATCCCATGTAAGTCCATATCAAATATATGACTTTGGCAGGACAGTGAACATCCCATGTAAGACCATGCATAGAGCATGGCATTGGCAGGCTATTATTAGGCAGGAAAACCCAAATATCCTGAGTATTTCAAATGGTTCATTGGGCTAATATACAGGTTATGTTACAAGAAAGTTCAGGTAAATGAATGGTAAACAGGAAAGTTAAAGAGTAAGTGGAGAAGTAAAGTAAAGATTTTGTTAGTTGATGGTATAGTATGAGTATATTTATACTTGGTGAATATTGTCATTTATTTACTTGTAAACTTACAAAGTATTGTAGCTTACTCTTTTTCCTTTCTCTCTTTTATAGTATAGCCAAGCCAATTTGGGGATCGTAAGGACGTTGGAGTTTGTTTCACACTATCAAAGGCTATCTCGGTATTTTGTAATTTGAAATGTTTGGAGTTATGGCATGTATAGGGACTTGACTATTTTGTGTGTATGTCCTTATGATACGATTAAAGAATGGCATGTGAATAATTGATAGTGATTAGCTATTGAAATGGCTAATTAAGAACATGTTTTGATGTTATGTATGCTTAAATGATAGTTTATGCAAATAAATTATGAAAGAGTAAAAGTTGGCCATGAAACAGTTTTGGAACAGCAGCAGTGACATGAATTTGAAAAATCACTAAAAATTGTAGAAATGGAATTAAATGGTGAATGAGATATAGAATTAAATATTATTGAGTCTATTTTCATAAAAAGAAATAGAGCAAACAAAGGAAATCTATATTTTGAGATATTTAAATTCTTGTGAGACTGGTTCAAAGGGATTTCGTGATCCCCTGTTCTGATTTTAGAAATTCATTAAAAATTGTAAAACAATAATTATGAGTCATAATTTATACTTATAGATTCCTTAGTGAGTATACTTTCATTAGAGACAAGTGGAAACACTAAATGAAAACTGTTCTATGAGATAATTGATTTTTAGTAAAGAGAGGTCAGATCTACTGGGCTGCAGATTAGGGGAACATTTAACTAATAAACTTTATTAATTGACCATATCAAAAATTCTGGAAAAATTATGGTAAGAAGATATATGAGTGTAGTTTTAGGGAAAACTTATGGACTTAAATTTTAAATTTTGTAACTCGAGTTATAATTAATTTAGTGACTGTTACAAAGGTGGACAACTTTATTATGAACAGTGAAATAATTTTTTTTAATTTGTGTAAGTAATGGTAAAAGTCTATTTTGAACGATAAATAAAAAATATTAATTAAATTAAATTCTCTATTAAAATTTTAACTTTAAAACTAAATATAAAAATGAATTTAAATTTAGAATTTAAATAAATAAGCAATCTACCTCACAACACATCTGATCTATATTAACTCGGCCAATTATAAAAGAAGCTACAAAACACGTAATAATTAACCTTCTAATATACACTTTTTTTCTTAATAAAGCAGCAAAAGCAAACATATTATTATGATAAAAATAAGTTTCACTGGTGATAACACCAAGTTTGGATATAAAACATATTATTATAATAAAAATAAATGACAAAAACATACAACTTGGAGATCATAAGTGAGGTAGAAGACACCATAGCATTCGCTCTTCCCCTGATATGCTCAGCTTGTACAGTATTGGGGTTTGAACTTGACTGAGAAGCAAAAGCAAGCAAAACTCATCAAATTTATAAAGCAAGAAAAGGCATCTTACTTTCTTAATAAGCTGAAAAATATTCAAAACCATGGTTTTAGAATCAAGGTTATCTCAAATGTAAATTGATGAATAAGCAAATTATTTTCCAAATATTTAATTTCTACAACTAAAACACAATAAAAAAAAAAAACAAATGAAGGTCAAATTCACAGGTAAAACCAATAATTTTGAAGCATTTCAAGTTTAAACAAAGTTCATGGCTGCTCAATTTGGTATCTAAAGGAAAATGCAGGAAAAAAATGTGAACTTCAAAGTATTTTATAATGGTGTTCATGGCTGCTCAATTTTGGTATCTAAAGGAAAGTTCATGGTTGCTCAATTTGGTATCTCAATTTGGTTTACATGAACTTCGAAATTCATTACTGGCATAACTGAAAATCTAAAATGGTCTTGGTAAAAGAAATTTTCAAAGAGTACTAAAAAAAAGGAAGGGACTTGTGTGTAGCAACCTCAACATGTAGGTTTAGAAATTTTGGTCATGTTTGGTTGTGTCCAAATGTTGGGTGTCTAAGAAGCCACTACTTGGCTGGGAATCACCATATCTCATGTTATCTTCCTACATGTACAACCATCATCAAAATCCACCCACAGACTCAAATATGATAAAACTTGAATTCATTCAATCACTAAAACCTGCAGGCAAAAAGAAGACAAAGGGAAAATACCTGGTTGAAATCAGCAGGTTAAGTTTCCAGCTTTCTAACTTAATAAATTTCAGCATTTGAAAGTAACACCCCAATTTCAGCAAGTAAACAATTCAATTAGCAGTACTTAAAAACTTCAATTTACAACATTTAAACACTTCAATTTGCAACACTTTAACATCTCAATTAACAACATTTATACACCTCAATTACAGTGATTAACCATCTCAATTTCTAGTAACTAAACACTTCAATTTGCGGCACTTAAACACTTCAATTTACAATATTTAAACTATAAATCAAATGAACTTTAAATCCTCATCATTTACAATGCCTGCAAGAAGTAAAGTTTTATGCGGAACTAAGATTTGCTACACCAAAAGTCTAGGCTTTATCAATATCAATGTTGATTCAAGCTGGACAAAACAAAGCACTTTCATCATTACACTTGGACCCCAGGGGAAAAAAGACAACAGAAAGGAAAAGTTCACCAATGTTTGAATTATGAGATTTAGAATTCCCTTTCCTATATATCCATGGCTAGTAAGTGACTGAGAAAAATTGCTTGCAATTAGATTTGAGAATACATAAATATAAGAGATGATTCACTAATTAAGTAATATGTAAGTAAAGATATTGCTCAGCCAAAAATTGTCAAGAAAGGTTTCTCTGTCAATATAATAAATTCAAGCTGAATAAGTAGTTAATGTCAGCATGCTAGGGTTGTTAATATTTAAACCTACCTTGAAACCATAAAATATTTTAACTAATACAAGACAACAAAATCTAGAAATCTTACTAGGGTAAACAAACAATAAAACCACAGTTAAAATGAGGAAAAATGCTTAGACACTTCATTATAAAAAAAACACCCAACAACGCAACATTAGCAAGCAATTCACTTAAGCTGTATTTCGTCAAGCTTTTACTAAGTTTTTGCTTGCCCGAAAAAAAAAAAAAGACAAGTTTTAAAGAACTAGAAAATTAAAATCTAACTTTTGCAGATAACAAAATGAAAACTTAATATCATTTAATCATACTCATTTTTATTCAAATTGGATGTCCATTTTCACTCTTGGCTTTCACCAAGTTATAAACTTTCATAACGCAACAATGATGTGGAACTACAAAGTAAATCTTACAATAGTTCAGTAATTTACATCCACTTTTTTTTTTTTTAACCATAATTCACTATCTTCTGCCAATAAATCAACATTTAAATCCTTGCCACCTAAATGGATTCTAAAGAGAAAATCTATTATTTTTTTTCCTTTCTTTGTCAATATTTATACACATCAGAAAAACATTCATTAAATCACAAAATAAAAATACACAATAATATTCTTTTCAAGATCTAATAACATAAACAAAAAAAAATTAAATCCAAACAAAGAATAACGAACCCAAAGTGTTCTTGAAGCTTCATTTAAAACCAACTGACTTCCATGGTGATACGAACTAAGACCTCCAGCCCCCGCCGCAGGTGAAAAAGAAGAAGACGATGAAGAAGATAGACAATCCGCCACCGCCCTGCGCAACGGCTCCGGCGGCTTCTTAAGCGACGGAGATCTAAGCCTGGACACTCCACTAGCTGTTCCTAACTGAAGCCTCGAACTTCCGGGGCTCCGACCAGGACTAAAATCGTTGTCATCGGATTTCCGAATCTACCTACAATTGTTTCTCAATTCGACCCTAAACTTTGTTTTAAATATTAAAAATAATTTATTATAGAATAGATTAAATTTCTATGGTTCCACTTTTTCATCATTGAAGAGTTTTTTATTTATAACTACATATAAACATTTGAAACATAAATGTACAAAGAACAGATAATAAAAATTTGAATACTCATAACAGTAGCTAACATGATAGTTAGCATCCTTCAATATAGTTATTTTAGAGCCCCAACCCCACCAAAACCCCTTTATCTTGAAAAAAATTAAATAATAGAGAAGAAAATGTATCCAGATTAACATAAGATTAGAAGTTTAAGATTTAGAGTATAGACAAGTGCAATGGTAACCACAGAAATCTGCATACCAAAGGGAAAATAAGATTGCTACAAGACACTTGATCTCTACTTCAAGAAAACAAATACATACCTTCTCAATGTTATCCATCATAATCCCCTTCACCTCAGTAATTTGAGCTTTTAACTTCGAGAGCTTACTCATTTCTTCTGGATAGTTCATACAATCATTTCTCCTGGATGGTTCATACAATATTGCATGTGTTCCTTAAGCCTTGGTCTGTTACACAGAACAAGGAATTAGAGGTAAGGCTTCCACCATGTATATAAACATAATAGGGTAACCAGGCAAATATAACAATTTAACCTATGTACGCACCCAAATTCTCTGTCAATATTATATGCAATGCTAAATCGGTCGTCAAATAAGTCGTCATCATCGTCACCATCAGCTAAAGGATGGGGACCCTTATTTCTTATACTTGTACCATATCGTTGTTTAAAATCATCTAGCACCCTTTCAAGAAAAACGAAAGGCACACTCCTGCCAACTGATTCATCTGCGACAACTAGAAACACTGCAAGTGGAAACAAACATCATCACATATTTTGATATGCAAAAATTGACTTAAATCAAGAAATAATGAGAAATTAGTACCAAATCCATTGTCAATGAGGAAGTTAAATGTGTGACCATCATAAGAATACGTGAACTTGCTGCTATTTGAAGGCAGCTTCTGTAAAAATTGAACGGCAATGGTACTAAAGTTCCCAGAATATGATGTGTGCTCAGCTAAAACAACAGTTCCTTTTGCAACAAAACAATAAATCAAGCCCTTTCCTTCAGCAGATCTTACGAAACTCAAGAACTAAACCCTAATGATTAATTAAACTTCAAATAGAATCTCAAAGGGGAAAACGAAGAAGCAAACTGTCTGTATTGAGTTTCAAGTTTTTTCCTTTTCATTTTACTGCAAATTCTCCTAAAAAACCCTAACAAATGCGTGTTTCGAATCATTTCTCCCTTCTCATCTCGCATCACTTTCATGAATTGAACCATTCAAATACTTGCATCTTCAAAAACAAAACACACACACACACAAAGTAAATAATTTGTTAAAACAATTTAAAATTACAAATGTTAGGGATTCAGAGTTCACCGATAGTGAGTTTCTTTCCGGCTAGGGTTTCAATGGACACAGTAAGAATTCAAAATCTTATGTTTTTTTATCGTCGACTTGTATAAGCTGAAGTAGGAGGAGGATGAGTTATTGCTGTTGATGAGGGTGGTTGAGAATAAGAGGAGCTTAAAGTAGCAAAAGTAGGGGAAGATGGTGATGATGAAAACAGAGGTGGCGGAGAGAAACACCTAAAGGGTGTTTTGAGGATATCGATTTTAAGGGAAAAAATTAGGGGTTTCACAGGAGGAAATTTGGGGATACAAGGGCGCAGTTCTTTTCAAATTAAAATAATTTTTTTGTGGCGTTTTTTTATGAAAAACGCCGCTATTGCCTTTAAAATTTAAAATTATTTAATATATAAATTATAAATAATATAAAATTAAAAAACAATCATTCATGTACTCAAAAAATTTTAAATTATTTTAAATAATAGTATTTTAATTTTTTATTTAAATAAATATTTTTTAAAAAAATTTAAGTAATATTTAAAAGAATTAGATAAAATTTGAAATCTTGAAAATTATATAAAATTTGAAATCTTTAAAATTTAAAATTATTTAATATATAAATTAAAAAACAATCAGTCATATTTAAAATTATTTTAAATAATAGTATTTCAAATTTTTAACATATATTTTTTACATTAAATTAATTTAAACCCTAAACCCTTAACCCTTAACTTCTAAACCCTAAATCATAAATCATAAACCCTAAACCCCTAACCCTTGACCACTAAATACCTAACCACTAACTCTTAAACCTTAAACCCCGACCTTTAAATCATGAATCATAAACCATAAACCATAATCCCTAAACTCATAATCCATAAACCTTAAAATAGTATCTCCTAAACCTAAAACCTTAAACCTTAAACCATATACCTTAAACCATAATCCCTAAACTATATTAATAATTAATTAAATATTTTAAATTTAATATTATCTCTTTTAAGTATGGTCCGCATTAGTTGTTTAGATTTTTATATAAATGACATTTAATTATATGTATACACCTAAATTTTGGTAAAGACACATCTCAGAATTATATATAAATTTCGGTTTAATGTGTAATTGTAGACGTGAAATTCTAATTGTGGTTTAAATGTATAGTTGAAACTATAATTTTGATTTAATCATACACATTTTAGAAAATAAATACATCAATATATTTTTATATTGAATAAATATAAATATTTATATATGCAATATATAAATATAAAATGATGTTATATCAATAATTGTGTTAATAATTTACAAGAACTGGATCAAATTAAAGTTTATTTATACAATTGCACACTAAACCATTGTTCATGTATGCTTTTAGAATTTAACCCATTTTGATATATATTTTTTAAATAATAATTTATATTTATCTTATTTAGATTTATATTATAAAAAATCCAAGATATACAAGTTAAGTATTTTACCATATTTACCCTTAAACCCTAAAATTTAAACCCTAGACCCCAAGCACCAAACCCTAAATCTAAACCTTAAATCATAAAACCCTAAACCATAGACCTTAAACCTTAAATATTAAACCCTAAACCCAAAAATAAATTTAATTAATATTAAGTACTGATTCCACACAATTTATGTGACAGCCCTATTTTGACCCTAGTCGGGAAGTGGTTTCAGGACCACTAAACCGAGTCATAGAAATAATTTAATATAATATTCTATGTCTAATTTATGTGATAAATATTTGGGTGAATTTTGAATGTTTGAATTGTCAAATTAAATGTGAATTTAGGGATAAGGATTTAAGTGAGAAATTTAGAAACCTTGTTAGACAAATTAAGGTGATTAAAATTTTGAAAGACTTTAAACATGGGGACTTGCATGTCAATTTGCCGTTTTCTCCATGAAGTGGTCGGCCATGTGATGTGAAGATTAGAAAGTGTATATTATACATGTATTTTGTCTAATTATGCATACTTTAAATAAGAAATAATAAAGGTATTTTGTTAAATAAAATGATTTCATAAAATAGATATAATAATAATAAAATTTGGTGAAAAGAACAAGGCACCATTCTCTTGTTTTGCCGACTTCACCAAAGGAAAGAAAAAGGAAATAAAGAACAAAAGCATTCGGCTAGCAAATGCTGAAATTAAGGTATGTTTTGGATGTGGTTTCTTATAATTTTGTGATATTTGGTTGATCTTTAAGTTCTTACCATAGCCCATGTATGGATTTTTAAGTTGGTATTATTATATACTTTCGGTGATGAATAAGAATTATGGAATGGATGTGGTTTTCATGCTTAAGTAGATAATGGAGGATGGATGAGGTTTATGTTAGTTAAATGTGCAAATAGGTGGATTAATTGATAATTGGGGAATCGGTTAATGTGCTAGAACATGTCCATATTGCCGATTGTAAACTTAGAGTTGAAATGTGAAACAAGAGTGTTCTATTTGATAAGAGGAGGTTCGAAACAGGTACATATGATTTTTGATTTGTGTAATGCCATTTGTAACCTTAAAGGGGCATTTGGTCTTGATGGTTGCCTAGCAAAACCATAAGCCAATGTTAGAAATGTTAGTATACATATGATAAATTTTGGTTATATCATTACCATGTATGTTTTATATCAAAGAAAGGTTATTATGAAATTGAAAAATGATAGTAAATACCATATTGTCGTATGAACATTGGATAGTAGAAATGGAACTTTGATATGTTTTGTGGCTAAGTAATATGTGTGATTTAGTTATAAGATGAAATGAATGAGTATATATATATATATATATATATATATTTATATGTGTTTAGTTATGGCCGAATGTACCAAGATTGTGTTAAGAAATGATTATATTGGTTTAAATTACTTTAGTGAATTTGATTAAATTACAGTTTGAGTGTGAGTAGGGCCTAATGTGGTTTTGATAGGGAATACATATTTTATAGACTTCTAGACACTTGAACTCACATGAAATTGAGCTTACTAAGTGGTAACATATTCGGCTCTAGGTGAATAATATATCTTAAATAGTGAAATTGATTAAAAAGATTATAAATATTCGGTTGTGTATGAACTTTGGTTAAATGATTTTGTAATGTTGGGAGTAGTTTATTAATTAGTAAACTTTGATTAATTGAAGCTCAAGAACAAGGGAGATCAAATTCGAATAAAGGGAATGCGAAATTACTTGAATAGCTATAAAAAGTGTTCATCTACTGTTGAGGTAAGTTTTAAGTGTTATAACCTAGCACATGACTTGATTTAGCATGAAGTAAATATTTAGTTGCTCATGTGAATGGTAAGATGAAGCATGTGGACTAGGGCTGATGTAATGTAGTAATGAAATTGATCATATAGCCGAAAGTTCATTAGACATGTGATGGCTTCAGAAACCGATTTGATATGTGACGTGCATTTATGCCTATTGACTGAAAATGTAGTGAAATTTGCCATATTATGAATTATTATGTGAATAAGGCAAATGAATGTTAGCCTGTAATAGACTATGTGAAAAGTATATGTGATGGATCCAAATGTATATGTCTCAGTGCTATGATCCAGGTAGAATCCCGAAGGGCATACGTGCCAGAGTTTCGTCTGGGTTAAGTCTCGAAGGGCATACGTGCCGAAGTTACATCCAGGATAAGTCCTGAAGGGCATTTGTGCCAGTGTTTCATCCTGGCTGAGTCCCGAAGAGCCTTAAGGCTAGTGTTATATTCCGGGCTAAACCAGAAGGCATTCATGCTGGAAATACGAAATGTTGGGCTTAAATAATCGAAATAAATAAGCTCATTATCCTAAATTAACCAGGTACGTGCTATATACAAATTGTGAACTTGCTTTTGTTTAAATGATGCTATGACAAATGAGTAATACCGAATCTGACCTTTGCTTAGAGTAGTATAAGGGCATGGTGCTTAATTACTGTACATGAAATTCGGATATTTGAATATGTGTTAAGATTGATTTGAGCATATGAATGTGTTATGTTTGAAGCATAAAGAAATATGTGCGTGTGGATATACATCCTATAAGGATTTGGCTTGTAACCAAATTAGATGTGTTTGGCCAAATATTGGAGCTTGTTTGATATAATGAGGTTCACCTTTATGATTCGAAATTTAGCTAAGGAAAATTTTTTGATATGTACGTGCAATAGGGATAAAGTTAACCTTGGATACATTCGGTTAAAGATAGACATAGATAAATATTAGAAGTACTATGCTTAAATCTTTGATTAGGTTTTTATGGCTTAAAGCTTACTAAGCATGTAAATGCTTACTCTGTCTCCTTTGATTCTTTGTTTCTATAGATTTCTCTCTCAAACGCTACGGGCTCGAGAGGTCGAAAACAAGTCATCTACGCTATCGCCATTGTTTTTGGTACCTAATTAGTCTTGTTTTTGAAAAATGGCATGTATAGGCTTTTATATCTTTGGATTTAAAAGTAGGTTTGGATTTTGTGTATATATAATCATGAAAAGCCATGCGAAGATGGCTAATGATATACTTATCACATGTATATATATGGTTTAGGTTTAATAATGGTTAATGATGTTCGAAGTAGTATGCATTTTGACAATTGTTGTTTTGAAAAGTATGTGTGGCATGCATATACATGTAAAATCGGCCTAGCTGATAAGTTGTTAATTTTTGCTGAGCTTTCATATTTTACCATGTGAATAGTAATGGTTATAATATTTGTAAAAAAAAAGTGGTCTTAAGGTAAAATGGTTATGCATGATCATTGAATCGATTCATGAGTCTCAATATTTGATTAAATTGATGATGCATGTACGGTTTTGTTTATATATATGTACAACTTAGATTTGGAAATCTGATACACTATAAGTTGCTATCCATATGTATTAATAACATGATTTGTATGATTGAAGTTGTGTTAATTTGAATGAATGTCGAGTAATGCCTCTTAACCCTCCGGCGACGGGTATGGGTCTAAGGGTGTTACATTTTATTGGTATCAGAGCTACGGTTTAGTCGATTCTCGGACTAATGTAGCGCGTATGAGTCTAGCTATACATGCCATTTAATGTTAGTGCGATAGTGTGATGACTTCTGACCCCTGGAATGTGATTTTTGTATAGAAATGGATCCAGAACCTGATCGAGCCATAGCGGACGATGTTGAGAGTGTAGCGCCTGCTCCCGCTCAAGGGACAGCGCCAAATGATTCTCAGCCATATACTGGTCATGGAGACGATGACACGAGACAAGCCTTTTATATAATGATAAGCGATTGGTTCACCCAATTTCTTAGATCAAATCCGGCTGTTCCACAACCCCCGCCCCTGAATACTCCGCTCCCAACCCATGTGGCTCCTCCTGTGACCGATTCGGTGAGATCGTGTAGGCCCCCGGTTTACAAAATTAGAAAATATAAGGCCGAAGAATTCTAGGCTACTCCCAGTGATGATGCTGAGCGGGCTGAGTTTTGGCTTGATAACACCATCCGAGTATTCAACGAGTTATCCTGTATGCCTGCGGAGTGTCTAAAATGTGCGGTATCTCTGCTAAGCGACTCTGCATATTATTGGTGGAATACTTTGGTTTCTGTTGTTCCGAAAGAGCGAGTCACCTGGGAATTCTTTCAAATTGAGTTCCGTAAGAAATACATCAGTCAGAGCTTCATTGACCAGAAACGGAAGGAATTTCTTGAGCTTAAACAAGGTCAGATGTCAGTAACTGAATACGAGAGAGAATTCATCCGACTCAGCCGATATGCTCGCGAGTGTGTATCATCCGAGGCTATCATGTGTAAACGTTTTGAGGACGGATTGAATGAAGATATCAGATTGCTAGTGGGAATTCTGGAAATTAAAGAATTTTTCGTGCTAGTCGAGCGAGCTTGCAAAGCCGAAGAGCTCGTTAATGAGAAAAGAAAAGCCAAAGATGAAGCTAGAGAGTTCCGTAAGAGATCTGCGGGAAAATCTATTAAGCAATCGTCCAAAAAGGTTAGAGATGACTTGGGCCGATCCAAGCATACTTCGAGTTTTTCTAGACATGATCATCATCGACCCCCTGTGAGTTCGCGAGCTACTTCTGTTGCTAGTGTTGATGTAATATCCTGAATTAGGGCCTAATCGGAATAGTGGTTTCGTGACCACAAATCTGAGGTAGAAATAATTATTTTATAATTATTTTGATGTTTATGATATGATTTTATGATGGTGTGAAAATTTCGTGAAGAAATTCTAAGCGTAAAGTGCTTAATTTGAAATTAGGGACTAAATCGAATAAGTTGCAAAACTTGCATTCTAGAAGTTTCTAGTATGAAATTGCTTTGGAATATTAATTAGGAGGTCTTAAATAGCCATTTGGCCAATTTTAAGTTCATGGACAAAATTTGGACATGGATGGAATTTTTGGAAGTTTAGTAAGGAGGGGCATTTTGGTCATTTGGATATTAACATGAAATAAAAAGGGAAAAATAACACAAAATTGGTCATCTTCTTCATTACCACGAAATTTCAAGGGTTCTCCATAGCTAGGGTTTGTTTCAAGCTTCCAAGCTCCATAGTAAGTGATTCCAAGCCCCGTTTTTAATGTTCTTTACGTTTTCGTAGTCCCGGTAACTCGATAAAGCTTATGTTAGCAATAATTTAAGTTAGGGTTCATATTTGGAAAAATACCCATAGGTGAAATTTGTGTATTTTGATGTTTTATGATAGAATATGAGGTTTTAAATTATGTTAGACAACTTGTGCTACTCGGTTTTAAGTAAAAACGAGTAAAACGGCTTAATCGGTAAAAGTACATATTGTTCATAAGTATGTGTTTTAGTGGGAATTTGAGCTTGCTAATGGTAAATAAATGATCAGCATGTCCTAAAACATAAGAATTTGTGATAAAATTTAATTTCCGAACTTTGGGGCAAAAGTGTAAATATGAAAAAGTTTAGGGGCAAAATTGTAATTTTGCCAAAATTTGAATTTAGGACTATTTTGATAATTTGAGTATTAAATAAGCTAAATGTGTTATTTTAGAGCAAGAAAGATGTGGAATCAACCTTGATCGAGGAAAAGAAAAGATTTTGGACTAAATCGCAAAATTGCTATATTTTGTACCGAGGTAAGTTCATGTGTAAATAATGTAATATAATTGTTATTTTTAAGTTAATTGATGTTATTTATATGATATGCTGATTTTTATTATGAAATATATGCTTTGTGGTTATTATTGAATAATATGCAAGTTATGTGTGCCACTTGTTAAATATAAATTGCTACCGAGTATTGGTTTCGGTATTCTGTGGGAGATGGCAAGGATATGTGATTGAGGAAAATCCCGTTTGAACCTTAGGAATAGATTAGGATACAAGTGACATGTCACTAGGATGGTTGGGCATCCGAACTCGTTGAGTTGAGTCCGAGTTCACTTATGGATGCAAATGTCCGAACTTGTTGAGTTGAGTCCGAGTTCGTGAGATGTAACTAGGCATCCGAGCTCGTTGAGTTGAGCCCGAGTTCACTTATGGATGCGAACGCCCGAGCTCATTGAGTTGAGTCCGAGTTCACTTATGGGCGGGTTACATGATTGATTGATTACATATGTGGCACTTATGTGCAAATGATCCGTGTATCCGAGTTATATTCCGATGTGTTCAACGGGTAAAATTCTAGCGGAATGGAAGAGTACTCAAGATGAAAATGATATTGTGGTAAGTGTTTTAAAATGGACAATTTGGAAAGGTATGTACTTAACCCTCGGGTTGAAACTTGATACAACAGAAATAAGGTGGTAAGATGATACACGATAGCTAGAAATGTGGTTTGTATCTTGGTGATATCATGCTATTGTTGTTGATATAATTGCTTTGTTATGTTACTTGTTATTTGCATGTGATCTTACTAAGCATTTATGCTTACTCCCTCCTTTACATTCATTGTAGTTTTTAGCGAGCCAACTTGGATATCGGGAAGGTCGAAGAAACGCTCACACTATCCGAGGAAGAATTGGTATATTGGTTTGTATGTTTTGATGTATGGCATGTATAGCAATATACTTGTTTTGTGTAAATAATCTTGTGATATGGTTGTGGTTTGGTCGAGAAAATGCTTGATAATGATTAGTCATTGGTATGGCTAGCCTAGATAATGTTGGATGCCTTGTGAGTTTAATATGTTATATAGTTCATGAGAATTCATAAAAAGATGAAACTTGCCATAAAACAGAACACTACAGCAACAACGACGTGACTTTGAAAAATCACCAAAAATAGTAGAAAACGAATTAGGTGAATAATTTCCTATGAAATTGAATCTTATTGTGTCTACTTTCAAATGGAAGAAGTTAAATAGGTAAAGGAGTTATATGTTATAAGATGTTTGAGTTTTAGTGAAACAGGGCCAGAGCGATTTCTGGATCCCCTGTTCCAAATTTTAAAATTCACTATAAATTGAAAAAAAAATAATTAGGAGGTGTAATTTATATGCTTAGAATCATTATTGAATCTAATTTTAAGAGAAATAAACGGTATAGTTATATGAATTTTTTACAGGGAGAAAAGTGGTTCGTAGTAAGTAGAGGTCAGTGCAGTCAAGTCCTGAAACAGGGGTAACTTTAACTAATAAACTGTACTAATTTGCCCAACCAAAAATTTTATAAAAAAATTAGTAGATAGATATATGAGTCTAGATTCAGGGAAAATTTACGCATCTTTATTTTGAGTTTCGTAACTTGAGATATGATTTTTTTAGCGACTATGACGCAGAAAAACTGCTTATTCCGAAAATCAAAATAAATGATGTAAAGTTGTTTAAATGATAAATTATGTTCGGTAACACCTCAAGCTCGACTCCGGCAACGGTCTCAGGCGTGGGGGTGTTACATTTGGTGGTATCAGAGCAGGTTTAGTCGATTCTTGGACTAACGTATTTTATGCACGGATGCCTCAAGATGTGGGTATGATGAAATTCCAAAGAACTCCAGTTGATAAAATCCGTAAGCAGAGTTCTGGCTTGAGAATTCTATTCGAGTATTTGATGAACTGTCTTGCACACCTGAGGAATGCTTGAAATGTGCTATATCTTTGTTGAGAGATTCAGCTTATAATTGGTGGAAGACACTGATTTCTGTGGTACCGAAAGAGAGGGTAACTTGGGAATTCTTTCAAGAAGAGTTTCGGAAGAAATACATCAGTGAAAGATTTATTGATCAGAAGTGCAAGGAATTTCTTGAGTTGAAACAAGGTAACATGACCGTTACAGAATATGAAAGAGAATTTATTCAACTGAGTAAGTATGCCAGAGAATATGTTCCTACAGAGGCCAAGATGTGCAGACGATTTGAAAATGGGCCTAATGAAGACATCAAGGTATTTGTAGGGATTCTAGAACTAAAGGAAATGGTGGTACTTGTCGATCGAGCTTGTAAGGCTGAAGAATTACTTAAAGAGAAGAAAAAGGTAGAATCTGAGACACGAAATTGGAAGAAAAGACCAATGAGTAATGTACCCTCACAGCAACCCGAAAAATCAAGAAATATGAATCCTCGTTCCCAAGTTTCAGCTGGACAATCATATGGGAATTCTAGGAAGCAAAATGTAGGTCCTAAGTCCCAAACTACTTCGGCAGCTAGTGTAGGGAACTCGAGATTTGTTAAACCCGAGTGCCAGTGGTGTGGTAGAAATTATTTTGGTCCGTGCAGAGCAAATGAATGTTTCCGATGTGGTTCTCCAGATCATTTTATTAGAGACTGCCCAGAGAGGATTGAAAAAGAAAAATTTCAGAGTACAAAAGCTGGTGGTGCAGATTCGAGAGGAAGGTATCCAAGAAAGCTGGGAGTGAAGCAAGCAGCAAGAATGTAGCTAGAGATTCAGCAGTTAAATCTGAAGGAAGGGCTCCAGCTAGAACTTATGCCATTAAAGCGCGTGAAGATGCTTCCTCACCCGATGTGATTACTGGTATATTTTCTCTCTATGATGTTAATATTACTACTTTGATTGACCCCGGTTCTACTCATTCATATGTGTGCATGAAATTAGTATCTAGCAGAATATACCTGTTGAGAATACAGAATTATGATTAAAGTGTCAAACCCGTTAGGCCAATGTGTTATAGTTGATAAAGTATACAAGAACTGTCCTTTAATGATTCGGGGTTATTACTTTCCGGCCGACTTGATGTTGTTGCCGTTTGATGAGTTTGATGTTATTTTGGGTATGGATTGGTTGACATTGCATGATACTATAGTAAATTGTAAACAGAAAGTTGTTGAATTAAAGTGTGAAAATGGTGAAACTCTGCGTGTTGAATCAGATAAATCAGAGGCAATGTCTAGTGTGATTTCTTGAATGTCGGCTCAGAGATATTTGAGAAAAGGTTATGAAGCTTATTTAGCGTATGTGTTGAATACAAAGGAAATTGAAAAGAAAGTGGAATCAGTGTCAATTGTATGTGAGTTTACGGATGTATTTCCAGAAGAATTGCCGGGTTTGCCTCTAGTTAGAGAAGTAGAGTTTGGTATTGATTTGATGCCAGGAACAGCTCCAACCTCGATTGCTCCGTACAGAATGGCACCAACAGAGTTGAAAGAATAAAAGTCGCAGTTGCAAGAGTTGACTGACAAAGGCTTTGTGAGACCGAGTTTTTCGCCTTGGGGTGCTCCGGTATTGTTTGTGAAAAAGAAGGATGGTTCGATGAGATTGTGTGTAGACTATCGGCAATTAAACAAAGTGACAATTAAGAACAAGTATCCGTTGCCGAGAATTGATGATTTGTTTGATCAGCTGAAAGGAGCAACATGGTTTTCAAAGATTGATTTGAGATCTGGGTACTATCAGCTGCGGGTAAAAGAGTCAGATGTGCCTAAAACTGCTTTTAGGACAAGGTATGGTCATTATGAATTTTAAGTTATGCCGTTTGGATTAACAAATGCTCCTGCCGTATTTATGGATTTGATGAATCGAATATTTCGACCATACTTGGACAAGTTTGTTGTGGTATTTATAAATGATATCTTGATTTATTCGAAAGATGAGACAGAGCATGCTGAGCACTTGAGGATAGTTTTGCAAACTTTGCGAGACAAGCAGTTATATGCCAAGTTTAGTAAAAGTGAAATTTGGCTTCGAGAAGTTGGATTTTTGGGTCATATTGTTTCGGGTGATGGTATACGGGTTGATCCCAGTAAAATTTCAGCTATTGTTGATTGGAAGCCACCGAAGAATGTAACCGAGGTTAGGAGTTTCTTGGGACTAGCTGGATTTTATCGATGGTTTGTAAATGGATTTTCTATAATTGCTGCTCCTATGACTAGATTACTTCGCAAGGATGTTAAATTTGAGTGGACGGAAGAATGTCAACAAAGTTTTGAAGAATTGAAACAGTTATTAACAGAGGCACCAGTGTTAGTATAGCCCGAGTCAGGTAAAGAATTTGTGGTATATAGCGATGCTTCTCTAAATGGTTTGGGATGTGTACTAATGCCAGAAGGAAAGGTTGTGGCTTATGCTTCGAGGCAGTTAAAACCTCACGAGAGGAATTATCCGACTCATGATTTGGAATTGGCTGCAGTGGTGTTTGCTTTGAAGATTTGGTGACATTATCTATATGGTGAAAAGTGTCGAGTCTATACCGACCACAAGAGTCTTAAATACTTGATGTCACAAAAGGACTTGAATTTGAGACAGCGAAGATGGTTGGAGTTATTAAAAGATTATGAGCTTGTGATTGACTATCATCCAGGAAAAGCAAATGTAGTTGCTGATGCTTTGAGTAGAAAACTGTTGTTTGCTTTGAGAGTTATGAACACTCAGTTGGAAATGTCAGATGATGGTTCCATTCTGGCCGAGCTAAAAGTAAGACCGATGTTTTTACAAGAGATTTGTGAAGCTCAGAAAAGCGATGAAGACTTGCAAGCCAAAAGAAAGCAATGTGAGGTTGATACAGAGTCAGATTTCAGAATCGGCCCTGATGGTTGCTTGATGTTTAAAGATCGGATTTGTGTACCGAAGAATGAGGAGTTAATTCAAAATATTTTGTAGGAAGCACATGGTGGTTATTTATCGATTCATCCAGGCAGTACGAAAATGTATAATGATTTGAAGAAAATGTACTGGTGGAATAGAATGAAAAGGGATATATCGGAATTTGTATCGAAATGCTTAATTTGTCAACAGGTGAAAGCGGAACACCAAGTGCCTTCAGGATTACTTCAGCCTATTATGGTTCCTGAATAGAAATGGGATCGGATTACCATGGATTTTGTTTCAGGGTTGCCGTTGACTCCAGGAAAGAAAGATGCCATCTGGGTAATAGTTGACAGATTGACTAAATCGGCTCATTTCATTCCAGTACGTACGGATTATTCTCTCAACAAGTTAGCTGAATTGTATGTTAGAGAAATTGTTAGACTACATGGAATACCATTGTCAATCATTTCAGACAGAGATCCGAGATTTACTTCGTGGTTTTGGCAAAAGTTGCAAGAAGCGTTAGGTACAAGGTTAAATTTCAGTACTGCTTTTCATCCACAAACTGATGGGCAATCAGAAAGGGTAATTCAAATTCTTGAAGACATCTTCGATGTTGTGTATTAGAATTTCAAGGAAGTTGGGAAAGATATTTACCGTTGGTGGAATTTGCTTACAATAACAGTTATCAGACGAGTTTGAAAATGGTACCTTATGAAGCATTGTATGGTCGTAAGTGTCGGACGCCTTTGTATTGGACTGAACTCAAGGAAAATCAGATCTATGGGGTTGATCTAATAAAAGAAACCGAAGAAAAAGTAAAGGTAATTCGAGATTGTTTGAAAGCTGCTTCGAATAGACGGAAATCTTATGCAGATTTGAAACGAAAAGAAATTGAGTATCAAGTTGGTGATAAGGTATTTTTAAAGGTGTCTCCGTGGAAGAAAGTCCTCAGATTTGGACGGAAAGGTAAATTAAGTTCACGTTTTATCGGGCTGCATGAAATAATTGAAAGAGTTGGACCGGTAGCTTATCGGTTAGCATTACCATCTGAGTTGGAGAAAATTCATGATGTGTTCCATATATCTATGCTACGTCGGTATCGTTCGGATCCTTCACATGTGGTTTCACCGACAGAAATTGAATTACAACCAGATATGACCTACGAAGAAGAACCGATTAAAGTTTTAGCTCGAGAGGTCAAACAACTAAGAAACAAAAGTATTGCTCTTGTGAAAGTGTTGTCGCAAAAGCATGGAATAGAAGAGGCTACATGGGAACACGAGGAAACTATAAGGAAACAATACCCACACCTGTTTACCGGTAAGATTTTCGAGGACGAAAATCCTTAAAAGGGGGGAGAGTTGTAATATCCTGAATCAGGGCCTAATCGGAATAGTGGTTTCGTGACCACAAATCCAAGGTAGAAATAATTATTTTATAATTATTTTGATGTTTATGATATGATTTTATGATGGTGTGAAAATTTCGTGAAGAAATTCTAAGCGTAAAATGCTTAATTTGAAATTAGGGACTAAATCGAATAAGTTGCAAAACTTGCATTCTAGAAGTTTCTAGTATGAAATTGCTTTGGAATATTAATTAGGAGGTCTTAAATAGCCATTTGGCCAATTTTAAGTTCATGGACAAAATTTGGACATGGATGGAATTTTTGGAAGTTTAGTAAGGAGGGGCATTTTGGTCATTTGGATATTAACATGAAATAAAAAGGGAAAAATAACACAAAATTGGTCATCTTCTTCATTACCACGAAATTTCAAGGGTTCTCCATAGCTAGGGTTTGTTTCAAGCTTCCAAGCTCCATAGTAAGTGATTCCAAGCCCCGTTTTTAATGTTCTTTACGTTTTCGTAGTCCCGGTAACTCGATAAAGCTTATGTTAGCAATAATTTAAGTTAGGGTTCATATTTGGAAAAATACCCATAGGTGAAATTTGTGTATTTTGATGTTTTATGATAGAATATGAGGTTTTAAATTATGTTAGACAACTTGTGCTACTCGGTTTTGAGTAAAAACGAGTAAAATGGCTTAATCGGTAAAAGTACATATTGTTCATAAGTATGTGTTTTAGTGGGAATTTGAGCTTGCTAATGGTAAATAAGTGATCAGCATGTCCTAAAACATAAGAATTTGTGATAAAATTTAATTTCCGAACTTTGGGGCAAAAGTGTAAATATGAAAAAGTTTAGGGGCAAAATTGTAATTTTGCCCAAATTTGAATTTAGGACTATTTTGATAATTTGAGTATTAAATAAGCTAAATGTGTTATTTTAGATCAAGAAAGACGTGGAATCAACCTTGATCGAGGAAAAGAAAAGATTTTGGACTAAATCGCAAAATTGCTATATTTTGTACCGAGGTAAGTTCATGTGTAAATAATGTAATATAATTGTTATTTTTAAGTTAATTGATGTTATTTATATGATATGCTAATTTTTATCATGAAATATATGCTTTGTGGTTATTATTGAATAATATGCAAGTTATGTGTGCCACTTGTTAAATATAAATTGCTACCGAGTATTGGTTTCGGTATTCTGTGGAAGACGGCAAGGATATGTGATTGAGGAAAATCTTGTTTGAACCTTAGGAATAGATTAGGATACAAGTGATATGTCACTAGGATGGTTGGGCATCCGAACTCGTTGAGTTGAGTCCGAGTTCACTTATGGATGCAAATGTCCGAACTTGTTGAGTTGAGTCCGAGTTCGTGAGATGTAACTAGGCATCCGAGCTCGTTGAGTTGAGTCTGAGTTCACTTATGGATGCGAACGCCCGAGCTCATTGAGTTGAGTCCGAGTTCGCTCATGGGCGGGTTACATGATTGATTGATTACATATGTGGCACTTATGTGCAAATGATCCGTGTATCCGAGTTATATTCTGATGTGTTCAACGGGTAAAATTATAGCGGAATGGAAGAGTAATCAAGATGAAAATGATTGTAACAGCCCTAATTTGACCCTAATCAGAAAAGTGGTTTCGGAATCACTAACCGAGTCAAAAAAAATTAAAAAAAAATTAATGTTATTTTCTATGTTTACTAGATGTGAAAATACATGTGTGAATCTTTGAATGTTTTGATTTTTTTTCATTTGATGTAAATTGATCAAAAAGGGCTTAGTTGATAAACATTGAAATTTTGCTAGGCAAAATTAAAAAAAAAAGTGGCCGAATAGTTGAAGTTACAAAAAGGGGGTCCTTGCATGTCAAATTGTCCACTTTTAACACATAGTGGACGGCAATGATGTTATAATTTTGACATTTTGTGGTTATAATATTAGTTAAAAATATTTAATAGTTATTAAATGTGAAAACATGAATAAAATAATGGGAATGGTGATAAAAACAAAGTTATCATCTTTTTCTTCCTCCATGACCGAAACTAAGGCAAAGAATAAGAGAGGAGAAGAGCTTGTAAGCATTCGGCTATGGAGGTTCCTTGCTTTTAAAAAGGTATGTAAGGAATTCCTTTGTAAATTGGTTTTGGAATTGGGTTGTTGAGTGCATATTGTTGTTAACCCACGGTTTTGAGTTATGGATCTATGAACATTTCCACATTCGGCAACTTGGGAAAAATGTGGAAGTATAGTTAAATTTGTTAATGTGAAATCTTGAGTGGTTATAATCATGTGTTAAATGCAAGAATTGGATTGTATTTGTAAGAAAATTTAAGTAGATATTAATTATGACATTCGGCTACTTTGGGTAAATGAGGAAATTATGCTTAGTTTCGAAAAATTTGTAATTGAGTTGCTAATATGTGCTTATATGATGACCGAATGAGTAATTTGTACATGTATAACTAAGTTGAATTTTTGTTTAGGAAGTCCACATTGAAGTTGCCCCATGAGTGCTAATTAGTAGATAATTTTAATGTTGAGCAATGAGTAAGGATTATATGTGGTTTAATAACTAATTAAACTTGCTATATACGGCTAGAATGAGCTTTGACATTTGGCTAAAACGACTTAGTGTAAACTTGTTACTAAATATTAGGAATACATGCTTAAATACAAATCTTTGATAGTTTAATTGCCGAATGACCTTCCTTGGACAAGAAATTGTATAATTGCTTGTAATTTAAGATGTTGAGGTTGTGAATTAGTTGATGAGTGATATTCGGCTATGGTTGATTTAGTTAAGAAATCTAAGCTAATGATAGAAGCTGAAGTATTATTGCTAATAAGTTGTTAAAGTGCCGAATGTGTGTCATAGAAGAAATATTTATTTTATTGATATGTATTTGTTTAGCTAAAAGAGAAAGTACTGTATGCTCTTTTTGAATGAGAGTGTTGACATTTTTGATTAAGAAGAATTAGTAAGGTGATTGAACTAGTTTACTTGTTTTTAAAGCTCAAGAATAAGGAAAGTTAAACTCGGGTAAAGGAAAATAAAAAACTGATCGAACAGCCGAGATTACGTACGAAAACCACCCAGGTAAGTTCTTAAGATTTTAACTCGGTTTGATATGCTGAATGATTAAATGAAAGTAGCCTACGGAATATTGTTTTTGTGACAGCCTTATTATTATTATTTTTTTTGACCCTAGTCGGAAAGTGGTTTCGGAACCGCTAAACCAAATTTTTTTTTATATATATATATTGTCATGTCTAGTAGATGTGCAAATTCATGTGTGAAATTGAATGTTTTGATTTTTGCAAAATTTTCATGTGTTTTAAAGTCAAGGACCTAGATGGAAAACATAAATTTAGGTGTGGCTGATTTTAAAAGGGGTGTTACAAGAATGGTCAAAGGATGCAAGGATTTGCATGTTAAATTGTCCTTTTTGCTTTAAGTGGCCGGCCATGTGGGTGAATGATTGCTAATAAGTGTATTTTATGTGTATTTTCCATGTGTATTTCCTTATTATGATGTCTTATAATAGGATAAAATAAATATTATATTATATGTATATCATATGTCATAAAAAGGAAAATTTTAAAATAATAATAAGAAAGGTGAAAAGAACAAGGCCAATACATTTTTTTTTTCTTTTCTCCTTCTTGTTCTTCATTTTACCGTGAGTGAGAAGGGGAAAGGAAAAGAAGCATTCGGCCACCCTTATTTTGCTTGATTGAGGTAAGATTTCATGTTAGTTGCTTTGAATTTTATGAATTTAAGTTGGTAATTAGGCCTATAGCATAACCCATGAAATGATTTTTGAATTGGTTGTGGATGTCATTTTCGGCCATTGTTGAATGGTATGGTTTCTTGAAGTTTTTGATTTTAAATAATATATATAGTATTAGAGAACCCTTGAGAGATGCCTTGAGGTTCAAATTTTACTTGGGATGGTTCTTAAAACAAAGGAAGGCATTCGACTATGGGGTTTAAGTAACCGTATGAATGTTTTGATGTTTATAGTGTAATATTTGTTGTTTAACTAATAAGAAGAGCTAATTGAGGATTGGGTTTGTATGCTAGTATTTTGTTTTGTATAAGACATCTATAATAGCCGAATAAATTTTGGGATAGTAAGTCAATAAGCTTTCGGCTTTGGTATATATGTATATATATATACATGCATATTTTTCAATTGGTTAAATTGTATTGATTGGATGGCATTTTTTTTTTTCTTTCAAGAATAAATTCGGCCAATGAGGGGATAGTGTGTAATGTGCTTAAATTTAGAAGTGTAGTTGTGTGTGTGTACCATGTTTAAAATATGTCGTTAAATTTTATAACACTGATAATATATGTGTTATCTATTATGGCCGATTGGGAATTTTAAGACAATTAAGAAGTGAGGTGCTTTAGATAAATGCATTACCGTGTGAATAAAAAAAGCATTTGTGAAATTTCTTTTGAAGGAACACATTCGGTTGTGAGATTAGTGATTTTGCGTGTGAAACGGGGATAGATACATGGCTAATGTGTGTGTGTGGGTGCCGAATGACTTTATTTATGATATGGTATATTTAGCTAGTCAAAGAATTGTGGCGATGTGAGATTAATATTCATTGAACTGAATGTGTATGTGTGCATCTGTGCGTGTATATCAATATATGGTAAGGTGATTATATTTGTATCTTTTGTCTTTGTCAAGTAGAGAATGAGTGTTTGATGGAATTCAAATTTTGTTGTGTCAAATTAAGCTCAAGAGCATAGAGGAACAGCATCGGATAAAGGAAAGGCTAAGGTGACGGAATAGTCAACTGGTCAATACTCCAAAAGACGAGGTAAGTTTTAAGTGTCTTAGCTCAATACACAACTTGATTTAACCTGATATAAACTTCTGTCATTCACATTATTTATGGGCGACAATGTAATGGTGAAATGGGCATATAATTGAAGTTACTAGACCTAGAAAGGCTTTAGAAATAAATTTGAGGTATGGATTGCTTTCATGCTTAGTTGCCGAATATATGGAGAAATAATGTCATACTATATATGAATTTGTGAATGAGGCAAATGGTTATTATTTTGCGATGAGTTGTGCAAAAAGTATACAAGATGAATCCGAATGTATATATATATATCTCAGTTTCATAGACTGGGTTAATCCCGAAGGGCTTTTGAGCCGATGTTGTATCCGGGTTAATCCCGAAGGGCTTTTGAGCCGATGTTGTATCCGGGTTAAATCCCGAAGAGCCTAAAGGCTAAAGTTATTCTGGGCTAAGCCTGAAGGGCATTCGTGCCAGTGGTTTATCCGGGTTAAATCCCGAAGAGCCTAAAGGCTAAAGTTATTCCGAGCTAAGCCTGAAAGTAAGTATGCTAGTATTATGAATTATGATCTTAGCAAAGGTAAGATTGAGCGTATTGCTTAAATATCCAGGTACGTATTAGGTGTTAATTAAGGACTCGATTCTGTTTAAAGTACGGTACATAATTCGAGTACAACTGAATTTGTTATATTTGACCATATACTAAAGTACATCGTTATACATTCTAATATAGTTATTTCCCTCTCTTACTGTTCAAGATTCAAATCGGATTAGATAAATACCAAAAGATCTATGTTTTAGTTCGATAATGAGTTTTTATTGACTTAAAACTTACTAAGCTTATGTTTGCTTACTTTGTTGCTTTAACTCTCTGTTTTGTAGAACACGTTCGATAGCTACGGTTTCAGGAATTTCGGGCTGAAGTCATCCGCACTATCAAAATCGTCCTTGGGTATTTTTGAAACTAAACTTGTGAATGGCATGTATAGACTAGACATGTGGTAGCTATATGAGTTTGAGTTTTGAAGTTGTAATTAAATCAGCCATGCGAAAATGGCTAAACCGAACGTCTTATGTCTATGTCCATGTCTTTAAATTTGGTTGCATGATATGGATTGGTAATTAAGTCATGTGTTTTGTAAATATGTTTGAAGTAGTGTATAGCTTATATACATATAAGTGTGATCGGCCTAGGTGTTTGATTGATGAAATTGATTAAGTGTCGTTATTTCTTTTGCTACCATTAGAGTGATAGTTGCTTCTGATCGTTGAATCTATTCGTGAAGGTCGGGTAATCTATTCGTGAAGGTCGGGTAATGTCTCTTAACCCTCCGGTAACTGGGACGGGTTTAGGGTTGTTACATTTTATTGGTATCAGAGCCAGGTTTAGTCGATTCTCGGACTACCGTAGTAAGTATGAGTCTAACTATACATGCCATTTGATATTAACGTGATAGTGTGATGACTTCTAACATCTAAAATATGATTTTTGGTATAGAGTGGATCCCGAACCTGACCGAGCTTTAGCGGACGATGTGGAGAGTGTAGCGCCTGCTCCTGCGCAAGGGACAGCGCCACCTGACTCTCAGCCGAACGTCAGTCATCAAGATGATGACACTAGGCAAGCCTTTTACGCGATGATGAGTGACTGGTTCGCTCAATTCATGAGATCAAACCCGACTGTTCCGCAACCTCCGCCCCCGAATACTCCACTCCCAACTTATATGGCCCCTCCGGTAACCGATCCAGTGAGGTCGGGTAAACCCCCAGTTGATAAAATCCGAAAATATGGGGCCGAAGAATTTCGAGCTACTTCCAGTGACGATGCCGAGCGAGCCGAGTTTTGGCTCGATAACACCATCCGAGTGTTCGACGAGCTATCCTGTACGCCTGAAGAATGTTTAAAATGTGCCGTGTCTCTGTTACGCGACTCTGCATATTATTGGTGGAACACTCTAGTCTCTATCGTTCCCAAAGAGCGGATTACTTGGGAATTTTTCCAGATCGAGTTCCGTAAGAAATATATCAGCCAGAGATTCATCGATCAAAAATGGAAGGAATTCCTTGAACTTAAACAAGGTCAAATGTCAGTGGCCGAATCCGAAAGAGAGTTCGTGCGTCTCAGCCGCTATGCTCGTGAATGTGTATCCTCCGAGACCATCATGTGTAAGCGTTTTAAGGATGGATTAAACGAAGATATCAAACTACTAGTAGGAATTCTAGAAATTAAGGAGTTTGTCGTGTTAGTGGAACGAGCCTATAAAGCTGAAGAGCTCAGTGATGCGAAAAGGAAAGCGGAAGGTGGAGATAGAGAGTTTCGTAAGAGATCTGCGGGGAAATTTGTTCAACCATCATCCAAAAAGACTAGAGATGACATGGGCCGATCAAAACACACATCGAGTTTTCCTAGATATGAGCGTCCTCGACCTCCCACGAGTTCGCGAACCACCTCCGTAGCCAGTGTTGGAAATGAACGTCGAGATAGGCTGGATTGCAATTATTGCGGTAAATGGCACCCAGGGAGTTGTAGGCATCGTGACCGTTCTTGTTTTAGATGTGGATCTGCCGATCACTTTATTAAGGATTGTCCTAGAAATGATGAACGCACTCCCGATCCGACTCAGAGACTTAGTGGCACGGCATCGAGGGGTAGACCACAGCGACGTGGAGGAAATACGGGAGCTAGTCAGAGGGGGACTAGAGACACTGCGGTTAGATCCGAGGCTCGTGCGCCTGCCAGAGCGTATGCTATCCGTGCCCGTGAGGAAGCTTCTTCTCCGGATGTTATTACTGGTACTTTCACACTCTTTAACACTGATGTTATTGCTTTGATTGATCCTGGCTCAACCCATTCATATGTGTGTGAAACTTTAGTCTTCAGTAAGACTCTTCCTGTTGAGTCTACTGAATTCATAATTCGAGTGTCGAACCCTTTGGGTCGTTGTGTTCTGGTTGATAAAGTATGCAAGAAATGTCCGTTAATGGTTCAAGATTTCTGTTTTCCGGCTGACTTGATGCTTCTACCATTCGACGAATTTGACATTATTCTCGGAATGGACTGGTTGACCGTTCATGACGCGATAGTAAATTGTAGGCGAAAAACTATCGATTTGCGATGTTCGAATAATGAAATAATCCGAATTGAATCCATTGATCTAAGTGGGCCGCCAGTCATAATTACGACCATGTCAACTCGAAAGTATATGAGGAAAGGCTATGAAGCGTATTTGGCTTATGTGATAGATAACAAAGTTTCCGACAGAAAACTTGAGACGGTGCCCGTAGTCTGCGAGTTTTCAGATGTATTTCCTGAAGAATTACCTGGATTGCCGCCGGTAAGGGAGGTCGAGTTCAGTATAGAGTTGATTCCAGGTACGACGCCGATTTCGATTGCCCCGTATCGTATGGCACCTACCGAATTGAAGGAATTAAAATCTCAGCTGCTAGAGTTGACAGACAGGGGTTTTGAACGACCTAGTTTTTCGCCTTGGGGCGCGCCAGTTTTGTTTGTGAAAAAAAAAAGACGGAACTATGAGAATGTGCATCGACTATCGACAGTTAAATAAAGCTACTGTAAAGAATAAGTATCTATTGCCCCGAATTGACGACTTGTTCGATCAGTTGAAAGGAGCTTCAGTGTTTTCTAAGATTGACCTGCGATCCGGTTATTATCAGCTAAGGGTTAGAGATTCCGACGTGCCGAAGACAGCATTTAGAACAAGGTACGGACTCTACGAATTCTTAGTGATGCCGTTTGGGCTCACTAATGCCCCGGCAGTCTTCATGGATTTGATGAATCGTGTGTTTAGGCCGTTTTTGGATCGTTTTGTAGTAGTGTTCATCGATGATATTTTGATCTATTCTCATGATGAGTCAGAGCATGCCGAGCATTTAAGGCTAGTACTTCAGACTTTGCGGGATAACCAATTGTATGAGAAGTTCAGCAAGTGCGAATTTTGGTTGCGTGAAGTCGGCTTCTTGGGCCATATAGTATCTGCTTCGGGCATTCGAGTTGATCCGAACAAAATTACAGCTATTCTCGACTGGAAACCCCCTAAAAACATTTCTGGAGTTCGAAGCTTTTTAGGACTCGCCGGTTGTTACCGACGATTTGTCAAAGGCTTTTCAATGATTGCGACTCCTTTGACAAGGTTGCTGCAAAAAGATGTCAAATTCGAATGGTCGGATAAGTGTCAGCAAAGTTTTGATCGGCTGAAAACTCTTTTAACGGAGGCTCCGGTGTTAGTTCAACCAGAAACTGACAAAGAGTTCGTGGTTTATAGCGATGCATCTTTAAACGGTTTAGGCTGCGTTTTGATGCAAGACGGTCGGGTTATTGCTTATTCTTCAAGGCAATTGAAGCCTCACGAACGAAATTATCCGACTCATGACCTTGAACTAGCCGCTATCGTTTTTGCCTTGAAGATTTGGCGACATTATCTGTTCGGTGAGAAATGTCACATCTTCTCTGATCACAAAAGCCTCAAATATTTGATGACTCAAAAAGATTTGAATTTGAGACAAAGGCGGTGGCTAGAATTGATAAAAGACTATGAGCTTGTTATTGATTATCACCCGGGGAAAGCTAATGTAGTTGCAGACGCTCTTAGCCGAAAATCTTTATTTTCCTTACGAGCTATGAACGTGGAGCTAGCCATGTCTGGAGATGATGGGTTGATTGCCGAATTAGTAGCAAGACCTGTACTACTTCAACAGATTTGTGAGGCTCAGAAAGCCGATGATGAATTAGTTGCCAAACGAATTCAGTGTGAGTCGAATGTGAATTCAGAGTTTCGGGTCGACGGAAATGATTGTTTGAGATTTAAGGACCGATTATGTGTTCCGAACAAGTTCGAGCTTGTTTCGATGATTTTAAATGAAGTCCATAATAGCCGAATGTCAGTCCACCCGGGCAGTACGAAAATGTATAATGATTTGAAGCGACAATATTGGTGGCATGGCATGAAACGAGACATTTCTGATTTTGTATCTAAATGCCTAGTATGTCAGCAAGTGAAGGCGGAACATCAGGTACCGTCGGGATTACTTCAGCCGATCTTGATACCCGAGTGGAAGTGGGATCACATTACAATGGATTTTGTGTCAGGCTTACCGTTGACATCGAGTAAGAAAGACTCCATTTGGGTTATTATGGACAGACTAACAAAATCAGCTCATTTCATCCCGGTTCGTACAGATTTCTCACTTGATAAGTTGGCAGAACTATACATCTCCCAAATTGTACGATTGCACGGAGTGCCAACCTCTATTATATCAGATCGTGATCCTCGTTTTACTTCGCGATTCTGGAAGAAATTACATGAAGCTTTAGGTACTAAACTTCATTTCAGCACAGCTTTCCATCCGCAGACGGACGGTCAATCTGAACGGGTTATTCAGATACTCGAGGACATGTTGAGATGTTGCATCCTTGAGTTTAGTGGTTCGTGGGAGAAATACGTACCACTAGTTGAATTCGCGTATAACAACAGCTTCTAGACAAGTATTCAAATGGCACCCTACAAGGCTCTTTACGGTCGAAAATGTCGTACACCTCTGTTTTGGACCGAGCTTAGCGAGAATAAGATTCTCGGGGTCGATTTAGTAAAAGAAGCAGAGCGAAAGGTGAAAACGATCCGTGACAGTTTGAAAATGGCATCTGATCGACCGAAATCATACGCAGATCTGAAACGTAAAGATATTGAGTATCAGATTGGGGACAAAGTGTTTTTAAGGGTGTCACCGTGGAAAAAATTACTTAGATTCGGTTGTAAAGGCAAATTAAGTCCGAGATACATCGGACCGTACGAGATTTCAGAATGGATTGGACCGGTAGCGTACAGATTGATTTTGCCCCCTGAATTGGAAAGGATTCACAACGTTTTTCATGTCTCGATGCTCCGTCGCTATAGATCCGACCCTTCGCATGTGATTAGTCCGTCAGAAGTTGAGGTTCAATCCGATCTGAGCTATGAGGAAGAACCGATTCGTATTTTAGCCCGCGAAGTAAAAGAATTGCGAAACAAGAAGGTTTCGTTAGTAAAAGTATTATGGCTCAAGCACGGGATTGAAGAAGCGACTTGGGAACCCGAAAACACTATGAGGGACAGATACCCAAATCTGTTTACCGGTAAGATTTTCAAGGACGAAAATTTCCTATGGGGGGAGTTGTGACAGCCTTATTATTTTTTTTTTTGACCCTAGTCGGAAAGTGGTTTCGGAACCGCTAAACTGAATTTTTTTTTATATATATATTGTCATGTCTAGTAGATGTGCAAATTCATGTGTGAAATTGAATGTTTTGATTTTTGCAAAATTTTCATGTGTTTTAAAGTCAAGGACCTAGATGGAAAACATAAATTTAGGTGTGGCCGATTTTAAAAGTGGTGTTACAAGAATGGTCAAAGGATGCAAGGATTTGCATGTTAAATTGTCCTTTTTGCTTTAAGTGGCCGGCCATGTGGGTGAATGATTGCTAATAAGTGTATTTTATGTGTATTTTCCATGTGTATTTCCTTATTATGATGTCTTATAATAGGATAAAATAAATATTATATTATATGTATATCATATGTCATAAAAAGGAAAATTTTAAAATAATAATAAGAAAGGTGAAAAGAACAAGGCCAATACATTTTTTTTTCTTTTCTCCTTCTTGTTCTTCATTTTACCGTGAGTGAGAAGGGGAAAGGAAAAGAAGCATTTGGCCACCCTTATTTTGCTTGATTGAGGTAAGATTTCATGTTAGTTGCTTTGAATTTTATGAATTTAAGTTGGTAATTAGGCCTATAGCATAACCCATGAAATGATTTTTGAATTGGTTGTGGATGTCATTTTCGGCCATTGTTGAATGGTATGGTGTCTTGAAGTTTTTGATTTTAAATAATATATATAGTATTAGAGAACCCTTGAGAGATGCCTTGAGGTTCAAATTTTACTTGGGATGGTTCTTAAAACAAAGGAAGGCATTCGACTATGGGGTTTAAGTAACCGTATGAATGTTTTGATGTTTATAGTGTAATATTTGTTGTTTAACTAATAAGAAGAGCTAATTGAGGATTGGGTTTGTATGCTAGTATTTTGTTTTGTATAAGACATCTATAATAGCCGAATAAATTTTGGGATAGTAAGTCAATAAGCTTTCGGCTTTGGTATATATGTATATATATATACATGCATATTTTTGAATTGGTTAAATTGTATTGATTGGATGGCATTTTTTCTTTCTTTCAAGAATAAATTCGGCCAATGAGGGGATAGTATGTAATGTGCTTAAATTTAGAAGTGTAGTTGTGTGTGTGTACCATGTTTAAAATATGTCGTTAAATTTTATAACACTGATAATATATGTGTTATCTATTATGGCCGATTGGGAATTTTAAGACAATTAAGAAGTGAGGTGCTTTAGATAAATGCATTACCGTGTGAATAAATAAAGCATTTGTGAAATTTCTTTTGAAGGAACACATTCGGTTGTGAGATTAGTGATTTTGCGTGTGAAACGGGGATAGATACATGGCTAATGTGTGTGTGTGGGTGCCGAATGACTTTATTTATGATATGGTATATTTAGCTAGTCAAAGAATTGTGGCGATGTGAGATTAATATTCATTGAACCGAATGTGTATGTGTGCATCTGTGCGTGTATATCAATATATGGTAAGGTGATTATATTTGTATCTTTTGTCTTGGTCAAGTAGAGAATGAGTGTTTGATGGAATTCAAATTTTGTTGTGTCAAATTAAGCTCAAGAGCATAGAGGAACAGCATCGGATAAAGGAAAGGCTAAGGTGACGGAATAGTCAACTGGTCAATACTCCAAAAGACGAGGTAAGTTTTAAGTGTCTTAGCTCAATACACAACTTGATTTAACCTGATATAAACTTCTGTCATTCACATTATTTATGGGCAACAATGTAATGGTGAAATGGGCATATAATTGAAGTTACTAGACCTAGAAAGGCTTTAGAAATAAATTTGAGGTATGGATTGCTTTCATGCTTAGTTGCCGAATATATGGAGAAATAATGTCATACTATATATGAATTTGTGAATGAGGCAAATGGTTATTATTTTGCGATGAGTTGTGCAGAAAGTATACAAGATGAATCCGAATGTGTATATATATATCTCAGTTTCATAGACCGGGTTAATCCCGAAGGGCTTTTGAGCCGATGTTGTATCCGGGTTAATCCCGAAGGGCTTTTGAGCCGATGTTGTATCCGGGTTAAATCTCGAAGAGCCTAAAGGCTAAAGTTATCCGGGCTAAGCCTGAAGGGCATTCGTGCCAGTGGTTTATCCGGGTTAAATCCCGAAGAGCCTAAAGGCTAAAGTTATTCCGAGCTAAGCCTGAAAGTAAGTATGCTGGTATTATGAATTATGATCTTAGCAAAGGTAAGATTGAGCGTATTGCTTAAATATCCAGGTACGTATTAGGTGTTAATTAAGGACTCGATTCTGTTTAAAGTACGGTACATAATTCGAGTACAACTGAATTTGTTATATTTGACCATATACTAAAGTACATTGTTATACATTCTAATATAGTTATTTCCCTCTCTTACTGTTCAAGGTTCAAATCGGATTAGATAAATACCAAAAGATCTATGTTTTAGTTCGATAATGAGTTTTTATTGACTTAAAACTTACTAAGCTTATGTTTGCTTACTTTGTTGCTTTAACTCTCTGTTTTGTAGAACACGTTCGATAGCTACGGTTTCAGGAATTTTGGGCTGAAGTCATCCGCACTATCAAAATCGTCCTTGGGTATTTTTGAAACTAAACTTGTGAATGGCATGTATAGACTAGACATGTGGTAGCTATATGAGTTTGAGTTTTGAAGTTGTAATTAAATCAGCCATGCGAAAATGGCTAAACCGAACGTCTTATGTCTATGTCCATGTCTTTAAATTTGGTTGCATGATATGGATTGGTAATTAAGTCATGTGTTTTGTAAATATGTTTGAAGTAGTGTATAGCTTATATACATATAAGTGTGATCGGCCTAGGTGTTTGATTGATGAAATTGATTAAGTGTCGTTATTTCTTTTGCTACCATTAGAGTGATAGTTGCCTCTGATCGTCGAATCTATTCGTGAAGGTCGGGTAATGTCTCTTAACCCTCCGGTAACCGGGACGGGTTTAGGGTTGTTACAGTTTTTATTTAGTCTAGATGCATAAGGAGATGGAATGGAAATTAATTTACCGAATATAGTTATAATATATATTTATTGAATTGGATGTGAAAAGTGAGATGATTATTTGAGAACTAAAAGTAATCATAATTATATGTTATTGTTAATTATGTGAGGAAGCTGTGTATAATATGAAGTATTGCATTTTGGTATTTGCTGAAAGTGAATTAAATGCAGGACATAAGTCGATTAAGACTTGGGTGTATGAATGAAGTTGATAAACTATGTGTTATGATGCCTGAATTATACCTATAATTTAATCGAATGAGAAAATGCCTTTGTGTAAATGTACATATGATACGTCCACATGGGGAATGACAATGTTTACCAAATTGTGGATGTGAGATGGGAAGTAAATGAGAATCGGTTGTATGCTTATAATAGGCCAAATGGAATTTAGTATGTGAATAAATGTTACACATAAGTATGTATTTACAAATTGAGTTTGAATATTTGATTTAAGAACAGCCGGTAAGTTTTAAGTATTCGAATCAAATTTCTGTATAGACCTAATGTAATTTTGTACTTAAGACGAAATGAAATGACGAGGTACAACATCTAGCTTAAGACCGAGAAGCACATAGAAGTTTGAGTAAGAATTGTGTTATGTTTGGAATGAGTGTGAATTATAAGTAAATACATGAGTTGAAGACAAGTAAGAGATAAAATGAAATGAAAGTAATTCATGTATATGTGCTGTGATTTGGTGATATTAAGAAATAAAGACGGAGTATGAGATATATAAATATGACTTTATTGTATTTAGTGTGTAAGGACGAATGTGAAGTGTATTATATATTTATATGCATGTGATGAGTCTGAATGGCTGATGTGAATTGTGTGTAATATACATATACATACATGCTGTAAGGCCAAATAGAATGGGAAATGTTGTATGACTAAATGGTCATTATAAAAAGAAAGTAAATCATGTGACTTATGAGTAGGTTTTTAATGAAGGTATTACCTTATTAATGTGTTTGTGCATACTAAAGTGTGATAAACTTTGTGAATTAACTATCATACAAAAATATCCGGGCCTAAAGTCCCGCAGGCTTCGTGCTGGTATTATTCGGATTTTATACCTAGCAGGCGGTTTGCCGATGATCTGATAAGTATATATGACAAAGAGGCTCAGTTATGTATAAAAAGGGCAAGTAAAATTTCATAAAGCATTAAGTAATCCAGCTATGTAATATTTATTTTCTAATATGTGAGAGTGGTCCCAATATGATTCTTGGATTCGGAAATTGAAAAGTACTTGGAAATTTTTATAGAATCATAGATACTTATTTCATTCGGCCATTTTAGAAAGTATCTTGAAGTTGTTGTATTTTATGAGTAATAGAACCTCAAAATTTGATTGGGAGTAAGTACATGTATAATCGGCCATTATGAGCTCTTAGGTATGAAAGTATATTAGTTTTAGGTGAACGATGATCATTTGAAACTTTATATGAAATGTGATGCCTGCGTTAGTTTTGTTGAACTAATGATATGTCAGCGATGTAGTTATAATGAGGCTATGCATATTCAGTAAGTCGGCAGTCCTTCGAACATGATAGAGAAGAACTTTGAGCATAAATTTAGTTGTTGTTTAAGTACCTATTGCTTACTAAGCTCATGCACTTACCGTGAAATTGTTTTACTCAGTTTCTGGAATATGTTCAATACATTAAGCTGGCCAGGTATGTATCATGCACACGTAAGTGAGTTTAATTCGAATTGAATCATGAATCTTTAAAGTGATGTGGTTATGAACAAATGTTGTGTCTACAAGTGTGATAGTAATACATTCAGTCCATTTATGAGGCCATGGGAAAGTATGTGATACAACCATAAGATATGAACGTTAGATTAAGTAAAAGTATATACTAAATTGCCCTAAGTCTATGCATATATCCAGCTAAGTGGTTAAGTACCTAGAAATAATTTCCAGTGTAATTGATTGATTGACTGATAAGTAAGTTAAACTGTACATATGTAATGCTTAAGACTTACTAAGCATAGAAATGCTTACTCTGTTTATTTTGTTCCTCTGTTTATAGATCTCGTTTTGAAGCTACGGACTCGAGGATTCAAGCTTTAATCACCTACACTATTGTCGTTACTTTGGTACATTCGATAGTTATTTTGGAACAATGGCATGTATAGGCTAATCTCCTTCTTTTGAATCGGATTTTATTTTGAGATGTATATAATATTAGCCATACGAAAATGGCTTTCTTAGTCTCTAAGTCTAAGCACATGGTATGATGAAATTATGTGTCGTGTTATTTTAATATGTTTAGGTGAATGGTAAAGGAAGTAAAGACGTATACCATTCATGCTTAGTTGAATGACATAATGAAATTTTTAGGTAGTAATAAATATGCATTGTGATTCGAATATGGTTGGTTATGTCATCTAAGAATTTGTTTATGTTTATTGGATGGCATTTTCGGCTAGGAAAATTTTTAAACGGATCATTGATTTATATTCGATGCATACATGCATCTATGTCTGCTAAGTGATTATGAACCCTTGTATGTTTTAAATCAATTGTGTAATATCTCGAAACCCTAATTCGGTGACAGATAGGGGTTTAGGGTGTTACAATGATATTGTGGTAAGTGTTGTGAAATGGACAATTTGGACAGGTATGTACTTAACCCTCGGGTTGAAACTTGATACAACAGAAATAAGGTGGTAAGATGGTACACGATAGCTAGAAATGTGGTTTGTATCTTGGTGATATCATGCTATTGTTGTTGATATAATTGCTTTGTTATGTTACTTGTTATTTGCATGTGAACTTACTAAGCATTTATGCTTACTCCCTCCTTTACATTCATTGTAGTTTTTAGCGAGCCAACTTGGATATCGGGAAGGTCGAAGAAATGCTCACACTATCCGAGGAAGAATTGGTATATTGGTTTGTATGTTTTGATGTATGGCATGTATAGCAATATACTTGTTTTGTGTAAATAATCTTGTGATATGGTTGTGGTTTGGTTGAGAAAATGTTTGATAATGATTAGTCATTGGTATGGCTAGCCTAGATAATGCTGGATGCCTTGTGAGTTTAATATGTTATATAGTTCATGAGAATTCATAAAAAGATGAAACTTGCCATAAAACAGAACACTACAGCAACAACGATGTGAGTTTGAAAAATCACCAAAACTAGTAGAAAACGAATTAGGTGAATAATTAACTATGAAATTGAAGCTTATTGTGTCTACTTTCAAATGGAAGAAGTGAAATAGGTAAAGGAGTTATATGTTATAAGATATTTGAGTTTTAGTGAAATAGGGCCAGAGCGATTTCTGGATCCCCTGTTCCAACTTTGAAAATTCACTATAAATTGAAAACAAATAATTAGGAGGTGTAATTTATATGCTCAGAATCATTATTGAATCTAATTTTGAGAGAAATAAACGGTATAGTTATATGAATTTTTTACAGGGAGAAAAGTGGTTCGTAGTAAGTAGAGGTCAGTGCAGTCAAGTCCTGAAAAAGGGGTAACTTTAACTAATAAACTGTACTAATTGGCCAAACCAAAAATTTTAGAAAAAAATTAGTAGATAGATATGTGAGTCTAGATTCAGGGAAAATTTACAGATCTTGATTTTGAGTTTTGTAACTCGAGATATGATTTTTTTAGCGACCATGACGAAGAAAAACTGCTTATTCCGAAAATCAAAATAAATGATGTAAAGTTGTTTAAATGATAAATTATGTTTGGTAACACCTCAAGCTCGACTCCGGCAACGGTCTCGGGCATGGGGGTGTTACAGTTGGCAATGAACATCGAGACAGATCTGAATGTAAACACTGCGGTAAATGGCACCCGGGGAGCTGTAGACATCATGACTGCTCTTGCTTCCGATGCGGATTTGCCTATCATTTTATCAAAGAATGTCTGAAAGTTGATGAACGCACTCCCGATCTGAGTTAGAGACCTAGTGGCATGGCTGCACGGGGTAGATCACCGCGGCGAGGAGGCAATACTAGTGGTAGTCAGAGAGGGACTAGAGACACTGCAGTCAGATCCGAGGCTCGAGCACCTGCCAGAGTGTATGCTATTCGTGCCTGGAAGGAGGCTTCTTCTCCGAATGTTATTATCGGTACCTTCACACTCTTTAACACTGATGTTATTGCCCTGATTGATCCTGGTTCGACCCATTCTTATGTGTGTGAAACTATAGCCTCCAGTAAGACTCTTCCTCTTGAGTCTACTGAATTCGTAGTTCGAGTATCGAATCCTTTGGGCCGTTGTGTTCTGGTTGATAAAGTATGCAAGAAATGTCCCCTAATGGTTCGAGATTTCTGTTTTCTGGTCGATCTGATACTGTTACACTTTGATGAATTCAATATTATTCTCGGAATGGATTGGTTGACTGTTCATGACGCGATAGTGAAATTGCAAGCGAAAGACTATTGATTTGCGATGTTCGAATAATGAAATAAACTGAATTGAGTCCACTGATTTAAACGGGTTACCTACCATAATCACGACCCTGTCAGCTTAGAAATACATAAGAAACAGATATGAAGCGTATCTAGCTTACGTATTAGATGACAAAGTATCCGAGCGAGAACTTGAGAATGTGCCTGTAGTTTATGAATTTTCAGATGTGTTTCCCGAGGAATTACCGGGATTGCCACCTGTTAGAGAGATTAAGTTCGGTATAGAATTAGTTTCGGGTACGGCCCCAATTGCGATTGCCCCGTATCGTATGGCACCCACTGAGTTGAAAGAATTGAAATCTCAGCTACAAGAGTTGACAGACAGAGGTTTTGCACGACCGAATTTCTCACCTTGGGGTGCACCAGTTTTGTTTGTGAAAAAGAAAGACGGGACTATGAGAATGTGCATCGACTATCGACAGCTGAATAAAGCGACTGTAAAGAATAAGTATCCGTTGCCCCGAATTAACGACTTGTTTGATCAGTTGAAAGGAGTTTCAGTGTTTTCGAAGATTGATTTATGATTCGGTTATTACCAGTTGAGAGTTAGAGATTCCGATGTGCCGAAGACCGCATTCAGAACGAGATACAGACACTACGAATTCTTAGTGATGCCATTTGGGCTCACTAATGCCCCTGCGATTTTCATGGATTTGATAAACCGGGTGTTTAGGTCGATTTTGAAATTTTTTCTAGTAGTGTTCATCGATGATATTTTGATTTACTCTCGCAATGAGATCAAGCATGCCGAGCATTTGAGACTTGTACTTCAGACTTTATGTGAAAATCAATTGTATGCGAAATTCAGCAAGTGCGAGTTTTGGTTGCGTGAGGTCAGCTTCTTGGGACATGTAGTATCTGCTTCGGGTATTCGAGTTGATCCGAACAAAATTTTAGCTATTCTTGACTGGAAACCTCCTAGAAACGTTTCGGAAGTTCGGAGCTTTTTGGGATTGGCTGGTTATTACCAACGATTCATTAAAGGGTTCTCGATGATTTCGATGCCTTTGACAAAATTGTTACAAAAAGACGTCAAGTTCGAGTGGTCTGATAAGTGTCAGCAAAGTTTTGATAAGCTGAAAGCCCTTTTGACGGAAGCTCCAGTGTTAGTTCAGCCAGAATCCGGCAAAGAGTTTGTAGTTTACAGTGATGCACCTCTGAATGGTTTAGGCTGCGTTTTGATGCAAGAAGGTCGGGTTGTCGCTTATGCTTCGAGACAGTTGAAGCCTCACGAGCGAAATTATACGACTCATGATCTTGAATTGGCCGCTATCGTTTTCGCCCTAAAGATCTGGCGACACTATCTGTTCGGTGAGAAATGTCACATCTTCTCTGATCACAAAAGTCTTAAGTATCTGATGACTCAAAGAGATTTGAATTTGAGGCAAAGACGGTGGCTAAAATTGCTAAAGGATTATGAACTTATTATTGATTATCAACCGGGAAAAGCTAATGTGGTTGCAGACGCTCTTAGCTGGAAATCCCTATTTTCCTTGCGAGCTATGAACGTGAAATTAACGTTATCGGCAGATGATGTGTTGATTGCCGAATTAAAAGCAAGACCCGTGTTACTTCGACAGATTGGTGAAGCTCAGAAAGTTGACGACGATTTAGTTGCTAAACAAGTTCAGTGTGATTCAAGTGTAAATTCAGAGTTTCAGGTCGACAGTAATGACTGTTTGAGGTTTAGGGATCGTGTGTGTGTTCCGAGAAATTCAGAGCTCATTTTGACTATCCTCAACGAGGCCCATAATAGCCAAATGTCTATTAATCCGGGCAACACTAAAATGTATAAAGACTTGAAATGTCAATTTTGGTGGCATGGTATGAAGCGGGACATCTCTGATTTCGTATCTAAGTGTCTAGTATACCAGCAAGTAAAAGCGGAACATCAGGTGCCTTCGGAATTACTTCAGCTGATCCTAATACCTGAGTGGAAGTGGGATCAAGTTACAATGGACTTTGTGTCAGGATTACCGCTAGCACCGAGTAAGAAAGATTCTATTTGGGTTATTGTGGACAGACTAACCAAATCAGCTCATTTCATCTCGTTTCGTACATACTTTTCACTTGATAAGTTAGCGGAATTGTATGTCTCCCAGATTGTATGATTACACAGAGTGCCGACTTCTATTGTTTCAGACCGAGATCCTTGATTTACTTCACGATTCTGGAAGAAATTGCATGAGGCATTGGGCACTAAGTTTCATTTTAGCACCGCTTTTCATCCACAGACTGACGGTCAATCCGAACGGGTTGTTCAAATACTCGAGGACATGTTGAGATGTTGCATTTTTGAGTTTAATGGCTCGTGAGAGAAATATTTGCCTTTGATTGAATTCGCGTATAATAACAATTTTCAATCGACTATTCAGATGGCACCTTATGAAGCTCTTTATGGTCGAAGATGCAGTACGCCCCTGTTTTGGACTAAGCTTAGTGAGAATAAGATTCTCGGGGTTGATTTAGTCAAAGAAGCAGAACAGATAGTGAAATCAATTCATGACAGTATGAAAGCGGCATCCAATTGTTAGAAATCCTATGCAGATTTGAAGCGTAAAGATATCGAGTTTCAAACTGGTGATAAAGTGTTTTTAAAAGTTTCACCATGGAAAAAAGTGCTCATATTTGGCCGTAAAGGCAAGTTGAGTCTGAGATTTATCGGACCACATGAGATTTCAGAGCGAATTGGGCCGGTAGCATACAAATTGATTTTGCCCCCTGAACTTGAAAAGATCCACAACGTTTTTCATGTATCGATGCTTCGTCGTTATAGATCTGATCCGTCGCATGTGATTAGTCCATCGAAAATCGAAATTCAGTCTGATTTGAGCTATGAAGAAGAACCGATACGTATTTTAGCTCGTGAGGTGAAAGAATTGTGAAATAAAAAGGTTCCGTTAGTAAAAGTATTGTGGCTCAAGCACGGGATTGAGAGAGCAACTTGGGAGCCCGAGAATGCTATGAAAGAAAGTTACCCAAATCTATTTTCTGGTAAGATTTCCGGGGACAAAAATCCCTAAAGGGGGAGAGTTGTGACAGCCCTATTTTGACCCTAGTCGGGAAGTAGTTTCAGGACCGCTAAACCGAGTCATAGAAATAATTTAATATAATATTCTATGTCTAATTTATGTGATAAATATTTGGGTGAATTTTGAATGTTTGAATTGTCAAATTAAATGTGAATTTAGGGATAAGGATTTAAGTGAGAAATTTAGAAACCTTGTTAGACAAATTAAGGTGATTAAAATTTTGAAAGACTTTAAACATGGGGACTTGCATGTCAATTTGCCGTTTTCTCCATGAAGTGGTCGGCCATGTGATGTGATGATTAGAAAGTGTATATTATACATGTATTTTGTCTAATTATGCATACTTTAAATAAGAAATAACAAAGGTATTTTGTTAAATAAAATGATTTCATAAAATAGATATAATAATAATAAAATTTGGTGAAAAGAACAAGGCATCATTCTCTTGTTTTGCTGACTTCACCAAAGGAAAGAAAAGGAAATAAAGAACAAAAGCATTCGGCTAGCAAATGCTCAAATTAAGGTATGTTTTGGATGTGGTTTCTTATAATTTTGTGATATTTGGTTGATCTTTAAGTTCTTACCATAGCCCATGTATGGATTTTTAAGTTGGTATTATTATATGCTTTCGGTGATGAATAAGAATTATGGAATGGATGTGGTTTTCATGCTTAAGTCGATAATGGAGGATGGATGAGGTTTATGTTAGTTAAATGTGCAAATATGTGGATTAATTGATAATTGGGGGATCAGTTAATGTGCTAGAACATGTCCATATTGTCGATTGTGAACTTAGAGTTAAAATGTGAAACAAGAGTGTTCTATTTGATAAGAGGAGGTTCGAAAAAGGTACATATGATTTTTGATTTTTGTAATGCCATTTGTGACCTTAAAGGGGCATTCGGTCTTGATGGTTGCCTAGCAAAACCGTAAGCCAATGTTAGAAATGTTAGTATACATATGATAAATTTTGGTTATATCATTACCATGTATGTTTTATATCAAAGAAAGGTTGTTATGAAATTGAAAAATGATAGTAAATACCATCTTGCCGTATGAACGTTGGATAGTAGAAATGGAACTTTGATATGTTTTGTGGCTAAGTAGTGTGTGTGATTTAGTTATAAGATGAAATGAATGAGTATATATATATATTTATATGTGTTTAGTTATGGCCGAATGTACCAAGATTGAGTTAAGAAATGATTATATTGGTTTAAATTACTTTAGTGAATTTGATTAAATTACAGTTTGAGTGTGAGTAGGGCCGAATGTGGTTTTGCTAGGGAATACATATTTTATAGACTTCTAGACACTTGAACTCACAGGAAATTGAGCTTACTAAGTAGTAACATATTCGGCTCTAGGTGAATAATATGTCTTAAATAGTGAAATTGATTAAAAAGATTATAAATATTCAGTTGTGTATGAACTTTGGTTAAATGATTTTGTAATGTTGAGAGTAGTTTATTAATTAGTAAACTTTGATTAATTGAAGCTCAAGAACAAGGGAGATCAAATTCGGATAAAGGGAAGGCGAAATTACTTGAATAGCTATAGAAAGTGTTCATCTGCTGTTGAGGTAAGTTTTAAGTGTTATAACCTAGCACATGACTTGATTTAGCATGAAGTAAATATTTAGTTGCTCATGTGAATGGTAAGATGAAGCATGTGGACTAGGGCTGATGTAATGTAGTAGTGAAATTGATCATATAGCTGAAAGTTCATTAGACATGTGATGGCTTCAGAAACTGATTTGATATGTGAAGTGCATTTATGCCTATTGACTGAAAATGGAGTGAATTTGCCATATTATGAATTACTATGTGAATAAGGCAAATGGCTGTTAGCTTGTAATAGACTATGTGAAAAGTATATGTGATGGATCTAAATGTATATGTCTCAGTGCTATGATCCGGGTAGAATCCCGAAGGACATACGTGGCAGAGTTTCGTCCGGGTTAAGTCCCGAAGGGCATACGTGCCGGAGTTACATCCAGGATAAGTCCTGAAGGGCATTTGTGCCAGTGTTTCATCCGGGCTGAATCCCAAAGAGCCTTAAGGCTAGTGTTATATTCCAGGCTAAACCCGAAGGCATTCATGCTGGAAATATGAAATGTTGGGCCTTAAATAATCAAAATAAATAAGCTCATTATGCTAAATTAACCAGGTATGTGCTATATACAAATTGTGAACTTGCTTCTGTTTAAATGATGCTATGACAAATGAGTAATACCGAATCTGACCTTTGCTTAGAGTAGTATAAGGGCATGGTGCTTAATTATTGTACATGAAATTCGGATCTTTGAATATGTGTTAAGATTGATTTGAGCATATGAATGTGTTATGTTTGAAGCATAAAGAAATACGTGCGTGTGGATATACATCTTATAAGGATTTGGCTTGTAACCAAATTAGATGTGTTTGGCTAAATATTGGAGCTTGTTTGATATAATGAGGTTCACCTTTATGATTCGAAATTTAGCTAAGGAAAATTGTTTGATATGTACGTGCAATAGGGATAAAGTTAACCTTGGATACATTCGGTTAAAGATAGACATAGATAAATATTAGAAGTACTATGCTTAAATCTTTGATTAGGTTTTTATGGCTTAAAGCTTACTAAGCATGTAAATGCTTACTCTGTCTCCTTTGATTCTTTGTTTCTATAGATTTCTCTCTCAAACGCTACGGGCTCGAGAGGTCGAGAACAAGTCATCTACACTATCGCCATTGTTTTTTGTACCTAATTAGTATTGTTTTGGAAAAATGGCATGTATAGGCTTTTATATCTTTGGATTTAAAAGTAGGTTTGGATTTTGTGTATATATATATTCATGAAAAGCTATGCGAAGATGGCTAATGATGTACTTATCACATGTATATACATGGTTTAGGTTTAATAATGGTTAATGATGTTCGAAGTAGTATGTATTTTGAGAATTGTTGTTTTGAAAAGTATGTGTGGCATGCATATACATGTAAAATTGGCCTAGCTGATAAGTTGTTAATTTTTGCTAAGCTTTCATATTTTACCGTGTGAATAGTAATGGTTATAGCATTTGTAAAAAAAAAAAAAAAAAAGTGGTCTTAAGGTGAAATGGTTATGCATGATCATTGAATCGATTCATGAGTCTCAATATTTGATTAAATTGATGATGCATGTACGGTTTTGTTTATATATATGTACAACTTAGATTTGGAAATCCGATACACTATAAGTTGCTATCCATATGTATTAATAACGTGATTTGTATGAGTGAAGCTGTGTTAATTTGAATGAATGTCGAGTAATGCCTCTTAACCCTCCGGCGACGGGTATGGGTCTAAGGGTGTTACAATTTATTATAAACATAAGCTTTTACATTAATATCTATATATATACACATCACCGTCCATATGAATTTTTTAGGGTTTATGATTTTAGGGTTTATGGTTTAGAGTTTAGGGTTTGGAGAAAGCTATACGGCATCGATTTTAACAGCTTGGTAACTTAAATGAAAACTTCTAAATAGTTTAGTTATCAATTTGTAACTTTTCATAATTAAGTAACTAAAAAGAAACTTTCTCATAGCTAAGTGAATGTATCAAAATAAAATATAATTCAAAACAAGAATAAGAAAAAAATATGAAAATTAAATCAGATCAAATCGAAACGAGTCCCTACACAAAAATGGCTTCTCAATTTTTAGCGGCGTTTGTACAAAAGCGGCGCTATTGCTCAAGTTTTTAGCGGTGCTTATAAAAAAGCGCCGCTATTGCTCAGGTTTTTAGTGGCGTTTGTACAAAAGTGCAGCTATTGCTTAGGTTTTTAGCGGCGTTTGTACAAAAGCACCGCTATTGCTCAGGTTTTTAGCAGCGTTTGTACAAAAGTGCCGCTATTGCTTAGGTTTTTAGTGGCGTCTGTACAAAATAACAGCTATTGCTCGGTTTTTAGCGGCGTTTGAGCTAAAAACGCCTCTATTGTTCGATTTTTAGTGTCCTTTGAGCTAAAAACGCCGCTATTGCTCGATTTTTAGCGGCGTTTGAGCTAAAAACGCTGCTACTGCTCAGTTTTTAGTGGCGTTTTCTTGCAAACGCCGCTAATGTATTATCTTTGTGGCGTTTTTTGTCCAAACTCCATGAAAAACACCGCTAAAAGTCTGTTTTACTATAGTGTATTGATTTTAAGGGATGAACAAGGCCTAAAGGAGAGCTAACGTACTTCATGAGTGTGCAGGAGATTATTAGAAGGCATTTTGGGGGAATATTAGATGTTATGTCACCACATGGGAGACCCAATGTCGCAAAATAAAGAACAGAATAGAGAAAGTGGGAACTACCATCAATGTTGTGACACGAGCTGAGGAAGTCACGACATACCCCTGAAGATGGCTTTAGAGGAGCATGTTGGTTGCTATGTCACGACACAGGTCATGGTGTGTTATAACATCAACTATGTGACAAGAATAAAACACGAAACAGGGGCATTTTGGTATGCGCAATCAAACTTAAAGCTCGAGAATGTCAGCTAAGCTAGGGTTAAGGAGGAAAGAATATTAAAGAATGGTGTTAAAGTGAATTGATTCTGTTTGATCTTCAAAAACAATCAAGACAAAAACCATTTAGTAGAAAAAATTTAATCCCACAATTACCTCAAGATAGGTTAGGGGCGGCAATTAGGTTTTGTCGAGTGTTGAGGGGTCAGCTATAATCTCCAAGGGGATTGCCAAAAAATCTGTTGTTGTCAACTGTAGGGCTCGAGTGTTGTTGATGGTGTCTGATTTCCATCGATGGTGATCGACAGGGCTCGATGGGTTTCGTCTTACATAGGTTGATAGTGGACGATGAGTTCGACAAGTGTCCGATGGTGGCCTAACCAACAAAGTCCGAGGGTGTGTGAGGACTGCCACAAATGGCCGTTGGTGGCTAATGGTGTGTGACAGATGAGCGCACAATGGCCTTGTACTAAAGGGTGCGCACACGCATGGGTCTATTAGTCTGAGGGACCAACTAATGCTATTTAGATTGCACCAGGCTGGTGCTGGTGGCGGTGGTGAGGTGGGCGACGATTGAAAAAAAAGGAAAAATAGGGAAGGAAAAAAAACCCTAATTTCACTTAAGTTAAAAGATTAATTTAATTTTTAATTAAGAGTTCTATTTATGCTCTTACTTCTATTTACCCATTTATTTATTTATAAAACTTATCTAAAAAGAAAATGTAATTAAAAATAAAAAGATAGAATAAAAATAAAAAATAAAATTAAACATAAAGATAAAATTTATTTATTTGCAAAAGTAATAGTTTTTCGATAAAAAAAATTTTATGGATCAGTTAAAATGAACGAAGTGTTTGGTTGCTTGATTTTACAGGTCCAGTTATGTTTCAGTCTTTGACCATTAACTTAAAACGTATCTCCTTTATTGTTTTGGAGTTCAACAACTCTATATGGGAAAACTTGATTAATCGTAAAGGGTCCTGACCATCGGGATTTAAGTTTACTTGAGAAAAACTTCAATCTCAAATTGAAGAGAAGGAGTTGTTGTCTAGCTTTGAGCATACGGAGACAGATGCGCTTATCATTTCTTTTTTATTTTTCTTTAAAAATTTTGGCGTTCTCGTAAGAGAATAATCTCATTTCTTCCAACTTATTGAATTGTAACATTCATTTGTCTCCATCAAATTTTAAGTTTAAATTGAGCTATTTAAGAGCCCAATAGGCTTTATTCTCAGTTTCCAAGGGCAAATGACATGCCTTACCTTATACTAACCTATAAGAAGATATCCCTAAAGGATTCTTAGATGTCGTTTAGGAGGCCCATAATACTTCGTCAAGTCATTGGGACTAATCTTTTCGAGTTGGGCTCACTACTTTCTCAAGATGCCCTTTATTTCTTTATTTACAAACTCAGCTTCACCATTCGTTTGAGGATGGTAAGCTGCAGTAACTTTATACTTTCCATTGTATTTGTCTAGTAACCACTTTAGCCATTTATTCACAAAATGAGAACTTTCATAGCCGAGTATAGCTCTGGGAGTCCCAAATCTCGTAAATATGTGTTTTGAAAGAAACTGCATCACCACCTTGGCATCATTAGTCAGCTATGCCTCAGCTTCCACCCATTTAGATACATAATCAATAGTCACCTAGATGTACCTCTTACCATAAGAAGAAGGAAAGGGACCAAGAAAGTTAATACCCCAAACATAAAATAACTCTACCTCAACTATGTTGGTTAGCGGCATCTCATTTCTCCTCAGCACATTTTTTTACTTTTTGGCATCGATCGCATCCTTTCACATAGGCATATGTGTCTTTAAACAGGTTAAAAGAAATCGGCTTGTAATACTTTGGCTATAGTTTTTGTTCCACTAAAATGTCCCCCACTCAGGGATGAATGGCAATGGTACAAAATATTGGCTAATTTGCTCTCAGCTACACACCTTCTAATCATTTGATCTGCATATTGCTTAAACAAAAATGGTTCCTCCAAAAAATAATATCTAACGTAATGAAGGAATTTCCTCCTTTGTTGATATGTTTAATCGGGCAACATTAAACCACTAGCTAAAATGTTAGCATAATCTACAAACCGAGGAGCTTTATAGAAATGACTTACCTCGAAGATTTGTTCGTCTGGAAATACTCATTAATAGGAACTGAGAAGTGGGTTTCATCTTTCTACTCCAATCTAGACAAATGATCTGCCACTTGGTTATCTATTCCGTTCCTATCCTATATCACCAAATCAAACTATTGGAGCAGTAAAATCCACCGAATTAATTGTGGTTTTGCATCTCTCTTTGACATTAGATATTTGATGGCCGCATGATCACTATAAATTGTCACTTTTGTACCTACAAGATATGAATAAAAATTGACAAAATAAAAAACAATAGCAAGTAGCTCTTTATCTATTACCAAATAATTTTATAGTGCTTCCGTCAAAGTTTGGCTAGCTTAGTAGATGGGATGGAAAATCTTAATCTTGTGTTGTCCTAGAATAGCTCCAACTGCATAGTCACTTGCGTCGCATATCAGGTCAAACGGTGAACTCCAATTTAGGGTAATGATGATTGGTGTTAAAATTAATATTTTCCTCAACTCTTCAAAAGCTGTTAAGAAATCATCATAAAAAATAAATATTGAATATTTCTCCAACATTTTACAAAATGGTTTGGAGATTTTGGAGAAATCTTTAATGAATCTCCTGTAAAATCAAACATGTCCCAGGAAACTCCTAATGCCCTTTACAGACACTGGAGGTGGGAGTTTCTCGAAAACATTTATCTTTGCCTTGTCAACTTCTATTCCTTGCCTGGTAATTTTGTATCCCAAAACAATGCCTTCTCTTTCCATGAAATGTCATTTCTCCTAGTAAAGAATGAGGTTTGTCTCTTCGCATCATTTGAGCACTTTGGCCAAGTTATCTAAATAGTTGTCATAAGAGTCTCCAAACACAAAAAAGTTTTCTATAAACACTTCCAAAAACATTTCAACTATGTCAGTGAATGTAGCCATCATACACTGCTAAAAAGTTGTAGGTGCATTACATAAACCAAAAGTTATATGTTTGAAAGAAAACATACCGTATGGACATGTGAAAGTTGTCTTATGTTGATCTTCTAGGGCTACAAAGATCTGATTTTATCCTAAATAACTGTCGATAGAACAATAATAATCCTAAGTCTGTCAAGCATTAGATCTAAAAGTGGTAACCAGAAATGATCTTTCTGAGTTTCTTTATTCAACATACGATAATGAATACAATTTCTCCAATTTGTAACTATTCTGGTTGGAATCAACTTATTATTTTCATTTTTTACAACTATGATGCCACCCTTCATCGGTACACACTGGACTGTACTCACGCAAGAGCTATCTAAGACAGGATAAATGATTCTCATATCTAACCACTTGATGATATCCATCTTGACTACCTCTTTCATGATGGTGTATGTAACAGCCCCGTTTATACCCTAGTCCGAAAGTGGTTTTGGGACCACATATCCGAGTCTGAAAAATATTCTGATAATATTTCCTGTGTCTGTGGGATATGAATTAGCATCTGTAAAGTTTCTGTGATTTAATTTTTCTGTCTCTGTGCATAATTGTGAAAAAGGATCGAATTGTATATGTGATAAAATTAGTATGCTATATGTTTAGGTGCCAAATTGGCATGGCTTTTTAAAAGGAAAGTCATTGCATGTCAAATAGACCTTTTATTATAGTGGTGGACATTTTTGGACATGGTTAAGTGAATATGTGTTTTAAAATAAAAGGGCAAACTTGTCATTTAGATTATATGCTAATAATAATAAAACAAATACATGAAAATGGATCATTTTATGCCCATCCTTAGCCGAAAATACAAGAAAAGAAAAGAGAAAATTTTGCTTAGGGTTCGGCACTTGTAATCTTTGATTGAGGTATGTGTTTTGATCCGTTTTTTATATTTTTTACGTTTTTGTGATCGTTGCGTCATGTTCTATAAAGCCCATGTCTAAATTTCTGATTCTATCAATATTTCCACGAAATGCCAGTGTTGATTTCATGAGTTTTATTTTGAATGTGAATGAATTACAAAAGGTAGATGTTGGGTTTACATGTTTTACCATGAGATTTTGATAAATTTGAGCTATATGAGTGAAATTAAGAAAATATGATTGTGGGAGGACTAAATTGTGAATAAAATGTAATATATGGGCTTATATGAGAGCTATGAAGATTCGGCTAGGCCAATTTGAAATGAAATTATGTTTATTTGATGTTTTGTGAATTAGGGACCAAAGTGTTAAAATGTGTAAATGTGAGGGCTAAAATGAAAATTACCTTAATTCTGTATTTATGGACTAAACTTAATGAAATGAATGATTGAATGGTTGAATTTGAATTGATTTAGATCAAGAACAAAGAAAATCAGACTTAGATCGAGGAAAGTCCAAAATCGTTGATTAGTTAATCCGAATCCGTCTAAATCCGTACGAGGTAAGTCAAAATAGAAATATGCGTTATATTTATTTTACTATTAATGCTCGAATTATAAACTGTATTGGATGGCCATGAGAGCCGATATTGGGATTCCGAATTGATTTTGATTTAGAAATGGTAGAATGACCTCATGTAAGACCTCGTTTAGGACGTAGGCATTGGTTGTGATTTACGTGTAAGACCATGTCTAGGACACTGGCTTCGTAAGTGATTCGTGTAAGACCCTGTCTGGGACAAAGGCATCGATATTAAATAACATGTAAGACCATGTCAGGGACGTTGCCATTGTCAAAGGCTTATATGATCTCTATAACGATTCTGAATGATGAAAATAGTTCGAGAATTGAATGAATGTCTACTTTGTATATCTGACTCAGGTATGTGCATTCTGTACTGAAATTCCGAGCATAAATGGGATACAATATGAACTAAGAGAATGGGACGAATAAGTAAATCTAGCTTATGAGCTCTCCTTATGAGATTGTTATCATAATATGTCTAATGGTTGCATATGATTGTATTTGGCTTACTAAGCTCCTAATAGCTTACTCTATTCAATCTTTTAACTATTTTACAGATATCATCACTATCATGGCTCGAGAACATTTCGAGGATCATCACCACACTATCGAACTAGTTTTGATATCTTTTGATTATACATAGTATAAGTATGGCATGTATAGGGTAGAGTGTCTATGTTTAAGCTTTGAATAGGTATTTGCTATACCATGTGGATTAGATGGCAAATGATATGTTTGTGGTTAATTTTGGTATATAGGTTGTGATGCTAATTATGCAAGTTGGTGATGGTTTTATGATAAAATTGTTTTGGTTAATCTTGAAATATGCCTTTGAAATGAAATGATAAGTTTTGTATAGGGTATGAATGAGATGTGTATTATGTGTTTAGTCATGAAATTGGTTTGAAGTATTGACATATTTGTTTGATATTGAATATGAATGATTTGGTCATGTAGGAGTATGTTTTAAGGCCTTGGAATTGAGTTGAAATTATCAATTTGTTGTGATATGAACATGGCTATTAGGTAGTACAATGGTAGATGGAAAGTTTGGCTGAAACAAAGTCTACTTTGTGCCACACGGTCAGGAGGCATGGGCGTGTACTCTAACCGTGTGTCCCCTATATATTAGATTTTAAGTCTGTTTCACACTCGATTTTAAGTCACGGGCGTGTGATCATGCCATGCCAAGTTTGACAATTTCGACCACGGGTAGGAGGCACGGGTGTGGGCATTGACCGTGTTAGTTTCTCAGTATTGCCCATAGTCTGATCCAAATTTGAGGCATGGCCATGTGTACTACACGACCAAGCCGCACAGGCATGTGCCCTGTTCAAAAATTTTTTTTGAGTTTTGTTTAACCTCTGTATGTGATCGGTTTAGTCCTGAACCTTTTCTAATGCATGTTTGAGGTCTGGTAAGCCTCATAAGGGACTTAATATTTGAAGTCCGTTATAATGATTGTAAATTTTCTATTTCGATATGATTTTTGATTTTCTGGTAACACCCCGTCCTATTCCGGTGATGGCTACGGGATAGGGATGTTACATTTTATTGGTATTAGAGCTACAGTTTAGTCGGTTCTAGGACTAATGTAGCGTGTCTGAGTCTAGCTATACATGCCATATATCTGAACTGCGATAGCGTGATGAAATCTTGACTATTAAATGTGTTTTATTTAGCAATGGATCCCAAAAGAGCCGTAGTCGACGATGTCAAAAGTAACGCGCCTGCTCCTACTCAAGGGACAGCGCCTGCTGAATCTGTACCAAATGTTAGTGATCATGATGGATATGCAAAGAGAGCCTTCTTCAACATGATGATTGAATGGTTTTCGAAATTTGTTCGTACAAATAAGACTGCTCAAAAACCTCTACCCCCGCAAACTCTGAATATGCTACCTGTGAATGAACCGCTTCGATTGAATAGACCTCCAATGGATAAGATCTGCAAGTTTAGGGCCGAAGAGTTTAGGGCCACTATTGATGATGACGCTGAACGAGTGGAATTCTGGCTTGAGAAAACAGTGAGGGTATTCGATGAGTTATCGTGTACTCCTGATGAATGTCTGAAGTATGCTGTTTCTTTGCTAAGAGACTCAACGTATCATTAGTGGAAGACTCTAACTTCTGTGGTTCTGAGTGAACGGGTTTCATGGGATTTCTTCCAATCTGAGTTCCGAAAGAAATACATAAGCCAAAGGTTTATTGATCAAAAGTACAAAGAGTTTCTAGACTTGAAGCAATGAAGTAAGTCTGTTACTGAATACAAATGGGAATTTGTTCGACTAAGTCAATATGCACGAGAATGTGTCGCAACAGAAACTACTATGTGTAAGAGGTTCATAGAGGGTTTGAATGAAGATATTAAACTTCTGGTTAGAATTCTTGATCTGAATGAGTTTGTTGTATTGGTAGAGAGGGCTTGTGAAGCCGAAGAACTTAGTAAAGAAAGAAAGTTGATTCTGAAGCTAGAGAAGTTTGAAAGAGATCTTCGGGCCGATCATTTCAGGCTGTGTCAAAGAAGCTCCGAGATGAATCTAATCGTTCGAAGATTAATATGGGATATTCTGATAGAAATCGTGATAGATCACATTCAAGTTTTAAAACTTCTGCTACTTCTGTTGTGAGTGTGGGGAACGTTAAATCTAAGAAACCTGAGTGTGCACATTGTGGCAAAAGACATCTGGGAAGTTGTAGATTGAAAGATCGAGCCTATTTTCGATGTGGATCTCTGGATCATTTTGTTCGAGATTGCCCTGAATCTGTTGATCAAGAGATAGTGCATAATCTGAGACCGAGTAATGTTTCTGCTAGAGGTAGAACTTTAAGAAACACGGGAAATACTAGTGTTGGTCATAGAGTTGCTAAAGATACAATAGCACGATCTGAAGCTAGGGTGCCTGCTAGAGCCTATGCCATCAGAGCACGTGAAGAAACTTCGTCTCCTGATGTGATCACTAGTACTTTTACTCTTTTTGATACCTTTGTAATTGCTTTGATTGATCCTGGATCAACACATTCCTATATCTGTATGAATTTAGCATTTAGTAAGAGTTTGCTCGAAGAGTCTACAGAATTTGTAGTGAAAGTATCGAACCCCTTAGGTAAAAGTGTCCTAGTTGACAAAGTTTGCAAGAACTATCTATTAATGATTCGTGATATCTGTTTTCTGGCTGATTTATTGCTTCTACCTTTTGATGAATTCGATATAATTCTGGGAATGGACTAGTTAACGTTGCATGATGCGATTGTAAATTGTAAGTGAAAAGTTATTGATTTGAGATACAAGAATGGTGAAATAGTTTGACTTGAATCTAGTGAATTGAATGGTTTACCAGTTGTGATATCCACATTGAAAGCTTGGAAATATGTAAGAAAAGGTTGTGAAGCCTACTTAGCATATGTAATAGATTCCAAAGTGTCTGAAAGGAAAATTGAATCTGTGCCTGTTGTCTGTGAATTTTCTGATGTATTCCCTGAAGAACTTCCTGGTTTACCTCTGATTCGTGAAGTCGAGTTTGGCATTGAGCTAGTTCCTGGAACTACTCCGATTTCTATAGTTCCATATAGGATGGCACCTACAGAATTGAAAGAATTAAAGGCCCAGTTACAAGAATTAACTGATCGAGGGTTTGCTAGATCGAGTTTTTCATCGTGGGGTGCTCCTGTCCTGCTCGTGAAAAAGAAAGATGGCACGATGAGAATGTATATTGACTATTGTCAGCTCAATAAAGTGATTGTGAAGAATAAATACCCTCTACCCCGAATTGATGATTTGTTTGATCAAATGAAAAGTGCTTCTGTATTTTTGAAAATAGATCTGAGATCAAGCTATTATCAATTGCATGTGAAAGATTTTGAGATTTCAAAGACAACCTTTAGAACAAGGTACGGGCATTATAAATTTTTAGTTATGCCTTTCGGATTAACGAATGCTCCTGCTGTGTTTATGGATCTGATGAACAGACTCTTCAAACTGTATTTAGATCAATTTGTTGTTGTTTTCATTGGTGATATATTGATTTACTCACAGAATGAGAGTGAACATGTGGAACATCTGAGAATCGTGCTTCAGACTCTACGTGACAAACAGCTTTATGCAAAATTCAGCAAATGTGAATTCTGGTTACACGAAGTTAGTTTTCTGGGCCATATTGTATCTGCATCTGGTATACGAGTAGATCCGAGTAAAATCTCAGCTATTGTGGATTGAAAACCTCCAAAAAAATGTCTCTGAAGTCTGTAGCTTTTTGGGACTAGCTGGTTATTACCGTCGTTTTGTAAAAGATTTTCATGTGATAGTAACCTCTATGACTCGATTACTTTAGAAGAGTACAAGTTTTGAGTGGTTCGAAAAGTGTCAAGAAAGTTTTGATCGATTGAAAACTCTACTAACTAAAGATCCAGTACTCATGCAACCTAAATCGGGAAAAGAATTTGTTGTGTATAGTGATGCTTCATTGAATGGATTAGGATGCGTTCTAATGCAAGAAGGCAAAGTTATTGCATATGCTTCTAGATAGTTAAAACTGCACGAGAAGAACTATCCGACGCATGATTTGGAATTGGCTGCAATTGTTTTTGCACTAAAAATTTGGCGTCACTATCTGTTTGGCGAGAAATGCCATGTGTTCTCGGATCATAAAAGTCTGAAATATCTGATGACTTAGAAAGATTTGAATCTATGACAACGAAGATGGTTAGAACTATTAAAAGACTATGAACTGGTTATCGATTATCATCTGGGTAAAGTGAATGTGGTAGCTGATGCTTTAAGTCGAAAATCATTATCTACATTATATACTTTAAGTGCTAATGTTGATAAATTTGATAATGGTTCAGTGTTAGCTGAATTGAAAACGAAATCTTTGTTTATACAACAGATCTATGAGGCTCAAAAATTTAACAATGAGTTGATAGAGAAACGAGCTCAGTGTGATTCTGATTTTAATTCTAAATTCTGAATAGATGATAGTAACTATTTGAGATTCAGAAATAGACTTTGTGTTCCAAGAAATCCAAAATTAATTTGGACGATTCTGAATAAAGCTGACAGTAATAAGCTGTCTGTTCATCCGAGAAGCACGAAAATGTATAACGATTTGAAACAACTATATTGGTGGCCAGGAATGAAAAGAGATATTTCTGACTTCGTTACAAAGTGTTTGATCTGCCAGCAAATAAAAGCTGAACATCAGGTACCGTCTGGTTTGATGCAACCAATCATGATTCCAGAGTGGAAATGGGACTGCGTGACTATGGATTTTGTTCCGGGTTTGCCTCTAACTCCGAGAAAGAAAGATTCAGTTTGGGTGGTAGTTGATAGATTGACAAAGTCAGCCCATTTTATTCCGGTACGATCTGACTTCTCACTTAATAAGCTAGCTGAGGTTTATATTTCTAATATTGTAAGATTGCATGGGGTAGCACCGTCTATTGTATTTGATAGAGACCCAAGGTTTACTTCACGATTCTGGAAGAAGTTGCAAGACGCTTTGGGTACGAAACTACATTTTAGGACTGCTTTTCATCATCAAACAGATGGCCAATCTAAGCGAGTTATTCAGATACTCAAAGATATGCTAAGATGTTGTACTCTAGAATTCGAAGGTACGTGGGATCAGTATTTACCTTGATTGAATTCACTTACAACAATAGCTTTCAATCGAGCATTAAAATGGCTTCGTATGAAGCCTTATACGGTAGAAAATGTAGAAATCCGCTATACTGCTCTGAGCTCAGTGAAAGTAAGATTTACGTTATTGATCTAATAAAAGAAACTGAATAGAAAGTGAAAGTAATCCGAGATAGTCTGAAAGCTGCTTCTGACCGCAAGAAATCTTATACTTATTTGAAATGAAAAGATATTGAATTTGAAATAGGTGATAGAGTATTTTTGAAAGTATCTCCGTGGAAGAAATTGTTCCAATTCGGTAAAAAGGGTAAATGAGTCTGAGGTTTATCGGACCGTATGAGACCATTGAACGCATTGGACCGGTTGCATATAGATTGAAATTGCCGTCTGAACTAGAAAAGATACATAACGTGTTTCACGTATCTATGCTTCGGTGATACAGATCTGACCCATCTCACGTGTTAAACCCTTCTGAGATTGAATTGCAATCCGATATAACATATGATGAAAAGCCGATCCGTATTCTGTCTCGTGAGATTAAAGTATTGTGAAACAAAAGAATTCCATTAGTTAACGTTTTGTGGCAATGACACGGGGTCGAAGAAGTGACTTGGGAACCTGAAGATGCTATGAGAAATCAGTATCCGAATCTGTTTAACGATAAAATTTTCGAGGACGAAAATCCCTAAAGGGGGGAGAGTTGTAATAGACCGGTTTATACCCTAGTCGAAAAGTGGTTTTGGGACCACATATCCGAGTCTGAAAAATATTCTGATAATATTTCCTATGTCTGTGGGATATGAATTAGCATCTGTAAAGTGTCTGTGATTTAATTTGTTTGTCTCTGTGCGTAATTGTGAAAAAGGATCGAATTGTATATGTGATAAAATTAGTATGCTATATGTTTAGGTGCTAAATTGGCATGGCTTTTTAAAAGGAAGTCCTTGCATGTCAAATAGACCTTTTATTATAGTGGTGGATATTTTTGGACATGGTTAAGTGAATATGTGTTTTAAAATAAAAGGGCAAACTTGTCATTTAGATTATATGATAATAATAATAAAACAAATACATGAAAATAGATCATTTTATGTCCATCCTTAGCTAAAAATACAAGAAAAGAAAAGAGAAAAATTTGCTTAGGGTTTGGCACTTGTAATCTTTGATTGAGGTATGTGTTTTGATCCATTTTTGATAATTTTTATGTTTCTGTGATCATTGCTTCGTGTTCTATAAAGCCCATGTCTGAATTTCTGATTCTATCAATATTTCCACGAAATGCCATTGTTGATTTCATGAGTTTTATTTTGAATGTGAATGAATTACAAAAGGTAGATGTTGGGTTTACATGTTTTACCATGAGATTTTCATAAATTTGAGCTATATGAGTGAAATTAAGAAAATATGATTGTGGGAGGACTAAATTGTGAATAAAATGTAATATATGGGCTTATATGAGAGCTCTGAAGATTCGGCTAGGCCAATTTGAAATTAAATTGTGTTTATTTGATGTTTTGTGAATTAGGGACCAAAGTGTTAAAATGTGTAAATGTGAGGGCTAAAATGCAAATTACCTTAATTGTGTATTTATGGACTAAACTGAATGAAATGAATGATTGAATGGTTGAATTTTAATTGATTTAGATCAAGAACAAAGAAAAGCAGACTTAGATCGAGGAAAGTCCAAAATCATCAATTAGTCAACTCGAATCTATCTAAATCCGTACGAGGTAAGTCAAAATACAAATATGCGTTATATTTATGTTTACTATTAACGCTCAAATTATAAACTGTATTGGATGGCCATGAGAGCCGATATTGGGATTCCGAATTGATTCTGATTTAGAAATGGTAGAATGACCTCATGTAAGACCTCGTTTGGGATGTAGGCATTGGTTGTGATTTACGTGTAAGACCGTGTCTGAGACACTGGCTTCATAAGTGATTCATGCAAGACCCTATCCGGGACAGAGGCATCGATATTGAATAACATGTAAGACCACATCAGGGACGTTAGCATTGTTAAAGGCTTATATGATCTCTGTAACGATTCTGAATGATGAAAATAGTTCGAGAATTGAATGAATGTCTACTTTGTATATCTGACTCAGGTATGTGCGTTCTGTACTGAAATTCTGAGCATGAGTGGGATACATTGTAAACTAAGAGAATAGGACGAATAAGTAAATCTAGCTTATGAGCTCTCCTTATGAGATTGTTATCATAATATGTCTAATGGTTGCATATGATTATATTTGGCTTACTAAGCTCCTAGTAGCTTACTCTGTTCCATCTTTTAACTGTTTTACAGATATCGTCACTATCATAGGCTCGGGAACATTTCGAGGATCATCACCACACTATCGAACTAGTTTTGGTATCTTTTGATTGTACATAGTATAAGTATGGCATGTATAGGGTAGAGTGTCTATGTTTAAGCTTTGAATATGTATTTGCTATGCCATGTGCATTAGATGGCAAATGATATGCTTATGGTTAATTTTGGTATATGGGTTGTGATGCTAATTATGCAAGTTGGTGATGGTTTTATGATAAAACTATTTTGGTTAATCTTGAAATATGCCTTTGAAATGAAATGGTAAGTTTTGTATAGGGTATGAATGAGATGTGTATTATGTGTTTAGTCATGAAATTGGTTTGAAGTATTGACATGTTTGTTTGATATTGAATATGAATGATTTGGTCATGTAAGAGTATGTTTTAAGGCCTTGAAATTGAGTTCAAATTGTCAATTTGTTGTGATATGAACATGGCTATTAGATAGTACAATGGTAGATGGAAAGTTTGGCTTAAACAAAGCCTACTTTGTGCCACAAGTTTAGGAGACACGGGCGTGTACTCAAACCGTGTGTCCCCTGTATATTAGATTTTAAGTCAGTTTCACACACGGTTGTAAGGCATGGGCGTGTGATCATGCCGTGCCAAGTTTGATAGTTTTGACCACTGGTAGGAGGCATGGGTGTGGGCATTGATTATGTTAGTTTCTTAGTGTTGCCCACAATCTGAGCCAAATTTGAGGCATGGCCATGTGTACTACACGACCAAGCCGTACGGGCGTGTGCCCTGTTAAAAAAAATGAAAAAATTTTCTGAGTTTCATTTAACCTCTGTATGTGATCAGTTTAGTCCCGAACCTTTCCTAATGCATGTTTGAGGTCTGGTAAGCCTTATAAGGGACTTAATATTTGAATTCTGTTATAATGATTGTAAATTTTCTGTTCCGATATGATTTTTGATTTTCTGGTAACGCCCCGTCCTATTCCGGCGACGACTATGGGATAGGGATGTTACAGGGTATAACCTTCTGTGGCCATCAATTGTGCCTATTTCAGCATCTTCTAAGATGATTCTGTACATGTAAAAAGATGGGCTAATACCTCTGATATTAGCAATCATCCAACCGATTTCCTTCATGAAGTTCTTCAAGACATTAATTAGCTTATCTTCTTGATTCTTACTTAATTCAATTGGAATAGTCACATGTAAAGTAAAAGAGTTACCCAAAAAAAAACATATTTAAGGTGAAAAGGTAGTACCTTTAACCCTAACTTGGGCAGTTCTTTAGTTGAAGCTTTCAACTACTTATACTCATGGGATTCCAACTCCAAAGACTCAATATGGGGTTGCGAAATGAATCCCTTCAATTCGGCTCCCAATTCAGCTTGATCTCCATCTCCGTCATCGTAACTTAGCATTTCTGGTACTAAGAGTTGTTCCAATGGATCATCTATCGAGAATGACGATTTCGTCTAATCGATAGCAGAACATTCTTCTCTTGCATCAAGGTATCTCATAGATTTGAAAACATTAAAAGTTACCTTATCATCTTAGATTCACATGGTAAGTTCTCTCTTTTGAGCATCAATTAATGTTCTTTTAGTTGCTAGAAAAGGTTTTGCCAAAATGATAAGGACTTCTTTATCTGCATCAAATATCAAATAAGAAAGTCAATAGGAAAAATAAATTTATTCACACGTACTAGAATATCTTCAATTTTTCCTTTAGGATATGCTGTTGATCAGTCTGCTAGTTGTAGTGTCACTCTAGTTGATCTAACTTCACCAATTCCCAATTGTCTAAACATTTACATAGGCATCAGATTTATACTAGCTTCCAAATCACATAGAACCATACCACAATAGGAATTATCAATGGTACACGGTATGGTAAAGCTTCCAGGATCTTTCATCGTTGGTGGCAACTTATTTTGTAGGAATGCACTGCACTCCTTAGTTAGAACCACTGTCTCAAACTCTCATAACGTCTCTTCTTAAAGAAGATATCCTTCATGAATTTAACATAATTCGACATATGTTCCAGAGCATCTACCAATGAAATGTTGATATGTAATTACTTAAGTACATCTAACAATTTTTTAAAGTGTACTTCTTGTTGTTGCTTCTGGAATCTCTGCATGTAAGAAGGTGGTGGAGGTTATACCTTAATCAGAAAACTCTTTAGAGGTAGTGTTGGTTTTGAATCTACCTTGGCTGTTGATTCTTTAGGACTACTCTATTGTGATTGTGCCTCAGTAGGGATAAAAAAAATTTCTATACTGTGGGAGTTTCAACTTCTAGTTGAACTTCCTTCTAATTATGGATAAAAACAGGCCCAACCATGGATTCAACAACTGCTAGTTCCAACATCTTTCCACTCCTTAAAGAAATAGTTTTACATTGTTCCTTTCTTGTTCTTCTAGGATTCTCTGTATCACTTGACAAAATAGCTTGAGGTTTGTTGCTTAGCTCATTAGCTAATTGTCCCATCTGGTTCTCTAGATTCCTTAGAGTCACATCGTTTTTAACCATATATGCTTTCAGTAGGATCTCCAAACTATTCAGAGACTCGGCTAGCTAAGGTTGCTACATTTGTTGAGAAAAACCTAACAAATAATTTGAAAGAGAGTGCATATAGGAATTACCTGTGTAACATCTCGAAATAGGGCCTAAACGAAACAGTGGTTGCGAAACCACGAATCTGAGATAGAAAAATTTACTTCGATTAAATTTTATAATTTACCAAGTGATTAGATGCATGTGTTAGAGTATCGATAGAAAATTTTATGAATTACATGTTTAATTTGCCTATTAGGGCTTGTTTGAAAAAGTTGATAAATATGAGTTCTAGATAGGAAAGGATTAAATTGAAGAGCATAATTGAAGTAGAGGTCCTTAAATGGTAATTAGACCATTAGGTTTTCGTGGACAAAAATAGACATACATAGATAAAAATAACTAATGTTTTAATGAAGGGCATTTTACTCATTTGGTAATTAAAAGATTAAAAAGGGAAAAATATGGCAAATTGTTGTCCTTCTTCTTCAAGTTGGCCGAAACTCAAAGGGGCACCATAGCTAGGGTTTCTTCAACTTCTCAAGCTCATACTAAGTGCATACAAGCCTCGTTTTTAATGTTATTTACGTTTTTGGAGTCCTGGTAACTTGATTTAGCTTATTCTAGCAATAATTTAACAAGGTTCATATTTGGAAAAATACCCATAGGTGAAATATGTTTATTTTGATGTTTTATGGTAGAATATGAAGCTTGAAATTATGTTAAATGACTTAACCTAAGCAATTTTAAGTGAAAACGAGTAAAATGACATAATTGGTAAAAATACCTAATGTTCATAAGTACATGTTAGAGTGAGAATTTGATGGCCATAGAAGGAAAATAATGCTCAGCTTGTCCTAAAACATAAGAATTAGGGATAAAGTTTAATTTTTGAGCTTTAGGGAAAAAGTGTAAATATGTAAAAGTTTAGGGGCAAAATCATAATTTTTGCAAAGTTGGAGTGATTTTTCCAAAGTTGGAGTCAAGGACTGTTTTGATAAATGTGAGTATTAAGTAGGCTAAATTTGCTATTATAGATCAAGAAGAACGAAATCCGGGGGTGGACCGGGGAAAGAAAAAGATTGAGGACTAAATCAAAATATTTGATCATATTTGGATCGAGGTAAGTTTGCGGTAAATAAATGCAATGTTTTATTATTTATAATTAATGATGTTATTTTTCAGCATCTATATGTTTCTTTTGTAAATTTACTACTTGATGATTCAAGCAAGAATTGACGAAGAAATGATACTTAAAAGTCCTAGTTGAACTTTAGGAATGTGTAGGATACAAATGTCATGACATTAGGGTTTAAGGATACCAAGTAAGACCATGCCAAGGCATGGCATTGGTAAGTTTTACATGGCAAGGATATCATGTAAGACCATGTCAAGACATGGCATTGATAAGCTACTATAAGGCAAAGATCCCATGTAAGACCATGCCAAGGCATGGCAATGGTGAGTTCATAAGGCAAGGATACCATGTAAGACCATGTCAAGACATGGCAATGGTAAGTTTAAAAAGGAAAGGTACCCATGTATCCTTAGTATTCCAAGTGGTTCAACAGGAAATTCAAAGAGTATACTAAAGGAAAGGTAAGATAAATTCATGTCTGAAAGGTTCAGGTAAGAAAATTCAAGACTTATGCATATTGAACTTGAAGGTTAAAGTTATCTTGATAATTCATTTAGAATGTTATTATTTATTTACATGCAAACTACTAAGCTTTATGCTTACCCCTTTTCTTTTCTCTCTTTTTATAACATCGTCAAGCCAACTTGGGGATTGTAAAGACATCGGAGATCGTTTCACACTATCAAAGGGCTATCTTGGTATTTTGTGATTCGAAACGTTTTAAGTTATGGCATGTATAGGGACTTGGCCATTTTTGTGTGTATGTCCTTATGATATGACTAAAGAATGGCATGTGAAAACTTGATAATGATTAGCTATTGAAATGGCTAATTAAGAACATGTTTTGATGTTATGTATGCCTAAATGAGGTTTAATGTAAAGAAATTATGAAAGAATAAAAGTTGGTTATGAAACAGTTTAGGGATAGCAGCAGTGACGTGATTTTAAAAAATCACTAAAAATTGTAGGAATGGAATTAAATAGTGAATGATATATATAATTAAAGCTTATTGAGTCTATTTTCATAGGAAAGAACAAGCAAAGGAAGTCTGTATTCTGAGATATTTAAATTTTTGTGAGACTGGTTCAGGGTGACTTCGTGATCCCTTATTTTGATTTTAGAATTTCACTAAAAATTGTACAAAAGGAATTATGAGTCATTATTTAGATGTCTAGATTCCTTAGTGAGTCTATTTTCATTAGAAACAAATAGAAACATTATCCGGATTCTGTATAATGAGATAATTGATTTTTAGTGAAGAGAGGTCAGGTCCATTGGACTGTGAAACAGGAGAGACTTTAACTAATACACTGTACTAATTGGCCACACCAAAAATTCTAGAAAAATTGTGGTAAGAATATATCTGGGTCTAGCTTCAGGGAAAATTTACGGATTTAAATTTTGAGTTTTGTAACTCAAGTTATAATTAATTTAGTAACTGTTGCGCAGGTGGACAGTTTTATTATGAATAGTGAACTAAATTACTTCGACTTGTATAAGTAATTGGAAAATTTTTAATGTTCTTAGTTTGGTCCCGAACCATTTCAATTGCATGTTTTAGGGCCTCGAGGGCCCTTTTTAGGGATATATAGGATGATTGTGAGCGAATTAATTTTAAAAGTAAAATTTTATGCCCCGAACTAGTAAGATAAGTCTGGTAACGCCTCGTGCTCAACTCTGGCAATGATCTCTGGTAAGGGGTGTCACAACCTAGATCGGTACCTTGATTACTCAAAGAGAAATTAAGATGATTTCTCTGTGAAGGATTATAGTGATTCGATTGTGGAACTGGGCCATTCTTATTTTAATGTTGGTTTCCCACATACTAAATAGATTCAAGATTAGATGGGCATTCTTTGAATGCATGACCATCACCATAGTAAACACGTGTGATGATCTCAAACTCACTTGGTTGCTAACCTATCATGTTAGTGTGCAACCATTAACAAAAATATTATTGATCATTGAAGTCATAGTAGATACCTAAGTTGCTAAAGATGTAAGAGAATCGACTTCATGAACTTCTGCCACTCTTCTCCCTATGGCTGCTCGATGAGTAGGCCACTGGTATTTATTACTTGAAATTTATTCAAGAATTTTATATGCCTCATTCTATGACTTTAAAAGAAGAGCTCTGTTAGCTGAAGCATTTACCACCATTGTCATATGAGCATTGAGACCATTATCGAATGTCTCTAATTGAATGCAATGAGGAATTCCATGATGAAGGCATTTTTGTAATAAATCCTTAAATCATCCCAATGCCTTATACAAGGATTTATCATCGGATTGTTGAAACGTTGTAATTTCATTTATGAGTTTATCATTCTTACTTGGTGGAAAATACTTCATCAGGAAATGTTCCGCTAGTTCTTGCCATGTGAAAATAGAACGAGGTGGTAAAGAATTCAACCATGCTCGTGTGTGATCTCACAACAAATATGGGAAAAGCTTCAATCTTAAGGAGTCTTCAGATACGCCTGGTAACTTGGAAGAGTCGCTTACTTCCATAAATAAGCGGAAGTGCAAATGAGGATCTTTAGTAGGCATCCCACTGAATTGTCCAATTGTTTACAACATTTGGAACGTCACAGGTTTTAACTCACACTTAGGGGCCTCAATCTCTAGTATTACAATCCCTGGATTGAGTTCACTAAACAAAGGCATAGATTATTACCTAATCGCTCGATCTTTGTTATCAGCAACAATGTTCAAATTCTGATTATTATAGGTTGCGGCTTCTCTTATATTTTGATTCATTTCTTGGACTTGTCTTTTGGCTAATTGCTCCCTTCTTCTTTGCTTAAAGGTACGTTCAATTTTTAGGTAAATTGGCAATAGATTGATAATTTGGTTTATGTTCATAAACCCTGAAAAATCATGAAAAATAAATAAATCAAAATAAAAATAATATATTTAAATATAAAAATAAACAAAAAAAGAAAAATTAAATATCTTCCCAAATAATTACAAATATAACCCCTAGCAACAACATGAAAAACTTGTATTGTCGTGTGATTACGTGCAAGTGTACATAGCTGTACAAGTAATAAGTAGTAAGTAAAAGAGGTGTCCTTTCCATAGGGGCTGTGTGGTAATTGTTTGCAAAGTTAATGTTAATCAATTTGGTTAAAGAAAATAAAGGCAGAATATTGTTGATGAAAATCGTAATTATAAGTTAAAGAATGTAATCAAATTTCAAACACCCACAAAATAAAACAACATGCCTTGCAGAAAATAATCACAACAGGAAATAAACACAATGAATAATATAACACAACATGAATAGACTAAAATAATATATTTCACTTTAACAAGAGCTCTTTAATAGTCATTAAAAGAATAATATGAAAGATTCGTGGCAATATAAAAATTCATTAAACCCAATTTATTTAAAACATAGGCTTCTCCGAAGTCCTATTATGTTCCTATGTTAATTAGCAAATCACAATTAAAAAAAAAAAAATAAAACTAACTTAGAAATCACCCACCCAGGCATTTACACAGTTTATGCATACAACAATTATCTTCTAAAATCAACATGATATACACCATTTAGATTTTATGTCCATCAACTATTACCTCTTCCCAAATTACATAGCTGATTCAATTACCTACAAATTTTGGCCATACATTTACAAGTATAAACATGATTTAAACCTAAATGAATAAAATAATCATTTACACAAAATATTCATGAAACAATCACCAATGAACTCAAATCAAGATTCATATCCATTTTGAATAAACAAAATTAAGTCATGTTATATTAAACCAAAAATATAAAGATGAGATGCAATCTTGTTTCTTGACATGGAAAACAATAATTTAATAATAAAGAGAAGGGTAAAAAAAAGTAGTGGAGGGGGGCTATCCATGACCATTTTGCAATGCGAAGAGTAAACAACTAAATGAAGGGGGCTATATGTGCCTCCTCCATACAGCTTCCCATGGTGGCTTTCCTCCTCATCATTATGTTAAAATCACCTAAACATCTTCAAGTCAATCTCCTACCTGCTCTAATTTCGATAAGTGATTTTCTTATTTTGTGGAACTAAGTGTTTAGCAAGCAATGAATAGGGCAAGAACACATAGGAAAGAATATAAAAGAATGGTGTGAAAGTGAATTGATTATGTTTTCGTCTGATGCTTTGGATAATGGATGAAGGCCTCCTTTTATAACCATTTGAACCTATGCCAAAAATAGAAAAATTAAATGTCCATAACCTCCACGCTTTGTGTTGTCTATTGTATGCTGGAAGACTATGTTTTCCTTGCTAAATTTAACAAGGAAGTTTCCTTGATTCCTTCTACCCTTGGTTTCCATTCCTTGGTGTGAGGAAGAATGAGTCTTCTTGTTATTTTTAACAAGGAGGCTAGCTTTGTTCTTTCCTTGTGTGGCCAGCCAACATGTGGTAAATTTGTGATAATCTTTGATTGCTATTTTTAGCAGTTGATGGACAGTTGAAGGCTTAATTTAAGGGGTATTGGAATTTTATTTGGCAAAATATAAGGTCAAATTTGCTATATATTGGATTAAATGGTTGGTTAGGGACTACTATTTTAAGCAATGGATAATTGTCAATTTATTTTTTTTTTTGATAAAATTAGGTAAATGAAATTAGTTTAAGGCCTACTATTTAGGCAATACTGGGCCTCCTTGGAATTAATACTAGATCATTACCACTTTGAAATCAATGTGACTAAAATATTAATCTTTCAACTTGTACCTGTCTAAGACCCAAATACAATAAAAAATCTACCATGCTTTCCTTTAGCCCAATTAATCCCAAAAAATTAACAAAATAACATTTATTTAACATAAAATTCAGAAACTTAACACATCTTTATGGAAATAATAAAACATTATGAAAATAAGTATCAAACCACAAAAAGGTGTTATATTTTTACTCAAAATTAGCGTAATTTATAAATAAAAGAATGTTTTAATATGTATATATTTCAGAGTACACAATGATCAAGTTTTTCTAAAAGTGTCACCATAGAGGAAAGTACTAAGATTTGGGTGGAAAGGCAAGTTGAGCCTGAGGTTCATTGGGCTGTATAGGATCCTTAAGAGGATTAGACCAGTAACATATCAGTTGGAGTTACCTCCTGAGCTAAACCAAATCCATGATGTGTTTCATGTTTCTATGCTACGAATATACCAATCTAACCCGTCACATGTGATTCTGGTTGCAGAGATAGAGGTGAGACTAAATTTGTCTTATGAGGAGGAGCATGTACAAATTCTAGATCGAGATGAAATGATTCTAAGCAGAAAGCAAATTTCATTGGTTAAGATGTTCTGGCAAATCATGGCACTAAAGAAGATACTTGAGGGCCGAAAGACTCAATGCGTCAATAGTACCCTTATCTGTTTGGATTAGGTAAATTTTGATGACAAAATTTCTTTTAAGGAAGGGAGAGTGTCACGCCGCAAACTGTGGGTAAAATTTTTTAGTATTAAATTAATAAATGTTGAATTTATTATATTTTTTCTTTTTAGCAATGTAATTTTGGCCTCTATTTGAAACTGTCTAATAATGGCTTCTAAAAACCCTATTTCCCTCCTAATCTATTTTCTCCATGTAATGCATATCATAGGGTTAAAACCCTTGGGTACCACTCAACTTAGTATTAAAGCATACTATTCTTGTCTAGCTACCCTTTTCAGTTTTTTCCCTAATCTTGTGCTACCCCTAACCCTAAAACTTTTAGCTCCTCTCTTCCATTCTCTCTAGCGTTACATCTCACCTCTCCGCCTCACTTTTCATCAGTTTTTTCCCTAACTTTCCCAAAGTCATCCCCTTTCCCCTTCTCATCCTTTTCTTTTATTTCTTTATTTCACCTAGCCGCCGCATCTTGCCCCTTTAACTACCGATCTCTATTTATTTCCCTTATTGTCACAACATCTACCATCCCTTTTGGTTTGTCGTTTACCTCACTTTTCGCCATCTCCTCATCGCACTTTTCATTACTTCATATGTAACAACCCATTTTTGGTCAAATTAGAATAGTGGTTTCAAAACCACAAATCCAAAGTTAAAATAATTATGTTATAATTATTTTGAGGTTAACAGTATGTTAGTATGATTGTGTAAAAATTTCATGAAGAAATTTTATTGTTTCAGTGCTTAATTTTATGTAAAGGACTAAAACGTTTAAAGTGCAAAATTAGAGTTCTAAAAGAAAAAGGTGTCAATTTGCTATGAATTTTGAATATGAGTCACCTTAAGTAGTAATTGGGCCATTATAATAGTTAATAGACATTTATGGACATTGGTTATGAATTATAAAGATTAATAATAAAGGTTAATTTTTGTAATTTGTAATTAAAGTTAAAATAAATAAAATATAACAAAGTATCATCTTTTAATCATCATTTTCAACTGAAATTAGGGCTTTAGAAAGCCATTGAAGAATCTTGAAACATTCGGCCATCATCTCTCTTGCATATAAGTGATTTTTGACTAAGTTTTTAGTGACTTATATGTTTTTGAGATCATTGCAACTAGGTTTAGCTAGCCCAATGACTAATTTGAGAAACTGTTAAAGTGTTTGAGAGTTATCTGTAACGCCCCAAAATCCTGAAACTCTTAACTCTGCATTCTTAAATGGGCATGTATAGGTAGCACTGTTAGAATATTAATTTTAAGTTATTACAAGTATTATTTGAAGTCTTAGGGATAGAAAAGACCATAGGGAAAAATTTATTATTGCCTTAGTGGAACCCTAGTCTCAGATATTAGGTCTTTTAAACAGATTAAGAGGAAAATAGGACACAAAAAGGGATGTGGCTCAATAGCAAGGTGGAGCCACTTGGGGAGCTATAAGGTGGCGTTATTATCAAGGAAGAGATCCAAGGTTCGAGGCTTAAGAGTGGTGAATGTAGGGACTTCATTTTTGCTCATGGAATGAAGGAAGTGGCGCTAGAGTGGACTCTAGAAGGGAGTGTTCAGGAGAGAAATTTATGTTAAGGATAATGGAGAGAAAATAGGGGATTGAGAGAGGGCAGGTGTTGGTGCCGAATAGGACTTTAGGTGAAGCTAGAATAGGCTTGTGGTCTTTTTAAAGGTGTGCCGAATGCTCTTGAGGGGTTCTTTTTTTTGTCAATTCATTCCATTGCCGAATTCTCTTCTCCGTTTCATTCTACTGCCGAATAATTCACCATTCTTTTGCCGAAATTCCATTGAGTTGTGTTTCTTTTTCTCTCAAAAGCCGAATCCATTCTTAACACCTTAAATGCCGAAATAGCCACATCAAATTGTCGATTTCTCTTTGCTCTCCTCCATCACAAATCGGTTGCTATTATCTTCTCTGAATCAAGTTTTAAAAGCCAGATCTCGTTCAGTAGCTATCTAGGCCGCAAGATCAAAGGTTAGATTCGGTAAGTGATTCGTTAAACATTATTTAGCTTGTTTTGGTAAAAGCCGAAGGGCTATCTAACCCTTCTTGTCGTTAACCTTGTTTTGACAAGGGTAGGGTTCATAAATCGCAAGCGCGATAGGGATCTACAAGTCTCTGCTGAAAAGTTATTCCCTCGTTTCGGCTTTTGGGTAAATGTTCATGATTTTGGGGATATGTGGCCGAATGGTCTACAGTAAGTGAAAGGGTGACTTAAGTGGATAGAAGTCACCTGTTATTTCGTCTTTAATGATTGAGATTAATGCAGATCTAAGGATTTTTGGGAATAGTAGCTAAGGAGGGGCTATTAGAAATGGTGGCACACGGTAAGGTTACGGTAAGGCTTCAGTTTTTGGTAAATGTTGTGGTTAAGTATGGAATTTATTTAAGGTTGGTATTGATTGTAGGTTGATGCTGAAGATAGTGTAGCGGGGGTCATTAACCAGGTGTGTACATACACGTCACACACGATAGATTGGTGAAAGTTGAAATCCCAAAAAGCTAAAATGCCAAAAAGTTGAAAAGCCGAAAGGTTGGCACAGGCAACCACACAAGCGTGCGAACATTCATGTAGAGATACTGATACAATTACCGGGGCCAAGAGAGCAATCTCATGGCGGGGGTCATTAACCAGGTGTGTACATACACGTCACACACGACAAATTGGTGAAAGTCGAAATCCCAAAAAGCTAGAATGTCGAAAAGTTGAAAGGTCGAAAGGTTGGCACAGGCAACCACACAAGCGTGCGAACATTCGTGTGGAGATACCGATACAATTACTGGGGCCAAGAAAGCGATCTCATGGTCTCGGGCCATTGTTTGGCCAACCGGGCCAGACGAGGCTACATGGGCCTGCCGAGCTCGTGGGCCCAAATCGGTAAAAGTTGGAATGTGAAATAGAATAATGTATTGATATGTTTTTTGTATGATTGGTTCATGATCGGGCCTAGTGGGCTACATAAGCATGATTGGGCTTAATGGGCTTTATGGACATGATTGGGCTTAATGGGCCTTATAGGATTGTAGAAATGCATGCTAGGGTTTTAACGGACTCTAGGCCTAGTTCGATGAATTCTTAAATAGCATAAAACTTAATTAAATAATCAAACATTTCTGTGGACAAGTCGCTAGGTTAGGGTGTCGCAATGGATGTATGCATGTCTAGGATTGGATCTAGGAAGGGTTTGGTACTTAAGCGGTCCTAGTGACCCACCTCCTCTTCTCTGGTATCCTACTTGGTGCATAGTGTTTGAAAACCTTAGCCGCGAAGACTTGTTGATAGGCCATAGTGCATAACTAAAACCCGAAATATAGAAATTACGGAAATGCCCTTGTAGGGTAGAAATTATAAAAATACCCATGTAGGGTAGAAATTATAGAAATGCCCCTGTAAGGTAGAATTACGAAAATGCCCTTGTAAGGTAGAATTACCAATATACCCCTGGGTAGTGAAATGACTAAAATACCCCTAGGTGCTTAATGTGTGGAAATGTGTATGTTGCATTCATATGATGTATGTTACACTTGGGTGGGTTTGATGATACGAAAGAAGATATATGAGGATCGCATAGTCGCTTGATGACCGTGAATCCACCAGTGGCTTTAAGCCTATTATATGATTAGCAGCCTTCCTGCAACTTTTGAGTAGTGCCGCTATTGGTGCTACCATTGGAGTGTAGGGATGGGTGGGTTGATATTTATATCCCCACGGGAGTGTAGGGTTGGAAGGGAAATGGAGTGCAGGGTTGGATTTGGGATGGGTGCATTACATTCAAGTGATAGTAATGTGATATGAGGTCATTATGGGCTAAGGCTCAAGACTACTGATATTGATAGGGCTTAGGCCCAATGTGATAATTGCATGTTGATTTGATTGCCAAAGGTCGTAGACACTGAGTTTCGAAACTCACACCCTTTAATTTAATGTTTCAGGTGACCCTCAGTAGACGGCTTGACGTGGGAGAGAACTCGAAGGTGGCCACAGTACAGCTACTTAGAAGTTTGTTTTTAAATAGTTTCAAATTACTTTATTTTTCAATGGGATGTAATAAGGCCTTGTATCTCTGATTTGACTTTACAATTGGGTTTTCTTTTTGTTACAACTGCCAAATTATCAAACTTAAATAAATGTTTAAAGTTAAACGTGGTTTTCTAAATAACTTTAACATATGGACGTTTTCCTAAAACATGGGCCGTCATCATAACTTAACAAGTTACAAGGATTTTGGGCTTCTAAATCTTAAACTTAAATTTTTAATTAAGCAAATTTCTACTGAACATAAATTTAACTAAACAAAGTCGATTTAGAGTAATCCCTTTAATGTGACATCACCGGATTTGGCCATAATGTCTAGGTCGGGTCTGGTGTGTTACATTTAGTGGTATCAGAGTCCGGTTGGAAAGCTCGGGCTGTGAGATGGCCCTTAGATTTTGGGGTTTTAAAACAACTAGATTAAAAAGTTTTTGCAGGATTTTTGAAGTGTGGTTCACCGAGCCCTCGACGTCGAGCCAAGTAAGTTTTTCTGTTACTAAACTTATTTAAATTGCTAAATTGTATTTATATATTGGGCTACTGTAAACAATAGGTTCTTAGAGACTAAAGCCCGTAGGAAACTTAAGCCTGTAGTGGATTTACGGCAGCGAAATGACTTTTAAATTATTACTTACATATGACATAAGCTTTAAAAGTGGAACTATAAACTAATATCATAAAATTTCAAATCTAGAAATACGTACACAACGATGAAAGCTAGAAGGGTTGCTAGAGGCCGCGGCAGAAGCCGTGGAACTGCTAGGACTGGATCATCGGCGTCGGGCCATATGCCCAACGTTGGAGTAGAGGAGGCTCTGCCCTCACCAGTAGCCGAAACGGGACCCTACGATCGGGCTGCCACTATAGAAGATGTTGTATCGCAGACCATGCTAAGGATTCTAGAAAGGGTTACTGGGCCCAATAATGGTACGGGAAGTCGTGGGTCGATCGCAGAGTGACTTCGAGCTAATAGGGCAGAGATTTTCAAAGGAGTAGCTGGGGTGGCCCCGAATGTGTCAGAGTACTGGTTGAAAGCCACAGAGAGAATAATGGATGACCTGGACTATACGGCGGAACAAAAGTTGAAAGAGGCAATATCCCTACTTACTGAAGAAGCGTATCAATGGTGGTTGACTGTGAAGGAGGGCAACCAACCGGAGCAGATCATATAGGAGTTCTTCAAATCTGCATTTCAAGGGAAGTACATTGGAGCGGGATATGTGGATTCCCGAAGGAAGGAACTTTTGAATTTGACTCAAGGAGATAAGTTAGTAGCAGAGTATGAGGCCGAGTTTTCGCGTCTTAGTCGATATGCCAAAGGAATAGTCACAATGGAGTATGAGCGATGCGTGCGGTTTGAGGACAGTCTAGAAGACAACCTTAGGGTACTTATAGCTCCACAGAGGGAGCGAGACTGTAGTTTTAGTGGAGAAAGCAAAGATAGCGGAGGAAGTAAAGCGTACGGAGCGACTCAACCAAGAGAAGGAGAAGGGCAAAAATAAATGGAACGTGGAAGCTATGGGGGCTGGACGGAGGCCTGCGAGGAGGGCCAGAGTGAATGGACTGGCTAGAGCTAGGGCCCCTATTGCTGCTGCTAACACTGGGATGCCACCTTGTGCTTTGTGTGGAAAAGGGCATACGGGTGAATGTTGGAGGAGGATGAGAGCTTGTTTGAGCTATGGATCTCTAGAACATAGGATTAGAAAGTGCCCGAGAAGGCTAGATTGGGTGCAAGCCGATGGTAGAGGTAATCTTCAGCCGCAGAGAGGTGGTCAACAACCACCAAGGGGTCGTGGATAAGCCAGAGGCGGCAATGGTGCAGGACGTAGACGTGGAGCACCAGGCAGAGGTGCAGGACAGGCAGAGGCGAGGTGAGGCACCCAGCTTTAGTCTATGCTGCTCGCCGCAAAGAGGAAGGAGATGCTCCAGATGTGATAACGGGTACGTTTCTTATTCATGAGCTACCTTATTTTGCGCTAATTGATGTGGGGTCAATAAATTCATACATTGCATACAATAGGACTGAAACACTAGGTGATGTGTTTGAAATCATTACGAATGAAATGACTGTGTTAAGTCCGTTAGGGCAGTCGATGAAAGTGAGTAAGTTGTTTAGGGATGTACCATTGGTAGTTCAGGGAGTTATTTTCTTAGCGGACTTGATGGAATTGCCATTTGGTGAGTTCAACCTCATCTTAGGCATGGATTGGTTGACGAGGCACCGGACAACTCTAGATTGTGCTATGAAGCGGATGGTGTTAAGAACTAAGGAAGGTGATGAGGTTTTGGTGATCAGGGAATGACGTGATTACTTGTCGAATGTGATTTCCGCTTTAAGGGCAAAGAAGTTGGTGAGAAAGGGCTGTGAAGCTTACTTAGCCTATATTAATGATGTGGAACCTAAGAGTTTTTCTATTAAGGATTTGATAACAGTAAAAGAATACCTTGATGTTTTTCCAGAGGAATTGCCTGTGTTACCTCCCACTAGAGAGGTGGAGTTTGGAATAGAGTTGTTACCTGGTACGGCTCCAGTGTCCATTGCACCTTATAGGATGGCACCGAAGGACCTGGTGGAGTTGAAGGCCTAGATTTAGGAGTTATTGAACCGCAGATTTATTAGACCAAGTGTGTCTCCATAGGGAGCACCGATTCGATTTGTGAAGAAGAAGGATGGGTCCAAGGGGATGTGCATCGATTATCTGTAGTTAAACAAGTTAACCATTAAGAATAAGTACCCCCTACTTAAGATAGACGACATATTCGATCAACTTAGGGGAGCCTCGATTTTCTCGATGATTGACTTGCGTTCAAGGTACCATCAACAGAGGGTTAAGGAAGCAAACGAGTACAAGACAGCTTTTAGAACTCGTTACATACATTACGAGTTTTTTGTGATGCCTTTTGGGTTAACGAATGCACCTGCTGCTTTCATGGATCTTATGAATTGGGTTTTTCAACCTTATCTGGATCAGTTCGTAGTAGTTTTCATAGATGACATCTTAGTATACTCAAGAACGGAGGATGATCATGATGCAAAATTAAGGATTGTGTTGCATATTTTAAGGGAGAAGCAACTATATGCTAAGTTTAGCAAGTGTGAATTCTGGCTAAGGGAAGTCACTTTCCTAGGACATGTGGTCTTAGCTAAGGGGATTAGAGTTGATCCTCGAAAAGTGGAAGCAGCGTTGGATTGGAAACCACTTAGGATGGTGTCAGAAATTCAGAGTTTTCTAAGCCTGGCAGAGTACTATAGGCGGTTTGTTGAAGGGTTCTCCCTAATTACTGCACCTTTGACCAAGTTGCTACGAAAGGGGGTGTTGTTTGTATGGACTGATAAACAGTAAGAAAGCTTTGAGAAGCTTAAGAAGGTTTTAATGGAGGCTCCTGTTTTGATTCAGCTGGAGCCTGGGAAGGAGTTTACGGTTTATAGCGATGCGTTCCATGTGGCTTGGGCTGTGTTTTGATGGAGGAGGGGAAGGTGGTTGCATATGCATCGTGCCAGCTTAAGGCTCATGAGGGAAATTACCCAACCCATGATTTGTAGTTGGCAGCAGTGGTATTCCTACTTAAGATTTGGAGACATTACTTGTATGGAGAGAAGTGCACCATCTATACGGATTACAAGAGTCTTAGGTACCTCTTAACTTAAAAGGAGTTAAATTTAAGGCAGCGAAATTGAGTTGTTAAAGGATTATGATTGCATAATCGAGTATCACCTGGGCAAAGCAAATGTGGTAGCAGATGCCCTAAGTAGTAGAGCCATGTTAGACTTGAAGGTGATGTTTGCTCGGTTAAGTTTGTATGATGACGGTAGTTTGTTAGCGGAGTTACAAGTGAAGCCACTGTGGATTAAGCAGATCAAGGCTAAGCAGCCATTGGATGGAACTCTGGGTTCTCGATTCAAGCAAATTGAGAATGGGGGAACGACGAATTTTGGGTTAAATAGTGATGGGTTGTTATGTTTCCGTGGTAGAATTTGTGTGCCAAGGAAGAAAGAGCTAAGGAAGTCTATACTGCGGGAAGCGCATAGTAGTCCCCATGCTATGCACCCCGGAGGTAATAAGATTTATCAAAATTTATGAGAGCTGTATTGGTGGCTGGGATTGAAACATGAGGTTACAGAGTTTGTGGGAAAATGCTTAGTATGTCAGCAAGTGAAAGCGTAACATCAACTACCATCAGGGTTACTCCAGCCGGTTAAGATCCCACTATGGAAGTGGGAGTGGGATACTATGGATTTCGTTAGTAGGTTACCCCTGACGCCTACTAAGAAGGACTCTGTATGGGCTATTGTCGATCGGTTAACTAAGTCCGCCCATTTTATACTGGTCCGCACCGACTACTCATTACAGAAGCTAGCAAGGTTGTATGTGGCGGAGATTGTGAGGTTGCAAAGGGTGTCGGTCTCTATTATATCTGATAGAGACCCTTGATTTACGTCTCACTTTTGGAAGAAGCTACATGAAGTGCTGGGTATGAGATTAGATTTTAGTACACATTTCACCCTCAGATTGATGGTCAGTCGGGGAGGGTAATTCAAGTTTTGGAGGATATGCTGAGAGGGTGTGTAATTGAGTTTCGATGGTGTTGGAAGGATTACTTGCCGTTAGCTGAATTTGCATATAACAATAGTTATCAGGTAGGTATTGGAATGGCACCATATGAAGCACTGTATGGGCGAAGATGTCGTACTCTGACTTGTTGGACTGAGTTGGGTGAGCGGCGAGTATTGGGTCCGAAGTTGGTAGCAGACACCGAAGATAAGGTAAAGTTGATTCGGGATTGGTTCAAGGAGGCGGCAGATAGGAAAAGTTGTATGCTGACCTCAAGCAGAGAAAGATTGAGTATGCAGAGGGGACTTGGTTTTTCTCAAGGTTTCCCCTTGGAAGAAGGTGTAAGGCTTGGACGGAAGGGCAAGTTAAGCCCTAGATTCATTGGGTCGTTTCAAGTGTTGAAGAGAATTGGGCCAGTTGCCTATCAGCTGGAATTGCCTTCTGAACTGAGGGAAATATACGATGTGCTCCATGTGTCAATGCTAAGATGTTATCGCTCGGGCCCTTCTCACATCGTGTCAGTTGAGGAAATTGAGGTTAGACCAGACCTAACTTTTGAAGAGGAGCCAGTTCAAATAATTGATCAAGATGTTAAGGTGTTAAGAAGGAAGTCTGTCCCTGTAACACCCTGAATTTGGGCCTAGAAGAATTGGGCTTTGAGTCTGGGTTCGGATAAAAGAAAACCTGAATAATTGAGAAGTTTTAAATATTATTGTTTAAAAAATTTTTGAATTAAATTATTATTAGAAAATTTTTACTGTATTTATTATGTTTTAAATTTTTATGAAAATTATAAATATTATTATGTGATAAAATTATTATTATTTTTTATTTAAAAATATATATGATATTATTATTAATTTGGTGTTTAAATTTAGTTTTTAAATAAATTTAGAAGTAAGTATAGTGGGGGAAAAACCTTGGTCCAATCCAAGACTCCAGCAAAGAAATTAGTTTTGCTTCTTAGGGGAACTGGGCAATAATGCTTTAATAGTAATTTGGGCTAAAAATGGGCACAAAGGGAAGCTTGGTCTAGTAGCAGAGACGCTAGGGGGTCGTGGGTGTGCCTGGGTACAAGGCACAGTGCGCGCGGAGTTGCTTTTTATTTTTAGAAGCTAAGTCACGCTAAAATAAGGGTTAAATGAAGTTGCGACTGAAATATGCCACAAAAAGGCTTGTGGCGCAGCGGCAACAGTTCGCTAGGCACTCCACAAGGGCACGGGTTCCAGTCCAAGCGCAGGTATGTTTTAATTTTATTTTTAAATGAATGGGACTGCAGCAGGTAAGGTTTAAAATTAAAGGTAACCATATTATGTTGAAAACAAAGCTGCGGCGCAGTGGCCAGCAGCTTTCTAGGCTACCTGGAGGTCCCAGGTTCGAGCTGCTTGGTGCGCGCAAGGAGCTATGTTTTTGCTGCACACATGAGGGAGTGGTTGAGTAAGACCGAAACTCTACCAGCAGCAGCAGGAGTTGGCTAAGCAGTGGAGAGTTTGAATAAAATTAAAACTTTAAATTTGGCCAAGAATCAATGAGCAATTAAAGGAATTTAAAATGGATGGGAAGCTTAATTAAAAGAATTTGTTCTTTTAATTTTTGCCTTTAATGAATTATTTCGTTTTTCTTGTTTATCTTTTCTTCATCAATAATAACCGAACCTATCTTCTTCCACCCTTCTTTCCTTCCTTTTTCTTCATTCTTCTTTTTTTTTTCTCTCCTCTCTTCTATTATTTCTATTTTCTCTTTCTCTTTTCTTCATCAATCCTTCTCAAAAGTCCATAAGCCAAATCCTCTAGAAGCCGAATCTCCCATCTTTTCTTTTAGCAAAAAACCTTCATGACTTATGGTGTGTCAAGAGCCAACTATAGAGTGTAAACGTGGCTATTCTCGTGTTCGTGATTAGAGCTATTGTGGATTGGGATTAGATTGTTATCTAGGAGCACTTCTTTGGCAGAATAACGTTGTGGTAAGTGTACAAACCTTGTTCACTCATTAATTCATAATTGAAGGAAAAGCTGAAACCTTTTTGGGTAGTTAACGTTAGGGGCTTAAGGCTCCTAAAGTATCATTCTTTGGTTCGTATGTGTTTAGTGAGGCGTAAGGGCGATCAGTCAAGGAGTATTGCGGAGTATCACTTAGGGAGCATCTGGCTCTAGTGGTTGGAAGTCAACAAAGGTAATGCTAGGGATTTTTTTGGGTTATGGCTGAATATGGTAAAGTGTATAGTGGGTTGGTATAGTCAATTATTAGACTAATTTATTAATGACCGATTGTACGCTTTGTGTGTGGGGATCTCGTCAACGATTCGACATTAATCAGGTATGTATCATACCCTTACTATAGACTAAATCGACAAAGGCCGTAATGACCGAAAAAGTGACAGATAAGTTGGCACCATGCGAATCTGTGAGTATACGATTACTCTTTAATGGTTAGAACGAAAATCGTAGAAGGTAGGATTGCAGAGTATGCAATTCCGTGCGTTTTGGTAAGTTGGGCTCGATGGGCTGAAAATGGGCCCAATGGCTATCAAGCCCATATGGGTAAAAATAGTCATTAAAGGCGTTCTGACAGACTGTGGGATTCAATACGGTTGAAATCGGTAATTCGACTGTAAAACTTGGATTAATGGGCTTAAGTTGCTATTAGAGACTGTAGGGCCCATTAGAGGTTTTTGGGCCTAATTGCCAAAACTGTTAAATTAAGTAAAACGGACTCCTGTGACAACATATAGATTAGTGGTGGCTGGAATATGCATGAAAACCCTAAAAATCGATAAAATTACTAAAATACCCCTAAGTACGAGAAATTACCATTATACCCCTAGGTGCAAAATAACCGTAATGCCCCTAGGGCTAATTCTGTATGAAATACATGATATTTTGTTTCTATATGTTATATGTCATAATATGTATATCTGATGCATGAGATTCTGTATGTTATATGTCATAACATGTATACCTGTTGCATGGGATATGGGTTATATTGATGGAGGAAGCGTTCTGGTGGCCTCGCCACATATATCTGTTTTGGTGGCCTCGCCACATATATCTGTTCTGGTGGCCTCGCCATAATATCTGTATCTGGTGACTTCGTCACAATATCTATTCTAGCAGCCTCGCTGCAAATTCTGTGGTGTGTAGCAGATGGGTGGGTTGAGTAGTCTCCCCACATGGTGTAAGGTTGGTACGGGGGTGTATATGGATGGATTTTGGTTGGGTTTTCTGCATACATGACATATATCTGCTTTGTATCTGTTATGAGCCTAAGGCCTTCATTCTGATTTCTGTACTGGGCCAAGGCCCAAATAAAACTGACTCTGAGGCTTGAATTGATTGGGACTATGGATGGGTTATTTTACACACTGAGTTTCCAAACTCACCCCTTTTCTTTTATCCATGCAGGTGAGCCTTAAGTTAGTGGACTTGGAGCTGGAGGGATTCAGAGTGGCCTCATGGACTGGACTTTTGGTTTTTAATTAAGTTATCTATTTCAATTTAGTTTTAATTATTTTCATTTTGATTTTGGGTTTGTAATACGGCCGCTCTAATTATTTTTATTTTGGGTTTTTTAATTCTTTTCTTATTTAATTTGTTTTTAGCTTAAGCATGATATTGTATAATTTTTTTTGAAATCGGATAGCTCTAAGGCACGTTTTTATAAAAGTTACTTGTTTTCAAAATATCACGATAATAGAGCAAAGCTTCCGCAATTTAAATGTTTTCATAAATAAATATTTCAAATAGTTAAAGTGTGGCAATGGTCGTGTGCATGTCTAGGAGTGGATCCAAGAAGAGCTTGGTACTGAAGTTGTCTATTTGACTCACCTCCTCTTTTTTGGAATCCTACCTAGTGCACAGCTACCATTCACTTTAAGCCATAACAAAGAAGATCTAATTTTTCGATACTTAAATTGTTTTCAAAATAACATGTTTTTACAAACTACAAAGGTTTACAGGCTTTCACAAATTTCCATAAAGTTTTATAAAGTTTTTAACAATGTTTGAAAAAGGAATGATTATTTCAATAAACCACGTTTTGAAAAGAATAAACAAACACAAAGTTGAGGTTTTATACAAGAGGTTTCTAAACACTAAGAAGGGTTTTCAATGAAAATATGGTTTCTAAAAAGACTTCAATGTGACACATTAGACTTGGCCGTAACGTCTAGGCTGGGTTTGGGGTGTTATAGTCCATTTGGTCAACGTGCTTTGGCGTAACCATAGTGTCGAGGAGGCTACATGGGAACCTGAGGAGGCAATGCGACAACAATACCCACACTTGTTTCAATCAAGTAAATTTCGAGGCCGAAATTTCTTTTAGGGGGTAGTGTTGTAACGCCCCAAAATCCCAAAACTCTTAACTCTGGATTCTTAAATGGGCATGTATAGATAGCATTGTTAGAATATTAATTTTAAGGTATTACAAGTATTATTTGAAGTCTTAGGGATAGGGAAGACCATAGGAAAAAAATTATTTTTGCCTTAGTGGAACCCTAGTCTCAAATATTAGGTCTCTTAAATAGATTAAGGGGAAAATAAGACACAAAAAATGATGTGGCTTAGTGGCAAGGTAGGGCCACTTGAGGAGCTATAAGGTGGCGTTATTATCAGGGAAGAGATCCAAGGTTCGAGGCTTAAGAGTGGTGAATGTAGGGACTTTATTTTTGCTCATAGAAGGAATGAAGTGGCGCTAGAGTGGACTCTAGAAGGGAGTGTTCAGGAGAGAAATTTAAGGTAGGATAATGGAGAGAAAATAGGGGATTAAGAGAGGGGAGGTGTTGGTGCCGAATGGGACTTTAGGTGAAGCTAGAATCGGCTTGTGGTCTTTTTAAGGGTGTGTCAAATGCTCTTGAGGGGTTCTTTTGTTTTGTCGAATTTGTTCCATTGTTGAATTCTCTTATCCCTTTCATTCTACTGCCAAATAATTCACCATTCTTTTACCAAAATTCCATTGAGTTGTGTTTCTTTTTCTCTCAAAAGCTGAACCCATTCGTAACCCCTTAAATGCCAAAATAGCCACATCAAATTGTCAATTTCTCATTGTTCTCCTCCATCACAAATCGGTTGCTATTATCTCCTCTTAATCAAGTTTTAAAAGCTGGATCTCGTTCAGTAGCTATCTAGGCCGCAAGATCAAAGGTTAGATTCGGTAAGTGATTCGTCAAACATCATTTAGTATGTTTTGGTAAAAGTCAGAGGGCTATCTAACCGTTCTTATCGTTAACCTTGTTTTGACAAGGGTAGGGTTCATAAATCGCAAGTGTGATAGGGATCTACAAGTCACTGCTGGAAAGTTATTCCCTCGTTTCGGCTTTTGGGTAAGTGTTCATGATTTTGGGGATATGTGGCCGAATGGTCTACAGTAAGTGAAAGGGTGACTTAAGTTGATACAAGTCACCTATTATTTCGTCTTTAATGATTGAGATTAATGCAGATCTAAGGATATTCGAGAATAGTAGCTAAGGAGGGGCTATTAGAAATGGTGGCACACGGTAAGGTTACGGTAAGGCTTCGATTTTTGGTAAATGTTGTGGTTAAGTATGGAATTGATTCAAGGTTGGTATTGATTGTAGGTTGAGGCTAAAGGTAGTGTAGCGCGGGTCATTAACCAGGTGTGTACATATTCGTCACACACGACAAATCGACAAAAGCTGAAATCTCAAAAAGCCAGAATGCCGAAAAGTTGAAAAGCCGAAAGGTTGGCACTGGCAACCACACAAGCATGCGAACATTCATGTAGAGATACTGATAGGATTATTGGGGCCAAGAGAGCGATGTCATGGTCTCGGGCCATTGTTTGGCCAACCGGGCCAGACGAGGCTAAATGGGCCTGTCGAGCTCGTGGGCCCAAATCGGCAAAAGTTGGAATATAAAATTGAATAATGGATTGATATGGTTTGTTGTATGATTTGGTCATGATCGGGCCTAGTGGGCTACATAAGCATGATTGGGCTTAAAGGGCTTTATGGACATGATTGGGTTTAATGGGCCTTCTGGGATTGTAGAAATGCATGATAGGGTTTTAACGGACTCTAGGCCTAGTTTTGATGAATTCTTAAATAGCATAAAACTTAATTAAATAATCAAACATGTCTATAGACAAGTCGCTAGGTTAGGGTGTGGCAATTGATATATGCATGTCTAGGATTGGATCTAAGAAGAGCTTGGTACTTAAGCGGTCTTAGTGACCCACCTCCTCTTCTCTAGTATCCTACCTAGTGCATAGTGTTCGAAAACCTTAGCCGCAAGGACTTGTTGATAGGCCAAAGTGCATAACTAAAACCTGAAATGTGGAAATTATAAAAATGCCCCTGTAGGGTAGAAATTACGAAAATGCCCCTATAGGGTAGAAATTACAGAAATGCCCCTGTAGGGTAGAATTACGAAAATGCCCTTGTAAGGTAGAATTACCAATATACCCCTGGGTAGTGAAATGACTAAAATACCCCTAGGTGTTTAATGTGTGGAAATGTGTATGTTGCATTCATTTGATGTATGTTGCACTTGGGTGGGTTTGATGATACAAAGGAAGATATGTAAGGATCGCATAGTCGCTTGACGACTGTGGATCCACTGGTGGCTTTAATCCCATTATATGATTAGTAGCCTTGCTGCAATGTTTGAGTAGTGCCGCTATTGGTGCTACCATTGGAGTGTAGGGATGGGTGGGTTGATATATATATCCCCACAGGAGTGTAGGGTTGGAAGGGAAATGGAGTGCAGGGTTGGATTTGGGATGGGTGCATTGCATTCAAGTGATACTGATGTGACATGAGGTCATTGTGGGCTAAGGCCCAAGACCACCGATATTGATAGGGTTTAGGCCCAATGTGATAATTTCATGTTAATTTGATTGCCAAGGGTCGTACACACTGAGTTTCGAAACTCACACCCTTTAATTTAATGTTTCAGGTGACCCTCATAGACGGCTCGACGTGGGAGAGGACTCGGAGGTGGCCTTACTGCTGCTACTTAGAAGTTTGTTTTTAAATAGTTTTGACTTACTTTATTTTAATTACTTTATTTTTCAATGGGATGTAATAAGGCCTTGTATCTCCGATTTGACTTTACAATTGGGTTTTATTTTTGTTACAACTGTCGAATTATCAAACTTAAATAAATGTTTAAAGTTAAACGTGGTTTTCTAAATAACTTTAACATATGGACGTTTTCCTAAAACATGGGCTTTCATCATAACTTAACAAGTTACAAGGATTTTGGGCTTCTAAATCTTAAACTTAAGTTTTTAATCAAGCAAATTTCTACTGAACATAAATTTAACTAAACAAAGTCAATTTGGAATAGTCCTTTTAATATGACATCCCAGATTCGGCCATAACGTCTGGGCCGGGTCTGGGGTGTTACATTACCATTATTGAATATTTGTATATTTTGATGTTTGATGATAGACTATAAATGTTTGATGATAGTTAAACAAGTTTTATAAAATTGTTTTTGGCAAAATTGCAAATTAGGGATTGAATTTAGAAATGTGATAAATTGTGTGGTAAAAGTGTGAATATGTGAAATATATGGGCTGCCATAAGTATGTTTAATATTCAGCTAGGCTTGGGTAGGGATAAAATTGAATGAATTTCATTTTATGAGCTTAGGGACTAAATTGTAAATAAGTTGAAATATTAGGGGCAAAATTGTAATTTTTCCAAAATAGTTGCTTTGGATTAAATTGAATACTATGGTAATTAATTGAGCCAAATTTGATTATATATAGATCAAGAAAAGCAAAGATCGTAATTAGATCGGGGGAAAACAAAGTGGTGGATTGATAACTTTTTTTTTGTTTGTGTTATATGAGGTAAGTTCATATAGTTAGAATTGAGTATTTAAATATGCATTTATTTGAAATGTATTTATATGAATTGAGAAAATAAATCATATGATATTTGCATGCCTAAATGGTGAAGTCCAAATAATACCAGCCCCGTTTGAACCTTAGGAATTCGTAGGATATGAGTGACATGTCACTAGGGTTTCTATTTGGTTGAGATTCCTACATGTGTTGTAGAGTTACCACAGCTTGCATGAGCTTACCGTCTCTCAGCTCATTGGAGCTTATTATTACCTCAGCTTAGAAGGATCTTACCGTTTATAGTTCGAAAGAGCATATATGTTCAGGAATTGATGTATTACCGATTTGTACACTTCGAGTGTACCACCCTTGTATTTAACGATATTCTAAGTGGTTCGATAGGCACAGTTCTATTATAGGTTAAATGAATTGATGAGAACTTGCATAATGCATTGAATGAATTACATGGAAAATGGTATTTCATGCCATATTGAGATATGAAATGGATGATATATGTACATGAAATTTGAGTGATTATTGTATTCATCCATATGATTTGACGACTATATGCATTTTACATGACTAACCTATTGGTGATTACATGTGTTTAGGTATTTGACAACATGATTGGGTTATATTATGCTTAATTACCTAGATTATGAATATATGGTAAGTTTAATTCTATATTATATGAGCTTACTAAGTTTTACATCTTACTCTATTTTCTTTTCTATGTTTTATAGTGATTCAAAAGCTTGTTCGATTTTAAAGTCATCGGAGATCGTTTCACACTATCCAACTATAACACCCTAATTTTTGGGATTTTTTAGATTTTGCGTAAATTTAATTTTTATCTGTCTAGATGTATTAATTTATGCTTTGAGTAGTTTAGTGGGCCTTTAGAATGCCTAAGCTTAAGTTAAAACCAGGTAGAATTTTAAAATTTTAGACTTAAGGGAGAAGGGGCCTTGACTAAATGGGCTTTTAAAAATATATTGGTAATTTAAGACTCAAGATGGCCTGTGGTAAGGTGGCAATGTAATGTCACTTAAGAGACAAGGTAGTGGCATGTGGAAGCTGTGCAAGGGCTTAGGTTCAAGTCTCTTGGTAAGCAAAGTGGGGTTTTATTTTTAATGCATGTGCAAGGCATGTGGTGGATTCCAAGTGAAACTCTATTGGGAAGAGTTTGAAATGCTCATGGGATTGAATCAAGGAGGGATAAACGGAGAAAATCTAGGAATTTCGAATGGGAGCAAATGGTGGCCGATTGTAGGGGTCTTGGATGAGCAAATTTGGCATTTAGGTGTTGAGTTTGCATTTTCGGCAAGTGAAGCTTTAGTGTGTCAAATGCCCTCTTTGGTTCTTTTTCCGGATTGGTTTTGGGTTAGGTTTTAGTGCCGATTAGGTAAATCTCAAGGAGGTTGCATCTTTGTTCTTTCTTTCCCTCATCTCTTGTGATCTAAAAGCCGAAAACAAGACCCATACATTCTCTCTTTGTGCCGATTTGTGCAAGTAAACCAAACTCCTCTTATTTCTTCACTTTTCTTCTAAAAGCCGAATCTACTCCTTTCTTCTCTTCTTTCTTCTTGCCGATTCAATTAGAACCTTAGTTGGCCGACTTCTTAGAAGCTGAAATCCTAAGATACTCAAGCTTGTGTTGATTTTCTTCATTGGCCAAATCTTCATTCTCCTTAGACCATAATCTTCCAAAAACCGAAAGTCACAACACTCTAAGCCTCTGTCGAGATCTTCTCCTCTCCATTACATAAACTTCTAACCTTCTCCTTCATTATACGAAAGCCGAAACCTTCATATCCATCATGATTCGGGAACTGAGCCTTTAGATCTCTTAGATTCATTCTCTTTTTAAGTTTCGATTAGATCTATACCAGATCTGGAATAGGAAGGTATTTTGGGACGTTCTCTGGCAAGTAGATCTTATGTAAGTATTCGAAACTCTTCTCATTCTTTATCTTGTTATTCAAGAAAATCCGAAAACCCCTAACTACTTAGGGTGGCTGTCATTTTGGACCAAGGGCTTCATTAGCCTCTTTCTTTCGGTTCTTTGTGTTTTAGTGTGGATAGAAGGCAATCTAACAAGGAGCGTTGGAGGCTAGGACTGTGGGACAATCTAGATCTAGATCTAGTTATCGGTTTCGGCCAAGGTAAGGGACTAAGGGCCTTAGATGGTGTTGGCCGAATAGGTATGTTAAATTGATGTCGATTATTCAATTAGATTTTTGTGACATATGTTTGAAACGACTGTAGGTTGATCGTTCGAGGGATTCCTGCAAATCTCGCAAATCAGGTGTGTAATCGACACCCACTAGTAGACTAGATTGGCAAAAGCCGAAAAGTCGAAATGCCAAAATTCTGACATTTCGAGGGCTTGCGAGCATGCAAACACTCGTGGGTCAATTAAAATAGTAAAATCAGTAATCGCAAGCGGTAAAAGTGCTGTGTGCGCGTTTTCATGCACGTTGATGGTTTTGGGCATCAGAGGGCCGAATTTGGGCCCAATGGGCTTACGGGCCCTTATGGGTGAAAATGAGCAGTAAGTGCATTCTGATAATCTGAGTAATAAATCTGCCAAAACGGACGTAAAGTTTGGGCTTAGTTGGCCGTAATAGTTAGTGGACACCGTAGGGCCCATTAGGGGTTTTAGGGCCCGTTAACTCTAAGTTGATAAAATAGGCTAAATAAGTTACTTAGATGACATTTGGACTAATAACAATTGTAATGAGCATAAAACCCTAAAAATTGGTAAATTTATTGAAACACCCCTTAAGGGTGGAAAATTACTGTTTTGTCCCTAGGTGTTAAAAGACCGTTTTACCCTTAGGGCTAAGTTGACTATATTGCATGCTAAATTAAAACTGTTCACTGTATGCCATGTCATTATTTACACTGTTGCATGGGATTTGGGTTTTGATGGAGGAATTGCTAAGTGGCAATGCCACGTTTACTGTTAGGGGCTTTGCCTCGTTTTACTGTTTAGTGGCTTGGCCACGTTATCTGATTAAGCAGCTAAGCTGCGACTGTGGTGTATAGGGCTGGGTGGGTTGAGTTATTCCCCACATGGTGTGTAGGGCTGATACGGGTGGTGTGTAGGGCTGGATTGGGTTGGGCTTTGCATTCATGTATAAATACTGTTCAGTTACTGTAATAGGCCTAAAGGCTACACTGATTTCTGAATAGGGCTAAGGCCTAGTAATTATTGTGTACTGAGTAGGGCTAAGGTCCAGATAATACTATATCTGGATAGGGCTTAGGCCCAGTTAAGTTTGAACTGATTTGGGCTCTGGTTGGGTTTAGCTTACACACTGAGTTTCCCAAACTCACCCCTTTCTTTTCATCCATGCAAGTGAGCCCCAACCTTAGTGGACTTGGAGCTGGAAGGATTCGGACTGGCCACGTAAATTGCACTTGGTCAAAATACTTTCTTAAATTACCTATTTCAGTATTCTTTTCAAATTTATTTTCTTTTGGGTTTTAATTTGTAATAAGGCTACTCATTAAGTATTATATTTTTATTTTAATTCATTTATTTATAACTTGCTTATAATGAATAGACTAAGGCTGTGCAGGTTTTTATTTAAAATTAATCAAAGTTTTCAAACCACATCGTACGTTACAACTGGAGCACCTAATAACAAGATAAGACCTTCTAAAAGAATAAACACCAATTGATAGTGGATAGGACTTTCACTAAATAACCTGTTATTTTCCTCAATACTCTTAAAATGATTTTTCTAAACTTGTTAACAAAGGAACTAGGTGTCTTAACTGTCTACGTGACACACCAGATCAGGCCATAACGTTTGGGCCGGGTTTAGGGTGTTACACCAGCTATCATTTTGGTACTTTTGAACTTGTGTATTTTGGTTATATTGCATGTATAGGAGTTATGATCAATTTGGTCTATAGTTCAGTAATGGATTTAGCCATTTGAATTGACTTCTAAATGATAAATACTTGGTTATGTTTAAAGCCATGTGACTTGGTTTATTTTATCATACTTGGTGATGTATGTGTATGTGCAAATGGCCTTTTGATCTGTTGTGTGTAATCGCTATATAAATGCTTGTTGTGATTTAGTATATGGAGTACCAAATGGTTGAAATTTGAGATTTGTATGCTTGTGGTTTAGGTAAAGTGAAGCATAATAGAAAGTACCATATTGAGGATTTGAGAATGTAACTTTGGTATGAAATAGAATGACTTACTTTGATACTTGTGTGCCTTATGGTTGATGGTATTGATATAGCATGAATTGAACTTGGTTCAGATGAGTTTACATACTACTTGAAGACATGGTTATTTGCAATTTTGGTTAATATAGGTGAACGCAAAATTGGATGAGAAAAATGGCTTGGAAAATAGCCTTTTTTTGTCCACGTAGCAGAGACACGGGCATGTGCCTCAGCTGTGTGTGACACATGACAAGGTGACACGGCCATGTGTCCCCTATAGTTTTTAATAAAAGAAAGTCAGTGAGTTACACGAGCAAGTCACACGGGCGTATGGTTGGCCGTGTGACACAAGTTAGAGAGTTACACTAGGTAGGACATGGTCTGCGACATGGCCATGTGTCCCATTTCAAATGTCCACCCGGCCTGTGACACAGATGTGTCTTTTGGCCGTGTAAGACACGCGGCCTAGCTACACGGGCGTGTGTCCCCTGTACTTTGAAATTTTCAAAGTTTTCCTAAAATTTTCATAAGATATTGGTTTAGTCCTGAACCATTTCTAGTGCATGTTTTGAGCCTCATATGCTCGTATTAGGGACAATGTGATTGAAATTGAATGATGCTTATTTGGAATAAAAAATTGCACGTGAAGTGTATGCTTAATTATGATATAAGTCTGGTAATACTCTGTAACCCTATTCTGATGATGGATACGGGTTAGGGGTGTTACATTTATTAATATCAGAGCTACGATTTAGTCTATTCTAGGACTAATGTATGGTATGTGAGTCTAGCTATACATGTAACACCCCTAACCCAAATCTGTCACTGGAATGGGGTTACGAGGTATTACCGAACAAAACACAACTTCTGGACATTCATAGATACACATATGCCATTATTACATATTTAAAACATAAGTCTGTTTTAAAAAAAAAAATCGAATGCATAATATACTTATAAAAAAAATTATACTCTATTTAGCATGCCTCATAATCATGTAATATGCACCTTAAATTACATATACAAAATAAATGCTCATCATTTAAAATGATTTTCGAATACCCAAAAATATCAAACATTATAATAAATAATTTAATACATGCACTTATTAAGTAAAATAATTCAAATACCAAAGCCTATTTTTCAATGTTCTATATGGCATTAGTATTATCCATTTAGCATAAACATATTATACTCATTCAATTTGGTAAAAACATCACTCGACAATGATCATATAATTAAATATAATTTAATTAAACATATATTATTTTAAAACTAAACATACCACTACTTAATTTACAAATCACGCGGCATATTATGTACCTAAATTTTTCATGACATTTTAAATTATTTTGAGCACATGAAACAAATGGATTTTCACTTTAACCAAATACTACAATATGCATATAATAAAATCATAAGCCAATTACCAAATCATATCAAAATATTTGATTCAATCAACGTAGCAATATGCCCATTTCCATGACTCCTCTAGCCGAACATATCAACTAAATAAGAACAATGATATATATATTTCCATATAATTTACTAAGCCGATTATAGCATATTAAATTCAATACACAAATATCTCCTACTAATTTAACCAAGCTAACTTTCATAACATCCAAGTATCACATATGCATAAACTTATCATCACAAACAAATCATTATATCTTCCATTAACACACACATATCAAACCCAATTCTATCACATACCTTGCAAGAACTTACCTTATTACCAAAGCACATTATCAAGTGTCAACCAAAAACATCAAGCATAATTCATACCCATTTATAACATAATCAAGTCATCAAAGCAAAAGCAATTATAACAACGACATCCTTTGTTCAAAGCATAAAACCATACTTAGCATAATAAACAAGCCATTTTCGCATGGCCTATATATATACACAACTTAAAAAATATATATATATAGTTTTAAAATTCAACTTTTAATAATACTGATAAACAGTCGATAGTGTGATTGAATTCACTGACGATCCCTGAGCACATAACGATCTCCAAAATCTATAAAACAAATACAAATATATATATACACAAAGTAAGCTAACATAGCTTAGTAAGCTATAAGCAAATATAATACAATGCATAATGACATTATCTTAGCAAAACCAAATCAATTTAATCTCAATCAAGGATATATATAATCATATCTATATCTTATATAACATTTCATAAACTTCCATCTTTCTTAGTCTTAAGGCCGAATGCTCAAATATTCACTAACCACATTATCATTCACCTTCAAAATCACATTTTCATCACATGATTGAATATATGCATATTGATATAAATGTACACATACATCACCCTTTAGTTTCATAAACTAATATCATTTGGCTAAATTTAAGCTTGCATTTCGTACATATATAATTCAAATTATAACATATAGAATATATAACATCATCTCAACTATCAAAATTTACTTTATTTCCAAATATTAATCAGCTTCCACATACCTGAACATTTTAGTTCGTTTAACACATTCGATTATTTTTATCGTTGCCCGCATAAAGTCCACTAGGCATAAAGCCTAATATAATATACCAGCACAGAGCTTGCTAGGTATATAGCCTGATATAATACATCGACACGAAGCCTACCAGAGATATAGCCTGATATAATACACTGGCACGAAGCCTGCTAGGCATATAGCCTGATAGAATACACCGGCACGAAGCCTACTAGGCATAAAGCCTGATATAATACACCGGCACGAAACCTGCCAGGCATAAAGCCTGATATAATACACCGGCACGAAGCCTACTAGGCATAAAGCATGAATATTATTCATACAAAGTTAGTTTTACTCATAATTCATCTATCAAAATTTCTATGTCACAACATATGTATCCTAGCTCTCATTAGGGTTTGTACGGAGCTTTCGGACATTATAACTCGATTGGATCGAACTTGATTACATTATCCCATACATAATCACATTTGGCAATTTCATTTGTAACTCATAAAAATTCACATTCATCATATTAAGTTTACATATAATCAAAATTAACAGCATTTATTTACCTATAGACTTACCTTAGGTATCGACGAACGATATAAATTGACTATTCGACATTTTTATTTTCCCCGGATCCAAGTCTGATTTCTTTTGTTCTTAATCTATACAATTTCAAATTAAGCTCATTCAAACACAATTACATTCAATTTAATCCAACAACACATAAATGGGTAAATTACCATTTTACCCTTGGCATTTTACACTTTTACAATTTAATCCAATTTGCATAAAACACAAAATACACAAAATCTCAATACCACATACTTAGGCCAAATGTTCATCATATTCATATAAATCCATACATTTCATTTATTTTGCATTTTAGTCCCTCAATTTTATTATTTTTATAATTAAACCTTAATTACTCAAATTCATTGAAATCTCCTTTACAAAACTTGTTAATCTATCACATATCTTTATTTTCTAACATCAAAAAACAAAAACCACAAGCTTTCAACAATGGAAAAATGAAAAATAATCATCAAATTTGAAAACTGAAATATGGGCTTTAAACATTTCATAGCAACGATCACAACAACGTAAAAATTATCAAAAATCGAACAAATTACATACCTAATTTGAAGAACACAAGGTCTGAACCTTTAAAACTCTTTCTTTCTCTTTTTATTTGTTAAATTAGGTCAAAAATATGAACAATAGTCAAAAATATGAACAATGATGGATGTTTTAATTTTTTTATTAAAAAAACATATTATTCCTTAAATTACCATATTAACTTTTAACTTAAAAACATAAAACCATTATATAATAAGGCCACTAGCATCCATTGCATGTTATCATGGGCAAATTGCAACATAAATACCTCCATTTACAAAGACAACAACAATTCGGCCTTTTCCTATTTAACCATTAAATATTCATTTTACGCGATTAAGCCCTTTTTATTAAATCGGCACTCAAACGATAAAATTAAAGCATAAAAATTTCACAAATATAAATTCACACATAATAAACATAGAAAATAATTTTTAAATATTTTTCTAACTTAGATTCATGGTCCCAAAACCACCATTCCGAATAGGGTCTAAATCAGGCTATTACAATACATGCCATATTTAACATGTGATAGTGTGATATATCTTGATAGTTTTTGAATTGTGTTTTCATATAGTAATGGATTCCAATCGAGTTGACTCTGATGATGTTGAAAGTAATGCGCCAGCCTCTGTTCATGGAGCCACACCATTTGAATCGAGACCCGTATTTGAACGTTGTGGAGGAGAAGCCAAAGAAACTTTCTTCTAAATGATGAACGGATGGTTTTTTGAATATGTCCGAACGAATCTGATTGCTCAACAACCTCCACCTCCACCTATTCCCCAATCGATCCCTGTAGCTTCTCAAGGTTTGGAACCTATATGTGTAAATATGCCACCTGTTGATAAAATTAGAAAGTAACGGGCTGAAAAGTTTAGAGCTGCTGTTGATGATGATCCTGAGAGAGTTGAGTTTTTGGCTTGAGAATACTATTCAGGTATTTGATTAATTGTCCTGTACACCCGTGAAATGGGTTAAATGTGTCGTATCTCTCTAAAAGATGTTGTATACCAATGGTGGAATACTTTGAAATTTGTGGTATTGAGAGAACGTGTTACCTAGGATTTATTTCAGACTGAATTCAGAAAGAAGTATATAAGCCAATGACTTATCGATCAAAACGAAAAGAATTTCTGAAGATGAAATAGGGTCATATGACCATATCAGAATATGAAAGAGAGTTTCTAAGGCTAAGCAAGTACGCCCGAGAATATGTCTCCACTAAAGAAATCATGTGTAAACGGTTTGAAGACGGGTTGGATGAAGACAATAAGCATTTAGTAAGGATTATTGAACTGAAAAAGTTTGTTCTGTTAGTTGCTAGAGCTTGCAAAGTCAAAGAGCTTAGCTGAGAAAAAAGAAAAGCTAATTCTGAGGCTAGTGATTCGAGAAAGAGATTTACGAGAAAGCCCCATCAGTCAGCATCTAAGAAATTCAAAGAACATCACTACTGTTCTGCAGTTTCTACGGGGCATTCTAGTCGAGACAAAGATGTAAGAAACTTTATTCCTAAACCTTTAACTACATCAGTAGCTAGTGTCAATGGTGTTAGAAATGCTGGACCCGACTGTAAACGTAGCAATAAGCCACATTATGGTGAATGTAGGGTGAAGAGCGGAGCATGTTTTAGATGTGGATCCTTTGACCATTATCGTAGAGATTGCCGAGAGAAGTTTGTGAATGAAAAAGCACAAATGGCGAAACCGAGTAATATAGCTACTAGAGGGAAACCATCCCAAAACACTAGAAATACGAGTGGTAATTGTGGAGCTACGAGAGATTCTATAGTGAGATCCGAGGCATGAGCCCCAGCTAGAGCTTATGCCATTTGCGCATGTGAAGACGCATCGTCACTAGATGTTATCACCAGTACTTTTTCTCTTTATGACACTGATGTAGTTGCATTGATTGATCCTGGGACTCACTCATATGTCTGTATGAATTTAGTGTCTAATAAGAATTTACCTATTGAGTCCACTAAATTTGTGGTTCAAGTGACGAACCCCTTAGGTTAGTATGTCCTAGTTGATAAGGTTTGCAAGAATTGCCCTTTGATGACCCAGGGTTACTGTTTACCAGTTGATTTTATGCTTTTACCATTTGATGAGTTTAATGTGATTCTAGGTATGGATTGGTTGACTCTGCATGATACGGTTGTGAATTGTAGATGAAAGACTATTGAGTTGAAATGTCATAATAGTGAAATTATTCATATTGCATCTGATGATTCGAATGGGTTGCCTATAGTGATATTGACGATGTTAGCTCAGAAATATGTAAGGAAAGGTTGTGATGCTTACCTTCCATTTGTATTGGATACAAAAGTATCTGAATCGAAGATTAAATCATTGCCAGTGGTTTGTGAATATCTAGATGTATTTCCAGAAGAATTACCTGGGCTGCCACCGATCAATGAGGTTGAGTTTGCTATTGAGTTAGTACTGGGAACTTCACCGATATCGATAGCTCCATATAGAATGGCTCGTACAGAGTTGAAAGAGTTGAAAGCTCAGTTGAAAGAATTAACAGATAGAGGTTTTGTACGACCTAGTTTCTCACCTTGGGGTGCACCAGTTCTGTTTGTGAGAAAGAAAGATGGAACGATGAGAATGTGAATTGATTATCGACAGCTCAATAAAGTTACAATCAAGAATAAGTATCCACTGCTGCGAATTGATGATTCATTTGATCTATAACAACCAAGTTTTAGCTAAATCAGAACAGTGGTTTCGGAACCACAAATTTGATGCTAGAAAATTATTTTAATATTATTTTTAGTGTTAACAACATGTTATTAGATATGTGTGAATATTTCGTGAGCTAATTTTATTGATTGGTGGGTTAATTTGAAAAAAGGACTAAATTGCATAAAAATGCAAAAGTAGTATTCTAATTGTTTAAGTGCGTAATTGCTATGATTTATTTATGATGTGATTAGACCATGATTAGTGGAATTTGACATAAATAGCCAACCATTAAGTGTTTTACTACTGTTATAATTAAGGGTAATTTAGTGATTAGTATAATAAGTTAATAAAAATAAAACAAAACATATTTTAATGTTCATTTCATCATCTCTTCACTGAATATTTGAGAAAGAAAAACACCACTGAAGCATTATGAAGTTTAGCTAATGCATGCTATAAATGTAAGCTCATTTTGATTTGGTTTTTGATGATCTATATGCTTTTGAGATTGTTGTATCTAGTACTAGGTAGCCCATGTTTTAATTTTTGAATTTGTTGATGATTTTGTGAATTTCCATTGATAAATATTCAAGCTTTTTGTTGTTGGATTATGAATTATGGAAGTTAGATGAATAATTTTCATGTTTTGTTAAGTGATTTTTAGTGAAATTTCATAAAAGGGATTAAATTGTGAAAAGCACTAAATTTATGGTTAAATGTGTGAACAATTGGAAAATATAGGCTTTAATGGAGCTGACATAGATTCGGTTAGCATGGTTTTGTAAAATTTTATGCATTTTGTGTATTTATGAAATAAGGACTAAATTTTGGAAAATGTGAAACTTTAGGGGCTAATGTGTAAAAATGCCCATTTGTGTGATTTGGATGAAATTGAATGAATATGTAAATAAATGAGCTAGATTTGAATTCATACAGATCAAGAAAAGAAGAAACCGGATTTAGATTGGGGGAAATCAAAGGTTACCGAGTAGTCGACCCCGACATGCCAATCCCTAATATGAGGTAAGTTTATATGCAAATAAATGTTCTTAATTGAATTATACATGTTTATTTATCATTGAACTACATTGAATGTTGAATGGATGAATACGAGAGAGAATCAACAAAGTCACAATGTCCGAAAGCCCCGTATGAACCTTAGGAATAGTATAGGATACAAATGTCATAACATTAGGATTTCCGAGATGTGATTACATGTAAGACCATGGCTGGGACATTGGCATCATTATGTGATTTCGTGTAAGACCATGTCTGGGACATTGGCGTCAATATGTGATTTTGTGTAAGACCATAGCTGGGCTATTTGCATCGATATGTGATAACGTGTAAGACTATATCTAGGATAGGCATTGTATGAGATATATGAGACTTCCGAGTATCCTTATCGATTCCGAATGGTTCAATGGGCATAGTCAAAATGAGAAAGAATGTGTAAATGAGCTGACATAGGTACGTATGAAGTTCTTATGTGTATTTTAAGGAAAGGTAAGTGATGAAATTATATGTGGTGATATGTATTAAATGAGAAAGGTTGGTACTTATGTATGAGTTTAGCCATGCTTTGTATAATTGAATTGAAATGTTATTGTTTTATATGGTGATTTTATTTGTATATGAGCTTACTAAGCTTTAAAAGCTTACTGTGTTTATTTCTCACTATTTTATAGAGAACTGAAGCTAGCTTAGACTCGGGAATTGTAACACCCCTTTCCCGAGCCGTCACCAGAGTCGAGCACAAGGCGTAACCGGACTTAACTTACTCATCCAAGCGTAGAAATTTGCTTTTAAAATTATTTTATTTTCATTCATTCAATATATCCCTAAAAAGGGTCATCGAGACCCTAAATCATGCTATTAAAATGGTTCGGGGCCAAACCGGGATCAATAAAATTTTTTCGATTACTTAAACGAACCAAAATAAAATTATTTCTCTGTTCCTTATAAAGTTGTCCAACTGTATCACAGTCACTAAATAAATCATAACTCGAGTTATGAAACTCAAAATTTAATTCTGTAAATTTTCCCTAAAACTAGACTCATATACCTTATTACTAATTTTTTTATAGAATTTTTAGTCTAGCCAATTAGTACAGTTTATTATTTAAAGTCTCCCCTGTTAGGTAGTTTGACTACTCTAACCTCTGTTCACTTTGAATTAGTTTTCTCTCTCTACAAAATTAAAATGGGCATTTTGTTTATTTCATTTGAAACAGACTCAATAAGGAATCTATCCATATAAACTATAACGCCTAATTATTTATCTACAATTTATGGTGAATTTTTAAAGTCAGAATAGGGGATCACGAAGTCTATCTGGAGCAGTCTCACTCAAATGCAAATAACTCATAATATAAAACTCTTTTACTTACTCTGCTTCTTCCACATGAAAACATACTCATTAAGATTTAATTTCATGTCTCACTCACTATTGAATTCCATTTCTACTATTTTTAGTGATTTTTCAAAACCACGTCACTGTTGCTGTTCGAATCTGTTTTTAAGCTATTTTGACCTTTTTCATGGTTTCCATGTGATAATTACCATTTATGCATACATAGTATTAAACCTATGTTTGATTAGTCATTCCAATAGCTAATCATCAACAAGTATTTACATACCATTCATGAAACATATCCTAAGGACACTCATACCAAAAGAAGCCAAGTCCCTATACATGCCATACGCGAAATGAAATGTCTAGCTATACCAAAATGATCCTGTTGATAGTGTGACCAGATCTCCGACGTTCCTTGCGATTCCCGAGTTGGCTTGGTAAGAACTATAAAAAGAAGGAACATAAAGAGAGTAAGCACTAAGCTTAATAAGTTTACAAGTAAATAAATCACAACATTCACCTTAAATAATAGTTAATCATAATATCATCAAGCATCATAAGCTTTCATTACACCTCATTTCTTACCCTCTTCCTTATTCACTTACTTTCTTCTTACTTGATTATTCAATAAAATCATGAATATAACTTACCTTTCCTTTGCTGAAAGTTTCCTATAATTTAACCTGTACAATAGCCCGTTGAACCACTCGGAACACTAAGTATACTCGGGTTTTCCTGGCTGATAATAACCTGTCAATGCCATATTCTAGGCATGGTCTTCCATGAGATGTTCCCTGTCATACCAAAGCCATATTTTTAATATGGACTTACATGGGATATTCTTGTCTTGTCTGATAACCCAAAATGTCATGACATTCCATATCCCAACATTCCTAGAGTTCAAACGGGGCTTTCTGATACTTTTTCTTTGTTATCTAGTGTTTGGTTCAACTTCGAATATTTTCATAAAATAAATGTATATATGCTGGAAATTAAAAACATTAATGTAAAATAAAGAAATATTGCATTTATTTACCGTAAACTTACCTCGATACAAAATGCGGTTAAACTTGACAATTTAGTCCTTTACTTTTTCCTTTCCCCGATCTACTCCCGAATTTCGTTCTTCTTGATATATAATAGCAATTTAGCTTATTTAATACTCACATTTATCAAAACAGCCCTTAACTCAAACTTTGGCAAAAATTACATTTTTGCCCCTAAACTTTTGCATATTTACACTTTTGCCCCAAGGCTCGGAAATTAAACTTTATTCCGAATTCTTATGTTTTAGGACATGCTGATCATTTATTTACCAACAACAACCTCAAATTCCCACTATAACATGTACTTATGAACAATAGGTATTTTTACTGATTAAGCCCTTTTACTTGTTTTTACTTAAAACCGAGTAGCACAAGTTGTTTAACATAATTTAAAACCTCATATTCTATCATAAAACATCAAAATAAACACTTTTCACCTATGGGTATTTTTCCAAATATGAACCCTAGGTTAAATTATTGCTAGGATAAGCTAAATCAAGTTACCGGGACTCTGAAAACATAAAAAACATTAAAAACGGGGCTTGGAATTACTTATTATGGAGCTTGGAAGCTCGAAGCAAACCCTAGCTATGGAGAACCCTTGAAATTTCGTGCTAATGAAGAAGATGGACATATTTTGCCATCTTTTTCCCTTTTTTTTAATCTTTTAATTACCAAAGGACTAAAATACCCTTCATTAAAAACTTTGGTTATTTCTACCTATGTATGTCCATTTTTGTCCAAAATTTTAGAAATTGGTCAATTTGCTATTTAAGACCCTATAATGAATATTCCAAGGCAATTTCATACTAAAAGCTTCTAGAATGCAAGTTTTGCAACTTATTCGATTTATTCCCTAATTTCAAATTAAGCACTTTATGCATAGAATTTCTTCACGAAATTTTCACAAAATCATGCAATCATATCATAAACCTCAAAATAATTATAAAATAATTATTTCTATCTCAGATTTATGGTTTCGTAATCACTGTTTTATTCAGGCCCTATTTTTGGGATGTTACATGGATCATCGGGAAACGCCATCACACTATCGATCATCTATTTGGTACTTTTGAAGCTTGTAAATATGGTATATGGCATGTATAGGCTAGTGTCATTTTGGTGTGTTTAGAGTTGTGAATTTTAGCAATGTGAGTTGGCTTGTAAATGGTGTTGATAAGAAATATGTATTGGCCTTGGATATGGCCAAAAGTTAATGATATGTGATATGTTTATGATGCCTATGTTTTGGTATGCATGATTTGATCACTTTGATGGTTGGATTACATGGTAATATGTTGATGGTGTATTATGGTTGAGAAATGGCATATTGTGGTATGAGATTGAGTTGATGAATTTGTATGATTTTGAGGTTGTTGTGATAGTTGAATTGGTGAAATAGATGCATGAATTGAAATAGGTTAAATTGATGATTATGGCATGTAGATTTGGTATGCCTTGATTAGGCAAATGTGTTTGGAAATGGTTGATGTTGTTATGATATGAAATATGCATATTTTGGAAATGAATTGGCTGCCAATTGTGTTGGTTTGTAGCTCTCCTAACCCGTATCCATTGCTGGAATAGGGTTACAAGGTATTACCGGACAAACCACAACTTCCGAAAAAATCTCATATATTCACAAGTAACATCTATATAATTAAAATATATAACAACAAGTTATTAAGTAAACATACTTTGTAAATCATATTATAAATAAAATTTCATAACTCAAAGTCACATATAGTATACCTTTAAATACATACAAGAAATATATATATATACACAATGTTGTAAAGGAAATCAAGTAGTTATAAAATTCCAAAATTTAATTCCTTAATGGTATATATGCACTTAAAAGCCGAACATGTCATATATTAAATGTATATATATATAATGTCCTAAGTGGCATTGTCTATTGTTCTAAGGGAGCAATTATACTTTGTGCATTTATTTAAGGCAAACATATATATGAACAAATTAGTTTAAACTACTTTAGCAAAAATTCCAAATAAGTTTGCACTCAACCATTATACTAAATGAACCATGTAACACACCTTATCCATATTCGACATTAGGATAGGATACGAGGCGTTACCTTACCAATATCACATGCAAATAATCAATCTTAACTCACGAAAATGTGTCCTAAATTAAATCTCTTTCAAACATTGTTCTATGGACCTCCATATAGACCTACGAGGCCTAAAACATGGTTTAGAAACATTCCGGGTACGTAATCAAATTTCTTCAAAAACCACTAAAACCAGGGTACACACCAGTGTGGAAGAGGCAACATGCCCGTGTGGCCTCTAAACATGGCCACGGTAATGGTCCATGTGCCTCACACGGCCTATGCACCTAGGGACACGCCCGTGTCTCATGGCCATGTGGAACACTGATGGGCATTTAATTTTTTCCATGCAAGGTGCAGGGGACACATAGTCTAATCACACGTCCGTGGGCTAACCGTGTGTTTCACACGACCTAAACACATGCACGTGTACCTACTTGTGTGGACAAAGATAGGCTATCTACCAAGCCTCTTTGCCCCCTGAAACAAGACCAATAGCATAATCAAACATACCAAGACTTTCATACTCAACCAATAGCCATAAATTGGCATTCGAACATATCAATCCACCAAGAATAAATATATTTACTTCTAGTACACACATTCAGGAATAACATCAACTTTGCCATATATTAGCCTTCAATATTAGCCATCACTCATGGCATTACGCAAAAAGGATCAATTTCTAATAAAAGCCAACACATTTGGCCCAAAGTAATATGACACTTGACAAAAAAATAGAGTCCTATACATGCCATATTCTCAAAATGTTCATTCTAACTATACCGAGAGCTTGGGATAATAGTGTGAACGAAGCCTCCGGCGAACTTTTATCCACGAGCTAGGTAGGCGGCACTATAAGAAAATGGAAAGGAGAGGGGTAAGCATAAAGCTTAGTAAGTTGTAAGTAAATAAATACCAACAATTTACCAAGTCATAACAAACTTTCACTTCATCACAAATAATGTATGTTACAAAGAATAACTACAACAGAACTTACTTCATTCCATCCTTTACTAATCATACAACATGCTAGTGAGCTCACATTTGATACATTACACTTAAGCACCTACATCACTTACAGAGGTCACCACAATATCTCAGGACTAAGCATTTACTCTGAATTTTCCCGTTGAATCATTTAGAATATGAAAGGATATTCATTGAGGCTCCAACGTAGGATATTGAGCCAATGCCATGTCCTAGACATGGTCTTACACTAGCTCACATATCAAGTGGATGTCATGTTCCAGACATAGTCTTACACTAACTGTCATCTATCAGTGTTGATGCCATGTCCCAGACAGGTCTTACACTAGCTTGTATATCTTGAGGCTGATGCATGGCCCAGACATGTCTTACACTGGCTTGTAATTCTCGAGGCCGATGCATGTCCCAGACATGTCTTACACTAGCTCTCATCTCAAAGCCAATGCATGTCCCAGACATGTCTTACACTAGCATGCACATCACCCAATGTCATGGCATGAATATCCATTTCTATTCCTAATGTTCAACCGGGCTCTATTACACATGTTCTCATTATTTCATGAATAAAAATCATCAATTCCACAATTCATGCTCGATTAACTATTTGCATGTCTTGCCCATATCACAACCCAAAATTTTATGACAATTCATTGATTTCATGCGTATAAATTAGAAATGTTGCATTATTTACCTACAACTTACCTCGATATATAAAATGAAGATGACGATTCAATTTAATCGATTTGCTTAGCCTTTCCCCGGTCTAGGTTCGAATTTGGTAAATCTTGATCTATAACAATAAAAATTCACTAACTTAATCACCAATTAAATCTAAGCAATCCAAAATTCACAATTTGGCAAAATGACCATTTTGCCCCTAGGCTTTGGCAAAATGACCATTTTACCCCTAGACTCCGAAATTGATTTTTATCGAATTTCCTTATTAACCAAGCCTAACCAAACTATTTTCACTCTTATGGCAGTCCCAAATTCTCATTATTCCACACACTTACTCTTTATTTTACAACTTTACATTTAAGTCCAATTTAGGTGTTTTCTATGAACACGCTTTTACAAAAGTTGTTTATCTAACAAAAATGACTCAGTTTCTTCCATAAGAACCCAACAAAAACCACTTATTCAATAATGGCAACAATTCTAACTTTCAACCATTTTGCATAATACACCCTTCAAAATGTAGCTCATGCTACAAGGGTTACAAAAATGCAAAAATAATCAAGAAATGCCTTAAAAATCACTTACTAAAGGGTGCTAAATGTTGCTACAATTTTTGAAGCTTTTAAACCCTCCTTTTTGCTGATATTTTCAGTGCATATGGGGAAGAAAAGAAGAGGATGAAAGCCTATAAGTAATAGGCTATTATTTTATGCTAATTTGGTCACCTAACTTTGACCAAAATTTCTTATTTCTTTTATTTTTGTCTCACATCTTTCCTTAGCAGGCCATGATATAAAAGTGAGTCTATTTGCCCTTTAAAACCTCCAAATTTTAATTCTCTAGCTATTTAATTCAATTTATTAGTAATTTGTAACTTTTACCTATTATGCAATTTAGTCCTTTTTCGTAATTAAGCTTTCAATCTCGTAAATTAAGTCGCCAAATTTTTCATGCACCCTTATAAAAATACTACAACACATAAAATAATGCTAAAATAATTTTCTCAAACCTCAGGAAGTGATTTTGAAATCACTATTCTGACTAAGCCTTATTTTAGGCTGTTACAATCCTCCCCCTTAGGGATTTTCGTCCCCAAAAATCTTACCGTTGAAGAGGTTTGGGTACTACGCTCTCATCATCTCCTCTGGTTCCTAAGTGTCTTTTTCAACTCTATGTCGATGCCATAATACCTTCACTAGCGTTATACTCTTGTTTCTCAATTGCTTGACTTCTCGAGCCAAAATCTCAACCGGCTCTTCACCATAGGTCATATCCGGACTTATCTCTATCTCTGCCAGTGAAATCACATGTGAAGGGTCAGAGCGGTAGTGACGTAACATTGATACATGGAAGATATCGTGGATTTTCTCCAACTCGGATGGAAATGCTAAATGGTATTCTATCGGTCCAATTCAATCTATCACCCCATAGAGTCCTGCAAACCGTGGACTCAACTTGCCTTTCCCACCGAATTGACAGACTTTCCTCCATGGGAAAACATTTATGAACACCTTATCCCCAAATTGAAACTCAATTTCTTTTTTTTTCTCAAATTCGCGTACGATTTCTATCTATCTAAGGCGACTTTCAAGCAACTCAAATTACCTGAACCTTCTCGTCGGTCTCCTTGACCAAATCAACCCCGTGTATCTGATTTTCTTTAAGTTCCGACCAATACAAGGGTGTTCAGCACTTGCGTCCATACAACGCCTAATAGGGCGCCATTTTTAAGCTCAACTAAAAACTATTATTATAGGCAAATTTAGTTAGTGGCAAGTACTTTTCCCAACTGCCTTGGAATTGGAGAACATAACATCTCAACATGTCCTCAAGTACTTGGATTACTCTCTCTGATTGGCCATCTATTTGCAGGTGAAAAGCTGTGCTAAAATTAAATTTCATCCCCAATGCCTCTTGCAACTTTTTCCAAAATCGAGAGGTGAATCTCAGATCTCTATTTGAAATGATCAACAAGGGTACTCCATGCAATCTCACTATCTTAGAAATGTACAACTCAGCTAGTTTCTCGAGGGAGTAGTAGTTACGCACCGGTATGAAATGAGCCAGCTTTGTTAGTCTATCCACACAACCTATACTACATCTTTCTTCTTAGGCAACAGAGGCAATCCTGATACGAAATCCATAGTAACCTGATCCCATTTCCACTCGGGAACTATTATAGGATGAAGTAAACCCGAAGGTACTTGGTGTTTGGCTTTTACTAGCTAACAAACTAGGCACTTCGAGACAAACTCTAAAATGTCTCTCTTTATTCCCGACCATCAATACATTTTTCTTGAAGTCATTATACATTTTCACGCTGCCTAAGTGAATAGATAGGTGACTACTATGTGCCTCTCACAAAATCCTCTAGATAAGCTCATCATTCTTGGGTACACAAATTCTATCTTGGTACATCAAACATCCTTCGTCATTAACTTAGAAATCCAATTCATTACTTGTCTCACAATAAGCTCTCTTGGCTTGCAAATCCTTGTCACCTTTCTGAGCTTCAACAATTTCTTGTAGAAACATCAGTTTGGCTCTCAACTCAGCCAAAATCGTACCATCGTCGGTCATAGACAACCGAGCATCCATAGCCCTAAAAAAATAATGATTTTCTACTCAATACGTCAGCTACCACATTCGCCTTTCCAAGGTGATAATTGGTCACCAACTCATAGTCTTTTATTAGCTCTAACCATCTCTGTTGCCTTAAATTTAACTCTTTTTGCATCATCAGATAATTTAAACTTTTGTGGTCTGTGACAATTCGGCATTTCTCACCATATAAATGGTGTCTCCAAATCTTTAGTGCAAAAACAATGACAGCCAACTCTAAGTCATGAGTAGGGGGTTCTTCTCCTGTGGCTTCAACTGTCTCGAGGCATATGCAATCACCTAGCCTTCTTGCATTAGCACGCACCCTAATCCATTTAGAGAAGAGACGCTATACACCACAAATTCTTTTTCCTATTCGAGTTACACTAAAATTGGGGCTTCAGTTAACAATACCGTTAATCTCTCAAAACTCTATTGGCAGTTTTTGGTCCACTCGAATTTGACGTCCTTCTGCAACAACCTTGCCATAGGAGTCACAATCATAGAAAATCCATTAACAAATCATTTTTATTATCCCGCTAGGCCCAAGAAACTCCTAATCTCTGTCACATTCCTCGGCGGTTTCCACTGAATAATAATCGATATCTTACTTGGGTCGACTCTGATTCCATCTCCAGACACACTGTGTCCCAAGAATCTGACCTCTTATAGCTAAAATTCACTCTTGCTGAACTTGGTGTACAACTGTCTATCTCTCAAAGTCTACAAGACAATCTTCAAATGCTCCGCATGCTCACCCTTGTCACGAGAATAGACGAGTATATAATCAATGAAGACGACGACGAACTTGTCCAAGTAAGGTAAAAAAATGCAGTTCATCAAATCCATGAATACCACTAGAGCATTTGTCAAGCTGAAGGGCATGACAAGGAACTCATAGTGGCTGTACGTTGTCCAAAAGGTAGTTTTCGGCACATCTTGTTGCTTGACCCTCAACTGGTACCTCAGATCTATTTTAGAAAACACGGTTGCTCCCTTCAATTGATCAAACAAGTCATTTATCCTTGGCAAAGGATACTTATTCTTCACTGTAACCTTATTGAGCTGGCGATAGTCTATGCACAATCTCATCGAGCCATCCTTTTTCTTAACAAATAAAACTGGTGCTCCCCACGGAGAATAACTCGGTCTCGCAAAATCCTTATCCGTCAACTATTGCAACTCGGCCTTTATATCCTTAAGTTCCATTGGAGCCATTCTATGTGGAGCGATCGAGATAGGTGCTATGCTAGGGACCAACTCGATATTGAACTCTACTTCATTCTCTGGAGGTAAGCCAGGCAACTCTTCTAGAAACACATTCAGGTACTCGCATTCCACTGGTACTGAATCAATTTTCACTTTCGACACTTGGGTATTCAGCACAAAAGTGAGATACAACTCATACCCTTTTCTCAAGTACCTTTGAGCCACCATAGAAGATACCACTATAGGTAGACCGTCTAATTCACCTGATTCAATCCGGATAACATCCCCATTTTCACATTTCAACTCAATAAATTTCTTTCCACAATTTACCACTATGTCATGGGCGATCAACCAATCCATACCAAGTATTATATAAAACTCATCAAACGATAATAACATTAAGTTAGTTGGGAAACAATGACCTCTAACTATCAAAGGGTAGTCCCTACACACTTGGTCAACTAGCACATGCTTGCCTAGTGGGTTTAACACCTTTACTACAAACTCGATTGACTCGACATGCACATTTATACTAGAAACTAGTTTCATACACATATATGAGTGGGTAGACCACGGGTCAATCAAGGCAATAAGAGGTATATCATAGATAGAAAAGTTACTCATAATCACGTCGGGGGACAATGCCTTTTAACGGGCATGAATAGCATAGGTCCTCGCAGGCGTTTTGCCCTCGAACCTCAAAGTAGCATCTCTAGGGGCACCTCGACTACTAGCCCACTACCCGGGTTCTTTTGCGGTCTACCTCTCGAAGGAGAGCTATTCGCTCTCACCTCTTGCCTTTTATTTCCCTCATCAACCTTAGGACAGTTCTGGATGAAATGATCAAGTGAGCCGCACCGAAAACAACCTCTTTCATTTCCTCGATACTCGCTAAAGTGTCGTCTACCACTCTGTGAGCACTTAAGCCTATCCAATCGAGCACTGCCAACACTCGTAATAGAGGTAGTTTGAGCTTTGAACGTCACATGTTGCTTGCTCTTGTTCTTACCCAAGAATCCCACTGAAGCTTTGGATCGGGTAGTAAATTCTCTCGATCTTTTGGATGAGGATTGATGCGATTTCCCCATCTATCTTTCCTCGAGTCCCTGGACTCTATATCAGCTTTTCTTTTCTCCCTGGCCAACTCTTTGGCCTTGTACACCCTCTCAACAAGCACCACAAACTCTCAAATCTCTGAAATTCCCACTCTCTAGTGTACTTGTTGAGCCTTACAAACTCACGCTCGTACTCGGTAACTGTCATTCGCCCTTGCTTCAATTCGAGGAACTCCTTTCTCTTTTGATCGATGAAACTCTGACTAATATACTTCTTGTGGAATTCCTCCAGGAGGAAATCCCAAGTCACCCTCTCTCTCGGCATCACTGACACGAGAGTGTTCCACCATTGGTAGGCCAAATCTTGAAGTAATGATACCACACATTTCATGCACTCTTCAGGTGTGCATGATAGTTCAGTGAACACTCTGATGGTGTTTTCTAACCAGAACTTGGCTCTCTCTGTGTCATCATCTTTATTCGCATGGAATTCCTCAGGCCCACATTTTCTAATCCGATCAACTGGGGGATTTTCTCTCCTACACAATTCTGCTCCTTGAGGAGTTACAGGGGCATGGCGATAAATTGGAGGAGGTAGGGGAGGTGGAGTATTTGAATTCGCACGAACATACTCCGTATACCAAGCATTCATCATCTGGAGGTAAGCTTCTCTAGCCCCTCCGCCCTGACTCATTGTCGCAGGCACACTCTCGACTAGTGCGGTCCCTTCAGTGGGAGCCGGTGTATTACTTTCCACATCGTCTGCCATAGGCTGATCGGGATCCATTATTATATGAAAACACAACTTATAGTCATCAGGAGTTGTCATACTATCGTTTTATAACTATGGCATGTACAGCTAGACTCAAACACAAGCTAGGTCAGTCCTATAATCAATAAAACCATAACTCTGATACCACTAAATGTAACACCTATACCCATATCTGACACCGGGATAGGATACGAGGCGTTACCTTACAAATATCACATGCAAACATTCAATCTTAACTCATAGAAATGCGTCCAGAATTAAATCTTTTTCAAACATTGTTCTATAGACCTTTATATAGACCTACGAGGCCTAAAACATGGTATAGAAACATTCTGGGAGCATTTCGGATACTTAATCAAATTTCTTCAAAAACCACTAAAAAGAAGGCACACATTCGTGTGGCCTCTAAACATGGCCGTGCTAATGGTCCGTGTGCCTTACACTGCCTATGCACCTAGGGACACGCCCGTGCCCGTTGTCTGTGCGAGTTTATTTACTAACATCTATCATACAAGGGTTTTCGCACGAATTGGCACACGCACGTGTGCCCAACCCGTGTGCCTCACACAACTATGACACGCCCGTGTCACGACCCGTGTGCAAAAACCTTGACATTCTATTTCTGACGTCATCAGTCACATGGCCGTGGCACACGCTCATGTGTAAGCTGTGTCCTCCACACGATCGAGACACATGGCCATGTCTCATGCCGTGTGGAACACTGTTGGCCAGTTAATTGTATCCATGTAAGGTGCAGGGGACACATGGTCTAATCACACACCCGTGGGCTGATCGTCTGTCTTACATCACCTAGACACACGCCCGTGTGCCTACCCGTGTGGACAAAGATAGGCTATCTACCAAGCCTTTTTGCCCCTGAAACAACACCAAAAGCATAATCAAACATACCAAGACTTTCATACTCAACCGATAGCTATAAATTGGCATTGCAACATATTCATATATACTAATCCAACCAAGAATAAATATATTTACTTCTAGTACACACATTCATGAATAACATCAACTTTGCCATATATTAGCCTTCAATATTAGCCATCACTCATGGCATTACACAAAAAGGATCAATTTCTAATACAAGCCAACACATTTGGCCCAAAGTAATATGACACTTGACAAAAAAATAGAGTCCTATACATGCCATATTCTCAAAATGTTATTTCTCACTATACTGAGAGCTTGGGATAATAGTGTGAACGAAGCCTCCAGTGAACTTTTATCCACAAGCTAGTTAGGCGGCAATATAAGAAAATTGAAAGGAGAGGGGTAAGCATAAAGCTTAGTAAGTTGTAAGTAAATAAATATCAAAAATTTACTAAGTCATAACAAACTTTCATTTCATCACAAATCATGTATGTTATAAAGAATAGCTCAAACATAACTTACTTCATTCCATCCTTTACTAATCATACAACATGCTAGTGAGCTAACATTTGATACATTAAACTTAAGCACCTGCATCACTTACAGAGGTCATCACAATATCTTGTGACTAAGCATTTACTCTGAATTTTCCTAGCGAATCATTTAGAATATGAAAGGATATTCACTGAGCCTCCAACAAAAGGTATCGAGCCGATGCCATGTCCTAGACATGGTCTTACACTAGCTCACATATCAAGTCGATGCCATGTCCCGATATGGTCTTACACTGGCTCTCATCTATCGATGACGATGCCAAGTCCCAGACAAGTCTTACACTGACACGCAACAAGCTCATGCCATCTCCCAGATAGTTCTTACACTAGCTTATATATCTTGCGGTTGATGCATGTCCTAGACATGTCTTACGCTAGCTCTCATCTTAAAGTAGATGCATGTCCTAGACATGCCTTACACTAACACACACATCACCCAATGTCATGGTTTGAATATCCATTTCTATTCCAAATGTTCAACCGGGCTGTATTACACATGTTCTCATCATTTCATGAATAAAAATCATCAATTCCACAATTCATGCTCGATTAACTATTTGCATATCTTGCCCATATCACAACTGAAAATTTTATGACAATTCATTGATTTCATGAATAGAAATTGGAGATTTTGCATTTTTTACCTATAACTTACCTTGGTATACTAAATGAAGATGACGGTTCAGTTTAATCGATTTGCTTAGCCTTTCCCCTATCTAAGTTCAGATTTGGTAAATCTTGATCTATAACAATAAAAATTCACTAATTTGATCACCAATTAAATCAAATCAGTACAAAATTCACAATTTGGAAAAATGACCATTTTGCCCTTAGGCTTTGGCGAAATGACCATTTTACCCCTAGACTCGGAAATATATTTTTATCGAATTTCCTTATTAACCAAGCCTAACCAAACTCTTTTCACCCTTATGGTAGTCCTAAATTCTCATTACTCCACACACTTACTCTTTATTTTACAACTTTACATCTAAGTCCAATTTAGGTGTTTTCCACAAACACCCTTTTACAAAAGTTGTTTATTTAACAACAATAACTCATTTTCTTCCATCAAAACCCAACAAAAAACACTTATTCAATCATGGTAAAAATTCTAACTTTCAACCATTTTGCATTATACACCCCTCAAAATGTTGCTCATGCTACAAGGGTTACAAAAATGCAAAAATAATCAATAAAGGACTTAAAAATCAGTTACTAAAGAGTGATAAATGTTGCTGCAATTTTTTAAGCTTTCAAACCCTCCTTTTTGCTAATATTTTCAGTGCATATGGGGAAGAAATGAAGAAGATGAGAGCATAAGAAATAGGCTATTATTTTATGCTAATTTGGTCACATAACTTTGACCAAAATTTCTTATTTCTTTTATTTTTGTCTCATATCTTTCCTTGGTAGGCCATACCAATAAAAGTGGGTCTATTTACCCTTTAAAACCTTCAACTTTTAATTCTCAAGCTATTTAATTCAATTTACTAGTAATTTGTAACTTTTACCTTTTATGCGATTTAGTCCTTTTCGCGATTAAGCCTTCAATCGCGTAAATTAATTCATCAAAATTTTCATGCACCCTTATAAAAATACTACAAAACATAAAATAATGCTAAAATAATTTTCTCAAACCTCGAGAAGTGATTTCGAAATCACTATTCTGAGTAAGCCCAATTTCGGGCTATTACAAACCAACAATATAACCATCAATTCACCAACATTTTTACTATTATACTAATTACTACTTTAAGTCATTTTTGTCAAGATTGTTGTATACTAAATTTACTAGCATACCAACGTGTCTAAACCATATATCAATCAACTTCCATTCGGCTAAATCAATAAAATTAACAACCATAACTCCTGCACATTTATATATACATGCATACACTCAAACCAAATAGCATTCATTTAACCTTTTTTGCATATAAGTATTACATATGAAATTTCAAGAAAGATTCACTATAGATCAAATTAATACATTACTTAACCATCCAACATAAATCATTTTTATTAGAACTTTAGCCAACTCAAAAATGTGCCAAATCCATTAACCATAATTCAATCCAAAATATCACCTATTTAACACAATCAACTTATAAATATACATTGGGTCATTTATTCCATCTTTAATACCAAATTATAACATATATCTTCAATTCATATGTAACCAATCTAATTATTTTGGTATATAACCGAACACATTCACTATAACTTCACTTAAAACATTTATACAAACCATCCAAGAAACACATTTATTTCATCACAAAACCCAAACAAATCATACCTTCCATTAACGCATATATATATCAAAATCACTTCTATCACATGCCATGACTGAACTTACCTTGTTACAGAAATCTATAGCAAAACTTTAAACAAAACAAATCCAACATGTTTCACATATATATACATCTCATGATTGATTCATCAAGCCAATATATCCATCATACTATACGTTAAACACATTATCAAATTTTAACCAAACACATCAAGCATAATTCACATCTATTTATATAACATAGCTGAATTATCAAACCATAAACAAATATATTAAGCATATCATTTAATCAAAGCATGAAAGCATACTTAACTGTAATAGCCTGATTTATACCCTAGTCGGAAAGTGGTTTTGGAACCACAAATCCGAGTCTGAAAAATATTTTGATATTATTTTTTGTGGCTGTGATATATGAATTTACATCTGTGAATTTTCTGCGAATTAATTTGACTATTTTTGTGCTTAATTGTGGAAAGGATGAGATTGAATAAAAGATGAAATATGCATTCCAAAATAGAATGTGTACAATTGGAATGGCTTATAATGATTGTGGCATTATGTAGCAATTAAATCACTTGAAGTTTAGGTGGTAAAAAATAACCTTAAAGAATAGGTTCTATAATGGTTTATAAAATGGGCAAAATTGTCTTTTAGACCATTTGTTTAATAAAACAAAACAAAGGCATAAAATGATGGGATTTTCATCCACCATTGCCGTGTATACCAAAGAAAAAGAAGAAAGAAATAACAAACTAGGTTTCGGCTAGCATTTTTGGGTGATTAAGGTATGTACTTTGGTTTGTGATCGTTGCTTCGTGTTCTTCAAAACCCATGTCTTAATTTCTATTTTTGATGAAGTCTGTGAATAGTGCCATTGATGATTCTTGAAGCTTTGTGATAGATTTGAGTGTATAAAGCTGAGTAAATGTTGATTTAACATGTTTTACCATGAGATTTTGATGAATTTGAGCTATATGAGCTAATTTAGGAAAATATGATTGTGGGAGGATTAATTTGTGAATAAAATGTGTTATATGGGCTTATACGAGGGCTATAAAGATTTGGCTAGGTCAATTTGAAATGAAATTATGTATATTTGATGTTTTGTGAATTAGGGATCAAAGTGTTAAAATGTGTAAATGTGAGGGCCAAAATGCAAATTACCCTAATTGTGTGTTTATGGACCGAATTGAATGACATGAATAATTGAATAGTTGAATTTGAATTGATTTAGATCAAGAAAAAAGAAAAATAGACTTAGATCGAGAGAAGTCCAAAATCGTTGAATAGTCGATTCACATCCGTTAACTCCGTATGAGGTAAGTCAATATACAAATATGTGTTATATTAACTGTCTGATAATATTACTTGAATTATAAACTGCGTTGCACAGCCTTGAGAGCCTGATTAAGAATTAAGAATCGTATCTGGCTGAGCAATGTAAAAATGATATCATGTAAGACCTCGTCCGGGACAAGGCATTGATTTGAGATAGTGTGTAAGACCGTGTCTGGGACACTAGCATCACTTATGTTTCATGTAAGACCCTGTCTGGGACAGTGGCATCGACATTGAATAACATGTAAGACCACGTCTGGGACGTTGGCATTATATAAGGCCTATCTGAACTCTGTGTGTTTCTGAACAATTGACGAGAAAGTTGGTTAAATGAATAAATGCTTACCTTATGTGTTTGATTAGGGTACGTTTATATCATACTAGAATTCTGAGAATTGATATCTGTGTTATGTGGTCTGTCATATGAGAAATATGTGCTGAAATGTGGGAATGAAGTATAATATATGTACGAAAAATGGATAATGGTTTGTCTCATTAACTAGCTTGGAAATGGCTAGGTTTATTTGCTTATGTTTGGTACATTATGTGACTTAATAGTTGAATTGTTGTATTTGACTTACTAAGCTCTTTGTAGCTTACTCTGTTTGTGTTTTCAATTGTTTTATAGATATCGTAGCTACGAAGGCTCGGGATAAGTCAAGGATCGTCACACACTATCGAACTTGTTTTTGGTACTTTTGGAATTGTAAATATTTGAATTATGGCATGTATAGGCTAGAAGGTCTTTTGTTAAGCTTTGATATCTATAAATGATATGTCATGAGAGATGCCTAACAAATGATGCCCCTTGTGGTTAGTTATAAGCTTGATTGAAATAGTCATTTTGTAATGTAGAATGGAGTCATTTTGGTATGAGATTTGGAAGTATTTTGTTATGCTAGTATGCTTGTGAAGGATGTTGATGAATTAGTCACTCTATGGTATAAAATTGATGCTTGTTTAGTTGACATTGTGGTCCATTTATGTTATGTTTATGCTTGTAGGATTTGACCCATTTTGGGTGGCAAGAATGGCTTAAACCAAGCCTACATTATGCCACACGGTCTGAGCACACAGACGTGTGACTCAGCCGTGTAAACCCTGCACTTAAAATATTTTTGACAGTTTGCACACGGCCAAGACACACGGGCATGTCTGGTAGCCATGTGGAAATTGACAGTGTTGGCCACGGGCTGGACACACGGGCATGTCTAGTGACTGTGTAGGGTTGGACAGTTTCAACCACGGGCTGACTATTTTGGGCATGTCTAGCGGGCACGGCCGTGTTAGGTGCACGGTCAAGCCACACGGGCGTGTGCCCTGTTAAAAAATGAAAAATTTTCTGAGTTTCGTTTAACCTCTGCATGTGATCGGTTTAGTCTCGAACCCTTCCTAATGCATGTTCGAGGTCTGGTAAGCTTTATAAGGGACTTAAAATTTGAATTCTATTATAATAATTGTAAATTTTCTGTTTCGATATGATTTCTGATTTTCTGGTAACGCCCCATCCTATTTCAATGACGGTTACGGGATAGGGGTGTTACATTAACACAATAAACAAGCCATTTTTGCATGGCTTATATATATACATATCCCAAAATTAAACATAACACAAACTGGCCTATACATGCCATAGGTTTTAAGTTCAACTTTATAAAATATCAAAATAGTCGATAGTGTAATAAACTTTGCTGAAGATCCTAGAGCCCATAACTTGCTTCCAAAATCTATAAAACAGAGAGCAAACATACACACAGTAAGCTATCATAGCTTAGTAAGTCATAAGTAAATAAACAACTCAATGGCATTAATTGTTTAATATAACAAAACCGAATTATGTTATCATATTCACATATACATATTCAAGCTTGCAAAATTCATATATCAAACGTATAACTATGAATCAAATTCAACTTGGCTGAATTGACCTGTAGATAATAACATAGTTATTTTTCACTTCCAAGGTCATATACATATTCTTTGCCAAATTTATCCATTCATACATAAATGCACATAAATCATAATTATGATATCACACATATTTATCATTTGGTCGAATATAGGCTTTCATATACACATATACTTTCATTTGCATCATATATAATTTGCATCACATATCAAATAGCCAACTTACCTTATTATCATATAGAATTTAACTATCACATACCTGTACTATCACGTACAAATATATCACATTTACCACTTTTAAGACTTGATGTATTAACTCGTTCGATCACCTTTAATCACTCAATGGATTTGCACACTTAGTGCTAAATAATTAACCGAAGCTATAATGAAATTGCATGCTTAGTGCCTCGTATTAAACCAAATTGATCTCAGTATCGCACAGTTAGTGCTCGTTATTCAATCACCATCATTTTAGTTTTGCACACTTAGTGCCATTCGTATAGCCGTAGCTATTTTATTCTCGCACACTCAGTGCTAAATATCAACAAATCACATTCACATCTATTCATGCTTCCCAAGAATATACACATTCGGCTACCACATATATATTTTCACATACTTCATTTTAGCATATATAACTTGTATTTATTTAGAATTAACATAGTCTATTTGCTTATAAACTTACCTTAGACAACGGTAATCGAAACGGGATGACTATTCGACAACTTTGGTTTCCCCCGATCCAAATCTGATGTCTTTGGTTCTTGATCTAAACATATTCAAATTAAACACATTCAAGCATAATTTCATTCAATTTAATCCAAAAACACATAAATGGGAAAATTACCATTTTGCCACTAATATTTTACATTTTTCACAATTTAGTCCCTCTTGCATAAAACACAAAATATGCAAAATTTCCATACACCATGCTTAGGCTAAATTTTACCCATGTTCATACAAGTCCATACATTTCATTTATTTCACATTTTAGTCCCTTAATTTATTACTTTTACAATTTAGCCCTAATTACTCAAATTCATCAAAAATTTCAATACGAAACATATTAATCCAAAACATATCTTTCATGATTCATCAACTAACATCACAAAGCTCAATTATTCATCAATGGCATAACTCAAAATATTCATCAAAATAAAAAAAATTAAAGCATGGGCTTTGTGCATTTCACTGTAATGATTTCAAAAATGTAAAAATTATCAAAAATCGAGCTAGTTACATACCTTAATCAATTTTCCAAATGGCTAGATAACCTAAGCTTTGTTTCTTTTCTTTCTTTTGATGTTTCGGTCATGGGAAGAAAGATGAATGCATGAACTTTATTTTATGTTTTATTACAAATTATGTTATTACTTAATTACTAAACTAACCTTTATTATAAAATATAAAACCATTATTTTTACGCGATTAAACCCTTTTATTAAATAATGGATTTATTCGATTTTATATTCAATTTGGCCCTTACACAATTAACTACCAAATTTTTATTTTTACACGATTAAACCCTTTTATTAAATCGGGCACTCAAAAGATAAAATTTAAACACAAAAATTTCACACATATCAATTCACACATAATGAACACAGTAAATAATTTTAAAATATTTTTTACTCAGATCTGTGGTCCCAAAACCACTATTCCAAATAGGGTCGTAATCGAGCTATTACACGGTTTAGGTACCCTTTGTGTCCTTGTAGGGTATGAGAAATGGGGTGGCAAATTGGCCTTACAAATGGCCTATTTTTTTTGTCCACATGGGAAGAGACACAAGTGTGTGTCTCAACCGTGTCCCCTGATGGTTCAATTCAAATTGATTTAGGGTGCTCTACAAGGCCTCACATAGGGGCGTGTGACTGGCCGTGTGGCTTAAGTCAGTATACCCTATAGGTTTGGCACGGCCGAGCACACAGCCTGGACACGGGCGTGTGAAGCCATTTCGAATAGGCACACAGGCAAGACACATGGGCGTGTGACTGGCCGTGTGACCTAAGTTAGTATACCCTCTAGTTTTCACATGGCCAGGCATACGGGCGTGCAGTCGACCATGTGATACAAGTCAGTATGTATGCCCTGTTTCCACACGGCCTGTGACGCGGGCATGTCTATAGCTGTGTGAGGCACATGGCCTGTTCGCATGGGTGTGTTACCCCTGTATGTTTGAAAATTTTCTAAGTTTTCGTAATTTTTATATATGATCGGTTTGGTCTCGAACCTTTTCTAAAGCATTTTTAAGGTCTTGTAGACCTTCTTAAGGGACAAGGTGAATGTGATTGAATGAGATTTGATAATGATTGAATATTGAAAATGAAATGTTAGTTTAATGTTGTAATTCAATCGGTAATACCTCGAAAACCTATTCTGGTGATGGATACGGGTTAGGGGTGTTACATTTTATTGGTATCAGAGCTACTGTCTAGTCAATTCTAGGCCTAACGTAACATGTGAGAGTCTAGCTATACATGTCATATATACAACTTGTGATAGTGTGATGATTCTTGACATTTTAAAATGTGTTTTTCTATAGCAAATGGATCTCAATCGAGCTATAACTAATGATTTAGAAAGTAATGCACCCGTTCCCATTCAAAGGGTAGTGCCATCTGATTGTAGACACGTGACTAATAGCCACCAGGGATAGGCTAAGCAATATTTCTTCCAAATGATGAATGAGTGGTTCACGGAGTTCGGTCCGAACGAATCTGGCTGCTTAATAATCTCTATCCCTGCCTCGTCCTCAACAAATCCCTATTGTGGCACAAGTTGTGATCTTATCCGATTGAGTAAGCCACTTGTTGATAAGATTCATAAATATGGGGCTAAAAGTTTTGAGTACAATTGATGATGATGCTGAGAGAGTTGAATTCTGGCTTGAAAATGCAATCCGTGTTTTTGATGAGATGTCATGTACTCTGGAAGAATGCATTAAATGTGTTGTTCCTTTGCTGAGAGATTCTGCGTACCAATTGTAGAACACATTAATATATGTGGTTCCAAAGGAATGAGTTACCTAGGAGTTTGTCTAAACAAATTTTGAAAGAAGTACATCAATCAGAGGTTCATTGATAAAAAAATGCAAAGAATTTATTGAGTTAAAGCAAGGCTGCATGACTGTGATAGAGTATGAATAGGAATTCGTAAGATTGAGTAAGTATATGAGAATGTGTTTCAATTGAAGCTATTATGTGTAAGAGATTCAAAGACGGGCTGATCGAAGACATCAAACTTCTAGTTTCGATTTTGGAAATTAAAGAACTTGTAGTACTTGTTAAACGTGCCTACAAGGCAAAAGAGCTCGGTAAAGAAAAGAGAAAAGCTAGCTTTGAAGCCAGAGACTCAAGAAAGAGATCTACTAGTAAATCTTATTAGTCTGCATCAAAGAAATTTTGAGGTTTGAGGCTAGAGCTCCTTCAAGAGCCTACGCTATTCGCGCTCGCCAAGAAGCATCATCTCCAAATGTTATCATTGGTACCTTTTCTCTTTATAATACTGATGTGATTGCATTGATTGATCCAGGACCGACTCATTCGTATATATGTGTGAAATTAATGTCTCGTCAGACTTTACCTGTTGAGTCTACTGAGTTTGTTATAAAAGTCTCAAACCCCTTAGGCAGATATATACTGGTTGACAAGGTTTACAAGAATTGCCCGTTGATGATACGTGATTCCTGGTTTTTAGGTGATTTGATGTTATTACCCTTTGATGAGTTTGATGTGATTCTGGGTATGGATTGTTTAACGTTGCATGATGCTGTTATGGATTGTAGATGAAAGACAATTGAACTGAAATGTCAGAATAAAGAAACTATTCGAAATGATTCTAGTGATTTGAATAGTTTTCCAATTGTAGTCTCATTTATTTTAGCTCAGAGATATGTGAGAAAAGGGTGTGAAGCTTATCTAGCTTATGCGCTTGATACGAAAGTGACATAAAAAGAAGATTGAATCAGTACCAGTTGTATGCGAGTATCCAGATGTATTTCCTGAAGAGTTACCAGGATTACCACCTGTCAGAGAAGTTGAGTTTGGTATTGAATTAGTACCGGGAACAACTCCTATATCGATAGCTCCGTACAGAATGGCTCTGGCCGAATTAAAAGAATTAAAAGCTCAGTTGCAAGAATTAACCGATAGAGGGTTTGCTAGACCGATTTCTCTCCCTGGGGTGCACCAGTATTATTCATGAAAAAGAAAGATGGCACTATGAGAATGTGTATAGATTACAGACATCTCAATAAAGTGACTATCAAGAATAAATACCCTCCACCACAAATTGATTTTTTGTTCAATCAGTTGAAAAGGGAAACCTTGTTTTCAAAGATTGAATTGAGATCTATCAGTTGCGAGTTAAAACTCTGATGTACCAAAATTTTCTTTTCGAACGAGGTACAGACATTATGAATTTTTGGTTATGCCTTTCGGACTAACAAATATTCCTGCAGTCGTTATGGACTTGATGAACCAGATGTTCAGATTGTATCTAGATCGTTTTGTTGTTGTATTTATCGATGATATCCTGATTTATTCTCGTGATGAATTTGAGAATGTCGAGTACCTAAGAATTGTGCTGCAAACTCTTCGAGACAAAAAATTGTTTGCTAAGTTCAGAAAATGTGATTTTTGGCTCAAAGAAGTCAAATTTCTGGGACATGTAGTTTCAGTCACTGGTATCCGAGTCGATCCAAGCAAGCTCTCTGTAATTATTGATTGGAAGCCTCTAAGAAATGTATCTGAAGTTCGTAGTTTTCTAGGACTAGCCAACTATTATAAACGATTTGTGAAAGGCTTCTCGATGATTGTAACACTGATAACGAGATTGCTCTAAAGAGATGTTAAGCTTGAGTGGTCTGATATATGCCAAAAAAGTTTTGATCAGTTGAAAGCTTTATTGACTAAAGCTCCAGTGTTAGTTCAACCAGAATCAGGTAAAAGAATTTGTGATCTATAGTGATGCATCGTTAAATGGTTTGGGCTGTGTTTTGATGTAGGAAGGCAAAGTTATAGCTTATGCCTCAAGACAGTTGAAATCGCATGAAAGTAATTACTCGACAAACAATTTAAAATTAGCAGCAATTGTATTTGCATTTAAAATCTGGCGTTATTACTTGTACGGTGAGAAATGCTATATCTATTCTGATCATAAAAGTTTGAAACATTTACTGATTTAGAAAGATTTGAACTTGCGTCAGTGGAGATGGCTTGAATTTCTAAAAGACTACGAGTTAGTAATTAAATATCATCCTGGAAAAGCAAATGTTGTTGCAGATGCTTTGAGCCGAAAGTCTTTATTTGCCCTATGTGTGATGAATACGCAATTAGCCTTGTTTGACAATAGTTCAGTTGTAGCTGAGTTGAAAGCGAAACCATTATTTATTCAACAAATTTGTGAAGCTCAGAAAGTTGATATTGAATTGATAGTGAAACGAGCTCAGTGTGAGTTAAACCTTGATTCAGAGTTTCAAATTGGTTCAAATAATTTTGAATGAATCACACAGTAGTCAACTATCCGTACATCCGGGAAGTATGAAAATGTATAATCACCTGAAACAGTTGTATTGGTGGCACATCATGAAAAGAGATATTTCTGAATTTGTTTCAAAATATTTGATTTGTCAGCAAGTTAAAGCTGAGCATCAAGTACCGTCCGGGTTACTACAGCCAATAATGATTCCTGAGTGAAAATGGGATAGAGTAACCATAGATTTTGTATCGGGTTTGCCCCTATCTCTGAGAAGGAAAGGTGCAATCTGGGTTGTTGTTGAATGATTAACAAAGTTGGCTCATTTCATTCCTGTGTGTATGAATTATTCGCTTGATAAATTAGCTGAGTTGTATATCACCGAGGTTGTGAGATTGCACGGGGTACCTATTTCCATTGTTTCAGATAGAGATCCGAGGTTCACATCATAGTTTTGGAAGAAACTGTAAGATGCATTGGGTACAAAGCTACATTTCAATACCGCATTTCACCCACAGAGGGATGGTCAATCTGAGCGAGTTATTCAAATACTCTAGGATATGTTACGTTGTTCCATTATTGATTTCAAAGGCACATGGGAAAAGTATTTGTTGTTGATTGAATTTGCTTATAATAATAGCTTTCAATCGAGTATTAAAATGGCACCGTACGAAGCTTTACATGGTCATAAATGTCGAACAACTTTATACTAGAATAAGCTTAGCGAGAATAAGATTCATGGGGTCAATTTGATTAAAGAGACTAAAGCGAAAGTGAAAGTAATTCGTGATAGCTTAAAAATAGCATCAGATCAACATAAATTGTGCGCAGATTTGAAACAGAAAGATATTGAGTTTCAGATCAGAGATAAAGGTTTTTTTTAAAAGTTTCACCGTGGAAGAAAATACCCAGATTCAGCAGGAAAGGAAAGTTGAGTCCGAGATTCATCGAACTATACGAGATTATCGAGCGAATTGGGCTAGTTGCTTATCAACTATCCTTATCGTCTAAATTAGAGAAAATACACAATGTGTTTCATGTATCGATGCTTCGATGATACCAATTCAATCATTCGCACGTTATTTCTCCTACTGGGGTAGAGATTCAGTCAGATTTATCATACAATGAATAACCAATCCAGATTTTATCTCGTGAGATCAAATAGCTAAGAAATAAGAAAATTGTATTAGTGAAAGTATTTTGGCATCAACATGGGCTTCAAGAAGCTAGATAGGAACCTGAGGATGCTATGAGGAAATAATACTCGAACCTATTCCTTGGTAATATTTTCGGGGACGAAAATCCCTAAAGGGAGAGAGTTGTAAACAACCCAGTTTTAGCTAAATAGAACAGTGGTTTTGAAACCACAAATTCGATGTCAGAAGATTATTTTAATATTATTTTTGATGTTTACATCATGTTATTAGATATGCGTGAAAATTTCGTGAGCTAATTTTATCAATTGGTGGGTTAATTTGATAAAAGGACTAAATCGCATAACAATGCAAAAGTAGTATTCTAATTGTTTAATTGCTTATTTGCTATGATTTATTAAATATGAGGTCCTTATGATGTGATTAGACCATGATTAGTGGAATTTGACATAAATGGCCAACCATTAAGTGTTTTACTAATGCTATAATTAAGGGTAATCTAGTAATTAGTATAACAAGTTAATAAAAATAAAACAAACCAAATTTTAATGTTCATTTCATCATCTCTTCATCAAATAATTGAGAAAGAAAAACACCATTGAAGCATTATGAAGTTTGGCCATTGCATGCTATAAATGTATGTTTATTTTGATTCGGTTTTTGATATTTTTATATTTTTGAGATTGTTGTATCTAGTACTAGCTAGCCCATGTCTTAATTTTTGAATTTGTTGATAATTTTGTGAATTGCCATTGATGAATATTCAAGCTTTCTGTTGTTTGATGATGAATTATGAAAGTTAGATGAATGGTTTTCATGTTTTGTTAAGTGATTTTAAGTGAAATTTCATAAAAGGTATTAAATTGTGAAAAGTGTTAAATTTGTGGTTAAATGTGTGAAAAATTGGAAAATATGGGCTATTATGGAGCTTATATAGATTTAGTTAGCATGGTGTTGTAAAATTTTATGAATTTTGTTTATTTATGATATAAGGACTAAATTGTGGAAAATGTGAAACTTTAGGGGCTAATGTGTAAAGATGCCCATTTGTGTGATTTGGATGAAATTGAATGAATAAGTAATTAAATGAGCTAAATTTGATTTCATATAGATCAAGAAAAGAAGAAATCTGATTTAGATCAGGGGAAATCAAAGGTTATCGAGTAGTCGACTCGATACGCCAATCCCGAATACAAGGTAAGTTCATATGCAAATAAATGTTCTTAAATTGAATTATACATGTTTATTTATCATTGAACTGCATTGAATGTTGAATGGATGAATACGAGCGAGAATCGACAAAGTCATGACATCCGAAAGCCCCGTATGAACCTTAGGAATAGTATAGGATACAAATGTCATGGCATTAGGATTTTCGAGATGTAATTACGTGTAAGACCATGTCTAGGACATTGGCATCGTTTTGTGATTTCGTGTAAGACCATGTTTGGGACATTGGCATCGATATGTGATTTTGTGTATGACCATAGCTGGGCTATTGGCAGTGATATGTGATAATATGTAAGACCATATCTAGGATATGGCATTGTATGAGATATACGAGACTTGCAAGTATCCTTATCTATAACACCCCTAACCTGTAATCCGTCGTCGAACTAGGGTTACGAGGTATTACCGAGTAATCTAATAGTACACGAGTATATCATACATCATCAATCTCATATACAATTACCCTTTTATGAGACATAAGAAGCCTCAAACATACCTTTAAAGAATATTAGGACTAAACCAAACACTTAGAAAACTTTTCCAAAAACATAACATTTTTCATCACTGCAGAGGTCACATGCCCGTGGGCTTAGGTCGTATGCCAAACACACCCATGAGTCTAGACCGTGACAAAACAGGGCATGGCTACTAACTTATGCCCACGGCCACAAGACATGCCCGTGTGTCTTGGTCGTGTAAAACTAAGTAAGCTACTAACTTGCTCACACGACCACAAGGCACACCCGTGTGTCTGGCCCGTGTGACATCCTGACAAATTTGGCTAAGATGCAGGAATCACATGGTCGAGTCACATGCCCGTGTGCTCGGACTGTATGGCACGAAATAGGCTTGGTTTAAGGCATATTTCACACCTTAAAGTGCCAAGAACCTACATGTACAAATAATGCAACATTTTCCAACCAATTCCAGCCAAACAAATATCGATCAAGATAACCAATTCATCAACAACAATTACACATGAATAAGCATATCAAAACGTACCATTTTATAAGGTATAAACTTAGCAAAACATTCATCACATGATTCATTCTCATACCATTACCGAATTTAAATCATATCTTGCCAAAACTTACCATTTGGTTTTGACCAAAATGAACACATTCAACTAGGCCATTGAGCATTATAAAGCATACCAAAGTAAACATATTCACACATTTAACTAGCGAAATCACTTAGCATAGTATAAATACAAGTCAAAATATGTCTAAACCTCCCTAGCCTATACATGCCATACTTAGCCATTCCTAAACATAAAAAGGTACCAAAATAAGTTCGGATAGTGCGATGAAGATCCTCGACGATTCTTGAGCCTTCAGTAGCTTTGATGATCTATAAAATAGAAATATACAACCCAGTAAGCTTTTGAAGCTTAGTATGTCACAAGCAACTAATTTATCATATAAATACAATAGTAAATCTATCATTTACCAACTCAAACCATACCAAGGTATCACAAACCTTGTCCAATGCCTTACCACATAGCATATCTAAGATCATAAACTTTATCTCATAGATTCATGAAATCTCATCAATTATTCATTCATAATCTTACATACTTGTTCATTCCTTACAAAATTCACTTGCTTCCATAACCGAAGCTCATTCCTTAAGCTATTTGATTTACAATTCCAATACATGAATAAATTATCCGATAAGTACTCATACCATGGCTCGAAGCCAAATCAGAGTAGCTTATCCTGGAGTACCTATACCATGGCCCGTAGCGAAATCAAGGTCACCTCTGAAACATCCATACGATGGCCCGTAGCCAAATCAAGATGTTTATCGTACCCGTAATGCTAATATCGTGACCCGAAGCCAACATTTTAACCTAGTGACATGTCACTACCTTCCGAAACTGATTTCACAATTCAACCGAGCTTTCTAAGTCTCATTTTCTTGGACTAACTCAATCACATCAACAGTATCTTTAATTCCACCTTTTTCAAGGTTACATTCATTTCAATTCATTCAAGAGAAATGCAATTAACAGCATTATTATGAAATTACTACTTATAAACTTACCTCGAGTGTGATTTATCGATATAGCCGATTACTCGTCGACTTTTGTTTTCCCACGATCCAAGTCCAGATTTCGCTTATTTTGATCTATACGTATTAAAAATAACCCAATTCAATCGCATACTCAATCAATCCAGTCCAAGGTCACACAATTAAGGCATTTTACAAAATAGCCCTCACATTTTCACCTTTTGACATTTAATTCCCTATTTCATAAAATCATCAAATACTTAAATTCCTTTTTATACAAGGCTTAGCCGAATTTTCCTCTAGTTTATTCAAGCCCACATGTTTCATAAATTTCACATGTTAGTCCTCTAAAACATCATCAATGGCACATCTTATAAACATCAACAACTTCTCAAATTACAACATGGGCTTGATAGTAAACGAAGCAATGAAAACAAAAACATAGAAATCATCAAAAACTAAGCTCAAAACATACATTAACAAGCAATTATCTAGCCTAACCCTATTTTGTTCTTTTCTTTTCTTTTTCTATCAATTTTCGACAAGAATGATGAACTTAATGGCCATATTTATGTTTCAGTTTAATTTAATTAACTTAAAACATAATTTACCAAATCAACCTTCATTAAAACCATTTTAAACCATTCAATTAATGCCCATTTATGTCAAATTCCACTACCAATGGTCTAATATCAATATAAGGACCTTTCATTTAATAAGCCATGGCAATTCAACCCTTTTAGACTAATGGAATGCAACTTTTACGTTTTCTGTGATTTAGTCCTTTTTGCAAATTAAACACACAAACGATTAATTTTTCATACGAAACTTTCACACACATTAATTCACTTACTGTAAGCACGAAAAATAATATAAGAATATTTTTTCAACTTGGATATGTGGTCCCGAAACCACTATTCCGACTAAGGTCTAAACCGGGCTGTTACAACTCTCCCCCGTTAGGGATTTTCATCCCCGAAAATCTTATCATTAAATAGATTTGGATATTGTCATCTCATGATATCCTCAAGCTCCCATGTAGCCTCTTCAATCCCGTGTTTGTGCCATAACACTTTTACTAAAGAAAATTTCTTATTTCTCAATTCTTTGATCTCGCAAGCTAGAATCCAAATGGGTTCTTCGCTATATGAAAGATCAGGCTGAATCTTAATCTCTGAAGGAGTAAAAACATGTGAAGGATCCGATCGATATCTTCATAACACCAAAACATGAAATACATTATGAATTCTTTCTAGTTCAGGTGGCAACAACAATTTATAAGCAACCGGCCCCACACATTCTATAACTTCATATGGTCCAATGAATCTCGGACTCAGCTTGCCTTTTTGGCCAAATCGTAACACTTTCTTCCACAGCGGCACTTTCAGAAACACTTTATTGCCATGTTAAACTCAATGTCTTTCCGTTTCAAATTCGCATATGATTTTTGACAGTCTGATGCTGCTTTCAAACTTTCACGAATAACTTTCACTTTCTGCTCTGTTTCTTGAATCAAATCACCCCGTGTATCTTATTCTCACTGAGTTTAGTCCAGTATAACTGCGTTCTGCATTTTCGACCGTAAAGAACCTCGTATGGTACCATTTTCAAACTCGATTGAAAACTGTTATTATATGCAAATTCAACCAATGGCAGATACTGTTCCCACATACCTTCAAACTCAAGAATGCAACCCCTCAACATATCCTCGAGAATCTAAATAATCCACTTGAATTGGCCATCTGTCTGCAGATGAAAAGTTGTACTAAAATGAAGTTTCGTACCTAAAGCATCTTGTAGTTTCTTCCAAAACTGTGATGTGAACCTTTAGTCTCGGTCTGAAACAATAGAAATAGGTACTCTGTGCAATCTCACAATCTATGAAATGTATAACTCCGCAAGTTTATGAAGTGAGTAATCGATACAAATTGGAATAAAATGAGCTGATTTAGTCAATCTATCCACAACGACCCATATCATATCTTCCCTACTTGGTGTCAACGATAAACTCGATACAAAATCCATGATAACTCAGTCCCATTTCCACTCAGGAATCATAATCGACTGAAGCAACCCAGATGGAACTTGATGTTCAGCTTTAACTTGTTGACATACTAAACATTTCGAAACAAAGTCAGAAATATCTCGTTCCATACCGTGCCACCAATAGTGCTATCTCAAATCATTATACATTTTCATACTACCTGGGTGAACAGATAACCACTATCATGAGCTTCACTCAAAATCATCCAAATCAATTCAAGATTCTTCAGAATACATATTCGGTTCCTGAATCTCAGATAACCCTCGGTATTAACCTGAAATTCTGAATCTTTATTCAAATCACATTGAGCCCATTTTGCTATCAATTCATTATCAACTTTCTGAGCTTCATAAATCTGTTGGATGAATAACGGTCTTTCTTTCATCTCGGCTACAATCATGCCATCATCAGATGTAGACATCTGTGCATTCAGCGTACGAAGAGCAACCAATGATTTTTGGCTTAGAGCATTGGCAACCACATTAGCCTTTCCCGGGTGGTAATCAATCACCAACTTGTAATCTTTTAGCAGCTCTAACCGTCGTCTCTGTCTCAAATTTAGATCTTTCTGGGTCATCAAATACTTTAAGCTTTTATGATCAAAATAAACATGGCATTTCTCATCGAACAAGTAGGGACGCCAAATTTTTAATGCAAATATGATAGCTGCCAATTCTAAATCATGAGTCGGATAATTCTTTTCCTGCGGCTTTAACTATCTTGAAGCATAAGCGATAACTTTGCCTTCCTGCATCAAAACACAGCCCACACCATTTATAGAGGCATCACTATAAACAACAAATTCTTTACCTGATTCTGGCTGGACTAACACCAGAGCTTTGGTTAATAAAGCTTTTAGCTAATCAAAACTCTCTTGACACTTCTCTGACCATTCAAATTTAACATCTTTCTATAGTAGTTTAGTCATCGGAGTTGCTATCATAGAGAAACCTTTTACAAACCCTCTGTAATAACTAGTAAGTCCTAAGAAACTTTAGACTTCAGAAACATTTCTCGGAGGTTTCCAATCAAGTATAGCCAAAATTTTGTTCAGATCAACCCAAATACCAGATCATGATACAACATGTCCCAGAAAACTAACTTCTAATAGCCAAAACTCACATTTACTAAAATTTGCATACAACTGTTTATCCCTCAAAGTCTGTAGCATAATTCTCAGATTTTCAGCATGCTCTACCTCATCACGCGAATATATCAATATGTAATCTATAAACACAACCACAAATCGGTCCAAATACGGACTGAAAATTTTGTTCATTAGATCCAAAAAAATATCAGGTACATTTGTTAGTCCGAAAGGCATAACGAGAAACTCATAATGTCCATACCTTATTCGGAAAGAAGTCTTTGGTACATTAGAGTCTTTGACTCGTAATTGATAATATCTTGATCTCAAATCTATCTTTGAAAACACAGTAGCCCCTTTCAACTGATCAAACAAATCATCAATTCTGGGTAAAGGATATTTATTCTTTATAGTAACCCTGTGCAATTGACCATAATCTATACACATTCTCATCGTTCCATCTTTCTTTTTCAACGTAAAACCTCTATCCGTTAACTCTTGTAATTGTGCTTTCGTGTAACACCCCTATCCCGTAACCGTCGCCGGAACAGGTTAAGGGCATTACTGGACTTGTAACTCAGAACAGATCAGTAAAATTGGAAACGTTATTAAAGATATTACAGTCTATAATCATTCATAAAATCATGCTTTAAAACTCTTGAAATCATACACTCACTCATTTAGGATTAAATTGAAAACATGTGAAAGACAGAGAGAGAACATTGAGAAATCTTCCACGTTAGGGATAGACGGCCGTGCTCCTAGCCCGTGTACACCCACATGGTCGTGCCCACTAAGCACACCCCAAACACTTAGCCCGTGGTTGAAACTGCCAAACCCCACACGGTCACTAGACACGCCCGTGTGTCTAGTCAGTGGCCAACACTGCCAATTGCCACATGGCTACCAGACACACCCGTGTGTCTAGGCCGTGTACAAAACTGCCTAACATCTCTTAAGTGCAGGGGTTACACGGCTGAGTCACACGCCCGTGTGCTTAGACCGTGTGGCAAAATGTAGGCTTGGTTTAAGCCATATTTGCCACCCAAAAAGGGTCAATCCCTACAAGCAAAACATGGCCATTTGACCATAACATTTCATGCATAATTTGCAACCATTCAAACACAATACATAACATTTTATACCAAAACATCTTCACAACTCATTAGCTAACAATGCCAATTAAACCACATAATACACTTACCATTTCTACCAATGATATCTCATTCATCATCAACATTAAGCACATAGAACTCATCATATAAGGCATTCAAGTTTTATCAAGACATTTACAATGCAAGCCATATCTCATAGCTTGAATAGCCACCAAAACATAACACATTTATCGTCAACGTAGCCATATACCATTACTTAACAACTAGCCTAAACATGCCATGAGCATTTATAATTACAAGATTCAAAAGTACCAAAAGCTTGATGGATAGTGTGATGGCAAGTCTCCGACTCGTCTGAAAATCGAGCTAGCTTCCGAATCTATAAAACAAGGGAAAAAGTAAACGGAGTAAGCTTTAAAAGCTTAGTAAGCCCGTATAATATAGAAATTAAACCTTACCGAATCAATGAGATAATTACAATAATAATGCCATTTCAATTCATTTACTCAAGTTGCCTATTTTACAAGCATACACTTGTTAGTCCATGTGATCTCATAAAACATTCATGCACCAAGCACAACATTCATGTATCATAAACATAACTCCAATATTTATAACATGTATTTCGTGTAAATTATACCATATAATCCATGTAAATCTCATATCCCATATAACATGTAATACGTATATCATTTGATCTTCATGTAGCATGTATCGGTAATTGCCCGTTGAACCTTTAAGAACATCTAGGGATACTCGAGTGATACACACACAGTGTATATACATATAACTTGTAATCCGTCAATGCATCATGCATGCTCTTTCGAGCCTATATCGGTAAGCTCGTAGGCTAAACATGTAATCCCGAAGGATGAACGGTAAGCCCGTAGGCTAAACGATAAGTCCAAAAACTGAGCATGTAATCCTGAAGGATGAACATATGGCTCATGAGCTACGGTGAGTCCGCAACAAATGCAGGAGCTCGAACCACCTTGTAGCCCTAGTGACATGTCACTTGTATCCTACGACTTTCTACGGCTCTAACGGGGCTCGGTAATCCATTTGTACTTGTATTCTTTTAGCATTTCCATATCAATTCATATACATATAATAGGCAAATCACCTTTCATAACACTTTAAACATACATATAGCAATAATACATTTATAGCAATCACAATACATATTCCATTCTAATTATGCGAACTTAACTCGATTTCCTGATCTCTATTCGTCTACCTTTCGTTTTCCCCGATCAAGTTCCGGGATTTGATCGTCTTTATCTATATTAATGCAAATTTAACTATTTAATCACCAACATATTTAATTTAATCCAATAACATGTATTTTGGCATATTTGCAATTTAACCCCTATACTTTCAACTACTTTGCAATTTAGTCCTTTTTATCACAAAATAGAAATTTACACAATTAATGCCTCAATTTACTATAGCTGAATATTCATGTACCACATTTAAACACATATATTTCATTTATTCACAATTCTAACCACAAAATTTCTACCTTTTTCAATTAAATCCTTAAAACTCATTTTCATCAAAAATTACCTTGTACAACTCGTATATTTCCATATAACATTCAATAATTCATCAAAAATCATCAAAATAACATGATTTCATCAATGGCATTTTTCAAAAACACAACCGAATTCAAAAATTAAGGTACGGATCGGCTAGTATACGAAGCAACGCTCTCAAAAATGTAAAAATCACTAAAAATCGAGACAAAACCATACCTTAATTGAGGATCAAAGTAGCCGAATGAAAGAAAAGATTTAAACCCTTTCTTTTGTTTGTAGAATCGGTGGAAGAAGAGAAGAATTCAAGCCTTTTTCATGTTTTAATTAAACATATAACATATAAAAATTAAAAGACAAATTTAACCTTTATAAAACCATTATAAAACCATATAAAATATGAACATAATAGTCCACTACCAACCACTCATAAAAAGAAAATGGTATAATTACCGTGCAAGGACTCCACTTTATAAAGCCATGATCAAATAAGTCATTTATGGAATAGAACTCCTATTTTTTGCTTGATGCGATTTAATCCTTTTTACCGAATTAACTATCTAAATGATAAAATTTCTGAATGAAACTTTCACACCACATATCTATCATACTGTAAAATTTATTAAAGTAATAAAAATAATAATTTAACTCGGTTAAGTGGCCCTGAAACCACTCGTTCTGATTAGGGTCTAAAATGGGCTGTTACAACTCTCATCCTTTAGGGATTTTTGTCCCGAAAATCTTACTGGTAAATAGGTTAGGGTATTGTTTTCGCATAGCTTCCTTGGTTCCCCACATAGCGTCCTCTATTCCGTGTTTACACCAAAGAACTTTGACAAGTGCTAAACGTTTATTTCTCAATTGTTTCATTTCTCGAGCCAGAATTTTGATCGGTTCTTCAGTATACGACTAATCAGACTGTATTTCCACATCAATGGGAGAGATGACATGAGATGGATCAAATCGGTATCGACGAAGCATCGAAATGTGAAACACATTATGAATCTTTTTACATTTAAACGGTAACGATAGTCGATAAGCTACAGGTTCGACAATTTCATACGACTCGACAAAACGAGGACTTAACTTTCCTTTCCGACCAAAACAAAGAATTTTCTTCCATGGTGATACTTTCAGAAATACACGATCTCCGACTTGAAACTCTATTTCTTTTTGTTTCAAATCTGCATATGATTTCTATCTGTCAGGTGCTGTTTTCAAGTTGTCACGTATCACTTTTACTTTTTCTTCTGTTTCTCAGATCAAATCAACCCCGTGTAACTTTTTCTCACTCAATTCAGTCTAATATAACAGTGTTCGACATTTTCGACCGTATAGTGCTTCGTGTGGAGCCATTTTCAAACTCGTCTAGAAGCTGTTCTTGTACGCGAATTCAATCAGAGGTAAATATTTCTCCCAGCCATTCTCAAATTCAAGAATGCAACATCATAACATATCTTCTAAAATCTGTATAACTCTTTTAGACTGACCGTCGGTCTAGGGATGAAATGCTATACTGAAATTCAATTTTATTCCTAAAGCTTCTTGAAATTTCTTCCAGAATCTCAAAGTAAATCTCGTATCTCGATCGGAAATAATAGATAGCGGTACACCATGTAACTGTACAATTTCTTATATATATAATTCAGCTAATTTATCTAGAGAGTAGTCTGTACGTACCAGTATAAAATGAGCAGATTTGGTCAATCTATTAACAATAACCCAGATTGCATTTTTCTTTCTCGGAGTCAGAGGTAATCCGGATACAAAATCTATTGTAACTCTGTCCCATTTCCATTCCGAAATCAGAATAGGCTGTAATAAACCTGTCGGTACTTGATGTTCGGCCTTAACTTGTTGACAAATTAGACATTTAAATACAAATTCTGATATATCTCGTTTCATTCCCGACCACCAGTACAATTGTTTCAAATCATTATACATTTTAGTGCTACCTGGATGAACTGAAAAACGACTATTATGTGCTTCATGCATAACTTTCTAGATAAGTTCTCTATTTTTCAGTATACAAATTCTATTTTGGAATATTAAACAATTTTCAGCCCCAATAGAAAACTCAGAATTAGAATTTAACTTACAGTGAAGTCGCTTAGCTTGTAATTCAGGATCATTCTTCTGAGTTTCACAGATTTGTTGTAGAATATCAGTTTAGCCTGTAGCTCGACTATAATAGATCTGTCATCACAAAGCTTCAATTGAGTATGCAAAGCCCGTAAAGCAAACAGAGATTTTCGACTCAATGCATCAGCTACAACATTAGCTTTTCCCGGATGATAATCAATCACAAACTCGTAATCTTTCAGTAATTTGAGCCATCTACATTATCGCATATTCAAATCTTTATGTGACATCAAGTATTTTAAACTCTTATGATCCATAAAGATTCGACATTTCTCACCATATAGATAGTGTCACCAAATCTTTAAAGTAAAAACTATTGCTGCTAACTCAAGATCATGTGTCGGGTAATTCTTCTCATGCAGTTTCAACTGTCGGGAGGTATATGCTATAACTTTCCCGTCTCGCATTAATACACAACCCAGTCCAATTATCGATGCATCACTGTAAATCGCAAACTCTTTTCCCGACTCAAGTTGAACTAAAATAGGTGCTTCGGTTAGTAAGGCTTTCAACTGTTCAAAACTCTGTTGACATTTATCTGTCCACTCAAACTTCACATTTTTCTGGAGCATTCGGGTTAAAAATACTACAATCATCGAAAATCCCTTCACAAATCTTTGGTAATATCCCGCTAATCCTAAAAAACTTTGGATCTCAAAGACGTTTCTCGGTGGCTTCTAGTCTATAATAGCAGATATTTTGTTCGGATCTACTCTGATGCCTTCCGCAGAAACAATGTGACCTAGAAATCTGACTTTTCTAAGCCAGAATTCACATTTGCTAAATTTGGCGAATAACTGTTTATCGCTCAAAGTCTGTAACACGATTCTCATATATTCCTCATGTTCTGTCTCGTCACGAGAATAGATCAGAATGTCGTCAATAAATACAATGACAAATTTATCTAGATATGGTCTGAAAATACGGTTCATCAAGTCCATAAATATTGCAGGAGCGTTAGTTAACCCAAAAGGCATAACTAGAAATTCAAAATGACCGTACCGTGTTCTGAAAGCAGTCTTTGGTATGTCATAATCTTTAACTCATAACCAGTAATAACCCGATCTCAGATCAATCTTTGAGAATACAGTAGCTCCTTTTAATTGATCAAACAAATCATCAATTCGCGGAAGAGGGTATTTATTCTTCACGGTTACTTTATTCAGCTGCCGATACTCAATACACATTCTTATTGATCCATCTTTTTTTTTCACAAAAAATACGAGAGCACCGCAAGGTGAGAAGCTCGGTCTCGCAAAGCCTCTATCTATTAATTCTTGTAACTGTGCTTTCAACTCTTTGAATTCAGTTGGTGCCATTCTGTACGGAGCTATTGATATTGGTGTAGTACCCGGTAGTAACTCAATACCAAACTCGACCTCTCTGATCAGCGGTAAACCCAATAATTCTTCTGGAAAGACATCTGGAAACTCACAAACCACTGGTACAGATTCATCTTTCGATTCTGACACTTTAGTATCCAACACATATGCTAAATAAGCATCGCAACCCTTTCTTACATACTTCTAAGCTCGTATCGCAGATATAACTATCGGTAATTCATTCGATTCATTTGATTCAATTTGAAGGATTTCACCAATCTGACATTTCAACTCTATACTCTTTCTACTGCAATTCACTACTACCTCATGTACATTTAACCAATCCATACCCAATATCACATCAAACTCATTAAATGGGAGGAGCATCAAATCAGCCGGAAAACAATATCCTTGAATCATCAATGGACAATTCTTACATATTTTATCAACTAACACAGAGTTACCTAACGGATTTGATACTTTAACAACAAATTCTATAGACTCAACATGTAAACTCTTTTTAAATACTAATTCCATATAGATATATGAATGAGTTGATCCAGGCTCTATCAATGCAACAATATCAGTATTATAAAGAGAAAAAGTACCGGTGATAACATCAGGCGACGAAGCTTCCTCTTATGCACGTATTGCATATGTTCTAGTGGGAGTGCGTAGCTCAGATCTCACGTTAACATCTCGAAAGTATTGCGGGATCCACTCCTATTCCCGACATTCTAAGACGGTCTACCTCAGGTCACAGTATTATTTGAATTTGTCGACTGCTTTTTGCTAGCTATTGATCTTTCAGGACAATCTCGTAAATAGTGATCCATCGATCCGCATCTAAAACAAGCTCCACTCTTCAATGGGCATTCACCAAAATACTTCCGATTACAATACTTGCAATCAGGCCCGGGAGTTCTCACACTATCAGCACTAGCCACAGAGGTTGCCTGGGGTCTCGAATGAGAAGATCTAACATTTCTTTCTCTAATGGTTATGCCCGTAGAAGCAGCAGGACGAGGATGAAAGCCTTTTGATCTCTTGGATCCAGACTGATACGATTTACTCGCAATTCTCTTTTTAGATTCTCTAAATTCAAAGTCAGCTTTCCGTTTTTCTTTAGTAAGTTCTTCAGCTTTACAAGCCTGATCAACTAGAACCACGAACTCTTTCAGCTCAAGTACCCCAACCAACAGTCGAATTTCTTCATTTAACCCATCTTCGAACCGTTTACACATTATCGCTTCAGTAGAGAAACATTCACGAGCATATTTACTGAGTCGTACAAACTCTCTCTCCTACTCAGTTACTGACATTCGGCCCTGTTCAGTTCCAGAAACTCCTTCCTTTTCTGGTCGATAAATCGTTGGCTAATGTATTTCTTTCTAAATTCTATCTGGAAGAAGTCCCAATCAACTCGTTCTCACGGAACGACCGATATCAAGGTATTCCACCACTGGTATGCAGAATCTCTGTAGCAAAGAAATAGCACATCTTAAGCATTCATTAGGCATATAGGCCAGTTCATTAAAAACTCTGATCGTGTTCTCAAGCCAGAATTCGACCCTCTCAGCATCATCATTCGCTGAGGCTCTAAATTCTTCGGCCCCATATTTACGTATCTTGTCAAGGGGAGGTCTATTCAGTCTCAGAAGATCTATAGCTCGTACATTTTCAGGATTAGGTTATGGGACTGGAGGGGGTGGAGGTTGTGGAGCAGTCGGGTTTGCTCTAATAAACTCATTAAACCATTCAGACATCATCTGGAAGAAAGTTTGCTTAACTTCTTCCTGATTGCCCGCAGCAGGGCTCGATTCAGAAGGCACAGCCCCTTGAGCAGGTGCTAGCGCAATACTTTCAACATCGTCAGCTAATACTCAAATCGGATCCATTACTATATAAAGCAGATTTCAGAGGATGTCAGGAGATATCACACTATCACATTTCATGTACATGGCATGTATAGCTAGACTTGTACTGCTATGGTAGTCCTAGAATCGACTAAACCGTAGCTCTGATACCAACAAAATGTAACACCCCTATCCCGTAACCGTTGCCAGAACAGGTTAAGGGCATTACCGGACTTGTAACTCAGAACAGATCAGTAAAATTGGAAACTTTATTAAAGATATTACAATCTATAATCATTCATAAATCCATGCTTTAGAACTCTTCAAATCATACACTCACTCATTTAGGGTTAAATTAAAAACATGTGAAAGACAGAGAGAGAACATTGGGAAATCTTCCAAGTTAGGGACACACGGCCGTGCTCCTAGCTCGTGTACACCCACACGGTCGTGCCCACTAAGCACACCCCAAACACTTAGCCCATGGTTGAAACTACCAAACCCCACACGGTCACCAGACACGCCCGTGTGTCTAGGCCGTGTGTAAAACTACCAAACATCTCTTAAGTGCAGGGGTTACACGGCTGAGTCACATGCTCGTGTGCTCAGACTGTGTGGTACAATGTAGGCTTGGTTTAAGCCATATTTGCCACCCAAAAAGGGTTAATCCCTACAACCAAAACATGGCCATTTGACCATAACATTTCATGCATAATTTGCAACCATTCAAACACAATACATAACATTTTATACCTAAACATCTTCACAACTCATAGCTAACAATGCCAATTAAACCACATAATACACTTACCATTTCTACCAATGATATCTCATTCATCATCAACATCAAGCACATAAAACTCATCATATAAGGCATTCAAGTTTTATCAAAACATTTACAATGCAAGCCATATCTCATAGCTTGAATAGGCATCAAAACATAACACATTTATCCTCAACGTAGCCATATACCATTACTTAACAACTAGCCTATACATCCCATGACCATTTATAATTACAAGATTCAAAAGTACCAAAAGCATGACGGATAGTGCGATGGCAAGTCTCCGACTCGTCCGAAAATCGAGCTAGCTTCCGAATCTATAAAACAAGGGAAAAAGTAAACGGAGTAAGCTTTAAAAGCTTAGTAAGCCCGTATAATATAGAAATTAAACCTTACCGAATCAATGAGATAATTACAATAATAATGCCAATTCAATCCATTTACTCAAGTTGCCTACTTCACAAGCATACACTTGTTAGTCCATGTGATCTCATGTGATCCCATAAAACATTCATGTACCAAGCACAACATTCATGTATCATAAACATAACTCCAATACTTATAACATGTATTTCATGTAAATTATACCATATAATCCATGTAAATCTCATATCCCATATAACATGTAATACATATATCATTTGATCTTCATGTAGCATGTATCGATAATTGCCCGTTAAACCTTTAAGAACATCGAGGGATACTCGGGTGATACACACACACTGTATATACATATAACCTATAATCCGTCAATGCATCATGTAGGCTCTTTCGAGCCTGTATCAGTAAGCTCGTAGGCTGAACATGTAATCCCGAAGGATGAACGGTAAGCCCGTAGGATGAACGGTAAGTCCGAAGACTAAACATGTAATCTTGAAGGATGAACATATGGCTCATGAGCTGTGGTGAGTCCGCAACAAATGCAGGAGCTCAAACCACCCTGTAGCCCTAGTGACATGTCACTTGTATCCTACGACTTTCTGCGGTTCTAACAGGGCTCAGTAATCCATTTCTACTTGTATTCTTTTAGCATTTCCATATCAATTCATATACATATAATAGGCAAATCACCTTTCATGACAATTTAAACATACATATAGCAATAATACATTTATAGCAATCACAATACATAGTCGATTCTAATTATACAAACTTACCTCGACTTCCCGATCTCTATTCATCTACCTTTCATTTTCCTCGATCAAGTTTCGGGATTTGATCGTCTTTATCTATATTAATGCAACTTTAACTATTTAATCACCAACATATTCAATTTAATCCAATAACATGTACTTTTGCATATTTGCAATTTAACCCTTATACTTTCAACTACTTTGCAATTTAGTCCTTTTATCACAAAATAGCAAATTGCACAATTAATCCCTCAATTCACTATAGACGAATATTCATGTACCACATTTAAACACATATATTTTATTTATTCACAATTCTAACCACAAAATTTCTTCCTTTTTCAATTAAATCCTTAAAACTCATTTTCATCAAAAATTACCTTGTACAACTTGTATATTTCCATATAACATTCAATAATTCATCAAAAATCATCAAAATAACATGATTTCATCAATGGCATTTTTCAAAAACACAACCGAATTCAAAAATTACAGTACGATTCGACTAGTATACGAAGAAACGATCTCAAAAATGTAAAAATCACTAAAAATCGAGACAAACCCATACCTTAATTGAGGATCAAAGTAGCCGAATGAAAGAAAAGATTTAAACCCTTTCTTTTGTTTGTAGAATCGGTGGAAGAAGAGAAGAATTCAAGCCTTTTTCATGTTTTAATTAAACATATAACATATAAAAATTAAAAGACAAATTTAACCTTTATAAAACCATTATAAAACCATATAAAATATGGTCATAATAGTCCACTACCAACCACTCACAAAAAAATGGTATAATTACCATGCAAGGACTCCACTTTATAAAGCCATGATCAAATAAGTCATTTATGGAATAGAACTCCTATTTTTTGCTTTATGTGATTTAATCCTTTTTACCGAATCAACTATCTAAACGATAAAATTTCTGAACGAAATTTTCACACCACATATCTATCATACTGTAAAATTTATTAAAGTAATAAAAATAATAATTTAACTCGGTTAAGTGGTCCCGAAACCACTCGTTTCGATTAGGGTCTAAAATGGGCTGTTACATTTCAACTCTTTTAATTTTGTCAGTGCCATTCTATATGGTGCTACCGAAATCGGAGTAGTCCCCGGCATCAATTCAATGCCAAACTCGACTTCTCAAATAAGTGGTAACCCTAGAAGTTCCTCAGGAAATACATCAGGGAATTCACAAACAACAGGCATTGATTCGATTCACTTATTAGACACTTTTGAGTCTATCACATATGCTAAATAAGCTTTACAGCCTTTTATTCATATATTTCCAAGCTTTCATTGCATATATAACAGCAGGAAATCCACTCAAATCACTAGGTTCAACCCAGACTATTTCATCATTCTTACCTCTCAAATCTATAAATTTTCGTTTATAGTTCACAACAGCATCGTACAAAGTCAACCAATCCATACCCAAAATTATATCGAATTCATTGAAAGGCAATAACACCAAATCAGTCGGAAAATAAATATCTCGAATCATTAACAGGCAATTCTTGCATACTTTATCAACCATGACACTTTTGCCTAAGGGGTTCGATACTTTAATTACAAATTCAGTAGACTCTACAGGCAAAGTCTTACTTTATACCAAATTCATACATGTATAAGAATGCTTTGATCCAAGATCTATCAATGCAATCACAGAAGTGTCATAAAGAGTTAATGTACCCGTAATAACATCAAGAGACGTAGCTTCCTCTCGAGCTCGAATTGCATATGCTCTCATAGGTACTCTGGCCTCTGACCTAACTATCGTATCTTTCGTAGTGCCTCGACTACCGCTCACATTCCCGGCACCCCTAGGTGGCCTCCCTCTATTCACAGTAGTATTTTGTCTCACATTTTGAACTGCTTCTTGCTCAACCATCTCTAGACAATCTCATTTGAAATGATCTAACGGTCCACACTTATAGCAAGCTTTATTACTTTTGTTCCAACATTCACTGAAATGTCATCTCCTACAGTGTTGACACTCGGGTTTACTATCCCGAACACTACCAACACTTGATACTAAAGTAGCTCGAATATTTGAACTAGATTGTTGCTTTGAGCGATCTTTAATTGAAAATCCTATTGAAGCATTCGAATGAGCAGATGAGTCTTTGAATTTCTTCGAAGAAGATTGATGTTGTTTACTCATCGATTGCTTTCTTGTCTCATGAGCCTCAGAATTAGCTTTCATTTTCTCTTTGGTGAGATCCTCAGATTTACAGGCCCTCTCAACTAACACAACGAACTCTTTTAACTCAAGAATTCTAACCAGAAGCTTTATATCTTCATTTAATCCATCAATGAACCGTTTACACATGATCTCTTTAGTAGCAACATATTCTAGAGCATACTTGCTTAATCTTACGAATTCTCGCTCATATTCCTTTACCGACATTCGGCCTTGTTTCAGTTCAAAAAATTCTTTATGTTTCAAATCAAGAAATTGTTGGCTGATACACTTTTTCCAAAATTCTATTTGAAAGAATTCCCAGGTGACCCGTTCCTTCGAAACTATTGATGTCAAAGTCTTCCACCAATGATATGCATTATCTCGAAGTAAAGATACCACACATTTTATACATTCGTCAGGTGTACAGGATAGTTCATCAAACACTCTTATCATCTTTTCAAGCCAAAACTCGGCTCTCTCAGCATCATCATCAACTGTAGCCCTAAATTCTTCAGCCCCAAACTTTCATATCTTATCAATTGGTGGTTTACCCGATCTTAAAAGATCAACGACTTGTGAAATCATTGGAATTTGTTGAGTAACAGATAGGGGTGGAGGGTGTTGTGCAGCCAAATTCGTACGAACAAATTCCAAGAACCATTCATTCATATCTGGAAGAAGGCTTGCTTAGCCTCTCCCTTATGGCTACTCGTAGCATTTCTAGATTCAGTTGGCACCGCCCCTTTAGCAAGAGCCGATGCATTATTTTTACATTATCAGCTACGACTCCTTCGAGATACATTTACTATATGAAAACACACTTCAAAAGTCAGGATTCATCATAGTATCTCAATTCATAAATATGGCGTGTATAGCTAGATTCAAAAATGCTACATTTGTCCTAGAATCGACTAAACCATAGCTCTGATACCAATCAAATTGTAACACCCGTAACCAGTAATCGTCATCGAACTAAAGTTACAAGGTATTATCGAGTAATCAACCAGTACACATGTATATCGTACATCATCAATCTAGTATCAATCTCATATACAATGACCCTTTAATGAGACATAAGAAGCCTCAAACATACCTTTAAAGAATATTAGGACTAAATCAAACAGTTAGAAATTTTTTTTGAAAACTTAACATTTTTCATCACTGCAGTGGTCACACGCCCGTGGGCCTAGGCCGTAAGCCTCACACGGCTGCCAGACATACCCATGTGTCCAGACTATGGCAAAATAGGGCATGGCTACTGACTTATGCCCACGGCCACAAGACACGACCGTGTATCTTGGCCATGTAAAATTAAGTAAGCTACTGACTTGCTCACACGGCCACAAGGCATGCCCGTGTGTCTAGCCCGTATGACATCCTGACCAATTTAGCTAAGATGCACGAATCACATGGTCGAGTCACACGCCCGTGTGCTCAGACTGTGTGGCACAAAATAGGCTTGGTTTAAGGCATATTTCACACCTCAAACTGCCAACAACATACATATACAAATAATGCAACATTTTCAAACTAATTCCAGCCAAATTCATGCTCCAAATATGCATCAAGATGACCAATTCATTAACAACAATTACACATGAATAAGCATATCAAAACATACCATTTTATAAGGTATAAACTTAGCAAAACATTCATCACATGCTTCATTCTCATACCATTACCAAAATCAAATCATATCTTGCCAAAACTTACCATTTGGTTTAGACCAAAATGACCACATTCAACTAGGCCATTGACCATTATAAAGCATACCAAACTAAACATATTCACACATTTAAATAGCCATATCACTTACCATAGTATGAATATAAGTCAAAATATGTCTAAACCTCCTTAGCCTATACATGCCATACTTAGCCATTCCTAAACATAAAAAGGTACCAAAATAAGTTCGGATAGTATGATGAAGATCCTCGATGATTCTTGAGCCTTTAGTAGCTTCGATGATCTATAAAATAGAAATATACAACCCGAGTAAGCTTTTGAAGCTTAGTAAGTGAAAACCAAGTAATTTATCATATAAATACAATAGTAAATCTATCATTTACCAACTCAAACCATGCCAAGGTATCACAAACCTTCTCCAATGCCTTACCATATAACTTATCTAAGATCATAAACTTCATCTCACAGATTCATGAAATCTCATCAATTATTCATTTGTAACCAGTATGTACATCTTACATACCTGTTCATTCCTTACGGAATTCACTTGCTTCCATAACCAAAGCTCATTCCTTAAGCTATTTGATTTACAATTTGAATAAATGAATAAATCATCCGATAAGTACTCATACCATGGCCCGAAGCCAAATTAGGGTAGCTTATCCCTGAGTACCTATACCATAGCCCATAGTGAAATTAAGGTCACTCTTAAAACATCTATACCATGGCCCGTAGCCAAATCAAGATGTTTATCGCACCCGTAGTGCTAATATCATGAACCGAAGCCAACATTTTAACCTAATGACATGTCACTACCTCCCGAAACTGATTTTACAATTCAACGGAGCATTCTAAGTGTCATTTTCTTTTTACTATTTCAATCACATCAACAGTATCTTTAATTCCACCTCTTCCGAGGTTACTTTCATTTCAATTCATTCAAAAGTAATGCAATTAACAGCATTATAATGAAATTACTACTTGTAAACTTACCTCGAGTGTGATTTATCGATATAGTTGATTACTCGTCGACTTTCGTTTTCCCACAATCCAAGTCCCAATTTCGCTTATTTTGATCTATACGTATTAAAAATAACCCAATTCAATCACACATTCAATCAGTTCAATCCAAGGTCACACAATTAAGGCATTTTACAAAATAGCCCTCACATTTTCACCTTTTGACATTTAAGTCCCTATTTCATAAAATCATCAAACACTCAAATTCCTTTTTATACAAAGCTTACCCGAATTTTCCTCTAGTCTATTCAACCCAACATGTTTCATAAATCTCACATTTTAGTCTTCTAAAATATCATTTCCTCAATTTAGCCCAACTTAGCTAAATTCATTAAAATCTAAGGACAAGCACATCAATTCACCACATATCCTTCACTTATCAAAAACTAACATCCCAAAACTCACCATTTCATAAATGGTACATCTCACAAACATCAACATTTCTAAAATTACAACATGGGCTTGATAGTAAATGAAGAAACGATTACAAAAACATAGAAATAATCAAAAATCGAGCTCAAAAAATACATTAACCAAGCAATTATCTAGTCGAACCCTAGTTTGTTCTTTTCATTTCTTTTTCTATCAATTTTTGGCAAGAATGATGAATTTAATGGCCATATTTTTGTTTCATTTTAATTTAATTAACTTAAAACATAATTTACCAAATAAACCTTCCGTAAAAACCATTTTAAACCATTCATTTAATGCCCATTTATGTCAAATTCCACTACCAATGGCCTAATATCAATATGAGGACCTTTCATTTAATAAGCCATGGCAATTAAGCACTTTTAGACTAATGGAATACAACTTTTATGTTTTCTACAATTTAGTCCTTTTTGCAAATTAAACACACAAACGATCAAATTTTCATACGAAACTTTCACACACATTAATTCACATATTGTAAGCATGAAAAATAATATAAGAATATTTTTTTGACTCGGATATATGATCCCAAAACCACTGTTCCGACAAAGGTCTAAACCGGGTTGTTACATTATCGATTCTAAACGGTCCAACGAGCATAGTCAAAACAAAAAAGAATGTGTAAATGAGCTAAATGACATATGTACATATGAAGTTATTATGTATATTGAAAGGAAAGGTCAGTGATGAAATTAGATGTGCTGATATGTATTAAATGAGAAAGGTTGGTACTTATGTATGTGTTTAGCCATGCTTTGTATAATTGAATTTAAATATAATTGTTTTATATGGTGATTTTATTTGTATATTAGCTTACTAAGCTTTAAAAGCTTACTGTGTTTATTTCTCACTGCTTAAAAGAGAATTGAAGGTAGCTTAGACTCGAGGATTATCAGGAAATGTCATCACACTATCGATAATCTATTTGGTACTTTTAAAGCTTGTAAATATGGTATATAGCATGCATAGGCTAGTGTCATTTTGGTGTGTTTCGAGTTGTGAATTGTAGCCTTGTTAGTTGGCTTGATGTAACACCCCAAACCCGGCTTAGACGTTATGGCCGAATCTGGCGATGTCACATTGAAGTGTTTTTCATCAAACAAACTGATGCTAAAACTTTATTTTGTTTAACCCCCTTTTATGAATCTATCCCTGATTTGAAGACATGCCTTTCATTTAAAAATGTGGTTTGTTATCCAACCGTCATTTACTTACTAAATCGTTATTAATTTCAAAACAACTTTTTATCACGAAAGCTTTTTAAAATAGTTGGCATATTTGTTTAAAAGTTTGCTTATTTTGGAAAACTTGAGTTTCCTAGTTTAGCATATAACAAACATATCAACAAAATACCAAATTCAAAGTTAAAAATTAAAAAAGGCCTTATTACAAAACCAATACCCAAATTAAATCCAAAATCATTATAAAGTACTAAATCTAACTTAATGGGTAGCATGGCCACCACTGGGTCCTCCGAGTGCACTGAACTGCCTAAGACTATGGATTACCTGTACAGTTAAAACAGAAGGGTGAGTTTACGAAAGCTCAGTGTGTAATTCCCCAAAAAATCATACAGACAATATGCAATAGAAAGAGCTGGGCCTAAGCCCTTTCACAGTAACAGTATCAGTTGGGCCTTAGCCCATAATAGTATCAGTTGGACCTTAGCCTATAACAATATTAGAAATTAGTATGCATAATGCATGTTATCCCAACCAACCCTGCAGACCATCTCCTATCCAACCTTGCACTCCTGTAGGGAGTAAATGACCCACCCATCCCTACACTTACAAAGTTAGCATCGGTTGCGACACTAAACAGTATTGCAGCAAGCTGCCAGTAATATCAATGGCTTAAAGCCATCAGTAGGTCCACAGTCGTCTTAGGCGACCTGTGTAACCTTAACATTTTATTACACTTCCTCCAATTGCAATAAACCTACAATCGATCAAGACCCTCAATTAATCATTTGACAAAGGGTTAGCATCTCCTCTACACTTATCTCAAAATATTCACCAATACTTGACTTGATTGAACGAATGAAGATTCCACACTTAATCTAACTCATGTGACCGATGGTGGACTACTTTAGAGATTACCTGCATTCCAAACAACCTTATCAACTAACATATTACACTCATGCAACTTGAACCAAGTGCACACTACTTACAAATCTACAGATAGAATTGAGTGCCTTTTGAAAGCACAAAAGGGAGCCAATTGAAGGGAATATGAAACTATCAATATACGGCCCAGAACAAACCAAGCGCCAACCTTTGCTCACTTCCATGCGAGGGCAAAAAACAAGCAACCGAATGGTTAGCTGTAGAAGAAGAAAGAAACACATGTTTGCATGAGAAATAACCAAAATTGAAAGGCAAGCAAATACATAGTATCCCAAAGAACGAAACTTACCACAAATTTAGCAAAGAGGAAAAAGAAAGGGAGAGCAGTAGTCTGAACAACTGAAAGACAGAATCTCAATGGCACAAAGAAGGTTTTTGGGAAATCGATGGCAGTAGCAAAAAGAAGGAAAAAGAGAAGTAAAAAGAAACAAAAACTATTCACATTCGAAAATAGGGAAACGAAGAGAGAAAACCGAACCCTTCCCCCAACATTTTGGCATAACAATCCTAAATCCTAATATTCTCTCGTATAATTCAGCAACCGCACTCCTCCCACACCTCCACTACTTAGTATTTTGTTCAAACTCCAACACTGACATGGCGCGAGCAAATACAAAATAATCTCGTGCTTACACAAGTACTCGAACTCCAGACCTCCTAATCACAACACTCCTCTTAACCACCAGACCAGCAAGCCCATTCTGACATATTTACAAACATTTAACCTTAGGCCTACTTGCTAAAGTTAGGGGTTTATTCAATAAAAACCAAAATTCTACCCAAGACAAGGCTTCAACCCAAGACTTCTTAGACACTCCCAGAACACTTAACCATTGAAGTAGACAGATAATTGTGTTAAAAACAGGCAAAATTTAAAAACATAGATTTTTGGGGCGTTACAACTCTACCCCCTAAAAGAAAATTTTGGCCTTAAAATTTACCTGGTCAAAATAGATAAGGGTATTGTTGCTGTATCGCCTACTCGGGTTCCCACATGGCCTTCTCAAAACTGTGTTGTGCCATAGTACCTTAACCAATGCGATAGATTTCTCCCTTAACACCTTTACGTCATGGTCTAGAATCTGAGCCGGTTCCTCCTCGAAAATTAGATCTAGTCTAACCTCAATCTCCACAGTCGAGATAACATGCATGGGATCAGAGGATAATGCCTCAGCATGGAGACATGGAACAGATCGTGAATCTAGTCCAACTCTGGAGGTAACTCAAGTTGATAGGCAACTGATCCCACACGTTTCAATATACGGTAAGGCCCAATGAATCTAGGGCTCAGCTTGCCCTTCCGTCCAAACCTCAGTATTTTCTTCCATGGTGAGACTTTAAGAAAAACGTAATCCCCCACAGAATACTCAATCTCCTTATAGTTTAGATCCGTGTACAACTTTTGTCTATTTGATGCCGCCTTTAGTCGATCCCGAATTAGTCTAACTTTGTCCCCTGTATAAGAAAGTAACTCAAGGCCCAGAACATCCCGCTCGCCCAAGTCAGTCCAACACGAAGGAGTATGACACCTACGACCATATAATGCCTCGTATGGTACCATCTATATGCTGGATTGATAGCTATTGATATACACAAACTCTGCTAATGGCAAGTAATCCTCCCAACTGCCTCGAAAATCTATCACACAACTCCTTAACATGTCCTCCAGAATCTGAATCACCCTCTCTAACTAAGCATCTATCTGAGGATGGAACACAGTACTAAAGTCCAAGCTTGTACCCAGTGCTTCATGTAATTTTTTCCAAATTCGAGACGTGAAATGAGGATCTCTATCAGATATTATGGAAACTGGTACCCCATGCAATCGCACTATCTTAGCCACATATAACTTAGCCAGCTTCTGTAACGGGTAATCAATATGGACTAGTATGAAATGGATAGATTTGGTCAGTCGATCCACGATTACCCATACCACATCCTTCTTTGTAGGCCTTAAGGGTAACCCACTTATGATGTCCATAGTTACTCTCTCCCACTTGCAAAGTGGAATCTTAACTCACTGTAGCAACCCTGAAGGAACTAATGTTTAGCCTTAACCTACTGGCAAGTTAGACATTTACCTATAAAGTCTGTAACTTCTCGCTTAACACCTAGCCACCAATATAACTTACGAAGGTCTCGGTACATTTTCTTTTATCGGGATGCATAGCATAAGGACTACTATGTGCCTCTCGCAGTATATACTGCCTCAAATCAATATCCCTTGGTACACAAACTCTCCCACAGAAACATAGTACTACTTCGCTATTCAGTCTAAAATCTGAAGTTTTCCCACTTTCAACTTGTCGAAATCGAGGACCTAGTGATTCATCCACCAACTGTTTACCCTTAATCTGTTCAATCCACATCGATTTAACTTGAAGTTCAACCAACAAGAGCAAACATTGCCCTTAGATTAGACATAGCCCTACGACTAAGTGCGTCAGCCACCACATTGGCATTTCTAGGATGGTATTCAATCGTACAATCATAATCCTTTAGTAGCTCAATCTATCTACACTGCCTAAGGTTCAACTCCTTCTTAGTGAGGAGATATTTGAGACTCTTGTGGTCAGTGTAAATAGTACACTTCTCACCATACAAGTAATGTCTCTAAATTTTCAGTGCGAATGCCACTATAACCAACTCTAAATCATGTGTTGGATAATTCACCTCATGAGCCTTAAGCTGTCGAGATGCATAGACTACCACCTTACCCTTTTGCATCAACACACAACCCAAACCAACGTGTGATGCATCGCTGTAAACAGTAAACTCTTTCCCAAACTATGGTTGTATTAAGATAGGAGCCTCAGTTAGAACTTTCTTAAGTTTCTCAAAACAATCTTACTACTTATCAGTCCAGTCAAATGGCACTCCTTTACATCATAACTTAGTCAGAGGTGTAGCAATCAATGAAAACCCCTCAACAAAACATCTATAATACCCTGCCAGACCCAAAAAACTTCAAATATCATATTTAGCCTTAGGTGGTTTCCAATCCAGAACAACTTCAATTTTCTAAAGATCAATCTTAATCCCTTTGGCAAATACTACATTGCCCAGAAATGTAACTTCCCTCAACCAAAACTCATACTTACTAAACTCGGCATACATTTGCTTTTCCCTTAAAGTCTACAGAACCAATCGGAGATGTGCATCATGTTCATCCTCAATTCTCGAATACACTAGAATATCATTTATAAACACCACTACGAACTGATCCAGATAGGGTTGGAACACTCAGTTCATCAAATCCATAAAGGCTGCTGGTGCATTCGTTAGCCCAAACGGTATCACTAGGAACTCATAGTGACCATAACGAGTCCTAAACGCTATCTTATAAACATCAGCCTCTTTGACTCTCAGTTGATGGTACCCAGAACAGAGATCAATTTTGGAGAAAACCAAAGCTCCTTGAAGCTGATTAAATAGATCGTCAATCCTCGGCAAAGAGTAATTATTCTTGATGGTCAGTTTATTCAGTTGCCAGTAATTAATGCACATACACATAGACCCATCCTTTTTTTTCACAAATAGAACTGGTGCTCCCCATGGGGACATACTAGGCTGAATGAATCCTCGATCCAATAGCTCTTGAATCTGAGCTTTTAACTCTATAAGCTCGTTCAGTGCCATTCTATAAGGAGCGATGGACACTGAAGCTATACCAGGCAGGAGCTCAATTCCAAACTCAACCTCACGGTCAGTAGGCAATCCAAGTAGCTCATCGGGAAAAACATCTAGAAAGTCTTTAACTATTTTGATAACTCTATTAGATGAAACCTTAGATTCTGAAACACTGATGTAGGCTAGATATGCCTCACAATCCTGACGCTCCCCAATAACCACTACCTCACCGCCCTCTGTAGTTTTCAGTACAACTCGCTTAGTAGCACAGTCCAAATTTACTTGATGCTTCACTAGCAAGTCTGTAACACCCCAAATCTGGCCTAGACGTTATGGTCGAATCTAGCGGTGTCACATTGAAGGGTAGTTCGTTCAAACTGAATTTGTTGAAAAACCTTGAAAATGTTAGGTAGCTTGTGATATAAAATAGGGTTCTCATGTTGTATTTCTTTTGGAAACAAAAACTAGTGGAAACTTGTTTAATTGCGAGTTTAGATAAAACCTTGAGTTTTCTATTTGAAAACCTTAGTTTGTATTCTTTGTTAAATTCCCTTGTTTATTTACAGCGGAAGCTCTTATTTTGAAAATGTTCATGTTCTTAGGTTGAGTTTGTGTAGAATATTACTTTAGTTTAAAAAGTAAAAATAGGTTCCAATTTAAAAGTTAAGCAAATACGAGAAATAAACCTAAACCAAATTAAAAACCAAAGGAAATGCCTTATTACAACCAAAAACCCAATAAATAAAAACAAATACTAACAAAATAAAAAAAATACTGAACTAAATCAACTCTAGTGTGGCCACCTCCAAATCCTTTCGTACGTCGAACCGCCTATTGCGGATCACCTGCAAAATAAAAAAGAGGGGGTGAGTTTTCAAAAACTCAGTGTGTACAACCCTTAGTGATCAAAAAGATTCATCAATCAATTTGGCCTAAGCCCATCTCAATAATCTTGGCCTTTGGGCCTTAGCCCACGATAGCCTCAGTTGGGTCTAAGCCCATAATACAAACAATATCAATATATGTAATGCACAATACCCATCCAACCCTACACTCCTGTGGGGATAAAATTGACCTACCCATCCTTACACTCCAATGTAGCACCGGTTATGACACTAACAAATATTACAACAAGTTGTCAATCACATATTAGGCTTAAATGGCATCGGTGGATCCACAGACATCAAGCGACCATGCGACCCTCAGATATCAATTTCTTCCTCCAATCCTATAACTCCCCAAATTTTAGGGTTTTTGGAAATTTTGCATAAATTGATATTTGCATAGTTGGGTGTGCTAAATTGATGTTTTGGGTGTGTTTAAGGGGCCTGTGGAAGGCCTGAGTTAAAGCCTAACCCCTGACAAAATTTTAATTTTTAAGCTTAGGGGAGTAGGGATGTTAGCTCGCAGGGTTTAAGTGAAGTTGTTGGGGTTTCTTGACACAAAAAGCCTTATGTTGGAGTGGCAAGTGGCGCCACATATGGGGCTTAGAGGTGGCATGATTTAGCATGTGGGAGAATTGAGGTTCAAATCCCCTTGCAGGTGTGATACGTTTATTTTGCTAGTTGGGGCGGCAAGTGGTGGCCTTGAGTTTAAACTCTTGAGGTGGTTAAAACTTGGTAAGAGTTGCCTTGGTAAGAGGAATTTGAATTGAAATTCAAATAGGAAGTTGAGTAAATCAATGAGCAAAATAAGAAAGGATCAAGGATATTTTCAAGGGATTGGGTTATGGATTAAGTGTAGCCGAGTTGCGTAGCTAGGTGGGGAGATTTCAGCTAGTGGTTATTTAAGTGTGCATATTCGGCATTTGGTGAGTATAGGTGTCGAATCTCTTCCTTTTTGGTAGTCGGGATTTCACATTTTGGGACACTTTAGTATTGTTTATCTAGTGCTGAATTTTTTCTCCCTACCAAAATTTGTACTCTTCTGTCATCAATCATTTTTCTGTTTTCCCTCATCTTCATTATTACCGAATCCACACTTCTTTTTCCCTATTTGGTCTTTCAATTGAGCCTAAGTCGAATTACATCTTTCTTTCAAATCGATTCTTAAGTACTTTCTTCATCGCTTGTTAACGGTCGAATCTCATTTCTCTTTTCCCTCTCTACTCTCAATTTCTTCTAGCCAAATCTTGTATTCCATTATCCTTAGTGTCACACAAGTTTTTCATTGGCCGAACATTGTTCTTTATTTTTGGATCAAACACCCCTTGTTGGCTGAACCTTATTTCCCCTTTCGCTTCTTATTCATCATCAACCAATTGTCGTTCCTCTCCTCCTTATTTTGTGCATGATTTCTATCGAACTTTCTTCCATAGCTGAATGCTGATACTCCTCATCTTTTGCCAAATTTGAGTTCGGGTAATGGTGACTCTCTTTTGATTAATTTTTCATAAGGGGTATTAATATTTCTTTTCTTATGTCGAATATTCTTCTTCTCATTTGAATGTTCCATTTTCGATCCCATCAAGCAATGGGGTGTTTGTTGGGTGCTAGGTGGATCAAAGGGGACATAGGAGCAGTGGAAGCGATCGAAGTTTGCTCTCGTTGAAATATAATGTTTGGTCGATTCCATAATAAGTTAATTATGGTTTGAATCACATCAGTAGTTGAATGGTGCTAATAAGTTCTATCATAGTGCAGTTATTGGATATCAAACATTTTCTAAACCAACAATCTTATGGCTTATATCGGCGTCCGAATCGATCAATGTGTTAGGCATGGTGGTGAACTCGACTTCACGAAAAAGGTGTGCAACCACACCCATCCTTAGTATAGATCGACAAAAGCAGAAAAACTGAAATGCCAAAATGCTGGCATTTCGAGGCCTTACAGGTGTGTGAATGCTTGTGGGCCGATCCGACCCCACAAATCATGGGCGATAGACTGTGAAGGCCATTATGCACGTTTTCGTGCACTTGGGTCGTTATGGGCCACGATGGGCCGAAATAGGCCTAATGGGCCTACAAGTCCATATGGGTAAATTGTTCGGTAAGTGATAATCGGTATGGCAGATGTTAAGAATTGTGATACTGTGCGTAAAATTAGACTGAATGGACCACACGAGCGTGTGGGTCCACCTGGGCCCAATAGCGGTTGTGTGCCCATAAAACCCTGTTTGACCATTTAGACTTTCTGAGTTGCTTGGAGTGACGTTAGGCCAGTTATGAGGTCGTATTTGGTGCCGAGACACCGAAACTTAGTAAAATAACCAAGATACCCCTGGAGGGTATAATTACCATTTTGCCTCTAGTTGACCAACAAGGCTGATATACCCTTAAAAATAGGTTGTCGATATATGTATGATTGTATCCGTATCTGTTAATCTGTATGCAAGTTATATATAGTTCTGTTAGTCTACATGGGGTTGGGTTTGACATCGGAGGAAGTTCTATATAGTAGCACTGCCACGTATTATGTATAGTGGCTTAGCCATGTGTTCTATATCTAGTGGCTCTACCACGATATATGTTATTAGTAGCATGGCTGCGTATTGGTATGTGGGCTGGGTGGGTTGAGTTATTCCTCACATGGTGTGATGGGCTGATATGGGTGGTGTGATGGATGGACTGGGTTGGGGTTTTCTTTCATGCTATTCTATTCTACATTTGTAATGGGCATGGGCCCACTCTTGGGCCCATTCTATTTCTGAATAGGGCCAAGGCCTAGACTGATCCATTTCTAAATAGGGCTTCGACCCAGTCTGATTTTCATGTCTAATCTCTGTCATTGGTTAGGGAAGTTATGCACTGAGTTTTCACAAACTCACCTTTTATTTTATATCTGCAGGTAACCCCAAGCCATAGACGATTTAGAGATGCGAAGGACTCGGGATGGTCGCTTGCTTTCTGCTTTCGGTTTTGCTTTAATTTTTAAATAATTATTATTTTGGGGTTTATGTTATGTAATAAAGCCATTATGAGGTTTTTGTTTTATTTTCTTTATTTGGGTTAATTTATCATTACATTTTGTAAAGTAATTAAAAACAGGTTTTCAAAATTAATAACCAACATTTTCTAGTAAAATTGCGCGTAATGTTTTCAAAAAGGTCGAAGAGCTTTTATAACTCCAAGTAACTGAACATAACAAATAAAGCAATCATTTCTTCTAAAATGTTTCTGAACTCATAAAAATGGTTTTAACCTGAAAGCGATCAATGTTCCAAAACAAAACGAGGCTTTTAAAATAAGATAAACTCTTAAATAGTCTAATCACGAATGCAACTTCCATGTGACGCACCAGATCTGGCCATAATGTCTAGGCTGGGTTTGGGGTGTTACAAATCCACAACCCCCACCCATATGCAACATAATATCACATGAATGCAATTCAAATATATAAATGGCATACAAAGTCATACATATAACATGTAGAGGTATTTTAGTCATTTTGCCATTAAGGGCGTGACAGTCATTTTCATTATGGGCCTAAATACATAACTTGGCCTATTAACAATTCCACAATCATTCAGCGCGTGATACACCACTTTTAGAAATTAAAAATACACTAGGGCCCAAAAGACCAATACGTTGCCCAAGTGGGGCCCAGACTCTCATATGGCCTATTAAGCCCACATACACCATTGGCCATGTATCTAACATGACCGGTTCATCATTTCTTACCCATCCATCAACTTTGCTCATGTCGAGCCCACGAGCCCATCGGGCCCATTTTGGCCCAGTTGACCACAAAGTAGCCCACACCTACAAGATCGCTCATGGAGCCTCCCTCAAAGTATCGACCTCCCCATACCCAGGCTTGATCCTAGGACTTCCTAGAAACCTCCTAACACTCCAAAATCACTTAACTAGAAAATCAATCATGCATTTCAAGTCACAACACAAAAATAAAAGTTCGAGATTTTTAGGGCATTACAACTCTACCCCTTAAAAGAAATTTCGACCTCAAAATTTACCTAGCTAACATAAATGAGGGTATTGTTGTCACATTGCCTCATCGGGTTCCCACGTAGCCTCCTCAGCATGGTGGTTATGCTAAAGCACCTTTATAAATGGGACAGATTTCTTTCTCATCACCTTAACATCACGATCAATTATCTGCACTGGCTCCTCCTCGAAAGTTAGGTCAGGCCTAACCTCGATCTCCTCGACCAACACAATATGAGAAGTATTCGAGTGATAACGCCTTAATATGGCCCTATACGCTTCAGCACATGGTATGGCCCAATGAATCTAGGGCTTAGCTTACCTTTCCATCTAAACCTTAGTACATACTTCTATGGGGAAACTATAAGAAATACCAAGTCCCCTACTGCATACTCAATCTCTCAACGCTTCAAATCAGCATATGATTTCTACCTATCCGATACTTCTTTCAACTGATCCCGAATCAATTTCACTTTATCCTTAGTATTAGCTACCAACTCAGGCCCCAATACTCGCCACTCGCCTAACTCAGTCCAACAAGTCGGAGTACAACAACTATGCCCATATAGCACTTCATATAGTGCCATCCCAATACTTGCCTGATAGATGTTATTATACGCAAATTCGGCTAACAGAAAAAAGTCTTCCCAATTACCTTAGAACTCAATTACACATCCCCACAACATATCTTCCAAAACTTGAATCACCTTTTTCAACTGACCATCAATCTGAGGGTGGAACACTGTACTGAAATCCAGTCTTGTACCCAGTGCTTTGTGCAACTTATTCCAAAATGGAGCCGTGAATCGAGGATCTCTGTCAGATATTATGGAGACTAGCACCCTATGCAACCTTACAATATCAGCTGCATACAACTCAACTAGCTTTTGTAATGAATAGTCAATGCGGACCGGTATAAAATGAGTAGACTTAGTTAACCAATCCACAATAACCCATATCTAGTCTTTCTTAGTAGGCATCAGGGGTAGCCCACTAACAAAATCCATAGTTACTCTCTCCCACTTCCAGAGTGGAATCTTCACTAGATGAAGTAATCCCGAAGGTAACTGATGTTCTGTCTTCACTTGCTGACATGTGAAACACTTGCTTACGAACTCAGTAACCTCGCGCTTAAGTCCTGGCCACCAATATAGTTCATGAAGATCCCGATACATCTTGTTTCCGCAAGGATGCATAGCATAAGGACTACTATGCACTTCCCACAGTATAGACTGCCTTAGGTAATTATCTTTAGGTACGCAGATACTCCCACAGAAACACAGTACTCCATCACCATTCAACCCAAAGTCTGATGTTTCCCCATTCTCCACTTGTCTGATAAGAGGACCTAGAGTCTCATCTAACAGTTGCTTACCTTTTATCTGCTCAATCCCTAATGGCTTTACTTGAAGTTCTGCTAGCAAATTGTCATCATCAAATAAACTCAAACGGGTGAACATAGCCCTTAACTCAGATATAGCCCTTCAGCTCCATGTGTAAGCTACAACATTCACTTTGCCAAGGTGATACTTAATCGTGCAATCATAATCTTTCAGCAGCCCAATCCATCTGCGCTGCCTAAGGTTTAGCTCCTTTTGAGTATGGAGATACTTCAGACTCTTATGATCTATATAAATTATGCACTTTTCCCCATATAAGTAATGCCTCCATATGTTTAATACCACTGCTACCAACTCTAAGTCAGGGTTTGGATAATTCACCTCATGAGTCTTAAGTTCGTGCGATGCATAAGCAACTACCTTTCTTCCCTGCATTAATACACAACCTAAGCCTACATGCGAAGCATCACTATAGATCGTAAACTCATTCCCAAGCTCTGGCTGAACCAGAACAGGGGCCTTGGTTAAAGCCTTCTTAAGCTTCTCTAAGCTTTCTTGCTACTTATCAGTTCAAACAAATGGTGCCATTTTTCGTAACAACTTGTTTAAGGATGCAGCAATTAATGAAAACCTCTCAACAAATCGTCTATAGTATCCAGCCAAGCCCAGAAAACTCCAAATTTCTGACGTTGTCTTAGGTGGTTTCCAGTCTAACACTGCTTCAATTTTCTAATGATCAATCCTAATCCCTTCAACTGAAACTACATGACCTAGAAAAGTGATTTCTGTCAGCCAGAATTCGCATTTGCTGAATTTTGCATGCAATTGCTTCTCCTTCAGAATTTGTAATACAACCTTTAGGTATGCATCATGCTCATCCTCAGTTCTTCAAAACACCAAGATATCGTCTATAAAGACTATCACGAACTACTGCAAATAAGGTTGGCACGGTTCATGAGATCCATGAAAGCGGCAGGTGCATTCGTCAGCCCAAATGATATCACAAGGAACTCGTAATGCCCATGACGAGTTCTAAAAGTCGTCTTATAAACATCTACCTCCTTAACTCTCAGTTGATGATACCCTAAACGCAGATCAATCTTTGAGAAAACTGATGCTCCTCTGAGCTGATTGAAAAGATCATTTATTCTCGGTAGAGGGTACTTGTTTTTTATGGTTAGCTTGTTCAACTGTCGATAGTTGATGCACATTCGCATGGTCCCATCCTTCTTTTTCACGAACAACACCGTTGCTCCCCACGGAGACACACTTGGTCTAATGAACCCTTGGTCTAATAATTCCTGAATCAGCGCTTTAAGTTCCACCAGCTCCTTCGGTGCCATTCTATAAAGGGCGATGGACACCAGAGTCGTACCAGGTAGTAACTCGATTACAAATTCCACTTCTCTGTTGGGAGGTAGCCCAAGTAGTTTATCAAGAAAGACATCAGGAAACTCCTTAACCATTCTAAACTCCTTAACAGTAGGACCCTTAGAATTTGTATCACTAATGTAAGCCAAATATACTTCGCAGCCCTTTCGTACAAACTTCTCAATCCTTAAAGCCGAAATTACATTCGATAGATAATCCCGACGTTCCCCGATTACCACTACTTCCTCATCCTCTGTGGTTTTTAGTACCATTCACTTCACAGCACAATTCAGAGTTGCCATGTGTTTCACTAACCAATCCATACCCAAGATTAAGTCAAATTCACCGAAAGGCAATTCCATCAAGTCTGCTAAGAATCCCTAAATAACTTATTCACTTTCACCGACTGGCCTAAAGGACTCAACACAACAATCTCATTCGTAGCAGTTTCAAACATATCAGCTAAGGTTTCAGTCATATTGCATGCAATATATGAATGCGTTGACCCAACATCAATCAATGTAGTGTAAGGTAGCTCATGAATAAAGAACATACCATTATCACATCTAGGGCGTCTCTGTCCTCTCAGCAACAAGCAACATAGACCAAGGTTGGTTGTCTTGCCTCAGCATGTCCTACACCCATGCTCGGTGGTCTACGTCTGTGTCATACACTGTTACCTCCCTTAGCTTGCCCACGGCCTCTTGGCAGTTGCTGACCAACCCTCGGCAGCTGTACATTACCTCTGCCCATGGCTTGCACCTGATCTGGCCTTTTAGAACATTCCCTAATCCTATGCTCCATTGAATCGCAGCTCAGACAAGCTCCCGTCCTCCTCTAATACTCAACCAAATAACCTTTCCCGTAGATAGCATAAGGTGGCACCCTACTGTTAGTAGCAGGGGCCCCAGCTCTGACTGGTACATCCACTCTGGCCCTCCTCTTAGGCCTCTGTCCAGCTCCGGAAGACTCTGCATCTCTTTTGTTTTTGCCTTTCTCTTTTTCCCAGTTTAACGCTTAGTGCGCTTCAACTCCTCAGCAATTTTCACTTTCTCCACTAGTGCTATGAAATCTCGCTCCCTCTGCGGAGCTATCAGTACTCTGAGATTATCCCTAAGATCGCCTTCGAACTGTACGTAATGCTCGTAGTCTGTTGCTACCATCCCTCTTGCATAACGACTGAAACGTAGGAACTCAGCCTCATATTCTGCCACATATTTGTCTCATTGGGTTAAATTCAAGAACTCCTTCCTTCGGGCATCTACATATCTCACGCCCACGTATTTCCCATGAAATGCAGATTTAAAGAATTCTCAAGTGATCCGTTCAGGTTGGGTGCCCTCTTTCACTGTCAGCCAGTACCGTTAGGCTTCCTCTCTTAGTAGCGATACTGCCCCTTTCAACTTTTGCTCAGATGTGCAGTCCAAATCATCCATTATCCTTTCAGTGGCCTCCAACTAGTATTCGGCCACATTAGGAGCCACACCAGCAATGCCCTTAAAGATCTCAGCTCCATTTGATCGTATTCGCTCCAAAACCGACCCATGACTTCCAATGCATTGTTGGGCCCAACGACCCTTTCCAAAATCCTTAGCATTGCCTGTAACAATGCATCGTCCCCAGTAGCCAGATCATACGGTCCCATCCCAGCTATAGGTGAAGCCGAAGCCTCTTCCGTTCCAACATTGGGCATATGGCTAGATGCCAAAGACCCATCCCTAACATTTCCACAACCTCTGCCGCGGCCTCTTGCACCTTTTCTAGCTCTAATCGTCGATTCGATTATTATCTAAAATAGAAATTTTATGAATCTTAGTTCATAATTTCAGTAATTAAGCAAATGTTTTATGGAAATAGTAGTTTAAGAGCTGTTTTCCCAGTCATACGTCCACTACAGTTTTAGTTTTCTACAGTCTTAGTTCTACATTAACTAGAGAGTCCCAGTAAATTTTCTAGAGTAATCCTAGTAGTTTTCTACAGTATAACAGCTTACAAATAATTTAGTATCAAGAATACTTACTTGGCTCGACGCCGGAGACTTGGTGTGCCACACAAAAAAAATCCTTCAAAATATTTTGTTTCATTTGTAAAAAGTTTTAAAAACTAAGGACCATTTCATAGCCCGAGCTTTGCAATCGAGCTCTGATACCACAAAATGTAACACCCAAAACTCGGCTCATACGTTATGGCCAAATCTAGCGGTGTCACATTGAAGGGTAGTTCGTTCAAACTAAATTGTTGAAAAACATTGAAAACGTTAGGTAGTTTGGGATATAAAATAGGATTCTCATGTTGTATTTCTTTTGGAAATGAAAACCAGTGGAAACGTGTTTAATTGTGAGTTTAGATAAAATCTTGAGTTTGCTATTAGAAAACCTTAGTTTGTATTCTTTACTAAATTCCCTTCTTTATTTACAGTGAAAGCTCTTGTTTTGAAAACGTTCGTGTTCTTAGGTTAAGTTTGCGTAGAATATTACTTTAGTTTTAAAAAATAGGTTCCAATTTAAAAGTTAAGCAAATATGACAAATAAACTTAAACCAAATCAAAAACCAGAGGAAAGGCCTTACTACAACCAAAAACCCAATAAAGAAAAACAAATACTACCTAAATAAAATAAAATACTAAACTAAATCAACTCGTAGTGTGGCCACCTCCAAATCCATCCATACGTCAATGTAACACCCAGAAATTGGGCCTGGAAGAATGGGCCGTGTGGGCCCAATTGGCTTGTGGGCCCACACGGGTCGTCGTCTTTGGACATACAAGAATTAGTGTTCCGGTTGTGTCGTACATGTGGCAGTAGGAAAATCTGGCTTGGCGGGCCATGTGAGAATGTGGGCCCTACTTGGGTTGCGTAATGGGCCCCTGGCCCATATTCACTGAATGTTGTGTTGGTGTGATGGGTGAGAGGTTTGAGAGTGTTGGAGAAGTCCTAGGTTCAAACCTGGGCCTTAGCAAAAATTGATGTTTTTTCTCTTATAGGAGCCTTGACGTTGGTGGGTAAGCTTTAAGAATATTTTTGGTGAAAGCATGACACAAAAAGGAGTGTGGTGTAGTGGCAAAATAGTGCCACTTAAGGGACAAGGAAGCAAGGGAGTCCAAGGTTCAAGTCTTGGCTCTTGCAATTTATTTTGGTTTTTCTTTTAAATAAATTTGGAAGCGAGTAGGCGGGCTTTAAATATAAATGCGTTGAACTTATGACACAAAGGAGCTTGTGTCTGAGTGGTGGTGCCTTGACATGACTAATCGAGAGGTCTATGGTTCGAATCCCTTTGCTTGCAAAGGTTGATTATTCTGCTAATACTTTAGTTTTTGAATATTGATGGAGGATCCCACATCGGGAAGCTAGCATGGGAGTAGGCGAGAAGCTAGCTTTAAATAGAGTGATCCATGAGGAGAGTAGGCATGCCTTTCTTGGCTTACCCCTTTCACATTAAAACGTGTTCACTGGGGTTAGGCGTTGGATCATTCGTTGATCTGTATGCCGTTGGGTCATAGTGATGGTGACCGTAGTTGATCGACACCCCTGGAGAGTCATGGGTGCGATTATTGTTGGCTTCTGGGCATAGCAGCTCAGAGGGTAGATTAGCTTCAGATGCCTATCAAGTGTGTATTTCTCACTACTCTAGCGGTAGGACGGCTACTTCGGGCGGCGATGGGCCGAAGGGGCCATGTGGGCCCAATGGGCCTACAGGCCCATTTGGACAAGTTGTTTGATAGTACAGTAAATATTGGACTAGACTAGGTATATCGCATATCTGGAGCTAGATTTGGGCTAAAAGGGCTACACGAGCGCCCATTTGGGCCAAGAATGGGCCCTAGGCTCATTTGCATTGTTATCTCTGTTTAGAATGCTTTAGTTTACCAAATTACTGAAATACCCTTGATTTGTAAAATTACAGAAATACCCTTGGGTTGGAAAATTACCAAAATACCCTAGTTTGTAAAATTACCGAAATACCCTTAATTTGCGAAATTACTGAAATAGCCTTAATTTACAAAATTACTAAAATACCCCTATTTACAAAATTTCTGAAATACCTTTGGTTTACAAAATTACTAAAATACCCTTGATTTGTAAAATTTCTATTTTACCCCTAATTTGTAAAATTACCATTTTACCCATGATTTGTAAAATTACTATTTTACCCATGATTTGTAAAATTGCCATTTTACCCTTTATTTGTAAAATTGCCATTTTACCCTTGATTTTTAAAATTACTATTTTACCCCTGATTTGCAAAATTACCGAAATACACCTTTAGGGTAGAATTACTAAAATACCCCTTTATGGTAGAATTACTGAAATACCCCTTTATGGTAGTATTTCTAAAATACCCCTGTAGGGTAGAATTACTGAAATTCTCCTGTAGGGTAAAATTACCATTTTGCCCCTAGGGTGTTAAATGACTGTTTTACCCTTGTGGGCAAGTGACTGACTTGGACTGTGTGTTTGTTGGATTTGATTGTGAATATATGTTGGTGATATGAATGACTTGACTGTGATTGTTTGATTCAAATATGGGCATGACATTCTACATACATGACATGTTGCATAGGATTTGGGAAGTATTGATGGAAGAAGCGTTCTGGTGGCCTCGCCACATATATCTGTTCTGGTGGCCTCGCCATATATATTTGTTCTGGTGGCTTCGCCACAATATCTGTATCTGGTGACTCCGTCACAATATCTGGCAGCCTCGTTGCAAATTCTGTGGTGTGTAGCAGATGGGTTGGTCGAGTAGTCTCCCCACATGGTGCGTTGGCTGGTACGGGTGGTGTGTAGCGGTTGGATGGGTTGAGTAGTCTCCCCACATATTTTGGGCCTTGCATTCATGCATTTTATCTGTACTATTACTGTTATGGGCCTATGGGCCGTACTGCTATCTTAAAAGAGCTAAGGCCCAGTTTACTATTATCTGAATAGGGCTTCGGCCCGGATATTACTATGACTGGTTAGGGCTTAGGCCTAGTAGGCTTGAGCTAACTTGGGTTTTGGATGGGCTTCTTTGCACACTAATTCTGATTCTGATTTTGATTCTGTTAATTGATTCTGATTCTAATTCTTTTAATTGATTCTGATTCTGATTCTGTTAATTGATTCTGATTTTGATTCTGATACTGATACTGGTTCAGATAATGTCTCTGGTTTTGTAATAGGTTAATGCCCATCTGGTACTGCCTCTTATAATGGGCTAAGGCCTGATTGATACTCAAACTGTGGTAGGGCAAACTTTTAAATTCTTTTACATGACTGACTGTTCGTATTTGTAGTAAGGGGATTACACACTGAGTTTTCGTAAACTCACCCTGTTTATTAACCTTTCAGGTAATCCCCAGCCTTGGACAGATCGGAGTTGCGAGGGACTCGGAGAATGCCACACACACTGTTTATGCTTTCTGTTTTGATTATTTACTCTCAAGTACTTTATTTTGGGTTTGGTTTGTAATAAGGCCTTTTATAATTTCTGGATTTCATTTTAAGGTTTTTATTTACTTTGAATTATATCTACTAGAGCTGAATCACGATTTTTCCAAAATGTTAACTGTTTTCAAACACTACTTCTTCCACAACTAATTAAATTGAGCTTCCGTAACAAAGAAGGTTTTAAAGGTAATAATGTTTTTAAAAAGGGATTAACTTTTAGTTGACCACATTTTGAAAATAAACAAACACAAGTTTTGGTTGGCAACAAGTTTTAAATAAGAAGGGTTTCATTGAAAACATGGTTTTTGAAAAACACTTCAATGTGACATACCAGACTTGGCCGTAACGTTTAGGCCGGGTTTGGGGTGTTACATTTAGGGGTATCAGAGCCAGGTTGCAAAACTCGGCTGTAGATTGGGCTTTTAATTTTGAATTTATGAAAGAACTGTTTCAAAAGATTTGAAGTATTTGAAATGCTTTACTGACTGTTTTCCTGAAAGTGTGGTTCACCGAGTCTCCGGCGCCGAATCCGTAAGTTTTCTAAATACTTTTTTCTGTTTTGGAATTGAAATACTGTGGATTCTTTAGATATTGGATTGTATTGAGATTTGGTGTTTATTCTGCATGTTTGGAATTGTTTGGATGTGATGTTTTGAACATAGAAATTGTATACATGTGATATATATCCACTTCGCTAAATAGATATTTTTGGACGTGTGTTAGTCTTATTAGGATTAGAGTGTGCAGCGGGAGCATAGTGGTGTAGTCTAGACTATATGACTATTTAATAGTTGGAAATTTTCAGAGACGAATTTTCTTTAAGGAGGGGCGAATTGTAAAGCCTCGAAATTGGGCCTGAAAGAATGGGTCGTGTGGGCCGAATGGGCTTGTGGGCCCACACGGGTCGTCGTCTTTGGACTTACGAGAATTAGTGTTCAGGTTGTGTCGTACATGTGGCAATAGAAAAATCTGGCTTGGCAGGCCATGCAAGCACGTGGGCCCCACTTAGGTTGCGTAATAGGCCTCTGGCCCATATTCACTGAATGACGTGTTGGTGTGATCAGTGAGAGGTTTGGGAGTGTTGGAGAAGTCCTGGGTTCAAACCTCGGCCTTAGCAAAAATTGATGTTTTTCTCTTATGGGAGCCTTGACGTTGGTGGGTAAGCTTTAAGAATATTTTTGGTGAAAGCATGACACAAAAAGGAGTGTGGTGTAGTGGCAAAGTAGCGCCACTTAAGGGACAAGGAAGCAAGGGGGTCCAAGGTTCAAGTCTTGGCTCTTGCAATTTATTTTGGTTTTTCTTTTAAATAAATCTAGAAGCGAGTAGGCGGGCTTTAAAGATAAATGCGTTGAACTTATGACACAAAGGAGTTTGTGTCTGAGTGGTGGTGCCTTGACATGACTAATCGAGAGGTCTATGGTTCGAATCCCTTTGCTTGCAAAGGTTGATTATTTTGCTAATACTTTAGTTTTTGAAGATTGATAAAGGATCCCACATCGGGAAGCTAGCATGGGAGTAGGCGAGAAGCTGGCTTTAAATAGAGCGATCCATGAGGAGAGTAGGCATGCCTTTCTTGGCTTACCCCTTTCATGTTGAAGCGTGTTCGTTGGGGTTAGGCGTTGGATCATTCGTTGATCTGTTTGCCGTTGGGTCATAGTGATGGTGACCGTAGTTGATCGACACCCCAGGAGAGTCAAGGGTGTAATTATTGTTGGCTTCTGGGCATAGCAGCGTTCAGAGGGTAGATGAGCTTCAGATGCCTATCAGGTGTGTATTTCTCACTACTCTAGCGGTAGGACGGCTACTTTGGGCTGCGATGGGCCGAAGGGGCCATGTGGGCCCAATGGGCCTACGGGCCCATTTGGACAGGTTGTTTGATTGTATAGTAAATATTGGACTAGACTAGGTGAATCGCATATCTGTAGCTAGATTTGGGCTAAAAGGGCCACACGAGCGTGTGGGCCCATTTGGGCCAAGAATGGGCCCTAGGCCCATTTGCATTCTTATCTCTATTTAGAATGCTTTAGTTTACCAAATTACTGAAATACCCATATTTTGTAAAATTACAGAAATACCCTTGGGTTGGAAAATTACCAAAATACCCCTGGTTTGTAAAATTACCGAAATACCCTTAATTTGTGAAATTACTGAAATAGCCTTAATTTACAAAATTACTAAAATACCCCTATTTACAAAATTTCTGAAATACCTTTGGTTTACAAAATTACTAAAATACCCTTGATTTGTAAAATTCCTGTTTTACCCCTGATTTGTAAAATTACCATTTTACCCATGATTTGTAAAATTACTATTTTACCCTTGATTTGTAAAATTACTGAAATACCCCTTTAGGGTAGAATTACTGAAATACCCCTTTAGGGTAGAATTACTGAAATACCCCTATAAGGTAGAATTACCGAAATTCTCTTGTAGGGTAAAATTACCATTTTGCCCCTAGGGTGTTAAATGACTGTTTTGCCCTTATGGGCAAGTGACTGACTTCGATTGTGTGTTTGTTGGATTTGATTGTGAATATATGTTGGTGATATGAATGACTTGACTTTGATTGTTTGATTCAAATATGGGCATGACATTCTACGTACACGACATATTGCATGGGATGTGGGAAGTATTGATGGAGGAAGCGTTCTGGTGGCCTCGCCACATATATCGGTTCTGGTGGCCTCGCCACATATATCTGTTCTGGGGGCCTCGCCACATATATCTGTTCTGGTGGCTTCGCCACAATATCTGTATCTGGTGACTCCGTCACAATATCTGGCAGCCTCGCTGCAAATTCTGTGGTGTGTAACGGATGGGTGGGTTGAGTAGTCTCCACACATGGTGTGTTGGCTGGTACGGGTGGTGTGTAGCGGTTGGATGGGTTGAGTAGTCTCCCCACATATTTTGGGCATTGCATTCATGCATTTGATCTGTACTGTTATTGTTATGGGCCTATGGGCCGTACTGCTATCTGAAAAGGGCTAAGGCCCAGTTTACTGTTATCTGAATAGGGCTTTAGCCCAGATATTACTGTGACTAGTAGGGCTTAGGCCCAGTGGGGTTGACCTAACTTGGGCTTTGGATTGGCTTCTTTGCACACTGATTCTGATTCTGATTCTTATTCTGTTAATTGATTCTGATTCTGATTCTGTTAATTGATTCTGATTCTGATTTTGTTAATTGATTCTGATTCTGAATCTGTTAATTGATTCTAATTTTAATTCTGTTAATTGATTCTGAATCTGATTCTGTTAATTGATTCTAATTCTGATTCTGATACTGATACTGATTCAGATAATGTCTCTGATTTTGTAATGGGTTAAGGCCCATCAGGTACTGCCTCTTATAATGGGCTAAGGCTCGAATGATACTGAAACTGTGATAGGGCAAACTTTTAAATTCTTTTACATGACTGACTGTTCGTATTTGTAGTAAGGGGATTGCACACAGAGTTTTCGTAAACTCACCCCGTTTATTAACCTTTCAGGTAATCCCCAGCCTTGGACGGATCGGAGCTGCGAGGGACTCGGAGAAGGCCACACACACTGCTTATGCTTTCTGTTTTGATTATTTACTCTCAAGTACTTTATTTTGGGTTTGGTTTGTAATAAGGCCTTTTATAATTTCTTGATTTCATTTTAAGGTTTTTATTTACTTTGAATTATATCTACTAGAGGTGAATCGCGGTTTTTCCAAAATGTTAACTGTTTTCAAACACTACGTCTTCCGCAACTAATTAAATTAAGCTTCCGCAACAAAGAAGGTTTTAAAGGTAATAATGTTTTTAAAAAGGGATTAACTTTTAGTTGACCACGTTTTGAAAATAAACAAACAAAAGTTTGGTTGGCAACAAGTTTTAAACAAGAAGGGTTTCATTGAAAACATGGTTTTTGAAAAACACTTCAATGTGACATACTAGACTTGGCCGTAACGTCTAGGCCGGGTTTGGGGCGTTACAGTCAAAATGCCTACTATGCATCACCTGCAAAACTCAAAAGAGGGGGTGAGTTTTCAAAAACTCAGTGTGCACAACCCTCAGCGATAAAAAAACATTCATCAATCAATTTGGCCTAAGCTATAACGATGGCCTTTGGGCCTTAACCCATGATAGCCCTGCACTCCGTATCCCTTCCAACCCTATACTCTAGAGGGGATTAAATCGACCCACCCATCCCTACACTCCAATGTAGCACCGGTTGCAGCACTAACCAATATGACAATAAGCTGTCAATCACATATTAGGCCTAAAAGCCATCAGTGGATCCACAGTTGTCAACTGACGGTGTGACCCTTACATATCAAATTCTTCCTCCAATCATAGCCACTAACCATGTGCAACAAAATATCACATGAATACAATTCAAATATATATATGGCATACAAAGTCATACATATAACATGTTGGGGTATTTTAGTCATTTTGCCCTGAAGGGCATGACGGTTATTTTCATTATAGGCCTAAATACATAACTCAACCCATTAACAAGTCCACAATCATTTTGCACGTGATATGCCACTTTTAGCAGTTACAAATAACTAGGGCCCAAAAGCCCATTATGTGGCCCAAGTGGGGCCCACACCTCATATGGCCTATTAATCCCAAATCTGCCATTGGCCATGTGTCCAACATGATCGGTTCATCACTTCTTACCCATCCATCAAGTTTGCTCATGTCGGGCCCACAGGCCCATCGGGCCCATTTGGCCCATTTCTGCCAATTGGCTACAAAGTGGTCCACACCCATGAGATCACTCATGGGGCCTCCGTCCACATATTAACCTTCCCACATGAGTGTTTGCACACTCGTAGGGTTACCGTAGCTAACTTTCAGCTTTTTGGCATTTTGAGATTTGCCGATCTATAGTGAGTGGTATGTGTACACACCTATTTACGAACCGCATTACGAAACCCTAGCACCGAACCTACAACAATAAAGACTAATTGTCAGCCATATCATCCCTACAATAATCCTCCTTTTCCAACCAAAAGTCAAAACCTTAATACCACTTACCTTAACCGACCAACCTTGTTAAATCCTCTCAAAACGTTAGCAAGGTTAACCCCCTTGATGGATTCTGCAACAAAACAAGCCTTACTAAAAACATTGAACCATCATGCGATTAAGGCCATGCTCGACAACTAATAGGCCATCAAGGACATTTGGCTACCAAACCACCAAGACAAGAACACTTACCTTGATTGAGAGTGTTGTCTATTTCTAGCCGTTTGGGCCACCAACCACCCTCAAATGACCTAAGTCACAACCATTATCAGAATATGAGAAGAGGGAGGAGATTCGAAAGAAGAGAATGAAAGTGCAATCTACACAATCAAAACACACCCCCAAAGTTGAACCTTTTTGAAAAGGAAACGATTGCTAGCAAATGGAAAAAGAGAATGAGAATGAACTGGCCTAGACAAAGAAGATGGATGAGAAGCACAGTAAGACGGTTCAGTTATGGCACCAATTGATTGGAGAAGAGAAGCGTGGAAAAGAAAAGAAAAGAAAGGCAGTATTCAGCACAAAGAAGAAAGGTGAATAGGATTCAGCTTTTTGTGAAAAAGAAAAAGTGAGACACGGCTTAGAAAAAGAAAAGAAAAGCAAAAAAATTTTGGCATCGAACTTCAGTTAAAGAGAGAAACCCAAAAATGCATAGAACACGAAAAATGACTAGAAGTAATTAGGCACTGCCCACACTTCAAGAAAAAGAGGGAATTAACAAACAGAACACAAAGACCTCTTTAGCAAAAATTCAGCTACACATCACAAAATCACTCCCTAAATGCCGAAAATGAGCCAAATTCCTCCCCTTAGCCGATTTCTATGCTCCCCTGAGATCCTATTTCGACTCTAACTCTTCCAACAGCTTAATCCTTGATCCATTCCCATTATCTCTCCTTAAAATTCTCCTTAATTTACTCCCCATCTGACATTCATCAAGTCCAACTTAGACCTTCCCCCTGTAGAGTTTAAATCCATCTCTACCACCTACACGACCCAAGTGCAAAATAAATCCCTAATGCACTACCATACCACTCGAACCTTGGACCTCCTTGCCTCATTGTGACGCCACCTCCAAACCTCCAATTTGACGCCACTCTGCCACTAGACCATTCTGCTGCTTGTGTCAAATTTTCGTCCCACTTATTTAAAAGTCATACCACATGAGGTCAGGATTCCACTAGAACTAAAAATAAAAATTTTCCTCATACCAAGGCTTGATCCCAAGACTTCCGAGAAAACTCCTAACACTCCAAAATCACTTAACTAGAAATTCAAACATGCATTTCAAGCCACAACACAAAAATGAATGGGATTTTTGAGGCGTTACACAGTCCATGCCCAAGATTAAGTCAAATTCACCAAAGGTAGTTCCATTAAATACGCTAAAAAGATCATTCCTTGAACCTCCAAAGCCACATCCTTAAACAGTTTATTTACTCTCACTGACTGCCCTAATGGACTCAACATAGTAACCTCACTCATAGCGTTTTCAACCATTATACCCAAAATCTCAAACACAGTGCATGCTATATAAGAATGCGTAGACCCGACATCAATCAGTGTAGTGTAAAATACATTATGGATTAAGAACGTACCAGTAATAACATTTGGGGAGTCTCCCTCCTCTCGGTGACGTGCAACATAAACCAGAGCTGGCTACCTCACTTCAGTATGATCAACACCTCTGCCTGGTGCTCCACGACATAAACTGTTTCTACCCGTGGGCTGACCACGACCTCTGGACGGCTACTAACCACCCATCATCTACTATCAATTACCCATACCAGTAGCTTGCACCTGATATGGCCTCCATAGACACTGTCAAATATGGTGCTTCATCAATCCGCATCTCAAACAGACTCTAATCCTTTTCCAACACTCGCCTTAATGGCGTCTCCCACAATCAGCACAAGGCTACGATCTAGTAGCAGCAACAGGGGGCCCAACTCTGACTGGCACATCAACTCTGGCCTTTTTCTTCAGCCTTTGAACGGAACTGGAGGGCTCTGAATCCCTCTTTTTCCTCCCGCTTTCTTTTTCGCAGTTCTGGTGCTCAACGCGCTTCACATCCTCGGTAACCTTTGCCTTATCCACTAAAGCAGCAAAATCTCACTCCCTCTATGGAGCTATTAGAACTCAAAGACTATCTCTGAGGCCATCCTCAGAATGAGCACAGCGCTCATATTCAGTTGCCACCATCCCACGCGCATAGTGACTAAGTCGCAAAAATTTAGCCTCGTACTCAGCCACAGATTTATCCACCTGTGTCAAGTTCAGAAATTCCCTTCTCCGGCCATCCACATAACTAGCGCCCACATATTTTCATTTGAATTCAGTTTTGAAAAATTCCCAAGTCAACTGGTCAGACTGAGTACCCTCTTTCACTGTAAGCCACCATTGATAGGCTTCATCTCGCAGCAATGACACTACACCTTTTAGCTTTTGCTCAGGGGTATAATCGAGGTCATCCATTATCCTTTCCATGGCTTCAATCCAACATTCAGCCACATTAGGGGCTACTCCAGCAATACCCCTAAAGATCTCAGTTCATTAGACTGGAGTCATTCCATAACCGACCTACGCCCCACAATACCAATATTGGGCCGAGTGACCCTTTCCAGAATTCGTAGCATAGCTTGGGACAGTGCGTCATCCCCAACCACTCGATCATATGACCCCGTCTCAATTACAGGAGAAGCCAGTGCCTTCTTAGCCTTAACGTTAGGTATGTGGCGAGATGACAAAGACCCACCCTTAGTACCCCCACAGCCTCTGCCGCAGCCTTTTGTACCCCTTCCATGAGTACCCCTAATGATCATTATCAAAATTCACTTTATCTGTTTTAACAATTTTATGCAAAGCAGTTTATAGTTCCAGTAATTATTAGCAGATGTTTTATGAAAAGCAGTAATTTAAAGTTTGTTTTCGTAGCTCGTAGTCTTACTACAATTTCAGTTTCCTATGGTTTTCAGTTTACTCTAACTAGAGTATCTCAGTACAGTCTTCTACCTAAAGTAGTCCCGGTATTTTCTATCTATCAGTTTTAAACAGACAATGATGTGAAGAAAACTTACAGATTTGGTGCTGAAGACTGAGTGTGCCACACAATTAGTAAAACCTTTCAAAACACTTCAAATCATTTGAAAGTAACTTTCAGAAATTCAAAAATTAAAACCCCAAACCCGGCCTAAACGTTATAACTGAATCTGGCAATGTCACATTGAAGTGTTTTTCATCAAACAAACTAATGCTAAAACTTTATTTTGTTTAACCCCTTTTATGAATCTATCCCTAATTTGAAGACATGCCTTTCATTTAAAAAAGTTGTTTATTATCCAACCGTCATTTACTTACTAAATCGTTATTAATTTCAAAACAACCTTTTATTGCGAAAGCTTTTTAAAACAGTTGGCATATTCATTTAAAAGTTCACTTATTTTAGAAAACTCGAGTTTCCTAGTTCTAGCAGAAATAACTAACATATCAACAAAATCCCAATTTAAAAGTTAAAAATTAAAAGAGGCTTTATTACAAAACCAATACCCAAATTAAATCCAAAATCATTATAAAGTACTGAATCTAACTTAATGGGTAGCTTTGCCACCGCTAAGTTTTTTAAGCGCACTAAACTGCCTAAGATTGGGGATTACATGTACAGTTAAAATAGAAGGGTGAGTTTACGAAAACTCGGTGTGTAATTCCCCAAATAATCATACAAACAATATGCAATAGAAAGAGCTAGGCCCAAGTCCTTTCACAGTAACAGTATCGGTTGGGCCTTATCCCATAACAGTATCAGTTGGGCCTTAGCCTATAACAATATCAGAAATCAGTATGCATAATGCATGTTATCCCAACCAACCTGATCATGATGTGATGAAGTAAGAATAATGATCATACCTAGAAACTAACTATTATCATAATAAAAGGCAAGCGCACCTATAGAATAGTAGTATAGTTAGTGGCAAGACCGGAATGTTGAATCCGAGGAACTAAAAGTACTAGCAATAACTTTCTTCCTATTATCTAGCCTAGAAATAAAGGAGGTTATTTACAAACTAAAATTCTAACTAACTAAAGACGCGACAAAGAATAAGTTGGAAGATTACTTTAGGAAAACTGATTGATGAAAGCAATACCTAAGAAAGAATCCACCTAGACTTCACTTGTTATTTAACTCTGAATTAGACGATTTATTCATTCAACTTGATCTGTAGAGATCCCTAAATTATGTTAATATCTCCATCGAGACTAAGAACAACTAACTCTAAGTTGATTAATTGAAATTTCTTTCTAATTAAAACCCCTACTGTTGCATTCACTCGATTTATAGATCCCCCTATTAGATTTGACTCTAATCCAGCTGATTTTCTTTGTCCTATGTCTAGGATTGCGATCAACTCCGCTTAATTGTGTTGGATCTACTCTTAAACAGGGACTTGTGCTCCTCTCAATAAGCACATTCGACTTGAATTAATATCCTAAAATATCAACTCAAGAATTAAAAACACAATTAAGAACAAATCTAATATTTATCATATAATTTAGATAACAATAACAAGATTCATCGTAGGTTTCGTCCCCCTTAGGTATTTAGGGGTTGAGTTCATAATAAAAAGGGAAAACATCTCAAAATAAGGAAAATGAAAAAACATAAAGTAAACCCAAAACTCCAAAAAGAATTGAAAGGAGATCTTCAGTCTTGATGTAGATCTTTGCTTCTAAGATGGATCAATCAGCTTTCCTTGAGTAATTCCCTGCCTTCTACTTTGTGTGTCCCTTTAGTCCTTTCCTAGGGTGTTTGTATAGACTTTGGTATACCTTTTTTAGCCTCTAAGTACATTTTTTCGCGTGAAATTAAAACTCGTCAAGACAGGAACACGCTCGTGTAGCACGCCCATGTGTATCGAGCTCATGCTGTGTTCAAGCGTACTAATGTGGCGCGGGCATGTGTTGCACCCGTGTGAGGAAATTTAGGCCGTGTTGATTTCTTACTTTGGCCCATTTTCTCCGTTCTCAGTCTTTTCACTCGTCTATGCTCACCTAAGTATAAAACATGAAATTAAAGGATTAGGAGCATCAATTTCCACAATTCAATGGATAATTCATCCAAAATTATGCTAAGTGTGAGGTAAAAATATGTATAAATTATAGTTTATCAAATACCCCCACACTCAAGCCTTTGCTTGTCCTCAAGCAAAATCCTTAACTCACCATTAAAACTCGTTCTTCTCAACTTATAATCTTTATGAATAATGTTTCGAATCAATCCATGAGTAATCATACATTAAGAATTCAACTAAAAGAATATCAAAGTTTCAAACAATCTAAGTTAAGAATCTTGTCACAGAAACATAGCTATTCTCCCTTCCTCTAAGTAATTACCTTGAATTCAAAATCAACAAGAGTTGACATCCTCACTAAAGATTCACTCTATTCACTAGAAGTGTTTAGGGTTCAGAAATTAAGCACTCATTAGTCAATATGAAAAGTTATTACCATCAGCTTGCATGAAAATCAAATCTCCACCACTATAAATTGAGATGATACATCGATCAAAAGGTCTTTGGGGCTTTGGTTAGGGGTATGGTCACAGGCTGAAAAAGAGGGTTAGAATCGAGATTGAACTGAAAAATCATCTAACTAGAAAAATCTCTATCACTGAAATATGTTCCTAAATTTGAGCTTTTTCCTCATGAATAACATCGTTTAAGATCTATAACACATAATTACATAATAATGTGCTAAACATTTAAATTACAACTGGTTTTTTTTTTAGAACAAATCAAATATTTTGTGAACTTACAAACTAAAAAGGAGAACATAGCTAGATGATTATTCAATTCAAATCTCGACAAAAATAGGGATCAAATTAGAGTGAGGGAAATTCTCAAAGAATCAAAAACATGTTTATGGGTTAATATTAAGGGTAAATCAATAAATAGTTTGTTAGGCTCAAGGGGGTTCACTAATGGTTAATTATGAGGGTAGGCTTTTATGAAGTAAGTGGGTTAAACTTATGTGCCTTTATCATCTTGACATATCAAATCAATGGTGTCGTATTGAAATGCATAATCGAAGCAAGTTCTAGAACAACAAATCAATATTGACTCACTCAAAGCAATAATAAAAGTGAGCATGAAAGGATGTATGCTCAAAAGGCTCAAAAATCTCACTAGAATTATAGCTTTTGATGTCAATCCTGTGAACTTCAAATTTCAAGATAATACCTAAATTTGGGGAAACAACCTAGAAAAAGATTAAATTCTTAAAAATTTCAACTTATCATGCTTGATTCTTTAATATCTTAAAGTTTGAATAATCAAAGCATAAATACCTATGTCTAAATCCTACACATGTCAATACAAATCATAAATCAATCAGAATTCATTCTAATAGTGATATGAGAAAGTAACTTGAGAGATAAGACAAAATTCAGGGATTTGAGAATAATGCAAGAAGTGAAAGTGATCCCCCCCACACTTAAGATGTACATTGCCCTCAATGTACAAGGGTAAATATATTTAAAATATAAGCATAAGATCATAAGATAGAGGGAGAAGTGAAACTCCTTAAAAATTGGATGGTATCCTTGAGTTGGAAGTGTAGAAACTTGATTCTAAGGCTGGGGCAAAAGTGAGGTTGGAGGAGGGTATTCCGAGTTTGTAGAGGTTGCCTATCCACAATTGCTGTGTCAAAAACTTGGTGGCTATGGTCGTGGTTGAGGAAGACATGGCAGTCGTGGAGTAGTTTTCCTATTAGAGTTGGATTTGGCATAGTACTATTGAGCTTTTAGGCTCTGTGTAACTTCGATATCATTACTAAGACTTCAGGGAATATCGTTACGCGTTAAGAAACAGCCGATATAAAATATTTAAAATAAATTATGCTAAGTTTTTAGAATATTGAAATTTAAATAAAGAAAAAGATCAAGCTAAAGAAATCTAAATAGGAAAATAAAAATAAAAGTAATGATAAAACACAAAAATAAAAAGGAAAATAAAGGAAAAGATAAGAGAACTTAAAAGTCCTAATCCTCAAATGGTTCGTGAGGTGGGGGTGGTGGTGAAATGTGGAGATGCTAACAAATCTGATAGAGAGTAGCGTCAATGTGATCAAGGCGCTGAAAACATTACTGCTCAAATTGCGTAAGGCGCTCAGATATGTCAGGGTATGAAGTAGCTGCATGAACTGGACGATGAATTGGCGGTGGCTGAGACAGTGGCTCCTCGTGAGATAGAGGGACATCATCAGTAATGTCTACTAGGTCCTCCTACTCGGTAGATTGAGCTAGACGGTACTGAGGAGGATCGGTCCCACGTTGGCACTTGATCATCCTCATGTGGAGCATGCTTTGGATGCCTTGTGGGGACATCTAGCTTATAAGAGTGAGAGAGGATGATTGTGCCACGGTGTTGAGGAGATCGAAGTGTTTCCCGAGTCGCTTCACATATGGGCCTATAGAAATTACCCCCTTCCGATGTCACTCTATCTAATGTTGAATGGCTAGGGCAATGAAATAGGTAAGGTCGAACACATGCCTGTGCACCATACCCTATAGAAAATAGGTGTCATGGGTGTTGACGATGCCAGTGCTCTCACGTCTCCCAGTCAATGTATGTGCAAGGATGGCGTGTAGGTACCTTAGTGATGGGGAGAGAGCTGTCGCCTTAGAGCAACTAGGATCGTAGGTGGCTGAAGCAGGAACTAAGGCCCTCCAACATTTTGATGGAGAGTAGTGGATGTGATGGTGGAGCTCGGATAGGTCTTCTTCCTCTATGAATCTGTCGGTATATAAGCCTAAAGCTACACCAAACTCTGGTATGCTTAATTGGCATACCAAACTGTCGAGACAGAACTGGACCATTCCGAGATTGTCATACTGGGACATGACCGTCTATAGGTGAAAGATGGAACAGAGCTCTAAAGTGTGCTCGAGGTATGTGGGCTTGATGATCTCGAAGAACTGGTTCTATGGATCCGTCATCAATAGGGCGCGAATCGCATCTGTGAGTTAGACCTGCTCTAAGGTGGCCCAATCGATACACCGCCCCACTCCAAGAGGTCACGCTCTAAGAATCCAGAATAGTTTAACAAATAGGCCCTCACTAAAAATTAAATTAAATGAACTAGGGAAGGGATGTAGTGTAACATCTGTGGGCATCTAACAAAGACATTAGAAAGCTTATGTAAGTCAACTTAGAAAAGAATGTATAAATATAACAATGGTTTCAGCTAATCCAAGAATTAATCAACCTAAAACTAAACACAATTCAACCAAAAGTAATGTAATAGCAGCAAGGTTATTCATGCACATCTTGTGGCATAATTAGTACTTATCGGTACAAGATAAATGCAAGAAATGTGTCATAGATTCTCATAAACATGAGAAAGAAATGAAAAACAAGAAACTAATAATATAAATAAATAAAAGGAAAGAAAATAAAGTAAACATAAAAGTAAAAATCAAAGAAAGGGACGAGAATGGGGAAACTAATAGTAGTCGGAGATGTGACAGTGCACAGTGCACGGTGCATGGTGGTTTTATTTGAGAAAGGGAAAGGGGAGAATGGGAAGAGAGGGGGTTTGGTGTTTTGAGTGAAAGGGGAGGAAATAGAGGAGTAGAAAGAGAAAGGAGAGGGTTACGAGGCTAGTGGCCATAGCTAGAGGCAGCGGCGGTGAAAGAGACTGAGTGGCGACTAGAGGAGAGTTAGGGTTTGAGTGGGAAAGATGATGAATAGTGAGGGGTTTATACAGGAATTGGGGCACACGGGCATGCCGTACACCCGTGTGTCTTGTTTTTAGCTCGTGTGATTCGAGGCTTTGAATTTTGGCTCTCCTGAATAGTGACCCACGCCCGAGTTCTTTGGGCGTGTTAGTGCACACGGCCGTGTCGCACGGCTGTGTCTTGCTTTGTTCACTTCTCCCAAACCAGTGTATTAGGTCACATGACCTTGTTTAATTAGCAGGTTCGACCACGGGCTTCATGCATGGGTATGTCAAATGCCCATGCTAATTTCTCAACCTTAACCACAGCCTGGGGACACGGGCGTGTCGCACACCCGTCTTGATTCAGTAGGTTTGCCCGCGGCCCCATCGTATAGCTGTGGCTATTTGTCGAAAATCATGTTGTAGGAAAATTTTTTGCCCTGTATTCACACGGTCATGTCGCATGGCTGTGTCTCAGCCCGTGGTGTGTCCACAGCCCTAGGAACAGGTGTGTGCCTGGCTATGTGATTCTGAAAAACCTGTATTCAAGGAATCAGTTTATGATTTAGATGTTAAAAGCTTAAGTTAAAAAAATTAACTATGTTAGTGCTCGGGTTGCCTCCCGAGAATCACTTATTTATAGTCTAAGCTCAACTTTTCTCAAGCTCACACAGTCACGGTGGTTTTAGTAGTTGAAACTCCTCCCTCCTGCTATCAGTTCTAGTATCAAAATAAGGTTTAAGTCGAGTATAATTTACCTTGAAGGTGCCGAATTCTTTATGTGTTATCTCGATTGTACCATAGGGAAAGATTTTCATTACCGTTAAGAGAGGTGTATCATCTGTATGAAACGTTGAATTTGAAATTCGAGGATCCTCCTCCTCTAAGAATACCTTATCCTCTATCTTAAATTGATTCTTCTTTACCATAGAGTCATCATGGTGATGCTTTGTTTTGGCATGGCATATTTTAAATTCCTCCTTGCTATGGTTTCGCCACTCGTCGAGTTCATCAATCTGTAACATTCGATCTTCATGGAAGGCTCCCTTGTTGGAGCATGAATTCGACTGTGGCTCAATTGTACTTTTGCTAAGATTATCCTGCAAAGAAGGTTGGACAGTAGGATTATTCTTGTTACAAGAACTCATAATAATAGCTTTATCATTAAAAGTTCTATTCAAATTACGAGCTTGCAGAGTGATTGTGTCATCGCCTATGTGAAGTGTGAGTTCACCTTTGCCTACATCAATGATAGTCCTAGCAGTTGCTAAAAAGGTCGCCCTAAAATTAAAGGCACATCACTATGCTCATCCATGTCTAGCACAACAAAATCCACTAGGTATATGAATTTATCAATTTTAACTAGCACATTTACAATTATAACCCTAGGAAATCTAATGATTTTATCAGCCAATTGAATGCTCATCCTAGTTTGTTTGGGTTTTCCAAGACCTAGTTGTTTAAACAGTTTATAAGGCATTACACTTATACTAGCCCCTAAATTAGCCAAGGCATTTTTCACATCTAAGCTACCAATTAAATAACGAATCGTAAAACTACCTGGATCTTTCAGTTTGTTAGGTATCTTGTTTTGTAGAATAGTAGAGCAAATTGCATTCAGCTCTACATGCGATGACTCATCCAGCTTCCGTTTGTTTGCTAAGAGCTCTTTTAAGAATTTAACCACATTTAGCATCTGCAAAAGAGCGTCAATAAATGGTAAGTTAATATGTAATTTCTTTAAAAGTTTTAGAAATTTACCGAAATGTTCATCTGTGCAGTCTTTCCTTGTTGCATTCGGGTATGGGACTCGAGGTTTATACTCATTAGTTACCGGTTTTTGTGTACCATGACTTATCTCAATCTTACCATTACTCACCACATTTTCCTGCCTCTTTTCAGATTTACGTTTAGCTAACCCTTGTTTGATGTGCACAATGATGGCATGGAGTTGCTCCCTTGGGTTAGTTTCTGTATTGCTTGGCAAACCACCTTATGGTCTTTCAGAGATCAGCTTAGCAAGCTAACCTATTTGAGTTTCAAGTCCTTGTATGGATGCTTGCTAATTTTTAAGTGCTGTCTCGATACTCTGAAACTTGGTTTCTAATGCGGAGATAAATTTTGTGAGCATCTCCTTAAGGTTCGGCTTTTTCTCTTGCTGGAAAGGTGGTTGTTGGAAGCCTAGAGGGGGTGGTGGTCTCTAAGTTCCTTGACCACCCCACGAGAAATTGGGGTGGTTCCTCCAACCTGCATTATAAGTGTTACTATAACAATTATTTTGAGATCTAGAACTGTTACCCATATAGTTGGCTTATTCGTTCTTTGTGCTAGGGTCATGGGATGAATAATCTGTGTTGTACAATCCTCTTCCATTTGAATCGTACCTCATCACTGGATGTCCTACGTACAGCCAACTAAACCATCAATCTTTTTATTTAAGAGCTCTATCTGATTTGACAGCAATGTGACTACGTCGACATTAAAAACACAGGCGGCTTTTTGTCGCTTTGTTCTCATGACTTGCCACTGATAGTTATTCAGTGACATCTCCTCTATAAACTCATAAGACTCCTCAAGTGTTTTGTTATTTATGGTTCCACCGGTGGCTGCATCAATCATCTGTCTTGTTGAGGTATTCAAACTGTTGTGGAAAGTTTGCACTTGTAGCCACAAAGGTAACCCATGGTGAGGGCACCTTCTCAATAAATCCTTGTATCTCTCCCAAGTATCGCAGAGTGTCTCTAAATCCATCTGCACAAAAGAAGAGATGTCATTCCTCAACTTTTCCATTTTAGCCGGCGAAAAATATTTCAGTAAAAACTTTTTGGTCATTTGTTCCCAAGTAGTGATAGACCCTCATGGTAGAGAGTTCAACTACTGTTTAGCTTTATTTCTCAAAGAGAAAGGAAATAACTGAAGGCGAATGGCCTCATCAGAAATGCCATTGATTTTGAATGTGTCGCAGTATTCCAAAAAGTTAGCTAAGTGTGCGTTAGGATCTTCATCCTGCAAACCATCAAACTGAGCAAACTGTTGAATCATTTGAATAGTGTTAGGTTTCAGTTCAAAATTGTTTCCAGCAATAGTAGGCCTAACAATACTAGATTTAGTACCAGCTAAATTAGGCTAAGCATAATCATACATAGTACGAGGAAGAGGATTTTTATTCACAGGATCTGCGGCTACCACAGGAGGTAGCTGATTATTTTGATTTGCTTCCATCTCTTCATTAGATTCGGGTTCGTTCTCTTGTCCTTGTTCCATGTACTGTAGGCTTCACCTTATGTATCTGTGGTTTCTGTGAACTGTGGCTTCAAATCGCTATCAAACAATAGTGGTCCTGACGGGTTTCTTCTAGTCATAAACTAGAGATACCTATCAGAGAAGAACAGAAAAAAATTTTACTAAACAAAACCTAAAAATAGTGGTTCCATGTACTGTAGGCTTCACCTTATGTATCTGTGGTTTCTGTGAACTGTGGCTTCTAAATCGCTATCAAACAATAGTGGTCCTGACGGGTTTCTTCTAGTCATAAACTAGAGATACCTATCAGAGAAGAACAAAAAAAAATTTTACTAAACAAAACCTAAAAATAGAAAATAAATTGCAATAAAAGTAAAAAAACAAAATGGCTAAAGTAATAGAAATAGAGTGTTCCTAATATCTTAGTTCCCTGGCAACAACGTCAAAAACTTGATCGTGATTGTGATGAAGTAATAATAATATAATCGTACCTAGAAACTAACTATTATCATGATAAAAGGCAAGCGTACCTATCGAATAGTAGTATAGTTAGTGGCAAGACCAGAATGTCGAATCCAAGGAACTAAATGTACTAGTAATAACTTTCTTCCTATTATCTAGCCTAGAAATAAAGGAGGTTATTTATAAACTAAAATTCTAACTAACTAAAGGCACGACAAAGAATAAGTTGGAGGATTACTTTGGGAAAACTTATTGATGAAAGCAATACCTAAGGAAGAATCTACCTAGACTTCACTTGTTATTTAACTCTGAATTAGATGATTTCTTCATTCGACTTGATCCATAGAGATCCTTAAATTATGTTAATATCTCCGTCGAGACTAAGAACAACTAACTCTAGGTTGTTTAATTAAAATTTCTTTCTAATTAAAACCCCTACTGTTGCATTAACTCGATCTATGGATCGCCCTATTAGATTTGACTCTAATCCGACTGATTTTCATCGTCCTATGTCTAAGATTATAATTAACTCTGCTTAATTGTGTTGGCTCTACTCTTAAACAGGGACTTTTGCTCCTCTCAATAAGCACATTCGACTTGAATTAATATCCTAAAATATCAACTCAAGAATTAAAAACACAATTAAGAACAAATTGAATATTTATCATATAATTTAGATAACAATAACAAGATTCATCTTAGGTTTCATCCCCCACAGGTATTTAGGGGTTTAGTTCATAATAAAAAGGAAAACATCTCAAAATAAGGAAAACGACAAAACATAAAGTAAACCCGAAACTCTTGAAGGAATTGAAGGGAGATCTTCAGTCTTGATGTAGATCCTTGCTTCTGAGATGGATCAATCGGCTTTCTTTGAGTAATTCCCTACCTTCTACTCTATGTGTCCCTTTAGTCCTCTCCTAGGGTGTTTATAAAGACTCTGGAATACCTTTCTCAACCTCTAAGTAGTTTTTTTCGCGTGAAATGGAAACTCGTCACGACAGGCACATGCCCGTATGGCACGCCTGTGTGTATCGAGCTCAGGCCTTGTTGAAGTTTGCTAATATGGCACGGGCATATGGTGCACCCATGTGAGAAACTTTAGCCCATGTTATTTTCTTACTTTGGCTCATTTTCTCCATTTTTTGCCCGTTTCTTGTTCTTTTCACTCTTCTATGCTCACCTAAGTATAAAACATGAAATTAAAGAATTAGGAGCATCAAATTCCACAATTCAAGGGATAATTCATCCAAAATTATGCTAAGCATAAGGTAAAAATATGTATAAATTACAGTTTATCACAACCCTACACACCATCTCCTATCCAACCCCGCACTCCTGTGGGGAATAAATTACCCACCCATCCGTATACTTACAAAGTTAGCACCGGTTGCGGCACTAAACAATATCGCAACAAGCTGCTAGTAATATCGTGGCTTAAAGCCATCAGTAGGTCTATAGTCATATTGGGCGACCCGTGTAACCCTAACAATTCAGTACACTTCCTCCAATTGCAATAAACACATCCCCATACAGCATATCATGATATCATGCATGTATGCAAAATATATATATACATCGAATGGCATGCTCAATCAATCTTAAATCATATAAGGGCGTAATAGTCATTTTACCTCAAAGGGGGCATAATAGTCATTTTATCAATTTAGGGTCTTGGTATACTTACCGACCCATTAGTGTGTCCACAGTCGTCTCGGGAAACATGTACAACCTTAACTATACTAACAGTGAAAATGGGCCCAAGCCCCATGGTGAGGCCCATGTAGGCCCACATGCTCGTGTGGCCCACAAAGCCCATAAATGACCTTGGTCGTGTGAACGACACAATCGGATTTTGTAACACCCCAAACCCGGCCCAGATGTTATGGTCAGATCTGGCGTGTCACATGGGAGTTACATTTAAAAACACAATAAATTTTGTTGAAAACATTTTGGCATAAAGTTGAAAACTCCCTGTAAGAAACAGTGTCTTTTGTTCAAATCATTTGTTTAACAATTACTCTTGGATATTTAATTAGTTATTTAAAGTTTTGCGGAAGCCGTTATTGTTAAAGTGGAAGCGTGTGATTATTTTCGAAAACATTTAATAGTTTTGAAAACCTGATAAACTAATTAACGGCTTGAAATGATAAGAGCAGTGCAAATAAAGAAAGTTAAATCGAAAACCCAAATTGGCCTTATTGCATAAGTGAAACCCAAACTGAAACAAAGTAAAACAAATCCAGAAAGCAGAGACTATATGGCCACCCTGAGTCCCTCACAGCTCTAAATCGTCTAAGGCTGGTGGTTACCTGCACATCTAAAATAAAGGTGAGTTTGCAAAAACTCAATGTGTAACTCCCCAACCAAATCAGTAATCATACATGCAGAACAGACTAGGCCGAAGCCCTATGCAGAAAACGGTGTGGGTGTAATCCCATTATAGAATCAGAATAGTAAACGAATGTAAACCCAACGTAGTCCAACCATCACACCACCCGTACCAACCATCACACCATGTGGGGAATAACTCGACTCATCCAGCCCGCACACCAATACGTAGTCATGCTGCTAATAACAGATAAAGTGGCAGAGCCACTGGAATAAGAGTACGTGGTGAAGCCACTGATAACAGAGTTATGGGCATAGCCACTAAAATAGATCTACCTCCAAATCATACCTAACCCCATGCAGAATGTCATGTCATACATATAATATGTGCATACAGAAGCTCAAACTCATCAATTAATCTATTTCTAGGGGTATAATGGTCATTTAAGCGGTCAGGGGAAAAATGGTAATTTTACCCATTAGAGGTATTTTGGTCATTAACCAAGTTTTGGAAACCTGGTACCTAATACGACCTCTTGAAGGGACTTGCGTCGCTACAAGTGACTCGGGTAACCTATGTGGTCAAAACAGTGTTTTTGGGCCCAAAACCCACATTGGGCCCAAGTGGGCCTATATGCTCATGTGGCCCATTCAGTCCAGTTTCATGTACAACATCACGTAACTTATGATCCAATCTAACAATAATCACTTACCAAGTATTTTACCCGGATGGGCCCGTAGGCCTATTAGGCCCATTGAGGCCCATAACAACCCAAGTGCATAGAAATGCACACGATAGCCTCTACAGACTTTTGCCCATGATTTGTGGGTTTGATTTGCCCCACATGCGTTCGCACGCTCATGAGGCCTCGAATGCCAACATTTTAGCATTTCAGCTTTTTTATTTTGGCTATTTATACTACGGTAGGGTGTGGATACACACCTGTTTTACGATTGCAAGATCACTTTACAAGCACCACACCTAAACCCAAATAGCGTACACAGTTAATCACTTTCCACAAGATTCAATGCTTATGAATTATCTCTAAACCCCAAAATCGACACTGTTACCTCTTCAATAGAATGGAACCTAGTCTATTAATTCCAACCAAATGCCTACCTTCTGATGAATACCTAAACCACATACACGAATCTTATTAATCAATTAACTCAACTTGATGGCCCTAAGTACCTAAATGTCGTCCCCCCCAAAGCACTCACACCATATTTAGCCATCATTCCAAAAGAAAGAAAAACCAAGGACTTACCTTGGCTGAAATCGATAGAGAGATCTAGCTTGCTTTAATATCATCCACAAAACCTTTAACCCTTGAGAGATCGTATATCAATTTACACCTAAGCATCTGACACAAAGTCGTTAAGAAGAGAGTGAAGATCAAAACGCATGAATCAAAAGACGATCAATACATAAAGGAGGAAAAATGAAAGATTCATCTTACACAAATAAACGCAAAAGAAAAAGGAGAAACTCTTACCCCATGGTAGCACCCTTGTAGAAATGTAGCATCAACTCCAACCAATGTAAAGAGAAAAGAAACACGAAAAGGGGAGAATGGAGAGTTCGGCTATGAGAGCAAACTAAAAAGGAAAAGGAAAACGGAAAAGAATGGTCGGCTCAGGGAGGATCTGAGATGCAAAAAATGAGATGGGAGTGGGAAAAGTTTGATGTTAGATCACTAAAAGAAAAGAACTGATTAGAGAAAATAGAGGAAGAAAGATTGAGTCGACTAGAAAAGAAAGAATAGGCAATTAGTGATGATAGAGTATTTGGTTAGTGGCTTAGAAAGAAGGAGGAGAAAGGCACTGTGATTCCGTAAAAGAAAAGAAGTTCAGAGTCAGATTTTCGACACTACTAACTTACCCGAATCAAATTTTGAAAGCTACTTGTAAAAATAGTACTAAAGAAAAGAAAGCTAAAACTATTGAAACAGAACCCGAAGTGGCAAAGAAAATAAATCAGCACCTACCCCTCCATCAAAAGCCGAAAATTCCTATTCCAAGACTTACAAATTACCGATTATGCACATACCATAAACCATTTTCGACTACAACTCTTCCAAGCTTCAGATCCCTTAGTTCGCTCCTTGATTTTCTCCATGATCCACTCTTCTAACCACCAATTTCAAATTCAAATCACCACTTTTACTAAGTCCATAACAACCTTGATAGAGTTTGGATTCCACTCCACCTCTTGCCGCTCATATGTGACAAAATAATTGCATTTTGCTTGCAAGGGGACTTGAACTCACATCCCTTCCCATGCTTGTGGCGTCACTAGCCACTCCACCAGTGACACCTTTGTGTCATAAAATGGCCACACAAAAATATGAAGCCTATCTACTAGCATCCATATCCACTAAATAGCAAAAAATAAAGATTTTGTCATAGGCCAGACTTGACCCCAGGCTTCTCTAATACTCCTAAATACACCCAAATCATCAAGCCAACATACCAAACAAGCATTTATGTCAAATTATGCAAAAATTACAACCCCCTCTTTTTGGGGCGTTACAACTCTACCCCCTTAATGAAATTTTAGCCTCAAAATTTACCTGGTCAGAATAAGTGAGTGTATTGTTTTTGCATCGCCTCTTCAGGCTCTCACGTGGCTTCTTCTATACCGTGATTATGCTAGAGCACCTTGATGAAAGGAACAAACTTCTTTCTTAACACTTTAACATCACGGTCTATAATCTGTACCAGTTCTTCCTCAAAAGTCAAATTTGACTTCACCTCGATTTCCTCAACTGGAACTATGTGAGAAGGATCAGAGCGATACCACCTCAACATGGAGACATGGAACACATCGTGAATCCAGTCTAATTTAAGAGGCAGTTCAAGCTGATATGCTACCAGACCCATCCATTTCAGAACTCGATAAGGTCCAATGAACCGAGGGCTCAGCTTGCCCTTCCTTCCAAATCTTAAAATCTTTTTCTAGGGTGAAAATTTCAAAAATACTAGATCTCCCACAACGTACTCAATCTCTTTATCCTTCAAATTGGTATATGACTTCTGCCTATCCGATGCTTCTTTTAATCGATCTCTAATCAGCTTAAGTTTGTCTTCAGTATCCGTAACTAATTCTACCCCCAAAACTTGACGCTTACCTAATTTCATCCAACAAGTAGGCGTACGACATCTATGACCATACAGCGCCTCATATGGTCCCATCTGAATACTTGCCTGGTAACTATTATTATATGCGTACTCAGTTAGTAGCAAATACCACCTCGAAAATCAATAACACAACTTCTTAACATATCTTTCGGTATTTGAATCAGTCTCTCCAACTATCCATCCGTCTGAGGGTGAAAGGTAGTGCTGAAATCCAACCTTGTACCCAAAACCTCGTGTAATTACTTTTATAATCGAGATGTGAATCTATGGTCTCTATCAGTTATGATTGATACTGGCACCCCATGATGTCTCACAATTTTAGCCACATATAACTTAGCCAACCTTTGCAGCAAATAATCTGTACGGACTGGTATAAAATGGGCAGACTTAGTTAACCAGTCTACAACAACCCAAACCGAGTCCTTTTTAGAAGGCATCAAAGGTAGCCTACTCACAAAATCCATGGTTACCCTTTCCCGCTTCCAAAGTGGAATCTTTACTGGCTACAGTAACCCAGAAGGCAATTGATGCTCATCTTTGACTTGCTGGTATGTCAGACACTTACCCATGAACTCAGTCACCTCACGCTTAAGCCTTGGCCACCAGTACAGTTCATACGGATCTTGATATAACTTATTTACACCAGGGTGCATGGCATACGGACTGCTATGCACCTCTGGCAGAATTGACCACCTCAGATTAGAGTCTTTTGGAACACAGACTCCCCCACAGAAACACAAAACTCCCTCACTATTTAGCCCAAAATCAAAAGTTTCAACATTCTCCACATGCCGAAACCAAGAAACTAGTGATTCATCCAATAATTGATTCTCCCTAATTTGCTCAGTCCAAGTCGGTCTTTGTGACAGCCCTATTTTAACCCTAGTCGGGAAGTGGTATCGGGACCACTAAACTGAGTCTTTGAAATAGTTGATTTTAATTTTCTATGTCTAAATTATGTGCTAAATGTATGTGTGAATCTTTGATATTTGAATTTGACAAGTTAGATGTGTATTAATTAAAAAGGACTTATGTGAAAAGTTTTGATTATATGTGTGGCTAACTTCAAGTGATTAATTATAGAATGTTATAAATTAAATGGATTTGCATGTCAATTTGACACTTTTAATCATAGTGGCCGGCCATGCTATGGCATAAATTAATTATTTTTGTATTTTATAATGACAAATAAGTCATTAGTGGATTTATAAATTATTATTGGTAAATAAAATATGAAAAGTGGGGGGCATTTGTTGTTCTTTGCCAAAATTAAGTAGAGAAATAAAAGAAGAAAACTTTGGGGGGTTTGGCATTTGATTTTCTCAATTGAGGTATGTTACATGTGTTTTTCCTTTGGATTTTTGTGAAATTAAGTCAATTAATAAGTCATTTAACTAGCCCATGAGTTGATTTTTTTTGATTTGATAATGAATATCTCATTCGGTCATTGTTGAAACCAAAAGAAATATTTGAAGTTTTTGAGCTTTGTTAATGGAATTTCATGGTGGAGGTTGGAGAGATGTTATAGAGTTATATTTTTAAAGGATATGTGTTAATATGCTTGAATAATGCAAAAATTGCTTGGCATGACTAAATTTGCTCAAGGGAACTTTCAGCTATGTCATTTGGAAAACAAATGCTTTTGGTTAATTGTTTAATTGATGTTCTTGCAAGTATAGTTGTGTTTAGAAGTTAATATATGTGCTTGAAGGGTTATAAGGTTGAGTTGAAATTACTTGGAACCTTTGTAACCTTGTAAAATCGGTCATTATAGTTTAATGTACTTTAGTAATGTGTTAAATGGAAATTTAAGATTTATATGAGCATTCGGTTATGAGCTTGTGTTTCAAATTGTGGTTATTGATAATTTCATATCAACTTGTGATGTGTTTTAAGTTTAGATGAACAAATAGTTGTTAAATGAAATAGAGGACCATTTGGTTAAGAAAATTCATGAATGGAAAAGATTTATGTGTAGTAAGTTGTGATTTTAGGTATGAACATTTGATCATTTTAGATATAATTATATATATATTGATATATGTACTTTATATGCGTGTGTATTGATGATTTTAAGAGACATTCGGCTATAAGCCTTATTAATGGGAGATTGATAAGTGAAATTTTGTACACCTAGCTCAAGAGCTTAGAGGGGCAACTTCGGATAAAGGGAAAGCCAAAGTCACGGAATAGTCAATCAAAACTCTCAGAAAGATACAAGGTAAGTTCTTGAGTAAAGAATTTCAACTCATGACATAATGAAATCATAGTACATTTGTATCCTTTATAAACTTTGATTTAAGGTTTATCCTTGAATGTCATGGAAGGAAGAAGATGTGTGAAATTTTTATAAGCTAAATGTTAGCAATGAACTTTGATATATCATAAAACAAAATTTGATCCTTGATTTTAACTATTGAACCAAATGATATGTATTGGTAAACATGCCGTAATTGTATTTGAATATCAGGAATGATATCTAAAGGTGATATGATATATATATGTGTGTGTGCGAATGTTTAATCGTGTTTTAGATCCGAGCTTAGTCGCGAAGGGCGTTGAGCCAGTGTTAATGATCTGAGCTTAGTCTCGAAGGGTGTTAAGCCAGTGTTAATGATCCGAGCTTAGTCTCGAAGGGCGTTGAGCCAGTGTTAATGATCCGAGCTTATTCTCGAAGGGCTTTGAGCCAGTGTTAATGATCCGAGCTTAGTCTCGAAGGACTTACGAGTCAGTGCTAATGACCAGACTTAGTTCCGAAGGGCTTTAAGCCAGTGTTAAGAATCGGGCTTGGTTTCGAAGGACATCTGTGCTAGTACCAAAGGTGGGTTAAAATCCAGTAAGCATTCGTACGCTAAATCGTAAAATAAATGTTGAAACAAATTTAAACAAAATGTACTATTTACCGTAAAATAGCCAGGTATGTATTTTACTCTCGTTGAAAATTTGATCCTCTTTGATGTATAATTTCAAATTTCAGTAGGAATGTTTAGACCATTGTCTAAAATCACTCACACATTTACAATCTGAATATGATGTATGAGTTCGGATTTAAAGGGGTTTAACTTCACAAATATGTGATGTATGTGTTTATGCATGAGGTTGACTTGGAAATTGAGATGAACATATTCGGCTATAGATTGAATTAGTTGGATACATGATTGTTTTTATCCTTACTACATGAATGATAGAAGTAATCTTAGTTTAGTTCCTATTCGGCCAAAAGATGAGATGCATAAGCTAGATATTACTATGTTAATCTCTCTCTAATGATTTTGTTATTTTAAAAACTTACTAAGCATATGATTGCTTACTTCGTTGTTCTTCATTTTCTATTTTATAGATCTCGTTCGTTAGCTACGGTCTCGAGAATTCCAGAATTGAAGCCATCCACACTATCACCGCATCTTTCGGTATTGGTAACTAAACCTTGAAATGGCATGTATAGGCTTGACATTTTGCGGTTAAACAAATATCTTTTGATTTTGTATTTAAATTAGGCCATGTGAAAATGGCTCACTTAAATCTCTTACTTTTATGGTTATGGTGTTAACTTGATTATGTTATATATGAATGGATGTGTAATATGCATGTTTGTAAGCTAGTTTCGAAGTATACCATATCTATATAATTTTGATCTATGAAATATATGTGGTGAATGTGACTAGTGACGATATTTGATATGTACATTGTTTTGAACGTAGTCAATCAGTCTAGTGGATTTTGGATGATGAGCCTTGCCAAATTGTGACACTTATATTTTTTTTTATGTTTAGTAAAGGTCTTCTTATAAGTAAATGTGGTCTTAAATGAAATGGTTAGGGATAATCATGGTTTCAATATGTGAGTGTCGAAATATGATTGTATTAATGACATAAACTGTGCGAGTGAGGTTTTGATAACTTAACTGATGGTCAGGTGATGTCTCTTGACCCTCCTGTGATGGGAACGGGTCTAGGGGTGTTACATTTTATTGGTATCAGAGCTACGGTTTAGTCGATTCTCGGACTATTGTAGTAAGTATGAGTCTAGCTATACATGCCATTTGATGTTAATGTGATAGTGTGATGACTTCTGATATCTGAAATGTGATTTTCGGTATAGAAATGGATCCCAAACCCTATCGAGCCTTAGCGGACGATGTCGAGAGCGTAGCTCCTGCTCCCGCGCAAGGGACAGCGCCGAATGACTCTCAGCCGAATATTAGTCATCGAGAAGATGAGACAAGATAGGCCTTTTATGTAATGATGAGCGACTGGTTCGCTCAATTTCTTAGATTGAATCCTGCTGTTCCATAACCCCCGCCCCCAAATACTCCGCTCCCAACCTATGTGGCCCCTCTTGTGACTGATCCGGTGAGATCGAGTAGGCCTCTAGTCGACAAAATTAGAAAATATAGGGCTGAGGAGTTCCGGGCTACTCCTGGTGATGATGCTGAGCTGGCCAAGTTTTGGCTCGACAATACCATTTAAGTGTTTGATGAACTGTCCTGCACACCCCAGGAGTGTCTGAAATGTGCGGTATCTCTGTTACGCGATGCTGCCTACTACTGGTGGAATGCTCTGGTATCTATTGTTCTGAAAGAACGAGTCACCTGGGAGTTTTTCCAAACTGAGTTCCGCAAGAAATATATCAGTCAGAGGTTCATCAATTAGAACCGAAAAGAATTTCTTGAGCTTAAACAAGGTCAGATGTCAGTAACTGAATACGAGAGAGAATTCGTGCGTCTCAGCCGATATGCTCACAAATGTGTATCCTCCGAGACTATTATGTGTAAGTGTTTCGAGGATGGGTTAAACGAAGAAATCAGATTGCTAGTGGGAATTTTGGAAATTAAAGAATTTGTTGTGCTAGTCGAGCGAGCTGGAAAAGTCGAAGAGCTTGGTAATGAGGAAAGAAAAGCCGAGGAAGGAGTTAGAGAGTTTCGTAAGAGATCTGCGGGAAAATCTGTTCAGCAGTCATCCAAAAAGATTAGAGATGACTCAGGCAGATCCAAGTATACTTCGGGTTTTTCTAGATGTGATCATCATCGACCCCCTGTGAGTTCGCGAGCTACTTCTGTTGCTAGTGTTGGCAATGAATGTCGTGATAGATCTGAGTGTAAACACTGTGGTAAATGGCACCCAGGGAGCTGTAGACAACATGACCTCTCATGCTTCTGATGCGGATCTACCAATCATTTTATCAAAGACTGTCCGAAAGTCGATGAACGCACTCCCGATCTGAGTCAGAGACCTAGTGGCATGGCTGCACGGGGTAGACCACCACGACGCAGAGGAAATCCTAGTGGTGGTCAGAGAGGGACGAGAGACACTACAGTCAGATCTGAGGCTCGAGCACCTGCTAGAGCATATGCCATTCGTGCCCGAGAGGAGGCTTCTTCTCCAGATGTTATTACCGGTACCTTCACACTCTTTAACACCGATGTTGTTGCATTGATTGATCCTGGTTCGACCCATTCATATGTGTGTGAAACTTTAGCCTCCAGTAAGACTCTTCCTGTTGAGTCTACTGAGTTCGTAGTTCGAGTGTCGAATTCTTTGGGTCGTTGTGTTCTAGTTGATAAAGTATGCAAGAAATGTCCCCTAATGGTTTGAGATTTCTATTTTCCGGCCGATTTGATGCTGTTACCTTTCATGAATTCGATATCATTCTCGGAATGGATTGGTTGACCGTTCATGATGTAGTTGTGAATTGCAAACGAAAAAACATTGATTTGCGATGTTCGAATAATGAAATAATCTGAATTGAGTCCACTGATCTAAACGGGCCACCTGCCATAATCACGACCATATCAGCTCAGAGAGATGTGAGAAAGGGCTATGAAGCGTATCTGGCTTATGTGTTAAACGATAAAGTATCTGAACGAGAACTTGAGACTGTACCTATGGTTAGAGAGTATCCGGATGTGTTTCTTGAGGAATTGTCGGGATTGCCACCTATTAAAGAGGTTGAGTTCGATATAGATTTGGTTATGGGTACGACGCCGATTTCGATTGCCCCGTATCAGATGGTACCCACTGAGTTGAAAGAATTGAAATCTCAGCTACAGGAGTTGACAGACAGGGGTTTTGTGCGACAGAGTTTCTTACCCTAGGGCGCACCAGTTTTGTTTGTGAAAAAGAAAGACGGGACTATGTGAATGTGCATTGATTATCGACAGCTGAATAAAGCCACGGTAAAGAATAAGTATCTGTTGCCCCGAATTGATGACCTATTTGATCAGTTGAAAGGAGCTTTAGTGTTTTTGAAGATTGATTTACGATTCAATTATTACCAGTTGAGGGTTAGAGATTCTGACGTGCCGAAGACCGCATTCAGAATGAGGTACGGACACTATGAATTTTTAGTGATGCCGTTTGGGCTCACAAATGCCCCTGCGGTTTTCATGGATATGATGAATCGGGTGTTCAGGCAGTATTTGGACCGTTTTGTAGTAGTGTTCATTGATGATATTTTGATTTACTCTCGTGATGAGAACGAGCATGCCGAGCATTTGAGACTTGTACTTCAGACTTTGCGTGAAAATCAATTGTGTACGAAATTCAGTAAGTGTGAATTCTGGTTGTGTGAGGTCGGCTTCTTGGGACATATAGTGTCTGCTTTAGGTATTCGAGTCGATCCGAATAAAATTTCAGCTATTCTCGACTGGAAACCCCCTAAAAATGTTTCTGAGGTTCAAATCTTCTTAGGACTCGCTGGTTATTACCAACGATTCGTCAAAGGTTTTTCGGTGATTGCGACTCCATTGACGAGACTGCTATAAAAAGATGTCAAGTTCGAGTGGTCTGATAAATGTCAGCAAAGTTTCGACCAGCTGAAAACCCTTTTGACGAAAGCTCCAGTGTTAGTTCAGCCAGAATCCGGCAAAGAGTTTGTGGTTTTTAGTGATGCATCTCTGAACGGTTTAGGCTACATTTTGATGCAAGAAGGTCGGGTTGTCGCTTATGCTTCGAGACAGTTGAAGCCTCATGAGCGAAATTATCTGACTCATGATCTTGAATTAGTCGCTATCATTTTCGCCTTGAAGATTTGGCGACACTATCTGTTCGGTGAGAAATGTCACATCTTCTTCGATCACAAAAGCCTCAAGTATCTGATGACTCAAAGAGATTTGAATTTGAGACAAAGGCAGTGGCTAGAATTGCTTAAAGACAATGAACTTGTTATTGATTATCACCCGGGAAAGCTATTCATCCATGTAGCACAAAAAATGTATAATGACTTAAAACGTCAATATTGGTGGCACAGTATGAAACGGGACATCTCTAATTTTGTATCTAAGTGTCTGATATGTCAACAAGTAAAAGCGGAACATCAAGTGCCTTCGGGTTTACTTCAGCCAATTTTGATACCTGAGTGGAAGTGGGACCGAGTTACGATGGACTTTGTGTCGGGGTTGCCTCTAACATCGAGCAAGAAAGACTCCATTTGGGTTATTGTTGATAGATTAACGAAGTCAGCTCATTTCATTCCCGTTCGCACAGACTATTCACTTAATAAGCTAGCGGAATTGTACGTTTCCCAGATTGTATGATTACACGGAGTGCCGACTTCTATTGTTTCAGACCAAGATCCTCGCTTTACTTCGCGATTTTGGAAGAAATTACACGAGGCATTGGGAACTAAACTTCATTTCAGCACCGCTTTCCATTCGTAGACTGACGGTCAATCTGAACAGGTTATTCAAATACTCGAGGACATGTTGAGATGTTGCATTCTCGAGTTCAGTGGCTCGTGGGAAAAATATTTACCCCTGGTTGAATTCGCGTATAATAACAGCTTCCAGTCGAGTATTCAGATGGCACCCTACGAAGCTCTTTACGGTCGAAGATGTCGTACACCTCTGTTTTGGACCGAGCTTAGTGAGAATAAGGTTCTTGGGGTTGATTTAGTCAGAGAAGCGGAGCAGAAAGTGAAAATAATTCGTGACAATTTGAAATTGGCATCCGATCATCAGAAGTCATACGCGGATCTAAAACGCAAAGACATCGAGTTTTATGTTGGTGATAAAGTGTTTTTAAAAGTTTCATCGTGGAAATAGGAGCTCAGATTTGGCCGTAAAGGCAAGTTGAGTCTGAGATTCATCGGACCGTACGAAATAAAAAGGTTTCGTTAGTAAAAGTGCTGTGGCCTAAGCACGGGATCGAGGAATCAACTTGGGAGCCTGAGAATGCTATGAAAGAAAGATATCCAAATCTATTTTCGGGTAAGATTTTTGGGGACGAAAATCCCTATAGGGGGAGAGTTGTGACAGCCTTATTTTAACCCTAGTCGGGAAGTGGTTTCGGGACCACTAAACCGGGTCTTTGAAATAGTTGATTTTAATTTTCTATGTCTAAATTATGTGCTAAATGTATGTGTGAATCTTTGATATTTGAATTTGACAAGTTAGATGTGTATTAATTAAAAAGGACTTATGTGAAAAGTTTTGATTATATGTGTGGCAAACTTCAAGTGATTAATTATAGAATGTTATAAATTAAATGGATTTGAATGTCAGTTTGACACTTTTAATCATAGTGGCCGATCATGCTATGGCATAAATTAATTATTTATGTATTTTATAATGACAAATAAGTCATTAGTGGATTTATAAATTATTATTGGTAAATAAAATATGAAAAGTGGACGGCATTTGTTGTTCTTTGTCGAAACTAAGTAGAGAAATAAAAGAAGAAAACTTTGGGAGGTTCGGCATTTGATTTTCTCAATTGAGGTATGTTACATGTGTTTTTCCTTTGGATTTTTGTGAAATTAAGTCAATTAATAAGTCATTTAACTAGCCCATGAGTTGATTTTTTTTGATTTGATGATGAATATCTCATTCGGCCATTGTTGAAAGCAAAAGAAATATTTGAAGTTTTTGAGCTTTGTTAATGGAATTTCATGGTGGAGGTTGGAGAGATGTTATAGAGTTAAATTTTTAAAGGATATGTGTTAATATGCTTGAATAATGCAAAAATTGATTGGTATGACTAAATTTGCTCAAGGGAACTTTTAGCTATGTCATTTGGAAAACAAATGATTTTGGTTAATTGTTTAATTGATGTTCTTGCAAGTATAGTTGTGTTTAAAAGTTAATATATGTGCTTGAAGGGTTATAAGGTTGAGTTGAAATTACTTGGAACCTTTGTAACCTTGTGAAATTGGTCATTATAGTTTAATGTACTTTAGTAATGTGTTAAATGGAAATTGAAGATTTATATGAGCATTCGGTTTAGATGAACAAATAGTTGTTAAATGAAATAGAGGACCATTCGGTTCAGAAAATTCACGAATGGAAAAGATTTATGTGTAGTAAGTTGTGATTTTAGGTATGAACATTTGAGCATTTTAGATATAATTATATATATATTGATATATGTATTTTATATGCGTGTGTATTGATGATTTTAAGAGACATTCGGCTATAAGCCTTATTAATGGGAGATTGTGACAGCCCTATTTCGACCCTAGTCGGGAAGTGGTTTCGGGACCACTAAACCGAGTCAATGAAATAGTTATTATTTTTTTTTCTATTTTCAAAAACTAAATTAATTTTTAAATGCATATGTGAAATTTATTGGTTTGAATTTGACAAATTCAATGTGAATCTAATAATAAAGGCTTAGTTGAAAAACTTAGAAACTTTGCTAGGCAAATTAAAATGACTAAAATAATGAAGGCTTTAAAATAATTGGGTTTGCATGTCAATTTTTCCTTTTGTTTGCAAGTGGCCGGCCATGCACAAGGAATTATTGGTGGCTTTAATATTTTAGTTGTTAAATTAAGTAAGTTGAAATGATATCATGATAGAAAATAAATAAAATAATGAAATTAGATAAAGAAAGGAAATTTTGGTTGTGTTTTGTTCTTCCTTGCCGAAACTAAAGAAATAAGTAGAAGAAGAGGCTTGACATTCGGTCATTCTTAGTTGGCCTAATTAAGGTAAGAAATTCTTGTTATTTTCCTTTGATTTTCTAAAGTGTGATTGATAATCAAGTGTTTAACCTAACCCATTTTGGAATTTTGATTTCTATTGTGATTTGGGGCATTCGGTCATGGCTTTAAGGATAAGAAATGGATATTGTTTTATGCTCTTGTGAGTGAAAGGGGGTAAGTGAGCTTAAAACTTGTTAAAAATGCTTAGTAATAGTTTAGATACTTTGGGGAAATTTTGACTAATGTGTTTGTGTTTGCCGAGAATGAATTTGAGATTTTTGAAGGTGATTGTGCAATTTGTGAATAAAATATTTGAAATTTTGAATTAGGAACTTGAATTTAGTCGGCTACTTAAGACAAATTTGCCGAATAATGCTCAACATTTGTGCTATTTACTTAATTGGCAAATCGAACATAGAATAAGTAAATTAGTGAGCATGGAACAAAGTTCTTTTTAAATTCAACCATTAGTTGGATGTTGTTAAGATTAATGGAATAAAGAATGGTGGGTTTATTTTAAGAAGTCATGATTCTGTACAATATTTGCTAGTGCACATTCGGCTTTGTCTCTAGGGAATAAATGAATTGTAGATAATTATTTATGGGAATTAGTTTGTCATGTGTATGTTAACCAAATAAGAAATGAATTAAGATAGCCTTAGTGTGCCGAATGGGAGCTAGGGAATTGAATTAAAGATAGAGGTTAATGAGTAACTTGATTTAATCAAGGCTAAGCTTGACTTATAACTTGATGGTAATTGTCCGAATGTGTATGTATGCTATAGGGAGGAAAATTGTATTTCTTGCTTTGACTAAGTGAGGTACCTGAAATCTATACACTTAATTTATTTAATTAAGCTCAAGAGCACTTGGGGGCAACTTCGAATAAGGGAAAAGCAAAAGTGACGGAATAGCCGACCCGTAATCACTCAGAAAGATACAAGGTAAGTTCTTGAGTAGCAAATTTTAGTTCATGACATGATGGAATTGTAAAACATATGCATAATATATAAAAATTAATTTAAAGGTTATATTCGAATAATGTTGTGGAAAAGATAATCTGAGTATATACTGGAAGCCGCGGGCTAATTTTGAATTTAGTTATATCTTGAACTGAAATGATGCTCTTTGGGATAACTAGTGAACCGAATGTTGTATAGTTGGTAATCAGTCATGATAGTAATTGAGTAATCGGAACGATATTCGAATATGATACATATTTATATATGAGCGTGATTGCTAAATTGGGTTTAAGATCTGAGCTTAGACTCGAAGGGCTATGAGCCAGTGTTAAGATCCGAGCTTAGACTCGAAGGGCTATGAGCCAGTGTTAAGATCCGAGCTTAGACTCGAAGGGCTTCGAGCCATTGTTAAGATCCGAGCTTAGGCTCGAAGGGCTTTGAGCCAGAATTAAGGACCGGGCTTGGTCCCGACGGCCATCTGTGTAGGCTCTATAACTGGTTTAAAACCTCGTAGGCAATTGTAAAAGATATCATATAATAAATGCGACCTAGTTTTAAATAAATGTGCTACCTACTGTAAAATAGCCAGGTATGCATTCTACTCTAGTTGAGATTTTGATTTCCTTCCAATTTTGATTTCGAAATCCGGTAGGGATACTTAAGCCATTACTTAGCATCATTCGATTGGTTACGATCCGATATTATATATATATATATATATGAGTCCTATTTTCGTTGAGAGTCTCAATTTTATGAAAGCGAAAGGTATATGTATATATATGTTTGACATGAAAAAAAAAATGAAATGGGTGTATTTGGCTATAGAATTAAAGTATTCGTTTATATATATTGATATTTCCGTTGTGATATGAACGGTATAAGAAGTGTTTTACTTGTATTCTAATTTGGCCAAACAATGAATTAAACTAGTATAGATATTACTAGACATTTCTTCTTAAATGACCTTGTTACTCAAAACTTACTAAGCAAACGATAGCTTACTCTGTTGCCTTTACTCTCTGTTTTATAGATCACGTTCGTTAGCTACGGTCTCAGGAATTCCAGGATTGAAGTCATCCCCACTATCAAAACACCTGTCAATATTTTGTAACTAAACCTTCAAAATGGCATGTATAGGTTTGATATTTTAATGTTAAACAAACATGATTTTGATGTTGTAACTAAGTTAGCCATGCGAAAATGGCTTACCGAATACCTTGCATCCATATACCTGGTTTTAAACTTAGTTATATTATATGTGAATTGTAAGCTTAAGTTATGCATTTTGGTAAACTAGGTTTGATGTATGTTATATATTAATAATTATTTTAGAGAGACATATATGTCTTGAAATTTGTCAATGTATGCAATGCGGTTGATGAATGATTTACAAGTGCATGATTTGTTCTAAGTTTCGTGATGATTAAATATCACGTACGTATATGTAAAATTGGCCTAGGTTTAAAGTGTTGAAATTAGTCAAGTCATGATATCTCACCATGAAAAGAAATGGTTGTGTTTGTTCGTTGAATCGATTTATGAATGTCGTGTAATACCACTTAACCCTCCGACGACGGGAACAGGTTTAGGGGTGTTACATTTTATTGGTATCAGAGCTACGGTTTAGTCGATTCTCAGACTACAGTATTAAGTATGCGTCTAGCTATACATGCCATTTTTGTTAATGCGATAGTGTGATGACTTCTAATATCTGAAATGTGATCTTTGGTATAGAAATGGATCCCGAACCCGATCGAACCGTAGCAGACGATGTAGAGAGTATAGCGCCTGCTCCCACGCAAGGGACAGCGCCGCTTGACTCTCAGCTGAATATCAGTCATCGAGATGATGACACTAGACAAGCCTTCTATGCGATGATGAGTGACTGGTTCGCTCAATTCATTAGATCAAATCCGGCTGTTCCGCAACCTCTGCCCCCGAATACTCTACTTCCAACTTATATGGCCCCTCCTGTGACCGATCTAGTGAGATCGAGTAGGCCACCAGCCGACAAAATTAGAAAATATGGGGCTGAGAAGTTCCGGGCTACTCCTAGTGATGACGCTAAGCGGGCCGAGTTTTGGCACGACAATACCATTCGAGTGTTTGATGAACTGTCCTGCACACCCGAGGAGTGTCTAAAATGTGCGGTATCTCTGTTACACAACGCTGCCTACTACTGGTGGAATACTCTGGTTTCCGTTGTTTTGAAAGGGCGAGTCACCTAGGAGTTTTTCCAAACCGAGTTTCGTAAGAAATATATCAGTCAGAGATTTATCAATCAGAAATGGAAAGAATTTCTTGAGCTTAAACAAGGTCAGATGTCAGTAACCGAGTATGAGAGGGAATTCGTGCGGCTCAGCCGATATGCTCGAGAATGTGTATCCTCCGAGGCTATTATGTGTAAGCGTTTTGAGGATGGATTAAATGAAGATATCAGATTACTGGTGGGAATTCTAGAAATTAAGGAGTTTATCGTGTTAGTCGAGCGAGCTGGCAAAGCCGAAGAACTAGGAAATGAGAAAACAAAAGCCGAAGATGGAGCTAGAGAGTTCCGTAAGAGATCTGCGGGAAAATCTGTTCAGCAATCGTCCAAAAAGACTAGAGACGACTCGGGCCGATCTAAATATACGTCGGGTTTTTCTAGACATGAGCATCATTGACCTCCCGTGAGTTCGCGAGCTACTTCCATTGCTAGTGTTGGTAATGAACGTCGAGACAGATCCGAATGTAAACACTGTGGTAAATGGCACCCCGGGAGCTGTAGGCATCATGACCGCTCCTGTTTTTGATGCGGATCTGCCGACCATTTTATCAAAGACTGTCCGAAAGTTGATGAACACACACCTGATCCGAGTCAAAAACCTAGTGGCACAGCTGCATGGGGTAGACCACCGCGGCGAGCAGGTAATACTAGTGGTAGTCAGAGAGGGACTAGAGACACTGCAGTTAGATCCAAGGCACGTGCACCCGCTAGAGCATATGCTATTCGAGCCCGTGAGGAGGCTTCTTCTCCAGATGTTATTACCGGTACTTTCACTCTCTTTAATACTGATGTTATTGCTCTGATTGATCCCGGTTCATCCCATTCATACGTTTGTGAAACATTAGCTTCCAGTAAGACTCTTCCGGTTGAGTCTACTGAGTTTGTAATTCGAGTGTCGAATCCCTTGGGTCGCTGTGTTCTGGTTGATAAAGTATGCAAGAAATGTCCCCTAATGGTTCGAGATTTCTGTTTTCTAGCCGATTTGAAGCTTTTACCCTTCGATGAATTTGACATTATTCTCAGAATGGATTGGTTGACTGTACACGACGCGATAGTAAACTGCAAGCGAAGGACTATTGATTTGCAATGTTCGAATAATGAAATAATCCGAATTGAATCCACTGATTTAAACGGGCTACCTGCTGTAATCACTTCCATGTCAGCCCAGAAATACGTGAAAAAGGGTTATGAAACATATCTAGCTTATGTACTAGACAACAAAGTTTCTGAGCGAGAACTTGAGACTGTGCCTATAGTTTGTGAGTTTTTGGATGTGTTTCCCGAAGAATTGCCAGGATTACCGCCAGTGAGAGAGGTCGAGTTTGGCATAGAGTTGGTTCCGGGTACGACTCCGATTTTGATTGTCCCGTACCGTATGGCACCTACCGAGTTAAAAGAATTAAAATCTCAGCTGCAAAAGTCGACGAACAGAGGTTCCGCGCGACCGAGTTTTTCACCTTGGGGCGTATCGGTTTTGTTTGTGAAAAAGAAGGACGGGACTATGAGAATGTGCATAGACTATCGACAGCTGAATAAAGCCACTGTAAAGAATAAGTATCCGTTGCCCCGAATTGATGACTTGTTCGATCAGTTGAAAGGAGCTTCAGTGTTTTCAAAGATTGACCTGCGATCCGGCTATTATCAATTGAGAGTTAGAGATTCCGATGTGCCGAAGACAGCATTCAAAACGAGATACGGACACTATGAATTCTTAGTGATGCCGTTTGGGCTCACTAATGCCCCTGCGGTTTTCATGAATTTGATGAACCGGGTGTTAAGGCCGTTTTTGGACCGTTTTGTAGTAGTGTTCATTGATGATATTTTGATTTACTCTCGTGATGAGATTGAGCATGCCGAGCATTTGAGACTTGTACTTCAGACTTTACGTGAAAATCAATTGTATGAGAAATTCAGTAAGTGCGAATTCTAGTTGCGTGAAGTCAGTTTCTTGGGACATATCGTATCTGCTTCGGGTATTCGAGTTGATCCAAACAAAATTTCAGCTATTCTCGATTGGAAACCCCTAGAAATGTTTCCGAAGTTCGAAGCTTCTTAGGACTTACCGGTTATTACCGACGATTCGTCAAGGGTTTTTCGATGATTGTGGTACCATTGACGAGACTGCTACAAAAGGATGTCAAATTCGAGTGGTCTGATAAATGTCAGCAAAGTTTCGACCAGTTGAAAACCCTTTTGACAGAAGCTCCCGTGTTAATTCAGCCAGAGTCCGGCAAAGAGTTTGTAGTCTATAGTGATGCGAGTTTGAACGGTTTAGGCTGTGTTTTGATGCAAGAGGGTCGGGTTGTCGCCTATGCTTCTAGACAGTTGAAGCCTCACGAACGAAATTATCCAACTAATGATCTTGAATTAGCCGCTATCATTTTCGCCTTGAAGATTTGGCGACACTATCTGTTCGGTGAGAAATGTCACATTTTCTCCGCTCACAAAAGTCTCAAGTATCTGATGTCTCAAAGAGATTTGAATTTGAGACAAAGGCGGTGGCTAGAATTGCTTAAAGACTACGAGCTTATTATTGATTATCACCCGGGTAAAGCTAATGTAGTTGCAGATGCTCTTAGCCGAAAATCTCTGTTTTCCTCGCGAGCTATGAACGTGAAGTTAACGATGTCAGCAGATGCTGTGTTGGTAGCAGAATTAAGAGCAGAGCCAATGTTTGTACAACAAATTTGTGAGGCTCAGAAAGTCGATGACGAGTGTTAATGATCCGAGCTTAGTCTCGAAGGGCTTTGAGCCAGTGTTAATGATCCGAGCTTAGTCTCGAAGGACTTACGAGTCGGTGCTAATGACCAGACTTAGTTCCGAAGGGCTTTAAGCTAGTGTTAAGAATTGGGCTTGGTTCCGAAGGACATCTGTGCTAGTACTAAAGGTGGGTTAAAATCCAGTAAGCATTCGTACGCTAAATCGTAAAATAAATGTTGAAACAAATTTAAACAAAATGTACTATTTACCGTAAAGTTGAAAATTTGATCCTCTTTGATGTATGATTTCGAATTTCGGTAGGAATGTTTAGACCATTGTCTAAAATCACTCACACGTTTACAATCTGAATATGATGTATGAGTTCGGATTTAAAGGGGTTTAACTTCACAAATATGTGATGTATGTGTTTATGCATGAGGTTGACTTGGAAATTGAAATGAACATATTCGGCTATAGATTGAATTAGTTGGATACATGATTTTTTTTATCCTTGCGACTTGAATGATAGAAGTAATCTTAGTTTAGTTCCTATTCGGCCAAAAGATGAGATGCATAAGCTAGATATTACTATGTTACTCTCTCTCTAATGATTTTGTTATTTTAAAAACTTACTAAGCATATGATTGCTTGCTTCATTGTTCTTCATTTTCTATTTTATAGATCTCATTTGTTAGCTACGGTCTCGGGAATTCCAGAATTGAAGCCATCCACACTATCACCGCATCTTTCGGTATTGGTAACTAAACCTTGAAATGGCATGTATAGGCTTGACATTTTGCGGTTAAACAAATATCTTTTGATTTTGTATTTAAATTAGGCCATGCGAAAATGGCTCACTTAAATCTCTTACTTTTATGGTTATGGTGTTAACTTGATTATATTATATATGAATGGATGTGTAATATGCATGTTTGTAAGCTAGTTTCGAAGTATACCATATCTATATAATTTTGATCTATGAAATATATGTGGTGAATGTGACTAGTGACGATATTTGATATGTACATTGTTTTGAACGTAGTCAATCGGTCTAGTGGATTTTGGATGATGAGCCTTGCCAAATTGTGACACTTATATTTTTTTTATGTTTAGTAAAGGTCTTCTTATAAGGAAATGTGGTCTTAAATGAAATGGTTAGGGATAATCATGGTTTCAATATGTGAGTGTCGAAATATGATTGTATTAATGACATAAACTGTGCGAGTGAGTTTTTGATAACTTAATTGATGGTCAGGTGATGTCTCTTGACCCTCCTGCGATGGGAACTGGTCTAGGGGTGTTACAGTCTTACTTGTAGCTCAGCCAACAAGCTGCCATCATCAAAGAGGCTGAGACGAGCAAACATTTCTCTCAGCTCAGATACAACCCTACGGCTCAAAGCGTCAACTACCACGTTAGCCTTCCCAGGGTGGTACTCAATTGAGCAATCATAATCCTTAAGCAACTCTATCCATCTTCGTTGCCTAAGGTTCAGCTCCTTTTGAGTAATGAGATATTTGAGACTTTTATGGTCCATGTAAATGATACACTTCTCCCCATATAAGTAGTGTCTCTAGACCTTTAATGCGAATACCACCACAGCCAACTCCAAGTAATGAGTAGGGTAATTCGCCTCGTGAGGCTTAAGCTGACATGATACATAAGCTACCACTTTACCCCCTTACATCAACACACACCCCAATCCACTGTGCGACGCATCACTATATACAGTAAAATCCTTCCTAGATTCTAGCTGTAATAACACAAGGGCTTCAGTCAGAACTTTCTTCATTTTCTCAAAACTCTACTGTTGCTTATCAGTCCAATTAAACGGTACCCCTGTTCTCAGTAATTTAGTCAATGGTGCCACAATCACAAAAAGCCCCTCAACGACACATGTGTAGTACCCAGCAAAACCCAGAAAACTTTAGATTTTTGATACAATCCTTAGTGGTTTCCAAGCTAACATAGCTTTGATTTTTTGAGGATCCACTCTAATTCCCTCGGCAGATACAACGGGACCCAAGAATGTCAGTTCTCTTAACTAGAATTCACACTTGCTGAATTTCGCATAAAGCTTCTTGTCCCTCAGAATTTAAAGAACAGTTTCGAGATGCATATCATGGTCCTCCTCGGAACTTGAATACACCAAAATTTCATCTAAAAGGACAACCATGAAATGATACAGATAGGGCTGGAATACCCAGTTCATGAGATCCATAAAGGCCGCTGGTGCATTCGTAAGTCCAAATGGCATTACCAAGAACTTGTAGTAACCATACCGCATTCTAAATGTCGTCTTATAAATGTATGTCTCCTTAACCCTCAATTGGTGCTACCCAGAATGAAGGTCAATCTTGGATAATACCGAAGCTCCTCTAAGTTGATTAAAAAGGTCGTTGATCCTTGGTAGGGGGTACTTGTTCTTGATAGTCAGTTTGTTTAATTAACGGTAGTCAATACACATGCGCATAGTCCCATCTTTCTTCTTGACGAATAACACCGGTGCTACCCACGAAGACACACTCGGTCTGATAAACCCTCAGTCCAATAATTCTTGAATTTACGCCTTTAACTCCAAAAGTTCTAACTCCAAAAGTTCCTTCGGTGCCATCCTGTAAGGGGTGATGGACACTGGAGCTATTTCCGGCAGCAACTCAATTCCAAATTCGACCTCACGATTTGGAGGTAACCCAGGAAGCTCATTAGGAAAGACATCCTAAAATTCCTTGACAATTCTAACATCTCTTACCAAAGAACCCTCAGAATCGGACACGCTTACATACGCTAAGAACGCTTCTCAACCCTTGTGAACCAGCTTTTCATCCTTTAATGCTGAGATGACATTAGACAAATAATCTCTTCGCTCCACTATCATAGCTACCTCCTCATCCTTTGAAGTCTTTAAAACCATTCACTTAGCAGCGCAATCCAGGCTCGCATGATGCTTAACAAGCCAGTCCATACCCAAGATAAGATCAAACTCCCCAAATGGTAATTCCATCAAATCTGTCAGAAAGATTTTACCTTATACTTCCAGGGGCACATCGCTAAAAATTTTGTCTACCCTTACTGACTGTCCCAGTGGACTAATTACAGACATCCCACTAGCACTATTCTTGAACTCGATACTCAACATCTCAGACACATTGCATGCAACATATGAGTGTGTAGACCCAATATTAATCAAAGCAGTGTATGGCATGCTATGAATCAAAAATGTACCATTTATGACGTTAGGGGCATCACCATCCTCTCAGCGATGAGCAGCGTAGACCAAAGCTGGCAATTGCACCTCAGTATTGCCAGCACCTCTGGTTGGTGCCCTACAGCCATGTTAATAACCATTTCCACCCCTAGCCTGACCACGGCCTCTAGGTGGCTGCTGACCACCTCTCATCGGCTGAGTAACCTTCTGCTTTACAGCTTGCACCTGCACCAGCCTCTGAGGACAATCCCTGACTTAATGATCCTTAGACCCAAATCAAAGCATGCACCCGTACGCTTCCAACATTCACCCTGGTGCGACCTCCCACAATCAGCACAAGCCTGCAGTGTAACCATAGTCACCGAAACTACTCGAACCGATCCCTCGAAACTGGCTTTCTTAATAGACCCCCTAAAGAACCCGAGGGTCCTAAATCCCTTATGAATCTGCCCCTATCCTTCTCGCGATTCTGGCATTTTGAGTAATTCACATCCTCAGCTATCTTTGCTTTTTCAACAAGGGTAGCAAAATTAAGCTCCCTTTGTGGAGCTATCAACACTTGCAGCTCATCCTTGAGGCCATCTTCGAACTGCACACTGCGCTCGTACTTAGTGGCGACAATCCTACGAGCATATCGATTTAACCATAAAAACACTGCCTCGTACTCTGCTACAGACTTGTTCCCCTGAGTCAGACTCAAGAATTCCTTCCTTCGGGGGTCTATATAACTCACCCCAACATACTTCCCTTGAAAGGTCATCTTGAAGAGGTCTCATGTTAAATGGTCAACCGGCGTACCATCACTTATAGTGAGCCACCATTGGTAGGCCTCGTCACGCAGTAAAGACACTGCTCCCTTTAGTTTTTACTCCACCAAGCAGTCCAGATCGTCCATTATTCGCTTAGTGGCCTCTAACCAGTACTTTGCCACATTCGGGGCTATGCCAGATACACCTTTGAAGATCTCTGCTCCATTAGCCCAGAGCCACTAAGAAATCGATCCACGGCCCATGGACCCAATACTTGCTCCAACTACTCTCTCCAACACCCAAAGCATCAATTGGGACAAAGCATCATCCCTGCAGTTTAATCCTGAGACCCTGTTTCAGTCACAGGGGATGCTAGTGCCTCCCTAGCAACCTCCCTAGCAGGCATGTGACCCGACCCTAAAGATCCAGCTCGAGCACTTCCTCGGCCTCTACTACAGCCTCGAGCACCTCTTCCGCGCGCAGCTCTTGTGCTCATATTGATATTGCATATTATTTGTTTTTAAAAGTCTTATGCATCAGTTCGTGATTCCAGTATTTAATAACAGATGTTTTATGACAAAGCGGTAATTTAAAGTTTTAATTTTACATATCGGATTCTAGCTACAGTCCTCAGTCTTCTACAGTTTTCAGTTTTCCTACAGTCTCAATTTACCCTAACTACAGAGTTTCAGTGCAGTACTACCATCTAGAGTAGTTTAGTCTATAACAATAAAACATATTAGAGAACATACATATTAGGTGCCAGAGACTCGGTGAGCCACACTTCCAGTATCATCATTCAAAAACAATGCAATGCTCCTAAAAATCATTTTTTTTAAAAGACCAAGGTTTAGAAAAATTTAGAAACCCTTTTAAAAATTTTTCAAAGAAATCAAAATTTTAAAACAATCTAAATCATAAAAAAATCAATTTTAAAGGAAGATTTCAAAACCCATACCACAGTCGAGTTTCACACCTAGCTCTGATACCACTAAATGTAACATCCCTAAACCCGACCCAGATGTTATGGTCAGATCTGGCGTGTCACATAGGACGTTTGAAATACAATCAATTTTGTTCAAAACATTTTGCATAAAGTTGAAAACTCCTTTTAAAAAAAGTGTCTTTTGTTCAAATAATTTGTTTCACAATTACTCTTGGATATTTAATTAGTTATTTAAAGTTTTGCGGAAGTCGTTATTGTTAAAGTAGACACGTGTGATTATTTTTGAAAATAGTTATTAGTTTTGAAATCTTGATAAACTAATTTAACGATTAAAAATGATAAGAACAGCGCAAATAAAGAAAGTTAAATCGACAACCCAAATTGGCCTTATTACATAAGTGAAACCCAAACTGAAACTAAATAAAACAAATCCAGAAAGTAGAAACCATGTGGCCACCCGAGTCCCTTGCAACTCTAAATCTTCTAAGGCTGGGGGTTACTTGCACATTTAAAATAAAGGTGAGTTTGAGAAAACTCAATGTGTAACTCCCCGACTAACGCAGTAATCATACATGCTAAACAGACTGGGTCGAAGCCCTATGCAGAGAACGGTGTGGGCACAAGCCCATTACAGAATCAGAACAGTAAATAAATGTAAGCCCAACCCAGTCTAACCATCACACCACCCGTACCAAACATCACACCATGTGGGGAGCAACTAGACCCACCCAGCCCGTACACCAATACACAGCCATGCTGTTAATAATAGATAACATGGCAGAGCCACCAAAATCAGAGTACGTGGCAAAGCCATTGATAACAGAGTTACGTGGCATAGCCACTAAAATAGATCTACCTCCAAATCATACACAACCCCATGCAGAATGTCATGTCATACATAAAATATGTGCATATAGAAGCTCACACTCATCAATCAACCTACTTCTAGTCGTATAATGGTTATTTAAGCAGTCAAGGGAAAAATGGTAATTTTGCCACTTAGAGGTATTTTGGTCATTAACCAAGTTTTGGAAATCTCGGTACCTAATACGACTTCTTGAAGGGTCTTGTATCGCTTCGAGCAACTCGGGTAACCTATGTGGTCAAAACAGTGTTTTTAGGCCCAAAACCCACATTAGGGCCAAGTGGGCCCACACGCTCGTGTGGCCAATTCAGCCCAGTTTCATATACAACATCATGCACCTTATAATCCAATCTAACAATAATCACTTCCCAAGTATTTTACCTGTGTAGGCCTGTAGGCCAATTGGACCCATCGAGGACCATCGAGGCCTAAAACAGCCCAAGTGCATAAAAATGCATACGATAGCCTTTACAGACTTTTTCCCATGATTTTTGGGCTCGATTTGCCCCAAGTGCATTCACACGCTCATGAGGCCTCGAATGCCTATGTTTTGGCATTTCAGCTTTTTGTCGATTTACACTACGGTAGTGTGTGGTTACAGACTTATTTTACGATTGGAAGATCACTCCACAAGCACCGCACCTAAACCCAAATAGCGTACATAGTTAATCACTTGCCACAAGCTTCAATGCTTCTGAATTATCTCTAAACCCCAAAATCGGCACTATTACCTCTTCAATAGAATGGGACCTAGTCTATTAACTCTAACCAAACGCCTGCCTTCTGATGAATACCTAAACCACATACACGAATCTTATTAATCAATTAACTCAACTTGATGGCCTTAAGTACCTAAATGTCACCCCAAAGCACTCACACGATATTTGGCCATCATTCCAAAAGAAAGTTTAACTGAGTACTTACCTTGATTGAATTTGATAGAGAGATCTAGCTTGCTTTAATATCACCCACAAAACCTCCAACCCTCGAGAGATCGAATATTAATTAACACCTAAGAATCTGACACAAAGTCATCAAGAAGGGAGGGAAGACCAAAATGTATGAATCAGAAGCCGATCAATACATAAAGGAGGAAAAATAAGAGATTCGACTTACACAAATAAATACAAAAGAAAAAGGAGAACCTCTTACCCTATGGTAGCACCCCTGTATAAATGTAGCGTTAACTCCAAACAATGTAAAGAGAAAAGAAACTCGAAAAGGGGAGAATGGGGAGTTCAGCTATGAGAGCAAACTGAAAAAGAAAAGCAAAAAGGAAAAGAATGGTCGGCTCATAGAGGATTTGAGATGCAAACAACAAGATGGGAGTGGGAAAAGATTGATGTTTGATCACTAAAAGAAAAGAACCGATTAGAGAAAAGAGAGGAAGAAAGATTGAGTCGGCTAGAAAAGAAAAGAATAGGCAATTACTAATGATAGACTATTCTGTCAGTGGCTTAGAAAGAAGGAAGGGAAAGGCGTTGTTATTCCACAAAAGAAAAGAAGTTCAGTGTTAGATTTTTGAGACTACTAACTTACCTTAATCAAATCCTGAAAGCTACTTGTAAAATAGTACTAAAGAAAAGAAAGCTAAAACTGTTGAAAAAGAACCCGAAATGGCAAAGAAAAGAAATCGGCTCCTACCATTTCATCAAAAATCAAAAATACCTATTCCAAGACTCACAAATTATAGATTATGCACATACCAAAAACAATTTTTGGCTACAACACTTCCAAGCATCAAATCCCTTGATTCGCTCCTTGATTTGCTCTATGATCCATTCTTCCAACCACCAATTTCAAATTCAAATGACCACTTTCACCAAGTCTACAACAACCTTGATAGAGTTTGGATTCCACCCCAACTCTTGTTGTCCCTATGTAGCAAAATAATTGCATTTTGCTTGTAAGGGGATTTGAACTCACATCCCTTCCCATGCTTGTGACGTCACTAGCCACTCCACCAGAGACACCTTTGTGTCGTAAAATGGCCACATAAAAATATGAAGCCTACCCACTAGCATCCATATCCACTAAAAAGCCAAAAATAAAAATTTTGCCATAGGCTAGACTTGACCCCAGGCTTCTCTAATACTCCTAAATACACCCAAATCATCAAGCCAACATACTAAACAAGCATTTATGTCAAATCATGCAAAAATTACAACCCCCTATTTTTGGGGCATTACAGGTCCAATATCTTCCACACATCCATGTGGTATTCCCATACGAGGCCCACACGGCCCAATTCGGCCCAACAAGGCCCAAAATGGTGTAATCCAATGGAATCACCCATAGGGCCTCTACAGCCGAACGCCCATATTTCATGTACCCAGATTGCCACGCAAGTGATCGCACTTTCGCATAGTGTCAATTATCATAATTTTGGCTTTTGGCCGATTTACGATAGTAATAGTGTGATTACACACCTGTTTACGGAAACATATGAACAATCCAAAAGCACCAAAACCTACATTCGATCAAGACCATCAATTAATCATTGAGAAAGGGTTAGCATCTCCTCTGTACTTATCTCAAAATATTCACCAATACTTGCTTTGATTGAACAAATGAAGATTCCACACTTAATTCGATTCACGTGATTGATGATTAACTACTTTAGAGATTACCTACATTCCAAACAACCTTATCAACTAAAATATTGAAGTCATGCAACTTGAACCAGACGCACACTACTTACCAATCTACTGACAGAATTGAGTGCCTTCCGAAGGCACAAAAGGGAGCTGATTGAAGGGAATCTGAAACTATTAGTATTTGGCCTAGAAAGAACCAAGTGCCAACCTTTGCTCACTTCTGTACGAGGACAGAAAACAACCAACCAAATGGTTAGCTGTAGAAGAAGAAAGAAACACATGTCTCCATCAGAAATAACAAAAACCGAAAGGCAAGGAAATACATAGTATCCTAAAGAACGAAACTCACCATAAATTCGGCAAAGAGGGAAAAGAAAGGGAGAGCAGTCATTTGAACAACCGAAAGAACTTACAGTGCCCAAGTATAAATTTAGAAGAGATAAGGAGATAGCAAATGAGTAGAAAAGCCAAAATCCACAAGGAAGAATTCGAAACCAAAGGAACAAAAACTGTTGGTCAAATTTTTGAAAAGAAAATCAATCAGCAACGAAAGGAATAACAGAGTTATGATTTGATAAGGATGAAAACGATAGAATCTCAGTGGCACAAAGAAGGTTTTTGGGAAATCGGTGGCTATAATAAAAAGAAGGAAAAAGAGAAGTAAAAAAGAAATAAAAACTATTCAAATTCAAAAATAGGGAAATGAAGAGAGAAAACCGAACCCTTCCCCTAATATTTCGGCATAACAACCCCAAACCCCAATATTCTCTCCTATAATTCGACAACCAAACTCCTCTCACACCTCCACTACTTAGTATTTTGGTCAAACTCCAACACTGACATGGCACGAGCAAATAAAAAATAATCTCGTGCTTTCACAGGTACTGGAGCTCCAGACCTCCTGCTTACTAGCACTCCTCTTAACCACCAGACTAGCAGGCTCATTCTGACATATTTTACAAACATTTAACCTTAAGCCTATTGGCTAAACTTAGAGGCTTATTTAATAAAAACAAAAATTTTACCCAATACAAGGCTTGAACCCAAGACTTCTCAGACACTCCCAGAACATTTAACCACTAAAATAGACAGATAATAGTGTCAAAAACATGCAAAAATTAAAAACATAGAGTTTTGAGGCATTACATTGTAAATGGTGTTGATAACAAATATGTATTAGCCTTGGATATGGCCTAAAGTTAATGATATGTGATATGTTTATGATGCCTATGTTTTGGTATGCATGATTTGATCACTTTGATGGTTGGATTACATGGTAAAATGTTGATAGTGTATTATGGTTGAGAAATGGCATATTGTGGTATGATATTGAGTTGTTGAATTGCTATGATTTTGAGGTTGTTTTGATAGTTGAATTGGTGAAATAGATACATTAATTGAAATAGGTTAAATTGATGATTATGGCATGTAGATTTGATATGCCTTGATTAGAAAAATGTGCTTGGAAATGGTTGATGTTGTTATGATAAGAAACATGCATATTTTGGAAATTAATTAGCGGCAAATTGTGTTGGTTTAGGTGCACTTTGTGTCCTTGTAAGGTATGAGAAATGGGGTGGCAAATTGGCCTTACAAATGGGCTATTTTTTTGTCTACAGGGATAGAGACACGGGCGTGTGTCTCAGCCGTGTCCTTTGATAGTTCAATTAGAATTAATTCAGGATGTTCCACATGGCCTCACACACGGGCGTATGACTGGCTATGTAGCTTAAGTCAGTACACCCTACAGGTTTGGCATGACCGAGAACACGACTTGGACAGGGGCATGTGAGGCCATTTCGAATAGGTACACGGGCTAGACACACAGGTGTATGACTGGCAGTGTGACCTAAGTCAGTATACCTTCTAGTTTCACACTACTAGGCACAAAGGCATGCGGTCGGCCATGTGATACAAGTCAGTATGTATGCCCTGTTTTCACACGGCCTGTGACATGGGCGTGTCTATAGCCGTGTGAGGCAGATGGCTTGTTCACATGGGCGTGTGACCCCTGTATGTTTGGAACGTTCTATGTTTCTAAAATTTTTATATGTGATTGGTTTAGTCCCAAACCTTTTCTAAAGGGTGGCTAAGGTCTTGTAGACCTTCTTAAGGGACAAGGTGAATGTAATTAAATGAGATTTGATAATGATTGAATATTGAAAATGAAATGTTAGTTTAATGTTGTGATTCAATCGGTCATACCTCTAGCCCTATTACGGTGACAAATAAGGTTTAGGGATGTTACATGATCAGTAGAAAGGGGCAATAGTGTTTTCAAAGATTGATATGAGAGCTAGCTACTATCGACATTTGAAAAATGATTCTCGATGATTACTACACCGATGACTTGATTGCTACAAAAATATGTGAAGTTCAAGTGGTTTGAGAAATGCCAACAAAGTTTTGAAAAGTTGAAAGCACTATTGACTAAAGCACCAGCTCTAGTTCAACTTGAGTCGGGTAAAGAGTTCATGAATTTTAGTGACGCGTCATTGAATGGTTTGGGATACATTTAATGCAGGAAAGCAAAGTGATAGCTTACGCTTCCAGATAGTTAAAGCCGCGCGAAAGGAATTATCCGATGCACAACTTAGAATTGGCCACTTTAGTGTTTGCATTAAAAATTTTGCGACATTATTTATACTATGAAAAGTGCCACATATTTACCGATCATAAAAGTTTGAAATATTTAATGTTTCAAAAAGAATTGAATTTGCGACAACGAAGATGGCTCGAGTTGTTTAAAGACTACGAGTTAGTGTTTGACTATCATCCGGGAAAAGCAAATGTAGTCGCAGATGCTTTGAGTAAAAAATCTTTATTTGCTTTATGGGTATTGAATACACAGTTGACATTATCTATTGATAGATCGATTTTAGCTGAGTTGAAAGCTAAATCGATGTTTGTTCAGCAAATCTGTAAAGCTCACTAATGTAATAGTGAATTTTAAACTAAAAGAGTTCACTGTGAGTCAACTCTTGATTTAGAGTTTCAGATTGGAAACAATGATTATTTATTTTTTTGTGGTAGAATTTCTGTATCGAGAAATTTCAAGCTTATTTAGAAAATTTTACATGAAGCACACAGTGGTTGTTTATTTATTCATCCAGGAAGTACTAAAATATACAATGATTTGAAACAGTTGTACTGGTGGCCGGGTATAAAACAAGACATTTTAGAGTTTGTATCAAGATGCTTGATTTGTTAGTAAGTGAAAGCCAAACATCAAGTGCCTCCGGGATTATTACAGCCTGTAATGATACCAGAGTGGAAATGGGATAGAGTTTCAATGGATTTTGTATTAGGACTGCCCCTATATCTGAAAAAGAAAGATGTCATATGGGTTATCGTTGACTATTTGACAAAATCTACATATTTCATTCCAGTATGTACCGACTTTTCACTTGATAGATTAGCTGAATTGTACATCTCTGATATTGTTAGATTGCACGGGGTGCCAGTTTCTATTATTTCGGATAGAGATCCGAGATTTACGTTGCGATTTTGGAAATAGTTGCAAGAGGTATTGGGTACATAGTTGCATTTTAGTACCGCATTCCATCCTCAAATTGACGGTTAGTCTGAGAGAATAATACAGATTCTTAAGGATATGCTTCGTTGCTGTGTTTTAGAGTTCGAAGGCAACTGGGAAAAATATCTACCGTTGGTTGAATTTGTGTATAATAACAATTTTCAATCAAGTATAAAGATGGCACCGTATGAAGCATTGTATTCTTGTAAATGTCAAACTCCATTGTACATGACTTAGCTTAGTGAGAAAAAGATTCACGGGGTTGATTTGATCAGAGAGATCAAAGAGAAAGTGGAGGTAATTCGCGACAGTTTGAAAGTAGCTTCAGACCAACAAAAATCATGTACGGATTTAAAACATAAAAACATTGAATTTCAGATCGGCGACATAGTGTTTCTAAAAGTATCACAATGGAAGAAGATTATCTAATTCGATCGCAAAGGAAAGTTAAGTCTATGTTTTATCGGGTCGAACGAGATTATAGAGAGAATAGGGCTAGTGGCATATCGACCAGCTTTACCATTAGAGTTAGAAAAAGATCTATAACGTGTTTCATGTGTCGATGTTACATCGATATAGATCAGATTCGTCACACGTAATTTCTCCAGCAGAGATTGAAATTTAGCTTGATGTGATGTATAATGAAGAACCGATTAGAATTTTGGCTAGAGAGACTAAAGAATTGAGAAATAAAAACATAGCTTTAGTGAAGGTTCTATGGCAACATCATTATAACAGCCCAGTTTTAGCTAAATCAGAATAGTGGTTTCATAACCACAAATCTGAGGTCATAAAATTATTTTAATATTATTTTTAATTTTTACGGCATGTGAATATATGTGTGTGAAAGTTTCGTGAGTTAATTCTATTGACTGATTGGTTAATTTGACAAAATGACTACATCGCATAAAATGCAAAAGTGGCATACTAATTGTTTAAGTGCTTATTTGCTATGATTAAATAAATGTGAAGTCCTTATGATGCAATTAGACCATGGTATTAGCAAATTGACATGGATGGACATAAATTAGTGGAATTTAAATGTTTTAATTAAGGTTAAATTGGTAATTGTATAATAAAGTTAAATTAAGTAAACCAAAACATGATTTTTGTCCATCTTTCTTGCTATTACCAAAAATTCAAGTTAGAAAACTCCATTGGAGAGCATTCTAGGGTTCGACCCTTGTTCATCTTGATTATGGTGTGTATTTTGTTCGATTTTTGATGATTTTTATGTTTTTGTGATCGTTGTTTCGAATACTAGCCGGCACGTGCACTAATTTATGAGTTTGTTGATGATTTTGTGAAGTACAATTGATGAATGTTTGAGCTTTGTGATAGTTGATGATGAAAAATGGATAATTGTTGATACATTATCATATTTTGTTACGTGATTTTTGGTGAAAATGCTATTTAGGGATTAAATTGTGAAAAGTGTAAAATATGTGGTTGAAATGTGAAATAAATGAAAATTATGTGCTACTAGGGGCATAAGGGTAATTCGGCCAAGCATGAGTGCATTGAGATTTTGTATGATTTATGATTTTATGAAATAAGGACTAAATTGTGAAAAATGTGAAAAATGTGGGGTAAAAGTGTGAGTGCATTTTAAAATATGATTTGGATTAAGTTGAATTCATAGATGATTAAATTAGTTAATTTTGAATTTATTTAGATCAAGAAAAGTGAAACTCGGATCTCGATCGAGGGAAAAACAAAGTTCTCGATTAATCGATCAATTTAGCCGTTTTAGTATTTAAGGTAAGCTCGTATGTTATAAATTCATTATAAAGGTATTTTACATGTTTTGATATGGCATGAATTGTCATTATGTGATTACAAATAAGCTCGAGAGTGAGTCAACGATGATTCAACAGTTGAAAGCTCGGTTGAACCTTAGGAATAGTTAAGATGCTAGTGACATGCCATTAGGGACACTTGAGTTGGCTTTGAGCCATGATATAGCACTATGGGTGTGAGATAAACTAATTTGGCTTTGGGCCATGCATATCGACTATTTTTTGGCAACGGGCCATGATATCAAAATTATGGATAAGTTACCTTGATTTGGTTTCGGAGCATGGTATAGGTACTTATCATGTGAGACCTCTGTGTATCTGACTTCTATTTTTAATGGTGCAACGGGTAAATGGAAGACGAAAATGTGTATGAGGTTTGTACGAGGTGGTACAGTATGTGTATTAACTATTTTAACATTGCGTCGAGAAAATGATGATGAAAGTATATAGTTTTATGAATGAACATTTGCAAGGTTTGTTGAATGGAATAAACTATGAGTTGGTGATAAATTCACTAAATTTTGTTTATGTGGTTGTATTAAATTTATTTCATATGAGTTTACTAAGCTATAATGGTTACTGTGTTTATTTTTTTCACTGTTTTATAGTTAATCGAAGCTAGCTCGATTCGGGGATCATCAGGGACACAATCACACTATCGGGCAACATTTTGGCACCTTTTTGGCATTCTGTATATAGTATACGGCATGTATAGGCTATATGGTATTTTGGATATGTTATTAAGTTGAAATTATAGGAATGAGAGATGGCATGTAAATGATTTAATTAGTTGGTATGTTATTAGCCATGTAAGTTGGTTTAATAGTTAAGTTTGGCATGGTTGATGATGGTGGTTTATAATGCCTTATATTTTGGCTTGTTTGAAATAATTAAAATGATAGCTAAATGGTGTTTTAAATAGCTTTGGTTATGTAGTTTTATTGTCTGTAAAATGGTATGAGTTTGAGATGATGATTTGGTTGATGAAAAGTGAAGTACATATGCCAATGATATACTTATTATGCTTAGGTACTTATATGTTAAGCTAGTTAGCTTAAATTGTTGTGTTTAGAGTATTGAAATGGTTGGGATTGATATGGTTTGATTGATGCATGATGTCATATTTTGGTATGATTTTGGTTGGAAATGATGTGTGAATTATGCCTTGATTTATACTTGTAGGGTAGCCCCTTTTTGGGTGGTAAGTTGGCCTTATAAATGGCCTATTTTTGTACACATGGGCAGAGACACGGGTGTGTGTCTCAACTGTGTCGTTCATGGGTTCAATTTGAATTGAGCCTGGGCACTCCACATGGCCTCACACACGGGTGTGTGATTGGCCGTGTGGCCAAGTCAGTATACCCTACAAGTTTGGCACAATCGAGCACACGGCCTAGACATGGGCATGTGAGGCCATTTCGAATAGGCACACGAGCTGGGCACACGGGCGTGTGACTAACCGTGTGACCTAAGTTAGTATACCCTCCAGTTTTCACACGGCCAGGCACACGAGCGTCCAATCAGCCGTGTGACCCAAGGCAGTATGTATGTCCTGTTTCCACGAGTTTTATGACACAGACGTATGACATTTAAAAATTAGAAAATTTTTTAAGTTCCTGAAATTTTTATACGAGATCGATTTAGTCCCGAACCCTCTTTAAAGCATGTCTAAGGTCTCTTAGACCTATATTAGGTATGTTATGTTTGAGAATGAATGATATTTGATTATGATCGATTGTTGAATTGCAAAATATAGTTAAATGTTGTGAATTGTTCGGTAATGCCTCTTAACATTACTCTGGTAAGGGATACGAGTTAGGGGTGTTACAGTCATGGCATTGAAGAAGCTACATGGGAACCTGAGGAAGCTATGAGAAAGCAATACCCTAACCTGTTTACCAATCAGATTTTCGGGGACGAAAATCCCTAAACAGAGAGAGTTGCAACAGCCCGTTTTTGGTCAAATCGGAATAGTGGTTTCGAAACCACAAATCTGAATTTGAAATAATTATGATACTATTATTTTGAGGTAAATAGTATGTTAGTATGATTTTGTGAAAATTTTGTGAAGAAATTTTTTTGTTTGAGTGCTTAATTTGATGAAAAGGACTAAATCACGTAAAGTCAAAAATTAGAGTTCTAAAAGAAAAAGGTGGCCTTAAGTAGTAATTGGACCATTATAATGGTTAATGGACATTTATGGGCATTGGTTATGAATTATAAAGGTTAATAATAAAGGTTAATTTTGGTAATATGTAATTAAAGTTAAAATAAATAAAATATAACAAAGTATAATATTTTAATCATTATCTTCAATCGAAATTAGGGCTTTAGAAAGCCATTAAAGAAGCTTGAAACATTCAGCCATCATCTCTCTTGCATGTAAGTGATTGTTGACTCGGTTTTTAGTATTTTTATATTTTTGAGATCGTTGCAACTAGGTCTAGCTAGCCTAGGCAGTAATTTGAGAAACTGTAAAGTGTTTGAAAGTTACCATTGTAGGATTTGTGTATATTTTGATGTTTGATGTAGATTATAAATGTTTGATGATAGTTAAATAAGTTTTATAAAGTGGTTTTGGGTAAAATTGCAAATTAGGGATTAAATTGAGAAATGTGATAAATTGTATGGTAAAAGCATGAATATGTGAAATATATAGGCTGTTATAAGTATGTTTAATATTCTGCTAGCCTTGGGTAGGGATAAAATTGAATGAATTTTATTTTATGACCTTAGGGACTAAATTGTAAAGAAGTTGAAATATTAGGGGCAAAAGTGTAATTTTGCCAAAATAGTTGTTTTGTATTAAATTGATTAGAATGGTAATTGAATGAGCTAAATTTGATTATATATAGATTAAGAAAAGTAAAGATCGGAATTAGATCAGGGGAAAAATAAATGGTGGTTTGATAGCTCAATTTTTATTCGTGTTATACGGGGTAAGTTTGTATAGTTAGAATTGAGTATTTAAATATGTATTTATTTGAAATGTATTTATATGAATTGAGAAAATAATTCATATGATATTTGAATGCCTAAATGATGAAGTCCAAATAATACCGAGCCTTATTTGAACCTTAGAAATTCATAGGATATGAGTGACATGTCACTAGGTGCAACACCCCTATCCCGTAACCGTCGCCGAAATAGGTAAGGGGCATTACCAGACTTGTAACTCAGATCAGAACAGTAAAATTTTGAACTTTACAATCAACAACATAGTTCTACAATCACTCATCCAATCAGGCTTTAAAGCTCATATAAAGATACATACATTCATTTAGGATCAAATTGAAAACATATGAAAAATAAGGAAAACATTGAGAAAATTTTCAAGTTAGGGACACACGGCCATGTCCCTAGCTCGTGCACACCAACACGGTCGTGCCCTACAAGACACGCCCCAACACTCTGCCCGTGGTTGAAACTGACTAACCCCACACGGCCATTAGACACGCTTGTGTGTCTAGCCCGTTCACAACACTACCATGTACCACACGGCTACCAGACACGCCCGTGTCTAGACCGTGTGCAAAATTACCTAAAACCTTTAAGGTGCAGGGGTTGCACAGCTGAGTCACACGCCCGTGTGCTCTGCCCATGTGGCACAAGGTAGGCTAGGTTTAAGCCATTCTAGCCACCCAAAATGGGTCAATTCCTACAAGCATGAAACCACATTATTTCAAACATAATTTGCAACCATTTAACACCACTTAAACATATGCCAAATACATACCATTTTATACCAAAACATTCCACAACTCCATAGCTAATAATGCTAATTAAACCACATCACAACACTTACCATTTCTATCAACCATTCATGCTAATTCATATCATTACTCTCACATATTCATCATATACCTTACCATAAAGATCACATCATATATGGCATTCAAAATAGATTAAACATTTACAAAGCAAGCCATATCTCATAGCATGAATTAGTACCAAAACATACCATATTCATTAACTTAGCAACTAGCCTATACATGCCATGACCATCTCATTTACAAAGATTCAAAAGTACCAAAAGCTTGATGGATAGTGTGATAACAAGTCTCCGACTCGTCTGAAAATCGAGCTAGCTTTCGAATCTATAAAACAAGAGAAAAAGTAAACGAAGTAAGCTTTAAAAGCTTAGTAAGCTCATATAACGTAGAATTAAACTTACCGAATATTAGGAATAAGCACGTAACTAATGTCAAACCAAGTCATAAGTTCATATTGCCTACTCATCAATCATACACAAGCTAGTACTTATATAACCTTGTAACCATTCATTCTCTCAATGGAACATTTACATAACACAAGCATTTACCAAATACTTATGACATATAATTCATGTAATTCATATCATATAGTTCATATAAATCATGTAGTTCATGTAAATTGTAATTCATATATCCTTTGATGATCATGTAACATGTATTGATAATTGCTCGTTGAACCTTTAAGAACATCAGGGATACTCGGGTGATACACATGTAATGTATATACATATAACCTGTAATCCGTCAATGCATCATGTATGCTCTTTCGAGCCTATAACGGTAAGCTAGAAGGCTGAACATGTGATCCTGAAGGATTAATGGTAAGCCAGTAGGCCGAACGGTAAGTCTGAAGACTGAAAATGTAATCCCGAGGGATGAACATATAGCTCATGAGCTGTGGTGAGTCCGCAACAAATGCAGGAGCTCAAACCACCTTATAGCCCTAGTGACATGTCACCCGTATCCTACGACTTTCTACGGTTCAAACGGGATTCAGTAATCATATTGAACTTGGGATCTTTAATCTTTCCATATCAATTCATATGCATGTAATCAATAGGCTATTCCTTTTCTGTAGTGTACTATACTTTCACATGACAAATTAAACCACAATTATAAGCATTTACAATTCAATTCTAATTACATGAACTTACCTCGATTTCTCAATGTCTACTCGTCTACCTTTCTATTTCCCCGATCAAGTTCTGGGATTTAATTGTCTTTATCTTAATTGCGCTAAAACCCTTGCCCAAATGAAAAAGCTTTTAAAACCTTAGTTTTGTTTGAAGAATTAGTGGAAGAGAAGAATTAAAATTAAAGCCATTTTGTATTTTAATTAAACCATTATAACATATAATTATCAAATACCTTTTATAACCTTAATAAAACTATTTAAAAACCATGCATTTAAAGGCCACTACCATCCATGCATTATAAAAAGGGTAAATTTCATTTTAAGGACTTCTAAATATAAAGCCAAGGTCATTTTAGCCCTTTATGCAAAAGAACTCCTATTTATCGCTTTATGCGATTTAATCCTTTTTATCGAATTAACTATTTAAACAATAAAATTTCCATACGAAACTTTCACACAATGAATCTACCATGCTGTAAAACACATTACAGCAACAAAAATAATATTTTGACTCGGTTAAGTGATCCCAAAACCACTCGTTCTGATTAGGGTCTAAAATGGGCTGTTACACTAGGGTTACTGTTTGGTTGAGATTCCTACATGTGTTACAGACTCACCATAGCTCATATGAGCTTACCGATATTTTAGCTCATAAGAGCTTATTGTTTCTCAGCTCATTGGAGCTTATTGTTTCCTCATCTTAGGAGGAGCTTATCGTTTATAGCTGGAAAGAGCATATATGCTCAGGAATTGACGGATTACTGATTTGTACACTTCGAGTTTACCACCCGTGTATCTAACGATATTCTAAGTGGTTCGACAGGCATAGTTGTGTTATAGGTTAAATGAATTGATGAGAACTTGCATAATGAGTTGAATGAATTACATGGAAAAAGGTATTTCATGCCATATTGAGATATGAAATGAATGATATATGTACATGAAATTTCAGTGATTATTGTATTCATCCATATGATTTGATGACTATGTGCACATTACATGACTAACCTATTGGTGATTACATATGTTTAGGCATTTGACAACATGATTGGGTTATATTATGTTTAATTACCTCAATTACGAATATATGGTGTGTTTAATTCTATATTATGCGAGCCTACTAAGCTTTACAGCTAACTCTGTTTTCCTTTCTATATTTTATAATGATTCGAAAGCTCGCTGGATTTGGAACTCATCGGAGATCGTATCACACTATCCATCTATCATTTTGGCACTTTTGAACTTGTGTATTTTGGTTATATGGCATGTATAGGAGTTAGGAATTATGATCATTTCGGTCTAAAGTTTAGTAATTAAATTGGCTTGTAAATGATAAATACTTGGTTATGTGTAAAACCTTGTGACTTGGCTTATTTTGTCATATTTGGTGATGTATGTGTATGTCAAATGGCCTTTTGATATGTTGTGCATAATTTCTATATAAATGCTTGTTGTGATTTAGTATATGGAGTACCAAATTGTTGAAATTTGAAATTTGTATGCTTGTGGTTTAGGTAAAGTGAAGCATAATAGAAAGTAACCATATTGATGATTTGAGAATATAACTTTGGTATAAAATAGAATGGCTTATTGTGATACTTGTGTGCCTTATGGTTGATGGTATTTATATAGCATGAATTGAACTTGGTTTAGATGAGTTTACATACTATTTGAAGACATTGTTATATGCAATTTTGGTTGATATAGGTGAACGCAAAATTGGGTGAGAAAAATGGCTTGGAAAATAGCCTATTTTTTTCCACCTGGGTGTGTGTCTCAGCCGTGTGTGACACATGGCTAGGTGACACGACTGTGTATCCCTTGTTGTTTTTAACAGAAGCAAGTCAGTGAGTTACACAAATATGTGGTTGGCCGTGTGACACAAGTCAGAGAGTTACACAGGGTAGGACACGATCTAGGACACAGCCATGTGATCTCATTTCAAATGTCCACACAGCCTGTGACACGGGCGTGTCTTTTAGCCATGTGAGACACATGGCCTAGCCACAAAAGTGTGTCTTTTGGCTGTGTGAGACACACGGCCTGGCCGCATGGGCGCGTGTCCCCTGTACTATGAAATTTTCAATATTTTCCTAAAATTTTCTTAAGATATCGGTTTAGCCCTGAACAACTTATAATGCATGTTTTGGGCCTCCTAGGCTCGTATTAGGGACAATGTGAGTGAAAATGAATGATGTTTGTTTGGAATCAGAAATTGTATGTGAAGTGTATGCTTAATTATGATATAAGTTCGGTAATGCTCCGTAAGCCTATTTCGGAGATAGATACAGGTTAGGTGTGTTACACAGTGGGCCACCGATTTTCTTTCTTCATCGTGGGCCACCGATTTTCTTTCTTCCCTTATTGAATTCCTTTGCTCATTTGAAACATTATTGGTGTTAGATCCATATTCTTTTATAGAAACCATTAAGCTATACATTTATGTCGGTTAAACATCAATTACGAGAAATTCACTGACTTGCGTTTATTCACTACTTTTAGGTTTAATTGATTGTATATAGATCTACTAATAGATTTTGATAATTGATTTTAATATTATGTAATTTCGTGTATATGATGTTTAAAGGGTTAGATATGGGAGAGACAGATTAGATCTAATTTGGATGAGTGTCATATGAGTGTCTATAGTGAGGTGTATGCCCTAATTGTGTATTGGTGGGTCTATATAAGTGTTTGGCCGAATGTTTGAGTATGTAATAGTGAATTATGGTTGCTTTATTTTTTCCTAACAAAGTAGTTATTTTTGTTCTAAAGATTTCGATGGTGTTCTGTAAAGTTGGATCTGATTAGAATATAACCTTTGAGGAGGTACTGAAAAATTGACAAATCAACATTTGGTAATAAATCCATGAATGGTAGATTGAGATATAATGTGGTGCCATTTTTCTGAATTACTTATGTGAATATGTTTTGGTGTTGTTACGATGTTATTTTTGCATGTTTTACTGATGCATGCTTACTGTTACTGTTAAACTACAAGATTATTACTGATCACTTGAAAATAGCATGACAATATTGTAACTGTATAGTTTTCTGGCTCCATTGACATGCCATATCATTGCATTGAGGTTTGGAATTTTGAATGAGAAAGTAAATGGTTTAAAATTCAAATTAGCCCTCCTATAAAATATTGTTATACTAGCGGCTCATTTGTATAATGCTATTATGTTGTGTAGGAATGGATGAATTCTGGGGAGCTCTTACTATGGTGTGTAGGGCTGGATTAGGTAGTGTACTGCATCAAAATTCTTCAGCATGTTGATTATTACTGGGTTTTTTATGAATACTGCAAACTTGACTTGTATTGTATACTGTATACTTGTGTGCTTCCATTTGCTACTTAGTATGATTGTTGCTTACACTTTAAGACCACACTGAGCTTCATATCTCACTCTTTAGTTACCCATCTTACCAAATAACTTGTTAGGTTAGGTCTCAGACACGACATATAGAGCACTCTCATCACACTTATAAATAAGTATTTTACCACGCCCCAATTTATTTTTTGTTTGTATAATTAAGTAGAAAATAAGTTACTAGTCTGATGGTTAAGTGTTAGTGAAATTGTCCTTAAAACTTAAGTTCAAACATTGTCCTTAAAACTTAAGTTCGAATTTCTTCCTCTGCATTTTATTTTAAATGTCGACATTTCTCTTGTTTTCAATCTTATTGTCGCCCCTATGGTATAAAAACCCCAGTATATTATAACAACCCGTTTTTTGTGAAATCAGAATTTTGGTTTCAAAACCAAAAATCCAAGGTCAAAAAAATTTATTTTAATATTATTTTGATGTCTACAGCATGATAGTATGATTGCATGAAATTTTCGTTAAAAAATTTTATTGTTTGCATGCTTAATTTGATAAAAAGGATTAAATTGCGTAAAGTGTAAAATTAGAGTTCTATAAGCTAAATGGATTTAATAGTTGTGAAATTAAATGATTGGAGGGTTTATGTTGTAATTAGATCATTAATAGCATGAGTGGACAATTATGGACATTATTCAAGTGATTTTAAGTTATAAGTTAAGGTTAGATTAGTAAATTAATAAATTAACTTAATCTTTAACTAAAAGAAATATGGTATCATCTTCCTAATTGAATACGATCACTGAATGTTAAAAGAGAAACGGCATTTGAGAAGCTTCAACATTCGGTCATCACTCTTTGTCTTGCATGTGAGTATTTTTCATCCCGTTTTTAATGATTTTTATGTTTTTGAGGTTGTTATAACTTAATCTAGCTAGCCCAACTACTAATTTGTGAAACTGTTAACAGTCTAGAGTTTTTCCATTAATGAAAATGAATGTGTTTTGATGTTTGATAGTAGAAAATATAACACCCCAAACCCGGCCCAGACGTTATGGCCATATTTGGAAGTGTCACATTGATGTGTTTTGAACTCGTGAACTAATATGTCCTAATTCGATGTGAAACCCTTTTTAGTTTGGAAGAACACAGTAATCCATTTTATCTTAGTTAATCTGGTTATAAAAGTAGTTTTGTAACAGCCCTATCCTGACCCTAGTCGGGAAGTGGTTTCGGGACCGCTAAACCGAGTCGCAGAAATATTTGAATATAATATTTTATGTCTAAAATATGTGATCATGCATGTGTGAGATTTGAATGCTTTGATTTTTGCCAATTTGAATGTGTTTCTAAATAAAAAGGACTTATGTGAAAAGATTTAAATATATGTGTGGAGAGATTTATAAAATAATGAAGTAAAATAAAAGGGTTTGCATGTCAAATAGCCACTTTTAAATGTTAGTGGCCGACCATGCTTTTGTTTTAAATGATTGTGTTTGTACTTTATAATATTAAATAATCCTTAGTGGAATGTTATCATATTATGAATATTAATTAATAAAGAAATGGGTGAAAAGAACAAATTTCTTTTATTTGTTCTTCATGGCCGATTATGTTAAGGAAAAAGGGGGAAGAAGGACATTGAGTTTCGGATTTTTGATTTCTTTCATTACGTAAGCTTCTTTGAAAATTTTGAATGGATGTTTGATTTGTTGTAATGGTTATGTGGTTATCTGTTCAACCCATGGATTAATTTTTGTTTATGTATTTGACATATATATGTGTTTCGGTCATGAGAGTGATGGTGGAAAGGATTGTGATTTTCATTGATGCTTTTGTTAGGTAATGAAATTAGTTGTTGTTTGAGCTAGTTAAATGTTTTTTTTTTTTACGAGGATTATGGATAATTAGAATCGGTTTGTGTGTGTGTTTAAGCTCTTTCCCATAGTTGCCTAGTTTAATTTAAGATTATTGGTCAAATAATTAGATGTTAAATTATGGAAGTATGATGGTAAGGGGCTGTTTTGAGTATTAGTAAATTGGTGAAGTGTTCGGTTGTTGTAAAGTGTGGATTCATCTTTGGTGGTAAGATGAGCATTTGGTTTTGATCATGGAAGCATAGGGAGCTTGTTAAAAGTTCAATTTTATAAAAGTTAAATGTGTGTGTGTGCTTGTGCTAGTGTCGAATGTGCCTTGGGTGATTTAGCATTGAGTTTGGTGTTATATGAATTGAGTTTTACGATTTTAGAAATTCAATGATATTCGGCCAATTTGAATAATTCATGGCACCTCAAGCAAATTAGTTTTAGATGTTATTAAATACGGAAGATTATTTAAGCATAATACCAAATGTGATTTTAGTTAATGATTCGGTTATGAGTGCTGATTTTGTTTTATAATTAGCCGAATGTGTATATGTATGCTATGAGGTAGTTTAGTTTAAAGAAAATTAAGGTGCTCGTAAGGTGATTGCCATGGATAGTTTAAGTAATGAAATTTAATTTCTGTTATGTAAAGTGATGACATTGCCATTTGTAAATTGAGTAGTTAAAATTGTTGATTGAGCATCAAGAGCTTAAGGGGAAAACTCGGATCGAGGAAAAATGAAGGTAGTCGTGTAGTCAATATAGCCGTACGATAACTTTTGAGGTAAGCTCTTAAACGATTAAGTTGAATTTATGTGTTTAAAGATTAAATGAATATAGAATAAAGTTTCAGTATATGTGATATATATAAATATATATTTTCGAATGATTAATAATGTTCATAATATGAGCCGAAAATGGCTAACTTACTCGATTGAATTGTGCATGGAAATGAGGTATATGCTAAAAGAGTTTTAGAGAATGATATATGATCTCTGTGTTTCTGTTAAGTAATGGTAAATAGAATAAGTATAAATTTAGTGAGGACTATGTGTGATAGCCAAATGTCTTATGAACTAATATGTGTGAATGGTATTTTGAATACATGAGATAAGATGGAATAACCGAAAGCATCATGAGTTAAGTCGTGAATAAAATACTATGAATTTCTTGTAAATGCCGAATAGTGATTACTTTTGGCTATGAAATTTATGCTTTAAATTCTTGGATGCATTTGAAATCAATATAAGGAAATGGTGTTTTAATAAATTATGTGATGAAATTACCGAATGACTTATGAGATGAATTGTGGATTAATGTTACAAAGCAAGCGAAACTACTAATGTGATTAGGAAATTGAAGAAGAGTAAATTGTAATAAATCTGCTTGGGACAGCAGCAATAGCGTGATTTTAGAAAATCACCATAAATTTTTTGAGTTGAGTTAGAGGTGGAATAAATTATGTAATTAAAGCTTGATGAGTCTAGTTTCTTATAAAAGAAACCCTCTAAGTAAAGGAATTTCCGATAATGAGATTTTAAAGTTGTGTGAGACAGAGTCAGAATGACTCCGAAATCCCCTGTTCTGTTTTTAAAAAATCATTATAAATTGTACAAAAATTTTTATAAGATAAAATTTATATGCTTAGACTCCTCAATGAATCTAGTTTCAAATTAAATAAACAATAACATATTTTGAATTTTTTTATAATGAGAAATTTGATCCGTAGTGAAGAGTGGTCAGAATAGCCAAATAGTTAAACAAGGGAAACTTTAAGAAAAATCTGGTATTGATTGGCCAAATCAAAAATTCTGAAAATTTTTTAGATAGAAGATATATGAGCCTATTTTCAGGGAAAATTAACGATACTTCATTTGGTGTTTCGTAGTTCCAGTTACAAATAATTTAATGACTGTTGCTCAGGAAGACAGCTTGTAGTGGATTTGTGAAAGTATAAGTTTATAAGTATTGAATTATTGGAGATGAAAATGTCATTGCCGAATGTAAATTAAAATGTTAAATAATTGTAATTTAAGAACATGATTGATTAAATATTGGTAATCAAAGTACCGAATCCATATTAAAATGAGGCTATAAGCCGTAAATGACTAGTATACCTAGTCGATTTTGATATGATGAAATTGATGTACAAGATATGTGTATGTGGTGAGGCCGAAATGGCTAATATTAAATGTGTGCAAGTTATCCGAATTGCCTTTATGAAAATGTGGTCTATCATGTTTGTATAGTGAGGCCTAGTGGTTACTTAGAAATGTGATATAGCTGAGTGGTTACTTAAATGGAAACAAAGTATATGATGTATTAGCAAGTGATGATAAATGCATTATCTTATATATGTTCTTGTGTATGTGGTGTGACCGAATAGGCAAAGGTGAAATGTGCATATGTTTATGTGTATATAATGTGGCCGAATGACCAATTGTGAAAAGTGTGTATTATTAGATATTTGATGAGGCCAAAGTTAGTAAAAAGTATATAAAATAAATTGTGCTAAGATTGTATCCGGGTTTAAAGTCTAGTAGGCTTCGTGCTGGTGTTATGATCAGGTTTTATACCTCGTAGGCCAAGTGCTAGTGAATTTGATAAAGTATATGACTACAAGATCCTATGCTAAGATGATAAATTGAACTCGTATTACACATTAAGTGATTCAGGTATGTTATATACTATATATGTGAGATTGATCTGTCAGGAATTAAGAATGTGTAATGAGAAGCATATGAAAAGATGTGTAAATTCATATGTATATTTGTATATGTGTGTATTCAGTTATTATGCAAAGTTACAAGATAGTTTTCAATATGCCATTTAACTATGAATGTTGAAAGTAAGTGTGGGTTAAAAAAAATGAAACACTAGTGAAATTCGAAAAAAATTAAAGTTAACCCGGAAACTTGTAAATACTATGTTTATATGGGTTTTAGTATAAACGGAGTAAAATGATATGTGTTTGTGCACAATCGGCCAAATAGTATTTTACTCAAAAAGTGTTATGTGATCTCGAACCTTTGGTTTGTTTTTAAGTTCAACTGTTTAAATTGCTTAAGACTTTCTAAGCTTATGAAAGCTTACTTTGAATGTTATGTTTCTCTGTGTATTTTTTTTTGTAGATCGTTAACTCTTACTATAGGCTCGGGGATCATCAGCACTTCGTCACACTATCTACTATTGTGGTAATCATGTGATTTGGACTTAGCTTATGGCATGTACAGGATAGACTATAAGTAGAATGATATTTTGACTATTTTAAATAAGCCATGCGAATATGCCATCTTATGGAAGTTTACTTTTATAAGTTTTAAATTCGATCTTTGTTTGTGTCTATTAGTTATATAAATAAATGATCTTTTATTTAAGAAAAGGTTCAAAATTTTACTGTTCTGATTTGTTTTTAAATTTTCGGTAACGCCTCGTCCTATTTCGGCGATGGTTACGGGATAGGGGTGTTACAAGTTTACTTTTGAAAACTTGTTAATTGCAAAAGCCTTGTTCAGATTCTTGTTTGTTGTGGAACCGTGGTTTTAAAAACAAATATCTTTTGTAAATCTGTGCCCTAACACTAACAGGTTTAGAATAAGTTAAGTAAACCCCACATTTTTGTTTAAAATTTAGATAGCAGCCTTATTACAAACCCAAAATAAAAACAATACTCAAAGTAAATGAAATTTGGAATAGTACAAAAGTCAAGTGTGGTCGTCTCTAAGTCCCACGCTACACCGAACCATCTATGCCTCGGGATTACCTGCATAGTAAAATAGACAGGTGAGTTCACGGAAACTCAGTGTGTATTCTCGTGCGTAACAGTAACACAGAATCAATCTGGGCTTGGGCCCATTTTAGTATAGATCAGAGTCAGTGAGCTAAAGCCCATTACAAATAGTATATCATGCAAACAAAATCCTACCCTACCAGCCTCTACACTCCATCTCCTTCCAACCCATCACTCTATGTGGGGATTTAATCAACCCACCCAACCCTACACTCCATAGTGTAGTACCGATGCGGCACTATCAAAATTATGTTGGGCTATCAGCCATCAGTATTATGCAGCGAAGCTGCCCGTACAGAGCACTTCCTCCACAAACATATACCCGACCCCATGTAATGCACCATACTCAATGTCATGCCAACATGATACAGAACATAAGTGTAACACCCTGAATTTTGGGCCTAAAAGAATTGGGCCTTGGGCTTGGGTGCGTTTAAAATTCTTGAGTGTAAGACATCGGCTCAATTTGTAAGTTAGAATTGTTGGGTTAGTGATTTTGGAATGTCAGAGGGTTTTTATGAAGTTCTGGGGTCAAGCTTAGGTATACGAAAAATCTTGGGTTTGGCCTTAAGGGAACCCTGAGCTCAAGTGGGATAACTTATAAATAAAAAGGGCTAAAATAAGACACAAAAGGAGATGTGGTCTAGTGGCAAGGAAGTTACTCCATATGGGAAGTAAGGGGTCCAAGGTTCAAGTCTTGACTCTTATAATTTATTTTGGTTTCTCTTTTAAATAAATCTAGAAGCAAGTAGGTGGGCTTTAAAGTTAAATGTGTTGGACTTATGGCACAAAGGAGCTTGTGTCCTAGTGGTGGTGGCGTGGCATGGCTATCAAGAGGACTTTGGTTCAAATCCCTTTGCATGCAAAGGTTGGATATTTTGCTAATGAGTTGGTTTTGGAGGATTGATGGGGAATCCCACACCGGGAAGCTAATATGAGAATAGGCAAGAAGCTAGCGTTAAATAGAGCAAACCATGAGGAGAGTAAGCATACCTTTCTTCGCTTATCCCTTTCGCATTATGGCATATTCCTTTGGATTAGGCGTTGTACCATTCGTTGATCTGTATGCTGTTGGGTCACGGTGGTGGTGACCGTAGTTGATCGACACCCCCTGAGAGTCAAGGGTGCGATTATTGTTGGCTTTTGGACATAACAGCGTTTAGAGCGCAGATTAACTTTAGATACCTATCAAGTGTGTATTTCACACTACTCTACCTGTAGAACGAAAAATGTCCGAATGCTGAAATGCCGGTCACACAGCAATGGTAGCCACAAGAATGTGCGAGCGCACGTGTGGGAGCTTTGACGTGATAGTTGAGACCATTATGAGTATTCTCGTGGGTTTAGGTTACTTTGGGCCACGATGGGCTGGAATGGGCCATGTGGGCCCAATCGGACAAATTGTATGTTTGTGTTGTAAATGTTTGACTGAACTATGTGAATCTCATATTTGTGGCTAGATTTGGGCAAAAAGGGCCACAAGAGCATGTGAGCCCACTTGGGCCGAGAACAGGCCTTAGGCCCATTCGCAACGTTATCTTTGTTTAGAATACTTGAGTCGCTCAAGGCGACTGTAGACCTTTTGAGAGATTAATAAAATTACCGAAATACCCCTGGTTTATAAAATTAGAGAAATACCCCTGGTTTACAAAATTATAGAAATACCCCTAGTTTATAAATTTATCAAAATACCCCTGGTTTGCGAAATTACTAAAATACCCCTAGTTTGCAATATTACCGAAATACCCCTGGTTTGCGAAATTATCGAAATACCCCTGGTTTACAAAATTACCAAAATACCTCTGGTTTACGAAATTACTAAAATACCCCTCGTTTGTGAAATTACTAAAATACCCCTATAGGATAGAATTTCTGAAATACCTTTGTAGGGTAGAATTACTGAAATACCCCCGTAGTATGAAATGACTAAAATTAAGGGTAAAAAGACCGTTTTGCCCCTTGGGGGTGTACGACTCACTGGTGATACAATTTGATTGATTTGACTATGTTTGACTGAGAATGTATGACTGTGATTGGACTGTTGTGACTATGATTTGTATGATTGTTTTTGGGTAAGACATTCTACATACATGACATACTGCATGGGTTTGGATTGATATGGAGGAAGTTCTATTCTGATAGGATCGCACGAGTTGTACGAGACGAATGTGGATCCAGTAATAATCTGATAAGATCACACAGGTCGCACGAGACGACTGTGGATCGATTGAGGGCTTAATGCTAGTTATTCTGAGTATGGCTCTGTTCCAACCAACATATGGCTCTGTGCTATCGGGATCATGGCTTTGTGCCGATTATATTTTCCTAAGGCTATGTGCCTATCGTATTTACTGATGATTGTGTGTCGATCACATTTACCCATTGTTGTGTGCTAGTTATATTACCCTAATTGATGGCTATGGGCCAATCCTATTACAGTTACTGATGGCTTTGTGCCAATTATGATACTACTACTGAAGGCTTAAAGCCGCATTTAAATTATCAACTCTGCTGCGATTCTGATTTGTGCTACAACCGGTACTGACACTGTGGAGTGTAAGGATGGCGTGGATGATTTATTCCCCGCAGGTAGTGTAGGGTTGGACGAAGTGGAGTACTGGTTGGATGGGTTTGAATGCATCATGCATCATTCATGCTAAGACTGTCACTGTGATGGGCTAGGCCTAATTGATTTTGTCATGGGCTGTGACCCAAATGTTATTGTAAGGGCTTTGGCCCACATATGCTTGGAATTAGATTGTACTGATACTTTTAAAGGGCTCAGGCCCAGATTGATTCTATTTCTATTTTTGTTTACTGACTATTACTTTAACAGGGATTACACACTGAGTTGTCGTAAACTCACCCCGTGTATTAACCTTTCAGGTAATCCCCAGCTTTAGACGGATCGGAGCTGTGAGGGACTCGGAGTGGGCCACATAACTGCATATTTCTGATTCTGTTTTACTCATTTACTTAAAGCACTTTGATTTTAATTTGGGTTGTAATAAGGCCTCTATAACTTCTGAATTTTTAAATTTGGGATTTCATTGATCGTGATTTATATCAATTAGAAGTAAATTGCTATTTTTCAAAATAATAACTGTTTTTAAACACTACGTTTTTCGCACCTGATTAAATTAAGCTTTCGCAACAAAGAAGGTTTTAAAGGTAATAATATTTTTTTTAAAAGGGATTAACTTTTAATAGACCACGTTTTTAAAAGAAACAAACATAAGTTTTAGTTGGCAACAAGTTTTATATAAGAACGGTTTTAATGAAAACATGGTTTTCAAAAAACACTTCAATGTGACATGCCAGACTCGGGTCTAACTCCTAAGCAAGGTTTGGGGTGTTACAATAAGCGCATATACAACATTTCATGGCATAAAATATTATTCGAAAAGTATACAGGGTCAAATCAGTCATTTTAGTCATTTTGTCCTTAGGGACATTTCAGTCATTTACCAGTGTGAGCCTAAGTATGTGAAGGCCCATCAGTAGGCCCATGGTCGTCTAGCGACACATGCAACCAAACACTCTAGAAACTCAAATATGAGCTAAGGCCCATCTAGCGGCCCATGGTCTTCTAGTGACACATGCAACCAAATAATCCAGAAACTCAAATATGAGCTAAGGCACATCTAGCTGGCCCACGGCCCGTTGGGCCCAACTGGCCCATTTCAGCCCATCTCACATAAATGCTGGTGATGGCTGTTTTTCAATGTAGGGCCACAATCCATGGCCTCAGCCGCTCACATGAGCATTCGCACGCCCATGTGGCCAGATGTTCGACTCATCGGCTTTTCAGCTTTTGACATTTTGGCATTTTGCCTTCAAAATCTAATAGTGTGATTAACACACCTATAACGAGATAGCCGTTAAACTCTACCGAAATCCAAGCACCTATGGTCACCATAATTTCATTGTCAGTCATCTACCATGATTAGATCCAAAAATCATGGTATAGACTATACTTACTCAAACTATCGTCACATACCGACAAGGGAAGATGATTACTTGCATGAGAAAAAGATTCGACCCTTGTTTCCCCCTAAAACAGATCGAACCCCTAATCATAATCGATCGAAACACGGTGTCATAAAGCCATCACTTAGATGGTAATAATTGATCACATAATGGTACCCGTAAACTACCTAAATAGCGCAATCAATACACGTGATTTTAAAATCTTACCCCAACTCAAGGCTAAAAAACGTCCACGATGAAGAAGACTCAAAGTTTCGACCCTAACCAAGAGCCTAGAGTCAGCTTACACAGATATAAAAAAAAGAAAAGATTAGAGTGGAGAACAATCGCAAAGATTGGATTAAAGCCAAGAATTCGGGAAGAAAATAGGGACTATAGAGAGATGCTGAACAAGAAGTGAAAGAAAGAGGAACAGTACCCGGTACACAGTGATACAAACTACAATCGACCACTTTAAGAACCGAGCCTAACGATATTGGCATAAGATTTGAGACGAAAGAAAAAAAAGGTAAAATGAAGAACAATGGTGCAATCGGCTACTATTAACAATGAAAGAGAAATAGTGAAGAAGAGAAAAGAGGATCAGCTTAGAGGGAAAACCGAAAGAAACAGAGCAATAATCGATTTTGAAGAGAAGAAAAACAAGGCCAAGGGAAGGAAAGAGATTTGGCAACACAAGCACAAACGAAGGAAAGTAAGCAATTGACAGGTATATTGTACGGTCTAGAGAGGAAAGATGCAAGTTTCGGCAAAAGGAAAAAGGAAAGATAGAATTGAGTAATCAGGAAAAACAAAAGTTATTAGAAACCAAAATAAATAAGGTTCGGCAAACTCCAAATAAAATGCCAGACTTTGGCAAAAACCCGAGCAAACAAGACACCGCAATCCTATTTCGATACCATATTACCTAGAGCTTAATTAGCAAACAAAAGACTCGCACCCTCAGCCAACACCCCTCCCCACTTCAAAATTCCTTTATTTGCTCCACGATATCCTCTTTCAAAGTAAACAATCTCATCCAAATCCCTTAACTTCCTCCCTTTGACTGATTCCACAACTATCATAGTAGAATTTCATTCCAACTCAAACTCTAGGCGACACAGCTCCCTCTAAGATTCGAACCCTTGATCTCCTTGCTCCACCAGTGATGCCACTCCCACCAAGCTACCACTCTCTTTGTGATGCAAAACAGTCACAATTAATTATAAGGCTTCAAGCCAAAGTGGATACTCCTCTTAATGCCCCACATAAAAACTTTCCTTAGGCCAAGGCTAGAAGCCAGGCCTTCCCAGAGACCTCAACATGCCCAAACACGCTAGCCACTAATACCAACACGCAATTATGCTATTTCATGCTCCATTAAAATTGAAAACTTTAGGGCATTACAACTTTACCCCCTAAAAGAAATTTTGACCTCAAAATTTACCTGCTCAGAAAAGGTGAGGGTATTGTCGTTGTATCGGCTCCTCAGGCTCCCATGTGGCTTCTTCTGAATTGTGATTCCACCAAAGTACCTTAACCAGTAGAACTATCTTCTTTCGCAGAACTTTCACATCACGGTCTAAAATTTGAATCGACTCCTCCTTAAAGGTTAGATCAGGTCTAGCTTCAATCTCCTCAACTGGCACAATATACGATGGATCCGAGCGATATTGCCTTAGCATAGAAACATGGAGGACATCATGGATTTTGTTCAACTCCGGAGGCAATTCACACTGATAGGCAACTGGTCCAACACATTTCAGTACCCGATAAGGCCCAATGAATCTATGGCTTAGCTTACCTTTCCAACCAAACCTTAATATCTTCTTCCATGGAGAGATTTTGAGAAAGACCAAGTCTCCCACAGAATATTCAATCTCACCACGCTTAAGATCTGCATAAGACTTTTGTCTGTCAGAAGCCTCCTTCAACCAGTCTTTAATCAGTTTCACCTTATCTTCAGTATTAGATACCAATTTAGGCTTTAGAACGCGCCTCTCACCCAATTCAGTCCAGCACGTAGGGGTACGGTATCTATGACCATACAATACCTCATATGGTGCCATCTGAATGCTAGATTGGTAGTTGTTGTTGTATACGAACTCCACCAACGGTAAGTAGTCTTCCCAACTACCTCGAAAATCAATTATACAACCCCTAAGCATGTCTTCCAATATCTAAATTACCCTTTCTGATTGCCCCTCTGTTTGAGGGTGAAATGTAGTACTAAAATCTAGCCTTGTACCGAGAGATTCATGTAACTTTCTCTAAAATCTAAAAGTAAAACGTGGATCTCTATCAATATGATGGACACTGGCACCCCATATAGTCTCACAATTTCTGCCACATACAACTTAGCCAATTTCTGTAGTGAGTAGTCTGTTCTAACCGGTATAAAGTAAGCGAATTTAGTCAAGCAATCTACTATAACCCATACCGAGTCTTTCTTTGTATGCGTTAAAGGTAGCCCACTAACAAAACCCATGGTGACTCTTTCCCATTTCCAAAGAGAAATCTATACTGGTTGCAATAACCATGAAGGCAGTTGATGCTCAGCTTTAACCTACTGGCATGTCAAGCATTTCCCTTCAAACTCAGTAACTTCACGCTTAAGCCCAAGCCACCAATACAATTCATGTAAGTCTCGATACATCTTGTTTCCTCCAGGATGCATAGCATACGGGCTACTATGCGCCTCATGCAACAAAGACTGCCTCAGTTTAGAGTCATTTGGGATACAAATCCTGCCACGAAAACATAACACCCCTTCCTTATTTAGCCCAAAATCAGAATTCTCCTCACTTTCAACCTGCCGAAAATGAGGGATCAATGTCTCATCTACTAACTGCTTTTCTTTAATCCATTCAGTCCACACTAGTTTAACTTGCAGTTCTGCCCACAACCCGCCATCGTCGACCAAACTTAGGCATGCAAACATTGCCCTTAAATCAGACATAGCCCTACGGCTCAGTGCGTCGGCTACTACGTTAGCCTTGCCAGGATGATATTCGATTGAGCAATCATAATCCTTTAGCAATTCTATCTACGTCTGCTTCCTCAGATTTAGCTCCTTCTGGATGAAAAGGTATTTGAGGCTTTTGTGATCCGTGTAAATGGTACACTTCTCACCATATAGGTAGTGCCTCTAAATTTTAAGCGTGAAAACCATCGCAGTGAACTCCAAATCATGTATGGGGTAATTCACCTCATGAGTTTTAAGTGTACGAGATGCATAAGTAACCACCTTCCCTATTGCATCAACACACATCCTAACCCAACATGTGATGCATCACTATAGACAGTAAAGTCGTTCCAAATTCTGGCTGTATCAAAATAGGGGCTTCAGTCAAAACTTTCTTGTTGCTTCTCTGTCCACACAAACGGTACTCCCTTACACAAAAATTTGGTTAGAGGTGCAGCAATTAAAGAAAACCCCTCCACGAAGCGTCTATAGTACCCAGCCAGACCCAGAAAACTCTATATCTCAGATACACTATTAGATTACTTCTAGTTCAAAACAGCCTCGATTTTCCAGGGATCAACTCTAATCCCTTCAGCAGCTACAATGTGACCTAAAAATGTCACCTCACGTAGCCAAAATTCACACTTACTGAGTTTGGCATACAACTACTTTTCCCTCAGTACTTGCAGAATAACCTGAAGATGCATGTCATGCTCCTCTTCAGTATTCGAGTACACTAAAATGTCATCTCTAAAAACCACCATGAACCGGTCCAGATAAGGTTGAAAGACACGGTTCATTGAGTCCATAAAAGCAGCTAGCACATTTGTTAGCCTAAAGGGCATAACCAGAAACTCATAATGACCATAGCACGTTCTAAACGTTGTTTTATACACATCCGCCTCTTTCACTCTTAGTTGGTGATAATCAGAATAAAGATATATCTTGGAAAAAAACTGTAGCTCCTCGAAGTTGGCCAAATAGATCATCAATCCTTGGTAAAGGGTACTTGTTTTTTATAGCTAATTTGTTCAACTGCCAGTAATCTATACACATGCGCATAGTTCCATCCTTCTTATTCACAAATAAGACCAGTGCTCCTCATGGAGACACACTAGGTCGTATAAATCCTCTATACAACAGTTCTTGGATTTAAGCTTTGAGCTTGACAAGCTCCTTCGGTGCCATCCTATAAGGGGCAATAGACACCGGAGCTGTACCAAGCAGCAACTCAATCCCAAATTCCACTTAACAGTTCAGCAGTAATCCTGACGGCTCATTAGGGATACATCAGGAAAATCTTTAACCGCTCTTTAGTCTTTGACAGAAAGGCCCTTGGATTCCAAATCACTAACATACGCTAAATATGCTTCACACCCTTTGCACACCAGTTTCTCAGCTCTCAGGGTAGAAATCATGTTGGACAAGTAGTTACAACATTCACGAATAACCATAATCTCAGTACACTTGGAAGATTTTAATACCACCCGCTTCGCAGCACAATCCAAAGTCACCTCATGCTTTACTAGCCAATCCATTCCTAAAATCAAGTCGAACTCACTAAAAGGGAATTCCATTAAGTCTACTAAAAAAGTCTCTCCCTGAACCTCTAAAGGTACTCCTTTAAACAATTTGTCCACCCTAACTGACTATCCTAAAGGACTCAATATAGTAATCTCCCTAGCAGTAGTTTCACACATCACACCCAAAGTTTCGGATACAGTACATGCAATATATTAGTGCACGGACCCCACATCAATTAATGTAATATAAGGCAATTCATGAATTAAGAACGTACCGGTTATCACGTCGGGGGCATCTCTATCCTCACTGTAACACCTTTAACCTGTATCTATCGCCAGAAAGGGGTTATAAGGTATTATTGACTAGATATAAGTTTTAAACATTTATGTATAAGTATACATACTAAAAATGTGAATAATAATGGATTTAGTTTATTCAAACTTGAATTATTTTAAAGATCACATATTTACAACATTTGTTAATGTTGATATAAAAATAAACATACGCATTTGGCATCAACATCTAAATATGCACACATGCATATATTTACCAAATAAATCAATTTCAAAGTGTCAAAATGGTACATTTCTCAAGGTGCATATGATCAACTTACAAGCAAAGAATTATACCTTTGTGAAAGCAAAATCACTATTCATTTGGTCAACTTCATAAGCTTTAGTCTATTACAACTCATTAATTTTTTAAACATCCACTTAAGATTTAATAAAACCAAATTGTCATGCCTCATTTATATAGTACCTCAAATAAATAAAAAATAAAAAAATATGACATATAATAACTTAAACAATTGACAAATACCAAAACCAAGCATACATGTAACCTCAATTACCAAAAAGCTGATTACTTAAAACCATGTATTCTTCCAATTTGCTTATAAATAAATCATGTACTTTAACAAATACTGAACATTATTAGATCGAAACACTTTTGTCATTTCTATATTCAAAACAATCATTCATGCAAGTATACGTTGACCCTAAATGCATCATTAATAAATTACTTTAATCCTAGACCTATTCAATGCATAACAAAACCGTATGTCATGGTTCAACTTCAGTTTACAAACATATCAAATGTATACCCTATTTTGAAATCAAGCAATATAAGCATCTTTAACTCAAAATCCATTAAGTGAATTTAGCAGATAATAAAATCAAAGCCAAACAATCATATTACAAACTACTCCACACTCACATCTTGAAACATTACTTGACAAATATGAACAAGCCATTTTTTTGCATGGCTTACATATATATATACAGGATCCAAAACCAATATCCAAACGTTGTCCAACCTATACATGCCATAAGTTAAGTTTTAAACATTAAATACCAAGATAGTAGAGAGTGTGACAATACTGCAGACGATCCCTGAGCTTGAAGCTTGATTCAAAAGTCTATAAAATACAGAAACATAACATCCAAAGTAAGCTTTTATAGCTTAGTAATAGCATTTCAAAGCCGTATCCATTTTTAATCCATTGAGCATTACAACATATCACATATAATTCAAAAATATCCCGAATACCATACATCCATTTATCCGTATATTTAAATTTAGAGCTCATGACATCTCTTCAAAACACACACCTACATCATAAATAGCCAAACATTAAGCTATGTATTCATCAAACCATAATATAGTTTCATAAGTCACAAACTTGTTCAATCTCATTCAAATACACAAACATTCTTTGAATTCATAGCACATACTTTATAATTCGTATCAAATTATATACATACCTTATTACAGTTAAACGACAATTTAGCTCGTACTTGGCTCTTTCATTTGTTTAACTTATTTAAAAATGCATCGATTTGAAGTCTTGAATGATACACTGCCTTGTTGCCCGCTAGGTACCAACCCGATTAAAAACACAATGGCGCATGGCCTATGTAACACCCCAAACCCGGTCTGGACGTTATGACTAGATCTGGTGCGTCACATGATCCTAAACTACGCTTATAACCTTTTAAAACATGTTGAGACATAGGTGATATTTTGTAAAACTAGCTAGGTGAGAAAAGTTCCTATTAAAACTGCTTTAAGTTGTCATTATTCAAGTTCGTTTAAAATTTATAAACGTTATTTTGAAAACGTTATTAAGGTTTTGGAAACCCACGCAGCCTATATCTAGCAGTTTCGATAAAGTACAAACCAAATCCTTTAGAAAGTTAAAACCTAAAAAGAAAATTTAATAGCGGCCTTATTACACATTAAAACCCAAAACTAACATGAAAATTAAAATACTAAAACATAAATGAAAACCAGTTTTATTGCAGTCGCTGTGGCCACTCCGAATCTCTCGCAGCTCCAAGCCCACTATGGTTGAGGGTTACCTGCAGAGATTAATTAAAAAGGGGTGAGTTTGACAACTCAGTGTGCAACATTATCTCAACCATAGGCCAAAACAGATCAAGCCTCATAAACAGATTTAATTGGGCCTTGGCCCATTACAGGAATCAGGTTAAGCCCAAAAGGCTCATAACAGAAACAGATCAGATATAAGCATTATGCAAATAGAAACCCAACCCAGATCCATCCTTAACACCCCCGTACCAGCCTTACACCATGTGGGGAGACTACTCGACCCACCCAACCGCTACACACCACAGATATTTGCAGCGAGGCTGCCAGATACAATTTGCAGTGAGACTGCCAGATAACATTTGCAGCGAGGCTGCCAGATATATTTGCAGCGAGGCTGCCAGATATTGTGACGAGGTCACCAGATATAAATATTGTGGCGAGGCCACCAGATTGCAGCGAGGCTACCAGAAAATATGTGGCGAGGCCACCAGATTGCAGCGAGGCTGCCAGAACGCTTCCTCCATCATAAACCCATACCCCATGCAACAGATAATCATACTAGCATGCAATATATAGCATCTCATGCATCAGATATATTCATATTAATAATTAACTCATGCAGATACATAACATCATACATTTCATACAGAATTGACCCTAGGGGTATAATAGTCTTTTTACACCTAGGGGTATTTTGGTAATTTTGCACATTCAAGGGTATTTCAGTCCTTTAACATATTTTCCTTTAATTTTATATAGGTTCAATAAGTTAACAGTCCCTAAATAACCACAGAAGTCCATTTAGGCTAAGTTTCCAGTTTTACCCTTTTTAGCTTAAAACCCCTAATGGACCTTACTAAGTCCATTATTATCTCAAGCCCGTTAAGTCTAGTTTTTAGGTCTAGCTTACCAACTTATCCATGTTATCATCAACCACGTCGCCAGAAAGCCTTTAATAGTCATTTTACCGATTTGGGCTCGGAAGCCCATTGGGCCCATCTTTGGCCCATTGCAGCCCAACTTACCAAAACGTTCAGAATTGCACCTTCTACAATTCTTCCTGCACTGAATTCATAGTTAAGCCTAATGGAGTAAATGGTTACTCTCACATATCATACGAATGCATTTTCGGTCACTTACACCAGATGTCGGTAATGCTACGCCCTTTTCGGCTTTTACCATTTTAGTCTAACAGTTGGGATAAGTTACACACCTGTTAACCGTTGAAACAGTTGACGAAATCCACGAACAAAAACCTATCGTTAATCACCTTAATGTTAGCTTAATAATCTTCAACCATTAAACCAAAATCTCATTACTATAATCGGCTAACATGACTGAAGGCCCTAAAAGCCTTTACCTTTTTGTCGAAAAAATAGACTAAGTCTATGAGCCCAACCGTGCCAACCTTCAAGTCCTTGCAAAAAGTCCTCTTGCTCACCCTAACACAACACCAAAACAAGAGGCCACAATGCCTTAGTCCAAACGATAGCCTTCCCTAAAGGGGTTTCGGCTTTATACTTAAAACGTGATCATCTAACAAAGACAAGTTCCCGAATACTTACCAACCTAGCCTCGATATACAACGATTCCCCTTGCAACTACGAGAAGAGATAAAAGATGATCTAACGTTCGGCTTTGAGCACCACAGGGTATGGAGGTTTCGGTTTCTCTCTTTGAAGAAGTAAATGAGGTTTAACACAAGAAGATTCGACTAAGGAGTTATGGGAGATGTCGACAAAAGGAGAGAAAGAAGAGAGTTATGTGACTGATGATAATCGGCAATAGAACCACAAGGTTTCGGTCAAGGGGATAATCGGCAATGAAGTGTTTGCTTCCGGCTTTTTGTGACTATCAACCAGAGAATAACGTCAGAAGAAGATATATGGATGATAGAAGAAGAAAATGGAAAAGAAGAAAATAAGAAAAGAGATTTGAGAGGGAAAGAAATGAGCAATCGGTTTAACAGAAGAAGAACGGCACAAGATGGTGTTTTGGAAGATCTATGTTCGGCAAATGAAAAGAAAAGAGGATTTGGCAATGGGGTGTATTAGGGTTCGGCTACTAGAACAAAGAAGAAGAACAAAATGGCAAAACGAACCTAATATGCTATGTCAAACGAACAAAAGAAAAGGATTCACTAACCTAAGATAAAAATCGGCATAAGGACACAAGAAGACCTAAGGGAGAAATCGGCACTTCTAGCACCTAATTGCCGAAAATGTGTCACAAAGAGTCCTCTTGGCCGGCCACCTTACTTCAAATTCAAAAACACCTTAATCCGCTCCTTGATTCACTCCACAATATCCTCTCATGACCGATTCAAACACTCCTCAAGTAGAGTTTTATTCTGCTTCAAATTCCTGCTTGCTCCTTGCATAAAAATAACGCCTTCCTTGCATAACCTGGGACTTGAATGGCCTTCCCATTCATTTAGGCGCCACTTTTGTAGCTCCTAAGTGGCGTCACACAACCATTTTACCAGGAGCTCCCTTGTGCTTCATTTTAGCCAAATTTATTTAAAACCCCTACTTCCAAAAGTCCCCTATCTCCCTAACGAAAAATTTAAAAATTTTCCCGAGTTTTTAACCAACACTTGGGCCTTCCATAGGCCCAATAACATTCTCAAAACACGAATTTCACAACCAAACACCAGAGTTCAAACATTTTACTAGATGAACAATAATTCAAGAAAGACCAGAATTTTAGGGCGTTACAACTCTACCCTCCTTAAAGAAATTTCGTCCTCGAAATTTACCTTATCCAAACAAATGGGGATATTGCTGACGCATTGCCTCCTCTGGTTCCCAAGTAGCTTCCTCTCTGCCATGATTACGCCAAAGTACCTTTACCAATGGGACTGATTTCCTTCTTAGGACTTTTACGTCTCGATCTAGAATCTGCACAGGCTCTTCCTCGAAAGTCAAGTCAGGCTGTACTTCCACCTCTGCAACTGGTAGAATATGGGTAGGGTCAGAATGATATCGTCTTAACATGGATACGTGAAACACGTCATGGATTCTGTGTAACTCTGGCGGTAATTCCAACTGATACGCCACCGGACCTACTCGCTTAAGAACCCGATAAGGCCCAATAAACCTCGGACTTAGCTTGCCTTTCTTACCAAATCTTAGTATCTTCTTCCAGGGCGAAGCTTTTAGAAAAACCATATCACCTACTGAATACTCAATCTCTTTACGCTTCAAATCTGCATAAGACTTTTGTCGATCAGATGCCTCTTTCAAACGGTCCCTTATCACCTTGACCTTCTCCTCAGTCTCTGCTACCAATTCAGGTCCAAGAACTTGCCGCTCGCCCAATTCGGTCCAACAACTAGGTGAACGACACTTACGCCCATACAGTGCCTCATAAGGTGCCATACGGATACTAGCCTGAAAGCTGTTGTTATACGCAAACTCTGCCAACGGTAGATAATCCACCCAATTGCCTCGAAAGTCGATAACACAACCCCTTAACATATCTTCCAGAATCTGAATAACCCTTTCTGACTGACCATCAGTTTGAGGATGGAAAGCCGTGCTAAAGTTCAGTCGCGTTCCCAATGCCTCATGCAACTTTTGCCAGAACCGAGATGTGAATCTAGGATCTCGATCAGAAATGATAGACACTGGCACCCCATGCAGTCGCACAATCTCTGCCACATACAACTTGGCTAACTTCTGAAGCGAATAATCAGTACGTACAGGGATGAAATGAGCAGATTTAGTCAACCTGTCTACAATCACCCAAATCGAGTCCTTCTTTGATGGCGTTAAGGGCAATCCACTTACGAAATCCATGGTCACCCTTTCCCACTTCCAGAGTGGTACCTTCACTGGTTGCAGAAGTCCAGAAGGTAACTGATGCTCAGCTTTCACCTGCTGACAAGTCAGACATTTCCTCACAAATTCTGTTACTTCTCGCTTCAGTCCAGGCCACCAATACAACTCCTTTAAGTCATGATACATCTTATTACCTCCAGGGTGCATAGCACACAACCCTTTATGAGCTTCATTCAGAATTGCTTGCCTCAACTGAAAATTCTTCGGAACACAGATTCTACCGCGAAAACATAGAATTCCTTCACTGTTAAGTCCAAAATCAGAAGTATTCCCATCTTTAACCTGCTGAAATCGAGAAACCAGATACTCATCCCTCAACTGCTTTTCCTTAATCTCATCCACCCAGGTCGGTCTTACTTGAAATTCTGCTAACAAACTACCATCGTCATACAGACTCAAACGAGCAAACATAGCTCTCAGGTCAGATACAGTTCTACGACTTAAGGCATCAGCCACCACATTAGCTTTGCCTGGATGATACTCAATCGCACAATCATAATCCTTAAGCAACTCGATCCATCTCCGTTGCCTAAGATTCAGCTCCTTCTGAGTCAACAAGTACTTAAGACTTTTATGGTCTGTGTATATAATACACCTTTCTTCATACAGATAATGTCGCCAGATTTTAAGTGCGAAGATTACTGCTGCCAACTCCAGATCATGGGTAGGATAGTTCACTTCATGAGGTTTAAGCTGTCGTGATGCATAAGCAACCACCTTACCCTCTTGCATCAACACATAGCCCAACCCAACATGCGATGCATCACTGTACACGGTAAAATCTTTTCCAGACTCTGGTTGAATCAGCACAGGTGCCTCGGTCAGAACCTTCTTTAGCTTCTCAAAAGCTTCTTGCTGCTGCTGGGTCCAGACAAATGGTACGCCTTTCCTTATGAGTTTCGTTAATGGTGCTGCCATCACAGAAAATCCTTCTACAAACCTTCTGTAGTATCCAGCTAAACCCAGAAAACTCCGAATTTCGGCCACAGACCTCAGTGGTTTCCATTCCAGAATCGCTTCAATCTTTCGAGGGTCCACCTTAATACCCTCAACAGAAACAACATGCCCCAAGAACGTCACTTCCCTCAACCAGAACTCACACTTACTAAATTTCGCATAAAGCTCCTTTTCCCTTAACACTTGCAGCACAACACGGAGATGCTCATCATGTTTCCCTTCAGATTCAGAATAGACCAAAATATCGTCGATAAAGACGACCACGAATCGATCCAAGTATGGCTGGAACACTCGATTCATAAGATCCATGAAAGCTGCAGGTGCATTGGTCAGCCCAAATGGCATAACCAAGAACTCATAGTGACCATAACGAGTTCTGAATGCCGTCTTGTGAATATCCACCTCCTTCACCCTTAATTGATGGTACCCAGATCGAAGGTCAATCTTGGAAAATACTGAAGCTCCTCTAAGCTGATCGAACAGATCATCGATTCTAGGCAACGGGTACTTATTCTTGATCGTCAGCTTGTTCAACTGCCGATAATCAATGCACATCCGCATTGACCCATCTTTCTTTTTAACGAAAAGCACTGGTGCTCCCCACGGAGACACACTTGGCCTAATGAAACCTCTATCCAACAGTTTTTGAATCTGCGCTTTTAACTCCACCAACTCCTTTGGTGCCATCCTGTACGGTGCAATGGACACCGGTGCCGTACCAGGCAACAAGTCGATCCCAAACTCAACCTCTCGATTCGGAGGTAAACCTGGAAGCTCCTCTGGAAAAACATCTTGAAAATCTTTAACAGTTCTAACTTGATCCACAGTTAGTTCCTCAATTCCTACTTGACCCACGAATGCCAAATAAGCCGCACATCCTTTACGAATCCACTTCTCAGCTCTTAATGCTGACACCACATTGGACAAATAATCTCTACGTTCACCTATCACTAAAACTTCCTCATCCTTGGCAGTCTTTAGCCTCATTCGTTTCGCAGCACAATCCAAAGTAGCCCTATGCTTTACAAGCCAATCCATTCCCAAGATGAGATCAAATTCTCCGAAAGGTAGCTCCATCAAGTCTCCAGAAAAGATTTTTCCTTGAGTCTCTATAGGTACATCTCTATACAGTTTGTCTACCCTAACTGAGTGACCCAAAGGACTTAGCACAGTTACCCCACTCACTGTCTCCTCAGAACGCACTCCCAGCGACCCAGATATGGCACATGCAACATAAGAATGGGTAGATCCAACATCTATCAACGCAGTGTATGGCATACCAGAAATTAAGAACGTACCGGTTATAACGTCAGGAGCCTCACCCTCCTCTCGGCGACGAGCTGCATAGACTAATGCCCGCTGACGAGCCTCAGCAAAACCAGCACCCCTGCCAGGTGCTCCTCGTCCTCGTCCATTTCCACCTCTGCCTTGCCCACGACCTATTGGAGCTGGTGGTCCCCCTCTCACTGGCTGAGCAACCCTCTGATCTCTAACTTGATTCTTATCTGGTTCCTAAGGACAATCCTTAATCCTATGCTCCATCGACCCACATCGAAAACAGGCTCCAGTACGTTTCCGACACTCGCCCAAATGGACCTTTCTACAATTCCTGCAACTCTGCGGTCTGACAGCATTCATTGGCACCGCTCGCACTGGTTTTGCCACTCTTGCCCTCTTAACATTCCTATTAGCCCCACCTGATGGTCCAGAGTCCCTCCGAAAGCGGTTTCTATCCTTTTCGCGATTCTGTCTCTCGGTACGCTTTACTTCCTCAGCTATCTTAGCTTTCTCAACCAAAGCAGCGAAGTTACGCTCCCTCTGTGGAGCAATCAGCACCCTTAGCTCGTCCCTCAAACCATCCTCGAAGCGCACACTACGCTCATATTCAGTAGCAACTATCCCATAAGCATATCGACTTAACCTCAAAAACTCAGCCTCGTACTCAGATACTGATCTACCTCCCTGAACCAAATTCAAAAATTCCTTCCGACGGGCGTCCACATAGCTAGCTCCAACATATTTCCCTTTAAAGGCTGTCTTAAACAGCTCCCATGTTACCTCACCAGCTGTAGTCCCATCTCTTACTGTGAGCCACCACTGATAGGCTTCATCCCTCAGCAACGATACAGCTCCCTTTAGCTTCTGCTCCACAGAGCAGTCCAGATCATCCATGATTCGCTCCGTGGCCTCCAGCCAATACTCGGCCACATTTGGGGCTACTCCAGACACACCCCTAAAGAATTCTGCTCCATTAGCTCGGAGTCGCTCAGATATCGCACCACGAAATCCATTACCAGTACTCGCCCCAGCAACCCTTTCCAAAACTCGTAGCATCGCTTGTGATAGGGCATCATCCCCTACACCCCTATCATGAGATTCCACCTCTGTCGCTGGTGGTACCGGTGCATCAGCTGTGGCGCATGACCCGAAGAAGAAGATTCAGCTCGTGAACTACCTCGGCCACGTCCACGGCCCCTACCACGAGCTGCTCGTGTACTCATTTCGTACTTTCTGTTTAGAAATTTTATGAGTCAGATTAATATTTCAATGTTTATTACAGATGTCTTATGAATAAATAGAGTTTCAGAGTTTATCTTCTTTCGCGGTAGCCTAGCTACAGTCTCAGTCTACCTATCAGAGTCTCTACAGTTTCCGTAATACCCTTAGCTAAAGTGTCATAATAAAGTCTTTAGTCAGGCATGCAATCAGAGTTTTCAGAGATAATCAGAAAAGTTTAGAGAACTTACAGGCTTGGGCCAGAGATTCGGTGTGCCACTCTTTCGAAAGATTTCATAGAAAAACTTAATAAATTTTTGTTTTCTTTGAAAATAAATCATTTATGCTTGAAAAGGAGTTCATCAAAACTAGTTCCAAATAATTTTTTTGAAAAAAAACATGATCTTTTGAAAATCTTCATTTTGATTGTTTGAAAACCTTCATTTCTAGACCCGTTCCACAGCCGAGTTGTTGCAACTTGGCTCTGATACCACTAAATGTAACACCCCAAACCCGGTCTGGACGTTATGACCAGATCTGGTGCGTCACATGATCCTAAACTACACTTATAACCTTTTAAAACATGTTGAGACATAGGTGATATTTTGTAAAACTAGCTAGGTGAGAAAAGTTCCTATTAAAACTGCTTTAAGTTGTCATTATTCAAGTTCGTTTAAAATTTATAAACGTTATTTTGAAAACGTTATTAAGGTTTTGGAAACCCACGTAGCCTATATCTAGCAGTTTCGATAAAGTACGAACCAAATCCTTTAGAAAGTTAAAACCCAAAAAGAAAATTTAATAGCGGCCTTATTACACATTAAAACCCAAAACTAACATGAAAATTAAAATACTAAAACATAAATGAAAACCAGTTTTATTGCAGTCGCTGTGGCCACTCCGAATCTTTCGCAGCTCCAAGCCCACTATGGTTGAGGGTTACCTGCAGAGATTAATTAAAAAGGGGTGAGTTTGACAACTCAGTGTGCAACATTATCTCAACCATAGGCCAAAACAGATCAAGCCTCAGAAACAGATTTAATTGGGCCTTGGCCCATTACAGGAATCAAGTTAAGCCCAAAAGGCTCATAACAGAAACAGATCAAATATAAGCATTATGCAAACAGAAACCCAACCCAGATCCATCCTTAACACCCCCGTACCAGCCTTACACCATGTGGGGAGACTACTCGACCCACTCAACCGCTACACACTACAGATATTTGCAGCGAGGCTGCCAGATACAATTTGCAGTGAGACTGCCAGATAACATTTGCAGCGAGGCTGCCAGATATATTTGCAGCGAGGCTACCAGATATTGTGACGAGGTCACCAGATATAAATATTGTGGCGAGGCCACCAGATTGCAGCGAGGCTGCCAGAACGCTTCCTCCATCATAAACCCATACCCCATGCAACAGATAATCATACTAGCATGCAATATATAGCATCTCATGCATCAGATATATTCATATTAATAATTAACTCATGCAGATACATAACATCATACATTTCATACAGAATTGACCCTAGGGGTATAATAGTCTTTTTACACCTAGGGGTATTTTGGTAATTTTGCACATTCAAGGGTATTTCAGTCCTTTAACATATTTTCCTTTAATTTTATATAGGTTCAATAAGTTAACAGTCCCTAAATAACCACAGAAGTCCATTTAGGCTAAGTTTCCAGTTTTACCCTTTTTAGCTTAAAACCCCTAATGGGCCTTACTAAGTCCATTATTATCTCAAGCCCGTTAAGTCTAGTTTTTAGGTCTAGCTTACCAACTTATCCATGTTATCATCAACCACGTTGCCAGAAAGCCTTTAATAGTCATTTTACCGATTTGGGCTCGGAAGCCCATTGGGCCCATCTTTGGCCCATTACAGCCCAACTTACCAAAATGTTCAGAATTGCACCTTCTGCAATTCTTCCTGCACTGAATTCATAGTTAAGCCTAATGGAGTAAATGGTTACTCTCACATATCATACGAATGCATTTTCGGTCACTTACACCAGATGTCGGTAATGCTACGCCCTTTTCGGCTTTTACCATTTTAGTCTAACAGTTGGGATAAGTTACACACCTTTTAACTGTTGAAACAGTTGACGAAATCCACGAACAAAAACCTATCGTTAATCACCTTAATGTTAGTTTAATAATCTTCAACCATTAAACCAAAATCTCATTACTATAATCGGCTAACAAGACTGAAGGCCCTAAAAGCCTTTACCTTTTTGTCGAAAAAATAGACTAAGTCTATGAGCCCAACCGTGCCAACCTTCAAGTCCTTGCAAAAAGTCCTCTTGCTCACCCTAACACAACACCAAAACAAGAGGCCACAATGCCTTAGTCCAAACGATAGCCTTCCCTAAAGGGGTTTCGGCTTTATACTTAAAACGTGATCAACTAACAAAGACAAGTTCCCGAATACTTACCAACCTAGCCTCGATATACAACGATTCCCCTTGCAACTACGAGAAGAGATAAAAGATGATCTAACGTTCGGCTTTGAGCACCACAGGGTATGGAGGTTTCGGTTTCTCTCTTTGAAGAAGTAAATGAGGTTTAACACAAGAAGATTCGACTAAGGAGTTATGGGAGATGTCGACAAAAGGAGAGAAAGAAGGGAGTTATGTGACTGATGATAAATCGGCAATAGAACCACAAGGTTTTGGTCAAGGGGATAATCGGCAATGAAGTGTTTGCTTCCGGCTTTTTGTGACTATCAACCAGAGAATAACGTCAGAAGAAGATATATGGATGATAGAAGAAGAAAATGGAAAAGAAGAAAATAAGAAAAGAGATTTGAGAGGGAAAGAAATGAGCAATCGGTTTAACAGAAGAAGAACGGCACAAGATGGTGTTTTGGAAGATCTATGTTCGGCAAATGAAAAGAAAAGAGGATTTGGCAATGGGGTGTATTAGGGTTCGGCTACTAGAACAAAGAAGAAGAACAAAATGGCAAAACGAACCTAATATGCTATGTCAAACGAACAAAAGAAAAGGATTCACTAACCTAAGATAAAAATCGGCATAAGGACACAAGAAGACCTAAGGGAGAAATCGGCACTTCTAGCACCTAATTGCCGAAAATGTGTCACAAAGAGTCCTCTTGGCCGGCCACCTTACTTCAAATTCAAAAACACCTTAATCCGCTCCTTGATTCACTCCACAATATCCTCTCATGACCGATTCAAACACTCCTCAAGTAGAGTTTTATTCTGCTTCAAATTCCTGCCTGCTCCTTGCATAAAAATAACGCCTTCCTTGCATAACCTGGGACTTGAACCTTGGCCTTCCCATTCATTTAGGCGCCACTTTTGTAGCTCCTAAGTGGCGTCACACAACCATTTTACCAGGAGCTCCCTTGTGCCTTATTTTAGCCAAATTTATTTAAAACCCCTACTTCCAAAAGTCCCCTATCTCCCTAACGAAAAATTTAAAAATTTTCCCGAGTTTTTAACCAACATTTGGGCCTTCCATAGGCCCAATAACATTCTCAAAACACGAATTTCACAACCAAACACCAGAGTTCAAACATTTTACTAGATGAACAATAATTCAAGAAAGACCAGAATTTTAGGGCGTTACAGCCTACTAGGCGTATAGCCTGATTTTAATTCGCTGGCACGAGGTCTACTAGGCGTATAGACTGATTTTAATTCACTGGCACGAGGCCTGCTAAGCATAGAGCCTGATTTAATTCACTAGCACAAATCTTGCTAGGCACGAAGCCTGAATATCCACAATTACATCATTCATACTATCGCCCATTTAAATTATTGACATCCATACTCTTTTATCCTGATCACCCTATCATTTATATGTCGAAACACTAATAAAAACATTACTAGATAATTCTCCTATCGATTTCACATTCAGCAACCACAACTAAATAATAGCTAGAGTAATTCACTAATACAAATCACATTCGACAATGATAGATATAGGTTCAAACATATCAATTCTACACTTAAATTTTTGCTTTTAAATAAACTTTAGTACATTTATTAGCTTATATACTTACCTCAGGAATTAGTGTTCGATTAAACTGACTACTCAGCTAGCTTTGTCTTCCCCCGATCCAAGTTCGCTCTCTTTTGATCTTGAGCTAATTAAAAAGAAGTTGAACTTATTTAATCAATTTACCAACTTAATTTACTCAAAATCACATAACTAGGTAATTTACACATTCGCCCCATACATTTTACTATTTAAATAAATTGGCCCAAAATTCATTAACCATCAAGCCGATATATATTACCCTTGATACTTTTAAGCCGAATATACCCCTAATTCACAAAAGTCCTCATAGTTCTTCTATTTATAAATTTATCCACTTAATTTACTATTTTAACAAATAAGCCCTATATGCTAAAAAAAAAATCATATAACATTCCAACACAAAATATACACATCTAACACCTATATTTTGATTTCTAACATCAAACGCAAGATTCATAAATTTCCATTCATGGCCAAATAAAAATTTCTCAACCATTTCAAAAATTACCAAATGGGCTTAAAAGATAATCAAGTAAGGATCTCAAAAAATATTAAAATTATTAAAAACCAAGTAAGAAAATACCTTGAATTTTGCTAAGCCATGTCTGAAACTCTTTAGCTTTCTTATTTCTCTTTTCTATTTCTAATTTTTGGTCTTGCATAAAAAAATGAACACCATGTTTCCTTTATTTTATGATATTATAATTCGTATATTATTCACTTACAAATATGCCATTAATGAATAAAATACTCAACCATTAAAACAATGTCTTAAACCATCCATCACCTATTATTATCGTCAATTTGCATTATAACCACTTTATATAATAAAGACAAGTTCAATTTAGCACTTTCACATTTAGTGATATATTTTTCATTTTATGCAATTAAGCTCTTTTTATCTAATCGGGCATCCAAACTATAAAAATTTTAAATCAAATTTTCACACATGTTAATTCACACATTCAAAACACAGAAAATAATATTTAAATATTTTTTTGACTCGGATTCGTGGTCCAGAAACCATCGTTTCGATGAGGGCCAAAATCGGGCTTTCACAACTCTCCCCCCTTTAAGGATTTTTGTCCCTGAAAAATCTTACCGGTAAAAAGGTTGGGATAACGTTCTTTCATCGAATTTTCAAGCTCCCAAGTTGCCTCCTCTACCCCATGTTTGTGCCAAAGCACCTTCACTAACGAGATCTTCTTATTTCGTAACTCTTTCACTTCGTGGGCTAAAATACGAATCAATTCTTCCTCATAACTCAAATTGGGCTGGATCTCAATTTCAGACAGAGTAATCATATGTGCAGGGTCGGATCTATACCGTCGAAGCATCGAAACATGAAAAACCTTGTGGATCTTTTCTAGCTCATATGGCAACAACAATTTGTACGCAACTGGCCCGATACGCTCTATAATCTCATACGGTCCAATAAATCTCGGACTCAATTTGCCTCTACGACCGAATCTAAATATTTTCTTCCACAGTGAGACTTTCAGAAATACTTTTTCCCTGATCTGGTACTCTATATCTTTTTGTTTCAAATCCACATATGACTTTTGACGATCTGACGCTGCTTTAAAACTTTCGTGGATCACTTTCACCTTTTGTTGGGTCTCTTTAACTAAATCAACCCTGTGAATCTTGTTTTTGCTGAGCTCATACCAATACAAGGGTGTACGATATTTGCGACCGTATAAAGCTTCGTAGGGTGCCATTTTGATACTCGATTGAAAGCTATTGTTGTATGCAAATTCAACCAGAGGCAAGTATCGATCCCACGAACCTCTAAACTCAAGGATGCAACATCTCAACATATCCTCAAGTATCTGAATGACTCGCTCAGACTGACCGTCTGTCTGAGGATGGAAAGCGGTGCTAAAATGTAGTTTAGTACCTAGCACATCTTGCATTTTCTTCCAAAATCGCGATGTAAACCTGGGATCCCTATCGAAACAATAAGAATAGGTACCCCATGCAATCGCACAATTTAAGAAATATACAATTCTGTTACTTTATCGAGTGAGTAACCTGTACGAATCGGAATAAAGTAAGCTGACTTAGCCAATCTATCAGTAATAACCCAAATTGAATCTTTCTTGTTCGATGTCACCGGTAAACCCGATACGAAGTCCATCATAACTTGGTCCCATTTCTATTCAGATATCATAATTGGCTGAAGCAATCCATAAGGTACCTGATGCTCGGCTTTCACTTGCTGGCACACTAAACATTTCGAAACAAAGTCAGGAATGTCGCATTTTATACCACGCCACCAGTAAGGCTGTTTCAAATCGTTATACATTTTCGTGCTACCCGAGTGACCAGACATCTGACTATTATGGGCTTCATTCAAAATCATCAGTATCAACTCTGTATTTTTCGGAACACATAACCGGTTTCTGAATCTCAAACAATCTCCTGCATCAATTAAAAACTCTGAATCAACATTTAAGTCACATTGAGCACGTTTTGCAATTAAATCATCATCAACTTTTTAAGCTTCACAAATCTGTTCCACAAGTAATGGTTTTGCTTTTAATTCAGCTACTAACGCAACATCAACGGACATAGCCAAATGCACATTCATCGCACGTAAAGCAAACAATGATTTTTGACTCAAAGCATCAGCAACAACATTAGCCTTTCCCGGATGATAATCAATCACAAGCTCATAATCTTTTAGTAACTCTAACCACCGCCGCTGTCTCAAGTTTAGATCTTTCTGAGTCGTCAAGTATTTGAGACTCTTGTGATCGGAATAAACGTGACATTTTTCACCGAACAGATAGTGGCGCCATATCTTCAAAGCGAACACAATAGTAGCCAATTCGAGATCGTGTGTCGGATAGTTCTTTTCATGCGAATTTAACTGTCTCGAGGCATAAGCTACAACTTTGCCTTCCTGCATCAGAACACAGCCTAAACCATTCAAAGATGCATCACTAAAAATCACAAATTCTTTACCCGTCTTCGCTTGAACTAACACTGGAGCTTCTGTCAAAAGTACTTTCAACTGGTTAAAACTTTTATGACACTTTTCTGACCACTCGAACTTGACATCCTTCTGAAGCAATTTTCTCATCGGTGTTGCTATCATTGAAAAACCTTTCACGAACTGCCTATAGTAACCAGCAAGCCCCAGAAAGCTCTGAATTTCTGAAACATTCCGCGGAGGTTTCCAATCAAGTATAGCCGAAATCTTGCTAGGATCAACCTGAATCCCTGATGCTGAAATAACATGCCCCAGGAAGCTAACTTCGCGTAACCAGAACTCACATTTACTGAACTTCGTATACAACTGCTTATCACACAAAATCTGTAACACAAGTCTCAAGTGCTCAGCATGCTCGGTTTCATCACACGAATAAATCAAAATGTCATCTATGAACACAACCACAAACTGATCCAGATACTGTCTGAAGATCCGATTCATCAAATCCATGAAAACAGCTAGAGCATTAGTGAGTTCGAACGGCATCACCAAGAATTCATAATGTCCATATCTCGTCTGGAAAGCAGTCTTGGGCACATTAAAGTCTCTAACTCACAACTGATAGTAGTCCGATCTCAAATCTATCTTCAAAAACACTAAAGCTCCCTTTAATTGATCGAACAAATCATCAATGCATGGCAACGAATATTTATTCTTTATAATCACTTTATTTAGCTGCTGGTAATCGATGCACATTCTCATAGTTCCATCTTTCTTTTTCAAGAATAGCACTAGTGCACCACAAGGAGAGAAACTCGATCGTGCAAAACCCTTATCTGTCAATTCTTACAACTGAGCTTTCAACTCTTTTAATTCACATGGTGCCATTTTATACGAAGCTATCGAGATCGGGGTTGTCCCTGGCACTAACTCAATACCAAACTCTACTTCTCGAACAGGTGGTAAACCAGACAATTGCTCAGGAAACACGTCCGGGTACTCACACACAACTGGTATAGATTCAATATTCTTTTCTGTCACTTTACTGTCAAGTACATAAGCTTCACACCCTTTTCTCACATACTTCTGAGCCAACATCGAGGATATCATGGTTGGTAAATCAATCAAATCAGTAGACTCAATTCGAATTATCCCATCATTCCGGCACCGTAGATCAATAGTCTTTCGTCTACAATTTACCACAGCATCGTGCACAGTTAACCAATCCATATCGAGGATGATATCAAACTCATCGAATGGTAGTAGCATCAAATCAGCCGGAAAACATGAATCTCGAATCATCAGGGGGCAATTCTTACACACTTTGCCAACTAGCATACACCAACCCAAGTGGTTCAAAACCCAAATCATAAACTCACTAGACTCAACAGGTAAAGTCTTACTAGATACTAATGTTTCACACACATAGGAATGAGTCGAACCAAGATCAATCAAAGTAACTACACTAGTATCATAGAGAGTAAATGTACCGATAATAACATTTGGGGATGAAGCCTCCTCTCGAGCACGGATGGCAGAAGCTTTGGCAGGAGCACGAGCCTCGGATCGAACAGCGGTATCTTTTGTCCCTCTCTAACTACCACTAGCATTACCTGCATGCCTAGGTGGTCTGCCTCGCGATGACATATTACTCGGTTGTGCATTATGAATGATATTTTTCTCGGATAACATCAGACACTCCCGAAAAAAATGAATCGCCTATCCATACTTGAAACAGGAATGATCACGCAATCTATAATCTCCCGAATGCCATTTACCACAATGTTTACACTTGGACCTATGCTGCCGAACATTACCAACACTAGCAACTGAAGTGGCTCGTGAACTCATAGGAGGTCGATCTCGATCTTGTATAGGAAAGCCCACAGTAGCTTTAGATCAGCTAGAATCCTCTCTGAACTTCTTTGAGGACGACTGAAAAGTTTTACTCGTTGATCTTTTACAGAAGTCTCTACCTTCGAAATCAGCCTTTCTTTTTTCTTTCCCAAGCTCTTTGGCTTTACAAGCTCACTCGACAAGTACCACGAACTCTTTAATTTCAAGTATGCCGACTAACAATTTAATATCTTCATTCAACCCGTCTTCAAAGTGTTTATACATAGTAGCTTCAGTTGAGATACATCTCGGGCATATCTACTGAGCCTTACAAATTCTCGCTCGTATTCAGTAACAGTCATGCGACCCTATTTGAGCTCAAGAAATTCTTTACGTTTCTGATCAATGAATCTCTGGCTGATATACTTTTTACGGAACTTAGTCTGAAAGAATTCCCAGGTAACCCGCTCTCTCGGTACAACCGAAACTAGAGTGTTCCACCAATGATAGGCAGAATCATGTAACAAGGATATGGCACACTTTAGGCATTCGTCGGGTGTGCACAATAGTTCACCTAATACACGGATAGTGTTATCAAGCCAAAATCCAGCCCGCTCAGCATCATCACTAGCTGTGGCTCTAAACTCTTCGGCCCCGTATTTCCTAATTTTATCAACAAGGGGCTTGTTCAATCTTATCGGATAGATTACTGGAGGTACCACAGGTATCGAAGGTGGATTATTCGAGGGTGGAGGTGGTTGTGTAGCCAGATTATTTCATACAAATTCCTAGAACCATTCATTCATCATTTGAAAGAAGACTTGTCTAGCCTCTCCCTCATTTCCCAGGATCGGTAGAGAGGCAGCAGGCACTGTCCCTTGCGCAGGAGCAAGCGCTACACTCTCAACATCATCAGCTACCGCTCTATTGGGATCCATTTACGATATAAAAAAACACATTTTCAAATGTTAGAAGTCATCACACTATCGTAGTATCACATTATGGCATGTATAGCTAGACTCACACACATTACGTTAGTCTTAGAATCGACTAAACCGTAGCTCTGATACCAATAAAATGTAACAACTTTAACCCGTATCTATTACCAGAAAGGGATTACAAGGTATTACTGACTAGATATAACTTTCAAACATTTATGCATAAATATACATACTAAAAATGCGAATACTAATGGATTTAATTTATTCAAACATGAATTATGTTAAAAATCACATATTTAAAACATTTGTTAATGCTGATATTAAAAAAAAACATACGCATTCAGCATCAACATCTAAATATGCACACATGCATATATTTACCAAATAAACCAATTTTAAAGTGTCAAAATGGTACATTTCTCAAGGTGCATATGATCAACGTACAATCAAAGAATTACACCTTTGTGAAAGAAAAATCACTATTCATTTGGTCAACTTCATAAGCTTTAGTCTATTACAACTCATTAATTTTTTAAACATCTACTCAATATTTAATAAAATGGAATTGTCTTGCCTCTTTATATAGTACCTCAAATAAATTAAAAAGATAAAAAAATATGACATATAATAACTTAAACAAGTTGACAAATACCAAAACCAAGCATACATGTAACCTTAATTACCAAATAGCTGATTACTTAAAACCATGTATTCTCCCAATTTGCTTATAAATAAATCATGCTCTTTAACAAATATTGAACATTATTAGACCGAAACACTTTTGTCATTTCTATTTTCAAAATAATCATTCATGCAAGTATAGGTTGACCCTAAATGCATCATTAATAAATTACTTTAATCCTAAACTTATTCAATGCATAAAAAAACCGTATGTCATGGTTCAACTTTAGTTTACAAACATATCAAATGTATACCCTATTTTGAAATCAGGCAATATAAGCACCTTTAACTCAAAATCCATTAAGTGAATTTAGCACATAATAAAATCAAAGCCAAACAATCATATTACAAACTGCTCCACATTCACATCTTGAAACATTATTTGACAAATATGAACAGGCCATTTTTTTGCATGGCTTACATATATATATATATACAGGATCCAAAACCAACATCCAAATGTTGTCCAACCTATATATGCCATAAGTTAAGTTTTAAACATTAAATACCAAGATAGTAGATAGTGTGACGATACTGTTGACGATCCTCAAGCCTGAAGCTCGATTCAAAAGACTATAAAATAGAGAAACATAACATCCAAAGTAAGCTTTTATAGCTTAGTAAGTTATAAGAAAATAGAGATTTTAATAGCATAATCTATTCATAGAAAATTAAACTAAACTCATTAATCTTAATCATCTTCCTCTCAACTGTCAAAGCTTATAATTCCTACAATTTTCTTCTATCAACATTTCAAAGCCGTATCCATTTTTAATCCATTGAGCATTACAACATATCACATATAATTCAAAAATATCCCGAATACCATACATCCACTTATCCGTATATTTAAATTTAAAGCTCATGACATCTCTTCAAAACACACACCTACGTCATAATTAGCCAAACATTAAGCTATGTATTCATCAAACCATAATATAGTTTCATAAGTCACAAACTTGTTCAATCTCATTCAAATACACAAACATTCTTTGAATTCATAGCACATACTTTATATTTCGTAGGAAATTATATACATACCTTATTACAGTTAAACGACAAATTAGCTCGGACTTGGCTCTTTCAATCGTTGAACTTATTTAATAACGCATCGATTTGAAGTCTTGAACTATACACCAGCTTGTTGCCTGCTAGGTACTAACCCAATTAAAAACACAATGGCACATGGCCTGCTAGGCGTATAGCCTGATTTTAATTCACTGGCACGAGGCCTACTTGGCACAGAGCCTGATTTAATTCACTGGCACAAAGCCTGCTAGGCACTAAGCCTGAATATCCACAATTACATCATTCATACTGTAACACCCCTAACCTGAAACTGTCACCGGAATCGAGTACGAGGCATTACCAGACTCAGAACAACTTTTACAGAAATAACTTGTGATTGGTTGCAAAATTACAAACAATTCAGTTCAAAATCACCTTTAACAAAGGTTTTCAAACCCATTATATGGTACCTCAAATAAATAAAAAATAAAAAAATGACATATAATAACTTAAACAAGTTGACAAATACCAAAACCAAGCATACATGTAACCTCAATTACCAAAAAGCTGATTATTTAAAACCATGTATTCTCCCAATTTGCTTATAAATAAATCATGTACTTTAACAAATACTGAACATTATTAGACCGAAACACTTCTGTCATTTCTATTTTTAAAACAATCATTCATGCAAGTATACGTTGACCCTAAATGCATCATTAATAAATTACTTTAATCTTAAACCTATTCAATGCATAACAAACCGTATGTCATGGTTCAACTTCAATTTACAAACATATCAAATGTATACCCTATTTTGAAATCAAGCAATATAAGCACCTTTAACTCAAAATCCATTAAGTGAATTTAGCACATAATAAAATCAAAGCCAAACAATATATTACAAACTACTCCACACTCACATCTTGAAACATTACCTGACAAATATATACAGGCCATTTTTTCGCATGGCTTACATATATATATATATACAGGATCCAAAACCAACATCCAAACGTTGTCCAACCTATACATGCCTTAAGTTAAGTTTTAAACATTAAATACCAAGATAGTAGATAGTGTGACGATACTGCTGACGATTCCTGAGCTTGAAGCTTGATTCAAAAGTCTATAAAACAGAGAAACATAACATCCAAAGTAAGCTTTTATAGCTTAGTAAGTTATAAGAAAATAGAGATTTTAATAGCATTATCCATTCATAGAAAATTAAACTAAACTCATTAATCTTAATCATCTTCCTCTCAACTGTCAAAGCTTATAATTCCTACAATTTTCTTCTATCAACATTTCAAAGCCGTATCCATTTTTAATCCATTAAGCATTACAGCATATCACATATAATTCAAAAATATCTCGAATACCATACATCCACTTATCCGTATATTTAAATTTAGAGCTCATGACATCTCTTCAAAACACACACCTACGTCATAAATAGCCAAACATTAAGCTATGTATTCATCAAACCATAATATAGTTTCATAAGTCACAAACATTTAGAGCTCACAAACTTGTTCAAACATTCTTCGAATTCATAGCACATACTTTATATTTCGTATCAAATTATATACATACCTTATTATAGTTAAATGATAATTTAGCTCGTACTTGGCTCTTTCTTTCGTTTAACTTATTTAATAACGCATAGATTTGAAGTCTTGAATGATACACCAGTTTGTTGCCTGCTAGGGACCAACCTTGTAACACCCCATACCCAGCCTATAAGTTAGGCCCGAGTCTGGCGTGCGACATTGAAGTGTTTTTCGGAAACCATGTTTTTAAAGAAACCATTCTTAAAGGAACTTATTGCAAACTAAAACTTGTGTTTGTTTATTTTCAAAACGTGGTCAACTAAAAGTTAATCCCTTTTAAAAACATTATTACCTTTAAAACCTTCTTTCTTGTGAAAGCTTAATTTAGTTAGTTGCAAAAGTCGTAGTGTTCGAAAACAATTAACATTTTGGAAAACCGTGATGCACCTCTAGTAGATATAATTCAAGATAAATAAAAACCTTAAAATAAAAATCCAGAAATTATAAAAGGCCTTATTACAAACCAAACCCAAAATAAAGTACTTAAGAGTAAATAATTAAAACAGAAAGCATAAGCAGTGTGTGGCCTTCTCCGAGTCCCTCGCAGCTTCGATCCGTCTAAGGCTGGGGATTACCTGAAAGGTTAATAAATGGGGTGAGTTTACGAAAACTCAGTGTGTAATCCCCTACTAAAAATACGAACAATCAGTCATGTAAAAGAATTAAAAAGTTTTCCCTACCACAGTTCCAATATCAATTGGGCCTTAGCCCACTATAACAGACTGCACCATATGGGCCTTAGCCCATTACAGAATCAGAAACATTACCAGAACTAGAATCAAAATAAGAATCAGAATCAGAATCAAAATTAGAATTAGAGTTAGTATCAGTATCAGAACCAGAACCAGAATCAGGATCAGAATTAGAATCAGAATCAATTAACAGAATGAGAATCAGAATGTGAATGTAATGCCCGAGCCCAGCCTAGATCCAACCGCTACACTCCACCCGTACCAACCATACACTTTGTGGGAAGACTACTCGACCCACCCATCCGCTACACACCACAGAATTTGCAGCGAGGCTTCCAGATATTGTGATAGAGTCACCAGATACAGATATTGTGGCGAGGCCACTAGATCAGATATATATGTGGCGAGGCCACCAGAACAGATATTTATGGCATAGCCACCAGAACAGATATTTGTGGCATAGCCACCAGAAACAGATAACGTGGCACAAAGCTATCGATAACGTGTCTTAAATCGGCACAAAGCCTGTGATATTGGCACAAAGCCTTCGATAATGGCACAAAGCCCATAATAATGGCACGAAGCCCACAATATCAATACGAAGCCCACAGTAACGGCACACAGCCTTCGGTAAAGGCACAAGCCTATAATAACGGCACGAAGCCCACAATAACGGCACACAGCCTTCTGTAACATGACTGGCACTCAGCCATCGATCGGTCCACAATCGTCAAGCAACCATGCGATTCTAACAGATCAGATCTTCCTCCATATAGAATCCCAGGCCATGCAACATGTCATGTATGCAAAATGTCATACCCATATTTGAATCAAACAATCACACTCAAGTCATTCATATCACCAACATATATTCATAATCAAATCCGTCAAACACACAGTCCAAGTCAGTCACTTGCCCAAAAGGGCAAATCAGTCATTTAACACCCTAGGGGCAAAATGGTAATTTTACCTTACAGGGGCATTTCGGTAATTTTACCCTACAAGGGTATTTCGGTAATTCTACCCTACAAGGGTATTTCTATAATTCTACCCTACAGGGGTATTTTAGTAATTCTACCCTACAAGGGTATTTCAGTAATTCTACCCTACAGGGGTATTTCAGTAATTCTACCTTACAGGGGTATTTCGGTAATTTTACCTTAAAGGGGTATTTAGGTAATTTCGCAAAGCAAGGGTAAAACGGTAATTTTACAAATCAGGGGTAAAATGGTAATTTTATAAATTAGGGGTAAAATGGTAATTTTACAAATTAGAGGTAAAATGGTAATTTTACAAATCAGGGGTAAAATGGTAATTTTACAAATTAGGGGTAAAAATGATATTTTTACAAATTTGGGGTAAAACAGTACTTTGACAAATCAGGGGTATTACAGTAGTTCTACCCTATAATGGTATTTTAGTAATTTTGTAAACCAAAGGTATTTCAGTAATTTCGTCAATCAAGGGTATATCAGTAATTTTGTAAATCAGGGGTAAAATGGTAATTCTATAAATCGAGGGTACTTTGGTAATTTTACAAGTCGAGGGTATTTCAGTAATTTGGTAAACTAAAGTATTCTAAACAGAAATAACAATACGATAGGCCTAAAGCCCATTCTCGGCCCAAATGGGCCCACACGCTCGTGTGGCCCTTTTAGCCCAAATCTAGCTACAGATATAAGATTCATCTAATCTAGTCTAATATTTACTACACAATCGAGCAACTTATCCAGTTGGGCCCGTAGGCCCATTGGGCCCACACGGCCCATTTCGGCCCATTGCGGCCCGAAGTAGCCGTCTTACAACTAAAGTAGTGAGAAATACACCCCTGATAGGCATCTGAAGCTAATCCACCCTCTGAATGCTACTATGCCCTGAAGCCAATAATAGTCGCACCCTTGGCTCCCCGGGGGTGTCGATCAACTATGGTCACCATCACTATGACCCAACGGCATACAGATCAATGAATGATCCAACGCCTAACCCAAATGAATAGGCTTCAACGTGAAAGGGGTAAGCCAAGAAAGGCATGCCTACTCTCCTCATGGATCGCTCTATTTAAAGCCAGCTTCTCGCCTACTCCTATGCTAGCTTCCCAATGTGGGATCCTCCATCAATCTCCAAAAACTAAAGTATTATCAAAACAATCAACTTTGCGAGCAAAGGGATTTGAACCATAGTCCTCTCAATAACCATGCCACGCTACCACCACTAGGACACAAGCTCATTTGTGTCATAAGTTCAACGCATTTATCTTTAAAGCCCGCCTACTTGCTTCCAAATTTATTTAAAAGAAAAATCAAAAATAAATTGCAAGAGCCAAGACTTGAACCTTGGACCCCCTTGCTTCCTTGTCCCCAAAGTAGTGCTACTTTGCCACTACTCCACACTCCTTTTTGTGTCATGCTTTAACCAAAAATATTCTTAAAGCCTACCCACTAATGTCAAGGCTCCCATAAGAGAAAAACATAAATTTTTGCTAAGGCCTAAGTTTGAACCAAGGACTTCTCCAACACTCCCAAACCTCTTAGCCATCACACCAATACGTCATTCAGTGGATATGGGCACGGGGCCTATTACGCAACCCAAGTGGGGCCTATGTGCTTGCATGGCCCGCCAAGCCAGATTTGCCTACAGCCACATGTACGACACAGTTGGTCCACTAATTCTCGTAAATCCAAGGATAATGAACCGTATGGGCCCACAAGTCTATAGGGCTCACACGACCTATTCTTCTAGGCCTAATTTCAGGGCATTACAATTCACCCCTCCTTAAAGGAATTTCGTCCCCAAAATTTCCAACTATTAAACAGTCACATAGTCTAGACTACACCACTATGCTCCCACTGCACACTCTAATCCTAATAATACTAACACACATCCAAAAGTATCTATTCAGCGAAGTGGATATATATCACATGCATACAATTTCTATGTTCAAAACATTACATCCAAACAATTCCAAACACGCATAAGAAACACCAAATCTCAATACAGTCCAATATCTAAAGAATCCACAGTATTTCAATTCCAAACATACAAAAGTATTTAGAAAACTTATGGATTCGGCGCCGGAGACTCGGTGAACCACACTTTCAGGAAAACAGTCAGTAAAACATTTTAAATATTTCAAATCTTTTGAAATAGTTCTTTCAGAAATTCAATATTAAAAACCCAATCCACAGCCGAGTTTTGGAACTTGGCTCTGATACCACTAAATGTAACACCCCATACCTAGCCTATAAGTTAGGCCCGAGTCTGGCTTGCCACATTGAAGTGTTTTTCGGAAACCATGTTTTCAAAGAAACCCTTCTTAAAGGAACTTGTTACAAACTAAAACTTGTGTTTGTTTATTTTCAAAACGTGGTCAACTAAAAGTTAATCCATTTTAAAAATATTATTACCTTTAAAACCTTCTTTGTTACGAAAGCTTAATTTAGTTAGTTGCAGAATTCGTAGTGTTTGAAAACAATTAACATTTTGGAAAACCGTGATGCTCCTCTAGTAGATATAATTCAAGGTAAATAAAAACCTTAAAATAAAAATCCAGAAATTATAAAAGGCCTTATTACAAACCAAACCCAAAATAAAGTACTTGAGAGTAAATAATCAAAACAGAAAGTATAAGCAGTGTGTGGCCTTATCTGAGTCCCTCGCCGCTCCGATCCATCTAAGGCTGGGGATTACCTGAAAGGTTAATAAATGGGGTGAGTTTACGAAAACTCAGTGTGTAATCCCCTACTACAAATACGAACAGTCAGTCATGTAAAAGAATTAAAAAGTTTTCCCTACCACAGCTCCAATATCAATTGGGCCTTAGCCCACTATAACAGACTGCACCAGATGGGCCTTAGCCCATTACAGAATCAGAAACATTACTAGAACTAGAATCAAAATGAGAATCAGAATCAGAATCAAAATCAGAATTAGAGTCAGTATTAGTATCAGAATCAGAATCGAAATCAGGATCAGAATCAGAATCAGAATCAATTAACAGAATCAGAATCAGAATGTGAATGCAATGCCCAAGCCCAGCCTAGATCCAGCCGCTACACTCCACCCGTACCAACCATACACCTTGTGGGGAGACTACTCGACCCACCCATCCGCTACATACCACAGAATTTGCAGCGAGGCTGCCAGATATTGTGACAGAGTCACCAGATACATATATTGTGGCGAGGCCACCAGATCAAATATATATGTGGCGAGGCCACCAGAACAGATATTTGTGGCATAGCCACCAGAAACAGATAACATGGCAAAGCCACTTAACAGAATACGTGGCAGAAAGCCATCGATAACGTGTCTAAAATCGGTACAAAGCCTTTGATATTGGCACAAAGCCTTCGGTAATGGCACAAAGCCCATAAAAATAGCACGAAGCCCATAATATCGATACGAAGCCCATAGTAATGGCACATAGCCTTCGGTAATGGTACAAGCCCAGAATAACGGCACGAAGCCCACAATAACGGCACACAGCCTTCGGTAACATGACCAGCACTCAGCCATTGATTGGTCCACAGTCGTCAAACAACCATGCGATCCTAACAGATCAGATCTTTCTCCATATAAAATCCCAACCCATGCAACATGTCATGTATGCAGAATGTCATGCCCATATTTGAATAAAAAAATCACAGTCAAGTCATTCATATCACCAACATATATTTACAATCAAATCTGTCAAACACACAGTTCAAGTCAGTCACTTGCCCACAAGGGCAAAACAGTCATTTAACACCTTAGGGGCAAAATGGTAATTTTACCCTACAGGAGTATTTCGGTAATTCTACCCTACAGGGGTATTTCTGTAATTCTACCCTACAGGGGTATTTCAGTAATTCTACCGTATAGGGGTATTTTAGTAATTCTACCCTACAGTGGTATTTCGGTAATTCTACCTTAAAAGGGTCTTTTGGTAATTTCGTAAATCAAGGGTAAAACGGTAATTTTTCAAATTTAGGGTAAAATGGTAATTTTACAAATCTGGGGTAAAATGGTAATTTTACAAATCAGGGGTAAAATGGTAATTTTATAAATCAAGGGTAAAATGGTAATTTTACAAATTAGAGGTAAAACGGTAACTTTACAAATTAGGGGTAAAATAGTACTTTTACAAATTGGGGGTATTACAGTAGTTCTACCCTATAAGGGTATTTTAGTAATTTTGTAAACCAAGGGTATTTCAGTAATTTTATCAATCAATGGTATATTAGTAATTTTGTAAATCGGGGGTAAAATGGTAATTCTGTAAATAGAAGGTACTTTTGTAATTTTACAAGTCGAGGGCATTTCAGTAATTTGGTAAACTAAAGTATTCTAGAAAGAGATAACAATGCGAATGGGCCTAAAGCCCATTCTCGGCCCACATGGGCCCACACGCTCATGTGGCCCTTTTATCCCAAATCTAGCCACAGATATGAGATTCACCTAATCTAGTCTAATATTTACTACACAATCAAGCAACTTATCTAATTGGGCCCGTAGGCCCAATGGGCCCACATGGCCCCTTTCGGCCCATCGCGGCTCGAAGTAGCCGTCCTACAGCTAGAGTAGTGAGAAATACACACCTGATAGGCATCTGAAGCTAATCCACCCTCTTAATGCTGCTATGCCCAGAAGCCAACAATAGCCGCGCCCTTGACTCCCCGGAGGTGTCGATCAACTATAGTCACCATCACTATGACCCAACAGCATACAGATCAACGGATGATCCAACGCCTAACACAAACGAACACACTTCAACGTGAAAGGGGTAAGCTAAGAAAGGCATGCCTACTCTCCTCACGGATCGCTCTATGTAAAGCTAGCTTCTCGCCTACTCCCATGCTAGCTTTCCGATATGGGATCCTCCATCAATCTCCAAAAACTAAAGTATTATCAAAATAATCAACCTTTGCGTGCAAAAGGATTCGAACCATAGTCCTCTTAATAACCTTACCACACTACCACCACTAGGACACAAGCTCCTTTATGTCATAAGTTCAACGCATTTATCTTTAAAGCCTGCCTACTTACTTCCAAATTTATTTAAAAGAAAAACCAAAATAAATTGCAAGAGCCAAGACTTGAACCTTTGACAACCTTGCTTCCTTGTCCCCTAAGTAGTGCTACTTTGCCACTACACCACACTCCTTTCTATGTCATGCTTTCACCAAAAATATTCTTAAAGCCTACCGACTAACGTCAAGGCTCCTATAAGAGAAAAACATAAATTTTTGCTAAGGCCCAGGTTTGAACCCAGGACTTCTCCAACACTCCCAAACCTCTTAGCCATCACACCAACATGTCATTCAGTGGATATGGGCCTGGGGCCTACTACACAACCCAAGTGGGGCCCACGTGCTCGCATGGCCCGCCAAGCCAGATTTGCCTACAACCACATGTACGACACAGCCAAACCACTAATTCTCGTACATCCAAGGACAATGACCCATGTGGGCTCACAAGCCTATTGGGCCCACACGGCCCATTCTTCCAGGCCCAATTTCAGGGCGTTACAAACCCGATTAAAAACACAATGGCACATGGCCTGCTAGGCGTATAGCCTGCTTTTAATTCACTAGCACGAGGCCTGCTAGGCGTATAGGCTGATTTTAATTTACTGGCACGAGGCCTACTAGGCATAGAGCCTGATTTAATTCACTGGCACAAAGCCTGCTAGGCACGAAGCCTGAATATCCACAATTACATCATTCATAGTGTAACACCCCTAACCCGAAACTATCACCGAAATCAAGTACGAGGCATTATCGGACTTAAAACAACTTTTACAAAAATAACTTGTGATTGGTTGCAAAATCACCTACAATTCAGTTTATAATCACCTTTAACAAAGGTTTTCAAACCCATTACGGACATTACAGACAGTTAGGATTCGAATCCTTTCATTAACATATGTTCTTAAAATTTTCATTTTTAAAACACCATCACACGCCCGTGTGACTATTGGCACAGCCGTGTTGTAAGATCGTGTGGTCCTCACATGCCCTTGCTCGGCAACCGTGGACTAATCTGCCCAATTTACCATGGCCACACCACACGGCCGTTTGGGAGCCGTGTGCTCCCACACTGTTGAGACACACGGCCGTATCTCCTACCCGTGTGGTACCTTAAAATTTAAATCAAGGTACAGGATAAGCACAGCCTAGGGCGCGCTTGTAGGTTTAAGCCGTGTATCAACCACGGCCTAGGCACGCCCGTGCCATGCACCTGTGGAGCATTTTGTCAAACCCACAAGGCCATGGCACACACCGGTGTGCCTTGCCATGCAGACCGTGTCAGGTTATACACCAAGCCTTGGCCTTCCTAAGACACATTCAAGCACATGCGTAGTCAAACCAGCTAATTTAAAGAAATTTTACTCTAAAGGACTTCATTGATAATCATTACTTACAAAATATCATAAGAGTCATGTAAATTAGGCATGCAAAAATAACCTTTTACAATCACAAATGCTCTATACATGCCATAAATTACACTTGAAAACATACAGTATACCAAAATAGCTTAATAGTGTGTTGCATGGCTCCAACTTTACGATCCTGATCTAACAAGCTTAATATATATAGAGGAATGAAACAGGGAGGGTGGTAAGCTACAATAGCTTAGTAAGTTATATGCAATTCATCGCAATGCAACAATTCAATACATCATTGCCTTAACATCATAAATGCTATCACATATTGTTATACAACTAGCTTACACTTGGTTCACATTCCACATACCAACCATGAACATGCTTAGTAATAACATTCTCAGTATTCTGTACCATTTCCAGTTCACCTGTACAACCACTTCATCACGGTACAGCTAATCTAATTCCCATTGAGCAATTTCAGAATATGAACAAATATACAGAGGTTAGCACATAAGTGCTATACAGACATGGCAAAGCCATGAAATAACCAAAGCTACTAACAGTAGGGTAGCCGAAGCTACAATCATTGTGGTAGCCGAAGCTACGAAATGGTGAGGTAGCCGAAGCTACAACCGGTATCAGTATAGAAGTTAACAATAGGCCTGCTCACACAAGCTGACAGGTGTCTGCAACACATGCTAGACTACCTAGCACCCGGGTAACTATAATAGTCAGAACGGTAGGCCTCAAGTGACATGTCACCTATATCTATATCTATTCCTACTTGCTCAATCGGGGTTTATAGACAATACTTAAATCAGTAGTTTTAGAAGCACATACAATGGTCAATCAAAATTTATAGTCAATACCATTTTCCATATATTCAGTGGTAGTATCCAATATTCAATCACCTTACAAAGCAATTATCCATATCATCATAGAAGCAAATATTTAAACAGAATTAATCGAATTCACTAAAATTACATATAACTTACCTGAATGTCAAAAGATTTCTCGAATTTAATCGAGGACTTTCTCTTTTCCCCGATCACAGGCTCATTTAGACCGTTCTTGATCTAAATTAACACATATAGTATAGATATTAATCATCTAATTCAATTCAGTTACAATTCACATTTGGGGGCAAATTTCCAAACTTACCCCTCAACTTTACAATAATTACGATTTAGTCTCATAGGCTCAAAATCTCATTTTCTTTATTGCAAGGGCTTATAAAACTCATTTCCACAATTATGGCACTCAAATATTCAATATTTCATACATTTAGGGACAATTTGTAATCTCTACAATTTAGCTCCTTTTTATGAACTTTCATTCAATTTATCCATTAAAACACATATATAACACAATAATCCTTCATTATCTACCATTAATGAGTTAATCAAACTCATATCACAAACGGGTAAATTTTTAGACCTCAAATTTTCTTCAAATAAATGGTAGGATAATGAAATATAAGCTTCAAGGAGCCCAAAAATGCAAAAATAATTGAAAAAGGGACCAAATTGCACTTACATGGAAGCTTGAAAAATTTTAAACCTTGGCTATGGTGTATGGGATTTTCAGCAGCACAATAGGGGGTTTCATGGAAAAAAATGATGTTTTTATTTCATTTTATTTTGTCTTTTTCCCTTTTTGACAAAAAAAACCCTTAAAGCCCTTACTTAGATATTTTTCCATGTAAGGCTATTTGGGTCTATAACACTCACTAATGGTCATATTGCCACATAAAAGCTTCCTATTTCATGTGAAAATTCAATCAAGTCCAATTATCGTCTAATAGGCACATTTTGCACTTTTCTCAATTTAGTCCTTATCGGGCAATTAAGCATCAATACAGTAGAATTTCCAAACAATATCTTAACTCTAATATTTAATCAAACAGACATCATCAAAATTCACATAATTAAAAATTTTCACCTCAGATTTATGGTTACGAAACCACTATTTCGACTAGACCCTAATTTAAGTTGTCACACATACTATCGCCCGTTTAAATCGTTGACATTCATACTCTTCTATGCTGATCGCCCTATCATTTATATGCTGATTCAAAACACTAATAAAAACATTACTAGATAATTCTCCAATCAATCTCACATTCGTCAACCACAACTAAATAATAGCCAGAGTAATTCACTAATACAAATCACATTCGACAATGATAGATATAGGTTCAAACATTTCAATTCTGCACTTAAATTTTTGCTTTTAAATAAAATTTAGTACATTTATTAGCTTATATACTTACCTTGGGTATTAGTGTTCGATTAAAGTGACTACTCAGCTAGCTTTGTCTTCCCCCGATCCAAGTCTGTTGTCTTTTGATCTTGAGCTAAATAAAAACAAGTTGAACTTATTTAATCAATCTACCAACGTAATTTACTCAAAATCACATAACTAGGTAATTTACACATTTGCCCCTATACATTTTACTATTTAAATAGATTGGCCCAAAATTTGTTAAACATCAAGCCGATATATATTACCATTGATACTTTTAAGCCGAATATACCCCTAATTCACAAAAGTCCTCATAGTTCTTCTATTTATAAATTTATCCACTCAATTTACTATTTTAACAATTAAGCCCTATATGCTAAAAATAATTATATAACATTCCAACACAAAATATACACATCTAACACCTATATTTTGATTTCTAACATCAAACGTCAGATTCATAAATTTCCGTTCATGGCCGAATAGAAATTTCTCAACCATTTCAAAAATTACCTAATGGGCTTAAAAGATAATCAAGCAAGGATCTCAAAACATATTAAAATTATTAAAAACCAATAAGAAAATACCTTGAATTTTGCTAAGCCATGTCCGAAACTCTTTAGCTTTCTTATTTCTCTTTTCTATTTCTAATTTTCAGTCATGCATAAAAAAAAATGAACACCATGTTTCCTTTATTTTATGATATTATAATTCATATATTATTCACTTACAAATATGCCATTAATGAATAAAATACTCGACCATTAAAACAATGTCTTAAACCGTCCATCACCTATTATTATTGTCAATTTGCATTATAAGCACTTTATATAATAAAGACAAGTTCAATTTAACACTTTCACATTTAGTGATATATTTTTCATTTTATGCAATTAAGCTCTTTTTATCTAATCAAGCATCCAAATGATAAAAATTTTAAACCAAATTTTCATACATGTTAATTCACACATTCAAAACACAGAAAATAATATTTAAATATTTTTTGACTCGAATTCGTGGTCCCGAAACCACCATTTCGATTAGGGCCAAAATCAGGTTGTCATACTCACGATGGCGTGTAGCATAAACTAACACTGGTTGTATCGCCTCTGTAGTACCAACACCTTTGCCAGGTGTTCCATGACCATGACCCATGCCATTTCCTCCTCTAGCCTGCCCACGGCCTCTAAGCGGCTGTTGCCCACCCTTCTGTGGCTGCATATTACCCATACTAGTTGCTTGAGTATGCTTCGGCCTACATGGACAATCCCTAATACAATGTCCCATCAAACTACATCTAAGACATGCTTCAGTCCTCTTCCAACAATCCCTATAATGGCTTTTCCCACAATCAGCACACGCTTGCGGTATAGTAGCAGCAGCAGGGGTCTAGTTTTGACTAGCCTCACATATCTGACCTTCTTCACTAGCCTTTGAGCAGTATTGGGGTGCTCCACACCCCTCTTGTTTTTCCCTTTATCCTTGTCGCGATTCTGACACTCCGTTCATTTTACTTCCTCAATAGTTTTGGCTTTGTCCACTAGCACCGTAAAGTTCTGCTCCCTCTGTAGAGCTATCAATACCCGTAGGTTATCTGGGAGGCTGTCCTCAAATCGTACACATCGCTCATGTTTAGTGGCTACTATTCCACAAGCATATCGACTAAGCCGCAGAAACTCCGCCTCATACTCAGATATCAATTTATCTCATTGTACCAAATTCAAAAATTCTTTCCTGCGAGCGTCAACATAATTAGTGCGCACATATTTCCCTTGAAACCCAAACTTGAAAAAGTCCCACGTCAGTTGGTCAGGCTGTGCTCCCTCTTTCACAGAAAGCCACCATTGATAAGCTTTGTCTCTCAGCAGAGATACAACACCTTTCAGCTTCTGTTTAGGGGTACAATCAAGATCGTCTATTATCTATTCTGTGGCCTCCAGCCAGTATTCGGCCACATTAGGGGCTACCCCAGCAGTACCCCTGAAACCCTCTGCCCTATTTGACTGGATTCGCTCAGTAACTGACCCACGGCCCACAGCTCCATTATTGGGCCCAATGACCCTTTCTAGTATCCACAACATAGCCTGGGACAGTGCATCATCCCTAGCTACTCGATCGTGGGATCCAGTTCTGATAACGGGTGAAGCTGGTGCTTCCACAGCCTCAACATATGGTACATGGCCCGATGCTGAGGACCCTTCTGTAGCACTTGCACGACCTTTACCGCGACCTCTACTTGCTCTAGTGCCCATGCCGATTCACGTATTATATGGTTTAGAAGTTTTATGAATTAGTTTACCATTTTAGTAGTTATTAGCAATGTCTTATGGAAGCAAAAGTTTAAAGTTTATTTTTGTAGATTGAGATCACACTTCAATTTTTAGTCTCCTATAGTCTCAGTCTACCCTATCTAAAATGTCATAGCATAGTTTGATATTTATAACAATCTCAATATTCAATATCGATCATAGCAATTAGAACACTTACAGCTTCGGTACCGGAGGCTTAGCGACCACACTTTCAGTAGTAGAATTCAAAAATTTCCCCAAATCCTTTACAAACAATTTATAGAATATTAAATTTCAAAATATCACTATTTTTTGAAAATATTTTATGAAAATTTGAAATTTTCAAGATCCTATTCCATAGCCTAATTTTACAATCTGGCTCTGATACCACTAAATGTAAAATCCTAAACTCGGCCCAGACATTATGGCCGTATTTAGAAGTGTCACATTGATGTGTTGTGAACTAATATGTCCTAATTCGATGTGAAACCCTTTTTAGTTTGGAAGAACATAGTAATCTGTTTTATCTTAGGTAATTTGGTTATAAAAGTAGTTTACTTTTGAAAACTTATTAATTGCGAAAGCCTTGTTTAGATTCTTGTTTGTTGTGGAACCATGGTTTTAAAAACAAATATCTTTTGTAAATCCGCGCCGTAACACTAATAGGTTTAGAATAAATTAAGTAAACCCCATATTTTTGTTTAAAATTTGGATAGCAGCTTATTACAAACCCAAAATAAAAATAATACTTAAAGTAAATGAAATTCGAAATAGTAAAAATGCGAAGTGTGGCCATCTCCAAGTCCCACGATGCATCAAACCATCTATACCTCGGGATTACTTGTACAGTAAAACAGACGGGTGAGTTCACGGAAACTCATTGTGTATTCCCGTGCATAACAGTATCACAGAATCAATCTGGGCCTGGGCCCATTTCAATACAGATCAGAGTTAGTGGGCTAAAGCCCATTACAGAACAATATATCATGCAGACAAAATCCTACCCAGCCAACCCATCACTCCATGTGGGGATTTAATCGACCCACCCAACCCTACACTCTACAGTGTAGTACCAATGTGGCACTATCAAAATTATGTTAGGCTATCGACATCAGAATTATGCAGCGAAGCTACCCGAATAGAGCACTTCCTCAACAAACATATACTCGACCCCATGTAATGCAACATACTTAATGTCATGCTAACATGATACAAAACATAAGCGCATATACAACATTTCATGGCGTAGAATATTATTCAAAAAGTATACAGGGTCAAATCAGTCATTTTAGTCATTTTGCCCTTAGGGGCATTTCAGTCATTTACCAGTGTGAACCTATGTATGTGAATGCCCATCAGTAGGCCCATGGTCGTCTAGTGACAGATGCAACCAAATAGTCCAGAAACTCAAATATGAGCTAAGGCCCATCTAGCGACCCATCTCACATAAATTCTCACGACGACCGTTGTTCGATGTAGGGCCACAATCCAAGCCTCAGCCGCTCACATAAACGTTCGCACGCTCATGTGGCCAGACTTTGACTCGTCAGCTTTTTGGCTTTTGACATTTCGGCATTTCGCCTTCGAAATCTAATAGTGTGATTAACACATCTGTAATGAGATAGCCGTTAAACTCTGCCAAAATTAGAGCACCTATAATCGACATAATTTCATTGTCAGTCATCGACCATAATTAGATCCAAAAATCATCGTATAGACTATTCTTACTCAACCTATCGTCACTTACCGACAAGGGAAGATAAGCACTTGCACGAGACAAATATTCGGCCCTTGTTTCCCCCTTAAACAGATTAAACCCCTAATCATAATCGATCGAACCACAGTGTCATAAAGCCATCACTTAGGTGGTAACAATTGATCACATAATTGTACTCATAAACTACCTAAATAGCATAATCAATACACGTGATTTTAAAATCTTACCATAACTCAAGGCTAAAAAATGCCCACGATGAAGAAGTCTCAAAGTTTCGGCCCTAACCAAGGACCCTAGATCCGGCCTACACAGATATAAAATAAAGAAAAGATTAGAGTGGAGAACAATCGCAAGGCTTGATTGAAGCCAAGAATTCGGCAAAAAAAAAGGACTAGAGGGAGATGTCGAACAAGAAGTGAAAGAAAGAGGAACGATACCCGGCACACAGTGGTACAAACTACAATCGGCCAATTCAAGATGTAAAGCCCTAATTTTTTAGATTTTTTGGGTTCTGTGATTTTTGGTGAATTTTTAAAATTTTGGTGTTCTGAATATTGGAATTGAGTTTAAAAGTGTTAGTGGGCCTTTAGAAGGCCCAAGCCTAAGTTAGAACCCGGGAAAATATCAAGTTTGGATTTTAAGTGAGTAGGTGACTTGGTTAAGTGGGCTTTTAAGAAAAACCTCGTAAATTATGATACAAGAAGAGCTTTGGCAAATTGGCAAGGTGGCACCACTAAGTTCCTAAAAACTGGCGCCCTGGAAGGAATTAACGGTCCAAGGTTCAAGTTGCAAGGTAAGCGTATTGTTACTTTTTTGTTTTTAGGCATGTGCTGGGCATGTGATCACTTAAATGAATTTCGGCAAAGGCCTTAGGGAGGTTGGGCCGATTATTTTAGTTGATATTAGGGTTAGGTTCTTTTCTTTTTCTATCTTGGAGAATTAGGGTTAGCCACCTGAAAGCTTTCACTTTCATTCATCCTTTTCTAGGTTTTCACAAAAGCCAAAAACGCAAATTCCTTCTCCTTTGTGCCGATTTCGTCTTCCTCTTCTTCTCCTCCATTGTTTTGTTTTCCTTTTTGCTTCCTACCTCAACCGAAAACCCCTATTACTCAAACCCATCCTCTCTAAAACCACCATAGCTGATTGCCATAAAAGCCGAAATCCCAAAAACTTACTTCTTGTGCCGATTTCTCCAAGCCAATTCCTTCTTTTCTTTTCATCCCTTTTGACTGACTTTCATCTTCTCTAAACCCTTAGTATCTATTGACAACACTACTCCAAAGTTATAGCCTCAAATCATCATCTTCTTCATCACTAAAAAAGTCGAAATACCATAGATTTAAGGACTTATAGCCGAAACTTCGGATCTCCTGGATTCGAGTTCTACTATCATTTAGGTGCTAGATCTACATCAGATCTGAGTAAAAAAAGGAGGGAAATCAGTGGTAAGTGCTCATTAACTCAGATCTATAAGTTATTTTACAATTTAGAAAAAGCCGAAGTCCCTAAAATCTAGGGAGGCCGTTGATTAGGGCATAGGGCCCTAAGGGTCATTAACCAATGATTTCTTTTGGTGATTAGTGTATACTAGAGGTGATTGATTGAAGGCTTGGATCTTTGGAACAACTAGACTTAGATCTAGTCATTGGTTTTCGACAAAGGTAAGATTTTGAGGGCCTTAGGGGCAATGGCCAAATATGGGTAAGTGAATATTGGGATTGTTTGTTGTAGTTTTGCAATCTAAGAATTGTGGTAATCGATTGTAGGACATCTTGGGGGATCTCTGTAGCAGTCATCACGAAACAGGTGTGTATCGAACACCCTCTCTTAGTTTAATTCGGTAAAAGCTGAAATGCCGAAATTCCTGCATTACGTGGGCTTGTGAGTGTGCGAATGCTCACAAGATGTTTAGAAATCGTTAGATCTGAAATCGCAAAGTGGTAAGCTAGTCGCGTGTGGAATTTCGTATACTTCGGTAATCAGGCCTCGATGGGCTGTAAATGGGCCCAATGCGCTTACGGGCCCATATAGGTGTAAACGGGTAATTAAGGTGTACTGATAGACTGTAGGTTCAAAACTACCTAGACTGATAAATTGATATTAAAATCTGGACTAAATGGGCTTAAATAGCTAGTAAACACTGTAGGGCCCATTAGGGATTTTAGGGCCCAATAGCTAAAATTGTTAAAACATGTTAATTAAACTGCTGAGATGAAAATTGGGTTAATAGTGACTAAAATCTGTATAAAACCCTAGGAAAATGATGAAATTACTGAAATACCCTTAATGGTGGAAAATTACTATTTTACCTCTAGGAGCAAAATGACTGTTATACCCCTAGGGCTAAGTGTGACCAAAATGCATGTTTTACTGTTACTGTTTACTACATGCTATGTCATTATTATCTGTTGCATGGGACTGGGATATTGATGGAGGAAGTACTGAAAGTGGCTTGACCACATACTGGAGGTTTTGCCTCAACTTATTGATATCTGAGCACTATGCTGCGACTGTGGAGTGTAGGGCTGGGTGGGTTGAGTTATTCCCCACGTGGTGTTTAGGTCTGGTACGGGTGGAGTGTAGCGGTTGGATTTAGGCTGGGTTAGGCTTGCATTCATGTTATTATATGTTCTGTTCTGAAATGGGCCTATGGGCCATACTGTTATCTGCAAAGGGCTAAGCCCAGTTTACTGTAACTGAATAGGGCTTTGGCCCAGTTAAAACTGTGCTGGATAGGGCTTCAGCCCAGTGGGCTTGAGTTGATTTAGGCTCTAGAAGGGCATTCTTTACACACTGAGTTTTCCAAACTCACCCCCTTTCTTTCCATCCATGCAGGTGAGCTCTAGTTGGTAGACTTGGAGCTGAGAGGGATTTAGAGTGGCCACGAAGATTTAATTTCTGGTTTTTAATTGTTTTATTTTATTATTTATTTAGATTATTTTTATTATGGTTTCTGGGTTGTAATAAGGCCACTCTATTTATTTTATTTTAGGTTTAATTCCTCACTTATTTTATTTGTTTTCACTTAAGAATAATAATGTTTAAATTGTTTTTGAAATCGGATTTACTTGCTTTCAAAATAACACGATAAAAGAACGTTTTCCAAATCAAATGCACTTTCCAAAGAGTTTCAAAAGTCACGTTTTTAAATAAACCTTTCACGATCAGTGGTAAAGAGGACATTTATTAAGCAAATCGGGAATTTCTCTTAAAATAGCAAACACGATTTTGGCAAAGCTCACCCTAATCTTAGTAACTAGGTAACATGGTTAGATGTAGTTGATGTGACACACCAGATTTAGCCATAACGCCTGGGCCGGGTTTGGGGTGTTACACAAGAACCTAGCCTAACGATATTGGTACAAGATTTGAGACGAAAGAAAAAAAAGGTAGAACAAATAACAAAGGTGCAATCTGCTAATATTAACAACGAAAGAGAAATAGTGAAGAAGAGAAAAGAGGATCGGCTTAGAGGGAAAATCGAAAGAAACAGAGTAATAATTGGTTTTGAATAGAAGAAAAATAAGGCCAAGAGAAAGAAGGAGATTTGGGAACACAAGCACAATCAAAGGAAACGAATCAATTGATAGGTATATTACACAGTCTAGAGAGGAAAGATGCAAGTTTCTGCGAAAGGAAAAAGGGAAGAAAGAATCGAGTAATTGGGAAAAATAAAAGCTATTAGAAAGCAAAATAAAAAAAGTTCAACCAACTCTAAAGAAAATGCCAGACTTTTGGCAAAAACCTGAGTAAACAAGACACCACAATCCTATTTCGATACCAAATTGCCTATAGCCAAATTAGCAAACAAACACCCCTCCCCACTTCAAAATTCCTTTATTTGCTCCATGATATCCTCCTCCAAATTGAACAATCTCATCCAAATCCCTCAACTTCCTCCCTTTAACTGATTCCAAAACTATCACAGTAGAATTTCATTCCAACTCAAACTCTAGGCTCAAAAAATAATACTCCACAACTCCCTTTAAGATTCGAACCCTTTATCTCCTTGCTCTACCAGTGCCGCCACTCCCACCAAGCTACCACTTTCTTTGTGATGCAAAAGAGTCACAATTAATTATAAGGCTTCAAGCCAAAGTTGATACTTCTCATAATACTCCACATAAAAACTTTCCTTAGGCCAAGGCTCAAACCCAAGCCTTCCTAGAGACCTCAACATGTCCAAACACGCTAGCCACTAAGACCAACACGCAATTATGCTATTTCATGCACCATTAAAACTAAAAACTTTAGGGCGTTACAAAAAATGAGTGGTTGTTGTTAGATAAACAACATTTATTAAGGGATTTTTGCTAAAACTGTCATTTAGGGATTTAATTGAAAAGTGTGTAGAATCCATGGTGAAATTGTGAAATAAATGAAATATATGGCTTGCTAGGGACCTATATGAAATGTGGCTAGCATGGGTATGGGTTGAATTGCAAGAATTTGCATTATTATGAGATACGGACTAAATTGTAAAGTAGTAAAAAATTAAGGGTAAAAGTGTAAACATGTAAAAATATGTATTTTAGTCTAAATTGAATAGATTTATAGTTGAATAAGTTAAATTTGATTATATAAAGATCAAGAAAAGTAATGATTAGAATTAGATTGGGGAAAAGACAAAATTATCGAGTAGATGATCAAATCGGTTGTTTGAATACGAGGTAAGTTTGTATGATTTGAATTGAGCATTTATATATATATATATACTTATTTCAAATATATGTATGCGAATTGAGAAACTAAAATACATGACTATTGAATGCCTAATAAATGAGTTTGAAGAATACCAAGCCCCATTTGAACTTTAGGAATTCATAGGATACAAATAACATGTCATTAGGGTTATCGTTTGGTAGAGATCCAGCATGTGTTGTAGACTCACCACAGTTCGTATGAGCTTACTGATTTGTAGCTCATAAAAGCTTACCATTTCTCAGCTCATTAAAGCTTACCGTTATTTCAGCTCAGGAGGAGCTTACTGTTTATAGCTCGAAATAGGATACATGTACATGAATTGATGGATTACCATTTAGTACACTTCGCGTGTACTACCTGTGTATCTAACGATATTCAAAGTGGTTCAATAGGCACAGTTCTATTACAAGTTAAGTTAGTTGATAAGAATTAGCATAAGAGTTACATGAGTTACATGGAAATGGTATTACATGCTATATTGAAGCATGAAATGGATGATATATGTATATGAGACTTGCTTAATTGTTGTGTTCATCTATGCTTATTGGTTATTATATGTTCTTTACATGGCTAACCTATTGTTGAATACATTTGTTTAGGCATTTGACAAATTGATTAAAATATACTATGTTTACTCACCTAGATTGTGAATAAATTGTAACAACCCAATTTAGGGCCAAGTTGGAACAGTGGTTTCAGGACCACGAATCTGAAATAGAAAAAATTATTGTGATAAAGTTTTAAGATTTATAGTATGATTGAATGTATGTGTGAAAGTTTCGTTAAGAAATTTTATCGATAGAGGGTCCAATTTGACTAGCAGGACTAAATTGCAAAAAGTCCAAAATGTGTGTTTTAGAAGTTTTGGGTGTTTAATTGAAATGGATTTGAAAATTATAGGTCTTTATTTAGTAATTAGACATTATATATCATGATGGACAAAAATGGACATGGAAGGGTACGATTCAAATAAAGACTAAAAGGGCATTTTGGTCATTTGGTAATTAAATGAATTAAAAAGCCAAAATAAAGCCAAAATCTTGTCAATCTTCTTCTCCCATGGCCGAATATCACTAAGGAAGACATGGCTTGGGTTTGTCAAGCTTTCAAGCTCGACTGTAAGTCTGTTTTAGCCCCGTTTTTAATGATTTTTACGTTTTTGAAATCCTCATAACCTAATCTATCCTTTTCAATGACTAATTTGAAGTATTAGCAAAGTTTAAAATTTTACCCATGTTAGACATACATGATGTCTAATGGTAGAAAATGCATGTTAGTCGTAAGATAAACGACTTTTGCTAAGTGATTTTCGGTAAAAATGTCAAAAAGGGACTTTTTTGTAAAAGAATATGTGTAGAAAATGTGAATAAATGAAAAATGTCAGCTACTATAAGCATGTATAAGGTTCGGCTAGGCTTGGATTTTACGAACTAAATTGTTAAAATGTGAAACTTTAGGAGGAAAAATGTAATTTTTAGCATGATGTGATTTTTGGCTGTTTGAAATAGTTTAATGATTAAATAAGTTACATGTGATGTTATAGATTGAGAAAACGAGGTTCGGATTTAAAACGGGGGGAAAAACAAAGTTTTAGATTTGTCGACCTAATTCGTCGATACAGCAGACAAGGTAAGTTCGTATGTTAATAAAAATTATTGAATTGTGTTAATTATGCCTTGTTATCATGTATTTGATTGAATTTCGAAATTTCAATTAATTTTTCAAAATGAGTAAAAATGAAGGATCGATCACGATCGTTTCCTAGTGAAATATGAATTGACGATAAAAGAAAATGGTTGGACCATGGCAATATGAGATATGTGATTTCTACGTAAGACCATGTCTGGGATACGACAACGGTGAGATATGTGATTTCTGTGTAAGACCATATCTAGGATATGGCATCGGTGAGAAATGTGATTTCTGTGTAAGGCCATAGCTGGGCTACGGCATCGGTATGTGATTACATGTAAGACCATATTCGGGATATGGAATTATACTATGTATATGTGATCCGGGTGCTGGTCTTGTACGTCCTACCAGTGGCTAGGTACTCCAGCATGTATTACGGATACCTGTTAGCTTGTGTGAGCAACACTAAGTAGCTACATCTCGACTGTCAACTTGTGTGAGCTGACCCGTGGTTAGTTCGAGAGTGAGCCTATATGTGTTATGAGATATGAGGTAGCTTTGGCTACATATGTTGCATCTATGTGCAAGATTTTGAATATCTGTTAGTATTCCAAGCGTCCAATGGGTAAAGACAAGATGAGAATGTAAGTGAGACTGAATTAAGTAAACTAGATATGTATCAAATCTATGTGAAAATCGAATGAAGGAAAAATAGTGAGCTTATAGTGTATTGTGTACATGAAACGTGAAAAAGATTTGTGTATGAGTATATTTCATGCCATAGTGTGTATATATTTCGTTATATTGAAATATGAATTGAATGATATATGAGATATAAGTTATAATTGTTTTTAATTATACACAAGTATGGCACATAGTGTGCAAAGTACCATTATATGATGAGATTTTACATGGTTTGTCTTGGCTAAAGTATTTGTGATGGATATTGGATTGATTGAAATTATATTTATGTCCGATTATGTATGTATAAATATGGACAAATTGATACAAAGTATTTGATGCATACGAACATGGAATTGGATAAGCTCGTGAAACCTTTGGTTAATTACTTGATTGGAAGTATTGTATAAAGATGAAATCAAATGAGTTTACACCATAGTAATGAGATTTCTTAATATGCGCTTACTCGATAAGTTGTGTTTATTTTCATATGAGCTTACAAAGATCTATAGCTTACTTGTGTTATTTTCTCCTATGCTTATAGTATTTTGAAGACTCGCACGGGTTGGAAGCTATAGGCGTAACACCCCTTATTGGTGTTCATTTCCAGAACAGGATACGATGTGTTACCGTGCTTAAACATAAACATTCATGCAAAATTGGACCATAAATTACAAACTTCACATTCATATTCATATTGTCCCTTATATGGGCCCACGAGGCCCAAAACATACATTAGGAGTGGTCCGGGTCTGAACCGAGCATTTTCGGAACCTTTGGGAAACTTAAAAAATTTTCATGTTTTGGAGAGTCACACGCCCGTTTGGGTAAGCGTGTGGACTCACACACTTATGTGTCCAAAGGACACGCCTATGTTCCAAGCCGTGTCCAAAGTAGGGGACATTTTGTTTATAATGTCATTGTAACACCCCAAACCTGGTCTAGACGTTATGACCAGATCTGGTGTGTCACATGATCCTACAACTAAACCTATGATCTTTTTGCTTGTCGTGACTTAGATGATATTTTACTAGAACAGCAAGATTATGAAAAATCATTTTGATAAGCCCTTAGGTTATCCATATTTGAATTTGTTGAATTTTTGAAAACCTTTTTAGTAGTTTGAAAAACCCGCGCAGCCTATAACTAGCAGTCTCGATAAAATATAAATTATACCATAAAAGAATATAAAACCAATAAAGAAATTTAAATAGCGGCCTTATTACAAATAAAACCCAAAATAGCATAATGAAAATACTTAAAGTGAAACAAAAACCAAATTTGCAGATGTTGTGGCCACTCCGAATCTCTCGCAGCTCCAAGCCCACTATGGTTGAGGGTTACCTGCAGAGATGAAATAAAAGGGGGGTGAGTTTGACAACTCAGTGTGCAACATTATCTCAACCATAGGCCAAAACAGATCAAGCCTCAGAATCAGACTAACTGGGCCTTGGCCCATTACAGAAATCAGGTTAAGCCCATAGGCCTAAAACAGATACAGATCAGATACAATATGCAAACAGAAACCCAACCCAGATCCATCCATAACACCCCCGTACCAGCCTTACACCATGTGGGGAGACTACTCGACCCACCCAACAGCTACACAACACAGATAATTGCAGCGAAGCTGCCAGATATAATTTGCAGCGAGGCTGCCAGATATTGTGACGAGGCCACCAGATACAGATATTGTGGCGAGGCCACCAGAACAGATGTATATACGTGGCGAAGCCACCAGATTGTAGCGAGGCTGCCAGAACAGATATATATATGTGGCGAGGCCACCAGATTGCAGCGAGGCTACCAGAACGCTTCCTCCATCATAAACCCAAACCCCATGCAACACATATATATACATACTAGCATGCAACATATAGCATCTCATGCATCAGATATATTCATATTAAATGGTAACTCATGCAGATACATAAAATTATACATTTCATACAGAATTGACCCTAGGGGTATAATAGTCTTTTTACACCTAGGGGTATTTTGGTAAATCTCCATATTCAGGGGTATTTTAGTCCTTTATCATATTTTCAGAGTTTTTATGTACGTTGGATTAATTATTAGTTCATAAATAACCACGGAAGTCCATTTAAGCCAAATTTCCAGTTTTACCCTTTTTGGCTTAAAACCCCTAATGGGCCTTACTAAGTCCATTATTATCTCAAGCCCGTTAAGTCTAGTTTTTAGGTCTAGCTTACCAACTTATCCATGTTATCATTAACCACGTCGCCAGAAAGCCTATAATAGTCATTTTACCGATTTGGGCTCGGAAGCCCATTGGCCCATCTTTGGCCCGTTGCAGCCCAACTTACCAAAACGTTCAGAATTGCACCTTCTGCAATTCTTCCGGCACTGAATTCATAGTTAAGCCCAATGGAGTAAATGGTTACTCTCAAATATCATACGAACGCATTTTCGGTCACTTACACCAGATGTCGGTAACGCTACGCCCTTTTCGGCTTTTACCATTTTAGTCTAACAGTTGGGATTAGTTACACACCTGTTAGCTGTCGAAACGTTGACAAAATCCACGTATGAAGAGCCTACAATCGAACGCTAACTTTTAGTCTAATAATCGATAACCAAAGAGCCATAAACCCTTACCATAATCGGCCTACATGGCCTAAGTCATTAAAATCTTACCCTTTCTTCGATTATGGACTAGATCTCAATGTCCAACTGCGTTAGCCGTCCAAAACTCCTCGCTTGATCACTGTTCCTTGCTATCCAATGCGCACAAGAGTTAAACTATAGCATTAGAATCTTACAAATAATGCCGACATGCCCCCCAAGGATCTATGGGTTTCGATTTTCCCTTAAGAGTTTAATAAACGAATGTACTTAGTGATTAGATCACTTACCGATGCCACCACTCTAAGAGTGTTGCTCCCATGTTTCCACTATCTCCGATCTATTCTAGATTCACCGTAAATCTAACTTTAATGTCACCAAAGTGTCTCTAGAGATATTCGGCTTTTGAATGGTTAGAAGGAGGTGCTTTCGGCTTTTGAGAAGGTGGTATGGTGCTCTTATTGTTTCAATCAATAAAGTAGATGGGGTAAAATGACAACTAGAAGGGATGAAAGAATAGGGGTTCGGCTATTGAAGGCTTTGAAAGAAGAGAAGGCAGTTGACTTGGACAGAAGGGGGTAATCGGTCACCAAGAGTTTTGGCCTCTTTCACAGCTGTCGACAAAGGTTCAGAGAAGAGGGAGACAGGGAAGATTGGATTCGGCTAGCAGCAGAATAGTGGTAAGGGGGGTCGGTTTATGGTTTGAGAAGAAGAGAAGCAAATAGATGAGAACAGAAAGAAAACAAAGGAGATGTTTAGTCGAATGCAGATTCGGTTCGAGGGTGGAATAAGGTTCGGTTACTAGGTTAATGAGAGGAACAAAGTGGCAAAAAGGGTACCTAATAGGCTATGTGAACTTGACAGAAGAGGGGAGCTTTCTCACTTAAGGAAAATCGGCACAAAATCATAAAAGACTAAAGGAGAATTCGGCACACTCTAGCACCTATTTGCCGAAAATGCTACCTAAGCACAAAGTCAAATTTGCCTTCCCCAAGAGTCCTCTAGCCGGCCACCATCTTTCAAAATTCAAACTCCCTCAACGTACTCCTAGATTTGCTCATTGACCGATTCAAACTCCTCCAAAAACAGAGTTTAAATCTGCTTCAAACTCCTACCTTCTCAAGCTCAAAAATAAAACGCCATCTTTGCCAACTCTAGAGCTTGAACCTTAGACCTCCAAGCTCACTTAGGCGCCACTTTTTAAGGAGCTTAGTGGTGCCTCCCTTGCCACTTTACCAGGACTTGTTTTGTGTTTTATTTCACAATTATTTCCTTATAACACCTATCTTCAAGAGACCCTTATCTCCTAAGTCAAAAATACAAAATTCTGTCGAGCTTCTAACCAACACATGGGCCTTCCATAGGCCCATTAACACCCTCCAAACATGCATTTCACATCCAAATACCAAAATTTAAACATTTTAACAGATGAACAATAACCTCTAGAAAGACCCGAAATTTAGGGCGTTACAACTCTACCCTCCTTAAAGAAATTTCGTCCTCGAAATTTACCTTACCCAAACAAATGGGGATATTGCTGACGCATTGCCTCCTCTGGTTCCCAAGTAGCTTCCTCTCTGCCATGATTACGCCAAAGTACCTTTACCAATGGAACTGATTTTCTTCTTAGAACCTTCACGTCTCGATCCAGAATCTGCACCGGCTCTTCTTCGAAAGTCAAGTTAGGCTGTACCTCCACTTCTGCAACTGGTAGAATATGGGTAGGGTCAGAACGATATCATCTTAACATGGATACGTGAAACACATCATGGATTCTATTTAACTCTGGAGGTAATTCCAACTGATACGCCACCGGACCTATTCGCTTAAGGACCCGATAAGGCCCAATAAACCGCGGACTTAGCTTGCCTTTCTTACCAAGTCTTAGTATCTTCTTCCAAGGCGAAACTTTCAAGAAGACCATGTCACCCACTGAGTACTCAATCTCCTTACGCTTCAAATCCGCGTAAGACTTCTGTCGATCAGATGCCTCTTTTAACCGATCCCTTATTATTTTGACCTTCTCTTCAGTCTCTGCTACCAACTCAGGTCCAAGAACTTGCCGCTCGCCCAGCTTAGTCCAACAACTAGGTGAACGACACCTACGCCCATACAGTGCCTCATAAGGTGCCATACGAATGCTAGCCTGATAACTGTTATTATACGCAAACTCTGCTAAAGGTAGATAATCCTCCCAACTGCCTCGAAAATCGATAACACATCCCCTCAACATATCTTCCAGAATCTGAATAACCCTTTCTGACTGACCATCAGTCTAAGGATGGAAGGCTGTGCTAAAATTCAGACACGTTCCCAACGCCTCATGCAACTTTTTCCAGAACCGAGATGTGAATCTAGGATCTCGATCAGAGATAATAGACACTGGCACCCCATGCAGTCACACAATCTCTGCCACATACAACTTGGCTAACTTCTGAAGCGAATAATCAGTACGTACAGGGATGAAATGAGCAGATTTAGTCAACCTATCCACAATCACCCAAATCGAGTCCCTCTTTGACGGCGTTAAGGGCAACCCACTTACAAAATCCATGGTCACCCTTTCCCACTTCCAGAGTGGTACCTTCACTGGTTGCAGAAGTCCAGAAGGTAACTGATGTTCAGCTTTCACTTGCTGACAAGTCAGACATTTCCCCACAAATTCTGTTACCTCTCGCTTCAGTCCAGGCCACCAATACAACTCCTTTAAGTCATGATACATCTTATTACCTCCAGGGTGCATAGCACACAACCCTTTATGAGCTTCATTCAGAATTTCTTGCCTCAATTTGAAATCCTTAGGAACACAGACTCTACCGCAGAAACATAGAACTCCTTCACTGTTAAGTCCAAACTCAGAGGTATTCCCATCCTTAACCTGCTGAAATCGAGAAACCAAAGACTCATCCCTTGACTGCTTTTCCTTAATCTCATCCACCCAGGTTAGCCTTACTTGTAGTTCCGCTAATAGACTGCCATCATCATACAGACTCAAACGAGCAAACATCGCTCTCAGATCAGACACAGTTCTACGACTTAGGGCATCAGCCACCACATTAGCTTTGCCTGGATGATACTCAATTGCACAATCATAATCCTTAAGCAACTCAATCCACCTCCGTTGCCTCAAATTCAGCTCTTTCTAAGTTAGCAAGTACTTAAGACTCTTATGATCTGTGTATATAATACACCTTTCTCCATGCAGATAATGCCTCCAAATCTTAAGTGCAAAGATTACTGCTGCCAACTCCAGATCATGGGTAGGATAGTTCACTTCATGGGGTTTAAGCTGTCGCGATGCATAAGCAACCACTTTACCCTCTTGCATCAACACACAGCCCAACCCAACATGTGATGCATCACTGTACACGGTAAAATCTTTTCCAGACTCTGGTTGTAACACCCTATGCCCCTGTCTGTCGCCGGATTAGGGTTTAAGGTATTACAAAATCAAAATACAACTACCGAGGTTCATAGGTACAAAGCTAGACGTGAATTCACTGAGTCCAATAGTTGAATATAACACTTAGGTCGGTTCGGTTAGGACATCGCATCTCATTAAAATCGTTCAATAAGCATACTAACAAATCTTTACCTTGTGACTACTAACAATTTGGCTAAATCGAACAATTTCAATAACCAAACATCATATTAGAAAAGTCATTGCATATTAGGTACTAACTAAATTTCATGCCACAACATTAAATAGTATGAGAATCACTCCAACCCATATAAGCAAACTCGAAGACTAAACAAGCCATTTTCGCATGGCTAGAATAATTACAGCTCAAAATGTAGTTTGAATCGACAAAAGGAGAGTAGCCTATACATGCCATTGACCCAAAAATAACCATCAAAATGTACCAAAATAACAGCGATAGTGTAGGTGATTAAGGCTTCAATCCCCGAGTCCGTAGCTTCCAAAATGAGATCTATAAAACAGAGGAAACAAGGGAAACGGAATAAGCATTTCAATGCTTAGTAAGTTTTAAGCAATGACATTAAATAGATTATCAAATTATAGTATTATTAATCATATCTTTGTTTCCCTCTCCTTTTCGGGTATGTTACCCTTTTTCCAAACATAGACATTCACATCACATATGAGAATGGATAGCTTCCACTCATAGTAAGTTCACATAACATATACATGTCACAAAAGTCACATAACATTTCACATAGGCCAATTGCACTTTGATCATATTAATAATCTCATTTCAAGTACACGTATGAAATCACATAATGACTTTAGTATTCGGTCCAAAATCCATCTTGTATATAAGCCAAGGGTACATACCTGTATAGTTTAACACTTTCAGCGCAATTCATTAGCGTTCGTTACCTTGAAGACCAGTAGTCTTAGGCTTTTCTCGCATCATCATCGAGATCTCTATCTCGGGTAATTTCTATACATAGCCATCGGGTCTTTTCCCCGGATATAATCTCTGCATATAGCCTTCGGGTCTTAACCCGGACATCATCTCTGCATATAGCCTTCGGGTCTTAACCCGGACATAGTCTTCACATATAGTCAGTGGGAATTAACCCCGGATTCACATTACAAATTCTCATACACATATATATTCACATGTAGCCAAGTTTCACATAGCAAGATTTCATTTGCAATTCAATCAATTCATGTGCATACCAACATATAACATGCTTCTCGACTTTATATCATAATTATACACATAATTCAAACTTATACACATATATTCTTCTTTTCTAAACTATCGGCCCAATGATCAAACATACATAGGCAAAAGCACTTCAAAGCTCAATTTCGGTCCTTTTCTCTATGAGCCATTCGGCCATATAACAAACAAGAATAAGGCTTCTTTCTCAATGGAACATCGTTCAAATATCAGCATGTATATCATGGCATTTTAACTTAAATACCAAATTCGATTACTCAAAACTTACCTTGAACTTTCACGAGAAATTTCGAGTCGGCTATTCGACCACTTTAGCCTTCCCTTTATCCGAACTCGTCCCTCTATGCTCTTGAGCTAAATAAAACATTTAATTCTATTAATCCTTATTCAAGCACCTCTAGGAATCATTTTCACTCATAGTCAAATCATACATGCACATTCTTCTCGTTGCACACACACATGCACATTGGGGCATTTCACATACATATCATAAGTCACAACAAGCTGATTTTCTGAGCAGCATTCAATTATTTACTCATAACTGGAGCTACAAAACTCCAATTGGAGTGCCGTTAATTTTTTATGAAAATAGACTCATTTATCTTCCATCCATAAAAATTTCATAATTTTTGGTTTGGCCAATCAATACCAGAATTTTCTCAAAGTTTCCCTATTTCACTGTTTGAGTAAACTGACCACTCTATACTACGAACAAAATTTCTCCTTGTACAGAATTCCAAATATGGCCTCACCTATTCCATTCGAAACTAGACTCATTAAGGAGTCTAAGCATATAAATTTTATCTCATAAAAATTTTTATACAATTTATAGTGATTTTCCAAAAACAGAGCAGGGGACTTCGAAGTCAATCCGACACTGTCTCACTCCATTCCAAAAATCTTTTTATCGGGAGTTCCTTTGCTTGCAAGGTTTCTTTTATAAGAAACTAGACTCATTAAGCTTCAATTACACAATTTATTCAGCCTCTAATTCAACTCACACAATTTATGGTGATTTTTCCAAAACACATTACTGCCGCTGTACTTAGCAGATTTTTATGCAAAATCCACTCTTTAATGTTCTTATGCACATACTTAAAACATAGCATTTTCTAAGGCACCATTTAGAGTAATCCTTAACCTTAACATACTTATATATATAAAATTCATATTCATTCCATCCACAATCAGATTTCTCCTTATAACACAAATCAAACCACATATCAATTCGACACCCAACACATCCAAGAGTAACATCAAAGGCACATTAGGCCATTGCACAAACATACACATGCATTAAATTAATCTATGCAGAACTTAAGCATACTCTAAACATATTACATATATATTATACATCTTACTCGCCTCAACATTTAGTTTCACATTCGGCAATGGCACATACCAATACTAAATTTAACATCTAAATTTTACACCTAATCTCCTAAGGCCGAATTTCATAACAATGCACATTAAAAATTCAAGAGTTTAGCATATATATATATACCAAGGCCGAATTTCCTCTTCAACAATTTAACCACACAATGCAACAATTATGTATTTCACAATTTATAATTACAACCCTAAGCTCAATTTTGGCCAACATACATAATCAACTTGACAAATTCCAAGCAATTTTCAAAACCTTATGACCACATTCGGCACCACACCCTCACCTAAATATTTTAGTCGATTTTCTTATAACAACTCAACCACAATATGCTCATTAACTAGCTCATAATTTCAAAACAAGTCCCTTAACCGAAACTTGGTATGGCCGAACACCTATCTTGCTTATCATGCAAAGATTTCATGTTCTCAAGCTCAAATCTCTTAACAAAACCTTCAAAACATCACCAAAGAGAGCATGCATCCATGGCCAAATGCTTATCACACAAAGATTCAAGAAATTCAAACAGGGACAAAGAAGAGAGCTTCAAAACCAACTAGATTTCATGAAGTGCAAAGAAAATCATCTAGAAATTGTACCTTAATCAAGATTTCCCCCAACCAAATTGCTTGAACCCTATTTCTCTTCTCCCTTAGTCATTTTCGGCAACGAAGGAAAAAGATGAACAAAAATGTTGTTTTTACCCTCTTTTTCTTATTTTATTAACTATCTTATTTCTATTTTATGACAACTTATTTATCACCACTTCTATTAATTAATTTTATTTTATCTATTTTATGCTACCAAATTACTAATTTCTTTTATTTCTATTATTATTATTATGACTAAATTACAAGTCACAAGATGCCAAAACTTCATCATTGCCATCCACTATCACAAAGTGGGCAATTTGACATGCAAGTCCCTTATTTTGCATGCATGCTTTTATTAGTCATCACACATCTAGCTAGTTTACTTTCAATGTTCACAACTAAGTCCTTTTAAGTGAAATTCAAGTTTATAACTCTAAATTGACACACCAAACATGTCACACATGAATTAACACATATAATAGGCATCAAAATGAACATTAAATACATTTTATGCCTCGGTTTTGTGGTCCCGAAACCACATTCCGACTAGGGTCGTTTTAAGGCCGTCACACTGGTTGAATCAGTACAGGTGCCTCGGTCAGAACCTTCTTTAGTTTCTCAAAAGCTTCTTGCTGCTGCTCGGTCCAAATAAATGGCACTCCTTTCCTTACGAGTTTTGTCAATGGCGCTGCCATCACAGAAAATCCTTCTACAAACCTTCTATAGTATCCAGCTAAACCCAGAAAACTTCGAATTTCTGCCACTGACCTCGGTGGTTTCCACTCCAGAATTGCTTCAATCTTTCGAGGGTCTACCTTTATCCCCTCAGCAGATACAACATGGCCCAAGAAGGTTACCTCCCTCAACCAGAACTCACACTTATTGAATTTCGCATAAAGCTCCTTTTCCCTTAACACTTGCAACACAATACGGAGATGCTCATCATGTTTCTCCTCAGATTCAGAATAAACCAGAATATCGTCGATAAAGACGACCACGAATCGATCCAAGTATGGCTGGAACACTCGATTCATCAGATCTATAAATGCTGCAGGTGCATTGGTCAGCCCAATGGCATAACCAAGAATTCACAGTGACCATAGCGAGTTCTGAATGCTGTCTTGTGTATATCCACCTCTTTTACCCTTAACTGATGGTACCCAGATCGAAGGTCAACCTTGGAGAATACTGAAGCTCCTCTAAGCTGGTCAAACAGACCATCGATTTTGGCAACGGGTACTTATTCTTAATCGTCAGTTTGTTCAACTACCGATAATCGATGCACATTCGCATTGACCCATCTTTCTTCTTTACAAATAGCACTGGTGCTCCCCACGGAGACACACTTGGCCTAATGAAGCCTCTATCCAATAGTTCTTGAATCTACGCTTTCAACTCCACCAACTCCTTTGGTGCCATCCTATACGGTGCAATAGACACTGGTGCCGTACCAGGCAACAAGTCGATCCCAAACTCAACCTCTCGATTCGGAGGTAGCCTTGGAAGCTCTTCTGGAAAAACATCTTGAAAATCCTTAACGGTTCGGACTTGATCCACAGTTAGTTCCTCAGTTTCTACTTGACCTATGAATGCCAAATAAGCCGCACATCCTTTACGAATCCACTTCTCAGCTCTTAATGCTAACACCACATTGGACAAATAATCTCTACGTTCACCTATCACCATAACTTCCTCATCCTCTGCAGTCTTTAGCCTCATTCGTTTTGCAGCACAATCCAAAGTAGCCCTATGCTTTACAAGCCAATCCATTCCCAAGATGAGATCAAATTCTCCGAAAGGTAAGTCCATCAAGTCTCCAGAAAAGATTTTTCCTTGACTGTCTATAGGCACGTCTCTATACAGTTTGTCTACCCTAACCGAGTGACCCAAAGGACTTAATACAGATACCCCACTCACTGTCTCCTCAGAACGTACACCCAACGACCCAGATATACCACATGCAACATAAGAATGGGTAGATCCAACATCTATCAACGCAGTATATGGCATACTAGAAATAAAAAACGTACCAGTTATGATGTCGGGGGCATCACCCTCCTCTCGGCGACGAGCTGCATAAACTAACGCTGGTTGACGAGCCTCAGTAAAACCAGCACCCCTGCCAGGTGCTCCTCGTCCTCGTCCATTTCCATTTCCACCTCTGCCTTGTCCACGACCTCTCGGAGCTGGTGGTCCACCCCTCACTGGTTGAGCAACCCTCTGATCGCTAACTTGATCCTGATCTGGTTCCTAAGGACAATCCTTTATCCTATGCTCCATCGACCCACATCGAAAACAGGCTCCAAAACGTTTCCGACACTCGCCCACATGTATCTTACCACAATTCCTGCAACCCTGTGGTTTGATAGCATTCATTGGCACTGCTCGCACTGGTTCCGCCACTCTTGCCCTCTTAACATTACTATTAGCCCCACCTAATGGTCCAAAATCCCTCTGGAAGCGGTTTCTATCCTTTTCGCGATTTTGCCTCTCGGTACGCTTTACTTTCTTAGCTATCTTAGCTTTCTCAACCAATGTAGCAAAGTTACGCTCCCTCTGCGGAGCAATCAGCACCCTCAATTCATCCCTCAAACTATCATCGAAGCGCACGCTACGCTCATATTCAGTAGTGACTATCCTAGAAGCATACCGGCTTAGCCTAAAAAATTCAGCCTCGTACTCAGATATTGTCCTACTTCCCTGAACCAGATTCAAGAATTCTTTCCTGTGGGCGTCCACATAGCTAGCCCCAACATATTTTCCTTTAAAGGCTTTCTTAAACAGCTCCCATGTTACCTCACCAGCTGAAGTTCCATCTCTTACCGTGAGCCACCACTGATAAGCTCATCTCTAAGCAACGACACGGCTCCTTTCAGCTTCAGCTCCATAGAGCAATCCAGATCGTCCATAATCCGCTCTATGGCCTCCAACCAATACTCAGCCACATTCGGGGTTACACCAGACACGCCCCTAAAGAATTCTGCCCCATTAGCCCGGAGTCACTCAGAAATGGAACCTCGAAATCCATTACCGGTACTTGCCCCAGCAACCCTTTCCAAAACTTGAAGCATCGCTTGTGATAGGGCATCATCCCCTACACCCCTATCATGAGATTCCACCTCTGTTGCTGGTGGTATCGGTGCATCAGCCGCCGGTGCATGTCCCGAAGATGAAGATTCAGCTTGTGCACTACCTAGACCACGTCCATGGCCCCTACCACGAGCTACTCGCGTACTCATTTCGTACTTTCTGTTTTAGAAATTTTATGAGTCAGATTAATATTTTAGTGTTTATTACAGATGTCTTATGAATAGGTAGATTTCAGAGGTTATCTTCTTCTGCGGTAGCCTAGCTACAGTCTCAGTCCACCTATCAGAGTCTCTATAGTTTCAGTAATACCCAAGCTAAAGTATCATAATAGAGTCTTAGTCAGGCATATAATCAGAATTTCAGAAACAATCAGAAGAGTTCAGAAACTTACAGGCTTGGGCCGGAGATTCGGTGTGCCACTCTTTAGAAAAATTTCATAGGAAACTTAATTTATTCTTTGAAAGTAAATCATTTATATATGAAAGAAGTTCATCAAAACAAGTTCCAATTAATTTTGAAAACAATTGTTAAAAACATGATCTTTCGAAAATCTTTGTTTTGATTGTTTGAAAACTCCCATTTTTAGACCCGACCCACAGCCGAGTTGTTGCAACTTAGCTCTGATACCACTAAATGTAACACCCCAAACCCAGTCTAGACGTTATGACCAGATCTGGTGTGTCACATGATCCGACAACTAATCCTATGATCTTTTTGCTTGTCGTGACTTAGATGATATTTTACTAGAACAGCAAGATTATGAAAAATCATTTTGATAAGCCCTTAGGTTATCCATATTTGAATTTGTTGAATTTTTTAAAACCTTTTTAGTAGTTTGAAAAACCCGTGCAGCCTATAACTAGCAGTCTCGATAAAATATGAATTATACCATAAAAGAATATAAAACCAATAAAGAAATTTAAATAGCGGCCTTATTACAAATTAAACCCAAAATAGCATAATGAAAATACTTAAAGTGAAACAAAAACCGAAGTTGCAGATGTTGTGGCCACTCTGAATCTCTCGCAGCTCCAAGCCCACTATGGTTGAGGGTTACCTGCAGAGATGAAATAAGAGGGGGTGAGTTTGACAACTCAGTATGCAACATTATCTCAACCATAGGCCAAAACAGATTAAGCCTCAGAATCAGATTAACTGGGCCTTGGCCCATTACAGAAATCAGGGTAAGCCCATAGGCCCATAACAGATACAGATCAAATATAATATGCAAACAGAAACCCAACCTAGATCCATCCATAACACCCCCGTACCAGCCTTACATCATGTGGGGAGACTACTCGACCCACCCAACCGCTACACACCACAGATAATTGCAGCGAAGCTGCCAGATATAATTTGCAGCGAGGCTGCCAGATATTGTGACGAGGTCACCAGATACAGATATTATGGCGAGGCCACCAGAATAGATGTATATACGTGGCCAAGCCACCAGATTCCAGCGAGGCTGCCAGAACAGATATATATATGTGGCGAGGCCACCAGATTGCAGCGAGGCTGCCAGAACGCTTCCTCCATCATAAACCCAAACCCCATGCAACACATATATACATACTAGCATGCAACATATAGCATCTCATGCATCAGATATATTCATATTAAATGGTAACTCATGCAGATACATAAAATTATACATTTCATACAGAATTGACCCTAGGGGTATAATAGTCTTTTTACACCTAGGGGTATTTTGTAAATCTCCATATTCAGGGGTATTTTAGTCCTTTATCATATTTTTAGAGTTTTTATGTACGTTGGATTAATTATTAGTTCATAAATAACCACGGAAGTCCATTTAAGCCAAATTTCCAGTTTTACCTTTTTTAGCCTAAAACCCTTAATGGGCCTTACTAAGTCCATTATTATCTCAAGCCCGTTAAGTCTAGTTTTTAGGTCTAGCTTACCAACTTATCCATGTTATCATTAACCACGTCGCCAGAAAGCCTATAATAGTCATTTTACAGATTGGGGCTCGGAAGCCCATTGGGCCCATCTTTGGCCCGTTGCAGCCCAACTTACGAAAACGTTCAGAATTGCACCTTCTGCAATTCTTCCGGCACTGAATTCATAGTTAAGCCCAATGGAGTAAATGGTTACTCTCAAATATCATACGAACGCATTTTCGGTCACTTACACCAGATGTCGGTAACGCTACTCCCTTTTTGGCTTTTACCATTTTAGTCTAACGGTTGGGATTAGTTACACACCTGTTAGCTGTCGAAACGTTGACAAAATCCACGTATGAAGAGCCTACAATCGAACGCTAACTTTTAGTCTAATAATCGATAACCAAAGAGCCATAAACCCTTACCATAATCAGCCTACATGGCCTAAGTAATTAAAATCTTACCCTTTCTTCGGTTATGGACTAGATCTCAATGTCCAACTGCGTTAGCCCTCCAAAACTCCTCGATTGATCACCGTTCCTTGCTATCCAATACGCACAAGAGTCAAACTATAGCATTAAAATCTTACAAATAATGCCGACATGCCCCCTAAGGATCTATGGGTTTCAGTTTTCCCTTAAGAGTTTAATAAACGAATGTACTTAGTGATTAGATCACTTACTGATGCCACCACTCGAAGAGTATTGCTCCCACGTTTCCACTATCTCTGATCTATTCTAGATTCACCGTAAATCTAACTTTAATGTCACCAAAGTGTCTCTAGAGATATTCGGCTTTTGAATGGTTAGAAGGAGGTGCTTTCGGTTTTGAGAAGGTGGTATGGTGCTCTAGTTGTTTCAATCAATAAAGTAGGTGGGGTAAAATGACAACTAGAAGGGATGAAAGAATAGGGGTTCGGCTATTGAAGGCTTTGAAAGAAGAGAAGGCAGTCGACTTGGACAGAAGGGGGTAATCGGTCACCAAGAGTTTCGGCCTCTTTCACAGCTGTCGACAAAGGTTCAGAGAAGAGGGAGACAGGGAAGATTGGATTCGGCTAGCAGCAGAATGGTGGTAAGGGGGGTCGGTTTATGGTTTGAGAAGAAGAGGAGCAAATAGATGAGAATAGAAAGAAAACAAAGGAGATGTTTAGTCGAATGCAGATTCAGTTCGAGTGTGGAATAAGGTTCAGTTACTAGGTTAATGAGAGGAATAAAGTGGCAAAAAGGGTACCTAATGGGCTATGTGAACTTGACAGAAGAGGGGAGCTTTCTCACTTAAGGAAAATCGGCACAAAATCATAAAAGACTAAAGGAGAATTCGGCACACTCTAGCACCTATTTGTCGAAAATGCTACCTAAGCACAAAGCCGAATTTGCTTTCCCCAAGAGTCCTCTAGCCGGCCACCATCTTTCAAAATTCAAACTCCCTCAACCTCCTCCTAGATTTGCTCATTGACCGATTCAAACTCCTCCAAAAACAGAGTTTAAATCTGCTTGAAACTCCTACCTGCTCAAGCTCAAAAATAAAACGCCATCTTTGCCAACTCTGGAGCTTGAACCTTGGACCTCCAAGCTCACTTAGGCGCCACTTTTTAAAGAGCTTAGTGGCGCCTCCCTTGTCACTTTACCAGGACTTGTTTTGTGTCTTATTTCACAATTATTTCCTTATAACACCTATCTTCAAGAGACCCCTATCTCCTAAGTCAAAAATACAAAATTCTGCCGAGCTTCTAACCAACACATGGGCCTTCCATAGGCCCATTAACACCCTCCAAACATGCACTTCACATCCAAATACCAAAATTTAAACATTTTAACAGATGAACAATAACCTCTAGAAAGACCCAAAATTTAGGGCGTTACAACTCTACCCTCCTTAAAGAAATTTTGTCCTCGAAATTTACCTTACCCAAACAAATGGGCATATTGCTGACGCATTGCCTCCTCTGGTTCCCAAGTAGCTTCCTCTCTGCCATGATTACGCCAAAGTACCTTTACCAATGGAACTGATTTTCTTCTTAGAACCTTCACGTCTCGATCCAGAATCTGCACCGACTTTTCTTCAAAAGTCAAGTTAGGCTGTACCTCCACTTCTGCAACTGGTAGAATATGGGTAGGGTCAGAACGATATCGTCTTAAAATGGATACGTGAAACACATCATGGATTCTATTTAACTCTGGAGGTAATTCCAACTGATACGCCACCGGACCTATTTGCTTAAGGACCCGATAAGGCCCCATAAACCGCGGACTTAGCTTGCCTTTCTTACCAAATCTTAGTATCTTCTTCCAAGGTGAAACTTTCAAGAAGACCATGTCACCCACTGAGTACTCAATCTCCTTACGCTTCAAATCCGCGTAAGACTTCTGTCAAGCAGATGCCTCTTTTAACCGATCCCTTATTATTTTGACCTTCTCTTCAGTCTCTGCTACCAACTCTGGTCCAAGAACTTGCCGCTCGCCCAGCTCAGTCCGACAACTAGGTGAATGAGACCTACGCCCATACAGTGCCTCATAAGGTGCCATACGAATGCTAGCCTGATAACTGTTATTATACGCAAACTCTGCTAAGGGTAGATAATCCTCCCAACTGCCTCGAAAATCGATAACACATCCCCTCAACATATCTTCCAGAATCTGAATAACCCTTTATGACTGACCATCAGTCTGAGGATGGAAGGCTGTGCTAAAATTCAGACGCGTTCCCAACGCCTCATGCAACTTTTGCCAGAACCGAGATGTGAATCTAGGATCTCGATCAGAGATAATAGACACTGGCACCCCATGCAGTCACACAATCTCTGCCACATACAACTTGGCTAACTTCTTAAGCGAATAATCAGTACGTACAGGGATGAAATGAGCAGATTTAGTCAACCTATCCACAATCACCCAAATCGAGTCCTTCTTTGACGGCGTTAAGGGCAACCCACTTACAAAATCCATGGTCACCCTTTCCCATTTCCAGAGTGGTACCTTCACTGGTTGCAGAAGTCCAGAAGGTAACTGATGTTCAGCTTTCACTTGCTGACAAGTCAGACATTTCCCCACAAATTCTGTTACCTCTCGCTTCAGTCCAGGCCACCAATACAACTCCTTTAAGTCATGATACATCTTATTACCTCCAGGGTGCATAGCACACAACCCTTTATGAGCTTCATTCAGAATTTCTTGCCTCAATTTGAAATCCTTAGGAACACAAACTCTACCGCAGAAACATAGAACTCCTTCACTGTTAAGTCCAAACTCAGAGGTATTCCCATCCTTAACCTGCTGAAATCGAGAAACAAGAGACTCATCCCTTGACTGCTTTTCCTTAATCTCATCCACCAGGTTAGCCTTACTTGTAGTTCCGCTAACAGACAGCCATCATCATACAGACTCAAACGAGCAAACATCGCTCTCAGATCAGACACAGTTCTACGACTTAGGGCATCAGCCACCACATTAGCTTTGCTTGGATGATACTCAATTGCACAATCATAATCCTTAAGCAACTCAATCCACCTCCGTTGCCTCAGATTCAGCTCTTTCTAAGTTAGCAAGTACTTAAGACTCTTATGATCTGTGTATATAATACACCTTTCTCCATACAGATAATGCCTCCAAATCTTAAGTGCAAAGATTACTGCTGCCAACTCCAGATCATGGGTAGGATAGTTCACTTCATGGGGTTTAAGCTGTCGCGATGCATAAGGAACCACTTTACCCTCTTGCATCAACACACAGCCCAACCCAACATGTGATGCATCACTGTACACGGTAAAATCTTTTCCAGACTCTGGTTGAATCAGTACAGGTGCCTCGGTCAGAACCGTCTTTAGTTTCTCAAAAGCTTCTTGCTGCTGCTCGGTCCAAATAAATGGCACTCCTTTCCTAACGAGTTTTGTCAATGGCGCTGCCATCACAGAAAATCCTTCTACAAACCTTCTATAGTATCCAGCTAAACCCAGAAAACTTCGAATTTCTGCCACTGACCTCGGTGGTTTCCACTCCAGAATTGCTTCAATCTTTCGAGGGTCTACCTTTATCCCCTCAGCAGATACAACATGGCCCAAGAAGGTTACCTCCCTCAACCAGAACTCACACTTACTGAATTTCGCATAAAGCTCCTTTTCCCTTAACACTTGCAGCACAATACGGAGATGCTCATCATGTTTCTCCTCGGATTTAGAATAAACCAGAATATCGTCGATAAAGACGACCACGAATCGATCCAAGTATGGCAGAACACTCGATTCATCAGATCCATAAATGCTGCAGGTGCATTGGTCAGCCCAATGGCATAACCAAGAATTCATAGTGACCATAGCGAGTTCCCAATGCTGTCTTGTGTATATCCACCTCTTTTACCCTTAACTGATGGTACCCAGATCGAAGGTCAATCTTGGAGAATACTGAAGCTCCTCTAAGCTGGTCGAACAGATCATCGATTCTTGGCAACGGATACTTATTCTTAATCGTCAGTTTGTTCAACTGCCGATAATCGATGCACATTCGCATTGACCCATCTTTCTTCTTTACGAACAGCACTGGTGCTCCCCACGGAGACACACTTGGCCTAATGAAGCCTCTATCCAATAGTTCTTGAATCTACGCTTTCAACTCCACCAACTCCTTTGGTGCCATCCTATACGGTGCAATAGATATTGGTGCCGTACCAGGCAACAAGTCGATACCAAACTCAACCTCTCGATTCGGAGGTAGCCCTGGAAGCTCTTCTGGAAAAACATCTTGAAAATCCTTAACGGTTCTAACTTGATCCACAGTTAGTTCCTCAGTTTTTACTTGACCTATGAATGCCAAATAAGCCGCACATCCTTTACGAATCCACTTCTCAGCTCTTAATGCTAACACCACATTGGACAAATAATCTCTACGTTCACCTATCACCATAACTTCCTCATCCTCTGCAGTCTTTAGCCTCATTCGTTTTGCAGCACAATCCAAAGTAGCCCTATGCTTTACAAGCCAATCCATTCCCAAGATGAGATCAAATTCTCCGAAAGGTAGCTCCATCAAGTCTCCAGAAAATATTTTTCCTTGAGTCTCTATAGGCACGTCTCTATACAGTTTGTCTACCCTAACCGAGTGACCCAAAGGACTTAATACAGATACCCCACTCACTGTCTCCTCAGAACGTACACCCAACGACCTATATATACCACATGCAACATAAGAATGGGTGGATCCAACATCTATCAACGCAATGTATGGCATACTAGAAATCAAAAACGTACCAGTTATGACGTCGGGGGCATCACCCTCCTCTCGGCGACGAGCTGCATAAACTAACGCTGGTTGACGAGCCTCAGTAAAACCAGCACCCCTGCCAGGTGCTCCTCGTCCTCGTCCATTTCCATTTCCACCTCTGCCTTGTCCACGACCTCTCGGAGCTGGTGGTCCACCCCTCACTGGTTGAGCAACCCTCTGATCCCTAACTTAATCTTGATCTGGATCCTGAGGACAATTCTTTATCCTATGCTCCATCGACCCATATCGAAAACAGGCTCCAGAACATTTTCGACACTCGCCCACATGTATCTTACCACAATTCCTACAACCCTGTGGTCTGATAGCATTCATTGGCACTGCTCGCACTGGTTCCGCCACTCTTGCCCTCTTAACATTCCTATTAGCCCCACCTAATGGTCCAAAATCCCTCCGGAAGCGGTTTCTATCCTTTTCGCGATTCTGCCTCTCGGTACGCTTTACTTTCTCAGCTATCTTAGCTTTCTCAACCAATGCAGCAAAGTTACGCTCCCTCTGCGGAGCAATCAGCACCCTCAATTCATCCCTCAAACTATCCTCGAAGCGCACGCTACGCTCATATTCAGTAGCGACTATCCCAGAAGCATACTGGCTTAGCCTAAAAAATTCAACCTCGTACTCAAATACTGTCCTACTTCCCTGAACCAGATTCAAGAATTCTTTCCTACGGGTGTCCACATAGCTAGCCCCAACATATTTTCCTTTAAAGGCTTTCTTAAACAGCTCCCATGTTACCTCACCAGCTGAAGTTCCATCTCTTACCGTGAGCCACCACTGATAAGCTTCATCTCTATGCAACGACACGGCTCCTTTCAACTTCTGCTCCATAGAGCAATCCAGATCGTCCATAATCCGCTCTGTGGCCTCCAACCAATACTCGGCCATATTCGGGGTTACACCACAAACGCCCCTAAAGAATTCTGCCCCATTAGCCCGTAGTCGCTCATAAATGGAACCTCAAAATCCAGTACCGGTACTTGCCCCAGCAACCCTTTCCAAAACTTGAAGCATCGCTTGTGATAGGGCATCATCCCCTACACCCCTATCATGAGATTCCACCTCTGTTGTCGGTGGTATCGGTGCATCAGCCGCCGGTGCATGTCCTGAAGATGAGGATTCAGCTCGTGCACTACCTCGACCACGTCTACGGCCCCTACCACTAGCTGCTCGCGTACTCATTTCGTACTTTCTGTTTTAGAAATTTTATGAGTCAGATTAATATTTCAGTGTTTATTACAGATGTCTTATGAATAGGTAGATTTCGAAGGTTATCTTCTTCCGCGATAGCCTAGCTACAGTCTCAGTCCACCTATCAAAGTCTCTATAGTTTCAGTAATACCCTAGCTAAAGTATCATAATAGAGTCTTAGTCAGGCATATAATCAGAATTTCAGAAACAATCAGAAGAGTTCAGAAATTTACAGGCTTGGGCCGGAGAACCGGTGTGCCACTCTTTAGAAAAATTTCATAGGAAATTTAATTTATTCTTTGAAAGTAAATCATTTATATACGAAAGAAGTTCATCAAAACAAGTTCCAATTAATTTTGAAAACAATTGTTAAAAACATGATCTTTCGAAAATCTTTATTTTAATTGTTTGAAAACTCCCATTTTTAGACCCGATCCACAGCCGAGTTGTTGCAACTTAGCTCTGATACCACTAAATGTAACACCCCAAACCCAGTCTAGACGTTATGACCAAATCTGGTGTGTCACATGATCCCACAACTAAACCTATGATCTTTTTGCTTGTCGTGACTTAGATGATATTTTACTAGAACAGCAAGATTATGAAAAATCATTTTGATACGCCCTTAGGTTATCCATATTTGAATTTGTTGAATTTTTTAAAACCTTTTTAGTAATTTGAAAAACCCGCGCAGCCTATAACTAGCAGTCTCGATAAAATATGAATTATACTATAAAAGAATATAAAACCAATAAAGAAATTTAAATAGCGGCCTTATTACAAATTAAACCCAAAATAGCATAATGAAAATACTTAAAGTGAAACAAAAACTGAATTTACAGATGTTGTGGCCACTCCGAATCTCTCGCGGCTCCAAGCCCACTATGGTTGAGGGTTACCTGCAGAGATGAAATAAAAGGGGGGTGAGTTTGACAACTCAGTGTGCAACATTATCTCAACCATAGGCCAAAACAGATTAAGCCTCAGAATCAGATTAACTGGGCCTTGGCCCATTACAGAAATCAGGTTAAGCCCATAGGCCCATAACAGATACAGATCAGATACAATATGCAAATAGAAACCCAACCCAGATCCATCCATAACTCCCCCGTACCAGCCTTACACCATGTGGGGAGACTACTCGACCCACCCAACCGCTACACACCACAGATAATTGCAGCGAAGTTGCCAGATATAATTTGCAGCGAGGCTGCCAGATATTGTGACGAGGTCACCAGATACAGATATTGTGGCGAGGCCACCAGAATAGATGTATATACGTGGCGAAGCCACCAGATTGCAGCAAGGCTGTCAGAACAGATATATATATGTGGCGAGGCCACCAGATTGCAGCGAGGCTGCCAGAACGCTTCCTCTATCATAAACCCAAACCCCATGCAACACATATATATACATACTAGCATGCAACATATAGCATCTCATGCATCAGATATATTCATATTAAATGGTAACTCATGCAGATACATAAAATTATACATTTCATACAGAATTGACCCTAGGGGTATAATAGTCTTTTTACACCTAGGGGTATTTTGGTAAATCTCCAAATTTAGGGGTATTTTATTCCTTTATCATATTTTCAGAGTTTTTATGTACGTTGGATTAATTATTAGTTCATAAATAACCACGGAAGTCCATTTAAGCCAAATTTCCAGTTTTACCCTTTTTAGCTTAAAACCCCTAATGGGCCTTACTAAGTCCATTATTATCTCAAGCCCGTTAAGTCTAGTTTTTAGGTCTAGCTTACCATCTTATCCATGTTATCATTAACCACGTCGCCAGAAAGCCTATAATAGTCATTTTACCGATTTGGGCTCGGAAGCCCATTGGGCCCATCTTTGGCCCGTTGCAGCCCAATTTACCAAAACGTTCAGAATTGCACCTTTTGCAATTCTTCCGGCACTGAATTCATAGTTAAGCCCAATGGAGTAAATGGTTACTCTCAAATATCATACGAACGCATTTTCGGTCACTTACACTAGATGTCGGTAATGCTACGCCCTTTTCGGCTTTTACCATTTTAGTCTAACGGTTGGGATTAGTTACACACCTGTTAGCTGTCGAAACGTTGACAAAATCCACGTATGAAGAGCCTACAATCGAACGCTAACTTTTAGTCTAATAATTGATAACCAATGAGCCATAAACCCTTACCATAATCGGCCTACATGGCCTAGGTCATTAAAATCTTACCCTTTCTTCTGTTATGGACTAGATCTCAATGTCCAACTGCGTTAGCCCTCCAAAACTCCTCGCTTGATCACCGTTCCTTGCTATCCAATACATACAAGAGTCAAACTATAGCATTAGAATCTTACAAATAATGCCGACATGCCCCCTAAGGATCTATGGGGTTCGGTTTTCCCTTAAGAGTTTAATAAACGAATGTACTTAGTGATTAGATCACTTGCCGATGCCACCACTCGAAGAGTATTGCTCCCATATTTCCACTATCTTCGATCTATTCTAGATTCACCATAAATCTAACTTTAATGTCACCAAAGTGTCTCTAGAGATATTCAGCTTTTGAATGGTTAGAAGGAGGTGCTTTTGGCTTTTGAGAAGGTGGTATGGTGCTCTTGTTGTTTCAATCAATAATGTAGGTGGGGTAAAATGACAACTAGAAGGGATGAAAGAATAGGGGTTCGGCTATTGAAGGCTTTGAAAGAAGAGAAGGCAGTCGACTTGGACAGAAGGGGGTAATCGGTCACTAGGAGTTTCGGCCTCTTTCACAGCTGTCGACAAAGGTTCAGAGAAGAGGTAGACAGGGAAGATTGGATTCGGCTAGCAGCAGAATGGTGGTAAGGGGGTCGGTTTATGGTTTGAGAAGAAGAGAAGCAAATAGATGAGAACAGAAAGAAAACAAAGGAGATGTTTAGTCGAATGCAGATTCGGTTCGAGGGTGGAATAAGGTTCGGTTACTAGGTTAATGAGAGGAACAAAGTGGCAAAAAGGGTACCTAATAGGTTATGTGAACTTGACAGAAGAGGGGAGCTTTCTCACTTAAGGAAAATCGGCACAAAATCATAAAAGACTAAAGGAGAATTCGGCACACTCTAGCACCTATTTGCCGAAAATGCTACCTAAGCACAAAGCTGAATTTGCCTTCCCCAAGAGTCCTCTAGCCGGCCACCATCTTTCAAAATTCAAACTTCCTCAACCTCCTCCTAGATTTGCTCATTGACCGATTCAAACTCCTCCAAAAATAGAGTTTAAATCTGCTTCAAACTCCTACCTGCTCAAGCTCAAAAATAAAACGCCATCTTTGCCAACTCTGGAGCTTGAACCTTGGACCTCCAAGCTTACTTAGGTGCCACTTTTTAAGAAGCTTAGTGGCGCCTCCCTTGCCACTTTACCAGGACTTGTTTTGTGTCTTATTTCACAATTATTTCCTTATAACACCTATCTTCAAGAGACCCCTATCTCCTAAGTCAAAAATACAAAATTCTGCCGAGCTTCTAACCAACACATGGGCCTTCCATAGGCCCATTAACACCCTCCAAACATGCATTTCACATCTAAATACCAAAATTTAAACATTTTAACAGATGAACAATAACCTCTAGAAAGACCCGAAATTTAGGGCGTTACAACTCTACCCTCCTTAAAGAAATTTCGTCCTCGAAATTTACCTTACCCAAACTAATGGGGATATTGCTGACGCATTGCCTCCTCTGGTTCCCAAGTAGCTTCCTCTCTGCCATGATTACACCAAAGTACCTTTACCAATGGGACTGATTTTCTTCTTAGAACCTTCACGTCTCGATCCAGAATCTGCACCGGCTCTTCTTCGAAAGTCAAGTTAGGCTGTACCTCCACTTCTGCAACTGGTAGAATATGGGTAGGGTCAGAACGATATCGTCTTAACATGGATACGTGAAACACATCATGGATTCTATTTAACTCTGGAGGTAATTCCAACTGATACGCCACTGGACCTATTCACTTAAGGACCTGATAAGGCGCAATAAACCGCGGACTTAGCTTGCCTTTCTTACCAAATCATAGTATCTTCTTCCAAGGCGAAACTTTCAAGAAGACCATGTCACCCACTGAGTACTCAATCTCCTTACGCTTCAAATCCGCGTAAGACTTCTGTCGATCAAATGCCTCTTTTAACCAATCCCTTATTATTTTGACCTTCTCTTCAGTATCTACTACCAACTCAGGTCCAAGAACTTGCCGCTCGCCCAGCTCAGTCCAATAACTAGGTGAACGACACCTACGCCCATACAGTGCCTCATAAGGTGCCATACGAATGCTAGCCTGATAACTGTTATTATACGCAAACTCTGCTAAGGATAGATAATCCTCCCAACTGCCTCGAAAATCGATAACACATCCCCTCAACATATCTTCCAAAATCTGAATAACCCTTTCTGACTGACCATCAGTCTGAGGATGGAAGGCTGTGCTAAAATTCAGACGCGTTCCCAATGCCTCATGCAACTTTTGCTAGAACCGAGATGTGAATCTAGGATCTCGATCAGAAATGATAGACACTGGCACCCCATGCAGTCGCACAATCTCTGCCACATACAACTTGGCTAACTTCTGAAGCGAATAATCAGTACGTACAGGGATGAAATGAGCAGATTTAGTCAACCTGTCTACAATCACCCAAATCGAGTCCTTCTTTGATGGCGTTAAGGGCAATCCACTTACGAAATCCATGGTCACCCTTTCCCACTTCCAGAGTGGTACCTTCACTGGTTGCAGAAGTCCAGAAGGTAACTGATGCTCAGCTTTCACCTGCTGACAAGTCAGACATTTCCTCACAAATTCTGTTACTTCTCGCTTCAGTCCAGGCCACCAATACAACTCCTTTAAGTCATGATACATCTTATTACCTCCAGGGTGCATAGCACACAACCCTTTATGAGCTTCATTCAGAATTTCTTGCCTCAATTTGAAATCCTTAGGAACACAGACTCTACCGCGGAAACATAGAACTCCTTCACTGTTAAGTCCAAACTCAGAGGTATTCCCATCCTTAACCTGCTGAAATTGAGAAACCAGAGACTCATCCCTTGACTGCTTTTCCTTAATCTCATCCACCCAGGTTAGCCTTACTTGTAGTTCCGCTAACAGATTGCCATCATCATACAGACTCAAACGAGCAAACATCGCTCTCAGATCAGACACAGTTCTACGACTTAGGGCATCAGCCACCACATTAGCTTTGCCTGGATGATACTCAATTGCACAATCATAATCCTTAAGCAACTCAATCCACCTCCGTTGCCTCAGATTCAGCTCCTTCTAAGTTAGCAAGTACTTAAGACTCTTATGATCTGTGTATATAATACACCTTTCTCCATACAGATAATGCCTCCAAATCTTAAGTGCAAAGATTACTGCTGCCAACTCCAAATCATGGGTAGGATAGTTCACTTCATGGGGTTTAAGCTGTCGCGATGCATAAGGAACCACTTTACCCTCTTGCATCAACACACAGCCCAACCCAACATGTGATGCATCACTGTACACGGTAAAATCTTTTCCAGACTCTGGTTGAATCAGTACAGGTGCCTCGGTCAGAACCTTCTTTAGTTTCTCAAAAGCTTCTTGCTGCTGCTCGGTCCAAATAAATGGCACTCCTTTCCTTACGAGTTTTGTCAATGGCGCTGCCATCACAGAAAATCCTTCTACAAACCTTCTATAGTATCCAGCTAAACCCAAAAAACTTCGAATTTCTGCCACTGACCTCGGTGGTTTCCACTCCAGAATTGCTTCAATCTGTCGAGGGTCTACCTTTATCCCCTCAGCAGATACAACATGGCCCAAGAAGGTTACCTCCCTCAACCAGAACTCACACTTACTGAATTTCGCATAAAGCTCCTTTTCCCTTAACACTTGCAGCACAATACGGAGATGCTCATCATGTTTCTCCTCGGATTCAGAATAAACTAGAATATCGTCGATAAAGACGACCACGAATCGATCCAAGTATGGCTAGAACACTCGATTCATCAGATCCATAAATGCTGCAGGTGCATTGGTCAGCCCAATGGCATAACCAAGAATTCATAGTGACCATAGCGAGTTCTGAATGCTGTCTTGTGTATATCCACCTCTTTTACCCTTAATTGATGGTACCCAGATCGAAGGTCAATCTTGGAGAATACTGAAGCTCCTCTAAGCTGATCGAACAGATCATCGATTCTTGGCAACGGGTACTTATTCTGAATCGTTAGTTTGTTCAACTGCCGATAATCGATGCACATTCGCATTGACCCATCTTTCTTCTTTACGAACAGCACTGGTGCTCCCCACAGAGACACTCTTGGCCTAATGAAGCCTCTATCCAATAGTTCTTGAATCTACGCTTTCAACTCCACCAACTCCTTTGGTGCCATCCTATACGGTGCAATAGACACTGGTGCCGTACCAGGCAACAAGTCGATCCCAAAGTCAAATTCTCGATTAGGAGGTAGCCCTGGAAGCTCTTCTGGAAAAACATCTTGAAAATCCTTAACGGTTCTAACTTGATCCACAGTTAGTTCCTCAGTTTCTACTTGACCCATGAATGCCAAATAAGCCGCACATCCTTTACGAATCCACTTCTCAGCTCTTAATGCTAACACCACATTGGACAAATAATCTCTACGTTCACCTATCACCATAACTTCCTCATCCTCTGCAGTCTTTAGCCTCATTCGTTTTGCAGCACAATCCAAAGTAGCCCTATGCTTTACAAGCCAATCCATTCCCAAGATGAGATCAAATTCTCTGAAAGGTAGCTCCATCAAGTCTCCAGAAAATATTTTTCCTTGAGTCTCTATAGGCACGTCTCTATACAGTTTGTCTACCCTAACCGAGTGACCCAAAGGACTTAATACAGATACCCCACTCACTGTCTCCTCAGAACGTACACCCAACGACCTAGATATACCACATGCAACATAAGAATGGGTAGATCCAACATCTATCAACGCAGTGTATGGCATACTAGAAATCAAAAATGTACCAGTTATCACGTCGGGGGCATCACCCTCCTCTCGGCGACGAGCTGCATAAACTAACGCTGGTTGACGAGCCTCAGCAAAACCAGCACCCCTGCCAGGTGCTCCTCATCCTCGTCCATTTCAATTTCCACCTCTGCCTTGTCCACGACCTCTTGGAGTTGGTGGTCCACCCCTTCACTGGTTGAGCAACCCTCTGATCCTTAACTTGATCCTGATCTGGTTCCTGAGGACAATCCTTTATCCTATGCTCCATCGACCCACATCGAAAATAGGCTCTAGAACGTTTTTGACACTCGCCCACATGTATCATACCACAATTCCTGCAACCCTGTGGTCTGATAGCATTCATTGGCACTGCTCGCACTGGTTCCGCCACTCTTGCCCTCTTAACATTCCTATTAGCCCCACCTAATGGTCCAAAACCCCTCCGGAAGCGGTTTCTATCCTTTTCGCGATTCTGCCTCTCGGTACGCTTTACTTTCTCAGCTATCTTAGCTTTCTCAACCAATGCAGCAAAGTTACGCTCCCTCTGCGGAGCAATTAGCACCCTCAATTCATCCCTCAAACTATCCTCGAAGCGCACGCTACGCTCATATTCAGTAGCGACTATCCTAGAAGCATACCGGCTTAGCCTCAAAAATTCAGCCTCGTACTCAGATACTGTCCTACTTCCCTAAACCAGATTCAAGAATTCTTTCCTGCGGGCGTCCACATAGCTAGCCCCAACATATTTTCCTTTAAAGGCTTTCTTAAACAGCTCCCATGTTACCTCACCAGCTGAAGTTCCATCTCTTACCGTGAGCCACCACTGATAAGCTTCATCTCTAAGCAACGACACGGCTCCTTTCAGCTTCTGCTCCATAGAGCAATCCAGATCGTCCACAATCCGCTATGTGGCCTCCAACCAATACTCGGCCATATTCGGGGTTACACCAGACATGCCCCTAAAGAACTCTGCCCCATTAGCCCGGAGTCGCTCAGAAATGGAACCTCAAAATCCATTACTGGTGCTTGCCCCAGCAACCCTTTCCAAAACTTGAAGCATCGCTTGTGATAGGGCATCATCCCCTACACCCCTATCATGAGATTCCACCTCTGTTGCTGGTGGTATCGGTGCATCAACCGCCGGTGCATGTCCCGAAGATGAAGATTCAGCTCGTGCACTACCTCGACCACGTCCACGGCCCCTACCACGAGCTGCTCGCGTACTCATTTCGTACTTTCTGTTTTAGAAATTTTATGAGTCAGATTAATATTTCAGTGTTTATTACAGATGTCTTATGAATAGGTAGATTTCAGAGGTTATCTTCTTCCGCGGTAGCCTAGCTACAGTCTCAGTCCACCTATCAGAGTCTCTATAGTTTCAGTAATACCCTAGCTAAAGTATCATAATAGAGTCTTAGTCAGGCATATAATCAGAATTTCAGAAATAATCAGAAGAGTACAGAAACTTACAGGCTTGGGCCGGAGATTCAGTGTGCCACTCTTTAGAAAAATTTCATAGGAAACTTAATTTATTCTTTGAAAGTAAATCATTTATATACGAAAGAAGTTCATCAAAACAAGTTCCAATTAATTTTGAAAACAATTGTTAAAAACATGATCTTTCGAAAATCTTTGTTTTGATTGTTTGAAAACTCCCATTTTTAGACCCGATCCACAGCCGAGTTGTTGCAACTTAGCTCTGATACCACTAAATGTAACACCCCAAACCCAGTCTAGACGTTATGACCAGATCTGGTGTGTCACATGATCCTACAACTAAACCTATGATCTTTTTGCTTGTCGTGACTTAGATGATACTTTACTAGAACAGCAAGATTATGAAAAATCATTTTGATAAGCCCTTAGGTTATCCATATTTGAATTTGTTGAATTTTTGAAAACCTTTTTAGTAGTTTGAAAAACCCGCGCAGCCTATAACTAGCAGTCTCGATAAAATATGAATTATACCATAAAAGAATATAAAACCAATAAAGAAATTTAAATAGTGGCCTTATTACAAATTAAACCCAAAATAGCATAATGAAAATACTTAAAGTGAAACAAAAACCGATTTTTCAGATGTTGTGGCCACTCCGAATCTCTCGCAGCTCCAAGCCCACTATGGTTGAGGGTTACATGCAGAGATGAAATAAAAGGGGGGTGAGTTTGACAACTCAGTGTGCAACATTATCTCAACCATAGGCCAAAACAGATTAAGCCTTAGAATCAGATTAACTAGGCCTTGGCCCATTACAGAAATCAGGTTAAGCCCATAGGCCCATAACAGATACAGATCAGATACAATATGCAAACAGAAACCCAACCCAGATCCATCCATAACACCCCCGTACCAGCCTTACACCATGTGGGGAGACTACTCGACCCACCCAACCGCTACACACCACAGATAATTGCAGCGAAGCCGCCAGATATAATTTGCAGCGAGGCTGCCAGATATTGTGACGAGGTCACCAGATACAGATATTGTGGCGAGGCCACCAGAACAGATGTATATAAGTGGCGAAGCCACCAGATTGCAGCGAGGCTGCCAGAACAGATATATATATGTGGCGAGGCCACCAGATTGCAGCGAGGTTGCCAGAACGCTTCCTCCATCATAAACCCAAACCCCATGCAACACATATATATACATACTAGCATGCAACATATAGCATCTCATGCATCAGATATATTCATATTAAATGGTAACTCATGCAGATACATAAAATTATACATTTCATACAGAATTGACCCTAGGGGTATAATAGTCTTTTTACACCTAGGGGTATTTTGGTAAATCTCCATATTCAGGGGTATTTTAGTCCTTTATCATATTTTCAGAGTTTTTATGTACGTTGTATTAATTATTAGTTCATAAATAACCACGGAAGTCCATTTAAGCCAAATTTCCAGTTTTACCCTTTTTAGCTTAAAACCCCTAATGGGCCTTACTAAGTCCATTATTATCTCAAGCCCGTTAAGTCTAGTTTTTAGGTCTAGCTTACCAACTTATCCATGTTATCATTAACCACGTCGCCAGAAAGCCTATAATAGTCATTTTACCGATTTGGGCTCGGAAGCCCATTGGGCCCATCTTTGGCCCGTTGCAGCCCAACTTACCAAAACATTCAGAATTGCACCTTCTGCAATTCTTCCGGCACTGAATTCATAGTTAAGCCCAATGGAGTAAATGGTTACTCTCAAATATCATACGAACGCATTTTCGGTTACTTACACCAGATGTCGGTAACGCTACGCCCTTTTCGGTTTTTACCATTTTAGTCTAACGGTTGGGATTAGTTACACACCTGTTAGCTGTCGAAACGTTGACAAAATCAACGTATGAAGAGCCTACAATCGAACGCCAACTTTTAGTCTAATAATCGATAACGAAAGAGCCATAAACCCTTACCATAATCGGCCTACATGGCCTAAGTCATTAAAATCTTACCCTTTCTTCGGTTATGGACTAGATCTCAATGTCCAACTGTGTTAGCCCTCCAAAACTCCTCGCTTGATCATCGTTCCTTGTTATCCAATATGCACAAGAGTCAAACTATAGCATTAGAATCTTACAAATAATGCCGACATGCCCCCTAAGGATCTATGGGTTTCGGTTTTCCCTTAAGAGTTTAATAAACGAATGTACTTAGTGATTAGATCACTTACCGATGCCACCACTCGAAGAGTATTGCTCCCACGTTTCCACTATCTCTGATCTATTCTAGATTCGCCGTAAATCTAACTCTAATGTCACCAAAGTGTCTTTAGAGATATTCGGCTTTTGAGAAGGTGGTATGGTGCTCTTGTTGTTTTAATCAATAAAGTAGGTGGGGTAAAATGACAACTAGAAGGGATGAAAGAATAGGGGTTCGGCTATTGAAGGCTTTGAAAGAAGAAAAGGCAGTCGACTTGGACAGAAGGGGGTAATCAGTCACTAAGAGTTTCGGCCTCTTTCATAGCTGTCGACAAAGGTTCAGAGAAGAGGGAGACAGGGAAGATTGGATTCGGCTAGCAGCAGAATGGTGGTAAGGGGGTCGGTTTATGGTTTGAGAAGAAGAGAAGCAAATAGATGAGAACAGAAAGAAAACAAAGGAGATGTTTAGTCGAATGCAGATTCGGTTCGAGGGTGGAATAAGGTTCGGTTACTAGGTTAATGAGAGGAACAAAGTGGCAAAAAGGGTACCTAATAGGCTATGTGAACTTGACAGAAGAGGGGAGCTTTCTCACTTAAGGAAAATCGGCACAAAATCATAAAAAACTAAAGGAGAATTCGGCACACTCTAGCACCTATTTGCCGAAAATGCTACCTAAGCACAAAGCCGAATTTGCCTTCCCCAAGAGTCCTCTAGCCGGCCACCATCTTTCAAAATTCAAACTCCCTCAACCTCCTCCTAGATTTGCTCATTGACCAATTCAAACTCCTCCAAAAACAGAGTTTAAATCTGCTTCAAACTCCTACCTGCTCAAGCTCAAAAATAAAACGCCATCTTTGCCAACTCTGGAGCTTGAACCTTGGACCTCCAAGCTCACTTAGGCGCCACTTTTTAAGGAGCTTAGTGGCGCCTCCCTTGCCACTTTACCAGGACTTGTTTTGTGTCTTATTTCACAACTATTTCCTTATAACACCTATCTTCAAGAGACCCCTATCTCCTAAGTAAAAAATACAAAATTCTGCCGAGCTTCTAACCAACACATGGGCCTTCCATAGGCCCATTAACACCCTCTAAACATGCATTACACATCCAAATACCAAAATTTAAACATTTTAACAGATGAACAATAACCTCTAGAAAGACCCGAAATTTAGGGCGTTACAGTCATCACCCAAATAAGGTCACATGGACAAGACACACGCTCGTGTCCTTACGCTATGTGGCAAATTAAATTTTGAAAACTAGGTGAAAACTTCACACGGCCAGGACACACGCCCATCTCCTTAGGCTGTGTCTTTCACATGGTCGAGAAACACGACCGTGTCTTTGCCTGTGGGTTTTTTATTGGACATTCTATTTTGCAAAATTTGGGTGTAAGGGACACACAGCCTATTCACACGCCCATTGGGCTAACCGTGTGTCACACACCGCCTAGACACATGCCCTTGTGTCAACCCATATGGACAAATATAAGCCTATTTACCCAACCTTTTGCCACCATGAAACACAAACACACTTACACTACTTCAAAGGCACACAATGTAACATAGGGGAGCTATGAAACATACTTAAATCAAGTCTTTCACATGTTAATCACATACCCTATCTATCTAGCCTATACATCACTTAATTAGAAACTTAAACATGCAAGCCATCACTTCCATGAATAACATCATCATATGGATATACCAGTAACCAATATTGACTAATTTCATATGGCCTTATACAAAAGGATCATTCATCAAAATAAGCCAACATTTTGGCCAAATCAATTATGACATATAGCAAAATGACCAAGTTCCTATACATGCCATACTCAAAATAAAAGGCTAGCTATACCCAAATATTCCAATTGATAGTGATAGGTGATCGAGCCTTCGATGTCCTTCGGTCCTCAAGCTAGCTTGGCTATACTATAAGAAAATGGAAAAGAAAGGGGAGTAAGAATTAAGGTTACTAAGTTTGCATGTAAATAAATAACAACATTAGTCATGCAATATCATACACATAACATATTTATAACTTATCACAAATGTCATTAAAATTGTAACACCCTATAACCCTTATCCGTCGCTAGAATAGAGTCATAAGGTATTACCTAACGAAACACAACTTCCGGACATTCGAAGATACACATAGAAATCATTATCAAGTGTACAATATAAGCATGGTAATAATACAACTCAAAATCTAACATTCAACATCGAAAATACATGCAACTCTACTATATACCTTGGCTAGTCAAGCTTACTTAAGTTAATGCATTTAAGCAATTTAAGAAGTCATATAACAAATACTTATCATTTAAAGTATAATTATTAAACCACTTATGTAACACCCTGAATTTGGGCCTAGAAGAATTGGGCCTTGAGTCTGGGTTCGGATAAAAGAAAACCTGAATAATTGAGAAGTTTTAAATATTATCATTGTTAAAAAAAATATTACTGTTACTATTACTGATGTTTTAAATTTCTATGAAAATTATAATTATTATTATTAGATAAAAAAATTATTGTTGTTAATTTGGTGTTTAAATTTAGTTTTTAAATAAACTTAGAAGTGTTTATAGTGTGAGAAAAGTCTTGGGTTTGATCCAAGACTCTAGTAAAATTATTAATTCTTGCTTCTTAAGGAAAGCTGGGCTTATGGCCTTATAGATTAGTTGGGTCAGAATTGGGCATGAAGGAGCACCTGGCCTAGTGGTTAGACATGCTGGGAAGCAGGACGAGGGCCACGGTTCAAGGCACGTCGTGAGCGAGATGTGGGTTTTTTTTTTAATAATCAGGATTGCGGCTAAGTAAGGCTTAAGAGACGTTGTGATCGAAGTATGCCACAAAAATGCTTGTGGCGCAGCGGCAGCAGTGCATTAGGCACTCCAAAGAGGCACAGGTTCGAGTCCAGGCCCAGGTAAGTTGTAATTTTATTTAAAAAAATAGTGGGGACTTCATTAGGTATGACTTAAGAATAAATGGAACCGTATTATAGTGAAATCAAAGCTGCGGTGCAGTGGCCAACAGCATGCTAGGCTACCTGGAGGTCCCGTGTTCGAGGTGGGGCACGCGTAGGAGGACGGCCTTTTTGCTATGCGCATGTGGAAGGAGCTGTACGGGACTGGAGGACTCGCCTAGCAGTGTGTTGAAGTGGTCAAGCGGTGGATAAGGGCTGCTGCTGTTCGGTGAAAAGATTTGGATGAAATCTAAATCCATTTGTGGCTAAAATCAAGGAGCAAATCGTGGAATTAGAGTGCGAAAATATATTTTGAGAAGAATTTTTGTGCCGAAAGAGGACTTTGGTGCCGAATTAAGGACTCATTCAGCTATGGCAATTTTGGCCCTTATTTTTTCTTTCTTTATTTTGTTTGGGTTATCTTGAGTATTAGGGGATCTTTGTTTATTCAATTGGTTTTGCTTATTATTTTAGTTTCTTTTATTTTGCTCATCTCCTCTTCTTCAATTCTTTTATGCATACTCTTAATTTTTCCCTTTTGTTTTACATTCTTTCTTGTTCTTCTCTCTTCTCCAATATGTGATTCTTCTCTACTCTCTTTCAAGCCAATTCACCTCTTCTCTCCCTACTCCCTTCTAAATCGAATCCCATTTGAGTTAACCTTGTCTCTATCACCTTAGATGATTTAACTAAAAGCCAAAACTCAGTCACCATTGCCGATTACTTTGATCAAGATCACTTCTTCTTCCACTCTTTTTCTTTTAAAAAGTGAATCTTAAACTTCTTTCTCTGCGGACCATCCACATTAGTTCGTGAAACGACTTTTTGCACTCGTCCCTTCTAAATACTTCTTAAACTGAATAGGTATGTTCTAAATCGAATTCAAGAGTCGAAATTGGTTAGATTCGTTCTCTGCTTGTGTTGATAGTAAATCTGCGACAAGACTAAGATAGGAAAGGGCTGGAAGCATACGAAATTAGTAAAACTTTGGTAAGTACTCGCATCTCTTTACTCTATTCATTTATTTCAGGATTTGTGAAAAGCTGGAAACCCCTAATTGCATAGGATGGTTGTTAACTAAGGCTTATCAATATTGCTGATTGGATTGTTTTGAGTTAGTGTAGACAAAAGGGTTGTTGATCAAGGAGGATTGAAAGCTTGGATCATTGGGTGACTAGATCTAGACTTAGTCATCAGTTTCGACAAGGTAAAGATTTTAAGGCCTTATTTAAGGTTGGCCAAATATGGTAAGAGTGTGTTCATTTGTTATCATCGATTCTTAGTGTAATGTTTTAGTAATCAATTGTAGGGAAAAATCGCGTGGGAGATCTCGTTATCGTTCGTCGAAATTAGGTGTGTATTGAATACCCTTCTATAGTCTAAATCGGTAAAGGCTAAAGTAACCGAAAGTTTGACCGAAAGTTGGTATTTCGTGGACTTGTGAGTGTGCGAATGCCCACAAGACGGCTAGAAATCATGGGATCTATAATCGTAAGTGGTAAGATGAATGAGTGTGCAATTTAGTGCATTTTGGTTAGTTGGGCCTCGATGGGCCGAATGTGGGCCCAATGGGCTTTTGAGCCCATATGGGTAAAGATAGGCATTAAGAGTATTCTGATAGACTGTAGGGTCGAAACTACTAAAACTAGTAAGTGAATATGAAACTTGGACTAAATAGGCTTAGGTAGCCAATAGACACAGTATGGCCCATTAGGGGATTTAGGGCTCAATGGCTAAAACTGTTAAACTAAGTAAAATGGACTACTATGACGACGTATAGATTAGTGGTGATTGTAATATGCATGAAAACCCTAAAAACTGATAAAATTACTAAAGTACCCCTAAGTATGAGAAATGACCATTATACCCCTAGGGCTAATTTTGTATGAAATGTATGATATTCTGTTTCTGTATGTTATATGTCATAATATGTATATCTGATGCATGAGATTCTGTATGTTATATGTCATAACATGTATACCTGTTGCATGGGATATGGGTTATATTAATAGAGGAAGCGTTCTGGTGGCCTCGACACATATATCTATTCTGGTGGCCTCGCCACATATATCTGTTTTGGTGGCTTTACCACGATATCTATATCTGGTGACTCTGTCACAATATCTGTTCTGGCAGCCTTGGTGCAAAATTTGTGGTGTGTAGCAGATGGGTGGCTCGAGTAGTCTCCCTACATGGTGAAAGGTTGTACGGGGGTGCATATGGATGGATATGGGTTGGGTTTCTACATACATGATATATCTGCACTATTTCTATAATGGGCCTATGGGCCGTACTGTTATCTGTACTGTATCTGAATAGGGCTTCGGCCCAGTTGATATTGTGACTGGATAGGGCTTAGGCCTAGTAGGCTTGAGCTGACTTGGGCTTTGGATGGGCTTTCTGCACACATTGAGTTTTCCAAACTCACTCATTTTCTTTTATCCATGCAGGTGAGCCTTAAGTTGGTGGACTTGGAGCTAGAGGGATTCAGAGTGGCCTCATGGACTAGACTGTTGGTTTTTAATTAAGTTATCTATTTCAATTTAGTTTTAATCATTTTTATTTTGATTTTGGGTTTGTAATAAGGCCACTCTAATTATTTTTATTTTGGGGTTTCTAATTCTTTACTTATTTAATTTGTTTTTAGCTTAAGTATGATATCATATAAATTTTTTTGAAATCGGTTAGCTCTAAGGCGCGTTTTTATAAAAGTTGTTTTCAAAATATCACGATAATAGAGCAAAGCTTCCGCAATTTAAATGTTTTCATAAACAAATATTTCAAATGGTTAAAGTGTGGCAATGGTCATGTGCACGTCTATGAGTGGATCAAAGAAGAGCTTGGTACTTAAGCAGTCTATTTGACTCACCTCCTCTTTTCTGGAATCTTACCTAGTGCATAGCTACCATTCACTTTAAGCCATAACAAAGAAGATCTAATTTTTCGATACTTAAACTGTTTTCAAAATAACATGTTTTTGCAAACTACACAGGCTTTCACAATTTTCCATAAAGTTTTACAAAGTGTTTAACAAGGTTTAAAAAGGGAATGATTATTTCAATGAACCACGTTTTAAAAAGAATAAACAAATACAAAGTTGAGGTTTTATACAAGAGGTTTCTAAACACTGAGAAGGGTTTTCAATGAAAACATGGTTTTTGAAAAACACTTCAATGTGACACACCAGACTTGGCTGTAACGTTTGGGCTGGGTTTCAGGTGTTACAACTTACCAATCTAGCATCAAATCATCTTATTTGACAAATACAGATATTACTGTTCATATAATCACTTTTAAAACTTAGCCGAATACAAATTTACTTAGACTGTTTAATTCATTAGGTGACCATTTCATAACTAAACTAAATTCTTATTTTGCAAATGTATTTTGCATGTACTCTATTCAATGAATCAAAAATTCATAATCAACCGTTTTGCAATTATCTACTAACACATATATTAATCAACCACATCGCTAAGTCAACCATGGAATCATACTTAGCAAAATGAACAAGCCATTTTCGCATGGCTTAAATACATTTACATAACCAAAAATAAACTTGTTTCAAAAGAGAGTTAAGCCTATACATGCTATCTTTTAAAATATCGACTTTTAAAAGTACCAAAAAGTGATGATAGTGTGGATGACTTTAAACTTGAATCCCCGATCTCGTAGCTTTCAACCAAGATCTATAACATAGAGAAGAACACAAATATTCACAGTAAGCAATTAAGCTTAGTAAGTCTTAAGTAATTAAACAACCCCATTAAATAATCATATCAGTTCTTATGGATCAAATAATACCATTACATATACTTTATCACACATAACTTATCTAAGCCGAATATCCAAGGTCAAATACTTTATCACATTTACATGATTTTTCACATTAAACTAAACTTCTCTTATGACCGAATATACACTTCCAAAACAATCTCACATATCATTTCATATTTGATCATATAGATACAATTTCAAAATAAACTTACATTCAATCGAATACACTAGTTCCATTTAACATGTATATTTACTCATGCCCTGTTTGGCTGAAAGTTGCACCATAAATATATACACATCAATTCATAACCTAATTTCATGAAGCACAACTTGCTCGATCACATTTGGATATACAACCATAATTCAAACACATTTTAACATGCTTCCAAGTCTCATGATAAAAACACATACGTACCTTATTATGAGCTAACAAAATTGTAGCTCATACTTATCTTTTCCATTCGTATTAACTTAGGTAATAATTCATCAATCCGAGTTCTCGGGTTAACAACCTGGCATATTGTTCGCTAAATACCAAATTGATTTGATTACATCGGCACAATGCCTGCTAGGCTTAAAGCCCGAAATTCATCACCGGCACATGGCCTGCTGGACTTTGAGTCTAATTCCAAGTCACCGGCATTACACCTTCTAGGCTCGTAGCCCGAGAATAACCACCAGCTTTTAGCTTGCTAGGCAAAATGCCCGAACACAACTTATGAATCACAAGTCAAGCTCTCGCTCACATTTAAACTTTTACTTCCAATTCCCATATCATACAAACATATAACAAGAGCTTAATATCAATCCCACATAGTACTTATCAACACCTTATACTTCTCATACATTGCTATTCGGCCTTACACATAATAACATCTCACCTCACATTTATATATATATTATTTGACTATGAAGCATATCATCTATTTTCATTCACCATCACATTCGGCTTGTACATATATATATACAAAATAAAGATTACTTCATTTCCATAATATACCATGTTAGTATACAATTTAACACATGTTTAATCACTTAAAACTTACCTCGGATGTTGTCGAACGATTATAAATGGCTATTCGATTTATTTCGCCTTCCCCCATCCGAATTTAGCTCTCTTTGTTCTTAAGCTAAATTAAAACAAATCAACTTACTAAATTACTTAATCAATTTTATTTCCATTCAAAATTCACACATTCAAATGCATTAATAATTCTCAAAGCACAAGGAAACAATTATCGAAGTCATGTAATTATACACTTCACATAGCACAACCACATTCATTAAACTTTAATTTCATCCAACCATTCCCCTTTGACCGATTGCTCATATAATTTAATTAATTAATTATCAACCAACCTTCATAATTAAGATGTTAATATATATAACCAAATGTTCATACACTTATGTATATATGCTCTTAGATCGTAATATAACATCAAGTGCACAAGCTGTCCATATGGCCAAATATCATTTAACTAATTAATTAAAAATCCTTTAACACATAACACTACAAGTTCATTCGGCATTAGCTCATCCAACTCAAATTTTTCATTGGCAACCTCAATAACAACAAGTTATTCACATCCTTATTCATGTTCACATTCGGCCATTATAAAATATATATCTAAATGCATATTAACCACTTTAGCCGATTATCAATTTACAATTAAATCACATATATCAATTTACAAGCTCAAACTCATCCTTCTCCTCATTTCTCACCTTGGTTCACATTCGGGAACCATAAAAGCACATACTAAAAATTTAATTAACAATTTCAAAAATTTAACACAATTTTCACATTTTCCATAATAGCCGAATGCAATTTACTCATTTTAGCCATTCATAGCAAATTTCAACTAATTTATACTCACATATAATCATTTCCCAATGCACAACATCAATTTATCAACAATTTAGCACATCTAGATCATGGCCAAATGCATCATTCATCACAAATTCAAAAATTAACACATGGGCCATGTTAAGAACTTAATAATCAACTAAATTTCACAAAATCTAAAGGAAATAACATGAAATCATACCTTAAATTTTGCTTGTTAAGAACCGAAACTTAGAAGCTTATTTTTCTCTCTTTTCTTTCTTCACAACCGGCCATGCAAAGATAAAAGCACAAAATGGCTTTCTTTATTCTTTTATCTATTATATTTTTGGCAAAATGGGGAGAGGAAAATGACAAAAACTTTGTTTTTATCACCCCCAATTATAATATTATAAAATTTACCCTGTTATAAAATATTTAATTTGAAACATCATTATAACATGCATGTCATAACATTTGCTTACCGCCATTACCGTTCACTACTTCAAGAATGGCTTATTTGCCATTTAACACCCTATGCTAAAGAAACATGACATTTAAGCCTTTTCATAGTAGCATACAATTAATTTATTTAATGCAATTTAACCACTTCTTAGCAATTAATCACCCAAACCTCAAAATTAAATCATAAAACTTTAACACATCAAAGTTCACACCATCAAAACATAGAAAAATAATATTCAAATATTTTTCGATTTGGATTCTTGGTTCTGAAACTACTGTTCCGACTAGAGTCAAAATAAGGCTGTCACAACTCTCCCCCTTAGGGATTTTCGTCCCCAAAAATCTTACCAGCGAATAGGTTAGGTTAACTGTAACGCCCTGATTTTCGGGATTTTTTGGGTTTTGTGAATTTTAGTGAAGTTTTAAAATTTTGGTGTTCTGAAGGTTGAAAATGTATGTACATGTGTTAGTGGGCCTTTAGAAGGCCTAAGCTTAAGTTAAAACCCGGTAAAATATTAAGTTGGATTTTCCAGTGAAAGAGGACTTGGTTAAGTGGGCCTTTAAGAAAAACCGTGTAAAATATGTCACAAAGGGAGCCTTGGTAGAGTGGCAAGGTGGCGCCACTAAGCTCCTAAAAAAGGGGCGCCTAAGTGGGTATTCAAGGACAAGGGTTCGAGTTGCAGGGTAAGCGTAGTGTTCTTTTTAATTTTTAAGCATGTGCCGGGCATGTGACTAATTTAAGTAGGCTGATTACTCAAGTGTGATATTAGGGTTAGATCTTTTTCTATTTTCTGTCATAAGAATTAGGGTTAGCCACCTTAGGAATTATTTCTCTCTTCTACTGTTAGAAAAGCCAAAATTTGCCTCCCTAGGAAGCTCATAGCCGGATTCTTTCTCTCCACCTCTACAATTACTTTTCTTCACTTTTCTTCTTCCTTTTTGATTCATTCCTTAGCCGAACCCCCCTCATCCCCTCATTCATCTTCTCTTTTCATCACACCCTCCATAAAATCACCATAATCAATTTCCTTAAAAAAGCCGAAATCCCGAAAAGAACTCACCTTTGTGCCAAATTTTCTAAGCCAAGATTCCTCAACTTTCTTTCGTTCTTTTGGCCAAATCTCACTCCTTCTACACTCTAAATCCCTGTCGACAACACCTATACTAAACTCCCCACACTGAATCATTTTCTTCCTTACCTTTCTAAAAGCCGAAATCACCATTAGTTTAGGGAGATAGTCGAAAATTTTAGATCTCAGATATAAGGGTTCTACTAACGTTTAAGGGTTAGATCTACTTCAGATCTGAGTTAGAGGCAAGGTAAAAGCAGTGGTAAGTGGTTATCAACTCAGATCTTTAAGATATTTCATACTTTGGAAAAGTCGAAAGTCCCTAAAGTTAGGGAGGTTGTCGATTTAGTCTATTAGTGATTTAAAGTAGTATTTTGGTTCTTTTTGGGTGTTAGTTAGCAAGGAAGGTGATCAAGCAAGGAGTGGAAGGCATCGGTATCATCAGATCTAGATCTAATGCATCTAAATCGATAGAGGTAAGTTTTCATGGCCATTAAGGGTGTGGCAGAATGTGGTAAGGGATTTTGGTTGATGTTTTCGTAGATCTATTGATTAATCACTTAGATAATGTATTGTAGGAACGGGCGCATAGGAAATCTCGTCAGTGGAACTGCAAATCAGGTGTGTGCTTCGAACACCTTCATTGTTCAAATCGGCAAAAGCCGAAAACCCGAAATGCCGAAGTTTCAGCATTTTGAGGGCTTGTGAGCGTGCGAATGCTCTCAAGTTGGTAGGGAAAAGTTTGATTTGGAACCGGTAGTGGTAGGAGAGTTTGCCGCGAAATTTTGGGCACTTTGGTAAGTTGGACCTCGGTGGGCCGAATATAGGCCCAATGGGCTTTTGGGCCCATTTGGGATAAGAATAGGTTTAAAGGTAATAATATGGACTATAGTCGTAAAAACTGTTAAAACGAGTAATGGACTAAAGATTAAGACTTAAATGTGCTTAACGGGCTAATTGACATGGTAAGGCCCATTAGGGGTTTTAGGGCCTAGGGGCTAAAACTGAGAAACTGAATTAAATGAGTTTCTGTAACAACCACTGTAAAAGTAGAGGCTGTAATAATAATAAAAACTGTAATGAGAGAACATAATTACTGAAATACCCTTAGGGTGAGAAATTGCTGATTTACCCCTAGGTAAAAAATTACCGTTATACCCCAGGGCTAGAATCGACTGTAATGTTGACATGACTGTTTCTGTTACTGCATATCATGATGTATGTATGTCTGATGCATGGGTTGGGTTTATATTGGAGGAAGTGTGAGTGGCACTGCCACGTTACTGAAAGGGGCTATGCCTCGTACTGTTCTGAAAGGGGCTTTGCCTCGTATACTGTTTATCTGAGCAGCCATGCTGCAACTGTGGTGTGTGGGCTGGGTGGGTCGAGTTATTTCCCACATGGTGTGTTGGCTGGTACAGGTGGTGTGTAGCTGTTGGTGGGTTAAGTAGTCTCCCCAATTGGGTTGCATTCATATTGTTATATTGTACTGTATTGTTATGGGCCTATGGGCCAAACTGTTATATGAATAGGGCTTGGCCCAGTATGTGTTATAGGGCTTTGGCCCAGTATCTGGATTCTGAATAGGGCTTTGGCCCAGTAACTGACTGAGACTGGTTAGGGCTCAAGCCCAGTGGGCTCGAGCTGATGTGGGCTTTGGATGGGTTCTGCACACACTGAGTTTTCCAAACTCACCCTTTTATTTTCCATCCTTGCAGGAGAGCCCTAGAGCGTGACTTGGATGCTGGGAGGGATTCAGAGTGGCCACGAAGACTGAACTCGCATTTTAATTGGTTTATTAATTTAATTACTTTTTACTATTGGTTTTATTTTGTTATGGGTTGTAATAAGGCCACTATACCTGTTTTTATTTGGGATTTTCAACTGTTTTATTTCAACCACAACTACACACTATTTTTGAAAATTTAGCAAATGTTTTCTTAACCAACCTGACAATACAAATGGCTAAGTAGGATAATAAGGTTAAAATGAATTGCTTATCAAATGGAATAGAGATTAAGTTGAATAATTATTAAAACGGGAATTTCCAAAAATCAAGCATTGCTTTTCAAAACTCACCATCGGACTTAGTAAATAGGGCGGCGTAGGATAGTTTAGGTGATGTAGCACACCGGACATGGCCATAACGTCTGGGCCAGGTTCGGGGTGTTACATTTAGTGGTATCAGAGCCCGGTTGTAACAACTCGGCTGTGGATCAGGTCCAAAAAGGGTTTTCAAAATTTTTAAGCTCATAAAGGGTATTTTTGAGAAATCAGATTTTCTGGAAGAATTTTTGTTTTCGAAGTGATTCTTTTTCAAACTTGTTTTTTTTAAAATATGTTTAAAGAATTATTTTTTTTAAGGTCTAAAATTTTTATTTTTGGAATTTGGTACTTCGAGAGGTGTTACACTGAATCCCCGGCACCAAGTTGTAAGTATTTTCTGCCTTAAATTCTGTACTGTACTAAAAATAAAACTGTAGATAGTACTGAGCCTTGGATATAATACTATAGGTGAGGTAGTATTAAGGCTATAAAACTGAGACTGTAGGGTAAACTAAACCCTAGGAAATTGAGACAGTAGCTAGGCTACGATCGTGCGAACACAACTCTGAAACTTTATATGTTCATAAGATATTCTGTAATAAACAACTGAAACATTAACTAATGTCATAAAATTCATAAATCAGATAATCGATATGAGTACAAGAGCTGTTGTGGATGAGGCCGTGGACGAGGCCGAGTTAGTGCTCAAGCTGGATCGTCGTCTTCTGAGCATATGCCAGCTAGAGAGGCACGACCACCGGTTAAGGATAATGGGCCGTACGATCAGGCCAGAGGGGACGACGCTCTGTCCCAGGCCATGCTAAGAGTTCTGGAAAGGGTGGCTAGAGCCAATGTCGGCCCATGAGTAGGGGGTCCATTTTTGAGCGACTCCGGGCCAATGGAGCGGAAGTTTTTAGGGGCATATCTGGAGTAGCCCCGAATGTGGCTAAGTATTGGCTGGAGGTCACGAAGTGAATTATGGATGACTTGGACTGCTCAGTAGAGCAGAAGTTAAAAGGAGCGGTATCGTTGCTGAGGGACGAGGCGTATCAATGGTGGATCACCGTGAGAGAGGGTACCCCAGTTGAGAGGGTAACCTGGGAATTGTTCAAGTAGTCTTTCAAGGCGAAGTATGTTGGGGCTAGTTATGTGGATGCACGAAGGAAGGAATTTCTGAACCTGACCCAGGGTAGTAAGACTGTGGCTGAATATGAGGCAGAATTTCTGCGACTAAGCCAGTATGCTAGCGGCATTGTTTCCACTGAATATGAGCGCAGTGTTCGGTTTAAGGATGGCCTCAGAGATGAGCTGAGAGTATTGATAGCGCCGCAAAGGGAGTGCGACTTTGCTGCACTAGTGGAGAAGGCTAAGATAGCCGAGGAAGTGAAGCAAGCTGAAAGGCAAAATTGCGATAGGGATCGCAACCGTTTTAAGATAGATTCTGGAACATCAGGAGCTGCAAACCGGAATTTTAATAGGGCTAGAGTAGAAGAACCAGTGCGAGCTGTGCCAGTGAATGTTGTTAGACCACAGGCTTGTGGAGACTGTGGCAGAGTTCATCGAGGAGAATGCTGGAAATGCAGTGGAGCTTGTTTTCGTTGTGGGTCTAAGGATCATCAGGTTAAGGACTGCCCACAGAAGCCAGCTCAGGCTCAAGCTGTTGATCAGAGGGTTGCTCAGCCTGCGCGAGGAGGACTGCCACCGCCAAGGGGCCGTGGTCAAGGTTGAGGAGGCAATGGTTATGGACGTGGTCGTGGAGTACTTGGCAGGGGTGCTGGTAATGCTGAGGCTCGTCAACCAGCCTTAGTGTATGCTGCTCGCCGTCACGAGGAGGGTGATGCACCTGATGTTATAACTGGTACGTTCTTAATATCTCATACACCACATACTACTTTAATTAATGTGGGTTCGACACATTCGTATGTTTCTTGTAAAATTTCTGGGTCGTTGGGTGTGCATTCCGAGGAGACTGTGAGTGGGGTCACAGTAGTTAGTCCTTTAGGTCACTCTATTAAAGTAGACAAACTATTTAGGGAAGTGCCTTTAGAGACTCAGGGCTGAATCTTTACTGGAGATTTAATGGAGCTACCTTTTGGAGAATTCGACTTGATTTTGGGCATGGACTGGTTAACCAAGCACAAGGCAACGCTGGATTGCGCAGCCAAAAGAATGGTATTGAGAACAACCGAAGGCGAGGATGTGATGGTGATTGGTGAACGTAGGGACTATTTGTCCAATGTGGTTTCTGCCTTAAGGGCTGAAAGGTTGATGCGCAATGGTTGTGAAGCATACTTGGCGTTTGTAAGTCAAACTGAACCCGAAGGGGTGACAGTGGAGACAGTGAGGACTGTTAATGAATTTCAAGATGTATTTCCTGAGGAACTTCCTAAATTACCTCCTAACCGAAAAGTGGAATTTGGGATCGATCTGTTGCCTGGAACAGCTCCAGTGTCCATTGCGCCTTACAGAATGGCACCAAAGGAGTTAGTGGAATTGAAAGCCCAGATTCAATAGTTGTTAGATAGGGGCTTCATTAGTCCGAGTGTGTCTCCGTGGGGAGCACCAGTACTATTCGTGAAAAAGAAGGATGGAACGATGCGTATGTGCATCGATTATCGCCAGTTGAATAAACTGACGATAAAAAACAAGTACTCTCTACCGAGAATAGACGATTTGTTCGACCAGCTTCAAGGAGCTTCTGTGTTTTCCAAGATCGACCTTCGATCTGGATATCATCAGTTAATGGTAAAGGAGGTGGATGTGCATAAGACGGCATTTAGAACTCGCTATGGTCACTACGAGTTTTTGGTTATGCCATTTGGATTGACGAATGCACCAGCAGCTTTTATGGATTTAATGAACCGAGTATTTCAGCCATACTTGGATCGTTTCGTGGTCGTCTTTATTGACGATATATTGGTGTATTCGGAAACTGAGGAGAAGCATGACGAGCATGTTCAAATTGTTCTGCAGGTTTTGAGGGAAAAGCAGCTGCATGCGAAATTTAGCAAGTGCGAATTTTAGCTTCGAGAAGTGACTTTTCTGGGTCATGTTGTTTCTGCTGAGGGGATTAGGGTAGATTCTCGCAAGATTAAGGCAGTCTTCAACTGGAAGCCGCCAAGGTCTGTATCAAAAATTCGTAGTTTTCTGGGTTTGGCAGGCTATTATAGAAGGTTTGTTGAGGGGTTTTCTATCATCACGGCTCCGTTAACGAAATTGTTAAGGAAGGGAGTAGCCTTTAATTGGACTGAGAGGCAGCAAGAAGCTTTTGACAACCTGAAAAAGGTGTTGAATGAGGCGCCGGTGTTGATTCAGCCGGAATCTGGGAAGGACTTTACGGTTTATAGCAATGCTTCACATGTGGGATTAGGTTGTGTACTGATGCAAGAGGGTAAGGTGGTTGCTTATGCTTCGTGGCAGCTTAAGCCTCACGAGGTGAATTACCCTACGCATGATTTGGAGTTGGCAACGGTGGTATTTGCATTCAAAATCTGGAGACACTACCTTTATAGGGAAAAGTGTATTATATACACTGACCATAAAAGTCTCAAATATCTGTTAACTCAGAAGGAGTTGAATCTTAGGCAACGGAAATGGATAGAGTTGCTTAAGGACTATGATTGTTTGATTGAATACCACTCTGGCAAGGCTAATGTAGTGGCTGATGCACCGAGTCGAAGGACCGTTGCTGAGTTAAAGGCCATGTTTGCTCGTTTGAGTTTGTATGATGATGGGAGCTTGCTAGAAGAGTTGCAAGTAAGACCGACTTGGACTGAGAGAATCAAAGAGTTATAGTTGAAGGATGATTCGTTGATTCCTCGATTTCAGCAAGTCAAGAATGGTGAGAGTGAGGATTTTAGACTGAATTCTGATGGGGTTCTTTGTTTGTGTGGGAGAATCTGCGTTCTTAAGGACTCTGATTTAAGGCAGTTGATTTTGGGTGAGGCTTATAGTGGACCTTGTGCTATGCACCCTGGAAGTAATAAGTTGTATAAAGATTTGCGTGAGGTTTATTGGTGGCCTGGACTTAAGCGAGAGGTGACTGAGTTCGTTGGGAAATGTCTGACGTGTCAGCAAGTTAAAGTTGAGCATCAATTGCCTTCTGGATTGTTGCAGCCAGTGAAGATTCCGTAGTGGAAATGGGAAAGAGTAACGATGGATTTTGTGAGTGGGTTGCCTTTAACACCTTCGAAGAAAGACTCTGTATAGGTAATCGTGGATAGGTTGACGAAGTCTGCTCATTTTATACCAGTCAGAGCTGGTTACTCACTGTAGAAGTTGGCCAAATTGTATGTAGCAGAGATTGTGCATTTGCATGGGGTGCCAGTTTCGATAATTTCTTATCGAGATCTTAGATTTACATCTCAATTCTAGAAGAAGTTGCATGAGGCGTTAGGTACGCGATTGGACTTCAGTACTGCATTTCACCCTCAGACAGATGGTCAGTCTGAAAGGGTCATTCAAGTGTTGGAAGACATGTTAAGAGGATGCCTTATCGACTTTCGTGGTAGTTGGGAAGATTATTTTCCGTTGGCGGAATTTGCATACAACAATAGTTATCAAGCAAGTATTCAGATGGCTCCATATGAGGCACTTTATGGGCGGAGATGTCGTACTCCTACGTGTTGGACAGAGTTAGGAGAACGTAAAGTGCTTGGACCAGAGTTAGTGGCAGATACTAAAAGTAAGGTTAAGCTGATTCGAGATCAGTTAAAGGAGGTGTCTGATCAGCAAAAGTCATATGCTGACCTTAAGCGTAAGGAGATTGAGTTCGCTATTGGGGATATGGTGTTCCTAAAGGTGTCGCCGTGGAAGAAGATCTTGTGATTCGGTAGAAAGGGCAAGCTAAGTCCGCGGTTTATTGGGCCTTATAGGATTCTCAAGTAGATTGGGCCAATAGCATATCAGTTGGAGTTGCAACTAGAGTTGGATCGTATCCATGACGTTTTTCACGTGTCTATGCTAAGACGGTATCAGTCGGACCCTTCGCATATTGTACCAGTAGAGGAGATTGCAGTAAATACTGATTTGACCTTCAAGGAGGAACCTGTGGAGATCTTAGATCGTGAAGTCAATGTCTTAAGGAGGAAGTTTGTTCCATTGGTAAAGGTGCTATGGCATAATCATGGTAGAAAATAATCTACTTGGGAGCCAGAGGAGATTATGCGTCAACAATACCCTCAGTTATTTAGATTAGGTAAATTTCGATGCCGAAATTTCTTTAAGGGGGTAGAGTTGTAATGCCCTGATTTTCTGGATTTTTCGGGTTTTGTGAATTTTAGTGAAGTTTTAAAATTTTGGTGTTCTGAAGGTTGAAAATGTATGTACATGTGTAAGTTGGCCTTTAGAAGGACCAAGCTTAAGTTAAAACCCGGTAAAATATTAAGTTGGATTTTCAAGTGAAAGGGGACTTAGTTAAGTGGGCCTTTAAGAAAAACCGTGTAAAATATGTCACAAAGGGAGCCTTGGTAGAGTGGCAAGGTGGCGCCACTAAGTCCTAAAAAAGTAGCACCTAAGTGGGTATTCAAGGACAAGGGTTCGAGTTGCTGGGAAAGCGTAGTGTTCTTTTTAATTTTTAAGCATGTGCCGGGCATGTGACTAATTTAAGTAGAAATTTCGACAAGGGCTTTTAGGGACTTGGGACGATTACTCAAGTGTGATATTAGGGTTAGATCTTTTTCTATTTTCTGTCATAAGAATTAGGGTTAGCCACCTTAGGAATTATTTCTCTCTTCTACTGTCAGAAATGCCGAAATTTGCCTCCCTAGGAAGCTCATAGCCGAATTCTTTCTCTCCACCTCTACCATTACTTTTCTTCACTTTTCTTCTTCCTCTTTGATTCATTCCTTAGCCAAACCCCCCTCATCCCCTCATTCATCTTCTCTTTTCATCACACCCTCCATAAAATCACCATAATCAATTTCCTTAAAAAGCCGAAATCCCGAAAAGAACTCACCTTTGTGCCGAATTTTCTAAGCCAAGATTCCTCAACTTTCTTTCGCTCTTTTGGCCAAATCTCACTCCTTCTACACTCTAAATCCCTATCGACAACACCTATACTAAACTCCCCACACTGAATCATCTTCTTCCTTACCTTTCTAAAAGCTGAAATCACCATTAGTTTAGGGAGATAGTCGAAAATTTTAGATCTCGGAGATAAGGGTTCTACTAACGTTTAAGGGTTAGATCTACTTTAGATCCGAGTTAGAGGCAAGGTAAAAGCAGTGGTAAGTGGTTATCAACTTAGATCTTTAAGATATTTCATACTTTGGAAAAGCCGAAAGTCCCTAAAGTTAAGGAGGTTGTCGATTTAGTCTATTAGTGATTTAAAGTAGTATTTTGGTTCTTTTTGGGTGTTAGTTAGCAAGGAAGGTGATCAAGCAAGGAGTGGAAGGCATCGGTATCATCAGATCTAGATCTAGTGCATCTAAATCGACAGAGGTAAGTTTTCATGGCCATTAAGGGTGTGGCCAAATATGGTAAGGGATTTTTGTTGTAGTTTTCGTAGATCTATTGATTAATCACTTAGACAATGGATTGTAGGAACGGGCGCATAGAAAATCTCGTCAGTGGAACTGCAAATCAGGTGTGTGCTTCGAACACCTTCATTGTTCAAATCGGTAAAAGTCGAAAAGCTGAAATGCCGAAGTTCCAGAATTTTGAGGGCTTGTGAGCATGCGAATGCTCTCAAGTTGGTAGGGAAAAGTTGGATTTGGAACCAGCACTGGTAGGAGAGTTTGCCGCGAAATTTTGGGCACTTTGGTAAGTTGGGCCTCGATGGGCCAAATATAGGCCCAATGGGCTTTTGGGCCCATTTGGGATAAGAATAGGTTTAAAGGTAATAATATGGACTATAGTCGTAAAAATTGTTAAAACGAGTAATGGATTAAAGATTAAGACTTAAATGGGCTTAACGGGCTAATTGACATGGTAGGGCCCATTAGGGGTTTTAGGGCCTAAGGGCTAAAACTGATAAACTGAATTAAATGAGTTTCTGTAACAACCACTGTAATAGTAGAGGCTGTAATAATAATAAAAGCTGTAATAAGAGAACAGAATTACTGAAATACCCTTAGGGTGAGAAATTACTGATTTACCCCTAGGTAAAAAATTACTGTTATACCCCAGGGCTAGAATCGACTGTATTGTTGACATGACTGTTTCTGTTACTGCATATCATGATGTATGTATGTCTGATGCATGGGTTGGGTTTATATTGGAGGAAGTGTGAGTGGCACTACCACGTTACTGAAAGGGGCTATGCCTCGTACTGTTCTGAAAGGGGCTTTGCCTCGTATACTGTTTATCTGAGCAACCATGCTGCAACTGTGGTGTATGGGCTGGGTGGGTCGAGTTATTCCCCACATGGTGTGTTGGCTCGTACGGGTTGTGTGTAGCGGTTGGTGGGTTGAGTAGTCTCCCCAATTGGGTTGCATTCATACTGTTATACTGTACTGTATTGTTATGGGCCTATGGGCCAAACTGTTATATGAATAGGGCTTCGGCCCAGTATCTATTATAGGGCTTTGGCCCAGTATCTGTATTCTGAATAGGGCTTCGGCCCAGTAACTGACTGAGACTGGTTAGGGCTTAGGCCCAGTGGGCTCGAGCCGATGTGGGCTTTGGATGGGTTCTGCACACACTGAGTTTTCCAAACTCACCCTTTTATTTTCCATCCTTGCAGGAGAGCCCTAGAGCTTGACTTGGATGCTGGGAGGGATTCAGAGTGGCCACGAAGACTGAACTCGCATTTTAATTGGTTTATTAATTTAATTACTTTTTACTATTGGTTTTATTTTGTTATGGGTTGTAATAAGGCCACTATACCTGTTTTTGTTTGGGATTTTCAACTGTTTTATTTCAACCACAACTACACACCGTTTTAAAAAATTTAACAAATGTTTTCTTAACCAACCTGACAATACAAATGGCTAAGTAGGATAATAAGGTTAAAATGAATCGCTTATCAAATGGAATAGAGATTAAGTTGAATAATTATTAAAACAGGAATTTCTAAAAATCAAGCATTGCTTTTCAAAACTCACCATCGACTTAGTAAATAGGGCGGCGTAGGATAGTCTAGGTGATGTAGCACACTGAACATGGCCATAACATCTGGGCCGGGTTCGGGGTGTTACATTAACGTTCTTTCATTGAATCTTCAAGCTCCCAAGTTGCTTCTTCAATCCCATGTTTGAACCACAACACTTTCACTAATGAGATTTTCTTATTTTGCAGCTCTTTCACCTCATGAGCCAGAATACGAACCAGTTCTTCCTCGTAACTCAAATCAGACTGAATTTCAATCTTTGACAGACTAATCACATGTGAAGCATCGGATCTATACCGTCTAACCATCGAAACATTAAAAACATTGTGAATCTTTTCAAGTTCAGGTGTCAAATTTAATATGTACGCAACCGGCCCAATTCGTTCCGAAATCTCATACGGTCTGATAAATCTCGGGCTCAATTTACCTTTACGGCCGAATCTGAGTACCTTTTTCCATGGTGAAACTTTCAAAAACACTTTATGCCCAATCTGATACTCTATTTCTTTACGTTTCAAGTCTGCATACGATTTTTGACGATCCGATGCTGCTTTTAGACTTTCATGAATCACTTTTACTTTCTGTTCGGCCTCTTTAGTTAAATTAACTCCGTAAATCTTATTCTCACTGAGCTCGGTCCAAAACAACAGCGTACGGCATTTACAACCATACAAAGCCTCGTAAGGGGCCATCTTGATACTCGATTGAAAACTATTATTGTATGCGAATTCAACCAAAGGCAAGTATCGTTCCCATGAGCCACTAAACTCAAGGATGCAACATCTCAACATATCCTCGAGTATCTAAATAACTCGCTCAGATTGACCATTTGTCTGGGGATGAAAAGCGGTGCTAAAATGCAATTTGGTATCCAACGCATCTTGTAATTTCTTCCAAAACAGCGATGTGAATCTCAGATCTCTAACTGACACAATAGAAGTAGGTACCCCGTGTAATCTTACAATCTGAAAAACATACAATTCGGCTAACTTATCAAGTGAATAATCCGTACGAATGGGAATAAAATGAGCCGATTTTGTTAATCTATCAATAACAACCCAAATTGCATCTTTCTTGCTCGGTGACAATGGCAACCCGGATACAAAATCCATCATGACTTGATCCCATTTCCATTTAGGTATCATGATCAGCTGAAGTAATCCCGAAGGCACCTGATGCTCAGCTTTCATTTGTTGGCATATCAAACATTTTGAAACAAAGTCAGAAATGTCTCGTTTCATACCGTGCCACCAATATTGACGTTTCAGATCGTTGTACATTTTCGTGCTACCAGGATGAACTAACATTCGGCTGCTATGAGGTTCGTTCAAAATCATCGGAATTAGCTCTAAATTTCTCGGAACACATAATCGATTTCTAAATCTCAAACAATCATTTCCATCTATCCAAAACTCTGAATCCTCCTTAGAATCACATTGAGCCCGTTTAGCAATCAAACCATCATCAACTTTCTGAGCTTCATGGATTTGTTGCATCAACGTCGGTTTTGCTTTTAATTCTGCCATTAACACATCATCAGCAGACATAGATAGATGTACATTCATTGCTCAAAGAGCAAACAGTGATTTTCAAATATTTCTTAGCAATTAAGCACCCAAACCTCAAAATTAAATAATAAAACTTTAACACATCAAAGTTCACACCATCAAAACACAGAAAAATAATATTCAAATATTTTCGATTCGGATTCGTGGTTCCGAAACCACTGTTCCAACTAGAGTAAAAATAGGGCTGTCACAAAAATATCATGGATACATATTTACTTACGCACATTTCAAAATATACCATAGAACTCATAGTCATGATTTATTCATTCACTTCTTACCGAGATTCATCGACACATAAACTCAATAGTTATGACCTTCGTGTACGTACTTTTACCCTTTCAACATGAACATATCTTGTCTTTTATTTGGCATACTCTTTGGATTACCCATTGAACCACTTGGAACACTAAAGGATACTTAGGAAATCTCATAGCAATGGTAGGATGCCAACGCAATGTCCCAGACATGGTCTTACATGGGATCACATATCAATGTCGATGCCATATCCCAGACATGGTCTTATACGGGATATCATATCAATGCCAATGCCATGTCCTAGACATGGTCTTACATGGGATCACATATCGATGCCAATGCCATGTCCCAGACATGGTCTTACATGGGATCACATATCGATGTCAATGCCATGTCCCAGACATGGTCTTACATGGGATCACACATAACCCTAATGTCATAACATTTGTATCCTATCTATTGCTAAGGTTCAACCGGGATTTTGAAACTTTAAACCTCGTTACGTCGTCATCGAGTCATTGTAAACCAAGATTTATAAAACAATTATACATATCATGAAAAATTAAAGCATTAAATACAAAGTGAAGTAATGTTGCATTATTTACCCACAAACTTACCTCAGTAACAAAATACGACAAACTATTCGATGTAGTCCTCAACTTTCTTCTTTCCTCAGTTTATGTTCGGACCTCTTTCTCTTCATCTATAATAGAAAATTTCGCTTATTTAATTGTCACATTGTTCAAATCAGTTCATAAATCATACATTGGCAAATTTACAATGTTGCTCTAAACTTTCACATATTTACAAATTAGTCCCTAGGCTTGTAAAATAAAATGTACTCATTTTCTTTGTTACCCAAGCCTAGCCAAACCTAACACATGCTCATAACAACCCATATTTTCCTTCAAATCAAACATTTACTACTCATTTTACAACTTTTACAAAGAGGTCCACTTTTGGTGTTTTCATGAAAAATCACTTAGTAAAAGATGTTTATCACCCATCAAACTTTCATATTCCTCCGTTAAACATTAAAATACATGCATGTCACACATGGGTAATTTTTTGAACATGAACACTAGCTCAAATAAATGGTAGAAATAGCTAGATCGATTGATAACGACTTAAAAATGTAAAGAACATTAAAAACGAGACTAGGATGCACTTACAATCAAGCTTGGAAATTGACGAAACCCTAGCTATAGCTCCTTAGGGATTTTTGGCTATGGCATGGAGAAGATGGACACATTTTTTACTTCATTTTCCCTTTTTATTAATTTATTAACCAAATGACCAAAATGCCCTTTTAACCCTTCTTTGAGATCTTTCCCTTCCTATGTCCATTTTTGTCCATCATGACATAAAATGGTCTATTTACTAAATAAGGACCTCTAATTTACACATGCGTTTCAATTAAGCACCCCAAAGCTTCTAGAATCTCATATTTTACAACTTTTTCAATTTAGTCTTAAAAGTTAAATTGGGTAGTTATTCACAAAATTTCTTCATGAAACTTTCACACAATCATGAAAACATGTCATTTACCTCAAAAAATATAAAATAAATATTTCTATTTTAGATTTTTGGTCTCGAAACCACTATTCTTACTAGGCCCTAATTCATGATGTTACAGTCGGAGATCTCATCACACTATCCAACTATCATATCAGTACTAAAAGACTTGTGAATAGGGTTATATGCCATGTATAGGCTAGTTGGTTAGGAAGTGTATAAGTCTTTTTGGTTATTGAAGCCTAAAGGAGTTTGATAGGATTAGCCAATTGTTTTGGATCATTTGAGTAATGTGTTTGACCTTGAAATGGCTTTTAAAGGTTGGTATGTTTGGCCATTTAGGTTGGCTAACCTTGGTTATACTTATAAGCATGTGATGATATCTTTCTTGGATGTGTAAGTTTGCATGGTTTGAGAGGATAAGTATGTGATGTTCATGTTTGATAGATGTAGCATGTGAATGGTGTGTTAATGTATTGGCTGTGGATGTATGATGGCTTAATTATGTCAAGTTATGTTTTATTGAATTGGTACAAGTGTGATTGTGTTTCAGGATGGCAAATGGCTTGGAAAGTAGCTTTAAAGTTATCCACATGGTAGACGCACGGTCTTGTGTCTAGGCCTTTTGTGACACACGGTCTGCCCCATGGGTGAGTGAATAGGTAGTCTATCCCCTACACCATAATTTTGAGAAATAAAATGCCCAATGATAAATGATAAATTATACATATTTTTACCTCATGTTTAGCCTATATTTTGGATGAATTATCATTAATTTGTGAGAATTGGTGCTCTTAATCCTTCTATTTCATGTCTTATACTCAGGAGAGCATAGGAAGAGAAAAGAACGAGAAACGGGCCAAAAATGGAGAAAACAACATGGCCCAGGGATTCACCACACAGTCGTGGCACATGGCCGTGCCACATAAAGTCCAACACGGCCCAACCCCGACAAGCACGGCCAGACCATATGGCTGCGCCACCATCTATAGGCCCGCACACAACCTCACATCAATCCACACGGGCGTGGCACACGGGCGTGTCCCTATCGTGAGGAAGTTCAATTCTACTCGAAAAAGGATACTTAGGGGCTAAGAAAGCCATTCTAAAACTCTATATAAAGACCCTAGGAGGCAACTCCAAGGGGGTGTTTATTTCCCACTAAGGGAGTACTCTTTTCTCCCAAAAAAGGAGCACCATATTTCTGCCAACACAAGGAGTGAAAGCAAGGAATTACTCCAAGGGAAGCCGATTGATTCATCCCAGAAGCCAGAATTCTACATCAAGACAGAGGATCTCCCTAAATTCTTTTAGGGGTTTTTGGGTTCTTTATGTTTTGTTATATTATTTCTTCTGAGATGTTTTCTTTATTAATTATGAACTAAACCTCTCAAATACTTGAGGGGGATGAAACCTAAGACAGATCTTGTTATTATTTATTCTTGAATTATATGATAAATACTTGAATTGTTCTTAATTATGTGTTCTTCATTCTTGATTTAATTGTCCTAGGTATTACTTCAAGAAACTGATGTCCTTAGGCAGAGGAGCAAAAGTCCCTATTTTAAGAGTAGATCTGCCATAATTAAATGGAGTTGCATGCAACCCTAGACATAGGGCGACATAAATCTGCCGGATTAGGGTCAAACCTAATAGGGGGATCCACAGATCGAATTAATGGAACCTAGGGGTGTTAATTAATAAAGAAACTTTAGTTAACCACCTAGGATTAGTTGTTTTTATCCTTGACGGAGGTACATAGGTTAGGGATCTCTACAGATCAAGTCAAGTGAAGAAATCGTCTAGTTCAAGAAGTTAATAATAAGTGAAGTCTAGGTGGATTCTCCTTTGAGTATTGACCATATCAATTAGCTTTTCTGAAAGTTTTTCGCAATTTACTTTTTGTGCATTCTTAGTTTAGTTTTAGAGCTAGTTTCAAACAACCCTCTTTTATTTTTAGGCTAGATAATAGAAAGGAAGTAAGTACTAGTACTCTTGGTTCCCTTGGGTACGATAATTCGGTCTTGCTGCTAAACTATACTACTGTTCGATAGGTGCGCTTGCCTATAAATCGTGATATTAGTTAGTTTTTGGTGTGATCAGTTTTTATAAATTTTATTACTTAATATCGCGAGTATCAGGTTTTTGGCACTGTTGCCGGGGAATTAAAATATTAAGAAAACTCGATTTCTATTACTTTAGCCATTACTATATTTAGTTATTTATTTATTTTTGGTTTTTATTTATTTTTATTTATTTTATTTTTAATTTTTAATTTTCTTTGCTTTTTCCTTTCTAGGTATCTCTAGTTTATGACTAGAAGAACCTAGGAGGACCATTACTTTTCGACGACGATTTAGAAGCGACAGTTTATTGAACTCGCCAAGAGATAGGACGAAGTTTGCAATATCCAGAAGGAGGACAAGAAGAAGAACATGAACCTACTGAAGAGATGGAAGCACATCAGGATAATCAGCTACTTCCTGTAGTAGTCGCAAATCCTGTTGAGCAAAATCCTGCTCCGCGTTCTATGTATGATTATGCTAGACCTAATTTAGTAGGCACTGAATCTAGCATTGTTAGGCTACTATTGCTGCAAATAATTTTGAACTGAAACCTAACACTATTCAAATGATACAGCAATTTGTTCAGTTTGATGGTTTGCAGGATGAGGATCCTAACTCGCATCTAGCCAATTTCTTGGAAATATGCGATACATTCAAAATAAATGGCATTTCTGATGATGCCATTCGTCTTAGGCTATTCCCATTCTCCTTGAGAAACAAGGCTAAACAGTGGTTAAATTCTCTACCACGAGGCTCAATCACTACATGGGAACAGATGACTGAAAAATTTTTACTTAAATATTTTCCTCCAGCTAAAACAGCTAAATTGCGAAACGATATCTCTTCTTTTGTGCAGATGGATCTAGAGACACTTTACGATGCCTGGGAGAGATATAAAGATCTTTTGAGAAGGTTCCCTCACCATGGGTTGCCTTTATGGTTACAAGTTCAAACCTTTCACAACAGTTTGAATCCATCAACAAGGCAGATGATCGATGCGGCCGCCGGAGGAACAATCAACAATAAAACACCAGAAGCAGCTTATGAGTTTATAGAAGAGATGTCACTGAATAACTATCAGTGGCAAGTCATAGGACAAAGCCGAAAAAAGCTGTAGGAGTTTATAATATTGATGCCATCACCATGCTTACTAACCAGGTAGAACTTTTAAATAAAAAGTTTGATAATTTTGTTGGTTCTACGTAGGCACATCCAGTGATGCAGTGTGACGCAATCCAGGGAAATATGTTCAATCTAGATTACTCCTCTTATGGACATGGCATGGAAACTGAGCAAACCAACTATATGGGTAACAATTTTAGACCTCAAAATAACCCTTATAGTAATACTTTTAATGCAGGTTGGCGGAGTCACCCCAATTTTTCATGGAAAGGACAGGGAAATCAAATACAACTGCCTCCTCCAGGATTTCAGCAGCCACTACCACAATAGGAGAAAAAGCTGAACTTGGAAGAGATGTTCACCAAATTTATGGCCATGTTAGAAACCCGTTTCCAAAATACTGAAACGGCACTGAGGAACTAGTAAGCATCTATTCAAGGACTTGAAACTCAAATAGGCCAGCTTGCCAAGCTAATCTCTGAAAGACTGCAAGGTGGGTTATCAAGCAATATTGAGACTAACCCCAAAGAGCAACTTAATGCCATAGATATGATAGATAATGAGGGGTTAACCAAAACCAACCCAGAGCTATGCAAGAAGCCTGTGGTAAGTAAAGGAAAGAATGAGGTAAGTTACAAAGATGAAATTACCAAAGAATTTAAACCTCGTATCCCATGCCTAATCGCACTAAATAAAGACCGCACAGATGAGCAATTCAGTAAGTTGCTTAAACTCTTAAAGAAATTACATATCAACATACTATTTGTTGAAGCAATTTTGCAGATGCCGAAGTACACAAAATTTTTAGAGGAACTTCTCACAAATAAAAGGAAGTTGGAAGAACTGTCCATAGTGGAACTCAACGAGGAATGCTCAGCTATTCTCCAAAATAAACTGCCAACCAAACTAAAAGATCCAGATAATTTTACTATTCATTGTTTACTTGGTAGCCTAGACACCAAAAAATGCTGTAGCTAATTTAGGGGCGAGTATAAATGTCATACCTTATAAACTGTTTAAACAACTAGGTCTTGAAAAACCTAAGCAAACTAAGATGAGCATTCAACTGGCTGATAAAACTATTAGGTCTCCTAAGGGAATAATTAAAGATGTGCTCGTCAAAATTGATAAATTTATATTCCCAGTTGACTTTGTTGTTTTAGACATTGATGAGGATAGCAATGTACCCTTAATTCTAGGGCAACCCTTTTTAGCAACTGCCAGAACAATAATTGATTTAGGAACAAGTGAACTTACACTACGTGTAGGTGATGACCAAGTTACCTTACAAGCTCTAAACTCGATTAAGACTGTTGATAATAATATAGTCACGAGTCCTTGATAAAACACTGAACTCACCACCCAACCTTCTGCGCAGGATACACTCCACATAAAGGCAACCCAATCACAGACAAGTCCATCCCAAGGAGATGCACCTGAAAGGCAAATACTTCAAATCGAGGAATTAGATGAGTGGCTAAACTATCATGAAAAACCCAAAGTATGCCAAACCAACCCAGAGCATCACCAAGATGACCCTTACGTGAAAGCGAATCAAGTCAAGGTAGGAGATAAGGTAATCTTAGGGGAAGACGACCCTTAAATCTTGAATTTGAAAGAACATACAAGTGAGATACCCTACTTCACAGTAATAAAAATCTTCCTTTATGGTACATTAGAGATAAAACATGAGTCACTCGGCACTTTCAAGATAAACCACACTCGACTCAAATCTTACATTGAAAATAAAGTTTTAAACAGGATAGAGGAGTATCAACTCTTCAAACTACCGTGACTGACCAAACTTGAGCATAGTCGAGCTTAGACTCTAAATAAGCGCTTCTCGGGAGGCAACCCGAGCACTAACTTAGTAACTTTTCTTTTATTTTTTATTTTAGTTTTTTTTAATACATCAACTAACTCTTTTTTGTAGAAATTTAAGACCACACGGCCATGCCCACAGGCATGTCCAAGGCCGTGTGAACATTTAAAGCAGGGACACAGTCATGCACCTAGGCCGTGTACAAACAGAGGAAAATTTTTCCCAAAGCACGGGCCATCGACAAATCCCCACAGCCATGCGACATGGCCGTGGCAACCCTTCAATTTAGACACTGGCTTGCACAACGCCACATGCCCGTGTCCCCAAACCGTGGCCAACATTGTCAATTTAGACACGGCTGTATGACTTCCTACACGACCGTGTTCATAGTGAAACCTCATCGCACACGGTCGTGTGACGTCCTATCTCTATTTTCACCTTCTAACTTCTTCTCCTTTATTTTCCTTTTACATTTCTTTTTATTTTTACTTCATTTTATCTTTTTGTTTTTCATCATTTGATTATTAGTATTGTAGAACTTTATTTATTTTAGTTTACTTACTTTATTTTTCTACTATTTAATTTTCCTATCTTTCATATCGGCCAATCCCTAATGAGTAATCTCTATTAATCCAAAATTCCCACGACTAATTAATATTTTTCACAAAGGAGCTCTACAGCTCATATTCAAATGGAAATGGGAACACCCCGCCACAACTGCCGACTCTTCCGATTTCTGTCTCACAAATTCATCCTAAATTTAGGGAGTTTCAATTCTCTCCCTATCTTATGATATTATGCTTCTCTTGCTATTTATGTATCTTTGTACATTGAGGGCAATGTACATCTTAAGTGTGGGGGGGGAACTTACTTTGAATCTTTATATTATCTGTGAAATCCCTGAAACTTTCTTTAACTTTATGCATTGTTCTCAAATCTGCATTATCTTCAATCTCCGAATAGGAATTAATTCTAATTGATTTATAATTTCTATTGATAAGTTGAGAATTAAGACATGGGTGCTTGTACTTTGATTATTCAAACTTTAAAACATTAGGGAATCAAGCATGATAAGTTGAAATTTTTGAGAATCCCATTTTTTGCATAAGTAATTTTCCTTGATTTTAAGTATTATCTTGAGATTTTAAATTCACAGGATTGACACCAAAAGCCATAATTCTGGTGAGATTTTTGAGCCTTTTGAGCATACATTCTTTCGTGCTCACTTTTATTATTGCTTTGAGTGAGTCAATACTGATTTGTTATTCTAGAACTTGGTTCGATTATACATGTCAAGACCACATCATTGATTTGATACACCAAAATGATAAAGGCACCTAGGTTTAACCCACTTACTCCATAAAAAGTCTACCTCCATAAATTAACCCCTAGTAAACCCCATTGAGCCTAACAACCCATTCTTTGACTTACCTCTAATATTAACCCATAACCCATTTTTGTTGAATTCCATTCAATTATTTTGATCCCTATTTTTGTCGAGATTTGAGTTAAATTATTATCTAGCTTTGTTCTTTTTTTTTTTTCAGTTATAAAGTTTGTCAATATTCAAAGTATTGTATTTGATTTGTTCTAAAAAAAATAAAAAAATTTTATATACAATTAATTCAGTTGTAATCTGTAATAGTTCAATATTTTTTGCATATTTCTACAAGCCTCCAAATCCAGAACGATGTCATCATAAGGTTTAGCTCTAGGAATATGTTCCAGTGATAGAGATTTCTCTAGCTAGATGATTGTTCAATTCAATCTCGATTCTAACCCTCTTTTTTAACTTATGACAACACCCCTAACCAAAGCCCTATTACAACCATTGAAAGACCTTTTGATCGATGTGTTGTATCAATCTATAGTGGTGGAGATTTGATTTTCTTGCAAGCCTATGGTAATAACTTTTCAGATTGACTAGAGAGTGCTTAATTCTTGAACCCTAAACACTTTGAGTGGATAGAGTGAACCCTTAGTGAGGATGTCAATTCTCGTTGATTTTGATTGAAAGATAATTACTTAAGAGAAGGGAGAAAACCTATGTTTCCGTGATAAAATCCTCAACTTAGAGTGATTGAATCTTTAATGTTCTTCTGATTGAATTTTCATTGTATGACTACTTATGAATTAGTTTGAAACATTATTGATAAAGATTGTAAGTTGAGAGGAATGATTCTTAATTAGGGATTGATATTTTGCTTGAGGACAAGCAAAGGCTAAAGTGTGGGGGTATTTGATAAACGATAAATTATACATATTTTTACCTCATGCTTAGCCTATATTTTGGATGAATTATCATTAGATTTGTGAGAATTGGTGCTCTTAATCCTTCTTTTTCATGTCGTATACTTAGGAGAGCATAGGGAAGAGAAAAGAACGAGAAACGGGCCAAAAACAGAGAAAATTGGCCAAAATGAGAAAACGATATGTCCTAGGGATTCACTACATGGCCGTGGCACACAGCCGTGCCACATAAAGTCCAACACGGCCTAACCCTAACAAGCACGGCCAGACCACATGGCCATGCCACCATCAACAGGCCCGCACACGGCCTCTCATCGATCCACACGGGCGTGTCGTTATCGTGAGGAAGTTCAATTCTACTCAAAAAAGGATACTTAGGGGCTAAGAAAGCCATTCTAAAACTCTATCTAAAGACCCTAAGAGGCAACTTCAAAGGGGTGCTTATTTCCCGTTAAGGGAGTACCCAAAAAGGAGCGCCATATTTCTGCCAACACAAGGAGTGAAACCAAGGAATTACTCCAAGGGAAGCCGATTGATTCATCCCAGAAGCTAGAATTCTACATCAAGACAAAGGATCTCCCTAAATTCTTTCAGGGGTTTTTGGGTTCTTTATGTTTTGTTATCTTATTTCTTCTGAGATGTTTTCTTTATTAATTATGAACTAAACTTCTCAAATACTTGAGGGGGATGAAACCTAAGACAGATCTTGTTATTATTTATTCTTGAATTATATGATAAATACTTGAATTGTTCTTAATTATGTGTTCTTCATTCTTGATTTAATTGTCCTAGGTATTACTTCAAGAAACTGATGTCCTTAGGCAGAGGAGCAAAAGTCCCTGTTTTAAGAGTAGATCTACCATAATTAAATGGAGTTGCATGCAACCCTAGACATAGGGCGACATAAATCTGCCAAATTAGGGTCAAACCTAATAGGGGGATCTATAGATCGAATTAATGCAACCTAGGGGTGTTAATTAATAAAGAAACTTTAGTTAACCACCTAGGATTAGTTGTTCTTATCCTCGACAGAGGTATTAACATAGGTTAGGGATCTCTACGGATCAAGTCAAGTGAAGAAATCGTCTAGTTCAAGAAGTTAATAATAAGTGAAGTCTAGGTGGATTCTCCCTTGAGTATTGCCCATATCAATTAGCTTTTTCGAAAGTTTTTTTGCAATTTACTTTTTGTGCATTCTTAGTTTAGTTTTAGAGTCTATTTCAAACAACCCTCTTTTATTTTTAGGCTAGATAATAGAAAGGAAGTAAGTACTAGTACTTTTGGTTCCCTTGGGTACGATAACTCGGTCTTGCAGCTAAACTATACTACAGCTCAATAGGTGCGCTTGCCTATAAATTGTGATATTAGTTAGTTTTTGGTGTGATCAGTTTTTATAAATTTTATTACTTAATATTACGAGTATCACCCAATATGGGGCACAAGGGCAGGGACACAGGCATGCATCTGAACTGTGTGGATGGTACGACCTTAGACACTGGTGCGTGCCAAGGGCGTGTGCCAAGGGCGTGTGAAGTCTACACCTATTTTGCGAGAATTTAATTTCTCACACGACCTAGCACATGAGCATGTGGCTTGGTAGTATGGTTTCATTGGCTAATGATGTCATAAGCAAAGAGTTACACAAGATATGGACACGAGCGTGCGTGACCACACGGCCTACCCACGCTGAAGTGTCGCAAGCCACATGGGCATGTGACCCTTGTTTTAGGCAAAAATTTTCTAAGTATTGACAAACTTTCCAATTTTCTCAATTTAGTCCTGAACCACTCTCAAACTATGTTTTGGCTCGTAGGCCTGTAATAAGGACGTTATGAGTATGTATGAAAATTTTTAAATTTGGATGTAAATTTATGGCCCGATTTTGTATGATTTCTTGTGTTTAAGTCCGGTAATGCCTCGTACCCTGTTCTGATGCAAATACGGGTAAGGGGTGTTACATAAATGGTAAGTTTAATTCTATGTTATACGAGCTTACTAAGCTTTATAGCTTACTTTATTTATTTTTCATGTTTTATAGTGACTCGAAAGTTCGTTCAATTTGAAAGTCATCGAAGATCTCATCATACTATCCAGCTACCATTTTGGTACTTATGAGCTTTGTGTATTTTGGCATTGTGGCTATATGTTATGTATAGGTCATTTTGGTTAATGAAGTCTATATAAGTTTGGTATGTATTTAGCCATGTGATTTGACTTAATTTGGTATAAGTGTTGGTATGTATATATATATGAGTGGCTGGTTTATCTTGTATGATTATAATTGTATTGATATGTCTGATGGATTGACATGGAAATGCCTCTATTTTTAGTTGATGGATTGAAAACCAAATTAGTAAGGTTTAGATGTGTCATATTGATTATGAAATAAGCATGAAAGTGAATATAGGCACTTGACTATTTAGGTGATTTTAATGGTCAAAAGTGATGTTTAATAGGTTTGCTTCTAGGTTATGAAATTGTATGTTTTAAGCTTGATTTGGTTTATTTGAATGCCTATTTTGGTTGTGGATACATACTTTTGAAATGTGTAGGTTGGCACCAAAATTAGGTGAGAAATGTGGCTTGGAAAATAGCCTATTTTTGTCCACACAGGCAGAGACACGTACGTGTATCTCAGCCGTGTGTGACACAGGTTAGGTGACACGACCGTGAGTCCCCTAAGATTTTTAAAGGAACCAAGTCAATGAGTTATACGGGCTAGTCACACGGGCATATGGTTGGCCATGTGACACAAGTCAGAGAGTTACACAGGATAGAACACAGGCTGGGACACGGCCCTGTGATCCTATTTTGAACGTCCACACGGCCTGTGACACGGGCCTCTCTTTTTTCCGTGTGAGACACAGGCCTGGCCACACAGGCCTGTGTCCCCTATATTTGTAAAGTTTTAATGTTTTTCTAAAATTTTCCTAAGTTCTCGGTTTAGTCCCAAATTGATTTTAATGTTTGTTTTGGACCTCGAGGGTTCTTGTTAGAGACTATATCATTGAAATTGAATGAAGTTAGTTTGAATTTGAGAAAGGAATATGAAATGTATGATTTTTTAAGTAATATGTCTGGCAATGCTCTGTAATCCTAGTCCAGCGATGGATTTGGGATCGGGTGTTACATTTGTTTGTATCAGAGCTACGATTTAGCCGATTCTAAGACTAACATAGTGTATGTGAGTCTAGCTATACATGCCATATTTAACCTGTGATAGTGTGATATCTCTTGACAATTTTTAAATCATGTTTCCATATAGTAAATGGATTCCAACTGAGCTAACTTCGATGATGTAAAAAGTTTTAACAACCCGTTTTGGGCCTAGTCAGAATAGTGGTTTTGGGACCACAAATCTGACGAGGAAAATTTTTTATTTTTATTATATTTTATGGTCTACAATTTCATCGAATGATTTCACAAAAATATCGTTTGAAAATTTTGACGTTTGGGCACTCAATTTAGTCGAAAGGACTAAATTGTAAAAAGTGCAAAAGTTGAGTTCTAGAAGCTAGAGGTGTCTAATTGCTATGAAATTTTAAATTGGAGGTCCTTATATGGTAATTAGACTATTGAATAGTTTTTTGGACAAAAATGGACATGAAGTAGGTGAAATTGAATATTTTAAAGTTAGGGCAATTTTTGCCATTTAGTGATTAAAATGAATTAAAAACAAAATAAAGGCCAAATTGTGTTCATCTTTAACCTCCATGGCTGAATGTAGCAAGAGAAGACATGGCTAGAGTTTGGCCAAGCCTCCAAGCATGATAGTAAGTCTGTTCTAGCCTCGTTTTTAATGATTTTTACGTTTTTGAAATCCTTGTATCATGATCTACCTATTTTTACCACTTATTTGAGATATGATGATGGTCTAGGATTTGACACATGTTACAAATTTGTGTATTTTGATGATTAATGGTAGACTATGCATGTTTATGGTTAGAGAAACAACTTTTACTACGTGATTTTCGATAAAAATGCATAAAGGGGACTAATTTGTAAAAGTTGTAAAATATGTAGTAAAAATGTGTTTTAATGGAAATTTTGGGCTATTATAGTTATGAAAATGGTTTGGCTAGGCTTGTATGTTAAAGAAATTGATTAATTTTCATTTTACGAGCCTAGGGGTACAAATGTAAATATGTCAAACTTTAGGTGCAAAAACATAATTTTACCATAATATGATTTTTGGGCCACATTGAGTAATGTGTAATAAATAAGTTAAATTTCATATTATATATCATGGAAAATGAGGTTCGAAACTAGAATGAGGGAAAAACGAGTATTCGATGATTAGGTCCTTTTTCACCAGTTTTGGCATCGAGGTAAGTTTGTATGTACATAAGGCATCATTTTATTATGTTTTGATATTTTAATGTTGTATAAAATGTTTGAATGATATTATGTGATATAATTGACAAAGTTTTGATAAGTGATAAATGTGAACGGAAAATCTCAGTTAAACCATAGGAATAGAATAGGATACGAGTGACGTGTCACTAGGAACTCAAGTGTGTAATTATATGATTAAGTGATGTCTAGGTGCTAGTCTAGTACGTCTACCAGTGGCTAGGAAATCCTACATTTGTTGCAGACACCTGTCAGCTTGTGTGAGCAGCACGGGTAGTTACGCCCCGACTGTCAGCTTGTGGGTGCAGACCCATGACTAGCTTGAGAACGAGCATATATGTGAAGTGTAATAAGTGGTAGCTTCGGCTACATATATGTGGCACTTATGTGCAAACTATCCATGTATCCATTAGTATTCTGAGTGTTCAACGGGAAAAATAACAAAAGATGTGAAAATATGTGTATTTGTATGTTGATGTGGTACAGGTGTGTACGACCAATTCGTAGTATGAACCATATAAGTGTGAATGCTATGTAATAAATTATGGTAAGATCATGATTGAGTAAGTTATGCCTATGAAGATTTAATGACATTTATGTTGTGTTATGTTATGTTTGTTGCATGACAAATGTGTGACTATTGTTGTTTATTATTTGCATACGAACTTACTAAGCTTTGTGGTACGAACTTACTAAGCTTTGTGGCTTACTCCCCACCCTTTCATATATTTTATAAGGTTGTATACTAGCTCAAGTTGGAGATCGCTAGAGATGTTATCACATTATCAAGCTATCATCGTGGGGTAAAAGTGATTATCAACCTCTTAAGTTTATGGCATGTATAGAAATTTGGTCTTTTTATTTTATGGTATATTGGTTTAGCCAAATGTGTTGGCTTATGATGATAATTAATTCATTCTGTATAAGGCCATGAGATGTGGCTTATATTGAATATTGGGTTGTAAACCTATTCGTATATGTATGCATGTGCTAATGCCACTGTGATATGGTCTATAATTATTGATGTTCGATTTATGATATGTTGCTTTTGATTTACTAAACTTGAGTTTGATGAAAGATGATAGTTTGTGTGGGTATATGTTGGTGTGAAAAATGCATGCAAGCAAGTGAATGAAGTTCAATTGTAGGTGAGGTGGTGTAATTGGTCTTGATAAAGTATGAAGTCTTATAAGTAGAGATGAAATGATCATGATCATGTCTTATTTGTGTATGTTCAAGTGTTCAAACATACCTTGTTAGGTGTCATTGAAAGTGTACATGTGAGTGACAAATTGAGGGTAACCAATGGCTTGGAAAAATAGCCTCAAAATGGTCCACACAAGTAGACACATGGGCATGTGTCTAGGCTGTGTATGACACATGGTCAGCCCTATGGACGTGTAGTTCAACTGTGTGTCCCCTGTATCTTGAATTTTAGCTTTGAATTGGCCACACGGGTAGAGACATGGGCGTGTGTCTCAGCCGTGTGAAGGACACGGCCTTAGGACATGAGTATGTGCCCAAGCTGTGTGCAGTTTGCACTTTAAATGCAAAAATTAAATTTTCCACACGGCCTAGCACACGGGCTTGTGACTTGGCCGTGTGAGCCTAATTTGTTGATGACGTCATAAATAGAGAGTTACACGAGTTGAGGACACAGGTGTGTCCGGAACCACAAGGGCGTGTGTGATCACACGGCCTGCCTACACGAGCGTGTGACTCTCCAAAACATGGAATTTTTGCAAAGTGTTGTAAAAGTTTCGAAAGTTTTTGGTTTAGTCCTTAACCCCCTCCAATGCATGTTTAGAGCATCGTAGGCCCGTAATAGGGATGTTACAAATATGTTTGAAAAGTTGTAAATTGAATGTAAATTTTATGACTCAGCTTTGTATATGTAAGTGTGTGCAAGTCCGGTAATGCCTCAAACTTTGTCCCAGTATCGGATATGGGTAAGGGGTGTTACAAAAGTAATCCACTAGCCTCCATTCACGGAGTACCACCGTCTGAATTGAGACCCGTATCTAAAGGTCATTGAGGAGTGGCCAAAGAATCCTTCTTCCAAATGATGAATGAATGGTTCACTGAGTTTCTATGAACGAATCCAGCTGCTCAGCAACCTCTACCCCTACCTATTCCCCAACCGATCCCCATAGCTTCTTAAGCTATATGTTTGAGTAAGCCACCTGTTGATAAAATCTGAAAGTATGGGACTGAAGATTTTAGAGCTACTATTGATGATGATTCTAAGAAAGCTGAGGCTTGGCTTGAGAATGCAATTTGAGTTTTTGATGAACTATCGTGTACACCAACTAAATGTGTTAAATATGTTGTATCACTTCTGAAAGATTCAGCTTACCAGTGGTGGAATACCTTGATATCGGTAGTGCCGAAAGAACGGGTCACTTGGGAATTCTTTCAGACCCGGTTCAAAAAGAAGTATATAAGTCAACGGTTCTTGTATCAAAAGCACAAAGAATTTCTAGAGTTGAAACAGGGTCGTATGACCGTAATAGAGTATGAAAGAGAATTAGTGAGACTGAGCAAGTATGCCCGTGAGTGTGTCTCCACTAAAGAAATTATGTGCAAATGATTCGAAGACAGGTTAAATAAAGATATTAAGCTTTTAGTTGGGATTCTTGAACTGACAGAATTCGTTGTGTTAGTTGATAGAGCTTGCAAAGCTAAGGAGCTTATTAAAGAAAAGAGCAAAGCTGAATTTGTAGGTAGATATCTGAGAAAGAGATTTTCAGGAAAGTCTCATCAATCAGCATCAAAGAAATTTAAAAAAACATCATTACCGTCCTACTATTTCTACGGGGCATTTTAGTCGAGATAGAGATGCGAGACACTTTACTCCTAAACCTCAAGCTAAATCTGTAGCTAGTGTGGTAGTGTTAGAAATACTAGAGCCAAGTGCAAACATTGCAATAGGCCACATTATGGCGAGTGTCGTGTGAAGAGCAGAGCAGATTTTAGGTGTGGATCCCTTAACCACTACCTTAGAGATTGCCCAAAGAAGTCTGTGAATGAAAAAGCTCAAACAGTGAAACTGAGTAACATAGCTTCTAGAAAGAGACCACCTCGAAACACGGGAAATCTAAGTGGTAATCGTGGTGCTACGAGAAATTCTACTGTACGATCCGAAGCAAAGGTGCCAGCCAGAGCTTATGCTATTCGTGCTCGCGGAGATGCATAGTTAGCAAATGGTATCACCAGTACTTTTTCTCTCTATAACATTAATGTAACTGCTTTGATTGATTCTGAATCGAATCATCCATATGTCTGCATGAATCTAGTATCTAGTAAGAGTTTACCTGTTGAGTCCATTGAATTCGTGATTAAAGTATCGAATCCCTTAGGTCAATATGTCTTAGTTGATAAAGTTTGCAAGATTGTCCTTTGATGACACTGGATTACTGTTTTCTAGCTGATTTGATGCTTTTACCGTTTGATGAATTTGATGTAATCTTGGGTATGGACTGGTTGACTTTGCATTATGCTGTTATGAATTGTAGATGAAAGACTATTGAGTTGAAATGTCAGAATGGTGAGACTCTTCATATTGAATCAGATGATTTGAGTGGATTGCCTATTGTTATATCGTCTATGCTAGCCTAGAAATATGTGAGAAAGGGTTGTAATGTTTATATTGCTTATATACTAGATACAAAGGCATCTAAATCGAAGATTGAATTAGTACCTATGGTTTGTGAATATCCAAATGTGTTTCCAGAAGAGTTACCCGAGTTGCCACCAAACAAAGAAGTTGAGTTTGCTATTGAGTTAGTACCTGGGACATCATCGATATCAATAGCTCCATACAGAATGGCTCCTACAGAGTTCAAAGTGTTGAAAGCTCAGTTGCAAGAGTTAACAGATAGAGGTTTTGTATGACCCAGTTTCTCGCCTTGGGGTGTACTAGTTCTATTTGTTAAAAAGAAAGATGGGTCAATGAGATTGTATAACGACTACCCACAGCTCAACAAAGTTACGATAAAGAACAGGTATCTATTGCCACAAATTGATGATTTGTTTGATCAGTTGAAAAGAACAATAATATTTTCTAAGATTGATTTACGATCTATTTATTATCAATTGCGGGTTAAAGATTCGGATGTGTCGAAAACTGCATTCAGAACCAGGTATGGACACTATGAATTTCTTGTTATGCCATTTGGGTTAACTAACACTCTTACAATCATTATGAATTTGATAAACAGAAATTATAGACCGCATTTAGACAGATTCGTAGTGGAATTTATTGATGATATTTTGATTTATTCCCGAGACGAGTCTAAACACGCTGAACATTTGAGGATTGTGTTACAAACATTGCGAGATAAGAAACTATTTGCTAAATTCAACAAATGCAAACTTTGGCTCCGAGAAGTTGGGTTTTTAGGACACATTGTATCAATGGAAGGCATCCGAGTTGATCCGAGTAAGATTTTAACCATTTTTTACTGAAAACTACCGAGAAACATATCCGAGGTCAAAAGTTTTATGGGATTAGTTGGCTATTACCTGATATTTCTAAAAGGGTTCTTGCTAATTGTTACATCGATGACTCGATTACTACAGAAAGATGTGAAATTTTAATAGTCTGAGAAATGTCAACAGAGTTTCGATCAGTTGAAAGCACTATTAACCGACACAGCAGTTTTCGTTCAGCTTGAGTCGAGTGAAGAGTTTTTCATTTTTAGTGATGCATCATTGAACAGTTTGGGATGTGTTTTAATGCAAGAAGGTAAAGCGATAGCTTATGCTTCCAAACAATGAAAGTAGCATGAAAAGAATTATCCAGCACACGACTTAGAGTTGGCTGCTATTGTTTCCGATTGAAAATTTGGCGACATTATTTGTACGGTGAAAAGTGCCACATATTTACTAATCATAAGAGTTTGAAGTATTTTATGTCACAGAAATATATTAATTTGAGGCAGCGAAGTTGTTTCGAACTGTTGAAAGATTATGAGTTAACCATTGATCACCATCCTGGGAAAGCAACTATAGTCACAGATGCTTTGAGTAGAAAATCTTTGTTTGCTTTACGGGCGATGAACATGCAGTTGACCTTGTCTGATGATGGTTCGATATTAGCTGAGTTGAAAGTTAAACCGGTGTTTCTCCAACAAATTTGTAAAGCTTAGAAATGTGACAATGAATTGCAAGCTAAAAGATTACAATTCGAGTCGACTACTAATTTAAAGTATCAGATCGGGTCTGATGATTGTTTACTGTTCCAAGGAAAATTTATGTACCAATAAAATTGAAAGATTATATAGAAAATTTTGCAAGAAGTTCACGGTGGCAGCTTGTTTGTTCATCTGGGCATTAACAAGATGTACAATGATATGAAACAGTCATATTGGTGGTCAGGTATGAAACATGATATTCCTAACTTTGTGTCCAAATGTCTAATTTGTCAGCAAGTTAAAGCTGAACATCAAGTACCTTCGAGACTGTTACAGCCAGTAATCAGACCTGAGTGGAAGTGGGACAGAGTTACAATGGATTTCATATTGGGATTACCCCCATCTTTGAAAAAGAAAGATGTTATCTGGGTTATTATTGATCGTTTGACGAAATCTACACATTTCATTCCAGTGCATATAGATTTCTCTCTTGACAGACTAGCTGAGTTGTATATTTCTAAAATCGTCAAATTGCACGGAGTTCTAGTCTCTATTATTTTGGATAGGGATCCGAGATTTACATCACAATTTTTGAAGAAATTGTAAGAGGCTCTGGGTACACAGTTACATGTTAATTCTGCATTTCATCTTCAAACCGATGGTCAATCTGAGAGAGTGATTTAGATTCTTGAATATATGCTTCATTACTGTGTTTTAGAATTTGAAGGCAACTAGGAAAAATATTTACCGTTAATTGAGTTTACGTATAATAATAGCTTTTAATAGAGCATAAAAAAGGCATCGTATGAAGCTTTATATAGTCATAAATGTCAAACTCCATTGTACTAGACCGAGCTTAGTAAGAAAAAGATTCATGGGGTTGATTTAATCAGAGAGACTGAAGAGAAAGTGAAAGTAATTCGCGATAGTTTGAAAGCTGCTTTAGATCGACAAAAATCGTATGTGGATTTGAAATGTAAGGATATTGAGTTTTAGATAGATGACAGAGTGTTTTTAAAAGTATTGCCGTGGAAGAGGATTCTCCGATTTGGTCACAAAGGAAAGCTGAGTCTACGGTTTATCGGGTCGTACGAGATTATCGAGAAAATAGAGCCAGTGGCTTATCGACTTAATTTAACATCAGAACTAGAGAAGATTCATAATTTTTCTCATGTATCTATGCTGCGACGGTACCGGTCACACCCTTTGCATATAATTTTGCCAGCAGAGGTTAAGATACAACCCGATATGTCGTATAACGATGAACCGATCAAAATTTTAGCTCGATAGATTAAAGAGTTGAGAAATGAAAGAATAGCATTAGTAAAACTTCTTTGGCAACGTCATGGCATTAAAGAGGCTACATGGAAACCTGAGGAAGCTATGAGAAAGCAATACCCTCACCTATTTTCTGGTAAGATTTTTGGGCACAAAAATCCCTAAGAGGGAGAGTTATAACAACCCGTTTTCTGTGAAATCGAAATAGTGGTTTTGGAACCACAAATCTAAGGTCAAAAATTTTTATTTTAATAGTATTTTGAGGTCTACAGCATCATAGTATGATTGCATGAAAATTTTGTTAAGAAATTTTATTGTTAGCATGCTTAATTTGATAAAAAAGGACTAAATTGCGTAAAGTACAAAATTAGAGTTCTATAAGCTAAAGGGATTTAATAGTTGTGAAATTAAATGATTGGAGGGTTTATGTTCTAATTAGACGATTAATAGCATGAGTGGACAATTATGGACATTATTCAAGTGATTTTAAGTTATAAGTTAAGGTTAAATTAGTAAATTAATAAATTAATTAGTAAGTTAATAAATTAACTTAAAATTTAACTAAAAGAAATATGGTATCATCTTTCTAATTGAATACGATCACTGAATGTTAAAAAAGAAAAGCCATTGGAGAAGCTTCAACATTCGGCCATCACTCTTTATCTTGCATGTGAGTATTTTTCATCCCATTTTTAATTATTTTTATGTTTTTGAGGTTATTGTAACTTAATCTAGCTAGCCCAGGGACTAAGTTATGAAATTGTTAAAAGTCTAGGGTTTTGCCATTGATGAAAATGCATGTGTTTTGATGTTTGATAGTAGAAAATGAGTGGTTGTTGTTAGATAAACAACATTTGTTAAGGGATTTTTGATAAAAATGTCAATTAGGGATTTAATTGAAAAGTGTGTAGAATCCATGGTTAAATTGTGAAATAAATGAAATATATGGCTTGCTAGGGACTATATAAAATTCGGCTATCATGGGTCTAGGTTGAATTGCAAGAATTTGCATTATTATGCGATAAAGACTAAATTGTAAAGTAGTTAAAAATTAAGGGGTAAAAGTGTAAACTTGTAAAATATGTATTTTGGGCTAAACTGAATAGAATGATAATTGAATAAGTTAAATTTGATTGTATATATATATATATATCAAGAAAAGCAACGATCGAAATTAGATCGAGGAAAAGATGAAATTAGATCGAGTAGACGATCAAATCCATCGTTTGAGTATGAGGTACGTTCGTATAATTTGAATTGAGCATTTATATATATATATATACTTACTTGAAATGTATGTATTTGAATTGAGAAGCTAAATACATGATTATTGAATGCCTAATAAACGAGTTTGAAGAATACCGAGCCCCGTTTGAACCTTAAGAATTCGTAGGATACAAATGACATGTTATTAGGGTTATCGTTTGGTAGAGATCCAGCATGTGTTGAGGACTCACCACAGCTCGTATGAGCTTTCCAATTTGTAGCTCTTAAGAGCTTACTGTTTCTCAGCTCATTAGAGCTTACTGCTATTTTAGCTTAGGAGGAGCTTACCGTTTATAGCTCAAAAGAGCATACATGTACAGGAATTGATAGATTACCGTTTAGTACACTTTGTATGTACTACCTATGTATCAATGATATTCTAAGTGGTTCAACGGGAACAATTCTATTATAGGTTAAGTGAGTAGATAATAATTAGCATAACAGTTACATGAATTACATGGAAGTGGTATTACATGCTATATTGAAGCATGAAATCGATGATATATGTATATGGGACTTGTTTAATTGTTGTGCTCAGCTATGCTTATTGGTTATTATATGTGCTTTACATGACTAACCTATTGGTGAATACATGTGTTTAGGCATTTGATAAATTGATTGAAATATACTATGTTTACTTACCTAGATTGTGAATAAATGGTAAGTTTAATTCTATGTTATACGAGCTTACTAAGCTTTATAGCTTACTTTGTTTATTTTTCATGTTTTATAGTGACTCGGAAGCTCACTCAGTTTGAAAGTCATCAGAGATCTCATCACACTATCCAGCTATCATTTTGGTACTTATGAAATTTGTGTATTTTGGTCATATGGCGTGTATAGGCATTGCGGTTATATGTTATTTATAGGTCATTTTGGTTAATAAAGCCTATATGAGTTTGATATGTATTTAGCCATGTGATTTGGCTTAATTTGGTATATGTGTTGGTATGTGTATATATATATATATGAGTGGTTGGTTTATCTTGTGTGGTTATAATTGTATTGATATGTTTGGTGGATTGACATGGAAATGCCTCTATTGTGAGTTGATGAATTGAATACCAAATTGGTAAGGTTTAGATGTATCATATTGATTATGAAATAAGCATGAAAGTGAATATAGGCACTTGACCATTTTGATGATTTTGGACATGAAATTTGTATAAGCTTGAATGGTTAAAAGTGATGTTTAATAGGTATGCTTGTAGGTTGTCAAATTGTATGTTTTAAGCTTGATTTGGTTGATTTCAGTGCCTATTTTGGTTGTGAATACATGCTTTTGAAATGTGTATGTTGCACCAAATTTGGGTGAGAAATATGGCTTGGAAAATAGACTATTTTTGTCCACACGGGTAAAGACATAGGCGTGTGTTTCAGCCGATTTGATACATGGTCAGGTGACACGGCCGTGTGTCCCCTAAGATTTTTAAAGGAATCAAGTCAATGAGTTACATGGGCTAGTCACACGGGTATGTGGTAGGCTATGTGACACAATTCAAAGAGTTACACGGGATAGGACACGGGCTGGGACACGACCATGTGATCCTATTTTGAACATCCACACGGGCATTTCTTTTGGCTGCGTGGCCACGTAAGACACACAGCCCGGCCATACGGGTGTGTGTCCACTGTATTTGTAAAATTTCAATGGTTTTCTAAAATTTTCCTGAGTTATCGGTTTTGTCCAGAATAGATTTTAATGTTTGTTTTGGACCTCGAAGGTTCTCGTTATGGACTATATAATTGAAATTGAATGACGTTAGTTTGAATTTGTGAAATGAATATGAAATGTATGATTGTTTAAGTAATAAGTACGATAATGCTCCGTAACCTTATTCAAGCGACGGATATGGGTTAGGGGTGTTACATCTATAACATCTTTTTCTCTTTTTTTCTTTCACATTGCCACCCTTGCCCCAAAACCTACAAACTTTTCTCTCCTTCATCCCTTGTTCCACCCCTCTCCTTAGCCTCTCATTTTTTCTCTCCTTTTTTTTTTGCTTGTGTCACCATCGGCACCTTGTATTGAGCCGACGCCGCAACTATTTTTCTTTGTCATCATTTTTCTTCTTCTCATTTTCTTGCCTTTTTCACCATCGATGTGCCCTTTTGCACCATTGCCGCCCTCCTTTTTTCATCACATCTCTTTTCGTCGCTTGTTGTCGCTCTCTCTTGCTTTCAATCTCTCTTTCCTTTCCCTTCTAAATTTGGCTAAATTTATCATTTGTTGGTTGTTAGTAGCCATTGATTACTGTGACAGTTCATCTAAAATCTATAAATTGGTGAAGGGTAAGTTGTCTTAAAGTCATATATGAAATCTAAATCTCGTAATCGTTCTTTTTCTATTGTTTTTGGTTCAACCTTTAATGTCTAATATGTGTGTTTTGGTTGATCAGGGTTCGAATCTAGACTACCTAGATATCCAGTAAAAATTGAAGTTAATCACATCCCCTATTCCAAATCGGTATAAAATGTAAGTGTACTCTAAAATCATATTTAAAAATTAGAGCTTCTTCTCTACTTTGGTCAAACCCTAAATGATGTTATTAGCTAAATTTTACTTGTATGATTTTGTGTGATTGCTTGTTCAAAAGTTCAGGTTTGGATGAGATTTGATCAGATCTATAGTGAAGGAGTTGCAAATTAGATCTAGTGTTATTTGAACATGTAAATTAAGGTGTGATTTGATACCTCTGTCAAATGTATTTATATGTTTTTTTGACATGGTTGAATGTCTAGTGTCTTTAAATTGATGGAGAAATGTGATCCTTGTTATTTTTAAGATTGATCGAATGTGGTATGTGATGTTTGTATGTTGGATGATTGTGTGTAAATCCTAGTAAGTGATTAACCGAAATTATACAAGTGTTTTTTGTGATGATCGATATGTGATTGTATGATTTTGTACTATTATTGCATGTCTTATGTTTCTTAAGCATGCTATTGTTTTTTGTTATTATTGATCATATATTCAGCAAGCCTATTGTTATTGTTACTAATCACATGTGAAGCATGCCCAATGTTTTGCTACTATTATTGATTGCATGTTGAAATATGCCTTCTATACTGATTGTAACACCCTGAAAATCTCAAAACTTTTAATTTTATGTGTTGTAGTTTTGCTTGCATGTTAGCACAATTAGGGTGTTGATTTTGAAGTATTAAGGGGTTTCTATGAAGTCCTAAGTACGAGTGTGGTATAGGAAAAATTTTTATTTTGTGTGCTATTAAAACTCTAACTTCGAGAGATATGCCTCTTAAATAAATGAGGTTAAAATAAGCCATAAAAACCCTTATAGTTTAGTGGCAAGTGGCACCACATTGGGAGCTAGGAGGAGGCGTTACATGCAGTGCAAGGGGTCTAAGGTTCAAGTGTGCCTTAACACACTAGGGGTTGATTATTTTGCACTGGGGTTGTGTGGGTAGTGGAGATGGATTTAAACACTGCAGGAGAGGAATTTGAATCGATCTTGGGGTTTGAATGAGTGTTGGGGAGGAAATTAAGGAGTGATTTAGGGAGAAATAATAGGAAAAGATTAAGGATGGAGTTATGGGAGGAAGTAGAGCCAAATGGAACTTTAGGGGAGCTTGGGATCGTTTTTGGAGAGGGTTAGTGAGTAGGTGTCGATTATGGTATAGTTGATTTCAGCTTTTGGCACCTTTTGTTTAGTTTCGGCATTTGGTTCTTGTTGGTTCGGTAGCTATTTTTTTTGGGTAATTCTCTCTTTTGGTCAATTTCACTTAAGCAAATTAGGCACTTTTCTTTTGTGTTTCTTTCTCTTGCTCTCCAAAAGTCGAATACCCCCATTCACTTTTTGCTGAAATTCTTTTTGTGCAAAATCTACTTGAGTCAATGGTGGCTGATTACTCCCTCATTCCTCCTCTTCTCAATTCTCTTCTTTTTGTTTTGATTCTTTCTTCTTTAAGCCACACCCTCTTTCTTACTCAGTTGAAGATTGCTTCTCAAGTACCTAAAACCGAATCCTCTTTTCCCTCTCTCATGCTATTTCTCCATTTGTCGAATTCAAGAAGAATCCCTTCGTTTGGGCTTTATTCCTAGTTAATTAATTACTCCCTATCCTTTTCAAGTTGATTGCACTTCCTAGATTCATATGCTTAGTAATTCAACTTCTTGATTAGGCAAGCAATTTTGTATCGCTTTTGGAATATCAGATCTGCAGCTCTCTTGAAGGTTGGCGAAGTTTGTTCTAGATGTAAGCCAACAGTTGGGTAAATGACCTTATACTTTCTAATCATGTCCGATTCTTAGATCTTTTATTGGAAATATTGGCTTAATCCTGAGTTATTAGATGTTAATAGATGATGGTGGTGGTGATACAGTTAATCACAAGGAGGAGTGATTGATTCTTAGTCAATAGTTTAGGTGATAAAAGCCGACATAGCCAAGGTAAGGGATTAGTCTTAGGATTCGATTTCGGCATTTGAAAGACTATCAAATATTATTAAACAAAGGTGTAACCAAGTGTTTTATTCGTATATAGGTTCTTCACTTGTGGGCTATCACGTTCTCTTCAATAAGGTGTGTACATACATCGCACACACGACAAATTGGAAAAAGTCGAAATCCTGAAATGCTGAAATGTCGAAAGGTTAAAAAGCTGAAAGGTTAGCACCGGCAACCACAAGAGTATGCAAACACTCGTGTGGAAAGATTGATACAATGACAAAGGCCCCATGAGCGATCTCATGCTGTCAGGCCACTTTCTGGCCAACTAGGCCGGAATGGGCAAATGGGCCCAATTGGCCCTTTGGCCCATTGTGAGTAAAATTGATGGATTGGTAAGATTTAGCAAGCCAGTCAGGCTAACCATGTGAACTATGGTAGATTCGGGCCTAATGGACCAATAAGAGTGTGGGCCCCGTTTGGGCATGTATAGGGTTTTTGGGCCCTAGTGTGTTTATAACTCTTACGAAATTGACTTAAAACGCATTGAATAATTGGGAAAATGTTAATGGGCCAAATTGTATACTTAGGCCCACGATAGGATATGATCGATGTGCCCCTAAGGGCAAAATGACTAAAATACCACTACTTGCTATTTGTATGATTTTGTATGCCATATGGTCATTTGCTGCATTCATTTAATATTATGTTGCATACGGGTCGGGTTTATGATACGGAGGAAGAAATTTATATGTGAGGATCGCATGGTTGCTTGACAACTGTGGATCCACAAGTAGCTTTTAAGCCCATTATATAATCGGCAACTTTGCTGCAATATTGAGTAGTGCTGCAACCGATGCTACAACAGGAGTGTAGGGATGGGTGGGTCGATATTTATATCCCCATAGGAGTGTAGGGTTGAAAGGGAAATAGAGTGCAGGGTTCGATGGGGGTTGCACAGCATTGCATGTTTGATTTTGATATGATATGGGCTCAGGTCCAATTGAGGCCACTAGGGGCTAATGCCCAAATGCCACCGTTATTGAATTGGGCTTAGGCCCAAATTGTTTACTACATGCTATATGATTGACGAGGGTCATACGCACTGAGTTTTCGAAAACTCACTTACTCTTTTAAATTTTGCAAGTGGTTCTGTAACATCCTGATTTTTTGGGGCTTAGTAATTGTGTAAGATGTTTGGCGATTTTTTTTAAATGTTGGTATTTGGTTGTGAAATTCATGTTTAGAGTATGTAAATGGGCCTATGGAAGGCCCATGAGTTGGCCAAAACCCGGCGGAATTTTTGAATTTTGGACTTAAAGAATTAGGGGCTCTGGTTAGGAGGCCTTATCAAAATATGTGGGTAAAATGTATCACAAAAGGAGCTTTGGTAGAGTGGCTAGGTGACGCCACTAGTCTCCTAAAAATGTGGCGTGTAAGTGAGGAAAGAAGGCCAAGGTTCGAATCATGGAGCAGGTACCAGTGGCGTTTATTTTTATGTCTTGTGTATGCAAGAGTTTGAAGTTGAATGGAACTCTATTGGATTGAGGTTGGATTTGGTCAAGTGCATGGATAGTGGAGAGATAAGGGGGAGCATATCTAGGAGGGATTTTAGGAGAATTTGAAGATAGGGAAGTGTTGGCTGGCCAAGGGAGTGTTCTTTGGTGTTAATTCGGCTTTTGAATTTTATTTGGCATATTTTTTCTTCTCTTTTCATTATTGCCGATTACCCATAAGCCATAGCCTCTTTCTCTTCTTTTATTTTCTTCACATACTCCTCTATACTCTTTTCTTACTCTTCATCCCTTCTTTTTCTTTACTTAGCCGAATATCCAAGGAAGACCAAATTCCAAAGGCCCTTTTATGCCATTTTTCTTTTAAGCCACAATCCTCAAGCTCTTTCAATTTTTGCGGCCGAATCTTGCAATCTCTAAGCCTTCAACCCCCTACCGATTAAATCATCTCAAAACTGCTATCCCAAAACAGCTTCTTTTCCCTTGAGTCAAAAGCCGAATACACATCACCCTTGGAAGCTTGGTGGCCGAATTCTATGACCTTTGTAGGGGTGATTATTGCTAGCATTGGGAGAGTCAGGTTCGCTTAGAGTCAATAGTAGTTCAAAAGAGTAGCGTGGTAAGTACTCGTGTCTCTACTCAATTAGATATTTTAGATGTTAAGAAAAGCCGAAACTCCCTAAAGATTAGGGAGGTTGCCGATTTGTGGTTAAGGTTTTTATGAGGCCTTGTTCATTTGTTTTATGATCTCTTGTAGCAAAGTGGACAACTTTGGAGGAGCAACAAGGTTTGAAGAATCGGTACTGAATAGACTAAGTTCGAGTCGGCGAATCCGGCAAAGGTAAACAATTTAAGGCATTAGGGGTAGTAGCCAAATGGTATTAATAAGAATGTATTAGTGCTCACTTGGATTTCGAAACCCGATGAATCGAATAAATGTATGTAGGACAAGCGCGTGGTAGACTTTGTGAAATCGATCGTCTTTGAGCAGGTGTGTAACATACCCCGTAATAGCCTAAACCCATATTGTTTAAAAGCCGAAATATCAAATTCTGTGGTTGCTGTAACTTGTAAACATGAACTGGTATGTGGATGAGTACGATTACGATGGACGCAGTAAACGAAGTTGATGGAGCAGGTAAGAAACCGATTTCGAATAGATTTGGTAAGTGGGCCTCGTTGGGCTAAAATAGGGCCCAATGGGCTTGTGGGCCCATTTGGGTAAAATTGGTAAAAATGGAATCTGATTGAATTGCATGTTAAACTTTTAGTACCGTTGCGTAACTTAGGCTAAAAAGGACTTAAATGATTAAATCGGTTACGTAGGACCATTAGGGGTTTTGGGCCCAATAACTTGAATGTGCTATAATAGGCTAAAAACTGTTGTTTAAACACGTGGAATTGTTGAATAAACATGAAAAACCCTAATATTTGATAAAATTACGAAATTACCCCTGAGCCTGGAAAATGTCTATTTTGCCCCTAGGGTTTCATTCTGAGAACGATGGTTGTGATATTGTTAATTTACATGCCATGACATGATATACACATGATATGCTATGACACATGTACGATATGCCATGTTTTACTCATTATATGCATGGGTGGGGTTTATTTGATGGAGGAAGTGTTAAAGGGCTTTGCCCCAGTTTACCGAAAAGGGCTTTTTCCCCAGTTTACCGAAAAGGGCTTTCGCCCCAAGAGGCTTGGCCTCCAGTTATATGATAAAGCAGCTATGCTGCCAGTGGTGTGTTGGCTGGGTGGGTTGAGTTATTCCCCACATGGTGTGTTGGATGGTACGGGTGGAGAGTAGTGGTTGGTGGGTTGAGTAGTCTCCCCAAACGGGTTTTTTTTGCATACATGCATGTTTGGACATATATGATATTGAAATGGGCCCAAGGGGCCATACCATTTACAGAAAGGCTTGGCCTAGTAATACGAGTAATTGAAAGGCTTTGGCCCAGTATCAGATAATCAAAAGGCTACGGCCCAATTTATGTTGAAATTAAATTTGTACATGTGTGGATTTGGGCTCTGAAAGGGCTTGTTGCACACTGAGTTTTCAACTCACCCCCTTCTTAATCCTTGCAGGTGAGCATTGATGTGGAGACTTGGAGCCGGTGGGAATTTAGAGTGGTCATAATGTTCAGTTGGACTTTCTTTTAAAAGTTTTATTTAAATATTATTATCTGCTTTTTTTGGGTTGTAATAAGGCCATTTTAACTATTTTCTTTCTGGGTTTGGTTGGTTTTAAACTTTGAATTCTGCGTTATTATTTATATTTTAAAGTGGGCTAGATCTAGGTTACGTTTTTAAATAACTCTTGGTTTTCAAATCATACAAAGGTAAAATATAACATTTTAACTAAAACATCACTTTGAACAAACTCCATCTCGAGATATTTTCAAAATTATCAATAACCTAAAGTGTGGCAATGGTGGTGGGCATGTCAAGGATTGGATCCAATCAAGAGCTTGGTACTTAAGTAGCTTTCATGGCTCACCTCCTCTGTTTCGGATACCTACCTGGTGCACAGCTTCCATTCACTTTAGTCTTTTAAAAATTATCGTTAAATTCTTCAAGAAGGGTTTAAGATCAGAACATGTGTTTTTAATGTTCCAATGTGACACGTCAGATTTGGCCATAGCGTCTGGGCCGGGTTTGGGGTGTTACAGGTTCTCAGTAGGCGGCTTGACCTAGGAGAGGACCTAGAGGTGGCCACACTGCAAGATGCTTAATATTTTAATAGTTACTTTTATTTTATCTTTAATTGTTTTTTTATTATTGTAATAAGGCTTTTATCCTCTGGTTTGATTTTATATTCGGGTTTTATTTTATTATTACTATAACTGTTAAATTTTCAAACTCAAACTTGTTTTCTAAAATGAAAAAGATAATTTGAAATCAATATAAGAACCTGAACGATTTTCTTTTAACAGGAGGAGCTTCTACTTTTAACTAAAACTTGAAATCTATTTTTGGACGCATAAATATAAACTACGGAATTCACAAATGGCTTTTTAATTAACCAACTCATGGTTTTAACTAAATATGCAATTAAACAAATCTTCACTGATTTCTTAATGAATTAAAGTACTATGTTTTTAAGGCTAGCTTTCAATATTAAGAAACACAAATGGTTTTTGTCAACGACTATGATTTGTACGAGTCACCCTCCAATGTGACACTGCCAAATCAAGCCATAACGTCCAGGCCGGGTTTGAGGTGTTACACTGATTCTATTACTGTTATTGGTATGTCATAATGCATTGTTTGAGGATCGGGATGATATGTAAGGAGAAAGATTATGGTAGTTTATCTAGTTTTTGGTGGTTTATCCACATATTTCTTGCACTTTATCTACAATTTTAGTGGTTTATCCATATATTTCTGGCAGTTTATCTACAAATACTGGTGGAATATCCACAATCCAGTGTGTAGGGATGGATGAGTTTTGGAGAACTCTTACTATGTTGTGTAGCAGATGATAGGTAGGAATGTTCTCTAAAACTAAAAAAAAAATGCATTGTGAAACATGAGCATGTACATACATGATATAATTTATGTTATTTGTTATATTGTGTTACTGTTAGCTTCATTGCTATTTTATCCTACTGCAACTGAAAAACTTATGTGTTAAGACTCACACTTAGCTTTATAGCTCACACCTTAGTTTACTTGTCTTTATAGAGAATTCACGAGGTTAGGTTTTGGACTCAGCATACGGAAGATCATCTCTGACTTTTTATTTTACTTTCAAAAGTATTTTTACTTTAATTTATCAATTTTTATTTTAGGATTGTAATAATTTATTTGGACTGTGGCATGGATTATTTTGGTTGGTTTTAGTTTGTATTACATGTAAAAATGTTTGAAGCTGAACAAACTTATGATTGCACTTTATTATGCATGAAACCTAGTTTTAAATATAAAATTGGTGGAAAACACGTTTCCACTGTGTAATTGAAACTGGATTTATGAAAAGATATTTTGATCATTAAAATTTACAAAGTTTTCTAAAATACAAAACTTTTACAAATTAGTCTCTAAATTTTAAATTGATTTAATAGCATACTTTTTTTTTCGTAAAATTTAAGAGCAACTAAGCTTCCAAATGACATAAGAGTTTTTACAAGATAACCTCTAACCCAATTTGGCTTTAAAGCCCACTAAGAAAATTACTCAAATGTATTTTCTGTAGGATAAACAAATCATTTCAAAACTAAACATCTGAATCTGATTGTTTTACTAGGGCGTTACTGTGGCCTAGGTGTCCTTCAGAATCCAAGTGTAACGTCTAGACCTGGTTTGGCAGGTGACATATTTTAAACTTTATTTTACAAATTCTATTCGTTTTGGCACTATTACAAATGAACAGTGGCACAGACTTTATTAATTTATATGAGTGTTAATTTTGGAATTTGACTTTATATAATTTTGACAATAAACACGCATACGATTAAGGTTTTCAAGACATTATTTTAAATTATTTTTATAATGGTACAAATATAAATTTTTCTATTGATTTTGTAGTTAAAATTAAATAAATGAAATAATTAAAATAAACTAATATTTTCTTAAAATGAATTAGATTTCAAACGTGATTTTGAAACTAAATTGTTTTAGCTTCTAAAAGTGATTCTCACTTGGTTTATAAAGAGTTAATATATATACTGAAATCTTACAATAATGTTTTGTTCACAATTTTCAAAGTTTGATAGAATACTCAAAACATGTCAGTACTTTAATATGTTTTGATACCTTTTTTAACAAGTGGTGATTTCTTCTAATAATTATGATCATTTTTACTATTTAACTCTTAATATTGGACCTAAATATTTTATTGGACCATTTCGGTGACTAATGTAATTTTTATGATTCAGCCATAACGTTTGGGTCGGGTTAAGAAGGTTACACCATTTTTTTTAGAAAATAACACAAAATTACTATGTCCAAACTAGTATTGTTGGAATATATTTAAGAAAAAATAAGAGCATAAAACATGTAACTATTGAGTTTGATGAATTCTTAAAACTCATTTTACAGCAAAGCAAAAAACCGCTATTACAATACAGTGAAATTTTATTTTAAAGCAACATTACACTATTACAAGATAGTGAATAAGTATTACATTTAATGATAACCTTTAGATATATTTGCAGAATGCAGGTGCATCTTTCAATGAGATTAGAGTGCATGTCAAGGGGGAAATGTCTCATCATCCCTTGACTATTTTCTTTTCCTTCCCATATTTGCACTCTCATTTCTCTTGATTCTAAGCTTTTGAATCAATTCAGCTAACATTGTTTTAGCCTTAGGGGATTCCATAGCTTTCTCCGCAATACCAGGTTGTATCGGGTCTAAGAACTCTTTCACACGGTGAATGAGCATTTCTGATAATATTTTTTCTTCCTGTTTGGGGGATATTTCTACTCCACTTTGTGATAATCCCTTGGCCACACCGATTAGGAATGCATCTTCAAGCTCATCACCAATCTTTTTTTCTTGCTCTGGAGTAAGTTTTAGGTCGGCGGCATCTCCTACAGAGATTGAGAGCACCAAGGCCAATGACAATACTACTAAAGCAATGTTCATTGTTTTTTTCAAAAATTCAACGTAAAAAAGATTTGAATTTTTCGCTTCTAATTCTCAATGGATAGAAATGGGATGAAATTTAAATAGATGATGATAAGATATTTGCGGCAACTTTAACGGATCTTTGAATACTTTGGTGCAAAATTGCGATACACGAACTGCATAGGGATTAACTCTCGCACATTGGTCAAATGATGTATTTTTCTCAATAAGTGGCGAATTTTTATTTATTATCTCCAAATTTCTCTTCATGACGGTGTGAGTAGTCAATATTTTTTTATTTTTTTAAATGCAATTGTTATAAATATTGTATTTCCTTTCGACAATCACACTACCAGAAATTACTATATTCAAACTTACATTTCTGGAATATATAAGATAACATAACAACCTAAAAATGTAAACATTTAAGTCTGTGATAAAATCCTAAAACTTAGTTTATAGTAAAAATATCCCTTACCACTGTAACAGTTGGTTTTTAGTGAAATCAAAACAGTGATTTTGGGACCACAAATCTTAGTCAGAAAGAAAATTTATTTTAATATTATTGCATGATTTATATTATGATAGGAAAGACGTATAAAAAATTGTGTTAAAATTTTATCGATTACATGGTTAATTGTAGAAAGGACCAAATTGCATAAAATGTAAAAGTTGAGTTCTAGTAGCTATAAGTACCAAATAGCTATAGAATTTAAAACTTGAGGTCCTTATATTGTAATTAGACCAATAAGAAAAAGTTAGTAGATATTTTTGGTGATTCACTTATGGAAAAATAGAAAAGAAAAGGACTAAATTGGAAAATAGAAAAATTAAAGATTATAATTAAATTAAATTCAAAAATATCATCATTTTATATCATCTTCTTCCCCAAAAATAAATGGAAACCCTAGGAAAGAGAAAGCAACCTTTCTTAGCTTAATTGGGTAAGTATTCTTGTCTCGTTTTTAGTAATTTTTATATTTTTGGGATCGGAATAGTTTAATCTATCTATTTTAGGGATTAATTTTTAAAGTCATCAAAGTATTAAAGTTTTGCCATGGATGAATATGCTGAAATTTTGAAATTTATGGTAGAAAATGAAACAACTTTTATAAAGAGAATTTTAATGAAATTGTGATTTAAGGATTAAATTGTAAAAATGTAAAATTTATAGAAAATTTCTAATTTTTGTGAAAATATAGGGACTATTATTTTTATATAGAAAATTAGGCTAGGTTTGGAATAAGGATTAAATTGCATGAATTTCATTTTCTGATCCTAGGGACGAAATTGTCATTTACAAAAAATATAAGGGCAAAACTGTAATTTTATCTAGGATGTAAATTGAATTAAATTGAGTATGAAAAGGATTAAATTAATGGTAAATTCAGTTAGATAGATTCAGAAAACTCAAATACGAAGTTAGATTGAGGAAAAGAAAAAATGCAGGATTAGTAGATTTCTATATGCAAACAAGTAATCAAGTAAGTTCATGTAGCTAAATTGTGTACATTTACATGTTTGAATTAAATGTTGTATATGTGAATTGTATAATTGTCATGTCTATGAAATAGATTGAATATCTGATATTGCTCGATAAATGATAAGTTATGTTTGAACAAATGAAAATTGATGGATACAAGTTTCTCGTATTGGTTGTAGTCTTGCATATGTAGCAGACACACCATAGCTCAAAAAGAGTGTCCCGTTGTATGCCCTCTCAAGCTTCCCATTATATTGTTTAGCGAGCTTCTCGTTATAGCTCTTCGTAGTGTCCTGATAGGTTGTGATACTACATTTGTTGTGGACACACCTTAACTTTATAAGCATCTTGTTTATAGGCTCTTTATGATCTTCCTGTTAAATTGGCTCTTTGTGAAAGTGCTCACTTGAACTTCCTGATATTTGGCTATCCAGAGCTTCTCGTTACATGGCTCTTTGTGGGCTTTCCGATATGGTTCTTGTGAACTTCCCAATTATGGCTCTTATGAGCTTCCCATTATATAACTCAGATAAGCTTCCTAATAGGCTCTTTATGAGCTTCTCGAAATGGCTCTGTATGAGCTTCTTGTTACAAGGCTCGAGAGAGTGCTTCTCGATTATGTGAATAATGTAAATAATGTATTAGAAGAAGCATTACGTTGAATATGTGAATAATGGGGTGTAACACCCCTATCCCATATCCATCGCTGGATTAGGGTTACGAGCATTACCGGACTATTCAAAACTTTTTCAGACAATTCACAATCATCAACTTCATATCAAAATCATACATCATCAATGAGTCCTTTATGAAGGTCTACGAGACCTTAAACATGTATTAGAAGAAGGTCGGGACTAAACCGAGCTCATACAAAGTTTTTCAAAACTTAAACATTTTTCAGAGCTACAAAGCATATGTGGGCAGGCCGTGTGAGGTTAGACACGCCCGTGTGTCTAAGTCGTGGCAAAATAGGCACACACGGCCACATGACACGCCCGTGTGCCAGGCCATGTGAAAATTAGGGAGGTTATTGACTTGGCCACAAGGCCGACCACACGCCTGTGTGCCAACCCGTGTCCCACCCACGGCCACTAGACACGCCCTTGTGTCTAGGCCGTGTCAATCATGTAGGGTATATTGACTTAATTCAAAAGGGTACCCCCAGGGAATACATAGCCATGTACTATGACCGTGCATCACTCACGGCTGAGACACACGCCCGTGTCTCTACCGTGTGGACAAAAATAGGCCATTTGAAAGGCCAACTTTGCCACCCATTTTGGGTCATCCCTACAAGCAACAAATATGCATCAAATATGCCACAATTTCAGCCAATCTCATGCCCAAAACATAGATCAATATGACCAAAAGTATCACCAACCAATTCATGCTGATTACCATACTAAACCATACCAAATTCTCATGCCAAAAACATATCAATGTGCCTATTCCAGAACTCATTCATACCACATTTAATCTTATAACAAAACTTACCATTTCCACAACCAAAATATATCAAAATGACCACATTTCAATTGGCCATAATAGCACTATAGAACTTACCAAATTTACATCACATGTCACATACCAAATTGAAACATAATCACATTCTTTAGTTAACCCTATCTCATGGCATAACTTATATACATATCAAAACATATTAAAACTTATCTAGCTTATACATGCCATAATTCAAGAATTATAGTTTCAAAATGTACCAAAACAAGATTTGATAGTGTGGTGATGATCCTCGCGATTTCTAAGCTTTCAGTAGCTTTGATATCTATAAAACAATGCAAACACACACAAAGTAAGCTACAAAGAGCTTAGTTCCATATTGCTCATATAACTCATTTAATCAAAGCTCACTTGCATATAAATCACATTTCAATTCCTTGTACTCATATATATACCTAATATACTTTTCTCATTCATATTTCTTATATACTCAATTGCACATATACATACCTTTCATTGTCAAATATCAGACATATTTCAAATGTACCTAAATCGGATATATCCTAATATAGTCATACATTTCTCAGAGTGCCCGTTGAACCGTACCAAATCAAATAGGATACTCGAAAATTCTCAAAAAGCTCATACAATGCTAACATCCCAGACGTGGTCTTGCATGTAAACAAATATCGATGCCATTGTCACAGACAGGGTCTTACACGAAATCAAATATGATGCCGATGTCACAGACATGGTCTTACACGTAAACCTCATATCGATGCCAACGACCCAGATGTGGTCTTACATGAAAATATCTATCGGATCCTATGTCATGACATATGTATCCTAGCTATTCCTAAGGTTCGAAGGGCTTTTCAAACATTGACACATACTTGAAACTTGTCTCAAATTTCACATTCTCGATTCTCACAGCCATTCAACAGAATTAAAACATCATTTAAGTGATAATAATTCAATTTAACACATTTATTTGTATATAGACTTACCTTGTTTGGATTCGTACGAATGAAAACAGCTAATTGACCACTTTCGACTTTCCTCAATCTAATTCCATTTTCTTTGTCTCTTGATCTAAACACATTCAAATTTAACTCTTTTAATCAACAAATCGTTCAATTCAATCCAAAAGCATATAATTAGAGAATTTTACAAATTAGCCCTCACATTTGCACATTTTGACATTTTAGTCCCTATTTTACAAAATTATCAAATTCACAAAATTCACCTAGACCATAGCTTGGCCGAATCTTTATGGCTTTCATCTAAGCCCATACAACATATTTATTTCACAATTTAGTCCTCCAAAATCTCATTTTCGCAATTTAGTCCAAATAGCTCAAATTCATCAAAAATTCAAAGACAAAATATGTTAACCCAACACATATCTTTTATTTTTCATCCATTAACACTTCAAAGTTCATAAAATCAACAATGGCATAACTCAAAATCATCATCAATTTCTCAAACTGAAGCATGGGCTTAATAGTAAACTTAACAACAATCTTAAAAACATAAAAATAATTAAAAACTAATCAACATACACACCTTAATCAAGATTATGAATGGTCGAATGCTTCAAAGACTCAAACCCTTTTCTTTCTTTCAAATTTCGATGGTGTTGAATGATAATGACCTTATTTTGACATTTGTTTTATTTAATACATAATATTAATTCATTTACTATTCTAACCTTATTATAGAACCATTTAAAACATTCATTTAATGTCCAACTTTGTCCATGCATAAAACCAATGGTCCATTCATAAATTAAGGACCTCAAATTTAATAGGACACATCAATTAAGCCATTATTCAAATAGAAGGAAAATTTTGCATTTTCTGCGATTAAGTTTTTTTTTTTTTGCAAATTAAGCACTCAAACAGACAAATTAAATCATGAAAATTTCATGGTTATCAATTCATATGCTATAGACACGAAAAATAATATTAAAAGATTTTTCAGACTCAGATATGTGGTACTGAAACCACTATTCCGACTAGGGTCTAAATTGGACTGTTACATGGGGAAGCAATTTTGGGGAAATCCTTTTAATTTTTTAAAATAAAATAAAATAAAAACATCCTATAACTTACCCAAGTTCAATGCCAGAACAGGGTACGAGGCATCACTGGATTTTTTTACACTTACAAATACACAAACTGGTTATAAGATTTCTTTCAATTTAGAATTTAATCACATTCTTATTGTATATACATTAATTCATTTACTAACATGTAGTCATACTCATTCATGTATTGTATCATTATGACTTATAACATAGCTACTATTAGTCATATCACATGGTCTTATACAACACTAAAATTTTCATTAATTTAGGCCAATATTCTAGGCCAACTCAGTAATATATATACATATATTCAAGTCCTTATACACGCCATGAACTCATAAATATTTCAAAATCTTTTAATACTAACCTCAGCCTGATAGTGTGATAGAATCTCTGGTGACCTCCAACTCAAGCTAGCATTTGAAACTCTATAAGAAAAAAAAAAGGGAAGGGAGTAAGCATTATAGCTTAGGAAGTGAAGATGTAAATAATAATAACACATTATTAATGGCATTTATAAATCCCAAAATATGTCTCTACAATTATACAATATTAATCTCACATGAAATTATCATTTACTTAAAATCAGTACAAGCTGTCCATTCAAGTCTCAGTCACTAAATTATTTTTATCTCGAGCTACAGAACTCCAAATTAAGATTTGTAAATTTTTCCAGAAACTAGATTCATATGTATTCTTACAATAAAATTTTATAATTTTTTGTTTGACCAATTAGTACAGTTTATTCATTGAAGTCTCCCCTGTTTTGCAGTTCAGAAATTCTGACCATTTTTCACTAAAATTTAATTATCTTTTGCTATTGAATTCAAATGAGGTTCTCGTTTCTTTCTTCTGAAAATAGACTCATTAAAGAGTCTAACCATATAAATTATGCAACAAATTTATTTTTTTACAATATTTAATGATTTTTCTAAGTCAAAATAGGGGATCACAAAGTCATTCAGAACCATTCTTACAAAAATATAAATATCTCAAAATAAATAATTCATTTGCTTGCTCTATTTCTTTTATATGAAAACAGACTCATTAAGCTTTAATTCCATTTCTTATTCAACTTCTAATTCAATTTCTACCATTTTTAGTGATTTTTCAAAGTCACTTATCTACTTCTATTTTAAGCTGTTTATCCCAAATTTTACCTTTCACTAAAATTCCTTACTATCAACTTGCAAAATAACACTTTTCCATATTTATCCTATCAAAGTTCAATCACTTATCTAACTCATGGTTCAAAACCCATATATTCATATCCCGGTATGTATTTCTACATTTTTCGCACAAATTTTCATTTAACAAACTCGTTTCTCCCGTTGAACACTTCAAAATGTAACAATATCCAGTGGTTTTAGCACATAGCTCCACCTTCTGTAATTGATCCCAACTTTGTGGTATACGTACATAGCACCACACTATTGGGCTAAGATATGTATTTTTGGCATGCGCACTTAGTGCCGCTTTTCGAATCAACATGTATAACCGTGGCATATCCGCATAGCACCACGTTTCATGGATAACTGTGGCATATCCACATAGCACCACGTTAATAAATCAACATGTGTAACCGTGGCATATCCACATAGCACCACATTAATAAATCAACATGTGTAACAGTGGCATATCTACATAGCACCACGTTACATGTATAACCGTGGCATATCCACATAGCACCACGTTTTTCCATTCCGAAGGTTCAACCAAGATTTCCTCATTTAATCCAAATTCATCAATCACAATTCACCGTTTATAACCATTAGTTGTACAATACTAAAACTTATTTCGCATGTTACACAATAAAATATCATAACATAATAAAAACAATACATTATTTACATATAAACTTACCTCAGTGCAAAATATAGAAATTTTTGCAATTTAGTCCACAATCTTTTCCTTTCCTCAATCAAAGTCGATTCCATATCTTTATTGGTCTAAAATAACACACTTAGCTTATTTAATACTCACATTTATCAAAACAGTCCTTAACTCTAACTTTGGAAAAATTACAATTTTGCCCCTAACTTTTGCATATTTACACTTTTGCCTCAAAGCTCAGAAATTAAAATTTTTCCCTAATTCTTATGTTTTAGAATATGCTGATCATTTATTTACTAATGGCAACATCAAATTCTCACTCTAACATATACTTATGAACATTAGGTATTTTTACCGATTATGTCGTTTTACTCGTTTTCACTTAAAATCGAGAAGCACAAGTTGTTCAACATAATTTAAAACCTCATAATCTATCATAAAAATCAAAATACACAATTATTCAACATGGGACAATTTTTGAAATCAAACCCTACCTCAAATAAATGGTAGAAACAGAGAAATCATGTTACCAGGATTTCAAAAAAGTAAAAACCTTTAAAAACGGGGCTAGAACGGACTTACAACCAAGCTTGGAAGCTTGAAAAACCCTAGCCATGGTTTCTCCATGCTATTTTCAGCCTTGAGGAAGAAGATGAGTAAATATTAGCTTTTAATTTGATTTTTAATTCATTTAATCACCAAATGACCAAAATGCCCCTAACTTAAAAATATTCTTTTTCACCCATTTCATGTACATTTTTGTCAAATAAATTAAACAATGGTATAATGACCATTTAAGGACCTCCAATTTAAAATTTCATAACAATTGGACACCTCTAACATGTAGAACTCAACTTTTGCACTTTTTTAGAATTTAGTCATTTTGACTAAATTGTGTGCCCAAACGTCAAAATTTTCGTACGGAATTTTTACAAAATAATTCCATAAAAATGCAAACCATAAAAATATAAATAAAACATATTTCAATTAAAGACCTTTACCTTCTAGAATGCACATTTTACTACTTTTGCAATTTAGTCCAATTTATCAAATTGCACACATAAGCAATAAAATTTTGTAACGAAAATTTCACAAAATATTACAAACACAAAATAAACTTTAAAACTCAATCAGAATAAATATTTTTACCTCATATTTGTGGTTTCGTAACCACTATTCCGTTTAGGCCCTGTATCGGGCTATTACTCATCCGAACTAACTATTAACCCCACTAATCTAATCCTCATCTAATAGATTTTCTAGAGTTCTATTAAAACCCAATTCCACAATATGGACGACACACAAGAAAAATTAGCAACTTGCATGCGCAAGGATTTAAACACAAAACCAAAGGGTAAACTGATGCATTACCACTGAACCAACAGGCTCATTTTTGTCAAAATATAAGTTGAGGCTAAAATAAAATAAATTCAAGAAACATGATTCAAACCTAGAACCTCTCACATGCAAACAACACACTTAACCATTGAACCAAATCAATTCACTTGATAAAAAAATTTCACAATCTTAACTTAAAATCAAAACGTGACCGCTCTTGATTTCACCAACCCAAGTTCTTCTAAATCAGTGTTTGGGATGTGATGACTCTCCCCTCGTTAAAAGAATTGTGTCCATAAAATTCCCACTATCATACCATTCACTTAACCATAAAATCTGAAATTCCCTATTCCAGCTAACCACCACGCTATTGTTGTGCAGCTCTAATCTCCATGCAAACCCATCTAGATTATATTTCTAATGACTTCCCATTCACTACCTTGAATCATCTCAAGAATATTTCCACATAAATAGCACTAACAATCCCCTACCCCCGACTCTCAAATGCATCATCTACAACAACAAGTAAGTACAAATGATTCTTATTAATGTAGTGTACAATAGAAAATCGATTGCAAGGATACCTATATTGTTGCTAGGTGTATTTCGATCCTCACAACTCCTAGTTGCATAACCCAATCTCCAATTCTGCTTCTAAGTTGAAACTTGTATCCAGCCTAGAGATTGTCGTGAACAATCCTTAACATGGTGCTCAATGGATACACATATAAAACTCACTCCCATTTTCCTCAAACATTCGTTCAGATGACGCCTATCATAGTAAGTACAAATCGAAACTCGATTTGTGTTCAGAACTTCCTCAACATGTTAAGGTTTCATTATTCTAGCCTATTTCCTTGGCTGCTGATTCAAGTTAATAGGACTAGAACTACTCTTATTTTGCACTTTATCAATTTACTTATTCACACCCTCTGAGTGATTACTCTCTTGTACCAGCTTGACTTGATACGTCTGAGGTTGCTTAATCATAGACTTTTGACCCACAAATCCAAATTGGGTCCCATTGACCCTATAAAAATCTCTAAACACATCTTTGTGCATAGCAATGTCCCTAGCTACCTGATTATTGCCCTCAAATTCAAGTGTCTTAATAGTCTTGCTAAATTCCAAATTGGGCTTACTGCCCCAAGAAGAGGACTCAACTTGAGTCATTCAGTTATGTCCACCACTAAATATAACACCCCAAACCTGACTTAGACATTCTGGCCAAATCTGGAAGGTTACATCAGTACACTTAATTATTTTTCCAAAGTGTGTTTTGTTACGAAATTGAAAGCCCAAGTTCATATAAGTTCTTCAAGATACCTCGACAGAAAAATTTGTAAATTCTCTAAAACATTAATGTGAACACATTAATTATTAACTTTAAAATCCTAGTCTTATACAATCATAATGCTTAAATCACTTGCTTCATAAAACCTGTAATTCTAACTAAAACTTTGCAATAGAAATTCAGGAGCTAATATTCATAAATCGTGTTTTCGTCAAATGAGCTGAATAAACATATTTTTAAACTTACATTATTAACTTTTGTAAAATCCCAATTCATAATTTTGTGGCAGAAATATCTTGGTTTGTATAATTTTGAAAACCCAACATTGATTGTTGATTAATACAAATCATGTAAAGAAAAAAATTAACTAAGTAAAAAAAACCCAAAGGAAAAATTAAATTGAAGAAATTAAACCAAAAGCCAAAAGTCTAAAAAATCCATTTATTAACCAGAGCAAACCATTTTATGAGAGAATCAACCCAAGCTCTCACACGCCGTCCGATTCTAAACTTACTAATTACATAAAATGTAATAGCCTGGTTTGGGCATAATCGGAACAGTGGTTTCAGAACCATAAATCCAAGGTCAGAAAAATATTTTAATATTATTTTAGTATTTACAACATGGGATTATGCATGTGTGAAAGTTTCGCGTGGAAATTTTATCGATCGGTTAGTTAATTTGACAAAAGGACTAAATCGCATAAAATGCAATAGTTGCATTCTACTTGTTAAGTGCTTGAATTGTTATGATAAATAAATGTGAGGTCCTTATGATATGAATAGACCATTGTGATGATAATGGACATTTATGAACTCTTATTTAAGTGATTTTTAAAGTTTAATGTTAAGGTTATTATAGTAATTAAGTTAATAAGCTTAATAAAATAAAACAAACATAAAAATTTAGTCCATTATCATCTTTATTACCGAAATTAGAAGAAGAAAGAAAACTTCCATGGCTATTTAGGGTTTGGCTACTACCAAGCACAATTGTAAGTTCATTTTTGTTTCGTTTTTGATGATTTCTATGTTTTTGAGGTTGTTGCACCTAGTACTATTTAGCCCATGCTTCAATTTTTTAAATAATTGATGATTTTGTAAAATTCCATTGACAAATTCATGAGCTTTGTGATGTTTAATGATGAATTATGGAAGTTTAATATTTGATATACATGTTTTGTAAAGAGATTTTTAGTGAAGTTGCATTTTAGGGATGAAATAGTGAAATGTTGAAAATGTGAGGTTAAAATGTGAAATAAATGAAAGTTTTGGGCTGCTAGGGACTTATATGAAATTTGGCTAGCATGAAATTAGAAAGAAATTGTGAAATTTGTGATTTTTGTGAATAAGGACTAAATTGTGAAAAATGTGAAACTTTAGGGGCTAATATGTGAAAATGCCCTAAATGTGTGTTTTAGATTAAATTGAATGAATGTGTGATTAAATTACTTAAATTTTAATCTATTTAGATCAAGAACAAAAGAAATCGGATTTAGATAAGGGGAAGTCAAAAATTATCGAATAGTCGCTCCGATCCGTTCATCCCATTTTGAGGTATGTTCATATGCAAATAAATCTATTCGAGTTGTGTTATATATGTTTATATGATATTGAAATATGTTGGATGTTGAATAATTGAATAATTGAGTATGAGAAAGTATCGACCAAGTTACGACATCCGAAAGCCCCAAATGAACCCTAGGAATAGTATAGGATACAAATGTCATAACATTAGGATTACCGATGTGAGATTTCATGTAAGACCATTTTTGGGACATTCGCATCAATCTAAGGTTACGTGTAAGACCATGTCAGGGACATTGGCATCATATATGATTTTGTATAAGACCCTATCTGGGACAGTGGCATCGATATGTGATAACATGTATGACCATGTCTAGGATATGGCATTGTACAGGTTAAAATATTATCGAAGTATCCTTGATAATTTTGAATGGTTCAACAGGCCAAGTTAATATGAGACTAAATGAATTCAACGATATAGGTATGTTGATGTTTATGTGATTAGTGAAAGGAAAGTTATTAATACATATTGAATATGAGTGAGTGAAAATGATGAGAAATTTGGTACTCGTTCATGTGATTAGCCAAACTTTCCATAGTTGATTTGGCTTATGATGGTTTTGTGTACTAATTTTAATTGTATAAGGCTTATTGAGCTTTTGAAAAGCTTGCTTTGTGTGTGTTTTCATTGTTTTATAGATAAATGAAGTTACCTCGAGCACGGGTATCGTCAAGAATCACCGTCACACTATCGAACGTTAATTCGGTACTTTTGAAGCTTGTATAGATGGTATATGGCATGTATAGACTAATAATGATATGACATGTTTTGTGTTGTGATTATAGCCATGTGATTTCGCTTGGATATGTGTAACTAATGTAAATAAATTTGGTTTATAGTATGTGTATATATATGTTATGAGATGAATATGTTATGTTATATGTATTTGATCTTTTTTATAGGGTTGTCATTCGGGAAAATGGTTGAGTCTCATAGTGATATGATGTTGGTATTTTGAGAATGAGAAATGGTATGTTTTATGGTTGTTTTGGTAGTTGAAATGGTAAGGGATTGGTGTGATTTTGAATTGGGTTTAAATGATGTTTAAGACATATGGTTTTGGTATGATTTTGGCTCATGAAATTGGTATGCTTTAAGTTGGTATTTGTGTGTAGCAATGGTTAGTGTATTTATGGTATGAAATGTACATGAATTGGTATGTTTTGGTTGGAAATTATATGTCTCTTGATGTTGGAATTGAACTTTTAGGGATGGCCCTTTTTGAATGGCAAATTGGCATTGTATATGGCCTATTTTTGCCCACACGGGCAGGGACACGGGCGTGTGTCTCTACCATGCTGCTCGAAGGTTCAATTTGAATTGAGTTTTGGCATTCCACACGATCTCACACACGGGCGTGTGGTAGGCTGTGTGGCCAAAATAGTATACCTTATAGGTTTGACACGGCCAAGCACACAGCCAAAACACGGATGTGTGAGGCAATTTTGAATAGGCACATGGGCTAGACACACGGACGTGTGACTGGCCATGTGGCCAAGTCAGTAAGCTCCCTAATTTTCACACGGCCTGGCACACGGGCGTGTCTGGTGGCCATGTGGATATGTCGGTGTGTATGCCCTATTTTCCCACGGCCTAGACACATGGGCGTGTATAATACCGTGTGAGACACATGGCCTGTTTACATGGGCGTGCGACCTCTGTAACTTAGAAAAATTTTTAAGTTTTGAAAAATATTATAAAAGATTGGTTTAGTCCTGAACCCTCTCTAAAGAATGTTTAAGGTCTCGTTGACCTATTTAAGGGACATTGTGATTAAGATTGAATGAGATATGATGATGTATGAACAATGTATGGGAAATGATTGTATGGTGTTATGTTTCGAAAGGTAATGCCTCTTAACCCTAGTTCAACGAAGGATACGGGTTAGGGGTCTTACATGAAAAGTCAGAAATAAAACAAACGGGTGAGCTATAAAGCTCACTGTATAAGCAAACTCAAACCGAGAACACATATATCACAACATAAAAATCAGAGTATCACAGAGAATTTCATTCTGAACAATTGAGTAGAATTGAGAATGCATTATTATGCCAATCAGGTTTTTTTTGAAAAACATAATGAAGATTTGATACGACTCGTGATATTAAGTAATAAAATTTATAAAACTGATCACACCAAAACTAACTGATATCACGATATTAAAGGCAAGTGCACCTATTGAACAGTAGTATAGTTTAGTGGCAAGACCGAGTTATCGTACCCAAGGGAACCAAAAGTACTAATACTTACTTCCGTTCTATTATCTAGCCTAAAAATAAAAGAGGATTGATTGGAACTAATTCTAAAACTAACTAAAGTGCACAAAAAGTAAATTGGGGAAAACTTTAGGGAAAAGCTGATTGCTATGAGCAATACTTAAGGGAGAATCCACCAAGACTTCACTTGTTATTGACTTCTTGAACTAGACGATTTATTCACTTGACTTGATCCGTAGAGATCCCTAATTTATGCAAAACCCTCCTTCGAGGCGAAGAGCAACTAGGCCTAGGTTGTTAACTAAAGTTTCTTTATTAATTAACACCCTAGGTTGCATTAATTCGATCTATGGTTCCCCCTATTAGGTTTGACCCTAATCCGACAGATTTATGTCGCCCTATGTCTAGGGTTGCATGCAACTCCGCTTAATTATGGTAGATCTACTCTTAAAATAGGGAGTTTTGCTCCTCTACCTAAGCACATCAAGTTCTTGAAGTAATACCTAGGATTATTAAATCAAGAATGAAGAACACATAATTAAGAACAATTCAAGTATTTATCATATAATTCAAGAATAAATAATAACAAGATCCATATTAGGTTTTATCCCCCTCAAGTATTTGAGGGGTTTAGTTCATAATAAAGAAAGAAAACATCTCAGAAGTATTAAGATAACAAAACATAAAGAACCCAAAAACCCCTGTACGAATTTAGGGAGATCCTCTATCTTGATGTAGAATTCTGGCTTCTGGGATGAATCAATCGGCTTCCCTTGGAGTAATCCCTTGCTTTCACTCCTTGTGTTGGCAGAATTATGGCACTCTTTCTTGAGAGAAGTGAGTATATCTTTCGAGTTGCCTCTTGGGGGTATTTATATAAAGTTTAGAATGGCTTTCTTAGCCCCTAAGTATCCAAATCCGAGTGAAATTCCTCTTCCTCACGACTAGAACACGCTCGTGTGCCAAGCCCGTGTGATTTCGATAAGAGGCCGTGTTCGGGACTGTTTAGGTGGCACGACCGTGTGCCCTGGCCATGCTTGTCGGGGGCTAGACCGTGTGGTCTTCGTGTGGCACGACCGTGTGCCACGGCCGTGTGGTGACGCCTTGGGCCGTGTCGATTACACATTTTGGCCCATTTTCTCTGTTTTCGATCCAGTTTCCGTTCTTTTCTCTTCCCTATGCTCTCCTGAGTATAAGATATGAAAAAGAAAGATTAAGAGCACCAATTCTCTCTAATTTGATAATAATTCATCCAAAATAAAGGCTAAACATAAGGTAAAAATATGTATAATTTATCGTTTATCAAATACCCCCACACTTAAGCCTTTGCTTGTCCTTAAGCAAAATCTCAATCCCTAATAAAGAATCATTCTTCTCAACTTACAATCTTTATCAATAATGTTTCAAACTAATTCACAGGTATTCATACAATGATAATTCAATCAGAAGAACATTAAAGATTCAATCACTCTAAGCTGAGAATTTTATCATTGAAATATAAGTTTTCGCCCTTCTCCTAAGTAATTATCTCTTAATCTTAATGAACAGAAGTTGACATCCTCACTAAAGATTCACTCTATCCACTCGAAGTGTTTAAGGTTCAAAAATTAAGTACTCTCTAGTCAACCTGAAAAGTTATTACCATAGGCTTGCAAGAAAATCACATCTCCACCACTATAGATTGATATGATACATCGATCAAAAGGTCTTTCAATGGTTGTAATGGGGCTTGGTTAGGGGTGTTGTCACAGGCTCTAAAAGAGGGTTAGAATCGAGATTGAACTGAAAAATTCTCTGGCTAGAAAAATCTCTATCACTGGAACATATTCTTTAGGCTAATTCTTATGATAACATCATTTCTACCTTGGTAGCCTTAAAATATGCAAAAATTCATTAAACTATTACAATATATAACTGTAATTCACTGTATACACACATTTCTATTTTTTATTTTTTTATTTTTTGTAAGAACAATTCAAGTAATACAATAAATTAAAATTTTACAACTTTACAATATGGAAAAGAGAATAAAGCTAGATAATAAGTTCAATTCAAATCTCGACAAAAATAGGGATCAAAGTAATTGAATGGAATTCAACAAAAATGGGTTATAGGTTAATATTAGGAGGTAAGTCAAAGAATAGGTTGTTAGGTTCAATGGGGTTCACAAGGGGTTAATTTATGGAGGTAGGCTTTTGTGGAGTAAGTGGGTTAAATCCTAGGTGCCTTTATCATTTCAGTATATCAAATCAATGATGTGGTATTGACATGTATAATCAAAGCAAGTTCTAGAATAACAATTCAATATTGACTCACTCAAAGCAATAATAAAAGTGAGCACGAAAGAATGTATGCTCAAAAGGCTCAAAAATCTCACCAGAATTATGGCTTTTGATGTCACTCCTGCGAATTTCAAATCTCAAGATAATACTTAGAATTAGGGAAGAGAGCTTATGAAAAAAAAATTTGGGGTTCTCAAAAATTTCAACTTATCATGCTTAATTCCCTAATGTTTTAAAGTTTGAATAATCAAAGTACAAGCACCTATGTCTTCGTTCTTAGCATATCAATAAAAATCATAAATCAATCAGAATATATCCTTAATAGGAGATTGAAGATAATGCATTTGAGAACAATGCAAAATGTTAGAAAAGTTCAGGGATTTCAAAGATAATATAAAGATTTAAAGTAAGTTCCCCCCCACACTTAAGATGTACATTGCCCTCAATGTACAAAGATAACATTAGTAGCAATAAAAGCATAAGATCATAAGATAGGGGGAGGTATGAAACTCCCTGCTTTGGATGGATTAGTGAGGCGGAGGTGGGAAGAGTTGGCAGTTGTGGCAAGGTGTTCCTTTTTTCGTAGAGATTTGAGCTGTAAAGCTCCTTTAAAACTGCGAAAGTATTTATTAGTCGTGGGGAATTTGTATCAAGAGAATTTACTCGTTAGGGGTTGGCCATTATGAAAAGAAAGAAAATAAAATAAAACAAAATATGAAAAATATTAATATTCAAATAATGAAAATGAGAAAATGAAAGAAAATAAAAATAAACCTAAAAAAGAAAATAAAGTTAGAAGAAAAAGTAAAAATAAAGATTAGTGTTAAAATAAAAATAAAGATAAAAATAAGAATAAGATAAAAGATAAAAATAACAAGAGGATCTAGTCCTCGAATGGATCACGCGGTGGCGGGGTGATGCTGAGGTGCTGGCATATCTACGTTAAGGTGGCGTCGATATAATCGAGGCACTGGAAGCATTGCTGCTTAAAGCAATCTAGGTGCTCGGATATGTCAGCATGTGTGGCTACCGTCAGGGTGGGTCGTCTGAGGAGTGGTGGCTTAGCTGGCTCATCCTCCTCCGGTGGTGGTGGTGGGACATCATCAGCAATGTCCTTTAAGTCCTCTCCCTCCTGGACGAGTCGGAACTGAAGGTGGTACCTCCTGGCCTCCACTCTATCATCCTCATGTGTAACATCATCGCGATGCCTTGGGGAGACATCTGACCAATCAGGGTGTAGGAGGATGTCTGGGCTGAAGTGTTGAGGAGCCCAAAATATCGAGCCAAGCATGTGATGTAGGGCCCCATGGATAGAACGCCTCTGCAGTGCCTTTCTGTCTGGTGCTGCATGGCGTGTGCGATGAAGTATGCGAGGTCAATGACATGTCCATTCGCCATGCACCACAGGAAGTAGACGTCGTGAGTGTTGACGATGCTTGTGCTCTCTTGTCTACCTATAAAAGTGTGAGCAAGAAGAGCATGAATGTACCTCAGAGATGGCACGAGGGCGGTCGCCTTGCTGACGCTAGGGTTATAGGTTTGACGTCCTGGGGTGATCTCATTCCAGCAGTCGACGGGCCGAATGTGGATGCGACGAGAAAGGGTGGGGAAGTCCTCCTCTACCATGAATTGCTCAGTATAAAGCCCAACTGTTGAACCGAACTCTGGTACGCTGAGGTGTCACACGAGACCTCCTAAACGAAACTGGACCGTCCCTGGGTCATCGAATCTAGTCATCACAGTCTTTAAGTGGAAGGTGGAGCAGAACTCGATGGTGAGTTCTAAGTAGGTGGGCTCGATAATCTGGAAGAACTGCTCCCATGGTTCGGTCATGAGTAGGGCTCAGACATCGTCCACTAAATATATCTGCTCGAGGCTGGCCCAATCTATACAGCGGCCCGTGGATATAGGGCGGGCTCGGAGGAGTTGATAGTGTTCCTCTTGCGAGGCTTGAGAAAATGTGATGAATGGGTGTCGAACCTCAGATGTGGGCCTTGATGATGAACTCCCTGACCCCTTACGTTTCTTGAAGACGGGAACAATAGTTTTTCGACCGCGTGATGACGACATAGTATCTAAAAAATAACAAGCAATAGTCCTAAAAATTGAAATTAAACTAGATAGATAAAATGTAGATTAAAATGACAATGTTCCCAAAAATAAAAATAAGAAAAAAATGAAGATTAACCTAAATCGTAGAATCTATTCATGTTGAAACTTGTAACAAAACTAAGAAATATGGGTATGTATATATACTATTTTTATGAGAAAATGTCAAACAAATATGAATTTAAATGGCAAATGAAATGAGTTCTAAGTGGCAAGCAAAAATTGAAATTAAGTGGCATGCAGTCTTAATGTGTTCTACCTAAGTCTAGATTCTTCATCCTAATTTTCCTAATTCCATGCTTGATTAAACATCTAGAATAAAGTAAGATTACATAGTTGAATAATGGAAATGAACTATAAATAAATAAAGGAAAAAAAATGAGAGAATAGAACCAATTTTGATGTTGCACAGTCGTGGGTTGGTTGTGGGGTGGGTTTGCATGGGAGTGGGGCGGCTGATTTTTGGTATGGTGGTGTTTTGAGGGCTGTGGCGGCGCTTATGGTGGTTAGGGAGAGTTTGGATGAGAGAAATTTGGTGTTTTGAGTGAAGAAGAAAATGAATAGTGGCCCTTATTTATAGTTCTTGGGTCACCGGGCATGTCACACGCCCGTGTGAGTCGTGTTTCGCCCATGTCTTTCGAAATCTAGAGGTTTTGGCACGCCTGGTTCGCAGTGCACGCCCGTGGAAATGTTGTACACGGCTATGGGAGATTGGTACCTCGTCACTCACATGGTCGTGTGATGGGATACACGACCGTGTGCGATCATGTTCGTGCTTTACAGGGTCGTGTGACATGGTCCACGGCCATGTGGAATTTGACAGTGTCTTCCACGGTCTGGGGACACAGGCGTTTGGAGTTGTGTGAGCATGTGTTGATACTGCAGGGTTGCAACGGCCATGTCGCACAGCCGTGGGGTGTTGTTGGTAGCCCGTGTTGAAGTCAAAAGGTTGCCACAGCTATGTCGCACGGCCGTGGTGTGATATCAGTGGCTCGTGTTTTGGGAAAATTTGTGCTCTGTTTGTACACAGCCTCAGTACACAACCGTGTCTCTGTTTAAAGGGTTCACACGGCCTGGGACACGCCCGTGGGCATGGCCGTGTGGTCCTAAATCTCTGCATTAAAAAGTGTTAGTGTGATGCATGAAAAATACTAAAAGCAAAATAGATGAAAAATTACTAAGTTAGTGCTCGGGTTGCCTCCCAAGAAGCGCTTATTTAGAGTCTAAGCTTGACTCTGCTTGGATGTATCATGGAGGGATTTCGTGGAGCTGAAGCTCCTCTCTTTTATCTTTAACATTTTCACCTCTATAATGTTTAAGCCTATGACTGTTTACTTTGAATGTACCGTAGTTAGGGTGAGTTACCTCAATTGTGCCGTATGGAAAGATAGTTTGAACAGTGAATGGACCTGACCACCTTGACTTGAGTTTTCCAGGAAATAGTTTCAGCCTCGAGTTGTAGAATAAGACAAGATCACCTGTTTTGAACTATTTAGGTTGTTTCAGTCTTTTGTCGTGACGTCTCTTCATGGCTTCCTTATATAGTCGTGAGCTCTCGTAGGCATTGAAACGCCATTCATCAAGTTCATTTACCTGCATTAATCGCTTCTCACCTGCAAGCTTAAAATCAAGGTTTAAAAATTTGATAGCCCTGAATGCTTTATGTTCAAGTTCAAAAGGCAAATGTGAACTTTTTCCATAGACAAGCTTATAAGGAGATGTACCTATGGGTGTTTTAAAGGCAGTTCTATAAGCCCATAAAGCATCGTCTATTTTCCTTGACAAATCCTTTCTATTTGTTTCTATTGTTTTCTCTAGGATTCGTTTTAATTCCCTATTTGTTAATTTGACTTGGCCACTGGTTTGTGGGTGATAAGGGGTAGCTGTTTTATGGTGTACTCCATACCTTTTCAAGACTGTTTCAAATTGGGCATTGCAAAAATGTGTGCCTCTGTCACTGATAATTATCCTAGGTGTTCCAAATCGAGAGAAAAGTTTCTTCAAAAATCGTACTACCATTCTAGCATCATTAGTAGGTAAGGCTTCAGCTTCTACCCATTTTGACATGTAATATACTGCTACTAGTATGTACTTATTCCCAAATGAAGTAGGAAATGGACCCATGAAATCAATACCCCATACATCAAATATTTCGCATGAAAGTATATAGTTCTGAGGCATTTCATTACGTTGAGAGGTATTACCTGTTCGCTGACATTTATCACAATAAGTCACATACCTGTTGGCATTCCTGAAAATTGTAGGCCAATAGAAGTCTGATTCAAGTACCTTATGAGCAGTTCTAGCTCTACTGTGATATCCTCCTGTGGGCCCTGAATGGCAGTGATTTAAAATTTGGTATGCTTCTGTTTTATCTACACATCTTTGAATAACCTGATCTGCACATATTCAAAAGAGGAAAGGATCCTCCCAAACGTTGTTTTTCACATTAGCGAATAATCGCTTCTTTTGCTGATGGGTCAGCCCTTTTGGGGTTATGTTAGCTGCTAAATAATTTGCAAAATCAGCAAACCAAGGAACTGTTGCATCTGCTCAGGCTAGGAGTTGTTCTTCAGGAAACAAATTTTTTATCTTATCAAGGTTCCTAGGCTGCGTGTTTGCTAACCTTGAAAAGTGATATGCTGCTAAGTTTTCAGCTCCTTTCTTGTCCTTTATTTCCAAATCAAATTCTTGCAACAATAGAATCCATCTTATTAATCGAGGTTTTGCATCGATTTTAGTTAAGAGGTAACGAAGAGTAGAATGGTCAGTATAAACAATGACTTTTGACAAAATCAAATAAGATCTGAATTTATCAAATGCAAAAATAACATCTAGCAATTCTTTTTCTGTGGAAATATAATTTGCTTGAGCGGCTGTCAAAGTTCTGCTAGCATAATAGATCGGTTGAAAGTGCTTGTCTCTTCGTTGTCCCAAAACTGCACCTACTGCAAAACCACTTGCATCGCACATTAGTTCAAAAGGTAGATTCCAATCAGGTGAAATCATAATCGGGGCATTGACTAACTTTTCTTTAAGAGTGTTAAAAGAGTCTAAACATTCTTGGTTAAAGTTGAAAAGCACGTCTTTTTCTAGCAACTTTGTTAAAGGCTTAGCTATTTTAGAAAAATCTTTAATGAATCTGCGATAAAAACCGGCATGTCCTAAAAAGCTTCGTATAGCCTTAACTGAGTTAGGGGGAGGTAATTTTTCAATGGTTTCAATTTTTGCTTTATCTACCTCTATCCCTTTACTAGAAATTTTATGTCCTAAAACAATACCCTCTTGAACCATAAAGTGGCATTTTTCCCAGATTAGCACTAAATTTGTCTCTTCACATCTTATCAAAACACGTTTTAGATTATTAAGACAAAGTTGGAAAGAATTACCAAAAACTAAGAAATCATCCATAAATACCTCCATGATGTCATGCACGAATTCATTGAAGATAGCTAGCATGCATCGCTGAAAAGTAGCAGGAGCATTACATAAACCAAAAGGCATTCTGCGATAAGCAAACGTACCGTAAGGACATGTGAATGTCGTTTTATCCTAATCTTCTAGAGCTATCAGGATCTGGAAGTAACCAGAGAGGCCGTCTAGGAAACAATAATACATGTGACCTGACAATCTTTCCAACATCTGATCAACAAACAGTAAAAGAAAATTATCTTTCCAAGTGGCATCATTCAGCTTCCTATAATCAATGCAAACTCTCCATCCTGTGACTGTTCTTATAGGTATTAACTCTTCCTTATCATTAGACATCACAATCAATCCACCTTTCTTAGGAACAACCTGCACAGGGTTTACCCAAGAACTATCAGAAATAGGATAAATAATACCTGCATCTAGAAGTTTAATTACCTCGGCCTTTACAACTTCCTTCATGTTGGGATTCAATCGTCTCTGGGCTTGCACTGATGGTTTAAATTTGTCCTCCATTAAAATATTGTGGGTGCAGAAAGAAGGATTTATTCCCTTGATATCTGAAATTTTCCAAGCTATAGCACGTCTGTGTTCTCGTAACACATGGAGTAATTCCTCTTTTTATACAATGCTCAGATCTGATGCGATAATAACTGGTAAAGTTGATTCTTCCCCTAAAAAGGCATATTCTAAATGATCTGGCAGTTGTTTTAACTCTAATTTAAGGGGTTCAGCAATGGAAGGTTTCTGTCTTAATTCATCACTCATCTTTATATTTTCATAACTTATGTGCCTAGTGATGATTTCATTAGATTCTAACTCCTTCCTTACTTCCTCTATCTCAGTGGTGGCTTCATCTTCCCCCCACCTTGAACAAGACACAGTTCCAACATGTCTGTGAGAGAAAGTTCCTAAAATTTATCTTGAACAAGATGATCAATAATATCAACAAAATAACAGGAATCATCTTGTTCTTTAGAAAATCTTATGGCATCATAGATTTTGAAAACAACTTTTTCATCACCAACGCTAAGCACTAATTTACCATCCCCTACATCAATAACAGCTCTAGTAGTGGCTAAGAATGGACATCCCAAAATTAAAGGTACCTCAATATCCTCATCCATGTCAAGCACGACAAAATCAACAGGGAATATAAATTTATCTACCTTTACTAGCACATCTTCAATGATTCCCCTAGGATATTTAACAGATCTATCCGCTAATTGAATACTCATTCTAGTGGGCTTGGGTTCTCGTAGACCTAGTTGCTTGAACATTTTGTAAGGCATGAGATTAATGCTAGCACCTTAATCAACTAATGCTTTATTAATAAGTAAACTACCAATCAAAAAAGGAATAGTAAAACTCCCTGGATCTTTCAGTTTTGCCGGCAGTTTATTTTGAAGAATAGCTGAGCATTGCTTGTTGAGTTCTACTGTGGCTAATTCTTCCAACTTCCTTTTATTTGTCAGGAGTTCTTTAAGGAACTTCGCATACGTCGGCATCTGTGAAATTGCTTCAACATAAGGCAAGTTAATGTGTAATTGTTTAAAAAGTTCAAGAAACTTAACAAATTGAGCGTCTATACAGTCTTTCTTTAATCTTGCCGGATATGGGACGGGCGGTTTGTATTCTTTGAGTGTTGGCAGAGTGTTTTCCTTGGGTTCCTCTGCCTTTTCTTTTGAAGGTTCTGGAATAGTCTTCTTTTGTGGCTCGACTAGGACCTTTCCATCTCTTAAAGTAATCACTTTGACATGTTCTCTGGTATTTGGCTCAGTGTTACATGGTAATCCACCTTATGGTCTTTCTGAAATCAATTTCGCAAGTTGACCGAATTGCTTTTCAAGCCCTTGAATTGATGCTTGTTGATTCTTTAGTGCTGTGTCAGTGTTTTGGAAATGAGTTTCTGAAGCGGCCATAAATTTGGTAAACATCTCTTTAAGATTCGGCTTCTTCTCTTGTTGTGGTGGTTGCTACTGAAATCTTGGATGAGGCTATCGTCTTTGATTTCCTTGTCCTCCCCATGAAAAAGTTGGGTGATTTCTCCAACCTACATTGTAAGTATTACTATAAGGGTTATTTTGAGATCTAGAATTGTTACCCATATAGTTAGCTTGTTCAGTTTCCATGCTGTGTCCATAGGATGCGAAATCTGGATTGAACGTGTTTCCTGGAGTCGCGTCGCGTTGCATCACTAGTTGTACGTGTGTAGAACTAACAAAATTATCAAACTTTTTATTTAGAAGTTCTACTTGGTTAGTAAGCATAGTAACAACATCAATGTTAAAAACTCCTGCAGCTTTCGTCGGCTTTGTCCTCATGACTTGCCACTGATAGTTATTTAGTGACATCTCTTCGATAAATTCATAAGCTACTTCAGGTGTTTTGTTGTTGATTGTTCCTCCTGCGGCTGCATTGATCATTTGTCTAGTTGATGGGTTCAAACCGTTGTGGAAGGTTTGAAAGTGTAGCCACAAAGGTAGACCATGATGAGGGCACCTTCTTAAAAGATCTTTGTATCTCTCCCAGGCATCATAAAGTGTTTCTAAATCTATCTGAACAAAGGAAGAAATATCGTTCCGTAATTTAGCTGTTTTAGCTGGAGGAAAATATTTAAGTAAAAATTTTTCGGTCATATGCTCCCACGTGGTGATTGAGCCTCATGGTAAAGAATTTAACCACTGTTTGGCCTTATTTCTCAGAGAGAATGGAAATAGCCTTAAGCAAATGGCATCGTCAGAAACGCCATTTATTTTAAAGGTATCACAAAATTCCAAGAAATTTGCTAGATGTGAATTGGGATCTTCATCCTGCAAACCACCAAACTGCACAAATTGCTGTATCATCTGAATAGTGTTAGGCTTTAATTCAAAGTTATTAGTAGCAATAGCAGGTCGAATAATGCTAGTTTGGGTACCAATCAAACTAGGTTTAGCATAATCATCCATAGTACGAGGAGCTTCATCCTGGTTTACTGGTTCTGCTGGTAGTGCTGGAGGTGGTGGAACGTTTTGATTCACGTCCATCTCTTCTGTAGGTTCTGGCTCTTGCTCAGGTTCTTCTTCTAGATATTGTAAACTACGTCTAATTTCTCTGCGATTTTTACGAACTGTCGCTTCTAGATCTTCGTCAAAAAGCAGTGGTCCTGTTGGGTTGTTTCTAGTCATTAACTAAAAATACCTAAAAAGAAAAAGCAAAGAAAATTCAAAAATTTAAAAGAAAATAAAAATAAATAAATAAAAACTAAAAATAAATAAATAAATAAATAAATAATAGCTAAAGTAATAGAAATCGAGTTTTCTTAATATTTCAGTTCCCCGGCAACGGCGCCAAAAGCTTGATACGAGTCGCGATATTAAGTAATAAAATTTATAAAACTGATCACACCAAAACTAATTAATATCACAATATCAAAGGCAAGCGCACCTATTGAACAGTAGTATAGTTTAGTGGCAATACCGAGTTATCGTACGCAAGGGAACCAAAAGTACTAGTACTTACTTCCTTTCTATTATCTAGCCTAAAAATAAAAGAGGATTGTTTGGAACTAATTCTAAAACTAACTAAAGTGCACAAAAAGTAAATTGGGGAAACTTTAGGGAAAAGCTGATTGCTATGAGCAATACTTAAGGCAGAATCCACCTAGACTTCACTTGTTATTGACTTCTTGAACTAGACGATTTATTCACTTGACTTGATCAGTAGAGCTCCCTAATTTATGCTAAACCCTCCTTCGAGGCGAAGAGCAACTAGGCCTAGGTTGTTAACTAAAGTTTCTTTATTAATTAACACCTTAGGTTGCATTAATTCGATCTATGGTTCCCCCTATTAGGTTCGACCCTAATCCAAAAGATTTATGTCGCCCTATGTCTAGGGTTGCATGCAACTCTGCTTAATTATGGTAGATCTGCTCTTAAAATAGATACTTTTGCTCCTCTGCCTAAGCACATCAAGCTTTTGAAGTAATACCTAGGATTATTAAATCAAGAATGAAGAACACATAATTAAGAACAATTCAAGTATTTATCATATAATTCAAGAATAAATAATAACAAGATCTGTCTTAGGTTTCATCCCCCTCAAGTATTTAAGGGGTTTCTTTCATAATAAAGAAAAAAAACATCTCAGAAGTATTAAGATAACAAAATATAAAGAACCCAAAAACCCCTAAAAGAATTTAGGGAGATTCTCTATCTTGATGTAAAATTCTGGCTTCTGGGATGAATCAATCCGCTTCTCTTAGAGTAATCGCTTGCTTTCACTTCTTGTGTTGGCAGAATTATGGCACTCTTTCTTGAGAGAAGAGAGAATATCTTTAGAGTTTCCTCTTGGGGTCTTTATATAGAGTTTAGGATACCTTTCTTAGCCCATAAGTATCCAAATCCGAGTGAAATTCCTCTTCCTCACGACTAGAACACACCCGTGCGCCACGCCCGTGTGATTTCAACAAGAGGCCGTGTTCGGGACTGTTTAGGTGGCACGGCCGTGTGTCCTGGCTGTGCTTGTTGGGGGCTGGATCGTGTGGTCTTCGTGTGGCACGGCTGTGTGGTGACTCCTTGGGCTATGTCGATTACACATTTTGGCTCATTTTCTCCGTTTTCGATCCATTTTCTGTTCTTTTCTCTTCCCTATGCTCTTCTAAGTATAAGATATGAAAAAGAAAGATTAAGAGCACCAATTCTCACTAATTTGATAATAATTCATCCAAAAAAGATGAGGTAAAAATATGTATAATTTATCGTTTATCAAGATTTTTTAGAAAACTTCCTACCCAACTCTGCTACACACCAAAAAGAGTTCTTCAGAACTTGTCCAACCAAATCACACCAACAAATAATTGTAGACAACGCCACTAGAGTTGCAGTTAAATTGCTAGATCAAATTTATGTGGTCAAGCCATTATATTGTAGCTAAGCTACCTATTTTGTACTTGCATGGTGTACTTGGTGTACACCCGGGTGCTTGGTGTACTTGCATGTTTTGTAGTCACCTGTCAGCTTATGTGAGCAGGCCCGTGGATTACGTCTGTATTTCTGTGATCTGAAGTAGCTTTTGCTACCTATTCTGGTAGCTTCGGCTACATATTTTGATGGCTTTTGCCATATCTCTGTGTTGGCTTCGGCCACATCTCAGTGAGGCACTTCAGTGCTAACCTTTGTATATCCATTTTTCTTCTGAATGTTCAACGGGAATTAATTTGGTTATGTGAAGCATGTGTGCAGGTTAAGCATTTGAAAATGAATAGAACATGAAATGTGTTTGAATGTTTTTATTTGGACAGTTTGGTAAGAATGTGTATAAGTAAGTATATAATTGTTACATTTATGCTATGGGGAAATAAGATGTCTTAATTAATCATGTGCACTTTGCTATTGATTTACCTATGGCTTACTAAGCTACTTGTAGCTTACTCCTCTTCTTTTCCCCTTTCTTTTAGATTCTCGAGTGTAAAGCATATTGGGATTGGTGATCAAAGGAGGCTCGTCTCACACTATCAAGCTGCCTTGGTGTATGTATACATGGTTTTGATATTTTGAGTTTGGCATGTATAGGTGGCTAGTCTTTGAATAAGCATTGTTTTGTAAGTCAAATAGAATACGTGTATATGTGATACTTGTTTTGTAAATGATGTTATAGATGAAATTATTCCAAGTATGTGTCATGGAATTGGTTGAAATGAATGTTGTGTATGTGAAAGGGGGTTTCAGGGAGGCAAAGGCTTGGTAAATAGCCTAACACAGTCTACCCGGCAGGGCACACGGCCGTGTGACACGACCGTGTGGGGTTTGACAGAATGCTCCATGGGCACATGGCACGGACGTGCCTAAGCCATGGGTAGCACATGGTCTGACCCCACGGGCGTGTACCCAAACCGTGCCTCCCTTGCACCTTAATTTAAAATTTTGTGGTCCACACGGGCAAGAGACACGGCCGTGTGTCTCGACCTTTTGGGTTCACGAACCCTAACCGACCGTGTGGGGTGACCGTGTCCAATTTAACAGATTTGACCATGGTCTCTAGACATGGGCGTGTGAAGGCCACACGGCCTTGTTACACGGCCGTGTCCTGTGTCACACGGGCGTGTGACATAGTTTTAAAAGTGAAAGATTTTTCGGGCTTCCGATGCGATAGGATCCAAATCCTAATTATTCGAGATGTCTGTATTGAGTCACAAAACCCTCGATAAGGGCAAAGCTTGGAATGATTTGGTTGAAAAGTAAGTTTGTAATACGGTAAGTTCGGTAACGCTCATTACTCGATTCCGACGACAGTTTGGGGTAAGGGGTGTTACATGTTACATGACATGCATATACAAAATTAGAATGATAAGCATGTTGAATATGCATCCATAGTTTTAACATAATCCAGTAAGCATGGGCTTTCATGCTTTCCAGACAGATATATCTTATTACTAGTGACCACGAAGGAGAAGCAAAGCAAGCCTTTTTCCAAATGATGAACGAGTGGCTCACGGAGTTTGTTTGAATGAATCCGGTTGCTCAACAACCTCCACTCTAGCCTAATCCTGCACAAGTTCCTGTTGTGCCATAAGTTATGTGTAACAACCCAATTTTGGGCCTAGTCTAAACTGTGGTTTTGGGAGCACAAATTCGATGAGGAACATTTTATTTTTACTATATTTTTAGGGTCTACAATTTCACCGAATGATTTCACGAAAATCTCGTTCGAAAATTTTGACGTTTGGGCACTCAATTTAGTCAAAAGGACTAAATTGTAATAAGTGCAAAACTTGAGTTCTAGAAGCTAGAGGTGTCTAATTGCTATGAAATTTTAAAGTGGATGTTCTTAAATGGCAATTAAACCATTGGATAATTTTTTGGACAAAAATGGACATAAGATAGGTGAAATAGAATATTTTTAAGTTAAGGGCAATTTGGTCATTTGGTGATTAAAATGAATTAAAAACAAAATTAATAGCCAATTTTTTTTCCATCTTCAACCCCATGGCCAAATTTCACAAGGGGAAACTATGGCTAGGGTATTTCAAGCTTCCACGTTCAATTGTAAATCAAGAAAAACAAAGTTCAGACTTAGAACGGGGGAAAACAAGTATTGGACGATTTGGTCCTTTTCGCCATTTTAGATCAAGGTAAGTTCATATGTTAATAAACGTTATTGATTTGTGTTAATTGTGCAACATTATTATATATTTGATTAAATCTTGAAAATTAAAGTAAACATTCAAATTGAGTAAAAACGCATGATCGATCGCGATCGTTGCGTAGTGAAATATGAATTGACACTAAAAGACCATGGTTAGACCATGGCAATGTGCTAAGTGAAATAAGTCCATGGCATTGTGCTAAGTGAAATAAGTTCATGGCATTGTGCTAAGTGAAATAAGTCCATATCATCTAAGTGAAATAAGTTCATTGTAATGCGGTAAGTGAAATAAGTCCATGTCAATGTGCTAAGTGAAATAAGTCCATGGTATCTATGTGAAATAAGTCCATGGTATTGTGCTAAGTGAGATAAGTAATCCGGGTGCTAGTCTGTACATTCTACCAGTGGTTGGGTAGTCCGGCATGTGTTGTGGATACCTGATAGCTTATGTAAGCAACATTGAGTACCTATGTCTGACCGATAGATTGTATGAGCAGACCTGTAAATGTGAATAGCTCGAGAGCAAGCCTATGTGAAAGTTTGTTAATAAAATAGCTTTGGCTACAAGTGTGGTACTATGTGAAGGCCACCGTGTATTTGTTATTATTCTGATGTGTTCAATGGGTAAGTTAGAAATGAGAATGAGTACCAAACAGTAAGTGAAATGATATAAGTATATGAATTATATGAGCATCAAATTAATGAAACATGTGAAAATCATGCCTAGATTATGAAGAAATGTGAAAGAATTATGAACCAATAATAGTATTTGATGTTGAACTGAAATAATTTGTTTTCATTGAGGTTTAAGTGTATCAATGTAACACCCTAAACCCAGCCTAGACGTTATGGCCATATTTGGCAATGTCACATTGAAGTGTTTTTCAAAAACATGTTCTCACTGAAAACCCATTTATTATTAGACCTCTTTGTACAATTATCAAAAAACTTGTTGATTATGTATAAACACTTTAAAAAATCTCCTTATTCATTAATCTACTTTTTATTTATCTTTCACTGAATTTAGCGATACGTCCATTTTCAAAACGAAGTTTATTATCCGAAACCATTTACTTTTAAAACCGTTCACATTATCAAAATATCATTTAATAGTAGAAGCTTTAAAAACATTTTACGTAAGCGTGGTGTTTTGAGGAAACATTTATCTTTTGGTAACCTGTCTTTTTCCTACAACTAGTAGTTTATAACAAAGCCAATAAAAATCCCAAAATTTAAGATAAAATCTAGAAAGGCCTTATTACATAAAAATTACCCAAATCGAAATTAATAGTAAATAAGAATCAAATATAAAACAAATGCAGTCGTGTGGCCACCTCCGAGTCCCTCACGGCACCAATCCATCTAAGGTTGGGGCTTACATGCACAGATAATCATAAGGGTGAGTTTACGAAAACTCAGTGTGTAATCCCTTATCAAAATAGTATGCAGTAGTAGTCCGGGCCCGAACCCATTACAGTAACGGTAAAATGGGCCTAAGCCCTATACAGTATTAGTAGCAGAGCAGTAATGCAAACAGAAATCCCAGCCAATCCAACCAAACACACCACTCTGTCCTGCCAGTCACACCATGTGGGGATAAAATCGACCCACCCAGCCAGACACACCAGATTAGCACCGGTTGTGGCACTAATCAATATCACAGTAGAGCTGCCAGTAATCAGTATCACAGCAAGGCTGCCAGTAAACAATATCGCAACAAAGCTGCCAGTAATATGAGTGCCTTAGAAGCCATCAATACAGTACACTTCCCCTGACAATATCAACCCAACCCCATGCAGTATGTCATGTCATAAAATCATACGTGTATGCCACATGACATGCTCAACTACAATCATACATTTCATAGAGCCAATTAGTCATTTTACCTCTAGGGGTGTAACGGTCATTTTTACCCTATAGGGGTAAAACAGTCATTTCCATCGAAATGGGGTCTAAACACACTTACCAACCCATCAGAAGGTCCACAGTCGTCTCGGACGACTCGTGTAACCTTAGCTATCATAACAATGTTAATGGGCACAAGGCACATTATGCGGCCAATGTGGGCCCACACGCCTGTGTGACCCACTAAGCCCTGAAATGACCTTGGCCATGTGTGTGTCTAGTAATTTCCATATCTCCGTGATATTTTCCCATGTGGGGTCCATAAGTCCGTTGGGCCCACATAGCCCAACGTGGCCCACAACGGCCTAAGCCCATGATATCGCTCATGGTGGCCTCTGCAGTCTTACGCCTATGTTTCGTGGGCTCAAATCACCATACGTGCTTTTGCATGCTTGTGTGGCATCAAATACCATTTTTTTGGCTTTTTGACTTTTGCCTTCCTACGGTTAGAACAATGTGAGTACACACCTCTTTGCGATTACGCGCTACGATCCACGAGTAACCAACCTACATTCATTCTAGGCATACCGTCAGTCTCTTAGTCGTTAGCATTTAGAAGCACTTAATCCCAATTCAATAATCTACCAACCTTGACTGAATGAAAATACGGCTTATCCCTCGTAGATTACCGACTAAAATCGACCACACGTTCCTCGCCGATTATCTATATTAATAGTGGATCTTGTTAGGTAGGATCGTTAAAAGAAGTGGCTTAAATCCCTAAACATTAACTTATAGAATAACAGCAAGCATTCAAAAAATCCTTTAGAAAACTAGCTCTCATACTTACCTTTGATCGCGAGATGAAAGAAAGGTTTGATTGCTTTCGTAACCCTTGTAAACCCTCCATTCCTTGTGAAGTTCAAAGAACTGAATGGGGCACCACTAAGGATAGCAAGGGGAAGAGAATTGGCCATAAGAGAACACAAAAGAAAAGAGCATTCGTTTTAGAAAGAAGAGAAAGAAATTGAACATGCTGGAGGAACAGAGAGAATAAGAAGTAATCTAGTACTCATTGATTGTTAAAGTCACCTTCAAACTGAAAATTGATCAAAGAAGTAGAAGAAGACAGGAATGGATAACAGGATCAAGACTATAGGCCGAAAGAAAAAGGAAGGGAGAGAGAGAAAAGAATCGGTTATGGGAGAAATCGAGAGAAAAAGAATGAAGGGTGAGGAGAGAAGCTGCGTTCAGCCTAAAGATGAAAAGTAGAACGGGGTGAGAGGAGAGAACAAATCGGCAAAGGTTGAGAGAAAAGAGAGGTGTAATCGGCAGTAAAGGTCAATCCCAATGGTTAAGTCAACAAACACTAGTTACTAAAACAAAGAGCTGAGTGAGGACTACTTTCGGCACACCAAAGTCAAAAACTAACTGAAATGGAAAAAGAACCCGAAAAAAATGCCAAAAGCTAATAATGAGAAAGAAACTATCAAGCAACTCTAAAAAATAAGAAATAATGTACCCAAAACACTCCAAAGCCGAAAATTGAGTGCCATAGTCCCAATTCGGCACTCAACTCCCTCTCCTATCACTTCCCTTGATTCTCTCCTACAATCTCTCCCCAACAACCTCAAACCAACCCCTATCCAAATCCCCTTTTCTTCTCCCAAATTCACTCCACCATCCAATTCAAATTCCACCACAACTCCCTCCACAAATATCTTCCCAAAGACCAATTCAACACCATGCAACCACACCAAATTTGGCCAATTCAAGATACTGCCACGGGACCTTATAGCAAAATAAAACATTCTTTTACAATGCCAAGTCTCGAACCTCAGACCCCCTACTCACTCACACGCCACTTACCAACAGACCAACAACCTCTTTTGTGTCATATTTTAACCAAAATTATTCAAGAAGCCTACAACCTAGAGTCAAGGTTCCTTCAAGTGAGAAAAACAAAAATTTTGCACAAGCCCAGACTTGAACCTAGGGCTTCTCAGAGACTCCCAAGCTCTCGCAAATTACTTAGCCATTAAGGCAAACAGACAATTTGTGCCACAAGGTACAGAAATTAAAAACTTAAATTTTGGGGCATTATAATCAACTGACATAGCCAGGATGAAAAATGAAAGTATATCTAAATTAAGTGATACAGGTATGTGCGAAATCTATGTGAATGTTTAATGAAAGTTAATACAAAGAAAACATGAAAGAGTAAAATTAGCAATAAAATAGTTTGGACAGTAGTAGTTGTGCGACTTTAAAAAATAACCAAAAATGTTGGAAATCAAATTAGAGGTTGAATAAGATTTGAAATTAAAGCTTATTGAGTCTATCTTTTCATAAAAGAAGCGGTTTAAGTAAAAGAATTTTATATTATGAGATATTTAAATTTTTGTGAGACAGGGTCAAAATGATTCAGAATCCCCTGTTTTGATTTGAAAAATCATTAAAAATTGTTTAAAAATAAATATGGGTTAGAGTTTATATTTTAAAACTATTAATAAGTATATTTTCAAGAGAAACAAATGAGAACATCATCTGAATCCCTTACTATGAGATAATTAATTTTTAGTGAAGAAGGGTCAAAACTGTACGACAGTAGAAAATGGGAGACTTTAAAGAATAAACTATACTTATTGGCTAAAACAAAATTTCTGAAAATTTTATGGTAAGAATATATGTAAGTCTAGTTTCAGGGAAAATTAGTAGATCTTAATTTGGAGTTCCGTAGCTCATGATATAAATAATTTTATGACTATGACTCGAGTAGACAACTTGAGATGAACATGAGTAAATAGTGGAACTATGTTCAATTATGATTGTGTTATCTTGAGAACATATTGTGAGAATTGGTAAAAGCATGATAATAAATTTCTTATTATTTACATACCAACTCACTAAGCTATATAGCTTACTTCGTTTATTTTCTGTGTTTATAATGTCCTCGTGTTAGCTCGGGTTGAAGTCGCCGAAGAACCTATGACACTATCAAACTAACAAATTTGGTATTGATGATTTTTACATTTAAGGTCATGGCATGTATAGGGGAATTGGTTATTTTTGTATGTGTCAGGCTTTTTTTGGCCTAAAATGTTAGCCTATGTTATTTGAAAGTTCATTGTTGTATAAGGCAATTAAATGTTGGTATATTGGCTAAATTATAAGTCCATGATGATGTATTTCAAGGATGTGCATGTTTACATATGTGGATGAATGAGTGGTGATAGCTATGTATGACGTAAATTTGTTCGCAATGGCAAGTTAGATTAGTGCACGGGCTAGGGACATGGCCATGCGAGCCACACGGCTGTGTCCTAATAGGGAGTGTGCCCCTATTTTTCATGAAATTTTTCAAAGTTTTCTAAAGTTCTCGGTTTGGTCCCAAACCGTTTCCAAAGCATGATTCGAGCTTTGTAGGCCCATATTAGGGACTTTAGGATGAAATGTGAAAAGTTTTAAATTTGAACAGAAATTCATGACCTGGTTTTATACGATTGCATGTGTTTATATCCGGTAATGCCTACTAACTATTCTGGTGTCAAACACGGGTAAGGGGTGTTACATTGCGATTTTGATTCAATTGAGTAAGCCTCCGATTGATAAAATTAGAAAGGATGGAGCTGAAGAGTTTCGGGCCACTATTGATGATGATACTGAGAGAACTGATTTCTAGCTCGAGAATACAATCCGAGTGTTTGATGAAATGTCATGTAATCTTGATGAATGACTTAAACATGTTGTTTCACTTCTGAGAGATACGGCGTATCAATGTTGGAAAATGTTGATATCTATGGTTCCAAGAGAATGGGTTACCTGGGATTTCTTTCAGATTGAGTTTAGAAAGAAGTACATCAGTCAGAGATTCATAGATCAAAAACATAATGAATTTCTTGAATTGAAACAGGGTCGCATGTCTGTTATAGAATACGAGAGAGAATTTGTGAGGTTGAGCCGATATGCATGAGAATGTGTCTTAACCGAAGCAATAATCTACAAGAGATTCGAAAATGGCCTGAATGAGGATATCCGCTTGTTAGTCAGAATTCTGGAAATAAAAGAGTTGTTGTACTTGTAGATCGAGCGTGTAAAGTTGAAGAACTCAGGAAAGAGAAAAAAAGCCAATTTGGAAGCTAGAGATGTATGAAAGACATCATCGAGTAAGTTATTTCAGTTAGCATCAAAGAAGTTCTAAGAAGATTATAGCCTTTCAAAGGCTACTATGGGTCATTCGAGCAGAGATCAATTAAAGCAACATTCGAGCTTTAAAACTCCAGCTACTTCGATATCTAGTGTTGGCAGTGCGAGACCTAATCGACCCGAATGCAGACATTATGGTAAAAGACATCTCAGCGACTGTAGATTGAATGATCGAGCTTGTTTTAAATGTGGATCTTTAGATCATTTCATATGTGATTATATTGAGTTAGTTGAGCGAGAGACTGTACAGAATACGAGGCTGAGTAACACTATAAATAGAGGTAGACCACCCAGAAACACGAGTAATGTGAGTGGTAGCGAGAAACAGGTTAAAGATATAACTGTGAGATCCGAAGCAAGAGCACTTGCTAGAGCCTACGCTATTCATACTCGCGAAGAAGTGTCATCTCCAGACGTCATTAACAGTACCTTTACTTTCTATGTACTATTGTGATTGCATTGATAGATCCAAGATTGACTCATTTGTATATATGCAAGAATTTAGTATCTAGTAAGACTTTGCCTGTAGAGTCTACTAATTTGTGATTAAAGTCTCAAACCCTTTAGGCAAATGTGTATTGGTTGATAAAATATGCAAGAACTGTCCATTGATGACGCTAAAGTGAACTTTAAATGGGAGACTATTTATTTGAGATGTCAGAATGACGAGATAATCCACATTGAGTCTAAGACTTAAATAGGTTACCGACTATGATTTCATTGATGTCAGCTCAGAGATATATGAGAAAGGGTTGTGAAGCTTACTTTGCTTATGTGCTCGACACTGAAGTGACTGAAAAGAAAATTAAATCATTACCAGTTGTTTGTGAATATCCAAATGTGTTTCCCAAAGAATTACCGGGATTACTGTCGATTTGAGAGGTTGAATTTGGTATTGAGTTAGTGCCGGGAACTACTCCTATATTGATAGCTCCATATAGAATGGCTCCGATAGAATTGAAAGAGTTGAAAGCACAGTTACAAAAGTTAACAGACAGAGGTTTTGCACGATCGAGTTTTTCACCTTGGGGTGCTCCTATTTTGTTTGTGGAAAAGAAAGACGGCACGATGAGAATGTGCATTGATTATCGACAGTTAAATAAAGTGACCATCAAGAACAAGTATCCATTACCTCATATCGATGATTTGTTTGATTAGCTGAAAGGGGAAATAGTGTTTTTAAAGATAGACTTGAGATCAGGCTATTATCAGTTGCGAGTAAAAGACTTCGATGTGACAAAAATTACTTTTCGAATAAGGTACGAACATTATGAATTTTTAGTTATGCCTTTCAGACTAACGAATGCACCTTTCTTTATGGAATTAATGAATCGTATCTTCAAGCTGTACCTAGATAGATTTGTTGTGTGTTCATAAATGATATTTTGATTTATTCACAAGATGAAACTGAGCATGCCGAGCATTTGAGAATTGTGTTATAGACTTTGCGTGATAAATAGTTATTTGCAAAGTTCAGTAAATGTGAATTATGGTTGAGCGAAGTTGGTTTTTGGAACATATTGTGTCAGCATCGGGTATACGAGTTGATCCGAGCAAGATTTCAGCAATTCTAGATTAGAAGCCTCTGAGAAATGTGTCAGAAGTCCAAGTTTTCTAGGACTTGTCGGTTATTACAGATGGTTTGTAAAAGGTTTCTTGATGATTGTAGCTCTATTGAAGAGATAGCTTTAGAAAGATGTAAAGTTTGAATGGTCCGAGAAATGTCAGAAAAACTTTGATCAACTTAAAGATCAATTGACGGAAGCTCCCGTGTTAGTAAAACCAGAACCGGCTAAAGAATTCGTAATCTATAGTGCTACTTCATTGAATGGCCTGGGCTGTGTTTTGATGCAAGAAGGCAAAGTCATAGCTTATGCCTCGAGGCAATTAAAGCCACATGAAAAGAATTACCCAACACATGATTTTGAATTAGCTGCGATTGTGTTCGCATTGAAGATTTGGCGCCATTATCTGTTCAGTGAGAAATGTCATGTTTATTTTGATAATAAGAGTTTGAAATATCTAATGACTTAAACAAATTTGAATTTATGATAGCGGAGATGGTTAGGATTGTTAAATGATTACAAGCTAGTGATTGATTATCATCCAGGAAAAGCAAATGTTGTTGTTGATGCTTTGAGCCAAAAATCTTTGTTCACTCTACGTTCGATGAATGCTCAGTTAGCTATATCAGATAATAGTTTGATTGTAGTAGAGTTGAAAGCGAGACCGTTGTTTTTGCAACAGATTTGTGAAGCTAAGAAAGTTGATAACGAAATGTTAGCAAAACGAACTCAATGTGATTCGAACTAGCCAAACAAACTCAATGTGATTCGAACCCTGATTTAGAGTTTCAAGTTGATGCCGATGATTGTTTGAAGTTCAGAGGCCGAATATGTGTCCCAAGGAATTCAGAATTGATTTCGATAATTTTGAACGAAGTGCATAGCAATTGTTTATCTATTCATCCAGTAAGCACGAAAATGTATAACGATTTGAAATAGCTTTACTAGTGGTCTAGTATGAAACATGACATCTCGGAGTACGTTTCCAATTGTTTGATTTGTTAGCAAGTTAAAGTTAAACATCAAGTACCGTCTGGTTTGTTACAGCAGATTATAATTCCCGATTGGAAATAGGATAGAATGATTATGGATTTTGTTTCAGGTCTGCCCCAATCTCCAAGAAAGAAAGATGTGATCTGGGTTATAGTTGATAGATTGACGAAATCAACTCATTTCATTTCGATACGTACGGACTATTCGCTAAACAAACTAGTTGAGTTATATATTTCAGAGGTTGTTCGATTACACGGAGTACCTTTCTCTATCATTTTGGATAGAGATTCTAGATTCACTTCACAGTTTTAGAAAAAACTGCAAGAAGCTTTAGGTACGAATTTGCATTTTAGTACTGCATTTCACTTGCAGATGGATGGTCAATCTGAGCGGATCATTTAGATACTTGAGGATATGTTGTGATGTTGCATTCTTGAGTTCAAACGTACGTGAGAAAAGTACTTACCATTGATTGAATTTGTGTATAATAATAGCTTTCAATTGAGTATAAAAATGGCACCATATGAAGCTTTATACAGTTGCAAATGCCGAAAACTTTTGTATTGGACTAAGCTTAGCTATAATAAGATTTACAGGGTCGATTTGATCAAAGAGACTAAACAGAAAGTGAAAGTGATTCAGAATAGTTCAAAACCAGTGTTAGATCGTCAGAAATCATACGTAGACTTGAAATGGAAAGATATTGAATTTTAGATTAGTGATAAAGTGTTTTTGAAAGTATCTCCATGGAAGAAAATACTCCAATTCGGCAGAAAAGGGAAGTTGAGTTCGAGATCCATCGGACCGTATGAGATTATAGAGCGTATTGGGCCTGTTGCTTATAGATTATCTTTGCCACCTAAGTTAGAGAATATTCACAATGTATTTCACGTATCAATGTTACGACGATACAGATGCAACCCATCATATGTGATTTCTCCATCTGAGATTGAGATTCAGTCTGATATGTCATATGACGAAGAACCAATCAGGATTCTAGCTCGCGACGTTAAAGAACTTAGAAATCAGAAAATTGTATTAGTAAAAGTGTTATGGCATCGACACGAGGTTGAAGAAGCTACGTTGGAGCCTGAGGATGCTATAGGAAGCAATACCCAAACCTGTTCACTGGTAAGATTTTCGGGGATGAAAATCCCTAAGAGGGAGAATTGTAGCAGCCCAATTTGAGCTTAATCAGAACAATCATTTTAGAACCATAAATCTGAGGTCAAAAAAATATTTTAATATTATTTTTAGTATTTACAGCATGAGATTATGCATGTGTGAAAGTTTCATATGGAAATTTTATCGATCGGTTAGTTAATTTGACAAAAAGACTAAATCGCATAAAATGCAACAGTTGCATTCTACTTGTTAAGTGCTTGAATTGCTACGATTAAATAAATGTGAGGTCTTTATGATGTGAATAGACCATTGTGATGATAATGGACATTTATGGACACTTATGTAAGTGATTTTTAAAGTTTAATGTTAAGGTTATTATAGTAATTAAGTTAATAAGCTTAATAAAATAAAACAAACATAAAAATTTAGTCCATTATCATCTTTATTACCGAAATTAGAAGAAGAAAGAAAACATCCATGGCTATTTAGGGTTTGAGCTTGGTAGTAGCCAATTGATGAATTTATCAATGGCATTGATGAATTCATGAGCTTTGTGATGCTTAATGATGAATTATGGAAGTTTAATGTTTGATATAGGGAAACATGAAAATTTACACACTTTTACATGCCCTTTTAACTTAAATTCATGCAAATTCGGTTAAATTCTTGTCGAAAAATAATTAATTATAATTAAATTGTACTCAAATTATGAACATGCTAAATTTTAATTAATTTTATAATTATTTTTGATTAATTTTGACTATTTTCGACAAAATTGCACAAAGGGGAAAAAATAGCTCGGCGGACACTGCTAGAAGCATAAAACCAAGAAGCAATTTGTAGCATCAAAGCATATTCATTTTCAGCCTAAGTCAGTCCAAAATTATGGATATTAATTCATAATATAACTAATTTTAATTTATACCAAATTTAATTTGGGCTAAATAAATTATTATTAATTAATTATGGAAAAAAGTGGTCCAGTTGAACCAAACCGATTAAACGAAACCAGCCAAGAATTGGGCAGCCCAAAAACGTCTATATGCTGACCCAAATCAACTTATTAGCTGATTATTCAAGCTTGCAAAGAGGCCCTTGAAATCGTGAGCTTAACAATTCTAAGTTAAAGAAATGTAATTAATCCAACACAATTATGTCATCTTGATTAAATCACATTTTGAAATCGTGCATTAGAACTCTTATTTTCCATTTTATTTATTTTACTTAGTTTAAAATCTTAGTTTTTAATCACCCTTTTCAAACAATTTATTTTTCCTCACCAAAGTGTTTTAAATAGCATTCATAAATAATCATTTTCACAGTCCATGTGGGTACGATAACTCAATATTTACTTTTCACTTTATTACTTGTTGTGATTGTGTATACTTGCACATTTTTGTCGTTCCAATATACATGTTTTGTAAAGAGATTTTTAGTGAAATTGCATTTTAGGGATTAAATTATGAAATGTTGAAAATGTACGATTAAATGTGAAATAAATGAAAGTTTTGGGCAGCTAGGGACTTACATGAAATTCGGCTAGCATGAAATTAGAAAGAAATTGTGAAATTTGTGATATTTGTGAATATTTGGGATTTTTGTGAATAAGGACTAAATTATGGAAAATGTGAAACTTTAAGGGCTAATATGTGAAAATGCCCTAATTGTGTGTTTTGGATTGAATTGAATGAATGTGTGTTTAAATTAGATAAATTTGAATTTATTTAAATCAAGAATGAAAGAAATCAGATTTAGATCGGGGGAAGTCGAAAGTTATCAAATAGTCGCTCTGATCTGTTCACCTCGTTTTGAGGTATGTACAAACGCAAATAAAAGTAATCGAGTTGTGTTATATATGTTTATATGATATTGAACTGTGTTGGATGTTGAATAACTGAGTACGAGAATGCAACAGTCTTATTTAAGGCCAAGTCGGAATAGTGGTTTTGGGACCACAAATTCAAAGTAGAAAAAATTATTGTGATAAAGTTTTAAGATTTATTATAGGATTGAATGCATGTGCGAAAATACTTGTAAGTCCGTTCTAGTCCCGTTTTTAATGATTTTTGAAGAGGAAGCCATAGATAGGGTTTGGCCAAGCTTTCCAAGCTCAATTGTAAGTCCATTCTAGTCTCGTTTTTAATGATTTTTACGTTTTTGAAATCATCATAACCTAATCTATCCTTTTCAATGACAAATTTGAAGTATTAGCAAAGTTTAAAATTTTACCCATGTTAGACATGTTAGTTGTGTGACAAACGATTTTTGCTAGGTAATTTTCAATAAAAATATCAAAAAGGACTTATTTGTAAAAGTTGTAAAACATGTGTATAAAGTGTGATTTAGTGTAAAATATGGGATTGGATAACAAAGAAAATGAGTACATTTCGTTATACGACCCTAGGGACTAAAGTATAAATATGTCAAACTTTAGGGGCAAAAATATAATTTTTGCCATAGTGTGATTTTTTGACTAAATTGAGTAATGTGAGAATTAAATGAGTTAAATTTGGTATTATAGATCAAGAAAGACGAGGAATCGACCTTGATCAGGGAAAAGAAAAGATTTTGGACTAAATCGAATAACTTGTCATTTTGGACCGAGGTAAGTTTGTATGTAAATATGCATTGCTATATTATGTTTTTGAATACTTTAACACTAGTATTCTTTGTGAATAACTATTTGAATGTGTATACCAACCAAGCTTCGACAAGTGGGAAAGATCCCGATTGAACCTTAGGAATTGAGTAGGATACAAGTGACATGTCACTAGGAAACCAACTATTTAAGTGATAAGTGATAAGTAGTACCTTCGGCTACAAGTGATAAGTGGTAGCTTCGGCTATAAATGATAAACGGTAGCTTCGACTATAAGTGATAAGTGGTAGCTTTGGATCCAAATAACTGTGGCACTTATGTGCAAGACTTTCGAGTATCCTTTAGAATTCCAAGTGGTTCAACGGGTGATTTAGCGAAATAAAGAAATGTGAATGCAAATAATTATGTAATGGTTGGCATAGGTATGTCTGTAAAACTCCTAAAAGATCAGTTTGTTATGTGATGACTATTGGTAAGGTTGTGAATGAGTAAGTTGTGATCGTAAGGTTTTGATAGTATCCATGAAATTGTTATAATTTCATTTGTATGTTAAATGTGTTTTTATAATGCTCATTATTTGCATATGAAATTATTAAGCTATTTAGCTTACTCCTCTCTTTTTTTCCTTGTCTTATAGTGTCACCAAGCTAACTCGAGTTGGGAAAACATCAGAGGATCATCTCATACTATCAAATTATCTTTTGGTATATGTAGTTATTGGTAGTTTGAGTTATGGCATGTATAGAGGACTTGGTTATTTTGTTATATGTGTCATATTTGATTGGGCCAAGAATGTTGGCTTATTTTGAGGAATGATCATTTTGTATAAGGCCATTAAAATTTGCCCAATATTGATACTTGGTGTATGCATATGATGATGTTATTCATGAATGAGGTAGTTTGCATGTTTAAGTTGCTAAGTATGTGAGATATATGCATGATGGATGCAATATGTGAATGATGTGTACATGACTTGATTTTGGGATGTTTGATAACTTATTTATATTATGTTATGTGCCTTTGAAGGGGTGTAAGAGTGCTTGTGTTTCAGGGTGGCAAATGGCTTGGTAAATAGCCTTATATATGTCCACACGGTTAGACACACGGGCGTGTGTCACACATGGCCTGCACCATGGGTGTGTAGTCTGACCGTGTGTCCCCTGTACCTTAGTTTTGCAAAAGAGACTGTGTAACACCCCAAACCCGGCCCAGACGTTATGGCTAAGTCTGGTGTGTCACATCAACAAGGATTTATATCATATTCTTTACTTAATTCATTAAAGGTGAGTTTGCCACAACCGTTGTTAAGAGTTTCAAAAGATAATGAGTTATTTAAGTTGTAAAGGTCCTATCCACTACCAGTATAGAGTTTATTTTGTTGAAAGATTTTGTTTATCATTAAGTTATCCATTTGATACATGTGTTATTTTTGAAATCATTGATTAATTTTAAATAAAAACCCGCGCAACCTTAATCTATCCATTTTAAGCAAGTTATAAATAAAGAAATAAAAACTAAAATAAAAATACTTAGAAGCGGCCTTATTACAAATCAAAACCCGAAAAGAAGATAATTTAAGTAAAATACTAAAAATAAAATAACGTAAGAAAATAACCAACTGCAGTTCATATGGCCACTTCAAATCCCTCCAGCTCCAAGTCCACTAGTTTAGGGCTCACCTACATAGATGAAAGGAAAGGGGGTGAGTTTGGAAAACTCAGTGTGTAAAGTAAACCCAACCAGAGCCCAAATCAGTTCAAGCTTTACTGGGCCTAAGCGCTACCCAGATTCAGTATTATCTGGGCCTTAGCCCTATTCAATAATCAGTGCAGCCCTTAGGCCAATTACAGTAACAAAACAGAAATTATGCATGTATGTAAAGCCCAGCCCAAATCCATCTCTACACACCACCCGTACCAACCCTACACACCATGTGGGGAATAACTCGACCCACCCAGCCCTACACACCACAGTCACAGCATAGCTGCTTAATCAGATAACGTGGGCAAGCCACTAACAGTAAAACGAGGCAAAACCCTTTTAAGTAAACGTGGCATTGCCACTTAGCATTTCCTCCATCAAATAAACTCAATCCCATGCAACAGTATAACATGTCATGGCATACAGTGAACAGATTAATTTAGCATGCACTTCAGCCAACTCTAACCCTAGGGGTATAATGGCCATTTTGCACCGAGGGGTTAGTAGTAATTTTTCCACCCTTAAGGGGTATTTTAGTAAATATTCCAATTTTTAGGGTTTCATGCTTATTACAGTTATTAACAGTCCAGTTATTTGTGATATACGTTGACAAGATCTCCCACGTGATTAACCTACAATCGTTTCAACCCACATGTCACTAAAATCTAATTGAGTAATTGACACCAGGTTAACATACCTATTCGGCTAACACCATCTAAGGCCCTTAATCTCTTACCTTTGCCGAAACAATGACTAGATCAAGATCTAGTTGTTCCAATTGTCCTAGCCTCCAACACCCCTTGATTGATAGCTTTTAGTCAACACTAGCACACAACAAACCAAATGATAAAAACAATAACCCTTTAGCCTTAATCAACAACCACCCCCTGAAGTTAGGGGTTTTCGGCTTTTCTTGAATCCTAAGGTAAAGAATGAACAAGGGCAAGAGATCTACTTGTTGAAGAACGTTTCCAAACACCTTTTTATCCCAGATTTATTGTAGATCTAACCCCAAACACGAGCAGAGAGTAGATCTAAATGATTCGACTTTTGGACCCTACTCTAAGTATGTTTATTTCGGTTTTGGGAGAAAGATAGAAGAAGAACATGAAGAAAAGTTCACGAAAAAATAAAGAGATGGTCAGCAGAAGAGGTTTGTGATTCGGCTTTTTGAAAGAATTGGGTTGAAGGATATGGAAGGTTTGGTCAAGAAGGAGATTCGGCTAATCAAGGCAAATCAGTTTCGGCTTTTGAGAGTATTCGGCTAGTAGGGCTTGAGAAAAAAGGTTACTGTAATCGGTGGTGTAAAGAAGATGAAGAAGAGAATGAAGAAAGAAGAGGAGAGAGTGAAAAGAGAAAATAGATGTTTGGTTTGGCTAAAGAAGAAAGAGATGAGAGGGTCTGATTTGGGGTAAATCGACAGAAGGAGAGCTAACACTTCAGGATTTCAGCTTTTTAGAAAAAAGAAAAGAAGAGAACTAAGTGAAAAGAGAGATATGGTCAGCACCCCTAGCCCTTAACTAATTAGCACTCAAGGTTCACCACAAGCAAATCCCAAAGAAAAAGCAAAAGAAGAAATCAGCACACCTCTACCCAATTGCCGAAAATGTCACCTCCAAATACCCTAGCCGAATTTGCTTTCTAAGAGACCCCTAATCAGTCATCACTTGTTTCCCATTCAAAATTCCTAGAATTCCTCTCCCTTATCCTTCCTTGCTTCAATCTCATGAGCCATTCAAACTTCTCCCTTTCGAGTTTCACTTGGAGTCCATCACATGCATTGCACATGCTTTAAAAAAATAAAATAACACCTTGCTTACCGTGAGACTTGATCCTTGGCCCTTGTATAGCTTCTACACGCCACTTTCCTAAGCTTTAAGTGGCGCCACCCTACCACTTTACCAAATGCTTACTTGTGTTTTAAATTACCCACTTTTTCTTAAAAGCTCACATACTCGACCACTTCTCTTTAAGTCTACAATTTCAAAATTTCTACCGAGTTTTAGCTTAAGCTTGGGCCTTGTAAAGGCTCACTAACCTACTCAAAGCATAAATTATAACAACCAGATAACAAAATTTCAAGTTCACACCAACATCCCAAAAATCCCAAAAATCCTAAAAATTAGGGCGTTACAACTCTACCTCCTTAAAGAAATTTCAGCCTCGAAATTTACCTGATCCAAATAAGTGAGGGTATTGTTGACGTATCGCCTCTTCTGGCCCCTAAGTAGCCTCTTCTCTGCCATGATTACGCCAAAGTACCTTTACCAAAGGAACTGACTTCTTCCTTAACACTGTGACCTCTCGATCCAGTATTTGTATAGGTTCTTCTTCAAAAGTCAAATCGGTCTTCACCTCAATCTCTTCCACTGGTACAACATGAGAAGGATCTAATCGATACCATCTCAGCATGGAGACATGAAAAACGTCATGAATTTGATCTAACTTCGGCGGTAATTCCAGCTGATACGCTACCGGACCTACCCGCTTAAGAACTCGATAAGGCCCGATAAACTGCAGACTCAACTTGCCCTTCCTACCAAACCTCAATATCTTCATCCAAGGTGAAACCTTCAAGAAGACCATATCCCCTACTGAATACTCAATTTCCTTTCGCTTTAAGTCAGCATAAGATTTCTGCCTATCAGATGCTTTCTTTAACCGATCTTTGATCAACTTAACCTTTTCTTCAGTATCTGCCACTATCTCTGGCCCAAGACCTGACGTTCTCCCAACTCCATCCAACAAGTAGGCGTACGACACCTTTGCCCATATAGTGCCTCATATGGAGCCATTTGAATACTTGCCTAATAGCTGTTATTATAAGCAAACTTCGCCAATGACAAGTAATCCTCACAACTACCTCGGAAGTCGATAACACAACCCCTCAACATGTCTTATAGAACCTGAATAACCCTTTCTGACTATCCATCCGTCAGAAACCTAGGATCCAAATCAGAAATAATCGAAACTGGCACCCCATGAAGTCGCACTATCGCCGCCATATACAACTTAACTAATTTTTGGAGTGAATAATCAGTTTGGACAGGTATGAAATGAGCAGATTTCGTTAACCTCTCCATAATTACCCATACTGAGTCCTTTTTGGAGGGCGTCAAAGGTAGCCCACTCACAAAATCCATGGTTTCCCTCTCCCACTTTCAAAGTGGAATCTTCACTGGCTGTAAAACTCCAGAAGGCAGTTGATGCTCAGCCTTCACTTGCTGGCTTGTCAGACACTTACCCACGAATTCCGTTACTTTTCGCTTATGTTCAGGCCACCAATATAACTCTCGCAAGTCTCGATGCAGCTTATTCCCTCTAGGATGCATGGCACAAGGTCCACCATGAGCCTCTCTCAAAATTGACTGCCTCAAATCAGAGTCCTTCTGAATATAGACTCTTCCTCGAAAGAACAGAACTCCTTCACTATTCAATTCAAAATCAGAAGTATCACCATTCTCAGCTTGCTGGAATCGAGGAACTAGCGACTCATCCTCTAACTATTTCTCATTAATCTGCTTAATCCAAGTTGGTCACACTTGTAATTTTGCTAACAAGCTACCATCCTCATATAGACTCAGACGAGCAAACATTGCTCTCAACTCAGTTACAGCCCTTCGACTCAGTGCATCAGCCACCACATTTGCCTTGCCTGGGTGATACTCAATCGAACAATCGTAATCCTTAAGCAACTCTATCCATCTTTGTTGCCTAAGATTCAACTCCTTTTAAGTCAACAAATACTTGAGACTTGTATGGTCCGTGTATATAACACACCTTTCTCCATACAGGTAGTGCCTCCAGATTTTCAACGCAAAGATAACCCCTGCCAACTCCAGATCATGCGTATGGTAGTTCGCTTCATGAGGCTTAAGCTGTCGTGAAGCATAAGTGACCACCTTACCCTCTTACCTCAGTACACAGCCTAGACCCACATGCGACGCATCACTATACACAGTGAAATCCTTCCCAGACTCCAGCTGAATCAACACTAGCGCCTCAGTCAAAACCTTCTTCAACTTATCAATGGCCTTTTGCTGTTTCTCAGTCCATACAAATGATACTCATTTCCTTAGAAGTTTCACTAACGGTGCAGCGATTAAAGAAAATCCTTCTACAAACCTTCTGTAGTACCCTGCTAAACCCAAAAAACTTTGAATTTTCGATACCAACCTCGGCGGCTTCCATTCTAGAACCGCCTCAATTTTTGAGGATCCACCCTACTCCCCTCAGCAGAAACAACGTGACCCAAAAATGTCAATTCTCGCAACCAAAATTCACACTTGGTGAACTTTACATAGAGTTGCTTTTCTCTCAACACTTGCAGAACAACACGGAGATGCTCATCATGCTTCTCCTCAGTTTTCGAATACACCAGAATATCGTCGATAAAAATGACTCCGAATCGATCTAAGTAAGGTTGGAATACTTGATTCATCAGATCCATGAAAGCCGCAGGTGCATTCGTCAGTCCAAACGGCATTACCAGAAACTCGTAATGACCATACCGAGTTCTGAATGCTGTCGTATGAATATCCACCTCCTTGACCCTTAACTGATGATATCCAGATTGAAGATCGATCTTGAAAAATACCGAAGCTCCTCCAAGCTGGTCAAACAGATCATCGATACTTGGTAGAGGGTACTTATTCTTAATCGTCAGTTTGTTCAACTAGCAATAATTGATGCACATATGCATCATTCCATCATTCTTCTTCACGAACAGAACTGGTGCTCCCCATAGAGACACACTCGGTCTAATAAAACCTTTATCCAACAATTCTTGGATTTGCGTTTTCAACTCCACTAACTCCTTTGATGCCATCCTGTAAGGTACGATGGACGTTGGAGTCGTTCCAGGCAACAAGTTGATTCTAAACTCGACTTCGTGATTCGGAGGCAATCCAGGAAGCTCCTCAGGAAAAACATCTTGAAATTCTTTGACGATTCTAACCTTCTCTACAATCAAACCATTAGCTTCCGTGTGGCTCACATACGTCAAATATGCCTCGCAACCCTTGCAAATCAGCTTCTCAGCCCTCAAGGCTGAAACAACATTGGACAAGTAGTCCCTTCGCTCTCTTATACCCATTACCTCCTCATCCTCTATTGTCTTTAACACCATCCGTTTAGTAGCACAATCTACAGTCGCCCTATGCTTAGCAACCCAGTCTACCCCCAAGATGAGATCGAATTCTCCAAATGGTAGCTCCATTAAATCCCCAGAGAAAACCCTACCTTGAGTCTCTAAAGGCACATCCCTAAAGAGTTTGTCTACCCTAACCGAGTGACCTAGTGGACTTATCACAGTTACCCCACTCACAATTTCCTCAGAGTGCACACCCAACGACCCAGATATATCACATGCAACATACAAATGGGTAGAACCAACATCTATCAAGATAGTGTATGGCATGCTAGAGATAAAAAACATACCAGTTATGACGTTAGGTGTGTCACCCTCCTCTCGGCGACAAGCAACATACACCAACACTGGCTGACGAGCCTTAGCATTACCAGCACCCCTGCCAGGTGCTCCACGTCGATGATCATTTCCGTTGTTGGCCCTACATTGGCCACGGCCTCTCGGTGGTTGTGGTCCACCTCGCATTGGTTGAGCAACCCTCTGTTCAGCAACTTGCATCTGAGTTGGTCTCTGCGGACAATCCTTAACTCTGTACTCCTTGGATGCGCATTGAAAACAAAACCCAGTATGCTTCTAGCATTCTCCCAAATGTACTCTACCACAGTCCCGACAAGCCTACGATCTAACTGTATTCACCGAAACTGCTCAGACCGGTTCATCCACTCTAGCTCTTTTAACATTTTGGCCTGCAGCACCCGAGGATCCAGAATCCCTCATGAATTGATTTTGGTCCTTCTCACGGTTATGTCGTTTAGTACGTCCTCAACTATCTTAGCCTTTTCCACCAAGGCAACAAAGTCACGCTCCCTATGCGGAGCTATCAGTACCCTAAGCTCATCTTTGACTACGCTCATACTCAGTAGCAATTATTCCGCTGGCATACCGGCTCAACCTTAAAAACTCAACCTCATATTTGGCAATAGACTTGTTACCTTGGGTTAGGTTCAGAAATTCCTTCCTTTGGGCGTCCACGTAGCTTGCCTCGACTTATTTTCCTTTGAAAGCTGTCTTAAACAATTCCCAGGTTACTCACTCAGCCAGGGTACTATCCCTTACAGTGATCCACCGTTGATACGCCTCGTCTCGCAGTAGAGACACCACTCCTTTTAGTTTCTTCTCCACTGAGTAATCCAGATCGTCCATAATCCGCTTCGTGGCCTTCAACCAGCACTTAGCCACATTTGGGGCTACTCCAGATATGCCCATGAAGACCTCCGCTTCGTTAGCCCGGAGTCACTCCCAAATGGATCCCCTATTTACAGTCCCAATGCTAGCTCCAGCAACCCTCTCTAGAACCTTTAACTTTGCCTAGGACAAGGCATTATCCCCTGTAGCCTGATCATACAGCCCATTCTTAGCCACTGGCGGTACTCGTGCCTCCTCAGCTGGTATATGTCCCGCAGATGAAGACCCAGCTTGTACACTACCTCGGCCACATCCACGGCCTTGTCCACAAGCTGCTCTCATTCTCAAATCGACTTATCTAATTACGAATTTTATGAAATTAGTTTAGTATTTCAGTGTTTATTACAAATGTATTATGCACAGATAGTGTTTCATAGTTTATTTTTGCGGAATAGTAGCCTAGCTACAGTCTCAGTCTTCTAAGGTTTTTAGTTTCCCTACTGTCTCAGTCTTTAGAGTTTCAGTATTGCCCTAACTACAGTATCATAGTAGGGTCTCAGTACTATCTACAGTAGTATTTTAGTATAGCACAGTATAGAAAAAGAGATACTTACAGACTTGGTATCGGGGATTCAATGTGCCACTCTTCAAAAACCAGATTTCAGAAAGCCCAATTTTAGATAAAATTTTAGTAAAACTTAGACTTTATTTTAAAGTGAAACCTTAAATAAGTATGTGTAGAAGAAAATAAGTTTCAAAAAAAGGTTTTCCTTGAAGATTTCCCAAAACTGTTTTCAAAATACCCTTCTTAGGCCTTAGTTTAAAAAAGTTTTATGAAAACTTTTGGACCCGATCCACAGCCGAGTTGTTGCAACCGGGCTCTAATACCACTAAATGTAACACCCCAAACCCAGCCCAGACGTTATGGCCAATTCCGATGTGTCACATCAACAAGGATTTATATCATATTCTTTACTTAATTCATTAAATGTGAGTTTGCCAAAACCGTTGTTAAGAGTTTCAAAAGATAATGAGTTATTTAATTTGGGAAGGTCCTATCCACTACCAGTTTAGAGTTTATTTCGTTTAAAGATTTTGTTTATCGTTAAGTTATCCATTTGCTACGTGTATTATTTTTGAAATTGTTGATTAATTTTAAATAAAAACCCACGCAGCCTTATCTATCCATTTTAAGCAAGTTATAAATAAAAAAATAAAAACCAAAATAAAAATACTTAGAAGCGGCCTTATTACAAATCAAAACCCAAAAAGAAAATAATTTAAGTAAAATACTGAAAATAAAATAACTTAAGAAAATAACCAACTGCAGTTCATGTGGCCACTCCGAATCCCTCCAGCACCAAGTCCACTAGTTTAGGGGTCACCTACATAGATGAAAGGGAAGGGGTGAGTTTTTAAAACTCAGTGTGTAAAGTAAACCCAACCAGAGCCCAAATCAGTTCAAGCTTTACTTGGCCTAAGCTTTATCCAGATTCAGTATTATCTGGGCCTTAGCCCTATTCAGTAATTAGTGTGGCCCTTAGGCCCATTACAGAAACATAATAGAAATTATGCATGTATGCAAAGCCTAGCCCAAATCCATCCCTACACACCACCCGTACTAACCCTACACACCATGTGGGGAATAACTCGACCCACCCTGCCTTACACGCTGCAGTCGCAACATAGCTGCTTAATCAGATAACGTGGCCAAGCCATTAACAGTAAAACGAGGCAAAGCTCCTTTCAGTAAACGTGGCATTGCCACCTAGCAATTCCTCCATCAAATAAACCCAATCCCATGCAACAGTATAACATGTCATGGCATACAGTGAACAAATTAATTTAGCATGCACTTCAGTCAACTCTAACCCTAGGGGTATAATGGTCATTTTGCACCTAGGGGTAAAATAGTAATTTTTCCACCCTTAAGGGGTATTTCAGTAAATATTCCAATTTTTAGGGTTTCATGATTATTACAGTTATTAACAGTCCAGTTATCATCTAAGCAGCTTATCTAGCCCATTTTAGTAGCTTAGGGTTATTGGGCCCTAAAACCCCTAATGGGCCCTACAGTGTCTAGTAGCTATTGCAGCTCTCTATGTAACACCCCCACGCCCGAGATCGTCACCGGAGTCGAGCTTGAGGTGTTACTGAACATAATTTATCATTTAAAAAACTTTACATCATTTATTTTGATTTTCAGAATAAGTAGTTTTTCTGCATCATGGTCGCTAGAAAAATCATATCTCGAGTTACAAAACTCAAAATGAAGATCCGTAAATTTTCCCTGAAACTAGACTCATATATCTATATACTAATTATTTTTATAGAATTTTTGGTTGGGCCAATTAGTAGAGTTTATTAGTTAAAGTTACCCTTTTTTCAGGACTTGACTGCACTAACCTCTACTTACTACGAACCACTTTTCTCCCTGTACAAAATTTATATAACTATACCGTTTATTTCTCTTAAAATTAGATTCAATAAGGATTTTGAGCATATAAATTACAACTCCTAATTATTGTTTTACAATTTAGAGTGAATTTTCAAATTTGGAACAAGGGATCCAGAAATTGCTCTGGCCCTGTTTCACTAAAACTCAAATATCTTATAACATATAACTCCTTTACCTATTTCACTTCTTCCATTTGAAAGTAGACACAATAAGCTTCAATTTCATATTAATTCTTCACCTAATTTGTTTTCTACTATTTTTGGTGATTTTTCAAACTCACATCATTGTTGCTGTAGTGTTCTGTTTTATGGCAAGTTTCATCTTTTTATGAATTCTCATGAGCTATATAACATATTAAACTCACAAGGCATCCAACATTATCTAGGCTAGCCATACCATGTCTAATCATTATCAAGCATTTTCTCAACCAAACCACAACCATATCACAAGATTATTTACACAAAACAAGTATATTGCTATACATGCCATACATCAAAAAAATACAAACCAATATACCAATTCTTCCTCGGACAGTGTGAGTGTTTCTTCGACCTTCCCGATATCCAAGTTGGCTCGCTAAAAACTACAATGAATGTAAAGGAGGGAGTAAGCAAAAATGCTTAGTAAGTTCACATGCAAATAACAAGTAACATAACAAAGCAATTATATCAACAACAATAGCATGATATCACCAAGATACAAACCACATTTCTAGCTATCGTGTATCATCTTACCACCTTATTTCTGTTGTATCAAGTTTCAACCCGAGGGTTAAGTACATACCTGTCCATTGTCCATTTCACAACACTTACCAAAATATCATTTTCATCTTGAGTATTCTTCCATTCCGCTAGAATTTTACCCGTTGAACACATTGGAATATAACTCGGATACACGGATCATTTGCACATAAGTGCCACATATATAATCAATCAATCATGTAACCTGCCCATAAGCGAACTCGGACTCAACTCAACGAGCTCAGGTGTTCGCATCCATAAGTGAACTCGGACTCAACTCAACGAGCTCGGATGCCTAGTTACATCTCACGAACTCGGACTCAACTCAACGAGTTCGGACATTCGCATCCATAAGTGAACTCAGACTCAACTCAATGAGTTCGGATGCCCAACCATCCTAGTGACATGTCACTTGTATCCTAATCTATTCCTAAGGTTCAAACAGGATTTTCCTCAATCACATATCCTTGTCGTCTTCCACAGAATACCGAAACCAATACTTGGTAGAAATTTATATTTAACAAGTGGCACACATAACTTGCATATTATTCAATAATAACCACAAAGCATATATTTCATGATAAAAATCAGCATATCATATAAATAACATCAATTAACTTAAAAATAACAATTATGTTACATTATTTACACATGAACTTACCTCGGTACAAAATATAGCAATTTTGCGATTTAGTCCAAAATCTTTTTTTTTTCCTCGATCAAGGTTGATTCCACGTCTTTCTTGATCTAAAATAACACATTTAACTTATTTAATACTCACCTTTATCAAAATAGTCCTAAATTCAAATTTTGGCAAAATTACAATTTTACCCCTAAACTTTTGCATATTTACACTTTTGCCCCAAAGCTCGGAAATTTAATTTTATCACAAATTCTTATGTTTTAGGACATGCTGATCATTTATTTACCATTAGCAAGGTCAAATTCCCACTAAAACACATACTTATGAACAATATGTACTTTTACCGATTAAGCCGTTTTACTCGTTTTTACTTAAAACAGAGTAGCACAAGTTGTCTAACATAATTTAAAACCTCATATTCTATCATAAAACATCAAAATACACAAATTTCACCTATGGGTATTTTTCCAAATATGAACCCTAACTTAAATTATTGCTAACATAAGCTTTATCGAGTTACCGGGTCTACGAAAACGTAAAGAACATTAAAAACGGGGCTTGCAATCACTTACTATGGAGCTTGGAAGCTTGAAACAAACCCTAGCTATGGAGAACCCTTGAAATTTCGCGGTAATGAAGAATATGATCAATTTTGTGTTATTTTCCCCTTTTTATTTCATGTTAATATCCAAATGACCAAAATGCCCCTCCTTACTAAACTTTCAAAAATTCCATCCATGTCCAAATTTTGTCCATGAACTTAAAATTGGTGAAATTGCTATTTAAGACCTCCTAATTAAAATTCCAAAGCAATTTCATACTAGAAATTTCTAGAATGCAAGTTTTGCAACTTATTCGATTTAGTCCCTAATTTCAAATTAAGCACTTTATGCTTAAAATTTCTTCACGAAATTTTCACACCATCATAAAAACATATCATAAACATCAAAATAATTATAAAATAATTATTTATACCTCAGATTTGTGGTCACGAAACCACTATTCCGATTAGGCCCTAATTCGGGATATTACAACTCTCCCCCCTTTTAAGGATTTTCGTCCTCGAAAATCTTACCGGTAAACAGGTGTGGGTATTGTTTCCTTATAGTTTCCTCGGGTTCCCATGTAGCCTCTTCTATTCCATGCTTTTGCCAGAACACTTTCACAAGAGCAATACTTTTGTTTCTTAGTTGTTTGACCTCTCAAGCTAAAACTTTAATCGGTTCTTCTTCGTAGGTCATATCTGGTCGTAATTCAATTCCTGTCGGTGAAACCACATGTGAAGGATCCGAACGATACCGACGTAGCATAGATACATGGAACACATCATGAATTTTCTCTAACTCAGATGGTAATGCTAACCGATAAGCTACCGGTCCAACTCTTTCAATTATTTCATATGACCCAATAAAACGCAGACTTAATTTACCTTTCCGTCCAAATCTGAGGACTTTCTTCCACGGAGACACCTTTAAAAATACCTTATCACCAACTTGAAACTCAATTTCTTTTCGTTTCAAATCTGCATAAGATTTCTGTCTATCCGAAGCAGCTTTCAAACAATCTCGAATTACCTTCACTTTTTCTTCGGTTTCTTTTATTAGATCAACCCCATAGATCTGATTTTCCTTGAGTTCGGTCCAATACAAAGGCGTCCGACACTTACGACCATACAATGCTTCATAAGGTGCCATTTTCAAACTTGTCTGATAACTGTTATTGTAAGCAAATTCCACCAACGGTAAATATCTTCCCAACTTCCTTGAAATTCTAATACACAACATCGAAGCATGTCTTCAAGAATTTGAATTACCCTTTCTGATTGCCCATCAGTTTGTGGATGAAAAGCAGTACTGAAATTTAACCTTGTACCTAATGCTTCTTACAACTTTTGCTAAAACCGCGAAGTAAATCTCGGATCTCTGTCTGAAATGATTGACAATGGTATTCCATGTAGTCTAACAATTTCTCTAACATACAATTCAGCTAACTTGTTAAGAGAATAATCCATACGTACTGGAATAAAATGAGCCGACTTAGTTAATCTGTCAACTATTACCCAGATGGCATCTTTCTTTCCTGGAGTCAATGGCAACCCTGAGACAAAATCCATAGTAATCCGATCCCATTTCCATTCAGGAACCATAATAGGCTGAAGTAATCCCGAAGGCACTTGGTGTTCCGCTTTCACCTGTTGACAAATTAAGCATTTCGATACAAATTTCGATATATCCCTTTTCATTCCATTCCACCAGTACATTTTCTTCAAATCATTATACATTTTCGTACTGCCTGGATGAATCGACAAATACCACCATGTGCTTCCTGCAAAATCTTTTGAATTAACTCCTCATTCTTTGATACACAAATCCGATCTTTAAACATCAAGCAACCATCAGGACCGATTCTAAAATCTGACTCTGTATCAACCTCACATTGCTTTCTTTTGGCTTGCAAGTCTTCATCACTTTTCTGAGCTTCACAAATCTCTTGTAAAAACATCGGTCTTACTTTTAGCTCGGCCAGAATGGAACCATCATCTAACATTTCCAACTGAGTGTTCATAACTCTCAAAGCAAACAACAGTTTTCTACTCAAAGCATCAACAACTACATTTGCTTTTCCTGGATGATAGTTAATCACAAGCTCGTAATCTTTTAATAACTCCAACCATCTTCGCTGTCTCAAATTCAAGTCCTTTTGTGACATCAAGTATTTAAGACTCTTGTGGTCGGTATATACTTGATAGTTTTCACCATATAGATAATGTCGCCAAATCTTCAAAGCAAACACCACTGCAGCAAATTCCAAATCATGAGTCGGATAATTCCTCTCGTGAGGTTTTAACTTCCTCGAAGCATAAGCCACAACCTTTCCTTCTTGCATCAGTACACATCCCAAACCATTTAGAGAAGCATCGCTATATACCACAAATTCTTTACCTGACTCGGGCTGTACTAACACTGGTGCCTCTGTTCATAACTTTTTCAATTCTTCAAAACTTTGTTGAGATTCTTTCGTCCACTCAAATTTAACATCCTTGCAAAGTAATCTATTCATAGGAGCAGCAATTATAGAAAATCCATTTACAAACCGTCAATAATATCCAGCTAGTCCCAAGAAACTCCTAATCTCGGTTACATTCTTCGGTGGCTTCCAATCAACAATAGCTGAAATTTTACTCGGATCAACCAGTATACCATCACCTGAAACAATATGGCCCAAAAATCCAACTTTCCGAAGCCAAAATTCACTTTTACTAAACTTGGCATATAACTGCTTGTCTCGCAAAGTTTGCAAAACTATCCTCAAGTGCTCAGCATGCTCTGTCTCATCTTTCGAATAAATCAAGATATCATCTATAAATACCACAACAAACTTGTCCAAGTATGGTCGAAATATTCGATTCATCAAATCAATAAACATGGCAGGAGCATTTGTTAATCCAAACGGCATAACTAAAAATTCATAATGACCAGACCTTGTCCTAAAAGCAGTTTTAGGCACATCTGACTCTTTTACCCGCAGCTGATAGTACCCAGATCTCAAATCAATCTTTGAAAACCATGTTGCTCCTTTCAGCTGATCAAACAAATCATCAATTCTCGGCAACAGATACTTGTTCTTAATTGTCACTTTGTTTAATTGCCGATAGTCTACACACAATCTCATCGAACCATCCTTCTTTTTCACAAACAATACCGAAGCACCCCAAGGCGAAAAACTCGGTCTCACAAAGCCTTTGTCGGTCAACTCTTGCAACTGCGACTTTAATTCTTTCAACTCTATTGGTGCCATTCTATACGGAGCAATCGAGATCGGAGCTGTTCCCGACATCAAATCAATACCAAACTCTACTTCTCTAATTGGAGGTAAACCCGGCAATTCTTCTGGAAATACATCCGTAAACTCACATACAATCGGCACTGATTCCACTTTCTTTTCAATTTCCTTTGTATTCAACACATACGCTAAATAAGCTTCATAACCCTTTCTCAAATATCTCTGAGCCGACATTGAAGAAATCACACTAGATAATGCCTCTGATTTATCTAATTCGACCCGCAGAGTTTCATCATTTTCACACTTTAATTCAATAACTTTGGGATCATTTCAAAAATTTTACCTAGACAGGATATGCCTTATTTGCAAGACGGAAGACTTGTTGATATGGTCTTCAACCCATTAGGAGTACCTTCACGAACAATTTACTATAGCATCATGCAATGTCAACCAATCCATACCCAAAATAACATCAAACTCATCAAACGGCAACAACATCAAGTCGGTCAGAAAGTAATAACCCCGAATCATTAAAGGACAGTTCTTGTATACTTTATCAACTATAACACATTGGCCTAACGGGTTTGACACTTTAATCATAAATTCTATATTCTCAACAGGTATATTCATGCTAGATACTAATTTTATTCACACATATGATTGAGTAGAACCAGGGTCAATCAAAGCTGTAACATTAACATCATAGAGAGAAAATATACCAGTAATCACATCGGGTGAGGAAGCATCTTCACGCACTTTAATGGCATAAGTTCTAGCTGGAGCCCTTCCTTCAGATTTAACTGCTGAATCTCTGGCTACATTCTTGCTGCTTGCTTCATTCCCAGCTTTTCTTGGATACCTTCCTCTCGAATCTGTACCACCAGCTTTTGTACTCTGAAATTTTTCTTTTTCAATCCTCTCTGGACAGTCTCTAATAAAATGATCCGGAGAACCACATCAAAAACATTCATTTGCTCTGTACGGACCAAAATGATTTCTACCACACTGCTGGCACTCAAGCTTAACAAATCTCGAGTTCCCTACACTGGCTGCCGAAGTAGTCTGGGACTTAGGACCCACATTTTGCTTCTTAAAATTCCCATATGACTGTCCAGCTAAAACTTGGGAACGATATTTCTTGGTTTTCCGGGTTGCTGGGAGGGTGCACCGCCTATCAGTCTTTTCTTCCAATTTCGTGCCTCAGATTCTACCTTTTTCTTCTCTTTAAGTAGTTCTTCAGCCTTGCAAGCTCGATCGACAAGTACCACTATTTCTTTTAATTTAAGAATCCCAACAAATACCTTAATTTCTTCATTGAGCCCATCTTCAAATCGCTGCACATTTTGGCCTCTGTAGGAACATATTATTTGGCATACTTGCTCAATCTGACGAACTCTCTTTCGTATTTAGTGACTGTCATATTACCTTGCTTTAGCTCAAGAAACTCTTTACGCTTCTGGTTAATAAATCTTTCACTGATGTGTTTCTTTCGAAACTCCTCTTGAAAGAATTCCCAGGTTACTCTCTCTTTCGTTACCACCGAAATCAATGTCTTCCACCAATTGTAGGCTGAATCCCTCAACAAAGATATAGCACATTTCAAGCATTCTTCAAGTGTACAAGACAGTTCATCAAATACCTGGATAGAATTCTCAAGCCAGAACTCTGCTTTCTCGGCATCATCATCTACATTAGCTCTGAATTCTTTAGCCCCTAGCTTACGAATTTTATCAACTGGAGTTCTTTGGAATTTCATCATATCCACACCTTAAGGCATCGGGGGTACAGTTTGAGTAATTGGGGGAGGTGGGGGAGGTTGTACATTCAGGTTCGTACGAACGAACTCAGTATACCAAGCACTCATCATCTGGAGAAAGGCTTCTCGACCCCTTTCTCCTCCTCCTTGACCAATAGTGGGAGGTGGATTTTCAGTCGGCACCGCCCCTTCAGCCGAAGCTGGTGCATTACTTTCTACATCATCGGCCATAGTTGGATCGGGATCCATTTACTATATAAAAAAAATCATTTAAAAGGTCAGAAGTTGTCACACTATCACAATATACATATATGGCATGTATAGCAAAATTTGTACATAAAACATGTTAGTCTGAGAACCGACTAAACATGCTCTGATACCACCAAATGTAACACCCCCACAACCGAGACCGTCGCCGGAGTCGAGCTTGAGGTGTTACCGAACATAATTTATCATTTAAACAACTTTACATCATTTATTTTGATTTTCGGAATAAGCAGTTTTTCTGCATCATGGTCGCTAGAAAAATCATATCTCGAGTTACGAAACTCGAAATCAAGATTCGTAAATTTTCCCTGAAACTATACTCATATATCTATATGCCAATTTTTTTTCTAGAATTTTTGGTTGGGCCAATTAGTACAGTTTATTAGTTAAATTTACCCCTATTTCAGGACTCGACTGCACTAACCTATACTTACTACAAACCATTTTTCTCCCTGTACAAAATTTATATAACTATACCGTTTATTTCTCTTAAAATTAGATTCAATAAGTATTCTGGCCATATAAATTACACCTCCTAAATATTTTTTTACAATTTATAGTGAATTTTCAAATTTGGAATAGGGGATCCAGAAATTGCTCTGGCCCTATTTCACTAAAACTCAAATATCTTATAACATATAACTCCTTTACCTATTTCGCTTCTTCCATTTGAAAGTAGACACAGTAAGCTTCAATTTCAAATTAATTCTTCACCTAATTTGTTTTCTACTATTTTTGGTAATTTTTCAAACTCACATCGTTGTTGCTATAGTGTTCTATTTTATGGCAAGTTTCATCTTTTTATGAAATCTCATGAGCTATATAACATATTAAACTCACAAGGCATCCAACATTATCTAGGCTAGCGATACCAATGTCTAATCATTATCAAGCATTTTCTCAACCAAACCACAACCATATCACAAGATTATTTACAGAAAACAAGTATATTGCTATACATGCCATACATCAAAACATACAAACCAATATACCAATTCTTCCTCAGATAGTGTGAGCGTTTCTTCGACCTTCCCGATATCCAAGTTGGCTCACTAAAAACTACAATGAATGTAAAGGAGGGAGTAAGCATAAATGCTTAGTAAGTTCACATGCAAATAACAAGTAACATAACAAAGCAATTATATCAACAACAATAGCATGATATCACCAAGATACAAACCACATTTCTAGCTATCGTGTATCATCTTACCACCTTATTTCTGTTGTATGAGTTTCAACCCGAGGGTTAAGTACATACCTATCCAAATTGTCCATTTCACAACATTTACCAAAATATCATTTTCATCTTGAGTATTCTTCCATTCCACTAGAATTTTACCCGTTGAACACATCAGAATATAACTCGGATACACGGATCATTTGCACATAAGTGCCACATATGTAATCAATCAATCATGTAACCCGCCCATAAGTGAACTCGGACTCAACTCAATGAGCTCGGGTGTTTGCATCCATAAGTGAACTCGGACTCAACTCAACGAGCTCGGATGCCTAGTTACATCTCACGAACTCGGACTCAACTCAACGAGTTCGGACATTCGCATCCATAAGTGAACTCGGACTCAACTCAACGAGTTTGGATGCCCAACCATCCTAGTGACATGTCACTTGTATCCTAATCTATTCCTAAGGTTCAAACGGGATTTTCCTCAATCACATATCCTTGTTGTCTTCCACAGAATACCGAAACCAATACTCGGTAGCAATTTATATTTAACAAGTGGCACACATAACTTGCATATTATTCAATAATAATCACAAAGCATATATTTCATGATAAAAATCAGCATATCATATAAATAACATCAATTAAATTAAAAATAACAATTATGTTACATTATTTACACATGAACTTACCTCGGTACAAAATATAGCAATTTTGCGATTTAGTCCAAAATCTTTTCTTTTCCTCGATCAAGGTTGATTCCACGTCTTTCTTGATCTAAAATAACACATTTAACTTATTTAATACTCACATTTATCAAAATAGTCCTAAATTCAAATTTTGGCAAAATTACAATTTCGCCCCTAAACTTTTGCATATTTACACTTTTGCCCCAAAGTTCAGAAATTTAATTTTATCACAAATTCTTATGTTTTGGCACATGCTGATCATTTATTTACCATTAGCAAGCTCAAATTCCCACTAAAACACATACTTATGAATAATATGTACTTTTACCGATTAAGCCGTTTTACTTGTTTTTACTTAAAACCGAGTAGCACAAGTTGTCTAACATAATTTAAAACCTCATATTCTATCATGAAACATCAAAATACCCAAATTTCACCTATGGGTATTTTTCCAAATATGAACCCTAACTAAAATTATTGCTAACATAAGCTTTATCGAGTTACCGGGACTACGAAAACGTAAAGAACATTAAAAACGGGGCTTGGAATCACTTACTATGGAGCTTGGAAGCTTGAAACAAACCCTAGCTATGTAGAACCCTTGAAATTTCGTGGTAATGAAGAAGATGATCAATTTTGTGTTATTTTTCCCTTTTTATTTCATGTTAATATCCAAATGACCAAAATGCCCCTCCTTACTAAACTTTCAAAAATTTCATCCATGTTCAAATTTTGTCCATGAACTTAAAATTGGTCAAATTGCTCTTTAAGACCTCCTAATTAATATTCCAAAGCAATTTCATACTAGAAATTTCTAGAATGCAAGTTTTGGAACTTATTCGATTTAGTCCCTAATTTCAAATTAAGCACTTTAGGCTTAGAATTTCTTCACGAAATTTTCACACCATCATAAAAACATATCATAAACATCAAAATAATTATAAAATAATTATTTCTACCTTGGATTTGTGGTCACAAAACCACTATTCCGATTAGGCCCTAATTCGGGATATTACACTCTAAGCCCAAATTTTACATTCATATTAGCAATCTTAGCATACAGATTACCAGAACCCACTTACTGCTCGTTTTCACTCATATGGGCCCGTAAGCCCACTGGGCCCAAATTCAGCCCCTCGAGGCCCAAACTTAATGAGGCGCATGAAATCGCGCACATGTCCTCTTTACTATTTGCGATTATAGATTTTACCAAGTCAACTGACCCACAAGCGCTCGCACGCTTGCGAGCCCACGAAATGTCAGAATTTTAGCATTTCGGCTTTTCAGCTTTTGCCGATTTAGTTTACTAGTGGGTGTTAGTTTACACACCTGATTTGCGATATACGTTGATGAGATCTCCCACGTGATTAACCTACAATCGTTTCAACCCACATGTCACTAAAATCTAATTGAGTAATTGACACCAGGTTAACATACCTATTCGGCCAACACCAACTAAGGCCTTTAGTCTCTTACCTTTGCTGAAATAATGACTAGATCAAGATCTAGTTGCTCCAATGGTCCTAGCCTCTAACACCCCTTGATTGATAGCCTTTAGTCAACACTAGCACACAAACTGAATGATAAAACCAATAACCCTTTAGCCTTAATCAACAGCCACCCCCTGAAGTTAGGGGTTTTCGACTTTTCTTGAATCCCAAGGTAAAGAATGAACAAGGGGTTCCGATTACTTACCAAGAGATCTACTTGTTGAAGTACGTTTCCAAACACCTTTCTATCCCAGATCTATTGTAGATCTAACCCCAAACACGAGCAGAGAGTATATCTAAATGATTCAGCTTTTGGACCCTACTCTAAGAATGTTTATTTAGGTTTTGGGGGAAAGATAGAAGAAGATGATGATGAAAAGTTTACGAAAAAATAGAGAGAAGGTTGGCAGAAAGATAAGAGGTTTGTGATTCGGCTTTTTGAAAGAATTAGGTTGAAGGGTATAGAAGGTTCGGTCAAGAAGAAGATTCGGCTAATCAAGGCAAATCGGTTTCAGCTTTTGAGAGTATTCGGCTAGCAGGGCTTGAGAAAAGAGGTTACTATAATCGCTGGTGTAAAGAAGATGAAAAAGAGAATGGAGAAAGAAGAGGAGAGGGTGAAGAGAGAAAATAGATGTTTGGTTCAGCTAAAGAAGAAAGAGATGAGAGGGTCTGATTTAGGGTAAATCGACAGAAGGAGAGCTAACACTTCGGGATTTCAGCTTTCCAGAAAAAAGAAAAGAAAAGAACTAAGTGAAAAGAGAGATATGGTCGGCACCCCTAGCCCTTAACTAATTAGCACTCAAGGTTCACCATAAGCAAATCCCAAAGAAAAAGCAAAAGAAGAAATCGGCATAGCCCTACCCAATTGCCAAAAATGCCACCTCCAAAGACCCTAGCTGAATTTGCTTTCCAAGAGACCCCTAATCGGCCATCACTTGTTTCCCATTCAAAATTCCTAGATTTCCTCCCCCTTGTCCCTCATTGCTTCAATCTCATGAGCCATTCAAACTTCTTCCTTTAGAGTTTCACTTGGAGTCCATCACATGCATTGCACATACTTTAAAAAAATAAAATAACACCTTGCTTACCATGAGACTTGATCCTTGGCCCTTGCATAGCTTCCACACAACACTTTCCTAAGCTTTAAGTGGCGACAGCCACTTTACCAAAGGCTTACTTGTGTCTTAAATTACCCATTTTTTCTTAAAAGCCCACATACTCGACCCCTTCTCTTTAAGTCTACAATTTCAAAATTTCTACCGAGTGTTAACTTAAGCTTGGACCTTCTAAAGGCCCACTAACCTACTCAAAGCATAAATTATAACAACCAGATAACAAAATTTCAAGTCCACACCAACACCGCAAAAATCCCAAAAATCCTAAAAATTAGGGCGTTACAGAATGTCCAGTAGTAAACACATGGGCAGAGACACGGCCATGTGCATTAGTCGTGTGAAGGAAACAGCCCTGGGACATGGGCGTATGAAGTCTGTACCTATTTTTCAAAAATTAAATTTGCCACATGGCCTGGCACACAGTGTGTGACTTGGTCGTGTGACTGATTTTGGTGCATGACGTCATAAACAGAGAGTTACACGGGTTGAAGATACGGGCTTGTGTGACCACACGGCCTACCCACACGGGCATTTCCTAAACCACACGGGCGTGTGACTCTCCAAAATATGAAATTTTTCTAAGCATTCCAAAGGTCTTGGTTTAGTCCTGAATCGCTCTTAATGTATGTTTTGAGCCTCGTAGGCCTATAATAAGGACAATATGATTATGTATGACAAGTTTTAAATTTGAATGGAATTTTATGACACAGATTAGTATGACTATTTGTGTTTATGTGAGGTTACGCCTCGTACCTTGTTTTGGCGATGGATACGGGTAATGGGTGTTACATTTTAGTGGTATCAGAGTTATGGATTAGTTGATTCTTGAACTAACAGAGCACGTGTAAGAGTCTAGCTACACATGCCATAAATAAAATTTGATAGTATGACGACTCCCGACAATTTAAATTGTGTTTTTATATAGTAAATGGATCCCAATTGAGAAGTGACTAATGACGTTGAAAGTAATGCACTGGCTCCCACACATGGGACTGCACTTATTGAAAGTAGACCGGTAATGCATAGTCAGGGAGAGGGCACTAGGGAAGCCTTCCTCCGCATATTGAATGAATAGTATATAGAGTTCATTCAAGCAAATTCGAATGCTCAACCTCTTCCACCCCCTCATATTTCTCAGTCGGTTCTCTTAGTTTCTCAAGGTATAGAGTTGGTAAGACTAAATAAGCCTCCAGCTGATAAGATTCATAACTAAGGGGCCGAATAATTCAGGGCTAATGTAGATGATGACCCTAAGAAAGTAGAATTTTGGCTTGAGAACTCTATTCGGGTATTCGATAAACTTTCTTGCACCCCTAAAGAATGCTTGAAATGTGATGTATCATTGTTGAAGCATTTCGCATATCATTGGTGGAAGACGCTTATATCTGTGGTACCCAGAGAGAGGGTTACATGGGCATTCTTTCAAGAAGAATTTAGAAAGAAGTCATTTGATAAATTTAGAAAGTTGTGCTTTGATGATTCGAAGTCATTATTTTCTAGCTAACTTGATGTTGCTGCCATTTGATGAATTTGATGTTTTATTGGGTATGGATTGGTTGACTCTCCATGATGTAGTAGTAAATTGTAGACAAAAAGTTATTGAATTGAAATGCTAGAACAATAAAATTCTTCGGGTTGAATCAGATGAATCGAGTGAATTGCCTATTGTGATATCGTCAATGACAACTCAAAGGTATATAAGAAAGGGTTACAAAGCATTTCTTGTGTATGTGTTGAATACAAAAGTGTCTGAGTTACAAATTGAATCAGTGCCGGTAGTTTACGAGTATCCGGATGTATTTCGAGAAGAGTTTCTTGGGTTACCATCGGTTAGGGAGATAGAGTTTGCTATTGATTTGTTATCGGGGACTGCACTAATATCGATTGCTCCATATAATATGGCTCCAACCGAATTAAAATAATTAAAAGCTCAGTTACAAGAGTTGACAGATAAGGGATTTGCGAGACCAAGTTTCTCCCCCTGGGGCGGTCCCGTTTTGTTCGTAAAAAAGAAGGATGGATCTATGAGTCTTTATATCAATTATAGATAGCTCAACAAGGTGACAATAAAGAACAAGTATCCTTTGCCTAGAATTGATTATTTGTTTGATCAATTGAAAGGGGCGACCGTGTTTTGAAAGATTGACTTCAGATTTGGTTACTACCAGTTTAGGGTTAAAGAGTCCGATGTATGGAAAGCCACTTGCAAGAAACAGTATGGACATTATGAATTTCTTGTAATGCCTTTCGGTTTAACTAATGCTTCGACTGTATTTATGGATTTAATGAATCAGATTTTTCGACCATACTTGGATAAATTTGTGGTTGTCTTCATAGATGATATTTTGATCTATTCTCGAGATGAGTCCGAACATGCCGAACACTTGAGGACTGTATTACAGATTTTGAGAGAAAAGAAATTGTTTGCCAAGTTCAGTAAAAGTGAGTTTTGGTTTTGAGAAGTTGGATTTTTGGGGCATATTGTTTCTGCTGATGGTATCCGGGTTGATCCGAGTAAAATTTCGGCAATTGTTGATTAGACACCATCGAGGAACGTATCCAAGGTTAGAAGCTTTTTGGGCTTAGCTGGGTACTATAGATGCTTTGTCTAGGGATTTTTGATGGTTGCTACACCTATGACTAAGTTGTTGCAAAAAGATATTGAGTTCGATTGGACCGAAAATTATCAGCATAATTTTGAGAAATTGAAGGCATTGTTGACTGTGGAACCGGTGTTTGTGCAACCTGAGTCTAGGAAAGAGGTTGTAATATATAGTGACGCATCTTTAAATGGTCTTGGATGTGTGTTGATGCAAGAGGGCAAGGTGATAACTTATTCCTCGAGACAGTTGAAACCGTATGAAAAGAACTACCCGACACTTGATTTGGAACTGGTTGCCATCGTCTTCACTTTAAAGATTTGGCGAAATCATTTTTACAGTGAGAAATGTCGTATCTTTACCGACTATAAGAGTTTGAAGTATTTGATGAATCAAAAGGATCTGAACTTGCGACAACGAAGATGGCTCGAGTTGTTAAAAGACTATGAGTTGGTGACCGATTATCATCCAGGGAAGGCAAATGTAGTTACTGATGCTTTGAGCAGGAAGTCCTTGTTTGCTTTGAGAGCTATGAATATGAGGTTGACTTTGTCTGATAATGGTTCAATTTTGGCCGAGTTGAGAGCTAGACCGTTGTTTCTTCAACAAATTTGTAAAGCTTAGAAGAAGGATAGTAAATTGCAAGCAAAAAGAGCTCAGCGTGAATTAGATAGTGATTTAGATTTTTGGATTGGTTCGAATGATTGTTTGATGTTTCGTGACAGAGTATGTGTTCCGAAAGATGCTGGGTTGATTCAGAAAATTTTATGCGACGCACACAGTGGTTGTTTTTTAGTGCATTTGAGTAGTGTGAAAATGTATAATGATTTGAATAAATCGTATTGGTGGCCATGCATGAAATGAGACATTTCTGAGTTTGTATCGAAGTGTTTACTTTGTCAACAAGTGAAAATTAAGTATCAAGTGTCTTCAGGTTTACTTCAGTTAGTGACAGTTCCAGAGTGGAAATAGGATAGGGTTACGATTGATTTCGTGACGAGTTTGCCTCTGACTCCAAAAAAGAAAGATGCCTTATGGGTTTTTCTTGATCGATTAACGACGTTAGCTCACTTTATTCCGGTACGCACCGATTACCCACTTGATAAGCTATTTGAGTTACATATTGCTGAAATTGTGAGATTCCATGGAATGCCTATTTCTATTATTTCAGATAGAGATCCGAGGTTTACTTCGAGGTTTTAGAAAAAGTTGTAACAAGTCTTGGGTACGAAACTGAATTTTAGTACCGCTTTCATCCTCAAACCGACTATCAATTTAAAAGGGTAATTTAGATTCTCAAACATATGCTTCAATGTTATGTTTTAGAATTCAAGGGTAGTTGGGAAAAAATATTTACCTTTGATCAAATTTGCTTACAATAACAGTTTTCAGTCGAGTATAAAAATGACACCATATGAGGCACTGTATGGTTGCAAATGTCAAACTCCATTGTATTGGATCGAGCTTAGTGAGATGCAAATTCATGGGGTTGAAGAAGCTACGTGGGAACCTAATGAGGCTATGAGAAGATAGTACCCAAACATATTTCTTGGTAAGATTTTCGGGGATGAAAATCCCTAAAGTGGGAGAGTTGTAACAGCTCAATTTAGGGCCAATTCGGAACAGTGGTTTTGGGACCACGAATTCGAAGTAGTAAAAATTTATAATGATAAATTTTTAAGGTTTATTATATGATTGAATGCATGTGTGAAAATATCGTTAAGAACTTTTATCGATAGAGGGTCCAATTTGACTAGTAGGACTAAATTGCAAAAAGTGCAAAATATGTGTTCTAGAAGCATTAGGGGTTTAATCGAAATGAATTTGTATACTAGAGGTCCTTATTTAATAATTAGACCATTATATCTCATGGTGGACCCAAACCCGGCCTAGACGTTATGCCCGAATCTGGCGGTGTCACATTGAAGTGTGAAACGTAAAACTCGTTGTTCATTGAAAACCTCAAAATCATTTAACCAATTTGTTATTAAGTGGTGACTAAAAAAAGGGTCATTCATTTTCAAAACGTGCATCGTTGAAAACTTATTCACTTTAAAACATGTTTTTGTTTACAAGAAAATCCATTCCTTTACTAAACCTCTTTGCATGCATTTGAAGATAATTTAAAACCTTGCATCATTATCAAATGTTACTTTCTTTAAAACATTGTTAACTTGAAAATCACGTGTATAGAGGAAACTTTTCCTTTAAAACAGTTGCGTATTTGCGTTTGTTTTGTAAAAATTTTGTTTTTATTTTTTTATAAAAACCCGAGTTCTAGTACTAGTAGTTATAGCCAAAGCAAATTAAAAACCCAAAATTAGAAATAAAACTAGAGAGGCCTTATTACAAAAAAAATACCCAAAATTAATCCAAAATTATCAAAGAGTACTAAATTGATCGTATTAAAAAGCATGGCCATCACTCAGTCTTTCGACTGCACCGGACTGCCTATGTTTAGGGATTAGCTATACAGTTAAAGCATAAGGGTGAGTTTACGCAAAACTCAGTGTGTAATTCCCCAACATACAAGCAATAAGCAATAAATCAAACTGGGCCTAAGCCTATCACAGTAGCAGTATCAGTTGGGCCTTAGCCCATAACAATGTCAATTCAGCCTTAGCCCACAACAGTATCAGCAATCAAAATGAATGATGCATATAATCCCAACCAACCCTGCAAACCATCTCCTGTCCAACCCTACACTCCTATGGGGAATAAATCGACCCACCCATCCCTACACTCCAATGCTAGCGCCGGTTGCAGCACTAAGCATTACTGCAGCAAAGCCGTCAGTAATATAAGTGGCATTAAGCCATCAGTAGGTCTACAGTCGTCTTGGGCGACCCGTACGACCATAACAGTCTAGTACACTTCCTTCAAAACAATATATCCATCCCCATGCAGTATATCATAATATCATGCATGTATGCAAAACATGCATATCATATGGCATGCTTAATCAATCATACATTATACAAGGGCAAAACAGTCATTTTACCTCAAAAGGGAAAACAGTCATTTAATTAGTTTAGGGTCCGCGTTTACTTACCGACCTGTCAATAGGTCCACACTCGTCTCGGGCGACTCGGGCGACCTTTAACAGTCAAACAGTGTAAACGGGCCCAAAGCCATCATGCGGCCCAAGTGGGTCCACACATCCGTGCGGCCCACGAAGCTCAGAAATGACCTTAGCTGTGTAACGGCACAACCGGGTTCAATATTTTCCACATGTCCGTGAGATTTACCCGTGTGGGGCCCACGGGCCCATTGCGGCCCAACGTGGCCCAAAAGGACCTGAACCCATGGGATCGCTCATGGTGGCCTCCGTTATATGCCCATGTTTCGTGGGCTTGAATTTCAACACATGCATTCATACACCCATGTGGTATCATTCGTCGTACTATTTGGCTTTTTGGCCACAAACGTCTAGTTATTCTGAAACGTGCATTGCATGCCCTATGGCATCAGTCGCACACCTGTTTTGCGAAAACGTGTAGTTAGGCAACAAACGCTCTAATCCTAGTTTCAACACAATATACCATTAGTCCCATGGCAACAGAATTTTAACGATACCTTTCTATTACACTGAACAAAGAGGTTCTAGTCACCTACCTTTGGTTGATCGATTGAGGATCTCACACTTAATCCTTTATAGCAATTGCCAACAAACCTCTTTAACGATACCCTGCAATCCAACTGCGACTTAATAGCTGAATCCATTTATTAAAAAACCAAAAGTTGCATCAACTGTAACACTTACCAAAACGCTTACTAACAGTGGAGAAAAATAAATAGTCATCCCACCAGATTATGCCCTAAAGCCAAGGCATGAGACGAAACACTCACCCCTATGATGGAATATTCAAATACCCCAACAGTGAAAAGAGCGAAGAAAACCAAAAAAGAGAATTAGGGGGCAATGTTAGTCATGAAACTACTTGATAAAAGTTAAAAGCACTTACAACAATTGACAACAAAAGACAAAAGATGTGAAGAAGAATTCGGTTAACTGCTAGAGGGTAGTTGTCAAATCAAAAATGGAAGTGTAGGAGTAAGGGATGCAGTGATTAGTATGGATCCCAAAAAGAGAGAATGATTTGATAAAGAAAAGAGAAAAAGTGAGGAATGAGGTATTTAGCTACCACAACTAAAATGTAACAGAGGGGAAAAGAATAAAAGCAGTCAGTCAATCAGCGAGGTGAAAAAGAAACGGGATGATTTGGGGAAGAAAACAGGAGTATACGGCCAAGAATAAGGAAGAAGGACAAAGGGTAATCAACTAAGGTGACAAGTGCAAACCAAAGAAAATGAACAACACGAAATTTATTGTCACGACTCTTGGCACTGTCGGTCTTCAAGGAAACAAAAAAAACCAACCCGAACTGTCCAATGCACTAATCAATCACACTACAGATTAAGAGAACTCCAACACAAAAACCCCAAAACCAAAAATGAGAAGAGGAGGGAGCAACCTAGCCAAACTCATGAGCCCATAGTCCCATTTCAGTATAACTCCACTTCCTTTCAAACTCTTCTTTTTCCTTCCTTAAACTCTCCTAATATCTCTCCTTAAGCTTCTCCATAAATCACTCAACCATCCAATTCAAACTCCATTCAAACACTTCAATTATAGTCCACCTAAAACACTTCCACGGCACAGAAGCAAAATAAATAATCCTCTGCGCTCCACAGAACTCGAACCTTAATCCTCAGGCAACTACCACACGCCACTTAACCACTTTATCATATGGCTTTCTATGTCATGTTCTAACCAAAATTATTTAAGAAGCCTTCAGCCTAGAGTTAGGGCTTAGTCAGTTAAAAACCAAAAGTTTTGTACAGGCCAAGGCTTGAACCCAAGGCCTCTCAGACACTCCTAAGCACTCTTAAATCACTTAACCATTATAACAAACACACAATTGTATCATAAACGTACAAAATTAAAAACATGAAGGCATTACAACTCTACCCCTTAAAAGAAAATTTTGGCCTCGAAATTTACCTGGTCAAAATAGATGAGGGTATTATTGTTGCATCGCTTCCTCAGGTTCCCATGTAGCCTCCTCAGAACTGTGGTTATGCCAAAGTACCTTAACTAGTGGGATATATTTCATCCTTTACACTTTTACATCATGCTCTAGAATCTGAACCGGTTCCTCCTCAAAAGTTAGATCCGGTCTAACTTTAATCTCCTCAGTCGAGACAATATACGTGGGATCAAAGAGATAACGCCTCAGCTTGGAAACGTGGAACACATCGTGAATCTAATCCAACTCTGGAGGTAACTCAAGTTGATAGGCAATCGATCCCACACGTTTCAATATGCGATAAGGCCTAATGAACCTATGGCTCAACTTGCCCTTCCATCCAAACCTCAGTATTTTCTTCCTTAGTGAGACTTAAAAAAAAAAAACGTAATCTCCCACAGAATACTCAATCTCCTTACGCTTCAGATCCGTGCACGACTTTTGTCTGTTAGATACCGTCTTCAGTCGATCTCGAATTAACCTAACTTTGTCTTCGATATTAGAAACCAAATCAGGACCCAGAACACGTAGCTCACCTAGCTCAGTCCAACATGATGGTGTACGACACCTACGGCCATATAATGCCTCGTACGGTGCCATCTGTATACTAGGCTGGTAGCTATTGTTATATGCAAATTTTGCTAATGGCAAGTAGTCTTCCCAACTACCTCAGAACTCTATTACACAACTCCTTAACATGTCCTCCAGTATCTGAATCACCCTCTCTGACTGACCATCTCTCTGAGGATGGAACGCAGTACTGAAGTCTAGCCTTGTACTTAGTGCCTCGTGTAACCTCTTCTAGAACTGAAACGTGAAGCGAGGATCTCTATCAGATATTATGGAAACCGGTATCCCATGCAACCTTACTATCTCAGCAACATATAACTTAGCCAGCTTTTACAACGAGTAATCAGTACGGACTAGTATAAAATGGACAAACTTGGTCAATCAATCTATAATGACCCATATCGAATCTTTTTTAGTAGGCGTTAGGGGCAGCCCACTAACAAAGTTCATAGTTACCCTCTCTCACTTCCAATGTGGAATCTTAACCGGCTGTAACAACCTTGACAGTAACTGATCCTCAGACTTAATCTACTGGCATGTCAAGCATTTACTTACAAAATAGGTGACCTCGTGCTTAAGTCTTGCCACTACTATAGCTCACGAAAGTCTCGGTACATCTTGTTCCCCCCGGGAGGCATAGCATAAGGACTACTATGCACCTCTTGTAGTGTAGACTACCTCAAATCAGTATCCCTCGGTGCAAAACTCTCCCATAGAAACATAATACCACTTTGCTATTCAGTCCAAAATCTAAAGTTTCCTTACTCTCAATCTTTCAGAATCGAGGACCTAATGACTCATCCACCAACTATTTACCCTTTGTTTAATCCACATCGGTTTAACTTGAAGCTCGGCTAGCAGACTACAATCATCAAATAAACTTAGGCGAGCAAACATCACCCTCAGATCAAACATAGCCCTACGGCATAGTGCGTCGGCTACCACATTTGCTTTACCAGGGTGGTACTCAATTGTACAATCATAATCCTTAAGCAACTCAATCCATCTACGCTGCCTAAGGTTTAGCTCCTTTGGAGTGTGCAGATATTTGAGACTCTTCCAAAATCCTCAACATAGCTTGGAACAATGCGTCGTTCCTAGCCGCTCGTTCATACGACCCCGTCTTAGTTACAAGTGAAGTTGGTGTCTCTTTAGCCTCAACGTTAGGCATGTGACTAGACGATAAAGACCCAGCCCTAGCACTTCCACGGCCTCTACCGCGGCCTCTTGTACCCTTTCCACGAGTACCTCTAGTGCTCATTATCATAATTCGCTTTATCTATTTTAATAACTTTATGCAAATTATTTTACTATTCGAGTAATTATTAGAAGATGTTTTATGAAAAATAGTTACTAAAAGTTTGTTTTCGCAGGTCGTAGTCTCACTATAGTTTTCAGTTTCCTACGGTTTTAAGTTTACTCTAACTAGAGTATCTCAGTATTGTCTAATATCTAAAGTAATCTTAGTATTCCCTATCTATTGCATTTCAATTTTAAATAGACAACAGTATCAAGGAAATTTACGGATTTGGTGTTGGAGACTCGATGTGCCACCCAATTAGTAAACCTTTCAAAACATTTCAAGTCCTTTGAAAACAACTTTCTGAAATTCCAAAAAAAATTAAAAACCTATTCCACAGTTCACTTTTGTAACCTGGCTCTGATACCACTAAATGTAATACTCTAAACTTGGCCTAGCCGTTATAGTCGAATCTGGCAGTGTGATATTAGAGTGTGAAACGTAAAACTCATTGATCGTTAAAAACCTCAAAATCATTTAACCAATTTGTTATTAATCGGTGACTCAAAAACTGGTCGTTCATTTTCACAACGTGCGTCGTTGAAAACTTATTCACTTTAAAATGTGTTTTTGTTTGAAAGAAAACCCATTCCTTTACTAAACCTCTTTGCATGCATGTGAAGATAATTTAAAACCTTGCGTCATTATCCAACGTTACTTTATTTAAAACATTGTTAACTTGAAATCACGTGTACATCGGAAGCTTTTCCTTTAAAACAGTTGCATATTTGCGTTTGTTTTGTAAAAACGTTATTTTTATTTTTTTAGAAAAACTTGAGTTGTAGTACTAGCAGTTATAGCCAAAGCATATTAAAAACCCAAAATTAGAAATAAAACCAGAAAGGCCTTATTACAAAAAATACCCAAAAAAATCTGAAATTATTAAAAAGTACTAAATCAATCGTATTGAAAAGCATGGCCATCATTGAGTCCTCCGACTACACTGAACCAACTATGTTTATGGATTACTTGTACAGTTAAAGTAGAAGGGTGAGTTTACGAAAAACTCAGTGTGTAATTCCCTAACATACAAGTAGTTAGCAATAAATCAAACTGGGCCTAAGCCTTTCATAGTAGCAGTATCAGTTGGGCTTTAGCCCACAATAGTATCAAAAATAAAAAATGTATGATGCATACAATCCCAACGACCCTGCACACCATCTCCTATCCAATACTGCACTCTTATGGGGAATAAATCGACCCACCCATCCCTACACTCCAATGTTAGCACCGGTTGCAGCACTAAGTAGTATTGCAGCAAAGCTGCCAATAATATAAGTGGCATTAAGCCATCAGCAGGTCCACAGTCGTCTTGGGCGACCCGTGCGACCATAACAGTCCAGTACACTTCCTCCAAAACAATATACCCATCCCCATGTAGTATATCATAATATCATGCACGTATGCAAAACATGTATATCATATGGCATGCTTAATCGATAATACATCATATAAGGGCAAAACAGTCATTTTACCTTAAAGGGTAAAATAGTCATTTAATCGGTTTGGGGTCAAGGTTTAGTTATCAACCCCTCAGTAGGTCCACAGTCGTCTCGGGCGACTCAGGCGACTTGTAACCTTTAATAGTCAAACAGTGTAAATGGGGCCAAAACCCATCATGCGGCCCAAGTGGGTCCACACGTCCGTGTGGCCATGAAGCCTAGAAACAACCTTAACCGTGTGAACGACACAATCGGGTTGAATATTTTCCACATGTCTGTGAGATTTACCCGTGTGGGGCCCACGGGCCCATTGAGGCCCAACATGGCCCAAAACGGCATGGACCTATGAAATTGCTCATGGTCACCTCCGTCATATGCCCATGTTTCGTGGGCTCAAATTTCCAGACGTACGTTCACATGCCCATGTGGCGTCAGTTGCCGTAGTTTTAGGCTTTTCAACTTTTGCAGTTCTATAGTTAAAATAGTGTGAGTACCACCTATTTTGCAAAAACGTACAGTTAGGCCACAAATGCTCCAATACTAGATTCAACACAATTTACCATTAGTCCCTTGGCAATAGAATTTTCACAATCCATTTCTATTACACTGAACAAAGAGGTTCTAGTCACCTACCTTTGGTTGATCGATTTAGGATCTCACACATAATCCTTTATACACGATTGCCTACAAACCTCTTTAACGATACCCTGCAATCCAACTACAACTTAATAACCGAATCCATTTATTAAACAACCAAAAGTTTGCATCAACTGTAACACTTACCAAAACGCTGACTAACAGTGGAGAAAAATAAATAGCCGACCCACTAGAGTATGCCCTAAAGCCAAGGCACGAGACGAAACACTCACCCCTGCGATGGAATATTCGATTACCCCAACAGTGAAAAGAGAGAGGAGCAAACTAAAAAAGAGATTTAGGGGCCAGTGTTAGTCAAGAAACTACTTGATAAAAGTTAAAAGCACTTACCACAATTGTCAATAGAAGACAAGATATGAAGAAGAACTCGACTAACTGCTAAAGGATAGTTGTCAAATTGAAAATGAAAGTGTAGGATTAAGGGATGCAGTGATTAGTTTGGATACCAAAAAGAGAAAACAATTTGATAAAGAATAGAGAAGAAGTGAGGAAGGAGGTATTCAGCTGCCACAACTAAAATGGAACAGAGGGGAAAAGAACAAAAGTAATTGGTCAATTGGCGAGGTGAAAAAGAAATGGGAAGAGTTGGGGAAGAAAATATGAGTAGATGGCCAAGAATAAGGAAGAAGGACAAAGGGTAATCGACTAATGAGAGAAGTGCAAACAAAAGAAAATGAACAACATGAAAACTATTGTCACGACTCTTGGCACTATCGATCTTCAAGGAAATGAAAAAACAAACTCGAACTATTCAATGCACTAATTGGTCACACTACAAATATTCGGAGAACTCCAACACAAAAACCCTAAAATCAAAAATGAGAAGAGGAAGGAGCAGCCTAGTCGAACCCATGTGCCCACAGTCCCATTTTGGCACAACTCTACCTCCCTTCAAACTCCTCTTTTTCCTCCCTTAAACTCTCCTAACATCTCTCCTTAAACTTCTCCATAAATCACTCAACCATCCAATTCAAACTTCGTTCAAACACTTCAATTATAGTCCACCTAAAACACTTCCACGACATAGAAGCAAAATAAATAATCCTCTGCACCCCACAGAACTCGAACCTTACTCTTCCGGCAACTACCACACGCCACTTAACCACTTTACCATCTGGCTTTTTATGTCATGTTTTAACCAAAATTAATTGAGAAGCCTTCATCCTAGAGTTAGGGTTTATTCATCTAAAACCCAAAAGTTCTGTACAGGCCAAAGCTTGAACCCAAGGCCTCTCAGACACTCCCAAACACTCTTAAATCACTTAACCATTATAGTAGACACACAATTGTATCACAAATATAAAAAATTAAAAACATGAATTTTGGGGCGTTACAAATGGACATGGAATGGTAAAATTTCAAAGTTAGGCATTAAGGGCATTTTGGTCATTTAGCTAATAAAGAGAAAATAAAACAAATAAAAGTCTTCATCTTCATCCAATTTAGTCCCCATAGTTGAATTTGAAGAAGAAGCCATAGCGAAGGTTTGGTCAAGCTTTCCAAGCTTGATTGTAAGTCCGTTCTAGTCCTATTCTTAATGATTTTTATGTTTTTGAAATTCTCAAAACCTAATTTGTCATTTCCAAGGACTAATTTGAAGTATTAGCAAAGTTTAAAATTTTACCCATGTTAGGCTTGCATGTATTTTGATGTCTAAAGATAGAATATAAAAGTTAGTTGTGTGATAAACGATTTTTGCTAAGTGATTTTCAGTAAAAATATCAAAAATGACTTATTTGTAAAAGTTGTAAAAATGTGTATAAAATGTGATTTAGTGTAAAATATGGGCTATTATGAGTATGTATATGTGTTGGTTAGGCTTGGGCAACAAAGAAAATAATTACACTTCATTATACGACCCTAGGGACTAAAGTATAAATATGTCAAACATTAGGGGAAAAAATATAATTTTTGCCATAGTGTGATTTTTGGACCGAATTGAGTAATGTGATAATTAAATAAGTTAAATTTGGTATTATAGATCGAGAAAGACGAGGAATCGACCTTGATTAGGGAAAAGAAAAGATTTTGGACTAATTCGAATAACTTGTCATTTTGGACGAGGTACGTTTGTATGTAAATTTGCATTGTTATATTATGTTTTTGAATACTTTAACACTAGTATTCTTTGTGAATAACTATTTGAATGTGTATACCAACCAAGCTTCGACAAGTGAGAAAGATCCCGATTGAACCTTAGGAATTGAATAGGATACAAGTGACATGTCACTAGGAAACCAAGTGTTTAAGTGCTAAGTGATAAGTAGTAGCTTCGGCTACAAGTGATAAGTGGTAGCTTTGACTATAAATGATAAACTATAGCTTCGACTATAAGTGATAAGTGGTAGCTTCGGCTACAAATAACTGTGGCACTTATGTGCAAGACTTCCGGGTATCCTTTAGAATTCCAAGTGGTTCAACGGGTGATTCAGTGAAATAAAGAAATGTGAGTGCAAGTTATTATGTAATGGTTGGCACAAGTATGCATGTGAAACTCCTAAAAGATGAGTTTCGTATGTGAAACTCCTAAAAGATGGGTTTGTCATGTGATGACTATTGGTAAGGTTGTGAATGAGTAAGTTCTGATCGTAAGGTTTTGATAGTATCCATGAAATTGTTATAATTTCATTTGTATGTTAAATGTGTTTTTATAATGCTCATTATTTGCATATAAACTTACTAAGCTATTTAGCTTACTCCTCTCTTTTTTTTCCTTGTCTTATAGTGTCACCAAGCTAACTCGGGTTGGAAAAACGTCAGAGGATCGTCTCACACTATCAAATTATCTTTTGGTATATGTAGTTATTGGTAGTTTGAGTTATGGCATGTATAGGGACTTGGTTATTTTGTTATATGTGTCATATTTGATTGGGCCAAGAATGTTTGATTGGTTATTTTGAGGAATGATCATTTTGTATAAGGCCATTAAAATTTGCCCAATATTGGTACTTGGTGTATGCATATAATGATGTTATTCATGATTGAGGTAGTTTGCATATGTAAGTTGCTAAGTATGTGAGATATATGCATGATGGATGCAATATGCAAATGATGTGTAGATGACTTGATTTTTGATGTTTGATAACTTACTTATATTATGTTATGTGTCTTTGCAGTGGTGTAAGTATGGTTGTGTTTCAGGTGGCAAATGGCTTGGTAAATAGCCTTATATTTGTCTACATGGGTAGACACATGGGTGTGTGTCTAGACTATGTGTGACACATAGCTTGCACCATGGGCGTGTAGTCCAATCGTGTGTCCCCTGCACCCTAGTTTTGTAAAATAGAGTGTCTAGTAGTAAACACACGGGTAGAGACACGGCCATGTGTCTTAGCCGTGTGAAGGACACGGCCCCGGGATATGGGCGTGTGTCCAAGGCGTGTGAAGTTTGCACCTATTTTTTGAACACGGCATTTGACTTGCCCGTGTGACTCCTTTTGGAGCATGACGTCATAAACAGAGAGTTACACTAGTTGAGGAGACGGGCGTGTGTGACCACACAGCCTACCCACACGGGCGTATGACTCTCCAAAACATGAAATTTTTCTAAGTGTTCCAAAGGTCTTGGTTTTGTCCTGAACCACTCTCAATGTATGTTTTGAGCCTTGTAGGCCTATAATAGGGACAACATGATTACGTATAAAAAGTTTTAAATTAGAATGGAAATTTATGACCCTTTTTGGGTGGCAAATTGGCCTTGTAAATGGCCTATTTTTACCCACACGGGCAGGGACACGGTCATGTGTCTCTATTGTGTTACTCAAAGGTTCAATTAGAGTTGAGCTTGGGCACTCCACATGGGCGTGTAGCAGGCTGTGTGGCCAAAATTGTATACCTTATAGGTTTGATACAGCCGAGCACACTGCCCATAATAGGTGTGTGAGCCATTCCGAATAGGCACACGGGCTGAACACACAGGCGTGTCTGGTGGCCATGTGGACAAGTCAGTATGTATGCCCTATCTTCCCACGGCCTAGGCACATGGGCATGTCTAATGTTGTGTGAGACACACGGCCTGTTCACATGAGTATGTGACCTCTGTAACTTAGAAAAATTTTAAAGTTTCAGAAAATTTTATACGAGATCTGTTTAGTCCCGAACCCTTTCTAAAGCATGTTTAATGTCTCGTAGACCTATTTAATGGACATTGTGATTAAGATTGAATGGGATATTATAATGTCTGAATAATGTATGTAAAATGATTGTATGATGTTATGTTTCGAAAGGTAATGCCTCTTAACCCTAGTCCGGCGACGGATACGGGTTAGGGGTGTTACATTAAAAGTTAGAAATAAAACAAACGGGTGAGCTATAAAACTCACTGTATAAGCAAACTCAAACAGAAAACACATATATCACAATATGATTATGCCGATCATGTATTTTTCTAAAAAACATAATGAAGATGTTTTAGAAAACTTCCTACCCAACTTTGCTACACACAAAAATAGAGTTCCCCATAACTTGTCCAACCAAATCACATCAGTAGATAATTGTAGACATTGCCACCAGAGTTACAGTTAAATTGCCAGATCAAATTTATGTGGTCAAGCCACTATATTGTAGCTAAGCTGCCAGGACAAATATGAGTGGTTGAGCCACCATAATTGCAGCCAAGGTGCTAGATAGAAATGTGGGTAAATCACCAGGAAGTGCAAATCATTGAACTACTAAAACTTCCTCTATACCATATTTTCCCAACCCTATACAATGTTACATGACATGCATATACAAAATTAGAATGATAAACATGTTGAACATGATCCATATATTTAAAATAATCCAGTAAGCATGGGTTTTCATGCTTTACAGAGAGATATATCATATTATGAATCACTTGAAAAAAAAAGCCACAATGTCACATACATGGTCAAATATCTAATTTAGAAATTCACAATTTAACATATTCAAACATCATAAACACACATAACATTTCAACACGGTTACATGCCCTTCAGATTTGTAAGAATACAATTCATACGTGTATATTGTACATACCTTAAACACATCATACATAATAGCACTCTAAAAAATTCATTTTTTCAAGTCATATTTAAGTAGTATGGACACTAGAAAGGTCTAATTACAAGTCACACATCATAAATGCGTTTAGGGTAAATTTTTAAAAATGGGCCCACACGTCCGTATGGCCTACACAACCTAATCAACCAGCTCGTGCTGCCCACATGATTCAAATAGGCTAGACCGTGTTGCTCACATGGCCTGTCACATGACCGTGTCTCACACACGGCTATGTTGCATCGACAGCCTCAATTTTAGCTTTGAGTCGTTCGTTGATTTCTCGAGCTTTTGTTACACACATTATCAAATTTTGGCGTAGATCCAAAATTGAGTATTTCGGTACCTAAAAAATTATACACTGAGCAAATTTAGCTGATGATAGCGAATCGATTAAGCAGGTAGTTTATGATAGCGAATCAATTAAGCATGTATGGTTTGTTATTTTCCTAAAATACTAACCAAACAAAATATGATCAACTTAATCAGCCACAATAGCCCCAATTTTGCATTAAAATACTTACCCAAGGACGAAATCTGTACTCTGACAATCTTAATTCACCAAATAGCTAATCACATCACGATTTCCAACTAAAACAAAACCCACACAATTAAAGATATGAAACACCTAGACACATATATTCCCCACTTTACAAAAAAGGTAATAAAAATCCTTGAAAGCTAAAAAAATTTAAACAATTCTCACGCAGCAATGCAATCTATATAATTAAACACCCATGATGCGAGCCTCAAGGCCCAAAATCAGGCTCATGAACATGATGGGCTTAAATTTACCCAAGGCCCAATAATGAGGTTAAAGGCCAAGAAAATTTGAGAAAAATTAAATGACACCATCCAAGGCTTCGTTACCAAGGCCTTAGATGCACACACGACCGAAAAAGAAAATCAAGATTAACTTTCTTGTTTTCAAGAAAATCAAGTAACCAAATCTTGGTCCAATCTTGTTGTTTCAGATTTCAAATCTTGGAAATCTTGGTCCAAGAAACTGAATTTTGCAGCGAAGGCGCATTGGATTTTATGTCTTGAAAAAGGATCAAAAGACCAAGTTCTTGAAAAAAATGGCACATTAAGATGTCTTCAAGCCCATCCTGAAGTTTGGGAAGTAATTTAATTGAATATTAGGCCAAATTATCAAAGTGGCCTAAATTGTAAAATATTAAACTTTAGGTCCAATTTTTTAATAGGTGGATCATCATGTAAGAATTTAGCCGAAAGAGCCCATTTAATTCCTTTGGTTGAATTCCCATTAAAGGTTTACACTTAGACTTATTTTATTTTTTTGTTTGATGAGTTGTCATGTTGGTTATTCTATTAGGGTTAGGAAAACTTATTTTGGGGGCCTATAAGTAGCATGGACATCCACCCTTATATGCACAATTGATTTCTATTTTTTTGAGTTAATAATAATTCTCTTTGAGTTTTTCTTCAAGAATTACTCTTGAATTTCTTCTAAAAGTTGTTTTAACAATCTTTCAGGCTGTGGGAATCATCTTCAAGCTTTTTCTTACCAAGATCTCATTTTTGGAGGAGGGATTAAAGCCATTGAAAGGAGTTGTAGATTCATAATGTTTCCAAGCTTCTTAAGACGTCATCTTCTCTTTTCTATTCTAAAGTTATTGTTTTTTGCTTATTTAAGTTAGTTCTTACTGTTTTGGCTTGCTGATTTATTGATTTTTCGTTCTAGGTTAAAGTTGCTTCAAGAAAGACATTCTCCTATATTGTTCCATTAAGAAACACATCAAAATTAGGAGTTCTAATATTTTCTTGTTGTTTCAAACATTCTTGCACAAAATAGTTTATTTATGTCTTTAAAATTACTTCTAACAAATCTATTTGTCTTTTGTTTCTTTAGATCTAGTTGGGGCATTTTCTTGAGTTCCAAGGACGATTTCTTACAATCCAAGAAACCCTAATTTGTTCTCTTTTGGACTCTTTACCTGTCAGTTCATCTTTCTTTTGCTTTAATTTTGTTTGACTCTTTTTAGTGACAACTAATCTGTTTTTGTTGTTTCTCATTTCAATTTATGTTCATCTAGAGATTTAGGATACATCCACGATTTTGACAAACTTTACAATCTGCTTTCGCAACCATTCATCTCATTCCTTATAATTTGGTATCAAATTTGGGCGTTTTGGGTGTTCATGGTTGATTTATCTACTAATTTTCATTGCAAAACAGCCTATAAGCAGTTTTCACCCATAATTTTGTTCAGACAAAAATATTTTCAGTAGGTAAACATTTTTCACTTGATTTGAAATTTTATATACTGATTCTTGGCACACTGTATTACAATATAAAAATAATATTTCCCACGAAAAAAAGTGAGTAAAAAATAAAAAAAATATTCTGTGGGTTGAATTTGTTTTACCTCGTTTATTAATAACATACTTTCTTTACCTCATTTTAATATTCTGCCTAAAGACAAATCATGAGATGATTGTATTAAAAGAATATAAGGCATAAGATGAGATGATTGTAATAACATACTTGTTTTACCTCGTTTATTAATATAAGACATTGCCAATATTATTTCAGTTTCTTTTCTGTGTATATAAATAAACTGTTTTATAATATTATTTTGAGAATAATATGATTATTCTTAAAAGGTCATTGATCGAGTATTATTGTGGGCTTGGACAACAATGATGCATTAAGACTAACATGTAGTTGATTGATGACCAAGTGTTGTCATTGACATAGGGATGTCAAAATCAATACATGAGTATATGTTAGAGAATGACATATAGACTGACCTGCTATAAGTATGTTTCTTGGATTATTATATAATATTCACAACATTACTCATAGTGATAACTATGTATACGATCCTTAGACTTTAGATCATCATTGTCCTAACATAGTGAGTTGTATATTTTGATACAGTCAAACGTCTACTATAACAAGTTGTTCTATAAAGACTGATGTTGGGTATGCCACAATCTATGTAGTGGGATATGATTGATCAAGATAGGATTTCTCCCTCTTACATAATGGGAGCAATATCTTAGGCCACTTGATGAAGTGAGACTAGAAATGCATGGCCATACTCAAATACGTTAGTATGAGATACTACACTTATTTGTTTATTATAGTCTACTTCGGGTATCAAGAAACATGATATTTGACTTTGTAAGTGTGACTGTTCCATGACTTGTGTCCAATCGAGATATAAAGGACAAAATGATATAATACATGAAAATTTATCACAGAAAGGTTATGTTAAACCATGACTTCTTGTAACTTTGGTGGTGATGATACATTGCTGGATGCCACTCATTGCTTGTAACGTTAGAAGTATTCTAGTATTACTACCAATGTTACAAGACCCTACAGGGTCACACCCTATCGTTAAAACAAATAGAATCTAAACATAGTTGGTATTAAATTGAACTGTCATAAGAATTATATTAATAATTAAATTAAATTAAATTGACAGTTAAATAAAAAGCTCAATATATGTACAAATTCATTGTACAAGAATAAAAAACATAATTAAAATAAATGTATGAATTTGATTCATATAAAATATTAATTATGATCTTTTATCGAAATTATTAAAATAAAGTATTATAATAATTAATTTTGGTCAAACATAAAAATATATATATGGAAGTTAGTAACCTTTTAGAAATTATATTACACTGTGATATTTTCATATATATTCTGGCACCAAAAGGGGATTCTGTTTTTTTAAGGAATATTAAAAAAAGAAGGAAAAGAATCATAAAATAAAACCAGATAGTGCAGAAGAGTGTTAACCAACATTAACCACAAAAAGAAAAAGAACTTAGGTTTAGCAGTCGCATTTCTTTTTCGAAAAAGCTCTCTGAAACGTTCAGTGAGAGTTTTTGGTCATTTGTTCGCAACAGGGTAGACTACATAGAGGCCTGGATGATTTTGTTGCGGCTTTGGATCGACAGCGTGCAAAGGGAATTAAAACAATAGTGGTTCATCGGTTTGTTCTCGATTTGTTCATCGTGAATGGATTCTTGTTTTGGATCGTAGGAATAATTGTTCCGCTGCGCCACTAGTTGTACCGATGATCCAACAAAATTTTGTGTCGAAACTTTCCATATCAGATCTACACTATTTAAGGAGGCTTTAGTTTTAATTTCATGTTTTTTTTTTGGAAATCAGGAACACCTCGAACGAAGTTTGTAAAGTTGCTTCGTAATTTTTCAGGTTTTTGAGTTTCAACAGTTTTTATTGACTCTTATCCTTAGGTTTTCATTTGTTTTTGTTTTATATTCTTCCTTTACACATTCTAGCACTATCATTTTTTATGTTAGTAGGTTAACGTTTCACATTCCTTCCTCCGTGCAACACAATTCTTTGGTGTTTAGCCACTTTTGGACTCCTAATGTTGCTAGGATATTTGGTAGCTAGATTCTTTAACCTTCTGACTGATTGTCATAAATACTCCTAAAGGAATCACCAGATTAATTCTTACCTTATTGAGAATTAAATTTTATTTTTGAGTGCATAGCGATGAGATTTGTTTAATTTTTTCTTTTTGAGTGTTGTTTTTTTTTTGAAATTTGTCACAATATCTCGTAGTGGCAAAGGAAGTGATGACCAAAGTGACACACCACTAGTGACCATCAAAAATCTTCCTAGTTTTGTAACAAAATTACAACATGACCTCAATAAAGTTAATGATAAATTGAACATAGGTTTGATAGGTTGCAACGAAATGTAGAGGATCAAAATGCTCGAGATAAAAAAAATGTGACACTATTCTAGACATAATTAGCAAAAATTTGCAATGTATAAGTACCAAAATTAAGCGCCAGAATCATAAGGTTGATCAAGCTCGTCTTCGTGCAAATAATGCTCGATGTGTCTCTCGTGTAAATGATGAGACTTTGGTTAATAATGACCGTGGGCAACATTTTTTTAGTTAAATCAAAGTTCTCAATATTAAAATTTCATGGAAAGAATGATCAAGTGACTTATTGTGATGGAAAAAGTGATCATAAATTAGTTTGTCAATTCAAGGGGAGAATGTCAAATGAAATGAGGAATACGATTGGGCTATCACCTTTTGTGCAATGTTATTGGTGTGGTTCAAAATATCATAAGGGTTTCCAACGTCCAATTAAATATCCAACTAGAGAAGAAGGTAAGTATGACTTTGTACCATTTGTTGACTCATACTCTAGTGGAAAATAGATTTGTGATGACGAACTTTGTGAACCAGAAAAAGATGATAGTGAGAACTTTTTCCTTGAATCTATTGAGTTAGATGAAATAGAAATGTCATTTTCACCTAATAAGATGTACTGTATTGAATTGAATATTCATAATAATTGTGAGAAGATATGGGAAGTGAGGCAGAATCATGTGAAAAGACCAAGAGAAAAGAGACTTTGAGTGATTAAAGTCTACTTGATAGTCCAAATTTGGTGAGTGAAAATCCATATGAGGTAAAATTGGAGAGTTCTCAAGTGGAAAAAAACACAAGAAAAGAAAGAAAATATCCATACAAAACTAAGGAATGATTATGTTTTAACTTAACCCTAACATAAATTTGCTTAGTAGTGTTTCTTTATTATAGGATTTCAAGAATCCATTGACAGACTTCCAGTTATATTATTCTACCATTGATTACTTATGGGAGAGAGGTAAGTTGAACATTGATACTTCTCCACAAGTGCTACAAGGTAAGAAAGGTAAGAAAACATTAGAAATTGATTTAAGATGACATACATTGAATGTTTTTTACAAGTATGCTACTAATTTTGTTTGTAAAATATTTCCTTACAACATGTTTTCTTGTTGGTCAAATTTTATTAAACCTTGGTCTGAAAGTTTAATTGATTTTATGTGTTTATCTAGGTATGTCAAGGCTAATTTTGTTGCATTTGATAGTTTTATTAAAGAACTTTATGCATTTGATCTTGCAAAAAAAGTTTCTACCTTAGACTTCAAATATGAATTTTTAAATGATAATATTAAACTTCTGATTTTTTATTATTATGTGAAATTATTGACTGATCTTTGGAAATTCATATCGATGACCATGCATATTCAAAGAAAGATACAATTTATTTTTAACTTGAATACTCATGTGCCTAACATTTCTTTGTTTAGTGTTGATACAATTTTTTTAAAGGAGATGTCCATGATCAAAGCTAATTTGAAGGATCAAAATAATGTTTTTAATCCTGGAGATAGTTTCGACGCACAAGAAATCTTAGGTAAGTATTTTTTTTAAGTTTATTGTTATTTATTCTAATCCATTCTCTTTTTCTGTAGCTAAGGATTCGGGGACAAATCTTTTTAAGGAAGGGGGCAATGATGCTAGTCTCAAGGCCAAGAAAAATGAGCAATATTGAATGAAACCATCAAAGACTTCGTTACCAAGGCCCTAGATGTGCACACAACCAAAAAAGAAAATCAAGATTCACTTTCTTATTTTCAAGAAAATCAAGAAATTGAATCTTGGTCCAATTTTATTGTTTCAGATAATTTCAAGAATCAAGAAAATCAAGATTCTGAATCTTGGAAATCTTGGTCCAAGAAATCGATCTTGTAGCCAAGGCGCATTAGATTTCATGTACGAGCTTGAACCAGCCAATTACAAGAGCAAAAGGATCACAAGACCATGTTCTTGAAAAAATGACCTATTAAGATGTCTACCAGCCCATCCAAAAGTTTGGGAAGTAATTTAATTGAATATCATGTCAAATTATCAGAGCAGCCTAAATTGTAAAATATTTAAATTTTAGGTTTAATTTTTATTTTAATAGGTTGATCATCATGTAAGAATTCAACCCAAGGAGCCCATTGAATTCCTTTAGCGAATTCCCATTAAAATTCCTTTGGTACAATTTTTTATTTAATGAATTGTCATGTTAGTTATTCCATTAGGGTTAGGAAAACTTATTTTGGGGGCCTATAAGTAGCATGGACGTCGTGTAATGCCCCAAATTTTGGGCCTTGAGTTTTGGATCAGTTAAAAGGCGGCTTAAATAATTCAAATGTGTGATTTTGGAGTGTTTGGAAGGTACTATGAAGTCCCGGGTTCAAGTTAGGCCGTAGGAAAAATTTTGAATTCTAGCCTTAGTGGAACCCTGATCTCAGGTGGTATGACTCATAAATAAATTAGGGTAAAATAAGACACAAAAAGGAGTGTGGTGTAGTGCCAAAGTAGCGCTACTTAGGGGACAAGGAAGCAAGGGGTCCAAGGTTCAAGTCTTGGCTCTTGCAATTTATTTTGGTTTTTCTTTTAAATAAATCTGGAAGCAAGTAGGTGGGCTTTAAAGTTAAATGTGTTGGACTTATGACACAAAGGAGCTTGTGTCCTAATGGTGGTGGCGTGGCATGGTTATTGAGAGGACTATGGTTTGAATCCCTTTGCACGTAAAGGTTAGTTATTTTGCTAATGAGTTTATTTTGGAGGATTGATGGAGGGATCCCACATCAGGAAGCTAGCATGGGAGTAGGCGAGAAGCTGGCTTTAAATAGAGTGATCTATGAGGAGAGTAAGGATACCTTGGTTGGCATTTTAGGCATAAGAGTGTTCGAAGCGCGGATTAACTCCAAATTCCTATCAGGTGTGTATTTCACTCTACTCTAGCTATAGAGCGGCAAATGCCCAAATGCCGGTCACACGGCGATGGTAGCTACACGAGCGTGCGAGCACACGTGTGGGAGCTTCGACGCGAGAGTTGAGGTCATCATGAATGTTCTTGTGGGTTTAGGCTGTTTGGGCCACGATAGGTCGAAAGGGGCCATGTGGGCCCAATGGGCTCGTAGGCCCAATTGGATAAGTTGTTTGATTGCGTAGTAAATATTGGACTAGACTAGGTGAATCTTATATCTGTGGCTAGATTTAGGCTAAAAGGGCCACACGAGCGTGTGGGCCCATTTGGGCTGAGAATGGGCCGTAGGCCCATTCGCATTATTGTCTCTATTTAGAATACTTTAGTTTACAAAATTATTGAAATACCCTTGGTTTACAAAATTACTAAAATATCCTCGACTTGTAAAATTACCAAAGTTCCCCCGATTTACAAAATTACTGAAATACCCCCGATTTATGAAATTACCGAAATACCCCTGATTTATGAAATTACCAAAATACCCCTAATTTGTAAAAGTACTGTTTTACCCCTAATTTGTAAAATTACAGTTTTACCCCTGATTTGTAAAATTACAGTTTTACCCCTAATTTGTAAAATTACTGTTTTACCCCTGATTTATAAAATTATCGTTTACCCCTAATTTGTAAAGTTACCATTTTACCCTTGATTTGTAAAGATATTGTTTTACCCCTAATTTGTAAAATTAATGTTTTACCCCTAAATTGTAAATTTACCGTCTTACCCCCGATTTACAAAATTACCGAAATACCCCTAATTTGTGAAATTATCGAAATACCCCTGATTTGTAAAATTACTGAAATACCCCTGGGTTGCAAAATTATCGAAATACCCCTGGTTTGTGAAATTACCGAAATACCCTTGTAGGGTAGAATTACCGAAATACCCCTGTAGGGTAGAATTACCAAAATACCCCTTTAAGGTAGAATTACCGAAACACCCCTGTAGGGTAAAATTACAGAAGTACCCCTATTGGGTAGAATGACCGAGATACCCCTGTGGGGTAAAATTACCATTTTGCCCCTAGTGTGTTAAATGACTGTTTTGCCCTTGTGGGCAAGTGACTAACTTGGACAGTGTGTTTGACGGATTAGACGGTGTTCGTATGACAGTAATTTGACTGACGTGACTGTGGTTGCGTGATTGATATGTTTTAATAGATATTTGAATGACTGTTACTGAGCATGGCCATTATGCATACATGTGTGATGATGAGCATCACATACATGATGTTCTGCATAGGGTTGGGATTATATTGGAGGAAGTGCTAAAAGTGGCAATGCCATGTTATCTGCTTAGAGGCTCTACCTCGTATTTCTGTTCTGGTGGCTCTGCCACGATTTCTATATTAGCAGCTCTGCTATGACTGTGGTGTGTAGGGCTGGGTGGGTCGAGTTATTCCCCACATGGTGTGTAGGGTTGGTACGGGTGGTGTGATGGCTGGACTGGGTTGGGATTGCATTCACATTCTGATTTTGATTCTGATTCTGATTTTAATTCTAATTCTGATAATGTTTCTGATTCTGTAATGGGCTAAGGCCCATCTGGTACTGCTTGCTATAGTGGGCTAAGGCCCAATTGATACTGGAACTGTAGTAGGGCTTAGGCCCACCTGATTCTGTTAAATGGCTCTAGCCCAGATTGATTCTATTTCTGTTTCTATTTACTGACTGTTACTCTAATAAGGGGATTACACACTGAGTTTTTGTAAACTCACCCCGTTTATTAACCTTTCAGGTATTTCCCAGCCTTAGACGGATCGGAGCTACGAGGGACTCAGAGAAGGCTGCACACTACTTATGATTTCTGTTTTGGACTATTTACTCTCAAGTACTTCATTTTTAGGTTTGGTTTGTATTAAAGCCTTTTATAGTTTCCGGATTTTAAAGTTAGGTTTTTGTTTATTGTGTTTATTATCTGCTCTAAGTAGAACCTGATTTTCCTAAAAACGTTAACTATTTTCAAATCAACATGTTTCTGCAAACTACGAATTTTTATGAAGCTTCTGCAAACTTACTTGGTTTTCACTTATGACAGTAATTAAAGTTTTAAAAGTAAATTATTTTTCAATGAACCATGTTTTGGAAGTAATGAACGCAAACTAAAATTTAAGTTTTAAAAATAATAAGAAGGGTTTTCAATGAAAACAAGGTTTTCAAAAAACACTTTAATGTGACACACCGGACTCGGGCCTAACTTCTAGGCTGGGTTTGGGGTGTTACACGTTGACCCTTATACACACACACACAATTGATTTCTATTTTTTTGAGTTAATAAAAATTCTCTCTGAGTTTTTCTTCAAGAATTACTTTGAGTTTCTTTTAGAAGCTGTTTTAACAATCTTTTAGGTTGTGGAAATCATCTTCAAGCTTTTTCTTGCTAATATCTCTTTCTTAGTTGGGGAATTAGAGTCATTGAAATGAGTAGTGGATTCTAAATGTTTCCAAGGCTTCTTAAGACGTCGTCTTTTTTTTTTTATCCTTAATTTATCGTTTTTTGCTCATTTAAGTTAGTTCTTATTGTTTTAGCTTGTTGGTTTTATTGATTTTCATTCTAGGTTAAATTTGCTTTAAGAAACACGTTCTCATGTCTTGTTCTATGAAAAACTCATCAAAATTAGGAGTTATAAGCTTTTCTTATTGTTTCAAACATTCTTACACAAAATAGTTTGCTTTTGTCTTTAAAATCACTTCTGACAAATCTATTTGTGTTTTGGTTTTTAAGATCTAGTTGGGGCATTTTCTTGAGGTCCAAGGACGTTTTCTTTCCATCTAAGAAACTCTAATTTGTTCTCTTTTGGACTCTTTACCGACTGGTTCATCTTTCTTTTGTTGTAATTTCATTTGACTCTCCTTTGTGACAACTAATCTATTTTTATTGTTTCTCATTTTAGTTTACGTTCGGCTAGAGATTGTGACAGCCCTATTTTCGACCCTAGTCGGGAAGTGGTTTCGTGACCGCTAAACCGAGTCCTTAAATTAGTTGATATTAATTTTCATTGCCTAAATTTTGTGTTAAATGCATATGTGAAGTTATGGGTTTGAATTTGACAAATTCAATGTGAATTTATTAACAAGGGCTTAGTTGAAAAACTTAGAAACCTTGCTAGACAAATTAAAAGGACTAAAATAAGGAAGGCTTTAAAATAATTGGGTTTGCATGTCAATTTTCCCTATTTTATGAAAGTGGCCAGCCATGCAAAAGAAATTATTGGTTGCTTTAATATTTTATTTGTTAAATTAAGTGAGTGGAAATGTTGACATGATAGAAAATAAAATAAATGGGAATTAGTAAAAAGAAAAGAAAATTTGGGTGTGTTTCTTCTTCTTGCCGTGAAATATAGAAAGAAAAAAGAAAGAGAGCTAGCATTTGATCTTGTGGCATCAAATTGAAGGTATGGATTTATGTTACTTTCATGGAAAATTATGAGTTTTAGTTAATAGCTAAGTTTATGCACCAACCCATGTGTTAATTTTTCTTTTGGATGGTAAATTCTCCATTCGGCCATTGTTAAGGGAAATGGAGTTTTGATATTTTAAAAATATGAAATATGTTGAGGGGTATATTGAGGTTAAATCCATGTGAATACTTATTTAATTGCCATAATAATGCAAAATTTTGTTGAATGTGCTTTAATTTGCTTAAGGAGAACATTCGACCATGTTTTTGATGAATGAATGAAATAGGTGCTTCGTGAATTTGTAATTTGTTAAATTGAGTTGTGATATATGTTATAAAATACTTTGAAATGTATGTTTGAATAGATGGATGCTTTGCTGATTGTAAACTTAACTAAGGTAGTTGATTTGATGTTATTTGTTTGGGTCTTTGAAAGTAAAAATAGTGAATTGAGGTTTGATAAATTTAGTTAAGAACATGTGTTAAAATTGTTAAGTGAGCCGAATGTGATGGTGAGTGAAGTTAGGTGTAAATTATATGTATAATGCATAGGATGCACATTCATAGCCGTTTAAGGACCTTGTGGTCTTGGAAGATAACGGTGGTTTAATGAAGAGCATATATGAGCCTTAGGCTAAGTAAAAGTATTATGAATATTTTCGATTGAGTCTTTGTTATGTATGTGAACTATTTAATTGATTTAGAAATTTAGTTATGACATCTAGTAATTTATAATTTGGCTAGGCCACTAAAGAATGTTTAAAAGTATTCGAGGCTAAAATGGTTGTTTGTTTTGAATGACCGAATGTGCTTATGATGCAAGAATAAGTCCTTTGCTTGATTGTGATAGATCGAGGAATGATCTAAATAAGTTTGGAACATTCGGCTATAAAATTCATATGTTTTAAGATGGTGTTATGAATGTTTAAACACAAAAAGGAAATAAAGTCTTTAGTCACCTTTGTTAATTAGATAATTGAGATATTTTGATTTGAATCATTAAAGCAATCGGCAATGAGGTATGGTATGCTGTTAAAAATGTTTATTTGTGGAGTGCTTGAAGTTTATGTATATTGTGGGTTAAGGATGTTTAATAGTAACTAATAGTGTATATGGATCGGGCCGAATGTATGTGGAAAATGTTAAATATGTGCTTTTTGTGTTAAGTGAAAGAGAATTGATCGAATGAGTTGAATAAATACGGTTTAATATAAATTAAATTGTTAAATTGAAGCTTAATAGCTTAAAGGGACAGCATCGGACAAGGGAAAAGCAAAGGTTACGGAATAGTCGACCGGTACATACTCAGCAAGGCATGAGGTAAGATTTAAGTAACGAAATTTAGCCTAATATCCGATTAAGCATGATGAATAAGTCTAGGTTATTTATGTTGGTATTGGTTATTGTAAATTTCAGGAGGAAAATGGCAATAGAGCCGAATGCATATATGAAATAAAGTTTGATGTTCATTGATTTGATACGGGAAATATTTAGGTACATACAAGCAAAACATTTAGTTAACATGTTGTGCTATGTGTTAATGGAAGTGATAGGCGATTGAATGCTAAGTCGATAACAAATGTGTGTTAGATCCGTTATATAAAATCTCAGTGTAAAATCCGGGATAAGCCCCGAAGGGCCTTAGTGCCAACGAAATGTCCGGACCGTGTTCCGAAAGGCCCTTGTGCCATAGTTATATCCGGGCTGAGTCCCGAAGAGCCTCTGAGTTGGAGTTATATCCGGGTTGAGTCCCGAAGGGCATTTATGCCAAAGATACATCCGGGTCAAGCCCGAAGAGCCTCGAGGCTAGAGTTTATTCGGTTTAAACCCAAAGGCAATAGTGCTAAAATGTGTGCTATGTTGAAATCATCTCAAATGAAAGTATCTACTTCCTTAAGTAAATTAGGTATGTATTCACACTCATTATGAAATGGAATTCGTTTAGATTTTGCCATGAAAATTGCGTTAGGATACTCCGATTATTGTTCGAAATTATATGTAAATGAATGACATATATAGGAGGTGTGAACCTCATCTTCTAAAGGGGTTTGTACTAAATTGAACTACGGATGTTGCGTATATTAAAGATTTGGGACGAAGTTATAATCTATAAGAGTATATGGGTGGTTACCTACTCAGCCTCGAATAATAGTGCATGCTTAGGCCAAGGAAAAGATGATATTATATATATATATAGATATACACGATATGAATTTCGGCTTTGAGAAAATAACTAGGTTATGTATATAGAATGATAGCCCATTTTGCCATATGGATGTTTGGTCCTTTAAAAAGGTTTTAGCTCGAATGATTGAATGATTAAAACTAGATGCATTAAATTCTTATATCTTACTAAGCATGTAAATGCTTACTTCGTTACTTGGTTTGTCTGTTTTATAGATTTTGGTATGGCTACGGTCTCGGGAACTTTCACGATCAAAGTCATCCACACTATCAAAGCATCTTTTGGTATTAGTAACTAAACTTTTGAAATGGCATGTATAGGCATGAAACGATGTTACTTAATGAATATCTTTTGATGTGTAATTAAGTTCGGCCATGCGAAAATGGCCCATCTAAGTATGTTAGTCTTGTTTCTAAAGTGTTAAGTCATGTATGATGTATGGGAATGGTAGCGAAGTTATATGTTGCAATCTGGACTCGAAAGTATGTCATATTTTGATGTTATGTCTACGAAATGCGAATGGCTTAAATGTGTAGAACAATAATTTTGGGCATCCTTGTTTGAGGTTCCGCTTAATAGTTTGCTGTGAGTTACATTACTCTCGGGACTTCGCTAAAAGTTTGACCTTCTTTTACCATAGGAATCGTAGCAGATAACGTAGGCAAAGATGGTTTAAAAGAAATGATTCGGTGTCATCATCGATCCGTTTATGAGTTAAAAAAAATCATGGTTGATGATACCTCTCGACTCTCCTGCGACGGGAATTGGTCTAGGGGTGTTACAGAGATTTAGGATACATCTACGACTTGGACAAACTTTACAATCTGCTTCCGCATTCGTCCATCTCATTCCTTATCAACCCGCCTCTGAAATTGAATGACACAAGAATCAATAGACAAGAAAGCAACGAAAATTTAGAGATGAAAGATGAAGAAAGAAGAAAGTTTGGGAAATCCTATTTCTTTACAGGAAGCCAATGTGAAACAAACAAATGAGAAGAATGAGAAGTAATGTGGAATATGTGAATAATGGGGAAGCAAATTTGGGGAAATATTTTTAATTTTTTTAAAAATAAAATAAAAAAACACATCCAAACTAACAATTAACCCTGCTAATCTAAATCTCATCTAACAGATTTTCTAGAGTTCTATTAAAACCCAAATTCCACAAGATGAACAGCACATAAGAAAAATTAGCAAAAACAATCCTACTTGCACATGCAAGGTTCGAACACAAGACCAAAGTAAATTGAGGGTTTACTACTGAACCAACAGGTTCATTCTTTTCAAAACTTGAGCAAGAAATTAATTTAAGTTAGATACTCAAAATAATAATTGGGGCTAAAATAACAAAAAATTCAAGAAACATGATTTGAACCTAGAACTTCTCACACACAAACAACACACTTAACCATTAAACCAGATCAATTCAATTAACAAAAATGTTCACAATCTTAACTCAAAATCAGAACGTGACCACTCTTAATTGCACAAACTCAAATTATTTTAACCCAATTTTTGGGATGTGACATATTGTTCAACATTAAATATAAGATAATTGAAAAATAAATAAAATTAAATTGAACTCTTTATATATCTAAAAGGTTAAAGGCCATGTGTTTAGTATAAAGGAGGTATTATATACTTTTTTTCAAAATAATTGTCTAACTGCTACAAAATTTGAAGCATGAAAGGTTACAATATATAAATTTGTGAATACTTAAAAATAAAGGAAACAAATATATACTTGTAAAAAGACTTGTCCAATATCGAGCAAACTTGTTTGGAATCAAGGCTGGATATGAATTGTTTTTATTTCAGCTTGTTGTACTCAATAACCAAAGTAAAACATATATTGTTTATAAAAAAGTACTTTACACATTTACCAAAAGCAATGTTACTATGTTTTGTCTTAAATGTAGGCAAGTATTCGATCCATTCCGGGTTAAAGGATGGATTCAATATGCATTTGGGCGTAACGTTAGGGAACTAAAGCTTGATTTGAGTGGTCCCATGCAGTTGTTCATAGAGATACCTTATGTGTTTTTTTAATTAACTTGAGATCGATAGGTGAGGTTTGGTTAAATAAGTCGGTGGTTGAATTTCTTTAAGCATAAGTTCACTGCTAGCATGGAAATTAACCAATCACTATAGTTGCCAAATTGATATTTTCATTAACTAAATAATTGCATGTTTATTTTTCTAGAATGTCGTAAAAAATCATCTTTTTTATTATCGTAATAATTGGTTTCTATCGTATTTCAGTAGACTTTCACTATCATGTTATTTTATTCATAGGAATTCACTTGCTCGATCTCGTTTGTGTTCGATCTTTAGAACACTTCATTTTACATTGCAACACAATTATTATAACTAGACCAATTACACTTGTAAAAAATCACACTTCCCTTCTTATATTTTTTTTCATATTGCAATGCTCGCAAGCCGATGGTCAACAAGTCGTATAATCGATTCTTTTCCCCGCCAACACTTCTTTTCATCCACAACCGCAAATTGCATTTGGTATCCATTAGTTGCATTATCAAATAGTAAAATTAGTCATATATTTTAAGTTTTTTAAGGATGTGTTTTAATGTATGTCCATATTAGAAATGAAATTGTTTGTTAATAGTGAAGTTTCTCATAAAATAAAAGAAATTCGTATTGCTCTAGAAGCATCGAACTTCCAAAAATAAACGGGGCCGAGAATCTGTGATGGATCCTATAGTACCACTAAACAAAACTGTAAGAGGTTTCTTTTGTCATCTTTGTCAATGTATCTTTGATATTTCATAGATGAATCAATGTTTTCTGATGGACTAAATGCCTTAGTGAAAGTCCTAAAGTGCCCCTTAATTAAATGGAATACCTACATATACATAGAGTAATATTTATGAAAGAACCATCACATTCAATTTTTAATACAATATCAATTAAATTTCCAATTCTTGTTGTTTATTGAATTCCGAACTTACAAATGGTTTTATTTTTACTCCAAGAAAATTTCGTAACCTTTAGATAAATTTGCAGATGCAGGTGCATCTTTCAATGAGATTAGAGTGCATGTCAAAGGGGAAATGTCTCATCATCCCTTGACTATTTTCTTTTCCTTCCTATATTTGCACTCTCATTTCTCTTAATTCTAAGCTTTTGAATCAATTCAGCTAACATTGTTTTAGCCTTGGGGGATTCCATAGCTTTCTCCGCAATACCAGGTTGTATCGGGTCTAAGAACTCTTTCACACGGTGAATGAGCATTTCTGATAATATTTTTTCTTCCTGTTTGGGGGATATTTCTACTCCACTTTGTGATAATCCCTTGGCCACACCGATTAGGAATGCATCTTCAATCTCGTCACCAATCTTTTTTTCTTGCTCTGGAGTAAGTTTTATGTCCGCGGCATCTCTTACAGAGATTGAGAGCACCAATGTCAATGAGAATACTACTAAAACAAAGTTCATTTTTTTTTTTCAAAAACTTAAAGTAAAATAGATTTGAATTTTTTGATCTAATTCTCAAGGGATAGAAAGGGGTTGAAATTTAAATAGATGATGATAAGATATTTGCGGCAACTTTAACGGATCCTTGACTGGTCTTGTCCAAAATTGCCCTACACGAGTTAGGTAGAGATAAACTCTTGCAACATTATTCAAATGATGTATTTTTCTCAATAAATGAAAATTTTGTTTTTGTCAAATCCCATATTCTTATTGTTAGGTTTGTAAAATTATTTTAAAGAATGTATTACTGGCTTGATGGTTAAAAGATAATTAAGAGATATAGAATTTTTTCTTGAGACTCAAGTTCAATTCCCTACCCTTACTTAATATTTAAATTTTTCTATTTTTTCTCTAATCCTTTTTTTGTGTAGCCCCTACTTAGAAACCCTAGGTATAAATGCTATTTTCTCTCTTTTCACTTAGCTTTTCTGATTTGTTTTTCTCCCTTGTTGTCCCACTCTCTCTTTCTATCTCTATTCTTTCAAATTTTCTTTCTTTTCTTCAATAGTGTGCCACCCCATAACCTAGTTTTGTCAACATTGTTGTGTCGACCCTCTACTCCTCCATTGGTGGTGCCATTTTGCTTTATTTCCCACCTTTCTTTCACTCTTTTATTCATTATTTTTTTGCTCTTCTTAGCTACCCATTGCATCTATTTTTCTCCTCCCATTGCCGTACGTTAAAGCCTTTTGTTGCTTCTGTTGTTCTTGCGTTGCAGCCTCTCTAAGCCCTCGTCCTCTCATATTTTTCATCATTTTTGGTTGCTGATTTTTACCCCATTTGACTGAATCCTCCTAGGCTATTGTTAGCGTTCTTTTCGATTCTATGATCACTATTCATCACAAATCTAAAACAGGTGAAACGTAAGTGCTGATTTTTAACAATATCTACATCGTCTTCTTCGTTTATTTTTATTTTGTTGTGGTAGAATGTGCTTGTGCCTTGGCCAAATTTTACATACTAACTTTCATGTGTTTTAAATGTTGAAGAACCAAATATGAATCTCTCGGATCAGTGACCGCCTCATGACGTACTAATGTCCAGATTATGAATACTACAGTAATATATGTAGATATATGAGGCAGTATCTGCAAGTATATGGGTCTAGCTGTAATATAGTTAAAACGGAGTAGATGAGTACTCTGAGGATTGTACCCAATAGAGGCAAGTGCTAGATCAATTTTAACATAAACACTAAAAGGTCTAATTAGTACTTTAATTTAGTTATAGTACAATAGTAAAATAAAAGAGAGTTTTTAAAATTTTTTTAATAGTAAAGTAAAATAACACAGGAAAATAAAATTCAAGATATCAAAGAGTAGAATAAATCAAATCTTGATTATGGGTGATTAGCTCATTTCTGTAATCCCCATTAACTATCGTTTCGGGCTCCTCGTTAATCAAGTAGTCGCCATCCTAACAGGATCTTCCAATCTTCCACTCAAATAACAAGTTAGCAAGAACTACTTATCTTCTAACCTCACAGCCCAATAGGATAGGCCATACTAATATTGGGTTAATTCCCACCTTGATTACTTCCTAGGGTTGTTAGGCTTAGGGATTTAAGTTATTCTTTTCCCAAACAGCTAATCCATTGAGTAGTCGTACAAAACAGTTAATGGATCATACCTCCACTCGTTAGTCCCCCATAGAAGGATTATTTCCTTGTGGTTTTCATAAACAATATGGAACTGATGCAAATAGAAAACATGGTAAATGAATTAGAATGTAGAGCTTAAGAAAATGTCTAATTTGTATTCATTATAAATTGAATCCATAGAGTTTAATCATCTCCACAAATTAGATCTATTGAGATAAACAAGAACAACTTGAAAATAAATCTAAAACCTGGAAATAAAGAAAACTAACCTAAAATTTAAAGGAGAAATTATAAACTAAGGCATTAGTGTCTTTTACATGTGACAAAGTAGCCTGTTTATAGATCTCAGGTGGTAGTCGTCCTTAACCTTAGGTTTCGTTGACGCTCTCGAGCTTTAAGTTTGATTGTACAGACCAAAATGCCACCTAACTCATGTTAATTATTGTCCAGAGTTGAAGTCACGACACATAAGACTTGTGTTGCAATATAGGAGTGAATATACTCCTCTTGGGATATCTTCAGGGGTATGTCGTTACTCGATTAGGCTGTGTCACGACATCAAAGGCAATTTTGTAATTTCTCCATTATGCTCTCTACGTTGCAACATTGAGCATTTTGTGTTGAGACATAGAGACCAATATTTGTTTAATATGCCTTTGAATGGTCTATTACACACTTTTAAAGCTCATTAGGTCACCCTTAGGACTTATTCGGTCCTAAGGTCAATAAAATACTCAATTTGCACATTTTATTAGATTTTAAAAAAAAATTACTAAAACATAATTAAATCCTAATGAAAATACTTAATTTGAAGCTCCTAAAGTATGAAAACTAGTTTAATTTGCTACACCTGATTACGACAAATCAATCAGTAGTCACATTGGAGCTCGTTCATATCTTTGTTATATTTTGAAATAGAGTAAGTAGAGGTCCCAAAAGTTGGGATTGATTGGCCACTATTAATACCTATTTTTGACAAACCCTATAGGGGCGTCTAGATGCTAATTTTAATCAAAATTCATTTATGTTGTGTACAGATCTAATTTATATCTATCTACATCTAAGGTGTGGAAGTTGTCGACTTTTTGGTAGGGCTATGAATTTGGGAATACAAATGTGTAACACCCCAAACCCGACCTAGATGTTATGGCCAAATTGGGTGGTGCACATAGCAGGGTAACTCACACCAATCCGATATATTGAAATACTTTAGTCTATTGTCTGATTATGGTTTAAATCATTGGTTTGATTTCAAATAGTCTGCAATAGAAGAATACTTAAGGATAAAACCATATGAAACTTTGCCCATTTTAAAAGGTCAGGTGGGTTAGATAAAAGCTTTGATTTTGGAAGAAAAGGCCCAAATTTAAGAAGAATAATAATTTAATTATGTTGACTTTGAAAACATGTTTATGTTTTTAAGAAAATTAATAATTTAGCAGTAAATATAAAAAAACAATCTCAATGTAAATTTGTACCGGAGATGATAAGCCTTATTACATCTCAATGAAAACAATAGCTAATGATAAAATAATTTGAAATTATTAAAACTCCAAATTAACATGCAGTGTGGCCACCTCAGAATCCTCTCCTACGTCGAGCCACCTACTGAAGGTCACTTAAAAAAATAAAAAAGGGTGTGAGTTTTCGAAAACTCAGTGTGTACGACCCTCGACAATCATATCAACATGCAATTAACACATTGGGCCTAAGCCCTATCAATATCAGTGGCCTTTGGGCCTTAGCCCACAGTAGCCTCAATTGGGCCCGAGCCCATAACACAATATATAGTGGCTTTCGGGCCTAAGCCCTTAGTGGCCTCAGTTGAGCCTTAGCCCATATCATATCAATATCAATACCACATGTATGCAATGTTCCCATCCCAATCCAACCCTACACTCCTGTAGGGATACAAATATCAACCCACCCATCCCTACACTCCAATGGTAGCATTGGTTGCGGCACTACTCAGTCGTTGCAGCAAGGCTGCTAAACATATAATGGGCTTAAAGCCGTCGATGGATCCACGGTCGTCAAGCGACTCTGCAATCATCAAGTATCTTCCTCCGTATCATCAAACCCAGCCAAGTGCAACATACATCTCATGAATGCAACATACACATTTCCACATATTAAGCACTGAGGGGTATTTTAGTCCTTTATACAATCAGGGCATTTTAGTCATTTTGTTCGGTATTTCTACCCTATAGGGGTATTTCAGTAATTCTACCCTACAGAGGTATTTCAATAATTCTACCTTATAGGGGTATTTCAGTAATTTCTTGGCAAGATGGGTTTTAATTACTTACTTTGGCCCATCAACAAGTACTTGTTAACTAAAGTGAATAGACACTACGCACCAGGTAAGATTCCAGAGAATAGGAGGTGAGTCATTAAGACCGCTTAAGTACCAAGCATTCCCTAGATCCAATCGTAGACATGCATATGCCCATTGCCACACTCTAACCTTATGACTTATCCACAGACATACTTGATTAATTAATTAAATTTTATGCGCTTAAGGATTCATTAGAATCTAGGCCTAGAGTCCATTATACAACCCTAACAAGTCCACATATTTTCCTAGATTCACATATGGCCCACCAGGCCCAATCATATCTATTTGGCCCTTAGGCCCAATCACAAATATATGGCCCATCAGGCCCGATCATATCCAACCCATTCAACCAACTTTACTAGCTCGTCACTTAATAGCACATAACAATTCTTGTCAATTTTGGCCCACGAGCCCGTCAGGCCCATTTAGCCCATTTTGGCCCGTTTGGCCAAAAAGTGGCCCTAGACCATGAGATCGCTCCCTTGGCCCCGATTGTCATATCAGTATCTCCACACGAGTGTTCGCACACTCATGTGGTTGTCGGTGCTAGCCTTCCAGCTTTTCGGCATTCTGGCTTTTCGAGATTTCAGCTTTTGCCGATTTGTCGTGTGTGCGGTGTATGTACACACCTAGTAAATGAGACGTGCTACACTCTCCTTAGCCTCGAACCTACAACCAACACCAACCTTCAATTAATCACATGCTTAACCACCATATTTACCAAGAACCGAAGCCTTACCATAACCTTACCGTGTGCGACAAGTCCTAATAGCCCTTCCTTAGTTACTAATCTCGAATATCTCCTAAATTTGCATCAATATTAATTGTTAAAGACAGAATAATAGGTGACTTGTGTCCAACATAAGTCACCTTTCCCTCACCAAAGATCATTCGGCCAACTTATCTCAAAATAAAGAACACTTACCCAAAATCTAAAACATATGGATAGTATTTCAGTAGAGATCTGGAGATCTAAGCTTAATTCCAATTTTCCAAGATTCGATCAACCAAAATCGAAGGAGTAATGATAGCACGACAGAGATTCGGCCACTAGGGTATTCGACACAGGGTTTAAGATGATGAAGAGGGCTATTCAGTACAAAAGGAAGAGGGAAGTAAAGAAGAAATTGGCTATAACCAAAGGTGAACCAAAAGAGAATTTCAAGAAGTGAAAGAATGAGAAATCGGTACCAAGGAACAAAGGTTTTTGGCTTTTGAACACAAGTGAGAAAAGAATGATGAACAGAAGAATTTGGGAGGAGAAGATTCGGCAGTAGCAACAAGGGAAAAGGATGAAGAAAACAGCACCTATACCACCATTTGATAGTACACGGTTTGGAAAAACAAAGGAAGCCCTTCAAAGAGAATTCGACACCCCTTATATAAACCCAAAGCCAAAACTAGCCTACCCCTAAAGTCCCAATCAGCTCCACTTCTTCTACACACCAATCTCTTATTTTTTTCTATTATCATTTCCCTAAATTTCTCTTCTGAACACTCCTTTCAGAGTCTACTCCAACACCACAACCATCTCACCAAAGTGCAAAAATAAAGTCCCAAATAATACCACTCTAGGCCTCGAACCTTGGATCCCCTTACATGTTAGTGACGCCACCTATAGCTCCCTAAGTAGCGCTACTTTGCCACTGTACCACAAGCTCACTTGTGTCCTATTTCTTCTCCTTCTATTTAAGAGCCATGCAACTCAATGCCAGGGTTCTTTTAGTACTTAAACTAAATATTTCCTACTTCTAAGTTTAAGTTTAGAGCTTCATGGAAACTACCCAACGCTAAAGAAAAATTCACCTAACTAGAAAATGATTCGCACATTCCATATCCAAAATCGCAACAAACGAAGGTTCAGGATTTTTGAGCCATTACAAAGTGTGGGTGTAATACCCCCATACCCGAGACCGTCGCCGAAGTCAAGTTTGAGGTGTTAATAAACTTAATTTATCACTTAAACAATTTCCAAACCATTTATTTCACCTTTCGGAATAAGTTGTTTATCTGCGTCACAGTCTCTAAAAAAATCATATCTTGAGTTACGAATCTCGAAATTCAAATCCGTAAATTTTTCCTGAAACTAGACTCATATATCCATTTATTAATTTTTTTCCAAAATTTTTGGTCAAGCCAATTAGTACAGTTTATTAGTTAAAGTTTCCCCTGTTTCAATGTTATCACATAAAACTACTAGGTATAAGTTGTTAAACACACATAAAACCATCATATTCCTTCATTATTCATCAAAATACAATTATGTCACACATGGGTAAATTTTCATACATGCATCCTAGCTCAAAATATTGCTAAAAAATGATAGAATAGGCTTTCTAGATTGTAAAATTGAAAAGAACATTAAAAACAAGCATGGAAATCACTTACAATCAAGGTTTGAAATGTTGAAAACCCTAGCTATGGTGGCAAGTAAAATTCGGCAACCCCATGGAGAAAATGACTCTATTTTTGTGTTATTTTTCCCTTTTTAATGACTATTTTTAGCATTTGACAAAAATGCCCTTAATGCCTTTCTTTGAAAATTTTCATGTACAGGCCCATTTTTGTCCAAAATTTTAGAAATTGGTCAAATTGCTATTTAAGACCTCCTAATTAATATTCCAAAGCAATTTCATACTAAAAGCTTGTAGAATGCAAGTTTTGCAACTTTCGATTTAGTCCTTAATTTCAAATTAAACACTTTATGCATAGAATTTCTTCACGAAATTTTCACACAATCATGCAATCATATCATAAACCTCAAAATAATTATAAAATAATTATTTCTATCTCGGATTTGTGGTCACGAAACCACTATTCCGATTAGGCCTTAATTTGGGATATTACAACTCTTCCCCCTTTAAGGATTTTCGTCCTCGAAAATCTTACCGGTAAACAAATGTGGGTATTGATTCCTCATAGTTTCCTCGGGCTCCCATGTAGTCTCTTCTACCTCGTGCTTCTGCCAGAATACTTTCACAAGACCGATACTTTTATTTCTTAGTTGCTTGACTTCCCGAGCTAAAATCTTAATCGATTCTTCATCATAAGTCATATCCTGTTGTAGCTCAATTTCTACCGGTGAAATTACATGTGAAGGATCTGAACGATACCGACGTAACATAGATACGTAGAACACGTCACGAATCTTCTCTAATTCAGATGGTAATGCTAATCGATACGCTACCGGTCCAACTCTTTCACTTATTTCATACAGTACGATAAAACGCGGACTCAACTTGCCTTTTCGTCCAAATCTAAGAACTTTCTTCCATGGAGACAATTTTAAAAATACCTTATCACCGACTTGAAACTCGATTATTTTTTGTTTCAAATCTGAATAGGATTTCTGTCTATCTGAAGCAGCTTTCAAACAATCTCGAATCACTTTTACCATTTCTTCGGTTTCTTTAATTAGATCAACTCCGTAAATCTGATTTTCTTTGAGTTCAGTCCAATACAACGACGTTCGACACTTACAACCGTACAATGCTTCATAAGGTGCCATCTTTAAACTCATCTGATAACTATTATTGTAAACAAATTCCACCAACGGTAAGTATCTTTCCCAACTACCTTGAAATTACAATACACAACATCTGAGCATGTCTACAAGAATCTGAATTACTTTCTCTGATTGTCCATCAGTTTGTGGATGAAAGGTAGTGCTGAAATTTAACTTCATACCTAATGCCCTTTGCAACTTTTGCCAAAACCGTGATGTAAATCTCGGATCTCTATCCGAAATAATTGACAAAGGTACTCCATGAAGTCTAACAATCTCACTGATATACAATTCAGCCAACTTATTAAGAGAATAATTAGTATGTATCGGAATAAAATGAGCCAATTTAGTCAATCAGTATGTATCGGAATAAAATGAGCCGATTTAGTCAATCTGTCAACTATTACCCAGATGGCATCTTTCTTCTCTGGAGTTAACGGTAACCCTGATACAAAATCCAAGTAATTCGATCCCATTTCTACTCGAGAACCATGATAGGCTGAAGTAGTCTCGAAGGCACTTCATGTTCAGCTTTCACTTGTTGACAAATTAAGCATTTCGATACAAACTTAGATATATCTCTTTTCATTCCATTCCACCAATACATTTACTTCAAGTCATTATACATTTTCGTACTGCCTGGGTGAATTGACAAACAACCATTATGTGCTTCATGCAAGATCTTTTGAATCAACTCATCATTTTTTGGTACACAAATCTGATTTTTAAACATCAAGCAACCATCAGAACCAATTTTGAAATCTGATCCTGCATCAACCTCACATTGCTTCCTCTTGGCTTGCAAATCTTTGTCATTTTTCTAAGCTTTATAAATCTCTTGTAAAAACATTGGTCTTGCTCTCAACTCTGTTAGAATCGAACCATCGTCAGACATCGTCAACTGAGTATTCATAGCTCTCAAAGTAAACAACGAGTTTCTACTCAAGGCATCGGCAACCACATTCATAGCTTTCAAATTCAAGTCTTTTTGTGACATCAAGTACTTAAGACTTTTGTGGTCGGTATATACTCGGCACTTTTCACCATACAAATAATGCCGTCAAATCTTCAAAGCAAACACTATAGCAGCCAGTTCCAAATCATGATTCGGATAATTCCTTTCGTGAGGTTTCAACTGCCTCGAAGCATGAGCCACAACTTTTCCTTCTTGTATAAGTACACAACCCAAACTATTTAGAGAAGCATCACTATACACCACAAATTCTGTACCTGACTCGAGTTGTACCAACGCTGGTGCTTGAGTCAATAACTTTTTCAATTTCTCAAAGCTCTATTGACATTCTTCCGTCCACTCAAATTTAACATCCTTTCGAAATAGTCTAGTCATAAGAGTAGTAATTATAGAAAATTCGTTTACAAACCGCTGATAATATCCTCTTAGCCCCAAGAAACTTCTAACCTCAGTTACATTCTTCGGTTGTTTCCAATCTACAATAGCCGAAATTTTGCTGGGATCAACCCGTATACCATCACCTGAAATAATATGACCTAAAAATCCCACTTTTCGAAGCCAGAATTCACTCTTACTAAACTTGGCATAGAACTGTTTATCTCTCAAAGTTTGCAAAATTATCCTCAAGTGCTCAGCATGCTCTGTCTCATCTTTCGAATAAATTAAGATATCATCAATAAATACCACAAAATATTTTACCAAGTATGGTCGAAATATACGATTCATTATATCCATAAACACAGCAGGAGCATTTGTTAATCCAAATGGCATGATTAAAAATTTATAATGACCGTACCTTGTTCTAAAAGCAGTTTTAGGCACATCTGACTCTTTTACTCGCAATTGGTAGTATCCAGACCTCAAGTCAATATTTGAAAACCATGTCGCCCCTTTCAGCTGATCAAATAAATCGTCAATTCTTGGCAACGGATACTTGTTCTTGATTGTCATCTTATTTATTTGCTGATAGTCTACACACAATCTCATAGACCATCCTTCTTTTTCACAAATAATACGGGAGCACCCTAAGGCGAAAAACTGGGTCTCACAATACCTTTTTCAATCAATTCTTGCAACTGCGACTTTAATTCTTTTAACTCTACTTGTGCCATTCTATATGGAGCAATCGAGATCAGAGTTGTTCCCGGTATCAATGCAATACCAAATTCTATTTCTCTGACAAGAGCCAAACCTAGCAACTCTTCTGGAAATACATTTGCGAATTCACATACAATCGGCACTGATTCAATTTTCTTTTCAATTTCCTTTATATTCAATACATAAGCCAAATAAGCTTCATAACCCTTTCTCAAATATCTCTAAGCCGACATCGAAGAAATCACACTAGGCAATCCTCTAATTTGTCTGATTCAACCCACATAATTTTACCATTTTCACACTTCAATTCAATAACCTTCTGTTTACAACTTACTATAGCATCATGCAATGTCAACCAATCCATACCCAAAATAACATCAAATTCGTCAAACGGCAACAACACCAGGTCGGCCAGAAAATAAGGACCTCTAATCATTAAAGGACATTTCTTCCATACTTTGTCAACTATAACACATTTGCCTAATGGGTTTGACACTTTAATCATAAATTCTGTGTACTCAATAGGTATACTCATACTAAACACCAATTTCATGCACACATATGAATGAGTAGAACCGGGATCAATCAAAGTAGTAACATTATCATCATAAAGAGAAAAAATACCAGTGATCACGTCGGGTGATGAAGCATCTTCATTCACTTTTATGGCATAAGTCCTAGCCAGAGCTCTTGCTTCAAGTTTAACTGCTGAATCTCTGACTACATTCTTGCTGCTTGCCTAATTCCCAGCTTTTCTCGAATACCTTCCTCTCAAGTCTACACCACTAGTTTTTGCATTCTGAAATTTTTCTTTCTCAATTTTCTCTGGGCAGTCTCTAATAAAATGATCCGAAGAACCACACTGAAAACATTCGTTTGCTTTATATAGATGAAAATGATTTCTACCACACTGTTGGCATTCGGGTTTAACAACTCTCGAATTCCCCACACTAGCTACAGAAGTAGTTTGAGATTTAGGACCCACGTTTTGCTTCTTAAAATTCCCATACGAATGTTCGGCCGAAACATGAGAAAGAGAATATATATTTTTGGATTTTCTAGATTGCTATGAGAATGAACTGCTCATCGATCTTTTCTTCAAATTTCTAGTCTTAGCCTCTACCTTTCTCTTCTCTTTGATTAATTCTTCATTGAGTCCGTCTTCAAATCGTCTGCACATTTTAGCCTCTGAAGGAACACATTCTCTAGCATACTTACTCAACTGAACGAACTCCCTTTCATATTCAGTAACTGTCATGTTACCTTGCTTCAACTTGAGAAACTCTTTACGCTTCTGATCAATAAATCTTTCACTGATGTATTTCTTCTGAAATTATTCTTGAAAGAACTCCCAAGTCACTTTCTCTTTCGATACCATAGAAATGAATGTCTTCCACCAATAATAGGCTGAATCCCTCAATAGAGATATAGCACATTTAAAGCATTCTTCAAGTGTACAAGACAATTCATCAAATACCCGAATAGAATTTTGAAGCCAAAACTCTGCTTTCTCAGCATCATCATCAACATTTGCCCTGAATTCTTGAGCCCCTTTTTTGCGAATTCTATCAACTGGAGTTCTATGAAAATTCATCAGATCCATACCTTGAGACACTAGGGTTACGGGTTGAGGAATCGGGGGAGGTGGGGGAGGTTGTGCATTTGGGTTCGTACGAACGAACTCAGTATACCATGCATTCATTATCTGGAGAAAGGCTTCCCGAGCCCCTCCTCCTCCTCCTCGACCAACAGTAGGAGGTCAGTTTTTAATCGACACTGCCCCTTTAGCAGGAGCTGGCGCATTACTCTCTACATCATCAGCCACAGCTGGATCGAGATCCATGTACTATAAAAAAATCATTTAAGAGGTCAGAAGTTGTCACACTATCACAATATATATGGAATGTATAGCAAGACCCGTACATACAACACGTTAGTCCGAGATCTAACTGAACCGTAGCTCTGATACCACCAAATGTAATGCCCCCATACCCGAGACCGTCGCCGGAGTGGAGTTTGAGGTGTTAATAAACTTAATTTATCACTTAAACAATTTCCAAACCATTTATTTCACCTTTCGGAATAAGTTGTTTATCTGTGTCATAGTCGCTAAAAAAATCATATCTCGAGTTACGAAACTCGAAGTTCAAATCTATAAATTTTTCCTGAAACTAGACTCATATATCTATTTATTAATTTTTTTCCAAAATTTTTGGTCGAGCCAATTAGTACAATTTATTAGTTAAAGTTTCCCCTGTTTCAGTGTTTTCACATAAAACTACTAGGTATAAGTTGTTAAACACACATCAAACCATCATATTCCTTCATTTTTCATCAAAATACAATTATGTCACACATGGGTAAATTTTCATACATGCATCCTAGCTCAAGATATTGCTAAAAAATGATAGAATAGACTTTCTAGATTGTAAAATCAAAAAGAACATTAAAAACGGGCATGGAAATCACTTACAATCAAGGTTTGAAATGTTGAAAACCCTAGCTATGGTGACAAGTAAAATTCGGCAGCCCCATGGAGAAGATGACTTTATTTTTGTGTTATTTTTCCCTTTTTAATGACTATTTTTACCATTTGGCAAAAATGCCCTTAATGCCTTTTTTGAAAATTTTCATGTACAAGTCTATTTTTGTCCAAAATTTTAGAAATTGGTCAAATTGCTATTTAAGACCTCCTAATTAATATTCCAAAGCAATTTCATACTAAAAGCTTCTAGAATGCATGTTTTGCAACTTATTTGATTTAGTCCCTAATTTCAAATTAAACACTTTATGCATAGAATTTCTTCACGAAATTTTCACACAACCATGTAATCATATCATAAACCTAAAAATAATTATAAAATAATTATTTCTATCTCAGATTTATGGTCACGAAACCACTATTCCAATTAGGCCCTAATTTGGGATATTACAATGGGTAACTTTTGTATGTTTTGGTGTTTACTGTAAGTTGTATGATTGTTCACAAGTTTGCCAAATGTTGTGTGTAATTTCAATGCATGGTCAAATGACATTATGCCATCCATAAAGTGGTCGGCTATGGTAAGTAGTCGTAAGTTGGTTGAAAGCACTAAGTGACCTTCTAGTAAATGGTTGAATGTTATAGGGCCTTAAGACAAGGTAATCGATTGTGTTAGTATCTTACATATGGATTGATTGTGTGTTGTTCTATTGGATGGCTAAATGCATGCCATTTTGTGACTTGTACTATTAAGTATGATATTCATTATTATTACCGAGTACATGTAAACATGTTTACTGTGTTGTATATTGAATGCATGTATACCATGCACTGGTTGTATTGTATATTATTGCATGTATGAATGTCATTAAATGTTACTATTCCCACTGAATACTTGTAAAGCATGCCATTGATACTATTTTGTTGAATGTACGCAAAGCATACCACTGATATTATTTTACTAAATGAATGTTAAGCATATCACCATACTAAAATCGATATTGTTAAAGCATGAAATGCTTCATTGTTTGCATGTGTAACACCCTGTACCCGTGTTAACACCGAAATAGGATACGGGGTATTACCAGAATAGCACACATGTAATCATAATAAATTGAGTCATAAAATGACCATTTAAATTAAAATGCTTCAACTCTTCATTTATCTTTTAATCACTGAGTTCATATATATCATAAACTGTAACTTAACTAGTATTAAACCATATCGATAGCATAATACAAGTGATATATTAAATATTAGAGATCAATATTTCGAGTAATATTACTATAATACAAAAAAAATACTCAAGTCTTCTATACATTCCATAGTTCCAAAATATGTTTACAAAATACCAAAAGAAAGGATGGATAGTGTTGGTAAGCCTCCGACAATTTTTCCAAGTCACGAACAAACTTGATTACAATATAAAATAAGACAATAAAGAAAAAGAAAACAAATTAAGCTTATAAATTAGTAAGTAATATGTAAATAATAAATATAATAAACTATTTATGGCATTTATAAATACCAAAATATGTTTCCACAATTATACAATCTGAATCTCACACGAATTTACTATTTACTTAAATTTAGTACAAGCTATCCGTTCAAGTCTCAGTAACTAAATTATTTTTATCCAGAGCTATGGAGTTCCAAATTAAGATTCATTAATTTTCCCAGAAAATAAAATCATATGTCTTATTACCATAAAAATTTAAGAATTTTTGGTTTAGCCAATTAATATAGTTTATTCATTAAAACCTCCCCTGTTTTGCTACCTGACAGTCCTGACCACTCTTCACTAAGATTTCAATTTCTCTTTATACAGAATTAAAAAGATGTTAACATTTGTTTCTTCTAAAAATAGACTCAATAAATAATCTAACCATATAAATTATGTTCCATAATTATTTTTGTACAAATTTTAATGATTTTTCCAAATCAGAATAGGGGATCACGAAATTATTCTGAACCAGTCTCATAAGAATTTAAATATCTCAGAATATCGAAAACTTTTACTGTCTATATTTCTTTTATATGAAAATAGACTTAATAAGCTTTAATTCCATATCTCATTCAACCTCTAATTTAGTGTCTAATATTTTTGGTGATTTTTCAAATTCAACCCACTGCTTCCGTCATAAACTATTTTATTTCTGATTTCACCTTTTCCATAATTTCCTAATATAAATTTTCCAATAACACTTGTCCACATCAAATTTACCGAAGTTCGATCATTTATCGAACGCATTACTCACAAACTTATATACACATATATCTGCACTTAGTCTTTACACAATCGCACTCATTTTCACTTGGGTACTTTCCCATTGAGCACATCGGAATAGAACAATAATAAATAATCAGTGACCTGCACAAAGTATTACCTTTGAAGTTGTAGTTAATTGGTGCACATAGTAGCCTTCACTTAGTGCTACACATGTGACCAAAATCATCCCTTAGACATATTAACTTTCACTTAATACCACACATGTGATCGAAGTTATCAAGTACGTATAGTAGCCTGCACATAGTACTACACATGCGACCCCAACCATATGGTACATGTAGTAGCCTGCACTTAGTACTACACATGGGACCTAAACCATCTTGAACACATAGTAGCCTACACATAGTACTACACATGTGTTCTCACCCGAATCATTCATATCTTTTTTATTCCGAAAGTTCAATAGAGAATTACACATTTTGCCAATTCATTCTTATTCAAATACAATTCATAGTTTACATCGAATAATTATTCCATGTCTAATCCCATCTCATAAAATATGATAAAATATGATAACATAAATAAAAACAATGCTTTATTCACATATTAACTTACCTCGATGCAAAACATGACGAGTTTATACTCTATTCAACCACTTTTTCTTTTCCCCAATCCAAGTCAATTCCACATCTTTCTTGATCTAATAATAACACATTTAGCTTATTTAATACTCATACAATTCAATTTGATCCAAAAATTATATTATGGAAAATTACATTTTTGCCCCCTAAATTTCACAAAATTACGATTTTGCCCCTAGGTTTGTAAAATAATTTTTATTCAATTTTCTTGCATTTTAAGCCTAGCTGAACCTTTTCCTTCTAATAGCAACACATAATTCTCACTAAATCAAACATTTACACACATTTCACAACTTGTTAGAAACTAGTCCTTTTACGTGATTTCGTCGAAAATCGCTTGGTAAAAGACGTTTATCACACTCCAAACATTCATATTCTTTCATAAAACATCAAAATACATGCATAACATTCATGGGTAAATTTTTAAACATAAACCCTAACTCAAAATAATGATAGAAATAGGTAAACCGAGCTACGAGAATTTCAAAAATACGAAGAACATTAAAAACGGGGCTAAGATGCACTTACAATCAAGCTTGAAAGATCAAAAAACCCTAGCTATGGAGAACTTCCAATATCTGGCCAAGAGGTAGGAGATTACGAACAAAATTTGGCTTATTTTCCCTTTTTATTCTTTTATTTACAAAATGACTAAAATGCCCTTACTAAAAACAATCCTACCTCACCTATTCCATGTCCATTTTTGTCCAACAATTTAACAAATGGACTAATTACCATATAAGGACCTCTACTTTAGAAACCAAGTACTCACAAGTACCTTTATGAACTAGAACACACATTTTTCACCTATTTCAATTTAGTCCTAAATATCAAATTGAGCACCCAAATGATAAAAATTCGCAACGAGATTTTCACATAGTCATTCAATCACACAGTAAATATTAAAAATTAATCACAATAAATTTTTCTACTTTAGATTTGTGGTTTCAAAACCACTACTCCGTTTAGGCCCTATATTAGGCTGTCACAACATGTCATAGTACATTGCATGGGTTTCGAATTGATGGGTGACATGTTGGAAAAAATTCGGTTTGAAAATGATTTTCTTGCATAGTGAAAAATTAAAATTTTTGAAACCAACCCGATTTTGTATATTTATAGCAATAAACCTTAGACCACAAAAGCACCTGTGTTTTTGGATAAGCAGATACTTGACGTTTTCTGGCTTTCAACCAAATGGTCTTCTCCACTACTCTCGTCCCATGAATTGCTTCGAATGTGGGCTCAAATCAATTGAATTCAAACACATAACTAGAAAAAAAATTTCTCTTTTATTTGGGATGAGAAAAAAAATTCTCTATTTTTTAATAGAAACCAGTTGAATTGTTATTCTAGAAAAATATATCTAATAATTGAGATCATATTCTCTCTATTTTTCAGTAGAGTAACAGTTTCTCAAAGATGCGTAAATAGCTCTACCAATGCCATCTATTTATAGGGAAAGAAGTGACCACCTTAGGGCGTACTAGCATCCAGAGTGTGAATATTGCAATAAAATATAGAATGATATGGCAGTATCTGCAAGTATATAGGTCGAGTTGTAATATAGTTTGTCTATAGCGAAACACTTGGTAAGTATTCTAAGGATTGTACCCAATGAATTGCAGTTGAGGGAAAATTATTATCAAGCCAATTACGAGGAATAATTACTAATATACTCAAGTTACGTATTAGTAGTGTTAATCAAGAAGCAATATGATAATAATAAGAAGAAACTAAATAAATTTAACTAAACCTAAATCCACTTCTAGGTTATTGTATGGCTTTTCCTATTCTTTGTTTTGACTACACGATTTCTTTTAAGCCTAGATCCAATTATTTTACCTAATGAACTATTGAAGTACAATTCTAATCAATCAACTAGTCGATACCCTAGTAGGATCTTCCGATCTTCCACTAGAATAACAAGTTAGCAATAACTACTTATCTTTCAACCTAACAGTCTAGTTTGGGTCGGGGTTACAGTGTTCACAGATAGACCATACCAATTTTGGGTTAATTTCCACCTAAATGACTTCCTAGGGTTGTCAAGACTAGAGTTTGTTTCATGTTCTTCCTTTCCTAAATAGTTGATCTACTAAGAAACTCTGTCATTCAAGTAATTAATTAAGTTAAAGCAATTGAAAAATGAAAAATATGTAAAAAGCATAAATTGATTTTAATCTTTACACAAACATTCATCTAACAATGTTAAAAGAAATATATAAAGAAGAGACTAAGCAAAAGAGATGCTAATGGATTTATCGATGAAAACGTAGTATTAGAACAATCTCCCATCGCGGAAGTCTCAATTTGGAATAGGATCTTCTGATTACAAGAACATAAAATAACCTAAATAAAAACTAAGAATGAAAGAAAAAAATACAAATTAAAACCCTAAAATTGTATGTTTAAACTGATTACAATGGCCTTTATATAGGCTAAACTCATAATATTAAAATGTCTAACTTATCCTTAAAGTCCTTAGAGTTTGACTGGGACAAATACACCTAACTTTCCTCCCAAATGTAATTAACATGCAAGAGATTTTGGGTTGCGCAAGGGGTTGGTTGCAACACAGGCCTGCATTGTTGCAACATCAGAGTCCGATGCCATGATAGCGAAAGTCAATGTCGCGACATCGAAGGCGATTTTTCTCCAGAACTTGTTTTTAGCTTCTGTCTTCTATGTTGAGAAACCAATATCTTGGTGTCATGACATAGGCATAAGTTTTGGCCTAAATAAGCATTTCTAACTCCCTTCATAACCTAGAAAACCATGTAACCCTATTTATATATATAATGTAATAAAAACTACTAGAAAGTATAAATTTTATGACAACCTAAATATGTATTGAAATGCTTTTATTTACTATTAAATAAGCTATAATTATGCGTAAAAAGTGATGTAAATAATAGTATGATTTATGGTAGATCAAACTTCCCCCACTTAACTTGTTGCTTATCCTCAAGTAACCAAAACTCATATATTGGAAAAAGAGAAAATAAAAAATTTAATACAAAAATGGCTTAAAATGTAAATAAGAACGTCACACCTAAACTCCCCCTACGCTTAACTTTTTGCTTGTCTTCAAGCAAACAAATCTAGACACATACCATACAATAATAAGACGTCCCTTGGATTTTATTATTACTAAGAACATGATTGTCAAATATTAAAGGTATAACAATTCTTATTTCATATATAACTATAGAATATGCCCAAAGACCAATCATAAGATGATTGTAATCACATATTCATTCTACCTTGTTTATTAATAAAATGCATTGTCATTGTTATTTCAAATTCACTTGTTGTGTATGCAAAATAAACTAATATCTAATAATGTCCTGTGAATAATATGATTATTCTTAAAAGGTCCTTAGTCAAGTATTATTCTAGGCTTGGACAACAATAATGCATTAAGACTAATATGTAGTTGATTGATGACAAAGTGTTGTCATTGACATAGGGATGTCAAAATCAATATATGAGTATATGTTACAGAATGACATATTGGATTGACGTGATATGAGTATGTTTCTTGGATTATTATATAATAATTACAACATTACTCATAGTGATACTATGTATACGATCCTTAGACTTGAGATCATCATTGTCCTAACATAGTGAGTTGTATATTTTGATACAACAGACAAACGTCTACTGTAACAGGTTGTACTATAAAGACTGATGTTGGGTATGCCACAATCCATGTAGTGGGATATGATTGATCAAGATAGTATTTGTCCCTCCTATGTAATGGGAGCAATATCTTAGGCCACTTGATGAAGTGAGACTAGAAATGCATGGTCATGCTCAAATAAGTTAATATGAGATATTACACTTACTTGTTTATTGTAGTCTACTTAAGGCATCAAGAAACATGAGATTGGACTTTGCAAGTGTGATTGATGACTTGTGTCCAATGGAGATATAAAGGACAAAATGATATAGTATATGAAAATTTATCGTAGAGAGGTTATGTCAAATTATGACTTCTTGTAACTTGGGTAGTGGTGATGCATTGCTAGATGCCAGCCATTGCTTGTAATGTTTGAAGTGTTCTAGTATTACTACCAATGTTACAAGAGCCTACAGGGTCAAACTCTATGGTTGAAATGAACATAATCTAAACACAGTTGGTATTAAATTTAACTGTTACGAGAAATATCATATTAATTATTGAATTAATTTAATTTGATAGTTAAATAATAAACACATTATATGTATAAATTCGTTGTACAAGAATAGAGAACATAGTTAAAACAAATGTGTGAATTTGATTCATATAAAATATTAACTATGTATTGTTTATTGAAAGTAATTAAATGAAGTGTTATAATGATTTTGGTCAAATATAAAATTTATAGAAGTTAATATGCTTTTAGAAAGGATTTTACATTATTATATTTTCCATTTTTGGCACAAAAAAAGGGTGATTCTGATTTTAATATGGATATTAAATTAAAAGGAACCATAAAAACCCTAAGGTGATAGAGTGTTACCAAAATTAACCACAAAAGGGAAATGAAACCTAGGTCTAGCAGGCGTTTTTTTTTTTTGGGAAAACTCTCTGAAACATTCAGAGGGAGTTTTTGTTCATTTGTTCGCAATTGGGTGGACTACGTAGAAGCCGAGACAATTCTGTTACAGCTTTGGATCAGCAGCGTGCGAAGGGGATTAAACCAACAATGGTTCCTTCATATTTTTTAGATTTCAAAAGGTATATTTTCAAACCTTTCCTTCTTGATTCTTTCCTTGTACATGGATTCCTGGTTTGGAATGTTGAAATAATTTTTCCGTTGCACATTGGGGCATGCTAATGACCCAACAATAAATTAATCTTGATAGTTTGATGCCTTGAAAATTTTTAAATTAAATTAGGATTAGTTTACAAAGTTACATTACTAAGAAATTAGAAATAATTCCCATGACCAAATGTTTAACAAAATCACCATTAATGTAACACCCTGAATTTGGGCCTAGAAGTTTTGGGCCTTTAGCATGGGAGCGGTTGAAAGTAGCTTATAATATTTTGTTGTGCATGTAAATTCTGTTAATGAAGGCTTGTTTCAGTGGTTAAGTGTGCTGAGAAGTGCTGGAGAAGTCCTAGGTTCAAACCTGGACTCTAGCAAAAATTTTGGTTTAAGGTGAATTAAACCCTGGGTGTAGTAGGTAGGCCTTAAGAATATTGTTGGAGAAATTGTGCCACAAAAGCCTTGTGGTCTAGTGGCAAAGTAGCGCCACATAAGAGGCAGGAAGGTGGCGTCATAGAGTTGGCAAGGAGGTCTAGGGTTCGAAACTCATGGCAATCAAAGAGCTTTTATTTTGCTAACAGGGGAAGGCAAGAGTTGGTGTTGAATTTAAACTCTGATGATGGGGGGATCCCACATCGGGAAGCTAACATAAGACTGGATACGAAGCTTGCTTTAAATAGAGAAAACCATGAGGAGAGTAAAGGTACCTTTCTTGGCTGATCCCTTTCGCTTTATGGCGGGCTCGTTTGGGTTGGGCATCGACTAAAAGTGCTTGGAGCGCGGATGAACTCCAGTCTCCTATCAGGTGTGTATTTCTCACTACTCTAGTTGTAGGACGGCTACTTCGGGCCGCGATGGGCCGAAAGGGGCCATGTGGGCCCAATAGGCCTACGGGCCCAATTGGATAAGTTGTTTGATTGTGTAGTAAATATTGTACTAGACTAGGTGAATCTCATATCTGTAGCTAGATTTGGGCTAAAAAGGCCACACGAGCGTGTGGGCCTATTTGGGCCGAGAATGGGCCCTAGGCCCATTCGCATTATTATCTCTGTTTAGAATGCTTTAGTTTACCAAATTACTGAAATACCCTCGACTTGTAAAATTACCAAAGTACCCCCGTTTACAAAATTACTGAAGTACCCTTGATTTAAAAAATTACTGAAATACCCTTGGTTTACAAAATTACTGAAATACCCTTGGTTTGGAAAATTACCAAAATACCCATAGTTTATAAAATTACAGAAACACCCTTGGTTTGGAAAATTACCAAAATACCCCTAGTTTATAAAATTACAGAAATACCCTTGGGTTAGAAAATTACCAAAATACCCCTAGTTTCTAAAATTACCAAAATACCCCTATAGGGTAGAATTACTGAAATACCCCTATAGGGTAGAATTATCGAAATACCCCCGTAGGGTAGAATTACCGAAATACCCCTGTAAGGTAGAATTACCGAAATACCCCTGTAGGGTAGAATTACCGAAATACCCCTGTAGGGTAGAATTACCGAAATACCCTTGTAGGGTAAAATTACTGAAATACCCCTGTAGGGTAAAATTGCTGAAATACCCCTGTAGGGTAGAATTACTGAAATACTCCTGTAGGGTAGAATTACCTAGATACCCTTGTAGGGTAAAATCACCGAAATACCCCTGTAGGGTAGAATTACCGAAATACCCCTGTGGGGTAAAATTACCATTTTGCCCCTTGGGTGTTAAATGACTATTTTGCCCTTGTGGGCAAGTGACTGACTTGGACTGTGTGTTTGACGGATTTGATTATGAATATATGTTGGTGATATGAATGACTTGACTGTGATTGTTTGATTCAAATGTGGGCATGACATTCTGCATACATGACATGTTGCATGGGTTGGGATTTTGTATGGAGGAAGATTTGATCTGTTAGGATCGCATGGTTGCTTGACGGCTGTGGATCCACTGAAGGCTTAAGATTCGTATATTCGTACTGATTTGATAAGGATGCACGGGTCACCCGAGACGACTGTGGACTGATCGATGGCTGAGTGCCGATCATGTTACCGAAGGCTGTGTGCCATTATTGTGTGCTTCGTATCGATATTGTGGGCTTTGTGCCGTTATTATGGGCTTGTGCCATTACCAAAGGTTGTGTGTCATTATTGTGGGCTTCGTATCGATATTGTGGGCTTCGTGCCATTATTATGGGCTTTGTACCATTACCGAAGGCTTTGTGCCAATATCACAGGCTTTGTGCCGATTATAGACACGTTACCGATGGCTTTGTACCACGTATTCTATTAAGTGGCTTTGCCACGTTATCTGATTCTGGTGGCTCTGCCACGATATTTTGTTATTGGCAGCTTTGCTGCCCATTGGTGTGTGGGCTGGGTGGGTTGAGTTATCCCCACATGGTGTGTTGGTTGGTACGGGTGGTGTGATGGCTAGACTGGGTTGGGATTGCATTCACATTCTGATTCTGATTCTGATTCTGTTAATTAATACTGATTTTGATTCTACTTTCGATTTTGATTCTGATACTGATACTGATACTGACTCTGATTCTGATTTTTATTCTGATTCTAATTCTCATTTTGATTCTAGTTCTGATAATGTTTCTGATTCTGTAATGGGCTAAGGCCCATCTGGTGCAGTCTGTTATAGTGGGCTAAGGCCCAATTGATACTGGAACTGTGGTAGGGCAAACTTTTTAATTCTTTTACATGACTGACTGTTCGTATTTGTAGTAGGGGATTACACACTGAGTTTTCGTAAACTCACCCTGTTTATTAACCTTTCAGGTAATTTCTAGCCTTTGACGGATCAGAGATACGAGGGACTCGGAGGTGGCCACACTACTGCTCCTGTTTTCTTTTATTTAGCTTTTATTTACCATTTAATTTCATTCTGGGATTTTATTTTTGTAATAAGGCCTTTTATAATTTCTGAATTTTAAGTTTGGTTTTATCTGCTCTAAGTAGAACTCGATTTCCCAAAAACGTTAATAGTTTTCAAATCAACACGTCCCTACAAACTACTAATTTTTTTTTAGCTTTCGTAAACTTACTTGGTACTCACTTATGACAGTAATTAAGGTTTTAAAAGTAAATTATTTTTCAATGAATCATGTTTTGAAAGTAGCGAATGCAAACTGAGATTTAAGTTTTTAAATAGTAAGAAGGGTTTTCAATAAAATAAGGTTTTCGAAAAACACTTCAATGTGACACACCAGATTCGGGCCTAACTTCTAGGCCGAGTTTGGGGTGTTACAATTAACATAAATCAAATAGATATGTAGCAGGCACAATCATATGAATAAAAAACATTCATTAAATAAAATTGTTAGCAATTTCAGAAGATTATGCATAGAGAATGCTCAAGTCAAATTGGTTTTCTAGGCTTGTAACTTTCTGAGGTTCAGGACGGTATGAGTTCAAAGAAAAATATGGCTCAAAATGGTTTAAACACTAGAAATAGTTAGGTATATGACATTGTTCCCTATTTTCCCCCTTAATGTCCCATCCAAGTTCACAGCCTTTTGTCTCCCTCTCTTACTTACCTTATCTTTCCATGTAGGAAGATACAATATAATACTAGCAACATTGGTCGGCTTAACAAGTTTTGGTGCACTGATCACTAATTTTATTACTTTGTGACTCTTTGTTTTGTCATTTTGACTTTTTACTCTATTCTCAATCATAGTGTTTTTGTTTCTATTTTGCACTTTTCCTTCTCGTTTTTACATTTGACTTTTTCTAGATTTTTATTTGTCGTATATTTTTGTCTGACCTATAATCATTGTATCACATAGTTTCTTCCTTTTTCACTCCATTTTTTTGAAACCACCGTGATGTATCTACTTAAACCATTATTATCTATGGCTTGGCATCTATTTCGTGATGTATTAAAGGACCAATGATATGGAAGAGTTTAAGTTTTCAATTTATGTGTGCTCTGCTGGTTTCAATTTTTGTAGGCTCATTAGAATGGAATTATCAGGCTCAAATAAAAAGACTAGGGATTTATAACATTAAGGTATAGTTGTTTGAGAATTGATTATTCAAACAATGCCTTAGGTCATCTGTAAGCATCCCACTATACACAATTTCTTTCATGCTTCGAATTAAACTGAATGAATAATAATCAATTCAAGCATTCATGTCTCTACAATTATCTACAAGACTTATACCTCATATGACATCATCAAACATTCTTGTTTAGGTATTTCGAATCTATTATGCAATTTAATTAAGTAACGTAATCAATTACCCTTAAAAATAATTATCTCATATCAATAAAAAATTTTAGGCTTCACAAATATCATTACATGCTTCATTATTGTCAACCACTATTAACAGTGTTCATATAATCCAAGCCCCATGCAGCAAAACAAATTTTCTTCAACTAATCCTCTGAACTTTCCCTCACACTTTAGAACATATGTAACACCCCAAACCCGGCCAACACGTTATGGCCAGATCTAGCGTGTCACATAGATGATTTATTCGAAACCAGTTACTTGACAGACAGTTTTTTTCCATTTTTAAAACTTTGTTTAGTAAATTGTAGGTTTTGAGCAAATTCAATTGTAAAACCATTTTATTAACTTGATAAGCTTAAACAAGATTCTATTTCTTGTCGTTTATTATCATATCAACCAACCCTTACGTAAGGTTTGTTTAAAAACGTTTGATATTAAATTTTGAAAACTCGAGTACCCTAGTCTACCGCTTTAAAGCAAATAATAGTGTAACCAAAATAAAACACCCATAGTGGCCTTAGTACAAAGCAATTCTAAAATTAAAATAATGATAAAATAAAGTAAAGCAAAATATAGAAGCAGAAATCTTGTGGCTACCCCGAGTCCCTCGTAGCTCCAAATCCTCTATGGTTGGGGGTTACCTGCATAAGTGAAAATAAAAAGGTGAGTTTGTGATAACTCAGTGTATAATTTTCCCCAACCAACAACAAGGATCAGGCATATAGAATAGACTGGGTCAAAGCCCTATTCGACACAGGTTAATCTGGGCCATGGCCCTATACAGAAACAGAGTGGGCCTTGGGCCCATTACAGATACAGAACAGAGTATATGCAAACCCAACCCAGTCCAGCCCATCACACCATGTGGGGAATAACTCAACCCACCCAGCCCACACACCAGTTCGCAGCCATGCTACTAAAATCAGATATCGTAGCAGAGCCACCAGAACAGAATTACGTCGAGAAGCCACTAAAAAGAATACGTGGCAGTGCCATTATATAGAACTTCTTCCGAATCCAAACCCAACCCCATGCAGCCTAATATTACCACATACATGCAAACAGATTAACAAATACAGATACCACATGCATAAATCAGACATTCTACTATTAGGGGTATAACAGTCCTTTGGTAGCTAGGGGTAAAACGGTAATTTTAACCTTTAGGGGTATTTTGGTCATTTCACCAAGTCTCGGTGTTTCAACACCTACTACGACCTTCTAGCAGGTCTAACGTCACTTCGAGCAACTCAGAATGTCCATATGTCCAAATAGTGTATTCGGGCACAAAACCCCTAATGGGCCAGGTGGGCCCACACGCTCGTGTGGCCCGCTCAGTCTAATTTCACACACAGTATTATAGATCTTAACATCTAATGTACTAGATATCACTTACTACATCACTTTACCCATATGGGCCCGTAGGCCCATTGGGTTTGCTTTGGCCCATCGAGGCCCAAAACAGACCAAGTGCACGAAAACGCACACAATAGCTCTTACAGTCAAACGCCCACGATTTGTGAGGTCAGATCGGCCCAAAAGCGTTTGCATGCTCGCAAGACCCTAAAATACCAGCATTTTGGCATTTTGGCTTTTCGACTTTTCTTGATCTATGCTATTAGAGGGTGTCGTTACACATCTAATTTTGTGATTCCCATAGTCGGCACGCACTCAACCTATTGCCATAACAACGATCATTAATAATTTAACCAACACTTAGTGAAACTATTCTCAAGACTTATTCAACGGTTACCTACCACCGCTCCGCTTGTCTACTATCGCTTGTGATTAACGTGTACCCTCAGTACTTGATTGAACGATGTCAGATCTAGGTGCCTACGATTATGGATCAATCCAACCAACATATAAGGGTTAAAGGAGCATTAACATCCCAAGACGAACCTTATTATAGAGAAAAACTTTACTAACAAAAGTCGAAATCTATAACGAGAAGTACTTACCCAAGAATCCGTTTGATCGATTTGTGAGAACCCAGAAACAATCGTTCAATAGCCTGAACCCAGTACTCTTGCAGATCCAATCAAAATAAAATAAGGAAGAAGAGATCTAGATATACGGCCATGTAGGCACAACAAAAGAAGTAACTAGTCGAAGAAGGGGGTAATTGGTGTAGGGGTTCATTTTCTGAGATAGAGTGGTATTCAGCACAAGGACAATGTTTAAAGAGTGACGAGTAGGGTTCGGTCAACAAAAAAGAAAAGAGAAACGATTGATAGACACTCAAAACTGAGACAATGGTTCGGCTAAGGAGATTCAACCGAACGAATATCAGAGGGGAAGGAGAAGTGATATTCGGCCAATGTAGAGTTTTGATCAAGAGAAAAAAAGCAGATTCATATAAAAGGAATGATGAGACAGAAGAAAAGAAGACTGAGTAAAGGAATGGTGATGCAGAGTTCGGCTAAGAATGAAAAAGAAAAGAAAAGAGATTCGACCGAATAAGATTTAGGTAAAGAGAAAAAGAAGAATTGTCTTTTGAGAAGGAGGCCACAAGAATTCGACACCAATGAGAAGAAAGTGGTTGAAAGATTAGAAAAAAGGGAAAAAGAAGCCCAAAACACCAAAACATCAAAATGCAAAATCCTAGAATACCCAAAAGAAGAAATAGGCACACAACCCTTCCCTATTTATCGAAAATGCCAAATGCCTAAAAGGCCTAAGCTGATTTGCCTACTCCAACTTACCTACATTCGGCCAACTCTTCCAATCCCTTGAAAATCTCCACAATTTTCTCCATGATTTACTTTAATTTTAATTTGGATATTAGCTTAAACTTTCAAGACCATAACATCCTTATCTTACCACCACCTAAAAAGCCTACATCCAAGACCACCTCTTGCCGATTCCAACTAGCAAAATAGGTAAACTTGCGTGCAAAGGGACTTGAACCTCAACTCTCCCATATGCAAAATCACGCCACACCAAGCCCCACATGTGGCGCATCTGGCAATTCCAATACAAGGCTTTTGGTGCTAAGAAACCCCACCATTAATTTATAAGTCCTACCTACTAATGTCCAGATTCACTTTAAGGCATTAAAATTTTGTCAAGAGTTAAGCTTAAACCTGGGCCTTCCAAAGGCCCCCTAATCACACACAAAACATCAATTTAACATACCCAAATATGCAAATATCAATTCAAGCAAAAATCTCGAAACCTTAAAATCTAGGGCGTTATAATTCTACCTCTTAAAGAAATTTCAGCCTCGAAATTTTACCATACCTGAACAGGTGAGGGTATTGTTGATGTATCGCCCCCTCAGGCTCCCTATAGCTTTTTCCCTACCGTGATTACACTAATGCACCTTTACCAAAGGAACTCATTTCCTTTTTAACACCTTGACATCACGCTCCAAAATTTGTACCGGTTCTTCCTCAAAGGTTAGGTCCGATTTAACTTCAATTTCCTCAATCAGCACAATATGCGAGGGGTCAGAACGGTACTGCCTCAACAGGGAGACATGGAACACGTCGTGAATTCGGTCCAACTTAGGAGGCAGCTCCAGTTGACATGCCACCGGACCCATCCGCTTTAGAACTCGGTAGGGCCCAATAAATCAAGGGCTCAACTTGCCTTTCTGCCCAAACCTTAAAATCTTCTTCTAGGGAGAGACCTTCAGGAAAACCCAATCCCCCACAGAGTACTCAACCCCCTTACGCTTCAAATCGACATAAGACTTTTGCCTATCTGAGGCTTCCTTTAACTGATCCCTAAATAGCCTAACCTTACTCTCAGTGTCTGCCACCAACTCTAGTCTAAGAACCTGATGTTCACCCAATTTCGTCCAATAGGTAGGCGTACGACACCTACTGTAACACCCTAAATTTTGGGTCTTTCTTGGGGTTATTGTTCATCTGAAAAAATGTTTGAACTTGGGTATTTGGTTGTGTAATTCTTGTTTGGGGAGTATTAATGGGCCTATGGAAGCCCCAAGTGTTGTTTAAACCTCAAAAAAATTTTTTAGATTTTCACTTAGGAGATAAGGGGCCATTGGAAAGAAGTGTCTTAAGGAATTGTACGTGGAATATAGCACAAAAGGAGTCTTGGTAAAGTGGCAAGGGAGGCGCCACTAAGCTCCTTAAAAAGTGGCACCTAAGAGAGCTTGGAGGTCCAAGGTTCAAGTCTCAGAGTATGCAAGGGTGGCGTTTTATTTTTGTGCAAGGAACAGGTAGGAGTTTGAAGCAGAGTAAAACTCTACTTGGCGAGAAGTTTGAATCGGTCATAGGAGTGAATCTAGGAGTAAGTTATGGACTTTTGAATTTTGAATGAAGGTGGCCGGCCAAGGGACTCTCTATAGTGCAAATTCAGCAAGCAGCATAGGTAAGGTACAATCGGCATTTGGGTCTCTTTTGGTGCCGATTTCTTTAGTCTAATAGGTCCCCTCTTCTACCGATTCTGTTTAGTAAATTAGGGATCATTTTTCTGCTTTTCTAAACCTAGTAGCCGAATCTCCTACCCCAAAAACCCCACTGCCGATTTCTCTGTGACAAAAGCCACTCCTCTAAACTTTTTCACCATTCTTCTCTTCTCTTTGCATCTCTAGCCGATTTCATCTTTCTGCAAACCTCTCTCTCTATCGAATCTTTCACTTTCTTCTTCTTCTTTTCTACAAGCCCTTGTTGACAGCTTCAAAAGCTGAAACACCCCTTCTTGCCGAATCCATCTTCTTCTATCAATCATATCACCTCTTCTCACCCTACACCCATTACCGAATCTTCTCTTGACTGAAACTCTCATTGTGTGTGGCCGAATTCTCCTCTCCCTAGTCTCAAATTCTTTCTTACTTTTTACTTAGATAGTGATTAAGAGGGCATCTAGAGGCACTTCTTGAACCGATTAGCACATTGGTAAGTACTCAAACATTTTGATTGGTTTCATGTGTTTAAGATATAAGCCGAAACCCCTTTAGGGGAGGCTATCGTTTGGACTAAGGCTTTGTGGTCTCTTGTTTGATGTTGTTGTGCTAGTAGAGGCAAAGGGGGGCGCTTAGCAAGGATTTGAAGGTTGGCACAGCTAGGCACATAGACCTAGTTCATATTTCGGCAGCAAGGTAAAGGCTTTTAGGGACTTAGGTCATGTTGGCTGATTTTGGTAAGGAGATTATGGCTTATTGATTAGCCAGTCTTAGACTAACACTTTAGGAATCAACTATAGGCTTTCGTACGTGGATCTCGTTGTCACTTCATCCGTTAACAGGTGTGTACCATATCTCTACTATAGACTAGAACGACAAAGGCCGTAATAACTGAAAAGTGACCGAAAAGTCGGTCTTAGGAGGATCTATGAATAACCGTTTACTCTGTGGTGGCTAAACTTGGAATCAATGGCGATAGAATTGCAAAGTGGGCAATTCCGAACATGTTGGTAAGTTGGGCTTGATGGGCCAAATATGGGCCCAATGGGCTTTCGAGCCCACATCGGTAAAATTGTCATTAAGGGCATTCTGGCGGTATGTTGAGAATAAACCGGTTAAAACCAACAATCTGAACATAAAAATTGGATTTAACGGGCTTAAGATGTTAATGGACTCAGTAAGGCCCATTAGGGGTTTTTGGGCTAAAAAGGGCAAAAGTGGTATACAAGTTAAAATGAACTTCTGAAGTCACATATGGGCTAATTGTTACTTGATATTCATAAAATCCCTGAAAATCAGTAAAATGACTAAAATACCCCTAAGTATGGAAATTACCATTATACCCCTAAGTGCAAAAATGACCTTTATACCCCTAGGGTAAATTCTGTATGGAATGTATGATTTTCTGTTTCTGTATATCATGTCTCATAACACATGAATGTATCTGATGCATGGGATTCTGTGTAACACTGTAAACCCGGTCTAGACATTATGACCAGATCTGGTGTGTCACATGAACCTAAAACTAAGCTTACGGCCTTTTGTCTGTTGTGAATTAAGTGTGATTTTCAGTAAAACAGTAAGCTTGTGAAAACGTTAGTTTGTTACTCTTTTAAGTTGTCCAAATATTAACCTTGTTGAGTGGTGAAAACGTTCTTAAGAATTTGAAAACCCGCGCAGCCTATACTAGCAGTTTCGACCAAATACGATTTAAACCATCAGAGAAAATAAAACCCATAAAGAAAATTTAAACAGCGGCCAAACCCGCGCAGCCTATACTAGCAGTTTCGACCAAATACGATTTAAACCATCAAAGAAAATAAAACCCATAAAGAAAATTTAAACAGCGGCCTTATTACAATTAAAACCCAAAAATAATAGCAAAATAAAATACTAAAAATAATATGAAAACCCGAACTTGCAAATGTTGTGGCCACTTCGAATCTCTCGCAGCTCCAAACCCACTATGGTTAAGGATTACCTACAGAGATGAAAAAAAAGGGGGGTGAGTTTGACAACTCAGTGTGTAACATAATCTCAACCATAGGCCAAAACAGATCAAACCTCAGAATCAGATTAATTGGGCCTTGGCCCATTACAGAAATCAGGTTAAGCCCATAGGCCCATAGCAGATACAGATCAGAAATAATATGCAAACAGAAAACCCAACCCAGATCCATCCATAACACCCCCGTACCAGCCTTACACCATGTGGGGAGACTACTCGACCCACCCAACCGCTACACACCACAGATATTTGCAGCGAGGCTGCCAGATATAATTTGCAGTGAGACTGCCAGATAACATTTGCAGCGAGGCTGCCAGATATATTTGCAGCGAGGCTGCCAGATATTGTGACGAGGTCACCAGATATAAATATTGTGGCGAGGCCACCAGATTGCAGCGAGGCTGCCAGATAATAATGTGACAAAGTCACCAGATTGCAGCGAGGCTGCCAGAACGCTTCCTCCATCATAAACCCATACCCCATGCAATAGATAATCATACTAGCATGCAATATATAGCATCTCATGCATCAGATATATTCATATTAATAATTAACTCATGCAGATACATAACATCATACATTTCATACAGAATTGACCCTAGGGGTATAATAGTCTTTTTACACCTAGGGGTATTTTGGTAATTTTGCACATTTAAGGGTATTTCAGTCCTTTAACATATTTTCCTTTAATTTTATACAGGTTCAATAAGTTAACAGTCCCTAAATAACCACAGAAGTCCATTTAGGCTAAGTTTCCAGTTTTACCCTTTTTAGCTTAAAACCCCTAATGGGCCTTACTAAGTCCATTATTATCTCAAGCCCGTTAAGTCTAGTTTTTAGGTCTAGCTTACCAACTTATCCATGTTATCATCAACCACGTCGCCAGAAAGCCTTTAATAGTCATTTTATCGATTTGGGCTCGGAAGCCCATTGGGCCCATCTTTGGCCCATTGCAGCCCAACTTACCAAAACGTTCAGAATTGCACCTTCTGCAATTCTTCCTGCACTGAATTCATAGTTAAGCCTAATGGAGTAAATGGTTACTCTCACATATCATACGAATGCATTTTCGGTCACTTACACCAGATGTCGGTAATGCTACGCCCTTTTCGGCTTTTACCATTTTAGTCTAACAGTTGGGATAAGTTACACACCTGTTAACCGTTGAAACAGTTGACGAAATCCACGAACAAAAACCTATCGTTAACCACCTTAATGTTAGTTTAATAATCTTCAACCATTAAACCAATATCTCATTACTATAATCGGCTAACATGACTGAAGGCCCTAAAAGCCTTTACCTTTTTGTCGAAAAAATAGACTAAGTCTATGAACCCAACCGTGCCAACCTTCAAGTCCTTGCAAAAAGTCCTCTTGCTCACCCTAACACAACACCAAAACAAGAGGCCACAATGCCTTAGTCCAAACGATAGCCTTCCCTAAAGGGGTTTCGGCTTTATACTTAAAACATGATCATCTAACAAAGACAAGTTCCCGAATACTTACCAACCTAGCCTCGATATACAACGATTCCCCTTGCAGCTACGAGAAGAGATAAAAGATGATCTAACGTTCGGCTTTGAGCACCACAGGGTATGGAGGTTTCGGTTTCTCTCTTTGAAGAAGTAAATGAGGTTTAACACAAGAAGATTCGACTAAGGAGTTATGGGAGATGTCGACAAAAGGAGAGAAAGAAGGGAGTTATGTGACTTATGATAAATCGGCAATAGAACCACAAGGTTTTGGTCAAGGGGATAATCGGCAATGAAGTGTTTGCTTCCGGCTTTTTGTGACTATCAACCAGAGAATAACGTCAGAAGAAGATATATGGATGATAGAAGAAGAAAATGGAAAAGAAGAAAATCAGAAAAGAGATTTGAGAGGGAAAGAAATGAGCAATCGGTTTAACAGAAGAAGAACGGCGCAAGATGGTGTTTTGGAAGATCTATGTTCGGCAAATGAAAAGAAAAGAGGATTTGGCAATGGGGTGCATTAGGGTTCGGCTACTAGAACAAAGAAGAAGAACAAAATGGCAAAACGAACCTAATATGCTATGTCAAATGAACAAAAGAAAAGGATTCACTAACCTAAGATAAAAATCAGCATAAGGACACAAGAAGACCTAAGGGAGAAATCGGCACTTCTAGCACCTAATTGCCGAAAATGTGTCACAAAGAGTCCTCTTGGCCGGCCACCTTACTTCAAATTCAAAAACACCTTAATCCGCTCCTTGATTCACTCCACAATATCCTCTCATGACCGATTCAAACACTCCTCAAGTAGAGTTTTATTCTGCTTCAAATTCCTGCCTGCTCCTTGCATAAAAATAACGCCTTCCTTGCATAACCTGGGACTTGAACCTTGGCCTTCCCATTCATTTAGGCGCCACTTTTGTAGCTCCTAAGTGGCGTCACACAACCATTTTACCAGGAGCTCCCTTGTGCTTCATTTTAGCCAAATTTATTTAAAACCCCTACTTCCAAAAGTCCCCTATCTCCCTAACGAAAAATTTAAAAATTTTCCCGAGTTTTTAACCAACACTTGGGCCTTCCATAGGCCCAATAACATTCTCAAAACACGAATTTCACAACCAAACACCAGAGTTCAAACATTTTACTAGATGAACAATAATTCAAGAAAGACCAGAATTTTAGGGCGTTACAACTCTACCCTCCTTAAAGAAATTTCGTCCTCGAAATTTACCTTATCCAAACAAATGGGGATATTGCTGACGCATTGCCTCCTCTGGTTCCCAAGTAGCTTCCTCTCTGCCATGATTACGCCAAAGTACCTTTACCAATGGGACTGATTTCCTTCTTAGGACTTTTACGTCCCGATCCAGAATCTGCACAGGCTCTTCCTCGAAAGTCAAGTCAGGCTGTACTTCCACCTCTGCAACTGGTAGAATATGGGTAGGGTCAGAACGATATCGTCTTAACATGGATACGTGAAACACGTCATGGATTCTGTGTAACTCTGGCGGTAATTCCAACTGATACGCCACCGGACCTACTCGCTTAAGAACCCGATAAGGCCCAATAAACCTCGGACTTAGCTTACCTTTCTTACCAAATCTTAGTATCTTCTTCCAAGGCGAAACTTTCAGAAAAACCATATCACCTACTGAATACTCAATCTCTTTACGCTTCAAATCTGCATAAGACTTTTGTCGATCAGATGCCTCTTTCAAATGGTCCCTTATCACCTTGACCTTCTCCTCAGTCTCTGCTACCAATTCAGGTCCAAGAACTTGCCGCTCGCCCAATTCGGTCCAACAACTAGGTGAACGACACTTACGCCCATACAGTGCCTCATAAGGTGCCATACGGATACTAGCCTGAAAGCTATTGTTATACGCAAACTCTGCCAACGGTAGATAATCCTCCCAATTGCCTCGAAAGTCGATAACACAACCCCTTAACATATCTTCCAGAATCTGAATAACCCTTTCTGACTGACCATCAGTTTGAGGATGGAAAGCCGTGCTAAAGTTCAGTCGCGTTCCCAATGCCTCATGCAACTTTTGCCAGAACCAAGATGTGAATCTAGGATCTCGATCAGAAATGATAGACACTGGCACCCCATGCAGTCGCACAATCTCTGCCACATACAACTTGGCTAACTTCTGAAGCGAATAATCAGTACGTACAGGGATGAAATGAGCAGATTTAGTCAACCTGTCTACAATCACCCAAATCGAGTCCTTCTTTGATGGCGTTAAGGGCAATCCACTTACGAAATCCATGGTCACCCTTTCCCACTTCCAGAGTGGTACCTTCACTGGTTGCAGAAGTCCAGAAGGTAACTAATGCTCAGCTTTCACCTGCTGACAAGTCAGACATTTCCTCACAAATTCTGTTACTTCTCGCTTCAGTCCAGGCCACCAATACAACTCCTTTAAGTCATGATACATCTTATTACCTCCAGGGTGCATAGCACACAACCCTTTATGAGCTTCATTCAGAATTGCTTGCCTCACTGAAAATCCTTCGGAACACAGATTCTACCGCGAAAACATAGAATTCCTTCACTGTTAAGTCCAAACTCAGAAGTATTCCCATCTTCAACCTGCTGAAATCGAGAAACCAGAGACTCATCCCTCAACTGCTTTTCCTTAATCTCATCCACCCAGGTCGGTCTTACTTGCAATTCTGCTAACAAACTACCATCGTTATACAGACTCAAACGAGCAAACATAGCTCTCAGGTCAGATACAGTTCTACGACTTAGGGCATCAGCCACCACATTAGCTTTGCCTGGATGATACTCAATCGCACAATCATAATCCTTAAGCAACTCGATCCATCTCCGTTGCCTAAGATTCAGCTCCTTCTGAGTCAACAAGTACTTAAGACTTTTATGGTCTGTGTATATAATACACCTTTCTCCATACAGATAATGTCGCCAGATTTTAAGTGCAAAGATTACTGCTGCCAACTCCAGATCATGGGTAGGATAGTTCACTTCATGAGGTTTAAGCTGTCGCGATGCATAAGCAACCACCTTACCCTCTTGCATCAACACACAGCCCAACCCAACATGCGATGCATCACTGTACACGGTAAAATCTTTTCCAGACTCTGGTTGAATCAGCACAGGTGCCTCGGTCAGAACCTTCTTTAGCTTCTCAAAAGCTTCTTGCTGCTGCTGGGTCCAGACAAATGGTACGCCTTTCCTTATGAGTTTCGTTAATGGTGCTGCCATCACAGAAAATCCTTCTACAAACCTTCTGTAGTATCCAGCTAAACCCAGAAAACTCTGAATTTCGGCCACAGACCTCGGTGGTTTCCATTCCAGAATCGCTTCAATCTTTTGAGGGTCCACCTTAATACCCTCAGCAGAAACAACATGCCCCAAGAACGTCACTTCCCTCAACCAGAACTCACACTTACTAAATTTCGCATAAAGCTCCTTTTCCCTTAACACTTGCAGCACAACACGGAGATGCTCATCATGTTTCTCTTCAGATTCAGAATAGACCAAAATATCGTCGATAAAGACGACCACGAATCGATCCAAGTATGGCTGGAACACTCGATTCATCAGATCCATGAAAGCTGCAGGTGCATTGGTCAGCCCAAATGGCATAACCAAGAACTCATAGTGACCATAACGAGTTCTGAATGCCGTCTTGTGAATATCCACCTCCTTCACCCTTAATTGATGGTACCCAGATCAAAGGTCAATCTTGGAAAATACTGAAGCTCCTCTAAAGCTGATCGAACAGATCATCGATTCTAGGCAACGGGTACTTATTCTTGATCGTCAGCTTGTTCAACTGCCGATAATCAATGCACATCCGCATTGACCCATTTTTCTTTTTAACGAAAAGCACTGGTGCTCCCCACGGAGACACACTTGGCCTAATGAAACCTCTATCCAACAGTTCTTGAATCTGCACTTTTAACTCCACCAACTCCTTTGGTGCCATCCTGTACGGTGCAATGGACACCGGTGCCGTACCAGGCAACAAGTCGATCCCAAACTCAACCTCTCGATTCGGAGGTAAACCTGGAAGCTCCTCTGGAAAAACATCTTGAAAATCTTTAACAGTTCTAACTTGATCCACAGTTAGTTCCTCAATTCCTACTTGACCCACGAATGCCAAATAAGCCGCACATCCTTTACGAATCCACTTCTCAGCTCTTAATGCTGACACCACATTGGACAAATAATCTCTACGTTCACCTATCACCAAAACTTCCTCATCCTTGGCAGTCTTTAGCCTCATTCGTTTCGCAGCACAATCCAAAGTAGCCCTATGCTTTACAAGCCAATCCATTCCCAAGATGAGATCAAATTCTCCGAAAGGTAGCTCTATCAAGTCTCCAGAAAAGATTTTTCCTTGAGTCTCTATAGGTACATCTCTATACAGTTTGTCTACCCTAACCGAGTGACCCAAAGGACTTAGCACAGTTACCCCACTCACTGTCTCCTCAGAACGCACTCCCAGCGACCCAGATATGGCACATGCAACATAAGAATGGGTAGATCCAACATCTATCAACGCAGTGTATGGCATACCAAAAATTAAGAACGTACCGGTTATAACGTCAGGAGCCTCACCCTCCTCTCGGCGACGAGCTGCATAGACTAATGCCGGCTGATGAGCCTCAGCAAAACCAGCACCCCTGCCAGGTACTCCTCGTCCTCGTCCTCGTCCATTTCCACCTCTGCCTTGCCCACGACCTATTGGAGCTGGTGGTCCCCCTCTCACTGGCTGAGCAACCCTCTGATCTCTAACTTGATTCTGATCTGGTTCCTGAGGACAATCCTTAATCCTATGCTCCATCGACCCACATCGAAAACAGGCTCCAGTACGTTTCCGACACTCGCCCAAATGGACCTTTCCACAATTCCTGTAACTCTGTGGTCTGACAGCATTCATTGGCACTGCTCGCACTGGTTCTGCCACTCTTGCCCTCTTAACATTCCTATTATACCCACCTGATGGTCCAGAATCCCTCCGGAAGCGGTTCCGATCCTTCTCACGGTTCTGCCTCTCAGTACGCTTTACTTCCTCAGCAATCTTAGCTTTCTCAACTAAAGCAGCAAAATTACGCTCCCTCTGTGGAGCAATCAGCACCCTTAGCTCGTCCCTCAAACCATCCTCGAAGCGCACACTACGCTCATATTCAGTAGTAACTATCCCAGAAGCATATCGACTTAACCTCAAAAACTCAGCCTCGTACTCAGATACTGATCTACCTCCCTGAACCAAATTCAAAAATTCCTTCCGACGGGCGTCCACATAGCTAGCTCCAACATATTTCCCTTTAAAGGCTGTCTTAAACAGCTCCCATGTTACCTCACCAGCTGCAGTCCCATCTCTTACTGTGAGCCACCACTGATAGGCTTCATCCCTCAGCAACGATACAGCTCCCTTTAGCTTCTGCTCCACAGAGCAGTCCAGATCATCCATGATTCGCTCCGTGGCCTCCAGCCAATACTCGGCCACATTTGGGGCTACTCCAGACACACCCCTAAAGAATTCTGCTCCATTAGCTCGGAGTCGCTCAGATATCACACCACGAAATCCATTACCAGTACTCGCCCCAGCAACCCTTTCCAAAACTCGTAGCATCGCTTGTGATAGGGCATCATCCCCTACACCCCTATCATGAGATTCCACCTCTGTCGCTGGTGGTACCGGTGCATCAGCTGCTGGCGCATGACCCGAAGAAGAAGATTCAGCTCGTGAACTACCTCGGCCACGTCCACGGCCCCTACCACGAGCTGCTCGTGTACTCATTTCGTACTTTCTGTTTAGAAATTTTATGAGTCAGATTAATATTTCAATGTTTATTACAGATGTCTTATGAATAAATAGAGTTTCAGAGTTTATCTTCTTTCGCGGTAGCCTAGCTACAGTCTCAGTCTACCTATCAGAGTCTCTACAGTTTCCGTAATACCCTTAGCTAAAGTGTCATAATAAAGTCTTTAGTCAGGCATGCAATCAGAGTTTTCAGAGATAATCAGAAAAGTTTAGAGAACTTACAGGCTTGGGCCGGAGATTCGGTGTGCCACTCTTTCGAAAGATTTCATAGAAAAACTTAATAAATTTTTGTTTTCTTTGAAAATAAATCATTTATGCTTGAAAAGAAGTTCATCAAAACTAGTTCCAAATAATTTTTTTGAAAAAAATCATGATCTTTTGAAAATCTTCATTTTGATTGTTTGAAAACCTTCATTTCTAGACCCGTTCCACAGCCGAGTTGTTGCAACTTGGCTCTGATACCACTAAATGTAACACTCTAAACCCGGTCTAGACATTATGACCAGATCTGGTGTGTCACATGAACCTAAAACTAAGCTTACGGCCTTTTGTCGGTTGTGAATTAAGTGTGATTTTCAGTAAAACAGTAAGCTTGTGAAAACGTCAGTTTGTTACTCTTTTAAGTTGTCCAAATATTAACCTTGTTGAGTGGTGAAAATGTTCTTAAGAATTTGAAAACCCGCGCAGCCTATACTAGCAGTTTCGACCAAATACGATTTAAACCATCAAAGAAAATAAAACCCATAAAGAAAATTTAAACAGCGGCCTTATTACAATTAAAACCCAAAAATAATAGCAAAATAAAATACTAAAAATAATATGAAAACCCGAACTTGCAAATGTTGTGGCCACTTCGAATCTCTCGCAGCTCCAAACCCACTATGGTTGAGGATTACCTACAGAGATGAAAAAAAGGGGGGTGACTTTGACAACTCAGTGTGTAACATAATCTCAACCATAGGCCAAAACAGATCAAACCTCAGAATCAGATTAATTGGGCCTTGGCCCATTACAGAAATCAGGTTAAGCCCATAGGCCCATAGCAGATACAGATCAGAAATAATATGCAAACAGAAAACCCAACCCAGATCCATCCATAACACCCCCGTACCAGCCTTACACCATGTGGGGAGACTACTCGACCCACCCAACCGCTACACACCACAGATATTTGAAGCGAGGCTGCCAGATATAATTTGCAGTGAGACTGCCAGATAACATTTGCAGCGAGGCTGCCAGATATATTTGCAGCGAGGCTGCCAGATATTGTGACGAGGTCACCAGATATAAATATTGTGGCGAGGCCACCAGATTGCAGCGAGGCTGCCAGATAATAATGTGACAAAGTCACCAGATTGCAGCGAGGCTGCCAGAACGCTTCCTCCATCATAAACCCATACCCCATGCAACAGATAATCATACTAGCATGCAATATATAGCATCTCATGCATCAGATATATTCATATTAATAATTAACTCATGCAGATACATAACATCATACATTTCATATAGAATTGACCCTAGGGGTATAATAGTCTTTTTACACCTAGGGGTATTTTGGTAATTTTGCACATTCAAGGGTATTTCAGTCCTTTAACATATTTTCCTTTAATTTTATATAGGTTCAATAAGTTAACAGTCCCTAAATAACCACAGAAGTCCATTTAGGCTAAGTTTCCAGTTTTACCCTTTTTAGCTTAAAACCCCTAATGGGCCTTACTAAGTCCATTATTATCTCAAGCCCGTTAAGTCTAGTTTTTAGGTCTAGCTTACCAACTTATCCATGTTATCATCAACCACGTCGCCAGAAAGCCTTTAATAGTCATTTTACCGATTTGGGCTCGGAAGCCCATTGGGCCTATCTTTGGCCCATTGCAGCCCAACTTACCAAAACGTTCAGAATTGCACCTTCTGCAATTCTTCCTGCACTGAATTCATAGTTAAGCCTAATGGAGTAAATGGTTACTCTCACATATCATACGAATGCATTTTCGGTCACTTACACCAGATGTCGGTAATGCTACGCCCTTTTCGGCTTTTACCATTTTAGTCTAACAGTTGGGATAAGTTACACACCTGTTAACCGTTGAAACAGTTGACGAAATCCACGAACAAAAACCTATCGTTAATCACCTTAATGTTAGTTTAATAATCTTCAACCATTAAACCAAAATCTCATTACTATAATCGGCTAACATGACTGAAGGCCCTAAAAGCCTTTACCTTTTTGTCGAAAAAATAGACTAAGTCTATGAACCCAACCGTGCCAACCTTCAAGTCCTTGCAAAAAGTCCTCTTGCTCACCCTAACACAACACCAAAACAAGAGGCCACAATGCCTTAGTCCAAACGATAGCCTTCCCTAAAGGGGTTTCGGCTTTATACTTAAAACGTGATCATCTAACAAAGACAAGTTCCCGAATACTTACCAACCTAGCCTCGATATACAACGATTCCCCTTGCAACTACGAGAAGAGATAAAAGATGATCTAACGTTCGGCTTTGAGCACTACAGGGTATGGAGGTTTCGGTTTCTCTCTTTGAAGAAGTAAATGAGGTTTAACACAAGAAGATTCGACTAAGGAGTTATGGGAGATGTCGACAAAAGGAGAGAAAGAAGGGAGTTATGTGACTGATGATAAATCGGCAATAGAACCACAAGGTTTCAGTCAAGGGGATAATCGGCAATGAAGTGTTTGCTTCCGGCTTTTTGTGACTATCAACCAGAGAATAACGTCAGAAGAAGATATATGGATGATAGAAGAAGAAAATGGAAAAGAAGAAAATAAGAAAAGAGATTTGAGAGGGAAAGAAATGAGCAATCGGTTTAACAGAAGAAGAACGGCACAAGATGGTGTTTTGGAAGATCTATGTTCGGCAAATGAAAAGAAAAGAGGATTTGGCAATGGGGTGTATTAGGGTTCGGCTACTAGAACAAAGAAGAAGAACAAAATGGCAAAACGAACCTAATATGCTATGTCAAACGAACAAAAGAAAAGGATTCACTAACCTAAGATAAAAATCGGCATAAGGACACAAGAAGACCTAAGGGAGAAATCGGCACTTCTAGCACCTAATTGCCGAAAATTGTCACAAAGAGTCCTCTTGGCCGGCCACCTTACTTCAAATTCAAAAACACCTTAATCCGCTCCTTGATTCACTCCACAATATCCTCTCATGACCGATTCAAACACTCCTCAAGTAGAGTTTTATTCTGCTTCAAATTCCTGCCTGCTCCTTGCATAAAAATAACGCCTTCCTTGCATAACCTGGGACTTGAACCTTGGCCTTCCCATTCATTTAGGCGCCACTTTTGTAGCTCCTAAGTGGCGTCACACAACCATTTTACCAGGAGCTCCCTTGTGCTTCATTTTAGCCAAATTTATTTAAAACCCCTACTTCCAAAAGTCCCCTATCTCCCTAACGAAAATTTTAAAAATTTTCCCGAGTTTTTAACCAACACTTGGGCCTTCCATAGGCCCAATAACATTCTCAAAACACGAATTTCACAACCAAACACCAGAGTTCAAACATTTTACTAGATGAACAATAATTCAAGAAAGACCAGAATTTTAGGGCATTACATTCTGTATGTTGCACACCAAAGTATGTTTACATCTGTTGCATGGGGTATGGGCTTTTATGATGGAGGAAGCGTTCTGGCAGCCTCGCTGCAATCTGGTGGCCTCGCCACATATATCTGTTCTGGTGGCCTCGCCACATATATCTGTTCTGGTGACTATGTCACAATATCTGTATCTGCTGACCTTGTCACAATATGTGGCAGCCTCGCTGCAATTTCTATGGTGTGTAGCGGATGGGTGGGTCGAGTAGTCTCCCCACATGGTGTAAGGCTGGTACGGGGGTGTTATGGATGGATCTGGGTTGGGCTTTCTGTTGCGTTTTATATATCTATTTTGTATCTGTTATGGGCCTATGGGCTTAACCTGATTTCTGTAATGGGCCAAGGCCCAATTAAATCTGATTCTAAGGCTTGATCTGTTTTGGCCTATGGTTGAGATTATGTTCCACACTGAGCTACCAAACTCACCCCTTAATTTTATCGCTGCAGGTAACCCTCAACCATAGTGGGCTTTGAGCTGAGAGAGATTCGGAGTGGCCACAGCATCTACAAGTTCGGTTTTCATTTTATTTTAAGTATTTTATTCTGCTATTTTTGGGTTTTAATTGTAATAAGGCTGCTATTTAAATTTTTTTATTGGTTTTATTTTCTTTAACGGTTTAATTTATATTTTATCGAAACTGCTAGTTATAAGCTGCGCGGGTTTTCAAAATCTTGAAAATGTTTTCAAAACTTAAGGAGTTCAACAAATGGATAACCTAAAGGCCTAACAAAATGACTTCTCATAAACTTGTTGCTTCAATAAAAATATCGCCTAAGTCACAATAAGCAAAAGGTCATAAACTTGGATGTAAGTCCATGTGACGCACCAGATCTGGCCATAACGTCCAGGCTAGGTTTGGGGTGTTACACCTACGACCATACAACACCTCATATGGAGCCATCTGAATACTCGCCTGATAACTGTTGTTATACGCGAATTTTGCTAATGGCAAGTAATCTTCCCAGCTACCTCAGAAATCAATAACACACCCTCTTAACATATCCTCCATAACCTGAATTACCCTCTCCAACTGCCTATCAGTTTGAGGGTGAAAAGAAGTGCTGAAGTCCAACTGCACACCAAATGCCTCATGCAACTTTTGCCAGAACCGAGATGTAAACTTAGGGTCTCTGTCTGAAAGAATCAAAACTGGCACCCCATGAAGTCGCACTATCTCAGCCACATACAACTTTGCCAACTTCTGGAGTGAATAATTAGTTTGGATGGGTATAAAATGAGCAGATTTCGTTAGCTTGTCCACAATCACCCAAACCGAGTCCTTTTTAGAAGGTGTCAAGGATAGCCCACTTACAAAATCCATGGTTACCCTTTCCCACTTCCAAAGTGGAATCTTGACTGGCTGCAGAAGCCCAGAAGGTAGTTGATGCTCAGTTTTCACTTGCTGACATGTCAGAGTTGATGCTCAGCTTTCACTTGCTGACATGTTAGGCACTTACCCACAAATTCCTTTACCTGCCGTTTAAGTCCAGGCCACCAGTACGATTCCCGTAGATCCCGATACAACTTATTCCTACCCGGATGCACGACACAAGGGCCTCCATATGCCTCTCGCCATATAGACTGCCTCAGATCAGAGTCTTTTGGAATACAAACTCTCCCAAAAAACACAAAATCCCTTCACTATTCAATCCAAAATCAGAAGTTTCACCATTTTCCACCTATCAGAACCGAGAAATCAATGACTCATCCAATAATTGTTTCTCTTTAATTTGCTCAGTCTGGGTCAGCCTTACTTGCAGTTCAGCTAACAAACTACCATCATCATAAAGGCTGAGACGAGCGAACATCACCCTCAGATCCTATATAGCCCTACGACTTAGAGCATCCGCTACCACATTAGCTTTACTCAGGTGATACTCAATGGAATAGTCATAATCCTTAAGCAACTCTATCCATCTTTGTTGCCTAAAGTTCAATTCCTTCTGAGTCAAGAGGTACTTGAGGCTCTTATGATCTGTGTAAATGATACACTTTTCTCCACACAAGTAGTGCCTCCAGATCTTTAATGCAAATACCACCGCCGCTAACTCTAGATCATGCGTAGGGTAATTCGCGTCGTGAGCCTAAAGTTGACATGATGCATAAGCAACCACTTTACCCTCTTGCATCAACACACAACCTAATCTAACGTGCGACGCATCACTATACATAGTAAAATACTTCCCAAACTCTAACTGAATTAACACAGATGCTTCAGTCAAGACTCTCTTCAACTTCTTGAAACTCTCCTGTTACTCATCAGTCTAGTTAAACGGTACCTTTTTCCTCAGAAGCTTCGTCAATAATGCCGCAATTATAGAAAACACTTCCACAAACCTTCTGTAATACCCTGCTAGACCCAGAAAACTTCGAACGACACACTCTTTGGTGGCTTCCATTCCAAAACAGCCTCAAGTTTCTAAGGATCCACCCTAATCCCCTCTGCAGAAATAACGTGACCCAAGAACGTCACTTCTCGTAGCCAAAATTTGCACTTGCTGAATTTTGCATAAAGCTGCTTCTCTCTCATGATTTACAAAGCAATCCAAAGTTGCTCATCATGATCCTCCTCTATTTTTAAATACAATAGAATATCATCTATAAATACAACCACAAACTGATCTAGGTAGTGTTGGAATACCCGATTCATAAGATCCATAAAGGCCGCTGGTGCATTCGTAAGTCCAAATGGCATTACCAAGAACTCGTAATGACCATATCAAGTCTTGAATGCTGTCTTACAGATGTCTGCGTCTTGAACCCTTAGTTGATGATATCCAGATCGAAGATTAATCTTGGAAAATACAGAAGCTCCTCTAAGTTGATTGAATAGGTCGTCGATTCTTAGTACAGGGTACTTGTTCTTAATAGTAAATTTGTTCAACTGACGGCAATCTATGCACATGCGCATTGTCCTATCCTTCTTCTTAACGAACAGTACCAGTGCTACCCACGGAGACACACTCGGTTGAATAAAACCTCGATACAAATGTTCTTGAATTTACGCCTTCAACTCTACTAGCTCCTTCAGTGCCATCTTATAAGGAGCAATGGACACCGAAGTCATTCCAGGCAATAGATCGATTCCAAATTCGTCTTTGCATTTTGGAGGTAGCCCAGGAAGCTCATTCGTAAAAACATCCTGAAATTCCTTGACAGTTCTAACTTCACCCAGGGACAAACCCTCAGAATCAGACTTACTCACATGCGCCAGAAACGCCTCGCAACCTTTGTGAACCAACTTTTCAACTCTTAATGCCGAGATAACATTAGACAGGTAATCTCTTTCCTCCCCTATTACAGTTACCTCCTCATCCTCCGAAGTCTTTATTACCATTCACTTGGCAGCACAATCCAAGTTCGCGCGATGCTTAACAAGCCAATCCATACCCAAGATGAGATCAAACTCTCCGAATGGTAACTCCATTAAATCCGCATAGAAAATTCTACCTTGTGTCTCTAAGGGTACATCTCTAGAAAGTTTGTCTACACTAACCGAATGACCCAGTGGACTAATTACAGATACCTCACTCACATTGTTCTCAGATTGTACACCCAACGTCCCAAACACATCACACGCATACAAATGTGTAGACCCAGTGTCAATCAAAGCAGTATATGGCATGCTATGAATTAAGAACGTACCAGTTATGATGTCAGGTACGTCACCATCCTCTCGGTGACGAGCAGCGTAGACCAATGCTGACTGTCGTGCCTTAGTATTTCTAGCACCTCCACTCGGTGTTCCACGTCCATGTCCATTTCTACCCTTAGCTTGACCTCGACCTCTCAATGCTTGCTGACCACCTCTCACTGGCTGAGCCACTCTCTAACTCGGTGATCTTTGGACCCACACCGGAAGTATGCTCTAAAATGCCTCCAATATTCACCCTGATGTACCTTTCCATAGTCCGCACAAGCCTGCGGTCCAACCACATTCACTGGAACTACTTGCACCAGCTCATCCACTCTAGCTCTCTTAGCAGACCTCCCAACAGCACCCGAGGGCCCTGAATCCCTCCTGAATATGTTTCTATCTTTTCACGGTTCTGGCGCTCCTGCGCTTCACCTCCTCAGTAATTTTGGCTTTTTCCACTAGAGCAGAAAATCACACTCCCTCTATAGAGTAATCAGTACTCTTAGCTCATCTCTGAGGCCATCCTCAAATCGTACACTGCGTTCATATTTCATAGCAACTATCCTACTGGCATACCGGTTCAACCTTAAGAATTTTGCCTCGTACTCTGCTATAGACTTGCTACCCTGGGTCATATTCAAGAATTCCTTCCTTCGGGCGTCCACATAACTCGCCCCGATGTACTTCCCTTTGAAGGCCGTCTTAAATAAATCCCAAATCAATCGTTCAGCTGGTTTACCATCTCTCACAGTGAGCCACCACTGGTGGGCCTCGTCACGCAGAAGAGATACTGGTCATTTCAGCTTCTACTCCATTGAGCAGTCCTGATCGTCCATTATTTGCTCCGTGGCCTCTAGCCAATGCTCAGCCACATTCGGGGCTACACCAGATATGCCCCTGAAGATCTTCGCTCCATGAGCTCGGAGCCGCTCAAAAATCGATCCCCGATTCACCATTCCAGTACTTACTCCAGTAACCCTTTCCAGAACATGGAGCATTGCCTAGGACAAAGCATCATCCCCTGCAGCTCGACCGTAAGACCTCGTCTCAGTTGCTGGTGGCACTCACACCTTCGTAGTAGGCATATGACCCGAAGATGAATATCCAGCCTGAGCACTACCTTGGCCTCTACCAAGGCCTCGTCTACGTACTGCTCTTGTACTCATATTGTATTATCTGATTTATGAATTTTATGCATTAGTTCATAATCTCAGTCTTTATTACAGATGTTTTATGAAAAAGAAAGTAATTTAGAGCTTTGTTTTCACAGAATCACACTCTAGCTACAGTTTCAGTCTTTTATAGTCTTAGTTGACCCTAACTACAAAGTTTAAGTAGAGTCTTAGCACTATCTATAGTAGTGTCTCAGTATCACAGTTTAATGCAATACAGTCTAGTAGAGAATACTTACAAACTTGGTGCCAAAGACTCGATGTGCCACACTTTTCATTAACCACGTTCAAAGCAATTTAGATTTCTATTGAAAAATCTTTAAAAAATTAAATCTTGGGGAAAATATTTTCGGGAAGAAGCCTATTTTAAAAGAATTTTCTCAAAGAAGCTTTTCAAAAATCAAATTTCTAAAACAAGTTAAGTCTTTCAATTAAATTTTAAGAAAACTTTCAAACACATTCCATAGCCGAGTTGTTGCAATCCAACTATGATATCACTAAATGTAACACCTCAAACCTGGCCCAGACATTATAGCCAGATCTAGTGTGTCACATATATGATTTATTCGAAACTAGTTACTTGACAGACATCTTTTTTCCATTTTTAAAACTTGGTTTAGTAAATTGTAGGTTTTGAGCAAATTCAATTGTAAAACCATTTTATTAACTTGATAAGCTTAAACAACATTCCATTTGTTGTTGTTTATTATCACATCAACCAACCATTACGTAAGGTTTGTTTAAAAACATTTGATATTAAATTTTGAAAACCCGAGTACCCTAGTCTATCGCTTTAAAGTAGATAATAGTGTAACCAAAATCAAACACCCATAGTGGCCTTATTACAAAGCAATTCTAAAATTAAAATAATGATAAAATAAAGTAAAGTGAAATGCAGAAGCAGAAATCTTGTGGCCACCCCGAGTCCCTCGCATCTCTAAATCCTTTATGGTTGGGGCTACCTGCATAACTGAAAATAAAAGGGTGAGTTTGTGATAACTCAATGTGTAATTTTACCCAACCAACAACAAGGATCAGGCATATAGAACAGACTAGGCCGAAGCCTTATTTAGACACAGATTAATATGGGCCTTAACCTTATGCAGAAACAGAGTGGGCTTTGGGCCCACTATAGATACAGAGTAGAGTATATGCAAACCCAACCCAGTCCAGCCCATTACACCATGTGGGGAAGAACTCAACCCACCTAGCCCACACACTAGTTCACATCCATGCTGCTAAAATCAGATATCATGGCAGAGCTACCAGAACAGAATTGCATGGCGAATCCAGTAAACAGAATACGTGGCAATGCCACTATACAGAACTTCCTCCGAATCCAAACCCAACCCCATGCACCTGATATTACAACATACATGCATAAAATTAACAGATAGAGATACCACATGCATAAATCAGACAGTCTACTATTAGGGGCATAACAGTCATTTGGTAGCTAGGGGTAAAACGGTAATTTTACCCTTTAATGGTATTTTGTTTATTTTACTAAGTCTCGGTGTTTCAAGACCTACTACGACCTTCTAGTAGGTCTAACGTCACTTCGAGCAACTCAGAATGTCCAAATGTCTAAACAAGGTATTCGGGCCCAAAACCCCCAACTGGCTCGGTGGGCCCACATGCTCGTGTGGCCCACTCATTCTAATTTCACACACAATTTTATAGATCTTAACATCTAACGTACCAGATATCACTTCCCGCATCACTTTCCCCACATGGACCCTTAGGCCCATTAGGCTCGCTTCGGCCCATCGAGGCCCAAAATAGCCCAAGTGCACGAAAACACGAATGATAGCTTTTAAGTCAAACGCCCACGATTTGTGAGTTCGGATCAGCCCACAAGTTTTTGCATGCTTGCAAGACCCTAAAATGCCTTCATTTCGGCTTTTCGGCTTTTACCGATCTATGCTACTAGAGGGTGTTGTTACACACCTGATTTTCTGATTCCCATAGTCGGCACACACTCAACCTATTGCCATAACAATGATCAGTAATAATTTAACCAATACTTAGTGAAACCATACTCAAGACTTATTCAACGGTTACTTACCACTGCTCCGCATGTCTACGATCGCTTGTGATTAACGTGTACCCTCAGTACTTGATTGAACGATGTCAGATCTAGGCGCCTACAATTATGGATCGATCCAACCAACATATAAGGGTTAAAAGAGTATTAACATCCCAAGCCAAACCTCATTAAAGAGAAAAACCCTACTAACAAAAGCTGAAATCTATAACGAGAAGTACTTACCCAAGAATCCATTTGACTGATTTGTTAGAACCCAGAAGCAATCGTTCAATAGTCCGAACCCAGTACTCTTGTAGATCCAATCGAAATACAATAAGGAAGTAGAGTTCTAGATATACAGCTATGTAGGCACAACAAAAGAAGTAACCGGTCGAAGAAGGGGTAATTAGTTTAGGGGTTTGTTTGCTGAGATAGAGTGGTATTCGGCTCAAGGACAATGTTTGAAGAGTGATGAGTAGGGTTCGGTCAACAAAAGGGAAAAGAAAAATGATCGATAGACACTCAAAAGTGAGACAAGGGTTCAACTGAGGAGATTCAACCGAACGAATATCAGATGGGAAGGAGAAGTGATATTCGGCCAATATAGAGTTTTGATCAAAAGAAAAGAAGTAGATTCGTATAGAAGGAATGATGAGATAGAAAAAAAGAAGAATGAGTAAAGGAATGGAGATGCAGAGTTAGGCTAAGAAGGAATAAGAAAAGAAAAGAGATTTGGCCGAATAAGATTTACGTAGAGAGAAAAAGAAGAATCGACTTCTAAGAAGGAGGCCAAGAGAATTCGACCCCAATGAGAAGAAAGTGGTCAAAAATTAGAAAAAAGGGAAAAAAACCCCAAAACACTGAAACATCAAATGGAAAAATCCTGAAATACCCAAAAGAAGAAATCGGCACACACCCCTTCCCTATTTGTCGGAAATGCCAAATGGCCAAAGACCCAAGCCGATTTGCCTACTCCAACTTACCTACATTCGGCCAACTCTTCCAATCCCTTGAAAGTCTCGATAAGTTTCCTCCATGATTTACTTTAATTTAAAAGTGGATATTAGCTTAAACTTTAAAGACCATAACATCCTTATCTTGCCTCCACCTGAAGAGTTTACATCCAAGACCACCTCTTACCGATTCCAACTAGCAAAAATAGGTACAACTTGCGTGCAAAGGGACTTGAACCTCAGCTCTCCCATATGCTAAATCACACCACACCAAGCCCCACATGTGGTGCCTCTTGCCACTCTAACACAAGGCTTTTTGTGCTAAGAAGCCCCACCATTAATTTATAAGTCCTACCTACTAGTGTCAGATTCACTTTAATGCTAAAAATTAAAATTTTGTCAGGAGTTAGGCTTAAACCTGGGCCTTCCAAAGGCCCCCTAATCACACCCAAAACATCAATTTAACATACCCAAACATGAAAATATCAATTTAAACAAAAATCCCAAAACCCTAAAATCTGGGGCGTTACAACATACATAGCTCTTAATGAAAAATAATTAAAGTGCAAACAAGAAAACTTCCCTGAGTAAGCTAGATCCTTATTGTTATGATAATTTTAGTATTTGTGTGCCCTAAGTAGACGGAAAGAGTACCTAAAAAATATATACCATGATAAAAGATATGAAATATAAGATAAAGAAAATAAGAAGAAAAAGAAGAAGTGTAATAATGATGACATGACGTCTAAAAATATTCAGATGAATTTGGGCTTTAAATGTTGCAAAGCACATTCTATCCAGGATGTCGAGACATTAGGGTGCGGTGCTACGACATCGGGCCCAGTTTCTGGCTTGTTTGATTTGTTTTTGGTTCTATCACTCTATGGTGTCTACACCTGTTGTGGGAAAAAACTAAATGCAACTAAGATTAATAAAATAAAATAAACAAATAAAAAAATAAATATGAAACAAAATTTTAAATAAGGAATAGAAGTTCTTTAAAAATTGGGATTATTTGTGTCACCAGTATAGAAGAACTTCCAATTGGTATGCTCTATCGTTTGTTCCTCTGTCGATGTATATGAACCAGGCCCTTTTTTCGCTTCCAATGATGTTGTCTTATTTTTGACCGACGCGACATCCATATTATGAGACACATAGTAGCAAATCTGAGCCAACCCCAAATAATTTTTTGAGGTATTATTGTTTCAAGTTTCCTTCTCTCCATGTCGCGTGACCTTTTGGTCACTCGAGCTTTGTTGCCCTTGTTAGATGAGAATGAGATAGACTTATCAATCTCTTCGACTAGTACCTACTGGCCAGAAGTTATATTGGCTCTTTTACACCTCTATCTAGAATTTCTGTTAAGCTCTATGTTAGTGGTTACTTCTACTTTTAGATTAGTAGCTAATCTATTGTAATGTCTGATTCTATGTCAATTGGACTAGAAACCACTTCGAGTATGTTTAGTTCATCAACATAGTTCCTAGTTCCAAACCCTTGCTAATTTCCATCATCTAAGTCTGGATGATTGCTGGTAATACAGTGGTCATCATGGTCAGAGTTGAGAACATCATGTACGACCTCTTTCTGTGTAGATAATGCCTCTAATATCTCTTGGACCATTGCCATCATTTGTGTCATCTTATCTGGCATTCTTGATAAAATGTTGAAGGTTTTGTTGTTAGCTTGATAGATTTGATCACACTCGGATAGTAGTTATTCGAATCACGTACAGGTTCCTCCGAATACATGCTTTTATCTTTGTGGTCATAAGTCATATAGGCATCGTAAGGTAACTTGTCCAGATGTTTAGGCATATTGTACTCATTGTTATCACTCCACCAGTTTGTCAAATCTCCGTTCAACCAAATTTGTCCTTCATTATTGTACCACTCATCATACAAAAAGAACGACTCACCTGACTAAAACCTACTACCGTTGTCATCAAATTTATCCATGTTTGTGTCTAAGATCTAGGATAAAGGTTTGCTGAGCTTAATTGTTCCACATGACCATATCTCTGGTGAATTAGAAAGAGACTTTCTTGCATATTCAGGGATATCAATTTTTTGTCATCTAACTCATACAGAGGTTCATATGCATACCCTTCTTTTTCATATTTGCTATACAAACTCCATTGATCCATCAAATCACCGTCTAACCAACTGGATTCCACATCATCACATAAATTATCCCACGTATTGCCTTCATACCAATAGTAATCATCATTAATTACACTCATGATTAAAGTTGCTTAATCAACAAGGGAAACAATAAAATAAGAAAAATTATGAAAATGAAAAATAAGTTGAAATAATAAATTAATAAAATTATCCCACTATCTAACTTATTCATCTTTTAACTAATATTATTTGTAAGTAATTGATCCACTAAAAATTAACATCATCGCAATCCCCAGCAACGGCTCTAACAACTTGACCGTCTTCAGATGTATTAACGTCTAGAGTGTGAATACTACAATAAAATATAGAATAACAAGGTGTTAGCAAAAAATATAAGGGTCAAGTTGTAATATGGTTTGTTTACAATGAAACACTTGGTAAGTATTCCGAGGATCATACTCAATCGATTCTAGTTTGGGGAAAACTATTACCAAGCCAATTACGAGAAATAATTAATGATCTACTCAAGTTACGAATAAGTAATGTTAATTAAAAACCAAGATAATAACAATAATAAGAAAATAAATAAATTTAACTAAACCTAAATCTACTCATTGGTTCCTGTATTAGCTTTTCCTATTCCTTGTTTTAACTATGCGAGTTCCTTTTAGCCTAGATCCAATTGTTTTACCTAATTAATTATTGAAGTAGAGTTCTAATCAATCAACTATTCAATGCCCTCGAATGATCTTCTGATCTTTTTCTAGAATAATGAGTCAGCAAGAACTACTGATTTTTCGACCTCACAGTCTAGACCGTTTCAAGGTTAAGGTGTTCACGGAGAGCCCATACCAATTTTGGGTTAATTCCCACCAAAATGACTTCCTAGGGTTGTTAGGCTTAAGGTTTGTTTCGTGTTCTTCCTCTCCCAAATAGTTGATCCACTAAGAAACTTTATCATTCAAGTAATTAATTAAGTTAAAGCAATTGAAACATGCAAAATATGTAGAAAGCACAAATTGTGCTAATCTTTACACAAACATTCAGCTAACAATGTTAAGGAAAGAAATATAAAGAAGAGAATAAGTAAAATAGATGCTCATTGATTTATCAATGAAAGCGTGGTTTTAGAATAATCTCCCCTCATGAAAGTCTCACTTCATAATAGAATCTTCTAATTATAAGAAGATAAAATAACCTAAGTAAAAACTAAGAATGAAAGAAAAACCTATGATTCAAAACCCTAAATTTATATGTTTAAACTGATTACAATGGCCTTTATATAGGTTAAACATGAAATATTAAAGTGCCTAATTTATCCTTGAAGTCCTTAGAGTTCGGCTGGGACAAATACAACTAATTTCCCTCTAAAATGTAATTAAAATGTGCAAGAGTTTTTGCACTGTGCACAGTGTTGGTTGCAACAGAGGCCTGTAGTGTTGTAACATCAGGGTCTAATGTCACAACACCTAAGGTCGATGTTGCAACATCAAAGGTAGATTTGCTCCAAAACTTATTTTTAGCTTTTGTCTTCGATGTTGAGACATAGATATCTTAGTGTTCTGACATAGGCATTAGTTTTGGCTAAAATAAGCATCTTTAGCTCTTGGCTTGACCTAGAAGACCATGTACCATATTTAGATATATAAAATGTAATAAAAACTACTAGAAAGCAAAAATTACTACTTTAAGTATGACACCCTAAATATATACTAAAATTCGTTGATTTACTTTTAAACAAGCTATAATTATGTGTAAAAGGGGATGTAAATAATAGCATGATTTATGGAAGATCAAGAAGGGAAAATCCTAATTTAATTGTAGAGGTTTATTTCCAATAGAAAAATAACTTTCTAATCCAAATAGGAGGGAGAAGGGCCATTAGGGTGCACTTTCCCTCATATGTATTATGATGGGGATTTAAGCCTCTCACTGTGTTGGAACCAATTATATGTGCTTTCTGGACTTTTAATCCAACACTTTATAATATAATCCAACTGATACATAATTTATTTTTTTCAAAATGAATATAAATTTACTATATTAAACAGTTTTCTCATCCTCATTTAATTCTTAATAAAAATTTAACGATTTTACCACTAGTAAAAATTTGAGAAATATGTTGAATATTTCATAACTCAACATGTTCACTGTGACTAAATGGTTTATTTTCATTTTTAGGCTTCAAAATAACTCAATAACATAATCTCATTCTTTTGATCATTTTTAAGTAATCCATGTAACACTCTTTACCCGACCGGAATAGTCAAATCCAAATATTGCATGTTACCACATGCAAACACTTAACACAAACTTTAACAAAGCTATGAATAATTTTTTTTCATCATGTTATTTTCTATTTTATTTAATTACTTAAGATATAAAGAATAATGTCCAAACGTACAACAGACACTTAAAGGTGATTTAGGACATTACAACACAAAAATTTATTAATAACAGACTCTCATGGCGTAGAGAGCTATACGTCACACTCCTAAGATATTTTCAGTATGCATAGTATCCCTGCTTGCCACTTCCCTAATGTAATCCTGGCTTGGGCTCTCCCAGTGAATGCAATTATATAACCACACTTGAAACATGAACACAATGCTAATAAGTTTACATATGCTTAGTGAGTTTTAATACAATTTATAATGAAATATCCGAATTGAATTCCCCATTGTATGGGTTTGAAACACCATTTTGTCCTTAGGCGGATACATTCACAATATTAGATATAAACCTACACGCTAATTTCCCAGCTTAATGTATCAGTTAAAGTTCACATTTTGATTGAATCTATATCTTATGGGTTAGTATAAATCATAATCCTTCTTAAAGCCCAAGATACTTCTCAGTAGATTACCTATACAGAACCCCTTCCTATGAATTTCCTCATCAACCTTACACATTACATTTTTCATAGAATGGTTATTCCTAGATACTGATACTCGTCGGACACATACTAATTACTCATGCATTTAGGAGAATCCCATACTAAGTTGAATATTTATCAAACTACCAACTAGATCCCATATTGATTCCAATCCAAACTAAAATCATTTTAACAATATAATACTTTAGATCATTCAGACGAATTCCTAAAATCCATGTCATAAAAGTACGCCCAAATTGATAAACATTTCAGAGTCCAAATAGTCTTTAAACGAACCATGGTAAATAGAATATGCCACAAAGCTAAACAGAATACGCTAGAAAGATTAAGCAAACCATGCCACACAGGCAACATACAAAATTACGTGTTTACTGTCTTGAAAAACTTTCAAAGGTGCCATGGTTTCAGCCACATGGACTTCTACCTAATTTCATGTCGTGATCTGCCAGTTAGGTTTACATATAATCGAAGGCATCACTATAAGTATTCATTGATTCATATCATGTCATGGTCTTCAACCACATGGACTTGCGCATCCTTATGTCATAATCTAACAATCCAGACTTATTCTTACTAGAGGTATTACCGTGGCTGTTTTGACTACATCGTGATCTACCAATCCAGTTAGCAATGTATTTTTTGTAACAACCTGTTTTTAGTGAAATTAGAATAGTGGATTTGGAACCACAAATCTAAGGTTAAAATACGTAGTTTATTGTTATTTTAATGTCTACAGCATGTCAGTAGTGTTGTATAAAAATTTTGTTAAGAAAATTTCAACGTTTGCATGCTTAATTTAGTGAAATGTAAAAGTTACGTTCCATAAGCTAAAAGTGTCAAATGACTCTAAAACCTTAAAGTGGAGGCCCTTATGTGGTAGTTAGACCATTGTTAATGTTAGTGGATAAAGATGGACATTAAATAGGTGAATGATAAGTTATTAATTAAAGCTTAATAAGGTAATTTAACAAACAAAAGTAAATTAAGTAAAATAAAAGATGGTTATCATCTTTTTCCATCATCAACCACCTAAATTAGACCTAAGAAAAGCCATGGGTGAAGCTTACGGTTCGGCCAACACTTTCTTGCTTGCATGTGAGTGTTTTTTGTCTCGTTTTTAATGATTTTTATGTTTTTGAGGTCGTTGTAACTTATTTTAGCTAGCCGAGGGACTAATTTGCAAAATTATTAATAAATGAAAATAAGGGTTGTTATAAGCATGTATGGAATTCAGCTAGCATAGGTGTTGGTGAAATTGCATGAATTTGCATTTTTATGAGATAAGGACTAAATTGTAAAGAAGTTAAAAGTTTAAGGGTAAAATAGTAATTTTACCAAAATATGAAATTGGATTGAATTGAATAGAATGTGAATTAAAATAGTTAAATTTGATTATGTATAGATCAAGAAAAGCAAAGATCAAAATTAGATAGGGAGAAAAACAAAGTAGTGGATTAATAGCTCGATTATCATTCGTACTATATTGAGGTAAGTACTATGATTAATAAGCTTTATATTATATGCGTTTAAATTCTTAAATTATGTAATTGTGATAAATGACATTGCGGAAGTTATCAACGAGGCTTCGACAGAGAATAGATCCCGTTTGAACCTTAAGAATAGATAGGATACAAATGACATGTCATTCGGGGTTACCATGATTATGTGATTTGGGTGCTCATCTTATACATCCTACCGGTGGCTGAGTTTACCGGCATGTGTTGCAGTTACTCAACAGCTTGTGTGAGTAGCATTGTGTAGCTACGTCTTGACCGTTAGCTTGTATAAGCAGACCCAATAATGGCTTCAGAGTGAGCATTCGTATGTGATATGTGATAGAGGTGGTTTAACCACGTATTTGACACTTAGTGTGCAGCATAGCCGAGTATTCAATATTATTCCAAATGGTTCAACAAGCAAAGATGATAGTACGAGGTTATAAAGGAAGATATGGATCAGTTCAAGTACACGTGATAAGTTCGACAAGTAAGTGATAGTTGATAAATTCATATGATGAGAAAGTGATAGATGATGAATTCAAATATAATTCATATTGTTATAGCAATGTGCTAAGCTTTGGATTGAATGAATTTTATTTACATTTACTTATACTTCTTTAAATTGTAAATGAATTGATAAATAGGACTTATTAGCCATACGAGCTTACTAAGCTTCATAGATTACTTTGTTTGCTTTTTCATGTTTTATAGTGATTCAGAAGCTTGCTCAGATTTGAAGTCGTTGGAGATCTTATCACACTGTCCAGCTGTCATCTTGGTACTTTTGAACTTGGTGTATTTAGGTTATATGGCAGGTATAGGTATTGTGGTTAATATGGCCTATATGTTAGTAAAGTACATAGCCAATTGATTTGGCTTATAATTGATGTGTGTTTTGGTAATGTATTTAGCCAAGTGATTTGGCTTATTTTGGTAAACTTGGTTATATAAAAATGTGCAAATAGCCTTTGATATTTGGTTTATAATTGCTATGTGAATGCCTTGATTATGAATTGGTGATTTGAGTTCCATATGATTGAGATTTAGAATTGGCATATAGGTTATGTGATAGGCACAAAAGTGACCATATGCTTATGACCATTTAAATTACTTTTGAAGTCGATAATGGCATGTCTATAATAGTTAATTTTGAAGCTTGATAGCATTTGGTTTAATGGTATTGAAATTGCATGTTTTAGGCTTGATTTTGGTTGGTTTGAATGTTTAATTTGGTTGTGGATATATGCTACTTGGTATGCTTTGGTTGATGTAAGTTTGGGTGAGAAATGTGGCTTGGAACATAGGCTAGTTTTGTCCAGACCGGCAAATACACGGGCGCGTGTCTCAGCCGTGTGTGACACACAGTTTGGTGACACAGCCGTGTGTCACCTGTAGTTTTAATGAAAGCAACTCATTGAGTTACATGAGCAAGTGACATGGTCGTCTGTGTCGCCGCGTGACAGAAGTTAGAGAGTTACACGGGGTAAGACACGGTCTGGGACATGGCAATGTGATCCCATTTCAAATGTACACACGGCCTGTGACACGGGTGTGTCTTTTGGTCATGTGAGACACACGGCTTGGCCACACAAGCATGTGTCCCCTATTTTTGTAAAATTTTAATGTTTTTCAAAAATTTTCCTAAGTTCTCGGATTACTCCCTAATTATTTTAAATGTCTATTTTGGGCCTCCATGGCTCGTATTATGGTCTATATGAATGAGTTTGAATGATTTATGTTTGGAATGAGAAATGTATGTGAAATGTATGATGAATTATATTATAAGTTTGATAATGCTCTGTAACCCTATTCTAACAACGGATATGGGTTAGGGGGTTACATTTATTGGTATCAGAGCTACAGCCTAGTCAATTCTATGACTAATGTAGTATATGTGGGTCTAGCTATACATGCCATATATTACCTGTGATAGTGTGATATCTCCTAATAGTTTTTAAATCATGTTTTCACATAGTAATGGGTTCCAATTAAGCTGGCCCCGATGATGTAAAAAGTAATGCGCCAGCCTCTATTCACGGAGTAGCATTGTCTAAATCGAGACTCGTATTTGAGGGTCATGGAGGAAAGGCCAAAGAAGCCTTCTTCCATATGATGAATGAGTGGTTTTCTGAGAATGTCCAAATGAATCTGACTATTCAACAACCTCCACCCCACCTATTCCCCAAGAGGTTCCCATAGTTCCTCAAGGTTTGGAACCTTTACGAATGAATAAGGCACCTGTTGATAAGATTCGAAAGTACAGGGCTGAAGAGTTTAGAGCTATAGTATATGATGATCCTGAGAGAGTCGAGTTTTGGCTAGAGAATACAATTTTAGTCTTTGATGAATTATTTTGTACGCCAATAGAGTGTGCTAAATGTTTTATATCTTCTGAAAGATGCTGCATAATAGTGGTGGAACACTATGATATCTATAATGCCGAGAGACCAGGTTACATGAGAATTCTTTCAGACTGGGTTCATAAAGAAATACCTAAGCCAACAATTTCTTGATAAAAACTCTAAGAATTTCTAAAGTTGAAACAAGGTCGTATGATGGTGACTAACTATGAAAGAGAATTTGTAAGGTTAAGTAATTATGCTCGAGAGTGTGTTTCTACTGAAGAAATTATGTGTAAGCGATTCATAGATGGGTTGAATGAAGATATCAAGCTTCTAGATGGAATTCTGGAACTGAAGGAATCTGTTGTTTTTGTAGATGGAGCTTGCAAAGCCAAGGAGCTTAGCAAAGAAAAGAGAAGAGCTGGTTTTGAGGCTAGAGATTCGAGAAAGAGATCGATGAATGAACCTTATCATTCATCATCAAAGAAATTTAGAGATTCTTATAATCATTTAATTACTTCAAAAGGGTATTCAGATAGAGATTGTGGGAAGCAACATACAAGTTCAAAAGCTCAAGCAACTTCAGTATCGAGTGTTGGTAGTGTCAAAGCCAACAAACCTGAGTGTCAACAGTGTGGTAGACAGTATTTTGGATAGTGTTGGATGAATACTACAGCGTATTTCAAATGAGGTTCTTGAGAGCATTTTATTCAAGATTGTCCTGAATTACCTAAGAATGATAAACATTAGACTAATTGACCAAGTAATATAGTTGCATATGGAAGACCACCTGAAAGTACTGGAAATGTGAGTGGTAGTAGAAGTAGAACAAAGGATTCTTCTATGAGATCCGAGGCTGAGCGCCAGCCATAGCTTATGCTATTTGAGCTCTGAGGATGCATCGGCACCAGATGTTATCACCAGTATTTTTTCTCTTTATGACACTAATGTAACTACTTTGATTGATCCTAGATCGACCCATTCATAGTATCTGTGTGAATCTAGTGTCTAGTAAGAGTTTACCTATTGAGTCTACTGAATTTGTGGTTAAGGTGTCGAACCCCTCAGGTTAGTATGTTCTAGTTGATAAAGTTTACAAGAACTGTCCTTTTATGACACGGGGTTATTATTTTCCAGCTAATTTGGTGCTATTACTGTTTGATAAGTTTGACGTAATATTGGGTATGGATTGGCTAACTTTGAATGATGCGGTTGTAAATTGTAGATGAAAAATTGAGTTGAAATGCAGAATGATGGAATTCTTCATATTGAACCCGATGATTTGAGTGGATTGCCTATTGTGATATCGTCTATGCTAGCTCAAAAATATGTGAGAAAGTGTTATAATGCTTATAATGTTTATATTTGCTATTAAATTAGTACCAGGGACATCACCGATATCGACAGCTTCGTATAGAAAGGCTTCTACAGAATTGAAAGCTCAATTACAAAAGTTAATAGATAGAGGTTTTGCACGACCTAGTTTTTTCTCTAGGGTGCACCAGTTCTGTTTGTTAAAAAGAAAGATGGGTTAATGAGATTGTGTATCAACTATTGATAGCTTAATAAAGTTACGATCAAGAAAAAATATCAATTACCGAGAATTGACGATTTATTTGATCAATTGAGAGGAGCAACAATGTTTCTTAAGATTGATTTGCGTTCTGGTTACTATCAATTGAGAGTTAAAGATTCAGATGTGCCGAAAATTGCATTTTGAACCAGGTACGAACATTATGAATTTTTCATTATGCCATTTGGATTAACTAATGCTCTAGTAGTTTTCTGGACTTGATGAGTAGAATCTTCAGACCGTATTTAAACAGATTTATTATTTTATTCATTGATGATATTATGATCTATTCCTAAAATGAGTCTGAACATGCTATGTAACGCCCTAATTTTGGGCCAAGAAGAAATGGGCCTTGGGCTTGGGGAGCATTAGGAAGTCGGCACATGAATAATTATTGGGCAAGAGGTGGCATAATATGAAGGCGTGTTTCAGTGGTTAAGGGTGCTAACAAGTGTTGGAGAAGTCTTGGGTTCAAACCTGGGCTTTAGTAAAACTTTTGGTTTTAAGTGAGTAAAGCCCTGGATGCTTGGAAGTAGGTCTTTTAAATTATTGTGTTAAGACAATGACACAAGGAGCCTTGTGGTTTAGTGCTTGTGGCATCATTAAGGTTGCAAGGGAGCCTAGGTTCAAGTATTAGCACTTGCAATTTATTTTGGTTTTTTTTTTAAAGGAACCTGGACTTTGGCCTATAGACCTTTTAATTGATTGAGGATCCTTGGTGTGAGGAGTTCGGCTTTGTGTAGTGAATGGTGGTGCCGTTTCCTTCATTGCTATTCTAGTTCGATCTTGTCAAGTGGGCATTTATTTGTTTTTGTGTTAGCCGAATATTGCTAGAGGATTATGTCTTTCTACGCTCGTTTGTTCTTTCAACTTTTGATTTCTAGACTTCTTATTTTAAGTTTCATTTCTTTTGCAGAAATTGAATGACCATTTAGGCCTTCTTGTACCGAACTTACTTTTATCCAGTGGCCGAATTCCTCTATCATCTTTCCTCTGTTAGACTATTTGTTTTCTTTTCTAAATCTTTTACCTCTCTCTCCCTCCTTCTAGCCGATTATTCCTGTTGCTTCAATTCACTTCTCAATCTTCCTTTGATTATTGCCGAACCTCTGTTTATTCAATTCCTCTTTTCTTTTTTCTCATCTTTCAGGCTTCTATCTTTGGTTTTGGAATTTTGAACCGATTATTTACCTTATTCTCTCCGACTTCTTTTGCTCTTCTACTGTGTTGGCCGAACCTAGGGCCTTTTATTATTCAAAGACGAATGCCTGGTTTCACTTTCATGCTTCCTTCTCTTGGTTGAATAGTTCATGGCCGATTACCTCCTTTTCAATTTGGGCAATTGCTAGTTTTGAGTCTGGACTAGATATTTTGGTAAGTATTCTTCTCAAGAGTTTCGGTTTCTCTTCCTGGGTGGCCGAGGTATCCTTTTCTCTCAATTGTGTTTCACCTTAATGTTTGTCTTGTAACGCTGTGTTTTTACCAAATGTGGTTGGGGATTCATTTTCTTTAAGCAGGGTGTTGGGCCAATTGCTGATTCCTTTTCAAGCGAATACTCCCCTTTTGGTAAGAGTTCAAACTTTTGTGTACTGTTGTGGGGTTATAGATGTTTATGAGTTTGGTTAACTATTCTTGTGAGGACCAAGTTTTGGGAAGACTACGTGGTGTTGGAACAGGAGGCATTTTGTGATTGCTGTTGGTTCTCAATCTCGGAAGTGGTTCAGTTTCGACATCACAATAGGTGTGTAACCTTATGCTCTGTTGATGATCGGCTGAAAAGCTGAAAGTGTGTATCTATTTGCAGTATTTGATAATTGGTTAAAAGCCGAAATTATGTGTTGTTTTCACTACTATGACTGTAGATCAGTATTATGCTGGAAATCTGAAATACCAGCGAATGATGCCACACGAGCGTGCGATCGCATGTGTGGTGAATTGAGCCCACAAATCATAGGCATTAAACTGTAGAGGCAAGCACTCTCGTGGTCGAGGACTATTCTGGGGTCACGTTGGGCAGTGTGGGCCCAATGGGCCTTTAGGCCTCACACGGAATACATTTGTATATTGTGGTTAATGTTAAACTGAGCCGTGTAGTCCATGTGGTTAGTGTTATTTTGGGCTAAATAGGCAGCGTGGGCCCAACGGGCTTGTGGGCCCACACAGATAAAATGTATGTGATATGATAAGTGACTGATTTAGGCTGTGTTGTTCGCATAGCCGTGATTGTTTCTAGGCCAAATGGGCCACACGAGAGTGTGGGCCCACTTGGGCCGAGTAATGGGCCTTAGGCCCATTAACACCATTATATCTGTTTAGGTTACTTAAGTCGCTCGGGGTGATGGTAGACCTTCTGTTGGGTCTGAAATACCCTTATTTGTAAAATTACCAAAATACCCTTAGTTTGTAAAACTACCGAAATACCCCTGGTTTGTAAAATTACTGAAACGCCCCCGAATTGTAAAATTACTGAAATACTTCTGATTTGTAAAATTATCAAAATACCCCTAGTTTGCGAAATTACTGAAATACCCCTGATTTGTAAAATTATCGAAATGCCCTCGATTTGTAAAATTACTGAAATACCTCTGGTTTGCAAAATTATTGAAATACCCATGGTTTGTGAAATTACCAAAATACCCCTAATTTGTGAAATTACTGAAATACCCCTGTAGGGTAGAATTACCAAAATACCTCTGTAGGGTAAACTGACTAGTTTTCCACTAAGGTGTAAAATGACTATTTTGCCCTTGTAGGTAAATGACTGACTTGGGCTATGATTGATATGGCTGTTTTGCCCTTATGGGCAAGTGACGGGCTTGGACTATGAATTCGAGTATGAGGGTATGACTGTGTTTTAACTAATTCGACTGTGATTGGATGACTGTGTTTTAACTTATTTGACAGTGGGTGTATGACTGATATGCTTTTAACGTATGTTTAAATGACTGTGTTACTAAGCATGGCCATTATGCTTACATGTGTGATGATTGAGCATGGCATACACGATATTCTGCATAGGGTTGGGCTTGATTTTTTGGAAGTTCTGTGCTAGTGGCTTGGCTACATATTTTGATTTTAGTGGCTCCACCACGTTTTCTGTTATTAGCAGCACGGCTGCATAATTGGTGTGTTGGCTGGATGGGTCGAGTTATTCCCCACATGGTGTGTTGGTTGGTACGGGTGGTGTACTGGTTAGATTGGGTTGGGATGCATACCCACATTGTTGCATATCTGTTTATGAGATATGTCACTGTATTGGGCTTAGGCTTATTTGTTCTGTTATTGGTTTTGGCTAGGCCCAATTGAGTTTGTTATGGGCTGTGACTCAAATGATATTGTATTAGGCTTTGGCCCACGTGTGCTCTGAACTGGATTGTACTGTTACTGCTAAAGGGCTCTGGCCCAGACTGTTTCTGTTTCTGTTTTTGGATACTGACTGTTACTCTAGTAAGGGGATTACACACTGAGTTTTCATAAACTCACCCTATTTATTAATTTTTCTCAGGTAATCCCCAGCCTTAGGAGGATCAGTGTTGCGAGGGACTCGAAGATTGTAACACCTCAAATTTTGGGCCTAGAAGTATTGGGCCTTAAGTTTTAGATCGATTAAAAGGCTGCTTAAATAATTCAAATGTGTGATTTTAGAGTGTTTGGAGGGTACTATGAAGTCCTGAGTTCAAGTTAGGCCATAGGAAAATTTTTGATTTCTAGCCTTAGTGGAACCCTGATCTCAAGTGGTATGACTCTTAAATAAATCAAGCTAAAGTAAGGCACAGAAAGGAGTGTGGTGTAATGGCGAAGTGGTGCTACTTAGGTGACAAGGAAGTGACGCCATAAAGGAAGCAAGGGGGTCCAAAGTTCAAGTCTTGGCTCTTGTAATTTATTTTGGTTTTTCTTTTAAATAAATCTGGAAGCGAGTAAGCAGGCTTTAAAGTTGAATGGGTTGGACTTATGACACAAAGGAGCTTGTGTCCTAGTGGTGGTTGCGTGACATGGTTATTGAGAGGACTATGGTTCGAATCCCTGTACACGCAAAGGTTGATTATTTTGCTAATGCTTTAGTTTTGAGGGATTGATGGAGAATCCCACATCGAGAAGCTAACATTAGAACAGGTGAAGAGCTAGCTTTAAATAGAGCAAACCATGAGGAGAGTAGGTATAACTTTCTTGGCTTATCCCTTTCACGTTGTAGCATGTTCGTTTGGGTTAGGCGTTGGATCATTCGTTGATCTGTATGCTGTTGGGTCACGGTGGTGGTGACTGTAGTTGATCGACACACCCCCTTGGGGAGTCAAGGGTGCAATTATTGTTGGCTTCTAGGCATAGCAGCGTTCAGAGCGTGGATTAACTTCATATACCTATTAGGTGTGTACTTAACCGTACTCTAGCTGTAGAACTGCAAATGCCAGAATGTCGAAATGGGCCATGTAGGCCCAATGGGCCCGTGGGCCCAATCAGGCAAATTGTATAATTGTGTAGTAAATATTGGACTAGACTAGGTGAATCTCATATCTGTGGCTAGTTTTAGGCTAAAGGGCCACACGAACGTGTAGGCCCAACTGGGCCGAGAACGGGCCTTAGGCCCATTCACAACATTATCTCTGTTTAGAATACTTTAGTCGCTCGAGGCGACTGTAGACTTTCTAAGGGATTGATAATATTACTGAAATACCCTTATAGGGTAGAATTATGTAATACCCTTAATTTGTAAAATTACAAAAATACCCCCGATTTGTAAAATTACCGAATTACCCTCGATTTGTAAAATTAAAAAAATACCCCTGTAGGGTAGAATTACTAAAATACCCCTGTAAGGTAAAATTGCCGAAATACCTCTATAGGGTAGAATTGTCGAAATACTCCTGTAGGGTAGAATTACCGAAATACCCCTATAGGGTAGAATTACTGAGATACCCCTGTGGGGTAAAATTACCATTTTACCCCTAAGGTGTTAAATGACTGTTTTGCCCTTGTGGGCAAGTAACTGGTTTGGATTGTGTGTTTTTGACAGATTTGACTGTGTTTGTATGATAATGATTTGTCTGACATGACCGTGGTTGTGTGATTGATATGTTTTAATATGTGTTTAAATGATTAATATTGAACATGGCCATTTTGTATACATGTGTGATGATTAAGCATAACATACACGACATATTGGGTTGGGACATTGATATGGAGGAAGTTCTTTTCTGATAGGATCGCACAGGTCACATGAGACACTGTGGATCCAGTAATAATCTGATTAGGTCACGCGGGTTGCACGAGACGACTGTGGACTGACTAAGGTCTTAATGCTAGTTATTATGAGTATGGCACTATGCCAACCAACATATGGCTCTGTGCTATCGGGATCACGCTTTGTGCCGATTATATTTGCCTAAGGCTATGTGCCTATCTTATTTGCTGATGACTGTGTGTCGATCACATTTACCCATGGTTGTGTGCCAATTATATTACCCTAATTGATGGTTATGTACCAATCCTATTACAGTTACTGATAGCTTTCTGCCAATTATGATACTGCTACTAAAGGCTTAAAGCCGCATTTAAATTAGTAGCATGGATGCGTCATTGGTGTGTAGGGTTGGGTGGGTCGAGTTATTCCCCACATGGTGTGTTTGATTGGTATGGTTAGTGTGATGGCTGGACTGGGTTAGGATTGCATTCGCATATTGTTCTAATTCTACTATGGGCTTGGCCCACACTGTTCTGTATAGGGCTAAAGCCCAGACTGATCTGTTTTGTATAGGGCTTCGGCCCAGTCTGTTCTGCATATCTGTATTATACTGTTACTAATTTTGTTTTGTGCTTAGCCTCACCTGATTCTGATTCTAATTTTGATTCTAATCTGATAATGTTTTTGATTTTGTAATGGGCTAAGGCCCATCAGGTACTATTTGTTATAGTGGGCTAAGGCCCAATTGATACTGGAATTGTAGCAGGGCTAGGGCCCAGAGTTTTAATTCTTTTGTATGACTGACTATTCATTTTATATGGTAGGGGATTACACACTAAGTTTTCATAAAACTTACCCCATTTAATAATTGTGTAGGTAATCCCTAGCTTTAGAAGGATCCGTACTGTGAGGGACTCGGAGAAGGCCACACATTGCTTATGCTCTGTATTGATTTACTTTTAAGTACTTTATTCCGGTTTGGGTTGTAATGAAGCCTTTTAAACTTTCTGGTTTTTATATTTGGGATTTTATTTATTGTTTTATAATTGCTATAAGTCACACACGGTTTTTCCAAAACAACAACTATTTTTCAAAATATCACATTGCTGCAACTGTTTTAAATTAGGCTTTCGTAACAATTAAGGTTTTAAAGGTAATAACATTTTACAAGAGAACATATTTTAATAAACCACATTTTAAAAATATGCATACGAAATTCGAGATTTTACATAAGTTTTAAATGGCAACAAGTTTTAATAAGAAGGGTTTTCAATGGAAGCAAGGCTTTTGAAAAGCACCTCAATGTGACACGCCAGATTCAGGCCTAACTTCTAGGCTGGGTTTGGGGTGTTACAGAGATGTCCACACATCTGCTTCTATTATTCTATTAACTTATTCATAAGTACTTTAATTTGGGTTTTGTTTGTAATAAGGCCTCTTAAAGTTTTTAGATTTTAATTTTAGGTTTTACTTATTTTGATTTATATCTGTTAGAGGTAAATCGGGATTTCCAAAATGACTGCTATTTTAAAAAACATATGTTTCAAATTAGCTTCTGCAACTATAAAAGAATTTCAATGAGATTAATAACATTTTAAAAAGGTGATTAACTTTTCAATTAACCGCGTTTTGAAATCCAACCAACACAAACTAAGCTTTTACACAAGTTCTTAAATATCAAGAAGGGTTTCAATGAGAACATGGTTTTTGAAAAAAACTTCAATATGACATGCCAAATTCAGGCCTAACTTTTAGGCCGGGTTTGGGGTGTGACATGCTGGGCATTGGAGGATTGTAACGCCCTAATTTTTGGGATTTTTCAAGATTTTTACGATTTTGGTGTGAACTTAAAATTTTGTTGTTTAGTTATGTAATTTATGCTTTGAGTGTGTTAGTGGGCCTTTAGAAGGCCCAAGTCTAAGTTAAAACCCGGTAGAATTATCAAATTTTGGACTTAAAGAGAAGAGAACTTGAGTAGGTGGGCTTTAAGAAAAAGTGGGTAATTTAAGACACAAGTAAGCCTTTGGTAAAGTGGCAAGGTGGCGCTACTTAAAGCTTAGGGAAGTGGCATGTGGAGCTAGGTAAGGGCCAAGGTTCAAGTCTCATGGTAAGCAGTGTGGTATTTTATTTTTACTGCATGTGCAAGTCATGTGGTGGACTTTAAGTGGAACTCTATTGCAAAGAGTTTGAGATGCTCATGAGATTGAGTTAAAGAGGGATAAAGGGAGAAAACTTAGGGAAATTGAATAAGGGGCAGGTGATGGCCGAATATGGGGCTCTTGAGGAAGCATTGTCAGTTTGGTCATTTGGTTTTGGCACAATAGGCTAAGGGCTGTTAAGGGTGCTAGCTGAATGTTTTTGGGGTCCTTTTGGGGATTGTGGTTTGGCATTTTTGGTTATAGGTTGGTACCGATTAGGTAAGTCCCTAGAGTGCTCATACTTTTGCTTCTTTCTTCCTTATTTTCTTTTCTCCTCTCTTCCCTTGTTGTAAAAGCCAAAAATGCAAGTGGTGAAACTTTTGGTGCCGAATTGTTCAAGAGGAAACCCTCTTCTCTTCTTTTCTTCCTTTCTCCCCTACTTTCTTCTCAAAGCTGAATCCAATTGAAGCAATCTTTCTTCTCTAGCTTTCTTGTCGATTACCATAAAAAGCCGAAACCAAATCCACCATTGCCAAATGCCTTTTTGATCAAAACTTCTTCTTTTTTTGGTTATCTTTTTCCAAAACTGAATCTTAATCCTATCTCAAGTGATCTTTCCTCAAACTCGAGATACCTAACCTTGTAGCTAACTTCTTCTTGGTCAACTACTTCAAAAGCTGAAACCCAAAGCTTGTACTATCGATTTCTTCCTGGTCAAATCTCTTGTTATCCTCTTCTTAAGGTTCAATTGGATCTATATCAGATCTAGATTAGGCAGGTGATTTGGGTTGGTTCACTAGCAAGAAGATCTGCAGTAAGTTATCGAAACCCTTTCCATTCATTATTTCAGGATTTAAGAATAGTAAAAAATCCCTATCCATTTAGGGAGGCTGTCGTTTGGACTAAGGGCTTTTTTAGCCTCTTACTTTTGATTCTCTGTGTTTAGTGTGGATAAGAGACGATCTAGCAAGAAGCGTTGGATGCTAGGACCATTGGAGCGACTAGATCTAGATCTAGTCATAGTTTTGGCAAAGGTGAGTATTCAAGGGCCTAAAGTGGTGTTGGCTGAATATGGTAAATAGTGGTTACATTGGTTAGCATCGACTCATAGTCTAATATCTTAAGTGACCGATTGTAGGAAAATCGCGTGGGGGATCTCGTCGTAGTATCTTGCAAATCAGGTGTGTAAACGAACACCCACTAGTAGAGTAAATCGGTAAAAGCTGAAAAGCCAAAATATCAAAATTTTGACATTTCATGGGATTACGAGCGTGTGAGCACTCGTAGGTCGGTCTAAACGGTGAAATCTGTAATCGTAAATGATAAGAATGATGTGTACGCGATTTCGTGCACATCGGCGAATTTGGGCCTCGAGGGGCTGAATTTGGGCCCAATGGGCTTACGGGCCCATATGGGTGAAAACGAGCGGTAAGTGCATTCTGATAGACTGAGTAACAAATCTACTTAAACGGACATAAAATTTGGGCTTAGTGGGCTGTAATAGTTAGGGGTTTTACGGCCCGATAACTCTAATTGGAATAAATGGGCTGAATAAGTTACCTAGATGATTTTTGGACTGTTAATAGCTTTAATGTGCATAAAACCCTAAAAGCTGGTAATTTACTAAAATACCCCTTAAGGGTGGAAAAATTACTATTTTACCCCTAGGTGCAAAATGACCATTATACCCCTAGGGTTAAAGTTGACTAAAATGCATGCTAAATTAATCTGTTCACTGTATGCCATGACATGTTATACTGTTGCATGGGATTGGGTTTATTTGATGGAGGAAGTGCTAAGTGGCAATGCCACGTTTACTATTAGGGGTTTGCCTCGTTTTACTGTTAGTGGCTTGGCCATGTTATCTGATTAAGCAGCTATGTTGCGACTGTGGTGTGTAGGGCTAGGTGGGTTGAGTTATTCCCCACATAGTGTGTAGGGCTTGTACGGGTGGTGTGTAGGGCTGGATTTGGGCTGGGTTTTGCATACATACATAATTTCTGTTCTGTTACTGTAATGGGCCTAAGGGCCGTACTGAATTCTGAATAGGGCTAAGGCCCAGTTAATACTGAATACTAAATAGGGCTAAGGCCCAGTTAATATTGTATCTGGATAGGGCTTAGGCCTAGTAAAGCTTGAATTGATTTGGGCTCTGGTTGGGTTTACTTTACACACTGAGTTTCCAAACTCAGCCCCTTTCCCTTTTATCTATGCAGGTGAGCCCTAAGCTGGTGGACTTGGAGCTAGAGGGATTCGGAGTGGCCATGTGGACTGCGTTCGGTTAATTTTTCTTAAATTATTTTATTTTTAGTATTTTAGTTAAAATTATCTTCTTTTCAGTTTATGTTTTGTAATGAGGCCGCTTCTAAGTATTTTTATTTGGGTTTTTATTTCTTTATTTATAACTTGTTTAAAATGGATAGACTAAGGCTGCACGAGTTTTTGTATAAAATTAAATGGCGTTTTCAAAATATAACACACGTACCAAATGGATAACTTAAAGTCAAACAAGGCCTTAGAGTAAAACAAACTCTGAGACGTTAATGGATAAGACTGTCACAAATTCAAAACCTAGTTTTCTTTTCAAACTTCTAAATAATGGTTTTGGAAACTCACCCTTAACGAATTAACTACAGAACATGATCCTCGTCAATGTGACACACCAGACTTGGCCATAATGTCTGGGCCTGGTTTAGGGTGTTACAAGGATTGTATTGCAAATATTGAGAGATAAGGAGTTGTTTGCTAAATTTAGCAAATGTGAGTTTTGGCTAAGAGAAGTTGGATTTTTGGGAAACATTGTTTTAGCAGAAGGCATATGAGTTGATCCGAGTAAAATTTCAGCAATTATTGACTAGAAACTGTCGAGGAACATATCTGAAGTCAAAAGTTTTCTGGGATTAACTGGCTAATACCGGAGATTTGTTAAAGGGTTCTCGATGATAGCTACACCAATGACTCGGTTGTTACAAAAAGATGTGAAATTTTAGTGGACTGAGAAATGTGAACAGAGTTTTGACCAATTGAAAGCACTATTAACCGAAGCACCAATTTTAGTTTAGCTTAAGTCGGGTAAAGAGTTTGTGATTTTTAGTGGTGTGTCATTAAATGGTTTAGTGATGTGTTTTAATGTATCATTAAAGTGATAGCTTATGCTTCCAGATAGTTAAAGCGGCATGAAAAGAATTATCCGACACACAACTTAGAATTGGCCGCAATAGTATTTGCATTAAAAATTTGGCAACACTATCTGTTAGGTGAAAAATGCCACAAATTTACCTATCACAAGACCTTGAAGTATTTGATGTCATAGAAAGATCTAAATTTGAGGCAGCGAAGATGGCTCGAATTATTGAAAGACTATGAGTTAGTCATTGATTACCAGCCAGGGAAAGCAAATGTTGTCGCAGATGCTTTGAGTAGAAAATCCTTATTTGCTTTGAGAGCATTGAATACACGATTGACTTTGTTTGATGATGTTTTGATTTTAACTGAGTTAAAAGCTCAATCGATATTTTCCAACAAAGTTTTTAAGCTAAAAAATATGACAGTGAAGTGAAAGCTAAACGAGTACAGTGTAAGTCAACTCCTAATTCCAAGTTTCATATTGGAACTAATGATTGTTTGATGTTTCGAGGTAGAATTTGCGTACTGAGAGATCTAGAGCTTATACAGAAAATCTTGCAAGAGGCACACAGTGGTAATTTATCTATTCATCTGGGGAGTAACAAAATGTATAGGGATTTGAAACAGTTGTATTGGTGGTCAGGTATGAAACGCGACATTTCTGACTTTGTGACTAAATGTTTGATCTGTCAGCAAGTTAATGCTGAACATCAGGTACCTGCGGGACTATTACAGCTAGTGATGATTCCTAAGTTAAAGTGGGACAGAGTTATGATGGATTTCGTATCGGGATTACCCTATCTCTGAAAAAGAAATATGCTATCTGGGTTATTGTTGATTGTTTGACGGAGTCTGTACATTTCATTCCAGTGCATACAGATTTCTCTCTTGATAGATTAGCTGAATTGTACATTTTAGCGATTGTCAGATTACACGGAGTTCTAGTCTCTATTATTTCATATAGGGATCCGAGGTTTACATCACGAATTTGGAAGAAATTACAAGAGGCTTTGGGTACGTGGTTGCATTTTAGCACCGCATTTCATCTACAAACTAATGGCCTGTTTGAGAGAGTGATTCAGATGCTTTAATATATGCTTCATTGTTGTGTTTTAGAGTTTGAAGGCAATTGGGAAAAATATTTACCGTTGGTTGAATTTGCGTACAATAATAGCTTCCAGTCGAGCATAGAGATGCCACTGTATGAAGCTTTATATGGTCGTAAATGTCAAAATCCATTGTACTGGACTGAGCTTAGTAAGAAACAGATTCACAGGGTTGATTTGATTAGAGAGACTGAAGAGAAAGTAAAAGTGATTCGTGACAATTTAACAGCAACTTCAGATCGACAGAAGTCGTATGCGAATTTGAAACGTAAAGATATTGAGTTCCTAATTGGTGATAATGTGTTTCTAAAAGTATTACCCTGGAAGAAGATTCTTTGATTTGGTTGCAAATGAAAATTGAGTCTGCGATTTATTGGGCCGTATGAAATTATCGAGAAGATAGGGCTAGTAGCTTATCAGTTGGCTTTATCGTCAAAACCTGAAAAGATTCATAATCTGTTCCACGCATCTATACTACGACAGTATAGATCAGATCCATTGAGTATAATTTCACTAGCAAAGGTTGAGATTCAGTCCGATATGTCATATAATGAAGAACCAATCGGAGTTTTAGCGCGAGAGATTAAAAAGTTAAGAAATAAAAGCATAACTTTAGTGAAAGTTCTTTGGCAACATCACGGCATTGAAGAGGCTGCTTGGAACCTGAGGAAGCTATGAGAAAGCAATACCCTAACCTATTTTTTGGTAAGATTTTTGGGGACAAAAATCCTTAAGGGGGAGAGTTGTAACAACCCGATTTCAGTAGAATCAGAATAGTGGTTTTGAAACAAAAAATTTAAGGTTAAAGAATTTATTTTATTATTATTTTAATGTCTACAACATGTTAGTAGTGTTGTATAAAAATTTAGTTAAGAAAATTTTGATGTTTGCATGCTAAATTTAGTGAAAAAGAACTAAATCGCGTAAAATGTAAAAGTTGTGTTTTATAAGCTAAAAGTGCCAAATGCCTAAAAACCTTAAAGTGGAGGTCCTTATGTGGTAATTAGACCATTGTTAATGTTAGTGGACAAAGATGGACATTAAATAGGTGAATTATAAGTTATGAATTAAATGTTAATAAGGTAATTTAACAAATAAAAGTAAATTAAGTAAAATAAAAGATGGCTATCATCTTTTTCCATCATTAACCACTGGCATTAGACTTAAGAAAAGCCATGGGAGAAGCTTAAGGTTCGACCAACACTTTCTTGCATGCATGTGAGTGTTTTTCATTTTGTTTTTAATGATTTTTATGTTTTTGAGGTTGTTGTAACTTAATTTAGCTAGCCCAAGGACAAATTTGCAAAACTATTAAAGTATTAGGGTGTTACCATTAATTAATGTGTATGTGTTTTGATGTTTGATGATAGAAAATGAATGGTTGGTGTTAGATAAACAACATTTGTTAAGTGATTTTTAGTGAAAATGTTAATTAGGGACTAAATTGAGAAATGTGAAAATTATGTGGTTAAATGTATGAATAAATGAAAATATGGGCTGTTATAAGCATGTATGGAATTTGGATAGCATGGGTGTTGGTAAAATTGCACGAATTTGCATTTTTATGAGATAAGGACTAAATTGTAAATAAGTTAAAAGTTTAGGGGTAAAATAGTAATTTTACCAAAATATGAAATTGGATGAATTGAATAGAATGTGGATGAAAATAGTTAAATTTCATTATATACAGATCAAGAAAAGCAAAGATCGAAATTAGAACGGGGGAAAAATAAAGTAGTGGATTGATAGCTTGATTTTCATTTGTACTATATCGAGGTAAGTCTGTATGATTAATATGTTGTATATTATATGTGTTTAAATGCTTGAATTATGTAATTGTGATAAATGACATTTTGGAAGTTATCGATGAGGCATCGACAGAGAATAGATCTCGTTTGAACCTTAGGAATAGATAGGATACAAATGACATGTCATTAGGGGTTACCGTGATAATATGATTTGGGTGCTGGTCCTCTACGTCCTACTGGTGGCTAAGTTTACCGGCATGTGTTACGATTACTCGACAGCTTGTGTGAGCAGGCCCAGTGATGGCTTAAGAGTGAGCATTCATATATGATAAGTGATAGAAGTGGTTTAACCACGTATCTGGCACTTAGTGTGTGAGATACTCGAGTATCTAATATTATTCCAAATGGTTCAACGGGAAAAGATGATAGTACGAGGATATAAGGGAACATATGGATCAATTTAGGTACTTGTGATAAGTTCGACAAGTAAGTGATATTTGATAAATTTATATAATGAGTAAGTGATAGATGATGAATTAAAATATGATTCATATGGTTATGGCAATGTGCTAATTGTTAGACTGATTGAAGTTTATTTACATTTACTTTTACTACTTTAAATTGTAAATGAATTGATAAATAGGACTTATTAGCCATATGAGCTTACTAAGCTTCATAGATTACTTTGTTTGATTTTCCATGTTTTATAGTGATTCGAATGCTCACTCGGATTGGAAGTCATCGGAGATCTCATCACACTATCCAGCTGTCATTTTAGTACTTTTGAATTTGGTGTATTTAGATTGTATGCCATGTATAAGTATTGTGGTTAATATGACCTATATGTTAGTAAAGTACATAGCCAATTGATTTGGCTTACAATTGATGTATGTTTTGGTAATGTGTTTAGCCAAGTGATTTGGCTTATTTTGGTAAACTTGGTTATATAAATAGGTGGAAATGGCCTTTGATATTTGGTTTATAATTGCTATGTGAATGCCTTGATTATGAATTGGTGATTTGAGTTCCATATGGTTGAGATTTAGAATTGGCATATAGGTTATGTGATAGGCACAAAAGTGACCATATGCTTAAGAACATTTAAGTTACTTTTGAAGTTGACAATGGCATGTTTATAATAATTAATTTTAATGCGTGATAGCAATTGGTTTAATTGTATTAAAATTGCATGTTTTCGGCTTGATTCTGGTTAGTTTGAATGTTTAATTTGGTTGTGGATATATGCTACTTGGTATGCCCAGGTTGATGCAAGTTTGGGTGAGAAATGTGGCTTGGAACATAGCCTATTTTTGTCCATATGAGCAGGGACAGGGGCATGTGTCTCAGCCTTGTGTAACACACGGTCAGGTGACATGGCCGTGTGTCCCCAATAGTTTTTAATGAAAGCAAGTCAGTGAGTTACACAGGCTAGTCACACGGGCATGTGTGTAACAGCCTGATTTGACCCAAATTGGAACAGTGGTTTCGGAACCACGAAACCGAGTTAGAAAAAAATATTTTGGATTTTAATTTTCTGTTTGTTCTGTGTGAATTTATGTGCATTAAAGTTTCGTGTTTAAATTTTGAGGTTTGAGTGCTTAAGTATTAAAAGGGATTAAATTGCATCAAGAAATTATTAAGCATGTTATTTTTGGAAATGTTAATTTGCAATGTCTTTTTAATATTGGGGTTTTAAATGGCAATTATGCCAATTTCAACATAAGTGGATGGCAAAAGCTTATTTCATAATGTTTTGTTTTATAATATAAAGTTATTTTAATATTATAATAAACTATATGTGAGTAATAAAACTAATAAAAAAAAGAAAACATGCAAATAGTTCATGTTCTTGGCCGATTGAATTAGCAAAATAAAAGAAAAAGACTTGGGCATTTCGGCATCTTGAATCTCAATTAAAAGTATGTTTGAGTTTAGTTTTGAATAAATTTTACATATTTGTGATGGTTGTTAAGTTGTTTATATAGCCCATGTGTTAATTTTTGGAAATTTATAAGGTTGTGGTATACGGCAATGAGAGAATTCTTGAATATTTTGGGATAAATCATGTACAAAGGAAATGAAGGTTTGATGAGTATTTGGTATGTACATTCAGCTTGTAAATGAACAATTTGAGTGTCTTTGAAATGCTTGTTAAATAGGTGTATAAGTGAATGGGTCTATTCGGCCGATTGGTAATTTATATACATATATACATATATGCATGAGGTTAAATTATAATGCTTGAATGTGTGAAAATGAGTAGATAGATGTACAACTATTTTGAGTACTTAAATTTGAAGTAGAATAATGATATTATAGGGCTATATAGTACATAGCCTAAATGGATTAATTAGAAGTTGTGGATATTTGGTGTTTTGTTATATTGGATTTAGTTTTAAGATTGTACAAAGTAGAGGGTGAATGGGAAATTGAATAAGATTTATGCATTCAGTTGTAAAGAAATGCTTGATGTTCTTTGTTGTTTATGTTAAAAGTAGAAAATATAAGTGATGGATGAATTAGAAGAACTCTATTGATGGAGAAGTACATTCGGCCTAGGTGTTTCATAGCAAATTCATTTTTTTCTTATTGTTTTATGGATTTAGGACTGAATTGTTAATGCATAATTATAAGGGGCTATTGTGTAAATTTTATATTTATTTGATGATTGAGTGAAATAAGTTGATTAATTAATTAAATAAATTTAATTTACTTTCAAATTAGTTTAAGATCAAAAGAGGGCGGATCAAGATCGAGGGAAAGCAAAGCTAGTTGAGTAGTCGATAAAATCGTACGAAAATACCCGAGGTAAGTTTTAAGCAATTGAATTGATTGAATTTAAGTATAATGTTGTTCATGAGCTTAATGGGAATATATATATATGTATGGCTTGTTATAATTGAATGTGTATATTCATGTATGGATTGATATAGCCGAATATATATATATATATGTATGGGGTTAGATATTGCCAATTATTATTTATATATACATTTGTTTGATATAGCCGAATGAAGTATATGTGAGCATAATTAATTAAATGAGCAACAAACTTGAGAGATAAATTAAGTGTGTAGATTGAATTTGGTACTGAGCACTAAGTGTTCGAAATCGGTCATTGAGCACTAAGTTTGCGAATTGAATTGATATCGAGTGCTAAGTGCACGAGATCGGTTAATGAGCACTAAGTGTGCGAGTGAACGTTAAAGTTAAAAAGGGAGTTCGGTAAGTCTCGATGGTAAGAGATGTTTATATGTTAAATTTAATGTATGCATTTGTTGGTGGATTAAATGAAACGTTACATGTAAAGTGGCTATTTTGGACTTGAGCATAAGATGTATAATTATACAGCTTTGTGCTAGAAATTGTGGATATACATGAGGGTAAAATTACCTATAAGATTCGGCAATTAGTTTGAAAAAAAGAAATATATTATGATTGAGAAATTAATTTGTTTTTGATGAATCTTCGTCTTTAAAATGTTTGAAATTTCTTTTAGTTATTTGGCAATGAAATGTCTGAAGCATTCGGTTTGTATTTATATAGCCGAATGGAAATATGAAATGAAATTTTGGTAGTGATATATATACATATGTATTCGAATGATGCTAAGGTTTAATGATGTATTTATGTTACATGGAAATTAGAAGTATTTGATTCAATCTATGCGAAACCTTATGAATTGATGTTTTTACATGGTATTATTTGGGCCTTAGGCCTAGCAAGCTTTAAGTTGGTGATTTTGAATCGGGTACGTGCCTAGTAGGCGTATTGTCGGTGAATGAATAATAGACTTTGAGTCTAGCAGGCCTTGTGCCGGTGATGAATCCAGGCTCTTACCTAGCAGGTTTTATACCGGTGAATTATCTCTAAATCAGTTATTATATGGGATCAATTCATTACAAGTAAGGAACAACGGTATTGGAACTATGTGACATTTTATAATCGACCACATAAGTGAATATATATATCACATATATATATTGCATTTACAAGTGTGACTATGAATGATTGGTATTAGCTTGTGCAATTGATATTTTCAAAGTTACCTTGAAAAAATGAATTGAGTGAATATGATATTAAGTTGAGGTTGAAGTTAATTATAGTGTTGTTCACGAATTTAATAAAGTGTATATATGTATGACTTGATGTAATCGAAAGTGTACATATGGTGTGGGTTGATATTGCCGCATGTGAATCAAAGTGCTGAATGGTTTTATTTGTAGTTATATTGAGGTAGTTGAAAGTGATTTTTAAAGTGAATTATTATGAGCTTATGTTTTAAGGATTTCATTCAAATGTAATGTCAATTGTGGATAAGAGTTTAAGCGACCAGGTATGTGACAATTTATTTACCTATTCGAAATTAAAGTAAGTTGATTGTGTGACATATGATGTAAGTTATAAATGATGTTAATGGTAGTGATTGTGTATATGAAAACCTATATGTGGATTATTGTATAAATAAGTGATATTATTGTTTGATATTGATCTTATATTTGACCTAATGTTGCATGAGGAATAATTGAAATGTGAAATTCATACCATTATTAAAGGATTTATATACATCCAATTAGTAGGTATTTAAAAGGTGAGTTTTGAATGTGTTTATAAGGAAGTATATCTATATTCGGTCAAGTATGGCCTATGTGATACCGAACAAGTCAATAGGTTAATGTGTGACTGGAAATGTTAAAACCCTTGTTTAGATAAATGTTTGGTATTAAATTTTATAAGTATGGCTTAATTATGCCTTAACGAATTATCAATGCCATTGAAATGCTAGGTATGGGGTTAAATGTGGAAATGAAATTATCGTCTGGTCAAATTTATTTGAGTGACTATATTAATAATTTATTAATTGCTTATGACTTAGTAAGTTGTAATAGCTTACTTTGTGTTTTTGTTTTTACTTCATTTTATAGATTTTGAATTCCATATACGAGCTCGGGAAGAAAAGCTTATCACACTATCGACCACCTCCGGTATTTTATGAAGTTACATTTCGAAACTATGGCATGTATAGGCTAGTTTTGATATACTTAGCTTTGTAATTTTATATGTACATAGCCATTCGAAAATGGCTTTATCATAATGCTAATGTCGATAGTTTTATTCGATCATGTTATAAGCTTAATTTGGGAGGTAAGTTTTATGGTAAATAATTTGCGATGTTGGTTACATGATTCGATAATGAGGAATGGTAAGTAGAGTTTATATTCGGTTTATTAGTTAGCTTATTTTGGAAATATGAAAAGTGATAAAATATGGCTCAATAAAATAGTAAAATGAGTGATTATGAAATGTGCTATATATATATGTAGTAGTAATTCGGCTTTAGTATGTGGTTTATTTGATTAACTTGTAAACTTTAAAAATGTTATGATTTATGTATTATTAAATTGAAGTATAAGTTATAATTTTGATCGGTAATACTCGTAATCCCTGTTCCGGCGATGGACGTGGGTTAAGGGTGTTACAGTGTGGGTGGCCATGTGACACAAGTCAAAGAGTTACACAAGGTAGGACACGGTCTTGGACATTGCCATGTGATCCCATTCCGAATGTCTACACTGCCTATGACACGAGCATGTATTTTGGCCGTGTGAGACACATGGCCTGGCCACACGGGTGTGTGTCCCCTGTATTTGTAAAATTTCAATGTTTTTCACACAATTTTCCTAAGTTCTCGGATTACTCCCAAATCATTTTAAATGTCTAATTTGGTCATCGATGGCTCGTATTAAGGTCTATATGAATGGGTGTGAATGATTTATATTTGGAATGAGAAATGTATGTTAAATGTATGATGCATTATGTTATAAGTCTGGTAATGCTCCGTAACCCTATTCTGGCGACGGATATGGGTTAGGGGTTTTACATTTGCCCTACTAGAGGCATCACAGTTGATTGTTTACTCTGCTTACACATTTTTATACTTAGCCAAATTCATTTTCATACATGTCTTACTTATTTTATTTTAACAAAACTTATTTCTCCATACCTAGTATTCGTATGCATTACCATTACACAACACTTTATATATGAATAGTGATTCTCCAACGTCCAATATGAACATGCAGTGACATTATGTAACAACTCGGTTTGAGCTTAATTAGAACAGAGGTTTTAGAACCACAAATTTGAGGTTAGAAAAATATTTTAATATTATTTTTAGTATTTACGGCATGAGATTATGCATGTGTGAAAGTTTCGTGTAGAAATTTTATCGATAGGTTAGTTAATTTGACAAAAGGACTAAATCGCATAAAATGCAATAGTTACATTCTACTTATTAAGTGCTTGAATTGTTATGATTAAATAAATGCGAGGTCCTTATGATGTGAATAGACCATTGTGATGATAATGAACATTTATGGACACCTATTTAAGTGATTTTTAAAGTTTAATGTTACGATTGTTATAGTAATTAAGTTAATAAGCTTAATAAAATAAAACAAACATAAAAATTTAGTCCATTATCATCTTTATTATCGAAATTAGAAGCAGAAAGAAAGCATCTGTAACACCCCTTACCCGTGTTCATGCCAGAATAGGACACGAGGCATTATCGAACTTAAACATACATGTAACTGATCATTTTAGAGTCACAAATTTCTGTTCAAATTTAAAACTTTTCACTCATACTCATGATGTCCCTAATATAGGCCTATGAGGTCGAAACCATACATCGAGAGTGGTTAGGGACCAAATCGAGAATTTTTAAAACCTTGGATTCACTTAGAAAATTTTCCTATTTTGGAGAGCCACACGTCAGTGTGGGTAGGCTGTGTGGTCGCACACGCCCATGTGGCTCAGGACACGCCCATGTCCTCTACCCGTGTAACTCTCTGTTTATGACGTCACCGTTCATTTAGGGTCACACGGTATGTCACACGCCCGTGTGTTAGGCCGGGTGGCCACCTATGTAAATGATAGTGAGGCTATTTTCCAAGCCCTCTTTCAACCAATAACACTTACAGACTTATACTAATTTTATCATTACATAAATTTACATTTATGGATGCCAATTGGCTACATTTGACACATTAATCATGCACATCATCAAACACAACTTAACCATTAACCACATGCAACTTACACCATCACTATTATGTCACAATTAACACTTCAAAATCATGCAGACTCACTCACCCAAATTCATACTTTCATTCATTCATACACATACATGCACACACATTTTGGAACATCTCAACACAAACTTATAACAGAGCTAATATTAGCCCCCTCAAATGATTTTATACAATACTAAATTTTTCAAATGGCATAGGCCATCTATTGAGGCTAACTCATAATAATAAATATACTCACACTCAAATCCCTTTACATACCATAGACTATAAATGCTTGACAACCTTTTTATATCGACCCATAGCATGATAGTGTGATTGAGTCTTCGACAACCTCTAACTCAAGCTAGCATCTGTGATACTATAGGAAAAAGGAAAGGAAGGGAGTAAGCATTTTAGCTTAGTAAGTAAGTATGAAAATAATAAGCAAATTCATTAACATGCTTTTATAATTCTTCACAATATGTCCTCAAAATAATATCGTCTGAATTGCACACAGTTCCACTTTTACTCATGGTCATCTTAAGCTATTTACTCGCATCATACTCACTAAATTATTTTTATCTTGAGTTACAGAACTCCAAATTTAGATCTACTAATTTTCCCTAAAACTACACTCACATATCTTCTTACCATAAAATTTCTAGAATTTTTGGTTTAGCCAATAAGTAATTATTTTCATTAAATTCTCCCATGTTTCACTATCTAATGATTTTGACTCCTCTTCACTTAATAGCAATTATCTCCTCATACAAAATTCAGATAATGTTCTTGTTTATTTCTTTGGAAAGTAGACTTATTAAGAAATTTAAGCATATAAACTATAAACCATAATTATCTTTATATAGTTTTTAGTTATTTCCCAAAATCCAAACAGGGGATTCTGGAATACATCTGACCCTGTCTCACGACAATAGAAATATGTCATGATATGAGATTCTTTTGCTTACTCTGCTTCTTTTATGTGAAAATATACTAAAAAAGATTTACTTTCATCTCTTCTCCAACCACTAATTCAATTTGCACCATTTTTGGTGATTTTTCAATTTCACATAACTGTTGCTGTTCAAAACTATTTGATTTCTAATTTTACTCTTTCATGTTTTCCTTGTATTACCTCCATTTTTTGCACACATAACACCAAACATGTTCAATGCTAGCCATTCCAATAGATAGTCATCATCAAATATTTACAAGTATTCATAGTAGGACACACTCCAAATCAACCTTACCACAAATTTGATCACATGTCAAACACATTACTCATAAGTTACCCACACATACCTCCACTCATCATTCACATCAATGCATTTGTTCACACTTAGTCATTTCCCCGTTGAACACATCGGAATATTAATGGATACATTGGGATAGTTCACATTTAGAACAATGCCATGGACTTATTTCACTTAGGTGCCATGGATTATTTCACTTACCACATTACCATGGACTTATTTCACTTAGATGCAATGGATTTATTTCACTTAGCACATTACCATGGACTTATTTCACTTATATGCCATGGATTTATTTCACTTAGCACATTGATATGCACTTAATTCACTTAGATTCCATAGGCTTATTTCACTTAGATTCTCACATACATTTTCACATAGATCCCTCGTATCCATTTACTTCCTAGGGTTCAACCGGGAAATCTCTCACTAGTCGATATTTTGTTAATTACATTAAATATTTAGCTACATTTCATAAATGTATCAACATATGAAAACGTGAACAAAATCAATGCGTTATTTACATACAAACTTACTTCGATACCAAAATCAGTAAAATGAGCCTAATTGTCACATACTTTGTTTTTCCCTGATCTAAGTCCGAATCTCGTTTTTCTCAATCTATAACAACACATTTAACTTATTTATTCAATATACAACTCAAATTAATCAAAATTCACATTTCAGAAAAATTTACATTTTTGCCTCGAAACTGTGTCAAAATTACACTTTTGCCCCTAGGCTCAAAAAATAATTTTTAATCAATTTCTTTGCATTTTAGGCCTCGCCAAACCATTTTCATAACTATAGTAGTCAACAATTCCCATTTAATCACACATTTACACACATTTTTATAACTTTTACAAACTAGTCCTTCTTAACGATTTTCTTGAAAATCACTTAGTAAAAGTCGTTTACTACACTCCGAACACTCATATTCTATCATTAGACATCAAAACACAAACATTTTACCGACGGGTAAATTCTTAAATCTCAACCCTAGCTCAAAATAATGATAGAAATAGAGAGATCATGTTACGGGGATTTCAAAAATATGAAAAACATCAAAAACGAGGCAAGAACGGACTTACTATAAAGCTTGGAAGCTTGAAAACCCTAGCCATGGCTTCTCTCATGCTACATTTAGCCATAAAGAAGATGAACAAGTCTTTTTGGCTTTTATTTTGTCTTTTAGTTCATTTAATTACAAAATGACCAAATTGCCATTTTGACCTTTCTTTCAAATTTTTACTATTCATGTCTATTTTTGTCCATCTCAAAGTATATTGGTCTAATTACTACATAAGGGCCTCGAATTTAAAAACCCATTTCAATTAAAAACCTTTACCTTCTAGAATGCACATTTTACTACTTTTGTAATTTAGTCCAAATTATCAATTGGACACCCAAACAAGAAAATTTTATAAAAAAATTTTCACACAATATTTCAAACACACAATAAAATTTAAAACTCAGTCTAATAAATATTTTGACCTTGGATTTGTGGTTTCATAACCTCTATTCCGTTTAGGCCCTGTATCGGTAAAGAGATTCAATATCTTTTCTCAAAATTTCTTAAACATCTACAAACAATCCTCTTCAAAGCATTGCTTTCAGAAACACTCTACCATCAAACTGAAATCCAATATAACTAAGTTCCAACTCTGTATATCTTCTATGTTAGTCAAAAACTATTTCCAAATTTTCATAATTACTTTCACTTTTTATCAGAATCATAATTCGACTGAGTTTCATACACAAAGTTTTTTGTAGTTGTTTCAATAACCAATGATATAACCCTCGAATTTTGAAATAATCAATCGGGTTTTCATCATCTATCAGCCACAATCCAAATAGCAACTCTCTATTTCTAGGAATAAGAGGAACCCTAATATAGAACCCACATTATCTTTATTCAATATCACACCTGAATCATCATTGACTGTAATAGTCCTCATTGTACTTGACATTCAACCTAACTCTAATGACAGCACAACATCTGAACACAAAAATCAGGAATACCGAGTTTCATATCTGTATACCAGAACATTTACTTCAAACCATTGTCCTTTTATCTCCCTTTGAATGAGCAAACAAGATACTACAGTAAGCTCTGAATGGAAACTCTCTACATAAGCCTCGGATTCTTTGGTACACAAATTCCATTTCAGAATAATAATGACATGAATCAGGTCCAACCTGAAGTTTAGATTCAAATGTCGATCCTCACTGTATTCATTTAGCTTATCACTTACTAACACATTTCTGAGTTTCTTAAACTTACAAAGAAAACATCACTTTAGCTTTTTATTTAGCTAAAATCAGACCACCATCAAATAAGATCAATCGAGTAACCAGCTTGCATAAAATAAACGAGGATTTTCCATACAAGCATCTATAACTACACTTGCCTCCCCACAGGTCAATCAATAATTACTCACAATTGGTCAATAGCTCAAGTCATCAACACTGTCTTAAACTCAGATCTTTCTATGCCATTAGATACATTAAAATCTTGAGATCAGACAATATATGGAAATCTTCATCGAACAAACAATGTCAACAAATTCTCATTATAGACATATTAGTAACCATCTCTAAATCAATAGTCGAATAGTTCTTTTTAATGTGACATTAACCGTCTTAGAACATGAACCATTACCTTATATTCTAGCAATAAAACACATTCTAATCAGCTGATTCTGATAAAAAAGACTGAGTCAATTTCAACTATCGAATAACACATATCAAAATGCTTCTTTCTTCGTGCTATTTAAAACATCTCAAGCACACAATCTTTCAAAATTCTCTTATCATGCTAATCAATTGCCTTTACAATCGCATTAACTCAAAGAAACAAAGACATCTCAATTGAATGCATTGACTTTAATCAACTTACCTAAGAAAAAAATCCATCATATGATATGAGTTTGTGCTTCCATCGTATACTGTTGCCAAAGTCAATTCGTTACACGAAAATTAAAGAAATCTAGACACCGGAAGTTCGAGAACATAACTCATAAGAAAATAATAGAGATCTTGATGATTCCTCAGAGAAAATTGACAGAAAAATAATGTTTACCGGCTCAGGACTTCCATCATAACAGAGATAATATATTTTCCGTATATATATAACAAAACCATAATCAATAGAAGCATAAGAATAATCTCACATAAATTTTTACCATCGACTACATTCCAAAATATTAGAACAGAATTTTGAAGAGATAAAGAAATACCAATAATAAACCGACCAGACCAATAGGCCTTTCGTATAACAACATAGTTAGCTAGCATTCTCACAACATAAGAACTTCATTAGAATTTGAACAATCACACACATATCTCTAACGATAAAAGATTATATAGAATACCCACAAGAGATCATCATACTCATTTCAACTGTAACGGTCATACACAAACATCTTTAGTACTCAATTATCATTTCTCTGACTAGTTCTATTATCATGAACCCCGTATTATTCCACTCGCTAACGAAAGCCAATTCGGGAAAAATTTCAGCAAACATTTTGTTTAGATATCATACTTGAATGAGTTGATTAGCCAAGATTAACTCTGTCTCTAATTATGGCATTACACATTCCAATTAATCTTTAGAATAATCTGATCTTTTTCAAAACCATCTTTTACCCACTAAGCCATTCCCATCTCTAGTCACATCACTTAATTATTCCACCACTAAACTTTTTAGTCCTCCACTTATGAGTTTCGTTATATAACACTATACCGGTAAGGGGGTGAAGATCGTAAAGCCTTTGAAATTTTGACTCTCATACATACACATATACAGTATAGCATTTTGAATCAATATAACATCACACATTTTGATTCATACATCGCTAGATTTCAACTCATTGTAGACACACTTTCAAGTATTTTTGTAACACATTCAATATTATCACATATTAATATTAACCAAATCATGATAAGCCCATCACAAAATAAATTTTCACTTTATCCTTGTAAAGAATCACTCTGATTCATCAAAATAAAATGTTCAATCAAAACGATAACATTTTACTCATATTCCTCCACTGTTGGCTAATCCATCCTATTCCATTAAGACATATATATCATCTCAAATCACAAAGGTTTGTTTCAACAAATCAATATTTTCACTAAATTATACGAAATTACTTATTCCCTTTCCGCATTATTGGTGGTAGCTCGGTTGGAAAGCATCTCTACTTAAAAAAATAATCTCATTGGGGTCGGGAGCTATCACACTAAATGTAACACCCCAAACCTGGCCCAAACATTATGGCCAGATCTGGTGTGTCACATGGACGATTGATTCGTATAAGACCTTCTTTTAACAGAACATTATGTTATTCGTTATAAAACCATGTTTAATAGTTTGTGACTAATGAGCATTATCAGATTTCAAAACCATATCAATTACCAAGTTTAATTCACTTTTAAAAGATCTCATTGTTGTGTTGTCATTGTTAAGTTATCCAATCATTACACAAGGTATGTTTAAAACATTTGCTTAAGTTTGAAAACAGCATAGACTAGTCTACCGTTTTAAAACAAGCAATAAGGAAAACCCTAAAACAAAATACCCGAGCGGCCTTATTACAACTTAAATTTGAAATTTAAAAATGAACTATAAATAATTTAAACTAAAGAAATCATTAAAAACCGGAAGCATGATTCACGTGGCCACCCCGAATCCCTCGCAGCTCCAAGTCCTCTGTGGTTGGGGGTTACCTGCGTGGATGGAAATAATAGGGTGAATTTGTGAAAACTCAGTGTGTAATGTAAGCCAACCAGTGTCAAAGACCAGTCAAAACTTAGTCTGTGCTAAATCCCTATTCAGACATAGATCAAACTGAGCCTTGGCCCTTTTCAGAATAGAGTGGGGCCAAGGCACATTTCAGATATAGATCAGAAAATATATATAAGAATGTATGTGTGCAAAGCCCAAGCCCAATCCAGCCCAACACACCAATCGTACCAACCCTACACACCATGTAGGGAATAACTTAACCCACCCAGCCCTACAAACCACAGTCGCAACAGAGCTACTAATACAGAAATCATGGCAGAGCCATCAGAACAAAAATATGAGGCAGAGCCTCTAAGCAAATTACGTGGCAAAGCCACTTTTAGCACTTCCTCCATATCCATAACCGAACCCCATGCAAACTAGAGTACTACATGACATGGGCATACAGAATATCAGATACAATAACATACAAATCAATCAACTATTTCTAGGGGTAAAATAGTCATTTAGCATCTAAGGGTAAAATGGTAATTTTCACCCTCCAAGGGTCTTTTGGTCGTTTAGCTATGTCTCTAAGTTTTATGCTTAATACGACCTTCTAGCAGGTCTAACGTCACTCCGAGCGATTCAGTTAGTCCATTCATTCATATAGAGTCATCGGGCCCAAAAACCCCTAATGGGCCCGAGGGAGCCCACTTGGTACAGTGGCCCGCTCAGTCTAATCTTACTCATATTATTGCAGATTTAATGTTTAGTTTACCACAAATCACTTACCGCATACCTTTACCCATATAGGCTTGTAAGTCCATTGGGCCTAATTTCGGCCCATCGAGGTCTGAAATAGCCTAAGTGCACGAAAACACACACAGCAGCGCTTACCTTCAATATTCCAGATTCATCATTTTGGATTGACCCACGAGCATTCACACGCTCGCAAGTCCACGAAATGCTGACATTTTGGCATTTCAGGTTCCGAATTTTGCCGATCTAAGCTACTAGAGGGTGTCGTTACACACCTGTTTACGAACTAAGTTGAGACCGTGAACGATTAACCTACAGCCGTTTAACCACACATCAAACCACAATCTAATTGAACAATCAACATCACTTTAACTTACTTATTCGGCAACCACTAAAACATCACCATCACTTACCTTTGTCGAAATCTAGCTCCAACCACTAGATCTGGTCTGCCTTGCTAATGCTAACCACCTTAGCCTCCACAAGATCCATCTTACGAAAGGCCAGGAAACTTAGTCTGTTAAGAAAAGAGTCCAAAATATCCTCAAGGAAGGTATCTAAACCGATTTCCCAGAGAAAGTCAGGGAGTGTTTCAACTTTACATGAAGTAATTGAGAGAAGAGTAAATGAATTGAGTCCTTACCCAAAAGTCTGCTTGACTGTCTTGCCACACGAGAGAACCACTGATCACTAACCTAAGCCCAGATCTATGTAGATCTAGTCAAAACGCAAGAGGAGAAGAGATCTAAGGGATTCGGCTAAAGACGAAATCGGTACAGAGAGGCTAAGTATTTTGGGCTTTTGGCTTTTGGAGCAATTGACCAGGAAAGGTTTTGGGGAGATCAATATCAAACAAGTGAGAAAAGAAGAAGAAGAAGAAGATTGATTCGGCTCTTTAGTTAATCGGCCAAGAGGAGATGGAAAGTTTAGGGACTTTCAGGTTTTGGAGACAAAAAAGAGGAAAGAAAAGAAAAAAAGGTATGAACGGCACACCTCAACCCTACCTATTTGGCACTCAAGAATGACCAAACTCCAATTTTCTAAAGAATGCTAGAAAGAAATCGGCACAACTAAATCCCGAAAAGAGCAAAAAAGAATTCGGCACATTCTTTTAATCTTTGTTGCCGAAAATGCAACCCCCACAAGTGCCCCATTTGGCCAACACTAGCCCCACACTCAAACTCCTAAATTCTCTCCTTGATAATCTCCCCTTATCACTCTTTAATTCAATCCCATGAGCAACTCAAACACCTTACCTCAGAGTTCAACTTGGATTCCACCTCTTACTATGCACATGCAGTAAAATAAAATAAATACCTTGCTCACAAAGGGATTCAAACCTTAGCTCCCTCACAAGCCTCCACACGCCACCTCCTTGTGTTTTAAATGGCGCTACTTTGTCACTTTACCACAGGCTCACTTGTTCCATAAAACCCAAACATTTATTTAAAAGCCCATTTTGCCGAAGTCTATTCTCACATAAAGTAAAAATTTAAAATTCTGCCAGACTTCACACTTAAACCTAAGCCTCCTAAAGGTCCACTAATCACACTCAACACATTAATACAACACATCAAGCCATGCAAACAAAATTCAAGCAAAAAATGAAAACCCTAAAAATTAGGGAGTTACAATTCTGGCCCCTTAAAGAAATTTCGACCTCAAAATTTTACCTGGTCCAAACAGGTGAGGATATTGTTGACGTATCGCCTCCTCTGGCTCCCAAGTAGCTTCTTCTCTACCGTGGTTTCGCCAAAGCACTTTTACCAAAGGGACTGATTTCTTCCTTAACATCTTGACATCACAAACCAAAATCTGCATAGGCTCATCCTCGAATGTCAAATCAGATCTAACTTCAATTTCCTTAACTGGTACAATGTGGGAAGGATCAGACCGATACTGCCTTAACATGGAGACATGAAAGACGTCATGAATCTGGCCCAACATCGGAGGTAGTTCCAGTTATATGCTACCAGACCCACTTGTTTAAGAACTCAATAGGGCTTGATGAACCGCAGATTCAACTTGCCTTTCTTTCTGAACCTTAAAATTTTCTTCCAAGGCGAGACCTTCAAAAAAAACCAAATCCCCCATCGAGTACCCAATTTCTTTATGCTTCAAGTCGGCATAACACTTTTTCCTATCAGATGCCTCCTTTTACCGATCCCTGATTAGCTTGACCTTATCTTCTGTACCCACTACTAACTCTGGCCCAAGAACTTGACATTCTCCCAATTCCATCCAATAGGTAGGCGTACGACACCTTTGACCATACAACGCCTCATATGGTGCCATGCTAATACTCACTTGATAACTATTTTTATATGCAAACTCAGCTAACGGTAAGTAGTCTTCCCAGCTACCTTGGAAATCATTAATACACCCCCTCAACATGTCTTTCAAAACCTGAATCACCCTCCCCGACTATCCATCCTTCTGAGGGTGAAAAGCAGTGCTGAAGTCTAGCCGTGTGCCCAATGCCTCATGCAACATATGCCAGAATTGAGATGTAAACCTAGGGTCCTGATAAAAAATAATCGAAACTAGCACTCCATGAAGTTGCACTATCTCAGCTACATACAGCTTTGCCAATTTCTGAAGTGAATAGTTGGTTCGGATGGGTATAAAATGAGCAGATTTGGTTAGTCTATCCACAATCACCCAAACTGAGTCTTTCTTGGTAGGCGTCAAGGGTAGCCTACTCACAAAGTCCATGGTTACCCTTTCCCACTTCCAAAATGGAATCTTCATCATTGCAGAAGTCCAGAAGGTAGTTGATGCTTAGCTTTCACCTGCTGGCATGTCAGACACTTACATGCAAACTTTGTTACTTCCTGCTTAAGTCCAGGCCACCAATACAATTCCTGTAAATCCCAATACAACTTATTCCTACCAGGATGCATGGTACAAATATTGCCATGAGCCTCTTGCAGTATAGACTACCTTAAACCAGAGTCACTTGGGACACAAACTCTCCCACAGAAACACAAAATCCCTTCATTATTTAAAACCAAAATCAGAAGTTCCCCCCTCTTCAACCAGTCGGAATTGAAGAACCAATGACTCATCCAATAATTTCTTATCCTTAATTTACTCCATCCAGGTCGATCTTACTTGCAACTCAACTAACAAGCTACCATCATCATACAGACCAAGACGAGCAAACATCGCTCTCAGCTCAGTTACAGCTCTCTGATTCAGTGCGTCAGCTACCACATTAGCTTTGCCCGGGTGATACTCAATAGAATAGTCATAATCCTTAAGCAACTCTATCCATCTTCGTTGCCTAAGGTTCAACTTCTTCTGAGTCAACAGATACTTGAGGCTCTTATGATCCGTGTATATGATACACCATTTTCCATACAAGTAGTGCCTCCAGATCTTTAGCACAAAAATTACTGCTGCCAATTCCAGATCACTGTAGGGTAATTCGCTTCATGGGGCTTAAGCTGTCGCGATGCATATGCAACCACTTTTCCCTCTTGCATCAACACACAGCCCAATCCAATGTGCGACGCATCACTATACACAGTAAAATCCTTTCCAACCTCCAACTAAATTAACACTAGTGCCTCAGTCAAAACTTACTTCAACTTCTTGAAACTCTCTTGTTGTTTTTTCAGTCCAGACAAACGCTACTCCTTTTCTCAAAAGCTTCGTCAACGGTGCCGCAATTAAGGAAAATCCTTCCACAAATCTCCTATAATACCCTGCCAAACCCAAAAAACTCTGAATTTCTGACATAGATCTCGGTGGCTTCCACTCCAGAACGACCTAGATTTTTCGAGGATCCACCCTAATCCCCTCAGTAGAAACAACGTGACCCAAGAATGTCAGTTCTCATAACCAAAATTCGCACTTATTGAATTTTGCATACAGCTGCTTCTCCCTCAACACTTGCAGAACAATTCGGAGATGCTCATCATGATTCTCCTCAGTTTCCGAATACACCAGAATATTATCTATAAAGACGACCACAAATTGGTCTAAATAGGGTTGGAATACTCGATTCATCAGATCCATGAAGGCTGCTGGTGCATACATCAACCCGCACGGCATTACCAGGAACTCATAATGACCATACCGAGTCTGAACGTTATCTTATGAATATCCACCTCTTTGACCCTTAGTTGATGATATCCGGATCAAAGATTGATCTTGGAAAATACCGAAGCTCCTCTTAGTTGGTCAAATAGGTCGTCGATCCTTGGCAAAGGGTACTTGTTCTTAATAGTCAGTTTGTTCAACTAACGATAATCAATGCACATTCGCATCGTCCCATCCTTTTTCTTAACAAACAAGACCGGTGCTCCCCACGGAGACACACTTGGTCTAATAAAACTCGATCCAGAAGCTCTTGGATTTGCGCTTTCAACTCCACCAACTCCTTCGATGCCATCCTATAAGGAGCAATGGACACCGGAGCCATTCCAGGCAATAAGTCGATTCCAAATTCGACTTCACGGTTCGGAGGCAACCCAGGAAGCTCATCCGAAAAAATAACCTAAAACTCCTTGACGGTTCTAACTTCTTCTATGGTTAAACCCTCAGAATCTGACTTACTCACATACACCAAAAATGCCTCGCAACCTTTGTGAATTAGCTTTTTAGCTCTTAAAGCTGAGATAACATTGGACAAGTAATCTCTTCACTCCCTATTACTGTTACCTCCTCATCCTCCGTGGTCTTTAACAACATCCGCTTGGCAGCGCAATCCAAAGTCGCTTCATGCTTTGCAAGCCAATCCATACCCAAGATAAGATCAAACTCTTCAAATGGCAACTCCATCAAATCCGCAGAGAAAATTCTACCTTGTGTCTCTAAAGGTAAATTCTTAAAAAGTTTGTCTACCCTAACCGAGTGACCTAGTGAACTTATCATAGATAGCCCATTCACAGTTTTCTCAGATCCCACACCCAACGTCCCAGACACATCACATGCAACATACGAATGTGTAGATCTAATGTCAATCAAAGTAGTGTATGACGTCCTATAAATTAAAAACATACCGATTATGGCGTCAGGTGTGTCCCCCTCTTCTCAGCGACGAGCAGTATAAACCAACACCGACTGTCGTGCCTCAGCATTTCCAACATGCCTGCCCGGTGCTCTGCGTCTTCTATTGCCACCCCTAGCCTATCTACGTCCTCTTGGAGGTTGTTGACCACCTCTCACTAGCTGAGGAACCCTTGGTTCAGCAGTTGCATTTGCACTGGCCTCTGAGGGCAATCTTTGACTCGATGTTCTTTAGACCCACACCGGAAACATGCTCCAGAATGCTTCCAACATTCACCCAGATGTACCTTTCCACAGTCCCTACAAGCTTGCGGTCTAACCACATTTATCGGAACGGCTCAAACCGGCTCGTCCACTCTAGCTCTTTTTACAGTCCTACCCGCAGCACCCGAGGGCCCTGAATCCCTTATGAATCAGTTTTTGTCTTTTTCACGATTCTGGCACTCCGTGCACTTCACATCCTCAGCAATCTTGGCTTTTTCCACCAGTGCAACAAAATCACGCTCCCTCTGTGGAGCAATCAGCACTCTTAGCTCATCTTTGAGGCCATCCTCGAATTGCACGTTGCATTCATACTCCGTAACGACTATTCCACCAGCATACCGACTTAACCTTAAAAATTGAGCTTCATATTCCACTACAGTCTTACTACCCTGAGTCAGATTCAGGAATTCCTTCATTCGGGTGTCTACATAGCTTGCCCCGACGTACTTCCCTTTGAAAGCCATCTTAAACAACTCCCAAGTCACTCGCTCAGCTGGTGTACCATGTCTCACAGTGATCCATCACTGGTAGGCCTCATCAGCAGTAAAGATACAGCTCATTTTAGCTTCTTCTCCACTGAGCAGTCCAGGTCATCCATTATCCGCTCTGTGGCCTCCAACCAATATTCGGCCACATTCGAGGCTACACTAGATACGCCCCTGAAAATCTCCGCTCTATTAGCTCGGAGTCGTTCAAAAATTGATTCCCGATTCACCGTTCCAGTTGCTCCAGCAACCCTTTCTAGAACACATAGTATCACCTGGGATAAAGCATCATCCCCAGTAGCCTGATCGTAAGACCCCGTCTCAGTTACTGGTGGCGCTCATGCCTCCTCAGCTGGCATATGTCCCGAAGATGAAGATCCAGCCTGAGTACTCCTTCGGCCTCGACCACGGCCTCTTCCACGTGCTACCTTTGTACTCATATCGTATTATCTGATTTATGAATTTTATGAATTAGTTCAATATTCTAGTATTTATTACAGATATTTTATGCAGAGATAGTATTTCAGAGTTTTATTTTTGCAGAATCGTATCCTAGCTACAGTTTCAGTTTTCTAGAGTTTTCAGTTTTTCCTACTATCTCAGTCTTCTACAGCTTAGTGTTACCCTAACTACAGAATTTCAGTAGGGTCTTAGTACCAACTACAGTAGTATCACAGTATCAAAGTATCTTAATTAAATACAGTAAAGCAGAAAGTACTTACGAACTTGGTGCCGGAGACTCTGTGTGCGACTCTTTAGAAACCAAATTCAGAAAACCCAAGTTTCATCTGTAGTAATTGTTTTAAAAGTATTCTGTTAAAAAATTCACAAAAACTCTAGTCTTTAGAAAAAAGCGAAAAAAAAATTTGGAAAAGAAATCGATTTTTAAAAGACTTTTTTTAAGGAAATTTTTCAAAACTGAAATTTAAAATACAAGTTAGGGCTTAAATTTAAGAAAACATTTGAACTTGTTCCACTGCCAAGTTGTTACAACTGGGTTCTGATACCACTAAATGTAACACCCCAAACCCAACCCAGACGTTATGGCCAGATCTGGTGTGTCACATGGACGATTGATTCGTATACGACCTTCTTTTAACAAAACATTATGTTGTTCGATATAAAACCATGTTTAATAGTTTGTGACTAATGAGCATTATCAAATTTTAAAACAGTATCAATTACCAAGTTTAATTCACTTTTAAAAGATCTCATTGTTGTGTTGTCATTGTTGAGTTATCCAATCATTACGCAAGGTATGTTTAAAACATTTGCCTAAGTTTGAAAACCGCATTGACTAGTCTACTGTTTTAAAACAACTAATAAGGCAAACCCTAAAACAAAATACCCGAGCGGCCTTATTACAACTTAAATTCAAAATTTAAAAATGAAGTATAAATAATTTAAACTAAAGAAATCATTAAAATCGGAAGCGTGATTCACGTGGCCACCTCAAATCCCTCGCAGCTTCAAGTCCTCATGGTTGAGGGTTACCTACATTGATGGAAATAATAGGGTGAATTTGTGAAAACTCAGTATGTAATGTAACCCAACTAGTGTCAAAGACCAGTAAAAACTCAGTGTGGGCCGAAGCCCTATTCAGACACAGATCAAATTGGGCCTTGGCCCTTTTCAGAATAGAGTGGGCCTTGGGCCTATTTCAGATACAGATCAGAAAATATATGTAAGAATGTATGTATGCAAAGCCCAAGCACAATCCAGCCAACACACCACCCGTACCAGCCCTATACACCATGTGGGGAATAACGCAACCCGCCCAGCCCTACACACCACAGTCGTAGCAGAGCTGCTAATACAGAAATCGTGGCAGAGCCATCAGAACAGAAATACGAGGTAGAGCCTCTAAGCAGATTACGTGGCGAAGCCACTTTTAGCACTTCCTCCATATCCATAACCTAACCCCATGCAAACTAGAGTACTACATGACATGGGCATACAGAATATCAGATACAATAACATGCAAATCAGTCAACTACTTTTAGGGGTAAAATAGTCATTTAGCATCTAGGGGTAAAATAGTAATTTCACCCTCTAGGGGTATTTTGTTCATTTAGGTACGTCTCTAAGTTTCATGCTTAATATGACCTTCTAGCAGGTCTAACGTCACTTCGATCGACTCAGATAGTCCATTCATTAATATAGTGTCATCGGGCCCAAAAACCCCTAATAGGCTTGAGGGAGTCCACTTGCTACAGTGGCCCGCTCAGTCTAATCTTACTCATATTATCACTGATTTAATATTTGGTTTACCAAAAATAAATTACCGCATACCTTTACCCATATGGGCCTATATGCCCATTGGGCCCAATTTCGGGCCTTCGAGGCCCGAACAGCCTAAGTGTACAAAAACGCGCACAGCAGCCCTTACTGTCCAATATTCCAGATTCATGATTTCGGATTGACCCATGAGCGTTCGAACGCTCGCAAGTCCATGAAATGTTAGCAGTTTAGCATTTCGACTTTTCACCTTTTGCTGATCTAAGGTACTAGAGGGTGTCCTTACACACCTGTTTACGAACTACGTCGAGATCGTACGAACGATTAACCCACAACTCTTTAACCACACGTCAAACCACAAACCAATTGAACAATCAACATCACTTTAACTTACTTATTCGGCAACCACTAAAACATCACCATCACTTACCTTTGTCGAAATCTAGCTCCAACCACTAGATCTAGTCTGCCTTCCTAATGCTAACCACCCTAGCCTCCACGGGATCCACCTTACGAAAGGCTACGAAACTTAGTCAGTTAAGAAAAAGAGTCCAAAATATCACTAAGGAAGGTATCTAAACCGATTTCCCATAGAAAGTCAGGGAGTGGTTTTGGCTTTACATGAAATACTTGAGAGAAGAGTAAATGAATTGAGTCCTTACCCAAAAGTCTGCTTGACTATCTTGCCATACGAGAGAACCACCGATCACTAACCTAAGCCCAGATCTATGTAGATCTAGTTAGAACGCAAGAGGAGAAGAGATCTAAGGGATCCGGCTAAAGAAGAAATCGGTACAGAGAGGCTAAGTATTTCGGGATTTCAGCTTTTGGAGCAATCGGCCAAGAAAGATTTTGGGGAGATCAATACCAAACAAGTGAGAAAAGAAGAAGAAGAAGAAGAAGAAGAAGAAGAAGAAGATTGATCCGGCTATTTAGTCAATCAGCCAAGAGGAGATGGAGAGTTTAGGGACTTTCGGCTTTTGGAGATAGAAAAGAGTAGAGAAAAGAAAGAAAGGTATGAATAGCACACCTCAACCCTACCTATTTGGCACTTAAGAATGACCAAATTGCAAATTCCGAAAGAATGCCAGAAAGAAATCGGCACAACTACATCCTGAAAAGAGCCAAAAAGAATTCGGCACATTTTCTTAATCTTTGTTGCCGAAAATGCAACCCCCACAAGTCCCTAACTCGGCCAACACTAGCCTCACACTCAAACTCCTAAATTCTCTCCTTGATAATCTCCCCTTATCACTCCTTAAGCCAATCCCATGAGCAACTCAAACACCTTACCTCATAGTTCAACTTGGATTCCAGCTCTTACTATGCACATGTAGTAAAATAAAATAAATACCTTACTCACAAAGGGATTCAAACCTTAGCTCCCTCACAAGCCTCCACATGCCACCTCTTTGTGTTTTAAGTGGTGCTACTTTGCCATTTTACCACAGGCTCACTTGTGCCATAAAACCCAACATTTATTTAAAAGCCTACTTTGCTGAAGTCCATTCTCACATAAAGCTAAAATTTAAAATTCTGCCAGACTTCACACTTAAACCTAAGCCTCCTAAAGGTCCACTAATCACACTGAACACATTAATGTAACACCCCTAACCCATATCCGATCGTCGGATTTTGGACTAAGAGGTATTACCAATCTACACCTTTCATTTACACTTTCACATAGACATAGGTTCATTAGCATTCCTAAGTACGCTCAACGCAATCAAAGATTGGAAACTGAGTCGTATAATGACACTCAAGATATGTGACATATTCAAATGGCTGAATTTTTTTTAAATAAATATAACGTTCACAATAGTCTACTTTATTCATGCCATAATAATTCCAAAATATAACAGTACCAAAATGATTTGATAGTGTGACGAAGCGCTGATGATCCCCGAGTTGATAGTCAGAGTCCACAATCTATAAAACAAAGACACGAAACAAACAGAGTAAGCTTCCATAGGCTTCGTAAGTCTTAAGTAAATTAAACAACTTAACTTAGTTAACACATTGAGTAAATATAAATAGTCTAATTACAACTTTATTTGGCAGAATAGGCCTAACTACGATAATACACGTTAACATTGACCTTGCCTTCACTTAGAAATCTGAAATCACATAGTTACATCATCTAATATCATCATGTCATTTATTTGTTCAACTTAATAGAAGTAATTTAAGGCATCATAACAATCGATAATTTTTATGATTGCACCACACAGGTACCACATTCACTTCAATGTATATAAATTCCACAGAAACTGAACACAAAGATATACCACCATTTCTCATTCGCATTGCATCAATAACTTTCACATACCTGAGCTACTTAATTTAGTGAATGAGAATGGATACTGTACAGCATAAACTTCCTACTTTTAGTCTCTTTAATAGTTCTCCGGCATTCAGCCAGTTGGACTTTGAATCTGAAACTCATTCCCAGCCATCATGCTTGCTAAACCAAAAGCCCGATTAGTTCATTACCGAAATCATTCCACAAAGTTTCAAACACATCAAAAATAAATTAACAAACGCTTTGCATCATTCGCTCATAAGCACATACTATTCACATTATATTAATTTCATAACTTGCCAAATCAGCCTCAACACATAGCAAAGTATCATTGTCCTGGCAAGATCTACCATTCGGCTATACCACATATTATACTCTTATCTTCATTTCATTTTTCATCTTTATTCTCGTAACAGCTTATTTACCTATGATGGTAATTAGTGTTCTATTTCATAGTACGCTTTTTCATATCGCACAACTACCTCATTAATACATATATATAGCTATCATTCGATTTCTTAAACACATTTCTTTGGTCTATTGCCCCTTTTAACCGAACGCATATATGAATAAATATACAAGCACTTAACACGCATTAAACACGCTAACTTCTCTTGAAACTATATTCATGTAACATAGATAATTCAAATCTTGACACATTGTTTCATACTTTAACCAAATACATCAAGGTCATATGCATATAACTTAATACCTCCTTCATAGATTTCTCACCTTTCATAATTAGTTTACTCACAATCAAGCTTAATTATAAGTATGGGGTACATACCTGACCGAAGTAAATTATTGAACCAATTCGATTGCCATTTTTCATTGAGTCTCAAAGATATTGTAAGTCTAAATTCATCACTAGTACAAAACCTGTTATACTTCCAATTTGATAGCTTACATCAGCATTCCGTCTATTAGACTCAAAACTCGATATACTCCACCAGCTCAAAAGTTTGCTAGGTCAAAACCCGATAATAACACATGATATTTAATTCACAGACTTTTATACACATCTATTCATATACTTTCAACTTTCCCAACATAATCACATTAATGACATATTACTTTCAATTGATCTCCTTCATGCATCATAACAATTTTCTTCCTTTCATAAGAGCCATTAGGCCATATCACATATATACAAACATATACATCAATTCAAATACATCATCTTTTCATAGTAGCCATTAGTAACCTCACTTGTACAATTTTCTTATGATTTATAGTAGCCATTAGGATATATACATGCAAATTCCATGGATCATGATTCTTTAATAGATTTTAAGTATCTTCCACTTGATCATATCATAGACTTAATATTCAAAACTTGCAAAAGAATTTAATTCAATGACTTAAGAACTTACCTGGGTGGTTTTCGTACGAAATTTCGACTATTCGATCAGTCTCCCCTTCCCACAATCCGGATTTGTTTCTTTGAGTTTTTGGGCTTAATCAAACAATTCACTTTCTAAGTCAAATTACTAATTTATTTTCTATTCAAAACACATATAACGTCATACACATGAGGCACACGGCAATTCCTCATTTATCATCAATTTAAAGTCATTAGTAATTCATTATTCAGGCACCTTATTCGAGTATATCCTAATTCATTCAAAATAAGAAATACCATTATTTACTTATCAATACATTTGGAAATCATATGTTCTTCATAAGAAAACCACATCAGAATACCAGCATCTTTCTTTAATTTATCTTAATCAAAATACCTATAATCTCATTCGGCAAGTTTGCATTAATTCATAGCAACCTCATTCAAAAATTTCTAAACATAGCTGCATAGAACTTCATCAATACTTTCATTTCCTTTCATATATTAACCTTATATGCTTGATACATTTGACATATAATGAAACATATAATTTAACCAAATGCCATCCATTCAATTTTCACTTGTCACTCAAAAATTCAAAAAAATTTCAATGCTTCATGACATATATCTAAATCTGAATGTCAAATTATTAAGCATTTAACACATTATCAATTGCCATTCACCCCTCTAAGATTTCCACATTCGGCATTGACATGTATATATATATTTATATATCTTTCGTTTCATCGTGAATACTTTGCATTTAATCAAAATTAAGGACAACCATAGTCGAATGCTATTTAATCCAAGAAGTCCTACTTACCAAAATCTAACAAGCTCTTTCCTATACTACAATCATTTTCCATTCTTAAAGCATTAAAACACCAACCATTTCATTCAATCTCTTCCATGGCCGATTGTATAATTAACCACAATCTTAGAAATTAATTCATGGGTTATGTAAAGGACTGGACAACTAACTCAATTTCATTAAAATTCATGGAACCAACAAGAAATTCTTACCTCAATCAAGCTTGCTAAAGACCGAACTTCAAGCTTCTTCTTTTCTTTTAGTTAACCGGCCATGCAAAGAAGAAAATGGAGAATGGCTTTCTAACTTTTCTCTTATCTTTTATTATATTATGTCTTAACATTATTTCATATAATATTTAATCATTAAAATAACAATATAAAACTATCGCAGTGCTCCACTACCGTCCATTATAACAAAAAAAAAAAGGTAAATTGCCATTTAAAAACTCCATTAACAAAGCCATTATCCATTATCCACAAATTTTTCCAACTTACTCAATTAAGCCCTTTTTCTAAACTGAACATCTAAACGATGATATTAAGTCAGGAAAGTTTCACACATGTAAATTCACATTTAATAGTCACAGAAAATAACATTTTAAAAATTTTCTGACTCGGTTTCGTGGTCCCGAAACCACTTCCCGACTAGGGTCATATTAGGGTTGTCACAACTCTCCCCCTCTTAGGGATTTTCGTCCCCGAAAATCTTACTAGTGAATAGGTTAGGGTATCTTTCTCTCATTATATTATTTATACACAATCATATTCGACACCACTATTTCAAATCTACTAATCCTTGTATAAATTTTAAACTCATTTGTACTCAAACAATGATAATCTCATGTTAAGGACTTACAAACGGAAATTACTCATTATTAAACATATACCCTCATTCCAAATCCTCTTATAAACAAGTTTAAGCAACAACATTTCCCCAAGTCCTCACTTATGTTCAGATTCAACATTAGGGACATACACAAGCTCACTAACCGATTCCTACTTATCATCATTACATACAAACACATTCAAAATACCATCAATACATTTCCCTCATATTCGAAACATAAATATATATACATAATCAAACCTTGATATAAATCATATATATACTAATTTACCGAATGCACATAGCTTATATGCTAATTCAATTAAATCATTTCTTGACTAATATGCCACATGATTACACTTAGCTCATGGTCAAATATGTTTCACAATTTCTCACCATAGTAAAATTAACATCATATAAATATTTCTTTATCACCTAAAAAAAATCAACTTATCTTAATATATATATATATCTACATCAATCCTTACAAATTAATTCAAGTGCATAGATCCTTTCTAGATGAACTTATTCTTAAGGCTTTTGAACCGTTGGTGGTATATCAACATTTAAGTCTTTCTATCCCATGATTATACTAATTTGCCCACTTATAACTACGAATTCACCCATTTTCCGTATTCAACTATCATCATAATCGATTTCAACTTAATTTCGTTCATGAGGTATGCTACGGCTTTCCAAACAACTAAATCTCTCAAATTACCAATTAAAAACATATCCAGCTAACACAATAACACATATTAACAATTTAATAATCCAATCTCAAAATTAAACACAAGTTCCATACTCTACCATACTAGCCGAATGAAATTCACTCACATTAGTCACTCATGGCAAAAGTTAACTAATCTATACTCAAATATATTTATTCCTTAATACCACCTCAATGAATAACAACCTCAATGAAATTCACTACAGTAACATGATCGATTAACTAATACATACCGATAGTAATATCGAACTCATCACATGGTAGCAACATATCATTTAACACATATCAGTTCTGAAGAATTCAACACTCAAATCACTAATCTGATACTCTATACCTTTTCATTTTAGGTCTGTATAGTCCCTAACTTTAATTAGTCTATCGTCATTTAGTCCGTTTAACAGACTTCCTCTTCAAGTTGTCCAGAAATGTACAGATTTCAGGTAGGTTTTATAGATAATGCCGACATCCCAGACGCGGTCTTACATAAATCTCATTTCACATACTTAGTGCCCACTGACCGATCTCGCACACATAGTGCTCGGTTGAAAAACTCGCACACATAGTGCCTCAATTACCGATCTCGCACACATAGTGCTCGGTTGAATAACTCGCACACATAGTCCCTTAATTACCGATCTCGCACACGTAGTGCTCAGTTGAAGAACTCGCACACATAGTGCCTCATATTCATTCGTTCTTACTCATTAAAGTGACTTAACCAAGTCTATAAAACATCATATATGTACACTTTTAACGTATCCTTTCATTTAATTTTGAATTCATATAGTGAGGAACATTAAACTTTGTTCGAGTCACCGGCATTAAGCCTGCTTGACTTTAACCCGTAAATAATTCCAGCACAAAGGCCTTCAGACCTCAAGTCCGGGTTTTATTTTAGCACGAATGCCTTCGGGACTTGGCCCGGATATAACACCAGCACGAATGCTCTTCGGGACTTAGCTCGGATATAATAGCAGCACAAATGCTCTTCGGGACTTAGCCCGGATATAACACCAGCACGAATGCTCTTCGGGACTTAGCCTGGATATAACACCAGCATAAATGCTCTTCGGGACTTAGCCTGGATATAACACCAGCACGAATGCTCTTTGGGACTTAGCCCGGATATAACACCAACACGAATGCTCTTCGGGACTTAGCCCAGATATAACACTCAATTCTCATGCACATATATATATATATATAACATAACACATTAGTATATCATTTACATTACTCGAATATAAGCACAACATGCTTATCAACCATTCAATTTTCTATTCAATAGCCACATATAGAGATCACATTTTCGTTTCACTATCCAACTTAATTTCTATAACCATTCAGCTATAAGCCATATTCACAAATTATTTATCACACATTAGATACTAACATCATTCGAATAAATATACCATCATACATCTCAATCACTTTTCTTCCATATCATCTTTCCCACTTATAATTTAATGGTTATACATATCATCTCACTCACATTCATTTCACACTTATCTTTTGATCATAAAAGCATATCACAAACTTACCTCAATATTATATTTGCCATTCGGCCACATAAGTTCAACTGTCATAGCATTTTTATATCATGCTTACCATTTGATTATATACACATATCAACTAATCATTACATGGAATATCTAATTCCCATAATAAATCAAATTGTAATCAAATGTTATTTACATTTGACTACTTAAAACTTACATTCACCTTAATACACCATACCTCCAAACTCAATTTATAATTACCTAACTATCCGGCCAAATACACATCTATACATAAGGAAAATTCAGCACATGCTTTCGATTAATTCAACACTCATATAATGTGGCTAGGTCTCATATTTTTCATATAGCACCTTACATTGGCCGAATGTATCAACTTTTCATACATAATTATAACATTTACTCACATATTCATCAATATTAACACTTATGATTCATTCTATATTAAATTCACACATGAGTACTTGATACGTACCTGATCAACTTAATAATTTGAGCATATTCAAGTGAAGTTATATCACAAATTCTCATAGTCTGAAGCTTGCTACAGCTCGATAGGGATAGAGATTCATTACAATACGAAAAACACATTTTATCTGTCAGAAATCATCACACTATCATTTTATCACTATATGGAATATATAACTAGACTCACATGTGCTACATTAGTCCTAGAATCGACTAAACTGTAGCTCTGATACCAATAAAATGTAACACCCCTAACCCATATCTGATCGTTGGATTTTGGGCTAAGAGGTATTACCAATCTACACCTTTCATTTACACTTTCACATAGACATAGGTTCATTAGCATTCCTAAGTGCGCTCAACGCAATCAAAGATTGGAAACTGAGTCTTATAATGACACTCAAGATATGTGACATATTCAAATGGCTGAAATTTTTTTAAATAAATATATTGTTCACAACAGTCTATTTTATTCATGCCATAATAATTCCAAAATATAATAGTACCAAAATGATTTGATAGTGTGACGAAGCGCTATGATCCCAAAGTTGATAGTCAGAGTCCACAATCTATAAAACAAAGACACGAAACAAACAGAGTAAGCTTCCATAGGCTTCGTAAGTCTTAAGTAAATTAAACAACTTAACTTAGTTAACACATTGAGTAAATATAAATAGTCTAATTACAACTTTATTTGGCAGAATAGGCCTAACTACGATAATACACGTTAACATTGACCTCGCTTTCACTTAGAAATCTGAAATCACATAGTTACATCATCTAATATCATCTTGTCATTTATTTGTTCAACTTAATAGAAGTAATTTAAGGCATCATAACAATCGATAATTTTTATGATTGCACCACACAGGTACCACATTCACTTCAATGTATATAAATTCCACAGAAACCGAACACATAGATATACCACCATTTCTCATTTGCATTCCATCAATAACTTTCACATACCTGAACTACTTAATTTAGTGAACGAGAATGGATGCTGTATAACATAAACTTCCTACTTTTAGTCTCTTTAATAGCTCTCCGGCATTCAGCCAGTTGGACTTTGAATCTGAAACTGATTCCCGGCCATCATGCTTGCTAAACCAAAAGCCCGATTAATTCATTACCGAAATCATTCCACAAAGTTTCAAACACATCAAAAATAAATTAACAAAAGCTTTGCATCATTCACTCATAAGAACATACTATTCACATTATATTAATTTCATAACTTGCCAAATCGGCCTCAACACATAGCAAAGTATCATTTTCCTACCAAGATCTACCATTTGGCTATACCACATATTATACTCTTATCTTCATTTCATTTTTCATCTTTATTCTCGTAAAAGCTTATTTACCTATGATGGTAATTAGTGTTCTATTTCACAGTACTCTTTTTCATATCGCACAACTACCTCATTAATACATATATATAGCTATCATTCAATTTCTTAAATACATTTCTTTGGTCTATTGCCCCTTTTTAACCGAACGTATATATGAATAAATATACAAGCACTTAACACGCATTAAACACGCTAACTTCTCTTGAAACTATATTCATGTAACATAGATAATTCAAGTCTTGACACATTGTTTCATACTTTAACCGAATGCATCAAGGTCATATGCATATAACTTAATACCTCCTTCATAGATTTCTCACCTTTCATAATTAGTTTACTCACAATCAAGCTTAATTATAAGTATGGGGTACATACCTGACTGAAGTAAATTATTGAACCAATTCGATTGCCATTTTTCATTGAGTCTCAAAGATATTGTAAGTCTAAATTCATCACTAGTACAAAACCTGTTATACTTCCAATTTGATAGCTTACATCAGCATTCCGTCTATTAGACTCAAAACTCGATATACTCCACCAGCTCAAAAGTTTGCTAGGTCAAAACCCGATAATAACACATGATATTTAATTCACAGACTTTTATACACATCTATTCATATACTTTCAACTTTCCCAACATAATCACATTAATGATATATTACTTTCAATTGATCTCCTTCATGCATCATAACAATTTTCTTCATTTCATAAGAGCCATTAGGCCATATCACATATATACAAACATATACATCAATTCAAATACATCATCTTTTCATAGTAGCCATTAGTAACCTCACTTGTACAATTTTCTTATGATTTATAGTAGCCATTAGGATATATACATGCAAATTCCATGGATCATGATTCTTTATGTAACGCCCCCACGCCCGAAACCGTCACCAGAGTCGAGCTTGAGGTGTTACTAAACAAAATTTACCATTTTAAACAACTTTACAAAATTTATTTTCATTTTCGGAATAAACTATTTTCTGCGTCATGGTCGCTCAAAAAATCATATCTCGAGTTACGAAACTCAAAATCAAGATACTTAATTTTTCCCTGAATCTAGACTCATATATCTATTCACTAATTTTTTTCTAGAATTTTTGGTTGGGCCGATTTGTACAGTTTATTAGTTAAAGTTACCCCTGTTTCAGGACCTGACTGCACTGACCTCTGTTTAATTTGAACTACTTTTCTCTCTGTACAAAATTCATATGATTATCCCGTTTCATTATCTTGAAACTAGACTAACTCAGGATTCCATACATATAAAGTACACCTCTTAAATATTTTTGTACAATTTATAGTGAATTTTCAAATTTAGAACAGGGGAACCAGAAATCGTTCTAGCCCTGTCTCACTAAAATTCAAATATCTTATAACGTATAACTCCTTTACCTATTTCGCTTCTTCCATTTGAAAGTAGACACAATAAGCTTCAATTTCATAACTAATCCATCACCAAAATCCATTTCTATGATTTTTAGTAAATTTTCAAACTCACATCAGTGTTGCTGCAATGTTCTGTTTTATGGCTAATTTCATTTTCATAAAAGCTTCCATGTACTATTTAACCTATTATCCTTCCATGACATCAAACATAATTTATATTAGCCATTTCAATGACTCATCATTGTCAAGCATTTCCTCAACCAAAACACCACCATATCACAGGATTATTTACACAAAGTAGGAATAGTGCTATACATGCCATACTGAGTTTTACAAGCCAGTTACCAAAAAGTCCTTTGGATAGTGTGATCGAGCCTTCGACCTATCCCGATTCTCGAGCCGGCTTGTCCAAAACTACAATGAATGAAAAGGAGGGAGTAAGCATAAATGCTTAGTAAGTTCACATGCAAATAACAAGTAACATAACAAAGTCAGTATGCCAAACAACATTAGCGTAGTATCACCAAAACATATGTCACAATTCTAATCATCATACTTCATCTTACCACATTTTTATTGATGTGTCGAGTTTCAACCCGAGGGTTAAGTACATACCTGTCTAATATGGCCATTTCTCAGCATTACCGAATTGTCACTTACATCTTGAGTGCCTTTCCATTTCACTTGGATTTTTACCCGTTGAACACATTGGAATACAACTCGGATACACGGATCATTTGCACATAAGTGCCACATATGTAATCAATCAATCATGTAACCCGCCCATAAGCGAACTCGGACTCAACTCAACGAGCTCGGATGCCTACTTACATCTCACGAACTCAGACTCAACTCAACGAGTTCGGACATTTGCATCCATAAGTGAACTCGGACTCAACTCAACGAGTTCGGATGCCCAACCATCCTAGTGACATGTCACTTGTATCCTAATCTATTCCTAAGGTTCAAATGGGATTTTCCTCAAATTTCACCTTTTTGGCCATCTTCCTCGGAATGTCGGTACAAATAATCGCTAGCATTTCATGCATATCAAGCTAATTACATACTTTGCATACCAATAAATAATAATTCACAAGGCATAATATTCCATGATAGTAAGTACCAATCATATAAATAACATTAAATTACTTAAAATAACAATTATGTTACATTATTTACATATGAACTTACCTTAGTACCCAAAATACAATGATTTTGCAATTTAGTCCGCAATCTTTTCTTTTCCTCAATTGAGGTCGATTCCACGTCTTTCTTGATCTAAAATAACATATTTAGCTTATTTAATACTCACATTATCAAAATAGTCCTAAATTCAAATTTTGGCAAAATTACAATTTTGCCCCTAAACTTTTGCATATTTACACTTTTGCCCCAAAGTTCGGAAATTTAATTTTATCACAAATTCTTATGTTTTAGGACATGCTGATCATTTATTTACCATTAGCAAGCTCAAATTCCCACTAAAACACATACTTATGAACAATATGTATTTTTACCGATTAAGCCGTTTTGTTCGTTTTTACGTAAAACCGAGTAGCACAAGTTGTTTAACATAATTTAAAACCTCATATTCTATCATAAAACATCAAAATACACAAATTTCACCTATGGGTATTTTTCCAAATATGAACCCTAACTTAAAATATTGCTAACATAAGCTTTATCGAGCTACCCGGATCTCAAAAACGTAAAAATCATTAAAAACGGGGCTTAGAATCACTTACTATGAAGCTTGAAAGTTGAAGAAACCCTAGGTATGGAGAGAGCAAAATTCGGCAGCAACTAAATGAAGGAGATGATGAATTTTGTGTTATTTTTCCCTTTTAATTCATGTTAATAACCAAATGACTAAAATGCCCCTCCTTACTAAACTTTCAAAAATTCCTTCCATGTCCTAATTTTGTCCATGAACTTAAAATTGGTCAAATTTCTATTTAAGACCTCCTAATTAATATTCCAAAGCAATTTCATACTAGAAACTTCTAGAATGCAAGTTTTGCAACTTATTCGATTTAGTCCCTAATTTCAAATTAAGCACTTTACGCTTAGAATTTATTCACGAAATTTTCCCACCATCATAAAATCATATCATAAACATCAAAATAATTATAAAATAATTATTTTTACCTCGAATTTGTGGTCACGAAACCACTATTCTGATTAGGCCCTAATTCGGGATATTACAACTCTCCCCCCCTTTTAAGGATTTTCGTCCTCGAAAATCTTACCGGTAAACAGATGTGGGTATTGTTTCCTTATAGTTTCCTTGGGTTCCCATGTAGCCTCTTCTATTCCATGCTTTTGCCACAACACTTTCACAAGAGCAAGACTTTTGTTTCTTAGTTGTTTGACCTCTCGAGCTAAAACTTTAATCGGTTCTTCTTCGTAGGTCATATCTAGTTGTAATTCAATTTCTGTCGGTGAAACCACATGTGAAGGATCCGAACGATACCGACGTAGCATAGATACATGGAACACATCATGAATTTTCTCCAACTCAGATGGTAATGCTAACCGATAAGCTACCGGTCCAACTCTTTCAATTATTTCATACGGCCCGATAAAACGCGGACTTAATTTACCTTTCCGTCCAAATCTGAGGACTTTCTTCCATGGAGACACCTTTAAAAATACCTTATCACCAACTTGAAACTCAATTTCTTTTCGTTTCAAATCTACATAAGATTTCTGTCTATCCGAAGCAGCTTTCAAACAATTTCGAATTACCTTCACTTTTTCTTCGGTTTCTTTTATTAGATCAACCCCATAGATCTGATTTTCCTTGAGTTCGGTTCAATACAAAGGTGTCCGACACTTACGACCATACAATCTTCATAAGGTGCCATTTTCAAACTCGTCTGATAACTATTATTGTAAGCAAATTCCACCAACGGTAAATATCTTTCCCAACTTCCTTGAAATTCTAATACACAACATCGAAGCATGTCTTCAAGAATCTGAATTACCCTTTCTGATTGCCCATCAGTTTGTGGATGAAAAGCAGTACTAAAATTTAATCTTGTACCTAACGCTTCTTGCAACTTTTGCCAAAACCGCGAAGTAAATCTTGGATCTCTGTCTGAAATGATTGACAATGGTATTCCATGTAGTCTAACAATTTCTCTAACATACAATTCAGCCAACTTGTTAAGAGAATAATCCGTACGTATTGGAATGAAATGAGCCGATTTAATCAATCTGTCAACTATTACCCAAATGGCATCTTTCTTTCCTGGAGTCAACGGCAACCCTGAAATGAAATCCATAGTAATCCGATCCCATTTCCATTCAGGAACCATAATAGGCTGAAGTAATCCTGAAGGCACTTGGTGTTCAGCTTTCACCTATTGACAAATTAAGCATTGCGATACAAATTTCGATATATCCCTTTTCATTCCTTTCCACCAGAACATTTTCTTCAAGTCATTATACATTTTCGTGCTACCTGGATGAATCGATAAATAACCACCATGTGCTTCCTGCAAAATCTTTTGAATTAACTCCTCATTCTTCGGTACACAAATTCGATCTTTAAACATCAAGCAACTATCAGGACCAATTCTGAAATCTGACTCTGTATCAACCTCACATTGCTTTCTTTTGGCTTGCAAGTCTTCATCGTTTTTCTGAGCTTTACAAATCTCATGTAAAAACATCGGTCTTACTTTTAGCTCGGCCAGAATGGAACCATCATCTGACATTTCCAACTGAGTGTTCATAACTCTCAAAGCAAACAACAGTTTTCTACTCAAAGCATCAGCAACTACATTTGCTTTTCCTGGATGATAGTCAATCACAAGCTTGTAATCTTTTAATAACTCCAACCATCTTCGCTGTCTCAAATTCAAGTCTTTTTATGACATCAAGTACTTAAGACTATTGTGGTCGGTATATACTCGACACTTTTCACCATATAGATAATGTCGCCAAATCTTTAAAGCAAACACCACTGCAGCCAATTCCAAATCATGAGTCGGATAATTCCTCTCGTGAGGTTTTAACTGCCTCGAAGCATAAGCCACAACCTTTCCTTCTTGCATCAGTACACATCCCAAACCATTTAGAGAAGCATCGCTATATACCACAAATTCTTTACCTGATTCGGGCTGTACCAACACTAGTGCCTCTGTTAATAACTTTTTCAATTCTTCAAAACTTTGTTGACATTCTTCCGTCCACTCAAATTTAACATCCTTGCGAAGTAATTTAGTCATAGGAGCAGCAATTATAGAAAATCCATTTACAAACCGTCGATAATATCCAGCTAGTCCCAAGAAACTCCTAACCTCGATTACATTCTTCGGTGGCTTCCAATCAACAATAGCTGAAATTTTACTGGGATCAACCCGTATACCATCACCCGAAACAATATGACCCAAAAATCCAACTTCCCGAAGCCAAAATTCACTTTTACTAAACTTGGCATATAACTGCTTGTCTCGCAAAGTTTGCAAAACTATCCTCAAGTGTTCAGCATGCTCTGTCTCATCTTTCGAATAAATCAAGATATCATCTATAAATACCACAACACACTTGTCCAAGTATGGTCGAAATATTCGATTCATCAAATCCATAAACAAGGCAGGAGCATTTGTTAATCCAAACGGCATAACTAAAAATTCATAATGACCATACCTTGTCCTAAAAGCAGTTTTAGGCACATCTGACTCTTTTACCCGTAGCTGATAGTACCCAGATCTCAAATCAATCTTTGAAAACCATGTTGCTCCTTTCAGCTGGTCAAATAAATCATCAATTCTCGGCAACGGATACTTGTTCTTAATTGTCACTTTGTTTAATTGCCGATAGTCTACACACAATCTCATCGAACCATCCTTCTTTTTCAATTCTCTCTGGGCAGTCTATAATAAAATGATCCGGAGAACCACATCGGAAACATTCATTTGCTCTGCACGGACCAAAATGATTTCTGCCACACCGCTGACATTCAGGTTTAACAAATCTCGTGTTCCCTACATTGGCTGCCGAAGTAGTTTGGGACTTAGGACCCACATTTTGCTTCTTAAAATTCCCATAGGATTGTCCAGCTAAAACTTGGGAACGAGGATTCATATTTCTTGATTTTCCGGGTTGCTGTGAGGGTGCATTAGTCATTGGTCTTTTCTTCTAATTTCGTGTCTCAGATTCTGCCTTTTTCTTTTCTTTAAGTAGTTCTTCAGCCTTGCATGCTCGATTGACAAGTACCACCATTTCTTTTAATTCAAGAATCCCAACAAATACTTTAATTTCTTCATTGAGCCCATCTTCAAATCGCCTACACATTTTAGCCTCGGTAGGAACATATTCTCTAGCATACTTACTCAATCTGACGAACTCTCTTTCATATTCAGTGACTGTCATACTGCCTTGCTTTAGCTCAAGAAACTCTTTACGCTTCTGGTCAATAAATCTTTCACTGATGTATTTCTTCCGGAACTCCTCCTGAAAGAATTCCCAGGTTACTCTCTCTTTCGGTACCACCGAAATCAATGTCTTCCACCAATTGTAGGCTGAATCGCTCAACAAGGATATAGCACATTTCAAGCATTCCTCAGGTGTGCAAGACAGTTCATCAAATACCCGGATAGAATTCTCAAGCCAGAACTCTGCTTTTTCCGCATTATCATCTACATTAGCTCTGAATTCTTCGGCCCCGAGCTTACGAATTTTATCAACTGGAGTTCTTTGAAATTTTATCATACCCACATCTTGAGGCATCGGGGGTACAGGTTGAGGAATTGGGGGAGGTGGGGGAGGTCGTACATTCGGGTTCGTACGAATGAACTCAGTGTACCATGCACTCATCATTTGGAGAAAGGCTTCTCGACCCCTTTCTCCTCCTCCTTGACCAATAGTGGGAGGTGGATTTTCAGTCGGCACCGCCCTTTCAGCCGGAGCTGGTGCATTACTTTCTACATCATTGGCCACGGTTGGATCGGGATCCATTTACTATAAAAAAAATCATTTAAAAGGTCAGAAGTCGTCACACTATCACAATATACATATATGGCATGTATAGCAAAATCCGTACATAAAACACGTTAGTCCGAGAACCGACTAAACCTGCTCTGATACCACCAAATGTAACGCCCCCACGCCCGAAACCATCACCGGAGTCGAGCTTGAGGTGTTACTAAACAAAATTTACCATTTTAAACAACTTTACAAAATTTATTTTCATTTTCGGAATAAACTATTTTCTGCGTCATGGTCGCTCAAAAAATCATATCTCGAGTTACGAAACTCGAAATCAAGATCCTTAATTTTTCCCTGAATCTAGACTCATATATCTATTCACTAATTTTTTTCTAGAATTTTTGGTTGGGCCGATTTGTACAGTTTATTAGTTAAAGTTACCCCTGTTTCAGGACCTGACTACACTGACCTCTGTTTAATACGAACTACTTTTCTCTCTGTACAAAATTCATATGATTATGCCGTTTCCTTATCTTGAAACTAGACTAACTCAGGATTCCATACATAAAGTACACCTCTTAACTATTTTTGTATAATTTATAGTGAATTTTCAAAGTTAGAACAGGGGAACCAGAAATCGTTCTAGCCCTGTCTCACTAAAATTCAAATATCTTATAACGTATAACTCCTTTACCGATTTCGCTTCTTCCATTTGAAAGTAGACACAATAAGCTTCAATTTCATAACTAATCCATCACCAAAATCGATTTCTATGATTTTTAGCAAATTTTCAAACTCACGTCAGTGTTGCTGCAATGTTCTGTTTTATGGCTAATTTCATTTTCATAAAAGCTTCCATGTACTATTTAACCTATTATCCTTCCATGACATCAAACATAATTTATATTAGCCATTTCAATGACTCATCATTGTCAAGCATTTCCTCAACCAAAACACCACCATATCACAAGATTATTTACACAAAGTAGGAATAGTGCTATACATGCCATACTGAGTTTTACAAGCCAGTTACCAAAAAGTCCTCTGGATAGTGTGATCGAGCCTTCGACCTATCCCGATTCTCGAGCCGGCTTGTCCAAAACTACAATGAATGAAAAGGAGGGAGTAAGCATAAATGCTTAGTAAGTTCACATGCAAATAACAAGTAACATAACAAAGTCAGTATGCCAAACAACATTAGCGTAGTATCACCAACACATATGTCACAATTCTAATCATCATACTTCATCTTACCACATTTTTGTTGATGTGTCGAGTTTCAACCTGAGGGTTAAGTACATACCTGTCTAATATGGCCATTTCTCAGCATTACCGAATTGTCACTTACATCTTGAGTGCCTTTCCATTTCACTTGGATTTTTACCCATTGAACACATTGGAATACAACTAGGATACACGGATCATTTGCACATAAGTGCCACATATGTAATCAATCAATCATGTAACCCGCCCATAAGCGAACTCGGACTCAACTCAACGAGCTCGGATGCGTAGTTACATCTCACGAACTCGGACTCAACTCAACGAGTTCGGACATTTGCATCCATAAGTGAACTCGGACTCAACTCAACGAGTTCGGATGCCCAACCATCCTAGTGACATGTCACTTGTATCCTAATCTATTCCTAAGGTTCAAACGGGATTTTCCTCAAATTTCACCTTTTTGGCCATCTTCCTCGGAATGTCGGTACAAATAATCGCTAGCATTTCATGCATATCAAGCTAATTACATACTTTGCATACCAATAAATAATAATTCACAAGGCATAATATTCCATGATAGTAAGTACCAATCATATAAATAACATTAAATTACTTAAAATAACAATTATGTTACATTATTTACATATGAACTTACCTTAGTACCCAAAATACAATGATTTTGCAATTTAGTCCGCAATCTTTTCTTTTCCTCGATTGAGGTCGATTCCACGTCTTTCTTGATCTAAAATAACATATTTAGCTTATTTAATACTCACATTATCAAAATAGTCCTAAATTCAAATTTTGGCAAAATTACAATTTTGCCCCTAAACTTTTGCATATTTACACTTTTGCCCCAAAGTTCGGAAATTTAATTTTATCACAAATTCTTATGTTTTAGGACATGCTGATCATTTATTTACCATTAGCAAGCTCAAATTCCCACTAAAACACATACTTATGAACAATATGTACTTTTACCGATTAAGCCGTTTTGTTCGTTTTTACGTAAAACCGAGTAGCACAAGTTGTTTAACATAATTTAAAACCTCATATTCTATCATAAAACATCAAAATACACAAATTTCACCTATGGGTATTTTTCCAAATATGAACCCTAACTTAAAATATTGCTAACATAAGCTTTATCGAGCTACCGGGATCTCAAAAACGTAAAAATCATTAAAAACGAGGCTTAGAATCACTTACTATGAAGCTTGAAAGTTGAAGAAACCCTAGCTATGGAGAGAGCAAAATTCGGCAGCAACTAAATGAAGGAGATGATGAATTTTGTGTTATTTTTCCCTTTTAATTCATGTTAATAACCAAATGACTAAAATGCCCCTCCTTACTAAACTTTCAAAAATTCCTTCCATGTCCTAATTTTGTCCATGAACTTAAAATTGGTCAAATTGCTATTTAAGACCTCCTAATTAATATTCCAAAGCAATTTCATACTAGAAACTTCTAGAATGCAAGTTTTGCAACTTATTCGATTTAGTCCCTAATTTCAAATTAAGCACTTTACGCTTAGAATTTCTTCACGAAATTTTCACACCATCATAAAATCATATCATAAACATCAAAATAATTATAAAATAATTATTTTTACCTCGGATTTGTGGTCACGAAACCACTATTCCGATTAGGCCCTAATTCGAGATATTACACTTTAATAGATTTTAAGTATCTTCCACTTTATCATATCATAGACTTAATATTCAAAACTTGCAAAAGAATTTAATTCAATGACTTAAGAACTTACCTGGGTGGTTTTCGTACGAAATTTCGACTATTCGATCAGTCTCCCCTTCCCACGATCCGGATTTGTTTCTTTGAGTTTTTGGGCTTAATCAAACAATTCACTTTCTAAGTCAAATTACTAATTTATTTTCTATTCAAAACACATATAACGTCATACATATGAGGCACACGGCAATTCCTCATTTATCATCAATTTAAAGTCATTAGTAATTCATTATTCAGGCACCTTATTCGAGTATATCCTAATTCATTCAAAATAAGAAATACCATTATTTACTTATCAATACATTTGGAAATTATATGCTCTTCATAAGAAAACCACATCAGAATACCAGCATCTTTCTTTAATTTATCTTAATCAAAATACCTATAATCTCATTCGGTAAATTTGCATTAATTCATAGCAACCTCATTCAAAAATTTCTAAACATAGCTGCATAGAACTTCATCAATACTTTCATTTCCTTTCATATATTAACATTATATGCTTGATACATTTGACATATAATGAAACATATAATTTAACCAAATGCCATCCATTCAATTTTCACTTGTCACTCAAAAATTCAAAAAAATTTCAATGCTTCATGACATATATCTAAATCTGAATGTCAAATTATTAAGCATTTAACACATTATCAATTGCCATTCACCCCTCTAAGATTTCCACATTCGGCATTGACATGTATATATATATTTATATATCTTTCGTTTCATCGTGAATACTTTGCATTTAATCAAAATTAAGGACAACCATAGTCGAATGCTATTTAATCCAAGAAGTCCTACTTACCAAAATCTAACAAGCTCTTTCCTATACTACAATCATTTTCCATTCTTAAAGCATTAAAACACCAACCATTTCATTCAATCTCTTCCATGGCCGATTGTATAATTAACCACAATCTTAGAAATTAATTCATGGGTTATGTAAAGGACTTGACAACTAACTCAATTTCATTAAAATTCATGGAACCGACAAGAAATTCTTACCTCAATCAAGCTTGCTAAAGACCGAACTTCAAGCTTCTTCTTTTCTTTTAGTTAACCGGCCATGCAAAGAAGAAAATGGAGAATGGCTTTCTAACTTTTCTCTTATCTTTTATTATATTATGTCTTAACATTATTTCATATAATATTTAATCATTAAAATAACAATATAAAACTATCACAACGCTCCACTACCGTCCATTATAACAAAAAAAAAGGTAAATTGCCATTTAAAAACTCCATTAACAAAGCCATTATCCATTATCCACAAATTTTTCCAACTTACTCAATTAAGCCCTTTTTCTAAACTGAACATCTAAACGATGATATTAAGTCAGGAAAGTTTCACACATGTAAATTCACATTTAATAGTCACAGAAAATAACATTTTAAAAATTTTCTGACTCGGTTTCGTGGTCCCGAAACCACTTCCCGACTAGGGTCATATTAGGGCTGTCACAACTCTCCCCCTCTTAGGGATTTTCGTCCCCGAAAATCTTACAAGTGAATAGGTTAGGGTATCTTTCTCTCATTATATTATTTATACACAATCATATTCAACACCACTATTTCAAATCTACTAATCCTTGTATAAATTTTAAACTCATTTGTACTCAAACAATGATAATCTCATGTTAAGGACTTACAAACGGAAATTACTCATTATTAAACATATACCCTCATTCCAAATCCTCTTATAAACAAGTTTAAGCAACAACATTTCCCCAAGTCCTCACTTATGTTCAGATTCAACATTAGGGACATACACAAGCTCACTAACCGATTCCTACTTATCATCATTACATACAAACACATTCAAAATACCATCAATACATTTCCCTCATATTCGAAACATAAATATATATACATAAACAAACCTTGATATAAATCATATATATACTAATTTACCGAATGCACATAGCTTATATGCTAATTCAATTAAATCATTTCTTGACTAATATGCCACATGATTACACTTAGCTCATGGTCAAATATGTTTCACAATTTCTCACCATAGTAAAATTAACATCATATAAATATTTCTTTATCACCTAAAAACAATCAACTTATCTTAATATATATATATCTACATCAATCCTTACAAATTAATTCAAGTGCATAGATCCTTACTAGATGAACTTATTCTTAAGGCTTTTGAACCGTTGGTGGTATATCAACATTTAAGTCTTTTGATCCCATGATTATACTAATTTTCCCACTTGTAAATACGAATTCACCCATTTTCCGTATTCAACTAGCATCATAATCGATTTCAACTTAATTTCGTTCATGAGTTATGCTACGGCTTTCCAAACAACTAAATCTCTCAAATTACCAATTAAAAACATATCCAGCTAACACAATAACACATATTAACAATTTAATAATCCAATCTCAAAATTAAACACAAGTTCCATACTCTACCATACTAGCCGAATGAAATTCACTCACATTAGTCACTCATGGAAAAAGTTAACTAATTTATACTCACATATATTTATTCCTCAATACCACCTCAATGAATAACAACCTCAATGAAATTCACTACAGTAACATGATCGATTAACTAATACATACCGATAGTAATATCGAACTCGTCACATGGTAGCAACATATCATTTAACACATATCAGTTCCGAAGAATTCCACACTCAAATCACTACTCTGATACTCTATACCTTTTCATTTTAGGTCTGCATAATCCCTAACTTTAATTAGTCTATCGTCATTTAGTCCGTTTAACAGACTTCCTCTTCAAGTTGTCCAGAAATGTACAGATTTCAGGTAGGTTTTATATATAATGCCGACATTCCAGACGCAGTCTTACATAAATCTCATTTCACATACTTAGTGCCCACTGACCGATCTCGCACACATAGTGCTCGGTTGAAAAACTCGCACACATAGTGCCTCAATTACCGATCTCGCACACATAGTGCTCGGTTGAATAACTCGCACACATAGTCCCTTAATTACCGATCTCGCACACGTAGTGCTCAGTTGAAGAACTCGCACACATAGTGCCTCATATTCATTCGTTCTTACTCATTAAAGTGACTTAACCAAGTCTATAAAACATCATATATGTACACTTTTAACGTATCCTTTCATTTAATTTTGAATTCATATAGTGAGGAACATTAAACTTTGTTCGGGTCACCGGCATTAAGCCTGCTTGACTTTAACCCGTAAATATTTCCAGCACAAAGGCCTTCGGACCTCAAGTCTGGGTGTTGTTTTAGCACGAATGCCTTCGGGACTTGGCCCGGATATAACACCAGCACGAATGCTCTTCGGGACTTAGCTCGGATATAACAGCAGCACGAATGCTCTTCGGGACTTAGCCCGGATATAACAGCAGCACGAATGCTCTTCGGGACTTAGCCTGGATATAACACCAGCACGAATGCTCTTCGGGACTTAGCCCGGATATAACACCAGCACGAATGCTCTTCGAGACTTAGCCCGGATATAACACTCAATTCCCATGCACATATATATATATAACATAACACATTAGTATATCATTTACATTACTCGAATATAAGCACAACATGCTTATCAACCATTCAATTTTCTATTCAATAGCCACATATAGAGATCACATTTTCGTTTCACTATCCAACTTAATTTCTATAACCATTCAGCTATAAGCCATATGCACAAATTATTTATCACACACTTAGACACTAACATCATTCGAATAAATATACCATCATACATCTCAATCACTTTTCTTCCATATCATCTTTCCCACTTATAATTCAATGGTTATACATATCATCTCACTCACATTCATTTCACACTTATCTTTTGATCATAAAAGCATATCACAAACTTACCTCAATATTATATTTGCCATTCGGCCACATAAGTTCAACTGTCATAGCATTTTTATATCATGCTTACCATTTGATTATATACACATATCAACTAATCATTACATGGAATATCTAATTCCCATAGTAAATCAAATTGTAATCGAATGTTATTTACATTTGACTACTTAAAACTTACATTCACCTTAATACACCATACCTCCAAACTCAATTTATAATTACCTAACTATCCGGCCAAATACACATCTATACATAAGGAAAATTCAGCACATGCTTTCTATTAATTCAACACTCATATAATGTGGCTAGGTCTCATATTTTTCATATAGCACCTTACATTGGCCGAATGTATCAACTTTTCATACATAATTATAACATTTACTCACATATTCATCAATATTAACACTTATGATTCATTCTATATTAAATTCACACATGAGCACATGATACGTACCTGATCAACTTAATAATTTGAGCATATTCAAGTGAAGTTATATCGCAAATTCTCATAGTCTGAAGCTTGCTACAGCTCGATAGGGATAGAGATTCATTACAATACGAAAAACACATTTTATTTGTCATAAATCATCACACTATCATTTTATCACTATATGGAATATATAACTAGACTCACATGTGCTACATTAGTCCTAGAATCGACTAAATTGTAGCTCTGATACCAATAAAATGTAACACCCCTAACCCATATCCGATCGTTGGATTTTGGGCTAAGAGGTATTACCAATCTACACCTTTCATTTACACTTTCACATAGACATAGGTTCATTAGCATTCCTAAGTGCGCTCAACGCAATCAAAGATTGGAAACTGAGTCTTATAATGACACTCAAGATATGTGACATATTCAAATGGCTGAAATTTTTTTAAATAAATATATTGTTCACAACAATCTATTTTATTCATGCCATAATAATTCCAAAATATAATAGTACCAAAATGATTTGAAAGTGTGACGAAGCACTATGATCCCCAAGTTGATAGTCAGAGTCCACAATCTATAAAACAAAGACACGAAACAAACAGAGTAAGCTTCCATAGGCTTCGTAAGTCTTAAGTAAATTAAACAACTTAACTTAGTTAGCACATTGAGTAAATATAAATAGTCTAATTACAACTTTATTTGGAAGAATAGGCCTAACTATGATAATACACGTTAACATTGACCTCGCTTTCACTTAGAAATCTGAAATCACATAGTTACATCATCTAATATCATCTTGTCATTTATTTGTTCAACTTAATAGAAGTAATTTAAGGCATCATAACAATCGATAATTTTTATGATTGCACCACACAGGTACCACATTCACTTCAATGTATATAAATTCCACAGAAACCGAACACATAGATATACCACCATTTCTCATTTGCATTCCATCAATAACTTTCACATACCTGAACTACTTAATTTAGTGAACGAGAATGGATACTGTATAACATAAACTTCCTACTTTTAGTCTCTTTAATAGCTCTCCGGCATTCAGCCAGTTGGACTTTGAATCTGAAACTGATTCCCGGCCATCATGCTTGCTAAACCAAAAGCCCGAATAATTCATTACCGAAATCATTCCACAAAGTTTCAAACACATCAAAAATAAATTAACAAAATCTTTCCATCATTCACTCATAAGAACATACTATTCACATTATATTAATTTCATAACTTGCCAAATCGGCCTCAACACATAGCAAAGTATCATTTTCCTACCAAGATCTACCATTCGGCTATACCACATATTATACTCTTATCTTCATTTCATTTTTCATCTTTATTCTCGTAAAAGCTTATTTACCTATGATGGTAATTAGCGTTCTATTTCACAGTACTCTTTTTCATATCGCACAACTACCTCATTAATACATATATATAGCTATCATTCAATTTCTTAAATACATTCTTTGGTCTATTGCCCCTTTTTAACCGAACGCATATATGAATAAATATACAAGCACTTAACACGCATTAAACACGCTAACTTCTCTTGAAACTATATTCATGTAACATAGATAATTCAAATCTTGACACATTGTTTCATACTTTAACCGAATGCATCAAGGTCATATGCATATAACTTAATACCTCATTCATAGATTTCTCACCTTTCATAATTAGTTTACTCACAATCAAGCTTAATTATAAGTATGGGGTACATACCTGACCGAAGTAAATTATTGAACCAATTCGATTGCCATTTTTCATTGAGTCTCAAAGATATTGTAAGTCTAAATTCATCACTAGTACAAAACCTGTTATACTTCCAATTTGATAGCTTACATCAGCATTCCGTCTATTAGACTCAAAACTCGATATACTCTACCAGCTCAAAAGTTTGCTAGGTCAAAACCCGATAATAACACATGATATTTAATTCACAGACTTTTATACACATCTATTCATATACTTTCAACTTTCCCAACATAATCACATTAATGACATATTACTTTCAATTGATCTCCTTCATGCATCATAACAATTTTCTTCATTTCATAAGAGCCATTAGGCCATATCACATATATACAAACATATACATCAATTCAAATACATCATCTTTTCATAGTAGCCATTAGTAACCTCACTTGTACAATTTTCTTATGATTTATAGTAGCCATTAGGATATATACATGCAAATTCCATGGATCATGATTCTTTAATAGATTTTAAGTATCTTCCACTTGATCATATCATAGACTTAATATTCAAAACTTGCAAAAGAATTTAATCCAATGACTTAAGAACTTACCTGGGTGGTTTTCGTATGAAATTTCGACTATTTGATCAGTCTCCCCTTCCCACGATCCGAATTTGTTTCTTTGAGTTTTTGGGCTTAATCAAACAATTCACTTTCTAAGTCAAATTACTAATTTATTTTCTATTCAAAACACATATAACGTCATACACATGAGGCACACGACAATTGTAACGCCCTAATTTTTGAGTTTCTCTTAGATCGTTCTTTATTTGGTAAAATGTTTAAACCCTAGTATTTGGGTGTGTAATGCATGGTTGGGGCGTGTTAATGGGCCCATGGAAGGCCCATGTGTTGGTTGGAAGCTCGGCAAAATTTTGTATTTATGACTTAGGAGATAGGGGTCTCTTGAAGATAGGTGTTATAAGAAAATAATTGTGAAATAAGACACAAAACAAGTCCTGGTAAAGTGGCAAGGGAGGCGCCACTAAGCTCCTTAAAAAGTGGCGCCTAAGTGAGCTTGGAGGTCCAAGGTTCAAGCTCTAGAGTTGGCAAAGATGGCGTTTTATTTTTGAGCTTGAGCAGGTAGGAGTTTGAAGCAGATTTAAACTCTGTTTTTGGTGGAGTTTGAATCGGTCAATGAGCAAATCTAGGAGGAGGTTGAGGGAGTTTGAATTTTGAAAAGAAGTGGCCAATTTTGGGACTTTGCAAGTGCAATTCGGCTAGGGGGCTTGGTATTGGCATTTTCGGCAAATAGGTGCTAGAGGGTGCCGAATTCTCCTTTAGTTCTTTGATAATTTTGTGCCGATTTTCCTTAAGTGTGGAAGCTCCCCTCTTCTGTCAATCTCACATAGCCTATTAGGTACTTTTTTGTCACTTCGTCCCTTTTATTAACCTAGTAGCCGAACCCTATTGCACCTCATGGCCGAATCTTTTTCTTCTTTTCATTGCCGAATATAGAACTTCTAAAAACCCCATCTTGTGTCGTTCTTCTCTTGTTGAACCGATTACTTATTTCTTACCCTCTCAAATCTCTTTTCTTATTTTCTTCCTTCCCATTTTCTTCTGCTATCATCTACATACCTTCTTTTGACATTACTCTCTGGTTGATAGACACAAAAGCCGGAAGCAAACACCCACTTTGCCGAAACACATCCTTTTCACTCTCATTCTTTTCTTCTTCTTCTAAACCCTTCCATAAACCGAAACCCTTATTGTGTTTAGCCGAATCCTCTGTACTCTCAACCCTTCCTTTCTTTTACTTAGATCGTGGCTAAGAGGGCTTCTGGAGGTACTTCTTGAACTGATTAACTCAGTGGTAAGTATTCGGGAACGTTCGTTACTAGTAGATTTTGTTTTGAAGTAAAAGTCGAAAACCCTCTGGGGGGAGGCTATCGTTTGGACTAAGAGGTCTTGTAACCTTTTCTTCTGTTTATATGCGCTAGAAAAGGAAAAAGGACGTGCTTCAAGGGACTTCGGAGACTGAGCAAGTGGACATCGGGATTTAGTCTATAATCGGCAAAGAGGGGTAAGATTTCAATGTTTTGGGTCATGATAGTCGATTATGGGTAAGGAATTTTGGCTTAACGATTATTGATTATTTAACTAACACTAGGGTGATTAACGATAGGTTTCATACGTGGATTTCGTCAACGGTTTTAGCAGCTAACAGGTGTGTAACTAATCCCAACTTTTAGTCTGAAATGGTAAAAGCCAAAATGGTCATAAAGTGACCGACAACTGGTGGAAAGTGACTGAAATTGCACTCGTATAATAATCAAGAGTAATCGTTTACTCCGTTGGGGTTAACCATGAATTCGGTGGTGGAAGAATTGCAGAAGGTGCAATTCTGAATGTTTCAGTAAGATGGGCTTCGATGGGCCAAGGTGGGCCAATGGGCTTCCGAGCCCAAAACAGTAAAGTGGCTGTTAAGGGTTTTCTGGCAACATGGATAATAATAGCAAGGTTAAGTTGGTAAACTAAACTTAAAATTTGGGCTTAACGGGCCTGAGACAGTATGGGACTTAGTAAGGCCCATTAGGGGTTTTAAGCTAAAAAGGGTAAAACTGGAAAATTGGCTTAAATGGACTTCCGTGGTTATTTATGAACTAATAATTAATCGAACGTGCATAAAAACTCTGAAAATATGATAAAGGACTAAAATACCCCTGAATATGGAACATTACCAAAATACCCCTAGGTGTAAAAAGACTATTATACCCCTAGGGTCAATTCTGTATGAAATGTATGATTTTATGTATCTGCATGAGTTACCATTTAATGTGAACATATCTGATGCATGAGATGCTATATGTGTTGCATGCTAGTATGTATATATCTGTTGCATGGGGTATGGGTTTATGATGAAGGAAGCGTTCTGGCAGCCTCGTTACAATCTGGTGACTTTGTCACATTATTATCTGGCAGCCTCGCTGCAATCTGGTGACTTTGTCACATTATATCTGGCAGCCTCGCTGCAATTCTGGTGGCCTCACCATAATATCTGTATCTGGTGACCTCGTCACAATATCTGGCAGCCTCGCTGTAAATATTATCTGGCAGCCTCGCTACAAATTATATCTGGCAGCTTCGCTGCAAATATCTGTGGTGTGTAACGGTTGGGTGGGTCGAGTAGTCTCCCCACATGGTGTAAGTTATGGATGGATTTGGGTTGGGTTTCTGTCTGCATATTATTTCTGATCTGTATCTGTTGTGGGCCTATGGGCTTAACCTGATTTCTGTAATGGGCCAAGGCCCAATTAATCTGATTCTGAGGCTTGATCTGTTTTGGCCTATGGTTGAGATAACGTTGCACACTGAGTTGTCAAACTCACCCCCCCTTTTTATTTCACCTCTGCAGGTAACCCTCAACCATAGTGGGCTTGGAGCTGCGAGAGATTCGGAGTGGCCACAACATCTGGAAATTCGGTTTTTGTTTCACTTTAAGTATTTTCATTATGCTATTTTGGGTTTAATTTGTAATAAGGCCGCTATTTAAATTTCTTTATTGGTTTTATTTTCTTTTATGGTTTAATTCATATTTTATCGAGACTGCTAGTTATCGGCTGTGCGGGTTTTTTTAAAACTACTAAAAAGGTTTTCAAAATTCAACAAATTCAAATATGGATAACCTAAGGGCTTATCAAACTGCTTTTTCATAATCTTGCTGTTTTAGTAAAATATCATCTAAGTCACAACAAGCAAAAAGATCATAAGTTTAGTTGTAGGATCATGTGACACACCAGATCTGGTCATAATGTCTAGACCGGGTTTGGGGTGTTACAACAATTCCTCATTTATCATCAATTTAAAGTCATTATTAATTCATTATTCAGGCGCCTTATTTAAGTATATCCTAATTCATTCAAAATAAGAAATACCATTATTTACTTATCAATACATTTGGAAATCATATGTTCTTCATAAGAAAACCACATCAAAATACCAGCATCTTTCCGTAATTTATCTTAATCAAAATACCTATAATCTCATTCGGCAAATTTGCATTAATTCATAGCAACCTCATTCAAAAATTTCTAAACATAGCCGCATATAACTTCATCAATACTTTCATTTCCTTTCATATATTAACCTTATATGCTTGATACATTTGACATATAATGAAACATATAATTTAACCGAATGCCATCCATTCAATTTTCACTTGTCACTAAAAAATTCCAAACAATTTCAATGCTTCATGACATATATCTAAATCTGAATGTCAAATTATTAAGCATTTAACACATTATCAATTGCCATTAACCCCTTTAAGATTTCCACATTCGGCATTGACATGTATATATATATTTATATATCTTTCGTTTTATCGTGAATACTTTGCATTTAATCAAAATTAAGGACAACCATAGTCGAATGCTGTTTAATCCAATAAGTCCTACTTACCAAAATCTAACAAGCTCATTCCTATACTACAATCATTTTCCATTTTTAAAGCATTAAAACACCAACCATTTCATTCAATCTCTTCCATGGCTAATTGTACAATTAACCACTTAGAAATTAATTTATGGGTTATGTAAAGGACTTGACAGCTAACTCAATTTCATTAAAATTCATGGAACCGACAAGAAATTCTTACCTCAATCAAGCTTGCTAAAGACCGAACTTCAAGCTTCTTCTTTTCTTTTAGTTAACCGGCCATGCAAAGAAGAAAATGGAAAATGGCTTTCTAACTTTTCTTTTATCTTTTATTATATTATGTCTTAACATTATTTTATATAATATTTAATCATTAAAATAACAATATAAAACTATCATAGTGCTCCACTACCGTCCATTATAAAAAAAAGGGTAAATTGCCATTTAAAAACTCCATTAACAAAGCCATTATCCATTTAACCCTTTATGTGGTTATCCACAAATTTTTCCAACTTACTCAATTAAGCCCTTTTTCTAAATTGAACATCTAAACGATGATATTAAGTCAGGAAAGTTTCACACATGTAAATTCACATTTAATAGTCATAGAAAAGAACATTTTAAAAATTTTCTGACTCAGTTTCATGGTCCCAAACCACTTCCCGACTAGGGTCATATTAGGGCTGTCACAATTTATACAACACATCAAGCCATGCAAGCTAAATTCACGCAAAAATCGAAAACCCTCAAAATTGGGGCGTTACACTCTCGCCGTTCACATATGACATGTATAGCTAGACTCTCTCGGACATGCTATGTTAGTCTGAGAACTAACTAAACCATTGCTTTGATACCACTAAATGTAACACCCCTAACCAATATTCGACACCGGAATAGGATACGAGGTGTTACCAGACTTAAACATAATGTAACTGATCATTTTCGAGTCATAAGTTTTCGTTCAAATTTAAAACTTTTCACTCATACTCATGATGTCCCTAATATGGGCCTACGAAGCCCAAAACATACATCGAGTGTGGTTAGGGGCCAAATCGAGAATTTTTAAAACCTTTGAATCGCTTGGAAATTTTCATATTTTGGAGAGTCACATGCCCGTGTGGGCAGGCCGTGTGGTCACACACGCCTGTGTGGCTCAGTACAGGCCCGTGCCCTCCACCCATGTAACTCTCTGTTTATGACATCATCGCTCATTTAGGGTCACACGTCCCAGTCAGACGCCCATGTGTTAGACCGTGCGGCCACCCATGTAAATGAAAGTAAGGCTATTTTCCTAGCCCTCTTTCAATTGATAACACTTAAACATTGATACTAATTTCATCATCACATAAATTGGCATTTATAGGCATCCAATTAGCCACATTCTATAACACCCCAAACTCGGCCTAAAAGTTAGGCCCGAATCTAGCGTGTCACATTGAGGTGTTTTTCGAAAACCTTGTTTTCATTGAAAAACCTTCTTATTAAAACTTGTTGCCATTTAAAACTTGTGTAAAATCTCAAATTTCGTATGCATATTTATAAAACGTGGTTTATTAAAAGACATTCTCTTATAAAATGTTTTTACCTTTAAAACCTTAATTGTTACGGAAGCTTAATTTAAAACAGTTGCGGAAACGTGATATTTTGAAAAATAGTTGTTGTTTCGAAAAAACCATGTTCGACTTCTAGCAATTATAAAATAATAAATAAAATACCAAATGTAAAAACCAGAAGTTTAAAAGGCCTTATTACAACCCAAACCAGAATGAAGTACTTAAAAGTAAATCAAGACAGAGCATAAGCAATGTGTGGCCTTCTCCGAGTCCCTCACAGCACCGTGTAACACCCTTATCCTGTAGCCGTCATCGGAATAGGATGAGGCGTCACCAAAAAATCAAAAATCATATCGGAACAGAAAATTTACAATCACTATAACGAAACTCAAATATTAAGTCCCTCATGAGGCTTACCAGACCTCAAACATGCATTAGGAAAGGTTCGGGACTAAACCGATCACATACAGAGGTTAAACGAAACTCTAAAATTTTTGTTCATTTTTTTGAACAGGGCACACGCCCGTGCTGCTTGGCCGTGTAGTACACATGGCCGTGCCACAAATTTGGCTCAGACCGTGGGCAACACTGAGAAACTAACACGGTCAATGCCTACGCCCGTGCCTCCTACCCGTGGTCGAAATTGTCAAACTTGGCACGGCATGATCACACCCCCGTGCCTTAAAACCGTGTGTGAAACTGACTTAAAATCTAATATACAGAGGACACACGATTGGAGTACACGCCCGTGTCTCCTGACCGTGTGGCACAAAGTAGGCTTTGTTTAAGCCAAACTTTCCATCTACCATTGTACTATCTAATAGACATGATCATATCACAACAAATTGACAATTTCAACTCAATTCCAAGGCCTTAAAACATACTCCTACATGACCAAATCATTCATATTCAATATCAAACAAACATGTGAATACTTCAAACCAATTTCATGACTAAACACATAAGACACATCTCATTCATACCCTATACAAAACTTACCATTTCATTTCAAAGGCATATTTCAAGATTAACCAAAACAATTTTATCATAAAACCATCACCAACTTGCATAATTAGCACCACAACCCATATACCAAAATTAACCACAAGCATATCATTTGCCATCTAATGCACATGGCATAGCAAATACATATTCAAAGCATAAACATAGACACTCTAGCCTATAGATGCCATACTTATACTATGTACAATCAAAAGATACCAAAACTAGTTCGATAGTGTGGTAATGATCCTCAAAATGTTCCCGAGCCTATGATATTGATGATATCTGTAAAACAGTTAAAAGATTGAACAGAGTAAGCTACAAGAAGCTTAGTAAGCCAAATGCAATCATATGCAACCATTAGACATATTATGATAACAATCTCATTAAGAGAGCTCATAAGCTAGATTTACTTATTCGTCCCATTCTCTTAGTTCACATTGTATCCCATTCATGCTTAGAATTTCAGTACAGAATGCACATACCTGAGTCAGATATACAAAGTAGACATCCATTCAATTCTCGAACTATTTTCATCATTCAGAACAGTTACAGAAATCATATAAGCCTTTAACAATGCCAACGTCCCTGACGTGGTCTTACATGTTATTCAGTATCGATGCCTCTGTCCCAGACAGGGTCTTACATGAATCACTTATAAAGCCAGTGTCCCAGAAATGGTCTTACACGTAAATCACAACCAATGCCTACGTCTCAGATGAGGTCTTACATGAGATCATTCTACCATTTCTAAACCAGAATTAATTCGAAATCCCAATATCGGCTCTCATGGCCATCCAATACAGTTTATAATTCGAGCATTAATAGTAAACATAAGTATAACGCATATTTGTATTTTGACCTACCTCGTACGGATTTAGACGGATTCGGATTGACTAATCGACAATTTTAGACTTTCCTCGATCTAAGTCTGATTTTCTTTGTTCTTATCTAAATCAATTCAAATTCTACCATTCAATCATTCATTTCATTCAATTTAGTCCATAAATACACAATTAAGGCAATTTGCATTTTAGCCCTCACATTTACACATTTTAACACTTTGGTCCCTAATTCACAAAACATCAAATAAACATAATTTCATTTCAAATTGGCCTAGCCGAATCTTCATAGCTCTCATATAAGCCCATATATCACATTTTATTTACAATTTAGTCCTCCTACAATCATATTTTCTTAATTTAACTCATACAGCTCAAATTCATCAAAATCTCATGGTAAAACATGTAAACCCAACATCTACCTTTTGTAATTCATTCACATTCAAAATAAAACTCATGAATTCAACAATGACATTTTGTGGAAACATCGACAGAATCAGAAATTCAGACATGGGCTTTATAGAACATGAAGCAACGATCACAGAAACGTAAAAATTATCAAAAACGGATGAAAACACATACCTCAATCAAAGATTACAAGTGCCGAACCCTAAACAAAATTTTCTCTTTTCTTTTATTGTATTTTTGGCTAAGGATGAACATAAAATGATCCATTTTCATGTATTTGTTTTATTATTATTAGCATATAATCTAAATGACAAGTTTGCCCTTTTATTTTAAAACACATATTCACTTAACCATGTCCAAAAATGTCCACCACTATAATAAAAGGTCTATTTGACATACAAGGACTTTCCTTTTAAAAAGCCATGCTAATTTGGCACTTAAACATATAGCATACTAATTTTATCACATATATAATTCGATCCTTTTTCACAATTACGCACAGAGACAGACAAATTAAATCACATAAACTTTACAGATGCTAATTTATATCCCATAGATATAGAAAATATTATCAGAATAATTTTTAGACTCAGATATATGGTCCCAAAACCACTTTTCGACTAGGGTATAAACTGGGCTGTTACATACCGATCTTCCTAAAGTTAGGGATTACCTACACAATTATTAAATGGGTGAGTTTTATGAAAACTCAGTGTGTAATCCCCTACCATATAAAACGAACAGTCAGTCACACCAAAGAATTAAAAGCCAGGGCCCCAGCCCTGCTACAATTCTAGTATCAATTGGGCTTTAGCCCACTATAACAAATAGTGCCTGATGGGCCTTAGCCCATTATAGAATAAGAAACATTATCAGATTAGAATCAAAATCAGAATCAGAATCAGGTGGGCCTAAGCCCAAAACAGAATCAGTAACAGTATATATAGATATATAGAACACACTGGGCCGAAGCTCTATACAAAACAGATCAGTGTAGGCCTTAGCCCTATACAAAACAGTGTGGGTGAAGCCCATAGTAGAATTAGAACAATATGCGAATTCAATCCCAACCCAGTCCAGATATCACACCAACCGTACTAACCCAACATACCATGTTGGGAATAACTCGACCCACCCAGCCCTACACGCTAATGACGCAGCCATGCTGCTAATTTAAATGCGATTTTAAGCCTTTAGTAGCAGTATCATAATTGGCACAATGCCATCAGTAACTGTAATAGGATTGGCACACAACCATCAATTAGGGTAATATAACCGGTACATAGCCACGGGTAAATGTGATCGACACACAGTCATTGGTAAACAAGATAGGCACATAGCCTTAGGCAAATATAATCGGCACAAAGCCGTGATCCCGATAGCATAGCGCTATATGTTGGTTGGCATAGAGCAATACTCAGAATAACTGGAATTAAGCCCTCAATCGGTCAACAGTCGTCTCGTGTGACCCGTGCGATCCTATCAGAATAGAACTTCCTCTATATCAATGTCCCAACCCAATGTGTCGTGTATGATTTGCTCAATCATCATACATGTATGCAGAATGGCCATGTTTAGTATCAGTCATTTAAACACATATTAAAACATACCAATCACACAACCACGATCACGTCCGTCAAATCACTGTCATACAAACACAGTCAAATATGTCAAACACATAGTCCAAGTCAGTCACTTGCCCACAAGGGCAAAACAGTCATTTAACACCTAGGGACAAAATGGTAATTTTATCCTACAGGGTTATCTTGGTAATTTTACCCTACAGGTGTATTTCGATAATTCTACCCTACAGGGGTATTTCGGTAATTCTACCCTATAGGGGTATTTCGATAATTCTACCTTACAGGGGTATTTTAGGAATTCTACCATATAGGGGTATTTCGGTAATTCTACCCTAAAGGGGTATTTCAGTAATTCTACCCTACAGGGCTATTTCGGTAATTTTGCAACCCATGGGTATTTCGGTAATTTCACAAACCAGGGGTTTTTGGTAATTTCACAAACCAGGGGTGGTGATTTTGTAAATCATGGGTATTTCGGTAATTTTGAAATTCAGGGTATTTCTGTAATTTGTAAACTGGGGTATTTCTGTATTTTTGTAAATTGAAGGTAAAACAATAATTCTAACAAATCAGGGATAAAACGATAACTTTACTAATCAGGGGTAAAACGGTAACTTTATAAATCAAGGGTAAAACAACAACTTTACAAATCAAGGGTAAAATGGTAACTTTACAAATTAGGGGTAAGACGGTAACTTTACAAATCAGGGGTAAAACGGTAACTTTACGAATGAGGGGTAAAATGGTAACTTTCTAAATTAGGGGTAAAACGATAATTTTGCAAATTAGGGGTAAAATAGTACTTTTACAAATTAGGAGTATTTATGTAATTTTGCAAATCAATGGTACTTCTGTAATTTTACAAATTGAGGTAATTCGATAATTTTTCAAATCGGGGGTATTACAGTAATTCTACCCTATAAGGGTACGTCAGTAATTTTATCAATCCCTCAGAAAGTCTATAGTCGCCTCGAGAGACTTAAGTATTCTAAATAGAGATAACGTTGCGAATGGGCCTAAGGCCCGTTCTCGGCCTAAGTAGGCCCACACGCTCGTGTGGCCCTTTAGCCCAAAACTAGCCATAGATATGACATTCACCTAGTCTAGTCCAATATTTACTACACAATCATACAATTTACCCGATTGCGTCCACGGGCCCATTGGGCCTACTTGGCCCATTTCAACATTCTGTCATTTGCCGTTCTATAGCTAGAGTAGGGTGAAGTACACACCTAATAGGTATTTGAAGTTAATCCACACTTTGAACGCTGCTATGCGCAGAAGCCAATAATAATCGCACCCTTGACTCCCAGGGGGTGTGTCGATCAACTACGATCACCACCACCATGACCCAACGGCATACAGATCAACGAATGATCCAACGCCTAAACCAAATGAACATGCCACAACGTGAAATGGATAAGCCAAGAAAGGTATGCCTACCCTCCTCATGGTTTGCTCTATTTAAAGCCAGCTCCTCACCTATTCTCATGTTAGCTTCGTGATGTGGGATTCTCCATCAATCCCCCAAAACTAAAGCATTAGCAAAATAATCAACCTTTGCGTGTAAAGGGATTCAAACCATTGTGCTCTCAATAACCATGTCACGCCACCACCTCTAGGAGACAAGCTGCTTTGTGTCATATGTCCAACACATTTAACTTTAAAGCCCGCCTACTCAATTTTAGATTTATTTAAAAGGGAAACCAAAATAAATTGCAAGAGCCAAAACTTGAACCTTGGACCCCCTTACTTCCTTTATGGCGTCACTTCCTTGTCACCTAAGTAGCACCACTTTGCCACTACACCACACTCCTTTTTGTGCCTTATTTTACCTTGATTTATTTAAGAGTCATACCATTTGAGATCAGGGTTCCACTGAGGCTAAAAATCAAAATTTATCCTATGGCCTAACTTGAACCCGAGACTTCATAGTACCCTCCAAACACTCTAAAATCACATATTTGAATTATTTAAGCCACCTTTTAATCGATCCAAAACTTAAGACCCAATACTTCTAGGCCCAAAATTTGAGGCGTTACAATTCTACACCCCTTAAAGAAATTTCTTCCTCGAAATTTCCCACATCCATTTGTCATACTACCCAAGTCACACCACTACACTTCTGTTGTGCACTCTAATTCAAATAACTTAGTCACACTTCCAAAATATCTGCCTATCAAAGCAGATAGATTACAATTTCCATGTCTAAAAGATCACATCCAAACAATTCCAAACACACAGAATAAATACCAAATCTCAATACAGTCCAATATCTAAAGAATCCACAGTATTTCAATTTCAAACAGACAAAAGTATTTAGAAAACTTACGAATTCGGCACCAGAGACTCGGTGAACCACACTTTCAGGAAAATAGTCAGTAAAACATTTCAAATACTTCAAATCTTTTGAAATAGTTCTTTCAGAAATTCAATTTTAAAAGCCTAATCCACAGCTGAGTTTTGCACCCCAGGCTTTGGTACCACTAAATGTAACACCCCAAACCCGGCCTAGATGTTAGGCCTGAATCTGGCATGTCACATTGAGGTGTTTTTCGAAAACCTTATTTCCATTAAAAACCCTTCTTGTTAAAACGTGTTGCCATTTAAAACTTGTGTAAAATCTTGAATTTCGTATGCATATTTTTAAAACGTGGTTTATTAAAAGACATTCTCTTTTAAAATGTTATTACCTTTAAAACCTTTAAAACGTGATATTTTGAAAAATAGTTGTTGTTTCGAAAAAATCGTGCCCGACTTATGGCAATTATAAAATAATAAATAAAATCCTAAATGTAAAAACCAGAAAGTCTAAAAGCCTTATTACAACCCAAACCAGAATAAAGTGCTTCAAAGTAAATCAAGACAGAGCATAAGCAATGTGTGGCCTTCTCTGAGTCCCACGCAACACCGATCCTCCTAAAGCTAGGGATTACCAACACAATTATTAAATGGGGTGAGTTTTATGAAAACTCAGTGTGTAATCCCCTACCATATAAAACGAACAGCGCCATATGTTGGTTGGCACAGAGCCATACTTAGAATAACTGGCATTAAGCCATCAGTCAGTCCACAGTCATCTCGTGTGACCCGTGCGACCTTATCAGATTATTACTAGATCCACAGTCGTCTCGTGCAACCCGTGCGATCCTATCAGAATAGAACTTCCTGCATATCAATGTCCCAACCCAATATGTCGTGTATGCTATGCTCAATCATCACACATGTATGCAGAATGGCCATATTCAGTATCAGTCTTTTAAACACATATTAAAACATATCAATCACATAACCACGATCACGTCAGTCAAATCACTGTCATACAAACACAGTCAAATCCGTCAAACACACAGTCCAAGTCAGTCACTTGCCCGCAAAGGCAAAACAGTCATTTAACACCCTAGGGGTAAAATGGTAATTTTACTCCACAGGGATACCTCAGTAATTCTACCCTACAGGGGTATTTCGATAATTCTACCCTACAGGGGTATTTCGATAATTCTACCATATAGGGGTATTTCTGTAATTCTACCCTATAGGGGTATTTTGGTTATTCTACCCTACAGGGGTATATTGGTAATTTTAACCTAAAGGTGTATTTCGATAATTCTACCCTACAATGCTATTTCAGTAATTTTGCAACCTAGGGGTATTTCGGTAATTTCACAAACTAGGGGTATTTTGGTAATTTCACAAACCAGGGGTATTTTGGTAATTTTGTAAATCAAGGGTATTTCAGTAATTTTGATATTTGGGGTATTTTCCTAATTTGTAAACTGGGCATTTTTGTAATTTTGTAAACTAAGGGTAAAATGATAATTCTAACAAATCAGGGGTAAAATGATGACTTTACTAATTAGGGGTAAAATGGTAACTTTATAAATCAAGATAAAACAATAACTTTACAAATCAGGGGTAATAACTTTACAAATGAAGGGTAAAATGGTAACTTTACAAATCAGGGGTAAAACGGTAACTTTACAAATTAGGGGTAAAACAGTAATTTTGCAAATTAGGGGTAAAATAGTACTTTTACAAATCGAGAGTATTTCTGTAATGTTGCAAATCGGGGGATTTCTATAATTTTACAAATCGAGGGTAATTCGGTAATTTTGCAAATCGGGGGTATTACAGTAATTCTACCCTATAAGGGTATTTCAGTAATTTTATCAATCCCTCAGAAAGTCTACAGTCCCCTCGAGTGACTCAAGTATTCTAAACAGAGATAATGTTGCGAATGGGCCTAAGGCCCGTTCTCGGCCTAGGTGGGCCCACACGCTCGTGTGGCCCTTTAGCCCAAAACTTGCCACAGATATGAGATTCACCTGGTCTAGTCTAATATTTACTACACAATCATACAATTTGGCCGATTGGGCCCACGGGCCCATTGGGTCCACATGGCCCATTTCGGCATTCCGGCATTTGCCATTCTACATCTAGAGTAGTGTGAACTACACACCTGATAGGTATCTGAAGTTAATCCACACTCTGAACGCTACTATGCCTAGAAGCCAACAATAATCGCACCCTTGACTCCCCAGGGGCTGTGCCGATCAACTACAGTCATCACCACCGTGACCCAACGGCATACAGATCAACGAATGATCCAACACCTAACCCAAACGAACACGCCACAATGTGAAAGGGATAAGCCAAGAAATGTATGCCTACTCTCCTCATGGTTTGCTCTATTTAAAGCCAGCTCCTCACTTATTCTCATGTTAGCTTTCCGATGTGGGATTCTCCATCAATCCCCAAAACTAAAGCATTAGCAAAATAATCAACCTTTGCGTGTAAAGCGATTCGAACCATAGTGCTCTCAATAACCATGTCACATCACCACCTCTAGGACACAAGCTCCTTTGTGTCATAAGTCCAACACATTTAACTTTAAAGCCCGCCTACTCGCTTCTAGATTTATTTAAAAGGGAAACCAAAATAAATTGCAAGAGCCAAGACTTGAACCTTAGACCCCCTTGCTTCCTTTATGGCGTCACTTCCTTGTCACCTAAGTAGCGCCACTTTGCCACTACACCACACTCCTTTTTGTGCATTATTTTACCTTGATTTATTTAAGAGTCATACCACTTGAGATCAAGGTTCCACTAAGGCTAAAAATCCAAATTTTTCCTATGGCCTAACTTGAACCTGGGACTTCATGGTACCTTCCAAATAGTCCAGAATCACACATTTGAATTATTTAAGCCGCCTTTTAATCGATCCAAAACTCAAGGCCCAATAGTTCTAGGCCCAAAATTCGGGGCATTACACGTTCAAGACAGAAATTCATTATTCATTGACACATTAACCATGCACACCATTACACACAACTTAACCATTAACCACATGCAACTTACACCATCACTATTATGCACAATTAACACTTCAACATCATGCACACTTACTCACCCAGATCATGTATCTTTTACAATCAACCATATTCCACTCACCAAATTCATACCTTCATTCATTCATACACATACAAGCACACTCATTTATGGAACACCTCAGCACAAACTTATAACATAGCTAATATTAGCCCTCTCAAACGATTTTATACAATACTAAATTTTCAAAGGGCATAGGCCATCTACTTAGGCCAACTCATAATAACAAATATACTCACACTCAAATCCCTATATATTCCATAGACTATAAGTGCTTGACAACTTTCTTATCTCGACCCATAGCTTGATAGTGTGATTGAGTCTTCAGCGACCTCCAACTCGAGCTAGCATCTATGATACTATCGAAAAAAGGAAAGGAAGGGAGAAAGAATTTTAGGTTAGTAAGTAAGTATGAAAATAATAAACAAATTAATTAACATGCTTTTATAATTCTTCACAACATGTCCTCAAAATAATATCATCATAATTGCACACAGTTCCACTTTTACTCATGGTCATCTCAAGCTATTTACTCACATCACAGTCACTAAATTATTTTTATCTTGAGTCACAGGACTCTAAATTTAGATTCACTAATTTTCCCACAAACTAGACTCGCGTATATCCTTACCTTAAAATTTCTAGAATTTTTGGTTTAGCTAATAAGTACAGTTTATTCATTAAAATTTCCCCTATTTTGCTATACGATGATTTTGACCCCTCTTCACTAAAAATAATTTATCTCCTTATACGAAATTCAGAGAATGTTCTCATTTGTTTCTTTTGAAAGTAAACTCATTATGGAATTTAATAATATAAATTATAAACCATAATTATCTTTATATAATTTTTAGTGATTTTTCAAATTCGAAATAGGGGATTCTGAAATCCATGACCCTATCTCACGACAATACAAATATCTCATGATATGAGATTCTTTGCTTACTCTACTTCTTTTATGTGAAAATAGACTCAATAAGTGTTAATTTCATATCTCATTCAACCTCTAATTTAATTTCCACCATTTTTGGTGATTTTTCAAAGTCACATAACTGCTACTATTCAAAACTATTTGATTTCTAATTTTAGTCTTTCATGTTTTCCTTGTATTACTTCCATTTATGCACACATAACACCAAGCATGTTCAATGCTAGCCATTCCAATAGATATTCATCATCAAATATTTACAAGTATTCATAATGGCACACACTTGAAATCAATCTTACCACAAGTTCGATCACATGTCAAACACATTGCTCATAAGTTACCCATACATACCTGCACTTTTCATTCACATAGATGCATTTGTTCACACTTATTCATTTCCCTGTTGAACACATTAGGATATTAATAGATACTTTGTGATAGTTCACATTTAGCACAATGCCATGGACTTATTTCACTTAGGTACCATGGACTTATTTCACTTAGTACATTACCATGGACTTATTTCACTTAGATGCCACGGATTTATTTCACTTAGCACATTACCATGGACTTATTTCACTTAGATGGCATGGATTTATTTCACTTAGAACATTGCCATGGACTTAATTCACTTAGATGCCATGGGCTTATTTCACTTAGATTCTCACATAGATTTTCACATAGATCCCTCGTATCCATTTACTTCTTAGGGTTCAACCGGGAAATCTCTCACTAGTCGATATTTTGTTAATTACATTCAATATTTAGCCATATTTCATAAAATGTATAAAAATATGAAAACGTGAACAAAATCAATGCCTTATTTACATACAAACTTACCTCGATACCAAAATCGGTGAAATGAGCCTAATTGTCACATACTTTGTTTGTCCCCTATTCTAAGTCCAAAACTCATTTTTCTCAATCTATAATAATACATTTAACTCATTTATTACATATACAACTCAAATTAATCCAAATTCACATTTTGACAAAATTTACATTTTTCCCCTAAACTTTATCAAAATTACACTTTTTCCCCCAGGCTCGAAAAATAATTTTTATTCAATTTCTTTACATTTTAGGCCTAGCCTAACCATTTTCATAACTATAGCAGCCCACAATTCCCATTTAATCACACTTTTACACACATTTTTATAACTTTTACAAACTAGTCCTTTTTAACGATTTCGTTCAAAATCACTTAGTAAAAGTCATTTGCTACACTCTGAACATTCATATTCTAGCATTAGACATCAAAATAAAAACATTTCACCTATGGGTAAATTTTCAAATCTTAACCCTAACTCAAAATAATGGTAGAAATAGAGAGATCGTGTTACGAGGATTTTAAAAATATGAAAAACATTAAAAACAGGGCAAGAACGAACTTACTATGAAGCTTGGAAGCTTGAAAAACCTAGCCATGGCTTCCCCCATGCTACATTCAGCCATGAAGAAGATGAATAAGTCATCTTGGCTTTTATTTTGTCTTTTAGTTCATTTAATTACCGAATGACCAAATTGGCCTTTTGACATTTCTTTCAAATTTTTACTATTCATGTCCATTTTTGTCCATCTTAAAATATAATGGTCTAATTACTACATAAGGACCTCTAATTTAAAAACCCATTTCAATTAAACACCTTTACATTCTAAAATGCACATTTTACTACTTTTGCAATTTAGTCTAAATTATCAATTGGACACCCAAATAATAAAATTTTATAACGAAATTTTCATACAACTTTTCAAACAAACAATAAATTTTAAAACTCAATCGGAATAAATATTTTGACCTTAGATTTATGGTTTCATAACCCCTATTCTGTTTAGGCCCTGTATCGAGCTATTACAACATCCATGTCTATTTAGGGTTCGGCTACTACCAAGCTCAATTATAAGCTAACTTTTAATTTGTTTTTTATGATTTCCATGTTTTTTAGATTGTTGCACCTAGTATTATTTAGCCCATGCTTCAATTTTTGAAATTGTTGATGATTTTGTATAATGCCATTAATGAATTCATTAATGATGAATTTTGGAAGTTTAATGTTTGATATACATGTTTTGTAAAGAGATTTTTAGTGAAATTGCATTTTAGGGATTAAATTATGAAATGTTGAAAATGTGAGGTTAAAATTTGAAATAAATGAAAGTTTTGGGCTGCTAGGGACTTACATGAAATTTGGCTAGCATGAAATTAGAAAGAAATTGTGAAATTTTTTATTTTTGTGAATAAGGACTAAATTGTGGAAAATGTGAAACTGTAAGGGGCTAATATGTGACAATTCCCTAATTGTGTATTTTGGATTAAATTGAATGAATGTGTGATTAAATTAGTTAAATTTGAATTTATTTAGATCACCAATGAAAGAAATTGGATTTAGATCAGGAGAAGTTGAAAGTTATCGAATAGTCACTCGATCCGTTCATCCCATTTTAAGGTAAGTTCATATGCAAATAATGTATTTGAGTTGTGTTATATATGTTTATATGTATTGAACTATGTTGGATGCTGAATAATTGAGTATGAGAAAGAATCGACAAAGTTACGACGTCTGAAACCCCCGTACGAACTATAGGAATAGTAAAGAATACAAATGTCATGACATTAGGATTACCGATGTGAGATTTCATGTAAGACCATGTATGGGACATCGACAACAATTTGTACGAGTTTATGTATTATCCGAGTATCCTTGATAATTCCGAATGGTTTAATGGGCAAAGTTAAAACGAGAAAGAATGTGTAAATGAATTCAACGATACAAGTACGTTGATATTTATGTGATTAATGAACGGAAAGTTATTGATGCATATTGAATATGAGTTAGTGAAAATGATGAGAAATTTGGTACTTGTTCTTGTGATTAACCATACTTTCCATAGTTGATTTGGTTTATGATGGTTTTGTGTACTAAGTTTATTTGTATATGGCTTACTAAGCTTTTGGAAAGCTTACTTTGTGTGTGTTTTCATTGTTTTATTGATAAACGAAGTTAGCTCAAGCTCGAGGATCATCAAGAATCATCGTCACATTATCAAACGTTAATTTGGTACTTTTGAAGCTTGTATAGATGGTATATGGCATGTATAGACTAGTGCTGATATTATATGTTTTATGTTATGATTATAGCCATGTGACTTGGCTTGGATATGTGTAAATGATGTAAGTAATTTGGTTTATAGTATGTGTATATATATGTTATGAGATGAATATGTTATACTATATGAATTTGATCTTTTTTATGTGGTTGCCATTTGGAAATTGGTTTAGTCTCATAGTGATATGATGTTGGTATTTTGAGAATGAGAAATGGTATGTTTTATGGTTGATTTGGTAGTTGAAATGGTAAGGAATTAATATGATTTTGAATTGGGTTTAAATGAAGTTTGAGACATATAGTTTTGGTATGATTTTTTGTAACACCCCAAACCCGGCCCAGACGTTATGGCCAAATCTGGTGTGTCACATCACCTACATCTAACCATGTTACCTAGTTACTAAGATTAGGGAGAGCTTTGCAAAACCATTTTTATTATTTGAAGAGAAATTCCTGATTTACTTAATAAATTTCCTATTTAATACCGATCGTGATAGTTTTTAAAAAAACGTGACTTTTGATACTCTTTGGAAAGTGCATTTGGTTTGAAAACGTTCGTTTATCGTGTTATTTCGAAAACAAGTAAATCCAATTTTCAAAAACAATTTAAACAATATTATTCTTAAGTTAAAACAAATAAAATAAATAAAGAATTAAAACCCAAAATAAAATAAATAAAGCAGCCTTATTATAACCCAGAAATCATAATAAAAATAATCTAAATAAATAATAAAATAAAATAATTGAAAACCAAAAATTTAATCTTCGTGACCACTCTGAATCCCTCCCAGCTCCAAGTCCAACAACTAGGGCTCACCTGCATGGATGGAAAGAAAGGGGGTGAATTTGGAAAACTCAGTGTGTAAAGAATGCCCATCCAGAGCCCAAATCAACTCAAGCCCACTGGGCTGAAGCCCTATCTAGTCACAGTGTTAACTGGGTCGAAGCCCTATCTAGATACAGTAAACTGGGCCTTAGCCCTTTTCAGATAACAGAACGGCCCATAGGCCCATTTCAGAACAAAACAAATATTAACATGCATGCAAAACCAACCTAACCTAAATCCAACCGCTACACTCCACCCGTACCAGCCTTACACACCATGTGAGGAATAACTCAACCCACCCAGCCCTACACTCCACAGTTGCAGCATGGCTACTCAGATATTAGTAAGTTGAGGCAAAGCCTCCAGTACGTGGTGAAGCCACTTTCAGTACTTCCTCTATCAATATCCCAGTCCCATGCAACAGATAAAAATGACATGGCATGCAGTAAACAGTAACAGTAAAACATGTATTTTGGTCACACTTAGCCATAGGGGCATAACAATCATTTTGCTCCTAGGGGTAAAATAGTAATTTTCCACCACCAAGGGTTTTTAGTAACTTTATCAATTTTTAGGGTTTTCATGCATATTACAGTCCTTACTAATCCATTTGTCATCACAGTAATATAATTAACTTAATTTATCAGTTTTAGCCATTGGGCCCTAAAACCCCTAATGGGCCCTACAGTTCCTATTAGCTATTTAAGCCCATTTTGTCCAGATTTTATGATCAATTTATCAGTTTAGGCAGTTTTGAACCTACGATCTATCAGTACACCTTAGTTACCCGTTTTCACCCATATGGGCCCGTAAGCCCATTAGGCCCATTTATAGCCCATCGGGACCCAATTACCGAAGTATACGAAATTCCACATGCGACTAGCTTACCACTTTAAAATTTTAGATCTAATGATTTCTAAACGTCTTGTGAGCATTCGCACACTCACAAGCCTATGAAATTCTGGAATTTCGGCATTTTGGCTTTTGCCAAATTGAACTATGAGAGGGTGTTCGATACACACCTGTTTCGTGACGACTACTAAAGAGATCCCCCATGATATCCTACAATTGATTACCACAATTCTTAGATTGCAAAACTACAACAAACAATCCCAATATTCACTTACCCATATTCGGCCAATGCCCCTAAAGCCTTCAAAATCTTACCTTTGCCGAAAACCGATGACTAGATCTAAATATAGTTGTTCCAAAGATCCAAGCCCTCGATCAATCACCTCTAGTATACACTAATCACCAAAAGAAATCATTGGTTAATGACCCTTAGAGCCCTAAGCCCCAATCCCCAATCGACAACCTCTCTAGATTTTAGGGACTTCGGCTTTTACTAAATCACAAAATAAGACTAGATCTGAGGTGATGAGCACTTACCATAGATTTCCTTGTCGTTTCTACTTAGATCTGATGCATATCTATCCCCTAAATGATAGCAGAACTCGAATCTTAGTGATCTAAAGATTCGGCTATGAGCTCCTATGGTTATGGCAGTTTTAGCTTTTTGACCGGTGAAGAAGATGATGATTTGGGGTTATAACTTTGAAGTAGTGTTGCCAACAGGTACTAAGGGTTTAGAGAAGATGAAATTCAGTCAAAAGGAATAAAAGGAATAGGGGGAATTGGCTTGGAGAAATCGGCACAAGCAGTAAGTTTTTGGGATTTTGGCTTTTATGGCAATCGGCTATGGTGGTTTTAGGGAGGATGGATTTGAAAAGGAAGATGGATTTGAGTAATAAGGGTGTTCGGCTGAGGTAGAAAGCAAAAAGGAAAGGAAAGCAATGGAGGAGAAGAAGATGAAGAAGAAATCGGCACAGAGGAGAAGGAATCTGCGTTTTCAGCTTTTGTGAAAACTTAGAGAAGGATAAATGAAAGTGAAAGCTTTTAGGTGGCTAACCCTAATTTGTCACGATAGAAAAAAGAAAAGAACCTAACCCTAATATCAACTAAAACATTCAGCCCAACCTCCCTAAGGCCCTTGCCGAAATTCATTTAAGTGATCGCATGCTTGGCACATGCCTAAAAGCTAAAAAGTAACAATACGCTACCTTGCAACTTGAACCCTGGACCTTTAATTCCTTCCCAGGCGCTACTTTTTAGGAACTTAGTGGTGCCATCTTGCCACTTTGCCAAAGCTCTTCTTGTATCATAATGTATGAAGTTTTTCTTAAAAGCCCACTTAACCAAGTCTCCTATTCACATAAAATCCAAACTTGATATTTTACCCGGTTTTAACTTAGGTTTGGGCCTTCTAAAGGCCTACTAACACACTTAAACACAATTCCAATATTCAAAACACCAAAATTTCAAGATTTCACCAAAATCTCATAAATCCTGAAAAATCTCGAAAATCAGGACGTTATACAAGCCCAACACTTCTAGGCCCAAATTTAGGGTCTTACATTTTTGCTAATAAAATTGGTATGCTTTGAGTTGGTATTTGTGTGTAGCAATGGTTAGTGTATTTAAGGTATGAAATGTGCATGAATTGCTATGTTTTGGTTGGAAATTATATGTCTTTTGATGTTGGAATTGAACTTGTATGGATGACCCTTTTTGGGTGGCAAATTGGTCTTGTAAATGGCCTATTTTTGCTTACACAGGTAGGGACACGGGCATGTGTCTCTACCATATTGCTCGAAGGTTCAATACGAATTAAGCCTAGGCGCTCCACATGGTCTCACACACGAGCGTGTGGCAGGACGTGTGGCCAAAACAGTATACCCTACAAGTTTGACACCGCCGAGCACATGGCCCAAACACAGGTGTGTGAGACCATTTTGAATAGGCACACGAGCGTGTGATTGGCCGTGTGACCAAGTCAGTAAGCTCTCTAATTTTCACATGGCCTGGCACATGGGCATGTATGGTAGTCATGTGAACAAGTTAGTATGTATTTCCTGTTTTCTGATAGCCTAGACACACAGGCATATCTAATGCCATGTGAGACACATGGCCTGTTCACACGGGCGTGTGACCTCTATAACTTAGAAAAATTTTAAAGTTTTGGAATATTTTATAAGAGATTAGTTTAGTCCCGAACCCTCTAAAGCATGTTTAAGGTCTTGTAGACCTATTTAAGGGACATTGTCATTAAGATTGAATGGGATATGATGATTGTATGATGTTATGTTTATAAAGGTAATGCCTTTTAACCCTAGTTCGGCAACGGATACGACTTAGGGGTGTTACACATTACTAGGCTTACCATACTTGCCTATTATCTGTGGTGATTTTAACATATGCATTTACTCTTTTAAATTAACTTACTTGAGTAAGGTTAGGGACTCACTTGATACTCACCTAAACTGTAGCTTGAACTTGAAACTCGAACACCCTTCTCACACCAACAGCAACAACTGCTAAAAGAACATAAATTCACCATTAAAACCTATTTACCTACAAATTGTTAACATCTGAATTATCAACATCCCCCATTCATAGATTTGTATTCATAACCTATTATTCATAAGCTTTTGACAACCTTATTCTTTCAACAACTTAACATACAGAGCTATTTGACTTACTAGGAGGTGAAACGTCCATTGGTTAACTCAAAAGCCTTAGCTCCATCTTAATGAGGAAGAAGAGTACAAACAAGTTTAAGAAGAAGAACCAGAGAATACAAATTTGAAGGAAAAAAAAACCTCCTCACAAGTCTTCTAACTATATACATACCTTTAGATCCCTTTAATGGAACTGAGCAAGTGTCACTTGAATCAAAAGTTTGTCCTTCATAATAGCCTATAGATTTCCCAGAGGAACATAAATGAGAATCTTGTATATTTGATATTGTACTAGTCAATCTAGTTGGCTCCTAACTAGATCACTTTACAAAGCCCATTCAGCACAGTGCTCAGTTATACTCTACCAAATAGATAACTTTATAACTATATGCATTGATATCAGATCTGCTAACTTAGGGTGTGACAACTCTTTCCCCTTTAGAATACTTTTGTCCTTGAAATTTCTGAACTAGAGAATTCCACTATACAACATACGTAAACATCTATCTACACCAGTCGTATAACATCGATAGGTGGAATACCCCCACATACTCGTAACAGTTTCTCTTCAAAAATGTACACTTTAGAAATCTATAAACTCAAAATTATTTAGGATTTTTCTATTAATTTTTACCACCTTTTTACTTAAAAATAATATTAATCTTAAGTATTTGTTAATTAATTATGTGAATTTTTCATAAATGGTAATATTGGACATGAGTCTATAAAGTACGTGAATTTGTTCTTTTTTTATGATTTTGTGCATAATATTAAAGTATTTCATGTTAGTTATTAATGCAACAGCCTGGTTTTAGCTAAATTGGAGCAGTGGTTTCAGGACCATAAATTCAAGTATAAAAAAATATTTTAATATTATTTTTTCGTGTTTACAGCATGATATGTGATATGTGTAAAATTTTCGTGTGAAAATTTTATCGTTTGTGTGCTCAATTTTATAAAAGGACTCAATCGTGTAAAATGTAAAAGTGGCTAGCTATTTGTTAAAGTGCTATATTATTATGGCTTTTATAATGTGGGGTCTTTATGATGTAATTTAACCATTAGAAATATGCATGGAATATGGACAACCATTAAATAGTTTTCTCATTAAATACTTAAGGATAAATAGTAAAAAGTAAAATAACTTGTAATTAAATAAAATAAACATGAAATAGCCATGCATTTTAGTTCATCTTTGGCTATAACTTCAAAAGAAAAAGAAAGAAAAAGAACAAGCTAGGTTCGGCCTTGTCCATGCCTGATTAAGGTATGTGTTTAGCTTGGTTTTTGATAATTTTTACTTTTTTAAGATTGTTGCTTCCAATACTAGCTAGCCCATGTTTGAATTTTTGTATTTGTTGATGTATTCATGATTTGCCATTGATGATAGCTTGTGGTTTTTGTTGTTTGATAATGAAAAATAAATATATGTTGATAGATTATCTTGTTTATTTAAGTGATTTTTTGGTAAAAATGTGTATTAAGGATTCAATTATGAAATTTGAAAATTTAGTGGTCAAAATGTGAAATAAATGAAAGAATTGGGCTGCTAGGGACCTAAGTAAAATTCGGCTATGCTTAGGTGTGGTGAAATTTTGAAAATTTTGTGTTTTGTGAAATAGGGACTAAATTGTGAAAGGTGTGAAATGTTAGGGGCTAAAATGCAATTTTCCATTTATGTGTTTTTGGATGAATTTGAATAAATATATGATTAAACAAGTCAAATTTGTATTAATTTAGATCAAGAAAAGAGGAAATCAGATTTGGATCGGGGGAAATCAAAAGTTGTGGAATAGTCGTCCCGTTCCATTTGTCTCCGTACGAGGTAAGTTCGTAAGTGAATAAATGATGTTAAATTGAATGTATTTATTTTGTACATAACTGAATTGAATTGTATGTATGTATGTATAACTACATTGCCGAATTGAATTTAGAATGGAATGATTTGTTACGAGCGTGGATCGATTGAATTATGGCGTTCGAAAGCCCTATACGAACCATAGGAATAGTTAGGATACATATGTCATGACATAGGATTTCAGTATGTGATTTCATGTAAGACCACGTATGGAACGTTGGCATGGATTTGAGATTTACATGTAAGACCACGTCTGGGACGTTGGCATTAATTTGAGATTTACGTGTAAGACCATGTCTGGGACATTGGCATCGTATATGATTTCATGTAAGACCCTATCTGGGACAGTGGCATCGATATTTGATTACATCTAAGACCTCGTTTGGGACGGTGGTATTGTATGGTCTTTTTGAGCTATCCGAGTATCCTTATTGATTCCAAATGGTTCAACGGGCAATGTTGAGTTAAGATCGAATGTGAAATTGAGCTAAATGGTTCAGGTACATGTGAAGTTAAATGTCCATGAAAATAAGGTAAGTATAGTACTTGAGATGGTGATATAATTGTGCATGTTAAAAGAGTGATTTATGTGTACATGAGATAGTTCATATTTGGCCAAGTTGAAATTATAATGCTAATGTTCATTTGATGATTTATTTGCTGATGACTTACTAAGCTATCCAAGCTTACTCTGTGTGTGTTCGATTGATGTTTTATAGACTTTGGAAGCTAGTTACGAGCTCAAGGATCATCAAGGAAATCCGTCACACTATTGATTGCTATTTTGGTATTTTTAAAAGCTTGAACTTCGAACCTATGGTAAGTGTAGGTTAGCATTTGTTTTGGTTGGTCGTGGAATTTGTATATATTTAGCCATGCGAAAATGGCTTGATCTTAATGCCAATGTTCAAATGTTTAAATAATTTGGTCATGGTATATGTGTGTGGTAAACTTGATATATGGATGATGGATGTGTTTCGATTGTGGATTGTTAATGATGCTAATAATAGTGATTTTTGGTTATGTATTAGTTTAATTTGTAAATATAGATGATGGTTTTAATCTAATTTGTGGTTCGACAATGGTGATTTAATCATGTAGTTAATTGTTAGTTATATGTTAATATTGAAATTGGTTGTATTCGTTATGTGTGGACTATGCTATATTATGGATATTTGACAATTTGATATGGTTACTTTGAGTCAATTTGACATGGTATGCTTGCATTTGTGAAATGGTTTAGAAATGGTGAATAATTTGTATAAGTATATTCGGCTAAAGTATTAGACTCATATTAATGAGTATGTGATATGGTTTATGTTATGTATTGAAGTTATCTTGGATGACCGAATATGTAGTTAAGTGATTGGTTATGTGTATGTATTTTAAGCTTGCAAATTGAGAGTACTTATAGTGTTATTTGTGCTCAAAATGGTTCAAATCAATATGGTCATATGCGCATAAACTTGTGTTGAGAGAAGAAGTATATTTAGTCTTGAAATCATGCTTGTTTAAATGAGTATATGTGTAGGTATGTCTAGTATGCCGTGTGGTTAATTTAACTTAGATTAATGTGCGTAACATGTGAATTGGTATAGTCATGAATTAATTAATGAAATAAGTTAATATTGATTCGATAATTATGCTTAGATATGGCTTTGACATTAGGAAATATGCGCATGGTATATTGGTAACTAAAGCATGTTTGGTTATGTTTTTATATCGCCAATGTCGTATAAATGAATGAAAAATTTAGTAGTGAAATATGGTTTTTTTTATATTTAATTTGTACATATACAAAAGCTATATAAAAATAGGTTTGATATTCAACTAATGGAATAGTTGTTTTGTTATATGTTCTGTATATGATATGTTTTGATATATGCTGGATTATGTCTTAATTATGCAATGTTATGAATGTTATGATTTTAAGACTCGATATTTGATTAAGTTACGAGCATTAATGTGATTGAATTTCGAGTTGTGAAATGTAATGAATATTTGTATGAACTGTGACATAGCCAGTAATGCCTCATAAACCTAATCTGACAACGGAAATGCGTTAGGGGTGTTACAACTAATATGTTAAATTTACTTATGTAGTCTGACCATAGAGTTGATGTAACACCCCAAACTCAGCCCGGACGTTATGGCCAGATTTGGCGTGTCACATAGAAGTTACGATCGGAATCGCACTCATCAATAAAAAGTTTTTCTATTAAAAACCCTGTTTAGATTTTGGATGTAGAACAAAATCCGGTTAAAAAATCATTTACATAAGTTGAAAATGTGCTAGTAGTTGCCATATTTACTGTATTCAATTATTTGAAGTTATGAAAGCTCTTAATTTTTGAAAACATTACTTGTGAATTTCTCAAAACCGTTTGTTATTAGTTTTGAAAACCCGATTAACTATAACAATTTGAAATAGTAAAACAACTCAAATAATGAATGTGAAAACCAAAACCCCGTAATGGCCTTTTGTCTTTCATTTTGATAACCCATGTCGAAATCTACTCTCTCTTTTTGGCTTCTCAATTTTGTTCAAGGCTTTGGTCGGTTGTTCCTTCATCTCGATCTACTTTCTTTCTTTCCCTTTCTTTTTAAAGCCGATTATAACCCCTTGTCTTTCTCAAATATTTCTTTTCCTTCCTTCCAAAATTTGGTCGAAGAATATCCCCTTGCTATTTGGTTTTCATTGTTTATTTACGCCCGTACTTATTTTTCCTCCTTTGCGCCTCTTTATTTTATCTATGGATTAACAATTGATCTCTGTCAAGCGGCAAGTGAATTTGATTTATTCTTAGGTTCTCTAATCTTTTTCAAGGCACCCTACTCTTGTGCTGCTTAAAAGCCAAAAGTAACTTACCCTTCTCTGTCTTGTTGTTGATTTCCTTCTTCTTTGTTAGGTGTGGTGTTACCAAATTTTTGGGGGTGGTTGAAACCTCTCGCTCATCATTCGATTGAAGGTAAGTACTCGGTGAAGGAATCTTGGGTAAGGTCGAATACTATCCTTCCTTACTTTGGGGTTCTATTATTCTGTAATCATCGTTAGTGGGTGTAGTCCACTCGGTTAATCTTTTCGGTCTAATTGGATCCGTTTGTAATCCATATTATCAACAAGGGACAAGGGTCAACACTAGTCAGTTATCTAGGGAAGTTAAGCCGTATAGGTGTTAATTAAGGTGAGAGTAATAGACGATTTGGGAATTAAGATGTTTATGAACCTTTACCGACTTATAAACTGACTGAGTATCCTATGTCAATGTAGGGCGTGGACGTACGAGAGTCTTAGCATGCTTAGCAACAAGTGTGTACTCACACTAATAGATCGTAGGTCAGTGAAAAGCCAAAATGCTAAAATGCTGAAAAGCCAAAAGTACGGCAACGGTTGCCACACGAATGTGCGAACGCACGTATGGAAAATCTGATACGATAGTAGAGGCCACCATGAGCGACCTCATGGGTTTAGGCCGACTTTTGGCCGAAGTGGGCCGTGTGGGCTCAATGGACATGTAGGCCCCACATGGGTCTTTGTCATGGATATGTGGAAATATTTGGACCTGGCTATGTCGTTCACATGGCTAGGGTTGATTTTAGGCTTAATGGGCCAAATGAGCATGTAGGCCACACTTGGGCTCCATATTGGGCTTTGGACCCAATTGTACATTTTGTTTGAAAAAGGTTGTACGAGTTGTGCGAGACAGCCGTGGGCCTACGGATAGGTTGGTAAGTGTACCCAGACCCTGAATTGCAAAATGACCGTCATGCCCCTAAAGGGCAAAATGACTAAAATACCCCTATGTGATATGTGATTGTTTTTACATGCTATCTAATATTATGTTTCCATTCATATGTGCCATTATACTGTATGGGTGGGTTCATTGATTGGAGAAAGTCATTGATATGTTAGGGTTGCACGGGTTGCATTAGACAACTATGGACTCACCGATGGCCTTGAGCCGATTATGTGATTGGCAGCTCTACTGCGGTATTGGTTAGTGCCGCAACTAGTGCTACATTAGAGTGTAGGGATGGGTGGGTCGATTTAATCCCCATGGAGTGTAGGGTTGGACAGTAGATGAGTGTATGGTTGGTTGGGTTTACACGCATTGCATATTCTGATTCGGATATTGATATGGGCTAAGGCCCAACCAAGGCTGTAGTGGGCTCATGCCCAATTGCCACTGAGTAGGCCCAAATTCAGTCACGGCTATGCGAATTTTAGAGCCCAATCTATTATTTGTCACTCACCGTGGATTTTGTCCACGTGGGGCCCACAAGCCCTTGGGTCCACACGGCCCATTTTGGCCCAACTAGGCCCATAACAACCTAAGCCCATGAAAATGTTCATGAAGGCCTCTATAGTCTATTGCCCATGATTGGTGGGTTCGGTTAACCTCACGAGTGATCGCGCGCTCGCGAGACCACAAATGTCGATGTTTCGGCATTTGGCTTTTCAGCTTTTGCCGAGTCACAGTAAAACAGGGGGAGATTACACACCTGACTATGAAAACTTGCGACAATCCTTGAGCACCAACCTATGTTTATTCAAACATTCAATTAGTCTCTTAATTATTAGTGTTCATCAACACTTAAACCTCAAATCAATAATCACCATCTACCTTGACAGAAAGAAAAGCGATTTATTCCTCTTAGATCGCTAGCCCAAAAATAATCATGCGCACCTTAACAACTAACTGTACCAATGCTAGCCCTTGTTAGATAGAATCGATTAAAGGTGTGACTTAACTCCAAAGATATTACCTTACAAAGACATAGGCATGTTCGGCCTATACCCAAAAAGAAAGGTAATGTATTTACCTTAAGTGAAAAATAGGAGAAAAGCTTGGACGGCTTGAATAACACCTATGCTCCTTCACTTCTCAAGGGAATTTGCAAATCAACTGAATACAATGCGATAGTTGAATCACTTCTTGAATCGACAAGGAAATACATAAAAACGGTATAGAGATGAATGGTAGATGAACTATGTCCGGTTGCTAACACAAACCATCACAGGCCAAGAACCGAGAGGGAAAATAGAACAACTGTTTGGGGAATCTAGAATCAAAAAGCTGAAAAAAAAGGCTGAGAGGAGGAGAGTAATGTTCGGCTTAAACAAACCGATGTAAAAGAGGACAAGGGAGGTTCGGCTATGGGAAAGAACCGAAAGAAGAAATAGAGAGAGATTATGAAAGAAACTGAAAAGTGAAAAATGGTGAGGAGGAAAAGAAATAGTATTTGGCCAAAAAAAGAGGAGTAGAAGAGATAAGATGCAATCTGTCACAGTTGCACAATAAAAAGGAGAAAACTGTTGGCGAAAAAGATTGAGGAAGGGAGAGAAAATGTAATCGGCCTCTGGATGGAAAAAAGAAAAGAAACAAGCCTCGATGCTCACACTTGCACTATACGATCTCAAAGAACAAAAGCACAAACACAAACCAAAAGGAATAACAAGAATTGTCAAAAAGAACAAAATACAAAACCCAAAGTCCAAAAACACTCCCCAAAATTGACTCCCCTAGTGTCTCTAGACCAAACTCGGCACAACCAACAAAAAGATATCCCAAAAAGCTCCCCCAACTTGCCAAATGCACACAAGGAGACCCTAGCCGATGTTGCACCCACAAGTCTCCCAAATCGACTACAACTCTCCAAGCTTCCAAATTCCTTGATTCTCTCCCCTTATCCCTCCTTGATATCTTCCACAACTTACTCCAAGACCAGTTCAAACTCTCACTGAAAAAAGTTCGAATCCACTTCAAACATCTACTGTCTCATGTAGCAACATAATTATCCCTTATCTGCATGGGATTCGAACCCTAGTCCTCTCTATTGCCAAGTCATGCCACTTGCCACCAAGCCACAAGGCTTTTTGCGACATAAAACATGCACTATTATTTATAAGGTCTATGTGCCAGTGTCCAGGTTCTTTTGAGAACAAAAACTAAAAATTTTACCAAAGCCAAGGCTTGAACCCAAGCTTCTCAAGCATTCCCAAACACACCCAAATCACCTAGCCAGCACACCAAACATGCATTTTATGTCAAATCATACAAAATCACAACCCTTATATTTTTGGGGCATTACATGTACGACTGGTTTTGTTTAAGTTTGGTAATGCCTCGTACCCCGTCACGGCATCAGACTCGGGTAAGGGGTGTTACATTTAGTAGTATCAAAGCTATGGTTTAATCGATTCTCAAACTAACCTAGCGTGTGTACGAGTCTAGCTATACATGCCATATATAAATTGTGATAGTGTGACGACTTCTGAAAACTTAAATTGTGTTTTAATTTAGTAAATGGATACTGATAGAGCAGTAGCTGATGACGTCAAAAGTAATGCGCTACCTCCTGCCCAAGGGACCACGCCACCTAGTAGTAGGCATATGACAACTAGTCAAGGAGGACAGGCTAGGGAAGCATTTCTCCACATGATGGATGAGTGGTATACGAATTTTATTTGGGCAAATCCGAATGCTCAACCTTCTCCAGCCCCTCCTACTCCTCAATTAATTCCCGTAGCTCCCCAAAATGTGGAAATGATAAGATTGAGTAAACTTTCTATTGGTAAGATACAAAAGTATGGGGCTAAAGAATTTAGGGCTAATGTAGATAATGATCCTGATAGGGCAGAATCCTGGCTTCAAAACACTATTCGAGTATTTGATGAACTTTCTTGCATATTAAAGTAGTGTTTGAAATGAGCTATATCACTGCTGAGAGACACAACATATCATTGGTGGAAAACTTTCGTATCAGTGGTACCTAGAGAAAGGGTTACATGGGACTTCTTCCAATAGGAATTTCAAAAGAAGTATATAAGTTAGTAGTTTATTGATTAGAAATGTAAAGAGTTCTCAGAGTTAAAACAAGGCCAAATGACTATGTCTAAATACGAGGGAGAGTTTGTTAGACTCAGTAAGTATGCTCAGGAATGTGTTTCCATAGAGGCTATCATGTGTAAGAGGTTTGAAGATGGACTGAATGAAAATATTAGACTGTTTGTTAGAATTTTAAAGTTGAAGGAATTTGTTGTGTTAGTCGAACGAGCTTGCAAGGCGGAAGAGTTGTGCAAGGAAAAGAGAAAAGCTGAGCTTGAGAATAGGGATTCAAGAAATAGGCCAATGAGTAAGTTATTTCAATCCTCAACAAAAAAAATCGAGGGATATGCACATTCGTTCGAATGTTTTAGCTGGGAACCCTAACAGATATTGTGGGAAGCAATATTCAGGTTTTGAGGCCCGAACTACGTCCATAGCGAGTGTTGGTAATGTGAGATCTGATAAGCCAGAGTGCCAACATTGTGCTAGGCGACATCCCAGTAAATGTTGGATGATCAACCAGGCTTGTTTTAAATGTAGCTCCCAAGATCCTTTCATTAAGGATTTCCCTGAAATGGTCGAAAAAGATAACCTCCAGAATGCTAGATCGAGTAACACAATGGCTAAAGGGAGGCCAATGAGAAATACTGGAAATGGGGCCAGTAGTAAAGGTGTATCGAGGGATTTAGCTATGAGATCAGAAGTTAGAGCACCTGCGAGGACTTATACCATTCGTGCTCAGGAATATGCGTCACCCCCTGATGTGATCACTGGTATATTCTCTCTTTATGATACTAATGTAGTTGCATTAATTGATCCTAGATTGATGCATTTCTATATTTTTATGAATTTGGTAACTAGTATGTATTTTCCTGTTGAGTCCATTAAGTTTGTGATTAAAGTGTCAAACCCCTTAGGCAAGTATGTGTTAGTGGATAAAGTTTGTAAGAATTGTCCTTTGATGATCCAAGGTTACTTTTTTCTGGCTAACTTAGTGTTGTTGCCATTGGATGAATTTGATGCTATTTTGGGTATGGACTAGTTGACATTGCATGATGCCAAGGTAAATTGTAGGTAGAAATTATTGAATTGAAATGTGAAAATGGTGAGGTTCTTCATGTTGAAACAGATGAATCCAGTGAACTACCCGTTGTGATTTCGTCAATGATAGCTCTGAAGTATGTAAGAAAAGGGTATGAAGCTTATCTTGTTTATGTGTTGAATACAAAGATGTCTGAACTGAAACTTGAATCAATGTCGGTAGTCTGCGAATTTCTGGATGAGTTTCTAGAGGAGTTACTAGGGTTACCACGGGTTACAGAGGTAAAGTTTGCCATTGATTTGTTGCCAAGGACGGCACCGATATTGATCGCTCCTTATAGAATGGCTCTGACTGAATTGAAAGAGTTAAAATTTCAGTTGCAAGAGTTGACCAATAAGGGATTTGTGAGATTGAGTTTTCTCCCTAGGTGCTCTTATGCTATTTGTAAAGAAGAAGGATGGATCTATGAGACTTTACATCGATTATCGACAACTCAATAAGGTGACTATAAAGAATAAGTATCCTTTATAGAGAATTGATGATTAGTTTGACCAGTTGAGAGGGGTAACAGTGTTTTCTAAGATTGATTTAAGATCTGACTATTACCAATTGAGAGTGAAGGACTTGGATGTGCTGAAAACCGCGTTCAGAACGAGGTATGGACATTATGAGTTTCTTATTATGCCTTTTGGACTTACTAATGCTTTAACTGTATTTGTGGACTTGATGAATCAGATCTTCTGACAGTACCTGGATAAGTTTGTAGTTATATTCAGAGATGATATCCTAATTTATTCTCGGGATGAGTTTAAGCATGCTAAACATCTAAGAATTGTGTTACAGACTTTGAGAGATAAGAAATTGTTTGCTACGTTTAGTAAAAGTCAGTTTTGGCTCCTTGAAGTTGGATTTTTGGTACATATTGTCTCTGCAAAAGGAATAAGGGTTGATACGAGTTTTAAAGCTTTCTGGGATTAGATGGGTATTATCAACGATTTGTCAAAGGATTTTCGATGATTGCTACTCCGATGATGAGGTTGTTATTAAAAGATGTTAAGTTTGAATTGTAACACCCCAAACCCGGCCCAGACATTATGGCCGTATTTGGTAGTGTCACATTAAAGTGTTTTGAAATCGAGTTTCACTATAACTAGATTTGTTGTAAAAACCCCTTGTTCTTTAAGGTTGTGTGGCCACCTCCAAGTCCACGTAGCCCCAAATCGTCTATGCCTCGGAATTACCTGTACAGTAAAATAAAAGGGTGAGTATACGAATACTCAATGTGCAACCCCGGCAATAACAATATAACAAAATCAATCTAAGCTAGAGCCTATTACAGTAGCATATCACAATCAATGGGCCTAAGCCCAATACAGTAACAGTATAGCATGCAATTAGAATCCTGCCCAACCATCCACTACACTCCATCTTCGTCCAACCCATCACTCCATATGGGGATATAATCAACCCACCCAACCCTACACTCCACAGTGTAGTACTGATGCGACACTATTAATATAAATGCAGCAGGGCTGCCAGAATATTAGGCTGTAAGCTAACACATTGTAGTACCGATGCGGCACTATCGATGGAAATGCAGTAGGGCTGCTAGAACAGTACACTTCTTCCATAAACATATACCCAACCCCCATGCAATGCAACATACTCAGTGTCATGTTATGTCATATTACAAAATATCGACACATATAAATATATATAACAGAGCATGCATAATCATTCAAACATCATATAGGGTCAAAACGGACATTTTACTTACGAGGGGTATTTTGGTCATTTCGCCCTTAAGGGCATTTCAGTTATATACTAGTGTGGGCCTACGTATGTGAAGGCCCATCAGTTGGCCCACGATCGCCTAGCAACACATGTGATCATATCAATACAAAAACTCGTCTATGGGCCGAGGCCCATTAAGCCAGCACATGTGGGCCCACACTGTCATGTGGCCCACCGAGCGCAGATTTGACCTAAGCTAAGTGCGTGCAATAACTAGTTGATAATACACATCTGTTTACAAATTTCCACCCATGTGGGGGCCACGAGCCCATTGGGCCCACTAGGCCTATTCCAGCCCAACACCCCCGAAATCACCCATGGTGATCATTTTGCGATGTAGGCCCATATTCTACGGGCTCGATCATTCGCATGCGTGTTCGCACGCCCATGTGACGAAAAGCCCATCCGTTGGCTTTTAGCCGATTGAAATCAACGCAGTGCATACGATTACACACCTTATCACATAGAGTACTAAATAATCTTGGGCGCTGCCACCTAAAATTAAACATAACACACAGTTAAACCACTTATCTAAAGATTTAAGGAAATTCTAATCCAAACACTTAGCCAAAGTATTTGCTATCATTTGCCTTCACTAGAGTGATCAATTGTGATTTGCCTAGTCAAACCGTAGTTTGATGCGGTCACCCTTCCGCATCCCGACAGAAAGTCCCTAACTACCGACACAGTAAAACTGTAGTTTGATACAGTCAGCCTTTCGCATCCCGGTGGGAAGTCCCTAACTTCCAACATTCTACGTCGCTTGAACTTGGGAGTAGAAACTGGGAGTGCACTTCCAGTAGATACTCATCCACAACCTCTCTCAGTCCGATTATCGGTTGCCTCCATGATATTTTCCAAAAGCCACAAAACCAACATTAAATGAAAACAATTAATCACATAAAGGTACACGTAATCTTCCAAATAACATAAGCAACACTTGTGATTAAGGTACTTACCCAAAACTAGAAAACGTTCACAGTGGAAAGGACTTCAAGTGTCACGGCCGCTTGATCAATATTAAAATCGAGAATCGAGAAGGAGAAGGGTACAATTGGTTCAAAAATGAGCAGAATAGAAAGTTGACTATAATATATTCGGCTATTGTTGCACAGAGGAAATAAAAAGAGAGAGTGAATGGCAGTGATGCAATTGGCCCAAGCAAAGAACAATGGCAAGTTCGGCTAGGAAAGGTAATGCAAAACAAAGGAGCAAGGGCAAGAAGGTTTCAATTTTTTAAGCAATCACTAAAGAAGAATAAAGAAAGGTATGGAAGGATCCGCTAAAGAAAGAGAAATGGAGGTCGATGAACCCAACGCAAACTTCGACTATCAAAGCAATTCAGTTTGAAACAAAGAATGGAGAACAACAATGCTCGATTTATTTTTAGAGGAAGGAAAAGAGTACGTAAAAATTCAACAATGTACTAAAAGAAATTCGGCACAACAAGATTGAACAAAAGGACTAAAAGGTGCCTAAGCAAAACCGAAAGAAAAGAGAAACACAAGGAATCTCGAAATGAATACTCACATTCGGCACAAAAGTCTTTTGTTTGAGCAAAGAAAAGGCACCCTCGATCAAAGCTAGATCACGAAAACAATAAAAGGAAAGCAAATAAGTTTTGAATGGCACAAAAGAAAATTAAGAAGAATGAACTTGCGAAAATCGATTAATTTGGCACACAAAGGCTCCTTCCGCATTCGGTCAAAGCTAGAACAAAAAGGAAAGCAAATTTAAAACCTTTATTAGCTATATCTCAAATGACCGAATAGCACCAAAATAGTCCCACATTCGGTCAATACTTCCCATAATAATTCCTTTAATAGTAGCTTAAAATCAGCTACCAATCATTCCAATTCCAATCAATGCCTCCCACCGCTTGACCGAGTCAATACTTACCAAATTCGGCCAGCCTCAATTCTTCCTTGCACGAGCAGCAAAAATTAACCTCCCATGCATAGGGTGAAGCTCGAACTCCTACCCTCCAAGTTCTCCAACACACTGCTAGCCACTGCACCATAATCCATCTTATACTATAATTCGGTCACAACAGATTATAAGTCTTACATGCTAAGGCCATGGTTTATTCAAAAGAAAAAATGAAAACTCCGCCTGCCAAGAGACTCGAACCTACATCCTTTCTAAATACCCAACACACCATTTGCCACCCTTCCACAGTCTCTTTTTGTGTCGTAAATCACTCCTAAATAATTATAAGATTTACATGCTTACTACCATGCCCATATATGCAAAAATAAAAGAATTATGCTAAGGCCAGGATTGAAACCTTAGGCCACTTCTTGCTTCCCAACGCTCCTAGCCACTAGACCACCTGCTTCTATATGTCAAGCTTTAACCAAAAATATTTAGAAGCCCTTCCTTGTGACGTCAATTTCCACGTAATGAGAAAAACGAATTTTTTTCTTAAAGTCCCTTTTTGAACCCAGGACTTCTCGGACATCCCCAAGCACTCCAAATCACTTAACCAACAAACCAAACATGAAATTGTGAAATTTTTCTTGACCACAAAAATCTAAATTTCTCCGATACACGAAGCCCATTTCTTTTAAGCCCAAAATTCAAGGCATTACATGAATGGTCAGAAAAATGCCAAAAGAGTTTTGAGTAGTTAAAAGCTTTATCGACGAAGGCACTGGTGTTAGTACAACCTGAGTCTGGGAAAGAATTTGTAATTTATAGTGATGCGTAACGGTCTTGGATGTGTGTTGATGCAAGAAGGCAAGTTGATAGATTATGCCTCGAGACAATTGAAGCTACATGAGAAGAACTATCTGACTCACGACTTGGAATTAGCTACCATTGTGTTTGCCTTAAAGATTTGGCGACACCATTTGTTCGGTGACAAGTGTCACATCTACACCGATCATAAGAGTTTAAAATATTTGATGACTCAAAATGATTTGAATTAGTGACAATGAAGATGGCTTGAATTGTTGAAAGATTATGAGCTAGTGCTCAATTATCACTTGGGAAAGGCGAATGTAGATGGCTTGAATTGTTGAAAGATTATGAGCTAGTGCTCAATTATCACTTGGGAAAGGCGAATGTAGTTGCGGATGCATTGAGTAGGAACTCCTTGTTTGCCTTGAGAGCTATAAGCACGAGACTAGCCTTTTCTAATGATGGTTTGATTCTAGCTATGAGAATGAGACTAGCCTTGTCTAATGATGGTTTGATTCTAGCTAAGCTATAAGCTAAATCGATGTTTCTTCAGTAATTTTGTGAAGCTCAGAGAAGTGATAGTGGTTTGTAAACCAAAAGAATTCAATGTGAATGACTAGTGACTCAGATTTTCAAATCGAGGTCGATGATTGTTTGATGTTCTAAGGTAGAGTTTGTGTTTTGAAAGATGGTAAGTTGCTCTGAAAAACTTTGCACGACGCATATAATGGTTGTCTATTAGTTCATCCAGGTAGTACAAAAATGTACAATGATTTGAAGAAATTGTATTGGTGTCCTGGTATGAAAAGAGATATTTTTGAGTTCATATGAAAGTGTTTGATTTGTCAACAAGTAAAGACCGAACATCAAGTGCCTTTGGGTTTACTTCAGCTAGTGATGGTACCCAGGTGGAAATGGGATAGAATTATGATGGACTTCATAATGGGTTTGCCTTTGACCCCGAAAAAGAAAGATGCCGTTTGGGTCGCTATTGATCGATTGACGAAATCGGCTCATTTTATTCCGGTACATATCGATTATTCACTTGATAAGTTAACTGAATTATACATTGCTGAGATTGTAAGAGTGCACGGAGTGCCTATTTCTATTATTTTCGATAGAGATCCGAGATTTACTTCAAGATTTTAGAAAAAGTTGCAAGAAGCTTTAGGTACAAAATTGAATTTTAGTACGCATTTCATCCGCAAACCGATGGTCAATCAGGAAGAGTAATTCAAATTCTTGAAGCCATGCTTCGATTTTGTGTTCTAGAGTTCGAAGGTAGTTGGGAGAAATATCTAGCTTTGGTTGAGTTTGCTTACAACATTAGTTTTCAATCAAGTATAAAGATGGCACCGTATGAAGCATTGTATGGCTGCAGATGTCGAACTCATTTGTATTATATCGAGCTCAGTGAGAGATAGATTCACGGGGTTGACTTGGTTGAGGAAACCACCGAAAAAGTGAAAGTAATCTGTGATTGTTTGAGAGCCGCCTCTGATCGACAAAAGTCATACGCGAATTTGAAAAGACAAGAGATCGAATTTCAGCTTGGTGATAAAGTGTTTATGAAAGTATATCCGTGAAAAAAGATACTAAGATTTGGCCGTAAAGGCAAGTTGAGTCCATGTTTCATTGGGCTGTATGAAGTTATTGAAAGAATAGGGCTAGTGGCATACCGATTAGCTTTACTGGCATAATTAGGAAAGATTCATAATGTGTTTCATGTGTCGGTGTTAGAAAGATATCGTTTTGATCCTTCACATGTGATTTCTCCAACAGAGAATGAGATTCGACTGGATATGATGTATGATAAAGAACTGATCAGGATTTTGGTTCGGGAAGTTAAACAGTTGAGAAATAAAAGTATAGCCCTAGTAAAAGTGTTGTGGCAAAGACATGGGGTAGAAGAGGCTACGTGGGAACCCGAGGAAGCCATGAAAAACAGTACCCAAACCACTTTTTTAGTAAGATTTTTTGGGACAAAAATCCCTAAAAGGGGGAGTTGTAACAGCCCGATTTAGGGCCAAGTTGAAACAGTGGTTTTGATACCACGAATCTGAAGTAGAAAAATTCATTGTGATAAAGTTTTAAGGTCTAGATTTTGATTGACTGCATGTGTGAAAATTTTGTTAAGAAATTTTATCGATAAGGTGTCCAGTTTCGCTATTAGGACTAAATTGCAAAATGTGCAAAAAGTGTGTTCTAGAAGCATTGGGTGCTTAATTGTAATGAATTTTTAACTTAGAGGTCCTTATTTAGTAATTAAACCATTATATATCATGATGGACAAAAATGGACATGGAAGGATAAAATTTCAAAGGAAGGCTTTAAGTGCATTTTAGTCATTTGGTTAATAAAAGGATAAAAAGGAAAAATAAAGCAAAAATTTGTCCATCTTCTCCATGCCATAGCCGAATTTTAGAAAGGAAGACATAGCTAGGATTTCTTCAACTTTCAAGCTTGATATTAAGGGCATAGCCCCGTTTTTAATGCTCTTTACGTTTTTGAAGTCGCTATCACACGATTTACCTATTCCTACCATTATTGTGAAGTAGAGTTCATGTTTAAAATTTTACCTATGCTAGACATGCATGTACTTTGATGTCTAATGGTAGAATATGAATGTTAGATGTGTGATAAATGACTTTTTCTAGGTGATTTTCGGTGAAAATGTGAAATAAAAGAAAATGTGGGCTGTTATAAGCATGAAAGTGGTTGGCTAGGCTTGGGTTTTGAGAAAAATTAATACATTTCATTTTAGGAGACTAGGGACTAAAGTGTAAATAAGTGAAAATTTAAGGGGAAAATGTAATTTTGCCATAATGTAATTTTTAGACCGAATTGAATAATGTGATGATTAAATGAGTAAAATTTTTTATTATAGATCAAGAAAGACGAGTTTTCGACCTAGATCGAGGAAAGAACAAGGTCATGGACTAAATTGCAATACTAGTAACTATTTTGTATCGAGGTAAGTTTGTATGGAAATAATGCATCATTATATCATGCTTTAATGTTTTAATGTTGCATTAATGGCAAGATTGATTTATGTGATATGGTCGGAAAAGTTTCGATAAGTGAGGAAAATCCCGATTGAACTTTAGGAATAGAATAGGATACGAGTGACATGTCACTAGGGACCTATGTGAAATTCTGTGATAGTATGATTGCAAGTGCTGGTATTGTACGTCTACCAGTGGCTAGGTAATCCTGCATATGTTACGGATACCTATCAGCTTGTGTGAGCAGCACTGAGTAGCTACGTCCCAACCATCAAATTGTGTGAGCAAACCCTTGACTAGCTTGAGAATGAGCATATATGTGAAATGAGATATGAGGTAGCATTAGCTACATATGTAGCACTTATGTGCAAGCTTTCTGAGTATCTATTAATATTCTAAATGTTCAACAGGAAAAATAACAAAGATGTGAAATATGAGTTTGTATGTGATGATGTGGTATAGGAATGTAAGTGAAATTCATAAGAATGAACGCTATAAGTGATAAACTTTCGGTAAGATCGTGAATTAGTAAGTTATAGTTATGTGAATTTAATTATTATTACCTTATCTTTCATTATATAAATTTTATAATAACTTATGTGGCTAAGATGTTTATTATTTGCATATAAATTTACTCAGCAATATAGCTTACCCCTCTTTTCTTTCCATTGTTTTATAGTGTCACCAAGCTAGCTCAGAACCGGGACTTGTCAGAGGCTCGCATTACCCTATTAGTAATATTATTTTGGGTATATGATAATTGTGATATTTTTGAAAGAATGGCATGTATAGGGACTTGGTCATTTGGTTATGTGTCATATTTGATTTGGGCAAAAATGTTGGCTTATTTTGATGAATGTTCATTTTGTATAAGGCCATTTGTAACACCCCAAACCCAGCCTAGAAGATACACCCGAGTATGGCGCGTCACATTGGAGGGTGAAACGAACATGCGGTGTAGTTGAAAACCCTTGAGAACCTTTGATTGTTTGTAGTTATAAACAGTGAAAACTTGAAAATTTGTAAGTTTGAATAAAACCTTAAGTTGTTAATTAAAACCTTAGTTTTTTTATTACTAATATCCCCTGTTTCAGTTATAGCGGAAACTTTTGTTTTAAAACCCATTTGTTGTGTTATCGTGATACTTTGGAAAATAGATATTTTTCATAAAACCACGCCCTAGAGCTATCAGATTCAAATGAGAAATAAAAAATCCCAAATTAAACAAAACTGGAGAAAAGGCCTTATTACAGCAATTTAAACCCAAAGAGAATAATTTAGACAATGTAAAAGTAAGTATTATAATTTAGACTACTTGTAGTGTGGCCACCTCCGAGTCCTCCGCTATGTCAAACTGCTTACTAAGGGTCACCTGAAAAGAATAAAAGAGGGAGGTGAGTTTTCGAAACTCAGTGTATACAACCCTCAACAGTCATACAACAATCAATTTGGGCCTAAGCCCATTACAATAACGGTGGCCTTTGGGCCCCTAGCCCATAATAGTCTCAGTTAAGCCAAAGCCCATATTACACGAACACATGTCACATGTAACTGGGCCTGAGCCCATTTCATTATCAGAATCATTATATGCAATGCACAATGCCCAATCCAACCCTGCATTTCGTATCCCTTCCAACCCTACACTCCTGTGGGGATTTAATCAACCCACCTAGCCAGCACACTAATACCGCAGCAAAGCTGCTAATCACCTAATCGGCTTAAAGCCTTCGGTGGGTCCATAGTCGTCTCAGGCGACCTGTGTGACCTCACACGAATAGATCCACAGTCGTCTCGGGTGACCTATACGATCATGACAAATCATATCAATGGGTCCACAATCGTCTTGGGTGACCCGTGTGACCCTATCAAATCACATCACTTCATTCACATGCAATAATCCCATACCCATGCGGCATAATGTCACATGAACGTAAACATAACATAACATGGCATACAGAGCAGTCATAATCACGTAGGGGCATTTTAGTCATTTGGCCTTATAGGCCTAAGTACACAATCGGCCCAATACTAAGCCCACATTCATTTAGTGCGACTTATGTCACTTTTAGCGATCAGAAACACGTTAGGCCCGAAAAGCCCATTTGGCCAAAGTGGGCCCCAGTGGGCTCAAATTAGCCTTTGACTATATGGTCCCCATTACCGACTCGTAATTTCATAACTATTTATAAATTTCGTTCGCGTCAGGCCCACGGGCCCATCGGGCCTATGTATCCCATTTCGACCCATTTGGCCAAAAAGTGGCCCATGTCCATGAGATCACTTATGAGGCCTCAATCGTTCCATCGATTTATCCACACGAGCGTTCGCACGCTCGTGTTGTTACCGTCAACCTTTCGACATATCGGCATTTCAGCTTTTTGAGATTTCAGCTTTTGCCGATTTACGAGTAGGGCAATGTGGGTACGCACCTCGATGGAGAGAAACGCAGTAGCCTTCTAACGTGGAACTATTGTTAATTAAGGCACTCTGTTAGTCATTCGATTAATAAGATTTAATAGCCTTACAAATACCGAAATTGAATCCTAAGATTAACACTTACCTCGACTATATCGGCTTCAAACTTCCTAAATCGATTGATTAAGAACTAGCCTTGCCTCCTTGTGGTTATCTAAACCGCAAACACCAATTACCCCAAACACTGTCTAAAATCTAAAGTTAGTCATATGATAATACAACGAAAACACTTGCCCAACAATGATTTGATATTAGGCCTTACCCAAGCTTGCCAAACATAGCACTTACCTTCAATCGGAAAGTGAGTGAGAGCTTTCAAACACTAGGACCTAGATATCTCCCTTGACAGAGAAAAGAAGAAACGACATCTCAGTAAAGAAAGGTAGAATGCAATCCGCTTTTAAGCAGAACAAAAGCAGGGGGTTTCGAAAATGAAATCAGGGAGCCAAGAATGAATAAAAGCCACTTACAGATTGATTTAGACCAATCGATACTCCCAGAGATAGACAAAAGAATTGAGAAGAGAAAATAATGAGAAGTGGAAGCAGAGAATTCGGCGATACAAGCAGAGAGCAAGGAATGGCATTCGGTCACTACTCAAAGGTGATAAAAATATTCATTTGAGGTTAACAAAAAAGTGCATTCAGCCTATGAGTAAACAAGAGAAGAAGGTAGGTTAACTGTGGGGCAGAATCAATAGAAAATAGAGAGTGGAAGGAATAAAGTGCTGTTGGCCAAAGAAAGAAACAGAGGAAAAGAATAGACAAGAGGGGTTTGACTTTTCTTAAAAAGAGAAGAAGAAAGTATGGGAATGGAAAGGGAGATGTAGTGTTCAGCTAAGAAAATTAGAGGAGAAACAAATGAGATTTGGCTAGTAGAAGAAATTGAAGAAAATGAATTATACACAAATATACCCGAATGGCAGAGAAGCAATTGAGAGGAAGAAGAGAAGGTTTGACAAGCCAATTCGACACACACAAGAGGGGGAATAACTGAAAGAACTAGAAAGAAAACTAGAGGTGAGGGAGAAATCAGCTACTAGGCCCAAATGATAAGGCAATTACAGCTACAAAACAGAGTATAACCGGAAGCAGAATGCCTTGAAAGTAAATGGCAAAAAAAAAAAAAAACGAGTGAAAAGTAAAAACACCAAACTTCTCTAATAGAGATTTGGCTATACCAACTAATGCCAAAAGCCAAAAATGAACCCCCAAACCTCATTAGCCGAATTCTTTGTACTATCAAAACCCTATTCGGTTCCAACTCCCCCAACAATCAAAAACCCCCTTGATTTTCTCCCCTTATCACTCCTTAATCCACTCTAAGACTAATTCTCACCACTCTTTCAAATTCAAAAGTCCAATTCAAACCTTCACAATGTAGAGTTCAAATGCAACTCAATCACTAGCCGACCACAAGTGCAAAATAAATACCTTGATACTCATCCCAAGATTCGCACCTCCTACCTTCATCCCCTTGCATGTGACGCCACCCTGCACCTCATGTGGCGCCACTTTGCCACTCCACCAGAGGCTCCCTTGCATCATGAAACCACAGTAATTATACTTAAGCCCTACAAACTAACATCCATATTCCATTAAGCCCAAGGATAAAAATTTTGCCAAAGGTCAAGTTTGCACCTAGGCTTCCTAAAAACCCCCCCAAACACACCTAAATCACTTATTTAACACACCACTCATACAATTTGTGAATCTTTCTCGTCCAACAAAAATCCAAATTTCTCTGATACTCGAAGCCCATTCTTCTAAGCTCAAAATTTGGGGCATTACAACTCTACCCCCTTACAGAAATTTCACCCTTGAAATTTCCAACTATCTACTAATCGCACTACTCAAGTCAGACCACTATGCTTCTACCGTGCACTCTAACTCTCATTGCAAATTAGGCAAATAAAATACTATGAGAGAAGTACATACTAGTATTCGCGCCTGGAGCGTCTCCATCCTCTCAGTGACGTGCTGCATAGACCAAAGTTGGTTGCCTCTCCTCCGCATAACTAGCACCTCTACCTGGTGCTCCACGGCCACGTCCAAAACCATTTTCACCACTGGCTTGTCCATAATTTCTAAGATGCTGCTGACCACCCCTCGGTGGTTGAACATCACCTCTACCCAAGACTTGCATCTGATTCAATCTTCTGGGACAATCTTTGTGACGATGCTCCAGGGAACTACAACTCAAACAAGCTCCCATCCTCCTCCAATATTCGCCCACATGGCGTCTTCCACAATTAGCACAGGGTGGTAACCAAAAGTGCCAAAAGGGCAACCAGCTCTGGTTGGCCCATCCACTCTGGCCCTTCTCTTAGGCCTCTGGTCAGTATTGGAAGACCTAGACTCCCTCTAACTTCTGCCCCTTTCTCTTTCCCGACTCAGACGCTCATCGTGCTTCACATCTTCAGTGATCTTTGCTTTTTCCACTAATGCTACGAAGTCCCTCTCTCTCCGAGGAGCTATCAACACCCAAAGACTGTCTCTGAGGCCATCTTTGAACCAGACACAACGTTCATAATCTATAGCCACTATCTCTTTTGCATACCAACTGAGTCACAAAAACTCCGCCTCGTATTCTGCCACAGATCTGCCTCCCTGAGTTAAGATTAAGAATTCCTATAACACCCCAAACCCAGCCTAGACGTTACGGCCAAGTCTGGTGTGCCACATTGAAGTGTTTTTCGAAAACCATGTTTTCATTGAAAACCCTTCTTAATGTTTAGAAACTTTTACCGTTAAACTTGTATAAAACCTTAGCTTTATTTTCCAAAACGTGGTTCATTGTCATAATCAAAACATTGTAAACAACCTTATAAAATCTTATTGGAATTTTTGAAAACTCGTAAATATTTATAGTTGTGGAAAACATGTTATTTAAAAACAGTTAAGTATCGAAAAATCAAACCTTGTTATTTAAAAACAGTTAAGTATCGAAAAATCAAACCTTCTTTGTTATGGCTTAAAGTGAATGGATACTACGCACCAGGTAGGATTCAAGAGAATAGGAGGTGAGTCATTTAGATTGCTTAAGTACCAAGCTCTTCCTAGACCCAATCCTAGACATGCACACATCCATTGCCACATTTTAAGCTAATGACTTGTCCACGATTAGCAAATTAAGGGTAAAATAGTAATTTTACAAATCGGGGGTATTTTTTGTAATTTTGTAAACCAAGGGTATTTCAGTAATTTTGTAAACCAAGGGTATTTCAGTAATTTGGTAAACTAAAGTATTCTAAATAGAGATAACAATGCGAATGGGCCTAGGGCCCATTCTCGGCCCAAATGGGCCCACACGTTCGTGTGGCCCTTTTAGCCCAAATCTAGCCACATATATGAGATTCATCTAGTCTAGTCAAATATTTACTACACAATTAAACAACTTATCCAATTGGGCCCGTAGGCCGATTGGGCCTACATGGCCCCTTTCGGCCCATCGCTGCCCGAAGTAGCCGTCCTACTGCTAGAGTAGTGAGAAATACACACCTGATAGGAGACTGGAGTTCATCCGCACTCCGAGCACTTTTAGCTTACGCCCACCCCAAATGAGCCCACCATAAAGTGAAAGGGATCAGTAAAGAAATGTACCTTTACTCCCCTCATGGTTCTCCCTGTTTAAAGCCAGCTTCGCAACCACTCTTATGTTAGCTTCCCGATGTGGGATACCCCCATCATTAGAGTTTAAATTCAACACCAACTCTTGTCGTCCCAACATAGCAAAATATATAAATATTTGCTTGCAAGGGGATTTGAACCCAAGTCCCCCTTGCTCATGACGCCACACTCCTTGCTCCCCCTTGCTAATGACGCCACAGCCACTCCACCACTAGGCTCCTTGTGTCAAATTTCAACCAAAAATATTCTTAAGGCTACCTACTTACACCTAGGGTTTAACTTACTTAAAACCAAAATTTTTGCTAGAGTCCAGGTTTGAACCAAGGACTTCTCCAACACTTCTTAGGACCCTCAATCATTGAAACAAGCCTTCATTTATGAAATTTCATGCACAACAAAACAGTATAAGCCTTCTTAGGACCCATGCAACCACGCCCTAGAGCTATTAGATTCAAAAGAGAAATAAACAATCCCAAAATTAAACAAACTGGAGAAAAGGCCTTAGTACAGCAATTTAAACCCAAAGAGAATAATTTAAATAATGTAAAAGTAAGTTTTATAACTTAAGGCTACTTTCAGTGTGGCTACCTCTGACTCCTCCACTATGTCAAACCGCCTACTGAGGGTTACCTGACAAAGAATAAAAGAGGGAGGTGAGTTTGCGAAACTCAGTTTATACAACCCTCAACATTCATACAATAATCAATTTGGGCCTAATCCCATTACAATAACGGTGGCCTTTGGGCCCTAGCCCATAATAGCCTCAGTTGGGCCAAAGCCCATATCACATGAACACATGTCACATTTAACTGGGCCTAAGCTAATTTCATTATCAGAATCATTATATGCAATGCACAATGCCTAATGCAACCCTGCACTCCGTATCCCTTCCAACCCTACACTCTTGTGGGGATGTAATCAACCTACCCAACCACCACACCAATACCACAGCAACGCTGCTATTCACCAATCGGCTTAAAACCTCCGGTGGGTTCACAGTCATCTCGGCAACCTGTGCGACCCTATCATACCACATCACTTCCTTCACATGCAATAATCCTATCTCCATGTGGCATAATGTCACATGAATGAAAACATAACATAACATGGCATACGGAGCAGTCATAATCATGTAGGGGCATTTTAGACATTTTTTCCCTTCAGGGGCTTAACAGTCATTTGGCCTTATCGGCCTAAGTACACAATTGGCCTAATACTACGCCCACATTCATTCAGTGTGACTTATGTCTTTTTTAGTGATCAGAAACACCTTAGGCCACAAAAGCCCATTATGGCCTAAGTGGGGCCCACACTCACGTGTGGCCCTTTAGGCCCAAATCTTCCTTTAGCCATGTGGTCCCCAAGATCAGCTCATACTTTCATAACCATTAGTAAATTCCGTTTGCGTCGGGCCCACTAGCCAGTCAGGCCCATGTAGCCCATTTCAGCCCATTTGGCCAAAAAGTGGCCCATGTTCATGAGATCACTCATGGGGCCTCAACTGTCGCATTGATCTATCTACACGATCGTTCGTACACTCGTACTATTACCATTATCAACCTTTCGGCATTTCGACATTCTAGCTTTTCGGGATTTTAGCTTTTGCCAATTTACAAGTAGGGCAGTGTGGGTACACATCTCGATGGAGAGAAACACAATAGGCTTCTAACGTGGAACCTATTATCAATTAAGGCACTCAGTTATTCATTCGATTAATACGATTTAACAGCCTCACAAATATCGAAACCAAATCCTAAGATTAACATTTACCTTGACTAAATCGGCTTTAAACATCCTAAATCAATTGATTAAGAACTGGCCTCACCTCCTTTTGGTTATCTAAACCAGAAACACCAATTACCCCCTAACACTGTCTAAAATCTAAGGTTAGTCATATGATAATACAACGAAAACACTTGCCCAACAATGATTTGATATTCAGCCTTACCCAAGCTTGCTAAACACAGGACTTACCTTCAATCGGAAAGTGAGTGAGAGCTTTCAACCACTAGGACCTAGATATCTCCCCTGACAGAGAAAAGAAGAAATGGCATCTCACAAAGAAGGGTAAATGCAATCGGCTTTTAAGCAGAACAAAAACAGGGGGTTTCAGAAATGAAATCAGGGAACCAAGAACGAATAAAAACCACTTACGAATTGATTTAGACCAATCGATAATCCTAGAGATAGACAAAAGAATTGAGAAGAGAAAATAATGAGAAGTGGAAGCAGAGAATTTGACAATACAGGCAGAGAGCAAGGAAGGGCATTCGATCACTACTCAAAGGTGATGAAAATATTCATGTAACACCCCAAACCCATATCCGTCGCCAGAATGGGGTTATGAGGCATTACCGGACAAAATTCATCATCCGAATAATTATAGGTATGCACATACTCAAACTCTTAATCCAACCAAGAAAAATATCATATATAACTAACATGTTTCCTTATAACAGACATTACTATTCATATGGTCAAAACCAAATACAATGATCAAATATAAACATGGTAAATTCATATGTTTTAATAAGTATCAACTTCCAATACTCAAACACATCTTTGATAGTAACTTGAACATGGCATTCATATATTTATAATCAATATGCACATTAATCAATAGAAAAAAAACTCATCCAATCAACCGTGTGCTTTTGTCATAACACATATCCACGTTTAATCAATAGATATACTTACCAAATAATAATATTCTTTAAACAATTAACTAAATACGTATCATTTGCCATTTCTAAACCGTTTTACCTATCTCTTTTTTTTCATACTATTCGAATACTAAAGTACTTATAAACAATGTTCAATCAATTCAAATTACAAATTAAAATATAAAATTATACCTGCATAACATGTCACTAATTAATTTAATCTAAAATATATAACTGTTACCCAAATAAATTAATCTTACCATTTCATTAGTCAAAAGCATTATTAACCTTAATTCAACTCCTAAGGAATTTTCAAACATTTCATACACGTATAACCAACATTTTATTCAACAATATATTATAAAACAATAATTTGCATTTCCCATCAATTACATCATACATTTATATACATATATGTATATAATATAACCGAAAACATCCAAATTTAAATCATCTTTCAATATTAAACATACTAAGTCTCACATAATAATAATCCAATTCAACTTCCTTTCATCTATATGCAATAATCAAATTTATCCAAATATCGAATCATGGTACCACAACTTAACCAAGCAAATCAAACCGATTTCACCTATATTGACTTATATATAAGACATAGCCAAAACACCAAAACTAAACCAAACATAACCATCATTGAATTAAAGCATAAAAACCAAGCTTAATTAAATAATAGGCCATTTTCGCATGGCATTTATATACATACCAAAATCAAACTTGTTCACGAGATAGTTTAACCTATAGATGCCATAAGTTTCAAGTTTAGCATCTATAAGTACCGAAAATAAACGATAGTGTGGATGACTTTGCTGACGATCCTCAAGCACATAATGGCTTCCAAAATCTAAAGAAAAACAAGGTAATCATACACACACAATAAGCTATTATAGCTTAGTAAGTCGAAAGCAAATATACAACTCACTAACATTAACAAATTAATCAAATAAAAATCTATTTCATACTATCATATTCACATATACTTATTCAATTCTCCAAATTTTCAATATAACAAACACATAGCCATACTTTTATCCATCTAGGTCGAATACACATATAATTATAGACATAGTTTCCTTTCAAATTTAGGACCATATTCACGTTCTAAACTACATGTACTCCCATATATATATATAAAAGCTCATGTATCTCAACTTTGATATCATATGAAGACTTGTTTGGCCGAATACATAATTCCACAAATTAATCAACTTTCATTTTCATTTAATATAATTTGCATCACTAATATAATAGCTAACTTGCCTTATAACACAAATACAAATAGTTATCACAGACCTGTTTATTTTAACAAGTTAAAATATGAAATCATCACTTCATCACAAAGTCTCGTAATCATAAACTCTCTTTAATTCATCGGCAACAAGCTTCCTAGGTATAAACCTGAAATCATAGCGGCACAAAGCCTGCTAGGCTCGAAGGCTAAATTTTGATACACCGGCACTAAGCCTACTAGGCATAAAGCCCAATTTCTATACACTGGCATTTAAGCCTGCTAGGCATAAAGCCCGATTTCTATACACTAGTAGAAGGCTTGGTAGGCTAGAAGCCCGAATATCACTTGTTCACACTCAACTCAAGTATATTTTCAATCATTAGAAATTCGATTATCATATATTTTTCCATTCCATTTTTCAATATCAAATCTTAATCCAAATAATTCAAACATTCACATTCTAACATACAATATTTAGCTATTACTCAATTAGCTATATATTATAATTTTAATATTTTAAAGAAATATTTAATCAAAACAATAGTATTTAATTGCTTATCGACATACCTCGGATATCAACGAACGGTATTGATTGACTATTCGGCTATTTGGCTTTTCCCTGATCCGAATTCGATTTTCTCTTTTCTTGATCTAAATTAAAATAAATTAAGCTTATTTAATCAAATATTCAATCCAATTCACTCAAAAACACATAAATGGATAAATTGCACTTTTTCCCCATACATTTTACACATTTAGCAATTAAGTCCAAAATTCACGAAACACAAAACAAACATAATTTGCTTACACTTAGCTAAGACTGAATACTACTCAAGCCCCTACAAGTCCTCACATTTAATTTAATTCACAGCCTAGCCCCTCTATTTACTATTTTTACAAGTAAGCCCTATTTACTTAATTTTCATGAAAATTTCTAATACAAACTTAATAATCTAACACATATCTTTTATTTAACAATTTCAAACTCAAATTTCACCAAGACTTTAATAATTGTAGAACACAAAATCATCATCAAAATTAGAAATTAAGACATGGGCTTTGAACATTTCATAGCAACGATCCCAAAAATGTAAAAATTAACAAAAACAGACTAAACACGTACCTTGATGGAGCTTTGAAAAGAAAAACCCTAGGTTTCTATTTTTTTTCTTTTCTCTTGTTTTAGTTTCGGCAAAAAGATGATGAACATGCAAAATGACTTTCATAATTTTATGATATGTTTTATTATAATATATGTTAATATATATATATTATTTACTTACTTATCCTTTGTAATAACATTATAAAACCATTAAAAATATGGGCACTACCATTCATCTCACTTGTATATGGTTTATTTACAACATAAATGCCCCAACTTAAATAGCCACTAACAATTCGACCCATATGCTTTAAACCATCAAGTTTGCAATTTACGCAAATAAGTCTTTTTTTATTAAATCAGATGCTCAACGACAAAATTAAATTACGAAAATTTCACAGATATAAATCCACTCATAATAAACACAGAAAATAAATTTTAAAATATTTTCTGACTTGAATTCGTGGTCCCAAAACCATCGTTTAATTAGGGTCTAAATCAGGCTATTACAACTCTCCCCCTTAGGGATTTTCGTCCTCAAAAATCTTACCGGTGAAAAGGTTTGGATAACATTCTTTCATCGAATCCTCTAGCTCCCAAGTTGCTTCCTCAACCCCGTGCTTTTGCCACAACACTTTCACTAACGAAATTTTCTTATTCGGCAATATTTTGACTTCATGTGCTAGAATACGTATTGGTTCTTCCTCATAACTCAAATCAGGCTGAATCTTAATTTTTGATGGACTAATCATGTGTGAGGGGTCGGATCTGTACCGTCGGAGCATCGAAACGTGAAATACATTATGAATCTTTTCTAATTCAGGTGGCAACAGCAATCTATATGCAACTGGCCCAATCCGTTCAATAACCTCATACAACCTAATAAATCTCAGACTTAATTTGCCTTTGCAACCAAATCGGAGTATTTTCTTCCATGGTGAGACTTTTAAAAACACTTTGTCTCCAATCTGAAATTCTATATCTTTCCGTTTCAAGTCAGCATATGATTTCTGACGATCTAATGCTGCTTTCAAACTTTCACGAAATACTTTTACTTTCTGTTCAGTCTCTTTAATCAAATCAACCCCGTCTATCTTATTTTCACTGAGCTTAGTCCAATATAAAGGTGTACGACATTTACTACCATATAAAGCCTCGTAAGGTGCCATTTTAATACTCGATTGAAAGCTATTATTATACGTAAATTCAATCAGAGGCAAGTATCGATCCCACGTACCTTTAAACTCAAGAATGCAACATCTCAACATATCCTCAAGTATTTGAATGATTCTCTCGGACTGACCATTTATCTGCGATGGAAAGCAGTGCTAAAATTCAGTTTAGTACCCAGTGCATCTTGCAGTTTCTTCCAAAACCGTGATGTAAACCTCGAATCTCTATTCGACACAATAGAAATAGGTACTCCATGTAATCTCACGATCTGAGAAACATATAGCTCAGCAAGTTTATCAAGTGAATAATCAATACGGACTGGAATAAAGTGAGTTGATTTTGTCAATATATCAACAATAACACAGATTGCATCTTTCTTCCTCGATGTCAACAGTAAACCGGATACAAAGTCCATTGTGACTCGGTCCCATCTCCATTCATGTATCATGATCAGCTGAAGCAATCCAAAAGGTACCTGATGCTCAGCTTTTACTTGCTGACATATTAAACACTTCGAAACAAGGTCAGAAATGTCTCGTTTCATACCATGCCACTCATAGTGCTGTTTCAAATCATTATACATTTCCGTGCCACCTGGGTGAATAGATAATCGACTATTATGAGCTTAATTCAGTATCATCTGTATCAGCTCCAAATCTTTCGGAACACATAATTGATTTATGAATCTTAAACAATCTTTGGCACCAACAAAGAAATCTGAAGTGGCATTCAAGTCACATTAGGCCCTTTTTGCAATTAAATCATCATCGATTTTCTGAGATTCATAAATCAACTGGATAAATAATGGTTTTGCTTTTAACTCATATGTGCATTCATTGTACGCAAAGTAAATAGTGATTTCCGACTCAGGGCATCTGCAACCACATTAGCACTCCCTGGATGATAATCAATCACAAGTTCCTAATCTTTTAACAACTCTAACTATAACACGCGTTACCCGAGACTATTGCCGGAGTCGAGCGAGAGGCATTACCAGACTTAACTTACTCAACCTGAGTAAAAAATTTACTTCTAAAATTAATTTATTTTCATTCATTTAATATGTCCCTAAAAAAGGGTCATCAAGACCCTAAATCATACAACTGAATTGATTCGGGACCAACCAGGATTAATGAAATTTTCTCGATTACTTAAATGGAACAAAACATATCATTTCCCTGTTCCATAATAAAGCTGTCCAACTGCGTCATTATCGCTAAAAAAATCATAACTCGAGTTTTGCAACTCAAAATTCAATTCCATAAATTTATATTGAAACTATAATCATATATGTTCTTACTAATTGTTTTCTAGAATTTTTGACTTAGCCAATTTGTACAATTTATTATTTAAAGTTTCCCCTGTTTCACTCCTCAACTGCCCTGACCTGTTCACTACGAAATGGATTTCTCTCAGTAAAAAATTCAAATAGCAATGTCGCTTGTTCTATTACAAACTAGACTCAATAATGAATCTAGGAATATAAACTATAACTTCTAATTATTTATGTAAAATTTATGGTGAATTTTTCAAGTCAGAACAGGGGATCGCAAAATCAATCTGGAGCAGCCTCAATCAAATTCTTAAAACTCATAATTTACAACTCCTTTGCTTCCCTTGTATCTTTCACATGAAAATAGACTCATTAAGCTTTAATTCTATATCTCACTCACCATCTAATTCCATGTCTACTATTTTTTAGTAAATTTTCAAATTTACGTCACTGCTGTTATCTAATACTATTTTAATGCTAACTTCACTTTTTCATGATTTCCATGTATTCACTTTCATTTAGGAATACATAACATCAAAACATATTCTTAATTAGCTCTTTCAATATCTAATCCTTATCAAATATTTACCTGCCATACATTGGCCATATCATAATTGACACTTACTAAATATTAAGTCCCCATACATGCCATAAACTAGGACATTTGTAAATGAAGATACCCATTTGGTAACTTGATAGTCGATAGTGTGAAGCGATCTCCGATGACCTCCAACCTGAGCTTGCTTTTAAGTACTTTGAAATATGGGAAAGGAAAAGAAGTAAGCTTATAAAGCTTAGTAAGTTCACATGTAAAGTAATAAGCAGTAACAATAAATTTAGCTTACTACTATGCTGTTTCAGCTTGAATAAATACTGCTAAATTCTTACTATCCCAACTTACTTATCTGTGGCCATACCAAAGGCTCTATATACTATAGGCTTATCACTTACTGATTTCCCTTGCGTGCCTACATCATCTCACTGATCATAGTCATATTCCTTCCTGATATTAATATATTTCAACTTATGTCATTCTCATGGTGTAAACTGAAAACTCATAAACATAAATTACCTTTCCTTTGTTGAAAGTTTCCTGAACTAATAACTATGGTGTTCTTACGAACTCACTTGGACCTGTTTATCATTTCTTTACCTGAACCTTTCTGTAATTTAACATGTACATTAGCCCGTTGAACCACTTGGAATACTAAGGATACTCGGGTTTTCCTACTTGATAATAGCCTGCCAATGCCATGTTCTTGACATGGACTTACATGAGATATTCCTGTCTTTCCAAAGCCATATGTCTGATATGGACTTACATAGATTATTGCTGTCTTTCCAAAGCCATATGTCTGATATGGACTTAGATGGATTATTCCTATCTTTCCAAAGCCATATGTCTGATATGGACTTACATGGATTATTCCTGTCCTCTCTGATAACCCCAAATGTCATGACATTCGTATCCCAAACATTCTTAAGGTTCAAACGGGGCTTTTTGATACTTTTTATCTATCGACTCCTCTTCGATTCAACTTATCCTCTTCAAAATATGTTTTTCTATACTTTCTCAATATCATACAAGGCTATATTTCAGATATGGGCTTACATGTACCTTTTATAATTTATCTTTTCAATGTCGAATTATTATCGAACAATAATTACTATATCTGAAATTCACTACAAAAATATTTATAGCTAAAATACCAATTTAACATCCAAATATGCATAATTAATTTCTTGTTAAACATATGAACTTACCACGATGCCAAAACGACTATTTTACCAACTTTCCCGATTTTCGATTTTTCTCTCATTCTATGTCCAAATCTCATTTTCTGGGATCTAAAACATCATATTTCACTTATTTAATTAATGTACTATTCAAATTTGTCTCGAGCTTAGACTTTGGCAAAATTACAATTTTGCTCCTAAACTTTTGCATATTTACAGTTTTGCCCCAAGGCTCAGAAGTTAAACTTTATCCCAAATTCTTATGTTTTAGGACATGCTGATCATTTATTTACCAACATCTACCTTAAATTCTGTTGCCGAACCAGTGTTGTTCGTGAAAAAGAAAGACGAAACTTTGAGAATGTGTATCGATTATCGTCAACTTAATAAAGTCACGATAAAGAATAAATATCCATTGCTGTGAATTGATGATCTATTTGATCAGCTAAAGGGAGCTTCAATATTTTCGAAGATAGACTTAATATCAGTCTATTATCAGTTGCGAGTTAGAGACTCCAATGTGCCTAAAACCGCTTTCAAAACGAGGTACAGTTGCTACGAGTTCTTAGTGATGCCATTTGGGCTCACTAATGCCCTTGCGGTTTTCATGGATTTAATGAACTGAATTTTTGACAGTATTTAGATCGGTTTGTAGTTGTGTTTATAGATGACATTCAAATCTATTCACGCGATGAAACTGAGCATGCCGAACATTTGAGATCGGTGTTACAAATTTTGCGAGACAAGCAGCTTTACGTGAAGTTTAGTAAATGTGAGTTCTGGTTACGTGAAGTTAGCTTTTTGGGACATGTTGTATCCGCATCAGGCATCTGGGTTGATCCGAATAAAATTTTAGCTATACTTGATTGGAAGCCTCTGAGGAATGTTTCGAAAGTTCGGAGCTTTTTGGGACTTGTCGGGTATTATAGACGGTTCGTGAAAGGCTTCTCGATGATAGTAACACCATTAACAAAGTTGCTTCAAAAAGATGTCAAATTTGAGTGGTCAGAAAAGTGTCAGAAAAGTTTTGATCAGTTGACAGCTCTTTTGACCGAAGCTCTAGTGTTAGTTCAGCCAAAATCTGGTAAAGAATTTGTGATCTATACTGATGCCTCTTTGAATGGTTTGGGTTGTGTTTTGATGCAAGAAGGTAGAGTTGTTGCTTACGCCTTAAGACAGTTAAAGCCTTAAGAGAAAAACTATCCGACGCATGATCTCGAGTTAGCTGCCATTGTTTTCGCTTTGAAAATTTGGCATCATTACTTGTTCAAAGAGAAATGCCATGTTGATTCCAATCACAAAAGCCTCAAATAATTGATGACTTAGAAAGACTTGAATTTGAGACAACGACTGTGGCTAGAATTATTGAAAGATTACAAACTTGTCATCAATTATCATCAGGGAAAGGCTAATGTAGTCGTGGATGCTCTGAGTCGAAAATCACTGTTTACTCTACTAGCAATGAATGTACATTTGTCTATATCCACAGATGATATGTTAGTAGCGAAATTAAAAGCAAAACCAATGTTAATGCAACAAATCTGTGAAGCTCAGAAAGTTGATGATGAATTTATCGCTAAACGAGCTTAATGTGATTCGAAAGGTGATTCAAATTTCTGATTGATGAAAATGATTGTTTGAGGTACAGATACCGATTATGTGTTCCGAGAAATTCTGAGATTATTTTGATGATTTTTAATAAAGCTCATAGTAGCCGAGTGTCAGTTTATCTGGGTAGCATGAAAATGTATAATGATATAAAACAACAGTATTGGTGGCCGGGCATGAAACGAGACATTTCTGACTTTGTTTTGAAATGTTTGATATGTCAACAAGTGAAAGCAAAACATCAAGTACCATCCGATTGCTTCAGCCGATTATGATACCAGAATGGAAATGGGATCGTGTCATGATGGATTTCGTATCTGGTCTACCATTGACACCAAGCAAGAAAGATTCAATTTGGGTTATTGTTGATAGATTGACAAAGTCAGCTCATTTTATTCCTGTTCGTATGGATTATTCACTTGATAAGTTAGCCGAATTATATGTTTCTCAGATTGTAAGATTACACGGGGTACCTATTTCTATTGTGTCGGATAGAGATCCGAGATTCACCTCGTAATTTTGGAAGAAATTGCAAGCTGCGTTGGGTACCAAGTTGCATTTTAGCACTGCTTTTCATCCCTAGACAGATGGTCAGTCTGAGCGAGTTATTTAGATACTTGAGGATATGTTGAGATGTTGCATTCTTGAGTTTAGTGGCTCGTGGGAACGATACTTGCCATTGGTTGAATTCGCATATAATAATAGTTTTCAAGCGAGTATCAGGATGACAACCTACGAGGCTTTGTATGGTCGTAAATGTCGTACACCGTTGTTTTGGACTAAGCTCAGTGAAAATAAGATTTACTGTAACACCCTGAATTTGGGCCTAGAAGTATTGGGCCTTGGGCCTGGGTACGGGTGTGAGATAGTTCGAAATAAAATTATTGATGTGTTGAATTCTGTTATGGAAGGTTATTATTTATGGGTTAATGTGGTATTTTAGTGAACTGCGAAGGATTCATAGTTTGGGGAAAAGTCTTGGGCTAATTTCTGGATTTCCGAGATTTTTGTGATATTTGGTGTAATGTTGAAATTTTGATATATGGATGTATAATTCGTGTTTGGAGTGTGTTATTGGGCCTATGGAAGGCCCAAGTGTTGGTTAAAAACCCGGAGAATTCTTGGATTTTTGGACTTAAGGAATAGAGGACTTGGAAAAGAGGAGTTGTAAGGAATTATGTGTGTAATAAGACACAAAAAAAGGAGTGTGGTGTAGTGGCAAAGTAGCGCCACTTAAAGGACAAGGAAGCAAAGGGTCTAAGGTTCAAGTCTTGGCTCTTGCAATTTATTTTGGTTTTTCTTTTAAATAAATCTGGAAGCAAGTAGGTGAGCTTTAAAGTTATATGTGTTGGACTTATGACACAAAAAGAGCTTGTGTCCAAGTGGTGGTCCCTTGACATGACTATTGAGAGGACTTTGGTTCGAATCCCGTTGGACGCAAAGGTTGATTATTTTGCTAATGCTTTAATTTTAGGGGGATTGATGGAGAATCCCACATCGGAAAGCTAACATGAGAGCAGGTGAGGAGCTAGCTTTAAATAGAGCAAACCAGGAGGAGAGTAGGCACAGCCTTCTTGGCTGATCCCTTTCGCTTTATGGCGTGCCCGTTTGGGTTGGGCATCGGCTAAGAGTGTTTGGAGCGCGGATTAACTTCAGCCTCCTATCAGGTGTGTATTTCTCACTGCTCTAGCGGTAGGACGGCTACTTCGGGCTGCGATGGGCCGAAGAGGCCATGTGGGCCCAATGGGCCTGCGGGCCCAATTGGATAAGTTGTTTGATTGTATAGTAAATGTTGGGCTAGATTAGGTGAATCTCATATCTGTGGCTAGATTTAGGCTAAAAGGGCCACACGAGCGTGTGGGCCCATTTGGGCTGACAATGGGCCCTAGGCCCATTCGCATTGTTATCTCTGTTTAGAAATGCTGTAGTTTACAAAATTACTGAAATACCTTGGTTTACAAAATTACCGAATTACCCTCGATTTGTAAAATTACAAGAAATATCCCGATTTATAAAATTATCGAATTACCCTTGATTTGTACAATTACAGAAGTACCCTCGATTTGTAAAATGACAGACATACCCTTGATTTGTAAAATTACCATTTTACCCTTGATTTGTAAAATTACCATTTTACCCCTAATTTGTAAAATTACCATTTTACCCTTGATTTGTAAAATTACCATTTTACCCCTAATTTGTAAAATTACCATTTTACCCGTGATTTGTAAATTACCGTTTTACCCCTGATTTGTAAAATTACTATTTTACCCCTGATTTGTAAAATTACTATTTTTACCCCTGATTTGTAAAATTACTATTTTACCCTCAGTTTGTGAATTTACCAAAAATACCCCTGTAGGGTAGAATTACCAAGACACCCCTATGGGGTAAAAATACCGTTTTGCCCCTAGGGTGTTAAATGACTGTTTTGCCCCTCGTGGGTAAATGACTAACTTGTGTGATGATTGGCCTAGTTTGACCGTGGATATAAGTTGGTGATATGAATGACTTGACTGTGATGTATTCTTATTTTTGGGATTTGGAAAAGTTGGAATCCCTATGTGTTTAGGGAGGCTGTCGAAATAGTGCCTAAGGCTTTAAGGGGCTGTTACCAATTATTTTACTCTGTGCTTGTAAGGGTTAAAGGCTGCTGACTAAGGGCTTGGATTAGTGGAGCGTCCGGATCCAGATTTGGATATCAACTTCAGCAAAGGTAAGGATTTAGGGCCTTGTTCATGGATGCCCGAATATGGTAAGAGTATGTTAAATTTAGTTATCATTGATTCGTGGTCTAATGTTTTACTAATCGAATATAGGATTGAGTTGGAGCAGATATCGTCATCGTTCGTCGTAATCAGGTGTGTAACTAATCCCAACTTTTAGACTAAAGCGGTAAAAGCCGAAATGGCCATAAAGTGACCGACAACTGGTGGAAAGCGACCGAAAACGTACTCGTGTAAAACTTTAGAGTAATCGTTTACTCCATTGGGGTTAGTCATGAATTCGGTAGTGAAGGATTTGCAGAAGGAGTAATTCTGAACGTTTTGGTAAGTTGGGCTGTGAAGGGCCAAGATGGGCCCAGTGGGCTTCCGAGCCTAAATCGAAAAATGATCGTTAAAGACTTTCTGGTAACATGAATAATAAAAACATGGCTGAGTTGGTAAACTAAAACCTAAAATTGGGCTTAACGGGTTTGAGACGATATTGGACATAGTAAGGCCCATTAGGGGTTTTAGGCTAAAAAGGGCAAAATTGGAAATTTGGCTTAAATCGACTTCCGTGGTTATATGGGGGCTGATAATTTATTGGATTTGCACAAAATCTCTGAAAATATGAAAAAGGACTAAAATACCCTTAAATATGGAAAATTACCAAAATACCCCTAGGTGTAAAAAGACTATTATACCCCTAGGGTCAATTCTGTATGAAATGTATGATTTTATGTATTTGCATGAGTTACCATTTAATGTGAGCATATCTGATGCATGAGATGTTATATGTTGCATGCTAGTATTTATATTCTTATGTTGCATGGGGCATGGGTTTATGATGGAGGAAGCGTTCTGGCAGCCTCGCTGCAATCTGGTGACTTTGTCACATTATTATCTGGCAGCCTCGCTGCAATCTGGTGACTTTGTCACATTATTATCTGGCAGCCTCGCTGCAAATCTGGTGGCCTCGCCACAATATCTGTATCTGGTGACCTCGTCACAATATCTAGCAGCCTCGCTGCAAATTATATCTGGCAGCTTCGCTGCAATTATCTGTGGTGTGTAGCGGTTGGGTGGGTCGAGTAGTCTCCCCACATGGTGTAAGGCTGGTACGGGGGTGTTATGGATGGATCTGGGTTGGGTTTTCTGTTTGCATATTATATCTGATCTGTATCTGTTATGGGCCTACGGGCTTAACCTGATTTCTGTAATGGGCCAAGGCCAACTAATCTGATTCTGAGGCTTGATCTGTTTTGGCCTATGGTTGAGATAATGTTGCACACTGAGTTGTCAAACTCACCCCCTTTTTATTTAACCTCTGCAGGTAACACTCAACCATAGCGGGCTTGGAGCTGCGAGAGATTCGGAGTGGCCACAGCATCTGCAGAACTGGTTTTCATTTTGTTTAAAGTATTTTATTATTAAGTTATTTTTGTGTTTTATTTTGTAAGAAGGCCGCTGTCTAAGTTTTTTATTTGGTTTAATTTTTTTTGATGATTAAATTACATTTTACAGAATCGCTAGTTTAGGCTGCGCTGGTTTCAAAATCTAAAGAACGTTTTTAAAACTCAACGTGTGAATAATATGGATAACTTGAAGGATTAATAAACTGGTTTTAACAAACTTACTCTTTTGATTCAAACCTCACTTAAGACACAACAAGTCTAAAAGGGCCGTAAACTTAGTTTTAGGATCGTGTGACACACCAGATCTGGTCGTAGCGTCTAGGCCGGGTTTGGGGTGTTACATTTACAGAGTTGATTTGATCAAAGAGGCCGAACAAAATGTAAAAGTGATCCGTGATAGTCTGAAGGCAGCATCAGATCGTCAGAAATCGTATGCAGACTTGAAATGTAGAGAAATAGAGTATCAGATTGGGAATAAAGTGTTTTTAAAAGTTTCACCGTGGAAAAAGGTGCTCCGATTCGGCCGTAAAGGCAAATTAAGTCCGAGATTTATTAGACCATATGAGATTTTAGAACGAATTGGGCCAGTTTCGTACAGATTAAATTTGCCACCCGAACTTGAAAAGATTCATAATGTTTTTCATGTTTCGATGCTTAGACTGTATAGGTCTGATCCTTTACATGTGATTAATCCATCAGAGATTAAGATTCAGTCTGATTTGAGTTACGAGGAAGAACCGATTCGCATTCTGGCTCACGAAGTGAAAGAATTACGGAATAAGAAAATCTCGTTAGTGAAAGTGTTGTGGTTCAAACAAGGAGTTGAGGAAGCGACTTGGGAGCTTGAAGACTCAATGAAAGAATGTTACCCTAACCTATTCGCAGATAAGATTTTCAGGGACAAAAATCCCTAAGGGGGGAGAGTTGTGACAGCCCTATTTTGGCCCTAATCAAAAAAGTGGTTTCGGGACCACAAAACTGAGTTAGAAAAATTTTAAAATATTATTTTCTATGTTTTTATTTCGTGAATGATCATGTGTGAAAATTCCGTGTCTTAATTTTATCAAATTGATGTTGAATTATTAACTTAGGGATTAATTGAATAGAAGTAAAATTTGATCGATATATTGTAAGTGCCGAATTATGATTCATACTTAATGATGGAAGGTTTAAAGAGCAATTAGACTAAGGGAATTATGCATAGACAAAATCGGCCTTTGATAGTGGAAAAGAAATAATATTAGTGAGGTTAGTTTGGTAAATTAACAATTAAAACATTTGCATGAAATAGTAAAAATGAAAATAGTTTCCATTCTCTCTTATTTTTGCCGAAACCACTAAAGGAAAAATGAATAGAAAAGTTAGGAGCATTCGGCCATTGAAGAAACTAAATTAAGGTAAGGTTCATGTAATTTCTTTTAAATTCTTATGAATTTGAGTTATTTGTTGAGTTCTTGACATCATCCATGTATGAAATTTTGAGTTGTGGTAAAGAATGAATTCGGTCATGGTAGATAATCTATAAATTTCGAATTTGATGTTGGAAATTGAGGAATGAGTGTTAGATAGACATTTTGATGTTAAAATTTAAAATATTATAAGCTTGTAAGTTAAATTGTGAAAATTATGCTTTGAATGGTTTAATTGTACAAAGGAGCATTCGGCTATGGCCTTTATGTATGAAGAATCGAGGTTGGATGGCTTTAATTAAAAGATAGTTAGAATTTGAATTGAAGCTTGATAATTTAGTTAAGGGGTGAGTTTAAGAGCTATGTGCATTCGGTAAAGGTATATATGTGTGAATTTAATGGTGTTTTAATGTTGTGAATTGGAAATAGAAGTAAAATGAGTGATGAGCTTATTAAATTTGGCATATGTATGTGATTAAAGGAACAAATGATATTCGGCTATGTTGCAATATAAGACCTTAAGCTAAATGTTATAAAAATGTTGTTAGATTATAAATTAGATTGAGCATATTGCCGAATGTGTGTTAATTAATGGTTCATGCAAATTGTTGTTATTGAGTTGATGGAGGGTGAGAATGGCTGAATATGTGTACTAGGTAGAGAATTTGTCCTCGTTTGAGCCGAGAGTGTCAATGTTAAAAATGAGTTTGTCAAAGCTTGGCAAATGTGGTTTTGAGGGCTCTATGATATTCGACCCTTGTAGTTAGTCATGAACCCTTATGTTAAATGTTGGATAATAATGGTTGTGAGTCAGAATTGCTTGTACCATGGCCGAATGAGCTAAAAATCAAGGAATGTCCTAATTGAATACAATTAAGATGAAGAAAAAAATGAAGGTTGCCGTGTGTGAGTATTTAATTAAGAATGTTTACTGTGTGTATGTGTTTCATTGAGAAAGTGTATTTGTTGTTTATAATACTTAAATAATTGGTTGTGAAGGACCGAATGTGTTAATGAAAATCAAATGGTTTAATTTTAATGCACGTATAATGTGGATGGAGATGAAAGTGCCGTGTGTTCCTTGTTATATGAAGCTATTAGTATTTTGGGTTATAAATGAATTAGTAAGGTGATTAAACTAGTTAACTTGTTTATTCAAGCTCATGAGCCTAAAGGAGAATCGAGTAAGGGAAAAACAAAGGGTATTGAGTAGCCGATCGAAGCTGTTTCATCCGACATACGGTAAGTCATTTAGCAATTAAAAAACTTTGATTACTTTATGTGCAAATGATATATACGTATAATGAAAAAAGTAAATTTTGCAAGAACATATATGTGATACTTGAATATGTGATGTTATATATATATTTAATTAAGTAAATTGATATGTTAGTAGCGAATGGACATGGGCACTATGTGTGCGAGTGGATATGGGCACTATGTGTGCGAATTCATTAACCGAGCTCTGTGTGTGCGAAAATGGTTGTTGGAGCACTAAGTGTGCGAAATGAATAAGGAAGTAAGGCTGATGGATGAAGTGAATAATGTACGTGGGGATTGTTTGTGTGTACCTTCATTTGAATTGTCATTGTATAATGTGTGAGAAGAAGAATAAAGGCATTCGCCTAAATGAGAATGTGGTTGATTAAAGTCATTAAATATGAAATATATAAGGGTTTATATTTGATAAATTTATTGAGTGATATTAGCTTGTAGTTAAATTAAAGCATATAAGCGTTTTCTTATATGGCATTGAAGTATAGGTGTCATTTATACATGTTATGATTTAGAAATGTCCAGTTGGTATGGGTGTGATAATTGACTTACAAATGAATAATGGTTATGAGTATATGAATATCGAAAATAAGAATGTGACAATAAGGAGTTATATGTTACTTTCAAAAAGTTAAGTTTACATTAGCTAACATTAGTCTTTATTTTGGTATGCCAAGTCGATTGATTTTTATCTTATTATATTGCTTATGACTTACTGAGTTGATAGCTAATTTTAGTGCGTTTGCTTATTCCGTTTTAGATTAAATCCGTCGCAAGCTCAGGATCGTTTTGAAGTCATCACATCTGTCTACATCATTTTGGTACTTTATCAAAGGTTTTAGTTTAATATTATGGCATGTGTAAGCTATATTTTTTTGTGACATCAATATGTTAATTATGCTTGTACCTAAAGCCATGCGAATATGGCTTATACTTTAAGTTGAAAACGGTTATGTTTGAGTATGTTACAAATCTTTCTGATTGAATGGAAATGATATGTTATGAATGGACTATCTACTAACTCAATATTATCACCTAAATTTGATTTATAAATTGGACTTTGGGAAGTAATCGTTTCTACTTTGAATGAATCAAATTAAATGTGATTATATCCTATTTGATAGTAGAAAATTTTACCAAATGAATAGTAACATTCTTAAATGGTGCATATTTAGGTTCAAGGCATATTGTTAGCTTATGAATTTGGATTAGTTATAGTTATTAGGGTCATTTTAATAATTGTTCAATGATATACCTTGTTGCAGATAAAATCTTTATGGAACTATTTATAATCGAATTTTTTTCATGAATTTTGAATGTTTTATTGATTGATGGAAGATGAACTGGTTCGGTAATACATAGTAACCCCTCCGGCGACGGTTTTGGGTAGAAGGTGTTACATAAACATATTGTCTGTACTATCAAACTTAGCTCGGTTGGAGTACGCATCTATCTGAAAAAACAAGTTACATCTGGGTCGGGAGTCATCACACTATCAAAATATAAGTATGGCATGTATAGCTAGACTCTTACTCATACTGAATATTCTGAGAACCGACTAAACCTATGCTCTAATACCAATAAATGTATCACCCCTTACCCGAGACCGTTGCCGGAGTCGAGCGCGAGGCATTACCGGACTTAACTTATTCAACCTAGGTATAAAATTTGCTTCTAAAATTAATTTATTTTCATTCATTCAATGTGTCCCTAAAAAGGGTCCTCAAGACCCTAAATCATACAATTGAAATGATTCGGGACCAACCAAGATTAATGAAAATTTTCTGATTACTTAAATGGAACAAAACATATCATTTCCTTGTTCCATAATAAAGCTGTCCAACTGCGTCACTATCGCTAAAAAAATCATAAATCGAGTTTCGCAACTCGAAGTTCAATTCTATAAATTTTATCTGAAACTAGACTCATATATGTTCTTACTAATTTTTTTTCTAGAATTTTTGACTCAACCAATTTGTACAGTTTATTATTTAAATTTTCCCCTATTTCACTGCTCAACTACCCTGACCTCTGTTCACTACAAAATGGATTTCTCTCAGTACCAAATTCAAATAACAATGCTGCTTATTTTATTACAAACTAGACTCAATAAGGAATCTAGGAATATAAACTATAACTTCTTATTATTTATGTAAAACTTATGGTGAATTTTTCAAGTCAGAACAGGGATCGCGAAATCAATCTAGAGCAGTCTCACTCAAATTCTTATAACTCATAATTTACAACTCCTTTGCTTCCCCTGTTTCTTTCACATAGAAATAGACTCATTAAGCTTTAATTCTATATCTCACTCACTATCTAATTCCATGTCTACTATTTTTTAGTGATTTTTCAAATTTATGTCACTGCTGCTATCTAATACTGTTTTAATGCTAACTTCACTTTTTCATGATTTCCATGTATTCACTTTCATTTAGTCATACATAACAGCAAAACATATTCTTAATTAGCTATTTCAATATCTAATCCTTATCAAATATTTACCTGCCATACATTGGCCATATCATAATTGACACTTACTAAATATGAAGTGCTTATACATGCCATAAACTAGGACATTTGTAAATGAAGATACCCATTTGGTAACTTGATAGTCGATAGTGTGAAGCGATCTCCGACGACCTCCAACCCGAGCTTGCTTTTAAGTACTTTGAAATATGGGATAAACTAGGACATTTGTAAATGAAGATACCCATTTGGTAACTTGATAGTCGATAGTGTGAAGCGATCTCCGACGACCTCCAACCCGAGCTTGCTTTTAAGTACTTTGAAATATGGGAAAGGAAAAGAAGTAAGCTTATAAAGCTTAGTAAGTTCACATGTAAAGTAATAAGCAGTAACAATAAATTTAGCTTACTACTAAGCTGTTTCAGCTTGAATAAATACTGCTAAATTCTTACTTTCCCAACTTACTTATCTGTGGCCATACCAAAGGCTCTATATACTATAGGCTCATCACTTATTGATTTCCCTTGCATGCCTACATCATCTCACTGATCATAGTCATATTCCTTCCTAATATTAAGATATTTCAACTTATGTCATTCTCATGGTGTAAACTAAAAACTCATAAACATAAATTACCTTTCCTTTTTTGAAAGTTTCCTGAACTAATAACTGTGGTGTTCTTACGAACTCACTTGGACCTGTTTATCATTTCTTTACCTAAACCTTCCTGTAATTTAACATGTACATTAGCCCGTTGAACCACTTGGAATACTAAGGATACTCGGGTTTTCCCACCTGATAATAGCCTGCCAATGCCATGTTCTTGACATGGACTTACATGAGATATTCCTGTCTTTCCAAAGCCATATGTCTGATATGGACTTACATGGATTATTCTTGTCTTTCCAAAGCCATATGTCTGATATGGACTTACATGGATTATTCCTGTCCTCTCTGATAACCCCAAATGCCATGACATTCGTATCCCAAACATTTCTAAGGTTCAAACGAGGCTTTCTGATACTTTTTATATACCGACTCCTCTTCGATTCAACTTATCCCCTTCAAACTATGTTTTTTTATACTTTCTCAATATCATACAAGGCCATATTTCAGATATGGGCTTACATGTAACCTTTTATAATTTATCTTTTCAATGTCGAATTATTATCGAACAATAATTACTATATCTGAAATTCACTACTAAAATATTTATAGCTAAAATACTAATTTAACATCCAAATATGCATAATTAATTTCTTATTTAACATATGAACTTACCTCGATGCCAAAACGACCATTTTACCAACTTTCCCGATTTTCGATTTATCTCCTGTTCTAGGTTCAAATCTCATTTTTCAGGATCTAAAACATCATATTTTACTTATTTAATTAATGTACTATTCAAAACAGTCCCTAACTTAAACTTTGGAAAAATTACAATTTTGCCCCTAAACTTTTACATATTTACACTTTTGCCCCAAGGCTCGGAAGTTAAACTTTATCCCAAATTCTTATGTTTTAGGACATGCTGATCATTTATTTACCAACATCAACCTCAAATTCCCACCATAACATGTACTTATGAACAATAGGTATTTTTACCGATTAAGCCCTTCTACTCGTTTTTACTTAAAACTGAGTAGCACAAGTTGTCTAGCATAATTTAAAACCTCATATTCTATCATAAAAAATTAAAATAAATAGTTTTCACCTATGGATATTTTTCCAAATATGTGCCCTAGCCTAAATTATGGCTAGAATGAGCTTTATCGAGCTATCGGGATTCCAAAAACGTAAAGAACATTAAAAAAGGGGCTAGAACGGACTTACTATTGAGCTTGGAAAGCTTGGAAACCCTAACCATGGCTTCCCCCATGCTATATTCGGCCTCCGTGAAGAAGATGGACCAATTTTGGCTTTATTTTCCCTTTTTAATTCTTTTAATTACCAAATGGCAAAATGCCCTTAAAGGCTTTTCTTTCAAATTTGTCCTATTCATGCCCATTTTTGTCCACCAAATTATCCAATGGTCTAATTACTAAATAAGGACCTCCACTTTAAGAACTCATTTCAATTAAATCCCCTTTAACATCTAGAACTCACATTTTACATTTTTTACAATTTAGTCTTAATTATCAAATTAGGCACCTATACATAAAATTTCTTCGCAAAATTTTCACACAATTACTCAATCAATAAATAAACCTTAAAACTAAATTGGAATTTTTTTTACCTCGGATTCATGGTTTCGAAACTATCGTTCTGTTTAGGCCTTAAATCAGGCTGTTACAACAGCTTTTACAAATAAGCTCTAATAGACAAATTAAACATGCAATCTATAAAATTTCTTATCGGTAGTCTAACACATGCATCTAGTCAATCGGTAAATCATGATAATTCATCGTAATAAACTTTTCTATCTCAGATTTGTGGTTTCGCAACCTCTGTTCCATTTAGGCCCTGTTTCGGGATGTTACACTAACGATCGTCGTTGTCTCAAATTCAAATCTTTTTGAGTCATCAAGTAATTCAAGCTCTTGTGATCAGAATAAACATTACATTTTTCACCAAACAGATAGTGACGCCATATTTTCAAAGCAAACACAATAGCAGCCAATTCGAGATCGTGCGTCGGATAGTTCTTTTCATGCGGCTTTAACTGTCTCGAGGCATAAGCTACAACTTTCCCTTCCTGCATCAAAACACAGCCCAAAACATTTAAAGATGCATCACTATAAATAACAAATTCTTAACCCGACTCAGGTTGAACTAACACTGGAGCTTCGGTAAAAAAGGCCTTCAACTGATCAAAGCTTTTCTGGCACTTTTCTGACCACTCAAACCTAACATCTTTCTGAAGTAGTCTCGTCATCAGTGTTGCAATCATAGAAAAACCTTTCACGAATTGACTATAGTAACCAACAAGTCCCAAAAAGCTCCAAACTTTAGAAACATTTTTCGGTGGTTTCCGGTCAAGAATAGCCGAAATCTTACTCGGATCAACTCGAATACTAGCTGCTGATATGACATGCCCCAGAAAGTTGACTTTGCGTAACCAAAATTCACATTTACTAAATTTTGCATACAATTGCTTATCTCGCAAAATCTGCAACACAAGTTTCAAATGCTCAGCATGCTCAGTTTCATCACGTGAATAGATCAAAATGTCATCTATAAACGCAACCACAAACCGATCCAAATATTGTCTAAAGATCCTATTCATCAAATCCATGAAAATAGCAGCTGCATTAGTGAGTCCGAATGGCATAACCAGAAACTCATAATCTCCGTACCTCGTTTGAAAAGCAGTTTTAGGCAATCGGAATCTCAAACTCGCAACTGATAATAACCCGATCTCAAGTCTATCTTCGAAAACACTGAAGCCCCTCTTAACTAATCAAACAAGTCATTAATCCAAGGCAATGGATATTTATTCTTTATAGTCACTTTATTGAGCTGTCGATAGTCGATGCACATTCTTATAGTCCCGTATTTCTTTTTCGCAAATAGCACTGGTGCACCCCAGAGAGAAAAACTCGATCACGCAAAACCTCTATCAATCAACTCTTGCAACTGTGCTTTCAATTCTTTTAATTCAGTAGGTGCCATACGATACAGACCTATCAAAATAGGAGTCGCCTCCGGTACTAACTCAATACCAAACTCTACCTCTTGAATAGGTGGCAAACCCAACAATTCTTCAGGAAACACATCCGGATACTCACACACAACTGGTACGGATTCAATTTTCTTTTCAGTCACTTTACTATCAAGCACATAAGCAAAGTAAGATTCATAACCTTTTCTCACAAACCTCTGAGCTAACATCAAGGATATAACTACTGGTAAACCACTCAAATCATTAGATTCAATCCGAAAAATCTCATTGTTCTGATTTGAGACATCTTAAATCAATGGTCTTTCTTTTGCAATTAACAACGGCATCATACAAAGTCAACCAATCCATACCCAGAATTATATCAAACTCGTAGAAAGGTAACAACATCAAATCAGCCAGAAAAAATGAGTCTCGAACCATCAACGGACAATTTTTACACACTTTATCAACCAAAACACACCGGCCCAGGGGATTTGACACTCGAATCACAAACTTAGTTGACTCAACAGGCAGAGTCTTACTGAATACTAATGTCTCACTCACATATGAATGAGTCGAACCAGGATCAATCAATGCAATAACACTAGTATCATAAAGAGTGAAAGTACAAGTAATAACATCTGGGAAGAAACCTCCTCACCAGCGCGTATGGCAGAAGCTCTGGCAGGTGCATGAGCCTCGGATCGAACTATTGTATCTTTCATCCCTCTCTGGCTACCACTCACATTACCCGAATGCCTAGGTGGTCTACCTCGTACTAACATATTATTTTATCTCGCACTCTGAATAGGGTTTTACTCAGCTAACATCGGGCACTCTCGAATAAAATGATCCGTCGATCCACATTTAAAACAAGACCAATCATGCAATCTACAATCTCTAAAAATGCAATTTACCACGATGTTTGCACTCGACTCTATTCTGTCAAACGTTGCCAACACTAGCAATAGAAGTGGCTCGCGAACCTACAGGGGGTCGGTCTCGATCTCGTCTAGAAAAGTCCGTAGTAGTCTTAGATTGATTAGAATCATATCCGCACTTCTTTGATGAAGACTAAAAAGTTTTACCCGAAGATCTTTTACGAAAATCTTTGGCTGCAACATCAGCTTTTCTTTTCTCTTTCCCGAGTTCTTCAGCTTTACAAGCCCGCTTAACAAGTACCACGAATTCTTTGATTTCAAGTATGCCGACTAGTAACTTAATATCTTCATTCAACCCATCTTCAAATCTTTTACACATTATTGCTTCTGTAGAAACACACTCTCGGGCATATCTACTTAGTCTCATAAACTCCAGCTTATATTCAGTAACTGTCATACGACCCTGTTTAAGCTCAAGAAATTCTTTACGTTTTGGATCAATGAATCGCTGGCTGATATATTTCTTGCAAAGCTCAGTCTGAAAGAATTCCCAGGTGACTCACTCTTTCGGCACAACCAAAACCAAAGTGTTCCACCAATGATAAGTAGAGTCGTGTAACAAAGATATGGCACATTTCAAGCACTCATCAGGTGTACATGATAATTCTTCGAATACGCGAATAGTGTTATCGAGCCAGAAGTCAACCCACTCAGCATCATCATCAACTGTGGCCCTGAACTCTTGAGCCCCGTACTTTCTGATTTTATCAACAGGAGGTTTAATTAATCTCATCGGATAAATCATCGGAGGTACCATAGGTATCAGAGATGGATTATTCGGGGGTGGGGGTTGTTGAACAGCCGGATTAGTTTGGATATACTGAGTAAACCATTCATTCATCATTTGGTAAAAGGCTTGTTTAGCCTCTTCCTCATGGCTGCTCGAAGTCGGTTGAGAATCAACTGGCGCTGTCCCTTGCGAGGAAGCAGGCACTATACTCTCAACATCATCAGCTACGGCTCGATCAGGATCTATATACTATACGAAAACACATTTTCAATTGTCAGGAGTCACCACACTATCATAATCTAAATTATGCCATGTATAGCTAAACTCATACACGCAAAGTTAGTCCTAGAATCGACTAAATCGTAGCTCTAATACCAATAAAATGTAACACCTCTAACCCATATCCGTCGCCAGAATGGGGTTATGAGGCATTACCAAACAAAGTTCATCATCCGAATAATTATAGGTATGCACATACTCAAACTCTTAATCCAACCAAGAAAAATATCATATATAACTAACATGTTTCCTTATAACAGATATTACTAGTCATATGGTCAAAACCAAATACAATGATCAAATATAAACATGGTAAATTCATATGTTTTAATAAGTATCAACTTCCAACACTCAAACACATCTTTGATACTGAGTAACTTGAACATGGCATTCATATATTTATAATTAATATGCACATTAACCAATAGTAAAATACTCAATAAATCTTATACCTCAAATCAACCATGTACTTTTGCCATAACACATATCCAAGTTTAATAAATAGATATACTTACCAAATAGTAATATTCTTTAAACAATTAACTAAATACGTATCATTTGCCATTTCTAAACCGTTTTACCTATCTTTCTTTTATACTATTCAAATACTAAAGTACTTATAAACAATGTTCAATCAATTCAAATTACAAATTAAAATATATAATTATACCTGCATAACATGTCACTAATTAATTTAATCTAAAATATATAACTGTTACCCAAATAAATTAATCTTACCATTTCATTAGTCAGAAGTATTATTAACCTTAATTCAACTCCTAAGGAATTTTCAAACATTTCATACACGTATAACCAATATTTTATTCAACAATATATTATAAAACAATAATTTACATTTCCCATCAATTACATCATACATTTATATACATATATGTATATAATATAACCAAAAACATCCAAATTTAAATCATCTTTCGATATTAGACATACTAAGTCTCACATAATAATAATCCAATTCAACTTCCTTTCATCTATATGCAATAATCAAATTTATCCAATTACCAAATCATGGTACCACAACTTAACCAAGCAAATCAAACCGATTTCACCTATATTAACTTATATATAAGACATAGCCAAAACACCAAAACTAAACCAAACATAACCATCATTGAATTAAAGCATAAAAACCAAGCTTAATTAAATAATAGGCCATTTTCTCATGGCATATTATATACATACCAAAATCAAACTTGTTCACGAGATAGTTTAACCTATAGATGCCATAAGTTTCGAGTTTAGCATCTATAAGTACCGAAAATAAACGATAGTGTGGATGACTTTGCTGGCAATCCCCGAGCACATAACGACCTCCAAAATCTAAAGAAAAACAAGGTAATAATATACACACAATAAGCTATTATAACTTAGTAAGTCGAAAGCAAATATACAACATACTAACATTAACAAATTAATGAAATAAAAATCTATTTCATACTATCATATTCACATATACTTATTCAATTCTCCAAATTTTCAATATAACAAACACATAGCCATACTTTTATCCATTTAGGTCGAATACACATATACTTATAGACAAAGTTTCCTTGCAAATTTGGGACCATATTCACGTTGTAAACTACATGTACACCCATATATATATATAAGCTCATATATCTCAACTTTGATCTCATATAGAGACTTGTTTGGCCGAATACATAATTCGACAATTTAATCAACTTTCATTTTCATTTCATATAATTTGCATCACTAATACAATAGCTAACTTGCCTTATAACACAAATACAAATAGTAATCACATACCTGTTTATTTTAACTTGTTAAAATATGAAATCATCACTTCATCACAAAGTCTCGTAATCATAAACTCTTTTTAATTCATCGGCAACAAGGTTCCTAGGTATAAACCTAAAATCACATCGGCACAAAGCTTGCTAGGCTCGAAGCCTAAATTTTGATACACCGACACTAAGCCTGCTAGGCATAAAGCCCGATTTTTATACATTGGCATTTAAGCCTGATTGGCATAAAGCCTGATTTCTATACACCAGTAGAAGGCTTGGTAGGCTAGAAGCCCGAATATCACTTGTTCACATTCAACTCAAGTATATTTTCAATCATTAGGAATTCTATTATCATATATATTTCCATTCCATTTTTCAATATCAAATCTTAATCCAAATAATTGAAACATTCACATTCTAACATACAATATTCGGCTATTACTCAATTAGCTATATATTATAATTTTAATATTTTAAAGAAATATTTAATCAAAACAATAGTATTTAGTTGCTCATTGACTTACCTCAGATATCAACGACGGTATTGATCGACTATTCGACTATTTTGGCTTTTCCCCTATCCGAATCCAATTTTCTCCTTTCTTGATCTAAATTAATATAAATTAAGCTTATTTAATCAAATATTCAATCCAATTCACTCAAAAATACATAAATGGATAAATTACACTTTTGCCCCATACATTTTACACATTTAGCAATTAAGTCCAAAATTCACAAGACACTAAACAAACATAATTTGCTTACACTTAGCTAAGGCCGAATACTCCCCAAACCCCTCCAAGTCCTTACATTTAATTTAATTCACAATCTAGTGCCTCTAGTTACTATTTTTACAAGTAAGCCCTAATTACTTAATTTTCATGAAAATTTCCAACACAAACTTAATAATCTAACACATATCTTTTATTTAACAATTTCAAACTCAAATTTCACCAAGATATCAATAATGGTAAAACACAAAATCATCATCAAAATAAAAATTAAGATATGGGCTTTGAACATTTCATAGCAACGATCCCAAAAACGTAAAAATGAACAAAAACCGACTAAGCACATACCTTGATTGAGCTTTGAAATGGCCGAACCCTAGGTTTCTATTTTTTTTCTTTTCTCTTGTTTTAGTTTTAGCAAAAAGATGACGAACATGCAAAATGACTTTCATTATTTTATGATATGTTTTATTATAATATATGTTAATATATATCTTATTTACTTACTTATCCTTTATAATAAAATTATAAAACCATTAAAAATATGGGCACTACCATTCATCTCACTTGTACATGGTTTATTTACGACATAAATGCCCCAACTTAAATAGCCACTAACAATTCAGCCCTTATGTTTTAAACCATAGTGTTTCCAATTTACGTAATTAAGTCCTTTTTATTAAATCAGACGCTCAACGAAAAAATTAAATTACGAAAATTTCATAAATATAAATTCACTCTTAATAAACACAAAATATAAATTTTAAAATATTTTCGACTCGAATTCGTGATCCCAAAACCATCATTCTGATTAGGGTATAAATTAGGCTGGTAGAATTCATTCGAGGTTAACAAGAAGGTGCATTCAGCCTATGAGTAAACAATAGAAGAAGGTAGGTTCAACTGTGGGGTGGAATCAACAGAAAATAGAGAGTGGAAGGAATAAAGTGCCGTCGGCTAAAGAAAAAAATATAGGAAAAGAATAGACAAGAGGGATTCGGCTTTTCTTAAAAAGAGAAGAAGAAACTATGGGAATGGAAAGGTATAACCAAAAGCAGAATGCCTTGAAACTAAATGGAAAAAAAAAAAAACAAAAACGAGTGAAAAGCAAAAACACCAAACTTCTCTAACAGAGATTAGGCTATACCAACTAATGCCAAGAGCTGAAAATGAACCCCCAAACCTCCTTAGCTGAATTCTTTGTGCTATCAAAACTCTATTCAGTCCCAACTCCCCCAACAATCAAAAACCCCCTTGATTTTCTCCCTTTATCATTCCTTAATCCACTCTAAGATTGATTCTCACCACTCTTTCAAATTCAAAGACCAGTTCAAACCTTCACAATGTAGAGTTCAAATGCAACTCAACCACTAGCTGACCACAAGTGCAAAATAAATATCTCGATGCTTATCCCAAGATTCGAACCTCCTACCTCCTTCCCCTTGCATGTGACGCCACCCTGCACCTCATGTGGCGCCACTTTGCCACTCCACCAGAGGCTCCCTTACGTCATGAAACCACAGCAATTATACTTAATCCTATAAACTACCATCCATATTCCATTAAGCCCAAAGATAAAAAATTTGCCAAAGGTCAAGCTTACACCCAGGCTTCCTAAAGACCCCCCCAAACACACCCAAATCACTTATTTAACACACCACTCATACAATTCGTGAATTTTTCTCGTCCAAAAAAAAATCTAAATTTCTCCGATACTCAAAGCCCATTCTCTTAGGCCCAAAATTTGGGGCGTTACACCATTAAAAAATTGGCTAATGTTAATTATAGGTAAAATTGCATGATGATGCATTTTATGGATGTGGTAAGTTGCATGATTTGTGTTGTTGGGCATGTGATTGGTTAAATATGCTATAAATGGCATGAGAATAAACTAATGATATCTTAGTTGTGGATATTATGGTTATTTAATTATGCTGTGAAATGTACCTATGCATTGGTGCTTATGTGTATGTATTTCAGAGTGGCAAATAGCTTGGTAGATAGCCTTATTTTTGTCCACACAGGAAGACACACGGGTGTGTGTCTAGGTCGTGTGTGACACACGGTCCACCCATGGGCATGTGAATAGGCTCTGTGTCCCCTCAACTTAATTTTGATAAATAGAATGCCAAGTATGGATCACATAAGCGGAGACACCAGCGTGTGTCTCGACCATGTGGATGGCACGACCTAGAACACGGGCATGTGCCTAGGGTGTGTGAAGTATGCACCTTAAATACAAAAAATTAATTCACCACACGGCCTAGCACATTGGCATGTGACTTGGCTATGTGACTTTATTTTGCTAATGACGTCATAAATAGAGAGTTACACTGGCTAAGGATACGGGCGTGTCCTGAGCCACTTGGGCGTGTGTGACCACATTGCCTACTCACATGGGCGTGTGACTCCTTAAAACATGAAAGATTTTCTAAGTGTTCCAAGGTTTTTGATTTAGTCCTAAAACATCCCTGATGTATGTTTTGGGTCTCATATGCCCGTATAAAAGACGATATGTATATTTATGAATTGTTTTGTTTTAAATTAAATTTTATGGCCCAGTTTTGTACGATTGTTTATGCTTAAGTCCGGTAATACCTCGTGCCCTGTCCTGGCATTGGACTCGGATAAAAGGTGTTACATTCTATCTCTTTGGTACTAATGTTACTACTTTGATTGATCTGAGATCAACACATTCGTATGTATGCATGAATCTAGTGTCAAGTAAGAAATTGACTTTTGAGTCTACTGAATTTGTGGTTAAAGTAACAAACCCCCTAGGTTAATATGTGTTAGTTGATAAAGTTTATAAAAATTATCCCTCAATGATTCGGGGTTACAACTTTCTGGACGATTTAATGCTACTACACTTTGATGAGTTTGACGTGATTTTGGGTATGGATTGGTTGACTCTGCATGATGTCATTGTGAGCTATAGACGAAAGCTTATTGTGTTAAAATGTCTGAATGGTTAAAGCTTTAGGTTGAATCAGATAGACTAGATAGCATCTCTAATGTTATTTTGGCTATGTCAGTATAGAAATATGTTAGAAAAAGATATGACGCATATCTTGCCTACATATTTGATTCTAGAGTTTCTAAGTTGAAGCTAGAGTCGGTTCCTGTGGTATGTGAATATTTAGATGTGTTTTCAAAAGAGTTACTTAGATTATCACAGATCTGAGAGGTTGAATTTGCTATTGAGTTAGTGTTGGGAACATCTCTGATATCGATAGCACCTTACAGAATGTCACCTACAGAGTTGAAAGAGTTGAAAGCACAGTTGCAAGAATTGACAGATAGGGGTTTTTCTCGACCCAGCTTTTCTCTTCCAGGTGCACCTATTCTATTTGTTAAGAAAAAAGATGAGTCTATGCAATTATGTATTGATTACTGAAAGCTCAACAAAGTCTCGATCAAGAATAAGTATCCACTGTCATGTATTGATAATCTATTTGATCAGTTGAAAGGTGCAATGTTGTTTTCAAATATTAACCTTCGTTCTGGTTTTTATCAGTTGTGTGTTAAAACTTAAACATGTGAAAAACTGTGTTTAGGACCAGGTACAAACATTATGAATTTCTAGTGATGCTATTTGGTTTGACTAATCCACATGTAGTATTTATGGATTTGATGAGCATAATTGTCAGACCGTATTTAGACAGATTCATGGTGGTATTCATTGATGATATTTTAATTTATTCACTGGATGGGGTAGAGTATGCCGAGCATTTGAGAATTACTTTGTAGACTTTGCAGTAACAACAATTATTTGCTAACTTTAGAAAATGTGAATTTTGGCTTCGAGAAGTCAGATTTCTAAGGCATGTTGTTCAGCCGAGGGCATTAGAGTTGATCCGAGCAAAATTTCATCTATGGTAGATTGGAAGCTGCCGAGAAATGTATCTGTGGTCAGAAGTTTTCTGGGTTTAGCCAGATATTATAGAAGATTCATTAAGGGATTTTCAATGATTGCCATACCATTGATGAGACTATTACAAAAAGATATGAAGTTTGAGTGGTTTGAAAAATGTCAGCAAAGCTTCAATAAATTAATAGCATTGCTAACTGACGCACCGATGTTAGTTCAACCAGAGTCGGGTAAAGAATTTGTTATTTATAGTGATGCTTCATTAAATGCTTTGGGTTGTGTTCTGACAATAGTGCAAAGTTATAACGTATGCTTCTAGGCAGTTAAAGTTGCATGAAAAGAATTATCCGATGCATGATTTAGAGCTTGCAGCGATCTTATTTGCTTTGAAGATTTGGCGACACCATTTGTATGAGAAAAATGTCATATCTTTTTGGATCATAAAAGTCTGAAGCACTTGATGTCATAGAAAGATTTGAGTTTGAGACAGTGCAAATGGCTCGAGTTATTGAAAGACTATAATTTGATCATTGATTATCATCTGAGAAAGGCTAATGTTATTATTGATGCTTTAAGTAGAAAAACCCTATTTGCTTTGTGAGCTTTGAACATGCGATTGACGTTAATTGATGAATATTCTATTTTAGCTGAGTTAAATGCCAGATCGATGATTTTGTAATAGATTTGCAAAGCTCAGAAATGTAATGATGTGTGGATAGCTGAACAGAAATAGATAGAGGCGACTCCTGATTCAGACTTTTAGATTAGGTTCGTTGATAGTTTGTATTTTAAAGGAATAATTTGTGTTCCTAGAAATTATGATCTCGTTAAAAATTTTTTACAAAATGCTCATAACATTTGCTTGTTTGTTCATCCTGATAGAAATAAAATATACGATGATTTGAAACAAATGTACTAGTGGCCAAGTATGAAATGTGATATCTCTAAGTTCTTATCAAAATGTTTAATTTGTTAGGAAGTTAAAGCCAAACATCAGGCACCTTCCTATTTGTTACAACCAGTGGTGATTCTAGAATAGAAATGGAAACGTGTTACAATGGATTCTGTATCCATATTGCCTTTATCTTTGAGAAAGAAAGATGTTTTTTGGGTCATTGTTGAACATTTGACAAAATTTGTGAATTTCATCCCAGTGCATGCAGATTATTCACTCGAGAGATTAGCAGAATTATATGTTGCTGAATTGTTAGATTTCATAAGGTGCAAGTTTCTATTATTTCTGATAGAGACTTTAGGTACTCATTTGCATTTTAGCACCACGTTTGATCTGTAGATCGACGGTCAATCTGAACAAGTGATTAAGATACTCGAGGATATGTTTTAATGCTATGTTTTAGAGTTTGAAGGTAACTGGAAGAGATTTCTACCGTTAGTAAAATATGCGTACAACAACAGATATCAATCAGGTATAAAGATGGCACCATACCAAGCTTTGTATAGTTGAAAATTTTGAACTCCATTGTATTGGACTGAGCTCGGTGAGAAAAAGCTTCACGAGGTTGATTTGATACGAGAAATTGAAGAAGATGTTAAAGTAATTTGAGACAAGTTGAAAGCAACTTCAAATCAACAGAAATCCTATGCAGGCTTGAAAATAAAAGAAATAGAATTTCAAGTTGGCGACAAAGTGTTCTTGAAAGTATAGCCCTAGAGGAAAGTTCTTTGATTTGGTCGTAAAGGAAACCTTAACCCGCGTTTTATTGGGTCTTATGAAATTATCAAAAGAATTAGGTCGATAGCTTAGAGATTAGATTTGCCATCAAAATTACAGAAGATCGATAATTTTTTTCACGTGTCGATGTTATGACGGTATTGATTAGATCCATCATATGTGATTTCACTTACTGACGTTGAGATTCAACCTGATATGACGTACAGTGAAGAATCGATCAAAATTCTAGCTCTAGATGTTAAAGAATTGAAAAATAAAAGCATAATTTGAGTGAAACTTCTTTGGCAATGACATGGTATAAAAGAAGCTACCTGGAAGCCAAAAGAAGCGATGAGAATGCAATACCGGAACCTCTTTTCTAGTAAGATTTTTGGGGACAAAAATTTCTTATGGAGAGTTGTTACAACCCATTTTTAGTGAAATCAGAATAGTGGTTTCAGGAACACATATCTAACATGAAAATATTTATTTTATTATTATTTTAATATCTATGGTATTTTAGTAGTATTGTATAAAAATTTTGTTAAGAAATTTTAACGTTTGCATGCTTAATTTCGTAAAAAGGGATAAATTGAAAAAAATGCAAAAGTGAAGTTCTAGTAGTTAAAGGTATCTATTAGCTATGAAATTAATTTGTTAAGAGATTTCAAATGGTAATTAGACCATTATTCTTGTGATTGAACAAATATGGACACATTGTTAAGTGATTTAAAGGTTAATTATTATGGTTAATTATGTAAATTAATAAATATGTAAATGTAAAAATAAAGAAAACTAAAGTATCGTCTTTTAGTTCATCATCTCCACTGAAAATAAACTAAGAAAACACCATTAAATAGAGCTTGAAGGTTTAGGCATGTCCTAAGGTTGCATGTAAGTGATTTTTTATTCCATTTTTTTATGATTTTTATGTTTTTGAAGTCGTTGTAGCTTAATTTAGTTAGCCCAGGGACTAATTTGTAAAACTGTTAAAGGTTTAGGTTTTCACCATGAATGTTCTTGCATGATTTATGAAATTTGATGATAGATTATGAGTCCTTGTTAGTAAATAAACAACTTTTGTGAAGTGATTGTTGATGAAATTATCATTTAGGGACTTAAGTGTAAAATTAGTAAATGTTATCGTAAAATTGTGATTTCATGATTTGTATGAGGTTGTATAAGTCCCTAGGTATTTTAACTAGCATGAAATGTGGATGAATTTCCATAAATGTTAATTTATGAGCTTAGGGACTAGATTGTAAAGAAGTTAAAATATTAGGGGCAAAAATGTAAATTTGCAAAAGTATGTATTTTGGACTAAATTGAATAGTTTGATTATTAAATGAATTGAGTTTGCTTATTTAGATCAAGTTAAGCCTCGTACGGATCTAGATCGGGGAAAAGATAAAGTCTCAGATTAGTGATCCTATTTCGACGTTTTTGTAATCGAGGTAAGTTTGTATGTTTAAATAACGTATTAATGTTATTTTATATATGCATGCTATTGTGTTATTTATCATATCATCAAACGATGGAAATCCAACGAGAAACGATGATGATTGAGCCTTGTTTGAACCTTAGGAATATATAGGATACAAATGATATGTTATTAGGGTTACCATGTTTCGGGTGCTGGTTTTCAATGTCCTACCGATGGCTGGGTTCTAACATTTGTTGTGGATAATCGCTAGCTTGTGTGAGTAGCATCCTGTAGCTACATTCCGACCACTAGCTTATGTGAGCAGACCCATTTATAGCTCGAATGAGTAATAATGTAAATGAAAAGGAAAGGAATGGTTTCGACAATATGCTTAGCACACTTTTTGTGATCTTTCTGCGTATCCGATATTATTCTAAGTGGTTCACCGAGCATAAAAAGGGAAGTAACGGTAAGTGCTTCTATGACTTTAATGAACTTATGGAAAGATATGATTTTATAATAATCAAGGTTTCATGCCTTAGTCATATGTGCAATTGTGATCAGGTTCATGCTTGAGATGGGTGAATGAAATGGCATTATTTTGGCCAATTTCTTATCCACACTGCCTAAGACACGGGCGTGTGTCTCAACCACGTGTGACACACAGCCGTGTATGTAACAACTCGTTTTCACTGAAACGGGAACAGTGGTTTTGGGACCATAAATCCAACATGAAAATATTTATTTTAATATTATTTTAAAGCCTATAGTATGATAGTATTGTTGTACAAAAATTTTATTAAGAAATTTCAACATTTGCATGTTTAATTTGGCAAGAAGGACTAAATTGTTAAATGTGAGAAATTAGAGTTCTATAAGTTAAAGGTACTAAATTGCTATGAAATTAAGTGGTTAAGGGATTTAAGTGGTAATTATACCATTTTTATTATAAGTGGACAAATATGGACATTAAATGTGTTTTTTTATTGGTTATTGATAAATATGTTAAGTAAAAAAATAAAAGAAAAAGGTATCATCTTCCTTAATGAACTACTCCGTCGAATTTGAGAAGAAAAAAAACCTCTACGAGAGCTTGTTGAGTTCGGTTAGACATTCCTCTTGCATATAAGTAAATTTCGGTCATATTTTTAATGATTTTTATGTTCTCGGGATCGTTGAACCTTAATCTAGCTAGCCTAGGGACTAATTTACAGAAATGTTAAAAGGTTACGGTTTTGCCATGAAAGTATACATTTGGTTTTTGATGTTTGATGGAAGAAAATGAATCCTTGTTGATAAATAAACCACTTTTGTAAAATGAATTTTGTTGAAAATGTCAAATAGGGATTTATTTGTAAAATGTATAAAATATGAGTTGAAATTGTGAAGTAATGAATTCTATAATTTGCTATGAGCCTATTTTAAATTCAGCTAGCTTGGGTTAGGGATGAAATCGCATGAATTTCAATTTACAAGCTTAAGGACTAAATTGTAATGAAATTAAAATAATAGGGAAAAAGTGTAATATTGCAAAAATATGAATTTTGGATTCAATTGAATAGAATGAATTGAGTTTGCTTATCTAGATCAAGTTAAGCCTCATATGGATTTTGATCGAGAGAGAGATAAATGTCAGACTAATCGATCCTATTTCATCATTTTTGTGATAAAGGTAAGTTCGTAAGTTTAAATAGTGTCTTAATGTATTTGATTTAAATGCTATTATGTTGTTTATCATATCATGCTTTGATGAAGAATCCAGTAACGTTACGATGACTATCGAGCCCCTTTTGAACCTTAGTAATATATAGGATACGAATGACTTGTAATTAGGGTTACCATGTTTCGAGTGCTGGTCCTGAACGTCCTACCAATGGCTGAGTTTTGGCATTTGTTGCAAATAATCGTCAACATGTGTGAGTGGCATTGGGTAGTTACGTTTCGACCTTCAGCTTGTGTGAATAGGCTCATTTATGGCTCGTATGGGTGATTACGTAAAGGATAAGGAAAGGAATAGTTTCAACCATCTGTTATCACAGTTTGTGTGAGCTTCTCATGTATTTGATATTATTCTAAGTAGTTCAACAGGTATGTAAAGGGATAAACCTGTGACAGCCCTAATTCGACCCTTGTCGGGAAATGGTTTCGTAACCATTAGACAGAGTCACAATAATTTAATAAATGCTAATTTCCATATTAATTTTTTATGTGAAGTTATTTGGGTGAATAATTGATTTACATCTGGTACAGTTTGGATTGTTATGTGAATTATATGTGTGGAAATATGTGGTGCCTTAATTTTTGATTTTTGGTTGATTTTGGGTTAAAATTTGAAACTATGACTTAATTGCATGAAAGATAATTTAGTTGGGCATATGTGTAAGTGCCGAATCCAATGTCTTATAAGGTAAAGAGGACTTAAATTGTTAATAAACCATGCATAATTTGCATGGACATTGCTGTCCATGGCTTAGTGGAAGAGCTTGATTATTAAAAGGGGCAATTAGGTAATCTAATAATTATGACCATGCATGTTATGAAAGTAATAGAATAATGAGCTTGAATGTTCTCCTTGTTCGGCAGAAAATAAAGAAAAAAAAGAAGTAGGAAAAGAAAAACCTCAAGTCATTTGGCCATGCTTTCCTTTTAATTTGAGGTATGTTTGTATGAATTTTTGCTAATTATATATACAATTGGGAGGGTTGTTACATGGCCCACTTTACCCATGATTCAAATTTTGAAATTCATGGTGTTATGTGCATTCGGTCATGAAGGAAGCCATTGCAGTTATGGATGTTTTGATGTATTGCTTTTGAAATGGTTGCAAGTTGGTTTGAGTTAGTAGAATTTGATTTTTGTGGCTTATATAAGTGCTTACATTCAGTTATTGGGTTAAATTGATGAGAAAAGATATTTAATTGTTAAAATTAGTCTATACCATAGCCGAATGAGGTAGTTGTCCAAGGAATGGTTCACTTGAACGAATAGGTAGTAGATTAGGACATTGGTTACGTTAATAGGTTATAATATGATATGTATGTGTTTTTATCTTGTGATCTTGAGAGTTTGGCTTGGTTAAAGCATTGTCTAGTTGGTCATAACTAAATTCTAAGTTGTTGTATGTGCTTTGAATGTTCGGCCATGTGAGGAATTTAAGTGATAGCCGAATGTTGATGAGTAAAATGTTTAATACCCTTAGTATGACAATCGGCCATGGAAACTTTGGGCTTTTAGTTAAGTGCTAAATTATGTATTTTGAATGAATATTTACCAATTTTGAACTTATAAATGAGTGGAGTTTAGGTGCCCTATGTATGTGCTATGTCTTATAATGTTAAAGTCTTGAGTTTACAGTTACTTTAAAATGGTTGATTAGGTTTACCTTGAGCTATTGTAATCTTGTTTTTGCAAAGTATATTTATATTAAATAATTTGTCTTGTGAATTCGGCCATAGAGGTAATTGTATATTGAGCATATAGTGAACATGTGTTACGGTAGGTAAATTGATTTATGAGTTGGAAGCATGTTTTGTGATAAGTTAGATGGGATGTATAAATTTAAGGGTTATGGCAAATGTGTTTGGCTTATAAGAAAAGTTCCAACCTTGTGAGTGAATACACTTAGTAATGGTATATTGAGATACTTGTGAATGAATTTGTATATATATATATATATATGTTTTCGGTTATGCATAGATTAAGTGAATGATAATTATGTGATTTTAGTATTAGATTATTGAACGGTAAACTTGTTTAATCTAGCTCAAGAGCTAAGAGAGCCACACTCGGATAAAGGAAAAACGAAGGTGGTGGAATAGTCGGTTCGTAGATATGTATTGACCAACGAGGTAAGTTTCAAGTGTTTAAATTTAGTTAAAATGAGGAATGATATGGAACATGTGTTAAGTTAGAAGTATAAGTTGATGTGATTATCTATAATAAAAACCTTATAAAATAAATCACCACTAAGTGATATAGCCGAATGGATATTTGGAAGATAGAAATTGAAGCATGTTTAGTACATGATATTGCGGAATGATGGTATAGGATAAAATGCACTGTGTACATTATATGTCGCGGCAAGTATATATATATGTGATCAGATGTTTTTTATATGTCTATTGCCGAAGGTGTAAAATGAGTCATGAGTAAATTATGCTATGTGGAAACTAATATTATGTGATTGAATGTGTTTGAAATTAAAATGAGTTGGGGTATCGTATGTTCAGGCTTTGTGCCTAGCAGGCTATATGTCGGTGTTACGTTCAGGCTTCGTGCCTAGCAGGCTATATGCCGGTGTTACATTCAGGCCTTCGTGCCTAGCAGGCTTCGTGCCGGTGTTCTTTATTTGGGCCTTCGTGCCTAGCAGGCTATAAGCCAGTGATATATCTGAGCTTTATGCTCAGCAGGCCTCGGGCCGGTGATTGAATTCAGGTTTTAAAACCTAGCAGGCTTAAGGTCGGTGATGAAAATAAAAATATGATAATAGCTTCGATTACTACGATAAACTGTGATTTGAGACAAATAATACCTCAAATCGGCCAGGTACGTACTATGTATTCCAATTTGAATTTGTTTGAAAGTAATGATCAATGACAAGGAATAACGTATATGTGGAAAGTGTGTTAACTGTATATGAATGTTTATGCATAAATTTGGTGATCCATTTAGCTAATGTGTTCTATTATGTGAAAGTATGAGATTTCATTTTCATAAATAAATTTTTGTGGCAAGTGAAAATATATGTGAAATGTCCCTAATATATATAAATATATATATATTCGGCTCAAGAATTTTCTTTTTATAAAAAAATCAGGTTGTGAAGTAAATGTGCGATCTATGATAGGTTTTATTAGTTTGATAACTTGAAACTTACTAAGCTTACATTAGCTTACTCTATCGATTATGTTTATTCTGTTTTATAGATTTCTTTTGAAGCTACGGTTCGAGGGATTCAAGTCAAAGTCACACACTCTATCGTCGTCATATTTTGGTACCTTTGAAGTTTACTTCACTTAAACAATGGCATGTATTGGCTAAAACTTATATTTTGGAGTTGAATTTCATTTTGATTTGTAAATTTAAATAGCCATGCGAAAATGGCTTGCCTATCCACTTATGTTCATATCGTATATACTTATAATATGCATGCTCTTGGTCGGTTGTTAATGAATCTGAAAGAAGTGTGCCTATAGTGTTAATGCTGTATGTGTTTTACCTATTAGAATAATAATTAAACGTCACTTATGAACTTGCATTTTCGGTTATGTGCCTAAATAGGGCTTTGGTTAGAATCATTTATAAAGTCTCATTTTTGAGCGGTAAACATCTTTTAAAGTATATTACATGTTCATTTGGTATTAGGTAATGTATACATATGTTTTTAGAATAAGAATGCTCGAATCACTTTGCGATTTTCCTTTTTGTGTTTCTAAGTATCTGTTCCGTAATGTCTCTTAACCCTCCGTCGTCGAATTCGGGTTAGGGGTGTTACAGAACCGGTAAAGGTTTCGTTTGATTAAACTATGATTATGGAAAGGTATGGAGTATTGATGAACAAAGTATGTATAGCCATGTTATGAAAAGTATGAATTCATATGTATTATTATTATGAGATTCACCTTACCATGTGATGAATTTTGCTAAGTTATGTGATTACGCACGAACTTGTGTTGTTGTTGGTGATGCTTAGGCTTGTGCCAATCTTGTGTTGGATTGATTCATGTCTATATTTATGGTTATGCATTAAAATTGTAAGTTTTGTTCATGATTTACAAACTTACTAAGCATTATATGCTTACGTCGTTTTTCTTTCCTATGTTTTATAGATTATTGGAAGCTCGATCAGTTTGGAAGCTTGACAAAGACGTATCACACTATCCCATGACTATTTTGGTAGATTTTGATGTTTTGAGTCATGGTTATAATAGCATGTATAGGTGAATTGTGTTTGATGAGATGGTCATTATGTCTAGCTTACAAATGTGGTTTTATGGTTGATGAACTTTTGGTATTTTAATGCTTTGATGGTTGGTGTTGAAATTTCAAGTAAAGTTATATTTTGAATGACAAATTTAGCATTCTTGAATGTGATTTTGGCATGTGGTCATTGTGGTAAGTTTGGTATGGAAATAGATTAAAAATGTATGGTTGATGAATGGCTCAATTATGCATATGTTTAAGTATACTTGATTGTTTTGATTGAGGTGCCTTCCCACATATTGGTTGTATGGATAGATGTTATATTGAATTCACCTTACTATGCATGTTTTAGGTATGTTTGAAAGCTTGATTGGTTGTGCAAATGGCTTGTAGGTGCGAGCTTAAATTGAATGAAAGAAATGGCTTGAAATTGGCCTACTTCTTGTCCACACGGCCTAAGACACAAGTGTGTGTCTCAATGATGTGTGACACATGGCTATGCAACATGGTGGTGTGTCCCCGTAGGTTTCAAAGGGTTGAAAGTTAGGCAGTTAAATTGCCTAGCACATTACCTAGAACACAGGCGTGTAAGGCCATTTCGAGAGTTACACGGCTTGGCACACGAGCGTGCGGTTGGCCATGTGACCCAAGTTAGAGAGTTACGCGGGCCTAGACAGAGGCTGGGACACAACCATGTGTCCTTACTTTGAATGTCCACACGATCTAGCCACACAGCCATGTGACTCCTATAGTGTAAAATTTTCTATCTTTTTCTATAAATTTCTAAATGTTTCTGGTTTAGACCCAAATCATTCCTAAAGTTTTTCTAAGGCCTTGAAGGCTCCAATAAGGGACACTAAGCATGTTTTGAATGAGTTATACTATGATTTATGAAATGTTTGGAAATGATTAATTTTAAGTTACATTTTTATGGTAATGCTCTGTAACCCTATTTTGGCGACGGATATGAGATAAGGAAGTTACAGTGTAGCCATTTTGAAAGTTACACTGCCTGGAATACTGGCATGTGGCTTGGCCATGTGACCCAAGTTAGAGAGTTACATGGGCATGGACATGGGCTAGGAAACGGCCGTGTGTCCCTATTTTGATTGTTACATGTCCTGAGACTTGGGCGTGTGACCCTTGCAATTTGAATTTTTCTAACTTTTTCCTCAATGTTCCAATTGTTTCTGATATAGTCTTGAATCATTTCTAAAGTGCTTCTAAGGCCTCGAGGACTCGATGAAGGGAAAATGTGCATGCTTATGATTGGATTACACTATGATTACTGTAATGTTTTGGAAATGAATGTTTTAGGTTACGTTTATACGGTAACACTCCATAACCCTATTCTGGTGACGAATACGGGTTAAGGGCGTTACACATGTAACATATTCATAACATATTTAACAATAGTATCATGTTTCACACATTTAATCATCTTCCATATATACCATTACACATTTATCACTTTAACGACAAGATTATTTAAGCATATATTATAATACGTATAATTCTTATTTAATCACATTCAATCTCATGATACAATAGTTTGGCTCTTGAGGTTATGAAACATAAAGTGGACTCCATCACCACTCATGGATAGACAAATCTCCAACACACTAGAATGACTAATAGAGTCAATCATCTCCCATAAGTGAAGCATATAGCTAGAACTCTCCAACACACCAACATACATTCCCTTATCTCTCTAAAAACTATCGTTGGGCTTCAATACCTTAAAATCATATCACAAAGGTTAGTACTCATAATCATATGGCATGCCAACTATATCTAACGATTTTAAAATATCACAAAGCCAAAATATCCACATTTTTATCACATATTTATTGTAACAGTCCATTTTTCAATAGTGATGGAACAATGGTTTAAGGACCACAAATTCTAACATGTCAATCTGTAAATATTATTTTTATAATGTCTATAAGGTCATTAGGGTCGTACTAAAATTTGGTTAAGAAATTTTAACGTTTAGACAACTAATTAAAGAAAAAGGATTAAATTGTAAAAAGTGCCAAATTTAATAGAAATTTATTTTTTAGTGTTGATTTAATATTTTCTTAAAATAAGGGGTTTAATATGGTAATTAACCATTCCAATGGTTAGTGGGTGGTAATCGAGATTAAAAAAATTGATTAAAACATGTTAGAATGGTAATTTTGTAAATTAAGTGAAATTAAGTAAAAGAAAAGTTAAAAAAATCATCTTCTTAATTTGGAATTGTTTTTGCCGAAACACCATGGGAAGGGAGAGCTTAGAAGTTTGGCTGGTGTATGTCCTTACATGGGTGAGTGTTTTAGTCCCATTTTTAATGAATTTTCTTATTTTTGAGATCGTTACAATTAGGTCCAACTAACCCCATACCTTTATTTTTGAAACTGTTAAAAAATATGTAAAAAAAAAGAAGAAATTTTAAATGTTTCCATTATTAATATTGATTGTTCTTTATGTTAATGATTAGTGTGAAGTCTTGGTTGTGATTTTGGATTGTTTTGTAAAGTGATTTTTGTTAGTTTTTAGTTAAAGGATTAAATTCTTAAATGTTAAAATCTCAAGGTATATTTATGACATAGTGATATTTTAGAGACTAACTTAAGGCGTTAAATATTCAGCTGGATGTAGTGATTTTCAAAAGTTACTAATTTGATGATTTTCGGGTTAATGGACTAAATCGTATAACGTGTAAAAGTTAGGGGTAATTGTGTAATTATTGTAAATTGAATGGTACAAATATTAAAATTGATTAATATATGAAATTGAAGCTAACAAATGGAATAAATTATATTTTAGATTAAGATTCTATTTATATACGGGGAAAAGGAAAAGTGCTGAAATAATCCTTGAACTTCTGCAACTACTGCAATTAGCCGGGTAAGTTTGCTCGGTTTAAAATTATATATATTGTAACATCCTGATTTTTTGGGGCTTAGTAATTGTGTAAGATGTTTGGTGATTTTTTTTAAATGTTGGAATTTGGTTGTGAAATTCATGTTTAGAGTATGTAAATGGGCCTATGGAAGGCCCATGAGTTGGCCAAAACCCGGCGGAATTTTTGAATTTTGGACTTAAAGAATTAGGGGCTCTGGTTAGGAGGCCTTATCAAAATATGTGGGTAAAATGTATCATAAAAGGAGCTTTGGTAGAGTGGCTAGGTGACGCCACTAGTCTCCTAAAAATGTGGCGTGTAAGTGAGGAAAGAAGGCCAAGGTTCGAATCATGGAGCAGGTACCAGTGGCGTTTATTTTTATGTCTTGTGTATGCAAGAGTTTGAAGTTGAATGGAACTCTATTGGATTGAGGTTGGATTTGGTCAAGTGCATGGATAGTGGAGAGATAAGGGGGAGCATATCTAGGAGGGATTTTAGGAGAATTTGAAGATAGGGAAGTGTTGGCCGGCCAAGGGAGTGTTCTTTGGTGTTAATTCGGCTTTTGAATTTTATTTGGCATATTTTCTCTTCTCTTTTCATTATTGCCGATTACCCATAAGCCATAGCCTCTTTCTCTTCTTTTATTTTCTTCACATACTCCTCTATACTCTTTTCTTACTCTTCATCCCTTCTTTTTCTTTACTTAGCCGAATATCCAAGGAAGACCAAATTCCAAAGGCCCTTTTATGCCATTTTTCTTTTAAGCCACAATCCTCAAGTTCTTTCAATTTTTGCGGCCGAATCTTGCAATCTCTAAGCCTTCAACCCCCTACCGATTAAATCATCGCAAAACTGCTATCCCAAAACAACTTCTTTTCCCTTGAGTCAAAAGCCGAATACACATTACCCTTGGAAGCTTGGTGGCCGAATTCTAAGACCTTTGTAGGGGTGATTATTGCTAGCGTTGGGAGAGTCAGGTTCGCTTAGAGTCAAGAGTAGTTCAAAAGAGTAGCGTGGTAAGTACTCGTGTCTCTACTCAATTAGATATTTTAGATGTTAAGAAAAGTCGAAACTCCCTAAAGATTAGGGAGGTTGCCGATTTGTGGTTAAGGTTTTTATGAGGCCTTGTTCATTTGTTTTATGATCTCTTGTAGCAAAGTGGACAACTTTGGAGGAGCAACAAGGTTTGAAGAATCGGTACTGAATAGACTAAGTTCGAGTCGGCGAATCCGGCAAAGGTAAACAATTTAAGGCATTAGGGGTAGTAGCCGAATGGTATTAATAAGAATGTATTAGCGCTCACTTGGATTTCGAAACCTGATGAGTCGAATAAATGTATGTAGGACAAGCGCGTGGTAGACTTTGTGAAATCGATCGTCTTTGAGTAGGTGTGTAACATACCCCGTAATAGCCTAAACCCATAGTGTTTAAAAGCCGAAATATCAAATTCTGTGGTTGCTGTAACCTGTAAATGTGAACTGGTATGTGGATGAGTACGATTACGATGGACGCAGTAAACGAAGTTGATGGAGCAGGTAAGAAACCGATTTCGAATAGATTTGGTAAGTGGGCCTCGTTGGGCTAAAATAGGGCCCAATGGGCTTGTGGGCCCATTTGGGTAAAATTGGTAAAAATGGAATCTGATTGAATTGCATGTTAAACTTTTAGTACCGTTACGTAACTTAGGCTAAAAAGGACTTAAATGATTAAATCGGTTACGTAGGGCCATTAGGGGTTCTGGGCCCAATAACTTGAATGTGCTATAATAGGCTAAAAACTGTTGTTTAAACACGTGGAATTGTTGAATAAACATGACAAACCCTAATATTTGATAAAATTACGAAATTACCCCTGAGCCTGGAAAATGTCTATTTTGCCCCTAGGGTTTCATTCTGAGAACGATGGTTGTGATATTGTTAATTTACATGCCATGACATGATATACACATGATATGCTATGACACATGTACGATATGCCATGTTTTACTCATTATATGCATGGGTGGGGTTTATTTGATGGAGGAAGTGTTAAAGGGCTTTGCCCCAGTTTACCGAAAAGGGCTTTCGCCCCAGTTATTAAAAGAGGCTTGGCCTCCAGTTATATGATAAAGCAGCTATGCTGCCAGTGGTATGTTGGCTGGGTGGGTTGAGTTATTCCCCACATGGTGTGTTGGATGGTACGGGTGGAGAGTAGCGGTTGGTGGGTTGAGTAGTCTCCCCAAACGAGTTTTTTTTGCATACATGCATGTTTGGACATATATGATATTGAAATGGGCCCAAGGGGCCATACCATTTACAGAAAGGCTTGGCCTAGTAATACGAGTAATTGAAAGGCTTTGGCCCAGTATCAGATAATCAAAAGGCTACGGCCCAATTTATGTTGAAATTAAATTTGTACATGTGTGGATTTGGGCTCTGAAAGGGCTTGTTGCACACTGAGTTTTCAACTCACCCCCTTCTTAATCCTTGCAGGTGAGCATTGATGTGGAGACTTGGAGCCGGTGGGAATTCAGAGTGGTCATAATGTTCAGTTGGACTTTCTTTTAAAAGTTTTATTTAAATATTATTATCTGTTTTTTTTTGGGTTGTAATAAGGCCATTTTAACTATTTTCTTTCTGGGTTTGGTTGGTTTTAAACTTTGAATTCTGCGTTATTATTTATATTTTAAAGTGGGCTAGATCTAGGTTACGTTTTTAAATAACTCTTGGTTTTCAAATCATACAAAGGTAAAATATAACATTTTAACTAAAACATCACTTTGAACAAACTCCATCTCGAGATATTTTCAAAATTATCAATAACCTAAAGTGTGGCAATGGTGGTGGGCATGTCGAGGATTGGATCCAATCAAGAGCTTGGTACTTAAGCAGCTTTCATGGCTCACCTCCTCTGTTTCGGATACCTACCTGGTGCACAGCTTCCATTCACTTTAGTCTTTTAAAAATTATCGTTAAATTCTTCAAGAAGGGTTTAAGATCAGAACATGTGTTTTTAATGTTCCAATGTGACACGTCAGATTTGGCCATAGCGTCTGCGCCGGGTTTGGGGTGTTACATTTAGTGGTATCAGAGCCCGGTTGCAACAACTCGGCTGTGGGTTTTTAACGGGTTTTTTCCAAACTTCAAATAATGACTTTTTAATCAAATTCAAGGATTTCTAAAATACTTTTAACTCATTTTGTGGCTAAATATATGTTTTAAATGATTTGAAGAAAGAAGTGGCACACTGAATTCTCGGCACCAAGTCTGTAAGTATACTTACCTAATCATTCTAAAATGATGTTTGAGATTATATGATACTATCATTGATATTGCTATGATGCTATAGATAGAATCAAGACCCTACTATGTTACTTTAGATAGGGTAGAGCTAAAAACAGTAAGATCGAAACTGTAGTTAGGATACGACGCAACGGAAACAATTTCTGAACTACTATATTTTCATAAGACATCTCGCAATAAACAAACTGAAATATTAAGCTAATGTCATAAAATTCGTAATCAGATAATTCGATATGAGTACCAGAGGAACTCGTGGACGGGGCCGCGGACGTGGTCGCGGAAGAGCGCGAGCTGAATCATTATCTTTAGGGCATAGGCCAGCTGAAGAAGCATCTGTGCCACAAGCAACAGAGCCTGGGTCACATGATCGAGCTATAGGGGACGATGCATTGTCCCAAGCAATGTTGAGGGTCTTAGAGAGGGTTGCCGAAGCTAGTACTGGGACAGTGAATAGAGGATCTATCTCCGAGCGACTGCGGGCCAACAGAGCAGAGGTTTTTAGGGGCGTATCTAGAGTAGCCCCGAATGTGGCTGAATATTGGCTTGAGGTAACAGAACGGATTATGGACGACTTGGATTGCTCTGTGGAGCAAAAGCTGAAAGGGGCTGTATCGTTACTGCGAGACGAGGCTTACCAATGGTGGATCACAGTAAGAGAGAGTACCCCGGCTGAGCGGGTAACTTGGGATCTATTTAAGACTGCTTTTAAAGGCAGGTATGTTGGAGCTAGTTATGTGGATGCTCGTCGTAAGGAATTCTTGAATTTAACCCAGGGTAATAAGACTGTTGCTGAGTATGAGGCAGAATTTTTGAGGTTGAGCTGATATGCTAGTGGGATAGTTGCGATAGAATACGAGCGTAGCGTTCAGTTTGAGGATGGCCTTCGAGATGAGCTTAGGGTGCTGATAGCTCCGCAGAGGGAGCGTGACTTTGCTGCGTTGGTAGAAAAGGCTAAGATAGCGGAGGAGGTAAAACGGGTTGAACAGCAAAATCGTCAGAGGGATCGACCTAAATTTAGGAGGGATTCTGGACCCTCAGGTGCTGCATACCAAAATGTTAAGCGAGCCAGAGTGGAGGAGCTGATTCGTGCAGTTCCAGTGAACACCGCTAGACCGCAGACTTGCAGAGACTGTGGGAGAGTACATTTGGCAGAGTGTTGGAGAAAAACTGGGGGATGCTTTCGATGTGGGTCCAAGAAACACCAATTCAGGGAGTGTCCTAGAAGAGCAGCTCAGGATCAAGCTGCTGAGCCAAGGGCTGTCCAACCAGTGCGAGGAGGACCACCACCACAGAGAGGTCGTGGGCAAGGCAGAAGTGGTAATGGTAATGGACAAGGACGTGGGGTACCTGGCAGGGGTGCTGGTCATGCTGAAGCTCGTCAGCCAGCGCTGGTTTATGCTGCACGACGTCGTGAAGAGGGTGATGCTCCTGATGTTATAACCGGTACGTTCTTCATTCATAGCACGCCTTATACTGCTTTAATAGATGTTGGCTCCACTCATTCGTATGTTGCCTGTAATGTATCTGGGGCGTTAGGTGTGCTCCCTGAGGAAACTGTGAGTGGGGTATCAGTGATAAGTCCTTTGGGACACTCGGTTAAAATAGATAAACTCTTTAGGGAGGTGCCTTTAGAGAATCAGGATAGGGTATTCGTAGGAGATTTAATGGAGCTACCATTTGGAGAATTTGATCTTATCTTGGGAATAGACTGGTTAACTAAGCATAGGGCGACATTGGATTGTGCTGCTAAAAGGATGGTGCTGAGAACTGTCGAAGATGAGGAGGTATTGGTTATAGGGGAGCGAAGGAATTATTTGTCTAATGTGGGTTCAACCTTGAAAGTTGAGAAGTTGATTCGGAAAGGTGGCGAGGCGTATTTGGCTTTTGTAAGTCAAGCTGAGCCTGAGAAAGTGACCGTGGAGACAGTTAGGACTATCAAGGAGTTTCAAGATGTCTTTCCTGAGGAGCTTCCTAGATTACCTCCAAATCGCGAAATTGAATTTGGAATTGACCTGCTACCTGGAACGGCTCCAGTGTCCATTGCACCTTATAGGATGGCACCAAAGGAGTTAGTGGAATTGAAAGCTCAGATACAAGGACTATTGGACAGAGGATTTATAAGACCAAGTGTTTCTCCGTGGGGCGCACCAGTGTTATTCGTTAAGAAAAAGGATGGAACCATGCGAATGTGTATCGACTATCGGCAGTTGAACAAACTGACAATCAAGAATAAATATCCCTTGCCAAGAATCGACGACCTATTCGATCAGCTAAGGGGAGCGTCAGTATTTTCAAAAATCGACCTTCGGTTAGGATATCATCAGTTGAGAGTCAAAGAGGTGGATATTCATAAGACAGCATTCAGAACTCGATATGGTCATTACGAGTTCTTGGTTATGCCCTTTGGACTGACAAACGCACCGGCAGCATTCATGGACTTGATGAATCGAGTATTCCAGCCATATTTGGATCAGTTCGTAGTTGTGTTCATCGACGGCATTTTGGTATACTCAGAAACGGAAGAGAAACATGATGAGCATCTTCGTACCGTTCTGCAAGTGCTAAGAGAAAAGCAGCTCTATGCGAAGTTCAGTAAGTGCGAATTTTGGTTGAATGAAGTGACTTTCTTAGGACATGTTGTTTCTGCTGAGGGGATTAAGGTGGACCATCAAAAAATGGAGGCGATTCTGGAATGGAAGCCACCGAGGTCGGTATCAGAAATTTGAAGTTTTCTGGGGTTGGCAGGTTATTATAGAAGGTTTGTGGAAGGGTTCTCTGTACTGGCGACACCGTTGATGAAACTCATAAGAAAAGGAGTACCATTTGTTTGGACTGAGAAGCAATAAGAGGCTTTTGAGAAGTTAAAGAAAGTTTTGACCGAGGCACCAGTGTTGATACAGCCAGAGTCTGATAAAGATTTCACCGTGTATAGCGATGCATCACATGTAGGTTTGGGTTGTGTGTTGATGCAAGAGGGAAAGGTGGTTGGGTATGCTTCCAGGCAGCTTAAGCCTCACGAGGTGAACTATCCTACTCATGATTTAGAGCTGGCGGCGGTGATTTTCACGCTTAAAATTTGGAGGCATTACTTGTATGGGGAGAAGTGCATCATCTATACAGATCATAAAAGTCTTAAGTATCTATTAACTCAAAAGGAGCTGAATCTTAGACAGAGAAGGTGGATAGAGTTGTTGAAAGATTATGATTGTTCGATTGAGTACCATCCAGGCAAGGCAAATATGGTGGCTGATGCGTTGAGTCGTAGGACTATAGCAGAGTTGAAAGCAATGTTTGCTCATTTAAGCTTGTATGACGATGGAAGCTTATTGGCAGAGTTACAAGTGAAACCGACTTGGGTAGAATAGATTAAGAGGCAGCAGCTGTTGGATGAGTCGTTGGATTCTCGATTTCAGCAAGTCGAGAAAGAGGAGAATTCAGACTTTGGATTAAATAGTGATGGGGTTCTCTGTTTTCGAGGAAGAATTTGTATGCCGAAGGACTCTGATCTAAGGTTGATGATTTTGAAAGAGGCTCATAGTGGACCTTGTGCCATGCATCTAGGGGGAAATAAGTTGTATCGAGACTTGCGAGAGTTATATTGGTGGCCTGGACTAAAGAGGGAAGTGACCGAGTTTGTGGGAAAATGTTTAACGTGTCAACAAGTAAAAGCCGAGCATCAACTGCCTTCAGGTTTGTTGCAGCCAGTGAAAATACCACTTTGGAAGTGGGAAAGAGTAACCATGGATTTCGTAAGTGGGTTACCTTTGACACCTTCCAAGAAAGATTCGGTTTGGGTGATTGTGGATAGGCTGACAAAATCTGCCCATTTCATACCTGTTCGAACCGACTATTCACTTCAGAGGTTACCATTTCATACCGGTGGGAATTCAGAGTGGTCATAATGTTCAGTTGGACTTTCTTTTAAAAGTTTTATTTAAATATTATTATCTGTTTTTTTTTGGGTTGTAATAAGGCCATTTTAACTATTTTCTTTCTGGGTTTGGTTGGTTTTAAACTTTGAATTCTGCGTTATTATTTATATTTTAAAGTGGGCTAGATCTAGGTTACGTTTTTAAATAACTCTTGGTTTTCAAATCATACAAAGGTAAAATATAACATTTTAACTAAAACATCACTTTGAACAAACTCCATCTCGAGATATTTTCAAAATTATCAATAACCTAAAGTGTGGCAATGGTGGTGGGCATGTCAAGGATTGGATCCAATCAAGAGCTTGGTACTTAAGCAGCTTTCATGGCTCACCTCCTCTGTTTCGGATACCTACCTGGTGCACAGCTTCCATTCACTTTAGTCTTTTAAAAATTATCGTTAAATTCTTCAAGAAGGGTTTAAGATCAGAACATGTGTTTTTAATGTTCCAATGTGACACGTCAGATTTGGCCATAGCGTCTACGCCGGGTTTATAATTCCTAATGAATTATTATTGTATTAATGGATGTTAAACTACTATAATGGTGCTACGAAATTGTTTGGGAAATATGATTTAAAATGTTATTCTTAAGCTGGATAAACGCTAAATAGAGTACAGTTGGTAATGCAAATGAATTATAATTTGTCATACGAGATTGGTGGAAAGGAGGATGTTACATCATTTATAGTTATTTCTTGATTATACCGAGGTTTAACATTTGTTGCCAACCATCGTGTTATACTATCACGATGCTGGCGTGTTGTAATGCCTTGATTTTGGGCCTAGAAGAAATGGGCCTTGAGCTTGAGGGCGTTCAGGAATCGACACATGAATAATTATTATGCAAGAGGTGGTATAATATGAAGGCTTGTTTCAGTGGTTAGAGGGCCCTGAGAAGTGTCAGAGAAGTCCTAGGTTCAAACCTGAGTTGTAGTAAAAATTTTTAGTTTTAAGTGAATAAAACCCTGGATGCTGGAAATTAGGCCTTATAAATTATTGTGTTGGAAAAATGACATAAGAAGCACATGTGGTCTAGTGGTTGTGGCGTCATTAAGGTTGCAATGGGGCATGGGTTCAAGTCTTGGCGCTTGTAATTCTTTTTGGTTTTCTTTTAAATGAACTTAGACTTTGGCCCATAGGCTTATATTTAGCTGTGCTTGTTTGGTGACACAAAGGAGTTTGTGTTGTGATGGCAAGTGGTGTGTGTGCATGTAAGAAGGGCATGGGTTTGAATTCCCTTACAAGTAAAATATATTTATTTTACTACATGGGGTTGGTAAGAGGTGGACTTGGTTTCAAATGCTAGAAGTTGTTGGAGACTTGGTAAAAGGGGGGAGTTTGAATTGGTCAAAGTTGTTGTTTGAATTTGAAATTGGGAGTTGGAGTGAATCAGGGAGTAATCGGTGGAGAAGATTATGGAGTGTTTCAAGGAACATTGAGATTGAGTGAGAGTGTAGCCGTTTGGGGGGTAGAGTTGCAAAGTCAGCAAGTGTGCTCCTTGTATAGGCATTTTTTTCAGCTATTGAGAGTCAAGTGTCGAATGTCTCCTCTAGTAGTTCGGGTTTATATCTTTTTGTCATTTGGTGTTTCTCTTCTTCCTAGTGCGTTTTCTCAAGTGACCATTTCATTCCTTTTCGGGAACTGATTATTGTGAGTGCCAAATCTCTTTCTCAACTCTTTCCTCCTATTATTTTTAATTATTGCCGAAACATACTACACTTTTCTTTTACCCTTTCTAAGCCAATGCCGAATCTTGATTTTCCCTAGCATCCCATCTTCTTTTTCTTTTTCTCTCACAATTTTTCTTAGGGCCAAACCTATTATTCCTTTACCCTAATTCTCTCTTAACTAAATTGAACTCCTTTTCTACTTTCATTCAGCTGATTTGTGTGCCACTCTCATTGCCTTTTTGTCATCACTATAAACCTTTTCCTTCCCCTTTTTCTTAATTATTCTTTGGCTGAACATTACCTTATTTTTGCTGCTTCTTCCTTTATTTCTCTAAACCAAATACCCCTCTTCATCTGATTGCTCATCCCTTTTCTATTTTCGTTGATACACTCACATTATATTAAGCCAAATGCTTTTCTTCTCTCTACCTTGGAGTTGTGTCAGTTTTGGCTATTGGATCCTACGAAGTGGTCGATTGTTACAGTATACTACCGTCTCTATCAACTAATCTTAGTAGGTGTTCCAGACTTCCTGTCGACATCTAATCTATTATTGGGGGTAAGTGGGCTTGTTTTGTCGTATGCCTTTCATTCGCTTCCATTGATTAAGTCATTTAAACGTGTGGAGAGTAGAATAAGCCTCATGCTTATACGTTTCATGTTAATAGATTCTTTTGGTTGGTGCAGCTTATCGATTGGAAAAGGGGTAGTGGTATCTTTCGAGTATTATCATAAGTGGATCAAATAACTTACTTCGGTGAAGGTTCTGTGTTCGTGGGGCGTTATTTGAACCGTGAAAAAGGTGTGTAATTAACCCTGTTTCTGTGGATCATCTTAACTCCGACATAATGTGTGAACACTGCCATTAGATGTGTAACTATTATAGTTATAGATAATTGGTTGAGAAGTTGAAAGTGGGTGTATTAGCATCATATTTGATGATCGGCTGAAAAGCCGAAAGGGTGTTCTTCATACCCTGATTTGACTGTTGATCGACATTACGCCGAAAAGCCAAAATAACGGCTAATGATGCCCTATGTGCGTGCGATCGCACGTGTGGTGAACCGAGCCCACGAATTATTGACATTAGAGGGTAAAGGCCAACTCAAGCACTCTTGTGGTCGAGGGCTGTTCTAGGGCCACGTTGGGTCATGTGGGCCCAATGGGCCTATGGGCCCCATACGGAATACATTTGTATATTGTGGTTAATGTTAGACTGAGCCGTGTAGTCCATGTGGCTAAGGTTGTTTTGGGCTAAATAGGCCGTGTGGGCCCAACAAGCTTGTGGGCCCACACGAATAAAATGTATGTGATGTGATAAGTGACTGATTTGGGCTGTGTTGTTCGTATAATCGTATTTGTTCTGGGCTAAATGGGCCACACGAAAGTGTGGGCTAGAGTAATGGGCCTTAGGCCCAATTACCCCATTTTGTCTGTGTAGGTTACAAAAGTTGCTCGAGGCAACGAGGGACCTTCGGTTGGGTCGTTAAGACCTCAATTTGCAAAATTACAAAAATACCCTAGGTTTACAAAATTACAGAAATACCCTCAGTTTGCAAAATTACAGAAATACCCTCAGTTCGTAAAATTACAGAAATACCCTCAGTTTGCAAAATTATAGAAATACCCTCGATTTGTAAAATTATAGAAATACCCTCAATTTGCAAAATTACAAAAATACCTTTGATTTGCAAAATTATAGAAATACCCTCTATTTGTAAAATTACAGAAATAGCCTTAGTTTGTAAAATTAGAGAAATACCCTCAGTTGGCAAAATTACTAAAATACCTCTGGTTTATATAATTATTGAAATACCCCTGATTTGTAAAATTATCAAAATACCATTATAGGGTAGAATTACCGAAATACCCCTATAGGGTAAAATTATCGAAATACCCTTGTAGGGTAGAATTACCGAAATACCTCTATAGGGTAAGATGATCGTTTTGGCCCTAGAGTATAAAATGATTGTTTTGCCCTTGTGGGCTAGTGACTGACTTGGACTATGAACTTGACTAATTTTTCTGTGATCGTATGATAGTGTTTTAACTGACGTGGCCATGGTTGCATGATAGATATGTTTTAATATATGTTTAAATGATTGTTACTGAGCATGGCCATTATGCATACATGTGTGGTGATTGAGCATGACATACATGACATTCTTCATGGGGTTGGGCTTGATTTGGAGGAAGATCTATGCTAGTGGCTTTGCTACGTATTCTGATTCTGGTGGCTCTGCCACATTTTCTGTTATTAGCAGCACGCCTGCGTAATTAGTGTGTTGGTTGGGTGGGTTGAGTTATTCCCCACATGGTGTGTTGGCTGGTATGGGTGGTGTGCTGGATGGATTGGGTTGGGATGCATACTCACATGGTTGCATATCTACTCTGTTCTGATTTTGTAGTAGGCTTTGGCCAACGTATGCTCTGAATTAGACTGTACCGTTATCGTTAAAAGGCTTTGGCCCTGACTGTTTCTATTTCTGTCTCTGTTTCTGTATGCTGACTGTTTCTCTAGTAAGGGGATTGTACACCGAGTTTTCATAAACTCACCCTATTTGTTAACTGTGCAGGTGATCCCTAGCTTTAAGAGGATCGGTGTTGCGAGGAACTCAGAGATGGCCAAACGACTATTTTCTAATTATGTTTTAGACATTATTTATGGTTTAGATTTTGTTTTGGTTTTAAAATTTTGTAATAACGCCGTTGGGATTTTAATTTTCTTTTATTTTGGTTTGATTTATATCTATAGAAGTAAACCACGGTTTTTCAAAAATGTTAATTATTTTTAAAATAACACAACATTTTCCCAGCATTTTCAAAATGATTTCGCGACTTAATCTTTAAACATCACGTTTTCGTAAATCAGTTTCTTTTTAAATTAGCTTCTTCAACTAAAAAGGGGTTTTACAAAGTAATTAATAGTTCATTGTACCACGTTTTAAAGAGAAACAAATGTAACTGGGATTTTACTCAGTTTTTTCATAAAGAAGGGTTTTAAATGAAAACATGGTTTTTTATAAACACTTCAATGTGACATGCCAGATTCGAGCCTAACTTCTAGGTCGGGTTTGGGGTGTTACACATGTTATGGGGGCGGATGTATAGCTTATAGGCTGGGCATATGGTATCGAGGCATGTTTTCAGTTTGACTAGCTCTTACAAGTTTTGAATATTATAGACCTCTTATGAAATTATTAAATGAAGGTTGTACTCGAAGTGTATAAACTCATTAGATTATGAATTGTGCCTGATAGGAAATATTCATCATTAAGTTTTAATAGTTTAAATTATCATGTTTAATTCGATAAGATTTACCGTTTTTATCCGTCAAACTTACTAAGCTTTATAAGCTTACTTCTGTTACGTGTTGTTTTCTTGTAGATATCATTTAATGGAACAAGCGATCAAATCAACCTTCGAGTCACAATATCCAGTTGAATTTAATAGCTTTTTGATATTTATTTTGGCTTATATGGCATGTAATAGGTTTGAGATGCAAATGCTTTGAGATTTGGTATGTATATATGATGTGGCCTATCATAAGTATGGTTGCTTGTAAGATTAAGATGTGAATGACGTGGTAATGTTATGTGTTCACTTGTAATATGGTTAACTTGTAATCTTTTTGCATTGTTAATGTTTGGAGAAAAACTTTGGCATGTTTAAAATGGATAGAAATGTGTACAATTGTGCTAGGTGTGAGCTAATGTTATATATTTGTGGCGTGTAAGTATAGCTTTTGTCTTAAATTGTTTTGTTTTGATTTGAGATGCCTTTGAATGACATATTGTTTAGAAAGTTTAGGTTGTTTTAACTGATATGTTTTTGAATGTTTAAAGTGTTATTAAGTGAATTAAATTGAACATCAATTGGGTTAACTTGTTTGGAAAGTTTAGGTTTTGAAATGGCTTGTTTTGATGGTTGCTAAAGCTCATTTTAAGCCTCATAAATGTATGCAGTGATAGAATTTTTTTTTATTTTACTTAAACATTTATTAATATAATGACTTGATGTTACTTGTTATGAACTATTAACGTGTTGTAGCATCCTGTAACCCTAATCTACTAACGGTGATGGGTAAGGGGTGTTACATTTAAGGGTATTAGAGCTACAATTTAATCGATTCTTAGACTGAATGTACTGTGATAAAAGTCTAGAATTACATGCCATATAAACCTATGGTAGTGTGTTATTATTGATCCGATCTAAACCTTATTTTCCTTATAGATTGTAAAGATGTTTGTTGGATTTGATCATGCTGACACCGATGAGGTTAATAATAATGTACCAACTTTAGAAGAATGAACGAGTCATAGTATTTCGATTCGAGAAGTACCTGAAAATGAGATTAAAAATATGTTATTCAGGCTAATGAGTCAATAGTTTACTGAATTTATGAAAACTCTTTCTGTGGCTCGACAATCTCTATATCCTTATATGACCCAATCTAGTCGACAACCACCCATTGACAAAATTAGAAAGTGTGGTGCTGAAGACTTTCGAGGTAGATCGGAAGATGAACCTATTAAAGCTGAATATTAGGTTCAAAATATTTTGTAGGTATTTAAAGAAATGGCTTTTTCTCCTCGAGACTATCTTAGATGTGATGTTTCAATACTGAAAGAGGAAGCATATAGTTGGTGCACTATGTTGATAGCAGCAGTACTGAGAGATAAAATTTCTTGGGATTTCTTTTAGTCAAAGTTCAAGAAGAAATATGTCGGCAAATGATATTTAGATAAAAAAGAAAGAGGATTTTTTGAATTGGAGTAGGGAAATAAATCGGTAGCTGAGTACGAGAGAGAATTCATATATCTTAACAAATATGCTCATCAACTTGTGCCTATTGAATAAGAAATATGTATCCGGCTTGAAGATGGCTTGAATAATAAGATTAGAATGATGATTAGAGGAAATAAAATTCAAGAATTTTTTGTTCTATCTGATCGTGCACAAAAAATGGAAGAAGTGTATAATCGCAAGCTACAAAGAGATAGACGGGCTCGGCAATTTAACAAAAGAAGTTCCTTTAAGTCATTTTGTAATGCCCTGAATTTAGGCCTACAAGTATTAGGTCTTGAGTCGAGAAATAGTTAGATGACGACTCATAATTATTTAGATGAGCTAGGAGTCAACATAATTATCTGTCTGCTTCATTGGTTAAGTGAATTAGGAGTGTTTGGGAGTGTCTGAGAAGTCCTGGGTTCAAATCTAGGCTTTAGTAAAATTTTGGGTTTTTCTTTTAAATGAATCTAGACATTAGCATGTAGACCTTATAATTAATTGAGGATTAAATGTGTCACAAAAAGAGCCTGTGGTGTAGTGGCAAGGTGGCGTGTAGAATAACCTTAAGGTCTGATGTTCGAATCTTGAGCTGCCCTAGGAAGTCTTATTTTTGTCACCTGTGTGGTGAAGTGGTGGTGTTTGATTAAAACTCTGTTAAAAGGAATTTGAATCGATCAAAGAGAAGATGATGGAGAAAATCAAGGAAAGGATTATGGAGAGATTTGTGGAATAAAACAATGAGGTAGTACGTGGGGTTGTTCTGCCGAATTGGGTATAGAGAGCTAGGGAATTCGACTATGACTTTCATTTTTAGTTCGATTTTGGTCACTTTTTGGTTCTGAAGCCGAAATCAAAATTGACCATTTTGGGATAATTACGTTTGTGTTGCATTTTGCTCTCTTCTTGACTTCTTTTTTTTTTGGTTGCCCTTGTTCTTTTGCTACTAAACCGAATACTTGGGACTTTGGCTTTTGGTTTTTCTTTGCATTTTACTTCAAACCTCTTGTTGGTCGAATCTCTATTATTATCTCCTTCTCGCAAATCTTAGCTGATTGCACCCTCCTCTCTTCCCTCCCCTCTCCATTGATTTTCTTCAGTTTCTATCTTAGCAGACTCACTTTTCTTCCTTATTTCCATTTTCTTTTCTCAATCTGGATGAATAGTAATCCCTTCTTCCTTTCTCTATTTTTTTCTTTTGGTATCTTCCATTTTGGGTATTTTGTAACAACCTGAACCCGGCCCAGACGTTATGGTCATGTCCGGTGTGCTACATCACCTAGACTATCCTACGCCGCCCTATTTACTAAGTCCGGTGGTGAGTTTTGAAAAGCAATGCTTGATTTGTGGAAATTCCCGTTTTAATAATTATTCAACTTAATTACTATTCCATTTGATAAGCGATTCATTTTAACCTTATTATCCTACTTAGCCATTAGTATTGTCAGGTTGGTTAAGAAAACATTTGTTAAATTTTCAAAAAATGGTGTGTAGTTGTGGTTGAAATAAAACAGTTGAAAATCCCAAATAAAAACAGTCATAGTAGCCTTATTACAACCCATTAACAAATTTAAAAGTAGAAACCGATAATTAGAAATATAAAGTAGTAAAACTTATTTAAACCGTGCTCAGTCCTCGTGGCCACTCTGAATCCCTCCCAGCATCCAAGTCACGATCTAGGGCTCACTTGCAAGGATGGAAAGAGAAGGGTGAGTTTGGGAAACTCAGTGTGTGCAGAACCCATCCAAAGCCCACACCGGCTCGAGCCCACTGGGCCTAAGCCCTAACCAGTCTCAGTCACATACTAGGCCGAAGCCTTATTCAGATTGCAGATATTGGGCCAAAGCCCTATAACAGATACTGGGCTGAAGCCCTATTCAGATAACAGTTTGGCCCATAGGCCCATCACAGTACAGTACAATATAACAGTATGAATGCAACCCAATTGAGGAGACTACTCAACCCACCAACCGCTACACACCACCCGTACCAGCCAACACACCATGTGGGGAATAACTCGACCCACCCAGCCCACACACCATAGTCGCAGCATGGCTGCTCAAATAAACAGTATACGAGGCAAAACCAACCTTCTCCTACCAACTTGAGAGCGTTCGAATGCTCACAAGCTCTTGAAATGCCAGAATTTTAGCATTTCGGCCTTTCGACTTTTGCCGATTTAAGCATTAAAGGGTGTTCGAAACACACACCTGTTTTGCAGTTCCACTGACGAGATTTCCTATGTGCCCGTTCCTACAATCCATTATCTAAGCGATTAATCAATAGATCTATGAAAAACTACAACCAAAATCCCTTACCATATTCGGCCACACCCTTAATGGCCATGAAAACTTACCTCTATCGATTTAGATGCACTAGATCTAGATCTGATGATACCGATGTCTTCCACTCTTTGCTTGATCACTTTCCTTGCTAACTAACATCCAAAAAGAACCAAAATACTACTTTAAATCACTAATAGACTAAATCGACATCCTCCCTAACTTTAGGGACTTTTGGCTTTTCCAAAACATGAAATAATGTACAGATCTGAGGTATTAAGCACTTACCAATGATTTCTCTTCGATTCCTATGCAGATCTGATGTAAATCTGACCCTTAAACGTTAGTAGAACCCTTATCTCTGAGATCTGCAAATTCAGCTATCTCCCTAAAACTATGGTGATTTCGGCTTTTCAACTAGAGAAGAAGATGGCGATTTGGGCTATGAGTTTGAGTGGTGGTGTCAACAATGATGTGGCTCAAGGGGATGTAGTAATCGGCCACAACATGTGAAAGGAACAGGGGTAATTTGGCTTAGAAAGATTCGGCAAAAGAAAGCAGTTTTCGAGATTTCTGGCACTTGGAGCAACCGGCTATGGGTGTTTTTGAGGGGGATGGGAGCAAAAGAAAGAGTGGATCTGAGTAAGAAGGGTGTTCGACTAGGGAAGAGATCAAAGAGGAAAAAGAAAAGTGAAGAAAATAATGGTAGAGGTAAAGAAGAAGATATCGGCTAGAAGCTTTCTAAGGAGGCAAGTTTCAGCTTTTCTGACAGTAAAAGAGAAGATTATCCTATGGTGGCTAGCCCTAATTTTTATAACAAAAAATAGAAAAGGATAAAACCCTAATAATCTCTCTAAAGCAATCGGCCCAAGTCAATAAAGCCCTTGCCGAAATTCACTTAAGTTAGTCACATACCCTGCACATGCTTAAAAATTAAAAAGAACACTACGTTTACCTTGCAACTCGAACCCTTGCTCTTGAATACCCACTTAGGCGCCACTTTTTTAGGAGCTTAGTGGCGCCACCTTGCCACTCTACCAAGGCTCCCTTTGTGACATATTTTACACGGTTTTTCTTAAAGGCCCACTTAACCAAGTCCCCTTTCACTTGAAAATCCAACTTAATATTTTACCGGGTTTTAACTTAAGCTTGGGCCTTCTAAAGGCCCACTAACACATGTACATACATTTTCAACCTTCAGAACACCAAAAATTTTAAAATTTCACTAAAATTCACAAAACCTAAAAAATCCTGAAAATCAAGGCGTTACATATTTGGCTGACTATTTCCTTTCATTTGACTATTTGGTGTTCGGCTCTTTGCTTCCTTACTCTGCTAGTGGTGTATCAATTCAATACCTACTAGTGATACTGACAAAGGTAGGTGTTTTTATTTCATTGTCCTTCATTCAAAACTATTCTTTCTTATTTTGTTTCAAAAAACCAAACATGTCTTCTTCCTATGCTCATTAATGGCAGTTTCTATCCCTTCCTTAGGGGGTGTGGTGATCGTTGGGGTCTAGGTTTTTATCGAGGAGTGCAAGTGATTGTGAAGCAATTGTAACCCTTTCTTTCATTGTTCAATAAGGTAATGCGTTACCTTAATTTCTTTTCCTTTGGGGTTTAGGCCGAATATGTGCTATTATTTCTTAATATGATATTTGTGGTTTGGGCCACACATATTTGATCGATCTTGGTTAATAAGATCCATGATTGCAATGCAGATTAACAATATGGGCGTCTGATCGTTTCTTAAACATCGGACTTAAGGGACTAAAGCTTCCCTCTTTCGGTCAAGGTTGGTGTACATGGAGATTTGCGTTCTTCTTGTAAGCAGGTGTGTATTTCGCATTGATTTGTCTGTAGATTGGCAAAAGCCAAAAAGCTGAAAAGTCGAAAAGCTGAAAAGTCGAAAGGTTGGGCTTTGATGTTACATGAGCGTGCGAACGCTCATATGGTAAAACCGAGCCCGTGAACGTGGGCATATAATTGTAGAGGCCACCATGAATGTTCTCATGGGCTTAGGTCATTATGGGCCACGTTGGGTCGAATTGGGTCGGTGGGCCCAATGGGCTTATGGGCCCCATATGAGGTAAATCTCACAAACATGTGGGAATAGTGGACCGGTTGTGTCACACACATGGCTAGGGTCGTTTCTAGGCTTAATGTTCTAGGCGTGTGGGCCCACTTAGGCCGCATAATGGGCCTTAGGCCCATAATGACTGAATTGCATGTTGAGGTTACATAAGTCGCTCGAGGCGATTGTAGACCTTTTGATGGGACGATAGGTGAGTCTAAACCCATTCTGGTGAAAATGACCGAATTACCCCCGAACGGTAGAATGACTATTTTACCCCTAGTAGATAAAGATGACCGTTATATCCCTTGAGGTAGATTGACTGATGTGGTTATGAGATAAAAATGACTGTTACTGAGCTTGACATTCTACATTCACGTATGATGGTATGACATGACATAATGCATGGGGTTGGGATCTTATTATGGAGGAAGTGTACTGATCTGTTAAGGTCGCACGGATCGTACGAGACGACTGTGGACCTATCGATTGCTTAGTGCCATGCATACTAATTACACTGATGGCTTCGTGCCATGCATATTATCGATTGCTTTGTGCCATGCATATTATCGAAGGCTTTGTGTCGTTCTTATCACTGATGGCTTTGTGCCGTGCATATTAGTGATGGCTTTGTGCTGTTCATATCCTGTTTATGGCTCTGTGCCATCCTGTTTATGGCTTGTGGCCATTCTGTTTACTGGTAGCTTTGTTGCGACTCTAGTTAGTGCCGCAACTAGTGCTAACTCTATAAGTGTAGGGATGGATGGGTGATTTATTCCCCACAGTAAGTGCAGGGTTGGACAAGAGATGGAGTTCAGGGTTGGTTGGGGTAACATGAATCCTACATATTGATAAATGATATTACATACTGTTTTTACTAATCCTGTTTCTATAATGGGCATAGGCTCAGATTGTTACAGCATTTTTGTATAACTGACTGATTATTTACATTAGGCGATTACAGACAGAGTTTTCTTAAACTAACCCCGCTTTTAACTGTGCAGGTAATCCCCAGCGTTAGGTGGATCGGTGCTGCGAGGGACTCGAGGGTGGCCACACAACTGCATCTATTTTACATTAGACTTTTTATTTTCAATAGCTTTGGTTTTATGTAATAAGGCCTCTCTGATTTTATAGCTTTTAATTTGGGATTTTATTTATTATGATTTATATTTGTTAGAAGTAGAGCTCGGTCTTCCAAAACATTAACTGTTTTTCAAAACATCACGTTTCCGCAACATAATTTTTATGCTTCCACAACAAACAATGTTTTTAAAGTGTTGATGATTTAAAATGGTTAATAAATGGCTAAGATGATTTAGGAATTAACAAAGAGGATTTAACCTTCAAACGAGATTTTACCAACAGTAACTAGTTTTCGAAAAACACTGCAATGTGACACTACCAGATTCAACCATAACATCTAGGCCGCGTTTGGGGTGTTACAAATTTTATATATCATCATGAAAGAATACCAAAGAAGAATTGAATTGTGCCACTTCATCATTAGCGTATGTGAGTAAAAGTAAGTCGGTTAAACATGATTTAAAGTGTCAAACGAAGCCTATTAATAGTGTGGGAAGTGTTTATAACACTCCATAGCCAGCCTATAAACACTGAAAAAAAACTTCATATTGGTGAATGTAGAACTAAATTGGGAGCTTGTTTTAGATGTGGTTCAACTTATCACTTTCTATGAAATTGCCTGAGATTAGCAGGAGATATGATAGCCAGATTTTGATACTATTAAAAAAAGTGGTTTCGGGACCACAAATCTAAGTCAGAAAAATATTTTAAAATTATTTTTAGTGTTTATAATGTGTGAATTTGTGTGTGCTAAAATTTTGTTTGAAAATTTTATCATTTGGATGCCCGATTTAATAAAAAAGGGCTTAATTGTGAAGAATGAAAATTTGGTGGTTTAATTGTTAAGGGCCAAATTGCATGTGTTTTTATAATATGGAGCATTTATGTTGTGAATAAGCCTGTAACGCCCCAATTTTTCGGGATTTCAAATTTTTTGCTTGAATTTATCTTTGCATGTCTTGATATGCTGTTGAAGTGAATTATAGGTGTTTAGTGGACCTTTAGAAGGCCTAAGTTTAAGTTAAAACCTGGTAGAATTTTAAAATTTTAGACTTAAAGGAGAAGGGGCTTTGGCTTAGTGGGTTTTTAAACAAAAATTGGGAATTTAAGACACAAGAAAGCCTATGTTAAAGTGGCAAGATGACGCCACTTAAAGCACAGGGAGTGGCATGTCAAGGATGGCAAAGGGGCTAAGGTTCGAATCCATGGATTAGCAAATTGCTTCTTTTGTTTTATTGCTTGTGCAAGGTAAGTGGTGGATCCCAAGGGAAACTCTGTAGGAGGGAGTTTGAAGTGCTCAGGGGATTAGATCAAGGATTGATAATGAGAAAAAAGTTAGGAATTTTTGAATGGGAGCCAAAGTTGGCCAACTAGATGACTTTGGAGAGGCAAGTTCTGTTAGGGACCTTAGGCTTTGGCATTTTCGACAATTGGGGGGTAGGTGTCAATTTCTTTTGGTGATTAGCCTTCAGGATTTGACAATTTGGGGTCACTTTCTTTTACCGAATAGGTATAGTGCCCTTTGTTTTCTTTTTCTTCCTCCCTCATGTTCTGAAAACAGAAAGCTAGATCCCTACACCCTCATTGTACCGAATTGTGCAAAGAACCAAACCTTTCATCTCTTTTCTTCTCAAGCCAAATACACCATCTTCTTCCTCTCCTTTTTCTTTTCCCTGTTGGTTAGTTCAACTCACTTAAGACCCTCTTGGCCGATTGCCCTAAAAAGCTGAAACTCGAATCATTTGACACACATCTAGCCGATTTCTCCCCTGACCAAATCTTTCTCATTTTTATTTAGAAGCAAACCAAAATCTCTTCCCAACCTCTTCTCTTTTCTTTCATCTTCTTTTCTCCCAAAAACCAAAAATTTAATTCTTTCTAGTGACCTTTCTCTCGTATTATTGTGATTTATGAAAAGCTAAAAACCACTAACCTTCTTGGGTGGAACCGGTTTTAACTTCTTTTGGGGAGGAATATCCATTGAGCCTTTTTCTTTTGGATCTCATGTATGTTAAGGGTGGTAAAGGGGGGATCTAGCAAGGAGCAGTGAAGGCTATGGCCATTGAAGCAATCTAGATCTAGATTTACTGATTAGAATCAACAAAGGTAATTGTTGTGCTACTATATTGTGGCCAAATAGGTATGTTAAGTTGATATCGATTATTCAATTTGGTTTTAGTTGAATTATGGATAAAATGATTGTAGGCAAATCGTTCGAGGGACTTCTGAGTATATTGCAAACAAGTGTGTAATCCACACCCTCAATAGTTTAGATCAGCAAAAGTCGAAAAGCTGAAATGCCAAAATTCTAACATTTCGAGGGCTTGCAAGTGTGCGAGCACTCGTGGGTCGGTTGGAAACAGTAAAGTTTGTAATCGCAATCGATAAGATTGTTGTGGGCACGTATTCGTGCATTTGGGTGGTTTTGGGCCTCGAAGGGCCGAACTTGGGCTAATAGGCTTACGGGCCCATATGGGTGAAATCAAGCGATAAGTACATTCGGTAATCTGGTTGTTAGATCTGCTAAAATGAGTGGGAAATTTGGACTTACTGGGCCACAGTAGCTTGTGGGTTTTGTCGGGCCTATTAGGGGTTTTAGGGCCCAATGACTCTGTAATAATGAAATGGGCTAAATAAGTTACTTAGACGACGATAGGTCTATAGTAGACTGTAATGAGCATGAAACCCTAAAATCTAGAAAATTTACTGGAATACCCATAAAGGGTGGAAAATTTCTGTTTTACCCCTAGGTGGTAAAAAGCCATTTTACCCCTAGGGTTAAGTTGATTGATTTGCAAGCTATTATATCTAATGCTCTGTATGCCATGTCATATTATATTTTGTTGTATGGGATTGGGTTATTGTGATGGAGGAAGTGCTAAAGTGGCGATGCCACGCATTTTGCTTAGAGGCTCTGCCTCGTATTACTATTCTAGTGGCTTGGCCACAATATCTGATTAAGCAGCTATGCTGAGACTGTGGTGTGTAGGGCTGGGTGGGTTGAGTTATTCCCCACATGGTGTGTAGGGCTGGTACGGGTGGTGTGTAGGGCTGGACTGGGCTTGGGCTTTGCATACATGCATAAAATACTAATCTGTTACTGTTATGGGCCTACGACCCACCGCAACTGAGACTGGGTCTCATGATCGGGCTGCAGGGGACGACGCATTGTCCTAGGCAATGTTGCGAGTTCTGGAAAGGGTTGCTAGAGCGAGTACTTAGACTTTGAATCGAGGATTTATTTCTGAGCGACTCCGAGCTAACAGAGCAGAGATTTTTAGAGGCGTATCTGGTCTAGGCCTGAACGTGGCCTAATATTGGTTGGAGGCTACAGAGCAAATCATGGACGACCTGGACTGCTCAGTGGAGCAGAAGCTAAAAGGAGCAGTACCACTGCTACGGGATGAAGCCTACCAATGGTGGATCACTGTGAAGGATAGTACCCCAACTAAGCAAGTAACTTGAGAGCTGGTTAAGACGGCCTTCAATGGGAAATACATTAGGGCGAGCTATGTGGACACCCGAAGGAAGGAATTCTTGAATCTGACCTAAGGTAATAAGACTGTCGCGGAGTATGAGGCTAGGTTCTTAAGGTTAAGTCGGTATGCTAGTGGAATAGTCGCTACAGAGTATGAATGTAGCGTGCGATTCGAGGATGGCTCAAAGATGAGCTAAGGATGTTGATTGCTTCGCAGAGGGAGCGTTTCTTTGCTGCTCTGGTGGAGAAGGCTAAGATTGCTGAGGAGGTGAAACGTATGAAGCTGCAGAACCGTGAAAAGGACTAAAATTGATTCAGAAGGGATTCTAGACCCTCGGGTGCTACAGGCAGGACTGTCAAAAGGGCTAGAGTGGACAAACCGGTTTGAGCAGTTTCGGTGAACATGGTTAGACCACAGGCTTGTGGGGATTGTGCTAGAGTGTATCTGGGTGAATGTTGGAAATGTACTGGGGCATGTTTCCGGGGTGGGTCAAAAAATCATAGAGTCAATGATTGTCCTTAGAGGCCGACTCAGACGCAAGCTGCTGAACAGAGGGTTGCTCAACCTGTGCAAAGTGGGCCATAACCATTGAGAGGCCATGGTCAAGGTAGGGGCTACAATAGGAACGGACGTGGACGTACAGCACCAGGTAGGGGTGCTAGAAATGCTGAGGCTCGTTAGTCAGCATTGGTTTATGCTACTCGTCACCTAGAAGAGGGTGACGCACCTGATGTCATAACTGGTACGTTTTTTATTTTTAGCATGCCATACACTGCCTTGATTGATATTGGATCTACCCATTCATATGTTGCTTGTGACGTACCTAGGGTGTTGGGCGTGCACTCTGAGGAAACAGTGTGTGGGGTAACTATGATAAGTCCACTGGGTCACTCGGTTAGGGTAGACAAACTCTTTAGAGATGTACCTTTAGAGACTCAAGGTAGGATTTTCTCTGCGGATTTAATGGAGCTACCATTTGGAGAGTTCGATCCCATCTTGGGAATGGATTGGCTTGCTAAGTATAGGGCAACTTTGGATTGCACTGCTAAGCGAATGGTGTTAAAGACTACGGAGGATGAAGAGGTGATGGTTATAGGGGAACGAAGAGACTACTTGTCCAATGTTGTCTCAGCTTTGAGAGCTGAGGAGCTGATTCACAAGGGTTGTAAGCCATTTGTAGCATATGTGAGTTAGTCTGATTCTGAGAATTTGACTGTAGGAGAAGTTAGAACTGTCAAAGAATTTTAAGATGTCTTTCCTTATGAGCTTCCTGGGTTTCCTTCGAATGGTGAAGTCAAATTTGGAATCGACTTGTTGCCTGGAATGGCTCTAGTGTCCATCGCTCATTACAGAATGGCACCAAAGGAGTTAGTGTAATGCCCTAATTTTCGGGATTTTTTGGGTTTCTGTGATTTTTGGTGAATTTTAAAATTTTGGTGTTCTGGATACTGGAATTGTGTATAAATGTGTTAGTGGGGCTTTAGAAGGCCCAAGCCTAAGTTAAAACCCGGTAAAATATCAAGTTTGGATTTTAAGTGAATAGGAAACTTGGTTAAGTGGGCTTTTAAGAAAAACTTTGTAAAATATGAAACAAATAGGGCCTTGGTAAAGTGGCAAGGTGGCGCCACTAAACTCCTAAAAAAGTGGAGTGTGGATGAGGGTAGAGAGCCTGAGTTCAAGTCACAAGGTAAGCGTATGGTTACTTTTAATTTTTAAGCATGTGCCGGGCATGTGATTGACTTAAGTAAAATCGGCTAGGGCCTTGGGGAGGTTGGGCCGATTGTTTAGTGATGATTAGGGTTAGTTTCTTTTCTTTTCTGTCTTGGAGAATTAGGGTTAGCCACCTAGAGTGTTCATCTTTTTCTTTCATAGCCACCTAGAGTGTTCATCTTTTTCTTTCATTCACCTTTTAGTGTAACAAAAAGTCGAAACGCAAAGTACACCCCCTCTGTGCTGATTTCTTCTTCTTCTTCCCCTCTCCTTCATTCTTTTCTTTTCCTTTTTGTTTCTTCTCTAGCCGAACATCCCTACCACTCATCTCACTCCCTCTGTCAATCCTATTCTTTTTCAAGCCACCATAGTCAAATGCCATAAAAGTCGAAATCTTGAAACTATAACTTTTTGTGCTGATTTCTCCAAGCCAAAAACCCTCCATTCTTTTCCTCCCTTTTGACCGATTTCCACCTTTTCTAAACCCTTAGTACTTATCGGTAATAGTACTCCAAAACTATTACCCCAAATCATCATCTTCTTCACTAGTTAGAAAAGTCAAAAACGCCACATCCTTAGGAGTCCATAGCCGAAACTTTAGATCTCCTGGATTCAAGTTCTACTATTGTTTAGGGGCTAGATTTGCATCAGATCTGAGTAGAAACAGAAGGGGAATTAGTGGTAAGTGCTCATCACGTCAGATCTATTCTTATTTTGTGATTTAGAAAAAGCCGAAGTCCCTAGAGTTTAGGGAGGTGATCGATTGGAGCTTAAGACCCTAAGGGGTTGTATTAATCAGTTTCTTTTTGTGTTAGTGTGATTCAGAGACTATTAACAAGGGCTTGGATCTTTGGAAGGACTAGATCTAGATCTAGTCATTGGTTTTCGGCAAAGGTAAGATTTTGAGGGCCTTAGGGGCATTGGCCGAATATGGTAAGTGAACATTGAGATTGGTTATACGGATTTGTAAATTAAAAGTTGTGGTAATCAATTGTAGGATATCGTGGGGGATCTCATTAGCAGTCGTCGCGAATCAGGTGTGTATCGAACACCCTCTCATAGTTTAATTCGGCAAAAGCCAAAATGTCGAAATTCTGGTATTTCATGGGCTTGTGAGTGTGCGAATGTTCACAAGACGTTTAGAAATTGTTAGATCTGAAATTGCAAAGTGGTAAGCTAGTCATGTGTCGAATTTCGTATACTTCGGTAATTGGCCTCGAGGGCTGCAAATGGGCCCAATGGGCTTACAGGCCCATATGGGTGAAAACAGGTAATTAAGGTGTACTGATAGATTGTAGGTTCAAAACTGCCTACACTGATAAATTGATCTCAAAATCTGGACTAAATGGGCTTAAATAGCTAATAGAAACTGTAGGGCCCATTAGGGGTTTTAGGGCCCGATGGCTAAAAATTGTTAGAACGAGTTAATTAAACTGCTGAGATGAAAATTGGGTTAATAATGACTGAAATCTGTATAAAACCCTAGGAAACTGATAAAATTACTGAAATACTTTTATAGGTGGAAAATTACTATTTTACCCCTAGGAGCAAAATGACTATTATACCCTAGGGCTAAGTGTGACCAAAATACATGTTTTACTGTTACTGTTTACTGTATGCCATGTCATTATTATCTATTACATGGGACTAGGATATTGATGGAGGAAGTACTGAAAGTAGCTTGACCACGTACTGGAGGCTTTGCCTCAACTTACTAATATCTGAGCAGCTATACTGCAACTGTGGAGTGTAGGGCTGGGTGGGTTGAGTTATTCCCCACATGGTGTGTAGGGTTGGTATGGGTGGAGAGTAGCGGTTGGATTTAGGCTGGGTTGGGCTTGCATACATGTTAATATCTGTTCTGTTCTGAAATGGGCCTATGGGCCGTACTGTTATATGAGAAAGGCTAAAGCCCAGTATACTGTATCTGGATAGGGCTTCGGCCCAATAAACTGAGACTGAATAGGGCTTAGGCCCAGTGGGCTTGAGCTAATTTGGGCTCTGGATGGGCTTCTATACACACTGAGTTTTCCAAACTCACCCCCTTTCTTTCCATCCATGCAGGTGAGTCATAGATTGATGGACTTGGAGCTGGGAGGGATTCAGAGTGGCCACATGGACTGGACTGTTGGTTTTTAATTAAGTTAATTATTTCAATTTAGTCTTAATTATTTTTATTTTGATTTTGGGTTTGTATTAGGGCCGCTTTTATTATTTTATTTTACGTTTTGAATTATTTTAATTGTTTTTAGCTTAAGTAGGATTTGTTTAAATCATTTTGAAATCAGTTACCTCTGAGACGTGTTTTTTTTATAAAAGTTACTTGTTTTCAAAATATCACGATAACTGAGCAAAGCTTTCGCAACATAAACGTTTTGATAAATCAGTATTTAAATAGACTCAAACTTAATTTGTTGTTCGTGGACAAGTCATAAGCTTAAAGTGTGGCAATGGATGTGTGCATGTCTAGGATTGGACCTAATGAGAGCTTGGTACTTAAGTAGTCTAAATGACTCACCACCTCTTCTCTTGAATCCTACCTGGTGTGTAGTATCCATTCACTTTAAGCCATAACAAAGAAGGTCTGATTTTCTGATACTTAATCTGTTTTTAAAATAGCATGTTTCCGCAACTACAAAGGTTTACAAGCTTTCACAATTTTTCCTTGAAATTTTACAAAGTTGTTAACAATGTTTTGATTACTAGAATGAATCACGTTTTGGAAAAATAAACACAAGCTAAGGCTTTATTCAAGTTTAATGGTAAAAGGTTCTAAACATTAAGAAGGGTTTTCAATGAAAACGTGGTTTTCGAAAAACACTTCAATGTGACACACCAAACTTGGTCGTAACGTCTGGTCCAGGTTTGTGGTGTCACAGTTAGTGGAGTTGAAAGCGTAAATCCAAGAGCTGCTAGATAGAGGTTTTATTAGGCCAAGCGTGTCTCTGTGGGGAGCATCGGTACTGTTCGTAAAGAAGAAGGATGGGACGATGCATATGTGCATCGATTATCATCAGCTGAACAAACTGATGATTAAAAACAAGTACCCTCTACCAAGGATCGACGGCCTATTTGACCAGCTAAAAGGAGCTTTGGTATTTTCCAAGATCAATCTTCGATCTGGATATCACCAGTTAAGGGTCAAAGAGGTGGATATTCATAAGATAGCATTCAGAACTCGATATGGTCATTACGAATTTTTGTTGATGCCGTTTGGATTGACAAATGCACCAGCTGCTTTCATGGATCTGATGAATCGGGTATTCCAACCCTACTTGGATCAATTCGTGGTCGTCTTTAGAGACAATATTCTGGTGTATTCGAAGACTAAAGAGGAACATGATAAGCATCTCTGTATTGTTCTGCAAGTGTTGAGGGAGAAGCAATTGTATGCAAACTTCAGCAAGTGTGAATTTTGGTTACGAGAGGTGAAATTTCTAGGTCTCACTGTTTCTGCTGAGGGGATTAGAGTGGATCCTCGGAAGATTGAGGCAGTTTTGGAATAGAAGCCACCGAGATCTGTGTCAAAAATTTAGAGTTTTCTGGGTTTGGCAAGGTACTACAGAAGATTTGTGGAAGGGTTTTCTTTGATTACGACACCGTTGACGAAACTTTTGAGGAAAGGAGTACCGTTTGTCTGGACTAAGAAACAGCAAGAGGCTTTCGAGAAGTTGAAGAAAGTTTTGACTGAGGCACCTGTACTGATTCAGCCGGAGTCTGGAAAGGATTTCACTGCGTATAGTGACGCGTTGGACGTTGGTTTCGGCTGTGTGCTGATGCAAGAGGGTAATTATGAATCACGACAGCTTAAGCCTCATGAAGCAAACTACCCTATGCATGATCTGGAGTTGGCAGCAATGAGTTTTGTGTTAAAGAGCTGGAGGCACTATTTCTATGGAGAAAAGTGTATTATATACACGGATCATAAGAGTCTTAAGTATTTGTTGACTCAGAAGGAGTTGAACCTTAGGCAACAAAGGTGGATAGAGTTGCTTAAGGACTACGACTGTTCGATTGGGTATAACCCTGGCAAAGCTAATGTTGTAGTGGATGCACTGAGTCGAAGAACTGTAACTGAGTTGAGAGCAATGTTTGCTCATTTGAATTTATATGACGATGGTAGCTTGTTAGCAGAATTACAAGTAAGACCAACTTGGATAGAGCAGATTAAGGAAAATCAGTTAGATCATGAGTCACTAGTTCCTCGATTCCAACAAGTTAAAAGTGGTGAGACTTCTAATTTTGGATTGAACAGTGCAGGAGTTCTGTGTTTTTGAGGAAGAGTGTGTATTCTGAGGGACTCTGACTTGAGGCAATAATTCTGAAATAGGCTCATAGTGGTCCTTGTGCGATGCATCCTGGAGGGATAAGTTGTACCGAGATTTACAAAAGTTGTACTGGTGGCCTGGACTTAAGCGTGAAGTAACGAAATTCGTGTGTAAGTGTCTCACATGCCAGTAGGTTAAAGCTGAGCATCAACTGCCTTCTGGACTTCTACAACCGGTGAAGATTCCACTTTGGAAGTGGGAAAGGGTAACCATGGACTTTGTGAGTGGGCTACCCTTGATGCCTACCAAGAAGAACTCGGTTTGGGTGATTGTGGATAGGTTAACTAAATCTGCTCATTTCATACCTGTCCGAACCGACTACTCACTTCAAAAGTTGGCGAAGTTGTATGTGGCAAAGATAGTGCGACTTCATGGAGTGCTAGTTTCGATTATTTCTGATCGGGATCCTAGGTTTAAATCTCAATTTTGGTAGAAGTTGCATGAGGCATTGGGCACACGGTTAGATTACAGCACTGATTTTTACCTCCAGACGGATGGGCAGTCGGAAAGGGTGATTCAAGTTCTGGAGGACATGTTGAGAGGATGTGTTATTGACTTTCGAGGTAGTTGGGAAGATTACTTACCATTAGCAGAATTTGCTTACAATAATAGTTATCAGGCAAGTATTCAAATGGCACCATAGGAGACGCTGTATGGTCGAAGGTGTCATACGCCTACTTGTTGGACGGAGTTGGGAGAACGTCAGGTTCTTGGGCAAGAGTTGGTGGCAGATACAGAGGACAAGGGTAAGTTGATCAGGGATTGGTTAAAGGAAGCATTTGATAGGCAAAAATCTTATGCTGACTTGAAGCGTGAGGAAATTGAATACCCAGTGGGAGATATGGTTTTCTTAAATGTCTCACCTTGGAAGAAGAAATTAAGGTTTGGAAAGAAGGGCAAGTTGAGTCCGCGATTTATCGGGCCCTATCGAATTCTTAAACGGGTGGGTCCGGTAGCTAATTACTTGGAGCTACCTCTAGAGCTGGATAGGATTCATGATGTCTTTCATGTCTTTATGTTAAGGCGGTATCGATCTTATCCTTCTCATGTCGTACCGGTAGAAGAAATTGAAGTAAAAGCTGACTTGACCTTTGAGGAAGAACATGTGCAAATTCTGGACCGTGATGTTAAGGTATTAAGAAAGAAGTCAGTTCCTCTGGTGAAAGTGCTTTGGCACAATCATGGTAGAGAAGAAGCTACGTAGGAACCAGAAGAGGCGATTCGTCAACAATACCCTCACCTGTTTGGACCAGGTAAATTTCGAGGCCGAAATTTCTCTAAGAGGGATAGAGTTGTAACGCCACAATTTTTTGGGATTTCAAATTTTTGCTTGAATTTATCTTTGCATGTCTTGATATGTTGTTAGAGTGAATTATAGGTGTTTAGTGGACCTTTAGAAGGCCTAAGTTTAAGTTAAAACCTAGTAGAATTTTAAAATTTTAGACTTAAAGGAGAAGGGGCTTTCGCTTAGTGGGCTTTTAAAAAAAATTGGGAATTTAAGACATAAGAAAGCCGGTGTTAAAGTGGCAAGATGGCGCCAGTTAAAGCACAGGGGGTGGCGTGTCAAGGATGGTAAAGGAGCTAAGGTTCGAATCCATGGATTAGCAAATTGCTTCTTTTATTTTATTGCTTGTGCAAGGTAAGTGGTGGATCCCAAGTGAAACTCTGTACGAGGGAGTTTAAAGTGCTCAAGGGATTGGATCAAGTAGTGTTAAGGAGATAAAAGTTAGGAATTTTTGAATGGGAGCAATAGTTGGCCGACTAGAGGACTTTGGTGAGGCAAGTTCGACTAGGGACCTTAGGCTTTGGCATTTTCGGCAATTGGGGTGTAGGTGCCAATTTCTTTTGGTGATTAGCCTTTGGGATTTGACAATTTTGGGCCACTTTCTTTTGCCGAATAGGAATAGTGCCCTTTGTTTTCTCTTTCTTCCTCCCTCATGTTCTAAAAACCGAAAGCTAGATCCCTACACCCTCATTGTGCGAAATTGTGCAAAGAATCAAACCTTTCATCTCTTTTCTTCTCAAGCCGAATGCACCATCTTCTTCTTATCCTTTTTCTTTTCCCTGTTGGTTAGTTCGACTCACTTAAGACCCTCTTGGCCGATTGCCCTAAAAAGTCAAAACCCGAATCATTTGACACACATCTAACTGATTTCTCCCTTGACCAAATCTTTCTCATCTTTATTTGGAAGCAAATAAAAATCTCTTCCTAACCTCTTCTCTTTTCTTTCATCTTCTTTTCTCCCAAAAACTGAAACTTTAATTCTTTATAGTAACTTATTCTCAATCGAAACCTTCTCTTTTCTCTTTGTGGATTCGTTCAACCTCTTTGATCTATTCTTGGGATTTGCTTAAGAGGAGGGTAGATCTGGGATTAGAGGGGTGGAAATAGCATCTAGCAATCACGAAATTGATCTCGCAAAGCCGGTGGTAAGTATTCGTGTCCTTTCTCTCGTATTTTTGTGATTTATGGAAAGCCGAAAACCCTTAACCTTCCTGGGTGGAATCGATTTTGAATTCTTTTGGGGAGGAATATCCATTGAGCCTTTTTCTTTTGGATCTCATGTATGTTAAGGGTGGTAAAGGGGGGATCTAGCAAGGAGCAGTGGAGGCTAGGGCCATTGAAGCAATCTAGATCTGGATCTAGTGGTTAGAATCGACAAAGGTAAGTGTTAGTGCTGCTCTATTGTGGCCAAATAGGTATGTTAAGTTGATATCAACTATTAAATTGGATTTTAGTTGACTTATGGATAAAACGATAGTAGGTAAATCGTTTGAGGGATTTTTAAGTATATCGCAAACAGGTGTGTAATCGATACCCTCAGTAGTTTAGATCAGCAAAAGCCGAATAGCTGAAATGCCAAAATTTTGGCATTTCGAGGGCTTGCGAGTGTGCGAGCGCTCGTGGGTCGGCTGGAAACGATAAAGTTGGTAATCGCAATCGGTAAGACTGTTGTGTGCACGTATTCATGCATTTGGGTGGTTTTGGGCCTTAAAGGGCCGAACTTGGGCCAATGGGCTTACGGGCCCATATGGGTGAAATCAAGCGGTAAGTACATTCGGTAATCTGGTTGTTAGATCTGCTAAAACGAGTGGGAAATTTGGATTTAGTGGGCCACAGTAGCTTGTGGGTTTCGTCGGGCCCATTAGGGAGTTTTAGGGCCCGATGACTCTATAATAATGAAATGGGTTAATTAAGCTACTTAGATAATGATAGGTCTGTAGTAGACTGTAATGAGCATGAAACCCTAAAATCTGGCAAATTTACTGGAATCCCCTAAAGGGTAGAAATTACTATTTTACCCCTAGGTGGTAAAAGACCATTTTACCCCTAGGGTTAAGTGGACTGATTTGCATGCTATTATATCTGATGCTCTGTATGCCATGTCATATTATATTCTGTTGCATGGGATTGGGTTATTGTGATGGAGGAAGTGCTAAAATGGCAATGCCACGTATTCTGCTCAGAGGCTCTGCCTCGTATTACTGTTCTGGTGGCTTGGCCACAATATCTGATTAAGCAGCTGCGCTGCGATTGTGGTGTGTAGGGCTGGGTGGGTTGAGTTATTCCCCACATGGTGTGTGGGGCTGGTACGGGTTGTGTGTAGGGCTGGATTGGGCTTGGGCTTTGCATACATGCATGATATACTGATCTTTTACTACAATGGGCCTACGACCCATACTATTTTCTGAATAGGGCTAAGGCCAAGTTTGAGCTTGAACTGATCTCTGACTCTGGTTGGGTTAGCTTGCACATTGAGTTTTCACAAACTCACCCCTCTCTTTCCATCCATGCAAGTGAACCCCAACATTAGTAGACTTAGAGCTGCAAGGGATTCAGAGTGGCCACGTAAACAGTTTTCGCTATTTTATATTTTCCTTAATTTGCTTTATTTTAGTAATCTTTAATTTTCGGGTTTTAATCTGTAATAAAGCCGCTCGATATTTATTTTTATTTTGGTTATTTATTTATTTATTACTTGATTAAAAATGATAGACTAGTCTGCGCGGATTTTTATTTCAAATTAACAAACATTTTCAAAATATTCTCTACGTGACAAATGGATCTCTTAATGACAACGACTCACTAACAAGATCTTTTAAAAAGTAAACTCTAGTTGATAGTGGATAGGGTTTTTCTTAAGACTAAATAAGGTTCTTATATTCAAAAGGTAATATGGTTTTGATAAAGTTGATATAACTATTATAAAAAGAAGACCGTAGCGTAATTAGTTGTCCATGTGACACACCAGATCTAGCTATAACGTCTGGGTCGGGTTTGGGGTGTTACAAAGCCCTTTATAAATTGGTGGACAGTAGTGACCATGATATATAAAGGTTAAAAATTATTTTGGTAAAGGTTAATTAGGTAATTTAATTAATAATATATGTATAATAAAACATAAAATGAAAACAAGTGTTCATCTTTTTGTTAAGTGACCGAAACTATGAAAGAATAAGAAGTTTAAAGCCTTTGGTAGATTCGGCCCTTGCAAGATTAATTAGGTAAGTGATTTGAGCTCGGTTTTTAAAAATTTTTATGTTTTTTAGATCGTTGCTTTGAATACTATCCGACCAATGCTTGAATTTTTGATTTTGATGAATATTTTAAGATATTCCATTGATGAATAATTGTGTTTTGTGGTGTTTGACAATAAAAAATGGAAGATAAGTTTTGGGTTAAGATGTATTTTATTGGAAATTTTGATGAATTTGAGTAAATAGGGCTTAATTGCAAAAATGGTAAATTGAGGACTAGATTGTAAAATAAATGAAATGTATGGATTTATATGGATAATATAAGCATTGATCTAAGCATGTTAAGTTGAGATTTTGAGTATTTTGTGATTTATACAAATTGGACTAATTTGTAAAAGTGTGAAATAATAGGGGTAAAATGTTAATTTTCCCATTTATGTGCTATTGAATTAAATTAAATGAAATTGTGTTGAATGAGCTTAATTTGAACTTGTATAGATCAAGAACAAAAAAATCAGACTTGGATCAAGGGAAAACAAAAAATAGTTTAATAGTCGATTTATACCGTTTGTCAATATCCGAGGTAAGTCTATAGGAAAATAAATGCTGTTAATTTTGATTATATGTAAATTTAGCATGCTGATTAGAATTTTTATGAGTTGTAAATGAAATTGCCAAATATGATTATGCATGGAATAATGTATTCAAGTTTGATCCTATCAAGTTATAATGTCCGAAAGTCTAGTACTAACCCTAATGAGAGCTAGGATACATATGTTGTGACATAGAAATTCCGATATATGAATTATGTGTAAGACCAACTTTGTGTCAATATTATCTCAGGCTTTATGCCTAGGAGGCTTCGTGTTGGTGTATAATATCAGGCTTTATGCTTAGCAGGCTTTGTGATGGTGTAATATATCAGGCTTTATGTCTAGCAGGCTTCGTGCCGTTGTATTATATCAGGCTATATGCCTAGTAGGCTTCACGCCGGTGTATTATTTTAGGTTTTATGCCTATCAGATTTTGTGCAAGTAACGATAAAAATAATCAAATGTGGTAAACGAACTAAAATGTTCAGGTATGTGGAAGTTGATTACTATTTGGAAATAAAGTAAGTTTCGATAGTTGAAATGATGTTATGTATTCTATATGTTATAATGTGAATTATATATTTACGAACTGCAATCTTAAATTTAGTCAAATGATGTTAGTTTATGAAACTAAAGTCTGATGTTTGTGTACATTTATATGAATGTGCATATATTCGATCTTATGATGAAAATGTGTAACAACCCAAACCCGGCCCAAACGTTATGGCCGTATCTGGCGATGTCACATTGAAGTGCATTTTGAAATCGTGACTCTATTTAGTTATGTTTAAGTTTAGTAAAACATTAAATCCAAATAGTTCATTTAATCCAATTATATAAAAGAATAGATTCTTTTGAAAATCCGTTTAATGCGGAAGCTTTTCTTTAAACTTATTTGTTGTGTTATCACGAGGTTTTTGAAAACATACACCTTTTATAAAACTACGCCCTAAACTATCAAGTATAAAAGATAAATAAACAACCCCAAATTAAGTTTAGATAACAAAATATTTAGCAATGGCCTTATTACAAACCCAGAATAATCTGATAATTAAAGTGAATTAAAAATTTAATGCAACTTAAAAGGAAAGTGTGGTCGAGTCCAAGTTTCCAGCAACATCGAATCGTCTAGACCTGAGGATTACCTGCACAGTAAGTAGATGGGTGAGTTTACAAAAAGTCAGTGTGAACCCCAGAAATATTAGAATCACAGTATCAGTCTAGGCCTTAGCCCATTACAATATCAGATCACAATCAGTGGGCCTAAGCCCATTACAGTAATAGTATAGCATACATTCAAGAAAATCCTACCCAACCATCCTCTACACTCTATCTCCGTCCAACCCATCACTCTATATGGGGATAAAATCGACCCAGACCAACCCTACACTCCACAGTGTAGCACCCATGTGACACTATCGATAATATGCAGCAGTGCTACCAGAATATTAGGCTGTAAGCCATCAGAATAATGCAGCGAAGCTGCCAGAATAGAACACTTCCTCCAAATTCATATACCCAACCCCCATGCAATGCAACATAATCAATGTATATACCCAACCCCCATGCAATGCAACATAATCAATGTCATGTTATATTATAATGCAGAGTATAAACACATATATATAATATCTCATAGCATGCATAATTATCCAATCAACATATAGGGTCAAAATGGACATTTTACCCACGAGGGGTATTTTGGTCATTTTGCCCCTTAGGGGCATTTTAGTCGTTTACCAGTGTGGGCCTACGTACTTTAAGGCCCATTAGCAAGCTCACAGTTGTTTAGAGACACATATGACTATATCAGTACAGAAATTTTTTTATGGGCCAAGGCCCATTAAGCAAGCCTATATGGGCCCACATAGTCTCGTGGCCTAACAACTCCCGAATTTGTCTTAGGCCATGTGTGAGAGATAGCCAGAAATGTAATTACCCAATTATCGAAGCTTTCCACTCGTATGGCCCATGGGCCCATTGGGCCCATCAGCTCATTTCGGCCTAGTTCATGAAACTACTCATGGTGATCATTATGCGATATAGGCCGACAATTCATGGGCTTAGCCGATCACATGTGTGTTCACACGCCTATGTGGCCGTAAGCCGATCTTCCAGCTTTTTGGCTTTTCGACGTTTCGGTATTTCGACATTTTGCCATTGTAATCTAATAGTGTGAAAATACACACCTGATTTGCTAAATGGAAGATCGCCTTACAAACAATACACCTATAATCCAATCAAAGCATCCAGCTAGCCAACCGAAGAAACAAACATAACACTTATCTAAATACTACATTCCATATTTGGCAATTATTACCTTACCACAATTCTAATTAAACTTGCCACCCCCTTCAATCCTTAGAAACGACCGATTGCTAGCGAGTACCTACGGAACCGAAATAGATTAATTAAGAAGAGAAAGAGAAGGTCACAACCGGTCACAAGAACAACCACCAAAGGCCGACCAAAACTAGAGAGAAGGGAAAAGAGATTCTACCTTTACAAGGTACATCAACAGAGAAAGGAGATGATAAGTGCATACCAAATTTTATCCTTCAATCCTACAAAACCAATATGGTTTGGTTTATGAAAGCACAAGAAGGGAGAGAGGCCAGATTTGATTTTTAGAAGAACAAATGTAAAAACAATGAGATAGAGAAGGAAAATCGGTTGGAACAAGGGAGGGGAGTGACCACAAGCAAAATAAAAAAGGTAACAAAGATGAGAAAGGTGTGAACGACTAAGGAAAAATTGATTGACAAAGAAAAATAGAATAAATGAGAGGAGGGGAAAAAGAAATTCAGCTAGAGCAAGAACTAAGAGAAAAGAAAAATGAGAAACTCAAAACTACACTAGGCTATCAAAGCACATAGGCATTCAGCAAAACCAATAACAAAAGAAAATAAAGTTGGAAAAGAGGAAAAAGGAGTATGGTAAGAACAGATTTAGTCAAAAGAAGAGAATAGTTTAAGACAAAATGCTCCAAAGGTAAACCGGCCACTACCAAAAATGTAAAAACAACAAATCTAGAAAGCAACTGCCAAACACAAGAGCAAAATTTTCCCCAAAATGCAATTTCAGCACCTAATTGCCTAAGACCGAATTTGACACCAAAGAGTTCCATCTTCAGCACAACACCCTTCCCACTTCAAATTTCCTTTACTCACTCCTCCAAATCCTCCTTCCAACCGTACCATCTCATCCAAATCCATTTAATTTCTCTTCAAGACCGATTCAAACTCCCACCTTGAGAAGTTTCAGTCAAACTCCACTTCCTCCCTTCTGTGAGTAGCAAAATAATGCCCATTAGCACATGGGAAAGCTCGAACCAAAGACCCCTAGGTGCACATCACATGCCACCTTGCCACTAGACTAGCGCGCCTTTCATGTCTTGAAAAACACATAATTTTTTTAAAGGCCTAAGTTCAGTGAGCCAGGGTTCACTTACATCAAAAATAAAAATTTTACAAAAGCCTGGGTTTGATCCCAGGACCCTTCAGACATACCAAAACACTTCTAACTCCGTTAACCAGCACATCAATGATGCACTTAAGACAAGACAAACAGAATGAAAGAATTCCAGATTTTAGGGCATTACAACTCTACCCCCTAAAAGAAATTTCGAAATTAAAATTTACCTGGTCAAAATAGGTGAGTGTATGAATGTCAAATTGCCTCCTCAAGTTCCCACATGGCTTCCTCAAAACTGTGATTTCACCATAGCACCTTAACCAGTGGAACTGACTTCTTCCTCAGAACCTTCACATCGTGGTCTAAAATTTGAATTAGTTCCTCCTCAAAGGTTAGATCAGGCCTAACTTCAATCTCTTCAACTGGCACTATATGCGAAGGATTTGAGTGATACCGTCTTAGCATAGAAACATGGAAAACATTGTGAATACAATTCAACTTTGGAGGCAACTCTAGCTGATAGGCCACCAGTCCAACACGCCTCAGTACACAGTAAGGCCCAATGAATCTTTGGCTTAGTTTACCTTTCCGTCCAAACCTCAATATCTTCTTCCATAGGAAGTCCTTGAGAAAGACCAAGTCTCCCACAAAAAATTCAATCTCTCGGCGCTTAAGGTCTACATAAGACTTTTTCCTGTCGAAAGCTTGCTTCAATTAATCTCGAATCAGTTTCACCTTATCTTCAGTATTGGATACCAGCTCAAGTCCTAGAACTCACCGCTCGCCCAATTTATTCCAACACGTAGGGGAACGACACCTACGACCATATAATGCTTCGTACGGTGCCATCTTAATGCTGGACTGATAACTGTTGTTGTATGCAAACTATGCCAACGACAAGTAATCTTCCCAGCTACCACAGAAATCAATTATACAACCCTAAGCATGTCTTCCAAGATATGAATTACCCTTTCTGACTGTCCATCCATCTAAGGGTGAAATGCGGTACTAAAATCCAGCCTCGTACCCAATACTTCATGCAACTTCTTCCAGAATCCAGACACAAAACGTGGATCTCTATAAGATATAATGGACACTGGCAGTCTTACGATTTCTACCACGTACAATTTAACTAATTTCTGCAGCGAGTAGTCAGTTTGACTGGTATAAAATGGGCAGATTTAGTTAAACGGTCCACTATAACCCATATTGAGTCTTTGTTTGTAGGCATTAATAGCAGCCCACTCACAAAGTCCATAGTAACCCTTTCCCATTACAGAGTGGGATCTTCACTGGTTGCAATAATCCTGAAGGCAGTTCATGCTCAGCCTTAACTTGCTGGCATGTCCAACACTTACCTACAAACTCAGTAACCTCACATTTAAGTTCTGGCCACCAATATAATTCACGTAAGTCTTGGTACATCTTGTTTCCCCCAGGGTGCATAGTGTAAGGACTACTATACGCCTCTTGCAGTAAAGACTGCCTCAGTTTGGAGTCCTTTGGAATATAAACTCTGCCATGAAAGCATAACACCCATTCTTTATTCATCCCAAAATCAGAATTTTCCCCACTTTTAATCTATTGGAAACGTGGAATCAATGTCTCTTCCGCTAACTACTTACCCCTAATCTGCTCAGTCTACACCAGTTTAACTTGCAACTGCACCAATAACCCACCATCGTCGAACAAACTTAGGCGAGTAAACATCGCCCTTAAGTCACACATAGCCCTTTGGCTCAGCGAGTCAGCTACTACATCAGTTTTGCCAAGATGATACTCGATTGAGTAATCATAATCCTTCAAAAACTCTATCGACCTTTGCTGCCTCGGATTAAGCTCTATCTGGGTTAGAAGATACTTGAGGCTCTTGTGATCAGTGTAAATTATACACTCCTCACCATATAAATAATGCCTCTAAATCTTAAGTGTGGAATCCACTGCAGCCAAATCCAAATCATGCGTGTGGTAGTTCGTCTCATGAGTTTTAAGTTGGCAAGATGCATAAGCTACCTCCTTTCCCTCTTGCATCAACACACATCATAACCCATTATGTGACGCATCACTTTAGACGGTGAAATCCTTCCTAGATTCTGGCTATATCAAGACAGGTGCTTCCTTCAGAATCTTTTTTAGCTCCTCAAAACTTTTCTATTGCCTTACGCAACAACTTGGTTAAAGGTGTGGCAATCAAAGAAAATCCCTCCATGAATCGTCTGTAATACCCTGCCAAACCCAGAAAACTTCATATCTCAGACACAGTTTTAGATGGTTTCCAGTCTAGAATAGCCTCGAGTTTTTGAGTATCCACACTAATCCCTTTGGCAGAAACAACATGACCCAAAAATGTCACTTCCTACAGCCAAAATCCACACTTACTAAATTTGGCATATAACTATTTCTCTATCAAAACTTGCAGAATAATCCGAAGGTTTGCATCATGCTCTTCCTCAGTTCTCGAGTATATTAGGATGTCGCCTATAAACACTACTACAAACCGGTCCAAAAAGGGTTAGAAAATGTAATTCATTAGGTCCATGAAAGTGGCTGGCACATTTGTTAGCCCAAATGGCATAACCAAGAACTCATAATGCCCATAACGAGTCCTGAACACTGTATTGTACACATCTGCCTCCTTCACCTTCAGTTGGTGGTACCTAGAACGAAAGTCTATTTTGGAAAAGATTGAGGCTGCACGAAGTTGATCAAACAGATCATTTATTCTAGGCAGAGGGTAATTGTTCTTGACGGTTAATTTGTTCAATTACTGGTAATCAATACACATGCACATCATTCCATCCTTCTTCTCCATAAATAAGACCAGTGCTCTCCATGGAGACACAGTAGGTCGTATGAATCCTCGATCCAACAGTTTTTAAATTTGAGCTTTAAGCTCAACAAGCTCTTTCGGTGCCATTCTATATTGAGCAATGGACACCGGAGCTGTATTAGGTAACAAGTCAATCCCAAATTCAACTTCAAGGTTCGGTTGTAGTCCTGGCAATTCATCAGGGAACACATTAGGAAAATCTTTAACGGCTCTTAAATCCTTGGCCGAGGGACCCTTGAAATCCAAATTACTAACATATGCTAAATATACTTTACACCCTTTACGCACCAGTTTCTCAACTCTCAAGGTAGAAATCACATTAGACAAATAATCACGGCGTTCCCCAATAACCACTATCTTAGTACCTTAAGAAGTCTTTAATACCACCCACTTAGCAGCACAATCTAAAGTCGCTTGATGCCTCACCAACCAGTCTATTCCTAAGATTAAGTCAAACTCCCCGAAGGGAAGTTCCATTAAGTCTGCTAGAAAATTCTCCCTGAACCTCTAAAGGCACTTCTTTAAATAGCTTGTTCACGCTAACTGACTATCCTAAAGGACTCAATACGGTAACCTCCCTAGTAGAAGTTTCACACATAACACCCAAAGTCTTTGATACAGTACATACAATATATGAGTATGTGGACCACACATCAATCAATGCAGTATACGGTAAGCCATGAATAAGAATGATACCGATTATCACATCTGGAGAGTCCCCATCCTCATGATGACGTGCAGCATACACCAAAGTTGTCTGCCTCACCTCAGTATTACTGGCACCTCTGCCAGGTGCTCCACGACCACGACCCTGACCCATGTCATTCCCACCTCTGGCCCGACCACGACCCCTCGGCGGCTGCTGACCAACCCCCAGTGGTTGTACATTACTCATACTGGTCACTTACATCTACTCTAGCTAAATGGAAATCTCTGATACGGTTCCCCATCGACCCACATCTTAGGCAACCTCCAGTTCTCTTCCAACAATCCCCATAGTGGCTTTTCCCACACTCAACACAGGCTTGTAACCCAGTAGTAATAGCAGGGGGCCTGACTCTAACTGGCCCATCATACCTAGCCCTCCTCACAGGCCTCTGAACAGTATTGGGGTGCTCCACACTCCTCTTGTTCTTCCCTTTGTCCTTGTCACGATTCTGACGCTCCGTGCATTTCACTTCCTTAGTAATTTTGGCTTTATCCACTAGTACCGCAAAGTTTCGCTCCCTCTATGGAGCTATCAGTACTCAGAGGCTATCCCTTAGGCAGTCCTGAAATTGTACACAACGTTCATGTTCAGTAGCTATTATTCCACGGGCATATCGGCTAAGTCGTAGAAATTCTACCTCGTACTCAAATACCGACTTATCTCCTTGCACCAGGTTTATAATTTTTTTCCTGCGAGCGTTGACATAGTTTGTGCCTACATATTTCCCTTCGAACCCAGACTTGAAAAACTCCCATGTCAACTGACCAAGCTGTACTCCCACTTTTACAGTAAGCCACCATTGGTAAGCTTCATCTCGCAACAGAGATACTGTACTTTTTAACTTCTGCTTCGAGGTGTAGTCAATATCATCCATTATCCACTCTGTGGCCTCTAGCCAATATTCGGCAATGTTGGGAGCCACTCCAACAATGCCCCAGAAAATCTCTGCCCCATTTGACCAGAGTCGTTTTGTAATCGACCCTCGGCTTATAGCACTATTATCGGGCCCAACAACCCTTTCCAATATCTGGAGCATAGCTTAGGATGGTGCGTCATCCCCAGCTGCTCGATCGTGTGGTCTAGTTTTAGTAACGGGTGAAACTGGTGCTTCTATTTCCTCATCCTCTAGCATGTGTCCTGATGTCGAGGACCCAGCTCCAGCACTAGCATGGCCTCTACCACGGCCTCATGTAGCCCTTCCACCTCTAGTACTCATATTAATTTGTGTATTGGCATTCGTGAGTCAAACTGAATCTGAAAATGTGACAGTAGAGACAGTTAGAACTGTTAATGAGTTTCAAGATGTTTTTCCGGAGGAGCTTCCTGGATTACCTCCTAACCGAGAAGTTGAGTTTGGGATCGATCTGTTGCCTGGAATAGCTACAGTGTCCATTGCGCCTTACAGAATGGCACCAAATGAGCTAGTAGAACTAAAAGCCCAGATTCAAGAGTTGTTAGATAGGGGTTTTATTAGACCGAGTGTGTCTCCATGGGGAGCATCGGTGTTGTTTGTGAAAAAGAAGGATGGAACAATGCGTATGTGCATCGATTATCGCCAGTTGAAGAAACTGACGATAAAGAATAAGTACCCTCTACCAAGAATAGATGATTTGTTTAACCAGCTTAAAGAAGCTTCTGTGTTTTCCAAGATCGACCTTCGATCTGGATACCATCAGTTAAAGGTTAAGGAGGTAGATGTTCATAAGACGGCATTCAGAACTTGATATGGTCACTACGAGTTTATGGTTATGCCTTTTGGGTTGACGAATGCACCTGCAGCTTTTATGGATTTAATGAATCGAGTGTTCCAGCCGTACTTGGATCGATTCCTGGTCGTCTTTATTGATGATATATTGGTGTATTCGAAAACAGAGGAGAAGCATGATGAGCATCTTCAAATTGTTTTACAAGTGTTGAGAGAGAAGCAACTGTATACGAAATTTAGTAAGTGCGAATTTTGGTTGCGAGAAGTGACTTTTCTGGGTCATGTTGTTTCAGCTGAGGGGATTAGGGTAGATCCTCGTAAGATTGAGGCAGTTCTGGACTAGAAGCCGCCAAGGTCGGTATCGGAAATTCGTAGTTTTTTGGGTCTGGCATGTTATTACAAAAGGTTTGTAAAGGGGTTTTCTTTAATCCTGGCACCGTTGACGAAAATGTTAAGGAAGGAGTAGCATTTATATGGACTGAGAAGTAGCAAGAAGCTTTTAACAAGCTGAAAAAGGTATTGACTAAGGCGCCAGTGTTGATTCAGCCAGAATCTGGGAAGGACTTCACTGTGTATAGCGATGCTTCGCACGTGGGGTTGGGTTGTGTATTGATGCAAGAGGGTAAGGTGGTTGCTTATGCTTCGCGACAGCTTAAGCCTCACGAAGCGAATTACCCTATGCATGACTTGGAGTTGGCAACGGTGGTCTTCGCATTGAAAATCTGGAGACACTATCTGTATGGGGAAAAGTGTATTATATACGCTGATTATAAAAGTCTCAAATATTTGTTGACTCAAAAGGAGTTGAATCTTAGGCACGAAGATGGATAAAGTTGCTTAAGGATTACGACTGTTCGGTAGAATACCACCCAGGCAAGGCTAACGTAGTGGCTGATGCACTGAGTAGAAGGACTATTGCTAAACTAAAGGCTATGTTTGCACGGTTAAGTTTGTATGACGATGGGAGTTTATTAGCTAAATTGCAAGTACGATCGTCTTGGACTGAGAAAATTAAAGAGATGCAGTTGAAAGATGACTCGTTGATTCCTCGATTTTAGCAAGCTAAGAATAGTGAGAATGAGGATTTTGGATTAAACTGTGATGGGGTTCTCTGCTTCTGTGGAAGAGTTTGTATACCGAAGGATTTTGAGTTGAGGCAAATGATTCTGAAAGAGGCTCATGGTGGACCTTTTGCAATGCATCCTGGAGGGAATAAGTTATATCGAGATTTGCAAGAGGTATATTGGTGGCTTGGACTCAAGCGAGAAGTGACTGAATTTGTTAAGAAAGGTCTGACGTGCTAGCAAATTAAAGCTGAGCACCAATTTCCTTCTGGATTGTTACAGCCAGTGAAGATTCCGCTGTTGAAATGGAAAAGAGTAACTATGGATTTTGTAAGTGGGTTGCCTTTGACACCTTCGAAGAAATACTCTATTTGGGTAATTGTGGATAGATTAACGAAGTCTACACATTTCATACCGGTTAGAACCGACTATTCATTATGAAAGTTGGCCAAGCTATATGTAGTAGAGATAGTGCGGTTGTATGGAGTGCCAGTTTCGATAATATCTTATCAAGATCCTAGATTTACATCTTGATTCTGGCAGAAGTTGCATGAGGTGTTGGGTACATGATTGGATTTTAGTACTGCATTTCATCCTCAAACAGATGGACAGTCTGAGAAGGTCATTCAAGAGTTAGAAGACATGCTGAGAGGATGTGTAATTGACTTTCTTGGTAGTTGGGAAGACTATTTGCCATTGGCGGAATTCGCATACAACAACAGTTATCAAGCGAGTATACAGATGGCTCCATATGAGGCACTTTATGGGCGAAGATGTCGTACACCTACATGTTGGACAGAGTTAGGAGAGCACCAATTGCTTGGACCAGAGTTGGTAGCAGATACAGAAAGCAAGGTTAAGCTGGTTCGAGACCGGTTAAAAGAGGCGTCTGATATGAAAAAGTCGTATGCTGACCTTAAGCGTAAGGAGATTGAGTTTACTATTGGGGATATGGTGTTTCTGAAGGTTTCGCCATGGAAGAAGATCTTGAGGTTTGGTAGAAAGGGCAAGTTAAGTCCGCGATTTATTGGGCCTTATAGGATTCTCAAGTGGATTGGACCAGTAGCATATCAGTTGGAGTTGCCGCTAGAGTTGGACCGTATTCACAATATTTTTCACGTGTCTATGCTAAGACGGTATCGGTCAGATCCTTCGCATATTGTACCAGTAGAAGAGATTACAGTTAGTACTGATTTGACCTTCGAGGAGGAGCCTGTGCAAATCTTAGATCATGAAGTCAAAGTCTTAAGGAAGAAGACCGTTCCATTGGTAAAGGTGCTATGGCACAACCATGGGAGAAAAGAGGCTACGTGGGAGCCAGAAGAGACCATACGTCAACAATACCCTCAGTTATTTGGATCAAGTAAATTTCGAGGCTGAAATTTCTTTAAGGGGGTAGAGTTGTAACACCCTGATTTTCAGGATTTCTCGGGTTTAGTGTGATTTTGGTGAAGTTGTGAAAATTTTGTGTTCTGGTCGCTAAATTTGTGTTTAAGTATGTTAGTGGGCTTTAAGAGGCCCAAACTCTGGTGAAAACCCGATAAAAAATAGCAAAAGTATGTTTTAAGTGAAAGGAGGAACTTGGTCAAGAGGCCTCTTAAGAAAAACTTGGGGAAATTTGTCACAAAAGGAGCCTTGGCAAAGTGGCAAGGTGGCGCCACTAAGCTCCTAAAAAAGTGGTGTCTAGGTGGTAAGGGAGGTCCATGGTACGAGTTGCAAGGTAAGCATAAAGTCCTTTTATTTTCATGTGCATGTGTGGTCAAGTGTTGGTGCTCAAGTAAAACTCTGTCTTATAGAGTTTGAATTGTTCATGAGAGTGAATCAAGGAGTGAATTAAGGATATTTGAATTTGAAGAGAAAGTAGACGGCCAGGGGACTCTGCTTAGTGTAATTTCGGCATTTGCATAGGTTAGTATTTTGGCAATTAAGGTGCTAGTTGTGCCGATTTCCTTAGGTTTCTTTTGAGCTTTATTGTGCCGATTGTGTAGAGCACACTAGGGTTTTCTTTTGCTATTCTCTTTTTTCCATTCTTTCCTTCTTTGTTAACCTAATAGCCAAATCTTACACCCCAAAAAGAACCTCTATTGCTGATTTCTCTTTTGACCAGATTCACTTCCTATTCTTCTTCTTCTCCTTACCCCTCAAACCGATTGCACACCATCATTCCCTTCTCTAGCCGAATCCATCTTCTTCTGTTTCTCTTCTCTTTAAATCTCTGTCGACAACTTCTAAAAGCCGAAACTCCCCATTGCTGAATGCCCTATTTGACCGAAACTAAACCTTTGTCATTCATCTTTTAACCGAAACCAATCATCTCTTTCTTTTCATTGATTCTCCAACAAGCTGAACCCCTTATCATCTATTACCTGTGCCGTCAATTCATTCTCTATTTCTCTGTTATGTAGACAAGGACATCTAAGAGTAGATCTAGAAGCCGAATCCCCCTAGAGTCATCCTTTGCTATCATTGGGACTAGATCTAGTATAGATCTAGTTTAGTGGAAACGTGGAAGCGATATTCTTTAGGTAGAATCATCGGTAAGTGGTTAAGTTAAGGAATACTTTTGATTTATTTAAACTTAAGGAAAAGCCGAAATCCCTATATATTTAGGGAGATTGTCGACTTGGCTAGTGGCTAATCTTATCTTGGAAATTGATTTTGTGACAGCCTTAAAACGCCCTTAGTCGGAATATGGTTTCGGGACCACAAAACCGAGGCATAAAATATATTTAATATTCATTTTGATGCCTATGATACGTGTTAATTCGTGTGTGACATGTCTGATGTGTCGATTTAGAGTTATAAAATTTAATTTCACTAAAAGGGACTTAGTAGTGAACTTTGAAAATGTGCTAGACAAATGTGTGAAGACTAGTTAATGCATGCATGCAAAATAAGGGATTTGCATGTCAAATTACCCACTTTTATGATAGTGGAGGGTAATGATGACCTAGTTTGTCATTTTGTGCTTTGTTTGTTGCTAATTAATATTAATTGAATTAATAAATTAGTTGTCATAAAAATTGAATTAATAAAGAGTAAATAAAACAAATGAATAAAATAAGGTTGAAGTGATAATAGCAAGGCTATTTTCTTCTTCTTCTTGCTGTGAGTAGAGAAAGAAAATAAGAAACCCTTGAGTTAGGGCATTCGGCAAAGTGAAGCACAAACAAGGTAAGATTCATGAAATTTTTTCTTTGAATGTTGTGATTTTGAGATGAAAACCAAGCTCCTAACATGACTCTTGTGAAAGTTTTTGAGTTTATATCACTCTCCATATTCGGCCATATGAGAAGAAGTGGGAAAATCTTGTCTAATTTGAAGTTTGTGTAAATAAATAGAGTTTGGATGTTGTTTGAGCTAGATAGAGGTTTACTTATGAGGATTTGTGAATAGATTAAATCGGTTTGTATGTTTAGCTTCCTACTTCTAAATTCCGAATCTAAGTTGTGAGATTTGTGATTTTGAATTTAGTACTAAGAGTCTTACTTAACCATGATAGAAATTTTGTTTTGGCTATTGACTTGGAGGTTCGGCCATGAACTTGAAAAAAAAAATAAGTAATGCTAGTAATTTTGGATGAGGGTGCCGAATGTGTTTTTGATTAATAAGTGAAATTGAGCTTGTTAAATGCACATTTGTGAATTGATTGTTAATAGGGATCAATTAAAGAGCTTGAATGTGCCATGATTTGCCGAATGTGAAGATTTAAAATAGTTATGAAGTAATTGAGTTCTTAAGTTGTAAAATTTGAAGGTTGAGGTGGTGATTTATATGATAGATAGCATTCGGCTAGTGTATCTTTGTGCCAAAGATTGCCAATTTTGGACTTAAGCATTTAGTTGTAAATTTATTAAATGAACTAAGGTAAATGAAGATGCTAAATGCATTTTGTGTATATGCATACATTCGGCTAACTTGGTGACCTTGATTTGATTGGCAACTTTAAAAATTTCTATTAGGGAATATATGTGCATGATTAATAAAATGATTTGAGTGACATAACTTACAAAGGTGAATATTCGGCCATGGGAAGATGCAAGAGGGGTTGATGTTTGATGTTTCAATTGTTATAATGCATGTTTGTGAAATGGCCGAATGTGCCTTTGATGTTGCTTTTGGATGTTTTGGGTGTTAAATTGATAAGTGGTTTGGTTTGTGTTGTATGGAGAAATCTGATTGTGGATGGGATAAATATGAATTATATATATATATATATTAAGGTCAATGACTACTCTAAATGGTGCCTTAGGAAATGATATGTTTTAAGTATGTGCATGAGAACACTAAAGAGTGAATTTGGTATAAAATTCTGCTTGGTACAGCAGCAGTAACGTGTTTTGGAAAAATCACCATAAATTGTGCGAGTTGAATTAGAGGCTGAATAAATTGTGTAATTGAAGCTTAGTGAGTCTAGTTTCTTATAAAAGAAACCTTGCAAGCAAAGGAATTCCCGATAAATAGATTTTTAGAGTAGAGTGAGACAGTGTCAGATTGACTTCGAAGTCCCCTGCTCTGTTTTTGGAAAATCACTATAAATTGTATAAAAATTGTTATGAGACCACATTTATATGCTTAGACTCCTTAATGAGTCTAGTTTCGAATGAAATAGGTGAGAACATATTTGGAACTCTGTGCAAGGAGAAATTCGGTTCGTATTATAGAGTGGTCAGTTTAATCAAACAGTGAATTAGGGGAACTTTAAGAAAATTCTGGTATTGATTGGCCAAACCAAAAATTATGAAAATTTTATGGATTAAAGATAAATGAGTCTACCCTCATGAAAAATTTACAGCACGACATTTGGAGTTTCGTAGCTCCAGTTATGAGTAAATTACTGAATGCTGCTCAGAAAATCAGCTTGTTGTGACTTATGATATGTATGTGGAATGCTCCAATGTGCATGTGTATTTGCAATGAGAAGAATATGCATGTATGATTTGATATTGAGTGAAAATGATTCATTGAGGTGCTTGAATAAGGATTAATAGAATTAAATGTTTTATTTAGCTCAAGAGCATAGAGGGACGAGTTCGGATAAAGGGAAGGCTAAAGTGGTCGAATAGCCAACTCGTAATTCCTCGTGAAAGTTCAAGGTAAGTTTTGAGTAATCGAATTCGGTATTTAAGTTAAAATGCCATGACATACATGCTGATATTTGAACAATGTCCCATTAAGAAGGAAACCTTATTCATGTTTGCTATATAGCCGAATGGCTCATAGAGAAAAGGACCGAAATTGAGATTTGAAATGCATTGCTTATGTATGCTTGATCATTGGGCCGAAAGTCTAGAAAAGAAGAGTATACATGTATAAGATTTGAATTATATATATATTTATGATATAAAGTCGAGAAGCATGTTATATGTTTGTATGCAAATGAATTGATTGAATAACAAGTGCAATCTTGCTATGTGAAACTTGGCAACATGCGAATATATATATGTGTATGAGAATATGTGATGTGAATCCGGGATTAAGTCCCGCTGACTATATGTGGAGATTATGTCTGGGTTAAGACCCGAAGGCTATATGCAGAGATGATGTCCGGGTTAAGACCCGAAGGCTATATGCGGAGATTATATCCGGGGTAGAGACCTGATGGCCATGTATAGAGTTTACCCGAGCTAAAGATCTCGATGATGATGAGAGTAAAGCCTAAGACTAATGGTCTTCAAGGTAACGATCGCTAATGAATTGCGCTGAAAGTGTTAAGTTATACAGGTATGTACCCTTGGCTTATATGCAAGCTGGATTTTGGACCGAATACTAAGGTCATTATGTGATTTCTTATGTGTTCATGAAATGAGATTATTAATATGATCAAAGTACAATTGGCCTATGTGAAATGTTATGTGAATTTTTGTGACATGTATATATTTACGTGAACTTACTATGAGTGAAAGCTATCCACTTTCGTATGTGATGTGAATATATATGTTTGGAAAAAAAAAAAGGGTGACTTACCCAAAAGAAGAGGGAAACAAAGATACGAACAACTATGTTATAATTTAATGCTTTATTTGTTGACATTGCTTAAAACTTACTAAGCATTGTAATGCTTACTCCGTTTCTCTTGTTTCCTCTGTTTTATAGATCTCATTTTGGAAGCTACGGACTCGGGGATTGAAGCCTTAATCACCTACACTATCGCTGTTATTTTGGTACATTTGATGGTTATTTTGGGTCAATGGCATGTATAGGCTATTTTCCTTCGGTTGAATCAAACTTCATTTTGAGTTGTAAATATTTCTAGCCATTCGAAAATGGCTTGCTTAGTCTTCGAGTTTGATTATATGTGTTGAAATGATTCTCATACGATTCGATGTTGTGGCATGATAATTAGTTAGTACCCAATATGTAATGACTTTTCTAATGTGATGTTTGGTTATTGAATTGTTCGATTTAGCCAAATTGTTAGTAGCCACAAGGTAGAGATTTGCTAGCATGCTTATAGAACGATTTTAATGAGATATGATGTTCTGACTGAACCGACCTACAAGTGTTATATTCAACTATAGAACTTAATGAATTCACGTCTAGCCTTGTAACTATGAACCTCGGTAGATTGTATTTAGATTTTGTAATACCTTAAACCCTAATCCGGCAACGGATAGGGGCGTAGGGTGTTATAGATTTTGTGTTTTTTAATGGGTGACATACAAGGAGCATTGGATTAAGGGCATTGACACAGTTGGATCTAGATCTTGTAGATCTAAGTTGGCAAGGTAAGACATTAGGGCCATTAAAGGTGATGGCCGAATATGTAAGTAAGGTTTTGGTAAGTTTCGATTTAGATTAAGTGTTGGTATGGTCTAATCTATTGAGGTGATCATTGTAGGAGAAAGTACATGGGAGATCTCGCCGGTAGTATCGCAAACAGGTGTTTGTATCGAACACCCCTTTATGGTTCAAATCGGCAAAAGCTGAAAAGCCGAAATGCTAAAGTTTTGGCATTTCGAGGGCTTGTGAGCGTGCGAACGCTCTCAAGTCGATCTGAGTATGATGGAATTGAAATCGCTACTGATTGGAGAATCGAGTGCGTAATTTTGAGCACTTTGATATGTTGGGCCTCGGTGGCCCAAATGTGGGCCCAATGGGCTTTTGGGCCCATTTGGGTAAGAGTAGGTTTTATGGGTATTCTTAAGGCTATAGGGTTAAAACTGCTAAACCCGGTAACTGGATACTAAAACTGGACTAAATGGGCTTAAGTGACCAACAGGCTTTGTAGGGCCCTTTAGGGGCTTTAGGGCCTAGTAATTGAAACTGCTTAAAACTGTTAAATTGACCGTTCAAATGGAAGTAAAGACTGTTAGTGACTGTAACATGCTTAAAACTGGTAATAACTGTGCAAATGACCAAAATACCCCTTAGGGTGAGAATTTACTATTTTACCCCTAGGTGTAAAGTTACCATTATACCCCTAGGGCTAAAATCGACTGTACTGCTTAATCTGATTGTCACTGTTATTGTATGCCATGTTATATATATTTGTTGCATGGGTTGGGTTGATATTGGATGAAGTATGAGTGGCACTACCATGTTTTCTGAAAAGGGCTATGCTTAGTATTGTTTTCTGAAAGGGGCTTTGCCTCGTTATACTGTTTATCTGAGCAGCTACGCTGCGACTGTGGTGTTTGGGCTTGGTGGGTTGAGTTATTCCCCACATGGTGTGGTGGCTGGTACGGGTGGTGTGTAGCGATTGGGTGGGTCGAGTAGTCTCTCCACATGATATGGACTTACATTCTTGATATTATTTAGTACTGTTCTGTTCTGGGCCTATGGGGCATACTGTTATCTAAATAGGGCTTCTGCCTAGTATACTGTTATCTGACTAAGGCTTCGTCCAGTTTACTATTATTTGGATAGGGCTTCAGCCCAGCACCTGACTAAACTAGATAGGGCTTAGGCCTAATAGGCTCTAGCCAATTTGGGCTTTGGATGGGCTTCTGCACACACTGAGTTTTCTAAACTCACCCTTTTCCTTTCCATCCTTGCAGGTGAGCCTTAGTTCGTGGACTTGGAGCTAGGAGGGGTTTAGAGTGGCCACAAAGACTGAATTTTGGCTTAAAGCTTATCTTCATTATTTCACTACTTCTACTTACTCGTTTTGTTTCGTTTTGGGTTTGTAATAAGGCCGCTATAACTATTTTTATTTGGTGTTTTTATTCCTTTTACTTATGCTTATTTTACTTCAACAACATTGACTCACGTTTTTTTCCAAACTTAAATCAATGTTTTCAAACTAATCCTACCATACAACTGGTTAACTAAGATAATGTTAATAAGGAAGTAAGTCGTTTAACAAATTGAGTAGAGATTAGGTTGATTGCCAAATGAACTGGGAGTTTTTATCAAACCCTAAAGTGTTGTTTTACAAAATTCATCATTAGACTTAGTAACTAGGCTACGCGAGTTAGTTTAGGTGATGTAGCACACCAGATTTGGCCATAACGTCTGGGCCAGGTTTGGGGTGTTACATGGCTTACTAAGCTCTTTGAAGCTTACTTTGTGTGTGTTTTCAATTGGTTTTAAATATCGAAGCTACCAGGAGCTCGGGGATCATCGAGAATCATCACCACACTATAAAACTTAACTTTGGTACCTTTTGGAAGCATAAATGATTAAGTACGGCATGTATAGGCTAGAAGTATTTGACTATGTCTTGATATGTATATATGTTATGCCATGTGATATGGCTGACTTATGGTTGAATTTATGAATTTGGTTTTGATATGAATGTGTGATGAGAAATGGTTTATTTTGTGGCTCATGAATGACCAAATGAAATGGTCAATTTGGTTTGTACTTAGCTAAGATTTTGGTATGTTTTGGTTTGAGGATGAATGTAGTATTGGTATAATGATCATGTATTGATTGAATGATTTTGGCTTATGAAATTGGTATAGTTTGGCATGGAAAATGAGTATGAAATTGGTAGAAAATTTGGTATAAAATGTATTGGTTTTGAACTTGTAGGGAAGACCCAAAATGGGTGGCTAGTTGGCCTTGTAAATGGCCTATTTTGTGCCCACATGGGCAGGGACACGGGCGTGTGTCTCTATCGTGTTGCTCAAAGGCCATTTTGAAGTGTGCCTGGGTAGACTACACGGTCTCACACACAGGCGTGTGACACGACCGTGTGATCCATGTTGTGTATATAAAACAAGTTAGTGAGTTACACAGCCAAGACACACGGGAGTGTCTATTGGCCGTGTGTGGCACACAGGCTGGAACACGGGCATGTGGCCAGCCATGTGACCCAAGTCAGTATGTATGCTCTGTTTTGACACAGCCTAGACACACAGGCATGTCTAATGTTGTGTGAGGTACACTGCCTATCCACGCGGGCGTGTGACCTCTGTACATTTGAAAAATATTAAGTTTTGGAAAAATTTTATATGAGCACAGTTTAGTCCCGACCCCTTTCTAAATCATGCTTAAGGTCTCGTAGACCTTCTTAAGGGACTCTATGTGTATGACTTGATATGATATGGTATTATTTAAATGATTATTAGTGAAATATGTATGATATCTTCTGTTATGTCTGATAATACTCTTAACCCTAATCTAGAAACAGATACGGGTTAGGGGTGTTACAATTGAGTACATTGCTTTCTTGATGCCATAGTCCAACTATGGTCTTACATGTATATTGCCATGTCCCTGCCATGGTCTTGCACTCATAATGCCATAATCCTGTTATGATCTTATCATCAGGATGCCATAGCCTAGCTATGGTCTTGTACATATACATATACTGCCATGGTCCAACCGTGGTCTTATGTTCACAGTGCCATAATGCAGTTATGGTTTTTTCACTAAAATGCCATAGCCCAGCTATGGTTTTACATTTTAAATATTGCCATGGTCCAACCATGGTCTTATCCGTCAATTCATCTTGTGTCACGAAACAATCGTACTCAATCCTACGTTCCACTTAATTTGAACATTCAATTCGATTTTCATATTATTATAATATTCATAAATCAATAACAATATATGAAATAATACATTATATCATTTTTAAATTAACAATTTATAATGAAAGTTCAACCATATGAACTTACCTGGGCTAATTTATAGAGGTTGTAGAAATTCAATGACTAATCTGTTAATTTATCCTTTCCGCGTTTATCTTCGGGTTATTGATCTATGATATAAAATTATTCATTAATTACCATCTAATTCAGTTCTAATTCACTTCACAATTCATGCCCTTTAATTTTTTAAATTACACATTTACCCAAATTTTTACAGTTTTTACAATTTAGTCCCATATCAATTTTCCCACCAAATAAGCTAATTTTTCTCAATTAACACTTTATCTAATTATTTTAGGCTACCATACAGCCTTTGATATTCAAAATTTTAGCACCAGACCCTAATTCTTAACCTTTTCACAATTTGGTCCTAAAATATATTTCTAATGAAATCACTTGATAAAATCATCATATAACAAGATTAAAGCTTCAAATCCATGTTAATTACTCATCAATGGTAACTTTCAAAATTACCCATGAAATAAAAAACTAATGAATTAAATAGTTTGACCTAATTGTAAAAGTCTTAAAATACAAAAATTACAAGAAAATAGCCAGAATTAAACTCACATGATGAAAATTTATGAAAAACCAGCTTAGAGAGACTCTTCAATGGTGTTTTTGGCTAAGAATTGTGAAGAAATTGCTAGAAACTCTTTTAATTGTTATTTTATTCATTTAATTTTGCAAAATTTTTAGTTTTACCCTTATTACACCTCATTTTCAGATTTTTTTCTTACTAATGCCACCTCAACCATCACCTTTTAGCATATTTATGCTTTAAGTCCCTCCTTATTCATCACTTAAACTATTTAATCACAATTTCTTTAATTAGCAAGTTTTGCACCTTTTTCAATCTAGTCCCTTTCATTTAATTAACTATCAAAACGTTAAAATTTTCTAACTAAACTTTAATACTAACTCACTAACACTCCGTAAATATTTATAGAAATATTTACGGCTCGGTTTAAGAGATCAAGGTCTCGATTCCTTGCTTTCAACCTAATTTACCTAATAAATTCTTCTAAAACACAAATTTCACTAATTCATAAATTTTCCTAAAATCACATTTGGATCATAAACACTAAATAATAAAATACACGAGCTTGTTGGATTTAGTGATCTCGAATCACTGTTTTTGACACCACTAAAAATTTGACAGTTACAACTCTCTCGCCCTTTAGGAGATTTCGTCCTCAAATTTTATTACCTGAGAATAAGTTTGGATACTGTGATCTTATCGATTCTTCCATTTCCTAAGTAACTTCCTCTCAAACATGACAGTGCCATAATACTTTCATTAGCGGCACTTGTTTATTCCGTAATTCCTTAACCTCTCGAGCCAAAATCTTTACCAGTTCTTCAGAATCAGTCATGTCTGATTTAAGCTCAATTTCATTGTAAGGTATTATATGTGAGGGATCTGATCGGTATCATCTTAGCATAGATACATGAAACACACTATGAATTTTCTCAAGTTCTGAAGGCAAAGCTAATCAATGAGCCATATGGCCTATTCTTTCAACAATCACATACGGTCCGTAAATCTTAGGCTTAGTTTCCCCTTTTTTTTTTTTTTGTCAAAATGCAATACTTGCATAGACCTACTTAAGCTTAAATGGTACCAATTCAAGACACAAATAGGCAACCAAACAACACCATTCAATGCACAAATCATGCCATTTCAACTCCAACCATTTCAATACTCAATCCATAACCATTTACCTATTCAAATTACATACCAATCTCAAATACGTTATTAACTGTAAACCATATACATCACATATCTCATATTTCAACCATATAGTCAACCAAATACCAAATCAAAATCAAGCATATTCAAGCTAAATATACATCTCATATCAAAACGATCATATGCTCAAAATAAACACATTACCAAGCATACTTAAATAAGCCAACTCATATGGCTATACATATATCAACCATCACTATTTACAAGCCATTTTAAATGGCTAATACATTACCAGTAGACATGCCAAAATGACCAAAGTTCCTGCACATGTCATATACCAAAATATAGATGCAAAAGTATCAAAATAGAAGATCGATAGTGTGATGAAGTCTTTAACGATCCCCAGATCTAAGCTAGCTTGAATTCACTATAAAACATGGAGAAATAAAATGAAGTAAGCTTTATAGCTTAGTAAGCTCGTATGATAATAAACTTAACTTGTTAGACAAACACAATTTCATTATATGAGCATAGTAAAGTATCATTCATACTAAATTTCAAACATTTTTCATGTTTAATATATGATTACACATGGACTGCACAAGTTACTCAATTTAATACTCATATAGGTTCTATACGTACCTATACCCATTAAATCAATCTCACTTTCATCTTCGTCTCAATTATGCCTGTAGAACCATTTGAAATTACTATAGGATACTCGGGAACACAACGCACACTAAGTGCCACATATATAGCTGAAGCTATCTCAAGCACATATCACATGTCATTCTCACTCACGAGCTAACAACGGGCCTACTAACACAAGCTGTCAGTCAAGATATAGCTGCACGGTGCTACTTACACAAGCTGTCAGGTACCGCAACACATGCTGAAAACCCAGCAACCAGTAGGACGTACAAGACCAGCACCCAGATTACATCATCATGATAAAACCTAATGTCATGACATTCGTATCCTAAACTATTCTTAAGGTTCGAACGAGACTTTCAACTATCAAATTTCTATTGATCATATCTGTTAGCTCATTTCCAACCATTTTCAGATTTCAATTCAATAATAAAGCATTTATAACATAGATATAATAACATTTATTAACATACGAACTTACCTCTATATGAAAACGACAAAACGGATCGATTATTCAATTATTTTGCTCTTTCCACGATCTAAGTTCGAATTCCTCTTCTCTTGATCTAAATGTAATCAAAATTAACTTATTCAATCATCTATTTATTCAATTTAGTCCAAAATACTAATTAAGGAAAATTTACACATTTGACCCTAAACTTTCACATTTTTACAAATCAGTCCTCATTTCATAAAATTACAAATTCATGAAACTTTATCAACACCCATGCTTACCGTGTAATAGCCCATTTTTTAGTCAGATCAGAACAGGTGGTTTCCGGACCACTTAACCGAGTCAAAATATTTATTTTATTATTTTATTAATGCTTACAACATGATAGAATTACCGTGTGAAAATTTCGTAAAGAAATTTTACCGTTTGAATAGTTCTATAAATATGATGAGTCCTTGCATGGTAAATATACCATGAGTGATATGGATGTATGGTTATGTGTTTATAAAATGTAAATTACATGTTGGTTTTATAAGGTTAATTTTGTAAAATCGTATTTAAGTTGAAATTAATTAAAACAAAAATGGCATAATACTTCATTCATCTTCTACATGCTAAAAATAAACAGAGAAAACAGCCATGGAAGGGTTTTTGAGTTTGGCACACAAATAGCTTGGTTAAGGTACGGTTTTTGCTCGGTTTTTAATGATTTCTACGTTTTTTAGCTCATTGCATCTCAATCTAGCTAGTCTGTGCCTCAATTTCTGAAATTATTGAAGATTTTGAAATATGACATTGTTGAATACATGTATATTTTGTTGTTTCATGATAGATTACTGATGGTTGTTAATAGATATACAAGTTTTATAAAGTGATTTTTTGATAAAAATGAGTATTAGGGATTAAATTGAAAAAGATAGAAATATTGTGGTTAGAAGTATGAAATAAATAAAAATATAGGTTGATTAGAGGCTATATGAAATTCAGCTAAGGTGGGCTTTGGCTTAATTGTGTAAATTTGCCATTTTAGTTAAAAAGGACTAAATTGTAAGTAGTCAAATGTATAGGGGCAAATGTGTATATTTCCATATATGTGAATTGGATTAAATTGAAATAAATAGATACTGAAAATATTAAATTTGATAACATATAGATCAAGATAAACAAATATTAGAACTTGATCGGGGGAAACGAAAGGTAGATGAGTAGATATCAGATATACAAGCTAATAAGAGGTAAGTTTGTATAATTAGAATTGAACTCATATTTATAATTAAAATTGTTATTTTGAATATTGTATGAATGTATAACTGAAATATTGAATTGAAATACCTATTGGTTATATGCTCAACTGAATTACCGAGACCCGTTTGAACCATAGAAAGTAGTAGGATACGAGTGACATGTAAGTAGGTTTATTGTTTGGTCGAGCTCTAGCATTTATTGCGGATTCACCATAGCTCGTATGAGCTTACCATTTCAGCTCTTATGAGCTTGCCATTCAACTCTTCGGAGCTTACCATTTTAGTCCTTCGGGGCTTACCGTTTTAGCTCTACGGAGCTTACCGTTCAACTCGTTGAGCTTACAGTTTACTGGCTCAGAAGAAGTATACCGATTTTGACTTGAAAGAGCATATATGATGATGAATTGACGGATTACTGATTTATACACTCAGTGTGTATCACCCGAGTATCCCTTGATGTTTGTGAAGGTTCAACGGGCATTACACCGATATGAAACATAAAGTACATGTTACATGAACTATATACCTTACATGAATTACCTGCTACATGAATTATAAGATTTGCATGGATTGTATGTTACAAGGTTATATGATTTACATGAATTATATGTTACATGAACTATATATATATTACATTAATTATATGTTATATGAACTACAAGATTTACATGGACTATATGTTATAAGAGTACATGAATTATATAGATGACATGATACATGAGATTTATGATTAATATGGTCACAATGATACTTGACTTACATGAATTGTGAGTTGTTTTGGATGTTACATGAATGTATATGTGTTTGGTCTCATCCTTATGAATGGATGAATATATGAATGTGAGATGACTAACTTGTGAATGGTGATGTGAATAAGCTTCTTTGTAGACAAATGAGTGGGTTAATTGCTTTAATGCTTAAATGTTATATTGGTAAATTTGCTTCCATATTATACGGGCTTATTAAGCTTTTGAGCTTACTCTGTTTATTTTCCTGTGTTTTGTAGATTTCTGAAGCTAGCTCAATTTGGACGAGGTCGGAGATTGTTATCACACTATCCAGATGATCTTTTGGTACATTTGGAACTAATGTAAATGATGTAAATATGGCATGTATAAGCTAGTTTATAGGTTAAATCATATGGTCACTTATGCTAATGGATGTGGTATGATTTTGGTACTCGAACAAGCTATGTGATATGGCTTGAGTTGGAAATGGTTGGCTTAGTATGAAAGCCTTATATGATATGCTTATAATGTGATAAATGTGATGAATGATGCTTAAGTATTGATAGGTACTGACATGAATGATGTTGAGTTAGATGGAAGGATAAGTGTAAATGGATGAATATATATATTGTCATATAGCTATAATAAAATGTATGAAATATGTCATTTTGGTATGTTTTGGAGAAAATGAAATGGTAAGTTTCATGATTGAATTGGCTAGATCTTCTATGTTTAAGTTGAATTGTGAATGGAATTGATTATTGAAATGGTAGCATGATTGGTACATGTTTTGGTAACATTTTTGGTTGAGTTAATGATAGATGAATTGGTTGGTTATGAAATGGTTTAAATGTGCATTGTTTTGACTGAGATTGGTTGCCTATTTATATGTGAGCACAAAGGTATGTGAATCGATCGTGTGACCCCTGTGCCTTAGATAATTAAGTTAGTATATGCTACAGGATTGGCACGGCCTAGACACACGAGCATGTCTGCTGGCTATGTGTGGCACACGGACTGGCACATGGGCATGTGGTTGGCCGTGTGACCCAAGTCAGTAGCCTCCCTAATTTTCACACGACCTAGCTACTAAACATGTTAATTTGCATATTTTTTTTGTTTAATTTGGTTTATTTTTGAATTGAACCCTGCTAAATTAAGTGTTTTTTTGTGATCTAATCTTGCCAGGGATGCAATTGAAGAAAGACAAACTAAAAGGGGGCCAAATTGTAATGCAATCATAGAGATGGTGCCAAATAAAAAATGTGGAGGAAGCTAAGGATTCATCATATATTTTGACTTTGTAAAAAAGCTAAAAATAGGAAGATATTATTTTATTTTATTTTATTAAATTAGTTAGGCTATTTTTAGTAAACCCTATGTATATAAATAGGGTTATTTTGTTCTTTGAAAATCATCACTTAATTTTGTATTCCTACTTTACTTTAGAGTTGTATTATACTTTTTGTCTTTTCCTACTTCAATTGGGAATTGGATTACTTTTTTCTTGCTTTTACAAAGTTGGTCTAATTCTCTTTTCAAATACTTTTCCTTCTCAATTTCCATCACCTATCATACAAATTCCATTATCATCAACCTATCCTTCAAAACATTCAAAGCATGAAAACGTTCATGCTTCACTAAATTCTTCTCTTAGCCTTAGGCTGGTGTTCCTTTTGGTCGGAAATCGTGAGATTCATATTTGAGCTAGAAATCCTTCCAATCAGTATTCATCTTTTTTCTAGGTATCAGGATAGACCAATCATCTCTTAAGGTTAAACATGATTTCAAGTCAAAGTGCACGTTGGGTTGGAGTCGTGTTTGCTGACAATTGGAGAAACGAGTCGATCGTGTTGTATTCAATTCTTCGAGAACAAATCGAGGAAAAGGTGATTGGGTTTAAGTGACGTACGTAGTTGAGGCCGTTAATTCGAGTTGGGTTATTCAGAACGCAAGGCTACCATAATCTTCAATCGAGAACACGTGTATCTCGGTTAGATAATCGGTAAGGGTTGGTTTGTAGGACGTACCCAGACTAGCTACAAGAGGAAGAATTGGTGGTTAGGATGTTCTGAGTCGCTATAACCAGCTTATCGTTTGGAGGAAAAGATCAATTTTCGAGGATCGATTGTTGATACGAAATTTACTGAGTCTAAGGCTAAGGCTTATTTTATCTATTTACAAAAGTCTAAATTTATTTCCAATTTACATTTATTTCCAATAGTAGTCAATCGTTTATTTAAGTTGATTAGATTATTTTACTTTCTTAACCATTCACAAACTCCCCCAATTTAATTGTTTATTATTTTTGCAGGTACGTTTGGCGTCGTGGGCATGACTCTTGACACGACGTTTGACGCGACGAATATTCTGCTCATAAGTGAACACAGAAGTTGATTACAACATCCAATCCCTGTGGATTCGACCCTACGATCACTCTTATTACTATTTAGAATTATTTAGTAGGAATTATTTTTGGTGGTTTCAATGCCCATCACTGGCACACGGGCGTGTCCTTGGCCGTGTGGTGCAAGTTAATAGGTATGCCCTGTTTTTACATGGCCTAGACACATGGGCGTGTCTGGTGACCATGTGTGGCACACGGCCTGTTCACACGAGTGTGTAACTCTTATTTGAAAAATTTTCTAAGTTTTCTTATCTTTTTCTTATGTTATATCCTGAATACTTGTAATGGACATTGTATGCTTAAATTCAACATGTTATGTAACACCCCTTACCCAAGACCGTCGCCGGAGTCAAGCACGAGGCGTTACCGGACTTAACTTACTCAATCGGGCATAAAAATTTGCTTTTCAAATTAATTTATTTTCATCCATTCAATATATCCCTAAAAAGGGTCATCGAGACCCTAAATCATGCTATTAAAATGGTTCGGGGCCAAACCGAGATCAATAAAATTTTTTTCCGATTACTTAAACGAACCAAAATAAATTATTTCTCTGTTTCTTATAAAGTTGTCCAACTGCATCACAGTCACTAAATAAATCATAACTCGAGTTACGGAACTCAAAATTCAATTTCATAAATTTTCCCTAAAACTAGACTCATATACCTTATTACTAAGTTTTTTATAGAATTTTTAGTTTAGCCAATTAGTACAGTTTATTAGTTAAAATCTCTCATGTTATGCAGTTTGACTACTCTGATCTCTGTTCACTACGAATTAATTTTATCTCTATATAAATCTCAAATAGGTATATCGTTTATTTCATTTGAAACTAGACTCAATAAGAAATCTAGGCATATATACGATAGGCCTAATGTTGTATGTACAATTTATGGTGAATTTTCAAAATCAGAACAGGGGATCACGAAGTCAATCGGGAGCAGTCTCACTCAATCGCAAATAACTCATAATATAAAACTCTTTCACTTACTCTGTTTCTTCCACATAAAAATAGACTCATTAGGCTTTAATTTCATTTCTAATTCACTATTTAATTCTATTTCTACTAATTTTAGTGATTTTTCAAATTCACGTCATTACTGCTGGTCGAATCAGTTTTTAAGCTATTTTCACCTTTTTCATGGTTTCCATGTGATAATTACCATTTAGGCATACATAATATTAAACCTATGTTTGATTAGTCATCCCAATAGCTAGTCATCAACAAGTATTTACATACCATTCATTAAACATATCCTAAGGACATTCATACCAAAAAAAGCCTAGTCCCTATACATGCCATACGCGAAATGAAACGTCTAGCTATACCAAAATGATCCTATTGATAGTGTGACTGGATCTCCGACATTCCTTGCGATCCCTGAGTTGTCTTGGCAAGAACTATAAATAGAAGGAAAATAAAGAGAGTAAGCACTAAGCTTAGTAAGTTTACAAGTAAATAAATCACAACATTCACCCTAAATAATAGTTAATCATAGTATCATCAAGCATCATAAGCTTTCCTTACACCTCATTTCTTACCCTCTTTCTTATTCACGTACTTTCTTTCTTACTTGATTATTCAATAAACTCATGAACATAACTTACCTTTCCTTTGCTGAGAATTTCCTGTAATTTAACCTGTACAATAGCCCATTGAACCACTCGGAATACTAAGGATACACGGGTTTTCCTGCCTAATAATAGCCTGTCAATGCCATGTTCTAAACATGGTCTTGCATGAGATGTTCCCTGTCCTGCCAAAGCCATACTTTTAATATGGACTTATAGGGGATATTCCTGTCTTGTCTGGTAATCCAAAATGTCATGACATTCCGTATCCCAAACATTCCTAGAGTTCAAATGGGGCTTTCTGATACTTTTTCTCTGTCATCTCGTCTTTTGTTCAACTTCGAATATTTTCATAAAGTAAATGTATATATGCTGGAAATTAACAACATTAATGTAAAATAATAAAATATTGCATTTATTTACCGTAAACTTACCTCGATACAAAATACGGTTAAACTTGACAATTTAGTCCTTTACTTTTCCTTTCCTCGATCTACTCCCGAATTTTGTTCTTCTTGATCTATAATAGCAATTTAGCTTATTTAATACTCACATCTATCAAACAGCCCTTAACTCAAACTTTGGCAAAATTACATTTTTGCCCCTAAACTTTTACATATTCACACTTTTGTCCCAAGGCTCGGAAATTAAACTTTATCCCAAATTCTTATGCTTTAGGACATGCTGATCATTTATTTACTAACAACAACCTCAAATTCCCACTATAACATGTACTTATGAACAATAGGTATTTTTACCGATTAAGCCCTTTTACTCGTTTTTACTTAAAACCGAGTAGCACAATTTGTCTAGCATAATTTAAAACCTCATATTCTATCATAAAACACCAAAATAACAAATTTCACCTATGGGTATTTTTCCAAATATGAACCCTAGGTTGAATTATTGCTAGCATAAGCTAAATCGAGCTACTGGGATTCCAAAAACATAAAAATCATCAAAAACGGGGCTTGGATGCACTTACTATGAAGATTGAAGTTGAAGAAACCCTAGCTATGGAGAGAGGTAAGGTTCGGCCAAGGCTTGAAGAAGATGAACACAATTTGGCCTTAATTTCCCTTTTAATTCATTTTAATTACCAATGACCAAAATACCCTTAATGCCTTTCTTTGAAAATTTTCATGTACAAGCCCATTTTTGTCCAAAATTTTAGAAATTGGTTAAATTGCTATTTAAGACCCTCTGATTAATATTCCAAGGCAATTTCATACTAAAAGCTTCTAGAATGCAAGTTTTGCAGCTTATTCGATTTAGTCCCTAATTTCAAGTTAAGCACTTTATGCATAGAATTTCTTCACGAAATTTTCACAAAATCATGCAATCATATCATAAACCTCAAAATAATTATAAAATAATTATTTCTATCTCAGATTTGTGGTTTCACAACCACTATTCCGTTCAAGCCCTATTTTGGGATTTACATTTCTTCCCCCTTTAGGGATTTTCGTCCCCGAAAATCTTACCTGTGAAGTGATTTGGGTACTGTTTTTGCATGGCCTCTTCAGGCTCCCATGTAGCCTCATCAACCCCATGTCTATTCCAAAAACTTTCACAAGAGCAATACTTTTATTCCTTAATTGCTTTACCTCTCGAGTTAGAATCTTTACCGGTTCTTCATTATAAGCCATATCTGGCTGAATCTCAATCTCTGTCTGAGAAATCACATGTGACGGATCTGAACGATAACATCATAACATCGACACATGGAACACATCATGAATCTTCTCTAACTCAACCGGCAAAGCTAACCGATATGCTAATGGCCCAACTCTCTCAATCACTTCAAATGATCCAATAAAACGCAGACTTAGCTTGCCTTTCCTGCCAAATCTGAGAACATTCTTCCATGGGGATACTTTCAAAAACACTTTGTCGCCAACCTGATACTCGATCTCTTTTCTTTTCAAATCTACATATGATTTCTGTCTGTCTGAAGCTGCCTTCAAACAATCTCTGATAACTTTCACTTTTTCTTCTATTTCCTTAACTAGATCAACCCTGTAAATCTGATTTTCCTTAAGCTTTGTCCAATATAAGGGTGTATGACATTTGAGTCCATACAAAGCTTCATAAGGTGCCATCTTCAAACTCGATTGGTAACTATTATTATAGGCAAACTCTACCAATGGTAAGTATTTTTCCCAACTGCCTTGAAATTCCAATACACAACATCTAAGCATATCTTCAAGTACTTGAATAACTCTCTCTGACTGACCGTCAGTTTGGGGATGAAAAGCCGTACTAAAACTCAACTTTGTGCCAAAAGCTTCTTGTAACTTCTTCCAGAATCATGAAGTAAATCTCGGATCTCTGTCTGAAATGATCGATAATGGTACCTCATGTAGTCTAGCTATCTTTGAAATATACAACTCAGCCAACTTGTCAAGTGAATAGTCTATACGAACTGGAATAAAATGAGTCGACTTAGTTAGCTTATCAATCATTACCCATACTGCATCTTTCTTTTTTGGTCTCAGTGGCAACCTTGTCACAAAATCCATAGTAACTCGGTCCCATTTCCACTCAGGGACTAGCACTGGCTGCAATAAACCTAAGGGTATCTGATGTTCGGCCTTTACCTATTGACAGATCAAGCATCTAGAAACAAACTCTGAAATATCTCTTTTCATTCCTACCCACCAGTACAATTTCTTCAAATCATTATACATCTTTGTACTACCTGGGTGAATAGACAAGGGACTACTATGTGTTTCCTGTAAAATCTTTCAAATAAGTTCATCATTCTTTGGTACACATACTCTGTCTCTAAACATCAAACAACCATCAGAACTAATCTGAAAATCTGATTCTATGCCTGACTCACATTGAGCTCTTTTAACTTATAACTCACTATCGTCTTTCTGAGCTTCACAAATTTCTTCAAGAAATACCGGTTTAGCTCTCAATTCAGCTAAAATAGAACCATCATCTGACATGGCCAAGTTGGTATTCAAAGCTCGCAATGCAAATAAAGATTTTCTACTTAAAGCGCTAGCAACTACATTTGCCTTACCCGGGTGATAATCAATCACTAACTCATAGTCTTTAATCAACTCCAACCATCTTCTTTGCCTCAAGTTCAAATCTTTTTGAGTCATCAAATATTTTAGACTTTTATGATCTGTAAATATCCGGCACCTTTCACCATACAAATGATGTCTCCAAATCTTCAACACAAATACAATAGCAGCTAGCTCCAAATCATGCATCGGGTAATTTTTCTCATGTGGCTTCAATTGTCTAGAGGCATAAGCAATTACCTTTCCTTCCTGCATGAGTACGCAACTGAGCCCATTCAAGGACGCATCACTTTAAATCACAAATTCTTTACCCGGTTCTGGCTGTACTAAGATAGGAGCTTCAGTTAATAATGCCTTTAACTTGTCAAAACTCTGCTGGCACTTCTCAGTCCATTCAAACTTAACATCTTTTCATAGCAATCTCGTCAACGGGGTAGCTATCATAGAGAATCCCTCTACAAATCGTCTATAATAACCAGCTAAGCTAAGAAATCTTCTAACCTTTGAAACTTTCCTAGGAGGCTTCCAATCGACAATGGCTGAAATTTTGCTTGGATCAACTCTAATACCTTCACTTGAAACAATATGTCCAAGGAATCCAACTTCTCGGAGCCAAAACTCACTTTTACTGAACTTAGCATACAACTGATTATCTCTGAGAATCTGTAAAATTGTTCTCAAATGCTCTGCATGCTCAGTCTCATCATGAGAATAAATCAAGATGTCATCAATGAACACAACCACAAATTTGTCCAAATACGGTCTAAATATTCGGTTCATTAAATCCATAAAAAGACAGGAGCATTAGTTAAGCCAAACGGCATCACCAGGAATTCATAATGACCATACCTAGCTCGGAGTGCAGTCTTCAGAACATTTGACTCCTAAACTCGTAGTTGATAATTTCCAGATCTCAAATCTATCTTGGAAAACACAACAAATCATCAATTCTGGGCAGTGGGTATTTGTTCTTGATAGTTGCCTTGTTAAGCTGCCGATACTCTATGCACAATCTCATCGAACCATATTTCTTTTTCACAAATAGCACTGGCGCACCCCATGGCGAACTACTAGGTCTTGCAAAGCCTTTATCAGTTAATTCCTGTAGCTGAGCTTTCAATTCTTTCAATTCCAACGAGGCCATTCTATAAGAAGCAATAGAAATGGGTGTAGTACCTGGAATAAGCTCAATACCAAACTCAACTTCTCTCACAGGAGGCAAACCTGGTAATTCTTTCAGAAATACATCTGGATATTCGTACACCATGGGCATTGATTCAACTTTCCAGTCTGGATCTTTAGTATTCAACAAAAAAGCAAGATAAGCCTCATACCCCTTTCTCAAACATTTCTGAGCAGACATAACAGAAATCATGGCAAATGAACTATTTGACTCATCTGAATCAACCCGAAGAATTTCACCATTTTCACATTTCAACTCGATGAATTTCCTTCCACAATTCACTACCACATCACGTGCAGTCAACCAATCCATACCCAGAATAACATCAAACTCATCAAATGACAATAGCATGAGATCGGCCAGAAAACAGTGACCTCAAATCATCAAGGGGCAATTTCTACATACTTTATCTACTAATATATGCTTGCCTAATGGATTCGATACTTTAATCACAAATTCTGTGGATTCTATAGGCGTGCTCATACTAGGAATCAATTTCATACAAACATAGGAATGGGTCGAACCCGGATCAATTAAAGCAATAACATTAATATCATGCAAAGAAAATGTACCCGTAATCACATCGGGGGAGGATGCCTCTTCGCGTGCACGGATAGCATAAGTCTTCGCAGGGGCTCTAACATCTGGTCTCTCTACCGAGTCTCTAGAGGTGCCTCTGTTACTCGCTCCTACTCCCAGGTTCCTCGGTGATCTGCCTCTAATAGGAGCATTTCCGGATCTAGCACTATGTATTTCTTCTCGTTTAACCACTTCTGGACACTCTCGCACAAAATGATCTGGAGCACCACACTTATAAAAAACAGTTTCGTCTGCTCAACAAGGGCCAAAATGAAGTCTACTGCACCGTGGACACCCTAATCTACCTGATCAAGCATTACTTATACTCGCAATCGAGGTAGTCTGAGCTTTCAGATCCTTAAATCTGTTACCCCTATTTCGACTAGAATACCCGGCTGAAAAGTTAGATCTAGTAGAGAACTCTCTAGGCCTCTTAGATGTAGACTGAAATGACTTGCTCATCTGTCTTTTCTTCGTATCTTACGTCTCAATTTCAACTTTTCCTTTTCTTTTTAACAGCTCCTCTGCCTTACAGGCTCTGTCAACTAGAACAACAAACTCTTTTATTTCTAGGACACCCACGGACAGTCAAATATCATCATTAAGCCCATCCTCAAACCTTTTACACATGATCGCCTTTGTAGATACACATTCTCGGGCATAATTGCTGAGTCTGACAAATTCACGCTCATATTCAGTCACTGTCATATTACCCTGTTTCAATTCTAAAAACTCTTTTCTTTTTTGGTCGATAAACCTCTGACTGATGTACTTTTTACGGAATTCCTCCTAAAAGAAATCCTAAGTGACCCTCTCTTTCGGTACAACTGATACAAGTGTCTTCCACCAATGGTAACCTGAGTCTCTAAGAAGTGATACTAAACATTTCATACATTCCTCAGGTTTACAGGATAATTCATCAAAGACTCTGATGGTATTTTTGAGCCAAAAATTCTTCGGCTCCTTGTTTTCTAATCTTTAGTAGCCCGAAACTTTTTAGCTTCTTGTTTTCTGATCTTGTCAACTGGTGGCTTTTCTCTTATCACTGTACCTGTGACTGGGGGAGCTTGAGCTACATGGGTGGCCTGAGAATCATGAGGGGGTGTAGGTCTAACAGCCGGATTCGTACAAACAAACTCGGCAAACCATTCATTCATAGCTTGGAAGAAGGCTTCTCGAGCCCCTCCTCTTTGATTCACAGTTACGAGCCTATCCTCGGATGGCAATGCCCCTTCCGCGGGAGTAGGCACATTACTTTCTACATCATCAGCACCAACTCGCTTGGGATCCATTACTATAAAACAAAATATTTTAAAATCGTCAAGAGTCGTCACACTATCAAAATATAAGTATGGCATGTATAGCTAGATTCTTACTCATGCTAACTATTTCGCGAACCGACTAAACCTTGGCTCTGATACCAATAAATGTAACAACCCTTACCCGAGACCGTCGACGGAGTCGAGCACGAGGTGTTACTGGACTTAACTTACTCAATCAGGCATAAAAATTTGCTTTTAAAATTAATTTATTTTCAGTCATTCAATATATCCCTAAAAAGGGTCATCGAGACTCTAAATCATGCTATTAAAATGGTTCGGGGCCAAACCAAGATCAATAAAATTTTTTTCCGATTACTTAAACGAACCAAAATAAATTATTTCTCTGTTCCTTATAAAGTTGTCAAGCTGCATCATAGTCACTAAATAAATCATAACTCGAGTTACGGAACTCAAAATTCAATTTTGTAAATTTTCCCTAAAACTAGACTCATATACCTTCTTACAAATTTTTTTATAGAATTTTTAGTTTAGCCTATTAGTACATTTTATTAGTTAAATTCTCTCCTGTTATGCAGTTCGACTACTCTGACCTCTGTTCACTTCGAATTAATTTTCTCTCTGTACAAAATTTAAATAGGTATACCGTTTATTTCATTTGAAACTAGACTCAATAAGGAATCTAAAAATACAAACTGTAATGCTAATTATTTATGTACAAGTTATGGTAAATTTTCAAATTCAGAACAGGGGATCACAAAGTCAATCTGGAGCAGTCTCACTCAATTGCAAATAACTCATAATATAAAACTCTTTCACTTCCTCTATTTCTTCCACATGAAAATAGACTCATTAGGCTTTAATTTCATCTCTCATTCACTATTTAATTCCATTTCTACTATTTTTAGTGATTTTTCAAAATCACGTCATTACTACTGTTCGAATCTACTTTTAAGCTATTTTCACCTTTTTCATGGTTTCCATGTGATAATTACCATTTAGGCATACATAGTATTAAAGCTATGTTTGATTAGTCATTCCAATAGCTAGTCATCAACAAGTATTTACATACCATTCATTAAACATATTCTACGGACATTCATACCAGAAAAATCCAAGTCCCTATACATGCCATACGCGAAAAGAAACGTTTAGCTATACCAAAATGATCCTGTTGATAGTGTGACTGGATCTCCAGCGTTCCTTGCGATCCCCGAGTTGGCTTGGCAAGAACTATAAAAAGAAGGAAAATAAAGAGAGTAGGCACTAAGCTTAGTAAGTTTACAAGTAAATAAATCACAACATTCACCCTAAATAATAGTTAATCATAGTATCATCAAGCATCATAAGCTTTCCTTACACCTCATTTCTTACCCTCTTCCTTATTCACGTACTTTCTTTCTTACTTGATTATTCAATAAACTCATGAATATAATGTACCTTTCCTTTGCTGAGAATTTCCTGTAATTTAACCTGTACAATAGCCCGTTGAACCACTCGGAATACTAAGGATACTTAAGTTTTCCTTCCTAATAATAGCCTGTCAATGCCATGTTCTAGACATGGTCTTGCATGAGATGTTCCCTATCCTACGAAAGCCATAATTTTAGTATGGACTTACATGGGATATTCCTGTCTTGTCTGGTAACCCAAAATGTCATGACATTCCGTATCCCAAACATTCCTAAAGTTCAAACGGGGCTTTCTGATACTTTTTCTCTTTCATCTCGTCTTTTGTTCAACTTTGAATATTTTCATAAGGTAAATGTATATATGCTGGAAATTAACAACATTAATGTAAAATAATGAAATATTGCATTTATTTACCGTAAACTTACCTCGATACAAAATACGGTTAAACTTGACAATTTTGTCCTTTACTTTTTCCTTTCCCCGATCTACTCCCGAATTTCATTCTTCTTGATCTATACTAGCAATTTAGCTTATTTAATACTCACATTTATCAAACAGCCCTTAACTCAAACTTTGGCAAAATTACATTTTTACCCCTAAACTTTTTCATATTTACACTTTTGCCCCAAGGCTCGGAAATTAAACTTTATCCCAAATTCTTATGCTTTAGGACATGCTGATCATTTATTTACCAACAACAACCTCAAATTCCCACTATAACATGTACTTATGAACAATAGATATTTTTACCGATTAAGCCCTTTTACTCGTTTTTACTTAAAACAGAGTAGCAAAAGTTGTCTAACATAATTTAAAACCTCATATTCGATCATAAAACACCAAAATAAACAAATTTCACCTATGGGTATTTTTCCAAATATGAATCCTAGGTTGAATTTGTAACACCCTTACCCAGAACCGTCATCGGAATCAAGTAGAAGGCATTACCAAACTTACCGGACTACAAACTCTAGTTTTTAGCCAAATTATTATAAATTTATCTTATTGAGGGTTTTCTAAATTAATACGGACATCTCGGATGATTAGGATTCAAATCCTATATTCATATCACATTTCAATCAAGTCCCTATTTCATCTAATACTCATATTTTTCAATATTTGCAATTTAATCCAAAATTTTCAATTAATCACAAAAGCAGTAAATTTCTAAACGATTTTTTCACAGAACTTAATCAATAAACAAATGCGATATAAAATTCACAAAATTAACTTATTTCATCTCGGATTTGTGGTTGCGAAACTACTATTCCGATTAGGCTCTATTTCGGGCTGTCACAATCCTCCCCTCCTTTAGAGATTTTCGTCCCCAAAAATCTTACCAGTAAACAGATGAGGATATTGACTTCTCATAACCTCTTCCATTTCCCATGTTGCCTCTTCCACTCCATGACGTTGCCATAACACCTTTACTAGCTCAATCTTTTTATTTCTTAATTGTTTTACTTCCCGTGCTAGAATTTTAATAGGTTCTTCATCATATGACATGTCTGGTCGAATCTCAATCTCAGTAGGCTCAATCACATGTGATGGATCTGATCAGTACCGACGAAGCATAGAAACGTGAAACACATTGTGAATTCTTTCCAATTCTAGAGGCAAAGATAACCGATAGGCAGCTGGACCAATTCTTTCAACTACTTCATATGGACCAATATAGTGCGGACTTAGTTTACCTTTTCGGCCAAACCTTAAAATTTTCTTCCACGGGGAGACTCTTAAAAATACTTTAGCTCCCACTTGGAACTCGATTTCTTTCCTTTTTAAATTCGCATATGATTTTTGTCGATCTGATGCAGCTTTTAGACAATCTCGAATTATCTTTACTTTCTTCAGTCTCTTTTACTAAATCGGTCCCATGAACATATCTTTCACGAAGTTGAGTCGAATACAATGGAGTTTGACATTTTCACCCATATAGAGCTTCATACGGTGCCATTTTAATGCTCGACTGATAACTGTTATTGTATGCAAATTCAATCAGAGGCAGATATTTGTCCCAACTACCTTCGAACTCTAAAACACAACATCTCAACATATCCTCGAGCACTTGAATCACTCTTTCCGATTGTCCGTCTGTCTGAGGATGAAAGGCAGTACTAAAATTTAACTTAGTACCTAATGCCTCTTGCAATTTCTTCCAAAACCTCGAAGTAAAATGCGGATCTCTATCGGAAATAATAGATATAGGCACACCATGGAATCTAACTATCTCAGAGACATACAACTCCGCTAATTTGTCCAAAGGAAAGTCCATTTTCACCTGAATGAAATGAGCAAACTTGGTTAACCGATCAACTACTACCCAAACAGAATCTTTCTTTCTCGGCGTCATAGGTAATTCGAAAACAAAATCCATGGTAATTCTTTCCCATTTCCACTCAGGAATCATAATTGGTTGGAGCAATCCCGAAGGCAATTGATGTTCTGCTTTTACTCTCTGACATACCAAACACTTTGACACAAATTCAAAAATATCTCGTTTCATGCCCGACCACCAATATACTTTCTTCAAGTCTTGATACATTTCACGCTACCGGGGTGCACTGACCATCGACTATCATGAGCTTCGTGCAACATCTTCTAAGTCAAGTCAGTATTTCTCGGTACACACACTCTATCACTAAACAATAGACAACCATCCGAATCAACTCGAAAATTAGAATCATCCTTCATTTCACATTGAGTCCGTCTCATCAATAACTCATTATCCGCTTTCTGAGCTTCGAAAATTTCTTGCAAAAACAACGGCTTCGCCTCTAACTCAGTATTTAGCAAACCATCATCAGACATCGACAATTCCGTATTCAAAGCTCTCAAAGCAAACAGAGATTTTCTACTTAAGGCATCAGCAACCACGTTTGCTTTACCCGGATGATAATCTATCACAAGCTCATAGTCTTTTAGTAGTTCCAACCATCTCCATTGTCGCAAATTCAATTCCTTTTGAGTCATAACATACTTCAAACTCTTATGATCGGTGTACACTCTACACTTTTCACCGTACAAATAGTGCCGCCAAATCTTAAAAGCAAAAACTATAGCGCCCAACTCCAAGTCGTGGGTCGAATAGTTTTGTTCATGCAGTTTTAATTGCCGAGAAGCATAGGCTACTACTTTTCCTTCTTGCATCAATACACATTCGAGTCCATTTAAAGACGCATCACTATACACGACAAATCTTTTCCCGACTCAGGTTGTACTAACACCGGCGCTTCGATTAAACATTGTTTAAGCTTTTCAAAGCTTCGCTGACATTCATCGGTCCAAGCAAATTTAACTTCTTTTTACATCAGTTTCAAAATCGGTGAATCTATAATCGAAAAACCCTCTACAAATCGACGGTAATATCCAGCAAGGCCCAGAAAACTTCTGACTTCAGACACATTCTTCGGAGGATTCCATTCTATAATTGCTGAAATTTTATTCAGATCCACTCGGATACCATCTCTCGAAACAACATGTCCCAAAAATCCCACTTCACTGAGCCAAAATTCACTTTTACTGAACTTAGCATAAAGCTTCTTTTCTCTCAAAATCTGCAATATTATCCTCAAGTGCTCAGCATGCTTGATCTCACTTTTGGAGTATATCAGAATATCATCAATAAAAACCACCACAAATTTATCTAAATAAGGTCTGAAAATCCGGTTCATCAAGTCCATGAAAATGGCCAGAGCGTTGGTCAATCCAAACGGCATTACTAAAAATTCATAGTGACCATATCGGGTCCTAAAAGCAGTTTTAGGCACATCGGATTCTTTAACCTTCAATTGATAATACCCAGACCTCAAATCAATTTTCGAAAACACTGAAGCACCCTTAAGTTGATCAAACAAATCATCGATTCTAGGCAACGGATACTTGTTCTTCATTGTCACTCTGTTAAGCTGACGATAATCAATGCAAAGCCTCAATGACCCATCGTTTTTCTTGACAAATAAAACCGGAGCACCCCATAGAGAGAAACTTGGCCTCACAAAACCTTTGTCAGTCAACTCTTGCAACTGTATCTTCAACTCTTTTAACTCAATCGGTGCCATTCTATACGGAGCAATCGATATTGGAGCAGTACCCGGAAGTAATTCAATACCAAACTCTATCTCTCTGTCCGGAGGTAAACCAGGTAATCCTTCCGAAAAGACATCTAAATATTCACAAACTATAGGCACAGATCTGATCTCTTTCTCAGACATTTTGGTATTCAACATATATGCTAAATCTGCATTACACCCACTTCTCAGACATTTATGAGCCAACATTATAGAGATTACAGTCGAAACACAATCTAACTTATCTGTTTCAATTTGGAGTATTTCATCATTATCACAATTCAACTCAAGGATCTTTAGTCTACAATCTATCTTAGCACCATGCATGGTTAACCAATCCATTCCCAAAATAACATCAAACTCATCAAAAGGAAGCAACATTAAATCAACAGGGAAACAGTGACCATGAATCATTAAAGGACAGTTCTTATAAATTTTGTCTACTATCACATGTTTTCCTAACGGATTTGACACTTTAACTACAAATTCAATGGACTCAACACAAAGATTCTTATCAGATACTAAATTCACACATACATACAAATGAATCGATCCCGGATCAATTAAAGCAATAACATAATTATCATAGAGAGAAAATGTACCAGTAATCACTTCCGATGAAGATGCTTCCTCACGAGCCCGTATAGCATACGCCCGAGCCGAAGCTCTCGCTTCAAATCTTGTAGGGGTGTCCTTTCTTTCACCTTTACTATTATTCCCAGACCCCACATTTCTTGATTGTCTTCGCCTACTCACATTACTTGGTTTTACATTTTGAGATTTCCCGAATTCTTCTCTTTTCAGGCAATCTTTAACAAAATGGTCTTGAGATCCACAATTAAAACAAGCCCGATTACGTACATAACATTCACCCGAATGTTTCTTCCCACAATATTAGCATTCGAGCCTATCAGATCTCACACTACCAACACTTGTTGCAGAAGTAGTTTGTCCCTTCGGTTTGAAACGTTGCTTACTACTATCCCCCTGAGAAAAGTTTACCTAAACATTTGACCGAGAATTCATCTCTCTTGATTTCTTCGATTATGATTGAAATGATTGGCCCATCGATCTTTTCCTAGAATCTCTAGCTTCATTCTCAACCTTCTTCTTATCTTTGCTTAATGCTTCGGCCTTGATAGCTCGTTCAACTAACACTACCAACTCTTTAATTTCCAGGATTCCCTCAAGTAGTCGGATGTCTTCATTCAGCCCATCTTCAAATCTCTTACAAAGCATTTCTTTGGTAGTTACAAACTCTTGAGCATACTTGCTCAATTTGACAAACTCTCTTTCATATTCGGCTACTGACATACTCCCTTGCTTCAATTCCAAAAATTCTTTCTGCTTTTGATCGATGAAGTGCTGACCAATATACTTTTTACAGAATTCCTTTAAAAAGAAATCCCATGACACTCTTTCTCTAGGCACAACGGATATCAAGGTCTTCCACCAATGATAAACGGAATCTTTTAGCAATGAGACAACACATTTCAAGCTCTCATCTGGAGTACAAGACAATTCCTCCAACACTCTAACAGTATTCTCTATCCAGAATTCAGCCTTCTCGGGATCATCATCCACACTGGCTCGAAATTCTTCGGCCCCTTATTTTCTGATCTTATCCATTGGGAGTTTAGAAGGTCTTACCACTTCTGGTTGTGAAGGAGCTATAGGAACAGCTTGAGGGACAGGAGGGGGCGGGGGAGGTTGAGCATTTGGATTCGCCCAAATGAACTTCGTATACCAATTATTCATCATATGGAGAAAGGCTGCCCAAGCCTCATCTCCTTGACCCTGAGCCTCGGGTCTATTCTCAATAGGCACTGTCCCTTGCGCGGAAGCAAGCGCATTACTCTGAGCATCATCAGTAAGAGCTCGATTGGGATCCATTTACCATAATAAAAAACAATTTGAAATCATTAGAAGTCGTCACACTATCAAGTCTTATTTTGGCATCTATAGACTGACTATTACACTTGCTACGTTAGTTCAAGAATCGACTGAACCATGCTCTGATACCAATTAAAATGTAACACCCTTACCCGAAACCGTCATCGGAATCAAGTAGAAGGCATTAACAAACTTACCGGACTACAAACTCTAATTTTTAGCCAAATTATTATAAATTTATCTTATTGAGGGTTTTCTAAATCAATACGGAATTCTCAGATGGTTAGGATTCAAATCCTATATTCATATCACCTTTCAATCAAGTCCCTATTTCATCTAATACTCATATTTTTCACTATTTGCAATTTAATCCAAAATTTTCAAATAATCACAAAAGCAGTAAATTTCTAAACGATTTTCTCACAGAACTTAATCAATAAACAAATGCGATATAAAATTCACAAAATTAACTTATTTCATCTCGAATTTGTGGTTGCGAAACTACTATTCCGATTAGGTCCTATTTCAGGCTGTCACAGAATTATTGCTAGTATAAGCTAAATCGAGCTACCGGGATTCCAAAAACATAAAAATCATTAAAAGCGAGGCTTGGATACACTTACTATGAAGCTTGGAAGTTGAAGAAACCCTAGCTATGGAGAGAGGTAAGGTTCGGCGAAGGCTTGAAGAAGATGAACACAATTTGGCCTTAATTTCCCTTTTAATTCATTTTAATTACCAAGTGACCAAAATACCCTTAATGCCTTTCTTTGAAAATTTTCATGTGCAAGCCCATTTTTGTCCAAAATTTTAGAAATTGGTTAAATTGCTATTTAAGACCCTCTGATTAATATTCCAAGGCAATTTCATACTAAAAGCTTCTAGAATGCAAGTTTTGCAACTTATTCGATTTAGTCCCTAATTTCAAATTAAGCACTTTATGCATAGAATTTCTTCACGAAATTTTCACAAAATCATGCAATCATATCATAAACCTCAAAATAATTATAAAATAATTATTTCTATCTCAGATTTGTAGTTTCACAACCACTGTTCCGTTCAAGCCCTATTTTGGGATTTACATTTCTCCCCCCTTTAGGGATTTTCGTCCTCGAAAATCTTACATGTGAAGAGATTTGGGTACTGTTTTTGCATGGCCTCTTCAGGCTCCCATGTAGCCTCATCAACCCCATGTCTATTCTGGAAATGAGTGTGAATGAATGATAGTTACTGAAATGAGATGATATTTGATAAATGTTAAATGATTTACTATTCTGAACTGAGTTAAAGGTCCGGTACTGCCCCATACCTATCCTATAAATGGTTACGGGATAGGGTTGTTACATTCCAAATTGCTATTCGATCCCTACCAGCCCGTATTTATCAATTATTCATGCTTTAACCATACATTTTACACATTTCACAATTTAATCCCTATTTTGCATTTTCACTAGAAATCACTTAACAAAACTTGTTAATCTATCATCAAACATTCATAATCTATCATTAATCATCAAAGAACACATACATTCAACAACGACAACATTCAAATACTTTAACAATTTTGAAATCGAAGATACGAGCTAGCTAGATTGAGCTGTAACAAACTAAAAAGAATAGAAATCAATAAAAACCGAACAAAATTCACTCACCGATTAAGCTAGCAAGCTTGGTCGAACAAACATGCATCCATGGAGGTTTTTCTTTTCCTAATTTCGGTGGAGAAGATGAATTAAAAAGATGAACATTTTGTATTATGTTATTTTACTTTAGTTTATTTAACAATTACTATTATAACCTTATTGATAAACCATTATAATCATTTAAACCATGTACATAAATGTCCACCAACAATAAAAAAGGTATAATTAAAACATAAGGACCTCCACTATTTAATTTCAAAACCATTAGTGCATTTAACTAATAGAACACCACTTTTGCCCTTTATGCGATTTAGTCGTTTTCCTCAAATTGAACACTCAAACGATAAAATTTCTCAATGAAATTTTCACACAAATCTAATATCACACTATAGACATTAAAATAATAATAAAATAAATTTTTTTACCTCAAATTTGAGGTTCCAAAACCATTGATCCAGTTTGACTAAAAACAGGCTATTACAACTCTCCCCCTTAGGGATTTTCGTCCCCAAAAATCTTATCAGTGAATAGGTTAGGGTACTATTTTCTCATAACATCCTTGGGTTCTCATGTAGCTTCTTCTACCCCGTGACATTGCCATGGGACTTTTACTAACATTATTCTTTTATTTCTTAGCTCATTGATTTCACGAGCCAGAATTCTCATCAGTTCTTCACTATACGTCATATCTTGTTGAATCTCCACTTCGGTCGGAGAATTGATATGCGAAGGGTCTGATCGGTATCGTCGTAGCATTAAAACATGAAATACATTATGTATCTTTTCAAGTTCAAACGGTAAAGCTAGTTGATATACCATTGGTCCGATTCTCTCGATAATCTTATACGGCCCGATGAATCACGGATTCAATTTCCCTTTACGACCAAATCGAAGTATCTTTTTCCACGGTGACACTCTCAAAACTACTTTGTCTCCAATCTAAAGCTCAATGTCTTTTCATTTCAAATCCACGTATGATTTCTGTCGATCTGAAGTTGCTTTTAGACTATCACAAATTATTTTCACTTTCTCTTCAGTCTCTCTAATCAAATCAACCCCATGAATCTTTTTCTCACTAAGCTCGGTCCAGTATAATGGAGTTTGACATTTACGAACGTGTAGGGCTTCGTATGGTGCCATTTTTATGCTCAATTGGATGTTGTTATTTTAAGCAAAGTCAATCAATGGTAAGTATTTCTCCCAGCTGCCTTCAAATTCTAAAATGCAACAACGCAACATGTCATCGAGAATCTGAATAAGTCTCTAAGATTAACCGTTAGTTTGCAGGTGAAATGTAGTACTACAGTGCAACTTTGTACCTAAAGCTTCTTGTAATCTCTTCCAAAATCATTATGTAAACCGCATATCTCTATTTCAAACGATAGACACTGGTACCCGTGCAATCTAACAATGTCGAAGATATACAACTCAGCTAGTCTATCAAGTAAAAAGTCCATACGTACCGGCATCAAATGTTTCGATTTCGTCAATCTATCAACAATAACCCAGATAGCATCTTTCTTTTTCGGCATGAAAAGTCCATAGGCACTCTATCCTATTTCCACTCAAGTATCATCACAGGCAGTAGTAATCTCGACGGTACTTGATATTAAGCTTTGACTTGTTGACAAATCAAACATATTGATACAAACTATAAGATATCTCGTTTCATGCTAGGCCGACAATATGACTTTCAGATTGTTGTACATTTTAGTACTTCCCAAATGTACGGATAAGCAACCACTATGTGCTTCGCATAAAATCTTCTGAATAAGCTCAAAATTCTTTGGTACATAAATTTTACCTCAAAACATCTAACAATCATCGGATCTGATTTGAAACTCTGAATCAAGAGTTGACACACACTGAACTCGTTTAGCTTGCAATATATTATTACATTTCTGAGCTTCACAGATTTGCTGAAGAAATAATAGTCTAGCTTTCAACTCAGCAATAATCGAACCATTATCAGACAAAGCTAACTATGTATTCATCGCACGCAAAGCAAATAATGACTTTCTACTCAAAGCATTAGCAACTATGTTCGCTTCCCCAGAATGATAATCAATTACTAACTCATAGTCTTTTAGCAATTCGAGCCATCTTCTCTATTTCAAGTTCAAGTTTTTCTGAGTCATTAAATATTTCAAACTATTGTGATTAGTAAAGATGTGGCACTTCTCACCAAACAAGTGATGCCGCAAAATTTTCAATGCAAACACAATTGCTGCTAACTATAACTCGTGCATCAAATAATTCTTTTCATGCAGCTTCAACTATCTAGAGCATAAGCTATCACTTTTCCTTCCTGCATCAAAATGCAACCCAAACCGTTCAAAGACACATCACTAAAAATCATGAATTTTTTACCCGACTTAGGTTGTACTAAGATCGGTGCTTCAATTAGCTATGCTTTTAATTGTTCAAAACTTTGCTGACATTTCTCAAACCATTCAAACTTTACATCTTTTTGAAGAAAACGTCTTATCAGTGTTGCAATCATCGAGAAGGACTACAAAATGTCGATAGTAGCAAGCTAGTCCAAGAAAAATTTTGACTTCAGATACATTTCTCGGTGGTTTCCAATCAACGATTGTTGAAATCTTGCTCGAGTCAACTCTAATGCCTTTAGCAGAAACAATATGTCCCAAAAACCCAACCTCTCGGAGCCAAAAGTCACATTTGTTTAACTTAGCAAATAATTACTTGTCTCTCAAAGTTTGTAACACTATTGTCAAATGCTCAGCATGTTCAAATTCGTCTCGGGAATAGATCAAAATCTCGTCTATGAATACAACAACAAATCTGTTTAAATACGGTCTAAAGATCTGATTCATATAATCCATAAAGATTATAGGAGCGTTAGTTAATTCGAAAGGCATAACAAGAAATTCATAGTGTCCGTACCTAGTTTTGAACGCAGTCTTCGGTACATCCAAATCTTTAACTCGCAACTAATAATAGCCTGATCTCAAATTAATTTTCAAAAATACCATAGCACCTTTCAGTTAATCAAACAAATCATCGATTCGCAGTAGAGGGTATTTCTTCTTGATCGTCACTTTATTTAGCTGTCGATAATCTATACACATTCTCATTATGCCATCTTTCTTCTTTACAAATAACATTAGTACAACCCAAGGCGAGAAACTCGGTCGTGCAAAACCTCTATCGCTTAACTCTTGCATTTATTCTTCCAATTCTTTCAACTCTGTCGGAGCTATTTTGTACAGGAGCTATTGATATCGGTGAAGTTCCTAGTATTAAATCAATAGTAAATTCAACCTCTCTTACCAGTGGTAAACCCGGTAATTCTTTTGGAAACACATCTAGAGACACACAAACAACTGGTACTGATTCAATCTTTGGATCAGATACTTTTGTAACAAGCACGTATGCCATATAAGCGTTCAATCCCTTTCTCACATATCTCTGACCTGACATAGACGAAATCACAACAAGTAAACCACTAAATTCATCTAATTCCATTCAGAGAATTTCATTATTCTGACATTTCAATTCTATAGCCTTTCGTCTACAATTCACAATAGTGTCATGCAACGTCAACCAATCCATACCCAAAATTACGTCAAACTCATCAAACGGTAACAACATCAAATCGGCCAGAAAATAGTAACCCCGAGTCATTAAAGGACAGTTCTTGCAAACTTTGTCAACCAAGACATATTTGCCTAAGAGGTTCGATACTTCAATCACGAACTCGATAGTCTCAATAGGTAATTTCTTACTAGACACTAAATTTACATATATATATGAATGAGTTGATCTGGGGTCTATTAATGCAACTACATCAATGTCATGAGAGAAAATGTACCGGTAATAACATCTGGTGATGATGTTTTTTCATGAGCGCAAATAGTGTAGGCTCTGGCAAGTGCTTTAGCTTCGGATCTCAAGCAGAGTCATTTATTGCTCCCTTACTACTAGTCACATTTCCCTTATTTCTAGGTGGTCTTCCTCAAATTGATGTGTTACTCGGTCTTGCATTCTGAGTTATGTCTTCCTCAGTTAACTCTGGACAATATCTGATAAAGTGATCTAATGAACCATATTTGAAACAAGTACGATCATTCATTCTACATGCACTAGGATGTCATCTCCCACATTATCTATATTTAGGTTTATTAGATCTAACACTACCAACACTTTCTATTGATGTGGCTCGAGCTTTAAAACTTAATTGTTGCTTTTCATGATCTCTGTTAGAATACCATAATGAAGCTTTCGAACGGCTATACGAGTCTCTCAATTTCTTCGATGAAGAGGGATAAGATTTACTTGTCGATCTCTTTCTCAACTCTTTAGCTTCGAAATCAGCTTTTATTTTTTCTGTCAAGTTTTTCAACCTTGCAAGCATGATCAAAAAGTGCCACAAATTCTTTCAATTCTAGAATCCCAACTAGCAATTTGATATCTTCGGCCAATCCATCTTCAAATCTTTTACACATAATTGCTTCAGTTGACACACATTCCCGAGCATACTTACTAAGTTTAAAAAATTCTCATTCGTACTCTATCACCGGCATACGGCCTTATTTCAATTCTAGAAACTCATGGCGTTTCTGATCGATGAACCTCTGGCTTATATATTTCTTTCTAAACTCAATCTGAAAGAATTGCCACATAACCCACTATTTCGGTACCACTGACATTAGAGTATTCCACCATTGATATGCAGCATCTCTCAGAAGTGACACAACACATTTAATACATTCTTCGGGTGTACACGATAATTCATCAAATACTCAAATTGTATTTTCAAGCGAAAACTTAGCCTTCTTAGGGTCATCGTTGACTGTAGCTCTAAACTCTTAAGCCCCATACTTACAAATCTTATCAACAGGAGGCTTGTTCAATTGTATAGGTTTTGTAACTTGAGGAGCTACTAGGATCGGTTGAGGAATAGGTGGGGGCAGAGGTTGTTGGGTAGCTGGATTTGTACGAACAAACTCCATGAACCACTCACTCATCATTTGGAAGAATGCTTCTTTGGCCTCTCTTCCCTAACTACCCGTAATGGGCCTCGACCTAGATTGCACGGCTCCGTAAATGGAGGCTGGCGTATTACACTCAACATCGTCAACTACAACTCGATTAGGATCCATTTACTATGCGAAAACACATTTTGAACTATCAGAAGACATCACACTATCACATGTTATATATGGCATGTATAGCTAGACTCTCACACACACTACGTTAGTCTAGGAATCGACTAAACCGTAACTCTGATACCAATAAAATGTAACAGCCCTAACCCGTATCTGTCGCTAAAATATGGTTAACAGGCATTACTAAACTTATTACACAATAATACACTCATTTCTCAAACATTTTCATTTATAAGTATATCTCATTCAAACACAATCGTATTGTCCTTTAAACAAGCCTACGAGGCCCTAAACATGAAATAAATATGGTTCGGGACTAAATCATAACTCAGATAACTTTGGAAAAACTTGGAAAATTTCTCAAAATAGGGACAAAAACCTGTGTGAATAGGCCGTGTGTCTCACAGGACCACCAAACACGCTTGTGTCACAGGCCGTACAAACATTCAAAATGGGATCACATGGCCGTGTCCCAGCCCGTGTCCTACCCCATGTAACTCTCTGACTTAGGCCACACCGCTAACCACACACTCGTGTGTCTAGTCCGTGTCCCTATTTGAAATAGCCACATACGCCCGTATGCCAGGCGGTGTGCTAGGTCGTGCCAAACCTGTAGGGTATACTTATTTATGCTACACGCCCAATCACACACCCGTGTGTGAGGCCGTGTAAAGCATACTGACTTGCTTCTAAATGCAACACCAGGGGAAATATGGCCGTGTACCATGACCGTGTGTCACACACGGTTGATACACATGCCCGTGTCTCTACCTATGCAGACAAAAATAGGCTATTTACCAAGCTATTTTGCCACCAAAATTGTACATACCTACATAAGCTCAAATGGTACCAATTCAAGACACAAATAGCCAACCAAAAAACATCATTCAGTGTACAAATCATGCCATTTCAACTCCAACCATTTCAATACTCAATCCACAACCATTTATCTATTCAAATTACAACCAATCTCACATACTTTATTAACTATAAACCATATACGTTACATATCTCATATTTCAACCATATAGCCAACCAAATGCCAAACCAAAATCAAGCATATTCAAGCTAAAAATACATCTCCAATCAAAAGGATCATATGCTCAAAATAAACACATTAACAAGCATACTTAAATAAGCCAACTCATATGGCTATACATATATCAACCATTACTATTTACAAGCCATTTCAAATGGTCAAATACATTACCAACACACATTCCAAAATGACCAATGTTCCTATACATGCCATATACCGAAATATAGATTTAAAAGTACCAAAATAGAAGATCGATAGTGTGATGAAGTCTTTGACGATCCCTAGATCCGAGCTAGCTTGAATTCATTATAAAACCTGGAGAAATAAAATGAAGTAAGATTTACAGCTTAGTAAGCTCGTATCATAATAAGCTTAACTTGTAACACCCCAAACCCGACCCAGACATTACGGCCAAGTCTGGTGTGTCACACCATTGATGGATTGATCATGTTCCATAGTTATTACGATTAGGGTGAGTTTTGCAAAATTGTTATTAAAGTTTGATAAGAAAACTCCAGGTCTAGTTTGTGATATTCCTATCCATTACCAGTTTTTTTAATTTATTTTGTTACAAGTTCTTGTTCGTCTATTCATTATCCATTTGATTCGTGTGTTTTGTTTTCAAAATGTTGTTTAATTTTGATCAAAATCCCACACAGCCTTAATCTACCTATTTAAACAAAATTATAACTAAGGAATTAAAACCCAAATTAAAATACTTAAAGTGGCCTTATTACAAACCCAAAACCATAATGAAAAATACTTTAAAATAAATATGAAAGTAAAAAGACTTAATTAAAACCTTCACGTGCAATCCACATGGCCACTTTGAATCCTTCTAGCTCCAAGTCCACTAGCTAAGGGCTCACCTGCATAGATGAAAGGAAGGGGTGAGTTTGGAAACTCAGTGTGTAAAGGAAGCCCAACCAAAGCCCAAATCAGCTCAAGCTTACTAGGCCAAAACCCTATCCAGTTTTAGTAATGACTAGGCCGAAGCCCTATCTAGTAATCAGTTAACTGGGCCATAGCCCTATTCAGATTCAGTATTAATTGGGCCCTAGCCCTTTTCAATAAACAGTGTGGCCTAGAGGCCCATTATAGTAACGGAACAGAATAATGCATGTATGCAAAACCCAGCCCATGTCCATCCCTACACACCACCCTTACTAGCCCTACACACCATGTGGGGAATAACTCAACCCACCCAGCCCTACACACCATAGTCGTAGCATAGCTCCTTAATCAGATAACGTGGCCAAGCCACTAATAGTAAAACGAGGCAAAGCCCCTAACAGTAAAACGAGGCAAAGCCCCTTTCAGTAAACATGGCATTGCCACTTAGCACTTCCTCCATCAATAATCCAGTCCCATGCAACAGTATAACATGTCATGGCATATAGTAAACAGATAAAACATAACATGCATTTCAGTCAAATTTAACCCTAGGGGTATAATGGTCATTTTACACCTAGGGGTAAAACCGTAATTTTCCACCCTTAGGGATATTTCAGTAATTATACCAGTTTTTAGGGTTTCATGCTTGTTATAGTGATTAACAGTCTAATTTTCACCTTAGTAGGTTATCTAGCCCATTTACCAACTTTAAAGCTATTAGGCCCTAAAACCCCTAATGAGCCCTACAGTGTCAACTAGCTATTTTGGCCCACATAGCCCAAATTTCGCAATTGTTTTAACAATTTTAACCTACAAAATGCCAGAACCCACTTACTGTTTGTTTTCACCCATATGGGCCCGTAAGCTCATTGGGCCCAAATTTAACACCTCGAGGCCCAAATTTACCAAGGTGCACGAAATTGCGCACACATCAACTTTATCGATTTCAATTACAGATTTATCGCTTTCAACTGACCCACGAGCACTCGCAAGCTCGCAAGCCCACAAAATGCCAGAATTTTAGCATTTCGGCTTTTTGGCTTTTGCCGATTTAGTCTATTAGAGGGTGTTCATTTACACACCTGATTTGCGACAGACGTTGACAAAATCTCCCACACGTGTATCCTACAATCGATCACTACCAGAATTAAACTTATGAACCAATGACAACTAATGTAACTGTGACAGTCCTATTTTGGCCCTAATCGAAAAAGTGGTTTCGGAATCATTAAACCAAGTCAAAAAATTTTAAAAAAATTATTTTCTATGTTTTTATTATGTAAATTATCATGTGTGAAAATTTGGTGTTTTAATTTTGTTAATTGGATGTTAATTTATTAATTAAAGTCTAGATTATATAAAGGAAAAATTAGATGGTTGTATTGTAAATGTTGAATTGTGATTTATCCTTAATGTTGGAGGGTTTAAGATGCAATTAGATCATTAATACCTTGCATGGACATGTTCGGTCATGAGTTAGTGGGAAAGCCATGATATGATCAAGGCTAAATTGGTAAATTAATAAGTAAAACATTTACATGTAATAGTAAAATGTGAATTGGGTGTTCATTATCCTTGTGTTTGCCGAATTCATGAAGGAAAAAGAAATAGACAAAAATTAGAGCATTCAGCCTTCATAATGTCTAATTAAGGTATGCTTTCCATGAATTTTTCTTTAAAATTTGTGTCTTTGAGTTCCTTGGCCGATTCTCTCCTAAACACATGATTTTAATCTTTTATTTGTTGTTAATTGAATATTCAGCCATGGGTGGAAAAGTGTGGATGTTTCCATTTGATGTTAGAAATTGATGAATGAATACTATAAGGACATTATGATGTTAAAGTTCATGTGGTTCTAAGCTTGTAAGTTAATTTGTGAAATTCATGCTTCTTATGGTTTAATTGTCGGCTATGGTCACTATATGTTAAATGGTTAACGTTTTGATGTTGTGAAATGAGGAATGGCTATAGATGTGATTACGCTATTTATACTTTGATTTATGTGGCTAAAATGATTAGTTGTATTCGGCAAATGAGGCATAATGGAGAGTTTCGGTAGATAAGAGAAAAAAATGATTAATTGTTGAAATGTCTTTCGGGTTTGGATGTTAAAATTGAGAAACTCCATGTTAGATGATAGAAATTAATGCTTAAATGCTAAATTAGCTTATATTAATAGCCGAATGCATTTGATGATAAGGTTTGGTTGAGTTTAAGAGCTATGTGGCATACGGTCATTAGAAATTTGATATTTATGGCTTAAAAGATTAATAACAATCGGCTACTTTGATGAAAGGTGAGATGAATGCCTGCTTGTGTATATGTATGTTTGCCAAACGTGGTAGTGAGTAATGAAACAAGTGATGTCTGTGTATTAAGTTGTTAATAAAAAGGTTTGGAATGTGTACTTGTGAGTATGACAAATGTTATGCATTTGAAACCCTTAAACGGTATTCGGCTATAGTTGATCAATTGGGAAATCTAAACTAGATGATAAAAGATAAGGCATTGGTGTTAATTAGATGTTAAAAGTGCCGAATATGTATAATAATAGAAAATGTTTAATTTGATATGTGTTTAAATAGCTAAAAGTGAAAGTACCGTATGTTCTATGTGAATGAGATTATTAGTATTTTGATTAAGATGAATTAGTAAGGTGATTAAACTAGTTTACTTGTTTTAATTTAGCTCAAGAACAAAGAGAGCTAAATTCGGAGGAAAGGCGAAATTAATCGAATAGCCGTTTGTAATCGTTCGACAACATCCGAGGTAAGTTTTAAGTAATTAAACATGCATGGCACCTTGAATAATTGATGTTATTTGTATGAATGTTCACAACCGAATATGAAAGTTGAGATGAATGAAGAATAAATAGAGATGTTTATAGTCTAATGATAAGCATGAAAGGGTAAGGTAAGAGTTTGATAAGTGCTAAGGCCGAATGGCAAATTTGTGTAATAAGTTGAGATCTTAGTATGTGATAAGACTGAATAGTAAATTGTGAAATGCAAATTGTTGGTAGCTATGGGTTATGTTTGAATGGTGCAACTCTCTTATGATGTGATTATATCATGTGAGATTTGGAGATATATGCTTTAAAGCACGAAGAATTTAATTTTTTGGCAATTAGACTGTGTTATTCGGGTCTATGACCTAGCAAGCTATGAGTTGGTGTTATTATTGGGCTTCTAGCCCAGCAGGCGTAAATGCCGATGAATAAGTATCGGACCTAAATGTCCAGTAGGCTTGTGCCGGTGATAAGTTTGGGTTATACCCAGTAGGCTAAGTACCGGTGAAATAATAAAAGGTCTAAAACTATGAAGCTTATGCTATACGGCATCTGAATTCGTTCACTATATTAAGTTGTTCAGGTACGTAAAAGTTATTTATGCATATAAGAAATGGTTGTATGTCTATGTATTCGGTCTTTGTAGAATTATATGCATGAAAGTATATGTGATACCTATGTGAATTATCATTGAAATTATATGTGGTTATGGTGCTTTAAATCAACTCTATTAAGTTGAATCAAAGAATGACATTGAGGTATTTGATGATGTGATTATGTGACTTCGAGTTTTAACAAATGAAATATCAATGGAAACGTGTTCAATGTGGATATGCATATTCGGCCAAATGAGGTTACATTTAGATCATGTATATGGCTTAATGTGTTTAATTAAGTTAAGTTGTTTAATTTACTTAAGACTTACTAAGCTAGTTAGCTTACTTCGAGTGTCGTTGTTACTCTATTTTATAGATTTAGTTTGCAAGGTACGAGCTCAGGCATTCACGTCCAAAGTCATTCGCACTATCATTACTGTTTTGGTACTCTTTAAAAGTCTATATTTTTGAAAGATGGCATGTATAGGCTTAACTCCCTTTTGAAATTGTATGTATTCTAACCATGCAAAAATGGCTTGCTTAATTGCTAATTATGAATGTATGGTTTGATGAAATTTATGTGGTTTGTTATCTTGATAAATGTGTTTAAAAGGTTAAGTAAGTTAAAAATCATATTACTTGTATATGGTTGAATGAATTAGTTGTAAGCTTTCAATGATGACTATTACGTAATATGCTTTGATGATAGATTGCTTGGTTATTAAAAAGTTTCGAATATACTCATTTGTGAATAGGCATATTTGAATATTTGGATAGGTTGCTATATGGTGAATTAAGGAGATATATTGTATTAAATATTTTATACCACTAAGTTAGTACATTCGGCCATTAGCCATATGAATAAGGTCACTATTTGCTAAATGTCACATGTTTAAGTAAAATGATGATAAACTCATAGTTGTTTATATAAGCTAAAAAGTTTATAATTTCGATTATCATGTCCATAGTTACAATTATCGATTGACTAACTATTTGTTTATAAGCTTAATTCCAAATGATTATTGTCATTGAGGGAATTTGGTTATTGTATGATTGTGTGGAATTGAGTATTATTTGTTAGTTTAGTTTAGTAATGCCTCGTAACCCTACTCCGGTGACGAAAATGGGTTAGGGGTGTTACATTTTATTGGTATCAGAGCTACAGTTTAGTCAATTCTAGGACTAACATAGCGTGTGCGAGTCTGGCTATACATGCCCTAATGTGTTAATACGATAGTGTGATGACTTCTGACAATTGAAATGCGTTTTTCATATAGTAAATGGATCCCGATCCCGATCGAGCCTTAGCCGACGATGTTGAGAGTGTAGCGCCTGCTCCCGCTCAAGGGACAACATCAAATGACTCTCAGTCGAATGCGAGTAACCGAGATGAGGAGGCAAAACAAGCCTTCTATGCTATGATGAGTGATTGGTTCACTCAATATATTCGAACTAATTCGGCTGTTCCACAACCCCCCGCCCCCAAATACTCTGCTTCCGATACCTGTGGTGCATCCTGTGACCGATCCGTTGAGATCGAGTAAGCCCTCGGTTGATAAAATTAGAAAATAAGGGGCTGAAGAGTTTAGAGCCACAGTTACTGATGATGCTAAGAGAGCAGAATTTTGGCTTGATAATACTATACGCATCTTTGATGAATTATCGTGCACACCTGATGAATGCTTGAAATGTGCTGTGTCTTTGCTACGTGATGCTGCCTATCACTGGTGGAATACCTTAGTTTTGGTTGTTCCGAGAGAGTGGGTTACTTAGGAATTCTTTCTGACAGAGTTCTGTAAAAAGTATATCAGCCAAAGATTCATCGATAAAAAACGCAAAGAGTTTCTTGAGCTTAAACAGGGTCGAATGTTAGTTACAGAATATGAACGAGAATTTGTAAGGCTCAGCAGATATGCCTGTGAGTGTATTTCTTCCGAAGCTATCATGTGTAAACTTCAAGGATGGATTGAACGAAGATATTAAGCTGTTAGTAGGCATTCTTGAAATTAAAGAATTTGTGGTACTTGTTGAGCGAGCTTGTAAAGCCGAAGAGCTCAAAATTGAGAAAAGAAAAGCTGTAGCTGGAACTAGAGATTTTCGTAAAAGATCTTCGGGGAAAAACTTTCAACAGTCCTCGAAGAAATTTCGAGATAAATCGGGCCGATCCAAGACTACTTCGGGATTTTCTAGACGAGATCGCGAATGACCTCCTGTGAGTACTCGAGCTACCTCTGTTGCTAGCATTGGCAATGATCGTTAGAATATATCCAAGTGCAAGAATTATGGTAAATGGCATTCGGGGAGATGCAGATTGCATGATCAATCCTGTTTCAAGTGTGGGTCAGCCGATCATTTTATCCGAGACTATCCAAAATTAGCCGAGCAGAATACTGATCCGAGTGGGATACCTAGTAACATTACAATATGAGGTAGACCACCTAGACATGCGGGTAATGCTAGTGGCAGTCAGAGAGGGACTAAAGATATTGCCGTTCGATCTGAGGCTCGTGCACCTGCCAGAGCTTATGCCATATGTGCTCGTGAGGAGGCTTCTTCCCCAGGCGTTATCACTGGTACCTTCACTCTTTTTGATACTGATGTAATTGCTTTGATTGACCCCAGATCAACTCATTCCTATGTGTGTGAAACTTTGGCATCTAGTAAGACTCTACCTGTTGAGTCTACTGAATTTGTGATTCGAGTGTCAAACCCTTTGGGCCTGTGTGTGTTAGTTGACAAAGTGTGCAAGAATTGTCCTTTAATGATTTGAGATTTTTGTTTTCGGGCTGATTTGATGTTATTGCCATTTGACAAATTCGATATCATTCTCGGCATGGATTGGTTATCTTTGCATGATGCTGTAGTAAATTGCAAAAGAAAAACAATTGACTTGCGATGTTCGAGTGGTGAAATACTTCGAGTCGAGTCCACTGATTTAAACTAGTTACCAGCAGTGATATCGTTGATGATGGCTTAGAAGTATATGAAAAAGGGATGTGAAGCTTATCTTGCGTATGTACTAGATAGTAAAGTATCAGAAAAGAAGCTAGAGACTATGCCAGTAGTATGTGAGTATCCGGATGTGTTTCCTAAAGAATTACCTGGTTTGCCACCTGTGCGAGAAGTAGAGTTTGGCATAGAGTTAGTAACTGGAACGACTCTGATTTCAATTGCTCCGTATCATATGGCACCGACTGAATTAAAAGAATTGAAATCTCAGTTGCAAGAATTGACAGATAGAGGTTTTGCTCGACCGAGTTTCTCACCTTGGGGTGCGCCAGTACTATTTGTGAAAAAGAAACACGGAACCATGGGAATGTGCATCGATTATCGTCAACTTGATAAAGTCACAATAAAAAAAAAATCCATTGCCGCAAATTGATGATTTATTTGATAGCTAAAGGGAGCTTCAGTATTTTCGAAGATAGACTTGAGATCCGGCTACTATCAGTTGCAAGTTAGAGACTCCGATGTGCCTAAAACTGCTTTCAGAACGAGGTACAGACACTACGAGTTCTTGGTGATGCCGTTTGGGCTCACTAATGCCCCTATGGTTTTCATGGATTTAATGAATTAGATTTTCAGATAGTATTTGGATCGGGTTGTAGTCGTGTTTATAGATGACATTTTGATCTATTCACGTGACGAAACTGAGTATGCCGAACACTTGAGATTGGTGTTACAGATTTTGCGAGACAAATAGCTTTATGCGAAGTTTAGTAAATGTGAGTTCTGGTTACGTGAGTTAGTTTCTTGGGACATGTTGCATCTGCATCGGGTATCCGGGTTGTTCCGAACAAAATTTCAGCTATACTTGATTGGAAGCCTTCGAGGAATGTTTCGGAAGTTCGGAGCTTTTTGGGACTTGCCGGGTATTATAGACGGTTCGTGAAGGGCTTCTCGATGATAGCAACACCGTTGACAAGGTTGCTTCAAAAAGATATCAAATTTGAGTGGTCAGAAAAGTGTCAAAGAAGTTTTGATCAGTTGAAAGCTCTTTTGACCGAAGCTCCAGTACTAGCTCAGCCGAAATCCAGTAAAGAATTTGTGATTTATAGTGATGCCTCTTTGAATGGTTTGGGCTGTGTTTTGATACAAAAAGGTAGAGTTGTTGCTTATGCCTCAAGACAGTTAAAGCCTCACGAGAGAAACTATCCCACTTATGATCTTGAATTAGCTACTATTATTTTTGCTCTGAAAATTTGACGTCACTACTTGTTCGGAGAGAAATATCATGTTTATTCTGATCATAAAAGCCTTAAATACTTGATGACTCAGAAATACCTGAATTTGAGGCAAAGACGATGGCTAGAATTATTGAAAGATTACGAGCTTGTCATTGGTTATCATCCAGGAAAGGCTAATGCGTTTGCGGATGCTTTAAGTCGAAAATCACTGTTTGCTTTGAAAGCAATGAATGCACATTTGTCTATGTCCACTGATGATGCGTTAGTAGCGGAATTAAAAGCAAAACCAATGTTGATGCAGCAAATCCGAGAAGCTCAGAAGGTTGATGATGATTTGATCGCTAAACAGGCTCAATGTAATTTGAACAAGGATTCAGAGTTCCGAATTGATGGTAATGATTGTTTGAGATTTGGAAATCGATTATGTGTTCCAAGAAATTCAGAGCTTATTCCGATGATTTTGAACGAAGCTCATAGCAGCCAAATGTCAGTTCATCTGGGTAGCACTAAAATGTACAATGATCCGAAACGTCAATATTGGTGGCATGGTATGAAACGAGACATTTCTAACTTTGTTTCAAAATGTTTGATATGTCAACAAGTGAAAGTGGAACATCAAGTGCCTTCGGGGTTGCTTCAGCCGATTATGATACCTGAGTGGAAATGGGATTGTGTTACGATGGATTTTGTATCTGGTTTACAGTTGACGCAGAGCAAGAAAGATGCAATATGGGTTGTTGTTGATAGATTGACAAAGTTGGCTCATTTTATTCCCTTCCGTACTGATTATTCACTCGATAAGTTAGCTGAATTGTACATTTCTCATATTGTGAGATTACACGGGGTACCCACTTCTATTGTATCGGATAGAGATCCGAGATTTACATTGCGGTTTTGGAAGAAATTGCAAGATGCGTTAGGTACTAACTTGCATTTTAGCACCGCTTTCCATCCTCAAACCAATGGTCAATCCCAACAAGTTATTCAAATACTCGAGGATATGTTGAGATGTTGTGTCCTTGAGTTTAGTGGCTTGTGGGAACGATACTTACCTTTGATTGAATTCGCATACAATAATAGTTTTCAATCAAGTATCAAGATGGCACCTTACGAGGCTTTGTACGGTCGTAAATATCGTACATCGTTGTTTTGGACCGAGCTCAGTGAGAATAAGATTTATGAAGTTGATTTGATTAAAGAGGCCGAACAGAAAGTAAAAATGATCCGTGAAAGTCTGAAAGCAGCATCAGATCGTCAGAAATCGTATGCAGACTTGAAACGGAAAGATATAGAGTATCAAGTCAGAGACAAAGTATTTCTTAAAGTTTCACCTTGGAAAAAGGTACTCAGATTTGGCCGTAAAGGCAAATTTAGCCCGAGATTTATTGGACCGTATGAGATTTTAGAACGAATTGGGCCGGTTGCCTACAGATTATATTTGCCACCCAAACTTGAAAAGATTCATAATGTTTTTCATGTTTCGATGCTTAGATGGTATAGATCCGATCCTTCACATGTGATTAGCCCGTCAGAGACTGAAATTCAGTCTGATTTGAGTTACGAGGAAGAACCGATTTGTATTCTAGCTCACGAAGTGAAAGAATTGCGGAATAAGAAAATCTCGTTAGTGAAAGTGTTATGGTTCAAACACGGGGTTGAGGAAGCGACTTGGGAGCTTGAGGACTCAATGAAAAAAGTTACTCTAACCTATTCGCTGGTAAGATTTTTAGGGATGAAAATCCCTAAGGGGGGAGAGTTGTGACAGTCCTATTTTGGCCCTAATCGGAAAAGTAGTTTCGAAATCACTTAAACGAGTCAGAAAATTTTTAAAATATTTTTTCTATGTTTTTATTATGTAAATTATCATGTGTGAAAATTTGGTGTTTTAATTTTGTTAATTGGATGTTAATTTATTAATTAAGGACTAGATTGCATAAAGGAAAAATTAGATGGTTGTATTGTAAGTGCCGAATTGTGATTTATCCTTAATGTTGGAGGGTTTAAGATGCAATTAGACCATTAATACCTTGCATGGACATGTTCGGTCATGAGTTAGTGGGAAAGCCATGATATGATCAAGGCTAAATTGGGAAATTAATAAGTAAAACATTTGCATGTAATAGTAAAATGTGAATTGGGTGTTCATTAACCTTGTGTTTGCCGAATTCATGAAGGAAAAAGAAATAGAAAAGAATTAGAGCATTCAGCCTTCATAATGTCTAATTAAGGTATGCTTTCCATGAATTTTTCTTTAAAATTTGTGTCTTTGAGTTCCTTGGCCGATTCTCTCCTAAACCCATGATTTTAATCTTTTATTTGTTGTTAATTGAATATTCGGCCATGGGTGGAAAAGTATGGATGTTTGAATTTGATGTTAGAAATTGATTAATGAATACTATAAGGACATTCTGATGTTAAAATTCATGTGGTTCTAAGCTTGTAAGTTAATTTGTGAAATTCATGCTTCTTGTGGTTTAATTGTATAATGGAGTAATCGGCTATGGTCACTATGTGTTAAATGGTTGATGTTTTGATGTTGTGAAATGAAGAATAGCTATATATGTGATTAAGCTATTTAAACTTTGATTTATGTGGCTAAAATGATTAATTGTATTCGGCAAATGAGGAATAATGGAGAGTTTTGGTAGATAAGAGAAAAGAATGCTTAATTATTGAAATGTCCTTCGGGTGTGGATGTTAAAATTGAGAAACTCCATGTTAGATGATAGAAGTTAATGCTTAAATGCTAAATTAGCTTATATTAATAGCCGGATGCATTTGATGATAAGGTTTGGTTGAGTTTAAGAGATATGTGGCATACAGTCATTAAAAATTTGATATTTATGGCTTAAAAGATTAATGACAATCGGCTACTTTGATGAAAGATGAGATGAATGCTTACTTGTGTATATGTATGTTTGCCAAACATGGTAGTGAGTAATGAAACAAGTGATGTTTGTGTATTAAGTTGTTAATAAAAAGGTTTGAAATGTGTACTTGTGAGTATGACAAATGTTATGCATTTGAAACCCTTAAATGGTATTCGGCTATAGTTGATCAATTGGGAAATCTAAACTAGATGATAAAAGATGAGGCATTAGTGTTAATTAGATGTTAAAAGTGCCGAATATGTATAATAATAGAAAATGTTTAATTTGATATGTGTTTAAATAGCTAAAAGTGAAAGTACCGTATGTTCTATGTGAATGAGATTATTAGTATTTTGATTAAGATGAATTAGTAAGGTGATTAAACTAGTTTACTTGTTTTAAATTAGCTTAAGAACAAAGAGAGCTAAATTTGGATAGGGGAAAGGCAAAATTAATTGAATAGCCATTTGTAGTCGTTCGACAACATCCGAGGTAAGTTTTAAGTAATTAAACATGTATGGTACATTGAATAATTGATGCTATTTGTATGAATGTTCACAACCGAATATGAAAGTTGAGATGAATGAAGAATAAATAGAGATGTTTATAGTCTAATGATAAGCATGAAAGGTTAAGGTAAGAGTTTAATAAGTGCTAAGGCCGAATGGCAAATTGTGTGATAAGTTAAGATCTTAGTATGTGATAAGACCGAATAGTAAATTGTGAAATGCAAATTGTTAGAGATTTTCTTGAATCACTAATTAATGGAAGATAAGATCCGAGTACTTACCACCAAAGATGTACTTGTCAGAAGCGTTTCCAACACCTTTCCAATCTCAGATTCACTGTGGATCTAACTTAAAGCGCGAGTAGAGAATAGATCTAGAGATTAATTCCCAAATCACAAAGAATATGGAGATTTCGACTTTTCTCAAACACTTAAAAAAATGCGAAAAATAATAAAATACTTAGTAAGGTTTATTCTTGGTTATCCTAATATCACAGTGCCTTGAAAGAGAGTACCCCCTTCAAGAACAACAAGAACACAGAAGAAGTATACGAATGGGTAAAAGAGATGTAAGTTTCGACTTTTTGGCAAGGAGAAAAGACCCTATATTCGGCTATCATGGAAAGAAAATCAAAGGGAAAAATTAAGAATAGGGGTAGAAGATTTGGCAAAGAGAAGAAGAGCAAAAATAAAACAAAATAAAATCCAAAAACCGATTGAAAGAAAAAACAAAGTCAGCTAATGGTTAAGAACATCCCAACTTAAACCCCGTGCTTATCACCTTGTTTTTAGCCAGCACCGTTTCAATTTTACTCAACCTCCTTGCTTCCATTAGCAGCACATAGTTCACCGCTTGGCTGACTCAAATTGTTGCTAGGAAGAGTTTCGGTCCAATTGAATCACTCTCCTCACGCGTGCAGCAAAAAGGTAGCCCATCGCGCACACAGCAGCTCAAAACTGAGACCCCCAAGCACCCACACACACTGCTTGCCACTGCTGTAACGCCCTGATTTTCGGGATTTTTCGGGTTTTGTGAATTTTAGTGAAATTTTAAAATTTTGGTGTTCTGAAGGTTGAAAATGTATGTACATGTGTTAGTGGGCCTTTAAAAGGCCCAAGCTTAAGTTAAAACCCGGTAAAATATTAAGTTGGATTTTCAAGTGAAAGGGGACTTGGTTAAGTGGGCCTTTAAGAAAAACCGTGTAAAATATGTCACAAAGGGAGCCTTGGTAGAGTGGCAAGGTGGCGCCACTAAGCTCCTAAAAAAGTGGCACCTAAGTGGGTATTCAAGGACAAGGGTTCGAGTTACAAGGTAAGCGTAGTGTTCTTTTTAATTTTTAAGCATGTGCCTAACTTAAGTGAATTTCGGCAAGGGCTTTTAGGGACTTGGGCCGATTGCTTCAGGGAGATTATTAGGGTTTCGTCTTTTTCTATTTTCTGTTATGAGAATTAGGGTCAGCCACCTTAGGTGTTATTATTCTCTTTTCAGTCAAAAAGCTGAAATTTGCCTCCCTAAGAGCATCTAGCCGATTTCTTCACCTTCTTCTTCTCTATCATTGTTTTTCCTTTTTCTTTTTACCCTGTTGATCTTTTCCTTAGCCGAACACCCTGTCATACTTAACTCTGCAATTTCTTTCGATCCCATCCCTCCAAAAATAGCCATAGTCGATTGCTCAAAGTGCCAGAAATCCCGAAAACTGCTTCCTTTTTGCCGATTTCTTGTAAGTCGAATTACCCCTATTCCTTTCACCTAGTGTGGCCGATTACTACATTCCCTTGAGCCATATCATTGTCGACACCATCACCCAAACTTATAGCCCAAATTGCCATCTTCTTCTCTAGTTGAAAAGCAGAAATCACCATTAGTGTAGGGAGATAGCCGAATAGTTCAGATCTCAAAAATAGGGGTTCTACTAATGTTCAAGGGGCAAATTTACATCAGATCTTTGTAGGAATCGAAGAGAAACCATTGGTAAGTGCTTAATACCTCATATATGTTCGATATTTCATGTGTTGGAAAAGCCGAAAGTCCCTAAAGTTAGGGACTTTGTCGATTTGGACTTTTAGTAAATCAAGTGGTATTTTTCTTTGTTCTTTTGAGTGATAGTTAGCGAAGAAGGTGATCAAGCAAGGAGTTGAAGGCATCGGTATCATCAGATCTAGATTTTGTGCACCTAGATCGTCAGAGGTAAGTTTTCATGGCCATTAAGGGTATGGCCAAATGTGGTAAGGGATTGTGGTTTTGGTTTTTCATGGATCTACTAATGAATTGATTAGATATTGGGTTGTAGGAACTGTCGCATAGGAGATCTCGTTGGTGAAACCGCGAAACAGGTGTTTGATTCTAAACCCCTTCATTGTGCATGTTGGCAAATGCCGAAAAGCCGAAATGCCGAAGATCTGGCATTTCGAGGGCTTGTGAGAGTGCGAACACTCACAAGTTGGTAGGGAAACATTGGATATGAAATCGATACTGAAGGGAGAGTTAACCACGAAATTTTGGGCGCTACGGTAAGTTGGGCCTCGGTGGGCCGAATATGGGCCCAATGGGCAATTTGGGCCCATTTGGGTAAAAATGGGTTTAAAGGTAATAATATGAACTGTAGGCGTAAAAACAGTTAAAACAAGGTAACTGAATATGAAATTTGGACTAAACAGGCCTAATGGGCTAATCGACGTAATAGGGCCCATTAGGGGTTTTAGGGCTTAAAAGCTAAAGCTATTAAACTGAGTTAACCGAATTTCTGTAACGACTATGGGATTAGTAGCGACTGTAGTAAGCATAAAAACTAAAAAACGAGAGCAAAATTACTGAAATACCCTTAGGGTGAGAAATTACTGTTTTGCCCCTAGGTAGAAAATTACCGTTATACCTCTAGGACTAAAACCGACTGAACTGTTTGACATGACTATTTCTGTTAGTGCATATCATGATGTGTGTATGTCTGATGCATGGGATTGGGTTTGATATTGGAGGAAGTGTGAGTGGCACTGCCACGTTACTAAAAGGGGCTATACCTCGTACTATTTCTGAAAGGGGCTTTGCCTCGTATACAGTTTATCTGAGCAGCCATGCTGTGACTGTGGTGTGTGGGCTGGGTGGGTCGAGTTATTCCCCACATGGTGTGTTGGCTGGTACGGGTGGTGTGTAGCAGTTGGTGGGTTGAGTAGTCTCCCCAATTGGGTTGCATTCATACTGTTATACTGTACTGTACTGTTATGGGCCTATGGGCCAAACTGTTATCTGAATAGGGCTTAGGTCCAGTATCTGTTATAGGGCTTCAGCCCAGTATCTGTAATCTGAGTAGGGCTTCGGCCCAGTATCTGACTGAGACTGGTTAGGGCTCAGGCCTAGTGGGCTCAAGCCGATGTGGGCTTTGGATGGGTTCTGCACACACTGAGTTTTCCCAAACTCACCCTTCTCTATCCATCCTTGCAGGTGAGCCCTAGATCGTGACTTGGATGCTGAGAGGGATTCAAAGTGGCCACCAAGACTGAACTCGCATTCTAGTTGGTTATTTAATTTAATTACTTTTCTACTATTGGTTTTATTTTGGTTATGGGTTGTAATAAGGCCGCTATAATTATTTCATTTAGGATTTTCAACTGTTTTATTTCTATCACAAATATACACTATTTTCAAAAATTAAACAAACAATTTCTTAATCAACCTGATATTACCGATGGCTAAATAAGATAATAAGGTTAAAATGAATCGCGTAACAAGGGGAATAAAGATTAAAGTTAAATAACTATTAAAACGGGAGTTTTCAAAATAATCGAGCATTGCTTTCCAAAACTCACCAACGGACTTAGTAAATAGGGCGGCGTAGGATAGTCTAGGTGATGTAGCACTCCGGACATGGCCATAACGTCTGGGCCGAGTTTGGGATGTTACATTTAGTGGTATCAGAGCCAGGTTGCAACAACTCGGCTGTGGATCGGGTCCAAAAAGGGTTTTCAAAATTTTTAAGCTCATAAAGGGTATTTTTGGAAAATCAGATTTTCTGGAAGAATTTTTGTTTTCGAAGTGACTTTTTTTTTAACTTGTCTTTTCTAAAATATGTTTAAAGAATTATTTTCTTTTTAGGTCTAAAATTTTTATTTGTTTGAAATCTGGTACTTCGAGAGGTGGCACACTGAATCCCCGGCACCAAGTTGTAAGTATTTTCTGCCTTAACTTCAGTACTGTACTGGAAATAAAACTGTAGATAGTACTGAGCCTTGGATGTGATACTATAGGTGAGGTAGTATTAAGGCTATAAAACTAAAACTGTAGGGTAAACTAAACCCTAGGAAACTGAGACAGTAGCTAGGCTACGATCGCGCGAACACAACTCTGAAATTTTATCTGTTCATAAGATATTCTGTAATAAACAACTGAAACATTAACGGATGGCATAAAATTCGTAAATCAGATAATCGATATGAGTACAAGAGCAGCTCGTGGACGAGGCCGTGGACGAGGCCGAGTTAGTGCTCAAGTTGGATCGTCGTCTTCTGAGCATATGCCAATTGGAGAGGCACGACCACTGGTTAAGGATAATGGGCTGTACGATCAGGCCGCAGGGGACGACGCTTTGTCCCAGGCCATGCTGAGAATTCTGGAAAAGGTGGCCAGAGCTAATGTTGGGCCTGCGAATAAGGGGTCCATTTCTGAGCGACTCTGGGCCAATGGAGCGGAAGTTTTTAGGGGCATATCTGGAGTGGCCCCAAATGTGGCTGAGTACTGGTTGGAAGCCACAGAGCGAATTATGGATGACTTAGACTGCTCAGTGGAGCAGAAGCTGAAAGGAGTGGTATCGTTGCTGAGGGACGAGGCGTATCAATGGTGGATCACCGTAAGAGAGGGTACCCCAGCTGAGAGGGTAACCTAGGAATTGTTCAAGCAGTCTTTCAAGGCAAAGTATGTTGGAGCTAGTTATGTGGATGCACGTAGGAAGGAGTTCCTGAACCTGACCCAGGGTAGTAAGACTGTGGCTGAATATGAGGCAGAATTTCTGCGATTAAGCCGGTATGCTAATGGCATTGTTTCCACCGAGTATGAGCGTAGTGTTCGGTTCGAGGATGGCCTCAGAGATGAGCTGAGAGTATTGATAGCACCGCAGAGGGAGCGCGACTTTACTGCACTGGTGGAGAAGGCTAAGATAGCCGAGGAAGTGAAGCAAGCTGAAAGGCAGAATCGCGATAGGGATCGCAACCGTTTTAAAAGAGATTCTGGAGCATCAGGAGCTGCAAACCGGAATTTTAAGAGGGCTAGAGTAAAAGAACCAGTGCGAGCTGTGCCAGTGAATGTTGTTAGACCACAGGCTTGTGGAGACTGTGGCAGAGTTCATCAAGGAGAATGCCGGAAACGCAGTGGAGCTTGTTTCATTGTGGGTCTAAGGATCATCAGGTTAAGGACTACCCACAGAAGCCAGCTCAGGCTCAAGCTGTTGATCAGAGAGTTGCTCAGCCTACGCATGGAGGACTGCCACCGCCAATGGGCCGTGGTCAAGGTAGAGGAGGCAATGGTAATGGATGTGGTCGTGGAGCACCTGGCAGGGGTGCTGGTAATACTGAGGTTCGTCAGCCAGCCTTAGTGTATGCTGCTCGCCGCCGCGAGGAGGGTGATGCACCTGATGTTATAACCGGTACGTTCTTAATATATCATACACCATATACTGCTTTAATTGACGTGGGTTCAACACATTCATATGTTGCTTGTGAAATTTCTGGGTCGTTGGGTGTGCATTCTGAGGAAACTGTGAGTGGGGTCACAGTAGTTAGTCCTTTAGGTCACTCTGTGAAAGTAGACAAACTATTTAAGGAAGTGCCTTTAGAGACTCAGGGTAGGATCTTTACTGGAGATCTAATGGAGCTACCTTTCGGTGAATTCGACTTGATTTTGGGTATGGACTGGTTAACCAAGCACAAGGCAACGCTGAATTGCGCGGCCAAAAGAATGGTATTGAGAACAACCGAAGGCGAGGAGGTGATGGTTATTGGTGAATGTAGGGACTATTTGTCTAATGTGGTTTCTGCCTTAAGGGCTGAAAAGTTGATGCGCAAAGGTTGTGAAGCATACTTGGCATTCGTAAGTCAAACTGAACCCGAAGGAGTGACAGTGGAGACAGTGAGGACTGTTAATGAATTTCAAGATGTATTTCATGAGGAGCTTCCTGGATTACCTCCTAACCGAGAAGTTGAATTTGGGATCGATCTGTTGCCTGGAACAGCTCCAGTGTCCATTGCGCCCTACAAGATGGCACCAAAGGAGCTAGTAGAATTGAAAGCCCAGATTGAAGAGTTGTTAGACAGGGGCTTCATTAGACCGAGTGTGTCTCCGTGGGGAGCACCGGTGCTGTTTGTGAAAAAGAAGGATGGAACGATGCGTATGTGTATCGATTATCGCCAGTTGAACAAACTGACAATAAAGAATAAGTATCCTCTACCAAGAATCGACGATCTGTTTGACCAGCTTAAAGGAGCTTCAGTATTTTCCAAGATTGACCTTCGATCTGGATACCATTAGTTAAGGGTGAAGGAGGTGGATGTGCATAAAACAGCATTCAGAACTCGTTATGGCCACTACGAGTTTTTGGTTATGCCCTTTGGATTGACGAATGCACCGGCAGCTTTTATGGATTTAATGAACCAAGTATTTCAGCCATACTTGGATCGTTTCGTAGTCGTCTTTATTGATGATATATTGGTGTATTCAGAAACAGAGGAGAAGCATGACGAGCATCTTCAAATTGTTCTGCAAGTATTGAGGGAAAGGCAGCTGTATGCGAAATTTAGCAAGTGTGAATTTTGGCTTCGAGAAGTGACTTTTCTGGGTCATGTTGTTTCTACTGAGGGGATTAGGGTAGATCCTCGCAAGATTGAGGCAGTTTTGGATTGGAAGTCGCCTAGGACGGTGTCAGAAATTTCTAGTTTCCTGGGTTTGGCGGGCTATTATAGAAGGTTTGTTGAAGGGTTCTCTATCATCACGGCTCCGTTAATGAAATTGTTAAGGAAGGGAGTAGCCTTTAATTGGATTAAGAGGCAGCAAGAAACTTGTGGTAAGCTGAAAAAGGTGTTGACCGAGGCGCCAGTGTTGATTCAGCCAGAATCTGGGAAAGACTTTACGGTTTATAGCGATGCTTCGCATGTGGGATTGGGTTGTGCACTAATGCAAGAGGGTAAGGTGGTTGCTTATGCTTCGCGACAGCTTAAGCCTCACGAGGCGAATTACCCTACTCATGATTTGGAGTTGGCAGCGGTGGTATTTACGTTGAAAATCTGGAGACATTACCTTTATGGAGAAAAGTGTATTATATATACTGACCATAAAAGTCTCAAATACCTGTTAACTCAAAAGGAGTTAAACCTTAGGCAACAGAGATGGATAGAGTTGCTTAAGGACTATGACTGTTCGATTGAGTATCACCCTGGCAAGGCTAATGTCGTGGCTGATGCACTGAGCCGAAGGACTGTTACTAAGTTAAAGGCGATGTTCGCTCGTTTAAGTTTGTATGATGATGGGAGTTTGCTGGCCAAACTGCAAGTGAGACCGACTTGGGCCGAGAAGATTAAAGAATTGCAGTGGAAGGATGATTCGTTGACTCCTCAATTTCAACAAATCAATGAGGGTGAGGTGAGGATTTTGGACTAAATTCTGATGGAGTTCTATGTTTTCGAGGAAGAGTTTGTATTCCTAAGGACTCTGACTTGAGGAAGTTGATATTGAGTGAGGCTCATGGTGGAGCCTATGCTATGCACCCTGGAGGTAATAAGTTGTATAGGGATTTGCGAGAAGTGTACTGGTGGCCTGGACTTAAGCGAGAGGTGACTGATTTCGTTGGGAAATGTCTGACGTGTCAGCAGGTTAAAGCTGAACACCAATTACCTTCTAGATTGTTGCAGCCAGTAAAGATTCTGCAGTGGAAATGAGAAAGAGTAACAATGGATTTTGTGAGTGGCTTGCCTTTGACACCTTCAAAGAAAGACTCTGTTTGGGTAGTTGTGGATAGATTGACGAAGTCTGCTCATTTTATACCGGTTAGAACTGATTTCGCACTTCAGAAGTTGGCCAAGCTGTATGTAGCAGAGATAGTACGTTTGCATGGGGTGCCAGTTTCGATAATTTCTGATCGAGATCCTAGATTTACATCTCGATTCTGGAAGAAGTTGCATGAGGCGTTAGGTACGCGATTGGACTTCAGTACTGCATTTCACCCTCAGACAGATGGTCAGTCTGAAAGGGTCATTCAAGTGTTGGAAGACATGTTAAGAGGATCTATCATTGATTTTCGTGGTAGTTAGGAAGATTATTTACCGTTGGCAGAATTTGCATACAACAACAGTTATCAAGCAAGTATTCAAATGGCTCCATATGAGGCACTTTATGGGCGAAGATGTCGTACTCCTACGTGTTGGACAGAGTTAGGAGAACGTAGAGTTCTTGGACCAGAGTTAGTGGCAGATACTGAAAGTAAGGTTAAGCTGATTCGAGATCGGTTAAAGGAGGCGTCTGATCGACAGAAGTCTTATGCTGACCTTAAGCGTAAGGAGATTGAGTTCGCTGTTGGGGATATGGTGTTCCTAAAGGTGTCACCGTGGAAGAAGATCTTGAGATTTGGTAAAAAGGGTAAGCTAAGTCCGCGGTTTATTGGGCCTTATAGGATTCTCAAGTGGATTGGGCCAGTAGCATATCAGTTGGAGTTACCACTAGAGTTGGATCGTATCCATGACGTTTTTCACGTGTCTATGCTAAGACGGTATCGGTCGAACCCTTCGCATATTGTACCAGTAGAGGAGATTGCAGTGAATACCGATTTGACTTTCGAGGAGGAACCTGTGGAGATCTTAGAGAGTGAAGTCAAAGTCTTAAGGAGGAAGTCTGTTCCATTGGTAAAGGTGCTATGGCGTACTCATGGTAGAGAAGAAGCTACTTGGGAGCCAGAGGAGACTATGCGTCAACAATACCATCAGTTATTTGGATCAGGTAAATTTCGAGGTTGAAATTTCTTTAAGGGGGTAGAGTTGTAATGCCATGATTTTTGGGATTCTTCAGGTTTTGTGAATTTTAGTGAAATTTTAAAATTTTGGTATTCTAAAGGTTGAAAATGTATGTACATGTGTTAGTGGGCCTTTAAAAGGCCCAAGCTTAAGTTAAAACCCGGTAAAATATTAAGTTGGATTTTCAAGTGAAAGGGGACTTGGTTAAGTGGGCCTTTAAGAAAAACCATGTAAAATATGTCACAAAGGGAGCCTTGGTAGAGTGGCAAGGTGGCGCCACTAAGCTCCTAAAAAAGTGGCGCCTAAGTGGGTATTCAAGGACAAGGGCTCGAGTTACAAGGTGAGTGTAGTGTTCTTTTTAATTTTTAAGCATGTGCCTAACTTAAGTGAATTTTGGCAAGGGCTTTTAGGGACTTGGGCTGATTGCTTCAGGGAGATTATTAGGGTTTTGTCTTTTTCTATTTTCTGTCATGAGAATTAGGGTTAGCCACCTTAGGTGTTATTATTCTCTTTTCAGTCAAAAAGCCGAAATTTGCCTCCCTAAGAGCATCTAGCCGATTTCTTCACCTTCTTCTTCTCTATCATTGTTTTTCCTTTTTCTTTTTACCCTGTTGATCTTCTCCTTAGCCGAACACCCTGTCATACTCAACTCTGCAATTTCTTTTGATCCCATCCCTCCAAAAATAGCCATAGCCCATTGCTCAAAGTGCCAGAAATCCTGAAAACTGCTTCCTTTTTGCCGATTTTTTGTAAACCAAATTACCCCTATTCCTTTCACCTGTTGTGGCCGATTACCACATTCCCTTGAGCCATATCATTGTCGACACCATCACCCAAACTTATAGCCCAAATTGCCATCTTCTTCTCTAGTTGAAAAGCCAAAATCACCATTAGTGTAGGGAGATAGCCGAATAGTTCAGATCTCAAAAATAGGGGTTCTACTAACGTTCAAGGGGCAGATTTACATTAGATCTGTGTAGGAATCGAAGAGAAACCATTGGTAAGTGCTTAATACCTCAGATCTGTTCGATATTTCATGTGTTGGAAAAGCCGAAAGTCCCTAAAGTTAGGGACTTTGTCGATTTGGAATTTTAGTAAATCAAGTGGTATTTTTCTTTGTTCTTTTGAGTGATAGTTAGCGAAGAAGGTGATGAAGCAAGGAGTTGAAGGCATCGGTATCATCAGATCTAGATTTTGTGCACCTAGATCGTCAGAGGTAAGTTTTCATGGCCATTAAGGGTATGGCTGAATGTGGTAAGGGATTGTGGTTTTGGTTTTTCGTGGATCTACTGATGAATTGATTAGATATTGGGTTGTAGGAACTGTCGCATAGGAGATCTCGTTGGTGAAACCGCAAAACAAGTGTGTGATTCTGAAACCCTTCATTGTGCATGTTGGCAAATGCCGAAAAGCTGAAATGCCGAAGATCTGGCATTTCGAGGGCTTGTGAGAGTGCGAACGCTCACAAGTTGGTAGGGAAACATTGGATATGAAATCGGTTTGGGCGCTACGGTAAGTTGGGCCTCGGTGGGCCGAATATGGGCCCAATGTGCAATTTGGGCCCATTTGGGTAAAAATGGGTTTAAAGGTAATAATATGAACTGTAGGCGTAAAAATAGTTAAAACAAGGTAACTGAATATGAAATTTGGACTAAACGGGCCTAATGGGCTAATCGACGTAATAGGGCCCATTAGGGGTTTTAGGGCTTAAAAGCTAAAGCTATTAAACTGAGTTAACCGAATTTCTATAACAACTATGGGATTAGTAGAGACTGTAGTAAGCATAAAAACTGAAAAACGAGAGCAAAATTGCTGAAATACCCTTAGGGTGAGAAATTACTATTTTGCCCCTAGGTAGAAAATTACCGTTATACCTCAGGACTAAAACCGACTGAACTGTTTGACATGACTATTTCTGTTACTGCATATCATGATGTGTGTATGTCTGATGCACGGGATTGGGTTTGATATTGGAGGAAGTGTGAGTGGCACTGCCACGTTACTGAAAGGGGCTATGCCTCGTACTGTTTCTGAAAGGGGCTTTGCCTCGTATATTGTTTATCTGAGCAGCCATGCTGCGACTGTGGTGTGTGGGCTGGGTGGGTCGAGTTATTCCCCACATGGTGTGTTGGCTGGTACGGGTGGTGTGTAGCGGTTGGTGGGTTGAGTAGTCTCCCTAATTGGGTTGCATTCATACTGTTATACTGTACTGTACTGTTATGGGCTTATGGGCCAAACTGTTATCTGAATAGGGCTTAGGCCCAGTATCTGTTATAGGGCTTCGGCCCAGTATCTGTAATCTGAATAGGGCTTCAGCCCAGTATCTGACTGAGACTGGTTAGGGCTCAGGCCCAGTGGGCTCGAGCCGATGTGGGCTTTGGATGGGTTCTGCACACACTGAGTTTTCCCAAACTCACCCTTCTCTTTCCATCCTTGCAGGTGAGCCCTAGATCGTGACTTGGATGCTGGGAGGGATTCAGAGTGGCCACCAAGACTGAACTCGCAATCTAGTTGGTTATTTAATTTAATTACTTTTCTACTATTGGTTTTATTTTGGTTATGGGTTGTAATAAGGCCGCTATAATTATTTCATTTAGGATTTTCAACTGTTTTATTTCTATCACAAATATACACTGTTTTCAAAAATTAAACAAACAATTTCTTAATCAACCTGATATTACTGATGGCTAAATAAGATAATAAGGTTAAAATGAATCGCGTAATAAGGGGAATAAAGATTAAAGTTAAATAACTATTAAAACGGGAGTTTTCAAAATAATCGACCATTGCTTTCCAAAACTCACCAACGGACTTAGTAAATAGGGTGGCGTAGGATAGTCTAGGTGATGTAGCACTCCGAACATGGCCATAACGTCTGGGCCGGGTTTGGGGTGTTACAACTGCAACGCGACTTTTCTTTTGTTATAATACATTCGCAATTAATTATAAGGCTTATCTGCTTCATTCACGTGTTACTTAAAAATAAATTCCAAAATTTCTCCTGCCCAGGGTTTGTACTCGTGCCCGCTCCAGATTTCTAGCACGCTACTGCCACTGCGCCACAAGCATCCTTTGCGGCATTCTTCTCCCCCAGCTAACTATAAGGCCTTCCTGCGATAGCTCCATTTGCCTAAAAAATATTCAGTTTATACGCATGCTGTGACTTGAACCTGGGTCCCCCTTCATGCTTCCTAGCACCTCATGCCACTGGGCCAGGCTTTCCCTTGTGTCCAATTTTAACCCAACTTAATTATAAGGCCTAATGCTAGAATCTCCCTAAAGAAGCAACAATTAAATTTTTTTCTAGAGCCCTGGGCCGAGCCCAGGACTTTTCCCACACTATAAGTCCTTCGAAATTTATTTAAATTCTAACCTAAACATGAAACTAATAATAATAATTTGTTTCATAATAATATTTAAAACATCCAAATTATCCAGGCTGCCTTTTACCCGAACCCAGACTCAAGGCCCAATACTTCTAGGCCCAAAATTCAGGGTGTTACATTACTTGTTAAATAAACACAATTTAACTAAATGAGTATAGTAAAGTGTACTGCTCCTCACCCGTAACCGTTCCTGAACACGGGTACGAGGCATTACCAAACATACAGTCAAACGATCATTTGATTTCAATACATAAATTTCACGTAAAATTTAAAACTTTTTCATTCATACATATAACGACTACATTATGGGCCTACGAGGCCCAAACGTTACATTGGGTATGATCTGGGACCAAACCGAAACTTTTCGAACACCTATGAAAATTTGACTCAAAACAGAGCATACACCCGTATGGGACAGGGACACAACCGTGTGGGCAGGTCGAGTGGTCGCACACGCCCATGTCCCTAGCTCGTGTGGAATTATTTTTCATTTCGAACCTACAGGGGATTTCACACGGTCGAGCACACGCCCTTGTCTCTAGTCTGTGTCCTTCACATGGCCTCAATAGGCCCGTTCCTCACCCCGTGTGAAAAACTGGGGTATTCTATTTATGACGTCATTGCGATGTTTTCGTCAAACAGCCAAGCCACACGCTCATGGGTAGGTCGTGTCTATTACACAGTCGAGACACATGGCCATGTCTTCACCCATGTGTTTACTACAAAACATTTAACTTTCTCAATTTTAGGTGCAGGGGACACACGGCCTCTCAACATGCCCGTGGGTTGGCCATGTGTCACACACGCCCGTGTGTCTACCCATGTAGACAATTATAGGCTATTTTCTAAGCCAAATTCCACCCTGAAACACAAACCAATATCAACCAATTTTTCCAATTCTCATTATAACATCAAAACTCATCAAAACATACATGTTAAGCCATCCACACCCAAACTTTATCTAGCATCATCAAACTTGTGCATCCACACACATTTTACTCATACTAGGCAAGCTTTCATATTACTAGATTATAACATTTTTGACAAACTACGACTTAACCATTCATGGCTCATTTCTCATGGCCAAAGTACTAAGCACCACTATCAACAAATAGACCCAAAAGAACTATGACACATAACCAAAAAAATAGACAACCTATACATGCCATAATATTCAATGTTCATAATCAAATACCCAAAATGATTATTGACAGTGTTGATAGAATCTCAATGATCATCGAACCTCAGACTAGCTTGATGAACCTATAAGGGAAGGGAAAAGAGAGGGGGTAAGTGATAAAACTTAGTATGTCTATATGCAAAATTAATGAGCATTTAAAACTAAATGGACATAGCAAATGGAAAATAAGTTTTCCTATCTTATAATTAAGTTTGGGAATTATCACTTACTCATGTGATCTTACCACATGATTCAATACATACATTAAGCACTTGGCACACATGATAGTTTTCATATAACCTACATATACACATTCTTAAACATATGATCAAATCTTTTTACATACAATCACATTTTATCAAATCGATTCGAATAACCCGATGAACCACTTGGAATACTAAAGTATACACGGAATAAGGCATAAGTGCCACACATGATGTAGCCGAAGCTACCACTTATCACATAAGGGCTTATTAATGAGCTATTACGATAATGTTTTAATGGCTTATTGTTTGATTTTGGAGTGGTGATTTCAGGACCCACATAAGGCCTAAATGAAATGGTGGTTTTAGAATAAATTTTTCTATTTTAGATTTCTGGTCTTGAAACCACCATTCTGTTTAGGCCTTAATTTGGGCTATTACATAAAGTATCATTCATACTAAACCACAAACCATTGTCATCTTTAATACATGATTACACATGAATTCCACAAGTTACCTCAATTTGATACTTATATAGGTTCCATACGTACCTGTACCCCCTAAATCGATCTTACTTTCGTATTCGTCTCAATTATACCCATAAAACCATTCAAAATTACTATAAGATACTAAGGAACACATCATACACAAAGTGCCACATATATAGCCGAAGCTATCTCAATCACGTATCACATATCATGCTAACTCACGAGCTAGCAACAAGCCTAATCACACAAGTTGTCAGTCAAGATGTAGCTACACAGTGCTGCTCACACAAGCTGTCAAGTACTGCAACACAAGCAGGAAACCCAGCCATCGATAGGACGTACGAGACCAGCACCTGGATCACATAATCACGGTAAACCCTAATGTCATGACATTTGTATCCTAAACTATTACTAAGGTTCGAACGGGACTTTCAACAGTCAAATCTCTGTTGATCATATCCGTTAGCTCATTTACACACATTTTCACATTTCAGTTCAATAATAAAGCATTTATAACACATATATAACAACAATTATTAACATACGAACCTACCTCGTATATGAAAACAACGAAACGGATCAGTTATTCAATTATTTTGCTCCTTCCCAGATCTAAGGCTGAATTCCTCTTCTCTTGATATAAATGTAATCGAAATTAACTTATTCAACCATCTATTTATTCAAATTAGTCCAAAATACTCATTAAGGAAAATTTCCATATTTGCCCCTAAACTTTTACATTTTTACAAATTAGTCCTCATTTCATAAAATTACAAATTCATGAAACTTTATCAACACCCATGCTTGCCGACTTGCTATTAGGTACCTAGCAGCATATATTTATCAATTATTCACACTTTTAACCATACATTTTACACATTTCATAGTTTAATCCCTATTTTGCATTTTCACTAAAAATCACTTAACAAAACTTGTTAATCTATCATCAAACATTCATAATCTATCATTAATCATTAAAGAACACATACATTCAACAATGGCAACATTCAAATACTTTAATAGTTTTGAAATCAGATATACAAGACAGTTAGATTGAGCTGCAACGAACTCTAAAACATAAAAATCAATAAAAACCAAACAAAATGCACTCACCGATTAAGCTAGCAAGCTTGGCCAAACAAACATGCATCCATGAAGGTTTTTCTTTTCTTAATTTCTATGGAGAATATGAATTAAAAAGATGAACATTTTGTGTTATGTTATTTTACTTTAGTTTATTTAACAATTATTATTATAACCTTAATGATAAACCATTATAATCATTTAAACCATGTACATAAATGTCCACCAACATTAACAAGGTTATAATTATAGCATAAGGACCTCCACTATTTAATTTCATAACCATTAAGTGCATTTAACTAATAGAACACCAATTTTGCACTTTATGCAATTTAGTCCTTTTCATCAAATTGAACACTCAAATGATAAAATTTCTTAATGAAATTTTCACAAACTCTAATATCATGCTGTAGAAATTAAAATAATAATAAAATCAATTTTTTGACCTTGAATTTATGGTTCCAAAACCACTGTTCTAATTTGAGTAAAAACAGGCTGTTACAGGAACCCTGTGTAACCTCACAATTTCAGACATATATAATTCTACTAATTTCTCAAGTGAGAAGTCTGTTCAAACCGGAATAAAATGTGCTGACTTAGTCAATCTATCCACAATCACCTAGATTGAATCTTTCTTTCTCGGAGTCATAGGTAATCCAAGTACAAAATCCATCGTGACATGCTCCCATTTCCACTCAAGAACCATGACAGGTTGTAATAAACCCATTGGTACCTAATGTTCTGCTTTGAGTTACAAACCAAACACTTTATTACAAATTCACAAATTTCTCATTTCATACCTAGCCACCAATACATTTGTTTTAGATTGCAATACATCTTTGTACATCCCGGATGAATAGATTACATGCTACTATTAGCTTCAAAAAGAATATCATTTTTCAAGTCTGAATTATTGGAACACAAATTCTATCACGATAATACAACATACCCCTATCATTAATGTTAAACTCTAAACTTAAATTGTCTTGTACCATTTGTCGTTTCAACACTAATTTCGGATCTTCATTTTGGAACCCTAAAATTCGCTGAAGGAATATATGTTTTGCTTTCAGCTCTGCTAATACAGAACCATCTTCATTAAGAGATAAATAAGCATTCATCACCCAAAGTACAGACAATGATGATTTCTAACTGAGTGCATCCGGAATCACATTAGCCTTTCCCGGGTGGTAATCAATAATCAAGTCATAATTTTTCAGTACTTTTAGCCACCGTCTTTGTCTCAAATTCAAGTCCTTTTGAGTCATCAAATATTTCAGACTTTTATGATTTGTGTATACATAACATTTCTCACTCTATAAATAGTGTCCCCAAATTTTCAAAGCAAACACAATTGTGGCCAATTCAATATCATGTGTAGGATAATTCCTCTCATGCGATTTTAATTACCGAGAAGCATATGCCACTACTTTTCCTGGCTGCATTAAAACACAACCCAAACCATTCAAAGATTTTGTTGAGTCAAAACGGGAGCTTCTATTAACATCTTCTTCAACTGATCAAAACTCCATTGACACTCATCAGACCAAACAAATTCAACATTTTTCTGTAGTAGTTGAGTCATCAGCAAAGCAATCGTCGAAAAATTCTTCACAAAATGGTGATAGTATCCTGCTAATCCTAGAAAACTTCACAATTCTGTTATATTCTTTAGAGCTTTCCAATTCACCACTACAGTTACTTTGCTCAAGTCTACTCGAATCCCTTCAGCTAACACAATATGACCTAAAAATCCAACCTCATGAAGCCAGAATTCACATTTACTAAGCTTTGCATACAACTGTATCTCCCTCAAAGTCTGTAACATAATTCTCAAGTGTTAAGCATGTGACAGCGCTATTTTGACCCTAATCGGAATAGTGGTTTCAAGACCACGAAACCGAGTCATAAAAATTATTAAATGCTATATCTTGTGTTTATTATATGTGAATTAGCATATGTGAAAAGTTCGTATGAGAATTTGATTGTTTGTGTGCTTAATTAAATAAAAAGGTCTTAATTGCATAAGTTGAAATTTTGATGGATAAAAGCATAAAGAGTCAATTTGTTAATGGCTTTGAAATTGGAGGCTTTTAAGTGGAAATTAATCCATAAGAAGACTTATAGACGGTAATGACCATGCATATTGTATAGTTTTTATTATATGTGTTAAGGTTATATTTCTAAAATAATTATAAGTTATATTATATCAAAAACATAAAATTTAGCTTCATTATTTCTTGTTTTTGCCGATTCACAAAAAGAAAAAAGAAAAGAAACAAATTCTCTCATATTCAGCCATATACAAGCTAAGATTAGGTAAGTCATCTTGCTAGTTCTTGTTAAATTTTGCATCTTTGAGATCCTTGCTAAGTGATTTACCTAGCCCATGGTTTGGAATTTTCAATTTTGATGAGAGATGTTTTTGGCTTTGAGTAGTAAATTAGATAAAATTGTGTTTGTTGTTTATAAGTTGAAATGAGCTTTGAATTAATGGAATTAAGTGATAGAGGAAGTTAAGGGATGAATGTGTGAAGATAGTAAAGAATTGACCTTTTGTAGCTCCATGTGGTATTCGGCTATGGATGTCCATTTGTGAAACTTTATGCTAGTTGTTAGAAGCTAATGTTTAAGTGTTAAATTTGTTTTTATAATAGCCGAATGAACTTAATATCAATGCATGGTTTAGTTTGATTGTAAATTGAGATGAATGGAATGAGATTGTCGTATGTAAGTCATTAAATATGAAATTATCTTTGTTTTGAGTGAAAATGTTTTTGTTATTTATGATGCTTGAATGGCTGGTTTGTGAAAAGCCGAGTTGTTAGTTTAAGCTATTGATGAATATAATAGTAAAGGAAGCAAATTCGGCATGAGTACATCTAGCATAGAACATGGTGTTAAATGTTAAGAGATGATGTCTTAATGTAAATTTTTGGTTGTTAAGATTTCCGAATGTGTTAATAATAGAGAATGGTTTAATTTGATGCATGTAAAATTAGGTGGAAATGAGAGTTGCCATATGTTCATGTTATATGAGATTATTGGTATTTTGATTATAATGAGTTGGTAAGGTGATTAAACTGGTTGACTTGTTTAATTAAGCTCAAGAACAAAGCGAGCCAAATTCAGATAGGGGGAAAGTGAAACTAGTTGATTAGCCGATCCATAGTTGTTCGACAACATCTGAGGTAAGTTTTAAGTAATTAAACCTCTTTCTTCGTGTTTGTAATATGTCATATTACAAGTGTTAATTGCTATTGTAAGGTTTGTATATATATTCGAAGGGGTGCTATGAAATTGAGGTAAGATGTTTATATATCGTATTGCCTCATGGATTTTGAATATTGACAATGTGATTTGTGCTAAACTTATGTGTCCGAATAATGTGTATAAAAAGGAAAGGAAGTGTTTGCTATGTGGTTGTATTCGAAGGTTGATAAAGATTTATGATGTGGTTGTGTTATGTTCAAGTTAATAGTACATGATTTAAGGTGGATAAGAATAATAAGAAATTGATTTGTAGACGATGTTTTTCGGGCCTCAGGCCTAGCAAGCTTTAAGCTGGTGATATGAATCGGGCTTCGAGCCTAGCAGGCGAATTATCGATGAATGAATAACAGACTTTGAGTCTAGCAGACTTTGTGCCGGTGATGAGTTCAGGCTTATGCCTAGCGGGTTTTATGCCGGTGAAATGTTTTCAGTTATATGTTTTAAAGACTCAAATTAATGTGATAATGAGAAAGTGAAATTGAGTTAATTTATATGATATATGTTTGGCCATATAAGTAAGTATATTTATGTGGTATGAATTTCATTCTTGTATATTCGGTCATATAGATATTTGCTTATGTGAATAGAACATGTACTATGAACTTTATGGAATGTTTGTGAATAGATGAATGGTAAGTATGAAATTACCATGAATGTACAGATTCGGCCTTGTATAACGTTCTATTGAATTTGAATTAGAGACATATGTAATGTTTCATTTCACTTTTATAATAGGCCGTATGTGATATTATGATGATTCTTGTGCATTTAAATTGGTTTATAAGTATGTATCATATGATATATATGATGTCGTAAAATCAACTATATAGGAAATGATTAGATGATTGCTTTAAAGTTGATTTCGAACATATGAATAAATTATATTAATAAGTCAAGCTTCATTGATATAAAGTATGTGGATTGAATGATTTGAATTTTTAGTGAATTGATTATTTACTTAAGACTTATTAAGCAAATTTTGCTTACTGTGAGTATGTGTTCTGTTCCATTTTATAGGTTTCGTCTGAAAGTTACGAGCTCAGGGATTCAATACTAAAGTTATCCACACCATCGTCTATCTGTAGTACTATTAAAAAGATTAAAGTTCTGAACTTATGGCATATATAGGTTTAACTCTTTTGAGAACAAATTATTTTGTATATGTTTATAATCAAGTTATGCGAAAATGGCTTGCATATTAATTAAGTATGAATGTATGGTTTGATGAAATTATGTGATTGATTATTATGTGCATATCCGTTGATGTTAATTTGATTTATGGCATGAGTTATAATTACTCTTGAAAATGCATATGCATATGCATATGTTTGAATGGATAAAAGTCCTAGAGTGGTTAACTCTTATATTTGTTTTAAAGCTAAACTCAATTATTGAGAGAGTATAAGTATTGATTATGGGTTAATTTATACTTGTCATGTGAACATTTATACGTTACATTTGGTTTTTGATTATATGAATTAGTGAATGGATCATAGGCTTAGGATAGTCTTATATTCGGTTATAGCCTTAAGAAATTACCAAATGAATAGTATTAATTCCGCATGATGTATAATCGGCCTATAGCATATTTGTTCAATCATATGTAAGTACATATTTTATTGATTATGCTTTATTTTGTTTAGTATAGAATTTTTTATTTTGGTTAGATGAAATGCTTATTTGAAATATGCATATATGCTTTCGGGTATGATTATGAAATGATGTCAAATGCAAAGTGACTTTGTTTTATAATTCATTTATGGTATAAGTAAGTCACATGGATAAGTTTTATATTTGTGAACCACATGCAATATGATTCTTGATGATTTTTCAGTTGGTTCCTTTTCGGATTAGATATATGTAAAATGATTAGGAAGGCATGATTGAAAAAGTTTAGTAAAGGAGATTATATTGTTTATGCATGTTTGATAATGAATGACTAGTCTGATCTGTCTTCTGATCTGTAATGCCTCGTAACCCTAATCTGGCGACGGATACGGGTTAGGGGGTGTTACAGAGCATGCTCAGCTTTTTTCTTGGAATAGATAAGTTTATCATCAATAAACACAACACAAATCTATCCAAATAAGGCTAAAAAATCTGACTCATCAAATCCATGAAAGTAGCAAAAGCATTGGTCAAACCAAATGGCATTACTAGAAACTCAAAGTGACCATACTGAGTTCTAAAAGCAGTCTTTGGCACGTCACACACTTTAACCTTCAGCTGATAATATCCAGATCTGGGATCTATCTTAAAAAATACTGTAGCACCCTTCAGATGATCAAACAAATCGTCAATACGTGGTAAAGGGTATTTATTTTTAATTGTTACCTTATTCAACTACCTGTAGTCTATACATAATCTCAGAGAACCATCTTTCTTTTTCACAAATAGAACAGGTGCACCCTAAGGAGACATACTCGATCTAATGAACCCTTTGTCTAGTAACACTTGCAACCGTGTCTTTAATTCTTTTAACTTGACTAGTGCCATTCTGTATAGTGTTACTGATATAGCAGTTGTTCCAATAATCACATCAATCACAAATTCTTGACACCCCAATCCCAGCCTAGAAGTTACGTTGTAATGCCTCAGATTTTGGGCCTCGAAGTACTAGGCATTGGTGGCGGCTTATAATATTTTGTTGTGTATAGTAATATCACAATTGTGAGTTTAGTGTGTTGGTTAAGTAATTAATAGTGTTTGGGAGTGTTGGAGAAGTCCTAGGTTCAAACTAGGGCTCTAGAATAAATTTTAGTTTTTCCCTTTCGTGGATCTTGGCGTTAGTTGGAAGGCCTTATAAATACGTTTGGTTGAAATATGACACAATGAAACATGTGGTCTAGTGGCAAGGTGGCGTTAAGAGTATGCTTGAGGTCTGAGGTTCAAGTCTTGGCTCTTGCAAGTCATTTTGGTTTTCTTTTAAATGAACCTAGACTTTTGCCCATAGGCTTATATTTAGTTGTGATTGTTTTATTACACAAGGAGCTAGTTGGTAAGGTGGCTAGCGGGGTGGATTAAGTTTCAAGGGAGCTTAAGTTCAAATCCCATGCAAGCAATGGATAGCTATTTTGCTACTTGGGGGAGGCAAGAGGTGGAGTTGGATTCAAATACTAGAAGTTTGTTGTGGACTTGGTAAAAGGGTGAGATTTAACTTGGTCTTAATCCTGGTGGTTGTGATTTGAATTTGAAATGGGAAAGTTGGAGTGAATCAGGGAGTAATCGGTGGAGAAAATCATGGAGATTTTCAAAGGTTTGGATGTGTGGTCGAATTTGGGGTTTCATTGGGATGTGTATTCAGTTTTGGGGGGAGAGTGCATTCTGGGGACTTTGTCTTTGGTGGTGCCGAATGTGGATAGGAGCTTTAAGGGTCTTTAGAGGTTGCATAATGGGAAATTTGTGAGACTTTAGGTGCTGAGTTCCCTTCTAAGTATTTCGGGTTCTTTGTTTCATCTTTTTCCCATTCTTCTTTACATTGCCGAGCATACTAAGTGACCATTTGGGAAGCATTATATAGCCGAACCTTTTATTCTCTTCTTATTCTTATCTTTTCATTTTACCTTTCTTTTCTTCTTTTCTTCAACCAATTGTCTGAATTCAGAGAGAGCCGATTGTTCCGATTGAGTTTCATCATCATCTTCTTCTTCTCCTCTTCTCTGAAGTCAAATACCATAAATCTTGTTTTGTTAGTTCGAAGCCATTGGGTAGTAGCCTTTGGTAGTGGGTTGAGCGTCAATTACCTTGCTTCTTTGCACATTCCGTTTTCTTCTTCAAATAGTCTTTTTGCCCATTATTGTGGGGTAAGTGTTGGGGTTTTCCGTAACCTTTCATCTTTTCGATTTTCCTGCCTTTGGCTATCGTTTCTATTATTTTTCCCATACCGATTGCTTTTCTCTTATCTTCCTTCTCAAATTAATCACGTTACTTAAACATTCGTACACTACCTCGTTAATCGTTTCTTTGGGTTGGTAAGTATTTGTGAGTAAAGTTAGAACGCCAATCGGTTGTTATTGAAATATTGTATATCTTGTTCGGTAGGAATGAAGAAGGGGGTTTTGGTATAGGTTGTGGCAAAAAGTGATTTGTCTATTGTTTGAGATTTTGGGAAGTGATTGCTTCTATTTTGGTAAGAACGTTGTATTTGGTTTAGTCTTGCATTAGATCTTTTTGGTAATATGGATTAAATTCTAATCAGGTTTGTGATTGAAATAGGTTGGGCTCTTGAGGAGTAACTACAATCACATCAAGTGTGTATCAACCCTATTTCTGTTGATCGGCTTAGAAGTTGTGGGTGTGTGTAACCATATACACTGCTCTGATTGTTGATCAGCTAATAAGTCAAAAGTATGTATTTTGCACTGATTCGACTATAGACCGGTAAAATGCCAGAAAGTCGAAATACCGGTGAATGATGCCACACGAGCATGCAATCGCACGTGTGGTGAACCGAGCCCACGAATCGTGGGCATTAGACTGCAGAGGCCATCACGAGCACTCTCGTGGTTTTAGGCTGTTTTGAGCCATATTGGGCTGTGTGGGGCCAATGGGCCTGTGGGCCTCACACGGAATAAATTTGTATATTGTGGTAAATGTTTGACTGACCCGTGTAGTCCACGTGGCTAAAGTTGTTTTTAGGCTAAATTGGCCGTGTAGGCCCAATGGCCTTGTGGGCCCACACGGATGAAATGTCTATGATGTGATAAGTGATTGATTTGGGCTGTGTTGTTCACATAGCTGTATTTATTTTCGGGCTAAATGGGTCACACGAGCGTGTAGCCCACTTGGGCCGAGTAATGGGCTTTAGGCCCAATTACCTCGTCTTGTCTATTAGGTTACAAAAGTCGCTCGAGGCAATGATGGACCTTCGGAAGGGTCGTTAAGACCTCGATTTACAAAATTATAAAATTGCCCCCGATTTACAAAAATTACAGAATTAACCTCGATTTACAAATTTATAGAATTACCATCGATTTATAAAATTAGAGAATTACCCTCAGTTTACAAAATTATAGAATACCCTCAATTTACAAAATTACAAAATTGCCCTTAGTTTATAAAATTACAAAATTACCACCAGTTTACAAAATTATAGAATTACCCTTGATTTACAAAATTACAGAATTACCCTCAGTTGACAAAATTACAGAAATACCATCAGTTTGCAAAATTACAAAAATACCCTTGATTTATAAAATTATTGAAATACCCTCGATTTGTAAAATTATCGAAATGCCCTCGATTTGTGAAATTATCAAAATTCCCTCGATTTGTAAAATTATCAAAATGCCCTCGATTTGTAAACTTACAAAAATGCCCTCAATTTGTAATATTACTGAAATACCCTTAATTTGTGAAATTACCGAAATGCCCCTAATTTATGAAATTACCAAAATGCCCCTTACCGAGATACCCCGATTTGTGAAACTACCGAAATACCCTGGATAGCAAAATTACTAAAATACCCTTGCTTTGTAAAATTATCGAAATACCCCTATAGGGTAGGACTACCGAAATACCCCTGTAGGGTAGAACTATCGAAATACCTCTCTAGGGTAAAATGATCATTTTTCCCCAAAGTGTAAAATGACTGTTTTGCCCTTGTGGGCAAGCGACTGACTTGGACTAGGAGTTTTGACTGAATTGACTGTGATTGTATGACTGTGTTTTAACTGAATTGACTGTGGTTGTATGACTGATATGCTTTTAATATATGTTGAGATGACTGTTACCGAGTATGGCCATTTTGCATACACGTGTGATGATTGAGCATGACATTTTGCATATACAACATACTGCATGAGGGTTGGGATTCTGTTATGGGGGATCTTCTGTTATTAGTGGCTTTGTTACGTATTTTTTATTTTGGTGGCACTATCACGTTATCTATTATTAGCAGCATGGCTACCTATTGCTGTGCGAGCTGGGTGGGTCGAGTTATTCCCCACATGGGGTGCTGGTTGGTACGAGTGGTGTGCTAGTTGGATTGGTTTGGGATGCATATTCCCCACATGGTTAACTATTTTTAAAACAACACAACGTTTTCGCAGCATTTTCGAAATGATTTTGCAACTTGATCTTTAAACATCACGTTTTCGTAAATCAGTTACTTTTTAAATAAAGTTTTTGCAACAAATACGGTTTTAAAGGTAAGAACATTTTATAAGAGAACAACATTTAATAAACCATGTTTTGAAAATAAGCAAATGAAATATGAGGTTTTACATAAGGTTTAAATTGCAACAATTTTTAAGTAATTGGTAAAAGGACTATTTGAAGGAGAAAATAGAGATGTGTAGAGAAGAAAGGTAATTGGCTCTCAACCCACTGCCAAAGGCTACTACCCAATGCCTTTGAACTAACAAAATAGGATTTATGGTATTCGGCTTCAAAGAAGAGGAGAAGAAGAAGAAGATGAAGAAACTCAATCAAAACAATTGACCCTCTCTAAAGTCAGACAATCGGTTGAAGAAAAGTAGAAAAGAAAGGTAAAATGAAAAGATAAGAATAAAAAGAGAATAAAAGGTTCAGCTATACAATGCTTCCCAAATGGTCACTTAGTATGCTCGGCAATGTAAAGAAAAATGGGAAAAAGATGAAAACAAAGGACCCGAAATACTTAGAAGGGAACTCAGCACCTAAACTCTCACAAACTGCCCATTATGCAACCTCCAAAGACCCTTAAAGCTCCTATCCACATTTGACACCACCAAAGACAAAGTCCCTAAAATGCATTCTCCCCCCAAAACCAAATACACACCCTAATGAAACCCCAAATTCGACCACACATCCAAACCTTTGAAAATCTCCATGATTTTCTCCATCGATTACTCCCTGATTCACTCCTACTTTCCCATTTCAAATTCAAATCACAACCAAGACCAAGTCAAATCTCACACTTTTACCAAGTTCACAACAAACTTCTAGTATTTGAATCCAACTCCACCTCTTGCCGCCCCCAAGTAGCAAAATAGCTGTCCATTGCTTGTAGTGGGATTTGAACTCAAGCTCCCTTGAAACTTAATCCATGCCACTAGCCACCTTACCAACTAGCTCCTTGTGTCATAAAACAAGGACAACTAAATATAAGCCTATGGGCAAAAGTCTAGGTTCATTTAAAAGAAAACCAAAATGACTTGCAAGAGCCAACACTTGAACCTCAGACCTTAAGCATACTCCTAACGCCACTGTGCCACTAAACCACATGCTTTCTTGTGTCATATTTCAACCAAACATATTTATAAGGCCTTCCAACTAACGCCAAGATCCACCAAAGGGAAAAACTAAAATTTTTGCTAGAGCCCTGGTTTGAACCCAGGACTTCTCCAACACTCCAAACACTCTTAATTACTTAACCAACACACCAAAAACACAATTGTGATATTACCATACACAAGAAAATATTATAAGCCACCACTAAGGCCCAGTACTTCTAGGCCCAAAATCTAGGGCGTTACAAATTCAACTTCACGATTAGGTGGTAAACCCTACAATTCCTCAAGGAACACATTAGTAAACTCATTAACAATTGATAACTATTCTATAATACCCCAAATTCGGCCTAGAAGTTAGGCCCGAATCTAGTGTGTCACATTGGACTGTTTTTCAAAACCGGTCTTGTTGGTAAAAATTTATTTGGAAGTTAAATCCTTTTTAGAAAAAAAACCCATTTCAACTTAGGAATTTGTTATCATTTAAAGCGTCATTACTTTTTAAAACATCAATTGTTGTTATATTTGAAAATCGAGGAAGTTATGGAAGCATTTCGAAAATGTTGTTTTGCGAAGACATAGTGTTGTTTTGAAAACAGTAAATGTTTTTGGAAAACCGAGTTCTACTTAAGCAGATATAAAATGTAAAAACTAAGCATCCCAAATTAAAAACCAAAATTTATGAGAGAGGCCTTATTACATCAAAACCCATAATGAAATTCTAAAGCAAAAAAATAAAGCTGAAGCAGTAGTGTGGCCATCTCCGAGTTCCTCGCAGCACCGATCCACTAACACTGGGGATTACCTACAAGGTTATAAGCGGAGTGAGTTTATGAAAACTCAGTGTGTAATCCCCTAAGTAGGTAACAGTCAATAAGATAGACAAAAACATAAATCAATCTTGGCGCGAGCCCTATAAAAGAATCAGTTGGGCCTAAGCCCAATACAAAATCATTTGGACCTCAGCCCATCTTATCACAGTTGGGCCTAGCCCATATCAGTAATAATTACCAAATGTATGTATAAAGCAATGCCATCCCCAACCAATCCTGCACTTACCTCCGTCCAACTCTACACTACCTCTGGGGAATAAATCACCCACACTATCCCTAGACTTACAATGTTAGCACCGGTTGCGGCACTAACCAGAACATTACAGCAATGCTGCTAATCATATAATGGGCTTAAAAGCCTTCATTGGATCGCAGTCGTCAAGCGACCGTGCGACCCTGACATATTCTTCCTCCAACATAATCCCAACCCATATGCAATATAACATGTATGCAATGCACATAAATATATAAATCCCAAGGCATGCTTCAGAAAGACAGTCAGATCATAGCATAAAAATAGTTATTTACCCTTAGGGACATAATTGTAAATTTACCACTCAGGGGTATTTCGGTCATTTTCCATTATGGGCCCAAATGTATAACTTGGTCTACTAACAAGTCCACAATCATTGAATATATTTTATGTCCTTATTAGCAATTACAAAAACACTGGGGCCCAAAAAGCCCCTTACGTAGCCCAAATGGGGCCCACACTGTTATACGGCCCATTAGGCCCAAATCTAACACTAGCCACTCAATCAATGTGACCTGCTCGTCATTTCTTACCAATCCATCAATTTTGCTCATGTCGGGCCCATGGGCCCATCGGGCCCATTTCGCCCATTCGGCCCGATTGGCCAAAAAGTGGCCCAAAACCATAAGATCGCTCATAGAGCCTCTGTCGTTGTATCGATTTCTCCACACGAGTGTTCACGCACTCGAGTGGTGACCATAGCCAAACTTTTGACTTTTCGGCATTTTAGGATTTTGGCTTTTGCCGATCTATAGTGTGTGCAGTGTGTGTACACACCATTGATAACGAAGTATGTGATGAATCCCTAGCACCAAACCTTGACCGACAAGCCTTATCAACCCTTCACTAACTGCTAGCGACAATCGTTTCCAAGATCTGCATCAAAACCGTAACTATCATAAGCTGAGTAAACAAGTGACTTACATCTATCATAAGTCACCCATAACAATGAATAAGAACATTCAGCCTTGTACTCGACAAGACCAAACGCTTACCTTAATTGAGAGTGTTGTCTACTCCAAGTCCACCGTCAAAGAACCTAAATAATGATCAACATCTGAATATGAGAAGAGTGAGGAGATTGGGCAGAAAAGAAGGGAAATCGGTTCTTACCCCTTTATTGACTACAGAAAGATTTGTTCACTTACCAACGCTAGTTCGCTTGCCCACAAGAATTCAGATCACAGAGTGCAATTTGAAATAATAAGATTCAGTTCTAAGATGGAGAGAAAGTAATCGGCTTTATAACAAAAATGAAACGAAAGAGTCTCCTTTAATTTTAACAAAAGAAGAAATATCGAGAGAGGGAGGGGAGGACTCGGTCTAGATGTTTTTGTTTGAGAAAACAAAAAACAAGAAACCAAATGTGATGGCACAATAAGGGATTCGGCAACAAGAAAAGAAAGACTAAAAGGGGACAAAAAGACTTCAGCTTCTAGGGCTTGAGGGAGGATGTGAGACTTAAGCAAAAAAAAAAAAAAAAAAAACAACAACAATGCCCATGCTTACCCATTTGGCACCTATAACCGGCTTTGCATTTGCCACATGTCCCTAATCGGCTCAACTTTATCAAATTAAATTCCCTCAATTCAAATCAGCCCTCATCCTTATCCCATCCGAAACTTCACTGATTGGATCACTTCAAATTCTTTCCACCGAGCAGCAATGGTGTTTTAGTCAAACACCAATTCCTTCCTTGCGTGAGCAGCAAAATGGCAGTTTATTACGCACAAAGCAGCTTGAAGCCAAGACCTTCAGGCACTCACCACATGCTACTTGCCACTGCACCGCAACTCTTCTTGTGACATAATTCAATTACAAATACTTATAAGGCTTACTACCCACGATCGGGTTAACCAAAACAATCTAAAAATATTCGTTGCTACCCAGTTTCGAACCTCCAACTTCCAGACTATGCTACACGTTCCTTGCCACTACGCCGCCTACCTTGTTTGCATTAACTTTCCTCCTCAACTAATTATAAAGCCTTTAGGCCACATTTCAGGTTTATTCAAAATAGAATTGCAAAAGCAAAGTCTCGAACCCAGGCTCCCTTACAGCCTTACAACACGTCTCTGCCACTGGACTACACCTTGACTTGTGTCACCCTTTTATCCCAATGTGTTTTAAGCCTTCCTACCGACATCCAGGTTGTTTAACAACCAAAATTTCGCACCTGCCGTAACTTGAACCCAGCACCTCCACCCGACCCTAATGCCTTCTTGCCATTAAGCCAGGTGCGTCCCTTGTGTCAAATTTTACCAAGCTTTATTAATAAGCTTTCAACCTACTGCCCAGGGTCCCTTAAAAAGAAAATTATAAAAATTTGCTAAAGCCCTGGTTCGAGCCTAGGACTTTATCCATACTCCCAAACACTCCTCCCTTAAAAACAAAATTATAAAAATTTGCTAAAGCCCTGGTTTGAGCCCAGGACTTTATCCATACTCCCAAACACTCCTAATTAATTATTTATTGAAATATTTCCAAACAAATTATTTAAGTCGTCTTCTAACCGAACCCACACTCAAGATCTAATACTTCTAGGCCCAAAATTTGGGGCGTTGCATACTCTAACCTTGGTTTAAAAACTCGAGTATCAATAATATAGTCTAAAAATGCATCATTACCTTTCCGTATTAATCTCTCAGCTGAAAAAGTAGAAATCATTATAACAGTTCCTTTCAAATTTTTGGACTCAACAATAATCATTTCACTTGTCTAACATTTCAGATCAATCTATTTTTCTCTACAATTTACAATGGCATCATGCTTCATCAACCAATCCATTCCCAATATAACATCAAATTCTCGAAAAGGTAATGACATCAAATCAGTAGGGAATTCACAGCTGTAACACCCTTTACCCATGCTCTAAGATGGAACGAGATACGAGGCATTACCGGACTTAAACACAATAAATCATACAAAATGGGGCCATAAGATTCCATTCAAATTTAAAACTATTCATACACAAGCATATCGTCACTTATACGAGCCTACGAGACCCAAAACGTACATTGGCGGTGGTTCAAGATTAAATCAAAAACCTTGGAATACTTAGAAAATTTTTCATGTTTTAGAGAGTCACACATTCATGTGAGTAGGCCGTGTGGTGAGACACGCCCTTGTGGCTTGGGACACACCCCTGTTCTTGGCCCGTGTAACTCTATATTTATGATGTCATCAACAAAATAAAATCAGATGTCCAAGTCGCACGCCTGTGTGCTAGGCCGTGTGGTGAATTTAATTTTCGCATTAAGGTGTAGACTTCACACGCCCTGGGCACACGCCCATATTCCAGGTTGTGCCATCCACACAGTAGAGACACACACCCGTGTCTCCACCCATGTGATCCATATTAGGCATTCTGTTTCTCAAAATTTGGTTGTAGGGGACACACGGCCTATTCATACCCCCACGGCACAAACCATGTGTCACACATGGCCTAGACACATGCCCGTGTGTCTACCCATGTGGACAGTATATAGGCTATTTACCAAGCCATTTCCCACTCTGAAAATACAAAATCACATATACCCATTCAATAACAATTATCATGACATAATTAAGCAACCAAACCACCTCAACAAGGCATCCACTCATCATTCACATACCACAACCACCATGCACAAACATTGCACAATTATCAATAATTCATGTAAACTACCACATTCATGAAAGACATCAATACATGATTATACCAATAACCAACGTTGGCCGGTTTCAAATGGCCTTATACAAAATGAACATTCAATTAACTTAGGCCAACATTTTGGCCAAATCAAATATGGCCCTTAACAAAATGACCAAGTCCCTATACATGCCATACTTTCAAAAACATCATGAATATCACATACCCAAAATAATGTTTCTGATAGTGTGATGCAAGCCTCCGACAAGTCCCAGTTCCGAGCTAGCTTGGTGACACTATAAGACAAGGAAAAGTAAAAGGAGTAAGCTAAAAAGCTTAGTAAGTTTATATGCAGATAAATAACACCATAACCACCAAATAACCATGCAATTTCATATAATGAAAAATAGTACATTTATTATTGAAATCTCATAAGCTTACTTACTCAAGTACGATCTTACCAAACGATAATCACTTGTAGAATTTATACTTATGAATTTCACGTACACACTTGTACCACATCGTCATACAAACGCATATTTTCACATCTTTATCATTCTTGCTAAACACTCGAAATATTAACGCATGCTCAGAAGGTTTACACCTAATGGTCACATATGTAGCCAAGCTACCTCATATCACACTTCACATATATGCTCGTTCTCAAGCTAGTCATAAGTCTACTCACACAAGCTAACGATCGGGACGTATCTTCTCAGTGCTGCTCACACAAGCTGATAGGTATCCACAACATATGCAGGATTACCTAGCAACAGGTAGACGTACAAGACTAGCACCCAAAATCACATAAGCACATAATCACACATTTGTTCCGAGTGACATGTCACTCGTATCCTATTCTATTCCTAAGGTTCCACCGGGATTTTTCCTCACTTATCAAAACTTGTTGATTATGTCACATACATCATTCACGCATGTTATACAACAATAGAGCATTGAAAAAAATAAAATGATGCATTATTTACGTACAAACTTACCTCGGTATAAAATGCCTATTTTGTGATTTAGTCCACTACCTTGTCCTTCCCTTGATCAAGGTTAAATCCTTGTCTTTCTTGATCTATAATAACACCTTTAACTCATTTAATTATCACATTATTCAATTAGGCCCCAAAAATAATATTAAGGCAAAATTACATTTTTGCCCTTAACCTTTCTCTTATTTACACTTTAGTCCCTAGGGTCATACAATGAAAGGTATTCATTTTTCTCAAAACCCAAGCCTAGCCAAATCTTATTCATACTTATTGCAGCCCACATTTTTCATTTATTCACACACTTCTACACACATTTCTCAACTTTTGCATTTAGGTCCTTTTTAACATTTTCACCAAAAATCACCTAGCAAAAGCTATTTATCTAACACTAAACTTTCATTTTCTACCATTAGACATCAAAATACAAGCATGTCACACATGGGTAAATTTTTAAACATAAACCCTACTGCCAAATAATGGTAGAAATAGGTAAATTGGGTGATAATGACTTCAAAAACGTAAAGAGCATTAAAAACGGGGCTAGGATGCACTTATTATCAAGTTTGAAAGTTGAAGAAAACCCTAGCTATGGTGTCTTGAGAATTTCGGCTATGGTATGGAGAAGATGGACAAATTTTGACTTTATTTTCCCTTTTTATTCTTTTATTAACCAAATGACCAAAATGCCCTTTTAACCTTTCTTTGAAAATTTACCCTTCCATGCCCATTTTTTTCCATCATGAGATATAATGGTCTAATTACTAAATAAGGACCTCTAATTTACAAATTCATTACAATTAAGCACCCAATGCTTCTAGAACACATATTTTGCACTTTTTGCAATTTAGTCCTAATAATCAAATTGGACCCTTTGTCGATAAAATTTCGTAACGAAACTTTCACACATGCCTTCAATCACATTATAAACCTTCAAACCTTATCACAATAAATTTTTCTATTTTGGATTCGTGGTCTCGAAACCACTATTCTGACTTGGCCCTAAATCGAGCTGTTATAACTCTTCCCACTTTAGGGATTTTCGTCTCCGAAAATCTTACCGGAACAAACATTTGGGTACTGCTTTCTCATGGCTTTCTTAGGTTTCCACGTAGCCTCTTATACTCCATGTCTTTGCCACAATACTTTCACTAAGGCTACACTTTTATTCCTCAATCGCTTGACTTCACAAGCCCAAATCTTAATCGGTTCTTCTTCATAAATCATATCCAATCGAATCTCAACTTCTGTCGAAGAAATCACATGTGAAGGATCGGAACAATATTGTCACAACATCGACACATGAAACACATTATGAGTTCTTTCCAACCCTGTCGGTAAAGCCAATCGATAAGCCACTGGTCTTATGCTTTGAATAACCTCATACGGACTAATAAAGCGCGGACTCAATTTGCCTTTACGACTAAATCTCAGAATTCTTTTCCGTGGAGACACTTTTAGAAATACTTTATTGCCCACCTTAAACTTAATCTCTTTTTTCTTCAAGTCCGCGTACGACTTTTGTCGATTTGAAGTGGTCTTTAAACACTCACAGATTACTTTCACTTTTTCCTTAGTTTCTCTGACCAAATCAACCCTGTAAATCTATCTCTCACTGAGCTCAGTGCAAGACAAAGGACTTCGACATTTGCAGCCATATAATGCCTCATATGGTGCCATCTTTATACTCGACTGAAAGTTGTTGTTGTAAGCAAATTCGACCAAAGGTAGATATGTCTCCCAACTACCTTCAAATTCCAAAACACAACATTGAAGCATATCTTCAAGAATCTGAATTACTCTTTCGGACTGACCGTTAGTTTGCAGATGAAACGAGGTACTAAAGTTCAACTTCGTGCCCAAAGCTTCTTGCAACTTTTTCTAAAATCTCGAAGTAAATCTTGGATCTCTATCCAAGATAATCGACTTAGGTACTTCGTGAAGTCTCACAATCTCAGATATATGCAAGTCGACTAGCTTATCAAGTGAGTAGTTGGTAGTACTAGAATGAAATGAGCTGATTTCGTCAATTGATCAACAACAACCCAAACGACATCTTTCTTTTTTGGGGTCAAAGGTAAACTCATTATCAAGTCCATCGTAATTTTATCCCATTTCCACTCGGGTACCATCACTGGCTGAAGCAAACCCGAAGGTACTTGGTGTTCGACCTTTACTTGTTGACAAATCAAACACTTCAAGACAAACTCAAAATTATCTCTTTTCATGCTAGGCCACCAATATAATTTCTTCAAATCATTGTACATTTTCACACTTCAACTGATAGACGAAAATTGTGTGCCTTGTGCAAACTTTCTGAATCAACTCAGCATCTTTTAGAATACAAACTCTACTTCGAAACATCAAACAATCATCGGCCCCGATTTGCTAATCAGAATCACTAGTCGATTCGCATTGAACTCTTTTAGCTTGCAATTCATTGTCACTTTTCTGAGCTTCACAGATTTGCTAAAGAAATAACGGTCTAGACCTCAACTTGACCAAAATTAAACCATCATCAGACAAGGCCAACTTTGTACTCTTAGCTCTCAGGGTAAACAAGGATTTCCTACTCAATGCGTCAACGACTATATTTGCCTTCTCTGGTGATAATTGATCATCAACTTATAGTCTTTTAATAACTTGAGCCATCTCCGTTGTCTTAAATTCAAATCTTTCTAAGTCATAATGTACTTTAAACTCTTATGATCAGTAAAAATATGACAGCTCTCACCGTACAAATGATGACGCTAAATTTTCAAAGCAAAAACGATGGGAGCCAAATCCAAGTTGTGTGATGGATAGTTCTTCTCATGGAATTTCAACTGTCTCCATGCATAAGCTATTACTTTGCCCTCTTGCATTAATACACAACCAAGACCATTCAAAGACGTGTCACTATAAAATACAAATTCCTTTCCTGATTCAAGTTGTACCAAGACAAACGCCTCAGTTAATAGTGCTTTCAATTTCTCAAAACTTTGCTGATATTTGTCGGTCCATTCAAACTTAACATCTTTTTGCGACAACTTGGTCATAGGAGTAGCAATCATCGAAGATCCCTTAATAAAATGTTGATAAAACCCAGCTACGCCCAAAAGGCTTTTAACCTCAAATACATTTCTTAGTGGTTTCCAATCAACAATCACCGAAATCTTATTTGGATCAACACAAATACCATCACCTGAAACTATATGTCCCAAAAATCTGACTTCTCAAAGCCAAAACTCACTTTTATTGAATTTAGCAAACAATTTCTTTCTTCTTAAAATCAACAATACAGTTCTCAAGTGTTCAGCATGCTCGGATTCATCTTGAGAATGAATCAGAATATCATATATAAACACCACTACAAACTTATCTAAGTACGGTTGAAAGATCCGATTCATCAAGTCTATAAAAACGGCAGGAGCATTAGTACGTCCAAAAGGCAGAACAAGAAACTCATAATGTCCATACCTCGTTCAGAATGTGGTTTCAGCACATCTAACTCTTTAACACTCAACAGATAGTAGCCGGATCTCAAGTCAATCTTCAAAGACATTGTTGCCCCTTTCAATTGAGCAAACAAATCATCGATCCTCAGCAAAGGATACTTGTTCTTTTTAGTCACTTTGTTGAGATGTCAATAATCGATACAAAGTCTAATAGATTCATCTTTCTTCTTTACAAACAAAATGGGAACACCCCAGGGAGAAAAACTCGATCTCGCAAATCCCTTATCTATCAACTCTTGCTACTGAGTCTTTAGTTCTTTTAATTCAGTCGGAGCCATCTTATACGGAGCAATCGATATCGGGGCAGTCCCACGTATAAATCAATAGCAAACTCAATCTCTCTAATTAGAGGTAACCCAGGCAACTCTTCTGGAAACACATTCGAAAATTCACAATTGGTACTGATTCAATTTTCAATTCGAATACTTTCGTATTCAACACATAAGTAAGAAATGCTTCACAACCCTTTCTTACATATCTCTGAGCCGACATAGATGAAATCACAATAGGCAGTTCACTAGATTCATTTGTTTCAATCTGAAGCATCTCACCATTTTAACATTTCAATTAAAAAAATTTTTGTTACAATTTACCTTGGCATCATGCAATGTCAACCAACCCATACCCAAAATAGCATCAAACTCATCAAATGGCAACACCATGAAGTCAGTCAGAAAATAGTGACCTCGAATCATCAAAGGACAATTCTTGCAAACTTCATCCACTAACACATACTTGCCTAAAGGGTTTGACACTCTAATTACAAACTCAGTAGACTCAACAGGAAAATTCATACTAGTTACCAAATTCATGCAAATATAAGAATGTGTCAATCCAGGATTGATTAGTGCAACTATATTAGTACCATAAAGAGAAAATGTACCCGTAATCACATCAAGGGATGATGCATCCTCTCGAGTACGAATGGCATAAGTTCTGACATATGCTCTTGCTTCCGATCTCGTAGCTGAATCCTTGGACACACCTTTGCTACTAGTCGCATTTCCCACATTTTACACTGGCCTCCCTCTAGCCGTTGTGTTACTCGATCTTGCATTCTGAAAGTTATATTTTTCAATCATTTTAGGGTAATCCTTAATGAAATGATCTTGGGAGCCACATTTAAAACAAGCCTAGTTGATCATCCAACATTCATTGGGATGTCACCTACCGTAATGTTGGCATTCTAGTTTATCAGATCTCACATTAACAACGCTCACTATGGATGTAGTTCGGGCCTTAGAACCTAAATATTGCTTCCCACTATCTCTGCTAGGATTCCCAATTGAAACATTCGAATGAATGTCCATATCCCTTGACTTCTTAGACGAGGACTGAAAAGGCTTACTCATCAGTCTCTTTTTCAAATCTCTAGCATCGAGCTCCGCTTTACTCCTTTCTTTACTCAACTTTTCGGCTTTGCAAATTCGTTCTACTAGCACAACAAACTCTTTCAGTTTTAAGATTCCAACAAACATTCTAATATTTTCATTCAATCCATCCGCAAGCCTCTTACACTTGATAGCTTCTGTGGACACACATTCTTGAGTGTACTTACTAAGTGTAACAAACTCTCACTCATATTCAAATACAGTCATTTGGTCTTGCTTTAACTCTAAGAACACCTTGCATTTCTGATTAGTGAACTGTCAACTTGAATACTTCTTTCTGAATTCCTCTTGGAAGAAATCCCAAGTAACTCTTTCCTTGGGTACCACTAACACTAAAGTTTTCCACCAATGATAAGCTGAATCCCTCAGAAGTAAAATAGCACATTTTAAACACTCGTTTAGAGTATAAGAAAGCTTATCAAATACCTGAATAGTGTTTTCAAGCCAAAATTCTGCCCTCTCGGGATCATCAGCTACATCAGCCCTGAATTCTTCGGCCCTATACTTTCGAATCTTATCATCAAGAGGCTTATTCAATTTTACCATCTCCACACTTTGGGGAGCTACGGGAACCAGTTGAGGAATAAGAGGGGTAGAGGTTGAGCATTTGGATTAACTTGAATAAACTTGTATACCACTAATTCATCATATGGAGAAAGGCTTCTCGAGACTCTCCTCCATGACTAGTTGTCACATGCCTACTATTGGGCGGCGCATCCCTTGGGTGGGAACCTGTGCATTACTTTCTACGTCATTAGCTATGGCTTGATCAGGATCCATTTATTACATGAAAACACAATTTAAGTTATCAGGAGTCGTCACACTATCACAATTTATATATGGCATGTATAGCTAGACTCATACACACGCTAGGTTAGTTCGAGAATCGACTAAACCATAGTTCTGATACCATAAAATGTAACACCCCTTACCCGTGTTCTAAGCCAGAACAAGATACGAGGCATTAATGGACTTAAACATAAGAAATTGTACAAAATCGGGCCATAAGATTCCATTCAAATTCAAAACTATTCATACACAAGTATATCGTTCCTTATACAGGCCTACGAGACCAAAAACATAAATCAAGGATGGTTCGAGACTAAATCAAAAACCTTGGAACACTTAGAAAATTTTTCATGTTTTAGAGAGTCACACGCCTGTGTGAGTAGGCCGTCTGGTCACACATGCTCGTGCGGCTCGGGACACGCCCATGTCCTCAGCCCGTGTAACTCGCTGTTTATGACGTCATCAACAAAATGAGATCAAACGGCCAAGTCACACGCCTGTGTGCTAGGTCGTGTGGTGAATTTAATCACACATTTGTTCCTAATGACATGTCACTCGTATTCTATTCTATTCCTAAGGTTCAACTGGGATTTTTCCTTACTTATTGAAACTTGTCAATTATGTCACATACATCATTCACAGATGTTATACAATAATAAAGCATTAAAAGCAAAATAAAATGATGTATTATTTACATACAAACTTACCTCTGTACAAAATGTCTATTTTTGCGATTTAGTCCACTACCTTGTCCTTCCCTCGGTCAAGCTTAATTCCTCATCTTTCTTGATCTATAATAACACATTTAACTCACTTAATTATCACATTATTCAATTAGGCCGTAAAAATCATATTAAGGTAAAATTACATTTTACCCCTAACTTTTCTCTTATTTACACTTTTGTCCCTAGGCTTGTAAAATGAAAAGTATTCATTTTTCTCAAAACCCAAGCCTAGCCAAATCTTATTCATACTTATAGCAGCCCATATTTTTCATTTATTCACACATTTCTACACACATTTCTCAACTTTTGCCTTTAGGTTCTTTTTGACATTTTCGCTAAAAATCACCTAGCAAAAGTCATTTATCTAACACTAAACTTTCATTTTCTACCATTAGACATCAAAATACATGCATGTCACATATGGGTAAATTTTTAAACATAAACCCTACTTCAAAATAATGGTAGAAATAGGTAAATTGGGTGATAACGACTTTAAAAACGTAAAGAGCATTAAAAACGGGGCTAGGATGCATTTACTATCAAGCTTGAAAGTTGAAGAAAACCCTAACTATGGTGTCTTGAGAAGTTTGGCTATGGCATGGAGAAGATGGACAAACTTTGACTTTATTTTCCCTTTTTATTCTTTTATTAACCGAATGACCAAAATGCCCTCTTAACCTTTCTTTGAAAATTTACCCTTCCATGCCCCTTTTTTTCCATCATGAGATATAATGGTATAATTACTAAATAAGGACCTCTAATTTACAACTTCATTACAATTAGGCACCCAATGCTTCTAAAACACATATTTTGCACTTTTTGCAATTCAGTCTTAATAATCAAATTAGACCCTCTATCGATAAAGTTTTGTAACGAAACTTTCACATATGCATTCAATCACATGATAAACCTTAAAACCTTATCACAATCAATTTTTCTACTTCAAATTCGTGGTCTCGAAACCACTATTCTGACTTGGCCCTAAATCGGGTTGTTACAATAGCCTTTTATTTTGAGTGGACAATCACGGCACACTAAATTAACTGTTACACTTTAGCCTAATGGATTAGTTACTTGGACATCATAATCAATAGATTCAATACACAATTTCTTTTTTAATGCTAATGTAGTGGAAACATAAGAATTTGCAGACCCAGGGTCAATCAATGCATACACAATAACATCAAAAAGATAGAAAGTACCAGCAATTATGTTTAGAGCCATAGCTTTTTCTCTAGCTCGGATAGCATATGTACGTGCAGATGCCCTAGCCCCTGACCGGGCGATAGAATCTCTCATACCTGAACGAGCGGTCCCAATAGCACTGCTTTGGCCTGAACGTCTACTTCTTTGAGGAATGGCTAATTGCCTTTCTTATTGTTCTCCTCTTCTTTTAGCAGTTGAGGACAATCTTGAATAAAATGATCAGTAGCCCTGTAATTATAACAAGCTCATGTCTTACCTATACATTCACCAGAGTGAGGTTTCCTATAATATTTGCATCTAGGCCTGGGAGCATTCTATACACTACCAACACTAGCTGTAGGTTTAATAATTACCCCAAAATCTTGTTGAGTCACCTTATTCTTACTTGATCATTCCAGCATTGAAGTTGGTCGGCTAGAATCATCTTTAAAATTTTTAGCCAGAAATGCTAAAAATGATTTGGAGAAGCTTCTCATATAGGATTCTTTTTTCCTTCTTTCCCATTGTATTTTTCTATGGTATACTTCTTCCATTTTCTGAGCACGATCTCATAGAACAACAAATTCCCTTATTTTAGTGCCCCCAATCACCATTCTAATTTCATCATTTAGCCATTCCTTAAATCGAATACACATTTCTTCTTAGTTGATACAATTTCTTAAGAATATCTGCTAAGGTATATAAATTCCCTTTCATACTCAGCTACTAATCAGTTACCTTGTCGCAAATCAAGGAATTCTCATTTCTTTTTATCCAGATATCTCTTACCGATATATTTCTTTTTGAATTCACTCTAGAAAAATTCCCACATGATTTCTCTTTTGGCGCTACAGCCACAAGGGCCATCCACCAAATATATGCTTCCTCTTTTAGTAAGCAAACAACACACTTCAAATAATGATCTGGAGGACAAGACATCTCTTTAAAAACTCTCACTGTATTCTGAAGCCAATGCTCATCTTTGACGGGGTCATCATCTGACCTACCCTGAAATTCTTTAGCTCAAAACTTTCTGAGTTTTTCTACCGGAGTACGCTTACTTGATTCAGTTACCGGAGGACGTAAAAGTACAACCGAGGGTGCTACAGATGGTGCATATATATATGTTTGTTTACAAGTATTTAGTAGTAGATAGTAATAAATCAATGAATGGAGTTATTTTGGTAAGTTTATGTGAATGAGATTTGCAATGACATATTATGTTCAATACATGAATTTTGATTGAATTAGTTGCTAGGTTGTGATATATTAGTGTATTTCTATGTTGTTGATATTATAAAAGGTGAGAAAATGGTCTTAAATGGCCTATTTTTATCCACACGGGTGTGTTCCATGGTCGTGTGAATCTGCACCTAATGATAGAAAGTTAAATTGTCCACATGACCTAGCACACGGGCATGTGACTTGGCCGTGTGACCCTTACACTTAACTAAGTTGCAAGTCAGAGAGTTACACGGGTTAGGGTCACGGCCGTGTGTCTTACCCCGTATACCACACAGCCTGAGACATGGGCATGTCACTTGGCAGTGTGAACCATACTGCCTAACCACATAGATGTGTGACCCCCATATAAAAGAGAAATTTTGAAATTTTGAGAAAAATTCTCTAACGTCCCGATTTAGTCTCGACTTGTTTCTAATACTTAAATTGGGCCTTGAGGGTCCAATCAAGGGACAATATGAATAGTTTTGGATTTGGATGGTAATTGACATAAATTATCTGTATTTTTTCTATAAACTCTGGTAATGCTTCGTCACCCTATTTCAGTGACGGATATGGGTTAAGGGTGATACATTTATTAGTATTAGAGCTTCGGTTTAGCCAATTCTCAAAATGAATGTAATGTATAAAGTGCCTAGAAATACATGCCATATAAATCTATAATAGTGTCATGTGTATGATCCAATCTAATCTTTGTTTTTCTTATAGATTGTAAAGATGTCTGAAAGATCCAAACATACTAAACGTGATGAAACTAATAGTAGAGTACAAACATCTGACCACAGGATAAGTAGTAATGTCCCAATTTCTCTGATGCAAAAATAGGAACTCAAAAATATGTTTTATGGGTTTATGAATCAATGGTTTAAAGACTTTATGCTAGAAAAAAATCAGGCTCCGCAACCTCCTCCCCCTACTGCACTATCTAAAGTACCCCTGGTTGTACTTCAACTCATTCGGTAACTGAATCAAGTAAGCGTACTCCAGTAGAAAAACTCAGAACGTTTGGGGTTGAAGAATTTCAGGGTAGTTCAGATGATGACCTTGTCCAAGCTAAGCATTGGCTTCAGAATACAGTGAGAGTTCTTGAAGAGATGGCTTGTCCTCTAGATGATTATTTGAGGTGTGTTGCTTCCTTATTAAAAGAATATCACAAATTCAAACAAGCTTTTAAACAAGCTTTTCACTAATACTTCCTGCCAATAATAATTCAAATGATGAACTCACTTGATTGAGCTCAATATGAAAAACTACTTAAATTCTATCACTTTAATTCATGTGACACTTACTAATCATTGTCAAATTGGAAAACGTCTTACGTAATTAAGTACATCGTTTCTTGATGCCATAGTCCAACTATGGTCATCGTTTCTTAATGCCATAGTCCAACTATGGTCTTACACGTATATTGCTATGGCCCTGCCATGGTCTTACACTTGTAATGCCATAACCCAATTATGGTCTTATCATCTGGATGCCATAGCCCAGCTATGGTCTTACACTTTTACACATACTACCATGGTCCAACCATGGTCTTACATTCACGATGCCATAACCCAGTTATGGTCTTTTCACTAAAATGCCATAGACCAACTATGCTTTTACATTTTACACTTTCCCATGGTCCAACCATGGTCTTATCCGTCAATTCTTCATTTGTCTCTAAACGATCATACCCAACCCTGCGTTCTACCTACCTTGAACATTCAATCCAATCTCATATTGTTATAATAATTATAATTCGATAACAAACATATGAAATAATAAATTATATCATTCCTATATTAACAATTAATCATGAAAGTTAAACCATATGAACTTACCTGGGCTAATTTGTAGAAGTTGTAGAAATTCAGGGACTAATTTGTTAACTTCTTTTTTCCGCATTTATCTTAGGGTTCTTCATCTATAATGTAAAATTATTCACTTATCAGTATCTAATTCAATTCTAATTCACTTCATAATTTATGCCCCCTAATTTTTAAAATTACACATTTACCCCAAATATTACATCTTTTACAATTTGGTCCCTGATCAATTAGCCCATCAATTGAGTTCATTTTTCTCAATTAACTATTTAACTAAATATTAAGGCTATTTTATATCCTTTGATATTCAAAATTTTGTGCCAAACCCTAAGTTTTAACCTTTTTTCACAATTAGGTCCTAAAATCAATTTCTATTTAAATTACTTGATAAAATCATCATATAACAAAACTAAAGCTTCAATTCCATGTTAATTAATCATAAAAATCCAGCACTCATCAATGGTAACTTTCAAAAACCACACATAAAATCAAAAACTAATGAATTAGACAGTTGGACCTAATTGTAAAAGTATTGAGAAAATAAAAATTACTATAAAAGAGCAAGCATTGAACTCACATGATGAAACTCTATTAAAAACAAGCTTAGAGGGACTCTTCAATGGCATTTTTCGCTGAGAATTGTGCAAAAATTGCTAGAAACTCTTTTAATTGTTATTTTATTGATTAAATTTTACAAAGTTTCCAATTTCACCCCTATTAAACCTAATTTTTAGATTTTTTTTCTTGCTAATGCCACATCAGCCATCCCCTTTTAGTATATTTATGCATTAAGTCCTTCCTTATTCATCACTTAAGCTATTTAATCACTATTTCTTTAATTGGCAAATTTTGCACCTTTTTCAATTTAGTACTTTTTAATTAATTAACTATCAAAATGTTAAAATTTTCTAACGAAACTTTAATACTAATTTATTAACACTTCATAAATATTTATAAAAATATTTACGGCTCAGGTTATAAAATCAAGGTCTTGATTCCTCATTTTCAAAACCAATTAACCTAATAATTACTTCTAAAGCACAAACTACTAATTCTTAGTTTTTTTTTCCTAAATTGTTATTTATTTTTTGAGATTAATCATAACATCCCTTAAATGGTCCTTCGAGGCCCAATATAAGAAATAGAATCAAATAGGGACTAAATTAAGAACTCAGAGAATTTTTCGAGAAATTTCAAAATTTTTCTTAGGTGTAGGGGCCACACGCCCGTGTGGTCAGGCCATGTGGCTCACACGGCCATTTGACATGCCCATGTTTCTCAGGCCGTGTGGCTACACACGCTCGTGTCCCCAACCCGTTAACTCTCTGACTTGTAAGACATGAAGTAATAGAAGTAACACGGCCAAGTCACACGCCCGTGTGCTAGGCCATGTGATTAATTCAATTTTCAAAAATTAAGTGCTGGTTTCACATGACCATGTCACACACTCGTGTTCTAGGCTGTGTACCTCACACGGCTGAGACACACACTCATGTCTTTGCTCATGTGCTCTATTTTGAGCATTCTATTTCTCAATTTTAGGATGCCGGGGACACACGGCCAAGCCACATGCCCATGTACCATGCCGTGTGTCACACATGTAACACCTTGAACTTGGGCATAAAAGTATTGGGCTTTGAGTCTGGGTTCGGGTAGAAACGGCCTGAATAATTTAGATGTTTTAATTATTAATAAAAAATTATTATTGTTATTGATTTCGTGTTTAGTTTAGTATTTAAATAAATTACGAAAGACTTATAGTGTGGGAAAAGTCCTGGGCTCGGCCCAGAGCTCTAGCAAAAATATTATTTTTTGCTTCTCTAGGGAGATAGTGGTATTAGGCCTTATAAAAAGGTTGGGTTAAAGTTGGACACAACGGAAGTGCCTGGCCCAGTGGTTAGATGCGTGAGGCAGCAGTGAGGGAAGCTGGGGTTAGAGTGCCTGTGGCGCAGTGGCAGCAACATGCTAGAGGGTCCAAGCGAGCGCGAGTTCAAACCCAGGTGCAGGCGAAATTTTGATTTTATTTTTAAACGGCAGAGGCTGCAACAGATAAGCTTTAAAATTAAATGCGACCGTAATATATTGAAAGCAAAGTCGTGTCGTAGTGGCTAGCAGCGTGCGTGGGTACTTAGAGGTCCCAGGTTCAAGCTGCTATGCGCACGAAGGGCTGCGTTTTTGCTGCATGCGTGGGGAGAGTGTTTCAAACGGACCGAAACTCTCCCTAGCAGCAAGGTGTGTCGATCAAGTGGTGGACTGCTGCCGATGGTGCAGAAGTTTGAATGAAATTCAAACTATGCTGTTGGCTAAAAATAAGGGATAAGCATGCGATTTAAGTTGGGGGTTGTTCTTAGCCTATTAGCCGACTTTGGTTGGGACTATCGGCATATACTCTTGGTTGTTTTTAGGTTTTTTATTTTTATTGAATCGATTCTGGTTCTTTTTATTATTTTTTTCATCTCCTCTTCGCCTAATTTTTTTTACCCATATTATTGAATTTGTTTTCCCTTTTATTTTCTTTCCATGATAGCCGAATATTGCTAAACCCGAATCTTTGTTAGCCAAACTTCTTTTAGCCAAATCCCACAACTTCTATAGCTTTGTCGACATCTTCTTCTTCTTCTTCTTCTTCTCATTACGAAGCTTGCGTTCCTTCTCCTTCATTATACCAAAAGCCGAACCTCTAGTCTCCTATCTCATTCTCAGTCGATTAGTTTTTGCACTTGTGAACTCCTTTTTATCTATTCTTCTTAAAAACTGAAATAGACATTCTAGGATAGATCCAAAAGCCGAAATCATTTAGATTCACTCTCTTCTCGTATTTAGAGGCTAGATCTACGTCAGATTTGAGTTAGAAACGGGATTGGAATCATTCTGGTTTAGTGAACTCTCGAAAAGTACTCGAATTCTTTGTTTCATTCATTACTTTGGGATTTAAGAAAAGTCGAAACCCCTATATGCATAGGAGGCTGTCGATTGGGGCTTAAAGCTTTATGGGTCTTACCAATTGATTTATTTTGTGTTAGTGCAATCTAAAGGCTATTGATCGAGGGCTTGGATCATCGAAGTGTCTAGTAGATCTAGATCTAATAGTTAAGATCGACAAGGTAAGTATTTGAGGGCCATATAGGATGTTGGCAGAATATGGTGTTAATGGTTACATTACGTTATCGTTGATTTATGGTCTAATACCTTTAGTGATCGATTGTAGGAGAAATCACTTAGGAGATCTCATCGATATAATTGTAAATCAGGTGTGTAAACAAACACCCTTCTGCAGTCTAAATCGGCAAAAGCCGAAAAGCCAAAATGCCGAAATTCTAGCATTTCGTGGGCTTGTGAGCGTGTGAGCACTTGTAAGTCAGTTGGAAATAGTGAGATCTGTAATCGCAAATGGTAAGATGGATGAATGTGCAATTTTGGGCACTTCAAAAAATTTGGGCCTCGATGGGCTGAAAATAGGCCCAATGGGCTTATGGGCCCATATGGGTAAAAGTAAGTGGTAAGTGTGTTCTGGTATACTGTAGAGTAATTCTATTAAACTAGGCTTAGAAATTGGGCTAAACGGGCTTAAGTAGCTATTTGACACTGTAGGGCCCGTTAGGGGTTTTAGGGCCCAATATCTAAAAATTGTTAAAATGGGCTAAATTACCTATTGAGATGTAAGTTGGACTATTAGGGACTGAAATATGCATAAAACCCTAAAACTAGTATAATTACTAAAATACCCTTAATGTTGAGAAATTACTATTTTACCCCTAGGTGCAAAATAACCGTTATACCCCTAGGGCTAAATTTGACTGAAATGCATGTTTTACTGTTTCTATTCACTGTATGCCATGACATAATTATATGTTGCATGGGACTGGGTTTATTGATGGAGGAAGTGCAAGTGGCATTGCCACGATTATTGAAAGAGGCTTTGCCTCATACTATTTACTGAAAGAGGCTTTGCCTCGTACTGTTTACTGAAAGGGGCTTTGCCTCGATATATTGTTAGTGGCTTGGCCACATTACCGGAGCAGCTATGCTGCGACTGTGGAGTGTAGCGGCTAGGTGGGTTGAGTATTTTCCCCACATTGTGTGTTTATGGCTGGTACGGGTGGAGTGTAGCGGATGGACATAGGACGGGCTTTAGGCTTTGTATACATGCATTATTACTGATCTGTTACTATAATGGGCCTATGGGCCGCACTGTTTACTGAATAAGGCTCTGACCTAATGTACTATTACTTGAATAGGGCTACGACCCAATAACTAATACTGAATAGGGTTTCGGCCCGGTTATTACTGAAACTGGTTAGGGCTTAGGCCCAGTAGGTTTGACCTGATTTGGGCTTCAGATGGGCTTTCTTTACACACTGAGTTTCCAAACTCACCCCTTTTTCTTTCCATCCTTGTAGGAGAGCCCTAAACCGGTGGACTTGGAGCTAGGAGGGATTCAGGGTGGCCACATGGACTGGACTATTGGTTTTTAATTAAGTATTTTTATTTCTATATTTATTTTTAATTATTCTCATTTTGGTTTTAGGTTGTAATAAGGCTGCTATTTAATTTGTTTTTAGCTTAAGTATGATATTGTTTAAATCGTTTTAAAATCGGATACCTCTAAAAAGTTACTTATTTTCAAAATATCACGATAACAGAGCAAAGCTTCCGTAACGTAAACGTTTTCATGAATAAATATTTTAAATAGACTTAATCCTAATTTGTGGTTCGTGGACAAGTCATAAGGCTAAAGTGTGGCAATGGGTGTGTGCATGTCTAAGATTGGATCTAGGGAGAGCTTGGTACTTAAGCTGTCTAATTGACTCACCTCCTCTTTTCCTGAATCCTACTGCAACAGCCCTATTTTGACCCTAGTCGGGAAGTGGTTTCGGGACCACTAAACAGAGTTGTAGAAATAGTTGAATATAATATTTTATGTCTAAATTATGTGATCATGCATGTGTGAAATTTGAATGCTTTGATTTTTTCCAATTTGAATGTGTTTCTAAATAAAAAGGACTTATGTGAGAAGATTTGAATATATGTGTGGCTAAATTCAAGAGAGTAATTATAGAATGTTGTAAAATAAATGGATTTGCATGTCAAATTAGCCACTTTAATCTTAGTGGTCGGCCATGCTAATGATTAAGTCAATATTTTTGTATTTTTAATGTTAATGAATAAAATTAATGGAATTTTTAACATATCATGGATAATTAAATAATAAAGAAATGGGTGAAAAGAACAAAGTTTCTTTTATTTGTTCTTCATGCCCGAAAATGTTAAAGAAAGGGGAAGAAGAACATTGAGCTTTCGGCACTTTGATTTCTTTCATTAGGTAAGCTTCCTTGATAATTTTTAATGGATATTTGATTTGTTGTAATGGTTATGTGGTTATCTATTCAACCCATGGATTAATCTTTGTTTATGTATTGATATATATATATATATATATATATGTTTCGGTCATGGCTACATTGTATGAGATTTTGTGTTTTATTCTTAAAAAAAAAATGAAAATTTATGGTAGTATGCATGGGAATTAGCTAATTGATGTAAAAAATGAGACTTAGGCATATCTATGATTTTTGGCATTGTATAGACGAGCTTAGTTGCATTCGGCAACTTGTGGGAAATTAGAAATCTTGTAAAAGCATATAATTCATGTTAAATTGTTAAATTGAGTCTTGAATTGATGTAATCAAGTGATGAATGAAAGAATTGAGTTGTGATGGTAAGAAGTTGGAGTGTGGTACTAATGTTTACATTCGGCCATGGATAGGGAAGTGGGAAATATATATGTTTTTCCATGTTTTGTTAAGTAGGGAGTTTAGTGGATGTCTGAGCTAAATTATATGTGTTTTCATGTGGATTCAATGATAGTTTAGAAATAGCTAATGTGTGAGTAAATTTTACTCATGATTGCCGAATTTGAAATTGGGAATTTGCTAAGAAATTTGATATGTTTCTTACTGAATTTTTATGAATTAGTTATAAGAGAAATTAAGGATGAATTTGAGTTGGTTATTTGTTCTTTGTGTGACTTATTAAGCTAGTAGGACATTCGGCTATGTCCATTGGAACAAAGGAATTGGGTTGGATGTTTAGCTAATGATATATATAGTGCACATTGAATTAATAGTTGTTAAAACAAATTGTTAATGTGCATTATATGCTTGTATATGTATTCAACTAAGGAAATTTTGATATGAAATTTCTATGGCCTTGGATGATGAATGGCCGAATGAACTATAGGTTATATATGGATGAATGTTAATGCATATGAGTGTGTGTGGTTAGTAGATAACGACATTAGGCATTATGGAATTAAAGTTTTAAAATGAATGCTTGTTGAGTTTTGATAATATATTGCCATAAGCGATCTTATATGGGATTTTAATGAATTAAAGTTTGTTCAAATTAAGCTCAAGAGCATAGAGGGGCAACATCAGACAAGGGAAAAGCTAAAGTCACGAAATAGCCAACCCAAAATTTGTTTAGAAAGATACGAGGTAAGTTTTGAGTAGTTAAGTTTAGCATAAAAAGTTTGAATGGCATGTTATAAGTGTATGATATATGAATCACAGTCCATTGACCTTACTTTGTATAAAGTTGTTTGTGAAATAGTTGTGTATAAGGCACGTATCCGAATGATCACTAGAAAAATAAGCTATGATAATTAGATGGACATGTGATCCTTGTGTGCATATAGACCAAATGTTAAATGAAAGTTATACATCATGTGCTTGTATGCGAATGAAGCAAATTAAATTCCAATGTGATAGACCTTGCGAAATATATATCTGGTGGATAAATATGCATAAAAGTTCAGTGAACTTTATCCGGGCTAAGTCTCGCAGGCATTCGTGCTAGAATTATATCCGAGCTAAGTCCCGCAGGCATTCATGCTGGAATTATATCCGGGCTAAGTCCTGTAGGCATTCATGCTGGAACTTTATCCGAGCTATGTCCCGCAGGCATTCGTGCTAGAACTATATCTGGACTTGAGGTCCGCAGGCCTTCGTGCTGGAATTATTTCCGGGTAAAAGTCCCACAGGCATTCGTGCTGGAATAATGTGATTTATGTATTAATAATCCCAACAAATGTGCTCACTACCTTAAGATAGTCAGGTATGTACCACATACATGTTTGTGAATTAGATTCGTTTTAAATTGTGAATACACATTTGGATAGTGATGCTCTGGCCATTATTTAAGATTACATGAAATTTTATGACCTACTTATGATGTATGAGTGTTGATTCAAGTGGAAATATGTTAAGATTGATTTTGAGTATATGAGCATATTAAATCAAAGTGTGAAGTTACATGAATATGTGAGTATGCGTATAAGCATAAATTTTACATTGTAATTGAATTGTATGCATTAGGCCAAAGGCTGAAATTAGATGGATGAAATGAAATTATCTATGTGATATGAATTTATGTTTAAGGGAAGTTAAAACGCCAAGTATGAAAAATGGTAGTATATTTAGTCATGTCCATATTCGGCCAAAGAGAAGATGTTAAGCATTAAGATTAGTATGCTATAAATTTTAAATGATTTCATTGCTTAAAACTTACTAAGCATAGAAATGCTTACTCTATTGCCCTTAATTCTTTATTTTTTTAGATCTCGTTCGTTAGCTACGGTCTTGGGAATCACAAAGTTAAAGTTGTCCACACTATCTAGGCTCGTTTCGGTACTTTTAGTAGCTAAACTTCTATAATGGCATGTATAGGTTTGACTTTTGATTCTAAATAAGTGTCATTTTGATATTGTAAATATGTATAGCCATGCGAAAATGGCTTGCCATGTTACCATATGTATTTCATATAGTTGATGTGAATGTGTGAATGTATTTGGTAAATGTTTTGAAAATTTTGAGTGAATTAGATATATGAATGAATCAATGCACTCATTAGTAGGAGATGACTCATGTTCGGCCATGCTTAAGATTAACTACCAAATGAATAGTGTATCAAGCTTTGTAAACATTAAGATACTCCATGACTTTTGTATATGTCTAAACCATCAAATTATTACCATATGAATAGTAACACTTTATTTAGAAGGAATATTGGTTCTATGCATATTGACTATTCATGTGCACATGCTTGAGTTCAATAAGTGTTTGAGATCTTATAAGAGTGAATGCTAATAACTTTTCATACGTCTCATTTCAAAACTAGTTGTATGCAAGAGCTAGGAACTGCAAAATTAGGAGCATGACTTAGGTGAGTTGGATTTATTTGAAATTTTGTACTTTTCTTGTAATGCCTCATGACCCTCCGGCGACGGGTATGGGTTAGGGGTGTTACATTTTATTGGTATCAGAGCTACGGTTTAGTCGATTCTCAGACTAACGTAGCACATGTGAGTCTAGTTATACATGTCATTTTTTGTTAATATGATAGTGTGATGACTTCTGACAATTTAAATGTGATTTCTGTTTAGAAATGAATCTTGATCCCAATCGAGCCGTAGCGGATGATGTCGAGAGCGTAGCGCCTGCTCCCGCACAAGGACAGCGCCGAATGACTCTCAGCCGAATACCAATCATCGAGATGATGACACGAGGCAAGCTTTCTATGCAATGATGAGCGATGGGTTCACTCAATTCCTTCGAACTAATCCGGCTGTTCCATAACCCCCGCCCCCGAGTACTCTGCTTCCGACTTATGTAGCCCCTCCTGTGACTGATCCATTGAGGTCGAGTAGGCCCCCGGTTGACAAGAATAGAAAATATGGGGCTGAAGAGTTTCGGGCTACAGCTAGCGATGACGCTGAGCAGGCCGAGTTTTGGCTCGATAATACAATTCGTGTGTTCAATGAACTATCGTGTACGCCCGAGGAATGTTTGAAATGTGCCGTGTCTCTATTATGCGACTCTGCCTCCTATTGGTGGAATACATTGGTTTCGGTTGTGCCGAGAGAGCGGGTCACCTGGGAGTTTTTCCAAACCAAATTCTGCAAGAAGTATATCAGCTAGAGATTCATCGATCAGAAACGGAATGTGACACCCCTAATTTGACCCTAGTCGGAAAGTGGTTTCGGGACCATAAAACTGAGTCACAAAAATAATTAATTGTTATATTCTATACTTATTATTTATAAATAAGTATGTGTAAAAAATTTCATGTTTTAATTCTGTCATTTGGATGTGAAATTAGCTAAAAAGGACATATTTGAGAAACTTTAAAAATATGATAGGCAAATGTCTAAGTGATTAAAATGTTAAACTACTAAAGTTGTGGACTTGCATGTCAAATGGCCCACTTTTAACATTAGTGGATGGTAATGATGTTATGATTTTGGCATTATGTGTATATTATATTTAGTAAATAATATTTAATAGTTTATAATTTGAAAACATGAATTAAATAAAAGCAAAAGAATGGTGATAAAAACAAAGAAACTTTTCTCTTTGTTTTCTCTTATTGCCGTAACTAAGCAAGAAAGAAAGGAAAGAACACAAAAGGCATCGGTCACTTGGTGTTGGGAATTAAGGTGAGATTTCATGTGTTTTATTTTTAATTTTTGCGAAATGTTGTTAGTTTTGAAGCTCACAACATGACCCATATGTTAATTTTTGTGATTTTATTTCATAAAGCATTTGGTCATGGCTTCAAGGATTAGATTGTGGATGTTTTGATGATAAGTGTTTATGGATGAGGATAGACTAATTAAATTTGCTATGAGGGGCAAGTTTGAGTAAAATTTCATTCGGTTATTAAAGTGTAAAGTAAGGTTGTGCCAAGTTTTTGGAAATTATATTTTAAATGTTAGATTGTAACTATACAGATGCCGAATGAGAAATTGAATGAGGAGTTGAACTAAATTATTGTTTATTAAAATATTGATGAATTCGGCCATGAATTTGCAATATGTTATAAATTTAGTGTTAATTGCCTTGATGAATAAAAAGGTGGTTAAATGAGTGCATGTGGTTTTAGGAATTTTGTTAAGTGCGGCTATAGGTGATTAAAATGAGCAAATTGTATGCGACAATTAAAGTGAAGTATGAAACTTGTACTTAATTGTGAAATGCTATAATTAAATTGCTAATAAATGTTTATATACTTGCCGAATTTGAATTAAGGTGAAAGACGAAGTAAAGAATGAGTTTGAGTTGAAAATTTATAATTGTAATTAAATTGATAGCATATATTTATATATTAGCCGAATATGTGCTAAAATGAGAAATGAAGTGAAGGATTAAGTTTGAATATTTATTTGAGTGGTCTCAAGTATTGAAGCAAGCCCATGGCAAAATTTAGTTAATGGAAAAAAAGGATGACATTCGGCCAAGGAAGTTTTGTGATAGTATTTTTTTTTTTTTTGGCTAAGGATGCTTTGTATGTTATGCATGATGTGTTTAATGTCTTGATGAACTAGTGATTAAATGAGGCTAAGCTTGTTAAATTATGAGTTTGGATGAATATATATATATATATATATATGCATTCGGCAATGTGTAAAATATTGATTGTTTTAAATGGTTCGTAGTTAAGTGGAAATGGAAGCTTGATAAAAAAAAAAATTCTGTTAAGGATGAGTAAGAGGTATGTGCATTCAACCATTAAACATGTCCTTAATTGTTGATGATTGGTTGTAAAGAAAATACATATAGGTCAAATATAGCCTTGGATAACAAGATTTTTATGTATTGAATTTGTAACATGGTTATGCCGATTGTGAACGTGTGATAAAGAATTATTCAAATGGTTGTTTAAAGGATATTCGGTTTATTAGTATATGTATAATTAGTTAAAGTGTAAACTTTGCATGTGTATTAAAGGTTTTTATGTGATATTCGGCCTTGGGAAATCTAAGCTTAAAAGGTTTGAACGTTAATTGGGTTGTCTCTTTAATGGCCGAATGTGCTAAAAGCTAATGCATGATTTAGTTTAATCGATGTAATGATACAAATTATGATATTTACTTGTGGTTTTGAAGTATAGAAAATTTGTTAAGTTGATTAAGTGGTTGCCGAATGTGAAATTTAGGTAAGGAAATGTGTGCAAATAATATTTGTATGGATAATTGGTTTAAAAGGGTCGGCATTATACATTATTGATATGGTGTTATTAATGTAAAGCACTTTAGTATAGACGTATATACATATGGTCACTTAGAACGTATTGAGATGGCCGAATAAGGCTAACGATGAGTATGCTTTGATTTTCTATAATACTTAGTAATTTGTTTAAGGTGATTAAAGATGTGTACGATTATTTTATATTGAGCTAAAAGTAGTTATATGGCCTATTAAATTTCTTGTGGTATTCGGCCATAAGCAAGCACAATGGGATTTTAATAAGTTAAATTTGTTTTATATTAAGCTCAAGAGCTTAAGGAGCCAAATTCGGATAAGGGGGAAAAAAAAACTAAACTAACTAAATAGCCGATCCGCAGTCGTCGACAACATTCGAGGTAAGTTTTAACTGATTAAACGTTGAGTAAATTCAATCATAATAGAACATATTGAGTTGATTTAATAAGATATGATGTGGCCATGATATGTTCTAAACTCAAATGGTAAGTTGTTAAATGTTTGAACTTGGAAATTTAAGTGCAATTTGAAATAATCTGCTTAGGACAGCAGCAGTAACGTGATTTTAGAAAATCACCATAAATTGATGGAGTTGAATTAGAGACTGAATAAAATATGAAATTAAAGCTTAATGAGTCTAGTTTCTTATAAAAGAAACCGTGTAAGCAAAGGAATTTCCGATAATGAGATATTTAAAGTTGTGCTAGACAGTGTCAGAATGACTCTTAAATCCTCTGTTCTGTTTTTAGAAAATCATTATAAATTGTACAAAAATTTTTGGAAGACAAAATTTATATGCTCAGACTCCTTAATGAGTCTAGTTTTAAATGAAATAAACAAGAACATATTTTGAATTTTGTACAAGGAGAAATTTGATTCGTGGTGAAGAGTGTTCAGAATAGTCAAACAGTGAAACAGGGGAAAATTTAAGAAAAATCTGGTATTGATTGGCTAAACCAAAAATTCTGAAAATTTTATGGATAAAAGATATATGAGTCTATTTTCAGGGAAAATTAACGGCACTTCATTTGAAGTTTTGTAGCTCCATTTACGAATAATTTAATGACTGTTGCTCAGGAAAAACAGCTTGTGCTGAATTTGTGATTATGTTGTAAACCTTGATAAAGCTATTTGAGTTGCTTATAAGCTATTGATTAAATATTGGTAATCAAAGTACCAAATCCGTATTAAAGTGAAGCTATAAGCCGTAAATGACTAGTATACCTAGTCAATTTTATTATGATGAAATTGATGTACAAGATATGTATGTGTGGTGAGGCCAAAATGGCTAACATCAAATGTGTGTAAGTCATCTGAATGACCTTTATGAAAATGTGTGCTATCTTTATTTGTATATATATGTGATAAGGCCGAATGGCCAAGGTGATGAATGTGAAATTGTATATATATGTGATAAGGCCGAATGGCCAAGGTGATGAATGTGAAAGTATATATATGTGATAAGGCCGAATGGCCAATGTGATGAATGTGAAAGTGTATATATGTGATAAGGCCGAATGGCCAATGTGATGAATGTGAAAGTGTATAAATGTGATAAGTCCCGAAGGGCAATTGTGCCAGTACTATATCCGGGTTATGATCCCGCAGGCTTTATGCGAGAATATTATTCTGAATTAATCTACGAAGGCTTCGTGCTCGTACTATATCCGGGTTTTAAAGATCCGAAGGCTAAATGCTGGGATTCAAGTAAGCTTTGATATTGAGTATCCGCAGTAAGTTACCATCAAATAAGTATTATGTATTTAAGATGTTCAGGTACGTATTACTTACTCGTCGATGGATTGATTTCGAAGTGAATTATTAGTATCAAAGAGGTATGTAAATGTGATCAATATTATAACTCCAAATATGAGGATGATCTAATTGGTAATGGTATGCTTGTGTAATGAAGTATGTGATGAAATATTCTTATGTATTAGTGCATATTCTGCCCAAAGGCCTTATGATTTGAGTATGGGTTGGGTTCAGCTAGATGTACCAGTACAAGGTAAGGATTATATTCTGTAGACTTATGTATATGTGATAAGGAATATGTTTGGTTCTTTAGGTGCCTACGGTTATTTAGTACTTGTCATGTTGAAATACTTGAAAATATGGATGTGATTATGAACAAGTGGAAAGGATTATTGAAAGTTGTAAATTGGTGAAGAATGTGCTTACCATGTGAATCCATCTTCAGTTGATGAAGAATGTGCTTTGGAAATATTCGACCATCTAGGTCTTTATTATTCGAAAGTATATATGTGATAGCTAAGTGATGCGTTTATTGATATTATGGTTCGAGATGAAGCTCTAGATTAACTTCATCGAACAGTTGAAATGAATGACCAATGATATTGAATGAAAACACTTTGTGACTTAAAACTCAAGGCTAAAGAAAGGTGAATTAAATTTTGTGAAATTTTGGCTAGGTATATTGGGTCAAATGAGATTTTACCTAGACTAAGTATATGTGAAAAACGTCATTGATTTTGCAAAATTATTGTTTTGCTTAAAACTTACTAAGCTTACGAAAGCTTACTCTGTTCGTTCATGTTTTTGGTCTGTAGGTTGTGGATTCTGACTACCAGCTCAGGGATCGTCAGCACTTCGTCACACTATCTACCATTACGGTAGCCATGAGATTGGATTATCTTATGGCATGTATAGAATAGACTAGTAGCGAAAGAATAATTTGGTTAATGTATATAAGCCATGCGAAAATGGCATCTTTTGAATGTTTACTTATAGAAGTTTACATTTTATCCCTGGCTGTGTTTAGTGTTTATCCAAATGAATGATCTTAAAAAAAAAAGTTTTACCGTTATGTCATGAGTTACAAGTCCGGTAATGCCCCTTACCTATTCCGGCGACGATTATGGGATAGGGGTGTTACACGGAAGGAATTTCTTGAGCTTAAACAATGTCAGATGACAGTAACCGAATATGAGAGAGAATTCATGCGGCTTAGTCGATATGCTCGCGAGTGTATATCATCCGAAGCTATTATGTGTAAACACTTCGAGGATGGATTAAATGAAGATATTAGATTGCTAGTTGGAATTCTGGAAATCAAAGAGTTCGTCGTACTAGTCGAGCGAGCTTGCAAGGCCGAAGAGCTCAGAAATGAAAAAGAGAAAAGCTGAAGATAGAGCTAGAGAGTTCCGTAAGAGATCTGCGGGAAAGTTTATTCAGCAATCATCCAAGAAGATCCGAGATGATTCAGGCTGATCTAAGAATACTTTGGGCTTCTCTAGACGTGATCATCATCGACCACCTATGAGTTCACGAGCTACCTCAGTCGCCAGTGTTGGTAATGAACGTCGGGACAGATCTAAGTGTAAACATTGTGGTAAATGGAACTTTGGGAGTTGTAGATTTCATGACTGCCCCTGTTACAAGTGTGGCTCCGCCGATCACTTCATTAAAGATTGTCCGAAACTAGATGAATGTAATACTGATCCAAGTCAGTGACCCAATAACACGGCGTCATGAGGTAGACCACCAAGACGTGAGGGTAATACTAGCAGCAGTCAGAGAGGGACCAGAAACACCGTAGTTAGATCTGAGGCTCGTGCACCTGCCAGAGCATACGCTATTCGTGCCCAGGAGGAGGCTTGTTCTCTGGATGTTATTATCGGTACTTTTACTATTTTTGACACTAATGTTATTGCTCTAATTGATCCCGATTCAACCCATTCGTATGTGTGTGAAACTTTAGCATCCAGTAAGACTCTTCCTGTTGAGTCTACTGAGTTTGTGATTCGAGTGTCAAATCCTTTGGGTCATTGTGTTCTAGTCGATAAAGTGTGCAAGAAATGTCCCCTGATGATTCGAGATTTTTGCTTTTCGGCTGACTTGATGCATTGCCATTCAATGTACTTGATGTTATTCTCGGGATGGACTGGTTGACGGTACATGATGCCGTAGTGAATGCAGGCGAAAGACTATTGATTTGCGATGTTCAAACAATGAGATAATTCGGGTTGAATCCATAGATTTAAACGGGCTACCAACAGTGATAACTTCCATGTCGGCTCAGAAATACGTGAAAAAGGGCTGCAAAGCTTATCTAGCTTATGTGATAGATAGCAAAACATCCGAACGAAAGCTTGAGACTGTACCTGTGGTTTGTGAGTATCCGGATGTGTTTCCTGAGGAATTGCCAGGATTACCCCCTGTTAGAGAGGTTGAGTTTGGTATAGAGTTGGTGCCGGGTACGACTCCGATTTTGATTGCCCCGTATCATATGGCACTTACCGAGTTAAAAAAATTGAAATCTCAGTTACAAGAGTTGACAGACAGAGGTTTTACGCGACCGAGTTTCTCACCTTGGGGCGCACCAGTCCTGTTCGTGAAAAAGAAAGACGGGACTATGAGAATGTGTATCGACTATAGACAGCTGAACAAGGTGACTGTAAAGAATAAATACTCGTTGACCCGAATCGATGACATATTCGATCAGTTAAAAGGAGCTTCAGTGTTTTCAAAGATTGATTTGCGTTCTGGTTATTATCAGTTGAGAATTAGAGATTCTGACGTGCCAAAGACTACTTTCAGAACGAGATACAAACACTACGAATTTTTAGTGATGCCGTTTGGGCTCACAAATGCCCCTGCAGTTTTCATGGATTTGATGAATCGGGTGTTCAAACAGTATCTGGATCGATTTTGCAACACCCCAAACCCGGTCTGGACGTTATGACCAGATCTGGTGTGTCACATGATCCTAAACTACGATTGTAACCGTTTAATACACGTTGAGACTTAGGTGATATTTTATAAAACTAGCAAGGTGAGAAAAGTTCTTGTTAAAACTACTTTAAGTTGTCATTATTCAAGATTGTTTAAATTTTATAAACATTATTTTGAAAACGTTATTAAGGTTTTGAAAACCCGCGCAGCTTATATCTAGCAGTTTCGATAAAGTACGAACCAAATCCTTTAGAAAGTTAAAACCCAAAAAGAAAATTTAATAGCGGCCTTATTACACATTAAAACCCGAAAATTAACATAAAATTAAAATACTAAAACATAAATGAAAACCAGTTTTATTGCAGTCGCTGTGGCCACTCCGAATCTCTCGCAGCTCCAAGCCCACTATGGTTGAGGGTTACCTGCAGCGATTAATTAAAAGGGGTGAGTTTGACAACTCAGTGTGCAACATTATCTCAACCATAGGCCAAAACAGATCAAGCCTCAGAAACAGATTTAATTGGGCCTTGGCCCATTACAGGAATCAGGTTAAGCCCAAAAGGCTCATAACAGAAACAGATCAGATATAAGCATTATGCAAACAGAAACCCAACCCAGATCCATCCTTAACACCCCCGTACCAGCCTTACACCATGTGGGGAGACTACTCGACCCACCCAACCGCTACACACCACAGATATTTGCAGCGAGGCTGCCAGATATAATTTGCAGTGAGACTACCAGATAACATTTGCAGCGAGGCTGCCAGATATATTTGCAGCGAGGCTGCCAGATACTGTGAAAAGGTCACCAGATACAGATATTGTGGCGAGGCCACCAGATTGCAGCGAGGCTGCCAGAAAATATGTGGCGAGGCCACCAGATTGCAGCGAGGCTGCCAGAACGCTTCCTCCATCATAAACCCATACCCCATGCAACAGATAATCATACTAGCATGCAATATATAGCATCTCATGCATCAGATATATTCATATTAATAATTAACTCATGCAGATACATAACATCATACATTTCATACAGAATTGACCCTAGGGGTATAATAGTCTTTTTACACCTAGGGGTATTTTGGTAATTTTCCATATTTAAGGGTATTTTAGTCCTTTTTCTTATTTTCAGAGATTTTATGCAAGTCTGATAAATTAACAGTCCCTAAATAACCACGGAAGTCCACTTAAGCCAAATTTCCAATTTTGCCCTTTTTAGCCTAGATCCCCTAATGGGCCTTACTATGTCCAATATCGTCGATAAGTCCGTTAAGCTCAATTTTAGGTTTTAGTTTACCGACTTTACCAAGTTTTTATTATTCAAGTTACCAGAAAGTCTTTTATGAACATTTTCAAATTTGGGCTCGGAAGCCCCTTGGGCCCACCTTGGCCCATTGAGGCCCAACTTACCAAAACGCTCGAAATTGCACCTTCTGCAATTTCGCCATCGCCAATTCCCAACGTGACCACAACAGAGTATTCGGTCACTCTTATTCCTTTCCAAGGCTGATTTTTCGGTCACTTTTGATCGGTCACTTATCACAGTTTCGATTATTTCGGCTTTTAGCCATCCTAGTCTATGATGGAGATACGTTACACACCTGTTAACTGTCGGAATCGCTGAAGAACCCACGAATGAAATCCTACAATTGATCACTAAATGTTAGTCTAAGATTCGGCCACATATAAGATCTTCTCCCACAAATCATAATCGGCCAACATGCCCGAACATTGAAATCTTACCCTTTTTCGCTAATCAAAGACTAAATCTCGATGTCCAATCACGTTATCTTTCAACACTCCTCGCTTGATAACCTCCTCTTGCTATTCCACGCGCAAAAGAAACAAACCATAATATTAGAATCTTACAAAAAAAATGTCGACATGCCCTCTAAGGCCCTATAGGTTTCGGTCTTCCTTTAAGATATTCAATAAACGAAGATACGCAGTGATTAGATCACTTACCAATACCACCTCTCGAAGAGTATTGTTCCACGTTTCCACTATCTCCGGTTTATTCTAGATCTACCATAAATCTAACTCTAATGTGAAAGAGTGGCTCTAAAGATATTCGGCTCTTGAAGAAGTGATGTGGTGCACTTGCCGTTCAACCAATAAGGTAGGGTGAAGTGGCAATTAGAAGAGAAGAGATAGAAGAATAGGGTTCGGCTTGCTAGAGAATCAAGAAGAAGAAGAAGAAGAAGATTTTGATCAATAGGTAACAAAGGAGGTGTGGTTTCGGTCATACCAGGTATTCGGCCATGGAGGTTTTGATCAACTGAGCATTCGGTTTAGGGCTTGAAAAAAGGAAGTAGGAGAAAACTTTAGTTGATTCGGCCAGGAAAGAGGTAGCAAGGTAGGTTTCGGTTTGTGAAAGCAAGACAAGAAGAAGATGAAAATAGAGAAAGGGGAAGAATAGCAAAAGTGTCTTTTAGTCTCCACGAAGAAATCGGCAGTGGGGTTCTTGGGATATGGTGTGCGGCTGCTTAGTCAAAACAAAGAAAAGGATTGCCAAAAGGAAACACTAATATGCCACCCAAATTCGGCAAAAGAAAGGATGCACAAAACTTCAAAAATTCGGCACAAAGACCCCTCCTAAGCCGATTGCTATACCCAATATTGCTTACCAATTTTTACCTCCTAAAGAGTCCCTAATGCTGGCCACCTCTTTCAAAATTCGAGCTCCTTGATTTGCTCCTCAACCTCCTCCATGGTTTACTCTTTGACCGATTCAAATCTCCTCCCAGCAGAGTTCCAATCGGCTTCAAACTCTTACCTGCTCAAGCTTAAAAAATAAACAACACCTTCGCAACCTCTGGCGCTTGAACCCTTGACCTCTAAGCTCATTTAGGCACCACCTTTTAAGGAACCTAGTGGCGTCTCCCTTGCCACTCTACCACTGGTTCATTTGTGCTATATTTTGCACACAATTCCTTAAAACCCTTACTTTCACTGATCCCCTATCTCCTAAGACGAAAATTCAAAATTTTACTGAGCTTCCAACCAACTCATGGGCCTTCCATAGGCCCATTAACACACCCCAGACATGCATCACACACCTAATTACTAGCATTTAAACATTTTAACCGATAATGATAAATCTAAGAAAAAACCAGAAAATTTAGGGCGTTACAGATTTGTGGTGGTATTCATCGACACCATTTTGATTTATTCTCACGATGAGATCGAGCATACCGAGTATTTGAGAATTGTGCTTCAGACTTTATATGATAATCAGTTGTACTCGAAATTTAATGAATGCGAGTTCTGGTTGCGCGAGGCCAGCTTTTTGGGACATGTAGTATCCGCTTCAAGTATTCGAGTCAATTCGAACAAAATTTCAGCCATTCTCGACTAGAAACCTCTGAGAAATATCTCAAAAGTTCGTAGCTTCTTGGGACTTGCCGGGTACTATCGACGATTCGTAAAAGGGTTCTCGATGATTACGACACCGTTGATGAAACTGCTACAAAAAGACGTCAAGTTCGAGTGGTCTGAAAAGTGTCAGAAAAGTTTCGACCAGTTGAAAACTCTTTTGACAGAAGCTCCAGTGTTAGTTCAACCAGAGTCTGGTAAAGAATTCGTGGTTTATAGTGATGCATCTTTGAATGGTCTGGGCTACATTTTGATGCAAGAGGGCCGAGTTGTTACGTATGCCTCGAGGCAGTTAAAGCCTCATAAGCGGAATTATCCGACTCATGATCTTGAGCTAGCTGCTATTATTTTCGCTCTGAAGATATGGCGTCACTATCTGTTCGGTGAGAAATGTCACGTCTTTTCCGATCATAAGAGTCTCAAATATTGAATGACTCAAAGAGATTTGAATCTGAGACAAAGACGATGGTTGGAGTTACTTAAAGACTACGAACTTGTCATTGACTATCACTCGGGAAAAGCTAATGTAGTTGCGGACGCTTTTAGCCGAAAATCATTATTTTCTTTGCGAGCAATGAATGTACATTTATCTTTGTTGGCAGATGATGTGTTGATAGCCGAGTTAAAAGCAAATCCAGTGTTAATACGGCAAATCTGTGAAACTCAAAAAACAGATGATGACTTGGTTGCAAAGCGGGCTCAGTGTAATTCGAAGGTGGATTCAGAGTTTCGAATTGACGACAATGATTGTTTGAGGTTCAGAGATCAATTGTGTATTCTGAGGAATTCAGAGCTTGTTTCGATAATTCTAAATGAAGCTCATAATAGCCGAATGTCGGTTCATCCGGGTAGCACAAAAATGTACAACGACTTGAAACGTCAGTATTGGTGGCACTGTATAAAACGAGACATCTCTGACTTTGTATCTAAGTGTCTAATTTGTCAACAAGTAAAAGTGGAACATCAGGTGCCTTCGAGATTTCTTCAGCCGATCCTGATACCTGAGTGGAAGTGGGATCGAGTTACGATGGACTTTGTGTCTGGTTTACCGCTGACGCCAAGCAAGAAAGATTCCATTTGGGTTATTGTTGATAGATTAATGAAATCAGCTCATTTTATTCCTGTTCGAATGAACTTTTCACTTGATAAGTTAGCGGAGTTGTACGTCTCTCAGATTGTATGATTGCACGGAGTACCAACTTTTATAGTTTCAAATAGAGATCCCCGATTTACTTCATGGTTCTGGAAGAAATTGCATGAGGCTTTGGGTACTAAGCTTCATTTTAGCACTGCCTTTCATCCCCAAACCGACGATCAGTCTGAGCGTGTAATTCAGATACTCGAAGATATGTTAAGATGTTGCATTCTTGAGTTCAGTGGCTCGTGGGAGAAATATGTACCGTTGATTGAATTCGCCTACAATAATAGCTTTCAAACGAGTATCAAAATGGTGCCTTACGAGGCTTTATACAGTCGCAAGTGCCGCACACCTTTGTTTTGGATCGAGCTCAGCGAGAATAAGTTATACGGGGTTGATTTAATTAAGGAAGCCGAGCAGCAAGTAAAAATAATCCGTGATAGCCTGAAGGCAGCATCGGATTGTCAGAAATCTTATGCAGATTTGAAGCGTAAAGATATAGAGTTTCAGATCGGAGAAAAAGTCTTTCTGAAAGTCTCGCCGTGGAAAAAGATACTCCGTTTTGGTCATAAAGGCAAATTGAGTCCAAGATTTATCGGACCGTATGAGATTTCAGAGTGGATTGGGCCGATTGCTTATAGGCTAATTCTACCCCCTGAACTCGAAAAGATTCACAATGTCTTCCATGTTTCGATGCTTTGTCGATATAGATCCGATCCATTGCATGTGATAAAACCGTCAGAGATTGAAATACAGTCTGATCTGAGTTACGAGGAAGAACCGATTCGTATTCTGGCTAACGAGGTGAAAGAGTAGAGAAATAAAAAGATTTCGTTGGTGAAAGTGCTGTGGCTCAAGCATGGGGTCGAAGAGGCGACTTGGGAACTCGAGGACTTTATGAGAGATCGATACCCTAACTTATTTCCTGGTAAGAGTTTCGGGGACGAAAATCCCTAAAGGGGGGAGAGTTGTAACAGCCCTATTTTGACCCAAGTAGGGAAGTGGTTTCGAGACCGCTAAACCGAGTTGTAGAAATAGTTGAATATAATATTTTATGTCTAAATTATGTGATCATGCATGTGTGAAATTTGAATGCTTTGATTTTTTCCAATTTGAATGTGTTTCTAAATAAAAAGGACTTATGTGAGAATATTTGAATATATGTGTGGCTAAATTCAAGAGAGTAATTATAAAATGTTGTAAAATAAATGGATTTGCATGTCAAATTAGCCACTTTAATCTTAGTGGCCGGCCATGCTAATGAATAAGTCAATATTTTTGTATTTTTAATGTTAATGAATAAAATTAATGGAATTTTTAACATATCATGGATAATTAAATAATAAAGAAATGGGTGAAAAGAACAAAGTTTCTTTTATTTGTTCTTCATGGCCGAAAATGTTAAAGAAAGGGGAAGAAGAACATTGAGCTTTTGGCACTTTGATTTCTTTCATTAGGTAAGCTTCCTAGATAATTTTTAATGGATATTTGATTTGTTGTAATGGTTATGTGGCTATCTATTCAACCCATGGATTAATCTTTGTTTATGTATTGATATATATATATGTTTCAGTCATGGCTACATTGTATGAGATTTTGTGTTTTATTCTTAAAAAAAATGAAAATTTATGGTAGTATGCATGGGAATTAGCTAATTGATAAAAAAAAAAAATGAGACTTAGGCATATCTATGATTTTCGGCATTGTATAGACGAGCTTAGTTGCATTCAGCAACTTGTAGGAAATTGGAAATCTTGTAAAAGCATATAATTCATGTTAATTTGTTAAATTGAGTCTTGATTTATGTAATCTAGTGATGAATGAAAGAATTGAGCTGTGATGGTAAGAAGTTGGAGTGTAGTACTAATGTTTACATTCCGCCATGGATAGGGAAGTGGGAAATAGATATGTTTTTCCATGTTTTGTTAAGTAGGGAGTTTAGTAGATGTTTGAGCTAAATTATATGTGTTTTCATGTGGATTCAATGATAGTTTAGAAATAGCTAATGTGTGAGTAAATTTTACTCATGATTGCCGAATTTGAAATTGGGAATTTGCTAAGAAATTTGATATGTTTCTTACTGAATTTTTATGAATTAGTTATAAGAGAAATTAAGGATGAATTTGAGTTGGTTATTTGTTCTTTGTGTGACTTATTAAGCTAGTAGGACATTCGGCTATGTCCATTGGAACAAAGGAATTGGGTTGGATGTTTAGTTAATGATATATATAGTGCAAATTGAATTGAGAGTTGTTAAAACGAAATGTTAATGTGCATTATGTGCTTGTATATGTATTCAACTAAGGAAATTTGATATGAAATTTATATGGCCTTGAATGATGAATGGTCGAATGAACTATGGGTTATATATGGATGAATGTTAATGCATATGAGCGTGTGTGGTTAGTAGATAATGGCATTCGGCTATATTGAATTAAATTTTAAAAATGAATGCTTGTTGAGTTTTGATAATATATGGCCATAAGCGATCTTATATGGGATTTTAATGAATTAAAGTTTGTTCAAATTAAGCTCAAGAGCATAGAGGGGCAACATCGGACAAGGGAAAAGCTAAAGTCACGGAATAACCAACCCGAAATTTGTTCAGAAAGATACGAGGTAAGTTTTGAGTAGTTGAGTTTAGCATAAAAAGTTTGAATGGCATGTTATAAGTGTATGATATATGAATCACGGTCCATTGACCTTACTTTACATAAAGTTGTTTGTGATATAGTTGTGTATAAGGCACGTATCCGAATGATCACTAGAAAAATAAGCTATGATAATTAGATGGATATGTGATCCTTGTGTGCATATAGACTTAATGTTAAATGAAAGTTATACATCATGTGCTTGTATGTGAATGAAGCAAATGAAATTCCAATGTGATAGACCTTGCGAAATGTATATCTAGTGGATAAATATGCATAAAAGTTCAGTGAACTTTATCTGGGCTAAGTCCCGGAAGCATTCGTGCTAGAATTATATCCTGGCTAAGTCCCGCAGACATTCGTGCTGGAATTATATCCGGGCTAAGTCCCACAGGCATTCGTGCTGGAACTCTATCCGGGCTAAGTCCCGCAGGTATTCGTGCTGGAACTATATCTGGACTTGAGGTCCGTAGGCCTTTGTGCTGGAATTATTTCCGGGTTAAAATCCCACAGGCATTCGCGCTGGAATGATGTGATTTATGTCTTAATAATCCCAACAAATGTGCTCACTACCTTAAGATAGTCAGGTATGTACCACATACTTGTTTGTGAATTAGATTCGTTTTAAATTGTGAATAGACATTTGGATAGTGATGCTCTGGCCATTGTTTAAGATTACATGAAAGTTTATGACCTACTTATGATGTATGAGTGTTGATTCAAGTGGAAATATGTTAAGATTGATTTTGAGTATATGAGCATATTAAGTCAAAGTGTGAAGTTACATGAATATGTGAGTATGCATATAAGCATAAATTTAGCATTGTAATTGAATTGTATGCATTCGGCCAAGGGTTGAAATTAGATGGATGAAATGAAATTATCCATGTGATATGAATTTATGTTTAAGGGAAGTTAAAACGCCAAGTATGAAAAATGGTAGTATATTTAGTCATGTTCATATTCGGCCAAAGAGAAGATGTTAAGCATTAAGATTACTATGCTTTAAATTTTAAATGATTTCATTGCTTAAAACTTACTAAGCATAGAAATGCTTACTCTGTTGCCCTTAATTCTCAATTTTTTAGATCTCGTTCGTTAGCTACGGTCTCGGAAATCACAAAGTTGAAGTCGTCCACACTATCTAGGCTCATTTCGAACCTTTTAGTAGCTAAACTTCGATAATGGCATGTATAGGTTTGACTTTTGATTCTAAATAAGTGTCATTTTGATATTGTAAATATGTATAGCCATGCGAAAATGGCTTGCCATGTTACCATATGTATTCCGTATAGTTGATGTGAATGTGTGAATGTATTTGGTAAATGTTTTGAAAATTTCGAGTGAATTAGATATATGAATGAATCAATGCACTCATTAGTAGGAGATGACTCATGTTCGGCCATGCTTAAGATTAACTACCAAATGAATAGTGTATTAAGCTTTGTAAACATTAAGATACTCCATGACTTTTGTATATGTCTAAGCCATCAAATTATTACCATATGAATAGTAACATTTTATTTAGAAGTAATATTGGTTCTATGCATATTGACTATTCATGTGCACATGCTTGAGTTCAATAAGTGTTTGAGATCTTATAAGAGTGAACGGTAATAACTTTTCATGCGTCTCATTTCAAAACTAGTTGTATGCAAGAGCTAGGAACCGCAAACTTAGGAGCATGACTTAGGTGAGTTGGATTTATTTGAAATTTTGTACTTGTCTTGTAATACCTCATGACCCTCCGGCAACGAGTACGGGTTAGGGGTGTTACACCTACCTGGTGCATAGTATCCATTCACTTTAAGCCATAATGAAGAAGGTCTGATTTTCTGATACTTAAACTGTTTTAAAAATAACATGTTTCTGCAATCTACAAAGGTTTACAAGCTTTCACAATTTTCCATAAAATTTTACAAAGTTGTTAAAATGTTTGGAAAGGGAATGATTATTTCAATGAACCACGTTTTGAAAAATAAACAAACACAAGCTGAGGTTTTATACAAGTTTAATGGTAGAAGTTTTTAAACAGTAAGAAGGGTCTTCAATGAAAACATGGTTTTCGAAAAACACTTCAATGTGACACACCAGACTTGGCCGTAACGTTTGGGCTGGGTTTGGGGTGTTACATAACAGCCCGATTTTGACCCTAATCGGAACGATGGTTTTGGGACCATGAATTTGAGTTAAAAAAATATTTTAAAATTATTTTCTGTGTTTATTTTTTGTGAATTTATATTTGTGAAATTTTTGAAATTTAATTTTATCGTTTGAGTGCCCAATTAAATAAAAGGACTTAATCGCGTAAAATGGAAATTTGATGGTTTAATGTGTACGGACCAAATTGAATATGTCTTTATAATTTGAAGTATTTATGTTGCAATTATGCCATTGAATAAATGAATGGACAGTAATGGCATGCATTATTAAGTTGTTATATTAAATCATTAAGGTTATATTAGTAAATGAATAATAAAATGTTATTATAATAGTATATGTTATAATAAACTTTATCATGCATTTGTCTTTTGTTTCTTCATCACCGAATGCGAAAATAAAAGAGAAAGATAAAGGTTCTCTCATGTTCGGCCACATAGCTAGTGGGCTTATATTATTTTTTTATATTATTTTATCAAGGTTAATTTAGTAAACTATTAAATTAAGTTAGTATATTATAAAATATATTATAAGCAAAGCATTAGTGCTCACATTTTTACCTCACCATTGCCGAAACTAAAGAAAAGAGAAAGAAATGAAGAAAGTTAAAGTTCGGCAACCTTCCAAGCACGATTGAAGGTTCATTTTTTGTTAATTTTTAATAATTTTTATGTTTTCGAGATTGTTGCTTCAAATACTACTGAACCCATACTTGAATTTTTGATTTTGATGAATATTTTGAGACATGCCATTGATGAGAGCTTATGATTTTTGTTGTTTGATGATGAATTTTGAAAGATATATTTTGGGTTAACATATTTTGTATCAGAATTTTTGATGATTTTGAGTAATTAGGATTTAATTGCAAAAAATAATAATTTGAGGGACTAAAATGTTAAATTGATGAAATATAAGGACTTGTATGAGTACTAGGAATGTTCGGCCTAACATGGGTGTGTGAAATTTTGCATATTTTGTGTTTTGTGCAATAGGGACTAAATTGTAAAAAGTGTAAATGTCAGGAGTAAAATGATAAATTGCCCATTTATGTATTTTTGGACTAAATTGAATGAAAATATGTTGAATGAGCTTAATTTGATTATGTTTAAATCAAGAATCAAACAAATTGAAATTAGGTCAGGGAAAAACTAAATTTGTCGACTAGTCGTCTCGCTCTGTTTTATATTGTTCGAAGTAAGTTTATAAGCAAATAAGTATTAATAATTTTGAACATGTATATAATTTAAACGCTGAATTGAATTTTATGATTTTATATATTTAATGACTGAATGTGTATATGATTGAGAATTAAGTTTACAAGTTCGATTCGATCGAGTTACGATGACCGAAAGCCCAGTATGAACCGTAGGATGCATATGGCATGACATAGGATTTCGATCTATGCGTGTGAGTAAGACCATGCCATCGATATGTGATTCTGATATATGTGTGTGAGTAAGACCTTGTCTATGATAGTGGCATCGATATGTGATTACATGTAAAACCACGTCTAGGATGTTGGCATTGTATGATATATGTGATTATCCAAGTGTCCTATTCAATTCCGAATGGTTCATCAGCAAAGATAACTTGTGTTTGAATGTGTAAGATGAATTAAACGATCAGGTATGAGTTAGTTGATCACTTATTTGAATTAAGGTAAGTTGGCCATTTGATATGTTATGCTAAATTTTACAAGTTATTAATGTGAACATATGTGTATTTGAGTAGTATATTTGGCCGTATATTATGAATATGTATGTTAAATTAAATTTTGATTCAGGAGTATTCATGTACGAGAGTAATTGCACTTTGTTAATATATGCATGTACATATGGTTTCAACTAATTCTATATGTGAAAGTATATGATTTACATGGAATTGTAAGTTTGTGATTTAATGTGAATATGATAGTGTAGGGTATGTGTATTCGGCTTGTGAATGAATAACTTGAGTATCATTGAAATGTTTCTTAAACATGTGCATATACGATTTGGCTTATTTAGCCACATAGGTAATATATATGTGTGATGTTATATATGATCTTGTGTATTTAGCCAAATAAGTGATGTTTGTATATGAAGTTAAATCCTATTTTGTGAGCTTATGTAAATGAGTGGAAGTATATTTGAATGTGTAATGATATTTGGCTTTGAAGGTTGGATGAAAAATTGTAAAATTTAACCTTATAGGTATTTGGCCAAAGTGATAGTTATGTTAAAATTGTGTGGGTTATGGAATGTAAAAGTTAAGATTAAATATGGCATTGATATAGTAAATTGGCTTAGTTTAAATTTAAAGAGTTGACTATATTATTAAGTTGTTATTTGCTTATGACTTACTAAGCTATAATAGCTTACTTTATGTTTTCATATTTACTCTGTTTTATAGATTTTGAGTTCAAGTTACAAGCTCGGGAATCGTTAGAGAAGCTTATCACACTATCGACTGCCTTCGGTATTTTATAAAGTTATATATTGGAACTATGGCATGTATCGGCTAGATGTGTTTTGAAATAATAGACTTGGTTTATGTATAAAGGCCATGTGAAAATGGCTTATGACTTAGTTAAGTTCAGTTCTTATGCTTAAAATTTAATGATGATTATGTTTGGCTTTGGTTTGGTTGAATTGGCTATGGTATATGCATAATTATGAATCATGCGTGTTATGTTACTCATGGTTTTAATGATTCGACTAGGTTTGGTAATTGATATTAATGGTTTAATTTGGTTGATGAGTGTATTCGGTTTAAGGTTGAATTTAGGTAAAGGATATATTTGGTTGAAGATTCGGCCATGCTATGTTCAAATACGTGAAACATGTTTTATTTAGTTTTGCTATGTATTTTTTGTAATAAGGTAGGTTGTTTATGGTATGTGATAAAGATTAATTCAATATGCTTGCATTAAGTGAAGAAATAGATATGAATTATGTTAGTAAGTTAATCATGATTCGACACTTTCAAATATATATATATATGAAAATAATGTATTGGTTTGATATATATATAATAGTTGAGATATATGTTTCTATAACGAATTGGTTGAAATAAAATGATTGAAAGTTTGGTTGTGGTTAGGCTCATTAATGAGTCTGAGAAAATATGTATTTGCCTATATAATTGGTTATGTGGTTTACGAATAGCATATAGATGTAAATAACTTCGTAATTCGGAAATAGATTAATTAAGAAATTAATGTTCATTCATAAATGGCTAAGATTAATATTAAATTTTATGTGTTTCGATCATGTTCATAATTATATGTTTTATTGATATGTTTGTTTTTGATTTGAGAGGTTGGTTAAATTATGTATATATATATAAACTTGTGAAGTATTTGACATGAAATGCAAATTATGGTTGATGTGTGGAAATTATTCTATGCAATGTTACATATGTGTGATATGATTGAGTAAAATGAAAGTGGACATTGAATAAGCATATGTATTTAGCAAGTCTATATTCGACTAAGGCATTGGAAAATTAACAAATGAATAGTAATTTAAGTTATAAGGGATCATGATTGTTTTTATGCAAATTAAGTAAATTGATTTTTGAGTTCAAGGTATTAATCAAATGGTTCCTACTAATATTCACTATGCGCATAATGTTATAAATTTTTGAAATCTTGCTTGAGATATTTGTGAGATTTATTAATGCAGTATTTGTGGTAGTTTAATAGTTACGAGTTATTAATTGTTACTACATGTTTCAAAGCATGGTTACACATTATATTCGTATGACTATTTTTGAATATGACAGGATTCGAGTATGAAATGAGGTGTTCGTTTAATGTTAATGTTACGTACAAAAAAATTTACTATGTGTTTTATAAATTATTATGTATGCATTCATAATGATCTAAGAGTTTATGTAATTCTTCGGAAGTTGTGTTCAGTCTAGTAATACCTCATAACCCCCATCCGGCAACGGATACTGGTTAGGTGTGTTACACGTATTCAACACCAGAACAGTGTACAAGGCATTACCGGACTTACCACACAAACAAAATTATAATTTCGGGACATGAATTTGGGTCCACATTAAAACCATTCATATGCCATTATAAAGTCCCTAAAATGAGCCTACGAGGCCCAAAACATACATTGGAAGTGGTTCGGGACTAAACCAAGAACTTTAAAAAATTTTATGAAACTTAAAAAATTTTCCACTATACAGGGGTCACACGCTCGTGTGGTTATGGGACATGGCCGTGTGGGCAGGTCGTGTGGTTACATAGGCTTGTGTCCCTAACCCGTGTAACTCTCTGTTTATGTTGTCATCAACATTTGAAGGTCACACGACCAAGTCACACACCCGTGTGCTTAGGCCGTGTGGTCAATTTACTTTTCATAATTTTTCATAAAATAGGTGTAGACTTCCTGGACACACACCCGTGTTCAAGGCCATGCTGCCCACACGGTTGAGACACACGGTCGTGTTTTTGCCCGTGTGCTCAATTCTGAGCATTCTGTTTCTCAAAATTTAGGTGCAAGGGACACATAGCCTAAACACACGCCCGTGTGTCTACTCGTGTGGACAAAATAAAGGCTATTTACCAAGCCATTTGCCAACCTGTTACACACCAAATCATAGGTACAAAACATAGCAAAGTCAAGTAGTTAAATGTCCACAACCAAGACATTAACACATCATTCTCATGCTATATCTATCATGCTCAAATGTCACACACTTATCAACCCAAATCATGCAAATTACCACATCTATGAAATGCATCATCATATGATTAAACTTATAATCAACATTAGCCAATTTCCAATGGCCTTATACAAAATAATCACTTTAACCAACATAAGCCAACACTATTGGCCCAATCAACTATGACACATATACAAAATAACCAAGTCCCTATACATGCCATACTTTTAAAATGCTAAGATCACCAATACCCAAAATGAAAGAGTTGATAGTGTGATTCGAAATTCGACGATCCCCGATCCTCGAGCTAGCTTGGTAACACTATAAAACAAGGAAAGAAAAATGGAGTAAGCTACATAGCTTAATAAGTTTATATGCAAATAATAAGCACCAAATCTTCATAATTATCATACAAATCATATAATAAGCTACAACATGAATATCAATAAAATGGCTTAGCCATAACTCATTCCATCCCAAACTTGCCAAAAGTTCATCATTTCTCATTATTTCTTAACTCATCATTATTCTTCCCTTCGATAGTCGTATGGAATTCGTACGTACCTGTACTACTTACCTTGAATATACTTTCGTTCCCATCTAAATTAGGCTCGTTGAACCATTCAGAACCATTAAGGATACTCAGAGTCATACATAAGTCGTACAATGCCATATCCCACATATGGACTTACATGTAATCTAATATCAAAGCCAATAGCCCAGCTATAGTCTTACATGAAAACTCATATCGATGTAATGTCCCATACATGGTCTTACATGAAATCTCATGTAACACCAGTTACCCGGGTTTATCGCCTTACCCGAGCATGAGGTATTACCAAACAATATCACCATCGGTCATGGACATCAAACCATAAAATTTTGTTCTGATTTAAAACTTATTGATAAAATATCATACAACCTTTAAAATGGGCTTACAAAGCCCAAACATGGTTTGGGAGAGGTCCGACACCAAATCAAGAACTTAGAAAATATTTTGGAAATTTGACCTAATACAGGGCACACGCTTGTGTGAAATAGGGGCACGCCCGTGTGGGCAGGCTGTGTGGTCACACACGCTCGTGTCCCCTACCCGTGTTGAATTATTGGAAAACTATTTTTCAATTCGAACCTACAGGTGTTTTCACACGACTGAGCACACGCCTGTGTCCTTCACACGACCTCGACATTTTTGTGTGGCGTCCCCGTGTGAAAAACTGGGACATTCTGTTTATGATGTCAGCATGCCATTTTGGTCACATGGCCACGGGACATGCCCATGTGACCAGGCCGTGTGACGTCCTTAAACTCTGAAAATCCCATGCAAGGCTCACATGCCCTGCACACATGGTCTGGGGGCTAGCCGTATGGCCCTAAGTTAGGTTATTTTCCAAGCCAGACTTTGCCCCAAAACACATGCTATCACTACTACCTTTAACAACACATAATAAACCCATTTTTAGGTGTCAAAATGACTCAAATTACTCATCCATCACCAATTTCAAATTTAAACTCACAAACGCACTAAGTATTCCATGAAAACTCCTCATAATGATAGATAAACAAAATATTATTCATCAATCGCTAAATCACTTAGCCTTTGATTGCAAAATGGCTTATCCCATGACAATTACCATGACATAACCAAACCAACTTAACACCTGCAACCCCACTAAGTCCCTACACATACCATGGTCTAAGAGTTTGTTTCACTATACCAAAAGATAATGTCGATAGTGTGGGTGATCCTCAGACTCAATCCAATCCAGAGCTGGCTTGACTAGATCTATAAAATAAGGGAAAAAAGAAAAAGGAGTAAGCTTCAAAAACTTAGTAATTATAACAACATTTATCCATAACAAGGTCTATCTCTCACACACCAGCTTACCACCTAAACTTACCAACATTTTCACACAATCATGCACATTATTTTTACCTATTTAAGTCCACATGTACCCTTGCATCCACATGCTTTTCCCACAATTACACTTGTCCAAAGGTATACACCTGCACACACAAGTCATGCTACCACACCAAGTCTCTTTAATAAATATTCCTGTTGAACTTTTCAGATTAACATTTGATACTCAGTGGATTTTCCATTCATGATTCCACCAACAATAAGCCCGACTCTTGGGTACACATGGTGAAGATCACTTTATCACCCATGTGACCTAGCCATTTAATCTCGTAGCCCGTGTGCACATGGTGAGGGTCACTTTATCACCCATGTGACTTAGCTACATAGGACATTGCTCTCATGTACACATGGAGAAGTTCACTTTATCACCCATGTGACATAGCCATTAAGTCCTATAATCCTCATTTGCACATGGTGAAGGTCACTTTATCACACATGTGGCTTAGCCATCGAACTCCATAGCCTTCGAGTCTACATGGTGAAGATCACTTTATCCCACATGTAACCAAACCATATTTTATCCGTATCACCCGTTATTCCAATGGTTCAAACGGGAGCTGTCGTTTCCATACTTCCAACATCATACAAGATTATTCAATAGCAACATTCCATAACATCCATTAAAATGATTAATGTACAAATAAAACGGACATATTACTTATTTATAAACTTACCTTGACAACAAAAAACGGTATTTTGCAACTTAATTCGAGACCTTGCCCTTACCCCAGTCAAGGTTGATCCCTCTATCTTCTCGATCTATAATGACAAATTTAACTCCTTTAAAGCACAAATTACTCAATTGGACACAAAATCATCCTATGGAAACTTTTATCGTTTTACCCCTAACTTTGTAAATTTTTACAACTAAGTCCTTAGGCTCGTAAACTGAAATCTATCAATTCCTTTGGTTACCCAAGCCTAGCTAAATATCCATGGCACCCAAAACAGCCCACATTTCTCTCAAATTCATACTTTTACCCTTCAATTTATTATCTTTGCAATTTGGTCCTTTTTAGGGACTTTTATGAAAAATCACCTAGTAATCATAGTTTACCACACCCTAAACCTTTATATTCCACCATTAGACATCAAAACACTTGTATGTCATGCATCGGTAAAATTTTAAACATTAACCTTAGCTTAAAATAATGGTAGAAGTAGCTAGAGCAAATTACAAAGATTCTAAAAATACGAAGAGAATTAAAAACGGGGCTTGAATATACTTTGAACCAAGCTTGAAAGTGATCAAAACACTAGGTATGGAAGGCCTCTAATTTTTGGCACCAAGGAGAAAGATGGACACTCAATTTTGACTTCTTTTCCCATTTTATTTCTTTTATTAACTAATGACCAAAATGCCCTTCATTTAAAAACCCTTAATACTCCACCCTTCCTTGGGCATTTTTGTCAAACCTAAGTTAAAATAGTTTAATTACCATATAAGGACCTCTAATTTAAAAACCTAATTCAATCAAGTACCTTATGAAATAAAACCCTTAATTTTCACCTATTGCAATTTAGTCCAACATACCAAATTGGACATGTAACCAATAAAATTCACACACCAAAATTTCACATAATTATCCAAACACCCATTAAACATCAAAACTAAATTGGAATAATATTTTAAACCTTGAGTTCATGGTTTCAAAACCATTTTTTCGTTTAGCCCCTAATTTGGGCTGTTACAACTCTCCCCTTTTAGAGATTTTCGTCCCCGAAAATCTTACCGGTAAATAGGTTTGGGTACTGTTTCCTCACGGCTTCCTCCATTGTCTCAAGTTTAATTCCTTTTGATTCATCAAGTATTTCATACTTTTGTGGTCGGTAAAAATTTGACATTTCTCACCATACAAATAATGGCAGTAAATCTTCAAAGAAAAGGCAATGGCGACCAACTTTAAATCATGTGTCGGTAGTTCCTTTCATGTGGTTTTAATTGCCTCGAAGCAGAGGCCACCACCTTGCCCTCTTGCACAAGTACACATCCAAGGCCATTTAGTGATGCATCACTATAAATGACAAACTCCTTCCTCGACTCAGGTTGCACTAACACTGGTGCCTCAGTCAATTTAGCTTTCAACTAATCAAAACTTTGTTGACATCTTTCGGTCTACTCAAATTTTACATCCTTTTGAAGCAGCTTGGTCACAGGAGGCGCAATCATAGAAAAACCCTTGAAAAGTCGTCGGTAATAGCCAACTAAACCTAGAAAGCTTCTAACCTTGGTTACATTCTTTGCCAGTTTCCAATCAACAATTGCTGAAACCTTGCTTTTATCAACCTAAATACCATTACATGAGACTATGTGTCTTAAGAACTCAACTTCATGTAGCCAAAACTCACTCTAGATATATTTAGCAAATAACTTTTCCTTTCTTAACATTTACAATACCGTCCTCAAATGTTCGGCATGTTCTGACTTATCCCGAGAATAGATCAATATATCGTCTATGAATACTACTACAAACTTGTCCAAAAATTGTCAAAAAATCCAATTCATCAAAGCCATAAACATAGCCGGCATATTAGTTAAACCAAAAGGCATAAAAAGAAATTCATAATGGTCGTACCTTGTTCTAAAAGCAGTCTTCGGCACATCGAATTCCTTAACTCGCAGCTGGTAACAGCAAGATCTCAAATCAATCTTAGAGAACATCGTTGCTCCCTTTAATTGGTCGAATAAATCATCAATTCTCGGTAATGGATACTTGTTTTTTATAGTCACCTTATTGAGTTGCCTATAATCAATACAAAGCCTCATCAACCCATCCTTCTTCTTTACGAACAATGCCTGTGCACCCCAAGGAGAGAAACTTGGCCTCGCAAATCCCTTTTTTGTTAACTCTTGCAATTGAGCCTTTAACTCTCTCAATTCTGTCAGAGCCATCATATATGGAGCAATGGAAATAGATGTAGTCCTAGGTAACAAATGAATAGCAAACTCAATTTCTCTAACACGAGGTAACCCGAGTAACTCTTCTGGAAACACGTCTAGAAATTCACATACTACAAGCACCGATTCAAGTCTCAATTCTGACACCTCAATATTCAACACATATACAAGATAAGCCTCACACCCTTTTCTCATGCATTTCGAAGCAGACATACAGGAAATCACAACTAACATTTTAATCAACTCATCTATTCCAACCCACAGAATTTCACCACTTTCACATTTCAGCTCAGGAGTTTTCTGTCTACAGTTTAGCTTAACATCATGTAATTTCAACCAATCCATGCCAAAAATAATATCAAACTCATCAAAGGGCAACAACATCAAATTAGCCGGAAAACAATAACCCTGAATTATCAAAGGACACTTCATGCATACATTATCTACCAACACAAATTTGCCTAATGGGTTTGACACCTTAATAACAATTTCAGTCAACTCAACAGGCAATGTCATACTATGCACAAATTTTTCACAAATATAAGAATGAGTGGAGCATGGGTCTGTCAATGCAATAACATCAATATTATAAAGTGAGGATGTACCAGTAATCACGTCCGGAGATGATGCCTCTTCACGAACTCACATAGCATAAGCTCGACCAACTGTTCTCGTCTTAGATCTCACAGCTGTATCTTTCATCGTACCCTTACCACTGGTTCCACCCCCGACGTTCCTTGGTGGCCTACCCTTACTAACAGTGTGACTTGATCTAACACCTTTGAATTTCTCATCTCCCGCTCTCTCAGGGCAATCTTTAATAAAATGATCTGCGAAACCACACCTGAAACAAGCCGGGTTAGGTCCCCAGCACTTACCAGCATGTCGTCTACAATTAGCTCTGACACTCATGTCTATCAGTCCTTACATTACCCACACTAGCCATCGATGTAGCCTAGGTTTTAGAACCCGAGTATGCTTTACCCCGATCCCGGTGTAACTGTCTAGCTGAAATTATCAGTCGATGATTAACTTCTTTAGACCTCTTTGATGAAGATTAGAAGGACTTACTCATCAGTCTCTTTCGAGCATCTCTAGCCTCCATAATTGCTTTCCTATTCTCTTTATTTAGCTCCTCGGCTTTGCATGCGTGGTCAACTAACACCACAAATTTCTTTAGTTCTAGAATTCCCACCAGTACTTTTATCTCCTCATTGAGCCCGTCCTCAAACTTCTACACAACATCACCTCGGTAGAAACACATTCTTGTGCATATTTGCTAAGTCTGACAAATTCACGTTCATACTTAGCCACGACCATCTTACCTTGTTTCAACTCAAGGAACTCTTTCTATTTTTTATCCACAAATCTCTGACTTATATACTTTTTGCGAAATTCCTCCACAAAGAAATCCCACGTCACTTTCTCTTTCGGAACCACAAATATTAATGTCTTCCACCAACGATAAGTCGAATCTTTTAACATGGACACGGCACATTTTAGACACTCCTTAGGTGTATAAGATAATTCCTCATATACTCTGATGGAACTTTCGAGCCAGAACTCTGCTCTTTGGATCATCATCCACACTAGCTCTAAACTCTTCGACTCCTTATTTTCGAATTTTATCCATTGGAAGTTTTGCCAACCTTACCATATCAACACCCTATGGGGCTACGGGAACCGGTTGTGGTATGGAGGGGAGGAGGGGGTTGAGCATTAGGGTTTGCTCTAACTAAATTAGTGTATCAGTCATTCATCATTCACAGAAAGGCATCCTGAGCCTCGTCTCCTTGACTCATTGTCTCATTTCCACTCTTTACCGGCGCGGTCCCTTGCACCGGAGCTGGCGTATTGCTAGCAGCATCATCAGCCGTAGCTCGTTCGGGATCCATTACTATATAAATCCAAAACACCAGTTTAGAAAAGTCAGTAGTCACCAGACTATCACAACATATCTATGGCATGTATAGCTAGACTCATCCACGACACTACGGTAGTCTGAGAACCGACTATACCATACCTTACTCAAGTTTATCGTCTTACCCAAGCACGAGGTATTACCAAACAATATCACCATCGTTCATGCACATCGAACCAAAATTTTTTGTTCTGATTTAATACTTATTGAGAAAATATCCTACAACCTTAAAAATGGGCTTATGAGGCCCAAAACATGGTTTGGGAGAGGTCCGAGAACTTAGAAAAAATTTTGGAAATTTGACCTAATATAGGGTACACGCCCGTGTAAAACAGGGGCACGCCCGTGTGGGCAAGCCGTGTGGTCACACACGCCCGTATCCCCTACCTGTGACAGCCCTAGTTCGACCTTAGTCGGGAAGCGGTTTCAGGACTACAAAATCGAGTCACAAAAATAATTTAATAATTATTTTGATGACTATTTTATGTGCCAAATCCTGTGTGACATTTTTTTTTTTGGTGTTTTAATTTAGTGTTATAATAGTAAATTTCACTTAAAAGGGCTTAGTTGTAAACTTTGAAAATATGCTAGGTGAATGTGTGGTGGTCAAATAATTGCATGTTGTAAAAACATGTCCTTGCATGTCAAAATTCCCTTTTTATCTTTAGTGGCCGGCCAACCAACCTAATGATGATGTTTTGGTTGTTTTATTTTATATTTTAGTGATTATATTTGCATATTATATGAATAAAATAAAAACAAATTAAAATAGTATGAAAATTGGGAGGAAAAACCAATGTTAGGCCATTTCTTCTTCTTCTTGCCGTGAGTTAAGAAAGAAAATAGGAACTTATGGAGTTTTAGGCATTCGGCTAGTTAAGGCTTGAAATAAGGTAAGATTCATGTGTTTTCTTTGAATACTTGTAAATTTCGGTTGGTTTTGAAGCTTGCAACAAAACTCATGAGTTAAATTTTGATTTGGTGAATTATGTTTCATTCGGCCATGGATGTTGAGATGCTTTGTGAGTGTTTAGATGTTTTGGGTGAAAAATTCTTTGTTTGATTAATGAGAAGAGCAAATTGATGTTGGAATTGTGAGTTAACATTTTCGTATGAGCATATATGTTAGCCGAATGGGAAATTAGGATGTTAAGAAAATGACATTCGGTCCTTTTGATTAAACTAAGAGTTTATAAGATTTAATTATAAGCTAGTGTTTAATGATGGGAAATGGTTGTGTTCTATGTTAAGTATTAAGGTAAAAGGTTAGTATGAATGCGTTTTTAGAAGAGATATACATTCGGTCATGAGGAATTGTGTTTTATTTTGGTATTAATGGTATTTAGATGAACACTCGGCTATGAGATGTTTGTGCACTTTGAAATGATACCTTTATTAGCTGAAACTAAACATGAGGGTGCTACATCCTATATTAGCTAAGAGCATGTTTAATCTTGTTGGGTATTAAACTGTTAAAAGATAAGTTGTGTTCATTATATGCAATTGCCGAATGGAGAAAAATGGAAAAGAATTTGGGAAAAATGTTAAATGTGTGCTCGAAGGATATATGGTCAATGAAAAACATATTGTATGGGTAGATATGATTGTTGTATGCGGTGCCAATTGGTGTAATGAGCTTGTAAGTTGTGTATGAGCAATATGTGTTTTTTTTTTGGTGGGTTTAAGAAGTAAATTGAATGAAGCATGCGGCTATGATCTTTGAGCATGAAAGAATGGAGTTGAGTGATTTTATTGTTATGTACCGATGTAAATTTAGTATAGAGCTTAGTATTTTCGTTAAAGAAGAAAGTAAACCTATGTGAGGTACGGTCTTGTACATTTTGGGTAAAATCAATAATGCTTTGATGCTATTAAATGAAGCTAAAATGGGGTGAGTTTTAGACTTGTAAATTTTGATGAATTAAGGTATAGTGACCGATTATGATTGAGGATAAAATCTACTTAATGTGATTATGTGTATACTTTGAGAAGGGTCGAATGTTAATGTATGAGTAGTCATGATCAAATATGATATTTTAGGGAGTATGCGAGATACTCATGTGTTTGCAATTGCGAAAATAGGTTAATTGCTTAATCTGTGAAAATTGAGTGAGTTGATATTTATGGATTTAGTGACTTTGGCCTTGGATAATTATTATATTGATTAATAGGTTGATCTAAAAGAATATGTATATATATATTTTTTAATCTAATCTAAGCTAGACATGTTTTGTAACATAATGGTTTTTGGCCGAACATATGTGAAAGAAAAGTATTGTGTGTATGCCATATTGGGTTGAATGTATATATATATATATATATATATATGACCGAATGTGTATGTGGAACATAGAGAGGATACTTTGTACTTCTTGCTTTGATTAAGTGAAGTATATGAAAGTTGATACACTCAAATTGTTTAAAATTTAGCTCAAGAGCCTAGAGGGACAACTTCGGATAAGGGAAAAGCGAAGGTGACGGAATAGCCAACCCATAATTATTCAGAAAGATACGAGGTAAGTTCTTGAGTAACAAATACTTAAATATGATAAAGTGGAATTATAATATTTATATATGCATATTATGCGAATTCAAATGGCAAAGGATGTATCTAAATGCAAAATTTTGGAAATGAGAGCATGAGTAAATATGAGATACCGAATACTAAAGTGGAATCTTAATGTAATTGAATATGAATTTGTGTTCCTTGCTTACAAATAAATAAACCGTATGAAATAAGTTTGGTGGTATGACGAAACTCGTGTTTCTGTATTTGAAATGTTATTGAAAGACGATATGATATGTATGTCAATATATGTAAGTAGAAATTTCAGAGTTAAAGCCGAGCTTAGTCTCGAAGGGCTTTCGAGCTAGAGTTAAAGCCGAGCTTAGTCTCGAAGGGCTTTCGAGCCAGAGTTAAAGCCGAGCTTAGTCTCGAAGGGCTTCCGAGCCAAAGTTAAAGCCGAGCTTAGTCTCGAAGGGCTTCCGAGCCAAAGTTAAAGCCGAGTTTAGTCTCGAAGGGCTTTCGAGCCAGAGTTTAAGCCGAGCTTAGTCTCGACGGGCTTAAAGCCAGAGATAAGATCCGGATTTGGCCTTGAAGTCCTTTCGTGGTGGAAATCAGATATGGATTAAATGTGTAAGCTCACGTAATAATAATTATATAAATAGTATGCCTCAACAAAACATATGCGCCACTGTATGTAAGGAAGGCAGGTATGCATTTTATGCTTGTAATGATTTAGTCGGTCATTGAATTCGTTTAGTTGAGTCGGTAAGGATTTGTGAATTATTATTTTGATATCGTGGGTATGTATACGAAATTTTGATGTTGAGATGTGAAAATTTTATACTCGATTGCTTTGCAAAGAAGAAATTTGAACTACTCGATTTTTCTTTTAGTGAATAACTCGTTGAATGCATTCGAGCTTCTTTTTGTGAAAACTTGTGAGTGAGTTAGTAATATGGGTATGAGCATATTCGGCCAAAGAAGGTTAATCATGAGTTGATAATACTATGCCCTTCACTTATTTTGATTAAGTTACTTAAGTACTTACTAAACAAGCATTTGCTTACTCTGTTGTCCCTGCTCTCCATTTTGTAGATTCTTGATCGAAAGCTACGGTCTCGGGAAGCTCGAAATTGAAGTCATCCACACCTTTAATTATCTTTTGGTACGGGTAACCTAGTCTAGAAATGGCATGTATAGGTTTAGCTTTTGGCAGTCATGCAAACACCTATTGAATTTTGTAACTAAATTAGGCCATGCGAAAATGGCTCTCTTAAGATTCTCACTTTGATAGTTATAGTAATAATTCGACTATGTTATACACCAATGGTTGTGAATGCATGTTTGGAAACTAGTCTTGAAGTATCTCATACTTCTAATATAGAATTATATGATGTAAAAGTGATGAAAGTGATTAGGGATGAGTTCATTTCGTACATTGTTTTGAATGTGATAAATTGGTTTAGTTGTGATCGGCTGATGAGCTTTTGCGCTCCTTTTTCCAATTATAGCGATAGGCTTAGTAAAGGATTTTTCTTTTATTATCATGCGGCTCTTCAAAGAGAATAGTCTGGTGATGCCTCTCGACCCTCCTGCGATGGGACCGGGTCTAGGGTGTTACATTTTATTGGTATTAGAGCTACGGTTTAGCCGATTCTCGGACTACCGTAGTAAGTATGAGTTTAGCTATACATGCCAATTAGTGTCATTCTGATAGTGAGATGACTTCTGATATCTGAAATGTGCTTCTTGGTATAGAATGGATCTCGAACCTGACCGAACCGTAGCGGACGATGTAGAGAGTGTAGCTCCTGCGCCCGCGCAAGGGACAGCGCCACCAGACTCTCAGCCAAATATTGGTCATCGAGATGATGACATTAGACCAGCTTTTTATGCAATGATGAGTGACTGGTTCGCTCATTTTGCTAGATCAAATCCAGCTGTTCCGCAACCTCCGCCCCCGAATACTCCGTTTCCGACTTTTACGACTCCTCCTGTGACCGATCCAGTGAGATCGAGTAGGCCCCCTGTCGATAAAATTAGAAAATATGGGGCCGAAGAATTCCGGGCTACTCCTAGTGACGATGCCGAGCGGGCCGAGTTTTGGCTCGACAATACCATCCGAGTGTTCGATGAACTGTCCTGCACACCCGAAGAGTGTCTTAAATGTGCGGTATCTCTGTTACGAGACGCTGCCTACTACTGGTGGAATACTCTGGTTTCTGTTGTTCCGAAGGAACGGGTCGACTGGGAATTCTTCCAAATCAAATTTCGTAAGAAATATATCAGTCAGAGATTCATCGATCAAAAACGGAAGGAATTTCTTGAACTTAAACAAGGTCGGATGTCAGTGACCGAGTATGAGAGAGAGTTTGTACGCCTCAGCCGCTACGCTCGTGAATGTGTATCCTCTGAGGCCATCATGTGTAAGCGTTTTGAGGATGGATTAAATGAAGATATCAAATTACTAGTGGGGATTCTAGAAATTAAGGAGTTTGTCGTACTAGTCGAGCGGGCTTGTAAAGCTGAAGAACTCAGTAAGGAGAAAAGAAAAGCCGAAGGTGGAGATAGAGAGTCTCGCAAGAGGTCTGCGGGGAAATCTGTTCAGCAATCGTCCAAGAAGAATAGAGATGATTCAGGCCGATCTAAATATACTTTGGGTCCTTCTAGACGAGAACACCATCGACCTCCTGTGAGTTCGCGAGCTACTTCCATTGCCAGTGTGGGTAACGAACGTCGAGATAGATTAGGATGCGATTATTGTGGTAAATGGCACCCGGGGAGTTGTAGGCATCGTGACCGCTCGTGTTTCAGATGTGGATCTGCTGACCATTTTATTAAAGATTGTCCGAGAAAAGATGAACGCACTCCCGATCCGACTCAGAGATCTAGTGGCACAGCTTCGCGGGGTAGACCACCACGACGGGGTGGAAATATTAGCGGCAGTCAAAGAGGGACTAGAGATACTACAGCTAGATCCGAGGCTCGAGCACCGGCCAGAGCATATGCTATTCGTGCCCGCGAGGAAGCTTCATCTCCGGATGTTATTACTGGTATTTTCACCCTCTTTAATACTGATGTTATTGCCCTGATTGATCCTGGTTCGACCCATTCATATGTGTGTGAAACTTTAGCTTCCAGTAAGACTCTTCCTGTTGAGTCTACTGAATTTGTAATTCGAGTGTCGAACCCTTTGGGTCGTTGTGTTTTAGTTGATAAAGTATGCAAGAAATGTCCGTTAATAGTTCGAGATTACTGTTTTCCGGCGGACTTGATGCTTCTACCATTCGACGAATTTGACATTATTCTTGGAATGGACTGGTTGACCGTTCATGACGCGATAGTTAATTGTAAGAAGAAAACTATTAAATTGCGATGTTCGAATAACGAAATAATCCAAATTGAGTCCATTGATCTAAGTGGGCCATCTACAATAATTTCGACCATGTCAGCTCAGAAATACATGAGGAAAGATTATGAAGCGTATTTGGCCTATGTGTTAGATAACAAAGTTCCCGACCGAGAACTTGGGGCGGTGCCCGTGGTCTGCGAGTTTCCAGATGTCTTTCCCGAAGAATTACCGGGATTGCCGCCTGTAAGAGAGGTCGAGTTCGGTATAGAGTTGATTCCAGGTACGACGCCGATTTCGATTGCCCCGTATCGTATGGTACCTACCGAATTAAAAGAATTAAAATCTCAGCTACAAGAGTTGACGGATAGGGGCTTTGCGCGACCTAGTTTTTCGCCTTGGGGTGCGCCGGTTTTATTCGTGAAAAAGAAAGACGGGACTATGAGAATGTGCATCGACTATCGACAGCTGAATAAAGCCACGGTAAAGAATAAGTATCCATTGCCCCGTATTGACGACTTGTTCGATCAGTTGAGAGGAGCCTCAGTCTTTTCGAAGATTGATTTGCGATCCGGCTATTATCAATTGAGAGTTAGAGATTCCGACGTACCGAAGACGGCATTCAGAACGAGATACGGTCACTATGAGTTCTTAGTGATGCCGTTTGGACTCACCAACGCCCCTGCGGTTTTCATGGATTTGATGAATCGAGTATTTAAGCCATATTTGGATCGTTTTGTAGTAGTGTTCATCGATGATATTTTGGTCTACTCTCGTGACGAGTCAGAGCATACGGAGCATTTGAGACTAGTACTTCAGACCTTACGTGAAAATCAATTGTATGCGAAATTCAGTAAGTGCGAATTTTGGTTGCGCGAGGTCGGATTCTTGGGCCATATAGTATCTGCTTCGGGTATTCGAGTAGATTCGAACAAAATTTCAGCTATTCTCGACTGGAAACCCCCTAAAAATGTTACTGAAGTTCGAAGCTTTTTAGGACTCGCTGGTTATTACCGACGATTCGTCAAAGGTTTTTCGATGATTGCGACTCCATTGACGAAACTGCTGCAAAAAGATATCAAGTTCAAGTGGTCGGATAAGTGTCAGAAAAGCTTCGACCAACTGAAAACCCTTTTGACGGAAGCTCCTGTGTTAGTCCAGCCAGAAACCGGTAAAGAGTTTGTAATTTATAGTGATGCATCTCTGAACGGTTTAGGCTGCGTTTTGATGCAAGAAGGCCGGGTTATTGCTTATGCTTCGAGACAGTTAAAGCCTCACGAACGAAATTATCCGACTCATGATCTTGAATTAGCCGCTATTGTTTTCGCTCTGAAGATTTGGCGACACTATCTGTTTGGTGAAAAATGTCACATTTTCTCTGATCACAAAAGTCTCAAGTATCTGATGTCTCAAAAAGAGTTGAATTTGAGACAAAGGTGATGGCTAGAATTGTTAAAGGACTATGAGCTTGTTATTGATTATCACCTGGGGAAAGCTAATGTCGTTGCGGACGCTCTTAGTCGAAAATCCTTATTTTCCTTGCGAGCTATGAACGTGAAGCTGACAATGACAGGAGATGATGTGTTGATTGCGGAATTGGTAGCAAGACCTATACTACTTCAACAGATTTGTGAGGCTCAAAAAGCCGACGACGAATTAACTACCAAACGAGTTCAGTGTGAGACAAGTGTGGGTTCAGCATTTCGGGTCGACGAAAATGATTGTTTGAGATTTAAAGACCGATTGTGTGTTCCGAAAAAGTCTGAGCTAGTTTCGATGATTTTAAATGAAGCCCATTGTAGCCGAATGTCGGTCCATCCGGGCAGTACGAAAATGTATAACGATTTGAAGCGTCAGTATTGGTGGAATGGCATGAAACGAGACATCTCTAATTTTGTATCTAAATGCTTAGTATGTCAGCAAGTAAAAGCGGAACATCAGGTGCCGTCGGGATTACTTCAGTCGATTTTAATACCCGAGTGGAAGTGGGATCGCGTCACAATGGACTTTGTGTCAGGTTTACCGTTGACGTCGAGCAAAAAAGACTCCATTTGGGTTGTTGTTGATCGATTAACGAAATCAGCCCATTTTATCCCGGTTCGCACTGACTTTTCGCTTGATAAATTAGCAGAACTATACGTTTCTCAGATAGTACGATTGCATGGGGTGCCGACTTCCATTGTTTCTGATCGAGACCCTCGTTTTACTTCTAGATTTTGGAGGAAGCTGCAAGAAGCTTTGGGTACTAAACTTCATTTCAGTACAGCTTTCCATCCGCAAACGGACGGTCAATCTGAACGGGTTATTTAGGTACTCGAGGATATGTTGAGATGTTGCATTCTTGAGTTAAGCGGTTCATGGGAAAGATATTTACCCTTGGTTGAGTTCGCGTATAATAATAGCTTTCAGACAAGTATTCAGATGGCACCTTACGAAGCTCTTTACGGTCGTAAATGCCGTACTCCTCTATTCTGGACTGAGCTTAGTGAGAATAAGATTTTCGGAGTTGATTTAGTTAGAGAAGCAGAGCAAAAAGTGAGGATAATTCGTGACAGCTTGAAAATAGCATCCGATCGTCAGAAATCGTACGCGGACTTAAAGCGTAAAGACATCGAGTACCAAGTTGGTGATAAAGTGTTTCTGAAAGTTTTGCCCTGGAAAAAGATATTTCGTTTTGGCCGAAAAGGCAAGTTGAGTCCAAGATTCATTGGACCGTATGAAGTTTCAGAACGCATTGGGCCGGTTGCTTATCGACTAACTCTGCCCCCTGAACTCGAAAAGATCCACGACGTCTTCCACGTATCGATGCTTCGTCGCTATAGATCCGACCCTTCGCATGTGATTAGTCCGTCAGAAATTGAAATTCAGTCTGATTTGAGCTATGAAGAAGAACCGATTCGTATTTTGGCCCGCGAAATAAAAGAATTGCGAAACAAAAAGGTTCCATTAGTAAAAGTACTATGGCTCAAGCATGGGATCGAAGAAGCGACTTGGGAACCTGAAAACCTTATGAAGGAAAGATACCCAAATCTGTTTACCGGTAAGATTTTCGGGGATGAAAATCCTTTTAAGGGGGAGGGAGTTGTGACAGCCCTAGTTCGACCTTAGTCGGGAAGCGGTTTCAGGACTACAAAACCGAGTCACAAAAATAATTTAATAATTATTTTGATGACTATTTTATGTGCCAAATCCTGTGTGACATTTTTTTTTTGGTGTTTTAATTTAGTGTTATAATAGTAAATTTCACTTAAAAGGGCTTAGTTGTAAACTTTGAAAATATGCTAGGTGAATGTGTGGTGGTCAAATAATTGCATGTTGTAAAAACATGTCCTTGCATGTCAAAATTCCCTTTTTATCTTTAGTGGCCGGCCAACCAACCTAATGATGATGTTTTGGTTGTTTTATTTTATATTTTAGTGATTATATTTGCATATTATATGAATAAAATAAAAACAAATTAAAATAGTATGAAAATTGGGAGGAAAAACCAATGTTAGGCCATTTCTTCTTCTTCTTGCCGTGAGTTAAGAAAGAAAATAGGAACTTATGGAGTTTTAGGCATTCGGCTAGTTAAGGCTTGAAATAAGGTAAGATTCATGTGTTTTCTTTGAATACTTGTAAATTTCGGTTGGTTTTGAAGCTTGCAACAAAACTCATGAGTTAAATTTTGATTTGGTGAATTATGTTTCATTCGGCCATGGATGTTGAGATGCTTTGTGAGTGTTTAGATGTTTTGGGTGAAAAATTCTTTGTTTGATTAATGAGAAGAGCAAATTGATGTTGGAATTGTGAGTTAACATTTTCGTATGAGCATATATGTTAGCCGAATGGGAAATTAGGATGTTAAGAAAATGACATTCGGTCCTTTTGATTAAACTAAGAGTTTATAAGATTTAATTATAAGCTAGTGTTTAATGATGGGAAATGGTTGTGTTCTATGTTAAGTATTAAGGTAAAAGGTTAGTATGAATGCGTTTTTAGAAGAGATATACATTCGGTCATGAGGAATTGTGTTTTATTTTGGTATTAATGGTATTTAGATGAACACTCGGCTATGAGATGTTTGTGCACTTTGAAATGATACCTTTATTAGCTGAAACTAAACATGAGGGTGCTACATCCTATATTAGCCAAGAGCATGTTTAATCTTGTTGGGTATTAAACTGTTAAAAGATAAGTTGTGTTCATTATATGCAATTGCCGAATGGAGAAAAATGGAAAAGAATTTGGGAAAAATGTTAAATGTGTGCTCGAAGGATATATGGTCAATGAAAAACATATTGTATGGGTAGATATGATTGTTGTATGCGGTGCCAATTGGTGTAATGAGCTTGTAAGTTGTGTATGAGCAATATGTGTTTTTTTTTTGGTGGGTTTAAGAAGTAAATTGAATGAAGCATGCGGCTATGATCTTTGAGCATGAAAGAATGGAGTTGAGTGATTTTATTGTTATGTACCGATGTAAATTTAGTATAGAGCTTAGTATTTTCGTTAAAGAAGAAAGTAAACCTATGTGAGGTACGGTCTTGTACATTTTGGGTAAAATCAATAATGCTTTGATGCTATTAAATGAAGCTAAAATGGGGTGAGTTTTAGACTTGTAAATTTTGATGAATTAAGGTATAGTGACCGATTATGATTGAGGATAAAATCTACTTAATGTGATTATGTGTATACTTTGAGAAGGGTCGAATGTTAATGTATGAGTAGTCATGATCAAATATGATATTTTAGGGAGTATGCGAGATACTCATGTGTTTGCAATTGCGAAAATAGGTTAATTGCTTAATCTGTGAAAATTGAGTGAGTTGATATTTATGGATTTAGTGACTTTGGCCTTGGATAATTATTATATTGATTAATAGGTTGATCTAAAAGAATATGTATATATATTTTTTTTAATCTAATCTAAGCTAGACATGTTTTGTAACATAATGGTTTTTGGCCGAACATATGTGAAAGAAAAGTATTGTGTGTATGCCATATTGGGTTGAATGTATATATATATATATATATATATATATATGACCGAATGTGTATGTGGAACATAGAGAGGATACTTTGTACTTCTTGCTTTGATTAAGTGAAGTATATGAAAGTTGATACACTCAAATTGTTTAAAATTTAGCTCAAGAGCCTAGAGGGACAACTTCGGATAAGGGAAAAGCGAAGGTGACGGAATAGCCAACCCATAATTATTCAGAAAGATACGAGGTAAGTTCTTGAGTAACAAATACTTAAATATGATAAAGTGGAATTATAATATTTATATATGCATATTATGCGAATTCAAATGGCAAAGGATGTATCTAAATGCAAAATTTTGGAAATGAGAGCATGAGTAAATATGAGATACCGAATACTAAAGTGGAATCTTAATGTAATTGAATATGAATTTGTGTTCCTTGCTTACAAATAAATAAACCGTATGAAATAAGTTTGGTGGTATGACGAAACTCGTGTTTCTGTATTTGAAATGTTATTGAAAGACGATATGATATGTATGTCAATATATGTAAGTAGAAATTTCAGAGTTAAAGCCGAGCTTAGTCTCGAAGGGCTTTCGAGCTAGAGTTAAAGCCGAGCTTAGTCTCGAAGGGCTTTCGAGCCAGAGTTAAAGCCGAGCTTAGTCTCGAAGGGCTTCCGAGCCAAAGTTAAAGCCGAGCTTAGTCTCGAAGGGCTTCCGAGCCAAAGTTAAAGCCGAGTTTAGTCTCGAAGGGCTTTCGAGCCAGAGTTTAAGCCGAGCTTAGTCTCGACGGGCTTAAAGCCAGAGATAAGATCCGGATTTGGCCTTGAAGTCCTTTCGTGGTGGAAATCAGATATGGATTAAATGTGTAAGCTCACGTAATAATAATTATATAAATAGTATGCCTCAACAAAACATATGCGCCACTGTATGTAAGGAAGGCAGGTATGCATTTTATGCTTGTAATGATTTAGTCGGTCATTGAATTCGTTTAGTTGAGTCGGTAAGGATTTGTGAATTATTATTTTGATATCGTGGGTATGTATACGAAATTTTGATGTTGAGATGTGAAAATTTTATACTCGATTGCTTTGCAAAGAAGAAATTTGAACTACTCGATTTTTCTTTTAGTGAATAACTCGTTGAATGCATTCGAGCTTCTTTTTGTGAAAACTTGTGAGTGAGTTAGTAATATGGGTATGAGCATATTCGGCCAAAGAAGGTTAATCATGAGTTGATAATACTATGCCCTTCACTTATTTTGATTAAGTTACTTAAGTACTTACTAAACAAGCATTTGCTTACTCTGTTGTCCCTGCTCTCCATTTTGTAGATTCTTGATCGAAAGCTACGGTCTCGGGAAGCTCGAAATTGAAGTCATCCACACCTTTAATTATCTTTTGGTACGGGTAACCTAGTCTAGAAATGGCATGTATAGGTTTAGCTTTTGGCAGTCATGCAAACACCTATTGAATTTTGTAACTAAATTAGGCCATGCGAAAATGGCTCTCTTAAGATTCTCACTTTGATAGTTATAGTAATAATTTGACTATGTTATACACCAATGGTTGTGAATGCATGTTTGGAAACTAGTCTTGAAGTATCTCATACTTCTAATATAGAATTATATGATGTAAAAGTGATGAAAGTGATTAGGGATGAGTTCATTTCGTACATTGTTTTGAATGTGATAAATTGGTTTAGTTGTGATCGGCTGATGAGCTTTTGCGCTCCTTTTTCCAATTATAGCGATAGGCTTAGTAAAGGATTTTTCTTTTATTATCATGCGGCTCTTCAAAGAGAATAGTCTGGTGATGCCTCTCGACCCTCCTGCGATGGGACCGGGTCTAGGGTGTTACATTTTATTGGTATTAGAGCTACGGTTTAGCCGATTCTCGGACTACCGTAGTAAGTATGAGTTTAGCTATACATGCCAATTAGTGTCATTCTGATAGTGAGATGACTTCTGATATCTGAAATGTGCTTCTTGGTATAGAATGGATCTCGAACCTGACCGAACCGTAGCGGACGATGTAGAGAGTGTAGCTCCTGCGCCCGCGCAAGGGACAGCGCCACCAGACTCTCAGCCAAATATTGGTCATCGAGATGATGACATTAGACCAGCTTTTTATGCAATGATGAGTGACTGGTTCGCTCATTTTGCTAGATCAAATCCAGCTGTTCCGCAACCTCCGCCCCCGAATACTCCGTTTCCGACTTTTACGACTCCTCCTGTGACCGATCCAGTGAGATCGAGTAGGCCCCCTGTCGATAAAATTAGAAAATATGGGGCCGAAGAATTCCGGGCTACTCCTAGTGACGATGCCGAGCGGGCCGAGTTTTGGCTCGACAATACCATCCGAGTGTTCGATGAACTGTCCTGCACACCCGAAGAGTGTCTTAAATGTGCGGTATCTCTGTTACGAGACGCTGCCTACTACTGGTGGAATACTCTGGTTTCTGTTGTTCCGAAGGAACGGGTCGACTGGGAATTCTTCCAAATCAAATTTCGTAAGAAATATATCAGTCAGAGATTCATCGATCAAAAACGGAAGGAATTTCTTGAACTTAAACAAGGTCGGATGTCAGTGACCGAGTATGAGAGAGAGTTTGTACGCCTCAGCCGCTACGCTCGTGAATGTGTATCCTCTGAGGCCATCATGTGTAAGCGTTTTGAGGATGGATTAAATGAAGATATCAAATTACTAGTGGGGATTCTAGAAATTAAGGAGTTTGTCGTACTAGTCGAGCGGGCTTGTAAAGCTGAAGAACTCAGTAAGGAGAAAAGAAAAGCCGAAGGTGGAGATAGAGAGTCTCGCAAGAGGTCTGCGGGGAAATCTGTTCAGCAATCGTCCAAGAAGAATAGAGATGATTCAGGCCGATCTAAATATACTTTGGGTCCTTCTAGACGAGAACACCATCGACCTCCTGTGAGTTCGCGAGCTACTTCCATTGCCAGTGTGGGTAACGAACGTCGAGATAGATTAGGATGCGATTATTGTGGTAAATGGCACCCGGGGAGTTGTAGGCATCGTGACCGCTCGTGTTTCAGATGTGGATCTGCTGACCATTTTATTAAAGATTGTCCGAGAAAAGATGAACGCACTCCCGATCCGACTCAGAGATCTAGTGGCACAGCTTCGCGGGGTAGACCACCACGACGGGGTGGAAATATTAGCGGCAGTCAAAGAGGGACTAGAGATACTACAGCTAGATCCGAGGCTCGAGCACTGGCCAGAGCATATGCTATTCGTGCCCGCGAGGAAGCTTCATCTCCGGATGTTATTACTGGTATTTTCACCCTCTTTAATACTGATGTTATTGCCCTGATTGATCCTGGTTCGACCCATTCATATGTGTGTGAAACTTTAGCTTCCAGTAAGACTCTTCCTGTTGAGTCTACTGAATTTGTAATTCGAGTGTCGAACCCTTTGGGTCGTTGTGTTTTAGTTGATAAAGTATGCAAGAAATGTCCGTTAATAGTTCGAGATTACTGTTTTCCGGCGGACTTGATGCTTCTACCATTCGACGAATTTGACATTATTCTTGGAATGGACTGGTTGACCGTTCATGACGCGATAGTTAATTGTAAGAAGAAAACTATTAAATTGCGATGTTCGAATAACGAAATAATCCAAATTGAGTCCATTGATCTAAGTGGGCCATCTACAATAATTTCGACCATGTCAGCTCAGAAATACATGAGGAAAGATTATGAAGCGTATTTGGCCTATGTGTTAGATAACAAAGTTCCCGACCGAGAACTTGGGGCGGTGCCCGTGGTCTGCGAGTTTCCAGATGTCTTTCCCGAAGAATTACCGGGATTGCCGCCTGTAAGAGAGGTCGAGTTCGGTATAGAGTTGATTCCAGGTACGATGCCGATTTCGATTGCCCCGTATCGTATGGTACCTACCGAATTAAAAGAATTAAAATCTCAGCTACAAGAGTTGACGGATAGGGGCTTTGCGCGACCTAGTTTTTCGCCTTGGGGTGCGCCGGTTTTATTCGTGAAAAAGAAAGACGGGACTATGAGAATGTGCATCGACTATCGACAGCTGAATAAAGCCACGGTAAAGAATAAGTATCCATTGCCCCGTATTGACGACTTGTTCGATCAGTTGAGAGGAGCCTCAGTCTTTTCGAAGATTGATTTGCGATCCGGCTATTATCAATTGAGAGTTAGAGATTCCGACGTACCGAAGACGGCATTCAGAACGAGATACGGTCACTATGAGTTCTTAGTGATGCCGTTTGGACTCACCAACGCCCCTGCGGTTTTCATGGATTTGATGAATCGAGTATTTAAGCCATATTTGGATCGTTTTGTAGTAGTGTTCATCGATGATATTTTGGTCTACTCTCGTGACGAGTCAGAGCATACGGAGCATTTGAGACTAGTACTTCAGACCTTACGTGAAAATCAATTGTATGCGAAATTCAGTAAGTGCGAATTTTGGTTGCGCGAGGTCGGATTCTTGGGCCATATAGTATCTGCTTCGGGTATTCGAGTAGATTCGAACAAAATTTCAGCTATTCTCGACTGGAAACCCCCTAAAAATGTTACTGAAGTTCGAAGCTTTTTAGGACTCGCTGGTTATTACCGACGATTCGTCAAAGGTTTTTCGATGATTGCGACTCCATTGACGAAACTGCTGCAAAAAGATATCAAGTTCAAGTGGTCGGATAAGTGTCAGAAAAGCTTCGACCAACTGAAAACCCTTTTGACGGAAGCTCCTGTGTTAGTCCAGCCAGAAACCGGTAAAGAGTTTGTAATTTATAGTGATGCATCTCTGAACGGTTTAGGCTGCGTTTTGATGCAAGAAGGCCGGGTTATTGCTTATGCTTCGAGACAGTTAAAGCCTCACGAACGAAATTATCCGACTCATGATCTTGAATTAGCCGCTATTGTTTTCGCTCTGAAGATTTGGCGACACTATCTGTTTGGTGAAAAATGTCACATTTTCTCTGATCACAAAAGTCTCAAGTATCTGATGTCTCAAAAAGAGTTGAATTTGAGACAAAGGTGATGGCTAGAATTGTTAAAGGACTATGAGCTTGTTATTGATTATCACCCGGGGAAAGCTAATGTCGTTGCGGACGCTCTTAGTCGAAAATCCTTATTTTCCTTGCGAGCTATGAACGTGAAGCTGACAATGACAGGAGATGATGTGTTGATTGCGGAATTGGTAGCAAGACCTATACTACTTCAACAGATTTGTGAGGCTCAAAAAGCCGACGACGAATTAACTACCAAACGAGTTCAGTGTGAGACAAGTGTGGGTTCAGCATTTCGGGTCGACGAAAATGATTGTTTGAGATTTAAAGACCGATTGTGTGTTCCGAAAAAGTCTGAGCTAGTTTCGATGATTTTAAATGAAGCCCATTGTAGCCGAATGTCGGTCCATCCGGGCAGTACGAAAATGTATAACGATTTGAAGCGTCAGTATTGGTGGAATGGCATGAAACGAGACATCTCTAATTTTGTATCTAAATGCTTAGTATGTCAGCAAGTAAAAGCGGAACATCAGGTGCCGTCGGGATTACTTCAGTCGATTTTAATACCCGAGTGGAAGTGGGATCGCGTCACAATGGACTTTGTGTCAGGTTTACCGTTGACGTCGAGCAAAAAAGACTCCATTTGGGTTGTTGTTGATCGATTAACGAAATCAGCCCATTTTATCCCGGTTCGCACTGACTTTTCGCTTGATAAATTAGCAGAACTATACGTTTCTCAGATAGTACGATTGCATGGGGTGCCGACTTCCATTGTTTCTGATCGAGACCCTCGTTTTACTTCTAGATTTTGGAGGAAGCTGCAAGAAGCTTTGGGTACTAAACTTCATTTCAGTACAGCTTTCCATCCGCAAACGGACGGTCAATCTGAACGGGTTATTTAGGTACTCGAGGATATGTTGAGATGTTGCATTCTTGAGTTAAGCGGTTCATGGGAAAGATATTTACCCTTGGTTGAGTTCGCGTATAATAATAGCTTTCAGACAAGTATTCAGATGGCACCTTACGAAGCTCTTTACGGTCGTAAATGCCGTACTCCTCTATTCTGGACTGAGCTTAGTGAGAATAAGATTTTCGGAGTTGATTTAGTTAGAGAAGCAGAGCAAAAAGTGAGGATAATTCGTGACAGCTTGAAAATAGCATCCGATCGTCAGAAATCGTACGCGGACTTAAAGCGTAAAGACATCGAGTACCAAGTTGGTGATAAAGTGTTTCTGAAAGTTTTGCCCTGGAAAAAGATATTTCGTTTTGGCCGAAAAGGCAAGTTGAGTCCAAGATTCATTGGACCGTATGAAGTTTCAGAACGCATTGGGCCGGTTGCTTATCGACTAACTCTGCCCCCTGAACTCGAAAAGATCCACGACGTCTTCCACGTATCGATGCTTCGTCGCTATAGATCCGACCCTTCGCATGTGATTAGTCCGTCAGAAATTGAAATTCAGTCTGATTTGAGCTATGAAGAAGAACCGATTCGTATTTTGGCCCGCGAAATAAAAGAATTGCGAAACAAAAAGGTTCCATTAGTAAAAGTACTATGGCTCAAGCATGGGATCGAAGAAGCGACTTGGGAACCTGAAAACCTTATGAAGGAAAGATACCCAAATCTGTTTACCGGTAAGATTTTCGGGGACGAAAATCCTTTTAAGGGGGAGGGAGTTGTGACAGCCCTAGTTCGACCTTAGTCGGGAAGCAGTTTCAGGACTACAAAACTGAGTCACAAAAATAATTTAATAATTATTTTGATGACTATTTTATGTGCCAAATCCTGTGTGACATTTTTTTTTTGGTGTTTTAATTTAGTGTTATAATAGTAAATTTCACTTAAAAGGGCTTAGTTGTAAACTTTGAAAATATGCTAGGTGAATGTGTGGTGGTCAAATAATTGCATGTTGTAAAAACATGTCCTTGCATGTCAAAATTCCCTTTTTATCTTTAGTGGCCGGCCAACCAACCTAATGATGATGTTTTGGTTGTTTTATTTTATATTTTAGTGATTATATTTGCATATTATATGAATAAAATAAAAACAAATTAAAATAGTATGAAAATTGGGAGGAAAAACCAATGTTAGGCCATTTCTTCTTCTTCTTGCCGTGAGTTAAGAAAGAAAATAGGAACTTATGGAGTTTTAGGCATTCGGCTAGTTAAGGCTTGAAATAAGGTAAGATTCATGTGTTTTCTTTGAATACTTGTAAATTTCGGTTGGTTTTGAAGCTTGCAACAAAACTCATGAGTTAAATTTTGATTTGGTGAATTATGTTTCATTCGGCCATGGATGTTGAGATGCTTTGTGAGTGTTTAGATGTTTTGGGTGAAAAATTCTTTGTTTGATTAATGAGAAGAGCAAATTGATGTTGGAATTGTGAGTTAACATTTTCGTATGAGCATATATGTTAGCCGAATGGGAAATTAGGATGTTAAGAAAATGACATTCGGTCCTTTTGATTAAACTAAGAGTTTATAAGATTTAATTATAAGCTAGTGTTTAATGATGGGAAATGGTTGTGTTCTATGTTAAGTATTAAGGTAAAAGGTTAGTATGAATGCGTTTTTAGAAGAGATATACATTCGGTCATGAGGAATTGTGTTTTATTTTGGTATTAATGGTATTTAGATGAACACTCGGCTATGAGATGTTTGTGCACTTTGAAATGATACCTTTATTAGCTGAAACTAAACATGAGGGTGCTACATCCTATATTAGCCAAGAGCATGTTTAATCTTGTTGGGTATTAAACTGTTAAAAGATAAGTTGTGTTCATTATATGCAATTGCCGAATGGAGAAAAATGGAAAAGAATTTGGGAAAAATGTTAAATGTGTGCTCGAAGGATATATGGTCAATGAAAAACATATTGTATGGGTAGATATGATTGTTGTATGCGGTGCCAATTGGTGTAATGAGCTTGTAAGTTGTGTATGAGCAATATGTGTTTTTTTTTTGGTGGGTTTAAGAAGTAAATTGAATGAAGCATGCGGCTATGATCTTTGAGCATGAAAGAATGGAGTTGAGTGATTTTATTGTTATGTACCGATGTAAATTTAGTATAGAGCTTAGTATTTTCGTTAAAGAAGAAAGTAAACCTATGTGAGGTACGGTCTTGTACATTTTGGGTAAAATCAATAATGCTTTGATGCTATTAAATGAAGCTAAAATGGGGTGAGTTTTAGACTTGTAAATTTTGATGAATTAAGGTATAGTGACCGATTATGATTGAGGATAAAATCTACTTAATGTGATTATGTGTATACTTTGAGAAGGGTCGAATGTTAATGTATGAGTAGTCATGATCAAATATGATATTTTAGGGAGTATGCGAGATACTCATGTGTTTGCAATTGCGAAAATAGGTTAATTGCTTAATCTGTGAAAATTGAGTGAGTTGATATTTATGGATTTAGTGACTTTGGCCTTGGATAATTATTATATTGATTAATAGGTTGATCTAAAAGAATATGTATATATATTTTTTTTAATCTAATCTAAGCTAGACATGTTTTGTAACATAATGGTTTTTGGCCGAACATATGTGAAAGAAAAGTATTGTGTGTATGCCATATTGGGTTGAATGTATATATATATATATATATATATATATGACCGAATGTGTATGTGGAACATAGAGAGGATACTTTGTACTTCTTGCTTTGATTAAGTGAAGTATATGAAAGTTGATACACTCAAATTGTTTAAAATTTAGCTCAAGAGCCTAGAGGGACAACTTCGGATAAGGGAAAAGCGAAGGTGACGGAATAGCCAACCCATAATTATTCAGAAAGATACGAGGTAAGTTCTTGAGTAACAAATACTTAAATATGATAAAGTGGAATTATAATATTTATATATGCATATTATGCGAATTCAAATGGCAAAGGATGTATCTAAATGCAAAATTTTGGAAATGAGAGCATGAGTAAATATGAGATACCGAATACTAAAGTGGAATCTTAATGTAATTGAATATGAATTTGTGTTCCTTGCTTACAAATAAATAAACCGTATGAAATAAGTTTGGTGGTATGACGAAACTCGTGTTTCTGTATTTGAAATGTTATTGAAAGACGATATGATATGTATGTCAATATATGTAAGTAGAAATTTCAGAGTTAAAGCCGAGCTTAGTCTCGAAGGGCTTTCGAGCCAGAGTTAAAGCCGAGCTTAGTCTCGAAGGGCTTTCGAGCCAGAGTTAAAGCCGAGCTTAGTCTCGAAGGGCTTTCGAGCCAAAGTTAAAGCCGAGCTTAGTCTCGAAGGGCTTCCGAGCCAAAGTTAAAGCCGAGTTTAGTCTCGAAGGGCTTTCGAGCCAGAGTTTAAGCCGAGCTTAGTCTCGACGGGCTTAAAGCCAGAGATAAGATCCGGATTTGGCCTTGAAGTCCTTTCGTGGCGGAAATCAGATATGGATTAAATGTGTAAGCTCACGTAATAATAATTATATAAATAGTATGCCTCAACAAAACATATGCGCCACTGTATGTAAGGAAGGCAGGTATGCATTTTATGCTTGTAATGATTTAGTCGGTCATTGAATTCGTTTAGTTGAGTCGGTAAGGATTTGTGAATTATTATTTTGATATCGTGGGTATGTATACGAAATTTTGATGTTGAGATGTGAAAATTTTATACTCGATTGCTTTGCAAAGAAGAAATTTGAACTACTCGATTTTTCTTTTAGTGAATAACTCGTTGAATGCATTCGAGCTTCTTTTTGTGAAAACTTGTGAGTGAGTTAGTAATATGGGTATGAGCATATTCGGCCAAAGAAGGTTAATCATGAGTTGATAATACTATGCCCTTCACTTATTTTGATTAAGTTACTTAAGTACTTACTAAACAAGCATTTGCTTACTCTGTTGTCCCTGCTCTCCATTTTGTAGATTCTTGATCGAAAGCTACGGTCTCGGGAAGCTCGGAATTGAAGTCATCCACACCTTTAATTATCTTTTGGTACGGGTAACCTAGTCTAGAAATGGCATGTATAGGTTTAGCTTTTGGCAGTCATGCAAACACCTATTGAATTTTGTAACTAAATTAGGCCATGCGAAAATGGCTCTCTTAAGATTCTCACTTTGATAGTTATAGTAATAATTCGACTATGTTATACACCAATGGTTGTGAATGCATGTTTGGAAACTAGTCTTGAAGTATCTCATACTTCTAATATAGAATTATATGATGTAAAAGTGATGAAAGTGATTAGGGATGAGTTCATTTCGTACATTGTTTTGAATGTGATAAATTGGTTTAGTTGTGATCGGCTGATGAGCTTTTGCGCTCCTTTTTCCAATTATAGCGATAGGCTTAGTAAAGGATTTTTCTTTTATTATCATGCGGCTCTTCAAAGAGAATAGTCTGGTGATGCCTCTCGACCCTCCTGCGATGGGACCGGGTCTAGGGTGTTACACTACCTGTGTTGAATTATTGGAAAATTATTTTTCATTTCGAACCTATAAGGGTTTTCACACGGCCGAGCGCACGCCTGTGTCCTTCACACGGCCTCGACGAGCCCATGTGGCCTCCCTGTGTGAAAAACTAGGACATTCTATTTATGACATCAGCATGCCATTTTGGTCACACGGGCACGGGACACGCCCGTGTGACCAGGCCGTGTGACGTCCTTAAACTCTAAAAATCCCATGCAAGGTTCACACGCCCTACGCCCTACACACATGGTCGTGGGGCTAGCCGTGTGGCCCTAAGTTAGGCTATTTTCCAAACCATACTTTGCCCCAAAACACATGTTATCACTACTACCTTTAACAACACATAATAAACACATTTTTAGGCATCAAAATGACTCAAATTACTCATCCATCACCAATTTCAAATTTAAACTCACAAACGCACTAAGTATTCCATGAAAACTCCTCATAACGATAGATAAACAAAATATTATTCATCAATCACTAAATCACTTAGCCTTTGATTGCAAAATGACTTATCCCATGACAATTACCATGACATAACCAAACCAACTTAACACCTACAACCTCACTAAGTCCCTACACATGCTATAGTCTAAGAGTTTGTTTCAATATACCAAAAGATAATGTCGATAGTGTGGGTGATCCTCAGACTCGATCCTATCCCGAGTTGGCTTGATTTAATCTATAAAACAAGGGAAAAGAGAAAGAAGTAAGCTTCACAAACTTAGTAAATCTAATGTAAATAATTACCATCAAAACAACATTTATCCATTCCAAGGTCTATCTCACACACACCAACTTACCACATAAACTTACCAACATTTTCACACAATCATGCAAATTATTTTTACCCATTTAAGTCCACATGCACCCTTGTATCCATAGGCATTTTCCCACAATTACACTTGCCCAAAGGTATACACCTGCACACACAAGTCATGCTACTACACCAAATCTCTTTAGTAAATATTCTCGTTGAACTTTTCAGATTAAAATTTGATACTCAATGGACTTTGCATTCATGAGTCCACCAATAATAAGCCCCGCTCTCGTGTAACACCTTAGACCCAGCCCAGATGTTATGGTCGAATCTGGCGATGTTGCATTAAAGGGGTTATTTTCAAAACGACTTTATTCAATTAAAAACATGTTCAGTATAAAAGATGCTTGATTAAAAACTTAAGTTTAAGATTTAGAAATCCAAAATCCTTGAGTCTTGTTAAGTTATGATGAAAGCCCATGTTTAAAGAAAACATCCATATGTTAAAGTTATTTCGAAAACCATGTTTAACCTTAGAAATTTATTTAAGTTTGATAGTTAGGCAGTTGTAACAATAATAAAACCCAAATGTAAAGTCAAATCAAAGATACAAGGCCTTATTACAACCCATTGAAAAAGATAAAGTAATTAAAATAAAGTAATTCGAAAACTATTTAAAACTCCTAAGTAGTTTGCAGTGTGGCCATCTCCAAGTTCTCTCCCACGTCGAGCCGTCTACTGCGGGTTACCTGAAACATTAAATTAAAGGGTGTGAGTTTCAAAACTCAGTGTGTATGACACTTGGCAATCAAATCAATATGCAATTATCACATTGGGCCTAAGCCCTAACAATATTGGTGGTCTTGGGCCTCAGCCCACATTGACATCATATCATATCAGAATCACATGAATGCAATGCACCCATCCCAAATCCAACCCTGCACTCCATTTCTCTTCCAACCTTACACTCTTGTGGGGATATAAATATCAACCCATCCATCCCTATACTCTAGAGGTAGCACCAAAAGCGGCACTACTCAAACATTGCAGCAAGGCTGCTATTCATATAATGGGCTTAAAGCCACCGGTGGATCCACGGTCGTCAAGCGACTATGTGATCCTCACATATCTTCCTCCGTTCCATTAGACCCACCCAAATGCAACATACATTTCATGAATGCGACATACAAGTTTTTCCACACATTAAGCATTTAGGGGTAATTTAGTCACTTCACTACCCAGGGGTATTTTCATAATTTCTACCCTACACGGGTGTTTCAGTAATTCTACCCTAGAGGGGCATTTTAGTAATTCTACCCTAGAGGTGCATTTTAGTAATTCTACCCTAGAGGGGCATTTTAGTAATTTTCTAATGGTACGAACACTATGCATCAGGTAGGATTCAAGAGAAGAGAAGGTGGGTCACTCGGACCGCTTAAGTACCAAGCTCTTCCTAGATCCAATCCTAGACATGCGCACATCCATTGCCAGACCTTAGCCTAGCGACTTGTCCACAGACATGTTTGATTATTTATTTAAGTCTTATGCATTTTGAGAGTTCATCAGAACTAGGCCTAAAGTCCATTAAAACCCTAGCATGCATTTCTACAATCCCATAAGGCCCACTAAGCCCAATGATGTTCATGTAGCCCATTAGGCCCAATCATACTCAGATCATACAATCATTCATATCAATCCACCATAAAAATTCCACATAACAACTTTTGCCAATTTGGGCTCACAAGCTCGGCAGGCCCATTTAGCCCTGTCTGGCCCGGTTGGCCAAATAGTGGCCTGAGAGCATGAGATCGCTCTCTAGACCTCGATAATCATATCGGTATCTCTACATGAGTGTTCACACACTTGTGTGATTTCCAGTGCCATCCTTTTGGCTTTTCAGCTTTTTAGCTTTTCGGCATTCCGGTATTTTGGGATTTTATCTTTTGCCGATTGGTCGTGTGTGCAATGTATGTACACACCTAGTTGATGATCTGCACTACACTATCCTCAGCCTCAACTTACAATCAATACCAACCTCGAATCAATTCCATACTTAACTACAACTTTATTAAATCCCGAAGCCTTATCATAACCTTACCATGTGCCACCAGTTCTAATCACCCCTCCTTAACTATTATTCCCGATTTATCCTTAGATCTGCATCAACACACATACTATCAACATCAAGTGACTCATATTCCACACGAGTCACCCCTATAAACCACACTTATAATCGACCACCTACAAATCTGAAATTGGGAACAAGTACACTTACCATTTGCTAGAGATCCTTACCACGCTTGAAATCTTTGAACCCTGCCCCTTGTTAATAGAGGGTTAATGACAAGAAAAGGATTAGACAGCCCTTTGGCTTTTACCAAAATGCACTGAAAGATAGTTAACTAAGTACTTACCGAAACTAGTCTCTGATCTTACGGCCTAGATATCTACTAAGTGTGCAATCAGCTTTTAAAAACTTGATTAAGGGTAGCAAATAACAAAACAAATTTGCGATGGAGGCAAGCAAAAGAAATTGACAAAGGGGATATGAGTATTTAGCTTTTAAGGATGGTATTCGGCTTTCAAGGATGGTATTCGGCTTTCAAGGAATTAAGGATGATATTCGGCTTTTGAGAGAAAAGAAACACAACTTAATAAAATTTTAGTAAAAAAATGAAAGGGAGAAGAGAGGTTGGCAAAGGAATAAATTCGGCATAACCAAAGAACCCTCAAGAGAATTCGGCACACTCTTAAATAGACCACAAGCCGATTCTAGCCTCCCCTAAAGTCCCACTCGGCACTATCACCTCCCCTATCTCAATCTCCTATTTTCTCTCCTTTATCCTTACCTTAAATTTCTCTCCTGAACACTCCTTTCTAGAGTCCATTCTAGCGCCACTACCTTCCTTCCATGAGCAAAAATAAAGTCCTAAATTTACCACTCTTAAGCCTCGAACCTTGGAACCCTTTCCCTGATTGAAATGCCACCTTATAGCTCCCCATGTGATGCCACCTTGCCACTGAGCCAGAGGCCCAACTGTGTCCTATTTTCCCCTTAATTTGTTTAAGAGGCCTATTACCTGAGATTAGGGTTCCACTAAGGCAAAAATTAAAATTTTTCTATGGTCTTCCCTATCCCTAAAACTTCAAATACTCCTTGTAATATCTTAATGTTAATACTCTAATAGTGCTAACTATACATGCCAAATTTAATGCATAGAATTTATAGTTTTGGGATTTTCGGGCGTTACATCTTGGGTACACATGGTGAACATCACTTTATCACCCATGTGACCTAGCCATTTAACCTCGTAGCCCTCGTGTGCACATGGTAAAGGTCACTTTATCACCCATGTGACTTAGCTACATAGGACATTGCTCTCATGTACACATGGTGAAGTTCACTTTATCACCTATGTGACATAGCCATTAAGTCCCATAATCCTCATTTGCTCATGGTGAAGGTCACTTTATCACACATGTGGCTTAGCCATCGAACTCTATAGCCTTCAAGTCTACATGGTGAAGGTCATTTTATCACACATGTGACCAAACCATATTTTATCCGTATCACCCGTTATTCCGAAGGTTCAAACGGGAACTCTCATTTCCATACTTTCAACATCAAACAATATTACTCAATAGCAACATTCGATAACATCCATTAAAATCATTACTGTACAAATAAAACCAACATGTTACTTACATATAAACTTACCTCAACAACAAAAAGCGATATTTTGCAACTTAATCCGAGACCTTGCCCTTGCCCCGGTCAAGGTTGATTCCTTTATCTTCTTGAACTATAATGACACATTTAACTCCTTTAATGCACACATTATTCAATTGGACACAAAATCATCCTATGGACACTTTTACCATTTTACTGCTAACTTTGTAAATTTTTACAACTAAGTCCTTAGGCTCGTAAATTGAAATGTATCAATTCTTTTGGTTACCCAAGCCTAGCCAAATATCCATGGCACCTAAAACAGCCCACATTTCTCACAAATTCATACTTTTATCCTTCAATTTATTATCTTTTCAATTTGGTCCTTTTAAAGGACTTTCATGAAAAATCACCTAGTAATCATAGTTTACCACACTCTAAACCTTCATATTCCACTATTAGACATCAAAATACTTGTATGTCATACATTAGTGAAATTTTAAACATTAAACCTAGCTTAAAATAATGGTAGAAATAGCTAGAGCTAATTACAAGGATTCTAAAAATACGAAGAGAATTAAAAACGGGGCTTGAATGTACCTTCAACCAAGCTTGAAAGTAACCAAAACCCTTGCTATAGAAGGCCTCTAATTTTCAGCACCAAGGAGGAAGATGGACACTCAATTTTGACTTCTTTTCCCATTTTATTTCTTTTATTAACTAATGACCAAAATGCCTTTCATTTAAAAACCCTTAGTATTCCACCCTTCCTTGGGCATTTTTGTCCCACCTAAGTTAAAATAGTTTAATTACCATATAAGGACCTCTAATTTCAAGACCTAATTCAGTCAAGTACCTTATGAAATAAAACCCTTAATTTTCACCTATTGCAATTTAGTCAAACATACCAATAAAATTCACACACCAAAATTTCACATATTTATCCAAACACCCATTAAACATCAAAACTAAATCAAAATAATATTTTGAACCTTAAATTCATGGTTTCAAAACCACATTTTCATTTGGCCCCTAATTCAGCTGTTACATCTCGTACTGGCACCATGTCCCAGACATGGTCTTATACGTACTACCATACTGATTTCATATCCCAGATATGGTCTTACACGTAATCACATCTCGAATACCTCAATGTCATGACCCTTGTATCATGTAATGTTCCTAGGGTTCACACTAGACTTCCACAATTAACGAATTACCATCGAACTTGTTCATCCAATCAACTCAACCACATGGTCAATTATACAATTCAAGCAATAATTTAAACTTTTAAACATAATATAATGATGCATTATTTAACATAAACTTACCTCGGTACAAAAATAGCTAATAGTGCGATTTAGTCCATAATCTTATCCTTTCCCCGATCTAGGTCAGAACCTCATTTTTCTTTATCTATAATAAAAATTTTAGCTTATTTAATTATCACATTATTAAATTCAGTCCAAAAATCATATTATGGCAAAATTACATTTTTACCATTAACTTTTCACTTATTTACACTTTAGTCCCTAGGCTCGTAAAATGAAATGTATTCATTTTTCTCAAAACCCAAGCTCAGCCAAACCATATTCCTACTCATACTAGCCCATGTTTTCCATTAAATAAAACTTTTACTACTCATTTCATTACTTTTTACAAATAGATCCTTTTTAACATTTTCACCGGAAATCACTTAGTAAAATTAGTTTATCACACAACATTCATATTCTACCATTAGACATCAAAATACATACATGTCTAACATGGGTAAAAATTTAAACTTTGCTAATACTTCAAATTAATAATTGAAAAAGGTAGATTAGGTTACAAGGATTTTAAAAACGTAAAAATCATTAAAAACCAGAATAGAACAGACTTAAAATCGAGCTTGGAAAGCTTGGCCAAAACCCTAGCTATGGTGACCCTTAAAATTTGGCACTAATGGATGAAATTAAAGAAGATGATGTAACATCTCGAATTAGGGCCTAGTCAGAATAGTGGCTTCGAGACCATAAATTGTAACGCCTTAGATTTTAGGGTTTCAAGATTTTTGCTTGAATTGATATTTGCATGTTTGGGTATGTTAAATTGATGTTTTGGGTGTGATGAGGGTGCCTTTGGAAGGCCCAAGTTTAAGCCTCACTCCTGACAAAATTTTAATTTTTTAGCCTTAAAGTGAATCTAGACACTGGTAGGTAGGACTTATAAATTAATGGTGGGGTTTCTTAGCACAAAAAGCCTTGTGTTGGAGTGGCAGAGGCGCCACATGTGGGGCTTGGTGTGGTGTGATTTAGCATATGGGAGAGCTGAGGTTCAAGTCCCTTTGCACGTAAGTTGTACCTATTTTGCTAGTTGGAATCGGTAAGAGGTGGTCTTGGATGTAAACTATTTAGGTGGTGGTAAAATAAGGATGTTATGGTCTTGAAAGCTTAAGCTAATATCCAAATTAAAATTAAAGTAAATCATGGAGGAAATTGTGGAGATTTTCAAGGGATTGGAAGAGTTGGCCAAATGTAGGTAAGTTGGAGTAGGCAAATAGGCTTGGCTCTTTGGGCATTTGGCATTTTCGGCAAATAGGGAAGGGGTGTGTGCCAATTTCTTTTTTTGGGTATTTCAGGATTTTGCCTTTTGATGTTTAGGTGTTTTGGGGTTCTTTTTCCCTTTTTTCTAATCTTTCGACACCACTTTCTTCTCATTGGTGTCGAATTCTTTTTGCCTCATTCTCGAAAGCTGATTCTTCTTTTTCTCTCTACCTAAATCTTATTCGACCGAATCTCTTTTTTGTTCTTGTTCCTTCTTAGCCGAACTCTGCATCTCTATTCCTTTTCTCATTTTTCTTTTCTTCTGTCTCATCATTCCTTCTATATGAATCTACTTCTTTTCTCTAGATCAAAACTCTACATTGGCCGAATATCACTTCTCCTTCCTCTCTGATATTCGTTCGATTGAATCTCCTCAGTCAAACCCTTGTCTCACTTTTGAGTGTCTATCGATCATTTCTCTTTTCTCTTTTGTTGACCAAATCCTACTCATCACTCTGCAAATGTTGTCCTCGAGCCGAATACCACTCTATCTCAGCAAACGAACCCCTAAATCGATTACCCCCTTCTTCGACTGGTTACTTCTTTTGTTGTGCCTACATAGCCGTATATCTAGATCTCTTTTTCCTTATTGTATTTCAATTGGATCTACAAGAGTACTGGGTTCGGGCTATTGAATGATTGCTTCTGGGTTCTAACAAATTTTTCAAACGAATTCTTAGGTAAGTACTTCTCGATTTTTCTCTTTAATAAGGTTCGGCTTGGGATGTTAATACTCCTTTAACCCTTATATGTTGGTTGGATCAATCCATAATCATAGGCGCCTAGATTTCACATCGTTTTATCAATTACTGAGGGTATACATTAATCACAAGCGATAGTGGACAAGCAGAGCAGTGGTAAGTAACCGTTGAATAAGTTTTGAGTATGGTTTCACTAAGTATTGGTTAAATTATTAATGATTGTTGTTATGGAAATAGGTTGAGTGCGTGCTAACTGTGGGAATCCCAAAATCAGGTGTGTAACGACACCCTCTAATAGTATAGATCGGTAAAAGCCAAAAAGCTAAAATGCCAAAATGTTAGTATTTCGGGGTCTTGTGAGCGTGTAAACGCTTGTGGGCCAATCCGAACTCACAAATCGTGGGCGTTTGACTGTAAGAGCTATCGTGTACATTTTTATGCACTTGGGCTATTTTCGGCCTCGATGGGCCGAAGAGGGCCGAATGGGCTGAAGTAGGGCCAATAGGCCTACGGGCCCATATAGGTAAAGTGATGCGGTAAGTGATATCTGATACGTTAGATGTTAAGATCTATCATACTATGTGTGAAATTGGACTAAGCGGGCCATACAAGCACGTAGGCCCACCCGACCGATTAGGGGTTTTGGGCCCGAATACACTATTTGGACATATGGACATTCTGAGTTGCTCGAAGTGACGTTAGACCTGCTAGAAGGTCATAGTAGGTGTTGAAACACCGTGACTTAGTAAAATGACCAAAATACCCCTAAAGGGTAAAATTACCGTTTTACCTCTAGCTACCAAATAACTGTTATACCCCTAATAGTAGACTATCTGATTTATGCATGTGGTATCTATATCTATTAATCTGTATGCATGTATGTGGTAATATTAGGCTACATGGGGTTGGGTTTGGATTCAGAGGAAGTTTTGTATAGTGGCATTGCCATATATTTTGTTTAGTGGCTTCGCCACGTAATCTTGTTCTGGTGGCTCTGCCATGATATCTGATTTTAGCAGCATGGTTGCGAAATGATGTGTGGGTTGGGTGGGTTGACTTATGCCCCACATGGTGTGATGGGCTGGTATGGTTGGTATGATGGGCTGGACTGGGTTGGGTTTGCACATACTCTGCTCTCTATCTGTAATGGGCCCAAGGCCCACTCTATTTCTGCATAGGGCCAAGGCCCAGATTAATTTGTGTCTGAATAGAGCTTCAGCCCAGTCTATTCTGTATGCCTGATCCTTGTTTTTGGTTGGGGAAAATTACACACTGAGTTATCACAAACTCACCCTTTTATTTTCACTTATGCAGGTAACACCCAACCATAGTGGGTTTGGAGCTGCGAGGGACTAGGGGTGGCCACAAGATTTCTACTTCTGCATTTTGCTTCACTTTATCTTATCTTTTTTCTAATTTCAAAATTGCTTTGTAATAAGGCCACTATGGGTGTTTGATTTTGGTTACACTATTATTTGCTTTAAAGCGGTAGACTAAGGTACTCAGGTTTTCAAAATTTAATATCAAACATTTTTAAACAAACCTTATGTAATCGTTGGTTGATATGATAATAAATGACAACAAATGGCATCTTGTTTAAGCTTATCAAGTTAATAAAATGGTTTTACAATTGAATTTGCTCAAAACCTACAATTTCCAAAACCAAGTTTTAAAACTGGTTTCGAATAAATTGTCTATGTGACACGCTAGATCTGGCCACAATGTCTCGGCCAGGTTTAGAGTGTTATATTTAGTGGTATTAGAGCCTAGTTGCAACAACTGGGCTGTGGAATGGGTTTGAAAGTTCTCTTAAAATTTAATTGAAAGACTTAACTTATTTTTGAAATTCAATTTTTGAAAAGCTTCTTTGAGAAAAATTCTTTTAAAATAGGCTTCTTCCCGAAAATATTTTCCCCAAGATTTAGGGTTTTTGAAAGATTTTTCAAGAAAAATATGAATTGCTTTGAACGTGGTTACTGAAATGTGTGGCATACCGAGTTTCTAGCACCAAGTCCGTAAGTATTCTCTGCTATACTGTATTGTATTAAACTGTGATACTGAATCACTACTATAGATAGTGCTAAGACTCTACTGAAACTCTATAGTTAGGATAAACTGAGACTATAGAAGACTGAAACTGTAGCTAGAGTACGATTCTGTGAAAACAAAGCTCTAAAGTACTGTCTTTTTATAAAACATCTGTAATAAATACTGAAATTATGAACTAATGTATAAAATTCGTAAATCAGATAATACGATCTGAGTACAAGAGTGGCAAGTGGACGAGGCTGTGGTAGAGGCCGAGGAAGTGCTCAGGCTGGATCTTCATCCTTAGGTCATATGCATGCTACGAAGGCGCAGGCGCCACCAGCAACTGAGACAGGGTCTTACGATCAGGCTGCAAGGGACGATGCTTTGTCCCAGGCAATGCTTCGTGTTCTGGAAAGGGTTGCTGGAGCAAGTACTAGAACGGTGAATCGGGGATCGATTTCTGAGCGGCTCCCGACTAATAGAGCAGAGATCTTCAAGGGCATATCTGGTGTAGCCCCGAATGTGGCCGAGTATTAATTAGAGGCCACGGAGCGGATAATGGACGATCTGGATTGCTTAGTGGAGCATAAGCTGAAAGGAGCAGTATCTCTACTGCGTGATGAGGCCGACCAGTGGTGACTCATTGTGAGAGATGGTACACCAGCTGAACGGTTGACTTGGGATTTATTTAAGATGGCCTTCAAAGGAAAGTACGTCGAGGCGAGTTATGTGAACACCTGAAGGAAGGAATTCTTAAATCTGACCCAGGGTAGCAAGTCTGTAGCAGAGTACGAGGCTGAGTTCTTAAGGTTGAGCTGGTATGCCAGTGGGATACTTACAACAGAATATGAACGCAGTGTGCAATTCGAGGATGGCCTGAAAGATGAGCTAAGAGTACTGATTGGTCCACAGAGGGAGCGTGATTTTGCTACTCTGGTGGAAAAAGCCAAAGTTATTGAGGAAGTGAAGCGCTCGGAGCACTAGAATTGTGAAAAAGATAGAAATAGATTCAGGAAGGATTCAGGGCCCTCGGGTGCTGCGGGGAGGTCTGCTAAGAGAGCTAGAGTGGATGAGTTGGTGTGAGTAATTCCGGTGAATGTGGTTGGACTGCAGGCTTGTGCGGACTGTGGAAAGGTACATCAGGGTGAATGTTAGAGGCGTTCTAGAGCATGCTTTCGGTGTGGGTCCAAAGATCCTCGAGTCAAAAATTGCCCTTAAAGGCCAGCACGAATGCAAGCTACTGAGCAGAGGGTTGCTCAATCAGTGAAAGGTGGTCAGCAACCACCGAGAGGTTGAGTTCAGGCCAGGGGCAAAAATAGACGTGGACATGGAACACCGAGTAAAGGTGCTGGAAATGCTGAGGCACGACACCAACATTGGTCTATATTGCTCGTTGCCGAGTGGATGGTGACGCACCTGACATCATACTGGTACGTTTTTAATTCATAGCATGCCATATACTGCTTTGATTGACATTTGGTCTACACATTCATATATTGCGTGTGATGTGTCTGGGACGTTGGGCGTGTGACCTGAGAACAATATGAGTGGGGTATCTGTAATTAGTCTACTGGGTCACTCGGTTAGGGTAGACAAACTTTTTAGAGATGTACCCTTAGAGACACAAGGTAGAATTTTCTCTGCTAATTTAATGGAGTTACCATCCAGAGAGTTTGATCTCATCTTGGGTATGTATTGGCTTGTTAAGCATCACATAAACTTGGATTGTGCTCCCAAGCGAATGGTATTAAAGATTTCAGAGGATGAAGAGGTAACTGTAATGGGGGAGTGAAGAGATTACCTGTCTAATGTTATCTCGGCATTAAGAGCTGAAAAGCTGGTTTGCAAAGGTTGCGAGGCATTTCTGGCGTATGTGAGTAAGTCTGATTCTGAAGGTTTTTCCGTGGGTGAAGTTAAAACTGTCAAGGAATTTTAGGATGTTTTTTCGGATAAGCTTCCTGGGCTACCTCCGAACCACGAAGTTGAATTTGGAATCAATCTGTTGCCTGGAACGACTCCGATGTCCATCGCTCCTTATAGGATGGCACCAAATGAGCTAGTGGAGTTGAAGGTGCAAATCCAAGAACTTTTGGATTGAGATTTTATTCGACCGAGTGTGTGTGTCTCTGCAGGGAGCACCGGTATTGTTCGTTGATGAAAAGGATGGGACAATGTGCATGTGCATAGATTACTGTCAGTTGAACAAACTGACTATTAAGAACAAGTACCCTCTGCCAAGAATCGACGACCTATTCGATGAACTTAGAGGAGCTTCTGTATTTTCCAAGATGGATCTTCGATCTGGATATCATCAACTAAGGGTTAAAGAGGTAGACATCTATAAAACAACATTCAGGACTCGATATGGTCATTACGAGTTCTTGGTAATGCCATTTGGACTTACGAATGCACCAGCAGCCTTTATCAATCTTATGAATCGGGTATTCCAACCAAACCTATATCAGTTTGTCGTTGTATTTATAGACGATATTCTAGTGTATTCGAAAAGGAGGAGGATCATGATGAGCATATTTGAATTACTCTGCAAATTCTGAGAGAGAAGCAACTTTATACAAAATTCAGGAAATGCGAATTTTGGCTGCAAGAAGTGACGTTCTTGGGTCATGTTGTTTCTACCGTGGGGATTAGGGTGGATCTTCAAAAAATTGAGGCTGTTTTGGAATAGAAGCCACCAAGGACTGTGACAGAAATTCAAAGTTTTCTGGGTCTGGCAGGGTACTACAGAAGGTTTGTGGAAGGGTTTTCTATAATTGCGGCACCATTGATGAAGCTTTTGAGGAAATGGGTACCGTTTAACTGGACTGATAAGCAATAAGAGAGTTTCTAGAAGTTGAAGAAAGTCTTGACTGAAGCACCTCTATTAATTTAGCCGGAGTCTGGGAAGGATTTTACTATGTATAGTGATGCGTCGCACATTGGATTAGGTTGTGTGTTGATGCAAGAGGGTAAAGTGGTTGCCTATGCATCACGTCAACTTAAGCCTCACGAGGTGAATTAACTTAGGCATGATCTGGAGTTAGCGGCGGTGGTATTTGCGTTAAAGATCTAGAGGCACTACTTGTATGGAGAAAAGTGTATCATTTACACGGATCATAAGAGCCTCAAGTCCCTCTTGACTGAAAAGGAATTGAACCTTAGGCAATGAAGATTGATAGAGTTGCTTAAGTATTATGACTGTTCCATTGAGTATCACCCGGGTAAAGCTAATGTGGTAGCAGATGCTCTGAGTCGTAGGGCTACATCGGATCTTAGGGCTATATCAGATCTTAGGGCGATGTTCGCTCGTCTCGGCCTCTATGACGATGGTAGTTTCTGAGCTGAACTGTAAGTAAGGCCGACCTGGACTGAGCAAATTAAAGAGAAACAATTATTGGATGAGTCATTGATTTCTCGGTTCCGACAAGTGGAAAATGATGAATGTTCTAATTTTGGATTAAACAGTGAAGGGATTTTGTGTTTCTGTGAGAGAGTTTGTGTTTCTAAGGACTCTGATCTCAGGCAGTCTATACTGCGAGAGGCACATGGTGACTCTTGTGCCATAAATTGTATCAGGATCTACGGGAATTGCACTGGTGACCTGGACTTAAACGGGAGGTAACGAAATTTTTAGGTAAGTGTTTGACATGTCAGGAAGTGAAAGCTGAGCATCAACTACCTTCTGGGCTTCTGCAGCCAGCCAAGATTCCACTATGGAAGTGGGAAAGGGTAACCATGGATTTTGTGAGTGGGCTACCCTTGACACCTTCCAAAAAGGACTTGGTTTGGGTGATTGTGGATAGGCTGAAGAAATATGCTCATTTTATACCCATCCAAATTGATTATTCACTCTAGAAGTTGGCAAATTTGTATGTAGCTGAGATAGTGCGACTTCATGGGTGCAAGTTTCGATTATTTCTGACAGAGACCCTAGGTTTACATCTCGGTTCTGGCAAAAGTTATATGAGGCGTAGGGTATGCAGTTGGATTTTAGCACTGCTTTTCACCCTCAGACTGATGGGCAGTCGAAGTGGGTAATTTATGTAACACCCCATTCCCGTAACCGTCGTCGGAATAGGATGAGGCGTTACCGAAAATCAGAGAACATATCAGAACAGTAAATTTTTTTTCTCTAAACACTCTCTTTAATCAAGAACATTTATTTTTATAAATACTAAACTCAGCCAGGGATAAAATTCAAACTTCCATAAGTACACATTCAAAAGATACCATTTTCACATGGCTTATATACATTACCCAAAATATTCTTTCGCTACTAGTCTATTCTATACATGCCATAAGATAATCCAAAACATAGCAGTACCAAACAGTGGATAGCGATAGTGTAACGAGTTGCTGACGATCCCCGAGCAATTGGCCAGAATCAACAATCTATAGAATAGAAGACATAACAATGGAGTAAGCTTTCCAAGCTTAGTAAGTCTTAAGTAACACAATTAACTTTACTGAATTTTAAAAAGAAACATAATTTCCTATTCAGATTGGTATATGTAAAGTCGTTTGCTAAATGATCCTATTCACAACTGCACATACTTTACTCATCGTCTCATTTTCTTAGAAATTTATATCACATAACCACTTCATTAAATAATTGCCACAGTGGCCAATTGTAGAGGTATCCAACCATAATCAAAATTTTCAAGGATGTACCCACTTCCATGGTAATTTCATAAATGACCAATTATATATAAGTACACAATGCAAAATTTATAAATATAAATCACTTAACTACAAACTCAATCAACAGAATAAATCAATAACTTCACATGGCTTCCCACATTAGTCGAACATGGCTTAATCGCATAGTAGTCTTAATACTCATTCCCATAGATATATACATATATATATCATTTCATAATTGTGGTTCAATCCAGAGCAGATTTAATTATGAGTGTAGGACACATACCTGGCCAACTTAAGGTATTCCATCCTTATTAAATCCCAGTGACTGAAATCAAATATACCTACATCTTATACTTTCAAATACAAAATTTCACAATTGAATATAATCAAATCTAGTCCGAGTCATTCTTACATTAAAAGGTAAGTACCACATACCTGAGTCATTTAATGTATAGTACGAGCTCCATTTGTCATCTTATATAAAACTCAATTCTAATTACCAACTTCGAAGCTTATTAGGTCAATGTTCCGAATGATTTCGTACGATAGACCATTCAGAAAGTTTATCACACTTTATGCTATATGCTTGTAGTATTCGCATATCACAACATTTTAACAGAACAATGCTTTCAATCAGACCAACTCATAAAACACAGGATTTACTTTCATTTTTATAATAGCCATTTGGCCACGCCACACATCCCATAAGTTCATTTTATATGAATATAATGATACACAGCTTACACCTATCTCAAATTGGCCCTCCGGCCTTATCACATATATACATTTACACACTCATCACATTGGCCATTCGGCCTTATCACATATACACTTTCACATTCATCACATTGGCCATTCGGTCTTACAACATATAAGCGGGTCTTAACCCGGATATAATCTCCACACATAGTCAGCGGGTCTATAAGCCCGGATATAATCTCAAGTTTCATATATAACTAATCACATGGTACAACATTTCACATAGATCATCACATTTGTAATTCATTTGCCTCATCAAATATCTAATAATATACACCTTTCACAATTTGTCATTCGGCCACAATATGTATACACATCTCATACATATTTCACATTAGCCATTTGGCTTTACCACATATACAAGCACATATATAAGATGATATTTTTTTTATCAGCACTTGCTAATATATCACATATTTTGCTTTCATTTAAATAGCTACTCAGACATATTACATTTCTAAATAACCATTCAGCCTCACTATACAATAAAGATAGCACACATTTCATAAAGGCCATTCAGATAACTTACACATATTTGATGTTAGCCATTTCGGCCTCACCACACATACATATCTTGCACATCAATTTCATCATAACGAAATTGACTAGGTATACTAGTCATTTACGGCTTAAAGCCTCACTTTAATACGGATTTGGTACTTTGATTAAAATATTTAATCGATAGTTTATAAGCAACTCAAACAGTTTTATCAATGTTTGCTACTTAATCACAAATTCACTACAAGCTATTTTCCTGAGCAATAGTCATTAAATTATTTGTAAATGGAGCTACAAAACTTCAAATGAAGTGCCGATAATTTTCTCTGAAAGTAGACTCATATATCTTTTATCTATAAAATTTTCAGAATTTTTGGTTTGACCAATCAATACCAGATTTTTCTTAAAATTTCCCCTGTTTCACTGTTTAACTCTACTGACCACTCTTCACTACGAATCAAATTTCTCATTGTAAAAAATTCAAAATATGTTCTTGTTTATTTCATTTGAAACTAGACTCATTAAGAAGTCTAAGGATATAAATTTTGTCTTTTAAAAATTTTTGTACAATTTATAATGATTTTCTAAATACAGAACAGAGGATTTCAGAGTCATTCTGACACTGTCTCACACAACTTTAAATATCTCATTATTGGAAATTCCTTTGCATACACGGTTTCTTTTATAAGAAACTAGACTTGTTAAGCTTTAATTTCATATTTTATTCAGTCTCTAATTCAACTCCATAAATTTATGGTGATTTTTCCAACATCACGTTACTGCTGCTATCCTAAGCAGATTATTTCAAATTTGCACTTAAATTTCCAAGTTCAAACACTTAAGAACTTACCATTTGAGTTTACAACATATCATGGCCACATCACATCTTATTAAATCAACTCAATATGTTCTATTATGATTGAATTTACTCGACATTTAATCACTTAAAACTTACCTAGAATATATCTGAACGACTACTATCGATTATTCAACCGCTTTAGCTTTTCCTTTGCCCGAGTTTACTCCTTTAAGCTCTTGAGCTTAATCAAACAAATGTAGCTCATTGTTAATTAAATAAGTAAACAGGATATCATAAGGTAATTAGCTTTCTCACTACTAACACTTCCAGTTTTATAACTCCGAATAAAGATACTCAAAACAAGAGTAGTTTCATACCAATGTCTACAAATGGAAATTTCAATTCATGCATCTCAATTATTTTCATAGTTAACCTTGTATAAATTTTAAATTTATAAAACTCATTTTTTTTTTTTTTAGCCACTTAGCAGAATATCAATCAAACACATATCACTCAAGCATTTTCCTCAATCCATCCTTAAAGTTCACATTCGGCTTTGGTACAACAAATATAATTAATTTAACTTTTAATTTAATCTTTTGCAAGTCCAAGCACATTTAAACATGGATTAAAACCAAATATATTAAATCTATATTCGGTTCACAAGCATAACCACCAATCTCACATAACCAAATGTGTCCCTAAATAATTTCACAGGTATATTATTTACTCACAAGATAAATACACTTATCAAAAGCACCTATTCCCTTATTTGCTTCATAAACCCCATTCGGCCATTTCCAAAATAATATAAAAACATTATCATAAAACCAAATACCATATATAAATCAAAACACACATTTATCAATTTCTAAAATTAAGCACAAATTTGTATCTTGCACCTCAATGGCCGAATGTACCTCACTTCCAAACTCACTTCTATTAATTTAACTAATCCACACTCTCATCCTATTATTTTCTAAAAACACCATCTAAACAATACCGTTTAACAAATATATGCCAAGACCGAATGTTTATTTAAAAGAGACAATCAATTTAATCTCACATTCAAAATTTTAAACATCAAAATTACTTAATCTATTCACAATTCAATTCGGAAAATTTTGAGTAAAATTTACTCACACAATAGCCAATTTCAAACTATCTTTGAACCCACATAAAAACACATATGGTTAAGCTCAAACAACAACCAAACAACAACCAAATTCCATTTCTAATCTAAACGTGGGAGACATATCCCTTTCATGGCCGAATGCAATATGAGCTTAAACTTTCAATTTGTTACATGGGTTATGCTAGATGTTTAGTAACCATCCCAATTCATAAAGAATTATAAAATTTGACATGAAAACTAACCTTAATCAAGGATGCGTTGAGCCGAATATCACCCCCCCTTTCTCCTTTATGCTTCGGCCAAGAAAAGAGAAAAAAAAAACAAGATGAACACTTGGTTCTTTTTTTTTTCCTTTTTTTTTTTCTTATTTCATTAAACTAATATTTTATAACATCTTCCACTCATCATTTTTATCAATATAAAATGCATATACACATGTAAAAACATAATCATGGCCGGCCACTATAGCAAAATGGTGATATTGACATGCACATCCCCATATTTAATCCATGCAACAATTTGGCCATTTTAAAAATTAACCAACACATTTTCAATGTTTCTCACATAAGCCCTTTTGATTAAATTCGCATTCAATTGACAAAATCAAAGCATCAAAATTTCACAAATACATTGTAACATAACATAGACATGAAATTTAACAATCAATTATTTGTGTGACTCGGTTTTGTGGTCTCGAAACCACTTCTCGACTAGGGTCAAATTAGGGTTGTCACAATTTAGGTTCTAGAGGATATGTTAAGAGGGTGTGTTATTGATTTCTGAGGTAGCTGGGAAGATTACTTGCCATTAGCAGAATTTGCATATAACAATAGTTACCAGGCGAGTATTCAGATGGCTCCATATGAGGCGTTGTATGGTCGTAAGTGTCGTGTGCCAACCTGTTGGACAGAATCGGGTGAATGTCAGGTTCTTGGACTAGAGTTGGTGGCAGATACTGAGAGTAAGGTTAGGCTGATTAAGGATCGGTTAAAGGAGGCCTCAGATAGGCAAAAATCTTATGCCGATTTGAAGCGTAAAAAGGTTAAGTACTTTATGGAGGATTGGGTTTTCCTAAAGGTCTCTCCTTGGAAGAAGATTCTAAGGTTTGAACAGAAATGCAAGTTGGGCCTTCGATTTATTGGGCCCTATCGAGTTCTAAAACAGGTGGGTCCGGTGGCATATCAGTAGGAGCTACCTTCTGAGTTGGACCGGATTCACGACGTGTTCCATGTCTCCCTTTTGAGGCAGTACCATTTTGACCCCTCGCATATTGTGCTGATTGAGGAAATTGAAGTTAAACTGGACTAGACTTTTGAGGAAGAACCGATACAAATTTTGGAGCGTGATGTCAAGGTGTTAAGAAAGAAATCGATTCCTTTGGTAAAGGTGATTTGGCGTAATCACAGCAAGGAAGAAGCTACATGGGAGCCTGAGGAGGCGATGTGCCAACAATACCCTCACTTGTTTAGATCAGGTAAAATTTTAAGGCTGAAATTTCTTTAAAGGGGTATAGTTGTAACGCTCTAGATTTTAGGGTTTCGGGCTTTTTACTTGAATTGATATTTGCATGTTTGGGTATGTTAAATTGATGTTTTGGATGTGATTAGGGGGCCTTTCGAAGGCCCAGGTTTAATCTTAACTTTGGTAAAATTTTAATTTTTTAGCCTTAAAGTGAATCTGGACACTGGTAGGTAGGACTTATAAATTAATGGTGGGGTTTCTTAGCACAAAAAGCCTTGTGTTGGAGTGGCAAGAGGCGCCACATGTGGGGCTTGGTGTGGCATGATTTAGCATATAGGAGAGCTAAGGTTCAAGTCCCTTTGCACGCAAGTTGTACCTAATTTGCTAGTTGGAATCGGCAAGAGGTGGTCTTGGATGTAAACTCTTCAGATGGTGGTAAGATAAGGATGTTATGGTCTTAAAAGTTTAAGCTAATATCCAAATGAAAATTAAAGTAAATCATGGAGGAAATTGTGGAGATTTTCTAGGGATTGGAAGAGTTGGTCGAATGTAGGTAAGTTAGAGTAGGCAAATCAGCTTGGGTCTTTGGACATGTGGCATTTTTGGCAAATAGGGAAGGGGTGCATGCCAATTTCTTCTTTTGGGTATTCCAGTATTTCACCTTTTGATGTTTCGGTGTTTTGGGGTTCTTTTTCCCTTTTCTCTAATCTTTTGACCACTTTCTTCTTATTAGTGTCAAATTCTTTTGGTCTACTTCTCAAAAGTCGATTCTTCTTTTTCTCTCTACCTAAATCTTATTCGGTTGAATCTCTTTTCTTTTCTTGCTCCTTTTTTGTCGAACTCTGCATCTCCATTCCCTTACTCATTCTTCTTTTCTTCTGTCTCATCATTCCTTCTATACGAATCTACTTCTTTTCTCTTGATCAAAACTCTAGATTGGCCGAATATCACTTCTCCTTCCCCTCTAATATTCGTTCAGTTGAATCTCCTCAGTTGAACCCTTGTCTCACTTTTGAGTGTCCATCGATCATTTCTCTTTTCTCTTTTGTTGACTGAACCGTACTCATCACTCGTCAAACCTTGTCTTTGAGCTGAATACCACTCTATCTCAGCAAACGAACCCCTAAATTGGTTACCCCCTTTTTCGACCAGTTACTTCTTTTGTTGTGCCTACATAGGCGTATATCTAGATATCTTATTCCTTATTGTATTTCAATTGGATCTGCAAGAGTACTAGGTTCGGGCTATTGAACGATTGCTTCTGGGTTCTAACAAATCGGTCAAACGGATTCTTGGGTAAGTACTTCTCGTTATAGATTTCGACTTTTGTTAGTAGGGTTTTTCTCTTTAGTAAGGTTCGGTTTGGGATGTTAATACTCCTTTAACCCTTATATGTTGGTTGGATCGATCCATAATCGTAGGCGCCTAGATCTGACATCGTTCAATCAAGTATTGAGGGTACACGTTAATCACAAGCGATAGTAGACAAGCGGAGCGGTGGTACGTAACCGTTGAATAAGTCTTGAGTATGGTTTCACTAAGTATTGCTTAAATTATTAATGATCATTGTTATGGCAATAGGTTGAGTGCGTGTCAACTGTGGGAATCACAAAATCAGGTGTGTAATGACACCCTCTAATAGCATAGATCGGCAAAAGCCGAAATGCCGAAATGCCAAAATGCTGGCATTTCAGGGGCTTGTGAGCGTGCAAACACTTGTGGGCCGATCCAAACTCACAAATTCTTACGTTTGGCTGTAAGAGCTATCGTCCGCGTTTTCGTGCACTTGGGCTATTTTGGGCCTTGATGGACTGCAGCGGGCCCATTGGGCCCTACAAGCCCATATGGGTAAAGTGATGCGTTAAGTGATATCTGGTACGTTAGATGTTAAGATCTGTAATACTGTGTCTGAAATTGGGCTGAGCGGGCCGCACGAGCATGTGGGCCCACCGAGCCATTAGGGGTTTTGGGCCCGAATACACTGTTTGGACATATGGATATTCTGAGTTGGTTGAAGCGACGTTAGACCTGCTAGAAGGTCCCAGTAGGCGTTGAAACATCGAGACTTAGTAAAATGACCAAAATACCCCTAAAGGGTAAAATTACCGTTTTACCCTTATCTACCAAATGACTATTATACCCCTAAAGTAGACTGTATAATTTATGCATGTGGTATCTGTATCAGTTAATCTGTATGCATGTATGTGGTAATATTAGGCTGCATGGGGTTGGGTTTGGATTCGGAGGAAGTTCTGTATAGTGGCACTACCACATATTCTATTTAGTGGCTTCACCACGTAATTCTGTTCTGGTGGCTCTGCCACGATATCTGATTTTAGCAGCATGGCTGCTATGACAGCCAAAGTTTGACCCTAATCGGAACGGTGGTTTCGGGACCATAAATCCAAGTCTATATATATATATATTTAACTGTGAATTGAATGTGTGTATTTAAGTGTGCTAAAGTTTGATATTTAAATTTCGAGGTTTGAATGCCTAATTAATTAAAAAGGATTTGATTTCAAATTATGAAAATTTGGCGGTAGTTTTAATAGGGCCGAATAGTATATGGTTTTATAAATCTGAAGTGCTTGCATGATTATTAAACCATTTTGTTGTAATGGACAGTAGAACCATGATGTAAATGGTTTATGCATGTGTTTATTTATGGAAAATTTTGTAATTCAATAAAATGTTAACATGTGTTATAAAAAAAAAGAATAAAGAAAAAAAACATGCATGTTCATCTTAACTATCCGAAAATAAAAGACAAAAAGAAAGAGAAAAGTGTTTGATATTCGGCCCTTTGTTCAAACAAATTAAGGTATGTTTTCAACTTAGTTTTCATTAAATTTTGTGTTTTTGAGTTAGTTGCTAAGTTATATTCACAGCCCAAGTGTTAATTTTTGAATTGATAGCTAAATGTTCATTCGGCCATGGATGAGATTTGTGAGATTTGGTGTTTGATGTTTGAAAATGAAAAAAAAAAATGGATGTTAGATAAATATATTTTGAATTATGAGTTTTGGTTAATTTTAGTAAATTTGGCTAAATTGCTAAAATAGGGAATTTGAAGGATGAATAGTTAAATTTATGAAATAAGGAGTCTTGAATAGGATTGGTGAGCTTTCGGCCTTACTATGGTGTAAACAAATTTTGATTATTTTGAGTGTTTTGAAATTTTGGATCAATTTGTTAAAGTCTGAAATTTTTAAGGGCTTTTGTGTGAATTATTATTTTATATGATCTTTGAGTGAAATTAAATTTATCAAGTAATTAAATAGTTATTTTATTCTAAATTAAGCTCAAGATTCAAACAAACAGGACTTGGATCGGGGAAAAGTGAAGTTAGCCGAGTAGCCGATATAATCGTACAAAATTATCGAGGTAAGTTCTTAAGTCACTAAGTGGGCTTGATTCCAAGTAGGGATAAATTATGAATTTAATTGAAATGTTTGAGATGTATATTTGTTAGTACTAAATTATTAGATGAAGTTAATACGCATTGGTTACGATTTATACATAATTACCTATTGAGGATTAGAGATTTGAGTTATGATATTCATGGCTAATGGTGTTAGCCGAATTGAATTATTGGAAATGAATGTGTTATTGCTGAATGTTAATTAAAATGTCGAATGGTTTATTTGTTGTATATGGAGGTAGATGAAGATAAATTATAATGTGATTAAGATATGTGCTATGTCTACCATGTGAAGGATGAATAATAATGAAGTTCACTGTTGTGTTCTAGCTATAGTACTTAAATGCGTCGTGTGTGATTTTGTATAGTTGACATATGGTAACTATGGTATTATTGAAAGTACCGATTGAATTATAAGATGCAAAATTTACCAAATTAAGATATAGATGGAATGTGCCTAATGTGAGTTGATTGAGAAGTGATTTATCCAAGTGTTTTAGTTAAACAGGCTTTACGTCTAGCAGGCACTGTGCCGGTGATGTGAATCGGGTTTTACACCTAGCAGGCCTCATGCCGGTGATTAAAATCGGGCAGAACGCCTAGTAGGCTTTAAGCCAGTGAACATTATCAAGCTTTAAGCTTAAGAGGCCTAAGGCCTATGTGAATTAAATTATTAAATGAGAGTTAAAAAGGTAATTGATTTGGATTAACTGGTATCAAATTCAGGTATATTATAATTTCGAGTTCTATGGCAAAAATGGTACATTTATGTAAATGAAATGGTCTATCATTGGATAATAGGCAAGATTTTAGCACATGTGAATTAAGTTATTCGGTTATGTGATTATGTTATGCGATAATGATTGTAAACTAATGATTTGAGGCTTAATTATTTGATTGACCATATGTTTTGGTATATTTGAAATGAATGTGAGTATATATATATATATATATATATGTATTGATTTGGTATTCATTGTGTTAATGTGATTAAATTAAAAGAGCATATTCAGCCATGAGGCTTTAATTGAATCGAAGTATAGCTTACATGGTACATTTGTTTTTTTTTTATGAATTAAATTACTACTTAGTGTAAAGGTATAATTGCTTAAGTCTTACTAAGCTCATGAAAGCTTACTTTGAGTGTTATGTTTCTCTGTTTTATAGATCTTTGAAACCAGCCGAAAGTTCAGGGATCGTCAGCATCTCGTCACACTATCAGAAATCTTTTGGTATTTTTGAAAGTTTAAACTTGGACTTTTGGCATGTATAGACTAGTACATATAGGTTGTAATATCTTTGGAATCTATTTTGTCCGAATTGTGTATAAAAAGCCAAGCGAAAATGGCTTGTTTCTTTTGATAATTATGTTCAAATCTTTTGAGTAAGTTAAAGATGTTGGACTTTGAATGATTCGGCTTAGTTTGGTTAATAAGTGTCTATATATGGACTTAATTATGTTATATCATAGAAATGGTGTTAAGTTGTTAATATCTTGATTTTACTTGAATAATGAGTTTTGGTTTTGTCTTTGATTGGTATAATATGCGCATAGGTTACCTTATGAGTATGTTATTCATATGTTTAGTTTAACAAGGATTGATAGGAAAGCATGCGTAATTTAGGTCTAGTTTGTTTATTAAAAATTACCAAATGAATAGTAGCCATGTTATTAGTACTATTTTGGGTTTAATGCAAATGAGATAGACCCTGTAATATTTCTTTCATGTTGTGGCTATAAGTGTTGCGCTTTTATATATATTTGTTTTGGACTCGTTTTAAAGATTTTTGAGTTGATTATTATTCGATTGATCAGAATTTGGAAATATTTTGATAATGCCCCTTAACTCCTATCCGTCGACAGATTCAGGTTAAGGGTGTTACAGCTGCGAACTGGTGTATGGGCTAGTGCGTTGAGTTGTTCCCCATATGGTGTGATGAGCTGGTACGGTGGTGGTGTGATGGGCTGGATTGGGTTGGGTTAGCATATACTCTGCTCTGTATCTATAATGGGCCCAAGGCCAACTCTATTTCTGCATAGGGCCAAGGCCCAGATTAATCTGTGTCTGAATAGGGCTTCGGCCCAGTCTGTTCTGTATGCCTGATCCTTGTTTTTGGTTGGGGAAAATTACACACTGAGTTATCACAAACTCACCCTTTTATTTTCACTTATGCAAGTAACCTCCAACCATAGAGGATTTGAAGCTGCGAGGGACTCGGGGTGGCCACAAGATTTCTGCTTCTGCATTTCGCTTTACTTTATTTTATCATTATTTTAATTTCAAATTTTCTTTGTAATAAGGCCACTAGGGGTGTTTGATTTTGGTTACACAATTATTTGCTTTGAAGTGGCAGACTAGGGTACTTGGGTTTTCAAAAATTAATATCAAATGTTTTTAAACAAACCTTACGTAATGGTTGGTTGATATGATAATAAACGACAACAAATGGAATCTTGTTTAAGCTTATCAAGTTAAGAAAATGGTTTTATAATTGAATTTGCTCAAAACCTATAATTTATTAAACCAAGTTTAAAAACGGAAAAAGCTGTCTGTTAAGTAACTGGTTTCGAATAAATCGTCTATGTGACACGCTAGATCTGGCCATAACGTCTGGGCCGAGTTTGGTATGTTATATTAATTCAAAGTGGAAATAATATTTTTATGATTTTATAAGGTCTATGTTATGTTTGTATGCTTGTGTAAAATTTTCATGAAGAAATTTTATGAGAAAAGTGTCCGATTTGATTTTTGGGACCAAATTGAATAAGTTGTAATAGTTGTAAAATTTGAGTTCTAGAAGCTTTTAGCATGAAATTAAATTGGATTATTAATTAGAGGTCCTTAAATAGAAATTTGACCAAATTTTAAAATTTTGGACAAAAATGGACATGAGTGGTAGAAATGTGAAAGAAAGGTAAAAAGTGCATTTTGGTCATTTGGCATTTAAATGAACTACAAATGAAATAAAAGGCCAGAAAAGTGTTGATATTCCTCCGTGGTGGCCGAAACATGCATGGGAGCCATGGCTAGGGTTTTGTTCAAGGTTTCAAGCTCAATAGTAAGTGTATTCCAGCCCCATTTTTAATGATTTTCACGTTTTTGAAATCCTTGCAACATAATCTACATATTTCTATAATTATTTAAGATATGATGAAGGTTTAGGTTTTGACCCATGTTAGAAATTTGTGTATTTTGGTGAATTATGGTAGGTTATGCATGATTGTGGTTAGAGAAACGATTTTTACGAAGTCATTTTCGGCGAAAATGTCCAAAAGGACCAATTTGCAAAAGTTATAAAATTGGTCATAGATGTGTGATTTAATGAGAAATGTGGACTGTTATAGTTTTGAAAATTGTTTGACTAAGTCCAAAATACAAGGAAATTGAATAAAAATCATTTCACGAGCCTAGGGGAAAAAGTGTAAATATGTGAAAGTTTAGGGGCAAAAACATAAATTTTTCGTAATATGATTTTCCGATCACATTGAATAATGTGACTAATAAATGAACTAAATGTGATATTATAGATCATGGAATATGAGATTCGGGCTTAAATTGGGGAAGATCGAGGTTATGGACTAAGTCGAAAAAATTAGCCACTTTCGTGTCCGAGGTAAGTTGGTGTGGTAATAAAGCAATGTTATTATTGTGTATGATTGAAATTTAAATTGATATGTTAATTCAACTATGCTGGATTAAATAATTCTGATAATATGTACATGATATTGATGTATTCCAAGAGAGTCATAGTGTATGCTATGCATATGAAATAATTTAGAATATGTTTACAATATTTGATGACATTGCAATGAATTAAATTTTTATGTTAGAAAGTGCTTACCATGATTAATATCATTGTGTGAAAGTGTGAGCTTAGTTACCATTGTGAGATGTGTGATTTGGTCTTAAGGACAACTTCAATGAAAAATGTTTTCGAAGAAATCCCGGTTGAACCTTAGGAATAGATAAGAAACAAAGGTTATGACCTTAGAACTATTGTGATCCCGTATAAGACCATATCTGGGATATGACATCGGCATCTATGTGAGATATTGTATAAGACCATATCTGGATATAGCATCAGCATTGACATGAGATCTCGTATAAGACCATGTCTAGGACATGGCGTCGGCATCGAGATGAGATCCCATGTAAGGCCATGTCTAAGACATGGCATTGGCATCGCATGATATGTATGAGATCCCATGTAAGACCATGTTTGGGACATGGCATTGGCATTGACATATGGTCCCGTGTAAGACCATGTGTAGGACATGACGTTGGCATGTAAAAGTGATCCCGTATAAGACAATGACTGGGACATGGCATCGGCATCGGTTTGAGATCCCATGTAAGACCATATCTGGGATATGGCATTGGCATTGTATGATGCTTATGAGGTTTCCTTGAGTATCCTTAGTATTCCAAATGGTTCAATGGGTAATTCAATGAGTAACCCATTGAGTAGACCAAAGATGAGAATGTATGTGAATGTGAAGTGTTATGAGACAATACAGGTGTGTACTCAAACTCATGAGCAATGTGCTCAATATGTGAACGAATTTTGGTGAGAATATAAATGAGTAAGTAATGTATATGAAGATTATCTTATAATGACCTTGTGATTATAGGTTGATACCTATGATGTATGAGAATGTGATAAATTTGATTGATAATATGTGTGTTTAAAAAGAAACTAAAACAAAGAAATCATGAAAGAATAAAATTAGCAGTTAAACAGTATTGGACAACAACAGTTACATGATTATGAAAAACCACAAAAAATGGTGTGAATTGAATTAGAGGCTGAATGAGATATGAAATTAAAGCTTATTGAGTCTATTTTCACATAAAAGAAGTAGAGTAAACAAAAGAATCTTATATCATGAGATATATATAATGTTGTGAGATATCCGAATTTGGAAAATCACTAAAAATTGTAAAAAAAAATAATGGGTTAGAATTTATATGTTTAAAACCTTGAATGAGTTTACTTTCAAAAGAAACAAACATGAAAATTATCTGAATTCGGTATAAAGAGATAATTGATTTTTAGAGAAGAGGGGCCAGAACCGTTGGATAGCAAAACAGGGGCGACTTTAAAGAATAAAATGTACTTATTGGCAAAACTAAAAATCCTGGAAATTTTATGGCAAGAAGATATGTCAGTCCAGATTCAAGGAAAAATTATGGAACTTAATTTGGAGTTCTTTAACTTAAGATATAATTAATTTAATGACTATGACTTAGCAAGACAACCTAAGATGAACATGAATAAAAAGTAGAAACATGTGAAATAATGTTTGCATTTTCTTAAGAATACATTGTGTGGATTAGAAAAATCATATTAATTAATTGCTTATTATTTACATGCCAACTTAGTAAGCTATAAAGCGTACTCCCTCCTTTCCATTTCTCTTAGTGTTCTCAGGTTAGCTCGAGGTTGGAGATCGTCGGATGCAGCATTACACTATCCGATTGTCAATTGGGGTAATGACAAACTTTAAGTGCATTTAAGTGAGTGGCACGTATAGAGACTTGGCTATTAGTGATATGTATTCTTGTGATTGGGCCAAGTGTATTTGTTTACATTACTTCATTGTGTATGGCCATGAGATATGGCTCATTTTAGTTCATTTTAACTATGAATACGTAAAACTATTTCTGTGTACAAGTGCCAAAAGTCTTGTGTGATGTAACCATATTGGTTGTCATGAATGATTAGTGATGCATTATATGTGCCTATAAATTGTACAAGAGTATAATGAATTAAGGACGAAAAAAAGGGCTTGGAAAATAGCCTAAGTGTTGGCTACACAGGCAGAGACACGGTCGTGTGTCTCAGCCTTGTGGAGGACATGGCCTAGCACACGGGTGTGTGACTTAGCTATGTGCCCCTTAATGTTTGATGACATCATAAACAGAGAGTTACACGGGTAGAGGACACGGGCGTGTCCTGAGCCACACGTGTGTGTGAGACCACACAGCCTGCCCACACGGGCATGTGACTCCTCAAAATATGGGAATTTTATTAGTGTCTCAAAAGTTTCAAAAGTTCTCAGTTTAGTCCCAAACCATTACTAGTATACGTTTTCGGCCTCGTAGGCCCGTATAAGGGAGTTTAAGATGGAAATTGAAAAGTTTTAACATTTGAACAAAAATTCAAGACTCGATTTTGTATGTTCACATGTGTTTAAGCCCAATAATGCCTCATACCCTATCCCAATGTTAGATACGGGTAAAGGGTGTTACAAATGAATACTCTTTATTTGTTTAATTTGTCTTTATTTGCCAAATGACTAAATTGCCCTTAATGCTTAACTTTGAAAATTTACCCTTCCATGTCCATTTTTGTCCATCATGAGATATAATGGTCTAATTACTAAATAAGGACCTCTAATTAACAAATTCATTTCAATTAAGCACCCAAAGCTTCTAGAACATATATTTTTCCGTTTTTGCAGTTTAGTCCAACTAGTCAAATTAGACCCTCTATCAATAAAATTTCTTAACGAATTTTTCACACATGCATTCAATGATACTATAGACCTCAAAATAATATCACAATAATTTTTTTTCTACTTCAGATTCGTGCTCCTGAAACCACTATTCTGATTTGGCCCTAAATCGGACAGTTACAACTTTTTTTTACCATTTTCACAATCAACCTACACACAACATTGATACACACCAATATAACACAACCAAACAACAAATTCAAGGCAAAACATGCATTAAATATGATATAACATCACAAACATAACAATTTCTAATACATACTTACACATTTAAGTCTAACAATCCCAATTCAAAGTATTTCATTATCAAACCAATCCCTATAAATGCCATATAAACCCAAAAGATGTTTAACAAAATCTACTATACCAATATGGATAGTGTGACCCGATGTGTTGATCTGATTCCTCCAATATCACATTAATCTACAAGAAATATAAAACAACATGAGTAAGGTTAATGAAACTTAGTAAGTATATAGGCTTTTAAGATAAACCTTACCGAACATACTATAATAAATCATTTAACAAGCATTTCATTAACACTTCCTGCCAATCACAAATTTAAATGATGAATTCACTTGATTGAGCTCAATATCAAAAAACTACTTAAATTCTATCACTTTAATCCATGTGACACTTATTAATCATTGTCAACTTGGAGAACGTCTTATGGAATTGAGTACATCGTTTCTTGATGCCACAGTCCAACTATGGTCTTACACATATATTGTCATAGCCCTGCCATGGTCTTACACTTGTAATGCCATAACCCAGTTATGGTCTTATCATCTAGATACCATAGCCCAGCTATGTTCTTACATTTTACACTTTGCCATGGTCCAACCATGGTCTTATCCGTCAATTCACCATTTGTCTCTAAACGATCGTACTCAACCTTGCGTTCCACCTAACTTGAACATTCAATCCAATCTCATATTTTTATAATAATCATAATTCAATAGCAAACATATGAAATAATACATTATATCATTCCTATATTAACAACTAATCATGAAAGTTCAACCATATGAACTTACCTAGGCTAATTTGTAGAAGTTGTAAAAATTCAGGGACTAATTTGTTAATTTCTCTTTTCCGTGTTTATCTTCAGGTTCTTGATTTATAATGTAAAATTATTCACTTATCAGCATCTAATCCAATTCTAATTCACTTCATAATTTATGCTCTCCAATTTTAAAAATAACATATTTACCCTAAATTTTACATTTTTTACAAACTGGTCCATGATTAATTAGCCCATCAATTGAGCTAATTTTTCTCAATTAACTCTTTACCTGAATATTATAGGCTATTTTACAGCCTTTGACATTCAAAATTCCGTGCCAAACCCTATGTTTTAAACTTTTTCAAAATTAGGTCCTAAAATCAATTTCTATTGAAATTACTTGATAAAATCAGCATATAACAAAGTTAAAGCTTCAATTCCATGTTAATTCATCATAAACATCCAACACTCAAAGCCACCTATAAAATCAAAAACTAATGAACTAGATAGTTGGACCTAATTGTAAATGTCTTAAAAAAATAAAAATTATAAGAAAAGAGCAATAATTGAACTCACATGATGAAAATGTATGAAAAACCAGCTTAGAGGGACTCTTTAATGGCATTTTTGGCTAGGAATTGTAAAGAAATTGCTAGAAACTCTTTTAATTGTTATTTTATTCATTAAATTTTGTAAAATTTCTAATTTTACCTTTATTAAACCTAATTTTTAGATTTTTTTCTTACTAATGTTGTTTCAGCCATCCCCTTTTAGTATATTTATGCATTAAGTCTCTCCTTATTCATCACTCAAGCTATTTAATCACTATTTCTTTAATTAGTAAAATTTTCACCGTTTTCAATTTAGTCCTTTTTAATTAATTAACTATCAAAACATTAAAATTTTCTAACGAAACTTTAATACTAACTTATTGACACTCTAAAAATATTTCTAAAATATTTACAACTCAATTTATAAAATCGAGGTCTTGATTCCTCGTTTTCAAAACCAATTAACCTAATAATTACTTCTAAAGCACAAATTACTAATTCTTAGTTTTTTTCCTAAATTCTCAATTAGTTCGTAAACACTAACTAATAAAATTTACGAGCTCACTTGTCGGATTTAGTGATCTCGAATCATTTTTTTGACACCACTAAGAATTGGGCCATTACAACTCTCCCCCTTAGGAAATTTCGTCCTTGAAATTTGTTACCCGTAAATAAATTTGGATATTGTGATTTCATTGATTGCTCTATTTCCCAGGTTGCCTCCTCTAAACCATGACGATGCCATAACACTTTAACTAACGGTACTCGTTTATTCCATAATTCTTTAACCTCACGAGCCAAAATCTTCACTGGTTCCTTTGAATACGTCATATCTGGTCGTATTTCAACTTCACTATGAGGAATCACGTGTGAAGGATCTAATTTGTACCGTCTTAGCATAGACACATGGAACACATTATGAATTTTCTCAAGTTCCAAGGGTAGAGTTAACCGATAAGCCACAGGGCCAACTCTTTCAATTATCTCATATAGTCGAATAAATCTTGGACTCAGTTTTACTTTCTTGCCAAACCGCATTACTTTCTTCCACTGTAAAACTTTTAAGAACACATGATCCACAAACTCTATATTCTTCCTTTTCAAGTTTGCATCTGATTTCTGACGGTCAAAAGCAGCTTTTAAACTATCTTAGATAATCCAAATTTTTTTTTCAGTTTCCCGAATCAAGTCAAGTCCTACTAACTTGGATTCACTCAATTAAGACCAATACAATGGAGTCTTACATTTCCTCCTGTATAAAGCTTCAAATGGTACCATTTTGATACTAAATTGATAGCAATTATTATATGCAAATTTAGCAAAAGGTAAATACTTTTCCCAGCTACCACCAAGCTCAAGTATAGAACATCTCAACATATCATCCAAAATCTGAATTACTCGTTCCGATTGCCCATCAGTCTTAGGATGAAATGCTATGCTGAAATTTAACTTAGTGCCCAAAGATTCTTGTAGTTTACTCCAGAATCTTGATGTAAACCTCGGATCTCGATCCAAAATAATAGATGTTGGAATCCCATGTAGTCTTACAATCTCTAATATATACAATTCTGCTAACTTCTCAAGCGAAAAGTCTGTTTAACTGAAATAAAATGTGTTGACTTAGTCAATCTATCCACAATCACCTAGATCGAATCTTTTTTTTCAGAGTCACAGGTAATTTGGATACAAAATCCATCGTGATATGTTCCTATTTACATTCAGGGATCATAACAAGTTGTAACAAACCTATTCGTACCTGATGTTCTGCTTTTACTTGCTAACAAATCAAACACTTAGCTACGAACTCACAAATGTCCCTTTTCATACCTGGCCACCAATACATCTGTTTCACATTACAATACATCTTCATACTTCCCATATGAATAGAATACATGCTACTAATTCAGAAAGAAGAATATCATTTTTCAAGTCTGAATTATTCGGAACACAAATTCTATCACGATAATACAACATACCACTATCATCAATGCTAAACTCGAGACTAAATTAGGAACTCAGGGAATTTTTTGAGATAGTTTAAAAATTTTCTTAGGAGCAGGGGCCACATGCCCGTGTGGTCAGACCGTGTGGCTCACACGGTCAATTGACATGCCCATGTTTCTTAGGTCATCTTACTACCCACGCCCATGTCCCCAACCCGTGTATCTCACTGACTTGTAAAGACATGAAGTAATAGAAGTTACACAGCCAAGTCACATGCCTATGTGCCAGGCCGTGTGGTTAATTCAATTTTCGAAAATTAAGTGAAGGTTTTATACGGCCATGTCACATACCCGTGTTCTAGGCTGGTACCTCACACGGCTAAGACACACGCCCATGTCTCTGCCTTTGTGCTCAATTTTGAACATTCTATTTCTCAATTTTAGGATGCAGGGGACTCATGGCCAAGCCACATGCCCATGTTCCAAAAATGTAACACAATTTTATAGAATTGCGTCTATAAAGAGCTTTATAAGGAGCCATTTGAATAATCAATTGGGAGCTATTATTATATGCGAATTCATCAAATGCAAATGTTCCTCCCAACTGCCTCAAAAATCAATCACACAACCTTTCAACATATTCTCGAGAATCTAGATAATCCTGTAACACCCTTTACCCGAGTCTGACACCAAGACAGGGTACGAGGCATTACCGGACCCTAACATAACTAATCATGCAAAATCAGGCCATAAAATTTCATTCGATTCAAAACCTTTCATACATATGTATATCGTCCCTTATACATGCCATATTTTTTCAAAATATCAAAATCACAAATACCCCAAAATAAAGCCTTGATAGTGTGATGAGAACTCTGTCAATTCCCGATCCCCGAGCTAGCTTGGTGACATTATAAAACAATGGAAAGAAAAAAGGGGTAAGCTATATAGCTTAGTAAGTTTATATGCAAGTAATAAACATCTAGGCACATAAGTTATTATACTATTCACATAGCCATAACTTACTCATTCACAATCTTATCGGAAGTTTATCACTTATAGCATTCATACTCCTGAATTTCGCATACATTCCTGTACCACGTCATCACATAGAAACACATATTTTCACATCTTTGTTATTTTCCCATTGAACATTCGAAATATTAAAGGATACTCAGAAAGCTTGCACATACATGCCACATATATGTAGCCAAAGCTACCTCTTATCACATTTCACATATATGTTTGTTCTTGAACTAGTCAAAGGGTCTACTCACACAAGTTGACGGTTTGGACGTAGTTACCTAGTGCTACTCACACAAGCTGACAGGTATCCACAACAAATGCAGGATTACCTAGCCTTTGGTAGATGTACAAGACCAGCACCCGGAATCACATAATCACATAATCGCACACATAGGTTCCTAATGACATGTCACTCGTACCCTATACTATTCCTAAGGTTCAATCGGGATTTCTCACTTATCAAAATTTTGTTAAATACATCCGTTAGGTCAATTACACATTTCATGCAAATTAAAGTATTAAAACATAAATTAACGATGCATTATTTACATACAAACTTACCTCGGTACAAATTGACTATTTTTGCGATTTAGTCCACTACATTATCCTTCCCTCGGTCAAGGTTAATTCCTCGTCTTTCTTGATCTATAATAACACATTTACCTCGTTTAATTATCACATTATTCAATTAGGGCCAAAAATCATATTAAGGCAAAATTACATTTTTACCCCTAACTTTTCACTTATTTACTATAATCCCTAGGCTCGTAAAATGAAAAGTATTCATTTTTCGCAAAACCCAAGCCTAGTCGAATTTTATTCATGCTTATAGAAACCCACATTTTTCATTTATTCACATATTCATACACACATTTTACAACTTTTGCAAATAGGTCTTTTTTAACATTTTACCGAAAATTACTTAGTAAAAGTCGTTTATCTAACACTAAACTTTCATTTTCTACCGTTCGACATAAAAATACATGCATGTCAAACATGGGTAAAATTTTAAACATAAACCATACTTCAAAATGATGGTAGAAATAGGTAAATCAGGTGATAACGACTTTAAAAACGTAAAGAGCATTAAAAACGGGGCTAGGATGCACTTACTATCAAGCTTGAAAGTTGAAGAAAACCCTAGCTTTGGTTTCTTGAGAATTTTGGCCAAGGTAGGTGGAAGATGGGCACAATTTTGACTTATTTTTCCCTTTTTATTCTTTTATTAACCAAATGACCAAAATGCCCTTTTAACCTTTCTTTGAAATTTTACCCTTCCATGTCCATTTTTGTCCATCATGATATATAATGGTCTAATAACTAAATAAGGACCTCTAATTAAAAATTTCATTTCAATTAAGCATCCCCTACTTCTAAAACACATATTTTGCACTTTTTGAAATTTAGTCCAAATAATCAAATTGGACCCTCTATCGATAACATTTCGTAACGAAATTTTCATATATGCATTTTAATCATATTATAAGCCTTAAAACCTTATCACAATAAATTTTTCTACTTCAGGTTCGTGGTCTCAAAACCACCATTTTGACTTAACCCTAAATCGAGATTTTGCAACTCTCCCCCCTTTAGGGATTTTTGTCCTTGAAAATCTTATCGGATAAGAGGTTTGGGTATTGTTTTCTTATGGCTTCCTCAGGTTCCCATATAGCCTCTTCTACTCCATGTCTTTTCCATAATACTTTCACTAAGGCTATACTTTTGTTCCTCAATTACTTGACTTCACGAGCCAAAATCTTAATCGGTTCTTCATCTACGTCATATCTGATCGAATCTCAATCTATATTGGGGAAATCACATGTGAAGGATCAGAACGGTATTGTCGCAACATCGACACATGGAACATATCGTGAATTCTTTCAAACTCTACCGGTAAGGCTAACCGATATGCCACTAGCCCTATTCTATCAATTACCTCATACAGACCAATAAAACGCATACTCAATTTGCCTTTACAGCCAAATCTCATAATCTTTTTCCACGAGGACACTTTCAGAAATACTTTATCATAAATCTGAAACTCGATCTCTTTTCTTTCAAAGTTTGCATATGACTGTTGTCGATTTGAAGTAGCTTTCAAACTATCACGAATTACTTTTACTTTTTCTTCAGTTTCTTTAACCAGATCAACCCCGTGAATCTGTCTCTCAGTGAGCTCAGTCCAATACAAAGGAGTTTGACACTTGCGGCTATACAAAGCCTCATACGGTGCCATCTTAATACTCGACTGAAAACTATTGTTTTAAGCAAACTCAACCAAAGGTTGATATTTTTTCCAACTACCTTCAAACTCTAAAACACAACATCGGAGCATATCTTCAAGAATCTGAATTACTCTTTCTGAATGACCATCCATTTACGGATGAAACACGATACTAAAATTCAATTTCGTACCCAAAGCTTCTTGCTACTTCTTTCAAAATCTTAAAGTAAATCTTGGATCTTAATCTAAAATAAAAGAAATAGGCGCTTCGTGCAGTCTCAAAATTTTAGCAATATACAATTCAGCTAACTTATCAAGTGAATAATCGGTACGTACCGGAATAAAATGAGCCAATTCGTCAATCGATCAACAACAACCCAAATGGCATCTTTCTTCCTCGAGGTGAAAGGCAAACCAGTTACGAAGTCCATCGTAATCCTATCCCATTTCCACTCGGGTACCATACTGGCTGAAGTAAACTCGAAGGCATATGGTGCTCAGCCTTTACTTGTTGACAAATCAAACAATTTGATTCGAACTTAGAAATATCTCGTTTCATACCTGGCCACCAATACAATTTCTTTAAATCATTATGCATTTTCACACTGCCCGGATGCACTGACAAACAGCCACTATGTGCGTCACATAAAATTTTCTGAATAAGCTCATCATCTTTTGGTACACATAGTCTATCTCTTAACATCAAACAATCATCTAAAACGACCCAAAAATTTGAATCATTACCCACTTCACACTGAGCTCTTTTGATTTGTAATTCACTATCACTCTTCTAAGCTTCACATATTTGATGAAGAAATAACGGTCTAGCCTTCAACTCGGCCAAAATCGAACCATCATCAAACAAAGCCAACTTCGTACTCATAGCTCTCAAAGCAAACAAGGACTTTTTACTTAAAACATCTACAACTACGTTTGCTTTCCCCGAGTGATAATTGATCACCAACTCATAATCTTTTAATAAGTTGAGCCATCTCCGTGGTCTTAAATTCAAATATTTCTAAGTCATAATATACATTAAACTCTTATGATCAATAAAAATACGACATCTCTCACTGTACAAATGATGACACCAAATTTTCAAAGCAAACTCAATAGTAGCAACTCCAAATCATGCGTCGAATAGTTCTTCTTGTGCGGTTTTAACTGTCTCGAGGCAAAAGCAATCACTTTTCCCTGTTGCATCGATACACATCCAAGACTGTTCAAAGACGCATCACTATAAATCAGAAATTCTTTTCTCGACTTAGGTTGTACTAACACCGGTGCCTTAGTTAATAAAGCTTTCAATTGCTCAAAACGCTGTTGGCATTTCTCTGACCATTCAAACTTAACATCTTTCTACAACAATCTTGTCATCAGAGTAGCAATCATCAAAAATCCTTTGACAAATAGTCGATAATACCCAGCTAAGCCCAGAAAGCTTCTAACATCAGATACATTTGCTAATATCTTACTCGAGTCAACCATTATACCTTCAGCAGAGACAATATGCCCCAAAAAACTCACTTTTACTGAACTTAGCAAACAATTTCTTATCTCTCGAAATCTACAACACAGTTCTCAATTGTTTAGCATGCTATGACTCATTCCGAGAAAAAATTAGGATATTATCTATGAATACAACTACAAACTTACCCAAGTACGGTCGAAGATCTGATTCATCAAGTCCATAAATACAGCATTAGTAAGTTTAAAAGGCATAACAAGAAACCCATAATGTCCATACCTCATTCTAAACACAGTTTTTGGCACATTTGACTCTTTAACACTCAACTGATAGTAGCCGAATCTCAAGTCAATCTTTGGAAACACTGTTGCTCCTTTTAATTGATCAAACGAATCATCAATCCTCGGCAAAGGATACTTGTTCTTTATAGTCACTTTGTTGAGCTGTCGATAATCGATACAAAGTCTCATAGATCTGTCTTTCTTCTTTACAAACAAAACGGGAGCACCCTAGGGAGAAAAACTCAATCTCGCAAATCCTTTATCTGTCAACTCTTGCAACTGAGCCTTCTCTACCTTTCTGACTAGAGGTAACCTTAGGAACTCTTCTAAGAACACATCCGAAAATTCACAGACTATCGACACTGATTCAAGTTTCAACTCTGATAATTTTGTATTCAACACATAAGCAAGATAAGCCTCATGCCTTTTTCTAACATATCTCTGAGCAGACATACACGAAATCACAATGGGCTGTTCACTTGATTCATCTGTTTTAATACGAAGCATCTCACCATTTTCACATTTTAATTCAATAATTTTCTATCTACAATTTACCTTGGCATCATGCAATGTCAACCAATCTATACCTAAAATAGCATCAAACTCATCAAATGGCAACTACATTAAGTCAGCCAGAAAATAGTGACCTCGAATCATCAAAGGACAATTCTTGCAAACTTTATCTACTAACACATACTTGCCTAAAGGGTTTGACACTTTAATCACAAACTCAGTAAACTCAACGGGCAAATTCATACTAGTTACCAAATTCATGCAAATATAAGAATGCGTCGATCCAAGATCGATTAGTGCAACTATATTAGTGCCATAAAGAGAAAATGTACTCGTAATCACATCAAGGGATAATGCATCCTCTCAAACACAAATGGCATAAGTTCTCACAGGTGCTCTTGCTTCGAATCTTGCAACTGAATCCTTGGACACACCTTTGCTACTAGTCGCATTTCTCACATTTTTCACTAGCCTCCCTCTAGCAGTTGTGTTACTCAATCTTGCATTCTGAAAGTTATCTTTTTCAATCATTTCAGGGCAATCCTTAATGAAATTATCTTGGGAGCCACATTTAAAACAAGCCCGGTTGATCATCCAACATTCACCGGGATGTCACCTACCACAATGTTGGCATTTTGGCTTATCAGATCTCACATTACCAACACTCACTAGAGACATAGTTCGAGCCTTAGAACCCAAATATTGCTTCCCGTAATCTCTGCTAGGATACCTAGTTGAAACATTTGAACGAATGTGCATATCCCTCAACTTCCTAGATGAGGACTGAAAGGACTTACTTATCGGTCTCTTTCTTGAATCTCTAACATCAAGCTCAGTTATTCTCATTTCCTTTCTCAACTCTTTGATTTTGCAAGCTCGTTCTACTAGCACAACGAACTCCTTCAGTTCTAAAATTCCAACAAATAATCTAATATCCCCATTCACTCCGTCTTCAAATCTTTTACACATAATAGCCTTAGTGGAAACACATTCTCGAGCGTACTTACTGAGTCTAATGAACTCTCGCTCGTATTCAGATACAAGCATTCAGCCTTGCTATAACTCTAAGAACTCCTTATGTTTCTGATCAATAAACCACTAGCTTATATATTTCTTTCAGAATTCTTCTTGGAAGAAATCCTATGTTACCCTTTCTTTGTGTATTACTGATACTAAAGTTTTCCACCAATGGTATGCCGAATTCCTCAGAAGTGATATAGCACATTTCAAACACTCCTCAGGTGTACAAAAGAGCTCATCAAATACCTAGATAGTCTTCTCAAGCCAAAATTTTGCCCTCTGAGGATCATCATCTACATTAGCTCTAAATTCTGCGACCCCGTACTTTCTAATTTTATCAAGCGGAGCCTTATTCAATCTTAATATCTCCACTCATTGGGGAGCTAGGGAACCAATTGAGGAATAGGAGGAAGTGGAGGGGTTGAACATTCGGGTTCGCTTGAATAAACTCCGTATACCACTCATCCATCATGTGGGGACAGGCTTCTTAAGCCTCTCCTCTGTGACTAGCTGTCACATGCCTACAATCGGGCAATACGGTTCCTTTGGCGGGAGCCAACGCATTACTTTCTACGTTATCAGCTACGACTCGATCGAGATCCATTCAATATATTAAAACATAATTTAAGTTGTCAAGAGTCGTCACACTAACACAATTTATATATGGTATGTATAGCTAGACTTGTACACACACTAGGTTAGTCTAAGAATTGACTAAACCATAGCTCTGATACCACTAAATGTAACACCTGTTACCCAAGTCCGACGCTGGGACAAGGTACAGGGTATTACCGGACCCTAACATAACTAATCATACAAAATTCAGCCATAAAATTTCATTCGATTCAAAACCTTTCATACATATGTATATCATCCCTTATACATGCCATATTTTCCAAACTATCAAAATCACAAATACCCCAAAATAAAGCCTTGATAGTGTGATGCGAGCTCCGACGATTCCCAATCCTCAAGCTAGCTTGGTGACACTATAAAACAATGGAAAGAAAAGAGGGGTAAGCTATATAACTTAGTAAGTTTATATGCAAATAATAAACATCTAGCCACATAAGTTATTATACTATTCACATAACCATAACTTACTCATTCACAATGTAACACCCCAAATTCGGGCCTAGAAGAATTGGGTTTTGAGTCTGGGTTCGAATAAGTGAAAACCTGAATAGAGTTTTAAAATTGTTATTAGAAAATTGTTACTATAAAATTTATGAAAATTAATTAGAAAAAAATATTAATTTATGTATTATTAACAGTGTTTGAAAATTTTTATGGAAAAATTATAATTGGATAAAATTATTATCAGATTTTTACTGTATTACTGATGTGCAAATATTATGAAAATTTTAAATATTATTATTAGATAAAATTATTATTATTTATTGTATTACTGATATTTGAAATTTTTATTAGATAAAAACATATTTATAAAATTTTTATTGTTATTGTTATTTATTTAAAAATATATGTATAATATTTGGTGTTTAAATTTAGTTTTTAAATAAAATTGGGAGTATTTATAATGTGGGAAAAATTTTGGCTTCAATCTAAACTTTAGAAAAAAATTAGTAATTTTTGCTTCTTAGGGGAACTGGGCGATAAGGCTTTATAAATTAATTGGGCAATATTAGGCACAAAGGAAGCTTGGGCTAGTGGCAGAGGCGCTAGGAAACATGGTGGAATGCCTGGGTTCAAGGCACGGTGCGCGCATAGCTTGTTTTTATTTTTAGAAGCCAGGTCACCCTTAAATAAGGGTTAAAAGGAGTTGTTGACGAATTATGCCACAAGGAGCGCCTTTGGCGCAGTGGCAGCAGCACGCTAAGGAGATCAAGCAGACACGAGTTCGAGTCTGGGGGCAAGCAGAACTTCTTTTTATTTTAAAGAAGCCGGACTGCAGTAGGTAAGCCTTAAGAACTAATGCGGCGCTATTGTGTTGAGAACAAGGTCGCGTCCTAGTGGCCCGCAGCGTGCGTGGGAGCCTGGAGGTCCTGTGTTCGAGCAGCCTTACGTGCAAGAGAGTGGTCTATTTTGCTGGGCGCGCATGGAAGGAGTCGTGCGGGACAGCAGGGCCGTAGCCAGCGAGCTTTGCGGGATTGAACCTCCTAGCAGTGTGCGGTGCAAGTGGTTGGAGATAAGGATGGGTTTAAAATGAGAAAAAGGGCCAGCAGCTAGTGAAGGAATTTGAATTACATTCAAATTCGGTGGGGGGCTAAATCCAAGGGCAATTAAATGCCGAATTGTTTTTAAAATTTTTACTTTTATGAATTGTCTTCTTCTTTATTAACTTAGGGTATTGTTCTTAGTTTTTAGTAGCCGACTTGATTGGGGGGTTGCTATTTTAAAAGCAATTCCATTCTTTTTGTTCTCTTTGTTTTCACCATTGCAAAAACTGAAACCCCAAGCTTTTCCCTTGCCAATCACTTTCACTTCTCTTTACATAAAATCTTCTCACTTATTTTTAAATTTATTTTTCCTTTGATTTTCTTTCCCAATTAGCCGAACCTTAAACTTCTCATCCCTCTGTCGATTATCCCTGTTATTTTTGTAAAAATCTTTTTCTTCACTTCCTTCTCCTATTTTGATTCTTAAACCGAATAGACATACTCCAGGATAGATTTAAATACCGAAATAGTGGGATTCGTTCTCTACTCATATTTTGGGGATGAGGCTTACAATAGATCTGGAAAAAGGGTGGTGCTTGGGAACGTGTTCGGCGAATAGATCTTTGGTAAGTAACTGAACTCCTTCTCATTCGTTATTTTGGAAATTAAGAGAAGTCGAAAGTCCTATTTATTTTGGGAGATTGTCAACTTGGCTAGGGGCTAATCTTATCTTGGGAATCGGTTTTGTGATTGTTAAAGGGGTGATCTACAAGGAGCATTGGACATTGTCACAGTTGGATCTAGATCTTGTAGTTACAGATCGACGTAAGTCGTTATTAATGCCTTGTAATAGACGAATGTGGTAGATAATTTTTACATCGGTTTTCATAGATTCGTAAGTTAATCTGTAAGTGGTTGATTATAGTAGAAGTCGCATAGGAGATCTCACTGGCAGAATCGCAAATCAGGTGTGTATCGAAACTATCTTTAGTCTAATTCGGCAAAGGCCAATTAACCGAGAAGTTGGTATTATGTGGGCTTGTGAGTGTGCGAATGCTCACAAGATGACTGGAAATCGTGGGATCTGTAACCGTAAGTGGAAGGTTAGTTGAGTGTGCAATTTCGAGCACTTTGGTAAGTTGGGTCTCGATGGGCCGAATGTGGGCCTAATGGGCTTTTGGGCCCATTTAGGTAAATATAGGTAATAAGTACATTCTGTTAGGCTGTAGGATTGAAACTGCTACAATCGGTAACTGAATATGAAACTTGGACAAAATGGACTTAATTTACTAATAGGCGCTATAGGGCCCATTAAGGGTTTTTAGGGCCCATTGCATATAATCTCTTAAAATAGATTAATTAAGCTACTGAAATGAAAGTTAGGTTAAAACTGATTGAACTGTGCATGAAACCCTAGGAATTAGAATAATTACTGAAATACCCCTTTAGGGTGAGAAATTACTGTTTTACCCTTAGGTGCAAAATGACCATTTTACCCCTAGGGCTGAATATGACTGAATTGCATGATTTACTGTTTCTGATTACTGTATACCATATCATGATATCTGTTGCATGGGATTGGGACTGATATTGGAGGAAGTGTGAGTGGCACTGCCACGTTACTGAAAGGGGCTATGCCTCGTACTGTTTACTGAAAAGGGCTTTGCCCATACTGTTTACTGAGAGAGGCCTTGCCTCGTATTACTGTTTGTGGCCACTATATCTGAGCAGCAATGCTGCGACTGTGGTGTGTGGGCTGGGTGGGTCGAGTTATTCCCCACATGGTGTGTTGGCTGGTATGGGTGGTGTGTAGCGGTTGGGTGGGTTGATAGTTTCCCCATATGGATCATGGGCCTGCATTCATGCATGTTATCTGTACTGTTATTGTTATGGGCCTATGGGCCGTACTATTATCTGTACTGTAACGGAATAGGGCTTCGGCCCAATAACTGTATTTGAATAGGGCTTCGGCCCAGTTATTATTGTGACTGGATAGGGTTTAGGCCCAATGGGCTTGAGCTGAATTGGGCTCTGGATGGGCTTTACACACACTGAGTTTTCCAAACTCACCCTTTTTCCTTCCATCCTTGCAGGTAAGCCTTAGATTAGTGGACTTGGAGCTAGGAGGGATTCAGAGTGGCCACATGGACCGGATCAATGGTTTTAATTAAGTTAACTATTTCAATTTAATCTTAGTTATTTTTATTTTGATTTTGGGTTTGTAATAAGGGCCTCTTTAATTATTTTTATTTTGGTTTTTTATTCGTTACTTATTTAAATTGACTTTAGCTTAAGTGGGATATTATCAATTTGAAAATGAACGATTTTAAGACGCGGTTTTTATAAAAGCTACTTGTTTTAAAAAAATATCTTGATAAGTAGAGCAAAGCTTCTGCAACGTCAATGTTTTCACAAATATATATCTTCAATACATTTAAACTTAATTTGTTCGTAGACAAAACACAAGGTTAAAGTGTGGCAATGGATGTGTGCATGTCTAGGAGTGGATCTAGGAAGAGCTTGGTACTTAAGCAGTCTAAATGACTCACCTCCTCTTCTCTTGAATCCTATCTGGTGCATAGTATCCATTCACTTTAAGCCATAACAAAAGGAGATTTGATTTTCTGATAACTTAAACTGTTCTTTTTTTAAAATAACATGTTTTTCGCAACTACAAATGTTTTCGAGTTTCCAAAATTTCCCATAAAACTCTACAAGGTTGTTCACAATGTTTTGATTAGTACAATGTATCACGTTTTTGACTAAGCTTAGGTTTTATACAAGTTTAACGGTAAAAGTTTCTAAACATTACGAAGGGTTTTCAATGAAAACATGGTTTTCGAAAAACACTTCAATGTGGCACACCAGACTTGGCCATACCGTCTAGGCCGGGTTTGGGGTGTTACTGTAACGCCCCCACGCCCGAAACCGTCACCGGAGTCGAGCTTGAGGTGTTACTAAACACAATTTACCATTTTAAACAACTTTACAAAATCTATTTTCATTTTCGGAATGAATTATTTTCTGCGTCATGGTCGCTAAAAAAATCATATCTCGAGTTACAAAACTCAAAATCAAGATCCATAAATTTTCCCTGAATCTAGACTCATATATCTATTCACTAATTTTTTTCCAGAATTTTTGGCTCGGTCAATTAGTACAGTTTATTAGTTAAAGTTACCCCTGTTGCAGATCTCGACTGGTCTGACTTCTACTCACTGCGAACCACTTTTCTCTCTTTAAAAAATTCACATGAATTTTATGTTTGTTTCCCTTAAAACTAGAATCAATAAGGATTCTAACCATATAAAGTATACCTCCTAATTATTTTTGTACAATTTATGGTGGATTTTCAAAGCTGGAACAGGGGATCCAGAAATCGTTCTGGCCCTGTCTCACTAAAACTCAAATATCTCATAACATGTAACTCCTTTACCTATTTAGCTTCTTCCATATGAAAGTAGACACAATAAGCTTCAATTTCATAACTAATCCATCACCAGATTCGATTTCTATGATTTTTAGTAAATTTTCAAACTCACGTCAGTGTTGCTGCAATGCTCTGTTTTATGGTTGATTTCATTTTCATAAAAGCTTTCATGTACTAGATAATCTATTATCCTTCCATGACATCAAACATAGTCTATATTAGCCATTTCAATGACTCATCATTGTCAAGCATTTCCTCAACCAAAACACCACCATATCACAAGATTATTTACACAAAGTAGGTATAGTGCTATACATGCCATACTGAGTTTTACAAGCCAGTTACCAAAAAGTCCTTCGGATAGTGTGATCGAGCCTTCGACCTATCCCGATTCTCGAGCCGGCTTGTCCAAAACTACAATGAATGAAACGGAGGGAGTAAGCATAAATGCTTAGTAAGTTCACATGCAAATAACAAGTAACATAACAAAGTCATTATGCCAAACAACATTAGCATAGTATCACCAAAACATAGGTCACAATTCTAATCATCATACTTCATCTTACCACATTTTTGTTGTTGTGTCGAGTTTCAACCCGAGGGTTAAGTACATACCTGTCCAATATGGCCATTTCTCAGCATTACCGAATTGTCACTTACATCTTGAGTGCTTTTCCATTTCACTTGAATTTTACCCGTTGAACACATTGGAATACAACTCGGATACACGGATCATTTGCACATAAGTGCCCTATATGTAATCAATCAATTATGTAACCCGCCCATAAGCGAACTCGGACTCAACTCAACGAGCTCGGGCGTTCGCATCCATAAGTGAACTCGGACTCAACTCAACGAGCTCGGATGCCTAGTTACATCTCACGAACTCGGACTCAACTCAACGAGTTCGGACATTCGCATCCATAAGTGAACTCGGACTCAACTCAACGAGTTCGGATGCCCAACCATCCTAGTGACATGTCACTTGTATCCTAATCTATTCCTAAGGTTCAAACGGGATTTTCCTCGAACACATATCCTCGCCGTCTTCCGTAGAATACCGAAACCAATACTCGGTAGCAATTTACTTTTAACAAGTAGCACACTTAATTTACATTAATTTTGAAAATAACCACAAAGCATATATTTCATGATAAAAATTCAGCATATCATATAATTAACATCAATTAACTTAAAAATAACAATTATGTTACATTATTTACACATGAACTTACCTTAGTACCAAAATACAAAGATTTTGCAATTTAGTCCGCACTCTTTTCTGTTCCTCGATTGAGGTCAATTCCATGTCTTTCTTGATCTAAAATAACACATTTAGCTTGTTTAATACTCACATTTTCAAATTAGTCCTTAATTCAAATTTTGGCAAAATTACAATTTTGCCCCTAAACTTTTGCATATTTACACTTTTGCCCCAAAGCTCGGAAATTTAATTTTATCACAAATTCTTATGTTTTAGGACATGCTGATCATTTATTTACCATTAGCAAGCTCAAATTCCCACTAAAACACATACTTATGAACAATATGTATTTTTACCGATTAAGCCGTTTTACTCGTTTTTACTTAAAACCGAGTAGCACAAGTTGTCTAACATAATTTAAAACCTCATATTCTATCATAAAACATCAAAATACACAAATTTCACCTATGGGTATTTTTCCAAATATGAACTCTAACTTAAAATATTGCTAACATAAGCTTTATCGAGCTACCGGGATCTCAAAAACGTAAAAATCATTAAAAACGGGGCTTAGATGCACTTACTATGAAGCTTGAAAGTTGAAGAGACCCTAGCTATGGAGAGAGCAAAATTCGGCAGCAACTAAATGAAGGAGATGATGAATTTTGTGTTATTTTTCCCTTTTAATTCATGTTAATAACCAAATGACCAAAATGCCCCTCCTTACTAAACTTTCAAAAATTCCTTCCATGTCCTAATTTTGTCCATGAACTTAAAATTGGTCTAATTCCATTTAAGACCTCCTAATTAATATTTCAAAGCAATTTCATACTAAAAACTTCTAGAATGCAAGTTTTACAACTTATTCGATTTAATCCCTAACTTCAAATTAAGCGCTTTACGCTTGGAATTTCTTCACGAAATTTTCACACCATCATAAAATCATATCATAAACACCAAAATAATTATAAAATAATTATTTCTACCTCGGATTTGTGGTCACGAAACCACTATTCCGATTAGGCCCTAATTCGGGATATTACAGTTACACACAATCTTACCGGAAGTTTATCACTTATAGAATTCATACTCATGAATCTTGCGTACATTCCTATACCACATCATCACATACAAACACATATTTTGTATTTTTTGCAATTTAATCCTAATAATCAAATTGGACCATCTATCAATAAAATTTTGTAACGAAACTTTCACATATGTATTTTAATCATATTATAAGCCTTAAAACCTTATCATAATAATTTTTTCTACTTCAGATTCGTGGCCCTAAAACCACCGTTCCGACTTAGCCCTAAATCGGGATGTTACAAATCCTCTCAGATTGCCCAACAAACAGTAGATGAAAAGTCGTACTGAAGTTGAACCTCATACCAAGAGCCTTGTAACATCCAAAATGTAACACCCCAAACCAGGCCCAGATGTTCTGGCTAGATCTAGCATGTCACATTAAAGTGTAGTTCAAAACTAGATTGGTTAGTAAACATTGGTGTCTTGGTTTAAAACCCAAAAGGTTAATTTTTAGAAAAATGATCTCATCGAGAGCTTTCCAAAAATTAATCTTATTAATAAAAACCCGCAATTAAGACAACCATTTAATTGTAATTGTAAGAGAAGTTTGATGAAATTCGTTATCACACTTTAAAATCATTTGTTAAACAAAGTAGTTGCCAAATTTATTGTTGTTGGTTTCTTATTCTGAATAAAACTGCAGAAGCTTTTTCCCATTGAAAAATCTTAAGGTTAAAAAAATGCGTGATTTCTTTGAAACCGTATTGTTTTGAAAACTCGATTTTCCTATACTAGCAGTTTTAAAATATGAAATTAAAAGTCTGAATAAAAGTTAAAAACTCCCAAAATAGCCTTATTACATAATAGAACCAATTAAATAAATAGCCTTATTACATAATAGAACCAATTAAATAATCTATGTGATTAACATCAAAAGCAGACTAGTAGTGATCATATGGCCACCTCCGAGTCCCTTGCGGCTCCAAATCCACTAAGACTGGGATTACCTGTAAAATTAAAAGAAATGGTGAGTTGCGAAAACTTATTGTGTAATCCCCCATCAGTAAAACAGTAAACAATGCATACAAAATAGTCTGGGCCAAAGCCCTATATGGTAATAGTGTGGGCCTAAGCCTAATACAGCAACAGTACAGTATAATTATGCAACCCATCCCAAACCAGCCAACGTACCACCCGTACCAACCAGCACACCATGTGGGGATTATATCGACCAACCCAGCCAGCACACCAAAATCACAGCAAAGCTACTAGTAAAAGTAATGTAGCAAAGCTACTAATGACAGTAAACTTGGCAGAGCCACTAGAATCAGAATACATGGCTGAGCCACTAGTCGCAGGCAAAGCCACTAGTACAGTACTTCCTCCGTATCAAAATCCTAACCCCATGCAGTATGTCATGCCATAAATATAACATGTATACAGTATGTCATATTCAGTATCAGTCAATAAATGTTATACACTCATCAACCAACCTACTTTTAGGGGTCTAATAGTCATTCCCAACCACTACGGTAAAATAGTAATTTTATCCCTTTAGGAGTATTTCGATCATTTTACTGGTTTTTAGGTTTTAGTACTATTAACGACCTCTCGAAAGTTCTTTCGTCGCTTCGAGCGACTCAGGTAACCTATATGGCCAAATAATGTAAATGGGCCTAAGGCCCATTACTTGGCCCAAGTGGGCCCACACGCTCGTGTGGCCCATTTCGCCTGAATTCAATTACGGCTATACATCCTTCATAGCCCTGACCCTTATTTGTAACTTACCACACATTATCTCTGTGTGGGGCCCACAAGCCCATTGGGCCCACTAGGCTCATTTCTACTTGGCGAGGCCCATAACGACCCAAGTCTACGAGCATGCTTGTGACGGCCTCCTTAGCCTATCGCTCATGTTCTATGGGCTCAGTTCACCCCACGTGCATTTGCACGCTTGTGAGGCCTCGAATGCCAAAGTTTCGGCTTTTTAGCTTTTCGGCTTCTATCAATTTACAATAGAGAAGGGCGTGATTACACACCTAATTGTGAAATGTGCGCTTAGCCCACACCTCAAACCTTTTATTGCACAAGTTGGATCTTTAATCCTCTAAAGTCACCGATCTGAACTGATCACTCATCCTAATCGTGAATATGCATTACCATAGATTCCCATAAATAGGATTGATTAAGACTTAAGGTTTAAAATCCCTAACGATACCATAGAAGCATTTGGCCAAAGCACTTACCCCCATGCAATCACTTAAATTCAAGAAAGAGGGCCTTGAGACACTAGAAAAACCTCTCCCCTTCGGAAGCTCCAACCCATCGACCACATAAACCAAAGACACACAATGAATCAATAACAACGAACTGATACATTCGACTAGAATAACAAAGAAACTAAATGAGCAAGAATCGAAACCAAAGAAAATCAAAAATCACTTACCCAAAATCAAACAGTGGAAAAATAAAGAAGAAAAATTGAATATTCGGCCAAGTGACAGAGGCTGGCGCCACAATGGAAGTGAAATGAAACAATCACTATCAATAGAATCCGGTCAATACACCCTTAACTGTAAGGTTATGTTATTCGGTTAATCACCACAAAGTGTGAAAGAAGAGAAAAAGTAATAATAATTGGTTAGGGGAACAAAGCAAGAGAGAAAATGGAAATAGAGTAGTGTTCGACCAAAAAAGAATGTCGAGAGGGTAAGAAGATGATTAAGGAGGGAATTCGCTTCAGAGAGGAGAGGGAGAAGGTTCGGCCAAATGGAGAAATAAGGTTGAGGGAAGAAAAGGAAAATGGGATATTAGATAAAGGTAATATTCAGCCAATGGCTTAGAAAGGAAAAAGAAAAGAGTAGTGTGAATCGGCACAAAGTAAAACAAAAAAGGAAGGAGTTGAGACTAGGTATTTCGACTCTAAACTTATTCTAATTAAACCCCAAAAAAGCACAAAAGGTTACTTGTGAAATCGGCACTAGGGAGAAATGAAGCCAGAACACCAAAAAGAACAAAAACCAGAAATAGTAGAGAGGGAAATCGACACCTACTCAATCACCAATTGCCAAAAACGCACAATAATGAACCCTTAGCCGAATTTGCACAATCAAACTCCCCCCAATCAGCTCCAACTTCTCCCATTCCAAATTCCTTGAAAATCTCCACCGATCTCTCCTTGATTTACTCTAACCTCCCATTCAAATTCAATTCAAATTCTTATGACCAATTCCACCGCAGAGTTCTAGTCCAGTTCCAACACCTCCCCAGCTCTAGCAACAAAATAACATACTATTGCACATGCCTAGACTTGAACCTCAGACCTCTTGCCACACTCCTTACACGCCACCTTGCCACTAGACCACATCCCTCTTTTGTGTCATAAAACGAACACAATTGAATATAAGCCCTATAGACTAACATCTAGATTTACTTTGGAGCAAAAAATAAAATTTTGCCAAAGGACAGACTTAAACCCAAGCTTCCTAAAAACCCCCAAACATACCCAAATTACTTGACCAATAAAGCAAACATGGTACTTTTGTCAAAACTTGCAAAAACAAAGACCCTATATTTTTGGGGCATTACAACTCTACCCCTTTAAAGAAATTTCGGCTTCGAAATTTACCTGGTCAAAATAAGTGAGGGTATTCTATTTGCATCACCTCCTCAGGCTCCCACGTGGCTTCTTTTGAACCATGATTCTTAACACTTTAACGTCACGATCCAATATCTGTATTGGTTCTTCTTTGAAAGTCAGATCAGGCCTAACCTCAATCTCTTCAATCGGCACTACGTGTAAGGGATCAGAGCTGTAACGCCTCAACATAGAGACGTGGAGCACATCGTGGATCTGATCTAAGTCAAGGGATAGCTCAAGCTGATAGGCGACTGGTCCCACATGCTTTACTACTCGATAAGGCCCAATAAATCTAGGGCTCAACTTGCCCTTCTGCCCAAATTTCAGAATCTTTTTCCAAGGTGAGACTTTTACAAAAACATAATCCCCCACTAAGTATTCGATTTCCTTGTGCTTCAAGTCTGCATAAGACTTCTATCTTTCAGATGCTTCCTTTAACTGACCCCGAATTAACTTTACCTTTTCTTCAGTTTCAGAAACTAACTCTGGCCCCAAACTCGATGCTCACCTACTTCAGTCCAACATGTAGGCGTATGACACCTACGACCATACAACGCCTCATACGGTGCCATCTGAATATTGGATTGATAACTGTTGTTATACACGAACTCAGGTAGCAGCAAGTAATCTTCCCAGCTACCTGGGAAGTTAATTACATAGCTTCTTAACATGTCTTCCAGAATCTAAATCACCCTTTCCGACTGACCATCTGTCTGAGGGTGAAAGGCGGTACTGAAATCCAATCTCGTATCCAGAACATCGTGTAACTATTTCCAAAACTGAGATGTAAATCTAGGATCTCTATCGGAAATGATAGAAACCGATACCCATGCATTCTCACAATCTTGGCCACATATGGCTTAGCCAACTTTTGCAGCAAATAATCAGTACAGATCGATATAAAGTGGGCAATTTTAGTCAGTCGGTCCACAATCACCTAAATCGAATCCTTCTTAGTAGGCATCAAGGGTAGCCCACTCCCACTTCTAGAGTGGAATCTTGACTGGCTACAGTAACCTAGAAGGTAGTTGATGCTCAGCCTTAAATTGCTAGCATGTCAGACACTTACCCACAAATTCAGTCACCTCATGCTCAAGTCTTGGCCACCAGTACAATTCACTCAGGTCCCGATATAACTTGTTCCCACCAGGATGCATAGCATATGGGCTACTATGCGCCTCTCACAGTATAGACTGCCTTAAATCAGAGTCCCTCGGTATACAAACTCTCCCATGAAAGCATATTACTCCCTCATTATTCAGCCTAAAATCCGTAGTCTCACCATTCTCAACTTGTCGGAAACGAAGAACTAGTGACTCGTCTAACAACTGTTTCTCCTTAATTTGCTCAGTCCAGGTCGGTCTCACTTGAAGCTCAACCAATAAACTACCATAATCAAACAGGCTAAGACAAGCAAACATTACTCTCAAATCAGATACAGCCCTACGGCTCAGAGCGTCTGCTACCACGTTAGCCTTACCGGAGTGGTACTCAATCGAGCAATCATAATCCTTAAGCAACTCTATCCATCTTTGCTACCTAAGGTTCAGTTCCTTCTGAGTAAGTAGGTATTTGAGGCTTTTGTGATCCATAAAAATAATACACCTCTCACCGTACAAGTAGTGCCTCCAGATCTTTAGTACGAATACCACTACGGCTAACTCCAAGTCATGAGCAAGGTAATTCACCTCGTGAGGCTTAAACTGACAAGATGCGTACGCCACCCCCTTACCATCCTGCATCAATATGCAACCCAATCTAATGTGCGACGCATTACTATAAATAGTGAATTCTTTCACAACTATGGATGTATCAAAACAGGGGCCTCAGTCAGAACTTTCTTCAGTTTTTCAAAACTCTCCTACTGCTTATCCGTCCAATTAAATGGTACCCCTTTATGTAGTAACTTAGTTAGGGGTGCAGCAATTACAAAAACCCCTTGATAAAATGTCTGTAATACCCGACCAGACCTAGAAAGCTTCAAATTTCCTATACAGTATTCGGTGGTTTCCAACCCAATACGGCTTCGATTTTTAGAGAATCCACCCTAATCCCCTTGGTGTATACCACGTGTCCTAAAAACGTCACTTCCCGCAGCCAGAACTCACACTTGCAGAATAATTTGAAGATGTGCATCATCATCCTCCTCGATTCTCGAATACACCAGAATATCGTCTATAAAGACAACTACGAATCAGTCTAGATAGGGTTGAAACACCTAGTTCATAAGGTCTATAAAAGCTACTGGCGCATTCATAAGCCCAAACGACATTACTAGGAACTCGTAGCGACCATATCGAGTCTTAAATGCGGTCTTGTACACATCAGCCTCTTTAACCCTCAACTGATAGTACCTAGAGCGGAGGTCAATCTTGGAAAAAATCAAAGCTCCTCTAAGCTGATCAAAAAGATCATCAATCCTTGGCAAGGGGTACTTGTTCTTGATAGTCAGCTTGTTTTAACTGTCGGTAGTCGATACACATGAGCATAGTCCCATCCTTCTTTTTCACGAACAACGCTGGTGCTCCCCACGGAGACACACTCGGTTGAATAAATCATCGATCCAAAAGCTCTTGAATTTGTGCCTTCAACTTCACAAGCTCCTTCAGTGCTATCCTACAAGGGGTGATGGACACAGAGCTGTTACCTCACAGTTAGGGGGCAACCCAGAAAGCTCATCAGGAAATACATCCAAAAATTCCTTAACAGTTCTAACATTTCCAACAGAAGGACCTCCAAAATCTGACATGCTCAGATATGCTAAAAACACCTCACAACCCTTGTGGACCAAGTTCTCGGCTCTTAATGCTGTGATCATGTTAGATAGATAATTCCTTCGTTCCCCTATCATAGCCACCTCTTCATCTTCGGCAGACTTCAACACCATACGCTTAGTAGCACAATCTAGGTCCGCACGGTGTTTCACTAGCCAATTCATGCCCAAAATAAGATTGAACTCATTAAATGGAAGTTCCATTAAATCTGCCAGAAAGACAACCCCTTGAACCTCTAAAGGCACATCTTTCAACAATTTGTCTACCCTAATCGACTGTCCTAGTGGACTTATCACAGTCATATCACTAGCAATACTTTCGAACTGCATACCCAACGACCCAGATACAGTGCATGCAACATACGAGTGCATAGACCCAATATCAATTAAAGCAATGTATGGTATGGTATGAATAAATATATGTAACATCCCAAACCCGGCTAGGACGTCATGGCTAAATTTGGCGGTGTCACATTAAAAGGTAGATTGTTCAAATAAACCTTGTTTACTTGTAACTTTTAATACCCTAGGGCCCAAAAGCCTAGTATGTGGCCCGCTGAGGCCAAATCTACCATTGGCCATGTAGCCAACATGACTGGCTCATCATCTCTTACCAATTCATCAATTTTGGCTCGTGTCGGGCCCACGGGCCGATTTGGCCCATTTCGGCCCATTTGGCCAAAAAGCGACCCAAGTCCATGAGCATCGCTCATGGGGCCTCTGTCATCGTATTGATCTCTTCACACACAAGTGTTCACACATTCACGGGGTTACCGTAGCCAAACTTTTAGCTTTTTGGCATTCCGACATTTTGACATTTCAGCTTTTCGGGATTTCAGCTTTTGCCGATCTATCGTGTGTGCAGTGTGTGTACACACCTGAGTACGAACATGCTACGATTCCTTGGCCACGAACCTACAATCATTCAAAACTAATAGTTAATCACCCGCTTAGCACAGATTTCCTCCTTTACCAATATCAAAATCACACTAATCCCCTTACCTTAACCGACAAGCCTTATTAACCCTTCACTAATCGTTAGCCACTATTGTTTCCAAGATTTGCATCAAAACCTTAACTATCAAAGATTGAATAAACAAGTGACTTACATCCATCAAAAGTAACCCTTAACATTTCATAAGAACATTCAGCCATCCACTAACCAAAAGTAAGGACGAATACACTTACTGATTGATAGAAATCCTTACCACACCAGAACTCAAAACGCACAAATAGCAATTCGGCAGAGGTTTGGAGAAAAAGAAGAAAGAGTGATCCAATCCCTACCAAACCAATTAAGAGAGTGAGGGAAAGGAAAGAGAGATTCAGCTTTACAAAATAAAATAGAAAAGGGTTCTGCTACAAAAAAAAAAACCAAAAAGAGCCAAGGTAAAAAATTTATAATCGGCCAAGGGTGAAAAGAAAACGAGAAAGGAGGTTTGGTTCATCAATTACCGAGAAAAATAAAATAAAAGAAAATAAAGAGGAGGAGAACATGAATTCGGTTATACTTACTACATGAAGAGGAGAAAGAGCAAGTAACTGAATCAAGAAGAGAAAAAAAAAGAAAAAAACACAAGTTCGGCCTAAAAATAAAGAGCTGGATATGCACCAAAGGAATAATAAAATAAAAGTCGGCAATAGCCTACTCCAATTCAAACTCTTTTCCCCCTCTTAAAATCTCTCCAAAATCTGCTGCTAAGATCCCTCCTTCACCAATTGAATCACTTTCAAATTCCTCCCAATCGATTACTGCCCACTTATTTTAAATTAAAATAAACCTTTAGTGTTTCGGTCAAAACCAATTCCTACTTTGCGTGAGCAGCAAAATATATCTCCCTTTGCACATGAGGTAGCTCGAACTCCAAACCCCTAAGCTTCCTACACGCCACTTGCCTCTTTACCATCCAGCTTTTTATGTCATGAAACAATCACAGCTAAACATAGTTCCTACTTGCTAGAATCAATCTCTTCAAAAATCAAAACTTTGCCTGACATGAGATTCGAACTCATGCTCCCCAACAGTCCTAACACGCCTCTTACCATTAAGCCGCAAGCTCTCTTATGACGTAGATCAATCTCAAATAACTATAAGGCCTAAACGCTAGCTTCCTTACTAATATATTCACAATAAAAATTTTGCCAGCGCCAGGACTAGAACCTCAGACCACATGCTTGCTACTAACGCCCTCCTGCCACTAGGCCAGGCACTTCCCTTGTGTCCAGTTTTACTAGGCTTAATTCATAAGGCCTTCAAATGAATGATAAGGTCCTCTAAAGGAGAAATTTAAAATTTTACCAAAGTCCTGGTTCGAGCCTAGGACTTCGCCCACACTCCCCAAACACTCCTAATGGACTAGCCAATATGCCGAACACAAAATTATGATATTTCCAAGCATGATTATAACTTTAAACGCTGCCCCCCATCTCCAAGCCCAATACTTTTGAGGCCCAATTTTTGGGGCGTTACAATGTAACACCCCAAACCTAGCCCAGATGTTATGGCCGAATCTGGCATGTCACATCAAAGAGTCGTTCAAAGCTGAATTTGTCGGTAAACATTAATTTTTAAGTTTAAAACCTAATGGTTTAATTTTGGAAAATGATCTCATCAATTATGTCGTTGATAAAAATCGATGATTAAGATAAACCATTTAAATTTTGTTGCATAAGAAAATTCGGTGAAATTCATTTATTACACTTTAAAACCCATTTGTTAGAAGAAGTAGTTGCCATGTTTATTATTGTTGGTATCTTAATCCAAATAAAACCATGGAAGCTTTTCTAGTTAAAAACCTTGAAGTTTAAAATCATTGTTTTTCTTTGAAACCGGATATTATTTTGAAAACTCGATTTTTCCTACTCTAGCAGTTTAAAACACGAAATCAAAAGCCCAAATAACAGTTAAAATCCCCAAATAGCCTTATTACACAATAAAAACCCAAATATAAAATCTTTAAATAAATAAAGTCTTAAGTAGATCATCTGTGATCGTGTGGCCATCTCCGAGTCCCTCGCGGCTCCAAATCGCCTAAGGCTGGGGTTTACCAGTTATGATGTCAGGGGCGTCACCATCCTCTCGGGGACGAACAGCATATACCAAGGCTGGCTGTCTTGCCTTAGTGTTACCAGCACCTCTGCTCGGTGCTTCACGACCTCGTCCATTACCGTTTCCACCTCTGGCCTGCCCATGGCCTCTCGGTGGCTGCTAACCACCTCTCACTGGCTGAACAAACCTCTGCTCTGAAGCTTGCATCTGACCCGGCCTCTAGGGGCAATCCTTGACCTAGTGATCCTTGGACCACATCTGAAGCACGCCCCAGTTCTCTTCCAGCACTCCCCCTAGTGAGATCTCTCACAATCCACACAAGTCTGTGGTCTAACCATAGTAATAGGAACTACTCAAACTAGCCCATCAAATCTGCCCTTTTTTATAGGCCTTCTAGACAAACTCGAGGGCCCTGAATCCCTCCTAAATCTACCCTTATCTTTCTCACGGTTCTGGCACTCGGAGCGCTTCACTTTCTTAGCAATCTTTGCCTTCTCAACAAGGGCAGCAAAGTCTCGTTCCCTCTGTGGAGCTATCAGAACTCGCAACTCATCACGGAGACCATCCTCGAAACGCACATAGTGTTCACACTCAGTTGTGACTATCCCACGAGCATATCGACCCAGCCGTAAAAACTTTGACTGCTACTCTGCCACCATATTATTCCCCTGGGTCAGACTCAAAAATTCCTTCCTCTAAGTCTCCACATAACTCGCCCCTACATACTTCCCTTGAAAGGCTACTTTAAAGAAGTCCCATGTCAAATGGTCTGCCTGCATACCCTCTCTTATGGTGAGCCACCATTAATAAGCCTCATCACGCAGTAAAGATACTGCTTCCTTTAGTTTTTACTCTACAGTACAGTCAAGATCATCCACTATCTACTCAGTAGCCTTTAACCAGTACTCTGCCACATTTGGCGCTACACCAGACACACCTCTAAAGATTTTCATTCCGCTAGACCGGAGTCGCTAAGAAATTGACCCCCGGCCCACTGATCCAGTACTCGCTCCAACAACCCTCTCTAGAATGCAGAGCATTGCTTGGGATAGAGCATCATTCGCAGCTGCTCGATCATGAGACCCTGTCTCGTTACTAGTGAAGCCGGTGCCTCCCTAGCAGGTATGTGACCTGACGCTGAAGAACTAGCTCTAGCACTTCCTTGGGCTCTACCGCAGCCACGTGTACCCCTTCTGCGAGTACCTCTTGTGCTCATTTCGATTTACGCTTAATCTATTTTAGAATTTTTATGTATCAGTTCATAATTCCAGTAATTATTAAAAAATATTTTTGTGACAGCCCGATTTAAGGCCTGAACAGAATAGTGGTTTCGAAACCACAAATCTGAATTAGAAAAATTTATTCTGATTAATTGTTATAATTTATCGAATGATTAAATGCATGTGTTAGAGTGTCGATAGAAAATTTTATGAATTACATGTTTAATTTGCCTATTAGGGCTTAATTGCAAAAGTTGATAAATATGAGTTCTAGATGTTAAAGGATTTATTTGAAGAGCATAATTGAAGTAGAGGTCCTTAAATGGTAATTATACCATTAGGTTTCCATGGACAAAAATGGACATACATAGGTAGAAATAACAAAAGTTTTAATGAAGGGCATTTTAGTCATTTGGTAATTAAAAGGAATTAAAAGGGAAAAAGATGGAAAAATATGCCCATCTTCTCCATAAGGGCCGAATACATCAAGGAAACACCATAGCTAGGTTTGCTTCAACTTCTCAAGCTCATAGTAAGTGATTCCAAGCCCCGTTTTTAATGTTCTTTATGTTTTTGGAGTCCTAGTAACTTGATTTAGCTTATTCTAGCAATAATTTAACCTAGGGTTCATATTTGGAAAAATACCCATAGGTGAAATGTGTTTATTTTGATGTTTTATGATAAATTATGCTAAACAACTTGTGCTACTCGGTTTTAAGTAAAAACGAGTAAAACGGCATAATCGGTAAAAATACCTAATGTTCATAAGTATATGTTAGAGTGGGAATTTGATGTTGCCGTTGGTAAATAAATGATCAGCATGTTCTAAAACATAAGAATTAGGGATAAAGTTTAATTTCCGAGCCTTGGGGCAAAAGTGTAAATATGTAAAAGTTTAGGGGCAAAATCATAATTTTGCCAAAGTTAGAGTTAAGGACTGTTTTGATAAATGTGAGTATTAAATAAGCTAAATGTGTTATTCTAGATCAAGAAAGACATGGAATCGACCTTGATCGGGGAAAGGAAAAGTGTAACACCCCAAACTCGGCCCAGACTTTACGGCCAAGTCTGGTGTGTCACATCAACAGCGAGCTAACCATGTTCATTAGTCATTACGATTAAGGTGAGTTTTGCAAAACCGTTATTATAGTTTGGAAAGAAATCCATGTTTAGTTTGTGAACATCCTATCCACTACCAGTTTACAATTTATTTTGGTACCAGATCTTGTTCGTTTATTCGTTATTCATTTGATACGTGTGTTACATTTTGAAAACATTGTTTAATTTTGATCAAAAACCGGCGTAGCCTTAATCTACCCATTTTAATCAAAATATAAATAAGAGATAAAAAAACCAAATTAAAAAAACTTAAGAGCGGCCTTATTACAAACCCAAAACCAAAATGAAAGATACTTTAAATAAATATGAAAATAAGTAACTAAAAAAACACCATGTGCAGTCCTTGTGGCCACTCCGAATCCCTCCAGCTCCTAGTCCACTAGCTTAGGGCTCACCTACATAGATGAAAGGGAGGGGTGAGTTTGGAAACTCAGTGTGTAAAGGAAACCCATCTAGAGGCCAAAACAGCTCAAGTTTACTAGGCCTAAGCCCTATCCAGTTTCAGTAATAACTGGGCCAAAGCCCTATTCAGTAATCAGTTACTAGGCTTTAGCCCTATTCAGATACAGTTTAACTGGGCCTTAGCCCTATTCAGTAAGCAGTGCAGCCCATAGGCCCATTACAGTAACAAATCAGAAATAATGCATGTATGTAAAGCCCAGCCCATGTCCAGCCCTACATACCACCCTTACCAACCCTACACACCATGTGGGGAATAACTCAACCCACCTAGCCCTACACCCCACAGTTGCAGCATAGCTGCTTAATCAGATAACGTGGCCAAGCCACTAACAGTAAAATTAGGCAAAGCCCCTTTTAGTAAAACGAGGCAAAGCCCCTATCAGTAAACGTGGCAATGTCACTTAGCACTTCCCCCATCATAAACCTAGTCCCATGCAACAGTAATTCATGTCATGGCATACAGTAAATAGATAAAGTATAGCATTCATTTTAGTCAAATTTAGCCCTAAGGGTATAACGGTCATTTTGCACCTAGGGGTAAAATCGTAATTTTCCACCTTTAAGGGGTATTTCAGTAGCTATACCAATTTTTAGGGTTTCATGCTTATTACAGTGATTAACAGTCTAATTTTTTTGTCTAAGTAGTTTATCTAGCCCATTTACCAACTTTAAAGCTATCGGGCCCTTAAAACCCCTAAAGGGGCCCTACGGTGTCTACTAGCTATTTTGGCCCACTTAGTCCAAGTTTCACAATTGTTTTAACAGTCTTAGCATATGAATTACTAGAACCTACTTACCGCTAGTTTCCACCCAAATGGGCCCGTAAGCCTATTGGGCCCAAATTCAGCCCATCGAGGCCTAAATTTACCAAGGTGCACGAAATTGCGCACACACCAACTTTACCGATTACAAATACAGATCTTACCGCTTCCAACCAACCTACGATTGCTCGCACGCTTGCAAGCCCACGAAATGTAAGAATTTCGACATTTTGGCTTTTCGGCCTTTGCTGATTTAGTCTACTAGAGGGTGTTCGTTTATACACCTGATTTGCAACGGACGTTAACAAGATCTCCCACGTGTATCCTACAATCGGTTACCAACATATTAGACTTAAGAATCAATGACAACTAACGTAAGTATGCTTACCATATTCGGCCGACAACCTACAAGGCCCTAAACCAGTTACATTTGTCGAAAACAGTGACTAGATCTAGATCTAGTCGTTCCAATGATCCAAGCCTCCAACGCTCCTCGTTTGATAACCTTTAATCCACCCTAACACATAACAATCTGAATGATAAGATCTATAGAGCCTTTAGCCCCAATCGGTAGTCACCCTACATAGGGGTTTTCGACTTTTCCTTAAATCCCGAAATAATGAATGGAAAAGAGAATCCGAGCACTTACCGAAGGTTCACTAAACCAGAATGCTTCCAATCCCATTTCTAGCTCAGATCTAACGCAGATCTAGCCTCTAAACACGAGCAGAGAGTGAATCTAAAAGATCTAAGGGTTCGGTTTCCAAATCACTATGAAAATGGTGATTTCAACTTTTGGTATGATGGAGAAGAAGGAAAATAGAAGTTTTTCAATGAGAAGAAGAAGATGTCGACAGGGCTATGGGAGTTGTGATATTCAGCTAAAAGAGAAGAAAAGAGTAAGGGTATTCAGCCAAGGAGAAATCGGCACAAAACTAAAACTTATCGGGATTTTGACTTTTAATAGTATTTGGCTAAGAGGAGTTTGGCTAAAAAGATTCAGGTTTTAGCCTTGAAGCAATCAGCTAAATGGGGTTTGAGGGAGTCAATGAAGAAGATGAAGAAAAGAAGGAAGGGAAGAATGAAGAGAATAGGTTCGGCTAGAAGAAGAAATTGGCAAGGAAACCTAAGGTGTAAGGTTTCAGCTTTTGGAACAGAAAAGAGGAGAAAAGAATGCACAATAGAACCCACTACTAACCTTATTCAACAATCAAAGTAATTGACCAAATCCTGAAAACTAACTCAAGAAATCGGCACTCAACAAGCCCCTAATGCCGAAACTACCACCCCAATCCTTCATGGCCGAATGTGCCTTCCAAAACTCCCACAGTCAGTCGAGCTTCCTTCAAAATGCCTAAAACTTCTCCCCCTTATCCTCTTTAATCAAATCCCATGAGGATCTCAAACTCTTCTCAGAAGAGTTTCACTTGAGTTCCATCACATGTCTGGCACATGCAACAAAAATAAAATACCATACTACTTACCTTGAGACTTGAACCTTGGCCGTTGCACACATCCACACGCCACTTTATAAGGTACTAATGAAGGAACGCCGGTGCCTCCAAGGCGCAGCGGAAAATTAGAATAATAAAATTTTTCCAGCGATCCATACCATGGATCCATGTGTAAGGAATGAATCGGGGTGATAAAGGTTTCGAAATTACCGAAACTTCAATCTGAGTAGACAGCGACGCCAAGGCAACGAGAATCCTAAAGCACTATCGAACCAAGCCGCAACCTTTACCGATGTCGGCCTCTACGTAGTCCACCCAATTAACAATGAACGGTAATATCCCAGAAAACTATTTTCAAAGATTATATTGTTTTGAAGGCTGCTAAACCCTTTAACATAGTTTCGGGATTGCCTATATATTAACTCTTTAGGTTTTTTTACCCTTGCTATATATAACTCTGTATTAATTGGTATATATTCATAACGAATATTTATTGCCATATATAATCCGAATCATAATAGTCATCATGAAAATAAATATAATAACGTTTAATCGAAAATTATAATTACGTTAATTATAATAAAGATTTTGGTAAACTATATTTATTTAAATTTATATATATATGAACCAAATTCATATATTAGAAAAATTATGTTTTGATTATGTGTACAACATCCTTGTACATATAGTATGTTCAATAGTTTGATTGCCTAATTAAATTAATTCTATAATTAATTTAATTCATGTGACAACCAGACACAATACCAACTATGTTTTACTCCGTTCATTTCAATCGTAGGGTGTGACCCTATAGGTTCTTGTAACGTTAGCAGTAATACTAGAACTATTCTAATGTTACAAACAATAAGTGGCATCTAGCAATGCATCATTGCTACCTAAGTTACAAGAAGTCATGATTCGACATAACCTTTTGTGATTAACTTTTCATGCATTAATCCTTAAGTCCTATATCTTTGGAATGGACACAAGTTATGGAATAGTCACACTTGCATAGTCCATCCCATGTTTCTTGATACCTTGAGTAGACTATGATATACAAATAAGTATGACATCTCATATCAACTTATTTGAGCATGGCCATGCATTTCTAGTCTCACTCAATCAAGTGGCCTGAGATATTACTCCTATTATACAGGAGGGACTTATCCTATATTGATCAACCATATCCCTCTACATAGATTGTGGTATATCCAACATTAGTCTTAATAGAACAACCAATTACGGTGTTCGTTTGACTATATCAAAATATACAACTCACGATGTTGGAATGATGATGATCTCAAGTATGAGGATCATATACATATTAATCACTATGAGTAATATTGTGACAATTACATAATAATCCAAGAAACATACTCATAGCGGGTCAGTCCAATATGTTGTTCTCTAACACACATATTCATGCATTGATTCTGATACTCCATATCAATGACAACTCTTCATCATCAATCAACTACATGTTAGTCTTAATGCATTATTATTGTCCTAGCCAACAATAATAGTTGACTAAGGATCTTTTAAGAATAATCATATTATTCTTAGGACATTATTATAAAACAGTTTATTTATGCACACAGAAATGAAACTGAAATAATAATGGCAAAGCCTTATATTAATAAACATGATAAATCAAGTATGTTATCACAACTATCTCGTGATTTATCTTTGGGCATACTCTTACAACTAAGTGGCGCCACATTGCCACTTTACAAAGGGCTCACTTGTGTCCTAAGTCACCCACTTTTTCTTAAAAGCCCACATAACCAAGCCCTCTCCTTTTTAAATCCAAAATTTGATATTTCTACTAGGTATTAATTTAGGCTTGGGCCTTCTAAAGGCCCACTAACACACTTAAAACATAAATTCATAATCAAACAACAAAATTTCATAATTACGCCAAAAATGCAAAAATCCTAAAAAATCCCGAAAATTAGGGCGTTACAACTCTACTTAAAGAAATTTCGGCCCCAAAATTTACTTGATCCAAATAGGTGAGGGTATTGTTGACGCATCATCTCTTTTGGCTCCCAAGTAGCCTCTTCTCTACCATGATTGCGCCAAAGCACCTTTACCAAAGAAACTGACTTCTTCCTCAACACTTTGACCTCTCGATCTAGTATTTGCATAGGCTTCTCTTCAAAAGTCAAGTCAGTCTTTACCTCAATCTCCTCCACTGCTATGACATGCGAAGGATCCAATCGATATTATCTTAGCATGGACACATGAAAAACATCATGAATTCGGTCTAGCTCCAGCGGTAACTACAGCTGATAAGCTACTAGCCCTACCCGTGCAAGAACCTGATAAGGTTCTATGAACCGTAGACTCAACTTGCCCTTTTTACCAAACCTCAAAATCTTCTTCCAATTTGAGACCTTCAAGAAGACCATATCCCCTACTGAGAACTCAATTTCTTTACGCTTTAAGATTTCTATCTATCAGATGCTTCCTTTAACCGATCCCTGATCAACTTAACCATACCCAGTACGCTTTTAGCATTCTCACAAATGTACTCTACCACAGTCTCCACAAGCCTGCCGTCAAACTATATTCATCAGAACTGCTTGAACTGGTTCCTCCACTCGAGCTCGCTTGGCATTCCTATTTGTAGCACCAGAGGGTCCAGAATCCCTCCTGAATCAGTTTCAGTCTTTCTCACAGTTTTGTCATTCAGCTCGCTTCACCTTCTCAGCTATCTTAGCCTTTTCCACCAATAAAACAAAGTCACAATCCCTCTGCAGAGCTATTAGCACCCTTAGCTCATCCCTGAGGCCATCCTCAAAAGAAACACTACACTCGTACTCAGTAGCAACTATACCGCTGGTATACCAGCTCAATCTTAAAAACTCTGCCTCGTATTCAGCAACAGACTTATTACCCTGGGTTAGGTTCAGAAATTCTTTCCTATGAGCATCCACATAGCTTGCTCCGATGTACTTTTCCTTGAAAGCCGTCTTAAACAGTTTCCAGGTTACCCGCTCAGTTGGGGTACTATCCCTTACAGTGATCCACCACTGATACGCCTCGTCGCAAAGCAGAGACACTGCTTCTTTCAACTTTTGCTCCACCGAGCAATCCAGATCATCCATGATCCATTCCGTGGCCTCTAGCCAATACTCAGCCACATTTGGGGCTACTCCAGATATGCCCCTGAAGACCTCCGCTCCGTTAGCCTGGAGTCAGTCAAAAATAGACCCCCAATTCATTGTCCCAATATTAGCTCAGCAACCTTCTCTAGAACCCTTAACATTGCCTGAGACAAGGCATCATCCCCTACAGCTCGATCATACAGCCCATTCTCAGCTACCGGTGGCGGTCGTGCCTCTCAGCTGGCATTTGTTGCGTAGACGAAGACCCAGCTTGCACACTACCTCGGCCACGTCCATAGCCTCGTCCACGAGCTGTCCTCGTACTCATATCGACTTATCTGATTATGAAGAACTAGCTACAGTCTCAGTCTTCTAGGGTTTAGTTTCCCTACAGTCTCAATCTTACAGTTTTCAGTACTACCCTATCCACAGTATCATAGTAGGGTATTAGTTCTATCTACGGTAACATTTGAGTATAGCACAGTATAAGAGAAGAACACTTACAGACTTGGTGCTAGGGATTCAATCTGCCACTCTTTTAGATACCAAATTTTAGAAAGCCTAGAAAACTTAGACTTTTTAAAATAAAACCTTAAAACGTGTATTCCTTGAAGAAAATGATTTTGAAAAGGATTTTCTTAAAATTTTTCCAAAACCGAATTCAAAAATACCCTTCATGGGTCTTAATTTAAAATTTTTTGAAAACTTTTTAGACCTGCTCCATAGCCAAGTTGTTGCAACTAGCCTCTGATACCACTAAATGTAACACCTCAAACCCGGCCCAGACGTTACGGCCAAGTCTAGTGTGTCACATCAACAGTGAGCTAACCATGTTCCTTAGTCATTACGATTAGGGTAAGTTTTGCAAAACCGTTATTATAGTTTGGGAAGAAATCCAGGTTTAGTTTGTGAACATCTTATCCATTACCAGTTTAAAATTTACTTTGTTACCAGATCTTGTTCGTCTATTCGTTATTCATTTGATACATGTGTTTCATTTTGAAAACATTGTTTAATTTTGATCAAAAACCCGCGCAGCCTTAATCTAACCATTTTAATCAAAATATAAATAAGAGATAAAAAAACCAAATTTAAAAAACTTAAGAGTGGCCTTATTACAAACCCAAAACCAAAATGAAAGATACTTAATGTAACACCCCTATCCTGTAACCGTCGCCGGAATAGGATGAGGCGTTACTGGAAATTTGAAAACATATCTGAACAGTAAATTTTTTTTTTGATACAAACAAAGATCGAATTATAACTTATAAAAGTAAACTTCCAAAGGATGCCATAAGCTAAAACCGAAACATTGGGTTACCAAAATAGTAGATAGCGTGACGAAGAGCTGACGGTCCCCGAGCTGGCAGTCGAAATCGACGATCTATAAGACAAAGACACGAAACAGACGAAGTAAGCTTTCATAAGCTTAGTAAGTCTTAAATAAATAATAACTTTGCTAAATCAAATACAATTATCTCATATACAGAAATCTAAGTAAAATTTCATTTGGCCGAACATACTTAACCGTGATTTACACATAGTTTATCTTGAATCTAAATACCTTTGTTATTGTATATCAATTACGTTCCCATGACGTCACATTTTGGCAAAATGTATTAAAGTCACATGTACTGTGGTCACGTTTATATTTATACACTTATTCGCATATGCATCCAAATTAAAGTCACATACAAGTCCATGATACATACCTGGCTAACTTAATATGCTACACATCTTTATTTGTTCTTTCATAACTAAGTCTTGCCGTCTTAGACCTTGCACAAATCACATTCAACACTATCAAGAGATCTCACCATTCCGTCAACTAGTTTAAAACCTAAATACTCACATATGATTTATTTATTTCATTCAAATTTGAGATCATATAGTCTTTTTGCATTTAACAGCATCATTTCCACTTGTAGTTCAATACATTGAACGAAACATACTACTATAACCACATTCGGTTTCCATATTTGTAATCACATATTCATGTCATGATCTTTCATGAATAATTTCTTAGAGTCACTACTCATTTAGCATATCTTACAACTATCTCTTGATTGATTCCCAAAGAACATTCATAAATCAACCGAAGTCGAATCCCTATAGTAAGTAAGCATCAGTACATAATACTAAATCTTGTACACTTACAATTTCCATAATCATTATTTAAATCAGTTCAATCTTTCAATAATCATAAGTACTGGTTCATTTGTACTTATTTCATGCACATACAGGAATGTATATACTTATATAGAAGCTTAACTCTTTAGTTCATAATCACATCAAATCCTCGAGTATCTCGACATGACAAGTATTAACTTACCGTATAGGTACGTAAAGAACCAATCATATTCCTTATCACGTATATGTAAGATGAGAGAATACAATTCATACCTTGTATTGACATGTCTAGCCGGTCACAACGCCACTTGATAGATTTTCATGTAGCTAATTATATCATTACCTTATAGGTATGCAAATAATCTACAGTTTAAAATAGTTCAACGGCACTTAGCCCACTGGTTCAAAACCTGTATTCACTCATCATCAGCTCGAAGACCTACGGGACTGTAAACCCAGATATATTACCAGCACGAGACCTGCGAGTCCTTAGCCCGGATGTATATTACAATATAAAGTTGCGGGACTATAACCCGAATTTATTACCACAATCATTTCATATACTTTTTACTAAATTAGGTCAAACGTCTAATAATGCACACATTTCACAAATTAGTCATCCGGCCACCTTATATTCACATAAGCATATGTACTTGTCACATTTTTCCATTCAGCCACAATTTTATTTCTATGTAACCAATCGGCCTCGCTATACAAATAAAGATAGCACACAATTCACAATAGTTATTCATCATTACTACACATGCAACCTTCGCAAAGCTCATGTGAATCAAACAACACATCACCTTTATAGACATATTTTATTTAGTTACAATCGGCTATTTGCACAAACAAATTTACGTTTTGGTTCTCATGGTAAGTATGTCCATATATACGTATATTCAACTTATTCTAAATTTATTTACTCAAAACTTACTTCAATATTTACGAGCAGACAAGAATTGGCTATTCAACCCTTATTTTCCATAAGGGCCATTCGACCATATCACCCTTAAATATACACCCTTTCCATTTATTCATCATTTCATAGTCATTTAGCAGCATCTCGTAAATAACTTACCTATAATTTAATAATAGCCGTTCGGCTATAAACATTTTAATACAATAGAGTCATGATTTTATTCAATATGTACCTAACATTTCATACTCAATCATAACATAGGTTTGAATACTCAATTCTTATAAAAGAATCAAACTCAAACACTTAAGAACTTACCTCGACTGTTATCGTACCGCAATCTCGACTACTCAGCCACTTTTGTTTTTCCTCGATTCGAGTTTGCCCCTCCTTTAAGCTCTTGAGCTTAATTCAATAAATCAACTTACTAAATTACTTAAATAATTTTATTTTCATTCGAAACACACACACAATTTCATTAATACTTTTCAAAACACAAGTAAATACTTTTCACATTCATATAATCATACACTTCACATAGCACAACCACATTCCTTAAACTTTAACTTCATTTGGCAAATCTCAATATCAACGACTATTCACATTAAAAATCATGACCACATTCGGCCTTTGTAAAAATTTATCTAAATACAATTTAACCACTTTAGCCACTTTTCAACCATCAAATAATTCACATAAATCAAATTACAAGTTCAAACTCATCTTTGTCGTAAATCCTCACTTTGGTTCACATTTCGGCAAACATAAAATTAATTACCAACAATTAAGCATTTGTTTCTAATATCCAGCACTCATCTTGTATATCACTATATTAGCTGTTTGCCATTAAACAATTAGACCACAAATACTCCATTATTAATTCAAAACATAACCAAACTTAGCTTGGAATTAAGCCATTTCAAGCGTAAATGACAACTATGAGTACATCTAATTCATAGTTAATTTTATAAACTTTAATTGCCAAAGGTAATAATTAACTTTCACTTAATTTCATTTACCCAATGACTGGATATACATAGTTCTTAAATTCATCCTATCATGATCGATCATGCTTCAAACTCAATTTATAATTATGCACATCTCAATAAAAGCATCCAACAACAATTCATTATACCATTAGACCATAGCCGAATATCTTCTAAAATTACTAAAAACAATACCTTTGCTCAAATCATCATTTAAACTCACATCAGGTCATGAAACATAATATAATTAGCATTCGATCACTCATTTCTACTTTTAAATCAACCAATACCGAATGCCATTAGCAAACATTGTCTCCCACATGTATATACAGTAACCCATTTTTAACAAAATTACCTTACTCTTAATTATAAAACAAAATTTTTTTATTATGAACCACAACTACTCTTAGGCCGAATGCCAATTACCCTAATCACCAAGTGTTTCATTAATCAAATTCCAAGTCCGAATGCATTATTGCCTTCTATCTCCATGTAATACTAATGAATTATACAAAAGTAATTACATATATATATATATATATTTTTTTTCAAGCATAACATCTTCTTATTAAATCCTTACAACTCCAAATTCATCCACAATTCCTAATATTCAAAACATACAAAATATTTTGTAGAGTTTAGCTCATACTCTAAGACCGAATGCACAACTCCATTTCAAGGAATTTTTTATACCATTTTCCCAAACTTAGTCTCATGTTTTCATGCTTCAAATACTTCAAAAGATCCAACTAGTTAAAGGCAAATTCGGCAATTTCATCACTTAGGTATAAAGAAAATTTAAAACACCATTTTTAAAAGCACATAAACTTCATAACCGAATGCCTATCCATCAACCAAAATACAAGTTTTCAATATGAGCTAATTAAACAATACATGAACTATATAATCCTCACAAGAATTTTAAGAAAAAATCCTTTTACATACCGTTGGATTTTGCTAAATGAAAGACCGAAGCTAGCATGAGTTTTCCTCCTTCTTTTTCTTTTTCATTCGGCTAACCATGGACAAAGATGAACACCTTCTTCTTTTTCCTCCTTTTTCTAATTAATTTGTCATTATTATTATTTTTTTATTCCATAATTTAGGTCATTAATCAATTTAATATTATTTTTACACAAATATAATGGGATTCATCATTACCTTGGCCGGCCACTTATATGAAAAAGTAGAATTTGACATGCAACTCCACTTTTTTTTTATGATGCATTATTTGGTACCCTTAACATCTATCCATCACATTTATAATTTTTCTCACATTGGTCCTTTTTATTAAATTCACATTCAAATGACTAAATCAAAACATCAAAATTTCACACAAGCCTTTTCATATATAGAAGACATGAAAATTAACACTTAATTATTTTTGTGACTCAGTTTTGTGGTCCCGAAACCACTTTCCGACTAGGGCCAAATTAGGGCTGTCACAACTCTCCCCACCTTAAGGATTTTCGTCCCCGAAAATCTTACCAGTGAATAAATTGAGGAAATGCTCTTTCCGATAATTTATTATCTAGCACATACGTAATATAAGTCCTAAAATTCTTTTTCACCTAACTATGTGTCAACCTCATAATTACCACTGACGGTAACCCGTTCAGATTAGTTGACTTAACTCGAATTATCACATCACTCAAACATCGCAAATCGATTGTCTTTCTTTTGAAATTCACTACAGCAACATGCTCGATTACCCCTTACATACCAATAATAATATCAAAATTGTCACATAGTAACAACATATCATTTAACACATAATAGCCCCGAAAAATCCAGCACTCAAATCACCTATTCTGATACTCTCTATCTTTACGCTTCAGGTCTGCATAATTTCTGACTTTAATTAGTTTACCATTATTCAGTCCGTTTAACAGACTTCCTCTTCAAGTTGCCCAGAAATGTACAGAATTTCAGAGGGGTCTTATACAATGCCGACGTCCCAGGCACGGTCTTACATAAATCTCATTTCACATACTTAGTGCCCCAACAACCGATGTCGCACACACAGTGCTCGGTTATAGAACTCGCACACACAGTGCCTCAAATCATTCGCACATAGAGTGTCAATATTCATTCGTTATTACACATTAAAATAACTTAACCAAGTGTATAAAACATCACATATGCACACTTTAAGCGTATCTTTTCATTTAACTCTGAATTCATATAGTAGTGAACTATTAAACTTTGATTGAATTTCTGGCATTAAGCCGTCTAGGCACGAATACACATCACTGGCACGAAGCCTGCTAGGCACGAAAGCCCGAATACACATCACCGGCACGAAGCCTGCTAGGCACGAAAGCCCGAATACACATCACCGGCACGAAGCCTGCTAGGCACGAAAGCCCGAATACACATCACCAGCACGAAGCCTGCTAGGCACGAAGGCCCGAATTCACATCACCGGCACGAATGCTCTTCGGGACTTAGCCCGGATATAACACCAGCACGAATGCTCTTTGGGACTTAGCCTGGATATAACACCAGCACGAATGCTCTTCGGGACTTAGCCCGGATATAACACCAGCACGAATGCTCTTCGAGACTTAGCCCGGATATAACACCAGCACGAATGCTCTTCGGGACTTAGGCCGGATATAACACCAGCACGAATGCTCTTCGGGACTTAGCCAGGATATAACACCAGCACGAATGCTCTTCGGGACTTAGCCCGGATATAACACACTCAATCTTTATGCATAATTTTCTATCAATTATACATTTTACATTGGAGTTTCATTTGTTTCATTTGTATACAAGCGTATAAGGTACAACTTTCATTTAACATTCGGTTTAAATACACACAAGGATCCTATCTCCATCTAATTCTCATAGTTTATTTTCAAACGACCATTCGGTTACATGCCTTATACACAACTATCTCATACTTTGGCTGAAATTTTCACTTACACAGAGAGTGTAACTTAACATCATATCACTTGAATTGAAATACACATACCATGAATAAGGCATAGACTTTCACATAATATTAGGCAATAGCAGAGGCATCATCACTTAAATCTATACATTGATTTAATCTAAATTTTTAATCACAATGAGTATACGTTACATACCTGACCAACTTAAAATTGTGAACACATTTGTTTAGATTATTATGGCCGATCAAATCACACCTTTCCCACACAATGTCTGCTGGTTCTTTGCCCGGTTATAATTTCCAGCTTATAGCTTGTGGACCTTAAGTCCGGATACAATCACTAAGTGTCAAGCATACTTATTCACAAGAAAGTTCCTTCACATAACATCTCACATTCATAGTTCATTCATTCCATTCAAATACTAGCATAATATACCTATGGTATATCAATAACGCATAAAAGGAGCATAGGTCCATTTTACTTTTCAGACTTCGCTTCTAAGAACTATTCGGATATAAACTCTCAATCTTATTTTAATTATTACATAACCATATTCAATTTGATCCAATAAGTCACAATACATCTACTGTACACTTATCAAGGCTTTATCATTTTTATGCCAAAGGTAACCACTCAAAACTTACATTCACACTAATATACTGTACCTCCAACTCAACTTATAATTACCTAACCCATTAGCCGACTACACATCTATACATGAGGAAAATTCAGCACATGCTTTCTATTAATTCCAACTCAATGTAATATGGCTGAGTCTCACATTTTCATATATTATCTTACATTAGCCGTATGTATCAACATTTCATACATAAGTACAATAATTATTCACATATCAGTACCTAATACGTACCTGATCATCTTAATAACTTGAGCATTTTCAAGGGGAGTTATATCGCAAATTCTCATAGTCAGAGACTTACTACAGCTCGATCGGGGTCGAGATTCATTACAATACGAAAAGCACACTTTTTTTTTGTCAGAAATCATCACACTATCATTTTATCACTTTATGGCATGTATAACTAGACTCACACGTGCTACGTTAGTCCTAGAATCGACTAAACCGTAGCTCTGATACCAATAAAATGTAACACCCTTATCCTGTAACCGTCGCCGGAATAGGATGAGGCGTTACTGGAAATTTGAAAACATATCTGAACAGTAAATTTTTTTTTATACAAACAAAGATCGAATTATAACTTATAAAAGTAAACTTCCAAAGGATGCCATAAGCTAAAACCAAAACAATGGGTTACCAAAATAGTAGATAGCGTGACGAAGAGCTGACGGTCCCCAAGCTGGCAGTCGAAATCGACGATCTATAAGACAAAGACACGAAACAGACAAAGTAAGCTTTCATAAGCTTAGTAAGTCTTAAATAAATAATAACTTTGCTAAATCAAATACAATTATCTCATATACAGAAATCTAAGTAAAATTTCATTTGGCCGAACATACTTAACCGTGATTTACACATAGTTTATCTTGAATCTAAATACCTTTGTTATTGTATATCAATTACGTTCCCATGACGTCACATTTTGGCAAAATGTATTAAAGTCACATGTACTGTGGTCACGTTTATATTTATACACTTATTCGCATATGCATCCAAATTAAAGTCACATACAAGTCCATGATACATACCTGGCTAACTTAATATGCTACACATCTTTATTTGTTCTTTCATAACTAAGTCTTGCCGTCTTAGACCTTGCACAAATCACATTCAACACTATCAAGAGATCTCACCATTCCGTCAACTAGTTTAAAACCTAAATACTCACATATGATTTATTTATTTCATTCAAATTTGAGATCATATAGTCTTTTTGCATTTAACAGCATCATTTCCACTTGTAGTTCAATACATTAAACGAAACATACTACTATAACCACATTCGGTTTCCATATTTGTAATCACATATTCATGTCATGATCTTTCATGAATAATTTCTTAGAGTCACTACTCATTTAGCATATCTTACAACTATCTCTTGATTGATTCCCAAAGAACATTCATAAATCAACCGAAGTCGAATCCCTATAGTAAGTAAGCATCAGTACATAATACTAAATCTTGTACACTTACAATTTCCATAATCATTATTTAAATCAGTTCAATCTTTCAATAATCATAAGTACTGGTTCATTTGTACTTATTTCATGTACATACAGGAATGTATATACTTATATAGAAGCTTAACTCTTTAGTTCATAATCACATCAAATCCTCGAGTATCTCGACATGACAAGTATTAACTTACCGTATAGGTACGTAAAGAACCAATCATATTCCTTATCACGTATATGTAAGATGAGAGAATACAATTCATACCTTGTATTGACATGTCTAGCCGGTCACAACGCCCCTTGATAGATTTTCATGTAGCTAATTATATCATTACCTTATAGGTATGCAAATAATCTACAGTTTAAAATAGTTCAACGGCACTTAGCCCACTGGTTCAAAACCTGTATTCACTCATCATCAGCTCGAAGACCTACGGGACTGTAAACCCAGATATATTACCAGCACGAGGCCTGCGAGTCCTTAGCCCGGATGTATATTACAATATAAAGTTGCGGGACTATAACCCGAATTTATTACCACAATCATTTCATATACTTTTTACTAAATTAGGTCTCATCAAACGTCTAATAATGCACACATTTCACAAATTAGTCATCCAGCCACCTTATATTCACATAAGCATATGTACTTGTCACATTTTTCCATTCAGCCACAATTTTATTTCTATGTAACCAATCGGCCTCGCTATACAAATAAAGATAGCACACAATTCACAATAGTTATTCATCATTACTACACATGCAACCTTCGCAAAGCTCATGTGAATCAAACAACACATCACCTTTATAGACATATTTTATTTAGTTACAATCGGCTATTTGCACAAACAAATTTACGTTTTGGTTCTCATGGTAAGTATGTCCATATATACGTATATTCAACTTATTCTAAATTTATTTACTCAAAACTTACTTCAATATTTACGAGCAGACAAGAATTGGCTATTCAGCCCTTATTTTCCATAAGGGCCATTCGACCATATCACCCTTAAATATACACCCTTTCCATTTATTCATCATTTCATAGTCATTTAGCAGCATCTCGTAAATAACTCACCTATAATTTAATAATAGCCGTTCGGCTATATACATTTTAATACAATAGAGTCATGATTTTATTCAATATGTACCTAACATTTCATACTCAATCATAACATAGGTTTGAATACTCAATTCTTATAAAAGAATCAAACTCAAACACTTAAGAACTTACCTCGACTGTTATCGTACCGCAATCTCGACTACTCAGCCACTTTTGTTTTTCCTTGATTCGAGTTTGCCCCTACTTTAAGCTCTTGAGCTTAATTCAATAAATCAACTTACTAAATTACTTAACTAATTTTATTTTCATTCGAAACACACACACAATTTCATTAATACTTTTCAAAACACAATCAAATACTTTTCACATTCATATAATCATACACTTCACATAGCACAACCACATTCCTTAAACTTTAACTTCATTTGGCAAATCTCAATATCAACGACTATTCACATTAAAAATCATGACCATATTTGGCCTTTGTAAAAATTTATCTAAATACAATTTAACCACTTTAGCCACTTTTCAACCATCAAATAATTCACATAAATCAAATTACAAGTTCAAACTCATCTTTGTCGTAAATCCTCACTTTGGTTCACATTTCGGCAAACATAAAATTAATTACCAACAATTAAGCATTTGTTTCTAATATCCAGCACTCATCTTGTATATCACTATATTAGCTATTTGCCATTAAACAATTAGACCACAAATACTCCATTATTAATTCAAAACATAACCAAACTTAGCTTGGAATTAAGCCACTTCAAGCGTAAATGACAACTATGAGTACATCTAATTCATAGTTAATTTTATAAACTTTAATTGCCAAAGGTACTAATTAACTTTCACTTAATTTCATTTACCCAATGACCGGATATACATAGTTCTTAAATTCATCCTATCATGATCGATCATGCTTCAAACTCAATTTATAATTATACACATCTCAATAAAAGCATCCAACAACAATTCATTATACCATTAGACCATAGCTGAATATCTTCTAAAATTACTAAAAACAATACCTTTGCTCAAATCATCATTTAAACTCACATCAGGTCATGAAACATAATATAATTAGCATTCGATCACTCATTTCTACTTTTAAATCAACCAATACCGAATGCCATTAGCAAACATTGTCTCCCACATGTATATACAGTAACCCATTTTTAACAAAATTACCTTACTCTTAATTAGAAAACAAAATTTTTTTATTATGAACCACAACTACTCTTAAGGCCGAATGCCAATTACCCTAATCACCAAGTGTTTCATTAATCAAATTCCAAGTCCGAATGCATTATTGCCTTCTATCTCCATGTAATACTAATGAATTATACAAAAGTAATTACATATATATATATATATTTTTTTTTTTTTTTCAAGCATAACATCTTCTTATTAAATCCTTACAACTCCAAATTCATCCACAATTCCTAATATTCAAAACATACAAAATATTTTGTAGAGTTTAGCTCATACTCTAAGACCGAATGCACAACTCCATTTCAAGGAATTTTTGATACCATTTTCCCAAACTTAGTCTCATGTTTTCATGCTTCAAATACTTCAAAAGATCCAACTAGTTAAAGGCAAATTCGGCAATTTCATCACTTAGGTATAAAGAAAATTTAAAACACCATTTTTAAAAGCACATAAACTTCATAACCGAATGCCTATCCATCAACCAAAATACAAGTTTTCAATATGAGCTAATTAAACAATACATGAACTATATAATCCTCACAAGAATTTTAAGAAAAAATCCTTTTACATACCGTTGGATTTGCTAAATGAAAGACCGAAGCTAGCATGAGTTTTCCTCCTTCTTTTTCTTTTTCATTCGGCTAACCATGGACAAAGATGAACACCTTCTTCTTTTTCCTCCCTTTTCTAATTAGTTTGTCATTATTATTATTTTTTTATTCCATAATTTAAGTCATTAATCAATTTAATATTATTTTTACACAAATATAATGGGATTCATCATTACCTTGGCCGGCCACTTATATGAAAAAGTAGAATTTGACATGCAACTCCACTTTTTTTTTATGATGCATTATTTGGTACCCTTAACATCTATCCATCACATTTATAATTTTTCTCACATTGGTCCTTTTTATTAAATTCACATTCAAATGACTAAATCAAAACATCAAAATTTCACACAAGCCTTTTCATATATAGAAGACATGAAAATTAACACTTAATTATTTTTGTGACTCAATTTTGTGGTCCCGAAACCACTTTTCGACTAGGGCCAAATTAGGGCTGTCACACTTAAAATAAATATAAAAATAAGTTACTAAAAAAAACACCATGTGCAGTCCTTGTGGCCACTCCAAATCCTTCCAGCTCCAAGTCCACTAGCTTAGGGCTCACCTGCATAGATGAAAGGGAGGGGTGAGTTTGGAAACTCAGTGTGTAAAGGAAACCCATCCAGAGCCCAAAACAGCCCAAGCTTACTTGGCCTAAGCCCTATCCAGTCTCAGTAATAACTGGGCCAAAGCCCTATTCAGTAATCAGTTATTGGGCCTTAGCCCTATTCAAATACAGTTTAACTGGGCTTTAGCCCATTCAGTAAGCAGTGTGGCCCATAGGCCCATTATTGTAACAGATCAGAAATAATGCATGTATGCAAAGCCCAGCCCATGTCCAACCCTACACACCACCCGTACCAGCCCTACACACCATGTGGGGAATAAGTCAACCCACCCAACCCTACACACTATAGTCACAGCATAGCTGCTTAATCAGATAACGTGGCCAAGCCACTAACAGTAAAACGAGGCAAAGCCCCTTTCAATAAAACGAGGCAAAGCCCCTTTTAGTAAACGTGGCAATGCCACTTAGCACTTCCTCCATCATAAACCCAATCTCATGCAACAATAATTCATGTCATGGCATACAGTAAACAGATAAAGTATAGTATGCATTTCAGTCAAATTTAGCCATAGGGGTATAATGGTCATTTTGCACCTTGGGGTAAAACCGTAATTTTCCACCCTTAAGGGGTATTTCAGTAGCTATACCAGTTTTTAGGGTTTCATACTTATTACAGTGACTAACAGTCCAATTTTTCCATCTAAGTAGTTTATCTAGCCCATTTACCAACTTTAAAGCTATCGAGCCCTTAAAACCCTTAAAGGGGCCCTACGGTGTCTAGTAGCTATTTTGGTCCACTTAGCCCAAGTTTCACAATTGTTTTAATAGTCTTAGCATATGAATTACCAGAACCCACTTACCACTAGTTTCCACCCAAATGGGCTCGTAAGCCCATTGGGCCCATAAGCCTATTGGGCCCAAATTCAGCCCATCGAGGCCCAAATTTACCAAGGTGCACGAAATTGCACACACACCAACTTTACTGATTATGAATATAGATCTTACCGCTTCCAACCAACCTACGAGTGCTCGCACGCTCGCAAGCCCATGAAATGCCAGAATTTTAGCATTTCGACTTTTTAGCTTTTGCCGATTTAGTCTACTAGAGGGTGTTCGTTTACACACCTAATTTGCGATGGACGTTAACAAGATCTCCCACGTGTATCCTACAATCGGTTATCAACATATTAGACTTAAGAATCAATGACAACTAACATAACTATGCTTACCATATTCGACTGACAACCTATAAGGCCCTAAACCACTTACCTTTGTCGAAAATAGTGACTAGATCTAGATCTAGTTGTTCCAATGATCCAAGCCTCCAACGCTCCTCATTTGATAACCTTTAATCCACCCTAACACATAACAATCTGAATGATAAGATCTATAGAGCCTTTAGCCCTGATAGTACCCTACATAGGGGTTTTCGGCTTTTCCTTAAATCCCGAAATAATGAATGGAAAAGAGAATCCGAGCACTTACCGAAGGTTCACTAAACCAGAATGCTTCCAATCCCGTTTCTAGGTCAGATCTAATGCAGATCTAGCCTCTAAACACGAGTAGAGAGTGAATCTAAAGGATCTAAGGGTTTGGTTTCCAAATCACTATGAGTATGGTGATTTCGACTTTTGGTATGATGGAGAAGAAGGAAAATAGAATTTTTTAATGAGAAGAAGAAGATGTCGACAGGGCTATCAGAGTTGTGATATTTAGCTAAAAGTGAAGAAAAAAGTAAGGGTATTCAGCCAAGGAGAAATCGGCATAAAACTAAAACTTATCGGGATTTCGGCTTTTAAGAGTATTCAACTAATAGGAGTTTGGCTAAAAAGATTCGGGTTTTAGTCTTGAAGCAATCGGCTAAATGGGGTTTGAGGGAGTCAATGAAGAAGATGAAGAAAAGAAGGAAGGGAAGAATGAAGAGAATAGGTTCGGCTAGAAAAAGAAATCGGTAAGGAAACCTAAGGTGTAAGGTTTCAGCTTTTGGAACAGAAAAGAGGAGAAAAGAATGCACAATAGAACCCACTACTAACCTTATTCAGCAATCAAAGTAATTGACCAAATCCCAAAAACTAACTCAAGAAATCGGCACTCAACAAGCCCCTAATGCCGAAACTACCACCCCAATCCCTTATGGCCGAATGTGCCTTCCAAAACTCCCACAGTCGGCCAGCTCTGCTCCCTTCAAAATTCCTAAAACTTCTACCCCTTATCCTCTTGAATCAAATCCCATGGGGATCTCAAACTCTTCTCAGTAGAGTTTCACTTGAGTTCCATTACATGATTGGCACATGCAACAAAAATAAAATACCATACTGCTTACCTTGAGACTTGAACCATGGCCTTTACACACATCCACACGCCACTTTATTAGGTACTAAGTGACGCCACATTGCCACTTTACCAAGGGCTCACTTGTGTCTTAAATCACCCACTTTTTCTGAAAGCCCACATAACCAAGCCCTATTCTCTTTAAATCCAAAATTTGATATTTCTACCGGGTTTTAATTTAGGCTTGGGCCTTCTAAAGGCCCACTGACACACTTAAAACATAAATTTCATAATCAAACAAAAAAATTTCATAATTACGCCAAAAATGTAAAAATCCTGAAAAATCTCGAAAATTAGGGCGTTCCAAAAAGATTGTGGACTAAATTGCAAAATTTCTATATTTTGCACCTAGGTAAGTTTATATGTAAATAATGTATTGTTTTTATTATGTCATGATATTTTATTGTGTGACATGTAAAATAAGTTTTAGTATTGTACAATTAATGGATAGAAACGGTGAATTGTGGTTGATGAATTGGGATTAAATGAGAAAATCTCGGTTGAACATTCAGAATGGAAAAATGTGGTGCTAAGTGGATATATCACGGTTATACGTGTAACGTGGTGCTAAGTGGATATGGCGTAGTTACACATGCTGATTCATTAACGTGGTGCTAAGTGGATATGCCACGGTTATACATATAACGAGAAGCTAAGTGAATATGCCACAGTTATACATGTTGATTCGAAAAGTGGCGCTAAGTGCGTATGCCACGAATACATATGTTAGCCCAATAGTGTGGTGCTATGTGCGTATACCACGATGTTGGGCATCAATTACAGAGGGTGGACGCCAGATATTGTTACATTTCGAAGTGTTCAACGGGAGAAACAAGTTTGTTAAATGGAAATTTATGTGAAAAATGTGGAAATACATACCAGGATATGAATATATGGGTTTTGAACCATGAGTTAGATAAGTGATTGAACTTTGATAAGATAAATATGGAAAAGTGTTATTTTGCAAGTTGATAATAAGGAATTTTAGTGAAAGAGGTAAAATTTGGGAAAAACAACTTAAAACAGCAGCAGATGAGTGATGTTTAAAAAATCACCAAAATGGTAGAAATTGAATTAGAAGTTTAATGAGATATGAAATTAAAGCTTATTGAGTCTATTTTTATATAAAAGAAATAGAGCAAGTAAAAGAATTCTATATTCTGAATTATTTAAATTTTTGTAAGACTGGTTTAGATTGATTTCATGATCCCCTGTTTTGATTTGGAAAAATCATTAAAATTTTTAAAGAATATGGAACATAATTTATATGGTTAGATTCCTTATTGAGTCTATCTTTAGAAGAAACAAATTAGAACATCTTTTGAATTTTGTATAAAAAGAAATCGAAATATTAGTGAAGAGAGCTCAGGACTACCGAGTAGCAAAACAGGGGAAGCTTTAATGAATAAACTGTATTAATTGGCCCAACCAAAAATTCCAAAATTTTTATGGTAAGAATACATATGAGTTTAGTTTCTTGAAAAATTATCGGATCTTAATTTGGAGATCCGTAGCTCTGGATAAAAATAATTTCGAATGGACAGCTTGTACTGAACTTAAGTAAATGGTACATGCATGTGAGAATAAGGTTGTATAATTGTGGAAACATATTTTTGGATTCATAAATGCCATTAATAGTTTATTATTCTTATTATTTACATGTTACTTACTAAGCTATAAGCTTACTTTGCTTTCTATTTCTTTCTTGTCTTATTTTATAGTGTAATCGAGTTCGTTCGTGACTCGGGAAAAATTGTCGGAGGCTCACCAACACTATTCATCATTCCTTTTGGTATTTTGTAAACATATTTTGGATATATGGCATGTATAGAAGGCTTGAGTATTTTGTTGTATATTGTAGTAATATTACTTGAAATGTTGATTTCTAATATTGGATAGATCAGTCGTATTATGCTATCGATATGGTCTAATACTAGTTAAATTACAAGTTTATGATATATGTGAATTTAATGTTTAAAGGATGAGTGAATTGTTGACGGGTTTTAATTTAGATAATCATTTTATGTCTCGATTTATTATGATTACATGCATGTTATTCTGGTAATACTCGTATCCTATTCCAGTATTGAACACGGGGTAAAGGGTGTTGCAGTTTTATGCAAAAGGCAGTAGTTAAAGTTTTGTTTTCGCAGATCGAAATCTCACTACAGTTTTTAATTTCCTATAGTCTCAGTTTACTCTTCCTAGAGTTTCATAGTATAGTCCTACTATCCAAAGTAGTTTCTCAGAGATACATTTCAATCTATCACAATAAGTAGTGTCAGAGAACTTACAGATTTGGCGTCGGAGACTTGGCGAGCCACACTTCCAGTAACAACATAACAACTCAAACTCTCTTGAAACCCCTTATTTTCAAAATCAAATTAGAACATTTTTCAAAACCCATTCCACAGCCGAGTTTTGCAACCTGCCTCAGATACCACTAAATGTAACACCCCAAACCCGGCCCAAACGTTTTAGCCAGATCTAGCATGTCACATCAAAGTGTAGTTCAAAACTGGATTGGTTGGTAAATGTTGGTATCTTGGTTTAAAACCCAAAGGGTTAATTTTTTTAAAAAAATGATCTCGTTGAAAGCTTTCCAAAAATTAATCTTATTAATAAAAACCCGTAATTAAGACAACCATTTAACTGTAATTGTAAGAGAAGTTTGATGAAATTCGTTTTCACACTTTAAAATCATTTGTTAGAACAACGTAGTTGTCAAATTTATTGTTGTTGGTTTCTTATTCTGAATAAAACTATGGAAGCTTTTTCCTATTGAAAAATCTTAAGGTTAAAAAAAATGCGTGATTTCTTTGAAACCGTTTATTGTTTTGAAAATTTGATTTTCCTATTCTAGCAGTTTTAAAATACGAAATTAAAAGTCTAAATAAAAGTTAAAAACTCCCAAAATGGCCTTATTCCATAATAGAACCCATTAAATAATCTAAGTGATTAAAATCAAAAGCAGACTAGCAGTGATCGTATGGCCACCTTTGAGTCCCTTGCGGCTCTGAATCGACTAAGACTGGGGATTACCTGTAAAATTAAAAGAAAAGGTGAGTTGCGAAAACTCAGTGTGTAATCCCCCATCAGTAAAATAGTAAACAATGCTTACAAAATAGTCTGGGCCTAAGTCCTATACAGTAATAATGTAGGCCTAAGACCAATACAGTAACAGTACAGTACAATAATGCAACCTATCCCAAACCGGCCAACACACCACCCGTACCAACCAGCACACCATGTGGGCATTATATCAACCCACCCACCCAGTACACCAAAATCGCAGTGAAGCTGCTAGTAAAAGTAACGCAGCAAAGCTACTAATGACAGTAAACATGGCAGAGCCACTAGAATCAGAATACGTGGCGGAGCCAATAGTCACTGAAAATACGTGGCAGAGCCACTAGTACAGTACTTCCTCCATCTCAAAATCTTAACCCTATGCAGTATGTCATGCCATAAATATAATATGTATGCAGTATGTCATATTCAGTATCAGTCAAAAAATGTTATACACTCATCAACCAACCTACCTCTAGGGGTCTAATGGTCATTCCCATCCACTAGGGGTACAATGGTAATTTTATCCCTTTAGGAGTATTTTGATCCTTTTACTAGTTTTGGGGTTTTGGTACTGTTAACAACCTCTCTAATGATCTTTCGTCGCTTCGAGCAACTCAGGTAACCTATATGGCCAAACAGTGTAAATGGGCCTAAGGCCCATTACTTAGCCCAAGTGGGCCCACACGCTCATGTGGCCCATTTACCTCGAATTCAATAACGACTATGCGTCCTTCATAGCCCAGACCCTTATTTGGCACTTACCGCACATTATCTCCGTGTGGGCCCATAAGCCCATTGGGCCCACTCGGCCCACTTCTACCCAGCGAGGCCCGTATCGGCCCAAGTCTATGAGCACACTCGTGACGGCCTCCTCAGCCTATCACTCATGTTCTTTGGGCTCGGTTTGCCCTACGTCCATTCACTCGCTCGTGAGGGCTTGAATGCTGAAGTTTTGGCTTTTCAGCTTTTCAGCTTCTGCCAATTTACAATAGAGAAAGGTTTGATTACGCGTCTGATTGCGAAACATGTGCCTAGCCCACACCTTGAACCTTTTGCTGCACAAGTTGGATCTTTAATCCTCCAAATTCACCGATCTGAACTGATCACTCGTCCTAATCATGAATTTGCATTACCATAGATTCCCAAAAATAGGATTGATTAAAACCTAAGGTTTAGAATACCTAATAATACCATAGAAGCATTCGGCCAAAGCACTTACCCCCATGCAATCGCTTAAATGCCAGAAAGAAGGCCTTGTGACAGTAGAGCAACCTCTCCCCTTCGAAAGCTCCAACCCACCAACCACATAAACCAAAGACACACAATGAATCAATAATAATGAACCAATACATTTGGCTAGAATAACAAAGAAATGAAAGGAGTAAGAATTGAAACCCAAGAAAATCGAGAATCACTTACCCTAAACCAAATAGTGGAAAAATAAAAAAGAAAGATTGAGTATCCGGCCAATTGACAGAGGCTGACGTCACAATGGAAGTGAAATGAAGACAATCATTATTAATAGAATCTGGCCAATACACTCTTAACCGTAAGGTTATGCTATTCGATTAATCACCACAAAATGTAAGAGAAGAGAAGAAGTAATAATAATCGACTTAGGGGAACAAATCAAGAAAGAAAAGGGAAATAGAGTAGTGTTCGACCAAAGAAGAATGCGGAGAGGGGAAGAAGATGATTGAGGAGGGAATTTGTTTAAGAGAGGAGAGGGACAAGGTTCGGCCGAATGGAGAAATAAGGTTGATGGAAGAAAAGGAAAACAGGATATTAGAAAAAGGTAATATTTGGCCAATGGCTTAGAAGGGGAAGAGAAAAGAGTAGTGTGATTCGGCACAAAGTAAAATAAAAAAGGAAGGAGTTGAGACTAGGTATTTCAACTCTAAACTTATTCTAATAAAATCTCGAAAAAGCATAAAAGGTTACTTGTGAAATCGGCACTAGGGAGAAAACAAGCCAAAATGCCAAAAAGAACAAAACCCCAAAATAGTAAAGTGGGAAATCGGCACCTACTCATTCACCAATTGCTGAAAATGCACAATAATAAACCCTTAGCCGAATTTGCACAATCAAACTCCTCCCAATTGGCTCCAACTTCTCCTATTCCGAATTCCTTGGAAATCTCCACCCATCTCTCCTTGATTTACTCCAACCTCCCAATCAAATTCAATTCAAATTCTTATGACCAACTCCACCACAAAGTTCTAGTCTAGTTCTAACACCTCCCCAGCTCTAGCAGTAAAATAACATACTATTGCACATGCCTCGACTTGAACCTCAGACCTCTTGTTACACTCCTTACACGCCACCTTGCCACCAGACTACATCTTTTTTTTTGTGTCACAAAACAAACACAATTTAATATAAGCCCTATAGACTAACATCTATATTTACTTAGGAGTAAAAAAACAAAATTTTTCCAAAGGCCAGACTTGAACCCAAGCTTCTTAAAAGCCCCCAAACATACACAAATTACTTGACCAACAAAGCAAAAATGGTACTTTCGTCAAAACTTGCAAAAACAAAGACCTTATATTTTTGGGGCGTTACACCAAAAATCGGGGGTTAGTAGAATTGGGTTTGTAAATCGAGATAGAGTGGTCATGCCTTAATTTTTAAGAATATCTATGCGTTTTTGGAAATAAATGAGGTATTGGTTTGTTTGTTAAGTGTTAGTGAAATGTTCCTTGAAGCCCAAGTTCAAATCCCTACTCTCTCACTTTTTTTTTATTATTTTGCAAAATTTACCTTAAACCCTAGTATATGACATGCCTTGTTTTTAAAATAAGTATTAAAAAATTATTTATGGAATGAGGGAAAATCACAATGGTTAAAAGAAATATGAGAAAGCATGAAAATTAAATGAGGTCCCAAGTTCGAATCTCTTCCCTTGCGAAATAATTAAATTTTGCAAAATCCTTGTCTTTTAATGTGTGTGCCATCCATACCCTTGAACCCTAAGTATAAATATAACTTTTTTATTGTATTTTTCAGCCTTTAATTCAACTTTTACCTACCCTAGCCATTCACCCTCTTCCTCTCTTATTTTCTCTTCAATTTTCTTTCTTTCTCCCATTGTTGTAGTCACCTACACCTAGTTTTACCAACTATTTCTTCTTCTTTTTTGCCACAAGATTTGTTAACATATTCTCCACCATATTGCTGTCATTTTTCCTCATTAAAATCAGCCCTAAATCTGAAATCTTGAGCTCCAAGATTGATCCCGAACATTGCCAAGAAAGTTTCGTTGTCATTTCTCTCGACTAGCTTGGGTAAGGTCTCATTTTTCTTCAATTTCTTGATTAATTTTTTAATTAAAAACAAAAAATTCCAGATATTGAATTTTGTGGATTTTAAATGATTTCAAAGGTATTTTTCCATATTTTAATGAAGTCTCGGCCCTAATTTTGGCCACCGCCGGTGGTGGTGCTGCACCTATAGGCAAGAAAAGGGGCTATTTTGTTTCTTGGTTCTTTCTTATATTTTTCCAGCCCTAACTTGATTTATTTAACCCTCTTAATCAGATTTTAAACTCATTTCAATTAGGTAAAAACGTTCTTGATCGATTGGCCATTCGAAACCCACAAATCGTGAAGCGTAAGTGCTATTAAAGGTAACTAGTTTATTATTTCGACATAGTTGTTGGGTAAAGGTTATGAATTGATTAATTGAAGGAAATTAATCATTAATTAGCTACTGATGTTATAGTATATTATTGAATTAGGTGGTGACCCAAATGCCCCAAATCATTCGTAAAGGCGAAGAACGATTGTACGTACGGTTTGTATCGATATAATGTAAAGAATCTAACTAGTTTGGATTCATAAAATAGTTATAATTTCAATGATTAGTTTGAACTCATAAGTGAGTGTTTTGGGCCTGGTTTAATGGTAAATTTATTGAATTTAAACTGAATTTTGGTTTAGGTTCATTTAAGGAATTATTCAAGAAAATTGGAAGATTCGCCACTATGCTGTAAGGAAGCAAAAAATAAGATGAGGGTCCTAAACTCATAAAATTGTTTGAAAACGTTAAATATCATGTTATATTTGTTAAATTAGTTTGCTGATGGGATTGGATTAATGACCAAATTATTTATTTTGTGAGTGGCCGAACCAGGTATGTTTCGAGCCTTAAAAGATTGACATGTTGGCAAAAAACCTAATTTGATAGTATGGATGTTTGATTGAGTTTGTAATTGCATATTTGAGTTATGAGATATGAGAATGTTTGACTGAATGATATAATGTGTTGAAATATTAAGCTTATGTATGATTTAAACGCATGAGATATTTTTTATATTATGTAAAGGTGCTATTTATGCACAATGAAAATCCGTAAAGTATGTGAAATTGAACAATATTGATAGCGGCACAATGGTAATTTGAAAGATCAGAACGCTTTTTCCATTTACTGAAAGTATGTGATTATTGAGGACATGCTGAGCATATCAAATGAATGTGAAAAGTATTGAGATAGGATTATGTATGAGATTCTGTGACATATTGTATATGCATTGGGTTGGGATTTTGTGGTTGACGGAGGAGTTCTATGGAGTACCATTGGCATACTAAGTCCACATTATTCGTAGTCAGTGTACTGCACCTAGAGTACCAAGGGGATTGGCGATTTTATTGCATATTATATGCTATTGGCGATTATATCACACTATTTGATATCTGATAGATTTTTTGCATTATTGATTAATCGGTGGCTTGACCACATCGAGTTATGCTCATAATGTTTCAGAGTTTGGCAGACGGGTTCTAGGGAACACGTGGTGTGTAGCGGATAGTATGGGTTGGAACCTTTTTGCATTACATCATGTACACGACATATTCGAATGTTATTGATTTATGCTATGCATTGTATTTTTTTGTATTGAATGGTATCGAAATTAATGATTGTTACTCAAATGAATCATGACCAATGCTCATACACCGTTTGAAATCAATTTGATAATGGCTATGTAATGACATGAAATTCCTATGATGGTTCTATTTTCTTCTGTTAATGCTAATATGTTTCACTGTATTTCTTGTTTTTGCCCTTTAAATAATTATTCGACTCACAGTTGGCTCTTCATAAGCTCACCCCTAATAGTGTTTAGCTTTTCAGGTAAACCTCAAAATTAGGACCGGACTCGGCATTCAAAGAATCAACTTGGACCTTAGGTTATTATTTTTTTAATTAAGTATTATTAAGTATTTATTGGTTTTGGCTTGTAATTTTTAATTATTTCTGGTTTGTAGCTTGGTAACTTTTCTTTTGGGGATTGTTGCATGCATGAATTACTCAAGCATAATAACTGAATAATGAATGATATCGAGCTTAAGTAAAATTTGATATTGTTCCCTAGTTTCCACTACATTGTAAAGGAACTATTTTTGAAAAAATAAATAGATAAGGCAACTAATTTTTCAAAATGATTGGAAAAATGGTTTTTCCGCTGCATTAGTTTAACTTTGAGTTTTTTTAAAGAAGGGCGACAAGCAAACAATTTTTCTAAAACAACACTATCAACAATAAAATGAATCATAAGTATACACGACCTAATGAATGAATGCTTTTAAGCTCACTCAAAGTACAACTACAGTTTTCTCTAAAATAAGTTTATGTAAGGTGTTAAAAAGTAACGTAAGTTAGCTTAGCCATTTCGGTGGCTAACGTAGCCTTCTCAATCTAGCCATAACGTTTAGACTGGGTTTAGGAGGTTACAAGCCTCATGTAGTTTCTTCCAAAATTGATACTTGAAACAAAGATCTTGATAAAAAATGATAGAAATTGATACCCTATGAAGTCTTACAATCTCATAAATATACAACTTCACCAACTTCGATAACAAGTGGTCTGTACATGATAAAGATGTATTCAATAACTATTTTAACTTGATCTTCTCCAACATAGTAGGTCACACCTATAACTCTACAAGTAAGCCTTCATCCTCAAACAAACTCAATCTAACAAACATTGCTCTTAACTCTTTCATCGCTTTTCTACTCAATGCATCGGTCATGACATTAGCTTTACACAAATGAAATTAAATAGTGCAGTCGTAATCTTTAAGTAGCTTTATCCAACACCTCTGTCTCAAGTTTAACTCCTTCTAAATGAGGAGATACTTAAGACTGTTATGATTTGTGTAGATGACACACTTCTCCCCATAAAGATATTGCCTCTAGATCTTAAGAGCAAAAACTACTGCAACCAATTCAAGGTCATGCTTTGGATAGTTACACTCATGCGGTTTGAGCTACCTCGAAGCATAGGCCACTACTTTCCCATCTTGCATCAATACACATCTAAGGCCTGTATGAGAAGCGTAATTGTAAACCAAATAATCCTTACCAAACTCGGGTTGAATCAATATGGGTGCCTGTGTTAATATTGCCTTGAGTTTCTCAAATCTAGCCCACTAATCATCAATCCGTTTAAACGACGTGCTCTTTCTGAATAGCTTCGTCATCGATGCCACAATCAACAAAAATCCCTCAAAAAACATCTAATAATACTCATCAAGTCCAAGAAAAATCTGAATCTCTCTAACATTTTTACTACAAACTGTAACACCCCTTACACGTATCCAACGACGAAACAAGATTCGAGGCATTACCGTACTTGAACATGCTTGAATATACCAAATCGAGCCTTACTCTAATTTAAAATGTTTTCAATTAAACTCTTAAGAACTTTATTACGAGCCTACGAGGCCCAAAACATACACCAGAAGTGGTTTGGAACTAATCTGAGAACTTTAGCACTCTTTGAAAAATTTTTGCTTGAAACAGGGCCACCTGCCCGTGTGAGGTGGGACACGCCCGTGTGGGCTGGCAGTGTAGTCACAGATGCCCATGTCCCTGGCTTGTGCTGAATTCATTTCTTATTTCAAACCTTCACACGGTTTAGACACACGTCCGTGTCTATGGCATGTGTCCCTCACACGGCCTAGACACGCCCGTGTCTATAACCCATAGAGCACTCTCACTTAAACACTATAAACTTCAGGGGTTCACACGGCAAAGGCACATGCCCGTGTGCTCAGCCCGTGTGCAATTCTGACTTAAATACTTAAGATGCAGGGGACACACAGTCTACTACCATGCCCATGGAGGCCGACCGTGTGTCACACACGGCCTAAGCACACGTCTGTGTGCCCATCCGTGTGGACAATTATAGGCTATTTGCCAAGCCTTTTTGCCACCTTGAAACACATCCAACTCATACCAGCTTCAAACTCACAAATCAAGGTATAACATACATTACGAACATTCATAATTAAGGCACTCACATGCCACCATTCATGTCATGAAATTTCATCCTCATTGCATAAAATATAACTTAATCAACATAAGCCCATTCACAAGGCTATTACAATGCCACATGAGTAATATTACTAGCCAATACATTTGGCTACACAAAATTACAATTATCAAAATAATCAACATCCTATACATGCCATACAACAAAAAGACTAAAATCAACATCCTATACATGCCATACAACAAAAAGACTAACTTAGCTATACCAAAATGAATGGCTTGATTGTGTGACTTTGAACTCCAAATTTGATCGTTCCCCGAGCTAATTTGGAAAATCTACACGGAAAGGGATAATAAAGGAGTAAGCATAAAATGCTTAGTAAGTTGCATGAAATAAAATAGTAGTAAATGTCATGGGAAGTCATTCAAACATGGCATCATGGAGTTTATATAACTTCTTACTCTTTCTCATCTATTACTCATTCTTATAACATATTCATTCAAGACCTACTTTGTAACACCCCTTACCTGAGACCGTCGCCGGAGTCGAGCACAAGGCACTACCGAGCTTTACTTACTCAAACGGGCATAAAAATTTGCTTTTTAAAATTAATTTATTTTCATTCGTTCAATACGTCCCTAAAAAGGGGTCATCGAAACCCTAAATCATGGTATTGAAATAGTTCAGGACCAAACCAGGATCAATCAAATATTACCGGTTACTTAAACGAGCCAAAATGAATTATTTCTCTATTCCTTATAAAACAGTCCAACTGTATCACGGTTACAAAAAAAAATCATATCTCGAGTTACGAAACTTGAAATCAAGATCTGTAAATTTTTCCTAAATTTAGACTCATGTATATATCTACTAATTGTTTTCTATAATTTTCTGTTCATCCAATTAGTACAGTTTATTACTTAAAGTCTCCCCTATTGCACGGTCTAGCTACTCTAACCTCTATTCACTACAAATAAAGTTTCTCTCTATACAAAACTCAAATAGGTATGAAGTTTGTTTTATTAAAAACTAGACTCCATAAGAAATCTAGGCATATAAATTATAACACCTAATTATTTATGTACAATTTATGGTAAATTTTTAAATTCAGAACAGGGGATCACAGAGTCAGTCTAGAGCAGTCTCACTCAAGTGCAAATAACTCATAATATACTACCCTTTTCCTTACTCTGTTTCTTCTACATGGAAATAGACTCATTAAGCTTTAATTTCATGCCTCATTCACCTTTTAATTCCATTTCTACTATTTTTAGTGATTTTTAAAACTCACGTCATTGCTGCTATTTGAATCTATTTTTAAATTACTTTCACCTTTTTCATAGTTTCCTTGTAATAGTTACCATTCAAGCATACATACTATTAAACATGTGTATGATTAGCCATTCCATTAGCTATTCACTAACAAGTATTTACACACCATTCATTGAACTTGTCATATCAAAAGAAGCCAAGTCCCTATACATGCCATACACGAAATGAGACATCTAACTGTACCAAAATGATTCCTTCGATAGTGTGACCGGATCTCCGATGTTCCTTTCAATTCTCGAGTGAGCTTGGCAATAACTATAAAAAGAAGGAAAATAAAGAGAGTAAGCACTAGGCTTAGTAAGTTTACAAGCAAATAAATTACAACATTCATCATAAACGATAATTATTCAATATATCACCTAGCATCATAAGCTTTCTTTACACCTCATTTCCTACTTTCTTCCTTATTCACTTGTCTTCTTTCTTACCTGATCTTTTCAGTACTCATGAATATAACTTACATTTCCCTTGCTGATAAATTTTCCATAATTTAACTTGTACAATAGCCGGTTGAACTGCTTGAAATACTAGGGATATTTGGGTTTTCCTATCTGATAATAATCTACAATTGCCATGTCCTTGACATGGACTTACATGAAATGTTCCTGTCTTTCCAAAGCCATATATTTGATATGGACTTACATGGATTATTCCTGTCTCCAAAGCCATATATCTGATATGCGCTTACATGGCTCATTCCTGTCCTGTCCTGTCAACCCCAAATGTCATGACATTTGTATCCCTATATTTCTAAAGTTCAACAGGACCTTTCGATACTCTTTCTCTGTCATCTCGTCTATGATTCGACTTTGAATATTTTTGTAAAATAAATGTATAAATGCTGGAAATTAACAACATTAATGTAAAATAATGAAATATTGCATTTATTTACCGTAAACTTACCTCAATACAAAATATGACTAAACAATTTAGTTCTTTACTTTCTCTTTTCCCTGATCTACTCCCGAATTTCGTTCTTCTTGATCTATAATAGCAAATTTAGCTTATTTAATACTCACATTTATCAAAACAGTCTCTGACTCCAACTTTGGCAAAATTATATTTTTGCCCCTAAACTTTTACGTATTTACACTTTTGTCCCAAGGCTCGAAAATCAAACTTTATCACAAATTTTTATGTTTTAAGACATGCTGATCATTTATTTACCAACAGCAACCTCAAATTCCTACTATAACATGTACTTATGAACAATAGGTATTTTTACCGATTAAGCCTTTTTACTCCTTTTTACCTAAAATCGAGTAGCCCAAGTTGTCTAGCATAATTTAAAATCTCATATTCTATCATAAAACATCTAAATAAACACTTTTCACCTATGGGTATTTTTCCTAATATGAACCCTAGCTTAAATTATAGCTGGCATAAGCTTTATCGAGCTGTCAGGATTCCAAAAACGTAAAGAACATTAAAAACGGGGCTTGAAATCACTTACTATGGAGCTTGGAAGCTTGAAACAAACCCTAGCTATGGAGAACCCTTGAAATTTCATGCTAATGAAGAAGATGGACATATTTTGCCATCTTTTTCCCTTTTTTAATCATTTAATTACCAAATGACTAAAATACCCTTCATGCCTTTCTTTGAAAATTTTTCTTGTACAAGCCCATTTTTGTCCAAAATTTTAGAAATTGGTCAAATTGCTATTTAAGACCTCCTAATTAATATTCCAAAGCAATTTCATACTAAAAGTTTCTAGAATGCAAGTTTTGCAACTTATTCAATTTAGTCCCTAATTTCAAATTAAGCATTTTATGCATAAAATTTCTTCACGAAATATTCACACCATCATGAAATCATATCATGAACATCAAAATAATTATAAAATAATTATTTCTATCTCGAATTTGTGGTCACAAAACTACTGTTCCGTTTAGGCCCTATTTCGGGATGTTACATACTTACTCTCGTGACTTACTCTTTCCCATGGCTTACTCATTCACATGCTTTGCTCATTCTCATGCCTTACATTTTCATAATTTCTCATGACTTACTCAAATGTACCTGTAACATTCATCATGAAACTTTAGTCTCTCTTGTTAGCTAAACAACTTAGATACATTTTCTATTAACATGCTTAGAATATCGAAGGATACCTGTAATGTCATTTTCATGGTAAGGTGCCAAAGCCATATCCCAGATATGGTCTTACATGGGACCTCAAACTGATGCCGAAGCCATATCCCAATATGGTCTTGTACGAGATCTCATATCAATGTCGATGCCATGTTCTAGACATGGTCTTACACAAGATCATAAATTGATCCCGATGCCATGTCCCAAACATGGTCTTACACGAGATCTCTCTTAGATGCCCATGCCATGTCCTAGACATGGTCTTACGGGGGATCTATATCTCGTCTCGGTGCCGACGCCATGTCCCAAACATGGTCTTATACGGGACCTCATATGGATGCCAATGCCATGTCCCAAACATGGTCTTACATGGGATCCCTATTCGGTGCCGATGCCATGTCCCAGACATGGTCTTACATGGGACCTACAATGCTCATGACATGATTACAATATCCTTCGTATCTTTGATACTTATATGTAATTTTTCTTTCATGTTTCCATCATGTCTTGGTAAAATTCATATCAATAAATTTCATAGAATTTTACATAATCACATAGAATATCATCATCATAAATTTAAATGATACCTAGGGCTAAATTATTACATACAACTTACCTCGAGTCCAAAATGTAGGTGAGTGCTCGGTTTATTCCACTACTTTACTTTTCCCCTAATTTCAGTTCGGGCTTCATGTTTCTTGATCTAAAATGACAAATTTAGCTTATTTAGTACCCACATTGACTAAATGGCCCATAATTTTTATTTTGTGCAAAATTTATAATTTTTCCCCTAAACTTTTGCATATTTACAAAAATGGTCCCTAGGCTCGTATAATGAAATGCACTTATTTTCTAGGTTACACAAGCCTAGCTGAACCTTTCATGTGCTCATAGCAGCCCACATTTCTCATTTGTACATTTATTACACATTTTACTAACTTTGCAATTTAGTCCCTATTATGGACTTTCATGAAAAATCACCTAGAGAAAGGTGTTTACTACACTTTAAACTTTCATTTTCTACCACTAGGCATCAATTTTCTTGCATGTCATGCATGGGTAAAATTTTGAATGTGAACCCTAGCTCAAATTAGTGGTAGAATTAGCTAGATTAAGCTACAAGAATTTCAAAAAATACGAAAAACATGAAAAACGGGCTTAGAGTCACTTACTTGGAGCTTGAAAATGAAGAAAACCTTAGCTATGGAGGGCTTTTGATTTTCGACACATAGGACGAAGAAGATGGATACTTTTTGCTTTCTTTTTCCCTTTTTATTTCTTTAATTTACTAAATGACCAAAATGCCCTTATGGCTTCTCTTTAAAATTTTACCCTTCCATGGGCATTTGTATATATAGTGCCCACAATCGGTCTAATTGCCAAATAAGGACTCTTACTAATTTTTCTAATGCTATTTCATACTTAAAACTTCTAGAAACTCAATTTTGCAACTTTTGCAATTTAGTCCTAAAGGACAAATTAATCACCATTTCATAAAATTTCCTTCATGAAATTTTCTCACTATCATGCAAGTATACCACAAACTAATAATGATCATGAAACACACATTTCTACTTCAGAATTATGGTCTCAAAACCACTATTCTGACTAGGCCCTGGCTCAGGCTATTACACAAACTGATTGTGATTAGGCTTAAAGACTCTGTTCATGAGGTCCATGAAAGTGGCGGGAGCATTTGTAAAGTCCAAAGGGTATCACTAGAAATTTATAGTACCTATACCGAGTCCTAAAAGCAATTTTAGGTATATCAGCTTCTCTCACATGCAACTGGTAGTAACCTAACCTCAGATCAGTCATGGAGAAAATTGTGCTACCTCTAAATTGATCAAAAAAGTTATCGATCCTCGGAAAAGGATACTTATTATTCACAATTAGTTTATTCAACTGCCAATAATCAATACAAAGCCTCATTGACTCATCTTTCTTCTTCACAAATAGCACTGGAACTCCCCACGGTGATACACATGGCCTTATGAAGCCACGATCAAGCAACTCTTGCAACTACACATTGAGCTCTTTAAGCTCCTTAGGTGCCATGCGATAAGATACAATGGGCACCGGTGCTATCCTAGGTAGCCATTAAATTCCAAACTCAACTTTATGTTGCGTAGATAAACCGAGCAACTCTTTCAGAAAGATGTCAGGAAACTCTTTCACTACTCGAATATTTTTCAACACAGCACCATCCATATTAGTATCCATGATGGATGCTAGATAGGCCTCACATCTTTTATGAATTAGGTTATCCGATACAAAGGTAGAAATTACGTTGGATAAGTAATCTCGATGCTCCCCGATCATAATTATCTTATTCCTAACTAATCCGATGCTTACTCAACCAATCCATGCTTAATATGATATCAAACTCTCCAAAAGGCAATTTCATTAGATCAGCAGGAAATACCTCACCTTGGACTTGCAACGGACATCCCATATATATCTTGTTCACATGCACAAATTGTCTAAAGGAACTAAGGATAGTTACATTGATTACAGTCTCCTTTACCTGAATTCCCAGCTTATCAGCCATCACACAACACACATACGAGTGGGTAGAACCATTATCAATTAATGCAAAGTATGAAACAACATTAATGGTAAAAGTATTTGTTATCACGTCTGCTGCACAATGATCCTTTCTACGTCTAGTCACATACACAAGTGCTAGTTGCCTCTTATCTACCCGTTTAGCACCCTGACTTAGTACTCGCTGCCTTTGCCCAGCTTTTCCACCTCTATTTTTTCCTAAGCTCTCTAGGGCTACTGTCTAGCTCTTTAATTTAGGGTCTGATTTTGTACCAGTACTTGCATCTATTCATTGTGTTGTGCACAATCTCGAATCTTATGATTCAATGACCCGTACTTTGAACATGCACAGCCACTTGCATCATTAGCTCGGATCTGTAACACCCTTATCCCGTAACTGTCGCCGGTATAGGTAAATGGCATTACCAGACTTGTAACACTGATCGGAATAGTATAATATCAACATAATCCAAAACATTATCAGGCATTCACAATCAATTCATACTTTAATCAAACATATAAAGCTATAATAATAACATAGGGACTAATTTGAAAACATATAAAAGATATAAGAAAACAAAAAAAAATTCAGAATAGGGTCACATGGCTGTGTGCCCAGGCTGTGTGCCTCACACGGTCACCAGAGACACCCGTGTGTCCAGGACATGGCAAAACAGGGCAGACATACTGACTTGTGCACACGGCCAAAAGACACGCCGGTGTGTCCAGGCCAATTAATTTTATTTACCCTACCAACTTTATAAAAAATTAAACTAAATTTTTAATTTAATTTTTTTGAATTTTTTAGTTTTTTAACTTATATTTGTTAAAATGAATGAAAAAATTAATATTTGTTAACTTTACTTATCTATGTTAAAAAAACCGAGAAACGTAAAAAAATTATATGATTTTTCATTCATAAATTTTACAAAATGGTTTACAAATATATACAGTTATCAAACTATCACCCAAGAGAAAGAAAAACTGTCATCCACTAACTAACTCTAACTAATTGAAACTAACAAACTAACTATTTGTTTCAGCACTCCCCTTCAAATTAGTGGTTGAAATACATCTTTAACCCCCAACTTGGATACTAAATGCTCATGTTGTTCTATCCTTAAAGTCTTTTTAAGAATGTCTTCCAACTGCTCTGTGGAGGATACATGCTTAGTCTTTATAAGACTATTCTGAATCTTCTCTCTAATGAAATGCCAGTCCACTTCTATGTGCTTAGTTTGTTCATGGTAAATTGGATTTGCTGCTATCTATAAAGTAGCCTTACTATCACAAAAAAGCTTGACTGACTGTTTTCTCCTTATTCCAATCTCAGTTATCAAACCATCTAGCCAAACCACCTCTGCTGTTGTGACTACCATACTTTTGTACTCTGCTTCTGTTGAAGACCTTGCTACTGTGGATTGCTTTTTTGATTTCCAATAAATTAGTAACTTGCCAAGTTTCACACAAAAGCCTGATACAAACTTTCTTGTCATTGGACAAGATGCCTAGTCAGAGTCACAATGTGCAACCAACTCACACTCACTCGAAGTATTAAGAAATATTCCTTATCCTGGATTCTTCTTCAAGTTTCTCACCACTCTTAATGCTTCTTCCAAGTGTGACTTTTTGAGTTGTTGCATGAACTGGTTCAACTGCTAAACCGAGAAGGTTATATCTGGTCTGGTATGAGTTAAGTAAATAAGTCTTCCCACAAGCCTTTGAAAAACTAACTTGTCATCCAGCAACTCATCACCATTCTTTTCACCATTCTCTTGCTGTAGATTCTTATCATATTCTACTGAGGTCAACTTATTATTTAGTTCTAAAGGAGTTGCAGCTAGCTTTGCTCGACCTACCCCAGTTTCTTCAATCAATTCTAATGTATACTTGCTTTAATTGATTAAAATTCCTTCCTTTTTCCTTAGTATTTCAAGACCAAGGAAAAATTTTAACTATTCCAGATCCTTCATTCTAAAGTTCTGATACAGAATTTCCTTCAGCTCTTCAATTATACTTTTACTGCTCCTAGTAATTAGTAAATCACCCACATAAATGAGAATGATTACTATCTCATTCCCTTTTTTTCTTGATAAATAAAGAATAATCATGCCTACTCTATTCATATCCAGCTGTTGTAAGATCTCTATCAGTTTTAGATTCCATTGTCTTGATGCCTACTTCAAGCCATATAATGATTTTTACAGTCTACATACCTTACCCTCCCCTTGGCTGTAAAAACTAGTAGGCAAGTCCATGTAGACTTCTTCCACCAAATCACCTTGAAGGAAAGCATTGTAAACATCTAACTAAAATAGTGGCCAATTGAAAATAAATGTCAATGCAAGTAAAAACCTTACAGTAACCATTTTGGAAACAGGGGAGAAAGTGTCAACATAATCTATCACTTCTTTTTTATTATAAACCTTAGCCACCAGCCGAGCTTTGAATCTCTCAACTTCACCTGATACTTTATACTTATTCTTGTAAACCCATTTACAACCAATAGGGAATTTTTCAAGAGGAAGAGAGACAACAGACCAAGTCTTATTGGACTCAATAAGTTGAAGTTCCTCATTCATGACATGAATCCAATGAGGATATTGAATGGCTTCATTATAAGTGGTAAGCTCAATCAAGGAAGAAGTCAAGGAAATATAGTGTTGAGTATGAGAAGGTAAATGCACATAAGAAATGGCATTTGAAATAGGATACTGAAAAGCAAATGAGGTAGAATGATTACTAAAAATGAAATCATTCAACCACTGAGGTGGTTTTAAAACACGAGAAGACTTTCTAGCAACTAGAGCTTTTAAACTAAAAGACCTAAAGATAATTGTACTGGATTACTTATTGGGGGTGTAGAGCTTGAAATAGTAGGTTGTAGTGAAAACAACTGTGGTGAGTGTGAGGTGGAAATAGTAGATTTTGGTGGATATAAAACAAGAAATTTTGAATCAAATAAGGGAACTGAAGAAGGAAAAACAGGAGAAGAATTAGCTAAGGAAAGGTGAAAAGGAAATGAACGCTCATTAAAGGTCACATCCCTGTTAACAAAAAAATTATATGTTTTAAGATTGAATAAGATATAGCTTTCTGTGTAGTAGAGTATCCTATAAGCACAGAACGAACTAATTTTGGGGAAAACTTATCATGATAGTTAGGCTGTGTAGCATAACAAAGACATCCAAAAATCTTAAGATGAGCTAGACTAGGATGTTTTTTATAGAGATACTCATAATGAGTCTTCCCTTGTAAAAGAGAATATTGAAGTCTATTAATGAGGTAACAAGCAGTGGTGACACACTCACCCCAAATTTTAAAAGGTACTTTGGATTGAAAATAAATGGCTCGGGCTACTTCTAGGATGTGTCTATGTTTACGTTCAACCACCCTATTTTGTTTAGGTGTATGAAAACATAAACTTTGATGCACTATACCAAGAGAGGAAAAGAGAGTAAAACATTCCATATTGAAAAATTCTATCCCATAATCACTATAGATATTCTTAACTGAGAGAGAAAACTAGGTTTTAACAAAGGAAAAGAAATGTCTAAGAAACAAAATTGTGTCACTCTTAACCCTCAAGAGATAAATCCAAGTCATGCGTGAACAATCATCTACAATAATCAGAAAGAACCTATGTCCACTATGTGTTGAAACATGATAGTGACCCCAAAGATCAACATGAATGAGTTCAAAAGGTATGTCAGACCTTGAATGACTAAGAGGAAAAGGTAATATATTCTGTTTGGCTAAAGGACATATACTACAATTATGCACAGTATTTGTTCAAGTTTACAAGAATTAAAAACAGGTAATTTTTGCTTTGTAGTAACAGAAGCTGCCCTAAACGAGCATGCCATACATGAGTATTATGGTGCAAAACAGTAGATTACTTATTAGAAAACATTAAATTATCATGATAAACAACATTGGAAAAAGGAAAAACACTACATTGAACTAAAGATAACAAACCAGAAGCTCTTTTAGCAAACTCAAAAAAGTACAGCCCTCTAGACTCTCTACCAATCCCCTTAATCATGCCATTCGAGAGATCTTGCAAGAGACAAAAGTTAGGATAGAACACGATGGGACAATTAAGTTCTTTGAAAAGTTTAGACACTAAAAGTAGATGAACATAACGAGGTGTAGCACATGAAACAGGAAACAACAAACTCTCAAAGTCAGATAAGATATGATCTGTCGCCCCTGTATCCAAAATCCAATGAAGAAACTGTACCTGTAAGATTCACAGTGGAATCCTTCGGAGGAGCTTTGCTGATGAGACTCAGGATTTGGTTGTACTAGTCAACAATGAATACTGGTGAAGTCGAGGTAGTAGAAGTAGCCGATGAAGTTGAGTGGTTAATTACCTCTAAATTGATGGCCATAGTTGCCTGTGGAATTTTCTTCTTTGTGAACTTAAAATTTGAGGGGAAACCGATCAGTCAGTAGCAATTATAATGACGATGGCCTTTAATTTTACAGTAGTCGCAAACCTCATTGTATCAGCGACGATCTGAACTCCTATAGGCATTTGAAATGCAACAGTCTCCACAATAGAAACTCCAGGCAAGTGCGCATGCTGTGATTCCTATTGTACTATCATCAAATATGCTTGATTTACCAAAAGAAATGGTTGCATAAGCAAAATTTGACTCCTGACAGTCGAATATGTCTCGTTGAGTCCCATGAGAAATTGAAATAAATTTTGCTGAACCAGATGCGCATGATTCAATTGAAAAACCTCACAATCGTATGATGTAAACAGGACCAAAGCACTATACTCGTCCCACAAAAGTTTGAGCTGTGTGAAGTAAATAGAAATAATAGACTCACCCTGGTTAAGACTTGCAATAAGCCGATGAAGGAAGAATATCCTCGACCCATTAATTTTCTCAATGTGTTCATTCAATTCTTGCCACACCAACACCGCACTGGAAGCAAATACAATCCCAGCCAAAAGTTCTTAATTCACGGTCACGATGTTGAGTATCCAGGATAACACAATTGCATTGCATCTCTCCCATTGTAGATGCAACGCCAACTAATAATCATCTTTGTGATAGTCTCCATCAATGAATCACTGGTTGTGTAATATCCCGAATTAGGGCCTAATCGGAATAGTGGTTTTGTGACCACAAATCTGAGGTAGAAATAATCATTTTATAATTATTTTGAGGTTTATGATATGATTGCATGATTGTGTAAAAATTTCGTGAAGAAATTCTATGCATAAAGTGCTTAAGTTGAAATTAGGGACTAAATTGAATAAGTTGCAAAACTTGCATTCTAGAAGCTTTTAGTATGAAATTGCTTTGGAATATTAATTTGGTGGTCTTAAATAGCAATTTGACCAATTTCTAAAATTTTGGACAAAAATGGGCTTGTACATGAAAAATTACAAAGAAAGGCATTAAGGGCATTTTTGTCAAATGGTAAAGGTGTTAAATTGAAATGTGTTTTATTTATATTTTTATGGTTTACATTTTTATGAAATTATTTTGTAAAAAAATTTCGTACGAAAATTTTGACGTTTGGGCACTCAATTTAGTCAAAAGAACTAAATTGTAAAAAGTGCAAAAGTTGAGTTCTATATGTTAGAGGTGTCCAATTGTTATGAAAATTTAAATTGGAGGTACTTAAATGGTAATTAGACCATTGGTTAATTTATTGGACGAAAATGGACATGAAATGGGTGAAAAAAGAATATTTTTAAGTTAGGGGCATTTTGGTCATTTAGTAATTAATTGAATTAAAAATCAATTTAAAAGCTAGCATGGAGAAACCATGGCTAGGGTTTTTCAAGCTTCCAAGCTCGATTGTAAGTCCGTTCTAGCCTCGTTTTTAATGATTTTTACGTTTTTGAAATCCCGGTAACATGATTTCTCTATTTCTACCATTTATTTAAGCTAGGGTTTGATTTCAAAAATTGACCCATGTTGAATAATTGTGTATTTTGATGTTTTATGATAGGATATGAGGTTTTAAATTATGTTAAACAACTTGTGCTACTCGGTTTTAAGTGAAAACGAGTAAAACGGCTTAATCGGTAAAAATACCTATTGTTCATAAGTGCATGTTGTAGTTGGAATTTGAGCTTGCTAATGGTAAATAAATGATCAGAATGTCCTAAAATATAAGAATTTGGGATAAAGTTTAATTCCCGAGCTTTGGGGAAAAAGCGTAAATATGCAAAAGTTTAGGGGCAAATTCGTAATTTTGCCAAAGTTAGAGTTAAGGACTATTTTGATAAATGTGAGTATTAAATAAGCTAAATGTGTTACTTTAGATCGAGAAAGACGTGGAATCGATCTTGATCGAGGAAAAGAAAAGATTGTGGACTAAATTGCAAAATTTCTATATTTTGTACCGAGGTAAGTTCATGTGTAAGTAATGTAACATAATTGCTATTTTAAGTGATTTAATGCTATTTATATGATATGATACTTGTTATTATGAATATTATTGTTTGTGAAATATTATGTATTGGTATGAAAAGTATGTGATTAAATTGATAAGTATGAGATGCAAGCAACGTATTGGTTCTGATATTCCGAGGAGAACGACTGGGAAATGTGTGATTGAGGAAAATCCCGTTTGAACATTGGGAATAGATTAGGATACAAGTGACATGTCACTAGGATGGTTGGGCATCCGAGCTCGTTGAGTTGAGTCCGAGTTCGTGAGATGTAACTAGGCATCCGAGCTCGTTGAGTTGAGTCCGAGTTCACTTATGGATGTAAACGCCCGAACTCGTTGAGTTGAGTCCGAGTTCGATTATGGGTGGGTTACATAGTAGCTTGGCTACGGATATGACATTTATGTGTATACGATTCGAGTATCCTAGTTATATTCCTATGTGTTCAACGGGTAAATTGATAAATAAGCATTAAGAGCGTCTAAGCGACCGAGGTACGTTGTGATGTATTGTGAAAGAGGAATTGAACAGGTATGATTCTAAACTATATGTGAGAACATGGTCAGATGATGGTGTGGTAAGATAACAAATGTTCTTATGCTATGTATGTTTGAGTGTTGTTATTGAATTTAATTCCCATGTTGAATTCCATGATTATATTACTTGTTATTTACATGTGAACTTACTAAGCATTTATGCTTACTCCCTCCTTTTCATTCATTGTAGTTTTGGACAAGCCGGCTCAGGAATTGGGATAGGTCGAAGGCTCGTTCACACTATCCGAAGAACTTTTTGGTAACATGGCTTGTATAACTTAAATATGGCATGTATAGCAATATACTCATTTTGTGTAAATAATCTTATGATATGGTTGTGGTTTGGTTAAGAAAATGCTTGGTAATAATTAGTCATTGGAATGGCTAGCCTAGATAATGTTGGATGCTATGTGAGACTAATATGTTATGTAGTTCATGAAAATTCATAAAAAGATGAAATGTGCCATAAAACAGAACATTACTGTAACAATGACGTGAGTTTGAAAAATCACTAAAAATAGTAGAAATCGAATTAGGTGATGAATTAAATATTGAATTAAATCTTATTTTGTCTACTTTCATATGGAAGAAGAGAAATAGGTAAAGGAGTTATATGTGATGAGATATTTGGGTTTTAGTGAGACAGGGCCAGAGCGATTTTTGGATCCCCTGTTCCAACTTTGGAAATTCACCACAAATTGTACAAAAATAATTAGGAGGTATACTGTATATGTACAAAATCCTTATTGAGTCTAGTTTTAATAGAAACAAATAATATAGTCTTATAAATTTTTTACAGGGAGAAAAGTGGTTCGTAGTAAGCAAAGGTCTGAGCAGTTAAACATTGAAACAGGGGAAACTTTAACTAATAAACTGTACTAATTGGCTCAACTAAAAATTCTAGAAAATATTTAGTAGATAGATATATGAGTCTAGTTTTAGGGAAAATTTACATATATTAAATTTGAGTTTCGTAACTCAAGATATGATTTTTTTAGCGACCACGACGCAAAAAGACAGCTTGCTACGAGAATTAGATTAGTTGATTTAAAATTTAAAAAGTGATTAAATAAGTTTCGTAACACCTCAAGCTCGACTCCGGCGGCAGTCTCGGGTAAGAGGGCATTACATTTGGTGGTATCAGAGCAGGTTTAGTCGGTTCTTAGACTAACGTGTTTTATGTACGGATTTCGCTATACATGCCATATATACATATTGTGATAGTGTGACGACTTCTGACCTTTTAAATGATTTTTTTATAGTAAATGGATCCCGATCCAGCTCTGGCCGGTGATGTAGAAAGTAATGCACCAGCTCCGGCTGAAGGGGCGGTGCCGACTGAAAATCCACCTCCCACTATTGGTCAAGGAGGAGGAGAAAGGGGTCGAGAAGCCTTTCTCCAGATGATGAGTGCTTGGTGTACTGAGTTCATTCGTACGAACCCGAATGTACAACCTCCCCCACCTCCCCCAATTCCTCAACCTGTACCCCTGATGCCTCAGGGTGTGGATATGATGAAATTCCAAAGAACTCCAGTTGATAAAATCCGTAAGCTAGGGGCTGAAGAATTCAGAGCTAATGTAGATGATGATGCCGAGAAAGCAGAGTTCTGGCTTGAGAATTCTATCCGGGTATTTGATGAACTGTCTTGTACACTTGAAGAATGCTTGAAATGTGTTATATCTTTGTTGAGGGATTCGGCCTACAATTGGTGGAAGACATTGATTTCGGTGGTACCGAAAGAGAGAGTAACCTAGGAATTCTTTCAAGAAGAGTTTCGGAAGAAATACATCAGTGAAAGATTTATTGACCAGAAGCGTAAAGAGTTTCTTGAGCTAAAGCAAGGTAATATGACAGTAACTGAATACGAAATAGAGTTCGTCAGATTGAGCAAGTATGCCAGAGAATATGTTCCTACAGAGGCCAAAATGAGCAGGCGATTTGAAGATGGGCTCAATGAAGAAATTAAGGTATTTATTGGGATTCTTGAATTAAAAGAAATGGTGGCACTTGTTGATCAGGCTTGTAAGGCTGAAGAAATACTTAAAGAGAAGAAAAAGATAGAGGCTGAGACTCGAAATTGGAAGAAAAGACCGATGAGCAGTTCATTCTCACAGCAATCCGAAAAATCTAGAAATATGAATTCTTGTTCTCAAGTTTCGGCCGGACAATCATATGGAAATTCTAAGAAGAAAAATGTGAGTTCTAAGTCTCAAACTACTTCTGTGGCTAGTGTGGGAAACTCGAGATTCGTTAAGCCCGAGTGCCAGCGGTGTGGTAGAAATCATTTTGGTCCATGTAGAGTAAATGAATGTTTTCGATGTGGTTCTCTGGATCATTTTATTAGAGACTGCACAGAGAGAATTGAAAAAGAAAAATTTCAAAGTGCAAAAACTAGTGGTGCAGACTTGAGAGGAAGTTATTCGAGAAAAGCTGGGAATGAAGCAAGTAGCAAGAATATAGTCAGAGATTCAGCAGGTAAACCTGAAGCAAGAGCTCTAGCTAGAACTTATGCCATAAAAGCACATGAAGATGCTTCCTCACCCGACGTGATTACTGGTATATTTTCTCTTTATGATATTAATGTTACTGCTTTGATTGATCCCGGTTCTACTCATTCATATGTGTGCATGAAATTGGTGTCTAGCATGAATATATCTATTGAGAACATAGAATTTATGATTAAAGTGTCAAATCCGTTAGGCAAATGTGTTATTGTTGATAAAGTATGCAAGAAATGTCCTTTAATGATTCGGGGTTATTATTTTCCTGCCGACTTGATGTTGTTGCCGTTTGATGAATTTGATGTTATTTTGGGCATGGATTGGTTGACATTGCATGATGCTATAGTAAATTGTAAATAGAAAGTTATTGAATTAAAGTGTGAAAATGGTAAAACTCTGCGGGTTGAATCAGATAAATCAAAGGCATTGTCTAGTGTGATTTCTTTAATGTCGGCTCAGAGATATTTGAGAAAGGGTTATGAAGCTTATTTAGCGTATGTGCTGAATATAAAAGAAATTGAAAAGAAAGTGGAATCAGTGCCGATTGTGTGTGAGGTTGCAGATGTATTTCCAGAGGAATTGCCGGGTTTACCTCCAGTCAGAGAAGTAGAATTTGGTATAGAGTTGATGCCGGGAATAGCTCCGATCTCGATTGCTCCGTACAGAATGGCAAAGCAGAGTTGAAAGAATTAAAGTCGTAGTTGCAAGAGTTGACCGACAAAGGCTTTGTGAGACCGAGTTTTTTGCCTTAGGGTGCTCCTGTATTGTTTGTGAAAAAGAAAGATGGTTCAATGAGACTGTATGTAGACTATCGGCAGTTAAACAAGGTGACAATCAAGAACAAGTATCCGTTCCCGAGAATTGATGATTTGTTTGATCAGCTGAAAGGAGCAACATGGTTTTCAAAGATAGACTTGAGGTCTAGATACTACCAGCTGCAAGTAAAAGAGTCAGATGTGCTTAAAATTGCTTTTAGAACAAGGTATGGTCTTTATGAATTTTTAGTTATGCCATTTGGGTTAACAAATGCACCTGCTGTGTTTATGGATTTGATGAACCGTATATTTCAGCCATACTTGGACAAGTTTGTTGTGGTATTTATAGATGATATCTTAATTTATTCGAAAGATGAGACCGAGCATGCCGAGCATTTGAAAATAGTTTTAAGAGATAAGCAGTTATATGCCAAGTTTAGTAAAAGTGAATTTTGGCTTCGGGAAGTTAGATTTTTGGGTCATATTGTTTCGGATGATGGTATACGGGTTGATCCTAGTAAAATTTCTGCTATTATTGATTGGAAACCACCGGAGAATATGACTAAAGTTAGAAGTTTCTTGGGGCTAGCTGGATATTATCGACATTTTGTGAATGGATTTTCTATAATTGCTGCTCCTATGACTAGATTACTCTGCAAGGATGTTAAATTTGAATGGATGGAAGGATGTCAACAGAGTTTCGAAGAATTGAAAAAGTTATTAACATAGGCACCAGTGTTAGTGCGGCCCGAGTCAGGTAAAGAATTTGTGGTGTATAGTGATGCTTCTCGAAATGGTTTGGGATGTGTACTTATGCAAGAAGGAAAGATTGTGGCTTATGCTTCGAGGCAGTTAAAATTTCACGAAAGGAATTATCCGACTCATGACCTGGAACTGGCTGCTATAGTGTTTGCTTTGAAGATTTGGCAACATTATCTGTATGGTGAAAAGTGCCGAATATATACCGATCACAAAAGTCTTAAGTATTTGATGTCACAGAAAGACTTGAATTTGAGACAACGGAGATGGTTAGAATTGTTGAAAGATTACGAGCTTGTGATTGACTACCATCCAGGAAAAGCAAATGTAGTTGCCGATGCCTTGAGCAGAAAGTTGTTGTTTGCTTTGGGAGCTATGAATACTCAGTTGATGGTGTCAAATGATGGTTCGATTTTAGTGGAGTTGAGAGCAAGACCGATGTTTTTACAAGAGATTTGTGAAGTTTAGAAAAACGACAAAGAACTGCAAGCTAAAAGGAAGCAATGTGAGATTGATACAGGATTAGATTTCAGAATCGATTCTGATGGTTGCTTGATGTTTAAAAATCGGATTTGTGTACCGAAAAATGATGAGTTGATTCAAAAGATCTTGCATGAAGCACATAATGGTTGTTTGTCGATTCATCCAGGCAGTACGAAAATGTATAATGACTTGAAGAAAATGTATTGGTGGAATGGAATGAAAAGAGATATATCGGAGTTTGTATCGAAATGCCTAATTTGTCAACAAGCGAAAGTTGAACACCAAGTACCTTCGGGGTAGAAGAGACTACATGGGAGCCTGAGGAAACTATGAGGAAACAATACCCACATCTGTTTACCGGTAAGATTTTCGAGGACGAAAATCCCTAAAGGAGGGAGAGTTGTAATATCCCGAATTAGGGCCTAATCGGAATAGTGGTTTCGTGACCAAAAATTCGAGGTAGAAATAATCATTTTATAATTATTTTGAGGTTTATGATATGATTGCATGATTGTGTGAAAATTTCGTGAAGAAATTCTATGCATAAAGTGCTTAAGTTGAAATGAGGGACTAAATCGAATAAGTTGCAAAACTTGCATTCTAGAAGCTTTTAGTATGAAATTGCTTTGGAATATTAATTTGGAGGTCTTAAATAGCAATTTGACCAATTTCTAAAATTTTGGACAAAAATGGGCTTGTACATGAAAAATTACAAAGAAAGGCATTAAGGGCATTTTTGTCAAATGGTAAAGGTGTTAAATTGAAATGTGTTTTATTTATATTTTTATGGTTTACATTTTTATGAAATTATTTTGTAAAAAAATTTCGTACGAAAATTTTGACGTTTGGGCACTCAATTTAGTCAAAAGGACTAAATTGTAAAAAGTGCAAAAGTTGAGTTCTATATGTTAGAGGTGTCCAATTGTTATGAAAATTTAAATTGGAGGTACTTAAATGGTAATTAGACCATTGGTTAATTTATTGGACGAAAATGGACATGAAATGGGTGAAAAGAAGAATATTTTTAAGTTAGGGGCATTTTGGTCATTTAGTGATTAAATGAATTAAAAATCAATTTAAAAGCCAATTTTTGCTCATCTTCTTCCTCAAGGCCGAAAATAGCATGGAGAAACCATGGCTAGGGTTTTTCAAGCTTCCAAGCTCGATTGTAAGTCCGTTCTAGCCTCGTTTTTAATGATATTTACGTTTTTGAAATCCCGGTAACATGATTTCTCTATTTCTACCATTTATTTGAGCTAGGGTTTGATTTCAAAAATTGACCCATGTTGAATAATTGTGTACTTTGATGTTTTATGATAGGATATGAGGTTTTAAATTATGCTAAACAACTTGTGCTACTCGGTTTTAAGTGAAAACGAGTAAAACGGCTTAATCAGTAAAAATACCTATTGTTCATAAGTGCATGTTGTAGTTGGAATTTGAGCTTGCTAATGGTAAATAAATGATCAGCATGTCCTAAAACATAAGAATTTGGGATGAAGTTTAATTTCCGAGCTTTGGGGCAAAAGCGTAAATATGTAAAAGTTTAGGGGCAAATTCGTAATTTTGCCAAAGTTAGAATTAAGGACTATTTTGATAAATGTGAGTATTAAATAAGCTAAATGTGTTACTTTAGATCGAGAAAGACGTGGAATCGATCTTGATCGAGGAAAAGAAAAGATTGTGGACTAAATTGCAAAATTTCTATATTTTGTACCGAGGTAAGTTCATGTGTAAGTAATGTAACATAATTGCTATTTTAAGTGATTTAATGCTATTTATATTATATGATACTTGTTATTATGAATATTATGCTTTGTGAAATATTATGTATTGGTATGAAAAGTATGTGATTAAATTGATAAGTATGAGATGCAAGCAACGTATTGGTTCCGATATTCCGAGGAGAACGACTGGGAAATGTGTTATTGAGGAAAATCCCGTTTGAACCTTGGGAATAGATTAGGATACAAGTGACATGTCACTAGGATGGTTGGGCATCCGAGCTCGTTGAGTTGAGTCCGAGTTCATGAGATGTAACTAGGCATCCGAGCTCGTTGAGTTGAATCCGAGTTCACCATGGATGCGAACGCCCGAACTCGTTGAGTTGAGTCTGAGTTCGATTATGGGCGGGTTACATAGTAGCTTGGCTACGGATATGACATTTATGTGTATACGATTCGAGTATCCGAGTTATATTCCTATGTGTTCAACGGGTAAATTGATAAATAAGCATTGAGAGCGTCTAAGCGACCGAGGTATGTTGTGACATATTGTGAAAGAGGAATTGAACAGGTATGATCCTAAACTATATGTGAGAACATGGTAAGATGATGGTGTGGTAAGATAACAAATGTTCTTATGCTATGTATGTTTGAGTGTTGTTATTGAATTTGATTCCCATGTTGAATTCCATGATTATATTACTTGTTATTTACATGTGAACTTACTAAGCATTTATGCTTACTCCCTCCTTTTCATTCATTGTAGTTTTGGACAAGCCAGCTCAGGAATCGGGATAGGTCGAAGGCTCATTCACACTATCCGAAGAACTTTTTGGTAACATGGCTTGTATAACTTAAATATGGCATGTATAGCAATATACTCATTTTGTGTAAATAATCTTATGATATGGTTGTGGTTTGGTTAAGAAAATGCTTTGTAATGATTAGTCATTGGAATGGCTAGCCTAGATAATGTTGGATGCTATATGAGACTAATATGTTATGTAGTTCATGAAAATTCATAAAAAGATGAAATGTGCCATAAAACAGAACATTACTGTAACAATGACGTGAGTTTGAAAAATCACTAAAAATATTAGAAACCGAATTAGGTGATGAATTAAATATGGAATTAAATCTTATTGTGTCTACTTTCATATGGAAGAAGCGAAACAGGTAAAGGAGTTATATGTGATGAGATATTTGGGTTTTAGTGAGATAGGGCCAAAGCAATTTCTGGATCCCCTGTTCCAACTTTTGAAATTCACCATAAATTGTACAAAAATAATTAGGAGGTATACTGTATATGTAAAGAATCCTTATTGAGTCTAGTTTTAATAGAAAGAAACGGTATAGTCTTATAAATTTTGTACAGAGAGAAAAGTGGTTCGTGGTAAGCAGAGGTTTGAGCAGTTAAACACTAAAACAGGGGAAACTTTAACTAATAAACTGTACTAATTGGCTCAACTAAAAATTCTAGAAAATATTTAGTAGATAGATATATGAGTCTAGTTTCAGGGAAAATTTATGGATCTTAAATTTGAATTTTGTAACTCAAGATATGATTTTTTTAGCGATCACAACGCAAAAAGACAGCTTGCTATGAGAATTAAATTAGTTGATTTAAAATTTAAAAAGTGATGAAATAAGTTTCGTAACACCTCAAGCTCGACTCCGGTGACGGTCTCGCGTAAGAGGGCATTACAGGTTGTTTTTTCCAGGAAGGGCAATCCGCATCGATCTTTTCCATATACTATAATTCTCCAAACCCACAAGCTGATAAGAGACCATATGCACTCCTGGCATATCCGAGGTGTTACACCCTATGACCCCTGTCCGTCGCCGGATTAGGGTTACTAGGTATTATCTCACAAAACACCACCTTAAGACATTCAAATAAAGACATATACTTATTAGATTACTTGACTGAATATAAACATAGGAATGATACAACTCATTTCTCAAAATTCAATCTAACTTGTACATTATCAACCAGATGAGTATTAAGAACCACATTTCAATTTATGATTATAAGCAATAGTGATCTACGGTACCATACATGATTTACACGACAAAAGAAATATTTTTCATGCTTAGTAAATCAATTACCTTGACTACTACTGAACGTGCATATATGAATAATTATATACCATAATCGAATTTAGGTTTCATCACCAAAACATTTTGCAAGCATTAATTCAACTATGAGTATTCACTAATCAAGTGACATAAGCCATCTTCGCATGGCCACTATATATATATAGCCAAAATATTGCTAGTTTTAAAACAAGAGGTCAAGCCTATACATGCCATTAACAAAACATAAGGTCTTTAAAGATACCAAAATAAAGTTTAGATAGTGTGGATGACTTTGACTGTATCCCTGAGCTCGTAGTTGGAGACAAAGATCTATAAAACAGAGAAACGAAACAAACGGAGTAAGCTTTTATTAGCTTAGTAAGTTTAAGTAAACAAGACAATTTAACTTCAATATTGGATAGATCACGTGTACATAATCTTAGTGAAATATTAATATGTCGAATGCACAAATACATATATCCATATACACATTTCCATTAATTTTTCTTCAGTTTAATACTCGAAAACCACAATTGTATCATTCAAACTCTCAAAGTAATTCATTGATTCAATTTAAGGGAATAATCCCTAGACATTTTAAGCATATACAGTTTCAGTGATTGAATTCACAAATAGTTCATGAAATTTCAATGTATAACCTCACAAGAACCGAATGCATATATGTATCCACAAACACAATTTCATGAACCTTATTCATTACATATTCAAAAGACAATCGAAAGTTAACTCTCACATGATGAATAATGGATACGTACCTAAAAAATTTAATGCTTTGTACTACTATCATTGTCAATTGTACAAATTCCTCAAATCTGGATCTTGTATTAATTCACTGGCAAATAGCCTGCTGGGTTACACCCGAACTTATCACCGGCATCAAAGCTTGCTGGACTTATAAGTTTGAAACTCATCACTGGCTCTAAGCCTGCTGGACTTTGATGTCTGAAGTTTATCACCGGCTCGTAGCCTGCTAGACTTTTAAGTCCGAAACTCATCACTAGCTTTGCAGCTTGCTAGGTTTAAGACCCGAATAATATCATATGATAGTAAATTTTTACAAATTTGTTACATATCATGTTCATTTATTTCTAATTCTCACTTGAAACAAACACGGTAATATGAAGTTTCAGACATTCAAACATACTTATACATAACATATTTCAGCTCACATGCTAAAGACCATTCGGTCTCACCACATACATATACATTCATACACTTTTCACATTAACCAACTTTGGCCTCATCACATGTATTATAGTACACACATTTCACCTTTTATCATTCGACCATACCATATACACATAAGTATATAAAATTCACATTTGATCATTATTATTTATGCAATTAGCTTCAATAGTCTATAATACAAAACATACTTGTTTACTTAGTAACTTACCTCGAGTATTTTCGAGCGGTTGCGGATCGGCTATTCAACCACTTTTTCCTTTCCCTTATCCAACCTTTGTCCTTGATGCTCTTGAGCTAATTTAAACAAAATTTTCTTATCAAAACCTCTCCATATTTGCTTATGGCCGAAAATGACAATAATTAACAAGCCATAGTAACTACTTTAACCCAAGTATAAAATGGTTGTATTCATTTAAATCATCTCAACAATTTAGTAAATGGCTAAAGGTAAAGGCATATTTTTCAAAAGCATAAATCGGCCTACTCAAAGTGTTACAAGCAACCGTAGGTATATGTATATTTATATATATTATCATTAACTTAAATCTCAATTCCAAAACTTTAGCCGAATGTCTATAAGTTAACAAAGCACACGCATAATGCATATATATATATATATATACATATATATACATTTCACATCCCGATTAAAAACATCAACCTCATAATGCTTTACTTATCAAACTAGTCGAATATTACTAATTCATTTAGGCACACATTCGATCGTTGTACAAACACACAAGCATGATAGTCGTTTTTCACTTTTAGCAATTATTAAACATCTAAACATATTTCAACTTTCATACTATCATATTAAAACGTAAAGGCTACCTTAACCCTTACCAAAAAAACCACCCTTCGCCATTTACTCATACACGGCAAGTTTCAATTCCTACCTCAAAGAATTTATCCACATTTTACAACAACCAAAACACTTCATCTCATCACTAATACGCCAAACGGTATTCTTAGCTCTCAATCACAAGATTTCATAACAATTTACTTAACCAAGTTCTTTAATCTAAATTCGGCAACAAAGAGTAAAGACTAAAACACACAAGCCAATTCTAAACTATCCATAAATCATCATAAAAACACATATAACTAGTTCAAATATCAACCAATCTAATTTACTTATCAAAACATAGAAAATCACAACCATTTCAAAATTCCCTATCATGGCCGAATGCAAACATTACACAACTTTAAAATTCTTACAACCACAACTCATTCCTTCCATTTAACACTTAATTTCACCAATTCAAGACTCAATTTAACATTTAAGCATGAATTACAAATTTTAACAATATTTCCAAATTTTTTTCACAAGTTGCCGAATGCAACTATGTTCATCTATTCATAAACTTAAACCATTGGTTATCTACCTTATGCACTTAACAACTCAATTTCATAACTAATTAAAAGTGTAATGGCCAATTTTGGGCCCGCACAAATAAACAAAATTAAATAAAGTCCATGTCCATGTACAAATTAAACCCTGACCCATACAAATACCTGAGCCCAATTAGCCTTTAACCCAACAGAAACCCAACCCGTTTACAAACAAACCCGGGTAACCCAAATCAATGACCCAAACCCGATTACAGCCCAACCAAACCCTAAACACTAAGGACAAACTTAGCAGAAACCCTAGCCGCCTCTGCCCACTTGGCCTCTGCCCCTGACTCAGCAGCTTCACCGCCTCTGTCACGTCCCAGCACCGCCCTAGGCCTCTGCAGCACCGCCCACTGTACCTGCATGCAATAAACACGAAAGGACAGAAAGCAATAGAGGAAATGATGACAGAAACAAATTGTAAAGAAATCAGGCTATAAAAGCCTAAAACTGAAACATTTGTAAGGACTTTTTTTTTGCTTTCTATTCGAATACAAACATAAAAAAGGGGGCATTCAAAAACACTGAAAAGGCAACAGTATTAGCGACATCGCAGCGAAGGGAAACCCCCGATTGAAAGCAGTATCCAAACCCTATCGGCAGAGGTGATTTTTGTTTTTTAATCTATTTTTATACACATATATTATTAAATAATAACAATAATAACATAGAAAAAAATAAAATAAAAGAAAAAAATCAAATTTTACCTTTTTCCGGCCATCGTTCCGGTGGTCGGAACGACGGCGATCAGCCGCGCGTGGCGGTCCGATCATCAGCCGGTGACCGACCGGTGACCGGACGTTGACCGGTCCGGTGACCGGAGCCCTCCGGAGACCCCCCTCCTTCTTTCCCCTCTCCTCTCTTCCCTTTCTTTTTTTTTCTCCCCGGGGTACCAAATGAGCCAAAAACCAAAAATTTGGCCTTTTATAGCAACCGACCTGGGTCGGGTCGACCCGACCCAGGTCCACTCAGGATCCGCGCGCTCTGACGTCAGCAGGGCTTATTGCGCAATCGGTCCTTCCGCATTTTTGAAATTAACAATCAAGAACTATTTATATTGCAATTCGGCCCAGGAATTCGTCCCAGGTTCCAATTTAATCCTCTCTGCCACGATGTCGTTTTAGAGAGGCGGGATAATTGCAGTATTGGTCCCCCTAGGATTAACGCGTGCTCTAATCGGTCCTTTTGCTTGTTTTGATTTTAAAATTGAGCCCGAAATCTTTATTTTAATTCCAATTAAGTCCTAGTTTATTTTGGTTAATTAATTTTATTATTTTATTTCATGTTATTACTTTACTTATTATTATTATATTTATGCACGTACGTATAATGTTTTGTAGTATTATTCGTATTTATTTATTCTCAAATATTATCATTAAGTTTTATTTGCTTTGATATCCATTATTATTATTAATACTATTATTATATCTACTTACTATTATTATACTTATTTCTAACACTAGTATTATTAATTTTATCATTTTATTTATTAATATTATTATTATATATATTATATATGGTATTATTTTCTATATTGTATTTTTATTATTTACTAATATATTTTAAAATTATCATTATTTTCTAAGTACATTTCTTTATGTTATCGTATGTACATTCCGGTATTGTATTCTGTATATTTTGTACAGGTTTTTTTTATATCTTTAATATTAATATATTATATGTAAGTATTACGATATTAATAGTTGTTTTCAATATTTTAATATGTACCATATTTTCATACTCTATATAATCCCATTATACTATTACACATATATTTCTTAAACTTAGTATTGTATGCTTTACGTACTTTTACTATCATTTTTTTGTTTTGTAGTATTATTATTATTATTATCATAAAAACCGTATTATGTATTTAAATATTATTATAGATTTTCCATAGGTCTAACATCATACGTTTCATATCCATTTATCACCTCGCATTTACATCATTATTGTTATCATCAATATACATAACTATTTTCATGTGCTTATTTCAAATACATCATTTCTACATTATATTATTACGTATATATCACATTTCCATCTTGATTATTGATATATATATATACTTTGCGTGTACACATAATATCATATTACTCGTATATTTTCATCCCATGTTATATATATATTATCATATATGTGTGTTTATCAAACTTAGCATTATCTGTTTTATATTATTATTGTCACACTATATGTATCACTATAATCATTATTATTATGCATGCATTATTATATGTTTAATATATATTATATATTACTTATTCCGTATATTTTTCACCTTTATCATCATCTGACTTCAACGTAGCATATTGTTTCATATCATTATTTTATGCCAACCCTAATTATCCTAACCCTTTCACGTTTTAAAATAAGGCAATATGCCGATTTTAACATTATGCCAGTGATTTCATCGCTATGTTGGATGAATCGCATATGGCTCGTGTTAGAAGCGGAATATCCTTTTCTGAAATAACAACTTTAAAATGCTCGTGTTTTTTGATCGGATCACAACTAAATTTTAAATTGAACTCGTATTTTTGAAAATTGAGACAACATACATTTGAAAGATACCAATTTTTGGGCGTCGCGGGGTGCTAATACCTTCCCCGCGTGTAACCGACTCCCGAACCCTATTTTTCTCTGGACTTTAACGTAGACCCAAATTTAGCCTTTTTACTTAAAAAACGAATTTTTCAGCCAAAAGAGGTTTTAATAGGTGTCCGATCACACCTAAGAAGAAGGATCGGTGGCGACTCCTTTGCTTTAATAAAAATCAAAATTCGTTTTCAAGATTTTAAATCGCCACAATTAGCGACCTAAGCTTTAAAAATTTTCCGTCGCTACAGCTGGCGACTCCACTGGGGACCAGCTTTCGAGAGTCGAATCAAATCAAAAGCGTTGTCGAAATTTTCAAAATGCCTTTTTCAAATTAATGTTTAGTCGTAATCCTCAAAATTTTGCAAAAGTCATGTACTTGCATCTCATTGTAAATATTTTCTAACTTCTTGTCTACTTGTTTTGAAGCTCTAATTTTCTAAGCTTCGGTTCTCTAAGTCTAGTTTTTAAAATAAAACGAAAGGTTTGTGAGTTTCTCCCCACACACTGTTCACGTGCATTGTTGCATAACATGAGCGCCATACCCGGGCTCCGTCCCTCTTAAGTGAAAGTAAACGCTACGCCTTCGTGAGTTAACTCGTCCCTCCGCACAGGCTAGTGAATACTTTCGGGTTACATATGACTTATGCTTTCGTGAGATAACTCGTCCCTCCGCATAGGCATAAGTAAATGTAATCCCTCGAATTGATCTCGTAAGCCTGTGATGGGCTATGACCGAGGTTCTGTACTAATCTTAGTAGATGACAGTACAGACAATTCGGGTACCTTTCTAGAACCTAAAACCACATATAATGAACTGTACGAGCCACCCAATTAGAGCCATGCCGAACCTCTGTCCGTTTAGCAAACACCAAAATAGGCACACGGGAGAAATGCCTTTTACCTTTTGTACTTTTACTTTGTATAAGGGGAAGGGATTTATATGTTAAATTGAATCGGGTAGTTTAAAATTGCTTTAATTTATTTTCATTTATATCTGATCACTAACCAAGTTTGATTGTCTTTGTTTTATTCCTCAGCGTGCATTATAGGCATCATAATAGGACGGTGTTGACTAAAGATTAGTTGCCAAAAACGGGTTTCAAATGGAAGAGTCAATTGTACAAACGACCGAGACAAACACCGTGGTTCGGGATTGGTCTTTGAGGACTCAAAGAGAAAAGGGAGACAGCCTGGTAGAAGGATGCATTGTCAATCTACCCGAGCGGGTGACTGTGAATGTCCGTCAAAACAACCTTGAAGACTTGGTTGGGATCTGGAATCAGTGGGATTCAGATACTAGGGGCATTTTCACCGAAAGGTACGGGGACATAGCCCATCTGATTGCTGTCAAAGTAGACGAAAGATTGATTCAAGCTATGATCAGATTTTGGGATCCGGGTTATCAGTGTTTCACATTCAACCAAGAGGATATGACCCCTACGATAGAGGAGTATGCTGCTCTGCTGCGTGTCGAAAACATGCAAACCTACAAAATATATGTCAAAGAGCCCAAGCCGATGACATTCAGGAAAAAGTTAGTAAGGCTGACGGATATGACCGATGCATGGGCCGAAAAGCAAATAAAGAAAAAGAATGAAATCAGCTGCGTCCCATGGTTTTCCCTACGAGACCTGGTTTTAAACCATCCTGACATGTTGAAACGGATAAATTTGTTTGCTTTGGCTATCTATGGTTTAGTTGTCTTTCCGAAGATTCTCGGACATATAGAAGTAGCGGTAGTGGATTTCTTTGAAAAGTTGAAGCAAGGTATCAACCCTGCCCCAACCATCCTAGCAGAGACCTTCAGATCTTTGAGCAGTTGCAGGAAAAGAGGGGAAGGACGATTCATCGGATGCGCGCAGCTACTTAACGTTTGGATTTTGAGTCACTTTTGGAAAGTAGAGCGCACACCGTTCCACATGTTTTCGAAGACATTTGCTCCGTTGGAAGCTCACCTTAAGAAAGAGTGGCCGAAGGAGGTTACTGAGTAGCATTGGGTCTCAGTGTTTCAGAACTTGCGTGCCAAGGACATAGTATGGAGAGCGCCGTGGATACGCCCTTCGCTTCTGTTATACAAGGTCGGAAACCAAGATTGGATACCACTACTTGGATTGTGGGGAGGGATTGGTCACACTCCTCTTTTGGTTCAAAGACAGTCCTCTTCACGACAGTTTATACCCGCCACCAGTGGTCTGGCTCAGTCAGAGTTTGTTTTTGCGGGCGAAGGTTATATGAAGAAAGTCCGAGACACTGCAAAGGCTTGGAAAAGAATTCATCTGATGAAGTTGGCTTTATATGCTGACACTATCACCCAGGACTACGATGCATGGAGAAAGCAACGGATGAGTAGTTTGCAAGTCTCATCGGCAGATTACGCCTTTCAGAATCCTTTTTCGAATGAAATTCCATCTGAGTTAGAGACGGCAAGACGAGAATTCGAACGTGAAAAGACAAAAATGTTACGAGACCTTAGTGCCCTTCAAGAAGAAAACTATCAGCTGAAGATCAATGTTCAAATTGAAAGATCCAGGGCCGAGAAGGTACAAAAAGAAGCCGAGGTCGTTAGAAACGACTTAAGAGATCTTCATCTGGAAAATAAAAAGTTAAGAGGCACCATAAAGAACAGCGGGCTGGGCAAGTCGTCAGCGGAATGGAAAGAGGAATTGAGTAATGTCAAAGGTGGGATGGAATTTTGGAAAGGAAAAGCAAAGAAAGAAGAAGGAAAGGCTGCACGGGCTGCAATAGAGTTAAGAAAAAAGTCTGCTAAGTATGAAGCTACCTCTGTTGAACTGATGACTAGTCGAGCTAAGCGTCAAGAATTGAAAGAAACGATACGGGATTTAGAAGACATACTACAAGCCCGACAACAACAATTGGATACTCTTTTGGAAACCTTGGAAGAGAAGAAGGGTCAGTATGATAGAGATATCCATGCCTACGAAAATGCCCTCTGCGAAAAGGATGAGAATCTTAAATATTTGATCAACGAGATTCGTGCGGCAGCCATGCACATAATGCAAATAGCGGATGAAGCGGAGACTCTTAGCTGCCAGTTCCCGCCTAGACAGAGATCGAGCATATCAGAATTTTTGGAACGGGTGAAGAATTACGGCAATGCAGCAAGGAAGTTTGTATGAAAGCTGAATCAAATGATGAAAAAACGTTTTGTAAATAGACTCTTTTGATTAATGAAATGCCTAGATAGGGGCTGTCTGGAATCAACACTGATTTTTGCATATGCATTCATAACTAACATTTGACGTGCATTCATAATTAACATTCATTCATTCATTCATTCATTCATTCACTGCATATCCCACGATCGTTTGCTAAGAGTAGAATCATATGATGCGCAGTTGTGACATTGTAAACCTGGAATCACACCATACGTATAGAACACGTCGACAAGCTAGAGCAATGGAGGCTGAGTTTAACGAAAGAATTGAAAGGATGGAGAGAATTCAGAAAGAATTACAGGAACAGTTAGCCAGGTCGCAACAGGAGACGAGGGAGTTGATGATAAGGTCTCGGGAAGAATCCACTGAACAGAAGGACCAATTGGCCAAGATGATGGAAATGATGTCGGCTCTAGTCAAAGGAAAGGGACCTATACAAAACCCTGAGGTTGTGAATCTTGATCAGGATCTGCCCTACCCTCCCGGGTTTACTCCGCCTCACGCGATACATAGAGGATACACGCAAGGGGGACCCTTGGGCCTGGAACAACGGCCTATAACACCTCCTCCTGTAGGACAGGGGGTATTCGTGGCAAACCCAGGAACTGCTCCAATGGATCCACCTGTCCCAGACCTAGACGATCCCGCAGAAATCGCTAGGTTAAGGATAGAGGATCATGAAGTCCAAGAAAAATATAGAAGTCTGGAGGAAAGACTTAGAGTGATAGAAGGCATTGAAGTCTTCTCGGCGCTAAACGCTAAAGAACTTAGTCTGGTACCTGATTTGGTCCTCCCTCCAAAATTCAAAGCACCGAATTTTGAGAAGTATGATGGCTCGAGATGCCCGAAGGCACATCTCGTTATGTTCTGCCGAAAAATGACTGGTTATGTCAGTGAAGACAAGCTGCTTATACATTGTTTTCAGGACAGCTTGACAGGATCAGCTCTCCGCTGGTACAACCAACTCAGTAGAGAAAGGATCCGAACCTGGAAAGATCTAGCTGTGGCATTTTACGAGCAGTACAAACACGTCTCCGATATGGTACCCGACCGCATGACACTACAAATGATGGAGAAAAAGCCATCAGAAACTTTTAGACAATATGCGCAGAGGTGGAGAGACATCTCGGCTCAGGTGGAACCTCCATTGACCAAGACCGAGATAGCAGTCCTGTTCATCAATACCCTGAAGGCACCATTCTATGATAAATTAGTGGGAAGCGCCACAAAGGACTTCTCGGATATTGTCATATCCGGTGAACTTATAGAAAATGCGGTAAAAAGTGGAAGAATGGAAGGAGAAGGTTCGAAGAAGGCAGTGCCTATGAGAAAAAAGGAGCCGGAAGCCCACATGGTGGGAACCGGAAACCGTTATGCTCCTAGTCCGTATCCTAATCAATTTCGACCCCGAAATTATCCGCCACCAAACTTCTATCAACCACAAGCCCCCTATTACCAACCACCACCTCCCTATCCTTCTTACCCTGTCTATGCAACCAATAACCCGAGGCCAGCTGCCACGTTTTCTCAAAATACCGGCTCTACCCAAGGCCAACCTAGAGAAGAACCAAGGCCAGCAAGGCCTAACCCTGAGAGACCCCAATTCACTCCTATTCCTATATCTTACGGGGAACTGTACCCTAAGCTTTTGGAAAAACAGTTGATATCTCCTCATTACATGGCACCGTTGAAACCCCCGTACCCAAAGTGGTACGACCCTAATGCTAGCTGTGCATACCACGCGGGGAACCAGGGGCACTCTACGGAAAACTGCATTGCCTTTAAACGAAGAGTCCAAGGACTAATCGATGCGGGTGTCTTACGCTTCGACGGTACTAGTGGTGCGACCGGTGACCCGTTCCCAAATCATGCTGAAAGAAATGTAAGTGCAGTGGAGGAAATAAGTGAATTGCAAACCAGAAGAGTCGTTTCGGAAATAAGCACACCTTTGCAGAGAATCTGGGAGGTGTTGCTTGAAAAAGGGTTACTCTGTCGTCTTAGAGGAGTAACCGAGAAAAGAAATATGAAAAGTCAAAATTTTTGTGACTTTCATGAAGTCATAGGACACAATATCCAATCTTGTGAGCAATTTAAAGAACTACTCCAAGGCATGATGGATAGCAAAGAGATTGAAATCTTCAACGGAAGAAGAGAGGCCGATGAAGGAGAAATATGTGCCTCTGATGGTCAATCATCGGATCTCCCTTACACTACTGAGCGACCATTGATAATATATTATGATGCGAAGAGAGAACCAGTAAAACCAAAAATGGTAATTGAGGCGCCATCGCCTTTTCCGTATCAGGATAGTAAGGCAATACCTTGGAAGTACGATGTTAATATCGTCACTCCTGAAAATGAAAAATCCCAAGGCGCGGCTAAAAATATCGGAGAAGTTGGTCACTTTACCCGGAGTGGAAGATGCTATTCCAAAGAAGTTGAACCAGCAAAGAGGAATAATGATTCCAAACAAAAGGGAAAGGCACCCATGTTTGAGGCTGAAGTTGAATTGGAAAGTCCGCCCGAACGACAAGAGACTAAAAGACCTGTAAATGAAGAAGAGGCACAGGAATTCTTGAAATTCATTAAACACAGTGAGTACAGCGTGGTCGAACAATTAAGTAAGCAACCTGCACGTATTTCGGCATTATCCTTATTATTGAACTCAGAGCCACATCGAAACGCCTTGTTAAAGGTATTGAATCAAGCCTACGTAGCAAACAATATATCGATCGAAAAGCTTGATAGGTGGATCAATAACTTGAACGCTGATAATTTCATCTCCTTCAGTGATGATGAAATACCACCGAACGGTAGAGGCTCTGTGAAGGCACTGCACATAACAACCCGCTGTAAGGGATATATAATACCAAACGTGCTTATTGATAATGGATCAGCACTTAATGTTATGCCCCTGGCCACACTTTCCAGAATTCCGATAGATTTGTCCTATTTGAGACCGTGTCATTCCGCAGTGAGAGCATTTGATGGAACGAGGTGAGAAGTTGTAGGAAAAATTGAGATCCCTCTAGAAGTGGGTCCTTATGTCTATGACGTCGAGTTCCAAGTTATGGACATCACCCCTTCATATAATTGCCTCCTGGGGAGGCCATAGATCCATTCGGCTGGGGCAGTTCCATCATCCCTTCATCAGAAAATAAAGTTTATCATGGATGGCTGTTTGGTTACCGTTGAGGGTGAAGAGGATATTGTTGCGTCTATCTCTGCAGACACACCTTACCTCGAAGCGAACAAAGACGCCGTGGAATGCTCCTTTAGATCCTTTAAGTTCGTCAACGCCACATTTGTGGCTGAAGGAAACAGAATTCCCGTGCCTAGGCTGTCGAAGAATACTAAAATGGGAATCAAGCTGACGGTAGGGAGAGGGGCCCGAGCCAGGAAAGGTTTGGGAAGACATCATCAAGGGATAGTCAGGGCCTTAAAGCCAGTACCTCATAAGGCACGATTTGGTCTAGGATTCCAACCGAATGCACATCACTTGAAGAAACAGTGGAAGAAGGAGCAAGAAAGAAGGGTTGCGAGGACCCTAGGACGAGAACCGGAATGGGAACCCATTGAGTACCCCCATCTGTCAATGACATTTACATCTGCTGGAATAATATATCCTGGGCAAGATAGTGTGCACAGCCCATTGTTACTCATTGAGAAGGCTTTCCAGAACGTTTGCATAAATGTCATTGATGAAGAAGCTGGCACAAGTAAGAACGTCTCAAAGATACGCCCTTGTCCCCCGGGTTACATGTTGAACAATTGGACCGCTGAAGATCTCCTTGTAGTTTACAAGTCTTCTTCAGAGTAATATCCGATATTCACTTTTTGTGTCCCTAAATATAATGGGATTCTTTTGTAAGAGCTGTCGTCTGCTCTTTATCTATTAAATGAATATTAATGAAGAAGCATTTTGTCATAACCTTTTGCATTTGCATCTACTCCATAATTTTTCTTTCATGGCCTGTTCTTGCACTTACCTCATACCATGCCATAATGTTTTGTTTGTTTCCAAAACTTGGATGTCCCTCTATAGTGTTCTCTTTCCCATTCAATTTTCAGGTGTTCAGATGCCAATGACATGAACGAACCCGTTACCAATCTTGAAATCGATTTTGAAAGGACCGTTTGTTTAGGAGAATTCGAGGATGAGGGAAATGCCGAAGACTATGTCTCGTCTCCTGACTTGCTAAGGTTGGTGGAGCAAGAGGACAAACAGATTCTACCTCATCAAGAATCTGTTGAAACAATAAACCTGGGCACTGATGAAAATAAGCAAGAAGTGAAGATTGGGACCTCACTCTCAGAGGACACCAGGCATCATTTGATTGATTTGCCTCATGAGTACAAAGACGTGTTTGCATGGTCCTATCAGGATATGCCGGGATTGGACGGGGACATAATGGTTCATAAGCTCCCGCTGAGACCCTAATGTAAACCCATCCAACAAAAATTAAGGCGGATGAGGCCCGAAATGCTGCTGAAGATAAAAGAGGAAGTCAAGAGGCAATTTAATGCAGGCTTCCTACAAGCTTCTAGATATCCAGAATGGGTGGCTAATATTGTCCCAGTGCCAAAGAAGGATGGTAAAGTGCGAATGTGCGTGGATTATCGTGACCTGAACCGCGCAAGTCCTAAGGATAATTTTCCCTTACCACATATCGACACATTGGTGGACAATACGGCGAAACATTCATTATTTTCTTTCATGGATGGATTTTCAGGGTATAATCAGATCAAAATGGCTCCCGAGGATATGGAGAAAACCACCTTTATAATGATGTGGGGAACGTTCTGCTACAAGGTGATGCCATTCGGGCTCAAGAATGCCGGGGCCACGTATCAGAGGGCCATGGTGACATTGTTTCATGATATGATGCATAAGGAGATAGAGGTCTATGTTGACGACATGATTGCTAAGTCCCGAGGAGAAGAGGAACATATTGTGAACCTCAAAAAGTTATTTGAAAGACTGAGAAAGTTTCAGCTAAGGCTTAATCCGGTTAAATGTACATTCGGGGTTACCTCGGGAAAGTTGCTATGCTTCATCGTCAGTGAAAAAGGCATCGAGGTGGATCCGGAAAAGATAAAAGCCATTCAAGAATTACCACCTCCGTGTACACAGAAGGAGGTCAGAGGATTCTTGGGAAGGCTAAACTACATTTCCCGATTTATTGCTCAACTCACCAATCAGTGTGATCCCATCTTTCGACTCCTTCGAAAGCACAACCCTGGGGCATGGGACGAAGAATGCCAGGAGGCCTTTGACAAAATAAAACAATATTTGTCTAGCCCCCCAGTGCTAGTGCCACCAACTCCAGAAAGGCCTTTGATTTTGTATCTAACTGTGTTTGAAAACTCAATGGGTTGTGTACTCCGGCAACATGATGAGTCGGGAAAGAAAGAAAAGGCGATATACTACCTCAGCAAAAAGTTCATAGAATACGAGGCAAGGTATTCGTCGATCGAAAGATCCTGTTGTGCTTTGGTTTGGGCAGCTAGGAGGCTCAGGCAATACATGTTGTATCATACGACATGGTTAATCTCAAAGCTAGACCCGATAAAATATATGATGGAATCACCCGCACTCTCGGGGAGAATGGCCCGATGGCAGATCCTGTTATCAGAATATGATATCATCTATGTGATTTAGAAATCGGTGAAAGGGAGTGCAATAGCTGATTTCTTAGCGGCTCAAACAACCGAAGAGTATGAGCCCCTGAAATTTGATTTCCCGGATGAAGATCTAATATGCATCACAGAAAGAGAGTGTGGGTCATCAAAGGGGACACCTTGGAAGATGAGCTTTGATGGCGCGTCGAATGCTCTGGGGCATGGAATTGGAGCAATCTTAGTATCACCGGAAGAAGATCATTATCCTTTCACTGCTAGACTCAATTTTTTCTGCACCAACAATATAGCAGAATACGAGGCTTGTATCATGGGACTTCGGGCAGCTATTGAACGAAATATCGATGTCTTAGAGGTATACGGGGATTCAGCCCTAGTGATCTACCAAATCCGCGGAGAATGGGAAGTGAGAGATCAAAAGTTGATTAAGTACAGCCATCCGGTAGCTGAATTGATCAAAGACTTCAAAGAAATAACATTTAATTACTTTCCACGCGAAGATAATCAACTGGCTGATGCCTTGGCCACTCTGGCTTCCATGTTTAAAACAAATAAAGAAGCAGAAATAATGCCCCTCAGGATGAGCATATACGAGGTCCCTGCACATTGTTATAGCATCGAGAAGGGGGCTGATGGACGACCATGGTACCATGATATCTTAGAGTACATCAAGAATCAAACGTATCCTGAACAGGCCAACGAGAATGACAAAAGAACAATCAGAAGAATGTCAGTGGGATTTGTTCTTGATGGGGACACCTTATACAAGAGAGGCAAAGATCAGGTGCTTATGAGATGCGTTGACACTGCTGAAGCCAAGAAAATACTTGAAGAAGTTCACGAAGGAATATGTGGGACCCACTCCAACGGCTTCACTATATCCAGAAAAATTATGAGACTCGGGTATTACTGGTCGACGATGGAAAGGGATTGCATAAGCTACGCAAGAAAGTGCCACAAATGTCAAATTTATGGCGACAAAATTCATGTAGCTCCTTCTCCCCTTCATGTTATGACGTCTCCATGGCCCTTTTCAATGTGGGGCATAGACGTTATAGGGCCGATTTCTCCCAAAGCTTCTAATGGGCACCGATTCATTTTCGTGGTCATCGACTATTTCACAAAATGGGTAGAAGCTGCCTCATTTGCTAATGTGACAAGGGCCACTGTCTGTAGGTTCTTGAAAAAGGAAATCATTTGTCGATATGGTTTGCCTGAAAGAATCATCTCAGATAATGCTTTGAATTTGAACAATAAAATGATGACAGAGGTGTGCAAGCAATTTCAAATAAAGCATCATAATTCCTCGCCTTATCGCCCGAAGATGAACGGAGCTGTTGAAGCAGCTAACAAGAACATAAAGAGGATCATCGGCAAAATGACAGAAACCTACAAGGACTGGCATGAAAAGCTGCCATTCGCTCTGTTCGCGTACCGCACATCTGTGAGGACGTCCACAGGGGCAACTCCTTTCTCTCTAGTCTATGGGATGGAAGCCGTGCTGCCCATTGAAGTCGAGATTCCCTCCTTACGAGTCTTAATGGAGTCGAAACTCGAGGAGGCAGAATGGGTCCAAGCTCGTTATGATCAGTTGAATCTCATCGAAGAAAAACGCTTGAAGGCAATCTGCCATGGACAGATGTACCAGAAACGGATGATCGCTGCCCATGACAAGAAAGTAAGGCCAAGAGAATTCCATGAAGGAGAACTCGTGTTGAGAAAGATTCTCCCAATACAAAAAGATTTGCGAGGAAAATGGGCACCTAATTGGGAAGGACCATATGTCGTAAAGAAGGCATTCTCTGGCGGGGCCTTGATCCTTATAGAAATGGATGGGAAGGAGTTACCAAATCCAGTAAACTCCGATGTTGTGAAGAAATACTACACTTAAAAAAAAAAAAGAGAAAAAGGGGAGATCAAGGTGAAAACCCGAAAAGGGCGCCTTGGTCAAACACAGAACATTAGGATGAAAACCCGAAAGGGCGTCCTAATAAAGCAAATCTGGGCCTAAGGGGCAGAAGTAATTTTGAACAGTGGGCCAAGTGACCAGGCTATAGTATGAAGCATTTCTGAAATACTCGAGATCTTCTACACGAGAAGTCTTGCTCAGAAAAATTCTCGATTCAGAAACGTGGCAGAGTTCATGCATTGAATATCTAGAACATTTGTATCCACTAATATGATTCCTTTTCTTCTATGGCACTTTCAATTATCCTTGGTTGACTTTGTTTGTTACCTTCGAAATTAATGTGAAGTCTCTTTCTTATACCTACCTGACCATTTGCATGCATCTCATTATGTTGTTTATTTAATTGATAAATAGTAATATGACATGTTCTGTACAAAAGAAATGTTGAGTATTACTCGGATAGAAAACTAGACAGACGCAAGGATTTCAAAGCAGGAACAAAAGTTCAACGTATACCAAACAGGTGATATCTGAGAAACGCAGTTTACTTGTAAAGCTCGAAAGATGGATATAAAAGCCTGAAGAGACACTTAAGAATCCTAGCGTTGAAAGCAGATCATCATGATAAGCAAAATAGGAGCTCGAAAGCAAGAACAAAAGCTCAGATGGGGTAAGATCACCGCGAGAGTCGTGATGAAAAGAGATCGCGACAAACGAATGCAAGGCACATAACATGTTCATCTAGGCATGAATGCATTTAAGGCAAATAGGTGCATATCACGATAACATCATGCATGACATATACAGGTATTCCAAACAGAGCAAAAGGTTTTGGGAAAGCTATCCAAATCAAAGAAAAGATACTTGAACTCCACCATGTGAGAAATTCTGGGTGATTTTTATGTTTCAAAATCAGCTCATATTGCGAGAGGTGAGCTGAGCCTCAAGACGCGTTGAGGTACATTTAATTTATGTTTTAAAATCAGCCCATATTGCGAGAGGTGAGCTGAGCCTCAAGTCACGTTGAGGTATTTTTAATTTCTGTTATTGACTCATATTGCGAGAGGTGAGTCAAATCGCAAGTCATGACCAGATGTTTTCAACATCTGCCTTTATGTTTTAAAAATCAGCTCATATTGCGAGAGGTGAGCTGAGCCTCAAGACACATTGAGGTATTGTAATTTCTGTTATCTGACTCATATTGCGAGAAGTGAGTCAAACCTTAAGTCACGACGAGATGTTTTCAATATCCGTCTTTAATTTCTGTCCTTCAAAATCAACTCATATTGCGAGAGGTGAGTTGAGCCTCAAGACACGTTGAGGTATTTTTAATTTCTGTTATTTGACTCATATTGCGAGAGGTGAGTCAAACCTCAGGTCACGCTGAGGTACTTTTATGTTTCAAAATCAGCTCATATTGCGAGAGGTGAGCTGAGCCTCAAGACACGTTGAGGTACTTTTAATTTCTGTTCAATCAACTCATATTGCGAGAGGTGAGTTGATCTTTTTCAATTTCTGCTTTTAATTTATGTTCATTCAACTCATATTGCGGGAGGTGAGTTGATCTTTTTCAAATTCTGTTTTTAATTTCTGTCTCTCAAAGGTTAACTCATATTGCGAGAAGTGAGTTAAGCCTTGGACCTCACGTCCAAATGCTATTCTTTAAAAAGTCAACTCATATTGCGAGAAGCGAGTTGAGCCTCAGTTTGCACACTGAGGTACTTGCAATTTATGTTTCAAAAACTAACCCATATTGCGAGAATGCGCAGGTCGAGCAATTTTTGATTTCGCCTCAATGAAGGATAAAGTTGCAAGAAAGCCAATTGAAGATACAAATTGTGCCTCTTTGAAATTACAAGGGAGCTAATCAAAGATGTAGACCTTGCATCCCCAGTGAAGTCGCAGAGGCGCAAGTTGAAGCTACAAGTTTCATCTTCCTGAAGTTGTAGCGGAGAAGATTGAAGATACGAGATCTCATCTCTAAAGTTCTAGAAGAGTAGATCACGACGAAGAGAAGATAAATCGAGGCTACAAGGCAGATCTCAGAAGTTGCGATGGATCGAACCTAAAGCTACGAGAGGCGGTGGGTTGAAATAAGGTTACTTAAGAAAAGAAACCTCAGAGCATGTCAGGAGCTAGCAAGACCAGGCAAAATTGGCCTTTCTTTATGTCTTTGCTCTATTCCCGTTACACGACAATGAGCAAAGAGGGGCAGCTGTAATGGCCAATTTTGGGCCCGCACAAATAAACAAAATTAAATAAAGTCCATGTCCATGTACAAATTAAACCCTGACCCATACAAATACCTGAGCCCAATTAGCCTTTAACCCAACAGAAACCCAACCCGTTTACAAACAAACCCGGGTAACCCAAATCAATGACCCAAACCCGATTACAGCCCAACCAAACCCTAAACACTAAGGACAAACTTAGCAGAAACCCTAGCCGCCTCTGCCCACTTGGCCTCTGCCCCTGACTCAGCAGCTTCACCGCCTCTGTCACGTCCCAGCACCGCCCTAGGCCTCTGCAGCTCCGCTCACTGTACCTGCATGCAATAAACACGAAAGGACAGAAAGCAATAGAGGAAATGATGACAGAAACAAATTGTAAAGAAATCAGGCTATAAAAGCCTAAAACTGAAACATTTGTAAGGACTTTTTTTTTGCTTTCTATTCGAATACAAACATAAAAAAGGGGGCATTCAAAAACACTGAAAAGGCAACAGTATTAGCGACATCGCAGCGAAGGGAAACCCCCGATTGAAAGCAGTATCCAAACCCTATCGGTAGAGGTGATTTTTGTTTTTTAATCTATTTTTATACACATATATTATTAAATAATAACAATAATAACATAGAAAAAAATAAAATAAAAGAAAAAAAATCAAATTTTACCTTTTTTCGGCCACCGTTCCGGTGGCCGGAACGACGGCAATCAGCCGCGCGTGGCGGTCCGATCATCAGCCGGTGACCGGCCGGTGACCGGACGTTGACCGGTCCGGTGACCGGAGCCCTCCGGAGACCCCCTCCTTCTTTCCCCTCTCCTCTCTTCCCTTTCTTTTTTTTTCTCCCCGGGGTACCAAATGAGCCAAAAACCAAAAATTTGGCCTTTTATAGCAACCGACCTGGGTCGGGTCGACCCGACCCAGGTCCACTCAGGATCCGCGCGCTCTGACGTCAGCAGGGCTTATTGCGCAATCGGTCCTTCCGCATTTTTGAAATTAACAATCAAGAACTATTTATATTGCAATTCGGCCCAGGAATTCGTCCCAGGTTCCAATTTAATCCTCTCTGCCACGATGTCATTTTAGAGAGGCGGGATAATTGCAGTATTGGTCCCCCTAGGATTAACGCGTGCTCTAATCGGTCCTTTTGCTTGTTTTGATTTTAAAATTGAGCCCGAAATCTTTATTTTAATTCCAATTAAGTCCTAGTTTATTTTGGTTAATTAATTTTATTATTTTATTTCATGTTATTACTTTACTTATTATTATTATATTTATGCACGTACGTATAATGTTTTGTAGTATTATTCGTATTTATTTATTCTCAAATATTATCATTAAGTTTTATTTGCTTTGATATCCATTATTATTATTAATACTATTATTATATCTACTTACTATTATTATACTTATTTCTAACACTAGTATTATTAATTTTATCATTTTATTTATTAATATTATTATTATATATATTATATATGGTATTATTTTCTATATTGTATTTTTATTATTTACTAATATATTTTAAAATTATCGTTATTTTCTAAGTACATTTCTTTATGTTATCGTATGTACATTCCGGTATTGTATTCTATATATTTTGTACAGGTTTTTTTTATGTCTTTAATATTAATATATTATATGTAAGTATTACGATATTAATAGTTGTTTTCAATATTTTAATATGTACCATATTTTCATACTCTATATAATCCCATTATACTATTACACATATATTTCTTAAACTTAGTATTGTATGCTTTACGTACTTTTACTATCATTTTTTTGTTTTGTAGTATTATTATTATTATTATCATAAAAACCGTATTATGTATTTAAATATTATTATAGATTTTCCATAGGTCTAACATCATACGTTTCATATCCATTTATCACCTCGCATTTACATCATTATTGTTATCATCAATATACATAACTATTTTCATGTGCTTATTTCAAATACATCATTTCTACATTATATTATTACGTATATATCACATTTCCATCTTGATTATTGATATATATATACTTTGCGTGTACCCATAATATCATATTACTCGTATATTTTCATCCCATGTTATATATATATTATCATATATGTGTGTTTATCAAACTTAGCATTATCTGTTTTATATTATTATTGTCACACTATATGTATCACTATAATCATTATTATTACGCATGCATTATTATATGTTTAATATATATTATATATTACTTATTCCGTATATTTTTCACCTTTATCATCATCTGACTTCAACGTAGCATATTGTTTCATATCATTATTTTATGCCAACCCTAATTATCCTAACCCTTTCACGTTTTAAAATAAGGCAATATGCCGATTTTAACATTATGCCAGTGATTTCATCGCTATGTTGGATGAATCGCATATGGCTCGTGTTAGAAGCGGAATATCCTTTTCTGAAATAACAACTTTAAAATGCTCGTGTTTTTTGATCGGATCACAACTAAATTTCAAATTGAACTCGTATTTTTGAAAATTGAGACAACATACATTTGAAAGATACCAATTTTTGGGCGTCGCGGGGTGCTAATACCTTCCCCGCGCGTAACCGACTCCCGAACCCTATTTTTCTCTGGACTTTAACGTAGACCCAAATTTAGCCTTTTTACTTAAAAAATGAATTTTTCAGCCAAAAGAGGTTTTAATAGGTGTCCGATCACACCTAAGAAGAAGGATCGGTGGCGACTCCTTTGCTTTAATAAAAATCAAAATTCGTTTTCAAGATTTTAAATCGCCACAATTAGCGACCTAAGCTTTAAAAATTTTCCGTCGCTACAAAAAGAATCACTTTACATACCTTTAGAATTCAAGTTCCACCATTGGCGAAAGCCTTTGAGCTTTTCTCTTCTCTTTTCTTTAAGTTTCGGCCAAAACAATAATAAAATGAAGCTAAATTTTTTTAAGTGATTTTCATATCATGCATGTTTCATAATTATTAATTTACTAAACTAGCCCCATTAATATTATTTCCTTACCACTAGCAATGGCCGAATATGTCTTTTTTCAAAACTCTTGGCTTAATTACTCTTTAAGCACTCCAATATTAATACTCATTCAAAAATTCGGTATTCACACTTTATTCCTCAAATTTTCTTTTTATGCAATGACACCCCTATTTACTAATTCAACATTTAATTAACACAATTAAGACACAAGACTTTCACATATAAAAGTTCACATATAGTAAGCACCCAAAAATGATGTTAATTTATTTTTCTGACTCGGTTTTGTGGTCCCAAAACCACTTCCTGACTAAGGTCAAATTAGGGCTGTCACACGAGGGGTGCAAAAACAATGGATGATCGAAATCAACGATGCCTTCCATGCTTCACGCCTGAAACCCTAATCACACTCAATAAAAAAAGGAACACGATTACGGAAATCTGATCAGGAAATTTGAAGGAAACTTAAAAATTGCCCAAAGAAAACCCATTTTGTAACCCAAAATGATTTACAAATCACTCTGATACCATGTTAAAAAAATTGAGAAACCTAAAATTTTCATTTGATTTTTCATTCGTATATCTTACAAAATGATTTACAAATATCTATACAATTGTCAAATGATCACCCAAGAAAAAGAAAAAATTGTCATATGCTAACTAACTTTAACTAATTGAAACTAGCAAACTAACTATTTGTTTTAACAATGTGGCATCCATACATATGACACACTAACAATTAATTAATTTTCAAATCACTTAAAACGAATGAAAAAAATTAATATTTGTTAAATTTGCTTATGTGACATCAATATGTATGACACATCAACAAATAATTATTTTTTTAAAAAGACTAAAAATATAAAAATTTTGAAAAATTCAAAAATATAAAAAAATAAAAAATTTATAAATTTATAAAAATATAAAAGTTATTTAATAATAAAAATTATAATAATATTCTATCATTTTTTATAATTTTTAAAAAATTTAATTAATTGTCACGTCAATAAAGTTAACATTAATTTTTTCATCTATGTGGAAGTATTTTAATAAAAAACTAATTTGAAGAATAAAAAATAAAAAATAAAAAATAAAAAATAATTAAAATAATTAAAATAATTTTTTTAAAAAAATTGGATGACGAAATAAACTAATTAATATCAACATACATTTAACACATTCTTTGTGTGTCATTTATTGTCAATGAATTTTCTAGATTTCACCCGCAGATTAGAACTAGTTTTGTCTTTTCTTTTTGATAGTTTTGAATAAAAGGGTCTTGGTGGTTTTTTTTTTTTTTTTGCTTAGAAAGGGGTGATTACTACAATTTGATCTATTAATAAAACACATCTTTTCTGATTCAAATAATAGTAAAATTTATGGTGATTTTTGTACCATCTCACAGATCTTTCATTACTTCATTGGGAGCCGATAGGAAAGATGGGAATAAGGAATCTTGTTATTTGCCTATTCGTGCATTAAGAACACTTGAAAGATGACTAAAGTCACCAACTTGTTAGCTATCTATATTTCACATGGCATTATTAAAATTGGCAAGTTGCAATGGGGCCAGAGATAGCAATTGTCTGGTCCAGCATCCACCTCCCCTCACCAACCTAACCTTCAACCCTACCGACATCTTTTGGATTAAGTAGTAACAAATACAGTGTCACTTAAGATTCAAACCAAATTCGGGTTTTATGAATTAAAAAAATATTAAATTTTTACTTAAATTTGATTTAATTACTCTAAAGAAAATGAAATCTAATACGAGTAATGGATATAAAAAGTTTTAAAGTGCATTTGGTTGAAAATTTTTAAATTTTTTGACAATTTTAAAATTTTAGTATTTTACAATTTATGAATTTAAAATGTTAGGATTTGTAATTGCTTTGTTTGAATAAACAATTAATTATAAAAAATTAAATTATTAGAATCTTACAAATAAAAAATAATTATAAAAGAAGAAGAATTATATTAACAAATAATATAAAAAATTGATATAGATATCATTATATTTTTAAAAATTTATAAATAGTTTTAATAAAATAAACTTTAAAAAAAAAGTATATATTATAGCCACGTTAGTCACGTTTGTTGTTCGGGTTTTGCCTTGATATTGTAATTCATAAAAAAAAGTATATATTATGATTAAATAATAATAAAATTAAGTTTAAGCTTTTTATTTTATAATAGAATATGTATACTAAATCAAATAAAATTATGAAGAATTTTGAAAAACTATTTATTTAGATGAAATTTATGAAATAAATTTGAGCTATAAAAGTTCCTCTTAAAATTGCTCATAAGTTTCAAGTTTGCTCAATATATTTACTTAAAAAATTAATTTATTTGTGAAATTTTAAAAATCTCGACAAAAAATAATTTTTTCTATAAATTTCTCATCACTAAACTTGTTTATGCAAGGCTGAACTTACAATGCACCCCAAAGACGAATTTAAAACTACTAAAATCATTTAGTTTAATATTGTTGGTTATGATAAAAAAAAATTTGTTGTGGGGTTACTCTACACAATATAAATAGGGTCAGATTATTTCAGCGGAACAATAGATGGGATGCTCCTAGCGTGGGACGACAAAAAAGACCAATAAATTTCTATCATTAGTGTCCAATAGATGGGATGATTTTATTATTCGGATGTGCAGTTTTACATCTATATATTCAACCCTTATGCCTACAATTTTTTGTCAGCTCGTTTTACCTATTTTCCATTGAAAGGGTCTGTATGTGTTTTGAAATGAAAAACAGAAGCACCAAAACGATGCGTTTCGGTATAAGCAAAATGGAGAGGTTTAGTTTTAATAAAACGATGCCTTTCAGTTATCGGATTGTTACCGAACTGTTTTAATTTTTCCTTTTATTGTTTTAGCTGTAAGTGAAGGAGGGTAATCGGTACAATACGCAAGATTTTCTTCTCTCTTCTCTTCTCTAATTTCTTCTTCCCTCGTTCTAAGTTCTAATTTTCTGGTTAGTCCCTATCAATATGAAGTCAGATAATTAAAGGATGTGACCAATTATTGATTATGTGCAACAATGAAGTTAAGAATTCTATAATGGGGACTAAGATAAAATTAAAAAAATTTTGAGATGCGAAAACTAAAATTTTTGAATTAAAATTATTTTAATAAAAATTTTAACTTTTGAAAGAGATCAACAATATAACTTTTTTTATTTAACAAAGAAATTATAAGGAATTAAATTAAATTATTAATATTTGTATCGAACTAAAGCTGAAGACTTACATTTAACCAAGGGCCAAGACCTCTATCAACTACCCATGGTTATGAGATATTATCCTTCTCTTCGAATTTGAACTTGGTGAATACTGTGCGTTAAGGGTTAATTGTATAACTGAATTAAGTACTAATTTATTTTAAAAAATTAAAATGTTTGTTAGTAAGTTTTTTTCATATAATTAAATATTCAAATCAACAATTAAAGGTAGCAAATGGAAATAATGGAAAATATAGATGCAAAAATACTTGTCTAGTTTAGAAATTAGGTAATGTTTCCATAACAAGCTTAACCACGTACATATTCTCCGTCAAAATCCCGACAGAAGTTAGGTAAGTAATAAACTAAGAAAAATTGAGACAATGAGGTGACAAGAAAAATTGTCCTTTAAAACATAAAAAGAAAAAATAACAGCAGGGAACTTAGGTAAGTAATAAAATAAGAATATGTAATTTCAAAAAAAGAAACAATAAAAATTTGTCACTGAATTTTTTTAATTTTATAAATGAGATTAAAGGATGTTATGCGATATAAATTTAAATTAATTCATTTATATTCCCAGCAAGGGTAAAGTTAAAAAAAATTCTTTTTGCGTGAAATCAGATTATAAAATTTTTGTAAAATTGAAATGTAATTTTATAATGTATTAAATTATAATTTTATATTTTTTAAGATATTAACCATATTTTAGGAAGTCAAATTTTACTATAAATAATTTGTAATTTTATTGGACTAAATTTAAGATTTCCATTTTAGGTGATAAAGCCCTTGCTAGTCCTCGCTGCTCCTCTTATTTCCAGTAAATGTTATCGAGCAAGTTATTTGAATTCATAGGTTGGTTGATGCTCATATAAGAGACTCCTGTTTAGTTTGAATTAAAAGGTTTCAGTATATTAAAAAAATGATATTTTTTAATTAAATGATAAATTTTAATTGATATGTTTGATTTTAATTTAAAATTATGTGGTAAAATTGTATGTGATTGAATTTTACAATTAAACATCAATTTTAATTGAATTTGGTCACTCAAATTAAATTATTTTTAATTAAATTTTACACTCAATAACAAATATTAATTAAAAATTTAAAAATATTTTATTTTAACAATTAAGTATAAATTTATTAATAAAATATTAGAACTTAAAAGAATAGCATAGGACTTCTTTCTATGGAAGCAAGATTTAAAAGGTTAAAAAAACCCCAAAAAACTGAAGTTCTATTTTATTTATAAAATAAGCATTTTTTTGTAATTTTTTTATATTTTATTCATCAATCTATAATTTTAATTATTGAAATAAAGATACTTGAAAAATATATTAATTTTATTAAATTCTTTTTCAAATTATTCAAAATTAAATATGAGTTGAAATTTTTAATCAAATAAAAGTAAAGTGGTAATTTTCAAAACATCATATTAAAGCATAATGAAACATTTATTCATATTATTATGTTTCTCACGCTGTTGGATTAATTTTTTTGGGTTAAATTGTAAGTAAACATTTAAATGATACAATATGCTCTAAGTTTTTTTTTTTTTTTTTTTACTTTTAGTATATTAGGAATTTAATCATTTATTTAAAAAATATTAGTGTCTCCACTTTTCAAATTTAAAAATTCAAATTCAATTATCAACATTTTTAAAATTCTTTTATTAAATTTGTTGATGTGATATTTTGAAGAAAAAAAATTACTTGGTAACCACATAACAAAAAAAAAAAACATTATAATAAACTTGAATTTAATAGAGTTGACAATTCTAAAAATTTAAATAAGTATTTTAATCAAATTGAGGTACTAAATTATGTAAAAAAAAATTCAAGTGTAAAAATTAAATCTCATATTTAAGTATAAAATAGGGATCAAAACTAAAATTTAATCATTATTATATAATCTCAAAAGATAGAATGATTAGAGTTGAAAATTTACCACGACCTTATAATTTCAAAAAAAGAAAAGAAAAGAATATAATAAACATGTCTCATAAAAGAAGACCCTAAATAAATAAAATAAATTACTTGATAGTTATATAATAAAAAGATACATGGTAATAGATTTGAATTTAATAGAGAATTTTAATTAATTAACATTCTTAAAATTCACATAAATATTTTAATTAGAATAAAATATTTAGATTAACTAGTGATAAGTTGAAGTACTAAATTATGTTAAAGATTAAAGTATAAAGATTAAATTTCAAATTTAAATGTAGTTTGGGACCAAAATTAAAATTGAAACTTTAAAAAAATAAAAGGATTAGAATTAAAAATTTACCATCCCTTAAAATTTCAAAAAAGAAAAAAAAATTGTGTACATGGTCATGAAAGGAGCTGTTAGTCATTTATATATAATAGTAGTATAAATGTCAAAATTTTAATGATAAATATAAGTGATTGTTGATTGTAGTGGTCTGTGTAACTTCTCAAACCCAGCTTAGATGTTAAACTAGAATTCGAAATATTACATTGGCCACCAAAATGGCTCAGTAAGCAATCAAAGTTTTTAAAATGGTTGTTTTAAAGCATTTGTTTATTTTTAAGGAAAAACTAGTGTGTTGTCCTTCATTTTATTGAAAGATAAATTTTTTCCCTAAAGCGATGGAATTTAGATTTTACTTAGTAAAATTCGATTTCCACTCTTTATATGTTTTTCAAAACTCATGTACATAACAACATAGCGGAAAAAGTGATTTTTAATTTAAGTTTAATGAAAACTAGATTTTTATGCATGATTATTTAATAATTCATATTTTGATAACCTAAATTAAAATAAAATGTCATGAATGTTGATCAAACCCCAAAACTTAAGTCTCATGCCACAGTTCAAATAAAATAATATAATTTTTGAATAGCAGAAGTTGTGAAAAATGACTCTACAATAATTATATATATATAAGGTTTCGAGCCGAGCCTTCCAAATGCTAAATTCACATCCTAACCTGGTGGGTTATTTGTAAAGATAGAAATAAGAGGGAAAGTGAATTTATGAAGCTCAGTGTGAGTTCAATTATAAGAAAATGTAACACCCCTTACCCGGGTTCAACGCCGGAACCGAGTATGAGACATTATTGGACGATAACACAACCAGTCATACAAGGTCGAGCCATAAAATTTCATTCCAATTTAAAAAATTTTCACAATATATCATACGATCCATAAAATGGGCCTACGAGGCCCAAAACATAGTTTGGGAGTGGTCCGGGACCAAATCGAGAACTTAGAAAAAATTTTGGAAATTTAGGTCAAAAACAGGACACACACCCATGTGAGATAGGGACATGCCCGTGTGGGCAGGCCGTGTGGTCACACACGCCTGTGTCCCCTACCCATGTTGAATTATTAGAAAATTATTTTTCATTTCGAACCTACAGGGATTTTCACACGGTCGACCACACGCCCGTGTCCTTGGCCCGTGTCCTTCATGCGGCCTCAACACGCCCATGCTCTCTCCTCATATGAAAAACTGGGGTATTCTGTTTATGATGTCAGCATGCAATTTTGGTCACACAGCCATGGGACATGCCCGTGTGACCAGGCCGTGTGACGTCTTTAATCTTCAAAAATTTCATGCAAAGTTTACACACCCTACACACATGGCCGTGGTGGCCAGCCGTGTGGACCTAAGTTAGGCTATGTTCCAAGCTATCCTTTGCCCCAAAACACATACAACCTTTACCAATTTTAAAACCATATACCATACACATTTTTAGGCATTTAAATGACCTTATTTAACCATCCATCATCCATTTCAACTTAACCACATACAAACACACCAAGCATTCCATGAATTACCTCATAAAGATCCATAAATAAACCAATATCACTATTGGCCAAGTCACATGGCCTTAATTACAAAATGACTTATCAAAAGACAATTGCCACAATATAGCCAAACCAACATGACACTTACAACACCACTAAGTCCCTATACATGTCATAGCCTAAAAGAGTACATATTATAATACCAAAAGAACGTTGTGGATAGTGTGGGTGATCATCCGGCGCTTCCTGATCTCCGAGCTAGCTTGACTAATCTATAAAATAAGGAAAAAGGGAAAGGAGTAAGCTTTAAGAAGTTAGTAAGTCTATATGCAAATAATTAACATCATACAAACTCCCTTAATCACCAAAATCATATCATCATATATCAACTTACGATATAACCTTACCAATAGCTTATACATACCAAACATATCATTTACATAATCCTAAGTTCACATGTACCCAAGCACACATATACACTCGCCCACATTTTCACTGGCTTATAAGTACACATGCACTTTCATATCATATAACCACACAAATCTCTTTTAGTAAGCTTTCCTGTTGAACCCTTAGGAATAACATTCGATATCCGGTGGTTTCAACATATAGCTCCACCAACACATAATCTGGCTCTCGTGTACACATAGTGAACTCTCATTATCACCCATGTGACCTAGCCATTAAATCTCGTAGCTCTCGTGTCCACATGGTATCCAACACTCGGAACCACACATGCGACCTAGCTACATAATACATAGCTCTGGTGTCTACATTGTCGTAGGCCAATTTTGGCCCTTTACAATTTAAACCTCTAATTAGTACAAACCCCATTTACATTAAAATACCCAAACCCTATTAACCCACTTAACCTAATTAAAACTAACCCAATAACCCAACAAAATAACCCAAATCCCACAGCCCAATTGCAAACTAACCCTAACTGAACCCTCACCCGAACAGCCACCGCCCTAGTTGCTGCCAAGTCAGAGCAAGGTCACATCCACCGCCTCTGGTCATCGACCCCAGCAACTTGTACCTGCAAACAATAAATAGGAGAAGACAGCAAAAAGCAAGAAAAAAGAAATAATAGAAAAAAGGAGAAAGCAGTTTGTATGAAGGCTATAAATAGCCGAATCAAAAACTGTAATCGGATCGGTAGTCTTTTGCAAGTAATACAAATCAAATTCAGAAATATTAACTAGATAGCAACTCTAATAACACAATAGCAGCAGCAGAATACCCCAAAATCACAAGAGTAATATTCCAAGATCAGAGAATCCGAAAACAGAAATCAAAGCCAGAAACGAAGGTTTTTATTTTACTTCGAATCTGTCTCTTTCTTTTCTTCCTATCCATAAGCATATAAGTATAAAAATACATATATTTACCTATCTTAATAGTTTAAATAAAAAAGAAAAAAAAGGAAGGATTTTTACCTTTTCACGGTGGCCGGCACCGGCGACGGCACGGCAGACGGTGACCGGACAGTGGTTGGACCGACCACCGAAAATCGCCTCTCCCCTCCCTCTCTCTCCCATTTTTTTTCTCTCCCTGATCCCAAATGAAAAAATAAAAATTTTTTTACTTTTATAGGGGGTCAAAACGCACCGTTTTGGACCCCCCGTTTTAACTAAAACGACACCGTTTTGGTTGCGGGTCAGATCGACCCGACCTGTTCCGACCATGATCTGCGTGTTTTTTAAACGGAAGGGCAAATTGCGCATTTGGCTCTTCCGCTTTTCCTATGTTTTACAATCAGGTTTAAATTTCTCACAAATCAACCCTGTAATTCATATTTGTTTTCAATTTAATCCCCCACGCTACGCAGCGTTTAAAAACGCAGAAAAATTACTCCTTTGGTCCCTCCTATGTTTACACGCGTTCAAATAAATCCTTCCCTTTTGTTTGTATTTCGAAATTTGCCCCGAAACTTCTATCTTTAATTCAATTTCATCCTTTTATTTCCTTTTCGCGTTATTTTCTTTAAATTTTAATAATAATATTATTATATTATTATTATTACTTATTACATTATTGTATACTTTATTATATATGTATATATTATTATTACTACACTTTTTACCACTATTATATCTATTTTACTACTATTATATTTATTTTTAATATTAGTATTTTCATTACTTTTATCATTGTTATTTTATATTGTTATTATATTATATTTAATACTTACTATTATATTTATTATTTTTTTGTGTTACTTTATTTTTTAATTTCATTATTATATTATATCTGCCTTTTGTATTTTATTATATCGCTATTATTATTATTATTATTGTTGTTGTTAACATATTACTATTATTTTTAGTATTATTATTACGTATTTGTTTTTAAAATTCATATATATATATTTGTATATACTCATAGTAGTTTTAATATTATTATTATTCCTAGTATATATATTATGTATACATGTTTATGTATATATATATTTTATATCTATTTTTATATATTATTATATTTGTTATTATATTTAGCATTTTCACTATTATGACCCATTACTTTACTTTTAAGTATTATCATTATGTTATATTTTTATTGCTAGCATTATTACTATTATTATTATTATTATCATTATTATTATTGGTATTATTATTCTCTTCATTAACTTATATATATACACATACATATATTTTTATATACATGTTATTACTTTATATTATTATTACCGGATCTTTTTTATTTTGTTACTTTACTATTAGTACATTATTTGTTTTTATTTTCTTTTAAATGCCATTATTATTTTCATTTTAATATTCTAATATCTCTTGTCAGTATTTTTCATGTTTTTAATTAATTTCAAATAAATAAGGCAACGTACCGATTTAATATTAAGTCATCGATTTCATTGCTATGTTGGGTGAAATTCATCGGCTCGTGTTAAAAACGGGACGTCCTTCTAAAAAAAATCGAGAACTCAAAAATTCCTGTTTTCGATCGGATTCCGACTAAATGTTAAATTGGATTTGCATTTTTGAAAATTAAGATAATATGTGTTTAATAAGATACCAATTTTGGGCGTCGCGGGGGTGCTAATACCTTCCCCGCGCGTAACCGACTCCCGGACCCTATTTTTTCTCTAAACTTTTACGCAGGCCTGAATTCGTCTTTCTTTTATAAAAAAAAATAAAACTCTTTTTTGTTAAAATGAAGATTTATTAGGTGTCCGATCATACCTAGAAAAAGGATCGGTGGCAACTTCTCTTTCTTTTCAAGATCAAACTTCGGTTTTCAAAAGTTTCAAATAATCACTTCAATTAGCGACCGAAGCAAAAATTTTACATCGCTACAACTGGCGACTCCGCTGGGGACCAGTTTTTGAGAGTCGAGTCTAAAAATAAACGCGTGTTGTCAAAATTTTCAAAATTCTTTGTTTAATTTGATATTTAGTCGTGATCCTGAAATTTTGTTTTTGAAAAATCATGCATTCGCATCATGTTGTAAATATTCTTCTAACTTGTTTTATCTTGTTGTTTTTCAGCTCTTAAGTTTTTACGGTTTTAGTTCTTAGTTTTTAGTTTTAAAATAAAAACGAAAAGGTTTGCGAGTTTCTCCCCACACACCATGCACTTGCATTTTGCATAACATGAGCTCTCTACCCGGGCTCCATCCGTTTAAGTGAAAGTAAACGCTACGCCTTTATGAGTTAACTCGTCCCTCCGCACAGGCTAGTGAATACTTTCGAGTTACATATGACTTATGCTTTCATGAGTTAACTTGTCCCTCCGCATAGACATAAGTAAATGTAATCCCTCGAATTGAAGTCGTGAGCCTGTGATGGGCTACGACCTAGGCTTTGTACTAGTCTTAGTAGACGATAGTACGAACGATTCGAGTACCTGTCTAGAACTAAAACAACATATAGTAAACCATACGAGCCACCTAACTAGAGCCATGCCGAACCTCTGCTTGTTTAGTAGTCACCAAAATAAGTACACGGGAGAAACGCCTCTTACCTTTTACACTTTCACTTTTTATGCAAGGGGATCGGGTCTATTTAATAAATTGGATCGGGTAGCTTAATTTGTTAAATTTTCCATGTTGTTGCCTATATTTGATTACTAACCAAGGTTGCTTGTCTTTATTTTATTTTTCATCATGCATCATAGGCATCATATTAGGAAGGTGTTGACTAAAGATCAGTTGCCAAAAAATGGGTTTCTGATGGAAGAGTCGATTATACAAACGACCGAGAAGAATGCCATGGTTAGGGACTGGTCTCTGAAAACCTAGAAAGAGAAAGGGGACAGTCTAATGGAAGGTTGTGTTACCAATCTACCCGAGCACATAACGGTGAATGTTCGTCAGAATAACCTCTCAAACTTGGTTCAAATCTGGAATCAGTGGGACCCGGACACTAAGGGAATCTTCACTAAAAGATATGGAGATATAGCCAACCTGATCGCTATCAATGTCGACGAGTGATTGATTCAAGCCATGATCAGATTCTGGGACTCGGCTTACCAGTGTTTTACGTTCAATCAAGAAGATATGACAACAACTATAGAAGAGTACGCGGCTTTACTTCGTATCGATAATGCACAGCCCTATAAGATATATGTGAAGGAGCCTAAGCCAATAACCCTCAAGAAGAAGCTAATGAAGTTGACAGATATGACTGACACATGGGCCGAAAAACAAATAAAGAAGAAGAATGAAGTTATCTGTGTCCCGTGGTTTTCCCTACAAGATTTAGTTTCAAACCATCCCGATGTGCTAAAAAGAGTAAATTTGTTCACCTTGGCTATATATGGGTTGATCGTCTTCCTGAAAGTTCTCGGACATATAGAAGTTGCAGTAGTGGACTTCTTTGAAAGGTTAAAGCAAGGAATTAACCCTGTGCCGACTATCTTGGCTGAGACTTTCAGATCCATAAGCGGTTGTAGAAGGAAAGGCAAAGGGCGTTTTATCAGATGTGCGTAGTTACTCAATGTTTAGATTTTGAGCCACTTCTGGAAAGTGGAGCGTATACCGTTCCATATGTTTTCAAAAACGTTTGCCCCGTTGGAAGCATATCTTAAGAAAGAATGGCCAAAAGAAGTCTCCGAACAACATTGGGTTTCAGTCTTTCAGAACCTTCGAGCCGAGGATGTCACTTGGAGAGCACCGTGGATACGCCTATCGGTTTTGTTGTACAAGGTTGGGAACCAAGATTGGGTGCCACTACTCGGGTTATGGGGCGAAGTTGGATATGCCCCGCTAATGGTCCAAAGGCAACTTTCTTCATGCCAGTTTATACCCACCACCGGAGGATTAGCACAATCTGAGTTTACTTTCGCGGGCGAAGGTTATATGAAGAAGGTCCGAGACACTGCCAAGTCTTGGAAGAGGATTCATTTGATGGAGTTGGCTCTATATGCTGATACTCTCACCCAAGATAACGACATATGGAGAAGGCAACGGGTGAATAGTCAGCAAGTATCATTGACAAATTACTCCTTCCAGAATCCCTTCTCGGAGGAAATGCCATCCGAGCTAGAAATGGCAAGGCAAGAATTCAAACACTAAAAGTCCAAGATGTTACGGAACCTCAATACTCTTCAAGAAAAAAGCTACCAACTGAAGATCGACGTTCAGATTGAAAGATCCAGAACCGAGAAAGTGCAAAAAGAAGCTGAAGTTGTAAGAAATGACTTAAGGGATCTCCATCTGGAAAATAAGAAGTTAAGAGGAACAATAAAGAACAGTGGACTAGGCAAGTCATCTGCTGAATGGAAGGAAGAATTAAACAATATCAAATGTGGGATGGAATTTTGGAAAGGGAAAGCGAAGAAAGAAGAAGAAAAGACTACGCGGGTTATGATGGAGCTAAGGAAGAAGAACGCCAAATATGAAGCTGTGCCTGCCGAGGTAGTAACTAGTCGATCTAAACATCAAGAGCTAAAAGAGAGGATATGAGATTTAGAAGATATGCTGCAAGCTCGTCAACAGCAGTTGGATACTCTTCTAAAAGCTCTAGAAGAAAAGAGTGATCAATATGATAGAGACATTCGTGCTTACGAAGAGGGTCTCCAAGAAAAGGAAATGCAACTTAACTATTTGATTAGTGAGATTCGTGGGGTAGCCATGCACGTGGTACAACTATCAGAAGAAGCTAAAACTCTCATCTGTCAATTCCCTCCAAGCCGAAGATTAAACATATCAAAATTCTTAGAACGAGTAAAGAAATATGGCAATATAGCTAGGAAGTTTGTGTAACGGTTCAATCAAAAGATGGCAGAATGTTTTGTAACAGACTATTTTGATAAATGAAATGCCTAAATAAGGGCTGTCTTGAAATCAACACTAAATTCTTGCATATTCATTCATGACTAACATTCAATTCATTCATTTTTCATTTAATTCATTCATTCATTCATTGCATGTCCCATAATCATTCACTGAGGATTAAAACATACAATTCTCAGTTGTAATACCACAAGACTGGAACCACGTCATTTGTATAGAACACGCTGACGAACTAGAGTAATGGAGGCTAAGTTCAAAGAAAGGATTGAAAGAATGGAAAGAATCCAAAGGGAATTACAAGAACAGTTGGCCAGGTCGCAGCAAGAGACAAGAGACTTAATGGTGAGATCCCGAGAAGAGTCGCTCGAACAGAAGGATCAAATGGCCAAGCTAATAGAAATGATGTCAGCTTTAGTTAAGGGAAAATGACCCATGCAAAGCCCTGACGTCGAGGAATCTCGGCCAAGAGTTAATCACGATCAAGATGCCCATGCAACACAAAGAGGGTATACACAAGGGGAATCTGCTGGCCTAGAGCAACGACCCGTTCTACCTACCCATCTGGTGCAATGTATATTTGTGTCAAATCCCGGGGCTACTCTTGCTGATCCACCCGTTCCAGATTTAGATGATCCAGCAGAAATTGCCAGGTTGAGGGTAGAAGATCACGAGGCTCAAGAGAAGTATAGAAGTCTGGAGGAAAGACTCAAAGCAATAGAAGGCACTGAGGTCTTCTCGGCATTAAGCGCCAAAGAGCTTAGCTTGGTGCCTGATTTGGTCTTACCACCAAAATTTAAGGTACCTGATTTTGAAAAGTAAGATGGGACGAGATGTCTGAAAGTACATCTTGTAATGTTTTACCGTAAGATGACCGGCTATGTTAATGAAGACAAGCTGCTCATACACAGCTTTCAAGACAGCCTGGTGGGATCAGCTCTTAGATGGTACAATCAGCTTAGTCGAGAGAGGATCCGATCGTGGAAGGACCTGACGTCAGCATTCTGTGAGCAGTACAAGCATGTATCAGACATGGTGCCTGACCGGATGACGCTACAAATGATGGAAAAGAAATCGTCAAAAACCTTTAGGCAATATGCACAAAGGTGGAGAGATATCTCGGCCCAAGTGGAACCGCCACTGACTAAGACTGAGATAACAGTCCTTTTCATCAATACTTTGAGAGCACCATTTTATGACAAACTAGTGGGAAATACCACGAAGGATTTTGCGGATATTGTGATATCCGGTGAGCTTATTGAGAATACCGTTAAGAGCGAAAGAATGGAAGGTCAAGAAAGTTCAAGAAGGGTAGCGCCCATGAAGAAGAAAGAACCAAAAACCCATACGGTGGGAACTGGTAGCTGTTATACCCCTAGTCCATATCCAAACCAGCCTCGGGCTCGAAATTACCCACCTCCAAATTGTATTATCCTCATCAAACCCCTTACTACCAAACACCACCTCCTTACCCTTCTTACCCTGTTTACGCCACCAGTAATCAGAGGCCGGTCACCACATTTCCACAAAATACTACACCCGCCCATGGCCAACCCCAAAACAAACAAAGGCCAACAAGACCTAATCCTGAAAAACCACAATTTACTCCTATCCTTGTGTCATATGGGGAACTGTACCCAAAACTTTTGGAGAAACAGTTGATAACCCCGCACTATATGGTACCCTTAAAGCCCCCGTACCTGAAGTGGTACGACCCAAACGCTAGTTGTGTATACCATGCTGGGAATCAAGGGCATTCCACGGAAAACTGCCTCGCCTTTAAAAGGCAGGTTCAAGAACTCATTGATGCAGGCATCCTGCAATTTGATGGTGGTAACAATACGACCGGGAATCCATTCCCTAACCACAGTGGAGGGAATGTGAGTGTGGTAACGAAGGAGGATAGATGGCAAACCAAAAGCTGTGTTTCGAAAATGAAGACACCTCTGCAGAAAGTCTGGGAGGTACTGGTTGAGAAGGGATTACTCAGTCGCCCTGTTGGAATTCTTGAACAAAAGGGTCAAAATTTTTGTGACTTCCATGGCATAGAAGGACACGACATTCAGTCCTGTGACGAATTCAGGAGATTACTGCAGAATATGATGGACAATAAAGAGATTGGATTTTTTAACAAAGGTAAAGAGGTCGACCAGGGAGAAATATATGCCTCTGACGATCAATTACTAGGTTGCCCGTATAGCGCCGACCGACCACTGATAATTTATTACGACGGGAAGAAAGAGCCGGTGAAACCGAAAGTGATAATCGAAGTACCGTCGCCTTTTCCTTATAAAGATGACAAAGCAGTACCTTGGAAATACGATGTTAACATCATCACACCTGAAGGTGAAAAGTCTGGAATCGCAATCGGACGTGTGGGAGAAGTGGGCCATTTCACCCGCAGTGGGCGGTGTTATTCCAAGGAAGTTGAACCGACGAAGAAAAATAGTGACCTGAAATAGAAAGGAAATGAAATAATGCATGAGGCTGAAGCCGAGCGCGAAACTATGCCTGAACTAGAAGCTAAAAAGCCTATAAACGAGGAAGAAGCATAGGAGTTCTTAAAGTTTATCTAGCACAGTGAGTATAATGTGGTGGACCAATTGAGCAAGCAGCCAGCACGAATTTCAGTATTATCTCTACTATTGAATTCAGAGCCACATCGAAATGCCTTGTTGAAGGTGCTAAACCAAGCTTACGTGGCAAATAATACATCCGTTGAGAAGCTTGATAGGTGGATAAATAATTTGAACGCGGACAATTTCATTTCCTTTAGCAATAATGAAATACTCCCCAATGGTAGAGGCTCCGCGAAAGCATTACATATCACAACACGCTGCAAGGGCTACATAATACCAAACGTGCTCATCGATAACGGGTCAGCACTTAACGTCATACCGTTGGCGACGCTATCTAGGATTCCTATAGATTTGTCCTATCTAAGGCCTTGTCATTCCATGGTGAGGGCATTCGATGGGACAAGACGAGAAGTCATGGGAAAAATTGAGATCCCTTTGGAAGTGGGCCCTTACATATACGAGATTGAATTTCAAGTTATGGACATTACACCATCATACAACTGCCTCTTGGGAAGACCTTGGATTCATTCCGCCGGAGCAGTTCCATCATCTCTCCACCAAAAGGTGAAATTTATCATGGATGGTTGTTTGGTTAATGTTGAGGGCGAAGAAGACATTGTTGCGTCTGTCTCTGCGGATGCACCTTACCTCGAAGTAAGTAAAGATGCCGTAGAATGCTCCTTTAGATCCCTCAAATTTGTCAATGCCACGTTTGTTGTGGAGGGAAATCGAATTCCCGTGCCTAAGCTGTCTAGAAATACTAGGATGGGAATCAAGCTGACTGTAGGAAGGGGAGCCCGAGCAAGAAAAGGCCTAGGGAAATATCAGCAAGGGATAGTTAGGGCTTTAAAACCGGTACCCCACAAAGCTCGATATGATTTGGGGTTCTAGCCAGACGCACGTCAAAGAAGAAAATAGTGGAAGAAGGATCAGGAAAGAAGGATCGCGAGAACCTTAGGCCGAGAGCCAGAATGGGAACCCATAGAGTACCCTCCTCTGTCGAAAACCTTTACTTCTGCGGGAATGATATACCCGAGGCAGGATAATACACGAAGCACGATGTTATTGATCGAAGAAGGTTTTCAGAACATCAGTATCAATGTCATTGACAAAGGAGCTGGTGCGAGCAAAGAGGTCTTAATGATACGCCTTTGTCCTCCCGATTTCGTGTTGAACAATTGGACTGCCGAGGACCTTCTTGTAGTTTATAACTCTTCTTCAGAGTAATGCTCGACATTAACCCTCTGTTGTGTCCCTAAATACAATGGGGTTTCTTTTGTAAGAGCATCCATTCGCTCTTTATCATTTAAATGAATATGAATGAAGATGCATTTTGTCATAATCTCTTGCATTAACTTTATAATTATTTTCTCATTTCATAGCCTATCTTTACATTTGCCTCATACCATGACATAACATTTTGTTTGTCGGTTCCAATACTTGGATGCCCTTCTATAGTTTCCTTTTTCATTCAACTTTCAGGTGCTCAGATATCAATGATAGGAACAAACCCGTTCCGAGTCTTGAAATCAATTTTGAGAAAGCTGTTTGTTTAGGAGAATTCGAAGCCGAGGAAAATGCTGAAGACTATGTCTCGTCTCCTGACTTGCTAAGAATGGTGGAACAAGAGGATAAACAGATCTTACCTCATCAAGAATCTGTTGAAACAATAAACTTAGGAACTGAAGAAAGGAAGCAAGGAGTGAAAATTGGGACCTCCATTTTAGAGGAGACCAGGCATAACTTGATTGTTTTGCTTCGTGAGTATAAAGATGTATTCGCTTGGTCGTATCAGGACATGCCAAGCTTGAATGAAGATGTAATGGTCCATAGGCTCCCACTGAAGCTAGAGTGTAAACCCATTCAACAAAAACTAAGACTGATGAGACCTGAAATGTTGTTGAAGATAAAGGAAGAAGTCAAGAAGCAATTCGATGCTGGCTTCTTACAGGCCTCCAAGTATCCAGAGTGGGTGGCTGACATTGTCCTGGTACCAAAGAAAGATGGAAAAGTACGAATGTGCATGGACTATCGTGACCTGAATCGGGCAAGTCCTAAAGACAATTTTCCCTTACTGCACATAGATACATTGGTGGATAATACGGCAACGCATTCATTGTTTTCCTTCATGGATGGATTCTCGGGGTATAACCAGATCAAGATGGCTCCTGAAGATATGGAAAAGACCACCTTCGTAACGATGTGGGGAACTTTCTGCTATAAGGTGATGCCATTCGGGTTAAAGAACGCAGGGGCAACATATCAGAGGGCCATGGTCACGTTGTTCCATGACATGATGCATAAAGAAATAGAAGTCTATGTTGATGATATGAATGCTAAATCCCGAGGGGAAAGAGAGCATATTGAGAACCTCAGAAAGTTGTTTGAAAGACTAAGAAAGTTCCAGCTCAAGCTTAATCCAGCCAAGTGTACGTTTGGGGCTACCTCAGAAAAATTGCTAGGCTTCATTGTCAGCAAAAAAGGTATTGAAGTTGATCCAAATAAAATAAAAGCCATACAAGAATTACCACCTCCCCTCACGCAAAAAGAAGTCAGAGGATTTTTAGGGAGATTGAACTACATCGCTCGATTCATTATTCAGCTTACCAACCAGTGTGACCCAATTTTTCAACTCCTTCAAAAACACGATCCTGGGGAATGGAACGAGGAGTGCCAAAAGGCTTTTGACAAGATAAAATAGTATTTGTCCAGTCCTCTAGTGTTAGTCCCACCAACTCCAGGGAAACCGTTAATATTGTATCTGACTGTGTCTGAAAGATCAATGGGTTGCGTACTGGGGCAACATGACGAGTCAGGTAAAAGAGAAAAGGCGATTTACTACCTCAGCAAAAAGTTCACAGAGTGCGAAACAAGGTATTCATCAATTGAAAAGTTATGTTGTACTTTAGTTTGGGTAGCTCGGAGGCTTAGGCAATATATGTTGTATCATACGACATGGTTAATTTCAAAGCTGGACCCAATAAAGTACATGATGGAATCGCCTGCACTCTCAGGAAGAATGGCACGGTGGCAGATCCTATTATTGGAATACGACATTGTCTATGTGAACCAAAAGTCAATAAAAGGAAGCGTAATAGCTGACTTCTTAGCAGCTTGAACGACGGAGGAATACAAGCCATTGAGATTTGATTTCTCGGATGAAGACTTGATGTCCATTATAAAAGAAGAATGTGAGTCATCAAAAGCGAAGTCATGGAAGATATACTTTGATGGTGCATCAAATGCGTTGGGGCGTGGGATCGGAGCAATCTTGATATCGCTAGAAGGGAGCCATTATCCGCTCACCGCCAGATTGAACTTCTTCTGTACTAATAACATAGCTGAATATGAGGCTTGCATCATGGGACTTCGTGCAGCAATTGAACGAAACATCGAAATCTTAGAAGTGTATGGGGACTCAGCATTGGTGATTTATCAAATCCGTGGAAATTGGGAAGTGATGGATCCGAAATTGGTTAAATACAGCAATCTAGTGGCGGAATTGATCAAAGAATTCGAAGAAGTAAATTTTAATTACCTTTTGAGAGAAGAAAATCAATTGGCAGATGCCCTAGCCACTTTGGCTTCGATGTTCAAAGCAAATAGAGAAACAGAAATAAGACCCCTCAAAATGAGCATATATGAGGCCCTTGCACATTGCTGTAGCATTGAGAAAGAGACAGACGGACGGCCATGGTTCCATGATATTTTAGAATATGTCAAGAATCAGAGGTACCCCGAACAAGCAAATGAGAACGACAAAAGAACAATCAGAAGAATGGCAGTGGGATTCGTTCTTGATGGGGACATCCTGTACAAAAGAGGAAAAGATCAAGTGCTTCTGAGATGCGTGGATGCTATTGAAGCCAAGAAAATACTTGAAGATGTCCATGAAGGAATTTGTGGAACGCATGCCAATGGTTTCACTATGGCCAGGAAGATTATGAGACTTGGTTATTACTGGATGACAATGGAAGGCGACTGCATCAGTTATGCAAGAAAGTGCCACAAATGTCAGATTTACGGCGATAAGATTCATGTAGCCCCTTCGCCCCTTCATGTCATGACTTCTTCGTGGCCTTTTTCTATGTAGGGCATGGATGTCATAGGGTCGATCTCCCCTAAAGCCTCCAACGGACACAGGTTCATTTTTGTAGTTATAGACTACTTCACCAAATGGATAGAAGCTGCCTCGTTTGCCAATGTAACAAAGACTACAGTTTGTAGATTCTTGAAGAGAGAAATCATTTGTCGATAAGGTTTGCCTGAGAGAATCATTTCAGATAATGCTTTGAATCTGAACAATAAGATGATGAAGTAAGTGTGTGAGCAATTCCAAATAAAACATCATAATTCCTCACCCTATCGCACGAAGATGAACGGAGTTGTTGAAGTGGCTAACAAGAATATTAAAAAGATTATCGGGAAAATGACTAAAACGTATAAAGACTGGCACGAGAAGCTACAATTTGCTTTGTTTGCATATCGCACATCTGTACGGACATCTATGGGAGCAACTCCTTTCTCTCTATTCTATGGAATGGAAGCTATACTACCAATCGAAGTTGAGATTCCCTCTTTACGAGTCTTAATAGAGTCGGAACTAGAGGAAGCAGAATGGGTTCGAGCTCGATATGACCAACGAAACCTTATTGAAGAAAAGCGCTTGAAGGCAATCTACCATGGACAGATGTATCAAAAGAGAATGATCGCGGCCCATGACAAGAAAGTACGGCCAAGAGAATTCCATGAAGGAGAACTTGTGCTGAGAAAGATCCTCCCAATACAGAAAGACTTCCAAGGAAAATGGGCACCAAATTGGGAAGGACCATATGTTGTAAAGAAAGCTTTCTCAGGTGGAGCTTTGATTCTCACTGAGATGGATGGGAAGGTGTTATCTAATCCAGTGAATTCAGATGCTGTGAAGAAATATTACGCCTAACAAAAAAAGGAGATCAAGATGAAAACCCGAAAGGGCGTCTTGGTAAACAAAAAGGGATCAAGATGAAAACCCGAAAGGGCGTCTTGGTAAACAAAAAAAATCAAAAATCAAGATGAAAACCCAAAAGGGCGTCTTGGTAAATAAAAAGGATTAGGATGAAAACCCAAAATGGCGTCCTAATGAAGCAGACTTGAACTCAAGGGGCAAGATGATTTGAACAGAGAGTCAAACGGCAAGACTACAGTGTTTGAAGCATTTCTAAAAGCTCGAAACCTTCTACACAAGAAGCCATGCTCGAAAAGATTCTTGATTAAGAAACGTGAAAGAGTTCATGTGTTGAATATCTAGAGCATCTGTATCCACTGAATATAATCCCCTTTCTCTTCATGACACTTTTAACTGTTTTTGGTCAACTTCCTTTGTTTGTTACTTTTGAAATAAATAAATGTGAAGTTTCCTTTTCATACCTACCTAACCATTTTTCATGCATCTCATTGTGTGGTTTATTTAAATGATAAATAGTGAGATGACATACTCTAGACAAAAGAAATATTGAGCATTACCCGGATGAGAATTTGATAAGCACGAAAGCCTCAAAGCAAGAACAAAGTTCAACCAGGGGCAAAAGAGCGATATCTGAGAAACACAGAGTACTCGTAAAGCTTGAGGATGGGTACAAAGCTTGAAGAGAAAATCAAGAATCGAAGTAATGAATGCAGATCATCGTGAAAATCTCAACAAAAAGGGATATGTGACAAAAGCCCAAGGCGCATGGCATAATCATGTAGGCATAAAGGCATTTAAGACAAACACGTGCATATCATGATAACATCATGCATGACATATGCATGTATTTTAGCAGAACAAGAGGTTTCAATGATAACTATACCGAATCAAGGAAGAGACACTCGAATTCCACCAGATCACATGTTTCGGTATTCTGATATTTTTCAATTTTCTGTTTTTCAAAAATCAAGCAAGAGGTGAGTTGAGCCTCAGGTCGCACGCTGAGGTATTTTCAATTTTAGTTTTTTAATTTCTGCTTTTCAAAAGAATCAACTCATATTGCGAGAGGTGAGTTGAGCCTTTTTCAATTTCTGTTTTTTAATTTAATTTATGTTTCAAAAATCAACTCATATTACAGAGGTGAGTTGAGCCTCAAGACAAGTTGAGATATTTTCAATTTCTGTTTTTCAATTTATGTTTCAAAAATCAACTCATATTACAGAGGTGAGTTGAGCCTCAGGACACGCTGAGGTATTTTCAATTTCTATCTTTTCATTTTCTATGTTCCAAAAATCAACTCATATTGCGAGAGGTGAGCTGAGCCTTAGCTCACACGCTGAGGTATTTTCAGTTTCTATTTTCAATTTCTGTTTTCAATTTATGTTTCAAAAATCAACTCATGTTACAGAGGTGAGTTGAGCCTCAAGACACGTTGAGGTATTTTCAATTTCTCTTTTAATTTCTGTTTCCCAAAAGTCAACTCATATTGCGAGAGGTGAGTTGAGCCTTAGGACACACTGAGATATTTTCAATTTTTGCTTTTAAAATTCTGTTTTCCAAAAGATCAACTCATATTGCGAGAGGTGAGTTGAGCCTTTTAATTCCTGTTTTCCAAAGAGATCAACTCATATTGCGAGAAGTGAGTTGAGTCTCAAGTCATACACTGAGATGCTTTCAATTTATGATCCAAAACTTAACCCATATTGCGAGAGTCCGCAGTATGAGCTATTTTCGATGTTTGTTTCTTTTCAATAAAGGATAAAAGTTGGATATCATCAAAGGACCATATTTTTCCTCCTTGAAGTTACAATGGAGCAGGTTGAAGTTACAGGTCTCATCTTCCTGAAGTTATAGCAGAGCAGATTGAAGATACCAGATCTTGCCCCTGAAGTTGCAGTGGAGCTAATCGAGATACAGATGTTGCCTTTCTAAAAGCTGCATTAGAGCAGATTGAAGATACCAGATCTCATCCCAGGAGTTGCAGTAGAGCAGATTGAAAATACCAGAACTCTGAAGTTGCAGAAAGCTAGATCACGACGAATTTTATATCCCTGGAGATGCGAATAGATCGAGGCTACCAGCCATAGCTCTGAAGTCACGATGGATTAAACTAAAGCTACAAGACGCGGTGGACGGGAACGAAGCTACTTGAAGAAGAGAAGCACCAGGACAAGTCAAGACTCGACAAGACCAGGCAAAATTGGCCTTTTTGTATGTCTTTGCTCTATTCCCGTTACACGACAATGAGCAAAGAGGGGCAGCTGTCATAGGCCAATTTTGGCCCTTTACAATTTAAACCCCCAATTAGTACAAACCCCATTTACATTAAATACCCAAACCCCATTTACATTAAAATACCCAAACCCTATTTAACCCAATTAACCTAATTAAAACTAACCCAATAACCCAACAAAATAACCCAAATCCCACAGCCTAATTGCAAACTAACCCTAACCGAACCCTCACCCGAACAGCCATCGCCCTAGTTGCTGCCAAGTCAGAGCAAGGTCACATCCATCGCCTCTGGCCACCGACCCCAGCAACTTGTACCTGCAAACAATAAATAGAAGAAGACAGCGAAAAGAAAGAAAAAAAGAAATAATAGAAAAAAGGAGAAAGCAGTTTGTATGAAGGCTATAAATAGCCGAATCAAAAACTGTAATCAGATCGGTAGTCTTTTGCAAGTAATACAAATCAGATTCAGAAATATTAACTAGATAGCAACTCTAATAACACAATAGCAGCAGCAAAATACCCCAAAATCACAAGAGTAATATTCCAAGATCAGAGAATCCGAAAACAGAAATCAAAGCCAGAAACGAAGGTTTTTATTTTACTTCGAATCTGTCTCTTTCTTTTCTTCCTATCCATAAGCATATACGTATAAAAAACATATATTTACCTATCTTAATAGTTTAAATAAGAAAGAAAAAAAAGGAAGGATTTTTACCTTTTCGGCCACCATACACGGTGGCCGACACCGATAACGGCACGGCGGACGGTGATCGGATGGTGGTCGGACCGACCACTGGAAATCGCCTCTCCCCTCCCTCTCTCTCCCCTTTTTTTTCTTTCTCCCCGATCCCAAATGAAAAAATAAAAAATTTTTGACTTTTATAGGGGGTCAAAACGCACCGTTTTGGACCCCCCTGTTTTAACTAAAACGACATCGTTTTGGCTGCGGGTCAGATCGAACCGACCCGCTCCGACCAAGATCCTCGTGTTTTTTAAACGGAAGGGCAAATTGCGCATTTGGCCCTTCCGCTTTTCCTATGTTTTACAATCAGGTTTAAATTTCTCACAAATCAGCCATGTAATTCATATTTGTTTTCAATTTAATCCCCCACGCTACGCAGCGTTTAAAAACGCGGAAAAATTACTCCCCTGGTCCCTCCTATGTTTACACGCGTTCAAATAAATCCTTCCCTTTTGTTTTTATTTCGAAATTTGCCCCAAAACTTCTATCTTTAATTCAATTTCATCCTTTTGTTTCCTTTTCGCGTTATTTTCTTTAAATTTTAATATTATTATTATTATATTATTATTATTACTTATTACATTATTGTATACTTTATTATATATGTATATATTATTATTACTACACTTTTTATCACTATTATATCTATTTTACTACTATTATATTTATTTTTAATATTTGTATTTTCATTACTTTTATCATTGTTATTTTATATTGTTATTATATTATATTTAATACTTACTATTATATTTATTATTTTTTTGTGTTACTTTATTTTTTAATTTCATTATTATATTATATCTGCCTTTTGTATTTTATTATATCACTAGTATTATTATTATTATTATTATTATTATTATTGTTAACATATTACTACTATTTTTAGTGTTAGTATTATTTTTACTCAAAACTTATGAATATACCTATTATCATGTTCTTTTTAAAAATATTATATTTTACTTATATCGTATGTAAATATTTTTATAATTTCTAATACCTATATGTGTATATATTTTACATACTTTTAGTATTATTATTACGTATTTGTTTTTAAAATTCATATGTATATTTGTATATACTTATAGTAGTTTTAATATTATTATTATTCCTAGTATATATTATGTATACATGTTTATGTATATATATATTTAATATCTATTTTTATATATTATTATATTTGTTATTATATTTAGCATTTTCACTATTATGACCCATTACTTTACTTTTAAATATTATCATTATGTTATATTTTTATTGCTAGCATTATTACTATTATTATTATTATTATCATTATTATTATTGGTATTATTATTCTCTTCATTAACTTATATATATACACATACATATATTTTTATATACATGTTATTACTTTATATTATTATTACCGAATCTTTTTTATTTTGTTACTTTACTATTAGTACATTATTTGTTTTTATTTTCTTTTAAATGCCATTATTATTGTCATTTTAATATTCTAATATCTCTTGTCAGTATTTTTCATGTTTTTAATTAATTTCAAATAAATAAGGCAACGTACCGATTTAATATTAAGTCATCGATTTCATCGCTATGTTGGGTGAAATTCATCGGCTCGCGTTAAAAAAGAGACGTCCTTCTAAAAAAAATCGAGAACTCAAAAATTCCTATTTTCGATCGGATCCCAACTAAATGTTAAATTGGATTTGCATTTTTGAAAATTAAGACAATATGTGTTTAATAAGATACCAATTTTGGGCGTCGCGGGGGTGCTAATACCATCCCCGTGCGTAACCGACTCCCGGACCCTATTTTTTCTCTAAACTTTTACGCAGGCCTGAATTCATCTTTCTTTTATCAAAAAAATAATAAAACTCTTTTTTATTAAAATGAAGATTTATTAGGTGTCCGATCATACCTAGAAAAAAGATCAGTGGCGACTCCTCTTTCTTTTCAAGATCAAACTTCGATTTTTAAAAGTTTCAAATAATCATTCCAATTAGCGACCGAAGTAAAAATTTTACGTCGCTACATATATGATGTACCCTCGGTAACATACATGCGACCTAGCTATTTTAAACCTTTAGCTCTCGTGTACACATGGTATACACCCAGTATTACGCATGTGACCTAGCTACTCATGGAATTATCATCTCGTAGCTCTCTTGTACACATCGTATACACACCGAATAACATATGTGACCTAGCTACCACATAGCATCTCGTAGCTCTTTTGTACATATGGTGTCCTACCATTGGAAACACACATTTGACCTAGCTACACATTATCCGTATATTTCGTTTTTCTGAAGGTTCAATCGGGAAGACCGAATTTCCATAATTCACCAAATCATAGAAGTTATCCAACGTTATCTGTACCATTCAATAAATTATATTTATGGAATTAAAATTGATGTATTACTTACATATAAACTTACCTCGATAACAAAATGTGATAATTTGCAATTTAGTCCGAAACCTTGCCCTTGCCTCGGTCAAGGTCGATTCCTCAATCTTCTCGATCTATAACGACACATTTAGCTTGTTTAATCACTGCATTATTCAAAACAACCCAAAATCTTCATATAGCAAATTTTGCAATTTGACCCCTAACTTTCTCAATTTTACACTTTAGTCCCTAGGCTCGATTTATGATTCTCATTCAATATTCATGCATTTCAACCCTAGCCAAACCAGTTTTCCTCTTATAACAGCCGCTAATTTCCATCATTTCACAATTTATGCACACCATATTTCATCTTTTACAAATAAGTCCTTTTTACAATTTTCACCAAAAATCACCTAGTAGAAGTTGTTCATCACCCTTTATACTTTGATATTCTACCACTAGTCGTCAAAATACATGCATGTCATTCATGGGTAAAATTTTAAACATCAAACCTAGCTTGAAATAGTGGTAAAAATAGCTAGAGCATGTTACAAGGATTTTCAAAATATGAAGAATATTAAAAACGGGGCTAAAAATCACTTACAATCAAGTTTGGAATTGAAAGAATCCCTCATTATGGTTTCTTGCTAGGTTTGGCCAAGGGAAGAAGAATATGGACACATTATTGGCCTTATTTTCCTTTTTTATTTCTTTTATTAACTAATGACCAAAATGCCCTTCATTAAAAACCATCAGTATTCCACCCTTCCTTGGGCATTTTTGTCCAAACAAGGTTAAAATGGTTAAATTACCATATAAGGACCTCTAATTTAAAATCTCAATTCAATCAAGTACCTTTATGGATTAAAACTCATATTTTTCACTTAGTGTAATGTAGTCCAACCTATCAAATTTGACATGCAAATACTAAAATTCATGCACCAAAATTTCACATTATTATTCAAACACCCAATAAAACTCAAAACTTAATAAAAAAAATATTTTAGACTTCGAATTCATGGTTTCGAAACCACTATTCTATATAGCCCCTAATTCGAGCTGTTATAGAAAACCAGTGCAAACAGTAAACAAATCTATAGAATATCAACTCATAGAATAAATAGCAATTGATTAGCAATATAAAATATCAGTAATTTATATCAACTCATCAATATAATATCTCAGTGTTCATAACCATGTAAATGTCTTATGGATGCAATGTAATTTTAATTTATCAGAAAAGGTTTCTACCCCATCATTACACACCACAATAGGAGTTCCCCAGAACTTCTCCACCTTACACCACATTGTGGATGAACCACTAGTCATTGCAGATGAACTGCTAATGATAAAATATATTGGTGGATGAACCAACCGTCTATGCAGATAAAAGTTGCTAATACTTTGTGAATGAACCATTGGGCAAGTAGGTAAACTGTCAACTAAAATATTGGTGGATGAACAATCCATTTTTGTATATAAAACTTCTTAAACATTGTTGATGAACCATTGGTTGAGTAGGTAAACTGCCGACTAAAATATTAATCGATAAACCATCTATTAGTGCATATAAAAGCTGCTAATATGTTGTGGATGAACCACTGGTCGAGCATATAACTGCCGACCAAAAGACATTATGGATAAACCACTGGTCGAGCATATGACTACCGACTAAAATATGTTGTGGATAAAACTATTGGTCGAGAAGATAAACTATTGACTACTTCCTCTATTCAATTCGTCCAACCATATGCAATGCAACATGACATGCTATAATAGATCAGCACGACAACAATAACATGCTTAACAAATAGATATGCAGTAACAATTACCATGATTTATAACAGTTCTTTGCAGTAGCAATAAACTTGCTTTTAACATGTATTTAGTTTAGTGTTAGCAATAGACATGCCTAGCATGTATTTTTTTCAGCAGTAGTAGTCATGTGTAACATGCATTTAGTAGAGCAGAAGCAATAATAACATTATCAATTTATCAGAATTATAGTAATAGTAGATATGCAACCATTCACACATCCTATATTATCATAGTAACAATTCAGTCATTAAATCATAAATTTCAGAATATTCATAACATTAAGGACTCAATTGAGTGAACACAGTCTCTAAAAACCATTCGAGAACTATTCAAGGACTAAACGGATCATAGTATAAATTTCTGGATAAAACTAAAAAGTTTGTAAAACAATGGTCACTTACCCATGTGGAAGGCTATAGGTCGTGTGTAAGGGTTACACGACTATGTGGCCAAGCCATGTAACAAACTCTGGCCATGTGGCAAATGCAAAAATAACCTATAAGGGAGATATGACCGTGTGGCAGGTTGTGTGGTCTACACACCCGTGTGGCAGATTGTGTGGCCCTAATCTTAAGCACGATTTGCCTCGACTCGCTTGTAAAAGAACACACACCTTTCACCAGAAGCCTAATTGACGTCCCTCACGAACAAATCTGATCTGATATACCTAAAACGGATCCTTCAAATGACATTTATACACGAGTTAACGATCAATTTCAAGATTCATCTATATTATTGAAAGATTCAGTAAGAACCGAGAAATATTGTATAATTAGGTTACAAGATTAGCGTGGATGGAAATTTTATAGAATATCAAGATTAAACACCAAAATTGAGATGTACTTACCATTTTTTTGGGAAGGTTTGAGATGTTATGGATGTAAATTGTGAGTTTGGTAGAAAACAAAGAAATAGGAAGAACAAAGAAATTCTATTTGGATTTGAAGAGAAAACAAAATCCTAGTTTTATTGGGAAAATTGGATTAAATAGGTTAGGGTTTGGAAACCCTAAGGCGAAAAGGGTAATTTTCTAAAATTTTGGACCTAAAATTAAAAGAAAAATAAAAGAAATGAGTTTGGGAGCAGAGTGGCTCAAACTTGAGGAAACAAAAGGGGGAAGAGTGGCATGTTAACCATTAGGCCTAACGCCTATTCCTTGTTTAGTTTTTACTCCAAATAATATTTGTTTTAGTGTGGCTTTCATCCTAGGTTGCTAAAAATTAAAAGAAAAGAAATGGGAGGAAGGAAGCCTGAACCTAGGACCACTAGGATAAGGGAATAACACTTAACTATAAAACCTAAGGCTCATTTCTTATCTCTTCATTATGATTAACCCTCTATATTTGGGGTGTGACAAATCTCCCTTCCTTAAAAAAATTTGGTTTTAACCATAAAATCCGTTATTCCTCTTTTCAAAATGACCACCACGCTTTCGTTGCATAACTTTGATTCCTAATTGTTGCATACAATTCTCCTCCCTAAACTTCGTATGGCTTTTCTTGAAGATCCTATTCACTACTATAGATTATCCTTTAGTGACTTCACTAATAGTTTCATCTACCTCGAATTCCCATATTATGAGCAACATATGTATGAGTGAATTTTATGTCTATTAAGGAAAAATACCTAAGACGACATCAGACGTATCACATTCCTTACAAATTCTAACAACATAAACAAAGGTGAGCTGTTTAGCCTCAATTCGGTTCACACCAGTTGCTACGATATTTATGGCCTTATTTTAACCTTGAACCCTTGGATGTGTAACAACCCATTTTTAATGTTGTTAGAAACAGTGGTTTTAGGACTACAATTTTGACCAATGAGTTAATTAACTATCCAAACGTAAAATTTTTCTAACCAAATTCTAATACAATAACGTTATAAATAATAAATAATTTATTTATTATTTATAAATTTATTAAAGTGTCGTATTAGAATTTGGTTAGAAAGTTTTTATTTTTGTATAGTTAATTAAGAAAAATGGACTAAATCGTAAAATTTACAAAAGCTATTGTTATTAATTTATGTGTTAAATGGATATAAAAACATGAATTGAGGATTTAAGCAGTAATTAGACCATAAGTGATTTATAATGAATGGTCATTGTGGGTTATTAAGGAAATTTTGAATAAAACAAAAGCGTAAAATGATAATTAATAATTAAAACATAAACTAAAACAAAACTAAAGCTATCATCTTCCTCATTTTGGTGTGTTCAACTGAAATCACCATTTTTGGAGTAAGAAGAATTGACCAAGCTAGGTTACTTTACATGTGAGTGATTTCTTTGCTCGTTTTTAGTAATTTTATGTTTTTGACATTGTTGTAGCTTAATCTAGCTAACTCGAGGACTAATTCGTAAAACTTTTAAATGTTTAGAATTTTACCATGGATGAATTTGTGATGGTTTTGAAGTTTGATGATAAATTATTAAGCATGGTAATTAAATAGGACATTTTTGTAAAGTGATTTTGGTTAATTTTAAGTTAAAGGATTGAATTAATAAAATATTAAATTGGACATGAAATCTTTGTGAAATTTTATTAAACATGGGTTGTATAGGTACAAGAGAAAGTTCGAATAGCTTGAAATTGGGTTAAATTGTGATTGAATTAAAAGTTTCGGGTTTAGAAACTAAATTGATTAAAAAGGTAAAAGTTTAGGGTAAAAGTGTAAAACATTGATAAATGGTCAAATAAGTGAATTTAAGTATTTTATAATATTTGAATTGATTAATTGAATAAAATTATTGTATTTAGATCAAGAAACGGGTCAATCTGTTGATAAACACGAGAAAGAAAAAGTTCTCGAGTAGTCATCCTCGAGTGTTGGTAGCTATCATATTTTGGTAAGTTCATATTATGTTTATTATGTTTGTTAATGCCTTGATTAATTATATGTTTGATTAAATGAACTTTATTGATACTATGATCTATTGAATGGTAATGAAATGGAAGAATTATGGTTTGAAAAGTGAATATGAGCTTGGAATGATCTCGGTATAACACGATAAGCCTGTGTGAACTAAGTGGATAGCTAGGATACAAATGACATGTCATTAAGGTTTATATTCAGCAGGTAATATGTATCAGTGTTGGCTATGTGCCATTTACATTCAGCAGGTACAATGTACTGGTGATTGATAACATATAGATGGCTTGAGATTCTACATGAGTTACGGATTCTTTGAAGCTTGTGTGAGCAACATTGTGCATCAATTAATGTCCTTCTATCAACTTGTGTATCGATGTTGGCTATGTGCCATTTATGAAGCCCATGAATTGACTATATTGTACTTACCTCTATTCTAGAGGGACAATCTTTAACTAGTTGATCCTTGGATCCATAGCCAAAACATGCTCCAGAATGTCTTCAACATTCTCTTCCATGGTTTGTTCCATAATGCTCAGAGTTAACATTTCTCAATACTTTAGATCCACCAAAGCTTGCCGTCGAAATAGTTGGTCTACTAAATCCTTCATACCTAAAACTCATAGGTTGTGAATCTCTTTTTGATATTGGAAAAGTTTAATCTTTGGGCTTTTTAAAACTTATTGGAGGTGGAGGGCTAGACAATCCACACTTTATTCTTTCTCTTTCAAAATTACTACTTCTATCCTGAATAATTGTTTCCACTTTATGAGCTTTGGTTACCATAGCAACTAAACTTTTACATTTTGAAGCTACTACCAAAGCACAAATTACATCTCCCAAGCCCCTCTCGAACTTATCACATATTTTTTTCTTTAATTGTAACATGTTCTTAGCATAACGACTAAGTCTAACAAACCCTAGTTCATATTCTATCACTGACATCCTTCCTTGTCTAAGATATAGAAATTCTTTCTTCATCTGCTCTACATACATTTGGTTTGCATACATTTCTCTAAACTTCTCCAGAAAGAACTCTCAATCAATCATCTCTTTAGGAGTTACATTGGACAATGTTTCCCACCACAGGTAGGCTTCTCCTTCTAGCAACGATATGACACACAAAAGAGTATCTTTTAACCTACATTTCAATTCCTTTATCACTCTACAAAATCAAGACAACCACTACTTAACCAAAATGGGATCATCACCTTTGTCCCTTGAAAATTCCTTAGCACCCCTCTTATGTATTTCTTTCATAAGGTCTCCTTTAGGTGGAGTTATAGTCGGTACTAGTGGTGCAAGTGGTGTTGGGAAAACCACTTCTAGTTATGGTTGTTGATATTGTTGAGGTTGAGGCACTTAAGTATTCCCTATAAAGTAGTCAAACGTTTGTGTCATCATTGTAAAGAAGTCATTTTTGAAAGCATTTCCAACTGCTCCCAAACTAGCTGTAGTGCTTCCTTTGGAATATGGGGTACATGACTTTCAGTTTCTTCACCGATCACTTCTTTGGATCTTTCAAACATTGTTATCACACTACAAGGTAATGCAAATTAGTTTAAATTACAAAGACTATGCCAAAGGTTTATCATGCATGCTAGGGCGCAACATGGCCTTTGATTTTTTCAAGAATCACTTAACCTCAGCTCTAATACCAAACTTGTAACACGCCAAACCTAATCCTATGATAGGATCCAAGTTTCATGTATCACTACTCAAAATCGGACTAACTTAAAGCAAAATAATTTGGCAGAAGCTTTATAAAATTTTTACAAAGTTATACATATAAACATATGATAGTTATAGTTTTATTGAAGTTTGAACTAAATCATTAACAGTTTGAAATAACATTTGATCTATTTTTTTTATGTTCAAATATAATAACTTCATTAAACAAAATGCAACAATTTAATCCAGACATTGATACTTAATAGAAATAGTGTCAAAATAGGAGTTCTTTATATAGTTCATTTCTAAAATACATTTATACGCCCACCCCACTACAATGCATGATACAGAACAAAACAGTCATCTCACAATAGTAGCAGCACTTTGGCGTAGTCCTTCTAACAAAGTCTTCTTTCAATCAGCAAGCCTAAGAAAGAAAAGGTAGTAGAGTAAGTTCATATGAACTTAATGAGTACCAAAAAGACATTATATACACATATATATATCTTTACCTATAATACAACTGAACCTTTCAAAGAGACTTACACACAATAAACATAGTATGCCCAATGTCTATAGAGCATAAGAAGACTCAATACGCGAACTTATTTATAACTTAGGTGTATACTATAAGCCAATTTAACACAACTCAGACAACCCATCTTCATGTTAGCCACGTACCCAGAGTTTAGAATTAGAAGTATATTGTGCAGTCTCATTCACATACATTCTCCCCCTTAACTCCCCATATAATTTTCATTTAGAATATCATGTTTTATCGTGACCTATCAATTCAGTTTACAATATAACTGCCCTACCATAGGCTATACAAACATATCTCCTCATCTCCATCACAACATATAAGATCATATCATATATATCAGAAGTAGATGGTAGTGGTTTAAGTATGAATAATGGTATTTACTTCATATCACAGATAAACTTAACTCCAACTGATGACTTTTGGATAATCATTATCCACATATACACCTTTCATCTATTACAGAGGAGGATAACTTACCGTATATAAAATATATAAACAAGAAATTTACAACACATGGAAGTAAGAAGGAACTCACTAGAAATTCTAGCACAATCTACAAAGTAGGTCCTTTGCCTTTATCACTTGGACCCTTGTTAGCTCCTTGAGTAGTGAGTTGGTACTTGTAACAACCCGAATTGGGGCCTAGTCAGAATAGTGGTTTTGACACCACAAATTTGAAGTAGAAATATATATTTCATGATTATTTTTAAGTTTATGACATGATTGCATGGTAGTGAGAAAATTCATGAAGGAATTTTTATGAAATAGTGATTAATTTGTCCTTTAGGACTCAATTGCAAAAGTTGCAAAATATGAGTTCTAGAAGTTTTAAGGATGAATTGGCATAATAGAAATTATTAGAGGTCCTTATTTAACAATTAAACCATTTATTAGCATGATGGACAAAAATGCCCAAGGAAGGAAAATTTTCTAAAGAAAGGGTATAAGGGCATTTTGGTTATTTGATTAATTAATGAAATAAAAAGGGAAAAAGAAGCAAAATTGTATCCATGTTCTTCCTAAGGTTGCCGAAACTTAAGGGACTCCATAGCTAGGGTTATTTCATTTTCAAAGCTCACTAGTAAGTGCAATTTAGCCCCGCTTTTAATTCTCTTCATATTTTTGAAATCCTCGTAGCTTAATTTAGTTATTTCTACCACTAATTTGAGCCAAGGTTTATGTTCAAAAATATACCAATGCATGACATGCAAGTAATTTGATACCTGGTAGTAGAATATGAAAGTTTAAGGTGGAGTAAACATCTTTTACTAGGTGATTTTTCATGAAAATCCCTAATAGGGACCAAATTGTAAATGTAGTAAAATGTGTAGTAAAAGTGAAAATTTATGAAAAATAGGGGCTGTTATGAATACATGAATGGTTCGGCTAGGCTTGAGTAACCAAGAAAATAAATGTATTTCATTATACGAGCCTAGGGACCATTTTTTAAATATGTAAAAGTTTAGGGGAAAAATTATAAATTTTTCCAAAGTGTTAATTATGGGCTATTTAGCCAATGTGAATATTAAATAAGCTTAATTTTTCATTTTAGATCAAGAAACACGAAGCCCAAATCGAAATTGGGGAAAAAGTAATGTGGTGGATTAAATTGAACGTTCACCCATATTTTGGATCCGAGGTAAGTTGTATGTAATAAATTAGCGTTATGACTTATAAAAATTTATTGTGATGTTATTCTATGAAATTCATGTTATTTTCATGAGATTTATTAATATGATTTCTATAGAGAAATAATGATACAATAGTAGAGAAATCTCGGCTAAATTTTAGAGAATATGAGGGATACTGTAGTCATGACATGAAAATTTTTAGGTTCCGTGTAAGACCATGTTTGGGACATGGCATCGGCACCAAATTGAGATCCCATGTAAGACCATGTCCAGGACATGGCATTGGCATCGATATGTGGTCCCGTATAAGACCATGTCTGGGACATGGCATCGGCATCGAGATGAGATTTAGATCCACTGTAAGACCATGCTTGGGATATGGCGTTGGCATCTAAGAGAGATCTTGTATAAAACCGTGTCTAGGACATGGCATCGACATCAGTTTATGATCTCGTGTAAGACCATGTCTGGGACATGGCATCAACATCGATATGAGATCCCGTGTAATATCATATCTGGGATATGACTTCGGCATCCACTTGAGATCTCATGTAAGACCATATCTGGGATATGGCTTTGGCATCTTACCATGAGATTGACACTTCGGGTATCTTTCAGTATTCTAAGTAATTTAACAGGAAAAGTATTCAAGTTGATGAATTTAACAAGAAAGACTAAAGTTTCGTGATGAGTGATACAGCTGTATATGACTAAGTTATGAGAAAATGAACACATAACGTTATGAGTATGATGGTGGGAAAAGCATGAGTAAGAATACGAAATGATATGAACGTGTCGGTAAGAAAGAGCATGAGTAAGCCATGTTAATGTGTAAAGAATTTATATGACATTTCATGATACCTTATTTAAATGTTTATTCCATGATTTATGTTGCTATTTTATTTCATGCAACTTACTAAGCAATTATGCTTACTCCCTTTCTTTTCCCTTCCCTTGTAGTCTTGCCAAGCTAGCTCAGGGATTGTTAAAAGTCAGAGCTCGAAGTCACACTATCAAGCATCCCATTTTGGTATAGTGAAGTTAGTTATTTTGAGTATGAAATGTATAGAAAACTTGGACATTTTGATATTTGTCATTTTGGATAGCAAAATGTATTGGCTGTTAATGTTATTTAAGTTAAGTTGTAATGGAATTTTGAAATGGGCTAATATTAATTAAGTTTAACTATGCAAAATAAATGTCAATGATGCTAGAATAAAATTGCACAATTGAGTAGGAAAGATGAAAGATGAAGAATGCATGATTAATGTTGTATTTTGTGGCATGTGATTGCCTCAAGTTTTGGGTATTTGATGTTTATAAATGTCATATTATGTGTTATCAAAATTAGCCTTGTGATTGTTTAAGTTTCAGGGTGGCAACGGGCTTGGAAAATAGCCTATAATTGTCCACATGAGTGGGCACACGGGTGTGTGCCTAGGCCATGTGTGACACAGGGTCAGCCCCATAGGCGTGTTGATAGACCGTGTGTCCCTTGCACCTAAATTATGCAAAATAGAATGCCCAATAGAAAACACACGAGCAGAGACACGACTGTGTGTCTCAACCGTGTGAAGGGCACGGCCTAGAACACGGGCGTGTGGCTCGGTCGTGTGCCCAAAATTGCATGCTGATGTCATAAATAGAATGTCCACGTAACGCCTCAAAAATTTAAGGGATGTAACTTTTGCATGATTTGTCATAAATGTTTGTTTGGCATTTTGGTGTGATGTCTTGGGTGTGTTTGGGGGGTTTATAGGGAGCCTGGGTTAAAGTTTGACCTATGGCAATATTTTTAATTTTGGCTCTTTAAAGGAATGGGCAATAGTTAGTAGGCTTTATGTTTAGTTGCGGTTGTTTTATGTCACAAAAGTGCCTGTGGTGGAGTGGCATGTGGTGTCATAAGCAAGGGGGGAGAGGTGTAGTTCAAATCCCTTTACAAGCAAAATATGTTTATTTTGCTGCATGAGATTGGAAGAGGTGCTTCGAAATTCAAACACTTGAGGTGGTTGGAGTGGTAAAAGAAGGTAATTTGAAATAGTCAAATGGTTGGTTTGAATTTGAAGTTAAAGGAGTTGGAGTGAATTAAGGAGTAGATTGTGGAGTGATTTGGGGAGATTTTTAAGGGGTTGAGATTGAGGAGAGTGATTGGTGATTCGGGGAGCTTAAGTGGGAGGATTTTCGGCTAAGGGTCTTTAAGGGTGTGTATTTGGCATTTTTGGTAAGTGTAGGTGCCAAATTTTCTTTGTTTCCCTTCAGGATTTTGGTGGGTTTTGTCTTTTGACCTTTTTCTCTCTAAGTACCGATTTCGCAGATAGCCATTCTCTTTTGGTTATTTTTTCTGAAAGCGAAGCCTATAAGTGTCGTTTTCCTAGAGAGCATTCCTATTTCCCTTCACATCTCTTTTACTCTTCCTCTACTTCTTTTTTACCAAATCGAATTAAGTATCATTTTCTCCTTCTCAGATTCTCTCTTTCAACTTCTTTTTCAAATCGGCTACCTTAAACCTTTAACCCTTTAATTTGGTGCTTAGCCGAACCTCATATGTTCTTCTCTTATTCCTCTTAGCTGAATTTTACACCTCTTTTTCCTTGCTCACCTTTCTTTTCTTAATTTTCCTTTATCATTCTTTCTAGCCAAACATAGCTTTATTTTCTTTCTTCTCTGAGCCGATCATCTCTCCCTCTTATTCGTCTTCTTTTCCTCTCCCTTCGATCATGCAATCTTTTCTTGCTAAAGTCGATTATCTCTTTGATTATTTGGGCGGCATATAGTTGGAGTCCAGGTTGAATACTGTGGCGTGATCTCATTGTTCTCTTGCATTAAGTAGTCCATCACTCATGGTAAGTGCCTGGGTAGTATTCTTTTATCAAGGTAGTAATGTTATATTGTCTTGGGGGAGGCCAAATGTCTCTTTTACCTTGGTGGTTCGGTAATCATAAGGCGTAATCATAGTTATGATCGATCGTTTCTAATAAGTCCTATTGTTAATGCAGGTTATTGATTAGGGTAGTGTGGTCAATCGCAAGCCTTGATCTAAAGGGCAGGATATAGTTCTTTCGACTGGGGTAAGTGGTATTTTCAAATGTGGATTAAATGTTGAGGAACTCTAATGTGATAAAGCTGACTCTTGGTCATATCAGAATATAGGTGCGGTGTTCGTGGGTTATTTGTGCGTGCTGCAAAAAGGTGTGTAACTCACACCTCAATTGTGTGTAAATCGGCAAAAACTGAAAAATCAAAATGCCGAAATGACGACATATTGGGCCTTATGAGCGTGCGAATGCATATGGGGTGAGCCGAACCCACAAGACTTGGGCATTTGACTATAAGGGTTGTTGGGCACATTTACGTGCACTTGGGTCGTTAAGGGCCTCGATGGGCCAAAATAGGCCCAATGGGCCTTGCGGGCTCGATCGGGTAAAGCACACGATAAGTGATCATTAATGGTTTAGAATATGAGGCTCGCAATGCCGTAAGTCGCTTAAAGCGATGATAGACCTTTTTAGAGGTCGTAATAGGTCTCGAGACACTAAAATTTAGTTAATGACTAAAATACCCCTAAGAGGTGAAATTACCATTTTACCCCTGTCTGCCTAAACAACCATTACACCCCTAGAGGTAGCCTATCTGATGAAAGTATGATGTATGCATGACTGTATTTGTGGCTGATAATTTGCATGCACGTTACATTTATTTATGACACGTTATTCTGCATGGGGTTGGGTATGATTTGGAGATAGCACTGTCTTAGTGGCTCTACCATGTATTTTTGTTAATAGTGGCTACGCCACGTATTCTGATTCTAGTGGCACTGCCACGTTATCTGTTATTAGCAGCATGGCTAGGTATTGGTGTGTGGGCTGGGTGGGTCGAGTTATTCCCCACATGGTGTGATGTTTGGTACGGGTGGTGTGATGGATGGACTGGGTTGGGTTTTCATGCATATACGATTCTGTTTTTGTAATGGGCTTGGGCTCGCACTATTGCTGTATAGGGTTTTGAGCCCAGATTGATCTGTTTCTGAATAGGGCTTTGGCCCAGTCTGTTCTATATGTCTGAACTCTGTTATCGGTTGGGGAAGTTACACACTGAGTTTTCTCAAACTCACCTTTCATTTTACTATGCAGGTAACCCCCAGCCTTAGACAATTTGGAGCTGCGAGTGACTCGGGGTGGCCACATGTCTTCTGCTTCCGGATTTGTTTTAATTAATTTTAGTTTGGGCTTTGTTTATGTAATAAGGCCATTATGGGGTTTTTGCTTTAAGTTTCTTTATTTGAGCTGTTTTACCATTTCAAACTATTAGAGTAGTTTATCGGGTTTTCAAAATAAAAAAACTATTTTCAAAGATAATCACACATTTCAGCTTCAACTTTTAAGGCTTTCGCGAATTTTTAAGTGACTAAACAATTATAAGAGAATGGTTTTTTTAAACAAATATTTTGATTAAATGACAATAAGAGCAAAAAAAGGGTTTTAAACTTTAAAGTTAAATGGTCATCAATGAAGTTGGTTTTTTTTCGAACGTAACTTTTGTGTGACACGCCAGATTAGGCCATAACGTCTGGGCCGGGTTTAGGGTGTTACATTTAGTGGTATCAGAGCCAGGTTGCAACAACTCAACTGTGGAATGGGATTTTGAAAGTTTTCTTAAAAAATGATTTTAATGAATTGAATTGTTTTGAAAATTTGATTTCTTTGAAAATTTTCTTAGAAGGGTATCTAAATCTTTCTAATCCTTGATCTTTTGAAAAATAGGGATTTTTAAGTGACCTTGGTTGTTTTCGAATGTTGATACTGGAAGTGTATGACACCGAGTCTCCGGCACCAAATCGGTAAGATTTCTGATATTACTTATTGTGATAGACTAAAGTATGATACTAAAAAACTACCGTAGGTAGTAACTTTATACTGAAATTTTGTAGTTGGAATTAACCGAGACTATAGGAAGACTAAGACCGTAGAAGACTGAAAACAATAGTGAGACTCTGATCTGTAAAAAACTCTAAATTACTATTTTGTCATAAAACATCTGTTAATAATCACTAGAAATACGAACTGATGCATAAGACTTTATTAATTAGATAATACGCTTAACTGACATGAGTGCAAGAGCTGCTCGTAGAAGAGGTACTCGAGGCCGTGGTAGAGGCCGAGGAAGTGCTGGGGCTGGATCCTCAGCATCGGGTCATATGCTTGTTAGGGAGGCACCAGCGTCACTGGTGATTGAGACGGGGTCTCAGGATCGAGCTGCAGGGGATGATGCTTTGTCCCAAGCGATGTTTCGAGTTTTAGAGAGAGTTTCCAGAGCAAATACTGGATCTGTGGGCTGTGGATCGATGTCTGAGTGACTCTAGGCCAACGGAGCAGAAATTTTTAGGGGTGTATCTAGTGTAGCCCCAAATGTGGTTGAGTACTTGTTAGAGGCCACAGAGCGAATAATGGATGATCTAGATTGCTCAGTGGAGAAAAAGCTAAAAGGAGCAGTATCTTTACTAAGTGACGAGTCCTCCTAGTGGTGGCTCACTGTGAGGGATGGTACACCGGTCGATCGTCTAACTTGGGACTTTTTCAAGGCAGCTTTCCAGGGGAAATATGTCGGGGCAAGTTATGTGGATGCCCGAAGGAAGGAGTTCTTAAGTTTGACCCAAGGGAATAAGTCTGTAGTGGAATATGAGATAGAGTTTCTACGATTAAGTCGTTATGCCTGTGGGATCATCGCCACTGAGTATGAGCGCAGTGTGAGGTTCGAGGATGGACTCAAAGATGAGCTGCGTGTGCTGATAGCTCCATAGAGGGAGCGTGATTTTGCTGCCCTAGTTGAGAAATCCAAAATAGTTGAGGATCTGAAGGGCTCAGAGCACCAGAATGGCGAGAAGGATAGGAGCAGGTTCAAGAGGGATTGAGGGCCCTCAGGTTCTTGAGTGAGGCATATTAAGAAGGAAAGATTTGATGGGCTAGTTCGAGCAGTTTTGGTGACTATGGTTAGACCCCAAATATGTGCTGATTGTGGAAAAACTCATCAGGGTGAGTGTTGGAGGCATAGTGGGGCGTGCTTCAGATATGGGTCCAAGGATCATCGGGTCAGAGATTGCCCTTAGAGGCCAGTTCAGAAGCAAGCTGTGGAACAGAGAGTTGTGTAGCCAATGAGAGGTGGTGTGCAGCCACCGAGAGGCCGTGGCCAGGCCAGAGACAGTTTTGGTAATGGACGTGGTCGGGGAACACCAAGCAGAGGTGTTGGAAACACTGAGGCAAGACAACCAGCATTGGTCTATAACACTCATCGCTGAGAGGACGGTGATGCCCTCGACGTTATAACTGGTACGTTCTTAATCCATGACATGCCATACTTTGCTTTAATAGATATTGGATCTACACACTCGTATGTCACATGTACTGTGTCTGGGATGTTGGGTAGGCAATCTGAAATTATTGCTAGTAAGATGTCTGTGACAAGTCCACTGGGACAATCGGTTAGGGTAAACAAACTTTTTAGAGATGTGCCCCTAGATGTACAAGGTAAAATCTTTCCAGCAGATCTAATGGAATTGCCATTTGGAGAATTTGATCTCATCTTGGGTATGAACTGGCTTGTGATGTACCGTGCGAATTTGGATTGCGCTGCTAAGCGAATGGTTTTAAAGACTTCTGAGAATGAGGAGGTAGTTGTGATTGGGGAGCGAAGAGATTATTTGTCTAACATCATTACGGTGCTAAGGGCCAAGACGCTAGTTTGCAAGGGTTGTGAAGCGTTCTTAGCTTATGTGAGCAAATCTGATTTTGAAGGTCCTTCCGTGGGTGATGTTAGAATGGTCAAGGAATTTCTAGATGTTTTTCTTGATGAACTTCCTGGGTTGGAGGTCGAATTTGGAATCAAACAGTTTCCTAGAACAGCTTCGGTGTTCATTGCTCCTTATAGGATGGCATCGAAAGAGCTTGTGGAATTAAAGGCAAAAATTCAAGAGCTTCTGGACCGAGGGTTTATTCAACCGAGTGTGTCTTCGTGGGGAGCACCGGTGTTGTTCGTCAAAAAGAAGGATGGGATAATGTGTATGTGCATCGACTACTGTCAGCTGAATAAGTTGACCATCAACTGAGGATCGATGACCTTTTTGATTAGCTGAGAGGAGCTGTGGCTTTCTCCAAGATCGACCTTCGTTCTGGGTATTACCAACTGAGGGTCAAGGAGGCAGATATCTATAAAACAGCATTCAGGACTCGATATGGTCACTACGAGTTCCTGGTAATGTTGTTTGGGCTTACGAACGCACCAGTAGCCTTTATGGACCTCATGAACCGGGTATTCCAACCCTACCTAGATTGGTTTATGGTTGTCTTTATAGAAAATATCCTGGTGTATTCAAGTTCTGAGGAGGATCATGATGTGCATCTGTGGATTGTTCTGTAAATTCTGAGAGAGAAGTAACTTTACTCAAAATTCAGCAAGTGTGAGTTTTGGCTATGAGAAGTCATGTTTCTAGGTCACGTAGTGTCTGCCGAGGGGATTAGAGTGGATCCTCGAAAAATCGAAGCGATATTGGATTGGAAACCGAGAACTGTATCAAAAATTTAGAGCTTTCTAGGTCTAGCTGTGTATTACAGATGGTTTGTTGAGGGGTTTTCTGTAATTGCGGCATCGTTGACTAAGTTACTGAGGAAAGGGGTACCATTTATTTAGACTGTCAAGCAACAAGAAAGTTTTGAAAGGCTGAAGAAGGTTTTGACTGAAGCCCCTATCTTGATTCAACCGGAGTCTAGGAGTTTACCGTCTATAGTGATGCGTCACACAATGGATTAGGTTGTATACTGATGCAGGAAGGTAGAGTGGTTACTTACACATCATGTCAGCTTAAGCCTCATGAGGCAAATTACCCTACACAGGACTTAGAGTTAGCTGCGGTGGTGTTCGAACTTAAGAACTGGAGGCATTACCTTTACAGGGAGAGGTGTATTATATACATAGACCATAAAACCCTCAAGTATCTCCTTACTCAGAAGGAGCTGAACCTTAGGCAATGAAGATTGATAGAATTGCTTAAGGTTTATGATTGTTCGATAGAATACCACCTTGGTAAATCTAACGTGGTAGCCGACGCACTAAGCCGTAGGGCTGTATCTAATCTGAGAATAATGTTTGCTTGTCTCAGCCTCTTTGACGATGGTAGTTTATGGCTGAACTTCAAGTAAGACCGTCTTGGACTGAGCAGATTAAGGAAAAGCAGTTGTTAGATAAGTCACTGGCTTCTCGTTTTGAGCAAGTTAAGGATGATGGGAGTTCTGATTTTGGGTTGAGTAGTGAAGGAATTTTGTGTTTCCACGAGTGAGTCTGTATTCTAAAGGATTTTGATCTAAGGCAGTCGATTTTGCAAAAGGTGCATAGTTGTCCATGTGCCATGCATCCTAGTGGAAATAAGTTATATCGAGATCTGTGTGAACTGTATTGGTGGTCAGGGCTTAAGCGTGAGGTGACTAAGTTTGTGGGTAAGTGTCTGACATGCCAGAAAGTCAAAGCTAAGCATCAGCTACCTTCTGGATTACTACAGCTGGTCAAGATTCCACTTTGGAAATATGAGAGGATAACCATGGAGTTTGTAAGTGGGCTAACCTTGACACCTTCTAAGAAGGACTCGATTTGGGTTATTATAGACAGATTGACTAAGTCTGCCCACTTTATACCGGTCCGTAGTGATTACTCGCTCCAAAGATTAGCTAAGTTGATGTGGCTAAAATTGTGAGACTACATGGGGTGCCGGTATCAATCATATATGATAAAGATCCTAGATTCACATCTCTGTTCTAGAAGAGGTTGCACGAGGCATTGGGTACAAGGTTGGATTTCAGCACTGCCTTTCACCCTCAGATGGATGGATAGTCAGAGAGGGTAATTCAGATACTGGAAGATATGCTGAGAAGCTGTGTAATTGATTTTTGGGGTAGTTGGGAAGATTACTTACCGCTAGCTAAGTTCGCGTATAATAATAGCTATTAAGCCAGTATTCATATGGCACCATATGAGGCGTTGTATGGTCGTAGTTCTCGTACGCCTACTTGTTGGACTGAACTGGGTGAGCGTCGAGTTTTGGGGTCAGAATTAGTTGCGGATACCGAAGACAAGGTTAAACTGATTAGAGATCAGTTAAAGGAAGCATCCGATAGGCGGAAGTCATATACAACTTTGAAGCATAAAGAGATTGAATATTCAGTGGGAAATCTGGTATTTCTAAATGTCTCAACTTGGAAATAGATTTTAAAATTTGGGCGGAAGGGCAAGCTGAGCCCTACGATTATTGGGCCCTATCGAGTTCTCAAATGAGTGGGACCAATCACTTATCAGGTAGAATAGCCTCCAGAGCTAGAAAAAATTCACGATGTATTCCATGTCTCAATGCTAAGATGGTATCATTTTGATCCTTTGCATGTAGTGCCGGTGGAGGAAGTTGAGGTTAGGCCTGACTTGACTTTTTAGGAAGAACCGGTGCAAATACTGGATCGTGACGTTAAGGTGTTGAGAAGAAAATCTATTCTATTGGTCAAAGTGCTTTGGCATAATCATGGTTCAGAAGAGGCCACTTAGGAGCCTAAAGAGGCGATGCAACAGCAATACCCACACTTATTCTGACCAGGTAAATTTCGAGGCTAAAATTTCTTTAAGGAGGTAAAGTTGTAATGCCTCAAAATTTTAGAGGTTGTAATTTTTGTATGATTTGTCATAAATGTTTGTTTAGCATGTTGGCGTGATGTCTTGGGTGTGTTTGGGGGTTTCTAGGGAGCTTGGGTTCAAGTTTGACCTATGGAAAAATTTTTAATTTTGGCTCTTTAAAAGATATGGGCAGTAGTTAGTAGGCTTTAGGTTTAGTTGAGGTTATTTTATGTCACAAAAGTACTTGTGGTGGAGTGGCATGTGGCTTCATAAGCAAGGGGGAGAGCTGGAGTTCAAATCCCCATGCAAGCAAAATGTGTTTATTTTGCTGCATGAAATTGGTAAGAGGTGCTTTGGAATTCAAACACTTGAGGTGGTTAGAGACTTGGTAAAAGAAGGAAATTTGAAATGGTCAAATGGTTGGTTTTAATTTGAAGTTGAAGGAGTTGGACTGAATTAAGGAGTAGATTATGGAGTGATTTGGGGAAATTTTCAAGGGGTTGAGATTGAGGAGAGTGATTGGTGATTAGGGGAGCTTAAGTGGGAGGATTTTTGGTTAAAGGTCATTAGGGGTGTGTATTCAGCATTTTTGGTAAGTGTAGGTGCCAAATTTTCTTTGTTTCCCTTTGGGATTTTGGAATGTTTTGTATTTTGACCTTTTTCTCTCTAAGTACCAATTTCACAGATAGACATTCTCTTTTGGTCATTTTTTTTCCAAAAGCAAAGCCTGTAAGTGTCGTTTTCCTAGAGAGCATTCTTATTTCCCTTCTCATCTCTTTTACTCTTCCTCTACTTCTTTTCTACCAAATCGAATTAAGTATCATTTTCTCCTTCTCGGGATTCTCTCTTTCAACTTCTTGTTCAAATCAGCAACCTTAAACCTTTAACCCTTTGATTTGGTGCTTGGCCGAACCTCATTTGTTTTTCTCTTATTCCTCTTAGCCGAATTTTACACCTCCTTTTTCCTTTCTCACCTTTCTTTTCTTAATTCTCCTTCATCATTCTTTCTAGCCAAACATAACTTCATTTTCTTTCTTCTACGAGACGATCATCTTTCCCTCTTATTCATCTTCTTTTCCTCTCCCCTCAATCGTGCAATCTTTTCTTGCTAAAGTTGATTATCTCTTTGATTATTTGGACGGCATATAGTTGGAGTCTAGGCCAAATACTACAACGTGATCTCAATAGTCAAGGAGTGTTAGGCCAATTGTTCTCTTGCATTAAGTAGTCCGTCACTTGTGGTAAGTGCCTGGGTATTATTCTTTTATCAAGGTAGTAATGTTATATTGTCTTGGGGGAGGCCGAATGTCTCTTTTACCTTGGTGGTTTGGTAATCATAAGGTGTAATCATAGTTATGACCGATCATTTCTAATAAGTCCTATTGTTAATGTAGGTTATTGAAAAGAGTAGTGTGCTCAATCGCAAGCCTTGATCTAAAGGGCAGGCTGTAGTTCTTTCGACTAGGGTAAGTGGTATTTTGAAATGTGGATTAAATGTTGAGGAACTCCAATGTGATAGGTATTTTGAAATGTGGATTAAATGTTGAGGAACTCTAATGCGATAACAATAACTCTTGGTCATGTCGGAATATAGGTGCAGTGTTCATGGGTTATTCGTGCGTGCTGCAAAAAGGTGTGTAACTCACACCCCAATTGTGTGTAAATCGGCAAAAGCCGAAAAACCAAAATGCTGAAACGACAGCATATTAGGCCTTACAAGCATGCAAATACACGTGGGGCGAGCCGAGCCCACAAGACTTGGGCATTTGACTGTAGGGGTCGTCGGGCACATTTTCGTGCACTTGGGTCGTTGAGGGCCTCGGTGTGCCGGAATGGGCCCAATAGGCCTTGCAGGCCCGTTTGGGTAAAGTACGTGATAAGTGATCATTAATGGTTTAGAATATGAGGCTGCCAATATCGTAAGTGAAATTGGGCTAGGTGGGCCACACGAGCGTGTGGGCCCACGTGGGCCCAATTTGGATTTTAGGCCCATAAGCACTGTTCTAGCCTTGTAGGACATCTGAGTCACTTGAAGCAATGATAGACCATTTTAGAGGTCGTAATAGGTCCTAAGACACTAAAATTTAGTTAATGGCTAAAATACCCCTAATGGGTAAAATTACCATTTTACCCCTGTCTGCCTAAACAACTATTACACCCCTAGAGTTAGGTTGTCTGATGAGAGTATGATGTATGCATGATTGTATCTGGGGCTGATAATTTACATGCACGTTACATTTGTTTATGACACTTTATTCTGCATGGGGTTTGGTATGATTTGGAGGTAGCACTGTATCAGTGGCTCTACCACGTATTTCTGTTAATAGTGGCTACGCCACATATTCTGATTCTGATGGCACTGCCACGTTATCTGTATTAGCAGCATGGCTAGGTATTGGTGTGTGGGCTGGGTGGGTCGAGTTATTCCCCACATGGTGTGATGGCTGGTACGGGTGGTGTGATGGATGGACTGGGTTGGGTTTTCATGCATATACGATTCTGTTTCTGTAATGGGCTTGGGCCCGCATTATTGTTGTATAGGGCTTTGAGCCCAGACTGATCTGTTTTTGAATAGGGCTTTGGCCCAGTTTTATCTGTATGTCTGAACTCTGTTATTGGTTGGGGATGTTACATACTGAGTTTTCTCAAACTCACCTTTCATTTTATTGTGCAAGTAACCCCCACCCTTAGACAATTTGGAGCTGCGAGGGACTTGAGGCGGCCACAAGTCTTCTGCTTCTAGATTTGTTTTAATTAATTTCAGTTTGGGTTTTGTTTATGTAATAAGGCCATTATGGGGGTTTTTGCTTTAACTTTCTTTATTTGATCTGTTTTACCATTTCAATCTGTTAGAGTAGTTTAGCGGGTTTTCAAAATAAAAATTATAAAAGAATTGATTTTTTTAAACAAATATTTTGATTAAATGACAATAAGAGCAAAAAAAGGGTTTTAAAACTTTAAGGTTAAATGGTCATCAATGAAATTGGTTTTGTTTTCGAACATAACTTTTGTATGACACGCCGATTCAGCCATAACGTCTGGGCTAGATTTGGGGGTGTTACAGTCTAGGTTTTCACACATGGGCTAAGGCACGGACGTGTCGTGGCCATGTGAAGGACACGGGCGTGTGCCAGGCCGTGTGAAAACCCCTGTAGGCTTGAATTGAAAATTAAATTCTCCACAGTCTAGGGACATGGTCGTGTGTGACCGCACAGCCTACCCACACGGGCGTGTCCCACCTCACACGGGCGTGTGGCCCTGTTTTCAGGAAAAATTTTCTAAGTGCCTGAAAGTTCCCGGATTGGTTTTGAACCACTCCTAATGTATGTTTTGGGCCTTGTATGCCCATGATAAGGACTTTAAGAGGATGTATGAAAAGTTTTAAAATAAAAATGAAATTTTATGGTTTGATTTTACACATTCGATTAAGTTAAGTACGGTAATGCCGCGTACCTCGTCCCAACGTCGGACACGGGTAAAGGGTGTTACAGTACTAGCATATATGTTAGCTAGATACTGTGAACCTTCACTATGAAGAAGTTTTCTAACTTAAGTTTTTTAGGGACTTTTAGAAGAAATCAAGAAAGAAGAAGAAAAAGAAGAAGACGTAAAAAGTGTTCAGAAATATCACCGCTATCCTTATATACTTAAACACGGACACAAGGATTAGTGGAAAAATCAAATAATTCCACTAACTCTCTCGATTCATGTGATTAAGTTCACTTAACAAAATTTAGGTCTTATCATCTACAGTAGTCTAGTTCTGGTAGTCTAGTTCTGTTCTAACTAGATCTGAACTTGACTATCTAATCACTATACAAAAATAATAAACAAATCTAAACAACTACGAACTTAATGAGTTCGCCTAAAGCATCTGGGTTGGGTAGATACTTAACAAAAGAGTTCACCAGACCTTAAAGCTCATCAAACTAGAATTTTGCCAAATGGCATATTATACAGAATTGTATACTTAGCCAGAATAAATACTTAACTTGCTCAAATATATCCTTAATTTACCATCTATACGCCAAACAATAACCAAATATGAAGACTTCGTCAGGTGGGCTATTACAATATGCTTCGGGATTATTCTTTCCTCAAAATTATTGAACTGAGAACTTTGGTTTAGCCAAATAAGGCTGCCTGTGGTCATTATTAACCAAAGTTTCATCATTTACACGAGGGGAAAACCTAACATTATTTCCACAAGCACGAGGATATTCAACACCATCATCTGCCCAAATTACGAGTTGGATGTTCATTTTGAGCATTCAAGAGCTCCAAGATTGTCTGAAGTAGAGAATCCCATTATTTGTCTTTAGCCTCTCAAGCATCTACGTCTTGTTATATATTGCCAATCAAGTGTTCGAACTTATCATTGACCTCATAGAGGCCATTTTGTTATTTTGTCGTGAAACCAACAAGGTTTTCTATTGTAACTGGTGGCTTTTCACTTGGATTATCACTCTCTTTGCTACTACGAGTATCACAAGTTATGGTAGAAGCCTGAAAAAGGCATAACACTTAAAAAGAAAAAAAAATTAAGCAAGCATCACCATTATGCACTCAGAAATAAAATTAAATTATCAACGAGGTAGGAATTAATCTTGTGAGTCTTTTAAAAGTGTTTATATCAATTAATCAGAAAGTATTAAAATCAAACTAGCAAAGCAAACCTAGTAGCACTAGGAGTCCAAAATTGACTAGACACTAAAGAATTATGTTGTACGAAGGAAGGAATGTGCAATGTGCTTTAACCTACCAACATAAAAAACAATAAAGTGTTAGAATGTGCAAAAGAACAATAAAAGCAAAAACAAATGAAAACCTAAGTCTAAGAGTTAATGAAAATCCTAGAAATTCAAAAACCTGATAAATTGCAAATCAACTTGACAAACTTTGTTCAAGGTGTTCTCGATTTCCAAAAATCATGAAATTTAAATTGGAACCTTCTAAATAATGTATGTCTAATATAGAAAGTTTCGGCACAAAATTCAACCCATAGAAATTTTATATTTTTTCTTTGTCTTTCGTACTTTTCTATTTTTTTCACTTTTTCGATCACTTTTTTTGTGGGAAATATCTTTTAAAATTCTAAAACAGTTCCAAGAATCAATATGTAAAATTTCAGATCATTTGAAAAATGTTTGCCCACTGAAAAATATTTTTTTCCAAAAACTTTTTGGGTAAAAAAATTGTTTTAAGGCTATTTGTTGGAAATTAGTTTATAAAAAGACAAAGCACACCCAAAACACCCAAAAATATGATACCAAATGATATCAATGAGTGCGGAAACAAGATCGTAAGTTTGTCTAAGTCGCATATTTAACTTAGGGCTCTAGATGTTTGGAAAGAAACTTAGATTTTGACACAACCTGAAACGAAAATGAATCTAAGTCAAATAAAAATTAAAGAAAATAATTAAAATAAATAAATCAAATAGAACAATAAATCAAAGATTAGAACAATAAAGAAGAAAATGAAGAAGATAGAGGGAAAAAATAGAACGCGAAGTGTAGAAGTCCTAAGGAGCCTTAGAAATAAAAAGAATCCACAACCCCTTCAAGCGATTATAATTTGCCTTCCAAGAAAGAAAAGTTGGCAAGAAAAAGTTTGAAGATGATCCCCACAATATGAAAAGATAGTTAAAACCCTTTTAAAAGAAAACTCAAGAACAATTCTTGAAACAAAAAACTCAAAGAAAATTTATTAACTCAAAAAAGAATTTTTCAATAATAATGAATAATGAATTGATTTTTTTGTGTACAATGCAAAGGCCTTTATATAAGCTAGTTAAATAAATCTAATTAAAACTCTTAAGTATATTGGACCTCTAATTAACCTAAACTAGAAGTAATTTTCAACTGAACTTTCTTATTGACATAAAACTCCTAAATAACTTAAAATACTTAAAATACTTAATAATTATAAAAATTCAAAATAATAAAATAATAAGAACTGATAAATACAATATTGAGCTTATATATAATAAAAATTAAGCCTAAAACTTGAACCCAATATGATTTCAACTTGAATTAAAAGCCTAAACTCATAATGTCCATAATAATCCTGTCCAAAAATTCTACTCACGTTGTCTTCACTAAAATGGTCATAACTTGAGCTCCTAAACTCGAAATCAAGTAGTTCAAAGTGAATTATTAAATTAAGGCATAGATATTCGATCGATATGAAGACATATGGATCCAAAAATACCGAGGTCCCTTCAAAAAATGCACCACAACCTGACTGTTTGTCACATGACTAAGCGTGTGGGTTTGATTGGGGTCCTTGAAGTGGAACGCCTAAGCTTGTTAACATCTTTCACATGGCCTTGTCATCATAGATTGAGATATTAGGCCCATGAACAAAATTGGTCCCTTCTAATTCATCCTCGCTTTGTATTGAAATCCAAAATCCATCGTTTTGAAGGTTTAACTATTCTTTTTGAATTTTTTTATGATAATGTCTTGAACGAATAAGTTGAGATTGAGCCTTGAGGGAAACTAAGTCCATGTCTATTATTGTAACACCCCAAACCCGACCCAGACATTATGGCTGAATCTAGCATGTCACATTGAAGTGTTTTTGCGAAAACCTTATTTTCATTGAAAACCCTTCTTAAAGAATTTTGATTAAAAAAATAGTTTATTGTTGTCTTCCAAAACGATGTGTATTTGGAAATCTGTCTTTTTTATTATAAGTTAACAAGTATTAAAAATAAAACTTTTTACCAAAGGAAGCTTAATGTTGAATAAAAACCATTATTTCCAAAAAAACTTGATATAAATTTAATAGAAAGTAAAGCAATCAATGTAACGATAAGCAGAGGGAGGCCTTATTACAATCCGAACTTAAAATAATTAAAATACTTAAAACTATAAAGAAAATCAGGAAAAACTAAAATGCCTTACTAGCTGGCCACCTCTGAGTCCCTCCATTCGTTGAAACTGGCTATTGAGGGTTTCTTGAGAAAAATATAAGGAGTGAGTTTCGAAACTCAGTGTGTACAACCTACAGCAAACAAATACCATATAAGCAATCAGCTGGGCCAAAGCCCTTATCATAATATCATCATCTTACACATATCACATATGCAATGCAATAAAAACCCTCCCCAATAATCTATTCGCTACACAACATTTCCCTTCCACCCTTATACACCTGTGGGGATTTTTAAATTGACCCACCCATTTGCTACATAGCAGTGGTAGCCGAGTTACGGTACTACTCAACGTTGCAGCAAAGCTGCTAACCATATATTGGGCTTAAAAAGCAAACGGTGGATCCACGGTCGTCAAACAACCATGCGATCCTCAAATTCTTCCTCCATACCATAATTCCCACCCATATGCAATCTAGGCAGTATATTATATGAATGCAGCATGTCATACCCATAAATCCTAAGTTTAACTCATAGGGGTATTTTAGTCATTTTTGCTCTTAGGGCATTTCGGTCATTTTTAAGTATTATGGATTTAGTACTTACCTGGGTCCATTAACAAGTCCCCGTTGGCCAAAATGAACAGATACTATGCACCAGGTAGGATTCCAGAGAAGAGGAGGTGGGCCATTGAGACCGCTTAAGTACCAAGCTCTCCCTAGATCCAATCCTAGACATGCATATACCCATTACCACACTTCAACCTTATGAATTGTCCATAGTTGCAATTATGTGTTTAAGTTTTATGTATGTTTTGGTAGTTATCAGATACTAGGCCCAAACCCATATACAAAGCCCTTTAAGCCCAACTCGCTCATATGGCCCATCAGGCCCAAATCAATTCCAGGTCAAGTAACCTGCATGACTAATTCAATCCATACAAACAAATCAACAATTCCACATATCTTAGCCCTAGGGCCTACCAGCCCATTTAGCCACTTTCAGCTTTTTGGCTTTTCAGCGTTGCCGATATCGTGTGTGTGTAGTGCTTGTACACAACTGGTAATAACGTGTGCTACATTCCCCTTAATCATGAACCTACAATTGACATCACTTAACGATTAATCATGGGTTTAATACATACTTTATCAAAAATTGAAACCTCACTGTAACCTTACCGTGTGCGACAAGCCTTAATAGTTTTCCCTTGACCACTAATCGTGAAATCTTTCTAAATCTGCATTAATCTCTCATCATTAAAACCAAAATAGTAGGGGACTCGTATCCATCATGAATCACCCTCATAAAATAAATATCCATTTGGCCAACTACCTAAAATCAAGGAAATACTTACCCAAACTCGAAATGCGAAGAGTAACTCGGCAGAAATCTGAAGCACAGAGATTTAATACTAATTCCCTACCCAAAACCGATTAGGAAAAGTGAGGGGAAAGAGTAATTGGTATTATCAATATTAACCGAAACAAAGAAAAAGAAATACTTACACCCAAGGGAGTAATCAGCCAAAGGAAGATTCAGCTTTTCGACTTTTAAACTAATATGGTGAATAAGGTTTATTCGGCACAAATTAAAGAAGAAGAGGGGAGGGAATTCGGTTATTCCAAAGGTAAACCAAAAAGGAAGTTTTTGAGAATAGAAAGAATGATGAGCAAGGGAATTTGGGAGAAGAAGATTCAATAATTGCAAAAGAGGAAAAAGAACTCGAAAGAAGGAGAAGAATGAAGCATTTGGTTTGGCAAAACAAGGGAAACTCTTCAAAAAGAATACGACACCCCCTATAAATACCCAAAGCCAAACCCCTAAAGTCCCAATTGGCTCCACTTCATCCACATCCCATCTCCTCGTTTTTCTCCATGATAAGCTCTCCTAACCTCTTCCTATATTTTCTCTTCTGATCACTCTCCTTAGAGTCCATCTTCACGCCACTTTCAACCTTCTAGAAGGCCAAAATTAAACTCTTAAAAATACTAAGCTAGAATTTGAACCAAGGACCCATTAACACATAATTAACTCCTGACTAAATATTAAGCACACATGTACATAGAAGTCGCAAAAAGAAGGTTCAGGATTTTTGGGGCGTTACAACTATGGCCTTTGAATTGGAATGGGTTGCTTACACCAATCACTGTTTCAAGAAAAATGTTAGAGTTAAACGATCTTTTGTTAACTTATGAGTTTTTTTTAGAATGGGCCAAGTTTTCATCTAAGATAAGCAAATGGTTTAAAATTTTGTTTTATAAACTCCGATAGCTTACTTGGCCATTCCAGTAGCTAATGTAATTTGTAATGCCCTCAACCTGACCCGATTCACCAGATCTAGATCTTGGGTGTTACATTGCTATAATAGACTTATACATACATAGGACATATGAATTTTCAAACAATTACATCTTATTAGTAATGCTGCCCAAAAAAGTTACGTTTAGGCAAACAATGTGTACTGAACTTACAAATATAATTACACATCACACTGGTTTATACAGTCCCACTTATTTAACTTCTAACTAATACGACTAACTTAGATTATTTGCCCTGCACAATTGAATCACCCTAAGGCTTATAAACAAATTTTCGAGACTTGTTCAATATGTTTCTATCAAACTCGAACAAACCTATACAACCCCCGCTCTATTTGCATATATGCCCACTTCACCACTCTTTTGGCGCAGCCTTAGCATCATCCCTCTTGGCGTCTCCTTTACCTAAGACAAAACGCAGAAGGGGTAAGTTTGATAAAACTTAGCGAGAAAACCCTCTTTTACCCGGGCCCTTATTCAAGGATTTCATCATTTGTTTCTCATTCATGAATTTCACCCTATTGGTTGTACATACTTCATTGTAACCTTCCACATTGGCTCTTCCTTTAGAGTTAATCCAAACTTGCCAACTCTCAAACTACCGTGTACATCATTCATTCAAATTTTGTCCAAAGGCGTTGTCTTTAGATGGTTATCATAAGCATCATTCTTCATATTCCACTGTAAAGGAATTCCCTTCCATAGATAGCCACGAAGGCTTTCCTTTCAGAGTGTTACCACAAAGCATCCTTCTAATAGAGAGAGCGATAAAGGTATTCTTTTTATCAGAAATCGCCATAAAAGCTTCCATCTAATAGAGGTCACCAGAAAGGCTTCCATTTAACGGAGGTTGCCACAAAGGCTTCTATTTTAACAGATATCGCTACAAAAGCTACTATTTTAATAGAGTTTGCCACGAATGCTTTCTTAAGAAAATTGCCACAAAGGCACTTCTTTAATAGAGATAGCCAAAAAGGCTTACTTTTAACTAGGATATCCACAAAGGCATCCTTTTACGAAAATTGGTATTTTTAACAATAGGGATTCGCCTATACTTACCGTCATGAGGTTTGCCTTCATCATTGGTACTCACCCAACTATACTTTATATATTCCATATGATGTCATGGCCTATCCAAGGTCATACACTATATGGTCTTTAGAGTGTTAGTCCTGATGAACCCCTTTAGATGACTCCAAAAACAGACACAAGCACTTCATATAGACTTATGCTTGACATACGTATTCCTTTCAAACTTCTTCATGATAGACACATTCATGCTGTAACAGCCTAAATTAGGGCCAAGTCAGAATAGTGGTTTCGGGACCAAATATCTGTAGTAGAAAAATTTACTGTGATTAAGTTTTAAGGTCTTTAGTATGATTAAAAGCATGTATGAAAATATCGTTAAGAAATTTTATCGATAGAGGGTCCAATTTGACTAGTAGGACTGAATAGCAAAAAGTGTAAAATATGTGTTCTCAAAGCATTGGGGGTTTAATTGAAATGAATTTTTATATTAAAGGTCCTTATTTAGTAATTAGACCATTATATACTATGATGGACAAAAATGGACATGGAAGGGTAGATTTTCAAAGAAAGGCCTTAATGGCATTTTGGTCATTTAGTTAACAAAAGAATAAAGAGGGAAAATAAAGTCAAAATTGTGTCCATCTTCTCCTACCATAGCTGAAATTCACAAGAGAGCAATAGCTAGGGTTTCTTCGCTTTCCAAGCTTAATAGTAAGTGTATACTAGCCCCATTTTTAATGCTCCTTACGTTTTTGAAGTCATTATCAACCAATTTACCTATTTCTACCATTATTTTGAAGTAGGGTTTATGTTTAAAAATTTACCCATGTGTGACATGCATGTATTTTGATGTTTAATGGTAGAAAATGAAAGTTTTGTTATAGATAAATGACTTTTATTAAGTGATTTTCGGTAAAAATGTAAAAAAAGACCTATTTGCAAAAGTTGTAAAATGCGTGTATGAATTTGTGAATAAATGAAAAATGTGGGCTGCTATAAGCATGAATAAAATTCGACTAAGCTTTGGTTTTTAGAAAAATGAATACTTTTCATTTTATGAGCCTAGGGACTAAAGTGTAAATAAGTACAAAGTTAGGGGCAAAAATATAATTTTGCATTAATATGATTTTTGGGCCTAATTGAATAATATGATAATTAAATAAGTTAAGCATGTTATTATAGATCAAAAAAGACAAGGAATTAACCTTGACCAAGGAAAAGACAAGATAGTGGACTAAATCGCAAAATATTGGTGTTTGTACCGAGGTAAGTTATGTGTAAATAATGCATCGTTATATTATGTTTAAAAGTTTAATTATTTCTTGAACTGTATAATTGACCATGTGGATGAGTTTAATTGTATGAACGAGATTGATAATAATACAGTAAGTGTGGAAGTCCAATACGAACCTTAGGAACATTACAAGATACAAGGGTCATAGCATTGAGGTTATTGACATGTAATTTTGTGTAAGACTATATCTAGGATATGGCATCGATATGGTAGTACGTGTAAGACCATGTCTGAGACATGGCATCGGTACGAGATTTCATGTAAGACCACGTCTAGGACATGGCTTCGATATGAGTTATCGTGTAAGACTATAGCAGGGCTATTGGCATCGATTTTGGATTACATGTAAGACCATATCTGGGATATAGTATTGTATGACCTCTATCTAACTCCCGAGTATCCTTAATGATTCTGAATGGTTTAACGAGTGTAGCTTAAATGAGAGCGAAAGTACATTTAAAGTAAGTAATACATGTACGTACAAAGTTCATATGACTATTGGTGGAAGAATAATGATTAGTTAAAACGTGATGTGTTGTAATGCTCTTATAGTAAGGTTATGATTGGGTAAGAAATGGCTATGAGAGTTTAGTAATGTTTATACCAACTTCCATTATGGAATTTGTATGATTAAGTTATAAATAAAATGTTTATTATTTGCATATAAACTTACTAAGCTATATAGCCTACCCCTCCTTTCTTTCTCTTGTTTTATAGTGTTACCAAGCTAGCTTGAAGATCGGGAATTATCGGAGTATCGCATCATAATATCAATGCCTTATTTTGGGTATTGATAATTTTAGCATCTTGAAAATATGGCATGTATAGGGACTTGATTATTTTGTATATGTGTTATAGTTATTTTGGTCGTAATGTGTGGGCTTATATTGGTGTGATGATCATTTTGTACAAGGTCATTTGAAATTGGCTAATGTTGGTTATTGGTATAAGTATGATTGTGTTTTAGGGTGGCAAATGGCTTTGTAAATAGCCTTATTTTTGTCCACACAAGCAGACACACGGGCATGTGTCTAAGCCGTGCGTGACACACGGTCAGTCCTATGGGCGTGTTGATAGCCCGTGTGTCCCCTGCACCTTAGCTTTAAGAAATAGAATGTCCAATAGTAAACACACGAGTAGAGACACGGTCGTGTGTCTCAACTGTGTGAAGGACACGACCTCAGGATATGGGCTTGTGCCCAAGCCGTGTGAAGTGTGTACTTTAAATGCAAAAATTAAATTCGGCACATGGCCTAGCACACGGGCGTGGGACCTGGTCGTGTGTCCCTCAATTGTTGATGATGTCATAAACAAAGAGTTTCACAGGTTGAGGACTCGGGCGTGTCCTGAACCACACGGGCGTGTGTGGTCACACGGCCTACCCACACGGGCGTGTGTCTCTCCAAAACATGATTTTTTTTCTAAGTGGTATAAAAGTTTTGACAGTTCTCTGTTTAGTCCCTATCCACCTCCAATGTATGTTTAGGGCCTCGTAGGCCCGTAATAGGGACGTTATGAACATGTTTGAAAAGTTTTAAATTGGACTCAAATTTTATGACTCGGCTTTGTATGTTTAAGTGTGTGTGTAAGTCTAGTAATGCCTCGAGCCCTGTCCCTGTATAAGATATGGACAAGGGGTGTTACATTTAGTGGTATTAGAGCTATGCTTTAGTCGATTCTTGGACTAACCTAGCATGTGTACGAGTCTAGCTATACATGCCATATATAAATTGTGATAGTGTCACGACTCTTGACAAATCAAATTGTAATTTCATATAGTAAATGGATCCCAGTCGAGCTGTAGCTGATGACGTTGAAAGTAATGCACCAGCTCCCTCCCAAGGAATCGCGCTACCTGATAGTAGACATGTGACAACTAGTCACGGAGGAAAGGCTTGGGAAGCCTTTCTCCATATGATGAATGAGTGGTACTCATAGTTTATTTGGGTGAATCCGAATGCTCAACCTCCTCCACCCCCTCCTACTCCTCAACCGGTTCCCATAGCTCCCTAAGGTATAGAGATGGTAAGATTGAATAAGCCTTTTGTTGATAAGATTCTAAAGTATAGGGTCGAAGAATTCAGGGCTAATATAGATGATGATCCCGAGAGGGCAGAATTTTGGCTTGAAAATACCATTCGGGTATTTGATGAACTTTCATGCACACCTGAAGAGTGTTTGAAGTGTTTTATATCACTGCTGAAGGATGCGACATATCATTGGTGGAAGACTCTCGTATTAGTAGTACTGAGAGAAAGTGTTACATGTGAGTTCTTTCAAGAGGAATTTCAAAAGAAACATATTAGTCAACGATTTATGGATCAGAATCATAAGGAATTTCTCGAGCTAAAACAGGGCGAATGTCCATGACAGAATATGAGTGAGAACTTATCAAGCTTAGTAAGTATGCTCGAGAGTGTGTTTCCTCTGAGGCTATTATGTGTAGAAGGTTTGAAGATGGACTGATTGAAAATATCAAACTGTTAGTTGGGATTTTGGAAATTAAAGAATTTGTTGTGTTGGTTGAACGGCCCTGTAAAGCTAAAGAATTAAGTAAAGAGAAGAGAAAGGCCGAGAGTGAGGCCAAAGATGCAAGAAAAAGGCCGATGAGTAAGCCATACCCGTCTCAGTCGAAGAAATCTAGAGAAATGTATTCTCGTTCGAATGTTTCAGCTGGATATTCACGTAAAGACTGTGGGAAACAGTATTCTGGTTCTAAAGCTCCAACTACTTCAATGGCGAGTGTGGGTAACATTAGGTCTAATAGACCTGATTGTCGGTATTGTGGTAGGTGACATACCGGCGAGTGTAGAATGAATAGCTGAGCTTGTTTCAAGTGTTGTTCCTTAGAACATTTTGTCCGAGATTGCCCTAAGAGGGATGAGGAAGAAAAATTTCAGAGTGCAAAGCCAAGTAATACTACTAATAGAGGAAGGCCACCGAGGAACACCAGGAATAGAACTAGCAGTAAAGGTGCGATGAAGGCTTTAGCTGTGAGATCCGAAGCTAGAGCACCTACTAGAGCATATGCCATAAGTGCTTGTGATGATGCGTCATCTCTTGATGTTATCACAGGTACATTTTCTCTTTATGATAATAATATTATTGCTTTGATTGATCCCAGGTCTACACAATCTTATATTTGTATGAATTTGGTAACTAATATGAATTTGCCTGTTGAGTCTACTGAGTTTGTGATTAAAGTGTCAAACCCTTTAGGCAAATATGTATCAATAGATAAAGTTTGCAAGAATTGTCCTTTGATGATTCGAGGTCACTATTTTTCAGCTGACTTAATCTTGTTGCCATTTGATGAATCTGCTGCCATTTTGGGAATCGATTGGTTGACATTGCATGATGCTAAAGTAAACTGTAAACAGAAAATTATTGAATTGAAATGTGAAAATGGTGAGGTTCTTCGGGTTGAAACAGATGAAATGAGGGAATTGCCTATGGTGATTTCGTATATGTCTGCTCGAAGATATGTAACAACCCAGTTTTCACCCTAGTCGGAATAGTGGTTTCGAAACCACAAATCCGAGTTAGAAAATAACTAATTATTTTAATATGTGTTTTGAATGCATGAATTTGGTTAGTGTGAAATTTTGTTTTGAAAATGTATGTTTTATGGATATCGAATTAATGATTAGGACTAAATTGTATAAAGATGGAAAACTTGTGGTTAAAAATAGTTATAACCGCATTTTTTTTATGTTTCTAATGTAGAGGGATTAATGATGGAATTTCACCATCACAAGAAATGGACGGCAATTTTAGTGATTTATTAAAAATTATATTATATGTGTGTGTTAATAATGATTTATTTGCAAAAAAAAATTATTATAAAACCAATGTGCAAATGCCGAATGGGGATATACTTCTAACATGGAGGACTAATGGAGCTATTAAACCATGCATAAATTGCATGGACATTTTGACCATAACTTAATGGGAAAGTAATGTTTATAAAAGGGTTAATTTAGTAATTGAATAACTAGTGTACATGCATGTGTTAGTAATTAGAAAAGAAAAGATTCATTCTCTCTTACTTGGCCGAATCTATTCAAAAGAGAAGAAAGAAAAGAGAACCAAGGCATTCGGCTACTCTAATGTCTAATTTAAGGTATGGTTTCTTGTTAATTACCTTAGATTTTGTGGAATTTAGTTAATCATTAAATTCTTGGTACAACCCATATGTTAGTTTTTGACATTTTGATATATGGAGCATTCGGCTAAGATCTAGATTCGGTATATTGTGATAGAATTGATGAATGTTGGGATCGACGGTAGTATTGATGTTAAAATCTATGAGAAATTAAATTTGTGAGTTTTAATTTTAATTTGATACTTGGTACGGCCTAATTGACTTGGGAGGACATTCGGCTATTGATTAATGGTTTTACAAATTTGGGTTGATGAATAAAACAATGCTTATATGTTACAAGTTGAGTTTAAATGCCGAATGTGAGCTCAAGAAATTAAGTGAGTAAATTGTTGTTTAATTAAGCAATGGGGAGTACAAAATGGCCGTATGGCTGCTTAAAAAGAAAAAGTGTTTTTAGTTGTTTTGATGTTTGAATTCTCGGCTAAATGTTTTTATATATGCAATTGGGAGCAATGAATCGGTGATAAATTAGTTGTATAATGATTGAAAGAAATTAACGTTGATGCATGAGTTATGTTTGGTTGCATTGATGCTTAAGTACTAAGTTGGCTCGCATTGGTGATTGAATGTGTTAAAGAATTTTCGTGAACATTTATTTAATGGACTTATGGCCTATTAATATGTAAAATTTTATTAAAGCCTAAGTTTCGTAATTTCCTTAAAAGCTATATGTGCATTCAGCTATGTGGTATGTATGTGTTAAGGTTAGTAAGCTTAATGAAATGTGAATAACATGTATGCATTGTGGAAGGAAAAACAATCGGCCAAGCTAGGCTTCTATGCTTTGGAAAAACGGAAATTTATCATGTTAAGTGATATATAGTAGTTAACTAAGGTGATTTATATGTATTTTGCTTATATGCTCAATTTTATGTTTGTTAAGGTGTATAATGTGATGGCCAAATATGAGATTAATCAATGATTTGAGTGATGTTTGTGTATTAGGATGTTAATGACTATGCAATTGCCGAATGTAGCCTAGACATAGCAAGTAGTAATTGTTGTGTTTTGAGAATGAAGACCGTTTGTGATTTATGAGAATTTGATGATATTAAAAGTTAGTTGAATGTAGCTAATAAGACCTAATTTGTTTTCTTGCAGCTTTCAACCAAGGGTATGAACAACTGAGTGATAATAAGTTAAATTTTGTTTTAATTTAAGCTTAAGCACAAAGACATTCGGATTTGGACAAGGGAAAGGCGAAATTAGACGAATAATCGATTCGTAATGGTTTGACGACAAATAAGGTAAGTTCTTAAGAATTTGAGTTTGACTCTCTGTAAGTTTTAGGTAATTTAAGTATGCCTTCTATTATAAACCATTGATTTCATTTGCATGAATGCTTACAACTGAATATAGAAGTTGGAGGGAAGAATTATGAATGGAAAGGATACTAAGCCGTATGGCTAATGAGAAAAACAATTAAGTTTTGAATAATTAGGTACTGGATAGAATTGAATGTGTTGTGGAATATATATATATGCATACTTATCATAAGCATCAAGATTCTATTATGTTTGTATACATATTTTCGAACATACTAAAGTGGTATATATGCATATAGAGAGGCTGAATGGCTAAGGTGAATTATGTGTATGATAGATGATTTGTGATCTATTGTTTTAATGGAATAAATTGTGTATATGGCTTATAGCCAAATGGTCATTAGAAGTCAAGCTTGTATTCGAGTAATACAAATGAATTGCTAATGTGAGGTGTTATGTGTTAATATGTGAATGAGGCAAGTGAATTCCAATTGTGATAGATTATATGAAATGTATACCCTACGGACATATATGCATAAAAATGTAGCAAACTATATCCGGGCTGAGTCCCAAAGGGCATTCGTGCCAGCATATATACGGGCTGAGTCCCAAAGGGCATTCGTGCCAGTGTATATCCAGGCTGAGTCCCGAAGGGCATTCGTGCCAGTGTATATCCGGGCTGAGTCCCGAAGGGTATTCGTGCCAGTGTATATTTCGGGCTGAGTCTCAAAGGGCATTCGTGCAAGCATATATCCGGGCTAAGTCCCGAAGAGCATTCGTGCTGGTGATATATTTGGGTTAAATTTCGCAAGTGTTATGCGAGAATATTATCCGGATTTAATGTCCGCAGACTTTGTATTCGTACTATATCTAGATTTAAGGACCTGAAGGCTAAATGCTGGAGTTCAAAGTAAGATTTTGATATTGAGTATTCGCCGTAAATCACCATCAAGTAAGTATTATGCATTTAAGATATTCACGTACGTGTTACTTACTTATCGGTGGTTTGATTTCGAAGTAAATTAGTAGAATCAAAGAGGAATGTAAATGTGATTGATAAATATAATTCCAAATATGTGAATGATCTTTTTGGTCAATGGTTGTTAGTATATGAAAGTAACTGACATAAAATATAGTGTATGAACATTAAGTGAAGAAAAGTATGTCTGAAATTATTCATATGTATTAGTGTATATTCGGCCAAAAAGGCCTTAAGATTGAAAATAGGTCATATTCGACTAGACATGTAAACGTAAGAGAAGGATTATATTTTGACAACTTACGTATATATATATGATGAGGAATATGTTTGATTCTTGTGTACCTATATGGTAATTTTAATACATGACATGTTAGGATGCTCGAAGATACTGATGTGCTTATAAACTAAGGAATTAAGTGTTATATGCGTAGTTACATTCTTGTATGTGCATGAGACGAGTACATATGAGTTTAAAGACTTAGTATTGTGTGTGTGAAATGTACTTATCATGCGAGCCCAACTTCGATTGATGAAGAATATGTTGAGAATCAATCACGAAAAGGTTATATGTTAAGCTAAATGAGCAGTGACTCTGTGAAATTTTTCTTGATAGGTTATGATATGACAATGTGACCCCAAATATGGAAATTGAATGTGGTTAAAGTATTACACTTAATGGGATTGAATTAAAAGCATATAAAGAAATGCACATGTGAACATTCAGACTTCTTGGTTATTATTATGAAAGTATATATGTGTTAGCCAAGTGATGAGTTTATGGAAATTATAGGTCGAAAAGAAGCTCTAAATTAACTCTGTCGAGTAGTAGAAATGAATGACCAATTATATTAAATGAGAACACTAGTAACTTAAAATTCAAGGTTAAAGATACGTTAATTAAATTACGAGAAATTTGGCTAGGTATATTTGGTTTAATGAGACCTTACTCAGATTTAAGTATATGAAATACTCGATTTTGATTCAACAAGATTAATGCTTTGCTTAAGACTTACTAAGCTTATGAAAGCTTACACCGTTTGCATTGTGTCCTTGTTTTATAGATTGTGGATTCTGGCTACCAGCTCGGGGATTGTCAGCACGTTATCACACTATCTTCTATTTTGGTAACCAGGTATTTGGTCTTAGCTTATGACATGTATAGGGTGGACAATAAATAGAATGATACTTTGATCCTTGTATATAAGTCATGTGAATATGCATCTTATGGAGTTTTCATGTATAAGTTGTTAAGTTCGAACTTTAATTGTGTCTAAAAATTTTAGTAAATGAATGACCTTTATTCAAGAAAATGTTTAAAATTTTACCGTCCTGATCTGATTTCTAGTTTTCGGTAACACCCCTTTCCTATTCCGGCGACGGTTACGTGATAGGGGTGTTACAAGATATGTAAAAAAATGATGTAAAGCTTATCTTGCCTATGTGTTGAATATAAAGACTTCTGAATTGAAACTTGAATTGGTACCGATAGTCTGTGAATTTTCAGACGTGTTTCCAGAAGAGTTGCCTGGTTGCCTCCTGTCAGAGAGATTGAGTTTGCTATTGATTTAGTGCCTAGGACTACCCCGATATCTATTGCTCCGTATAGGATGGCTCCGATTCAATTGAAAGAATTAAAAGCTCAGTTGCAAGAGTTGACAGATTAGGGGTTTGCGAGACTGAGTTTTTCTCCCTGGGGTGCTCCCATTTTGTTTGTAAAGAAGAAAGACAGATCTATGAGACTTTGTATCGATTATAAACAGCTCAATAAAGTGACTATAAAGAACAAGTATCAGTTGCCAAGGATCGATGATTTTTTTGACTAGTTGAAAGGGGCAACAATGTTCTCCAAGATTGACCTGAGATCCAGCTACTATCAGCTGAGAGTTAAAGAGTCAGATGTTTCAAAGACTGCCTTCAGGATACGGTATGGACATTATGAATTTCTTGTGATGCCTTTTAGTTTAACTAATTCTCATACAATTTTTATGGACTTGATGAATCGGATCTTTTGACCGTACTTAGATAAGTTTGTAGTGGTGTTTATAGATGATATTTTGATTTATTCTCAAGATGAGTCCGAGCATGCCAAACACTTGAGAACTGTATTGCAGATTTTGAGAGAAAAGAAATTGTTTGCTAAATTCAGAAAAAGTGAGTTTTGGCTTTGAGAAGTTGGATTTTTGGGGCATATAGTTTCGGGTGATGGTATTCAGGTTGATCCAAGTAAGATATTCGTAATTTTTTATTGGAAACTGTCGAAAAATGTATCTGAGGTTAGAAGCTTTTTGGGCTTAGCCGGGTATTATCGATGCTTTATCGAGGGATTTTCAATGATTGCAACTCCTATGACCAAGTTGTTGCAAAAAGATGTTAAGTTTGAACGGACTGACAAATGTCAGCAGAGCTTAAAGAGATTCAAAGCACTATTGACCGAGGCTCCGGTTTTGGTACAGCTTGAGTCGGGAAAGGAATTTGTAATTTCTAGTGACGCGTCTTTGAATGGTCTTGGCTGTGTATTGATGTAAGATGGCAGAGTGATAGCTTATGTCTCAAGACAATTGAAGCCACACAAGAAGAACAATCCGACCCACGACTTGGAATTGGCTGCCATCGTTTTTGCTTTGAAAATTTGGCGTCATCATTTGTACGGTGAGTTTACTGATCATAAGAGTTTAAAGTATAGTATGACTAAAAAATATTTGAATTTAAGATGGCTCAAGTTACTAAAAGATTATGAGTTGGTAATTGATTATCACTCGAGGAAAGCAAACGTAGTAGTAGATGCTTTAAGTAGAAAGTCTCTATTTGCTTTGAGAACTATGAGTACAAAGTTGGCTTTGTCTGATGATGGCTCGGTTTTGGCCGAGTTGAGGGCTAGACTGTTATTTCTTTAGCAAATTTGTGAAGGTTAGAAGAGTGATAGTAAATTACAAGCCAAAAGAGCTCAGTGTGAAGTGAGTAATGATTCAGATTTTTGAGTCGGGTTAGATGATTGTTTAATGTTCCGAGATAGAGTATGTGTACCTAAGGATAATGACCTTATTCAAAAAATTTTACACGAGGCACACAGTGGTTGCTTATCAGTTCATCTGGGTAGTACTAAGATGTATAATGATTTGAAGAAATTGTATTGGTGGCTGGGTATGAAAAGAGATATTTCTGAGTTTGTTTCAAAGTGTTTGATCTGTCAACAAGTAAAAGCTGAGCATCAAGTGCCTTTGGGTTTGCTTCAGCCAATGATGGTACCCGAGTGGAAATGGGATAGGATTACAACAGATTTCGTAACGGGTTTGCCTTTGACCCTGAGGAAGAAAGATTCCATTTTGGTTGTTGTTGATCGATTGACGAAATCGGCTCATTTTATTTCAGTACATACTGACTATTCGCTTGATAAACTAGTTGAATTGTACATTGCTGAAATTGTAAGACTACACAGAGTGCCTATTTGTAACACCCCTTACCCGAGTCCGACACCGAGACGAGGTATGATGCGTTACCGTACTTGAACATGCTTGATCATACTAAATCGAGCCTTACTTTTCACTCTAAATTAAAAATTTTCAAATGAACTCTTAATATCCTTATCAGAGGCCCACGTAACCCAAAACATACATCGGAAGTGCTTGCGAACCAACCCAAGAATTTTCGGGCTCTTAGAAAAATTTGTACTTAAAATAGGGCCACACGCCCGTGTGAGACGGGACAAGCCCATGTGGGCAGGTTGTGTGGTCACACACGCCCATGTTCCTAGCCCATCCTGAATTTATTTTTATTTTGAACCTATAGGGGTTTTGACACGGCTTAGGCACACGCCTATGTCTATGGCCAGTGTCCCTCACACGGCCTATAGACGTTCGTGCCATTATCTTGTGGATGACTCTGGTTTTGAACACTACAACATCTTGGATTCACAGGGCTAAGGTACACGCCCGTGTGCTTAGCCCACGTGCAATACTAACTTAACCCCAAAAACAACTTGGGTTTCACACGGCCAAAGCACACACACGTGTGCTTTGTGTAACACCCCTTACCCAGGTTTATCACTAGAACCGAGTATGAGGCATTACCAAACAATAACACATCCAATCATACATTATCGAGCCATAAAACTTCACTCCAATTTAAAACTTTTCAAACTACATCATTAAGTCCCTAAAATGGGCCTACGAGGCCCGAAACATACTCTGGGAACCATTCTAGACTAAACCAATAACTCTCCAATACTTTTGAGACACTTAGGAAATTTTCTTATTTTGGAGGGTCGTGTGACGACACACACCCGTGTGGCTCAGGACACGCCCGTGTCCTCCGCCCATGTAACTCTCTATTTATGACGTCAGCACACATTCAAGGTCACACGGCCAAGGCACACGCCCGTGTCCTAGGCCGTGTGGAAGCAATTGAGGCTATTTACCAAGCCTTTCAGCCATCCAAAATCACTTATACATTTAGGCCAATTTCATCGGTACACAACATGACATATTTAGGCCTCCAAGTAGCCACTATTGAGGCATAAATTCATTACTCAAATGACATAAGTTTAATGTACCGCATCACCCTTACATTGCCATTAACCACCTACAACTTACATTATCACCCTTACTCTAATCCACCCAACATACACTTGCATGACCATTCACATGACACATTTATCAAGTCCCTATCATATACAAATTCATTCACCCATATGAAAACATACTCATTCATATATTGCATCAATATGATTTATAACATAGCTATTATTAGCCATTTCAAATGGCCTTATACAACAATAAAATTTCCATTGACTTAGGCCAACATTTTAGCCCAACTCAATAACATATACACACATCTATTCAATTCCCTATACATTCCATAAAATTATAAATACTTGGAAATCTTTTGATACTGTTCTTATGTTGATAGTGTGATTGAATCTCCGGCGACCTCTAACTCGAGCTAGCATCCGAAACGCTATAAGAAAAAGGAAAGGAAGGGAGTAAGCATTACAGCTTAGTAAGTAAGTATGTAAATAGTAATTAATTCATTAACATGCTTCAATAAAACCTCCCATTCTGTTCTAAAAACAATATGGTTGTGATTGCACATAGTTTCCACTTTTTACTCTTGTCCATGTCCACCCAAAGCTATTTACTCTCACCATAGTCACTAAATTATTTTTATCTGGAGCTATGGAACTCCAAATTTAGATCTACTAATTTTCTCTGAAATTAGACTCACATATCTTCTTACCATAAAATTTCTAGAATTTTTGGTTTAGCCAATCAATAAAAATTATTCATTAGAGTCTCTCTTATTTCGCTACCCGATGATTACAAATCCTCTTCACTAAAATTTAATTATCTTATTGTACAAAATTTGAAATATGCTCTCGTTTGTTTCTTTTAAAAGTAGGATCATTAACTAATCCAAGCATATAAATCATATCTCACAATTATTTTTGTACAATTTTTAATGATTTTCCAAAGTTAGAACAGGAGATTTCCAAACCCATTCTAACCCTGTCTAACTATAATTTAAATATCTTATAATATATAAATCATTTGCTCACACTGTTTCTTTTATGTGAAAATAGACTCAATGAGCTTTAATTTCATAACATATTTAGACTCTAATTCAATTTCCACCATTTTTGGTGATTTTTCAAAATCACGTAACTACTATTGTTTCAAACTGTTTTATTGAAAATTTTACTCTTCCATGTTTTCCTCATATTATTTTCCTTTATGAACACATAACACCAATCATGCTCAATATTAGCCATTCCAATGGATAATCATCATCAATATTTCTAAATATTCATATTAGCACTTACTCCATATCAACCTTACCACAAGTTCAATCACATTTCGAGTACATTGCTCATATGTATACACCTGCACTTACACACCAAATCACCACACAAGTCTCTTTTAGTAAGCTTTTCCCATTGAACCCTTCGGAATAACATCTGATACTCGGTTGTTTCAGCACATAGCTCCACCAACACATAATTCAACTCTCATGTACACATGGTGAACTCTTGATATCACCCATGTGACATAGCAATCAAATCTGGTAGCTCTTGTGTCTACATGGTGTCCAACACTCAGAACCACACATGTGACCTAGCTACTTAGTCCCGTAGCTTTCGTGTCCACATGGTGCCCAACACTCGGAACCACACATGTAACTTAGCTACATATAACATAGCTCTCGTGTCCACATGATGGACCCTCAGTACCATGCATGTGACCTAGTTATCTTTAATCCGTAGCTCTCGTGTACACATGGTATACACCCAAATATTACACATGTGACCTAGCTACATATGAAACTATAGACCTAGCTACATATGAAACTATCATCTCGTAGCTCTCTGTACACATGGTATACACACAGTATTACACATGTGACCTAGCTACCACATAGTATCTCGTAGCTCTCTTGTACACATGGTGTCCTACCCTCGGAACCACACATGTAACCTAGCTACACATCATTCGTATCTTTCATTTTTCGAAGGTTCAATCGAGAACTCCACTTTCCATAAATTTCCAAATCATAAATGTCACCAATAATGCTTCATAATATGTGTTTAAAATATTATGACACAAATGAAAACAATGAATTGTTTACATACAAACTTACCTCGGTCCAAAATATCGAATTATTGCACTCTAGTCCGAAACCTTTTTCCTTCTCCCGTTTTAAGTTTGAATCTCATTTCTCCCAATCTATATCAACACATTCAACCCATTTATTCAATATTCAATTCAAATTGACCCAATTTTACAATTCAGCAAAATTTACATTTGCCCCTAGAATTTATCAAAATTATACTTTTGCCCCTAAGCTCGTAAATTGATTTTTATTCAATTTCATTGTATTTTGGACCTAGCCAAATCATTTTCATAACTATGGAAGTCCACATTCTCACTAAATCACATACTTATGAATAATTTTTAACTTTTACAGTTTAGCCCCTTTTATTTAGTTTCATTGAAAATCACCTAGTAAAACTTGTTTATCTTATCATAGTCATGCATAATCTACCTTTAATCATCAAAATACACAATTATTCAACATGGGTAAATTTTTAACTTAAACCCTAGCTCAAAATAAAGGTAGAAATAGCTAAACCGAGTATCGGGATCTCAAAAATGTAAAGAGCATTAAAAACGGGGCTAGAAATCACTTACTATTAAGCTTGGAAAGCTTGAACAAACCCTAGCCATGGAGGACATGAGAGGTTCAACCTTACCATGAAGAAGATGATAGCATTTTTGCCTTATTTCTCCCATTTTATTCTTTTATTTACCTAATGACCAAAATGCCCTTCATTAAAAACCCTTGGTATTTTGTCCACCCAAGGGTATTTTTGTCCAAACCAAGTTATAATGGCCTAATTGTCATTTAAAGACCTACACTTTAAAAACCCATTCCAATCAAGTACCTTTATGAATTAGAACACACATTTTTCACCTTTGACAATTTAATCCTAATTGCCAAATTAGACACTTAATTAATAAAATTTCTTAACGAAAATTTCACACGATAATTCTATCACCCTATAAACTTTAAAACTTAATCGCAATAAATTTTTCTACTACGGATTTGTGGTTTTCAAAACCATTGTGCCGTTTAGGCCCTAATTCGGGCTGTTACACTTTGCTCGCACTCAACATTGAATTAACTAAATTGGATGCAGGGGACAACTGTCTATTAACATGCCCTTAAGGCTAACCGTGCATCACACACGGCCTCGGCACACGCCCGTATGCCCAACTGTGTGGACAACTATAGGCTACTTTCCAAGCCTTTTGCGACCCTAAAACTGAACCAAACACAATGCCAATCCAAAATCACAACTCATGGCGCAATAAAACATCCAAACATTCATGAAAATGACATTCAAAAATAACCCCATAATACAATTATCAACATTCATCTTTCCCATCAATTTATGCAATTTCATGCTAATACCATTGACATTCACTTAGCAATTAAACTTGATCAATATTAGCCTCCTTTCAAAGGCCATTACAAAATGTCTTGAGCAGTACTAGTAGCCAACACATTAAGATAACAAAAGGACACATCTCAAATTGACAAAGTTTCCTATACATGCCATACATAAAAACAACTAACTATACAATACCCAAAATAGATGGCTTGATAGTGTGACTTCAAGCTCCGACTTTAACGATCCCCGAGCTAGTTCAACAACTCTACATGGAAAAAGGGAAAAAGAAGGGGTAAGCATAAAAATACTTAGTAAATTGCATGAATAAAATAGCAACATAGATCATGAAATATCGCTCAAATAAGATATCATAAATTGCCGTATACTTTCTTGATTATTCTCACTCGAACTTGTAACTTACTCATTTTCACGACTTACTCGTTCTCGTGACTTATATTCTCATTTTCTCATGACTTATTCAAGTGTACCTGTAACACTCATCAAGAAACTTTAACACTCATCAGGAAACTTTAGTCTCTCTTATTAGCTAATCAACTTGAATACAATCTCTATTAACATACTTAGAATATCGAAGGATACCCATAAAGTCATTCTCATAGAAAAATGCCAAAGCCATATCCCATTTATGGTCTTACATAGGATCTCAAGTCGATACCGAAGCCATATCCCAGATATGGTCTTACACGAGATCTCATATCGATGTCGATGTCATGTCCCAGACATGGTCTTATATGGGACCTCTCTTAGATGCCCAAGCCATGTCCCAGACGTGGTCTTACAGGGGATCTATATCTCATCTTGGTGCCAACGCCATGTCCCAGACATAGTCTTATACGGGACCTCGTGTGGATGCCAATACCATGTCCCAGACATGGTCTTACATGGGATCACATCTAAATGCCAATGCCATGTCCCAGACATGGTCTTAATGCCATGTCCCAAACATGGTCTTACATCAAATCTCTGTTTGGTGCCAATGCTATGCCCTAGACATGGTCTTATATGGGACCTACAATGCTCATGACTACGGTATCGCTCGAATTTTTTATCATTTATATTAAATTTCTCTTTTACTTCATCATTTCTTATAACGATTCATGTCATATTTTTATAGAAGTAACATGGAATGCATGGAAATCATTGTAACAATTTTCACGAAACATAAGGCTAAATTATCACATACAACTTACCTCGAAAATCAAATTGTGGATGAACACTCGATTTAGTCCACCATCATACTTTTTTGCCTGGTTTTGGTCTGGGCTTTGTGTTTCTTGATGTAAAACAACAAATTAAACTAATTTAATACATAAATTGGCTAGATAGCCTATAATTAACTCTTTGAAAAAATTTACAATTTTTCCCCTTAACTTTTGCATATTTGCAAAATGGTCCCTAGGCTCGTAAAATGAAATGCACTTAATTTCTTAACTTCCCAAGCCTCGCTGAACCTTTCTTATTCTTAACTTTACCAAATGACCAAAATGCTCTTAAGCCCTTTCTTTAGAAAATTTTCCTTGCATGGGCATTTTTGTCCATCGTGCTAATAAATGGTTTAATTGCTAAATAAGGACCTCCACTAATTTTTCCCATGCTATTTCATACCTAAACCTTCTAGAAACTCATATTTTGTAACTTTTGCAATTTAGTCCTTAAGGACAAATTAATCATTTTTTCATAAAAATTCCTTTATGGAATTTTATCACTATCATGCAATCATGTCATAAACTTAATAGTAATCATAAAATATACTTTTCTACTTCAGATTTGTGGTCTCAAAACCCCTATTCCAACTAAGCCCTAGTTCGGTTGTTACACTATTTCTATTATTTCGGATAGAGATTCGAGATTTACTTTGAGATTTTGGAAAAAGTTGCAAGAGGCCTTGGGCACAAAATTGAATTTTAGTACAGTGTTTCATCCGTAAACTAACGGTCAATCCAAAAGGGTGATTCATATTCTCGAAGATATGCTTCGATGTTGTGTTATGGAATTCAAGGGCAGTTGGGAAAATATCTACCTTTGGTTGAATTTGCTTACAACAACAGTTTTCAGTCGAGTGTCAAAGTGGCACCATATGAGGCATTATATGGTCGCAAATGTCGAACTCCTTTGTATTGGACCAAGCTTAGTGAGAGACAGATTCATAGGGTTGATTTCATTAAGGAAACTGAAGAAAAAGTGAAAGCAATCTGTGATTGTTTGAAAGTTGCTTCAGATCAACAAAAGTTATATACAGCTTTGAAAAGAAAAGAGATTGAATTTTCAGGTGGTGAAAAAGTGTTTCTGAAAGTGTCTCCATGGAAAAAGATTCTGAGATTTGGCTGTAAAGGCAAATTGAGTTCGCGTTTTATTGGTCTGTATAAAGTTATTGAAAGAATAGGGCCAGTAGCGTATGGGTTAGCTTTACTGGCAGAGTTGGAAAGGATACACAATGTGTTTCATGTGTCGATGTTGCGACGATATCGTTCCGACCCTCCGCATGTGATTTCTCTGACGGAATTTGAGATTCGACCAGATATGACATATGATGAAGAACCGATTAAGATTTTGGCTCAGAAAGTCAAACAATTGAGGAATAAAAGTATAGCAGTAGTCAACGTGTTGTGGCATAGACATGGGGTTGAAGAGGCTACGTGGGAACCTGAGGAAGCCATGAGAAAACAGTACCCAAAGCTCTTTTCTGGTAAGATTTTCGGGGACGAAAATCCCTAAAGGGGGAAAGTTGTAATAGCTCGAATTAGGGCCAAGTTTGAATAGTGGTTTTGAGACCACAAATCTGAAGTAGAAAAATTTATTGTGATTAATTTTTAAGCTCTTTAGTATGATTAAAAGCATGTGTGAAAATATCGTTAAGAAATTTTATCAATAGAGGGTCCAATTTGACTAGTAGGACTAACTAGCAAAAAATGCAAAATATGTGTTCTAGAAGCATTGGGGGTTTAAATGAAATGAATTTGTATATTAGATGTCCTTATTTAGTAATAAGAACATTATATATTATGATAGACAAAAATGGATATGGAAGGGTAAAATTTCAAAGAAAGACCTTAAGGACATTTTGGTTATTTGGTTAATAAAAGAATAAAAAGGGAAAATAAAGTCAAAATTGTGTCCATCTTCTCCTACCATAGCAAAAATTCACGAGGGAGCCATAGCTACGGTTTCTTCACTTTCCAAGCTTAATAGTAAGTACATCCTAGCCCCATTTTTAATGCTCTTTACGTTTTTGAAGTCATTATCACCCGATTTACCTATTTCTACCATTATTTTGAAGTAGGGTTTATGTTTAAAAACTTACCCATGTGTGACATGCATGTATTTTGATGTCTAATGGTAGAAAATGAAAGTTTAGTGATAGATAAATGACTTTTACTAAGTGATTTTTCGTAAAGAATGTCAAAAAGGACCTATTTCTAAAAGTTGTAAAATGTGTGTATGAATATGTGAATAAATGAAAAATGTGGGCTGCCATAAGCATGAATAAAATTCAACTAGGCTTGGGTTTTAAGAAAAATGAATACTTTTCATTTTACGAGCCTAGGGACTAAAGTGTAAATAAGTGAAAAGTTAAGGGCAAAAATGTAATTTTGCCTTAATATGATTTTTGGGCCTAATTGAATAATGTGATAATTAAATGAGTTAAGTGTGTTATTATAGATCAAGAAAGACGAGGAATTGATTTTGACCAAGGGAAGGACAAGGTATTGGACTAAATCGCAAAATAGTCGTTTTTGTACCGAGGTAAGTTTATGTGTAAATAATGCATCGTTATATTATGTTTAAAAGTTTAATTATTTCTTGAACTGTATAATTGACCATGTGGATGAGTTTAATTGTATGAACGAGATCGATAATAATACAGTAAGTGTGGAAGTCCAATATGAACCTTAGGAACATTACAGGATACAAGGGTCATAGCATTGAGGTTATCGACATGTGATTCCGTGTAAGACCATATCTGGGATATGGCATCGGTATGGTAGTACGTGTAAGACCATGTCTAGGACATGTCGTCGTAACGAGATTTTGTGTAAGACCACGTCTAGGACATGGCTTCGATATGAGTTATCGTGTAAGACCATAGCTGGGCTATTGGCATCGATATTGGATTGCATGTACCTATGTTTAACTCCCAAGTATCCTTAATGATTCCAAATGGTTTAACAGGTGTAGCTTAAACGAGAGTGAAAGTACATTTAAAGTAAGTAATACAGGTACGTACGAAGTTCATATGACTATTAGATGGAAGAATAATGATTAGTTAAAACGTGATGTGTTGTAATGCTCTTATAGTAAGGTTATGATTGGGTTAGAAATGGCTATGAGAGTTTAGTAATGTTTATACCAACTTCCATTATGAAATTTGTATGATTAAGTTATAAGATGTTTATTATTTGCGTATAAACTTACTAAGCTATATAGCTTACCCTTCCTTTCTTTCCCTTGTTTTATAGTGTTACCAAGCTAGCTCGGGGATCGGGAATCATCAGAGTATCGCATCACAATATCAAGGCTTTATTTTGGGTATTGATAATTTTAGCATCTTGAAAATATGGCATGTATAGGGACTTGATTATTTTGTATATGTGTTATAGTTATTTTGGCCTAATGTGTGGGCTTATATTGGTGTGATGATCATTTTGTACAAGGTCATTTGAAATTGGTTAATGTTGGTTATTGGCATAAGTATGATTATGTTTCAGGGTGGCAAGTGGCTTGGTAAATAGCCTTATTTTTGTCCACACGAGTAGACATACAGGCGTGTATCTAGGCCGTGTGTGACACACGGTCAGCCTCATAGACGTGTTGATAGGCCGTGTGTCCCCTACTCCTTAGTTTTGAGAAACAGAATGTCTAGTAGTAAACACACGGGTAGAGACACGACCGTGTGTCTCAGTTATGTGAAGGACACATCCTCAAGACATGGGCGTGTGCCCAGGCCGTGTGAAGTGTGCACTTTAAATGCGAAAATTAAATTTGCCACACAGCCTAGCACACGGGTGTGTCACTTGGCCTTGTGCCCCTAAATTGTTGATAACGTCATAAATAGAGAGTTACACGGGTTGAGGACACGAGCATTTCCTAAACCACACGGGCGTTTCACTTTTTTTATACCAATAAATATTCTTTCGATCTTCTAATTTCCTTCTAAATTTTTTTCTTTTTCATCTCATTCATATCATGTAAATAGTTGTTCTTGAATTCATTTTCTCTTTGTACATTCTTTTGTGCCTACCATAGGTCCCTAGATATCAATGACATGAGTAACGATACTACAGATTTAGAGTTCCCTTTTGAGTGAGATATGTGTTTAGAGGAATCTCAGGATTTTGAAGGTGACAGAGATTGTGACTTGTCTCCAGACTTGTTAAGGATGGTAAAGTAAGAAGAGAAACAAATTTTACCCTATAAAGAGGTGGTAGAGAATGTAACCTTAAAGGAGGGGAAGGTAGTGAAAATTGGAACGCACATAACCGAAGTGACAAAGCGAGACCTCATTGAGTTACTGCGAGAGTTCAAAGACGTCTTTGCATGGTCATACCAAGATATGCCTGGGTTAAGTACTGATATTGTAGTGCATCGCCTTCTCATAAAAGAAGAATGCAAGCTAGTTCAGCAGAAGCTACAAAGGATGAGGCCTGATGTGGTGCTAAAAATAAAAGAGGAAGTCAAAAAACAGTTTGATGCCGATTTTCTACAGGTGGTTAAATACTCAGAATGGGTTGCCAACATTGTTCCTGTTCCTAAGAAAGATGGAAAGGTTTGGATGTGTGTAGACTACAGAGACTTAAATAAGGTCAGCCCAAAGGACAACTTCCCATTGCCTCATATTAACACTTTAGTGGATAATACGGTAGGATACTCACTGTTTCTTTCATGGATGGTTTCTCTGGATACAATCAGATAAAGATGCATCTTGAGGATATGGAGAAAACTACTTTCATAACATTATGGGGTACCTTTTGTTATAAGATGATGTCATTTGGGCTAAAAAATGCAGGAGCAACATATCAAAGGGCCATGGTAACCTTATTCCATGACATGATGCATAAATAAATTGAAGTATATGTTGATGACATGATCGCCAAATCCTGTACAGAAAAAGAGCACATCGAGGTTTTGAAAAAGTTATTCTTGAGATTGAGAAAATTTTAACTAAAGCTCAACCCGGCAAAGTGTACCTTTGGAGCTCGGTCAGGGAAATTACTTGGCTTCATAGTTAGTGAAAGAGGAATTGAGGTTGACTCAGACAAGGTCAGATTTATACAAGAATTGCCTCCACCATGCACTCAAAAAGAAGTTCGAGGTTTTCTTGGAAGGTTAAATTACATTGCTCGGCTTATTTCACAACTAACTGAGAAATGTGATCCCATATTTCGTCTTCTTAAGAAACATAACCAAGGCACATGGGATGATGAATGCCAAAATGCTTTTGATAAAGTCAAACAATATTTGCCAAATGCCCTAGTACTATCTTCGCCTAATCTAAATAGACCATTAATACTGTATTTAATAGTGTTCAATAACTCTATGGGATGTGTGCTTGGTCAACATGATGAGTCAGGAAGAAGAGAAAAAGTGATATATTATCTCAATAAGAAGTTCACTGAGTGTGAAATTAGATATTCGCCGATTGAAAAGTTGTGTTGTGCCCTGATTTAGACAACTCAGAGATTGAGCCAATATATGCTATATCATACAACTTGGCTAATTTCAAAACTTGTCCCATTAAAATATATGATGGAGTCAATTGCTTTGAATGGAAGGATGGCTAGATAGCAAATTTTGCTTTCTAAATTTGATATAGTCTATGTGAGCCAAAAGGCTGTAAAAGGAAGTGCAATAGCAGAATTTCTGGCTAGCAGGGCTTTAAAAGACTATGAACCTTTGAACTTTGATTTCTCAAATGAAGAGCTAATGTATGTGGCAACTACTGAAGGGTATGCTAGAAAAGATTATCCGTGGAAGTTAAACTTCGATGGAGCGTCAAATGCTATGGGAAATAGAATTGGGGTAGTTTTGGTGTTCCTAAGTGGAGATCATTATCCATTCACGTGCAAATTGGATTTTGATTGCACAAATAATATGGCAGAGTATAAAGCATGCATCATGAGAATTTGAGCAGCTGTAGAGCGTAAAATCAGGATGTTAGAAGTATATGGAGATTCTGCATTAGAAATCTACCAACTTAAAGGTGAATGGGAGACAAGAGACCCTAAACTGATCGATTATCGAAAAATAATTCTCAGGCTAATGGAAGAGTTTGATGACATCACTTTCAATTATCTCTCGCGAGATAAAAACCAGCTAGCAGATGCTTTGGCAACTTTAGCTTCCATAATCAAAGTAAACAAACAAGAGGATGTAAAAACCATTCAGATGAGTATTTATGAGACTCCAGCTCATTGTTACAATATGGAAGAAAAGGGAAGGGATGACCGCCCTTGGTACTATGATATCTTACGATATGTAAGAAATTACGAATACCCTGACTAGGCAACTAAAAACGATAAAAGAACATTAAGAAGGCTAGCTGGTGACTATGTTTTAGATGGGGAGATCCTGTAAAAAAGAAGAAAGGATCAGGTGCTATTGAGATGTATGGATACTGTCGAAGTCAGGAAAATTTCGGAAGAAGTCCATGAGGGCATTTGTGGAACACATGCTAATGGTTTCACAATGGCTAGACAAATTATGAGATTCGGATACTATTAGTCTACTATGGAAGGAGATTGTGTCAACTATGCCAAGAGATGTCATAAATGTCAGATCTATGGGGATAAAATTCATGTACCTCATTCGCCTTTGCATGTTATGACTTCCCCATGGCCTTTCTCCATGTGGGGCATGGATGTCATTGGACCAATCTTACCGAAAGCTTCGAATGGGCATCAATTCATCTTTGTGGTTATTGACTACTTACCAAGTGGGTAGAGGCTGCTTCATATGCTAGCGTTACTAAGTCAGCAGTTAGCAAGTTCCTAAAGAAGGAAATCATATGTCGATATGGAATGCCTGAGAGGATCATATCAGATAATGCACCAAACTTGAATAACAATATGATAGCAGAAGTTTATAGTCAATTCAAGATCAAACACCACAACTCATCTCCGTATCGCCCAAAAATGAATGGGGCACTGGAAGCAGCCAATAAAAACATTAAGAAGATAGTGGGGAAGGTCACTGAGACTTATAAGGATTGGCATGAGAAATTACCCTTTGCACTCTATGCTTATTGAACGTCCGTCAAAACTTTTACTGGGGCAACTCCTTTCTTATTAGTTTATAGGATGGAGGTAGTTCTACCTATTAAAGTAGAGATACCTTCCTTTCAAGTTTTATCAGAAATAAAGTTGGATGAAGCAGAATGGATCCAGTCTCGATACGATTAGTTGAACTTAATTGAAGAAAAGAGGCTAAGGGCTATTTGTCATGGTCAAATGTACCAAAAACGAATGATGCGAGCTTACAACAAAAAAGTTAGCCCGAGAGAATTTCACGAGGGGGACTTTGTACTGAAAAAGATCCTTCCCATACAAAAAGATTTCAGAGGAAAATGGATGTCGAATTGGGAAGGACCATATGTAGTACACAAGGCTTTCTTTGGAGGTGCACTAATTTTGACCGAAATGGATGGGAAAAGTTTACCCAATCCTGTGAATTCGGATTCAGTTAAAAAATATTTTGCTTAAAAAGGAGAAAAGACCAAGGTGAACACCCATAAAAGGAGCTTTGAGACTTCAAAAAAAAAAGGGAGAGGCCAAGGCGAAAACCTGCAAAAGGTGCCTTGAGACCAAAGGGGTTTTGAGTTGAAAACTCAAAAAAGGCAGCTCAAATTTTGGGGGGCATGCAGTGATCTTGCTATACCTGAATCAACAAAAAACGAAGTATGTTACATATCGGGGCATCAACAAAGTAGTTTGGATATTCTAAATGCATGTTAAGCTCAAAGCAGTCTTCGTGGAGTTTGTATATATAAGCTCAAGCTGCGATATCTAAGGCACCTTGTAACACCTCGAATTTTGGGCCTAGAAGTATTGGACCTTGAGTTTGGGATTGGTTAGGAGGCGGCTTAAATAATTTAGATGCGTGTGAAAATTTTAATATTTCACGTTTAGTTTAATATTTAAGTGAATTAGGAAGGATTAGTAGTGTGGGAAAAGTCCTAGGCTTAATCTAGGGCTCTAGCAAAAATTTTAAATTTTGCTTTAGTGGAACCCTAGTCTTAAGTATTAGGCCTCTTAAACAGATTTAGGGTAAATAGGACATAGTAGGGCCTGTGGCCCAGTGGTAAGGTAGCATTATATGGGAGCTACAATGTGGCGTTTCATGTAGGGAATAAGGTCCAAGGTTCGAGGCTCAAGAATGGTAGTTTTGGGACTTTATTTTTGCTCATGGAAAGAAGGTGGTGGCGTAAAAGGAGACTCTAGAGGGGGAGTGTTCAGGAGAGAATTTTAAGGTGGAGATAATGGAGAGAAAATAGGAGATTGAGAGAGGGAGAATGTTGGTGCCGAATGGGACAGTAAGGGAGGCTTGAATCGGCTTGTGCTTATTTAAAGGAATGCCGAATGTGTATGGGGGTTCTTTGGGATTTTGCCGAATTCACTTCCTAGCCAACCTTTCTTCTCCCTTTTCTTCTCCCTTTCATTTTTACCGAAATTTCACTAAAGTTCTTTATCTCTCAAAGTCGAACACCATCCCTAATTTGTTAAAAGCTGAATACATATAGTCCTTGCCGACTTCTTCACGTAAATCTCCTAAAAGCTAAATACCCACCTCCTCTTACCGATTTCTTTTATTTCCCTTCATCTCAAACCTATTTTTGTTACTTGTAACCTTTAATCAAGTGGTTAGAAGCCGATTGCTCACTAGTAGTGATCTAGGCTGCAAGTTTGGAGATTAGTTTTGGTAAGTGCCTAGTTAATCGTTTTAGTGCGTTTGGTAATGCCGAAGGGGCTATCTAATCTTTTGTTTTTCTTGTCGGTTAACCCTATTTTAACAACGGGTAGGATTTTAGGATTTCAAGTGTGGAAAAGATCTCAAGCAAGTGGTAAGTGTACTCACTCTCAATTTCGGTTTCATAGGTGGCTGATTGTAAATATGGTTGATAGGGGTGACTCGTGTGGAATACGAGTCACTTTATGTTGATAATATGTGTGTATTGGTGCAGATCTAAGGATATTCAGAAGTAATAGTGAAGGAAAGGCTATTAAAACTAGTGGTATACGGTAAGGTTACGGTAAGGCTTCAGGATTTGATAAAGTTGTAGTTTAAGGTATAGAATTGATTCAAAAATGGTTTTGGTTGTAGGTCGAGGCTGAGAATAGAGTAGTGTAGGTCGTCGATCAGGTGTGTACATACACTACACACGCAAATCGGCAAAAGTCAAAATCCCAAAATCCCGAATGGGCCTACCGAACTTGTGGGCCCAAAGTGGTAAAGTTGTGATATGGAATTGTATGATGGATTGACATGCTTGATTGTCTAATTGGATTATGATCGGGCCTAATAGGCTACATAAGTATGTTTGGGTTTAATGGGTTATGAATATGACTTGGCCTAGTGGGCCTAATGGGATCGTAGTAATGCATGCTAGGGTTTTAATGGACTATAGGCCTAGTTCTGATAAACATTCAAATTACATAAAACTTAATTAAATAATTAAACATGTCTGTGGACAAGTTGCTAGGTTAAGGTGTGGCAATGGATGTGTGCATGTCTAGGATTGGATGTAGGAAGAGCTCGGTACTTAAGCGGTCCGAGTGACCCACCTCCTCTTCTCTTGAATCATACCTGGTGCATAGTGTCTGTTCATTTTAGTCGTGAGGACTTGTTGATAGGCCAAAATCCATAATTAAAATCTGTACCTTTAGGAAATTACGAAAATACCCCTCTAGGGCAGAATTACTAAAATGCCCCTGTAGAGTAGCATTATTATAATGCCTCGAAGGGTAGAGTTACCGAGACAACCTTGTAGGGTAGAAATTACCAAAATACCCCTGGGTAGTGAAATGACTAAAATACCCCTATGTGTTATGAGTATGACTGGTGTATGTTGTATGTGACGATGATGCATTCATGAGATATTATGTTGTATGTGGGCTGGGTTTTAATTGGAGGAAGTGTATATAAGGGTCGCACGGTCGCTTGACGACTGTGGATCCAACGAAGGCTTCTAAGCCACGAGCAGCTCTGCTGCAACGATAAGTAGTGTCGCAACCGGTGCTACAACGAAGGCTTGTGAGCCACGAGCAACTCTGCTGCAACGATGAGTGGTGCCGCAACTAGTGTCACAATAGGTCTATAAGGATGGGTGGGTCGAGTATCTCCCCACAGAAGTGTAGGGTTGGAAGGAGGTGTACAGGGTTGGTTATGGGTAACTGCATATGGCATGAACATCTTGATATTTGAATGAGGGCTCCGGCCTAACCAAGGCTATCATGGGCTAAGGCCTAGAGGCTACCGATATTGAGTAGGGCTTAGGCCTAATGTGTTGATGTGCATATTGATTTTATTGCCAAGGGTCGTACACACTAAGTTTAGAAACTCACACCCTTTAATCTAATGTTTCAGGTGACCCTCAGTAGACGCTCGACGTGGGAGTGGACTCGGAGATGGCCACACTGCAATCTTCTTAAAAGTTTTAAATAGTTTTCGAATTACTTTATTTTAATTACTTGTTTGTCTTTCAATAGGTTGTACTAAGGCCTTGTATCTCCGTTGTGATTGTATTTAAGGTTTATTAATGTTTTGACTGCCTAGTTTTTTTAAACTTAAATAAACTTCTAAGGTTAAAAATGGTTTTTGAAATAACTATAACATATGGATTTTTTTTTACACATGGGCTTTCATTTTGGGCTTAACATGCATTTGAGTTTCTAAATCACAAACTTAAGTTTTTAACTAAGTAAATTTTCTATCGAACATGTTCTCAAATGAATAAAGTCATTTTGAAAATAGCCTCTTTGATGTGACATCACCGGATTATGCCATAACGTCTGGGCCGGGTCTGGGGTGTTACACACCTAGTCTTTATCCTATTCATATTGAATTTGCTATCTTGGAATACCTTTTCTCTTTTCAAGATGCGTTCCCAATTAATTTCCTTTTTCTATTTTTGCTACCTTTGATAATTTATTCATTTTGAACTATCCTTGAAGATCAATTTTGTTTGCCGTCCATTATTACCATTCATAAGCATGTTGCATTGAAACAATGATTGATGAACTAATAATATTTTCACACATATTACTCTGGAAATTTCTAGATAGCATAAGAAACTGAAACATGACAATTGTTTAGAATTTCCATGTGGAAGGATTGGAAATATTTGAGAAAGAGGAGTCTAGATTGAGACTATTTCTCTGAATTTTTTGTCCAAATTATAATTGGACAAAATAAACAAGTTGTTGTGTTGGGTGATAAAATCTCGACGAAAATGAGCAATATCAATCCAAGCATAAAAGGTGACCATTTTATAGACATACTCATCGGGTCATAACATTCGGGGAATGGTGTGATGGACCAAATTGATGGGGAAAGATTCTATATCCCCAAATGGTGGTGGAATGGATTGAAGTTGAAACAGATCTTGTACCTCTAAACTACAGTGGGAACGGATTGAAAAAGTTTCAAATCCTAAATCATAGTGGGGTGGTTTGAAGATGGTACAAGCCTTTTGTCCCCAAGGTTCAAGTGGAATAGACCCTGAAGTTACCATGGGGTAAATTATTTGAGTAGAATATGATTGATACTTCGAGCCGAACAAGATAGTAATGTAATGCATCAGTAATAAAACTCTGATGAACAAATGAGTGATGACACCTTAAGTAGGAATCATTCTCATAACATTTCTGCATTCATATATCATAACACGTTTAATTAGGAAGCATTTGACTCATTTTGATCAGGGCATCCTAATCATTTAGCATAAGCACATACCCATTCTACATGTTATGTCCTCTAGAGGACGATGTAGTAAAGTATTGAAGATATTAGTCTTGCCTCCCTAAGTTTGCAGTGGAGCAGACTAAAAACAACAGATCTTGCCTTCCTGAAGTTGCAGTGAAGCAGATCAAAGACACCAGTCTTGCCTCCCTGAGTTTGCAGTGGAACAGACTAAAAATAGCAGATTTTACCTTCCTAAAGTTGCAATGAAGTAGATCGAAGATCGAAGACACTAGTCTTGCCTCCTTAAGGTTGTAGTGGAGCAAACTAAAAAAAACAGATCTTGCCTTCTTGAAGTTACAGATCGAAGACACCAGTCTTGCCTCCCTGAGTTTGTAGTGGAGCAGACTAAAGATAACAGATCTGGTCTTCTTGAAGTTGCAGTGAAGCAGATCGAAGACATCAGTCTTGCCTCCTTGAGTTTGCAGTGGAGCAGACTAAAAATAGTAGATCTGGTCTTCCTGAAGTTGCAGTGAAGCAGATCAAAGACATCAGCCTAGATTCCCTGAGTTTGCAGTGCAGCAGACTAAAGATAGCAGATCTAGCCTTCTTGAAGTTGCAGTGAAGCAGATCAAAGATACTAGCCTTGCTTCCTTGAAGTTGCAGTAGAGCAGACTAAAGATAGAAGATCTAGCCTTCCTGAAGTTGCAGTGAAGTAGATCAAAGATACCAACCTTGCTTCCTTGAAGTTGCAGTGAAGTAGACTGAAGAAAGCAAATCTTATTTCCTTGGAGTTACAGTGGGAATAAGATTACAGTTACAAATTCAATCCCCCTGAAGTTGCAGTAGAGTAAATTTAAGTTGTAGCTCCTGTACCTTTGAAGTTGTAGTTGGGTTGGAGGCTACTTGAAGAGGATGAGGATCAAGAAGTCAAGACTTGGCAAGACCGGGCAAGATTGGTCCTTTTATAATCTTTGATCCATTCTCGTTACACAACAATGAGCAAAGAGGGGCAGCTGTAACAGGCCCAATTTGCCCATGCCCATGTCAATAAAAAAACCAAAAAATTATTATTGTTCAAATGTCCATGTTTTTACAATAAATGGTTTAAAACACTAGGCCCGAATTAAAACCCAATAAGCCTCCTAACCATACCACGATTACATTAACCGAATTGATTACCACCCTAATAGACCCAAAATAAACCAAATAGCACAAACACTAAACGGTCCAAAACTTAACATTTCCAGCAAGGGTCAGAAATCCTAGCCCTCTCCACGCGCGCCGCAGCCTACAACTCCACTGTCGAGCGTCACGCCGCCAATAGCGCACGAATCGTGCCTTGTCGCCGTTGTGATTCTTGCGTGTCTATCTGCAAAAAGGGAAAGAAAAACATAGAGAAACAAAATATAGCAGGAAATCAAAAATCAAGATTGTAAAATTTATTTTCTTTGATTTGTTCTAGCTATAAAAGCAAACTAAAGACAGTGTATTGACGGAGGTTTTTTTTTACATACAAACATCGAGAAAATCAAAGAATAGAGGTATATTTTTTATTTGTTTTCTCACATAGCAAATGTATACATACATTTTTATATTGCAAAATTTATAAAAAATTTCAACTTTCTTACCTTTCTCGACGAAACCAAGGAAGAAACCGAGGGGTTTTTCCCCGATATTCATGTTTTGGGTTACTAAAAAGGGTTTTTGACCCCAAATTTGGCTTTAGGAGTCCTTAAGGGAACGAAATAACCCCTTTGGGGATTTTGATCGCCGTATACGGCGGCGTCGGCGACAATGCATGGCGGCGGATCTGACCGGAGCCCTGGCCGAAGGCCGAAGGGGAGAGACCTTTTTTGAGCTCTGTTGGTTTTTTTAAAATAGTTTTAAAATATTTTTTTAACAAAATTTCAGTTTATATAGGCTACCTATACGGCGTCGTTTTAGAGGTTGCTTGTAAAGGCCAAAATGACGTTGTTTCAAAGGCAAAGATCCGTGCATTAACTCGACCTGGGGAGGATCCGCGCGTTTTTATAAAAAGGAAAATTTGCCCTTTAGGTCCTTCCACATTATTATTGCTATGCAATCTCGTCCCAATCGTATTTTCTTATTATTTTCAATTTGGCCGTGAAATATGGCTTTCGTTTTGGCTTAGTCCTTGGGCTATTTAAAAGCAGATGCTGGAACGGTGCCGTTTATGTGATAAGGTATAATTGCCAAATAGGTCCCTATAATATGGCACGCGTTCCAATCTGGTTCTTTCACATTTTACTTCGGATTTTGTTTTTATTTTGATTTAATCCCTATTTCCTTGATTTTTAAACCTATTTTATTTTTATTATTTTTAATTATTTTAGTATTTTATTAAATAATTTCATTTTTATACTAGGTCTTTTTATTAAATTCTATATTATTTTTTTATATATAAAATTTGTATATTGTATACTATTTAAATTGTTTTATCACTAATATAAAATTTTCCATTTATTGTATATTTTAAATATGTAAATTATTTATATATATTTGATTATTATATTATATATGTTATCCTTTTTTTTCATATTTAAAGTTTTATATATACTATTTATTTATTTAAAAAATAAATATTATTTATTTTATCATGTACATATATTGTCTATATTAGATTTTGCCATATCATTTTTTATATTTCTTTTTGTTTTAAAAATTGTTATAATATTCATTTATTGTTTTATATATATCATTTACCTTATTTTTTATTAAATCTTGTGTGTAAAGTTTCATATTTATTTCTTAATTTTTCATAAGTTTTTGAATTGTTATTATCTACTTTATATCTTTTATTTGATTTTCATATTCTTAAAATTAAAGTTTGTTATCTTTATTTACCTTAGCATTGTTATTATATTGCTTGCATTATTCGCTATATTATGTCACTCTTTTATTTAATTATCTATATTAGTACTAATTGTTAATATGTTTTGTAATTTTAGTGAATTGCTTTTTGGTGTTTATGTATTAATGCAACATTTTATTCAAATCATTGTTTTAAAAAATGTATTTCATTTAATTGCCATATTTTATCCAAAAGTTTTTTTAAATAAGGCAATGCTTGGCATTTGTGAGCTTCGAAAAATTGTGCTCTAACTTACTGGGTTTCGGTATTTCTCGTTGAATTCAAATAACCAAGTACCCTTGTTGAAATCAAAGATTGCAAATTTCAAACAAAAAACTTATTCTCGGAAATATGAGATGTTGTGTCCTAACTCATTGGATATGATATTTTATTATCTCGAGGTAAGGATTTTTGACAAATAAAGGCAAGCTTAGTTTCGAAGACTTGAAATGTGGCATCTGAACTCATTGGGTGTGACATTTTATTTCTTAGAATAAGTGGGTCTTAGCATGTAATTCAATTTATTCAAGTTTTCTTTCAAATAAAAGATCGTATTTAAAACTTTTTCAAATTTTCGACATTAGGATAGTAATTAATCAATTTGGTACCAATTTTGGGCGTTACGAGGGTGCTAATCCTTCCTCGTACGTAACCGACTCCCGAACCCATTTTCTTAAATTTTGTAGGCCAAAATTAATATTTTTTAAACAAAATATTTTATAAGGTGACCTGATCACACCTAAACAAAAAGGGATTGGAGGCGACTCCCATTTTCATTTTTTTAAAAGTCGACCCTATTTTTTCAAAATAAAAATGGTTTCGACAGTTGGCATGTCATAGGATTGTGAGTAATCACCTATATGTATAGTGATTTTGGGCGTTAAGGCCTTAGACATGTTGGAGGGATAAGGGAATGTGAGTTAAGCTCCATTCAACGGGACATGTGAGGGGAAATAAAGAGAGTGTTAGCTTTATACTTCACTTTTGGGGCATGTTTGACTCTATGAATCTACATGGTGTGTTGGAGATCTGTGTATCTATGAGTGATGGTAGAGCTCACTTTTATGTTTTATAGCACAAGTGTCAAATTATCTTAAAATGTATATATCTATAATGTGATGTATGCCTAAATGAGTATGTGACCATTGTGCAACTTATTTATAAATATGTTTTAACGTTAGGTGATTATATGTGTAATAGGATATATGCTTTTAATTGAATATGTTACCATGTAAAAGAACTAGTCAAAATGCACAAGTATAATATGACACTAGAGTTGGAACTATTGAGGTTATGCTATATGGTTATTTAGTTGATACTTGATGAATTGTTTACATTGTGGTTATTCTAAGCATTCACTAAGCTTGTTAAGCTCATCCACTCCCTTCTTTAACCATTGTAGATTAGTTGTGTGCTGGTGTGAACGATGTGGTTCTGAAGGTGATCCAAGCAAGTCTATATGTTATTTCATATGTGTTCTACATTTATTTACGTTTTGAGGAACAAGCCAATGTGGTAGGCCTGTTTATAGCCATGTTAACTTCTAGACATTTTGCTGGTTTTTGGTTCAGTTTATAAGGATTACATGTTATTGTTATGCTTGGGTTCATGAACTTGAGGATGGATTGACGTTTTTTGCTTGAACACAATTTTGCGATATTGAACCTTTAGCTAGACCGTTGCATGATTATTTGTCGAAGTAATTGATGCATGATGTTTTGGAACTAAATTGGAATAAATTAATTACTTATGTATGCTACATTTTTGAGGTCTGGAGCAGAGGTTCGATAATCACGTTTCAAAATTGATACCTCTGTATTTTGAAAAGTGCAGGAAGTCAGAATAAAGATTTGGTATCAATACCTTTGCTCGAGTATCGATACTCGGGGTCAAAGTGTCGATATTTCACGACAAGTATCGATAAATTTTAAGACTTTGAGATTTTGTCGAGAAATAGAATGCAAGTTTGGTATCGTTTTTCCAGGTGGTATCGATACCACTTAAAGAAAATATTGATTCCCTAGTGTTAGTATCAATACCTATGGACATATTTTGAGAATTTTGCTAAATAGACCTTATGCATGTTAACGCTTGTTTTTAGAGTTGTTTTATATGATTTGCATGTAGCATTGATAACTAACAAGCATAATTGACTTAAAACCTATACGAATACTAAAATAGAAGACGCTTCATTTAAAATGAACTTTTACTTTTTGTATATGACATGAGACGGTGGTGTGGCATCCCATATTCAAGCTTGGCGACCAGGCTGAGTATAAGGTGTTACAGCATTGTTGGGCGGGTAGTACCATCTCAATCTATTTTCTTTAGAGACTTTGCTGCGCTTGTGAAATTCAACTATTAGTCAAATCTAACATTTCAACTTCTCAGGACTTGTTCCAAAATTCTTGCAATATTCAAATATCAAGGCTTCGCCCACTCCATGTGCCATCGAAGTTTTTGGGTGATTCCTTTCTAACCAGACACTACTTGATCACTATGTGTCAACCTATTGCTAGCCAACATCAAAGCGTTATAAGCATGCTCAGACGGTTTATACTTAGTCTAGTTCTAACACTGTACCTATTCGAAACATATCTTATCTGCTTTATTTATCTAAACAGTATCCAAACACTAAGGTTTTATCGGGCAGGGTGTTACATAATCTTCTGAATTCGAGCTTAACGTCTAGGCCGGGTTGGAGAGGTTAAAAACTGCAAGTAGTCTATAAAAGTTGACACTAAATTGCATTTGATCAAGATCTAAATAAAGATGAAATCTTTCACGTGCTTAAAATATAAAAATTAAACAAAATAATCATAATTAATTAAGAATTAAAATAATAACAATATAAATATGAAACATAAAATAAAAAATCCATTCAAAATTTTGCATCTTGCGTCTAAAGCTTCAAATGAAAAATCATGGAGGATAAATAATCTTCAACACAGAAGAATTTTTATTTCTGAGCAAGATCATCCTAACAACGTATTATAAAACTAAAAGAAGAATATAAAGATTAAGAAAGAAAGAAAGATAAAGAAATGAAAGAATGATTCAATTTTCACTTTACAATAAGCCTGTACATGCCCTCTATTTATAGGGCTTCAAGTACCATAAGTTAAAAAGCAATAGGGACCAACATTAAGAACTAACATTAAGATACCCTATAAATGATTTAGGAGTTATAAGATAATGAATTTAGGGGTCATAGACATTTATTCTTTAAGGATTACAATAGGATATATTTAAGGGTATGGATATCTATTTATCAATAGATTTACACCAAAAGCATATTTTTATAAAAAAAGTAAAAATATATTCCTTAAAAAAGAGTAAAAGCATATAATATATTAAAAATTAATATTTGATATAATAAAAGTATATGCTTTATGTATTAAATCTTATTTATTTTTTTGAATTAATGTATTTTTCATTTTCATCTTACCATTTACAATGATTAATCCTTTTGAGATTAATATCCTTTTGAAAAGTTGAAAGTTTTCTCATTAGGTTAAAGTCAAGTAAACTATACATTATTAATAAATTTATTTCCTTTAAATGATAAATCATGATATAATATAAAATTATATACTATCAAATATTTTTTTAAAGGGATATACTATCAAATATTAACATATATATTAAATATAATTATAAATCATGAAAATACATTAATCCCGTACTAATACACGAAGATCCAGGTATAACCACATCATGTTGATTTTCTCTCTCTTTCACTGTCACAGCGAGTTCCCTTTACCTCTTTTGCTTTATTATTATTAATTTTTCTTATTGCTTTTCCTCCCTTTTTCTTGTCTCTTTCCCTTTCCTCTTCTTCTACTCACCACTCTACTCTTCACGGTGTCTCAAAAGAAACCAAGAAAAAGAACCATCTTTTCCTATTGTTATTAAAAAACCTAGGAAAAAAAATTGAAAAGCACACTGTTTTACTCTAGCTCAAAGTGTTCATTCACTTTCCTGCAAAAGACCCAGATTCTGAATAGGGTTTTGCATTTCTTCTCAATGTGTAAAGCTTGAATATCCTTTCATATCTAAGAGCTCTTTGTTGGGTTTTTTTTTTTTTTTTTTTTGCTTGAGTGAAAGTGGCAATGGGTAAAAATGTGTTGGTCTTGGGTATTGCTCTTTTGCTTCTTCTTGGAGGTGTCACTTCAGCTCCTAGTCCTTCTTCACCTGCAAGTAAGTTTCCTAACAAATGAAAAAGCTCGCATTGATTTTGATCTGCTTCTAGATTTAAACTAAATCCTTGCTTTAATGGAAAATGAATTTGATTCTTTGTTCCTGCAGAGATCGTAAGTGGGGTTTTCTCTAATGCCGTGTCTGCTTCTATGAAATGGTTATGGTCACTCAAAGCTACCACTAAAACAGGTTAAGATCTCCAACTATTAGAATTTAGAATTAAAACCCACATTTCCTCTTTTTTTTTTTTTTTTTGGCTTTGAGATTAGCATCTGATGTGGTGATCTCCATGGTATTTTATGTATGTATAGCAATTACTGGCCGTCCAATGATGAAGTTTGAGGGTGGATACACTGTGGAGACTGTGTTTGATGGAAGCAAGCTTGGGGTTGAACCTCACACTGTTGAGATTTTGCCCAGTGGAGAGCTGCTAATTTTGGACTCTGCTAATAGCAACCTTTATCGGATGTCTAGTTCTTTATCTCTGTGTAAGTGGGGGTTTCTTCTTTTTCGTAGTATTATTCGAATGGTTGGCTTTGTTAATTTTTGTTGCATTTGCATTAGTAATTCAAATTGTTTGCCTTGCTTGGGTAATGCTTTGGATTTTTAGTGTGATCTTTTCTTACTGAATGTTTCAAGGCTTGTTATTAATGGAAAAAGTTGAGGTAAGTGCATCTGTTGGCAGTGAGTCCTGTTGCTGAACCTGCCTCATAAAGGACAGTGCACGTTTAGCTGAGTTGGCATACATTCTCCATTGTCTAAGTGCTCAGTGCAATTTTTTATTTTGATGGTCTTGTTAGAGTTAGAGCAAGTTATTTCATCTGTCAAGCATTTTAATGTACTTCAAATGCATTTCCATTTCATATATTTGAAAGATGCCGGTTATAGAAATATTTGTCAGTTAGAATTTAGATGAATGGTGCAGATGTTCTACCAATATTTTATAAAATATTGTTACATTTGTCTTCAAATAAATTGGAAGGAAATAGATTTTTCACTAAGAGCATTTACATCATTTTGAGGATTATAACATTTTCAACTTGGTAACTTGGGAATGCTGTAAACTGTGAATATTTTGTATATATCATAGACGTTTGGCAAGTTCAATGGAAAGATTCCGTCCATTGTGTGATGTCTCATCCGTGTTACTCTTTTCTCTCTGCACTGCATGCGTATTACCCTATTACAATGTTACCAGGGATGCAGATCAGTCTGTACAAGGAACGATAATTAGAACTTAAATCGCTACAAATATGAAACCTAATTTAGGGGTAATAGGAGTAAAATACAATTTATTAGAACATTGAACGTATTTCTGGAACTTAGATATATAGTTTTTGTGTTTATATAATTAAATAAGTCTAAATAGATGAATAAATTCTGAAGTTTGTGAATTGTTTGTATTACTTAAATTTATGATGAACTATATGCTGTGGGATCATTATTCTTACTGATTGGATCCCTAGTGTTCCTTTATTGGGATCATGCATACCAATACAAAAATGGCTAGGGAGATGGCGGTTTCTGGTAACAGAGCCATATTAAGATTGATGTAAGGTTCTGGTATTCACTCAATCAATTCCCCAGTCATGCTTGTCTTGATTTGTCCATAGAAAAGTCTTTTTTTGTAAATACTTCATTTAAATTATGGGAGAAATGCAGATACTAGACCAAGGCTGGTTGCTGGATCCCCGGAAGGATACCCTGGACATGTAGATGGGAAGCTGAGAGAGGCAAGGATGAACCATCCGAAAGGGCTAGCAGTAGATGATAGAGGGAATATTTATATTGCAGACACTATGAACATGGCAATCAGGAAGATAAGTGATGCAGGTAAGCAATGTAAATTACTGAGTTTCCTGAAAGAGGAATTGCTAATCAATTGTTATTTTGACTTAAGTATGCAAGTTTTATATCCTTCATTCTTCTTGCATCTTACTTCTGTGCATCCATTTTCCTCTTTTTCTCAAAATTATTTATAGGATCACTATTTGGCAAGCTTAGTGTTTGTCATCATGTTAAACTTTTGCAATGTCTTAAAATTCTCAAAGGATTGCTGATACAAGTGAAATCCTCTTCAGGTATTACGACAATTGCTGGTGGGAAATTGACCCGGGGAGGGGGACATGTAGATGGACCAAGTGAAGATGCAAAGTTTTCTAACGATTTTGATGTAGTCTATGTTGGAAGCAGTTGCTCTCTTCTTGTGATAGATAGAGGAAACCGAGCGATTAGAGAGATTCAACTACATTTTGATGACTGTGCCTATCAGTATGGAAGTGGTTTTCCTCTTGGTAAATTAATTCACCTAAATTTGATCTTCATTAGTTCTCGATATTGGAGGTTTACACATTGTAATATCTGTCATTGCAGGAATTGCTGTTCTTGTTGCTGCTGGCTTCTTTGGTTACATGCTAGCTTTGCTGCAGCGTAGAGTGGGCACCATTGTATCAACCCAGAAAGTGAGTATTCGGTATTATTATTCATATACAAATCCTTTACCTGTGATTCTCCTCTAGAATATTTTAACTCGACTTTTGCTTTGGCTGAATATTGTATATAAAAATAGCATCTCCGTAAGTGTTCCTCAATCATAAGCCTTGTTCCATAGCAGAAGAGCATAGATGCTTTGAGATTAAAATTTGACCCAACTTGAGAACAGCAAACATTCTTGTTTTTTAACTGGAAATTCTGGATGATGTTTCTGTTGCTTTTATAAAGGAAAATGAAATCTTTTAACGTTTGTTCTATACTCATGAAGGATCAGGATTCAGTTAAAGTAGATGCTGCTGTATCGAGTCCATATCAGAAACCGCTGAAATCAGTCAGGCCACCTTTAATTCCGATGGAAGATGAACAAGAGAAGCAAGAAGAAGGCTTCTTTGGATCCCTCGCGAAGCTTTTTGTCAATGGTGGTGTTTCTGCATTGGAAATTTTCAGAAGCGTACTTCCCGGTTTTAGAAAGGAGCCACCGAACTATCAATATCAGAGCCAGCACCAGCAACAACTGAAGCACACAATGCCGTGGGCTGCACAAGAGAGCTTTGTCATACCAGATGAAGATGATCCCCCATCAATTGATACTCGAACCCCCACTCCACGCAAAACATACCCTTTCATGTCCAAAGATGCTGATAAACTCCATCAGTTGCGTCAAAGCCGGGCCTTCTACAATGGATGGGATGTTGATATGCAACAGCAGCAGCAGCAGAAACAGCATCATCATCATCATCATCGCCATCAGACGTCTACCCCGCATACAGTCTATGAGCAAAGCCATGAGAAAACCAATGAGATAATTTTTGGAGCAGTTCAAGATCAAGAAGGGAAGCGTGAAGCTGTGGTCATAAGGCCGATTGATTATGGAGACAAAACGTACTATCATCAAGATTTCCGGTTCCGGTCAAATTTGGGTTACAATGGTTGCTATTAAATACACAACAGAGATTTTGCCAGTTCTTACCTCATTCAAAGCTTTATGTTGGTCCATAAAAATTTAGGATATAATAGTAGTTAAGATTTGTGTCTGGTCTTGTCGTGCAGCTCGGTGTTACTTAAGGTTCACTTTCAGCTGGCCTAAATTTTGTAAGGCTACTGGTATTATAATATCATGAAACTCTCTTTTCTCTGATTCATTTTCTAGCATGTTCTCTTAATTCACAAACATGGCTAAAAGTAGTCACATTTAGGCTTTTTGCACACCACTGCACGTGATCGCATATTATTTTAAGATTTGTGCCCTTTTTTGGTGGAAAATTTTAAAAACAATGTATGCTTATGCTTAAAACAATAATGTTACTTTAGACCGTAGAAGATCCATAATGTTTTAGTGTTTAGGAAAGGATTATTATTATATAATAGACGCATGTTATACTCACAATTCATATAATTAATTCTGATGACCTTACAATCCCTCAAATGAGGCAGACAAGTATTCCAATACCATAATTCTTTAAGTCACTGCAGGACTTTTTCATTAATACTTTAATGCCTACTTTTTAACTAATGTAGATTCTCAGACACATGAAACGACATAAATTTGAAGTGATACAAGATTTTAAATGTCTGCCTATGCAAGTGTTCTTATTTTAACATCGTCAGTATTTTTTTTTTCATTTTGGATCGCTTCTTTTATTCGTTATATTAAAATACCAATTTAATTATATAAACTTGTAATATTTCGTTTTAGATCACTCCCTTTTTATTGTATATTCTTTTTATTACACAATGTCACATAAGTATCAACATGAAATACGTGTCTAATGCATCACCAAGAATTAGGAAAAACACTCTTGTGATTTATCCAAGTTGTATTTCATTTTTTTATGCATAAGCATATCAAAATTATTGACTAGGTTAATTTTTTTATATAAATACAAATATGATATATGTATTAATGTCTTGTATTAGTCTTTTTTTAATGCAGTATTAATCTTGTTTGTTGTATTATTTTATGTCTACTAATAATGTCGTACTCATTATATTTTTGTGCACAAAATTATTATATAGAAGAAAAAAGGAATGAAAGAAAAAAAGAGAAACAACTTTGTTGCTGAGAAATGAAAATCAAGACATACAAGTGTAGGCTGCACATGCGTTGGGCATTTATTTTAATTGCAACAAATTGGGATTAAAAGGTGTCAATATTTGGTTTAAATCATTCATAGTTAAAATGGTTAAAATATTGATTATAAAAATGGGCTCAATTACTCAAAAATGTCCTTTTTTTTCAAAATTTACGGAAATAGCCCGATATTTCAATTATTTACGGATATGGGCCGAAAACCCCAAAATTGCGTCCACGTCAGCGCGTTTTTTGGGGAAAAAGGGAGAAAACGCTTCCCCGAGGAAGCGTTTTTGCCACGTAGGACAAAAACGCGTCCTCAAGGAAGCGTTTTTGTCCTACGTGGCAAAAACGCTTCCTCGGGGAAGCGTTTTTCCCCAACGGTCAAATTTTTTTGACCGTTTTTTAAAATTTTTGGACCATTTTACCCCCAACGGTAAAAAAAAAAACTATAAAACCCCCCTCCCTTTTATTATTTTTCACACACAAATCCTCTCCAAAATTTCTCTAAATTCTCTCAAATTTCTCTCAAAATTCTCTTAAATTTCTCTCAAATTTTCAATAATTTGCTCAATTTCTCTCAAATCTCTCTTAAATATTCAATAAATTGCTTAAATTCTCCCAAATTTGTCTTTAATTTTTGCAAAAAAAAAAAAAAACTCTTCAAAAATTTTAAAATTTCTCTCAATTTTTGAAAATTTGAAAATTTCGATCGTGTTAGCAATGGCTTCCGAATTAATTCGTCTTGATCCTACACACATCTCTGTCGAACAATTGAGAATGGTAAGTTTTTATTTTAATTTTAAATATTATTTAATATTTTTTTCATTTATGCAATTTTAATTAATTTTAATTTTATAATTATTTATTATAGCCAGTAGATCGGGTATTGCAATGCTATATCCGTAATATGTCTGCGCTTCCGTCGCCGTTGATAGAGAATTACCTGCGTGGAGCGGGTTTTTGGCACGTGGCTACAATAGGCCATGGATGCAAGTTGGACCCGAAACTTATCAGTGCGTTGATAGAGAGGTGGAGACCCGAGACGCACACATTTCATCTTCCATGTGGAGAGTGTACTATCACTCTAGAAGATGTGCACTTGCAGTTGGGATTACCGGTGGATGGGTACGCAGTGACCGGGTCCACTCAATCTGCTGATTGGGGTGCGTATGCTACGAGCTTTTGCGTGCTATTCCGGATAGAATAAAGGGAGGTCGGATCGAGATTGGCTGGTTACGAGACACATTCCCGGAGCCAGATGATAATTCTACCGAAGTAGAATTAATACGATATGCTCGGGCATATATTCTTCAGATTATTGGAGGTTATTTGATGCCGGACTTGTCCCGAAACCTCGTACATTTGAGGTGGCCACTAAAACTCCTTGATTTTAGGGCAGCCGGTGAACTTAGTTGGGGGTCTACTGTGTTGGCAACGTTATAGCGGGAGATGTGCGGGGCTACGGTACCGAATAAAGCCAAAATCGGAGGTTGCTTATCACTACTCCAATCATGGGCACGATATCGGCTTCCATTTTTACGTCCTCGAATGAACCACCCACATACATTTCCACTTATAACGAGGTAAATTTTATAATAGATTTTAGAATTATTAGGTAGATTTAAAATATAATTGTATGCTAAAAATTTATTTAATTAGGTGGAACCATTCGGCTAGTTATGTTGGAATACCGACCTCTCTAGAAGATATACGACTTCTATTAGACCAACGATCAGAAGCACAAGTAAGTATTATATCGAAATATGTATACTTAATAAAATAGTTATTTCATTAATAGTATTTAGTATTATGTATATAACTAATATTTTTATCATGTTCATATAGTTTGAATGGACACCATACGAGGATCCGGCAGTTCGGGCGGTAATTCCAGATGAATTCTTTCAAAATCTGAACATCTGGCATGTGAAGGCCCCAATGGTCACATATGCGATCGTTGAGATGCACCAATCCGATAGAGTGTTGCGGCAATTTGGATTCCGACAGTCGATCCCCGTGACACCTGAGAAGCTAGATGATGAGCACGAAATCGACTTACGACAACCGAATACGGATTGGCCAAGATATTGGTCAAATTATATCGAAATGTGGGAAAATCGATATGATTATATACTAACTCGGGAACCGATTATCGTGGCAGAGTTGGCGTGCGTGCCGGAATACATGCCATGGTTTAGAATCCATGGAAAGCCATATCTATTATCCGAAGAGGAGAGGCGACGAAAAATACGTGTTGAAAGGGAACGACGAGGCCCTTTAAATCCAAGAAGAAGGGATGACGATGCGAGCCCATCAATAGCGGCGACACAGCCACCGGGCCCATCAACAGCACCCCCACAGTCACCGGGCCCAACAGTTCAACAGACGACACCCATATCACAGCCTTTTCAGATGATGCCAGGTATGTACCCTAGCCCTTTTATGTATCCTAACCCTTATATGTTTCCATTTTCTAGTCCCATGGCAGGTTGGAATGCATGGCCTGGTTCATCTCTGTTTCCGATTACTCCTGCTCAACCGTCGATCTATAGGCCGCCGTCGCATGAGGGATCGCACGAGTCGCCGTCGGGGAGCTCTTCTTTTTACCAATCCCCATCGCCTTATGGGATTCTACCACCTTCGCCATGGATGATGCAAACACCTTTGGGTTCATTATTTTATCAAGGTGGTTCATCCTCCCAACACCCACAACCAGATCCCATACTGGAGGACCCAGAATCCCCGCCCGAGGAAGCACAACACCCAGCAGATGCTGAACGAAGGAGGAATCTGGCGCGTAACCGTCGACGGCCCCCATGTGGCACTGATTCCGACCGCCACCAACATTGATTTATTGTAATATATTTGTATAAATAATTTTTTATACATTTTCATTTAATACAATAAAAGATGTTTTGAAAAATCACTAAAAATTGTAGAGATCGAATTAGAAGATGAATAAGATATGAAATTAAAACTTATTGTGTCTATTTTCATATAAAAGAAACATAGAAGTAAAGAAATTTTGTATTTTGAGATATTTATATTTTTGTGAGACTGGTTCAGAATGATTTTGGGATCCTCTATTTTGACTTGGGAAAATCATTAAAAATTGTATAAAAATAATTTTGAGACATAATTTATATGGTTAGATTCCTGAATGAGTCTATTTTCAATAGAAATAAACAATAACATCATCCTAATACTTTGCAAAGAGATAATTGATTTTTAGTGAGGAAGGGTCGGAACTGTCAGACAACAGAATAGGGGTGACTTGAAAGAATAAACTGTACTTATTGGCTAAACCAAAAATTCTGAAAATTTTATGGTAAGATAATATGTGAGTCTAGTTTCAAGGAAAATTTACGGATCCTAATTTTGAGTTCTGTACCTCAAGATATAAATAATTTAGTGGCCATGACACAAATAGACAGTTTTGAATATACATATAAGTAAATAGTGAAATTATTAATAGTGTTACTTAGAGCATGTTATATAAATTAAGGATGTGGAATGAAGAGGAGGAAGAAGAAAATATGTATGAATACTCAGCTAGTATGGATAATTTGCAGGTTTTAGACTCAGGGACTAAATTGAATAAAAGTAGAACTTTATGGGCAATTTTGTAAAAATGTTGGAAATGATCAAATTGCATGTAATGGATTATTTTATTATTCCATGTAATAAAATATAAATAATACAACATATTGACAATTACAACAACTATCAACTATTGCGATTTGGACATGATCTACTTGCATGGCCTGGGTTCCTACCCCATCCGCATAACTTCTGTTGATTGGTTGTTTCTCGGATATCCATATTGTTGCGTATTCTAGTCGAGCAAGGTTGACCCTTTGGTTTGCGCCGCAACTCTCTATCCGGTAACAGCTTAAACGGAGCAAGCGATACAGAGGGCCACTTACGCTCATCTGGGACCGGTGGGAATACATGTCTCCAGACATTGTACATATATTCTATTCTGTACACATCGTCTACATAGCTCATGGGATCCAAACGCAGATTTTGACAAGCTGCAATTGCATGAGCGCAGGGAAAACGGAGTGCATCAAATATCCCACAGTCGCAAGTCCTATTCCGTAAATGTACACGATATTGCCCGCCGGCAATACCTTGGTACGGTATGTCAAACTCTGTTACACGAAACCATAGGTTGTTGCGATCGTGACACACTGTGTACATGGTGTTCGCCCTCGCTTTGGATTTGTTAATTGCTTGCAACACCTGATGGCACCATACATGGCCTCCCTACATTTGGCCTTTATAAGTCGCTGCTCGCTTTGGAAATAATGCAGCTAATTGAAAATACGTCTCTCGTACAACTGATGTTATCGGCAAATGACACGTTCTTTTGAGAATAGAGTTTATGCATTCGACCAGGTTTATGGTCATATGACCATATCGTAGGCCGCCGTCATATGCTTGTGTCCACTGTTCAAAAGTTATGTTACAGAGGTAGTCCGTGCCTTTTTCGTTAACTAAACGCAAAATCGCCAGCATCTCATGAAAACGGTCCTTACTTATCTCATACCCTGCCAATATAAGTTCATAGCGAAAATTACATACCACTCTTCGATTCAGAAAGAATTGAATATTACAAATGAAATTAATTAATAGATAATAAGTTTATTACCCATGTTGGTCACTTGCCGTCATTCAATTGCAGATCGATATTGCCTGAAGTAGTTGGATGCAACGTGCCTTAGGCAATACCGATGCTTTGTGCGCTGCCATAGACTTTCTTCTCGCTCCATTGCGGATAATATTCCAGTGCCCCAATCAGATATAACGCAGATATCAGGTTGGGGGCAAACATGCTTCCTTAACCTAGATAGAAAAAAATCCCAGTCATCAGCTGACTCCCCCCGTGTTATCGCAAACGCAATTGGAAGGATTCTCCCACTACCATCCTGTGCTACAGCTAGCAATAGCCGATGGGTATATCTACCATACATAAAGGTACCATCAATTTGTACCAGTGGCTTGCAATATAGAAATGCGTCTCGGCATTGCTTAAAGGTCCAGAAAAGACGCTTGAATACTTGGCATCCACGGAGCAATCGATCATTGTAGTACGCAGGTGCCGTTTCAAGGTCTGTTATACAACCTGGGACGTATCTCTCCAGCACCTGACACCACTGCCACAATTCATTATATGAAGCGTCCCACCAACTATGCATCTTCTCCAATGCCTTCTGCTTAGCTATCCAAGCCTTGCGATAAGAGGGCGTGTACCTAAATTGGCTACGTATATGGGAAATTAAGACCGGCACTGAAATCCTGGGATCCTCCTTCAGCATCGGTAGTATTAAGCTAGCACACATACTCGAATCCATTTTAGGATGATCTTGTGAAACACCTGTCAATGAAGTATTAAGCTAGTACGTTAAATATTTTAAAATTACGTATTAAATAACGTAACTTTACGTGTTAAATAACCCTATTTACTGTACCTCCAACACATGTATGTGGACCTTTATACTTTTTTATCTCCCATAACCCTGTCCTTTTCCTCAACGAGGCCATGATTTTCCATGCACATGTCCCGTCTTTCACCGCACATTTGGCTTCAAACTTATCAGATTTGGATTTAACCACATTGTAGTTAACCTCGTTCATGATGCTATATTGTTTCAATGCACCAAGAAAACTATCATTGTTTGAGAACTCCTTGCCAACTTCCAATTCGCCCGAATCCAATGACGAACTTGCACGGTCACGCCTTCTGTGTGGTAGATCTGGAAACTCCAACGCATCATCATTACATAAATCGACATTATGCATGTGGGCAAGAGGCGAGTACGCCCTAAATCGCGGATCTTCTTCTTCTTCATCTGAACCCCCTTCAGCTGCGGTTGGCACAGGCTCTGGTTCAGAAAATAATGCAACTTCTGCACCATCAGGCCCGGGCTCTCGAGGTGGATCCACATCAAACTCATCATCTAACCTACCATCAGCTGCAACGTACGAGGTCCCCTCGCAGGTGGACATCATATGGAGTACATCATCCCTTCTTCTAAACGTTTCATAACGTCCCCAATCCCACCAGTAAAAGTTGATGTTCCCCAGTACGTATTCCCAGCATCAGATATTGACTCACTGAGGTGCATATCCCATCCACTAACGGAGTGTCGGGCAGGGGTTGTGTACTCCTCTCGAACAGCAGTAGATGTTGAAGCTGCAAATGCATCATTTGGGGATGAAAATTGTACATATAACTCAAGATATGGTGCTTCACTAGCGAGATGAGTCTGCACCATTGCCTCCAAGCCACGAGCACCTCTGATGTCGAACGAGTCATATGTCACCAGATCATTAGAAGCACAAAATCGATACTTAATAGACAAAACTTTCATTGGCGTCGTACCGAAAATTTTACGCCTAATTCTTTTGCGAAGATCTGTCAATTCAATGTTCTGGTTAAAAACTAGTCGCACTGTATTCTCGGATAAAAAAACAACACCGTTCTCGGAGTGACGAACCTCACCATCATAGTAAATAACAGCACTAATATGTTCACTCATTTTCAATTTCTACTCTTCTTAACCTCTCAATTTTTTTTTCTTTGTTGTGAGTTATGCAACATGAGAATGAAATTGGACTTATTTATAGCCTCAGGCCAAGTAGAAAATACTGTAGCAAAAGCGCGTCCACGTGGGAGCGTTTTCCATCACTTTTGCTGACAGTGCATCCTGCTTGAATTGATTTTTGGCACTGTTTGTTCAGAAACGTCTTCTCTAAATAATTTAAGTAGAAAATATTGTAGCAAAAGCGCTTCCACGTGGGAGCGTTTTCCATCACTTCTGCTGACAGTGCATCCTGATTGAAGCGTTTTTGGCACTGTTTGTTCAAAAACGTCTTCTCCAAATAATTTTTTCATGAACTACTGTAGCAAAAGCGCGTCCACGTGGGAGCGTTTTCCATCACTTCTGCTGACAGTGCATCCTGCTTGAAGCGTTTTTGGCACTGTTTGTTCAGAAACGTCTTCTCCAAATAATTTTTTCAGGAACTACTGTAGCAAAAACGCATCCACGTGGGAGCGTTTTCCATCACTTCTGCTGACAGTGCATCCTGCTTGAAGCGTTTTTTACACTGTTTGTTCAGAAACGTCTTCTCAAAATAATTTCTTCACAAACCAAATCAATTAAAAAAATTATATTATCGCTAATATATATTTCTTAATAAGCCTAAACCCTAAACTACTTAAAAATTAATCCATAATTAAATCTTTAAATGCTAAAATCAGAAACACAAATAATTATATACTTTTTAATTACTAATTTAATTTAATTAATTAACCATAATCCCTAATTTATTTAATTTAAAAAAACCAAAATATCCTAAACCCTAAACCCTAACCCTAAACCTTAAACCCTAACCCTAAAACAAAAAAACCATAAACCAGCCCAAACTCAAACCCTAATTTTTTTAATTTACAAAAATAACAAACTTAAATACCGTAAACCCTAATTAATCATAATCCCTAATTTATTTAATTTCAAAAAAATAAAAAACCTAAATACCCTATACCCTAAACCCAAAACCCATAATCCCTAATTTTTTTAAATTTAAAAAATAAAAAAAACCTAAAAACCCTAAACCACTAATCCTAAAACCACTAATCCTAATCCTAAACCCTAACCCTAAACCAGCCATTAACCTTAAAAAAATACGGGGAAAAACGCTTCCCCGAGGAAGCATTTTCTCCCTTTTTCCCCAAAAAACGCGCTGACGTGGACGCGATTTTGGGGTTTTCGGCCCATATCCGTAAATAATTGAAATATCGAGCTATTTCCGTAAATTTTGAAAAAAAAGGGCATTTTTGGGTAATTGAGCCTATAAAAATGTGTATTTTTTTTTTCAATTTTATATTAGTGTAGCTTTACATACTTTTATAATTCTTGACAAATTATTTTTAATAAAATATATAATTAATAATTTAACAATAATACAGTTGAATTTATTAATATAATATAAATTTATTTACATATATAAATATTTTAATCAACTTATATCTATTTTATCTATTAAGAATACTTTCCAAAATTATATTTAATGGCTAAAAATTTTATAAATAACAAAGTGGAGGGATCCACTTCCACTGCATAAAACTAATTAGTTTTACATATTTTTCTAGTGTTTAATTTAAATTAAATGTATGGATAAAGTTAAAATATTATTTTAGTTAAAATATTTCTTCAACCTATATTTCGTTTCATTTATAATTTCATTTTCATCAAATTTCTTTAAATACAAAGATTTTCATTATAATTTGCTAACAATCAAGTTCCTCCCCACTAACAAAATAAACACTAGAGAAGAAAGGGTTTAGCATTATGTCAAAAAACTTGGCTGACGGTGGCGGTATCAATACTCCAATTGAGGACAAGAACACCAAAAAGGTTAGGTTCAAGGATGTGGAGACGGATTTGAGAAATGAGATGGTCGTGGATCCATCCCCTGTGCCGATGACGTCTTGGAGGAATAAAGTGATAGGGAAGGTCCATCTGAGTCTATAAGTGAAAAGGAAATTGAATTTGAGGAGGGAGACATCACAAGAACTGTGTTTGACGCTGAAACATGATACGAGGCGTTACCAGACTTATACACAAGAAATCGTACAAAACCGGACCATAAATTTTCATCCAAATTAAAAATATTCACATTCCAATCCGTTCAATAATGCATCACTGAAAAATCATGATTTCTTTACTCAATTTAAACAGAACCCAGAACCAATGCTTCGGTTAATAATACCTTCAATTGATTTCAACTATACTAACATGCAACAGACCATATAAAATTTCACGAACACAGTAACTTTATCAATCGAAATAGCTTTAACTCATAACAACATCTTTCAATTAAAACAAATCTAATAGGTATATTTTTGTATCGTACTTTCTAGAATATAAATTTTTCCTTCAAATTGTCCATCTATTCACTCATAAGTGTACACGATTTTATTTTCTTACCTAAGGATAAATTTAAAGGCATATAATTCAAATTACCTTTCAACTGACCAGCTCACTCAAATAAAATCAACTGAGTCGATCTCAACTATCGAATAGTAACATATCAATATACTCCTTTCTTCATGTTGTTAACCAATTCAAACATACAGTCTTTTGTAATTCCCTTAACATGCTAATCAGGAATCTTCACAACTACATTAGCTCAAAGAACAAGGTGTCCTGATTGAACTTACTGACCTTAATCGAACTTACCCGAGAAAAGAAAACCACCACACAATTTGAGCTTGAGCTTCTACTATCTATATCTTTGCCGATGTCAATTCCTTCCATGAAAATTAGAAAAAAAAAATATTGATACCAAAATCACCATGTTCCTATGATTGGACTATGAATACACCCATAATAGACATAATTATCACAAAGCAGATAACACACCTTAAAGATGAGCCATGATTGATAATTTACGAAATAAGGAGAATAAGAAAGCTGAGATAAAGAAATCCAAGATACGATACCATATCAAAAGACCGAGAACATATCTCATAAGAAAATAATAAAGATCTTGCTGATCCCTCAGAGAAATCCAAAAGAATAACAATGCTTACCCATTCTAGGATCAATAGTAACAGATATAATATATTTTCCATATATATATGTAAAACAAAACAACATCTAATAGGAACAGAAGAATAACCTCACATTTTTTTATTTTACATTTCTACTACCATTTTATCAACTTTCATAAATAAGTCCTTTTATGCAATTTAACCAAAAATTACTTAGTAAAAGTTGTTAAACACACGTCAAACTTTCATATTCTTCCATTAAACATCAAAACACATGCATGTCAGACATGGGTAAATTTTCAAATATGAACCCTACTTCACAATATGAGTAGAAATAGGTAAATCAGGTTACGAGGACTTCAAAAATATAAAGAACATTAAAAATAGGGCTAGAATGCACTTACAATCGAGGTTGAAAGCTTGAAGAAAACCCTAGCTATGGAGACTTATGAATTTCGGCCAAGGAGAAAAGATGGACATCAAATTTGACTTGATTTTCCCTTTTTATTCTTTTTATTAACCAAATGACTAAAATGCCTTTCTTTGAAATTTTACCTAAACATGTCCATTTTTGTCCATGAAGTTTGAAATTGGTCAAATTACTAGTTAAGGACCTCTAATTAATAATCCAATGCAATTTCATACTTAAAGCTTCTAGAACTCATATTTCGCAACTTATTCAATTTAGTCCTAAACACCAAATTGGACACTTTATGCATAAAATTTCTTAACAAAATTTCACATAATCATGGGATCACATCATAGATGATAAAATATCAACAAAATAAACATTTCTATGTCAGATTTGTGGTTCAAAATGTAACACCCCTAGCCCTTATCCGTCGCCGAAATAGGGTACGAGGCATTACCAGACTTATACACACAATGGATAAATTTCTGAGTTGCAAATTCCACTTACAATTAAGACTTTTCAGTTAAACTCATTTTGTCCCTATAACGGGCCTACAAGGCCCAAAACATACTTTAAGAATGGTTTGGGACTAAACCGAGTTCTTTGGAATACTTATAAAAATTTTCAACAAAACAGTGTCACATGCCCGTGTGACTTAGGACACACCCGTGTGGGCAGGCCGTGTGGTCACACATGCCCGTGTCCTAGCCCGTGTTAAAAACATCGAGCATTCTGTTTATAATGTCAGCATACCATTAAAGGCACACGGCCAAGTCAAACGCCTATGTGCTAGGCGGTGTCCTCCACACGGCTGAGATACATGACCGTGTCTCTGCTCGTATGGCAAACACTTAGGTTATTTCCAAGCCCTTTTTGTGCTCTTAACCCTTTACTCTCACATACATTGCATAGACACATATCATACCCTTAATTATTCTTAACTTTATCATCAAGCATATGTAATATACCTAACTACATCAAAACATTTCCACATACATGCATAAGATAGGCTTACATACCCATAACCATTATGGGCCACCTCTTGTGGCCTTATACAATAAAGTAATAAAAGCCAATACATTTGACCAATTCACAAGAATACATATTACCAATAACTAAATCTTTATACATGCCACTCACTTGTAAGCAAATAAAAACTGTCTTTATTCCAACTTGCAAATTGATAGTGTAATGCTGCCTCTGACGATCTCCAACCCCGAGCCAACCTGACAACACTAAGAGAAATGGAAATGAGGGTGTAAGCTTTAAAGCTTAGTAAGTGGGCATATAATAATAAGCAATTTAATTAACAAGATGTTTCCATTCCTCAAAAGTATTATTAAGATAATATGATCATTGTTTCACATGATTTCACTTTTTACTCATGTTCAGCCTAAGCTGTCTTCTTGAGTCACAGTCACTAAATTAATTATAACTGAAGCTACGAAACTCCAAATTTAAATATGCTAATTTTTCTTGAAACTACACACACATATCATCTTACCATAAAATTTTTAGAATTTTTGGTTTAGCCAAATAGTATAATTTACTCATTAAAATTTCCCCTGTTTCGCTATTTGGCAGATCTGACCTTCCTTCACTAAAAATTAATTATCTCATTATTCAGAGTTCGGATAACGTTTCCATTTGTTTATCTTGAAAATAGACTCAATGGGATATAATTTCATATCTTATTAAACTTTTAATTCAATTCCCACCATTTTTGGTGATTTTTCAAAGGCACATGACTGCTACTATTAAAACTGTTTTATTTTTCAGTTTCACTCTTTCATGCTTCCATTATAGTGGCTTTAATGGTAGCACTTGCCCCTTATCAACCTTACCAAGGTTCGATCATATAACGAGCATATTGCTCATAATTTACACATACATACCTGCACTTATTCATAAGATTTCATATTCACATTTACACATATAAATGCATTATGGCATGAAACACATTTATACATTAATTCATCATTACACATGGTCATTATCACTTTCTATTACACTTAATCGTGTGATTTCGCTACTCGTTGAACCATGCAAAATTCTAAAGGATACTCAGAAAAGTTGCCCAATGGAGCCACACATATTGCAGCCGAAGCTACCACTGATATGTAGCCAAAGCTACCACTGATAAGCTCGCTATCGAGCTATTCATGGGCCTGCTCACACAAGTTGATGGTCAAGTCGAAGCTACTTAGTGCTGCTCACACAAGCTGACAGGTATCGATAACAAATGCAGGATTACCTAGCCACTGGTAGTCGAACGGGACCACCATCCGGAATCACTTATACAATCGATCACATATACAATGGGTTCCTAGTGACATGTCACTTGTATCCTATTTGAATCTTAAAGTTCAATCGGGACTTTTTCATACTTGTTGAAGCTTAGTCAGTATACACTTAATCACATATCTTATGATAATGACAAATCTCACAATTTCACATAATAACTATGTTCATAAAAAGCACTTTGAACGCAAGATTTTAGTTCAATTCCATGCATCATAAACATACCTTTATATCATTTAATGTACATAACACCTTAACTATTTCATTTAACATATTCGAATCAACATACTAATTTAGGTTTCAAGCATAAACAACAATAGCATTGCACTATTATTAACAAACCAACTTACCTCTAATGCAAAAGCGGCTAATTTTTCTAACTTAGCCCACAACCTCGTTCTTCCCCGATCTAAGCCCAAATTTTGTGTTTTCTTGATCTAACATATTAAGTAACACTCATTTAACATTTAAATTTTTCAAATTAGTCCAAAAAATCACACTTTGAAAATTTTACAATTTTGCCCCTAAAGTTTGTCAAAATCACACTTTTACCCCTAGGCTTGTAAAATAATTTTTATTCAATTTTCTTATATCTTAGACTTAGCCGAACCATTTTCATAACTATGGTAGTCCACAATTCCCATTAATTCACAGTCTTATGACAAATTTTACAACTTTTACATTTTAGTCCTTTCAGACCTTTTTGCTGAAAATCACTTAGTAAAAACCATTACTCTGACCATAGACATGGATAATCTACCATTAATCATCAAAATAAACAATTATTCAACATGGGTAAATTTTTAAACATAAACCCTAGCTCAAAATAATGGTAGAAATAGCTAAAGCAAGTTACGAGGATTTCAAAAATACGAAGAACATTAAAAATGAGGCTCGAAATCACTTACTATTGAGCTTGGAAAGCTTGAACAACCCTAGCCATGGAGTTCATGGTACATTCGGCCAAACAAGAAGATGGACAAGGGTTTTTGGCTTTTATTTTGTGTTTTAATTCATTTAATTACTAAATTACCAAAATGCCCTTCATTAAAACCTTTAGTAATTTTATCCTTCCATGCCCATTTTTGTCCAAAATTTTTGAATTTGGTTGTAACAGCCCGAATTAAGGGCTAAACGGGATAGTGGTTCCGAAACAATAAATCTGAGGTGTAAAATATTTTTCCTGATTTAGTCTTGATATTAATTGGGTGATTGAATGTTTGTCTGAAATGTCGGTAAGTAAATTTTATTGCTTGCATGTCCAATTAATAGGTTGGACTAAATTGTAATAAGTGAAAAGTATGAGTTTTTGTAACTCTCCGAATTTTGGGCCTAGAAGAAATAGGTCTGGAGCATGGGAACTATAGGGAGGCTGCCCATAAATGTTTAGTTGTGCAAGGAAGTGACACAAACAAATGCCTGCTTTAGTGGTTATGTGTCCTGGGAAGTGTTTGAGAAGTTAGGGGTTCAAGCCTTGGCTAGTGCAAAAATTTTGGTTTTACTTGAGTAAACCTCTAGCTTTGGGCCAATAGGCTTATAAATAAATATGGGTATTTTATGACACAAAGAGCATGCTGGTAAAGGGGGTAAATGGCATGTCATTCATGCTTGAAGACTGAGGTTCAAATCCTGGTGAGCGTAGTGTAGTGTTTTATTCTGCTGCATGCCATGGGTGTGTTGTGGTTTGACCGAAATACTGAAGTGGTTGAGGGGAATTTGAATTGAGTTGTGAAAATTTGGATGGAGGAGTTTGAATGAAGTTCAACTTAGTTGGTGGAGTGTTTTGGGGAGAAAAATGTGGAGTTTGGAGGGAGGGAGTTTGAGTGCCGAATTTGAACTCTAAGCACCCTTTGGATTCGGTTTTGGGGGGAGTTCTAGTTCAGTTGTTGTGCAATTTTTGCTCTCTGTTCATTTTTTCAATTTCTGACAATGTTTCAGGTTCTCTTCATTCTCGATTTTGAGGAGTTTTTGGGATTGGGTTTGATACTGCATTTCAACTCGTTTTGTCACTTTTTACTCTTTTCTTGAGTCTTTTTGAGGACCGTTTAGTGCAAGTGGCCGTGTTTTGTTTTTTTTGCTCTACAACACGTTGGTTAATTCATTCCCTCTCTTCCTCTTAATATTTTTCCTTTCGGCTTTCTGTGGTAGCCGACTCTCTTTTCTCTCTTCTCCCCCTCTCTCAACTTTGGCCGAATACCCTTGCCTCTATTTCATCTCTATTTTGTTTCGGCTTTCTTCAAGTTTTCCTCCTACATTGTGAGCCGAATTCTCTTGTAGCTGAATCCTTCTCTGCATTCAATTAAGGTACGCTGACATCTCTGATGGCTTCACAGTTGTTTTTCTCCTCTTTCTTTTCTTCTGTCGAAATAAGTTCCCTTTATACATCTTCTTTTCTCTGCTGACACTGCCAGGGGGTGATTGTACCATCTCGTGCTTCGGGTTTGGGTGTGCCTTTGTAGGCTGATTATTGCTATCCATCATTCTTAGTGCTATGTTTCGGTAAGTGGTTAATCACTTGGTTCAAGTTATATTACGCTTTTGGTAATGGTTAACAAGAGTAGGTTGTAATACATATTTTTGCCAAGGATCGTGAAGTAATCTTGGTTGGTGGTTTAGGTGGGCTAAACCACTTTCGATCAATCAAGGCAAGTATTGGGGAATGTTTGAGATAAGTGTATGAGGAGATGTTGGTCCTTTGTCAAGTGATTAATTGGAAGTTTTGTTTGAATGTAGGTTTTGGGTGCTTTTGGATTATTCACACATTTCGCAAACAAGTGTGTAACCACACTGTTATTTTTTCATAAATCGACAAAAGCCGAAAAGTTGAAGAATATGCCTTTTGATGCCACACGGGTGTGCGATCGCTCGCATGCTAATCTGAGCCCAAGAAACATGGGCATTTGATCGTAAAGGCCACCATGAGCGATCTCATGGGCTTAGGTCGTTTTGGGCCACGATAGGCCAAAAATGGGACGTGTGGGCCCAACGGGCTTGTGGACCCCACGAGGATAAATCACACGGATGAGTGTAGGATATTGGACCTGGCTGTGTCGTTCACACAACTAGGGTCATTTCTGGGCTTCGTGGGCCACATGGGCAAGTGGGCTCACATGGGCCGCATAATAGGCCTTGGGCCCATTGGCACTGTTTTGACTTATAAGGCGAAATGACTAAAATACCCTTATAAGGTGAAATAACCGAAATACCCTTATAAGGTGAAATGACTGAAATAACCCTATAAGGTGAAATGACCAAAATACCCCTATAGTGTAAAATGACTATTATACCCTTATATGACAAATGACTTTTTGCCTTTACTTTATGTATGACTGTATTTGAGCATGACATTTTGCATACACGTATGATATTATGTCATGACATATTGCATTGCATAGGGATGGGTTATGATATTTGGAGGAAGTGTACTATACTAATAAGGTCACACGGGTCGCACAAGACGACTATGGACCTACTGGTGGCTTTAAGCCGTTCATATTATAGGCAACTATGCTGCAATACTGTTTAGTGCTACAACCGGTGCTAATCTTGGTGTGTCTGGCTGGGTGGGTCGATTTTATCCCCACATGGTGTGTTTGGCGGGACGGAGTTGGTGTGTAGAGACTGTATTGTGTAGGATTTCTTAATTACATTATTGCACTGCGACTGTTACTGTAATGGGCTAAGGCCCACATGGATACTGTCACTGTAATGGGCTCAGGCCTAAACTATTACTGCATACTGTATGATTAACTGTTTGAGAAGGGATTACACACTGAGTTTTCGTAAACTCACCCTTCTATTTAACTGTACAGGTAATCCCCAGTCGTAGGCGGGTCAGTGCTGCGAGGGACTCGATGGAGGTGGCCACACGATTGCATCTATCTTATACCTGATTTTCTTTACTATAAAATTTTTAATATTTGATTTGGGTATTTATTTTTGTAATAAGGCCTTTCTATGGTTTTAAGTTTTAAATTGGGATTTTTGCTTGCTTTGATATAAACTGCTAGATGTAGGAAAAGACGGGTATTCAAAAGATAAATTCTTTTCAAAACACCACGCTTACTTAAAATATTTTAAAAGCTTCTGCTACTAAATGAGATTTTGACAATGTATAACGATTTTAAAAGTAAAATGTTTTAAATAATAAACTACGTTTTAAGAATGAACGTACTGTTTCGATTTAGTGAAAGATAAATAAAAGTGGATTAAATAGTAAAGAGAGTTTTTAAAGTATATTAACAATCCAATATGATCGACAAATTTTTCGTTAATATCACAAAGGGGTCTAATACTAAACGGGTTTTCAATGAGAACAAGTTTTCAAAAAACACTTCAATGTAACACCGCCAGATTTGGCCATGACGTCTGGGCCGGGTTTGTTTTAATTCATAAAAGTACTTGATTGAAATGGGGTTTTAAATCTAAGGTCCTTATGTGGTAATTAGACCATTTTATTTGAGTTTGGAGAAAAATACCCATGGAAGGGAACAAATTTAAAGAATGACATGAGGGGCGTTTTGGTTATTTGGATAATTAAAGAAATAAAAAGGGAAAATAAGTCAAAATTGGTGTCCATCTGCTTCCTCTTGGCCAAAATTTGTAAGGGCACCATAGCTAGGGTTTTGTCATCTTTTCTATCTCAAAGTCAGTGACTCCTAGCCCTATTTTTAATGCTCTTCGTATTTTTGAAATCCTCATAACTTGCTCTACCTATTTCTACCACTAATTTGAGCTAGGGTTCATTGTTAAAATTTTACTCATGGATGACCTAAATGTATTTTGATGTGTAGTGGTAGAATATGAAAGTTTGAAGTGTGTGAAGAACTTTTACTAGGTGATTTTGGTGAGAAATTCTAAAAAAGGACCTATTTGTAAAAGGTGAAATATTGTGTGCATAAATTGTGAAATGATGAAAATTGTGAGAGGAAAAATGGTTTGCCTAGGCTTAAAAGACAAGAAAATGGGATGAAAATCAATTATCGAGCCTAGGGACTAAATTATAAATTTTAAAAAGTTAGGGGTCAAATTGTAAAGTTTGCTATAGGAAGATTTTGGACTGATTTGAGCAATGTGAATATTGAATGGGTTAAATGTGTCATTATAGATCGAGTAGAATGTGGAATCGACCTTCACCGAGGCAAAGGCAAGGTTTCGGACTAAACCGCAAATTTGACATATTTTGTATGGAGGTAAGGTTATATGTAAGTAATGTGTTGAATTTATTAATGTCATTTTATATGGTTGTATATTGTGAAGAATGCTTGAGTAATATTGTTATCGAAAAGTTGTGGGAATGTGAAATTTCCGGTTGAACCTTCGGAAACCAAGAGATATGGATGAAATGTAGCTAGGTCACATGTGTGGTTTCGAGGATAAGACACCATGTAGACACGAGAGTTACGAGATGTTATATGGTAGCTAGGTCACATGTGTATATACCATGTGTACACGAGAGCTACGGGTTAAAAATAGCTAGGTCACATGAATGTTACCGAGGGTACATCATGTTTACACGAGAGCTATACGGTAAGTAGCTAGGTCACATGAGTGGTTCCAAGTGTAGGACATCATGTTGACATGAGAGCTGCTATATGAGGTTATGTGGGCTAGGTCACATGCTTGGTACTAAAAGTACATCAGGTGCATGAGAGAGCCAGATTATATGGAAGGTAGAGCTTTGTGTTGAAACCACCGAGTATCAATGGATATTTCGAAGGGTTCAACGGGGAAAATTTACTAAATGATGTTTGGTGTGAATACATAATGTATAAGTCCAGGGACGTGAGCAAGTGCATATGTGAGCAAGTGTATATGTGAGCAAGGGTGTATGTGAGTATGTGCATGGGTAGACAAATTGTATGTGGTGTATGTGAATATGGGTAAGGTTAAAGCGAGTAAGTGAAGTCATGGTGAGCATTGAAATTGTGTTATGTTAAAATTTGAGCTTGAATTTGAGTATATTATGATAATGCTAATTATTTTCATATAGACTTACTAAGCTTAAAGCGTACCCCTCTTCTTTTTTCCTTGTCTTAGAGTGTTACCAAATCTAACTCAGAATTCGGGAAGTGTTGGAGGATCACCCACACTATCAAGATTCGTTTTGGTATATTGAAATGTATTTTTGAATTATGGCATGTATAAGGACTTAGTTGTTTTATATGTGTCACAATAGTTTGGCTATCATGTGGGTTCATGTCTCTTGATAAGTCATTTTGTATTAAGGCCATGTGATATGGCTAATAATTCTATTGGTTTATATATCTTTAAGAGGTCATTCATGAAATGGTTGGTTTGCTTGTGTGGATGAATTGTTATGTGTTGATTAAATGTTGAATGTGGCTATAATGAGGGTTTAAAAGTGTTATTTTATGTTGTGATAAAATGGTATAAGTTTATATGTGTTTTGGGGTATGAAATAGCTTGGAAAATAGCCTAACTTAGGGCCACACGGTCAGTCACCACGGCCATGTGAGTAGGGCGTGTGAAATTGCATGAATTTTTCGAAGAATAAGACAATCTGCCCACATGGGCTTGTTCTGTGGCCGTGTGACCAAATTTGCATGCTGACGTCATCAACAGAATACCAAAGTTTTTGCACACGGAGTAAAACATGGGTGTGTCGAGGCTGTGTGAAGGACACGGGCGTGTGCTCGGCCGTGTGAAAACCCCTGTAGGTTCAAAACGAAAAATAAATTTGCAATAATTCCACACAGGTTGGGGACACGTGTGTGACCACACGGCCTGCCCACACGGGTGTGTCCCTGTCTCACACGGGCGTGTACCCTGTTTTTAACCAAATTTTCCAAATTTTTTTCTAAGTTCTCGATTTGGTCCTAGACCACTCCCAAATTATGTTTTGGGCACCGTAAGCTTATTTTGAGGATTGTATGACATATTATGAATAAGTTTTAAATTGGAACGAAATTTTATGGTTCGACTTTGAGTGATTGGTTGTGCTATTGTCCTGTAATGCCTCGTATCCAGTTCTGACATCGAACTTGGGTAAGGGGTGTTACATTAGTCAAATTGCTATTTAAGGACCTCTAATTAATATTCCAATTCAATTTCATGCTAAAAGCTTCTAGAACTCAACTTTTACAACTTATTCAATTTAGTCCTTAAAATCAAATTGAACACTTTTCACATAAAATTTCTTCATGAAATTTTCACACAAGCATATAAACATATCATAGATCTTATAATAATCACAAAATAATTATTTTTACTTCAGATTTGTGGTCTCAAAACCACTATTCCGACTAGCCCCTAATTCAGGATGTTACAACTCTCCCCCTTTAGGGATTTTCGTCCCTGAAAATCTTATCGGAATGAGGTTTGGTATCTTTCCTCACAGTTTCCAAACATACCTAAATAATCCTTTTTGAGACAATACTTTCAGAAACACATTGTCATCGATTCGAATCCCAATATAACTCAGCGAACTCTGTCAAACAAGGAATCGATACATACTGGACTAATTATGCGAATTCCGTCAAACGCTTGGGAACAACCCAGCTAGCATTTCTCTTAATTTGAAGATGAGGGATAATTTGATATGAAATTCATAATAGCCCTATCTCATTATCATTTCAATATCATCACTGACAGCATTAATCCTGAATACACTTAACATTCGGCTTAATCTTGTTGACAAATCAACATCTGAATACAAAATCAGAAATACCAGGTTCATATCCGTATACCAAAACATCTACTTAAAATCACTATACTTTTTATTACTCTTTGAATGGATAGACCAGATACTACTATAAGCTCTGTACAAAATTTTTTACATAAATCCTGAATTCCATAGTACATGAAGTCTAACTTGGAATCTCAAATCCAACCTGAAGTTCAGAATCAAAAGTCGATCCTCACTGTACTCATTTAGCTTATCTCTCACAAACACATTTCTAGGTTTCCTGAACTTGTAGAGTAAACATCACTTTAGCTCTTTATTTAGCTAAAATCAAACTTGTAACAGCCCGATTTTGGGCTTAGTTAGAATAATGATTTTGGGACCACAAATCTGACGAGAAAAAAATTATTTTTATTATATTTTTATTGTCTATGGTTTCACAAAATGATTTCGTGAAAATTTCATTGCTTGGGCACTCAATTTAGTCAAAAGGACTTAAATTGTAAAAAGTGCAAAAGTTGAGTTGTACATGTTAGAGGTGTCCAATTGTTATGAAATTTTAAATTGGAGGTCCTTAAATGGTAATTAGACCATTGGTTAAGTTCGTGGACAAAAATGGACATGAAATAGGTGAAATAGGATATTTTTAAGTTAGGGGCAGTTTGGTCATTTAGTGATTAAATGAATTAAAAATCAAATTAAAAGCCAGTTTTTGCTCATCTTCTACCCAAAGGCTGAAACTTACATGGAGAAGACATAGTTAGGGTTTTTTCAAGCTTCCAAGCTCGATTGTAAGTCCGTTCTAGCCCCGTTTTTTATGATTTTTATATTTTTGAGATCCTCGTAACCTAATCTACTTAATTCTACCATTATTTTGAGCTAGGGTTCATATTTTATAATGTACCCATGTGTGATATTTGTGTATTTTGATGTCTAATCATAGAATATGAATGCTCGGTGTGTAATAAACGATTTTTACTATGTCATTTTCGAAGAAATTACTAAAAAGGACTAGTTTGTAAAAGTTGTAAAAATGTGTGTAAATGTGTGATTAAGTGGGAATTGTGAACTGCTATAGTTATGAAAGTGGTTTGACTAGGCCTAAAATACAAGGAAATTGAAGAAAAAATATTTTACGAGCCTAGGGGCAAAAGTGTAATTTTGACAAACTTTAGGGGAAAAATGTAAAATTTTCAAAGTGTTATTTTTGAACTAAGTGATTTTTGAACTAATTTGAATAATGTGAATGTTAAATAAGTGATATTTGATATGTTAGATCAAGAAGCACGGAATTTGAGCTTAGATCGGGAAAGAACAAGGTTATGGACTAAGTCAAAATAATTAGCCATCTTTGTATTCGAGGTAAGTCGTGTGTAAATCATAAATGTTTATTTGATTAATTAATGGATAATTTTATAATATGATCATTTTATTGTGGTATAACTGAAATTCGATGTTCAAGATTTCTGAGTGTAAAGTGAACACTTACATTCGGTACTAAATGACGTATTGACGGAAAGGACCATGAATGAGTCATGGCCAAGTGAAATTGTATAAAAAGAGTAGAGCTATGTGCTATGACCACTCGTATAATGTATTGAGATAATGGCGTAGAGCTATGTGCTGATACTACGACCATAATGTATTGAGATCATGGCGTAGAGCTATGTGCTGATACTACGACCATAATGTATTGAGATAATGGCGTAGAGCTATGTGCTAATACTACGACCATAATGTATTGAGATAATGGCGTAGAGCTATGTGCTGTTACTACGACCATAATACTTTGATATAATAGTGTAGAGCTATGTGTTGTTACCATGACTATAACGCATTAAATCTAAAATCGTGGACCTATGTGCTGTAACCACGAATATATTGCATGAATTTAAAAAGGGTGGAGTTATGTGCTAAAACCACCATAAATTTGTTATCATTCCGAAGTGTACATCAGGGAAGACTTATTAAGTGGAATCTTCGTGTGACGTAGTGATGAAAAATGCAGGATTATGTGCAGATGTGCTTGTAAGTAATGTTTGTAATATATGGATGAACCTTGGTAAGGTGTAAATTGAGTAAGTGCATGTGAATGGTGAGTGATGTGTTCGGTATGTGATCAGAATGCAGTAAGGTTGCAAACGAGTAAGTTACCCATATGAGGATGATTTTATGATGACCTTGCGATTATAGGTCTATACTCATGATGTATGAAAATGTGGTACATTTGCGTGGTGATATATATGCATAAAAGAATGTTAAGATAATGAAATCATGAAAGAGTGGAATTAGCTATCAAATAGTATTGAACAACAACAATTACGTGACTTTGAAAAATCACAATAAATGCTGTGTATTGAATTATTGGCTAAATGAGAGATGAAATGAAAGGTTGTTGAGGATATTTTCATATAAAAGAAACCGAGTAAGCAAAAGAATTTTATATCATGAGATATATGAACTTTTGTGAGATAGGGTCAGAATGAATATGGAATCCCCTGTTCTAGCTTGGGAAATTCATTAAAAATTGTACAAGAATAACCATGGGGAAAAATTTATATGATTGAATTTCTTATTGAGTATATTTTCAAATGAAACAAACAAGAACATCATTCGTGTAACAACCCAAACCCAGCCTGGACGTTATGGCCAGATCTTGTGCGTTACATGGACTTACAACCAAGTTTATGACTTTTTGCTTGATGTGACTTATGTGATATTTTTATTAAAGTAGCAAGTTTGTGAGAAGTCATTTTGTTAGGTCTTTAGATTATCCATTTTTTTGAACTTATTTAGTTTTGAAAACATTCTCTAGCTTTTGAAAAACCCGCATAGCCTATAACTAGCAGTTTCGATAAAAATAAATTAAACCGTAAAAGAAAAGAAAACCAATAAAGAAATTTAAATAACGGCCTTATTATAGTTAAAAATAGCAGAATAAAATACTTAAAATAAAATGAAAACCGACTTGCAGATGCTGCGGCCACTCCAAATCTCTCTCAGCTCCAAGCCCACTATGGTTGAGGGTTACCTGCAGAGATGAAATTAAGGGGTGAGTTTGGTAACTCAGTGTGTAACATAATCTCAACCATAGGCCAAAATAGACCAAGCCTTAGAATCAGATTTAATTGGGCCTTGGCCCATTACAGAAATAAGGTTAAGCCCATAGGCCCATAACAGATACAGATCAGATATAATATGCAAACAGAAAGCCCAACCCCAATTCATCCATAACACCCCCGTACTAGCCTTACACCATGTGGGGAGACTACTCGACCCACCCAACCGCTACACACCACAGAAATTTGCAACAAGGCTGCCAGATATTGTGATAAGGTCACCAGATACAGATATATGTGGTGAGGCCACCAGAACAAATATATGTGGCGAGGCCACCAGAACAGATATATGTGGCGAGGCCACCAGATTGCAGCGAGGCTGCCAGAACGCTTCCTCCATCATAAAAGCCCATACCCCATGGAACAGATATAAACCTACTATGGCATGCAACATACAAAATCTCATGCATCAGATATATTATGAGATATGATATACAGAAACAGAAAATCATACATTTCATACAAAATTTACCCTAGGGGTATAAAGGTCATTTTGCACCTAGGGGTACAATGGTAATTTCCATACTTAGGGGTATTTTAGTCCTTTTTCCAGATTTTTGAGGATTTTATGCATGTCCAAGTAATTACTAGTCAAATTATGCCTACGGAAGTCCATTTATCCTTAGTTTCCAGTTTTGCCCTTTTTAGCCCAAAACCCCTAATGGGCCTTACTAAGTCCATTAACGTCTTGAGCCCGTTAAACCCAATTTTATGCTCAGTTTACTAACTTTAACCATATTATTGAGTTTGACACCGTTAAATTGCCTTTTTCGCCAATTTTACCTATATGGGCTCGAAAGCCCATTGGGCCCATCTTTGGCCCCTCGAAGCCCAACTTACCAAAATGCTTGGAATTGCCCCTTCTGCAATTCTGTCATCGTTGAAACCAAAGTTGCCCATAACAGAGTAAACGATTACTCTTAGGTTTTCCCAAGACTGATTATTCAGTCACCTCCAGTCAGTTTTGTCAGCGGCGCTGCCATTACAGAAAATCCTTCCACAAACCTTCTATAGTACCCAGCTAAACCCAGAAAACTTCGAATTTCCGCTACTGATCTCAGTGGTTTCCATTCTAGGATTGCTTCAATCTTTCGGGGGTCCACCTTAATCCCCTCAGCAGATACAACATGCCCCAAGAAAGTTACCTCCCTCAACCAGAACTCACACTTACTGAATTTCGCATAAAGCTCCTTTTCCCTTAACACTTGCAGCACAACACGGAGATGTTCATCATGCTTCTCCTCAGATTCAGAATAAACCAGAACATCGTCGATAAAGACGACCACGAATCGATCCAAGCATGGTTGGAACACTCGATTCATCAGATCCATAAATGCTGCAGGTGCATTTGTCAGCTCAAATGGCATAACCAAGAACTCATAGTGCCCATACCTAGTTCTGAATGCCGTCTTATAAATATCCACCTCCTTAACCCTTAACTGATGGTACCCAGATCGGAGATCAATCTTGGAGAATTCTGAAGCTCCTCTAAGCTGGTCAAATAAGTCATCTATTCTTGGTAACAGATACTTATTCTTAATCGTCAATTTGTTCAACTGCCGATAATCGATGCACATTCGCATTGACCCATCTTTCTTCTTGATGAATAACACTGGTGCTCCCCACGGAGATAAACTTGGCCTAATAAAGCCTCTATCCAACAGCTCTTGAATCTGAGCTTTCAGCTCCACCAACTCTTTCGGTGCCATCCTATAAGGTGCAATGGACACCAGTGCCATTTCAGGCAACAGGTCAATCCCAAACTCAACCTCTCGATTCAGAGGCAAACCCGGAAGCTCTTCTGGAAAAACATCTTGGAATTCCTTAACAGTTCTAACTCTGTCCACAGTCAGATCCTCAGTTTCTGGTTGACTTATGAATGCCAAATAAGCCTCACATCCCTTTCGAATCCACTTCTCGGCTCTCAATGCCGACACCACATTAGACGGATAATCTCTACGCTCACCTATCACCATAACCTCCTCATCCTCTGCTGTCTTTAACCTCATTCGCTTTGTAGCACAATCCAAAGTAGCCCTATGCTTGGCAAGCCAATCCATCCCCAAGATGAGATTGAATTCTCTGAAAGGTAGCTCCATCAAATCTCCAGAAAAGATTTTTCCTTGAGTTTCTATAGGCACGTCTCTATACAGTTTGTCTACCCTAACCGAGTGACCCAAAGGACTTAGTACAGATACCCCACTCACTGTCTCCTCAGAGCGCACACCTAGTGACCTAGAAATAGCACATGCAACATAAGAATGGGTAGATCCAACATCTATCAACGCAGTGTATGGCATACTAGAAATAAAAAACGTACCGGTTATGACGTCAGGTGCATCTCCCTCCTCTCGACGACGAGCTACATAAACCAATACTGGCTGACGAGCCTCAGCAAAACCATCACCCCTACCAGGTGCTCCTCTTCCTCGACCATTATCGTTTCCACCTCTGCCTTGTCCACGACCTCTCGGAGCCTGAGGTCCCCCTCTCCCAGGTTGAGCGACCCTCTGATCCATCACTTGACCTTGATCAGGTTCCTGAGGATAATCTTTAATCCTATGTTCCATAGACCCACATCGAAAACAAGCCCCAGAACATTTCCGACACTCGCCCATATGTATCTTACCACAACTCCTACAACCTTACGGTCTAACAGCATTCCTTGGCACTGCTCGCACTGGTTCTGCCACTCTTGCTCTCTTAACATTCCTGTTAGCCCCACCTGATGGTTCAGAATCCCTCCGCAAACGGTTCTTATCCTTTTCGCGATTCTGTCTTTCTGTCCGCTTTACCTCTTCACCTATCTTAGCTTTCTCAACCAAAGCCGCAAAGTTACGCTCCCTCTGTGGAGCAATCAGCACCCTAAGTTCATCTCTCAGACCATCCTCGAAGCGCACGCTACGCTCATATTCAGTAGCAACTATCCCAGAAGCATATCGGCTCAGCCTCAGAAACTCAGCCTCGTACTCAGATACTATCCTACCTCCCTGAACCAGATTCAAGAATTCTTTCCTGTGGGCGTCTACATAGCTAGCCCCAACATATTTCCCTTTAAAGGCTGTCTTAAACAGCTCTCACGTTACCTCACCAGCTGAAGTTCCATCCCTCACCGTGAGCCACCACTGATAGGCTTCGTCTCTAAGCAATGATACGGCTCCCTTCAGCTTCTGCTCCACAGAGTAGTCCAGATCATCAATGATTCGCTCTGTGGCCTCTAACCAGTACTCAGCCACATTCGGAGCTACACCAGACACACCCCTGAAGAACTCTGCTCCATTAGCCAAGAGTGGCTTAGAAATAGATCCCTGAAATCCATTACCTGTACTTGCCCCAGCAACCCTTTCCAGAACTCGAAGCATCGCTTGCGATAGAGCGTCATCCCCGACACCCCAATCAAGAGACTCCACCTCTGTTGCTGGTGGTACCAGTACATCAGCTGCTGGTGCATGACCCGAAGATGAAGATTCAGCTCGTGCACCACCTCAGCCACGTCCACGGCCCCTACTACGAGCTGCTCGCGTACTCATTTCGTATTATCTGTTTTAGAAATTTATGAATCGGATTAATATTCCAGTGTTTATTATGGATGTCTTCTGAATGATTAGAATTTCAGAGTTCGTCTTCTTTCGCAGAAACCTAGCTACAGTTTCAGTCTATTTATCAAAATTTCTATAGTTTAGTAATACCCTAACTAAAGTATCATGATAGGGTTTTAATCAGGCATATAATCAGAATTTCAAAAACAATTAGTAAAAGTTCAGAAAACTTACAGGCTTGGGCCGGAGATTCGGTGTGCCACCTCTTTAGAAATTGAATAAGGAAACTTAATTTAACTTTTGGGAAAATCACTCATGCACAAGATAAGCTTAAAATGCTTTGAAAACAGTTGTTAAAACATGATCTTTCGAAAATCTTTGTTCCTAATATTTAAAAATTTTCATTTTTAGACCCAATCCACAGTTGAGCTGTTGCAACTTAGCTCTAATACCACTAAATGTAACACCCCAAACCTGGCCTGGACGTTATGGCCAAATCTAGTGTGTCACATGGACTTACAACCAAGTTTATGACTTTTTGCTTGATGTGACTTAGGTGATATTTTTATTAAAGTAGCAAGTTTGTGAGAAGTCATTTTTGTTAGGTCTTTAGGTTATCCATTTTTTTGAACTTATTTAGTTTTGAAAACATTCTCTAGCTTTTGAAAAACCCGCGCAGCCTATAATTAGCAGTTTCGATAAAAATAAATTAAACCGTTAAAGAAAAGAAAACCAATAAAGAAATTTAAATAGCGGCCTTATTACAATTAAAACCCCAAAATAGCAGAATAAAATACTTAAAATAAAATGAAAATCGACTTGCAGATGCTGTGGCCACTCCGAATGTCTCTCAGCTCCAAGCCCCCTATGGTTGAGGGTTACCTGCAGAGATGAAATTAAGGGGTGAGTTTGGTAACTCAGTGTGTAACATAATCTCAACCATAGGCCAAAACAGACCAAGCCTCAGACTTAGATTTAATTGGGCCTTGGCCCATTACAGAAATCAGATTAAGCCCATAGGCCCATAATAGATACAGATCAGATATAATATGCAAACAGAAAGCCCAACCACAATCCATCCGTAACACCCCTGTACCAGCCTTACACCATGTGGGGAGACTACTCGACCCACCCAACCGCTACACACCACAAAAATTTGCAGCGAGGCTGCCAGATATTGTGACGAGGTCACCAGATACAGATATATGTGGCGAGGCCACCAGATTGCAGCGAGGCTGCCAGAACGCTTCCTCCATCATAAAAGTCCATACCCCATGCAACAGATATAAACCTACTATGGCATGCAACATACAAAATCTCATGCATCAGATATATTATGAGATATGATATACAGAAACAGAAAATCATACATTTCATACAAAATTTACCCTAGGGGTATAAAGGTCATTTTGCACCTAGGGGTACAATGGTAATTTCCATACTTAGGGGTATTTTAGTCCTTTTTCCAGATTTTTGAGGATTTTATGCATGTCCAAGTAATTACTAGTCAAATTATGTCTACGGAAGTCCATTTATCCTTAGTTTCCAGTTTTGCCCTTTTTAACCCAAAACCCTTAATGGGCCTTACTAAGTCCATTAACATCTTGAGCCCGTTAAAACCAATTTTATGCTCAGTTTACTAACTTTAACCATATTATTGAGTTTGACACCGTTAAATTACCTTTTTCGCCAATTTTACCTATATGGGCTCAAAAGCCCATTGGGCCCATCTTTGGCCCCTCAAAGCCCAACTAACCAAAATGCTTGGAATTGCCCCTTCCACAATTCTGTCATCGTTGAAACCAAAGTTGCCCATAACAGAGTAAACGATTACTCTTAGGTTCTCCCAAGACCGATTATTCGGTCACCTCCGGTCAGTTTTCGGTCAATCTTTCGGTCATTACGGCCTTTGCCGTTCTAGTCTAAAGCGGAGATATGATACACACCTGTTAACGGATGAAGTGACGACGAGATCCACATACGAAAGCCTACAGTTGATTACTAAAGTGTTAGTCTAAAACTCGCTAATCAATAAGCCATAATCTCCTTACCAAAATTGGCCAACATGGACTAACTCCCTAAAAGCCTTTACCTTGCTACCGAAATATGAACTAGGTCTATGTGCCTAGCCGTGCCAACCTTCAAATCCTTGCAAAGCGCCCCCTGTGCCTCCACTAACACAACAACATCAAACAAGAGACCACAAAGCCTTAGTCCAAACGATAGCCTCCCCTAAAGGGGTTTCGGCTTATATCTTAAACACATGAAACCAATCAAAATTTTTGAGTACTTACCAATGTGCTAGTCGGTTCAAGAAGTGCCTCTAGATGCCCTCTTAATCACGATCTAAGTAAAAAGAAAGAAAGAATTTGAGACTAGGGAGAGGAGAATTCGGCCACACACAATGAGAGTTTCGGTCAAGAGAAGATTCGGTAATGGGTGTAGGGTGAGAAGAGGTGATATGATTGATAGAAGAAGATGGATTCAGCAAGAAGGGGTGTTTTAGCTTTTGAAGCTGTCGACAAGGGCTTGCAGAAAAGAAGAAGAAGAAAGTGAAAGATTCGGTAGAGAGAGAGGTTTGCAGAAAGATGAAATCGGCTAGAGATGCAAAGAGAAGAGAAGAATGGTGAAAAAGTTTAGAGGAGTGGCTTTTGTCACAGAGAAATCGGCAGTGGGGTTTCTGGGGTAGGAGATTCGACTACTAGGTTTAGAAAAGCAGAAAAATGACCCCTTATTTACTAAACAGAATCGGCAGAAGAGGGGACCTATTAGACTAAAGAAATCGGCACCAAAAGAGACCCAAACGCTAATTGTGCCTTACCTATGCTGCTTGCCGAATTTGCACCATAGAGAGTCCCTTGGCCGGCCACCTTCATTCAAAATTCAAAAGTCCATAAATTAGTCCTAGATTTACTCCTATGACTAAGTCAAACTTCTTCCAAGCAGAGTTTTACTCTGCTTCAAACTCTTACTTGCTCCTTGCACAAAATAAAATGCCACACTTGTTATTCTGGGACTTGAACCTTGGCCCTCCTTCAAGCTCCACACGCCACATTTTTAGGAGACTAGTGGCGTCACGTAGCCACTCTACCAAGGCTCCTTTTGTGCTATATTCCATGCACAATTTCTTAAAACACCTACTTGCAAAAGCCCCCTATCTTCTAATTGAAAAATCTAAAATTTTCCCGAGTTTTTAACCAACACCTGGGCCTTCCATAGGCCCATTAATACTCCTCAAACAAGAATTACACACCCAAATACCAGAGTTAAAACATTTTGTCAGATGAACAACAATTCAAGAGAGACCCCAAAATTTGGGCGTTACAATTTTTACTTACTTATAGCAAGATAATGGATTTTTAGTGAAGAGGGGTCGGAACTGTTAGACAGCAAAATAGTGGATAATTAAATGAATAAACTGTACTAATTGGCTGAACTAAAAATTCTGGAAAATTTATGGTAAGAAGATATATGAGTCTAGTTTCAAGGAAAATTAGTAGATTTTAATTTGGAGTTCCGTAACTTTGGATAAAAATAATTTAGTGACTATGACGCAAGTAAATAGCTTGAGATGAACCTAAGTAAATAGTGAAATTTCATGCTTTAATGGTGATATCAAATTGAGATCATGTAATGAGGGTTGCTAAAAGCAAGCTAATCAATTGCTTATTACATACGTACTTACTAAGCTTAATGCTTACTTTGTTATTTTCTGTGTTTGAAATGTATCCAGATTAGCTCAGGTTGGAAGCCGCCGGAGAACCTATCACACTATCGATCTTGTAATTTAGGTATCGATGATTTTTAATACGTAAGGTTATGGCATGTATTGGAAACTTGGTCATGTGTACATGTTAGCATGAGTCAGTCTAGAATATTGGCCTATGATATTTGAATTTTATTGTTGTATAATACCATTCAATGTGGCCAATAAATTTGTTATGTTATAAACTTACAGAGATGCATTTCATGGTTGAGTAAAATGTATGCTATGATTTGCTAAGTATGTGATGTGTAACACCCCTATCCCGTAACCGTCGCCGGAATAGGATGGGGCGTTACCGATAACTAGAAATCAGATCAGGACGGTAAAAATTTAAACTTTTTCTTGAATAAAGATTTTTCATTTACTAAACCATAAAATGCATATTCACTTAACTTAAATAAGAAAATCAAAGAATCATTCTACTTGTTGTCCACCCTCTACATGCCATAAGCTAAGACCAAACCCATGGTTACCGAAATAGTAGGTAGTGTGACGAAGTGCTGACGATCCCCGAGCTGGTTACCAGAATCCATAATCTAAAAACAAAACAAAGACACAAAACAAACAGGGTAAGCTTTCATAAGCTTAGTAAGTCTTAAGCAAAACATTAATCTTGTTGAATAAAAAACGAGCATCTCATATACTTGAATCTGAGTAAGGTCTCATTTAACCGGATATCACTAACCAAATTTCCCATAATTTAGTTGACATATCTTTAACCTTGAGTTCTAATGTCACAAATGGTTTTAGTCAATAACATTGATCATTCATTGCTTCTATTCACTAAAGTTAATTTTAGAGCTTCATATCGAACTTTAATTTCAATAAAGGCATCACCTAGCTAACACATAAATACTTTCATAACAATGACTAAAATGTTTGAATATTCACGTGTGCATTTCTTCATTTGCTTTTAATTCAATCAAATTAAATGTAATACTTTAACCACATTCAATTTCCATATTTAGGATCGCATTGTCATATTACAATCTACCAAGAATAATTTCATCGAGTCACTACTCATTTAGCTTGACATATATCCCTTTTCATAATTGATTCTCAAACATATTCCTCATTAACCGAAATTTGGCTCACATGGTAAGTACATATCATGCACACAATACTAAGTCTTTGTACTCATATGTACTCATCTCGTGCACATACAATAATGTACCTACGTACATAGAACTTAATTCCTTAGTTCATAATCACAACAATATCTTCGAGCATTTCCTCATGACATGAATTAAATTACCGTATAGGTACATAAAGAATCAACATATTCCTTATCACATATACGCTAGTGGTCAGAATATAATCCTTCTCTTAAATTTGCACATCTAGCCGAATACGACTCATTTTCAAATCATAAGACCTTTTTGGCCGAATATACACTAATACATATGGATGATTTCAGACATACTTTTCTTTACTTAAAGTTCATACACTATATTTTAAATCAATTACTTTCACATATTAACAACCATTGACCAAATAGATCATTCACATATTTGGAGTTATATTATCAATCACATTTACAATCCTCTTTGATACTACTAATTTACTTCGAAATAAATTTACCGATGAATAAGTAATACGTACCTGAATATCTTAAATGCATAATACTTACTTGATGGTAATTTACTGCGGATACTCAATATCAGAATCTTACTTGAAACTCCAGCATTTAGCCTTCGGGTCTTTAAACCCGAATACAGTACGAATACAAAGGTTGCGGACATTAAGTCTACATAAGATTTTCGCATAAAGCTTGCAGAATTTAACCCAGAAGTTCCATCAGCACGAATGCTCTTCGGGACTTAGCCCGGATATACACTGGCACGAATGCCCTTCGGGACTAGCCCGGATATACACTGGCACGAATGCCCTTCGAGACCTAGCCTGGATATACACTGGCACGAATGCCCTTCGGGACCTAGCCCGGATATACACTGGCACGAATGCCCTTCGGGACTAGCCCGGATATACACTGGCACGAATGCCCTTCGGGACCTAGCCCGGATATACACTACATTTTCATACATTTATGTCCGCAAGGTATACATTTCTCAGGATCTATCATAATCGAAATTCACTTGCCTCTTTCACATATTAACACATAACATTTCATATTAGCAATTCAATTGTATTATTTGAATACAAGCTTAACATGCAATCTCATCCCTTTGTTTTCCATTCAATAATCTGACTCAAAGATCACATGTCCAACTCACTATACAAGCTGGATTTCTAATGACCATTCGGCTATAAGCCATATACACAATTTATTCCATTAAAACAATAAGTCACAATCATCTATCATACGCATAATTCACCTTAGCCATTCGGCCTTTCCATATACATATATATCACCTTAATACGTTCGAACGTATGTATACAAACATAATAAAATCTTAATTCTTATGATAAGTATGCATATATATATATAAATATTCCACGACATATTCAATTCAAACCCGTACCTAATTACTCAATACTTATTTATTTTTCTCATTAGCCATACGGCTTAGTATCATTTCCATTCATATTTCTTCACTTCAACTTCTATATTCGATTGTAAGCATTCATGCAAATAACATCTATTGTTTATAATATAGGGCATACTTAAAGTACTTAAAACTTACAGAGAATCAAACTCAAATACTTAAGACTTACCTTATTTGTCGTTAAACCACTATAAATCGATTATCCATCTAGTTTCGCCTTTCCCTTGTCCAATTTCCGAATGTCTTTGTTCTTAAGCTTAAACTAAAACAAAATTTAACTTATTATTACTCAGTTGTTCATACCCTTGGTTGAATGCAGCAAGAAAACAAATTAGGTCTTATTAGCTATATTCAACTAACTTTTAATATCATCAAATTCTCATAAATCACAAACGGTCTTCATCCTCAAAACACAACAATTACTACTTGCTATGACCAGGTTACATTCGACAATCACATAGTCTTTACCATCCTAATACACAAACATCACTCAAATCATTGATTAATCTCATATTCGGCCACCACATTATACCCCTTAACAAACATAAATTGAGCATAAAAGCAAAATACATAATAATCACCTTAATTAACTACTATATATCACTTAACATGATAAATTTCCGTTTTTCCAAAGCATAAAAGCCTAGCTTGGCCGATTGTTTTTCCTTCCACTATGCATACATGTTATTCACATTTCATTAAACTTACTTACCTTAACACATACATACCACATAACCGAGTGCACATATAGCTTTTAAGGAAATTACCAAATTTAGGCTTTAATAAAAATTTACATATTAATAGGCCATAAGTCCATAAAAAAAAATGTTCACAAAAATTCTTTAACACATTCAATCACCAATGCGAGCCAACTTAGTACTTAAGCATCAATACAACCAAACATAACTCATGCATCAACGTTAATTCTTTTGATCATTATACAACTAATTTATCACCGATGCATTGCTCCAAATTGCATATATAAATAAAAACATTTAGCCAAGAATTCAAACATCAAAACAACAAAAAACACTCTTTTTTTTTTTTAAGCAACCATACAGCCATTTTGTACTCCCCATTGCTTAATTAAACAACAATTTACTCACTTAATTTCTTGAGCTCACATTCGGCATTTAAACTCAACTTGTAACATATGAGCATTGTTCTAAGCATCAACCCAGATTTGTAAAACCATTAATAAATAGCCGAATGTCCTCCCAAGTCAATTAGGCCGTACCAAGCATCAAATTAAAATTAAAACTCACAAATTTAATTTCTCATGGATTTTAACATCAATACTACCATCAAACCCATCATTCATCAATTCTATCACAATATACCAAATCTAGATCTTAGTCGAATGCCCCATATATCAAAATGTCAAAAACTAACATATGGGTTGTGCCAAGAATTTAATGATTAACTAAATTCCACAAAATCTAAGGTAATTAACAAGAAACCATACCTTAAATTAAACATTAGAGTAGCCGAATGCCTTGGTTCTCTTTTCTTTCCTTTCTTTTTTTTTTTTGAATAGATTCGGCCAAGTAAGAGAGAATGAATCTTTTCTTTCCTAATTACTAACACATGCATGTTCACTAGTTATTCAATTACTAATTTAGCCCTTTTATAAACATTACTTCCCCACTAAGTTATGGTCAAGATGTCCATACAATTTATGCATGGTTTAATAGCTCTATTAGTCCTCCATGTTAGAAGAACATACCCATTCGGCATTTGTGCATTAGTTTTATTTTATTTTATTTTACTTTCAAAGACCCAAACAAATAACATCAAAACAACTACATTGCTTAAGTTTTTAATTGGCAAAGCATCACTCTATTCAAACATATAATTCAATGTATTTTATAACATATCTCACCAACTAAATTTAACAAATTGCAAATTCACAAAGCACCTATTTCATTCATTCATCAAAGACATGGCCGAATGTTCCCCCTAAGCAAATCAAAGCACATTCAACAAAATTTGCATTATTATGGCAATTAAACAAGTAGTCACATGGATTTAATCTCAATATATCCCTCAACAAATTTCATATTTTTAAAACATCAAAACTCTATTCCCTTAACAATGGCCGAATGGAGAATTTACCATCCAAAAGAAAAATTTACACATGGGTTGGTGCATATACTTAGCTATTAACTAAAACTCATAATTTTCCATGAAAACAACATGAATCCATACCTTCAATTTGATGCCACAAGACCGAATGCTAGCTTTCTCTTTTCCATTGTTCTTTCCATGTTTCACGGCAAGAAGAAGAAACACAACCAAGTTTTTCTTTTCTTTTTACTAATTTCAATATTTTATTTTCCCATCATGCCAACATTTCCACTTATTTTAATTTAACAATTAAAATAACAAAGCAACCAATAAGAACTTTTGCATGGCCGGCCACTATATAAAAAAAGAAAATTGACATGCAAGCCTAATCTTTTTATAGCTTGCACAATTTGACCACTCAAAAATTCACCCCACTTATTTCTTTAAATTATCATCTAAGCCCTATTGCATACTTCACATGAAATTTCTAATATCAAAGTAACAATACTTCACACATACATTAATCACATATCAAAATTTTAGAATAAGGCATTTTTAAAATTTAATAATTCGGTTTTGGTGGTCCCGAAACCACTTCCCGTCTAGGGTCAAAATAGGGCTGTTACATGATGGATGTTTTGGTAGCTTTGTTATGTCATGGAATGCATCATTAAAGTCATGCTCGAGATCGGCATGACAGGGTTGGAAAATAACCAATTTCTTGGCCATACGAGCAGAGACACGGCCGTGTGTCTCAGCTGTGTGGGGGACATGGCCCAGCACACGGGCGTGTGACTTGGTCGTGTGCCTTTAAATGTTCGATGATGTCATAAACATAGAGTTACACGGGTGGAGGGCACGGGCGTATCCTGAGCCACACGGGCATGTGAGACCACATGGCCTGCCCACACTGGCTTGTCACTCTCCAAAATATGGAAATTCTAATTATACCATAAAAGTTTCAAAAGTTCTCAGTTTGGTCTCTAATCACTCCCGCTATATGTTTTGGGCCTCGTAGGCCCATACTAGGGATATTTTGAGTATAAATGAAAAGTTTAAATTTGAACAGAAATTCGTGACTCGAAATTGATCTTCTACGTGTGATTGAGTCCGGTAATGCCTCGTACCCTGTTCCGGCGTTCGAGTAATAGGTGTTACAAACCATCATCAAATTCTCAATACAAACATAATAGTGACCCTCTCTAAATCACTAGCCGAATAGTTTTTTTTAATGTGATATTAACAGTCTGAAAACATGAACCATCACTCTACATTCTAGTAATAAAACACATTCTAATCCGTTCACTAGTGCATCACTGAAAAATCATAAATTCATTACTCAATTCAAACTAAACTCAGGACTAGAGCTTCGGTTAATAATACCTTCAACCGCTTCAACCTTGCTAACATGCCCAGACCATTCAAACTTTCATAATTGGGATAACTCTATCAACAGAACAACTTAAATTCAGAATAAAATCACCCATTTAAAACAAATCTAATAGGTATTTTTCTATATCATGCTTTCCAAAATTTCAATTTTCTTCATTCAGACTATTTGGCTATAAATCTATGTATGCACAACATCATTTTCGAACCAAAGAATAAACATAAATACACATAACTTAATTTATTTCCCAATTGATCAGTCCACTCTGATTGAAACAACCGAGTTAATCTTAATTATTCAATATCATTCCACAGAGATCACTTCTTCATGTTGTTAGTACAGATCAAACATACAATCTTTTGTAATTCTTTCAACAATTCATTCACAGATATCTACTAACTATATTGACTCAGACAAAACATACATCTTGCTTGAACTCACTGATAATAATAAAAATTACCTGAGGAAGGAAATCAATATACAATTTGAACTGGATTGTCATAATCCACACTTTTGTGAATTTCGACTTAAAAAATAAGCCATGCTTGATAAATTAAATAGTAAGGATGATAAGAAAATTGAGATAATGAAATCCGAGACATAAGATCATATTGAATGTCCGAGAACACCTCTCATATAAAATTATAAAAATCCTGATGATTCCGCAGAGAAAACCAGAAGGAAAAGAAACATTGTTCATACATTTTGAAGTTGATTGTAACAGAGATAAGACATATTCCATACAGATATAAACAGAACAATAGCCAGACGAAATAGAAGAATAATTTCATATGAATTCACTGTTAACTTTTATCTTAGACGTAACAGAATAGAATACCAATAGAAGATAGTGGAATGTCAATCATAGATCAATCAGACCAATGATACTTTCATTAGAAAACAAATAATCACAATTACCTTCGATAATGTCTAAATACATAAAATACCCAAAAAGATTTTCATAGATTACTCCACTGTAACTATCATGCTCATACATCTTTATAATTCAAACATTATTCCTCAAGCTAATTCCGTTATCACTAATCTCACAATATTTCATTCATTAGCAGAAATCAATTTCAGAAGAGTTCTCAGTATATACTGTCTTTAGACATCGTACCCGAATCTGAGTCGATTTAACCGATATTAACTCTTTTTCTAACTGTGGCATTGCACATTCCAAATAATCTTTAGAATATTTTTTATCTCTCTCTCATAACCGTCTTTACTCGTTAAGCCATTCCCCATCTCTAATTACATCATTAATTATTCCGCCACTAAACTTTTTAATTTCACACTTAGGAACTTAATCAACATAATTCTCATGAATTTTTGTTATAAACACCTCATCAGTAAGGGGGTGAGATCGTACATTCTCTAACTCAATTCTCACATATATACACACATATGACATATCTCTCATTATTATCATATGTCATCATAATTATACAATTCATTTCAAACAAATTAACATTCATATATGTTTTACATAAAATTTTTGATTATCTCATTCAAACAAGTGCATCATTCATGCATTCTATGAGTTTTGAATAACTTTACTTATCACATTCACTAAATCAATTTAGTCGAGCATGCAACATCATATGAAGGCCAAACAAATATGGATGAGCATATCACTATATGAACTTTCATCTCACATACTATCATATATATATCACGAATTCTTATTCATCCAATTTCTAAATTTTGAATCATCATGAATGCACTTTAATCAAATATTTTAGTATCACAATCAACATATTTGGATATAGCTTGGTTGGAGAGTACCTTTGCCTAAACAAGATGGTCCTCTTCCGCGTTGGGAGACATCACACTATCATCGATTTGTGGCATGTATAACTACACTCTCACACTTGCTGTGTTAGTTCAAGAACCGACTAAACCATAGCTCAGATACCACTAAATGTAACACTCCTAACCCTTATTCGTCTCCAGAATAGGTACGAGGAATTATCAAACTTATACACACAATTGATAAATTTTCGAGTTACAAATTCCATTTACAATTAATACTTTTCAGTTAAACTCATTTTGTCCCTATTACAGGCCTACGAGACCCAAAACATACTTTAAGAATGGTTTGGGACTAAATTGAGTTCTTTGGACTACTTATAAAAATTTTCGACAAAATAGTGTCACACGACTGTGTGACTTAGGACACACCCGTGTGGGCAAGTCGTGTGGTCACACACACCCGTGTCCCAGCCCGTGTTAAAAACATCAAGCATTCTATTTATGACGTCAACATACCATTAAGGGCACACGGCCAAGTCACACGCCAGTGTACTAGGCCGTGTCCTCTACACAGTTGAGACACATGGCTGTGTCTCTACTCGTATGGCCAACACTTAGGCTATTTTCCAAGCCCTTTTTGTGCTCTTAACCCTTTACACTCACATACATTGCATAGACACATATCATACCCTTAATTATTCTTAACTTTTTCATCAAGCTTATGTAATATACCTAACTACATCAAAACATTTCCACATGCATGCATAAGATATGCTTACATACCCATAACCATTATGGGCCACCTCTCGTGGCCTTATACAATAAAGTAATGTAAGCCAATACATTTGGCCAATTCACAAGAATACATATTACCAATAACTAAATCTCTATACATGCCGCTCAATTGTAAGTAAATAAAAATTGTCTTTATTCCAACTTGACAAATTGATAGTGGATGCTGCCTCTGACGATCTCTAACCCCGAGCCAACCTGACAACACTAAGAGAAATGGAACTGAGGGTGTAAGCTTTAAAGCTTAGTAAGTTGGCATATAATAATAAGCAATTTAATTAGCAAGATGTTTCCATTCCTCAAAAGTATTATTAAGATAATATGATCATTGTTTCACATGATTTCACTTTTTACTCATGTTCAGCCTAAGCTGTCTTCCTGAGTCACAGTCACTAAATTAATTATATCTGAAGCTACGAAAATCCAAATTTAAATATGCTAATTTTTCTTGAAACTACACACAATATCATCTTACCATAAAATTTTCAGAATTTTTGGTTTAGCCAATTAGTACAATTTACTCATTAAAGTTTCCCCTGTTTCACTATCTGGCAGATCTGACCTCTCTTCACTAAAAATTAATTATCTCATTATTCAGATTTTGGATAACATTCTCGTTCATTTCTCTTGAAAATAGACTCAATGAGATTTAATTTCATATCTTATTGAACTTTTAATTCAATTCCAACCATTTTTGGTGATTTTCAAAGGCACATGATTGTTACTGTCAAAACTATTTTATTTTTCAGTTTCACTCTTTTATGCTTCCATTATAGTGGTTTTAATGGTAGCACTTACCTCTTATCAACCTTACCAAGTTTTGATCATATAATGAGCATATTGCTCATAATTTACACATACATACCTGCACTTATTCATAAGATTTCATATTCACATTTACACATATAAATGCAACATGGCATGAAACACATTTATACATTAATTCATCACAACACATGGTCATTATCACTTTCTATTACACTTAATCATGTGATTTCACTACCTGTCGAACCATGTGAAATTCTAAAGGATACTCGTAAAAGTTGCACAATGGTGCCACACATATTGTAGCCGAAGCTACCACTGATAAGCTCACTATCGAGCTATTAACGGGCCTACTGACACAAACTGATGGTCAAGTAGAAGCTACTCAGTGCTGCTCACACAAGCTGACAGGTATCCGTAACAAATGCAGGATTACCTGGCCACTGGTAGTCAAACGAGACTAGCACTCGGAATCACTTATACAATCGATCACATATACAATGGGTTCCTAGTGGCATTTCACTTGTATCCTATTCTAATCCTGAGGTTCAATCGGGATTTTTTCATACTTGTTGAAGCTTCGTCAATATACACTTAATCACATATCTTATAATGATGACAAATCTCACAATTTCACATAATAACTATGTTCATAAAAAGCACTTTGAACACAAGATTTCAATTCAATTCCATGCATCATAAACGTACCTTTATATCATTTAATGTATATAGCACCTTAACTATTTCATTTAACATATTCGAATCAACATACTAATTTAGGTTTCAAGTATAAACAACAATAGCATTGCACTATTATTAACACACCAACTTACCTCTAATGGAAAAGCGGCTAATTTTTTCGACTTAGCACACAACCTCGTTCTTCCCCGATCTAAGCCCAAATTTTGTGTTTTCTTGATCTAAAATATCAAATAACACTCATTTAACATTCAAATTATTCAAATTAGTCCAAAAATTACACTTTGAAAATTTTACAATTTTGCCCCTAAAGTTTGTCAAAATCATACTTTTGCCCCTAGGCTTGTAAAATAATTTTTATTCAATTTTCTTGTATTTTGGACTTAGATGAACCATTTTCATAACTATGGCAATCCACAATTCCCATTAATTCACACTCTTATAACAAATTTTACAACTTTTACATTTTAGTCTTTTCGGACCTTTTTGCCGAAAATCACTTAGTAAAAATCATTTCTCTAACCATAGACATGCATAATCTACCACTATTCATCAAAATACACAATTATTCAACATAGGTAAATTTTTAAACATAAACCCTAGCTTAAAATAATGGTAGAAATAGCTAACGCAAGTTACGAGGATTTCAAAAATACGAAGAACATTAAAAACGGGGCTCAGAATCACTTACTATTGAGGTTGGAAAGCTTGAACAAACCCTAGCCATGGATTTTATAGTACATTCAGCCAAACAAGAAGATGGACAAGGGTTTTTGGCTTTTATTCTGTGTTTTAATTCATTTAATTACTAAATGACCAAAATGCCCTTCATTAAAACCTTCAGTAATTTTATCCTTCCTTGCCCATTTTTGTCCAAAATTTTAGAATTTGGTCAAATTTCTATTTAAGGACCTCTAATTAATATTCCAATTTAATTTCATGCTAAAAGCTTCTAGAATTCAACTTTTACAACTTATTCAATTTAGTCCGTAAAATCAAATTGAACACTTTTAACATAAAATTTCTTCATGAAATTTTCACACAAGCATATAAGCATATCATAGACCTTATAAGAATCATAAAATAATTATTTCTATTTTAGATTTGTGGTCTCAAAACTACTATTCCAACTAGGCCCTAATTCGGGATGTTACACGGAACCACTCTTCCGACTAGGCCCAAGTTTAGGCTATTATAAGAACTATGGTTAACGGATACCAATAATTAATTTTTTTGATCGGATAAAGTGAAGTATGATAATGGATATGGAAACCACAGTGGTGGTGAAAATAATGGGAATGAATTTGGCATATTCTACTCTCCATAATAGGATCTTTAGCCTATGGAAACTAACACATTTGTTTCAACTCATGGATGTTGAAAATAACTACTTTCTAGTGAAATTTCAAAATAGGGAGGACTATGAGAAGGTTCTCACTTAGGGTCCATGAATTGTTTTGGCCAATACCTCATGGTCCAACTATAGACTTCGGATTTCAGTCCCCTTCAACTATTCCCTAGTACTGTTATGGATTGGATCCAACTACTTGGGCTACTAGGGGTTCTTTACAAATGCCTAATCTTGGAAGAAATAGGAGAATTAATAGGTAAAGTTGTGAAGTTAGATTTGAAAACAAACAATAGGTTGAAGGGGCAGTTTGCCGAAATGGCTATATTTAATAACTTGGACACACCGCTAGTCTCTCAAATTATGGTGAATTGAAAGATAAAGAGGATTGAATACAAATCCCTACCGATTGTGTGCTTTTCGTTTGGTCGGTATGAGCATGTGTGAGATCTTTTCCCTTTTGATGGATCTATGAAGAGTTGAGATGGAGACAAGCAGAAAATAGCAGTGACTTACTTGAAAAGGAAAGAACGGTGAAGGCATTGGAATCTTTTGGACAATGGATGCTTATCAAGAGGAAATATCTATGCAACTCAAGAACAAATGACAACGTAACTCCCAAAAATAGGACAAAGAAGGGGGAGGTTCCTGAATTAACACCTTATCTTCCTTAGATTCAGGTGAAGCTGAAAATAGTGTTACAGATCTTGATATTTTGAGGATAAATTTTCAGAAGGGTGAGTTTTTGAAGTGGCAAGAACGGGCAAAAATAAATAGGGATAGCCCCTAATTTATTGGGCGACAATATAAGGACCATCATCTCCAAACAAAGTGGGCCAGGTAGTTGATATTGGACCTAGGGAAGGTAATGGGGCAATGTGACAGCCCTAATTCCGATCCTAGTCGGGAAGTGGTTTCGTGACCGCTAAACCGAGTCTTGAAAATAGTTATTATAAAATTTCATTGTTTAAATACGGTGTTAAATGCATGTGTGGAAGTTTCGGTTTTGAAATTGATAAATTCAATAGGAATTTATTAATAGGGGTTTAGTTGAAAAGTTTAGAAACTTTGTTAGGCAAATTAGAAAGGGGCCAAATTATGTATGGATTATAATAAGTGGACTTGCATGTCAATTCTCCCTATTTTTGTTAGTGGCCGGCCATGCAAATGATATTATTGGGGGTTAGCATAATGGAAATAAAATAATAGGAAAAAGGTGGTGAAAATAACAAAGAAAATGAGTGTTCTTGATTTTGTGTTTGCCGAAATTCAAAGTTTAGAAAAGGGGAAAGAAAAGAGTTAGGCAATCGGCCAAACTCTAGCTTCAATCAAGGTATGTTTTTTTTTGTAAACTCATGAGAATTGGTGGTGGATTATAGTTGTTAGTTAAGTACCTAGCATGGCCCATATGTTGAATTTCTATTTTTGTACTTGGAAGATGCATTCGGTCAATTGTAGGCATGCGTTCGAATGGTGTCAAGGTTGGGATTTGAGGCTACAAATTGCTAAATGAGTCCATTATAGATTATTTGAGACCATTATACATGTGATTCGTTTGAGTGATAGGTGATTCGGTCAATGCTTTATTCATGCCGAATGAGTGTGGTTGATAGCCAAATATAAGGCGTTAGGCTATTAGGTTGTTTTGATTCATGTATTGAGAAATTGGTTGAACAATTAGATAGGTATTGAGATGTGGAAGGAATGGAAATTAGAAGCTCATGAACTTATTTTATCATGTTCTAATTTTGTTGTAGTTAATGTATTAAAAAGACCTTCTCGGTCACGATGGTAAAATATGTTGATGAATTGTACCTTTGAAATTTGATTAATTGATGAGTATGTGTTTTGGTTGTTAAGAAACAATCGGCCAATGTGATTTGGTATCTTTAAATGTGCCAAATGTGGAAATAGAAATAAAGTATTTATTTTTTTTAACTAATGAAAAATGTATGTTAGCTAAGAAGGGAACATTCGGTCTTTGCATGATTTTCAAATAAGGATGTTAGTTCTAGCTTTGAGTCATATTCAAAAATGAGTATGAGGAATGATATGATATGAGAGCTATTGATGTTGTGAGCCATTTTGCGTCTTGAATTGCTTGTTAATGAGTTAACTAAGGATGTGATTTAATAGTCTTGAAATTCGGCTTCGAGTGTTTAGAGGATCGATGACTAAATTAGAAGTATACAAAGAGGAGATTTGAACTTGAGGTAAATAAGTGCTTATGGCCTAGGTGTCTAATGGAAGATTTCATGGTACTTGTGTGTTGGTTAAATGTCCGAAGTAAAGCCTAAATGAGTTGATCACATTCGAGCTAAATTGATTAATGAAGCAATATGAGGTTTATATATATTATATATTATTATTATTATTAAGCTTGTGTATGGTAAGAATAGAATTTGATTCTTATTACATGGGTGTATAAGTTGCATACAAATATATACGCCTTGTTGTTCATATATGAAATTCGGTTTTAAGCTATCATAATAAGAGGTTAATAAGAGAAATTTTTTCAATCAAGCTCAAGAGCTTAAAGGGACTGCAACGGATAAGGGAAAAGCAAAGGTCACGGAATAGCCAAGTCAAGATTTCTCAAAAAGATACGAGGTAAGTTTTTGAGTAATGAATTTTATTTCATGACATGATGGAACCATAGTATGTATGCGTAATATATTGGTTGAGACTTAGGTACATACTTGAAAGATGTTGTGAGAATGAAAACCTATGAAATTGTTGGATGTTGATTATTACTCGAATTCAGTTATTATACGAAATATTGCCCTTTTCCTATGATTATTGAACCGAATGTTGCATTGTTTGGGAAATATGCCGTGATTGCATTCAAGACATGGAAATGACACTTAACTATGATATGTTACATATGTACGTGTGAATATTCATTAGAGTTAAAGCCGAGCTTAGTCTCGAAGGGCTTCCGAGCCAGAGTTAAAGCCGAGCTTAGTCTCGAAGGGCTTTCGAGCCAGAGTTAAAGCCGAGCTTAGTCTCGAAGGGCTTCCTAGCCAGAGTTAAAGCCGAGCTTAGTCTCGAAGGGCTTCCGAGCCAGAGTTATAATCGAGCTTAGTCTCGAAGGGCCTAAAGCCAAGGATAAGATTTTAGTGATCCTGAGAACTTGTCGTTGTGGAAATCGGATATAAGTTAATGTATGAGCTCACATGAAAATAATAATTGCTCTAGTTATAACACATGCGCACGTAAGGTGAGAAAGGCAGGTACGCATTCTAGACTCTTAATGGTTTAGAATATCATTAGAGTTGGTTTGGTTGAGCCTGGTGAAGAGTCTGTGAACCATCGTTTAATATCATTCGTATGCTTAAGAAATCCGACCTTGAGCTGTATATATATATATATATCTATAAAATCCTTGGGTTCCTTGCGTTCTCTTTGAATTATGTCGGTGAGTAATTAGTAAAATGATATGCTCATTTTCGGCCAAAACAGGTTATAGAAATGAGAAGTTAATTTGTATCCTTCATATGTAATTGACTGAGTTACTTAAGAACTTACTAAGCACTTAATTGCTTACTTTGTTGTCCCTGCTTTCGGTTTTGTAGATTTTGATCGGAAGCTACGGTCTCGGGAGTTCCAGTATCGAAGTCATCTCTATTATCAAAGTCTCGTTCGGTATTTAATTATTTTTAACTCTAGTGAATGGCATGTATAGGCTTAACTCTCCTTTTGAAACAAGTTATATATATTTTGATTGTGTAAATATTAAAGCCATGCGAAAGTGGCTGGTTATTTTAATTAGCTTAGTCCCGTAATTACAATCAATGGTTGTGAAATGATCTAGTTTGATGGTACTTTCGGTTAAGACTTATATACATATATGTGTGCATATCCGATGGTGGTCACATTTATTGAATTACCAATGTTAATGCAAGAATTGTACTATACATATTTGTTTACATTAGTCTCTTAAAAAGAGTTCCTTTGTAAATTCGTGTTTGCCTTGAGGACTGTATTAGATGTTTAATGATGGATGACCTATTCCGGTGACTGATGAGGGTGTTACATTTTATTGGTATCAGAGCTACGGTTTAGTCGATTCTCGGACTACCGTAGTAAGTATGAGTCTAGCTATACATGCCATCTGGTGTCATTTTGATAGTGAGATGACTTCTGATATTTAAAATGTGATTTTTGGTATAGAATGGATCCCGAACCTGATCGAACCGTAGCGGACGATGTTGAGAGTGTAGCTCCTGCTCCCGCACAAGGGACAGCGCCACCCGACTCTCAGCCAAATTTGGGTCAACGAGGTGATGATATTAGACCAGTTTTTTATGCAATGATGAGTGACTGGTTCGCTCAATTTGTTAGATCAAATCCGGCTGTTCCGCAACCTCCGCCCCCGAATACTCCGTTTCCGACTTTCACAACCCCTCCTGTGACTGATCCAATGAGATCAAGTAGGCCCCCTGTTGACAAAATTAGAAAATATGGGGCTGAAGAGTTTCGGGCTACCCCCAGTGACGATGCCGAGCGGGCCGAGTTTTGGCTCGACAATACCATCCGAGTGTTCGATGAACTGTCCTGCACGCCCGAGGAGTGTCTTAAATGTGCAGTGTCTCTGTTACGTGACGCTGCCTACTACTGGTGGAATACTCTGATTTCTGTTGTTCCGAAGGAACGGGTCAATTGGGAATTCTTCCAAACCGAATTCCGTAAGAAGTACATCAGCCAGAGATTCATTGATCAAAAACGGAAAGAATTCCTAGAACTCAAACAAGGTCAAATGTCAGTGGCCGACTATGAGAGAGAGTTTGTACGCCTCAGCCGCTATGCTCGTGAATGTGTATCCTCTGAAGCCATCATGTTCAAGCGTTTTGAGGATGGGTTAAATGAAGATATCAGATTGCTGGTGGGGATTCTGGAGATTAAGGAGTTTGTCGTGTTAGTCGAGCGGGCTTGTAAAGCTGAAGAACTCAGTAATGAGAAAAGAAAAGCCGAAAGTGGAAATAGGGAGTTTCGTAAGAGGTCCGCGGGGAAATCTGTTCAACAAGCGTCCAAGAAGACTAGAGATGACATGGGCCGATCTAAAAATACATCGAGTTTTTCTAGATTTGAACGTACTCGACCTCCTGCGAGTTCGCGGGCCACTTCTATTACCAGTGTCGGAAATGAACGTCGGGATAGACTGGATTGCAACTATTGTGGTAAATGGCATCCGGGGAGTTGTAGGCACCGTGACCGCTCCTGTTTCCGATGTGGTTCTGCCGACCATTTTATTAAAGATTGTCCGAGAAATGATGAGCGCACTCCTGATTCGACTCAGAGACCTAGTGGCGCAGTTTCACGGGGTAGACCACCGCGGCGAGGTGGAAACGTTAGCGGCAGTCAGAGAGGGACTAGAGACACTGCGGTTAGATCCGAGGCTCGTGCACCTGCCAGAGCGTACGCCATCCGTGCCCGTGAGGAAGCTTCTTCTCCGGATGTTATTACTGGTACTTTCACACTTTTTAATACTGATGTTATTGCTCTTATTGATCCTGGTTCGACCCATTCGTATGTATGTGAAACGTTAGCCTTCAGTAAGACTCTTCCTGTTGAGTCTACTGAATTTGTAATTCGAGTGTCGAACCCTTTGGGCCGTTGTGTTTTGGTTGATAAAGTATGTAAGAAATGTCCGTTAATGGTTCGAGATTTTTGTTTTCCTGCTGACTTGATGCTTTTACCATTCGACGAATTTGACATTATTCTCGGTATGGACTGGTTGACCGTTCATGACGCAATAGTATATTGTAAACGGAAAATTATTGATTTGCGATGTTTGAATAATGAATTAATTCAAATCGAGTCCATTGATCTAAGTGGGCCACCTGTAATAGTTACGACCATGTCAGCTCATAAATATGTGAGGAAGGGTTATGAAGCGTATATGGCCTATGTGTTAGATAACAAAGTTACCGACAGAGAACTTGTGACGGTGCCTGTAGTCTGCGAGTTTTCAGATGTCTTTCTCGAGGAATTACCGGGATTGCCGCCTATAAGGGAGGTCGAGTTCTGTATAGAGTTGATTCCGGGTACGACGCCGATTTCGATTGCCCCATATCGTATGACACCTACCGAATTAAGGGAATTAAAATCTCAGCTGCAAGAGTTGACAGATAGAGGCTTTGCGCGACCTAGTTTTTCGCCTTGGGGTGCACCGGTTTTGTTTATGAAAAAGAAAGACGGGACTATGAGAATGTGCATCGATTATCGACAGCTGAATAAAGCCACGGTAAAGAATAAGTATCCATTGCCCCGAATTGATGACTTATTCGATCAGTTGAGAGGAGCCTCAGTATTTTCGAAGATTGACTTACGATCCGGCTATTATCAGTTGAGAGTTAGAGATTCGGACGTACCGAAGACAGCATTCAGAACGAGATACGGTCACTATGAGTTGCTAGTGATGCCATTTGGACTCACCAATGCACCCGCAGTATTCATGGATTTAATGAATCGGGTATTTAGGCCGTTTTTGGACCGTTTCGTAGTAGTGTTCATCGACGATATTTTGATCTATTCTCGTGATGAGTCAGAACATACCGAGCATTTGAGACTGGTACTTCAGACTTTGAGGGATAACCAATTGTATGCGAAGTTTAGTAAGTGCGAATTTTGGTTGCATGAAGTCGGTTTCTTGGGCCATATAGTATCTGCTTCGGGTATTCGAGTGGATCCGAACAAAATTTCAGCTATCCTCGACTGGAAACCCCCTAAGAACATTACCGAAGTTCGAAGCTTTTTAGGACTTGCTGGTTATTATCGACGTTTCGTCAAGGGTTTTTCGATGATTGCGACTCCATTGATGAGACTGCTGCAGAAGAATGTCAAGTTCGAGTGGTCGAATAAATGTCAGGAAAGCTTCGACCAGCTGAAAACCCTTTTGACGGAAGCGCCTGTGTTGGTTCAGCCAGAAACGGGTAAAGAATTTGTAGTTTATAGTGATGCGTCTTTGAACGGTTTGGGCTGCGTATTGATGCAAGAAGGCCGGGTTATTGCTTATGCTTCGAGACAGTTGAAGCCGCACGAACGAAATTATCCGACTCATGACCTTGAACTAGCCGCTATTGTTTTTGCCTTGAAGATTTGGCGCCATTATTTGTTTGGTGAGAAATGTCACATTTTTTCCGATCACAAAAGTCTTAAGTATCTAATGACTCAAAAAGATTTAAACTTAAGACAAAGGCGGTGGCTAGAATTGCTAAAAGATTATGAGCTTGTTATCGATTATCACCCGGGGAAAGCTAACGTAGTTGCAGATGCCCTTAGCCGAAAATCCTTATTTTCCTTGCGAGCTATGAACGTGAAGCTGGCGATGTCAGGAGAGGGTGCGTTGATTGCCGAATTGGTAGCAAGACCTATGCTACTTCAACAGATTAGTAAGGCCCAGAAAGCCGATGATGATTTAGTTGCCAAACGAGTTCAGTGTGAGTCAACTGTGGATTCCGCATTTCGGGTCGACGAAAATGATTGTTTGAGGTTTAAAGACCGAGTGTGTGCGCCGAAAAAGTCAGAGTTAGTTTCGATGATTTTAAAAGAAGCACATAGTAGCCGCATGTCGATCCATCCGGGCAGTACGAAAATGTATAACGACTTGAAGCATCAGTATTGGTGGCACGTCATGAAACGAGACATCTCTGATTTTGTATCTAAATGCTTAGTATGTCAGCAAGTAAAAGCTGAACATCAAGTGCCGTCGGGGTTACTTCAACCAATTTTGATACCCGAGTGGAAATGGGATCGCGTTACGATGGACTTTGTGTCAGGTTTGCCGTTGACTCCGAGCAAGAAGGACGCTATCTGGGTTGTTGTTGATCGATTGACGAAATCGGCCCATTTCATTCCTGTTCGCACTGACTATTCGCTTGATAAGTTAGCGGAATTATACGTCTCTCAGATTGTGCGATTGCATGGGGTGCCGACTTCTATTGTTTCTGATCGAGACCCTCGGTTTACTTCTAGATTTTGGAGGAAGCTGCATGAAGCTCTGGGTACTAAGCTCCATTTCAGCACCGCTTTTCATCCGCAAACGGATGGTCAATCTGAACGGGTTATTCAGATACTCGAGGACATGTTGAGATGTTGCATCCTCGAATTTAGCGGCTCGTGGGAGAAATATATACCTTTGGTTGAATTCGCGTATAATAACAGCTTTCAGACCAGTATTCAGATGGCACCTTACGAAGCTCTTTACGGTCGTAAGTGCTGTACACCTCTATTTTGGAACGAGCTTAGTGAAGATAAGATTATCGGAGTTGATTTAGTCAGAGAAGCCGAGCAGAAAGTGAAGATAATTCGCGACAGTTTGAGAATGGCACCCGATCGTCAGAAATCGTACGCAGACTTAAAACGAAAAGACATCGAATATCAAGTGGGTGATAAGGTGTTTTTGAAAGTTTCCCCGTGGAAAAAGATACTCCGTTTTGGCCGTAAAGGCAAGCTGAGCCCGAGATTCATCGGACCTTATGAGATATCAGAGCGGGTTGGACCGGTTGCTTATAGATTGATGTTACCTTCTGAACTTGAGAAGATTCACAATGTTTTTCATGTATCGATGCTCCGTCGGTATAGATCCGATCCTTCGCATGTACTAAATCCGTCCGAGGTTGAAATTCAACCTAATTTGAGTTATGAGGAAGAACCTATCCGTATTTTAGCTCGAGAGGTTAGAGAATTACGAAACAAAAAAGTCCCGTTAGTAAAAATATTATGGCTCAAGCATGGGATCGAGGAAGCAACTTGGGAGCCCGAGAATGCAATGAAAGAACGATATCCAAATCTATTTTCAGGTAAGATTTTCGAGGACGAAAACTTTTTAAGGGGGGAGAGTTGTGACAGCCCTAATTCCGATCCTAGTCGGGAAGTGGTTTCGTGACCGCTAAACCGAGTCTTGAAAATAGTTATTATAAAATTTCATTGTTTAAATACGGTGTTAAATGCATGTGTGGAAGTTTCAGTTTTGAAATTGATAAATTCAATAGGAATTTATTAATAGGGGTTTAGTTGAAAAGTTTAGAAACTTTGTTAGGCAAATTAGAAAGGGGCCAAATTATGTATGGATTATAATAAGTGGACTTGCATGTCAATTCTCCCTATTTTTGTTAGTGGCCGGCCATGCAAATGATATTATTGGGGGTTAGCATAATGGAAATAAAATAATAGGAAAAAGGTGGTGAAAATAACAAAGAAAATGAGTGTTCTTGATTTTGTGTTTGCTGAAATTCAAAGTTTAGAAAAGGGGAAAGAAAAGAGTTAGGCAATCGGCCAAACTCTAGCTTCAATCAAGGTATGTTTTTTTTTGTAAACTCATGAGAATTGGTGGTGGATTATAGTTGTTAGTTAAGTACCTAGCATGGCCCATATGTTGAATTTCTATTTTTGTACTTGGAAGATGCATTCGGTCAATTGTAGGCATGCGTTCGAATGGTGTCAAGGTTGGGATTTGAGGCTACAAATTGCTAAATGAGTCCATTATAGATTATTTGAGACCATTATACATGTGATTCGTTTGAGTGATAGGTGATTCGGTCAATGCTTTATTCATGCCGAATGAGTGTGGTTGATAGCCAAATATAAGGCGTTAGGCTATTAGGTTGTTTTGATTCATGTATTGAGAAATTGGTTGAACAATTAGATAGGTATTGAGATGTGGAAGGAATGGAAATTAGAAGCTCATGAACTTATTTTATCATGTTCTAATTTTGTTGTAGTTAATGTATTAAAAAGACCTTCTCGGTCACGATGGTAAAATATGTTGATGAATTGTACCTTTGAAATTTGATTAATTGATGAGTATGTGTTTTGGTTGTTAAGAAACAATCGGCCAATGTGATTTGGTATCTTTAAATGTGCCGAATGTGGAAATAGAAATAAAGTATTTATTTTTTTTAACTAATGAAAAATGTATGTTAGCTAAGAAGGGAACATTCGGTCTTTGCATGATTTTCAAATAAGGATGTTAGTTCTAGCTTTGAGTCATATTCAAAAATGAGTATGAGGAATGATATGATATGAGAGCTATTGATGTTGTGAGCCATTTTGCGTCTTGAATTGCTTGTTAATGAGTTAACTAAGGATGTGATTTAATAGTCTTGAAATTCGGCTTCGAGTGTTTAGAGGATCGATGACTAAATTAGAAGTATACAAAGAGGAGATTTGAACTTGAGGTAAATAAGTGCTTATGGCCTAGGTGTCTAATGGAAGATTTCATGGTACTTGTGTGTTGGTTAAATGTCCGAAGTAAAGCCTAAATGAGTTGATCACATTCGAGCTAAATTGATTAATGAAGCAATATGAGGTTTATATATATTATATATTATTATTATTATTAAGCTTGTGTATGGTAAGAATAGAATTTGATTCTTATTACATGGGTGTATAAGTTGCATACAAATATATACGCCTTGTTGTTCATATATGAAATTCGGTTTTAAGCTATCATAATAAGAGGTTAATAAGAGAAATTTTTTCAATCAAGCTCAAGAGCTTAAAGGGACTGCAACGGATAAGGGAAAAGCAAAGGTCACGGAATAGCCAAGTCAAGATTTCTCAAAAAGATACGAGGTAAGTTTTTGAGTAATGAATTTTATTTCATGACATGATGGAACCATAGTATGTATGCGTAATATATTGGTTGAGACTTAGGTACATACTTGAAAGATGTTGTGAGAATGAAAACCTATGAAATTGTTGGATGTTGATTATTACTCGAATTCAGTTATTATACGAAATATTGCCCTTTTCCTATGATTATTGAACCGAATGTTGCATTGTTTGGGAAATATGCCGTGATTGCATTCAAGACATGGAAATGACACTTAACTATGATATGTTACATATGTACGTGTGAATATTCATTAGAGTTAAAGCCGAGCTTAGTCTCGAAGGGCTTCCGAGCCAGAGTTAAAGCCGAGCTTAGTCTCGAAGGGCTTTCGAGCCAGAGTTAAAGCCGAGCTTAGTCTCGAAGGGCTTCCTAGCCAGAGTTAAAGCCGAGCTTAGTCTCGAAGGGCTTCCGAGCCAGAGTTATAATCGAGCTTAGTCTCGAAGGGCCTAAAGCCAAGGATAAGATTTTAGTGATCCTGAGAACTTGTCGTTGTGGAAATCGGATATAAGTTAATGTATGAGCTCACATGAAAATAATAATTGCTCTAGTTATAACACATGCGCACGTAAGGTGAGAAAGGCAGGTACGCATTCTAGACTCTTAATGGTTTAGAATATCATTAGAGTTGGTTTGGTTGAGCCTGGTGAAGAGTCTGTGAACCATCGTTTAATATCATTCGTATGCTTAAGAAATCCGACCTTGAGCTGTATATATATATATATATCTATAAAATCCTTGGGTTCCTTGCGTTCTCTTTGAATTATGTCGGTGAGTAATTAGTAAAATGATATGCTCATTTTCGGCCAAAACAGGTTATAGAAATGAGAAGTTAATTTGTATCCTTCATATGTAATTGACTGAGTTACTTAAGAACTTACTAAGCACTTAATTGCTTACTTTGTTGTCCCTGCTTTCGGTTTTGTAGATTTTGATCGGAAGCTACGGTCTCGGGAGTTCCAGTATCGAAGTCATCTCTATTATCAAAGTCTCGTTCGGTATTTAATTATTTTTAACTCTAGTGAATGGCATGTATAGGCTTAACTCTCCTTTTGAAACAAGTTATATATATTTTGATTGTGTAAATATTAAAGCCATGCGAAAGTGGCTGGTTATTTTAATTAGCTTAGTCCCGTAATTACAATCAATGGTTGTGAAATGATCTAGTTTGATGGTACTTTCGGTTAAGACTTATATACATATATGTGTGCATATCCGATGGTGGTCACATTTATTGAATTACCAATGTTAATGCAAGAATTGTACTATACATATTTGTTTACATTAGTCTCTTAAAAAGAGTTCCTTTGTAAATTCGTGTTTGCCTTGAGGACTGTATTAGATGTTTAATGATGGATGACCTATTCCGGTGACTGATGAGGGTGTTACATTTTATTGGTATCAGAGCTACGGTTTAGTCGATTCTCGGACTACCGTAGTAAGTATGAGTCTAGCTATACATGCCATCTGGTGTCATTTTGATAGTGAGATGACTTCTGATATTTAAAATGTGATTTTTGGTATAGAATGGATCCCGAACCTGATCGAACCGTAGCGGACGATGTTGAGAGTGTAGCTCCTGCTCCCGCACAAGGGACAGCGCCACCCGACTCTCAGCCAAATTTGGGTCAACGAGGTGATGATATTAGACCAGTTTTTTATGCAATGATGAGTGACTGGTTCGCTCAATTTGCTAGATCAAATCCGGCTGTTCCGCAACCTCCGCCCCCGAATACTCCGTTTCCGACTTTCACAACCCCTCCTGTGACTGATCCAATGAGATCAAGTAGGCCCCCTGTTGACAAAATTAGAAAATATGGGGCTGAAGAGTTTCGGGCTACCCCCAGTGACGATGCCGAGCGGGCCGAGTTTTGGCTCGACAATACCATCCGAGTGTTCGATGAACTGTCCTGCACGCCCGAGGAGTGTCTTAAATGTGCAGTGTCTCTGTTACGTGACGCTACCTACTACTGGTGGAATACTCTGATTTCTGTTGTTCCGAAGGAACGGGTCAATTGGGAATTCTTCCAAACCGAATTCCGTAAGAAGTACATCAGCCAGAGATTCATTGATCAAAAACGGAAAGAATTCCTAGAACTCAAACAAGGTCAAATGTCAGTGGCCGACTATGAGAGAGAGTTTGTACGCCTCAGCCGCTATGCTCGTGAATGTGTATCCTCTGAAGCCATCATGTGCAAGCGTTTTGAGGATGGGTTAAATGAAGATATCAGATTGCTGGTGGGGATTCTGGAGATTAAGGAGTTTGTCGTGTTAGTCGAGCGGGCTTGTAAAGCTGAAGAACTCAGTAATGAGAAAAGAAAAGCCGAAGGTGGAAATAGGGAGTTTCGTAAGAGGTCCGCGGGGAAATCTGTTCAACAAGCGTCCAAGAAGACTAGAGATGACATGGGCCGATCTAAAAATACATCGAGTTTTTCTAGATTTGAACGTACTCGACCTCCTGCGAGTTCGCGGGCCACTTCTATTGCCAGTGTCGGAAATGAACGTCGGGATAGACTGGATTGCAACTATTGTGGTAAATGGCATCCGGGGAGTTGTAGGCACCGTGACCGCTCCTGTTTCCGATGTGGTTCTCCGACCATTTTATTAAAGATTGTCCGAGAAATGATGAGCGCACTCCTGATTCGACTCAGAGACCTAGTGGCGCAGTTTCACGGGGTAGACCACCGCGGCGAGGTGGAAACGTTAGCGGCAGTCAGAGAGGGACTAGAGACACTGCGGTTAGATCCGAGGCTCGTGCACCTGCCAGAGCGTACGCCATCCGTGCCCGTGAGGAAGCTTCTTCTCCGGATGTTATTACTGGTACTTTCACACTTTTTAATACTGATGTTATTGCTCTTATTGATCCTGGTTCGACCCATTCGTATGTATGTGAAACGTTAGCCTTCAGTAAGACTCTTCCTGTTGAGTCTACTGAATTTGTAATTCGAGTGTCGAACCCTTTGGGCCGTTGTGTTTTGGTTGATAAAGTATGTAAGAAATGTCCGTTAATGGTTCGAGATTTTTGTTTTCCGGCTGACTTGATGCTTTTACCATTCGACGAATTTGACATTATTCTCGGTATGGACTGGTTGACCGTTCATGACGCAATAGTATATTGTAAACGGAAAATTATTGATTTGCGATGTTTGAATAATGAATTAATTCAAATCGAGTCCATTGATCTAAGTGGGCCACCTGTAATAGTTACGACCATGTCAGCTCATAAATATGTGAGGAAGGGTTATGAAGCGTATATAGCCTATGTGTTAGATAACAAAGTTACCGACAGAGAACTTGAGACGGTGCCTGTAGTCTGCGAGTTTTCAGATGTCTTTCCCGAGGAATTACCGGGATTGCCGCCTATAAGAGAGGTCGAGTTCTGTATAGAGTTGATTCCGGGTACGACGCCGATTTCGATTGCCCCATATCGTATGGCACCTACCGAATTAAGGGAATTAAAATCTCAGCTGCAAGAGTTGACAGATAGAGGCTTTGCGCGACCTAGTTTTTCGCCTTGGGGTGCACCGGTTTTGTTTGTGAAAAAGAAAGACGGGACTATGAGAATGTGCATCGATTATCGACAGCTGAATAAAGCCACGGTAAAGAATAAGTATCCATTGCCCCGAATTGATGACTTATTCGATCAGTTGAGAGGAGCCTCAGTATTTTCGAAGATTGACTTACGATCCGACTATTATCAGTTGAGAGTTAGAGATTCGGACGTACCGAAGACAGCATTCAGAACGAGATACGGTCACTATGAGTTTCTAGTGATGCCGTTTGGACTCACCAATGCCCCCGCAGTATTCATGGATTTAATGAATCGGGTATTTAGGCCGTTTTTGGACCGTTTCGTAGTAGTGTTCATCGACGATATTTTGATCTATTCTCGTGATGAGTCAGAACATACCGAGCATTTGAGACTGATACTTCAGACTTTGAGGGATAACCAATTGTATGCGAAGTTTAGTAAGTGCGAATTTTGGTTGCATGAAGTCGGTTTCTTGGGCCATATAGTATCTGCTTCGGGTATTCGAGTGGATCCGAACAAAATTTCAGCTATCCTCGACTGGAAACCCCCTAAAAACATTACCGAAGTTCGAAGCTTTTTAGGACTTGCTGGTTATTATCGACGTTTCGTCAAGGGTTTTTCGATGATTGCGACTCCATTGACGAGACTGCTGCAGAAGGATGTCAAGTTCGAGTGGTCGAATAAATGTCAGGAAAGCTTCGACCAGCTGAAAACCCTTTTGACGGAAGCGCCTGTGTTGGTTCAGCCAGAAACGGGTAAAGAATTTGTAGTTTATAGTGATGCGTCTTTGAACGGTTTGGGCTGCGTATTGATGCAAGAAGGCCGGGTTATTGCTTATGCTTCGAGACAGTTGAAGCCGCACGAACGAAATTATCCGACTCATGACCTTGAACTAGCCGCTATTGTTTTTGCCTTGAAGATTTGGCGACATTATTTGTTTGGTGAGAAATGTCACATTTTTTCCGATCACAAAAGTCTTAAGTATCTAATGACTCAAAAAGATTTAAACTTGAGACAAAGGCGGTGGCTAGAATTGCTAAAAGATTATGAGCTTGTTATCGATTATCACCCGGGGAAAGCTAACGTAGTTGCAGATGCCCTTAGCCGAAAATCCTTATTTTCCTTGCGAGCTATGAACGTGAAGCTGGCGATGTCAGGAGAGGGTGCGTTGATTGCCGAATTGGTTGCAAGACCTATGCTACTTCAACAGATTAGTAAGGCCCAGAAAGCCGATGATGATTTAGTTGCCAAACGAGTTCAGTGTGAGTCAACTGTGGATTCCGCATTTCGGGTCGACGAAAATGATTGTTTGAGGTTTAAAGACCGAGTGTGTGTGCCGAAAAAGTCAGAGTTAGTTTCGATGATTTTAAAAGAAGCACATAGTAGCCGCATGTCGATCCATCCGGGCAGTACGAAAATGTATAACGACTTGAAGCATCAGTATTGGTGGCACGTCATGGAACGAGACATCTCTGATTTTGTATCTAAATGCTTAGTATGTCAGCAAGTAAAAGCTGAACATCAAGTGCCGTCGGGGTTACTTCAACCAATTTTGATACCCGAGTGGAAATGGGATCGCGTTACGATGGACTTTGTGTCAGGTTTGCCGTTGACTCCGAGCAAGAAGGACGCTATCTGGGTTGTTGTTGATCGATTGACGAAATCGGCCCATTTCATTCCTGTTCGCACTGACTATTCGCTTGATAAGTTAGCGGAATTATACGTCTCTCAGATTGTGCGATTGCATGGGGTGCCGACTTCTATTGTTTCTGATCGAGACCCTCGGTTTACTTCTAGATTTTGGAGGAAGCTGCATGAAGCTCTGGGTACTAAGCTCCATTTCAGCACCGCTTTTCATCCGCAAACGGATGGTCAATCTGAACGGGTTATTCAGATACTCGAGGACATGTTGAGATGTTGCATCCTCGAATTTAGCGGCTCGTGGGAGAAATATATACCTTTGGTTGAATTCGCGTATAATAACAGCTTTCAGACCAGTATTCAGATGGCACCTTACGAAGCTCTTTACGGTCGTAAGTGCTGTACACCTCTATTTTGGAACGAGCTTAGTGAAGATAAGATTATCGGAGTTGATTTAGTCAGAGAAGCCGAGCAGAAAGTGAAGATAATTCGCGACAGTTTGAGAATGGCATCCGATCGTCAGAAATCGTACGCAGACTTAAAACGAAAAGACATCGAATATCAAGTGGGTGATAAGGTGTTTTTGAAAGTTTCCCCGTGGAAAAAGATACTCCGTTTTGGCCGTAAAGGCAAGCTGAGCCCGAGATTCATCGGACCGTATGAGATATCAGAGCGGGTTGGACCGGTTGCTTATAGATTGATGTTACCTTCTGAACTTGAGAAGATTCACAATGTTTTTCATGTATCGATGCTCCGTCGGTATAGATCCGATCCTTCGCATGTACTAAATCCGTCCGAGGTTGAAATTCAACCTAATTTGAGTTATGAGGAAGAACCTATCCGTATTTTAGCTCGAGAGGTTAGAGAATTACGAAACAAAAAAGTCCCGTTAGTAAAAATATTATGGCTCAAGCATGGGATCGAGGAAGCAACTTGGGAGCCCGAGAATGCAATGAAAGAACGATATCCAAATCTATTTTCAGGTAAGATTTTCGAGGACGAAAACTTTTTAAGGGGGGAGAGTTGTGACAGCCCTAATTCCGATCCTAGTCGGGAAGTGGTTTCGTGACCGCTAAACCGAGTCTTGAAAATAGTTATTATAAAATTTCATTGTTTAAATACGGTGTTAAATGCATGTGTGGAAGTTTCAGTTTTGAAATTGATAAATTCAATAGGAATTTATTAATAGGGGTTTAGTTGAAAAGTTTAGAAACTTTGTTAGGCAAATTAGAAAGGGGCCAAATTATGTATGGATTATAATAAGTGGACTTGCATGTCAATTCTCCCTATTTTTGTTAGTGGCCGGCCATGCAAATGATATTATTGGGGGTTAGCATAATGGAAATAAAATAATAGGAAAAAGGTGGTGAAAATAACAAAGAAAATGAGTGTTCTTGATTTTGTGTTTGCTGAAATTCAAAGTTTAGAAAAGGGGAAAGAAAAGAGTTAGGCAATCGGCCAAACTCTAGCTTCAATCAAGGTATGTTTTTTTTTGTAAACTCATGAGAATTGGTGGTGGATTATAGTTGTTAGTTAAGTACCTAGCATGGCCCATATGTTGAATTTCTATTTTTGTACTTGGAAGATGCATTCGGTCAATTGTAGGCATGCGTTCGAATGGTGTCAAGGTTGGGATTTGAGGCTACAAATTGCTAAATGAGTCCATTATAGATTATTTGAGACCATTATACATGTGATTCGTTTGAGTGATAGGTGATTCGGTCAATGCTTTATTCATGCCGAATGAGTGTGGTTGATAGCCAAATATAAGGCGTTAGGCTATTAGGTTGTTTTGATTCATGTATTGAGAAATTGGTTGAACAATTAGATAGGTATTGAGATGTGGAAGGAATGGAAATTAGAAGCTCATGAACTTATTTTATCATGTTCTAATTTTGTTGTAGTTAATGTATTAAAAAGACCTTCTCGGTCACGATGGTAAAATATGTTGATGAATTGTACCTTTGAAATTTGATTAATTGATGAGTATGTGTTTTGGTTGTTAAGAAACAATCGGCCAATGTGATTTGGTATCTTTAAATGTGCCGAATGTGGAAATAGAAATAAAGTATTTATTTTTTTTAACTAATGAAAAATGTATGTTAGCTAAGAAGGGAACATTCGGTCTTTGCATGATTTTCAAATAAGGATGTTAGTTCTAGCTTTGAGTCATATTCAAAAATGAGTATGAGGAATGATATGATATGAGAGCTATTGATGTTGTGAGCCATTTTGCGTCTTGAATTGCTTGTTAATGAGTTAACTAAGGATGTGATTTAATAGTCTTGAAATTCGGCTTCGAGTGTTTAGAGGATCGATGACTAAATTAGAAGTATACAAAGAGGAGATTTGAACTTGAGGTAAATAAGTGCTTATGGCCTAGGTGTCTAATGGAAGATTTCATGGTACTTGTGTGTTGGTTAAATGTCCGAAGTAAAGCCTAAATGAGTTGATCACATTCGGCTAAATTGATTAATGAAGCAATATGAGGTTTATATATATTATATATTATTATTATTAAGCTTGTGTATGGTAAGAATAGAATTTGATTCTTATTACATGGGTGTATAAGTTGCATACAAATATATACGCCTTGTTGTTCATATATGAAATTCGGTTTTAAGCTATCATAATAAGAGGTTAATAAGAGAAATTTTTTCAATCAAGCTCAAGAGCTTAAAGGGACTGCAACGGATAAGGGAAAAGCAAAGGTCACGGAATAGCCAAGTCAAGATTTCTCAAAAAGATACGAGGTAAGTTTTTGAGTAATGAATTTTATTTCATGACATGATGGAACCATAGTATGTATGCGTAATATATTGGTTGAGACTTAGGTACATACTTGAAAGATGTTGTGAGAATGAAAACCTATGAAATTGTTGGATGTTGATTATTACTCGAATTCAGTTATTATACGAAATATTGCCCTTTTCCTATGATTATTGAACCGAATGTTGCATTGTTTGGGAAATATGCCGTGATTGCATTCAAGACATGGAAATGACACTTAACTATGATATGTTACATATGTACGTGTGAATATTCATTAGAGTTAAAGCCGAGCTTAGTCTCGAAGGGCTTCCGAGCCAGAGTTAAAGCCGAGCTTAGTCTCGAAGGGCTTCCGAGCCAGAGTTAAAGCCGAGCTTAGTCTCGAAGGGCTTCCGAGCCAGAGTTAAAGCCGAGCTTAGTCTCGAAGGGCTTCCGAGCCAGAGTTATAATCGAGCTTAGTCTCGAAGGGCCTAAAGCCAAGGATAAGATTTTAGTGATCCTGAGAACTTGTCGTTGTGGAAATCGGATATAAGTTAATGTATGAGCTCACATGAAAATAATAATTGCTCTAGTTATAACACATGCGCACGTAAGGTGAGAAAGGCAGGTACGCATTCTAGACTCTTAATGGTTTAGAATATCATTAGAGTTGGTTTGGTTGAGCCTGGTGAAGAGTCTGTGAACCATCGTTTAATATCATTCGTATGCTTAAGAAATCCGACCTTGAGCTGTATATATATATATATATCTATAAAATCCTTGGGTTCCTTGCGTTCTCTTTGAATTATGTCGGTGAGTAATTAGTAAAATGATATGCTCATTTTCGGCCAAAACAGGTTATAGAAATGAGAAGTTAATCTGTATCCTTCATATGTAATTGACTGAGTTACTTAAGAACTTACTAAGCACTTAATTGCTTACTTTGTTGTCCCTGCTTTCGGTTTTGTAGATTTTGATCGGAAGCTACGGTCTCGGGAGTTCCAGTATCGAAGTCATCTCTATTATCAAAGTCTCGTTCGGTATTTAATTATTTTTAACTCTAGTGAATGGCATGTATAGGCTTAACTCTCCTTTTGAAACAAGTTATATATATTTTGATTGTGTAAATATTAAAGCCATGCGAAAGTGGCTGGTTATTTTAATTAGCTTAGTCCCGTAATTACAATCAATGGTTGTGAAATGATCTAGTTTGATGGTACTTTCGGTTAAGACTTATATACATATATGTGTGCATATCCGATGGTGGTCACATTTATTGAATTACCAATGTTAATGCAAGAATTGTACTATACATATTTGTTTACATTAGTCTCTTAAAAAGAGTTCCTTTGTAAATTCGTGTTTGCCTTGAGGACTGTATTAGATGTTTAATGATGGATGACCTATTCCGGTGACTGATGAGGGTGTTACAGGCAAAGTTAACAGCTGGTATTGGGCTAGAAAGAAGGAGGTGATTTATGCCTTATGGCCTATGGTAACCATACTAGGCTAGAAATTAGGACACTCAAAAGGTAAAGAAGGAGGGCCTTCTAATTTGATGAAAAATAGTGCAATGGTGGATCCCACGACACTGTTTAATTGTACAAATTTAAATGTGAAGAATGGAAATTTGATTTCTCCAAGTCCTATTGAATCAAACACGCTAATATTGATGGTTAAGGGTAAGGAAATAGTGGAGTCGACAATCTTTAGCTCACATTTTAATTTGGCCTTTGAAGGACTGACTGAGCTAGTGTTGAAAATTAATCCAAGTATTCTTGATCCCGAAAGACATTGGGATGTCCCCGTCAAAGAAAATACTATTCCTAATTCTCCAAAGGATTTGGAAAACATTGTGAGTGGGGTTGCTAGAGGTTACCCTAATTCTAAAAGATAGGGTTCGGGGGGAAAAGGTGTGGCTGTCCGTAACGACAAACCATTTAATATAAATATTTAGGATCACAGAGGTCACTTTAAAAATTTTGGAAATCTGAGAGACCCTTTATCAGAATCAATGAATTTCGTGGTCAAGCTCATACATTCTGTAACAACCCGATTTTAAGCCTAGTCAGAACAGTACTTTCAAAACCACAAATTCAAGGTCAAAAAATTATTTTTAACATTATTTTGTGTGTTTACAGTATGATAATATGTATGTGTGAAAGTTTTGTGATTTAATTTTATCGACTGGATGATTAATTTGACAAAAGGACTAAATCACGTAAAATGAAAAAGTTGCATTCTAATTGTTTAAATGTTTAATTGCTGCGATTTATTAAATGTCAAGCCCTTATGTTGTGAATAGACCATTGAGAGTGAGAATTGACATAAATAGGCATGTCTTTGATGTTTATTAATGTTTTAAAACAAGGTCAAATTGGTAAATTATAATTAACTTATGTTTTAATAAAACAAAACATAAAGCCATCTTTATGTTCGTTTTTTATGGCCGAATGAAGCAAAGAAGAAAGCTAAAATAGGGTTTGAAATTTTGGCACTTGCATAGCTTGATTAAGGTATGTTTTGAGTTGGGTTTTGATGATTTTTACGTTTTTGTGATCGTTGCTTTGAGTACTAGCTAGCCCATGCCCTAATTTTTGAATTTTTTATTTTGTAAAATGCCATTGACGAGCCCATGAATTTTGTGATAGTTGACGATGAAAAATGATAGATAAATGATAGATTCTAATGTTTTGTAAAGTGATTTTGAGTAAAAATGTATATTAGGGAATAAATTATGAATGTTCATATGATTTTATTTGTATATGGCTTACTAGGCTTTTTGCAAGCTTACTTTGTGTGTTTTTCCACTATTTTATAGATAATCGAAGCTAGCACGAGCTCGGGGATTGTCGGGAAACATCGTCACACTATCGATTGCTACTTTGGTACTTTTGAAGTTTGTATATATGGTATATGGCATGTACATGCTAGTAATGATATTGTATGTTTTGAATTATGAAAATAGCCATGTGAGTTGGCTTGTAAAGAATGACAATAATGGATGTGAGTTTGTGTATGAGTTTTGGTATATGTTCATTTATGCTAAATGTTAAAGTTGTGAGTTTTGTCATTTTGCATTTGGTAAGCTTGTGATGATATGTATATTATGGTAAGTTTGATATGGAATTGAGATGTGATATTGGTATGATTGTAGTGGATGATTTGTTAGTTGAATAGATGTGAAGTTGTTTGATTGTTCATAGGTTTAGTGAATATGAATTGAACCATGGTGTTGGTATGCCATAACTTGGTAAATGTGTTTGGAAAATGAATGATGATGTTTTGGTATAAAATGTGCATGAATTGGTGATAATTTGGCTGAATTGTTGTGTCAATTGAGGCTTGTTTTGATGCTTGTAGGGATGACCCTTTTTGGGTGGCATGTTGGCCTTATAAATAGCCTATTTTTGCCCACCCAGGCAGGGACACGGACTTGTGTCTCTGCCTTGTTGCTCGAAGGCCAATTCAAATTAAGCTTGGGTGCTCCACACGTCCTCACACACGGGCGTGTGGTAGGCCATTTGGCCAAGTTAGTATACCCTATAGGTTTGAGACGGCTGAGCACATGACCTAGATACGTGCGTGTGAGGCCATTTCGAATAGCCATACAGGCTGGACACATGGGCTTGTGACTGGCCGTGTGAGCAAGTTAGTAACCTCCCTAATTTTCACATGGCCTGGGACATGGGTGTGTCTTGTGGTCGTGTGGCTGAGTTAGTATGTATGCCCTATTTTGCCACAGCTTAGACACACAGACGTATCTAATGCCGTGTGAGGTACACAGCCTCTTCACATGGGCGTGTTACCTCTATTACTTTGAAAATTTTTAAAGTTCTAAGAACTTTCATACGATATTGATTTAGTCCCGAACCTTCGCTAAAGCATGTTTAAGGTCTCGTAGACCTTTTAAAGGGACTATATGTTTATGATTGATTATGATATGTTGATGTGTGAGCTAAGTATGTGAAATGATTGTATAATGATGTGATTTGTTTGGTAACAGGGGTTAGGGGTGTTATATTTAATTGGTATTAGAGCTACAGTTTAGTCGATTTTAGGACTAACGTAGCATGTGATAGTCTAGCTGTACATGTCAGATATATAAAATGGGATAGTGTGAGGATTCTTGACAGCTAAAATGTGTTTTCGTATAGAAAATGGATCCCGATTGAGCTGTAGCTAATGATGTTGAAAGTAATGCACCTGCTCCTGCTCAAGGGGCAGCACCGACTGAATATAAGTCGATTACTAGTGACCCCGAGGGAGAGGCTAAGCAAGCCTTCTTTCAAACGATGAATGAGTGGTTCACAGATTTTGTTCAAATGAATCTGGCTGTTCAACAACCTCCACCCTACCTAATCCTCCACAAGTCCCAGTTGGTCCACAAGCGGTAAATTTAATTCAATTGAGTAAGCCTCCGGTCAAAAAAATGAGAAAGTATAGGGCTGAAGAGTTCCGGGCTACTACTGATAATGATGTTCAGAGCTAAATTTTGGCTCAAGAATACGATCCTAGTGTTTGATGAGATGTCATGTACTCTTGATGAATGTCTTAAATGCATTATTTTACTCCTGAGAGATACGGCATATCAATGGTGGAAGACGTTGATATCTATGGTTCCGAGTGAATGAGTTACTTGGGATTTCTTTCAAATTAAGTTTAGAAGGAAGTAAATCAGTCAGAGATTCATAGATCAAAAAATGCAAAGAGTTTCTTAAGCTAAAACAGGGTCGAATGTACGCCCCGAATTTTGGGCCTAGATGAATTGAGCTTTAGGCTTTAGGTCTCATAATTCTTTTAGTAAGAAAGAAATTGACAAATGACATATTGGCTTTAAGGATTTAATAAATTTGGAGTGTCTAGGGGTGTTGGAGAAGTTTTGGGTTTGAACTTTGAGGAAAAGGAATTTTTAATTAATTATTAAAAGAACCAGGGCGGTGAGTAGTTGGGCTTTTAAATAAAAATAGGGAAAAATGGCATCAAAGAGCCTTGTGGTGGAGTGGCTAAGTGATGCCACTTAGGGTATAGGAAGGTGGCATTATAGGCTAGCAAGGAGATCCTAGGTTCGAATCTTAGCTTAGTATTTTTTGTAGGAGTTTAATTTTGGCCTTCTAGAAGGTTGGAAGTGGTGTGATGATGGACTCAAAGGAGAATGATCAGAAGAGAAAATTTAGGAAAAGGATTGAGGAGTTATTAGGGAGAAAAATAAGGAGATGAGATGGAAGAGCTGGAGCCAATTAGGACTTTGAGGGTAGTTAGAGTTTCGGTTTTATGTACAAATAGGGGGTGCCGAATTCCCTCTGTGTTATTTTGGCAATTGGAATTCCCTTTGTGCTATTTCGACAACTTTAGTGCTCTGCCAAATTCTCCTTCACTTTTTCTATTCTAAACCTTGCCTCTTCCTTTTTTGTTTTCTTTTCTTCTCTTGTAAACCCTTAAATCAAATATCATTCTTTTCTTTCTCCATTGCTTGTGCCGTCCCACTTTCATCTCAATTGTTGGGGACCAAATATTCATGACTTCAAAAGTCAAAAACCTTTGCTCTTAGGGCCAATTTCTTCATCATCCCAAAACTTTGTGTCAAATACTCTAGTGACCGAATCTCTGTCGGGCTATCATCATTCCTTCGATTTTGGTAGATCGGTTCTTAGAGAGTTGGAATCAAGCTTGGATCTACAAGTCTCTGCCAAAAAGCTATCCATATGTTTGGGGTTTTGGGTAAGTGTTCTTGATTTTGGAATAAGTTGGCCGAATAGTCTATAGTAAGGGAAAAGGGTGACTTAAGTGGATACAAGTCACCTATTATTTTGTCTTTAACGATCAAGATTGATGCAGATCTAGGGGATATTCGTGAGTAGTAGCTAAGGAAGGGATATTAGGACTGGTGGCATACGGTAAGGTTATGGTAAGGCTTCAGTTTTTGGTAAATATTATGGTTAAGTGTGTGATTGATTGGAGGTTGCTATTGGTTGTAGGTTCAAGGCTGAGGATAGTGTAACACGTCTCATTAACCAGGTGTGTACATACACTTCACACACGACAAATCAGCAAAAGTCAAAATCCCCAAAAGCCAGAATACCAAAAACCCGAAAAGCTAAAAGGTTGGCACCGGTAACCACACGAGCGTGTGAAAATTAGTGTGGAAACATCAATATGACTACCGAGGCCAAGAGAGCAATCTCATGGGCTTGGGCCACTATTGGCCAACCAGGCCAGAAGAGGGCTACATGGGCCCGACGGGCTCATGGGCCTAAATCGGCAAAAGTTGATAAGTGATATTAAATGATGAGTTGGTATTGATGGTTGAATGATTTGAACAAGATCGGGCCTGGTGGGCCATATATTTGTGAATGGGCCTAATGGGCCATATGGACATGATTTGGTTTGATGGGCCATATGTGATTTTAGAGAAGCATGTAGACTGCTAGGGTTTTATGGTGGACTCTAGGCCAAGATTTAATATACTCTCAAGCAACATAAAACTTAATTAATTAATCAAACATGTCTGTGGATAAGTCATAAGGTTAGAGTGTGGCAATAGATGTATGCATGTCTAGGATTGGATCTAGGAAGAGCTTGGTACTTAAGCGGTCCTAGTGACCCACCTCCTCTTCTCTTGAATCCTTCCTGGTGCATACTGTCTGTTCACTTTAGCCACGAGGACTTTTTGATGGGCCAAAGTTCGTAATTAAAACCCATACTATTAAGAAATTACGAAAATACCAGTGTAGGGTAGAAATTACAAAAATACCCCTGTAGGATAGAATTACGAAAATACCCCTGTAGGGTAGAACTACTAAAACACCCTTGTAGGGTAGAATTACTGAAATGCCCTTGTAAGGTAGAATTACCAAAATACCCCTGGGTAGTGAAATGATTAAAATGCCTCTAGGTGCTTAATGTGTGGAAATGTGTATGTTGCATTCATGAGATGTATGTTGCATATGGGTGGGATTGATGAAACGGAGGAAGAATTTGAGGATCGCATGGTTGCTTGACGACCATGGATCCATCGATGGCTTTTTAAGCCCAATGTATGATTAGCAGCTTTGCTACAACGTAGGTAGTACCACAACCGGCACTACCATTAGTGTGTATGGGATGGGTGGGTCGATATTTATATCCCCACATGGTGTGTAGGGTTGGACGGAGATGGTGTGTAGAGGCTGGATGGGTACGATTTTTGCACTTGATTGCTTTAATACTGTTCTGCTATCTGATTGGGCTCAGGCCCAAGATGACTTGTGTTGCATGATATATATACATTGTTGTTGAGGGTTGTACACACTGAGTTTCGAAACTCACTCCCTCTTTTAATATTTTTAGGTGACCTTCAGTAGGCGGTTCGACGGATGGAAGGACTCAGAGGTGGCCAACTAGCAAGACGATTTGGACTTGTTTTTCTCATGAATTTCTAGTTTTTTTTGTACTTTATTATTTTACTTTATTTTAGTTCAGATTGTAATTAGGCCCTTTTCTCTGGTTATTACTTATTATTATGCTTAAGGATGGAACATGGATTTATTCCATTTAAATACTTTTGAAGTCATTTTAAAACCACTTGTTGCTTTTAAAATTAAGCTTTCACAGTTAAAGAAAATTTTTACAAAGTGACTTTCAACATGTAATAATTAAAAAAAAGGATTTTTTAATACACCTCATTCTAAAAGCAAGTACTACCTAGGTTTTTACTTGAAATTTCTTTAGAAGGGTTTTTCAATGAAAACGTGGTTTTCGACAAAACAATTCAATGTGGCATCATCGGATTCAGCCATAACGTCTGGGCCATGTTTGGGGTGTTACATCGTATGTCTGTTATGGAATACGAGTGAGAATTTGTGAGATTGAGCCGATATTCATGAGATGTGTCTCGACTGAAGTAATAATGTGTAAGAGATTTGAAGATGGTTTGAATGAAGATATCCACTTGTTAGTCAAGATTTTGGAAATAAAAAAATTTTGTTGTGCTTGTTGATCGAGCGTGTAAAGCTGGAGAACTCAGGAAAGTGAAAAGAAAAGCCAATTTGGAAGTTAGAGATGTACGAAAAAGATCATTGAGTAAGTCATTTCTGTCAGCATCAAAGAAGTTCTGAGATGATTATAGCCGTTCAAAGGGTACTGTGGGTCATTTGAGTAGAGATCGAGTAAGGCAGTCTTTGAGCTTTAAAGCTCCAGCTACGTCGATAGCTAGTGTGGTGAGTGCAAGACCTAATCGACCTGAGTGCAAGCACTATAGTAAAAGACATCCCGATGACTATAGATTGAATGATCAGGCTTGTTTTAAATGTGGATCTTTAGATCATTTCATCTGAGATTGTCCCGAGTTAGCTGAGTAAGAGATAGTACAGAATATGAGGTCGAGTAACATTGTAAATAGAGATAGACTGCAAAAAAACACGAGTAATGTGAGTGGTAGCCAGAAAGGGGCTAAAGATATAGTTGTGAGATTTGAAGCCAGAGCACCTGCTAGAGCTTATGTTATTTGCGCTTGTGAAGAAGCATCATCCCCAGACGTCATTATTGGTACATTCACTCTTTATGATACTACTGTGATTGCATTGATAGATCCTGGATCGACACATTCTTATATATGTATGAACTTAGTATCCAGTAAGACTTTACCTATAGAGTCTACTGAATTTTTGATTAGCGTATCGAACCTCTTAGGCAAGTGTGTTCTGGTTGATAAAGTGTGCAAGAACTATCCATTGATGATTTGGGGTTTTTGTTTTCTGGCTGATCGGATGTTATTACCCTTTGATGAATTTGATATAATTCTGGGTATGGATTGGTTAACATTGCATGATGCTATAGTGAATTGCAAATGGAAGACTATTGATTTGAGATGTCAGGATGATAATATAATCCAGATTGAGTCTAATAATTTGAATGGGTTACCGGCTGTGATTTCTTCGTTGAAAGCTCAGAGTTACGTAAAAAAGGGATGTGAAGCTTATTTTGCGTATGTGTTCGATACAGAAGTGACTGAAAAGAAAATTTGATCATTGCCTGTTGTTTGTGAGTATCCAGACATGTTTCCTAATGAATTAACGGGATTACCACTAATTTGAGAGGTTGAGTTTGGCATTGAGTTAGTGCCGTGAATGACGTGATCCTACTCGGTTGATTGAATCGAATCTATGAATGTGCCTGATCGTCTACAAAAAGTGTTATTTGGTTAAGGTTTAAGAGGGAATTTGGTTAAGTGAAGCAAAAGTTATCAAAGATGGCTAATGATAAGGTAGATATGAATTAGTAGGTTTGGTTTGAAAAGAAATAAGATAGATGATAATTTGGTGGAAATGGTGGAAAGAGCTTAAGTGTCAAGATCGATTGAATACTATAACGAGTATTGTCCCGGGACTTATATGGCTTAAGGTGACAAGTGAAAAAGATAGATGGTGAAAATGGAGCTCGAACTTAAATGTCAAGAGCGATTCAACACTAAAGAGTGTTACCCCGGTTCTTATATTGTTTAAGGTGGAAGGATGGTTTGGTAGAAGGATAGGTGAACGCCACACCAAAGGTTGGTAATAAGTTCAAAAACAAGTCAGGTTGACGCTACTAGCATGCTAGATAAGTCACTTGAGACTCGTAGGAAATTTAAGGGGAAGTTAACCTCACAGAAGCAAAGTTTCATCTAAAAAATTGGTCAAAAGTCCCTTACAAAAAGCTGATTACAAATATTTATAGTACTAAAGACAGGCTAGCCAAATGGTCACTTTTGTTCAGCTTAATGAGCTAATAATGGCCTGAAATGTAAAGTCACAACTATTAAAATTCTAGGCTGATTGTAACTCCATTCTTCAATATGATTTCAATGATCTTGAATGCTTGGGAAAAACCTTTGAAGTCTCCTTTGGTCAACTAAATGGACACCAGTAGCTTTAGTGGAATTAAAGCTTATGAAGTGATCACTGAAGCAACAAACAGTTTATGGAAGATGAATAGGTTGCTGCCGAATTTAAAGGTTGTGTAATGCTTCCTTTAATTGATATAACAACTCCTTTTAATGATAAATAATGCTCCCCTTGTATGTAACCGATTTTAATCTTGAAAAGTCACATAATTCAAATTGTAAGAGCCCTTGAATGTAACAGTTTCCAGCTAAAAAGACACTTGCAATTAAACACATTAAACAAACACATTAAACACATTTTAAACACAAAACACATTAATCACTTAAATAAATAAACTTAAAACATATGCTTCAATAAATTATTCCAGCAACTAGATTAATTAAGAGAAGCATGATTAAATAAACTTAAAATTCATGCATCAATAAATTATTCTAGCAACTAGATTAATTAGGAGAAATATATATTAAATAAACTTCATCAATAACTCAATTATTTAAACTAAAATGAGTTAAATAAAGCCTAGTAACTCATTTATTAATTTAAGACGAGTTAAATTAAATTAAAGTTCAGCTTGCAATAAATTGCAAGGGATGCCTATTGGGTGAGTTCAACTTGCACAAAGGTGCAAGGATTCACTGACGGGTTGACCCAAACTTCTTCTTTAACATGGAACTTGTTCTCATTCCAAAGTTGAGCAAATAAGATTGAAATAGCCTCTTGAAGGCGCTTAGCTCGAGCGCGAGTCATAGGTCCTTTTGGGAGCTTAATCAGATCAGAATTGGAACTTGATGAGCTCCGAGGCATGGTCACGTTAGGGAACCATACCTATTTTGATAGCTCCGTATAGAATGGCTTTGATTGTAATATCCCGAATTAGGGCCTAATCGGAATAGTGGTTTCGTGACCACAAATCCGAGGTAGAAATAATTATATTATAATTATTTTGATGTTTATGATATGATTTTATGATGGTGTGAAAATTTCGTGAAGAAATTCTAAGCGTAAAGTGCTTAATTTGGAGTTAGGGATTAAATCGAATAAGTTGCAAAACTTGCATTCTAGAAGTTTTCAGTATGAAATTGCTTTGAAATATTAATTAGGAGGTCTTAAATGGTAATTAGACCAATTTTATGTTCATGGACAAACTAGGACATGGAAGGAATTTTTGAAAGTTTAGTATGGAGGGGCATTTTGGTCATTTGGACATTTAATGAAATAAAAAGGGAAAAATAACACAAAATTGGTCATCTTCTTCATTACCACGAAATTTCAAGGGTTCTCCATAGCTAGGGTTTGTTTCAAGCTTCCAAGCTTCATAGTAAGTGATTCTAAGCCCCGTTTTTAATGATTTTTACGTTTTTGAAATCCCGGTAGCTCGATAAAGCTTATGTTAGCAATAATTTAAGTTAGGGTTCATATTTGGAAAAATACCCATAGGTGAAATTTGTGTATTTTGATGTTTTATGATAGAATATGAGGTTTTAAATTATGTTAGAAAACTTGTGCTACTCGGTTTTAAATAAAAACGAGTAAAACGGCTTAATCGGTAAAAGGACATATTATTCATAAGTAAGTGTTTTAGTTTGAATTTGAGCTTGCTAATGGTAAATAAATGATCAGCATGTCCTAAAACATAAGAATTTGTGATAAAATTTAATTCCCGAGCTTTGGGGCAAAAGTGTAAATATGCAAAAGTTTAGGGGCAAAATTGTAATTTTTCCAAAATTTGAATTTAGGACTATTTTGATAATGTGAGTATTAAATAAGCTAAATGTGTTATTTTAGATCAAGAAAGACGTGGAATCAACCTTGATCGAGGAAAAGAAAAGATTACGGACTAAATTGCAAAAATCTTTGTATTTTGGTACTAAGGTAAGTTCATGTGTAAATAATGTAACATAATTGTTATTTTTAAGTTAATTGATGCTATTTATATGATATGCTGATTTTTATCATGAAATATATACTTTGTGGTTATTTTTGAACAATATGCAAATTTTATGTGCTACTTGTTAAATATAAAATGCTACCAAGCATTGGTTCCGGTATTATGTGGAAGACGGCAAGGAGATGTGATTGAAGGAGAATCCCGTTTGAACCTTGGGAATAGATTAGGATACAAGTGACATGTCACTAGGATGGTTGGGCACCCGAGCTCGTTGAGTTGAGTCCGAGTTCACTTATGGGTGCGAATGTCCGAACTCGTTGAGTTGAGTCCGAGTTCGTGAGATGTAACTAGGCATCCGAGCTCGTTGAGTTGAGTCCGAGTTCACTTATGGATGCGAACGCCCGAGCTCGTTGAGTTGAGTCCGAGTTCGTTTATGGGCGGGTTACATGATTGATTGATTACATATTTAGCACTTATGTGCAAATGATCCGTGTATCCGAGTTGTATTCCAATGTGTTCAACGGGTAAAATTCAAGTGAAATGGAAAGGCACTCAAGATGTAAGTGACAATTCGGTAATGTTGAGAAATGGCCATATTGGACAGGTATGTACTTAACACTTGGGTTGAAACCCGAGACAACAACAAAAATGTGGTAAGATGAAGTATGATGACTAGAATTGTGACATATGTTTTGGTGATGCTATGTTAATGTTGTTTGGCATAATGACTTTGTCATGTTACTTGTTATTTGCATGTGAACTTACTAAGCATTTATGCTTACTCCCTCCTTTTCATTCATTGTAGTTTTGGACAAGCCGGCTCGAGAATCGGGATAGGTCGAAGACTCGTTCACACTATCCAAAGGACTTTTTGGTAAATGGCTTGTAAGATTTAGTATGGCATGTATAGTAATATACCTACTTTGTGCAAATAATCTTGTGATACAGTGGTGGTTTGGTTGAGGAAATGCTTGATAATGTTGAGTCATTGAAGTGGCTAATATAGATTATGTTTGATGTCATGGAAGAATTATAGGTTATCTAGTATATAAAAGCTTTTATGAAAATGAAATTAGCCATAAAACAGAACATTGCAGCCACACTGACGTGAGTTTGAAATTTCACTAAAAATCATATAAATCGAATTTGATGATGGATTAGTTATGAAATTGAATCTTATCATGTCTACTTTCATATGGAAGAAGAAAAATAGGTAAAGGAGTCATATGTTATGAGATATTTGAGTTTTAGTGAAACAGGGCCAGAGCGATTTCTGGATCCCCTGTTCCAAATTTGAAAATTCACCATAAATTGTAAAAAAATAATTAGGAGGATTACTTTATATGCCTAGACTCCTTATTGAATCTAGTTTTAATAGAAATAAACGGTATAGTTATATGAAATTTGTACAGGGAGAAAAGTGATTCGTAATGAGTAGAGGTCAGTGCAGTCGAGTTCTGAAACAGGGGAAACTTTAACTAATAAACTGTACTAATCCGATCAGTCAAAAATTCTAGAAAAAAAATTAGTGAATAGATATATGAGTCTAGATTCAGGGAAAATTTACGGATCTTGATTTTGAGTTTTGTAACTCGAGATATGATTTTTTGAGCGACCATGACGCAGAAAACAATTTATTCCGAAAATGAAAATAGATTTTGTAAAGTTGTTTAAAATGGTAAATTGTGTTTAGTAACACCTCAAGCTCGACTCCGGTGACGGTTTCGGGCGTGGGGACGTTACATTGATAGAGTTAAAAGAATTAAAATCTCAATTGCAAGAGTTGATCAATAGAGGATTTCCACGACCGAGTTTCTCGCCCTAGTGTGCTCCCATATTGTTTGTGAAAAAGAAAGATGGTATGATGAGAATGTGTATCAACTACTGATAGCTTAATAAAGTGACTATCAAGAACAAGTATCCTTTGCCTAGAATTGATGATTTATTCGATTAGCTAAAAGTGGCAATAGTGTTTTCAAAGATAGACTTGAGATCAGGATACTACCAGTTGTGAGTTAAAGACTCAGACATACAGAAAATTGCATTCAAAACACGGTACAGACATTATGTGTTTTTAGTAATGCCTTTCGGACTAACGAATGCTCCTCTAGTTTTTATGGACTTAATGAATCGTATCTTTAAACCGTACCTAGATCGATTTGTTGTGGTATTCATTGATGATATATTGATTTATTCGCGTGATGAATCTAAGTATGCCGAGCACTTGAGAATTGTGTTACAGACTTTGCGTGACAAGCAGTTATTTGCAAAGTTTAGTAAATGTGAATTCTGGTTACACGAAGTTGGTTTTTTGGGGCATATTGTGTCAGCATCTCGTATACGAGTTGATCCAAGCAAGATTTCGACAATCCTAGATTGGAAGCCTCTGAGAAATGTGTCAGAAGTCTGCAGTTTTCTAGGACTTACCGGTTATTATAGACGGTTTATAAAATGCTTTTTGATGATTGCGACTCTATTGATGAGATTAATTCAGAAAGATGTAAAGTTCGAATGGTTTGAAAAGTGTCAGAAAAGCTTTGATCAGTTGAAAGCCCTATTAAATGAAGCTCTAGTGTTAGTATAGCCAGAATCAAGTAAAGAATTTGTAATTTATAGTGATGCATCGTTGAATGGCTTGGGCTGCGTTTTGATGCAGTAAGGAAAAGTTATAGCTTATGCTTCGAGACAATTGAAGCCACATGAAAAGAATTACCTGACACACGATCTTGAATTAGATGGGATTGTGTTCACATTAAAGATTTGGCACCATTATCTGTTCGGTGAGAAATGTCACATGTATTAAGATCATAAGAGTTTGAAATATCTGATGACTCAGAAAGATTTGAATTTGCGACAGAGAAGATGGCTAGAATTGTTAAAAGATTATGAGCTAGTGATTGATTACCATTCGGGAAAAGAAAATGTTGTTGTTGATGCATTAAGCCAAAAATATTTGTTTGCTTTACATGCAATGAATACTCAGTTGGCACTATCTGACAACGGCTCCGTTATAGTTGAGTTGAAAGCGAGACCATTATTTTTACAGCAGATTTGTAAAGCTCCGAAAGTTGATAATAAATGTTAGCAAAATGAGCTCAATGTGATTCGAACCTTGATTCAGAATTTTAAGTTGATGCTGATGATTGTGTAAGATTTAGAGGTCGAATATGTGTTTCGAGAAATTCAGAGTTGATTCAAATGATTTTGAACAAAGTACGTAGTAGTCATTTATCTGTTCATCCAGGAAGCACGAAAATGTATAACGACTTGAAACAAATCTATTGGTGGCCTGGTATGAAATGTGACATCTCAAATTTCGTTTCGAAATGTTTGATTTCTCAGCAAGTCAAAGCTAAACATCAGGTACCATCTGGTTTATTACTGCCGATAATGATTCCCGAATGGAAATGTGATAAATTGACTACGGACTATGTTTCGAGTTTGCCCCTATCTCCAGGAAAGAAAGACACGATTTGTGTTGTGGTTGATAGACTGAAGAAGACAACTCATTTCATTCCAATACGATCAAACTACTCACTTGATAAGTTAGTTGAGTTATACATTTCTGATATTGTGAGATTGCACGGGGTGCCACTATCTATTGTTTTGGATAGGGATCTGAGGTTCACTTTGCGATTTTGGAAGAAACTGCAAGAGGCTTTAGGTACAAAACTACATTTTAGTACCGTATTTCACTTGCAGATGAATGGTCAATCTGAGCGAGTTATACAGATAGTTGAGGATATGTTGAGATGTTGCATTCTTAAGTTCGAAGGTATGTGGGAACAATATTTGCCATTGATTGAATTTGTGTATAATAATAGTTTTCAATTGAGTATTAAAATGGCACCATACGAAGCTTTATATGGTCGCAAATGCAGAACACCTTTGTATTGGATAGAGCTTAGTGAGAATAAGATTCATGGGGTAGATTTGATCAAAGAGATTGAGCAGAAAGTGAAATGATTCGTGATAGTTTGAAAGTAGCGCCAGATCTTCAGAAATCATACGCCGACTTGAAATGAAAAGATATTAAGTTTCAGATCAAGGATAAAGTGTTTTTGAAAGTGTTTCCGTGGAAAAAAATATTACGATTCGGTAGAAAAGGCAAATTGAGTCCGAGATTCATCGGGCCATATGAGATTATCGAGCGTATTAGGCTGGTTGCTTATAGATTGTCTTTGCCACCTGAGTAAAAAAAGATTCATAATGTATTTCACGTATCAATGTTATGAAGATATAGATCCGGTGCATCACATGTAATTTCTCCGTCTGAGATAGAGATTCAATCTGATATGACTTATGAAGATGAATCGATCTGTATTTTAGCTCGCGAGGTTAAAGAATTGAGAAACAAAAGAATCACACTAGTAAAAGTATTATGGCATTAGCACGGGGTTGAAGAAGCTAGGTAGGAACCGGAGGATGCTATGAGAGAGCAATATCTGAATCTATTCACTGGTAAGATTTTCAGGGATGAAAATCCCTAAGGGAGGAGAGTTGTAACAGCTCGATTTTGAGCCTAGTCGGAATAATGGTTTCGGACCCACAACTCTGAGGTCAAAAAATTATTTTTTGTAACACCTCAAACTCGGCCTAGAAGTTAGGCCTGAATCTTGCGTGCCACATTGAAGTGCTTTTCAAAAACCTTGTTCTCATTGAAACCTTTCTTGATATTTAGGAACTTGTGTAAAGACTTAGTCTGTGTTCATTGAATTTCAAAACATGGTTCATTGAAAAGTTAATCACCTTTAAAAAAATTATTAATCTCGTTGGAAATCCTTTATAGTTGCGGAAGCTAATTTGAGGTAAATAAGTTTAAAAAACATGTTTTTAAAAACAGAAATTGGTTTGAAAACTCGTCTACGTCTAATAGATATAAAGCGTAATAAAATCCCAAACTTAGAACAAAATCCAGAGAGGCCTTATTATATAAGTTAAAACCCAAATCGAAATTTAAAACATATATAAAATCCAACATAATTACAGGAGTTGTGTGGCCACCTCCGAGTCCCTCGCAGCACCAATCCTCCTAACGCTGGGGATTACCTACACAGTTAATAAATGGGGTGAGTTTATGAAAACTCAGTGTGTAATCCCCTTACTAGAGTAAAAGTTAGTATACAGAAGTAGAAACAGAAATAGTTTGGGCCAAAGCCCTTTCGACAGTAACAGTACAGTCTAGTTCAGAGCATATGTAGGCCCAAGCCCACTACAATATCATTTGGGTCACAGCCCATAACAGAATCAATTGGGCCTAGCCCAAACCAATAATAGGACAAATGGGCCTAAGCCCAATACAGTGACAAATCTCATAATAGATTTGCAACAGTGTGGTATACATCCCAACCCAATCCAACCAGCACACCACCAATACCAACCAGCACACCTTGTGGAGATTAAATCGACCCATCCAGCCAACACACCAATAACAAAGCAACGCTGCTAATAACATAAAACATAGCGGAGCCACTACAATCAGAATATGTGGCAAAGGCATTAGCACAAAACTTCCTCCCAATCAAGCCTAACCCCATGTAGAATGTCGTGTATGTCATGCTCAATCATCACACATGCATGCATAATGGCCATGCTCAGTAATAGTCATTTAACCATATATTAAAAACATACCTATCATGCCACCATGGTCACGTCAGTTAAAACACTACCATACGATCACAGTCAAATCAGTCAAGTTCATAGTCCAAGTCAATCACTTACCCACAAGGGCAAACCAGTCATTTTACACTCTAGGGCCAAAATGGTCATTATACCCTACAGGGGTATTTCGGTAAATCTACACTACAGGGGTATTTTAGTAATCCTACCCTACAGAGGTATTTCGGTAATTTTACAAATTGAGGGCATTTCGGTAATTTTACAAATCGGGGGTTATTTTGGTAATTTTACAAATTGAGGTCATGTTACTAATTTTAAAAATTGAGGTATTTTGGTAATTTTACAAATCAAGGGCATTTTGGTAATTTTACAAATCGAGGGTATTTCAGTAATTTTACAAATCGAGGTCATTTCGATAATTTTATAAATTTGAGGTATTTCGGTAATTTTATAAATCGAGGTCATTTCGATAATTTTACAAACTGGGGGTATTTCGATAATTTTACAAATCGAGGCCATTTCAGTAATTTTACAAATTGAGGGTATTTCGATAATTTTACAAATCGAGGGCATTTTGGTTATTTTACAAACTGGGGGTGTTTTGGTAATTTTACAAATCAAGGTCATTTCGATAATTTTACAAACTGGAGGTATTTCGATAATTTTACAAATCGAGGTCATTTCGCTAATTTTACAAAACGGGGGTATTTTAGTAATTTTACAAATCGAGGACATTTCAGTAAGTTTACAGACCGAGGGTATTTTGCTAATTTTACAAATCAAGGTCATTTCAGTAATTTTACAAACTAGGGGTATTTCGATAATTTTACAAATCGAGGTCATTTTAGTACTTTTACAAATTGAGCGTATGTCGGTAATTTTACAAATTAAGGGCATTTCAGAAATTTTACAAACTGGGGGTATTTCAATAATTTTACAAATCGAGGTCATTTCGATAATTTTAATATTTTGGTAATTTTACTAATCGAGGTCATTTCGACCCAATAGAAAGTCCATCGTCGCCTCGAGCGACTTAAGTAACCTAAACAGATATAATGGTATAAATGGGCCTAAGGCCCATTACTCTGCCCAAATGTGCCCACACACTTGTATGACCCATTTTGCCCATTTCAGTCACGGCTATGCGGACATCACAACCCAATCCATTATTTGTCTCTTACCGTGGATTTATCCGTATGGAGCCCACGAGCCTATTTGGCCCACCCGGCCTATTTTGGCCCAACGAGGCCCAAAACAATCCTAAGTCAAGTGTGCGACAAGACAAGTCTATCTACCAATTTCCACCTGACAGTTAGATTTGCATTCGCGGGCCTCACGGGCCCATTGGGCCCATCTGCCATATCCGGCCCAAGTGGCCCACTACGGCCCAAGCCCTTGAATTCACTCATGGTGGCCTTTCTCATTGCACGTCCACGTTCCGTAAGCTCGATTCACCATACGCACGATCGCACGTTCTTGTGGCATCACATGCCATATTTTTGGCTTTTCGGCATTTTGCCGATCTACAATCATAACAGTGTAAACCACACGCACACACTTTCGGCTTTTCAGCCGGTAATCAAAACAAAGCATACAGTTACACACCTGATCACATAGAGTGCTAAGAATTCCCGAGCATCGGAACCTATTCATACATAGCAACAGTTAATCATTTATTAAAAGATTTAAACAAACACTAATCCAAACACATAGCCGCATGATCAACTACCACTTGCCTTGACCAGAGCAATTGACTGTGGCTAACTCACTCGATCCAAAGTTTGGTGCAGTCACCCTGCCACATTTAGGTGGAAAGTCCCGTATAGTCGATACTTTACACCTTTTAAACTTAAGGGCAGAGGCTACGCATCCACTATCACTGGCACCCCTGCCTTCACTTTTGTAACGCCCTAATTTTCGAGATTTTTTGGGATTTTTTCGATTTTGGTGTGAACTTAAAATTTTGTTGCTTGGTTATGTAATTTATGCTTTGAGTGTGTTAGTGGGCCTTTAGAAGGCCCAAGCCTAAATTAAAATCAGGGAGAATTATCAAATTTTAGACTTAAAGAGAATGGGACTTGAGTAGGTGGGCTTTTAAGAAAAAGTGGGTAATTTAAGACACAAATGAGTCAGTGGTAGAGTGGCAGTGTAACGCTACTTAGAGGACAAGGGTGGCGTGTGGCAGCTGTGCAAAGGGCCAAGGTTTAAGTCTCATGGTAACCAGTGTGGTATTTTATTTTTTACTGCATGTGCAAGGCATGTGATGGACTTCAAGTGAAACTCTATTGGGAAGAGTTTGAGATGCTCATGAGATTGAATCAAGGAGGGATAAGGGGAGAAATTGTAGGAATTTTGAATAGGGGAGTATATTGGCTGATTGGGGGGTGAAGATGCACATTCGGCTAGGGCTTTTAAGAGGTTATGTTTTCAGAAATTAGAAATGGTAAGTGATGACACCCTGAGGGGCTAGTTTTCGGGTTTTGGCTAGATTACTCTCTTTTAAGCCGATAGGTATAGAACTCTTAGGGTGTTTTGCTCTTTCTTTTGCTTTTCTCCCATTCATCTAGAAGCCAAAACTGCTAGCATCCATCTTTTGAGCCGAATTGCCTTGAACCAAACTCTCTTCTCTTCTCTTCTTTCTTTTGTTCTCAAAACCAAATTCACTTCTTTTTTCATCACCTTTTTCTTCTCTTCTTCTTCATCTCTTCCCCATCATTTAAAACAACCCCATTCTCAAATATATTAGTCGACTACCACCAAAAGCTGAAACCAAAGTTGTTGTTTTCATTTTCTCCTTTGACCAAACCTTATTCTTTCTTCAATCCACTTAGTCGAATCTCACAACTCCCATAACCCTTGTTGACATCTTCTCTTTTCCGTCGCAACTTTTATCTTTCTCTTCTTCATTATTCCAGAAGTTGAAACCTCCATATTCATAGTGATTCGAGAATTGAACCTCTAGATCTCTTAGATATATTCGCTACCTGCACTTTGGGTTAGATCGACAACAAATCTGGAATAAAAAGGTATTTGAGAACGATTTTGGGCAATTAAATCTTTGGTAAGTTATCGTAACCCCTTTTCATTCATTATCTTTGGATTTAAGAAAAGCCAAAAACCCCTAAGTTCATGGGGTGGCTGTCGATTAGGGCTTTAATGGTTGTACCAATTGGTTTGTTATGTGTTAATGTGGATTGAAGGCTATTGATCGAGGAGTGTGGAAGGCTAGGACCGTCGAAGCGACTAGATTTAGATATAGTCATTGATTTCAGCAAAGGTAAGTATTTTAGGGCCTAAAGTGATGTTGGCTGAATATGGTAAGTAGTGTTACATGGGTTATCATCGATTAAAGTCTAATATCTTAGTGGTCGATTATAGGATAATCGTGTGGGAGATCTCGTCAATGTATATCACAAATTAGGTGTGTAAACAAACACCCACTAGTAGACTAGATCGACAAAAGACGAAAGGCCAAAATGCTAAAATTCTGGCATTTTGTGGGCTTGGGAGCGTGTGAGCGCTCGTGGGTCGGTTAAAATGGTAAAAATGGTTATCGCGAACCGAAAGGAGATTGTGTGTGTTATTTCGTGCGCCTTGTGAATTTGGGCCTCGAGGGGCCTATGGGCCCATATGGGTAAAAATAAGCGGTAAGCGTATTCTGATAAACTGATTGATAAAATTGTTAAATCAAACTTAAAATTTGGGCTTGTAGGCCAGAATAGATAATGGACACCGTAGAGCCCATTAGGGGTTTTAGGGCCCATTAGCTCTAAAGTTGGTAAATGGGCTAGATAAGTTACTTATATGAAATTGGACTGTTAACAAGTGTAATAAGCATGAAAACCCTAAGAACTGGTTAATTTACTGAAATACCCCTTAAGGGTGGAAAATTACTATTTTACCCCTAGGTGCAAAATGACCATTGTACCCCTAGGGTTAAATTGACCTAAATGCATGCTATACTTTATCTGTTCACTATATACCATGACATGTTATTCTATTGCATGGGTTTGGGTTTTTGATAGAGGAAGTGCTAAGTGGCAATGCCACGTTTACTGATAGGGGCTTTGCCTCGTTTTACTGTTAGTGGCTTGGCCACGTTTTTTGAATAAGCAGCTCAATTGCGGCTGTGGTTTGTAGGGCTGGTACGGGTGGTGTGTAGGGCTGGATTTTGGCTGGGTATTACATATATGCATAATATCTGTACTGCTGCTGTAATAGGCCTATGGGCCGTACTTTATACTGAATAGGGCTAAGGCCCAGTTAATACTGTATACTAAATAGGGCAAGGCCCAGTTAATATTGAAACTGGATAGGGCTTAGGCCCAGTAAAGCTTGAACTGATTTGGGCTCTGGTTGGGTTTAGCTTACACACTGAGTTTTCCAAACTCACCCCCTTCCTTCTCAACTTTGCAGGTGAGCTCTAAACTAGTGGACTTGGAGCTGGAGGGATTCAGAGGGGCCACGTGGACTGCAATTGGTTAATTTGCTTTAAGTAATTCATTTTTCAGTATTTTACTTAAATTACTTTTTTTTTATTTTGGTTTTGGGTTGTAATAAGGCTGCCTCGAGTATTTTAAATTTGGGTTTTTTATTTCTTTATTTATAATTTGATTAAAATGGGTAGATTAGGATAACGAGAAGACAAACAAGATCTTGTAATAGAATACTCTTTAAGCTGGTAGTGGATAGGACGTTCACAAACTAAACCTGGATTTTCTTTTCAAACTTTAATAACAGTTTTGCAAGACTCACCCTAATCGTAGTGAGTAAAGAATATATGATCAACCCATCGTTGATGTGACATATCAAACTTGGCCATAACGTCTAGGTCGGGTTTTGGGTATTATATTTAGTGGTATCAGATCCCGGTTGCAAGAACTCGACTGTGGATTGGGTCCAAACATTTTCATAAAATTTTAAAATTAAGGCCCATGTAAGGTATTTTGAAAATTAGTTTTGGGAAATTGTTAAAACTCTTTTCAAACTTGTTTTCTTCAAAATATATTTATTCAATGGTTACTTTAAAAACAAAGTTTAAGTTTTTAATTTTATCAAAAATTGGGCTTTCTTAAATTTGGTTTCTGAAGAGTGGCACACTGAATCCCCAGCACCAAGTCTGTAACTACTTCTTTTCTATACTGTACTGTACTGAAATATTACTGTAGATTGTATTGAGACTCTACTATGATACTTTAGTTAGGGTAATACTAAAACTATAGAGACTGTGACATTAGGGAAAACTAAAAACCCTAGAAGATTGGGACTGTAGCTAGGCTACGATTTCGCGAAACAAACTTTTGAACACTATCTGTGCATAAGACATTTGTATTAAACACTGAAATATTAAACTAATTTCATAAAATTCGTAATCAGATAAGTCGATATGAGTACGAGGGCAGCTCGTGGACGAGGCTGTGGACGTGGCTGAGGTAGCATGCAAGATGGGCCTTTTTCTTCGGGACATATGCCAGCTGAGGAAGCACGAGCTCTACCAGCGACTGAGACTGGATCATATGATCGGGCTGTGGGGGATGACGCTTTGTCCCAGGCAATGCTAAGGATTCTGGAAAGGGTTGCTGGCACAAGTATTGGGACTGTGAATAGGGGATCTATTTCTGAGCGACTCCGGGCTAACGAAGCAGAGGTTTTCAGGGGCATATCTAGAGTAGCCCCAAATGTGGTTGAGTACTAGCTGAAGGCCACGGAGCGGATCATGGATGATCTGGATTGCTTAGTGGAGTAGAAACTAAAGGGAGTAGTGTCTCTGCTGTGAGATGAGGCATATCAGTGGTGGATCACTGTAAAGGATAGTACCCCCGCTGAGCGGGTAACCTGGGAACTGTTTAAGACGGTTTTCAAGGGGAAGTACATCGGGGCAAGCTATGTGGATGCTCGAAGGAAGGAATTTTTGAATTTGACCTGGGGTAACAAGTTTGTCGCTAAATTTGGGGCGGAGTTTTTAAGATTGAGCCGGTATGCTAGTGGAATAGTTGCTACTGAGTATGTACATAGTATTCGATTTGGGATGGCCTCAGGGATGAGCTTAGGGTGTTGATCGCTCCGCAGAGGGAGTATTAATTTACTGCATTGGTGGAAAAGGCTAAGATAGCCGAGGAGGTGAATCAGACTGAACGGCAGAATCGTGAGAAGGACTAAAATCGTTTCAGGAGGGATTCTGGACCTTCGGGTGCTGCAAACAGGAATGTCAAATGAGCTAGAGTGGAGGAACCGGTTCGAGCAGTTGCAGTGAATACAGTTAGACCGCAAGCTTGTAGGAACTGTGGTAGAGTACATCTGGGAGAATGCTGGAAGCGTACTGGGGCTTATTTTCGATGTGGACCTAAGGAGCACAGAGTTAAGTATTGTCCGCAGAGACCAACTCAAATGCAAGTTGCTGAATAGAGGGTTGCTCAACCAGTGCGAGGTGGACCACAACCGCCGAGAAGCTGTGGTCAAGGTAGGGGCGGCAACGAAAATGGTCGTGGACGTGGAGCACCTGGCAGGGGTGCTGGGAATGCTGACGTTCGTCAGCCAGCATTGGTGTATGCTGTTCGTCGCCGACAGGAGGGTGACACACCTGACGTCATAACGGGTACATTTTTTTCTCTGGCATGCCATACTGGTAGATGTTGGTTCTACTCATTCGTATGTTGCATGTGATATATCTGGGTTGTTGGGTGTGCACTCTGAAGAAACTATGAGTGGGGTAACTGTGATAAGTCCACTAGGTCACTCAGTTAGGGTAGACAATCTCTATAGAAATGTGCCTTTAGAGACTCAAGGTAGGGTTTTCTCTGGAAACTTAATAGAGCTGCCGTTCGGAGAATTTGATCTCATATTGGTGATGGACTGGCTTGCTAAGCATAAGGCAACTTTGGACTGTGTTGCTAAGTGGATGGTGTTAAGGACTACGAAGGATGAGGAGGTGATGGTTATAGGCGAGCGAAGGGACTACTTGTCCAATGTTGTTTCGACTTTGAGGGTTGAGAAGCTGATTCGCAAGTGTTGCGAGGCATTTTTGGCATTCATGAGTCAGACGGAGACTGAGGATTTGATGGTAGAGAAGGTTAGAACTATCAAGGAGCTTCAAGATGTTTTCCTGAGGAGCTTCCTAGATTGCCTCTAAATCGTGAAGTTGAATTTTGAATCGACTTGTTGCCTGGAACGGCTCCAGTGTCCATCGCACCGTACAAGATGGCACCGAAGGAGTTAGTGGAGCTAAAAGCACAAATCCAAGAGTTGTTGGTAGAGGTTTTGTTAGACCAAGTGTGTCTCCATGGGGAGCACTAGTATTGTTTGTAAAGAAGAAGGATGGGACGATGCATATGTGCATTGATTATCGCCAGTTAAACAAATTGACGATAAAGAAGAAATACCCTCTATCAAGGATCGATGATCTGTTTGACCAGCTTAGAAGAGCTTCGATATTTTCCAAGATCGATCTTCAATCTGGATATCATCAGTTAAGGGTCAAGGAGGTGGATATTCATAAGACAACATTCAGAACTCGGTATGGTCATTACGAGTTTCTGGTGATGCTGTTTGGACTGATGAATGCACCTGCGGCTTTCATGGATCTGATGAATCGAGTATTCCAACCTTACTTAGATCGATTCATAGTCGTCTTTATCGACGATATTCTGATGTATTCGAAAACTGAGGAGAAGCATGATGAGCATCTCCGTGTTGTTCTGTAAGTGTTGAGAGAGAAGCAACTCTATGCAAAGTTCAGTAAGTGTGAATTTTGGTTGTGAGAAGTGTCATTTTTGGGTCACGTTGTCTCTGCTGAAGGGATTAGGGTGGATCCTCGAAAAATTAAGGCGGTTCTGGAGTGGAAGCCACCGAGGTCAATATCGAAAATTCGTAGTTTTTTGGGTTTAGCAGGGTACTATAGAAGGTTTGTAGAAGTATTCTCTCTAATCGCTGCACCATTAACGAAACTTCCGAGGAAAGGAGTATCATTTGTGTGTACTGAGAAACAACAAGAGGCTTTTGATAAGTTGAAGAAGGTTTTGACTGAGGCGCCAGTATTGATCAGCTAGAATCTGGGAAGGATTTCATAGTGTATAGTGATGCATCGCATGTGGGGTTAGGCTGTGTGCTGATACAAGAGGGTAAGGTGGTCGCTTATGCTTCACAACAACTTAAGCCTCATGAAGCAAACTACCCTACGCATGACCTGGAGGTGGCAGCGGTGACCTTTGCATTAAAAATCTGGAGGCATTACCTGTATGGAGAAACATGTATTATATACACGGACCATAAGAGTCTCAAGTATTTGTTGACTCAGAAGGATTTGAATCTTAGGCAACAAAGATGGATAGAGTTGCTTAAGGATTACGATTGTTCAATTGGGTATCACCTAGGCAAGGCAAATGTAGTGGCGGATGCACTGAGTCGAAGGGCTGTAACTGAGTTGAGAGCAATGTTTGCTCGTCTGAGTCTGTATGACGATGGTAGCCTGTTAGCAGAGTTACAAGTGAGACCAATTTGGGTTAACCAGATTAAGGAGAAACAGTTAGTGGATGAGTCGCTAGTTCCTCATTTTCAACAAGCTGAGAATGATGAGACTTCTGATTTTTTACTGAATAATGAAGGAATTCGTGTTTTCGAGGAAGAGTGTGTTTTCAAGGAAAAGTTTGCATATAATAACAGCTATTAGACAAGTATTCAAATGGCTCCATATGAGGCACTATATGGGCGAAGGTTTCGTACGCCTACTTGCTGGACGGAGTTGGGAGAACGTCAGGTTCTTAGGCCGGAGTTAGTTGCAGATACTAAAGAAAAGGTTAAGTTGATCAGAGATCGGTTAAAGGAAGCATCGGATAGGCAGAAATCTTATGCTGACTTAAAGAGGAAGGAAATAGAGTATTCAATAGGGGATATGGTCTTCTTAAAGGTTTTACCTTGGAAGAAGATATTGAGGTTTGGTACAAAGGGCAAGTTGAGTCCGCGGTTTATCGGGCCTTATCGAGTTCTTAAATGGGTAGGGCCAGTAGCTTACCAGTTGGAGTTATCGCCGGAGTTAGACCGAATTCATGACGTTTTTCATGTGTCCATGTTGAGACGATATCGATCTGATCCTTGTCATGTCGTACTAGTGGAAGAGATTGAGGTGAAGACTAACTTGACTTTTGAAGAAGAGCCTGTGCAAATACTGGATCGAGAGGTCAAAGTGTTAAGGAGGAAGTTAGGTCCTTTGGTAAAGGTACTCTAGCTCAACCATGGTAGAGAAGAGGCTACTTGGGAGCCAAAAGAGGTGATGTGTTAACAATACCCTCACCTATTTGGATCAGGTAAATTTCGAGGTCGAAATTTCTTTAAGGGGGTAGAGTTGTAACGCCTTAATTTTTGAGATTTTTCAGGATTTTTGCGATTTTTTTGTGAACTTAAAATTTTGTTGTTTGGTTATGTAATTTATGCTTTGAGTGTGTTAGTGGGCCTTTAGAAGGCCGAAGCCTAAATTAAAACCCGGGGGAATTATCAAATTTTGGACTTAAAGAGAAGGGGACTTGAGTAGGTGGGCTTTTAAAATAAAGTGGGTAATTGAAGACACAAATGAGTCAGTGGTAGAGTGGCAGTGTAACACCACTTAGAGGACAAGGGTGGCGTGTGGTAGCTGTGCAAAGGGCCAAGGTTCAAGTCTCATGGTAACCAGTGTGGTATTTTATTTTTACTGCATGTGCAAGGCATGTGATGGACTTCAAGTGAAACTCTGTTGGGAAGAGTTTGAGATGCTCATGAGAATGAGTCAAGGAGGGATAAGGGGAGAAATTTTAGGAATTTTGAATAGGAGAGTGTGTTGGTCAATTGGAGGGGTGAAGATGCACATTCAGCTAAGGCTTTTAGGAGGTTATATTTTCAGCAATTAGAAGTGGTAAGTGCCGACACCTTGAGGGGCTAGTTTTCGAGTTTTGGCTAGATTGCTCTCTTTTGCGCCGATAGGTATAGAACTCTGATATGCTCGCGATATTAAGTAATAAAATTTATAAAAACTGATCACACCAAAAACTAACTAATATCACGATTTTAAAGGCAAGCGCACCTATCGAACAGTAGTATAGTTTAGCGGCAAAACTGAGTTATCGTACCCAAGGGAACCAAAAGTACTAATACTTATTCTCTTTCTATTATCTAGCATAAAAATAAAAGAGGATTGATTGAAACTAATTCTAAAACTAACTAAAAGTGCACAAAAATTAAATTGGGGAAAACTTTAGGGAAGAGCTGATTGATATGAGCAATACTTAAGGGAAAATCCACCTAGATTTCACTTGTTATTGGTTCTTGAGCTAGACGATTTATTCACTTGACTTGATCCGTAGAGATCCCTAATTTATGCTAAACCCTCCGTCGAGGCGAAGAGCAACTAGGCCTAGGTTGTTAACTAAAGTTCCTTTATTAATTAACACTCTAGCTTGCATTAATTTGATCTATGGTTCCCCATATTAGGTTTGACCCTAATCCGGCAGATTTATGTCACCCTATGTCTAGGGTTGCATGGAACTCTACTTAATTATGGTAGATCTACTCTTATCACATTGACTTTTGCTCCTCTGCTTTAAGCACATCTATTTCTTGAATTAATACCTAGGCTTATTAACACAAGAATTAAGCACATATAATTAAGAACAACTCAAGTATTTATCATATAACTCAAGAATAAATAATAACAAGATTCATCTTAGGTTTCATCCCTCTAAAATATTTGAGGGGTTTAGTTCATAATAAAGAAAGAAAACATCGCAGAAGTATTAAGAAAACAAAACATAAAAGAACCCAAGGATCCCTGAAGGATTGAAGGGAAATTCTATGTTTTGATGTAGAGCTCTGGCTTCAAGGATGAATCAATCAGCTTCCCTACGAGTAATCCCTGGCTTTCACTCTTTGTGTGGATAGAGAGACGCCTCCCTGCTTGGAGAAAAGAATACCCTAGACAGGGGAATCAAGTCCACCTGACAGGGGAAATCAGTACCCCCTTAGAGTTGCCTCTTAGGGTCTTTATATAGAGCTTTGGGGAGCCTTTCTTAGCCTCTAAGCATCCCAATCCGAGTGAAATTCCTCTTCCCCACTACAGGGACACGCCCGTGTGCCACGATAAGAGGCTGTGTGAGAGTCTGTTGATAGAGGCACGGCCGTGTGGCTTGGCCGTGCTTGTCAAGGGCTGGACCCTGTGATCTTCATGTGGCACGGCGGTGTGCCACAGCCGTGTGGTGACTTCTTGGGCCGTGCCATTTTCTCATTTTGGCCCATTCTCTCTATTTTTGGCCCATTTTCTGTTCTTTTCTCTTCCTTATGCTCTCCTGGGTATAAGATATGAAAAAGAAAGGTTTAGAACATAAATTCATATAAAATCGATAATAATTCATCCAATATATAGGCTAAATATGGGGTAAAAATATGTATAATTTATCGTTTATCAAATACCCCCACACTTAAGCCTTTGCTTGTCCTCAAGAAAAATCTCATTCCCTACTGAAGAGTCATTCCTCTCAACCTACAATTTCTATCAATAATGTTTCAAACTAATTTACAGGTAATCATACAATGAGGATTCAATCAAAAGAACATTAGAGACTCAATCACTCTAAGTTGAGAATTTTATCATTGAAACATAAGCTCTTTTCCCTTCTCCTAAGTAAGTATCTCTCTATTTTAAGTAATAGAAGTTGACATCCTCACTAAAGGTTCGCTCTATCCACTCGAAGTGTTTATGGTTCAGAATTTAAGTACTCTCTAGTCAATCTGAAAAGCTATTACCATAGGCTTGCAAGAAAATCACCTCTCTACCACTATAAATTGATATGACACATCGATCAAAAGGTCTTGCAGAGGTTGTAACGGGGCTTGGTTAGGGGTGTTGTCACAGGCTGCAAAAGAGGGTTAGAATCAAGATTGAACTTAAAAAATTATCTAGCTAGAAAAATTTGTATCACTTTGGAACATATTTCTAAAGCTAATTCTTAAGATAATATCGTTTCTATCTTCATAGCCTGAAAATAGAAATATGCAAAAACTTATTAAACTATTACAAATTACAATTGAATTCCACTGTATGTATACATGGTTTTTTTTAAAGAATAACTCAAATTAAAAATAAAATAAATATAATAACTTGAAGATTTACAACTTTACAACTAGAAACGAGAATAAAGCTAGATAATAATTCGACTTCAAATCTAAAAAAAATAGAGGTTAAAGTAATTGAATGGGATTCAACAAAAAATAGGTTATTGGTTAATAATTAGGAGGTGAGTTAAAAAAAAATTGGGTTGTTAGGCTCAACGTGGTTCACTAAAGGTTAAATTGTGGAGGTAAGCTTTTTGTGGAGTAAGTGGGTTAAATCCTAAGTGCCTTTATCATCTCGAAATATCAAATCAATGATGTGGTCTTGACACGTATAATCAAAGCAAGTTCTAGAATAACCAATCAGTATAGACTTACTCAAAGCAATAATAAAAGTGAGCACGAAAGAATGTATGCTCAAGAAGGCTCAAGATCTCACCAGAATTATGGCTTTTGATGTCAATCCTGTGAATTTCAAATCTCAAGATAATACTTAGAATTAAAGAAAATAACTTATGCAAAAATTGGGGTTCTCAAAAATTTCAACTTATCATGCTTGATTCCCTAATGTTTTAGAGTTTGAAAAATCAGAGTATAAGCACCTATATCTTAATTCTCAACCTATCAACAAAAATCATAAATCAATCAGAATTAATTCCTAGTAGGAGCCTGAGAATTAGTTGAGAACAATGCATGTAGTATAGATTCAGGGATTTTTATAGATAATATAAAGGTTTAAAGTAAGCTTCCCCCCTACACTTAAGATGTACATTGCCCTTAATGTACAAAGATCTTTGAATAGCAAGAGAAGTATAATATCGTAAGATAGGGAGAGAATGGAAACTCCCTAAATTTAGGATGAATTTGTGAGGAAGAGTCAGCAGTTGTGGCAGGGTGTTCCTATTTCCGTTTGAATATGAGCTGTAGAGCTCCTTTTTGAACTGCGAAAATATTAATTAGTCATAGGAATTGTTGATTAATAGCGATTACTCATTAGGGATTAGCTGTTAGAAAATAACGAAAAAACAAAAGCAAAGTAATACTAAATTCTAGAAATACTAATACTCAAATAAAAACTAATGAAACTAGAATTCAAGAGAAACAATGGTTAGAGCTAAAGGAAAAATAAAAAAAGTAAAAGAGAAAAAGTAATGAAAAATAAAAACATAAGAGGAATAGAGATATCTAATCCTCCGATGGATCATGCGTCAGTGGTGGAGTGATGTTGAGATGCTGGCATATCTACACTAAGGTGGCTTTGATATGATCGAGGCGCTGAAAGCATTGCTACTCGAACTGTGAGAAGCGCTCAGATAGGTCAACGTGGGTGTCTGTCGCATGGGCTGGTCGTCGGGGTCGTGGTGGCTTGACCGGTGCATCCTCCTCTGGTGGTGGGACATCATCAGGAATGTCCTCTGGCTCCTCGCCCTCCTGGATAAGGCAGAACTGGAAGGGGTTGCCTCCGGGCCTTCGCTCGATCATCCTCATATGAAGCATAGTCTAGATGCCTTGAGGGAACATCTGACCGACAAGTGTGTAGGAGGATGTCTGGGCAGAAGTGTTTAGGAGCCCGAAGTGGTGGGCTAGGCGTGTGATGTAGGGCCCCATGAAGATAATGCCCTTGCGATGGCGTTCTGTTTGGTGTTGAATGGCTTGTGTGACGAAATGGGCTAGGTCAATGAGGTATGTATTTGCCATACTCCATAAGAAGTAGGCATCGTGTGTGTTGATGACGCTGGTGCTCTCGTGGCGGCCTGTCAATGTATGTGCGAGGATAGCGTGTATGTACCTCATGGATGGGGCAAGGGCGGTCGCTTTGGCGCGACTGGGGTTATATGTAGCTCCTCACGGGACTAGGGCTTGCCAACATTTAAGTGGTGAGATATGTATACAATGGGGGAGATCGGGGAAGTCCTCATCAGCTATGAATTCATCGGTATACAGTCCTAGCGCGATACCGAATTTGGATATGCTCATTCGTTGCACCACTCCACCAAGTCAGAATTGTATGGTGCCCGGGTCATTGGGATTTATTGTGTCCTGTAAATAAAAAGTCGAGCAGCGTAGAAAAAGTTCAAGATAAGTGGGCTCAACTATATAGAAAAATTGCTCCCAAGGCTCAGTATTTAAGAGGGTCTGAACAGCGTCACCGAGTTGGGTTTGATCGAGAGCATCCCAGTCGATACATCACCTGGTTCCTATAGTCCGAGCTCATAGCAGTTGGAATCACTCCTCTTAGGTTTCTTGATGGAAAGTGAGGAACGGATGGCGGACTTCGAAGGTGGGCCTCGATGACGAACCACCAGGCCCCTTTCGTTTCTTTGACGGAGGGATGACGGCTTTCTTTCCGTTTGATGTCGACATAATTCCTAAAAGAAATTGACATTAGGCTTAATAAATCAAGAATCCAATAAATATTAATTATGAATACTAATATGATCGAAACAAAACCTAAATAATTTAATCTATTCACCTAAAATCAACAATTCTGGGTATGGTAGTATATAAGCAATAACAAAATAGATGTAAATCAATGACATGAAAGTAAGAAATTATGTGAGATTGTTCATCCTAGTGTAATTAGTTCCATGCTTAATTAATGTCTAGATTCAAATAAAATTAAAGAAAACTAAAATAAAATAAACGAGAAAATGAGAAAATTAGGAAATAGAACCAAATGTGGGAGTGCACAGTCGTGGAGAAGAGTTGGAACGGCCGTGGGGTTGCTTGTGCGAGCTTGGTGACATTTGGGAAGCCTGCGGCGGCGGTGGATGGTGTTTGGGGAGGGAGAATTTTAGGGTTTGAGTGAAAGGGAAAGTGAATAGTGGCCCCCTATTTATGGTTTTTGGGGCACACGGGCATGGCACACACCTGTGTGGCTCGGGTTGAGCCCGTGTTCTTCGAACTCTTGTGGTTTTAGGTGTGTCTAGTTCGAGAGACACGCTCGTGTAGGCCATATCGCACGGCTGTTTGCGATCCCGTTCGCACTTCCCATGGGCATGTAAGAGTTCCCATGGCCGTGTGTGATGATGTTTGCTACTCCCACGGGCGTGTGGGAGGGCACACGGCTATGTTGGAATTGGCAGTTTTGGCCACGGCCTGAGGATACTGCTGTGTGGCGTTGTGCATGCCCGTGTCAAAATTGAAAGGTTGCCACCGCCATGTCACACGGCCGTGGTGACTTATCGGTGGCCTGTGTGATGCATAATTTTTGCTTTACTCGTGCAAGGTCTAAGTGCTTGACCGTGGCTCTGTTTTGAAGTCACACGGCCTTAGGCACGCCCGTGTTCCATGCCGTGTGGTCCTAATTTCCTGCACCAGAAGTGTTAGTTGCTATACTAGAAACAAAATAGAAGAAAAATTACTCAGTTAGTGCTCGGGTTGCCTCCCGAGAAGTGCTTATTTATAGTCTAAGCTTGACTTTGCTCGAGCTTGTACGTTCACGGTGGTTTAAAGAGTTGATACTCTTCTATCTTGCTTACAATTTCATTATCAACGTAAGATTTGAGTCGAGTGTGATTTACCTTGAAAGTACCAAGTAACTCATGTTTTATCTTGACTGTTCCATAGGGAAAAATTTTCATTACTGTGAAGTAAGGTGTATCACTTGTATGCTCTTTTGAATTCAAGATTCAAGGATCGTCTTCCCTTAAGATTACCTTATCCCCTACCTTGAGTTGACTCGTTTGTACCTGAGGGTCGTCTTGGTGATGCTCTGGGTTGGTTTGGCATACTTTGGGCTTTTCATGATAGTTCAGCCACTCATCTAGTTCCTCGATCTAAAGCATTCGCCTTTCAGGTTTGTCTTCCTTGGATGGACTTGTCTGTGGTTGGGTCGCCTCTACATAGAGTGTATCCTGCACAAAAGGTTGAGTGGTGAAGTCAGTGTTCTTACAAGGACTCAAAATTTTGTTTTTATCTGCAGATTTAAGTGAGTTTTGAGCTTGTACGGTAACCTTATCATCACCTACTTGTAGTGTGATTTCACCTGTTTCTAAGTCAATTTTTGTTCTAGCAGTTGCTAAAAAGGGACACCCTAGAATTAAGGGTACATTGCTATCCTCATCAATGTCTAAAACAACAAAGTCAACTGGGAATATAAAATGATTGATTTCGACATGTACATCTTCAATTATTCCCTTAGGTGCCCTAATAGTTTTATCAGCTAGTTGAATGCTCATCTTGGTTTTCTTAGGGGTTCCAAGACCTAGTTGTTTAAACAAGTTATAAGGCATGACATTTATGCTCGCCCCTAAATCAGCTAAAGCATTTTTTTCCTCTCGGCTACCAAGTAAACAAGGGATAGTGAAACTCCCTAGATCTTTTAGTTTGGTCGGTAGTCTATTTTGTAGAATAGCTGAGCAGACTGCATTTAATTCCACATGAGATTTCTCCTCCAGCTTTCACTTGTTTGTCAAGAGTTCTTTTAAGAATTTAACCGCGTCTGGCATCTGCAAAATTGCTTCAACAAATGGTAAGTTAATGTGTAAATTTTTTAAGAGTTTAAGAAACTTACCGAATTGTTCATCTGTATGGTCATTCTAAAGCGCTCTTGGGTATGGTATACGAGGCTTGTGTTCGTTGATGTCTGGCTTGTTGTTGCTTACCTCTACCTTACCTTTACTCATCTTAGGTTCCTCGCATAAATTTGGGTCGTCTTTAGTTAATGCCTCCTCATCTGTTGTATTTATGGCATGAAGTTGCTCTTTAGGATTGGTCTCAGTGTTACTTGGAAGTCCACCTTGTGGTCTTTCTGATATTAACTTGGCGAGTTGACTAATTTGATTCTCAAGGCCCTTGATTGATGTTTGCTGGTTCTTTAATGCTGTTTCAGTGTTCTGAAAGTGGGTTTCTGACATGACCATGAATTTGGTAAACATCGCTTCAAGGTTGGGCTTTTTCTCCTGTGGCTGCTAAAATCCCTGAGGGGGTTGTTATCTTTGATTTCCTTATCCTCCCCATGAAAAATTGGGGTGATTTCTCCAACTTGCATTGTAAGTATTACGATAAGGGTTATTTTGAGGCCTAGAATTGTTACCCATATAGTTGGCTTGCTCAGTTTCCATGCTGTGTCCAAAGGATGAGTAGTCTTGAGTGAACATATTTACTGGAGGTGTGTCACACTGCATCACTAGCTGTGCCTGCGTAGAACCAACAAAATTATCAAAGTTTTTATTTAAAAGTTCTACTTGGTTAGAAAGCATAGCGACAACATCAATATTATAAACTCCTGTAGCTTTCGTCGGCTTTGTCCTCATGACTTACCACTGATAATTATTCAGTGACATCTCTTCAATAAATTCATAAGCTGCTTCTGGTGTTTTGTTATTGATTGTTCCTCCTACGGCGGCATCGATCATTTGCCTTGTTGAAGGGTTCAAACCGTTGTGAAAGGTTTGAACTTGTAGCCATAAAGGTAGGCCATGATGAGGGCATCTTCTCAAAAGATCTTTGTATCTCTCCCAAGCATCATAAAGTGTTTCTAAATCCATCTGCACAAAAGAAGAGATATCGTTTCGTAATTTAGCTGTTTTAGCTGGAGGAAAATATTTAAGTAAAACATTTTCGGTCATCTATTCCTATGTGGTGATTGAGACTCGTGGTAAAGAGTTTAACCACTGTTTGGCTTTGTTTCTTAAAGAGAATTGAAATAGCCTTAAACAAATGGCATCATCAGAAACGCCATTAATTTAAAGGTATCACAAAGTTGATCTTCATCCTGTAAACCATCAAACTGCACCAATTGCTATATCATCTGAATAGTGTTAGGCTTTAATTCAAAATTATCAGCAGCAATAGTAGGTCTAAGAATGCTAGTTTGGGTACCAGCCAAACTAGGTTTAGCATAATCATACATAGTACAAGGAGCTTGTTCCTGATTTGCTGGTGGCGTGGCTATTGCGGGAGGTGGTGGAACGTTTTGATTTGCTTCCATCTCTTCTGTAGGTTGTGGCCTTTGTTCTTGATCTTGTTCTAGATATTGTAGGCTTCGTCTGATCTCTCTGCAAGTTCTATGAACTGTCGCTTCTAAATCTTCGTCAAAAAGTAATGGTCCTGCTGGGTTGTTTCTAGTCATAAACTAGAAATACCTTAAAAAAACAAAGAAAAATAGAATAAAATAAAAGAAAAGAAAAATAATAAAATAAAAACTGAAAATAGATAAATATAGTAATGGCTAAAGTATCGAGTTTTCTTAATATTTTAGTTCCCCAGCAACAGCTCCAAAAACTTGATATGCTCGCAATATTAAGTAATAAAATTTATAAAAACTGATCACACCAAAAACTAACTAATATCACGATTTTAAAGGCAAGCACACCTATCGAACAGTAGTATAGTTTAGCGGCAAGACTGAGTTATCGTACCCAAGGGAACCAAAAGTACTAATACTTACTTTCTTTCTATTATCTAGCCTAAAATTAAAAGAGGATTGATTGAAACTAATTCTAAAACTAACTAAAAGTGCACAAAAAGTAAATTGGGGAAAACTTTAGGGAAGAGCTGATTGAAATGAGCAATACTTAAGGGAGAATCCACCTAGACTTCACTTGTTATTGGTTTTTGAGCTAGACGATTTATTCACTCGACTTGATCCATAGAGATCCCTAATTTATGCTAAACCCTGCGTCGAGGAGAAGAGCAACTAGGCCTAGGTTGTTAACTAAAGTTCCTTTATTAATTAACACCCTAGGTTGCATTAATTCGATCTATGGTTCCCCATATTAGGTTTGACCCTAATCCTACAGATTTATGTCGCCCTATGTCTAGGGTTGCATGCAACTCTACTTAATTATGGTAGATCTACTCTTATCATAGGGACTTTTGCTCTTTTGCTTTAAGCACATCCGTTTCTTGAATTAATACCTAGGCTCATTAACACAATAATTAAGCACACATAATTAAGAACAACTCAAGTATTTATCATATAACTCAAGAATAAATAATAACAAGATCCATCTTAGGTTTCATCCCTTTCAAGTGTTTGAGGGGTTTAGTTCATAATAAAGAAAGAAAACATTATAGAAGTATTAAGAAAACAAAACATAAAAGAACCCAAGGATCCCTAGAGGATTGAATGGAAATTCTCTGTTTTGATGTAGAGCTCTGGCTTCTGGGATGAATCAATCAGCTTCCCTACGAGTAATCCCTGGCTTTCACCCTTCGTGTCGGCAGAGAGATGGTTCCCTACCTAGAGAAAAGAATACCCTAGAAAGGGGAATCAAGTCCACCTGACAGGGGAAATCAGTACCCCCTTAGAGTTGCCTCTTAGGGTCTTTATATAGAGCTTTGGGGAGCCTTTCTTAGCCTCTAAGCATCCCAATCTAAGTGAAATTCCTCTTCCCCACGACAGGGACATGCCCGTGTGCCACGATAAGAGGCCGTGTGAGAGTCTGTCGATAGAGGCATGGCCGTGTGGCCTGGCCATGCTTGTCGGGGGCTGGATCGTGTGATCTTCATGTGGCACGGCCGTGTGGTGACTTCTTGGGCCGTGTCATTTTCTCATTTTGGCCCATTCTCTCTGTTTTTGGCCCGTTTTCCATTTTTTCTCTTCCTTATGCTCTCCTAGGTATAAGACATGAAAAAGAAAGGTTTATAGCATCAATTCTTATAAAGTAGATAATAATTCATCCAATATATAGGCTAAATATAGGGTAAAAATATGTATAATTTATCATTTATCAAACTCTTAGGGCATTTTCCTCTTTCTTTTTCTTTTCTCCCATTGATCTGGAAGCCGAAACCGCAAGCATCCATCTTTTGTATCGAATTACCTTGAACCAAACTTTCTTCTCTTCTCTTCTTTCGTTTGTTCTCAAAACCAAATTCACTTCTTCTTTCATCACCTTTTTCTTCTCTTCTTCTTCATCTTTTCCCCACCGTTTAAAACAACCCTATTCTCAAATCTATTAGTCGACTACCACCAAAAGCTGAAACCAAAGTTGTTGTTTTCGTTTTCTCCCTTGACTGAACCCTATTCTTTCTTCAATCCACTTAGTCGAATCTTACAACTCCCATAACCTTTGTCGACATCTTCTCTTTTCCGTTACAACTTCTATCTTTCTCTTCTTCATTATACTAGAAGCCAAAACCTCCATATTCATAGTGATTTGGGAATTGAACCTCTAGATCTCTTAGATATATTCGCTACTTGCACTTTGGGTTAGATCCACAATAGATCTGGAATAAGAAGGTATTTGAGAATGATTTTGGGCAATTAAATCTTTGGTAAATTATCGAAACCCCTTTTTATTCGTTATCTTTGGATTTAGGAAAAGCTGAAAACCCCTAAGTTAATAGGGTGGCTGCCGATTAGGGCTTTAATGGTTGTACCAATTTGTTTGTTATGTGTTAGTGTGGATTGAAGGATATTGATCGAGGAGTGTGGAAGGTTAGGACCGTCGGAGTGGCTAGATTTAGATCTAGTCATTGATTTTGGCAAAGGTAAGCATTCTAGGGCCTAAAGTGATGTTGGCCAAATATGGTAAGTAGTGTTACATGGGTTATCATCGATTAAAGTCTAATATCTTAATGGTAGATTGTAGGATAATCGCGTGGGAGATCTCGTCAACGTATATCGCAAATCAGGTGTGTAAACGAACACCCACTAGTAGACTAGATCACAAAAGCCAAAAGGTTGAAATGCCAAAATTTTACCATTTCGTGGGCTTGTGAGCGTGCGAGCGCTCATAGGTCGGTTAAAATGATAAAAATGGTTATCGCGAACGGTAAGGAGATTGTGTGCGCGATCTTGTGTGCCTTGGTGAATTTAGGCCTCGAGGGGCAGAATTTGGGCGTAATGGGCCCATAGGCCCATATGGGTAAAAACAAGCTGTAAGCATATTCTAATAAACTGATTGATAAAACTATTAAATCAGAATTAAAATTTGGGCTTTATGGGCCAGAATAGATAATGGACACCGTAGGGCCCATTAGGGGTTTTAGGGCCTATTAGTTCTAAAGTTGGTAAATGGGCTAGATAAGTTACTTAGATGAAATTGGACTGTTAACAAGTGTAATAAGCATGAAAACCCTAAGAACTGGTTAATTTACTGAAATACCCCTTAAGGCTGGAAAATTACTATTTTACCCCTAGGTGCAAAATGACCATTATACCCCTAGGGTTAAATTGACTGAAATGCATGCTGTACTTTATCTGCTCACTGTATGCCATGACATGTTATTCTGTTGCATGGGTTTGGGTTTTTGATGGAGGAAGTGCTAAGTGGCAATGCCACGTTTACTAATAGGGGCTTTGCCTCGCTTTACTATTAGTGGCTTGGCCACGTTTTCTGAATAAGCAGCTTAGCTACGACTATGGTGTGTAGGGCTGGGTGGGTTGAGTTAGTCCCCACATGGTGTGTAGGGCTGGTACGGGTGGTGTGTAGGGCTGGATTTGGGCTGGGTATTGTATACATGCATAATATCTGTACTGCTGCTGTAATAGGCCTATGGGTCGTACTGAATACTGAATAGGGATAATGCCTATTGAATACTATATACTGAATAGGGCTAAGGCCTAGTTAATACTGAAACTGGATAGGGCTTAGGCCCAGTAAAGCCTGAACTGACTTGGGCTCTGGTTGGGTTTAACTTACACACTGAGTTTTCCAAACTCACCCCTTCCTTCTCAACTTTGCAGGTGAGCTCTAAACTAGTGGACTTGGAGCTGGAGGGATTTAGAGTGGCCACGTGGACTGCAGTTGGTTAATTTTCTTTAAGTAATTCATTTTTCAGTATTTTACTTAAATTATTTTTTTATTTTGGTTTTGGGTTGTAATAAGGCCGCCTCGAGTATTTTAAATTTGGGTTTTTTATTTCTTTATTTATAGTTTGATTAAAATGGGTAGATTAAGGCTGCGTGGGTTATTATATAAAATTAATAAATGTTTTCAAAACCAAAACACTCGTAACAAATGGATAACGAGAAGATAAACAAGATCTTGTAATAGAATACTCTTTAAGCTGGTAGTGGATAGGACGTTCACAAACTAAACCTGGATTTTCTTTTCAAACTTTAATAACGGTTTTGCAAGACTCACCCTAATCGTAATGACTAAAGAATATATGATCAACCCATCGTTGATGTGACACATCAGACTTGGCCGTAACGTCTGGGTCGGGTTTGGGGTATTACAACTTTACCGGTAGAACCTTTACTCATTGAGAGTTCTAGAAACAACCAAATAAACAACATCCAACGATAAGAGAGGGATATACGGCCTTGCGTGAAAGAAAGGAGGTAATATATTTACCTTGATTGAATAACAATGGAAAGAGTTCCGATTGTTTCTACAATACTTACACTCCACCACTTCTTGTAGAAACCTAGAAATGCAAAGATCTACCTAGGGAACTAAAAATCAGTAACCAAAGGGTAAGAAGGAGAAGTATTCAGCTTTTCAGAGGATGAAAAATATATAACGCCCCTATCCCGTAACCGTTGCCAGAATAGGACGGGGCGTTACCGAAAATTTGAAATTGGATCAGGACTGAAAAAAATTTTGAACATTTTCTTGAATTAAAAATTCATTCGTTTACTAAAATTTTTAGACACAATTAAAGTTCGAATTTAAAACTTATACAACAAAGTTTCGTAAGTTGCATATTCACATGACTTATATACAAAACTCAATATACCATTCTACTTATTGTCTACCCTATACATGCCATAAGCTAAGACCAAACACACGGTTACCATAATAGTAGATAGTTTGACAAAATGCTGACGATCCCCGAGCTGGTAGTCAGAATCCACAATCTATAAAACAAAGGCATGAAACAAACAGAGTAAGCTTTTGTAAACTTAGTAAGTCTTAAGCGAAACATTAATTTTGCTGAATCTAAGACGATTATCTCATATACTTAAATCTAAGTAAAGTCTCATTTGACTGAATATATCTAACCACAATTTCACATAATTTAATTGACATTTCTTTAGCCTTGAGTTTAAAATCACCAAATGTTTTCATTCAATGTCATTGGTCATTCACTTCTTCTATTTGATGAAGTTAAATCTAGAGCTTCAATTCGGACTATAATTTCAATAACGCATCACTTAGCTAATACATATATATATTTTCATAATAATGACCAAGATGGTCGAATATTTGCATATGCATTACTTTAAATGCGTTTGATTTAATCAATTGAAAACATAATACTTTAACCACATTCAATTTCTATATTTTGAACCACATAGTCATGTCACAATCTATCATGACTAGTTTCATAGAGTCACTACTCATTTAGCATAACATATAACCCTTTTATGTTTGATTCCCAAAACCATTCTTCATCAACTGAAGTTGGATTCATATGGTAAGTACATATCACACACATAATACTAAATCTTTGTACTCATTTGCACTCATTCGTGCATGTACAATGAATGTACATACGTATATAGAACTTAATTCCTTAGTTCATAATCACATCAATATCTTCGAGTATTTTAACATGACATGTATTAAATTACCGTATAGGTACACAAAGAACCAAGCATATTCCTTAACACATATACATAAGTTGTCATAATATAATCCTTCTCTTATATTTGCACAACTAGCCTAATATAGCCCATTCTCAAATCATAAGGCCTTTTTGGCCGAATATACACTAATACATATGGATAATTTCAGTCATATTTTTCTTTAATTAAATTTCATATGCTATATTTTAAATCAAATACTTTCATATACCATCAACCATTGATCAAATAAATCATTCACATATTCGGAATTATATTATCGATCAAATTTACATTTCTCTTTGTTACTACTAATTTACTTCGAAATCAATCCACTGATGAGTGAGTAATACGTACTTGAATATCTTACATGCATAATACTTACTTGATGGTAATTTACTGTGGATACTCAATATCGAAATCTTACTTGAAACTCTAGCATTTTGTCTTCGGGTCTTTAAACCCGAATATAGTATGAATACAAAGTTTGTGGACGTTAAGTCCAGATAAGGTTCTCGCATAAAGCTTACGAAATTTAACCCAGATATATCACCAGCATGAATGCTCTTCGGGACTTAGCCCGGATATACACTGGCATGAATGCCCTTCAGGACTTAGCCCGGATATACGCTGGCACAAATGCCCTTTGGGACTTAGCCCGAATATACGCTGGCACAAATGCCCTTTGGGACTTAGCCCGGATATACGCTGGCACAAATGCCCTTCGGGACTTAGCCCGGATATACGCTGGCACAAATGCCCTTCGGGACTTAGCCCGGATATTCTCCACACGTAGTCATTGGGTCTTACCCGGACAAAATCTCCACACGTAGTCAGCGGGTTTTAATCCCGGATATAGTCTCAGCACAATTCATTTTATATAATTTTACTAACTTTAGCCTCATCAAATATCTAATAATATACACTTTTCACAATTGGTCATTCGGCCATATTATATACACATAAACATATGTACATTTCACATTTGCCCCTTTCGGTCACACCACATACACAAGCACATATATAAGATAATGTTTTTATCATCACTTGCTAATACATCACATACTTTGCTTTCATTTAAATAACCACTCAACCATATAACATTTCTAAGTAACCATTCGGTCTCACTATACAAATAAAGATAGTACACATTTTCATAAAGGCCATTCGGATAACTTGCACATTTAATACTAGCCATTTCGGCTTCACCACACATACGTATTTTGTACATCAATTTCATCATAACAAAATTGACTAGGTATACTAGTCATTTACAGCTTATAGCCTCACTTTAATATGGATTCAGTACTTTGATTACCAATATTTAATCAATAGCTTATAAGCGACTCAAACCGTTTTATCAATATTTACAACATAGTCACAATTTCACTACAAGCTGCCTCCCTGAGTAACAGTCATTAAATTATTTGTAACTGGAGCTATAAAACTCCAAATGAAGTACCGTTAATTTTTCCTAAAAATAGACTCATATATCTTCTACCTATAAAATTTTCATAATTTTTTATTTGGCCAATCAATACCAGATTTTTCTTAAAATTTCCCCTATTTCACTGTTTGACTATACTGACCACTCTTCACTACGAATCAAATTTCTCATTTTACAGAATTAAAAATATGTTATTGTTTATTTCATTTGAAACTAGACTCATTAAGAAGTCTAAGCACATAAATTTTATCTTATAACAATTTTTGTACAATTTATAATGATTTTCTAAAGACAGAACAGAGGATTTCGGAGTCATTCTGACACTGTCTCACACTACTTTAAAAATCTCTTTATCGTCAATTCCTTTGCTTATATGGTTTCTTTTATAAGAAACTAGACTCATTAAGCTTTAATTACATAATTTATTCAGCCTCTAATTCAACTCCAACAATTTATGGTGATTTTTCCAAAACACGTTACTGCTGCTGTGCCAAGCAGATTTATACAAATTTACTCTTTAAAGTTCTTATTCACATATTTATAACATAACATCATATATGCCATCATTTAGAAAAGTCATTGACCTTAACGTATATACATAATTCATATTCATTCCATTTAAATACTTAAAACTTACAAAGGAATCAAACTCAAATACTTAAGAACTTACCTTAAATTTATCGAGTCACTACGGATTGATTAATCGACTAGCTTCGCCTTCCCCCTGTCCGAATTTAGGTCCCCTTGCTCTTGAGCTTAATCAAACAATTTTGATTCATTTAATAAATAATTTAACTACTTACACTCATTACTTAAATATTGTATTCGGCTATATCTTTACTTACTCAAAACATAAGATAAATATTCACTTAAGGATATAACTACATTTTCATGTTCACAACTCATTCACGACATTTAAATGTACATTCACTAAACTAATGTTCACCTATTAAATCAACAATTTCATAACTAAATCTTAAATCTAAAATCAGAAATCATTTAAGTAGAAACAGATTAACCGATTGTTATCTATCATTTAATTCACCTTCAATCAACTCCATTTACAAGCACATACACGATTGATTGACTAAAGTGGTCATTCGGCAAACCATTTGAGCAATTCAATCCATTATCAAACCATTTTCCATGGCACATTCGGCCTTAAAAATTTCTTTACAAAATCTTATTAATTAATACACAAACCGATTAAACATCTATTTCATTTGTTTTACTACTCAATCAAATTCCAAAGCTAAAACCACATTCGGCACAAGAAAATTTCATTTTCAATCATAACACCTTTAAACTCATCCATGTATACCCTAAATTCATTTGGTAACTATGTCACAACTAAGTTTACAAAATTAACATCTTCTTACAAGAGCTAGCATGAATTTCCCCAAGTATTAGTAGCCGATTTCCCTCTTTTTGAAATTATAAAACATCTAAATACATTTGACTAACTCGAATTCATCTAACATATAAACCAATTCAACCCAATGAACAATTACAAACTTTACAAGACATTACTTTAACTTGAAACACTTTCTAAACATTTCACATATACAGTAGTATTTGTTTCGTTTAATCCACCATTTTACTACACTCTCAACAAATTCTCCTACAAAGCCGAATATACATATATTCTTTAATGTACATACCAAATTTGTCACTTTAACTAAACACTTAAACTAATTTCTTTAACTTTTTACACATTCGGCACAAATAAAGACAATTTAACAAACATTAAAACTTAACAATTTCATCTATTATAGACATAGCCGAATACATACTTTGTTACCATTTCTAAAAATCAAAGCTTGGGCTAGTTATAATACTAGCTAACAACTCAAGATATGCTCAAATCCATAAGGAAAAGCATCAAACATACCTTGAATTTGATCTACTAAGTGCCGAATACATTCACCCTCTTTCCTTTATTTCTTCCTTGGAGAAATCGGTAAGAACAAGGAACACTTCCATCCCTCTTTTATGTTTTATTATTTAACTTATATTCACTTGATCTTTCACTATATTAACCCTTACAAAAACACACATGAAAGACATTGAAAAAGGGGTTTTGCCGTCCATCACATAAATGTGTATTTTATTTTATTTTATTTATACTACTTTCATATATTAAAAGCATATTATAAAACACTTACTCATTATTTTATTAATGAAACAAAATGTATCAAAATCATTCAATCATCATCATGCCGTCCACTACTCAATTTATGGGGAATTTGACATGCAAATCCTCATGTTTCAAATTATGCAATATTTGGCCACTACAATTTGACCTGGCACATTTTCAAAATTTCTCACATAAGTCCTTTTTAATCAATTCCTCATACAAATGACAAAATCCAAGCATGAAATTTTCACACATGCATATTTCACAAATAATAGGCATAGAATTTAATATTTAATTATTTTCGTGACTCAGTTTTGGGGTCCCAAAACCACTTCCCGACTAGGGTCAAATTAGGGCTGTCACAAAATACATCTAGGTTAGAAAAACAATTCAAAAGAGAAGAGATTGATAACAAATAAATGACCAAAAAACAACAAGAGCGAAAGAGAAAGAGTTGAGTGAGAGGAGAAATTAATGAAACTGAAAAAAGGGTTGAGTAAGGGGGAACAGAGAAGTGTTCAGTCAAAAAAACTCAAGATGCCAGTATGAAAAGGGAAAAATAATGGAAATCGATAACCAGAGAAAAAAGAGAAACCAAAAGGGTTTAGAGGATACTAGAAGCAATCGGTCAAAGGAAACTCATCAAGTAATCGGTAGTCAGAAGAGGAAAAGCAATTGGTCAAGAATTAAAGCAAAAGCATTTGGCCTAGTTGCTATGGTTTTGTCACAAAAGAAAGAAAAGAGAAGAATAAATCAGCAAGAATTTAAAAGGTATCATAGTAGAGAAAAAACATGAACCAAAATGCACAAATAATACCACACAACACAAGGAGGGGAAAAGACTTTCTATTTAGAGAGGCACTTGACTTACCCGAAACTGGCCAAAAATGCAAATTATGACCCTAGCAATCTCGGCACTACTGAGAGAAGAAATCAAAGAAAACAATAAGAGAAATGAAAAGAGCCCCCAACTTGGCACAAGGGAAAATTTGGCACCTAAACACCCCAAATGCCGTAAAATGCATATTCCCTAATTGCACAAATTCAAATTCAGCTACACCCTCTTCCATTCAAATTTTTCCTTTTTCTCTCATTGAATCATGGCATAATCCACTCCTTCCAATCCACCAACAACCACATCCTAATTCTTGATTCACTCCTCCTTTTACCAAGTCCACAACAACCTCTGCAGAGTTTGAATCCAACTCTGCTTCTCATACATCAAAGACATAAAATAAATATGCCTTTGCTTTCCATGGGATTCGAACTCCAGCGCCCACAATGCCCAGTCACGCCACTTGCCACCAAGCTACAAGGCTTTTTGTGTCATGAAACAACCACAATTAAACATAAGTCCAACTTGCTAGCATTGATCTCTCATAAAGAGAAAAAACTTTACAAACGCCAGGACTTAAACCCCGATCCCCCTATTCCACCTTTGGCGTCACTTACAACTAGATCCCACGCTCCTCTTGTGTCATAAATCCACCATAAATATTAATAAGGCCTTCAAACTAACGTCAAGTTCACTTAAGGGAAAAACTAAAATTTTTGCTAAAAACCTAGTTTGAACCCAGGACTTCTTAGACATCCCCAAAAACTCCAAATCACTTAGCTAACAAGGCAAACATGCAATTTATAATATTTTCAAGCACAATTACATATTTATAAGCAGTCTTCTAACCAATCCTAGCTTAAGGCCCAATACTTCTAGGCCTAATTTTTGGGGCGTTACATTTTTAATATTATTTAATGTGTTTATAGCATGATAGTATGTATGTGTGAAGGTTTCGTGATTTCATTTTATCGATTGGATGCTTAATTTGAAAAAAGGACTAAATCACGTAAAATGCAAAAGCTGCATTCTAATTGTTTAAATGTTTAATTGCTATGGTTTATTAAATGTGAACTCCTTATCTTGTGAATAGACCATTGATAATGGGAATGGACATAAATGGGCATGTATTTGATGGTTATTAATGTTTTAAAACAAGGTCAAATTGGAAAATTAGTAATTAACTTATGTTTTAATAAAACAAAACATAAAACCATCTTTATGTTCATCTTTTATGGCCGAAAGAAGCAAAGAAGAAAGCTAAAATAGGTTTGAAATTTTGGCACTTGCATAGCTTGACTGAGGTATGTTTTGAGTTCGGTTTTTGATGATTTTTACGTTTTTATGATCGTTGCTTTGAGTACTAGCTAGCCCATGCCCTAATTTTTGAATTTGTTGGTAATTTTGTAAAATGCCATTGACGAATCTGTGAGTTTTGTGATAGTTGATGATGAAAAATGATAGATAAATGATAGATTCTAATGTTGTGTAAAGTGATTTTGAGTACAAATGTATATTAGGGATTAAATTGTGAAAAGATGAAAATGTGGGGTTAAAAATGTGGATAAATGTGAAATATGAGCTACTAAGGACTCGTGTATAAATTGACTAAGCACATGTTTTGTCAAATTTGGTGTAATTTATGTTTTTTTGAAAGAGGGACATTGGTATCAATCTCAGATTACGTGTAAGACCATGTCTGGGACATTGGCATAGTATATGATTTCGTGTAAGACCCTGTATGGGGATAGTGGCATCGATGTATTATAACATGTAAGACCAAATTTGAGATATGGCATTGTACGAGCTTTACAAGTTATCTGAGTATCCTTATTAATTTTGAATGGTTCATCGGGCAATGTAGAGAAGTGAATGAATATGTGATTGAGTAATCGATTTAGGCACATATGAAATGTATATGAAAATCAATAAGGAAAGGTGAGTTTGAACTTGGAAAGTATTTATATGAATTTCATGTGAAAAGGTAGTATATGTGTTGGTTACAAGCTATATTTAGCTTTGGTGCATTGACACTATGAATGTTCATATGATTTTTTTTGTATATGGCTTACTAAGCTTTTTAAAAGCTTACATTGTGTGTTTTTCCACTACTTTATAAATAATCGAAGCTAGCATGAGCTCAGGGATCGTCGAGAAATGTTGTCACACTATCGATCGCTATTTTGGTACTTTTGAAGTTTGTATATATGGTATATGGCATGTATAGGCTAGTAATGATATTGTATGTTTTGAATTATGAAAATAGCCATGTGAGTTGGCTTGTAAAGAATGGCAATAATGGATGTGGATTAAGTATATGATATGAGTTTGTGTATGAGTTTTGGTATATGTTAATTTATGCTAAATGTTGAAGTTGTGAGTTTTGTGATTTGGCATTTGGTAAGCATGTAATGATATGAATATTATGGTAAGTTTGATATGGAAGTGAGATGTGAAATTGGTATGATTATAGTGGATGATTTGTTATTTGAATAGATGTGAAGTTATTTAATTGTTCATAGGTTTAGTGAATATGCTTTGAACCATGATTTTGGCTTGCTATAAGTTGGTAAATGTGTTTGGAAAATGAATGATGATGTTTTGGTATAAAATGTGCATGAATTGGTGATAATTTGGCTAAATTGTTGTGACAATTAAGGCTTGTTTTGATGCTTGTAGGGATGACCCTTTTTGGGTGGCATGTTGGTCTTATAAATGGCCTATTTTTTCCCATACGGGGAAGGACACGGGCATGTGTCTCTACTGTGTTGCTTGAAGGCCAATTGGAATTCAGCTTGGGCGCTCCATACGGCCTCACATACCAGCGTGTGGCAGGCCGTGTGGCCAAATCAGTATACTGTAAAAGTTTGAGGCAGCCGAGCACATGGCTTAGACACGGGCGTGTGAGGCCATTTCGAATAGCCACACGGGCTTGACACACGGGTGTGTGACTTTCTGTGTGAGCAAGTCAGCAAGCTCCCTAATTTTCACACGGCCTGGTACACGGGCGTGTCTTATGGCCGTGTGGATAAGTCAGTATGTATGCCCTGTTTTTCCACGGCCTAGCCACACGGGTGTGTCTAATGCCTTGTAGGCATACGACCTGTTCACGCGGGCGTGTGACCTCTGTTACTTTAAAAAATTTTAAAGTTCTGAAAATTTTTATACGAGATCGGTTTAGTATTGAACCTTCTCTAAAGCATGTTTAAGGTCTTGTAGACCTTCTAAAGGAATGGATGATTATGCTATGTTGAAGTGTGAGCTAAGTATGTGAAATGATTGTATAATGATGTGATTTGTTCAGTAACTCCTCTTAACCCTAGTCTGGTGACAGATACGTGCTAAGGGTGTTACACCATCCCAAGTTGAGAATAAAACTGAGAAGGAGACATTGCATAAAGCTGATAATCATCGAGAAAAGCCCAGATGTTTTGAGCAGTAAAGGTCCATTATTTCCCTTCTTTTCATTTTTAGTAATTTAACTATATTTTCATGGAACAGTCGATGGTGTCTTGGTAGCAAGTTTTCTCGAATTTTTCATGAGTACAATATGTTGGGAAATGTGCCCATATTGTAGTAAACATGTAACTGTTTTCTATTTATTGGAATAATGAATAAATAAATAAAGTTAGTTTTACATTTCACTATTATGTTTTATTGTATTTATGTCTTTTATATTTTGCTTGCATAGCGAAATTGTGACAGGAAAATATTATCCCATTGATTGTCTAAAGTTCAAATTGAAGATAAGTGGCATTGTAAAGAACATTTACATTGCGAGAAAGACAACTCACTTCAGTAGATAATCTAGATGAGCCCGTAATCCTGTAAAAGAATCAAAGTGAGCATTTGATTCAAATATTGAAAAGGATTATTATGTTGTCTACAATTCCAATTGGGGAGATGGCTAGTCTTGGCTATTGGAGTAGCTGACTCCACGAGTAGAAATGTAGATGTATTCATTGGTAGAGTGATACATTGGACTGGATCCAAGATGAATTAATTCTGAATTTGTTTGTGAATTAATTCACTTGTGACGTTCCTGGTATGATTTACCTAAATCCTGATTAAGTCACTAACTATGCGTATGCAACTCATGTGTTTTGATATAAGTGGAGGCCTTTGCTCTAAATATGATTGAGCCCATAGCCGATATCTTGGGTACGTGACTTGTGTATGGCATGACTTTATTAGAAAAAGTGGAATTCATAGCTCAATTAAAGAGTTAATGATATCCTCTTATTGGCATTGTGTGGGTTTATAAATATGGAATGTGGCCATGGGTCGCTCGTTCTCGAATGAGCAATTTATCATTGTCATTTGTCGACTGTTATCATATTAATCATTAAGAGGACACAATGATGACAATGAGATAAAATAGGATTTTATTGAGTGAGTAGATTTAACTCAAAAGAATCAAGGATATCATATGAGGGTAACACACACATGACAAGGTCATTGGACAAAGCAGTTGTGTGACAGCCCGATTTTGGCTCTAATCAGAACGGTGGTTTCAAGACCACGAATTCGAGTCAGAAAAATATTTAAATATTATTTCCTCTGTTCTGAGTGTGCTAATTTGGTTGTGTGAAAATCTCGTTTAAAAATTTTATCGTTTAGATATTTATTTTATAAAAGGGCTTAATCGCGAAAAATGAAAAATTTATAGTTTAAAGTACAAGGGCTGAATGGTTAATGGTTTTCTAAGTGGGAGTATTTGTTGCAATTTACCCTTAATAACATGCTTTGGACGGATATGGTCATTTTTTTTAATAGTTTGAATTTAAGTTAAAAGGTTAGTATGGTAAATTAGTAATTAATAATAACATAAAACTTAAAACAAAAATCAAAGCTTGTCCATCTTTTATGTTTGCATGACCGAAACTAAAAAAAAAAAGAAAAGAAAGAAGAACAAGCATATTCGGCCATTGTTGAGTCAAAATTCAAGGTATGTTTGAACTCGGTTTCTGTTTATTTTTTTCATTTTTGAGATCGTTGCTTTGAATACTCTTAGACCCATGTTAGAATTTTTGAATTTGATGAGATATTCATGAGATGCCATTGTTGATAGCTTGGTAGATTTTGTGTTTAAAGATAGAAAATAAAAGATATGTGTTAAATTAACAAAATTTTTATTGGAAGTTTTGATGGAATTGAGTAATTAAGGCTAAATTGCAAAAATATTAAATTGAAGGGTTAGTTTGTAAAATAAGTGACATGTGAGGACTTATATAAGCATCAGGAGTATTCAGCTAGAGCTTGTTGTCTTGAAATTTTGTGTATTTGATGTTTTATGAATTTTTGGGCTATAATGTAAATATGTGAAAAATAAGTGGCAAAATGTAAATTTGCTCATTGACGTGTTTTGGGGTTAAATTGAATGGAATTTTATTTGAATGAGCTTAATTTGAATTTGAATAGATCAAGAACAAAAAGGACTAGGTGTGGATCAGAGGAAAGCAAAAATTTTTGAATTGTCGAAATATACTGTCCGTCAATATCTGAGGTAAGTTATTAAGAAAATAGTTGTTGTTAATTTATACCTATACAATTTATATATGTATACATGCCGAATTGAAACTTAAAAAATGTTGATTATGCTGAGTGTAAATAATTTTGGTAAGTATGAATTGATATGTATGCGAATTATTGACATTTTGGCACTGTGTGCGCGAAATAAATTATCAAGCACTAAGTGTGCGAATTAAAATATTGAGCACTAAGTGTGCGAGCTCATTATAACTTGAATTAATGTTTAACACTAAGTGTGTGCATCCATTGAGTGAACGAAAGTGATGAAACGAGTTAAATATCGAATTTAAAGAAGGTAATAGAATTTTAAGCTCGTGATGCCGCAGGTATGTATCAAACTTATATGGTTGATGTTATTTAGTTATGTATTGAACCTATGTGGTTGATGTTACTTAGTTTAAACCTATGTGGTTGATATTAGAAAATGTGAAATGCTTGGAAGATGAATGCATTAAATTGAGGAGATGGTAGGATATATGTTTATTAGAAGGTTAATCTATGATATTCGGATGCTATATTTTGTATTAGGCCTTATGTAAGGAATGAAAAATTAGAGAGTAAAGAAATGCTTTGTGGATGAGTACATGTATGTTTGAGCTGGTTGTTGATTTGTGGTAATTGACTAATGACGTGCTTATACATTAGTAAGCTTGAGTTTATGTAGCTTATTGCCATGATATTGTTTAAATTAAATTGAGCTATTAATGTCTATCGAATGTCTAAATTGCTTATAACTTACTAAGTGAAATTAGCTTACTTGGGTATGTGCTTACATGTCTTTATTTTATAGATTTTGAAGATCGTTGCGTGCTCGGGGATCATCAGTGAAGCTCATCACACTATCGTCTTTACTTTGGTACTTTTGAAAGCTTAAATTTGAACTTATGGCATGTATAAGCTATACCATCTTTTGAATCCAATTTGAATGAGAAGTGTATTAAAGCCATACGGAGATGGCTTAGTCATTATATTTTATGTTTGGTTTAAAATGTTTTGATTAAATGCTTTGACATGGTTGGTTTTGATGAATAGGTTGTGGTATAATTTTACTTGATAAGTAGAGTTTATAATTTGCATTATTGATATATTAAATATATGTTTTAAGTGGTTTGTCATGAATAACTTACAAGTACTTCATATTAGTAAATTTAAAGTTTATTATATGCTTGTGAGATTTTATTATATATTCAGCCATGGTACAGAATTATTTAAAGATGTGTTCATGTTATAAATTGATTGTTGGATAAGTTGAGATTGAGATGTATGTCTTGTAATAGGAGTTGGGGTGGAAATGATGTACGATGTATACATATAGGTTCGGCCATAAGATGTTAATTTATAGTATATGCATACTTATAAAAATGCGTATAAGTCATTGTTGTTATATGAGTTGACCGAGTAATGTCAAATTAGTACGATATCTAGAAGTACTACTATGTTGATGTAGGTTGCGAATCATCCATAAAATTTATTTGGTGTTTTGATGGCGTGGTCATACTCTAATTGTGTTAATTGATTGATATGAGAATTGAGTACACTATTGGTTGTTATATGTTTCAAATTGGTCTCTATTAGTATGGTCATATGCGCATGGTTTTGTGAACAGAAAATAGTTATGTTTGATTTTTAATAAACTACCAAGTATGTTTATTTGTAATGACCAATTTTTAAAGCTGTACATGATTATGATTAATAAGCTATATGCAATGTTTTATTTAGTTAAATAGCACATGATCAAAATTATGAAGTTAGATGATTAATAAATTAATATATTTATTTTGTGAATATGACTTCTGTGATTATGTAATTGTTCGAATACTGTGTTTTTTTTTTGGTAATACCTCATAACCCCTCTGGAGACGGATACGGGTTAGGGGTGTTACAAGTTGGATGAATTGCTTTCATAAAATTGAATACAATAAGGTGATTTCAATCATGGTCTTCTTGTGGACTGACTTCATGATTAAGTAATTGCGAATTATCAGAACGATGCTTCTGGACATAATTGCAATCACTAGAGTCTAATTGTATATGTCCGATTGGTCCCTCCTCTAGCTCAACAAAAGCTCGATCAAACTGCATTTGAATCAGAAGAAAATTCTATGACTTTGGGAATAATTAAATCGTGACGATTTTTTCGATGTGGAATTAAATTAGGCAGTCATAAGAATTGTTCAACTAGTGAACTTCAATACAAATTTTTCTTGAAAAATTAATTTGGAAAATCTAAGTGATTTTTGGAAAAATGAATTTTGATCAAGTAAAGTTAAATTAATTGAATTAATTAATGTAACGCCCCAATTTTCGGGTTTTTGAGATTTTGATTGAATTTATGTTTGCTTGTCTGGATGTGCTAAATTATTCTTTAAGTGTGTTTGGTGGACCTTTAGAAGGCCTAGGTTTAAGTTTAAAGCCTAGTAGAATTTTAAATGTTAGGCTTATAGGAGAAGGGGTTGTGGCTAAGTGGGCTTTTAATGAGAAGTTGGGGCTTTTAGGCACAAGAAGGCCTGTGTTAAAGTGGCAAGGTGGCATCACTTAAGAGCATGGGAGTGGCGTGTGGAGGCTTGTAAGGGAGCTGAGGTTCGAAACTCTTAGTGACCAGGAAGTTGGTTTATTTTTACTGCATGCGCAAGGTAAGTGGTGGACTTCAAGTGAAATTCTGAAGGTAGAAGTTTGAAGTGCTCATGGAATTAGGTGGGAGTGATAAGGGGAGGTTCTTGGAGAAAATCTAGGAATTTTGGAAAGGGAAACAAGAGTTGGCTGATTGTAGGGGTCTTGGAGGAGCTAATTCGGCTAGTGGGTTTTGAAACATGCATTTTTGGCAAGTGTAGTATGAGTGTGCCGAATACGCCTTTTTGGTTCTTTTCGAGATTTATTTTGGGCAAGCTTTAGTGCTGATTAGGTAAGGTTCAAAGGTGTTTCATTCTTTGTTCTTTCTTTTCTCCTCCTCTTCTTAGTGTTCTAAAAGCCAAAATCTCGAAAGGTGTTAGCCCTCCTTGTGTCGATTTGTTCAAAGAACCGAACCTATTCTCCTCTTACTTCACTTTCTTTCTTTTCTTCTTTCTCTTCTTCTTCTCCTTCTCTCCAATGATTTATTTGAGTTTTCTTAAGCCTTTTAGCCGATTGCTTCAAGGGACACAACCTGAAATTCTTCTTGGCCGAATACTATAAAAGTCGAAATCCTGAAACCTTAAATTCTTCCTTGCCATTTTTTTCTTAAACCGAACCTTACTCATCTTTATTTTGGAAAGCTGAAATCACTTTACAATCCCTTCTCTTTTACTTTCACCTTCTTCCACCCTTTCACTCAGAAACCGAAACCTCCTTACTTTCTAGTGCGGTATTGAAAGCTAAATCCCTTTGGATCTCTTTTCTTCTTGCGATTTTGACTAGATCTATAATAGATCTGGGTTAGGCTAGTGATCGGTGGTTATTTCGTGTGGTGAGGCTGTCAAGCAGACTTTTCGTAAGTAGCCCTTCCTACTCTATTCTTTCCTACGAGTTAAGAAATGCCGAAAGCCCCATTGTCCATGGTGGTTATCGGTTTTGACTCCTTTTTGGAATAAAAACTTAACTTAGCCTTTTCTTTTGGATCTCGTGTATGTTAGCATGGTAAAGGGCTGATCTAACGAGGGGTAGTTTGAGGCTAGGGTGAAAATTACTGTTTTACCCTTAGGTGCTAAAAGACAATTTTACCCCTAGAGAAAAGCTGACCGATTTGCGTGATTACTGCTTTTGTAATTCTGAATGCCATGACATATTATATTTTGATTGCATGGGGTGGGTTATTTTGACGGAGGAAGTGCTAAAGTGGCAATGCCACGTATTCTAATAAATGGCTTTGCCTCGTATTACTATTCTAGTGGCTTGGCAAAGATATCTGTTTAAGCAGCTCTGCTGCGATTACGGTGTGTAGGGCTGGGTGGGTTGAGTTATTCCCCACATGGTGTGTAGGGCTGGTATGGGTGTTGTGTTGGGTTGGATTGGGCTTGGGCTTTGCATACATGCATATAATACTGTAATCTGATCTGTTACTATAATGGGCCCAAGGCCTCACTATTTTCTGAATAGGGCCAAGACCCAGTTATCAGTGTATTTTAATAGGGCTTTGGCCCAGTCTGTGCTTGAACTGATCTCTGATATTGGTTGGGTTAGCTTACACAATGAGTTTTCACAAATTCACCCCCTTTCTTCTCCATCCATGCAGGTAGCCCCCAGCCATAGAGGACTTGGAGCTGCGAGGGATTCGGAGTGGCCACGTGGTCTTCTGCTTGGTTTTTAGTTTTTAAATTCATTTTTTATGCTTTAATTTTAATTTGGGTTTTAATTTGTAATAAGGCCGCTCAGTTTTTTTATTTTTATCTTTGCGTATTTTCTGATGTTTTTATTCAGTACTTGTTTAAAATGATATGATTACTTTAAGCAAGTTTTTATCTCAAACTTAACAAACGTTTTCAAAACCTTCATTATGTAACAAATGGGTAACCTAATAACGATGACTCACTGGTAAGATCTTTTAAACTAAAACTTTAAATGGCAGATGATAGGGTTTTTTATGAACTAAGTCGGTCATTTACAAAGGTATAATATGGTTTTACTTCAGTCAGCATAACGAGTATTTAAATAAGATCGAAGCATAGTCAAGGGTCTATGTGACACACCAGATTTGGCCATAACGTCTGGGCCGGGTTTGGGGTGTTACAATTAAAATTAAAATGATATTTTTGGAAGTTAATTTTCAAGTCAGATAGTTGGCCCAATGGGGAATTGAACTTGAAAATTGGACATGAGGTCATAAATTGGGCCCAAGAGCCCAAAATGGATACCAAGACCCAAAAAATTACCGAACCGGGCCCGGTATGTGAAACCAAGCTGACGGTCGAACTGATGGCTAGATCGAAATGGTTGAGTCATCATTGACTTGGACCGAACTAGCATCAGTTGAATCGGCTCAGGATGTCGTAAGGGTATCGCACCTACACCACCGGACAGGGTAGTACCGGTGGCTACAACTATAACACCCCAAATTCGGGCCTATAAGTTTTACAGGTATTTCAGGAATTTTAGCTTTAGAGTGCTCAAAATTTAGTAGCATGGTAAATCAAAATTATATTTGACTATGGCTTCTTAGCTGTTGAATCAATTTTCAAAAATAAGTTTTAAAAGTCTTTCAATTTGGGCCTAGGGATTGATTTGTAGAATGGGAAAATCTGGGAGTTTTTAGGAGGCGATTAGCCTAGATTTTAAAATTTCAGCCTATTTCTTTTCCCCAATATCATATTCACATTAGTTTTATCCTTTCCTATCTCTTATTTTCGTCCTTCATTCTCCCAACATTAAACCACTTGATTTTGATTTCCAAACTATAACCTTTTGATTTCTCTCAACACCCAAGCCTTAATGTAACACCCCAAACCAGGCCTAGACGTTATGGCCAAGTCTGGTGTGTCTCATCAATGACGACCTAACCATATGTTCTTAGATATTGCGATTAGGGTGAGTTTTGTAAAACCGTTATCTAAACTTTAAAAAGAAAATCCAGGTTTAGTTGTGAACGTCCTATCCACTACTAGATTTTTGAATTATTTGCTACGAGATCTTGTTATCCATTTGTTACGAGTGCTTTATTTTGAAAACGTTGGTTTCGCGCAGCCTTAATCTATCCATTTGACCAATTTACAAGTACAAAATTAATAACCCAAATTAAAAATACTTAAAGCGGCCTTATTACAACCCAAAACCATAATGAAAAATAATTTAAAAGTAAATGAGAAAATAAATAACTTAATTAAAAACTAGCAATGAGTCTACGTGGCCACTCTGAATCCCTCCAGCTCCGAAGTCCACCAGTCTAGGGCTCATCTGCATGGATGAAATAAAAGGGGTGAGTTTAGAAACTCAGTGTGTAAAGAAAGCCCAAAGCCCAAATCAGCTCAAGCTCACTGCCTAAGCCCTATCCAGTCTCAGTAATAACTGGGCCGAAACCCTACTCAGTATTCAGTTAACTGGGCATTAGCCCTATCCAGTAATCAGTTTAACAGGGCTTTAGCCCTTTTTAGATAACAGTATGGCCCATAGGCCCATTACAGTAACAGAACAGATATCATGCATGTATGCAAACCCAACCCATGTCCAACCCTACACACCACCCGTACCAGCCCTGCACACTAGATGGGGAGATAACTCGACCCACCCAGCCCTACAGACCGTAGTCGCAGCATAGCTGCTCAGATAACAGTAAAACCGACGCAAAGCCCTTTTCAGTAATACGAGGCAATGCCACGTTTACTGAGTCCCATGCAACAATTTAAACATGTCATGGCATACAGTGAACAGAAATAGTAAAGCATGCATTTCAGTCAAATTTAGCCCTAGGGGTATAACGGTCCTTTTTCACCTAGGGGTAATATATTAATTTTCCACCCTTAAGGGGTATTTTAGTAATTATGCTGGTTTTAGGGTTTTATGCATATTTCAGTTATCAACAGTTCAAATTTCCATCTCAGTAGCTTATTTAGCCCATTTTAGCAGTTTAAAGTTATTGGGTCCTAAAACCCCTAATGGGCCCTACAGTGTCATTTAGCTACTTTGGCCCGTTTAGCCCAAATTTTATGTCCAGTTTAACTGTTTTAACATACGAATTGCCATAACGCGCTTACCGCTTATTTTCACCCATATGGGCCTGCAAGCCCATTGGGCCCAATTTTAGCCCCTCGAGGCCCAATTTACAGAGGTGTATGAAATTGCCCCCTACCAACTTTACCAATTCAGTTACAAAATCTTTCCACTTCCAACCGACCCACGAGTGCTCGCACGCTCGAAAGCTCATGAAATGCTAAAATTTTTGCATTTCGGCATTTCAACTTTTGCTGATTTAGTCTACTAGAGGGTGTTCATTTACACACCTGATTTACGACAGACGTAGACGAAGTCTCCCACGCGATTATCCTACAATCGATCACTATGATATTAGATTACGAATCCATGATAACCAACGTAAAAACCACTTACCACATTCGGGCAACATCCCTAAGGCCCCAAACTACTTACCTTTGTCGATTTTGACTACTAGATCTAGATCTAAATCTAGATCGCTTCCACGACTCTAGCCTTTATTGCTCCTTGCCAAATTTCCCCCTCTTGCGAACTAAAACACATAAAAACCACAAAATACTAGCATTACACTTTACCAAATCGAGAGCCTCCCTAAAGATTTTAGGGATTCTGTCTTTTCTTAAATCCCAAATAATAAATGGAAGAAGGGTTTCGATAACTTACCGAAGATCTATTAGACAAGAACACTTCCAACCCTTTTCTATCTCAGATCTGACGTAGATCTAACCTCAAGGCTCGAGTAGCGAATAGATCTAGACTTTAATTCCCGAATCACTAAGAATATGGAGATTTCAGCTTTTGGTACGATGAAGGAGAAGGAAAATAGAAGTTGCATGAACAGAGAAGATTTCGAGAAGGGTTTGTAGGAGTTGTGAGATTCGACTGAGTGAATTGAAGAAAGAATGTGGTTTCAGCTTTTGGTGGTAATCGACTAAGGAGCAGATTCAAGTTTCGGGTTTCCAACTTTTAAGTGTATTCGGCTAACGAGGTTAAATAGGAGAAGTTTTAAGATTGGTAATATAAAGAAGATGGAGAAGAGGGTAAGAAGCAAAAAGAAAAGGAAAAAGATGACAGCTTCGGCTTTGAAGAAAGGAGATGATGGTTTTGTCTTGCACAAGTCGGCACAAAAAAAGAACAAAAGAACGAAAGTCGATCAGCAAAAAAATAACAATAGGTGTGGATGTCCCCCAACCAAGTTGGCTAACCCTAAATAAAATATACCCTAAACCAACAAAGAAGAAAACAACCCATAAAGGACAAAATTTCCAAAAGTTCTTGCGGCGCTTATTTGCTATAGCAGAATGAATCCTATTCTGGCACAAAAATTCTTCCCAAAATTGAATACCATATTTTCCTCCTTGACTTTAGCATTTGAATTCCATCCAACCACCGATTAGCAGCCTTTATCCACTTTTCCATCGATCAGCCAACTCAATCTACTGCTAGGAAGAGTTTCAATCCAATTGAACCACTCTCCCCACCCATGCAGCAAAAATGCAACCCTTCACACCATAGTAGCTCAAACCCGAGAACTCCAAGCACCCACACACACTGCTGACCACTGCGACACGACTTCTGCTTAATTATAATACAGTCACAATTAATTATAAAGCTTATCTACTTAAGTCATAGGTTACTTAAAAATAAATACCAAAATTTCACCTACTAAGGGTTCGAACTCACGTCCACACTGCTGCCATTGCGCCACAGGCGCTCTTGTGTTAAACTCCGGTCACAACTTCTTTTAAGGCCTATTATTACGGAACCAGATTATTTCAAGAAAAAAAACAAACATTTTGTGCGCGATGTGCCTTGAACCAAGTACCTTTCCCGTCTTCCTAGCACCTCTTGCCACTGGGCCAAGCTTTCCCTTGTGTCCAGTTTTTAACCCAACTTAATTATATGGCCTTCCTTCTACAACTCCCTTTGCCTTAACAAAAATACAATTTATGCGCATGCTGTGCCTTGAACCTGGGTCCCCTTCCTACTTCTTAGCGTCCCTAACCACTGGGCCAGGCACTTCCTTGTGCCTAATCTTAGCCCAACTTATTTATAAGGCCTAATGCCCGGATTTCCCAAAGGAAGCAAAAATTAATTTTTTTGCTAGTGCCCTGGGTCGAGCCCAGGACTTTTCCCACACTATAAGTCCTTCGTAATTTATTTAAATACTAAACTAAACATGAAACTAATAATAATAATAATAATAATAATAATAATAATAATATTTTTTCTTTTATTAAAACATTTAAATTATTCAAGCCATCTTCTACCTGAACCCAGACTCAAGACCCAATACTTCTAGGCCCAAAATTCAGGGTGTTACAATTCACCCTTCCTAAAAATTTCGTCCTCGAAATTTCTAAATACTAAGATATTCGTGCATCGACTATTCTACTACGCTACCGCTACGCACTCAGATCTAATTAATTTTTAGTACGACCTAGAACATCTAATCACCGAACTAAATAAACATTTAACAAGCACGTATACAGTTCGTATCCAAACAACACACACCTAACTAGAATAAACTGGGCAATCCTGAGCCTGATGCTTCCGGGACCCACATCTAGGGTATGTTGCTTTCTTCCTATGGCATTCACCCGGATGACGCCTGTTGCAGTTCTTGCAGGTCGGAAAGTTTGGTTGTGTCTTAACATGTTTCACAGAACGAGGCTCTGTCCCCTGAGAACTATGATCCTTCCTCTTCCTGCACTCTAAGCACCCCGCTTGAAGCGTTTCCCTAATCTCCTTAACTTTGGTCTCTAATACTTCTTCCTTCATTTTCCTAACTAACTCGGCTAGTGCCTCAGTACCAAGCTCTGAATTACCACTACCTAAAGTCGGCAGACTTTGCTTACCCTTAGAATCCATATCAATACTCTACATTACCAGCATACGTATCAAATAACTACAAAGATCTCGAGTCAAAAATTTTATTATTAATTTACATAATTTATGCTGAGATAGTTTTTTTTTTGTTTCTACAGAATCGTAGCCTATCTACAGTCTCAATCTTCTAGGGTTTTTAGTTTCCCTACAGTCTCAGTCTCTATAGTTTTCAGTACTACCCTATCTACAGTATCATAGTAGGGTCTCAGTTCTATCTACGGTAATATTTCAGTATAGTACAGTATAAGAGAAGAATACTTACAGACTTAGTGTCGGGGACTCAGTGTGCCACTCCTTCAGATACCAGATTTCAGAAAGCCCAGAAAACTTAAACTTTTTAGAATAAAACATTTAAACGTGTATTCCTTAAAGAAAATGAGTTTGAAAAGGGTTTTCTTAAAATTTTTCCAAAACCGATTTCAAAAATACCCTTCTTGGGCCTTGATTCAAAATTTTTTGAAAACTTTTTAGACCTGCTCCACAGCTGAGTTGTTGCAACCAGGCTCTGATACCACTAAATGTAACACCCCAAACTAGGCCCAAACGTTACGGCCAAGTCTGGTGTGTCACATCAACAACGACCTAACCATATGTTCTTAGATATTGCGATTAGGGTGAGTTTTGTAAAACCGTTATTTAAACTTTAAAAAGAAAATTTAGGTTTAGTTGTGAACGTCCTATCCACTACCAGATTTTAGAATTATTTGCTACGAGATCTTATTATCCATTTGTTACGAGTGCTTTATTTTGAAAACGTTGGTAATTTTATAAAAAGCCCGCGCAGCCCTAATCTATCCATTTGATCAGTTTACAAGTAAAGAATTAATAACCCAAATTAAAAACACTTAAAGTGGCCTTATTACAACCCAAAACCATAATGAAAAATAATTTAAAAGTAAATAAGTAAATAAATAACTTAATTAAAAATAGCAATGCAGTCTACGTGGCCACTCTGAATCCCTCTACCTCCGAAGTCCACCAGTCTAGGGCTCATCTGCATGGATGAAAGGAAATGGGTGAGTTTGGAAACTCAGTGTGTAAAGAAAGCCCAACTAGAGCCCAAATCAGCTCAAGCTCACTAGCCTAAGCCTTATCTAGTCTCAGTAATAACTGGGCCGAAGACCTACTTAGTATTCAGTTAACTAGGCCTTGCCCTATCCAGTAATTAGTTTAATAGGGCCTTAGCCCTTTTCAGATAACAATACGGCCCATAGGCCCATTACAGTAACAGAACAGATATCATGCATGTATGCAAACCCAGCCCATGTCCATCCCTACACACCACCCGTACTAGTTCTACACACCATGTGGGGAGAGAACTCGACCCACCCAGCCCTACACACCACAGTCACATCTTAGCTGCTCAGATAACATGGGCAACCTACTAGCAGTAAAACCGAGGCAAAGCCCCTTTCAGTAATACGAGGCAAAACCGTTTTTAGTAAAATGAGGCAAAGCCCCTTTTCAGTAAACGTGGCAATGCCACTTGCACTTCCTCTATCAATAAACCTAGTCCCATGCAACAGTTTAAACATGTCATGGCATACAGTGAACAGAAATAGTAAAGCATGCATTTCAGTCAAATTTAGCCCTAGGGGTATAACGATCCTTTTTCACCTAAGGGTAATACATTAATTTTCCACCCTTAAGGGGTATTTTAGTAATTATGCTAGTTTTAGGGTTTTATGCATATTTCAGTTATCAATAGTCCAATTTTCCATCTCAGTAGCTTATTTAGCCCATTTCACCAGTTTAAAGTTATTGGGCCCTAAAACCCCTAATGGGCCCTACAGTGTCATTTAGCTATTTTGGCCCGTTTAGCCCAAACTCTATGTCCAGTTTAACAGTTTTAACATATGAATTGCCAGAACGCGCTTACTGCTTATTTTCACCCATATGGGCCCGTAAGCCACTTGGGCCCAGTTTCAGCCCCTTGAGGCCCAATTTACCGAGGCGTACGCAATTGCCCCTTACCAACTTTACCGATTCGATTACCAAATCTTACCACTTCCAATCGACCCACGAGCACTCGCACGCTCGCAAGCCCACAAAATGCCAAAATTTTGTCATTTCGGCTTTTGCCGATTTAGTATACTAGAGGGTGTTCGTTTACACACCTAATTTACGATAGATGTAGATGAAGTCTCCCACGCGATTATCCCACAATCAATCACTATGATATTAGATTATGAATCCATGATAACCAATGTAAAAACCACTTACCACATTTGGCTAACATCCCTAAGGCCCAAACTACTTACCTTTGTCGATTTTGATCTACTAGATCTAGATCTAAATCTAGATCGCTTCCACGACTCTAACCTTTATTGCTCATTGCCAAATTTCCCCTTCTTGTGAACTAAAACACATAAAAACCACATAAAAATACTAGCATTACTCTTTACCAAAATTGACACCCTCCCTAAAGATTTTAGGGATTTCTGCTTTTCTTAAATCCCAAATAACAAATGGAAGAAGGGTTTCGATAACTTACTGAAGATCTACTAGACAAGAACACTTCCAACCCTTTTTTATCTCAGATCTAACACAGATCTAACCTCAAGGCTCGAGTAGCGAATAGATCTAGAGTTTAATTCCTAAATCACTAAGAATATGGAGATTTAGGCTTTTGGTACGATGAAGGAGAAGGAAAATAGAAGTTGCATAAATAGAGAAGATTTCGATAAGGGTTTTTAGGAGTTGTGAGATTTGGTTGAGTGAATCAGAGAAAGAATGTGGTTTCGGCTTTTGGTGGTAATATACTAAGGAGGAGATTCAAGTTTCAGATTTCCAACTTTTAAGTGTATTCAGCTAACAAGGTTGAATAGGAGAATTTTTATGATTGGTGATGTAAAGAAGATGAAGAAGAGGGTGAGAAGTGAAAAGAAAAGGAAAAAGATGACAGCTTCGGCTTTGAAGAAAGGATATGATGGTTATGTCTTGCACAAGTCGGCACAAAAGAAGAACAAAAGAATGAAAGTCGATCAGCAAAAAAAAAATAAGTGTGGATGTCCCCCAACCAAGTCGACTAACACTAAATAAAATATACCCTAAACCAACAAAGAAGAAAACAACCCATAATGGCCAAAATTTCCAAAAGCTCTTTCAGCTCTTATTTGCTATAGCCGAATGAATCCTATTCTGGCACAAAAATTCTTCCCAAAATCAAATACCATATTTTCCTCATTGATTTTAGCATTTGAATTCCATCCAACCACCGATTAGCAGCCTTTATCCAGTTTTCCACCGATCAGCCGACTCAATCTGCTGCTAGGAAGAGTTTCGGTCCAATTGAACCACTCTCCCCACACGTGCAGCAAAAACGTAGGCCTTCGCGCGCACAGTAGCTCAAACCCGAGACCTTCAGGCACCCACACACGCTACTGACCACTGTGACACGACTTCTCCTTTGATATAATACAGTTGCAATTAATGATAAAGCTTATCTGCTTTAGTCACGAGTTACTTAAAAATAAATACGAAAATTTCACCTACCAAAGGTTCGAACTCTCGTCCACTTGACATTCCTAGCACGTTGCTGCCATTACACCACAGGCGCTCTTTTGTTAAACTCCGGTCACAACTTCTTTTAAGGCTTATTATTACGGAACCAGATTATTTCAAAAAAAAACAAACATTTTGCGCACCGTACCTTGAACCCAGCACCTCTCCCGTCTTCCTAGCGCCTCTTGCCACTGGGCCAGGCTTTCCCTTGTATCCAGTTTTTAACCCAACTTAATTATAAGGCCTTCCTGCGACAACTCCCTTTGCCTTAAAAAAAAAAAAAACAGTTTATGCGCATGCTGTGCCTTGAACCTGGGTCCCCTTCCTACTTCATAGTGTCCCTAGCCATTGGGCTAGGCACTTTCTTGTGCCAAATCTTAGCCCAACTTATTTATAAGGCCTAATGCTCGGATTCCCCCAAGGAAGCAAAAATTAATTTTTTTCCTAGAGCCCTGGGTCGAGCCCAGGACTTTTCCCACACTATAAGTCCTTTGTAATTTATTTAAATACTAAACTAAACATGAAACTAATAATAATAATAATACTTTTTTCTTTTATTAAAACATTTAAATTATTTAAGCCGTCTTCTACCTGAACCCAGACTCAAGGCCCAATACTTCTAGGCCCAAAATTCAAGGTGTTACACTTAAACACTCATAGGGTCATTTTAAAAACACCCAAAACTCCATATATTTCATCATTTTCTCCAAACATGGGTTTATTAGATTTGCGTCAAAACTTGGTCAATTCTTTTCATAGGCAATGCTTCAAATTTTTATGAGATTTTCATGATTCCTAGCACTTAAAATTGAAGTATTAGCCATTGAGTCACACATTTTTAATAAAACCCAAAAATTGGGACATTAACGGTAGATTTTTAAATTTTAAGTAAAAACGTGGTTTCGAAGTTTTTTCAACTCATTTTGTCATGATTAAAAGGTTTCTCAATTTACCTTGAAGTTTCGTTAATGATTTCTCACGTTTTAATGAATTTTGTGAAAATTATCAAAAAGATGTCGAAAAATTTTGATACCATGAATTGGGTAGTTTTTAGTGGTTTAAGGGTTGAGGATTAGACGTAGATGACTAATTAGGTGAACGAAAGTTGTTTTAGGTGAAAAGCTTAAGCATAGACCAAGTTATGAGCATTCTAAGTTTGTTATGTTAAATTTTGGGTTACATGAGAACTTAGAATAGGTTGATGTTTTAGTTGGTTTAAGTAAGTCCTCTGCTACTATCTGATTGTGAGTTTTGTATGGTTATTGTGTATAAAGCCTTGGATTCATTAGAGCCTTCTAAAAATTAAAGGAAGATCTAGTTTGAGCTTTTGACTTCTCGGCATAAGCATAGTAGAGTGTTTGGAATCACTTCTCGTAGACATGAGTCATGTGTTATTTGGGAATTTAGTAGTAGTTTAAACCCTGTATAAATTCTAAGTGTAAGTTTTCTTGTATCTATATATCTTGTGGTTTTGGGCTTATATGATTATGAAATTGTGCATAGTGATGAGAAGCTCATATATGTGATGTGTTGATATAGTAATTGTTGTGAAAAGTGAAAAGTGAAAATGTATACATGATATATATGTTATATGACAGTCATAGTGTTTTGGAAAAGATACTAACATGTATTGACAGTTGGCTGATAATCAGTAAGTGTTATGTGTTTGATTTTAGATATTTTGGCCTTATGATCTTGAAACCATTTGATATAGTTGGCATGCCATTGGATTGTGACTATGCACCTATATGTACAGAGATTTTGGGTGCTGAGGCCCTGGGATATGTTAGAGGTATAAGGGAATGTGAGTTAAGCTCCATTCAATGGACATGTGTAGGGAAAAAAAGGAGAGTCTTAGCTTTATGCTTCACTTTTGGGCAATGTTTAACTGTATAAGTCTATGTTTGGTGTGTTGGAGATCTGTGTATCCGATGTGTGATGATAGAGCTCACTATATGTTCCATAACTCAAGTGCAATCTATCATATTATATGCAACTATAAGGATCATGTTGTATGCTTAATGGAGTATGTGCTATATTGATAATTTATCATTGTATGTGACTTGTGTGAAATGTGATTGTAACACCGCATACCTGGTTTGGACGCCAGGCCAAATACCGAGATGCCACACCACCTTCTCACATCGATTTCATTGTAATTATCAAAATTGAAATACAATAGTTCTGTTTTACTTTAATTATTCTAGCATTTATGAGAATATCAAGTCATGCAAGCTTAGTTTAGTGTTTAATCATACTAACATACGACAAACAAACATAAAATGTACATATCCCAAGAATTGGGACCACTTAGCAAATTTTCCCACAAATATTACGTAGGTATCGATATAGCCTCTATGGTATGATATTTCCTTTAAGTGGTATCGATAGCACCCAGGAATCTGATACCAAACTAGCATTCTGTTTCTCGACAAATTTCAAAACATAAAAAAATGTCGGTAACTTTTGCAAGGTATAGATAATTACACCACGAGTATCGATTCTTGAGCTAGGGTATCGATACCAAATTTGTATTCCAACTCCCTACACTTTTAAAAATGCAAAGGTATTGTTCTAAAAGCCTTAATATCGATATCTCTACTGTAGGTTACAAAAATTCAACAAATAAGAACATTTAAATCATTCAAATTAGATCCCTAAATGTCATGTTTCATTCACCTAGTCACATATGCATCAAAATGTCTAAACAATAAACCAAATACCATGTCCAAGCTCATAAACTTCCCAAACATACATAATATACAAATAATCCCCAATACATCTTAATAAATCTATATAAATATCTACCACATTGGCCTATCACATTGCTTTTATTCCCCAAACATAACTAAGCATAGAACACCTACTAATAGAAGATAAATAATCAGCTTCGATCACTCCCTTGAAAGCCACCTTGCTCACACCTGCACTACTTATTTGCAATGGTTTAAAAGAAGTGGGTGAGCTTAATAAGCTCAGTGAATGCCTGGAATAACCACTACACAAACAAGTCGTCATGCATCAACCAAACAACTTGTAGCATTTTTCTTCCAAAACGTCTTTAACTTAGTGCCATAATTTACAAATTTAATCACCTTTCATGTATCTCTTTTACACATTCATATACAAATATTTAGGCATATATTCCGGTACATATTAATCACATATAATAACATATAATTCCATTTAGATGCAATTTATAATAATTTGTATAGCATCCACATACTCGTTCAGGCATACATCACATTACACATATATACACCTTTTAAGATAATTTGGAACTTGAGCTATGAAACATAAAAGTGAGCTCTATCATCACTCATCGATACACGGATCTCCAACAAACCACGCATAGACTCGTAGAGTCAAACATATCCTATAAGTGTAGCTTAGAGCTAACACTCTCCAACACACCAAACACACATATCCTGGTGAATGGAGCTTAGCTCGCATTCCCTTATCTCTCCAAAAACTGTCCCTGGGCCTCAATGCCCTAAATATCACAACACATATAAGTGAGTATGCACAATCCTATGGCATACCAACTATATCCAATGGTCTCATTAAGTCACAAGGCCAAAATAACCATATTGTCATCAAATATTACTTTACCGATTATTCATACATATTCTCCGCATAACCATATCATTGTCACATGGCATGAATAACATACCCTTATTTTTACTGTCACAACAGTCATCACAACATGTTCATATTTTGTCAGATCATAACTCTCTTTATCACAATTAACAAACATATTTATCACATATTTATCATAGGTAAAAATACACTTACACTTGAAATTTAGAGAAGGGGTTTAAGCTACCTCTAATTCCCAAATAACACAATGAACCGCTTACGAGCAACTAATCCAAACACTCACAAAAATATACACTTTTGTCGACAACCAAAAACTTAAACAAGTTTTTCTTTGCCTTTATCTCTACTCGTTGAAGGTCCTATTAACTCCGACACTTCAACAAGACAAACCACACAAACAGACATTCAACACTAGTTTAAGGTTCAAGGTTCAAGGGTGATAGAAACCAAAGAGGATAAGGAGTTGGAGTTTAAAATTGATTAAAATAGCAAGAGAGAATCAAGGGACGACAATGCTAGTTTTAGGGAAGAGTTAACGTGAAAAAATGTAGGTGGAAAGAAGAAATAGTTTGGTTTTTAAATTTTGGTCTAATTGCTTCTTAAAAACTCATAATTTTGACTCTTTTACAAACCAGTCCTTTTTCTAAAATTAAGGCCATGTGTGGTTGGAGGGAATGGAATAGCCATTCCCTCCTTATTCTTGGATGAACAGTTAAGACATAGTTTGGTTCACCATTTTCTTCATTCGGTGAATTGCTATTCTTTTCTTATTCGTCTGATTTATCGAATCATCATTTGTCGAAGGGGGTTAAGAATAGCCCATTCAACGATGGATGTGATAGGAAAAATTTCCCCCCAGACAATTTTACCCTCTATTTCTTTAGCCATCGACCGTTAATTCCGTCGTTGTTGTAAAAGTGCTACCTCCCCTGATTCTATCATTGAGAATCATAGATCCATTTCAGACTCGTTCCCTGCCTCTGCAATGCTGCCTCGTTTCCTTTGTGAGAACTTCTGTAAGTTCATGTTTTTTCTTCCCCTTCTTGTTTTATAATTTCAACTATGTTTGTATTATTGGTTCCATTTTTCCTCTTTCTTTTCAATTTTTTTTTTCAATTATCATTTTTATAAGAATTACCCTGAAGAATATTGAGAAATCTAGTTCAGTAATTATTTTTCCATAATTTTCTTGAATTTTGAAGAAAAATGGAATTTTTTTAGTTGCAAAGACTATAATCCAAGGATACAGTTAGAAATTGTAAATTTTGGTATTGGATTTGGGACCTTTTTCATTAACTAACTGGTTAAATCCAGATGATAGAACTAGTATGTTTGTATTATTGGTGTTTGCTCCCATGGATACAAGCTTGGTTTTTATCTTGTGACATCTTCTGCTTTCCTTATAACATCGATCTATGCATTGCTGTGGTTTATCTTCCTTTTTTAAATACAACATACTATTTAAATATACTAATAATGGTAGAAGCAACCTAGACTTTCTCTGTTGAAGGTATTCTGCATTTGGCATTTTGTTTGCAGTTGCATGCATTGTCAATCTTCAGCTGAATCCACTAATTCTGCAATTATGATTTTGTCTTTATTAATGAACTAAATCTAAGCCATATTTATGCAGAGTGTGACACCATGTTTATCCTTATCCAGATGATAGAACCGGTTAAATCTAGATGATAGAACACGTTATTTTGTATGGTATGAGTTATTGAATTACTTCATTAAAGAACTCTATAAGGGGAGGGTGTCATAAATTAATAGAAATGTGCTTCTTTGTTTCATGTTGTTTTCTATATATGTTAAGACATTTGATGCTGTTTAACTTGTTTTAGAGGAGTTTGGTTGAAGCATTGGTGAAAGTTTTTAGAATTTTGATGTAAATCCTCTTGATTCTGCATCAATAGCACATGTATTATTTTTTCATTTCTTTACCTAAGTAAGAAAACCCTAGTCATTCCTATTGCTGCAAACATGGTGTGATTTTTTATTTTCACTAAATTAGCTGATTATGATCCTTGTCATTTTTTCTGTTAAAATACACACTAGTAAATTTGTTCCTGAATATGCTGTTAAGGTCTGTTTGATATGACCAAAAGAGATGGAAGTAGCTTTAAAAAAGGAAGAAAGGTTTCTTGAGTCTCTCAAGCATTTTACTAAACTCGTGCTAGATTAAATACAACAATTATTGATATTCTGTTGTGACATCCAGTCCATGTCCTCCAGTGAATTAACCATTCTTTATGCATATCTTCAGAGCACAATGAAACAACAATAATAATTGGTCAATATTATCCTTCTCTAAGCTTTTTAATGCCTTGTCTCCATCTTTTTTTCTTATCCTCAATGTCCCTTTAACAGTCTATGTTCGGGGTCCATAGCTGCCCCTCCCAACAATGTCATCTCCAAGGCCTTTGGGAGTGCAATGTGCCTTACCATTGAATCCAATGCTTGTTGGTGCTTTGTTTTTGTCTTTTGTTGCCAATAATTTGTATCAATACATTTGAGTTACATTGCTGCTCTTCTCCCATTCAAATTGTAGACTATTTTTGTTAGCTTTGTTTAATGCCTATTTTCCAAAGAAAAGAAATTGGATTCTCTTTTCTTGCATCATCTGACACTGTTTTATTTGGGTTAGAAGACTACCCAGTCTCATGATGTATCACAATTACGGTGGATTGGTCCAATTCTTGGGGATATTGCAGAAGTTGAGGCTTATTGTAGAATATTTAGAGTAGTTGAAAGGCTCCATACCACTTTGATGGAGACTCTATGCAATCCACTAACAGGCATTTTGGATTTGCACTATACATTCAGAAGAACAATATTAGATTTGATCTGTTTTCTGTTACCAATGAAATGGAAAAATAGGTATCTGTATTCACACTGATGATTCTTGCAAAACACATCTATCCTTCTTTTATGTATTTTTCAGATTATGTAAATTGAATTATCGTTCCACTTGGATTTGGATTTTTTTTCTTCTTCATGTCGGTTAATTATTTATCCTTTGTGTTGTCAAGATTGGATATGAGTTTGACTTTCTAAGAGAAGCCAATCCTATAGAGAGAATTTGCTATTTCTTATACGAGAATAACGTAAAGAACAATGAGTTTTTGAATAACATAAAATGAGGAATGTCTTTTGAGCCAAAGGGATTACGGATCTCATCTCCTTCTATATCTATGTCGATTTTTCTTCATGTTTTTTAATAACATAAAGAACTGAGTTTTTGAATAACGTAAAATCATGGACTATGGTTTTTGAATAACAAAGGACTATGAGTTTTGATTTTTTATTTCACATATGAAAAGAACTAATGTTACTAAAATTTAGTAATTTTTATATAAAATTTGAAGGTTTTTATTTCACCAAAAGATTTTTATAAATAATTAATTTATTTAAGAGTATACCTTATAATTAATTGTTGTTATCATGTTATTATAAAGGATAAAAGAAAATATAAAAATATGTTTTCTATTAAAATTGACTATTTAGAGGATTATCATATAGTATGTTTGTGACACCCTTAACCCGAATCTGTCGCAGGAATGGGGTTACAAGGTATTACCAAACGAGACACAACTTTCGGACATTCATGGATATACATAGGAAATAATTATTTTATTCACTACATATGAACATGTACTAAACCTACTCAAAACATTACAGGTTGCACGATAATCAAGAAACATACAACCATAAATCATTGTCAATTGGCCGAATATAAGCATAGGAATTAAACAACTCATATCTTATTCTCATTGCAAATTTTATCATTTAATACTTAAACATAATCAAACATGTATTAGTAAATAACAAATACATAGCATGTGGCAAAATTTGTATCTCAACAGCTGAATATCTAATATACCATTTCAAAGATCTATGCCCATGTATATATTAAAACTAAACAAAACATAAGTGACCTAAATGAAAATTAAGGCATGGCCGAACATGCTATAGTTATTTATAATACATGCGTAAGCCCACCATTATTAAAAACCATTTACTAACCATATCAAGAATGGTCAATTTACAACCAATGATCAAAAGCATACATTTATTAACCTTGCCTATTGCTACTGAATTTAAACATTCTTTTTAAATTAGTTATTCAAACAACCATGACATATACGTACATATATGTATATGAAATCAATTAACATATCATGATCAAATGCATAGGCATATCATCTCTCATTTCATATCATTTCCTATTGCAAAACATGCATTTCAATTATGTCAAAATTACACCACAACTGAAACCTATCCATCAGCCAATGTATAGCATTAAACACACCCTCAAAATAAGATTAGATCATGGCTGAATATACATCATGCTTTTTCCATACTCTTTAGCCGAATCATATAATAAAATCCCACAAGCATATATACCATGTTTTATACTTACTAATATAAACCAATTCAAAAGTTATTCATAACTAAACCAATCAAGACAAATGACCAAAATACTGTTCATACAAGTCATGAACCATACTTACCATGTAGACTTATACCATAACTGAATTCATTTTAAAACCAAATCATGGATCCATGAATTAACAAGCATATCAAACCAATTTCACATTTATTCACTTATAAACAAGTCATAGCCGAATTACCCAAAACCAAAGCCAAGCATAGCCATCATTGGATTCAACTCAAATGCCAAATCTCAATCAATTTACATCCTTTACCTGTATTTAATATTGTAATCGAATTCATTGATCAATCACTTAGATATATATAACATTAGCAACTTCATTTAATCATTATATCACAACTGAATTTACCTTGATACTAAATAACATAACGAAGCATAACTTAAACATCAAAACCAAACATGCCCATAATTTGATCAAGACATAAAGTCCAACACAACAAAATAATAAGCCATTTTCGCATGGCCAAATTATACAAAACCAAAATACAACATTTCAAATCACACTCCAGCCTATAATGCCATAGTTCCAAAACGTAACTTTAAAAAAATATCGAAGATGGTCGATAGTGTGATAAGCTTCTCTGACGATTCCCGAGCTCGTATCTTGAATTCGAAATCTATAAAATAGAATAAAAGTGAAAACACAGTGTAAGCTATCACAACTTAGTAAGTCATAAGCAAATAAACAACTCAATACAATTATGAACTTAACTAAACTACATCAAAGTATATTATCATAGCACATTTAGATCCAAACACTTATAAATCCATATTTAAAAGTATACTGACATACGTATACATATCCATTCGTTAACATCATCTTGGCTAAATACTCATATAGCTAAATTACCTATTACCATTTAACTTTCAAAGCCAAACAGTCTTTATAATTTTAGTTCACATACACACAATTACATAAGCTTACATTTTACCAAATAAGTTCATGTACATATGTTAATTAAGTGGCCGATTATTCAATAATCATATGTATATATAATCGAAACTTATTCCATAACACTCACAAGGCCGAATACCCACATGAGCAATTTAACTATTGTCATTTAACTTCCAAAGCTATAAAGTCAATATATAACCATTTATACATATGTCCAAAGGCACAAGCTTGAGAATCATAATAGAACATGAAGTACATAGACTTCCTATTTGTCCGAATATGCATGATTTTGATTACATGGACCTAGTATCAAAGGCCGAATGTTCTTACCAAGTTTACACAAAATCCTTGTTTGTTTCACACATAGTTTTAAACTAGTTACAAGTCACAAACTTACCTTGTTTTAAGTAGACAATCAGCTAATTCAATTTATTTCACAAAACCTAATCAAGTTTTCAATTTTCATATACACCCCCACAGTCGTGAAATACATTTATCAAGAGCATACTGTACATAAAACCCATATTTAATAGAATACATATATTTTCACCCATATACGTATAATCATGAATCAAAATATAACATCACATACATACACACCACATATGGCAAAATATACTTCACCAATGTACATGTATCCACATTAACAACTTATATAATTGGTATCAAATATCCAATGACCAATTTATCTCATTTTCAAATAGGTAATCAATTAGCTCATACCTATTTATTTAGCTTGTCTTACAAGTTCGATCTCAACTTATCTTTGCCTGATGAACCATTCAGAATTGGATATGACACTCTGATAATCACGTATATTATACAATATCAACGTCCTAGACGTGGTCTTACATGTAATCACGTATTGATGCCACTATCCCAGACAGGGTCTTATTCGAACATATTCATCAAAGTTTCACATCGATGCCATGGTCTTACTCGCACACATAGATCAGACCCTATGTCATGACATACGCATCCTAACTATTCCTAGGGTTCATACGAGGCTTTCGGACATCGTAACTCGGTCGAAGTGAAAACAAAAGTAGGGTAACCAAGCTTGCATAGATTCATCTCAAATACATATATATTTACATATTCCAATTCAGCATATATAAATTCATATTTAACTAAAATTATGTACGTCTATTTGCTTATAAAGTTACCTCAGACGATGAAAAACGGAACGGAACAACTAGTCGACAACTTTAGCTTTTTCCCCGATCCAATTCCAATTTCTTTAATTCTTGATCTAAACATATTCAAATTAAGCTCACTCAAACATATTTTCATTCTTGATCTAAAGTATGCCGAATACCCCTAGTGTCCAATTAAGCTCATATTTTCCATAAATTTCACATTTTAGTCCACCCACATTTTTCTTTTTGCAATGAAATCCTAATTACTCAAAATCATCAAAAATTCCTTTACAATATATTTTAACCCAATCCATATCTTCCATGATTCATCATCAAATGATAAAAATCATAAACTCTCATAAATGGCATAACTCAAAATATCATCAAAATTAAAAATTAAAGCTTGGGTTTTGTAGTACTCGAAGCAACGATCTCAAAAAATGTAAAAATTATCAAAAAATGACCTTGAATCGAGCTTGAAAGGATGGCCGAACCCAGCTTCTTTTCTTTTTTTTTTCTTGCTTTCATATCGGTCATAAGGAATAAAACAATGAACATGGCTTTTAATTCATGTTATAATATAATATATAAGAACATATTATTTAATTTACATATAACCTTTACTAATTAATTTAAACCATTATAACACAAGGCTTTTACTGTAACACCCCTATCTCGTAACCGTCGCTGGAACAGGTTAAGGGTATTACCAGACTTGTAACTCAGAACAGATCAGTAAAATTGGAAACTTTATTAAAGATATTACAGTCTATAATCATTCATAAAATCATGCTTTAAAACTCTTGAAATCATACACTCACTCATTTAGGATTAAATTGAAAACATGTGAAAGACAGAGAGAGAACATTGAGAAATCTTCCAAGTTAGGGACACACGGCTGTGCTCCTAGCCCGTGTACACCCACACAGTCGTGCCCACTAAGCACACCCCAAACACTTAGCCCATCATTGAAACTGCCAAACTCCACACGGTCACCAGACACGCCCGTGTGTCTAGGCCGTGTGCAAAACTGCCTAACATCTCTTAAGTGCAGGGGTTACATGGCTGAGTCACACGCCCATGTGCTCAGACCGTGTGGCACTATGTAGGCTTCGTTTAAGCCATATTTGCCACCCAAAAAGGGTCAATCCCTACAAGCAAAACATGGCCATTTGACCATAACATTTCATGCATAATTTACAACCATTCAAACACAATACATAATATTTTATAACAAAACATCTTTACAACTCATTAGCTAACAATGCCAATTAAACCACATAATACACTTACCATTTCTACCAATGATATCTCATTCATCATCAACATCAAGCACATAAAATTCATCATATAAGGCATTCAAGTTTTATCAAAACATTTACAATACAAGCCATATCTCATAGCTTGAATAGGCATCAAAACATAACACATTTATCCTCAACGTAGCCATATACCATTACTTAACAACTAGCCTATACATGCCATGACCATTTATAATTACAAGATTCAAAAGTACCAAAAGCTTGATGGATAGTGTAATGGCAAGTCTCCGACTCATCCGAAAATCGAGCTAGCTTCCGAATCTATAAAACAAGGGAAAAAGTAAAAGGAGTAAGCTTTAACAGCTTAGTAAGCCCGTATAATATTGAAATTAAACCTTACCGAATCAATGAGATAATTATAATAATAATGCCAACTCAATTCATTTACTCAAGTTGCCTATTTCACAAGCATACACTTGTTAGTCCATGTGATCTCATAAAACATTCATGTACCAAGCCTGTATCGATAAGCTCGTAGGCTGAACATGTAATCCCGAAGGATGAACGATAAGCCCGTAGGCTGAACGGTAAGTCTAAAGACTGAACATGTAATCCCGAAGGATGAACATATGGCTCATGAGCTGTGGTGAGTCTGCAACAAATGCAGGAGCTCGAACCACCCTGTAGCCGTAGTGACATGTCACTTGTATCTTACAACTTTCTACGGTTCTAACAGGGCTTGGTAATCCATTTGTACTTGTATTCTTTTAGCATTTCCATATCAATTCATACACATATAATAGGCAAATCACCTTTCATGACAATTTAAACATACATATAGCAATAATACATTTATAGCAATCACAATACATATTTGATTCTAATTATACGAACTTACCTCGACTTCCCGATCTCTATTCGTCTACCTTTCGTTTTCCCCGATCAAGTTTCGGGATTTGATCGTCTTTATCTATATTAATGTAAATTTAACTATTTAATTACCAACATATTCAATTTAATCCAATAACATGTATTTTGGCATATTTGCAATTTAACCCCTATACTTTCAACTAGTTTGCAATTTAGTCCTTTTATCACAAAATAACAAATTACACAATTAATCCTTCAATTCACTATAGCCGAATATTCATGTACCACATTTAAACACATATATTTCATTTATTCACAATTCTAACCACAAAATTTCTACCTTTTTCAATTAAATCCTTAAAACTCATTTTCATCAAAAATTACCTTGTACAACTTGTATATTTCCATATAACATTCAATAATTCATCAAAAATCATCAAAATAACATGATTTCATCAATGGCATTTTTCAAAAACACAACTGAATTCAAAAATTAAGGTACGGGTCGGCTAGTATACGAAGCAACGATCTCAAAAATGTAAAAATCACTAAAAATCGAGACAAAACCATAATACATATAACATATAACATATGGACATAATAGTCCACTACCAACCACTCATGTTTGTAGCCGAATGAAAGAAAAGCTTTAAACCCTTTCTTTTGATTGTAGAATCGGTGGAAGAAGAGAAGAATTCAAGTCTTTTTCTTGTTTTAATTAAACATATAACATATAAAAATTAAAAGACAAATTTAACCTTTATCAAACCTTTATAAAACCATTATAAAACCATATAAAATATGGACATAATAGTCCACTATCAACCACTCACAAAAAAAAATGGTATAATTACCATGCAAGGACTCCACTTTATAAAGCCATGATCAAATAAGTCATTTATGGAATAGAACTCCTATTTTTCGCTTTATGTGATTTAATCCTTTTTATCGAATCAACTATCTAAACGATAAAATTTCTGAACGAAACTTTCACACCACATATCTATCATAGTGTAAAATTTATTAAAGCAATAAAAATAATAATTTAACTCGGTTAAGTGGTCCCGAAACCACTCGTTCCGATTAGGGTCTACAATGGGCTGTTACAACTCGCCCCCTTTAGGGATTTTCATCTCGAAAATCTTACTGGTAAATAGGTTAGGGTATTGTTTTCGCATAGCTTCCTTAGTTTCCCACGTAGCTTCCTCTATTCTGTGTTTACACCAAAGAGCTTTGACAAGTGCTATACGTTTATTTCTCAATTCTTTGATTTCTCGAGCCAGAATTTTGATCGGTTCTTAAGTATATGACAAATCATACTGTATTTCCACATCAATGGGAGAGATGACATGAGATGGATCAGATCGGTATCGACGAAGCATCGAAACGTGAAACACATTATGAATCTTTTCAAGTTCAGATGGTAACGATAGTCGATAAGCTACAGGTCTAATTCTTTCCACAATTTCATAAGGCTTGACAAAACGAGGACTTAACTTTCCTTTCTGACCAAAACGAAGAATTTTCTTCCACGGTGATGCTTTCAGATATACACGATCTCTGACTTGAAACTTTATTTCTTTTCGTTTCAAATCTGCATATGATTTATGTCTGTTAGATGCTATTTTCAAGTTGTCACATATTACTTTTACTTTTTCTTCCGTTTCTCGGATCAAATCAACCCCATGTAACTTTTTCTCACTCAATTCAGTCCAATATAACGATGTTCAACATTTTTGACCATATAGTGCTTTGTACAGAGCCATTTTCAAACTCGTCTGGAAGCTATTATTATACGCGAATTCAATTAGAGGTAAATATTTCCCCCAACCATTCCCAAATTCAAGAATACAACATCGTAACGTATCTTTTAAAATCTGTATAACTCTTTCAGAATGACCGTCGGTCTGGGGATGAAATGCTGTACTGAAATTCAATTTCGTTCCTAAAGCTTCTTGAAATTTCTTCCAGAATCTCGAAGTAAATCTCGGATCTCGATCGGAAATAATAGATAGCGGTACACCATGTAACCGTACAATTTCTGATATATATAATTCAGCTAATTTATCTAGAGAGTAGTCTGTACGTACCGGTATAAAATGAGCAGATTTGGTCACTCTATCAACAATAATCCAGATTGCATTTTTCTTTCTCAGAGTCAAAGGTAATCCAGAAACAAAATCCATTGTAACTCTGTCCCATTTCCATTCTGGAATCAGAATAGGCTGTAATAAACCTGTCGGTAGTTGATGTTCGGCCTTGACTTGTTGACAAATCAGACATTTAGATACAAATTCTGATATATCTCGTTTCATTCTCGACCACCAGTACAATTGTTTCAAATCATTATACATTTTAGTGCTACCCGGATGAACTAATAAACGACTATTATGTGCTTCATGCAGAACTTTCTGGATAAGTTCTCTATTTTTCGGTATGCAAATTCTGTTTCGGAACATTAAACAATTTTCAGCCCCAATAGAAAACTCAAAATTAGAATTTTACTCACAATGAAGTTGTTTAGCTTGTAATTCAGGATCATTCTTCTGAGTTCCATAGATTTGTTGTAGAATCATCGATTTAGCCTGTAGCTCAGCTATAATAGATCCGTCATCACAAAGCTTCAATTGAGTATGCAAAGCCCGTAAAGCAAACAGAGATTTTCAACTCAATGCATCAGCTACAACATTAGCTTTTCTCGGATGATAATCAATCACAAACACGTAATCTTTTAGTAATTCGAGCCATCTACGTTGTCGCATATTCAAATCTTTTTGTGACATCAAGTATTTTAAACTCTTATGATCTGTAAAGATTCGACATTTCTCACCATATAGATAGTGTCACCAAAATTTTAAAGTAAAAACTATTGCAGCTAACTTAATATCATGTGTCGGGTAATTCTTCTCATGCAGTTTCAACTGTTGGGAGGAATACGCTATAACTTTGCCATCTTGCATTAATACACAACCCAGTCCGATTATCGATGCATCACTATAAATCACAAACTCTTTTCCCAACTCAGGTTGAACTAAAATCGGTTCTTCGGTTAATAAGGCTTTCAACTATTCAAAACTCTGTTGACATTTATCTATCCACTCAAACTTCGCATTTTTCTAGAGCATTCGAGTTAACGGTACTGCAATCATCGAAAATCCCTTCACAAATCTTTGGTAATATCCCGCTAATCCCAGAAAACTTCAGATCTCAAAGACATTTCTAAGTGGCTTCCAGTCTATAATAGCAGATATTTTGTTCGGATATATTCTGATGCCTTCCGCAGAAACAATGTGACCTAGAAATCTGACTTCTCTAAGCCAGAATTCACATTTACTAAATTTGGCGAATAACTATTTATCTCTCAAAGCCTGTAACATGATTCTCAGATATTCCGCATGTTCTGTCTCATCACCTGAATAGATCAGAATGTCGTCAATAAATACAACAAAAAAATTATCTAGATATGGTCTGAAAATACGATTCATCAAGTCCATAAATACTACAGGAGCGTTAGTTAACCCAGAAGGCATAACTAGAAATTCAAAATGACCGTACCGTGTTCTGAAAGCAGTCTTTGGCATGTCACAATCTTTAACTCATAACTGGTAATAACCCGATCTCAGATCAATCTTTGAGAATACAGTAGATCCTTTTAACTGATCAAACAGATCATCAATTCGCGGAAGAGGGTATTTATTCTTCACGGTTACTTTATTCAGCTATCGATAATTAATACACATTCTCATTGATCCGTCTTTCTTTTTCACAAACAATACGGGAGCACCCCAAGGTGAGAAGCTCAGTTTCGCAAAGCCTCTATCTGTTAATTCTTGTAACTGTGCTTTCAACTCTTTCAATTCAGTGGGTGCCATTCTGTACAGAGCTATTGATATTGGTGTAGTACCAGTAGTAACTCAATACGAAACTCGACCTCTCTGATCGGCGGTAAACACGGTAATTCTTCTGGAAAGACATCTGGAAACTCACAAACCACTGGTACAGATTCAACTTTCGATTCTGACACTGTAGTATCCAACACATATGCTAAATAAACATCGCAACCCTTTCTTACATACTTCTGAGCTCGTATCGCAGATATATCTACCGGTAATTCATTCGATTCATTCGATTCAATCTGAAGGATTTCACCATTCTGACATTTCAACTCAATACTCTTTCTACTGCAATTCACTACTGCCTCATGTACATTTAACCAATCCATACCCAATATCACATCAAACTCATTAAATGGAAGGAGCATGAAATCAGCTGGAAAACAATATCCCCGAATCATCAATGGACAATTCTTACATATTTTATCAACTAACACAGACTTGCCTAACGGATTTGATACTTTAACTACAAATTCTATAGACTCAACATGTAAACTCTTTTTAAATACTAATTCCATACAGATATATAAATTAGTTGATCCAGGATCTATCAACGCAACAATATCAGTATTATAAAGAGAAAAAGTACCGGTGATAACATCAGGCGACGAAGCTTCCTCTCGTGCACGTATTGCATATGCTCTAGCGGGAGTCCGCGGCTCAGATCTCACGTTAACATCTCAGGCAGTATTGCTGGATCCACTCCTATTCCTGATATTCTGGGACGGTCTACCTCGGGTCACAGTATTATTTGTCTTTGTCGACAGCTCTTTGCTAGTCATTGATCTTTCAGGACAATCTCGCAAATAGTGATCCATCAATCTGCATCTAAAACAAGCTCCACTCTTCAATCGGCATTCACCAAAATGCTTCCGATTACAATACTTGCAATCAGGCCCGGGAGTTCTCACACTATCAGCACTAGCCACATAGGTTGCCTAAGGTCTCGAATGAGAACACCTAACATTTCTTTCTCTAATGGTTATGCACGTAGACGCAGTAGGACGAAGATGAAAGTTTTTTGATATCTTGGATTCAGACTGATGCGATTTACTCGCAATTCTCTTTATAGATTCTCTGAATTCAGAGTCAGCTTTCCATATTTCTTTAGTAAGTTCTTCAGCTTTACAAGCCCGATCAACTAGAACCACGAACTCTTTCAGCTCAAGTATCCCAACCAACAGTCGAATTTCTTCATTTAACCTATCTTCGAACCGTTTACACATTATCACTTCAGTAGAGACACATTCATAAGCATATTTACTAAGTCGTAGAAACTCTCTCTCGTACTCAGTTACTGACATTCGGCCCTGTTTCAGTTCCAAAAACTCCTTCCTTTTTTGGTCGATAAATCGTTGGCTAATGTATTTCTTTTTTAATTCTGCCTGGAAGAAGTCCCAATCAACTCGTTCTCGCGGACCAACCGATATTAAGGTATTCCACCATTGGTATGCAGAATCTCATAGCAAAGAAATTGCACATCTCAAGCATACATTAGGCATACAGGCCAGTTCATTAAAAACTTAGATCGTGTTCTCAAGGCAGAATTCGGCCCTCTCAGCATCATCATTCGCTGAGGCTCTAAATTCTTCGGCACCATATTTTCGTATCTTGTCAACAGGAGGTCTATTCAGTCTCAAAGGATCTATAACTCGTACATTTTTAGGATTAGGTTGTGGGACTGGAGGGGGTGGAGGTTGTGGAGCAGCCGGGTTTGCTCTCACAAACTCATTAAACCATTCAGACATCATCTGGAAGAAAGTTTGCTTAACTTCTTCCTGATTGCTCGCAGCAGGGCCCGATTCAAAAGGCATAGCCCCTTGAGCAGGTGCTGGCGCAATACTTTCAACATTTGTCAACTAATGCTCGATTCGGATCCATTACTATATAAAGCAGATTTCAGAGGATGTCAGGAGATATCACACTATCACATTTCATGTACATGGCATGTATAGCCAGACTTGTACTGCTCTGGTAGTCCTAGAATTGACTAAACTGTAGCTCTGATACCAACCAAATGTAACACCCCTATCCCGTAGCCGTCGCCGAAACAGGTTAAGGGAATGACCGGACTTGTAACTCAAAACAGATCAATAAAATTGGAAACTTTATTAAAGATATTACAGTCTATAATCATTCATAAAATCATGCTTTAAAACTCTTGAAATCATACACTCACTCATTTAGGATTAAATTGAAAAATGTGAAAGACAAAGGGAGAACATTGAGAAATCTTCCAAGTTAGGGACACACGGCCGTGCTCCTAGCCCGTGTACAACCACACAGTCATGCCGACTAAGCACACCCCAAACACTTAGCCTGTGGTTTAAACTGCCAAACCCCACACAGTCACCAGACACGCCCGTGTGTCTAGTCCGTGGCAAACACTTCCAATTGCCACACAGCTACCAGACACGCCCGTGTGTCTAGATCGTGTGCAAAACTGCCTAACATCTCTTAAGTCTAGGGGTTACACGGCTGAGTCACACGCCCGTGTGCTCAGACCATGTGGCACAATGTAGGCTTGGTTTAAGCCATATTTGCCACCCAAAAAGGGTCAATCCCTACAACTAAAACATGGCCATTTGACCATAACATTTCACGCATAATTTGCAACTAGTCAAACACAATACATAACATTTTATACCAAAACATCTTCACAGCTCATTAGCTAACAATGCCAATTAAACCACATAATACACTTACCATTTCTACCAATGATATCTCATTCGTCATCAACATCAAGCACATATAACTCATTATATAAGGCATTCAAGTTTTATCAAAACATTTACAATGCAAGCCATATCTCATATCTTGAATAGGCATCGAAACATAACACATTTATGCTCAACATTGCCATATACCATTACTTAACAACTAGCCTATACATGCCATGACCATTTATAATTACAAGATTCAAAAGTACCAAAAGCTTGATGGATAGTGTGATGGCAAGTCTCCGACTCGTCCAAAAATCGAGCTAGCTTCTGAATCTATAAAACAAGGGAAAAAGTAAACGGAGTAAGCTTTAAAATCTTAGTAAGCCCATATAATATAGAAATTAAACCTTACCGAATCAATGAGATAATTACAATAATAATGCCAATTCAATTCATTTACTCAAGTTGCCTATTTCACAAGCATACACTTGTTAGTCCATGTGATCTCATAAAACATTTATGTACCAAGCACAACATTCATGTATCATAAAAATAACTCCAATACTTATAACATGTATTTCATGTAAATTATACCATATAATCCATGTAAATCTCATATCCCATATAACATGTAATACGTATATTATTTGATCTTCATGTAGCATGTATCGGTAATTACCCGTTGAACCTTTAAGAACATCTAGGGATACTCGGGTGATACACATATAGTGTATACACATATAACCTATAATCCGTCAATGCATCATTATGCTCTTTCGAGCTTGTATCGGTAAGCTCGTAGGCTGAACATGTAACCCCGAAGGATTAACGGTAAGCCCGTAGGCTGAACAGTAAGTCCGAAGACTGAACATGTAATCTCGAAGGATGAACATATGGCTCATGAGTTGTGGTGAGTCCGCAACAAATGCAGGAGCTCGAACCACCCTGTAGCCCTAGTGACATGTCACTTGTATCCTATGACTTTCTACGGTTCTAACGGGGCTCGGTAATCCATTTGTACTTGTATTCTTTTAGCATTTCCATATCAATTCATATACATATAATAGGCAAATCACCTCTCATGACAATTTAAACATACATATAGCAATAATACATTTATAGCAATCACAATACATATTCGATTCTAATTATACGAACTTACCTCGACTTCCCGATCTCTATTCGTCTACCTTTCGTTTTCCCCGATCAAGTTCCGAGATTTGATCACCTTTATCTATATTAATGCAAATTTAACTATTTAATCACCAACATATTCAATTTAATCCAATAACATGTATTTTGGCATATTTGCAATTTAACCCCTATACTTTCAAATACTTTGCAATTTAGTCCTTTTATCACAAAATAGCAAATTACACAATTAATCCCTCAATCAACTATAACTGAATATTCATGTAGCACATTTAAACACATATATTTCATTTATTCACAATTCTAACCACAAAATTTCTACCTTTTTCAATTAAATCCTTAAAACTCATTTTCAACAAAAATTACCTTGTACAACTTGTATATTTCCATATAACATTCAATAATTCATCAAAAATCATCAAAATAACATGATTTCATCAATGGCATTTTTTAAAAACACAACTGAATTCAGAAATTAAGGTACGGGTCAGCTGGTATACGAAGCAACGATCTCAAAAATGTAAAAATCACTAAAAACTAAGACAAAACCATAACTTAATTGAGGATTAAAGTAGCCCAATGAAAGAAAAGCTTTAAACCCTTTCTTTTGTTTGTAGAATCGGTGGAAGAAGAGAAGAATTCAAGCCTTTTCCATGTTTTAATTAAACATATAACATATAAAAATTAAAAGACAAATTTAACCTTTATAAAACCATTATAAAACCATATAAAATATGGACATAATAGTCCAATACCAACCACTCACGAAAAAAAAAATGGTATAATTACCATGCAAGACTCCACTTTATAAAGCCTTGACCAAATAAGTCATTTATGGAATAGAACTCCTATTTTTCGCTTTATGCGATTTAATCCTTTTTACTGAATCAACTATCTAAACGATAAAATTTCTGAACGAAACTTTCACACCACATATCTATCATACTGTAAAATTTATTAAAGCAATAAAAATAATAATTTAACTCGGTTAAGTGGTCCCAAAACCACTCGTTTCGATTAGGGTCTAAAACGGGCTATTACAACTCTCCCCCCTTTAGGGATTTTCGTCCTAAAAATCTTACCGATAAATAGGTTAGGGTATTTTTTCGCATAGCTTCCTCAGTTTCCCACCTAGCTTCCTCTATTCTGTGCTTATACCAAAGAACTTTGACAAGTGCTATACGTTTATTTCTCAATTCTTTGATTTCTCGAGCCAGAATTCTGATCGGTTCTTCAGTATACGACAAATCATACTGTATTTCCACATCAATGGGAGAGATGACATGAGATGGATCAGATTGGTATCGACGAAGCATCGAAACGTAAACACATTATGAATCTTTTCAAGTTCAGACGGTAACGATAGTCGATAAGCTACAGGTCCAATTCTTTCCACAATTTCATACGGCCCAACAAAACGAGGACTTAACTTTCCTTTCCGACCAAAACGAATAATTTTCTTCCACGGTGATACTTTCAGATATACACGATCTCCAACTTGAAACTCTATTTCTTTTCATTTCAAATCTCCATATAATTTCTGTCTGTCAGATGCTGTTTTCAAGTTGTCACGTATCACTTTTACTTTTTCTTCCGTTTCTCAGATCAAATCAACCCCGTGTAACTTTTTCACACTCAATTCAGTCTAATATAACGATGTTTGACATTCTCGACCGTATAGTGCTTTGTACGGAGCCATTTTCAAACTTGTCTGGAAGCTGTTATTATACACGAATTCAATTAGAGGTAAATATTTCTCCCAGCCATTCTCAAATTCAAGAATGCAACATCGTAACGTATCTTCTAAAATCTGTATAACTATTTCAGACTGACCGTCAGCCTGGGGATGAAATGCTGTACTGAAATTCAATTTCATTCCTAAAGCTTCTTGAAATTTCTTCCAGAATCCCGAAGTAAATCTCGGATCTCGATCGGAAATAATACATAGCGGTACACCATGTAACCGTACAATTTTTGATATATATAATTCAGCTAATTTATCTAGAGAGTAGTCTGTACGTACCGGTATAAAATGAGCAGATTTGGTCAATCTATCAACAATAAGCCAGATTACATTTTTCTTTCTTGGAGTCAGAGGTAATCTGAATACAAAATCCATTGTAACTCTATCCCATTTCCATTCTGGAATCAGAATAGGCATATGCTATAACTTTCCTGTCTTGTATTAATACACAACCTAGTCCGATTATCGATGCATCACTGTAAATCACAAACTCTTTTCCTAACTAAAATCGGTGCTTCGATTAATAAGGCTTTCAACTATTCAAAACTCTATTGACATTTATCTGTCCACTCAAACTTCACATTTTCCTAGAGCATTCGAGTTAACGATATTGTAATCATCGAAAATCCCTTCACAAATCTTCGGTAATATCCTGCTAATCCCAGAAAACTTCAGATCTCAGAGACGTTTCTCAGTGGCTTCCAGTCTATAATAGCAGATATTTTGTTCGGATCTACTCTGATGCCTTCTGCAGAAACAATGTACCTAGAAATCCGACTTCTCTAAGCCAGAATTCACATTTGCTGAATTTGGCGAATAACTGTTTATCTCTCAAAGTCTGTAATACGATTCTCAGATGTTCCACATGTTCTGTCTCGTCACGTGAATAGATCAGAATGTCGTCAATACAAACAACGAAAAATTTATCTAGATATGGTCTGAAAATACGGCTCATCAGGTCCATAAATACTGCAGGAGCGTTAGTTAACCCAAAAGGCATAACTAGAAATTCAAAATGATCGTACAGTGTTCTGAAAGTAGTCTTTGGTATGTCCAAACTGGACCTCTCTAATCGGCGGTAAACCCAGTAATTCTTCTGGAAAGATATCTGGAAACTCACAAACCACTGGTACAGATTCAACTTTCGATTCTGACACTGTAGTATCCAACACATATGCTAAATAAGCATCGTAACCCTTTCTTATATACTTCTGAGCTCGTATTGCATATATAACTATCGGCAATTCATTCGATTCATTTGATTCAATCGGAAGGATTTCACCACTCTGACATTTCAACTCTATACTCTTTCTACTGTAATTCACTACTGCCTCATGTATATTTAACCAATCCATACCCAATATCACATCAAACTCATTAAATGGGAGGAGCATGAAATCAGCCGGAAAACAATATCCCCGAATCATCAACGGACAATTCTTACATATTTTATCAACTAACACAGACTTGCCTAACGGATTTGAGACTTTAACTACAAATTCTGTAGACTCAACATGTAAACTCTTTTTAAATACTAAATCCATACAGATATATGAATGAGTTGATCCAGGATCTCTCAACGCAACAATATCAGTATTATAAAGAGAAAAAGTACCAGTGATAACATCAGGCGACAAAGCTTCCTCTCGTGCACGTATTACATATGCTCTAGCGGGAGTGCGCGGCTCAGATCTCACGTTAACATCTCGAGAAGTATTGCGAGATCCACTCCTATTCCCGCTATTCTGGGACTGTCTACCTTGGGTCATAGTATTATTTGTCTTTGTCGACTGCTCTTTGCTAGCTATTGATCTTTCAAGACAATCTCGCAAATAGTGATCCATCGATCCGCATCTAAAACAAGCTCCACTCTTCAATCGGCATTCACCAAAATGCTTCCGATTACAATACTTGCAATCAGGCCTGGGAGTTCTCACACTATCAGCACTAGCCACAGAGGTTGCCTGAGGTCTCGAATGAGAAGATCTAACATTTCTTTCTCTAATGGTTATGCCCGTAGAAGTAGTAGGATGAGGATGAAAGTCTTTTGATCTCTTGGATCCAGACTGATGCGATTTACTCGCAATTCTCTTTCTAGATTCTCTGAATTCAAAGTCAGCTTTCTATTTTTCTTTAGTAAGTTCTTCAACTTTACAAGCCCGATCAACTAGAACCACGAACTCTTTAGCTCAAGTATCCCAACCAACAGTTGAATTTCTTCATTTAACCCATCTTCAAACCGTTTACACGTTATCGTTTCAGTAGAGACACAATCACGAGCATATTTACTGAGTCGTACAAGCTCTCTCTCGCACTCAGTTACTGACATTCGGCCCTGTTTCAGTTCCAGAAACTCCTTCCTTTTCTGGTCGATAAATCGTTGGCTAATGTATTTCTTTCCGAATTCTGTCTGGAAGAAGTCCCAATCAACTCGTTCTCTCGGAACAACCAATATCAAGGTATTCCACCACTGGTATGTAGAATCTCGTACCAAAGAAATAGCACATCTCAAGCATTCATCAGGCGTACAGGCTAGGTCATTAAAAACTCAAATCGTGTTCTCAAGCCAGAATTCGGCCCTCTCAGCATCATCATTCGCTGAGGCTCTGAATTCTTCGGCCGCATATTTCTGTATCTTGTCAACAGGAGGTCTATTCAGTCTCAGAGGATCTATAACTCGTACATTTTCAGGATTAGGTTGTGGGACTGGAGGGGGTGGAGGTTGTGGTGCAGCTGGGTTTACTCTCACAAACTCACTAAACCATTCAAACATCATCTTGAAGAAAGTTTGCTTAACTTCTTCCTGATTGCCCGCAGCAGGGCCCGATTTAGAAGGCACAGCCCCTTGAGCAAGTGCTGGCGCAATACTTTCAACATTGTCAGCTAATGCTCGATTCGGATTCGTTACTATATAAAGCAGATTTCAGAGGATGTCAGGACATATCACACTATCACATTTCATGTACATGGCATGTATAGCTAGACTTGTACTGCTACGGTAGTCCTAGAATCGACTAAATCGTAGCTTTGATACCAACCAAATCTGACACCCCTATCCCGTAACTGTTGCCGGAATAGTTTCAGAGCATTACCGGACTTGTAACTCAGAACAGATCAGTAAAATTGGAAACTTTATTCAAGATATTACAGTCTATAATCATTCATAAAATCATGCTTTAAAACTCTTGAAATCATACACTCACTCATTTAGGATTAAATTGAAAACATGTGAAAGACAGAGAGAGAACATTGAGAAATCTTCCAAGTTAGGGACACATGGCTGTGCTCCTAGCCTGTGTACACCCACACGATCGTCCCCACTAAGCACACCCCAAACACTTAGCCCGTGGTTGAAACTGCCAAACCCCACACGGCACCAGACATGCTCGTGTGTCTAGTTCGTGGCCAACACTGCCAATTGCCACATGGCTACAAGACACGCCAGTGTGTCTAGGCCGTGTGCAAAACTGCCTAACATCTCTTAAGTGCAGGGGTTACACAGCTGAGTCACACGCCCGTGTGCTCAGACTATGTGGCACAATGTAGGCTTGGTTTAAGCTTTGCCACCCAAAAAGAGTCAATCGCTGCAAGCAAAACATGGCCATTTGACCATACCAGTTCTTGCATAATTTGCAACCATTCAAACACAATACATAAAACTCATCATATAAGGCATTCAAGTTTTATCAAAACATTTACAATGCAAGCCATATCTCATAGTTTGAATAGGCATCAAAACATAACACATTTATCCTCAATGTAGCCATATACCATTACTTAACAACTAGCCTATACATGCCATGACCATTTATAATTACAAGATTCAAAAGTACCAAAAGCTTGATGGATAGTGTGATGGCAAGTCTCCGACTCGTCCAAAAATCGAGCTAGCTTCCGAATCTATAAAACAAGGGAAAAAGTAAACGGAGTAAGCTTTAAAAGCTTAGTAAGCCCGTATAATATAGAAATTAAACCTTACCGAATCAATGAGATAATTACAATAATAATGCCAATTCAATTCATTTACTCAAGTTGCCTATTTCACAAGCATACACTTGTTAGTCCATGTGATCTCATAAAACATTCATGTACCAAGCACAACATTCATGTATCATAAACATAACTCCAATACTTATAACATGTATTTCATGTAAATTATACCATATAATCCATGTAAATCTCATATCCCATATAACATGTAATACATAAATCATTTGACTTCATGTAGCATGTATCGATAATTGCCCGTTCAACCTTTAAGAACATCTAGGGATACTCGGGTGATACACACATAGTGTATATACATATAACCTGTAATCCGTCAATGCATCATGTATGCTCTTTCGAGCCTATATCGGTAAGCTCGTAGGCTGAACATGTAATCCCGAATGATGAACGGTAAGCCCGTAGGCTGAACGGTAAGTCTGAAGACTGAACATGTAATCCCGAAGGATGAACATATGGCTCATGAGCTGTGGTGAGTCCGCAACAAATGCAGGAGCTCGAACCACCCTGTAGCCCTAGTGACATGTCACTTGTATCCTACGACTTTCTACGGTTCTAACGGGGCTCGGTAATCCATTTGTGGTTGTATTATTTTAGCATTTCCATATCAATTCATATACATATAATAGGCAAATCACCTTTCATGACAAGTTAAACATACATATAGCAATAATACATTTATAGCAATCACAATACATATTCGATTCTAATTATACGAACTTACCTCGACCTCCCGATCTCTATTCGTCTACCTTTCATTTTCCATGATCAAGTTTCGGGATTTGATCGTCTTTATCTATAGTAATGCAAATTTAACTATTTAATCACAAACATATTCAATTTAATCCAATAACATGTATTTTGGCTTATTTACAATTTAACCCCTATACTTTCAACTACTTTACAATTTAGTCCTTTTATGACAAAATAGCAAATTACACAATTAATCCCTCAATTCACTATAGCTAAATATTCATGTACCACATTTAAACACATATATTTCATTTATTCACAATTCTAACCACAAAATTTCTACCTTTTTCAATTAAATCCTTAAAACTCATTTTCATCAAAAATTACCTTGTACAACTTGTATATTTCCATATAACATTCAATAATTCATCAAAAATCATCAAAATAACATGATTTCATTAATGGCATTTTTCAAAAACACAACCGTATTCAAAAATTAAGGTACGGGTTGGCTGGTATACGAAGTAACGATCTCAAAAATGTAAAAATCACTAAAAACTGAGACAAAACCATACCTTAATTGAGGATCAAAGTAGTCGAATGAAAGAAAAGCTTTAAACCCTTTCTTTTATTTGTAGAATCAGTGGAAGAAGAGAAGAGTTCAAGCCTTTTTCATGTTTTAATTAAACATATAACATATAAAAATTAAAAGACAAATTTAACCTTTATAAAACCATTATAAAACCATATAAAATATGGACATAATAGTCCACTACCAACCACTCACAAAAAAAAATGGTATAATTACCATGCAAGGACTCCACTTTATAAAGCCATGATCAAATAAGTCATTTATGGAATAGAACTCCTATTTTTTGCTTTATGCTATTTAATCCTTTTTATCGAATCAACTATCTAAACGATAAAATTTCTGAACGAAACTTTCACACCACATATCTATTATACTGTAAAATTTATTAAAGTAATAAAAATAATAATTTAACTCGGTTAAGTGGTTCCGAAACCACTCGTTCTAATTATGGTCTAAAATGGGCTGTTACATTTATCGTCCGTTCCATAAAGTAAATGCCTTATAATATATATATACATATATATATCTTAATATAAAATAAGGTTTAATTTACACACATATATATATATCTTTAACAAAATAATATAAAACTATATGGTATATACTTACCACCGTCCCACTAGTAAATAATTGGACTATTTACAACTTAAGGGCTTTCACTTATAAAGCCAATAGCAATTCGGCCCCCTTCTAAAAATAACCACCAAAGTTCGCTTTTACGTGATTAAGTCCTTTTATTTAATCGGACATCCAAACGACAAAATTAAATCACAAAAATTTCGTAGATATAAATTCACACATAATAAACACAGAAAATAATTTTTAAATATTTTCTGACTAGGATTTGTGGTCCCAAAATCACCATTTTGATTAGTGTCTAATTCGGGTTGTTACAGCTCTCCCCTTTTTGGGATTTTTGTCCTCGAAAATCTTACCGATGAATAAGTTCGAATAACGCTCCCTCAACTCCATGTTTATGCCACAGTATTTTAATTAACGAAATCTTTTATTTCGTAACTTTTTAATCTCGCGAGTCAAAATACGAATCTATTCTTCCTCATACGTCATATCGGACTTAATCTCAATCTCATACGGTGTAACACCATATAACCTTCATCCGTCGCTGGAATAGGGTTACAAAGTATTACTCAACTGAATACTACTACCGGACATTATGAGATACACATATAAAGTAGATCTTATACGCTCTATAAAACAAATATCAAAGAGATTTAAAACCTTTAGGCTTTATATAGAATCATTACAAGTAATCTCAAATCATCAACAATTAGCCGAACCTATTCTAAAGCATGATACAACTCGTAGTTTAACATTTGGCATTAAATAAACATGCAAGCTTAATTCGTTTGTTACTTCTTGACCTGACTTATAAACTAATGCATTTAAGCATCTAACTAAGCTATATCGCCATACATTAAATCATTGTATAAATAAACATGTAATACAAAGTTCGTATGGTTGATCTCTAAAGCTTTAACCCGGATACATGTTCACTTAAACATTATTTCTATGTATATAATACTCATAACTAAATATGTCAACCATAGTTGAATCCAAACATCATTAACAAAATCATGGGACGCTATTTGTCAAATTGAATAAGCCATTTTTGCATGGCTAAAATACATATTCAAAACATAACTGATTATCAAAGGAGTTAAGCCTATACATGCCATTAACAAAATGTAAAACCTTTAAAGGTACCAAAATTTAGTTTAGATAGCGGATGACTTTGACTTGAATCCCCAAGCCCTAAGCTTTCAAATGAGATCTATAAAACAGAGAAACAAAGTAAGCTAATTAGCTTAGTAAGTCTTAAGTATTTAATCAATCTCATTTCTAATCATATAAATCTTTATGGATCAAAATAAACCATTACAAACACTTCGTCAAGCATATCCCATTTAAACTAAATATTCAAGGTCAAACACATCACCAGAATTTCATGATTTTCACAATAAACGAACCTCTCTTTTGACTGAATATACACTTTTCAAAATAATTTCCCATATCATGCCACATTTGCTCACATGTATACAATGTCAAAATAAATTTACATTTGACCAAATACCTTAATACATTTCACAAGTATATTCTCTTATTCCATGTTTAATCGAAAGTTACCTCATAATGATATATACATCAATTCGAAATCAAATCTTATGAAATACACTATGCTTAATCACATTCAGATATGCAATCATAATTCAATCACATTTTATCATGCGTCAAAAGCTTATGTAAAAGAATCACATACGTACCTTATTACGAGCTAACGAAATTATAGCCATACTTAGCTTCTGTGCTTGTATTAATATAGGTAAGATCACATAAGTTCGAAATCTCGAGTTAATCATTCGGCATAGTATTCGCTAAGCATCAACTTGACCCTTTCCAGTAACATGCCTGTTAGGCTACATTTGCCTGAATACACTTATAGATTGAATTTCAGTCTTTCTCTAATGTTTGGATACTTACTTCCGAAACTCCATGCCATTAAATCTATGTATATATATATATATATATAAAAGCCCAACATCATTCTATCATAGTACATATACATTTCTTATACATCTCAAGTAATGCCATTCAGCCTCACACATAATAACATTTCATTTCACATCGTGATAATTCTATTGACTAAATAACACATCATTATCAATTTCATTCACCATAACATTCGACATTGTACACACATATAATAAAAGAAATAAAGATTATTTGTTTATCATATGTTTAATCACTAAAGACTTACTTATACACATTTTCACATCTAACATATTCAAAATTTATACTGGGCAAGTCACATTTGGACATTTCTTTACACCTTACTTTAACCATTTCTTTCATTTAAACAACTTGAGCACAACTCATGCATTCATGGATACATTTTGGCAAAAATGTAACTTTATAGTTATTTCAACTTAATTTTTTTCTTTTTTTTATCACCTTCTCTAAATCATGTATTCAACCATTAATTAATGCACTAGTTCAAAAATTTATTCATCTTATACATATACATGAATGTATATGCACACATAGGAGCTTAGCTTTTTAATTCATCACTATTTTTATAACATCAAATAATTTATTCAGAAGATTATTATAATCACTATAAAGGTATAAAACAAAGAATCATTCCTAACTTTAACTCACCTATACAAAATATTCGAAGATATTCCATACCTGGCAATTTCATAGTTAGTTGATACAACTTAACATAATAGGCCTTCATATAATTATTTAAACATTACCTTCTAGGTATAACAAGGAATCTCATGCCCAGAATAATTCATCAGTGCTCATTTCAACAGTTCAAAGCCTGCTAGGTATTAACCTAAGTTTATTTCAATGGCATTCCGCCTGCTGGGTAACAACCGAATATATATATATTTTTCAACAGCATTCAGCGTGCTAGGCTTTTAGCCTAAATATCGCTCACATATATAAATAAAACACCTCAATTGGCTAAACCGAAACTTATTAAGGTCTCAATTCCTTCTTTCAAATTCCCCATCACATCAATAGTTTCACTCACCTCATAACATTAATTCACAAATCATCTCATAATGCATTCAATAATTTCGTCACATAATTTATTGAGACACCATTTCCGTATAATAATAATTTCAAGTACATCCAACTATTACAGTTAGCCATTTCTAGCATTAATACACATTCTATTTACTTTTGTTCTTTAAAATTTCATATGTCATTTATAAATATTCTAGTCACATAATCTCATCATTCCTAATTATAGATTCATTCGACCTAAAATCACATATATAATCAAACTTAATACTTAAGTACTTACCTCAACTGATATCGTACGACTTTATCGACCATTCGACTACCTTTGTTTTCCCTCGATCCGAGTTTGTCCCCTTAAGCTCTTGAGCTCAAATCAACAATTTAACTACTCAATTTTCAATTGACAAAGCCATCACATACATAACAAAATTTAGATTTATTATTAGACCATCCACGGAAATTACCTTCCAAGAACCTTAATTTACATTAAGCTAAACCATTTCATAAAATTCATATACACATTCGGCTAAAATTTCCATATCAATCTATTAATTCACAACAACAATCAAATCCAGATTCAACCACTATAAAATATATCCAAGTGCTATTTAGCTACTTAATCGATCATAAATTTTCACTTAATTCACATAAATCAATTTACAAGCTTTAGCTCATCTTTTGTTTTTATTTACTAAAATTACTAACCATGAATGTCGACAAACATTTAATTCCTTCAATAAGAAGTCATTCGGCAAATTTTAGCTCCAATTCAAAAGCCAAAGACCAAGGTCGAATGCTCATACTTGGAAATTTAAGCCATGCCACACAATATTCACAAGCCAAGCTTAAAACTCCACTACTCATGCATTTGACTTCACATCACTCCTTAAACACTTCTAAACTCATTTAAAACATAAAACACAAAGTCTATGAATTTTCTACTATAGCCGAATCCTCCCATAGTACTAAAATCAAAAATTTATATTATAGGTTATGTAAAAGACCTAAAAGAAAGCTCAAATTCATAATTTTCATAGAAAAATTCATGAATTCCTACTCAAATCAAGCCAAGCAATTTTGCCAAATAGCCAAAGCTTCTCTTCTTTTATTTTCTACTTGGATCGGCCAAAAAGGAGAACATTTGCATGTTCTTAATTATTTTAAGTATTATCACTACATATAATTTTTCTTTTACCAAAATAACCTCATACCACAAGTATACAACCGTTTAAGAGTTAGGCCATTACCGTCCATGCAAGGCAAGATTGGTTTATTAACCAATCAAATCCCTCATATTTAAAAATCCAACATATTCGGCTATTTCAAAAATTGCCTGTCACATTTTTAAGATTTCACAAAAAAATCCTTTTTAACTAATAATAACTTAAAAATGAAATAAAACAAAAATGCATATATTATAAACATCATCATTATGGTCGGCCACTAAGAATAGAATTTGTCCAATTGACATGCAAGTCCCCATGTTAACACATCTTGCACTATTAAGCCACTTATAAATTCACCTATCACAATTTAAAATTTTATCACATGAGTCCTTTCTTATAAATTTACATCTAATCGTTAAAAATCAACGCACGAAATTTTCACATATACTATTATCACATACAATAATCATAGGATATGACATGTAATCATTTTTGTGACTCAGTTTTGTGGTCCCGAAACCACTTTTCGACTAGGGTCAATTTAGGGCCGTCACATACGGACTAATCACATGTGAAGCATCTGATCGATATCTGAGAAACATATAACTCAATAAGCTCTTTAAGCTAATAACCTGTACGAACTGTAACAACATGAGCTGATTTAGTCAGTCTATTCACAATAATCCAGACTGCACCTTTCTTACTTGAGGTTAACAGAAATCCAGATACAAAATCCATTGTGACTTTGTCCCATTTCCCCTCGGGTATCATAATCAGCTAAAACAACCCAGAAGGTACCTGATGCTTGACTTTTACTTGTTGACAACTAAACGTTTCAAAGTAAAGTAGAAGATGTCTCATTTCATACCATACCACCATTAAAATTGTTTTAGATCATTGCACGTCTTTGCACTATTCGGATGAACAGATAACCGACTGCTGTAAGTTTCACTCAAAATCATTTGAATTAACCTTGAGTTTCTTGGGATACATATTCAATTCTGAACTTCAGAAAACCTTCAACATCAAGCTAGAACTCTGACTCAACATTCAAATCATAAGTGAAGCTTCAATTACTAATTTTAAATTTTACCATCACATTTCTCATATAGAATTGTTCCGATAAACATGATTTTGTATCAAATTCTCAAGAGTACAAATTTCTTCTTCCAGAATATTCCTAAAATCACACATGCATATCCAAAATTCTAGTGAATAGATTCAAACTTATATAACCCATTCTTCTTTTAAATCAAATAATTCAGATCAGACTAAACCACTAGATCAGTCTTTTCAAAGAAATTATTCGTTCTCACTAAAAGAATAACTCATACATATCGTTATACAAAAGCCATAGTCATCAAATAGAAATCATGATATCACAATGAGACTGACGTCTTACCCAAAATAATAGATAATATCCTTGTAGTTAATAAAGTGTTTGAACCCAGAAGAATACCATATATGATTTGGATAGCAACTAATGCAAAAACACAACTTTTAATACTCTAATAACAATGCTACAGTGCTTCTCAAATTCTTCGAAATAGAAATTATGATTATAGCAAATATAGTCATTTTTGTCAGATAGAAATCTCTTACAGATAATCACATGGAATCATAAGAAGACTAGAATAATGAAATTTTAATTTCTAAAGCTATACAGAATATCAAAAAATACAACCCATATAGAGTAATATTAGCTCTGATGATATCCTAGAAAATGCCCAGAAAGAACAATATTACTCATAAATACTGGAATCCATCGTAACAGAATTGATATAATCTTTGTATATTTTCCACATAACCATATCCGGTAGAAACAGAATTTTAACATTATACAGATTTTACCGTCGATTTTAATATCCACACCATGAAATAAATATCAGAGAAAGACAAAGCAACGTAGAACATAACCCAAACAGACCAACAATACTTTCGTCTACAATAAGAATTCCTCCCCGAAATTAAATTGTAACACCCCTATCCCAAAACCATCGCCAGAATAGGTAAGGGGCATTACCGGACTTGTAACTTATGTCAAAACAGTAAAATTTTTAAACTTTTTAATCATTAATAAACCTGTATCAACAACCATAAAAGCATAGATCAATTGAGCATATAAAAATACATATAACACATTTAGCGTCTAATTAAAACCATGCCAAAAGATAGGGAAAAATTCATAATTTTTTTCTAGTAGGGGCACACAGCCGTGTCCCTTGCCCGTGCTCTTCTCACACGGTCGTGTCCCACCAGACACGCCTAAACCACGCAGCCCGTGGTCGAAACTGTCGAATATCATACGGCTGGTCACACGCCCATGTACAAAACAGAGCAGACCGTGTGACTATACTGCCAAATTTCACACGGCTACAAGTTACCAAACCCGCCCATGTGTCTAGGCCGTGTACCAAACTGACCAAAACATTTAAGGTGCAAGTGACATACGGTCGAAATACACGCCCGTGTTCCCTGGCCGTGTGGCACAATATAGGCTCAGTTTGAGCTAAATTGCCACCCAAAATTTGGGTCATTTCTACTAGCCATAATTATGCAACATCTCATGCCAATTTGTCAACCAAAAACATACCAATTCAAGCATATAATAGACCCAAAATCATCATAAATCTTGTACCAACTAGGCATAACAATTAAATAGCTAAAATAGTCACATTCATGAACTCATCCACACATAAATATACATAATCATTCCTTACCTTTCATCTAGGCTAACAATGCACATAACTTGCACATATAACATAATAAACATATCAACTATGCAGACTTATAATCTCATCAAGATCACATATCTTTCCATAAGTACATATAGCCAAAGAACAACTCAAAATACTTGATTATAAACATATATGACCCAAGCCACATCTCATAGCTTGATCATTTACCAAAATATATCATGTTCACTAAATATCTAGCCTATACATGCCATGACCATTTCATTTACAAAAATATTCAAAAGTACCAAAGCTTGATAGATAGTGTGATGGCGATCTCCGACTCGTCCGATTATCGAGCTAGCTTCCGAATCTATAAGACAGTGAAAGAAATAAATGGAGTAAACTTCTAAAGCTTAGTAAGTCCATATAACATGAAATTAAACTTACCGATTCAATAAGGTAATCCATATAAGTAAGGCTATTTCAATCATATGACCTTATAGCCTATTACACAATCTCATTCATGTTAGTTCATATCACCTCATAGCCAATCTCATATAAAAGTATAACATGTAATTCACATCCATAAGCACATCCAACATCATAGTTCTTATACATCTTTGACTTATGTGGAACATATAGTTCAGGTTCCATATGTCAAAACATTCATGTAATACATATGACATATATCTCTTATACACATGTACCATATAACTTTTTCTTATAACATGTATCGGTATTGCCCGTTGAACCTATAAGAACATCAAGGGATACTCGGGTGATACACACACAGTGTATATACATATAACCTGTAATCCGTCAATGCGTCATATATGCCCTTTTGAGCCTGTACGGTAAGCCCGAAGGCTGAACATGTAATCCCGAAGGATGAACGGTAAGCCCATAGGCTGAACGGTGAGTCTGCAGACTAAACATATAATCCCAAAGGATAAACCTGTAGCTCATAAGCACGTGGTGAGTCTACAACAAATACAGGAGCTCGAACCACCCTGTAGCCCTAGTGACATGTCACTTGTATCCTATCGACTCTACGGTTCTAACGGGGCTCGGTATTCGATTTATCACTTGTAACAATTTAACATTTTCATTCAAATTCATATATTCACATTCAATTAGGCTATTCGATCAACTATCCCACATTTTCAATAACAACAAAAAAAATGAACATGTACATATTAAATTCGTTATACGAACTTACCTCGTAATCCCATATCTACTCGTCTATTTTCCATTTTCCCCGATCAAGTTCCGGGATTCGATCGTCTTTATCTAAATTAATAAAAATTTCAGCTATTTACTAACTCACATATTAAATTCAATTCCAAAAACATATATTTTGACATATTTGTAATTTAACCCCTATATTTTCAATACTTTGCAATTTAGTCCTTTATCACAAAAATGATAATTTACACAATTAATCCACAATTTCCCTTTGCCGAATATTCAAGGGACTTATACAAGCATATATCTTTCAATTAATCACAAATTTAACCCCAAAAACTCTATCTTTTTGCAAATAAATCCTTAAACTCATTTTCATCAAAATTTACTTTAAAATTCTTGTATTTTCTCACATAATATACAATAATTCATCAAAATCTATCAAAATATCAAGGATTCATCAATGGCATTTTTCAAAGATATTCACAAAATCAGAAATTGAGGTACGGGTCAACTAGTATACGAAGCAACGATTACAAAAACATAAAAATTATCAAAAACGGGACAAAAACGAACCTCAATTTGGAGCTTAAAGTGACCGAATGTTAAAAGCTTGAAAACCCTTAATATTTTGACGAAGATTCGGTGAAGAAACAAATGAAAATGGGTGGTATTTTGTTTTATTAAATCTATTTTAACATAGATTAATTAAAAACCAAAACTAACCTTTATAATATCATTTATAAAACTTTAACAATAAGGGCATATGTGTCCATTAGCTTTAAAAATGGTGAAATAACCATTTAAGGCCTTCCACTTATAAAGCCATCATCAAATAAGCCATTTATAAAATAGAACTCCTATTTATTGCTTTATGCGATTTAATCCTTTTTATCAAATTAACCGATCAGACAGTAAAATTTCAATACGAAACTTTCACACGGTAATTCTATCATGCTGTAAAACATATTAAAGCAGTAAAAATAATATTTCAATTTGGTTAAGTGGTCCTGAAACCACCCGTTCCTACTAGGGTATAAAGTGGGCTGTTACAACTCTCCCCCTTTAGGGATTTTCGTCCCCGAAAATCTTACCAGTGAACAGGTTAGGATATTGCTTTCGTATAGATTCCTCGAGTTTCCACGTAGCTTCCTCTATTCCATGTTTACACCAGAGAACTTTTACAAGTGCTATACGCTTATTTCTCAATTCTTTAATTTCTCGAGCTAGAATTCTAATCGGTTCTTCACTGTACGATAAATCGGACTATATCTCTACATCTTTGGGATAAATGATATGAGATGGATCAGATCGGTATCGACGAAGCATTGAAATGTGAAATACATTATGAATCTTTTCAATTTTATTCTGTAGCAATAGTCGATAAGCCACAGGTCTAATTCTTTCAACAATTTCATACGGCCAGATAAAACGAGGACTTAGCTTTCCCTTTTTGCCGAGACGAAGAATTTTTTTCCACGGTGATACTTTCAGAAATACTCTATCTCCGACCTGAAACTCTATTTCTTTTCGTTTCGAATCATCATATGATTTCTATCTGTCTGAAGCCGCTTTCAAACTGTCACGTATCACTTTTACTTTTTCTTCTGTATCTCGAATTAAATCAACCCCGTGTAACTTTCTCTCACTCAATTCTGTCTAGTACAGCGGTGTTCGACATTTAAGACCGTATAATGCTTCGTATGGAGCCATTTTTAAACTTGTCTGAAAACTTTTATTGTATGCAAACTCTATCAGAGGTAAGTACTTCTCCCAATTACTTTCAAATTCAAGAATACAACACAGTAACATGTCTTCCAGAATCTGAATAACTCTTTCCAACTGACCATTGGTCTGGGGATGGAATGTTGTAGTGAAACTCAATTTCGTTCCCAAAGCCTCTTGAAACTTCTTCCAGAATCTTGAGGTAAACCTCGGATCTCTATCAGACACAATGGATAATGGTATACCATGTAATCGCACAATCTCAGATAAATATAATTCTGGTAATCTATCTAGAGAATAATCGGTACGTACCGGCATAAAATGTGCAGACTTCGTCAATCTGTCAACAATAACCCAGATTGCATTTTTCTTCTTCGGAGACAGAGGTAGTCCAGATACAAAATCCATAGTGACTCTGTCCCATTTCCACTCCGGAATCATAATAGGCTATAATAAACCTGACGGTACCTGATGTTCAGCTTTAACTTGCTGACAGATCAAACATTTCGATACGAATTATGATATGTCACGTTTCATTCCTGACCACCAGTATTACTATTTCAAATTGTTATACATCTTAGTGCTACCCGAATGAACTGAAAATCGACTGTTATGTGCCTCGTGCAAAACTTTCTGAATGAGTTCACTATTTTTCAGTATACAGATTCTATTTCGGAACATTAAACAATCATCGTTCCCTATAGAAAAGTCAGAATCAAGGTTAGACTCACAGTGAAGTCGTTTGGCTTGTAGATCGGAATCAGTCCTTTGAGCTTCACAGATTTGCTGCAGAATCAATGGTTTAGCCTTTAGTTCAGTTAGAACAGATCCATCATCAGATAACGTTGTTTGAGTATTCAAAGCTCGCAGAGCAACCAGAGACTTTCTACTTAACGCATTAGCTACAACATTAGCTTTTCCCAGATGATAATCAATTACAAAATCATAGTCTTTTAGTAGTTCAAGCCATCTCCGTTGCCGCATATTCAATTCTTTCTGTGACATCAGATACTTCAGACTTTTATGATCGGTAAAAATTCTGCATTTCTCCCTGTATAAGTAATGCCGCCAAATCTTTAATGTAAAGACTATAGCAGCTAACTCAAGATCATGCATCGGGTAATTCTTCTCATGCGGTTTCAACTGTCGGGAGGCATAAGCTATGACTTTCCCATCTTGCATCAATACATAGCCCAGTTCGATAATAGATGCATCACTGTATATAACAAATTCCTTACCCGATTCAGGTTGAACTAAAACCGGAGCTTCTGTTAACAGGGCTTTCAATTGTTCAAAACTCTTCTGACATTTATTAGTCCACTCAAATTTCATATCTCTTTGTAACATTCGTGTAACGCCCTAAAATTGGGCCTGGAAGAATGGGCCGTGTGGGCCCAATAGGATTGTGGGCCCACACGGGTCGTTGTCTTTGGACTTACGAGAATTAGTGGTCCAGCTCTGTCGTACATGTGGCTGTAGGTAAATCTGGCTTGGCAGGCCATGCGAGCACGTGGGCCCCACTTGGGTTGCATAATGGGCCCCGGGCCCATATTCACTGAACGATGTGTTGGTGTGATGGCTAAGAGGTTTGGAAGTGCTGGAGAAGTCTTGGGTTCAAACCTGGGCCTTACCAAAAATTTATGTTTTTCTCTTATGGGAGCCTTGACGTTAGTGGGTAGGCTTTAAGAATATTTTTGGTGAAAGCATGACACAAAAAAGAGTGTGGTGTAGTGGCAAAGTAGTGCCACTTAAGGGACAAGGAAGCAAGGGGGTCCAAGGTTCAAGTCTTGGCTCTTGCATTTTATTTTGGTTTTTCTTTTAAATAAATCTGGAAGCGAGTAGGCGGGCTTTAAAGATAAATGCGTTGAACTTATGACAAAAAGGGACTTGTGTCCGAGTGGTGGTGCCTTGACATGACTAATCGAGAGGTCTATGGTTTGAATCCCTTTGCACGAAAGGTTGATTATTTTGCTAATACTTTAGTTTTCGGAGATTGATGGAGGATCCCACATCAGGAAGCTAGCATGGGAGTAGGCGAGAAGCTGGCTTTAAATAGAGAGATCCATGAGGAGAGCAGGCATGCCTTTCTTGGCTTACCCCTTTCACGTTGAAGCGTGTTCGTTTGGGCTAGGCGTTGGATCATTCGTTGATCCGTATGCCGTTGGGTCATAACGATGGTGACCGTAGTTGATTGACACCCCGGGGAGTCAAGGGTGCGATTATTGTTGGCTTCTGGGCATAGCAGCGTTCAGAGGGTAGATTAGCTTCAGATGGCTATCAGGTGTGTATTTCTCACCACTCTAGCGGTAGGACGGCTACTTCAGGCTGCGATAGACCGAAGGGGCCATGTGGGCCCAATGGGCCTGCAGGCCCAATTGGATAAGTTGTTTGATTGTATAGTAAATATTAGACTAGATTAGGTGAATCTCATATATGTGGCTAGATTTGGGCTAAAAGGGCCACACGAGCGTGTGGGCCCATTTGGGCTGAGAATGGGCCCTAGGCCATTCGCATTGTTATCTCTGTTTAGAAATGCTTTAGTTTACAAAGTTACTGAAATACCTTTGGTTTACAAAGTTACTGAAATGCCCTTGGTTTACAAAGTTATTGAAATACCTTTGGTTTACAAAGTTACTGAAATGCCCTTGGTTTACAAAGTTACTGAAATACCGTTGGTTTACAAAATTACTGAAATACCTTAGTTTACAAAATTACCAAATTACCCTCGATTTGCAAAATTACGAAAATACCCCGATTTATAAAATTATCGAATTACCCTTGATTTGTACAATTACAGAAGTACCCTTGATTTGTAAAATGACAGACATACCCCTGATATGTAAAATTACCATTTTACCTTTGATTTGCAAATTTACCGTTTTACCCCTAATTTATAGAATTACCATTTTACCCCTGATTTGTAAAATTACCATTTTACCCATGATTTGTAAAATTACCGTTTTACCCCTAATTTACAAAATTACCATTTTACCCCTAATTTGTAAAATTACCTTTTTACCCCTGATTTGTAAAACTCCCGTTTTACCCATTACTCACGAAATTACCAAAATACCCCTGTAGGGTAGGATTACTGAAATTCTCCTATAAGGTAGAATTACCATTTTGCCCCTAGGGTGTTAAATGACTGTTTTGCCCTTGTGGGCAAGTGACTGACTTGGACTGTGTGTTTGACTGATATGATTGTAAATATATTTTGGTGATATGAATGACTTGACTGTGATTGTTTGATGCAAATATGGGTATGACATTCTGCATACATGACATGTTGCAAGGGTTGGGATTCTATATGGAGGAAGATCTGATCTGTTAGGGTCGTATGGTTGCTTGACGACTATGGACAGATTGATGGCTGAGTGCCGATCATGTTACCAAAGGCTCTGTGCCGTTATTGTGGGCTTCGTGCCGTTATTATGGGCTTTGTGCCGTTACTGAAGGCTGTGTGCTGTTATTATAGGCTTTGTGCCATTACCGAAGGCTTTGTACCGATTATAGACACGTTATCGATGGCTTTGTGCCACGTATTTTGTTAAGTGGCTTTGCCACGTTATCTATTTCTGGTGGCCTCGCCACATATATATCTGTTCTAGTGGCCTCGCTACATATATATCTGTTCTGGTGGCCTCGCAACAATATCTGTATCTGGTGACTTCGTCACAATATCTGCTCTGGCAGCCTCGCTGCAAATTCTATGGTGTGTAACGGATGGGTGGGTTGAGTAGTCTCCCCACATGGTGTAAGGCTGGTGCGGGGGTGTATACGGATGGACTGGGTTGGGATTGTATTCACATTCTGATTCTGATTCTGATTCTGTTAATTGATTCTGATTTTGATTCTGATTCTGTTAATTGATTCTGGTTTTGATCCTGGTTCTGATTCTGATACTAATACTGACTCTGATTCTAATTTTGATACTGATTTTGGTTCAGATAATGTCTCTGATTTTGTAATGGGCTAAGGTCCATCTGGTACTGCCTTTTATAATGGGCTAAGGCCCAATTGTTACTGGAACTGTGGTAGGGCAAACTTTTAAATTCTTTTACATGACTGACTGTTCGTATTTGTAGTAGGGGATTACACACTGAGTTTTTGTAAACTCACCCCGTTTATTAACCTTTCAGGTAATCCCCAGCCTTAGACGGATCGGAGCTGCGAGGGACTCGGAGAAGGCCACACACACTGCTTATGCTTTCTGTTTTGATTATTTACTCTCAAGTACTTTATTTTGGGTTTGGTTTGTAATAAGGCCTTTTATAATTTCTAGATTTTTATTTTAAGGTTTTTATTTACTTTGAATTATATCTACTAAAGGTGAATAGATGTTTTCCAAAATGTTAACTATTTTCAAACACTAAGTCTTCCGCAACTAACTAAATTAAGCTTTCGCAACAAAAAAGGTTTTAAAGGTAATAATGTTTTTTAAAAGGGATTAACTTTTAGTTGACCACGTTTTGAATAAACAAACACAAGCTGAGGTTTTATACAAGTTTAACAGTAGAAGTTTTTAAACACTAAGAAAGGTTTTCAATGAAAACACGGTTTTTGAAAAACACTTTAATGTGACATACCAGACTTGGCAGTAAACACTTTAATGTGACATACCAGACTTGGCCATAACGTCTAGGCCGGGTTTGGGGTGTTACAATTCGGGTCAATGGTACTGCGATCATCGAGAATCCTTTGACAAATCTTCAGTAATATCCCGCCAATCCCAGAAAACTTCTAATCTCAGATACATTTCTCGGGGGTTTCCAGTCTATAATAGCAGATATTTTACTCGGATCTACTCTGATGCCTTCCGCAGAAACAATGTGACCCAAAAACCCGACTTCTCGAAGCCAAAATTCACATTTGCTGAATTTGGCAAACAACTGTTTATCTCTCAGAATCTGTAACACAATTCTCAGATGTTCAGTATGCTCTACTTCATCACGTGAATAAATCAGAATGTCATCAATGTATACGACAATGAATCTATCTAAATACAGTCTAAATACATGGTTCATCAAGTTCATAAACACTGCCGGGGCATTTGTTAAACCAAAAGGCATGATTAGAAACTCATAATGTCCATATCTTGTTCTGAAAGCAGTCTTCGGTATATCTGAATCTTTAACTTGCAACTGGTAATAACCTAATCTCAAATCAATCTTTGAAAATACAGTAGCTCCTTTTAACTGATCAAACAAATCATCAATTCGTGGAAGAGGACATTTATTCTTCATTGTCACCTTATTTAACTTGTGGTAATCAATGCACATTCTCATCGTTCCGTCTTTCTTTTTCACAAATAAAATGGGAGCACCCCAAGGTGAAAAGCTCGGTCTCGCAAAACCTCTATCTGTCAATTCTTGTAACTGTGCTTTCAACTCTTTTAATTCAGTTGGTGTCATTCCGTACAGAGCTATCGATGTCAGAGTAGTGCCCGGTAACAATTCAATACTGAATTCAACTTCTCTAATTGGCGGTAAACCCGGTAATTCTTCTGGAAAAACATCTGAAAACTCACAAACAACTGGTACAGACTCAATTTTCGATTCTGACATGCTAGTATTCATCACATACGCTAGATACGCATCATAGCCTTTTCTAACATACTTCTGAGCTCTCATAGCAGAAATCACTATCGGTAATTCATTCGAACCATTTGATTCAATTCGAAGAATCTCACCATTCTGACATTTCAATTCTATACTCTTACTCCGACAATTCACAATAGCCTCATGCGCATTTAACCAATCTATGCCCAATATTATATCGAACTCGTCAAAAGGGAGGAGCATTAGATCAGCCATAAAACAGAATCCTCGAGTCATTAATGGACATTTCTTACATATTTTATCAACTAACACAGACTTTCCTAGTGGATTCGATACTTTGACTACATATTCAGTAGACTCAACATGTAAATTCTTTTCAAAAACTAATTCCATATAGATATATGAATGAGTTGATCCAGGATCTATCAACGCAACAATATCAGTGTTATAGAGAGAAAAAGTACCGGTAATAACATCAGGTGACGAGGCTTCCTCGCATGCACGTATTGCATAAGCTCTCGCAGGAGTACGCATCTCAGATCTCACATTAGCATCTCTCGCCACATTGCGATTTCCACTTTGATTCCCAACATTTCGAGGTGGTTTACCTCTCGATGCAACATTATTTGTCTTAGTCGATTGTTCTTTATCAGCTATAGATCTTTCAGGACAATCACGTAAGTAGTGATCTAACGATCCACATCAAAAACAGGCCCCGTTTATCAGTTGACACTCTCCGAAATGCCTTCTGTTACAATGTTTGACTCTGGTCCGGGAGTTCTCACACTACCCGCGCTAGCTACAGAAGTCGTCTGAGGTCTCGAATGAGAAAACTTAACACTTCTCTCTCGGATAGATATGCCCGTAGTAGCAACAGAACGAGGATGAAAATCCTTTGATCTTTTGGATCCAGACTGATACGGTTTACCCGCAACCCTCTTTCTAGCCTCTCTGAATTCAGAATCAGCTTTTCTCTTTTCTTTAGCAAGGTCTTCAGCTTTACAAGCTCGGTCAACGAGAACTACAAACTCTTTCAGTTTGAGTATTCCAACTAATAGTCGAATCTCTTCATTTAGCCCATCTTCAAACCTTTTACACATAATTGCTTCGGTAGAAATGCATTCACGAGCATATTTGCTGAGTCGCACAAACTCTCTCTCGTATTCAGTTACAGACATTCGACCCTGTTTTAGCTCTAGAAACTCTTTTCTTTTCTGATCGATAAATCATTGACTAATGTATTTCTTCCTGAACTCTGTCTGAAAGAAATTCCAATCGACTCGTTCTCATGGTAAACCGAGGTCAATGTATTCCACCATTGATATGCTGAATCTCGGAGCAAAGAAATAGCACATCTCAAACACTCATCAGGAGTACAGGCCAGTTCGTTAAAAACTCTGATTGTATTCTCAAGCCAGAATTTGGCCCTCTCAACATCATCATTTGTTGAAGCTCTGAACTCTTCTGCACCATATTTCCATATCTTGTCAACAGGAGGTCTGTTCAATCTCAGAGGATCCATAACTCTCACATTTTCGAGGTTAGTTTGAGGGACTTGAGGGGGTGGAGGTTGTGGAGCAGCTGGGTTTGCTCGCACAAACTCGCTAAACCATCCAGACATTATTTGGAAGAAAGCTTGTTTGATTTCTTCTTGATTGGCCGCAGCAGGGCCCGATTCAGAAGGCACAGCCCCTTGAGCGAGTGCTGGCGCAAAACTTTCAACATCATCAGCTAAAGCTCGATTCGGATCTATTACTATATAAAACAGATTTCAGAGGATGTCAGGAGATATCACATTATCACATTTTATGTACATGGCATGTATAACTAGACCTATACCACTACGGTAGTCCTAGAATCAACTAAACCGTAGCTCTGATACCAATAAAATGTAATACCCCTATCCCGAAACTGTCGTCGAAATAGGTAAGGGGCATTACTGGACTTGTAACTTATGTCAAAACAGTAAAATTTTTAAACTTTTTAATCATTAATAAACTTGTATCAACAACCATAAAAGCATAGATCAATTGAGCATATAAAAATACATATAACACATTTAGCGTCTAATTGAAACCATGCCAAAAGATAGGGAAAAATTCATAAAATTTTTTTCTAGTTAGGGGCACACGGCCGTGTCCCTTGCCCGTGCTCTTCTCACACGGCCGTGTCCCACCAGACACGCCCAAACCACACAGCCCGTGGTCGAAACTGTTCAAAATTATACGGCTAGTCACACGCCCGTGTACAAAACAGAGCAGACCGTGTAACTATACTGCCAAATTTCACACGGCTACAAGTTACTAAACATGCCCGTGTGTCTAGGCCGTGTACCAAACTGACCAAAACATTTAAGGTGCAGGTGACACACGGTCGAAATACACGCCCGTGTTCCCTGGCCGTGTGGCACAATATAGGCTCAGTTTGAGCTAAATTGCCACCCAAAATTTGGGTCATTTCTACTAGCCATAATTATGCAACATCTCGTGCCAATTTGTCAACCAAAAACATACCAATTCAAGCATATAATAGACCCAAAATCATCATAAATCTTGTACCAACTAGGCATAACAATTAAATAGCTAAAATAGTCACATTCATGAACTCATCCACACATAAATATACATAATCATTCCTTACCTTTCATCTAGGCTAACAATGCACATAACTTGCACATATAACATAATAAACATATCAACTATGCAAACTTATAATCTCATCAAGATCACATATCTTTCCATAAGTACATATAGCCAAAGAACAACTCAAAATACTTGATTATAAACATATATGACCCAAGCCAAATCTCATAGCTTGACCATTTACCAAAATATATCATGTTCACTAAATATCTAGCCTATACATGCCATGACCATTTCATTTACAAAAATATTCAAAAGTACCAAAGCTAGATAGATAGTGTGATGGCAATCTCTGACTCGTCCGATTATCGAGCTAGCTTCCGAATCTATAAGACAGTGAAAGAAATAAACAGAGTAAGCTTCTAAAGCTTAGTAAGTCCATATAACATGAAATTAAACTTACCGATTCAATAAGGTAATCCATATAAGTAAGGCTATTTCAATCATATGACCTTATAGCCTATTACACAATCTCATTCATGTTAGTTCATATCACTTCATAATCAATCTCATATAAAAGTATAACATGTAATTCACCTCCATAAGCACATACAACATCATAGTTCTTATACATCTTTGACTTATGTGGAACATATAGTTCAGGTTCCATATGTCAAAACATTCATGTAATACATATGACATATATCTCTTATATACATGTACCGTATAACTTTTTCTTGTAACATGTATCGGTATTGCCCGTTGAACCTATAAGAACATCGAGGGATACTCGGGTGATACACACATAGTGTATATACATATAACTTGTAATCCGTCAATGCATCATATATGCTCTTTCGAGCCTGTACGGTAAGGCCGAAGGCTGAACATGTAATCTCGAAGGATGAACGGTAAGCCTATAGGCTGAACGATGACTCTGCAGACTAAACATATAATCCCGAAGTATAAACCTGTAGCTCATGAGCACGTGGTAAGTCCGCAACAAATGCAGGAGCTCGAACCACTCTGTAGCCCTAGTGACATGTCACTTGTTTTCTATCGACTTCTACGGCTCTAACGGGGCTCGGTATTCGATTTATCACTTGTAACAATTTAACATTTTCATTCAAACTCATATATTCACATTCAATTAGGCTATTCGATCAACTATCATTCCACATTTTCAATAACAACAAAAAAATGAACATGTACATATTAAATTCGTTATACGAACTTACCTCGTAATCCCATATCTACTCGTCTATTTTCCATTTTCCCCGATCAAGTTCCAGGATTCTATCGTCTTTATCTAAATTAATAAAAATTTCAGCTATTTACTAACTCACATATTCAATTCAATTCCAAAAACATATATTTTGACATATTTGCAATTTAGCCCATATATTTTCAATACTTTGCAATTTAGTCATTTATCACAAAAATGACAATTTACACAATTAATCCACAATTTCCCTTAGCCAAATATTCAAGGGACTTATACAAGCATATATCTTTCAATTAATCATAAATTTAACCCCAAAAACTCCATCTTTTTGCAAATAAATCCTTAAACTCATTTTCATCAAAATTTACTTTAAAATTCTTGTATTTTCTCACATAATATACAATAATTCATCAAAATCTATCAAAATATCAAGGATTCATCAATAGCATTTTTCAAAGATATTCACAAAATCAGAAATTGAGGTACGGGTTGACTAGTATACGAAGCAACGATTACAAAAACGGGACAAAAATGAACCTCAATTTGGAGCTTAAAGTGACCGAATGTTAAAAGCTTGAAAACCCTTAATATTTTGATGAAGAATCGGTGAAGAAACAAATGAAAATGGGTGGTATTTTGTTTTATTAAATCTATTTTAACATAGATTAATTAAAAACCAAAACTAACCTTTATAATATCATTTATAAAACTTTAATAATAAGGGCATATGTGTCCATTAGCTTTAAAAATGGTGAAATAACGATTTAAGGCCTTCCACTTATAAAGCCATCATCAAATAAGCCATTTATAAAATAGAACTCCTATTTATCGCTTTATGCGATTTAATCCTTTTTATCAAATTAACCGATCAGACAGTAAAATTTCAATACGAAACTTTCACACGGTAATTCTATCATGCTGTAAAACATATTAAAGCAGTAAAAATAATATTTTAACTCGGTTAAGTGGTCCCGAAGCCACCCGTTTCGACTAGGGTATAAAGTGGGCTATTACATAAATAGTCACAGATACCTCTGAGAATAAATGTATTCATAGAATGCCCAAAAGAATTGGTAATAACTGCCCGACTATAACCACTACACTCAGCCACCAATAAGATACGAACATAACCCCCGTCGTTGACAGGAACTAATTCAGAAAAGCATTCAACTAATATTGTCTTTAGACCACATACCTGGATAAGTCATTTGATTAGAGATATCATCTTCTGTAACAATAATTTTATAGAACCTGAATAGTTTTTAGAACTATCCAATGTCTCTTTTAATACTGTCTTCATTTATGATTCATCCACTTTTCTGACCACAATATTAATCTTCCATTTTGAGTAATTTACTCCACCCTCGTGAGCTTATTCAACCCAGATCTTTCAGGTTTCACAATAATATTTCACTAGTAAGGGGGTGAAGGTAATAAAGCCTCAAATTTAACTTAAACATAAATATATTTAGCACATTTTCACCAATAGTCAATTCATTAATAATTTCACATTATTCAAACATTTAATATACATTTGTTTTTAATTACTTTTGTTCTTAGTACTTAATTCATATATCAACTTAAGTCACTAATTCACAGTTAAAACATTTCAGATAGCAATCACAACTCAGATATCATATTCAATATGCTCGTACAATTATCATACATATCAATATATATATCCTACTCTTTAATCCATACCTTTATAAGCTTCAACTAGTCATCAACACATTTCCATTTAAACATTTGAATACACATTCTGTATTATCAAAGTTAGCTCGATTGAAAAATTTATCTGTCTTAACAAAACAATTTTCGTCAGAGTCAGGAGATATCAGACTATCGCAGGTTGAATATGGCATGTATAGCTAAACTCACATATGCTATGGTAGTCCTAGAACCGACTAAACCATAGCTCTAATACCAATAAAATATAACACCCTTAACCCGAATCCGTTGCAAGAATAGGGTTACAAGGTACTACTGAACGAGACACAACTTTCGGACATTCATGGATATATATAGGAAATAATTATTTTACTCACTACATATGAACATGTACTAAACCAACTCAAAACATTACAGGTTGCACGAAAATCAAGAAACATACAACATAAATCATTGTTAATTGGCTGAATATAAGCATAGGAATTAAACAACTCATAACTTATTCTCATTGCAAATTTTAGCATTTAATACTTAAACATAATCAACCATGAATCAGTAAATAATAAATACATAGCATGTAGTAAAATTTGTATCTCAATAGCTGAATATCTAATATACCATTTCAAAGATCTATGCCCATGTATATATTAAAACTAAACAAAACATAAGTGACCTAAATAAAAATTAAGGCATGGCCGAACATGCCATAGTTATTTATAATACATGCGTATGCCCACCATTATTAAAAACCATTTACTAACCATATCAAGAATGGTTAATTTACAACCAATGATCAAAAGCATACATTTATTAACCTTGCTTGTAATGCCCCAAATTTTAGGGTTTTCAAATTTTTGCATGAATTTATTTTTTTGCATGGCCTGATGTGCTGTAGTAGTGATTTGAGTTGGTTAGTGGACCTTTAGAAGGCTTGGGTTTAAGTCTAAAGCCTGGCAGATTTTAATTTTTACTTTATGTGACAATGGACTTTGGCAGAGTGGGCTTTTAAATAAATGTTGGGGTTTTATGGCACAAGTAAACCTGTAGTAAAGCGGCAAGGTAGCGCCACTTAAAGCTCAAGGAGGTGGCGTGTTGTTGCATATGAGGGATCTAAGGTTCGAATCCCTTTGTGAGCAAGGTATTTATTTTATTTTGTTACATGTGCATGGTATGAGGTGGACTCCAAGTTAAACTCTGAAGGGAGGTGTTTGAGTTGCTCATGGGATTGGATTAAGGAGTGATAAGGGGACATTATCAAGGAGAAAACTTAGGAATTCGGGTGAGGAGCAAGAGTTGGCCAATTGTGGGATTGCTTGGAGGGAGAATTCGGCTAAGGGGGATTAGGGTAACATTTTTGGAAATTAGGGAGTGTATGGGTGCCGATTTCTCCTTTTTGGCCTTTGAAAATTCACGTTTTGGGAGCACTTTGGGAATTCAAGTTTGTAAGTTGTGAGTGTGCCAAAATTCTTCTCTCTTTTATCCTTCAATTGTTTCTTTTTTTGAACGATAGCATATTGGCCAATTGCCTCAAGTACCGAACCCATCATTCTTGTTTCTACTCATTCGTACCCTTTGATTCGGCATTCTCTACTCTAGCCGAATATCAAAGCACTCTCCTTCCTTTTCTTTTTATTCTCCCATTTGGATTCAATCCCCTTAAACATCTCTTGGCCGATTATTTTAAAAGCCGAAAACCCAAAACACTTAGTCCTTTTCTTGTCGATTTCTTCTTTGGTCGATTTCTTCAAAGCTGAAACTTACATTTTTCTCTTCTTTTTCATACTCCGTACTTTGCTAAGACCAAACTTAATCGTTCTCTACCCACTTTTTGTATAGTCGAATACTATTCTCCTTTGTTAAACAAGTCCCTAAACCGATTACCTTTATCAAGTATTCACCCCTCTTGTGTTGTCTGCATTAGCCGAATAATAGGATCTCCTCTTGCATTGAGTTTCGATTAGATCTACAAGAGGGTTAAGCTTGGGCTAGTGAGCGATTGCTACTAGATTTCAATAGATCATTAAAGTGAATTGGGTAAGTACTTCTCGTTATAGATTTCAGTTTTTATATTTCAGTTTTTCTTTTAGTAGATATTCAGTTTGGGAGGTTAACACTCCTTTAACTTTCATATGTTGGATTGGATTTATCCATGGTCATAGGTACTTAGATCTGATATCGTTTGATCAATCCCAGAGGGAAACGTTGGATTTAAGTGAGTGTAGGCAAGCGGGGCAATGGCAAGTAATCGTTGAGCAAGTTGGTGTATAGTTTCGTTAAGCACTAGTTAGGGTTTTGATGATTGTTGTTGTGGTAATAGGTTAAGCGTGTGCTGACTGTGGAAATCGTGAAATCAGGTGTGTAACGACACCCTCTAGTAGCTTAGATCGAAAAAAGTCGAAAAGCCAAAATGCCAAAATGTCGACATTTCGAGGACTTATGAGTCTGTGAACACTCGTGGGTCAGTACGAAACCATGAATCTAGAAAATTTGACTGTAACAGCCTCAGTGCGCAATTTCATGGACTTGGGCTGTTCTGGGCCACGATGGGCCAAAATTAGGCCTAATGGGCTTATGGGCCCATATGGGTAAAAGAATGCGGTAAGTGATTTCTAGTAAACTAAATATTAAATCTGCGATAATTTACATAAAATTAGACTAAGCAGGCCACAGTAGCGTGTGGACTCTCTCAGACCCATTAGGGGTTTTTGGGCTCGATGTCACTATATGAATGTATGGACTATCTAAGTCGCTCGGAGCGATGTTAGACCTACTAGAAGGTCGTATTAAGCATGAAACCTAGAAACATAGTTAAATGACCAAAATACCCCTGAAGGGTAAAAACTACCATTTTACCCTAGATGTTGAATGACTGTTTTACCCCTAAAAGTAGTTGACTGATTTGCATATATCTGTATTCGATAACCTGTATGCTCAAGTCATGTAGTTCTTTAGGTTGCATGGGGTTGGGTTATGGATATGGAGGACGTGCTATAAAGTGGCATTGCCACGTAATCGGTTTAGAGGCTCCGCCTCGTATTTCTGTTCTGGTGGCTCTACCACGATCTTTGTATTAGCAACTTTGCTGCGTCTGTGGTGTGTAGGGCTAGGTGGGTTGAGTTATTCCCCACATGGTATGTAGGGTTGGTAGGGTGGTGTGTTGGGCTGGACTGGGCTTGGGCTTTGCATACATACATTTTTATATTTACTTTTTATTCTATATCTAAAATGGGCCCAAGGCCCACTCTGTTTCTGAAAAGGGCCAAGGCCCAGTTTGATCTATATCTGAATAGGACATTTGCCTAGATTGAGCTATTGACTGATCTCTAATTCTGGTTGGGTTAGCTATACACTGAGTTTTCACAAACTCACCCTATTATTTCCATCCATGCAGGTAACCCCCAACCATAGGGGACTTGGAGCTATAAGGGATTCGGGGTGGCCACGTGATTCATGCTTCCGGGTTTTAATGGTTTCTTGAATTTAATTTATTTATATTTCAATTTTTAAACTTCATATTTAAGTTGTAATAAGGCCATTCGGGTATTTTGTTTTGGGTTTCCTTTATTATTTGTTTTACAACAGTAGACTAGTCTATGCGGGTTTTTTTCCAAACTTAATGAAACATTTTCAAAGCATGCATTACGTAACGATTGGATAACTCATCAACGATAACACATCAATGAGATCTTTTAAAAGGTGAATTTTACTTGGTAGTAGATACGATTTTTAAACCCGATAATATTCCTAAAATGCAAAGCTATTAAACATGGTTTTACTACGAACAAACATAACATTTTGTTAAAAGAAGATCATAGGTAAATTAATCGTACATGTGACACATCAGATCTGGCCATAACGTCTGGGCCGGGTTTGGGGTGTTACATTTAGTGGTATCAGAGCCAGGTTGCAACAACTCGGCTGTAAAATAGGTTCAAATGTTCTCTTAAATTTATGTCCTAATTTGTTTTGAATTCGGTTTTGAAAAACTTCCATAAGAAAATTTCCAAAATATTGTTATTGTAATTTTTCCCAAAAAGTTTAGAGTTTTTGAAAAGTTTTCAACAAAATTTATTTAAAACATTCACCATTGATAAAAGTTAGGTTTTTCTGAATTTGGTTTTTAAAGTGTGGCATACTAAGTCTCTGGCACCAAGTCTGTAATTACCTTCTGCTTTACTATATTTAATTAAAATATTGTGATACTATGATACTACTGTAGATAGTACTAAGACCCTACTGAAATTCTGTAGTTAGGGCAATATTGAGACTATGGAAGACTGAGACAGTAGGAAACTCAAAACTCTAAAAATACTGAAATTGTAGCTAGACTGTGATAGTGTGAAAACAAAGCTCTAAAATACTATCTCTGCATAAAACATCTGTAATAAATACTGAAATATTGAACCAATTCATAAAATTCATAAATCAGATAATATGGTATGAGTACGAGGGTAGCACGTGGAAGAGTCTGTGGTCGTGGCCGAAGAAGTACCCAGACTGGATCTTCATCCTCGGGACGTATGCCAGCTGCGGAGGCACGAGCACCACTAACAACTGGTACGGGGTCTTATGATCGGGCTGCAGGGGATGATGCTTTTTCCCAGGTGATGCTTTGTGTTCTAGAAGGGGTTGCTGGAGCGAGTACTAGAATAGTAAATTAGGGATCGATTTTCAAATGACTCCGAGCTAATGGAGTGGAGATTTTCAAGGGCGTATCTGGTGTAGCCCCGAATGTGGCCAAATGTTGGTTGGAGGCTACAAAGCAGATAATGGATGACTTGGACTGCTCAATGGAGCAGAAGCTGAAAGGAGCAGTATCTTTGTTACGTGACTAGGCCTACCAGTGGTGGATCACTGTGAGAGATGGTACACCAGCTGAGCGAGTGACTTGGGAGTTGTTTAAGATGACTTTCAAAGGAAAGTACGTTGGGGCAAGCTATGTGGATGCCTGATGGAAAGAATTCTTGAATCTGACTCAGGGTAGTAAGACTGTAGCGGAATATGAAGCTGAATTTTTAAGGTTAAGTTGGTATGCTGGTGGAATAGTCACTACGGAGTATGAACACAGTGTGCGATTCGAGGATGGGCTCAAAGATGAGCTAAGAGTACTGATTTCTCCATAGAGGCAGCGTGATTTTACTTCTCTCGTGGAGAAAGCCAAGATTACTGGGGATGTGAAGTGTTCGGAATGCCAGAACCATGAAAAAGACAGAAACCAATTCAGGAGGGATTCATGGCCCTCGGGTGCTACAGGTAGGACGGTTAAAAGAACTAGAGTGGACAAGCCAGTTCAAGCAGTTACGGTGAATATGGTTAGACCGCAAGCTTATGGAGACTGTGGAAAGGTACATTTGGGCAAATGTTGGAGGCATTCTGGAGCATGTTTCCGGTGTGGGTCCAAAGATCATCGAATCAAAGATTACCCTCAGAGGCCAGTGTAGATGCAAGCTGTTGAACCGAGGGTGGCTCAGCCAGTGAGAGGTGGTCAACAACCACCAGGAGGATGTGGTTAGGCTAGGGGTAGCAATGGAAATAGACATGGACATGGAGCACCGGGCAGGGGTGCTGGAAATGCTGAGGCACGACAGCCAGCATTGGTTTATGCTGCTCATCGCCAAGAGGAGGGTGACGCAGCTAACGTCATAATCGGTACGTTTTTAATTTATAGCACGCCATACACTGCTTTGATTAACATTGGATCTACCCATTCTTATGTTGCTTGTGATGTGTCGGGGATGTTGGGTGTGCAATCTGAGAATACTGTGAGCGGGGTATCTATGATAAGTCCACTGGGTCACTCGGTTAGGGTAGACAAACTTTTTAAGAATGTACCCTTAATGACACAAGGTAGAATTTTCTTTGCAGACTTGATGGAGTTACCATTTGGAGAGTTTGATCTCATTTTGGGTATGGATTGGCTTGGAAAGCATCGAGCGACTTTGGATTGCGCTGCCAAGCGGATTGTGTTAAAGACCACGGAGGATGAGGAGGTAACTATGATAGGGGAGTGAAGAGATTAGTTGTCCAATGTTATCTTGGCTTTAAGAGCTAAAAAGCTTATTCGCAAAGGTTTCGAGGCATTTTTGGTGTATGTGAGTAAGTCAGATTCTGAGGGTTTGACCGTAGGAGAAGTTAGAACCGTCAAGGAGTTTCAGGATGTTTTTCCGGATGAGCTTCCTGGGTTGCCTCTGAACTGTGAAGTCAAATTTAGAATCAACTTGTTACCTCGAACAGCTCCGGTGTCGATCGCTCCTTATAGGATAGCACTGAAGGAGTTGGTGGAATTGAAAGCACAAAGCCAAAAACTTCTGGACAGAGGCTTTATTAGACCAAGTGTGTCTCCGTGGAGAGCACCGGTCTTGTTTGTTAAGAAAAAAGGATGGGATGATGTGCATGTGCATTGATTATCGTCAGTTGAACAAACTGACTATTAAGAACAAGAATCCTCTGCCAAGGATCGACGACTTATTTGACCAACTAAGAGGAGCCTAGGTATTTTCCAAGACTGCTCTTCGATCTGGATATCATCAACTGAGGGTTAAAGAGGTGGATGTTCATAAGACAGCGTTCAGGACTCGGTATGGTCATTACGAGTTCTTGGTAATACCGTTCTGATTGATGAATACACCAGCAACCTTCATGGATTTGATGAATCGGGTATTTCAACCCTACTTAGATCAATTTGTGTTCATCTTTATAGACGATATTCTGGTGTATTCAAAAACTAAGGAAAATCGTGATGAGTTTCTCCGAATTGTTCTGCAAGTGTTGAAGGAGAAGCAGCTGTATGCAAAATTCAGCAATTGTGAATTTTGGTTGCGAGAAGTGACATTCTTGGGTCATGTTGTTTTTGCTGAGGGGATTAGGGTGGATCCTCAGAAAATCGAGGCAGTTCTGGAGTGGAAGCCATCGAGATCTGTGGCAAAAATTTAGAGTTTTTTGGGTTTAGCAGGGTATTATAGAAGATTTGTGGAAGGGTTTTCCTTGATTGCGGCATCGTTGATGAAACTTTTGAGAAAAGGAGTACCGTTTGTCTAGATTGAAAAACATCAAGAGAGTTTCGAGAAGTTGAAGAAAGTTTTGACTGAGGCACCTGTGTTAATTTAGTCGGAGTCTGGTAAGGATTTTACCGTGTATAGCAATGTGTCACACGTTGGATTGGGCTGTGTGTTGATGCAAGAGGGAAAGGTGGTTGCATATGCATCACGATAGCTTAAGCCTCATGAGGCAAATTACCCTACACATTGTCTGGAATTGGCTGCGGTAATCTTTGCGATAAAGATTTAGAGGCACTACTTGTACGGAGAAAAGTGTATCATATACACGGATCATAAGAGTATCAAGTATCTTTTAACTCAGAAGAAGTTGAACCTTAGGCAACGAAGATGGATATAGTTGCTTAAGGATTATGACTGTTCTATTGAGTATCACCCGGGCAAAGCTAATGTAGTAGCTGATGCACTGAGTCAGAGAGCTGTAACTGAGTTGAGAGCGATGTTTGCTCGTCTTAGTCTGTATGATGATGGTAGCTTATTAGCTGAATTGCGAGTAAGACCGACCTATTTGGAGCAAATTAAGGAGAAGCAATTACTGGATGAATCTTTGGTTCCTCGGTTTTAACTAGTTGAAGAGGGTGGAACTTCTGATTTTGGTTTGAATAATGAAGGGATTTTTTGCTTCCATTGGAGTGTTTGTGTCCTAAAAGACTCTAGTTCGAGGCAGTCTATACTACATGAGGCTCATGGTGTTCTTTGTGCCATGCATCTTAGGGGAATAAGTTGTATCGGGATTTACGGGAATTGTATTGGTGGCCTGGAGTTAAGCGAGAAGTAGTGGAGTTTGTGGGTAAGTGTCTAACGTGCCAGCAGGTGAAACCTGATCATCAAATGCCTTCTGGACTTCGGTAACCAGTGAAGATTCCACTTTGGAAGTGGGAAAGGGTAACCATGGACTTTGTGAATGGGCTACCCGTGACGCCTACCAAGAAAGACTCGGTTTGGGTGATTATGGATAGAATGACCAAATTTTCTCATTTTATACACGTCCGAACCGATTATTCACTTCAAAAATTGGCAAAGCTGTATGTAGCTGAGATAGTACGACTTCATGGAGTGCCAGTTTCGATCATTTCTGATCGAGACCCTAGGTTTACATCTCAATTCTGGCAAAAGTTGCATGAGGCATTGGGTACACGGCTAGACTTCAACACTGCTTTTCACCCTCAGACGGATGGATAGTCGGAAATGGTGATTTAGGTTCTGGAAGACATTTTGAGAGGGTGTATTATTGATTTCTGAGGTAGCTGGGAAAACTACTTGCCATTAGCGGAGTTTGCATATAACAATAGTTACCAGGCGAGTATTCAAATGGCACCATACGAGGCGCTGTATGGTCGTAGGTGTCGTACTCCTACCTATTGGATAGAGTTGGGAGAACGTCAGGTTCTTGGGCCAGAGTTAGTAGCGGATACAGAAGATAAGGTCAAGCTGATCAGGGATTGGTTAAATGAGGCATCTAATAGGTAGAAATCTTATGCCGACTTAAAGCATAAGGAAATTGAGTACTCCGTGGGAGATTTGGTTTTCTTGAAGGTCTCGCCTTGGAAGAAAATCTTAAGATATGGAAAAAAGGGCAAGTTGAGTCCGTGGTTTACCAGGCCCTATCGAGTTCTTAAACAGGTGGGTCCGGTAGCATATCAATTGGAACTACCTCCGGAGTTGGACCAGATTCACGATGTCTTTCAAGTCTCCATGCTGAGGTGATATTGATCTGATCCTTCCCACATCGTACCGGTTGAGGAAATTGAAGTTAAATCTGATCTGACATTTGAGGAAGAGCCTGTGTAGATTCTGGACCGTGATGTCAAGATGTTAAGAAAGAAATTCATTCTTTTAGTAAAAGTGCTTTGGCGTAATCACGGCAGAGAAGAAGCTACGTGGGAGCCAGAGAAGGTGATACATCAACAATACCCTCACCTGTTTGGACCAGGTAAAATTTCGAGGCCGAAATTTCTTTAAGGGGATAGAATTGTAACGCCCCAAATTTTAGGGTTTTTAAATTTTTGCTTGAATTTATTTTTTTGCATGGCCTAATGTGCTGTAGTAGTGATTTGAGTGTGGTTAGTGGACCTTTAGAAGGATTGGGTTTAAGTCTAAAGCCTGGCAGATTTTAATTTTTACTTTATGTGAGAATGGACTTTGGCAGAGTGAGCTTTTAAATAAATGTTGGGGTTTTATGGCACAAGTAAACTTTGGTAAAGTGGCAAGGTAGCACCACTTAACGCTCAAGGAGGTGGCGTGTGGTTGCATATGAGGGATCTAAGGTTCAAATCCCTTTGTGAGCAAGGTATTTATTTTATTTTGTTACATGTGCATGGTATGAGGTGGACTCCAAGTTAAACTCTGAAGGGAGGTGTTTGAGTTGCTCATGGGATTGGATTAAGGAGTGATAAGGGGGAGATTATCAAGGAGAAAACTTAGGAATTTGGGTGAGGAGCAAGAGTTAGCCGATTGTGGGATTACTTGGAGGGAAAATTCGGCTAAGCGAGCTTAGGGTAGCATTTTCGGCAATTACGGGTGTGTGTGTTCCGATTTCTCCTTTTTGGGTTTTGAGAATTCACGTTTTGGGAGCACTTTAGGCATTTGGGTTTGTAAGTTGTGAGTGTGCCGAAATTCTTCTCCTCTCTTTTATCCTTCAATTGTTTCTTTTTGTCAAAGATAGCACCTTGGGCAATTGCCTCACGTGCCGAAACCATCATCCTTCTTTCTACTCATTCGTACCCTTTGATTCGACATTCTCTACTCTAGCCGAATATCAAAGCACTCTCTTTCCTTTTCTTTTTGTTCTCTCATTTGGATTCAATCCCCTTAAACATCTCCTGGCAAATTGTTTCAAAAGTCGAAAACCCGAAACACTTAGTCCTTTTCTTGTCGATTTCTTCTCTGGCCGATTTCTTCAGAGCCAAAACTCATATCTTTCTCTTCTTTTACATACTCCGTACTTTGCTAAGACCAAACTTAATCATTCTCTATCCACTTTTTGTATAGCCGAATACTATTATCCTTTGTTAAACAAGTCCCTAAACCAATTACCTTCATCAAGAATTCACCCCTCTTATGTTGTCTGCATTAGCCGAATAGTAGGATCTCCCCTTCCATTGAGTTTCGATTAGATCTGCAAGAGGATTAAGTTTGGGCTAGTGAGTGACTACTGCTAGATTTCAATAGATCGGTTAAAGCAAATTGGGTAAGTACTTCTCGTTATAGATTTTGGTTTTTGTATTTCGGTTTTTCTTTTAGTAGAGATTCTGTTTGGGAGGTTAACACTCCTTTAAATTTCATATGTTGGATTGGATCTATCCATGGTCGTAGGTACTTAGATTTGATATCGTTCGATCAATCCCAGAGGGAAACGTTGGATTTAAGTTATTGTAGGCAAGTAGAGCAGTGGTAAGTAACCGTTGAGCAAGTTGGTGTATAGTTTTGTTAAGTACTAGATAGGGTTTTGATGATTGTTGTTGTGGTAATAGGTTGAGCGCATGTCGACTGTGGAAATCGCGAAATCAGGCATGTAACGACACCCTCTAGTAGCTTAGATCGGCAAAAGTCGAAAAGCCAAAATACCAAAATGCCGGCATTTCGAGGACTAACGAGCGTGCAAATGCTCATGGGTTAGTACGAAACCATGAATCTGGAAAATTTGACTGTCAGGGCCGCAATGCGCGTTTTTGTGCACTTATGCTGAAATGTCGGCATTTCGAGGACTTACGAGCGTGCAAACGCTCATGGGTTAGTACGAAACCATGAATCTGGAAAATTTGACAGTAAGGGCTACAGTGCGCATTTTCATGAACTCGGGCTGTTCTGGGCCACGATGGGCTGAAATTGGGCCTAATGGGCTTGCGGGCCCATATGGGTAAAAGAGTGTGGTAAGTGATGTATGGTAAACTGAATATTAAATCTGCGATAATTTGCGTAAAATTAGACTGAGCGGGCAACAGTAGCATGTGGGCTCCCTCGGACCCATTAGGGGTTGTTGGGCCCGATCTCACTATATGAATGTATGGACTATTTGAGTCGTTCGGAGCGATGTTAGACCTGCTAGAAGATGTATTAAGCATGAAACCTAGAAACGTAGTTAAATAACCAAAATACCCCTAAAGGGTAAAAATTACCATTTTACCCCTTGATGTCAAATGATTGTTTTACCCCTAAAAGTAGTTGACTGATTTGCATATACTTGTATCTGATAATCTGTATGCTCATGTCATGTAGTTCTCTAGGTTGCATGGGGTTGGGTTATGGATATGGAGGAAGTTCTATAAAGTGGCATTGCCACGTAATCTATTTAGAGGCTCCGCCTTGTATTTCTGTTCTGGTGGCTCTACCAAGATCTCTATATTACCATCTCTGTGCGTTTGTGGTGTGTAGGGCTGGGTAGGTTGAGTTATTCCCCACATGGTGTGTAGGGCTGGTACGGGTGGTGTGTTAGGCTGGACTGGGCTTGGGCTTGGGCTGGTACGGGTGGTGTGTTTCTGAAAAGGCCCAAGGCCCAGTTTGATCTGTATCTGAATAGGACTTTGGCCCAGATTGAGCTCTTAAATGATCTCTGATTCTAGTTGGGTTAGTTATACACTGAGTTTTCACAAACTCACCCTATTATTTCCATCCATGCAGGTAACCCCCAACCATAAAGGACTTGGAGCTGCGAGGGATTCGGGGTGGCCACGTGATTCATGCTTCCGAGTTTTAATGGTTTCTTGAATTTAATTTATTTATATTTCAATTTTTAAACTTCGGATTTAAGTTGTAATAAGGTCGCTCGGTTATTTTGTTTTGGGCTTTCTTTATTATTTGTTTTACAACGATAGACCAGTCTATACGGGTTTTTTTTCCAAACTTAATCAAACGTTTTCGAAACATGCATTACGTAATGATTGGATAACTCATAAACGATAACACATCAATGAGATCTTTTAAAAAGTGAAGTTTACTTGGCAATAGATACGGTTTGTAAAATGGATAATATTCCTAAAATTACAAGCTATTAAACATGGTTTTACTACGAACAAACATAACGTTTTGTTAAAAGATCATAGGTAAACCAATCGTACATGTGACACATGAGATCTGGCCATAATGTTTGGGTCGGGTTTGGGGTATTACATTGCCTATTGCTACCGAATTTAAACTTTCTTTTAAAGTAGTTATTTAAACAACCATGACATATACGCACATATATGTATATGAAATCTATTAACATATCATGATCAAACGCATAGGCATATCATCTATCATTTCATATCATTTCCTATTGCAAAAGATGCATTTCAATTAAGTCAAAATTACACCACAACCAAAACCTATCCATCAACCAATTTATAGCATTAAATATACCCTCAAAATAAGATTAGCTCATGGCCGAATATACATCATGCTTTTTCCATACTCTTTAGCCGAATCATATAATAAAATCCCACAAGCATATATACCATGTTTTATACTTACTAATATAAACCAATTCATAAGTTATTCATAACTAAACCAATCAAGACAAATGATCAAACTACTGTTCATACAAGTCATGTACCATACTTACCATGTAGACTTATACCATAACCGAATTCACTTTAAAACCAAATCATGGATCCATGCATTAACAAGCATATCAAACGAATTTCACATTTATTCACTTATAAACAAGTCTTAGCTGAATCACCCAAAACCAAAGCCAAGCATAGCCATCATTGGATTCAACTCAAATGCCAAATCTCAATCAATTTACATCCTTTACCTGTATTTAATATTGTAATCGAATTCATTGATCAATCAATTAGATATATATAACATTAGCAATTTCATTTAATCATTATATCACAACCGAATTTACCTTGATACTAAATAACATAACGAAGCATAACTTAAACATCAAAACCAAACATACCCACATTTTGATCAAGACATAAAGTCCAACACAACAAAATAATAAGCCATTTTCGCATGGCCAAATTATACAAAACCAAAATACAACATTTCAAATCACACTCCAGCCTATACATGCCATAGTTCCAAAACGTAACTTCAAAAAAATATCAAAAACGATCGATAGTGTGATAAGCTTCTCTGACGATTCTCGAGCTCGTATCTTGAATTCGAAATCTATAAAATAGAATCAAAGTGAAAACACAGAGTAAGCTATCATAGCTTAGTAAGTCATAAGATAAACAACTCAATACAATTATCAACCTAATTAAACTACATCAAATTATATTATCATAGCACATTTAGATCCAAACACTTATAAATCCATATTTAAAAGTATACTGACATACGTATACATATCCAAACACTTATAAATGCAGATAATCGACAAGAAACATGTGGTCAATTTTAGCCAGCGGTTTAACAGGAGTAAGCCATATTTCATTCAATCAAGGTAGGTAATAATTGATGTTTGGGATTAAGTGTTTATGAACCCTAGTGATTGGAAGACTGACTGAATACCTTGATTAAAAGTAGGTTTGGTGCTCATGGGCTATTCGTATGTTTTCGTAAATAGGTGTATATTCACAATGTTTTAACTGAAAATTGACAAAAGCCAAAAAAAAACCAGAAAATACGATGTTTGATGCCACATGGGCGTGCGATCATTCGTGTGGTAATCTGAGCCCACGAAACATGGGCGTTTGACCGTAAAGACCATCATGAGCGATTTCAAGGGCTTAGGCCGTTTTGGGCCACGTTGGGCTGTAATGGGCCTTGTAGGCCTAATGGGCTTGTGGGCCCCACACAGGTAAATCACATGGATGTATGGAAATATTGGACCCGGCTGTGTCGTTCACACAACCAAGGTCATTTCTGAGCTTCGTGCGCCACACGGGCGTGTGGGGCCACATGGGCCGCATAATGGGCCTTGGGCCCATTTACACTGTTGTGACTGTTAAGGTTACACTGGTCGCCTGAGACAACTGTTGACCTTCTGAAGAGTCGGTAAGTGTAACTAGACCCCATGTTGATAAAAATGATTGTTTTACCCCTATAAGGTAAAAATGACTGATTTGCCCTATGATATGTATGGTTGTAATTGAGCATGACATTTTGCATACACATATGATATTATGACACGACACATTGCATGGGGACAAGTTATTGTATTTGGAGGAAGTGTACTGTACTGATAAGGTCGCATGAGTCGCCCAAGACAACTGTGGACCTTTTGATGGCTTTAAGTCGTTCATATTACTGGCAGCTTTGTTGCAATACTATTTAGTGTCACAACTAGTGCTAATCTTTATGTGTCTAGCTAGGTTGGTCGATTTTATCCCACATGGTGTGATTGGTGGGACGGAGTGGTGTGTCTAGCTGGATTGGGTGGGATTTCTAATTGCATTATTGCACTACTATTATTACTGTAATGGTACTATAATAGGCTCGGGCCTGGACTATTATTGCATACTGTATGATTGACTGTTTGATAAGGGATTACACACTGAGTTTCTGTAAACTCGCCATTCTGTTTATTTTTACAAGTAATCCCCAGCGATATATGGATTGGTGCCGTGAGGGATCGGAGGTGGTCCATGATTGCATCTATTTTATATTTGATTCTTATTTACTATTAATTTTGATTTGGGTAATTTTTATGTAATAAGGCCTGTTTTGGATTTTATTTTTAATTTGGTTTTATTACTCTTCTTTACAACTGCTAGTATTAGAACTCCGATTTTAAAAAGGAATAACATTTTTTTTTACAAAACAAACTCAAATACGCAACTGTATTAAAAGTGAAGCTTCCGCTATAAACGAGATTTTAAATTTTTTATAACGTTTTAAAGAAAGTAACTTTTGATAGTAACGCAAGGTTTTAAGTCATCTTTTAATGCACACAAAAAGGTTTCCAACGACAACGAGTTTTACGTTTCACACTCCAATGTGACACCGCTAAATTTGGCCATAACGTCTAGGCCAGGTTTGGGGTGTTACATCCCTTTAAAAACTACAAGGGACTCATGACCATGTCTTTGCCATGTGTCACACATGGCTAAGACACACACCCGTGTCTCTGCCCGTGTCGATGAAAATAGGCTATTTCCCAAGCCACATTTCTCACCCACCTACATAAACCAAATGGTATATAACATGGCATAAATAGGCATTCAAACCAATCTCAACCAAGCCTAATTCATGCCAATTCCATACTAAGAACTATAATGTTCATAACATCATGTTTTTGCCAATTTAAAACATACCAAATTCATATCCAACAATCACCTAAATGATCACTTTCAAACATGCATTACTTGACCTAAAATCTCAAGCATACCCATCTCAAATTTAAACCATTTGGTACTTCAAATAGCAATTCATACACAACATATCAAAAAGGCCATTTGCACCTATATATACATCACCAAGCATGGCAAAATAGGCCAAATTACATGGCTATACACATAACAAAACATTCATCAATTACAAGCCAAATCAAATGGCTAAATCAATTACCAAACTATAGACCAAAATAACCACAACTCTTATACATGCCATATAACCACAATACGTAAATTCAAAAGTACAAAAATGATAGCTGGATTGTAACACCCCTTACCCGTATCCGACACTAGGACAGGGTTCGAGGCGTTATCGGATTAAAGCATAAACATTCATGCAGAGTCGGGCCATAAAATTTCATCCAATTTAATACCATTCATACTCATGTACTTCGTCCCTTATACAAACCTACGAGGCCCAAAACATACTCTAGAAGCGGTCTAGGCTAAACCAAAAACTTCTGAAAATTTTACAAACTCATAGAAATTTTACCCTAAACAGGGGTCACATGCCCGAGTGGACATGGGACACGCCCGTGTGGGTAGGTCGTGTGGTCACACACGCCTATGCCCATACCTTGTGTAGCTCTCTGTTTATGACATCATCAACCCAAATGAAACCACACAGCCAAGCCACACGCCCATGTGCTAGGCCATGTGACGAATTAAATTTTCGTAAATTAGGCGCAGACTTCACACGCCCATGGCACAAGCTCGTGTCCGTGGCCGTGCCGTCCACATGGCTGAGAAACAGACCCGTGTGCTTAGCCCATGTTGAATTATTTTTCATTTTGAAGCTAAAATAGTTTTCACACGGCCTAGTACATGCCCATGTTCCAGGCTGTAGCCTTCACATGGCTGAGTTACATGCCCGTGTCTCTGCCTGTGTGCTCCGAACTGGGTATTCTATTTCTAAAAAAAATTAGGTGCAGGGGACACATAGCCTGTTCACACGCCCATGGGGCTGACCATGTGTCACAAACGGCCTAGACACACGCTCGTGTGCCTACCCGTGTGGACAATATATAGGCTATTTACTAAGCCATTTGCCACCCTGAATCACATATACACTTATACCAATTCACAAACATATAACATGTCATACTTGAGCAACCAAATGTCCACAACCAAGATATCAATCCATCGTTCTCATGTCACAACTACCATGTATAAACATTACCTATTCAACCATTCAAAACATGCATTTCCACACATCCATGAGAGGCATCATTACATACTTATACTAATATAAGCCAAATTCAAACGGACTTATACAAAATGAATCAAGTATCATCATAAGCCAACATATTTGGCTAAAACAATATGACATATAACAAAAAGACCAAGTCCCTATACATGCCATACTCAAAATTTTAAGACTAGCTATACCCAAATATTCCAGTTGATAGTGTGATCAAGTCTCCAACGTCCTTCGATCCCTGAGCTAGCTTAGCAATACTATAAAACAAAGGAAAGGAAATGAGGGAGTAAGCTAAATTTCTTAGCAGGTTTATATACAAATAAATAACATCTTAACCATGCAAGTTCATATAATGAGAATTAATACAGTTACCATTGAGCTCACATATGATAAACTTACTCAAGCACAACTTACCACGATATCATCACTTATAACATTAATACTTACGAATTGCTCGTACACACTTGTACCACATCATTATACAAACACTCATATTTTCACATCTTTTGTTATTTTTCTCATTGAACACTTGGAATATTAACGGATACACGGATGGTTTGCACATAAGTGCCCCATATATGTAGCCAAAGTTATCACTTATAACATTTCACATATAAGCTCGTTCTCGAGTAGTCACAGGTATGCTCACACAAGCTAACGATCGAGACATAACTACTTAGTGCTGCTCACACAAGCTGACAAGTATCCGCAACAAATGAAGGAATACCTAACCACTGGTATACGTACTAGACCAACACCTAGACATCACTTAATTGCACACTTGGGTTCCTAGTGACATGTCACTCGTATCCTATTGTATTCCTAGGTTCAACTGGGATCTTTCCTCACTTATCACTTATCAAACTTTTTCAAATACATTTGTTAGATCATTTACACAATTCATACAATATATAAGCATATAAACATAAGTTAATGACGCACTATTTACCTACAAACTTACCTTGGTACAAAAATAGCAAATTTTGCGATTTAGTCCACAACTTTGCCCTTTCCCCAATCTAAGTCAATTCCTCGCCTTTATTGATCTATAATGACACAATTAGCTCGTTTATTACTCACATTATTCATTTGACTCAAAAATCATATTAAGAAAAATTTACATTTTTGCCTCTAACTTTTCACTTTTTTACACTTTAGTCCCTAGGCTCATAAAATGAAATGCATTCATTTTTCTCAAAACCCAAGCCTAGCTGAGCCTTATACACACTTATAGCAGCCCACATCTTTCATTTATTCACATTTTTTCTACACATGTTTTATAAATTTTGCAAATAGATCCTTTTTGACTTTTTTACCGAAAAACACCTAGCAAAAGCTGTTTAACACACTACATTCATTTTCTACCATTAGACATCAAAATACATGCATGTCATACATGGATAAATTTTTAAACATGAACCCTACCACAAATTAATGGTGGAAATAGGTAAATCGGGCGATAAAAACTTAAAAAACGTAAAGAGTATTAAAAATGGGGCTAGGATGCACTTACTATCAAGCTTGAATGTTGGCCAAACCCTAGCTATGGCTTCCCTTGAGAATTTCAGCCAAGGAGAGAAGATGGAGACCAATTTTTACTTGATTTTTCCCTTTTTATTCTTTTATTAACCAAATGACCAAAATGCCCTTAAGGCCATTCTTTAAAATTTTACCCTTTCATGTCTATTTTTGTCCATCATGACATATAATGGTCTAATTAGTAAATAAGGACCCCACATTTTCAAATTCATTTCAATTAAGCACCCAATACTTCTAAAACACATATTTTGCACTTTTTGCAATTTAATCATTCTAGTCTAATTGGAGCCTCTATTGATAAAATTTCTTAACGATATTTTCACAAATGCATTCAATCACATTATAAACCTTAAAATATTATCACAATAAATTTTTTTTCTACTTTGGATTTGTTGTCTCGAATCCACTATTCTAACTTAGCCCTAATACGGGTTGTTACATGGATAGTGTGACGAGATCTCTGATGACTTTCAAACTGAGCGAGCTTTTGAATCACTATAAAACATGGAAAAGAAAACAGAGTACACTATAAAACTTAGTAAGCTCGTATGGCTAATAAATAAAACTTACCATATATACATAATTTAAGCAATTAACATATCATAACATAGCTCATATTGATCCACAAGCCTATCACATGTTCATTCACAAGATTTGATATGAAATTCACAAGTTTCTTCGATTCAATGCTTGTATGGTTCATGTACATACCTGTACTACTCATATCAATCTCATACTCATCCATATCCTTGATATACCCATTGAACCATTCGGAATAATATTGGATACCCGAGAATCTCGCACCTTAAGTGCCAAATACATAGCCAAAGCTATCTCAATCTCATATCTCATATAATGCTCACTCTCGAGCTATCAACAGGTATGCTCACACAAGATGATGATCATGACGTAGCTACATGGTGCTACTCACACAAGCTGACATGTCATTTGTATCCTAATCTATTCCTAAGGTTCAATCGGGATTTCACATTGCTGAATCTTCATCGTACATATCTGTAAGATTGTGTTCACAATAAATTCAATAATAAAGCAATTTAAACACAATTATATTAATGCTTATTAACATATGAACTTACCTCGATCGTAAAAACGATGAAATAAATTGACTAGTCCAATACTTTATTCTTCCCTCGATCTAAATCCGCACTTCATTTTTCTTGATCTATATAATATCAAATTTAACTTATTCAATTATCATTCTATTCAACTTAATCCAAATTTCATATTATGGAAATTTTACACTTTTTCCCCTAAACGTTAGACTTCTTTATAATTTAGTCCTTAGCTTATAAAAATATAAATTCATGCAATCAGTCTCTACCCACGCTAGTCGAATTTTCCTTATTATCATAGTAGCCCATATTTTTCATTTATTTACTCATTTCACCATGAATTTTACACATTTCTCAATTTAATCCCTAGTTGACATTTTTACTAAAAATCACTTAACAAAACTTGTTTAACTATCATCAAATATTCATAATCTATCAGCAAACATCAAAATATACACATATTCATCAATGGCAAGACTCACATACATTAACAGTTTCAAAATCGAAGGCATGAGCTAGCTAGACCTAGGTGTAATGATCTAAAAAATATATAAATCACTAAAAATCGAGTCAAAATCACTTACATGCACTAGTATCAATGGCCTAACCTTTGAACCCTAGAAAAATGGCTTCCTTCTTCTAATTTTGGTTGAGGAAATGAAGAAGAAAGATGATACTTTCTTTTGTTTTATTTTAATCAACCTTAATTACCAAATTACAAAATTAACCTTGTTATAAAATCATTTAAAACATCCATTTTATGTCTATATGTAACACCCCAAACCCGACCTAGACATTATAGCTAAATCTGGCGATGTCACATTGAAGTGTGAGACGTAAAACTCATTGTCGTTAGAAACCTCAAAATCAGTTAGTCAATTTGTGATTAAACGGTGACTCCAAAATGGGTTTTTCATTTTCAAAACGTGCATCATTGAAAAGTTATTCTCTTTTAAATTGTGATTTCGTTGAAAAAAACCCAACTTTACTAAACCTCTTTGCATACATCTTAAGATGGTTTAAATCCTTGCATTATTATCAAAAGTACTTTCTTTTAAACGTTACTAATTTAAAATCTCATTTATAGTGAATGCTTTATCTTTTGAAAACAGTTGCATAAACATGGTGTCTTTGAAAAGTATTTATCTTTTGAAAACCTGTCTTTTCCTACATCTAGCAGTTTATATCAAAGTAAGTAAAAATCCCAAAATTAATAGTTAAAAGCTTAAAGAGGCCTTATTACAAATATAAATACCTCAAATCCAAATTTAATAGTAAATAAAATCAAGTATAAAATAGATGCAATCGTGTGGCCACCTCTTTCGAGTCCTTCGCAGCACCGACCCGCCAACGACTGGGGATTTCCTATACAGTTAATCAGAAGGGTGAGTTTACAAAAACTTTAGTATGTAATCCCTTATCAAACAGTCAAACATACAGTATGCAAAAACAATCTGGGCCAGAGCCCTTCTAAGAAACAGTATCAGTCTGGGATTTAGCCCACTACAGTAACAGTAGCAGTGCAATAACGCAATCAGAAGTCCTACCCAATCCAGCCTCTATACACTAACTCCGTCCCGCCAAACATACCATGTGGAGATAAAATCGACCCACCCAGCTAGACACACCAAGATTAGCACCGGTTGTGACACTAAATAGTATTGTAGCAAAGCTGCTAGTAATGTAATGCCCTGAATTTAGGACTAGAAGAATTAGACCTTGGGCTTGGGTGTGTTTAAAATTCTTGAGTGTAAGGCATCGGCTCAATTTGCAAGTTAGAATTGTTAGGTTAGTGATTTTGGAATGTTAGAGGGTTTTTATGAAGTTCTGGGTTCAAGCTTAGGTATAGGAAAAATCTTAGTTTTGGCCTTAAGGGAACCCTGAGCTCAAGTGGGATAACATATAAATAAAAGGGGCTAAAATAAGACACAAAAGGAGATATGGTCTAGTGCCAAGGAAGTGACGCCATAGGGAAAGCAAGGCGTCCAAGGTTCATGTCTTGTCTCTTACAATTTATTTTCGTTTCTCTTTTAAATAAATCTGAAAGCGAGTAGGTGGACTTTAGAGTTAAATGTGTTGGACTTATGACACAAAGGAGCTTGAGTCCTAGAGGTGGTGGCCTGGCATGGCTATTGAGAGGACTTTGGTTCAAATCCCTTTGCATGCAAAGGTTGGTTATTTTGCTAATGAGTTGGTTTTGGAGGATTGATGGAGAATCCCGCATCAGGAAGCTAACATGAGAATGGGCGAGAAGCTGGCTTTAAATAGAGCAAACCATGAGGAGAGTAAGCATAACTTTCTTGGCTTATCCCTTTCGCGTTTTGGCATGTTCGTTTGGGTTATGTGTTAGATCATTTGTTGATCTGTATGCCGTTGGGTCATGGTGGTGGTAACCGTAGTTGATCGACACACCCCTTGGGGAGTTAAGGATGCGATTATTGTTGGCTTCTGGGCATAATAGCATTCAGAGCGCGGATTAACTTCAGATACCTATCAAGTGTGTATTTCACACTACTCTAGTTGTAGAACGACAAATGCCAGAATACCGATCACACGGTGATGGTAGCAACACAAGTGTGCGAGCGCATGTGTGGGAGCTTTGATGTGATAGTTGAGACCATCATGAGTATTCTCATGGGTTTATGCCGCTATGGGCCATGTAGGCCTAGTGGGCCCGTAGGCCCGTAGGCCCAATCGGTCAAATTGTATGATTGTGTAGTAAATATTGGACTGGACTATGTGAATCTCATATAGGTGGCTAGATTTAGGCAAAAAGGGCCATACAAGCATGTGGGCCCCCTTGGGCTGAGAACGGGCCTTAGGCCCATTCACAGTGTTATCTTTATTTAGAATACTTGAGTCGCTAAAGGCGACTGCAGACCTTCTGAGGGATTTACAAAATTACCAAAATACCCCTGGTTTACAAAATTACAAAAATACCCCTGGTTTATAAAATTATCGAAATACCCCTGGTTTACGAAATTACCAAAATACCCCTGGTTTGCGAAATAATCGAAATACACATGGTTTGGAAAATTACCAAAATACCCTTGGTTTGCGAAATTACCAAAATACCCCTAGTTTGTGAAATTATCGAAATACCTCTAGTTTACAAAATTACCAAAATACCCTTAGTTTATGAAATTATCGAGTGAAATTACTGAAATACTTCTGTTTTGCAAAATTACTGAAATACCCTGGTTTATAAAATTACCGAAATACCCCTGGCTTACAAAATTACCGAATTACCCCTAATTTATGAAATTACCGAAATACCCCATGTTTGTAAAATTACTGAGATACCCCTGGTTTACGAAATTACTAAAATACCCCTGGTTTGTGAAATTACCAAATACAACTGTGAGGGACTCAGAGAAGGCCACACATACTGCTTATGTTTTCAGTTTTGACTAATTACATACAAGTTTTTTATTTAAGTTGTAATAAGGCCGTTAAGATTTCTGGATTTTAAATTTGGGACTTTATTTATGGTTTTATCCACGTTTTGTAATTGATCAAATGCAAACTGAGGGTTTACACAAATTTTTAAACAAGAAAGGTTTTAATGAAAACATGGCTTTTCAAAAACACTTCAATGTGACACACCAAATTCGGGCCTAACTTCTAGGTCGGGTTTGGAATGTTACATTTAGTGGTATCAGAGCTCGGGTTGCAAAACTCAGCTGTGGACTGGCTTTTAAATCTAAATTTTTGAAAGAACTGTTTGAAAAGATTTTAAGTATTTGGAATGTTTTACTGAATGTTTTCCTAAAAGTGTGGTTTACCGACTCTCAGGCACCAAATCTGTAAGTTCCTTTAGATATAGACTGTACTTAAAATTAGATTTTTGTATTTACTCTGTATGCTTTGGAAATGAAGATTCTTAGCTAGCACCTTAATGGATAATGAGATAAGCAAAGTCCGCTAACTTTAGGTGTTGATAACCCTGAGCTTGGTACTGAGCCACTGACCAAGTTAGTAAGAGAAGTTTTAGAAGAGGTGTTCGAGGCTAGATTTAAGGCGGATGATGAAACACTTCAGGGTAGGCACTTGGAGTGTAGCAAGAAGAGAGATTGTAGTCCGTTCAAGTAGGTAGCTCGTTCTATGAAACATGTTAAGACACATCCGAACTTTCTGACTTGTGAGCACTGCAAAAGGCGTCATCCGGGTGAATGCCAGAGGAAGGTAGGAGATGTGTTAGATGCGGATCTTTGGAGCATCAGGTTCATGATTGCACGATCCCTTTTTAACTCAAGTGTGTTTTGTTTCGATGTGTTGTTAATATCGAAATTGTTTGCATGTGCTTGTTAGGTGTGTTGGATGTATGTATAAGAAGTTCCAAGATCTAGTGAAAGTGTGATAGTAATAGTAGGCTCAGAGTACGCAGCGGTAGCATAATGGGGTAGTTGTACACGACTACCCTATTGGTCAAAAATTTCGAGGACGAAATTTGTAACGCCCTAATTTTTGGGATTTTTCTAATTTTGGTGAAATCTTGAAATTTTGTTGTTATACTATGAAATTTATGTTTTAAGTATGTTGGTGGGCCTTTTAAAGGCCCAAGCCTAAGTTAAAACCCGGTAGCTTTATCAAATTTTGGACTTAAAGAGAATAAGACTTGGTAAAGTGGCAATGTGGCACCACTTAGTTCCTAAAAAAAGTGGCGTGTGGATAGGTGCACGGGCCAGAGTTCAAGCCACAAGGTAAGTAGTGTGTGTTTTTAATTTTTGTGCATATACGAGTCATGTGATGGAGGTTAAGTGAAACTCTGATGGGAGAGTTTCAAGTGTTCATGAGATTGAATCAGGTGGGATAAGGTAGAGAGATTTTAGGAATTTTGAATGGAAGCTAGTGGTGGCCGATGGTAGGGGTCTTGGGAAGCAAATTCGGCATTTGGGTTTGGTGGTTACAATTTCGGCAAGTGGAGTTAGGGTGTGCCGATTGTGTTGAGTAGTCTTTCGAGATACTTCTAACTTATTTTCTTTTTACCGAATTGGTATAGTAAGGTTAGGGTTTCTTTGCTTTCGTTTTGTTCTTCTCCCTTGGTTCCAAAAAAAATTGAAATCACAGCTTTTGTTTCTTCTGGTGTCGATTTGTCCATAGCCAAATCTTCTTATCTCTTCTCCTCTCTTCTTTCATCTGTTCTCTTTGCTTCTCCTTCCTCTAAATTGAATTCACTTCATCACTCTTCTTCTAGACCGAATATGCTTTGTGCTTCTCTTTTTCTCCTTCTTCTCAAGCCTAGTCGACTACTACCCAAAAGTCGAAACCATAAGGGTTGTCATTTTCTCCCTTTACCGAGACCCTACTTTTCTCTTAATCCAATGTTTTCAAAATCGAAATCTAACATCATAACCCTGTTGACATCACTTCTTCAACCCATAGTCCAAATTTTTGTCTTCTTCTCACTTAAGAGTCGAAACCTCCATATTCAAGGTATTTAGGGAATTGAACCCTTAGATCTATCCGATTCGTTCTCTGCTTGTGTTTGAGGATTAGATCTGAGATAGGGTTAGAAGCATTTGGGTTAGTGAATCTTGGGTAAGTGCTCAGATCTCTTCTCTATTCAGTATTTCAGGATTTAAGGAAAAGCCGAAAACCCCTATGTGAGGTGACTGTCGATTGGGGCCAAAGGTTCTATAGATCTTATTATTCAGTTTTTTATGTGCTAGGGTGGACTAAAGATGATTAAACAAGGAGTATTAGAGGCTTGGATCCTTGGAATGACTAGATCTAGATCTAGTCACTATTTCGGCAAAGGTAAGCTTTTGAGGGCCATGAAGGGTGCTGGCCGAATAGGTATGTGGGTGGTATAAGTTATTCAGTTAGATCTATAGTGACATGTGGGTTGTAATGATTGTAGGAAAAATCGTGTGGGAGATCTCGCTGTAGTAATCGCAAATCAGGTGTGTAAACGAACACCCTCTAGTAGATTAAATCGGCAAAAACTGAAAAGACGAAATGCTAAAATTTTGGCCTTTCGTGGGCTTGCGAGCGTGCGAGTGCTCGTGGGTTGGTTGGAAGCAGTAAGATTTGGTAATCGAAATTGGTAAATTTAGTAAGGGCGCGATTTCTTACGCCTCGGTAAATTGGGCCTCGAGGGGCTAAAACTGGGCCCAATGGGCTTGCGGGCCCATATGGGTGAAAAGAGGCGGTAAGTGCGTTTTGGCAATTCGTGTGTTAAAACTGTTAAACTAGACATAGAATTTGGGCTAAACGGGCCAAAATAGCTAAATGACATTGCAGGGCCCATTAGGGGTTTTAAGGCCCAATAACTCTAAACTGCTAAAATGGGCTAAATAGGCTACTGAGATGGAAAATTGGATTGTTGATAACTGAAATATGCATAAAACCCTAAAACTAGCATAATTACTGAAATACCCCTTAAGGGTGAGAAATTACTGTTTTACCCCTAAGTACAAAATGACCGTTATACCCCTAGGGCTAAATTTGACTGAAATGCATGTTTTACTGTTTCTGTTCACTGTATGCAATGACATGTTTAAACTATTGCATCGGACTGGGTTTATTGACGGAGGAAGTGCAAGTGGCATTGCCACGTTTACTGAAAGGGGCTTTACCTCATTTTACTAAAAGGGGCTTTTCCTCGTATTACTGTTAGTGGCTTGGCCACGTTATTTGAGTAGCTATGTTGCAACTGTGGTGTGTAGGGCTCGGTGAGTCGAGTTATCTCCCCACATGGTGTGTAGGGCTGGTATGGGTGGTGTGTAGGGCTGGACATGGGTTGGGTTTGCATACATGCATGATATCTGTTTTGTTACTATAGTGGGCCTATGGGTCGTACTGTTATCTGGAAAGGGCTAAGGTCTAGTTAAACTGATTACTGGATAGGGCTAAGACCCAGTTAACTGTTTACTGAATAGGCTTCAGCGCAGTATTTACTGAACTGGATAAGGCTTTGGTCCAGTGAGCTTGAGCTGGTTTGGGCTCTAGTTGGGCTTTCTTTACACACTGAGTTTCCAAACTCACCCCTTCCTTTCTTCTGTGTAGGTGAGCCTTGAGCTAGAGGACTTGGCAGTTGGAGGGATTCAGAGTGGCCACATAGACTGCATTTCTGGCTTTAAATTAAGTTAGTTATTTTCTTATTTACTTTTAAATTATTTTTCATTATGGTTTTGGGTTGTAATAAGGCCATTTTAAGTGTTTTTAATTTGGGTTATTAATTCTTTACTTTTAAATTGGTCAAATGGATAGATTAGGGCTGTGTGGGCTTTGTATAAAATTAACCAACATTTTCAAAATAAAGCACTCGTAACAAATGGATAGCAAGATCTCGTAGCAAATAATTCTAAAATCTGGTAGTGGATAGGATGTTCACAACTAAACCTAGATTTTCTTTTTAAAGTTTAAATAAAGGTTTTACAAAACTCACCCTAATCGCAATATCTAAGAACATATGGTTAGGTCTTCGTTAAGGTGACACTACAGACTTGGCCGTAACGTCTGGGCTGGGTTTGGGGTGTTACATTTAGTGGTATTAGAGCCTGGTTACAACAACTCGACTGTGGATCGGGTCCAAAAATGTTTTTGTAGAGTTTAAAATCAAGGCCCATGAAGGGTATTTTAGTTTTTTTTAAATCGATTTTGGAAATTTTAGAAAGCTCTGTTCAAACACATTTCTTTCGAATATACTCATTAAAGGATTTACTTTAAAAGTTTTTGCTAAATTTGGCTTATTGAAATAGGCTATTTGAAGGAGTGGCACACTGAATCCCCAGCACCAAGTCTGTAAGTATTCTTTCGTTATATTGTACTGTACTAAAATGATACTGTAGATAGAACTAAGACCCTACTATGATTCTGTAGATAGGGTAGTACTGAAAACTGTAAGACTAAGACTGTAGGGGGAACTAAACCCTAGAAGACTAAGACTATAGCTAGGCTACGATTTTGCGAAAACAAACTCTGAAACTCTATTTGTACATAAAACACTTTGTAATAAACAACTGAAATATTAAACTAAAGCTATAAAATTCATAATCAGATAAGTCAATATAAGTATAAGGGTAGCTCGTGGATGAGGTCGTGGACGTGGCCGAGGTAGTATGCAAGCTGGGTCTTCGTCTTCAGGACATATACCAGCCGAGGAGGCACGAGCGCCACCAGCGACTGAGACTGGATCATATGATTGAGCTGCAGGGGACGATGCTCTGTCCCAGGCAATGTTAAGGGTTTTAGAGAGGGTCGCTGGGGCAAGCATTGGGACTGTGAATAGGGGATCCATATCTGAGCGACTCGAGGCTAACGGAGCGGAGGTCTTCAGGGGCATATCTAGAGTAGCCCCAAAAGTGGCTGAGTATTGGTTGGAAGCCACAGAACGGATCATGGACAACCTAGATTGCTCGGTGGAGCAAAAGCTAAAATAAGCAGTGTCTCTACTGTGAGACGAGGCATATCAGTAATGGATCACTGTGAAGGAGAGTACCCCAGTTAAGCAGGTAACCTGGAAACTATTTAAGACAGCTTTCAAAGGGAAGTACGTCGGAGCAAGTTATGTGGATGCTCGTAGGAAAGAATTTTTGAACCTGGCCCAGGGCAATAAGACGGTTGCTGAATATAAGGTGGAGTTTCTGAGGTTAAGCCGGTATGCCAGCGGTATAGTTGCTACTGCGTATGAGCGTAGCATTCGTTTTGAGAATGGCCTCAGGGATGAGCTTAGGGTACTAATAGCCCCGCAGAGGGAGCGTGACTTTGCTGCGTTGGTAGAAAAGGCTAAGATAGTTGAGGAGGTGAAACGAGCTGAACAACAGAACCGTGAGAAGAATCAAAACTAATTTAGGAGGGATTCTAGACCCTCTGGTGCTGCAAATAGGAATGCCAAGAGAGCTAGAGTGGAAGAACTGGTCTGAGCAGTTTCGGTGAATACAGTTAGACCGCAGGCTTGTGGGGACTACAGTAGAGTGCATCTGGAGGAATGCTGGAAGCGTACTGGGGCATGTCTTCAGTATGGGTCCAAGGAGCATAGGGTCAAGGACTGTCCTCGGAGGTCAGCTCAAACTCAAGTTGCTGAACAGAGGGTTGCACAACCAGTGCGAGGTGGACCACAACCGCCAAGAGGCCGTTGTCAAGGTAAAGGCAGCAACAGAAATGGACATGGACGTGGAGCACCTGGCAGAGGTGCTGGAAATGCTGAGGCTCGTCAGCCAGCACTGGTGTATGCTACTTGTCGCTGAGAGGAGGGTGACGCACCTGACGTTATAACCGGTACGCTTTTTATCTCTAGCATGCCATACACTGCTTTGATGGATGTGGGTTCTTCTCATTCGTATGTTGCATGTGATATATCTGGGTCGTTGGGCGTGCACTCTAAGAAACTGTGAGCGGGGTAACTGTGATAAGTCCACAGTGTCACTCGGTTAGGGTAGACAAACTCTTTAGGGAGGTGCCTTTAGAGACTCAATGTAGGATTTTTGCTGGAGACCTGATGGAGTTACCGTTCGGAAAGTTTGACCTTATCTTGGGGATGGACTAGCTGACTAAGCATAGAGCGACTCTAGATTGTGTAGCTAAGATGATGGTGTTAAGGACTACAAAGGATGATGAGGTAATGGTTATAGGGGAGCGAAGGGACTACTTGTCCAATGTTGTTTCGGCCTTAAGGGCTGAGAAGCTGATTCGCAAGGGTTGCAAGGCGTACTTGGCATTTGTGAGTCAGATGGAGACTGAGGATGTGACTATGGAGAAGGTTAGAACTGTTAAGGAATTCCAAGATGTAACAGCCCGCTTTTGACCCTAGTCGGAACGAGTGGTTTCGGGACCACTTAACCGAATCGAAATATTATTTTATTTGTTCTAATATGTTTTACAGCATGATAGGTTTATGGTGTGAAAGTTTTGAATAGAAATTTTATCGTTAAGATAACTAATTTGATAAAAAGGATTAAACCGCATAAAGCGATAAATAGGAGTTCTATTTCATAGATGACTTATTTTGATCATGGCTTTAAAATGCAAGCCCTTAAATGGTTATTTTACCATTTTAAATGGTAGTGGACATTCATGTCCATATTATCATTAGTTTTATAATTGTTTTCATCAAGGTTAAAATGGTCTTTTAAATATATTATATGTTTTAATTAAGAAAACATGAAAATGCTTCAAATTATTTTTCTCTTCCACCAATTTTACAAGAACAAAGGAAAGGTTTAAAAGTTTTCCAACATTCGGCTACTTCTAAGCTCAATTGAGGTATGGTTTTGTCCCGGTTTTGAGTAATTTTTACGTTTTTGATATCGTTGCTTAGTATACTAGCCGACCCGTACCTTAATTTTTGAATTCGGTTGTGTTTATGAAAAATGCCATTGTTGAATCTATGTTATTTTAATGGTTTTTGATGAATTATTGATTGTTATATGGAAATATACAAGTTTTATAAAGTAATTTTTGATGAAAATGAGTTTAAGGATTTAATTGAAAATAAATAGAATTTATGTGGCTAGAAATGTGATTAAATGGAAGTTATGTGCTTATAATGGTTACATGAATATTCGGCCCTAGTGAATTGAGGGATTAATTGTGTAATTTGCTATTTTGTGATAAAAGGACTAAATTGCAAAGTAGTTAAAAGTATAGGGGTTAAATTGCAAATATACCAAAATACATGTTATTGGATTAAATTGAATATGTTGGTCATTAAATAGCTAAATTTGTATTAATATAGATAAAGACGATCAAGTCCCGGAACTTGATCGAGGAAAACGAAAGATAGACGAGTAGATATCCGGAAGTCGAGGTAAGTTCGTATAATTAGAATTAATGTGTAAATGTTTATAATTGTGGTTTAATTTTCATGTGGTTGTGTAATATTTTATAGAAATGAAATTTGCCTATTGATTATATGTACATGAATTGACATGGAAATGTTAAAGTTTATAAGTCCAAAATGGTTACCGAGTCCCGTTTGAACCGTAGAAAGTCGTAGGATACAAGTGACATGTCACTAGGGCTACAGGGTGGTTCGAGCTCCTGCATTTGTTGCGGACTCACCACAGCTCATGAGCTATATGTTTATCCTTCGAGATTACATGTTTAGCCTACGGGCTATATGTTCATCCTTCGGGATTACATGTTCAGCCTACGGGCTTATCGTTCATCCTTCGAGATTACATGTTCAGCCTACGGGCTTATCGTTCATCCTTCGAGATTACATGTTCAGCCTACGGGCTCACCGAAATAGGCTCGAAAGAGCATACATGACGCATTAACGGATTACAGGTTATATGTATATACACTGTGTGTGTATCACCCGAGTATCCCTCGATGTTCTTAAAGGTTCAACGGGCAAATATATACATGAAAATCAAATGATATATGGTATAAGTTACATGAAATACTAAAGATATATGAATTACATGTTATACAAGATTTACATGGATTATATGAATTGATTTACATGAATTACATATTATAAGTATTGAAGTTATGTTTATGATACATGAATGTTATATCTTATACATGAATGGTTTATGAGATTACATGGACTAACAAGTCTATACTTGTGAAATAGGCAACTTGAGTATATGAATTGAATTGGCATTGTTAATGTAATTATCTCATTGATTCGGTAAGGTTTAATTCTATGTTATACAACTTTACTAAGCTTTTAAAGCTTACTCCGTTTTGCTTTCCCCCTTGTTTTATAGATTCAGAAGCTAGCTCGATTCTCGGACAAGTCAGAGATTGCCATCACACTATCCTTAAAGCTTTTGGTACTTTTAAATCCATGTATTTTGAAATGGTCATGGCATGTGTAGGCTAGTTGCTAAGTAAATGTATAGGCTAGTTGTTAAATGAAGGTATATGGATATTTTGATGATGAAGGTGTTATGTTTTGGTACCTATTCAAGTTATGAGATGTGGCTTGTTTTGTATGTGTTAAAAATCATTTTGAATGTCTTATATGATGTGTTCTATATGGCAATATGGTTGATGAATGATTGGTAAGAAATGATGCATATTGGGTACATGACTAGGTGGTGAATAATGTTTACAAATTGTATTAGAAATGCTTGTTTTGGTTGCTAAATAGTGCATGAATTGTTTTCGTCAAATGGCCATGTTTTGCTTGTAGGGATTGACCCTTTTTCGGTGGCAAATATGGCTTAAACCCAAGCCTACATTGTGCCACACGGTCTGAGCACACGGGCGTGTGACTCAGCCGTGTAACCCCTGCATTTGAGAGATGTTAGGCAGATTGGCACACGGCCTAGACACACGGGCGTGTTTGGTAGCCGTGTGGCAATTGACAGTGTTAGCCACGGGCTAGACACACAGGTGTGCCTGGTGACCATGTGGGTTTCGGCAGTTTCAACCACGGGCCATGTGTTTGGGGTGTGTCTAGTAGGCACGACCGTGTGGGAGTACACGGGCTAGGTGCACTGCCGTGTGTCCCTAACTTGAAAGATTTCTCAACCATTTCCCGTTATCTTTCACATGTTTTCAATTTGATCCCAAACGAAGGTATTAATCATTACATGAGTTTTAAAGTATGATTTGATGAATGATTATAGACTGTAATGTGTTTATTAAATTTTACTGATCCTTTCTGAGCTATAAGTCCGGTAATGCCCTTAACCTGTTCCGGCGACGGTTACGGGATAGGGGTGCTACACAAGATGTCTTTCAGGAGGAGCTTCCTAGATTACCTCTGAATCGAGAAGTTGAGTTTGGAATCGACCTGTTGCCTGGAATGGCTTCAGTGTCCATCGCACCCTATAGGATGGCACCGAAGAAGTTAGTGGAACTAAAAGTACAAATCCAAGAGTTGTTGGATATGGGTTTTATTAGACCGAGTGTGTCTCCATGGGGAGCACCAATATTGTTCGTGAAGAAAAAGGATGGGACGATGTGTATGTGCATCGATTATCGCCAGTTGAACAAACTGACGATAAAGAACAAGTACCCTTTGCGAAGGATAGACGATCTATTTGACCAGCTTAGAGGAGCTTTGGTATTTTCCAAGATCGATCTTCGATCTGGATACCATCAGTTAAGGGTCAAGGAAGTGGATATTCCTAAGACAACATTCAGAACTCGGTATGGTCACTACGAGTTTCTGGTTATGCCGTTTGGACTGATGAATGCGCCTGCAGCTTTCATGGATCTGATGAATCGGGTATTCCAACCATATTTGGATCGATTCGTAGTCGTCTTTATTGATGATATTTTGGTGTATTTGGTAGCTGAGGAGAAGCTTGATGAGCATCTCCGTATTGTTTTGCAAGTGTTGAGAGTGAAGCAACTCTATGCAAAATTAAGTAAGTGTGAATTTTGGTTGCGAGAAGTGACTTTTCTGGGTCATGTTGTCTCTGCTGAGTGGATTAGGGTGGATCCTTAGAAAATTGAGGCAGTTCTAGATTGGAAGCCACCAAAGTCGGTATCGAAAATTCAGAGTTTTCTAGGTTTGGTAGGGTATTACAGAAGATTTGTAGAAGGATTCTCTCTGATCGCTGCACCGTTAATGAAACTGCTGAGGAAGGGAGTATCTTTTGTATGGACTGAGAAACAACAAGAAGCTTTTGATAAATTGAAAAAGGTGTTGACTGAGACGCCAGTATTGATTTAGCCGGAGTCTGGGAAATATTTCACCGTGTACAGTGATGCGTCACATATGGGTCCAGGTTGTGTACTGATGCAAGAGGGTAAGGTGGTCACTTATGCTTCACGACAGCTTAAGCCTCATGAAGCGAACTAGCCTACGCATGATCTTGAGTTGGCAGTAGTAATCTTTGCGTTAAAAATCTGGAGACATTATCTGTATGGGGAAAAGTGTATTATATACACGGACCATAAGAGTCTCAAGTATTTGTTGACTCAGAAGGAGTTAAACCTTAGGCAACGAAGATGGATAGAGTTGCTTAAGGATTACGACTACTCGATTAAATATCACCCAAGTAGGGCAAATGTGGTAGTTGATGCACTGAGTCGAAGGGCTAAACTGAGTTGAGGGCAATGTTTGCTCGTCTAAGTCTATATGATGATGGGAGCTTGTTAGCGGAGTTACAAGTGAGACCAACTTGGATTGAGCAAATTAAGGAGAAACAGTTGGAGGATGAGTCGTTAGTTTCTCTGTTTCAGCAAGTTGGGAATGATGAGAATTCGAACTTTGGATTGGATAGTAGTGGAGTTCTATGCTTTCGAGGAAGAGTTTGTATTCCAAAGGACTCTGACTTGAGACAGTCAATTCTAAAAGAGGCTCATGGTGGACCTTGTGCCATGCATCCTGGAGGGAATAAGCTGTATCGAGATTTGCAAGAGTTGTACTCGTGGCCCGGACTTAAGCGAGAAGTAACCGAATTTGTGGGGAAATGTTTAACATGCCAGCAAGTGAAGGCGGAGTATCAACTGCCTTTTGGACTTCTGCAACTGGTGAAAATTCCACTTTGGAAGTGGGAGAAGGTAACTATGGATTTTGTGAGTGGGCTACCTTTGACACCCTCCAAAAAGGACTCAGTATGGGTAATTGTATATAGGTTAACAAAATCTACCCATTTCATACCTGCCCGAGCTGATTACTCAATTCAAAAGTTAGCTAAGTTGTATGTGGCAGAGATAGTGCGACTGCATGGGGTGCCAGTTTTGATAATTTTTATCGGGATCCTAGGTTTACATCGTGATTGTAATGCCCCGAAATTGGGCCTGGAAGAATGGGTCATGTGGGCCCAATAGGCTTGTGGGCTCACACGGGTCGTTGTCCTTGGATTTACGAGAATTAGTGGTCCGGCTATGTCGTACATGTGGTTGTAGGCAAATCTGGCTTGACGGGCCATGGGAGCACGTGGGCCCCACTTGGGTTGCGTAATAGGCCCCGGGCCCATATCCACTGAATGACATGTTGGTGTGATGGCTAACAGGTTTGGGAGTGTTGGAGAAGTCCTGGGTTCAAACCTGGGCCTTAGCAAAAATTTATGTTTTTCTCTTATGGGAGCCTTGAGGTTAGTGGGTAGGCTTTAAGAATATTTTTGGTAAAAGCATGACACAAAAAGGAGTGTGGTGTAGTGGCAAAGTAGCACTACTTAGGGGACAATGAAGCAAGGGGGTCCAAGGTTCAAGTCTTGGCTCTTGCAATTTATTTTGGTTTTTCTTTTAAATAAATCTGGAAGCAAGTATGCGGGCTTTAAAGATAAATGTGTTGAACTTATGACATAAAGGAGCTTGTGTCCTAGTGGTGGTAGCATGGCATGGTTATTGAGAGGACTATGGTTCGAATCCCTTTGCACGTAAAGGTTGATTATTTTGATAATACTTTAGTTTTTAGAGATTGATGGAGGATCCCACATCGGGAAGCTAGCATGGGAGTAGGCAAGAAACTGGCTTTAAATAGAGCGATCTATGAGGAGAGTAGGCATGCCTTTCTTGGCTTACCCTTTTCACGTTGAAGCGTGTTCATTTGGGTTAGGCGTTGGATCATTCGTTGATCTGTATACCGTTGGGTCATAGTGATGGTGACCAAGTTGATCGACACCCCCAGGGAGTCAAGGGTGCGACTATTGTTGGCTTCTGGGCATAGCAGCGTTCAGAGGGTGGATTAGCTTTAGATGCCTATCAGGTGTGTATTTCTCACTACTCTAGTTGTAGGAGGACTACTTCAGGTCGCGATGGGCCGAAAAGGGCCATGTGGGCCCAATGGGCATACAGGCCCAATTGGATAGGTTGTTTGATTGTGTAGTAAATATTAGACTAGACTAGGTGAATCTCATATTTGTGGCTAGATTTGGGCTAAAAGGGCCGCACAAGCGTGTGGGCTTATTTGGGCCGTGAATGGGCCCTAGGCCCATTTGCATTGTTATCTCTGTTTAGAATGTTTTGTTTACCAAATTACTGAAATACCCTCGACTTGTAAAATTAACAAAGTACCACCGATTTACAGAATTACCATTTTACCCTTGATTTACAAAATTACTGAAATACCCTTGGTTTACAAAATTACAAAGATACCCTCGATTTGTAAAATTATCGAATTACCCTCGATTTGTAAAATTATAGAAATACCCCCAATTTGCAAAATTACAGAAATACCCTCAATTTGTAAAATTACCATTTTACCCTTGATTTGTAAAATTACCATTTTACCCCTAATTTGTAAAATTATCGTTTTACCCCTAATTTGTAAAATTACAATTTTACTCCTGATTTGTAAAATTACCATTTTACTCCTGATTTGTAAAATTACCATTTTACCTCTGATTTGTAAAATTACCGTTTTATCCTTGATTTGTGAAATTATCGAAATACCCATTTAGGGTAGAATTACTGAAATGCCCATTTAGGTTAGAATTACTAAAATACCCCTTTAGGGTAGAATTACTGAAATACCCCTGTAGGGTAGGATTACCGAAATTCTCCTGTAAGGTAGAATTACCATTTAGCCCCTAGGGTGTTAAATGACTGTTTTGCCCTTGTGGGCAAGTGACTGACTTGGACTATGTGTTTGACAGATTTGATTGTGAATATATGTTGGTGATATGAATGACTTGACTGTGATTGTTTGATTCAAATATGGGCATGACATTCTGCATACATGACATGTTGCATGGGATTTGGGAATTATTGATGGAGGAAGTGCAAGTGGCATTGCCACGATTACTGAAAGAGGCTATGCCTCGTACTGTTTATTGAAAGGGGCTTTGCCTCGTTATACTGTTTATGTAAGAAGCCATGCTGTGACTGTGGTGTATGGGCTGGGTGGGTTGAGTTATTCCACACATGGTGTGTTGGCTGGTACGAGTGGTGTGTAGCGGTTGGGTGGGTCGAGTAGTCTCCCCACATGTTATGGGGTTGCATTCACATTCTGATTCTATTAAATGATTCTTATTCTGTTAATTAATTCTGATTCTGATTCTAATTCTGATTCTGTTAAATGATTCTGATTCTGTTAATTGATTCTGATTATGATTCCTTTAATTGATTTTGATTCTGTTTCTAATTCTGATTCTGATTCTGATTCTGATACTGATTTTGGTTCAGATACTGTCTCTAATTTTGTAATGGTCTAAGGCCCAATTGATACTGGAACTGTGGTAGGGCAAACTTTTAAATTCTTTTGCATGACTGACTATTCGTATTTGCAGTAGGGAATTACACACTGAGTTCTCGTAAACTCACCCCGTTTATTAACCTTTCAGGTATTCCCCAGCCTTAGACGGATCGGAGCTGCGAGGGACTCGGAGAAGGCTACACACACTGCTTATGCTTTTTGTTTTGATTATTTACTCTCAAGTACTTTATTTTGGGTTTGGTTTGTAATAAGGCCTTTTATAATTTCTGGATTTTTATTTTAAGGTTTTTATTTACTTTGAATTATATCTACTAGAGGTGAATCGCGGTCTTCCAAAATGTTAACTGTTTTCGAACACTATGTCTTCCGCAACTAACTAAATTAAGCTTTCGCAACAAAGAAGGTTTTAAAGGTAATAATGTTTTTTAAAAGGGAGTAAATTTTAGTTGACCACATTTTGAATAAACAAACACAAGTAGAGGTTTTATACAAGTTTATCAGTAGAAGTTTTTAAACACTAAGAACGATTTCAATGAAAACATGGTTTTCGAAAAGCACTTCAATGTGACATACCAAACTTGGCCGTAACGTCTAGGCCAAGTTTTGGGGTGTTACAGTGATTCTGGCAGAAGATGCATGAAGCGTTGGGTACGCTGTTGGATTTCAGCACTGCCTTTCACCCTCAGACAAATGGACAGTCGAAAGGGTTATTCAGGTTTTGGAGGACATACTAAATGGTTGTGTTATCGACTTCCGAGGTAGTTGGGAGGATTACTTGCCATTAGTGGAGTTTGCTTATAACAACAGCTATCAGGCAAGTATCAGAATGGCTCCATATGAGGCACTATATGGGTGAAGGTGTCATACGCCTACGTGTTGGACAGAGTTGGGAGAACGACACGTTCATGGACCAGAGTTAGTGGCAGATACTAAGAATAAGGTTAAGTTGATTAGGAATCGGTTAAAGGAAGCATCTGATAGACAGAAATCGTATGCTGACTTGAAGCATAGGGAAATTGAGTTCTCAGTAGGGGATATAGTCTTCTTGAAGGTCTCGCTTGGAAGAAGATCTTGAGGTTTGGCAAGAACGGCAAGTTGAGTCTGCGATTTATAGAGCCTTATCGGGTTCTCAAACAGGTAGGGCCAGTAGCTTATTAGCTAGAGTTACCACTAGAGCTGGACCGTATTCATGACGTCTTTCATGTTTCCATGCTAAGACAGTATCGATCAGATCCTTAACATGTCGTACCAGTGGAAGAGATTGAGGTAAAGACTGATTTGACTTTTGAAGAGGAGCTTCTGAAAATATAGGATCGAGAGGTCAAAGTGTTGAGAAGGAAGTCAGTTCCTTTGGTAAAGGTGCTTTGGCACAACCATGGTAGAGAAGAGGCTACTTCAGAGCCAGAAGAAGTGATGCGTCAACAATACCCTCATCTCTTTGGATCAGGTAAAATTTTGAGGTCGAAATTTCTTTACGATGGTAGAGTTGTAACGCCCTAATTTTCAAGATTTTTTGAGATTTTTGTGATTTTGGTGAAACCTTGAAATTTTGTTGTTAGACTATGAAATTTATGTTTTAAGTATGTTGGTGAGCCTTTTGAATTCCCAAGCCTAAGTTAAAACCCGGTAGATTTATCAAATTTTAGACTTAAAGAGAAGGGGACTTGGTTATGTGGGCTTTTAAGAAAAAGTGGGGGAAATAAGACACAAGTGAGCCGTTGGTAAAGTGGCAATGTGGTGCCACTTAGTTCTAAAAAAAGTTGCGTGTGGATGGGTGCAAGGGCTAGAGTTCAAGTCACAAGGTAAGTAGTTTGTGTTTTTAATTTTTGTGCATGTACCAGTCATGTGATAGAGGTTAAGTGAAACTCTGATGGGAGAGTTTCAAGTGTTCATGAGATTGAATCAGGTAGGATAAGGTAGAGAGATTTTAGGAATTTTGAATGGAAGCTAGTGGTGGCCAATGGTAGGGGTCTTGGGAAGCAAATTCGGCATTTGGGTTTGGTGATTGCAATTTCGGTAAGTGGAGTTAGGGTGTGCCGATTGTGTTGAGTAGTCTTTCGGGATAGTTTTGACTTCTTTTCTTTTTGCCAAATTGGTATAGTAAGGCTAGGGTTTCTTTGCTTTCGTTTTGTTCTTCTCCCTTGGTTCCAAAAAAAGCCGAAAATGCAGCTTTTGTTTCTTCTGGTGCCGATTTGTCCATAGCCAAATCTTCTTATCTCTTCTCCTCTCTTCTTTCATCTATTCTCTTTACTTCTCCTTCCTCTAAATCGAATTTACTTCACCACTCTTCTTCTAGACCGAATCTGCTCTATACTTCTCTTCTTCTCCTTCTTATCAAGCCTAGTCGACTACTACCCAAAAGTCGAAACCATAGGGGTTGTCGTTTTCTCCCTTTGCCGATACCCTACTTTTCTCTTCAATCCAAACTTTTCAAAAACTGGAATCTAACATCATACCTCTGTCGACATCACTTCTTCAACCCATAGTCCAAATTTTCTTCTTCTTCTCACTTAAGAGCCGAAACCTCCATATTCAAGGTATTTCAGGAATTCAACCCTTAGTCTATTCGATTCATTCTATGCTCGTGTTTGAGGATTAGATCTACATCAGATCTAAGATAGAAAAGGGTTGGAAGCATTCGGGTTAGTGAATCTTTGGTAAGTGCTCAGATCTCTTCTCTATTCAGTATTTCGGGATTTAAGGAAAAGCCAAAAACCCCTATGTGAGGTGACTATCGATTGGGGCTAAAGGTTCTATATATCTTATTATTTGGTTTGCTATGTGCTAGGGTGGACTAAAGGTGACCAAACAAGCAGCATTGGAGGCTTGGATCCTTGGAACGACTAGATCTAGATCTAGTCACTATTTCGACAAAGGTAAGCGTTTGAGGGCCATGAGGGGTGTTGGCCGAATAGGTATGTGGGTGGTATAAGTTATTCAGTTAGATCTATAGTGACATGTGGGTTGTAATGATTGTAGGAAAAATCGTGTGGGAGATCTCACTGTAGTAATCGCAAATCAAGTGTGTAAACGAACACCCTCTAGTAGACTAGATCGGTAAAAATTGAAAAGATGAAATGCTGAAATTTTGGCCTTTCGTGGGCTTGCGAGCGTGCGAGTGCTCGTGGGTCGGTTGGAAGTGGTAAGATTTGGTAACCGAAATCGGTAAATTTGGTAAGAGCGCGATTTTGTGCCCCTCAGTAAATTGGGCCTCGTAGGGCTAAAACTGGGCCCAATGGGCTTGCGAGCCCATATGGGTGAAAATAAGCGGTAAGCGTGTTCTGGCAATTTGTATGTTAAAACTATTAAACTGGACATAGAATATGGGCTAAACGGGCCAAAATAGCTAAATGACATTGCAGGGCCCATTAGGGGTTTTAGGGCCTAATAACTCTAAACTGCTAAAATGGGCAAAATAAGCTACTGAGATGGAAAATTGGATTGTTGATAACTGAAATATGAATAAAACCCTAAAACTGGCATAATTACTAAAATACCCCGTAAGGGTGAGAAATTACTTTTTTACCCCTAGGTGCAAAATGACCTTTATACCCCTAGGGCTAAATTTAACTAAAATGCATGCTTTACTGTTTCTGTTCACTGTATGCAATGACATGTTTAAACTGTTGAATGGGACTGGGTTTATTAACGAAGGAAGTACAAGTGGCATTGCCACGTTTACTGAAAGGGGCTTTGCCTCGTTTTACGAAAAGGGGTTTTGCCTCATATTACTATTAGTGGCCTAGCCACGTTATTTGAGCAGCTATGCTACGATTGTGGTGTGTAGGGCTGGGTGGGTCAAGTTATCTCCCCACATGGTGTGTAGGGCTGGTACGGGTGGTGTGTAGGGCTGAACATGGGCTGGGTTTGCATACATGCATGATATCTGTTCTGTTACTATAATGGGCTGATGGGTCGTACTATTATCTGAAAAGGGCTAAGGCTCAGTTAAACTGATTACTGGATAGGGCTAAGGCCTAGTTAACTATTTACTGAATAGGGCTTCGGCCCAGTATTTATTGAACTGGATAGGGCTTAGGTCTAGTGAGCTTGAGCTGGTTTGGGCTCTAGTTGGGCTTTCTTTACACACTGAGTTTCCAAACTCACCCTTCTTTTCATCTATGTAGGTGAGCCCTAAGCTAGAGCACTTGGTAGCTGGAGGGATTCAGAGTGGCCACGTAGACTGCATTGCTGGTTTTAAATTAAGTTATTTATTTTCTTATTTACTTTTAAATTATTTTTCATTATGGTTTTGGGTTGTAATAAGGCCGCTTTAAGTGTTTGTAATATGGGTTATTAATTCTTTACTTTTAAATTTGTCAAATGGATAGATTAGGGCTACGCAGGCTTTTTATAAAATTAACCAACGTTTTCAAAATAAAGCACTCGTAATAAATGGATAACAAGATCTCTTAGCAAATAATTCTAAAATCTGGTAGTGAATAGGACGTTCACAACTAAGCCTGTATTTTCTTTTTAAAGTTTAAATAACGGTTTTACAAAACTCACCCTAATCGCAATATCTAAGAACATATATTTAGGTCGTAGTTGAGGTGACACACCAGACTTGGCCGTAATGTCTGGGCCGAGTTTGGGGTGTTACAAAATTTCTTTCAGGGGTAAGAGTTCTAACGCTCAAAATTTTGGGCCTAGAAGAATTGGGCCTTGGGCTTGGGTGCGTTTAAATTTCTTGAGTGTAAGACATCGGCTCAATTAGCAAGTTAGAATTGTTGGGTTAGTGATTTTGGAATGTTAGAGGGTTTTTACGAAGTTCTAGATTCAAGCTTGGGTATAGGAAAAATCTTGGTTTTGACCTTAAGGGAACCCTGAGCTCAAGTGGGATAACTTATAAATAAAAAGGGCTAACATAAGACACAAAATGAGATGTGGTCTAGTGGCAAGGAAGTGATGCCATAGGGGAAGCAAGGGGTCCAAGGTTCAAGTCTTGTCTCTTACAATTTATTTTAGTTTCTCTTTCAAATAAATCTAGAAGCGAGTAGGTGGGCTTTAAAGTTAAATGTGTTGGACTTATGACACAAAGGAGCTTGTGTCCTAGTGGTGGTGGCGTGGCATGGCTATCAAGAGGACTTTGGTTCGAATCCCTTTGCACGCAAAGGTTGGTTATTTTGCTAATGAGTTGGTTTTGGAGGATTGATGGAGAATCCCACATCAGGAAGCTAACATGAGAATAGGCGATAAGCTGGCTTTAAATAGAGCAAACCATGAGGAGAGTAAGCATAGCTTTCTTGGCTTATCCCTTTCGCGTTGTGGCGTGTTCATTTGGGTTATGCATTGGATCATTTATTGGTATGTATGACGTTGGGTCACGGTGCTGGTGATCGTAGTTAATCGACGCACCCCTTGGGGAGTCAAGGATATGATTATTGTTGGCTTCTGGGCATAACAGCGTTCAGAGCGCGGATTAACTTCAAATACCTATCAGGTGTGTATTTCATACTACTCTAGCTATAGAACGGCAAATGCCAGAATGCCAAAATGTCGATCACATGACGATGGTAGCCACACGAGTGTGCAAGCACACGTGTGGGAGCTTTGATGTGATAGTTGAGACCATCATAAGTATTCTCATGGGTTTAGGCTGCTTTGGGCCACGATAGGCCGGAATGGGCCATGTGGGCCCAATCTGTCAAATTGTATGATTGTGTAGTAAATATTGGAATGAACTATGTGAATTTCATATCTATGGCTAGATTTGGGCAAAAAGGGCCATATGAGTGTGTGGGCCCACTTGGGCCGAGAACGGGCCTTAGGCCCATTCACAACGTTATCTCTATTTAGAATACTTGAGTCGCTCGAGGCGACTGTAGACCTTCTGAGGGATTTACAAAATTACCAAAATACCCTTGGTTTACAAAATTATAGAAATAACACTGGTTTATAAAATTACAGAAATACCTCTAATTTGCGAAATTAACGAAATAACACTTGTTTGCAAAATTACTGAAAAATACCCCTAGTTTGCGAAATTACCAAAATACCCTTAGTTTGCGAATTACCGAAATACCCCTGGTTTGCAACATTATCGAACTACCCCTAGTTTACAAAATTATCGAAATACCCCTGGTTTGCAAAATTACTAAAATACCCCTAGTTTACGAAATTATTGAAATACCCCTGGTTTGTGAAATTACCAAAATACCCCTGGTTTATGAAATTACCGAAAAGCCCCTGGTTTACGAAATTACCGAAATACCCTTAGTTTGCGAAAATATCGAAATACCCCTGGTTTGTGAAATTATCGAAATACCATTGGTTTGCGAAATTATCGAAATACCCCTGGTTTGCGAAATTATCGAAATACCCTTGGTTTGCGAAATTATCGAAATACCCCTGGTTTACGAAATTACCGAAATACCCTTGGTTTGCGAAATCATCGAAATACCCTTGGTTTACGAAATTACCGAAATACCATTGGCTTGCGAAATTATCAAAATACCCCTGATTTGTGAAATTACAGAAATACCCCTGGTTTGCAAAATTATCGAAATACCCCTAGTTTGCGAAATGATCGAAATACCCCTAGTTTTCAAAATTACTGAAATACCCCTAGTTTGTGAAATTACTGAAATACCCTTGGTTTACGAAATTACCGAAATACTCCTAGTTTGCGAAATTACTAAAATACCCCTGGTTGCGAAATTATCAAAATACACTTGGTTTGTAAAATTATCAAAATACCCCTGGTTTGCGAAATGATCGAAATACCCCTAGTTTGTGAAATTACCGAAATACCCCTGGTTTGCAAAATTACCAAAATACCCCTGGTTTTTGAAATTATCGAAAAACCCCTAGTTTTTGAAATTACCGAAATACCCTTGGTTTGTGAAATTATCGAAATACCTCTGGTTTGTAAAATTTTTGAAATACCCCTAGTTTGCGAAATTACTGAAATACCTAGTTTGTGAAATTACTGAAATACCCCTGATTTGTGAAATTATCGAAATAACCCTCGTTTGTGAAATTATCGAAATACCCCTGGTTTGCAAAATTATTGAAATATCCCTAGTTTGTGAAATTACCAAAATACGCTTGATTTGTGAAATTACTGAAATACCTTGGTTTGTGAAATTACTAAAATGCCCCTGGTTTACAAAATTACTAAAATAACCCTGTAGGGTAGAATTTTTGAAATACCTTTGTAGGGTAGAATTACAGAAATACCCCCGTGTATGAAATGACTAAAATACCCCTAATGCGTAAAAAGACCATTTTGCCCCTCGAGGTTATACGACACACTAGTATATAATTTGATTGATTTGACTATGTTTGACTAAGAATGTACGATTGTGATTGGACTGTTGTAACTGTGGTTTGTATGATTGTTTATGGGCATGACGTTTCACATACATGACATAGTGCATGAGGTTGGGATATTGCTTATGGAGGAAGGCTGAGACGACTGTGGACCCAGTTCTATTCTAATAGGATCGCACGGGTCGCACGAGACGACTGTGGATCCAATACTGATGGCTTAAAGCCACTTATTCTGATTATGGCTCTGTGGCGACCTAATTGTGGCTCTGTGCTACCTTGATTAAGGCTTTGTGCCAATTGTACTTACCTACAGCTACGTGCCAATTGCATTTATTGATGACTATGTGTCAATCACATTTGCCCATGGCTGTGTGCCAGTTATGTTACCCTAATTGATGGCTATGTGCCTAACATAATGCAGTTATCGATGGCTTTGTGCCATTCTACTTACGGCTTTCAAACGTTCTGTTATTTGGTAGCATTGCTGCGATATTTACGGCTTCTAGCTATTCTGTCTACGGCGCTGAGCCGTTCTCTTAACTTAGTGCCGCAACCGATGCTAAGCTTGGTGTGTTGGCTGGGTGGGTTGATTTATTCCCCACAGATGTGTAGGGTTGGTAGGGTGGTGTGTTGGCTGGATTGGGATGAGATGTATACTCACGCTGTTGCGTATCTACTTTTGAGTTCTGTTCCTGGTTTGGGTTTAGGCCACTTGTTCTGTTACTAGTTTGGGCTAAGCCCAATTGATTCTGTTATGGGCTGTGACCCAATTGATATGGTAGTGGGCTTAGCCTACGTATACTTTGAACTGGACTATACTGTTTCTGTTGTAGGGCTTTGGCCCAGTCTGTTTCTGTTTCTGTCTCCGTATACTGACTGTTACTCTAGTAAGGGGATTACACACTGAGTTTTCGTAAACTCACCCCATTTATTAACCTTTCAGGTAATTCCCAGCCTTAGACAGATCAGAGCTGTGAGGGATTCGGAGAAGGCCACACACACTACTTATGTTTTCAGTTTTGACTAATTACATACAAGTTTTTTATTTGGGTTGTAATAAGGCCGTTAAGATTTCTAGATTTTAAATTTGGGATTTTATTTATGGTTTTATAATTGCTAGCGGTAGAACACAGGTTTTTCCAAAATAACAACCGTTTTAAATTAAGCTTCCGCAACGAATAAGATTTTAAAAGTAATAACATTTTAAAAAGGGACTAATCTTTTTAATAAACCATGTTTTGGAATTGATCAAATGCAAACTGAGGGTTTACACAAATTTTTAAACAAGAAGGGTTTCAATGAAACCATGGTTTTTGAAAAAAACTTCAATGTGACACGCCAGATTCGGGCCTAACTTCTAGGTCGAGTTTAGGGTGTTACAATTAATATAAATGGCTTAAAGCCATCAGTAGGTCCACAGTCATCTTGTGCGACCCGTGTGACTTTATCAGTACAGTACACTTCCTCCACATATAATAACCCATCCCCATGTAATGTAGTATGTCGTGACATAATATCATACATGTATGGAAAATGTCATGCTCAATTACAATCATACATAACATAGAACAAATCAATTATTTTACATCTAGGGGTATAATTGTCATTTTACCCAAGAGGGGTATATCGATCATTTTACCTTATAGGGGTATAGTAGTCATTTTACCCAAGAGGGGTATATCGATCATTTTACCCATTCTGGGGTCTAAGTACACTTACTGACCCATTAGAAGACCCACATTTGTCTCGAGAGACCCGTGTAAGCTTAACAGTCAAAACAAAGTCAATTGGACCAAGGCCCATCATGCGGCCCATGTGGTCCCACATGCCCGTGGGCCCTACAAAGCCCAAAAATGACCTTGGCCGTGTGAACAACATAACCGAGTCCAACATCCTATACTCATCTGTACGGTTTATCCGCGTGGGGCCAATAGGCCCGTTGGGCCCACGCGGCCCATTTCTGGCCCAACATTGCCCAAAATGGCTTAAGCCCATGAGATTGCTCATGGTGGCCTTTACAATCAAATGCCCATGTTTCATGCACTCGGTTTACCAGACGAGTGTTCGCATGCCCATGTGACACTAATGGTTATATTTCCCGGCTTTTTGCCGATCCAACGTGTGGACAATAAGTTTACACACTTTATATCACTTGGATTTAATCCACACTTTGCGTACCTTTCAAACCTAGATTCCAACACTGTTACGCCCCAAATTTTAGCATAGAAGAAAGCTTCAAGTGATTGGAATATACTCCAATGGTCTTCTCCATTCCGTTTTGCCAAACATGAATCTTGCATGAGACATGCACCTTTAATTATTAGATGAATTAAAGGCTGGTTGGTTTATGAATTTTTGACATGAGTCTTGAAGTTTATTCCCCATTTTGGTGCATGCATGGAATAATTCATTATGCTGCATTTATGGAAGCACATCCCCTTTTGTATTCACACAATACGCCATACATGTATGAAGCCGATTGGTCAAATTAACCTCCCCTTCAAGCCACCGTCCATGCACCTTATCCATACATTAAATTCTTCCAATCATAAAATGCATGTAACAGCCCGATTTTAACTAAATCGGAATAGTGGTTTCGAAACCACAAATTTGAGGTCATAAAATTATTTTAATATTATTTTTGGTGCTTAAAGTATGTGATTATATGTGTGTGTGAAAGTTTTGTGAAATAATTTTATCATTTGGTTGCTTAATTTAATAAAAGGACTAAATCGCAAAAAATGTAAAAGTTGCATTCTAATTGTTTAAGTGCTTATTTGGTATGATTCATTAAATGTGAGGTTTTTATGATGAAATTAGACCATGGTTAGTGGAGATGGACATAAATAGCCATCCATTATATGTTTAATTAATGTTTTAATTAAGGGCATTTTTGTAAATTATAAAATAATGGCTAATTAAATAAAACAAAAGCCAAAATCTTTTCATCTTCTCTATGCTTTCACCGAAAATCAAAAGAAAATAAAAGCTAAAAGCTCATTTAGGGTTCGGCAAGTTATAAGCTTGATTGGTAAGTGTTTTGAGCACGATTTATAATGATTTCTATGTTTTTGTGATCATTGCATCGAGTATTAGCTAGCTCGTACCTTAATTTTGAATGTGTCAATAATTTTGTATAGTACCACTGATGAATATTCAAGCATTTTGTTATTTGATGATGGATTATGAGATTTATAAGTTAGATTTTCATGTTTGTTAAGTAATTTTTGATGAAAATACAAGTTAGGGATTCAGTTATGAATTTTGCAAATTGAAAGGTTGAAATGTGAAGTAAATGAAAAATATGGGCTACTAGCGATATTATGGTAATTCGACCAAGCATGGGTAAATTGAAATTTTGTATAATTTGTGTTTTTATGAAATAATGACTAAATTGTGAAAAAACGTGAATATGTGGGGCAAAAGTGTAAATGTGCTTTAAAGTATGATTTGGACTAACTGAATAAGTATTTAAATGAGCTAAATTTGAATTCATATAGATTAAGAAAGAAAGAAATCAGATCTAGATTAGGGAAAATCGGAGGTTATCGAGTAGTCGACCCGATACGTCCATCCTAAATACGTTGTAAGTTCATATGCAAATAAATATCTTTAAATTGAATTATACATTCTTTATGTTATTGAATTGCATTGAATGCTAAATGATCAAGTATGAGCAAGAATCGACAGAGTTACGAAATTCGAAAGCCCTGTACAAACCTTCAGAATAGTATACGATACAAATGTCATGACATTAGGATTTTCGAGATGTGATTACGTGTAAAACCATGTTTGGGAAATTGGCATTGTATTATGATTTTGTATAAGACCATGTCTAGGACATTGGCATCGATATATGATTTCGTGTAAGACCATAGCTAGGCTATTGGTATCGATATGTGAAAACATGTAAGACCATGTCTGGGACATTGGCATTGTATATGATATATGAGACTTCCGAGTATCCTTGTGATTTCGAATGGCTCAACGGCCAATGTTAATGTGAGAAAGAATATGTAAATGAGTTAAACAACTCATGTACATATGAAGTTTATTTGAATATCGAAATGAAAGGCAAGTATGAATTAAATGTGGACATGCGATTATATGAGAAAGGTTGGTAATTTTGCATGTGTTAAGCCATGGATTACATATTTGAAATGATATGACATTGTTCATATGATGATTTTATTTGTATATGGCTTACTAAGCTTTTAAAGTTTACTTTGTGTGTTCTTTCCTTATTTTATAGAGATTTGAAGCTAGCTTGGACTAAGGGATCATTAAGAATCATTGTCACACTATCGATCATTTATTCGATACTTTTGAAGCTTGTAATTATGGTATATGGCATGTATAGGCTAGTGTCTATGTGGTACATTTTGTGTTATGGATCTTGCCATGTGATTTGGCTTGAGAATGATGTATTTGATGGAAGTAAATTTGACATATTGTATAAGTTCATACATGCTATGTGATGCCTTATGAAATTGATCATGTCGGTATGGATGCTTAGTTGATTAAATGGATTGATATATATATATATAAGGAAATGATGATGGTGTTTAATGGTGAAGTTATATGCTTTTAATGTAGATTTTGGAAGTTATATTGATGTTAAAATGTATGTTTTAGAACCAAGTAAATGGATGATATTGGCTTATTAATTTGGTACATTTTGAATTGACAAATGTGTTTAGTAATTGATGATATTGCTATAGCATGAAATGTGCATATTTTGGTATGTTTTGACTGCCATTTGAATATGAATTGATGCCTTGATTTATACTTGTTTGTTTGACCCTTTTGAAGTGGCAAATTGGCCTTTCAAATTGCCTATGTTTGTCTACATGGGCAGCACACGAGCATGTGTCTAACCCGTGTGTGACACAGGGTCATGGTACACGATCGTGTGTCCCACAGTGTGCCAATTCGAATTAAGTCAGTATGCTCCACACGGCCTTACACACGAGCGTGTGACTGGCCGTGTGGTACAAGTAAGCATACCCTACAGGTTTGGCATGGCCGAGCACCCAGCCTGGACACGGGCGTGTGAGGCCATTTCGAATAGGCATATGGGCAAGACACACAGACGTGTGATTGGCTGTGTGACCTAAGTTAGTATACCCTCCAATTTTCACACAGCCAGGCACACGAGCGTGTGGTCGGCTGTGTGACCTACGGCAATATATATGCCCTGTTTCCACACGACCTGTGACACAGTCGTGTCTAGTGGCCCTGTGAGTTACACAGCCTGTTCACATGGGCGTGTGATGTTTAAAAATTAAAAAAATTTACATGTTTCGAAAACTTTTATATGTGATTGGTTTAGTCCCGAACCTTCATTAAAGCATGTTTAAGGTCTCGTAGACCTTCGAAAGGGACATTGTGTTTATGAATGATTGTGATTTGATAATATATGATTAATGTATATGAAATGTTTGAATATTGATGTGAATTGCTCAGTAATGCCTCTTAACCCTAGTCCGGCAATGAATACAGGTTAGGCGTGTTACAATGCATTAATCCTTGAACTTTCTCACAGTAATGGTCACATGAACTTGGAGTTATTGCATGAATTTGTTAATCCATGAACAAGTGTGTACATGCATTCAACTTAATGAAAGTGCTTGAAAAGTCTTGAAATGGCTAGCCGTATAGTCCCTATAACACACATATAAATAGAAGGTTAATTCACTTTTGAACAAAGCACAATTCAATTGACATAATAGACATAGAAAGAAAGCAAGGACATGCTTAAGACATTTTAAAAGACTAAACATATGACACGATTATGACCAATACAAAATGAAGTAACAATCATAATGTAATCATCACATGTGACATAAGCATTACACAAAAACACTTAAACACACAAACAAAGTCTATACTAAGTTATGGATACAATAGCAAACACTTTGAAAACATGATATTTGATGCATAAGCATTGTTAAAACCATAACTCTAAAACATGTAACATAAACATAGCTTTATATGACTCAAAATAAACATGACAGAAATAAGAACATGATATAAATGCATGAATATGAAACACACACACATCATGGACGAAAATATTAAAAAAAATCAAATATAGAATGTCCACATTTCATTTTAAATTTGGGCCCTTCATGTTTGGGCCAATCCCGACATCTTAGAGCTGCATCATAACATCATTAGACTGGAATCACATGAGCTTGTTCTTTGCAACTAGCCTATTAAGTCAACCTCTTGGAAAGGCCAACTGGGATGTGAAACCCAAAAAAAAAAAAAGATGCTAGATTCATCATGGCGTCGAAGAGAGCATCAATGATGGAAGAAGCAATATCAAAACATCATATTTTACTTGTCGACCATGACAGCCAATAGGGCAAAGCTTGGTGCAATGAAATTAATGACTGATAATTCTCATATTTAGATTTATTTTAGTATATCTTTCATTGTATTTTAGGAGTTAATTTTGGCATTTAGGTTAGTTTGAATTACATTTATAGGTTTTAGATTAATTTTAGTTTTTTTTAATGATTTTTAAGTTAATTTATGTTTACTTCTAATAACCCTATTTTAGACAGTGTCAAAAAATGTGATTTCGAAACCCAATTCCATAAACAAAGTTAGTGAAATTATGAATATGAGAATTTATATGCTTAAATTGGAAATATATGATTAGACGGTGCAAAAATTAAATCCATAAAATCATTTATTATAGTACAAGGACTAAATTGTAAAATTTCAATGGCTAATAAATTTTAAATTTAAAAATGCTTAGGACCCAAGTAGCATTTAATGAAAGGACCAAATGGTTATTTTACCATTATTGTGAAATGAATTAGTGGACTTTGATGTATTTCCACTTGCTTTTAATTAATCAAGTTAATTAGTTAAGTAGACATAATTAACGATTAAATTTTAGGCTAATTAAGTTTAATTAGAATCTTAATCTTAACATATATAGTAAGTGAGTGGAGAGAGAGAGATGAAGCTATTACCATTTTTCATTGTTTTGGCCATCCAACTAAAGAGAAAAGTAAGAAATTCCCTTTTGTTTTCTTTTACAAATTGGTTCAAAATCCTTAAGGTAAACATGCTTCTTCTTTTGAAATTTTATGTTCTCATGATCATGTAAGCCTGATTAGGCTTACCCATGATTTGGATTTTAGAATTGTTAGATGTTTAGTAAGTTACTATTAAAGAATAATTGATGAATATAATCTTGAATTTGAAGAGTTTGTTAGTTAGTAAACTTGGATTATTTTAGGATAGAGTTAGAAGGGAGTGAAACGTGATGGATTTGATTAGAAATTTAACTAAGCTTGATAGTTAATTTTGTGACATTAAGGGCTAAATTGAATAAATTGAATGTTATTAAGGAGTTATGCTAGATATTAGAAATACAATGTCCCTAATGAAATAATATGAAATTTGATTTTAATTGGATGTTAAATATTGAAAAATATGAGTATTTCAGATTAGGGACTAAAATGAATAAAGTGAAAACTATGCTTGATTATGTGATTTTCATGTGATTGGGTGAAAACTAATATTATTTTTATACTTGAATTATCCTACGTAACTAAAGACGATGTTAGGTCGTCACAAGATAAAGGAAAGGTGAGAGTTGTTGACAAATAGTCAATCCTTGTTTGTGCTTTCATGATTTGAATTCAATATTTATATGCCTTGTTACAAACTAGCTTGATTAAGGTAACGACATTAGTTGTCTCATGAATTGGTATATATATGATGGTATGAAATGATATGTATTGAATTGAGCTTGATATAATAGATTGTGTATGAAACTATGATGTAAAGATCATGTATATATGTATATGCTTGAAAACATTGGTTACCCTAATAATGGTCTTGGGCAGAGTCGAGTATAGTTGGCAGGCCATATGATTACTGTATGGGATTTTACTTTGGCTTATATCGATTAGGTGCGAAGTGCATATTATATTTAAGACGTTCCGGTGTGCATATTATATTTAAGATGTTCCAATAAGGCGTTAGGCACATTTATTACTTCAATTTATACTTGTAACACCCCTAACCTGTATTCGTCACCGGAATAGGGCTACAAGGCATTACCGATCAAAACTCAGCTTAAAACACATAATTTTTATTCATAATTCAATATCACATGTTCAACATCAAACACAGTCATATCATCCCTTACAAGGCTCATCGAGGCCTTAAAACATGCTTAGAAGTGGCTCGGGACTAAACCGATCACATTAGAAAACTTTGAGGAACTTTAAAAATTTTTCATGCATACAAAGGCCACACGCTCGTGTACACAAGCCGTGTGCCTCACACGGCCATCAGACACGCCCATGTCTCAAGCTATGTGAAAACAGGGCATACATACTGACTTGGCCACACAGCTGACCACACGCCCGTGTGCCATACACGGCCAATAGACACGCCCATGTGTCTATGCTGTGTAACTCACTATCTTATTTAATTAAGGTGTAGGGGACACATGGTTGAGTCACACGCCCATGTGCTCAACCGTGTGGCATGAAAATAGGCTTGGTTTAAGCCACATTTCCCACCTAACTTTCCAACACCTACAAAAGAGCAAATGGTACAATTTCTAAACCCAATTGACAACCAAAACAATCTCAATTTAGGCATAATTCAAGATATACTAATACAATCATTTCATTTACCCAAACATGTATCAAAACAACATGATCATGACTTTAACTCATACTCAATTCAAGCCATTACAAATACTTCCAATTCAACATTCAAATCTATGCCATTTACTTAGTCAATTATCACAACAAGACATGACCATATTTCAACCAACTTATCATCATAAAACCAAGCTATAATCATACCATTTCTCAAGCTATAATCCACCACATATCAATTAGCCAAAAACACAACCCTATGTCATCACCAACTTTATATCAATCATGCCTAAGTACAAGGCAATATAAAAACATCATACAACACATACCAAACTCGCATCTTAAGCCAATCTATATGGCCAACTTCACAACAAGCTTTACATTAATAATTAGCCAAATCTCATGGCTAAAAATACATAGATAGGCATCAATTGTAACACTCCTACCTTATATCCGTCACTGGATTAGTGTTACAAGGCATTACTAGACATAACACAGTTCCACACAGTCATTTATCATTTTTCATGCACAAACGAAACACATGACCGAATATAATCATTCATACTGAATTACCTATAATTCATAAAATTACTATGCTTTAAAATTCAAACGAATTAATGTCCTTGTCTCATCCAAATATTTCGAACCAATTTGCATACATCAATGCTCTGTTCATAAGATATATAATTTCAATATTCGAAAACATAATCAAGCATATATCATTCAATTTGTATAACGAATATATATATCAAGCTGAATATCTAACATATCATTTCCTAGCTTCTGTAAGAATGCATAATTAAAACATTTGAACATATTATACTAATGAATAAGCAATCACATATGCGACCTTAATAATAATACTACATGACCGAACCTAATATTTTATGAACTTTATACATGCTCCTAACACGGTAAAACAAATCCATTTCTTAATACCATTACCAACATATGACTAACCAAATTCATTGACAAATTTGCATGTTATCAACTTGCGCAAATTAGCTTAATTTGTACTCTTCCATACGGCATAATAGACAAAATTATAAATACAAACAAGTATTACCAAAAGACCAAATTTCATTAATAAAAGTAAATAACCAATCTAATCAATTCTCATTTGATCAAAAATAGTCATCTCACAAATACAAATGCTTAATCAATACATGCCAATTTCACAGAATATATCTCATACCAAAAATGTCACACAGACACAAGACGAATTTGTTTCTTATCAATTCAAATAGCAAAATTAACCACAAGAATCATACCAATTTCATATGCTTTGTATTATGCCAAAACGTCATTTATAAAGCCAATTTTGTTTTCATCCATTTAGCTAACAAAACCTACTTATTAAAAGATCATTATTTACCAATTGAAACCATACCTAAAAATCAATTCACATTCAATACATACTCATCATTTCACTTCAAACCAAGCCAAGTTATAAAAATCATATTTAACATTTCTCAATGCCGAAAAATATGATCAAACACCACAAACATATATGCCATGTATTAAGCTTATCAACATGAACTAATTTATAAGTCGTTCATATCATTACTCAACTAATACATATAACCAAAACACCATTCATACGTGTCATGGATCATACTTACCAAAATGTACTTATCCCATGCCAAAATTACACAACCATCAACTAACTTATTAATCAAGCCGAACCATATAGCCAAATACCACACATATATACACCATGAAATATACTTTCATAATAAGTTTGTGCCATAATTGAATGCATTTAAGCATTAATATCAAGATTAAGCCATTTTCACATGGCTATATATATACACATTTCAAGACCAAACATAGCAAGCTAGACTATACATGCCATATATCTTAAACACAAGTTTTCTTTCAAAGTACCAAAATATATATCAATAGTGTGATGATGTTCCTCAACGATCCTAACTGCGAGCTAGCTTTAAATATCTATAAAACAGAGAAATAATATACAAAGTAAGCTTTAAAAGCTTAGTAAGTCATAAGAAAATAAATCATCTCAAGTTATTAGTAATTCAATTCAACTAGGCCAAAATTCAACAAATCTAAACCACATAACACTTATTACACTTGGAAATTCATAAAATTACATTAGGTACCTTACTTACCTATACTTATCATAAACATATAAACTTCATATATACTTGATTCATTTAGCTCAATTTCATAATCGTTCTCGACTTGTCATTGCCCGTTGAATCGTTCAAAATCAAATAGGATACTCATATAGCTCGGAAAACTCGTACAATGCTAATGTCACAGACGTGGTATTACATGTAATCAAATATCAATGCCACTGTCCCAGACAGGGTCTTACATGAAATCATATATGATGTTGATGTCCCAAACATGGTCTTAGATGTAAATCTCAAATCGATGCCAACATCCTAGATGTGGTCTTACGCGAAAACACATCTAGAAACCCTATGTCATGACATATGTATCCTAACTATTCTTATGGTTCATACGGGGCTTTTGGATGTTGTAATTCGATCGATTCATGCTTGTAACAAATCATTCAATGCTAAATTCAATTTGGCTATGTACAAAATAAATACATTGAATTTAACATCATTTATTCACTTACAAACTTACCTCGTACGGAGACGAACAGATCGAGACGACTATTCGACAACTTTTGATTTCCCATTATCCAAATCCGATTTCCTCTTTTCTTGATCTAAAGTAATACAAATTTCACTTGTTTAATCATATATTTATACAAATTCATCCAAAAACACATAAATGGGTAAATTGCATTTTAGCCCCTAACATTTCACATTTTTTCCAATTTAGTCCCTATTTCACAAAACACAAAATATTCAAAATTTCATCACACCCAAGCATAGTCTAATTTTACTTAGGTCCCTAGTAGTCCAATTCTGTCATTTATTTCAAATTTTGACCCCTAAATTTTCAAATTTCACAATTTAATCCTTAATACACATTTTTACCAAAAAATCACTTAATTAAACATGATAATCTATCAACATATATTTATTTTTTCATCATCAAACAACAAAAACCACATCCTATCATCAATGGCAAATCATGAATACATCAACAAATTAAAAAATTCAAATATGGGCTAGCTAGTATTCGAAGCAACGATCTCAAAAACGTAAAAATTATCAAAAACCGAACTAGACACATACCTTAATCAAGCTTGGACAAGGCTGAACCCAGCTTGTTCTTTTTCTTTCTTTTTCTTTTGAAGTTTTTGCCAAAGATGAACTAAAATACATGGCCATTTCATGATTATTTTATTTAATTACATGTTGTTTTACTTTTTACTATTTTAACCTTAAGTATTTAATTAGAAAACTATTTAATTAGAAAACCATAACAATGTAGCACTTTAACAAATAGTTAGCCACTTTTACAATTTACGCGATTAAGTCCTTTTATAAAATCGAGCACACAAACGATAAAATTTTCACACGAAATTTTCACACATATCACATATCATGCTGTAAACACGGAAAATAATATTGAAATACTTTTTTGACTCGAATTTGTGGTCCCAAAACCACTATTCCGACTAGGGTCTAAACCTACCTGTTACATCAAATTCCAATATTACTGAATTCCACTACCACGTTCATAATCAACCATCTCAAATGACCAAATACATTTCCAGCCAAAATATCACAAAGTAAGCTATAAAGCTTAGTAAGTTCGTATCTTAATAAACTTAACATAACAAATAATTGCAATCTAATGTCATAAGTATAATATACTATCTCACATGCCAAAAGATAAACTTTTCTCAAGTTTATAGCATGTTCTCATATCAAATTACCACTATTCAATAATATAATCACTTACATAGCTAACTTTAGCTTTTGACAAGTTTAATCAATTCAATTCTCATATAACATTCAATTCATACCTTCATATAGCCAAAAGATCACATTTTAGAAAATAACATATTTAAACACATATCTTTCTCGTATAAATCACATATCATCACTTATATTCATACTCACCTTTCATTCTCAAGAATCATATAATATCTTTCATACATGAATCGGGTAACTCATTCACATAGTCATTTGCTTCTCTATATTGCCCATTGAACCATTTGGAATTGATAAGGATACTTGGATAGCACATAAAGCTCATACAATGCCATATCCCAGATATCGTCTTACATGTTATCACATATCGATGCCACTGTCCTAAACAGGGTCTTACACGAAAACATATACAATGTTGATGTCCTAGACATGGTCTTACACAATATCACACCTTAGTAATCCTAATGTCATGTCATTCGTATCCTATACTATTCCTATGGTTCGTACGGGGCTTTCGGATGCCATAATACTGTCGATACTTTTCCATATTCACATATTCTGCTTCTCAAACAATTCAATATCATAAAAACATATGTGACTTAATCAAAATACATTTATTTGCATAACCATTCAGTATTGAATTAAATTTCATAAATAATAAGCATTCATACCACAATTTCATGACGTTTATTAACATACGAACTTACCTCGTTCGCGGTAACAATGAATTAAGTCGACTAATTCGATACTTTAATTTTCCCTCGATCTATATCTGAATTCCACTTTTCTCAATCTAATTAATAACAAAATTAACTTATTTATTCATCAATACATTCAATTTCATTCAAAACACACAATTGAGCATTTTTACACATTAGCCTCTAAAGTTTCACGTTTATGCACTTTAGTCCTTATTGCATAAAAACACAATTTACAACAATTTCAATTAATACCCAAGCTTGGCCGAATTTCACATACATTAACAACAGCCCATATTTTCACTTAGTCACACAATTAACCACACAATTTCCATTTTTGTCAATTTAATCCCATTTTGATATTTTTATCAAAATTTCCTTAACAAAACTTATTTAAACAACATCAAGCATTAACAATTTATGCTCAGTCATCAAAATGCACATATAATCAACAATGACAACTCTCAAAATCATCAATAGATTCAAAAACTGAAGCATGGGTTAGCTAGAATATGAAGCAACAATCTCAAAAATGTAAAATCATCAAAAACCGAGCTTGAAAGCTTACCTGATTTAGCTTCCAAAATGCCGAACCTTAAAACCACAATTTTCTTTTCTTTTTCTTCCTTATTTCGGTTGAAGAAGATGATAAATGAATTAAATTTTGTTTTGTTTTAATATTAATTAACTTTTATAACTAATTTTCTTATTTACCTTTATTTAATATATAAAATTTCATCCATTTCATGTCCAACTTTGTCCATTAATAAAACTAATGGTCAAATCACATAATAAGGACTTCCACCTTTTAATTTCATAACAAATAAGCTATTTAATAAATAGAATGTAACTTTTGCATTTTCTATGATTAGGTCCTTTCGTCAAATTGAACACTCAAACGACAAAAATTAAATCACGAAATTTTTACACATACTTATTCACAACATGTAGCCACAAAAATAATATTAGAATATTTTTCTAACCTCGGATTTGTGGTTCCAAAACCATTGTTTTGACTAGGGTCAAATTCGAGCTGTTAAAACTTTCCCCCTTAGGGATTTTCGTCCTCGAAAATCTTACCAGAAAGTAGATTAAGGATTTGCTTCCACACAGTACATTTCAAATTCACAGATAGCTTTGGATTTTGCATCTTTTTAATCTCACAACTAAGATTCTGATCTATCTTCCGCTATACGTCATATCAAGTTGAAACTGTTTCTAACTGTAGTGAATTACTTTTACTTCCTACTAAATTTCTCTGATGATATTAAGTCTGTGGATCATTTTCTCACAAAGCTCAATCTAGTATCAATGGAGTTCAGTAATTACAACCATACAATACATTATACAAGATCATATTTATACTCAGTTGATAATTCCATCAGCGATAATAGTGTTTCATAGATATTTTTGGATATTTATCCAAAATAATGAAGACTGGTACCCAGTGCAAACTGGCAATCTCTAAAGTGAATAACTCAGCTGGTCTATTAGAAGAGAAATTCATACATACAAAGAGACTTCTTTAGACAGTTAACAATAGTTGAAGTAACTCTATCCTTTTCGATGATAAGAATGATCTCGATACAAAATTCATCAAAAATTCTATTTCATTACTACTCAGATATCAACACATGCTGATACAGTCCTGAAGACACTTAATAATGAAGTTTAACCTATTGATGAATCAGGCATTTGAACATAAAATCAGAAATATCATGTTTCATATTCATTAATCAATACCACTGTATCAGATTATTATACATCTTGTTACTCTCGTATGAATAGACAAGCTACCACTGAGAGTTACCTATAACAATTGTTGTATAATCTCAGAACCTTTTGGTATACACACTTTATCTTGAAACAACAAACAATCATCGATTCCATATCTGAAGTTCTAAATCAGAAATTAATTTATGCTGATCCCCTTTTTAACTTATAATTCGTTGACACATTTTTGAGCTTCACAACTTCGCTGAATAAACATTAATTTAGTTTCCAACTTAGCTAATAACCATTCATTACCCAATAAGATCAATTGCATATTCATTTCTCATAAAACACACAAAAGTTTCCTACTCAAAACATCTGTGACTATAATTGTTTGTCCATATTGATAATCAATTATTGTCTTATAATCTTTTAGTAGTTCAAGCCATCTTTGCCGTCTCAAAATTGGATCTTTCTCTGACATCAAACATTTTAAACTCTTGCAGTCATTTAATAGGTCACATTATTTACCAAAACGGTTAATGTCATTAACTATCCAGTACAATTATTGTAATAGCCCGAATTAAGGCCTAAATGGAACGGTGGTTTTGGGATCATGAATCTGACATAGAAAAGTTTATTCTGATAAAGTTTTAATATTTGGTATGTCATTGATTACATGAGTAAAATTTTGGTAAATAAATTTTACCGATAAAGTGTCCGATTGAATGTTAGGACTAAATTGCAAAAATTTACAAAATATGTGTTCTTGAAGCTTTTAGTGTGAAATTGAATTGAAATAATTAACTAGAGGCCCTTATTGAGTAATTAGACCATTTTAGGGCATGATGGACAAAAATGCCCATGGAAGGAAAATTTTACAAATAAGGCCATTAAGCGCATTTTGGTTATTTGGGTATTAAATGAAATAAACAGGGAAAAATAAGCCAAAAATATGTCCATCTTCCCCTATCCTTGGCTGAATATTGCAAAGACTCCATAGCTAGGGTTTCTTTCTTTTTCAAGCTTCAAGTAAATGTAATTTAGTCTCGTTTTTAATTTTTTATATTTTTGAAATCCTTAAAGCTTGAGCTACCTATTTCTACCATTATTTTGCATTAGGGTTCATGTTTAAAAATTTACCCATATGTGACATGGAACCAATTTGGTGTTTAATGGTAGAAAATGAAGGATTTATATGTAGTAAACAATAATTTCTAAGTGATTTTGCATCAAACTAGATATAGAGACTAAAATGAAAGAGTTAGAAAATATGTGCATAAATTATGAAATGTTGAGAATTGTGGGTTGATATGAGGGGGAAATATGTTCAGCTAGGCTTAGGAGTGTAAATAGGTTAATACATTCCATTTTACGAGCCTAGGGACTAAGTTGTAAAAATTGGCAAAGTTAGGGGTAAAATGGTAAAAATTTCCATAGGATGATTTTGTGTGGAAATGAGTAATGTAGATATTGAATTAGCTAAATTTGATGTTATAGATCGAGAACAACGTGAAATCGACCTTGACCATGGAAAGGGCAAGGTATCGGACTAAATCGAAAAGAATTGCATTTTGGCCCGACGTAAGTCATATATGCAAATAATGAGTTAATGTGATTATTATGTTTAATTATTTTGAATTATTTTTAAATATCTTGAGCTTTTGAAATCTATACTGAAATATGGAATATGAAACGTGACAAAATTTGTTAAGCAAAGAAAAGTCCCAGTTGAACCTTAAGAATCATTATGACATGTTACTAGGATTCTATTGTCAGTGATCGATTGTTTATATGTATGATTCCGGGTGCTGGTCTAGTCTGGCTACCAGTGGCTAGGTAATCTTTCATTTGTTGCAGATACATATCAACTTGTGTGAGCAGCACTGGGTAGTATCGACTACACCATCAACTTGTGTGAGCAGACCCGAGACTAGCTCATTATTGAGCCTTCATGTGGTATGTGTTATGTGGTAGCTTCAGCTACAATCTATTGGTAACTTTGACTACATTACATGTGTGGCACTCGTGCCTTACTCCGAGTATCCTTTAGTATTCTACGTGGTTCAACGGGTTAAATGTATCAATGTGACATTATACGATTGTATGAAAAATGATTTGACCGTGGGTTAAGATTGTATATGTGCAGGTTATATGAAAAGTACTGTATGTGCTAAGTGACTGTTCTTTGCATTATGTTATGTGGTAAGGCTAATAAGTAAGTGAAAACCAAACCTAAGGTGACCATTGTAATGCTTACCCTACTATAAGAGTTATTATTTTAAATACTCATTACCTTTGCATATAGGCATGCTAAGCTTTATAGCTTACCCCTTCTTTTTTCCTTTCCCTCATAGGTTCGTCAAGTTCATCCGAGGTTCAGTGACCAACGGGATTCCATCAACACTCTCAACAAGCTCTTTTTGGTATTTTAATTATGACTTTTAATAGCTATGGCATGTATAGATGGTCTAGTGGTTGAGTCTTATGTCATAGCCTTAGAGGTCAAATATTCCTAAAAATGTTTTGGGCAATTGGCCATTTGAAATGAGCCAAAATTTTTTGTGTCATATTTTGTTAAAATATGGTAATGTGTTAGTGCAAATTCGTTAAGTACATGTGAAATAGAGCATGATAGAAAATGCATGCTTGTGGTAAGTGGAAATGGTTGAACGATGGGCCTATTATTTATGTTTGGATGTGTTAATGTGCCATGTTGAGAAAAAGAAAAGTTGGTTAGATTTGGTTTGTGTTTCAGGGTGGAAAATGGCTTGGAAACTAGCCTATAATTGTCCAAACGAGTAGACACACGCACAAGCGTGTTAATAGGCCATGTGTCCCCTGCATCTAAAATTACAAAAATTTAATATTTTGTAGTAAACACATTGGTTAAGGGCATGGCCGTGTGTCTTAACCGTGTGGATAACACGGCCTAGCCTACGGGCGTGTGGTGTGGCCGTGTAACAAGGCTTTCGCAATTACATCATAAATAAAATGTCCCAGTTTTTCACATGGGAAGTGGACACGGTCGTGTTAAGGCCGTTGAAGAACACGGGCCAGAGAGACGGGCGTGTGCTCGGTCATGTGAAAACCCCTGTAGGTTTGAAATGAAAATTAATTCTTCACGGGCATGGGACATAGGCGTGTGTGACCAAATGGCCTACCCACACGAGCGTGTCCCTGACCCAACACAGGTGTGTGCCCTATTTTGAGTCAAGTTTTCAAAAGTGTTCGAATGGTTCCGGTTTAGTCCCGGTTCCTACCCAATGTATCGTTTGGGCCTCGTAGGCTCATGTTTTAGTTGTTATGGGTATGAATGAGAAGGGTTTTAAATTTTACAGAAATTATGTATCAAAAGTAAATGATCGTGCGAGTGTTTGTTTAGTAATGCCTCGTACCCGAGTCCTGCGATAGTTACGGGTGAGGGTGTTACCGTCTTATGTTCGTGTGTCGTATAATGCTTTTCATGTAGCTTTAACTGTATGGAATCAGAAGATATCACTGTACATTCTTGTATTAGAACACACTTCAAACCATTCAATAAGTATGGTTGAAAATCACAAACACTTTATTTAATCCAAGTTGAATTAGAACTGATGTTTCGGTTGACAATGTCTTCGTGCAAAAGAAAGCTTCAATAATCTAACTAACTTTAATTCACCATAACATTTCTCAGATAGAATCGTTCTGACAGATATAATTCTGTATTAAGTCTTCAAGTATACAAATTCTTCTCCCAGACTATCCCTCAATTCACACATGTACGTAGAAAGTTTATTTCCAGTCCGGTGGATAGATTCAAACACATATATCCCAATTAACTTTTCAATCAAATAATTCAAATCAGTCTAAACCACTGAATTGATCTTTTCGAAGAAATCTTTTCTTCTTGTTAAAAGAATAGCCCCAGACATATCATTATACAGATTTGATCTTAATCTTCTATCATTTACACTTTTGCCAATGTCAAAGCCTTCACGAAAACTATAAAAGGAGTTTATAATAAAGTTGTCTCATATATTAACAATCGAAACTTTGAATTATATAGAAGTCGTAACCATCAAATAGAAATCATAATGTCACAATAAGACCGACGTCTTAACCGTAACAATAGATAATATTTTGCTATTAACAATGCATTTAAACACAGAAGAAAATCAAATTTCGTTTTAACAACAACCAATGTAGGAATACAACTTCTACAAATCTAATAACGGTACTGCTGTACTTCCACATTTCAAACTAGAAATTATAATCATAACAGTTATAGTCATCTCTGTCAAATGGATACCTCTTGTGTATGTTTGGATGTGTTAATGTGCCTTGTTGAGAAACGATAAAGTTGGTTGGATTTGGTCCGTGTTTCAGGGTGGCAAATGGCTTGGAAAGTAATCTATAATTGTCCACACGGGTAGACATGTAACACCCCTATCCCGTAACTGTCACTGGAATAGGACGAGGCATTACTGGAATTTAGAAAACCGATCAAAATAGTAGACTTTTGAACATTTTCTTGGATAAAAGATTTTTACTATTCAAATGATGCTACTAAGCACAATTTAAAGATCAAATTAAGAACTTAAAAGAGAACGAACTTCCATAAGATGCCCTATTCACAAGGCTGTAATAATTACAAATAAAAAAATATTGTTCACAACAGTCTACTCTATACATGCCATACATTTCTAAAATATAACAATACCGAAATGTTAGATAGTGATAGTGTGACGAGTTGCTGACTATCCCCGAGCAATTGGCCAGAATCAACAATTTATAAAACAGAAGACATAACAACGGAGTAAGCTTTCCCAAGCTTAGTAGGTCTTAAGTAATACAATTAACTGTACTGAATTTCAAAAAGAACATAATTTCCTAATCAAGTTGGTATATGTAAAATCATTTGCTGAATGAACCTAATTACAACTGCACATACTTTACTCATCGTTTCATTTATTTAGAAATTGATATCACATAACCACCTCATTAATAAAATTGCCATGGTGGCCAATTGTAGAGGTACTCAACCACAATCAAATTTCTCAGGGCTATATTCACTTCCATGATAATTTCATAAATGACCTATTATATATAAGCACACAATGCACAATTTATAAATATAAGTCACTTAACTTAAAACTCAAACGACAAAGTAATTCAATAACTTCACATGACTTCTCACATCAATCGAACATGGCTTAATTTCATCGTAGTCTTAATACTTATTCCCATAGATATATATATATAATCATTTCATACTTGTGATTCAATCCAGAGCAGATTTAATTATGAGTGTAGGACACATACCTGGCCAACTTAAGGTATTCCATCATCATTTAATCCCAGTGACTGAAATCACATATACCAAAATCTTATACTTTCAAATACAAAATTTAACAATTGAATATAATCAAATCCAGTCCGAGTCATTCTTACATCAAAAGGTAAGTATCACATACCTGAGTCATTTAATGTATCGTACGAGCTCCATTTGTCATCTTAATGTGGGCTTTCGTATTCATATATATATATATATATATTTGTTGTTTATTCGAATTCACCGGCACTTGGCCAGCCAGGTATAAGACCCAATTCTAATTACCAGCTTCGAAGCTTATTAGGTCAATGTCCAGAATAATTTCGTACGATAGACCATTCAGAAAGTTTATCACACTTTATATTATACGCTTGTAGTATTCACATATCACAACATTTTAACAGGACCATGATTTTAATCAGACCAACTCATTAAACACATGATTTACTTTAAATTTTATAATAGCCATTCGGCCATGCCACACATCCCATAAGTTATTCGTTCTCATTTTATATGTATATATCGATACACAACTTACACCTATCTCAAATTGGCCATTCGGCCTTATCACATATATACACTTATACACTCATCACATTAGCCATTCGGCCTTATCACATGTACACACTTTCACATTCATCACATTGGCCATTCAGCCTTATCACATATACACTTACACATATATCACATTGGCTATTCGGCCTTATCACATATACACACTTTCACATTCAGCTTTACATAGATAAATACAATAGAGTTTTATGCACGTCTCTCATACTTTGACTTCATTCCCTAATATCATCGAATCTCAACACAAATATGTGAATTACTCACATTTCATTCTATCTCATACTTGTCTTCAACACATATAAATATGTGTATTTCCCATTCATTTCAAAATCATAATACAATCCTTACTTAAAGCTTCTATGTGTCATTTGATCTTAAGTTAGATATCACACCTTGTCATTTTATTTCATCTTAGGTACAAAATCACATTAGTAAATTATTTCAATACTTAAAATTTTCCATTCGGCCTTAGAACATATCATGGCCACATCATATTTTACAATTTAGCCATTCGGCTTTATCACATATAATAAACTCGTATCTTAAATCTCATCCTTACGAATAGACCATAAAACATTTCTAATTATAAATTTTTTTGTTCATCCTAACTTTCATATTAGGGCATAAGCATTTCTATAATAGTATCCATTAATCAAAATACAAAATAGGTTTAATTACTTAGAGAGTTACCTTAATGTGGTTAAGTTATTACGGATCACTATTCCACTAATCCCGCATTCTTTTCTTTCCGAATTGGTCTCTCTTTGATCTTGAGCTTTGAATTTAAACAATTAAACTAGTTTAATCCTCTTATCAAATTATCAAAATAAAAATACTAGTAATACCATGCACATGATACATACGGCACTATAACTTTATGATCATTTCAATTTATGCACATCACAAGCCTTATTTTGCCATTTCAAAGAATATCAATTCAATCATCCTTTAATATCAAAACGATATCTCATGTGTACTTGTTCCAAATAACTGAATGTCACTTAAAGAAATCAAGGTACATACAAAACAGTTGTTTATAATTTAACCATTAAAGCATCCCACCTCACATTATACAAGCATAATACTAATATCGAATTCATCTCTTGACTACCAGAAGCATAACCATCACATAGCTATTTCAAAGCTCACATACGGCACATTAACACCAACTTAACTCAATTCACGACTTCACTCATGTATAATTTCTTAGCCGAAACCTATAAAATCCTCGAATTTGTCTAAAGCACATATATACTAAACTTCCCATTAAAATTAACTTATAAAAACATCAACTAAGTATCAAATACTTAATTCCTTCATTCAAAAGAATATGGCCGAATATCTCCTTTTTTTTTCAAAGAGTAGCATAAAACACATTTTGCATTTAACTATATCATGCCTTAATGTCAAGCACATTAGATAATGGTGCAACATCAGTTAACAAACAACATTATTAAATCAATTTAAATACACATTCGGCTAATATAAAAACATATACCAATACTTTAACATTTAAATTCCAACCGAGCAACACATTTCTACCTTGGCCGAATATATATAACACCAAAATTTCCCCTTTTTAACATTTATACATATTGACCGACTGCTCAAAACTTTAACAATTTGAAAGCTCACTTAATGACCATTACTACTCAAACATCAAACACTCTAATTAATTCATTCTAAACATGACCGAATTTGGATCCTTTTATTTAACACCAAATTTTCCCTACTTCCTAGCTCAATTCAACAATGGCATAGGAAAATTAATCAAAGATAATGTTTCTTTCCCAAATACACCTATATGGTAATCTCCATTTCAAACCTTAATGAAATATTTACTTAATCATCATTTCATGTCTGATTGTAGCACATATTAGGCTAACATATACATATATACTATCAATTTAATTTGCAAAACAATAAAAACAAACATAATCCTCACATTCTCCACAATAGCCGAATGTTACTACTCCATTTAGATAATCTTAACCAAAATTTTCAACTTAATTCAATTTACCGAATTCACCTATACTTCTTAATTCAAAAATCTTTGACCATGGATTAATTTAGCAATACATTAACCATGCTAACTTCAAAAACAATTTAGAAAAATCACACCACATAACTTTAATTAATGCCTCACATATGGCCGAACCCTTTGACAAATTTTCTCTTGACCTTTTCTATTATATGTAATTTGAACCACTCTCACAATCAAAACACATTCGGTACCCTCATCTAGAAATAACTAGCATTACTTATTTTCAAACACAAGCAATCTCATTTACAAGGACATTCGGCACTTCATTACCATTCACTAGCACACATATGAGTCACAAAAATCATTTTAATACTAATACATTGTCTTTTAACTTAAACCTACATGGATTTAACACCTTAAAGTTCATCTAATAACACTCCTAATTTCATGGCTTCAAAGCTTCCATCTTTAGCAAATTTAACCATGGCTGAAAGCTTCAAACATCCAAGACTCAAAGAATTCAAACATGGGCAATGAAGAGAACCTCACTATCAACTAAATTTCATGGAAATCAAAGAAAAACACCAAGCAAATCATACCTTCATCAAGATTTCATCCAATCAAATAGCTTGACTTTATATTTCTCTTCTTCTTTTACTAGTTTCGGCAATCAAGGAAGAAAGATGAACATACCTTGTTTTTATCACCCTTTTCTTAATTTAAATCATTCTTTATTTTAGAATATTATTTTAACTTTTATTTTATGCACATAATAAGCATATATATTCACTAAAATACAAAATAAAAGCAACCAAAACACCATCATTAGGTTGGTTGGCCGGCCACTAAAAGAAAAAAAAAAGGAATTTTGACATGCAAGGCCATCATTTCACTTGCATGCACTTTTTAGTCATTACACAATTAACTAGCATACTTCCAAAGTTCTCAACTAAGTCCTTTTTAGTGAAATTCACATTTATAACTCTAAATTAAAACACCAAAAATGTCACACATGAATTGGCACATATAATAGGTATCAAATTAATTATTAAAATTATTTTTGTGACTCGGTTTTGTGGTCCCGAAACCACATTCTGATGAAGGTCAATTTAAGGCTGTCACAACTCTCCCCCCTTTAGGGATTTTCGTCCCCGAAAATCTTGCTAATGAATAGGTTAGGATAATGTCCTCTCATTGAATTATATCCATATAAACATTAGCTTAACGATAACAATTGTAATTCATTACTGATTCCACATCGATCTATAACATCACCTTCTTATCTTAAAACAAATACATAACATCAACTCACATATTCATAACCCACATTTTCATTCATATAGAAGCTGTAACCTGACCAAAAGTACACATGTTCTTAAACACCCTAATGAATATCCATTATAACTCCATCACATCTCAAAATTCAATTTAACCTATTTCCAATAGAAAATCAACTTCCACGTACCTGAACATTTAGTTCATTTAGCACATTCAATCACAATTAACACTACCCGTATACAGTCGATTAGGCATAAAGCCTCATATAGTATACCGGCATGAGATTTATTTTAGGACATAACCCATATATCCAAAATTATCAGGATTCATCAAAAATTCTTACAGACTTTCAAATGTCGAACTTAATTGAAATAATTTCTTGAACATGATTAACAAAATAGGGGTCATTTAGCAATAGCACATATGACTTCATATACCAAGGATCCCATAGACTAAATCCATAACACATTTATAGCATGAATTCATTTCTTAACAACATATCCACCACCTTTTTACGTATTCACTTATTTAGTATACATAATATAATATGAACTCACAAATTTTTTTACTTTCATTTGATTTTCACATACATTCCGTACATACCTGTATCACTTATTCTGATCTTACTTTATTTATCATCTTAAATATACTCGTTGAATCATTCGAAATCATTACGGATACTCATTAATCACATATAGCTCTTACAATGCCATATTATAAATATGGTCTTATATGTTATCACATATTGAGTCGATGCCATGTCTCCGGACATGGTTTTATACACCATCTCAAATCAATGCCTTCATTCCATATGAGGTCTTACATGAATCTCGTTTTACTCACTTAATGTCTACTGACCGATCTCGCACACATAGTGCTCAGTTGAAGAACTCGCACTCACAGTGCCTCAATTACCGATCTTGCACACATAGTGCCTCTAATCATTTGTTGTTACAGATTGAAATGACTTAACCAAGTCTATAAACATCATGTATGTACACTTTTAAACATATCCTTTCATTTAACTTTGAATTCATATAGTAATAAACACTTAAACTTTGCTCAAATCACCGGCATTAAGCTTGCTAGGCATGAAAGCCTGAATACCTATCACAGGCATGAATGCTCTTCGGTACTTATCCCGGATATAACACCAGCACGAATGCTCATTGGGACTTAACCCGGATATAACACCAGCACGAATGCCCTTTGAGACTTAACCTGGATATAACACTAGCACGAATGCCTTTCGGGACTTAACCCGGATATAACGTCAGCACGAATGCTCTTCGGGACTTAACTCGGATATAACACCAGCACAAATGCTCTTCGGGACTTAACCCGGATATAACACCAGCATGAATGCTCTTCGGGACTTAACCGGGATATAACTCACTGAACCTTTATGCATATTTATTCATCAAGTATACATTTCACAATTTTATCACATTGGAATTTCATTTGCTTCATTCGCATACAAACACATAATGTATAACTTTCATTTAACATTCGATCTATATGCACACAAGGATCACATATCCACCTAATTATCATAGCTTATTTTCTAGTGATCATTCGGCTACATGCCTTATACACAACTATTTCATAAACAAATTTAGGTATAGTAAGGTCGATGGGTCGTGATTTCATATATCATACACTTATAACTTGCCATTTTAACTTTTATGCTAAACTTAATTACTCAAAACTTACTTATATTATACCTTTCTCAATATTGACACATCATAAGCATGTTTCAATCCTCTCAATACCATCTGCTACAGCTCGATCGGGATTGGAATTCATTACAATATGAAAAACACATTTTAACTGTCAGAAATCATCACACTATCATTTTATCACTTTATGGCATGTATAACTAGACTTACACGTGCTACGTTATTCCTAGAATCGACTAAACCGTAGCTCTGATACTAATAAAATGTAACACCCCTATCCCGTAACTGTCACCGGAATAGGACGAGGCATTACTGAAATTTAGAAAACCGATCAAAATAGTAGACTTTTGAACATTTTATTGGATAAAAGATTTTTACTATTCAAATGATGCTACTAAGCACAATTTAAAGATCAAATTAAGAACTTAAAAGATAACGAACTTCCATAAGATGCCATATTCACATGGCTGCAATAATTACAAATAAAAAAATATTGTTCACAATAGTCTACTCTATACATGCCATATATTTCTAAAATATAACAATACCGAAATGTTAGATAGTGATAGTGTGACGAGTTGCTGACGATCTCCGAGCAATTGGCCAGAATCAACAATTTATAAAACAGAAGACATAACAACGGAGCAAGCTTTCCTAAGCTTAGTAGGTCTGAAGTAATACAATTAACTTTACTGAATTTCAAAAAAACATAATTTCCTAATCAAGTTGGTATATGTAAAATCATTTGCTGAATGAACCTAATTACAACTGCACATACTTTACTCATCGTTTCATTTATTTAGAAATTGATATCACATAACCACTTCATTAATAAAATTGCCACGATGGCCAATTGTAGAGGTACTCAACCACAATCAAATTTCTCAGGGCTATATTCACTTCCATGATAATTTCATAAATGGCCAATTATATATAAGCACACAATGCACAATTTATAAATATAAGTCACTTAACTTCAAACTCAAACGACAGAGTAATTCAATAACTTCACATGACTTCTCACATCAATCAAACATGGCTTAATTTCATAGTAGTCTTAATACTTATTCCTATAGATATATATATATATATATATATAATCATTTCATACTTGTGATTCAATCCAGAGCAGATTTAATTATGAGTGTAGGACACATACCTGGCCAACTTAAGGTATTCCATCATCATTTAATCCCAGTGACTGAAATCACATATACCTAAATCTTATACTTGTAACGCCCTAAAATTCTGGTCTTTCTTGAATTATTGTTCATCTAGTAAAATGTTTGAACTCTGGTATTTGGTTGTGAAATTTGTGTTTTGAGAATGTTATTGGGCCTATGGAAGGCCCAAGTGTTGGTTAAAAACTCGGGAAAATTTTTAAAATTTTCATTAGGGAGATAGGGGACTTTTGGAAGTAGGGGTCTTAAATAAATTTGGCTAAAATGAAGCACAAGGGAGCTCCTGGTAAAATGGTTGTGTGACGCCACTTAGGAGCTACAAAAGTGGCGCCTAAGAGTGCTTGGAGGTCCAAGGTTCAAGCTGCAGAGGTTGCAAGTGAGGTGTTTTATTTTTGAGCTTGAGCAGGTAAGAATTTGAAGCAGAATTGAACTCTGTTGGAAGAGATTTGAATCGGTCAAGGGAGCAAATTGTGGAGGAGGTTGAGGAGCAAATCAAGGAGCTTTGAATTTTGAAAGAAGTGGCCGGTTTTGGGACTTTGCAAGTGCCATTCGACTAGGGGGCTTGGTGCTTGCATTTTTTGGCAAATAGGTTCTAGTTGGTGCCGAATTCTCCTTAGTTCTCTTGGAGTCTATGTGCCGATTTCCCTTAAGTTTCAGCATTCTTTCTTCTCTTGCCGATCCTAGTAAGTACATTAGGGCATTCTTCTATCATCTTTTCTGCTTTCTTAATCAATAGCCGAATCTCATACCTCAAAAGACCTCCTATCGATTTCTTTCTTGAGACCAAAAAGCACTTTCGCTATTCTTTCCCTTCCTCTATTTTCATCTCCTTTTTATTTCGTACTCATAAACCAAACCTACACTATTGTCTTCTATCCTTGCCGAAGCAAACAAAGCTTTCTTCTGTTTCTCTTCTTCAACCTTCTATCGTCAGGCTTTTGACCGAAATCTCTCTGCCGATTGTTCTTTGCCAAAGTCGAACACTCTTATTCTTTTATTTTTTCTTCTAAAACCTTCCATAAGCTGAAATATTCTACTTGCCGAATCCATCTTCTTCTATCAAATATATCGTCTCTTCTCAATCTACTTTATTGCCGAACCTCCTTTTGACCGAAACTCATTGTGCTTGGCCGAATCCTCTCTACTCTCAACCCTTTCTTTCTCATTGTTACAAGTGCAGCGGCAGTGGTGAGGGCTTGGATTGGTAAGTATTTCGTAGCCTGATAGCGTTGGTTTCATGATATTAAGGCAAGTAGCCGAACCCCTTAGGGGTATTGTCGTTTGAATTAAAAGGCTCTTTGGCCTCTTTCTTTTAGATTGAAGGTGTAATAGCGTAATCAAGGAGAGGATCAAGCATCGAAGGATCGTGAAGATCAACGCAGTTGGACGTTACGATTTAGTCCATAACCGGAAGAGGGTAAGATTTTAAGGACTTAGGCCATCTAGGCCGATTATGGTAAGGGATTATAGCTCTTTGGTTATCGATTAATTACACTGAAAGTTAGCGTTGAATTGTAGGTTCTTCGTACGTGGATTTCTTCAACGGTTTCAACAGTATCAGGTGTGTAACGTATCTCCATCATAGACTAGGATGGCTAGAAGCCGAAATAATCGAAACTGTGCTAAGTGACCGATCAAAAGTGACCGAAAAATTAGCCTTGGGAGGAAATAAGAGTGACCGAATACTCTGTTGTGGTCACATTGGAAATTGGCGTTGGCGAAATTGCAGAAGGTGCAATTTCGAACATTTTGGTAAGTTGGGCCTCAATGGGCCAAGGTGGGCCCAATGGGCTTCCAAGCCCAAATTTGAATATATTCATAAAAGACTTTCTGGTAACTCGAATAATAAAAACTTGGTAAAGTCGGTAAACTAAAACCTAAAATTGGGCTTAACGGAATTATCGACGATGCTGGACATAGTAAGGCCCATTAGGGGTTTTAGGCTAAGAAGGGCAAAATTGGAAATTTGGCTTAAGTGGACTTCTGTAGCTATTTAGGGACTGTTAATTTATCAGACTTGCATAAAGTCACTGAAAATATGAAGAAGGACTAAAATACCCTTGAATATGGAAAATTACCAAAATACCCCTAGGTGTAAAAAGACTGATATACCCCTAGGGTCAATTCTGTATGAAATGTATGATGTTATGTATCTGCATGAGTTAATTATTAATATGTATATATCTGATGCATGAGATGCTATATATTGCATGCTAGTATGATTATCTGTTGCATGGGGTATGGGTTTATGATGGAGGAAGCGTTCTGGCAGCCTCGCTGCAATCTGGTGACTTTGTCACATTATTATCTGGCAGCCTCACTGCAATCTGGTGGCCTCGCCACAATATTCATATCTGGTGACCTCGTCACAATATCTGGCAGCCTCGCTGCAAATATATCTGGCAGCCTCGCTGCAAATGTTATCTGGCAGTCTCACTGCAAATTATATCTGGCAGCCTCGCTGCAATTATCTATGGTGTGTAGCGGTTGGGTGGGTCGAGTAGTCTCCCCACATGGTGTAAGGCTGGTACGGGGGTGTTATGGATGGATCTGGGTTGGGTTTCTGTTTGCATAATGCTTATATCTGATCTGTTTCTGTTATGGGCCTTTTGGGCTTAACCTGATTCCTGTAATGGGCCAAGGCCCAATTAAATCTGTTTCTGAGGCTTGATCTGTTTTGGCCTATGGTTGAGATAATGTTGCACACTGAGTTGTCAAACTCACCCCTTTTAATTAATCTCTGCAGGTAACCCTCAACCATAGTGGGCTTGGAGCTGCGAGAGATTCGGAGTGGCCACAGCGACTGCAATTAAACTGGTTTTCATTTATGTTTAAGTATTTTAATTTTTATGTTAATTTTTGGGTTTTAATGTGTAATAAGGCCGCTATTAAATTTTCTTTTTGGGTTTTAACTTGCTAAAGGATTTGGTTCGTACTTTATCGAAACTGCTAGATATGGGCTGCACGGGTTTCCAAAACCTTAATAACGTTTTCAAAATAACGTTTATAAAATTTAAACAATCTTGAATAATGACAACTTAAAGTAGTTTTAACAAGAACTTTTCTCACCTTGCTAGTTTTACAAAATATCACCTATGTCTCAACATGTTTCAAAAGGGTATAAGCGTAGTTTAGGATCATGTGACGCACCAGATCTGGTCATAACGTCCAGACCGGGTTTGGGGTGTTACATTTAGTAGTATCAGAGCTAAGTTGCAACAACTCGGCTGTGGATCGGGTCTAAAAATGGAAGTTTTCAAAACAAAGGTTTTCGACAGAACATGTTTTTAACAATTGTTTTAAAAATTAATGGGAACTTGTTTTGACAAACTCCTAAATGGTTTATTTCCAAAGAGTTAAGTTTTCCTATGTAATTTTCCTAAAGGGTGGCACACTGAATCTCCGGCTCAAGCCTGTAAGTTTTCTGAACTTTTCTGATTGATTCTTACTGAAATTCTGATTATATGCCTGACTCAGACTCTATTATGATACTTTAGCTAGTATACTACTGAAACTATAGAGACTGTGATAGGTAGACTGAGACTGTAGCTAGGCTACCGCGAAAGAAGATAAACTCTGAAACTCTATTTTATTCATAAGACATCTGTAATAAACACTGAAATATTAATCTGACTCATAAAATTTCTAAACAGAAAGTACGAAATGAGTACACGAGCAGCTCGTGGTAGGGGCCGTGGACGTGGCCGAGGTAGTGCACGAGCTGAGACTTCATCTTCGGGTCATGCGCCAGCAGCTGGTATGCCGATACCACCGGCAACAGAGGTGGAATCTCATGATAGGGGTGTAGGGGACGATGCCCTATCACAAGCGATGCTTCGAGTTCTAAAAAGGGTTGCTGGGGCAAGTACCGGTAATGGATTTCGGGGATCCATTTCTGAGCGACTCCGAGCTAATGGGGTAGAGTTCTTTAGGGGTGTGTCTGGTGTAGCCCCAAATGTGGCTGAATATTGGCTAGAGGCCACAGAGCGAATCATGGACGATCTGGATTGCTCTATGGAGCAGAAGCTGAAAGGAGCCGTGTCGTTACTTAGAGATGAAGCTTATCAGTGGTGGCTCACAGTAAGAGATGGAACTTCAGATGGTGAGGTAACATGGGAGCTGTTTAAGAAAGCCTTTAAAGGAAAATATGTTGGGGCTAGCTATGTGGACGCCCGTAGGAAGGAGTTCTTAAATTTGGTTCAGGGGAGTAGGACAGTATCTGAGTACGAGGCTGAATTTCTAAGGCTGAGCCGATATGCTTCTGGGATAGTTGCTACCGAATATAAGCGTAGCGTACGTTTCGAGGATGGTCTGAGGGATGAGCTAAGGGTACTGATCGCTCCACAGAGGGAGCGTAACTTTGCTGCTTTGGTTGAGAAAGCTAAGATAGCTGAGGAAGTAAAGCGTACCGAGAGACAGAATCGCGAAAAGGATAGAAACCGCTTTCGGAGGGACTCCGGACCATCAGGTGGGGCTAATAGGAATGTTAAGAGGGCAAGAGTGGCAGAACCAGTGCGAGCGATGCCAATGAATGCTGTCAGACCGCAGGGTTGTAGGAGTTGCGGTAAGATACATATGGGCGAGTGTCGGAAACATTCTGGAGCCTGTTTTCGATGTGGGTCGATGGAGCACAGGATTAAGGACTGTCCCGAAGAACCGGACCAAGGACAGGTTATGGCTCAGAGGGTTGCTCAACTAGTGAGGGGTGGACCACCAGCTCCGAGGGGTCGTGGGCAAGGCAGAGGTGGAAATGGACGAGGACGAGGAGCACCTGGCAGGGGTGCTGGTTTTGCTGAGGCTCGTCAGCCGGCATTAGTCTATGCAGCTCGTCGCCGAGAGGAGGGTGATGCTCCTGACGTTATAACCGGTACGTTCTTAATTTCTGGTATGCCATACACTGCGATAATAGATGTTGGATCTACCCATTCTTATGTTGCATGTACCATATCTGGGTCACTGGGAGTGCGTTCTGAGGAGACAGTGAGTGGGGTAACTGTACTAAGTCCTTTGGGTCACTCGGTTAGGGTAGACAAACTGTATAGAGATGTACCTATAGAGACTCAAGGAAAAATCTTTTCTGGAGACTTGATGGAGCTACCTTTCGGAGAATTTGATCTCATCTTGGGAATGGATTGGCTTGTAAAGCATAGGGCTACCTTGGATTGTGCTGCGAAAAGAATGAGGCTAAAGACTGCCGAGGATGAGGAAGTTTTGGTGATAGGTGAACGTAGAGATTATCTGTCTAATGTGGTGTCAGCATTAAGAGCTGAGAAATGGATTCGTAAAGTATGTGAGGCTTTTATGGCGTTCATTAGTCAAGCTGAATCTGAGGAGCTAACTGTGGATCAAGTTAGAACCGTTAAGAACTTTCAGGATGTATTTCCAGAGGAGCTTCCAGGTTTGCCTCCGAATCGAGAGGTTGAGTTTGGGATCGACTTGTTGCCTGGTACGGCACCGGTGTCCATTGCACCGTATAGGATGGCACCAAAGGAGTTGGTGGAGTTGAAAGCGCAGATTCAAGAACTATTGGATAGGGGCTTCATTAGGCCAAGTGTGTCTCCGTGGGGGGCACCAGTGCTTTTCGTTAAAAAGAAAGATGGGTCAATGCGGATGTGCATTGATTATCAGCAGTTGAACAAGCTGACAATCAAGAATAAGTACCCGTTACCTAGAATCGATGACCTGTTCGATCAGCTTAGAGGAGCTTCAGTATTTTCCAAGATTGACCTTCGATCTAGGTACCATCAATTAAGGGTGAAGGAGGTGGATATTCACAAGACGGCATTCAGAACTCGTTATGGTCACTATGAGTTCTTGGTTATGCCATTTGGGCTGACCAATGCACCTGCAGCTTTTATGGATCTGATGAATCGAGTGTTCCAGCCATACTTGGATCGATTCGTGGTCGTCTTTATCGACGATATTTTGGTCTATTCTGAATCTGAAGAAAAACATGATGAGCATCTCCGTATTGTGCTGCAAGTGTTAAGGGAAAAAGAGCTTTATGCGAAATTTAGTAAGTGTGAGTTCTGGTTAAGAGAAGTAACTTTCTTGGGGCATGTTGTATCAGCTGAGGGTATTAAGGTGGACCCTCGAAAGATCGAAGCAATTCTGGAATGGAAACCACCGAGGTCTGTGGCAGAAATTCAGAGTTTTCTGGGTTTAGCTGGATACTACAGGAGGTTTGTAGAAGGATTTTCTGTGATGGCAGCGCCGTTAACAAAGCTTATAAGGAAAGGCGTACCATTTGTCTGGACTCAGCAGCAACAAGAAGCTTTTGAGAAGCTTAAGAAGGTTCTGACCGAGGCACCTGTACTGATTGAACCAGAGTCTGGAAAAGATTTTACCGTGTACAGTGATGCATCACATGTTGGGTTAGGCTGTGTGTTGATGCAAGAGGGTAAAGTGGTTGCTTATGCTTCGCGACAGCTTAAACCTCATGAAGTGAACTATCCTACCCATGATCTGGAGTTGGCAGCAGTAATCTTCGCACTTAAAATCTGGCGACATTATCTGTATGGAGAAAGGTGTATTATATACACAGACCATAAAAGTCTTAAGTACTTGTTGACTCAGAAGGAGCTGAATCTTAGGCAACGGAGATGGATCGAGTTGCTTAAGGATTATGATTGTGCGATTGAGTATCATCCAGGCAAAGCTAATGTGGTGGCTGATGCCCTAAGTCGTAGAAATGTATCTGATCTGAGAGCTATGTTTGCTCGTCTGAGTCTGTATGATGATGGTAGTTTGTTAGCTGAATTGCAAGGAAGACCGACCTGGGTGGATGAGATTAAGGAAAAGCAGTTGAGGGATGAGTCTCTGGTTTCTCGATTTCAGCAGGTTAAAGATGGGAATACTTCTGACTTTGGACTTAACAGTGAAGGAATTCTATGTTTTCGCGGTAGAATCTGTGTTCCAAAGGATTTTCAGCTGAGGCAAGCAATTCTGAATGAAGCTCATAAAGGGTTGTGTGCTATGCACCCTGGAGGTAATAAGATGTATCATGACTTAAAGGAGTTGTATTGGTGGCCTGGACTGAAGCGAGAAGTAACAGAATTTGTGAGGAAATGTCTGACGTGTCAGCAAGTGAAAGCTGAGCATCAGTTACCTTCTGGACTTCTGCAACCAGTGAAGGTACCACTCTGGAAGTGGGAAAGGGTGACCATGGATTTCGTAAGTGGATTGCCCTTAACACCATCAAAGAAGGACTCGATTTGGGTGATTGTAGACAGGTTGACTAAATCTGCTCATTTCATCCCTGTACGTACTGATTATTCGCTTCAGAAGTTAGCCAAGTTGTATGTGGCAGAGATTGTGCGACTACATGGGGTGCCAGTGTCTATCATTTCTGATCGAGATCCTAGATTCACATCTCGGTTCTGGCAAAAGTTGCATGAGGCATTGGGAACGCGACTGAACTTTAGCACGGCTTTCCATCCTCAGACTGATGGTCAGTCAGAAAGGGTTATTCAGATTCTGGAGGATATGTTAAGGGGTTGTGTTATCGACTTTTGAGGCAATTGGGAGGATTATCTACCGTTGGCAGAGTTTGCGTATAATAACAGCTTTCAGGCTAGTATCCGTATGGCACCTTATGAGGCACTGTATGGGCGTAAGTGTCGTTCACCTAGTTGTTGGACTGAATTGGGCGAGCGGCAAGTTCTTGGACCTGAATTGGTAGCAGAGACTGAGGAGAAGGTCAAGGTGATAAGGGACCGTTTGAAAGAGGCATCTGATCGACAAAAGTCTTATGCAGATTTGAAGCGTAAAGAGATTGAGTATTCAGTAGGTGATATGGTTTTTCTGAAAGTTTCGCCCTGGAAGAAGATACTAAGATTTGGTAAGAAAGGCAAGCTAAGTCCGAGGTTTATTGGGCCTTATCGGGTTCTTAAGCGAGTAGGTCCGGTGGCGTATCAGTTGGAATTACCGCCAGAGTTACACAGAATCCATGATGTGTTCCACGTATCCATGTTAAGACGATATCGTTCTGACCCTACCCATATTCTACCAGTTGCAGAGGTGGAAGTACAGCCTGACTTGACTTTCGAGGAAGAGCCTGTGCAGATTCTGGATCGAGACGTAAAAGTCCTAAGAAGGAAATCAGTCCCATTGGTAAAGGTACTTTGGCGTAATCATGGCAGAGAGGAAGCTACTTGGGAACCAGAGGAGGCAATACGTCAGCAATATCCCCATTTGTTTGGATAAGGTAAATTTCGAGGACGAAATTTCTTTAAGAAGGGTAGAGTTGTAACGCCCTAAAATTCTGGTCTTTCTTGAATTATTGTTCATCTAGTAAAATGTTTGAACTCTGGTATTTGGTTGTGAAATTCGTGTTTTGAGAATGTTATTGGGCCTATGGAAGGCCCAAGTGTTGGTTAAAAACTCGGGAAAATTTTTAAATTTTTCATTAGGGAGATAGGGGACTTTTGGAAGTAGGGGTCTTAAATAAATTTGGCTAAAATGAAGCACAAGGGAACTCCTGGTAAAATGGTTGTGTGACGCCACTTAGGAGCTACAAAAGTGGCGCCTAAGAGTGCTTGGAGGTCCAAGGTTCAAGCTGCAGAGGTTGCAAGTGAGGTGTTTTATTTTTGAGCTTGAGCAGGTAAGAATTTGAAGCAGAATTGAACTCTGTTGGAAGAGATTTGAATCGGTCAAGGGAGCAAATTGTGGAGGAGGTTGAGGAGCAAATCAAGGAGCTTTGAATTTTGAAAGAAGTGGCCGGTTTTGGGACTTTCCAAGTGCCATTCGACTAGGGGGCTTGGTGCTTGCATTTTTTGGCAAATAGGTTCTAGTTGGTGCCGAATTCTCCTTAGTTCCCTTGGAGTCTATGTGCCGATTTCCCTTAAGTTTCAGCATTCTTTCTTCTCTTGCCGATCCTAGTAAGTACATTAGGGCATTCTTCTACCATCTTTTCTGCTTTCTTAATCAATAGCCGAATCTCATACCTCAAAAGACCTCCTGTCGATTTCTTTCTTGAGACCAAAAAGCACTTTCGCTATTCTTTCCCTTCCTCTATTTTCATCTCCTTTTTATTTCGTACTCATAAACCAAACCTACACTATTGTCTTCTATCCTTGCCGAAGCAAACAAAGCTTTCTTCTGTTTCTCTTCTTCAACCTTCTATCGTCAGGCTTTTGACCGAAATCTCTCTGCCGATTGTTCTTTGCCAAAGTCGAACACTCTTATTCTTTTGTTTTTTCTTCTGAAACCTTCCATAAGCCGAAATATTCTACTTGCCGAATCCATTTTCTTCTATCAAATATATCGTCTCTTCTCATTCTACTTCATTGCCGAACCTCCTTTTGACCAAAACTCATTGTGCTTGGCCGAATCCTCTCTACTCTCAACCCTTTCTTTCTCATTGTTACAAGTGCAGCGGCAGTGGTGAGGGCTTGGATTGGTAAGTATTTCGTAGCCTGATAGCGTTGGTTTCATGATATTAAGGCAAGTAGCCGAACCCCTTAGGGGTATTGTCGTTTGAATTAAAAGGCTCTTTGGCCTCTTTCTTTTGGATTGAAGGTGTAATAGCGTAATCAAGGAGAGGATCGAGCATCGAAGGATCGTGAAGATCAACGCAGTTGGACGTTACGATTTAGTCCATAACCGGAAGAGGGTAAGATTTTAAGGACTTAGGCCATCTAGGCCGATTATGGTAAGGGATTATAGCTCTTTGGTTATCGATTAATTACACTGAAAGTTAGCGTTGAATTGTAAGTTCTTCGTATGTGGATTTCTTCAACGGTTTCAACAGTATCAGGTGTGTAACGTATCTCCATCATAGACTAGGATGGCTAGAAGCCGAAATAATCGAAACTGTGCTAAGTGACCGATCAAAAGTGACCGAAAAATCAGCCTTGGGAGGAAATAAGAGTGACCGAATACTCTGTTGTGGTCACATTGGAAATTGGCGTTGGCGAAATTGCAGAAGGTGCAATTTCGAACATTTTGGTAAGTTGGGCCTCAATGGGCCAAGGTAGGCCCAATGGGCTTTCGAGCCCAAATTTGAATATATTCATAAAAGACTTTCTGGTAACTCGAATAATAAAAACTTGGTAAAGTCGGTAAACTAAAACCTAAAATTGGGCTTAACGGACTTATTGACGATGTTGGACATAGTAAGGCCCATTAGGGGTTTTAGGCTAAGAAGGGCAAAATTGGAAATTTGGCTTAAGTGGACTTCCGTAGCTATTTAGGGACTGTTAATTTATCAGACTTGCATAAAGTCACTGAAAATATGAAGAAGGACTAAAATACCCTTGAATATGGAAAATTACCAAAATACCCCTAGGTGTAAAAAGACTGATATACCCCTAGGGTCAATTCTGTATGAAATGTATGATGTTATGTATCTGCATGAGTTAATTATTAATATGAATATATCTGATGCATGAGATGCTATATATTGCATGCTAGTATGATTATCTGTTGCATGGGGTATGGGTTTATGATGGAGGAAGCGTTCTGGCAGCCTCGCTTCAATCTGGTGACTTTGTCACATTATTATCTGGCAGCCTCGCTGCAATCTGGTGGCCTCGCCACAATATTTATATCTGGTGACCTCGTCACAATATCTAGCAGCCTCGCTGCAAATATATCTGGCAGCCTCGCTGCAAATGTTATCTGGCAGTCTCACTGCAAATTATATCTGGCAGCCTCGCTGCAATTATCTGTGGTGTGTAGCGGTTGGGTGGGTCGAGTAGTCTCCCTACATGGTGTAAGGCTGGTACGAGGGTGTTATGGATGGATCTGGGTTGGGTTTCTATTTGCATAATGCTTATATCTGATCTGTTTCTGTTATGGGCCTTTTGGGCTTAACCTGATTCCTGTAATGGGCCAAGGCCCAATTAAATTGATACACAACTTACACCTATCTCAAATTGGCCATTCGGCCTTATCACATATATACACTTATACACTCATCACATTAGCCATTCGGCCTTATCACATGTACACAATTTCACATTCATCACATTGGCCATTCAGCCTTATCACATATACACTTACACATATATCACATTGGCCATTCGGCCTTATCACATATACACACTTTCACATTCAGCTTTACATAGATAAATACAATAGAGTTTTATGCACGTCTCTCATACTTTGACTTCATTCCTTAATATCATCGTATCTCAACACAAATATGTGAATTACTCACATTTCATTCTATCTCATACTTGTCTTCAACACATATAAATATGTGTATTTCCCATTCATTTCAAAATCATAATACAATCCTTACTTAAAGCTTCTATGTGTCATTTGATCTTAAGCTAGATATCACACCTTGTCAATTTATTTCATCTTAGGTACAAAATCACATTAGTAAATTAATTCAATACTTAAAATTTTCCATTCGGCCTTAGAACATATCATGGCCACATCATATTTTACAATTTAGCCATTCGGCTTTATCACATATAATAAACTCGTATCTTAAATCTCATCCTTACGAATAGACCATAAAACATTTCTAATTATAAATTTTTTTGTTCATCCTAACTTTCATATTAGGGCATAAGCATTTCTATAATAGTATCCATTAATCAAAATACAAAATAGGTTTAATTACTTAGAGACTTACCTTAATGTGGTTAAGTTATTACGGATCACTATTCCACTAATCCTGCATTCTTTTCTTTCCGAATTGGTCTCTCTTTGATCTTGAGCTTTGAATTAACCAATTAAACTAGTTTAATCCTCTTATCAAATTATCAAAATAAAAATACTAGTAATACCATGCACATGATACATACGGCACTATAACTTTATGATCATTTCAATTTATGCACATCACAAGCCTCATTCGGCCATTTCAAAGAATATCAATTCAATCATCCTTTAATATCAAAATGATATCTCATGTGTACTTGTTCCAAATAGCTGAATGTCACTTAAAGAAATCAAGGTACATACAAAACAGTTGTTTATAATTTAACCATTAAAGCATCCCACCTCACATTATACAAGCATAATACTAATATCGAATTCATCTCTTGACTACCAGAAGCATAACCATCACATAGCTATTTCAAAGCTCACATACGGCACATTAACACCAACTTAACTCAATTCACGACTTCACTCATGTATAATTTCTTAGCCGAAACCTATAAAATCCTCGAATTTGTCTAAAGCACATATATACTAAACTTCCCATTGAAATTAACTTATAAAAACACCAACTAAGTATCAAATACTTAATTCCTTCATTCAAAAGAATATGGCCGAATATCTCCTTTTCGTTGAAAGAGTAGCATAAAACACATTTTGCATTTAACTATATCATTCCTTAATGTCAAGCACATTAGATAATGGTGCAACATCAGTTAACAAGCAACATTATTAAATCAATTTAAATACACATTCGGCTAATACAAAAACATATACAAATACTTTAACATTTAAATTCCAACCAAGCAACACATTTCTACCTTGGCCGAATATATATATAACCAAAATTTCCCCTTTTTAACATTTATACATATTGACAGAATGCTCAAAACTTTAACAATTTGAAAGCTCACTTAGTGACCATTACTACTCAAACATCAAACACTCTAATTAATTCATTCTAAACATGACTGAATATGGATCCTTTTATTTAACACCAAATTTTCCCTACTTCCTAGCTCAATTCAACAATGGCATAGGAAAATTAATCAAAGATAATGTTTCTTTCCCAAATACACCTATATGGCAATCTCCATTTCAAACCTTAATGAAATATTTACTTAATCATCATTTCATTTCTGATTGTAGCACATATTAGGCTAACATATACATATATACTATCAATTTAATTTGCAAAATAATAAAAATGAACATAATCCTCACATTCTCCACAATAGCCGAATGTTACTACTCCATTTAGATAATCTTAAAAAAATTTTACAACTTAATTCAATTTACCGAATTCACCTATACTTCTTAATTCAAAAATCTTTGACCATGGATTAATTTAGCAATACATTAACCATGCTAACTTCAAAAACAATTTAGAAAAATACACCACATAACTTTAATTAATGCCTCACATATGGCCGAACCCTTTGACAAATTTTCTCTTGACCTTTTCTATTATACGTAATTTGAACCACTCTCACAATCAAAACACATTCGGTACCCTCATCTAGAATTAACTAGCATTACTTATTCTCAAACAAAAACAATCTCATTTACAAGAACATTCGGCACTTCATTACCATTCACTAGCACACATATGAGTCACAAAAATCATTTTAATACTAATACATTGTCTTTTAACTTAAACCTACATGGATTTAACACCTTAAAGTTCATCTAATAACACTCCTAATTTCATGGCTTCAAAGATTCCATCTTTAGCAAATTTAACCATGGCCGAAAGCTTCAAACATCCAAGACTCAAAGAATTCAAACATGGGCAATGAAGAGAACCTCACTATCAACTAAATTTCATGGAAATCAAAGAAAAACACCAAGCAACTCGTACCTTCATCGAGATTTCATCCAACCGAATAGCTTGACTTTATATTTCTCTTCTTCTTTTACTAGTTTCGGCAATTAAGGAAGAAAGATGAACATACCTTGTTTTTGTCATCCTTTTCTTAATTTAAATTATTCTTTATTTCATAATATTATTTTAACTTTTATTTTATGCACATAATAAGCATATATATTCACTAAAATACAAAATAAAAGCAACCAAAACACCATCATTAGGTTGGTTGGCCAGCCACTAAAAGAAAAAAAAGGAATTTTGACATGTAAGGCCATCATTTCACTTGCATGCACTTTTTAGTCATTACACAATTAACTAGCATACTTCCAAAGTTCTTAACTAAGTCTTTTTTAGTGAAATTCACATTTATAGCTCTAAATTAAAACGCCAAAAATGTCACACATGAATTGGCACATATAATAGGTATCAAATTAATTATTAGAATTATTTTTGTGAATCAGTTTTGTGGTCTCGAAACCACATTCCGACGAGGGTCAATTTAATGCTGTCACAAGACACATGGACGGGCATGTATCTAGGCCGTGTGTGACACACAATCAACCCATGGGCGTGTTAATAGGCCGTGAGTCCTCTGCATCTAAAATGACAAAAATTTAAAATTTTGTAGTAAACACATATGTTAAGGGCACGGCCGTATCTCCTGACCGTGTGGAAAACATGGCCTAGCCCACAGACGTGTGGCTTGGCCATGTGATGAGGCTTTTGCGATGACATCATAAATAGAATGTCCCAATTTTTCACATGGGAAGTGGACACGTGCATGTTGAGGCAGTGTGAAGAAGACAGGCCAGAGACACGAGCGTGTGCTTGGCCGTGTGAAAACTTTTGTGGGTTCGAAATGAAATTTAATTCTTCATGGGCATGGGACATGGGCGCGTGTGACCACACGGGCGTGTCCCTGACCCAACACCGGCGTGTGCCCTGTTTTGAGTTAAATTTTCACAAGTGTTCGAATGGTTCCAGTTTAGTCCCGGTTCCTACCCAATGTATCAGTTGGGCCTTGTAGGCCCATATTGTGGTTGTTATGGGTATGAATGAGAAGGGTTTAAATTTTACGAAAATTATGTATCAAAAGTAAATGATTATGCCAGTGTTTGATTAGTAATGCCTCATACCCGAGTCCAGCGACAGTTTTGGGTGAGAGGTGTCGCATTTAGTGGTATCAGAGCTATAGTTTAGTCAGTTTTCAGACTAACATAGCAATGTATGAGAGTTTATTTATACATCCCATAATTGTAAATATTGATAGTGTGATAGTTTCTAATCCCGAATTGTGTTTTTGTATAGTAAATGGATTCCGACCCAACAATGGCTGACGACGCAGAAAGTAACACGCTGGCTCGTGCTGAAGGGATCGCACCGTTAGAAAGTAGAGATGTAGAACCGAGTAGGGGAGAAGAGGCTAGGGAAGCCTTTCTCCGTAGAATGAGCAAATGGTACACAGATTTCATTCGGGCGAATCTGAATGCCCCACCTCTCCCACCTTTTCCCATTCCTCAACTGATCTTAGTAACCCCACAGGGTACGGTAATGATAAAACAGAGTAAACCCCAGTTGACAAGATCCGTAAGTATGGGGCCGAAGAATATAAAGCCAGTGTTAATGATGACCCTGAGAGGGTGAAATTTTGGTTAGAAAACACTATTTAAGTATTTGATGAACTCTCCTGCACTTCCGAGGAGTGTTTAAAGTGTTCTATCTCACTTCTGAGAGACTCAGCTTATCAGTGGTGGAAAACGCTAGTCTCGGTAGTGCTTGTGGAAAGAGTTACTTAGGACTTCTTCCAAGTGGAATTCCAGAAAAAGTATATAAGTCAGCGCTTTATTGACCAAAAGTAAAAGGAGTTTTTAGAACTAAAACGAGGCCACATGACTGTGTTCGAGTATGAGAGAGAATTCGTCTGACTCAATAAGTATGCTCGGGAATGTGTTTCTACTGAAGAGATTATGTGTAAAAGGTTTAAAGATGGCCTAAATGAAGACATCGAAGTGTATGTGGGGATTTTGGAATTAAAATAATTTATGGTGCTCATTGATTGGGCATGTAAGGCTAAAGAATTATGCAAGGAAAAGAATAGTGCTGATTTAGAGGCTAGCAATATGAAGAAAAGATATATGAGTAAGTCCTTCCAATCATCGTCAAAGAAAGTGAGAAATGTACAGAATTGTTCGACTGCATCTATCGGGAATTCGAGCAGAATTCGTGGGAGGCAAAGCATGGGCTTTAAAGCCCAAACCATCTCAGTAGATAGTGTTGGAAATGTCAAACCAAGTAATCTTGAATGTCGACATTGTGTTAGGACGCATCCCGATGAGTGTTCGATGGTCACCGAAGCATGTTTTAAATGTGGCTCCCAAGATCATTTTATCAAGGACTATCCAAAAATGGTAGCGAAAGAGACTACTCAAAGCACTAAACCGAGTAATGTACCTGCGAGAGTGTGACCTACCAGAAATGTGAAAGAGGGAGCTAGTGGTAGAGACATATCTAGAGAATCAGCTGTAAGATTAGAGGCTAGAGCACCCGTGAGAACCTATGCTATTCGTGCCCGAGAAGAGGCATCCTCCCCTAATGTGATCACCAGTATTTTCTCTCTCTATGACGTTAATATAGTTGCACTAATTGACCTCGAGTCCATACATTCTTACAGTTGCATGGAAATAGTGAATGATATCAAAATTGCATATAGAGTCAACTGAAATTGTGATTAAGGTGTCAAACCCTCTAGGCAAGAGTGTATTAGTTGATAAAATTTGCAAGAATTGTCCCTTAGTGATTCGAGATCATTTGTTTCCTTGCTGATTTAATGCTATTGCCATTTGACGAGCTTGATGCCATTTTGGGCATGGATTGCTTATCGATGCATGATGCTAAAGTGAATTGTAGACAGAAGGTTATCGAATTAAAGTGTGAAAATGGTGAAAGTCTTCGGGTTGAAATAGATGTGCCCAGTGGATTGCCTACATTGATTTCATCTATGATTGCTCAGAAGTGTTGAGAAAGAGTAGTGAAGCATACTTGGCCTATGTGCTGAATATGAAAGGGTCTGAATTGAAAGTGGAAACAGTGCCTGTAGTTCGTCAATTTCTGGATGTTTTTCCTGAGGAATTACCGTGTATACATCCCGTCAGAGAGATAGAGTTTTCCATTGGCCTATTACCGGGAACTGCCCCGATATCGATAGCTGTGTATAGAATGGCTCTAACTGAACTAAAAGAATTGAAGGTGCAACTACAAGAGTTAACAGACAAAGGATTCGCAAGGCCTAGTTTTTCTCCTTGGGGCACTCCTATGTTGTTTGTAAATAAGAAGGATGGATCGATGAGACTCTGTATCGACTATAGCAACTTAACAAAGTGACAATAAAGAATAAGTACCCCTTACCGAGAATTAATGATCTATTCGACCAATTAGAAGGCGCGACTGTATTTTCAAAGATTGATTTGAGGTCTAGATATTACCAGGTAAGGGTGAAAGAGGCCGATGTGCCGAAGACAACTTTTAGAACAAGGTATGGACACTATGAATTCCTTGTGATGCCATTTGGCCTGACTAATGCTCTGGTTGTATTTATGGATTTAATGAACTGAATCTTTCAGCCATATTTGGACAAGTTCATAATGATGTTTGTTATTAACATTTTGATTTATTCTCGTGATGAGATCGAACACGTCGAGCATTTGAGAACAATTTTACAGGTTTTGTGAGATGGACAATTATACGCAAAATTTAGTAAAAGCAAGTTTTGGATCAGTGAAGATTGGCTTTTAGGCACATTGTTTTTAAAGATTGTATTCGAGTGGATCCAAGTAAGATCTTGGCAATAGTAGATTGGAAACCACCGAAGAATGTATCAGAAGTTAGAAGTTTTCTGGGTTTAGCTGGTTACTATTGACGCTTTGTAAAGGGATTTTCGATGATTGCTTCTCTAATGACCAAGTTACTGCAAAAAGATGTTAAGTTCGATTGGAATGAAAAGTGTCAGCAGAGTTTTGATAAATTAAAAATAGTATTGACCGAAGCACCAGTGTTAGTGTAGCCTGAGTCTGGCAAGGAATTTGTGATTTATAGTGATGTGTCTTTAAATGGTTTCGGATGTGTGTTAATTCAAGAAAGTAAAGTGGTGGCATATGCCTCATGACAATTGAAGTCACATGAGAGAAACTACTTGACACATGATTTGGAGTTAGCCGTCATTGTCTTTTCCTTGAAGATTTGGCAACATTATCTCTACGGTGAAAAGTGTCATATCTTTACTGATCACAACAGTTTGAAGTACTTGATGTCACAAAAAGAATTGAATCTACGACAACAAAGGTGACTTGAATTGATAAAAACTATGAGTTAGGAATTGACTACCAACCGGGAAAAGCAAATGTGGTCGCTGATCCTTTGAGCCGGAAATTATTATTTGCATTGAGAGCTATGAATACAAAATTGGAACTATCCAATGATCGTTCGATTATGGCTGTGTTGAGAGCTAGGCTATTATTAATTCAACAAATTTGTGAAGCTTAGAAAGAAGATAATGAGCTGCAAGCAAAAAGGATTCAGTGTCAAAAGGATGGGGAGATAGATTTTCGCATTGGTTTGAATGATTGTTTGGTGTTTCGAGATAGGATTTGCGTACTGAAAAATGCTGAGTTGATTCGGAGTATTCTTTATGAAGCCCATAATGGTTGTTTGTCTGTTCTTCCTGGTAGTGTGAAAATGTATAGCAATTTGAAGAAATTGTATTGGTGGCGAAATGCTTTGTTTGTTAGTAAGTAAAAGCGGAACATCAAGTACCTTCTATTGCAGCCAATCATGGTCCATGAATGGAAATGGGATCGAATTACTATGGATTTTGTGACAGGGTTGCCGATATCACCAAGTAAAAAGGATGTCGTTTGGGTTGTTGTTGATCGACTTACCAAGTCAGCCCATTTTGTATCGATACGTACAGATTATTCTTTTAATAAGTTGGCTAGCTTGTATGTTTCTGAGATAGTAAGATTGCATGGAGTGCCATTGTCGATCATTTCGAACAAAGACCCGAGATTTACCTCAAGGTTTTGGAAAAAAGTTGCAAGAAGCCTTGGGTACCAAGTTGAATTTTAGTACCGCATTTCACCCACAAACAGATGGTCAGTCTGAGAGAGTAATTCAAATCCTTGAGGTCATGCTACGATGTTGTGTAATGGAATTTTAAGGTAGTTGGGAGAAATATCTACCTTTAGTTGAATTCGCTTACAGTAATAGTTTTCAATCAAGTATCAAAATGGCACCGTATGAGGCATTGTATGGTCGTAAATGTCGGACTCCACTGTATTGGACTAAACTTAGTGAAAAACAAATTCACGGTGTTGATTTGATTAAAGAGACTGAAGAGAAAGTAAAGATAATTTGTGATTGTTTGAAAGCTGCACTAGATTAGCAGAAGTCATATACGGATTTGAAAAGAAGAGAAACGGAGTTTCAAGTGGGTGGTAAAATGTTCTTGAATGTGTCGCCATTGAAAAAGATTTTGACATTTGGTCTAAAAGGCAAATTGAGCCCATGTTTTATTGGACCATATGAGGTAATAGAAAGAGTTGGACCAGTAGCCCATCGATTGGCTCTACTGTTAGAGTTGGAAAAGATTCACAATGTGTTTCATGTATCAAAGTTACATCAATAACGATCGGACCCATCTCATTTAATCTCACCAACCGAAGTAGAAATTCAATCCGATATGACTTAAAATGAAGAACCAATCAAAATCTTAGCCCAAGAAGAGAACCAGTTAAGAAACAAGAATGTGGCTTTAGTGAAAGTATCATGGCAAAGGCATGGATCGTAAGAAGCTACATAGGAATCGGAAGAGACCATGACGAAACAATACCCTTAAGGGGACGAAAATCCCTTAAGGGGGAGAGTTGTAATAGCACGAATTAGGGCCTAAACGGAACAGTGGTTTTGGGATCACGAATCTAACATAGAAAAGTTTATTTCGACAAAGTTTTAAGATTTGGTATGTCATTGATTGCATGAGTAAAAATTTGGTAAATAAATTTTACCGATAAAGTGCCCGATTGAATGTTAGGACTAAATTGCAAAAATTTACAAAATATGTGTTCTAGAAGCTTTTAGTGTGAAATTGAATTGAACTCATTAACTAGAGGCCCTTATTAAGTAATTAGACCATTTTAGGGCATGATGGACAAAAATCCCGATGGAAGGAAAAATTTGCAAAGAAAGGCATTAAGAGAATTTTGGTCATTTGGGTATTAAATGAAATATAAGGGAAAAAATAAGCCAAAAATGTGTCTATCTTCCCCTATCCTTGGCCAAATATTGCAAAGACTCCATAGCTAGGGTTTCTTTCTTTTTCAAGCTCTAAGTAAGTGCAATTTAGTCCTGTTTTTAATTTTCTTTGTATTTTTGAAATCCTTGATGCTTGGGCTACCTATTTCTACCGTTATTTTGCATTAGGGTTCATGTTTAAAATTTTACCCATATGTGACATGGAACCATTTTGATGTTTAATGGTAGAAAATGAAGGATTGATGTGTAGTAAACAATAATTTCTAAGTGATTTTGCATGAAAATGCATATAGGGACTAAAATGAAAAAGTTGTAAGATATGTGCATAAATTATGAAATGTTGAGAATTATGGGCTAATATGAGGGGGAAAAAGTTCGGCCAGGCTTAAGAGTGTAAATACGTTAATACATTCCATTTTACGAGCCTAGGGACTAAGTTGTAAAAATTTTCAAAGTTAGGGGTAAAATAGTAAAAATTTCCATAGGATGATTTTGTGTCCAAATGAGTAATGTAGATATTGAATGAGATAAATTTAATGTTATATGTAACATCCCTAACCCATATCTATCGCCAGAAAGTTAGGAGTCATTACCAAGCAAACACGAGATTTGAATAAACTCTAATCGTATAAATTCGATTTAAAAAAAATTTGTGAGTAGTAATAGTTTAGAAGAATGAAGGGTATTAACATAAGTGTATTCATTTATCGACTTAATGTGATCTCGACATTCATAAGACCGAATCTAAGAGCATGCATGTCTTATAATTTCAATTCATTTGACTTGCCTATTAACCAATACTATTCATATGGTAATAATACCACAGCTTAACAAATTGCACCAATTCATTTACTAGGCCGAATGAGCATATACACAAAAGCATGTCAACCAATAAGTACTTAATCACAAAACATTTCAAGCACTTTTCAATCATGCATCAATACATCTTATACTCAGCTCTCTATACTCTATTTCAAATTCATAGCCCAATTTTAAAAGTAGCATTTCATACATTCATGTCTATCATTAAATTAGGTATTACCGTATGTCATCTACTAAGTGTCAATGACTCTCTTGAATCAAAATGAGTTATGCATCCTATAATTCATTTGGTACTACTCATGCTTACTTATCCATCTTACCAAGAACAAATTAGTAATTTCTAACATGCACCATTCAGTTTACAAGCACTTGCCGAACGTACAAACACTCTTACCAGACTTTTCACATTTTATCATCTTGTTCACATTCAGCCCATACATGAACTTCAAACATAAATCTCAAAGTGCACACTACTTCAAATATTAGCAACCGAATGCACAAGCCTTCACATTCATTCACAACCAACGTGCTCAAGCTTAAAATCCATATTCAAAAAGAAAGGCAACTTAGCAAGCCATTTTCGAATGGCTATACTTATATACATTATCAAAACGATACTTAATTCCCATCAAAAGTCAAACCTATACATGCCATTTTCAAAGTTTAGCTACTAAGTACCGAAAGAGCTTTGATAGTGTCGACGACTTCGATCTTGTGATTCCAGAGGCCGTAGCTAACGAACAAGATCTATAAAATAGAGAATTAAGAGCAACAGAATAAGCACTTCTATGCTTAGTAAGTTTTAAGCAATAAAGTCATTTAAATTCAAACCATAAAAATTTTAAAGCTTGACATCTCCTCTTTGGCCGAATGTAACTATGACTAATTATATTACCTTTATCCATTTCATATCATTTCAAATTTCCTTGCACACAAAACTCATATCACATAGGTAGTTCTTTTTATCCACAAGTTTCATCATTTGGCTGAATACATTCAATACAATTACTTGGCTAAATTATTACATAAACACATTTTCACATATGCATGTTACTTCACACTTCAGCCACATATGCTCACATGCCCAAAGTCAATCTCATCCTAATACCACTTAAATTGGAATTCATATATTATAAGTAGGTCATAGACTTTCATGCAATCTCGTACAATGGCCAGAGCATCACTATCCAAGTGTACATTCACAATCTAATACGAATCAAATTCACCATGAGTATGAGGTACGTACCTGACAAACTTAAGGTACTGCACATTTTTTGGGATTATTACAACATAAATCGTGAAATTCTCGCACGAATGCCTGCGAGATTTTTAACCCGGATATAACACCGGCACAAGGGCCCTTTAGGACTTAGCCCGGATACAACACTGGCACAAATGCCCTTCGGGACTTAGCCCGGACACAACACTGGCACAAATGCCATTCAGGACTTAGCCCGGGTTTAGCTCACTGAAACTTTATGCATTTGTATCCATCAAGTTTACATTTCACAACATCTATCACAATTGAAATTCACTTGCCTCATTCACATATTAGCACATAACATAACGTTTTCATTTAATATTCGGTCTATAAGCACATACATAGATCACATATCAAATCGATTATCATAGCTTTTATTTCTAAGGAGCTTTCGGCTATTTGCCATATTTACTACTTACTTTGCATCAGCCAAAATCAACATGCCTCAACTTGTAAACCACATGTATATATAAATATGTATATCATGTTTAATCAACTCTTATGCTAGGTTTCACTACTTCAAACTTACCTTGTATTTTTCTGGAAAATTTTGGGTTGGTTATTCTGTGACTTTAGCTTTCTCCTTATCCGATGTTGCCCCTCTATGCTCTTGAGCTTAATTAGAACAAACTTTAACTCATTAAAATCCCATGTAAGATTACTTATGGCCAAATATTATCAAAACTCAACAAGTAATCATTTTAAAACTTTAATTCCATAATACCGAATGCTATTCTCCATTAACCACACACACACTCACATGCATTAATAATCATCTAAGTATGACTCATAGTTCACTCGGCCATTCAACATTCAAGGTCATATAAATTTCATGTCAAATGTCCCTAGTTGAAAACGTATACAAGCACATAATGCACATTAACATTTCATTTAAGAACTCCCAATTTAATTAGCACTATATCTCACTAACTAACCATCCAAACCAAATTCATTTATTCCAATGGACATAGCTGAATGCCTCACTAGCTTAATAAGTCACACAAATAACAAATAACCAACTCATTTCATCCTTAATTTCCCTTATAAAAAATTCATAAAAATTCAATAAGAAACACATCAAATTTCTTAGCAAATTCCCAATTTCAAATTCAGCAATTCATGAGTAAAAGTTACTCACACATTAGCTATTTCTAAACTATCATTGAATCCACATGAAAACACATATAATTTAGCTCAAGCATCTACTAAACTCCCTTTCTTAACCGAAGCATATCCACATCACCCCTAATCAATTTTTTTTTTCACTATGGCCGAATGCATAGTTTATACACAACTTAGAATTTACAATTGACTTATGTTAAAAACTTACCTACTAGCAAATTTTCACAAATTTAGAGGGAAAACTTGCAATCCAATTTAGTCATCACAATAAAGATTTAAACATATAACAATACCAAAATTTACATTCGGCAATGTCCTCATAACTCATGTTGACCGATTTTCCCAATATCAAATAACATCATTATATGCCCAATTCATCAACTTAAACTTCAACAACATATATTACAACTCAAAGTATGAAAACATCCAACATTTCAAAATTCATTCACATAGCCGAATGCATAGACCATCACCAAACTCTAAATTTTCATATGGGTAATGGTAAGAACTTAAAAATAAGTCTAATATCACAAAATTACTCCAAACAACATTCAAAACATACCTTAATTGTTAAGAGAATGTGCCAAATGCCTTAGGGATATTTTCCCCACTCTTTCAGGAAGTTTCAGCTAGGAAGAAGAAAAGATGAACAAATTTTTTTTTCCATTATTTAGTCATTACTAAATAAAATTATTAAAGAAAATTCATACTTAGTGCTCATTATCACATCATGGCCGGCCACTCACCCCAAAAAGGGAAATTTGACATGCAAATCCATGTATTTGGCAACATTATGTAATTACTCTCTTGAATTTAGCCACACATATATTCAATTATTCTCACATAAGTCCTTTAAGTTTAAAACACATTCAATTTGACAAAAATCATAGCATTCGAAAATCACGCATGCATGTTTACATATTTTGGACATAAAAATATTATATTCAAAATTTTTTTTAACTCGGTTTAGCGGTCCCGAAACTGCTTGTAACACCCCTATCCCGTAACCGTCTCTGGAATAGGACGAGGCATTACTAAAACTTAGGAAATAGATTAGTAAAATTTAGAACCCTTTCTTAAATAAAAAAAAAATCATCTATTTAGATAAATAATAGGCACAAACAAAAATCGAATTTAAAACTTGTAAACTTCCATAGGATGCCATATTCGCATGGCTTATACACAATAGTCAAAATATCATTCTACTTATAGTCTATCCTATACATGCCATAAACTAAGTCCAAATCACATGATTACCACAATAGTAGATAGTGTGACGAAGTGTTGACAATCCCGAGCTCGTAGATGGAGTTAAAAATCTATAAAACAGAGAAACCAAACAAACAGAGTAAGCTTTCATAAGCTTAGTAAGTCTTAAGCAATACAATCTATTTAAACTTGTCATTAAACGAACATTTAATATCACAACTCTCATATTTTAAAATGCATAGTTACTTGGCTGAATATACACAAATATGTAAGAAATTTCAGAATATAATTCACTTGATTTGCAACCCATACAATATAGCCAATTCACATACTTTCATATAACAATATACTTTGGCCGAATGTATCATCGATACATTTGTAGACATAGCATTCAATCACATATACATCACTTTGATAATTATAATTCAATCCAATTTGAATTCACATACGAGTACATGATACAGACCTGGCCAACTTAATATATATCGAACATATTCAATTGAGGTTTAATTGCTAATTTTCTTAATTTCAAACATTGCTTAAATCACCAGCATGAAGCCTGCGAGTCTTTAAGCCCGGATATAATACCAGCATTTCATTTTATATACTTTTTACTAACTTTGGTCTCATCAAATATCTAATAATACACACTTTTCACGATTGGTCCTTCGGCCACATTATATACACATAAACATATGTACATTTCGCATTTGGCCATTCGATCATACCATATACACAAGCACATATATAAGATAATGCTTTTATCATCACTTGCTAATACATCACATACTTTGCTTTCATTTAAATAACCACTCCGCCATATTACAATTTTAAGTAACCATTCAGCCTCACTATACAAATAAAGATAGCACACATTTTCATAAAGGCCATTCGGGTAACTTGCACACATTTAATATTAGCCATTTTGGCCTTACCACATATACATATCTTGTACATCAATTTCATCATATCAAAATCGACTAGGTATACTAGTCATTTACGGCTTATAGCCTCATTTTAATATGGGTTCGGTACTTTGGTTACCAATATTTAATCAAACATGTTCTTAATTACAATTATTTAACATTTTAATTTACATTCGGCATTGACATGTTCATCTCCAATAATTCAACACTTATAAACTTATAATTTCACAAATTTTAACATCACAGATCCATCTAACATTCATTTATCATTTCCTAATGTCACAACTCAAAATTTACATATGGTTTTAATCAATAGCTTATAAGCAACTCAAACAATTTTATCAATGTTTACAACATAATCACAATTTCACTACAAGCTGTCTTCCTATGTAACAGTAATTAAATTATTCGTAACTGGAGCTACGAAATTCCAAATCAAGTGCTGTTAATTTTCCCTAAAAATAGACTCATATATCTTCTATCCACAAAATTTTCAGGATTTTTGGTTTGGCCAATCAATACCAAATTTTTCTTAAATTTTCCCCTGCTTTACTGTTTGACTATTCTGACCACTCTTTACTATGAATCAAATTTCTCATTGTACAGAATTCAAAATATGTTCTCGTTTATTTAGTTTGAAACTAGACTCATTAAGGAGTTTAAACATATAAATTTTATCTTATAATCATTTTTGTACAATTTATAATGATTTTCTAAAAATAGAATAGGGGCCCTCAAAGCCCTTTTTACTCTGTCCCATGCCACTTTAAATATCTCATCATCAGAAATTCCTTTACTTACATGGTTTCTTTTGTAAGAAACTAGACTCATCAAGATTTAATTACATAATTTGTTCAGCCTCTATCTCAACTCCAACAATTTATGGTGATTTTCTAAAATCACTTTATTGCTGCTGTCCCAAGCAGATTTATTACAAATTTACTCTTAAATTTCCAAAGTTCAAACTCTGAAGAACTTACTTCAATATTCACGAACAGTCAAGGATTGGCTATTCAACCACTTTAACTTCTTTTCATAAGGCCATTCGGCCATGTCACATAAACATATCTTATACATATTTCACATTAGCCATTCGGCAAATAAGCACAACCATTTGATAATTTACTCAAGTCACTATATAGTTTTTATTCCACAAGCATGTATCATTCGGTAATACATATATATAAGCAAGATATTTAAGTATCAAGGTATAGCATAACACATTCACTAGTACTTACGTTAAACACTTCAAACTTACTAAAGTCTCAATTTCCTTTCTTCAATTTCCCAATCACATTAGTAGTTCCATTCACTATATAACATTAAACCATAATTCATCTCATAGTATATTCGGTACTCATTCCATATTCAAAATTTTCATTGCACTATTTATGCCACATTCGGCTTATACTATCAAATCCATCCTTCATTCTTTATATCACGCATCCACACTTATTTTCACTTACATGTGCATATAACATATAACGAAACTTTATCAATCACATACACTACTTTATCAATTTACATTCGGAAATTGTCATGTCGTGCTCATTTTATAGAGGTTCATTTCATTTCTTCTATAATTTAACATAAGCATTTTAATTTAAGCACTCAAGAACTTACCTCGTGTGTTTTCGAACAACTACGGTCATCTATTCAGTCACTTTTAGTTTTCCCTTTATCCAAAATTGCCCCTCTATGCTCTTGAGCTTACTTTAACAAACATAACTTAGTGTTAAATCAACTAGCCAAGCATTTTATCAAGGTATGTCACTTGTCTTACTACTAACCATTTAAACTTCACATTCACACACAAAAATTCACATAACTGAATATGCTTCTCAACAAAGGCACATATATATATATACTCAACAACTAACATAACATGCTTACTACTCAATCACAAGATAAGTATACTTATCAAATATACATATGTTTCTCAAGTGATTTCCTAAATCCACATTCGGCATTTACTACAAAAACATAATAGTCAATTTCCATTTATTTTCTAATTCAAGCATTCGAAGATTTCAAAATAGGAACAACTTATCTTATTCATTATCCAATAGGTCATTCGGCAATTAACTACAATTAGCATTCAACATTATAACCATAATTCATTATTCAATCATCAAGGTTCATTCGGCTATCACAAAGACATATATAAAATTTAGCTAACAATAGAACCAATCTAGCATCAATGACCGAAGCTAATTCACAAAACTTTATCAATAAAATTTTCAAAGTATAATCGCCAATAACTAATCATGATAGCTGATTCTTCTCAAGGCAAACAACCTATCATGAATCACTTTTAACAAGTTCATCATCCCTTCTATCATCATAAATTCTATCTAACATTTATTCAAAATTTTCAGCATCAAAACTTCATTCATTTTAGCATATTTAACTAATTTTAGCTACAAAAACAAAATTTAGCTAGCTCAAATATATCTAAGATCACCATTCATTACACAACATCAATATCTAATCCATTTAGCCAAAAACAACCATGGCCGAATACACCTTAAGCCAAAGTCTCAAGAATTTACAATTGGACTATCATAAAAACTTGCATTTCATCTCAAATTCACAAAAATTTCCATATAATTCCTAATATCGACAAGCCACAATCAGAACTTCTTTTCATGAATTTACTAATCCCAAACACATCTAATTTCCCCATATACATTCGGTAATGAGCTCCTACAACCGTGAAAATCGATTCTTCTATGCTCAATCAACTACAAAGAAAACAATTCATTCCTCAATTTTCTTAGCATAACTGAATGCTTCATGGATTTAAATCACAAAAACTAGTACATGGGTCTTGTTGCAAGCTTCAAAACCAACCAAAATTTACAAGTATTCAAAAAAAATACATAAACATTACCTTATTTGGAGCCTTAGCTAGCCGAATGCCCTAAACTCATAAGTTTTTATTTTCTTTCTCAACTTATGGCAAGAAGAAGAAGAAATGGCCTAACATTGTTTTTTCCTCCAAATTTTCATAATATAAAAATTCACCTTTATTTTATTCACATAATATGCATATATATTCACTAAAATACAAAATAGAAACAACCAAAACATCATCATTAGGTTGGTTGGCCGGCCACTAAAAGAAAAAAAGGAAATTTTGACATGCAAGGCCATCATTTCACTTGTATGCACTTGTTAGTCATCATACATTTAACTGGCATACTTCCAAAGTTCTCAACTAAGTCCTTTTTAGTGAAATTCACATTTATAACTCTAAATTAAAACACCAGAAATGTCACACATGATTTGACACATATAATAGGCATCAAAATAAATATTAAATTATTTTTATAATTCAGTTTTGTGCTTTCGAAACCACATTCCGACCAGGGTCAAATTAGGGCTGTCACACCGCTTCCCGACTAGGGTCAAAATAGGGCTATCACAACTCTCCCCCTTTAGGGATTTTCGTCCCCGGAAATCTTACCGGTAAATAAGTTTAGGTATCGTTCTTTCATAGAGTTCTCGGGTTCCCAAGTCACTTCTTCAATCCCGTGCTTGAGCCACAACACTTTTACTAATGGAACCTTTTTGTTTCGCAACTCTTTCACTTCGCGAGCTAAAATACGAATCGGTTCTTCTTCATAACTCAAATCAGATTGAATTTCAATTTCGGACGGACAAATCACATAAGAGGGATCGGATCTATAACGACGGAGCATAGAAACATGAAAAACGTTGTGGATCTTTTCAAGTTCAGGGGGCAAAATTAGCCTATAAGCAACCGGCCCAATACGTTCTAAAATTTCATACGGTCCGATGAATCTCGGGTTCAACTTGCCTTTACGGCTGAATCGAAATATCTTTTTCCATGGTGAGACTTTCAGAAAGACTTTTTCTCCGATATGAAACTCTATATCTTTACGCTTCAAATCCGCATATGACTTCTGACGATCTGCTGCTGCTTTCAGACTAGTACGAATTATTTCCACTTTCTGTTCGGCTTCTTTAATTAGATCAACCCCATATAGCTTATTCTCACTGAGCTCGGTCCAAAACAAATGTGTACGGCATTTGCGATCGTATAAGGCCTCGTAAGACGCCATCTTGATACTCATCTGAAAGCTATTATTGTAGGCAAATTCGATCAATGGTATGTATTTCTCCCACGAGCTACTAAACTCGAGAATGCAACATCTCAACATATCCTCGAGTATTTGAATCGTTCTTTCAGACTGACCGTCGGTCTGAGGATGAAAGGCGGTGCTAAAATGGAGCTTAGTACCCAATGCCTCGTGCAATTTCTTCCAGAATCGCGAAGTAAATCAGGGATCTCGGTCTGAAACAATAGAAGTTGGCACTCCGTGTAATCGTACAATCTGAGAGACGTACAATTCCGCTAACTTATCAAGTGAAAAGTCCATACGAACCGGGAGGAAATGAGCTGACTTCGTTAATCTATCTACAATAACCCAAATAGAATCTTTCTTGCTCGGCGTTAACGGCAACCCGGACACAAAGTCCATCGTAACTCGATCCCACTTCATTCGGGTATCAGAATCGGCTGAAGCAATCCCGAAGGCACCTGATGTTTTGCTTTTACTTGTTGACATATCAGACACTTAGATACGAAATCAGAGATATCCTGTTTCATACCGTGCCACCAATTTTGTCGTTTCAGGTCTTTATACATTTTGGCGTTGCCTGAGTGAATTGACATTCGATTATTATGGGCCTTATTCAAAATTGTCGAACTAAGCTCTGAATTTATCTGAATACACACACGATCCCTGAACCTCAAACAATCATTATCGTCGACTTGAAACTCTGAATTCATACTTGCATCACACTGAACTCGTTTAGCAACCAAATCATCGTTGACTTTCTGAGCTTCACAAATTTATCGAAGTAACACAGGTCTTGCTTTTAACTCAGCAATCAACACATCGTTTGCCGACAACGTTAATTGTACGTTCATAGCTCGCAAGGAAAATAATGATTTTTGGCTAAGAGCATCCGCGACTACATTAGCTTTTCTCGGGTGATATTCAATGACAAGCTCGTAGTGTTTAAGCAATTCCAGCCACCGTCTTTTTCTCAAATTTAAGTCTCTTTGAGTCATCAAATATTTGAGACTCTTATGATCGGAAAAGACATGGCATTTCTCAACGAACAGATAGTGACGCCAAATCTTCAGAGCGAAAACAATAGTAGCTAATTTGAGATCATGAGTCGGATAGTTCCGCTCGTGAGGCTTTAACTGCCTCGAGACATATGCAACAACTCGACCCTCTTGCAGCAGAACACAGCCCAAGCCGTTCAAAGATACGTTACTATAAACTACAAACTCCTTGCCAGATTCTAGCTGACCTAACACTAGGGCTTCCGTCAAAAGCATTTCAGCTGGTCAAAACTTTTCTGACACTTTTCAGACCACTCGAATTTGACGTCTTTTTGCAGCAATTTCGTCAAGGGTGTCGCGATCATCGAAAAGCCTTTTACGAATCGTCGGTAGTAACCGGCAAGTCCTAAAAAGCTCAAAACTTCTGAAACATTTCTAGGAGGTTTCCAGTCGAGAATGGTTGAAATCTTATTCGGGGTCAACTCGAATACCCGAATCAGACACTATATGTCCCAAAAAGCTGACCTCGCGCAACCAAAACTCGCATTTACTGAATTTCGCATATAATTGATTATCGTGTAAAGTCTGAAGCACAAGTTTCAAGTGCTCGGCATGCTCGATCTCATCGTGCGAATAAATCAAAATGTCGTTGATGAACACTACCACAAATCGATCCAGATACTGTTCAAACACCCGATTCATCAAGTCCATGAAAATCGCAGGGGCATTGGTGAGCCCGAACGGCATCACTAAGAACTCATAGTGTCTGTACCTCATTCTAAAAGCGGTCTTTGGCACGATGAAGTCTCTAACTCTCAACTGGTAATACCCGGATCGCAGATCAATCTTTGAAAACACTGAAGCTCCTTTCAACTGATCAAACAGGTCTTCGATTCAAGGCAACGGATATTTATTCTTTATAGTGGCCTTATTTAACTGTCTATAGTCGATACACATTCTCATAGTCCCGTCTTTCTTCTTCACGAACAAGACTGGTACGCCCCAGGGTGAGAAGCTCAGTCGTGTGAATCCTCTGTCTGTCAACTCTTGTAGTTAAGATTTCAATTCTTTCAACTCGATAGGTGCCATACGGTACGGGGCAATCGAAATCGGGGTCGTACCCGGAACCAACTCTATACCGAACTCAACTTCTCTAACAGGTGGTAATCTCGACAATTCCTCGGGAAACACATCCGGATACTCACTAACTACAGGTACAGTCTCAAGCTCTCGTTCGGATACTTTGCTGTCTAACACATAAGCCATATACGCTTCACACCCTTTTTTCACATATTTCTGAGCTGACAAGGAAGTTATTACGGTAGGTAACCCGTTTAAATCAGTAGATTCAATCCGAATTATTTCATTATTCGAACATATCAAATCGATAGTCTTTCGTTTACAATTCACTATAGCATCGTGCACAGTCAACCAATCCATTTCGAGAATAATATCAAATTCATCGAAGGGTAAAAGCATCAAGTCGGCTGAAAAGCAGAAATCTCAAATCATTAGGGGACATTTCTTGCACACTTTGTCAACTAGAACACAACGACCTAAAGGATTTGACTCTCAAATCACAAACTCAGTGGACTCAACAAGAAGAGTCTTACTAGATGCTAAGATTTCACACACATACGAATGGGTTGAATCGGGATCAATCAGAGCGATAACATCAGTATTAAAGAGAGTAAAAGTACCGGTAATGACATCCAGAGAAGAAGCCTTCTTTCAGGCACGAATGGCATATGCTCTGGCTGGTGCACGAGCCTCGGATCTGACTATGGTGTCTCTAGTCCCTCTTTGACTGCTGCTAGTATTTCCCCCACACCTCGGTGGTCTACCTCGTGCTATCGTACCACTAGGTCTCTGACTTGGATTAGTATTGCGTTCATCCAATTTCGGGCAATCCTTAATAAAGTGATCAGTAGATCCACACTTGAAACAGGAGCGATCATGAAATCTATAGCTCTCCAAGTGCCATTTACCACAATATTTACAATCAGATCTGTCCTGACGTTCATTGCCAACACTGGCGACTGAAGTAGCTCGCGAACTCACATGGGGTCGATGATGATCACGTCTAGAAAAACCCAAAGTATTCTTGGATCGGCTTGAATCATCTATAATTTTCTTAGACGATTGCTGATTAGACTTTCCCGCAGATCTCTTACGGAACTCTCTAGCTCCATCTTCAGCCTTTCTCTTTTCATTTCTGAGCTCTTCGGCCTTGCAAGCTCGCTCGACTAGTACGACGAACTCTTTGATTTCTAGGATTCCCACCAACAATCTGATATCTTCGTTTAATCCGTCCTCGAAACGTTTACACATGATGGCCTCGGATGATACACACTCGCAAGCATATCGGCTAAGTCGCATGAATTCTCTCCCATATTCAGTTACTGACATTTGGCCTTGTTTAAGCTCAAGGAATTCCTTCTGTTTCTAATCGACAAATCTCTGACTGATATACTTCTTGCGGAATTCCGTTTGGAAAAACTCCCAGGTGACCCGCTCTCTCGGGACAACAGAAACCAAAATGTTCCACCAGTAGTAGGTAGAATCACGTAACAAGGATATCACACATTTCAGACACTCCTCGGGCGTACATGACAGTTCGTCGAACACTTGGATTGTATTATCGAGCCAAAACTCAGCCCGTTCAGCATCATCACTAGTTGTAGTTCGGAACTCTTCAGCCCCGTATTTTCTAATTTTGTTGACCGGAGGCCTACTCGATCTCATCGGATCGGTCACATGAGGGGCCACATATGTTGGGAGTGGAGTATTCAGGGGCGAGGGTTATGGAATAGCCGGATTTGTTCTAAGAAATTGAGTGAACCAATCACTCATCATTGCATAAAAGGCTTGTCTCGTGCCATCGTCTCGATGACTGGTATTCGGCTGGGAGTCATTCGGCGCTGACCCTTGCGCGGGAGCAGGCGCTACGCTCTCAACATCGTCCACTACGGCTCGATCAAGTTCGGGATCCATTTCTAAACAAAAAAAAATCACATTTCAAATGTTAGAAGTCATCACACTATCGCATTGACACTAAATGGCATGTATAGCTAGACTCACACACGCTATGTTAGTCTGAGAATCGACTAAACCGTAGCTCTGATACCAATAAAATGTAACACCCTAACCCGTATCCGTCACCGGAGGGTTAGGAGTCATTACTAAGCAAACACGAGATTTGAATAAACTCTAATAGTATAAATTTGGTTTAAAAAAAAATTGTGAGTAGTAATAGTTTAGAAGAATGAAGGTTATTAACATAAGTGTATTCATTTATCAACTTAATGTCATCTCGACATTCATAAGACCGAATCTAGGAGCATGCATGTCTAATATAATTTGAATTCATTTGACTTGCCTATTAACCAATACTATTCATATGGTAATAATACCAAAGCTTAACAAATTGCATCAATTCATTTACTAGGCCGAATGAGCATATACACAAAAGCATGTCAACTAATAAGTACTTAATCACAAAACATTTCAAGCACTTTTCAATCATGCATCAATACATCTTATACCTAGCTCTCTATACTCTATTCAAAATTCATAGCCCAATTTTAAAAGTAGCATTTCATACATTCATGTCTATCATTAAATTAGGCATTGCTGTATGTCATCTAGTAAGTGTCAATGACTCTCTTGAATCAAAATGAGTTATGCATCCTGTAATTCATTTGGTACTACTCATGCTTACCTATCCATCTTACCAAGAACAAATTAGTAATTTCTAACATGCACCATTCAGTTTACAAGCACTTGCCGAATGTACAAACACTCTTACCAGACTTTTTACATTTCATCATCTTGTTCACATTCAGCCCATACATGAATTTCAAACATAAATCTCAAAGTGCACACTACTTCAAATATTAGCAACCGAATGCACAAGCCTTCATATTCATTCACAACCAACGTGCTCAAGCTTAAAATCCATATTCAAAAAGAAAGGCAACTTAGCAAGCCATTTTCGCATGGCTATACTTATATACATTATCAAAACGATACTTAATTCCCATCAAAAGTCAAACCTATACATGCCATTTTCAAAGTTTAGCTACTAAGTACTGAAAGAGCTTTGATAGTGTCGACGACTTCGATCTTGTGATTCCAGAGGCCGTAGCTAATGAACAAGATCTATAAAACAGAGAATTAAGAGCAACAGCATAAGCACTTCTATGCTTAGTAAGTTTTAAGCAATAAAGTCATTTAAAGTCAAAGCAAAAAAATTTTAAAGCTTGACATCTCCTCTTTGGCCGAATGTAGTTATGACTAATTATATTACCATTATCCATTTCATATCATTTCAAATTTCCTTGCACACAAAACTCATATCACATAGGTAGTTCTTTTTATCCACAAGCTTCATCATTTGGCCGAATACATCAATACAATTACTTGGCTAAATTATTACATAAACACATTTTCACATATGTATGTTACTTCACACTTCAGCCACATATGCTCACATGCTCAAGGTCAATCTCATCCTAATACCACTTGAATCGGAATTCATATATTATAAGTACGTCATAGACTTTCATGCAATCTCGTACAATGGCCAGAGCATCACTATCCAAGTGTACATTCACAATCTAATACGAATCAAATTCACCATGAGTATGAGGTACGTACCTGACTAACTTAAGGTAGTGCACATTTGTTGGGATTATTACAACATAAATCGTGAAATTCTCGCACGAATGCCTGCGAGATTTTTAACCCGGATATAACACCGGCACAAGGGCCCTTCAGGACTTAGCCCAGATACAACACTGGCACAAATGCCCTTCGGGACTTAGACCGGATACAACACTGGCACAAATGCCCTTCGGGACTTAGCCCGGACACAACACTGGCACAAATGCCCTTCGGGACTTAGCCCGGGTTTAGCTCACTGAAACTTTATGCATTTGTATCCATCAAGTTTACATTTCACAACATCTATCACAATTGAAATTCACTTGCCTCATTCACATATTAGCACATAACATAACGTTTTCATTTAATATTCGGTTTATAAGCACATACATAGATCACATATCAACTCGATTATCATAGCTTTTATTTCTAAGGAGCTTTCGGCTATTTGCCATATTTACTACTTACTTTGCATCAACCAAAATCAACATGCCTCAACTTGTCAACCACATGTATATATAAATATATATATCATGTTTAATCAACTCTTATGCTAGGTTTCACTACCTAAAACTTACCTTGTATTTTTCTGGAAAATTTTGGGTTGGCTATTCCGTGTCTTTAGCTTTCCCCTTATCCGATGTTCCCCCTCTATGCTCTTGAGCTTAATTAGAACAAACTTTAACTCATTAAAATCCCATGTAAGATTGCTTATGGCCAAATATTATCAAAACTCAACAAGCATTCATTTTAAAACTTTAATTCCATAATACCGAATGCTGTTCTCCATTAACCACACACACACTCACATTCATTAATAATCATCTAAGTATGACTCATAGTTCACCCGGCCATTCAACATTCAAGGTCATATAAATTTCATGTCAAATGTCCCTAGTTGAAAACGTATACAAGCACATAATGCACATTAACATTTTGTTTTAAGAACTCCCAATTTAATTAGCACTATATCTCACTAACTAACCATCCAAACCAAATTCATTTATTCCAATGGACATAGTCGAATGTCCCACTAGCTTAATAAGTCACACAAATAACAAATAACCAACTCATTTCATCCTTAATTTCCCTGATAGCAAATTCATAAAAATTCAATAAGAAACACATCAAATTTCTTAGCAAATTCCCAATTTCAAATTCGGTAATTCATGAGTAAAAGTTACTCACACATTAGCTATTTCTAAACTATCATTGAATCCACATGAAAACACATATAATTTAGCTCAAGCATCTACTAAACTCCCTTTCTTAACCGAAGCATATCCACATCACCCGTAATCAATTTTTTTTTTCACTATGGTCGAATGCATAGTTTATACACAACTTAGAATTTACAATTGACTTATGTTAAAAACTTACCTACTAGCAAATTTTCACAAATTTAGAGGGAAAACATGCAATCCAATTTAGTCATCACAATAAAGATTTAAACATATAACAATACCAAAATTTACATTCGGCAATGTCCTCATAACTCATGTTGACCGATTTTCCCAATATTAAATAACATCCCTATATGCCCAATTCATCAACTTAAACTTCAACAACATCCATTACAACTCAAAGTATGAAAACATCCAACATTTAAATATTCATTCACATAGCCGAATGCATAGACCATCACCAAACTCTAAATTTTCATATGGGTAATGGTAAGAACTTAAAAATAAGTCTAATATCACAAAATTACTCCAAACAACATTCAAAACATACCTTAATTGTTAAGAGAAATGTTGAATACCTTATGGATATTTTCCCCACTCTTTCACCAAGTTTCGGCTAGGAAGAAGAAAGGATGAACAAATTTTTTTTCCATTATTTAGTTATTACTAAATAAAATTATTAAAGAAAATTCATTCTTAGTGCTCATTATCACATCATGGCCGGCCACTCACCCCAAAAAGGGAAATTTGACATGCAAATCCATGTATTTGGCAACATTATTTAACTACTCTCTTGAATTTAGCCACACATATATTTAATTCCTCTCACATAAGTCCTTTAAGTTTAGAACACATTCAATTTGACAAATATCATAGTATTCGAAAATCACACATGCATGTTCACATATTTTGGACATAAAAATATTATATTCAAAAAATTTTTTGACTCGATTTAGTGGTCTCGAAATCGCTTCACGACTAGGGTCAAAATAGGGCTGTCACATTATAGATCGAGAACAACGCGAAATGACCTTGACTGTGGAAATGGCAAGGTATCAGACTAAATCGAAAAAAATTACATTTTTGCCCGAGGTAAGTCATATATGCAAATAATGAGTTAATGTGATTATTATGTTTAATTATTTTGAATTATTTTTAGATATCTTGAGATTTTGAAGTCTATATTGAAATATGGAATGTGAAACGTGACAAAATTTGTTAAGCGAAGAAAAGTCTCAGTTGAACCATAGGAATCGTTAGGATACAAGTGACATGTCACTAGGATTCTATTGTCAGTGATCGATTTTTTATATGTGGGATTCCAGGTGTTGGTCTAGTCCGCCTACTAGTGGCTCAGTAATCTTTCATTTGTTGCGGATGCCTATTAGCTTGTGTGAGCAGCACTGGGTAGTATCAACTACACCATCAGCTTGTATAAGCAGACTCGAGAGTATCTCATTATTGAGCCTTCATGTGGTATGTGTTATGTGGTAGCTTCAACTACAATCCATTGGTAGCTTCAGCTACATTATATGTGTAGCACTCGTACCTTACTCTGAGTATCCTTTAGTATTCCACGCGGTTCAACAGGTTAATTGTATCAATGTGACATTATACGATTGTATGAAAAATGATTTGACCGTGGGTTAAGATTGTGTATGTACAGGTTACATGAAAAGCACTGTATGTACTAAGTGACTTTTATATGAGTTATGTTATTTGGTAAGGCTAATAAGTAAGTGAAAATCAAACCTAAGGTGACCATTGTAATGTTTACCCTACTATAAGAGTTATTGTTTTAAATACTCATTACCTTTGCATATAGGCTTGCTAAGCTTTATAGCTTACCCCTTCTCTTTTCCTTTCCCTCATAGGTTCATCAAGCTCATCTGAGGTTTGGTGACCAACAAGATTCCATCAGCACTATCAACAAGCTCGTTTTGGTAATTTGATTATGACTTTAAATAGTTATGGCATGTATAGGTGGTTTAGTGGTTGAGTCTTATGTCATGGCCTTAATGGTCAAATATTGTTAAAATTGTTTTAGGCAATTGGCCATTTGAAATGAGCCAAAATTTGTTATGTCATATTTTGTTAAAATATGGTAATGTTTTAGTGCAAATTCGTTAAGTACATGTGAAATAGGGCATGGTATAAAATGCATGCTTGTGGTAAGTAGAAATGGTTGAAAGATGGGCCTATTATGTATGTTTGGATGTGTTACTGTGCCATGTTCAGAAACAGAAAAGTTGGTTGGATTTGGTTTGTGTTTCAGGGTGGCAAATGGCTTGGAAACTAGCCTATAATTGTCCACACGGGTAGACACACGCACAGGCGTGTTAATAGGTCATGTGTCCCCTGCATCTAAAATTACGAAAATTTAATATTATGTAGTAAACCATGGGTTAAGGGAACACTCATATGTGTTGACCGTGTGGAAAACATGGCCTAGCCCACGGGCGTGTGGCTTGGCCGTGTAACAAGGCTTTCGTGAAAACGTCATAAACAGAATGTCCCAATTTTTCACATGGGAAGTGGACACGGGTATGTTGAAGCCGTGTGAGGAACACGGGCCAGAGACACGAGTGTGTGCTCAGCCATGTGAAAACCCCTGTAGGTTCGAAATGAAAATTAATTCTTCACGGGCATGGGACATGGGCGTGTGTGACCAAACGGCCTACCCACACAGGCGTGTCCCTGACCTAACACGGGAGTGTGCCCTATTTTGAGTCAAATTTTCACAAGTGTTCGAATGGTTTTAGTTTAGTCCCGATTCCTACCCAATATAGTGTTTGGGCCTCATAGGCCCATGTTGTGGTTGTTATGTGTATGAATGAGAAGGGTTTTAAATTTTACAGAAATTATGTATCAAAAGTAAATGATCGTGCGAGTGTTTGTTTAGTAATGCCTCGTACTCGTGTCTGGCGACAGTTACGAGTGAGGGGTGTTACAATTATAATGTCAACCGTCTTATGTTCGTGTGTCGTATAACTCTTTTCATATAGCTTTAACTGCATGGAATCAAAAGATATCACTGTAAATTCTTGTATTAGAACACACTTCAAACCATTCAATAACGTATGGCTGAAAATCATAAACTCTTTATTCAATTTAAGTTGAATCAGAATTGATGTTTCGGTTGACAATGACTTCATGCAAAAGAAAGCTTCAACAATCAAACTAACTTTAATTCACCATAACATTTCTTAGATAGAATCATTCTGATAGATATAATTCTGTATCAAGTCTTCAAGTATACAAATTCTTCTCCTAGACAATCCCTCAATTCACACATGTACGTTAAAAGTTTATTTCCAGTTCGGTGGATAGATTCAAACACATATATCCCAATTAACTTTTCAATCAAATAATTAAAATCAGTCTAAACCACTGAATCGATCTTTTCAAAGAAATCTTTTCTTCTTGTTAAAAGAATAGCCCCAGACATATCATTATACAGATTTGATCTTGATCTTCTATCATTTACACTTTTGTCGATGTCAAACCTTTCACGAAAACTAGAAAAGGAGTTTATAATAAAGTTGTCTCATATATTGATCATCGAAACTTTGAATTATATGGAAGCCGCAACCATCAAATAGAAATCATAATGTCATAATAAGACCGGCATCTTAATCGTAACAATAGATAATATTCCGCTATTAATAATGCATTTGAACACAGAAGAAAATCAAATATGGTTTTAATAACAACCAATAAAGAAATAAAACATCTATAAATCTAATAACGGTACCGCTGTACTTCCACATTTCAAACTAGAAATTATAATCATCATAGTTATAGTCATCTCTGTCAAATGGATACCTCTTTCAGATAATCATATAGAATTATAAGAAAACTAGGATAACGAAATTTCACATATGAAGTTACATAGAATTTCTAAAAATAACAACTCATATAGAATGATAACAATTTCGATGATAGCCCAAAAAATTGATGTAACACACATTACCCTTATCCGTCACCGGAATGGGTTACGAGGTGTTACTGGATATAACACAGCTCCAAATAGTCATTTACTACAATTCATGCACATAGTAATATCATCTCTTTTACAAAATTAAAGAAAACATTTAGCCCAACTAAAAGAATCATGCTATACTAACAGTATCTCAAGTATGAATTATGCTTCAAAACTCAACTATTTTAATTTCAAACACACATAGGGTAATTCATAACATATCCAATTTACAAGTCAAATCATAAGTCTAAACTTTATACCAAAACTACTAAATAACGACCAATTCACTCCTCACCTATTCGGCTAATTAACCTTAATAATTATGCATATTAGGCTAGCCCAAATGTTTGACTAATCATCTAAGAAACATAATCACCCCTTGTCATTATAATCCGTATTATCCATACAATATGTCCATTATGGAAAACTACATAACTATGCATATAGTTAAATACATACATCCACCATCATAATCATTTCATATTTATCACTTTACACACATATATACAATTTCATAGCTTCATCAAAACCTTACACATTTTACTAAGCTCTACCATACTATTACAACTTAAAAATGAACTCAACTCAACAAAATGACCAAGCCATAATCGCATAGCTTAGGTTATACAAGTTCAAAATAAACAAAATACGTACACCTATACATGCCATAAGTTCTAAACTATAGACTTTTAAAAAAATACCGCAAGTAGACGATAGTGTGGACGACTTCGAAATTGATCCCCGAGCTCGTAACTTTCACTCAGAGTCTATAAAATGAAACAAAACACAAACACTCATAGTAAGCAAATTAGCTTAGTAAGTCTTAAGTAATTTAAACATTTAACTCATAATAAAATCTCTTTTATTTAATAATTTCAACAACTAAATCCACTTATGCATTTTATTCACATATATCCTCAAGCTTTCAATCCATATATAGATAACATATATTTTCACTAAGCAACTTCACCTTGGCTGAATGTGCACATTTACATCATCATTATAACTTCAATTTTATAACCAAATTGTCTTATAAAATTGAATTCACATGTGCAAATTATAAACATAATTTCACCACTCTATTTTAACATTCCTTTCATGAACATCTATAAGACCGAATATATATATATATTATATCAACTTCACATATTCCTTTTCATCACACATCAATAAATCAATTCATTTTATTTTCAAATAGATAATTAACTAATGCGTACCTGAGCAACTTAATTCGTTTAACGATTACTACAACAGCACAAGGTCTCATAGGCTTAAACTTTTATTAATTCACCGACAATTAGCCTGCTAGGTATAAACCTGAATTCATCACCAGCACAAAGCCTGCTAGACTTTTAAGTCCGATATTCATTCACCGGCATTACGCCTGCAAGGCTCGAAGCTCGATAATAATCACCAGCTTAAAGCTTGCTAGGCCCAAAGACCCGAATAACACTGTACGATAACCAAACCACAAAGTTTCATATACTTTAATACATATACTTCTAATTTCCACATAGCATAAGCACATTTTAAAAGTTTAGCATCATTCAAACATAGCACATAACAAAGTATCCTTTCCATTACAAAATTTTTTTGCCATTCAGCCGTACAACATATTGAATTTTGACTTTCATTTCATGTAACACCCAAGACCCTTATCCGTCGCCAGAATAGAGTACGAGGTATTACCACTCAAATCATAACTTAACGGAAGAATCCTCAATACCCATACTTTTTAAGTCTATACTCGAATATATATAATCTAAGACCCAATACGATCATTACTAAATTCAAACTTTGCACACGAATAAATATTGAAATGATTATATTTGAATTCACGATATTGGACATATCATTTAAAGTTTGAATACTATGCTAAATGCTGAATTTATCATCTAAACAATGAAACATCAAGGTATTAATAATGGAAATATAACATTAATACAAACTTCTAAAATCCTTAGTGATACAAACTTTCACTAAGCATTTTACATGAATCATGTACAACCATGTCATATACTCCATTTATAACTTAGTTCATTCACTTACCTATAACCAGATAGGAAACACATAATCATACATTCCAAACAATCTATCATAAATGTAACACCCCGAACCCGGCCCAGACGTTATGACCAGATCCGATGTGTTACATTGGAACACTTTCGTAAAAACCCATGGTTCGTTCCCAAAACCTTTTCTAAAAGAGTTTTAAAAGATTGTCTTTGCCATGAAAGTGAATGGAAGCTGTGCACCAGGTAGGTATCAGAAACAGAGGAGGTGAGCCATGAAGGCTGCTTAAGTACCAGGCTCTTGATTGGATCCAATCCTCGACATGCCCACAACCATTGCCACACTTTAAGTTGTTGATAGGTTTTTGAAAATATCTTGAGTTGGAGTTCTTTCGAAATGATAGTTTAGATAAAATATTTTATTTCATCATTGTGTATTTTGAAATCGAGAGTTATTTAAAAAACGTAACCTAAGTCTAGCCCATTTTGAAACATTAATAGCAGCGCAGAATATAAAGTTTAAAAACCAAATAATCCCAAAAGATAATAGTTAAAATGGCCTTATTACAACCCAAAATTAGACAAAAATAATAATTAAATAAAACTTATTTAAATGCGGTTATTTAAAAGTCCAAATGAACACCATGGCCACTCTGAATTCCCTCCGGCTCCAAGTCTCCACATCAAGGCTCACCTACAAGGTTTAGGGAAGGGGGTGAGTTTGGAAACTCAGTGTATAACAAGCCCTTTCAGAGCCCAAATCCATACATGTACAAGTTCAATTCTCAACATACACTGGGCCGAAGCCTTTCGGGTTAACTGTTACTGGGCCGAAGCCTTTATATTACTCATATCGCTAGGCAAAAGCCTTTCTGTAAACGGTACGGCCCATAGGCCCATTTCAATATCACATATGTCAAACCATGCATGTATGCAAAAGCCCAATTGGGGAGACTACTCAACCCACCATCCTCTACTCTCCACCCGTACCAACCAAACTCTCCATGTGGGGAATAACTCAACCCACCCAGCCAAACTCTCCACTGGCAGCATAGCTGCTTTATCATATAACTGGAGGCCTAGCCTCTTTTAATAACTAGGGCAGAAGCCCTTTCAGTAAACTGGGGCAAAAGCCCTTTTCGGTATACTGGGGCAAAGCCCTTTAGCACTTCCTCCATCATATAATAACCCAACCCATGCATTTAATGAGTAAAACATGGCATATCGTATACATGTCATAGCATATCATGTGCATATCATGTGCATTTCACGTCATAGCATGTAAAATAACAATATCACAATCACCATATTCAGAATGGAACCCTAGGGGTATAATAGACATTTTCACCTAGGGGCAAAATAGACATTTTCATGTTTTAAGCGTAATTACGTAATTTTATCCATTATTAGGGTTTTTATACTTGTTAACAAATTATCAACGTTATTAAGTGTTTAAACGGGGATTTTGTCCATTTTAACCAATTTGGACCTTTTGGGCCCAAAACCCCTATTGGGCCCTAGTAGCTGGTTTACTCATCTAGGCCCATTTAGCCTATGTTCCCTAACAGTTTAACAGTCTCAACATGTAATTTATCCATATTTCATTTTCTATCAACTTTACCCAAATTGGCCTGAAAGCCCATTGGGCCTAATTTTAGCCCATCGAGGCCTAACGTACCAAATTGCATGAAATCGTGCTCTTACCTATTTCGTCCATTTTGTTTACTGCGTCCATCGTAATCGAACTCATCCACATACCATCATGTGTTTACAAGTTACAACAACAACGAAATTCGATATTTCGGCTTTTAAGCAATATGAATCTAAGCTATTACGGGGTATGTTACACACCTGCTTAATAACGATCGATTTCTCAAAGTCTACCACGCGCTTGTCCTACATATGTTTATTTGACATATCAGGTTTCGAAATCCAAGCGAGTAATAATACAGTCTATCAATACCATTCGGCCACTACCCCTAATGCCGTAGATTACTTACCTTTGCCGGATTCGACAATTCGAACTAAGTTTATTCAATACTGTCTCCCCAAATCTTGCTGCTCCTCCAAAGTTATCTACCTTGCCATAATATAACCAAAGAAACGGATGAAAAGGCCCACTAAGGCCTAAACCTCAAATCGACAACCTCCTTAGCCATAGGGTGGTTTCAGCTTTACTCACCATCTAAGATATCGAATTTGAATAAAGGCACGAGTACTTACCACACTACTCTTTTAAACTACTCTTGACTCTAAGCAAATCAAACTCCCCAAACGCTAGCAGAAAACGCCTTACAGGAATCTTAGAATTCGGCCCCCAAGTCTCCCAAAGGTGCTGTGCTTCCGACTTTTGGATTAAAGAAGGAAAAGATAGTTATGTTCAGAAAGAAGTGTTGGTAGAAGAGTTTAAGGACTTTTAGGAAAGAATAGGAATCGGCAAAAGAAAGTGAAATATAAATTTACATTTGTATAGAAGTCGACTGCCTCCCCTTGAATCCTTCGGGATTTAGTTTGTGTACTATTCGGCTAGCAAGAGAAAAAGGAGAGGGTGATAGATTCGGCTTTTACGAGAAGAGAATAGGAGGAAGAATGAGAGAAAGAGAGTTTGTGGAAGGAAAGAATGAAAGAAAATGAGAGAGTTTTGGCTTATGGACAATCGGCACAAGTGAGAAAAGAAGAAAAAATGCTAAACTGCACCTAGCAGCCGAATTAGCACTACAACACCCCCTTGGCCGGCCACACTTCTTCCCATTTCAAAAACTCCTAAAATCCCTCCTAGATATGCTCCCCCTTATCTCTCCATTATCCATGCACTTGACCAATTCAAACTCTTGTCAAAAGAGTTCCTCTCAACCTCAAATTCTTGCCTACTCAAGACACAAAAATAAACAACATAAATACCTGCATAGTGAGTCGAACCTAGGCCTTCTTCCTTCCACTTACACGCCACATTTTTAGGAGACTAGTGGCGTCACTTAGCCACTCTACCAAGGCTCCTTTTGTGATACATTTTACCCACATCTTTTGATAAGGCCTCCTAACCAGAGCCCCTAATTCTTAGAGTCCAAAATTCAAAAATTCTACTGGGTTTTGGCCAACTCATAGGCCTTCCATAGGCCCATTTACACACTCTAAACATGAATTTCACAACCACATACCAACATTTTAAATTTTACCAAACATCGCACAAAATTACTAAGCCCCAAAAATCAGGATGTTACAACTCTACCCTCCTTAAAGAAATTTCGGCCTCGAAATTTACCTGGCCCAAAAAGTTAAGGGTATTGCTGACGCATCGCTTCTTCAGGTTCCCAAGTAGCTTCTTCTCTGCCGTGGTTTCTCCAAAGTACCTTCATTAATGGGACTAATTTTCTTCTCAACACTTTAACATCGCGATCAAGTATCTGCACTGGTTCTTCTTCGAAGGTTAAATCTGCTTGTACCTTAATGTCTGCAACTGACACGATGTGAGTAGGGTCAGAATGATATCGCCTTAGCATGGATACATGAAAAACGTCGTGAATACGATCCAGTTCCGGTGGTAACTCTAGCTGATAAGCGACCGGTCCTATTCACTTTACAATCCTATAAGGTCCAATGAATCGCGGACTCAACTTGCCCTTCTTACCAAATCTCAATACCTTCTTCCAAGGCAAAACTTTAAGAAAGACCGTGTCTCCTATCGCATACTCAATATCCTTACGCTTTAGATCCGCATAAGACTTCTGTCGATCTGCTGCCTCTTTCAAATGGTCTCTGATTACCCTAACCTTGTCTTTAGTATCAGCCACTAACTCTGGTCTAAGTACTCGTCTCTCTCCCAACTCAGTCCAACAAGTAGGCGAACGACATCTTCTCCCATACAGTGCCTCATATGGGGCCATCTGAATACTTGCTTGATAACTGTTATTATAAGCAAATTCAGCCAACGGCAAGTAATCCTCCCAGCTGCCCCTAAAGTCGATCACACAACCCCTCAACATGTCCTCTAAAATCTGAATAACTCTCTCTAACTGCCCATCTGACTGAGGGTGAAAAGCTATACTAAAATCCAGTCACGTTCCTAACGCCTCATGCAATTTCCTCCAAAATCGAGATGTGAATCTTGGGTCTCGATCAGAAATTATTGATACTAGCACTCCATGCAACCATACTATCTCTGCTACATACAACTTGGCTAACCTCTGAAGTGAATAATCTGTTCGAACAGGTATGAAATGGGCAGATTTTGTCAGCCTATCCACAATCACCCAAACTGAATCCTTCTTGGAAGGTGTCAAAGGCAACCCACTTACAAAATCCATGGTTACTCTTTCCCACTTCCAAATTGGTATTTTCACTGGCTGCAACAATCCTGAAGGCAGTTGATGCTCGGCTTTTACTTGTTGACACGTTAAACATTTCCCAACAAACTCAGTCACTTCTCGCTTAAGCCCAGGCCACCAATATAGCTCTCGCAGGTCTCGATATAACTTATTCCCTCCTGGATACATAGCACAAGGTCCACCATGAACCTCTTTTAAAATCATCAATCTTAGATCCGAGTCCTTCGGCATACAAATTCTTCCTCGGAAATAAAGAATTCCATCACTGTTTAATCCAAAGTCCGAATTCTTCTCTTTCTCGACTTGCTGAAATCGTAAGTCCAACGACTCATCCAACTATTGCTGCCTCTTAATCTGTTCTACCCAAGTCGGTTTCACTTGCAACTCTGCCAACAGGCTCCCATCATCAAACAAGCTTAAACGAGCAAACATTATTTTCAAATCTGCTATAGTCCTACGACTCAACGCATCAGCCACCACATTTGCCTTGCCTGGATGGTACTCAATCAAACAATCATAGCCTTTCAACAACTCTATCCACCTTCGCTGTCTCAGATTCAGCTCCTTTTGAGTCAACAGATACTTAAGACTTTTATGATCTGTATAGATGATGCACTTCTCCCCATACAAGTAATGCCTCCAAATTAAGCGCGAAGATCACCGCCGCCAGCTCTAAATCGTGAGTAGGATAATTCACCTCATGAGGCTTAAGCTGCCTTTAAGCATAAGCAACCACCTTTCTCTCTTGCATCAACACACAACCCAAACCTACATGTGATGCATCGCTGTACACACTGAAATCTTTACCGGACTCTGGCTGAATCAACACTGGTGCCTCGGTCAAAACTTTCTTTAGCTTCTCAAAAGGCTCTTGCTGCTTCTCGGTCCATACAAATGGTACTCCTTTCCTTATGAGTTTCGTCAATGGTGCCGCCAGTACAGAGAATCCTTCCACAAATCTTCGATAATAACCTGCCAACCCTAGGAAACTTCGAATTTTCGACACTGACCTCGGTGGCTTCTAGTCCAGAATCGCCTCAATTTTTCGAGGATCCACTTTAATCCCCTTAGCAGAAACGACATGACCCAAGAAGGTTACCTCCTTCAACCAAAATTCACACTTTCTGAACTTCGCATAGAGTTGCTTTTCCCTCAATACTTGCAGAACGGTATGAAGATGCTCATCATGCTTTTCTTCTATTTCTGAATACACCAAAATATCGTCGATGAACATAACTACGAACTGATCCAAATATGGCTGAAATACTCGATTCATCAAGTCCATGAATGCTGCTGGTGTGTTAGTCAGTCCAAAGGGCATAACTAGGAACTCGTAATGACCATATCGAGTTCTGAATGCCGTCTTATGAATATCCACTTCTTTGACTCTCAACTGATGATATCCTGACCGAAGGTCGATTTTTAAAAATACCGCTGCTCCTCTCAACTGATCAAACAGATCGTCGATTCTTGGCAAAGGGTACTTGTTCTTGATCGTCAGTTTATTCAGCTACCGATAATCGATACACATTCGCATGGTTCCATCCTTTTTCTTTACGAACAACACTAGTGTGTAACGCCCTGATTTTCGGGATTTTTCGGGTTTTGTGAATTTTAGTGAAATTTTTAAAATTTTGGTGTTCTAAAGGTTGATAATGTATGTACATGTGTTAATGGGTCTATAGAAGGTCCAAGCTTAAGTCAAAACCCAGTAAAATATTAAGTTGGATTTTCAAGTGAAAGGGGACTTGGTTAAGTGGGCTTTTAAGAAAAACCGTGTAAAAGATGTCACAAAGGGAGCCTTGGTTGAGTGGCAAGGTGGTGCCACTAAGCTCCTAAAAAAGTGGCGCCTAAATGAATGATCCAGGACAAGGGTTCGAGTTGCAAGGTATTCGTGGAGTTCTTTTTAATTTTCAAGCATGAGCCTAACTTAGGTGAATTTCGGCAAGGGGCTTTAGGGACTTGGGCCGATTGCTTTAGAGGGAATGCTAGGGTTATATTATTTTCTTTTTGTGTCATGAAAATTAGGGTTAGCCACCTTAGGGTTTTTCCTCTCTTCTATTGTCAGAAAAGCCAAGAGTTGCCTCCCTGGAAAGTTCATAGCCGATTTCTCCTTCCCCATCTCCACCATTGTTTTTTTTTCATTTTTCTTCTCCCCTTTGATCTCTTCCCTAGCCGAATACCTATCTTGCATAGATCCACTCTTTCTTTTGCTTCCATTCTTCTTAAAATCAACCATAACCGATTGCTCAAAGTGCCAGAAATCCCGAAAACTGCTTCCTTTCTTGCCGATTTCTTGTAAGCCGAATCACCTCTGTTTCTTTCACCTATTGTGGCCGATTACTACACTCCCTTTAATCACACCATTGTCGACACCATCACCCAAAAGCTACAGCCAAAATGCCATCTTCTTCTCTTATTAAAAAGCCGAAATCACCATAGTTGTAGGGAGATAGCCGAAATTACAAATCTCAGAGATAAGGTTTCTACTGACGTTTAAGGGTCAGATTTACATCGGATCTGCATAGGAACTGAAGAGAAATCGTTGGTAAGTGTTTAATCATTCAGATCTGTTCGATATTTCATGTTTGGAAAAGCCGAAAGTCCCTAAAGTTAATGGTTGTGTCGTTTTGGATTTTTGGTAAATAAAAGGCCGTTTTCTTTGTTCTTTTGTGTGTTAGTTGGATGAAAAGGTGATCAAGCAAGGGGTTGAAGACTTTGGAACATCAGATCTAGATCTAAAGGGATCTAAATCGTCAAGGTAAGAACATTAAGGCCATTAAGGGTGTTGGCCGAATGTGTAAGTAAGGTTTTGGGTAAGTTTTCGATTCAGATTAAGTGTTGATATGGTCTAATCAGTTAAGTATTGGATTGTAGGGATTAACGCATAGGAGATCTCGTAGGAGAAACTGCAAAACAGGTGTGTGTTTCGAACACCTTTCCATGCACAAATCGGTAAAAGCCGAAAAGCTGAAATGCCGAAGTTTCGGTATTTCGAGAGCTTGCGAGCATGCGAATGCTCTCAAGTTGGAAGGAGAAGGTTAGTTTTGGAATCGGCACTGTTAGACGTGTTGATCGCTAAATTTTGGGCTTTTTGGTAAGTTGGGCCTCGGTGGGCCAAATATGGGCCCAATGGGCGATTTGGGCCCATGTGAGTTAAACTGGATTTAAAGGTAATATTATGGACTGTAGATGTGGAAATAGTTAAAACAAGATAACCGAATGTGAAATAAGGACTAAATGGGCCTAATGGGCCAATCGGCGTAATAGGGCTCATTAGGGGTTTTAGGGCCTTAATGCTAAAACTGAAAAACTGAGGTAACTGAACTTCTGTATAGCTGTGTGATTAATAAATACTGTAATAAGCATGAAATATATAACATGAGAGCAAAATTACTGAAATACCCTTAGGGTAAGAAATTACTGTTTTGTCCCTAGGTAGAAAATTACCGTTATACCCCTAGGGCTAAAATTGACTATACTGTTTGACATGACTGTTACTGTTACTGCATGCCATGATATATATCTATTGCATGGGTTGGGTTTTGATAATGGAGGAAGTGTGAGTGGCACAGCCACGTTACTGAAAAGGGGCTATGCCTCGTACTGTTTCTAAAAGGGGCTTTGCCTCGTATACTGTTTATCTGAGCAGCCATGCTGCGACTGTGGTGTGTGGGCTGGGTGGGTCGAGTTATTCCCCACATGGTGTGTTGGTTGGTACGGGTGGTGTGTAGCGGTTGGTGGGTTGAGTAGTCTCCCCAATTGGGTTTGCATTTATACTGCATTACTGTACTGTACTGTTATGGGCCTATGGGCCAATCTGTTATCTGAATAGGGCTTCAGCCCAGTATCTATTATAGGGCCTTGGCCCAGTTTACTGCTATCTGAATAGGGCTTTGGCCCAGTATCTGACTGAGACTGGTTAGGGTTTAGGCCGAGTGGGCTTGAGCCAATTTGGGCTTTGGATGGGTTCTGCACACACTGAGTTTTCCCAAACTCACCCCTCTCTTTCCATCCTTGCAGGTGAGCCCTAGATTGTGACTTGGACGCTGGGAGGGATTCAGAGTGGCCACGAGGACTGAACTTTCTTGGTTTAACTTAAATATTTCGTATTGGTTTTTACTTTGATATGGGTTGTAATAAGGCCGCTATAACTGTTATTTGGGATTTCTTTACGGTTTTATTTCAAACTTGAACATACACTGTTTTTGAAAATTAAATCAATATTTTCTTAAACAACCTGACTTTACTAAAAACTAAGAATGATGATAAGACTAAAATGAAACGATTCACAAATGAGATAGAGATTAGGTCGAATAGTAATCAAATTGGGAATTTCAAGAAAAACAAATATTACTTTTCAAAAATCTCGAACATCAGACTTAGTACATAGGACGGCGTAGCATAGTCTAGGTGATATGGCACACCGGACATGGCCATAACGTCTGGGCCGGGTCAGGGGTGTTACATTTAGTGGTATCAGAGCCAAGTTGCAACAACTCGGCTGTGGATCGGGTCCAAAAAGGGGTTTTCAAAATTTTTAAGCTCATAAAAGGTATTTTTGGAAAACCAGATTTTCTGAAAGAATTTTTGTTTTCGAAGTGATTTCTTTTAACTTGTCTTTTCTAAAATATGTTTAAAAAAAAAATTAAAATTATTTTTAGGTCTAAGATTTTATTGAAATCTGGTACTTCGAGAAGTGGCACATTGAATCCCCGGCACCAAGTTGTAAGTATTTTCTGCCTTAACTTCTATACTGTACTGATAATAAAACTGTAGATAGCACTGAGCCTTAGATAGAATACTATGGATGAGGTAGTATTAAGGCTGTAGCACTGAGACGGTAGGGTAAACTAAACCCTAGGAAACTGAGACAGTAATTAGATTACGTTGCGCGAGAACAACTCTGAAATTCTACCCATTCATAAGATATTCTGTAATAAACAACTGAAACATTAACTGGTGGCATAAAATTTGTAAAACAGATAATCAATATGAGTACAAGAGCTACTCGGGGACGAGGCCGTGGACGAGGCCGAGTTAGTGCGCAAGCTGGATCATCGTCTTCTGAGCATAGGCCAGCAGGAGAGGCACGACCACCGGTTGAGGAAAATGGGCCGTACGATCGGGCCGCAGGGGACGACGCTCTGTCCCAGGCCATGCTGAGAGTTCTGGAAAGGGTGGCCGGAGCTAATGTTGGGCCGGGGAATAGGGGGTCCATTTCTGAGCGACTCCGGGCCAATGGAGCGGAAATTTTTAGGGGCATATCTGGAGTGGCCCCAAATGTGGCTGAGTACTGGTTGGAAGCCACAGAGCGAATTATGGACGACTTGGACTGCTCAGTGGAGCAGAAGCTGAAAGGAGCGGTATCATTGCTGAGGGACGAGGCATATCAATGGTGGATCACCGTAAGAGAGGGTACCCCAGCTGAGAGGGTAACTTGGGAATTGTTCAAGCAGTCTTTCAAGGCGAAATATGTTGGGGCTAGTTATGTGGATGCATGAAGGAAGGAATTTCTGAACCTGACCTAGGGTAGTAAGACTGTGGCTGAATATGAGGCAGAATTTCTGCGATTAAGCCGGTATGCTAGTGGCATTGTTTCCACCGAGTATGAGCGTAGTGTTCGGTTCGAGGATGGCCTCAGAGATGAGCTGAGAGTATTGATAGCGCCGCAGAGGGAGCGCGACTTTGCTGCACTGGTGGAGAAGGCTAAGATAGCCGAGGAAGTGAAGCAAGCTGAAAGGCGGAATCGTGATAGGGATCGCAACCGTTTTAAAAGAGACTCTGGAGTATCGGGAGCTGCAAACCGGAATTTTAAGAGGGCTAGAGTAGAAGAACCAGTGCGAGCTATGCCAGTGAATGTTGTTAGACCACAGGCTTGTGGAGACTGTGGCAGAGTTCATCGAGGAGAATGCTGGAAACGCAGTGGAGCTTGTTTTCGTTGTGGGTCTAAGGACCATCAGGTTAAGGACTGCCCACAGAAGCCAGCTCAGGCTCAAGCTGTTGATCAGAGAGTTGCTTAGCCTGCGCGTGGGGGACTGCCACCGCCAAGGGGCCGTGGTCAAGGTAGAGGAGGCAATGGTAATGGACGTGGTCGTGGAGCACCTGGCAGGGGTGCTGGAAATGCTGAGGCTCGTCAGCCAGCCTTAGTGTATGCTGCTCGCCGCCGCGAGGAGGGTGATGCACCTGATGTTATAACTGGTACGTTCTTAATAGATCATACACCATATACTGCTTTAATTGATGTGGGTTCGACTCATTCGTATGTTGCTTGTGAAATTTCTGGGTCGTTGGGTGTGCATTCTGAAGAGACTATGAGTGGGGTAACTGTGATTAGTCCTTTAGGTCACTCTGTTAGGGTAGATAAACTCTTTAGAGATGTGCCTTTAGAGACTTAATGTAGGATCTTTCTGGGAGACTTGATGGAGTTACCTTTTGGAGAATTTGACTTGATTCTGGGCATGGACTGGTTAACCAAGCACAAGGCAACGTTGGATTGCGCGACCAAAAAAATGGTATTAAGAACAACCGAAGGTGAGGAGGTGATGGTTATTGGTGAACGAAGGGACTATTTGTCCAATGTGGTTTCTGCCTTAAGGGCTGAAAGGTTGATGCGCAAAGGTTGTGAAGCATACTTAGCGTTTGTAAGTCAAACTGAACCCGAAGGGGTGACCGTGGAGACAGTGAGGACTGTTAATGAATTTCAAGATGTATTTCCTGAGGAGCTACCTGGACTACCTCCTAACCGATAAGTGGAATTTGGGATTGATCTGTTGCCTGGAACAGCTCCAGTGTCCATTGCGCCTTACAGAATGGCACCAAAGGAGCTAGTGGAATTGAAAGCCCAGATTCAAGAGTTGTTAGATAGGGGCTTCATTAGACCGAGTGTGTCTCCGTGGGGAGCACCGGTGCTGTTTGTGAAAAAGAAGGACGGTACGATGCGTATGTGTATCGATTATCGCCAGTTGAACAAACTGACGATAAAGAATAGGTATCCTCTGCCAAGAATCGACGATCTATTTGACCAGCTTAAAGGAGCTTCAGTGTTTTCCAAGATCGACCTTCGATCTGGGTATCATCAGTTAAGGGTAAAGAGGTGGATGTGCATAAGACAGCATTCAGAACTCGTTATGGTCACTACGAGTTCTTGGTTATGCCCTTTGGATTGACGAATGCACCAGCAGCTTTTATGGATTTAATGAACCGAGTATTTCAGCCGTACTTGGATCGTTTTGTGGTCGTCTTTATTGACGATATATTGGTGTATTCGGAAACAGAGAAGAAGCATGATGAGCATCTTCGAATCGTTCTGCGGACTCTAAGAGAAAAGCAATTGTATGCGAAATTTAGTAAGTGCGAATTCTAGCTTCAAGAAGTAACTTTTCTGGGTCATGTTGTTTCTGCTAAGGGAATTAGGGTAGATCCTCGCAAGATTGAGGCAGTTCTGGATTGGAAGCCGCCTAGGACGGTGACAGAAATTCGTAGTTTTCTGGGTTTGGCAGGCTATTATAGAAGGTTTGTTGAGGGGTTCTCTATCATCGCGGCTCCATTAACGAAATTGTTAAGGAAGGGAGTAACCTTTAATTGGACTGAGAGGCAGCAAGAAGCTTTTGATAACCTGAAAAAGGTGTTGACCGAGGCGCCAGTGTTGATTCAGCCGGAATCTGGGAAGGACTTTACGGTTTATAGCGATGCTTCGCATGTGGGATTAGGTTGTGTACTGATGCAAGAGGGTAAGGTGGTTGCCTATGCTTCGCGACAGCTTAAGCCTCACGAGGTGAACTACCCTACGCATGATTTGGAGTTGGCAGCGGTGGTATTTGCATTGAAAATCTGGAGACACTACCTTTATGGGGAAAAGTGTATTATATACACTGACCACAAAAGTCTCAAATATCTGTTAACTCAGAAGGAGTTGAACCTTAGGCAACGGAGATGGATAGAGTTGCTTAAGGACTATGACTGTTCGATTGAGTATCACCCTGGCAAGGCTAATGTCGTGGCTGATGCACTGAGCCGAAGGACTGTTACTGAGTTAAAGGCGATGTTCGCTCGTTTAAGTTTGTATGATGATGGGAGTTTGCTGGCCAAAACTGCAAGTGAGACCGACTTGGACTGAGAGGATTAAAGAATTGCAGTGGAAGGATGATTCGTTGACTCCTCGATTTCAACAAGTCAAGGAGGGTAAGAGTGAGGATTTTGGACTGAATTCTGATGGAGTCCTATGCTTTCGAGGAAAAGTCTGTATTCCTAAGGATTCTGACTTGAGGAAGTTGATATTGAGTGAGGCTCATGGTGGAGCCTATGCTATGCACCCTGGAGGTAATAAGTTGTATAGGGATTTGCGAGAAGGGTACTAGTGGCCTGGACTTAAGCGAGAGGTGACTGATTTCGTTGGGAAATGTTTGACGTGCCAGCAAGTTAAAGCTGAGCACCAACTGCCGTCTGGATTGTTGCAGCCAGTAAAGATTCCGCAGTGGAAATGGGAAAGAGTAACGATGGATTTTGTGAGTGGCTTGCCTTTGACACCTTCAAAGAAGGACTCTGTTTGGGTAGTTGTGGATAGATTGACGAAGTCTGCTCATTTTATACCAGTTAGAACTGATTACTCACTTCAGAAGTTGGCCAAGCTGTATGTAGCAGAGATAGTGCGTTTGCATGGGGTGCCAGTTTCGATAATTTCTGATCGAGATCTTAGATTTACATCTCGATTCTGGAAGAAATTGCATGAGGCGTTAGGTACGCGATTGGACTTCAGTACTGCATTTCACCCTCAGACAGATGGTCAGTCTGAAAGGGTCATTCAAGTGTTGGAAGACATGTTAAGAGGATGTATCATTGATTTACGTGGTAGTTGGGAAGATTATTTACCGTTGGCAGAATTTGCATACAACAACAGTTATCAAGCAAGTATTCAGATGGCTCCATATGAGGCACTTTATGGACGGAGATGTCGCACTCCTACTTGTTGGACAGAATTGGGAGAACGTAGAGTTCTTGGACCAGAGTTGGTAGCAGATACCGAAAGTAAAGTTAAGCTGATTCGAGATCGGTTAAAGGAGGCGTCTGATCGGCAGAAGTCATATGCTGACCTTAAGCGTAAGGAGATTGAGTTCGCTGTTGGGGATATGGCATTCCTAAAGGTGTCGCCGTGGAAGAAGATCTTGAGATTTGGTAAAAAGGGCAAGCTAAGTCCGCGGTTTATTGGGCCTTATCGGATTCTTAAGCGGATTGGGCCAGCAGCCTATCAGTTGGAGTTACCACCAGAGTTGGATCGTATCCATGACGTTTTTCACGTGTCTATGCTAAGATGGTATCGATCGGACCCTTCGCATATTGTACCAGTAGAGGAGATTACAGTAAATGCCGATTTGACTTTCGAGGAGGAACCTGTGGAGATCTTGGATCATGATGTCAAAGTCTTAAGGAGGAAGTCTGTTCCTTTGGTAAAGGTGCTATGGCGTAATCATGGTAGAGAAGAAGCTACTTGGGAGCCAGAGGAGGCTATGCGTCAACAATACCCTCAGTTATTTGGATCAGGTAAATTTCGTGGACGAAATTTCTTTAAGGAGGGTAGAGTTGTAACGCCCTGATTTTCGGGATTTTTCGGGTTTTGTGAATTTTAGTGAAATTTTTAAAATTTTGGTGTTCTAAAGGTTGATAATGTATGTACATGTGTTAATGGGTCTATAGAAGGTCCAAGCTTAAGTCAAAACCCGGTAAAATATTAAGTTGGATTTTCAAGTGAAAGGGGACTTGGTTAAGTGGGCTTTTAAGAAAAACCGTGTAAAAGATGTCACAAAGGGAGCCTTGGTTGAGTGGCAAGGTGGTGCCACTAAGCTCCTAAAAAAGTGGCGCCTAAATGAATGATCCAGGACAAGGGTTCGAGTTGCAAGGTATTCGTGGAGTTCTTTTTAATTTTCAAGCATGAGCCTAACTTAGGTGAATTTCGGCAAGGGGCTTTAGGGACTTGGGCCGATTGCTTTAGAGGGAATGCTAGGGTTATATTATTTTGTTTTTGTGTCATGACAATTAGGGTTAGCCACCTTAGGGTTTTTCCTCTCTTCTACTGTCAGAAAAGCCAAGAGTTGCCTCCTTGGAAAGTTCATAGCCGATTTCTCCTTCCCCATCTCCACCATTGTTTTTTTTTCATTTTTCTTCTCCCCTTTGATCTCTTCCCTAGCCGAATACCTATCTTGCATAGATCCACTCTTTCTTTTGCTTCCATTCTTCTTAAAATCAACCATAACCGATTGCTCAAAGTGCCAGAAATCTCGAAAACTGCTTCCTTTCTTGCCGATTTCTTGTAAGCCGAATCACCTCTGTTTCTTTCACCTATTGTGGCCGATTACTACACTCCCTTTAATCACACCATTGTCGACACCATCACCCAAAAGCTACAGCCAAAACGCCATCTTCTTCTCTTATTAAAAAGCCGAAATCACCATAGTTGTAGGGAGATAGCCGAAATTACAAATCTCAGAGATAAGGTTTCTACTGACGTTTAAGGGTCAGATTTACATCGGATCTGCATAGGAACTGAAGAGAAATCGTTGGTAAGTGTTTAATCATTCAGATCTGTTCGATATTTCATGTTTGGAAAAGCCAAAAGTCCCTAAAGTTAATGGTTGTGTCGTTTTGGATTTTTGGTAAATAAAAGGCCGTTTTCTTTGTTCTTTTGTGTGTTAGTTGGATGAAAAGGTGATCAAGCAAGGGGTTGAAGACTTTGGAACATCAGATCTAGATCTAAAGGGATCTAAATCGTCAAGGTAAGAACATTAAGGCCATTAAGGGTGTTGGCTGAATGTGTAAGTAAGGTTTTGGGTAAGTTTTCGATTCAGATTAAGTGTTGATATGGTCTAATCAGTTAAGTATTGGATTGTAGGGATTAACGCATAGGAGATCTCGTAGGAGAAACTGCAAAACAGGTGTGTGTTTCGAACACCTTTCCATGCACAAATCGGTAAAAGCCGAAAAGCCGAAATGCCGAAGTTTCGGTATTTCGAGAGCTTGCGAGCATGCGAATGCTCTCAAGTTGGAAGGAGAAGGTTAGTTTTGGAATCGGCACTGTTAGACGTGTTGACCGCTAAATTTTGGGCTTTTTGGTAAGTTGGGCCTCGGTGGGCCAAATATGGGCCCAATGGGCGATTTGGGCCCATGTGAGTTAAACTGGATTTAAAGGTAATATTATGGACTGTAGATGTGGAAATAGTTAAAACAAGATAACCGAATGTGAAATCAGGACTAAATGGGCCTAATGGGCCAATCGGCGTAATAGGGCTCATTAGGGGTTTTAGGGCCTTAATGCTAAAACTGAAAAACTGAGGTAACTGAACTTCTGTATAGCTGTGTGATTAATAAATACTGTAATAAGCATGAAATCTATAACATGAGAGCAAAATTACTGAAATACCCTTAGGGTAAGAAATTACTGTTTTGTCCTTAGGTAGAAAATTACCGTTATACCCCTAGGGCTAAAATTGACTATACTGTTTGACATGACTGTTACTGTTACTGCATGCCATGATATATATCTATTGCATGGGTTGGGTTTTGATAATGGAGGAAGTGTGAGTGGCACAGCCACGTTACTGAAAAGGGGCTATGCCTCGTACTGTTTCTGAAAGGGGCTTTGCCTCGTATACTGTTTATCTGAGCAGCCATGCTGCGACTGTGGTGTGTGGGCTGGGTGGGTCGAGTTATTCCCCACATGGTGTGTTGGTTGGTACGGGTGGTGTGTAGCGGTTGGTGGGTTGAGTAGTCTCCCCAATTGGGTTTGCATTTATACTGCATTACTGTACTGTACTGTTATGGGCCTATGGGCCAATCTGTTATCTGAATAGGGCTTCAGCCCAGTATCTGTTATAGGGCCTTGGCCCAGTTTACTGCTATCTGAATAGGGCTTTGGCCCAGTATCTGACTGAGACTGGTTAGGGTTTAGGCCGAGTGGGCTTGAGCCAATTTGGGCTTTGGATGGGTTCTGCACACACTGAGTTTTCCCAAACTCACCCCTCTCTTTCCATCCTTGCAGGTGAGCCCTAGATTGTGACTTGGACGCTGGGAGGGATTCAGAGTGGCCACGAGGACTGAACTTTCTTGGTTTAACTTAAATATTTCGTATTGGTTTTTACTTTGATATGGGTTGTAATAAGGCCGCTATAACTGTTATTTGGGATTTCTTTACGGTTTTATTTCAAACTTGAACATACACTGTTTTTGAAAATTAAATCAATATTTTCTTAAACAACCTGACTTTACTAAAAACTAAGAATGATGATAAGACTAAAATGAAACGATTCACAAATGAGATAGAGATTAGGTCGAATAGTAATCAAATTGGGAATTTCAAGAAAAACAAATATTACTTTTCAAAAATCTCGAACATCAGACTTAGTACATAGGACGGCGTAGCATAGTCTAGGTGATATGGCACACCGGACATGGCCATAACGTCTGGGCCGGGTCAGGGGTGTTACATTTAGTGGTATCAGAGCCAAGTTGCAACAACTCGGCTGTGGATCGGGTCCAAAAAGGGGTTTTCAAAATTTTTAAGCTCATAAAAGGTATTTTTGGAAAACCAGATTTTCTGAAAGAATTTTTGTTTTCGAAGTGATTTCTTTTAACTTGTCTTTTCTAAAATATGTTTAAAAAAAAAATTAAAATTATTTTTAGGTCTAAGATTTTATTGAAATCTGGTACTTCGAGAAGTGGCACATTGAATCCCCGGCACCAAGTTGTAAGTATTTTCTGCCTTAACTTCTATACTGTACTGATAATAAAACTGTAGATAGCACTGAGCCTTAGATAGAATACTATGGATGAGGTAGTATTAAGGCTGTAGCACTGAGACGGTAGGGTAAACTAAACCCTAGGAAACTGAGACAGTAATTAGATTACGTTGCGCGAGAACAACTCTGAAATTCTACCCATTCATAAGATATTCTGTAATAAACAACTGAAACATTAACTGGTGGCATAAAATTTGTAAAACAGATAATCAATATGAGTACAAGAGCTACTCGGGGACGAGGCCGTGGACGAGGCCGAGTTAGTGCGCAAGCTGGATCATCGTCTTCTGAGCATAGGCCAGCAGGAGAGGCACGACCACCGGTTGAGGAAAATGGGCCGTACGATCGGGCCGCAGGGGACGACGCTCTGTCCCAGGCCATGCTGAGAGTTCTGGAAAGGGTGGCCGGAGCTAATGTTGGGCCGGGGAATAGGGGGTCCATTTCTGAGCGACTCCGGGCCAATGGAGCGGAAATTTTTAGGGGCATATCTGGAGTGGCCCCAAATGTGGCTGAGTACTGGTTGGAAGCCACAGAGCGAATTATGGACGACTTGGACTGCTCAGTGGAGCAGAAGCTGAAAGGAGCGGTATCATTGCTGAGGGACGAGGCATATCAATGGTGGATCACCGTAAGAGAGGGTACCCCAGCTGAGAGGGTAACTTGGGAATTGTTCAAGCAGTCTTTCAAGGCGAAATATGTTGGGGCTAGTTATGTGGATGCATGAAGGAAGGAATTTCTGAACCTGACCTAGGGTAGTAAGACTGTGGCTGAATATGAGGCAGAATTTCTGCGATTAAGCCGGTATGCTAGTGGCATTGTTTCCACCGAGTATGAGCGTAGTGTTCGGTTCGAGGATGGCCTCAGAGATGAGCTGAGAGTATTGATAGCGCCGCAGAGGGAGCGCGACTTTGCTGCACTGGTGGAGAAGGCTAAGATAGCCGAGGAAGTGAAGCAAGCTGAAAGGCGGAATCGTGATAGGGATCGCAACCGTTTTAAAAGAGACTCTGGAGTATCGGGAGCTGCAAACCGGAATTTTAAGAGGGCTAGAGTAGAAGAACCAGTGCGAGCTATGCCAGTGAATGTTGTTAGACCACAGGCTTGTGGAGACTGTGGCAGAGTTCATCGAGGAGAATGCTGGAAACGCAGTGGAGCTTGTTTTCGTTGTGGGTCTAAGGACCATCAGGTTAAGGACTGCCCACAGAAGCCAGCTCAGGCTCAAGCTGTTGATCAGAGAGTTGCTTAGCCTGCGCGTGGGGGACTGCCACCGCCAAGGGGCCGTGGTCAAGGTAGAGGAGGCAATGGTAATGGACGTGGTCGTGGAGCACCTGGCAGGGGTGCTGGAAATGCTGAGGCTCGTCAGCCAGCCTTAGTGTATGCTGCTCGCCGCCGCGAGGAGGGTGATGCACCTGATGTTATAACTGGTACGTTCTTAATAGATCATACACCATATACTGCTTTAATTGATGTGGGTTCGACTCATTCGTATGTTGCTTGTGAAATTTCTGGGTCGTTGGGTGTGCATTCTGAAGAGACTGTGAGTGGGGTAACTGTGATTAGTCCTTTAGGTCACTCTGTTAGGGTAGATAAACTCTTTAGAGATGTGCCTTTAGAGACTTAATGTAGGATCTTTCTGGGAGACTTGATGGAGTTACCTTTTGGAGAATTTGACTTGATTCTGGGCATGGACTGGTTAACCAAGCACAAGGCAACGTTGGATTGCGCGACCAAAAAAATGGTATTAAGAACAACCGAAGGTGAGGAGGTGATGGTTATTGGTGAACGAAGGGACTATTTGTCCAATGTGGTTTCTGCCTTAAGGGCTGAAAGGTTGATGCGCAAAGGTTGTGAAGCATACTTAGCGTTTGTAAGTCAAACTGAACCCGAAGGGGTGACCGTGGAGACAGTGAGGACTGTTAATGAATTTCAAGATGTATTTCCTGAGGAGCTACCTGGACTACCTCCTAACCGATAAGTGGAATTTGGGATTGATCTGTTGCCTGGAACAGCTCCAGTGTCCATTGCGCCTTACAGAATGGCACCAAAGGAGCTAGTGGAATTGAAAGCCCAGATTCAAGAGTTGTTAGATAGGGGCTTCATTAGACCGAGTGTGTCTCCGTGGGGAGCACCGGTGCTGTTTGTGAAAAAGAAGGACGGTACGATGCGTATGTGTATCGATTATCGCCAGTTGAACAAACTGACGATAAAGAATAGGTATCCTCTGCCAAGAATCGACGATCTATTTGACCAGCTTAAAGGAGCTTCAGTGTTTTCCAAGATCGACCTTCGATCTGGGTATCATCAGTTAAGGGTAAAGAGGTGGATGTGCATAAGACAGCATTCAGAACTCGTTATGGTCACTACGAGTTCTTGGTTATGCCCTTTGGATTGACGAATGCACCAGCAGCTTTTATGGATTTAATGAACCGAGTATTTCAGCCGTACTTGGATCGTTTTGTGGTCGTCTTTATTGACGATATATTGGTGTATTCGGAAACAGAGAAGAAGCATGATGAGCATCTTCGAATCGTTCTGCGGACTCTAAGAGAAAAGCAATTGTATGCGAAATTTAGTAAGTGCGAATTCTAGCTTCAAGAAGTAACTTTTCTGGGTCATGTTGTTTCTGCTAAGGGAATTAGGGTAGATCCTCGCAAGATTGAGGCAGTTCTGGATTGGAAGCCGCCTAGGACGGTGACAGAAATTCGTAGTTTTCTGGGTTTGGCAGGCTATTATAGAAGGTTTGTTGAGGGGTTCTCTATCATCGCGGCTCCATTAACGAAATTGTTAAGGAAGGGAGTAACCTTTAATTGGACTGAGAGGCAGCAAGAAGCTTTTGATAACCTGAAAAAGGTGTTGACCGAGGCGCCAGTGTTGATTCAGCCGGAATCTGGGAAGGACTTTACGGTTTATAGCGATGCTTCGCATGTGGGATTAGGTTGTGTACTGATGCAAGAGGGTAAGGTGGTTGCCTATGCTTCGCGACAGCTTAAGCCTCACGAGGTGAACTACCCTACGCATGATTTGGAGTTGGCAGCGGTGGTATTTGCATTGAAAATCTGGAGACACTACCTTTATGGGGAAAAGTGTATTATATACACTGACCACAAAAGTCTCAAATATCTGTTAACTCAGAAGGAGTTGAACCTTAGGCAACGGAGATGGATAGAGTTGCTTAAGGACTATGACTGTTCGATTGAGTATCACCCTGGCAAGGCTAATGTCGTGGCTGATGCACTGAGCCGAAGGACTGTTACTGAGTTAAAGGCGATGTTCGCTCGTTTAAGTTTGTATGATGATGGGAGTTTGCTGGCCAAAACTGCAAGTGAGACCGACTTGGACTGAGAGGATTAAAGAATTGCAGTGGAAGGATGATTCGTTGACTCCTCGATTTCAACAAGTCAAGGAGGGTAAGAGTGAGGATTTTGGACTGAATTCTGATGGAGTCCTATGCTTTCGAGGAAAAGTCTGTATTCCTAAGGATTCTGACTTGAGGAAGTTGATATTGAGTGAGGCTCATGGTGGAGCCTATGCTATGCACCCTGGAGGTAATAAGTTGTATAGGGATTTGCGAGAAGGGTACTAGTGGCCTGGACTTAAGCGAGAGGTGACTGATTTCGTTGGGAAATGTTTGACGTGCCAGCAAGTTAAAGCTGAGCACCAACTGCCGTCTGGATTGTTGCAGCCAGTAAAGATTCCGCAGTGGAAATGGGAAAGAGTAACGATGGATTTTGTGAGTGGCTTGCCTTTGACACCTTCAAAGAAGGACTCTGTTTGGGTAGTTGTGGATAGATTGACGAAGTCTGCTCATTTTATACCAGTTAGAACTGATTACTCACTTCAGAAGTTGGCCAAGCTGTATGTAGCAGAGATAGTGCGTTTGCATGGGGTGCCAGTTTCGATAATTTCTGATCGAGATCTTAGATTTACATCTCGATTCTGGAAGAAATTGCATGAGGCGTTAGGTACGCGATTGGACTTCAGTACTGCATTTCACCCTCAGACAGATGGTCAGTCTGAAAGGGTCATTCAAGTGTTGGAAGACATGTTAAGAGGATGTATCATTGATTTACGTGGTAGTTGGGAAGATTATTTACCGTTGGCAGAATTTGCATACAACAACAGTTATCAAGCAAGTATTCAGATGGCTCCATATGAGGCACTTTATGGACGGAGATGTCGCACTCCTACTTGTTGGACAGAATTGGGAGAACGTAGAGTTCTTGGACCAGAGTTGGTAGCAGATACCGAAAGTAAAGTTAAGCTGATTCGAGATCGGTTAAAGGAGGCGTCTGATCGGCAGAAGTCATATGCTGACCTTAAGCGTAAGGAGATTGAGTTCGCTGTTGGGGATATGGCATTCCTAAAGGTGTCGCCGTGGAAGAAGATCTTGAGATTTGGTAAAAAGGGCAAGCTAAGTCCGCGGTTTATTGGGCCTTATCGGATTCTTAAGCGGATTGGGCCAGCAGCCTATCAGTTGGAGTTACCACCAGAGTTGGATCGTATCCATGACGTTTTTCACGTGTCTATGCTAAGATGGTATCGATCGGACCCTTCGCATATTGTACCAGTAGAGGAGATTACAGTAAATGCCGATTTGACTTTCGAGGAGGAACCTGTGGAGATCTTGGATCATGATGTCAAAGTCTTAAGGAGGAAGTCTGTTCCTTTGGTAAAGGTGCTATGGCGTAATCATGGTAGAGAAGAAGCTACTTGGGAGCCAGAGGAGGCTATGCGTCAACAATACCCTCAGTTATTTGGATCAGGTAAATTTCGTGGACGAAATTTCTTTAAGGAGGGTAGAGTTGTAACGCCCTGATTTTCGGGATTTTTCGGGTTTTGTGAATTTTAGTGAAATTTTTAAAATTTTGGTGTTCTAAAGGTTGATAATGTATGTACATGTGTTAATGGGTCTATAGAAGGTCCAAGCTTAAGTCAAAACCCGGTAAAATATTAAGTTGGATTTTCAAGTGAAAGGGGACTTGGTTAAGTGGGCTTTTAAGAAAAACCGTGTAAAAGATGTCACAAAGGGAGCCTTGGTTGAGTGGCAAGGTGGTGCCACTAAGCTCCTAAAAAAGTGGCGCCTAAATGAATGATCCAGGACAAGGGTTCGAGTTGCAAGGTATTCGTGGAGTTCTTTTTAATTTTCAAGCATGAGCCTAACTTAGGTGAATTTCGGCAAGGGGCTTTAGGGACTTGGGCCGATTGCTTTAGAGGGAATGCTAGGGTTATATTATTTTGTTTTTGTGTCATGACAATTAGGGTTAGCCACCTTAGGGTTTTTCCTCTCTTCTACTGTCAGAAAAGCCAAGAGTTGCCTCCCTGGAAAGTTCATAGCCGATTTCTCCTTCCCCATCTCCACCATTGTTTTTTTTTCATTTTTCTTCTCCCCTTTGATCTCTTCCCTAGCCGAATACCTATCTTGCATAGATCCACTCTTTCTTTTGCTTCCATTCTTCTTAAAATCAACCATAACCGATTGCTCAAAGTGCCAGAAATCTCGAAAACTGCTTCCTTTCTTGCCGATTTCTTGTAAGCCGAATCACCTCTGTTTCTTTCACCTATTGTGGCCGATTACTACACTCCCTTTAATCACACCATTGTCGACACCATCACCCAAAAGCTACAGCCAAAACGCCATCTTCTTCTCTTATTAAAAAGCCGAAATCACCATAGTTGTAGGGAGATAGCCGAAATTACAAATCTCAGAGATAAGGTTTCTACTGACGTTTAAGGGTCAGATTTACATCGGATCTGCATAGGAACTGAAGAGAAATCGTTGGTAAGTGTTTAATCATTCAGATCTGTTCGATATTTCATGTTTGGAAAAGCCAAAAGTCCCTAAAGTTAATGGTTGTGTCGTTTTGGATTTTTGGTAAATAAAAGGCCGTTTTCTTTGTTCTTTTGTGTGTTAGTTGGATGAAAAGGTGATCAAGCAAGGGGTTGAAGACTTTGGAACATCAGATCTAGATCTAAAGGGATCTAAATCGTCAAGGTAAGAACATTAAGGCCATTAAGGGTGTTGGCTGAATGTGTAAGTAAGGTTTTGGGTAAGTTTTCGATTCAGATTAAGTGTTGATATGGTCTAATCAGTTAAGTATTGGATTGTAGGGATTAACGCATAGGAGATCTCGTAGGAGAAACTGCAAAACAGGTGTGTGTTTCGAACACCTTTCCATGCACAAATCGGTAAAAGCCGAAAAGCCGAAATGCCGAAGTTTCGGTATTTCGAGAGCTTGCGAGCATGCGAATGCTCTCAAGTTGGAAGGAGAAGGTTAGTTTTGGAATCGGCACTGTTAGACGTGTTGACCGCTAAATTTTGGGCTTTTTGGTAAGTTGGGCCTCGGTGGGCCAAATATGGGCCCAATGGGCGATTTGGGCCCATGTGAGTTAAACTGGATTTAAAGGTAATATTATGGACTGTAGATGTGGAAATAGTTAAAACAAGATAACCGAATGTGAAATCAGGACTAAATGGGCCTAATGGGCCAATCGGCGTAATAGGGCTCATTAGGGGTTTTAGGGCCTTAATGCTAAAACTGAAAAACTGAGGTAACTGAACTTCTGTATAGCTGTGTGATTAATAAATACTGTAATAAGCATGAAATCTATAACATGAGAGCAAAATTACTGAAATACCCTTAGGGTAAGAAATTACTGTTTTGTCCTTAGGTAGAAAATTACCGTTATACCCCTAGGGCTAAAATTGACTATACTGTTTGACATGACTGTTACTGTTACTGCATGCCATGATATATATCTATTGCATGGGTTGGGTTTTGATAATGGAGGAAGTGTGAGTGGCACAGCCACGTTACTGAAAAGGGGCTATGCCTCGTACTGTTTCTGAAAGGGGCTTTGCCTCGTATACTGTTTATCTGAGCAGCCATGCTGCGACTGTGGTGTGTGGGCTGGGTGGGTCGAGTTATTCCCCACATGGTGTGTTGGTTGGTACGGGTGGTGTGTAGCGGTTGGTGGGTTGAGTAGTCTCCCCAATTGGGTTTGCATTTATACTGCATTACTGTACTGTACTGTTATGGGCCTATGGGCCAATCTGTTATCTGAATAGGGCTTCAGCCCAGTATCTGTTATAGGGCCTTGGCCCAGTTTACTGCTATCTGAATAGGGCTTTGGCCCAGTATCTGACTGAGACTGGTTAGGGTTTAGGCCGAGTGGGCTTGAGCCAATTTGGGCTTTGGATGGGTTCTGCACACACTGAGTTTTCCCAAACTCACCCCTCTCTTTCCATCCTTGCAGGTGAGCCCTAGATTGTGACTTGGACGCTGGGAGGGATTCAGAGTGGCCACGAGGACTGAACTTTCTTGGTTTAACTTAAATATTTCGTATTGGTTTTTACTTTGATATGGGTTGTAATAAGGCCGCTATAACTGTTATTTGGGATTTCTTTACGGTTTTATTTCAAACTTGAACATACACTGTTTTTGAAAATTAAATCAATATTTTCTTAAACAACCTGACTTTACTAAAAACTAAGAATGATGATAAGACTAAAATGAAACGATTCACAAATGAGATAGAGATTAGGTCGAATAGTAATCAAATTGGGAATTTCAAGAAAAACAAATATTACTTTTCAAAAATCTCGAACATCAGACTTAGTACATAGGACGGCGTAGCATAGTCTAGGTGATATGGCACACCGGACATGGCCATAACGTCTGGGCCGGGTCAGGGGTGTTACATTTAGTGGTATCAGAGCCAAGTTGCAACAACTCGGCTGTGGATCGGGTCCAAAAAGGGGTTTTCAAAATTTTTAAGCTCATAAAAGGTATTTTTGGAAAACCAGATTTTCTGAAAGAATTTTTGTTTTCGAAGTGATTTCTTTTAACTTGTCTTTTCTAAAATATGTTTAAAAAAAAAATTAAAATTATTTTTAGGTCTAAGATTTTATTGAAATCTGGTACTTCGAGAAGTGGCACATTGAATCCCCGGCACCAAGTTGTAAGTATTTTCTGCCTTAACTTCTATACTGTACTGATAATAAAACTGTAGATAGCACTGAGCCTTAGATAGAATACTATGGATGAGGTAGTATTAAGGCTGTAGCACTGAGACGGTAGGGTAAACTAAACCCTAGGAAACTGAGACAGTAATTAGATTACGTTGCGCGAGAACAACTCTGAAATTCTACCCATTCATAAGATATTCTGTAATAAACAACTGAAACATTAACTGGTGGCATAAAATTTGTAAAACAGATAATCAATATGAGTACAAGAGCTACTCGGGGACGAGGCCGTGGATGAGGCCGAGTTAGTGCGCAAGCTGGATCATCGTCTTCTGAGCATAGGCCAGCAGGAGAGGCACGACCACCGGTTGAGGAAAATGGGCCGTACGATCGGGCCGCAGGGGACGACGCTCTGTCCCAGGCCATGCTGAGAGTTCTGGAAAGGGTGGCCGGAGCTAATGTTGGGCCGGGGAATAGGGGGTCCATTTCTGAGCGACTCCGGGCCAATGGAGCGGAAATTTTTAGGGGCATATCTGGAGTGGCCCCAAATGTGGCTGAGTACTGGTTGGAAGCCACAGAGCGAATTATGGACGACTTGGACTGCTCAGTGGAGCAGAAGCTGAAAGGAGCGGTATCATTGCTGAGGGACGAGGCATATCAATGGTGGATCACCGTAAGAGAGGGTACCCCAGCTGAGAGGGTAACTTGGGAATTGTTCAAGCAGTCTTTCAAGGCGAAATATGTTGGGGCTAGTTATGTGGATGCATGAAGGAAGGAATTTCTGAACCTGACCTAGGGTAGTAAGACTGTGGCTGAATATGAGGCAGAATTTCTGCGATTAAGCCGGTATGCTAGTGGCATTGTTTCCACCGAGTATGAGCGTAGTGTTCGGTTCGAGGATGGCCTCAGAGATGAGCTGAGAGTATTGATAGCGCCGCAGAGGGAGCGCGACTTTGCTGCACTGGTGGAGAAGGCTAAGATAGCCGAGGAAGTGAAGCAAGCTGAAAGGCGGAATCGTGATAGGGATCGCAACCGTTTTAAAAGAGACTCTGGAGTATCGGGAGCTGCAAACCGGAATTTTAAGAGGGCTAGAGTAGAAGAACCAGTGCGAGCTATGCCAGTGAATGTTGTTAGACCACAGGCTTGTGGAGACTGTGGCAGAGTTCATCGAGGAGAATGCTGGAAACGCAGTGGAGCTTGTTTTCGTTGTGGGTCTAAGGACCATCAGGTTAAGGACTGCCCACAGAAGCCAGCTCAGGCTCAAGCTGTTGATCAGAGAGTTGCTTAGCCTGCGCGTGGGGGACTGCCACCGCCAAGGGGCCGTGGTCAAGGTAGAGGAGGCAATGGTAATGGACGTGGTCGTGGAGCACCTGGCAGGGGTGCTGGAAATGCTGAGGCTCGTCAGCCAGCCTTAGTGTATGCTGCTCGCCGCCGCGAGGAGGGTGATGCACCTGATGTTATAACTGGTACGTTCTTAATAGATCATACACCATATACTGCTTTAATTGATGTGGGTTCGACTCATTCGTATGTTGCTTGTGAAATTTCTGGGTCGTTGGGTGTGCATTCTGAAGAGACTGTGAGTGGGGTAACTGTGATTAGTCCTTTAGGTCACTCTGTTAGGGTAGATAAACTCTTTAGAGATGTGCCTTTAGAGACTTAATGTAGGATCTTTCTGGGAGACTTGATGGAGTTACCTTTTGGAGAATTTGACTTGATTCTGGGCATGGACTGGTTAACCAAGCACAAGGCAACGTTGGATTGCGCGACCAAAAAAATGGTATTAAGAACAACCGAAGGTGAGGAGGTGATGGTTATTGGTGAACGAAGGGACTATTTGTCCAATGTGGTTTCTGCCTTAAGGGCTGAAAGGTTGATGCGCAAAGGTTGTGAAGCATACTTAGCGTTTGTAAGTCAAACTGAACCCGAAGGGGTGACCGTGGAGACAGTGAGGACTGTTAATGAATTTCAAGATGTATTTCCTGAGGAGCTACCTGGACTACCTCCTAACCGATAAGTGGAATTTGGGATTGATCTGTTGCCTGGAACAGCTCCAGTGTCCATTGCGCCTTACAGAATGGCACCAAAGGAGCTAGTGGAATTGAAAGCCCAGATTCAAGAGTTGTTAGATAGGGGCTTCATTAGACCGAGTGTGTCTCCGTGGGGAGCACCGGTGCTGTTTGTGAAAAAGAAGGACGGTACGATGCGTATGTGTATCGATTATCGCCAGTTGAACAAACTGACGATAAAGAATAGGTATCCTCTGCCAAGAATCGACGATCTATTTGACCAGCTTAAAGGAGCTTCAGTGTTTTCCAAGATCGACCTTCGATCTGGGTATCATCAGTTAAGGGTAAAGAGGTGGATGTGCATAAGACAGCATTCAGAACTCGTTATGGTCACTACGAGTTCTTGGTTATGCCCTTTGGATTGACGAATGCACCAGCAGCTTTTATGGATTTAATGAACCGAGTATTTCAGCCGTACTTGGATCGTTTTGTGGTCGTCTTTATTGACGATATATTGGTGTATTCGGAAACAGAGAAGAAGCATGATGAGCATCTTCGAATCGTTCTGCGGACTCTAAGAGAAAAGCAATTGTATGCGAAATTTAGTAAGTGCGAATTCTAGCTTCAAGAAGTAACTTTTCTGGGTCATGTTGTTTCTGCTAAGGGAATTAGGGTAGATCCTCGCAAGATTGAGGCAGTTCTGGATTGGAAGCCGCCTAGGACGGTGACAGAAATTCGTAGTTTTCTGGGTTTGGCAGGCTATTATAGAAGGTTTGTTGAGGGGTTCTCTATCATCGCGGCTCCATTAACGAAATTGTTAAGGAAGGGAGTAACCTTTAATTGGACTGAGAGGCAGCAAGAAGCTTTTGATAACCTGAAAAAGGTGTTGACCGAGGCGCCAGTGTTGATTCAGCCGGAATCTGGGAAGGACTTTACGGTTTATAGCGATGCTTCGCATGTGGGATTAGGTTGTGTACTGATGCAAGAGGGTAAGGTGGTTGCCTATGCTTCGCGACAGCTTAAGCCTCACGAGGTGAACTACCCTACGCATGATTTGGAGTTGGCAGCGGTGGTATTTGCATTGAAAATCTGGAGACACTACCTTTATGGGGAAAAGTGTATTATATACACTGACCACAAAAGTCTCAAATATCTGTTAACTCAGAAGGAGTTGAACCTTAGGCAACGGAGATGGATAGAGTTGCTTAAGGACTATGACTGTTCGATTGAGTATCACCCTGGCAAGGCTAATGTCGTGGCTGATGCACTGAGCCGAAGGACTGTTACTGAGTTAAAGGCGATGTTCGCTCGTTTAAGTTTGTATGATGATGGGAGTTTGCTGGCCAAAACTGCAAGTGAGACCGACTTGGACTGAGAGGATTAAAGAATTGCAGTGGAAGGATGATTCGTTGACTCCTCGATTTCAACAAGTCAAGGAGGGTAAGAGTGAGGATTTTGGACTGAATTCTGATGGAGTCCTATGCTTTCGAGGAAAAGTCTGTATTCCTAAGGATTCTGACTTGAGGAAGTTGATATTGAGTGAGGCTCATGGTGGAGCCTATGCTATGCACCCTGGAGGTAATAAGTTGTATAGGGATTTGCGAGAAGGGTACTAGTGGCCTGGACTTAAGCGAGAGGTGACTGATTTCGTTGGGAAATGTTTGACGTGCCAGCAAGTTAAAGCTGAGCACCAACTGCCGTCTGGATTGTTGCAGCCAGTAAAGATTCCGCAGTGGAAATGGGAAAGAGTAACGATGGATTTTGTGAGTGGCTTGCCTTTGACACCTTCAAAGAAGGACTCTGTTTGGGTAGTTGTGGATAGATTGACGAAGTCTGCTCATTTTATACCAGTTAGAACTGATTACTCACTTCAGAAGTTGGCCAAGCTGTATGTAGCAGAGATAGTGCGTTTGCATGGGGTGCCAGTTTCGATAATTTCTGATCGAGATCTTAGATTTACATCTCGATTCTGGAAGAAATTGCATGAGGCGTTAGGTACGCGATTGGACTTCAGTACTGCATTTCACCCTCAGACAGATGGTCAGTCTGAAAGGGTCATTCAAGTGTTGGAAGACATGTTAAGAGGATGTATCATTGATTTACGTGGTAGTTGGGAAGATTATTTACCGTTGGCAGAATTTGCATACAACAACAGTTATCAAGCAAGTATTCAGATGGCTCCATATGAGGCACTTTATGGACGGAGATGTCGCACTCCTACTTGTTGGACAGAATTGGGAGAACGTAGAGTTCTTGGACCAGAGTTGGTAGCAGATACCGAAAGTAAAGTTAAGCTGATTCGAGATCGGTTAAAGGAGGCGTCTGATCGGCAGAAGTCATATGCTGACCTTAAGCGTAAGGAGATTGAGTTCGCTGTTGGGGATATGGCATTCCTAAAGGTGTCGCCGTGGAAGAAGATCTTGAGATTTGGTAAAAAGGGCAAGCTAAGTCCGCGGTTTATTGGGCCTTATCGGATTCTTAAGCGGATTGGGCCAGCAGCCTATCAGTTGGAGTTACCACCAGAGTTGGATCGTATCCATGACGTTTTTCACGTGTCTATGCTAAGATGGTATCGATCGGACCCTTCGCATATTGTACCAGTAGAGGAGATTACAGTAAATGCCGATTTGACTTTCGAGGAGGAACCTGTGGAGATCTTGGATCATGATGTCAAAGTCTTAAGGAGGAAGTCTGTTCCTTTGGTAAAGGTGCTATGGCGTAATCATGGTAGAGAAGAAGCTACTTGGGAGCCAGAGGAGGCTATGCGTCAACAATACCCTCAGTTATTTGGATCAGGTAAATTTCGTGGACGAAATTTCTTTAAGGAGGGTAGAGTTGTAACGCCCTGATTTTCGGGATTTTTCGGGTTTTGTGAATTTTAGTGAAATTTTTAAAATTTTGGTGTTCTAAAGGTTGATAATGTATGTACATGTGTTAATGGGTCTATAGAAGGTCCAAGCTTAAGTCAAAACCCGGTAAAATATTAAGTTGGATTTTCAAGTGAAAGGGGACTTGGTTAAGTGGGCTTTTAAGAAAAACCGTGTAAAAGATGTCACAAAGGGAGCCTTGGTTGAGTGGCAAGGTGGTGCCACTAAGCTCCTAAAAAAGTGGCGCCTAAATGAATGATCCAGGACAAGGGTTCGAGTTGCAAGGTATTCGTGGAGTTCTTTTTAATTTTCAAGCATGAGCCTAACTTAGGTGAATTTCGGCAAGGGGCTTTAGGGACTTGGGCCGATTGCTTTAGAGGGAATGCTAGGGTTATATTATTTTGTTTTTGTGTCATGACAATTAGGGTTAGCCACCTTAGGGTTTTTCCTCTCTTCTACTGTCAGAAAAGCCAAGAGTTGCCTCCCTGGAAAGTTCATAGCCGATTTCTCCTTCCCCATCTCCACCATTGTTTTTTTTTCATTTTTCTTCTCCCCTTTGATCTCTTCCCTAGCCGAATACCTATCTTGCATAGATCCACTCTTTCTTTTGCTTCCATTCTTCTTAAAATCAACCATAACCGATTGCTCAAAGTGCCAGAAATCTCGAAAACTGCTTCCTTTCTTGCCGATTTCTTGTAAGCCGAATCACCTCTGTTTCTTTCACCTATTGTGGCCGATTACTACACTCCCTTTAATCACACCATTGTCGACACCATCACCCAAAAGCTACAGCCAAAACGCCATCTTCTTCTCTTATTAAAAAGCCGAAATCACCATAGTTGTAGGGAGATAGCCGAAATTACAAATCTCAGAGATAAGGTTTCTACTGACGTTTAAGGGTCAGATTTACATCGGATCTGCATAGGAACTGAAGAGAAATCGTTGGTAAGTGTTTAATCATTCAGATCTGTTCGATATTTCATGTTTGGAAAAGCCAAAAGTCCCTAAAGTTAATGGTTGTGTCGTTTTGGATTTTTGGTAAATAAAAGGCCGTTTTCTTTGTTCTTTTGTGTGTTAGTTGGATGAAAAGGTGATCAAGCAAGGGGTTGAAGACTTTGGAACATCAGATCTAGATCTAAAGGGATCTAAATCGTCAAGGTAAGAACATTAAGGCCATTAAGGGTGTTGGCTGAATGTGTAAGTAAGGTTTTGGGTAAGTTTTCGATTCAGATTAAGTGTTGATATGGTCTAATCAGTTAAGTATTGGATTGTAGGGATTAACGCATAGGAGATCTCGTAGGAGAAACTGCAAAACAGGTGTGTGTTTCGAACACCTTTCCATGCACAAATCGGTAAAAGCCGAAAAGCCGAAATGCCGAAGTTTCGGTATTTCGAGAGCTTGCGAGCATGCGAATGCTCTCAAGTTGGAAGGAGAAGGTTAGTTTTGGAATCGGCACTGTTAGACGTGTTGACCGCTAAATTTTGGGCTTTTTGGTAAGTTGGGCCTCGGTGGGCCAAATATGGGCCCAATGGGCGATTTGGGCCCATGTGAGTTAAACTGGATTTAAAGGTAATATTATGGACTGTAGATGTGGAAATAGTTAAAACAAGATAACCGAATGTGAAATCAGGACTAAATGGGCCTAATGGGCCAATCGGCGTAATAGGGCTCATTAGGGGTTTTAGGGCCTTAATGCTAAAACTGAAAAACTGAGGTAACTGAACTTCTGTATAGCTGTGTGATTAATAAATACTGTAATAAGCATGAAATCTATAACATGAGAGCAAAATTACTGAAATACCCTTAGGGTAAGAAATTACTGTTTTGTCCTTAGGTAGAAAATTACCGTTATACCCCTAGGGCTAAAATTGACTATACTGTTTGACATGACTGTTACTGTTACTGCATGCCATGATATATATCTATTGCATGGGTTGGGTTTTGATAATGGAGGAAGTGTGAGTGGCACAGCCACGTTACTGAAAAGGGGCTATGCCTCGTACTGTTTCTGAAAGGGGCTTTGCCTCGTATACTGTTTATCTGAGCAGCCATGCTGCGACTGTGGTGTGTGGGCTGGGTGGGTCGAGTTATTCCCCACATGGTGTGTTGGTTGGTACGGGTGGTGTGTAGCAGTTGGTGGGTTGAGTAGTCTCCCCAATTGGGTTTGCATTTATACTGCATTACTGTACTGTACTGTTATGGGCCTATGGGCCAATCTGTTATCTGAATAGGGCTTCAGCCCAGTATCTGTTATAGGGCCTTGGCCCAGTTTACTGCTATCTGAATAGGGCTTTGGCCCAGTATCTGACTGAGACTGGTTAGGGTTTTGGCCCAGTGGGCTTGAGCCAATTTGGGCTTTGGATGGGTTCTGCACACACTGAGTTTTCCCAAACTCACCCCTCTCTTTCCATCCTTGCAGGTGAGCCCTAGATTGTGACTTGGACGCTGGGAGGGATTCAGAGTGGCCACGAGGACTGAACTTTCTTGGTTTAACTTAAATATTTCGTATTGGTTTTTACTTTGATATGGGTTGTAATAAGGCCGCTATAACTGTTATTTGGGATTTCTTTACGGTTTTATTTCAAACTTGAACATACACTGTTTTTGAAAATTAAATCAATATTTTCTTAAACAACCTGACTTTACTAAAAACTAAGAATGATGATAAGACTAAAATGAAACGATTCACAAATGAGATAGAGATTAGGTCGAATAATAATCAAATTGGGAATTTCAAGAAAAACAAATATTACTTTTCAAAAATCTCGAACATCAGACTTAGTACATAGGACGGTGTAGCATAGTCTAGGTGATGTGGCACACCGGACATGGCCATAACGTCTGGGCCGGGTCAGGGGTGTTACATGGTGTGCCCCACGGAGAAACACTTGGTCTTATAAATCCTCTGTCTAATAGTTCTTGTATCTGAGCTTTCAATTCTACCAACTCCTTTGGTGCCATCCTATAAGGTGCAATGAACACCGGAGCCGTTCCAGGTAACAGGTCAATTCCAAACTCAACCTCGCGATTTGGAGGTAATCCAGGAAGCTCCTCAGGAAAAACATCTTAGAACTCTTTGATGGTCCTGACTGTCTCTACAGTCACATTTTCAGGCTCAGCTTGACTTACAAAGGCCAAGTACGCCTCACCACCTTTCCGAATCAACTTCTCAGCTTTTAAGGCTGAAACCACATTAGACAAATAGTTCCTTCGCTCCCCTATGACTAATACCTCCTCATCCTCGACAGTTCTTAATACCATCCTCTTAGCAGCACAATCCAATGTCGCCCTATGCTGAGTTAACCAATCCATTCCTAAGATAAGATCAAATTCTCCAAATGGCAGTTCCATTAAATCTCCTACAAATACATTATCTTGAGTCTCTAGAGGCACCTTCCTAAAGAGTTTATCAACCTTAACCGAGTGACCCAAAGGGCTTATCACTGATACCCCACTCACAGTCTCCTCAGGATGCACACCCAACGCCCCAGATACATTACATGCAACATACGAATGAGTGGAACCAACATCTATCAAAGTAGTATAAGGCGTGCTATGTATGAAAAACGAACCAGTTATAACATCAGGAGCATCACCCTCCTCTCGACATCGTGCAGCGTGAACCAACGCCGGCTGACAAGCTTCAGCACGACCAGCACCCCTGCCAGGTGCCTCACGTCCTCGTCCATTACCATTACCACCTCTACCTTGCCCACGACCTCTCGGTGGTGGTGGTCCCCCTCCCACTGGTTGAACAGCCCTTGGCTCAGCAACTTGATCCTGAGCTGCTCTCCTAGGACACTCTCTAAACTTGTGTTCCTTGGACCCACATCGGAAGCATCCCCCAGTTCTTTTCCAACACTCACCCAAGTGTACTCTACCACAATCACTACAAACTGGTGGTCTAACGGTATTCACTGGAACTACTCGAACCGGCTCCTCCACTCTGGCTCGTTTAACATTTCTGTATACAGCACCCGATGGTCCAGAATCCCTCCTAAATCTAGGTCGATCCTTCTGACGATTCTGTTGCTCAACCTATTTAACTTCCTCAACTATCTTGGCCTTTTCTACCAACGCAGCAAAATCTCGCTCCCTCTGCGGAGCTATCAGCACCCTAAGCTCATCTAGAAGGCCATCCTCAAACCGAACACTACGCTCGTATTCAGTCGCAACTATCCCACTCGCATATCGGCTCAACCTTAAAAATTCTGCCTCGTACTCGACAACAGTCTTATTACCCTGGGTTAAATTCAGGAATTCCTTATGACGAGCATCCACATAACTAGCTCCAACATACCTGCCCTTAAAAGCAGTATTAAATAAATCCCAAGTTACCCGCTCAGCCGGGGTACTCTCCCTTACTGTGATCCACCACTGGTAAGCCTCGTCTCGCAGCAACGATACAGCCCCTTTTAGCTTTTGCTCCACAGAGCAATCTAAGTCATCCATAATCCACTCGGTTGTCTCCAGCCAATATTCCGCCACGTTTGGGGCTACTCCAGATACGCCCCTAAAAACTTCTGCTCCGTTGGCCCGAAGTTACTCAGAGATAGATCCTCTATTCACTGTCCCAGTACTAGCTCCAGCAACCCTCTCTAAGACCCTAAGCATCGCTTCGGACAAAGCATCATCTCCCGCAGCACGATCATGTGACCCAGTCTCGGTTGTTTGTGGCACAAATGCCTCCTCAGTTGGCCTATGCCCTGAAGATGAAGATTCAGCTCGCGCTCTTCCGCGACCATGTCCGCGGCCCTGTCTACGAGTTCCTCTGGTACTCATAACGAATTATCTGATTATGAATTTTATGACATTAGCTTAATATTTCAGTTGTTTATCGCGAGATGTCTTATGGAAATATAGTAGTTGAAAGATTGTTTCCGCGACGTCGTATTCTAGCTACAGTCTCGATCTTAATGTTTTTAGCTCTACCCTATCTAAAGTAACATAGTAGGGTCCTGGTTTTATCTATAGCATCAATATCAACGATAGTCTCATATCATCTTAACATCATTTTAATATCAAATGATAAGGAAAGTATACTTACAGACTTGGTGCCGAGAATTCAGTGTGCCACTTCCTTCTTCAAACCATTTAAAAACATATATTACAAAAATAAGTTAGAAGAATTTATTTATTTTACTAGTATTTTGGAAATCCTTAAAATACAATTATTTTGAAATCATTGAAAAAGCCTGTTAAAACCCACAGCTGAGTTATTACAACCTGGCTCTGATACCACTAAATGTAACACCCCGAACCTGGCCCAGACGTTATGACCAGATCCGATGTGTCACATTGGAACACTTTCGTAAAAACCCATGGTTCGTTCCCAAAACATTTTCTAAAAGAGTTTTAAAAGATTGTCTTTGCCATGAAAGTGAATGGAAGCTGTGCACCAGGTAGGTATCCGAAACAGAGGAGGTGAGCCATGAAGGCTGCTTAAGTACCAGGCTCTTGATTGGATCCAATCCTCGACATGCCCACAACCATTGCCACACTTTAAGTTGTTGATAGGTTTTTGAAAATATCTTGAGTTGGAGTTCTTTCGAAATGATAGTTTAGATAAAATATTTTATTTCATCATTGTGTATTTTGAAATCGAGAGTTATTTAAAAAACGTAACCTAGGTCTAGCCCATTTTGAAACATTAATAGCAGCGCAAAATATAAAGTTTAAAAACCAAATAATCACAAAAGATAATAGTTAAAATGGCCTTGTTACAACCAAAAATTAGACAAAAATAATAATTAAATAAAGCTTATTTAAATGCGGTTATTTAAAAGTCCAAATGAACACCATGGCCACTCTGAATTCCCTCCGGCTCCAAGTTTCCACATCAAGGCTCACCTGCAAGGTTTAGGGAAGGGGGTGAGTTTGGAAACTCAGTGTATAACAAGCCTTTTCAGAGCCCAAATCCATACATGTACAAGTCCAATTCTCAACATACACTGGGCCGAAGCCTTTCGGTTAACTATTACTGGGCCGAAGCCTTTATATTACTCATATCGCTAGGCAAAAGCCTTTCTGTAAACGGTACGGCCCATAGGCCCATTTCAATATCACGTATGTCAAACCATGCATGTATGCAAAAGCCCAATTGGGGAGACTACTCAACCCACCATCCTCTACTCTCCACCCGTACCAACCAAACTCTCCATGTGGGGAATAACTCAACCCACCCAGCCAAACTCTCCACTGGCAGCATAGCTACTTTATCATATAACTGGAGGCCTAGCCTCTTTTAATAACTGGGGCAGAAGCCCTTTCGGTAAACTGGGGCAAAAGCCATTTTCGGTATACTGGGGCAAAGCCCTTTAGCACTTCCTCCATCATATAATAACCCAACCCATACATTTAATGAGTAAAGCATGGCATATCGTATACATATCATAGCATATCATGTGCATATCATGTGCATTTCATGTCATAGCATGTAAAATAACAATATCACAATCACCATATTCAGAATGGAACCCTAGGGGTATAATAGACATTTTCACCTCGGGGCAAAATAGACATTTTCATGTTTTAAGCGTAATTACGTAATTTTATCCATTATTAGGGTTTTTATACTTGTTAACAAATTATCAACGTTATTAAGTGTTTAAACGGGGATTTTGTCCATTTTAACCAATTTGGACCTTTTGGGCCTAAAACCCCTATTGGGCCCTACGTAGCTGGTTTAATCATCTAGACCCATTTAGCCTATGTTCCCTAACGGTTTAACAGTCTCAACATGCAATTTATCCATATTTCATTTTCTATCAACTTTACCCAAATTGGCCTGAAAGCCCATTGGGCCTAATTTTAGCCCATCGAGGCCCAACGTACCAAATTGCACAAAATCGTGCTCTTACCTGTTTCATCCATTTTGTTTACTACGTCCATCGTAATCAAACTCATCGATATACCATCATGTGTTTACACGTTACAACAACAACGAAATTCGATATTTCGGCTTTTAAGCAATATGAATCTAAGCTATTACGGGGTATGTTACACACCTGCTTAATAACGATCGATTTCTCAAAGTCTACCACGCACTTGTCTTACATATGTTTATTTGACATATCAGGTTTCGAAATCCAAGTGAGTAATAATACAGTCTATCAATACCATTCGGCCACTACCCCTAATGCCGTAGATTACTTACCTTTGCCGGATTCGACAATTCGAACTAAGTTTATTCAATACTGTCTCCCCAAATCTTGCTGCTCCTCCAAAGTTATCTACCTTGCCATAATATAACCAAAGAAACGGATGAAAAGGCCCACTAAGGCCTAAACCTCAAATCGACAACCTCCCTAGCCATAGGGGGTTTCGGCTTTACTCACCATCTAAGATATCGAATTTGAATAAAGGCACGAGTACTTACCACACTACTCTTTTGAACTACTCTTGACTCTAAGCAAATCAAGCTCCCCAAACGCTAGCAGAAAATGCCTTACAGGAATCCTAGAATTCAGCCACCAAGTCTCCCAAAGGTGCTTTGCTTCCGGCTTTTGGATTAAAGAAGGAAAAGATAGTTATGTTCAGAAAGAAGTGTTGGTAGAAGAGTTTAAGGACTTTTAGGAAAGAATAGGAATCGGCAAAAGAAAGTGAAATATAAATTTACCTTTGTATAGAAGTCGACTGCCTCCCCTTGAATCCTTCGGGATTTAGTTTGTGTACTATTCGGCTAGCAAGAGAAAAAGGAGAGGGTGATAGATTCGGCTTTTACTAGAAGAGAATAGGAGGAAGAATGAGAGAAAGAGAGTTTGTGGAAGGAAAGAATGAAAGAAAATGAGAGAGTTTTGGCTTATGGACAATCGGCACAAGTGAGAAAAGAAGAAAAAATATGCTAAACTACACCTAGCAGCCGAATTAGCACTACAACACCCCCTTGGCTGGCCATACTTCTTCCCATTTCAAAAACTCCTAAAATCCCTCCTAGATATGCTCCCCCCTATCTCTCCATTGTCCATGCACTTGACCAATTCAAACTCTTGTCAAAAGAGTTCCTTTCAACCTCAAATTCTTGCCTACTCAAGACACAAAAATAAACAACATAAATACCTGCATAGTGAGTCGAACCTAGGCCTTCTCCCTTCCACTTACGCCCCACATTTTTAGGAGACTAGTGGCGTCACTTAGCCACTCTACCAAGGCTCCTTTTGTGATACATTTTACCCACATCTTTTGATAAGGCCTCCTAACCAGAGCCCCTAATTCTTAAAGTCCAAAATTCAAAAATTCTACCGGGTTTTGGCCAACTCATGGGCCTTCCATAGGCCCATTTACACACTCTAAACATGAATTTCACAACCACATACCAACATTTAAAATTTTACCAAACATCGTACAAAATTACTAAGCCCTAAAAATCAGGATGTTACAATAAACATATACATATTTCATTCAAAACAATTTGATAGTTAGCCATATTCGCACGGCCTAACTTAATTACAACACCGCTTCAAGGGAAATTCCTAAAAACATAGCTTATACATGCCTTGACAACACGTTAAACAATTTAATAGTACCAAAAGTTCTTGGATAGCGTGGATGAGTTCGACTTTAAATCCCCGAGCTCGTACCTGTCAAAAACAATCTATAAACAGAGTAACAAAATAACCAAAGTAAGCTTTTATTAGCTGAGTAAGTTTAAGTAAACAAAACAACTTAACTTCAATGTAACAAAGATCACATGTACATAATCATAGTGAACTATCAATACGCCGAATACGCAAATACATATCTTCATGTATGCCTTTCCATTAACATTTCTTTAGTTCAAAACTTAAAATCACAATTACGTCGTTCAAACTTTCAAAGTAATTCATTGATCCAACTTAAGGGAATAATCCCTAAGCAATTTAAGCAGATACAATTTCAATGATCGAATTCACAAATAGTCCATGAAGTTTCAATGTATAATCTCACAAGAACCGAATTCCTATACATATCCACATGCACAATTTCATGTGCCTTATTCAATACGTACTCAAAGGACAACCGAGAGTCAACCTTCACGTAACAAATATTTAATACGTACCTGAACAACTTAATGCTTATTACTACTATCATTGTCAGTTGTGCTTATTCCTCAAATCTGGATCTTGTATTAATTCACTGGCAATTAGCCTGTTGGGTTCCACTCGAACTCATCACTAGCATCAAAGCCTGTTGGACTTATATGTCTGAATCTCATCACCGGCATTGAAGCATGCTGGACTTTGATGTCTGAAGTTTATCACCAGCTCGCAGCCTGCTAGACTTTTAAGTCAAAACTTATCACCAGCTTTATAGCTTGCTAGGTCTAATACCTAATTTGTAACACCCCAAACCCAGCCTAAACGTTATGGCCAGATCTGACGTGTCACTTTGAAATGTCTGTGAAACCCATGTTCTTATTTAATGTATTTCTTAGTGTTTAAAAGATTTTCTTTGTTAAATTAATAAAGTGAATGGAAGCTGTGCACCAGGTAGGTATCCGAAACAAAGGAGGTGAGCCATGAAGGCTGCTTAAGCACCAAGCTCTTGATTGGATCCAATCCTAGACATGCCCACAACCATTGCCACAATTTAGTTAGGGGATAGGTTTTGGAAAACAAGTCGAGTTGGAATTCAGTTAAGTAGATATTTTTGATAAATCGTTTTATTGTATCGTTGTGTATTTTGAAAACAAGTTTCATTTTAAAAGCGCGTCCTAAGTCTAACCCATTTTAAATCATTATCAGTAAAGTAAAATATAAAGTATAAAACAAAATAATCCCAGAAAAATTGTTAAAATGGCCTTATTACAACCCAAAACAAAATATTAATAATTAAAATAAAATTTATAAAAAAACCGGTGGCTTTTTAGAAAAAGCCCGAAACGATCACCATGGCCACACTGAATTCCCTCCGGCTCCAAGTCTCCACATCAAGGCTCACCTGCAAGGTTAAGGAAAGGGTGAGTTTGGAAACTCAGTGTGCAACAAGCCCCTTTCAGAGTCCAAACCAATATCAGCATACTGGGCCTAAGCCCTATTTCAGTCTCAAAATATACTGGGCCGTAGCCTTTCATTAAGCGGTTACTGGGCCGAAGCCTTTTCATAAATCATATCACTGGGCCGAAGCCTTTACTGTAAATGGTATGGCCCGTAGGCCCATTTCAATATCACATATGAACATCAATGAATGTATGCAAGCCCATTTGGGGAGACTACTCAACCCACCATCCGCTACTCTCCACCCGTACCAACCAAGCTCTAGCTAAATGTAACACCCCAAACTCGGCCTAAATGTTATGGCTAGATCTGACGTGTCACTTTGAAACATCTGTGAAACCCATGTTCCTATTTATAGTCTTTCTTAGTGTTTAAAAGATTGTCTTTGTTAAATTAATAAAGTGAATGGAAGCTGTGCACCAGGTAAGTATCCGAAACAGAGGACGTGAGCCATGAAGGCTGCTTAAATACCAAGCCCTTGATTGGATCTAATCCTAGACATGCCCACAACCATTGCCACACTTTAGTTCAGGGATAGGTTTTGGAAAACAAGTCAAGTTGGAATTCACTTAAGTATATATTCTTGATAAATCAGTTTATTGTATCGTCGCGTATTCTGAAAACAAGTTTCATTTTGAAAGCGCGTCCTAAGTCTAGACCATTTTAAATCATTATCAGTAAAGTAAAATATAAAGTATAAAACAAAATAATCCCAGAAAAATAGTTAAAATGGCCTTATTACAACCCAAAACCAAATATTAATAATTAAAATAAAATTTATAAAAAAACCGGTTACTTTATTGAAAAAGCCTGAAACGATCACCATGGCCACTCTAAATTCCCTCCGGCTCCAAGTCTCCACATCAAGGCTCACCTGCAAGGTTAAGGAAAGGGGTGAGTTTGGAAACTCAGTGTGCAACAAGCCCCTTTCAGAGTCCAAACTAATATCAGCATACTGGGCCTAAGCCCTAATTCAGTCTCAGCATATACTAGGCCGAAGAGTTTTCATTAAGCGGTTACTGGGCCGAAGCCTTTTCATAAATCATATCACTGGGCCGAAGCCTTTACTGTAAATGGTATAGCCCATAGGCCCATTTCAGTATCACATATGAACATCAATGAATGTATGCAAGCCTATTTGGGGAGACTACTCAACCCACCATCCGCTACTCTCCACCCGTACCAACCAAGCTCTAACTAAATGTAACACCCTAAACCTGGCCTAAATGTTATGGCCAAATCCGACGTGTCACTTTGAAACGTCTGTGAAACCCATGTTCTTATTTAAAGTCTTTCTTAGTGTTTAAAAGATTGTCTTTGTTAAATTAATAAAGTGAATGGAAGCTATGCACCAGGTAGGTATCCGAAACAGAGGAGGTGAGCCATGACGGCTGCTTAAGTACCAAGCTCTTGATTGGATCCAATCCTAGACATGCCCACAACCATTGCCACACTTTAGTTCGGGGATAGGTTTTGGAAAACAAGTCGAGTTGGAATTCACTTAAGTACATTTTTTTGATAAATCGTTTTATTGTATCGTTGCGTATTTTGAAAACAAGTTTCATTTTAAAAGCGCGTCCTAAGTCTAGCCCATTTTAAATCATTATCAGTAAAGTAAAATATAAAGTATAAAACAAAATAATCCCAGAAAAATAGTTAAAATGGCCTTATTACAACCCAAAACCAAATATTAATAATTAAAATAAAATTTATAAAAAAACCAGTTACTTTATTGAAAAAGCCCGAAACGATCACCATGGCCACTCTGAATTCCCTCTGGTTCCAAGACTCCACATCAAGGCTCACCTGCAAGGTTATGGAAAAGGGTGAGTTTGGAAACTCAGTGTGCAACAAGCCCGTTTCAGAGTCTAAACTAATATCAGCATGCTGGGCCTAACCCCTAATTTAGTCTCAACATATACTGGGCCGAAGCCTTTTCATTAAGCGGTTACTGGGCCGAAGCCTTTTCATAAATCATATCACTGGGCCGAAGCCTTTACTTTAAATGGTATGGCTCGTAGGCCCATTTCAATATCACATATGAACATCAATGAATGTATGCAAGCCTATTTGGGGAGACTACTCAACCCACCATCCGCTACTCTCCACCCGTACCAAGCAAGCTCTCTATGTGGGGAATAACTCAACCCACCCAACCAAACTCTCCACTGGCAGCATAGCTGCTTTATCATATAACTGGAGGCCTAGCCTATTTTAATAACTGGGGCAAAGCCCTTTTTGATAAACTGGGGCAAAGCCTTTTTCGGTGAACTGGGGCAAAGCCCTTTAGCACTTCCTCCATCATATAAAACCCAACCCATGCATATGATGAGTATATCATGGCATATCGTGTACATATCATAGTATATCATGTGCATATTATGGCATATCATGTATAATAACAAAATCACATGCTTCATAATCATAATGAAACTCTAGGTGTATAATGGTCATTTTCACCCAAGGGCAAAATAGTCATTTTTCATATTATAAGGGAAATTTCATAATTTTACCGAATATCTGGGTTTTTCATGTTCATTAACTATTATCAATATTTTCGAGTGTTTAAACGATGATTTAAAACTACTTTAACAAATTTGGCCCTTTGGGCCCAAAACCCCTAATGGGCCCAACGAATGCCGATTTAGCCCACTATGCCCACTTAACCTAAATTTTACAATAGTACTAACCGTGTTAACATGCAACTTATCCAAATTTTGTTTTCTAACTATTTTACCCAAATGGCCCGTAAGCCCATTGGGCCCAATTTTAGCCCATCGAGGCCCAACTTACCATCGCGCTCAAAATTGCGCTCTTACATGTTCCATCGATTTCGTTTACTGAGCCTATCGTATTCTAACCAATCCACGGATCATCACATATTCACAAGTTTTAAAGATGCCGGGATTCAGCATTTTGACTTTTCAGCAAATCTTAATCAAGCTACTACGGGGGTATGTTACACCTGATTAATGACGATCACTTCCCAAAATCCACTATGCGCTTGGGCTACAATCATTTAATTGACATATCAGGTTTTGAAATCCAAAGATAACAACATAGCCTTACCAAAATCATTCGACCACTGTCCCTATTACCATAGATTTCTTACCTTCGCAGGGTCCGATGGTTCGATCCAGGCTTATCCAAATTGATTTCCCAAGCCTAGCTGCTCCTCCAAAATTTTCTATTTTGCTACACAAACCATAAGAAAAATCGAATGAAAAAGCCCAGTGAGGCCTAAACCTCAAATCAACAACCTCCCTAAACTATAGGGGTTTCAGCTTTTCTTAACATTTACACTACTGAATCAATTTGGAAAATGCGTACTTAACACAGTCTTCCCTTCTGCACTACTTAGATCCAAAGCAGACTCAGCCTTCAACCACTTAGTAGCCTCTGAATCCTAAAGGTCTACAGATTCGGCTATGCCCCTAGAACTAAGGTATTTCGGTTTTTATGTCCATAAGAAAGGAAATGGTGTTGTGGCTTTGCAATGGTGTTGTTGTTGGGGCTTTTGAAGTTTAGTGGGTGAAGGGATCGGCTACAACAAAAGAAGAGAAAAGAGGGATGTTGGTTTAGATGAAATCGGCACACACAACTTCAGGGATTTTGGCTTTTGTGGTTATTCGGCAAAGGTGATGAAAAGAAAGGAAGTAGTAGCTCAGTTTTGACAAAAGAAGAGAAGGAGATGGATGAAAGAAGTGGTGATTTCGGCTAGAGAAGAAAAGGAATAAGAGAAATAATCCTAGGGTGTTTTTGATAAAAAGAAAACGACACACTCAAGTCCCTAATGCCGAAACACTAACACAAAAACCCCTAGCTGATTTTTGTCTCTCAGCTCTCATTCAAATCCCAAAAATCTCTCCCCTTATCACTCCTAGATTTTAGCTCATGACCCATTCAAACTCTTAGCCAACAGAGTTCCATTCAGCTTCAAACTCCTGCATGCTCAAGACATAAAAATATCCACACAATTGCCAGCTTAGTGAATCGATCCTTGGCCTTCTCCTAACCACTTACATGCCAGTTTTTTAGCTCCTTAGTGGCGTCACTTAACCACTTTGCCAGGGGCTCTCTTGTGTTACATTTTACCCATATATTTAAATAAGTCCACATATTCAGCACCCCTAACTCTTTAAGACCAAAAATCAAAAATTATACCAGGTTTTGGCCAACTCATGGGCCTTCCATTGGCCCATTTACACACTCCAATTATGAATTTCACAACCAAATACCAAATTTTAAAAAAATCCACCAAATTCTCAAAAATCACGAAAATCCCAAAAAATCAGGGTGTTACACGAATAATATCGTACGATAGTTAATTCACAAGTTTGTCACATTACATATTCATTTACTTCTCATGCTTATATGAAACAATCATATTAATAAGGAGTTTCACCATTCAAACATACATATACGTAACATAACTCAACTTGCTTAATAAAGACCATTCGACCTTATCACATGCATATAAATTCACACACTTTCACATTAACTAACTTTAACCTCATCACATATATAATAGTAGGCTCATTTCACATTTGATCATTCGGCCACACCGTATGTATAAATGTATACATTTCACATCTAATCATTAGTATTTATGCAATTAGCTTCAATAGTCTATAATACAAAACATGCTTGTTTACTTAGTAACTTACCTTGAGTGTCTCTGAATGGTTGCGAATCGGCTATTCGACCACTTTTTCTTTTCCCCTGTCCAACCTTTGACCTTGATGCTCTTGAGCTTAAGTTAAATAAAAATTTTACTTATCAAAACCTCTCCATAATTACTCATAGCCGAATATGACGACATTTAACAAGCCTTAGCAACTACTTTAACTTAAGTACACAATGGTTATATTAAATTAAATCATATCTAAACTTTTAGCAAGTGGCTAAAGATAAGGGCATAATTATCGAAAACATTAATCGGTCCTTTCAAAGTGTTCAAAGCAACCATATGCATAAGTATATATATATATACTATCCACACATCACTTCTCTATTTAATGAATTTTAGCCGAATGCCCCCCTTAAGATCCATAAAGCTCATATATAAAAATATATACATATACAATTATTACCTAAACTTTAATCATGCATACCATTATTTTATAACACAAACATTCTTCATCTCAATTACCAAAACCATTCGGCCAAAAGATACAAGCATAATTCACTATGAAATTCTCATTTCTAGCCTTTAACATAACATGCCTCAATGTCAAGAACATTCAACAAAGATACAAACATCATTTAACATCGAAACACTAAAATCCAATCTAATTCACAATTTCACTAATTTATCAACACTTGGTCGAAAGTTGTATAATCTTTGAATTTGTCTAAAACACATATATTAAACTTCCCATTCAATTTAACTTATAAAAACATTAACTAAACATCTAACACCAATTTCATTCGTTCAAATGGACATGGTCGAATGTCCTTTTTAGCTCAAAGAGCCACCCATAGCACAATTTGCAATATTGAGGCATATTAACATGAATTCATATGAATTTGACCTCATAACATTTCTTAAACACTCCTATATGCAACTTTATCATCAAAACTCAAAAGCTTCAAAGTTTCATTTATTTCAACAATGGCCGAATGAGACATTCATCATCAAACCAAAAATCAACTCATGGGCTATGTCATAAGCTTAACTATCAACTAAAATTCACAAAATCTAAGGAAAATAACATGAATCCTTACCTTAAATTAAAAGCTACAATGGCCAAATGTGTGCTCCCTCTCTCCCAACTCTTTTTCTCTTATAATCGGCAATGAAGAACAAGTGAAAACAATTTTGTTCTTTTCACCCAACTATTGTTATTTTATTATCTTTAATATAATAAAAATTCCACTAAGTCATTATTTTATTATTATAAAATAAATATATATATATAATTTAAGTATAAACATGGCCGGCCACTTAAATTAAATTGGTGCATCTAGCATGCAAGTCCCTCCTATTAAAAACCATATCACAATCGGCCACTTTAATTCTTCCTTTCACCTTTTAAAAATTTTCACATAAATCCATTATTATAATTTCTACTTTCAAATAACAAAATCAAAGTATGAAAATTTCACACATGCATCTTCACATAATATAAACATAAAATTTAACATTTAATTATTTTTGCGACTTGGTTTAGTGGTCCCGAAACCACTTCTCGACTAGGGTCAAAATAGGGCTGTCACAACTCTCCTCCCCGTAGAGATTTTCGTCCCCAAAAATCTTACCAGTGAATAGATTAGAGTATCGCTCTCTCATTGTGTCCTCGAGTTCCCAAGTTGCTTCTTCGACCCCATGTTTGAGCCACAACACTTTTCCTAACAGAATCTTTTTATTTCGCAACTCTTTCACCTCGCGAGCCAGAATACGAATCGATTGTTCCTCATAACTCAAATCAGACTGAATTTCAACCTCTGATGGTTTTATCACATGTGATGGATCGGATCTATATCGATGAAGCATCGAGACATGAAAAACATCGTGAGTCTTTTCGAGTTTGAGTGGCAGAATCAATCTATAAGCAATTGGCCCAATCCGTTCTGAAATTTAGTACAGTCCAATAAATCTCAGGCTTAATTTGCCTTTGCGGCCAAATCGAAGTACTTTTTTCCAAGGTGAGACTTTTAAAAAGACTTTTTCCCCAATCTGATACTCTATATCTTTACGCTTCAGGTCTATGTACGATTTCTGACGATTCGATGCTGCTTTCAAACTATTACGAATCACTTTTACTTTCTGCTCAGCTTCTTTAATCAAATCAACTCCGTAAATCTTATTCTCACTGAGTTCGGTCCAAAATAATGGTGTACAGCATTTACGACCGTACAAAGGCTCGTAAGGTGCCATCTTGATGCTCGATTGAAAACTGTTATTGTAGGCGAATTCAATCAAAGGTAAATATCTCTCCCACGAACCACTAAACTTGAGAATGCAACATCTCAACATATCCTCGAGTAGCTGAATAACTCGCTCAGACTGACCGTCTGTCCGGGGATGAAAAGCAATGCTAAAATGCAACCTGGTGCCCAATGAATCTTGAAATTTCTGCCAAAATCGCGATGTAAATCTGGAGTCTCTATCCGAAACAATAGAAGTTGGCACTCTGTGTAATCGTACAATCTGAGAGACATATAAATCTGCTAGTTTGTCAAGTGAAAAGTCTGTACGAACAGGGATGAAATGAGCTGACTTCGTCAATCTATCAACAATAACCCAGATGGAGTCTTTCTTGCTCGGGGTCAACGGTAAACCGGATACAAAGTCCATCGTGACTCAATCCCATTTCCATTAAGGTATCATGACCGGCTGAAGTAATCCCGAAGGCACCTGATGTTTTGCTTTCACTTGTTGACATATTAAACATTTAGAAACAAAATTTGAGATGTCTCATTTCATACCATGCCACCAGTACTGACGTTTCAGATCGTTATACATTTTCGTGCTACCCGGGTGAACCGACATTCGGCTACTATGAGCCTCGCTCAAAATCATCGAAATAAGTTCAGAATTTCTCAAAATACACAATCTATTTTGGAATCTCAAGCAATCATCATCATCAATCAAAAGCTCTAAATTTTCATTTGAATTACATTGTGCTCGTTTTGCTATCATATCATTATCAACTTTCTGAGCTTCCTAGATTTGTCGTATCAATGTCAGTTTTACTTTTAATTCTGCTATCAACACCTCATCAGTAGACACAGACAAGTGTACATTCATCGCTCGCAATGCAACAGTGATTTTCGGCTAAGAGCATCGGCAACTACGTTAGCCTTTCCCGGATGATAATCAATGACAAGCTCGTAATCTTTCAGCAATTCCAGCCACCAACGTTGCCTCAAATTCAAGTCTCTCTGAGTCATTAAATAATTGAGGCTTTTATGATCTGAATAAACATGGCATTTTGCTCCAAATAAGTAGTAACGCCAAATTTTTAGTGTAACACCCCAAACCCAGCCAAGACGTTATGGCCAAATCTGGTGTGTCACATCACCTACATCTAACCATGTTACCTAGTTACTAAGATTAGGGTGAGCTTTGCCAAAACCGTGGTTGTTATTTTAGGAGAAATTCCTGATTTGGTTAATAAATGTCCTAATTACTACTGATTGTGAAGGGTTTTTTTAAAAACATGACTTTTGATACTCTTTTGGAAAGTGCATTTGGTTTGGAAAACGTTCGTTTATCGTGTTATTGTGAAAACAAGTAAATCTAATTTCAAAAACAATTTAAACAATATTATTCTTAAGTTAAAACAAATTAAATATGTAAAGAATTAAAAACCCAAAATAAAATAAATAGAGCGGCCTTATTAAAACCCAGAGACCAAAATAAAAATAATCTAAGTAAATTATGAAATAAAATAATTGAAAATCTAAAAATTTAATCTTCGTGGCCACTCTGAATCCCTCCCAGCTCCAAGTCGACCAACTAGGGCTCACCTACATGGATGGAGAGAAAGGGGGTGAGTTTGGAAAAACTCAGTGTGTAAGGAATGCCCTTCCAGAGCCCAAATCAACTCAAGCCCATTGGGCTGAAGCCCTATCCAGTCACAGTGGTAACTGGGACGAAGCCCTATCTAGATACAGTAAACTGGGCCTTAGTCCTTTTCAGATAATAGCATGGCCCATAGGCCCATTTCAGAATAGAACAGATAATAACATGAATGCAAGCCCAACCCAGCCTAAATCCAACCGCTACACTCCATCCATGCCAGCCCTACACACCATGTGGGGATAACTCAACCAACCCAGCCCTACACTCCACAGTTGCAGCATGGCTGCTCAGATAACAGTAAATTGAGGCAAAGCCTCCAGTACGTGGTCAAGCCACTTTCAGTACTTCCTCCATCAAAATCCCAGTCCCATGCAACAGATAATAATGACATGGCATGCAGAAAACAATAACAGTATAATAATGCTTTTTGCTCAAACTTAGCCATAGGGGTATAAAAGTCATTTTGCTCCTAGGGGTAAAATAGTAATTTTCCACCTCTAAGGGTATTTCAGTAATTCTATTAGTTTTTAGGGTTTTCATGCATATTACAATCACTAATAATCCATCCATCTTTGCAAAAGTCTATTTAACTTAGTTTATCAGTTTTAGCTTTTGGGCCCTAAACCCCTAATAGGCCCTACAGTATCTATTAGCAAATAAGCCCATTTAGTTCAAATTTTATGATCAATTTATCATTTTAAACGATTTTGAACCTACAGTCTATCAGTACACATTATTTACCTATTTTCACCCATATGGGCCCGTAAGCCCATTGGGCCCATTTTTAGCCCATTGAGGCCCAATTACCGAAGTGCACAAAATTTCACACACGACTAACTTACCACTTTGTAGTTTCAGATCTAACGTTTCCTAAGCGTCTTGTGAACACTCACACACTTACAAGCCCACGAAATGCCAGATTTTTGGCATTTTGGCTTTTGCCGAATTGAACTACAGAGGGTGTTCGATACACACCTGTTTCGCGACGACTGCTACTGAGATCCCCCACGATGTCCTACAATCGATTACCACAATTCTTAGATTGCAAATCTACAACAAACAATCCCAATATTTACTTACCCATATTCAGCCAATGCCCTAAAAGCCTTCAAAATCTTACTTTTGCTGAAAACCAATGACTAGATCTAGATCTAGTCTATCCATTTGTCCAAGCCTTTGATCAAACGCCTCTAGAACACTCTATTCACCAAAAGAAATCATTGATTAATGACCCTTAGAGCCCTATGCCCAAATCGATAGCCTCCCTAGATTTTAGGGACTTTGGCTTTTTCTAAATTGTAAAATAACTTATAGATCTGGGTTAATAAGCACTTACCACTAATTTCCCTTCTGTTTCTACTCAGATCTGATGTAGATCTAGCCCCTAAACTATAGTAGAACTCGAATTCAGGAGATCTGAAGTTTCAGCTACAAGCTTCTAAATCTATGGTGGTTTCGGCTTTTGAGTGATGAAGAAGATGATAATTTGATGTTGTGGTTTAGAGGTAGTGTTGCCGACAGGTTTTAAGGGTTCCAAGGGTGAGAGAATCGGCCACCACAGATGAAGAAATAAGGGAAATTCAGCTTAAAGAAATCGGCAACCAAAAGTTAGTTTTCGGGATTTCTACTTTTATGGCAGTCGGCTATGGGGATTTTTAGAAGAATAAAAGTGAAAGAGAAGATGAACAAGGTGATAAGAAGGTTTCGGCTAGAAGAGAAAGCAAAAAGGAAAAGAAACGAATGGAGGAGAAGAAGAGGAAGAGGAAATCGGCACAAAGGAGAAGGAATTTTGTGTTTTCGGCTATTGTGAAAACTTAGAAAAGGATGAATGAAAGTGAAAGCTTTCAGGTGGCTAACCCTAATTCTCCAAGACAGAAAAAGAAAAGAACCTAACCCTAATATCAACTAAAACAATTGGCCTAACTTCCCCTAAGGCCCTTGCAGAAATCATTTAAGTGATCACATGCCTAGCACATACCTAAAAATAAAAAAGTATCAATACACTTACCTTGCAACTTGAACCCTGGACCTTTAATTCCTTCCAGGTGCCACTTTTTTAGGAACTTAGTGGCGCCACCTTGCCACTTTGCCAAAGCTCTTCTTGTGCCATAGTTTACAAAGTTTTTCTTAAAAGCACACTTAACCAAGTCTCCTATTCACTTAAAATCCAAACTTGATATTTTACTGGGTTCTAACTTAGGCTTGGGCCTTTTAAAGGCCCACTAACACTTTTAAACTCAATTCCAATATTCAGAACACCAAAATTTTAAAAATTCACCAAAAATCACAGAGCCCAAAAAATCCCAAAAATCAAGGCATTACAACTCTACCCCTTTAAAGAAATTTCGGCCTCGAAATTTACCTGATCCAAATAATTGAGGGTATTGTTGACGCATAGTCTCTTCTGGCTCCCAAGTAGCCTCTTCCCTTCCATGATTGCGCCACAGTACTTTTACTAACGGAACCGACTTCTTTCTTAAAACTTTAACCTCTTGGTCTAGAATTTACATAGGTTCCTCCTCAAATGTCAAATCAGTCTTAACTTCAATCTCTTCCACTGGTACAACGTGTGATGGATCCAATCGATATCGACGCAGCATGGACACAAGGAAAACGTCATGGATACGGTCTAACTCTGGTGGCAACTCCAACTGATATGCTACTGGCCCTACTCGCTTAAAAACACGATAAGGCCCTATAAATCGCGGACTTAGTTTGCCTTTCCTGCCAAACCTCAAGATCTTCTTCCAAGGTGAAACATTCAAGAAAACCATATCTCCAACTGTAAATTCAATCTCTTTACGCTTTAGATCCGCATAAGACTTCTGCCTATCAGATGCCTCCTTTAACCGATCTCTTATCAACTAAACCTTACTTTTAGTATCTGCCACTAATTCCGGTCCAAGAACTTGTCGCTCTCCTAACTCTGTCCAACACGAAGGCGTACAACATCTTTGCCCATAAAGTGCCTCATATGGAGCCATTTGAATACTCGTCTGATAACTATTGTTGTACACGAACTCCACCAATGGTAAGTAGTCCTCCCAACTCCCTCGAATGTCGATGACACAACCTCTTGACATATCCTCTGGAACCTGAATAACCCTTTCCGACTGTCCATCTGTCTGAGGGTGAAAAGTAGTGCTGAAGTCCAATCTTGCACCCAACGCCTCATGCAACTTCTGCCAGAATCGAGATGTGAACCTAGGGTCTCGATGAGAAATAATCGAAGCTGGCACCCCATGCAGGCGCACTATCTCCGCCACATACAACTTGGCCAACTTCCTAAGAGAGTAATCGGTACGGACAGGTATGAAATGGGCAGATTTCGTTAACCTATCCACAATCACCCACACAGAATCTTTCTTGGAGGGTTTCAAAGGTAGCCCACTCGAAATCTATAGTTACTCTCTCCCACTTCCAGAGTGGAATTTTCACTGGTTGAAGCAACCCAGAAGGTAATTGGTGCTCAGCCTTAACTTGCTGGCATGTCAGACATTTCCTAACAAATTCAGTCACCTCTCTCTTTAAACCAGGCCACTAATACACCTCTCGCAAATCTATATATAACTTATTCCCTCCAGGATGCATGGCACAAGGACCACCATGAGCCTTTTTCAGAATTGACTGCCTCAATTCAGAATCCTTTGGAATACAAATCCTTCCATGAAAGCAGAGAACTCCATCAGTATTCAGTTCAAAATCTAAATTCTCCCCATTCTCAGCCTACTAAAATTGAGGAACTAATGATTCATCCTTCAACTGCTTCTCCTTAATCTGTTTAGTCCAAGTAGGTCTCACTTGCAACTCCGCCAACAGACTTCCATCATTGTACAAACTCAAACGAGCAATCATAGCTCTTAAATCAGCAACAACCCTTGGACTCAATGCATCAGCCACCACATTAGCCTTGCCCGGGTGGTACTCAATCGAATAATCGTAATCCTTAAGCAACTCTATTCATCTTCGTTGCCTAAGGTTTAACTCTTTTTGAGTCAACAGATACTTTAGACTTTTATGATCAGTGTAGAAAATACACTTTTCTCCATACAAATAGTGTCTCCAAATTTTCAATGCGAAGATCACTGCAGCCAACTCTAGATCATGCATAGGGTAATTCGTTTCGTGAGGCTTCAGCTACCGCAAAGCATAAGCAACTACCTTACCTTCTTGCATCAGTACGCATCCTAATCCCACATGCGACGCATTACTGTATACGGTGAAATCCTTTCCAAACTCTGTCTGAATTAACACTGGCGCCTCAGTCAATACCTTTTTCAACTTGTCGAAAGCCTCTTGTTGTTTCTCAATCCAAGTAAACACTACTCCTTTCCTCAACAATTTTGTTAGCGGTGCAGCAATCAAAGAAAATCCCTCTACGAACCTTCTGTAATAGCCTGCCAAACCCAGAAAACTTTAGATTTCTGATACTGACCTTGGTGGCTTCCATTCCAGAACTGCCTCGATTTTTCGAGGGTCTACTCTAATTCCTTCAGCAAAAACAACATGCCTCAGAAAAGTCACTTCTCGCAACCAAAATTCACACTTACTGAACTTCGCGTAGAGTTGCTTCTCTCTCAGCACTTGCAGCACAATACAGAGATGCTCATCATGCTTCTCCTCAGTTTCTGAATATGCCCGAATATCATTAATAAAGACGACCACGAATCGGTCCAAGTAAAGTTGGAACACTCGATTCATCAGATCCATAAAAGCTGCAGGTGCGTTCGTCAACCCAAATGGCATAACCAGAAACTCGTAGTGACCATATCAAGTTCTGAGTGCTGTCTTATGCATATCCACCTACTTTACCCTTAGTTGATGACATCCAGACCGAAGATTGATCTTGGAAAATACCAAAGCTCCCCTAAGCTGATCGAACAGGTCATCGATCCTTTGTAGTGGGTACTCGTTCTTTATCGTTAGTTTGTTCAACTGGCAATAATCGATGCACATACGCATTGTCCCATCCTTCTTTTTCACAAACAACATAGGTGCTCCCCACGAAGACACACTCGGTCTAATGAAGCCTCTATCCAACAACTCTTGGATTTGAGCTTTCAGTTCCACCAACTCCTTTGGTGCCATCCTATAAGGCGCGATGGACACTGGAGCCGATCCAGGTAACAAATCAATCCCAAACTCAAATTCTCTATTTGGAGGTAATCCAGGAAGCCCCTCTGGGAAAACGTCTTGAAATTAGCTTCAGTTTGGCTTACAAGAGCCAAATACACCTCGCATCCCTTGCGAATTAGCTTTTTAGCCCTTAAGGCTGAAACCACATTGGACAAGTAGTCCCTTCGTTCTCTGATAACCGTTACCTCCTCATCCTCTACAGTTCTTAACACCATCCTCTTAGCTGCACAATCCAAAGTTGCCCTATGCTTAGTCAACCAATCTATTCCTAAGATCAGATCGAACTCGCCAAATGGTAACTCCATCAAGTCTCCACAGAAGATCCTACCTTGAGTTTCTAAAGGCACCTCCCTAAAGAGTTTATCTACCCTAACCGAGTGACCTAGAGGACTTATCACAATTACCCCACTCATAGTTTCCTCAGAGTGCACACCCAACATCCTAGAAATGTCACATGCAACATATGAATGGGTTGATCCCACATCTATCGGAGTAGTATAGGGCACGCTAGAGATCAAAAGCGTATCGGTTATGACCTCAGGTGCATCACCCTCCTCTCGGTGACGAGCAGCAAAAACCAGAGCTGGTTGACGAGCCTCCACATTACCAGCACCCCTGCCAGGTGCTCCACGCCCACGACCATTGCCACATTGACCTTGTCCACGCCCTCTCGACGGCGGCGGTCCATCTCGTACTGGTTGAACAGCCCCTTGCTCAGCAACTGGAGCCTGAGCTGGCCTCCAAGGACAACCCTTGATCCTATGTTCCTTTGATCCACAACGAAGACATGCCCCAGTACATTTCCAGCACTCCCCCAGATGCACTCTACCACAGTCTCCACAAGCCTGTAGTCTAACTGTGTTCACCGGAACTACTCGAACTGGTTCTTTCACCCTAGCTCTCTTGATGTTTCGGTTTGCAACACCAGCTAGTCCAGCATCTCTCCTGAATCGGTTTTGATCCCTATCGCGGTTCTTTCATTCAGCTTGCTTCACCTCCTCAGCTATCTTAGCCTTCTCTACCAATGCAGCAAAATCGCACTCTCTCTGCGGAGCTATCAGCACCCTTAACTCATTCCTAATGCCATCCTCAAATCGAACACTGCGCTCGTACTCAGTAGCAACAATTCCGCTGGCATATCGGCTCAACCTCAGAAACTCTGCCTCATACTCAGCAACTGACCTACTACCCTGGGTCAGGTTTAGAAATTCCTTCCTACGTGTATCCACATAGCTGGCTCCGACGTATTTTCCCTTGAAAATCGTCTTAAACAATTCCCAGGTTACCCGCTCAGCTGGGGTACTCTCTCTCACAGTAATCCACCATTGGTATGCTTCGTCTCGCAACAGAGACACTGCTCCCTTCAGCTTTTGCTCCACCGAGCAGTCTAGGTCGTCCATAATCCTTTCCGTAGCTTTCAGCCAATACTCAGCTACATTTGGGGTTACTCCAGATAAGCCACTGAAAACCTCTGCTCCGTTAGCCCAGAGTCGTTTAGAAATGGACCCTCTATTTATAGGCCCGACATTAGCTCCAGCCACCCTTTCCAAAACCCTCAGCATAGCCTGGGATAGGGCGTCGTCCCCTGCGGCCCGATCGTGTGGCCCATTTTCAGCTATTGGTGGTGGTCATGCCCCACCAGCTAGCATGTGCATTGAAGATGAAGACCTAGCTTGTGCACTGCCTCGGCCACGTCCTCGGCCTCGTCCACGAACAGCTCTCGTACTCATATTGACTTATCTGATTCAGAATTTTATGACAATAGGTTAATATTGCAGTTATTTATTACAAATGTCTTATGTAAAGATAGAGTTTCAGAGTTATTTTCGCGAATACATTGCCTAGCTACAGTCTCAGTTTTTCTAGGGTTTAGTTTCCCTACCGTCTCAGTCTCTACAGTTTTCAGTTCTCCCCTATCTACAGAATCATAACAGGGTCTCAGTTCTATCTACAATATTGTTTCAGTACAGTACAGTATAAAAAGCAGGAATACTTACGGTCATGGTACCGAGGATTTAGTGTGCCAGTTCTTCAATTGTCGAATTTCAGAAAATTCAGTACGATCTAAACTTTTCAAAAACAAACCTTTAAAACATGTACATTTTGAAGAAAACAAGTTTGAAAAGGGTTTTTCTTAATTTTTTTCCAGAAAATTCAATTTTCCAAAAATACCCTTTTTGGGCTTTAAAATTTTTGAAAGCCTTTTTGGACCCGATCCACAACCGAGTTCTTGCAACCGAGCTCTGATACCACTAAATGTAACACCCCAAACCTGGCCCAGACATTATGGCCAAATCTAGTGTGTCACATCACCTACATCTAACCATGTTACCTAGTTACTAAGATTAGGGTGAGCTTTGCCAAAACCATGGTTGTTATTTTAGGAGAAATTCCTGATTTGCTTAATAAATATCCTAATTACTACTGATCGTGAAGGGTTTATTTAAAAACGAGACTTTTGATACTATTTTGGAAAGTGCATTTGGTTTGGAAATTGTTCGTTTATCGTGTTATTGTGAAAACAAGTAAATCCGACTTCAAAAACAATTTAAACAATATTATTCTTAAGTTAAAACAAATTAAATATGTAAAGAATTAAAAACCCAAAATAAAATAAATAGAGCGGCCTTATTACAACCTAGAAACCAAAATAAAAATAATCTAAGTAAATTATGAAATAAAATAATTGAAAATCCAAAAATTTAATCTTCGTGGCCACTCTGAATCCCTCCCAGCTCCAAGTCCACCAACTAGGGCTCACCTGCATGGATGGAGAGAAAGGGGGTAGGTTTGGAAAAACTCATTGTGTAAGGAATGCCCTTCCAGAGCCCAAATCAACTTAAGCCCACAGGGCTGAAGCCCTATCCAGTCATAGTGGTAACTGGGCCGAAGCCCTATCTAGATACAGTAAATTGGGCCTTAGCCCTTTTCAGATAACAGTATGGCCCATAAGCCCATTTCAGAATAGAACAGATAATAACATGAATGCAAGCCCATCCCAGGCTAAATCCAACCGCTACACTCCACCCGTACTAGCCCTACACACCATGCGGGGATAACTCAACCAACCCAGCCCTACACTCCACAGTTGCAGCATGGCTGCTCAAATAACAGTAAATTGAGGCAAAGCCTCCAGTACGTGGTCAAGCCACTTTCAGTACTTCCTCCATCAATATCCTAGTCCCATGCAACAGATAATAATGACATGGCATGCAGAAAATAGTAACAGTATAATCATGCTTTTTGCTCAAACTTAGCCCTAGGGGTATAACAGTCATTTTACTCCTAGGGGTAAAATAGTAATTTTCCACCTCTAAGGGTATTTCAATAATTCTATCAGTTTTTAGGGTTTTCATGCATATTACAATCACTAATAATCCATCTATCTTTGCAAAAGTCTATTTAACTTAGTTTATCAGTTTTAGCTTTTGGGCCCTAAACCCCTAATAGGCCCTACAGTGTCTACTAGCAAATAAGCCCATTTAGTTCAAATTTTATGATCAATTTATTAGTTTAAACGATTTTGAACCTACAGTCTATCAGTACACTTTATTTACCTATTTTCACCCATATGGGCCCGCAAGCCAATTGGGCCCATTTTTAGCCCATCGAGGCCCAACTACCGAAGTGCACGAAATTTCACACACGACTAACTTACCACTTTGCAATTTCAGATCTAACGTTTCCTAAAGGTCTTGTGAACACTCGCACACTCACAAGCACACGAACTGCCGGATTTTTGGCATTTTGGCTTTTGTCGAATTGAACTAGAGAGGGTGTTCGATACATACCTGTTTCGCAACGACTGCTGCTGAGATCCCCCACGATGTCCTAAATCGATTACCAAAATTCTTAGATTGTAAATCTACAACAAACAATCCCAATATTTACTTACCCATATTCGGCCAATGCCCTAAAAGCCTTCAAAATCTTACCTTCGCCGAAAACTGATAACTAGATCTAGATCTAGTCGATCCACTTGTCCAAGCCTTCGATCAAACGCCTCTAGAACACGCTATTCACCAAAAGAAATCATTGATTAATGACCCTTAGAGCCCTATGCTCAAATCGACAGCCACCCCAGATTTTAGGGACTTCGGCTTTTTCTAAATTGTAAAATAACTTATAGATCTGGGTTAATGAGCACTTACCACTGATTTCCCTTGTGTTTCTGCTCAGATTTGATGTAGATCTAGCCCTTAAACTACAGTAGAACTCGAATTTAGGAGATCTGAATTTTTGGCTAGAAGCTCCTAAATCTATGGTGGTTTCGACTTTTGAGTGATGAAGAAGATGATAATTTGATGTTATGGTTTAGAGGTAGTGTTGCTGACAGGTTTTAAGGGTTCCAAGGGTGAGAGAATCGGCCACCACAGATGAATAAAATAGGGGAAATTCAGCGTAAGGAAATCGGCAACCAAAAGTTAGTTTTCAAGATTTCAGCTTTTATGGCAGTCGGCTATGGGGGTTTTTAGAAGAATAAAAGTGAAAGAGAAGATGAACAAGGTGATAAGAAGGTTTCAGCTAGAAGAGAAAGCAAAAAGGAAAAGAAAAAATGGAGGAGAAGAAGAGGAAGAAGAAATCAGCACAAAGGAGAAGGAATTTTACGTTTTCGGCTTTTGTGAAAACTTAGAAAAGGATGAATGAAAGTGAAAGCTTTCAGGTGGCTAACCCTAATTCTCCAAGACAGAAAAAGAAAAGAACCTAAACCTAATATCAACTAAAACAATCGGCCTAACCTCCCCTAAGGCCCTTGCAACTTGAACCCTGGACCTTTAATTCCTTCCCAGGTGCCACTTTTTTAGGAACTTAGTGGCGCTACTTTGCCACTTTGCGAAAGCTCTTCTTGTGTCATAGTTTACAAAGTTTTTCTTAAAAGCACACTTAACCAAGTCTCCTATTCACTTAAAATCCAAACTTGATATTTTACTGGGTTCTAACTTAGGCTTGGGCCTTCTAAAGGCCCACTAACACTTTTAAACTCAATTCCAATATTCAGAACACCAAAATTTTAAAAATTCACCAAAAATCACAGAACCCGAAAAATCCCGAAAATTAGGGCGTTACATTTAGAGCAAACACAATCGCTGCTAACTCGAGATCATGCGTCTGATAGTTTCTCTCATGAGGCTTTAACTGTCTCGAAGCATACGCGACAACTCTACCCTCTTGCATCAAAACGAAGCCCAAACCATTCAAAGAGGCATCACTATAAACCACGAATTCTTTACTGGACTCTGGCTGAACTAACACTGGAGCTTCCGGTAAAAGAGTTTTCAGCTGGTCGAAACTTTTCTGACACTTTTTAGTCCACTCAAATTTGACGTCTTTCTACAACAGCTTTGTCAACGGGGTTGCGATCATCGAGAAACCTTTTACAAAACGTCTGTAGTACCTGGCAAGTCCCAAAAAGCTCCGAATTTCTGAAACATTTCTCGGAGGTTTCCAGTCAAGTATAGCTGATATTTTGCTCGAATCAACTCGAATACCTGATGCAGATACAACATGTCCCAGAAAGCTGACCTCACATAACCAAAACTCACATTTACTGAATGTAGCATACAACTGATTTTCTCGTAAAATCTGAAGTACAAGCCTCAAATGTTCGGCATGCTCAGACTCGTCATGAGAATAAATTAAAATATCGTCTATGAACACAACCACGAACCGACCTAAATACTGCCTGAACACTCGATTCATCAGATCTATGAAAATCGCAGGGGCATTAGTGCACCCAAACGGCATCACTAAAAACTCGTAGTGTCCGTACCTTGTTCTGAAAGTAGTCTTAGGAATATCAGAATCCCTAACTCGCAACTGATAATAGCCAGATCGCAAATCAATCTTTGAAAACACTGAAGCTCCTTTTAATTGATCAAATAAGTCATCGATCCGCGGCAACGGATATTTATTCTTTATAGTCACTTTGTTCAGCTGTCTATAATCGATACACATTCTCATAGTTCCGTCTTTCTTTTTCACGAATAGAACTGGTGCACCCCAAGGAGAGAAACTCAGTCGTGCAAAACCTCTGCCTATCAATTCTTGCAACTGAGACTTCAACTCTTTCAATTCGGTCGGTGCCATACGATACGAGGCAATCGAAATCGGAGTCGTACTCGGTATAAGCTCTATGCCAAACTCAACCTCTCTAACAGGTGGCAACCCCGGTAATTCCTCAAGAAACACATCGAGATACTCACAAACCACAGGTACGGTCTAAAGCTTCCATTCAGATACTTTACTATCCAATACATAAGCAAGATTAGCCTCACAGCCCTTTTTCATATATTTCTGAGCCAGCACAGAAGATATTATTGCCGGTAGCCCGTTTAGATTAGTAGACTCAACCCGAATTATCTCAATATTCGAACATCACAAATCAATAGTCTTTCGCTTACAATTCACTACAGCATCGTGCACAGTTAACCAATCCATCCTGAGAATAATGTCAAATTCATCGAATGGTAATAGCATCAAATCGGCCTGAAAGAAAAAATCTCGAATCATTAAAGGGCATTTCTTGCACACTTTATTAACTAATACACAACGACCCAGAGGATTGGACACTCGAATTACAAACGCAGTAGACTCAACAGGGAGAGTATTATTGGATGCTAAAGTTTCATACACATATGAATGAGTTGAACCAGGATCAATCAGAGCAATAACATCAGTGTCAAAGAGAGTAAAAGTACCAGTAATAACATCCGGAGAAGAAGCTTCCTCACGGGCGCGGATAGCATATGCTCTGGCAGGTGCACGGGCCTCAGATCGAACAGCAGTGTCTCTAGTCTTTCTCTGATTGCCACTAACATTACCCGGTGTCCGGGTGGTCTACCTCGCGCTGCAGTGTTACTAGGCCTTTCGGTCTGATTAGTATTCTGCTCAACTAGTCTCAGACAATCTTTGATAAAGTGATCAGCAGATCCACATTTAAAACAGGAGCGGTCATGTAATCTATAGCTCCCCGAATGCCATTTACCACAATGCTTACATTTAGATCTGTCCCGCTGATCATTGCCCACACTAGCGACTGAAGTAGCTCGCGAACTCATAGATGGTCGATCGCAATCTCGTCTGGAAAGGCCCGAGGTAGCTTTAGATCTGCCTGACTCGTCTCGAAATTTCTTCAATGATTGCTGAATAAACTTTCCCGAAGATCTCTTACGGAACTCTCTGGCTCCGTCTTCAGCTTTTCTCTTTTCAATCCCAAGCTCTTCGGCTTTGCAAGCTTGCTTGACAAGTACTACAAATTCCTTAATTTCCAAAATACCAACCAGCAATTTAATATCTTCATTTAACCCGTCCTCGAAGCGGTTACACATAATAGCCTCAGACGAAACACACTCGCGAGCATATTTGCTGAGCCTTACAAATTCTCACTCATACTCTGTCACTGTCATTCGACCCTGTTTAAGCTCAAGAAACTCTTTGCATTTCTAATCGATAAATCTCTGGCTGATATACTTTTTACGGAATTCTGTCAGAAAGAATTCCCAAGTAATCCTCTCTCTCGGAACCACAGAAATCAGAGTATTCCACCAATGATAAGCAGCGTCACGTAATAGAGACACCGCACATTTTAAGCTCTCATCGGGTGTACACGATAATTCCTCGAATACTCGGATAGTATTATCTAGCCAAAACTCAGCTCGCTCAGCATCATCACTGATAGTAGCTCTGAACTCTTCAACCCCATATTTTCTGATTTTATCAACTAGAGGCTTACTCGATCACAAGGAATCAGTCACAGGAGCTACCACAGGTATCGGAGTTGGATTAATCTGGGGCGGGGCTTGTGGAACAGTTGGATTATTTCGAATGAATTGAGTGAACCAGTCACTCATCATAGCATAAAAGGTTTGTCTCATATCATCATCTCGATGACTGGTATTCGGTTGAGAGTCATTCGACGCAGTCCCTTGCGCAGGAGCAGCCGCTACACTCTCGACATCATTAGCTCCGGCTCGATCAGGATCGGGATTCATTGTTATACAAAAAACACATTTTAGCTGTCAGAAGTCTTTAGACTATCATAGTATCACATTTTGGCATGTATAGTGAAACTCTCACGCGCTACGTTAGTAGTAGAATCGACTAAACCATAGCTCTGATACCAATAAAATGTAACACCCAAGACCCTATCCATTGCCGAAATAGAGTACGAGGTATTACCACTCAAATCATAACTTAACAGAAGAATCCTCAATACCCATACTTTTTAAGTCTATACTCGAATATATATAATCTAAGACCCAATACGATCATTACTAAATTCAAACTTTGCACACGAATAAATATTGAAATGATTATATTTGAATTCATGATATTGGACATATCATTTAAAGTTTCAATACTATGCTAAATGCTGAATTTATCATCTAAACAATGAAACATCAAGGCATCAATAATGGAAATATAACATTAATACAAACTTCTTAAATCCTTAGTGATACAAACTTTCACTAAGCATTTTACATGAATCATATACAACCATGTCATATACTCCATTTATAACTTAGTTCATTCACTTACCTATAACCGGATAGAAAACACATAATCATACATTCCAAACAATCTATCATAAACAAATACATATTTCATTCAAAACAATTTGATAGTTAGCCATATTCACATGGCCTAACTTAATTACAACACCGCTTCAAAGGAAATTCCTAAAAACATAGTTTATACATGCCTTGACAACACATTAAACGATTTAATAGTACCAAAAGATCTTGGATAGCGTGGATGATTTTGACTTTAAATCCCCGAGGTCGTAGCTATCAAAAACAATCTATAAACAGAGTAACAAAATAACCAAAGTAAGCTTTTATTAGCTTAGTAAGTTTAAGTAAACAAAACAACTTAACTTCAATGTAACAAAGATCACATGTACATAATCATAGTGAACTATCAATATGCCGAATATGCAAATACATATCTTTCTTTAGTTCAAAACTCAAAATCACAATGATGTCGTTCAAACTTTCAAAGTAATTCATTGATCCAACTTAAGGGAATAATCCCTAAGCAATTTAAGCAGATACAATTTCATTGATCGAATTTACAAATAGTCCATGAAGTTTCAATGTATAATCTCACAAGAACCGAATTCCTATATATATCCACATGCACAATTTCATGTGCCTTATTCAATACGTGCTCAAAGGACAACTGAGAGTCAACCTTCAGGTAACAAATATTTAATACGTACCTGAACAACTTAATGCTTATTACTACTATCATTGTCAGTTGTGCTTATTCCTCAAATCTGGATCTTGTATTAATTCACTGGCAATTAGCCTGCTAGGTTCCACCCGAACTCATCACTGGCATCAAAGCCTGCTGGACTTATAAGTCCGAATCTTATCACCGGCATTGAAGCCTGCTGGACTTTGATGTCTGAAGTTTATCACCGGCTCGTAGCCTACTGGACTTTTAAGTCCAAACTTATCACCAACTTTATAACTTGCTAGGTTTAAGACCCGAATAATATTGTACGATAGTTAATTTCACAAGTTTGTCATATAACATATTCATTTACTTCTCATGCTCATATGACACAATCATATTAATAAGGAGTTTCACCATTCAAACATACATATACGTAACATAACTCAACTTGCTTAATAAAGACCATTCGACCTCATCACATGCATATAAATTCACACACTTTCACATTAACTAACTTTGACCTCATCACATGTATAATAGTAAGCATATTTCACATTTGATCATTCAGCCACACCGTATGTATAAATGTATACATTTCACATCTAATCATTAGTATTTATGCAATTAGCTTAAATAGTCTATAATACAAAACATGCTTGTTTACTTAGTAACTTACCTCGAGTGTCTCCGAATGGTCGCGAATCGGCTATTCGACCACTTTTTCTTTTCCCTGTCCAACCTTAGACCTTGATGCTCTTGAGCTTAAATTAAATAAAAATTTTACTTATCAAAACCTCTCCATAATTACTCATAGCCGAATATGACAACATTTAACAAGCCTTAGCAACTACTTTAACTTAAGTACACAATGGTTATATTCAATTAAATCATATCTAAAATTTTAGCAAGTGGCAAAGACAAGGGCATAATTATCGAAAGCATTAATCGGTCCTTTCAAAGTGTTCAAAGCAACCATATGCATAAGTATATATATATATACTATCCACACATCACTTCTCTATTTAATGAATTTTAGCCGAATGCCCCCTTAAGATCCATAAAGCTCATATATAAAAATATATACATATACAATTATTACCTAAACTTTAATCATGCATACCATTATTTTATAACACAAACATTCTTCATCTCAATTACCAAAACCATTTGGCCAAAAGATACAAGCATAATTCACTATGAAATTCTCATTTCTAGCCTTTAACTAAACATGCCTCAATGTCAAGAACATTCAACAAAGATACAAACACCATTTAACATCCAAACACTATAATCCAATCTAATTCACAATTTCACTAATTTATCAATCCTTGGTCGAAAGTTGTATAACCTTTGTATTTGTCTAAAACACATATATTAAACTTCCCATTCAATTTAACTTATAAAAACATCAACTAAACATCTAACACCAATTTCATTCGTTCAAATGGACATGGCCGAATGTCCTTTTTAGCTCAAAGAGCCACCCATAGCACAATTTGCAATATTTAGGCATATTTACATGAATTCATATGAATTTGACCTCATAACATTTCTCAAACACTCCAATATGCAATTTTATCATCAAAACTCAAAAGCTTCAAAGTTTCATTTATTTCAACAATGGCCGAATGAGACATTCATCATCAAACCAAAAATCAACTCATGGGCTATGTCATAAGCTTAACTATCAACTAAAATTCACAAAATCTAAGGAAAATAACATGAATCCTTGCCTTAAATTAAAAGCTACAATGGCCGAATGTGTGCTCCCTCTCTCCCAACTCTTTTTCTCTTATAATCGGTAATTAAGAACAAGTGAAAACAACTTTGTTCTTTTCACCCGACTATTGTTATTTTATTATCTTTCATATAATAAAAATTCCACTAAGTCATTATTTTATTATTATAAAATACAAAAATATATAATTTAAGTATAAACATGGCCGGCCACTTAAATTAAATTGGTGCATTTAGCATGCAAGTCCCTCCTATTAAAAACCATATCACAATCGGCCACTTTAATTCTTTTTTTCACCTTTTAAAAATTTTCACATAAATCCTTTATTATAATTTCTACTTTCAAATAACAAAATCAAAGTATGAAAATTTCACACATGTACCTTCACATAATATAAACATAAAATTTAACATTTAATTATTTTTGCAACTTGGTTTAGTGGTCTCGAAACCACTTCTCGACTAGGGTCAAAATAGGGCTGTCACATTTCATACTCACATTTGACCATAAAACATTTCATGTATTTTTCTTCCATCTCACCCTTATTATTTGGCTATGTACATACATACAAAGAACATCGAATTTCAAGATATAACACTTGTTCAATTACTTAAAACTTACCTCGAATGGTGTCGAGTGATTACGAACCGGCTAATCTACTAACTTTGTTTTCCCCTATCTGAAATCTGCTCCCTTTCTTCTTGAGCTAAATTAAACAAATCGACTTATTTAATCACTTAACCAATATATTTTCTTTCAATATATCTCACATATACGAAATTTAATAACAAGAGTTACATAAGTGGTACTTAGGCATAATTTGCTCCCTACTAATATGTTCTCCTATTACTTAAATCACTAAACTTAGCTTCTCACAAATTAATTATTCCAGCATCACATTCGGCTATGGCATTTTTCATTTAAGACAAGAAAAATAAATTCTTACTTAATGATATACATACGGCAAAACTCATTTCCAACCATCTCAATATACTTCAACCTAAACAATTCATTATTATAAATCACATTCGGCAAATTGCTTAAAAAAATTTAACATCTAACATCATCTTCTAACATCTAGCCTAAGTTGTCACAAATTAACCATAATGGCCGAATACCATTTAGTCCTTAAAGTCACATATACCAAAATTTAACAAGCTTAAAATTCATCTTAGAACCATTTCCCATTTTAAAACATCAAAACACCAACAATCTTATACATATCATCCATGGCCAAATGAGTATTTAGCCATAAACTTAAAAATTAACACTTGGGCTATGTAAAGGACTTAACAACTAACTCAAAATCATAAAATTTAAAGAAAACTACATGGAAATCATACATTAATCCAAGCTACACAATGACCGAATGCTCTTAGCTTTTCTTTCTTTTTCTTTTCTTTAGTTTCGGCACAAACAAGAGATTTAGACAAATAATTTCATGTTTTATTAATTAATACATATATTAGTTATTAGATTACCAAAATGGCCTTTATAATTTCATTCATTTTCCACTAACTAATGGCCGAATATGTCCATGCATTATATCCTTAGCCTAATTGCATTTAAGCCATTCATAATAAAAGAATAATTACAAATCGGCATTTACACATAAACCATCTAATCTTTCTTTTATGCACTTGAGTCCCTATTTAATAATTTAACATCCAAATAACAAAATTAAGACACTAAACTTTCACGAATATAAATTTTCACATAAATAAAATCGAAAATAGTTTCAAAAGAAATATTCTGACTCCGATTCGTGGTCTCGAAACCACTTGTCCAATTAGGGCCAAAATAGGGCTGTCACAACTCTCCCCCTTAGAGATTTTCGTCCCCGAAAATCTTACCGGTGAATAGGTTAGGGTAATGTTCTTTCATTGAGTCCTCAAGCTCCCAAGTTACTTCCCTCGACCCCGTGCTTTAACCACAGTACTTTTACTAACAAAATTTTCTTATTTCGCAATTCTTTCACCTCGTGAGCCAAAATGCGAATCAGTTCTTCTTCATAACTCAAATCAGATTGAATTTCAACTTCTGACGGATTAATTACATGTTAGGGATTGGATCTATATCATCAAAGCATCGAAACATGAAAAACATTGTGAATCTTTTCAAGTTCGGGTGGCAATATCAATCTGTATGCAACCGGCCCAATTCGTTCTAAAATCTCATATGGTCCGATAAATCTTGGGCTCAATTTGCCTTTACAACCTAATCTGAGTATTTTTTTTCCACGGTGAAACTTTTAAAAACACTTTATCTCCGATCTGATATTCTATATCTTTATGTTTCAAGTCTGCATACGATTTCTGACGATCTGATGCTGCTTTCAAACTTTCACGAATCACTTTTATTTTCTATTCAGTCTCTTTAACCAAATCAACCGTGAATATCTTGTTCTCACTGAGCTCAGTCCAGTACAAAGGTGTACGACATTTACGACCGTACAAAGCCTCATAAGGTGCCATTCTGATACTCGATTGAAAACTATTATTGTATGCGAATTCAATCAAAGGCAAGTATCATTCCCACGAGCCACTAAACTCAAGGATGCAACATCTCAACATATCCTCAAGTATCTGAATGACTCGCTCAGACTGACCATCTGTCTGAGGATGACAAGCAGTGCTAAAATGCAACTTGGTACCTAACGCATCTTGCAATTTCTTCCAAAATCGCGATGTAAATATGTTGTCTTTATCTGAAACAATAGAAGTAGGTACCCCGTGCAATCTCACAATCTGAGAAATGTATAATTCAACTAGTTTATCGAGTGAGTAATCTGTACGAACTGAAATAAAATGAGCTGACTTTGTTAATCTATCAACGATAACCCAGATTGCATATTTCTTGCTTGATGTCAATGGTAAACCAGAAGATACAAAATCTATTGTGACTCGATCCCATTTCTACTCAGGTATCATGATCGGCTGAAGTAATCGCAAAGGCACCTGATGCCCAGGTTTCACTTGTTGACATATCAAACATTTCGAAACAGAGTCAGAAATGTCTCGTCTCATACCGTGCGACAAGTACTGTTGTTTCAGATCGTTGTACATTTTCGTGCTACCTAGATGAACTGACAGCCGACTGCTATGAGCTTCGTTCAAAATCATCTGCACAAGCTTTGACTTTCTTGGAACACAGAATTGATTCTTGAATCTTAAACAATCATTGGCATCAAACAGAAACTCTGAATCTTCTTTTGAATCACATTGAGCCAGTTTAGCGATCAACTCATCATCAATTTTCTAAGCTTCACATATTTGTTGCACCAGTATCGTTTTTGCTTTTAATTCAGCTACTAATGCATCATCAATGGACATAGACAAATGTACATTCATCGTTCGCAAAGCAAATAATGATTTTTGACTTAGAGCATTAGCAACTACATTAGCCTTCCCTGGATGATAATCAATGACAAACTCATAATCTTTGAGTAATTCTAACCACCGTCGCTGTCTCAAATTCAAATCCTTCTAAGTCATCAAGTATTTAAGGCTTTTATGATCAGAATAAATGTGACATTTTTCTCCGAATAAGTAGTGATGCCAAATTTTCAAAGCGAAAACAATAGTAGTTAATTTGAGATCATGAGTCGGATAGTTTTTCTCGTGAGGCTTTAATTGTCTAGAGGCATAAGCAACAACTCTACCCTCTTGTATCAAAACACAACCCAAACCATTCAAAGATGCATCGCTATAGATCACAAATATTTTACCCGATTCTGCCTGAACTAACACTGGAGCTTCAGTCAAAAGAGTTTTCAATTGATCAAAGCTTTTCTGACATTTATCCGACTGCTCAAATTTAGTATCTTTCTGTAACACTTTTGTCAATGGTGACACTATCATCGAAAAGCCTTTTACAAACCGTCTATAGTATCTGGCAAGTCCCAAAAAGCTCTAAATTTTCGAAACATTCTTCAGAGGCTTCTGAAACCTTGTTTAGATCAACCCTGATGCCTGATGCAGATACAACATGCCCTAAAAAGCTGACCTCGCATAACCAGAATTCACATTTACTGAACTTCGCGTACACCTACTTATCACGCAAAATCTTTAGCACGAGCCTCAAATGTTCTGCATGTTCTATCTCATCGCGAGAATAGATCAAAATGTCATCTACAAATACAACCACAAACCGATCCAGATACTGTTTGAACACTCGATTCATCAAATCCATGAAAACTACAGGGGCATTAGGGAGCCCAAACGGCATCACCAAGAACTCATAATGTCCGTACCTCGTCCGAAAAGCAATCTTAGGCACATCCGAGTCTCTAACTCGCAACTGATAATAGCCCAATCGCAAATCTATCTTTGCAAACACTGAAGCTCCCTTTAGCTGATCAAATAAATCATTAATTCGCGGCAACGGATATTTATTCTTTATCGTTACTTTATTAAGCTGACATGCACATTCTCATAGTTCTGTCTTTCTTTTTCACAAATAGCACTAGGGCACCCCAGGGAGAGAAACTTGGTCGAGCAAAGCCTCTATCTATCAACTCTTGCAACTGAGATTTTAATTCTTTTAATTCGGTCGGTGCCATACGATACAGAGCTATCGAAATCAAAGTCGTTCATGGTACTATTTATATACTAAACTCTACTTCCCGAATAGGTGGCAACCCAGGTAATTCCTCGGGAAATACATCCGGGTATTCGCAAACCATGGGCACAGTCTCAAGTTTTCTTTCTGATGTTTTACTATCCAGTACATACGCAAGATAAGCTTCACAACCCTTTTTCACATACTTCTGAGCCAACATCGAAGATATTACTGCCGGTAACCTGTTCAAATCAGTAGACTCAACTCGAATTATCTCATCATTCAGACATCACAAGTTAATTATTTTTCGTTTGCAATTCACTACAGCATCATGCACGGTTAACCAATCCATACCGAGTATGATATCAAACTCATCGAATGGTAAAAGCATCAAATCGGCTGGGAAACAAGAATCTTGAATCATCAAGGGACATTTCTTACACACTTTATCAACTAACACATATCGGCCCAAAGGATTCGACACCCGAATCATAAACTCAGTAGACTCAACAGGTAGAGTCTTACTGGATGCCAAAGTTTCACACATATATGAATGAGTCGAACCGAGATCAATCAAAACAATAGCATCAGTATCATAAAGAGTGAAGGTACCAGTAATAACATCTAGGGAAGAAGCCTCCTTGCTAGCGCGTATGGCATAAGCTCTGGCAGGTGCACGAGCCTCAGATCGAACAACGGTATCTTTAGTCCCTCTCTGACTGCCATTAGCATTACTCGCATGTCTAGGTGGTGTACCTCGTGCTGCAGTATTACTAGGTCTCTCACTCGGATTAGTATTCTGCTCAGCTAATCTAGAACACTCTCGGATAAAATGATTACCTAATCCACATTTAAAATAAGAGCGATTATGCAATCTACAGCTCCCTGAATGCTATTTACCATAATGCTTGCACTTAGATCTATCCTGACGATCATTGCCAACACTAGCAACTGAGGTAGCTCGTGTACTCACAGGAGGTCGATCGGGATCTCGTCTTGAAAATCCCGAAGTAGTCTTGGATCAGCTCGATTCATCTCGAAATTTCTTCGATGATTGTTGGAAGGTTTTCCTCGAAGATCTTTTATGAAACTCTCTAGCTCCAGCTTTAGCTTTTCTTTTCTCTGTTCCGAGCTCTTCGACTTTACAAGCTCGCTCAACAAGCACCACGAACTCTTTAATTTCCAGAATGCCTACCAACAATTTGATATCTTCATTCAACCTATCATCGAAGCATTTACACATGATAGCTTCAGACGAGATACACTCACGGGCATATCTGCTGAGTCTTACAAATTCTCGTTCATATTCTGTAACTGACATTCGGCCCTGTTTAAGGTTAAGGAACTCTTTGCGCTTTTGGTCAATAAATCTCTGGTTGATATACTTTTTACAGAATTCTGTCAGAAAGAATTCCCAGGTAACCCGCTTTCTTGGCACAATTGAAACTAAAGTGTTCCACCAATGATAAGCAGCATCACGTAACAGAGACACGGCACACTTCAAACATTCTTCGGAAAATACGTATAGTATTATCAAGCCAAAACTCAGCCCTCTCAGCATCATCATTAACTGTGGCTCTGAACTCTTCAGCCCCATATTTTTTAATTTTATCAACCCGGGGCTTACTCAATCTCAATGGATCAATCACATGAGGCACCACAGGTATCAGAAGTGGATTATTCGGGGGTGGGGCTTGTGGAACAGCCGGATTAGTTTGAATATATTGAGTGAACCAATCGTTCAACAAGGTATAGAAGGCTTGTTTAGCCTCATCATCTTGTTTACTAGAATTCGGCTGAGAGTCAATCGGCGTTGTCCCTTGCGCGGGAGCAGGCGCTACACTCTCAACATCGTCTACTACGGATCGATCAGGATCAAAATTCATTTACTATACGAAAAACACATTTCAACTATCAGAAGTCATCACACTATCATATATCACTTTATGGCATGTATAGCTAAACTCACACGTGCTACGTTAGTCCTAGAATTGACTAAATAGCAGCTCTGATACCAATAAAATGTAACATCCTTTACCCTTATCCGTCGCCAGAATGGGTTACGAGGTGTTACCGGACATAACACAGCTCCAAACAGTTATTTATTACAATTCATGCACATAGTAATATCATCTCCATTACAAAATTAAAGAAAACACTTAGCCCAACTAAAACAATCATGCAATACTAACAATATCTCAAGTATGAATTATGCTTCAAAACTCAACTATTTTAATTTTGAACACACATAGGGTAATTCATAACATATCCAATTTACAAGTCAAATCATAAGTCTAAACTTTATACCAAAACTACTAAATAACGACCAATTCACTCCTCACCTATTCGGCTAATTAACCTTAATAATTATGCATATTAGGCTAGCCCAAATGTTTGACTAATCCTCTAAGAAATATAATCACCCATTGTCATTAGAATCCGTATTATCCATACAATATGTCCATTATGGAAAACTACATAACTATGCATATAGTTAAATACATACATCGACCATCATAATCATTTCATATTTATCACTTCACACACATATATACAATTTTATAGCTTCATCAAAACCTTACACATTTTACTAAGCTCTACCATACTATTACAACTTAAAAGTGAACTCAACTCAACAAAATGACCAAGCCATATTCGCATAGCTTAGGTTATACAAGTTCAAAACAAACAAAATATGTACACCTATACATGCCATAAGTTCTAAATTATAGACTTTTAAAAATATACCGCAAGTAGACGATAGTGTGGACGACTTTAGAATTGATCCCTGAGCTCGTAACTTTCAGTCAGAGTCTATAAAATGAAACAAAACACAAACACTCACAGTAAGCAAATTAGCTTACTAAGTCTTAAGTAATTTAAACATTTAACTCATAATAAAATCTCTTTTATTTAATAATTTCAACAACTAAATCCACTTATGCATTTTATTCACATATATCCTCAAGCTTTCAATCCATATATAGATAACATACACTTTCACTAAACAACTTCACCTTACCCGAATATACACATTTACATCATCATTATAACTTCAATTTTATAACCAAATTGTCTTATACAATTGAATTCACATGTGCAAATTATAAACATAATTTCACCACTCTATTTTAACATTCCTTTCATGAACATCTATAAGACCGAATATATATATTATATCAACTTCACATATTCCTTCTCATCACACATCAATAAAACAATTCATTTTATTTTCAAATAGATAATTAACTAATGCATACCTGAGCAACTTAATTCGTTTAACGAATCCAATTACCACAACAGCACAAGGTCTCATAGGCTTAAACTTTTATTAATTCACCAGCAATTAGCCTGCTAGGTATAAACCTGAATTCACCACCAGCACAAAGCCTGCTAGACTTTTATGTCCGATATTCATTCACTGGCATTACGCCTGCTAGGCTCGAAGCCTAATAATAATCACCAGCTTAAAGCTTGCTAGGCCCAAAGACTCGAATAACACAGTACGATAACCAAACCACAAAGTTTCATATACTTCAATACATATACTTCTAATTTCCACATAGCATAAGCACATTTTAAAAGTTTAGCATCATTCGAACATAGCACATAACAAAGTATCCTTTCCCCTACAAAATTTTTTTGCCATTCGACCATACAACATATTGAATTCTGACATTCATTTCATACTCACATTTGACCATAAAACATTTCATGTATTTTTCTTCCATCTCACCCTTATTATTCGGCTATGTTCATACATACAAAGAACATCAAATTTTCAAGATATATGTGACAGCCCAAATTCGACCCTAGTCGGGAAGTGGTTTCGGGACCACAAAACCGAGTCACAAAAATATTTAAATACCTTATTCTATGCCTAATATATGTGAAAATGCATGTGTGAATTTTTAATTCTTTGATTTAGTTAATTTAAATGTGAATCATTAAAAAGGACTTATATGTAAGACATTATAAATGTGATGGATGAATTGTTATTGTGGATGTTTGTTATATGGAAAATTAAGAGGGGTTTGCATGTTAAATTGACCACTTTAATATTAGTGGTCGGTCAACTTATGGTATATTATTATATTGTTTTAATTTTAGTTACTTTTGTGAATAAAACAAAAGTAAGTGGTGTGTCATATTATTAAAGGATAATAATTTATTAAGTGGGAGGAGAAAACAAGGTGGAATCCATTTTCTTTCTCCATTGCCGTAGCTAAAAGAAGAAAAATACCTTCCAAGCATTCGGTCACCATAGGCTTGAAGAAGGTAAGTAAATTTTGTTATTTCTCTCTTGAAAACGTGTAAATGAGTATGAATTTAGGTTCCATTCACCAGCCATTGGTAAATTTCTAAGATTATGAGGCTTAGAGCATTCGGTTTGGTTAGGACATGCTAAGGGGTAGAAATTTAAAAGCTTTGAAGCTATAGGTGTTTTTAAGGGATTTTTGATGTTGAATTCATGTAACGGTCAGGTTATGTGTGTGGTAGTTTTATTTTTTTTGGTTTAAAGAAATGACCCATTCGGTTATATATATAATTATATATGAAATTCTTAGATATTGTTTTGATATTTGGTGTATTGAGAGTGGTTAATTGATGAATTGAATTTGGATAATTTAAAGAATTTTGGCTAAAGCTAATTATGTCAATCGGCTAGAGGATGTTTTATAAGGTGAATGCAAATTGATAGAAAAATAATTGTTGGCCGAAAGTGGACCTCCTTAGTGCTCCTTAATGTTGATGCTTTAATTAAATTATAAGTGTATTTGGATAGAAGTTTTCCTATTCGGCTATGCACATTAATTTAAAATGGAATCATGTTATGTGGTTGAATTTAATAACGAGAAGAATTTATATGTTCTATGTATGTGATTTGTAAGATATATTTATAAACAACCTTGTGAATTCGGCCATTTAAGTATTTGTATTTCGTCAATGTAGTAACTAAGGTTAATTGTTAAATTATGTTGGTGAGGATTAAATGCCCTTCTTGAATTTTTTTTTCGTGAACATGATTCATTTGTTAAATGATATACGGCTTGTGCATCTTTGTGTCAAAGAATTTGCCGAAGGTAGGCTTAGGTAACATGTGTGAAATCGTTGATCTTGTAAGTGATTATTCACTTAGTATATATATATATTTATATGCTAGTGAATAAGTGGTATTATATATATTTTTTATTTACATAATGGCCGAATATGGTTATTAGTAAATAGGTGAATGAATTGTTGTTATAAATTATAATTTAATTTAAATGCCGAATGTATATTTGAAATAAAGGAGATGTGATGAGTTTAAATTTGGTTTAATTTAGCTCAAGAGCAAAGAGGAACAAATTCGGATCGAGGGAAAGAGAAATTGATCGAATAGCCGTTATGTTTGTTCGATATTAGTCGAGGTAAGTTTTAAGTAATTAAGTTAGCATAAAAAGTAGTATGGCATGTTAGAAGTGTATGAAATGAGTCACGGCTCAATGACCTTATTTTATTTAAATTTATTTATAATATGAGTTATGTGTAAGCATATAGCTGAATGATCTCTAGAAAATAAGCTAGGAAAAATTAGATGGATATGTGATCCTTGTGTGCATATAGACCAAATGCTAAATGGAAGTTTTATATATATATATATATATATATATACACATTATGTGCTCATATGCGAATTGAGCAAATGAAATGCTATTGTGATATGAAATTTGGATATGTATACTTGATCTATAAATGTGCATAAAGATTCAGTGATGTATTCGAGCTTAATCCTGAACGGCATTTGTGCCAGTGACGTATCCGGGCTTAATTCCGAAGGGCATTTGTGCCAGTGATGTATCCGGGCTTAATCCCGAAGGGCATTTGTGCCAGTGTTGTATCTGAGCTTAGTCCCGAAGGGCATTTGTGCCAGTGATGTATCCGGGCTTAATCCCGAAGGACATTCGTGGCAGTGTTGTATTCGGGCTAAGTCCCGAAGGGCCTTAGTGCTAGTTTATAAACGGGCTAAGCCCCGAAGGCATTCATGATGGAAATACTTGATTTCTACCGTAATAATCTTAACTAATGTGCTTACTACCCTAAGTTAGTCAGGTACGTACCCCATACTCATTTGTGAATTTGATTCGTTTTAGATTGTGAATATACATTGGGATAGTGATGCTCTCGCCATTGTTTGAGATTATATAAAAGTGCATAATCTACTTACGATATATGAACATCGATTCTAGTGGTATTAGGATGAGATTGGCTTTGAGCATGTGAGTATATGTGGTTGAAGTGTGAAGTAACATGTATATGTGAAAATGTGTTTATGTAATAATTTAGACAAGTAATTGTATTGAATGTATTCGGCCAAAGAAGAGATGACCAGCTTTAAGACTATTATGCTTTGATCTTTTAATGATTTTATTGCTTAAGACTTACTAAGCATAGAAATGCTTACTCTATTGCTCATAATTCTCTGTTTTATAGATATCGTTCGTTAGCTACGGTCTCGGGAATTTCAAGATCGAAGTCATCCACACTATCAAAGCTCTTTCTGTACTTAGTAGCTAAACTTTGAAAATGGCATGTATAGGCTTGACTTTTGGTTTATGAATCAATATCTTTTGATGATGTGTATATATACGTGTATAGCCATGCGAAAATGGCTTGCTATGTTACCATTTTATTTGAGTATGATTATATGATTTGATTTTATGAGGGTCGAAATCTGATTGATTCGGCGGTGTATGTACGTTTACGTATATGTGTGTATATCTTAGATTTGGAAATTTGATATACTTTTAAGTTATTATCCATAAGTTTTGTGAACATGATTTATGCGAATGAAGTTGTATTAAATTAGACAATTGTCATGTAATGCCTCATAACCCTCCGGCGACGGATACGGGTTTAGGGGTGTTACAATATAACACTTGTTCAATTACTTAAAACTTACCTCGAATGGTGTCGAACGATTACGAACTGGCTAATCTACTAACTTTGTCTTCCCCCTATCCGAAATCGGCTCCCTTTGTTCTTGAGCTAAATTAAACAAATCGACTTATTTAATCACTTAACCAATATATTTTCTTTCAATATATCTCACATATACGACATTTAACAACAAGAATTACATAAGAGGTACTTAGGCCGAATTTGCTCCCTACTAAAACGTTCTCCTATTACTTAAATCACTAACTTAGCTTCTCACAACTCAATTATTCAAGCATCACATTCGGCTATGGCATTTTTCATTCAAGATAAGAAAAATAAATTCTTACTTAATGATATACATACGACAAAACTCATTTCCAACCATCTCAATATACTTCAACCTAAACAATTCATTATTATAAATCACATTCGGCAATTTGGTTAAACAAATTGAACATCTAACATCATCTTCTAACATCTAGTCCAAGGTGTCACAAATTAACCATAATGGCCGAATACCATTTAGTCCTTAAAGTCACATATACCAAAATTTAACAAGCTCAAAACTCATATTACGACCGTTTCCCATTTTAAAACATCAAAAACCCAACAATCTTATACATATCTTCCATGGCCGAATGAGTATTTAGCCATAAACTTAAAACTTAACACTTGGGCTATGTAAAGGACTTAACAACTAACTCAAAATCATAAAATTTAAAGAAAACTACATGGAAATCATACCTTAGTCCAAGCTACACAATGACCGAATGTTCTTAGCTTTTCTTTCTTTTTCTTTTCTTTAGTTTCAACACAAACAATAGAATTAGACAAACAATTTCATGTTTTATTAATTAATACATATATTAGTTAGTAGATTACCAAAATGGCCTTTATAATTTCATTCCTTTTCCACTATCTAATGGCTGAATATGTCTATGCATTATATCCTTGGCCTAATTGCATTTAAGCCATTCATAATAAAAGAACAATTACAAATCGACATTTACACATAAACCATCTAATCTTTCTTTTATGCACTTGAGTCCCTATTTAATAATTTAACACCAAATAACAAAATTAAGACACTAAACTTTCACGAATATAAATTTTCACATAAATAACATCAAAAATAGCTTCAAAAGAAATATTTTGAGTCAGATTCGTGGTCTCAAAACCACTGTTCAGATTAGGGCTAAAATAGGGTTGTCACAATTTCCAAAAGGAACAACGTCAGTTATAAGCACTGAAATCCACAGTAACAGAAGCAATACAATCTTCACATACATTCAACAGAACAATAGCCAGTAGAAACAGAATACTAGTATCATATAGATTTTATCGTCGACTTTCATATCCACCCAGTGGAATAGAATACTGAAAAAAGATAAAGTAATGCTGAATGTAACCCAAACAGATCTATCATGCTTTCGTCTGTCAATAATTTTAGCTAACATTCTCGTATGATGAGAGTTTCATCTAAAAATATACAGCTACATATACCTCTCAGAATAGATAAATACATAGAATATCTAGAAGAGATCGTCGTAAATTACTCAACTAAAATTGTTGCACTTAGCTATCAATACACTTCAATCATTTATCCACTGTCTATTTCTAACATCACTAATTCCACATTATCTTATCACTAGCAGAAATCAATTCAGAAGAACTTTCAATTAATACATTCTTTAGATATCATACCTAAATACTTTTGTCTTATCGAATTCAACTTCTTCTTTAACAATGACTTGCATAATATGAATAGCCTTTAAAATGATTCAATATCTTTTCTATTACTGTCTTCAGTTACGGACTTATTCCCTTATCTGATCACAGTATTAATCCTTCAACTACAAAACTTTGTCATTATACACTTGTAAGTCTATTTAATCCAAATCTTGCAGATTTCATTGTAACATTATACTAATAATGGGGGTGAAGGTAGTAAAGCCTCAAATTTAACTCTCATATAAATGCACATAACATATACTAATACGAATAGCCAGATCATTACTAATTTAACATTCTCAAAACATTTAATAATTATTTGCTTATAATCACTTTTATGCTTAATACATAGTTCATATGTCAATTCAAATCACTAATTCACACTCGAAATTTTCATATAGCAATCATAGATCAAATATTACAACTCATATACTCATATAATTATAACATTTATTAATAACAAAAATGTCATACACTCTAATTCATACCTTTATGATTGTCCACTCATCATCAATACATTTTCACTCAAACATTTGAGTATAACATTCCGTACTATCAAAATTAGCTCGATTGGAAAACATGCCTATCTAATCAAACAAATTTCATCAGAGTCGGGAGATATCACACTATCACAGGTTATATATGGCATGTATAGCTAAACTCACATATGCTACGTTAGTCCTAGAATTGACTAAACTGTAGCTCTGATACCAATATAATATAACACCACTAACCCGTATCCGTCGCCGGAAAAGAGCTACGAGGCATTACCAATCAAAACTCAGTTTATAACACATAATTGTTATTCATAATTCAATATCACATGTTCAACATCAAACACAGTCATATCATCCCTTACAAGGCTCATCGATGCCTTAAAACATGCTTAGAAGTGGTTCGGCACTAAACCGACCACATTAGAAAACTTTGAGGAACTTTAAAAATTTTTCATGCATATAAAGGCCACACGCCCATGTACACAGGCCGTGTGCCTCACATGGCCATCACACATGCCCATGTCTTAGGCCGTGTGAAAACAAGGCATACCTACTTGTAACACCCCTTACCCGAGACCATTGCCGGAGTCGAGCGCGAGGCATTACCGGACTTAACTTACTCAACCTGGGTATAAAATTTGCTTGTAAAATTAATTTATTTTCATTCATTCAATATGTCCCTAAAAAGGGTCATCGAGACCCTAAATCATACAATTGAAATGATTCGGGACCAACCAGGATTAATGAAAATTTCCTGATTACTTAAATGGAACAAAACATATCATTTCCCTGTTCCATAATAAAGCTGTCCAACTACGTCACTATCGCTAAAAAATCATAACTCGAGTTTCGCAACTTGAAATTCAATTCCGTAAATTTTATCTGAAACTAGACTCATATATGTTCTTACTAATGTTTTTCTAGAATTTTTGACTTAGCCAATTTGTACAGTTTATTAAAATTTCCTTTGTTTCACTGCTCAACTGCCCTAACATCTGTTCACTACGAAACGGATTTCTCTCAGTACCAAGTTCAAATAATAATGCAACTTGTTTTATTACAAACTAGCCTCAATAATAAATCTGGGAATATAAACTATAACTTCTAATTATTTATATAAAATGTATGGTGAATTTTTAAAATCAGAACAGGGGATCGCGAAATCAATCTGGAGCAGTCTCACTCAAATTATTATAACTCATAATTTACAACTCCTTTGCTTCCCCTGTTTCTTTCACTTGAAAATAGACTCATTAAGCTTTAATTCTATATCTCACTCACCATCTAATTCTATGTCTACTATTTTTTAGTATTTTTTTAAATTCACATCACTGCTGCTATCTAATACCGTTTTAATGCTAACTTCACTTTTTCATGATTTCCATGTATTCACTTTCATTTAGGCATACATAACATCAAAACATGTTCTTAATTAGCTATTTCAATATCTAATCCTTATCAAATATTTACTTACCATACATTGGCCATATCATAATTGACACTTACTAAATATTAAGTCCCTATACATGCCATAAACTAGGACATTTGTAAATGAAGATACCCATTTGGTAACTCGATAGTCGATAGTGTGAAGCAATCTCCGATGACCTCCAACTCAAGCTTGCTTTTAAGTACTCTGAAATATGGGAAAGGAAAAGAAGTAAGCTTATAAAGCTTAGTAAGTTCACATGTAAAGTAATAAGCAGTAACAATAAATTTAGCTTACTACTAACCTATTTCAGCTTGAATAAATACTGCTAAATTCTTACTTTCCAAACTTACTTATCTTGTGACAGCCCTAATTTGGCCCTAATCAGAAAAGTGGTTTCGGAAACACGAAACCGAGTCAGAAACTTTTTAAAATATTAATTATTGTGTTTTTATTTTGTGAATTATCATGTGTCAAAAATTTGTTGCCTTAATTTGGTTATTTGAATGTTAATTTATTAATTAAGGACTTGATTGCATAAAAGAAAAATTAGATGGTTACATTGTAAGTGTTGAATTGTGGTTGTTTCCTAATGTTGGAGGGTTTAAGAAGCAATTAAACCCAGAATAATTGTAATGGACACATTCGGCCATTAGTAGTGGAAAGGAAACAAAAATAATAAGTCTAATTTGGTAAAGTAATAATTAAGATTTTTGCATGTAATAGTAAAAATGAAAATAGTTGCCATTCTCTCTTATTTTGCCAAAACCACCAAAAGAAAAAGAAATAGAAACCCTAGGAGCATTCGGCCATTGATTCAAACAAAAATAAGGTAAGGTTTCATGTGATTTCTTTTAAATTTTTGCGATATTGAGTTGTTTATAAAACTCATGCCATAACCCATGTATGAATGGTTGAGTTGTGGCAAAATGTGTAATCGGTCATGGTAGAAAGCTATGAATTCCGAATTTGATGTTAGAAATTGATGAATGAGTGTTAGATTGACATTTTGACGTTAAAATCTATGAGTTTATGAGTTTGTAAGTTTAATTGTGAAACTTGTGCCTTGTGTGGCTTGAATGCCAAAAAGGAGTATTCGGATATGGTGTTTATGCATAAAGAATTGTTGTTGGATGTTTAAATGGTATACGGTTAAAAATTTAGCTTGAAGTTTGATAAATTTTGTTAAGGGTGAATTTAAGGGCTATGTGCATTCGGTCATGGTATATATATGTGAACTTAATGGTGTTTTAATGTGTTGAATTGGAAAAATATGTAAGATGAGTTTTGAGTTTACTAAATTTGATATATGTATGTGATTATAAGAAATGAATGATGTTCGGTTGAGCAGAGTAATTTGAGGCATCTTAAGTTAATTATTATAAGGCCATATTGGATGTTAAACTTGTTTAAGCATATTACCGAATGTGTTCAATACCAATGCATGAGTTAGATAATTATAAATTGAGATAAAGGGAAATGATATTGCCGTATATATGTCATTAAACAAGAGATTTTCTTTGTTTTGATTAAAAATGCCTTGTTGTTTATAATGCATGAATATAAAAAATTTATATATATGTATTCGCCAAATAAGAATTTTTATGAGAAAGGGGTTCAATTCTATGATAATAGAAAGATCAAAGATGATCTATAATGTGTATAATTTTTATTATGATTTATGTGAGTGTTAGTCGAATATGACTTAAACTGTAGTGAGTAATGTTTGCTATGATTAAATGATAATTGCCGAATGTGACCTAAAAATAGTAAGTGGTATTTGTTGTGATATGAATGAAATTTACCAAAAGTGATTAATGATAAGTTAGATGATATTAAAAGTTAGTTAAATGTGGCTAACAAGGCCTAATTGGTTTTCTTGCTACATTCGGTCAAAAGTATGAACAATTGAGTTGTAACACGTTAAAATTTGTTTAATTTAGCTCAAGAGCAAAGAGAGCCAATTTCAGATAGGGGAAAGGCAAAAATAGTTAAATAGCCGATCTGTATTTGTTCGACGACATTCGAGGTAAGTTCTTAAGTGTTTAAGCTTGATTATTTTGTATGCTTAAGAGTTAAATGAACATAGAAAATATAATGCTAATTTTTATATAGTCAATGTGCCAAATGAGTATTGATTTAAGGCTATAAGCCGAATGTGATTAGTAAATCTAATTTGAAATGGATGAGATAATATGATGTGTTTAAAGATCAATTACGAGAGTGAACTATACTGTATGTGATATATTCGAAGGATGGGAACCTTTGTGTATATATATATTCGGCTATGTGTATATATAAATATATTTACAAGTGTGAAGTGTAGATTATGATGGTATGAGAAAATATGTGTTTTGGTTATCGTAATGTGATATTCGGGCCAAGGCCTAGCAAGCTTTACACTGGTGAGTATAATCGGGCTCTGAGCCTAGCAGGCATAATGCTGGTGAAGTGATAACGAACTTAAAAGTCTAGCAGGCTTATTGTCGGTGATGAAATCAGGTTATTACCTTGTAGGCAAATTACCAGTGAACTATTAAAAGTGTGGGCTATGAGGCTATGTGCTAATACGATATGTGGATTCGTTCCATAAATTAGATTATTTAGGTATGTATAACCAGTTTCTGTACATGAGAAATTAAATGAGTTAGATGAATTATGTGAAGTGAACATATGAGAAATGGTTTTATGTTTATGTTCAATTATGAATATTTGGTCCTTGTGACATTATTCGTGAAAGTATATAATATATATATGTGAATTTGAATATGGAAGAATGTTGTAAATGTGGATATGGCATTGTATTCTAGTTCATTTTGGGTGAAATAGAGTTGGCATTGAAATATTATTATGTTCATATCTACATGAATTCGAAGCTAATTGAATGACATGTTATAAGTACATATATGTAACTATGTATATTCGGCCAGATAATGGTATGTTTTGATAATGTTATATGTGAATTTGGATATTTGTTTATTAGGTGCAAATTATTTTATGATGTGAGTACATATGTGAATAAGGTTCTCAAGTGAGTTAATTGATTAAATACTTAAGACTTACTAAGCTTAATTGCTTACTGTGAATATTTATGTTCTTCTCTATTTTATAGATCTTGGTTGGAAAGCTACGAGCTCGGGGATTCAAGTTCAAAGTCATCCACACTATCGTCACTATTTTGGTACATTTAAAAGTCGATATTTTGAAAGATGGCATGTATAGGCTTAGCTTTCTTTTGAAACAAGATATATTTTGAATTTGTAAATATTCTAGCCATACGAAAATGGCTTACTGAATTCCTAAATATGAATGTATGGTTTGATGAACTTATGTGGCTGATCATTTTGAAATTATTCGCTGTTGTTAATTTGGTTGTGGTTATAAGTATTAACGGATGGATTCACAAGTCTAGGATGAACTATTATTTAGCTATAGTGCTAAGAATTACCAAATGAATAGTATTAATACTGCATGATATGCAATCGGCATTTAGCATATTAGTTCAATTACGGGTAAATATATAGTATATTGATTAGGCTTTATTATGTTTAGTTTAGAAATTTGGATTTTGATTAGATGTAATGCCCATTTAGAATATGCATACATGTATTCGGCTAAGACCATGAGATGTTAATCTGTAAAGTGACTTTGGGTTATATTCATAAATTTTATGCAACTTGATTTTTGATGCTTTTCTTTTAGTTAGTGGTCATTTTGAATTAGATGTTTTAATATGATTAGGGAAGGCATGATTGAAAGATCAAAGAAATTATATTTTTATGCATGTTTGATAATGAGTGACTAGTTTGATCTGTCTTCTGATCTGTAATGCCTCGTAACCCTAATCTGGCGACGGATACGGGTTAGGGGTGTTACATTTTATTGGTATCAAAGCTACGATTTAGTCGATTCTAGGACTAACATAGCGTGTGTGAGTCTAGCTATACATGCCATATTGTGTTAATATGATAGTGTGATGACTTCTGACAGCTGAAATGTGTTTTTCGTATAGTAAATGAATCTTGATCCCGATCGTGCTGTAGTAGATGATGTTCAAAGCGTAGCACCTGCTCCCGCGCAAGGGACAGCGCCGAATGACTCTTAGCCGAATGCGAGTAATCAAGATGAGGAGGTGAAACAAGCCTTCTATGCTATGATGAGTGATTGGTTTGCTCAGTACATTCGAACTAATCTGGCTGTTCCACAACCCCCACCCCCGAATAATCTACTTCTGATACCTGTGGTACCTCCTGTGACCGATCCATTGAAATCAAGTAAGCCCCCGGTTGATAAAATTAGAAAATACAGGGCTGAAGAGTTTAGAGCTACTGTTAGCGATGACGCTGAGCAGGCTGAGTTTTGGCTTGATAATACTATCCACATGCTTGATGAATTATCGTGTACCCCTGATGAGTGTTTGAAATATGTTGTGTCTTTGCTACGTGATGCTGCCTATCATTGGTGGAATACCTTAGTTTCGGTTGTTCCGAAAGAGTGGGTTACTTGGGAATTCTTTCTGACAGAGTTCCGTAAAAGGTATATCAGCCAAAGACTCATCGATCAAAAACGTAAAGAGTTTCTTGAGCTTAAACAGGGCCAAATGACCGTTACAAAATATGAACAAGAATTTGTAAGGCTCAGCAGATATGCCCGTGAGTGTATCTCTTTTGAAGCTATCATGTGTAAACACTTCGATGATGGATTGAATGAAGATGTCAAATTGCTAGTAGGCATTCTGGAAATTAAAGAGTTCGTAGTACTTGTTGAACAATCTTGTAAAGCCGAAGAGCTCGGAATTGAGAAAAGAAAAGTTGAAGCTAGAGCTAGAGAGTTTCGTAAAAGATCTTCAGGAAAAACATCTCAACAGTCGTCAAAGAAATTTCGAGATGACTCAGGCCGATCCAAGAATACTTTGGGTTTTCCAGACGAGATCGCGATCAACCTCCTGTGAGTACACGAGCTACCTCCATTGCCAGTGTTGGCAATGACCGTTAGAATAGATCCGACTGTAAGCATTGTGGTAAATGGCATTCGGGGAGTTGCAGACTGCATGATCGCTCCTGTTTCAAGTGTGGGTCAGCTGATCATTTTATCCGGGACTGTCCAAAATTAGTTGAGCAGAATACTGATCTGAGTGGGAGACCTAGTAACACTGCAGCACGAGGTAGACCACCTAGACATGCGGGTAATACTAGTGGCAGTTAGAGAGGGACCAAAGATACTGCTATTCGATCTGAGGCTCGTGCACCTGCTAGAACTTATGCCGTACGTGCGCGTGAGGAGGCTTCTTCTCTAGACGTTATTACCGATACCTTCACCCTTTTTGATACTGGTCTTATTGCTTTGATTGACCACGATTCAACTCATTCCTATGTGTGTGAAAATTTGGCATCCAGTAAGACTCTACCTGTTGAGTCTACTAAATTTGTGATTCGAGTGTCAAACCCATTGGCCGGTGTGTGTTAGTAAACAAAGTATGCAAGAATTGTCCTCTAATGATTTAAGATTTTTGCTTTCGGGCCGATTTGATGCTATTGCCGTTTGACGAGTTTGATATCATTCTCGGTATGGATTGGTTAACTGCGCACGATGCTGTAGTGAATTGTAAAAGAAAAGTAATTGACTTGCGATGTTCGAATGGTGAAATAATTCGAGTTGAGTCTACTGATGCAAACGGGTTACTGGCAGTGATATCTTCGATGTTGGTTTAGAAGAATGTGAAAAAGGGATGTGAAGCTTATCTGGCATATGTTCTTGATAGTAAAGTATCAGAAAGAAAACTTGAAACCGTACCTGTGGTTTGTGAATATTCGAATGTATTCCCCGAGGAATTACCTGGTTTGCCACCTGTTCGAGAAGTAGAGTTCAGTATAGATTTAGTACCGGGAACGACTCTGATTTTGATAGCTCCGTATCGTATGGCACCGACCGAATTAAAAGAATTGAAATCTCAGTTGCAAGAATTGACAGATAGAGGTTTCGCTCGACCGAGTTTCTCTCCCTGGGTGCACCAGTGCTATTTGTGAAAAAGAAAGACGGAACCATGAGAATGTGCATCGATTATCGTCAACTTAATAAAGTCACGATAAAGAATAAATATTCGTTGCCGCGGATTGATGATTTATTTGATCAACTAAAGGGAGCTTCAGTATTTTCGAAAATAGACTTGAGATTGTGCTATTATCAGTTGCGAGTTAGAGACTCCGATGTGCCTAAAACTACTTTCAGAACGAGGTACGGACACTACGAGTTCTTGGTGATGATGTTTGGGCTCACTAATGCCCTTATAGTTTTCATGGATTTAATGAACCAGATTTTCAGACGGTATTTAGATCAATTTGTAGTCGTGTTTATAGATGACATTTTGATCTATTCACGCGATGAAACTGAGCATGCCGAACATTTGAGGTTAGTGTTACAGATTTTGCGAGACAAACAGCTTTATGCAAAGTTCTGTAAATGTGAATTCTGGTTGCGTGAAGTTAGCTTTTTGGGACATGTTGTATCCGCATTGGGTATCCGGGTTGATCTGAGCAAAATTTCAGCTATACTTGATTGGAAACCTCTGAGGAATGTTACGGAAGTTCGGAGCTTTTTGGGACTTGCCAGGTATTATAGGCGATTCGTGAAAGGTTTCTCGATGATAGCAACACTGTTAACAAAGTTGCTTCAGAAAGATGTCAACTTTGAGTGGTCAGAAAAGTGTCAAAAAAGTTTCGATCAGTTGAAAGCTCTTTTGACTGATGCCCCAGTGTTAGTTCAGCCAGAATCCGGTAAAGAATTTGTGATCTATAGTGATGCCTCTTTGAACGGTCTGGGTTGTGTTTTGATGCAAGAAGGTAGAGTTGTGGCTTATGCCTTGAGACAGTTAAAACCTCAGGAGCAAAACTATCCGATCATGATCTCGAATTAGCTGCTATTGTTTTTGCTCTGAAAATTTGGCATCACTATTTGTTCGGAGAGAAATGTCATGTTTACTCTGATCATAAAAGCCTCAAATACTTGATGACTCAGAAAGACTTGAATTTGAGACAACGATGGTGGCTAGAATTATTGAAAGATTACAAGCTTGTCATTTATTTTCATCCGGGAAAAGCTAATGTGGTTGCTGATGCTTTAAGTCGAAAATCACTATTTGCTCTTCGAGCAATGAATGTACAGCTGTCTATGTCCGCTGATGATGTGTTAATGACAAAATTAAAATTAAGACCAGCGTTGATGCAACAAATCCGTGAAGCTCAGAAAGTTGATGTTGATTTGATTGCTAAACGGGCTCAATGTAATTCGAAAAAGGATTCAGAGTTTCGGATTGACTGTAATGATTGTTTAAGATTCAGAAATCGGTTGTGTGTTCCTAGAAATTTAGAGTTTATTCCGATGATTTTGAATGAAGCTCATAGCAGCCGAATGTCAGTTCATCCTGGTAGCACAAAAATGTACAACGATCTGAAATTTCAATATTGGTGGCATGGTATGAAACGAGACATTTTTGACTTTGTTTCAAAATGTTTGATATGTCAACAAGTGAAAGTAGAACATCAAGTGCCTTCGGGATTGCTTCAGCCAATTATGATACCTGAGTGGAAATGGGATCGTGTCACGATGGATTTTGTATCTGGGTTGCCATTGTCACTGAACAAGAAAGATGTGATCTGGGTTGTTGTTGATAGATTGACAAAGTCGGCTCATTTTATTCCCGTTCATACCGATTATTCACTCGATAAGTTAGTTGAATTGTACATTTCTCAGATTGTGAGATTGCATGGGGTACCTACTTCTATTGTTTCTGATAGAGACCCCCGATTTACATTGCGATTTTGGAGGAAATTGCAAGATGTGTTGGGTACCTTGTTGCATTTTAGCACCGCATTTCATCCCCAGACAGATGGTCAATTTGAGCGAGTTATTCAGACACTCGAGGATATGTTGAGATGTTGCATTCTTGAGTTTAGTGGCTCGTGGGAACGATACCTGCCTTTGATTGAATTTGCATACAATAATAGTTTTTAATCGAGTATTGAGATGGCACCCTACAAGGCTTTGTACGGTCGTAAATGTCATACGCCTTTGTTTTGGACCGAGCTCAGTGAAAATAAGATTTACGGAGTTGATTTAATTAAAGAAGCTGAACAGAAAGTAAAAGTGATTTGTGAAAGTCTGAAAGCAGCATTGGATCGTCAAAAATTGTACGCAGACTTGAAACGTAAAGAAATAGAGTATCAGATTGGGGATAAAGTGTTTTTAAGAGTTTCACCGTGGAAAAAGGTATTCAGGTTCGGCCGTAAAGGCAAATTGAGCCCGAGATTTATCGAACCATATGAAATTTCTGAACGAATTGGACCGGTTGCGTATAGATTAAATTTTCCACCTGAACTCGAAAAGATTCATAATGTTTTCCATGTTTCGATGCTTAGACGGTATAGATCTGATCCTTCACATGTGATTTGTCTGTCAGAGATTGAAATTCAGTCCGATTTGAGTTATGAGGAGGAATCGGTTCGAATTTTGGATCACAAAATAAAAGAACTGCGGAATAAGAAAATATCATTAGTAAAAGTATTGTGGCTCAAACACGGGGTTGAAGAAGCAATTTGGAAACTTGAGGACTTGATGAAAGAATGTTATTCTAACCTATTCACCGGTAAGATTTTCGGGGATGAAAATCCCTAAGGGGGAGAGAGTTGTGACAGCCCAAATTTGGCCCTGATCGAAAAAGTGGTTTCGGAACCACGAAACTGAGTTAGAAAAATTTTAAAATATAAATTATTGTGTTTTTATTTTGTGAATTATCATGTGTCAAAAATTTGGTGCCTTAGTTTGGTTATTTGGATGTTAATTTATTAATTAAGGACTTGATTGCATAAGAGAAAAATTAGATGGTTACATTGTAAATGCCAAATTGTGGTTTTTTCCTAATGTTGGAGGGTTTAAGAAGGAATTTAAACCAAGAATAATTGTAATGGACACATTCGGCCATAGTAGTGGAAAGGAAACAAAATTAATAAGGCTAATTTAGTAAAGTAATAATTAAGATTTTTGCATGTAATAGTAAAAATGAAAATAGTTGCCATTCTCTCTTGTTTTAAAGAAACCACCAATAGAAAAAGAAATAGAAAGCCTAGGAGCATTCGGCCATTGATGCAAACAAAAATAAGGTAAGGTTTTATGTGATTTCTTTTAAATTTTTGTGAAATTGAGTTGTTTATAAAGCTTATGCCATAACCCATGTATGAATGGTTGAGTTGTGGCAAAATGTGTAATCGGTCATGAGAGAAAGCTATGAATTCTGAATTTGATGTTAGAAATTGATGAATGAGTGTTAGATAAACTTGTGCCTTGTGTGGCTTGAATGCCAAAAAGGAGTATTCGGCTATGGTGTTTATGCATAAAGAATTGGTGTTGGATGTTTAAATGGTATATAGTTAAAAATTTAGCTTGAAGTTTGATAAATTTTGTTAAGGGTGAATTTAAGGGCTATGTACATTCGATCATGGTATATATGTGTGAACTTAATGGTGTTTTAATGTGTTGAATTGGAAAAATATGTAAGTTGAGTTTTGAGTTTACTAAATTTGATATATGTATATGATTATAATAAACGAATGATGTTCGGTTGAGTGGAGTAATTTGAGGCACCTTAAGTTAATTATTATATGGCAATATTGGATGTTAAACTTGTTTAAGCATATTACCAAATGTGTTCAATACCAATGCATGAGTTAGATAATTATAAATTGAGATAAAGGGAAATGATATTGCCGTATATATGTCATTAAACAAGAGATTTTCTTTGTTTTGATTAAAAATGCCTTGTTGTTTATAATGCATGAATATCAAAAATTTATATATATGTATTCGCCAAATAAGGATTTTTATGAGAAAAGGGTTCAATTCTATGATAATAGAAAGATCAAAGATGATCTATAATGTGTATAATTTTTATTATGATTTATGTGAGTGTTAGTCGAATGTGACTTAAACTATAATGAGTAATGTTTGCTATGATTAAATGATAATTGCCGAATGTGACCTAAAAATAGTAAGTGGTATTTGTTGTGATATGAATGAAATTTACCGGAAGTGATTAATGATAAGTTAGATGATATTAAAAGTTAGTTAAATGTGGCTAACAAGGCCTAATTGGTTTTCTTGCTACATTCGGTCAAAAGTATGAACAATTGAGTTGTAACAAGTTAAAATTTGTTTAATTTAGCTCAAGAGCAAAGAGAGCCAATTTTGGATAGGGGAAAGGCGAAAATAGTTGAATAGCCGATCTGTATTTGTTCGACGACATTCAAGGTAAGTTCTTAATTGTTTAAGCCTGATTATTTTGTATGCTTAAGAGTTAAATGAACATAGCAAATATAATGCTAATTTTTATATAGTCAATGTGCCGAATGAGTATTGATTTAAGGCTATAAGCCAAATGTGATTAGTAGATCTAATTTAAAATGGATGAGATAATATGATGTGTTTAAAGATCAATTACGAGAGTGAACTATACTGTATGTGATATATTCGAAGGATGGGAACCTTTGTGTATATATATATATATTCGGCTATGTGTATATATAAATATATTTACAAGTGTGAATTGCCGATTATGATGGTATGAGAAAATATGTGTTTTGGTTATCGTAATGTGATATTCAGGCCAAAGCCTAGCAAGCTTTACGCTGGTGAGTATAATCGGGCTCTGAGCCTAGCAGGCGTAATGCCGGTCAAGTGATATCAAACTTAAAAGTCTAGCAGGCTTATTGCTGGTGATGAAATCAGGTTATTACCTAGCAGGCAAATTGCTGGTGAACTATTAAAAGTGTAGGCTATGAGGCTATGTGCTAATACGATATGTGGATTCGTTCCACAAATTAAATTATTCAGGTATGTACAACCAATTTCTGTACATGAGAAATTAAATGAGTTAGATGAATTATGTGAAGTGAACATATGAGAAATGGTTTTATGTTTATGTTCAATTATGAATATTTGGTCCTTGTGACATTATTCGTGAAAGTATATAATATATATATATGTGAATTCGAATATGGAAGAATGTTGTAAATGTGGATATGGCATTGTATTCTAGTTCATTTCGGGTGAATTAGAGTTGGCATTGAAATATTATAATGTTCATGTCTACATGAATTCAAAGCTAATTGAATGACATGTTATAAGTACATATATGTAACTATGTATATTCGGCCAGATAATGGTATGCTTTGATAATGTTATATGTGAATTTGGATATTTATTTATTAAGTGCAAATTATTTTATGATGTGAGTACATATGTGAATAAGGTTCTCAAGTGAGTTAATTGATTAAATACTTAAGACTTACTAAGATTAATTGCTTACTGTGAATATTCGTGTTCTTCTCTATTTTATAGATCTTGGTTGGAAAGCTACGAGCTCGGGGATTCAAGTTCAAAGTCATCCACACTATCGTCACTATTTTGGTACATTTAAAAGTCGATATTTTGAAAGATGGCATGTATAGGCTTAGCTCTCTTTTGAAACAAGATATATTTTGAATTTGTAAATATTCTATCCATACAAAAATGGCTTGCTTAATTCCTAAATATGAATGTATGGTTTGATGAACTTATGTGGCTGATCATTTTGAAATTATTTGCTGTTGTTAATTTGGTTGTGGTTATAAGTAGTAATGAATGGATTCACAAGTCTAGGATGAACTATTATTCGGCTATGGTACTAAGAATTACCAAATGAATAGTATTAATACTGCATGATATGCAATCGGCATTTAGCATATTAGTTTAATTAGGGGTAAGTATATAGTATATTGATTAGGCTTTGTTATGTTTAGTTTAAAAATTTGGATTTTGATTAGATGTAATGCCCATTTAGAATATGCATACATGTATTCGGCTAAGACCATCAGATGTTAATCTATAAAGTGACTTTGGGTTATATTCGTAAATTTTATGCAACTTGATTTTTGATGCTTTTCTTTTAGTTAGTGGTCATATCGAATTAGATGTTTTAATATGGTTAGGGAAGGCATGATTGAAAGATCAAAGAAATTGTATTTTTATGCATGTTTGATAATAAGTGACTAGTCTGATCTGTCTTCTGATCTATAATGCCTCGTAACACTAATCTGGCGACGGATACGGGTTAGGGGTGTTACATATCTATGGCCTTACCAAAGGCTCTGTATACTATAGGCTCAACACTTACTAATTTCCCTTGCATGCCTACATCATCTCATTGATCATAGTCATATTCCTTCCTGATATTAAGATATTTCAACTTATGTCATTCTCATGGTGTAAACTGAAAACTCATAAACATAAATTACCTTTCCTTTGTTGAAAGTTTCCTCAACTAATAACTATGGTGTTCTTACGAACTCACTTGGACCTGTTTATCATTTCTTTACCTGAACCATCCTGTAATTTAACATGTACATTACCCGTTAAACCACTTGGAATACTAAGGATACTCGGGTTTTCCTGCCTGATAATAGCCTGCCAATGCCATGTTCTTGACATGGACTTACATGAGATATTCTTGTTTTTCCAAAGCCATATGTCTGATACGGACTTACATGGATTATTCCTGTCTTTCCAAAGCCATATGTCTGATATGGACTTACATGGATTATTCCTGTCCTGTCTGATAACCCCAAATGTCATGACATTTGCATCCCAAACATTCCTAAGGTTCAAACGGGGCTTTCTGATACTTTTCATCTATCGACTCCTCTTCGATTCAAGTTATCCCCTTCAAACTATGTTTTTTTATACTTTCTCAATATCATACAAGGCCATATTTCAGATATGGGCTTACATGTAACCTTTTATAATTTATCTTTTCAATGTCGAATTATTATTGAACAATAATTACTATATCTGAAATTCACTACTCAAATATTTATAGCTAAAATACCAATTTAACATCCAAATATGCATAACTAATTTCTTATTAAACATATGAACTTACCTCGATGCCAAAACTACCATTTTACCAACTTTCTCGATTTTCGATTTTTCTCCCATTCTAGGTCCAAATCTCATTTTCCGGGATGTAAAACATCATATTTCACTTATTTAATTAATGTACTATTCAAACAGTCCCTGACTTAAACTTTGGCAAAATTATAATTTTGCCCCTAAACTTTTACATATTTACACTTTTACCCCAAGGCTCGGAAATTAAACTTTATCCCAAATTCTTATATTTTAGGACATGCTGATCATTTGTTTACCAACATCAACCTCAACTTCCCACTATAACTTGTACTTATGAATAATAGGTATTTTTACCGATTAAGCCCTTTTGCTCGTTTTTACTTAAAACCGAGTAGCACAAGTTGTCTTGCATAATTCAAAACCTCATATGCTATCATAAAACATCAAAATAAACACTTTTCACCTATGGGTATTTTTCCAAATTTGTACCCTAGCCTAAATTATGGCTAGAATAAGCTTTATCAAGCTACCGGGATTCCAAAAACGTAAATAACATTGAAAACAGGGCTAGAACGGACTTACTATTGAGCTTGGAAAGCTTGGAAACCCTAACCATCGCTTCCCCCATGCTCTATTCGGCCTCCATGAAGAAGATGGACCAATTTTGGCTTTATTTTCCCTTTTTAATTCTTTTAATTACCAAATGACAAGAAGGCCCTTAAAGGCCTTTCTTTCAAATTTGTCCTATTCAAGCCCATTTTTGTCCACCAAATTATCCAATGGTTTAATTACTAAATAAGGACATCCACTTTAAGAAATCATTTCAATTAAATCCCCTTTAACATCTAGAACTCACATTTTACAATTTTTACAATTTAGTCCTAATTATCAAATTAGGCACCTATACATAAAATTTCTTCGCAAAATTTTCACACAATTACTCAATCAATAAATAAACCTTAAAACTAAATTGGAATAATTTTTTTTTGATCTCGAATTCATGGTTCCGAAACTATCGTTCCATTTAGGCCCTAAATCAGGCTGTTACAGCAACTTTTACAAATAAGCTCTAATAGACAAATTAAACATGCAATCTATAAAATTTCTTATCGGTAGACTAACACATGCATCTAGTCAATCAGTAAATCATGATAATTCATCGTAATAAGCTTTTCTATCTCAGATTTGTGGTTTCGTAACCTCTGTTCCATTTTGGCCCTATTTCGGGATGTTACATTTCTCCTCCTATAAAGATTTTCGTCCTCGAAAATCTTACCAGATGACGGATTAAGGACTGATTTCGCAAGGCACTTTAAATTTCTCATTTACACATTTCTAGAAACCATAAACTCTTTATTCAAATCAAGTTGAATCATAATGGATACTTCAATTGTCAATATCTCTAACTGTCTATACTTTATTAGCATGAATTCAAGCCAAATTAAACTTCATACAATGAGAAAATTAAACTTCATACAATGAGAAATTTAGAAATCAGACAACTTGGATTTGCAAAAAAAAATATACCTCTGATCCAACCATTCTGATATGCATATACAACTCTGTACCATAACTTCTAGAATATATATTTTTTACTCAGGTCATTTATCTGTTTTTTCCTGAAAATCAGCATTTACCTCTAAAGCCATGAATAATTCAAACATATATATACAACTCAATCAATTGCTCAATTGAATCAGTCTCAACTAAAAGACAATAACTTTTCAAAAACTATTCTTCTCTATGCTGTCATGATATGTCATCATACATTCTGTCGTGATTTTTTTTTAAAAGCTAATCACAAATCATTATTACTGCATAACTAAAAAAAAAAAAAAACATAGCATTTGGTCTTTAATTCACAGATATATATATATATATATATCAAGATTATGCGAAAAATGAAGATCAATACACATGTCTGAACTGAACTATACTCAGGCCACAATACTCATAGTGCTATAATAAGACTGACTTCTCAATTACTTTAGTAAATAATATCACGGCTGAAAACAAAACATCATGATCATTTGAGAGATTTAAACACAAATTTCAATAACAACCAGTGCAAAAATAGAATCTTTATACCAATGAATACTATACCTCTGTACTTTCATTATTAGGCCCAAACTCATAATCACCATAAACATACTCATAATAAGAAAAACTATTTTCGTCAATAAATCATTTCCTGCTAATATTTCATGGAATCTCATTCTGAATTACCTTGCTGATAAGGGGGGGTGAGGTTGTAACACCTCTGACTTACCTCTTATATACTCATGCATATGACTTAACACTCATCAATATATAATATTATCACAATTATTCAACTTACTTCAAGCAACTTAACATGCACATTCATAATACAGAGACTTCCTGATCATCTTATACAAACTAGTGCACTTATACATGCATTCTTGAATCTCGAATAAAATTGCTCATAGCATTCACTTAAGTTTTCTAGTTATACACATAGCATCATACAAGTGCCAATTAAACATGAACGCTTATCTTATTGTAAACTTTCATCTCATGTCATATTTCCACATTTCAAGAATAACCCTTCTCACAATTTATTCATCATCGCATTGACATCATGAACTACCATTTTTACCTTTTATGAGCCTTAACTCATCATAAACATATTGTCCATACTATCAAACTTAGCTCGGTTGGAGTGCGCATCTATCTGATAAAACAAGTTACATCTGGGTCGGGAGTCGTCACACTATCAAAATATAAGTATCGCATGTATAGCTAGACTCTTACTCATACTAAATATTCCAAGAACTGACTAAACCTTTACTCTGATACAAATAAATGTAACACCCCTTACCCGAGACCGTTGCCGGAGTCGAGCGCGAGGCATTACCGGACTTAATTTACTCAACCTGGGTATAAAATTTGCTTCTAAAATTAATTTATTTTCATTAATTCAATATGTCCCTAAAAAGGGTCATCGAGACCCTAAATCATACAATTGATATGATTTGGGACCAACCAGGATTAATGAAAATTTCCCGATTACTTAAATGGAACAAAATATATCATTTCCCTGTTCCATAATAAAGCTGTCCAACTGCATCACTATCGCTAAAAAAAATCATAACTTGAGTTTCACAACTCAAAATTCAATTCCGTAATTTTTTTTCTGAAACTAGACTCATATATATTCTTACTAATTTTTTTCTAGAATTTTTAACCTAGCAAATTTGTACAGTTTATTATTTAAAATTTCCCTTGTTTCACTGCTCAACTGCCCTGACCTCTGTTCACTACGAAATGGATTTCTCTCAGTACCAAATTCAAATAACAATGCTGCTTGTTTTATTACAAACTAGACTCAATAAGGAATCTAAGAATATAAACTATAACTTCTAATTATTTATATAAAATTTATGGTTAATTTTTAAATTCAAAACAGGGGATCGTGAAATCAATCTGAAGCAGTCTCACTCAAATTCTTATAACTCATAATTTACAACTCCTTCGCTTCCCCTGTTTCTTTCACATGGAAATAGACTCATTAAGCTTCAATTCTATATCTCACTCACCATCATAATTCTATGTATGCTATTTTTTAGTAATTTTTCAAATTCACGTCACTGCTGCTATCTAATACTATTTTAATGCTAACTTCACTTTTTCATGATTTCCATGTATTCACTTTCATTTAGGCATACATAACATCAAAACATGTTCTTAATTAGCTATTTCAATATCTAATCCTTATGAAATATTTACGTGCCATACATTGGCCATATCATAATTGACACTTACTAAATATTAAGTCCCTATACATGCCATAAACTAGGACATTTGTAAATGAAGATACCCATTTGGTAACTTGATAGTCGATAGTGCGAAGCGATCTCTGACGACCTCCAACCCGAGCTTGCTTTTAAGTACTCTGAAATATGGGAAAGGAAAAGAAGTAAGCTTATAAAGCTTAGTAAGTTCACATGTAAAGTAATAAGCAGTAACAATAAATTAAGCTTACTACTAAGCTGTTTCAGCATGAATAAATACTGCTAAATTCTTACTTTCCCAGCTTACTTATCTGTGGCGTTACCAAAGGCTCTATATACTATAGGCTCATCACTTACTAATTCCCCTTGCATTCCTACATCATCTCACTGATCATAGTCATATTCCTTCCTGATATTAAGATATTTCAGCTTATGCCATTCTCATGGTGTAAACTGAAAACTCATAAACATAAATTACCTTTCCTTTGTTGAAAGTTTCCTCAACTAATAACTATAGTTTTCTTACGAACTCACTTGGACCTGTTTATCATTTCTTTACCTGAACCTTCCTATAATTTAACATGTACATTAGCCCGTTGAACCACTTGGAATACTAAGGATACTCGGGTTTTCCTGCCTGATAATAGCCTGCCAATGCCATGTTCTTGACATGGACTTACATGAGATATTCCTGTCTTTCCAAAGCCATATGTCTGATATGGACTTACATGGATTATTCCTGTCTTTCCAAAGCCATATGTCTGATATGGACTTACATGGATTATTCCTGTCTTTCCAAAGCTATATGTCTGATAATGACTTACATGGATTATTCTTGTCCTGTCTGATAACCCCAAATGTCATGACATTCGTATCCCAAACATTCCTAAGGTTCAAATGGGGCTTTCTAATACTTTTTATCTATCGACTCCTCTTCGTTTCAACATATCCCCTTCAAACTATGTTTTTCTATACTTTCTCAATGTCATACAAGGCCATATTTCAGATATGGGCTTATATGTAACCTTTTATAATTTATCTTTTCAATGTCGAATTATTATCGAACAATAATTACTATATCTGAAATTCACTACTAAAATATTTATAGCTAAAATAGCAATTTAACATCTAAATATGCATAATTAATTTCTTATTAAACATATGAACTTACCTCGATGCCAAGACGACCATTTTACCAACTTTCCCGATTTTCGATTTTTTCCCGTTCAAGGTCCAAATCTCGTTTTCCGGGATCTCAAACATCATATTTCACTTATTTAATTAATGTACTATTCAAAACAGTCCCTAACTTAAACTTTGGCAAAATTACAATTTTGCCCCTAAACTTTTGCATATTTACACTTTTGCCCCAAGGCTCGAAAATTAAACTTTATCCCAAATTCTTATGTTTTAGGACATGCTGATCATTTATTTACCAACATCAACCTCAAATTCCCACTATAACATGTACTTATGAACGATAGGTATTTTTACCGATTAAGCCCTTTTACTCGTTTTTACTTAAAACCGAGTAGCACAAGTTGTCTACCATAATTTAAAACCTCATATTCTATCATAAAACATCAAAATAAACACTTTTCACCTATGGGTATTTTTCCAAATATGTACCCTAGCCTAAATTATGGCTAGAATAAGCTTTATCGAGCTGCCGGGATTCCAAAAACGTAAAGAACATTAAAAACGGGGCTAGAACGGACTTACTATTGAGCTTGGAAAGCTTGGAAACCCTAACCATAGCTTCCCCCATGCTATATTCGGCCTCCATGAAGAAGATGGACCAATTTTGGCTTTATTTTCCCTTTTTAATTCTTTTAATTACCAAATGACAAAAATGCCCTTAAAGGCTTTTCTTTCAAATTTGTCCTATTCATGCCCATTTTTGTCCACCAAATTATCCAATGGTCTAGTTACTAAATAAGGACCTCCACTTTAAGAACTCATTTCAATTAAATCCCTTTTAACATCTAGAACTCACATTTTACAATTTTTACAATTTAGTCCTAATTATCAAATTAGGCACCTATACATAAAATTCCTTCGCAAAATTTCTTCGCAAAATTTTCACACAATTACTCAATCAATAAATAAACCTTAAAACTAAATCGGAATACTTTTTTTGACCTCGGATTCATGGTTCCGAAACTATCGTTCCATTTAGGCCCTAAATCAGGCTGTTATAGCAACTTTTACAAATAAGCTCTAATAGACAAATTAAACATGCAATCTATAAAATTTCTTATCGGTAGTCTAACACATGCATCTAGTCAATCGGTAAATCATGATAATTCATCGTAATAAACTTTTCTATCTCAGATTTGTGGTTTCGCAACCTCTATTCCATTTAGGCCCTGTTTCGGGATGTTACACTACTGACTTGGCCACACGGCCGACCACATGCCTATGTGCCAGCCCGTGTGCCACACACGGCCAATAGACATGCCCGTGTGTCTATGCCGTGTAACTCATTGTCTTATTTAATTATGGTGTAGGGTTCACACAGTTGAGTCACACGCCCATGTGCTCAATCGTGTAGCACAAAAATAGGCTTGGTTTAAGCCACATTTCCCATCTAACTTTCCAACACTTACAAAAGAGCAAATGGTACAATTTCTAAACCCAATTGACAACCAAAACAATCTCAATTTATGCATAATTCAAGATATACTAATACAATCATTTCATTTACCCAAACATGTAGCAAAACAACATGATCATGTCTTTAACTCATACTCAATTCAAGCCATTACAAATATTTCCAATTCCATGTTCAAATCTATGCCATTTACTTATTCAATTATCACAACAAGACATGACCATATTTCAACCAACTCATCATCATAAAACCAAGATACAATCATACCATTTCTCAAGCTATAATCCACTACATATCAATTAGCCAAAAACACAACCCTATGACATCACCAGCTTTATATCAATCATGCCTAAGTAAAAGGCAATATAAAAACATCATATATCACATACGAAACTCACATCTTAAGCCAATCTATATGGCCAACTTCACAACAAGCTTTACATTAATAATTAGCCAAATCTCATAGCTAAAAATACATCAAACACATAGGCATCAATTTCCAATATTACCAAATTCCACTACTACATTCATAATCAACCATCTCAAATACCCAAATAGATTTCCAACCATAATATCAAATACCATAGCCTATACATGCCATATAACCAAGTCACCAAAAGTATAAATACTGAAATCATTTGCCAGATAGTGTGATGCAATCTCCGCCGACTTCTAACTCGAGCTAACATCTAAATCACTATATAACATAGAAAAGTAACACAAAATAAGCTATAAAGCTTAGTAAGTTCGTATCTTAATAAACTTAACATAACAAATAATTGCAATCCAATGTCATAAGTATAATATGCTATCTCACATGCCAAAACATAAACTTTTCTCAAGTTTATAACATGTTCTCATATCAAATTACCACCATTTAATAATATAATAACTTATATAGCTAACTTTAGCTTTCACAAGTTTAATCAATCCAATTCTCATATAACATTCAATTCATACATTCATATAGCCAAAAGAGCACATTATAGAGAATAACATATTTAAACACATACCTTTCTTATATAAATCACATATCATCACTTATATTCGTACGGGACTTTCGGACGGGGCTTTCAGACGTCATAATACTGTCGATACTTTCTCGTATTCACATATTCTGCTTCTTAAACAATTCAATATCATAAAAACATATGTAACTTAATCAAAATACATTTATTTGCATAACCATTCAGTATTGAGTTCAATTTCATAAATAATAAGAATTTATAACACAATTTCATAACATTTATTAACATACAAACTTACCTCGTTCGCGGTAACGACAAATTAAATCAACTAATCTGATACTTTAATTTTCCCTCGATCTAGATCTGAATTTCGCTTTTCCCAATCTAATTAATAACAAAATTAAGTTATTTATTCATCTACTTATTCAATTTCATTCAAAACACACGATTGGGCATTTTTACATATTAGCCCCTAAAGTTTCACATTTAGGCACTTTAGTCATTATTGCATAAAAACACAATTTACAGCAATTTCAACTAATACCCAAGCTTGGCCGAATTTCACTTGCAGTAATAAGAGCCCATACTTTCACTTAATCACACAATTCACCACATAATTTCTATTTTTGTCAATTTAATCCCGTTTTGATATTTTTATCAAAATTTCCTTAACAAAACTTGTTTAAACAACATCAAACATTAACAATCTATCCTCAATCATCAAAATGCACATATAATCAACAATGAAAACTCTCAAAATCATCAATAGATTCAAAAATTGAAACATGGGTTAGCTAGAATACAAAGCAACAATCTCAAAAACCTAAAAATCATTAAAAATTGAGCTCGAAAGCTTACCTGATTTAGCTTTCAAAATGCCGAACCCTAAAACCACCATTTTCTTTTCTTTTTCTTCCTTATTTTGGTTGAGGAATATGATAAATGAATTAAATTTTGTTTTGTTTTAATATTAATTAACTTTTATAACTAATTTACTAATTTACCCTTTATTTAATACATGAAATTTTATCCATTTCATGTCCAACTTTGTCCACTAATAAAACCAATGGTCAAATCACATAATAAGGACTTTGTAACAGCTCGGTTTAGACCCTAATCAGAATGAGTGGTTTCGGGACCACTTAACCGAGTTAAAATATTATTTTTATTATTTTAATAATGTTTACAGCATGATAGTATTTTGGTGTGAAAGTTTCGTATAGAAATTTACAGTCGATAAAAAAGGACTAAATCGCATAAAGCGATAAATATGTGTTCTGTTAATAGAATGGCTAAATTGGTTATGATTTATTAAATGAAAGTCCTTGCATGGTAAATATACCATGATTTATATGTATGGATAGTAGTGGGTTGTTTAAAATAGCTTTATTTGTTAATTCATTAAAGTTAAAATTGTCTTTTAATTAATAATGTATATGTTTAATAAAAGAAACATGAAAATTTATGGTTTTATTTTCATCATCTTCACTGATTGAAGAAGAAAGAAAAGCCATTACTTTAGGTTTATATTTGGCTATCTTTAAAGATCAATTAAAGGTATGTTTTACTTTGGCTTTTAATGATTTACACGTTTTTGAGCTCGTTGCAGCTCGGTATAGATGACCCGTACCTCAATTTCTGAAATTGGTTGTGTTTTAAAATGTGCCATTGATGAATACATGTTTATTTAGATATTTCTTAATAAATTATTGATGGTTGTTTATAAATATACATGGTTTATATAGTGATTTTTGATAAAATTGAGTATTAGGGATTAAATGGAAAAAAGATAGAAATTTTGTGATTAGAAATGTGATTAAATGAAATATATGGGCTTATAAGGACTATAAGAGAAATTGGCTTTGGTGAGTTTTAGTTGAAAATGTATAATTTGTTATTTTGTGCATAAAGGACTAAGTTGCAAAGTGGTTAAAAATATAGAGGCAAATATGTAATTTGCCAAATTTACATGTTTTTGGACTAGATTGAATGTGTTAATGAATAATTTAGTTATATTTGATTAATATAGATTAAGACAAACAAATCTCGAAACTTGACCGGGGAAAACGAAAGGTAGACGAGTAGATTTCGAGTTTACAACCTAAATCGAGGTAAGTTCGTATAATTAGAATTTGATCTATGTTTGTAATTAAATTGTTTGCATTTCATAATGTATAAGTATGTATATGAATTAGTGAATCTAAATGCCTATTGATTATACGTGTAAGGTGATTAGTGAGTCCTGATTGAACCATAGAAACTCGTAGGATACAAGTGACATGTCACTAGGGCTACAGGTTGGTTGCGTCCTGCATTTTTTGTGGACTCACCACAGCTCATGAGCTTACATGTTCAGTCTTTGGACTTACCGTTCATCCTTCAGGATTACATGTTCAGTCTTCAAACTTACCGTTCATCCTTCGGGATTACATGTTCAGCCTTTGGGCTTACCATTACCGGCTCAGGAGGAGCATACCGTACATGGCTCGAAAGAGCATACATGATGAATTGACAAAATTATAGGTTACATATATACACTATGTGTGTATCACTCGAGTATCCCATGATACTTCCAAAGGTTCAATAGGAAATATATCGATATAAAATAGTTAAAATACATGTTATATGAGGTATAGAGAATGCATAAATTGCATGTTATATGTACATGATTCATATGAAATAATATGTTAAATAAGGTATATGATATCTTTAAATAGATGGTTACATGGTTATATGATTAAATGCTATATGAGTTTGTGATAAATGAATGAATTATTACATGAAATACGATTACATGAAGGTTACATGTTTATTTCATCTTTAGATTGATAAATATATGGTTGTTATATGACTAACATGGTTGTGATGGTTGAATAGGCATTAAGGACATATGAATTAGTTTGATAATGTTATTACACTTTTAAATGTTGATTTGGTCAGTTAAATTCTATATTATACAGGCTTACTAAGCTTTTAAAGCTTACTCTATTTATTTTTCCTGTGTTTTATAGATTCGAAAGCTAGCTTGATTTCAGACAAAGTCAGAGATTGTCATCACTCTATCCAAACAAGCTTTCGGTACTTTTGGATCTTGGTAAATTTTGTAAATATGGCATGTATAGGCTAGTGTATAAGTTAATCTTTATGGCTATCTATGCTATTGAGTGTAGTATGATTTTGCTATATGTTAAGCTATGTGATATGGCTTGGTTTCAAAATGGTTAAACTAATATGGAAGTTTCTTGTGATATGTCTACTTGTGGTGAATATGTGATTGAGGTTTTGGTAGAGTTAAATGTTTGATGGTTGGTAAATTGATCAATGCTTATGGTGAATGACCATATTTTGGATGAATATTACATGATATATGTGATGTTATATGTGATTAGTTGATAAATTTTATATGACATTGAATTGGTAAGTTTAAATAGGTATGGAAATTATTCATTTGGTACATGATTGATGATGCAATTTAGTATGAAAACTTGGTTGATTATGAGTTGGTATAAATATGTTTGTTTTGGCTTAATTGTTTGCACAACTAGTATATGAATTGTTGCAAAATATTGCTTGTAGGTACATGAGCATTTGGGGTGTGAAAATGGCTTGTATCAAGCCTATTTCGTGCCACACGTTCAGAGCACATGGGCGTGGGACTTGACCGTGTGACCCCTGTATTGTAGTAGAAATGGTCAGGATGCCACATGGGCTAGACACATGGTCGTGTCAAGTACCCGTGGTTGCAAGTCAGTAGCTTCAAAATTCTCACACGGCCTAGACAGATGGGTGTGTCTTGTGGCCGTGTGCACAAGTCAGTATGTATGCCCTATTTTCACACAGCTTGGACACATGAGTGTGTCTGGCAGCTGTGTGAGGCACACGACCGTGTGGCCCTATTGCGAAAATTTTCTTAAGTTTTATTCTATCTTTTATATGTTTTCAAATTAGTCCTTATCTTATAGTTATAGCTATATATGTTTGATTAAAGCATGAAATGATTGTGAATGCCTGAAAATGTTTTGAATTATGTTGAATATATATTGTTCCGATTAGTGTTACAAGTCTCGTAATGCCCCTTACATATTCTAGTGACGGTTACGGGATAGGGGTGTTACAGACTTCCACCTCTTAATTTCATAAAAAATAAGCTATTTAATAAATAAAATGCAACTTCTGCATTTTCTGCGATTAGGTCCTTTCGTCAAGTTGAACACTCAAACGACAAAATTAAATCACAAAATTTTCACACATACTTATTCACATGCTGTAACCACAAAAAATAATAGTAAAATATTTTTCTGACTTGAAATTTGTGGTTTCAAAACCACTGTTCCAACGAGGGTCAAAACTAGGCTAATACAATACTAATAAGGTGTGGATAATAAATTACACTTTAGACATTCCGATGAGGCACTAGGTGGTAGATATTAGTGTGATGGTTGGATGATCCGTGAATCCATCTTGAGTCTATACCCGATTAATAGAGATCATGAAACAAATACAATGTTAGGTGACATTTGATATGAAATGCTAATATTGAATGGTATATCTTGTATATTATTGTTAAAGTAAAAGGAGATAGCATGTGAAAGTTCATGCGAAGTGATTAAAACGAGCTATAAGTGTCGACAGGGATATAAAAAGAATTAGTGGATTCGAGATAAAAATGAGAACAAAAAATACAAAAGTAAATATGATATGATGATAGAAATAGTATATGTTCAAATATGATATGCTAAATGAAATATGGTATGAGGATTTGTAAATGAGACATGAAATGCCAATTTAAATTAGTTGATAGCAAGATCACATTTTGACTGTATTGACATCTATTTCTATTTGAATTATTGATTTAAATCATGTTAACACCACTAGACCTAGTGCTCAGTGTATGGTTTGTTTATTTCCGTGCCTAGGTACCGTTGATCTCAAAGTCACAAAGTGATCGGCAGCATCCAACTCAACCCTCTCGACTTGACAATTTCACATAATTTTATTATGTTAAATGCAAAGGGCATGTACCTAACCTTTGAGTTTATTCTTATATTAAGTTGCCATTTTGATACTTAGGGATTAGAAATGCTATCTTTGGAATATGATCATATGAGTTAATAGTAGATATGTGATGTTATAAATTGAATTAGACTGTTGCTTGTATGCCAAGCAACGATAGACTAGTTTGAGTTTAATATGAATATGAATATATATATGATCACATGTTTAAATATGGTTAAATGTATTAAGGATGTAATTGGGAATTTGAATTAATGCCTAAAAATGAGATGTATTGAGTTTTGGGTCATTTAAACCAATAGGTTTGGTACTTGGTAGGTTTGTGATGAAACATATAAAATTTGGGGAAAACTATCTTCATAGTTGTCACATTCCCCTGCTGGTGTCGTAACATTAGGACTCATGTCTTCAAGGTCGCGACGTTCCCCTATTGAAGTACAACATCAACCTTTTTGTCTTCAAGGTCGCGACTCACCTCGGTCGAATTTGCAACATCATGATTCTACCTTAGTGTCGAGACACACCTTCTTTGATGTCGCGACATAACCTCTGCATTAAGAAATTTTTATGATTTATTCTCTTATTGATCACCATTGTTTCATAAGAGCTTTTGTAATCTCGACTGTAACATAGATTTGAATAAATAATGTTGTTAAAAGTTTTGAAACTTAATTATTAGTGTAACTTATATTTTAGATATTGAAATAACGTTGTAGTTGCTTTGATAACGAATGAAGCATCTCACCTCTCGGATTGGATGATCGAGTCGAGTTTGAGGTGTATGTTACTTGTTATTTTTCTTTTTCCATTATAGGTATTGTATGAAAAATGGAAGACTTGAAGCAAAGAGTAAAAAAATGGTAAAAGGAAGCCTTCCACTCCACGAAATCTAATTTAGTGCGGTGAAGTATGTTCATCAATCCAAAAATTCTAATAGATAGTAATCAACTGCATTGCAAATTCTATGTCTGGCGAAGCAGTTGAGAGAAACCATGAAAATAAGGGTAGCAAAATTTAAGAGGGAAAAAAGGAGGAAAAGAGCAAGAAATTACTTGGAGGGGAAAGCAAAACTCTCACACACTAAGGGAAACTAGAAGTTTAACGCCCTAAATATTTTAATGTCAAAAATCAATCACATCAATGATCGAGTAAATATAATTTCTAGTACGAGTGTTAGTTAATATGGAATATTTATAAATAAAAAATGACATCAAGAAAGACATCAAAGAAATTGATTTAAAATAGTATAAAGACCCGATTTACAATAGTGCCAAAAAATTTGATTTTAAGGGCAAATGTAACAACTAGATTTTCATCGGTGTAAAAAAAATCTATTTTGAGGCTGCATATTTCATTAATCAAGAGTTTCTAAACATTGAAACAAGAAATTTATGGAACAATTATGAGATTAGGAAATAGAATTATTTATTAAATTATTGAAAAATTCATTAGATAAAGTACAAATTAAACTAGTAAGATTTAATTTAGAAATAAAGCCATTGACTTATGTATTATTAAACTATAAATGAATTTATGTTAGTGGATGACTTGTAACAGCCCGATTTAGGGCCTAAATGGAATGGTGGTTTCGAGACCACGAATCCAACATAGAAAAATTTATTCCGATAAAGTTTTAAGGTCTATTGAGTGAATGTATGCAAAAGTGAAAATTTAGTAAATAATTTTATCGATAGAAGGCCCAATTGAGTGATTGGATTAAATTGCAAAAAATTCAAAATACATGTTCTAGAAGCATTTAGTATGAAATTGAAATGAATTCATAAACTAGTGGTCCTTCTTTAGCAATTAGACCATTTTATGGCATGATGGAGAAAAATACCCATGGAAGGAAAAATTTCCAAGGAAAGCCATTAAAGACATTTTAGTCATTTGGGTATTAAAAGAAATAAAAAGGGAAAATAAGGCCAAAAATGTGTCCATCTTTGTAACGCCCCAAATTTTGGGCCTAGAAGTATTGGGCCTTGAGCAAGGGAACAGTTAGGAGACGACACATAAATATTTAGTTGTGAAAGAAAATGACACAAATGAATGTTTACTTTAGTGGTTAAGTGACTTAGGAGTGTTTGGGAGCGTCTAAGAAGTCAGGGATTCAAGCCTTGGCTTTTGCAAAAATTTTTATTTTTGCTTGAAGGAACCCTAACTCCAGCTTGTAAGCCTTATAAATTATTTTGTTTAAAACATGATACAAGAAGAGTTGTGGTGTAATGGTATGTGGCGCATGGTACTTGTTGGAGGTCTAAGGTTCAAGTCTTGGGTTGCACATTGGAGTATTTATTTTGTTGCCTGGGGTGTGTAGGAGATGGAGTAGGACTGAGACTCTGGGGTTGAATTGGTCATGGGGTGGTTGGAATTTGAATTGGTCAAGGAGAGGATAGGAGAGAAAATCATGGAGAAAATTATGGAGGGATTTTAGGAGGAAAAAGGGGAATTTGAAGATGAGTGGGTGTGTGCCGAATTTGCTAAGGGAAAACTCATATGTTCAGCCTTGTAGAGGGTACTTTTGGTTTCGAAAATTGGGAGCATTTTGGGGATTTTTTGGGTTTTGTTCTTTTATTATTTCTTGACTTGGTGCCAAAGTGCCTTTTAGGGTCTTTTAGGTATCTTTTCTAGCTTTCAGAACTAAAGGTAGTTCTTTTATTTTGAGTCTTAGCTTTCTCACCTTAGCCGAATACTCCAACTTCCCTCCTCCCTCTATTTTCTTTTTTTTTTTTGTTTTCTTCTAATGTTGAGAATCGAATTTCTAATGGCCAAATATCTTTGCTCTTTCTCCTCATTAAAAATCTTGTTTGGCCGTATGTGCTTTTTCTTCTCCTATCTTCCTTTTCATTAGATTTAGACATTATTACTTGACTAATTTGTATCCTCCTCATCTCCTTAGTTCTGTTCAGCTTGACGACTATTCATTAGTAATCATAAGTGCTTTTGACTCTTACTCGTTTTTGCAAGTTACCTCTCTTTTTTCATTGCTTAAAACTAAAAGCTTCTTCTTTATTCTTCCCTGATAGCCATTTCTTGTTCTCTTCCTTTGGGTATAATGCTCTTCGGCTTCTAGAGTCTCTCAATTCGTGAAGGGGACTCTCAAGAGCTACGAGAGCATTCGAAGTCTTTCTATTCTTGTTGGATTAAAGGTAACCTATCTTTGTCAATTATTGGGTGTTAACCAAAGTTTAATGGTTTAAATACTTTGTTGTGGTTGAATACTGCCTTCCATAATCTGGGGATTGATTAATTTCTAAGAATTTGGGTATGATCAACCTTTGGGTAGGCATAGTATCTAATAGTTTCTGTTGGAATTACAGATTTTCGTCAAAGAGGTAGTAGACGATTGTAGCCAGGGGCATAAGAGGGATAAATCTCGGTTGTCTAGTAAGGCAAGTAATGATGTTACTTTTGGGGATTCAGGGTTAGTAGGTCGATGATTAACCTTAATGTTATTTGGCTCATGAAAAGCCTTGTGTTGAATGTAAGTTGGTGCTCGAAGGCTTTCTACATGTTTCGCAAATAGGTGTGTAGCACTACCCTGTATCTAAAAATTGACTAAAAAGCCGAAAGGTGTGTTCTAACACCGTTTAAACTATAGATTGGCAAAAGGCGAAAAGCTAAAAAGCTGAAAGATTGGGCTTTGAGGCCACATGGGCATGCGAACGCACATGTGATTCACCGAGCCCACGAAATATAGGTGTACAACGATTAAGGCTGTAATGGGCCACATCGAGCCGAAATGGGCTGTGTGGGCCCAATGGGCCCGTGGGGCCACACGGGTAAATCACACGACATGTGGTAAATATTAGACTGGGTTCTGTAGTTTGTATGGCTGTGGTTAATTCTGGGCCAGATGGGCCACATGAGTGTGTGGGCCCACTTGGGCCGCATAATGGGCCTTAGGCCCATATACACTGATTTGCATGTTCAGGTTACATAAGTCGCTCGAGGCGACTGTAGACGTTTTGATGGGTTAGTAGTTGAGTCTATACCCATTTTGATTAAAATGACCGTAGTACCCCTATAGGGTAAAATGACCGTAATGCCCCTATAGGGTAAAATAACCGTAGTACCCCTGTAGGGTAAAATGACCGTAATACACCTATAGGGTAAAATGACCGTAATACCCTTTAGGGTAAAATGACTGTAGTAACCCTATAGGGTAAAATGACCGTAATACCCCTGTAGGGTAAAATGATCGTAATACCACTGTAGGGTACAATGACCATAATACCCCTGTAGGGTAAAACGACCATAATACCCCTATAGGGTAAAATGACCGTAATACCCCTGTAGGGTAAAATGACCGTAATACCCCTATAGAGTAAAATGACCGTAATACCCTTGTAGGATAAAATGGCTGTAATACCCCTATAGAGTAAAATAACCATAATACCCCTATAGGGTAAAATGACCGTAATACCCCTATAGGGTAGAATGACTGTTATGCCGTATATGATGTTTGATTGATTGAATATGTTATGTGATATTCATGTGTTTTTCATACATGCACGACATGCTACATGGGTTGGGATATTGTTATGGAGAAACTACTGATCTGTTAGGGTCACACGGGTCGCACGAGACGACTATGGACCCACAGAAGGCTTAAAGTCATATATTCGTACTGATTGCCAGAGTCGCACGAGATGACTGGACCCACCGACGGCTTAAAGCTATATATTCGTACTACTCTGTTAAGGTCGCACGGGTCACACAAGACGACTGTGAATCGACCAATGGCTTATTGCCACGCATATTATCGATGGCTTAGTGCCGTTCATTTTACCAAAAGCTCATGCCATTACTAAAGGCTCTGTGCCACTATTGATGGCTTTAAGCCATTTATTTTACTGGCCACTATTTTGTGATTTTGTTATCTGGCAGCCTTGCCGTGATTCTAGTTAGTGTCGCAACCGGTGCTAACTCTTGGTGCGTTGGTTGGGTAGGTTGATTTTATCCCCACAGTAAGTGCAGGGTTGGACAGAGGCAAGTGCAGGGTTACATAGGAACAAATCCATCATGCATCATACATACGGCATTCTAATTCTGTTTCTATTTCGGGCTTAAGCCCACATATGTTCTGCTTCTGATTCTGCTACTGTAATGGGCTAATACTATCTGCTATAATGGGCTCAGGCCCAGACTGCTTTTGTATTATGTGTATTTGATTGACTATTTTTATGTTAAGGTTACACACTGAGTTTTCGTAAACTCACCCCATTTTTAATTGTATAGGTAATTCCCAGCGTTAGGTGGACCGGTGCTGCGAGGGACTCGAGGGTGGCCACACTACTGTTTCTGTTTTATTTTATTGAGCTTTTATTTACATTTAGATTTTGTTTTGGGTTTTGATGTAATAAGGCCTCTCTCTAAATTTCTAGTTTTAATTTGGGTTTTTATTTATCACAATTTATATTTGCTAGAGGTAGCATGTGGTTTTCCAAAATATTATCAGTTTTCAAAACATTACGTTTCAAACAAAATTTGATCAACAAACATTGTTTTTAAAGTGCAACAACATTTGAATTTGATTAACAAATTTTCGGTTAAGTCGTAATAAGGTTTTAACATGAAGTAGGTTTTCAAACAAAATTGAGTTTTCAAAAGACACTCCAATGTGACACCGTCGAATTCGGGCCTAACGTCTAGGCTGGGTTTGGGGTGTTACAATCTTCCTCCTTTAGTACCGAATTTGAAGAGTCTCCATAGCTAGGGTTTTGCCAACTTTTCAAGCTCAAAGTGATCCCTAGCCCCATTTTCCATGTTCATCGTATTTTTGAGATCCTCGAAACTTGGCCTAGCTATTTCTACCACTATTTTAAGCTAGGCATCATGTTTAAAAATTTACCCATGTGTGACATGAGAGCATTTTGATGTTTAATGTATAAAATGAAAGCTTAATGTGTAGAACAACTTTTGCTAAGTGATTTTTCATGAAAATCATTTATGGACTAAAATGAAAAAGTTGTAAAACATGTGCATAAATTGTGAAATGCTGAGAAATGTGGGCTGCTATAAGAGAGAAATAGGTTTGGCTAGGCTTGGGAATGTAGAAAAATAGATGCATTTCACTTTACGAGCCTAGGGACTAAATTGTAAAAATTGACAAAGTTAGGGGTAAAATGGTAAAAATTACCATAAGACAAATTTGTGTCCAATTGAGTAATGTGTATATTGAATTAGTTAAATTTGATGTTATAGATCAAGAATGACGCAAAATTGACCTTGACCAAGGGAAGGGCAAGGTATCAGACTAAACCGTAAAGTCAACATTTTACACCGAGGTATGTCTTATATGCAAATAATGAGTTATTATAAATTTTCTGTTTAATTACTTAAATTATTAGAAATCTAAAATTTTATAACAAATCATCGAATATGTGTTATGACAAACTGACAAGTGAAGAAAAGTCTCGGTTGAACCTTAGGAATCATTTACGATATGAGTGACATGTCACTAGGATTCCATTGACTATTAATGATTGTATATGTGATTCTGGGTGTTAGTCTTGTTTGACTACCAGTGGCTAGGTAATCCTGCGCTTGTTGCAGATACTTGTCAGCTTGTGTGAGCAGCACTAGTAGTTTCGACTACACCGTCAGCTTATATAAGCAGACCCGTGATTAGCTCATCATAGAGCCTTGATGCGATATGTGTTAAGTGGTAGTTTCAGCTACAAATCATCGATAGCTTTAGCTACATTATGTGTGGCACTTGTGCCTTATTCCATGTATCCTTTAGCATTTCACATGGTTCAATGGGTTATTTGAACTGATATGATAAAATGTGATTATATGTAAAAAGATTTGATCGTGTGTTAAGAATGTGTGTGTGCAGGTTATATGCAAATTTCATGTGCACTAAGTGCTTAATGTTTGTATTGAAATATGTGGTAAGATCATATGAGTAAGTGATAATCTCAAACTTAATGTGATCACTAGAAAGCTGATTTCCACCTTATCTGAATTATTGGTTTTAAATGCTCATTAATTTTGCATATAGGCTTACTAAGCTTAATAGCTTACCCCTTCGTTTTTCCTTTCCCTTATAGGTTCATCACGCTAACTCGAGGTTCAGTGATCAAGTTGGGATTCCATCAACACTATCAACAACAATTTGGTATTTTGCTAGTAAACTTGAAATTTTGGCATGTATAGGTGGTTTAATGTTATGGTCATGTCATAGTTCTGTTGGGTCCATTGTTGTTAATATTATTTAGTATTTTGGCCATTTGAAATGAGCCATATTAGGTTAAGTTATACTTTGCCAAACTGATGTAATCTATTAAGGTGAAAGCTTAAAATGTTTATATGGAATGTGGTGTGATGTGTGTGCTTGATGATGGTGGATGAAATTTGGTTGTATGAAGGTCATAATATGTATAGTTGAATGAGTTATTGTGCCATACTGAATAATGGAAAAATTGGTTTGAATTGGTTTGTGTTTTAGGGTGGCAATTGGCTTGCTAAATAGCCTATAATTGTCTACACAGGTAGACACACGAGCGTGTGTCTAGGCCGTGTGTCAGCCCCATGCACGTGTTGATAGGCCATGTGTCCCCTGCATATGAATTTATGAAAATTAAATGCCCAGTAGTAAACATATGGATGGAGACACGACCGTGTGTCTCGACTGTGTGCATAACACAGCCTAGCCCACGAGCGTGTGGCTTGGCCGTGTGATGAAAACTTCACGATGACATCATAAACAGAATACCTAAGATTTTTCACATGGGCTAAGACACGAGCGTGCTCGGCTATGTGAAGGACACGGCCTAGAACACGGGCGTGTGCTTGGCCGTGTGAAAACCCCTGTAGGTTCAAATTGAAAAATAATTCCACACGAGCTAGGGACATGAGTGTTTGTGACCACACGTCTGCCCACATAGGCGTGTGCCCTGTTTTGAGGCAAATTTTTCTAAGTGTTAGAAAAGCTCTGATTTAGTCTCGGATCGTACCCAACGTATCTTTTGGGCCTCGTAGGCCCATAATAAGAATGTTTTTAATATGTTTGAAAAAGTTTTAAATTTTATGTGGAAATTGATCATCAAAATTGAATGTTCGTGTGAGCGTAAGTTCGGTAGCGCCTATTACCCGTGTCGACCGACGGTTACGGGCAAGGGGTGTTATATGACTTGAATATCAACCATTTACATCCACTACCTAATTCATTTTTAATTCTTAACCATTAGATTATGTAACGCCCTAATTTTCAGGATTTTCGGGATTTTTGTGATTTTGTGTGAACTTAAAATTTTGTTTGTCTTGTTATGCTAAATTATGTTTGGGTGTGTTAGTGGGCCTTTAAAAGGCCCAAGCCTAAGTTAAAACCCGGTAGAATTTTAAAATCTTGGACTTAAGAGAGAAGGGTTTTGTTTAAGTGGGCTTTTAAGAAAATGTTGGTAATTTAAGACACAAGGTGACCGGTGGTAGGGTGGCTATGAAACGCCACATAAGGGACAAGGGAGTGGTGTGTGGAAGTTGTGTAAGGGCTTGGGTTCAAGTCTCATGGTAAGCAAGGTGGTGTTTTATTTTTTATGCATGTGCAAGGCATGTGATGGACTCCAAGTGAAACTCTACTGGGAAGAGTTTGAGGTGCTCATGGGATTGAATCAAAAAGGATAAGGAGGAGAAAATTTAGGGATTTCTAATGGAAGCAAGAGTTGGCCGGCCAAGGGACTTTGGTTTAGCATTTTCGGCTAGGGTGTTAGGAGTTGTCACTTTCGGCAATTAGGGTGGTTTGTGCCGACATTTGTAGGGGTTAAGCCTTTAGAACTTGGCAAATAAGGGCTGTTTCTTTTGGCCGAATAGGTATAGTGCCCTTAGTTTTCTTTTCTTCCTCATTTTTCCTAAAAATCAAAAACTAGATCTCTACATTGTCATTGTGCTGATTTGTCCAAAAGCCAAAACTCCTTTCTTTCTTTTGTTTCTCAATGCCAAATTCCCTTCTTCTTTCGTCACCTTTTTCTTCATCTTTTTCACTCCACCAATTGAAGTAACCCTTGCTCAAACCTTGTTGCCAATTTCACCTTGACCAAAACTTCTCCCCATCGTTATTTCTTTTTAAGAAGCTGAATCTCAAACCTCTCATCTCTCTCTGTCGATTATTTCTTTTACTTTGTGAAATTCTCTTCTTCTTTTCTTCTTTAAAATCGAAACAAACATACTCTAGGATAGGTCCAAAAGCCGACATCACTTAGATCTACTCTCTGCTCATGTTTTGGTTAGATCTATAATAGATTTGGAATAAGGCCTGTATTCAAGACTCTTCTTTGGCAGTACAAACGGTGGTAAGTGCTCAAAACCCCCTCTTTCATAATTTGGTAATTCTAGAAAAGCCAAAAACCCCTAAATCCTTAGGGGAGCTGTCGATTTTGGCTATGACTTATATTAGTCTTCTCATTCGGGTTCTTATGTGCTAGTGTGGAATAAAGGCTGTCTATCGAGGAGTTTTGAAGGCTAGGACTGTTAGAGCGATCTAGATCTAGATCTAGTTATAGTTTCGGCTAATGTAAGTATTCAAGGGCCTTAGATGATGTTGGCCGAATATGGTAAGTTGATAGTTAGATTGATTTTATGGATTGTAGATTAACAGTGTGATCTAAATGACTGTAGGTTGATCGTTCGAGGGATTCCTGCAAATCTCGAAAATTAGGTGTGTAAACGACACCCACTAGTAGACTAGATCGGCAAAAGCTGAAAAGTCAAAAACCAAAATTCTGGTATTTCGAGGACTTGTGAGTGTGCAAATGCTTGTGGATCGATTAAAATAGTAAAATCAGTAACCGCAAATGATAAGAGTGCTGTGTGCGTATTTTCGTGCATGTTGGTGATTTTGTGCCTCGAAAGGTCGAATTTGGGCCCATTGGACTTACGGGCCCATATCTGTGAAAATGAGTGGTAAGGTTAATCTGGATGCTGGGCTGCTAATTTTGCCGAAACGGACATAAAATATGGACTTAGAGGGCCGTAATAATTAGTGAACACTGTAGGACCAATTAGAGGCTTTAGGGCCTGATAACTTGAAGTTGTTAAAATGGGCTAAATAAGTTATCTGGATGTCATTAAGACTGTTAACAAAATGTAATGTGCATAAAACCCTGAAGACTGGTAAATTTACTGAAATACCCCTTAGGGGTGGAAAATTATTATTTTACCCATAGGTTCAAAAAGACCAGTATACCCCTAGGGTTGAATTGACTGAAATGCATGCTAAAATTTATCTACTCACTGTATGCCATGTCATAACATACACTGTTGCATGGGATTGGGTTTTTGATGGAGGAAGTGCTAAGTGGCAATACCACGTTTACTGTTAGGGTCTTTGCCTCGTTTTACTGTTAGTGGCTTGGTCATGTTATCTAATTAAGCAACTATGCTGCGACTGTGGTGTGTAGGGCTGGTATGGGTGGTGTGTAGAGTTGGATTGGGCTGGGCTTTGCATGCATGCATTAATACTGTTCTGTTACTGTAATGGGCCTAAGGGCTACACTGATTTCTGAATAGGGCTATGGCCCAGTAATTACTGTTTACTGAATAGGGCTAAGGCCCAGTTAATACTGTATCTAGATAGGGCTTAGGCCCAGTTAAGCTTAAACTGATTTGGGCTCTGGTTGGGTTTAGCTTACACATTGAGTTTTCCAAACTCACCCCCTCTCCTTTCATCTCTGCAGGTGTGCCCCAAACTTAGTGGACTTGGAGCTGGAGGGATTCGGAGCGGCCACGTGAACTGCACTTGGTTAAAATTTTCTCAAAGTTTCTTATTTCAGTATTTTTCTTTAATTTATTTTCTTTTGGGTTTTTAATTTGTAATAAGGCTGCTCTTTAAGTATTTTTATTTTGATTTTTTTATTTTATTTATTTCTTATAACTTGCTTAAAATGGATAGACTAAGGCTGTGCGAGTTTTTATTTAAAATTCATCACTACTTTCAAAACATGTCGAACGCAACAAATGGATAACTTAATGACCAACAAGATCTTCTAATGAAATAAACTCTAAAATGGTAGTGGATAGGACTTTCATAAATTAAATGACTTGTTTTCTTTCCAAACTCTTAACAACGGTTTTGCAAACTCTCCTTCAACATATTAAGTAAAGAATAAGGTATGATTCATCGTTCATGTGACACACCAGACTTGGTCGTAGCATCTGGGCTTGGTTTGGGGTGTTACATTTAGTGGTATTAGGCCCAATTGCAACAACTCGACTGTGGATCGGGTCCAAAAATTTTCATAAAATTTAGGCCTAAAAGGGTATTTTGAAAACCGGTTCTGGAAGATTTCTTAAGAAAACCCTTTTCAAATTAATTTTCTTCATGATATACTTAAGGTTCTATTCTGAGAACAAAGTTTAGTCATTTACATGAAATTGGGCTTTCTGAAATCTGGTTTCTGAGTAGTAGTACACCGAATCCCTGACATCAAGTCTGTAAGTATCTTTACTACACTGTACTATACTAAAATATAATTGCATTACTATAGATAGTACTGAGACCCTACTAAGATACTGTAGTTAGGGTAATACTGAAACAGTAGAGACTGAGACAGTAGGGAAACTAAAAACCATAGAAGACTGAGACTATAGCTAGGTTGTGATTCTGCGAAAACAAACTCTGAAACACTACCTGTGCATAAGATATTGGTGATAAACACTGAAATACTAAACTAATTCATAAAATCCGTAATCAGATAATTTGATATGAGTATAAGGGTAGCTCGTGGACGAGGCCGTGGACGGGGCCAAGGTAGTGCACAAGCTGGGTCTTCATCTTCGGGACATATGCCAACTGAGAAGGCACGAGCACCGCCAGAGACTGAGACTGGATTGTATGATCGGGCTGCAGGGGATGACATTTTGTCCCAGGCAATGCTAAGGGTTTTGGGAAGGGTCGCTGGAGCAAGTACGGGGACGTGAATCAAGGGTCTATTTCGAAGCGACTCTAAGCTAACAGAGCAAAGATCTTCAGGGGCATATCTGGAGTAGCTCCAAATGTGGCTGAGTATTGGTTAGAGGCCACGGAGTGGATCATGGATGATCTGGATTGCTCAGTGGAGCAGAAGCTGAAAGGAGCGGTGTCTCTGTTGTGAAACGAGGCGTATCAGTGGTGGATCACTGTGAGGGATAGTACCCCAGCTTAGCAGGTAACCTGGGACCTGTTTAAGGCGGCCTTCAAAGGGAAGTACGTCGGGGCGAGCTATGTGGACGCCCGAAGGAAGGAGTTTTTGAATCTAACCTAGGGTAATAAGTCTGTTGCTAAGTACGAGGCTGAGTTTTTAAGGTTGAGTCAGTATGCCAGTGGAATAGTTGCTACTAAGTATGAACGTAGCGTTCAATTTGAGGATGGCCTCAGGGATGAGCTTAGGGTGCTGATAGCTCCGCAGAGGGAGCGTGACTTTGCTACCTTGGTGGAAAAGGCTAAGATAGCCGAGGAGGTGAAATGAACTAAATGACAGAACTGTGAGAACGATCGAAATCGATTCAGGAGGGATTCTGGACCCTCGGGTGCTGCTGGCAGGAATGTCAAAAGAGCTAGAGTAGAGGAACCGGTCCGAGCAGTTTCGGTGAATACAGTTAGACCGCAGGCTTGTGAGGACTGTGGTAGAGTACATCTAGGAGAGTGCTGGAAGCATACTAGGCTTGTTTCTGATGTAGATCTAAGGAGCATAGAGTTAAGGACTGTCCTCAGAGGCCAGCTCAGACGCAAGCTACTAAACAGAGGGTTGCTCAACCAGTGCGAAGTGGACCACAACCGCCGAGTGGCCGTGGTCAAGGTAGGGGTGGTAACGTAAATGGTCGTGGACGTGGAGCACCTGGCAAGGGTGCTAGAAATGCTGAGGCTTGACATCCAGCGTTGGTGTATGTTGCTCGTCACCGAGATGAGGGTGACGCACCTGACGTCATAACTGGTACATTTTTTATTTCTAGCATGCCATACACTGCCTAGATAGATGTTGGTTCTACCCATTCGTATGTTGCGTGTGATATATCTAGGTCATTGGGTGTGCACTCTGAGGAAACTGTGAGTGGGGTAATTGTGATAAGTCCACTGGGTCACTCGATTAGGATAGACAAACTCTTTAGAAATGTGCCTTTAGAGACTCAAGGTAGGATTTTTTTTGCGGACTTAATGGAGTTACCGTTTGAGAATTCGATCTCATCTTGGGAATGGACTAGCTTGCTAAGCATAAGGCGACTCTGGATTGTACGGCTAAGTAGATGGTGTTAAGGACTACAGAGGATGATTAGGTGATGGTTATAGGGAGTGAAAGGACTACTTGTCCAATGTTGTTTCGGCCTTGAGGGATGATAAGTTGATTCGCAAGGGTTACGAGGCATATTTGGCATTTGTGAGTCAGACGGAGGCTGAGAGTTTGACTGTAGAGAAGGTTAGAACTGTCATGGAGTTTCAAGATGTCTTTCCTGAGGAGCTTTCTGGATTACCTCCGAATCATGAAGCCGAATTTGGAATCGACTTGCTGCCTGGAACAGCTCCAGTGTCCATCGCACTTTACCGAATGGCACCAAATGAGTTAGTGGAATTGAAAGCACAAATTCAAGAGTTGTTGGACAAAGGTTTTATTAGGCTGAGTGTGTCTTCATGGGGAGCACCAGTACTGTTCGTAAAGAAGAAGGCTAGGACGATGCGTATGCGCATCGAATATCGCCAGTTGAGCAAACTGAAGATTAAGAATAAGTACCCTTTGCCAAGGATCGATGATCTATTTGACCAGCTTAGAGGAGCTTCGGTATTTCCCAAGATCGATCTTCGATCTGGATATCATCATCTAAGGATCAAAGAGGTGGATATTCATAAGACAGTATTCAGGACTCAGTATAGTCATTACGAGTTTCTGGTAATGCCGTTTGGATTGACTAATGCACCTGCGGCTTTCATGGATTTGGTGAATTGGGTATTCCAACCTTACTTGGATCGATTCGTAGTTATCTTCATCAACGATATTCAGGTGTATTCGAAAACTGAGGAGAAGCATGATAAGCATCTCCGCATCGTTCTACAAGTGTTAAGGGAGAAGCAACTTTATACAAAATTCAGCAAGTGTGAATTTTGGTTGCGAGAAGTGACATTTCTAGGTCATGTTGTTTTTGCTGAGGGGATTAGGGTGGATCCTTGGAAAATTGAGATAGTTTTAGGTTGGAAGCCACCGAGATCTGTATCAAAAATTCAGAGTTTTCTGGGTTTGGCAGGGTACTACAGAAGGTTTGTAGAAGGATTCTCTTTTATTACTACTCCGTTAACAAAACTTTTGATGAAAGGAGCAAAGTTCGTGTGGACTGAGAAACAGCAAGAGGCTTTCGATAGGATGAAGAAAGTTTTAACTGAGGCACCATTATTAATTCAGCTGGAGTCTAGGAAGGATTTCACTGTGTACAGTGATGCATCGCATGTTGGTCTGGGCTGTGTGCTAATGCAAGAGGGCAAGGTGGTCACTTATGCATCGCGACAGCTTAAGCTTCACGAAGCAAACTACCCTACACATGATCTGGAGTTGGCAACGGTTATTTTTGCATTAAAGATCTGGAGACACTATCCGTATGGAGAAAAGTGTATTATATACACGGACCATAAGAGTCTCAAGTATTTGTTGACCCGGAAGGAGTTGAACCTTAGGCAACGAAGATGGATAGAGTTGCTTAAGGATTATGACTGTTCCATTGAGTATCACCCAGGCAAGGCAAACGTAGTGGCTGATGCATTGAGTACGAGAGCTGTAACCGAGTTGAGAGTAATGTTTGCTCGTCTGAGTCTATATGACGACGGTAGTTTGTTAGCGGAATTACAAGTGAGACCAACCTGGATTAAGCAGATTAAGGAGAAACATTTAGAGGATGAGTCACTAGTTCCTTAATTTTAGCAAGCTGAGAATGATGAGACTTTTGATTTTAGACTAAATAGTGAAGGAGTTTTGTGTTTTTGAGAAATAGTTTGTATTCCGAGGGCTTTGACTTGAGGTAGTCAATTCTAAGAGAGGCTCATGGTGGACTTTTTACCATGCATCCTGGAGGGAATAAGTTGTATCCAGACTTGCGAGAGTTGTACTAGTGGCCTGGACTTAAGCGAAAAGTAACGAAATTTGTGGGGAAGAGTCTGGCATGCCAACAAGTGAAGGCTGAGCATCAACTACCTTCTGGACTTCTACAACCAGTGAAGATTCCACTTTAGAAGTGGGAGAGGAAACCATGGATTTTGTGAGTGGACTACCCTTGACGCCCACCAAGAAAGACTCGGTTTGGGTAGTCCTGGGTAGGTTAACCAAGTCTGCTCATTTCATACCTGTTTGAACTGACTACTCACTTCAGAAATTAGCTAAGTTGTATGTGGCAGAGATAGTGCGACTTCATGGAGTGCCAGTTTCGATAATTTCTAATCGTGATCCTAGGTTTATATCTCGATCCTGGCAGAAGTTGCATGAGGTGTTGGTACGCGGTTGGACTTCAGCACTGCATTTCACCCCCAGACAGATGGGCAATCGGAAAGAGTAATTCAGGTTTTGGAAGACATGTTGAGGGGTTGTGTTATCGATTTCCAAGGTAGTTGGAAGGATTACTTGCCTTTAGCGGGGTTTGCTTATAATAACAGCTATCAGGCAAGTATTCAAATGGCTCCATATGAGGCGCTATATGGGCAAAGGTGTCGTACGCCTACTTGTTGAACAGAGTTGGGAGAACGTTAGGTTCTTGGGCCAGAGTTGGTGGTAGATACTGAAGATAAGGTTAAGTTGATCAGAGATCGGTTAAAGGAAGCATCTAATAGGAAGAAATCTTATGTTGACTTAAAGCGTAAGGAAATTGAGTATTCAGTAGGGGATATGGTCTTCTTGAAGGTCTCGCATTGGAAGAAGATATTAAGATTTGGTAAGAAGGGCAAGTTGAGTCCGCGGTTTATCAGGCCTTATCAAGTTCTTAAACGGGTAGGGCCGGTAGCTTACTAGCTGGAATTACCACCGGAGTTGGACCGAATTCATGACATTTTTCATGTCTCCATGCTGAGATGGTATCGATCAGATCCTTCTCATGTCATACCAATGGAAGAGATTTAGGTGAAAACCGACTTGACTTTTGAAGAAGAACCTGTGCAAATACTGGATCGAGATTTCAAAGTGTTAAGAAAGAAGTCAATTCCTTTGGTAAAGGTACTTTGACGCAATCATGGTAGAGAAGAAGCTACGTAGGAGCCAGAAGAGGCGATGCATCAACAATACCGTTACCTATTAGGATCAGGTAAATTTCGAGGCCAAAATTTCTTTAAAGGGGGTAGAGTTGTAATGCCTTAATTTTTGAGATTTTCGGGATTTTTTCGATTTTGTGTGAACTTAAAATTTTGTTTGTCTAGTTATGCTAAATTATGTTGGGTGTGTTAGTGGGCCTTTAGAAGGCCCAAGCATAGGTTAAAACCTGGTAGAATTTTAAAATCTTGGACTTAAGAGAGAAGGGGCTCTGTTTAAGTGGGCTTTTAAGAAAATGTTGGTAATTTAAGACCCAAGGTGACCGATGGTAGGGTGGCTATGTAACGCCACATAAGGGACAAGGGAGTGGCATGTGGAAGCTATGCAAGGCCTTGGGTTCAAGTCTCATGGTAAGCAAGGTGGTGTTTTATTTTTTATGCATGTGCAAGGCATGTGATGGACTCCAAGTGAAACTCTGCTGGGAAGAGTTTGAGGTGCTCATGAGATTGAATAAAAAAGGATAAGGAGGAGAAAATTTAGGGATTTCTAATAGAAGCAAGAGTTGGCTGGCCAAGGGACTTTGGTTTAGCATTTTCGACTAGGGTGTTAGGAGTTGTCACTTTAGGCAATTAGGGTGGTTTGTGCCGAAATTTGTAGGGGTTAAGCCTTTGGAACTTGGCAAATAAAGGTTGTTTCTTTTGGCCGGATACGTATAGTGCCCTTAGTTTTCTTTTCTTCCTCCTTTTTCCTAAAAACTGAAAACTAGATCTCTACATTATCCTTGTGCCGATTTGTCCAAGAGCCAAAACTCCTTTCTTTCTTTTATTTCTCAAAGCCAAATTCCCTTCTTCTTTCGTCACCTTTTTCTTCATCTTTTTCACTCCACCAATTGAAGAAACCCTTGCTCAAACCTTGTTGCCAATTTCACCTTGACCAAAACTTCTCCCCATCGTTATTTCTTTTCAAAAAGCCGAATCTCAAACCTCTCATCTCTCTCTGTTGATTATTTCTTTTACTTTGTGAACTTCTCTTCTTCTATTTTCCTTTAAAACCAAAACAAACAGACTCTAGGATAGGTGCAAATGCTGAAATCACTTAGATCTACTCTCTGCTCATGTTTTGGTTAGATCTATAATAGATTTGGAATAAGGCTTGTATTCGAGACTCTTCTTTGGCAGTACAAACAGTGGTAAGTGCTCAAAACCCCCTCTTTCGTAAGTTGGTAATTCAAGAAAAGTCGAAAACCCCTAAATCCTTAGGGGAACAGTCGATTTTGGCTATGATTTATATTAGTCTTCTCATTCGGGTTCTTATGTGCTAGTGTGGAATAGAGGCTGTCTATCGAGGAGTTTTAAAGGCTAAGACTGCTAAAGCGATCTAGACCTGGATCTAGTTATAGTTTCAGCAAAGGTAAGTATTCAAGGGCCTTAGATGATGTTGGCTGAATATGGTAAGTTAATAGTTAGATTGATTTCGTGGATTGTAGATTAACAGTGTGATCTGAATGACTGTAGGTTGATCGTTTGAGGGATTCCTGCAAATCTAGCAAATTAGGTGTGTAAACGACACCCACTAATAGACTAGATCGGCAAAAGCTGAAAAGTTGAAATGCCAAAATTCTGACATTTCAAGGACTTGCGAGTGTGCGACCGCTCGTGGATCGATTAAAATGGTAAAATCAGTAATCGAAAATGATAAGAGTGCTGTGTGCGCATTTGCATGCACGTTGGTGATTTTGGGCCTCGAAGGGCCGAATTTGGGCCCATGGGGCTTACGGGCCCATATGGGTAAAAATGAGTGGTAAGGTTAATCTGGATGATGGGCTACTAATTTTGCTGAAACAGACATAAAATATGGACTTAGAGGGTCGTAATAGTTAGTGAACACAGTAGGACCCATTAGGGGCTTTAGGGCCCGAGAACTTTAATTTGTTAAAATGGGCTAAATAAGTTATCTGGATGTCATTAAGACTGTTAACAAAATGTAATGTGCATAAAACCCTGGGAACTGGTAAATTTACTAAAATAACCCTTAAGGGTAGAAAATTACTGTTTTCCGCCTAGGTGCAAAAAGACCATTATACCCCTAGGGTTGAATTGACTGAAATGCATGCTAAAATTTATCTATTCACTGTATGCCATGTCATAACATACACTGTTGCATGGGATTGGGTTTTTGATGGAGGAAGTGCTAAGTGGCAATACCACATTTACAGTTAGGGGCTTTGCCTTGTTTTACTGTTAGTGGCTTGGCCACGTTATCTGATTAAGCAGCTATGCTGCGACTGTGGTGTGTAAGGCTGGGTGGGTTGAGTTATTCCCCACATGGTGTGTAGGGCTGGATTGGGCTGGGCTTTGCATGCATGCATTAGTACTGTTCTGTTACTGTAATGGGCCTAAAGGCTACATTGATTTCTGAATAGGGCTAAGGCCCAGTAATTACTGTTTACTGAATAGGGCTAAGGCCCAGTTAATACTGTATCTAGATAGGGCTTAGGCCTAGTTAGGCTTGAACTGATTTGGGCTCTGGTTGGGTTTAGCTTACACACTAAGTTTTCCAAACTCACCCTCTCTCCTTTCATCTCTGCAGGTGAGCCCCAAACTTAGTGGACTTGGAGCTAGAGGGATTCGGAGCGGCCACGTGAACTGCACTTGGTTAAATTTTTCTCAAAGTTTCTTATTTCAGTATTTTTCTTTAATTTATTTTCTTTTGGGTTTTTAATTTGCAATAAGGCCGCTCTTTAAGTATTTTTATTTATTTTATTTATTTATTATAACTTGCTTAAAATGGATAGACTAAGGCTGCGCGGGTTTTTATTTAAAATTAATCACTATTTTCAAAACATGTCGAACGCAACAAATGGATAACTTAACGACCAACAAGATCTTCTAATGAAATAAACTCTAAAATGGTAGTGGATAGGACTTTCATAAATTAAATGGCTTGTTTTCTTTCCAAACTCTGAACAACGGTTTTGCAAACTCTCCCTAAACATATTAAGTAAAGAATGAGGTATGATTCATCGTTCATGTGACACACCAGACTTGGCCGTAGCATCTGGGCCAGGTTTGGGGTGTTACAGATTATGTTTCATAATTATAAGATGTTATATATATGTATTTATATAGGATAGATGAAAGGAGGTGTAACATCCCTATCTCGTAGCCGTCGTCGGAATAGGTAAGGGGCATTACCAAACTTGTAACTCAGATCAGATCAGTAAAATTTTGAACTCAACATTCATCAATATCGTTCTATAACCAAACATCAAAGCATGCTTTAGAGATTCGTATAATAATACATACATTCATTGGGGGATCAAATTGAAAATATGAGAAAGATAGGGAAAACTTTGAGAAAATTTTTAAGTTAGGGGCACACGGCCGTGTCCCTAGCTCGTGCACCTCACACGGTCGTGTCCCAAACTTACCTTAGCCGTGGGCAACACTGCCATACCTCACACGGTCACTAGACATGCCCGTGTGTCTAGACCGTGGGCAAAACTAGCATATACCACATAGCTGCCAAACACGCCCGTGTCTAGGCATTGCGTAAGACTACCTAAAATATTTTAGATGCAGGGTTCACACGGTCGAGTACCACACCCGTGTGCTCTGACTGTGTGGCACAATGTAGGCTTGGTTTAAGCCATTTTGCCACCCAAATGGGTTATTCATACTAGCATTAAATAACTGCAACATTCCATAAACCATTTGGCAACCAAAACAAGCATTTCAAACATATAATGAACCATTTCATAGCTAACCAATTCAAACATGACACTTACCATTTCTATCAACCCTATTTTATGCTAATTCTTAACAAAGCTCACACATTCATCACAACTTTACCATATAAAACACATCATATAAAGCATTCCAAATAGGTTAGACATTTACAAAACAAGCCATATCTTATAGCTTGAATAAGTGTCCAAAACATACCACATTTACTAACAAAATTGTAACACCCCAAACCCGGCCCAGATGTTACAGCCAAGTCTGGTGTGTCACATTGAAGTGTTTTTTGAAAACCATGTTTTCATTGAAAACCCTCTTTATTTTTTAGAAACCCCTACCGTTAAACTTGTATAAAACCTTAGCTTTGTGTTTGTTTATTTTTCTCAAAAACAGGATTTATTGAAATAATCAAAACATTGTTAACAATTTATAGTTCGTAAAAACATGTTATTTTGAAAACAGTTTAAGTATTGGAAAATTAAATCTTCTTTGTTATGGCTTAAAGTGAATGGTAGTTGTGCACCAGGTAGGATTCCAGAAAAGAGGAGGTGAGTCGAATAAACTACTTAAGTACCAAGCTCTTCTTGGATCCACTCCTAGACATGCACACGACCATTGCCACACTTTAAGTATTTGAAATATTTATTTATGAATACATTTGTGTTACGGAAGCTTTGCTCAGTTATCGTGATATTTTGAAAACCAGTAATTTTATAAAACGTGCCCTAAAACTATTCATTTTAAAATCGATCTAAACAATATCCTACTTAAGCTAAAAACAATGTAAATAAGTAAAGAATTAAAAACCCCAAAATAAAAATAATTAGAGCAGCCTTATTACAACCGAAAATTAGAATAATTAAAAATAAATTGAAATAAATAACTTAATAAAACCAACAGTCAAGTCCATGTGACCACTCTGAATCCTTCCAGCTCCAAGTCCACTAACTTAAGGCTCACCTGCATGGATAAAAGAAAAGGGGTGAGTTTGGAAAACTCAGTGTGTAAAATAACCCAATCATAGTCCCAATCAGTTCAAGCCTCAAAGTCAGATTTAATTGGGCTTTAGCCCGATACAGAACTCAGAATGAAGCCTATAGGCCCATGACAAAAACAGAGCAGATATATATCATGTATGCAGAAACCCAACCCATATCCAACCGTATACACCCCCATACCAACCTTACACCATGTGGGGAGACTACTCGACCCACCCATCCGCTACACACCACAGAATTTGCAGCGAGGCTGCCAGAATAGATATTGTGACAGAGTCACCAGATACAGATATTGTGGCGAGGCCACCAGAACAGATATATGTGGCGAGGCCACCAGAACACTTCCTCCATCAATATAACCCATACCCCATGCAACAGGTATACATTTTATGACATATAACATATAGAATCTCATGCATCAGATATACATGTTATGACATATAACGTACAGAAACAGAATATCATGCATTTCATACAAAATTAACCCTATGGGTATAACGATCATTTTGCACATAGGGGTATAATGGTAATTTCTCATACTTAGGGGCATTTTAGTAATTTTATCAAATTTTAGGGTTTTCATGCATATTACAGTCACCACTAATCTATATGTCATCACAGTAGTCCGTTTTACTTAATTTAACAGTTTTAGCTGTTGAGCCCTAAATCCCCTAATGGGCCATACTGTGTCCATTGGCTACCTAAGCCCATTTATTCCAAGTTCCATATTCAGTTACTAGTTTTAGTAGTTTCGACCCTATAGTCTATCAGAATACTCTTAATGCCTATCTTTACCCATATGGGCTCGAAAGCCTATTGGGCCCACATCCAGCCCATCAAGGCCCAACTTACCGAAGTTGACGAAATTACGCACCTGACTAACATACCACTTGCGATTTCAGATCCATTGAATTCCAACCAAATCATGAGCGTTCGCATGATCATAAACCCACGAAATACCAACTTTCGGTCACACTTTTGGCCACGTTTTGGTCACTTTGGCTTTTGCCGAATTAAACTGAAGGAAAGGGGTTCGATACACACCTATTATGAGATACTACCAGTGAGATCTCCAATATGCTCTCTCCTGCAAACGGTCACTTAATAGATTAGATCATGCTATAACTTAAACCTAAACGGAAACTCACCAACACCCTACCATACATATTCGGCCATCACTTATAATGACCCTAACGTTCTTACCTCTGTCGATTTCGATCTACTAGATCTAAATCTTGTTATCTCAATGATCTTAACTCCAGCCACGCCTTGATTGATCACCTCCCTTGTGTACTAACACATAAGAACAAAATACCACATTAAGATTAACCTTAGTCAAATCGACAGCCTCCCTAAGTACACAGGGATTTCAGCTTCTTCTTAAATTCAGAATAACGAATAGAAATAAGATTCCGAGTGCTTACCACCAACAATATACTTGTCAAGAGCGTTTCCTATCCTTTCCTATCCCAGATTTGACGTAGATCTAACCTCAAGACACAAGTGAAGAATGAATCTAAAAGTTCTAGGAATTCAATTCCTGAATCTCAAAAAGTATGAAGGTTTCGGCTTTGAAAAAGGAGATGAAACAGGAAGAAAATTGTGGAAATTGTAATGGAATAGAGAAGGTGTGGACAAGTCCTATGGGAGTGTAAGATTCAGTTAAGCATATTGAAAAAGGAATAGGGTTCGATCAAGGGAGAAAGCGACAACACAACTTTGGCATTTGGCTTTTGATGGTCGACAAGTAGACTTGAGAAGAAAGGTTGCTTCAATAGGATTTGGCTTAGAAAAAAAAACAAAAAGGTAGAAAAGAACATGTTGATTCGGCTTTTGGGTGAGAATCCAAGAGAAGGTGAGCCAAAGGAAATAAATAAAATAAAGTAAATAAATAAAAAGAACAAACCTAATTGAAAGAAAAACAAAATCGGCTAATGGCTAAGAATATCCCAATTAAAATCCCGAGCCTATCTCCTTGTTTATAGCCAACAGCATAATTTGAATTTAATTCAAACTCCCACCGATCAGTAGTAGCCCTTATCCACCAACTGAACCGCACAATTCTCGCACAGTACGCTGCTACGCATCCTAGTCCTGCACGACACCTTCCCACGCACACCCCGCAAAAATGCAACCTTCCTGCACGCACCCCAGCTTGAACCTGGGACCTCCAGGTAGCCTAGCACGCTGCTGGCCACTGTGCCCCAGCTTTGCTTTTAATAATATATGGTCGCATTTAATTTTAATGGTTACCTACCAAAAAGTCCCCGCTATTTAAAAATTAAAATAAACGTACCTGCGCCAGGACTCGAACCCGTGCCCCTGTGGAGTGCCTAACGCAATATTGTCACTGCGCTACAAGCCTTTTTGTGGCATATTCAACCAACAATTTCTTTTAACCCTTATTTTAGGGTGACCTGGCTTCTAAAAATAAAAACCCATATTGCGCACGCTGGGACTTGAACCCCAGTCTTCTTCTAGCTGCATAGCGCGCCTTACCACTGGGCCCAACGTTTCCTTATGCCTAAACTTGCCCAATTTATTATTAAAGCCTTATTGCCCAGTTTCCCCTAAGAAGCAAAATCTAATTTCTTTGCTAGAGTCTTGGATCGAACCCAAGATTTTTCCCACACTAAAAATACTTCCAAATTTATTTAAAAACTAAATTTAAACACCAAAATAATAATAATATCATTTATATATTTTTAAATAAAAATACTAATAATACTAAAATTTTTATCTCACTTATAATTTTCATAAAAATTTAAAACATCAGTAGTAATAAAACTAACAGTAATATTTTATTAATAACACTAATAATATTTAACTATCTAATTTACTCAGGCTGTCTTCCATCCGAACCTAGACTCAAAGCCCAATTCTTCTAGGCCCAAATTCAGGGTGTTACAAAAACTAACCATAAGCATTAACTTAACAACTAGCTTATACATGCCATGACCATTTCATTTACAAAGATCCAAAAGTACCAAAAATCTTGATGGATAGTGTGATCACAATCTCCGACTTGTCTGAAAATTGAGCTATCTTCTAAATCTATAAAACAGGGAAAGGTAAATAGAGTAAGCTTTAAAAGCTTAGTAAGCTCGTATAACGTAGAATTTAACTTATCAAATCAATAGAAATAAGCATGCTATAATTTCCAACCCAAGTCACGTGTTCATATTACCTATTTAACAAGTCCACAAATGTTAGTCTTTGTAACCTCATGAATCCTTCATTCTCCAAGTAAAACATTCACATATCACAAGTATAAATCAAATACCTATGACATATAATTCATGTAGTTCATATCATATAGTTCATATAAATCTTATAAGTCATGTAACTTATAATTCATATACTCCTTGATCATCATGTAGCATTTATTAATAATTGCCCATTGAACCTTTAAGAACATCGAGGGATACTCGGGTGATACACACACAGTGTATATACGTATAACCTGTAATTTCGTCAATGCATCATATATGCTCTTTCAAGCCTGAAACAGTAAGCCCGAAGGCTAAACATGTAATCTCGAAGGATGAACGGTAAGCCCGTAGGCTGAACATGTAATCCCGAAGGATGAACAGTAAGTCTGAAGACTAAACATGTAGCTCATGAGCTGTGGTGAGTCCGCAACAAATGCAGGAGCTCAAGCCACCTTGTAGCCCTAGTGACATGTCACTCGTATCCTACGACTTCTACGGTTCAAACGGGACTCAGTATTCATATTGTACTTATTACTCTTATACAATTCTATATTAATTCAATATATCTAATAGACAATTATATTCTATAGTGAATTATACATTCACATAACATCAATACAACCATTATACAAGTTGAATTCTAATTATACGAACTTACCTTGATATCTCAATATCTACTCGTTTACCTTTCGTTTTCCCTGATCAAGTTCTAGGATTTGATTGTCTTGATCTATATTAATGCAAATTCAGCTATTTAAATCACCAACATATTCAATTTAGTCCAAAAACATGTATTTTGGCCTATTTACAAATTAGCCCTTAACAATTCACACTTTAACACTTTAGTCCTAAATTCACAAAATAACAAATTACACAATAGGACCTTTAATTCATTAGAGCCAAATATTCAAGTACCTCATACCATCACATATAATTCATTTATTTCCACTTCTACCACAAAATTTCTACCTTTTTCAATTAAATCTGTAACACCCCAAACCCGGCCCAGACATTATGGCCAAGTCTAGTGTGTCGCATCAACGGAGGATTAATCATATATTCTTCAATTGTTACGGTTAGGGTGAGTTTTGCAAAATCGTTATTTAAAGTTTTACGAGAAAATCCAGGTTTAGTTGTGAACGTCCTATCCACTACCGAATTGTAGGGTATTCTATTATAAGATCTTGGATTAACTTTTGTTATTCGTTTGATACGTGTGATTTATTTTGAAAGCATTGATTAATTTTAAGAAAACTCACGCAGCCTTAGTCTACCCATTTAAAACCAATTATAAATAAAGAATAAAAACACAAAATTTAAAATACTTAAAGCGGCCTTACACACCACAGTCGTAGCATAGCTGCTCAGATAACGTGGCCAAGCCACTAACAGTAAAACCAAGGCAAAGCCCCTTTCAGTAGTACTAGGCAAAGCCCCTTTCAGTAAACCGAGGCAAAGCCCCTTTTCAGTAAATGTGGCAATGCCACTTCCACTTCCTCCATCAATAAACCCAGTCCCATGCAATAGTTTAAACATTTCATGGCATACAATGAACAAAAACATAAAGCATGCATTTCAGTCAAATTTAGCCCTAGGGGTATAACGATCATTTTGCACCTAAGGGTAATACAGTAATTTCTCACCCTTAAGGGGTATTTTAGTAATTATACCATTTTACCAATTTTTAGCATTATTGGACCCTAAAACCCTAATGGGCCCTACAGAGTCAATTAGCTAATTTGGCCCATCTAGCCCAAATTTCATGAATGCCTTAATGTTTTTAACCTACAGTATACCAAAATACGCTTACTGCTTTTTTTACCCATATGGGCCCGTAAGCCCATTGAGCCCAATTTTAGCCCTTCGAGGCCCAATTTATCGAGGTGCACGAAATCGCACACTCATCAACTTTACCGATTTCAGTTACAGAATCTTAGCGCTTCCAACCAACCCACGAGCGCTTGCACCCTCGCAAGCCCACGAAATGCTGGAATTTCAGCTTTTCAGCTTTTGTCAATTTAGTCTACTAGATGATGTTCGTTTACACACCTGATTGGCAACAGACGTTGACAAAATCTCCCACGCGATTATCCTACAATCACCCACTACGATATTAGATTACAAATCAATAATAACCAACATAATAATCACTTACCACATTCGGCCACTATGAGGCTTTATTAACAACTTACCTTGTCGATCTTAACTATTAGATCTAGATCTAGATCTAGATCACTTCCACGTCCCTAGCCTTTATTTCTCCTTGCGAAATCACCCTATCTTGGAAACTAGAACACATCAATCGATTAGAAAGACTAGCATTACCTATCACCAAAGTCGACAGACTCCCTAAAGCATTTAGGGACTTTCGGCTTTCTTAAATCCTGAAATAACGAATGGAAAGAAAGAACTTGAGCACTTACTGAAGATCTACAACACCAGAATGCTTTCAACCCTTTTTTATCTCAGATTTGACGTAGATCTAGCCTCAAGACATGACCAGAGAACGAATCTAAACAATTTTGGCTTTTGGATCTATCCTAGAATGTCTATTTCAATCTTGAGAGTAAGATAGAAGAAGAAGATGAAGGAAGGTTTACAAAACAATAGAGAGATGGTCGGCAGAGAGATGAGAGGTTTGTGATTCGGCTTTTTGGAAGAATTGGATTGAAGGGTATGGAAGGTTCAACCAAGAAGGAGATTTGGCTCATCAAGGCAAATCGTTTCGGCTTTTGACACTATTCGGCTATTATGAAATCGGCTAAGAGGCTTGAGAAGAAAATAGAAAAGACAGAGTATATTCATCTTTCATGGAAAGAAAATCAAAGGAAAAAAAAATTAGGAATAGAGGTAGAAGATTTGGCGAAGAGAAGATGAGCAAAAATTAAAATAAAAAGAAAACAAAAACCGATTGAAAGAAAAAACAAAATCGGCTAATAGGCTAAGAACATCCCAACTCAATCCCGTGCTTATCACCTTGTTTTTAGCTAGCACAATTTGAATTTCATTCAAACTCCTTGCACCATCAGCAGCACAGTCCACCGCTTGGCTGACTCCAATTGCTGTTAAGAAGAGTTTCGGTCCAATTGAACCATTCTCCCCACGCGTGTAGAAAAACGCACCCATCGCACGCACAGCAGCTCGAACCCGAGACCCCCAGGCATCCATACATGCTGCTGGCCACTGCGACGCGACTTCTTTTTTGTTATAATACAGTCGTAATTAATTATAAGGTTTATCTGCTTCAGTCATGGGTTGCTTAAAAATAAATACCAAAATTTCACCTACCCAAGGTTCGAACTCGCGCCCATGCTGCATTCCTAGCACGCTGCTACCACTGCGCCACGGGCGTCTTTTATGGCATCTTTCTCCCCTAACAACCTATAAGGCCTCCTTGCGACTGTCCCTGGGTTTTTAAAAAAAAACCCACATTTGAGCACGCCGGGAATTGAACCCCAGCTCCTCTTCCTGCTGCCTAACGCGTCTAACGATTGGGCCAGGTACTTTCTTCGTGCCTAATCTTAGCCCAACTTATTTATAAGGCCTAATGCCAGGATTTCCCTAAGGAAGCAAAAATAAAAATTTTTGCTAGAGCCCTGGGCCGAGCCCAGGACTTTTCCCACACTATAAGTCCTTCCAAATTCACTTAGATACTAACCTAAACATTAAACTAATAATAATAATAAATTTTTTTAGTAGTAATTAAAACATCCAAATTATTCAAGCTGTCTTCTACCCGAACCTAGACTCAAGGCCCACTACTTCTAGGCCCAAAATTCAGGATGTTACAAAATTCTTAGAACTCATTTTCATCAAAAAATCACTTTGTAAAACTTTTATATTATAAAAAAACCATCAATAATTCACCATTATTCATCAAAATAAACATGTATTCATCAATGGCATTTTTCAAAAACACAACCAATTTCAGAAATTAAGGTACGGGTCAGCTAGACCGAGCTGCAACGAGCTCAAAAACGTAGGAATTATCAAAAACCTAAGTCAAAACATACCTCAATTGATGAATTTAAGCTTGCTGAATATGAAAGCTCCCCAAAACCTATAACATCCTTCTTACCCGAGACCGTCACCGGAGTCGAGCTTGAGGTGTTACTAAACTTAATCTATCACTTAAGTAACCTTAAATCATATATTCCAACTTTCGTAATATACTGTCAATCTGCGTCATAGTCGCTTAAAAATTCATATCTCGAGTTTCAAAACTCAAAATTAAGATCCGTAAATTTTCCCTGAAACTAGACTCATATATCTATCTACTTATTTGTTTCTAGAATTTTTGGTTAGGCCAATTAGTACAGTTTATTAGTTAAAGTCTCCCCTGTTAAGTAGTTTGACTACTCTGATCTCTGTTCACTACGAATCAATTTTCTCTCTGTAAAAATTTCAACTAAGCATGTCGTTTATTTCATTTGAAACTAGACTCAATAAAGAATCCAGGCATATAAACTATAATGCCTAATTATTTGTGTACAATTTATGGTGAATTTTTAAAGTCAGAACAGGGGATCACAAAGTCAATCTGGAGCAGTCTCACTCAATTTCAAATAACTCATAATTTAGAATTCTTTTACTTATCTGTTTCTTCCACATGAAAATAGACTCATTAAGATTTAAATTCATGCCTCATTTACTATTTAATTTCATTTCTACCATTTTTAGTGATTTTTCAAAGTCACATCACTGCTGCTGTTCGAATCTGTTTTTAAGCCATTTTCACCTTTTCATGGTTTTCATGTGTTAATTACCATTTAGGCATACATAGTATTAAACCTATCTTTGATTAGTCATTCCAATAGCTAATCATCAAAAGTATTTACATATCCTTCATCCAACATATCCTAAGGACATTCATACCAAAGAAGCCAAGTCCCTATACATGCCATACGCGAAATGAAACGTCTAGCTATACCAAAATGATTCTGATGATAGTGTGATCAGATCTCCAACGTTCCTTGCGATCCCCGAGTTGGCTTGGCAAGAACTATAAAAATAAGAAAATAAAGAGAATAAGCACTAAGTTTAGTAAGTTTACAGGTAAATAAATCATAACATTCACCCTAATTAATAGTTAATCATAATATCATCAAGTTTCATAAGCTTTCCTTACATCTCATTTCTTACCCTCTTCCTTATTCACTTACTCTCTTTCTTACTTGATTCTTCAATAACTCGTGAATATAACTTACCTTTCTTTTGCTGAAAATTTCCTGTAATCTAACCTATACAATAGCCCGTTGAACTTCTCGGAATATTAAGGATACTTTGGTTTTTCCTGTCTAATAATAGCCTGTCAATGCCATGTTATAAACATGGTCTTACATATGATGCTTCCTGTCCTACCAAAGCCATATTTTTAATATGGACTTACATGGAATATTCCTGTCCTGTCAGATAACCCAAATTATCCCAAACATTCCTAAAGTTCAAACGGGACTTTCTGATACTTTTCTCTATTGTCTCATCTTTGATTCAACTTGGAATATTCTTATAAAATAAATGTATATATGCTGGAAATTAACAAAAATAATGTAAAATAATGAAATATTGCATTTATTTACCGTAAACTTACCTCGATACAAAAAACGGTTAAACTTGACAATTTAGTCCTTTACTTTTTCTTTTCCCCGATCTACTCCCGAATTTCGTTCTTCTTGATCTATAATAGCAATTTAGCTTATTTCATACTCACATTTATCAAAATAGCCCTTAACTCAAACTTTGGCAAAATTACGTTTTTGCCCCTAAACTTTTGCATATTTACACTTTTGCCCCAAGGCTCGGAAATTAAACTTTATCCCAAATTCTTATGTTTTAGGACATGCTAAGCATTTATTTACCAACAAAAACCTCAAATTCTTACTATAACATACACTTATGAACAATAGGTATTTTTACCGATTAAGCCCTTTTACTTGTTTTTCTCAAAACCGAGTAGCACAAGTTGTCTAACATAATCTAAAACCTCATATTTTAACATAAAACATCAAAATAAACTCTTTTCACCTATGGGTATTTTTCCAAATATGAACCCTAGCTTAAATTATTGCTAGCATAAGCTTTATCAAGCTACCGGGATTCCAAAAACGTAAAAATCATTAAAAACGGGACTTAAAATCACTTACTATGGAGCTTGGAAACTTGAAACAAACCCTAGCTATGGAGAACCCTTGAAATTTCGTGCTAATGAAGAAGATGATAGCAATTTTGTCATCTTTTTCCCTTTTAATTCCTTTTTATTTCCAAATGACTAAAATACCCTTAATACCTTTCTTTAAAAATTTTCATGTACAAGCCCATTTTTGTCCAAAATTTTAGAAATTGGTCAAATTTCTATTTAAGGCCTCCTAATTAATATTCCAAAGCAATTTCATACTAAAAGCTTCTAGAATGCAAGTTTTGCAACTTATTCAATTTAGTCCCTAATTTCAAATTAAGCACTTTATGCATAGAATTTCTTCACGAAATTTTCACACTATCTTGCAATCATAACATAAACCTCAAAATAATTATAAAATAATTATTTCTATCTCAGATTTGTGGTCACGAAACCACTATTCCAATTAGGCCCTATTTTGGGATGTTACATTTCTCCCCCTTTAGGGATTTTCATCCCCGAAAATCTTACCTGTGAAGAGATTTGGGTACTGTTTTCGCATGGCCTCTTCGGGCTCCCATGTAGCCTCATCCACTCCATGTCTATTCCATAAGACTTGCACAAGAGCAATACTTTTATTCCTTAATTGTTTTACCTCTCGAGCTAGTATCTTTACCGGTTCTTCACTATAAGTCATATCTGGCTGAATCTCAACCTCTGTCTGAGAAATCACATGTGACAGATCTGAACGATATCGTCGTAATATCGACACATGGAACACATCATGAATCTTCTTTAACTCGGTCGGCAAAGCTAACCGATATGCTAATGGCCCAACTCTCTCAATCACTTCAAACGGTCCAATAAAATGAGGACTTACTTGCCTTTCCTGGCAAATCTATGAACTTTTTTCCATAGGGATTCTTTCAAAAACACTTTGTCGCCAACCTGATACTCGATCTCTTTTCTTTTTAAATCTGCATACGATTTCTGTCTGTCTGAAGCTGCCTTTAAACAATCTTTGATAACTTTCACTTTTTATTCTGTTTCTTTAACTAGATCAACCCCGTAAATTCTATTTTCCTTAAGCTCTGTCCAATATAAAGGTGTACGACATTTGTGCCCATACAAAGCTTTATAAGGTGCCATCTTCAAACTCGACTGGTAACTATTATTATAGGCAAACTCTACTAATGGTAAGTATTTTTCCCAACTGCCTTGAAATTCCAATACACAACATCTAAGCATATCTTCAAGTACCTGAATAACTCTCTCTGACTAACCATCAGTTTGGGGATGAAAAGCCGTACTAAAACTCAACTTGGTGTCCAAAGCTTCTTGTAACTTCTTCCACAATCGTGAAGTAAATCTCAGATCTCTGTCTGAAATAATTGATAATGGTACCCCATGTAGTCTGACTATCTCTGAAATATACAACTCGGCCAACTTGTCAAGTGAATAATCCGTGCGAACTGGGATAAAATGAGCCGATTTAGTTAGCTTATCAATCACAATCCATACTGCATCTTTCTTTTTCGGTGTTAGCGGCAACCCTGTTACAAAATCCATAGTAACTCGGTCCCATTTCCACTCAGGGATTAGCACAGGCTGCAATAAACCTGAAGGTACCTGATGTTCGGCCTTTACCTGTTGACAGATCAAGCATCTAAAAACAAACTCTAAAATATCTCTTTTCATTCCTACCCACTAGTATAATTTCTTCAAATCATTATATATCTTTGTACTACCTGGGTGAATAGACAAAGAACTGCTATGTGCTTCCTGTAAAATCTTCCGAATAAGCTCATCGTTCTTTGGTACACATACTCTGTCTCTAAACATCAAACAACCATCAAAACTAATTTGAAAATCTGATTCTATGCCTGACTCACATTGAGTAAAATAATGTATATATGTTGGAAATTAACAACAATAATGTAAAATAATGAAATATTGCATTTATTTACCGTAAACTTACCTCGATACAAAATATGGTTAAACTTGACAATTTAGTCCTTTACTTTTTCTTTTCCCCGATCTACTCTCGAATTTCGTTCTTCTTGATCTATAATAGCAATTTAACTTATTTAATACTCACATTTATCAAAACAGTCGTTAACTCAAACTTTGGAAAAATTACATTTTTGCCCCTAAATTTTTGTATATTTACACTTTTTCCCCAAGGCTCGGAAATTAAACTTTATCCCAAATTCTTATGTTTTAGGACATGCTGAGCATTTATTCACCAACAACGACCTCAAATTCTTACTTTAACATACACTTATGAATAATAGGTATTTTTACCGATTAAGCCCTTTTACTCGTTTTTACTCAAAACCGAGTAGCACAAGTTGTCTAACATAACCTAAAACCTCATATTATATCATAAAACATCAAAATAAACACTTTTCACCTATGGGTATTTTTCCAAATATGAACCCTAGCTTAAATTATTGCTAGCATAAGCTTTATCGAGCTACCGGGATTCCAAAGATGTAAAAATCATTAAAAATGGGACTTAAAATCACTTACTATGGAGCTTGGAAGCTTGAAACAAACCCTAGCTATGGAGAACCCTTGAAATTTCGTGCTAACGAAGAAGATGATAGCAATTTTGTCATCTTTTTCCCTTTTAATTCCTTTTTATTTCCAAATGACTAAAATACCCTTAATACCTTTCTTTAAAAATTTTCATGTACAAGCCCATTTTTGTCCAAAATTTTAGAAATTGGTCAAAATTGCTATTTAAGACCTCCTAATTAATATTCCAAAGCAATTTCATACTAAAAGCTTCTAGAATGCAAGTTTTGCAACTTATTCAATTTAGTCCCTAATTTCAAATTAAGCACTTTATGCATAGAATTTCTTCATGAAATTTTCACACTATCTTGCAATCATAACATAAACCTCAAAATAATTATAAAATAATTATTTCTATCTCGGATTTGTGGTCACAAAACCACTACTCCAATTAGGCCCTATTTTGGGATGTTACAAAACCCTTTTCTTTCTTTGATAATCGGTTGAAGAGAATGAGAATAATGCCAAAATTTTGTTTTGTCAAAATAATATAACATATACTTAACAATTACCAAATTTAACCTTTATAAACCATTTATAAAATCATACATTTAAAGGCCACTACCGTCCATGCATTATAATAAGGGTAAAATTTCATTTTAAGGACGTCTAAATATAAAGCCAAAGTCATTTAAGCCATTTATGCTATAGAACTCATATTTATCGTTTTATGTGATTTAGTCCTTTTTACCAAAATAACTATTTAAACAACAAAATTTCTTTACGAAACTTTCATACTGTAAAACATATTAACATAATAAAAATAATATTTCAACTCGATTAAGTGGTCCTGAAACCACTCGATCCGACTAGGGTCTAAAATGGGCTGTTACAACTCTCCCCCCTTTAGGGATTTTCGTCCCCGAAAATCTTACCGGTAAATAGGTTTGGGTATTGTTTTTGTATAGCTTCCTCGAGTTCCCACGTAGCTTCTTCTATTCCATGTTTACACCAAAGAACTTTTACAAGTGCTATACTTTTATTTTTTAATTCTTTAATTTCCCAAGCCAGAATTCTGATCGGTTCTTCAGTATACGACAAATCAGATTGTATTTCCATATCAATGGGAGAGATAACATGAGACGGATCGGATCGATATCGACGAAGCATCGATACGTGAAATACATTATGAATTCTTTCAAGTTTAGATGGTAACGATAGTCTATAAGCTACAGGTCCTATTCTTTCCATAACTTCTTACGGCCCGATAAACCAAGGACTTAACTTTCCTTTCTGACCGAAACGAAGAATTTTCTTCCACGGTGACACTTTTAGAAATACTCTATCTCCGACCTAGAATTCTATTTCTTTCCATTTCAAATCTGCATAAGATTTCTGTCTGTCAGATGCTGCTTTCAAATTGTCACGAATCACTTTTACTTTTTCTTTCGTTTCTCGGATCAAATCAACCCCGTGTAACTTTTTTCACTCAAATCAGTCCAGTATAATGGTGTTCGACATTTATGACTGTACAGTGCTTCATATGGAGCCATTTTCAAACTCGTCTGAAAGCTATTATTATACGCAAACTCAATCAAGGGTAAATATTTCTCCCAGCCACTTTCAAATTCAAAAATACAACATCGCAACATATCTTCCAAAGTCTGTATAACTCTTTCAGACTGACCGTCGGTCTGGGGATGAAATGTTGTACTGAAATTCAATTTTGTTCCAGAGCTTCTTTCAACTTCTTCCAAAATCTCGAAGTAAATCTCGGATCTCTATTAGTTATAATAGACAACTGTACGCCGTGTAGTCGCACAATCTCTGATATATACAATTCAACTAATTTATCCAGCGAATAGTCTGTACATACCGGTATAAAATGAGTATATTTCGTTAATCTATCAACGATGACCCAGATTGCATTTTTCTTCTTCGAAGTCAGGGGTAATCCTGGCACAAAATCCATTGTAACTCTGTCCCATTTCCATTCCGGAATCAGAATAGGTTATAATAAACCTGACGGTACCTGATGTTCAGCCTTTACTTGCTGACAAATTAAACATTTTGATACAAACTCAGATATATCCCGTTTCATTCCCGACCACCAATATAATTGCTTCAAATCATTATACATTTTAACGCTACCCGGATGAACTGAAAAACTACTATCATGTACTTCATGTAAAACTTTTTGAATAAGTTCACTATCTTTTGGTATGCAAATTCTATTTCGAAACATTAAACAATCATCAACCCTGATAGAAAATTCAAAATCAGAATTTAACTCACAGCGAAGTCGCTTAGCTTGCAGATCATGATCATTCTTCTGAGCCTCGCTGATTTGTTACAGAATTATCGGTTTAGCCTTTAGCTCGGCTATAATAGATCCATCATCACATAGTTTCATATGCGTATTCAAAGCCCGCAAAGCAAATAAAGATTTCCAACTTAACGCATCCACTACAACATTAGCTTTTCCTGGATGATAATCAATTACAAACTCATAGTCTTTCAATAATTCGAGCCATCTACGTTGTCGCATATTCAAGTCTTTTTAGGACATCAAATATTTCAAACTTTTATGATCTGTAAAGATTCGACATTTCTCCCCATATAAATAATGTCGCCAAATCTTTAAAGCAAAAACTATAGCAGCTAATTCGAGATCACGTGTCGGGTAATTCTTCTCATGTGTTTCAACTGTCGGGAGGCATAAGCTATAACTTTCTCATCTTGCATCAATACACAACCTGGTCCAATTATTGATGCGTCACTATAAATCACGAACTCTTTACCCGATTCAGGTTGAACTAAAACTGGTGCTTCTGTTAATAAAGCTTTCAGCTATTCGAAACTCTGTTGACATTTATCCTACCACTCAAATTTCACATCTTTTTGGAGCATTCAAGTCAACGGTATTGGAATCATCGAAAATCCTTTTACAAATCTTTGGTAATATCCCGCTAATCCCAGAAATCTTCTAATCTCGAATACATTTTTTTGGTGGTTTCCAGTCTATAATTGCAGATATTTTGCTCGGATCAACTCTGTTGGCAAATAACTGTTTGTCTCTCAGAGTCTGTAACACGATTCTCAAATGTTCGGTATGCTCCATCTCATCACGTGAATAGATTAGAATGTCGTCAATAAATACAACAACAAATCTGTCTAGATACGGCTTGAAAATACGATTCATCAACTCCATAAACACTGCAGGTGCATTAGTTAACCCAAAAGGCATAACTAAAAATTCATAATGATCATACTACGTTCTGAAGGTAGTCTTTGGTATGTCTGAACCTTTAACTCGTAATTGGTAATAACCTAATCTCAGATCTATCTTTGAAAATACAGTAGCACCTTTTAACTAATAAAACAAATCATCAATTGCGGAAGAGGGTATTTATTCTTTACTGTCACTTTATTCAACTGCCGATAATCAATACACATTCTCATTGACCCGTCTTTCTTTTTCACAAATAATACTGAAGCACCCCCAGGTGAAAAGCTCGGTCTTGCAAAGCCTCTATCTATTAATTCTTGTAACTGTGTTTTCAACTCTTTCAATTCAATCGGTGCCATTCTATATGGAACTATCTATATCGATGTAGTACCCGGTAATAACTCAATAGTAAATTCGACTTCTTTAATCGGTGGTAAACCTGGTAACTCTTCGGGAAATTCATCTGGAAATTCACAAACAACTTGTACAGACTCAATCTTCAATTTTGACACTTTAATATCTAACACGTATGCTAAATACGCATTGCAGCCCTTTTTTACGTACTTCTGAGCTCGTATAGCCGATATCACTATCGGTACTTCATTCAAATCATTTGGCTCAATCTGAAGGATTTCACCATTCTGACATTTCAACTCTATACTCTTTCGTCTGCAATTCACAACTGCTTCATGTACATTTAACCAATCCATACCTAGTATCACATCATACTCGTTAAATGGTAAGGGCATCAAGTCAGCCGGAAAACAATATCCCTGAGTCATCAATGGACAATTCTTACATATTTTATCAACTAACACTAATTTGCCTAATGGATTCGATACTTTAACTACAAATTCTGTAGACTCAACATATAAACTCTTTTTAAACACTAATTTCATGCAGACATATGAATGTGTTGATCCAGGATCTATCAACACAACAATATTAATGTTATAAAGAGAAAAAGTACCGGTAATAACATCAGGCGACAAGGCTTCCTCGCGTACACGTATTGCATAGGCTCTAGCAGGAGTGCGTGTCTCAGATCTCACATTAACATCTTACGAAGCATTACGATTTCCACTCTGATTCCTGGTATTATGGAGCGGTCTACCTCTAGTTACAGTATTATTTGCTTTAGTTAACTATTCTTTATCAGCTATAGATCTTTTAGGACAATCTTGCAAATAGTGATCCAGCGATCCGCATCTGAAACACGCTCCGCTCTTCAATCGGCATTCACCAAAATGCTTCCGGTTACAGTGCTTACAATCAGGCCCGGGAGTTCTCACACTATCCGTACTAGCCATAGAGGTTGTTTGAGGTCTCGAATGAGAAGATCTAACATTTCTTTCTCTGATAGATATGCCCGTAGAAGCAGTAGAACGAGGATGAAAGTCTTTTGATCTCTTGGATCCGGACTGGTGTGACTTACTCGTAAATCTCTTTCTGGATTCTCTAGACTCAAAATCAGCTTTCTGTTTTTCTTTAGCAAGTTCTTCGGCTTTACAAGCCCGATCAACTAGAACTACGAACTCTTTCAGCTCAAGTATCCCAACTAACAGTCAAATCTCTTCATTTAATCCATCTTCAAACCGTTTACACTTTATTGCTTCGGTAGAGATACATTTACGAGCATATTTACTGAGTCACACAAACTCTCTCTCATACTCAGTCACTGACATTCGGCCCTGTTTCAGCTCTAGAAACTCTTTTCTTTTCTGGTTAATGAATCATTCACTAATGTATTCCTTTCTGAATTTTGTCTGAAAGAAGTCCCAATTAACTCGTTATTGCGGAACAACCGATATCAAAGTATTCCACCACTGGTATGCAGAACCCCGTAGCAAGGAAATAGCACATCTCAAACATTCATCCGGTGTACAAGCTAATTCATTAAAAACCCTGATTGTATTCTCAAGTCAAAACTCAGCCCTCTCAGCATCATCACTCGCTGAAGCTCTAAATTCTTTGGCCCCATATTTTCGTTTCTTGTCAACCGGAGGTCTACTCAGTCTCAGAGGATCCATAACTCGTACATTTTTAGGATTAGCTTGTGGGACCTGAGGGGGTAGAGGTTGTGGAGCAGCTGGGTTTGCTCACACAAACTCATTAAACCATTCAGACATCATTTGGAAGAAATCTTGCTTAGCTTCTCCCTGATTGCCCGTAGCAGGGCTCGATTCAGAAGGCACATCCCTTTGAACAGGTGCTGGCTCAATACTTTCAACATCGTCAGCTATTGCTCGATTCGAATCCATTACTATATAAAACAGATTTCATAGGCTGTCAGGAGATATCACACTATCACATTTCATATACATGGCATGTATAGATAGACTCGTACTTAATACGGTAGTCCTAAAATCGACTAAACTGTAGCTCTAATACCAATAAAATTGCAACACCCTTATCCCGTAACCGTCGCCGGAATAGGTAAGGGGCATTACCAAACTTGTAATTCAGATCAGATCGATAAAATTTTGAACTCAACGTTCATCAATATCGTTCTATAACCAAACATCAAAGCATGCTTTAGAGATTCGTATAATAATAAATACATTCATTAGGGGATCAAATTGAAAATATGAGAAAGATAGGGAAAACTTTGAGAAAATTTTTAAGTTAGGGGCACACGACCGTGTCCCTAGCCCGTGCACCTCACACGGTCGTGTCCTAAACTTACCTTAGCCGTGGGCAACACTGCCATACCTAACACAGTCACCGGACATGCCCGTGTGTCTAGACCATGGGCAAAACTGCCATATACCACACGGATGCTAGACACGCCCGTGTCTAGGCCGTGCACAAGACTACCTAAAATATTTTAGATGCAGGGTTAACACGGTCAAGTAACACGCCTGTGTGCTCTAACTGTGTGGCACAATGCAGGCTTGGTTTAAGCCATTTTGCCACCCAAATTGGTCATTCATACCAGCCTTAAATAACCACAGCATTCCATAAACCATTTGGCAACCAAAACAAGCATTTCAAACATATAATGAACCATTTCAGAGCTAACCAATTCAAGCATGACACTTACCACTTCTATCAACACCATTTTATGCTAATTCCTCACAAAACTCACACCTTCATCACAACTTTACCATATAAAACACATCATATAAAGCATTCCAAATAGGTTAAACATTTACAAAATAAGCCATATCTTATAGCTTGAATAAGTGTCCAAAACATACTACATTTACTAACAAAACTAACCATAAGCATTAACTTAACAACTAGCCTATACATGCCATGACCATTTCATTTACAAAGATCCAAAAGTACCAAAAACCTTGGTGGATAGTGTGATCACAATCTCCGACTTGTCCGAAAATTGAGCTAGCTTCTGAATCTATAAATCAGGGGAAGGTAAATAGAGTAAGCTTTAAATGCTTAGTAAGCTCGTATAACGTAGAATTTAACTTACCAAATCAATAGAGATAAGCATGCTATAATTACCAGCCCAAGTCACATGTTCATATTGCCTATTTAACAAGTCCACAAATATTAGTCTTTGTAACCTCATGAATCCTTCATTCTCCAAGTAAAACATTCACATATCACAAGTATAAATCAAATACCTATGACATATAATTCATGTAGTTCATATCATATAGTTCATATAAATCTTATGTCATGTAACTTATAGTTCATATACTCCTTGATCATCATGTAACATTTATCGATAATTGCCCGCTGAACCTTTAAGAACATCGAGGGATACTCGGATGATACACGCACAGTGTATATACGTATAACCTATAATTCCGTCAATGCATCATATATGCTCTTTTGAGCCTGAAACGGTAAACTCGAAGGCTAAACATGTAATCCCAAAGGATGAACGGTAAGCCTGTAGGATGAACATGTAATCTCGAAGAATGAACGGTAAGTCCAAAGACTAAACATATAGCTCATGAGCTGTGGTGAGTCTGCAACAAATGCAAGAGCTCAAACCACCCTGTAGCCCTAGTGACATGTCACTCGTATCCTACGACTTCTTCGGTTCAAACGGGATTCGGTATTCATATCATACTTATTACTCTTATACAATTCTATATTAATTCACATATATCCAACAGACGATTGCATTCTATAGTGAATGATACATTCACATAACATCAATACAACCATTATACGAGTTGAATTCTAATTCTACGAACTTACCTCGATTTCTTGATATCTACTCGTCTACCTTTCATTTCCCCTGATCAAGTTCCGGGATTTGATTGTCTTGATCTATATTAATGGAAATTCAGCTATTTTAATCACCAACATATTCAATTTAGTCCAAAAACATGTATTTTGGCCTATTTACAAATTAGCCCTTAACAATTCACACTTTAACACTTTAGTCCTAAATTCACAAAATAACAAATTACACAATAGGACCCTCAATTCATCATAGCCGAATATTCAAGTACCTTATACCATCACATATAATTCATTTAATTCCACTTCTACCCATAAAATTTCTACCTTTTTCAATTAAATCCTTAAAACTCATTTTCATCAAAAAATCACTTTGTAAAACTTTTGTATTATCAAACAACCATTAATAATTCACCATTATTCATCAGAATAAACATGTATTAATCAATGGCATTTTTCAAAAACACAACCAATTTTAGAAATTGAGGTACAGGTCAACTAGATCGAGCTGCAACGAGCTCAAAAACATAGAAATTATCAAAAACCTAAGTCAAAACATACCTAAATTGATGAATTTAAGCTTGCCGAATATGAAAGCTTCCCAAAACCCTTTTCTTTCTTTGATAATTGGTTGAAGAGAATGAGAATAATGCCAAAATTTTGTTTTGTCAAAATAATATAACATATAATTAACAAATACCAAATTTAACCTTTATAAACCATTTATAAAATCATACATTTAAAGGCCACTACTGTCATCTTAAGTCATCTTTAAACCATTCATGACCATTCGACCAACCTTAACCAATAAAAGGGGAATACTTACCCAAAACCCCAAAATGCTTAATGAGCAATTCGGCAGAGATCTAAAATTCGAGATTCGATACTAATCCCTTACCAAAACTAATTTTGAAAGAGTGAGGGAGAGACGAAATCGGTACTAGAAAGACCAACTAAAATAAAGTAAAGTACTTACACAAGAACCCATCGGCCAACGTTGAAGAAAAAGTGGCAGCACCATAGAATTTTGGCCAAAAGATATTCGACTTTAGGGAAGGTAAACTAGAAGCAAGAAGGAAAAGAGTTTGACGAGAAAGGAAGGGGAGAAATTAGCACAAAATAAAAGAGAAAGAATAAGGGATTTCGACTTTTCGATATTTGGAGAGAAAAGTGTTTACGGCAAAATAGAAAGGAAGAATTCGGCATTAGCCTAAAATCCCCAAAATCGACACCAGTATATACTATAGCCAAATTTACCTATCCCCAAATTCCCAATTTGGCTCCACTTCTCTGCTCCCCAATTTCTTCCTAAGTTTTCTCTATTATCACTTTCTTGAATTTCTCTTCTAATCACCCCCTTCAGAGTCCACATCCAACGCCACTACTAGCTTTTTAATGAGCAAAACTAAACCCTTCTTTTGAGCAAGGAGGGATTCGAACCGCAGCCCTCCTTGCCATGCCTGTGACGCCATCCCATGCTCCCTATGTGGCGCCACCTTGCTACTAGACTACAAGGTAATTTGTGACCTATTTCTTCTCCATTTATTTAACAACCTAATTACTCAAGGTCAGGGTTCCTTTAATATTGAACTAAAATTTTCCCACTTTCAGGCTTGAACTTAGAACTTAACCAATGGCCTATTGACACATCGATACTTAACTAAAAGTATCAAACACATACTCCACATCAAAACCGAAAAAGGAAACTTCGAGATTTTTGAGGGTGTTACATCTACATTGTTGATGTAATTCTTCTATCCAAAGTAAGGCAACTTAATGTGTTTATTGCTGGTTAATGGCTTGTATTGTTGTTATATTCATGTTTCCCAAATTAGGACAAGTTAAATGTGTTTTGCTAGTAAGTAATTATAAATTTTCGCTGCATGCTTGCTACCTGTAACGCCCCAAAATTTTAATTTTGTTTTTGTGAATGTATGGCACAAATATATGTGTGCTTCAGTGGTTAATTGTTCTGGGTGTGTGTGTGAGGTTCCAAGTTCAAGCCAGGAATTGGGCAAATTTTTGGTATTTTTGTGAATAAATCCCTACCTTTGGTCAGTAGGCTTTTGATTAATTGTTGGTAAGTAATTAACAGAATGGGCCTGCTGGTTTGATGGTTAAGTAGAGAGCTAATATGATGGAGGTCCTGTGTTCGAGTCTTTGCGTGGGCATTATTTTTGCTCGTCCATCCAGAAGAGTTTGAGATGGACTAAAAATTTGACTAGTGGATAGAGTAGGGAGTTTGGTAGCATGAATTAAGGGAAAAAGATTTGGGGCTTGTCAGATTTAGAGCTGATCATGTGCTGGGCCAAGCTGGGTTTGGGTCAGGCCCAAAAAAATTTTAGGCTCGTTTTCTAGGCCCGAAATCGGCCCGGCCCGAAATATGAGCCTAAAAAATTGTCCAAGCCTAGCCCAAAATAAAATTGCAAAGCCGGAACCCGACCCGGCCCGGCCCATATTAAAATTTTTTTAGCTCATTTTGTTAAATAAAAAATTTTTTAAAATATAATAAACCAAATACATTTAAAAACATAAAAACAAATTTTAAAACAAATAAAAAATAATATTAAAACTGTAACACCCCAAACTCGACGTAGAAGTTAGGCCCGAATCTGGCGTGTCACTTTGAAGTGTTTTTCGAAAACCTTGTTTCCATTTACAACTTGTGTAAAATCTCAAATTTCGTTTGGTTATTTTCAAAACGTGGTTTATTAAAAAACTATTCTCTTGTAAAACGTTATTACCCTTTTAAACCCTATTTGTTACGAAAGCTTTATCTAAAAGAAATTGATTTAGGAAAACGAGATGTTTTAAGAAAAACAGTTAACATTTTGGAAAATCGTGATTTACCTCTAGCAGATAGAAATCAAAGTAAATAAAAAAAACCCAAAGTTAAAATCCAGAAATTATAAAGGCCTTATTAGAACTCAAAACCAACTTAAAGTACTCATGAATATTTTAATAGAAATACAAAAGTAGATGTGTAGCCTTCTCCGAGTCCTTCGCAGCTCCGATCCGTCTAAGCTTGGGAATTTCCTAAAAGGTTAAGAAACGGGGTGAGTTTACAAAAACTCAGTGTGTAATCCCATACTAAAAAAATGATCAGCCAGTCATACAAACGAATTAAAAGTCTGGGCCCCAGCCCTACTACAGTTCCAGTATCAATTGGGCCTTAGCCCACTATAACAGACAGTACCAGATGGGCCTTAGCCCACTACAGAATCAGAAATATTATCTGAATCTGAATCAGAACCAGAATCAGTACCAGTATCAGAATCAGAATCAGAATCAGAATCAGAATCATTATCAAAACTAGAATCAGTATCAGAATCAGAATTAGAATCAGAATCAGTACCAGAATCAGAATCAGAATCAGAATCAGAATCAAAATCAGTATCAGAATCAGAATCAAAATCAGTATCAGAATCAGAATCAAAATCAATATCAGAATCAGAATGTGAATGCAATGCCCAAACCTAGTCCAGCTCTACACACCACCCATACCAGCCCTACACACCATGTGGGGAATAACTCAACCCACCTCGCCCTACACACCATAGACACAGTAGAGCTGTTAATACAGAATCCGTGGCAGAGCCACCAGAGCAGAAATATAAGGCAGAGCCTCTAAGCAAATTACATGGCAGAGCCACTTTATAGCACTTCCTCCATATCAAACCCAACCTCATGCAATATGTCGTGTATGCTATGCTCAATCATCAAACGTGTATGCCGAATGGCCATGCTCATTATCAGTCATTTAAACATTTATTAAAACCTACCAGTCACACAACCATAGTCACGTCAGTCAAAATACGGTCATACAAACACAATCAACTCAATCAAATACACCAACCAAGTCAGTCACTTGCCCACAAGGGCAAAGCAGTCACTTTACACCCTGAGGACAAAACGGTCATTTTACCTACAGGGGTATTTCGGTAATTTTACCCTATAGGGGTATTTCAGTAATTCTATCCTATAGGGGTTTTCAGTAATTCTACCTTACAAGGGTATTTCAGTAATTCTACCCTACAGGGGTATTTCAGTAATCCTACCCTACAAGGGTATTTCAGTAATTCTACCCTATAGGGGTATTTCAACAATTCTACCCTACAGGGGTATTTTAGTAATTCTACCCTACAAGGGTATTTTAGTAATTCTACCCTACAGGGGTAATTCAGTAATTTCACAAATTAGGGGTAAAACGATAATTTTACAATTCAGGGGTAAAAAGATAATTTTACAAATTGATGGTATTACAGTAGTTCTACCCTAGAAGGGTATTTCAATAATATTGTAAACTAAAGTATTCTAAGCAGAGATAACAATATGAATGGCCCTAGGGCCCATTCTCGGCCCAAGTGGGCCCACACGCTCGTATGGCCCTTTTAACCTAAATCTAGCCACAGATATGAGATTGACCTATTCTAGTCCAGTATTTACTACACAATCAAACAACTTATCCAATTAGGCCTACAGGACCATTGGGCCCACGTGGCCCCTTTCGGCCCAAACAGCCTAAACCCACAAGAACACTCATGATGGCCTCAACTATTGCGTCGAAGCTCCCACACGTGCACTCACACGCTCGTGTGGCTACCATCATCGTGTGACCGGTATTTCGGCATTTGCTGCTCTACAGCAAGAGTAGAGTGAAATACACACCTGATAAGAATCTGGAGTTAATCCGTGCCCCGAACACTCCTATGCCTAAATGCCAACCAAGGTATCCCTACTCTCCTCATAGATCGCTCTATTTAAAGCCAGCTTCTCACCTACTCTCATGCTAGCTTCCCGAACCATAGTCCTCTCAATAACAATACCACGCCACCACCACTAGGACACAAGCTCCTTTATGTCATAAGTCCAATACATTTATCTTTAAAGCCCTCTTACTCACTTCCAGATTTATTTAAAATAAATTGCAAGAGCCAAGACTTGAACCTTGGACCCCTTGCCTCCTTATCCTCTAAGTGGCGCTACTTTGCCACAACACCACACTCCTTTTTGTGTCATGCTTTCACCAAAAATATTCTTAAAGTCTACCCACTAACGTCAAGGCTCCCATAAGAGAAAAACATAATTTTTTGCTAAGGCCCAGGTTTGAACCCAGGAATTTTCCAACACTCCCAAACCTCTTAGCCATCACACCAACACGCCATTTAATGAATATGGGCCCGGGGCCCATTATGCAACCCAAGTACGGCCCACGTGCTTGCATGGCCCGCTAAGCTAGATTTGCCCATAGCCACGTGTACGATACAGTCGGTCCACTAATTCCTGTAAGTCCAAAGACAACAACCTTTATGGGCCCACAAGCCCATTAGGCCGACACAGCCCATTCTTCTAAGCCCAATTTCGGGGTGTTACAAAAACAATTCTTAAAATAATACACAAATGGAAACTATAATAAAAAGTGATTATATTAAAAATTTAAAATGATTAAAAATAAAATAAATATAAATTATTATATAATTCAGGCCGGGCCCGGGCCAAAAAGATCCCGCCTGAGGCCCGGCCCATATTTTTGTCCAAGCCCATTTTTCAAGCCTATATTTTTGCCCAAACCCTCCTATTTTTTGGGTGAGCCTTCAGGCTGGGTAGGGTAGCCCGGCCCATGATTAGCTCTAGTCAGATTCTGTTCATTACTGCTTCCTTTTTGCAATTTTGGCTCTCCCTCTTTCCTTTTCCTCTCCCATTGCTTCCTGTTGCTACAGAAAATATCATTGATTTCTCTCATTTTCCGTTTTTTTCTCTTTCAATCGTGTCTGTTGTTCATCGTTTAGACGCGCATCTGGTAAGTTATGGTTTCACTTAATCTTAACTGTTCCTCATGAATGTTTATTAAAGAGGAGTTTTGTTTGGCTGTTAGGAGTTAATCAAGGGTGGGCATCAGCTAATAACGTTGAGGGTGCAGATTTCAGCTGTTCGATTGAAGGTAAGGGATTCTTCACTCAAAGGATGGATAGGTTGATTTGGGGTTGGTCTTAATTCATTTTTAAAAATGATTAATTGAGAGTGGTATTGGCTGAATATAGGTTTCAAAAGGCTCAGAAGTGTCCTTGCAGCAAAACGATACCAAGGGTGTACTAAAAAATACAGAAAATGGAGTTTCCACGAAACCTAAAAACCACACTGTCTACACCACACAAGCATTTGGTCGCCCATGTACCTTAAAACGAGCTTGTGATTGATGAAGCGAGGTCGTGAGCTTAAGACACGACCGTGTGATGGCCAGGTAGGCCGTGTGCAACACTCAGGCTAGGCTGGTTTGGGTCGTGTGGGATTCTAGGCCAGGTCGTGTGATCCACACAGCCAAGGCCAAATTGGGCCGTGTGAGGCCACACGGGCAAGCCACATGGGCGTGTGAACCCATTTAACTAAAATGTTTTCCAAGGTTGCACGGGTCGCCTAAGTCAACTGTGAACCTACTTTAGGGTCGGTAAGCACTACTTAGACCCTTAAATGTGTGAACTAAATGTGTGATATATGTACCCAGCATGATAATTGTATGCATGTATACTGAACTGTATGTGTAACTGAGAACCATGTGATAGCATTATACTGAAATTTGGATGATGAAATTTGGAGGAAGTGTACTGAAAGGCTCTATGCCTATTAACTAGTAGCTCTACTGTAATATATATATATATATATATATCCTGAAAGCCCTCTTAAGCCTATTGATTGGTAACTCAGCTGCATTATACTGATATGTGTCGCATTCAGTATAGCTTGAAGTGTAGGCTGAGTGGGCGTTTTAAACTCCACAGGATGTGTAGGGACGGACGAATATGGTGTATTAGAGGCTGGTGGGTAGGATTCTACTTTCTAATCCCTGCATGCATGATTGTTGCTGTGATGGGCTAAGGCCCTAATGCATATCTGATACTGAAACTAATATGGGCTAAAGCCCAAACTATTATTGAAACTGAAATGGGATTAGGCCCAGACTGTGTTTCACTATTTACTGTGATTACTGCTTGTTTGTTTTCTGTGGGGATTACACACTGAGTTTACATAAACTCACCACCTTTTGTCTTATCTGTATAGGTAATCCCCAAACTTAGACAGATCGGTGTGGCGGAGGAGTCAGCAGGGACCACGGTTATTAGCACTTTTTAGTATGATTTATGATTTATAAGTATATTTTTATTATTAGTTAATTTCGATGTAATTTGGTACTTTTTGGACTTTTTCCTTCAATTGTGGGTTTTTATTGGTTTTATGGATTTTATAACTGCATAACTTAACAAACAAACAAATTTTACTAAAATTAAGGGGTTGTAATAGAATGATTTGATTTACTTAATTACATCAGCTTTCTTAAAACAAATGATTTTGAAAGCTTCCACTACAAATTACGTTTTCACAAATTGACTTAACTGGCAAATGGTTTTTAACGATATTAAGAATTAACTAAAAATAGACAAATCAAAAATCTTTTGACATGACAACTTAGTTCAAAAATCTTATTAGGTGACATTGCCAGATTCGGCCATAACGTCTAAGTCGGGTCTGGGTTTTACATTTAGTGGTATTAAAGCCAGGTTGTAAAACTTAGCTGTAAATTTTAGGTTTTAAAATTTGGTTTTTAGAGGATTGATTTTCAAAAGATTAAAAGGATTTGATTTAGTATGTGGCACACCAAGTCTCTAACACTAATCCTAGAAGTATTTTGAAACTGTGACATAACACCCCAAACCTGGCCTAGACGTTATGGCCAAATCTGGTGTGTCACATCACCTACATCTAACCATGTTACCTAGTTACTAAGATTAGGGTCAGCTTTGCCAAAACCGTGGTTGTTATTTTAGGAGAAATTCTCGATTTGCTTAATAAATGTCCTAATTACTACTAATCGTGAAGGGTTTATTTAAAAACGTGACTTTTGATACTCTTTTGGAAAGTGCATTTGGTTTGGAAAACATTTGTTTATTGTGTTATTTTGAAAACAAGTAAATCTGATTTCAAAAACAATTTAAACAATATTATTCTTAAGTTAAAACAAATTAAATATGTAAAGAATTAAAAACCCAAAATAAAATAAATAAGCGGCCTTATTACAACCAAGAAACCAAAATAAAAATAATCTAAGTAAATTATGAAATAAAATAATTGAAAATCTAAAAATTTAATCTTCGTGGCCACTCTGAATCCCTCCCAACTCCAAGTCCACCAACTAGGGCTCACCTACATGGATAGAAAGAAAGGGGGTGAGTTTGGAAAACTCAGTGTGTAAAGAATACCCATCCAGAGCCCAAATAAACTCAAGCCCACTGGACTAAAGCCCTATCCAGTCACAATTTTAACCAGGCCGAAGCCTTATTCAGTTACAGTAAACTGGGCCTTAGCCCTTTGCAGATAACAGTACGGCCCATAGGCCCATTTCAGAATAGAACAGATATTAACATGTATACAAACCCAACCCAGCCTAAATCCAACTGCTACACTCCATCCATACCAGCCCTACACACCATGTGGGGAATAACTCAACCCACCTAGCCCTACACTCCACAGGCGCAGCATGGCTACTCAGATAACAGTAAATTGAGGCAAAGCCTCCAGTACGTGGACAAGCCACTTTCAGTATTTCCTCCATCAAGATCCTAGTCCCATGCAACAGATAATAATGACATGGCATGTAGAAAACAGTAACAGTATAATCATGCTTTTTGCTCAAACTTAGCCCTAAGGGTATAACAGTCATTTTGCTCCTAGAGGTAAAATAGTAATTTTCCACCTCTAAGGGTATTTTAGTAATTCTATCAGTTTTTAGGGTTTTCATGCATATTACAAGCACTAATAATCCATCCGTCTTTGCAAAAGTCTATTTAACTTAGTTTATCAGTTTTAGCTTTTGGGCCCTAAACCCCTAATAGGCCCTACAGTGTCTATTAGCAAATAAGCCCATTTAGTTCAAATTTTATGATCAATTTATTAGTTTAAATGATTTTGAACCAACAGTCTATCAGTAAACATTATTTACCTATTTTCACCCATATGGGCCCGTAAGCCCATTGGGCCTATTTTCAGCCCATCGAGGCCCAATTACCAAAGTGAATGAAATTTCACACATGATTAACTTACCACTTTGCAATTTCAAATCTAACGTTTCCTAAACATCTTGTGAACACCCACACACTCACAAGCCCACGAAATACCAGATTTTTGGCGTTTTGGCTTTGGCCGAATTAAACTAGAGAGGGTGTTCAATACACACCTGTTTCTCGATGACTGCTACTGAGATCCCCCACGATGTCCTACAATCGATTACCACAATTCTTAGATTGCAAATCTACAACAAACAATGCCAATATTTTCTTACTCATATTCGGCCAATGCCTCAAAAGCCTTCAAAATCTTACCTTTGCCGAAAACCGATGACAAGATCTAGATCTAGTCGATCCACTTGTCCAAGCCTTCGATCAAACGCCTCTAGAACACGCTATTCACCAAAAGAAATCATTGATTAATGACCCTTAGAGCCATATGCCCAAATCGACAGCCTCCCTAGATTTTAGGGACTTCGGCTTTTTCTAAATTGTAAAATAACTTATAGATCTTAGTTAATGAGCACTTACCACTGATTTCCCTTCTTTTTCTACTTAGATCTGATGTAGATCTAGCCCCTGAACGATAGTAGAACTCAAATCTAGGAGATCTAAAGTTTCGGCTACAAGTCCCTAAATCTATGCTATTTCGGCTTTTTAAGTGATGAAGAAGATGATGATTTGAGGCTATAACTTTGGAGTAGTGTTGCCGACAGATACTAAGGGTTTAGAGAAGATAGAATTAGATCAAAAGGAATGAAAAGAATAGAGGGAATTGGCTTGGAGAAATCGGCACAAGAAATAAGTTTTCAAGATTTCGGCTTTTATGGCAATCGGCTATGGTGGTTTTGTGGAGGATGGGATCGACAAAGAAGGTGAGTAAGGTGATAAGAAGGTTTCGGCTAGAAGAGAAAGCAAAAAGGAAGAAAAGAATGGAGGAGAAGGAGAGGAAGAAGAAATCGGCACAAAGGAGAAGGAATTTACGTTTTCAGCTTTTGTGAAAACTTAGAAAAAGATGAATGAAAGTGAAAACTATTAGGTGGCTAACCCTAATTCTCTAAGACAAAAAAAAGAAAAGAACCTAAGCCTAATATCAACTAAAAAAATCGGCCCAACCTCCCTAAGGCCCTTGCCGAAATTCATTTAAGTGATCACATGCCCAGCACATGCCTAAAAATTAAAAAGAAACTATACGCTTACCTTGCAACTTGAACCTTGGACCCTTAATTCCTTCCAAGGTGCAACTTTTTTAGGAACTTAGTGGCGCCACCTTGCCACTTTGCCAAATCTCTTCTTGTGGCATAATTTACGAAGTTTTTCTTAAAAGCACACTTAACCTAGTCTCCTATTCACTTAAAATCCAAACTTGATATTTTACCAGGTTTTAACTTAGGCTTGGGCCTTCTAAAGGCCCACTAACACATTTAAACTCAATTCTAATATCTAGAACGCCAAAATTTTAAAAATTCCCCAAGAATCACAGAAACCCGAAAAATCCCGAAAATCAGGGTGTTACAACTCTACCCCCTTAAAGAAATTTTGGCCTCGAAATTTACCTGATCCAAACAATTGTGGGTATTGTTGACGCATAGTCTCTTCTGGCTCCCAAGTAGCCCCTTCCCTTCCATGATTGTGCCACAGTACCTTTACCAACGGAACTGACTCCTTTCTTAAAACTTTAACCTCTCGATCTAAAATTTGCACGGGTTTCTCCTCAAAGGTCAAATCAGTCTTTATTTCAATCTCCTCCACTAGCACAACATGTGAAGGATCCGATCGATACCGTCTTAACATGGACACATGGAAGACGTCATGGATTCTATCCAACTTTGGTGGTAACTCCAACTGATACACTACTGGCCCTACCTGTTTGAGAATTCGATAAGGCCCTATAAATCGTGGACTCAGTTTGCCTTTCTTGCCAAACCTCAAAATCTTCTTCCAGGGTGAAACCTTCAAGAAAACCATATCCCCAACAGTGAACTCAATCTCCTTACGCTTCAAATCCGCATACGACTTCTGTCTATCAGAGGCCTCCTTTAACCGATCCCTTATTAACTTAACTTTATTCTTAGTATCTGCCACTAATTTCGGTCCAAGAACTTGTCGCTCTCCCAACTCCGTCCAACACGTAGGCGTACGACACCTTCGCCTATAAAGTGCCTCATATGGAGCCATTTGAATACTCGCTTGATAATTGTTGTTGTATGCAAACTCCGCCAATGACAAGTAGTCCTCCCAACTACCTCGAAAGTCGATGACACAACCTCTAAACATATCCTCCAAAACCTGAATAACCCTTTCCGACTGTCCATCTGTCTGAGGGTGAAAAGCAGTGCTGAAGTCCAATCGTGTACCCAACGCCTCATGCAACTTTTGCCATAATCGAGATGTGAACCTAGGGTCTCGATAAGAAATAATCAAACTAGCACCCCATGCAGTCGCACTATCTCCGCCACATACAACTTGGCCAACTTCTGAAGTGAGTAATCGGTACGGACAGGTATGAAATGGGCAGATTTCTTTAACCTATCCACAATCACCCACACAGAATCTTTCTTGGAGGGTGTCAAAGGTAGCCCACTCACGAAATCCATAGTTACTCTCTCCCACTTCCAGAGTGGAATTTTCACCGGTTGAAGCAACCTAAAAGGCAATTGGTGCTCAGCCTTAACTTACTGGCACGTCAGACATTTCCAAACAAATTCAGTCACCTCTCTCTTTAAGCCAGGCCACCAGTACACATCTCACAAATCTCTATATAGCTTATTCCCTCCAGGATGCATGTCACAAGGTCCACCATGAGCCTCTTTCAGAATCGACTGCCTCAATTTAGAATCCTTTGGAATACAAACTCTTCCACAAAAACAAAGAACTCCTTTAGTATTCAGTCCAAAATCTGAATTCTCCTCACTCCCAGCTTGCTAAGATCGAGGAATCAACGATTCTTCTCTCAACTGCTTCTCATTAATCTGTTCAGTCCAAGTAGGTCTCCCTTGCAACTCCACCAATAGACTTCCATCATCGTACAAACTCAAACGAGCAATCATAGCTTGTAAGTCAGCAAAAACCCTTCGACTCAATGCATCAGCCACCATATTAGCCTTGCCTGGGTGGTACTCAATCGAACAGTCGTAATCCTTAAGAAACTCTATCCATCTTTGTTGCCTAAGGTTTAACTCCTTCTGAGTCAACAGGTACTTTAGACTTTTATTATCTGTGTAGATAATACACCTTTCTCCATACAAATAGTGTCTCCAAATTTTCAACATGAAGACTACTGTGGCCAACTCTAGATCATGCGTAGGGTAATTTGCTTCATGAGGCTTAAGCTATCGCGAAGCATAAGCGACCACCTTACCCTCTTGCATCAGTACGCATCCTAATTCCACCTGCGACGCATCGCTGTACAAGTGAAGTCCTTCCCAGACTCTGGTTGAATCAACATTGGCGCCTCAGTCAATACCTTTTTCAACTTGTCAAAAGCTTCTTGCTATATCTCAGTCCAGACAAACACTACTCCTTGCCTTAACAGTTTCATCAATGGTGTAGTAAACAGAGAAAATCCCTCTACGAACCTTCTATAATAGCCTGCCAGACCCAGAAAACTCTAGATTTTCTGGTAGCTTCCATTCCAGAACTGCCTCAATTTTTCGTAGATCTACCCTAATTCCTTCAGCAGAAACAACATGCCCCAGAAAAGTCACTTCTCACAACCAAAATTCTCACTTACTAAACTTCGCATAGAGTTGCTTCTCTCTCAACACTTGCAGCACAATACGGAGATGCTCGTCATGCTTCTCCTCAGTTTCCGAATAGACTAGAATATCCTCGATAAAGATGACTATGAATCGGTCCAAGTAAGGTTGGAACACTTGATTCTTTAGATCCATAAAAGTTGCTGGTGCGTTCGTCAACCCAAATGGCATAACCAGAAACTCGTAGTGACCATATCGAGTCCTAAATACTGTCTTGTGAATATCCACCTCCTTTACCCTTAGTTGATGATATCCAGATCAAAGATCGATCTTGGAAAATACCAAAGCTCCCCTAAGCTGATCGAACAAGTCATCGATCATTGGCAGTGGGTACTTGTTCTTTATCGTCAGTTTGTTCAACTGGCGATAATCGATGCACATACGCATCGTCCCATCCTTCTTCTTCATAAACAACACAGGTGCTCCCCACGAAGACACACTTGGCCTAATGAAGCCTCTATCCAACAACTCTTGGATTTGAGCTTTCAGTTCCACCAACTCCTTTGGTGCCATCCTATAGGGCGTGATAGACACTAGAGTCGATCCAGGCAACAAATCAATCCCAAACTCGACTTCTCGGTTCAGAGGTAATCCAGGAAGCTCCTCTGGGAAAACGTCTTGAAATTCCCTAACAGTTTTGATTGTCTCCACAGTCACATTCTCAGTTTCAGTTTGGCTTACAAAAGCCAAATACGCCTCGCATCCCTTGCGAATTAGCTTTTCAGCCCTTAAAGCTGAAACCACATTGGACAAGTAGTCCCTTCGTTCTCCAATAACCATTACCTCCTCATCCTCTACAGTCCTTAACACCATCCTCTTAGCTGTACAATCCAAAGTTGCCCTATGCTTAGTCAACCAATCCATTCCTAAGATCCGATCAAACTCGCCAAATGGTAACTCTATCAAGTCTCCACAGGAGATCCTACTTTGAGTCTCTAAAAGCACCTCCCTAAAGAGTTTATCTACCCTAACCGAGTGACCTAGAGGACTTATTACAGTTACCCCACTCACAATTTCCTTAGAGTGTACCCCTAATGTCCCAGAAATGTCACATGCAACATACGAATGGGTTGATCCCACATCTATCAGAGCAGTATAAGGTACACTAGAGATAAAAAATGTACCAGTTATTATGTCAGGTGCATCACCCTCCTCTCGGTGACGAGCAGCATAAACCAGAGCTGGTTAACGAGCCTCTGCATTACCAGAACCCCTTTCAGGTGCTCCACGTCCATGGCCATTGTCACCTCGACCTTGTCCACGCCCTCTCGGCAGCAGCGATCCACCTCGTACTGGTTGAATAGCCCCTTGCTCAGCAACTGGAGCCTCAGCTGGCCTCCGAAGACAATCATTGATCCTATGTTCCTTTGACCCACAACGAAGACATACCCTAGTACGTTTTCAGCATTCTCCCATATGCACTCTACCACAATCTTCGTAAGGCTATGGTCTAATCGTGTTTACCGGAACTGCTCAAACTGGCTCCTCCACCCTAGCTCTCTTAACATTTCGGTTCGCAGCACCAACTAGTCCAGCATCTCTCTTGAATCGATTTTGATCCCTATCGTGGTTCTTTCGTTCAGTTTGCTTCACTTCCTCGGCTATCTTAGCCTTCTCTACCAGTGCAGCAAAATCGCACTCTCTCTGCGGAGCTATCAGAACCCTTAGTTCATCCCTGAGGCCATCCTTAAAGCGAACACTGCGCTCGTACTCAGTAGCAACAATTCCGCTGACATATCGGCTCAACCTCAGAAACTCCGCCTCATACTCAGCAACTGACCTACTGCCCTGGGTCAGGTTCAGAAATTCCTTCCTACGTGCATCTACATAGCTGGCTCCAACGTATTTTCCTTTGAAAACCGTCTTAAATAATTCCCAGGTTACTCGCTCAGCTGGGGTACTCTCTCTCACAGTAATCCACCATTGGTATGCTTCGTCTCGTAGCAGAGACACTGCTCCCTTCAGCTTTTGCTCCATCGAGCAGTCCAAGTCGTCCATAATCCTTTCCGTAGCTTCCAGCCAATACTCAGCTACATTCGGGGCTACTCTAGATACGCCTCTGAAAACCTCTGCTCCATTAGCCCGGAGTCGCTCAGAAATGGACCCTCTATTAATAGGCCCAACATTAGCTCCAGCAACCATTTCCAGAACCCTCAACATAGCCTGGGACAGAGTGCCGTCCCCTGCGGCCCGATCGTGTGGCTCATTTTTAGCTACTGGTGGTGGTCGTGTCCCACAAGCTGGCATGTAACACCCCAAACCAGGCCTAGACGTTACAGCCAAGTCTGGTGTGTCACATTGAAGTGTTTTTCAAAAACCGTGTTTTTATTGAAAACCCTTTTTAATGTTTAAAAACTTTTATCGTTAATCTTGTATAAAACCTTAGCTTTATCAAAACGTGATACAATGTAATAATCAAAACATTGTAAACAACCTTGGAAAATCTTGTGGGAAATTTTGAAAACTCGTAAACCTCTGTAGTTGCGGAAAACATGTTATCTTAAAAATAGTTTAGGTTATCAGAAAATCAGATCCTCTTTGTTATGGCTTAAAGTGAATGGATACCATGCACTAGGTAGGATTCAAGAGAAGAGGAGGTGAGTCATTTAGACTGCTTAAGTACCAAGCTCTTCCTAGATCCACTCCTAGACATGCACACATCCATTGCCACACTTTAACCTTGTGACTTGTCTACGAGCAAATTAAGTTTAAACATGTTTAAGATTTATTTATTTATGAACACATTTACGTTGCAGAAGCTTTGTTCTACTTATCGAGATATTTTGAAAACAAGTAGCTTTTATAAAATCGTGCCCTAAAGCTAACTGATTAAGAACAATTTAAATAATATCATACTTAAACTAAAACAAATTAAAAATTATTAAAAAGGCCCTTATTACAAACCCAAAATCAAAATAAAAGTAATTAAGATTAAATTAACTTAATTAAAAACCATCAATCCAGTCCATATGGCCATTCTGAATCCCTCCCAGCTCCAAGTCCATTAACCTAGGCTCACCAGCAAGGATGGAAGGAAAAGGGGATGAGTTTGGAAACTCAGTGTATACAGAAGCCCATCCAAAGCCCAAGTCAACTCAAGCCCATTGGGCCTAAGCCCAAACCAATCTCAGTCAGATACTAGGCCGAAGCCCTATTCAGATAACAGTAAACTGGGCCGAAGCCCTATTTAGATAGTAGTACGGCCCATAGGCCCATAACAGTAACAGTACAAATAACATGCATGAATGCAAGCCCATATCATGTAGGGAGACTACTCGACCCACCCAACCGCTACACACCACCCGTACCAGCCAACACACCATGTGGGGAATAACTCGACCCACCCAGCCCACACACCAAAATCGCAGCATGGCTGCTCAGATATAGTGGCCACAAACAGTAATAAGAGGCAAGGCCTCTTTCAGTAAACAGAATGGGCAAAGCCCTTTTCAGATAACAGTACAAGGCATAGCCCCTTTCAGTAAAGTGGCAATGCCGCTAACACTTCCTCCATCAATAAATCCCAAGGGTATAATGGTCATTTTACACCTAGGGGTAAAATAGTAATTTCTCACCTATGAGGGTGTTTCTATAATTTTGCCAATTCCTAGGGTTTCATGCACAGTTTAATCAGTATTAGTCTAACTTTCATCTCAGTAGCTTAATTAATCTATTTTAAGAGATTACAGACAATGAGCCCAAAAACCCCTAATGGGCCCTATAGCGCCTATTAGCAAATTAAGCCCGTTTAGCTCAAGTTTCTTATCCAGTTACCGGTTTTAGCAGTTTTGATCCTACAGTCCAACAAAACATACTTATTGCATATTTGTACCTAAATGGGCCCAAAAGCCCATTGGGCCCACTTTCAGCCCATCGAGGCCCAACTTACCGAAGTGCACGAAATTGCACACTCAACTAACTTACCACTTACGGTTACAAATCCCACGATTTCCAATCATCTTGTGAACATTTGCACACTCACAAACCCAATAATACCAACTTTTCGGTTAATTGACCTTTGCCGAATTAGACTAAAGAAGGGTTCGATACACACTTGATTTACGATTCTGCCGGTGAGATCTCCTATGCGATTTCTCCTATAATCAACCACTTACAGATTAACTTACGAATCTATGAAAACCGATGTAAAAATTACCTACCACATTCGGCTATTATAAAGCCTTAATAACGACTTACCTTGTCAATCTTTGACTACTAGATCTAGATCTCGACTGCTTTGAACACGTTGATCTTAATAGCCTCCAAATAGATCTTGATCACTAGCCTTCGATTCACACATACAAAACCAAATAAAAATTACTTAATTTCAATATTGACAAAAATCGATAGTCTCCCTAAAGTATTTAGGGATTTTCAACTTATTCTCGAATTACTAAATAAATAAAATAAAATAAGATCTGAATACTTACCAAGGACGTTCTTGTCAGAACGTTTCCAACACTTTTGCCAAATCTTATATTCACAGTAGATCCAACTTAAAACGCGAGTAGAAAATAGATCTAGAAATTAATCCCCAAATCACGAAAAGAATCTTTGGATTTGAAAGAGGAGACGAACGATGCAAAAGAAATTGTATGAGGAAAAGTGAAGATGATCGGCAACAATCTTGAGAAGAAAAGATTATTTTAATAGGATTTTGCTTTGGAAAAAGAATAGGTAACGAGAAAAGGTTGCTTCGGCTTTGAATGAAAAAGATTCGAAGAGAAAATGAGCAAAAGAAAATATAAAGTGGGAAAAAGAATTAGAATAACACAAGAACCGACTGAAGAAAGAATAAAAATTCAATCGGCTAACCCCCAAAAGTAAAGAAGAAAATAAATCATGAAAGCAAAGTAACAAGGTAATTCGGCACTCAAAATCCCCTAGCCGAATGGTGTATTTTGGCATAAAATAAAATATTTCCTTCCTAAATCAAATACCATGCCTTGCTCCTTAATTTTTGCTACCTACCGAATTTAAATTCCATCCAAAATAAATTTGAATTGTCTTTAATTCCTTCCTTGATTTTAGCATTTCAATTGGATTTGGATGAAATCCAAATCCCCTCACCGAATAGCAGCACTCCATGCCGCTTTGACCACTCCATCCTGCTGCTAGGAGGAGTTTCGGTCCAACTCTACTACTCTCCCACACGCATGTAGCAAAAACGAGGGATCCGCGCGCTCAGCAGCTTGAACCTGGGCCTCCCACGCACATAAGCACGCTGCTGGCTAGTGCGTCCCAGCTTGTTCTTCAATATAATAGCGTCACATTGATTCTTAAGGCTTACCTGCTGCAGTCCCATTCATTTTATAAAAATAAAATTGAAACATGCCTGCGCCTGGACTCGAACCCGTGCACCTGGGGAACTCCTAGCACCCTGCTGCCACTGCGCCATAAGCGCCCTTGTGGCATATTTCGGCAGCCACTAGTTTTAACCCTTATTTTAGCGTAACCCTGACCTGTAAAAATAAAAGCACTCCGCGCGCATCGTGCCTTGAACCCAGGCACTCCTACCACCTCCTAGCGTGCTTAGCCACTAAGCCAAGCATGTTCCTTTGTGCTTAGTCTTGCACAATTATTTTAAAAGCCTTATCTTCCAGTTTTCCCCATAGAAGCAAAATCTAATTTTTTTTTCTAAAATTTTGGATTAAACCCAAAGTTTTCCCCCCAATATAAATACTTCCAAATTCATTTAAAAACTAAATTTAAACACCAAATTAGTAATAATGTCATATATATTTTTATATTAAAAATAATAATAATTTTATCTTAAAATACTAATTAAAATTTCATAAAAATTTTCAAACATCAATAATAACTATAGTAATATTTTTCTAATAATAATTAATTATAATTTTCATAAGACTTTAAAATATCAGTAATAAATACAGTAACAATTTTTTTTTTAAGACTTCACAATTATTCAGGTTTTCTTTTATCGAACCCAGACTCAACACTTAATTCTTCTAAGCCCAAATTCAGGGTGTTACATGGCATGTGCTCCGAAGATGAAGACCCAGCTTGTGCACTGCCTCGGCCACGTCCTCGGCCTCATCCATGAACAACTCTCGTACTCATATCGACTTATCTGATTTAAAATTTTATGACAGTAGGTTAATATTTTAGTTATTTATTACAAATGTCTTATGTAAAGATAGAGTTTCAGAGTTGTTTTTGCGAATACATCGCCTAGCTACAGTCTCAGTTTTTTCAAGGGTTTAGTTTCCCAACAGTCCCAGTCTCTACAGTTTTCAGTTCCACCCTATCTATAGTATCATAACAGGGTCTCAGTTCTATCTATAGTGGTATTACAGTACAGTATAAGTAAGAGGTAGTTACAAACTTGGTGCCGGGGATTCAGTGTGCCATTTCTTCAGTTTTTGGATTTCAGAAAATTCAGTACAATCTAAACTTTTCAAAAACAAACCTTTAAAACATGCACATTTTGAAGAAAATAAGTTTGAAAAGGGTTTTTCCAAATTTTTTTTTTCCAGAAAATTCGATTTTCTAAAAATACCTTTTTTGGGCTTTAAAAATTTCAAAAGCCTTTTTGCACCCGATCCACAGCCGAGTTGTTGTAACCGGGCTTTGATACCACTAAATGTAACACCCCAAACCTGGCCCAGACGTTATGGCCAAATCTGGCATGTCACATCACCTATATCTAACCATGTTACCTAGTTATTAAGATTAGGGTGAGCTTTGCCAAAACCGTGGTTGTTATTTTAGGAGAAATTCTCGATTTGCTTAATAAATGTCCTAATTACTACTGATCGTGAAGGGTTTATTTAAAAACATGACATTTGATACTCTTTTGAAAAGTGCATTTGGGTTGGAAAACATTCGTTTATTGTGTTATTTTGAAAACAAGTAAATCCGATTTCAAAAACAATTTAAACAATATTATTCTTAAGTTAAAACAAATTAAATGTGTAAAGAATTAAAAACCCAAAATAAAATAAATAAGCGGCCTTATAACAACCTAGAAACCAAAATAAAAATAATCTAAGTAAATTATGAAATAAAATAATTGAAAATCCAAAAATTTAATCTTCGTGGCCACTCTGAATCCCTCCCAGCTCCAAGTCCACCAACTAGGGCTCACCTGCATGGATAGAAAGAAAGGGGGTGAGTTTGGAAAACTCAGTGTGTAAACAATGCCCATCCAAAGCCCAAATCAACTTAAGCCTACTGGGCTGAAGCCTTATCCAGTCACAGTTTTAACTGGGCCGAAGCCCTATTCAGTTACAGTAAACTGGGCCTTAGCCCTTTGCAGATAATAGTACAGCCATAGGCCCATTTCAGAACAGAACAGATATTAACATGTATGCAAACCCAACCCAGCCTAAATCCAACCGCTACACTCCACCCGTACCAGCCCTACACACCATGTGGGGAATAACTCAACCCACCCAGCCCTACACTCCACAGTCGCAGAATGGCTGCTCAAATAACAGTAAATTGAGGCAAAGCCTCTAGTACGTGGACAAGCCACTTTCAGTATTTCCTCCATCAAGATCTCAATCCCATGCAACAGATAATAATGACATGGCATGCAGAAAACAGTAACAGTATAATCATGCTTTTTGCTCAAACTTAGCCCTAGGGGTATAACAGTCATTTTTCTTCTAGGGGTAAAATAGTAATTTTCCACCTCTAAGGGTATTTCAGTAATTCAATCAGTTTTTATGGTTTTCATGCATATTACAATCACTAATAATCCATCCGTCTTTGTAAAAGTCTATTCAACTTAGTTTATCAGTTTTAGCTTTTAGGCCTTAAACCCCTAATAGGCCCTACAGTGTCTATTAGCAAATAAGCCCATTTAGTTCAAATTTTATGATCAATTTATCAGTTTAAATGATTTTGAACCTATAGTCTATCAGTACACATTATTTACCTATTTTCACCCATATGGGCCCGTAAGCCCTTGGGCCCATTTTCAGCCCATCGAGGCCCAATTACCGAAGTGCACGAAATTTCACACACAACTAACTTACCACTTTGCAATTTCAAATCTAACGTTTCCTAAACATCTTGTGAACACTCGAACACTCACAAGCCCACGAAATGCAAGATTTTCAACATTTTGGCTTTTGCCGAATTGAACTAGAGAAGGTGTTCGATACACAGCTGTTTCGCGACGACTGCTACTGAGATCCCCCACGATGTCCTACAATCGATTACCACAATTCTTAGATTGCAAATCTACAACAAACAATCCCAATATTTACGTACCCATATTCGGCCAATGCCCCAAAAGCCTTCAAAATCTTACCTTTGCCGAAAATCGGTGACTAGATCTAGATCTAGTCGATCCACTTGTCCAAACCTTTGATCAATCGCCTCTAGAACACGATATTCACCAAAAGAGATCTGAAGTTTTGGCTACAAGTCCCTAAATTTATGCTATTTCGACTTTTTAAGTGATGAAGAAGATGATGATTTGAGGTTATAACTTTGGAGTAATGTTGCCGACAGATACTAAGGGTTTAGAGAAGATGGAATTCAAACAAAAGGAATGAAAAGAATAGAAGGAATTGGCTTGGAGAAATCGGCACAAGAAATAAGTTTGCAGGATTTTGACTTTTATGGCAATCGACTATGGTGGTTTTGTGGAGGATGGGATCGACAGAGAAGGTGAGTAAGGTGATAAGAAGGTTTCGGCTAGAAAAGAAAGCAAAAAGGAAGAAAAGAATGGAGGAGAAGGAGAGGAAGAAGAAATCGGCACAAAGAAGAAGGAATTTCCGTTCTCGGCTTTTGTAAAAACGTAGAAAAAGATGAATGAAAGTGAAAGCTTTCAGGTGGCTAACCCTAATTCTCCAAGACAGAAAAAAGAAAAGAACCTAACCCTAATATCAACTAAAACAATCGGCCCAACCTCCCTAAGGCCCTTGCCGAAATTCATTTAAGTGATCACATGCCCAGCACATGTCTAAAAATTAAAAAGAGACTATACGCTTACCTTGCAACTTGAATTTTGGACCCTTAATTCCTTCCCAGGCGCCACTTTTTTAGGAACTTAGTGGTGCCACCTTGCCACTTTGCCAAAGCTCTTCTTGTGTCATAATTTATGAAAATTTTTCTTAAAAGCACACTTAACCAAGTCTCCTATTCACTTAAATTCCAAACTTGATATTTTACCAGGTTTTAACTTAGGCTTGGGCCTTCTAAAGGCCCACTAACACATTTAAACTCAATTCCAATATCCAGAATGCCAAAATTTTAGAAATTCCCCAAAAATCACAAAAACTTGAAAGATCACGAAAATTAGGGCGTTACATGTGATATGTTCAAACTAAAAATACTATAGATAGTATATTTTGAAACTATTGTAGGTAGTATATTGTAAAAACACATTAGTTAGTGTAAACTTAAAACTGTAGTAAGACTGATAGAGATTACAATATATGAAAACAAACTCTGAATTACTAAAAATGTTTACATAAACATCTGCTAATAACTATTGAACTGTAACTGATTCATAAAAATCGTAATACAGATAAATCCAAGTTATACAATGAGCGCATATGGTACCCGCAGACATGGTATTCGAGGCAATGGTAGAGGTCGTAGGGGAGCTCGAGTTGAGTCTTCCTCTTCTAGGGGTAGTATACCAAATTTAGACACTAGTGAGACACCAGTGTGACCTGCTACTGAGACTGGGTCTTGTGATCACATGGTTGGGGATGACGCATTGTCCCAAGCTATGCTAAGGATATTGGAGAGGGTCGTCGGGCCTAATACTGGATCTGGGGGTCGAAGGTCAGTTACGGAATGACTTCAGTCCAATAGAGATGAGATTTTTAGGGGTGTCACTAGAGTTGCCCCTAATGTGGCTAAATACTGGATGGAGGCCGCTAAGCGGATTATGGATGCTTAGATTACACCCTTGAGCAAAAATTAAAGGGTGCAGTCTTGCTGCTTTGCGATGAGGCATACCAGAGGTGGTTGACTGTTAAGGAGGGCACTCAGCCCAAACATTTGACTTGGGAATTCTTTAAGACTGTATTCCAGGGCAAGTATATAGGAGCCAATTATGTGGATGCTCGTAGGAGAGAGTTTTTGAATCTTACTTAGAGAGACCAATCCGTGGCCGAGTATGAGGCTGAATTCCTATGACTGAGCCGCTATGCGTGAGGTATAGTGGCATTTAAGTATGAGATGTGTGTCTGCTTTGAGGATGGCCTTAGAGATAATTTAAGGGTGTTGATAGCTCCATAAAGGTAGCAAAAGTTCTTGGCTCTGGTAGAAAAAGCGAAGATTACCAAGGAAGTTAAGCGCGCTGAACGCCAATACAGAGATATAGAGAGATAAGAACAAGAAGGATTCGAAGCCCTCGAGTTCTGTATAGAGGCCTAATAGAAAGGCCAAATTTGATGGGCCTATTAGAGCTAGGTCTCTTACAATTGCTACTGGACTACAGCCATGTCTAGATTGTGGTAGACACCATCAGGGCGAGTGTTGGAAGAGGACTAGGGCGTGTTTGACATGTGGGTCAGTAGAGCACCCCATTTGAGAGTGTCCGCTGAGGCCTGATCTGATCAAACTCTGGGAACTGGTATTACATAGCCATAGATGGTAGTTCAGTAGCCACCAAGAAGCCATGGTCAGGCTAGGGGTGGTAATGCTATGGGTCGTAGACAGATAATACTAGCCATAGGTGTTGGATAGACTGAGGCGAGGCAACCTACTCTTGTTTATGCTACTCATCATCGAGAGGACAGAGATGTTCCGAATGTCATTTTAGATACGTTCTTAATTTTTGATGTACTTTACTATGCATTGATAAACATAGGTTCCATACAATCCTGTGTAGCTAGCACCATATATGAAAAATTAGGGATTTCAGTTGAGAGCACTACGAGTGAGTTTACTGTACTAAGTCTCTTGGGGCAGTCTGTCTGGGTTAGTAAATTGTATATAAACATTCCTTTAGAGGTTATAGGGACGATATTTCTGGCTGACTTAATTGAGCTTCCATTTGGGGAGTCTGAACTGATATTGGGGATGGATTGGTTGGTCAAGCACCATGTCAATTAGGACTGTGCGACTGAGTGGTCATTTTGAGAATAGAGGAGGATAATGAGGTACTCGTGATTGGAGAACGTCGAGACTATTTGTCTAATGTGATCTCTACACTGGTGGCTGAGAGACTGGTTCGTAAGGGATGTGAGGCATACTTAGCCTATGTCAGTGTTGCTGCTTTTGGGGACTCTACTGTTAAGGATATCAGAACTGTAAGGGATTTTCTAGACATCTTTCCCGAGGAGCTACCAGGCTTACCTCCAAATCAGACAGTGGAATTTGGGATTGAGCTTCTTTCTGGTACTGCTCCGGTGGCTATCACTCCCTATCGAATGGCATCGAAGGAGCTTATGGAGCTTAAGGCTCAGATACAAGAGTTGTTGGATCGTGGGTTAATCAGTCCTAGTGTGTCACCATGGGAGCACCGGTACTATTTGTTAAGAAAAATGATGGATCCATGAGAATTTGTATTGACTACCGACAACAAAATAAGTTGACTATTAAGAATAAGTATCCACTACCAAGGATTGATGGCCTGTTTGACCAGTTTTGAGGAGCTTCGGTATTCTCTAAAATTGATCTTCGATCTGGGTATCATCAGTTGAGGGTTAAAGAGGCTGACGTACATATGACGGCATTTAGGACTTGTTATGGTCACTACGAGTTCCTAGTGATGCCTTTTAGATTGACTAATGCACCGACAGCTTTCATGGATCTAATGAACCGAGTGTTTTAGCGTTATCTAGATCAGTTTATGGTGGTGTTCATCAATGACATACTAGTTTTCGAGGATTGAGGATGAGCATGATAAGCACCTTGGGGTTGTTCTTCAAGCTTTCAAGGTAAAGCAGCTCTATGCTAACTTCAGCAAATGGGAGTTCTGGTTATGTGAGGTAACATTTCTGGGTCATGTGGTTTCTACTGAGGGGATTCGAGTTGATCCTTGAAAGATTGAGGCTGTGTTGGATTAGAAGTAGCCTAAGTTTGAGATCCGCAGTTTTCTGGGACTAGCGGGTTATTATCGGTAGTTTGTGGAAGGCTTCTCACTGATTGTAACACCCTTAACTAAGCTGCTACGTAAGGGTGTACCATTTGACTGGACAAATGCACAGCAAGAGAGCTTTGAGAAGCTCAAAACTGTATTGACTGAGGCTCCTGTTCTGATATAGCCTGAACCTAGAAAGGAGATCACGGTTTATAGTGATGCGTCACATGTCGATTTGGGATATGTGTTGATGCAGGATGGTAAGGTGGTATCATATGCATCTCATCAGTTTAAGACTCATGAGGTGAACTATCCAGTGCATGATTTGGAATTGGCCGCCGTAGTATTTGTTTTGAAAATCTGGAGGCATTATCTATACAGTGAGAAGTGTATCATCTACACTGATCACAAAAGCCTTAAGTACCTCCTTACTCAGAAGGAGTTAAAATCTTACGCAGTGTAGATGGACTGAGCTGCTTAGCCAATGTGGTGGCTGATGCATTGAGCCATAGAGCTATGACAGATCTAAGGGTGATGTTTGCTCGTCTTAGCTTATTTGATGAAGGTGGCTATTAGCCGAGCTTCAGGTTAAACTAACTTGGATTAAGCATCTTAGGGGTAAGCAGTTGGAGGACGACTCTTTGGGTCTTCGATTCTGATAGATTGAAACTGGTAGTAATACAGATTTTGGGTTAAACTCGAAGGGTGTGCTGTGTTTTCGTGGACGGATCTGTGTTTCGAATGATACTGTTTTGAGACAATCTATACTAAGGGAGGTAGATAGTAGCCACTTTGCTATACATCCTGGTGGGAATAAGATGCACCGGGATCTCTGCGAGTTATAATGGTGGCCAGGATTGAAACGAGGGGTTACTGATGTAACAGCTCGAATTTAGGTCTAGTCGAAATAGTGGTTTCGGGATCACAAACTTAATGCAAAGAAATTTACCTTTAATATATTTTTATGGTCTACAGTTTTATGAAATGATTTCGTGAAAATTTCATTCGAAAATTTTAACGATTGGCCACTTAATTTAGTCAAAAGGACTAAATTGTTAAAAGTGCAAAATGTGATTTCTATAGGTTAGAGGTGTCTAATTGTTATGAAATTTTAAATTGGAGGTCCTTAAATGGTAATTAGACCATTGGTTAAGTTAGTAGAGAAAATGGGACATGGTTAGGTATGCTTCTAAAGTTTTTCATTAAGGGCATTTTGGTCATTTGGTAATTAAATGAACTAAAAAGTTAAATTAAAAGCCAATTTTTTGTCCATCTTCCTCCCATGGCTAAAATTCATAAGGAAAAACCATGGCTAGGGTTTTTCAATATTCCAAGCTGGATTGTAAGTCTGTTTTAGCCCCGTTTTTAATGATTTTTACGTTTTTGATATCCTTGTAACCTATCCAATTTTTCAAATGACTAATTTGAAGAATTAGAACAGTTTAAAAATTTACCCATGTTATAAATGCATGTATTTTGATGTTTATTGGTAGAAAATGAATGTTAGTTGTGTGATAAATGACTTTTGCTAAGTGATTTTCGGTGAAAATGTCAAAAATGACCTATTTGTAAAAAGTTTGTAAAATGGATATTAAAATGTGAATAAATGAAAAATGTGAGCTGCTATAAGCACGTATAAGATTCAGCTAGGTATGGGTTTCGAAGAAATTGAGTACATTTCATTTTACGAGCTTAGGGACTAAATTGTAAAAATGTGAAACTTTGGGGGCTAAATGTAATTTTTCCCAGAATGTGATTTTGGGCTGATTTGAATACCATAATGATTAAATAAGTTAAATGTGATATTAGATCAAGAAAAACAAGAATTGGATCCAAAATGGGGGGAAAACAAAGTTTCAGATTAGTCGACCTAATTTGTCGATACAGCAAACGAGGTAAGTTTGTATGTTAATAAATGTTATTAAATTGTGTATTAAGTGCATTATATAATTTGTTGAATTGTGGAACTTAAATTAAATGTTCGAAACAAGTAAAAACACAATATCTATCACAATCGTTTCATAACAAAAGACGAATTGATGGTAAAGACCATAGTTGGGCCATGGCAGGTTATGAATTCGCATAAGACCATAGCTGGGCTATGGCATCGATATATGATTCCGTGTAAGACCATATCTGGGATATGGCATCGATACGTAAAATATGATTTCGTGTAAGACCATATCTGGGATGTGGCATCGGTATGTGAAATGTGATTACGTGTTAGACCATGTTTGGGACATGGTGTCAGTATGAGATTTTGTGTAAGACAATAGCTGGGCTATGCCATCAATATGTGATTACATGTAAGACCATATCCGAGATATGGCATTGTACTATGTATACATGATTTCACAAGCATCCTTAGTGATTTCGAATGATTCAATGGTGAGTTAAGATGAGAATGTAAGTATTATTGAATTCAGTAAAATAGGTCTATACAAAACCTATGTGAGAACTGTATGAAGGTAAATTGGTGAGCATATAGTGTATCACGTATATGATACAAGAAAGATTTGTGTATAAGTTTGTTTTGCTCCATATTGTATTTATTTGGCCATAATTAAATATGAATTGAAAGATATATGGGATATGAGTTATAGTTGTTTTGCTATACATATGTATTACGCATAGTGTGCAAAATAACATTTTGTGTGATATTTCACATAATTCACCCTAGTTAAAGTAAATGTGATGAGTAATAGATTGAATGGAGTTTTACGGATATTTGATCGTGTGTATTCATAAAGGTGAAACCAAATAAGTTTACATTATAGTTCATAAATGTTTAATATGTGTTTATTTGATAAGATGAGTTTATTACATGCGAGCTTACTAAGCTATATAGCTTACTTTGTTTATATTCTTTTGTTTTATAGTGTCGACAAGTTGGCTTGGGTTGGAGATCGCTGGAGATCCTATCACACTATCAAGCTATCATGTTGGTTATGGTTGAATTCAAGTTTTTAGAGTTTATGGCATGTATAGAGACTCGGTCTTGTGGCCAGATGTGCTAGACTATGATGTTTCGTGGTTCATTTTATATAAGGCCATTTTAAATTAGCTAATGTTGGTTATTGGTATAATCATGTGATGATGTCTTTCATGAAAGTGGTATCTTGCATGATTAGGTTGATAATTGTGTAATGTTTATGCATAGTGTTTGTGGTATGGAAATAATGAGTGGATGTCTTGATTGTGGAGGTTTGTGGTTGCTTAATTATGTCATGTTATGTGTTGTTGAAATGGGTGCAAATGTGTTTGTGTTTCAGGGTTGCATATGGCTTGGTAAATAGCCCTCATTTAGTCCATATGGATGGACACACGGGCGTGTGTCTAGGCCATGTATGACACACGAACAGCCATATGGGCATGTAGTCAGGTCGTGTGTCCCCTATATCTTGAATTTTAGCTTCAAATTGGCCACACGGATAGAGACATTGCCGTGTGAAGGGTATGGCCCCGAGGCACAGGCCTGTGTCCAGGGTGTTTGAAGTCTACACCTATTTTACGAAATTAAATTCGCCACACGGCCTAGCGTACCGGCGTGTGACTTGGCTGTGTGACTTATTTTGCTGCATGACGTCATAAACAGAGAGTTACATGGATTGAGGACACGGACGTGTGTGACCACATGGCCTATGCACACGGGCATGTGCCAAGCCACATAGGCAAGTGACCCCTGTTTTAGGTAAAAAAAATTTTAAGTATTGAAATACTTTTCAAAGTTCTCAGTTTAGTCCCGAACCACTCCCAATGTATGTTTTAAGCCTTGTAAACCCGTCATAGGGATGTTATGAGTACGTGTACACCCTGAATTTGGTCCTAGAATTATTGGGCTTTGAGTCCGGATTCGGATAGAGGGCAGTCTAAAAAAAATTAGATGGGTTAAATTTTTATGGAAAATTATTATTATTATTATTAAAAATATTTATAACTATTAGTTTTATGTTTAGTTTAGTTTTTAAATAAATTACGAAGGACTTATAGTGTGGGAAAAGTCCTGGGCTCAGCCCAGGGCTCTAGTAAAAAAATTGAATTTTGCTTCCTTAGGAAAAATCGGGCAATAGGCCTTATAGTTAAGTTGGGTTAAAACTGGACACAAGGGAAGGCCTGGCCCAGGGCAAGGGGCGCTAGGAGGACGTGAGAGGTGCAGGGTTCAAGGCACGGCGCGCGCAATGTTTGGTTTTTTTTTTAGTAATCAGGTTGCGTTTAAATAGGCCTTAAAAGAAGTTGCGACTGAAGTTAATGCAAAGAGCGCCTGTGGCGCAGTGGCAGCAGCGCGTTAGGAATGCTGAGGGGGCATGAGTTCGAGCCTTGGGTAAGCGAAATTTTGGCATTTATTTTTAAGGAGCCCGTGACTGAAGCGTATAAGCCTTAAAATAAAATGCGACCATAATATATTGAAAGCAAGGTTGCGTCACAGTGGCCAGCAGCGTGTGTGGGTGCCTGGAGGTCCCGGCTCGAGCTGCTATGCATGTAGGAGGACTGCCTTTTTGCTGCACGCTTGGGGAGAGTAGTTGTGCTAGACCGAAACTCCTTCTAGCAGCAAATTGGGTCGGCTGATTGGTGGGAGGAGTGGATAAAGGCTGCTAGTCGGTGGTTGGATGGAATTCAAATGCTAAAATCAAGGGGAATTTGAATTTGGAAAGGACTTTTTGTGCCAAAGTAGACTCATTCGGCTATAAGAAATAAGTGTCGAAAAGGCTCTTCAATTTTGGCTCTTATGATTCGTTTTTCTTTGGTTGGTTTGGAGTTAGCCGATTTTGTTTTATTCTTTCTTTCAATTGGTGTTTGTTTTTATTTTATTCTTTTGTTTTTCTTCTCTTCGCTCACTTCTTTTACCCATATTCTTAAATTTTCCCCTTTTGTTTTACTTTCCATGATAGCCAAAACTTACATTCTATTTACCCATTAGCATATTTCTTCTATTTCTTTATACAAAAGCAGAAACCCCACTCTTTCTTCAATCTATTTAGCCAAAGCTCACAACATCCCTACCCTCTGTCGACATCTCTTCTTTTCCACTACAAATTCTACCTTTTTCTCTTTTATTGTATCAAAAGCCAAACCTCCATATTCATAGTGATTCGGGATCTAAACCTCCAGATCTGTTCTCTATTCGTACTTTAAGTTAAATCTGCATCAGATCTGGGATAAAAAGGTGTGTGGAAACGTTTCAAGGCTAGTAAACCTTTGGTAAGCTATCAGAATCACCTATTCATTCATTAATTTGGGATTTAAGAAAAGCTGAAAGTCCCTAAACGTTTTAGGGAGGATGTCGATCTTGGTAAAGAGTAATGCTAGTTTTGCTTTGCGTGGTTTTTTATGTGTTTTAGTCACAAGAAGGGAAATTGGCAAGTAGCAATAAAGGCGAAAGTCATGGAAGCGATCTAGATTTAGATCTAGATCTAGTAGACCAAAAATTGACAAAGGATAAATGCATGGGGAAACCTCGTTAGCATTCGTCGCAAATCAGGTGTGTAAACGAACACCCTTCTATAGTCTAGATCGACAAAAGCCAAAAAGCTGAATTGCCAAAATTCTGGCATTTCGTGGGCTTGCGAGCATGCGAGTGCTTGTGAGTCAGTTGGAAGCAAAAGATCTGTAATCAAAATCGGTAAAGTTGGCGAGTGAGCGATTTCGTACACTTCGGTAAGTTTGGGCCTTGATGGGCTAAATTCGGGCCCAATGGGCTTACGGGCCCATACGGGTAAAAATAAGTGGCAAGTGTGTTCTGGTATACTGTAGGTCTAAAACTGCTAAAACTGGTAATCCGATCATAAAATTTGGGCTAAGTGGCCTTAAGTAGCTATTTGACACTGTAGGGCCCAATAGGGGTTTTAGGGCCCAATAACTAAAAACTGCTAAAATGGGCTAAGTAAGTTACTGAGATGAAAGATGGACTAACAAAAACTGAAATATGCATAAAACCGTAAAAACTGGTATAATTACTGAAATACCCCTGAAGGGTGAAAAATTACTATTTTACCCCTATGTGCAAAATGATCGTTATACCCCTAAGGCTAAATGTGATTCAAATGCATGTTTTACTGTTTCTATTCACTGTATGCCATGACATGATTATCTGTTGCATGGGACTGGGTTTATTGATGGAGGAAGTGCAAGTGGCATTGCCACGATTACTGAAAGGGGCTTTGCCTTGTACTGAATACTGAAAGGGGCTTTGCCTCATACTGTTTACTGAAAAGAGGCTTTGCCTCGTATTACTGTTAGTGGCCACATTATCTGAGCAGCGGTGCTGCGACTGTGGAGTGTAGTAGCTGGGTGGGTTGAGTTGTTTCCCCACATGGAGTGTAAGGCTGGTATGGGTGGAGTGTAGCGGTTGGACTTAGGATGGGCTTTGGGCTTTACATTCATGCATGATATCTATACTGTTACTGTTATGGGCCGTACTGGCATCTGAATAAGGCTTCAGTCCAGTAACTGAACACTGAATAGGGCTTTGGCCCAGTTTACTATATCTGGATAGGGCTTCGACCCAGTTATTACTGAGACTGGATAGGGCTTAGGCCCAGTGGGCTTGAGCTGATTTGGGCTTTGGATGGGCTTCTTTGCATATTGAGTTTCCAAACTCACCCTTTTTTTCTTCCATCCATGCAGGTGAGCCCTAGAGTGGTGGACTTGGAGCTGGATGGATTCGGAGTGGCCACGTGAACTGGCTTTGGTTATATTTTTCTTAAAATTATTTATTTCAGTATTTTCTTAATTTATCTTCTTTTGGGTTTTAATCTATAATAAGGCCTCTATTTAATTTGTTTTTAGCTTAAGTATGATATCGTTTAAATCGTTTCGAAATCGGATAGCTCTAAGGCGCGCCTTTATAAAAGTTACTTGTTTTCAAAATAACACGATAACAGAGCAAAGCTTCCGCAATATAAATGTTTTCATAAATAAATATTTTAAATAGACTTAAACCTAATTTGTTGTTCGTGGACAAGCCAGAAGGTTAAAGTGTGGCAATGGGTGTGTGCATGTCTAGGATTGGATCTAGGGAGAGCTTGGTACTTAAGCAGTCTAATTGACTCACCTTCTCTTTTCTGGAATCCTACCTGGTGCATAGTATCCATTAACTTTAAGCCATAACGAAGAAGGTCTAATTTTCTGATACTTAAACTGTTTTAAAAATAACATGTTTCCGCAAACTACAAAGGTTTACAAGCTTTCACAATTTAACAATGTTTGAAAAGGGAATGATTATTTCAATGAACCATGTTTTGAAAAAAATAAACAAACACAAGCTGAGGTTTTATACAAGTTTAACGATAGAAGTTTCTAAACACTAAGAAGGGTTTTCAATGAAAACATGGTTTTCGAAAAACACTTCAATGTGACACACTAGACTTGGCCGTAACGTCTAGGCCGGGTTTGAGGTGTTACAGTATGTATGAAAAGTTTTAAATTTAGTTGTAAATTTATGACTCAGTTTTGTATGTTTACCTGTAATTATGTCTGGTAATGCCTCATACCCTATTCCAGTGACGATTATGGGTAAGGGGTGTTACATTTAGTGGTATCAGGGAGACGGTTTAGTTAGTTCCCGGACTAACATAGTGTGTGTGAGAGTCTAGCTATACATGCCATATTTAACTTGTAATAGTGTGATATCTCCCGACTTCGATGAAAATTATTTTACTTAGACAGATCCGCTTACCAACCGAGTTAATTTTGATAGTGCAGAATGTGGTACTTAAGTACTTGAGTGAAAATATGTTTATGGTGAATTGAAACTCATAAAGTTATGAATGAAAGTGCATGATATTTGTTATTGATGAATGTCATGTTATGTGCATGTGTATGTGAGAGTTAAATTTGAGGCTTTGCAACCCTGACCCCCTCCTTCATCAATAAATTATTACAATGAAATCTGTAAGATTTAGATTGAATAAGCTCACAAGTGTGGAATCATAGATTTTTGTAATTGAAAGATTAATATTGTGATCAAATAAGAAAATGAGTCATCAAGTAAAGACGGTTTTGGAAAAGATGCCGGGTTGTTTTAAAGACCATCCGAATTTCGCAATGTCACAATTAAAGAAAAAAGTTAATCTCAACTAATTGACTCATTCAGGTACGATGTCTAAAGTATGTATTTGCTGAAATTTCTAACGAATTGATTTTTGTTATTGAATGCAATAATACGGGGTTAGTGAGGATAGAATTAGTCAGAGAAATGCTATTGAATTGTCAAGATGCCTGAGTACAACAGTTGTAATTGAATAGGTTATGATGAACTCTCCTAGGTGTTTTATATATTCGTTTATACTCAGAGATATATGTGATTGTTCATTTCTGATGAAATTCTTATTGTATGAGAACATTAGCTGAACATACTGATAAATGAAAGCATTGTTGAACTATTTGGGTTATGATCGACATTACTCTATCTTTCTCTAGTATTCTATTCTATTGTGTTGATAGAAAAGTTGACGGTAAAATCTGTATGATGTTAGTATTCTGCTTCTACTGGTTATTAATCTGTTGAATATGCATGAAGATTATATTGCTTATGTCACAGTTGATGTCAATGCTTATAACTAATGTTTATTCCTAGAATTTCTCTAGGATATTATTGAGATCTTTATCATTCTATATGAGTTGTAATTTCCAGAAATTGTATAGTATTATATTTTGAGATTTTGCTACCTCAGTTTTACTAAGATTCTATGTTGTTATTTGCAAAAGATATTATTTTAATGGAGATGACTATACCTATTATGATTACAATTTCTGGATTGATCATGGGAGTGCAGTGATACATAGCGATTGTGTTTCTGCATTAGTTTCTGTTGAAACTATATTTGATTCTCTTTTGTGTTTAAAATGCATTATTAACAGCTGGGATATTATTTAATTATAAGATTGAGATGTCAGTCTTATTTTGGCATTTTGATTATTTTTCTAATGGAGATGACTTTGGTATAGTTCAATGCTTCGATGGTTAATAGTTGAGATGGCTTTATTGTATAATCCATTCTAGTTTTCTTGGAAGGGAATCGACATTGGAAAAAGCGTAGACGGTTGAAGATCAAGTTCAAAACTAGTTATCACTTCCAGATAAATCTTGGTATATGCCAATAAGTAAAGACGAAATGTGGTGTTATATATTCGAGTTATGTAGCTTTTAAAAAATAAAAGATCTTTGATTAGTATCCTGAAGTAATTGCGATAAATTGTATGTCTAACTTATCTTGATAACAAGAAGAAAAGCTTTCTTTGAAAGGCTATTGTATGACAACCCAAACCAATTCAATTGTCTAGTTATTGGGTTATTTTCTTGAAGAGTTAATTGAGTTATATGTATTTAAGTTTATCCTTGGGTACATAAATAGATTTTGTACGTTCATGAGTAAATGGATGGATAGTTTGAATAAGGGATTCATATTCTAGAAGATATGACACAAAACAATATCTAGTGGGATGGTTCCATCTGAGAGATGTCATTGTAACTTAAAGTTGTTTCAAATGTTGAAGTTTCTATTTGTGCGAAGTTTGATTTGGTTTGATACAAGTTAATAAAGTCATAAATAGTTAAAAACACTGTCAATAGAAGCATTAGTTTTGGTTCAGCCTGAGTCGGGTAAAGAATTAATAATATTCAGTCATGCATCATTAAATAGTTTAAAGTGTGTTCTAGTACAAGAATGTACATAACATGTGAATTAGAGATGATTGATAATATGTTTGCGTTGAATAGTTAGCGACATTGATTGTTGGTGAGTATTGTAGCTTAATAATGATAATAAGAATTGAAAGTAATTGATGTCAGAAAGATCTGAATTTAGACAACAAAGGTGCCTTGAATTGTTGCAAGTTTATGAGTTAGTAAATGATTATTCATCCAAATAAAGCTATTATAATCGAGGATGTTCTAAGCAGGAAGTCTTTGTGTGAATTGCAGCTGATGAATACATGGTTGATGTTATCAAATGATAATTCAGTATTAACTAAGTTAAAAGCTAAATTAATGTTTATTTAGCAAATTTGTAAAGTTCTGAAATGTGTTAGTGAATTGTAAGTTAAAAAGTGTATAATGTGAGATGACTTTTGAATTAGAGTTTCAGATTTGAAATCAATGATTGTTTGTTGTTCCAAGACAGAGTTTATGTACTGAGAAATCTAGAGATATTTCTAACTTTATGTTAAATGTTCCATTTGTCAACAAGATAAGGCTGATTCTCAAGTGTCTTCGGGCCTGTTATAGTATGTGCTGATATCTGTGATGAAAATGGGATAGAAATTTGATGAATTTTGTATCAGAATTATTCTTATCACCAAGAAAGAGAGATGCTATATGAATTAATGTTTGATTAAGTGAATGCAATAAGTAAATTTACTTAAAGGTTATGGAATGTAAAGTGACAGTTTATGCTTTCAAACGGTTAAAATCTCATTAAAAGAATTGTTCAATGAGTGACTTAGAGTCGACCACTAGTATGTTTGTGTTTCAGAGTTTGAAGGTGGTTGGAAAGAGATGTATTAGGTGGAATTATTTGTGATTCTGAGGAAAAAGGGGTGAAAGTGATTCATGAAAGTTGAAAGCAACTTTAGACGAACTTAAGTGGTATACAGACTTGAAAATTTAAGATATTGGATTCCAGATCGATGACAGAGTGCTTCTGTAACACCCCTAACCCGTATCCGTCGACGGATTAGGGTTATGAGGCATTACTTATTAAACACAACCCAAACAAACATTCATTACATTCCACAAGTATATTTTAAAATTAAATAAGCTAAATCACTCACTTAATTGCAATTCATAAATGTGACATTGATATTAGTCAATATAAATAAACATGCTTTGCACATTAATATAAGTTAAAACATTCACACAGCAATAATTATATTTATTTATTTATTTCACATAAACAAATATCACATAAGACTAAATTATTTCTTTTCTAAATACAAGACCATGCGTGTATAAAAATTAAATAAAACATATATAACTTAGCAACTTACATATGGCTAAATATACCATAGTTGTTTTTACTTCATTTGTATATCCACTAATATAAATAATCTATATCTTAACCTAATCACAAAAAAATATACTCATTTCACGTACTTAATAACATACTTAACATTAGTTATCAACTATATACCAAAGTAACCAACCACTTAACTATAATTCGCGTCCATTCTACTACCAAATTTGTTTAAATATACATGGCTTATCAATGAAATATTCTAATTCATATATAATGCACATAACATAACTTCTATACTAAACCTAATATTCATCTAGTCATGTTAACCTAATATTCATCTAGTCATGTTACAAATTTAAGTGTAACACATATACAAATTCGTCACCATTACAGAATCTCAAAACCAACCAAATAATCACCAATATTAACCATCACAAAAAACCTATTCATCAACCTTGCATAATTCACTTGAATCAATTTATATCAAACCACTATGGGAATTCATTTCAAACTTATCATACATATATATACCATTATCGAAACAAGCAAACCATATGAAATTTATCAACCACATTCTTTAATCCAAACATACATACATATTTAACACATTGAGCAAACCACATTCGCATGGCTTATACATTTATACATACCAAGTTCCAAATATTCACAAGAAAGTTTATCTTATACATGCGATAAGATTTCATAAAGTCTTTAAAATACTGATAATTAAACGATAGTGTGGATGAATTCACCGATGATCCCCAAGCACGTACGACCTCCAAAAATCTATAAAACAATTGTAGTAACAAACAAACAAGTAAGCTAATTTAGCTTAGTAAGCCTTAAGCAAAATAAACTATAAACTAAGTTTACTAAGTATCTTTATTTACAAATAATTAAAACTTTCAAATCCTTACATATAAAACATATACTATAAATATAGTCACATCATTTTACCCAAATATACAATTTCATAATCAACATCACATCTTCAATTTCATAATCAAAATAATTCGTTTATCCAAATTCACATATATATTTATTAACTTATAATCATTACTCAAATACTACATTTGTTCATATGCATTAAATAGACCAAACACATACATATATCTCGTTTTAATTCACATATTAAATCAACCTCACAAAATTTACTTTTCGTCATCCATTTAGAAATCAATTCACCTTGTTAAGATATAAATGGCCAACTAACACATACCTGAACACCTTCATTCATTTATCGAATTCAATTACCTCATTTGCACAAAATCTCATAAGCTTAATCTTTTAATAGCTCACCGGCAATAAGCCTGCTATGTATAATCCTAAATTCACACTGGCACACAGCCTGCTAGGCATATAGCCCGAATTATATTCACCAGCGATAAGCCTACTAGCCATTAAGCCTGATTTCTGTTCACCGGCAATACGCCTGCTAGGCATTAATCCCGATTTAACTTCACCAGCATAATGCTTGCTAGGCTTGAAGCCTGAGTATCTATATCACACAATCATTTTATTCATAATTATTTTATAATAACTTCAATGGTAACTCATTCTTTGTTCAACCTTTCAAAATCACACCATAATTCAATACAACTTAATATACAAATCTATAAAATCATATTCGGCCAACCACATTTACATATATATATGTATTCAAATTCCATATTTAACAAATTTCCATTCAAATAAATATGTTTAAATTTCTTATAGACTTACCTCAAATATTGTCGCCGATTTTCTCCTTTCTTGATCAAAATTGATTTAAATTAAACTTATTTAATCAATTATTAAATCCAATTTACTCAAATACACATAAATGGGCAAATTGCATTTTCTCCAAACATTTTGTACATTTAGCAATTAAGTCCAAAATTTTCAAAACACAAAACAAACAAAATTTAATTACACTAAGCTATAGTTGAATGCTTCCCAAGCCTTTATAAGTCCTTACAACTAATTTATTTCACAATTTAGTCCCTCTATTTACCATTTTTGCAATTAAGCCCTATTTACTTAAATTTTCATGAAAATTTCCAATTCAAAATTAATAATCTAACACATACCTTCATTTTGACAACATCTAACCAAAAATTTTCATCAAGATACCAAAATGGAAGAACATGATATCATCACCAAAATCAAAACTTCGAACATGCGCTTTGTACATTTTGAAGCAACGATCTCAAAAACATAAAAATTATAAAAAATCGAGCTAAATTCTTACCTCAATCAAGCTAGCCAAGAGTCGGATACCCTTAAGCTTTTTCTTTTCTTTTCTTTTTTAGTTTTGGTCAAAAGAACATGAATTCATGCATGTTTTATTTTATGTTTTATTAATATAACTTATAATGTTTTATTCAATTACTTTAATAACCTTTAATAACAAATTTTTAACCATTATGAAACATGGCCACTACCGTCCATATACTTTAATATGCTTAAATTGCCACTTAAATGCCTCAACTTACAAAGCCATTAACAATTTGACCCCCTATGCTTTTATCTATCCAATTTTCAACTTACGCGATTAAGCCCTTTTATTTAATTAAGCACACAAACAATCAAATTTTCATACGAAACTTTCACACATGCTAATTTACATATAATAAACACAAAAAATAATATTTAAATATTTTTATCACTCAGATTCATGGTCCCGAAACCACCATTCTGATTAGGGTCTAATTCAGACTGTTACAGCTCTCCCCCTTAGGGATTTTCATCCCTGAAAATCTTACCAGTGAATAGGTTCGGATAACTTTCTCTCATTACATCTTCTGGCTCCCACGTTACTTCCTCAACTCCATGCTTATGACACAGTACTTTAACCAATGAAATTTTCTTATTCCGTAACTCTTTAATCTCATGTGCTAGAATACAAATCGGTTCTTCCTCGTACGACATATCTGATTGAATTTTAATATCTAATGGACAAATTACATGTGAGGGGTCGGATCAATATTGCCGAAGCATTGAAACATGAACTACATTATGGATCTTTTCTAACTCAGGTGGCAACAACAGTCTGTACGCAACCGGTCCAATCCTCTCTATAATCTCATACGGTCCAATAAATCTCAAACTCAATTTGCCTTCACGACTGAATCTGAGTATTTTCATCCACGATGAGACTTTCAAAAATACTTTATCCCCGACCTAAAACTCTATGTCTTTACATTTCAAGTCTGCATACGATTTCTGACGATCTGGTGCTGCTTTCAAACTTTCATGGATCACTCTCACTTTCTGTTCGGTTTCTTTGATCAAATCGACCCCGTGTATCTTATTTTCACTGAGCTCAGTCCAGTACAAAGGTGTACGACATTTACGACCATAAAAACCTTCATAAGGTGCCATTTTTCATACTCGATTGAAAGCTATTATTGTACGCAAATTCAATCAGTGGTAAGTATCGATCCCACGTACCTTTAAACTCAAGAATACAACATCTCAACATATGTTCAAGTATCTGAATGATTCATTCGGATTGACCATCTGTCTGGGGATGAAAAGCTGTGCTAAAATGTAGTTTAGTACCCAATGCATCTTGCAGTTTCTTCCAAAACTATGGTGTAAACCTCGGATCTCTATCCGACACAATAGAAATAGGTACTCCATGTAATCTCACAATTTGAGAAACATATAACTCAGCAAGCTTATCAAGTGGATAATCAATATGGATCAGAATAAAGTGAGATGATTTTGTCAACCTATCAACGATAACCCAAATTGCATCTTTCTTGCTCAATGTCAATGGTAAACCAGATACAAAATCCATTGTGACTCGATCCCATTTCCATTTTGGTATCAGGATTGGCTGTAGCAATCCAGAAGGTACCCGATGTTCAGCTTTTACTTATTGACATATTAAACACTTTGAAACAAAGTCAGAAATGTCTCGTTTCATACCGTACCACCAATAGTACTGTTTCAAATCGTTATACATTTTCGTGCTCCCCGGGTGAACCGATAATCTACTATTATGAGCTTCATTCAAAATCATCCGTATCAACTCCAAATTTTTCAAAACACAAAGTCAATTTCTGAATCTTAAATAATCTTTGGCATCACCAAAGAAGTCCAAATCGGCATTCAAACCACATTGGGCCCTTTTTGCAATTAAATCATTATCAATTTTCTGGGATTCGTAAATCTGTTGAATAAATAACAGTTTTGCTTTTAATTCAGCTAATATTGTACCATCATCAGACATAGCTAAATGTGCATTCATTGCACGCAAAGCAAATAGTGATTTTCAACTCAGAGCATCTGCAACAACATTAGCTTTTCCCAGATGATAATCAATCACAAGTTCGTAATCTTTTAGCAATTCTAACCATCGTCGCTGTCTCAAATTCAGATCTTTTTGAGTTATCAAGTACTTCAGACTTTTGTGATCGAAATAAACATGACATTTTTCACCAAATAAATAGTGACGCCATATTTTCAATGCGAACACAATAGCAGCCAATTCAAGATCGTGCGTTGGTTAGTTCTTTTCATGTGGCTTTAACTGTCTCGAGGCATAAGCTACAACTTTGTCTTTCTGTATCAAAACACAGCCCAAACCATTCAAAGATGCATCATTATACATGACAAATTCTTCACCTAACTTAGGCTGAACTAACACTAGAGCTTCGGTCAAAAGGGCTTTCAACTGATCAAAACTTTTCTAGTACTTTTCTGACCACTCAAACTTAACATCTTTCTGAAGTAGTCTCGTCATCGGGGTCACAGTCATAGAAAAACCTTTCACAAACTGTCTATAGTAATCAGCAAGTCCAAGAAAACTTCTGACTTCAAAAATGTTTCTCAGAGGTTTCCAATCGAGTATAGCTGAAATCTTACTCGGATCAACCCAAATACCTGATGCTGAAACAACATGTCCCAGAAAGCTAACTTCGTGTAACCAGAACTCGCATTTACTAAACTTCGCATACAACTGTTTTTCCCGCAAAGTCTGTAACACAAGTCTCAAATGCTCGGCATGTTCGGTTTCATCATGTGAATAGATCAAAATGTCATCTATAAACACGACTACAAACCGATCCAAATATTGTCTAAATATACGATTCATCAAATCCATAAAAATAGCTGGTGCATTAGTGAGTCCGAAAGGCATAACTAGAAACTCATAATGTCAGTATCTCGTTTGGAAAGAAGTTTTCGGTACATCAGAATCTCGAACTCGCAACTAATAATAACCCAACCTCAGGTCTATCTTCGAAAACACTGAAGCCCCTTTTAACTGATCAAACAAGTCATTAATCCGAGGTAACAGATATTTATTCTTTAGAGTCATTTTATTAAGTTGTCAATAGTCGATGCACATTCTCATAGTCCCGTTTTTCTTTTTGAAAAATAGCACTGGCGCATCCCAGGGAGAAAAACTTGGTCACACAAAACCCCTATCAGTCAACTCTTGCAACTGTTCTTTCAACTCTTTTAATTCAGTAGGTGCCACCCGATACGGAGCTATCGAAATCGGAGTCATCCCTGGTACTAATTCAATACCAAACTCAACCTCTCTAATAGGCGGTAGACCCGGCAATTCTTCAGGAAACACGTCCGAATACTCACACACGACTGGTACAAATTAAATCTTCTTTTTAGTCACTGTACTATCAAGCACATAGGCAAAATAAGCTTCAAACCCTTTTCTTATATATTTCTAAGCCAACATCGAAGATATTACTGCAGGTAAAACATTTAGATCATTAGATTCAATCCGAATAATTTCGTTGTTCTGACATATTAAATCAATAGTCTTTCTTTTACAATTCACAACAGCATCATGCAAAGTTAGCCAATCTATACCCAAAATTATATCAAATTTGTCGAATGGTAACAACATTAAATCAGTTGGAAAACACGAGTCTCGAACCTTCAATGGACAATTTTTACACATTTTATCAACCAAAACACACCGGCCTAGGGGATTTAACACTCGAATCACAAACTCAGTAGACTCAACAGGTAGAGTCTTACTAGATACTAATGTCTCACACACATATGAATGAGTTGAACTAGGATCAATCAATGCAATAACACTAGTATCATAAAGAGTGAAAGTACTAGTAATAACATCTGGGGAAGAAGCCTCCTCGCGAGCTCGTATAGCATATGCTCTGGCAGTGCACAAGCCTTAGATCGAACCGCCGTATCTTTCGTCCCTCTCTGACTACCACTCACAGTGCCTGAATGTCTGGATGGTTTGCCTTGTGCTAACATGTTACTTGGTCTCGCATTCTAAACAATGTTTTGATCGACTAACTTCGGACAATCTCGGATGAAGTGATCCATCGATCCACATTTAAAACAAGACCGATCATGCAATCTACAGCTTCCTGAATGCCATTTACCACAATGCTTACACTTGGATCTGTCCTGTCGATCATTGCCAACACTAGCAATCGAAGTAGCTCGTGAACTCAAAGGAGGTCGGTCTTGATCTCGTCTAGAAAAGCCCGTAGTATTCTTAGATAGGTCAAAATCATCTCAAAATTTTTTCGATGGAGACTAGAAAGTTTTACCCACATATCTTTTATAAAAATCTCTGGCTTCAACATAAGCTTTTCTTTTCTCTTTCTCGAGCTCTTCGGCTTTACAAGCTCGCTCAACAAGTACCATGAATTCTTTGATTTCAAGTATACCGACCAACAACTTAATATCTTCATTCAACCCATCTTCAAATCTTTTACACATTATAGCTTCTATAGAATCACACTCTCGGGCATATCTACTGAGCTCACAAACTCCCGCTCATATTCAGTAACCATCATACGACCCTGTTTAAGCTAGAGAAATTCTTTACGTTTCTGATCAACAAATTGTTGACTAATATATTTCTTGCGAAACTCAATATGGAAGAATTTCCAGGTCACTCGCTTTTTTGGCACAACCGAAACCAAAGTGTTCCACCAATGATAGGCAGAGTCACGTAACAAAGATATGGCACATTTCAGGCACTCATCAGGTGTACATGATAATTCTTCGAATATGTGGATAGTGTTATCGAGCCAGAATTCAGCCCGCTCAACATCATCATCATCAACAGTGGCCCTGAACTCTTGAGCCCTATACTTTCTGATTTTATCAATAGGATGTTTAGTTAATCTCATCGGATCAGTCATCGGAGGTACTACAGGTATCAGAGATGGATTATTCAGGGGTGGGGGTTGTTGAACAGCCGGATTAATTCGGATATCCTGAGTAAACCATTCATTCATCATTTGGTAAAAGGCTTGTTTAGCCTCTCCCTCATGGCTACTCGAGGTCGATCGATGATCAACTAGCGCTGTCCCTTACACAGGAGCAAGCGCTATACTCTCAATATCATCAGTTACTACTCGATCGGGATCCATTTACTATATAAAAACACATTTTCAACTATCAGGAGTCACCATACTATCATAATACAAATTATGGAATGTATAGCTAAACTCATACACGCTACGTTGGTCCTAGAATCGACTAAACTGTAGCTCTGATACTAATAAAATTGTAACACCCCTAACCCATATCTGTCGACGGATTAGGGTTATGAGGCATTACTTATTAAACACAACCTAAATAAACATTCATTACATTCCACAAGTATATTTTAAAATTAAATAAGCTAAACCACTCACTTAATTGTAATTCATAAATGTGCCATTGATATTAGTCAATATAAATAAACATGCTTTGCACATTAATATAAGTTAAAACATTCACACAACAATAATCATATTTTATTTATTTATTTATTTCACATAAACAAATATCACATAAGACTAAATTATTTCTTTTCTAAACACAAGACCACACGTGTATAAAAATTAAATAAAACATGTGAATTCTGGTTACGAGAAGTTAGCTTTTTGGGACATGTTGTTTTAGCATCAAGTATCCGGGTTGATCTGAGCAAAATTTCGGCCATACTTGATTGGAAGCCTCCAAGGAATGTTTCGGAAGTTTGAAACTTTTTAGGACTTGTTGGTTACTATAGACGGTTTGTGAAAGGTTTTTCAATGATAGCAATGTCGTTGACAAAGTTACTTCAAAAAGATGTCAAGTTTGAATGGTCAGAGAAATGTCAGAAAAGTTTCGATCAGTTGAAAACCTTTTTAACCAAAGCTCTAGTACTAGTTCAGTCAGAATCGGGTAAAGAATTTGTGATCTACAGTGATGCATCTTTAAATGGACTCGGCTACGTTTTGATGCAAGAAGGCAAAGTTGTAGCTTACGCCTCGAGACAGTTAAAGCCTCATGATAAAAACTATCTGACGAACGATCTTGAATTGGCTGCTATCGTATTCGCTTTGAAGATTTTGCGTCACTACTTGTTCAGTGAGAAATGCCACATCTACTCCACTCACAAAAGTCTGAAATACTTGATGACTCAGAAGGATCTGAACTTGAGACAGTGTCGGTGGTTAGAGTTACTCAAGGATTACGAGCTTGTGATTGATTATCACCTGGGAAAGCTAATGTTGTCGCTAATACCTTGAGTCAAAAATCACTATTTGGTTTGCATGCAATGAATTTGCATTTGACTTTTTCCGTTGATGGTGTGTTAGTAGCTGAATTAAAAGCAAAATCGTTACTTGTGCAACAGATTTGTGAAGTTAAAAAAATTAATAGTGAACTAGTTGTGAAACGGGCTCAATGTGACTCGAAAGCTGGTTCAGAATTTCAAATAGACGCGAATGATTGTTTAAGATTCTGAGATCAACCATGTGTTTTGAAAAATCTAGAGCTTTTAAAGATGATTTTAAGTGAAGCTCATACTGGTCGAATGTCTGTCCACCTGGGTAGCACGAAAATGTATAATGATTTGAAACAGCATTATTGGTGGCATGGTATGAAGCGAGACATTTCTGATGTAACACCCCAAACTCGGCACAGACGTTATGGCCAAATCTGGTGTGTGACATCACCTATATATAACCATGTTACCTAGTTACTAAGATTAGGGTGAGCTCTGCAAAACCATTTTTGTTATTTTAAGAGAAATTCCCGATTTACTTAATAAATGTCCTATTTAATATTGATCGTGAAAGGTTTATTAAAAAAAGTGATATTTTGATACTTTTTGGAAAGTGCATTTGGTTTTGAAAACGTACGTTTATCGTGTTCTTTTGAAAACAAGTACATCCAATTTCAAAAACAATTTAAACAATCTTATTCTTAAGTTAAAACAAATAAATAAGTGAAGAATAAAAAACCCAAAATAAAATAAATAGAGCGACCTTATTACAACCCAGAAACCATAATAAAAGTAATCTAAATAAATAATTAAAATAATTGAAAACCAAAAATTTAATCTTCGTGGCCACTCTGAATCCCTTCTAGCTCCAAGTCCACCAACTAGGGCTCACCTGCATGGATGGAAAGAAAGGGGGTGAGTTTGGAAAACTCAGTGTGTATAGAAAGCCTATCCAGAGCCCAAGTCAGCTCATGCCAATTAGGCCTAAGCCCTATCCAGATACAGTGTACTGGGCCTTAGCCCTTTTTAGATAACAGTACGGCCCATAGGCCTATTTTAGAATAGAACAGATAATAAGTATGAATGCAAACCCAACCCAACCTAAATCCAGCTGCTACACTCCACCCGTACCAGCCCTACACACAATGTGGGGAATAACTTAACCCACCCAGCCCTACACTCCACAGTTGCAGCATAGCTGCTCAGATAACAGTAAGTTGAGGCGAAGCCTCCAATACGTGGTCAAGCCACTTTCAATACTTCCACCATCAATATCCCAGTCCCATGCAACAGATAATCATGTAATGAACAGAAAACAGTAACACATGCAGTTCAGTCAGATCAAACCCTAGGGGTATAACAGTAATTCTACACCTAGGGGTAAAACCATAATTTCTCGACCCTAAGGATATTTCAATAATTTTATCAGTTTTTTAAGGTTTTCATGCATATTTCAGTCTCCAATAACCTAACTTTCGTCTCAGTGGTTATTTAACTTGTTTTAACAGTTTTACGCTATTGGGCCTTAAAACCCCTAATGGGCCCTACAATGTCTATTAGCTATTTAAGCCCATTTACTTCAGATTTTATGATCAATTTATCAGTTTAACCAGTTTTGAACCTACAGTCTACCAGTACATATTAATTACTCATTTCACTTATATGGGCACGTAAGCCCATTGGGCCCACTTTTAGCCCATCGAGGCCCAATTATCGAATAACACAAAATTATACTTACAACAATCTCACCACTTGTGATTTCAGATCCAACGATTTCCAACCATCTTATGAACATTTGCATACTCACAAGCCCACGAAATACCCGAATTTTGGCATTTCGATTTTTAGACTTTTGCCGACTTAGACTAAAGAAGGGCGTTCGATACACACCTGTTTTGCGACGACTGCAATGAGATCCCCCCACGATATCCTACAATCGATTACCATAACTTTTAGTTTACAAATCCGTATAACCAATCTCAATGTTCACTTACCATATTCAGCCAATGCCCCTAAGGCCCTCAAAATCTTATCTTTGCCAAAAACTGATGACTAGATCTAGATCTAGTCGTACCAAAGATCCAAGCCCTCGTCAACAGCCTCAAAATCACACTAACACCAAAAGAAACTGATTAGTACAACCCCTTAGGGTCTTAGGTCCCAATCGATAGCCTCCCTAACCTTTAGGGACTTCGGCTCTTCCAAAACACAAAATAAGAATAGATCTGAGGTGATGAGCAATTACCACTGATTCCCCTACTGTTTCTACTCAGGTCTGATGCAGATCTAGCCTCTAAACGATAGTAGAACTCGAATCCAAGAGATCTAAAGTTTCGGCTATGGACTCCTAAGGATGTGGCATTTTCGGCTTTTTGATTGGTGAAGAAGAAGATAAATTGGGGTTATAGTTTTGGAGTGGTGTTGCCGACAAGTACTAAGGGTTTAGAGAAGGTGAAAATCGATCAAAAGGGATGAAAAGAATAGAGGGATTTTGGCTTGGAGAAATCGGCACAAGAGCAAGTTTTCGGGATTTCAGCTTTTATGGCAATCGACTATGGTGGCTTTGAAAAAGACTGGGATCGACAGAGAGAATGAGGTGAGTGGTAGAGATGTTCGGGTAGAGAAGAAACAAAAAGGAAAAGAAAAGAATAAAGGAGAGGGGAAGAAAAAGAAAACGGCACAAGGGATTAGTCTTGTGTTTTCGGTCACTTTGTGAAACTTGAAAAGAGAATAAAATTTTAGGTGGCTAACCCTAATTGGCAAAACAAAAGAAAAAGAAAAGAAACTAACCCTAATGCCCACTAAAGCAATTGGCCCAACTTCCCCAAGGCCCTAGCCGATTCTACTTAAGTTAATCACATGCCCGGCACATGCCTAAAAATTAAAAGTATCAATACGCTTACCTTGTGACTTGAACTCAGGCTCTCTACCCTCATCCACATGCCACTTTTTTAGCAGTTTAGTGGCGCCACCTTGCCACTTTACCAAGGTCCCATTTGTGTCATAATTTACGAAGTTTTTCTTAAAAGCCCACTTAACCAAGTCTCCTTTTCACTTAAAATCCAAACTTGATATTTTGTCTGGTTTTAACTTAGGCTTGGACCTTCTAAAGGCCCACTAACACATTTAAACACCATTTCAGTATCCAACATCAAAAAATTTTAGAATTTCATCAAAAATCACAAAAACCTGAAAAATCCCGAAAATCAAGGTGTTACAACTCTACCCCCTTAAAGAAATTTTGGCCTAAAAATTTACCTGATCCAAATAGTTGAGGGTATTGTCGACTCATCGTCTCTTCTAGCTCCCAAGTAGCCTCTTCTCTGCCATGGTTGTGCCAAAGTACCTTTACTAATGGGACCGACTTCCTTCTTAAAACTTTAACCCCTCGATCCAGAATTTGCACGAGTTCCTCCTCAAAGGTCAAATCAGTCTTCACTTCAATCTCCTCTACTGGCACAACATTTGAAGGATCTGATCGATACCGTCTTAACATGGACACATGGAAGACGCCGTGGATTCTATCCAAATCTGGTGGTAACTCCAACTGATACGCTACTGGCCCTACCCGTTTAAGAACCCGATAAGGCCCTATAAACCACGGACTCAGTTTGCCTTTCTTACCAAATCTCAAGATCTTCTTCCAATGTGAGACCCTCAAGAAGACCATATCCCCAACAGCGAACTCAATCTCCTTCTGCTTTAGATCCGCATACGACTTTTGCCTATCAGATGCCTCCTTTAACCGATCTCTTATAAACTTAACCTTACTTTCAGTATCTTCCACTAACTCTGGTCCAAGAACTTGTCGTTCTCCTAACTCTGTCCAACACGTAGGTGTACGACATCTTCGCCCATAAAGTGCCTCATATGGAGCCATCTGAATACTCGCTTGATAACTGTTGTTGTACCCAAATTCCGCCAATGGTAAGTAGTCCTCCCAACTCTCTCGAAAGTCGATAACACAACCTCTTAACATATCCTCCAGAACCTGAATAACCCTTTCCGACTGTCCATCTGTCTGACGGTGAAAACCAGTGCTAAAGTCCAACCATGTACCCAACGCCTCATGCAACTTCTGCCAGAATCGAGATGTGAACCTAGGGTCTCGATCAAAAATAATCGAAACTGGCACCCCATGCAGTCGCACTATCTCCGCCACATACAACTTGGCCAATTTCTGAAGTGAGTGATCAGTTCGGACAGGTATGAAATGGGCAGATTTCGTTAACCTATCCACAATCACCCACACCGAATCTTTCTTGGAGGGTGTCAAAGGTAGCCCACTCACGAAATCCATAGTTACTCTCTCCCACTTCTAGAGTGGAATTTTCACTGGTTGAAGCAACCCAGAAGGTAGTTGGTGTTCAGCCTTAACTTGCTAGGACGTCAGACATTTCCCAACAAATTCAGTCACCTTTCGTTTCAGTCCAGGCCACTAGTACACCTCTCGTAAGTCTCCATACAACTTATTCCCTCCAGGATGCATGGCACAAGGTCCACCATGAGCCTCTTTCAGAATTAACTGCCTCAATTCAGAGTCCTTTGAAATGCAAACCCTTCCACGAAAGCAGAGAACTCCATCAGTATTCAGTCCAAAATCTAAATTTTCCTCATTCCCAGCTTGCTGAAATCAAGAAACCAACTATTCATCCTTCAACTGGTTCTCCTTAATCTGTTCAGTCCAAATAGGTCTCACTTGCAACTCTGCCAACTGACTTCCATCGTCGTACAGACTCAAACGAGCAAACATAGCTCTCAAATCAGCAATAGCCCTTCGACTCAATGCATCAGCCACCACATTAGCCTTGCCTGGGTGATACTTAATCGAACAGTTGTAATCCTTAAGCAACTCTATCCATCTTCATTGCCTAAGGTTTAACTCTTTTTGAGTCAACAGATACTTGAGACTTTTATGGTCTGTGTAAATAATACACTTTTCCCCATATAGATAATGTCTCCAGATTTTCAACGCGAAGATTACTACTGTCAATTTGAGATCATTTGTAGTGTAATTTGCTTCATGAGGCTTCAACTGTCGCGAAGCATAAGTGACTACCTTACCTTCTTGTATCAGTACACAGCCTAGACCTACATGCGATGCATTACTGTACACAGTGAAATCCTTCCCAGACTTTGGTTCAATCAACACTGGCGCCTCCGTCAAAACCTTTTTCAGCTTATCGAAAGCCTCTTGTTGTTTCTCTGTCCAAACAAACGCTACTCGTTTCCTTAACAGTTTCGTTCGCGGTGCCGCAATCAGAGAAAATCCCTCTACAAATCTTCTGTAGTATCCTGCCAGACCCAGAAAACTCCAAATTTCTGATACTGACCTCGGTGGTTTCCATTCCAGAAATGCCTCAATTTTCCGAAGATCTACCCTAATTCCTTCAGCAGAAACCATATGCCCTAGAAAAGTTACTTCTCGCAACCAAAATTCACACTTACTGAACTTCGCATAGAGTTGCTTCTCTCTCAGCACTTGTAGCACAATACGGAGATGCTCATCATGCTTCTCCTCAATTTTCGAATATACCAGAATATCGTCGATGAAGACGACTACGAATCGGTCTAAGTAAGGTTGGAACACTCGATTCATCGGATCCATGAAAGCTACAGTTGCGTTCGTCAACCCAAATGGCATAACCAGAAACTCGTAGTGACCATACCGAGTTCTGAATGCTGTCTTGTGAATATCCACCTCCTTTACCCCCAATTGATGGTATCCAGATCAAAGATCGATCTTGGAAAACACTGAAGCTCCCTCAAGCTGGTCAAACAGATCTTTGATTCTTGGTAGAGGATACTTGTTCTTTTTGGTCAGTTTGTTCAACTGGCGATAATTGATGCACATACGCATCATCCTGTCCTTCTTCTTCACGAATAGCACTGGTTTTCCCCATGGAGACACACTTGGTCTAATGAAGCCCCTATCCAACAACTCTTGGATTTGAGCTTTCAGTTCCACAAACTCATTCGTTGCCATCCTATAAGGCGCGATGGACACTAGAGCCGTTCTAGGTAGCAAATCAATCCCAAACTCGACTTCTCGAGTCAGAGGTAATCTAGGAAGCTCATCAGAAAACATATCTTGGAACTCGTTAACAGTTCTAACTGTCTCCACAGTCACATTCTCAGTTTGTTGGGCTTACAAATGCCAAGAACGCCTCGCATCCTTTGTGAATTAACCTTTCAGCCCTTAAGGCTGAAACCACATTGGACAAGTAGTCCCTTCGCTCTCCAATAACCATTACCTCCTCATCCTCGGCAATTCTTAACACCATCCTCTTAGCTGCACAATCCAGAGTTGCCTTATGCTTGGTCAACCAATCTATTCCTAAGATCAGATCGAACTCTCCGAATGGTAACTCCATCAAATCTCCACAGAAAATCCTACCTTGAGTCTCTAAAGGCACCTCTCTAAAGAGTTTCTCTACCCTAATTGAGTGACCTAAAGGACTTATTACAGTTACCCCACTCACTGTTTCCTCAGAGTGCACACCCAACGACCCAGAAATGTCACATGCAACATACGAATGGGCTGAACCCACATCTATCAGAGCAGTATAGGGTACGCTAAAGATAAAAAACCGTACCGGTTATGACGTCAGGTGCATCACCCTCCTCTCGGTGACGAGTAGCATATACCAATGCTGGTTGACGAGCCTCAGCATTACCAGCACCCTTGCCAGGTGCCCCACGTCCACGGCCATTGCCACCTCGACCTTGTCCACGCCCTCTCGGCAGTGACAGTCCACCTTGCACAGGTTGAATAGCCCCTTGTTCAGCAACATGAGTTTGAGCTGGCCTCCTAGGATAATCCTTAATCCTATGTTCCTTTGACCCATAATGAAGACATGCCCTAGTACGTTTCCAGCACTCCCCCAGATGCACTCTACCACAGTTTCCGTAAGGCTGCGGTCTAACCGTGTTTACCAGAACTGCGCGAACCGGTTTCTCCACCCTAGCTCTCTTAACATTTCGATTTGCAGCACCAGCTAGTCCAGAATCTCTCCTGAACCGGTTTCGATCCCTATCGCGGTTCTTTCGTTTAGCTTGCTTCACCTCTTCGGCTATCTTAGCCTTCTCTACCAATGTAGCAAAATCGCACTCTCTTTGCAGAGCTATCAGCACCTTCAGCTTATCTCTTAGGCCATCCTCAAAGCGAACACTACGCTCGTACTCAGTAGCAACAATTCCACTGGCATATTGGCTCAACCTCAGAAACTCTGCCTCATACTCAGCAACTGACCATTGCCCTGGGTCAGGTTTAAAAATTCCTTCCTACGTGCATCCACATAGCTGGCTTCTACGTATTTTCCCTTAAAAATAGCCTTAAATAATTCCCATGTTACCCGCTCAGCTGGGGTACTCTCCCTCACAGTAATCCACCATTGGTATGCTTCATCTCGCAGTAGAGACACCGCTCCCTTCAGTTTTTGCTTAACTGAGCAACCCAGGTTGTCCATAATTCTTTCCGTAGCTTCCAACCAATACTCAGCTACGTTCGGGGCTACTCTAGATACGCCCCTAAAAATCTCTACTCTGTTAGCCCGGAGTCGCTCAAAAATGGACCCTCTGTTTATAGGCCCGACATTAGCTCAGCAACCCTTTCCAGAACCCTTAACATAGCCTGGGACAGAGCGTCGTCCCCTACGGCCCGATCATATGGCCTATTTTTAGCTACCGGTGGCGGTCGTGCCTCGCTTGCTGGCATGTGCTCCGAAGATGAAGACCCAGCTTGTGCACTGCCTCGGCCACGTCTGCGGCCTCGTCCACGAGCACTCTCATACTCATATCGACTTATCTAATTTAGAATTTTATGACAGTAGGTTAATATTTTAGTTATTTATTACAAATGTCTTATGTAAAGATAAAGTTTCAGAGTTGTTTTCGAGAATATGTTGCCTAGCTACAGTCTCAGTTTCCCTAGGGTTTAGTTACTTACAGTCTCAGTCTTGTAGTCTCAATACTATCTTAACTACAATATCATTTTAAAGGCTCAGTTCTAACTACATTATTGTTTCAGTACAGTAAAGTATATAAAGCAGAAATACTTACAGACTTGGTGCCAGGGATTCAGTGTGCCACTTCTTCAATTGTTAGATTTCAAGAAACTCAGAATTTTTCAAAATCCAAAACATGTATTTTTAGAGGAATACTAGCTTGAAAGAGTTTTTCCTGAATTTTCAAAAACCAATTTCTAGAAATACTCTTCTTGGGCCTAAGTTTTAAAAATTTTGAAAATCTTTTTGGACCCGATCCACAGCCGAGTTGTTGCAACCGGGCTTTGATACCACTAAATGTAACACCCCAAACCCGGCCCAGACGTTATGGCCAAATCTGGTGAGTCACATCACCTACATCTAACCATGTTACCTAGTTACTAAGATTAGGGTGAGCTCTGCAAAACCGTTTTTGTTATTTTAAGAGAAATTCCCGATTTACTTAATAAATGTCCTATTTACTACCGATCGTGAAAGGTTTATTAAAAAAACGTGACTTTTGATACTCTTTGGAAAGTGCATTTGGTTTTGAAAACGTTCGTTTATCGTGTTATTTTGAAAACAAGTAAATCCGATTTCAAAAACAATTTAAACAATCTTATTCTTAAGTTAAAACAAATAAAATAAGTGAAAAATAAAAAACCTAAAATAAAATAAATAGAGCGGCTTTATTACAACCTAGAAACAATGATAAAAATAATCTAAATAAATAACTAAAATAATTGAAAACCATAAATTTAATCTTCGTGGCCACTCTGAATCCCTCCCAGCTCCAAGTCCACCACCTAGGGCTCACCTGCATGGATGGAAAGAAAGGGGGTGAGTTTGGAAAACTCAGTTTGTATAGAAAGCCCATCCAGAGCCCAAGTCACTCATGCCCATTGGGCCTAAGCCTTATCCAGATATAGTATACTGGGCCTTAGCCTTTTTCAGATAACAGTACGGCCCATAGGCCTATTTTAGAATAGAACAAATAATAAGTATGAATGCAAACCCAACCCAGCCTAAATCTAGCCACTACACTCCACCCGTACCGGCCCTACACACCACGTGGGGAATAACTCAACCCACCCGGCCCTACACTCCACAGTTGTAGCATAGCTGCTCAGATAACAATAAGTTGAGGCGAAGCCTCCAGTACGTGGTCAAGCCACTTTCAGTACTTCCTTCATCAATATCCAAGTCCCATGCAACAGATAATCATGTAATGAACAAAAAATAGTAACACATGCAGTTTAGTCAGATCAAACCTTAGGGGTATAACGGTAATTCTACACCTAGGGGTAAAATCGTAATTTCTCGTCCCTAAGGATATTTAAGTAATTTTATCAATTTTTTAGGGTTTTCATGCATATTTCAGTCTCCAATAATCTAACTTTCATCTCAGTGGTTATTTAACTTGTTTTAACAGTTTTACGCAATTGGGCCCGAAAACCCCTAATGGGCCCTACAGTGTCTATTAGCTACTTAAGCCCATTTAGTTCAGATTTTATGATCAATTTATCAGTTTAACTAGTTTTGAACCTACAGTCTACCAGTACACATTAATTACTCATTTCACCTATATGGCCTCGTAAGCCCATTGGGCCCACATTTAGCCCATCGAGGCCCAATTACCGAAAAACACAAAATTATACGTACAACTATCTCACCATTTGCAATTTCAGATCCAACGATTTCCAACCATCTTATGAACATTCTCATACTCATAAGCCCACGAAATACCCGAATTTCGGCATTTCAGCTTTTAGACTTTTGCCTCCTTAAACTAAAGAAGGGTGTTCGATACACACTTGTTTTGCGACGACTGCAATGAGATCCCCCCAGAATATCCTACAACCGATTGCCACAACTTTTAGTTTACAAATCCGTATAACCAATCTCAATGTTCACTTACCATATTCGACCAATGCCCCTATGGCTTTCAAAATCTTACCTTTGTCAAAAACTGATGACTAGTGTAACGCCCTCTTACCCGAGACCGTCGCCGGAGTCGAGCTTGAGGTGTTACTAAACTTATTTCATCACTTTTTTAAATTTTAAATCAACTAATTTAATTTTCGTAGCAAGCTGTCTTTCTGCGTCATAGTCGCTTAAAAAATCATATCTCGAGTTACGAAACTCGAAATCAAGATCCGTAAATTTTCCATAAAACTAGACTCATATATATATCTACTAATTGTTTCCTAGAATTTTTGGTCTGTCCAATTAGTACAGTTTATTAGTTAAAGTTACCCCTGTTTCAGGACTCGACTGCATTGACCTCTGCTTACCACGAACCACTTTTCTCTCTGTAAAAAATTTATATGACAATGCCGTTTATTTCTCTTAAAACTAGACTCAATAAGGATTCTTAACATATAAATTACATCTCATAATTATTTTTTTACAATTTATGGTGAATTTCCAAATTTGGAATAGGGGATCCAGAAATCGATCTGGCCCTGTTTCACTAAAACTCAAATATCTCATAACATATAACTCATTTACCTGTTTCGAATCTTCCATATGAAAGTAAACAAATTAAGCTTCAATTTCATATTTAATTCATCACCTAATTCATTTCCTACTATTTTTAGTGATTTTTCAAACTCACGTCACTGCTATTACAACATTCTGTTTTATGACAAATTTTCACTTTTCTATGGAAATTCATGAACTATTAACACTTTGAACATACATGGTCTCATACATGATCTAAATTAACCATTCCAAGGACTAATCATTTTCAGGCATTTTCTCAACCAAACCACAGCCATATCGTAAGATTAATTACACAAAACAAGTATATTGCTATACATGCCATATTTGAGTTATACAAGCCATTTTACCAAACTAGTTCTTCGGATAGTGTGAACGAGCCTTCGACCTATCCCGATTCCCAAGCCGGCTTGTCCAAAACTACAATGAATGGAAAGGAGGGAGTAAGAATAAATGCTTAGTAAGTTCACATGCAAATAACAAGTAACATAACAACACAATTCTTCCAAATAACACTAGCATGGTATCACCAAAACATATATCACATTTCTAATCATCAATCATCATCTTACCACATTATTGTTGTTGTATCAAGTTTCAACCCGAGAGTTAAGTACATACCTGTCCAAAGTATCCATTCCACAACACTTATCAAAATGATTCTTGCCTCTTGAGTGTTTTTCCATTTCGCTAGAATTTTACCCGTTGAACACCTCGGAATATAACTCGGATACATGGATAATTTACACATAAGTGCCACATATATAATCAAGTAACCATGTAACCCGCCCATAAGCGAACTCGGACTCAACTCAACGAGCTCGGGCATTCGCATCCATAAGTGAACTCGGACTCAACTCAATGAGCTCGGATGCCTAGTTACATCTCACGAACTCGGACTCAACTCAACGAGTTCGGACATTTGCATCCATAAGTGAACTCAGACTCAACTCAACGAGCTCAGATGCCCAACCACCCTAGTGACATGTCACTTGTATCCTAATCTATTCCCAAGGTTCAAACAGGATTTCCCTCAATCACACATTTCCCCGTCGTTCTCCTCGAAATATCGGAACCAATACGTTGCTTGCATCTCATACTTATCAATTTAATCACATACTTTTCATACCAATACATAATATTTCACAAAGCATAATATTCATAATAACAAGTATCATGTCATATAAATAGCTTTAAATCATTTAAAATAGCAATTATGTTACATTATTTACACATGAACTTACCTCGATACCAAAATATCAACAATTGAGCCTATTCCTCGTAAACTTTATTTTTCCCTCGATCACGACTTGAATCTCATTTCTCTTTATCTAAAACAGCACATTTAGCTTATTTAATACTCACATTCATCAAAACGGTCCTTGAACCTAACTTTGTCAAAATTGCAAATTTACCCCTAAACTTTTGCATATTTATGCTTTTGCCCCAAAGCTCGGAAATTAAATTTTATTTCAAATTCTTATGTTTTAGGCCATGCTGATCATTTATTTACTAACAGCAACCTCAAATTCCCACTATAACATGTACTTATGAACAATAGGTATTTTTACCAATTAAGCCGTTTTACTCGTTTTTACTTAAAACCGAGTAGCACAAGTTGTTTAGTATAATTTAAAACCTTATATTCTATCATAAAACATCAAAATACACAATTATTCAACATGGGTCAATTTTTGAAATCAAACCCTAGCTCAAATAAATGGTAGAAATAAAGAAATCATGTTACCGGGATTTCAAAAACGTAAAAATTATTAAAAAGGGGGCTAGAACGGACTTACAATCGAGCTTGGAAGCTTGAAAAACCCTAGCCATGGTTTCTCCATGCTATTTTCGGCCTTGAGGAAGAAGATGAGCAAAAATTGGCTTTTAATTTGATTTTTAATTCATTTAATCACTAAATGACCAAAATGCCCCTAACTTAAAAATATTTTTTTTCACCCATTTCATGTCCATTTTTGTCCAATAAATTAACCAATTACCATTTAAGGACCTCCAATTTAAATTTTCATAACAATTGGACACCTCTAACATATAGAACTCAACTTTTGCACTTTTTACAATTTAGTCCTTTTGACTAAATTGAGTGCACAAACGTCAAAATTTTTGTGCGAATTTTTTTTTACAAAATAATTTCATATAAATGTAAACCATAAAAATATAAAAAAAAACATATTTCAATTTAACACCTTTACCATTTGACAAAAATGCCCTTAATGCCTTTCTTTGTAATTTTTCATGTACAAGCCCATTTTTGTCCAAAATTTTAGAAATTGGTCAAATTGCTATTTAAGACCATCTAATTAATATTCCAAAGCAATTTCATACTAAAAGCTTCTAGAATGCAAGTTTTGCAACTTATTCGATTTAGTCCCTAATTTCAACTTAAGCACTTTATGCATAGAATTTCTTCACGAAATTTTCACACCATCATGAAATCACATCATAAACATCAAAATAATAATAAAATAATTATTTCTATCTCAGATTTGTGGTCACGAAACCACTGTTCCGATTAGGCCCTAATTCGGGATATTACAACTAGATCTAGATCTAGTCGTACCAAAGATCCAAGCCCTCGTCAACAGCCTCAGAATCACACTAACACCAAAAGAAATTGATTACTACAACCCCTTAGGGTCTTAGGTCCCAATCGACAGCCTCCCTAACCTCTAGGGACTTCGGATTTTCCAAAACACAAAATAAGAATAGATCTGAGGTGATGAGCACTTACCACTTATTCCCTTTCTGTTTCTACTCAGATCTGATGCAGATCTAGCCCCTAAATGATAGTAGAACTCGAATCCAGGAGATCTAAAGTATTGGCTATGGACTCCTAAGGATGTGGCGTTTTCGGCTTTTTGACTGGTGAAGAAGAAGATGATTTGGGGTTATAGTTTTGGAGTGGTTTTGCCGACAAGTACTAAGGGTTTAGAGAAGGTGAAAATTGATCAAAAGGGATGAAAAGAATAGAGGGATTTTGGCTTGGAGAAATCGGCACAAGAGCAAGTTTTCGGGGTTTCAGCTTTTATGGTAATCGGCTATGATGGCTTTGAAATAGACTGGGATGACAGAGAGAATGAGGTGAGTGGTAGAGATGCTCGGCTAGAGAAGAAACAAAAAGGAAAAGAAAAGAATGAAGGAGAGGGGAAGAAGAAGAAATCGGCACAAGGGATTACTCTTGTGTTTTCGGTCACTTTGTGAAACTTGAAAAGAGAATAAAATTTTAGGTGGCTAACCCCAATTGGCAAAACAAAAGAAAAAGAAAAGAAACTAACCCTAATGCCCACTAAAGCAATCGGCCCAACCTCCCCAAGGCCCTAGCCGATTCTACTTAAGTTAATCACATGCCCGGCACATGCCTAAAAATTAAAAGTATCAATACGCTTACCTTGTGACTTGAACTCAGGCTTTCTACCCTTATCCACATGCCACTTTTTTAGGAGTTTAGTGGCACCACCTTGCCACTTTACCAAGGTCCCATTTGTTTCATAATTTACGAAGTTTTTCTTAAAAGCCAGCTTAACTAAGTCTCCTTTTCACTTAAAATCCAAACTTGATATTTTACCGGGTTTTAACTTAGGCTTGGGCCTTCTAAAGGCCCACTAACACATTTAAACACCATTTCAGCATCCAACACTCGAAAAATTTTAGAATTTCACCAAAAATCACAAAAACTTAAAAAATCCCGAAAATCAGGGCGTTACATCTGACTTTGTTTCGAAATGTTTTGTATGTCAACAAGTGAAAGCCGAGCATCAGGTTCCCTCGGGATTGCTTTAGCCAATCATGATACCTGAGTGGAAATGGGACTGAGTAACGATGGATTTTGCCTCGGGCTTACCGTTGACATCGAGTAAGAAGGATGAAATCTGGGTTGTTGTTGATAGATTGAAAAAATCCGCTCACTTTATTCCAGTCTATACAGATTATTCGCTCGATAAACTAGTGGAATTGTACATTTCTCAGATAGTGCGATTGCACGGAGTACCTGTTTCTATCGTTTCGGATAGGGACCCGAGATTTACATTGCGGTTTTGGAAGAAACTGCAAGATACGCTAGGTACTAAACTACATTTTAGCGCCGCTTTCCATTCCCAAATAGACGGTCAATCCGAACGAGTCATTTAGATACTTGAGGATATGTTGAGATGTTACATCCTTGAGTTTAGAGGTTCGTGGGATCGATACTTACCTTTTGTTGAATTTGCATATAACAATAGTTTTCAATCAAGTATTAAAATGGCACCTTACCAGGCTTTATACGGTCGTAAATGTCGTACACCCTTGTATTGGAATGAGCTCAGCGAAAGTAAGATTCATGGGGTTGATTTAATTAAAGAAACGGAACAGAAGGTGAAAGTGATCCGTGAAAGTTTGAAAGCAGCATCGGATCGTCAGAAATCGTATGCAGATTTGAAACGTAAAAGTATAGAATTTCAAATCAGAGATAAAGTGTTACTGAAGGTTTCACCGTGGAGGAAAGTGCTAAGATTCGGTCATAAAGGCAAGTTAAGTCTGAGATTCATTGGGTCGTATGAGATTGTCGAACGTATCAGACCAGTTGCGTATAGATTGTTGTTGCCACCTGAACTAGAAAATATCCATAATGTCTTTCATGTTTCGATGCTTCACCGGTACAGATCCGACCCTTCACACGTGATTAGTCCGTCTAAGATCGAGATTCAGTCTGATTTGAGTTATGAGGAGGAACCGGTTTCTATTCTAGCTCACCAGGTGAAAGAATTGTGAAATAAGAAAATTTCGTTGGTGAAAGTATTGTGGCAGAAACATGGGATTGAGGAAGCAACTTGGGAGCTTGAGAGTTCGATGAGAGAACGGTATCCTTATCTTTTTGTCGGTAATTTTTTAGGGGACAAAAATCCTAAAAGGGGGAGAGTAGTGACAACCCTAATTTGGCCCTAATTGGAACGGTGGTTTTCGAACCACGAATCTGAGTCAGAAAAAAATATTTAAAGATCATTCTCTGTGTTTTGAATGTGTGTACTTATGTGTGCTAAAGTTTCATGTTTAAATTTCGAGGTTTGGGTGTTTGATTATTAAAAAGGATTAAATTGCATCGATTGAATTATGTGCATGCTATTATGAAAATGCTAAAATGCCATGTTTTTCTAGTGTTGGGGCTTTAAATGGCAAATATGCCATTTATTTAATACTTTGGACGGGTGAATATAGAAATTTAAGGTGAAATTGTGGGTGATTATGAGTAAGAAGTACTTATATTGCAAATAGACCTTTAAATTAGGTGAGTGCTGAATTATAGTATTATTGAATGATGAGGTTTTAAGATGAAATTATTCCCATAAGTTTATGTATTGACTTATACGGCCATTAGTTGGTAAAAAATGAAATAAGTTCATGAGGGTTAGTAAAGTAATTTAATAATTAAGACATGTTTTAGCTAAAAGAAACATGAAAACATTTGCATGTCCATCTTTTAAAGCCGAAAATAAGCAAACTAAAGAAAGATAAAAACTTCTTCATATTCGACCCTAAATTAGTTCAATTAAGCTCAAGAACAAAAGAGATCAGAGTTGGACCGAGGGAAAGCAGAGTTACCCGAATAGTCGATTTACCGAGTGCTATTATCCGAGGTAAGTTCTTAAGTGATTGAACTTAATTGTGTATGCTTAGAGATTAAATAAATATAGTAAAATTGGATGTGTGATTTTTATATAGACAATTGCCGAATGGTGATAATATTAGTTGACATGATTTAGCTATGGTGTTAATTGTGTCGTATGTAACCAGAAGGATTGAGCTAAAATTTTCTATGGTGTGAATTGTGCCGTATGTGACTAGCATGATTGAGTTGAAAAAAGTATGGTGTTACCTTGTACTGAGTGTGAATATGAATGAGTGAATTATGTAGCTAAGGTATTATTGAAAGTGTCGATGGCGTCATGAAGTAGAGAATTGGTTGAATTGTAACACATTGAACATGCCGACTGTGAGTTGGTTTTGGAAGGTGGTTAATTCAAGATATGGTTCGTAAGTTGGTAATGACTTATGGTATAATCCTTGTAATTTAGCTAAACCAGGCTTTATGCCTAGCAGGCCTAGGGCTGGTGAAAAGTAAACCAGGCAAAAAGCCTATTAAGTCTAGTAATGTTGAGTTATTCGGGCTCGGGCCTAGAGGCTTATCGCCAGTGAATGAATATCGGACCTTGGGTCTAGCAGGCCTTGTGCCGGTGTGTAATTCGGGCCTATGCCTAGCAGGTTTATACCGGTGAGTTAAATTAAATTATGTTATATCTATGTGTCTTATTACCGAAATGGAGAGTAAGTAAGTAATGTGCTTTAAATGTTTCTTTATTTGGCCATTGGAATAAGTAAATGTGTACTTACATGGATTTGATATAATTTGGTCATAAGCAAGCTAGAGAAAATTAGTATTTACGACTATATGCATGCTTATATGGAATTGACTATAAACGACCATATTTGTTTACTTAGACTTAGTGTATTCTGTTATGTGTGTGCTTAAATGAAATAACATCTTGGATTGAATGTAACCTTATACCGAAAAAGAGAGTTTCGAGTATAAGTGGAAGGGTATAAAAGAAAATCTGTATATTCAGTTAAACTTACTGGTTTAAGATATTGCTTGCTCCTAATGGTACTTTTTGATTAGTAAAAATGTATGAATGCTTATTAAATTTGTTTATGTGCTTAAGACTTACTAAGCTAATTATGTTTACTTTGAATGTTTTATTTCTTTATTCTATAGACCTCGGAAGCCAACTACAAGTTCGGGGATCCTCAGTCAACTTATCACACTATCCACGGTTTTGGTATTAAATATTTTGAACTCGACTTATGGCATGTATAGGTGGAACAAGCTTGTAAATCTTGCATTTTGGGTGATGTGTATATATATATATTAAGCCATGCGAATATGGCCTATTACTTAGTTGTGTGCACTATAATGCTTAAGTAATGCTAGTTGGTAATGGTAGTTATGTACGTTTGTTTAAATAGGTTATCAATGACCCTGAATGCATTGGTGATGGTTGATATCTTTGATATGTGTATTATATGTTCGACTTTATTGGATAGATAATAAATGCACTATGTTGGATGGATGGACCATTTGTTGACTAATGCTAAGAAAATGTGGAATCTTATGGTATATATATATATATATATGTGAAATTGACCAATTGTTTTAGCTATGAAGTTACGTAAATTTTTGGTGAATTTTGATATATATATTTCCATGTGTGATTGTGTGTTTGCTTAAATGATAGAATTATGTTGGATGGATAGACCATTTGTTGACTAATGCTAAGAAAATGTGGAATCTTATGGTATATTTATATATATGTGAAATTGACCGATTGTTTTAGCTATGAAGTTACGTAAATTTTTGGTGAATTTTGATAGATATTTCCATGTGTGATTGTGTGTTTGCTTAAATGATAGAATTAAGTTGGAAGTGAAATGGTTATATGCATTATATATATATTCGACTAAGGAAGTAATAAGTGACCCAATGATTAGTAACTTTAGTTAATGGTGGTAAAATTGTTTATACGAATGTACATTATTGCTCATGATGTATTCGGCTTATAATAGGCATCTATTTGAATGTGTTTTTCTATAAAAAGCATTTTATGATTGATTTGAGATACGAAATGTTTTTGTATCATGTTAATAAAGTATGTTTGACTATTTAATTATTCTTATGCTCTATGTAATGCGACTAGGTCATGTTTGAAATTTTTTTTTAGGTTATGTGATGTTAAGTAATACCTTCTGACCTTATTCTGACGACGGATACGGGTTAGGGGTATTACACTTAACTATAATTCACATCCATTCTACTACCAAATTTGTTTAAACATACACGGCTTATCAATCAAATATTCTAATTCATATATAATGCACATAACATGACTTTTATACTAAACCTAATTTTCATCTAGTCTTGTTACAAATTTAAGTGTAATACATATACAAATTCGTCACCATTACAGAATCTCAAAATCAACCAAATAATCACCAACATTAACCATCACATAAAACCTATTCATCAACCTTGCATAATTCACTTAATCAATTTATATCAAACCACTATGGGAATTCATTTCAAACTTATCATATATATATATATATATATACCATTATCGAAACAAGCAAACCATATCAAATTTATCAACCACATTCTTTAATCCAAACATATATACATATTTAACACATTGAGCAAACCACATTCGCATGGCTTATACATTTATATATACCAAGTTCCAAATATTCACAAGAAAGTTTAGCTTATACATGCCATAAGATTTCATAAGTTTAGTCGCTAAAATATCGATAATTAAACGATAGTGTGGATGACTTCACCGATGATCCCCGAGCACGTACGACTTCTAAAAATCTATAAAACAATTATAGTAACAAACACACAAGTAAGCTAATTTAGCTTAGTAAGCCTTAAGCAAAATAAACTATAAACTAAGTTTACTAAGTATCTTTATTTACAAATAATTAAAACTTTCAAATCTTTACATATAAAACATATACTATAAATATAGTCACATCATTTTACCCAAATATACAATTTCATAACCAACATCACATCTTCAATTTCATAATCAAAATAATTCGTTTATCCAAATTCACATATATATTTATTAACTTATAATCATTACTCAAATACTACATTTGTTCATATGCATTAAATAGACCAAACACATACATATATCTTGTTTTAATTCACATATTAAATTAACCTCCCAAAATTTACTTTTCATCATCTATTTAGAAATCAATTCACCTTGTTAAGATATAAATGGCCAACTAACACATACCTAAACACCTTAATTCATTTATCGAATTCAATTACCTCATTTACACAAAATCTCATAAGCTTAATCTTTTAATAGCTCACCGGCAATAAGCCTGCTAAGTATAATCCTAAATTCACATCGGCACATAGCCTGCTAAGCATATAGTCCGAATTATATTCACGGCGATAAGCCTGCAAGGCATTAAGCCCAATTTCTGTTCACCGACAATACGCCTGCTAGGCATTAAGCCTGATTTAACTTCACCAGCATAATGCTTGCTAGGCTTGAAGCCTGAGTATCTATATCACACAATCATTTATTCATAATTATTTTATAATAACTTCAATGGTAACTCATTCTTTGTTCAACCTTTCAAAATCACACCATAATTCAATACAACTTAATATACAAATCTATAAAATCATATTCGGCCAACCACATTTACATATATATATATGTATTCAAATTCCACATTTAACAAATTTCCATTCAAATAAATATGTTTAAATTGCTTATAGACTTACCTCGAATATCGTCGAACAGTGTAAATCGACTATTCGCCTATTTTTGTACATTTAATCAATTATTCAATCCAGTTTACTCAAAAACACATAAATGGGCAAATTGCATTTTTCCCCAAACATTTTGTACATTTAGCAATTAAGTCTAAAATTCTCAAAACACAAAACAAACAAAATTTAATTACTCTAAGCTATAGTCAAATGCTTCCCAAGCCCTTATAAGTCCTTACAACTAATTTATTTCACAATTTAGTCCCTTTTTTTACCATTTTTTGCAATTAAGCCCTATTTACTTAAATTTTCATGAAAATTTCCAATTCAAAATTAATAATCTAACACATACCTTCATTTTGACAACATCTAACCAAAATTTTCATCAAGATACCAAAATGGAAGAACATGAAATCATCACCAAAATAAAAAATTTGAACATGGGCTTTGTGCATTTTGAAGCAACGATCTCAAAAACATAAAAATTATCAAAAACCGAGCTAAATTCTTACCTCAATCAAGCTAACCAAGATCCGAATGCCCTTAAGCTTTTTCTTGTCTTTTCTTTTTTAGTTTCGGCCAAAAGAGCATGAATTCATGCATGTTTTATTTTATGTTTTATTAATATAACTTATAATGTCTTATTTAATTAATTTAATAACCTTTAATAACAAATTTTTAACCATTACGAAACATGGCCACTACCATCCATATACTTTAATATGGTTAAATTGCCACTTAAATGCCTCAACTTACAAAGCCATTAACAATTTGACCCCCTATGCTTTTATCTATCCAATTTTCAACTTACGCGATTAAGCCCTTTTATTTAATTAAGCACACAAACAATCAAATTTTCATACGAAACTTTCACACATGCTAATTCACATATAATAAACATGAAAAATAATATTTAAATATTTTTCTAACTTGGATTCGTGGTCCCGAAACCACCATTCCGATTAGGGTCTAATTCAGACTGTTACAGCTTCTGGGAGTATAGCCCTTGAAGAGAACTCTTTGATGAGGTAGAGGAACTAAGAGAACATTATCCTCACCTATTTTCTAGTAAGATTTTTTGGGAAGAAAATCCCTAAATGGGAGAGTTGTAACAGCCTGAATTTTGTTCTAGTCGAAACAGTAGTTTTGGGACCACAAACCCAATGTAAAGAAATTTATTTTTAATGTATTTCTGAGGTCTACAATTTTATGAAATGATTTCGTGAAAATTTCGTTCGAAAATTTCGTCAAAAGGACTAAATTATAAAAAGTGAAAAATGTGAGTTCTATAGGTTAGAGGTGTCTAATTGTTATGAAATTTTAAATTGGAGGTCTTTAGATGGTAATTAGACCATTGGTTAAGTTGGTGGACAAAAATGGACATGGTTAGGTATGTTTCTAAAGTTTTTCATTAAGGGTATTTTGGTCATTTGGTAATTAAATGAATTAAAAAGTCAAATTTAAAGCCAACTTTGTCCATCTTCCTCCCATGGCCGAATTTTACAAGAAGAAACCATGGCTAGGGTTTTTCAAGCTTCCAAGCTCGATTGTAAGTCTATTTTAGCCCCGTTTTTAATGATTTTTACGTTTTTGATATCCTTGTAACCTAATCTGGCTTTTTCAAGGACTAATTTGAAGTATTAGCAAAGTTTAAAATTTTACCCACGTTAGACATGCATGTATTTTGATGTCTAATGGTAGAAAATGAATGTTAGTTGTGTGATAAACAACTTTTGCTAAGTGATTTTTGGTGAAAATGTAAAAAAAGACCTATTTGTAAAAAGTTTGTCAAATAGGTATTAAAATGTGAATAAATAAAAAATGTGAGATGATATAAGCATGTACAACGTTTGGCTAGGCATGGTTTCGTAGAAATTGAGTACATTTTATTTTACAAGCCTAGGGATTAAATTGTAAAAATGTGAAACTTTAGGGGAAAAAATGTAATTTTAACATATGTGATTTTGGGCTGATTTGAATAGTATAATAATTGAATAAGTTAAATGTGATATTATAGATTATGAAAAATGAGAATTGGATCCAGACCGAGGGAAAATAAAGTTTCGGATTAATCGACCTAATTTGTCGATATGACAAACGAGGTAAATTCGTATGTTAATAAATGTTATTAAATTGTGTATTAAGTGCATTATATAATAGATTGAATTGTGGAACTTAAATTAAATGTTTGAAACAAGTAAAAACACAATATCTATCATAATCGTTTCATAACAAAAGATGAATTGATGGTAAAGACCATGGTTGGACCATGGCAGGTTATGATTTCGTATAAGACCATAACTGGGCTATGGCATCAGTATATGATTTCGTGTAAGACCATATTTGGGATATAGCATTGGTGCATAAAATGTGATTCCGAGTAAGACCATATCTGGGATGTGGCATCGGTATGTGAACTGTGATTACGTGTGTGACCATGTCTGGGGCATGGTGTCGTTATGAGATTTTGTGTAAGACCATAGCTGGGCTATGGCATCGATATGTGATTACATGTAAGACCATATCTGGGATATGGCATTGTACTATGCATACATGATTTTCCAAGCATCCTTAATGATTTCAAATGATTCAACGGCAAGTCAAGACGAGAATGCAAGTTTTACTAAATTAAGTAAAATAGGTAAGTACAAAACCTATGTAAGAATTTTATAAAGGTAAATTGGTGAGCTTATAGTGTATCATGTATATGATACGAGAAAGATTTGTGTATAAGTATGTTTCATGCCATATTGTGTTTATTTGGCTATAATGAAATTTGAATTGAAAGTTATATGGGATATGAGTTATAGTTGTTTTACTATACATATGTATGGCGCATTGTGTGCAAAATAACATAATTCACCTTGGTTAAAGAAAATGTGATGAGTAATAGATTGAATGGAGTTTTACAGATATTTGATCATGTGTATTCATATAGGTAAAATCAAATAAGTTTACATTATAGTTAATAAATGTTTACTATGTGTTTATTTGATAAGATGAGTTTATTACATATGAGCTTACTGAGCTATATAGGTTACTTCGTTTATTTTCCTATGTTTATAGTGTCGATAAGTTGACTTGGGTTGAAATCGCCAGAGATCCTATCACACTATCAAGCTATCATGTTGGGTATCGATGAATTTAAGATTTTAGAGTTTATGGCATGTATAGGGACTCAGTCTTGTGCCCATATGTGGTGCCCTATGATGTTTCGTGGTTCATTTTGTATAAGGCCATTTGAAATTGGCTAATGTTGGTTATTGGTATAATCATATGATGATGTCTGTAACACCCCCGATCCGGCCCAGACGCTATGGCCGAATTCGGTGATGTCATATCAAAGAGATTGTTTCCAAAATGTTTTATTCATTTGAGAATATGTTTGATATGAAATTTACTTGGTTAAAAACTTAAGTTTGTGGTTTAGAAATTCAAGTTTATATTTAGCCCAAAATGAAAGCCCATGTTTATACGATAAAGTTATTTTAAAACCACGCTTGATTTGAGAAATTTATCTAAGTTTAAAAAACTAGGCAGTTCAAACATTAATAAACCCTAAATACAGTCACATTGGAGACACAAGGCCTTATTACATCAATTGGAAATAAAGTAATAAAACTGAAGTAATTAAAAGAATTAATTTATTTAAAATTCCTAAGTAGCTTACAGTATGGCCATCTTCGAGTCCTCTCCCACGTCGAGCCGCCTACTGAGGGTTACCTGAAACATTAAATTTAAGGGTATGAGTTTTGCAACTCAGTGTGTACGGCCCTTGGCAATCAAGTCAATTCAATATACTCATATCACATTGGGCTTGAGCCCTAACAATATCGGTGGTCTGGGCCTTAACCCATATTGACCTCATATCATATCAGAATCACATGAATACAATGCTCCCACCCTGAATCCAACCCTGCACTCCACTCGTACCAACTGTACACTCCTGTGGTGATATAAAATCAACCCACCCATCCCTACACTCCAAAGGTAGCACCGGTTGCGGCACTACTCAAACGTTGCAGCGTGGCTGCTATATAATGGGCTTAATGCCTCCGGTGGATCCATGGTCATCAAGTGACTATGCGATTCTCATATCTTCCTCCATCCAATTTATCCCCCCCAAATGCAACATACATATTATGAATGCACATACAACATTTTATGAGTGCACATACAAGTTTTTCCATACATTAAGCATTTAGGGGTATTTCAGTCATTTCACTACCCAGGGGTATTTTCATAATTTCTACCCTGCAAGGGTGTTTCGGTAATTCTACCCTATGGGGACATTTTAGTAGTCCTACCCTACAGGGGCATTTTAGTAATTCTATCCTACAGGGGCATTTCTGTAATTCTACCCTACAGGTGCATTTTAGGAATTCTACCCTGGAGGGGCACTTTAGTAATTTCCTAATGGTACGGGTTTTAATTATGGATTTTGTCCCATCAACAAGTCCTCGCGACTAAAGTGAACGGACACTATGCACCAGGTAGGATTTAAGAGAAGAGGAGGTGAGTCACTCAGACCGCTTAAGTTCCAAGCTTTTCCTAGATCCAATCCTCGACATGTACACATCCATTGCCACACCCTAGCCTAGCGACTTGTGTTTAAGTGTTACGTAATTTGGGAGTTCATCAGAACTAGGCCTAAAGTCCATTAAAACCCTAGCATGCATTTCTACAATCCCATAAGGCCTACTAAGCCCAGTCATGTTCATAAAGCCCATTAAGCCCAATCATGCTTATGTAGCCTATTAGGCCCGATCATAATCAAATCATACAATCATCCATATCAATCCATCATACAATTTCACATAACAACTTTTGCCAATTTGGGCGCACAAGCTCGGCTGGCCCATTTAGCCCTGTCTGGCCAGATTGGCCAAACAGTGGCCCGAGACCATGAGATCACTTTCTAGGCCTCGGTAATTGTATTGGTATCTCTACACGAGTGTTCGCACGCTCGTGTGATTACCGGCACCACATTTTTTGCTTTTTGGCATCCTGACATTTTGGCATCCCGATATTTCGGCATTTTGGGATTTCAACTTTTGCCGATTGGTCGTGTATGCAATGTATGTACACACCTAGATAATGACCCGTGCTACACTATCCTTAGCCTCAACCTGCAATCAATACCAACCTTGAATCAATTCCATATTTAATCACAACTTTTACCAAAAACCGAAGTCTCACCGTGTAGCACCAGTTCTAAAAGCCCTTTTTAGCTACTATTCCTGAATATCCTCTAGATCTGTATCAACACATATACTATCAACATCAAGTGACTCATATTCCATACGAGTCACCTCTATAGGCCACACTTACATTTGGCCACTTACTAATCCAAAAATTGAGACGAGTACACTTACCACTTGCTAATGCTTGCTATCTTTGAACCCTACCCCTTGTTAATACAGGGTTAACGACAAGAAGGAGTTAGATAGCCCTTTGGCTTTTACCAAAACACGCTAAAGAAGGTTTTACTAAGTACTTACCAAAACTAGCCTTTGATCTTGTAGCCTAGATAGTTTCTGAGTGAGATCCAGCTTTTAGATCTTGATTAAGGGTAGTAGATAACAGAAATAGATTTGTGATGGAAGAAATAAAAAAAATCGGCAACTGAATATAGCTATTCGACTTTTAAGAAATTAAGGAAAAAATCGACAAAGGGGATATAGGTATTCGGCTTTTAAGAGATTAAGGATAGTATTTGGCTTTTGAGAGAAAAAGAAACAAAATGCTTAATGGAAATTTTGGCAAAAAGATGGTGGGTTATTCGGTAGTAGAATGAGAGGGAGAAGAGAATTTGGCAATTAGGGAGAATAAGAAAAATAATGAGAAGCCTAAAGAACCTATCAAAGGAATTTGACACCCTTAAATAGCCACAAGCCGAACCTAGCTTCACCTAAAGTCCCATTTGGCACCATCACCTCCCCTCCTCAATCTCCTATTTTCTCTCCATTATCCTTACCTTAAATTTCTCTCCTGAACACTCCCTTCCAGAGTCCACTCCAATGCCACTACCTCCCTTTCATGGTGCAAAAATAAAGTCCCCAAATTTACCACCCTAAGCCTCGAACCTTGGACCTTTTTAACTAATAGTGACGCCACCTATAACTCCCTAAGTGGCGCTACCTTGCCACTGAGCCACAGGCCCATTTGCATCCTAGTTTCCCCTTAATTTGTTTAAGAGGCCTAATACCTGAGACTAGGGTTCCACTAAGGCAAAATTTAAAATTTTTGCTAAAGCCCTAGATCGAGCCCAGGACTTTTCCAACACTACCAACCCTTCCTAATTCACTTAAATATTAAACTAAATGTGAAATTTTAAAATTTTCACACGCATCTAAATTATTTAAGCCACCTCCTAACCAATCCCAAACTCAAAGCCCAATACTTCTAGGCCCAAAATTTGGAGTGTTACAATGTCTTTCATGAAAGTGGTAGCTTGCATGATTAAGTTGATAATTGTGTAATGTTTATGCATAGTGTTTGTGGTACGGAATGATGAGTGGATGTCTTGATTGTGGAGGTTTGTGGTTGCTTAATTATGTTATATTTTGTGTTGCTGGAATGGGTACAAGTTTGTTTGTGTTTCAGGGTGACAAATGGCTTGGTAAATAACCCTCATTTTGTCCATACGGATGGACATACGGGCATGTGTCTAGGCCGTGTGTGACACACGGGTAGCCTCATGGGCGTGAAGTTAGGCTGTATATCCCCTATATCTTGAATTTCAGCTTCAAATTGGCCACACGGGCAGAGACACGGTCGTGTGTCTCAGCCGTGTAAAGGACGCGGTCCGAGACATGGGCGTGTGTCTAGGGCATGTGAAGTCTGCACCTATTTTATGAAAATTAAATTTGCCATACGGCCTAGCACACTGGCGTGTGACTTAGTCGTGTGACTTCTTTTGGTGCATGACATCATCAACAGAGAGTTACACGGATTGAGGAGACGGGCGTGTGTGACCATATGGTCTACCTATACGGGCGTGTGACCCCTGTTTTAGGCAAAAATTTTCTAAGTATTGACAAACTTTCTAATGTTTTTAGTTTAGTCTTGAACTACTCCCAAATGTAGGCCCGTAATAGGGACGTTATGACTATGTTTAAAAACATCTAAATTTGGATGTAAATTTAGGACTCGATTTTGTATATTTACATGTAATTAAGTTCGGTAATGCCTTGTACCGTATTCCAATGACGGTTATGGGTAAGGGGTGTTACAACTAATTTTGTGGCTAGATATTTGACATGGCAGTAGGTTAAGGCTAAGCATTTGTTACCTTCGGGTTTGCTAAGCCAGTTAAGATTCCTCTATGGAAATGAGAGCGAGTGACGATGGACTTTGTTAGTCGGTTGCCCCTAACACCCAGCGAGTGACGATGGACTTTGTTAGTCGGTTGCCCCTAACACCCACTAAGAAAGATTTTGTTTGGGTCATCGTGGATCGATTGACCAAGTCTGCACATTTTGGAGATAGTGAGACTGCATGGGGTACCTGTCTCGATCATCTCTAATAGGGACCCTCGCTTCACGTCTCGATTTTGGAAAAATTTACATAAGGATTTGGGTTTGAGGTTGGTCTTCAGTATTACGTTCCATCCTCAAATCAATGGTCAATCTAAAGGGTGATTCAAATGCTAAAGGATATGTTGAGGAGCTGTGTTATAGATTTCTGAGGTAGTTAGGAGGATTATCTACCGCTAGCAATGTCTGCTTATAATAACAGTTTCCAGTCTAGCATTCAGATGACACCTTATGAGGCTCTGTATGGTCATAAGCATCGCACTCCTCTATGTTGGACTGACTTGGGTGAACGACTTGTTCTAGGTCCTGAATTGGTTTATGAGACAGAGGATAAGGTTACACTGGTTCGGGATCATCAGAAAGCAGCTTCTGACAGGTAGAAATCTTTTGCAGATCTAAAGAGATGTGAGATTGAGTATTCTTTAGGGGGACTTCATATTTCTCAAGGTCTTGCCATCGAAAAGGTTTTGAGCTTTAGTTGGAAGGGTAAGCTGAGCCCTAGGTTTATTAGGCCTTACCAAATTCTGAAGCTAGTGGACCAGTTGCTTATCAGTTGGAGCTACCTCTGGAGTTGGATTGTATTCATGATGTATTCCATGTTTCAACGTTGAAGCGCTACCGCGCTGATCCTACTCACATTGTTCATGTTCAGGGGATTGAGGTTAGGTCAGACTTGACCTTTGAGGAGGAGACGGTTCAAATCCTGGATTGCGACGTAAAGGTTCTGAGGAGAAAATCCATTCCACTAGTGAAGGTTCTGTGGTGAAACCATAGCACTGAGGAGGCTACGTGGGAACCTGAGGATGTAATGCGTCAGTAGTATCCTCATCTATTCTGACCAGGTAAATTTCGAGGACAAAATTTCCTTTTAGGGGCTAGAGTTGTAACACCCCAAAATTTTAATTTTTTTTTGTGAATGTGTGACATAAATATATGTCTGCTTCAATGGTTAAGTGTTCTGGGCGTGTGTGAGAGGTTCCAAGTTCAAGCCATGACTTGGGCAAAGTTTGGTATTTTTGTGAATAAAGCCCTATCTTTGGTCAGTAGGCTTTTAATTAATTGTTGGTAAGTAATTAACAAAATGGGCCTGCTGGTCTGATGGTTAAGTGGAGAGGTAATATGATGAGGTCTTGTGTTTGAGTCTTTGCATGGGCATTACTTTTGCTCATCTGCCCAGGAGAGTTTGAGATGGACTAAAAATCTGGGTAGTGGATGGAGTGGGGAGTTTGGTAAAGTGAATTAAGGGAAAAAATAGGGGTTGACAAATTCTGTTATTTACTATTTTCTTTTTGCAATTTTAGCTCTCCCTCTTTCCTTTTCCTCTCCCATTGCTTCCTGTTGCTGCCAAAAATATCATTAATTTCTCTCCTTTCTGTTTTCTTCTCTCTTTCAATCGTGTCTATTGTTCACAGTTTGGACGTGCGTTTGGTAAGTTATGATTTTGCTTAATCTTAATTGTTCCTCATAAATGTTTATTAAAGAGGAGTTTTGTTTGGTTGTTAGGAGTTAATCAAGGGCTGGGGATTAGCCAATAACATTGAGGGTGCGGAGTTCGACTGTTCGATTGAAGGTAAGGGATTCTTTGCTCAAAGGATGGATAGATTGATTTGGGGTTGGTCTTAATTCATTGTTAAAAATGATTAATTGAGAGTGGTATTGGCTAAATATAGGTTTTGGAAGGCTCGAGAGTGTTTTTGCAGTGAAACGATACTAGGTGTGTACCCGAAAATGCAGAAAACGAGATTTGGATAAAAGTTGAAAACCCCACTATCAACGCCACAAGGGCATGTGGTCGCCTGTGTGGTAGGCCGTGTGCGATCAAACGAGTGTGTGATCGATGAGGCCAGGCCATACACGCAAGACATGGTTGTCTGATGGCCAGTTAGGCCGTGTGTGACACACGGGCTAGACTGGTTATGGCCGTGTAGGCCACACAAGCGTGTGGGTCCGTATGGGTAGTCCACACGGGCCTGTGGGATTCTAGGCCAGGCCGTGTGATCCATCCATTTAACTGAAATGTTTTCCAAGGTTGCGCGAGTCACCCAAGTCGACTATGAACCTACTGTAGGGTCAGTAAGCATTACTTAGACCTTTAAATGTGTGAATTGAATGTCTGATATATGTACTAAGCATGATGGTTGTATGCATGTATACTAAACTGTATGTGTAACTGGTAACCACGTGTTAGCATGTCATTTATTGTACTTTTGCATTGCATTGGGTTGGGATGATGAAATTTGAAGGAAGTGTACTGACAGGCTTTAAGCCTATTGACTGGAAGCTCCGCTGCACTACATATACTAAAAGACTCTTAAGCCTATTGACTGGTAGCTCAACTACATTATACTGATATGTGTCACGTTCGGTACAGCTTGGAGTGTAGGGCTAGATGGGTGTTTTAAACCCCACAGGAAGTGTAGGGATGGACATAGATGGTGTATTAGAGGCTGGTGGGTAGGATTCTGCTTTTTGATAACTGTATGCATGACTATTGTTGTGATGGGCTAAGAACCTAATGCATATCTGATGCTGAAACTGAAATCGGCTCAAGCCCAAACTGCTACTGAAACTGAAATCAGCTTAGGCCCAGACTGTGTTTAACTGTTTACTGTGATTACTGCTTGTTTGTTTTCTGTGGGGATTACACACTGAGTTTACTTAAACTTACCCCCTTCTGTCTTATCTGTTCAAGTAAGCCCCAGACTTAGACGAATCGGTGTGGCAGAGGACTCAGCGATGACCACGGTTATTAGCACTTTTTAGTATGATTTACGATTTATGAGTATATTTTTTTATTGGTGAATTTCGATGTAATTTGGGACTTTTTAGACTTTTTCCTTAAATTGTGGTTTTTTGTTGGTTTTATGGATTTTATAACTGCATAACTTAACAAACAAACAGATTTTACTAAAATAAAGGGGTTTTCTAAAATGATTTGATTTACTTAATTACATCGATTTTCTTAAAATAAATGATTTTGAAAGCTTTCGCTATGAATTATGTTTTCACAAATCAAAAATGTTTTGACATGACAACTTAGTTCAAACACCCTATCATGTGACATCGCCAAATTTGGCCATAACGTCTAGGTCGTGTTTGGGGTGTTACACTTTCTGAGACAACCAGCCATTGTATATTAAGAAGGTTACAATGATGTTTAATTGTTATATGTTTCAAAAAGTTGTCTAAGTTTTAGTTAGATTTAATTTTCTTAGTAATCACCTACTAATACTGTTCAAGAATAATTCACTTGAAGTTGGTTGGTATTTTACATGCTTAGATGTTGTCTGAATTTTTGGGGTTTTAATTTGTTCAAATTGGTGAAATGATCTTGTTGTTCGAATTGGGTCAATTTAATTGTGTTCTTGCTTATTTAAATGTTTATAATTGATGTCATGTTATACTGACAAGATGGGACAAATCAAATTTGTTTATGCAAGGCAATTTTTCTTTTCAGAGTATCATGGTTAAATTGTATGCTAACAGTGAGGTAAGGTTGCTAGGGTTTAGTTTAGTTGTGTTTTAAATTTACTATTTGCATGTCGTTTTAAATGTTGTTGAATGCCATGGATTATTGACATATTTAAGATGTTCAAATTGGACATAAGGAATGTAAACTGCTTGGTTCTTGTAGTAATTAAATTGTTTAGTTTACTTGTGGTATTTAAGGACTATTAAAGATCAAGATTTTGTTGTGGTTTGTGTTGTCCTAAATAGGACAGATTAATTGTGTTGTTGCTTAATGAATGCCCTGCATGGTTACATGTGATTAAAGATGTAAAAAAATATTTTGCTACATTAAATGTTGTTTAATTTTTAGACAACTTGAAGGTGCGGCTGTAGGTTGAACTTCAAGTTTTATTTGCCATTTTAAATGGGGTTTGTTTAGGACAAGCTGAATATGAAATTGCACGATTAATTTTCATGATTAATTCCTCTGGTAAGGCATGTAAATGCAAATCAGGATTTGGTGGAAACTTTGGCTTTGCAGAGGATCGATGGATTAGAATGGGGTTTCAGTATTGAATATTGTTAAGTAAATTATGGCTTTAAAAAGGTTCGGTGGATGAGAATGCGGTTTCAATATCAAATATCATGTAGTAATTACGGCTTTGCAGAGGTTCGGTGGATGAGAATGGGGTTTCAATATAAGAAGAACAGGAAATGGTTCTGTAAAGGAATTGTTGTTGCGTCCGATTGTATATCGCTTGCAATTCAATTTTATATTCGTGTCTTATTTTCTTAATAGTTGGTTTCTTTATTGCCGAGTATGCTTACAATAAAATTTGATCTAAAATGAACCTATGGTGCTAATTATTCGAAGAAAAAACCATATTATACGTATTACGTACAAGAGTTACTAGTATATAGAATCAGGTGAAGATTTTCACCCCTTATACTCATCACTATCCTCATATGACCGAGAATTTATATGAAAGTATCTTAATGCCAATAATTCATAACCGGTTGTAATTAAACTACATTCTACTGTCAACTATCTAAAATTAAACATATTAATGTTAAGTGAGTTTTAAGTTGAGAACCTCAGTAATACACTAGGCAACCTGGGGTGACAAATACATGTACTTGTACCGAGTCTGAGTTTGGTTATTAGAATTAGAATTACATAAAATGGTCGAAAGATGATGAAATATTACTTGTGATTTAAATGGTAGATTTAATTATTTATGTGATAAATAGAAGGAGTATGATTTAATCGATATGTTGTACTCAGTATTAAAATTGAGTTGAAATATGTTGCATGTAATAGTCCGTTTTCAGTGAAACCAGAATAGTGGTTTCAAAACCACAAATCTGAGGTCAAAATAATTATTTTAATATTATTTTAATGTTTACAGCATGATAGTATGATTGCATAAAATTTTCGTTGAGAAATTTTACCGTTTATTTGCTCAATTTGTGAGAAAGGACTAAATCGAGTAAAGTGTAAAACTAGAGTTCTATAAGTTAAAGGTATTAAATGGCTATGAAATTAAATTGTTAAGGGATTTATGTGGTAAATATACCATTTTTATCATGAGTGGACAATTATGGACATGTATTAAGTAATTTTGATGTTTTCTAATATGGTTATAATTGTAATTTAGTAAATAAGGGTTAATAATTAAAGAAAAACAAATTTATTTCATGCATTCATCTTCATCATCCGAAAAACAAAGAAAAAGAAAGGTATGGGATATTGAAGTTTCAGCAAAACAATTTACCTTGCATTACTATGCTATTTTGTCCTGTTTTTAATAATTTTTATGTTTTTGAGGTCGTTGTAGCTCAATCTAGCTAGCGGATGGACTAATTTGTGAAACTGTTAAAGTATTTGAGTTTTCCCATTAATGAATATGTTAGGGTTTTGAAGTTTAATGGTAGAAAATGAATAGTTGTTACTAAATAAACAACTTTTGTAAAGGAATTTTTAGTAAAATTGTTAAATAAGAATTAAATTGAAAAATGTGAAATATTTATGGTGAATGTGTGAATTAATGAATTGTATGGGCCATTATAAACATAGAAGAAATTTGGCTAGCATGGCTATATGTTGAATTGCATGAAATTGTATTTTTATGAGATGTGGACTAAATTGTAAAGAAGTTAAATGTTTAGGGGTAAATGGTAATTTTACCAAAATATGAAGTTGGATTGAGTTGAATAGAAAGAGAATTAAAATAGTTAAATTTGATTATATAGATTAAGAAAAGCCACATACGGATTTGGATTAGGGAAAAGATAAGGTTTAAGACTAGATGATCATTTTCATCCATGCTATATTGAGGTAAGTTCGTTTGTTTAATAAGAATTCATTTATGTGTGTTGAAATGCTTAATTCATGTAATTGTGATAATACGATACTGCAGAAATTCTCGACAAGGCATCGACAAAGTATGGATCTCGGTTGAACCTTAGGAATAGCTATGATATAAATGACATGTCATTAGGGGTTACAATGTGTATGTTATGGGTGCTAGTCCTATACGTTCTACTGGTGGCTAAGTTTTCTGGCATGTGTTGCGGTTACTTGATAGCTTGTGTGAGTAGCACTGTGTAGTTATAACTTGATCAATAGCTTGTGTGAGCAGACCCAGTAATAGCTCGAGAGTGAGCATTTATTTGAGATATGAGATAGAGGTGGTTTAACCATGTATATGGCACTTAGTGTGCAAGATTCCCGAGTGTCCGATATTATTCTAAATGGTTAAATAGGCAAAGATGATGGTACAAGGATATAAGAGATAAAATGAATTAGTTCAGGTACTTGTGAGAAGTATGACAAGTAAGTTGTAGTGGATGTATTCATACATGACTACTATGGTTGAGATAATGTTCTAATCATTGGTTTGATTGAAACTTACCTATGTTTATTTATGCTTCAGTAAATTGTGGACAAATGGTAAATTTTACTTATTAACCATATGAGCTTACTAAGCTTAATAGCTTACTTTGTTTACTTTTTTGTGTTTTATAGTGATTCAAAAGCTCGCTTGGATCGGAAGTCATCGGATTCTCATCACACTATCCAACATCTATTTTGGTACCTATGAATTATATATTTTAGTTATATGGCATGTATATATAGGTCATTTTGGCTAATGAGAGCCTATATGTTATGGTTATGTATTACCACTTAATGTGGTTTGATTTGGTGTATATGTTGGTATGTATATATATATAAGTGGTTAGCCCTATTTTATTTGAAGTATAATTACCTTGAGTATGCTTGATGGTTGCCTTGGAAATTGTCTTGGTTATGAATTGGTAGTTGGCACCTAATAGGTGAATTTGATAAGTAATAAGCATGTAAATGTTAGGCAAGATAGTGCATACATGAGAATGACCATTTAGGTAACCTTTGAACCATGTTTGGTATGTGTTAAAGTGGGTTAATGTATGTACTTATGGATATCATGTTGTGTACTTGGATAATGCATGTTTTATGTAACACCCCAAACCCGGCCCAGACGTTATGGCCAAATCTGACAGTGTCACATTGAAGTGTTTTTCAAAAACATGTTCTAATTGAAAACTCATTCAGTATTAGACCTGTTTGTGATATGAACGAAAAATTTGTTATTCATATGGCATTGTTAATATACTTTAAAACTATGTTTGTTGCGGAAGCTTTTAAAATAAGTTGCGAAAACGTGGTGTCTTTGAAAATAGTTATTATTTTTTTTAAAACCCGTCTTTTTCTATAACTAGCAGTTTATATCAAAGCAAGTAAAATCGTAATTTAAAATTAAACCTTAGAGAGGCCTTATTACATAAAAATTACCCAAACTGAAATTAATAGTAAATAGGAATCAAATATAAAATAGATGCAGTCGTGTGGCCACCTTCGAGTCCCTTACGGCATCAATCCATCTATGGCTAGGAATTACCTATACAGATAAATAGAAGGGTGAGTTTACGAAAACTCAGCGTGTTATCCCTTATCATAGAGTCAATCATACAATATGCAGTAACAGTCTGGGCCTGAGCCTATTATAGTAGCAGTATCAGTTGGGCCTTAGCCCATAACATCATCAGTATCAATGCAGTAATGCAATCAGAAACCTACCCAATCTAGCCTCTACACACCACTCCGTCCCACCAGTCACACTATGTGGGGATTAAATCGACCTACCCAGCCTGACACACCAAGGTTAGCACTGGTTGCGGCAATAAACAGTATTGTAGCAATGCTGCCAGTAATATAATCAACTTAAAGCCATCAGTAGGTCGACAGTCATCTTGTGCGGCCCGTGCAACCGTACCAGTACAGTTCACTCCCTCCAAATATAACAACGCACCTCCATGCAATGCAATATGTCGTGACATAATATCATACGTGTATCCAAAATTTCACGTTAATTACAATCATACATATCACAGAACAAATCAGTATTTTTACCTCTTAGGGGCATATCAGTCATTTTACCCTATGGTGGTATATCAGTCAATTTACCCTATTGGGATATATCGGTCATTTTACCCTATGAGGGTATATCGGTCATTTTACCCTATGGGGATATATCAGTCATTTAACCCTACGGGGGTATATCAGTCATTTTACCCTATGGGGGTATATTGGTCATTTAACCCTATAAGGGTATATCGGTCATGTTACCCTATAGGGGTATATCGGTCATTTTACCTTATAGGGGTATATCGGTCATTCAACCCTATGGGGGTATATCGGTCATTTTACCCTAACAGTCAAAATAAGGTAAATGGCCCAAGGCCCATTATGTGGCCCATGTGAGCCCACATGCCCTTGTAGCCCATTAAGCCCAAAAATGACCTCAGCCATGTGAACGACATAGCCGGGTCCAATGTTTCCCGCATGCCCGTAAGATTTACCCATGTGGGGCCCACAAGCTCATTGGGCCCACACGACCCATTTCAGCCCAACGTTGCCCAAAATAGCCTAAACCCATAAGACTGCTCATGGTGGCCTTTTTAGTCATACGCCTATGTTTCGTGGGCTTGAATTTCCACACATTCGTTCACATGCCCGTGTGGCATCAGCTGCTGTACTTTTCGGCTTTTGCTGTCCTACGGTTAATACAGTGTGGGTACACACCTTATTTCGCTTGGATTCACTCCACTCTTCGCATACTTCCCAAACCTAAATTCCATCCAAACATTGTTTTAGTCAACCATTTAATTCGTTATTCAATCATGCTTATAAAGCTAAAAATCGATGAACATACGAAACTCCCTTACCAAAATTAACCGAATCCGCAACTGGTACTCGCGATATTAAGTAATAAAATTTATAAAAACTGATCACACCAGAAACTAACTAATCACGATTTAAAGGCAAGCACACCTATCAAACAGTAGTATAGTTTAGCGGCAAGACTGAGTTATCGTACCCAAGGGAACCAAAAGTACTAGTACTTACTTCCTTTCTATTATCTAGCCTAAAAATAAATAGGGTTTGTGTGAAACTAATTCTAAACTAAACTAAAAGTGCACAAAGAGTAAATTAAGGAAAACTTTCAGGAAAAGCTGATTGATATGGGCAATACTCAAGGGAGAATCCACCTAGACTTCACTTGTTATTGAATTCTTGAACTAGACGATTTCTTCAGTTGACTTGATCCGTAGAGATCCCTAACTTATGTTAATACCTCCGTCGAGGATAAGAACAACTAATCCTAGGTTTGTTTAACTAAGGTTTCTTTCTAGTTAACACCCCTAGGTTGCATTAATTCGATCTATGGATCCCCCTATTAGATTTGACCCTAATCCGGCAGATTTATGTCACCCTATGTCTAGGGTTTCATGCAACTCCGCTTAATTATGGTAGATCTACTCTTAAAACAGGGACTTTTGCTCCTCTACCTAAGCACATCAGTTTCTTGAATTAATACCTAGGATTATTAAATCAAGAATGAAGAACACATAATTAAGAACAATTCAAGTATTTATCATATAATTCAAGAATAAATAATAACAAGATCTGTCTTAGGTTTCATCCCCCTCTAGTATTTGAGAGGTTTAGTTCATAATTAAGAAAGAGAACATCTCAGAAGATATAAAATAACAAAACATAAAAGAACCCAAAAACCCCTAAAAGATTGAAGGGAAATCCTCTGTCTTGATGTAGAATTCCAGCTTCTGGGATGAATCAATCGGCTTCCCTTGGAGTAATCCCTTGCTTCCACTCCTTGTGTTGGCAGAAGGAAGGCACTCCTTTTGAGAGAAAAGAGTACCCACCTCTTGGGGGAAAAGAGTCTTCCCTTAGTGTTGCCTCCTAGGGTCTTTATATAGAGCTTTGGGATGCCTTTCTTAGCCTCTAAGTATCCAAATCCGAGTGAAATTGAACTTCCTCACGACAGGGACACGCCCGTGTGCCACACCTGTGTGGTTTCGATAAGAGGCCATGTGGGCCTGTTGAGGGTGGCAAATCGTGTAGCCTGGCCGTGCTAGGGCTGGGCCGTGTTGGACCTTATGTGGAACGACTGTGTGCCACAACCGTGTGGTGACTCCTTGGGCCGTGTCGTTTTTACATTTTGGCCCATTTTCCTCGTTTTTGGTCCATTTTCCATTCTTTTCTCTTCCTTATGCTCTCCTGAGTATAAGATATGAAAAAGAAAGATTAAGAGCACCAATTCTCACAAAATTGACAATAATTCATCCAAAATATAGGCTAAACATGAGGTAAAAATATGTATAATTTATCGTTTATCAAATACCCCCACACTTAAGCCTTTGTTTGTCCTCAAGCAAAATCTTAATCCCTAATAAAGAATCATTCTTCTCAACTTACAATCTTTATCAATAATGTTTCAAACTAATCCACAGGTAATCAGACAATGAAATTTCAATCAAAAGAATATTAAAGACTCAATCACTCTAAGTTGAGAATTTTATCATTGAAACTTAAGTTTTCTCCTTTCTCCTAAGTAATTATCTCTCCATCTTAATTAATAGGAGTTGACATCCTCACTAAAGATTCACTCTATTCACTCGAAATGTTTAGTGTTCAAGAATTAAGCACTCTCTAGTCAACCTGAAAAGCTACTACCATAGGCTTGCTAGAAAATCACATCTCTACCACTATAGATTGACATGACACATCGATCAAAAGGTCTTGTAATAGTTGTAACAGGGCTTGGTTAGGGGTGTTGTCACAGGCTGCAAAAAAGGGTTAGAATCGAGATTGAACTGAAAAATTATCTAGCTAGAAAAATCTTTATCACTTGAAACATATTTCTAGGGCTAATTCTTATGATAATATCGTTTTTGCCTTAGTAGCCTTAAAATAGAAATATGCAAAAACTATTCAACTATTAAATATTACAACTGAATTTAACTGAATAAACATACACATTATTTTTTTAAGAACAATTCAAATCAAATACAATAGCTTGAATATTTACAACTAAGAGAATAAAGCTAGATAATAATTCAACTCAAATCTCGACAAAAATAGGGGTCAAAGTAATTGAATGAGATTCAACAAAAAAAATGGGTTATTGGTTAATAATTAAAAAGTAAGTCAAAGAATAGGTTGTTAGGCTCAACGAGGTTTACTAGGGGTTAATTTATGGAGGTAGGCCTTTGTGGAGTAAGTGGGTTAAATCCTAAGTGCCTTTATCCTCTCGGTATATCAAATCAATGGTGTGGTCTTGACATGTATAATCAAAGCAAGTTCTAGAATAACAAATCAGTGTTAACTCACTCAAAGCAATAATAAAAGTGAGCACGAAAGAATGTATGCTCAAAAAGGCTCAAAATCTCACCAGAATTATGGCTTTTGATGTCAATCTTGTGAATTTCAAATATCAAGATAATACTTAAAATCAAGGAAAATTACTTATGTAAAAAATGGGGTTCTCAAAAATTTCAACTTATCATGCTTGATTCTCTAATGTTTTAAAGTTTGAATAATCAAAGTGCAAGCACCTATGTCTTAATTCTCAACTTATCAATAGAAATTATAAACCAATTAGAATTAATTCCTATTAGGAGACTCAAAATTAATTGAGAACAATGCATAAAGTTTAAGAAAATTTCAGGGATTTCAAAGAGAATGTATGACTGTAAGCAAATTACCCCCCCACACTTAAGATATACATTGCCCTCAATGTACAAGGATACATGAATAGCAAGAGAAGCATAATATCATAAGATAGTGAGAGAATTGAAACTCCCTGAATGTAGGATGAATTTTTGAGATAGATATTGGAGGAGTCGGCAGTTGTGGCAGGGTGTTCCCATTTCCATTTGAATATGAGCTATAGAGCTCTTTTTTGAAACTGTGAAAATATTAATTAGTCGTGGGAATTTTGGATTAATAGAGATTACTCGTTAGGGGTTGGCCGATATAAAAGATAGAAAGATAAATATTAGAAAAATAATAAACTGAGTTCTAAAAATACTAATGATTAAAAAGGATTAAACAAAATAAAAATAAAATTCAAAATAAAAAGGAAACTAACGTTAGAAATAAAGGGAAAATAAAAATTAAAGTGAAAAATAAAAACTAAGATAAAAATAAACATAAGAGGAATAGAAATATCTAATCCTCAGATGGATCACGCAGTGGTAGTGGTGACGTGATGTGTAGATGTTGGCATATCTACTGTAATGTCGCGTCGATGTGATCTAAGCGCTAGAAGCATTGCTGCTCGAACTGTGAAAAACGCTTAGATAGGTCAGCATAGGAAGCTGCCTTATGAACTGGTCTGCGGAGTGGTGGCGGCTCGGTAGGTGCATCCTCCGGTGGTGGTGGTGGGACATCATCAGGAATGTCCACTAGATCCTCGCCCTCCTGGATGAGTCGGTACTGAAAGGGGTTGCCTCTTGGTCTCCGCTCAATCATCCTCATGTGGTGCATGATCTGGATGCCCTGAGGGGACATCTGACCGATAAGTGTATAGAAGGATGTCTAGGCCGATGTGTTAAGGAGCCCGAAGTGACAGGCCAAGCGTGTGATGTACGGGCCCATGGATATGACGCCTTTACTGTGTCTCTCTGTCTGGTGCTGAATGGCGTGCATGATAAAGTAGGTTAGGTTGATGGCATGCGCATTCACCATGCTCCATAAAAAATAAGCGTCATGAGTGTTGACGACGCCGGTGCTCTCCCATCTACCTGTCAAAGTATGTGCGAGAAGAGCATGAAGGTACCTCAATGGCGAGGGGAGAGCGATCGCCTTCGTGCTACTAGAGTCGTAGGAGGGATAGCCAAGGGCGATGTTACGCCAACAATCTACGAGTTTGAGGTGGATGCGTCGGGAAAGCATAGAAAAGCCTTCCTCTTCCATGAATTGCTTTGTATAGAGGCCGAGAGGTGAGCCATACTCTAGTACGCTAAGGTGGCGTACACGACCTCCTAAGTGAAACTGTATCGTACCGAGATCGTCGAACTGGCTCATGACGGTCTGAAGATGGAAGGTGGAGCAGAACTCTAGATTGAGTTCAAGGTAAGCGGGCTCAATGATTCGGAAGAACTGCTCCCACGGGTCCGTCATCAGTAGGGCCCGGACCGAGTCTGCAAGGTCGACTTGCTCTAGCGCGTCCCAGTCGATGCATCAGCCTGCGCTCAATGTACGTTCCCTTAGTATTTGAAATAACTCCTCTTGGGAGTCCTGGGCAAATGAAATTCACGGGTGGCGAGTCTCGAAGGTAGGCCCCGAGGATGAACCACCTGGCCCTTTTCGTTTCTTCGATGGTGGAGCAGCAGCTCTCTTTCAGCGTGATGTCGACACAATGCCTAAATAACACGATAATAAACATTAATCCTAAAATAGAATCGAATAAAAAATTATAAGAATAATAAATATGAAAATGTGCCTAAAAATAAAATGGGGACTAACCTAATGATTCATTCTAATATGATATCAAAAATAAGCAATATGGGTACGTATTTATACTAAATGCATGAGAAAAATGGCAATCAAATGTGATGAAATCATAAAATGGCATATAACATTCCAAATTATTTATCCTAGTGTAACTAATTCCATGCTTGAATCTAAATATATTCATAATATCTAAGATAAATAGAATAAAACTAAAAATAAAATAAAAGAAAAATTTGAAATGAAAATGAGGAAATAGAACCGAATAGGAGAGGTTTGAGGCGGTGCACGGTCGTGGGTGAGGCGGCACACGGTCGTGGAACATTGTAGACGCTGTCGTGGGGCTTTAGAGAGGTTGGAGGAGAGTTTGGGTGGGGGATTTAGGGTTTGAGTGAAGGAGAAAATGAATAGTGGCTCCTTATTTATAGTTTTTGGGTCACACGTGCAGGGCACACGCTCGTGTGACTCGAATTTTGCTCGTGTTTTTCGAATTTCGGTGGTTTTGGCGCGCCTGAATCAAGGCACACACTCGTGCTGGCCGTCTCGCACAACCATTTGCGATCGTGTTCATTTTTCACACGGTCGTGTGATACGTTACAGGGCCATTTGCGATGAGGCTTCGCTTTTCATACGGTCATTTAGGAAGTCACACGATCGTGTCTAATTTGACAGTGTTGGCCACGGCTTGGGGACACGAGCATGTGGAGTTGTGCAAGCCCGTGTCTAAGTTAAAAGGTTGCCACGGCCATGTCACACGGCCGTGGCAATTCGTTGACAGCCCGTGCTCTGAGAAAATCTTTACACAGCCTAGGTGCACGGCTGTGTCTCCGTTTTAAAGTGTCACATGGCCTTAGGCACGCCCATGTGCCAGGCCGTGTGGTCCTAAATTCCTGCATTAAAAAGGGTTAGTTGCTGTATAAAAAGACTAAAATTAAAAGAAAAGAAAAGTTACTAGGTTAGTGCTCGGGTTGCCTCCCGAGAAGTCTGTTCGAGCTTTGTGTGTTCACGGTGGCTTGAAGAGCTGATACTCTTCCGTTCTATTTTCAATTGCAATATCAAAATAACATTTGAGTCGGGTTTGATTTACCTTGAAAGTGCCGAGTGACTCATGATTTATCTCGACTGTTTCGTAAGGAAATTTTTTCATTACCGTGAAGTAAGGTGTGTCACTTGTGTGTTCTTTTGAATTTAAGGTTCGAGGATCGTCGTCCCTTAAGGTTACCTTATCCCCTATCTTGAAATGATTTATTTGTTTTAGAAGGTTGTCTTGGTGAAACTCTGGGTTGATGTGGCATATTTTGGGTTTCTCATGATACTTCAGCCACTCATCAAGTTCCTCGATCTGAAGCATTCGCTTTTCAGGTGCATCTCCTTTGGATGGACTTACCTATTGGTCGGTGGCCTCCACGTAGAGGGTATCCTGCACAGAAGGTTGAATGGTGAATTCAATGTTTTTACAAGGACTCAAAACTTTATTCTCGTCTGCAGTTTTAATTGAGTTGTGAGCTCGTAAGGTGATTCTATCATCACCTACTTGTAATGTGAGTTCACCTGTTTTTAAATCAATTTTAGTTCTAGCAGTTGCTAAAAAGGGTCGCCCTAGAATTAAGGTACATTGCTATCCTCATCAATGTCTAAAACAACAAAGTCAACTGGGAATATAAATTTATCGATTTTGATGAGTACATCTTCAATTATTCCCTTAGGTGCCCTAATAGTTTTGTCAGCTAGTTGAATGCTCATCTTAGTTTTCTTAGGGTTCCCGAGACCTAGTTGTTTAAACAATTTATAAGGCATAACATTTATGCTAGCCTCTAAATCAGCTAAAGCATTTTTTTCATCTAAGCTACCAAGTAAACAAGGGATAGTGAAACTCCCTGGATCCTTTAGTTTAGTCGGCAGTTTATTTTGTAGAATAGCTGAGCAGACTACATTTAATTCCACATGAGGTTTCTCGTCTAGCTTCTACTTGTTTGTCAAGAGCTCTTTTAAGAATTTAACAGCGTTTGGCATCTACAAAATTGCTTCAACAAATGGTAAGTTAATGTGTAATTTCTTTAACAGTTTTAAAAACTTACCAAATTGCTCATCTGTACGGTCTTTCTATAGTACTCTTGGGTATGGTATACGAGGCTTGTGTTCGTTGATGTCTGGCTTCTTGTTGCTTACCTCTACCTTACCTTTACTCACCTTAGGTTCCTCGCATAACTTTGGGTCGTCTTTGGTTAATGCCTTATCATCTTTTGTATTCATGGCATGTAGTTGCTCTTTAGGATTGGTCTCAGTGTTACTTGGAAGTCCACCTTATCGTCTTTCTGTTATTAACTTGGTGAGTTGACCAATTTGATTCTCAAGGCCTTTGATTAATGCTTGTTGGTTCTTTAATGCCATTTCAGTGTTCTGAAAATGGGTTTCTGACATGGCCATGAATTTGGTAAACATCTCTTCAAGATTGGGCTTTTTCTCCTGTTGCGGCAGTGGCTACTGAAATCCCTGAGGGGGTTGTTGTCTTTGATTCCCTTGTCCTCCCCAAGAAAAATTGGGGTGGTTCCACCAACTTGCATTATATGTGTTATTATAGGGATTATTTTGAGATCTAAAATTGTTACCCATGTAATTAGCTTGCTCAGTTTCTGTGCTATGGCCGTAGGATGAATAGTTTGGAGTGAACATATTTCCTTGAGTTGTGTCATACTGCATCACTGGCTGTGCTTGCGTAGAACTAACAAAATTATCAAATTTTTTATTTAAAAGTTCTACTTGGTTAGTAAGCATGATGACAGCATCAATATTATAAACGCTGGCAACTTTCGTCGATTTTGTCCTCATGACTTGCCACTGATAGTTATTCATTCAATGACATCTCTTTAATAAACTCATAAGCTGCTTCTGGTGTTTTGTTGTTGATTGTTCCTCCTGCGGCTGCATCAATCATCTGTCTCGTCGATGGGTTCAAACCGTTGTGAAAGGTTTGAACTTGTAGCCATAAAGGTAGGCCATGATAAGGGCATCTTCTCAAAAGATCTTTGTATCTCTCTTAAGCATCGTAAAATGTTTCTAAATCCATCTGCACAAAAGAAGAGATATCGTTTCGTAATTTAGCTGCTTTAGCTGGAGGAAAATATTTAAGTAAAAATTTTTCTATCATCTGTTCCCATGTAGTGATTGAGCCTCGTGGTAGAGAATTCAACCATTGTTTAGCCTTGTTTCTCAATGAGAATGGGAATAGTCTAAGACGAATGGCATCATCAGAAACGCCATTTATTTTAAAGGTATCGCATAATTCCAAAAAGTTGGCTAAATGTGAGTTGGGATCTTCATCCTGTAAACCATCAAACTGCACAAATTCCTAAATCATCTGAATAGTGTTAGGTTTTAGTTCAAAATTATTAGCAGCAATAGCAGGTCTAATAATGCTAGTTTGAGTGCCAGCCAAATTAGGTTTAGCATAATCCTACATAGTACGAGGCGCTTCATCTGGTTCTGCGGGTAATGCTGGAGGTGGTGGAATGTTTTGATTTGCGTCCATGTCTTCAGTAGGTTCTTGTTCCTGTTCTATTTCTTGGTTTTGATCTTGCTCTAGATAATGTAAGCTTCTTCTGATTTCTCTGCGAGTTCTGCGGATTGTAGCTTCTAAGTCTTCGTCAAAAAGTAGTGGTCCTGTAGGGTTTCTTCTAGTCATAAACTAGAGATACCTAGTAAAATAAAAAAAGAAAAGAAAATAAATAACAGTAAATAAAAAAAAAATAAATATATTTATAGTAATGGCTAAAGTAATAGAAATCGAGTTTTCGTAATATTTTAGTTCCCCGGCAACGGCGCCAAAAACTTGATACTCGCGATATTAAGTAATAAAATTTATAAAAACTAATCACACCAAAAACTAACTAATATCAAGATTTAAAGGCAAGCACACCTATCGAACAATAGTATAGTTTAGCGGCAAGACCGAGTTATCGTACCCAAGGGAACCAAAAGTACTAGTACTTACTTCCTTTCTATTATCTAGCCTAAAAATAAAGGGGGTTTGTGTAAAACTAATTCTAAACTAAACTAAAAGTGCACAAAGAGTAAATTGGGGAAAACTTTCGGGAAAAGCTGATTGATATGGGCAATACTCAATGGAGAATCCACCTAGACTTCACTTGTTATTGACTTCTTGAACTAGATGATTTCTTCAGTTGACTTGATCCATAGAGATCCCTAACTTATGTTAATACCTCCGTTGAGGATAAGAACAACTAATCCTAGGTTTGTTTAACTAAGGTTTCTTTCTAGTTAACACCCTTAGGTTGCATTAATTCGATCTATGGATCCCCCTATTAAGTTTGACCCTAATCCGGCAGATTTATGTCACCCTATGTCTGGGGTTGTATGCAACTCCGCTTAATTATGGTAGATCTACTCTTAAATCAGGGACTTTTGCTCCTCTGCCTAAGCACATCAGTTTCTTGAATTAATACCTAGGATTATTAAATCAAGAATGAAGAACACATAATTAAGAACAATTCAAGTATTTATCATATAATTCAAGAATAAATAATAACAAGATCTGTCTTAGGTTTCATCCCTTTCAAGTATTTCAGAGGTTTAGTTTATAATTAAGAAAAAGAACATCTCAGAAGATATAAATAACAAAACATAAAAAAACCCAAAAACCCCTAAAGGATTGAAGGGAAATCCTCTGTCTTAATGTAGAATTCCAGCTTGTGGGATGAATCAATCGGCTTCCCTTGGAGTAATCCCTTACTTCCACTCCTTGTGTTGGCAGAAGGAAGATGCTCCTTTTAGGAGAAAAGAGTACCTACCTCTTGGGGGAAAAGAGTCTTCCCTTAGAGTTGCCTCCTACGGTCTTTATATAGAGCTTTATGATGCCTTTCTTAGCCTCTAAGTATCCAAATCCGAGTGAAATTGAACTTTCTCACGACAAGGACACGCCCGTGTGCCACACCCGTGTGGTTTCGACAAGAGGCTGTGTGGGCCTGTTGAGGGTGGCACGGTCGTGTAGCCTTGCCGTGCTTGTTGGGGCTGGGCCGTGTTGGACCTTATGTGGCACGGCCGTGTGCCACGGCCGTGTGGTGACTCCTTGGGCCGTGTCGTTTTCATATTTTAGCCCATTTTCCTCGTTTTTGGTCCATTTTCTGTTCTTTTCTCTTTCCTATGCTCTCATGAGTATAAGATATGAAAAAGAAAGATTAAGAGCACCAATTCTCACAAAATTGATAATAATTCATCCAAAATATAGGCTAAACATGAGGTAAAAATATGTATAATTTATCGTTTATCAGCAACCTCAAATCCTTGAATATGTAATAAATGGCCCCTGGTCTATACCTAAAATAAAACCTTTTGTTAAACCTTTCTTGAATTTCACTACAGCCTCAACAAAGCCGCATTCACCGAATAACTCACCCTTTCATTCAGCATCTTACAACACGCTACAACAAATGCCTTAATTACTTACCAATTGACGGTAGAGCAGAGTGCAATTTGGCAATGCAATGAAAAGAACCGAAAAGGGGAAAGAAACTAAGAAGGGCAGAACAGAAGGGTAACGATAAGAAAAGAAGGAAAGGAAATGATGAATAGGAGAATGGGAAAGAGAACATAAGGTAAAGCAGATTACTTGGCAATTATTAGTTAAGTAAAAACTAGTTGATGCACGACCTGCTAAAGGAGAAAAGAACATAGCGTCGTAAATTTTGAAAGCAGAAAAGGGGAACCGAAATCTTAATGCCGCAATTAAAAAAATGATGAAAAAGGGAATCATTGAAAGCACAAGTTGGCAGCAGAGGAAGAAAAATAGCCTATTTTCATCCATACGAGTGTGTGTCTCAACCGTGTGTGACACACAGTCAGGTGACATGTCTATGTGTCCGTTGTAGTTTTTAATAAAAGCAAGCCAGTGAGTTACACGGGCTAGTCACATGGGCGTGTGGTTGGCCATGTGACCCAAGTCAGAAAGTTACACGAGGTCAGACACGGGCTGGGACGCAGCCATGTGATCCCATTTCGAATGTCCACACAGCCTGTGGCACAAGCGTGTCTCTTGGCCATGTGAGACACTCGGCCTGGCCACATGGGCATGTGTCCCCTGTACTTTGAAATTTTCATTGTTTTCTCAAAATTTTCATAAGTTTAAGTTTAAGTCCCGAATTGTTTTAAAGGCTTATTTTGGGCCTCGAGGGCTCATGTTAGGGACAGTATGAGTGAATTTGAATGGTTTTTGTCTGGAATAAAAATGAATATAAAAATGTATGTTTATTTTTATGATAAGTCTAGTAATGCTCTGTAACCCTATCCCGGCAACGAATATGGGTAAGGGGTGTTACATTGCGTACTGTATTGGAATAGTGAATTGAGGAAGGATTGGGATTGGTAGAATTTGTTACCTATTAAATGTTTAGGTTATTACTTTGGTTGGTAGATGATGCACTTATAAATGATGACGTATTGCAATACTGAATTGGGATACAAAATCATTGATCTATGTATCTGGCTTAAGTTCGAGTCAGATTAATCAAAGTTATAATAGGTGAATAAGCTAAAAGAAAATAAATTTTGATATATGAATATTAATAGCATGCGAAAGTTCATGCGATCCAATTAAATGAGTCTAAGGACAGGTAAGGAGGGATAAAAAAATGAATTAATTGATTTGGAAATGAAATTCCAGTACCCCCGCCTCTTTCCAAGTAAATTTTAAGGATAAAATTTCTTAAGGGGGAGAATTGTAACAACCCGAAAGTTAGTGTTGTCAAAAAATACGATTTCGGGACTACGTTTCCATAAATCGAGCTCTTAAATATTTTTATTAAATATTTATAGAGTTATTTTATATGTGAATTCAATTTTAGATTCGTAATTTAGCCGAATTAGTTATTAATTAAGGTTTAAGGACTAAATCATAAAAAGTTTAAATATTATAAAAGGCTTATAAAAGGTTTGAGGATCACAATTGTTATTAAACCATTGTTCTTATTTATTTGGTGGCTTTTAATGATGATGGACAGTTGGTAAGTATAGTGTTTATTTTATTAAATAATTAATGTAAAAAATATTAATGTAAAAGAAAAGATGAAATATTTTGTAACCGTCTAATTTTTAGTGGTGTCGGAAACGGCGGTTTTGGAATTTCATTTTCGACGAGTGCATTTGTAAATATTATTATTTAATATTTATGAGGTCACTATAATATTTAATTAGAGTTGGGTCCTTTAAGTTTGCTAATTGAATAGTTAAATTAAGGCACAAGTGTAAAGACCCTAATGGTGTTGGAGAATGAAGTATTGAAACCTCATCTTCGTAAATTGAGTCCATAAATATTTTTTATATTTATGGAATTATCATATAGGTGAATTCAATTTTGGATAGTTAATTTCGCCAAATTGGTGATTAGTTAAGGTACAAAGACTAGATCACAAAAATTATAAAAGTTAGTTACTATAGGTTTTAATTGCGAAATGATTAAAATGGTAATTAATACAAATCTGAAATTGGCAATTAAGCCATTTTAATTTTGATAGTGTATGATTTGGTGGTTTTTGTTAAGATTAATATTAAAAAATCATATTTATAATATTATAGCATATATTATAGTAAAATAAAATAAACAAAAGCCTTAAAATGCGCATCTTTTTTTATTTTACTAACCAAACACCAAAGAAAAACATAAAAGAGAAGCCATTTTTAAGCTCTCAACAATCGATCCTTGCATGATAAGCCATTTTGGTCCATTTCTTATAATTTTTATATTTTTGAGATCGTTGAAGCCCGATTTAGATAATCAGTGTGTTAAATTTCAAAACTGTTAAGGTTTCAAAATGTTGCCCTTGATGAATGCTTGAAATTTTGATGTTAAAATTTTAGCTTTTAAGCTTAAAAATGAAAAAAAGGACTTATTAGTATAATGAAAAATTGTTAATTTTGAAAATAGGAACTAAAGTGTAAATATTTCAAAATTGACATGAAATTTCTGTAATTATTGTTAATAAAGGGTTGTTAAAGGATTAAATTGAAATTAGATTGTAAATTGAAGCTCAAATTTGAAAGATATAACTATTTCGTTTTAGGGACTAAAATATAAAATTTTAGGGACCTTTCAAAGAGTAAAATTAAACTGACTTATGCTTATTAGATGATCATATAATGTAACGCCCCAAAAATTTAAAGTTTTAATTTCGTGATTGTGACAAATTGCTTGTGTGCTTTAATGGCTAAAGTGATTGGGATGCGTTTGTGGGTGTTAAAGAAGCCTAGGTTCAAGTTCTGGCTTTTGCAAAATTTTTGGTTTTCACTTGAATGAATCTGGACATTAGCGTGTAGGCTTCATAGATTATTGTGGGTAAGTTATGACTCAATGAGTCTATTGGCCTAGTAGTAAGTGGCGTGACAGAGCTTCAAAGGGGGGCTGTGTTCGAGTCACGCCTTGAGCAAAGAGGTATTTATTTTGCTGCTCTGGCCGTGGGAGAAGCAGAGGTGGATTGAAACTCTGAAAGGTGAGGTTTGAATGGGTCTTAGGTGGAGTGGATCAAGGGATATGGATGGTGGTTGGGGTGAAGATTGTGGAGAGATAATGGGAGAGATTCTAGGAGGAAAAAGGGGAGTTTGAGGATGGGAAGGGGTGTGTGTGCCGAAATGGGTCTCTAGGCATTGGGATTTCAGGTTTTGGTTGTTTTGGGGGCAATTTAGTTTCGGTTCTTGGGAAGTTTTCTGAGTGCTTCTCATTTTTGGCTATTGGAAACCATTTATAGTTTAGGCATTTACATAATTTTTCATTTTCGACTTCCTTGTTCTTTCGAGTTTGTGTCGTTTTCGCGCATTGCTTCACCAAGTCCCTTTTTGGTCAATAACCTCTTGTGCAAATTATTCATTTTCTTTTCTTTCTAACTTTATGTTCTTTTTTGGCCGATTACTTCTCCCCTTTTCTTGGCCGAACATTCTTCACCTTTCAATCGGGTTACTATTGTCAACTATTTCTTCTTCTTCCCTTCCTAGGTTCGGCCAAATACTCTCCTCTTGCCTTTTTTCTTTTTCTTTTCTTTCTGCATTATTATTGTGGCTAAGCATCTATCGCATCCTTTCCTAGTTTGCTCTCAGTTTTAGCAAGGGCTCGTTGATCAATAGGGGGTGCATAACTTTTCTCTTGTTCTCCTCCAATTACTTCTTTGGCTAAATACTCATAGGTGAGCATCCATAGTGCACTTTCTTTTTCTTTTGGTTTTTCCCTTATCTGGATATTGTCTTTTCTTTTCTTCTTTTCACACCAACTACCTTTGTTTAGTATACACTTTCAGATTAAATCAGTTCCCGACTCATGTACGCTACTCCTTTAGTCACTATTCGGTTCTGTGTTCTGGTAAGTGGTTGATAATGGGGCTTAAGACGTATAGGGTTCTTGTTCTAATGATATCGTAGTTCTTGTATGAATCTAAAGAGGAAGGGGGTTTTGTGTAGGATGTGGCCAAGGGTGATTGGTGCATTGCTTGAGAACTGAAGAGGTGACTGTTTCTGTTTTTGGTAAGGGCATCGTAATTGTATTAAAATCCTATTAGATCTCTCTAGTAGCATAAGTTAAGTTTCTAACTAGAGATTATTGGTTTAATTTAAGTACAAGGATTTTGGGAGCACAGTTCATCTTCGCTATCAGTTGTGTAATCACACCCCTCTCAACTATTAATCGGCAAAAGCCGAAAAGCCAAAAAGTACGACGTTTGAGGCCACATGCTCATGCGATTGCTCGTGTGGTGAACCAAGCCCACGAATTGTAGGCGTAAGACTATAGAGGCCACCATGAGCATTCTCATGGGCTTAGGCTGTAACACCCCTTACCCGAAACTGTCGCCAGAGTCGAGCACGAGGCGTTACCCTACTTACCTTACTGGTTCGGGGCATAAAAATTTACTTTTTTTTACATGCTTTGTCTACTAATACATACTGGCCTAATGGATTCGATACTTTAATCACAAATCCCGTAGACTCTATGGGCATGTTCATACAAGGCATCAATTTCATGCAAACATAGGAATGGGTTGAACCCGGATCAATCAAAGCAATAACATTAACATCATGAAGAGAAAATGTACCCATAATTACGTCGGGGGAGGATGTCTCTTCACGAGCACGGATAGCATATGTCCTTGCAGGTGATCTAACATCTAGTCTCACTGCTGAATTTCTAGATGCACCTCTACTTGCCCCTATTCTTGGGTTGCTCTGGTCTACCTCAGACTGGAACATTCCCGAACCTAGCACTCTGTAATTCTTCCTTTTTAACCATTTCTAGACACTCTCACATAAAATGTGTAACACCCCGAACCCAGCCCAGACGTTATGGCCATGTCCGGTGTGCTACATCACCTAGACTATCTTACGCCGCCCTATTTACTAAGTCCGGTGGTGAGTTTTGAAAAGCAATGCTTGATTTTTGGAAATTCCCGTTTTAATAATTATTCAAATTAATCTTTATTCCATTTGATAAGCGATTCATTTTAACCTTATTATCCTACTTAGCCATTAGTATTGTCAGGTTGGTTAAGAAAACATTTGTTAAATTTTCGAAAAATGGTGTGTAGTTGTGGTTGAAATAAAACAGTTGAAAATCCCAAATAAAAACAATCATAGTGGCCTTATTACAACCCATTAACAAATTTAAAAGTAGAAACCGATAATTAGAAATATAAAGTAGTAAAACTTATTTAAACCGTGCTCAGTCCTCGTGGCCACTCTGAATCCCTCCCAACAACCAAGTCACGATCTAGGGCTCACCTGCAAGGATGGAAAGGGAAGGGTGAGTTTGGGAAAACTCAGTGTGTGCAGAACCCATCCAAAGCCCACATCGGCTCGAGCCCACTGGGCCTGAGCCCTAACCAGTCTCAGTCAGATACTCGGCCGAAGCCCTATCCAGATTACAAATACTGGGCAAAAGCCCTATAACAGATACTGGGCCGAAGCCCTATTCAGATAACAGTTTGGCCCATAGGCCCATCACAGTACAGTACAGTATAATAGTATGAATGCAACCCAATTGGGGAGACTACTCAACCCACCAACCGCTACACACCACCCGTACCAGCCAACACACCATGTGGGGAATAACTCGACCCACCCAGCCCACACACCACAGTTGCAGCATGGCTACTCAAATAAACAGTATACGAGGCAAAGCCCCTTTTAGAAACAGAACGAGGCATAGCCCCTTTCAGTAACGTGGCAGTGCCACTCACACTTCCTCCAATATAAACCCAACCCATGCATCAGACATACATACATCATGATATGCAGTAACAGAAACAGTCATGTCAAACAGTACAGTCGATTTTAGCCCTAGGGGTATAATGGTAATTTTATACTTAGGGGTAAATCAGTAATTTCTCACCCTAAGGGTATTTCAGTAATGTTGTTCTCTTATTACAGTTTTTATTATTATTACAGCCTCTATTATTACAGTGGTTGTTACAGAAACTCATTTAATTCAGTTTATCAATTTTAGCACTTAGGCCCTAAAACCCCTAATGGCATGACCATGCCATTTTAGCCTATTAGGCCCATTTAAGCCTTAATTTCCAATCCATTATCTTGTTTTAACAGTTTTTATGCCTGTAATCCATATTATTGCCTTTAAACCTATTTTTACCCAAATGGGCCCAAATTGCCCATTGGGCCCATATTCGGCCCACCGAGGCCCAACTTACCGTAGCGCCCAAAATTTCGCGGACAGCCCGCTTGACAGAGCCGATTCCAAAACCAACCTTCTCCTACCAACTTGAGAGCATTCTCACGCTCACAAGCTCTCGAAATGCCAGAATTTCGGCGTTTCGGCTTTTCGACTTTTGCCGATTTAAGCATTGAAGGGTGTTCAAAACACACACCTGTTTTGCAGTTCCACTGACGAGATTTCCTATGCGCTCGTTCCTACAATCCATTATCTAAGTGATTAATCAGTAGATCTATGAAAAACTACAACCAAAATCCCTTACCACATTCGGCCACACCCTTAATGGCCATGAAAACTTACCTCTATCGATTTAGATGCACTAGATCTAGATCTGATGATACCGATGCCTTCCACTCCTTGCTTGATCACCTTCCTTGCTAACTAACATCCAAAAAGAACCAAAATACTATTTTAAATCACTAATAGACTAAATTGACAACCTCCCTAACTTTAGGGACTTTCGGCTTTTCCAAAGTATGAAATATCTTAAAGATCTAAGTTGATAACCACTTACCACTGCTTTTACCTTGCCTCTAACTCAGATCTGAAGTAGATCTAGCCCTTAAACGTTAGTAGAACCCTTATCTCTGAGATCTGAAATTTTCGGCTATCTCTCTAAACTAATGGTGACTTCGACTTTTAGAAAGGTAAGGAAGAAGATGATTCGGTGTGGGGAGTTTAGTATAGGTGTTGTCGACAGGGATTTAGAGTGTAGAAGGAGTGAGATTTGGCCAAAAGAACGAAAGAAAGTTGAGGAATCTTGGCTTAGGAAATTCGGCACAAAGGTGAGTTCTTTTCGGGATTTCAGCTTTTTAAGAAATTGATTATGGTGATTTTATGAAGGGTGCGATCAAAAGAGAAGATGAATGAGGGAATGAGGGGGTTTCAGCTAAGGAATGAATCAAAGAGGAAGAAGAAAAGTGAAGAAAAGTAATGGTAGAGGTGGAGAGAAAGAATTCGGCTATGAGCTTCCTAGGGAGGCAAATTTCGGCTTTTCTGACAGTAGAAGAGAGAAATAATTCTTAAGGTGGCTAACCCTAATTCTTATGACAGAAAATAGAAAAAGATCTAACCCTAATATCACACTTGAGTAATCGGCCCAAGTCCCTAAAAGCCCTTGCCGAAATTCCTACTTAAATTAGTCACATGCCCGGCACATGCTTAAAAATTAAAAAGAACACTACGCTTACCCTGCAACTCGAACCCTTGTCCTCGAATACCCACTTAGGCGCCACTTTTTTAGGAGCTTAGTGGCGCCACCTTGCCACTCTACCAAGGCTCCCTTTGTGACATATTTTACACAGTTTTTCTTAAAGGCCCACTTAACCAAGTCCCCTTGCACTTGAAAATCCAACTTAATATTTTACTGGGTTTTAACTTAAGCTTGGGCCTTCTAAAGGCCCACTAACACATGTACATACATTTTCAACCTTCAGAACACCAAAATTTTAAAACTTCACTAAAATTCACAAAACCCAAAAAATCCCGAAAATCAGGGTGTTACAACTCTACCCCCTTAAAGAAATTTCGACCTCGAAATTTACCTGGTCCAAATAACTGAGGGTATTGTTGACGCATAGTCTCCTCTGGCTCCCGAGTAGCTTCTTCTCTACCATGATTACGCCATAGCACCTTTACCAATGGAACAGACTTCCTCCTTAAGACTTTGACTTCACGATCTAAGATCTCCACAGGTTCCTCCTCGAAGGTCAAATCGGTATTTACTGCAATCTCCTCTACTGGTACAATATGCAAAGGGTCCGACCGATACCGTCTTAGCATAGACACGTGAAAAACGTCATGGATATGATCCAACTTGGTGGCAACTCCAACTGATATGCTACTGGCCCAATCCACTTGAGAATCCTATAAGGCCCAATAAACTGCGGACTTAGCTTGCCCTTTCTACCGAATCTCAAGATCTTCTTCCATGGCGACACCTTTAGGAACACCATATCCCCAACAGCGAACTCAATCTCCTTACGCTTAAGGTCAGTATATGACTTTTGCCGATCAGACGCCTCCTTTAACTGATCTCGAATCAACTTAACCTTACTTTCAGTATCTGCCACCAATTCTGGTCCAAGCACTTTATGTTCTCCTAACTCTGTCCAACACGTAGGAGTACGACATCTCCGCCCATAAAGTGCCTCATATGGAGCCATCTGAATACTCGCTTGATAGCTGTTGTTGTATGCAAATTCCGCCAATGGCAAATAGTCTTCCCAACTACCACAGAAGTCAATCACACATCCTCTCAACATGTCCTCCAACACTTGAATAACCCTCTCAGACTGACTATCTATCTGAGGGTGAAATGCAGTACTAAAGTCCAATCGCGTGCCTAACGCCTCATGCAACTTCTTCTAGAATCGAGATGTAAATCTAGGGTCTTGATCAGAAATTATCAAAACTGGCACCCCATGCAAACGCAGAATTTCTGCTACATACAATCTGGCCAACTTCTGCAGTGAGTAATCGGTTCTGACTGGTACAAAATGAGCAGACTTCGTCAACCTATCCACGATTACCCATAGAGAGTCTTTCTTCAAAGATGTCAAAGGCAACCCACTCACAAAATCCATCGTTACTCTTTCCCATTTCCACTGCGAAATCTTCACTGGCTGCAACAATCCAGAAGGTAATTGGTGCTCAGCTTTAACTTGCTGACACGTCAAACATTTGCCAACGAACTCAGTCACCTCTCGCTTAAGTCTAGGCCACTAATAAACCTCTCGCAAATCTTTGTACAACTTATTACCTCCAGGGTGCATAGCACAAGGTCCACCATGAGCCTCACCCAGAATCAACTACCTTAGATCAGAGTCCTTAGGAATGCAAATTCTCCCACAGAAATAAAGAACCCCATCAGAATTTAGTCTAAAATCCTCACTCTCACCATTCTTGACTTGCTGAAATCAAGGAATCAACGAATCATACTTCAACTGTAACTCTTTGATTCTCTCAGTCCAAGTCGATCTTACTTGCAACTCTGCTAGCAAGCTCCCATCATCATACAAACTCAAACGAGCAAACATGGCCTTTAACTCTGCAACGGTCCTTCGACTCAGTGCATCAGCCACTACATTAGCCTTGCCAGGGTGGTATTCAATTGAACAGTCATAATCCTTAAGCAACTCTATCCATCTCCGTTGCCTAAGATTCAACTCCCTCTGAGTTAACAGATATTTGAGACTTTTATGGTCAGTGTATATAATACACTTTTCCCCATAAAGGTAGTGTCTCCAGATTTTCAATGCGAACACCACTGCTGCCAACTCCAAATCATGCGTAGGGTAATTCACCTAGTGAGGCTTACGCTGCCGCGAAGCATAAGCAACCACCTTACCCTCTTGCATCAACACACAACCTAACCCCACATGCAAAGCATCGCTATATACCGTAAAGTCCTTCCCAGTTTCCGGCTGAATCAACACTGGCACCTCAGTCAACACCTTTTTCAGCTTGTCAAAAGCTTCTTGCTGCCTCTCAGTCCAATTAAAGGCTACTCCCTTCCTTAACAATTTCATTAACGGAGTCGCGATGATAGAAAACCCCTCAACAAACCTTCTATAATAGCCTGCCAAACCCAGAAAACTACGAATTTCTGACACCGTCCTAGGCAGCTTCCAATCCAGAACTGCCTCAATTTTGTGAGGATCTACCCTAATCCCCTCAGTAGAAACAACATGACCCAGAAAAGTCACTTCTCGAAGCCAGAATTTGCACTTGCTAAATTTCGGATACAGCTGCTTTTCCCTCAAAACTTGCAGAACAATTCGAAGATGCTCGTCATGCTTCTCCTCTATTTCTGAATACACCAATATATCATCAATAAAGACGACCACGAATCGATCCAAGTACGGCTAGAATACTCGATTCATTAAATCCATAAAAGCTGCTGGTGCATTTGTCAATCCAAATGGCATAACCAAAAACTCGTAGTGACCATAGTGAGTTCTGAATGCCGTCTTATGCACATCCACCTCCTTTACCCTTAACTGGTGGTACCCAGACCGAAGGTCGATCTTAGAAAACACCGAAGCTCATTGAAGCTGGTCGAACAAATCGTCTATTCTCGGCAGAGGGTACTTGTTCTTTATCGTCAGTTTGTTCAACTGGCGATAACCGATGCACATACGCATCATTCCATCCTTCTTTTTCACGAACAGTACCGGTGCTCCCCACGGAGACACACTCAATCTAATGAAGCCCCTATCTAACAACTCTTAAATCTGGCTTTCAATTCCACTAACTTCTTTGGTGCCATTCTGTAAGGCGTAATGGACACTGGAGCTGTTCCAGGCAACAGATCGATCCCAAATTCTACTTCTCGGTTAAGAGGTAATCTAAGAAGCTCCTCAGGAAATACATCTTGAAATTCATTAACAGTCCTCACTGTCTCCACTGTTACTCCTTCGGGCTCAGTTTGACTCAGGAACGCCAAGTATGCTTCACAACCTTTGCGCATCAACCTTTCAGCCCTTAAGGTAGAAACCACATTGGACAAATAGTCCCTACGTTCACCAATAACCATCACCTCCTCGCCTTCGGTTGTTCTCAATACCATTCTTTTGGCCGCGCAATCTAGCGTTGCCTTGTGCTTGGTTAACCAGTCCATGCCCAAAATCAAGTCGAATTCTCCAAAAGGTAGCTCCATTAAATCTCCAGTAAAGATCCAACCCTGAGTCTCTAAAGACACTTCCCTAAATAGTTTGTCTACTTTAACAGAACGACCTAAAGGACTAACTACTGCGACCCCACTCACAGTCTCCTCAGAATGCACACCCAACGACCCAGAAATTTCACAAGCAACATACGAATGCGTTGAACCCACATCAATTAAAGTAGTATATGGTGTATGAGATATTAAGAGCATACCAATTATAACATCAGGTGCATCACCCTCCTCGCGACGACGAGCAGCATACACTAAGGCTGGCTGACAAGCCTCAGCATTACCAGCACCCCTGCCAGGTGCTCCACGACCACGTCCATAACCATTGCCTCCTCTACCTTGACCACGGCCCCTTGGCGGTGGCAGTCCTCCTCGCGCAGGCTGAGCAACCCTCTGATCAACAGCTTGAGCCTGAGCTGGCTTCTGTGGGCAGTCCTTAACCTGATGATCCTTAGACCCACAACGAAAACAAGCTCCACTGCGTTTCCAGCATTCTCCTCGATGGACTCTGCCACAGTCTCCACAAGCCTGCGGTCTAACAACATTCACTGGCACAGCTTGCACTGGTTCTTCTACTCTAGCCCTCTTAAAATTCCGGTTTGCAGCTCCTGATGTTCTAGAATCTCTCTTAAAACGGTTGCGATCCCTATCGCGATTCTGCCTTTCAGCTTGCTTTACTTCCTCGGCTATCTTAGCCTTCTCCACCAGTGCAGCAAAGTCGCACTCCCTCTGCGGTGCTATCAAAACTCTTAGCTAATCTCTGAGGCCATCCTCAAACCGAACACTGCACTCATATTCGGTGGAAACAATGCCGCTAGCATACCGGCTTAGTCGCAGAAATTCTGCCTCATATTCAGCCACAGTCTTACTACCCTGGGTCAGGTTCAGAAATTCCTTCCTTCGTGCGTCCACATAACTAGCCCCAACATATTTCGCCTTGAAAGACTGTTTGAACAATTCCTAGGTTACCCTCTCAGCTGGGGTACCCTCTCTCACGGTGATCCACCATTGATACGCCTCGTCTCTCAGCAACGATACTGCTCCTTTTAACTTCTACTCCACTGAGCAGTCCAAGTCATCCATAATTCACTCTGTGGCTTCCAGCCAGTATTCAGCTACATTCGGGGCCACTATAGATATGCCCGTAAAAACTTCCGCTCTATCGGCCCGGAGTCGCTCAGAAAGGGACCCCCTATGCATGGCCCCAACATTGGCTCCAGCCACCCTTTCCAGAATTCTCAGCATGGCTTCGGACAGAGCGTCGTCCCCTGCAGCTCGATCGTACGGCCCATTATCCTCAACCGGTGGTCGTGCCTTTCCTGCTGGCATATGCTCAGAAGACGACGATCCAGCTTGAGCACTAACTCGGCGTCATCCACGGCCTCGTCCACGAGCAGCTCTTGTACTCATATCGATTATCTGATTTACGAATTTTATGACATCAGTTAATGTTTCAGTTGTTTATTACAGAATATCTTATGAACAAATAAAATTTCAAAGTTGTATTCGCGCGATCGTAGCCTAGCTACTGTCTCAGTTTCCTAGGGTTTAGTCTACCCTACAGCCTCAGTTTTATAGCCTTAATACTACCTCACCTATAGTATCACATCCAAGGCTCAGTACTATCTACAGTTTTATTTTCAGTACAGTATAGAAGTTAAGGTGGAAAATACTTACAACTTGGTACCGGGGACTCAGTGTGCCACTTTCCAATTTATCAGATCAAATAGTTTGAGGCCTCTTAAAAATCAATGTTTCAAAACAACTTGTTTAAAAACTACAATTTGAAGGAAAAAAAACCTTTTTAAAACCAAAAATTTTTTAGAAATCTGATTTTCCAAAAATACCCTTCTGGACTCTAAATTTTTTTTGAAAACCCTTTTTGGACCCAATCCACAGCCGAGTTGTTGCAACCGGGCTCTGATACCACTAAATGTAACACCCCGAACTCGGCCCAGACGTTATGGCCATGTCCGGTGTGCTACATCACCTAGACTATCCTACGCCGCCCTATTTACTAAGTCCGGTGGTGAGTTTTGAAAAGCTATGCTTGATTTTTAGAAATTCCTATTTTAATAATTATTCAACTTAATCTCTATTCCATTTGATAAGCGATTCATTTTAACCTTATTATCCTACTTAGCCATTAGTATTGTCAGGTTGGTTAAGAAAACATTTGTTAAATTTTCGAAAAATGGTGTGTAGTTGTGGTCGAAATAAAACAGTTGAAAATCCCAAATAAAAACAGTCATAGTGGCCTTATTACAACCCATTAACAAATTTAAAAGTAGAAACCGATAATTAGAAATATAAAGTAGTAAAACTTATTTAAACCGTGCTCAGTCCTTGTGGCCACTCTGAATCCCTCCTAGCAACCAAGTCACGATCTAGGGCTCACCTGCAAGGATGGAAAGAGAAGGGTGAGTTTGGGAAAACTCAGTGTGTGCAAAACTCATCCAAAGCCCACATCGGCTCGCGCCCACTAGGCCTGAGCCCTAACCAGTCTCAGTCAGATACTGGGCCGAAGCCCTATCCAGATTATAGATACTGGGCCAAAGCCCTATAACAGATACTGGGCCGAAGCCCTATTCAGATAACAGTTTGGCCCATAGGCCCATCACAGTACAGTACAGTATAACAGTATGAATGCAACCCAATTGGGGAGACTACTCAACCTACCAACCGTTACACACCACCCGTACCAGCCAACACACCATGTGGGGAATAACTCGACCCACCCAGCCCACACACCACAGTCGCAGCATGGCTGCTCAAATAAACAGTATACGAGGCAAAGCCCCTTTCAGAAACAGTACGAGGCATAGCCCCTTTTAGTAACGTGGCAGTGCCACTCACACTTCCTCCAATATAAACCCAACCTATGCATCAGACATACATACATCATGATATGCAGTAACAGAAACAGTCATTGCAAACAGTACAGTCAATTTTAGCCCTAGGGGTATAATGGTAATTTTATACTTAGGGGTAAATTAGTAATTTCTCACCCTAAGGGTATTTCAGTAATGTTGTTCTCTTATTACAGTTTTTATTATTATTACAGCCTCTATTATTATAGTGGTTGTTACAGAAACTCATTTAATTCAGTTTATCAGTTTTAGCACTTAGGCCCTAAAACCCCTAATGGCTCTACCATGCCATTTTAGCCCTTTAGGCCCATTTAAGCCTTAATTTCCAATCCATTATCTTGTTTTAACAGTTTTTATGCCTGTAATCCATATTATTGCCTCTAAACCTATTTTTACCCAAATGGGCCCAAATTGCCCATTGGGCCCATATTCGGCCCAACGAGGCCCAACTTACCGTAGCGCCCAAAATTCTATAGACAGCCCGTCTGACAGAGCCGATTCCAAAACCAAACTTCTCCTACCAACTTGAGAGCGTTCGCACGCTCACAAGCTCTCGAAATGCCAAAATTTCTGCATTTCGGCTTTTCGGCTTTTGCTGATTTAAGCATTGAAGGGTGTTCAAAACACACACTTGTTTTGCAGTTCCACTGACGAGATTTCCTATGCACCCGTTCCTACTATCCATTATCTAAGTGATTAATTAGTAAATCTATGAAAAACTACAACCAAAATCCCTTACCACATTCGGCCACACCCTTAATGGCCATGAAAACTTACCTCTGTCGATTTAGATGCACTAGATCTAGATCTGATGATACCAATGCCTTCCACTCCTTGCTTGATCACCTTCCTTGCTAATTAACAATCAAAAAGAACCAAAATACTACTTTAAATCACTAATAGACTAAATCGACAACCTCCCTAACTTTAGGGACTTTCGGCTTTTCCAAAGTATGAAATATCTTAATGATTTGAGTTGATAACCACTTAGCACTGCTTTTACCTTGCCTCTAACTCAGATCTGAAGTAGATCTAACCCTTAAACGTTAGTAGAACCCTTATCTCTAAGATCTGAAATTTTCGGCTATCTCCCTAAACTAATGGTGATTTTGACTTTTAGAAAAGTAAGGAAGAAGATGATTCGATGTGGGGAGTTTAGTATAGGTGTTGTCGACAAGGATTTAGAGTGTAGAAGGAGTGAGATTTGGCCAAAAGAACGAAAGAAAGTTGAGGAATCTTGGCTTAGGAAATTCGGTACAAAGGTGATTTCTTTTTTGGATTTCAGCTTTTTAAGGAAATTGATTATGGTGATTTTTTGGAGGGTGTGATCAAAAGAGAAGATGAATGAGGGAATGAGGGGGTTTCGGCTAAGGAATGAATCAAAGAGGAAGAAGAAAAGTGAAGAAAAGTAATGGTAGAGGTGGAGAGAAAGAATTCGGCTATAAGCTTCCTAGGGAGGCAAATTTCGGCTTTTCTGACAGTAGAAGAGAGAAATAATTCCTAAGGTGGCTAACCCTAATTCTTATGACAGAAAATAGAAAAAGATCTAACCCTAATATCACACTTGAGTAATCGGCCCAAGTCCCTAAAAGCCTTTGCCGAAATTCCTACTTAAATTAGTCACATGCCCGGTACATGCTTAAAAATTAAAAAGAACACTACGCTTACCTTGCAACTCGAACCCTTGTCCTCGAATACCCACTTAGGCTCTACTTTTTTAGGAGCTTAGTGGCGCCACCTTGCCACTCTACCAAGGCTCCCTTTGTGACATATTTTACACGATTTTTCTTAAAGGCCCATTTAACCAAGTCCCCTTTCACTTGAAAATCCAACTTAATATTTTACCGAGTTTTAACTTAAGCTTGGGCCTTCTAAAGGCCCACTAACACATGTACATACATTCTCAACCTTCAGAACACCAAAATTTTAAAACTTCACTAAAATGCACAAAACCCAAAAAAATCTCGAAAATCAGGGTGTTACAAAATGATCTGGAGTACTACACTTGTAACAACCACTCTCATCTGCTCGACACTGGCCAAAATGATGTCTACTGCACCGTCGACACTCTGGTCTACCCATTCGGGCATTACCTACACTCGCAATCGAGGTAGTCTGAGCTTTCGAACCCATATTTCTGTTATCTCTATTTCTGCTCGAATACCCAGCTGAAAAATTTGATCTAGTAGAGAACTCTCTAGGCCTCTTAGATGAAGACTAAAATGATCTGCTCATCTGTCTTTTCTTTGCATCTTATGTATCAATTCTAGCTTTACCTTTTTCTTTTTCTGTCAGCAACTCCTCTGCCTTACAGGCTTTGTCAACTAAAACAACAAACTCTTTTTGTAACGCCCAAAAAATCCTGAAACTTTTAATTTGTGTGATAAAGCTTTGCTTGCATGATTAGAACTAGTAGGGTGTTGATTTTGAGGAAGTATAGGGTCTCTATGAAGTCCCGGGTTCAAGGTAGACCATAGGAAGAATTTAATTTTGGCCTTAGTGGAACCCTAACCTCGGGCATTATGACTTTTAAATAAATAAAGAGGAAATAAGGCACAAATGGGCTTGTGGCCTAGTGGCAAAGTGGTGCCACTTTGGGAGTATGGGGGTGACGCCATAACGGAAGCAGAGAGGTCTAAGGTTTAAGTGTCAACTTGGGCATTAAAGATATTATTTTGTACTAGTGCCGTGTAAGTAGTGGAGTTGGATTTAAACTCTGGTATGAGGAGGTTTGAATGGGTGTAAGGGAGTAAATTAAGGCATGATAAGGGGAGAGTTTTTAGGAAGGGATCAAGTTGGGAAAGTTGGAGCTGGTGTGGTAATTGGTAAAGGTTAAGTCAGCTAAGGTAGGTGTTTAGGGCCGATTTCGATCAACTTTGGGGTAGTGCCGAATTTCTTAATCTATTCCGCTATAGGAGTGGTTAATTGAAAGCCGAATTTCTTCCTCTTTTTTCTTTTATTTGTGTCGTTCTTCTGTTGTTCTCACAAATTAAAAAAACTGATACCCTCTTCTACTTGGCTGAACCTTCTTGCGTATTCGGGTTCTTCTCTAGATTCACCCCTTTTGAAATTCTTTTGTCTTAATCTCTAGCCGAATATCTTCTTCATCTTTCTCAATCTCTTCTTGGCTATACTAATCTTTTGGTGCAATCAAGAAACCGATTGCTTGTATTCGGTTGTGATCTCTCCTCATTAATTCTTCTTTCCATCTTCTTTTTGGATCTTTGCACTCCTTAGCCAGACCATTTCTTTAACTAGGTCGAATCCCTCTTTTCTTCCTCACTCTTCAATTGGGTTGGTAGTGATCGGGTCGTTCGTTCTCCTCTTCCTTTAAATCTCAGCCAAACTATTCCCTTGTGCGTTTTTGGTTTTGGTAAGTATATTCATCTTCATTTTGGTTTAGCCGAATATTTTAGGAGGTGTAAAGGTGACTTAAGATGGATAAAAGTCACTTGTTTATTCAAGTCATTCATGGTTTAGGTTTTGCAATGCAGATCTGGGAGGCAAACGTGGCGAGTGAATAAGTGAAAGATTAATAAGACTATTGATCAAGGTAAGTAGGTTAGTGTAGTTTCGATTTCTGGTAAAGAAGGAAATGTTTACTAAGCAAGTGATTAACTAATAGCTTGACTGATTTTAGGTTAAAAATTGGAAGTCTTGGGTGTCGATTCTCAAAAAGGTGTGTACATACACCGCACACATGATAGATCAGCAAAAGCCGAAATCCTTAAAAGGTAGAATGCCGAAAAGTCGAAAAGCTGAAAGGTTGGCGCCGGCAACCACACAAGCATGCGAACACTCGTGTGTTGATACCGATGCCACGATAAAGGCCCTGTAAGCGATCTCACAGTCTTGGGCTACATTTGGCCAGTTGGACCAAAATTGGCCAAATGGGCCCGATGGGCCCGTAGGCCCATCGCAAGTAAAATTGACAGTCTAGTAGGATTTGACGAGTTGGTTAGGCTAATTACGTGATTCTTGGTAGAATTGGGCCTATTGGGCCAAGTAAGTGTATGGGCCTTTTTTGGGCTATGAAATGGGCTTTTGGGCCCTAATAAACTGCTAACCTTAAAGAAATTGGCTTAAAATGCATTCAATAATGGGAAAGTGTTAATGGACCAACTTGTGTACTTAAGCCCACGATATGATATGATTGGTATGTCTAAGTGAAAAATGACTAAAATGCCCTAAATGCATAAATGACTAAAATACCCCTAAGTGTTAAATATGTGAAAATGTATGTGATGCATTCATATGATGTATGTTGCATTTGGGTGGGTTTATGATACGGAGGAAGATATATGAGGGTCGCATGGTTGCTTGATGACCATGGATCCATCGACGGCTTTAAAAGCCCATTATGTGATTAGCATGTAACAGCCCTAATTTCACCCTAGTCGGGGAGTGGTTTCGGGACCACAAAACTGAGTCACAAAAATAAATGAATGCTATTTTCTAAGTTTATTTTATGTGAAATTGCATGTGAGAAAATATCGTGTTCTGATTTTGTCCTTCGAGGGTGAAATTAATTAGAAAAGACTTATTTGAGAAAATTAGAAATTGAGGTAGGTAATTGTTAAAATGGCCGAATAGTGTGGAGTGTCAATGTGGAGGATTTGCATGGTTATTAAACCATTTTTTATTTTGAGTGCACGGTAGTGAGTGTTGATTTAAGGCATTATATGTGTTATATAATAATAAAATATTAACTTAAGGTATTTTATAATATGTAAAATGGTTATAATATATGTTATAATGGGTGATAAAAACAAAGCTTCACAAAATCCTATTTCATTTTGCCGAAACTAAAGAAAGAAACCAAGAAGAGAAAGCTTTGGATATTTGGCCATTTGGAGATCAAAATTCAAGGTAAATTCATGTTAGTTTGGTTGAATATTGATGGTTTTGAATTCTTAATTTGATTCTACCCTGGACCCATGGGTTGATTTCTTGATCATGTAAGGATTATACATTCGGTCATGGAAGAAATTAATTTGAATTAGTTAAATTGAAATATATGTGGCTTAGATGGTTAATAATAATTGACTAGAGTAGAATCGAATGAAGTTTAGGCTTTATGCTAGAAATGAATGTCTAATTCCTTTTAGAAATTTTATGAAAGCTGCCGAATGTGACCTTGATTGATGAATTGAATAATGTTAAGTTTTAAAAGGTTGTTAATAGAGAAAATGAAATCTTTGTTATGGCTGTATTCGGCTATGAGCTCAAATTATTAAATTTGGAATGTTTTGATGTTTTAAATTGTAAAGGTGCCAAGAGGATTATTGAGCTAATAAAAACTTTATTTTGTGGTCTATTTGAGTGTTTACATTCGGCTATTATGGTGTATTAAAGGGGTTTTTATTAAAAAGATTAGAAGACAATGTCTATTTGTAATCTATGCTAATATGGTTGCCGAATGACCCCTCTTGAGTCGAAGAATTGAGTATGTGTTTGTAAATTTAGATATTTGGGAGTGGTATTGTTATATATATGTTTACATGACAAGATTTTAGTATACATGATTGCCGAATGTGAATTTTGTATGCATATGTGAAAGTATGTATTCGGCCAACTTAGGTTAGTTTGATGTTGAAAGTGATTTTGCAAATGACAAAGGGGTAATGTTTTTAAAAAGATTAAAATGCATTATGTTTACATATACTATTGATGCTTGAAAAGAATAAATAAATAAAGTTATATAGCCTAAATATGCTAAGATGAGAGAATATGCATTCGGTCCTAAGGAGGTATGCAAGTGAAATACTAAAGTAAGGAATGAGCTAGTTAAATGCTTTTGTGATGATTTTGATGAAGTACCGAATGTGTGTTGTTGTAATTAAGGTGTTGCAGTATGTATGTGTCTCATTAAGAAATTAACCTTGTTGTTTATAATGAGATAATAAGGTGATTAAAATAGTTTAAATTTTGTTGAATTCAAGCTCAAGAGCCAAACTCGGATAAGGGAGGAAGCCAAACTCGTAGAATAACCTATCCCTAATAGTTCGACAACAATAGAGGTAAGTTCTTAAGTATTTGAGTTTGATTCTCTAGAAGTTTTAAGTGATTAAACGTTGATTAAATTCAATCATAATAGGACATAATGAGTTGATTTAATAAGATATGATGTGGCCATGATATGTTCTAAACTCAAATGGTAAGTTCTTAAGTATTTGAGTTTGATTCTCTGTAAGTTTTAAGTGATTAAACGTTGATTAAATTCAATCATAATAGGACGTAATGAGTTGATTTAATAAGATATGATGTGGCCATGATATGTTCTAAACTCAAATGGTAAGTTCTTAAGTGTTTGGACTTGGAAATTTAAGAGCAAATTGTAATAATCTGCTTAGGACAGCAGCAGTAACGTGAATTTAGAAAATCACCATAAATTTATGGAGTTGAATTAGTTGCTGAATAAAATATTTAATCAAATCTTAATGAGTCTAGTTTCTTATAAAAGAAACCTTGTAAGCAAAGGAATTTCCTATAAAGAGATATTTGAAGTAGTGTAAGATAGTGTCAGAATGACTCTGAAATCCTCTGTTCTGTATTTAGAAAATCATTATAAATTGTACAAAAATTGTTATAAGATAAAATTTATATGCTTAGACTCCTTAATGAGTTTAGTTTCAAATGAAATAAACAAGAACATATTATGAATTATGTACAATGAGAAATTTGATTCATAGTGAAGAGTGGTCAGTATAGTTAAATAGTGAAACAGGGGAAACTTTAAGAAAAATCTGGTAATTATTGGCCAAACCAAAAATTCTGAAAATTTTATGGATAAAATATATATGAGTTTACTTTCAGGGAAAATTTACATCACTTCATTTGGAGTTTCGTAGCTCCAGTTACGAATAATTTAATGACTGTTGCTCAGGAAAACAGCTTGTAGTGAATTGGTGATTATGTTGTAAACCTTGATAAAGCTGTTTGAGTTGCTTGTAAGCTATCGATTAAATATTGGAAATCAAAGTACCAAATCCGTATTAAAGTGAGGCTATAAGTCGTAAATGACTAGTATGCCTAGTCAACTTTGTTATGATGAAATTGATGTATTATCAAGTGATGATAAAAACATTATCCTATATAGGTGTTTGCGTATGTGATGTGACCGAATGAGTAAACGTGAAATGTACATATGTTTATGTGTATATAATGTGGCCGAATGATCAATTGTGAAAAGTGTGTATTATTAGATATTTGATGAGGCCGAAGTCAGTAAAATTATATAAAATGAATTGTGCTGAGACTATATCCGGAATTAAGACCCGATGACTACGTGTAGAGATTTTGTCCGGGTAAGACCTGATGACTACGTGTGGAGAATATCCAGGCTTAGTCCTGAAGGGCATTCGTGCCAGTGTTGTATCCGGGCTTAGTCCCGAAGGGCATTTGTGCCAGTGTTGTATCTGGGCTTAGTCCCGAAGGGCATTTGTGCCAATGTTGTATCCGGGCTTAGTCCCGAAGGGCATTTGTGCCAGTGTTGTACCCGGACTTAGTCCGAAGGGCCTTTGTGCCAGTGTTGTACCTGGGATGGGTTCCGAAGGGCAATTGTACCAATGTCATATCCGGGCCGGGCCCGAAGGCTTTCATGTGGGGAAAAAAAATAATACGCAATTTCTGTCGTAATAATCTTAATTAATGAGTTCATCACCCTAAGTTTATCAGGTACGTACCATATGCAAGTTGTAAATTGGATTCTGCTTAAATTTTGATTATTGTATAAATAGTACTGTCCCGACTATTTCAGAAGGCTGTATGAAAGTACATGGCTAATTCATAGAATATGTATTTAAGTTCAAATAGATATGTGTTAATATCTCAGAAAGATTATATGAGCCTATTCGATTGAGGTATGTAATTTACATAAAAAAAAATGTGGATGTTCTAATTCGGTAATAGTATGCTTTCATAATGAAGTATATGTGCCGAAATGACATATGTATTAGTGTGTAATCAGCCAATAAGACCTTATAGTCTGATGATGAGTTGTATAAGGATTTATGTGCAAAGACAAGTAAGGATTATAATCCGTTAAACTTAAGTATATGTGATACGGGATATGCCTGTTCCTTTGTGTACCTATATGATAAAACTTATACTTGTCATATTGAAATACTCAAAGACATTGATGTGATTATGAACTAAGGAATTAAGTTTCTATATATGCACATACATTCATGTAGGTGCATAAGATGAATACACATTAGCAAGTGATTAGGATGATTGAAAGATCTAGACCAAAGTAAGTGGTAATCATGGAAATTATAAGTGTACTAAGATTTAGTGTATATGTGTGATAGGTATTTATCATGTGCATCCAACTTCGGTTGATGAAGAGTGTGTTTGGGAATAAATCATGAAAGGGTTATATGCTATGCTTATTGAGTAGAGACTCTACGAACCCACTCACGATAGATTACGATATGACTATGCGAATCTTAGTCCGTCTTGGTTAACATTGTGACAATGCATATGTATTGGTTAGTGATGCTGTTATTGAAACTTGTAGTTTAAGAGGAAGCTCTAGATCAACTTCATCGAATAGAAGAAATGAATGACCAATGATGTTAAATGAAACCATTTGTGACTTAAAACACAAGGTTAAAGATATATATATACATAAATCAAACCATGAGAGTTTTGGTTAGGTATATTCGGTCAAATGAGACCTTACTCAGATTCATGTATGTGAGACACTCATTTTTGTTTCAATACGATTAATATTTTGCTTAAGACTTACTAAGCTTGTGAAAGCTTACTCTATTTGTTTTGCATCTTTGTTTTGTAGATTGTGGATTCTGACTACAAGCTCAGGGATCGTTAGCTCCTCGTCACACTACCTACTATTATGGTAATCATGTGCTTTGCTTGGTCTTAGCTTATGGCATGTATAGGGTGGACATTGGGTAGAATGATACTTTGATTTTCGTATATAGGTCATGTGAATATGAATCTTATGGAACTTTCTCGTATAGGTTTTAAACTCGAACTTCAATTGTGTCTATGACTTTTAGTAAACGAATGATCTTTGTTTCAGGGCATTAAAATGTTCAAAATTTTACTGCCCTAATCCGATTTCTAGTCTTTGGTAATGCCTCGTCCTATTTCCAGTGACGGTTACGGGATAGGGGTGTTACATAGCAGCTCTGCTGCAATGATTGGGTTGGTGCCGCAATCGATTCTATCATTGGAGTGTAGGGATAAGTGAGCTGATATTTATATCCCCACAAGAGTGTAGAGTTGGAAGGGAAAATGGAGTGCAGGGTTGGATTGGGATGGGAGCATTGCATACATATGATATTGGTGTGATATGGGCTCAGGCCCAACTAAGGCCACTGTGGGCTAGGGCCCAAAGGCCATCGATTAGGCCCAATTTGATTAATTGCATGTTAAAGTGTTTGTCGAGGGTTGCACTCACTGAGTTTTCAAAAACTCACTCCCTCCTTTAATTTTTTAGGTAACCGTCAGTAGGCGGTTCGACGTAGGAGAGGACTCGGAGGTGGCCACACTGCAAGTTGATTAGTAAACTAGTAGTTTTATTTATTTTACCTTTAATTGTTTTTGTTGGGTTGTAATAAGGCCTTTAATCTCTGACATGATTTTACATTTGGTTTTACTGCTGGATTTCTAAAATTAAAACATGCTTTTTCCAATGTAAATATCTTAACCTTTTCCTAAAACATAAGCTTCCGCCATATTTAACAAGAGACTTAACAAGGTATACAAACTCGGGTTTCACTTACAAAATCAAAGCTTTTACTTAAACTCACCTGAACTTTTAAATTAAGCAAACATTCAAAGGAATTCATTTTCAACTAAATTATTTTTTCAACGGAGCTGATTTGAAAATAAACCCTTATTTCAACCACGAGCAGACAATTGTTTTCAAAGGTTTCCACTGTACGCGGTTGGTACGAATCACCCTTCCACATGACACCGCTGGACTTAGCCATAATGTCTGGGCTGGGTTTGGGGTGTTACACTTTTATCTCTAGAACACCAACAGACAGTCGAATATCATCATTGAGCCCATCTTCAAATCTCTTGCACATAATAGCTTCAGTTGACACACATTCTCTAGCATAATTACTGAGTCAGACAAATTCACGTTCATATTCAGTCACTGTCATCTTACCCTGCTTTAATTCAAGAAATTCTTTTCTTTTTTGGTCAATGAACCTCTGACTAATGTATTTATTACGAAACTCCTCTTAAAAGAAATCCCAGGTGACCCTTTCTTTCGGTATTACTGATACAAGTGTCTTCCACCAATGGTAGGCCAAATCTCTAAGAAATGACACCACACACTTTATGCACTCTTCTGGTGTGCAAATAACTCATCAAAAACTCTGATAGTATTCTCGAGCCAAAATTTAGCTTTCTCTGCATCATCATCTTTAGTAGCCCGAAACTCATCGGCTCCTTGTTTTCTAATTTTGTTTATCGATGGCTTTTCTCTTCTGACTGTATCTGAAACTGGGAAGCTATATGGGTAGTCTGAGGATCATGAGGGGGTGGAGGTCTAATAGCCGGATTCATACGAACGAACTCAGCAAACCATTCATTTATAGCTTGGAAGAAGGCTTCTCGAACCCTTCCTCCCTGACTAACTATAACGGGTCTTTCACTACTATCTGGTGGCATCGTCCCTTATGCAGGAGCGGGCATGTTACTTTCTACATCATCTGCACCAACTTGTTCGGGATCCATAACTATAGAAGAAAAACATTTTAAAATCGTCAAGAGTTGTCATACTATCAAACTATAAGTATGCCATGTATAGCTAGACTCTTACGCATACTGATATTCCAAGAACTGACTAAAATTTTGCTCTGATACTAGTAAATGTAACACCCCTTACCTGAGACCATCGCCAGAGTCGAGCACTAGGCATTACTAGACTTACCTTACTAGTTTGGGGAATAAAAAATTACTTTTTTTAAAAAAAATTAATTCGCTCACATTCACCCAATATCCCTAAAAAGGGGCCTTGAGGCCCAAAACATGCAATTGGAACAGTTCCGGGACCAAACCAAGAACATTAAAAAATTTTCGATTACTTACGGAAATCAAAACAATTCATTTGCACTATTCTTAATAAAACTGTCCACCTGCGTAATGGTCACTAAATTAATTATAACTTGAGTTACGAAACTCAAAAGTAAATCCGTAAATTTTTCCTAAAACTAGACTAATATATCTTCTAATCATAATTTTTCTAGAATTTTTGGTATGGCCAATTAGTACGGTTTATTAGTTAAATTTCTCTTGTTTCGCAGTCCAATGGTTCTGACCTCTCCTCACTAAAAACCAATTATCTCTTAGTACAGTTTTCATTTAGTCTTTCTACTTGCTTCTAATGAAAATAAACTCACTAAGGAATCTATAAATATAAATTATGACTCATAAATCTTCCTATAGAATTTTTAGTCAATTTCTAAAATCAGAACAGGGATCACAAAATCCCTCGAAACTAGTCTCACAATAATTTAAATATCTCACAATAAAGTCTTCCTTTGCTTGCCCTGTTTCTTTCCTATGACAATAGACTCAATAAGCTTTAATTATGTATCTCATTCACCATTTAATTCCATTCCTAAAATTTTTAGTGATTTTTCAAATTCACGTCACTGTCGCTATTAGAAAACTATTCCATGGCCAACTTTTCCTCCTTCATCATTTCTCTGCGGGAGTGGGCATGTTACTTTCTACAGCATTTGCACCAACTCGTTCGGGATCCATAACTATAGAAGAAAAACATTTTAAAATCATCAAGAGTCGCCACACTATCAAACTATAAGTATGATATGTATAGATAGACACTTACTCATACTGAATATTCCAAGAACCAAATAAACTCGTGCTTTGATTCCAATATATGTAACACCCCTTACCTGAGACCATCGCCAGAGTCGAGCACTAGGCATTACCAGACTTACCTTACTAGTTCGTGGCATAAAAATTTGTTTTTTTAATTAATTCGCTCACATTCACCCAATATCCCTAAAAAGGGCCCTTGAGGCCCAAAACATGCAATTGGAATGGTTCGGTACCACACCAAGAATATTAAAAACTTTCCGATTACTTACGCAAATCAAAAAAGTTCACTTGCACTATTCTTAATAAAATTGTCCACCCATGTAATGGTCACTAAATTAATTATAATCGAGTTATGAAACTCAAAATTTAAATCTGTAAATTTTCCCTGAAACTAGACTAATATATCTTCTTACCATAATTTTTCAGAATTTTTGGTGTGGAAAATTAGTACATTTTATTAGTTAAAGTTTCCCATATTTCGCAGTCCAATGGTTCTGTCCTCTCACTAAAAATAAAATATATCTTAGTACAGTTTTTATTTAGTATTTCCATTTGTTTCTAATAAAAATAGACTCACTAAGGAATCTATACATATAAATTATGACTCAGAAATCTTCTTATAGAATTTTTAGTCAATTTCTAAAATCAGAACTGGGGATCACGAAATCCCTCGGAATCAGTCTCACAAGAATTTAAATATCTCACAATAAAGACTTCATTTGCTTTCTCTGTTTCTTTCCTATGAAAATAGACTCAATAAGCTTTAATTATATATCTCATTCACCATTTATTCCATTTCTAAAATTTTTAGTGATTTTTCAAATTCACGTCACTGCTATCGTTACAAAACTATTCCATGGCCAACTTTTCCTCCTTCATCATTTCTTTGCATAAACTATCATTTAGGCATACATAACACCAAAACATGTTCTTAATTAGCCATTTCAATAGCTAATCATTATCAAGCATTCACATACCATAATTAAATCAGATCATAAGGACATACACACCAAATAGCCAAGTCCCTATACATGCCATAACTCAAAACATTTCAAACTACAAAATACCGAGATAGCCTTTGATAGTGTGAGATGAACTCTGACGTGCTTTTGATTCCCGAATTGACTTGGCTACACTATAACAGAGAGAAAGTAAAAGGAGTAAGCTACAATGCTTAGTAATTTTACAAAACACAACATTCACCAAGTATAAATATACTTAAATTATACCATCAACTAACAAAATCTTTACTTCTCCACTTACTCTTTAACTTTCCTGTTTATCGTTCCTTTACCTGAACTTTCTTGTAACATAGCCTGTATAGTAGCCCGATGAACCATTTGGAATACCCAGGATACTTGGGTTTTCCTACCTGATAATTGCCTGCTAATGCCATGCTCTAGGTATGGTCTTACATTGGATGTTCCCTATCCTGCCAAAGTCATATATCTGCTATGGACTTACATCAGATGTTCCTCATCAGATGTTCCTCAACTGTCTCAACCTGCCAATGCCATATGTCTAATATGAACTTACATGGGATGTTCCTCAACTGTCTCAACTCAAAATATCATACATCCTTAAGTTTCAACTGGGGCATTCTGATACTTTTTCTGTATTATCTCATCTTTAATTCAATTTGGAATATTCTCATAAAATAAATGTATATATGCTTAATATAAAATATTGAAATATTGCATTTATTTACCGTAAACTTACCTCGGTGCAAAATGCAATCAACTTGACAACTTAATCTTCTACCTTTTTCTTTCTTCGGTCTATCCCCAAATTTCATTCTTCTTGATCTATAATTAGAAAATTTAGCTTATTTAATACCCACATTTATCAAAATAGTCCTTAACTCTAACTTTGAAAAAAATGCAATTTTGCCCTTAAACTTTTGCATATTTACACTTTTGTCGCAAAGCTCAAAAATTAAACTTTTTCCCTAATTCTTATGTTTTAGGACACGCTGATCATTTTCCCTTAATGGCAACATCAAATTCTCACTCTAACATGTACTTATGAACATTAGGTATTTTTACCGATTATGTCGTTTTACTCGTTTTTACTTAAAACCGAGTAGCACAAGTTGTTTAACATAATTTAAAACCTTATATTTCATCATAAAATATCAAAAGAAACACATTTCACCTATGGGTATTTTTCCAAATATGAACCCTAGGTTAAATTATTGCTAAAATAAGCTAAACCAAGTTACCGGGACTCCAAAAACGTAAAGAACATTAAAAATAGAGCTTGGAATCACTTACTATGGAGCTTGGAAGCTTGCAACAAACCCTAGCTATGGAGACACAATAGGTTCGGCACTATGGAGAATATGATAGCAATTTTGCCATCTTTTTCACTTTTAATTCCTTTTAATTACCAAATGACTAAAATGCCCTTCATTAAAAACTTTAGTTATTTCTACCTATGTATGTCCATTTTTGTCCATGAAAACCTAATGGTATAATTACCATTTAAGGACCTTTACTTCAGTTATGCTCTTCAAAGAAATCATTTACCCTAATAGGCGAATTAAACATGCAATTCATGAAATTTTCTATCAATACTTTAACACATGCATCTAATCACTCGGTAAATCATAAAAATTTACAGAAATAAATTTTTCTATCTCAAATTCATGGTTTCACAACCACTTTTCCATTTGGGCCCTATTTCGGGATGTTACATTTCTCCTCCTTTAGGGATTTTCGTCCCCGAAAATCTTACCTGTGAATAGAGTTGGATATTGTTTTCGCATAGCCTCTTCGGGCTCCTATGTAGCCTCGTCTACCTTATGCCTATTCCATAATACTTTCACAAGTGCAATACTTTTGTTCCTTAGTTGCTTGACCTCTCGAGCTGGAATCTTTACCGGTTCTTCACTGTAAGTCATATCTGGCTGAATCTCAACCTCTGTCTGTGAAATCACATGTGATGGATTAGAACGGTAATGACGTAACATGGACACATGGAACACATCATGAATCTTCTCTAACTCTGTCGGCAAAGCTAACCGATATGCTAATGGCCTAACTCTTTCAATCACTTCAAACGATCCAATAAAACGTGGACTTAGCTTACCTTTCTTGCCAAATCTAAAGACTTTCTTCCACGGGGATACTTTCAAGAACACTTTGTCACCAACCTAATACTCAATCTCTTTTCTTTTCAAATCTGCATAAGACTTCTGTCTATCTGAAGCTACTTTCACGCAATCTCTGATAACTTTCACTTTCTCTTCAGTTTCTTTAACTAAGTCAACCCCGTAAATCTGATTTTCTTTAAGCTCTGTCTAATACAAAGGCGTGCGATATTTACGTCCATACAAAGCTTTATAAGGTGCCATATTCAAACTTGACTGATAGCTATTATTATAGACAACCTCTACTAATGACAAATATTTCTTCGAACTACCTTGAAATTCTAAGACACAACATCTGAGCATATCCTCAAGTACCTGAATAACTCTCTCTGACTGACCATCGGTCTAAGGATGGAAAGCTGTACTAAAAGTCAACTTTGTGCCCAAAGCTTCCTGTAACTTCTTCCAAAATCGCAAAGTGAATCTCAGGTCTCTATCTAAAATAATCGATAATGGTACTCCATGTAGTCTCACTATCTCTGAAATATACAACTGGGCCAACTTGTCAAGTGAATAATCCATACGAACTGGAATAAAATGAGCCAACTTCGTTAGCTTATCAATCAAAACCCATACCGCATCTTTCTTTCTTGGTGTCAACGGCAATCCTGTCACAAAATCCATAGCAACTCGATCCCATTTCCATTTAGGAACTAACACAGGCTGCAATAAACCTGAAGGTACCTGATATTCGACTTTTACCTACTAACAGATCAAGCATCTAGAAACAAACTTTGAGATATCTCTCTTCATTCCTACCCACCAATACATTTTCTTCAAATCATTATACATTTTTGTACTACGTGGATGAATCGACAAGGAACTGCTATGTGCTTCCTCTACAATCTTTTGAATAAAGCTCATCATTCTTTGGTACACATACCTGATTTCTTAACATCAAACAACCGTCAGAAATAATTTGAAAATCTGACTCTATACCTGACTCGCATTGAGCTCTTTTGGCTTGCAACTCACTATCATCTTTCTAAACTTCACAAATTTTTTCAAGAAACATTGGCTTAGCTTTTAATTTGGCTAAGATAGAACCATCATTTGATAAGGTTAAACTAGTGTTCAAAGCTCCTAATGCAAATAAAGATTTTCTACTCAATGCATCAGCAACTACGTTTGCCTTACCCGGGTGATAATTGAACACTAGTTCATAAGCTTTAGTCAACTCTAGCCAGTTCATAATCTTTAATCAACTCTAGCCATCTTCTTTACCTCAAGTTCAAATCTTTTTGTGCCATCAAATATTTCAAGCTTTTATGATCAGTAGATATTTGGCATTTCTCACCATACAAGTGATGTCTCCAGATTTTCAACACAAATACAATGGTAGCTAGTTCTAGATCACATGTCAGATAATTTTTCTCATGTGGCTTTAGTTGTCTAGAGGCAGAAGCAATTACCTTCCCTTCCTGTATAAGTACACAGCCTAGTCCATTCAAGGACGCATCACTGTAAATCAAAACTCTTTACCTGGTTCTGGTTGTACTAAGACAGGAGCTTCAGTCAACAATGCCTTTAACTTGTCAAAACTCTACTGACACTTTTCAGTCCACTCAAACTTGACATTTTTCTATAGCAATCTTGTCAATGGGGTAGCTATCATGGAAAATCCCTCTACAAATCATCTATAATAACCGGCGAGACCAAGAAAACTTTTGACCTCTGATACATTCCTGAGAGGCTTCCAATCAACAATGGTGGAAATCTTGCTCAGATCAACTCTAATACCTTCACCTGAGACACTATGTCCAAGAAAACTGACTTCTCGTAACCAAAACTCACTTTTGCTAAACATGGCATAAACCTGATTATCTCTCAAAGTCTGTAAAATTGTTCTCAAATGCTCTGAATGCTCAGTCTCATCAAGAGAATAAATCAAGATATTATCAATGAACACAACTACAAACTTATTCAAGTAAATTCTAAAAATTCGGTCCATTAAGTCCATGAAAATGGCAGGAGCATTAGTTAAGCCAAATGGCATCACAAGGAACTCATAATGGCCATACCTAGTTTGGAAAGCAGTCTTCAGAACATCTGACTCTTTAACTCGCAATTGATAAACTCCGGATCTAAAATCTATCTTGGAAAACACACTATCTCCCTTCAAGTGATCAAACAAATCATCAATTCTAGGCAGGGGATACTTGTTCTTAATAGTTACCTTGTTAAGCTGCTGATAATCTATGCAGAATCTCATCGAACCATCTTTCCTTTTCACAAAGAGCACTAGTGCACCCCATGGTGAACAACTAGGTCTTATAAAGTCTTTAGCTGTTAATTCCTGCAACTAAACTTTCAATTATTCCAATTCCATTGGAGTCATTCTATAAGGAGCAATAGAAATGGGTGTTGTACCCAAAACTAACTCAATACCAAACTCAACTTGTCTGATAGGAGGAAAACCTAGTAGTTCTTCCGGAAACACATTAGGAAACTCACATACCACAGGCACTGATTCAATTTTCAACTCTGGATCTTTAGTATTCAACACAAAAGCAAGATAAGCTTCATATCCTTTCCTCAAACATTTCTGAGCAGACATAACAGAAATCATGGCAAATAAACTATCTGACTCATCTGAATTAACCCGAAGAATTTCACTATTTTCACATTTCAACTCAAAGAATTTCTTTCCACAATTCACTATCACGTCATGCGCAGTCAACCAATCCATACCAAGAATCACATCAAACTCATCAAATGGCAATAGCATGAAAACAGTAACCTCTAATCATCAAAGGGTAATTTTTACATACTTTGTCTAATAATACCTACTAACCTAATGGATTCGATACTTTAATCACAAATCCCGTAGACTCTATGGGCATGTTCATATGGGGCATCAATTTTATGCAAACATAGGAATGGGTCAAACCCGAATCAATTAAATCAATAACATTAACATCATGAAGAGAAAATGTTCTCGTAATTATGTCAAGCTTGGAATATTCTTCACAAGCACGGATAGCATAGGTCCTTGTAGGTGCTCTAACATTTGGTCTCGTTGCTGAATCTCTAGATGCACCTCTACCTGCCCCTGCTCCTGGGTTTCTCGGTGGTCTACCTCTGACTGGAACATTCTCAGACTTAGCACTATGTAATTCTTCCTTTTTAACCATTTTTGGGCACTCTCGCATAAAATGATCTAGAGCACCACACTTGTAACAACCACTTTCATCTGCTCGACACTGGTCAAAATGACGTCTACTGCACCGTCAACACTCTGGTATGCCCGGTCGGGCATTACCTACGATTGCAATCGAGGTAGTCTGAGCTTTCGAACCCATATTTCTGTTATCTCTATTTCTACTTGAATACCCAGCTGAAAAGTTTGATCTAGTAGAGAACTCTCAAGCCCTTTTGGATATAGATTGAAACGATCTCCTTATCTGTCTTTTCTTTGTATCTTGTGTCTCAATTCTAGCTTTGCCTTTTTCTTTTCCTTTTAGCAACTTTTCTACTTACAGGTTTTGTCAACTAAAACAACAAACTCTTTTATCTCTAGAACACCAACGGACAGTCGAATATCATCATTGAGCCTATCTTCAAATCTCCTGCACATAATAGCTTCAGTTGACACACACTCTTGAGCATAATTGTTGAGTTTGACAAATTCACGTTCATATAAAGTCATTGTCATCTTACCCTGCTTTAGTTCAAGAAATTTCTTTCTTTTCTGGTCAATGAACATCTAACTAATGTATTTCTTACGAAATTCCTCCTGAAAGAAATCCCAAGTGGCCCTTTCTTTCGGTATTACTGACACAAGTGTCTTCCACCAATGGTAGGCTGAATCTCTAAGAACTGACACCACACACTTTATGCACTCTTCTAGTGTGCAGGATAACTCATCAAAAACTCTGATAGTATTCTCAAGCCAAAATTCAGCTTTCTCTGCATCATCATCTTTAGTAGCCCGAAACTCTTCGGCCCCTTGTTTTCTAATTTTGTCTACAGGTGCTTTTCTCTTCTGACTGTATCTATATCTGAGGAAGCTACATGGGTAGCTTAGAAGAAGGCTTCTTGAGCGCTCCTCCCTGACCAACTGCAATGGGCCTTGCACTACTATCTGGTGGCATCGTCACTTCTACGGGCGCGTGCGCGTTACTTTCTACATCATTTGCACCAACTCGTTCGAGATCTATAACTATAGAAGAAAAATATTTTAAAATCATCAGGAGTCGTCACACTATAAAAATATAAGTATAGAATGTATAGCTAGACTCTTACTCATATTGAATATTCTGAGAACCGACTAAAATCTTACTCTGATGCCAATAAATGTAACACCCCTTACCCGAGACCGTCACCGGAGTAGAGCACGTGGCATTACCAAACTTACCTTACTAGTTCGGGGCATAAAAATTTGTCTTTTTTAAAATTAATTCGCTCACATTCACCCAATATCCCTGAAAAGGGCCCTCGATGCCCAAAACATGCAATTGGAACGGTTCGCGATTAAACCGAGAACATTAAAATTTTTTCGATTACTTACGCAAATTAACATAATTCACTTGCACTATTCTTAATAAAATTGTCCACTTGCATAATGGTCACAAAATTAATTATAACTTGAGTTAAGAAACTCAAAATTTAAATCCGTAAATTTTCCCTAAAACTAGACTCATAAATCTTCTTACCATAATTTTTACATATTTTTTGTGTGGCAAATTAGTACATTTTATTAGTTAAATATTCTCCTATTTCACAGTCCAACGGTTCTGATCTCTCCTTACTAAAAACTAATTATCTCTTTGTAAAGTTTTTATTTAGTGTTTCCACTTCTTTTAATGAAAGTAGACTCACTAAGGAATCTATACATATGAATTATGACTCATAATTCTTCTTATAGTATTTTTAGTGAATTTCTAAAATCAGAATATGGGATCATAGAATCCCTCTAAACTAGTCTCACAAGAATTTAAATATCTCACAATAAAGACTTCTTTTGCTTGCCCTGTTTCTTTCCAATGAAAATAGACTTAATAACCTTTAATTCTATATCTCATTCACCATTTAATTTCATTTCTACAATTTTTAGTGATTTTTCAAATTCATGTCACTGCTACTGTTACAAAACTGTTTCATGGCCAACTTGTCCTCCTTCATCATTTCTTTGCATAAACTATCATTTAGGCATACATAACATCAAAACATGTTATTAATTAGACATTTCAATAGCTAATCACCATCAAGCATTCATATGCCATACTTGAATCATATCATAAGGATATATACACCAAATGGCCAAGTCCTTATACATGCCATAACTCAAAACATTTCAACCTACAAAATACCGAGATAGACTTTGATAGTGTGAGACGAACTCCGATGTCCTTTTGATTCCCGAATTGACTTGGCTACACTATATAAGAGAGAAAGGAAAAGGAGTAAGCTACAATGCTTGGTAAGTTTATAAATAAATAAATGACAACATTCACCAAGTATAAATATACTCATATTATACCATCAACTAAAAAAATCTTTACTTTAGTTCTCCACTTACTCTTTAACGTTCCTGTTCATCATTCCTTTACCTGAACTTTCTTGTAACATAGCCTGTATATTAGCCCGATGAACCATTTGGAATACTCAGGATACTTGGGTTTCCCTACCTGATAATAGCCTGCCAATGCCATGCTCTAGGCATGGTCTTACGTGGGATGTTCCCTGTGTTGCCAAAGCCATACATCTGATATGGACTTACATTGTAACACCCCAACCTGGCCCGGACGTTATAGCCAGATCTAGTGTGTCACATGAAGGTTACGATCGGGATCGGACTCATCGATAAAAAGTTTTTCTATTTTAAAGACCCTGTTTAGATTTTGGACGTAGAAAAAAATTTGGTTAAAAACCATTCATAAGTTGAAACGTACTAGTAGAAATGGTTGCCATATTTGTTGTATTCAGTTATTTGAAGTTATGAAAGCTCTTAAGTTTTGAAAACATTACGTGTGAATTTCTCGAAACCGTTTGTTATTAGTTATGAAAACCCGATTACCACTTTAACAATTTGAAATAATAAAACAGCTCAAATAACGAAAGTTAAAACGAAAACCCCATAATGACTTTATTACATGAAAGATACCCAAAATAAAAATTACTTTAAACTAAAACAAATCCAGAAGTAGAAAGCATGCGGCCACCCCGAGTCCCTCACAACTCCAAATCATCTATGGCTAAGGGGTACCTGCACATTTAAAACAAAAGGTGAGTTTGCGGAAACTCAGTGTGTAACTTTCCCCAACCGATAGCAGGGAACAGACATGCAGGACAGACTGGGCTAAAGCCCTATTCAGAACCAGATCTGTCTGGGCCTTAGCCCTATACAGAACAATAGAGGCCCAAGCCCATTATAGAATCAAATCAGAATATGCATGAATGACCCAACCCAGTCCAACCATCACACCACCCGTACCAACCCATCACACCATGTGGGGAATAACTCGATCCAACCAACCCACACACCAATATGCAGCTGTGCTACTATTAACGGATATCGTGGCTGAGCCACGAGAATCAGAGTACGTGGAAGAGCCACTGGTAATAGAATTACGTGGAAGAGCCACTATTACAGAACTACCTCCAATGTCATACCTAGCCCCACGCAGGTCATCATGTCATAACTACATATATCATGCAAGCAGATTAATAGTCATAGTTATAGTTATATATATTAAACAACCTATCTCTCGAGGTATAAGGGTCGTTTTAGCAGATAGGGTAAAATGGTAAGTTTACCTCTTAGGGGTATTCTGGACATTTTACTAAGTTTTTAAGTCTTGGCACCTAATACGACCTCTTAACAGGTCTAACATTGTAACGCCCCGAAATTGGGCCTGGAAGAATGGGTCGTGTGGGCACACACAGGTCGTTGTCTTTGGACTTAGGGGAATTAGTGGACCGGCTGTGTGGTACACGTGGCTATAGGCAAATCTGGCTTAGCGGGCCATGCAAGCATGTGGGCCCCACTTGGGTTGCGTAATAGGCCCCGGGCCCATATTCACTGAATGGCATGTGGATATGATGGCTAAGTGGTTTGGGAGTGTTCGAGAAGTCCTGTGTTCAAACCTGGGCCTTAGCAAAAATTTATGTTTTTCTCTTATGGGAGCCTTGACGTTAGTGGGTAGGCTTTAAGAATATTTTTGGTGAAAGCATGACACAAAAGGAGATGTGGTCTAGTGGCAAGGAAGTGACGCCATAAAGGAAGTAAGGGGGTCCAAGGTTCAAGTCTTGGCTGTTGCAATTTATTTTGGGTTTTCTTTAAAATAAATCTAGAAGCGAGTAGGCGGGCTTTAAAGATAAATGTGTTGGACTTATAACACAAATGAGCTTATGTCTGAGTGGTGGTACCTTGACATGACCATCGAGAGGACTATGGTTTGAATCCCTTTTGCACGCAAAGGTTGATTATTTTGCTAATGCTTTAATTTTGGGGATTGATGGAGAATCCCACATCGGGAAGCTAACATGAGAATAGGTAAGGAGCTAGCTTTAAATAGAGCAAACCATGAGAAGAGTAGGCATACCTTTCTTGGCTTATCCCTTTCACGTTGTGGCATGTTCATTTGGATTAGGCGTTGGATCATTCGTTGATCTGTATGTCATTGGGTCACGGTGGTGGTGACCGTAGTTGATCGACACACCCCCACGGGGAGTCAAGGGTGAGATTATTATTGGCTTCTGGGAATAGTAGCATTTAGAGCATGGATTAACTTCAGATACCTATCAGGTGTGTACTTCATGTACTTCACCCTACTCTAGCTGTAGAATGGCAAATGCCGGAATGCCAAAATGAGCCATGTGGGCCCAATGGGGCCGTGGGGCCAATCGGGCAAATTGTATGATTGTATAGTAAATATTGGGCTAGACTAGGTGAATCTCATATATATGGCTAGTTTTGGGCTAAAGGGCCACACGAGCATGTGGGCCCACCTGGGCCGAAAATGGGCCTTAGGCCCATTCGTAACGTTATCTCTATTTAGTATACTTGAGTCGTTTGAGGCGACTGTAGACTTTCTAAGGGATTGATAAAAGTACCGAAATACCCTTATAGGGTAAAATTACTGTAATACCCTCGATTTGCAAAATACAGAAATACCCCCGATTTACAAAATTACAGAATTACCCTTAATTTGTAAAATTACAGAAATACCCCCGATTTGCAAAATTACAGAAATACCCCGAATTTGTAAAAGTACTATTTTACCCCTAATTTGAAAAATTATCGTTTTACTCATAATTTGTAAAGTTACCGTTTTACCCCTGATTTGTAAAGTTACCGTTTTACCACTGATTTGTAAGAATTATCATTTTACCCTCGGTTTACAAAATTACAAAAATACCCCAGTTTACAAATTAAGAAAATACCCCAAATTTCAAAATTACCAAAATACCCCTGATTTACAAAATTACCAAAATACCCCTAGTTTGTGAAATTACCGAAATACCCCTAGTTTTTGAAATTACTGAAATACCCCTGGTTTGTGAAATTATTGAAATAGCCTTGTAAGGTAGAATTACCGAAATACCCCTTTAAGTTAGAGTTACCGAAATACCCCTGTAGGGTAAAATTACCGAAATACCCCTGTAGGGTAGAATTATCGAAATACCCTTGTAGGGTAAAATTACTGAAATACCCCTATAGGGTAGAATTACCAAAATACCCCTATAGGGTAGAATTATCGAAATACCCCTGTAGGGTAGAATTACCGAGATACCCCTGTGGGGTAAAATTACCATTTTGCCCTTAAGGTGTTAAATGACTATTTTGCCCTTGTGGGCAAGTGACTGACTTGGACGGTGTGTTTGACGGATTTGACTGTGTTTGTATGATAGTGATTTGACTGATGTGACCGTGGCTGTGTGATTGATATGTTTTAATATGTGTTTAAATGACTAATACTGAACATGGCCATTCAGCATACATGTGTGATGATTGAGCATAGCATACATGACATATTGGGTTGGGACATTGATATGGAGAAAGTTCTGTTCTGATAGGATTGCACGAGTCATACGAGACGACTGTGGATCCAATAATAATCTTATAAGCTCACACGGGTCGCACGAGACGACTATGGACCGACTGAGGGCTTAATGCCAGTTATTCTGAGTATGGCTCTGTGCCAACCAACATATGGCTCTGTGCTATCAAGATCATGGCTTTGTGCCGATTATATTTGCTAAGGCTATGTGCCTATCTTATTTACTGATGACTGTGTGTCGATCACATTTACCCATGGCTGTGTGCCGGTTATATTACCCTAATTGATGGCTATGTGCCAGTCCTATTACAGTTACTGATGGCTTTGTTCCAATTATGATACTGCTACTAAAGGCTTAAAGCTGCATTTAAATTAGCAGCATGGCTGCGTCATTGGTGTGTTGGGCTGGGTGGGTTGAGTTATTCCCCACATGGTGTGTTGGGTTGGTACGGGTGGTGTGATGGCTGGACTTGGTTGGGATTGCATTTGCATATTGTTCTGCAGCTATGGGCTTGGCCCACACTATTCTGTATAGGGCTAAGGCCCAGACTAATCTGTTCTGTATAGGGCTTCGGCCCAGTTTATTCTGCATATCTGTATTATACTGTTACTGATTCTATTTTGCAATTAGGCGCACCTGACTCTGATTCTGATTTTAATTCTTCTCTGATAATGTTTTTGATTCTATAATGGGCTAAGACCCATCTGGTACTATCTGTTATAGTGGGCTAAGGCCCAATTGATACTGGAACTGTAGTAGGGCTGGGGCCCAGACTTTTAATTCATTTGTATGATTGACTGTTCGTTTTTTTGGTAGGGGATTACACACTGAGTTTTCATAAAACTCACCCCGTTTAATAATAGTGTAGGTAATCCCGAGCTTTAAGAGGATCGTTGCTGCGAGGGACTCAGAGAAGGCCACACATTGTTTATGCTCTGTCTTGATTTACTTTTAAGTATTTTATTCCGGTTTGGGTTGTAATAAGGCCTTTTAAACTTTCTGGTTTTTACATTTGGGATTTTATTTATTGTTTTATAATTGCTAGAAGTCGAACACATTTTTTCGAAACAACAACTATTTTTCAAAATATCACGTTTCCGCAACTGTTTTAAATTAGGCTTCCGTAACAATTAAGGTTTTAAAGGTAATAAAATTTTAAGAGAACATCTTTTAATAAACCACATTTTAATATGCATACAAAATTTGAGATTTTACACAAATTTTAAATGGCAACAAGTTTTAATGAGACGGGTTTTCAATGGAAACAAGGTTTTCGAAAAACACCTCAATGTGACACGCCAAATTCAGGCCTAACTTCTAGGCCGAGTTTAGGGTGTTACAAACATCGCGTAAAGCGACTCAAATAGTCTATATGGTCAAAACAGTGTATATGGGCCCAAACCCCCTATTGGGCCTAGGTGGGCCCACACGCTCGTGTGGCCCACATAGTCCAATTTTATGTATGGCATCACAAGCCTTATCAATCAACATACCAATGATCAGTTACCGAGTAATTCACCCATATGGGCCGGTAAGCCCATTGGGCCCATTTCAGACCATGAGGCCCATAATGGCCCAAGTGCATGAAATCGCGCTTGATAGCCTCCACAGTCTATACTACAATAGGGTGTGGTTACACACCTATTTTGTGATTTCGGCATTTCAGCATTTCGACTTTTGCCGAACTATACTACAATAGGGTGTGGTTACATGCATGTTTTGCGATTGCAAGATCACACCATGAGCACTGCACCTAAACGCAAATAGCGTACACCGTTAATCACTTGTCATAAGATTTAATGCTTATATATTATCTCAAATCCCCAAAATCGGCACTATTACCAATTCACTAGATTGGAGCCTAGCTTATTAATTCCAACCAAACACCTGCCTTTTGATAAATACCTAAACCACAGTACAAATCTTATAAATCAAACAACTTAACTTGATGCCATTAAATACCTAAATGTCACCCCTAAAATACTCATACCCTAATCAGCCATCATTCCAAAAGAAAACCATAACCAAGTACTTACCTTGGCTGAAATCGATAGATAGATCTGGCTTGCTTTAATATCACTAGCACAACCTCTAACCCTTGAGAGTCCGAATAACAAGGTAGATCTAGGAATCCAACACATAGCCGTCAAGAAGGAAAAAGTTCACAATCATTCACAAGTGAAAGAATCAAGGACCAATTCACATACAAGAGGAAAAGAGATTCGTCTTCCATAAGAAAGCCCAGAAGAGAAGAACATACATCCACTTACCTCAATTCAACCTTTGGCGTCTCAAAATGAGATACTTGAATAAAAAGGGTATTCGGCTAACTCCACAAAAAAGAGTGAAAGAAGAGCTCGGTCAAATGAAAAAGGGAAAGTAAAGATGGTTAATAGACACTCAAGAATAAAACAAGGGTTTGGCTATGGAGGATCAGTCGAAAGAATAATATAGAAAAGAAGTATCATAGGGTTTGGCCAATTGAAGAGTATTTGATCAAAGATAGAAAACAAGGTTCTGCTAAAAAGAAGAAAAAGAAAATGGTTAGCCAAAAGTAGCAGCAATCGGCCAGAGAAAAACCAAAAGAAAGGAACCAAAAGAAATACAAGGAAGAGAAGAGGGAAATAGCTTTTGGGCAAATGAGTGATCAAAGTGGATAGAAAAGAAAGGTAGAGTTTGGCACTTACTAACCTAATTTCGGCAACAAGAACCAAAAGCAACACAAAAACCCGATTAAGAAAGAGACTACTTTGCAAGGAAATAAGAGGTTTAAAGAAAGAAACGACCCAAAAGAACCCCAAGGTACAAACCCGAAATACCAAAAAGGAAGTTTCGGCACCTCAACTTTTACCAAAAATGCCAAACATCCAAATACCAAAGCCTTAGCTGAATTTGCACTCTAAGGTAACCCCAATTCAACCAACTCCTCCCATACATCAAATCCCTTGAAAATCTCCTTGATTTGCTCCATGATTCACCCAACTTTTCAATTTGAATTCAATTCAAATTCTCAAGACCAAGTCTACAACCAACTTCTAGTCTTTGGGTTCCAGTCCACTTCTTGCTGCCCCCATGTAGGAAAATGAATTCATTTTGCTTGCAAGGGGATTTGAACCCCCTCCTTCCCTTGCTTGTGGTGTCACTTGTCTCTCCACCAATGGCTCATTTTGTGATACAAAATGACAATAACTAAACTTCAGTCCTACTTGCTAACATCCCAGTTTCCCTTAAACCTAAAAATCAAAATTTTGCCAAAGGTTAGGCTTGAACCCAGACCTCCCAAAAACCCTTAAAAGCACTCAAAAAACTTAGTCAACAAGCCAACCAAGCACTTATGCCAAATTATGCAAAAAATTAAAAACACTAAGATTTTGGGCGTTACACACATGGGATGTTCCCTGTCCTGCCAAAGCCATATATCTGATATGGACTTACATCGGATGTTCCTCAACTGTCTCAACCTGCCAATGCCATATGTCTAATATGGACTTACATGGGATGTTCCTCAACTGTCTCAACCCAAAATACCATACATTCCTAAGGTTGAACTAGGGCTTTCTGATACTTTTTCTCTGTTATCTCATCTTTGATTCAACTTGGAATATTCTCATAAAATAAATGTATATATGCTGGAAATTAACAACATTAATATAAAATATTGAAATATTGCATTTATTTACCGTAAACTTACCTCGGTTCAAAATGAGATCAACTTGACAACTTAATCTTCTACCTTTTTCTTTCCTCGGTCTATCCCTAAATTTCATTCTTCTTGATCTATAATTAGCAAATTTAGCTTATTTAATACCCACATTTATCAAAATAATCCTTAACTCTAACTTTGAAAAAATTATAATTTTGCCCCTAAACTTTTGCATATTTACACTTTTGTCCCAAAGCTCAAAAATTAAACTTTTTCCCTAATTCTTATGTTTTAAGACATGCTGATCATTTTCCCCAAATGGCAACATCAAATTCTCACTCTAACATGTACTTATGAACATTAGGTATTTTTACCGATTATGTTGTTTTACTCGTTTTTACTTAAAACCGAGTAGTACAAGTTGTTTAACATAATTTAAAACCTCATATTCTATCATAAAACATCAAAATAAACACATTTCACCTATGGGTATTTTTCCAAATATGAACCCTAGGTTGAATTATTGCTAGAATAAGCTAAATCAAGTTACTGGGACTCTAAAAATGTAAAGAACATTAAAAACAGGGCTTGGAATCACTTACTATGGAGCTTGGAAGCTTGAAACAAACCCTAGCTATGGAGACACAATCGGTTCGGCCCTATGGAGAAGAAGATAGCAATTTTTCCATCTTTTTCCCTTTTAATTCCTTTTAATTACTAAATGGCTAAAATGCCCCTCATTAAAAAACTTTGGTTATTTCTACCTCTGTATGTCCATTTTTGTCCATGAAAACCTACTGGTATAATTGCCATTTAAGGACCTCTACTTCAATTATGCTATTCAAATAAATTCTTTAACATCTAGAACTCATATTTATCAACTTTTGCAATTAAGCCCTAATAGGCAAATTAAGCATGTAATTCATGAAATTCTCTATCAATACTTTAACGCATGCATCTAATCACTTGGTAAATCATAAAAAAATATTGAAACAAATTTTTCTATCTCGGATTCATGGTTTCGCAACCAGTGTTTCGTTTAGGCCCTATTTCGGGATGTTACATAGGCTGTTTTGGGCCATTTTGGGCCGAGATAGGTGGTGTTGGTCCAATGGACTCATGGGGCCCACACGGATGAAATTCAAGAGATGTGGCAAATACTGGACTAGGCTGTGTAGTTTGCATAGCCATGCCTAAATATGGGCTAAATGGACCACACGAGCGTGTGGGCCCACCACACTGTTGTGACCGTTTAAGTTATATAAGTTGCTCTAGGCGATTGTAGACCTTCTAAGAGGTTGGTATGTGTACCAGGATCCCAAAATATGTAAAATGACTAAAATATCCATAAAGGGTAAAATGACTATTTTAACCGTAATAGATAAAAATGACCATTATAACCTTAGAGGTAGATTGACTGATGTATTTATTATATAAACATGACTATTACTGAGCATGAAATTTTGCATACTTGTATGATTTATGACATGACATACTGCATGGGATTGGGATACTATTTGGAGGAAGTATACTGTACTGGTGGCTTAGCCACATATATTGTTACTGTCAGCTTTGCTGTGATACTGTTACTAGCAGCTTTGCTATAATACTATTACTGGCAGCTCGGCTACGATATTGGTGTGTTGGCTGGGTGGGTTGATTTTATCCCCACATGGTGTGTTGGTGGTACAGAGTGGTGTGTCTGGCTGGATTGGGGTGGATCACACTATTGCATTACTACACTGTACTGTTACTGTATTTGGCTAAGGCCCACACTGTACTGTTTTTGAATAGGGCTCTAGCCCAGACTATTACTCCATTTGGTATACCGATTGCCTGATGGGGGAATTGCACACTGAGTTTTCATAAACTCACACTTTCTTCTAACCATGCAAGTAATCCCCAGCCATAGGCGATTTGGTGTTGCGAGGGAATTGGAGGTGGCTACATGATTGCAGTTAACTTACAATTGATTTTATTTATATTTACAATTTCATTTTGGGTTTTTAATTATGTAATAAGGCCAATCATGGGATTTAACTTTTAAATTGGGCTTTGTCTACGTACTTTAAACTGTTAGTTTAGGAGAAGATGAGTTTTCAAAATAATAGTTATTTTTAAAGACATGCAATTCAGAACTACAAAGTTTTCAAAAGCTTCCGTGACTTAAACCAGTTTAGTATACCAATGGCAAATGTTTTGACAAGATGATTGATAATAGTAAAGAACTTAATTCATTCAAGTTTTCTATAAAATCACAAAGGGGTTTTAATTGACGTCAAGTTTTGATTAAAAATATTTCTATTTTTCGAAAGGCACTATGATGTAGCACGCCAGAATCAGCCATAACGTCTGGGCTAGGTTTGGTGTGTTACATATAAAGTGTTTGTGATTGATAAATTACATTGAATTATCATATAGAATGAGATTTAAATCGATTGGAAGATAATCGTGAAAAAAGGGAAAATAACGAATTGGTCATCAATGTTTCATTTGTTGTTGTTTTTGCCAGGTAATTTCATATATAATTTACTAAGCTAATTCATGTTATTTTTTTATTTCTATAATTTGTATCATTATATTTGTTATATATTTATTTTGTTTTGTAAAATAAGATATTGAGATAAATTGAAAATGATTATTTGAGTTTAGAATGTTATGTTTGAGATTGATTATCAAACTAAAAGACTAATTTGAATAGAAATGAAAATTTGTTGAACTTTGTGATTATATGAATTGACATTGAATTTGGTTGGAATGTATTTTGTTGTATAATGAATAAGAAGAACTAACTTACTCAAATCATGGAAGACCAAAATGTTTCACTAAACACTTTATGAACAACAGTAGTAGTATAAATTTGAAATTTCACTAAAAATTTTAAAAATATAGTTGTTAATAAAATATGAAATTAAATCTTATTGAGCCTATTTTTTTTTATAGAAGCAATGGTGTAAGAGATGGAATAGTAGATTATGAGATCTAATAATTTTTATGAGACAAGGTCAAAATGATTTCAGGTTCCCTTGTTCTAACTTTGATAGTCCATTATAAATTGTAAGAAAAATATTTATGAGATGAAATTTATATTCCTAAAAACTTTATTTTCCTATTTTAAAGGGAAATAAACAATAGAATAATGCATAACTTGTACTGCATGATATTTAATTTTTAGTGAAGAAGGGTCAGAGCTGCCTAGCAGTAGAACAGGAGAAGATTTGAAAAAAAAAACTGTATTAATTGACTTAAGTAGAATTCTAAATATTTTATAGTAAAAATTTCATAGAATATAGTTCCAAAAACAAAAGTCATATCTTAATTTTGAATTCTTTAGGCCAAGATATAAATAATTTAGTAACTGTTATTGAAGAGCACAACTTTGATAAAGGTATATGTGTAAATAGTAAAAGAATAATTAATGTTACTATAACCATGCCTTACTAAAGGCCAAAGATTTCTATATAAACACATGTACACATAGGATATGGAATGGAGAGGAGGAGGAGGGAAATAATATAAGTGTTATAAAATGAATTAATAGTTGTTTATGACTGATCGAATCATATTGGTGTGTTGGTTGGATTTGTGTGTCCATTTTGAGCCCTGTGACAAGTTAATAGGGTTATAAAGATTTAAATTAGTTAAATGTTGTAAGTAAGGAAATTATATTGGATCAAGATATGTATCAATATGCAGAATAACCAAAAAAGAGCCTTAGCGGCCGAATAAGTAGGAAAAGCTATTAGGCTCAGAAATAATTGACATGTTAAAATGAAAGGAAACAGATGAGCTTAATTGTAATGATAATAAATGATATGTGAGAAGTGTTAAATTGTGAATGAATGTGACAATGATATTTGTAAACAATTAAACGTTGTAAGTTTGAAATGCAAGCATTTATATACGACATTGGATATCGAGAGTAAGTATTTTTTTTTCGAGCTAGCTAACAAACTGAAAAACCAATTTGATAAGATATGGAATGAATTATTTGATGTCGCAATGTAATGAAACGTGATTACGTGTTACAAATTTAAGTAATTGCACGACTCAATTTAGCATTGTGATAATGATATTGTAACACCCCACCCAACCCAATAGCTAGATCCGGGTGCGGTGTCTAAACAAAATCATGTTATTGTTCATACTAAGATCTCACTAAGTTAAAACATATTGTATTACCTATTTATAAAAATTACAACAGTGAAAATATTTTAAAAACAAAGTTCACCTTTTGAACTCTAGACTCTAAGGGATTTAAATAATTACAATATAGTCGCCCCTTTGTAGAAGTTCCTAAAGGTACCCTTCCTCTGTGCATGACACTAAATTAATGATCACCACTCGACCACTATTTGGCTTGATCCCTCATCGAGTTCCTTGTTCCACAAATCCTACAAAATACAAGCCATACTTTGGTAATTTTGGATGAACTTAGTAAGTCTTTATATTACTTGAAATTAGACCCCATCTTTGAGGGGTTTATATAGATAATATCTAAAATATAACTAACTCCCTACTTGTACGGGAAAATCCTCTTAGACTTATCATAGCAACTATGATTTTAATCTCACTCCTAGTCATTTTTAGATAGTTTATTAAGTGAATTACACTTGAAAAATTCTATCACCCCACAACCAACCTTGACAGTTTCTCGAACATCTCACCATTTCTGTAGACTCTGTCATTACCTTCACTTTATTCTTTCTTTCATTTATCCTAGAGTGGAAAAATCTTCTTTCCACTATTTCCTTATCTGCTAGTCTTGCAGTTTACCCTTCTAATTGACCTTTGGTTTTTTCCCTTTGGTGATCATTTCAAGTCCAATTAGTCCTTACAATAGAGGAAAGGGAAGTCATTTATCCAAGAGAGTTCAACTATTTGAAGGATGATAAGATTTTGGGAGATCCATCCAAAGGGGTAACCACTAGATCTTCTTTCAGAAATGCATGTAATTTTGTTGCATTTATTTCATGCATTGAGCCTAAAAATATCAAAAAAAGTATTAAATGATTAATATTGGATATTGGTTATGCAAGATGAATTAAATCAATTTGAGAGAAGCAATATATGGACCCTTGTAGAAAGACCATGTGATAAATCTACTATAGGTACTAAGTGGGTTTTTAGAAATAAGCTAGATGAGAGTGGTAACATAGTAAAGAACAAGGTTAGACATGTTGCTTAAGGTTACACTCAAAAGGAAGGAATAGACTATGATGACACGTATGCTCTCATAACTAGAATGGAAGTCATTAGAATGCTCTTATCTTTTGCATGTTTTAATGATTTTAAATTATATCAAATGGATGTAAAAAGTGTTTTTCTAAATGGTTTTATAAATGAATAAGTGTATGTTGAACAACCACCCGATATTGAAGATTCAAAATTTTCAAATCATATTTTTAGACTTTCAAAAGCCTTATATAGCTTAAAGCAAGCTCCTAGAGCTTGGTATGAAAGATTATCAAATTTTCTTATTGAAAAATGTTTTTGTAAAGGGAAGATTGACACAACACTTTTTATCAAAATAAAAGATAAGGATTTATTAGTAGTTCAAATGTATGTTGATGATATTATTTTTGGAGCTACTAATGATCTTCTTTGAAAATAATTTTCCAAGCTAATGCATGGTAAATTTGAGATGATCATGATGAGAGAACTAAATTTCTTTTTGGGACTCTAAATCAAGAAAAGAAAAAATGGCATCTTCATCAATCAAGCTAAGTACACAAAGCAAATGCTTAAGAATTTTGGGATGGACACTCTTAAACCACAAGCTACACCCGTGAGCCCTTCTACAAAGCTTGACAAAGATGAGGAAGGTAAATGTGTATATTTAAAGTTATATAGGTCTATGATTGGCTCTTTTCTTTATCTCACTACAAGTAGACTTGATACTATGTTAAGTATTTGCTTGTGTGCTAGATATCAATTGTAACGCCACAAAAATTAAATCTAACCCTTTAATTTTTGTATGTAGTGACATAAAGTGAATTGTTGTTTTAGTGGCTAAGTGAATTAGGAGTGTTTGGGAGTCTCTAAGAAGCCCAAGGTTTGAGCTTGGGCTTAGGCAAAAATTTTATTTTTTGCTCAAAGGAGCCCTGGCTCTAGCATGTAGCCTTTTAAATAATTGTGATCAAGTATGACACAAATAGATCCTGTGGCTCAGAGGTAGGTGGCGTGTTCTCTTTCTAAGGGGGAACTGGGTTCGAGTCACTTTGTGCACAAATGAGAATTCATTTTACTCCTTTCTTGTATGAGTATTGGAGTTTGAATCGAACACTACTGAGGAGGTGGGAGTTTGAATCGGTCTTGGAGTGGTTAGAGGAGGGATTTTAGGAAAGGTAATGGGAGAAAATCAAAGGATTTTGAGTTGGAGGAGAAGTAGTGCCGAAGTGGGACTCTAAGCACTTGATTTCGACTTTGGGTGATTGTGTGGAGGTTATGCCGATTCTTTCCTCTGCATTTCGGGTTTTGGTATTTTTTGGAAGCTGTTTGTACCAAGCGACTCTTGTGTTCTCTTTTGCCATTTTATTTTCTTCTCGAGACTACTCTTCTTATCAAGTTTTCCCACTTTCCTCTGAGGCTGAATACCTATTCTACACAGAAGTCCTTCAGTTTTTACATTATTTTTTTCTAGCCGAATACATCTCCTCCTTCTTTTCTCAACTTGGCCGAACCAACCTTTCTCTCCCCAAACTGTTATAGTTTCCATCTTTTTCTTGGCACCTTATACCTTGGTCGAATATAGCATCCACTTTGTTATTTGGCTTTCATCCTTTGCTTACTCTCCCTATTGACTTTTTTCCCTTTTCATCTCTTTAATCTATCTTTGGATTGACAATTGGTTTCTGGCAATCAGTAAGTATACTTGACTCTTTCCTATTTTCCTGATCATTTTTGAAGCACCCTACTCTTGTACTGCTTAAAAGTTGAATGTACTTTACCCCTCTCTATCTTGTTGCCGATTCTTATTCCTTGCTGTTAGGTGTGCTGTTATCGAGTTTTAGAACCTCTAGAGAGTGAGGAAGTTTATCAAAAGTTTGAAGTGGTTGAAATCTCTCGCTCATCTTCCGATTGAAGGTAAGTACGTTGTCTGGCAACCCTGGGTAAGGCTGAATGTTATCTTTCCTTATTTAGAGGTTCTGTTGATCTGTAGTCATCACAAGTGGGTGTAAGCCATTTGATGAATCTATTCAGTTAATTAAATCTGCTTGTAATGCAGATAATCAATAAAGGACAAGGGGTCAACGCTAGCCAATGATCTAAGAGAATTAAGCCATCTAGTATTCAATTAAGGTGGGTAGTAATTGACGTTTTGAAAATTAAATGTTATCTGAACCCTTATGGATGGGTAGACTAACTGTACATCCTGAATGAATGTAGGTTCGATGCTAGCGAATCGTAGCACATTTTCGTAAACAGGTGTGTGTTCTCACACTGTTTTAATAGTAGAACGGAAAAAGCCGAAAAACTGAAAAGCCAAAAAGTACGGCAACTGATGCCACACGGGCGTGCAAATGCACGTGTGGTGATTCGAGCCCACAAGACACGGGCGTATGACTGTAGAGGCCATCATGAGCGATCTCATGGCCTTAAGGCCACGTTGAGCCGAAATGGGTCATGTGGGCCAATGGTCTCATTGGCCTCACACGAGCAAATTTCACGGATGTGTGGGAAATAATTGACCCGACTGTGTTTTTGACATGGCCAAGGCTATTTCTGGAATTCGTGGGCCACACGGACGTGTGGGCCCACTTGGGCCTTGTAGTGGGCTTTGGGCACAATTAATCTGTTTGACTGTTAAGGGTTGTAAGGGTCACACAAGACGACTATGGACCTATTGATGGGTCGATAAGTGTACCTAGACTCCAGATTAAGAAATGACGGTTATGCCTTTGTAGGATAAAATGACTCTTATGCCCTTATGTGATGCATACTGGATTAAGCATGCCATCTGATATATTTATTGTACCACCCAAAACTCAACCCGAACTTTATGGCTTGATCCAGCGGCATCACATTGAAGGGTAAAACGTCACGTCCAATATTGATGGAAAACTTTGAAAACATTTGATCGTTTGTGGTTTAAAACAAAATTTACAAAATGGGTTTTTATCTTCAAAAGCCAAGCCTCGCTTGAGAAATATTTAATTGTCAATCGTTTACCAGTGAAAACTTGTATATGTTAAAGATTGTTTAAAACTTTAGTTTTGTTTTCTTCGAAAACCCTAGTTTTTATATTCCTTGCTAATCTCCCTTGTTTTGACTGTAGCGGAAGCTTACTCTTTGAAAATGTTTGCATACTTATGCTCGATTTGTAAAACGTTATTACTTTTCTTTAATTATAAATCACGAGTTTTTAAAAACCAATAGTTAAGCAATCAAGCATCAATAAAATACTGAAATTAAAGCAAAATCAGAGAAAGGACTTATTACAACCCGAAAACAAAAAATAAAACAATAAAGTAAGAAAAGCAAAGTAAATTAAATTATGAAACCATAAGTCCATAGTGTGGCCACCTCCGAGTCCTCCAATATGTCGAACGAGTCCTCCAATATGTCGAACGCTACTGAGGATTACCTGAAAAATTAAAAATAGGAGGGTGAGTTTACAAAAACTCAGTGTGTACAACCCTCATCAATCATATAGCATGCATCACATCAATTTGGGCCTTAGCCCATAATAACCTCAGTTGGGCTTATGCCCATGTCACAATCAAAATCAATATATGCAATGCACAAATAACCTATCCAACCCTGCACTCCAAATCCCTTCCAACCCTACACTCCTATAGGGATTTAATCGACCCACCCATCCCTGCACTCCCAATGTAGCACCGGTTGCGGCACTAGACAATATTATAGCAGAGCTGTCAATCACAAAATAGGCTTAAGAGCCATCGGTGGATCCATATTCGTCAACTGACCATGCGACCCTGACAAATCATATTCTTCCTCCAATCCATAAGCCCATCCCCTATGCAGCATAATATCACATGAATGCAATATAACATATATGGCATGCAAAATCAAGCATAAAACATGCAAGGGCATTTTAGTCATTTTACCCCTCAGGGGCATAACGATTATTTTTCATTATGGGACTAAATACCCGTATCAGCCCATTAATGAGACCATAGTCATTCAGCAAAACTGGTGTCACTTTTAGCAGCCAATAATACACTTCGGCCCAAAAGCCCAATTTGTGGCCCAAGTAGGGCCCACACTCTCGTGTGGCTCATTGAGCCCAAATCTACCCTTTTCCATGTGGACAACATGACCGGTTCGTTATTTCCTATCCATCCCTAAATTTTGCTCGTGCAGGGCCCACGACCCATCAAGCCCATATGGCCCATTTCAGCCCATTTCGCCAAAAAGCGGCCCAAGTCCATGAGATCGCTCATGGGGCCTTAGTCGTCGTATCGATCTTTCCACACGAGCATCCCCGCACTCGTGTGGTTACCGTTGCCAAACTTTTAGCTTTTCGACATTTTGGCAGTTCGGCATTTTGGGATTTCGGCTTTTGGCAATCTATTGTTCATAACAAAATGACCACTACTTAGGGCCATTCTTGCATCACATAAACCTACCAAAACAAGCATATACATAACCATTTGTTAGCCACATCTCATGCCATAACTTATAAACATTACAAAACATATCCCAAAGATTGATAGTGTGGTGATGGTCCTTGACGATCCCCGAGCTTTCGGTAGCTTCGATATTTATAAAACAGAGTAAACAAACACAAAGTAAGCTACAAGTAGCTTAGTAAGCCAAATACAAATAAATCCATAACAAATAACAATTTCAAACCATTTTAAACACATGATTTAGGGCATAACACAATCACAAGTCATATTTCTCATAGATCTCAACTAATCAAATTCACTTACTCCAATTCACATATCATAGCCATGTATCTCACATATCAAATGATCATATACATACATACCTCTTATTCTTCAAATTTCTTATACATTCATACGTACAGAAGTTCAAATGTGCATTTGTGTACTCGTTTTTCTCAGAGTGCCCGTTGAACTAATCAAAATTAACTAGGATACAAGGATAGCTCAAAAAAACTCATACAAGGCCGACGTCCCAGACGTGGTCTTACATGTAATCAGATATCGATGCCACTATCCCAGACAAAGTCTTACTCGAATCAATATGATGCCAATGTCCCTAACATGGTCTTACACGTTAATCTCATATTGATACCAACGTCCCAGATGTGGTCTTACACGAAAACACATATCGGATCCTATGTCATGACATATGTATCCTAACTATTCCTAAGGATCAGACGGGGCTTTCCAGACTTGATCACATGCTCGGAATTTAATTCAGATTTCACATATTCAGCTCTCATAGTCATATAATACATTTCAATCAACATAATAGCAATTATAATTCAATTTAATGCTTTTATTTATATATCGACTTACCTCGTACGGATGTGAACGGATAAAAACGGTTATTCAGTGATTTTTGGCTTTCTTTAATCCAATTTCGTTTTCTTTAGTTCTTGATCTATATAAATTCAAATTAAGATCTTTTATTCACTAACTCATTCAATTTAATCCATAAACATATAATTAGGGCATTTTACAAATTAGCCCTCACATTTTCACATTTTGACACTTTAGTCCATATTTCACAAAATCATCAAATTCATAAAATACCACAATTTCATTAAAACGCAAGTGTGCTGAATTCTCATATGTTCTCTACTAGCCCATATATTTCAATTATTTCACATTTCAGTCCCTCAAAAACTCATTTTAACAATTTAGCCCAAATTGCTCAAATTCATCAAAAATTCATAGACAACACATGATAATCGGACACATATCTTTCATATTTCATCTATTAACACTTCAAAGCTCATAAAATCAATAATATAATTTCATGAAATCTTCAATAAAAATAGAAATTGAGACATGGGTTTTGTAGTATACAAAGCAACGATTTCAAAAACGTAAAAGTTATCAAAAACGGACTAAAATGCATACCTTAATTCTTGATTCAAAGTGTCGAATGAACAAACACTAAAATCTTTTCTTTTTGTTTCTAATTTTGCCAAAATGCATTAGAAAAATGGCCACATTCATGTTTTGCTATATTATAACATATAATAATCAATTTACCATTTTTTCCATCATTTATTACTTTATAAAACACATGTATTAAGGTCATTTATGACCACTTAAAAATTTAATGGTATAATTGCCATATAAGGCCATTATAATCAAAAGCCATTTCAATTAAACATATGAACATGTAGCATGTTAATTTTACCATTTTTGCATTTTAATCTGTTTTTTTTCAAATCAAACACTCAAAGAAACAAATCAAATCACAGAAGTTTCACAGATATCAATTCACAGGCTATAGACACAGAAAATAATTTTAAAATATTTTTTAGACTTGGATATGTGGTCCCAAAACCACTATCTGACTAGGGTTAATGTAACACCCCTTACCCGAAACCGTCACCGGAATCGAGTAATAAGCGTTACCGAACTTACTGGCGTACATACTCATGTTTGCATATGATTCAATTCATAATTACCTCTATCAAGGGTTTTGTATCACAATACAAACATTACAGATGATTAGGATTCGAATCCTATCATATCAAAAACCCGAAAAATTTTTCACTCTTAAAACAACGTCACACGCCCGTGTGACTATTGACGCAGCTGTGTGAAGAGACCGTGTGGCTTTCACGCGCCCATGCTTAGCAACCATGGACTAAACTGTCCAATTGGCCACGGCCACACCGCACGGTCGTTTGGGGGCCATGTACCCCACACGATGGAGACACACGGCCGTGTCTCTTACCTATGTGGTACCCTAAATAAAACTTTCAGGTGCAGGGGAGGCACGATCTGAGCGCACGCCTATGCCACCCGTCTGTGGAGTAGTCTGTCAAATCACACACGGCCATGGCACACGCCCGTGTACCCTGCCGTACAGGCCTTGCCAGGCTATTTACCAAGCCTTGGCCTCCCTAAAATACAAATAGATACACATATCATTCATCTCAACCCATTCCAATAACATATACTCAGAATGACTACATATATGAACACCATTTACAAAATGAGTATCACATATAAACCTATACTATTTGACTTACAAAACAATACTTATACAATGACTAGCCACCTATACATGCCAAGATCAAAATATCAAAATCATGTATACAAATACCAAAGTAGCTTGATAGTGTGAGACGAGCCTCCTTCGATCACCAATCGAAGTATGCTCTCTGCTCGATAATCTAAAAGGAAAGGGAAAAGAAGAGGGGTAACCTACAAATAGCTTAGTAAGTCATAAGTAAGTTAATAGCATCTATGTGATAACTAATTAAGCCATTTGATTTCCACATAGTACATCTGTAACAATCACATTACTTACTCATTCACCTCCTTGCCAAATTGTCCAAATATAAACATCCATACTCATATCATAATCAGTTTGTTTTCAGTTACTTAACCTGTAGAATTGCTTCACATAATAACATTAATCCCGTTGAACATTCAAAACAGAAACAGATACACAGAGGTTAGCACAAAAGTGCCTTACAGAAATGTAGCCGAAGCCAGTACAGAGTTATGGCAAAAGCCATCAGAATATGTAGCCGAAGCTACTTCAGATCACAGAATGCAGATGTAATCCACGAGCCTGCTCACACAAGCTGACAGGTGACTGCAACACATGCAAGTACACCCAGCACCCGGGATACAGAATCAGACAGAATCAAAGTCCCTCAAGTGGCATGTCACCCATATCTAGAAACATTCTTAAAGTTCAAACGGGATTTACAGAATATAACATCATACAATTTCATAATTCAAAATTTACATTCATATATTTTCACATAGAAACCATCAAATAATTTTCAATGATATAAATGTGCTATAATTTACACATGACTTACCTCGATAACAAAACGACTAAATCTCAAATTAGTCGACTACCTTTTCTTTTCCACGATCTCGATCGCTTTCTCTTCTTTCTTGATATAAATAGACACATTTAACACATTTTATCAATTCCTTACTCAAATTCGTTCACAATTCAGACTTTTGACAAAATGACCATTTTGCCCCTAGTCTCGTAAACTTAATTTCACTCTATTTTCTTAGCAATTTAGACTTAGCTAAATCTTTTTAATAATAATAATCCAAGAATCACACATTTTCACATACTTATGAACAAATTTTCATTTTTCTCATCTTAGTCCCTTAGAGACGTTTTTACCGAAAACTACTTAGAAAAACTCGTAAATAACACTTCAAGAACTCATTTTCTACCATTACCCATCAAATCACAAATTTCTCAAGAATGGGTAAATTTTTAGAACTTAATATCTTTTCAAATAATGGTAAAATCATGAAATTTAAGCTTAAAGAAACTCAAAAATACGAAAATAGTCAAAAACGGGGCAAGATTGCACTTACAATTTGCTTGAAAAAAAAGCTCAAAACCCTTGAGCTATGGTGGAGAGAAATTTTGGCAGGAAACTAAGGAAGAAGATGAAGTCTTTTCATCTTTCTTTCATCTTTTTATTTTGTTTTTAGCTAAATGGACAAAAATGCCCTTAATGACTATCACACACAAAAATTTTCTAGAATGCCCATATGTGTCCATACTATTTTCTAATGGTCTATTTGCCATTTAAAGACCTCTAGTTCAAACCCCCATTTCAAATAGGTACTTATACTATATATCTCACATTTTTCAAACAATACAATTTAGTCTCAAAAATAAAATTGGGCACTTTATCGATAAAATTTTCAAACAATATTTTCACAACAATAATTTATCTATCAGACATTATCAGAATTTTACTCAATTCAAAATTTCATACTTTAGATTTGTGGTTATGAAACCACTATTCTGATTAGGCCCTATTTTGGGCTGTCACAGTTAAAACTGGGCCGTTACAGGAGAAGCCTTCTTCCAAGTTATGAATGAATGGTTTGCCGAGTTCGTTCATACGAATCTAACCATTAGACCTCCACACCCTCGTGATCCTTAGACTACCCATGTAGCTCTCCCAGTTACTGATACAGTTGGAAGAGAAAAGCCACCAGTAGACAAGATTAGAAAATAAGGGGCCGAAGAGTTTCAGGCTACTAAAAATAACGATGCAGAGAAAGCTGAATTTTGGCTCGAGAATACCATCAGAGTTTTTGATAAGTTATCTTGCACACCAGAAGAGTGTATAAAGTGTGTGGTGTCACTTCTTAGAGATTCAGCTTACCATTGGTGGAAGACACTTGTGTCAATAGTACCGAAAGAAAGAGTTACCTGGGATTTCTTTTAGGAAGAGTTTCGTAAGAAGTACACCAGTTAGAGGTTCATCAACCAGAAAAGAAAGGAATTCCTTAAACTAAAGCAAGGTAAGATGACAATAACTGAGTATGAGCGTGAATTTGTCAGACTCAGTAATTATGCTAGAAAGTGTGTGTCAACTGAAGCTATTATGTGCAAGAGATTTGAAGATGGGCTCAATGATGATATTCGATTGTCCGTTGGTGTTCTAGAGATAAAAGAGTTTGTTGTTTTAGTTGACAGAACCTGTAAGGCAGATGAGTTGTTGAAAGAAAAAGAAAAAGGCAAAGCTAGAATTGAGACACAAGATACAAAGAAAAGACAAATGAGCAGATCGTTTCAGTCTACATCCAAGAGGCCTAGAGAGTTCTCTACTAGATCAAATTTTTCAGCTGGGTATTCGAGCATAAACAGAGATAATAGAAACATGATTTCGAAAGCTCAGACTACCTCGATTGCAAGTGTAGGTAGTGTCTGATCGAGCAAACTAGAGTGTCTACGGTGCGGTAGATGTCATTTTGGCAAGTGTCGAGTAGATGAGAGTGGTTGTTACAAGTGTGGTGCTCTAGATCATTTTATGCGAGAGTGTCCAAAAATGGTTAAACAGAGTGCTAGGTCCAGGAATGATCCAGTTCGAGGTAGACCACAGAGAAACCTGAGAACAGGAGCAGGTAATAGAGGTGTGTTTAGAGATTCAATAGTGAGACCAGGTGTTAGAGCACCCGCAAGGACCTATGCCATCCGTGCTCGTGAAGAGGCATCCTCCCCCGACATAATTACAGGTACATTTTCTCTTCATGATGTTAACGTTATTGCTTTGATTTATCCAGGTTCGACCCATTCCTATGTCTGCATGAAATTGATACCTAGTATGAACATGTCCATAGAGCCTACGAGATTTATGATTAAAGTATTGAATCCATTGGGTCAATATGTATTAGTAGACAAAGTATGTAAAAATTGCCTTCTGAATTAGAGGTTACTGTTTTCCAGCCGATCTATGTGTTTTCTGATAATTTTTGATCAATTCAAAGAAGCTACTGTATTTTCCAAGATAGATTTGAGCTCTGAATATTATCAGTTGCGAGTTAAAGAGTCAGATGTTCCGAAGACTACTTTCCAGATTAGGCATGGCCATTATGAGTTCCTTGTGATGCCATTTGGCTTAACTAACACTCCTGCCATTTTCATGGACTTAATGAACCGAATTTTCAGACTTTACTTGGATAAATTTGTAGTTGTGTTCATTGATGATATCTTGATTTAATCTCATGATGAGATTGAGCATTCAGAGCATTTGAAAATAGTTTTATTGACTTTGAGAGATGATCAGCTTTATGCCAAGTTTAGCAAAAGTGAGTTCTGTTTACGAGAAGTCAATTTTCTTGGACATATAGTCTTAGGTGAAGGTATTAGAGTTGATCCGAGCAAGATTTCAGCCATTGCTGATTGGAAGCCTCCCAGAAATGTATCAAAGGTCAAAAGTTTTCTTGGTCTCGCTGGTTATTATAGACGATTTGTAGAGGGATTTTCCATGATAGCTACCCCATTGACAAGATTGCTGTAGAAAGATGTCAAGTTTGAATGGACTGAAAAGTGTCAGCAGAGTTTTGACAAGTTAAAAGCATTGTTGACTGAAGCTCCTGTCTTAGTACAACTAAAACTGGGTAAAGAGTTTGTGATTTATAGTGATACGTCCTTGACTGGTCTAGGACTAGTTGTCATTGTATTTGTAACACCCCAAATTTTAGGGTTTTTGGATTTTTGCATAAATTTGTATATGCATGATTAGGTGTGCTGAATCGATGGTTTGGGTGTGTTTAGGGGCCTTTAGAAGGCCTGCGTTAAAGCATAAACCCTGGCAAAATTTTGGATTTTAGGCTTAGGGGAGTGGGGATGCTAGCTAGTAGGACTTAAGTGGAAATTTTGGGGGATTCATGACACAAAGATGTGTGTATTGGAGTGGCAAGTTAGTGCCTTATGGAGACAAGAAAGTGGCATCATTAGCAAGAAGGAGAGCTGAGGTTCGAACCCTTTTGCAAGCAAGCTGAGCTCTTTTTACTAGTTTGGGGTGCAAAGTGGTAGACTTGGATGTAAATTCTTCAAGAGGGTTGAAGATTTGGTAAAAGATAAGAGTTGACTTGGTCTTGAGAATTTGAATTGAAATTCAAATTCAAAAGTTGAGTGTATCATAGAGCAAATCAAGGAAATTTTTAAGGGGTTGAGCTTGAGGGGATTAGGTAACCGAATGGGGAGTATGGTTAACCAAAATCAGTTAGAGGTGCATTTGGGGGTACATTTTGGCAAAAGGTGAGCATCGGTGCCGAATCTTATGCTTTTGTTATTTAGGATTTTGCATTTTTAGGACTTTTTTGTATTGTTTTCTCTAGTGCTGAATTGGTATAATTTGTTTGGCGTTTCCATTTCTTTTCCTTTCTTTTGCTAAAAGCTGAATAGGGTATTTGAGAAGTGCACCAATCGGCCGAAACTTACTTGCTTCTCTCCTTACTTCTCTAGTTGAGCCTCACATCATTTCTGCCATTTGCATACATCGTCATCTCTCTACTTTCCATGCGATTGCCAAACCTTGCTCTCTAGTTTTTTTTCTTTTCTCCTCATTTTGCTTTGGCCAAATTTAGCCTCTCTTGTCTTTCTCTTTTCGATTTTGGCATTGTATCTCTACTCTATCTCTCTTATTCTCTCAACTTCACCCTCATATTCGAACCTATCCTTTCCATCCCTTCGAATTTTCTTCTGTGTTTTCTAAGGGTTGATATGTCCGAATTTGATCTCTCCCATATACCCTTACTTCTTTGATTGTTTTTCTCTTGATCCATTCTGGGATACTCTTGGCCTCTTCAAAAGCTGAACTTGTGATCCACCCTCTTTTATTTCCTTATCATCTCTTTCATTTTCAAGTAATCGAACACTTCTCTTTCCATCACTTTGGGATTTCTTCTGTTTGAGGCGGTTGGACTTTGTGAAGGGAGCATTCGTTACTATTATCTGTCGTCTTTATCCACTAATCTTGGGTAAGTGATTCGTTTCCCTTTTGGGTTGTCCTGTGATAACTAAATTTCTTCCCTCCTGCGTATTGGTTAGCCTTTGGGTTCTTTCATCAGAGATCAATCTCGAATTTCTTTCTTTCTTGACTGTTTTGATTTGGTTTCGTAGGCTTTACTTGGTAGTCATTTTCGCAGGAGGCTATTGCTGTTGAAGCAATCTAGGCCTAGAGGTTAGTCTTCAGCCAAGGTAAGTGGTTGGTGTTTTCTTTGAGATGTTGGCCGAATATGATAGGGGTTTGGTAGCTATGGTTAACAAGCCAGATTATACGATTAATTGTATATTTGGGCGATTGTAGGTCGATTGTTTGTGGGTTATTCGATTTGATTCATAACCAGGTGTGTAACCACACCCTTCTGTAGCATAGGTCAGTAAAAACCAAAAAGTCGAAATGTCAAAACATCAGCATTCGAGGCCTTACGAGCGTGCGAGCACTTGTGGGCTGAACCGAGCCCACTGAGGGTGGGCAATAGACTGTTGAAGCCTTTGCGCGCGTTATTGTGCACTTGGGCCGTTAAGGACCTCAATAGGCCTCGATGGGCCAATAGGCCTACAGGCCCATATGGGAAAATTACTCCGTAAGTGATCGTTAGTATGTTGGCTGATAAGGATTGTGATACTGTACGTAAAATCGGACTGAATGGGCCACACGAGCGTGTAGGCCCACCTGGGCCCAATAGGGGTTTGGGCCCATATATTCTGATTTCACCGTATAGACTATCTGAGTTGCTTAACGTGACGTTAGACCTGTTAAAAGGTCGTATTAGATGTTAAGACTTTGAAACTTAGGGAAATGACCAAAATACCCCTGATGGGTAAAATTACCATTTTACCCCTGATTTCCTAAAAGGCTTTTACACCCCTAAAAATAGGTTGTCTGATATATGTATGACAGTATTTGTGCCTATTAGTCTGCATGCATGCTATAAATAATTATGATATGTTAGTCTGTATGGGGTTGGGTTGATATTGGAGGAAGATCTGTAATATTGGCTCTGCCACGTAATTTTAAATAGTGGCTGCGCCTCGTAATCTGTTTCTGGTGGCTTTCTCATGATATCTGATATTAACAGCATGACTGCGTGTTGGTGTGCAGGCTGGGTGGGTCAAGTTATTCCCCACATGATGTGATGGGTTGGTACGGGTGGTGTGATGGTTAGACTGGGTTGGGTTTTCATATATGCACTATTATGATTCTGTAATGGGCTTAGGCCCACTCTGATTCCGTATAGGGCTAAGGCCCAGACTGATCTATTTCTGTATAGGGCTTCAGCCTAGTCTGATATGTTGTTAGTTGGGGAAGTTACACACTGAGTTTCCGCAAACTCTCCCTTTAATTTTAAATATGCAGGTAACCCCTAGCCTTAGACAATTTAGAGCTGCGAGGGATTCTGGGTGGCCACATGTCTTCTTCTTTTGGATTTTACCTTATTTAATTTCAGTCTGGTAATTATTTATGTAATAAGACCTTTATGGGGATTTTACTTCAACTTGTGTATTTGAGCTATTTTAATTCTTCAAACTGACAAAGTAGTTAATCGGGTTGTCAAAACTAATAACAAATTGTTTTCGAGAAATACACACGTATTGTTTTCAAATAATAAAGAGCTTTCGTAATTGCACGTAACCAAATATGACAAGCATGGCAAACCCTTTCTACAAATATCTTTTCGAACTTATAAAAATAAATTTAATCAGATTTTGCTCTACGTTCTAAACTAAACAGGGTTTTTAAAAATAGAAGAAACTATTTCATCGAATCATTTGATTTTGAGCGTAACTTCCATGTGACACACTAGATCTGGTCATAGTGTCCAGGTCGGGTTTAGGGTGTTACAGTATTTGCGTTGAAAATCTAAAGACATCACTTGTATGGTGAGAAATGCCGAATATTTACTAATCATAAAAGTTTGAAATACCTGATGACCCAAAAAGATTTGAAATTGACACAAAGAAGATTGCTAGAGTTGATTAAAGATTATGAACTAGTGATCGATTATCACCCGGGTAAAGCAAACGTAGTTGCTGATGCTTTGAGTAGAAAATCTTTCTTTGCATTAAGAGCTTTGAACATTAGTTTAACCTTATCAAATGACGGTTCTATCTTAGCCAAATTAAGAGCTAAGCCAATGTTTCTTGAAGAAATTTGTGAAGTTCAGAAAGATGACAGTGAGTTGCAAGCCAAAAGAGCTCAGTGTGAGTCAGGTATAGAGTCAGATTTTTAGATTAGTTTTGACGGTTGTTTAATGTTTAGAAATCAAATATGTGTACCAAAGAATGATAGGCTTATTCAAAAGATCTTAGAGGAAGCACATAGCAATTCTTTGTCTATTCATCCAGGTAGTACAAAGATGTATAATGATTTGAAGAAAATGTATTGGTGGGTAGGAATGAAGACAGATATCTCAAAGTTTGCTTCTAGATGCTTGATCTATCAATAGGTAAAAGCCGAACATCAAGTACCTTTAGGTTTATTACAATCTGTGTTAGTTTCTGAGTGGAAATGGGACCGAGTTGCCATGGATTTTGTGACAGGATTGCCTTTGACACTTAGAAAGATGCAGTATGGGTTATGATTGATAAGCTAACCAAGTCAGCTCATTTTATTCCAGTTCGTATGGATTAGTCACTTGACAAGTTGGCCGAGTTGTATATTTTAGAGATAGTCAGACTACATGGAGTCCTGTTATCGATTATCTCAAATAGAAACTCGAGATTTACTTTACGGTTTTGGAAGAAGTTACAGGAAGCTTTGGGCACAAAGTTGAGTTTTAGTACAGTTTTCCATCCTCAGATCGATGGTCAGTCCGGGAGAGTTATTCAGATACATGAGGATATGCTCAGATGTTGTGTCTTAGAATTTCAAGGTAGTTGAGAGAAATATTTGCTGTTGGTAGAGTTTGCCTATAATAATAGTTACCAGTCCAGTTTGAAGATGACACATTATGAAGCTTTGTATGGATGTAAATGTCATGTTGTATTGGACAAAGCTTAAAGAAAATCAGATTTACGGGGTTGACTTAGTTAAAGAAACTGAAGAGAAAGTGAAAGTTATTAGAGGTTGCTTGAAAGTAGCTTCAGATAGACAGAAGTCTTCTGCAGATTTGAAAAGAAAAGAGATTGAGTATCAAGTTGGTGACAAAGTGTTCTTGAAAGTATCCCCGTGGAAGAAAGCCTTAAGATTTGGCAAGAAAAGCAAACTAACTCCACATTTTATTGGACCATTTGAGGTGACTGAAAGAGTTGGGCCATTAGCATATCGGTTAGCTTTACTGACAGAGTTAAAGAAGATTCATGATGTGCTCTATGTGTCCATGTTACGTCGTTATCGTTCTGATCCGTCACATGTGATTTCACAGACAGAGGTTGAGATTCAGCCAGATATAACTTACAGTGTAGAACTAGTAAAGATTCTAGCTCGAGAGGTCAATCAACTAAGGAACAAAAGTATTGCACTTGTGAAAGTATTATGGAATAGGTAAAGGGTAGACGAGGGTACATGGGAGCCCGAAGAGGCTATGCGAAAACAGTATCCAAATCTATTCACAAGTAAGATTTTCAGGGACAAAAATCCCTAAAGGGAGAGAAATGTAACATCCCGAAATAGGGCCTAATCGGAACAATGGTTGGAAAACCACGAATCTGAGATAGTCAAGTTTATTCTGATAAATTTTTATGATTTACCGAGTGATTAGATGCATGTGTTAGAATATTGATAGAAAATTTCATGAATTGCATGTTTAATTTGCCTATTAGGGCTTAATTGCAAAAGTTGATAAATATGAGTTCTAGATAGGAAAAGATTAAATTGAAGAGCATAACTGAAGTAGAGGTCTTTCAATGGTAATTATACCATTAGGTTTTCATGGACAAAAATGGACATACATAGGTAGAAATAACCAAAGTTTTAATGAAGGGCATTTTAGTCATTTGGTAATTAAAAAGATTAAAAAGGGAAAAAGATGGCAAAATGTTATCGTCTTCTTCAAGTGGCTGAATGTCAAGGGTTCTCCATAGCTAGGGTTTGTTTCAAGATTCTAAGCTCCATTGTAAGTGATTCCAAGCCTCGTTTGTAATGTTCTTTACATTTTTGGAGTCCCGATAACTCGATTTAGCTTATTCTAGCAATAATTTAACCTAAGGTTCATATTTGGAAAAATACCCATAGATGAAATGTGTTTATTTTGATGTTTTATGATAGAATATGAGGTTTTAAATTATGTTAAACTACTTGTGCTGCTCGGTTTTAAGTAAAAATGAGTAAAACGATAAAATTGGTAAAAATACCTAATGTTCATAAGTACATGTTAGAGTGAGAATTTGATGTTTCCATTAAGGGAAAATGATCAGCATGTCCTAAAATATAAGAATTAGGGAAAAAGTTTAATTTCCGAGCTTTGAGATAAAAGTATAAATATGCAAAAGTTTAGGGGCAAAATCATAATTTTACCGAAGTTAGAGTTAAGGACTATTTTGATAAATGTGAGTACTAAATAAGAAAAATTTTCTAATTATAGATCAAGAAAAATGAAATTTTGGGATAGACCGAGGAAAGAAAAAGGTAGAAGATTAAGTTGTCAAGTTGATCGTATTTTGCTCTGAGGCAAGTTTACGGTAAATAAATGCAATATTTTGATATTTTATATTAATGTTGTTAATTTCCAGCATATATACATTTATTTTATGAGAATATTCCAAGTTGAATCAAAGAGAGGTAACAAAGAAAAAGTATCAGAAAGCCTGTTTGAACCTTAGGAATGTATGGGATACGGAATGTCATGACATTTTGGGTTCAGACAATTGAGGAACATCCCATGTAAGTCCATATCAGACATATGGCATTGGTAGGTTGAGACAGTTCAGGAACATCCCATGTAAGTCCATATCAGATATATGGCTTTGGCAGGACAAGGAACATCCCATGTAAGACCATGCTTAGAGCATGACATTGGCAAGCTATTATCAGGCAAGAAAACCCAGGTATCCTGAGTATTTCAAACAGTTCATTGGGCTAATATACAGGCTATGTTACAAGAAAGTTCAGGTAAAGGAATGATAAATAGGAAAGTTAAAGAGTAAGTGGAGAAGTAAAATAAAGATTTTGTTAGCTGATGGTATAATATGAGTATATTTATACTTGGTGAATGTTGTCATTGATTTACTTGTAAACTTACTAAGCATTGTAGCTTACTCCTTTTCCTTTCTCTCTTTTATAGTGTAGCCAAGCCAATTCAAGAACCAAAAGGACGTCGAAGTTCGTTTCACACTATCAAAGGCTATCTCAATATTTTGTAGTTTAAAATGTTTTGAGTTATGGCATGTATAGGGACTTGGTCATTTTGTGTGTATGTCCCTATGATACGATTAAAGAGTGGCATGTGAATACTTGATAGTGATTAGCTATTTTATGGCTAATTAAGAACATGTTTTGATGTTATGTATGCCTAAATGATAGTTTATGCAAAGAAATGATGGAGTAAAAGTTGGCCATGAAACAGTTTTGTAACAGCAGTAGTAACGTAAATTTGAAAAATCACTAAAAATTATAGAAATGGAATTAAATGGTGAATGAGATAAATAATTAAATATTATTGAGTCTATTTTCATAAGAAAGAAATAGAGCAAGCAAAGGAAGTCTATATTCTGAGATATTTAGACTATTATGAGACTGGTTTAGAGGGATTTTGTGATCCCCTGTTCTAATTTTAGAAATTCACTAAAAATTTTACAAAAAGAATTATGAGTCATAATTTATATGTATAGATTCCTTAGTGAGTCTATTTTCATTAGAAATAAGCAAAAACACTATATGAAAATTTTACTAAGAGATAATTGATTTTTCACGAGGAGAGGTCAAAACCATTGGACTGTGAAATAGGGGAACATTTAACTAATAAACAATACTAATTGGCCAAACCAAAAATTCTGGAAAAATTATGGTAAGAAGATATGAGTCTAGTTTCAGTGAAAATTTATATATTTTAATTTTAATTTTTATAACGCGATTTATAATTAATTTAGTGACTATTACGCAGGTGAACAGTTTTATTATGAACAGTGAAACAAATTGTTTTAATTTGTGTAAATAATCGTAAAATTTTTAATGTTCCCGGTTTGCTCATGAACCGTTTCAGTTGCATGTTTTAGGGCCTCGAAGGCCCTTTTTAGGGATATTGGATGAATATGAGTGAACTAATTTTAAAAGAAAATTTTTATGCCCTGAACTAGAAAGGTAAGTCTAGTAACGCCTCGTGCTCGACTCCGGTGACGGTCTCGGGTAAGGGGTGTTACAGATAATATATTGATGATGTATACATGTATATTCGATCAAGGAGAAATTGTTTTATGAAAATATATGCTATATGTGTATGGAGTTAAAAGCTTGAAATTATATGTGATTACAAATGCATAAGTTGATTTAGTTAATTGAAATGATTAAGTAATTGAGATGTTATTATGCATTAATTTTTTAATTTGCTTAAGGCTTACTAAACTAAGTTAGCTTACTTTGTATATGTTTTTTTTTAATGTTTATAGATTTTGGAGGTCGTTACGTGCTCGGGGATTGTCAGTGAAGTCATCCACACTATCGTTTACTTTTGATACTTTTAAAAGTTTAAAACTCAAATATATGGCATGTATAGGATAATATGTGTATGTTTGATTTTGAAGCATGTATATATTTAAAAGCCATGCGAAAATGGCTTGTTTATTTTGATAAGTATGCAAATGATATGGATGTTAAAATTGTTTGGTTGGATGATTTAGATATATGATTATAAATGTGATTAATGTTTAATGTAATTTGATTAAGAGTTTAATCACATGTTTGGAGCTTAACTTGATAGATGTGGAATTTATGATGTAACACCCCAAACCCAGCCCAGATATTATGGCCAAATCTGGTGTGTCACATTGACGCTGAATTACACATCATTCTTTAATTAATACATTTAGGATGACCTTGCAAAATCATTTTTAAGAGTTGTAAAAAAATAGGTCATTTAATTTATGGAAGTCCTATCCACTATCAGTTGGAGTTTATTTCTTTAAAAGATCTTATCTTGTCATTAGGTGATCCATTTATTGCGTATCATATATATTTTGAAATCGTTGATTAATTTTGGAATAAAAACCTACGCAGCCTAATACTATAAATTTTAAACAAGTAATAATTTAATAATTAAAAACCAACATAAAAAATAAAAAAATAACCAATGAGCAGCCTTATTACAAATTTAAACCCAAATAACTAAGTAATACTAAAATAAATAAATTTAAGAAAAATATAACCGAAGGCAGTTTACGTGGCCACTCCGAATCCCTCCAGCTCCAAGTCCTCTAAGGTTGGGGCTCACCAGCTTGGATGAAAGGAAACGGGGTGAGTTTGGGAACTCAGTGTGCAAGCTAAACCCAACCAGAGTCCAAACCAGTACTATAACGCCCTGATTTTTGGGATTTTTCGGGTTTCGGTGATTTTTGGTGAATTTTAAAATTTTGGTGTTCTAGATACTGGAATTGTGTTTAAATGTGTTAGTGGGCCTTTAGAAGGCCCAAAGCCTAAGTTAAAACCCGGTAAAATATCAAGTTTGGATTTTAAGTGAATAGGAGACTTGGTTAAGTGGGCTTTTAAGAAAAACTTCGTAAATTATGACACAAAAAGGAGCTTTGGCAAAGTGGCAAGGTGGTGCCACTAAGTTCCTAAAAAAGTGGCACCTGGGAAGGAATTAAAGGTCTAGGGTTCAAGTTGCAAGGTAAGCATATTGTTACTTTTAATTTTTAGGCATGTGCTGGGCATGTGATTACTTAAGTAGAATCGGCTAGGGCCTTAAGGAGGTTGGGCCGATTGCTTTGTTAGTAATTAGGGTTAGATTCTTTTTTTATTCTATCAAGACAAATTAGGGTTAGCCACCTAAAGTTATTCTTTTCTCTACTTCACAAAAGTGACCGAAAACGCAAGGTACCACTCCTCTGTGCCGATTTCTCTTGTCTCTTCTCCTCTACCACTGTTTTCTTCCCCTTTTTGCTTTCTACCTTAGCCGAACACCCCTGTTACTCAAATCCATCTTCTCTGTTGATCCCATCCTCTGCAAAACCACCATAGCCGACGGCCATAAAATTCAAAATCCCGAAAAACTCACTTCTTGTGCCAATTTCTCCAAGCCAAAATCCCTCAGTTCTTTTCGTCCCTTTTGATCAATTTTCATTTTCTCTAAACCCCTAGTGCTTATCGGCAACACCGCTCCAAAACCATAACCCCCAAATCACCATCTTCTTTATCAGTCAAAAGCCGAAAACGCCATTCCTTTAGGAGCTTATAGCCGAAACTTGAGATCTCTAGGATTTGATCTCTGCGAGTGTTTAAGGGCTAGATCCAAATTAGATCTAAGTAAAAACGGTAGGGAAATCAGTGGTAAGTGCTCCTTAACCCAGATCTATAAGTTCTTTTGCAATTTAGAAAAAGTCAGTCTCTAAAATCTAGGGAGGCTGTCGTTAGGGGTCTAAGACCCTAAGGGGTTGTAGTAATCGGTTTCTCTTGGTGTTAGTGCAATTCAGAGACTGTTGACGAAGGCGTGGATCTTTGGAACGACTAGATCTAGATCTAGTCATCGGTTTTCGGTAAAGGTAAGATTTCAAGGATATTTGGGGCACTGGCCGAATATGGTAAGCGAGTATTGAGATTGGCTATATGGATTTGTAAATTAAAAGTTGTGGTAATCAATTGTAGGATATCATGGGGATCTTTCTAGCAGTCGTCATGGAACAAGTGTGTATCGAACACCCACTCATAGTTCAATTCGGCAAAAGCAGAAATGCCGAAACTCCGGCATTTCGTGGGCTTGTGAGTGTGCGAATGCTCACAAGATGTTTAGAAATCATTAGATCTAAAATCGCAAGGTGGTAAGATAATCGCATGTGGAATTTCGTATACTTCGATAATTGGGCCTCGATGGGCTGTAAATGGGCCCAATGGGCTTACAGGCCCATATGGGTGAAAACGGTTAATTAAGGTGTACTGATAGATTGTAGGGTCAAAACTATCTAAACTGATAAATTGATCTTAAAATCTGGATTAAATGGGCTTAAGTAGCCAATAGACACTATAGGGCCCATTAGGGGTTTTAGAGCCTAATAGCTAAAACTGTTAAACTAGGTTAAATAGATTACTGTGATGATAAACGGATTAACAGTTCCGTAATATGTATGGAAACTCTAAAAATTGATAGAATTACTGAAATACCCTCATGGGTGGAGAATTACAGTTTTACCCCTAGGTGCGAAATTACTGTTATACCCCTAGGGCTAAATCTGACGAAAATGCATGTGTTACTGATTCTGTTTACTATATGCCATGTCATGATTATCTGTTGCTTGGGATTAGGGTTATATGGATGGAGGAAGTGTTCTGGTGGCCTTGCCACAATTTCTGTTAAGAGGCTCTGCCTCGATATTCTGAATCTGGTGGCCCTGCCACAATATCTGTTCTGGTGACTCTGTCACATTATCTGTTTACGCAGCAATGCTGCCACTGTGGCGTGTAGTGATTGGGTGAGTTGATGGTTTCCTCACAATGGGGAGATGGGGTTGGTACGGGTAGCGTGTAGCGGTTGGGTGGGTTGAGTAGTCTCCCCACACGTGATGGGTTTGGGCATACATGCATAATCTCTGATCTGTTCTGTAATGGGCCTATGGGTCATATTGTTATCTGAAAAGGGCTAAGGCCCAATATTCTGTATCTGGATAGGGCTTCAGCCTAGTTATTACTGTGACTGATTTGGGCTTTGGATAGGCTTCTTTGCACACTGATTTTTCCAAACTCACCCCTTCTTTTCCATCCTTGCAGGTGAGCCTTAGACAGTGGGCTTGAAGCTGGGAGGGATTCAGAGTGGCCACGAAGATTAAATTTTTTAGTTTTCAATTAATTTACATTTCATTTCTTCTTTTATTTAAATTATTTTATTATGCTTTTGGGTTTGTAATAAGGCCGCTCTTATTATTTTTATTTTTGGGTTTTTATTACTTTTACTTATGATACTTTAATTATTTAGAATTTTAGCTGCGCGAGATTTTCTTAAAGTAATTCAAATGTTTTCGAAATCAATCACACGTAACCAGCAAGTAACAAAGTCTCGATTTATAATAAACCTCTTAATAACTAGTATTAAATAGGATGTCCACCAATAAACCTGGAATTTTCTTTAAAAACTATAAAGTCAGTTTTGCAAAGCTCACCCTAATCTTAGTAACTTGGTGATGTGGTTAGTTGTAGGCAATGTGACACACCGGATATGGCCATAACGTCTGGGCTGGGTTTGGGGTGTTACAAGTACAACCCTAACTAGGCCCAAGCCCTTTCCAGATATAGTATTAATTGGGCCTTAGCCCTATTCAGTAAAAAGTAATTACTGGGCCTTAGCCCTATTCAGAAATCAGTATGGCCCATAGGCCCATTACAGTAACAGAATAATGTTTATGCATGTATGCAAAGCCCAGCCCAATCCAGCCCTACACACCACCCGTACCAGCCCTACACACCATGTAAGAAATAACTCAACCCACGCAGCCCTACACACCACAGTCGCAGCTTAGCTGCTTAATCAGATCACATGGCCAAGCCACTAACAATAAAATGAGGTAATGCCCGTGGCATTGCCACTTAGCACTTCCTCCATCAAAACCCAATCCCATGCAAGAATATATTATGACATGGCATACAGTGAACAGATATAACTTTTAGCATGCAATTCAGTCAACTTAACCCTAGGGGTAAAATGGACTTTTTGCATCTAGGGGTAAAACAGTTAAGGGGTATTTTAGAAAATTGCTAGTTTTTAGAATTTCATGCTCGTTACAGTTTGTGAACAGTCTTAATGGCATCCAGATAACTTATTTAGCCCATTTTATTACTACAGAGTCATCGAGCTCTAAAACCCCTAATGGGCCCAAAGGTGTCCACTAGCTAATACGGCCCACTAAGCCTAAATTTTATGTCCGTTTTAGCAGTTTTAACACTCAGATTATCAGAATACCCTTACCGCTCGTTTTCACCCATGGGCCCGTAAGCCCATTGGGCCCGAATTCAGCCCTTTAAGGCCCAAAATCACCAACGTGCACGAAATCGCAGACACATCATTCTTACCATTTTTTATTATAGATTTTACCGATTTAAACCTACCCACGAGCTTTCACACGCTCGCAAGCCTTCGAAATGTCAGAATTTCAGCATTTTGACTTTTCGGCTTTTGCCGATCTAGTCTACTAGTGGGTGTCGATTACGCACCTGTTTGCGCTACTACATCGATATCCGCACTGAACTAATCCTACAATCTTTTTAACCACATTGTTAGCCACAAAACAACGGAATCAATGAAACTAACAACCTACCATATTTGGCCAACATCATCTAAGGCCCTTAATCCCTTACCTTTGCCGAAATCAATAACTAGATCTAGATCTAGATTGCCCCACGATCCTAGCCTCCAATGCTCCTCGTTGGATCACCTTCTGTCTACACTAAAACACGAAAGAACCGAAAGAAAGGGGCTAATAAAACCCTTAGTCCAAAAACGACAACCACCCTAAGGAGTTAGGGGTTTTCGGCTTTTCTTGAATCACAAGACAAAGAATGAAGAGGGTATCGAATACTTACCAACGATCTATTTGCCAAAGAAGCGTTCCTGATCCAACCTACTCCAGATCTAGTATAGATCTAATCAAAACTTGAAAAGAGAATGGATCCAAGAGATGTAAAAGCTCAGTTCCTGAATCACTATGGATATGGAGGTTTCGGCTTTTGTATAAAGAAGAAGAATAAAAGTTTATGGAATGGAGAAAAGATGATCGACAAAGAGATGAGAGGTTGAGATTCGGCTCTTGAAAGATTAGCAATGAAAAGAAGAAAAAGTTTGGACAAAGGAGAAATCGGCAACTATAGATTCAGGTTTTGGCTTTTGAAAGAAATCGGCTAACAAGCTTGAGAATGGGGTTACTTTACTTGATGGGGAAGAGGTGAAGAAAAGGTTTTGAAGAAGAACAATCAGCCAAGAGATGAGAGGTTCTATGGTTCGGCTAAAATAGAAGAAGAGGAAAGGAGGGTTCGGCCAAGTAGAAGATTCGGCTACCAGGAGAGGGTTACTTTCGTTGGTGAAGAAATGGAGAAGAGGAAGAAAAGAGTGAAGGAAAAAGAGTGTTTCAGTTTTAGAAGATAAGTGAAGGATTTGGTAACAAGAAAAGGTGCGGCCAGCACCTACCTACCTATTATGCTGAACTAAAACCCCAAAGAGAACCCCAAAAACATTCAGCTAACACCCCTTAACTTCCCATTGATGATTATGCCAAAACAAAAGCCCCCCAACTGAAAATGCTCTACCGAGAGCCCCATAGTCAGACATCACTTGCTTCCATTTGAAATCCCTAAATTTTCTCCTCCTTATCCTCATTGATTTAATCCCTTGAGCCATTCAAACACCTCCCTTCAGAGTTCAATTTGAATTCCACCACTTACCTTACACATGCATAAAAATAATAAGACCATATTGTTTACCATGAGACTTGAACCTTAGCTCCTGCACAACTTCCACACGCCACCCCCTTGTCTCCTAAGTGGCGCTACATTGCCACCTTACCACAGGTTATCTTGTGCCTTAAATTATCCATATTTTTTAAAATCCCACTTAGTCAAAGCCTCTTCTCTCTTAGGTCCAAAATTCTTAAATTCAACCAGGTTTTTAACTTAAACTTAGGCCTTCTAAAGGCCCACTAACACACTCAAAACATAAATTAACACATCCAAATAAGAAAAAATTAAGTTTACACAAAATCTCGAAAATTAGGGCATTACATATGAAGTGTTTAGCATGATTTATATTATAAGAATTTATAATGTTTATGCTTGACTTTGGCTATTGAAATTCGGCCATGTTTTTGCTTATATGTGAGTAATTAAAATGGTTGCTATGTTTTATACATATTGAATATGGTAGTCAAATAAAGTTTATTGATATGAGTTGAACTGGATGATGTTTGTTTGATTGATTATTATATTGGTGTGTGGTTTTATGAATAGCTATGTTTTATATATATTTTATAAGCCATGAGTTATTGTATGTAAAGGTGGTATATACGCATAGTGCATTATGCAATTATTGATTTGACCAAGCTCACATGTTCACATTTTTCTATCAAATGCATATGCCTATAATAAGTATATTTATATTTAGTTAAAAATTTGAGAAAAGACGAAAGGAATAGTAATAATGGTATGATTGGTCATGTAGTAATTATGGCCATGTCGTATATATATTATTATTTGCCTATAAGTCATATTATATGGCTTGTTTAGTCAGTATGCATTTGCAAGGAAGTATGATTTATATATATATATTGAAGTACAGAATGATGGGATATATGCTTGAATGACTTAGTGTGTGCGCATGGGATTTACAATGTTTTTGGCTAAGTTTAAAATAAATGCCCATGTGATTAGTAAATTCATTTTTGTTAGGTGGACAATTGAATATTACTTGTAATAACTCTGATGTGTGTATATGTTTTGTAACAAAATGTTATAGTTGACATTATTTGTTTATATTATATATATATATATATATATATATATTACACTATAATTTCTTGATATTAAAGTTGTAAGCATGAGTATGACTGTGATTGCTTGGAAGTTGCGTCTCGTCTGGTAATACTTCATAACCCATTCCGGGGACGGATACGAGTTAGGGGTGTTACACACATAATATGACATTTATAAACATCCAATACCAAAAATTTAAGGCATTCACATGCCACAAAATACAACATTAATCATGCATTCATCATCATTCATTTTTCCTACTTTATTGTGAAATTTCATGCTAGCACCATTAACATTCACTTTGCATAATTAAACTTAATCAATATTAGCCCATTTCCAAAGGCCATTACAACTTGACTTAAGTAAGATCAATAGGCAACACATTTGGCTACCCAAAATGACAAATATCAAAATGACCAAGCTTTCTATACATGCCATACTCATAATAACTAACTTTACTATACCAAAATGGGATGCTTGATAGTGTGACATCGAGCTTCGACTTTTAAAGAACCCCGAGCTAGTTTGGAAAAATTACAAGGAAAAGGGAAAAGAAAGGGAGTAAGCATAATTGCTTAGTAAGTTGCATGAAATAAAATAGCAACATAAATCATGGAATAAGCATCCGAATAAGGTATCATGAAATATCATATAAATTCTTTACACATTAACGTGGCTTACTCATGCTCTTTCTTACCGACATATTCATATCATTTTTTACTCTTACTCATGCTTTTCTCACCATCATACTCATATCATTATGTGTTCATTTTCTTGTAACTTAGTCATATACACAAATATCACTCATCACAAAAATTTAGTCTTTCTCGTTAAATTCATCAACTTGAATACGTTTCCTATTAAATTACTTATAATACCAAAGGATACCGGAAGTTTCATTCTTATGGTAAGATGCCAAAGCCATATCCTAGATATGGTCTTACATGGATCTCAAGTCGATTCTAAAGCCATACCCCAGATATGGTCTTACACAGGGTCTCATATCGATGTCGATGTCGATGTCATGTCCCAGACATGGTCTTACATGAGATCATAAACTGATGCCGATGCCATGTCTTAGACATGGTCTTACACGGGATCACTCTTAGATGCCAACGCCATGTCCCAAACATGGTCTTACAGGGGATCTAAATCTAGTCTCAGTGCCAACGCCATGACCTAGACATGGTCTTACACAGGACCATATGTCGATGCCAATGCCATGTCCTGGACATGGTCTTACATGGGATCTCAATTCAATGTCGATGCCATGTCTCAGACATGGCCTTACACGAGACCTACAATTTCTCATGTCATGACTACGGTATCCCCCGTATTCCTTAAAATTTAACCAAGATTTCTAAACTATCACTTTATCATTTCTTTATAAAAATCATATCAGCAAATTTCATAAAAATAACATAAATTTCATAGAATATCATCACAATAATTTTCAAAATGCATAACGCTAATTTATTGCATACAACATACCTCGGATTCAAAATATGGGTGAATGTTCGATTTAGTCCATCACCTTGCTTTTTCCCTGGTTTCGGTTCGGGCTTCGTGTTTCTTAATCTAAAATGACAAATTTCACTTATTTAGTGTTCACATTGGCTAATTACCCCATAATCTATACTTTGGAAAAATTTCTAATTTTGCACCTAAACTTTTACATATTTGCAAAATGGTCCCTAGGCTCGTAAAATGAAATGCACTTATTTTCTTGGTTACCCAAGCTTAGGCGACCTTTATGTGAACTCATAACAGCCCACATTTCTCATCAATTTACCTTTTACTACACATTTTATCACATTTGCAATTTGGTCCCTATTAAGGTTTTTCATGAAAAATCACTTAGAAAAAGATGTTTATTACACTTTAAACATTCATATTCTACCACTAGACATCAAAATACATGCATGTCATATATGGGTATATTTTTTAACATAATTCGTAGCTCAAATTAGTGGTAGAAATAGTTAAATTAAGCTACGAGGATTCCAAAAATACGAAGAACATGAAAAACGAGGCTAGACTGCACTTACTTGTGAACATAAAAATGAAATAACCCTAGCTATGGAGCTTTGGAAATTTCGACAGCCTTGGGAAGAAGATGGACACAATTTTGCTTCTTTTTCCCTTTTTTTTCATTAATTAACCAAATGACCAAAATGCCCTTATGCCCTTTATTTAGAAAATTCCTTAAGCGTTTTTGTCCATCATGCTAACAAATGGTCTAATTTCTAAATAAGGACTTCTAATAATTTTTTGTATGCCAATTCATCCTTAAAACTTCTAAAAACTCATATTTTGCAATTTTTGTAATTTAGTCTTAAAGGACAAATTCATCACTATTTCATAAAAATTCCTTCATGGAATTTTCTCACTATCATGCAATCATGTCATAAACTTAAAAATAATCATGAAATATATGTTTCTACTTTGAATTTGTGGTCTCAAAACCATTATTTCGACTAGGCCCTAATCCTGGTTGTTACACATAGCCAAACAATAAGTATTACATACGAACTTACCTCGGATGTAGAAACGACTATACTAGTCGATCAATCAAGCACTTTATTCTTGCCTTGATCTAAGTCCGAATTCTTTGGTTCTTAGTCTAAACATATTCAAATAAAACTTATTCAAACACAATTTCATTCAATTTAGTCCAAAAACTCATAAATAGGCAAATTACCATTTTGCCCCTAACATTTCACAATTTTTACAAATTAATCCCTATTACACAAAACACAAAATATGCAAAATTTCAATATACCATGCTTAGGCAAAATATTCATCTTCCTTATACAAGTCCACATTTCATTTATTTCATATTTTAGTCCCTCAATTTATTATTTTCACAATTTACCCCTAATTACTCAAGTTCATCAAAAATGCAAATACAAAACATATTAATCTATCACCTATCTTTCATATTTCATCAACTATCATCATAAAGCTCACAAAATCATCAATGGCAAAACTCAAAATATTAATCAATTTCAGAAATTGAGACATGGGCTTGATAGATTTCATAGCAACGATCTCAAAATGAAAATTATTAAAAACCGAGCTAAGACTCACCTTAAATCAAGCTTAGTTATGGCTGAATATAGCTAACCCTTTTTCTTTCTTTTTTTATTTTGAACTCTTGATAGATTTCATAGCAACGATCTCAAAATGAAAATTATTAAAAACCGAGCTAAGACTCACCTTAAATTAAGCTTGGTTATGGCTGAATATAGCTAGCCCTTTTTCTTTCTTTTTTTATTTTGAACTTTCCGCTATGGATGAACTAAAATGCATAGCTTTTCATTTTATGTTTTATTATATTATAGTTATTACACTTTTTACCATTTTTACCTTATTAATTTAATAAGAAAACATTATAAAACAAGCCTAATGTCGTCCATCATATTTATCTATGGTTAAATTACAACATAAAGACCCCACATTAAAAGGACATAACAATTTAGTGCTTTAATAATTAGCATGCTTATTTTTCATTTAATGCGATTAAGTCCTTTTTATTAATCGGACACACAAACGATAAAATTAAAACACGAAAATTTTACACACATAAATTAACACATCATAAACATAGAAAATAATATTTAAATATTTTTTTACTCAGATTTGTGGTCTCGAAACCACTGTTCTGATTAGGGTCCAAATCGGGCCATTACATGTGTATCTAATGATATTCTAAAGGGTTCAACGGGAACAGTTCTATTACAGGTTAACTGAGTTGATAAGAATTATTATGAGAGTTACTTGAATTATATGGATGTAACAGCCCATTTTAGACCCTAATCGAAACGAGTGGTTTCGAGATCACTTAACCGAGTCAAAATATTATTTTTTGTTGCTTTAATGTGTTTTACAGCATGATAGATTCATTGTGTGAAAGTTTCGTCTGGAAATTTTATCGTTTAAATAGTTAATTCGATAAAAAGGATTAAATCGCATAAAGCGATAAATAGGAGTTCTTTTGCATAAAGGGCTAAAATGACCTTGGCTTTATATTTAGAAGTCCTTAAAATGAAATTTACCCTTTTTATAATGCATGGACGGTAGTGGCCTTTAAATGCATGGTTTTTAAATAGTTTTATTAAGGTTATAAAAGGTATTTGATAATTATATGTTATAATGGTTTAATTAAAATACAAAATGGCTTTAATTTTTATTCTTCTCTTCCACTGATTCTTCAAACAAAACTAAGGTTTTAAAAGCTTTTTCATTTAGCCAAGCATTTTAGCTCAATTAAGGTACGGTTTTGATCTGTTTTTAATTATTTCTACGTTTTTGAGATCGTTGCTTTGTATACTATCTGACCCGTACCTCTATTTTTGAAATTGGTTGAGATTTTGAAATATGCCATTGATGAATACATGGTTATTTTGATGATTTTTGATGAATTATTGAAGGTTATTTGGAAATATACAAGTTTTATAAAGTAATTTTTTATGGAAATGAGTTTTGAGGATTAAATTGAAAAAGGTAGAAATTTTGTGGTTGGAATTGTAAATAAATGACATATATGTGCTTATGTGAAGTATATGAATATTTGGTTATGATAAATTGAGGGTTCTATTATGTAATTTGCTATTTTGTGAATTTAGGACTAAATTGTTAAAGTATGAAAGTTAAGGGCTAATTTGTAAATAGGCTAAATACATGTTCTTGGACTAAATTGAATGTGTTGGTGATTAAATAGCTGAATTTGTATTAATATAGATAAAGACAATCAAATCCCGGAACTTGATCGGGGAAAAAGAAAGGTAGACGAGTAGACATCGCGAAATCGAGGTAAGTTCGTATAATTAGAATTGAATTGTAAATGCTTATAATTGTTGTTTAATTTGTCATGTGAAAGTATAGTACACTATAGAAAAGGAATTGCCTATTGATTATATGCATATAAATTGATATGGAAAGATTAAAGATCCCAAGTTCAATATGATTACCGAGTCCCATTTGAACCATAGAAAGTCGTAGGATACGAGTGACATGTCACTAGGGCTACAGGGTGGTTTGAGCTCCTGCATTTATTGTGGACTCACCACAGCTCATGAGCTATATGTTCATCCTTCGGGATTACATGTTCAGTCTTCAGACTTACCGTTCAGCCTACGGGCTTACCGTTCATCCTTCGGGATTACATGTTCAACTTTCTGGCTTACCGTTACAGGCTTGAAAGAGCATACATGATGCATTGACAGATTATAGATTATATGTATATACACTGTGTGTGTATCACCCGAGTATCCCTCGATGTTCTTAAAGGTTCAACAGGCAATTATCGATACATGTTACATGATGATCAAAGGATATATGAATTACAAGTTACATGAACTACATGATTTATATGAACTATTTGATATGAATTACATGAATTATATGTCATAAGTATTTGGTAAAAGCTTGTGTTATGTGAATGTTCCATTGAGAGAATGAATGGTCACAAGGTTTTATAAGTACTAACTTGTGTATGATTGATGAGTAGGCAATATGAACTTATGACTTGGTTTGACATTAGTTACGTGCTAATTCCTAATGTTCAGTAAGTTTAATTCTATGTTATACGAGCTTACTAAGCTTTTAAAGCTTACTCTATTTACTTTTTCTCTTGTTTTATAGATTCAGAAGCTAGCTCGATTTTTGAACGAGTCAGAGACTTGTTATCACACTATCCATCAAGCTTTTGGTACTTTTGAATCTTTGTAAATGAGATGGTCATGGCATGTATAGGCTAGTTGCTAAGTTAATGAATATGGTATGTTTTGGTACTAATTCAAGCTATGAGATATGGCTTACTTTGTAAATGTTTAATCTATTTTGAATGCCATATATGATGTGATCTTTATGGTAAGGTATATGATGAATATGTGAGAGTAATGATATGAATTAGCATGAATGGTTGATAGAAATGGTAAGTGTTGTAATGTGGTTCAATTAGCATTATTAGATATGGAGTTGTGGAATGTTTTGGTATAAAATGGTATGTATTTGGCATATGTTTAAGTGGTGTTAAATGGTTGCAAATTGTGTCTGAAATATTCTGGTTTCATGCTTGTAGGAATTGTCCCATTTTGGGTGGCTAGAATGGCTTAAACCTAGCCTACCTTGTGCCACACGAGCAGAGCACACGGGCTTGTGACTCAACCGTGTAACCCCTGCACCTTAAAGGTTTTAGGTAATTTTGCATATAGTCTAGACACGGGCGTGTCTGGTAGCCGTGTGGTACATGGCAGTGTTGTGCACGGGCTAGACACACGAGCGTGTCTGGTGGCCGTGTGGGGTTGGTCAGTTTCAACCACGGGCTGAGTGTTGGGGCGTGTCTTGTAGGGCACGACCGTGATGGTGTGACGGGCTAGAGACACGGCCGTGTGTCCCTAACTTTAAAATTTTTTCAATGTTTTCCTTAATTTTCATATGTTTTCAATTTGATCCTAAATGAATGTATGTATCTTTATATGAGCTTTAAAGCCTGATTGGATGAGTGATTGTAGAACTATGTTGTTGATTGTAAAGTTCAAAATTTTACTGTTCTGATTTGAGTTACAAGTCCGTTAATGCCCCTTACCTATTCCTGCGATGGTTACGGGATAGGGGTGTTACAATGGAAGTGGTATTACATGATATATTGAAGTATGAAATGGAAGATATGTGTATATGAGACTTGTTTAATTGTTATGCTCATCTATGCTTAGTGGTTATTATATGTGCTTTACATGACTAACCTATTGGTGAATACATGTGTATAGGGATTTGACAAATTGATTGGAATATACTATGTTTAATTACCTAAATTGTAATTAAATGGTAAGTTAAATTTTATTTTATACGAGCTTACTAAGCTATATAGCTTACTCTGTTTTCCTTTCCATATTATTTTTAGTGGTTCAGAAGCTCGCTCGATTAGGAAGTCATCGGAGATCTCATCACACTATCCAGCTGTTACTTTGGTACTTTTGAACTTTGGATATAGGTTATATGGCATGTATAGAAGTTATGGTTAATATAGCTAATTGATTTAGCTTGTAAATGATGAATGTTTTAGTTATGTGTATAGCCATGTGATTTGGCTTGTTTCGGTATATTTGCTTATGAAAATATGTATAAATGGCCTTTCAATATGTTGTGTATAATTACTTTGTAAATGTCTTATTGTGGATTGGTATTTTGTGAAGCAAATGGTTAAAATTGATATGAGCATGTGTGCTAAGTTAGGCACAATGTCTAAAATAAGTAATTGATCATTTAGGTATACTTTGGAAGCATTTTAGTATGTTTAAAAGTGGTCAAATGAATGTGATTGTGTGTAACACTCCTCACCCATATTTGACGCCGGAATAGGGTATGAAGCATTACCGGAACACATACACTTGTAAACGTATTAAATCGAATCATAAAATTTCATCCAAATTAAAACTTTTCAAAATTTTATCTTTGAGTCCCTAAATAGGGACTACGAGGCCCAATACATACTTTGGAAGTGGTCTAGGACTAAACTGAGAGCTTTTGAAAGCACTAAAAAATTTCATGAAAAACAAGGGCACATGCCCGTGTCCAAGGCCATGTCATTCACGCAGCTGAGATACACAACGGTGTGTTAGGCCGTGTGGCTACCCTTGTGGCCACAAGTAAGGTTATTTACCAAGCCCTTTGCCACCCGAAAACACTTATACACTTATACAAATTTATCATCACACAACATGGTATTATTAAGCATTCAAACACCCACATTAAGACATCCACATACCATTTACAAACTACATTCATCATGCATAACCACAAACACACACTTAACCATTCACATCATGTAGCTTACACAACCAATCACATTTACCACTCATAATTATCACACATTTACTCATCCAACACATGCAAGTATACACATCCTTGAAATGCATCATCATAAACTTATAACATAACAATTATTATCCACATTAAATAGCCTTATATAAAAATAACCTTCTAATAGCATAGGCCAACATTCTAGGCCAACTCATAATAATATATGTACACATAATCAAGTCCTTATACATGCCATAGATTTAAAAATACTTGTAAATCTTTGATACAATACCAATCAATAACTTGTTAGTGTGATAGAATCTCCAACGACCTCCAACTCGAGCTAGCATCTGTGACACTATAGGAAAAAGGAAAGGAAAAGGGGGTAAGCATTATAGCTTAGTAAGTAGGTATGTAAATAATGAGTAATTTATTAACATGCTTTTTTAAATCTTCACAATATGTTCTGAAGATAATACAATCATAATTGCATATAGACACTATTTACTCATGTTCATCTTAGGCTATCTACTCGAGTCATAGTTACTAAATTATTTATATCTTAAGTTACAAAACTTCAAATTAAGATCTGTAACTTTTTCCTAAAACTAAACTCACATATATTCTTACCATAAAATTTACAGAATTTTTGCTTTAGCCAATAAGTATAGTTTATTCATTAAAGTAACCCCTATTTTGCTGCCTGACAGTTTCAACCCCTCTTCACTAAAAATTAATTATCTCCTTGTACGGGATCAAGATGATGTTCTCGTTTATTTATTTTGAAAATAGACTCATTAAGGATTTAATCATATAAACTATAACCCATAATTATTTTTTGTACAATTTTTAATGATTTTTCAAATTCAAAATAGGGGATTCTGAAATCATTTTGACTCTATCTTACAAGAATTCAAATATATCATAATATGCAATTCTTTTGCTTACACCATTACTTTTATATAAAAATAGACTCAATAAGCTTTAATTTCATATCTTATTCAACCTCTAATTTGATTTCCACCATTTTTGGTGATTTTTCAACATCACACAACTGCTGCTGTCCAAAACTGTTTTATTGCTAATTTTACTCTTTTATGTTTCCTTTGTATTAATTCTCATTTACACACATATAACACTAAAGTATATCCATAGTTAGCCATTCCAATAACTAGTCATTATAAAATATTTACAAGTCTTCATTGTAACACTTGCTCCACATTAACCTTACCAAATTTCGATCACATATCGAGCACATTGCTCATGAATATATATATACACATGTACCTGTACTTGTTCATCACATAATCACATTCAATTACACTTAGTCAATTTTCCCGTTGAACACATCAGAATATTAATGGATAAATCAGAAGTCTGCACATAAATGCCACACTTGTAGCCAAAGCTACTTCACATCGCTTTTCACATAGAGGTTCATTTTTCAGTAATTTACTTTCACGGACCTGCTCACACAAGCTATCAATTATTTGTTGCTACCAGTGTTGCTCACACAAACTATCAAGTATTCGCAACACATGCCGGTATACCCAGCCACTGGTAGAACTCAAGACCAGCACCCAGATTCACTTAGTCACAATTTCACATAGATTTCACATAGGTCCCTAATGACATGTCGCTTGTATCCTATTCTATTCCTAAGGTTCAACCAGGAAATTTCTCACATTTCGATACTTTGTCAATTTCATTCAATATTTAGCCACATCTCATAAAATATATCAAAACATAAAAACGTAAGTAAAAACTATGCATTTTTTTACATACAAACTTACCCCGGTAAAAAAAGATAACTTTTGCGTTTTAGTCCAAAACCTTTTCTTTTCCTCGATCAAGGTCAATTCCTTGTCTTTCTTGATAATCGAGCTTGGAAGCTTGAAAAACCCCAGTCATGGTTTCCCCTTGTGAAATTCAGCCATGGGGTTGAAGATGGACAAAAATTGGCTTTTAATTTTGTTTATTTAATCATTTAATCACTAAATAACCAAAATGTCTCTGACTTAAAACTATTCTATTTCACCTACTTCATGTCCAACAAATTAACCAATGGTCTAATTACCATTTAAGGACCTCCAATCTAAAATTTCATAACAATTGGACACCTCTAACATGTAGAACTCAACTTTTTCACCTTTTACAATTTAGTCCTTTTGACTAAATTGAGTGCCCAAACGTTGAAATTTTCAAACAAAATTTTCACAAAATCATTCCTTGAAATTCTAGACCATAAAAATATAATAAAAATAAATTTTTCCTCGTCAGATTTGTGGTCCCAAAACCACTGTTCCGACTAGGATCAAGTTCAGGCTGTTACATTGTGGATATCATGTTGTATGTGTGATTAGTACATGATTTAATCTTGATATTGGTTAAATTTGAGGGCTTATTTATGCCATGATTATATTCATATTGAGGTGTGTAGGTTAGAACCTCTTTGGGTGAGAAAAATGGTTTGGAAAATAGCCTATTTTTTCTACACGGGCAGAGACACAGGCGTGTATCTCAGCCATATGTGACACAAGGTCAGGTGACATAGTTGTGTGTCCCCTGTAGTTTTTAAAGGAAGCAAATTAGTGAGTTACACGGGCTAATCACATGGGCGTGGGGTTGGCCGTGTGATACAAGTCAAAGAGTTACATGGGGTAGGACAAGGTCTAAGACACGGCCATATGATCCCATTTTGAATGTCCACATGGCCCATGACAGGGGTGTGTCTTTTGGTCGTGTGTCACGGGCGTGTGCCCCGTGTATTTAAAAATTTTTAATATTTTCCAAAAACTTTCCTAAGTTCACGATTTAGTCATAAATTGATTCTAATGTCTATTTTGAGCTTCGAGAGCTTGTATTATGGACTATATGAATATGCATGAATAATTTATGTTTAGAATGAGAAATGTATGTGAAATGTATGATGAATTAGTTATATGTCTAGTAATGCTCCATAACCTTATTCCGGCGATGGATATGGGTTAGGGGTGTTACACACAGTGGTAATTTATCTATTCATCCAGGTAGTAACAAAATGTACAATAATTTCAAATAGTTGTATTGGTGGTCAGGTATGAAATGAGATATTTTTGACTTTGTATCCAAATGTTTGTTTTGTTAGCAAGTTATAGCTGAACATCAAGTACCTTCAGGACTATTATAGCCAGTGATGATACCTAAGTGGAAATGGGATAGAATTACGATGTATTTCATATCGGGATTACCCCTATCACCAAAGAAGAAAGATGTTATATGGGTTATTATTGACCATTTGACGAAGTCTACACACTTTATTCCAAAATGTACAGACTTTTCACTTGACAGAGTAGTTGAGTTGTACATATCAGAGATTGTTAGATTGCACGGAGTGCTAGTCTTTATTATTTCGGATAGGGATCCAAGACTTACATCACGATTTTTGAAGAAATTGCAAGAAGCTTCAGGTATATGGTTGCTTTTTAATACTACATTTCATCCTAAAACCGATAGTCAGTGTGAGAGAGTGATTTAGATTCTCAAAGATATGCTTCGTTGCTGTGTTCTAGAGTTTGAAGGTAGTTGGGAAAACTATTTACCATTGGTTGAATTTGTGTATAATAATAGTTATCAATCGAGCATAAAGATGGCACTGTATGAAGCTTTATATGGTCGTAAATGTGGAGCTATTGTATTGGACCAAGCTTAGTGAGAAAAAGATTCATGGGATTGATTTGATCAGACTGAAGAATAAGTGAAAATAATCCGTGACAGTTTGAAAGTAGCTTTAGATTGACAAAAATCATATGTAGGTTTCAAGCGTAAAGATATTGAATTTCAGATCGACGACAGAGTGTTTCTGAAAGTATCACCGTTTAAGAAGATTTTTCAATTTGGTCACAAAGGAAAATTGAGTCCGTGATTCATTGGGTCGTACGAGAGTATTGAGAGAATAGGCCAGTGGCATATCACCTAGCTTTACCATCAAAACTTGAAAAGATTCATAACGTGTTTCATGTATCTATGCTACGATGGTATAGATCAGACCCTTCACATATAATTTCTCCAAAAGAGGTTGAGATTTGGCCCAACAAGTCGTATAATGAATAACCGATCAGAATCTTAGCTTGAGAGATCAAAGAATTAAGAAACAAAAGAATAGCTTTAGTGAAGGTTCTTTGGCAACGTTGTAACAACCCATTTTTAATGAAATTGAAATAGTGGTTTTGGGACAACAAATCCGAGCCAGAAAGAAATTTTTTTTAATATTATTGCATGGTCTACATTATGATAGGAATGCCATAATAAAATTCCAATAAAAAAATTTATTGATTATGTGTTTAATTATGGAAAAGACCAAATTGCATAAAATGTAAAAGTTAGACTCTAGTAGTGTAACGCCACAAAATTGGGCCTAGAAGGTTTGGGCCTGGAGCGTGGGAGCACATGAGAGTTTATATGTGTGAAAAATATCACAAATTGCATGTTTGCCATGTTGGCTAAGTGTTTTGGAGTGTTTAGGGATGTCTGAGAAGTCTTAGGTTCAAACCAGGGCTTTAGCAAAAATTTTAACTTTTCCCTTAAGTGTAGTTGGCGTTAGGTTGAAGGCCTTATTAATATTTGTGGTGGATTTATGACACAAGGAAGCATGTGGTCTAGTAGTTGTGGCGTCATTAAGGTTGCAAGGGAGTAAGGGTTCAAATCTTGGCTCATGCAATTAATTTTGTTTTTCTTGTAGAGGAACCTGGATTTTGGTCTATAGATTTTATAAGTAATTGTGGACAAATGGGACACAAAGAGAGCTTTCGGCTTGGTGGCAAAGTGGCATGTGGAGCATGTGAGAGGGCAAGGGTTCGAATCCTACTGCAGGCAATGGACTTTTATTTTGCTACATGGGGGCGGCAAGTGGTTGTGTTGGATTCAAATACGAAAAGGTTGTTGTGGACTTGGTAAAAGGGTGAAGTTTGAATTGGTCATGGTGGTTATCTGAATTTGAAATTGGGGAGTTAGAGGAAATCAAGGAGAGTTATTGGTGGAGGAAAATATGGAATGAATTAAGAGATTTGAGTCTAGGAGAGAGTGGCCGATTGGAGGGGAAGTTGTTTAAGCAAATTTTGGCTAAGGAATCTCAAGTGGGGCATTTCGGCAATGGTAAGAGTGTAGGAGCAAATTTCTTTTTCTTTCTGGCCATATGGGATTTGCCCTTTTTGGCCATGTCGTGCTTCTTTTTGCTTTACTTCTTTTTTTGCGTTTTCGTGAGTAACCACTCGTGTCTTTTCGGTATTTGATTTGAGTAAGTGTTTAGAGCCAAAATCCCTTATCCCAACTCTTTTCTTTTATTCTACTTTGTGCCGATTCACTTTACTCTTGCTTTACTTCCTTTCTAAGCCATTAGCCGATTATTGCTTTTTTCTAATACCCCATTCTTCTCTTCTTCTCTCTACACTTTTCTTTGGCCGAACCCTGTTGTCTAGTTTGACATCCCTTTAAACGCAATCCCTTTTTATTTTCCTTCCATTTCAATTGCACTCATTGCCGAAATCTCTTTCCTTTTCCTTCAAACATTTTTTTATTTCCTTGATTCATCATACGATTTTCGTGTTATTCGATTTTATAGATAAGGCCGAATTTAATCTCTCTCTTTTCTACCTTTATTTCTTTTATTTTTCTCTCTTGGTGGATTCTAGTTTCTATTGGCTGAGTAATAACTAGTAAGTTCAGGTTATCTTTGCCCTTTTCATTTTCCCTTCTTCCTCGAAATGTTGAATCTTATCTCCCTCTCTCTTATTGTTTGGATGTGGTTGACTTAGTTTTATTTCTAGATCTTTCGATTTGCAAAAGGGGTTCTAGTAGTAAAATGTTGGCAAAGGTGCCAGCTAAGAATGTGCGCGTTGCCTCTACTCCCAAGTTTAAGTGGCTTAGGGTGTCGACAGCTTGGGACTTTCCACCCGGATGTAGAAGGGTGACTACATCAAACTTTAGGTTAACTAGGCAAATTGCAGTTGACCAATCTAGTCAAGGTTCTGACGCTCAAGAATTTTTAGTACTCTACGTGATCAGTTGTGTAACTGTATGCATTATTTTGATAACCGGTTGTAAAGCCGAGTGTGAGTGTGTAATTAAACCCTATTTCTATAGATCAGCTTAAAATCGATATAATATGTGTATCCGTATGATGTTATTGATAATCGTCTGAAAAGCCAAAGGTGTATTTTTCACACTACTTAGACTACGACGGCAAAAGCCAAACGTCGAAATGCCGAAACACCGAAATACCGGCGAATGATGCCATACGAGTGTATGATCGCATGTGTGGTGAATCGAGCCCACGAATCGTAGGCATTAGACTTTAGAGGCCACCACGAGCACTCGTGTGGTCTAGGGCTGTTCTGGGCCATGTTGGGCCGTGTGGGCCTGATGGGCCTGCGGGCCTGTTTGTGTAAATCTGACCGTTAGGTGGAAAATAGAGAGGCTTGTCATCTCACGTACATGGTGAAGGCTGTTCTGGGCCACGATGGGCCGTGTGGACCCATGGGCTTGTGGGCCCACACGGATAAAATGTATGTGATGTGATAAGTGATTGATTTGGGTTGTGCTGTTCACATAGCCGTATCTGAATTTTGGGCTAAATGGGCCATACAAGTGTGTGGGCCCACTTGGGCCGAGTAATGGGCCTTAGGCCCATTTACACCGTTATATCTGTTTAGATTACTTAAGGTGCTCGAGGCGATGGTAGACCATTTGTTGGGTCGTTAAAACCCCGATTTATGAAATTACCAAAATACCCCGGATTGTAAAATTACAAAAAAACCCTAGTTTATGAAATTATCGAAATACCCCTGGTTTATGAAATTACCGAAATTCTCTGAATTGTAAAATTACTGAAATACCCCTAATTGTGAAATTACAGAAATACCCATAGTTTGTAAAATTACCAAAATACCCCTAGTTGTAAAATTATCGAAATACCCCTGGTTGTAAAATTATTGAGATACCCCTAGTTTGTAAAATTACCAAAATACCCCTGATTTGTAAAATTACCAAAATACCCTCGATTTGTAAAATTACCGAAATACCCCTGGATTGGAAAATTATCGAAATACCCTCTGTTTGTAAAATTATCGAAATACTCCTGTAAGGTAGGATTACCGAAATACCCCTGTAGGGTAAAATGACCGTTTTGCCCCTAAGGTGTAAAGTGACTATTTCGCCCTTGTGGGTAAATGACTGACTTGGGCTATGACTGAAATGACTGTGTTGCCCTTGTGTGCAAGTAGCTGACTTGGACTATGAACTTGACTGATTTTGTGACAGCCCGAAATAGGGCCTAATCGGAACAGTGGTTTCGTAACCACAAATCCGAGAGGAATAAGTTAAATTTTGTGAATTTTATACTGCATTGGTTTATCGATTAAGTTCTGTGAGAAAATTTTTTTGAAATTTATTATTTTTGTGATTAATTGGAAAATATGGACTAAATTGCAAATAGGGGAAATTATGAGTATTAGATGAAATAGGGACTTGATTGAATTGTGATATGAATGTAGGAGTGTTTATGCTGCAATTATACCATAAGTTAATAGGATAGACACAAAAGGGTAATTCTAGAGAAATTTTCAAGAAACATGGTTAAGGGCATTTTTGTCCAATTGATAAAAATTGTCATAACATATGAGAAAAAAAATGAAAATGTTCATCTTCTTCTTCTTTGAGCTGCCGAATTTCTCTCCACCGTTGCTAAAGGGATTTTTGAGCTTTGTCAATCAAATTGTAAGTGTATTTTAACCCCGTTTTCAATTATTTTCGTATTTTTGAGTCCCTTGAAGCTTGAATTTCATGATTTTACTATTTATTTGAAAAGAAATTAGGGTTTGAAAATTACCCATTTTAGAGAAATGTTGTTATTTGATGAATTTTGGTAGTAATTGAGTTATTGATGTGTTATTTACGTGTTTTTACAAGTGATTTTTAATAAAAACGTCCCTAAGGGTGAGAAAAGAGAAAAGTTTGCTCATAAGAAGATGAATGTGAGTGAGTTTTGGATGATTTTATTGATAAAAGAAGCTAATTGAGTTTAAAATGCAAGAAAATGAAATAAAATTTAAATTTCGAGACTAGGGGTAAAGTGGTCATTTGCCCAACAAGTCCGATTTATGAATGTGTTGGATAGAATATTGATAAAATGTGTTAAACGCATTTATTTAGATCAAGAAAGAAGAGAGGGTGATCGAAATCGAGGAAAGGAAAAGATAGTAGAATAGCACGAGTTAGTCGATTTGTTATCGAGGTAAGTCATAAGTAAATTATAGCTTATCTGCATCATTGTTAATTATTTGATGATTCCGATGTGAAAATATGTGAATATGATATTGAATTAAGTAAATGTGTAATTATGGTTATTTGGATAAACCCCGGTTGGACTGTAAGAACGTTTTCGGATATGTGTGACATGTCACTTGAGGGCTCTGAATCTGTCTGATTTCGTATCCCGGGTGCTGGGTGTACTAGCATGTGTTGCAGTCACCTATCAGCTTATGTGAGCAGACCCGTGGACTACGTCCGTGTATCTGTGATCTGAGGTAGCTACGGCTACATATTCTGGTAGCTTCGGCTACATATTCTGTTGGCTTATGCCATATTTCTGTGATTGGCTTCGGCCATATATCTGTGAGGCACTTCGATGCTAACCTCTGTATATCCGTTTCTGTTCTGAATGTTCAATGGGGAAATTAACTTAATTATGTGAAGTAATTGTGCAGGTTGAGAATTAGAAATCAGTTGAATACAAAATAATTGTAAATGTCTATGTTTGGATATTCTGGTAAGATTATGCACGAGTAAGTACACCACTATTGCACCTTTGTTATGTTAAGAACCAACATCTTGGTTAATTATTGTGCATTTGGCTATTGATTGGCTTATGTATTACTAAGCTACTTGTAGCTTACTCCCTTTTTCTTTCCTTTTTTCCTCTAGATTATCAAGTGAAGAGCATTTTGGAATTTGTGATCCAAAGAGGCTCGTCTCACACTATCAAGCTACCGTTGAGTATGTGCTATGGTTTGATAATTTGAGATTGGCATGTATAGTTGGCTAGTTTTTGTACAAATGTTATTTAATGGTTAGAATGAAAAAGATGAATATGTGTAACTCGTTTTGTAAGTGGGATATGAATGTAGTTTTCGAATGTATGTAATTGGAATTGGTTAATATGAATGAAATGTAGTTGTGATGGTGTTTCAGGGAGGCTAAGGCTTGGTAAATAGCCTGACACGGCCTGCATGGCAGGGCACACGGGTGTGTGTCTTGGCCGTGTGGAATTTGACAGAATACTCCACGGGGTAGGGGTACGAGCGTGCCTCGGCCGTGGTCGAGCCACGAGCTAACCCCACGGGTGTGTGAAAGTACACGGTCTATTCCCACGGGCGTGCGATATAGTTTGTGGCCGTGTCGGATAAGTCAGAATGTTCCACGGCTTTTAGACATGGGCGTGTGAGGGCCACACGGCCTCATCACACGGTCGTGCCTTATGTCACACGGGCGTGTGACGTTGTTTTAAAAGTGAAAAATTTTTCGAGCTTCCGATGCAATAGAATTCGAATTCTAACCATCCGAAGGGTTAGTATTACCATAGAAAACCCTAAGGAAGGGTAATAGTTCATTGATTTGATTGAAAAATGAATTTGATCTCCGGTAAGTTAGTAACGCCCATTACTCGATTCTGGCGACAGTTTCGTGTAAAGGGTGTTACATTTTTAATTGGTATCAGAGCATGGTTTAGCCGATTCTCGGATTAGTGAAGTCAGTGTAATAGTCAGTCTATACATGCCAATTTTTAGACTTGATAGTGTGACGACTCCTAATGATTTTGAAATGTTTTTATTATAGTAAATGGATCCCAATCGAGATACTGTTGATGATGCTCAGAGTAATGCGCCTGCTCCCGCGCAAGGGACAGTGCCTGTTGAGAGTAGACCCGAGACCCAAGGTCAGGGAGATGAGGCTCGAGAAGCCTTTCTCCATAGAATGAGTAATTGGTATACAGAGTTTATTCGGGCGAATCCGAATGCTCAACCTCCTCCGCCCCCTCCTATTCCTCAAGTCGTTCCCATAGTTCCTCCACAATCAGAAGTGGTAAGATTATCTAAGCCTCCGATAGATAAAATCAGAAAATATGGAGCTGAAGAATTCCGAGCTAATATGGATGATCATCTGGAGAAAGCTGAATTTTGGCTAGAAAACACAGTCAGGGTGTTAGAAGAATTGTCTTGTACTCCCGATGAGAGTTTGAAATGTGCTGTTTCATTGCTGAAAGATTCCGCTTATTATTGGTGGAAGACCTTGACATCCATTGTGCCTAGAGAAAGAGTGTCATGGGATTTCTTTCTAGGGGAATTCTGTAAAAAGTATATTAGTCAGTACTTTATCGATCAAAAGCGGAAGGAATTTTTAGACTTGAAGCAAGGGTGTATATCAGTAGCCGAATATGAAAGAGAGTTTGTTAGATTGAGCAAGTATGCCCAAGAGCTGGTAATCACCGAAGAAATGCTTTGTAAGAGATTTGAAGATGGACTGAACGAAGACATCCGACTACTTGTGGGCATCTTGGAAATTAAAGAGTTAGTAGTATTAGTTGAACGAGCCGTCAAGGCCGAAGCTTTAAGAAAAGATAAAAAGAAGGCTGAGAATGAAGCTAGAGATGCTAGAAAGAGGTCAATGGGCCAATCATTTCAATCACAATCGAAGAAATCAAGAGAGATGAGTTCTCGATCAAATGCTTCGGTAATTTTTTCTCAGAGAGACCGTGGTAAGCAACGTTTTAAACCAAAGGGACAAACCACTTCGGCAACAAGTGTTGGTAGTGTAAGATCTGATAGGCTCGAATGCCAGCATTGCGGAAAGAGACATATGGGTGAATGTTATTTGTATAATCGAGCTTGTTTTAGATGCGGGTCTCAAAATCATTTCGTTAAAGATTGTCCCGAAAGAGAAGAATTGGAGAGATCTCAAAATGTGAAACCAAGTAATGTGAGTAGAGGAAGACCATCGAAGAATGAGGGATCTGGAAATAGCAGCAGAAGTGAAAAGAAAGATATTACTGTAAGATCTAAACCGAGAGCTCCAGCAAGAGCATATGCTATAAAGGCTCGTGAAGAAGCTTCTTCACCTGAAGTAATTACTGGTACATTTTCTCTTTGTGATGATTCTGTTTTTGCGTTAATTGATCCGGGATCAACTCATTCATATATATGTGTGAAAATAGTGTCTGACAAGAATTTGTGTATCGAGTCCACTGAATTTGTGGTTAAGGTGTCGAATCCATTAGGAAAATATGTGATAGTAAACCAAATTTGTAAGAACTGTCCTTTGATGATTCATGGTCACTGTTTCCCTGTTGATTTGATGTTGCTTCCTTTTGATGAATTCGATGTCATTTTGGGGATGGATTGGTTAACCATGCACGGTGCTAAGATAGATTGTAGACGAAAGATCCTTGAATTGAATTGTGGTGATGGTGAAATACTCCGAATTGAAACGGATAAATCAGATTGTGTTTCGTCAATGATTTCTGCAATGTCTGCTTATAAATGTTTGAAAAATGGTTGTGATGCATATTTGGCCTATGTATTGAACACTAAAGTGTCAAAAAGAGAAATTGAATCTGTGCCGATAGTATGTGAATATCTGGATGTATTTCCTGATGAATTGCCTGGATTACCTCCGGACAGAGAAATAGAGTTTGGTATTGAATTGCTTCCGGGTACTACTCCGATATCGATTGCTCCATATAAAATGGCGCCAGCCGAGTTAAAAGAGTTGAAGACACAGTTGCAAGAATTAACTGACAAGGGTTTTGTGAGGCCAAGTTATTCTCCCTAGGGTGCTCCGGTTTTATTTGTCAAAAAGAAAGATGGAACATTGAGACTTTGTATTGATTATCGTCAGCTTAATAAAGTGATAGTGAAAAACAAGTACCCGTTACCTAGAATTGACAATTTATTTGATCAGCTTAAAGATGCCTCAGTGTTTTCAAAATTTGATTTGAGGTCTGGATATTATCAATTAAGGGTTAAGGAATCTGATGTGTCTAAGACTGCTTTTAGAACCCGGTATGGTCACTATGAATTTCTAGTAATGCCATTTGGATTGACTAATGCTCCAGCCATTTTCATGGATCTGATGAATAGGATTTTCAGACCTTATTTAGATAAATTTGTGGTAGTCTTTATTGATGACATTCTGATATACTCTAAAAGCGAGACCGAGCACGCGGAGCAATTGAGAATAATATTGCAAATTTTGAGGGAAAAGAAGCTTTATGCTAAATTCAGTAAAAGTGAGTTTTGGCTTAATGAAGTGGGATTTTTGGGACATGTAGTTTCAAGAGATGGTATTCGAGTGGATCCGAGTAAAATTTCTGCAATTGTAGATTGGAAGCCTCCGAAAACTGTGTCTGAAGTTAGGAGTTTTCTGGGCCTTGCCGGATATTACCGTCATTTTGTAGAGGGCTTTTCAATAATAGCTTCACCGATTACGAGATTGTTACGGAAAGAAGCCAAATTTATATGGACGGATGATTGTCAGCAAAGTTTTGAAAAGTTAAAAAGGTGTTTAACGGAGGCACCAGTATTAGTGTAACCTAATTCGGGAAAGGAATTTGTTGTTTATAGCGATGCGTCTTTAAATGGACTTGGGTGTGTTTTGATGCAAGAAGGAAAGGTAATAGCTTATGCTTCTCGGCAACTAAAGCCACATGAAAAGAATTATCCGATTCACGATTTAGAGTTGGCCGCTATAGTTTTTGCTTTGAAGATTTGGCGACATTATTCGTATGGTGAAAAATGTAGAGTGTACACCGATCATAAGAGTTTGAAGTATGTGATGACTCAAAAAGAGTTAAATTTGAGACAACGGAGATGGTTAGAATTACTAAAAGACTATGAGCTCATAATAGACTATCATCCGGGTAAAGCAAATGTGGTTGCGGATGCTTTAAGTAGAAAATCTCTGTTTGATTTGAAGGCTTTGAATGCGAATTTGTCGTTGGCTGATAAGGGTTTGTTGATAGCCGAATTAGTGGCAAAACCATTATTTTTACAAGAAATTTATGAAATTCAAAAATTTGACAGTGATTTGTTAGCAAAACGGACTCAGTGTGAAACTGATAATAATTCTGATTTTCGAATAAATTCCGATGGTTGTTTATTGTTTCGTGATAGAGTATGTGTGCCGAAAAATACTGAACTGATTCAGAAGATTCTACATGAAGCTCATGATAGTCGATGGTCAATGCACCCTGGTAGTGTGAAAATGTATCAGGATTTAAAGAAAGTGTATTGGTGGCCGGGGATGAAACGGGATATTTCTGAATATGTGTTAAAATGCTTAGTATGTCAGAGAGTGAAAGCAGAACATCAATTGCCTTCTGGATTATTGCAGCCAATTATGATTCCCGAGTGGAAATGGGAAAGAATTACAATGGATTTTGTTTCTGGATTGCCTCTAACTCTGATAAAGAAAGATGCTATTTGGGTAATAGTTGATCGATTAACTAAGTCAGCTCATTTTATCCCGGTGAAAATGGACTTTTCTATGGACAAATTAGCGGAGTTGTACGTCTCTGAAATAGTTAGACTGCATGGTGTACCTGTGTCTATCATTTTCGACAGAGATCCCCGTTTTACTTCAAGGTTTTGGAAGAAATTACAAGAGGCATTTGGTACCAAGTTAAATTTTAGTACTGCCTTCCATCCTCAGACAGACGGACAATCGGAAAGAGTGATTCAAGTGTTAGAGGATATGTTACGATGTTGTGTTTTAGAGTTTGAAGGTAGTTGGGACAAATATCTGCCTTTGATTGAATTTGCGTATAATAATAGTTATCAGTCAAGCATTAAAATGGCACCGTATGAAGCTCTATATGGGCGAAAATGTCGGACTCCATTATATTGGACTGAACTCCGTGAAAAGCATATTTTTGGGACAGATTTGATAAAAGAGACAGAGAACAAAGTGAAGGTAATACAGGATTGTTTAAAAGCAGCATCCGATCGACAAAAGTCGTATGCAGATTTAAAAAGGAAAGAAATTGAGTTCCAAGTAGGAGATAAGGTATTCTTGAAAGTCTCCCCGTGGAAGAAAATCTTGAGATTTGGCCGTAAGGTAAATTAAGTCCGCGCTATATTGGTCCGTATGAAGTAATTGAAAGAATAGGTCCAGTTGCCTATCGGTTATCCTTGCCTCCGGAATTGGAGAGAATTCATAATGTATTTCATGTCTCTATGCTTCGTCGATACCGGTCGGATCCATTGCATCTAATTTCACCTACTGAAATTGAAATTCGATCAAATATGTCATATGATGAAGAACCGGTTAAGATTCTAGCACGAGAAGTAAAACAGTTGAGGAATAAGAAGATTAAGTTGGTAAAGGTATTATGGCAACGTCATGGAATGGAAGAGGCAACATGGGAAATGAAAGAGGCTATGAGGACTCAATATCCACATTTGTTTACTGGTAAGATTTTCGGGGATGAAAATCCCTAAAGGAGGGGAGGATTGTGATAGCCCGAAATAGGGCCTAATCGGAACAGTGGTTTCGTAACCACAAATTCGAGAGGAATAAGTTAAATTTTGTGAATTTTATACTGCATTGGTTTATCGATTAAGTTCTGTGAGCAACTTTTTTTTAAATTTATTATTTTTGTGATTAATTGGAAAATATGGACTAAATTGCAAATAGGGGAAATTATGAGTATTAGATGAAATAGGGACTTGATTGAATTGTGATATGAATGTAGGAGTGTTTATGCTGCAATTATACCATAAGTTAATAGGATGGACACAAAAGGGTAATTCTAGAGAAATTTTCAAGAAACATGGTTAAGGGCATTTTTGTCCAATTGATAAAAATTGTCATAAAATATGAGAAAAAAAATGAAAATGTTCATCTTCTTCTTTTTTGAGCTGCCGAATTTCTCTCCACCGTTGCTAAAGGGGTTTTTGAGCTTTGTCAATCAAATTGTAAGTGTATTTTAACCCCGTTTTCAATTATTTTCGTATTTTTGAGTCCCTTGAAGCTTGAATTTCATGATTTTACTATTTATTTGAAAAGAAATTAGGGTTTGAAAATTACCCATTTTAGAGAAATGTTGTTATTTGATGAATTTTGGTAGTAATTGAGTTATTGATGTGTTATTTACGTGTTTTTACAAGTGATTTTTAATAAAAACGTCCCTAAGGGTGAGAAAAGAGAAAAGTTTGCTCATAAGAAGATGAATGTGAGTGAGTTTTGGATGATTTTATTGATAAAAGAAGCTAATTGAGTTTAAAATGCAAGAAAATGAAATAAAATTTAAATTTCGAGACTAGGGGTAAAGTGGTCATTTGCCCAACAAGTCCGATTTATGAATGTGTTGGATAGAATATTGATAAAATGTGTTAAACGCATTTATTTAGATCAAGAAAGAAGAGAGGGTGATCGAAATCGAGGAAAGGAAAAGATAGTAGAATAGCACGAGTTAGTCGATTTGTTATCGAGGTAAGTCATAAGTAAATTATAGCTTATCTGCATCATTGTTAATTATTTGATGATTCCGATGTGAAAATATGTGAATATGATATTGAATTAAGTAAATGTGTAATTATGGTTATTTGGATAAACCCCGGTTGGACTGTAAGAACGTTTTCGGATATGTGTGACATGTCACTTGAGGGCTCTGAATCTGTCTGATTTCGTATCCCGGGTGCTGGGTGTACTAGCATGTGTTGCAGTCACCTGTCAGCTTATGTGAGCAGACCCGTGGACTACGTCCGTGTATCTGTGATCTGAGGTAGCTACGGCTACATATTCTGGTAGCTTCGGCTACATATTCTGTTGGCTTATGCCATATTTCTGTGATTGGCTTCGGCCATATATCTGTGAGGCACTTCGATGCTAACCTCTGTATATCCGTTTCTGTTCTGAATGTTCAATGGGGAAATTAACTTAATTATGTGAAGTAATTGTGCAGGTTGAGAATTAGAAATCAGTTGAATACAAAATAATTGTAAATGTCTATGTTTGGATATTCTGGTAAGATTATGCACGAGTAAGTACACCACTATTGCACCTTTGTTATGTTAAGAACCAACATCTTGGTTAATTATTGTGCATTTGGCTATTGATTGGCTTATGTATTACTAAGCTACTTGTAGCTTACTCCCTTTTTCTTTCCTTTTTTCCTCTAGATTATCAAGTGAAGAGCATTTTGGAATTTGTGATCCAAAGAGGCTCGTCTCACACTATCAAGCTACCGTTGAGTATGTGCTATGGTTTGATAATTTGAGATTGGCATGTATAGTTGGCTAGTTTTTGTACAAATGTTATTTAATGGTTAGAATGAAAAAGATGAATATGCGTAACTCGTTTTGTAAATGGGATATGAATGTAGTTTTCGAATGTATGTCATTGGAATTGGTTAATATGAATGAAATGTAGTTGTGATGGTGTTTCAGGGAGGCTAAGGCTTGGTAAATAGCCTGACACGGCCTGCATGGCAGGGCACACGAGCGTGTGTCTTGGCCGTGTGGAATTTGACAGAATACTCCACGGGGTAGGGGCACGGGCGTGTCTAGGCCGTGGTCGAGCCACGAGCCAACCCCACGGGTGTGTGAAAGTACACAGTCTGTTCCCACGGGCATGCGATATAGTTTGTGGCCGTGTCAAATAAGTCAGAATGTTCCACGGCTTTTAGACATGGGCGTGTGAGGGCCACACGGCCTCATCACACGGCCGTGCCTTATGTCACACGGGCATGTGACGTTGTTTTAAAAGTGAAAAATTTTTCGAGCTTCCGATGCAATAGAATTCGAATTCTAACCATCCGAAGGGTTAGTATTACCATAGAAAACCCTAGGGAAGGGTAATATTTCATTGATTTGATTCAAAAATGAATCTGATCTCCGGTAAGTTAGTAACGCCCATTACTCGATTCTGGTGACAGTTTCGTGTAAAAGGTGTTACAGATTTGACTGTGACCGTATGACAGTGTTTTAACTGACATGATCGTGGTTGTATGATTGATATCCTTTTAACGTGTGTTTAAATGACAGTTACTGAGCATGGCCATTATGCATACATCTGTGATGATTAAGCATGACATACACGACATTCTGCATAGGGTTGGGTTTGATTGGGAGGAAGTTCTGTGCCAGTGGCTTTGCCACGTATTCTGATTCTAGTGGCTCCGCCACGTGTCTATTATTAGTAGCCTTGCTGCTTTATTGATGTGTTGGCTGGGTGGGTCAATTTAATCCCCACAAGGTGTGCTGGTTGGTACAGGTGGTGCGCTAGTTGGATTGGGTTGGGATGCATACTCACACTGTTGCATATCTGTTTTGAGATCTGTCACTGCATTGGGCTTAGGCCCATTTGTTCTGTTATCGGTTGGGCTAGGCCCAAATGTTTCTGTTATGGGCTATGACCCAAATGATATTGTAGTGGGCTATAGCCTACATACGCTCTGAACTGGTCTGTATTATAACTGTTAAAGGGCTCTGGCCCAAACTGTTTCTGCTTCTATTTTTGTATACTGACTGTTACTCTAGTAAGAGGATTACACACTAAGTTTTCATAAACTCACCCCGATTATTAACTGTGCAGGTAATCCCCAGCGTTAGGAGGATCAGTGCTGCGAGGGACTCGGAGGTGGGCACACGACTGCAGTTATTATGTTTGGATTTTATATATGTTCTAAATTTTGCTTTGGGCTTTAATTTATGTAATAAGGCCTCTCTAGATTTTTTTTTAAGTTTGGGATTTTATTACGCTTATATCTGTTAGACATAGACAAGTTTTCAAACCAATTTCTGTTTTTCAAACACATACGTTTAAACTTCTTTACTTCAAATTAGCTTCCGCAACTATAAAAGATTTTTAACGAGATTAATAACGTTTTTAAAAGTGATTAACTTTTCAATGAACCACGTTTTGAAATTCAACTAATACAAACTAAGTCTTTTCTCAAGTTATTAAATATCTAGAAGGGTTTTCAATGAGAACATGGTTTTCGAAAAACACTTCAATGTGACATGCCAGATTTGAGCCTAACTTCTAGGCCAGGTTTGGGGTGTTACATTTTTTGGTATTAAAGCCAAGTTGCAAAACTCAAGCCGTGAAATAGGTTTAGTTTTTGGATTTTAAAGTTGTTTACAACTGATTTTGAAGTCAGTCTGAAGGGTTTATTGTTTGACACACCGAGTCTCCGATGCCGAATCCGTAAGTTTGCTGAATACTTTGGTCAGTTTAGAAATTTAAGTACAGTGGACATAAATACTTTGGTTTTTTTATATAGTGGACTGTATTTAAATTTGGTATTTATTCTATATGTATTTGGAAATGTTTGGATGTGATGTTCTGGATATTGATATTGTAACCTATCTACTACGGTAGGTGGATGTTTTGGATATGTGTTAAAGTTACTGGGATCAGAGTACGCAGCGGTAGCATGGAGGGTTAGTTGTTACACGACTACCCTATTAGCTGACAATTTCGAGGACGAAATTTCTTTAAGGGGGTAGAATTGTAATGCCCCGAAATTGGGCCTAGAAGGATTGGGCCTAGAGTGTAGGAGCACATAAGAGTTTTTGTGTGCGAAAAATATCACAAATTGCATGTTTTCCTTCTTGGCTAAGTGTTTTGGAGTGTTTGGGGATGTCTAAGAAGTCTTGGGTTCAAACCAGGGCTTTAGCAAAAATTTCAATTTTCCCTTAAGTGTAGTTGGCGTTAGGTTGAAGGCCTTATTAATATTTGTGGTGGATTTATGACATAAGGAAGCATGTGGTCTAGTGGTTGTTGCATCATTAAGGTTGCAAGAGAGCAAGGGTTCAAGCCTTGGCTCTTGTAATTAATTTTGTTTTTTTTGTAGAGGAAATTGGACTTTGGTCTATAGACTTTATAAGTAATTGTGGACAAATAAGACACAAAGAGAGCTTGTGGCTTGGTGGCAAAGTGGTGTGTGGAGCATGTGGGAGGGCAAGGGTTGGAATCTCACTACAGGTAATGGACTTCTATTTTGCTACATGGGGGCAGCAAGTGGTTGTGTTGGATTCAAGTACGGGAAGGTTGTTGTGGACTTGGTAAAAGGGTGAAGTTTGAATTGGTCATGGTGCTTATCTAAATTTGAAATTAAGGAGTTAGAGGAAATCAAAGAGAGTTATCAGTGGAGGAAAATATGGAGTGAATCAAGGGATTTGAGTTTGGGAGAGAGTGGCCGATTGGAGGGGGAGTTGTTTAGGCAAATTTCGGCTAAGGGATCTCAAGTTGGGCATTTTGGCAATGGTAAGAGTGTAGGAGCCAATTTCTTTTTCTTTCTGGCCGTATGGGATTTACTCTTTCTGGTCATTTCGTGCTTCTTTTTTCTTCGTTTCTTTTTATGCATTTTCGTGAGTAACCACTCGTGTCTTTTTGGTATTTGATTTGAGTAAGTGTTTAGAGCCAAAATCCTTTGTCCCAACTCTTTACTTTTATTCTACTTTGTGTCGATTCACTTTACTCTTGCTCTTCTTCCTTTCTAAGCCATTAGCCGATTATTGCTTTTCTCTAATACCCCATTCTTCTCTTCTTCTCTCTACACTTTTCTTTGCTCGAACCCTGTTGTCAAGTTTGACATCCCTTTAAACACAATCCCTTTTTATTTTCCTTCTATTTCAATTGCACTCATTGCCGAAATCTCTGTCCTTTTCCTTTAAACATTTTTCTGTTTCCTTGATTCATCATAGGAGTTTCGTGTTATTCGATTTTATTGACAAGGCCCGAGTGTGTGCTTCCCAATTATTTGCCCTAATTGGGTACCCCAAGACATGAATTGATGGATTCTAGTTTTGTACACTAAAGTGAACTACATGAGCATATCCATCGATATTTCCACTAAATTCAACGGGTAAAGTTCTGACATGGCTACACTAAACTTGAAATGAATTTTCATTAAAGTATACATGTAATATGGAAATATGATACAGAAAGCATATGTTTATGAAAGATATTAAATGATGAGCTCATCCATGTTCTTGGTATTATGTGAATCACTTGACTAACATGATTGTTGAAGTTGTGTTTTAGGCTATAAGCCAAATTGCCTGGATGCATTATTAGATGATTATCTTAAATGTAAATATATGGTAAGTTAAATTCCTATTATACGAACCTACTAAGCATTGAATTCTTACTAGGTTTATTTTCTTCTATTTTATAGTGCTCGAAAGCTCGTAAAGGTTGGAGATCGGTCGAAGTATCACCACACCATCCTCCAGCTCGTTTTGGTATAAATAGAAATCTCACTTTCATATAATGGCATGTATAGGCTAATTAGGCCAATGTTGGTATGAAAATGGATGTTTGTAAACTAGCCATTGGGATGGCTAGAATGGTATGTTTTGGTATATAATTATAAGACCATATCATGTTTGATATGTTTTGAAATGGTTGAGTATGGTAAATGAATTTGAATTAGTATAAATGATACAAATTTATCTAAGTACATAAATGAAAATTTGGTAAGCTTAATCATTTGAATATACATGTTAATATAACTTACATAGTACTTATATTAAGCTTGATTTATATGACTTGAATATATGTTTGTAAGTGTTGGTGTAGGTTGTTGGCAAATTTTAGGTGAGAAATAAGGCTAGGAAATGGCCTTATTTTATCTGCATGGGTAGACACACAGGCGTGTGTCTTGACCGTGTGTGACACACTGCCTAATACATAGGCACGTGGTTTAGCCATGTGTCCTCTCCATCTTAAAATTTAGAAATAGAATGCTCAAAATTGGGCACAGGGACAGAGGCACGGGCGTGTGTCTCAACTATGTGTAACACATAGCCTAGAACACGAGTGTGTATCATGGCCGTGTGAAACCTGCACCTAATTTTCAAATTTTAAATTGACAGCACGACCTAGCACACAGACGTGTGGCTTGGCCGTATGACCCCTGCACTTAATTAAGTCACAATTCAGAGAGTTACCTAGGTTAGGGACACGGGCGTGCACCCTACCTCATATGCCACACAGCCTGAGACATGGGCATGTCACTTGGCCGTGTGAGCCACACTGCCTACTCACACGGGTGTGTGACCCTTTTATATAAGTAAAATTTTGAAATTTTACGAAAAATATTTTGAGATCCTAATTTAGTCCCTACTTGTTTCTAATCCTTAATTAGGTCTCGAGGGTTCATTCAAGGGAAAATATTGATTAGTTTCAGATATGAATAGTAAATGACATGAATTATCTGTAATTGTTTTGTAAACTTTGGTAATACTCTGTAACCCTGTTTCGGTGATGGATACTAGTTAGGGGTGTTACAAACATCATGGTATTGAAGAAGCCACGTAGGAACCTGAGGAAACTATGAGAAATAAGTACCCTAACCTATTTTCTGGTAAGATTTTCGGGCACAAAAATTCCTAAGGGAGGAAAGTTGTAACAGCCTGTTTTTAGTGAAATCAGAATAGTGGTTTCGTGACCAAAAATTAGAGGTTGAAATATTTATTTTATTATTATTTTAATGTCTAACTCATGATAGTATGATTGCATAAAAAATTCGTTGAGAAATTTTACCGTTTATATGCTTAATTTGTGAAAAAGGACTAAATCGCATAAAGTGTAAAACTAGAGTTCTATAAGTTAAATGCACTAAATGGCTATAGAATTGAAATGTATGAGTACTTGAAAGATAAATAGACCATTACAATGGTTAGTGGACGTTCTTGGACATGGGTTAAGTAAATTTTAATTTTTATAATAAGGGTATAAAGGTAAATAGCTAATTAAGGTTAAAATTAATAAAACAAAAGCTATTTTATTTCATTCATCTTCCTCCTCCAACGAAATTAGAGAATGAAATTGCCATTTTTAAGGTGTTAAGGTTTGGCTAGCTTTGATGCATGCATGTAAGTGATTTTTGACTCCATTTTTAATGATTTTTATGTTTTTGAGGTCGTTGTAGCTTAATCTAGCTAGTCCAAGGACTAGTTTGCAAAATTGCTAAAGCATTTGAGTTTTGCCATTATTGAATATGCATGTGTTTTGATGTTTGATGGTATAAAATGAAAGGTTGTTATTAGATTAACAACTTTTGTAAAGGAATTTTTAGTAAAATTGTTAAATAGGGGTTAAATTGAGAAAAATAAAAATTTTGTGGTGAAATTGTGAAATTAATGAAATATATGGCTTGCTATAGACTTAGGTGAAATTCGGCTAGCATGGGTGTGCGTTAAATTGCATGAATTTCATTTTTATGAACTAGGGACTAAATTGTAAAGAAGTCAAATGTTTAAGGGTAAAATGGTAATTTTTCCATAATATGAAATTTGGATTAAATTGAATAGAATGAGAATTAAAATAGTTAAATTTGATTATATAGATCAAGAAAAACGAAGTATGGAACTAGATCGAGGAAAGGACAAAGTTATTGAATAGGAGATCGTTTTCATTCGTATTTTATCGAAGTAAGTTCGTATGTTTAATAAGCATTAAATTATATGCGTTTAAATGTTTAATTGATAAAATTGTGATGATGCGACGCCACGAAAATTATCGACGAGATATTGATAAGTAAATTTGTAACACCCCTATCCCGTAACCGTCGCTGGAATAGGTAAGGGGCATTACCAGACTTGTAACTCAAATCAGATCAGTAAAAATTTAGAACTTTTCAATCACAATATAGTTCAATAATTATTCATCCAATCATGCTTTAAAAAAAATTCATATAATCATATACTCATTCATATAGGATCAAACTGAAATCATGTGAAAGATAGGGAGAACATTGAGAAAACTTTCAAGTTAGGGACACACGGCCGTGTCCCTAGCCCGTGCACACTCACACGGCCGTGTCCTACTAGACACGCTCTAATCACTCAGCCCGTGGTTGAAACTGTCTAACCGCTCATGGTCACTAGACACGCCTGTGTGTCCAGTCCGTGGCCAACACTGTCAATTACCACACGGCTACCAGACACGCCCGTGTCTAGGCCGTGTGTAAACATTTGCTCAAACATTCAAGATGCAGGGTTCACATGGTCAAGTCACACGCCTGTGTGCTCCGACTGTATAGCACAAGGTAGGCTTGGTTTAAGCCATTCTTCCCACTCAAAATGGGTCCATCCCTACAAACAAAACATAGCCATTTAACCACAATATTTCATGCATAATTTGTAACCATTCAACACCATATATGCATATGCCAAATACATAACATTCCATACCAAAACATTTTCACAACTTATTAGCTAACGGTACTAATTAAACCACATCATTGCACTTACCATTTAAACATATTATCTAAGGCAACTAAAATAACTTAAACATTTACAAAGCAAGCCATATCTCATAGCTTGAATTAGTACCAAAACATATCAATTTCATTAACAAGCTAACTACAAACATTCACTTAGCAACTAGCCTATACATGCCATGACCATTTCAAAACAAAGTTCCAAAAGTACCAAAAAGCTAGATGGATAGTGTGATGGCGATCTCCGACATGTCCGAATATCGAGCTAGCTTCCGAATCTATAAAACAAGGAATAAATAAATAAAGTATAAGCTTCAAAAGCTTAGTAAGCCCGTATAATATAGAATTTAAACTTAACAAATCAATAAGTTAACACATAACTAATGCCAAGTCAATTCATATGTTCAAGTTGCCTATCTCGCAAGCATACACTTGTTAGTACATGTAATTTCATAAACCATTCATGTGCAAGATACAACATTCATGTATCATAAGCATAACCTCAAAACTTATAACATGTAATTCATGTAAATCAATTCATATAGTCCATGTAAATCTCGTATAACATGTAATTCATATATCTCTAGAATTTCATGTAACTTGTATCGATAATTGCCCGTTGAACCTTTAAGAACATCGAGGGATACTCGGGTGATACGCATACAGTGTATATACATATAACCTGTAATCCGTTAATACATCATGTATGCACTTTCGAGCCTGTATCGGTAAGCCCGAAGGCTGAACATGTGATCCCGAAAGATGAACGGTAAGCCCGTAGGCTGAACGGTAAGTCCGAAGACTGAACATGTAATCCCGAAGGATGAACATATAGCTCATAAGCTGTGGTGAGTCTGCAACAAATGCAGGAACTCAAACCACCCTGTAACCCTAGTGACATGTCACTTGTATCCTACGACTTCTACAGTTTTAACGGGGCTCGGTATTCCGCTTGTACTTGTATTCTTCAAACATTTCCATATCAATTCATATACATATAATAGGCAATTCACCTTTCATGACAATTTATATATACATATAGTGATATTACATTCATTATGATTAAAATACATATTCAATTCTAATTATACGAACTTACCTCGATTTAGTCGAATCTCGAGTCTATTCGTCTACTTTTCTTTTTCCCCGATCAAGTTCTGGGATTTGATTATCTTGATCTATATTTATACAAATTCAGCTATTTAATCAACATTATGCTCAATTTAATCCAAAAACATGTATTTTTGGCATATTTGCAAATTAGCCCCTAAACTTTCAACTACTTGGCAATTTAGTCCTTTTAACACAAAATAGCAAATTACACAGTAAATCCCTCATTCACCATCGCCGAATATTCACATAGTCATTATAAGCACATAACTTTCATTTAATCACATTCAAAACCACATAAATTCTATTTATTTGTAAATAAATCTTTAAAACTCATTTTCATCAAAAATTACTTTATAAAACTAGTATATTTCCATATAACATTCAATAATTCATCAAAAACCATTAAAATAACATGGATTCATCAATGGCATTTTTCAAAAACACATCCAAATTCAGAAATTGAGGTACGTGTCAGCTAGTATACGAAGCAACGATATTAAAAACGTAAAAATCAATAAAAACTGAAGCCAAAACACACCTTAATTGAACTTGGATATAGCCGAACATAAGAAAGCTTTAAAACCCTTGATTTTGTTTGTATAATCGGTGATGATGATGAAAATTAAAGCCTTTTTCATGTTTTAATTAAACATATAACATATAATAACCAAATGACAACTTTAACCTTTATAAAACCATTATAAAACCATATAAAATATGGACATGAATGTCCACCAACAATTAAAATGGTAAAATAACCATTTAAGGACTTTCATTTGGAAAACCAAAGCCATTTAATCCCTTTACGCAATAGAACTCCTATTTATCGCTTTATGCGATTTAGTCCTTTTTACTGAATTAACTATTTAAACGATAAAATTTTTGAACGAAACTTCCACACCATAAATCTATCATGCTATAAAACTTATTAAAGCAATGAAAATAATACTTCAAGTCAGTTAAGTGGTCCCGAAACCACTCGTTCCGATTAGGGTCAAAAGTGGGCTGTTACAAAATTGATCCCAGTTGAACCTTAGGAATTGAAAGGATAAAAATGACATGTCATTAGGTGTAACAGCCCGAATTAAGGGCTAAATGGAAAAGTGGTTCTAAAACCATGAATTTGAGGTTTAAAATATTATTCCAATTTAGTCTTGATGTTTATTGGGTGTTTGGATAAATATGTGAAATTTTGGTGTGTGAATTGTATTGGTTGCATGTCCAATTTGGTATGTTGGACGAAATTGCAATAGGTGAAAAATATGGGTTTTATTTCTTAAAGTACTTGATTGAATTAGGTTTTGAAATTAGAAGTCCTTATATGGTAATTAAATCATTTTAACCTTGTTTAGACAAAAATGCCCAAGGAAGGGTGGAATACTAAAGGTTTTTAATGAAAGGCATTTTGGTCATTTGGTTAATAAAAGAATAAAAAGGGAAAAATAAGGCAAAATCTTGTCCATAATCTCTTCTCCTTGGCCAAATATGGTGGGAAGCCATAGCTAGGGTTTTGTTAATTCTCAAGCTCACAAGGGCAATCGAGCCCCGTTTTTAATTTTATTCGTATTTTTAGAATCCTCGTGACTTGCTCTAGCTATTTCTACCATTATTTTAAGCTAGGGTTGATGTTTAAAATTTTACCCATGTATGACATGTAAGTATTTTGATGTCTAATGGTGGAATATGAAGGTTTAGGGTGTGGTAAACTATGATTTCTAGGTTATTTTTCATAGAAGTCCCTAAAAAAGATCAAATTGCAAAGTTAATAAATTGAAGGGTAAAAGTATGAATTAGTGAGAAATGCGGGCTATTTTGAGTGCCATAGACATTCAGCTAGGCTTGGGTAATCAAAGAAATCAGTACATTTCAATTTACGAGCCTAGGGACTTAGTTGTAAAAATTGACAAAGTTAGGGGTAAAATGGTAAAAATTACTGTAGGATGATTTTGGACTAAATTGAACAATGTGTGTATTAAACGAGTTAAATGTGTCATTATAGATCGAGAAGAACAAGGAATTAACCTTGACCGAGGCAAGGGCAAGGTTTCAGACTAAATTGCAAATTATCACATTTTGTTATCGAGGTAAATTTATATGTAAGTAATTTAATTGTTTCAATTATGCATTAATGATATTTAATGGTTATGATGGATTGTTGATGATTATAATTTTCTATGATGTTTGGTTGAGTTGGAAGTGAGTCCCCGGTTGAACCTTCTAAATAACCGGTGATACGGATAAAATATGGTTCAGTTACATATGTGATAAAGTGATCTTCACCATGTAGACTCAAGAGCTATGGAGCTCAGTGGCTAAGCCACATGTGTGATAAAGTGACCTTCACCATGTGCAATGAAAATTGTGGGACTTGATGACTATGCCTCATGGGTGATAAAGTGACCTTCACCATGTATACATGATAGCAATGCCATATGTAGCTAAGTCACATGAGTGATAAAGTGACCTTTACCATGTGCATACGAGGGCTACGAGAATAAATGACTAAGTCACATGGACGATAAAGTGATCTTCACCATGTGTACCAGAGAGTCAGACTTATATGATTGGTGGAATCATGAATGGAAAATCCACCGAGTATTAAATGTTAATCTAAAAAGTTCAACAGGAATGTTCACTAAAGAGATTTGGTGTGGTAGTTCGATATGTGTGTGCAGGTCTAATCTTTGGGCAAGTGAAATTATGGAAAAATGTATATGGTTGTGAGGGTGCCTGTGGACTTAAATAAGTGAAAATAATGTGTATGAATTGTATGGGAAAGTTGGTAAGTTTTGGGTGGTAAGTTGGTATATGAGAGATATCCTTGGTGTGGTTGAATGTTATTTTAATGTTAATTATTTACATATAGACTTACTAAGCTTTTGAAGCTTACTCCTTTCTCTTTTTCCTTGTTTTAATAAATTCAGTCAAGACAGCTCGAGATCGGATCGAGTCGGAGGATCACCCACACTATCGACATTATCTTTTGGTATAGTTAATAAAATCTTAGACTATGGCATGTTTAGGGACTTAGTGATGTTGTAGGTGTCATGTTGGTTCAGCCATAATATGGGCAAAGGTCATTTGATAAGTCATTTTGTAAACAAGGCCATGTGACATGGCCAATGATGATAATGGTTCATATATGTCTTTTGAGGTAGTTTATGGTATGCTAGGTGATATGTTGATGTTTAAAGATGTGTTGATATATGGTGTCAAATATAGTAGTGTTTGTATGTATTTTAGGGCTAGGAATGGCTTGGAATATATCATAACTTAGGGTCACATGGCCAAACCCCAAGACCATGTGTGTTGAGCGTGCGAATCCTACTTGTAATTTTTGGAGCTTAAGGACATCACACGGCCTAGTCACATGAGCGTGTCCCGTGGCCGTGTGACTGAAATGGCATGCTAACGCCATAAAAAGAATGTCCCAAGTTTTTCACATGGGGAGCAACACGGGCGTGTCGAGGCCGTGTGGTAGGACACGGGCTAGGGACACGGGCGTGTGCTCGGCCGTGTGAAAGCCCCTGTAGGTTCAAAATGAAAAATAATTTTCCAATAATTCAACACATGTAGGGGACACGGGTGTGTGTGAGCACACAGCCTGCCCGCACGGGCATGCCTCTGTCTCACACGGGCATATGCCCCATATTAGGTCAAAATTTCCAAAATTTTTCTAAGTTCTCGGTTAGGTCTCAGGTTACTCCCAAACCATGTTTTGTTCCTTCTAAGCCCATTTTAAAGGTTGTATGATATTTTATGATTAAATTTTAAATTGTAACGAAAATTTGTGGCTCGATTGTGTACGAATGGTTGAGATATTGTCCAGTAATGCCTCGTGCTTGGGTAAGGCGTTAAACCCAGGTAAGGGGTGTTACATTAGGGGTTACCATGTTTATGTTTTGGGTGCTGGTCCTGTACGTCCTACTGATGGCTGAGCTTTTTGGCATGTGTTTCGGTTACTCGATAGCTTATGTGAGCAGCACCATGTAGCTACGTCTTGACCGATAGCTTTTGTGAGCAAACCCAGTGATAGCTCAAGAGTGAGCATCTATATGAGATATGAGATAGATGTGGTTTAACCACGTATATGGCACTTAGTGTGCGAGATACCCGAGTATCCGATATTATTCCAAGTGGTTCAACGGGTAAAGAGGATGGTACAAGGATATAAGAGATGATATGGATCAATTCAGGTATTCGTGAGAAGTATGACAAGTTGTAGCGGATGTATTCATACATGACTACTATGGTTGAGATAATGTGCTAATCTTTGGATTGATTGAAGTGACCTATGTTTACTTATGTTTCTTTAAATTGTGGATGAATGGTAAGTTGTACTTATTAGCCTTACGAGCTTACTAAGCTTAATAACTTACTTTGTTTATTTTTTCCATGTTTTATAGTGATTCGGAAGCTCGCTCGGATTGGAAGTTGTCGAAGATCCTATCACACTATCCAGCAGTTGTTTTTGGTATTTTTGGACTTTATGTATTTTGGTTTTATGGCATGTATAGGTCATTTTGGCTAATAAAGCCTCTATGTTTTGTTATGTAATTAGCCATGTGATTTGGCTTGATTTGGCATATATGTTGGTATGTATATATAAGTGATTGGTCTTATCTTGTATGATCTATAATTACTTTGAGTATGCTTGATGGTGGCCTTGGAAATTTCCTTGTTTGTGAATTGGTAATTTGGTAAGTGGTATACATGTTATGTTTTGGGCATTAAGATGCATATAGACAAGTGACCATTTAAGTAATTTTTGTAGATATTATCTGCATGTTTAATAGTGGTCAATTGAGATACTTGATAGCACTTGGGTTAATGGTATTGAAATTGCATGTTTTAGGCTTGATCTTGGGTGGTTTGAATGCCTATTCATGTTGTGGTTATATTGTAATTGAAGGGTTTATGATGATGCATTGTTGGGTGAGAAAATTGGCTTAGAAAATAGCTTATTTTCGTCCACACGGGTAAAGACATGGGTGTGTGTCTTAGTTATGTGTTAACACACGGTTAGGTGACACAGCCGTGTGTCCCTTGTAGTTTTTAATGAAAGCAAGTCAGTGAGTTACACGGGCTAAACAGACGGGCGTATGGTTGGCCGTGTGTCCTAAGCCAGAGAGTTACACAGGGTTAGGCACGGGCTGGAACACAGCCATATGATTCCATTTTAAATGTCCACATAGCCTGTGACACGAGCGTGTCTCTTGGCCATGTGAGACACACGGCCTGGCCACACGGGCGTGTGTCCCCTATACTTTGAAATTTTCATTGTTTCTTCAAAATTTTCATAAGTTTACGATTAAGTCCCGAATTGTTTTAAAGGCTTGTTTTGGGCCTCGAGGGCTCGTGTTAGGGATTGTATGAGTGAATTTGAATGGTTTTTGTATGGAATGAAAAATGAATATGAAAATATATGTTTATTTATGTGATAAGTCTGGTAATGCTCCGTAACCCTATTCCGGTGACGGATATGTGTTAGGAGTGTTACAACACATTTTCCTCTTCTCAACAAAAATAAAAAATTTACGATTTTTAATATTTCCAATCTTGTCTAAAAAGAGATTTTCATCACACCAATAAATTTTCCAACTTATTTTTATGCCATTTAATCAATAATAACTCACCTTTCTTATTTTGGACAAATTTGTAGTTTAGTCCTCAAACTTTTTATAATTTTCAATTTGGTCCTTTTTTACACATTTCCACATCCAAATACTTTTCATTGATTCTACTATCCAATAAAAAAAAAAAAAAACTTCTTTCATAAAAATTCTTTATCTAACTCATATTTCAAAATTTCTCATTATTTCACTGTATTTGATCCTAGATTAGTGTCATGAGTATTATCAAAAATTTTGGGGTGTTGCAAAATTCATCTTTAATCCCAATTTTCTCCAATTATTCCACCTAATCCATGAAAAATATGAATAATAATAAAATATTTAAGGACTTAAATAACACAATTCAAAGGGAAAATTATAACAAATAAATTGGAAATAATGCACTTATCAAAATGTCGAAAATACCCTTATGGGAAAAACTTACTATTTTACTCCTCACCTCAAAATCTTAACTAATTAAGACCAAGACTTTAAAAAAGAAATATTAAACTAACTCGTAACTCTAAAAATTCTCAAATTCCTATAAGTTCGCATAAGTGAAATTCTTGTAGCAAATTACGGACAAAATTATTAGATTCGTATCGTATAACAAATCTGTAAGTTTTTTGGGTTGTTGCAAATAATCATCAAGAACATTTCAAGACTCAAGAGAGACAAATCCAAGTTTGAAAGCAAGAGAATTCCCTTCAAATCTTCTTTTTCTCGTATTCTCTTGTACATAATCTCTTCTATGCTTATTTTAATATCTTTCATCATTCTTATTTCATTTGTTTTAGAGAGTTATCACTTGTAAATACACACCTTAGAGAGGTGTTAATTGTTTACACATTTCTCTTTGTATTAAACAGAATATTTAAGGTTTTTAGATAGAAAACCTTAAGAAGATTGTAAAGGGTTTTAATTTTGTCATAAAAATTAGGAGGAATGTTCTATCTTAGCCTTTGTAACAATATAAGGATTGTAAATGTTATACCTTAGTCTTAAAAGACATTAATTTTATATATTGAATTAGGAAAAATTGTTGATTGAGGTATACCAAAATAATGGAGTAGGTAATTGAGCCTGAACAACTATAAATTCGTGTGTTCAAGCTATTTTCTCTTATCCTTTTATTTTAGAATAGTTTGTCAAAGAAAAAGAAAAAAAAAAATTAAAATGCCCATTCACCCACCATTTTAGTATTTTCAAGCCTAACGGCAAAATAAAATAAAAGTGAAACATAAGTTGGAAACTACCAACAAAAGTTTCGTGTAATGCCAAACTGTTGTGGTTTGTTACAATATCACAAATCTAGCCACAACATCTATCCTAACTTATTCAATTTCAGTATATCATTTGTTTTTTAGTTATTATTACTGCAATTATTGTTCGTATAATTAACACATATAGATTTATGCTTGTGTAGTTCAATATACATTTCCCAAGTTATAAACAATCTCTTTCATCTAATGAATACTGTATGGATTTACTTGGCGGATGAAATTAAATAGTTTGAACTCTGTCGCCTTTAACAAAGTGCTTAATTAACCAAAAGGAAGAGAAGAGAATGTAAAACCAAAGGGTTGAATGTGCATTTGTTATCTTATGATGAAATCATGAAAATAATTGCATCATTGAACTAAAAAAAATAGTAATAATAATCATCTCAGAGAAAAAGGTGAAATGAGGTTTTGTGTATATATTGAATAGAAAAAGCTAGAAACATTATAAAAGAAAAACTAAAAGCTGAGTACCGGATTTCATGCTATAAGAGCCGTATTAATTTATGAAGAACAAAAGGGAAAGACCGAAGAAATGACAGGAAAATTCCGGTCGATCATGGGGCAACATGCTTCAGTATTCATAGCATGCATTACAACATGAATTGCAAAGGAAATTAAACCCACCAATATATTCTAAAATTTAAAAAAAAAAAAAAAACATAGCATATATTTATCATTATCAAGGAAAGAGAATACATTTTTTATATGGCATCTTATGCCATGTAAGTTCTGTATCAAAATATACATAAAATATCATAAACATTAATGTGAGGGTCCATAAATCTTGGAAAGAGCTTGCAATATATTAACTTGTAATCTCAACTGCAATATATAATCAGCTGTCCTTAGAAACAGCCGGTCCGGCTTCAACCCTTTTGCTCCCGGAATTAGCCTTTGCAACTTCTTCACCTTTGTTCGAACTGATCTACTGCCACGGCCACCGCTGTCACCTGTCCACATGCTCCTCCTCCTCCTCCATTTCACCCTAGAAAACTCTTTGCACCTCCTTAACTCCATACGTTTCATAACAAAATGAAAGAAATTAACAAATGTGACTAAATTTCTTAATTAGCTTTCTAACTGCAAAATAAGAAGAAATGAAATTGAAAAAAAAAATTAAAAAGAGAGATAACAAAAGGAGCCGCCTTGTGTTTTTTGGGTTGAGGAACTAATACAAGTTTTATATACAAAGAGGATATGAGAAGTGAGAGGGGGCATTAAATGATGCAAAGAGTTTTGGAACGGGCCATGTGAGCCGAGCCTTGATGTTCCTATCATATGATATTATATCATTAAGGTTAAATTCTGCTATTAAGTCCCTATACTTTGCGAAAGTTAAAGATTTAGTCTTTGTGCTTTAATTTAATTAATCTTAGTATTTTTACTTTTTGAATTGGTCAATTTTAGTCCTCTTACTTTTCAGAATTTGAAATTTTAGTCCTAACCTAATCAATAGCAGTTAAATCTGTTTGGTTAAATTCAACTGCTAATCTTGTACTTTACACATAATTTTAGATTTTGTCTATATTCTTCAATTGTATTATTCTAAGTCCCTGTATTTTTTGAATTTTGAAATTTTAATCTTGACATAAATGATAGTCGTTGACCCATTAACTAGATTTTTAGTGGGTAATATGTAGAAATAACAAGCTGGTATAAGATTACACATATAATAATATATTTGTTATATCAGATTTCTGGAAATAGCATAACTTAACTTAATGAATTAACAACTATTATTTGTTGAGGACTGAAATTTAAAATTTGAAAGGTATAAGGACTATAAAAGAACAAATTAGAGTACTGATTAAATCCACAACTTTTGTAAAGTATAAGGACTAATAGTAAATTTTAACCTATCATAAATATATATATTAAAATTTAAAAATATTAAAAAATACCTTTATAAACCGTAAGCCTTGACTTGAATGTAGTAATAATTAAAACTCTTATCAAACACGCATTTGACACAGGTTCAAATCGTGTTATTCCCATTCTCCACTCCTAATATTGTATAAAAACAACTTTATAAACTACGATGTTTAACATGATATGATTTATTGAATGTACATAAATTTATACATTCACTATACATCAAATATAAATCAATTAATATACCATATAAAATTCATATTCACAAGTTAAAAAAGAATGAAATCATCATACTAGTGCTATTTAAAATCTAAAATATTATATAAGTTCCAGCTTATGCCTATGTAACAAGATAGTTTTACCAATTTGAATAAATTTTAAAATTTTAATTGTACTCTAATAAACATATATAAATTATTAACACAAATAAGGAGCTAATTGAAAGAATAAGAAGATTTTTAATTGTAAAGAAAATTTAAGTATAATGATAAAATTTAAAGGATTTTCTATATTTTAACACTTCTTTTATAAAATAATTAGATCTTTTAGATGATTGAGCAACTTAAATAATATCACTAGATATATATTATTAACTCAGCCAACAACGATACGATATGTTGCATTTTCTGTTCTCATTTCTAGTTTTGATTGCACGCCTTGGATGTTTTGTCGTTTTATGTATGTGGGCTTTGTGGTAGGGCCTAATAAATGCTTACCTTTAAAGTGGCCTACGCACGTGTCTGACAGTTCCTTCACTCGCCTAAACCCAAACACCACCATCCAAAAATACATCTGTCCTAGTAATCCTCGAACCACAAAAAAGTCGTGGGTTTGACGTGTGTCTCTTCTAGGCCGCGTCATCGCTAATCCAACGACTAAAGATAACCCTCCATCTGCCTTTCTTTTGGGATGGTTTTGATCACATGGGGTGCTGTCCAGCCAGGCTCCAGAGGTAGATTCATGATGAGACGAGAGAGACATATAATTCTTGTATTCCTATATCATACTTTTCTAATTATTTCAATTTATATATTACAAACCCAGTTTTTAAATCATTTACGTATATGCTAATTTCCCTTTTTCTTTTAAATTTATAACTACATTATCATTAAAGTGCAAGTAGAACTATTAAAATTTTTAGAATAAAACCTTAGTTTTTAATAAAAAATCATCTTATTATAATATAAACTATAAATCAGAATTATCTAAATGAATTAATTAACCAAATTAAAATTTAATAATTTATAATAGAATTTAAACAGCCACATATTTTAATTGCGTATGGTGAATATTAAATTTAAATACTCAAAACTTAGAACTTTTGTTTTTGTCAACTGAAACGAAATTTCATTATATTTTTGTGTTATTTTTATATTGTATTTTCATTATTTTTTTAATGTCGATACAAAATTTAGTCCTAGTTTACATTGAAAAATCAATGTTGAGAATAACTTAAGTAGGGAAGAGTTTTAATGGAGATTAGAGGGATTTATTTTTTATAGTAAGAGGAAGATCTCTTTTTGGAAGAGGAGCTTAGCAAGAGCTGTTTTAGGGTTTTATAGGAGTTGTCGTAACTTGTAAAATTATGAAAAAAAATTATTACGCACTGACTTGATTGCACTTGAAGTGGGTAATAAAAGACTTTTCAAAGATATGATAAAAAATTATTTAATAGACTTTCGATAAAATTAGATACTGAAATCTATTAAGAATCAATGCTGATTTAACAATAGCTAACAAGAAAGTATGGGAGGATCTTTAATCCGACAAGTCCTTCCATAGGCTAGTTCTCCATAATAAAAGTACTTAATTTCATGAGACACTGTATGCAAGGTGATAAGATACAACATTTATATTATTTTTATTAGAAATAATAAGGCGGGTGATGTGATGAAGCCTTGGGGAAAATAGAAATGGCCCCACATAACAAGTTGGCAAAGTTTTGGATTCTGAATGTCAAGTTATAGCATTAAACAAAGGATTTACTCGTGATTTGTTCTTGAATTAGAACAAAAAAAATTGGAGCATTTTTCTCAAATGAATTAGACCGTTTTTAGAAGCGGAGTTACGTGTTAATTTAAAGCATTTTTCTTATTTTACTATCTATTTTTTATTATCAGTTTTTTTATCTTAAAAGTCTTTGGAGTAACGTTGTTAAAAAAAATGGTTGAATTCATTTAACATATCAAAATGAGCTACTCAACATTTTATTCATGCAAACCATGACATGACATTTCGATTTTTTTTTTAAGAAGGCAACAAATTTTAAATTATTTAAAATTAAACAAAATCAAATTAAATGTTGATGATTCTTTGATGGTCAATTTTTTTTTTTGAGTTCTTTAAAAAAAGAAATGTTTTTTAATTATTATATTTTCTAGAATTTATACATATTTTTATTTTTTTACTTTCTTTTTTAGTATATTTTAAATTTTAAAATTTGTAATATATTTTTTAAAATTTAGAAGTTTTAGAAGTTATATATTATTTTAAATTCATTTTTATTTTTTTTATTTTTTAAAATTTTATTTTAGAATTTGTATATATTATTTAATATTTTAATCTAAGTGGATGTCATACCATTGTTGACATGGTTAAAAAACACCACCATGTAGTGTGTTTTAATGAGTTCCACATGGTCTTCTGTTTTTTCTAACGTCGTTAACTCTAAGTACTAAGGGCCCTATCGATGGGCACTGTGTTTACTTACGATTAGTGTAAAAATAGCGGTGGCGATAAGATTATATATTTAGTTATACTGTAATGTGAAACAAAAAGAAAGTTAAATGCACTGCATTGGAGGTAAACGCCTATCCAAAGGGGTCCTAAATTGAAAAGCTAAATGCACTACATTAGAGGTAAAGGCCCATCCAAAGGGGTCCTAAATTGGTTGGCAAAATGATAATTTAAATATCAAAGTTGGGCAAAAAATAACTTTGGTGCAAAAGTGAAAAATGTAGTATAATCAAGGTTTAAATCAAGAATAAAGCCTATAAAGTTACATTGTTAGAAAAATGTGTTTCGTTGCATGAAGAATTTTAAAATTTTTCATGCATTCAAGATCACCTTAGATAGTTAAGAACAACAAAACAACAATAATCTAGTACTTGGTTGTGCTTTGATCCACTTTGACAAGTTGGAGAAGTTGATTTACGATTGAACTTGAAATGCCCACAGTGAACTGTACTCCTTTACTAAAACTACCATATCTCATAATAAAGACCTCGAAATTAGGTGATTCAAACCATTTCGAAAAGGGCTCGAGTGTCTACAATATGGTTACACAAATTTCCCAAAAGGTTGCCAAAAGGTCTCGAAAATTCAAGTCAAAGTTCCTCATGTGAAACCCAATAATTAATCTTGTAACTCATAAGGAACTTTATTGCTTTACGAAAACATATGTTGGGTATGACACCCTACACCTATTCTGATCATTGGATCTAAATATAGAATGCCACAATTCGTTGCCAAAACAACTCAAACTGTAACACCCCTCACCCGTAACCGTCGCCGGACGCTGGCATGAGGCATTACCGTACTTACTCTTACACGAACATTCGATTACGATATCTGATTTCTACGACAAATTAAAACTTTTTCATTCTTATTCAAAACACTCTTATTATGGGCCTACGAGGCCCAAAAGATATGTTGGGTATGATTTGGAACCAATCCGGAACTTTTCGAACCCTTACAAAATTTTTACCTTATACAAAGCACACGCCCGTGTGAGACAGGGACACACCTGTGTGAGACAGGGACACGCTCGTGTGGTCGCACATGCCCATGTCCCTAGCTATGCAAAATTATTTTTCAATTTGAACCTACAAGGATTTTCACACGGCTGAGCACATGCCCGTGTCCTTGGCCTGTGTCCTTCACATGACCGGGCACACGCCCGTGTCTTAGCCCGTGTGAAAAATCCTGGGTATTTTGTTTATGACGTCATCACAAAGTCTTCGTCACACAGCCAAGCCACACGCCCATGGGCTAGGCCGTGTCAAGCCCACGGTCGAGACACACAGCTGTGTCTCCACCCGTGTGTTTACTACTAGGCAATTAATTTTCATAATTTCAGGTGAAGGGGACACACGGCCTATCAGTACGCCCATGGGGCTGGTCGTGTGTCACACACTGTGACAGGCCTAATTTGACCCTAGTCGGAATGTGGTTTTGGGACCACAAAGCCGAGTTATAAAATTTATTAAATGTTAAAATTTATGTCTACTATGTGTGATATTGCATGTGTGAAAATTTGATACTTTGATTTAGTCATCTGAATGTGAATTTCACTTAAAAGGGCTTAATTGTGAAACTTTGAAAATATGTTAAGTAAATGTGTGATGACCTAATAATAGCATAGTATAAAAACATGGCTTTGCATGTCAAATTGCCCTTTTTATTTATAGTGGCCGGCCATGAAATGATGTCTTCCGCTAATTATATTTTCTTATAATATTAAAATGATAATTTGGTTAGAATAATAATAATAATAATAATAATAATAATAATAATAATAATAATAATAATAATAATAATAATAATAATAATAATAAAAGATGAATAAAACAAAGAAAATAAAGAAAAGTGTTCATCTTTTGTTCATTGCCGAATTTTTAAAGAAGAAAAGAGGAAATGGAGGCAAAAGCATTCGGTCCCTCTTGCATTACTTGAATTAAGGTATGTTCCATATGTTGTTTTGAAATTTTTGGTGAAATTGAGATGGTTGCTAAGTCTTTAAGTTAACCCATGAGAAAATTTTGAGTTTTATAGAGCCGTGTACATTCGGCCATAATGGTTTTTCTTGATAAAAATCGGTCTTGGATGTTATGTTTTTAGTTGGTATCTTGATGTTGTTTATTAGGGTGATGATGGATGAATTGATAAGTGCAATGTGTATTTAACTAATGTTTTAAAAAAATAATAATAAAAATGAATGTATAAGTATAGAAATAGCTTACGGTAATGTATTAAATGGTGAGAGCATTAATTTTTTTTAGCTTGTGGCAACTCTTGCATTCGGCTATGCATATCTTGTATGATATTGAAATTGGTAAATTTGTTTTAAGTGTTGATGAATAGACTAAGGTTATAAATATTTATTTTTTTATGCATATTTTGTAGCACAAGTAGTTGATGGCATTCGACATTACTAAATTTATATTAGAAATGAATATGAGTAGCATGGACTTTTTAATGGAGGAATTTACATGTTTATAAGCTTGAAAGTTGAATTTGAACTTGATAAAAAGATGTCAAAAATTTATTTGTATATTTTAATGAAATTGTCGAATGTACCTTTAGTTTGTTAATTGAATCATTTGCGGTTTTTGAAATAGAAATTATAAGAATAACAAATGCTAAGTCCTTGATCATCTTATACATAGCATTCGGATTAGGAGGAAATTTATTAAAATGCAACTCTTGTTGAATTCTAGATTCGGCCATGTGGTATTTTATTCAAGATTTTAGTTTTGGAATGTGAATGATGTTTGATTCAAAAGTTATTGAATGAAAGTATTGAATTGATGAAATGATTTAATTAGTTTAAATATTTTGTTTTTAAAGCTCAAGAACGTAGAGAGGCAAATTCGGATAAGGGGAAAGCTAAAGTGATTGAATAGCCGACCCATAGTTGTTCAAAAGTACTCGAGGTAAGTTTTGAGTAATCAAACCTAGTACATAATTAGAGTTGACATGATATATGTATGATTAATGAATTATGGCCTATGGTCTTCACTTTAATAAGGTTATTTGTGAAATAATTTGATCTATGGTATGTAGTCGAATGGCTATTAGGGAAATAAACTAAGATATTGATATGGATATGTGATCATGTGTGTTTGCTTGTTGAGCCGGAAGTTTAGTGAAGAATGTATATATGTTTTCATGTCGAATGATATTTACGACATGAGGTCAAGGTGTATATTATATGCTTTTATTCGAATGAAGCAAATGAATTACAAATGTGATAGGCTTGTGAAATGTATTAGCATGTGGATAAATATGCATGAAATTCGATGATGTATATTCGGGCTATAATCCCACAGGCTTCGTGCTGGAATTATATCCGGGCTAAAGTCCAGCAGGCTTCGTGCTGGAATTATATTCGGGCTAAAGTCCCGCAGGCTTCGTGCTAGAAATGTATCTGGGCTAAAGTCCCACAGGCTTCGTGCTGGAAATGTATCCGGGCTAAAGACCCACAGGCTTTATGCTAGTGATTGGATTCGGGTTTTAAACCTAGTAGGCTTAATGACAGTGATTTAAACAAGATTATGATCTTGAATGTTTGCAGTAAATTACCATTGAATAGGTACTATACATTAAGATGTTCAGGTACGTATTACCTACTCATATGTGAATTGACTTTGAAGTGGATCATTAGTATCAAAGAACAATGGTTATGTGAATGATTGATATATCTGTGATTATGAGGATGACCTAATCAATCGTTGTATGTTTGTGCATGAAAGTATAAGCTGAAATTTTCTTTATAGAAATGAGTATATTCGGCCAAATGGTTATACACGTAGAAAATAAGTCTTGTGAAATTGAATATTTAAATGATGATAAGTTTTGAATTATTGTGTTACTTAAAACTTACTAAGCTTATGATAGCTTACTCTGTGTTTTGTTTTCTTTGTTTTATAGATAGTTGATTTTGGCCAATGACTCGAGGATCGTCAGCACTCATCACACTAGCTGTCTTTTTGGTACTGTTACATTTTGGTCTTGATATGGCATGTATAAGTTAGGCTGTTGATAACAATATTTTGTAATTGTAAATATTTTGGCCATACGAAAATGGCATACAACTTAAATGTTCGTATATATGTTAGTTCAATCTTTGATTGTGTTTAATGACTATGTGAATGTGATAATGAGATATTTAGTTCGTTAATACCTCTTAACCTTAATCCGGTGATCGGATATGGGTTAGGGGTGTTACACACACGGTGTAACACCCCAAACCCGGCCTAGACGTTATGGCTGAGTTTTGGCGTGTCACATTGAACTATTCTATTTGAAAACTCGATCGTGTTGATAAAAGCCCGTTTGAAAGTTAAAGCATCTTGTTGGTTCTTAAATCCTTTTAGTCATTTGTTAACCATTTAAAATGTTCTTACTTTAAAAAAAAACTTTATTTGGTGCGGAAGCATTTCAACAGTGTTGCAGAAACGTGTTGTTCTGAAAATAGTTATCATTTTGGAAAAACTGTGACCTATGTCTAACAGATATGAAATTATGATAAATAAAATCCCAAATTTAAATCTAGAAAATTAGAGAGGCCTTCTTACATCAAAAACCTAAATTTAAGTTATTGAAAAATAAACAGTCGATGTAACGCAGATGCAGTTGTGTGGCCACCCTCAAGTCCCTCGAGCACTGATCCACCTAACACTAGGGATTACCTACACAATTAAAAATGGGGTGAGTTTACGAAAACTCAGTGTGTAATCCCCTAATATGAAAGTAACCAGTCAGACAAATAAAATACAAAAGTAGTCTGGGCTTGAGCCCATTATAGCAAACAGTATCAGATGGGCCTAAGCCCATTAAGTAGCAAAATCAGAAGCAGAACATATGTGACCTAAGCCCAATACAATATTAGTTCAGAACAATAATGCAATAATGCAACCCACCCCAATCCAGCTAACACACCACTCCGTACCACCAACACACCATGTGGGGATAAAATCGACCAACCTAGCCAGTACACCAATATCGCAGCAAGGCTGCTAGATAACAGAATTGCAACATAGCTACCAGTAAAATAAGCAGCTTAAAGCCATCAATAGCGGTACAAAGCCTTCAAAATGGCACAAAGCCTTTAATAACGGTACGAGCTTTTGGTAATATGAACAACACTAAGCCATCAATAATATACGTGGCACAAAGCCATCGGCAAAATGGACAGCACTAAGCCATCGATAATATGCATGGCACCAAGCCATCGGTAAAATGAACAGCACTAAGCCATCGATAGTATGAACGACACAAAGCCATCGGTCGGTCCACAGTCGTCTAGTGCAACCCGTGCAACATTAATAGATTAGTACGAATATACGGCTTTAAGCCTTTGGTGGGTCCACAGTCGTCTCATGTGACCCTAACAGATCAATACAAATGTACAGCTTTAAGCCTTCAGTGGGTCCACTGTTGTCTCGTGCGACCCGTGGACCCTAACAGATCAGTACTTCCTCCATAACAATAACCCAACCTATGCAACATGTCGTGCATGTATGCAGAACACATAAATATCACATAACATACTCAATCAATCAAACATCATATAAGGCATAACAGTCATTCTATCCTATAGGAGTATTACAATCATTTTACCCTACAGGGGTATTATGGTCATTTTACCCTACAGGGGTATTACGGTCATTTTACTCTACAAGGGTATTATGGTCATTTTGCCCTATTTACTCTATAGGGGTATTATGGTCATTTTACCCTCCAGGGGTAATTCGGTCATTTTACCCTCTAGGGGTAATTCAGTCATTTTACCCTACAGGGGTATTATAGTCATTTTACCCTATAGGGATATTACTGTGATTCTACCCTACAAGGGTATTATGGTCATTCTACCCTATAAGGGTATTACGGTCATTTTACCTTACAGGGGTATTACGGTCATTTTACCCTACAGGGGTATTACGGTCATTTTACCCTACAGGGGTATTATGGTCATTCTACCCTACAGGGGTATTACAGTCATTTTACCCTACAAGGGTAATTCGGTCATTTTACCCTCTAGGGGTAATTCGGTTTTTACCCTCCAGGGGTAATTCAGTCATTTTACCCTTCAAGGGTAATTCGATCATTTTACCGTCTTGCGCTCATGTTTCGTGGGCTCGGTTCTCCACATGTGCGATCGCACGCTCGTGTGGCATCATTCACCAGTTTCTCAGCTTTTTGGCTTTTGCTGATTTATAGTCAAATCAGGGTGTGTGTACACACCTTTCGGCTTTTCGCCGATTAGCAGTTACAGGGTATTGTTACACACCTGTTACAAAGCCGAGTAAACAATCCACCGCGCCAAGCCTACATTCATTCAAGGTCTAAAGTTAATATACGTTAGGGTTTACCAACACTAAACCCCAAATCGTCAATCCCTCTTACCTTGTTTGACAAAGTTTGACTTAATCCTCTACAATCACTGACCGAAACTGTTCACACGCCCTTGTCGAATATCTGTATTATAACAAATCTTATTAACTAAAATCCCTCATAAAAGTTGCTTCAATCCACAAACATCAATTGATAGAATCATAGGCATAATCAGTCTATACCCAAAAGTAAGGTAGAATGTTACCTTAATGAACAAAGAAAGAAGGGCTCTTGATTGCTTCCAGATCCCCTGCACTTTTTTACTCCACCGACGCACCTAGAACCCAACAAGCATCCTATTACTCAGATGGAACGAGTATTGTCAATAAAAGATATGAGAAGAAGAACATTCGACCCCTAAAGAAAAGAGTAAGAGAGAACAGGTTTAATCAAAGAAGTGAAGAATATAGACACCTACCAATTTCAGGAACGTTTGTAGAACTAGAACAAAGAGGAAAAGAAAGCAGAAAATTTGGTTACCACAGAAATAATCAAGAGAAAAGATTTGATTTCATAAGCTAATAGGAAGCTGAAAGAAAAGAAGAAGAAAGGGAAGAAATGTTGGGTTTGGCTAGTAACAAGCAACCATTGAATCAAAAGGAATGAGGAGGATATTCGGCCAATGTTGGGGGAAAACAGAAGGAAAGAAAGAAGATATGAAGAAGAGAGCATATTTGGTCAAGGAAGAGAATTGAGAAAAAGAGAATTGAAGATTTGGCCACAACCGCCCTAAGGTACACAAAAAGGAAAAACGAATAACCAAAGAAGAAAAGAAATAGAAAATAAGAAATGGAGAAAGCATTGCTGAAAATCAACTCAAAAGAGAGAAAAACCTCCCAAAACCAACTCCCCTAGTGTCTTTTGACCAAATTCGGCACTAAGTGCCTATGACCGAATAGGCACCCCAAAGAATCCCACTTTCGACAACCACTACCACTCCTCAAACCTCTCCATGATATCCTTCCTCATTTCCTCCCCCTATCACTCCATAAACCACTCCAACAACTCCTCCATGCCCATTTCAAATCTCATCCATCAGAGTTTCAGTCAAACTCCACCTCTTTCACCACAAATAAATAAAATAAATATCCCTTTGCATTCCATGGGATTCAAACCCAAGCTCTCACAATAGCCATGTCACGCCACCATCACTAGACTACAAGCTCATCTTGTGTCACCTTCCTCCTACAATTATTTATAAAGCCTGCAAGCCAAAGTCTGAGTTCACTTAAATAAATAAAACAAAAATTTTTCTTACGCCAAGACCTGAACCTCTAACCCCATGAACACTCCACACGCCACTTACCACTAGACCACTAGGCTTTTTGTGTCATGGTCTACCCAAATTTAATTATAAGCCTATTGGCCTAAAGCTAGGGGTTTACTCATAAAACAAAATTTTTGCTAAAGCTTAGGTTTGAACCCAAGATTTCTCCAACACTTCTCAGGGCCCTAACCACTAAAGCATACATTTAATTGTGTCATTTCCTTGCACAATTAAATACTTATATATAGCCTCCTTATAGATCCATACTCAAGGCCCAATACTTCTAGGCCCAAATTCAGGGCGTTACACACGGCCTAGACACATGCCTGTGTGTCTACTAGTATGGACAATTATAGGCTATTTTCCAAGCCAATTGCCACTCTAAAACACAAATCAATACCAACCGATTTTATCAATTCGCAACATGGCATAAAGATCCATTCAAACATCCATATTTTAACATTCATGCACTAAATTTTATCTACTATCATCAATCATGGACATCCACACATCCACCCATATACTATGCAAGCTTGCACTTTAATAGGTTACAACACTTTGACAAAATATAACTTAACCAATTGTGGCTCATTTCAAATGGCCAAGGTGCCAAATTATCAACACCAACAAATGGACCCAAAATAACTATGACATACAACTAAAACACTTGACCACTTATACATGCCATAATTTCAAGTTTACTCGCAAAATACCAAATTGTTGTTGATAGTGTTGATGGAATCCCAACTTGATCACTGGACCTCGAGTTAGCGCGATGAACCTATAAGGGAAGGGAAAAACGAAGGGGTAAGTTATAAAGCTTGGTAAGTCTATATGGAAAATAAATGAGCATTTAAAACCAATAATTCATACAAAGTAAGAAGTAAGCTCTCTTATAATCACATTAAGTTTGAGATAATCACTTACTCATATAGTCTTACCATACATTCAATACATACATTAAGCACTTAGCACACATAACATTTTTCATAAAACTTGCACATATACATTCTCAACACACGGTCAAATCTTTTCATATACAATCACATTTTATTATATCGATTCAAATAACCCGTTGAACCACATGGAATGCTAAAGGATACACGGAATAAGGCGCAAGTGCCACACATATTGTAGCCAAAGCTACTGATAATTTGTAGCTGAATCTACCACTTAACACATATCACATAAAGGCTCAATGATGAGCTAATCACGAGTCTGCTCACACATATCACACAAGCTCTAACAGCTTAAATTAGGGACTAAACAAAATAGTAGTTTCGAAACCAAGAATCTGATGTCTAAAATATTTTTTCTGATTGAGTTTTGATGTTTATTGGGTGCTTGAATAATTATGTGAAATTTTGGTGTATGAATTTTGTTAATTGCATGTCCAATTTGATAGGTTGGACTAAATTGCAATAGGTGAAAAATATAGGTTTTAATCCATTAAGGCACTTGATTGAATTGGGTTTTTAAATTAGGGTTCCTTATATGGTAATTAGACTATTTTAACTCAGTTTGGACAAAAATGCCCAATGAAGGATGGAATATCAAAGGTTTTTAATGAAGGGCATTTTGGTCATTAGTTAATAAAAGAAATAAAAAGGGAAAGTAAGGCCAAAATGTGTCCATAATCTTCTCCCCTTGGTCGAATGTGAAGATTCACTATAGCTAGGGTTTTGATAACTTCTCAAACTCATAGTAAGTGATTTCTATCCCCATTTTTAATATTCTTCGTATTCTTGAAATCCTCGTAACTTGCTCTAGCTATTTCCACCACTATTTCAGGCTAGGGTTGATGTTTAAAATTTTACCCATGGATGACTTAGCTGTATTTTGATGTTTAGTGGTGGAATATGAAAGTTTAAAGTGTGGTGAACAACTTTTACTAGGTGATTTTTGATGAAAATTTCATAAAGGACTTAATTGTAAAAGATGGAAAGTGGTGTGCATAAGTTGTAGAATAGTGGAAATTGTGGGCTCCTATAAGAGGAAAAATGGTTCAACTAGGCCTAAAATGCATGAAAGTTGAATGAAAATCATAAATTGAGCCTGGGGATGAAAGTGTAAAATTGAGAAAGTTAGGGGCTAAATTGCAAAAATTGTCATAGGATGATTTTGGACTAAATTGAGCAATGTGTGTATTAAACAAGTTGAATGTGTTATTATAGATCAAGAAGAATGTGGAATCGACCTTGACCGAGGCAAAGGCAAGGTTTCAGGCTAAATCGTAAACTGAACCTATCTTGTAATCGAGGTAAGTTTATATGTAAATGAGCCTTTGATTAATTATGTTAGAATATTTTGTTATATTATATCGGATGAAATTGAGTATTGAATGGTTGTATAATGCAAATTGTGAATTGTGGAAACATAGTAAAATTAAATGAGGAAATTTATGAGTAAAACCATTCAGATATGAATATTTGCTTGAAAGAGTGGAGCTATGTGCTGAAACCACTCGTAAGTGCAAGTGGCAAAATATCGTGGAGTTATGTGCTGTGACCACGTGTAACACCCTGAATTTGGGCCTAGAAGTATTGGGCCTTGGGCCTGGGTGCGGGTGTGAGATAGTTCGAAATAAAATTATTGATGTGTTGAATTCTGTTATGGAAGGCTATTATTAATCGGTTAATGTGGTATTTTAGTGAACTGCGAAGGATTCATAGTGTGGGGAAAAGTCTTGGGCTAATTTCTGGGATTCCGGGATTTTTGTGATATTTGGTGTAATGTTGAAATTTTGATATATGGATGTGTAATTCGTGTTTGGAGTGTGTTATTGGGCCTATGGAAGGCCCAAGTGTTGGTTAAAAACCCGGAGAATTCTTGGATTTTTGGACTTAAGGAATAGAGGACTTGGAAAAGAGGAGTTGTAAGGAATTATGTGTGTAATAAGACACAAAAAAGGAATGTGGTGTAGTGGCAAAGTAGCGCCACTTAGGGGACCAGGAAGCAAAGGGTCCAAGGTTCAAGTCTTGGCTCTTGCAATTTATTTTGGTTTTTCTTTTAAATAAATCTGAAAGCAAGTAGGTGAGCTTTAAAGTTAAATGTGTTGGACTTATGACACAAAGGAGCTTGTGTCCGAGTGGTGATGGCTTGACAGGGTTATTGAGAGGACTTTGGTTCGAATCCCGTTGCACGCAAAGGTTGTTTGCTAATGCTTTAATTTTGGGGGGATTGATGGAGAATCCCACATCGGAAAGCTAACATGAGAGCAGGTGAGGAGCTAGCTTTAAATAGAGCAAACCAGGAGGAGAGTAGGCACAGCCTTCTTGGCTGATCCCTTTCGCTTTATGGCGTGCCTGTTCGGGTTGGGCATCGGCTAAGAGTGTTTGGAGTGCGGATTAACTTCAGTCTCCTATCGGGTGTGTATTTCTCACTGTTCTAGCGGTAGGACAGCTACTTCGGGCTGCGATGGGCCGAAGAGGCCATGTGGGCCCAATGGGCCTGTGGGCCCAATTGGATAAGTTGTTTGATTGTATAGTAAGTATTGGACTAGATTAGGTGAATCTCATATCTGTAGCTAGATTTGGGCTAAAAGGGCCACACGAGCGTGTGGGCCCATTTGGGCCGACAATGGGCCCTAGGCCCATTCGCATTGTTATCTCTGTTTAGAAATACTTTAGTTTACAAAGTTACTAAAATACCCTCGACTTATAAAATTACCAAAGTACCCCCGATTTACAGAATTACCATTTTGCCCTCGATTTACAAAATTATTGAAATACCATTGGTTTACAAAATTACTGAAAGACCTTGGTTTACAAAATTACCGAATTACCCTCAATTTGCAAAATTACAAGAAATATCCCGATTTATAAAATTATCGAATTACCCTTGATTTGTACAATGATAGAAGTACCCTCGATTTGTAAAATGACGAACATACCCTTAATTTGTAAAATTACCATTTTACCCCTAATTTGTAAAATTACCATTTTACCCATGATTTGTAAAATTACCGTTTTACCCTTAATTGTAAAATTACTATTTTACCCTTAATTTGTAAAATTACTATTTTACCCCTAATTTGTGAAATTACCATTTTACCCTTAATTTGTAAAATTACCATTTTACCCATGATTTGTAAAATTACCGTTTTACCCTTAATTTGTAAAATTACTATTTTACCCCTGATTTGTAAAAATTACTATTTTACCCTTGATTTGTGAATTTACTGAAATACCCCTGTAGGGTAGAATTACCGAGACACTCCTATGGGTTAAAATTACCGTTTTGCCCCTAGGGTGTTAAATGACTGTTTTGCCCCTCGTGGGTAAATGACTAACTTGTGTGATGATTGGGCTAGTTTGACCGTGGATATAGGTTGGTGATATGAATGACTTGACTGTGATCTATTCTTATTTTTGGGATTTGGAAAAGTTGGAATCCCTATGTGTTTAGGGAGGCTGTCGAAATAGTGCCTAGGGCTTTAAGGGGCTGTTACCAATTATTTTACTCTATGCTTGTAAGGGTTAAAGGCTGCTGACTAAGGGCTTGGATCAGTGGAGCGTTCGGATCCAGATTTGGATATCAACTTCAGCAAAGGTAAGGATTTAGGGCCTTGTTCATGGATGCCCGGAGATGGTAAGAGTATGTTAAATTTAGTTATCACTGATTCGTGGTCTAATATTTTAGTAATCGAATGTAGGATTGACTTGGATCGGATATAGTCATCGTTCGTTGCAAGCAGGTGTGTAACTTACCCCTTGTAGTAGCTTAGATTAATGTTGGCTGAAAAGCCGAAATGCCGAATCCCGGCATCGTTAAATTTCTGGTAACGAGATAAACAGTGAATAGGTGAGAATACAATGGGCTCGGTTAACGAAATCAATGGAACAGGTAAGATTACGATTTTGAGTATGTTGGTAAGTTGGGCCTCGATGGGTTGAATTAGGCCCAATGGGCCTATGGGCCCATTTGGAGTAAAAATTGCTAAAATGGAATTGTGATAAATGTATGATTAACCCAGATAGAACAATAGTAGTATTTAGGCTAAATGGACTTAGAAGGCTAAATCGGTACTCGTTAGGCCCATTAGGGGTTTTGGGCCCAATAACTCGGTTTTACTAAAATAAGCTAAAAATTTCTGTTTTAATACTCCGAAATGATGAATAAGCATGGAAAACCCTAATAAGTGTTAAAATTACGTAATTACCCTTATAGCTTAAAAATGACTATTTTACCCCTAGGTAGAAATGACCACTATGCCCCTAGGGTTGTAAAATGATTATGTTGATTGTGATATTGATATTTTTCATGAAATGATATGATATGCACATGATATGCACATGATATGCTACGATATGTATACGATATGCCATGTTATAATCATTACATGCATGGGTTGGGTTTATATGATTGGAGGAAGTGTTAAAGGGCTTTGCCCCAGTATACCGAAAAGGGCTTTTGCCCTAGTTTACCGAAAGGGCTTCTGCCCCAGTTATTAAAAGAGGCTAGGCCTCCAGTTATATGTTAAAGCAGCTATGCTGCCAGTGGTGTGTTGGTTGGGTGGGTTGAGTTATTCCCCACATGGTGTGTTGGATGGTACGGGTGGAGAGTAGCGGTTGGTGGGTTGAGTAGTCTCCCCAAAAGGGCTTTGCATACATGCATTGACGTTTACATGTGTTACTGAAATGGGCCTATGGGCCATACCGGTTACAGAAAAGGCTTCGGCCTAGTGATATGATTTATGAAAGGCTTCGGCCCAGTAACTGTTAAATGGAAAGGCTTCGGCCCAGTTATATGTTGAGACGGATTTGGGGGCTTAGGCCTAGTATGCTGATATTGATTTGGGCTCTGTAAGTGGCTTGTTGCACACTGAGTTTTCCAAACTCACCCTTTTTCCTTCCATCCTTGTAGGTGATCCTTAGATTGGTGGACTTAGAGCTGGGAGGGATTCAGAGTGGCCACATGGACTGGACTGTTGGATTTCTAATTAAGTTACCTACTTGAATTTAGATTTAATTATTTATTTCTGGTTTTGGGTTGTAAAAAGGGCCTCTTTAATTATTTTTATTTTGGGTTTTTATTCTTTACTTATTTAAATTGGTTTTAGCTTACGTAGGATATTATTTAAATCGAGTTAAAAATAAATGATTTTAAGACGTGATTTTTATAAAAGTTACTTGTTTTCAAAATAACACGATAACCAAGCAAAGCTTCTGCAATTTTAAATGATCTTGTAGATAAATATTTCAAATAGTTAAAGTGTGGCAATGGTAGTGTGCATGTCTAGGAGTGGATCCAAGAAGAGCTTGGTACTTAAGCAGTCTATTCGACTCACCTCCTCTTTTCTGGAATCCTACCTGGTGCATAGCTTCCATTCACTTTAAGTCTTAACGAAAAAGGTCAAAATTATTTTATACTTAAACCGTTTTTAAGATAACATGTTTTATAAAGGTTACAAATCTGATTTTTCGATATTTGATCTATTTTTAAAATAACATGTTTTTGCAAACTACAAGGGTTTATAAGCTTTCATAAAACTTTTGCAAAGGTTTTAACGATGTTTGCAAAGGGATGATTATTTCAACGAATCACGTTTTGGAAAAAGACAAGCTAAGGTTTTATACAAGTTTAACGGTAAGAGTTTTTAAACATTAAGAAGGGTTTTCAATGAAAACACGGTTTTTGAAAAACACTTCAATGTGACACATCGAACTTGGCCGTAACGTCTAGGCTGGGTTTGGGGTGTTACACCACGAATAAAATGCATTGTATTGATATTGTAGAGCTATGTGCTGTTACTATGATAAAATACATTACGTTGCTTCGGAAGCATGGAGCTATATGCTGTTACCACGACTAAAGTGTATTGATTTAATAAGGTGTAGCTTTGTGCTGAAACCACTGAGTATCAATCGATAAACTGAAGGGTTCAATGGGGGAAATTGCTAAAAGATGTTTTGTATGACATATGATGTATAGATGCAGATGCAAATATATGTATGAGCAAAGGTATATGAGAGCAAGGGTGAATGTGAGTACGTGCATTGATAAACAAAATTGCATATGGTATATGTGAATATTGGTAAGGTTAAAATGAGTAAGTGAGGTCGATGAGAAGTAAATTTTTATTATATTAAATTTGAGCTGGAATTGAGTATGTTGTCATGATGTCATTTATTTGCATATAGACTTACTAAGCTTTTCAAAAACTCACTCCTTTCTCTTTTTCCTTGTTTTATAGTGTAGTAAAGTCAGCTCAGAGATCGGGATGCTTCGTAGGATCACCCATACTATCAACAACGTTCTTTTGGTATAGTGATATGTATTCTCTTGAACTATGGCATGTATAGAGACTTAGTGGTGTTATAAGTGCCAAAATGGTTTGGCTAACATGTGAGCATTTGTCTTTTGATAAGTTATTTTGTAATGAAGGCCATGTGATATGGCCAATGATGATATTAGTTTACATATATTTTTATGGGGTAATTCATGAAAGGCTTGATGTGCTTGTGTGTGGATGAATTCGTATATGTTGTTCAACTACCAAATGTGGTAATTTAGATGCCCAAAAGTGTTATGATGTGTGGGGATAAAAATGGTATAAGTTTGTATGTGTTTTGGGACAAAAGATGGCTTGGAAAATAGCCTAAATTAGAGCCACACGGTCGGCCACCACGGCCATGTGTGTAGGGCGTGTGAATCCTGCATGAAAATTTCGGAGATGAAGGGCGTCACATGGCCTGGTCACACTTACGTGTCCCGTGGCCGTGTGACCAAATTTGCATGCTGATGTCATAAAAAAATACTCCAATTTTGCACAAGGGGTGACCACACGGGCGTGTCGAGGCTGCGTGAAGGACACGGGCCAGGGACACAGGCGTGTGCTCGGCCGTGTGAAAACCCCTGTAGGTTCGAAATGAAAAATAAATTTGCAATAATTCTACACGAGTTGGAGACACAGGCGTGTGTGACCACACGGCTTGCCCACACGGGTGTGCCCTTGTCTCACACGGGCGTATGGCCTGTTTATAACCAAAATTTTCAAAATCTTTCTAAGTTCTCGGTTTGGTCTCGAACCACTCCCAAACTATGTTTTGTGCCCTGTAGGCCCATTTTAAGAATTTTATGATATATTATGGGAATGTTTTAAATTGGAACGAAATTTTACAACTCGACTTGTATGATTGATTGTGCTATCATCCAGTAATGCCTCGTATCCAGTTCTGGCGTTGAACCCGGGTAAAGGGTGTTACACAAGCTAACAGGTATCCGTAACAAATGCAGGATTACCTAGCCACTGGTAGTCGAACTAGACCAGCACCTAGAATCACATAAACAATCGATCACTATCAATGGTTTCCTAGTGACATGCCGCTCGTATCCTAAATGATCTAAGGTTCAATTGGGGCTTTTCGTCACTTATCGATTTTATCAAATACATATTCAATAATTTGTTATAAAATTTTATATTTCAAATAATTAAGGTAATTAAACATAATAATTATAATATCTCATTATTTCCATATAAGACTTACCTAGGTACAAAATGCTAATCTTTATGATTTAATCCGATACCTTGCCTTTCCCTCGGTCAAGGTCGATTTCATGTCGTTCCTGATCTATAACATCAAATTTAATTTATTCAATACATACATTACTCAATTTGACACAAAATCATCCTATAGTAATTTTTACCAATTTACCCCTGACTTTGTCAATTTTTACCATTTAGTCCCTAGGCTCGTAAAATAAAAATTCCCAAGCCTAGCCGACCCTATTTCTCTCTTATAGCAGCCCACATTTATGCACATTCACAGCTTATGCACATGTTTTACAACCTTTGCATTTTAATCCCTAAATGCATTTTCATGAAAAATCACTTAGCAAAAGTTATTTACTACACATTAAACTTCCATTTTCTACCAATAGACATCAAAATGCTTTCATGTCACATATGGGTAAATTTTTAAACATGAACCCTAGCTTAAAATAGTGGTATAAATAACTAGGTCAAGTTACGAGAATTCCAAAAATACGAAGAACATGAAAAATGAGGTTAGGATTCACTTACTTTTGAGCTTGAAAAGTTGAAAAACACTACCTATAGAACCGTTGCAAGTTTTGGCCAACACTTGGGAAAGATGGACACATTTTTGGCCTTAGTTTCCCTTTTTATTTCTTTTAATACCCAAATGGCCAAAATGCCCTTAATGACTTTCTTTGAAAAATTTTCCTTCCATGGGTATTTTTGTCCATCTTACCATAAAATGGTCTATTTGCTAAATAAGGACCTCTATTTTATGAATCTAATTCAATTATACTCTAAATGCTTCTAGAACACATATTTTGAAATTTTACAATTTAGTCCTATCACTCAATCGGGCACTTTATCGATAAAATTTATTTACTAAATTTTCACTTATGTAATCAATCACACAATAGGCCATAAAACTTTATCGAAATAATTTTTTTCTAAGTCGGATTCGTGGTCTTGAAACCACCATTGCGTTTAGGCCCTAATTTGGGCTGTTACAACTTTCCCCCTTAAGGTATTTTTGTCCGTGAAAATATTACTAGAAAAGAGATGTAGATATTGCTTCCTCATAGAGTCCTCCGATTCCCATGTAGCCTCTTCTACTCCATGCTTTTGCTATAACAATTTTACTAAGGCTACACTTTTGTTTTTTAGTTGTTTCACTTCTTGAGCTAATATCTTGATTGGCTCTTCACTATATGACATATCCGGTTGAATTTCCACTTCGGTCGGTGAGATCACATGTGACGGATTGGAACGATAGCACCGTAACATCGATACATGAAACACATTTTGGATCTTTTCTATCTCTAGCGGTAAAGCCAATTGATATGCCACTGGTCCGATTCTTTCTACAATTTCATATGGTCCAATAAATCGTGGACTCAATTTGCCTTTCCGGCCAAACCTTAAAATCTTTTTCCATGGAGACACTTTTAAAAACACTTTTATCACCTACTTGAAATTCAATCTCCTTTCTCTTCAAATCCACATAAGACTTTTGCCTGTCGGAAGTAGCTTTCAAACAGTCACAGATTATCTTCACTTTCTCTTTAATCAAGTCAACCTCATGAAATTGCTTTTTACTAAGCTCAGTCTAATACAATGGAGTCCGACATTTACGATAATACAATGCCTCATACGGTGCCATTTTGATGCTCGATTGAAAGCTATTGTTGTAAGCAAATTCTACCAATGGTAGATACTTTTCCCAACTACCTGCGAATTCAAGAATACAACATCGGAGCATATCTTCGAGAATTTCACTTGTATTGATTGGCCGTCGATTTGCGGATGAAAGGTGATACTAAAGTTTAACTTGGTACCCACGGCTTCTTGAAACTTTTTCCAAAACCTCGAAGTAAATCTCAGATCTTTGTCTGAAATGATAGAAATCGGCACTCCATGTAATCTTACAATCTCGACAATGTACAATTCGGCTAACTTGTCAAGTGAGAAATCTGTACGTACTGAATCCATGGTAATTCAGTCCCATTTCCATTCAGGTATCATTATTGGCTGAAGTAATCCAGAAGGTACTTGATGTTCAGTTTTCACCTGTTGGCAAACTAGGCACTTTGATATGAACTCAGAGACATCTCTTTTCATATTGGGTCACCAATACAATTTCTTCAAATCATTATACATCTTTGCACTGCCCAGATGGACAGATAGGCAACCATTATGAGCTTTATGTAGAATACTCTGAATCAACTCAACATTTTTTGGCACACATACCTTGTCTCGAAACATTAAACAGTCGTTCGAACCAATTCAAAAATCTGTCTCATTATCCACTTGACACTGGGCCATTTTTGCTTGTAACTCGGTATCACCCTTTTGAGCTTCATAAATCTGTTGACTAAACGATGGCCTAGCTCTCAACCCATCCAAAATTGAACCATCATTGGAGAGATTTAATCTCGTATTCATAACTGTCAAATCAAACAGAGATTTTCTACTTAAGGCATTGGCCACCACATTCGCTTTCTTGGGATGATAGTCGATTATTAACTTGTAGTCTTTCAATAGCTTGAGCCATCCTCATTGTCGCAAGTTCAAATCTTTTTGTATCAGTAAGTACTTCAAGCTTTTATGGTCGGTAAAAATACCACAATTCTCACCAAATAGATAATGTCCTTTTGTGAGCAATGTGCTCGATATGTGATTGAAATTGTGGTAAGGCTGATATGGTGTAAGCGCTACTATGAATACTCATAAATATTGGTGATGATTATTCATTTGAATGGCTAGTATTGAAGATGCTTGGTGTTATGTATGCATATGTGAAAGTAATATGAAGAAAACATGGGAGTGTAAAATTTTCAGTAAAACAGTTTGAAATAGCATCAGTTATGTGATTCTGAAAAATCACCATAAGTAATGGGAATAGAATTAGATTTTGAATGAGATATGAAATTAAATCTCATTGAGTCTATTTTCACATAAAAGAAACAGTGTGAGTAAATGAATTTTCTATTATGAGATATTTAAATTTTGGTGAGATAGGGTCTAAATGGTTTTGGAAATACTCTATTCCAAATTTGGAAAATCACTAAAAATTGTATAAAAATTTTTATGGTGTGGAATTTATATTATTAGAATCCTTTATGAGTCTACTTTCAAGAGAAACAAACAATAAGGTTTTCTGAACTCAATATAATGAGAAATTTGATTTTTAGTGAAGAGGAGTTAGAGCTATCAAATAGCAAAATAGGGGAATATTTAATGAATAAAATGTACTGATTGGAAACCAAAAATTCTGGAAATTTTATGCTAAGAAGGTATATGAGTCTAGTTTCATGGAAAATTAGTGGATCTAAATTTGGAGTTCTGTAGCTCTAGATATAATTAATTTAGCGACGGTGACTCAGGAAGATAGCATAAGCTGAACATGAGCAAAAGTTTAAATCATGTGAAATATCTTGTTAATTGAATTGATTATTATTAAATGCCAAATTACGAAGCTATAAAGCTTACACCCTTCTTTCCTTTTCTCTTAGTGTTTTCAGGTTAGCTCAGGGTTGGAGATCATCGGAAGCAGCATCAAACTACGTTGGCATTATTTTGGTATAGATGGTTTTAGTATTTTTGAAATTGTGGCATGTATAGAGACTTGGTATTTTATTTTTGAGTCAGAGATAATTTGGCCAAAAATGTTGGCTTATAATGATGTGATATTCACTTTGTATAAGGCCATTGAGAATTGGCCAGTGTTAGTTATATATAATCATATGGTGATGTATTGCATGGAAATGACAATTGCATGAATTGAGTTGATGAGTATGTGGAGTTTATGTATGACAAGTGTAGCATGTGTATGAAAGGTGTATGTCTTGATTTTGGATGTTTGGTTGCTTAAATATACTATGAATTGTGTCTATGAAATGTAAATGAGTGTGAAGAGTTGAAAGCACAAAAAGGGCTTGGAAAATAGCCTAGGTGTTGGCCACACGGGCAGAGGCACGGCCTTGTGTCTCAGCCGTGTGGAGGACACAGCCTAGCACACGGGCGTGTGACTTGGCTGTGTGTTCCTAAATGTTTGATGACGTCATAAACAGAGAGTTACACGGGTGGAGGACATGGGTGTAGCGTGTGAGACCACATGGCCTACCCGTACGGGTGTGTGACTCTCCATAATAGGGAAATTTTAATTGTGTCTCAAAAGTTTTCAAAAGTTCTCGGTTTAATCCCAAATCATTATCGACGTATGTGCTAGGCCTCGTAGGCCCATATAAGGGACTTTAAAGTAGAATTTGAAAAGCTTTAAATTGGAGTGAAGTTTATGGCTCAATAATGTACGGTTGGTTGTGTTATTGTTTGGTAACGTCTCGTGCCCTGTCCCGATGTCGGATATGGGTAAGGGGTGTTATAGATAGTACTAAATGTGATACTCAATTATTTGAGTAAAATGTGTTTATGATGATTCGAAACTCAGAAAGGTACGAATGATAGTTTATAACACTATGTTATTGATAAATGTTATGTGATATGCGAGTATATGTGAGAGTCAAATTATGAGGCTTTACAACCTTCACCCCTTACCAGTATAGAGTTATAATGAAATTTACCAGATTTGGATTGAATAAGTTTCTAAGAGTGAAATCAAAGAGTTCAAGGAATGAATGATTTATAACATGTTCAAAGGTAAGAATGGGTCAGCAAGTAAAGACTATTTCGAAAGAGATGACAGATTATTCAGAAGATCATTTGGATTACGCAATGTCACTATTAAGAAAAAAATTACTTAAGTTAACTGAAGTATTCAGGTATGATAATTAAAGAATATATTACTGGAATTTCTTCTGAATTGATTTCGATAATAGATGGATGATGTGATATTAATAATGATAGAAACAATCAGTAGGATAGTGTTTAAGTTTTAAAGATATCTAAGTACAGCAGTATAGTTGAATAACTTATGATGATTTCTTCTGGGTATTCTATGTGTTCATCTATCCTTAGAAGTATGTGTAGCTAATATTTTTAGATGAAATTCTTATCACATGAGAATGTTATCTAAATATACTGATATACGAAAGCATTGTTGGGCTATTTGGGTTATGATCGACATTATTCTATCTTTCTCTAGTATTCTATTACATTGTGTCGATAGAAGGTTGACGGTAAAATCTGTATGATGTTAGTATTCTGTTTCTACTAGTTATTGTTCTGTTGAATATACATGAAGATTATATTGCTTTTGTTACTGTTGATTCCAGTGCTTATGACCGATGCTTTACTTTTGGATTTTCTCTGAGATATCATCGAGATATTTATCATCATATGTTTTTAGGGCCTCGAGGGCTCATATATGGGACAATATGCATGTTATGGATTGGTTTTGCTATGATTATTGATATGAATTAAAATGTTTAATTTTTTTTTTGTTTTAAAATGAAAACTTCGGTAATGCTCCATAGCCCTTTTCTGGCGACGGATACGGGTCAGCGGTGTTACAATGGCATCGAGGGCTTCAGTATCCTCCTTTGTTTACATCATGTAAACTCTAGTTGAGGCCTTCTTGGAGTCCCCTTCACAAACCCAGACTTTGCAACAGTTTCAGTCTTCACTTCCTGTTGAGACTCATAGGCTACTTGAATAGAATGTTTAGTATTCCTTCCTCCCCTGGCTGGGGAATCTTGTTTTTGATGATCGAGTGCTCCACAGATGAAACAAGCCTCTGAGACTTTCCAACATGTTCCCCCATGGTTTTTCCACAACTATTGCAGATAGGGACCTTCATCTTTCTTGATGTACCTGTACTAGCCATGGAAATGACTTATCGTCCACTTCGATCCTTGTGGAAGCCAATTGTTTGTGACTCCCTTACTAGAGTAATAGAATAAATCTTTACATCCTTAGGCTCTTGAAATCCCATATTTAAAAATGCACTAGAGGCTCTACATTTGTTCCTTTCACTGTCTCTGACTTTATTTCTTTCCTAAATCGCTGACTCCATTCCTTGAGCTTTTGATGACAGGGTAGCAAAGTCTCAAATTTCTAGTGTAGACAACAACACAATGAGTTCTTTGTTCAAACCTGTAACACCCCTTACCCGCATCTCTCACCAGAACAGGGCACGAGGCGTTACCTTACTTAAACACAAACAATCATACCAATCAGAGTCATAAATTTCCATTCAAATTTAAAACATTTCATACGTAATCATATTGTCCCTATTATAGGCCTACGAGGCTCAAAACATACATTGAGAGCGGTCCGGGACTAAATCGAGATCTTTGGAAGACTTTTAAAAATTTCATGTTTTGGAGAGTCAAAGGCCCGTATGGTTTAGGACACACCCGTGTAGGTAGGCCATGTGGTCACACACGCCCGTGTCCTCAACCTGTGTAACTCTCTGTTTATGATGTCATGTACCAAAAAGAGTCACACGGCCAAGTCACATGCCTGTGTGCTAGGCCGTGTGGCGAATTTAATTTCTGAAAAATAGGTGCAGACTTTACACGCCCTAGACACACGCCCATGTCTCAAGGCTGTGTCCTTCACACGGCTGAGACACACAGGCATGTCTCTGCCCGTGTGTTTACTACTGGACATTCTATTTTGCAAACTTAGGTATAGGGGACACACGGTTAGACTACACGACCATGGTGCAGACCATATGTCATAAACGGCCTAGACATACGCCCGTGTATCTACCTGTATTGACAAGTATAAGGCTATTTACCAAGCAATTTGCCATCCTAAAACATAATCACACTTACACCACTTCAAAGGCACATAACATAACATAAATAAGCTATCAAACATCCTAAAATCTAGTCATCCACACTTCATTCACATGCCACATCTATCATGCATATATCTCACATATTTAGCAACTTAACATGCAAACTACCTCAATCATGAATAACATCATCATATGCATACACCAAGTATCAATATTGGCCAACTTTTAATGGCCTTATACAAAATGATCATTCATTAAAATAAGCCAACATTCTTGGCCCAATCAAATATGACACATATAACAAAATAACTAAGTCCCTATACGTGCCTGTAATGCCCCAAAAATCCCAAACTATAAATTCTGCGCTTTGACTTTGGTATGTATAGGTAGCTCTGTTAGAATATTAATTTTAGGGTGCTACAAGGTTATTTGAAGTCTTAGCGATACGGTTGTCCATGGGAAAAAAAATAATTTCTTGTTTTAGTGGAACCCTAGTCTTTGGTAACGTAACACCCTGAATTTGGGCCTAGAAGTATTGGGCTTTGAGTCTGGGTTCGGATGGAAGACAGCCTGAGTAATTTAGATGTTTTAAATATTTTTAATATTAAAAAATAATAAAATATTATTGTTATTAATATTTGGTGTTTAGTTTAGTAATTAAATAAATTTGGAGTAGTTGGAAGTGTGGGGAAAATCTTGGGTTCGATTCAAGACTCTAGCAAAAATTTCAATTTGTGCTTCTTTAGTGGCCTCTGGCGATGGGCCTTATAAGTAAGTTAGGTCAGAATTGTGCATAAAGAAATGCCTGGCCCAGTGGTTAGGTGCGCTAGGTAGTAGGAAGAGGATCTAGGGTTCGATCCTTAGCGTGTGCAGGTCTGGGTTTTTTTATATATAACCAGGGATCGTCGCAACGAGGGCTTAAGAGAAGTTGCGACTAGAATCTAACACAAAAAGCACTTGTGGCGCAGTGGCAGTAGCGCGCTAAAGGGTCTGAGCGGGCACGAGTTCGAATCTAGGGGCGTGCGAAATTTTGTTTTATTTCTAGCGACCCTTAGCGGAGGCAGGTAAGCCTTATCTGTAATTGGGACCGTATTATAGTAAAGAGAAGCTGTGGCGCAGTGGCCAGCAGCGTCGGAGGGTGCTTGGAAGTCGCGGGTTCGAGCTGCAGTGCACGCGAAAGGTTGCCTTTTTGCTGCACGTGTGGGGAGAGCATTTGAGATGGACCGAAACTCTTCCTAGCAGCGTGCTGAATCGGTCAAGCCGTGGATAAGGGCTGCTGCTAATCGATAGGGAGTTTGAATTAAGTTCAAACGTTGCAAGGTGAGAAGCATTAGCCAATTAGCCGAATCTGTTTCTTCTTTTCAATCGGTTATTATTTTATTTTATTTTTTTTGCTCATCTTCTTTCCACAAAATCTTCTACCCTTATTCTTAATTTTTTTTCTTTGATTTTCTTTCCCTATTAGTCGAAACCCCATTCCTCCTTTAGTCCAATTAGCTGAATCTCACAACTCTAAAAATCCCTATCGAAACCTTCTCTTTGGATACAACTTCATTCTTCTCTTCAACCCATCATTGCTGATTTTCTCATAGCGAAATTTATCTCACCCTTGGCCTCTATCGACACTATCTTCTTCTTCTTACAAAAGCCGGAACCAACTTTCCCTTTTGCCGAATATCTCTTGGTCAAGGTAAACTTTTATTTCCTTCTTGAATACTTATCAAAAGCTGAACCCCACACCACCATTCTGTCGACATCTCTTCTTCAATCTTTAGATCTGCGTTAGAATCGGAACTAGTTAGTTAAACTTTCGGTAAGTGCTCAGTTTTCTCTTCTTCTTTTGCTATTTTGGAATTTTAAGAAAAGCCGAAATCCTCTATGTTTTAAGGTGACTGTCGACTAAGGTTTAAGATTATTGGTTTTGCTTATCGGTTTGTTAGGTAAGAATTGAAGGCTATTTTTGGAGGCTAGGATCGCTGGTGTGACTAGATCTTGATCTAGTCATCAATTTCAGCAAAGGGTAATCGCGTGGGAAAGCTCGTAGTAGTAATCACAAACCAGATGTGTAAACGAACACCATTTCTGTAGTTTAAATCGGTAAAAGCTAAAAAGCTGAAATGCTGAAAATTTGACATTTCGTGGGCTTACGAGTGTGTGAACGCTCGTGGGTCGGTTGGAGGTGATAGAGTTCGTAATCAAAACCAGCAAGGCTGTGCAAATTGTATTTTTGTACGCTTCGGTAATTTGGGCCTTGATGGGCTAAATTCTGGCTAATGGGCTTACGGGCCCGTTTGGGTAAATCTGAGCGGTAAGCATGTTCTGTTAGACCGTTTAAGAAAACTACTAAAACAAGCTTGGAAATTTGGACTGAGTGGGCTAAAATGGCTAACATGACACTGAAGGGCCCATTAGGGGTTTTAGGGCCCAATGGGGCAAAGTTGTTAAAATGAGCTAGAGAGACTACTCGTATAAAACTAAACTGTAATATGCATAAAAACCTAAATAAAATCAAAATAATTACTGTAATACCCCTTAGGGTGGGAGATTACTATTTTACCCCTAGGTGCAAAATGACCTTTATACCCCTGGGGCTGTTTTTGACTGAAATGCTTGTTTTACTGTTTCTTTTTATTGTATGCTATAACATGATATTCTATTGCATGGGTTGGGTTCATTAATGGAGAAAGTGATACCGTTGACTGAAAGGGGCTATGCCTCGTTACTGTACTAGTGGCAACGCCACATATGCTGTTAGAGGCTCTATCTCATTTCATTGTTCTGGTGGCTTGGCCACAATTACTGTTACTGGCAGCTATACTGCAGCTGAGGTGTGCTGGCTGAGTCGGTTGAGTTATTCCCCACATGGTGTACCGGTTGGTACAGGGGTGTATATGGCTGGATTTGGTTACACTTGCATTCATGCATAATTATTGAATTGTTACTGTTCTGGGCTAAAGGCCCACACTGCTATCTGAATAGGGCTTTGGCCCAGTACTTATTGAGACTGATTAGGGTTTAGGCCAATGGGCTTGAGCTAATTTGGGCTTTGGATGGGCTTGTTTTGCACACTGAGTTTCCAAACTCACCCTTTTCCTTCCATCCGTGTAGGTGGGCTCTAGACTGGTGGACTTGGAGCTGGAGGGATTCAGAGTGGCCATATAGACTGTTTATTTCAAGTTATTTTGGCTATTTCAATTAATTTACTTTTATCTGGTTTTGGGTTGTAATAAGGCCGTTTTAATTGTTTTATTTGGTTTTTACTTTAAGTTTGTTATTATTAAATTCATTTCAAACTAATTAGCTTAGGACGCAGTTTTATGAAAAATACTCGTGTTCAAAATATAACGATAATAAAACAAAGCTTCCGCAACATAAATATTTTTTTCAAAATAAGTAAACACTTCAAATGAACTAAATCTGATTTTGTTTTACATGAGCAAGACACTAAGTTAAAGTGTGGCAATGGTTTTGTGTATGTCTAGGATTGGATCTAGGGAAGACATTGATACTTAAGCAGCCTAATTGACTCACCTCCTCTTTTCTGGAATCCTACCTGGTGCATAGCTTCCATTCACTTTGATCTATAAACAAAGATGATTCTTAAACGCCAAAAAGGATTACAAATGAAATCGTGGTTTTTAAAAATATTGTGGCACGTCAGATCTGGCTATAACGTCTAGGCCGGGTTTAGGGTGTTATATTTAGTGGTATCAGAGCCAAGTTGCAACAACTCGATTATGGATCGGGTCTAAAATGTTTTTGAAAATTTTTTAAACTAAGGCCCAAGAGGGGTATTTTCAAAACGGTTTTGGAAAATTCTTAAGAAAAACCCTTTTCAAACTCGTTTTCCTCAAGGAATACATTTTTTAAGGTTTTATTCTAAAAAGATTAAGTTTTCTGGGTTTTCTGAAATCTGGTATCTGAAGAAGTGGCACACTAAATCCTAGGCACTAAGTCTGTAAGTGTTCTTTTCTTATATTATATTGTATTGAGACATTACTAGAACTGAGGCCCTATTATGATACTGTAGATAGGGTAGTACTGAAACTGTAAGACTGAGATTGTAGGGAAACTGAAAACCCTAGAAAAGAGGGAAACTAAAAACCTTAGAAAACTGAGACTGTAGCTAGGCTACGATCCTATAAAGAAAAACAAAAACATTGGACTGCTAACTCTACATAAAATATATGAATAAAATACTAAAATTTTGAATCGAGATCCTTGTAGTTATTTGATATGTATGTTGGTAATGTAGAGTATTGATATGGATTCTGAGGGTAAGCAAAGTTTGCCAACTTCGGGTAGCGGTAACTCGGAGCTCGGTACTGAGGCACTGGCCGAATTAGTAAGGAAAGTGGTAGAAGAAGTATTGGAGACCAAAGTTAAGGAGATTAGGGAAACACTTCAAGCGGGGTGCTTGGAGTGTAAGAAGAGGAAGGATCCTAGTTCTGGGAGGACAGAGCCTCGTTCTTTGAAACATGTTAAGGTATGTCCAAACTTTTTGGCTTGCGAATATTGTAGAAAGGGTCATCCGGGCGAATGTTGGAGGAAGTCGGGAGCGTGTCTTAGATGTGGGTCCAAAAAGCCTCGGGCTCGGGATTGCCTAATTTATTCTATTTAGATATGTGTTGTTTAGATATGAACTGAATGCGTACTTGATAAATGTTTATTTATTTCAGTAATTAGATGTTTTGGGTCGTACTAAAATTATTTAGATCAAGAGTGCGCAGCAGTAGCGTAGTAGAATGGTGATGCACGACTATTTTATCATTTGGGATTTCGAGGACAAATTTTCTTTAAGGGAGGTAGAGTTGTAACACCTTGAATTTGGGCCTAGAAGTATTGGGCTTTGAGTCTGGGTTCGGATGGATGATAGCCTGAGTAATTTAGATGTTTTAAATATTTTTAATATTAAAAAAATAAAATATTATTATTATTAATATTTGGTGTTTAGTTTAGTAATTAAATAAATTTGGAGTAGTTAGAAGTGTGGGGAAAATCTTGGGTTCGATTCAAGACTCTAGCAAAAATTTCAATTTGTGCTTCTTTAGGGGCCTCTGGCGATAGGCCTTATAAGTAAGTTGGGTCAGAATTGTGTATAAAGAAACGCTTGGCGCAGTGGTTAGGCGCGCTAGGCAGCAGGAAGAGGAGCTGGGGTTCGATCCTCAGCGTGCGTAGGTGTGGGTTTTTTAATAGATAACCAGGGATCGTCGCAAGGAGGGCTTAAGAGAAGTTGCGACCAGAATCTAACACAAAGAGTGCCTGTGGCGTAGTGGCAGCAGCGCGCTAAGGGGTCTGAGCAGGCGCGAGTTCAAATCCAGGGGTGTGCGAAATTTTGTTTTATTTTTAGCGACCCATGTCGGAGGCAGGTAAGCCTTATATTTAACTGGGACTGTATTATAGTAAAGAAGAAGCTGTGGCGCAGTGGCCAGCAATGTTGGAGGGTGCTTGGAAGTTGCAGGTTCAAGCTGCAGTGCGTGCGAAAGGTTACCTTTTTGCTACACGCGTGGGAAGAGCATTTGAGATGGACCGAAACTCTTCATAGCAGCGTGCTGAATCGGTCAAGCCATGGATAAGGGCTGCTGCTAATCGGTGGGGAGTTTGAATTAAATTCAAACGTTGCAAGGTGATAAGCATTAGCCAATTAGCCGAATCTGTTTCTTCTTTTCAATGGATTTTTATTTTTATTTTTTTTGTTGCTCATCTTCTTTCCACAAAATCTTCTACCCTTATTATTAATTTTTTTCCTTTGATTTTCTTTCCCTATTAGCCGAAACCCCATTCCTCCTTTAGTCCAATTAGCCGAATCTCACAACTCTAAAAACCCCTATCGAAACCTTCTCTTTGGATACAACTTCATTCTTCTCTTCAACCCATCATTGCTGATTTTCTCATAGCCAAAATTCATCTCACCCTTGGCCTCTATCGACACTATCTTCTTCTTCTTACAAAATCCAGAATCAACTTTCCCTTTTTCTGAATATCTCTTTGGTCAAGGCAAACTTTTATTTCCTTCTTGAATACTTGTCAAAAGCCGAAACCCTACACCACTATTCTATCGACATCTCTTGTTCAATCTTTAGACCTGCGTTAGAATCGAAACTGGTAGCATTCAGGTTTAGTTAAACTTTTGGTAAGTGCTCAGTTTTCTCTTCTTCTTTTGCTATTTCAGGATTTTAAGAAAAGCCGAGATCCTCTATGTTTTAAGGTGAGTGTCGACTAAGGTTTAAGACTATTCGTTTTGCTTATCGGTTTGTTAGGTAAGAATTGAAGGTTGTTTTTGGAGGCTAGGATCACTGGTGCGACTAGATCTTGATCTAGTCATGAATTTCGGCAAAGGCTAATCACGTGGGAAAGCTTGTAGTAGTAATCGCAAACTAGGTGTGTAAACGAACACCCTTTCTGTAGTTTATATCGGCAAAAGCTGAAAAGCTGAAATGCCAAAATTTCGGCATTTCGTAGGCTTGCGAGTGTGCGAACGCTTGTGGGTCGGTTGGAGGTGATAGAGTTCGTAATCAAAACCATCAAGGTATGCAAATCATATTTTCGTGTGCTAAGGTAATTTGGGCCTTAATGGGCTAAATTCGGGCCCAAAGGGCTTACAGGCCCGTTTGGGTAAATTTGAATGGTAAGTATGTTCTGTTAGACCGTTTAAGAAAACTGCTAAAACAAGCTTGGAAATTTAGACTGAGGGGGCTAAAATGGCTAACATGACACTGAAGGGCCCATTAGGGGTTTTAGGGCCCAATGGGGCAAAGTTGTTAAAACGAGCTAGAGAGACTACTCGTATAAAATTAAACTGTAATATGCATGAAACCCTAAATAAAATTGAAATAATTACTGTAATACCCCTTAGGGTGGGAGATTACTATTTTACCCCTAGGTGCAAAATGACCATTATACCCCTATGGCTGTTTTTGACTGAAATGCATGTTTTACTGTTTCTATTTACTATATGCTATAACATGATATTCTGTTGCATGGGTTGGGTTTATTGATGGAGGAAGTGATATTGTTTACTGAAAAGGGCTTTGCCTCGTTACTGTACTAGTGGCAATGCCCCATATACTGTTGAGGCTCTATCTCGTTTCACTGTTCTGGTAGCTTGGCCACAATCACTATTACTGGTAGCTATGCTGCAACTGAGGTGTGCTAGCTGGGTGGGTTGAGCTATTCCCCACATGGTGTACTGGTTGGTACAGGGGTGTATATGGCTGGATTGGGTTACACTTGCATTCATGCATAATTATTGAACTGTTACTGTTCTGGGCTAAAAGCCGACACTGCTATCTGAATAGGGCTTCGGCCCAGTACTTACTGAGATTGATTAGGGTTTAGGCTAGTGGGCTTGAGCCAATTTGGGCTTTGGATAGGCTTATTTTGCACATTGAGTTTCCAAACTCACCATTTTCCTTCCATCCGTGCAGGTGGGCTCTAGGCTGGTGGACTTGCAGCTGGAGGGATTTAGAGTGGCCATGTGGACTGTTTATTTTAAGTTATTTTCGCTATTTCAATTAATTTACTTTTATCTGGTTTTGGGTTGTAATAAGGCCGTTCTAATTGTTTTATTTAGTTTTTACTTTAAGTTTGTTATTATTAAATTCATTTCAAACCAATTAGCTTAGGACGCATTTTTATGAAAAATACTCGTTTTCAAAATATATCGATAATAAAACAAAGCTTCCGTAACATAAACATTTTTTTCAAAATAAGTAAACACTTCAAATGAACTAAATCTGATTTTGTTTTACATGAGCAAGACACTAAGTTAAAGTGTAGCAATGGTTGTGTGCATGTCTAGGATTGGATCTAGGGAAGAGCTTGGTACTTAAGCAGCCTAATTGACTCACCTCCTCTTTTCTGGAATCCTACTTGGTGCATAGCTTCCATTCACTTTGATCTATAAACAAAGATGTTTCTTAAACACCAAAAATGATTACAAATGGAATCGTGGTTTTCAAAAATACTTCAATGTGGCACGTCAGATCTGGCCATAATGTCTAGGCCAGGTTTGGGGTGTTACAGGTAATAGGCCTCTTAAACAAATTTAGGGGAAATAGGACACAGTAGGGCTTGTGGCCCAGTGGCAAGGAGGCATTACATGGGAGCTATAAGGTGGCATTTCAAGTAGGGAATAAGGTCCAAGGTTCGAGGCTTAAGAGTGGTTGTTTTGGGATTTTATTTTTGCTCATGAAAAGAAGGTGGTGGCGCATAAGGGGGCTTTAGAAGGGAGTGTTCAGGAGAGAATTTTAAAGAAGAGATAATGGAGAGAAAGTAGGAGATTGAGAGAGGGAGAATGTTGTTGCCGAATGGGGCTTTAAGGGAGGATAGTTTCGGCTAGGGGCCTAGCATGAGGGTTCTTTGGGATTTTGCTGAATTCACTTCTTAGCCAACCTCTCTTCTCCCTTTCATTTTACCAAAATTCCACTAAATTTCTTTATCTCTCAAAGCCGAACACTATCCCTAACTTCTCAAAAGCTGAATATCACCCTTGTTTCCCTAAAACCCGAATGCTTATATATTCTCTTGCTGACTTCTTCCCTTAAATCTCCTAAAAGCTGAATACCCACCTCCTCTTGCCGATTTCTTTTGGTTTTCTCATCACAAACCTATTTTTGTTAATTGCAACCCTTAATCAAGTGGTTAAAAGCTGATTGCTCACTCAGTAGAGATCTAGGCCGCAAGTTTGGAGATTAGTTTCGGTAAGTGCTTAGTTAACCATTTCTAGTGCGTTTGGTAAAGCCGAAGGGGCTATCTAATCTTTTTTTTCTTGTCTTTTAACCCTATTTTAACAAGGGGTAGGGTTCTAGGATTCCAAGCGTGGAAAAGATCTCTAGCGGGTGGTAAGAGTACTCACTCTCAATTTCAGTTTCATAGGTGGCTGAATGTAAATATGGTTGATAGGGGTGACTCGTATGGAATAGGAGTCACTTGATGTTGATAATATGTGTGTGTTGTGCAGATCTCAGAATATTTAGAAATAATAGTGAAGGAAAGGCTATTAAAACTAGTGGTACACGGTAAGGCTACGGTAAGGCTTTGGGATTTGATAAAGTTGTAGTTTAAGGTATATAATTGATTCAAAAATTGTTTTGGTTGTAGATCGAGGCTGGGGATAGAGTAGTGTAGGCCGTCAATCAGGTGTGTACATACACTACACACACGACCAATCGGCAAAAGCCGAAATCCTGAAATCTCGAATAGGCCCACCGACCTTGTGGGCCCAAATTGGCAAAGTTGTGATATGAAATTGTATGATGGATTGAAATGCATGACTGTATGATTGGATTATGATCGAGCTTGATGGGCTACATAAGCATGCTTGGGGCTTAATGGGTTTTATGAATATGGTTGGGCCTAGTGGGCCTTATGGGATTGTAGAAATGCATGCTAAGGTTTTTAATGGACTATAGGCCTAGTGCGGATCTCTCAAATTTTACATAAGACTTAATTAAATAATTAAACATGTTCGTGGACAAGTCGCTAGACTAAGGTGTGGCAATGGATGTGTGCATAACTAGGATTGGATCTAGGAAGAGCTTGGTACTTAAACGGTCCGAGCGACCCACCTCCTCTTCTCTTGAATCCTACCTGGTGCACAGTGTCCGTTCACTTTAGTCGCGAAGAGTTGTTGAGGGGCCAAAATCCATAACTAAAATTTGTACCTTTAGGAAATTACGAAAATGCCCCTCTAGGGTAGAATTATGAAAATACCCATCTAGGGTAGAATTACGAAAATACCCCTCTAGGGTAGAATTACAAAAATACCCCTCTAAGGTAGAATTACTAAAATGCCCTGTAGGGTAGAACTACTAAAACACCCTCATAGGGTAGAAGTACTGAAACACCCTTGTAGGGTAGAAATTAATGAAATACCCTTGGGTAGTGAAATGACTGAAATACCCCTAAATGCTTAATGTGTGGAAAAACTTGTATGTGCATTCATAAGATGTATGTTGCATTTGGGTGGGTTTAATTGAACGGAGGAAGATTTGAGGATCGTACAGTCACTTGACGACCGTGGATCTACCGGTGGCTTTAAGCCCATTATATGAATAGCAGCCTTGCTACAACGTTGAGTAGTGCCACTGTTGGTGCTACCTTTGGAGTGTAGGGATGGGTGGGTTGATATTTATATCCCCACAAGAGTGTTGGGTTAGAAGGGAATTGGAGTGTAGGCTTGGATTTGGGGTGGGAGCATTGTATTCATGTGATTCTGATATGATATGGGGTCAATGTGGGCTAAGGCCCAGACCACCGATATTGTTAGGGCTTAGGCCCAATGTGATATATGTATATTGAATTGATTTGATTGCCAAGGGTCGTACACACTGAGTTGTGAAACTCACACCCTTAATTTTAATATTTCAGGTGACCCTTAGCAGATGGCTCAACGTGGGATAGAACTCGGAGATGGCCACATTTCAAGCTACTTAGGAGTTTTTATATAGTTCCAAATTTCTTTATTTTTGATACTTTTTATTAAATAAGTTGTAATAAGGCCTTGTGACTCCACTCTGTCACACATTTGGATTTTATTTCTCTGATTGCAACTGTCGAAATATTAAGTTAAACATGTTTTCTAAATGACAAAGATATATGATCGTTTTCTTAAAATGTGGGTTTTCATTGTAACTTTTCAGTTTACAAGGATTTTGATTTTTCTAAGTCACAAGCTTATATTTTAATCAAGCAACTAATCCACCAAACATAATTTTTAAACTTAAACAAAGTCGTTTTGTGACAACCCGAATTAGGGGCTAGTCGGAATAGTGGTTTCGTAACCACAAATTCGAAGTGCAAATTTTTAATTATGTGAAATTTTGATGATATCTATTTGATTGAATATTAGAGTTAACATACTGTTTGAAAATTTTACTATATTGATGTTTAATTGCTCAATAAGGACTAAATTGAGAAAAGTGTAAAATGTGCCTATTAGATGATGTTGGACTTGATTGAATTGTTGCAAGAAATAGGAAGCTTTTATGTGGCAATAAAACCATGAGTGAGTATTATGGACCAAAATAGCCTTACATGGAAAATCTCTAAGTAATAGATGGAAGGACATTTTTATCAAAAGTGAGTAAAAGAAAAAATAGATGAAATAAAACATCATCTTCTCCATGAAACACCCCATGTTCAGCCGAAAATCCCTAAGTCCATAGCCAAGGGTTTCAAAATTTTTCAAACTTCCATGTAAGTGCAATTTGGTCCCTTTTTCAATTATTTTTGCATTTTTGGACTCATTGAAGCTTATATTTCATTATTCTACCATTTATTTGAAGAAAAATTGAGGGTTAAAAATTTACCTATTTGTGGAATGAGTGTCTTTGGCTCACTAATGGTAGATAATGGAAGTTTTAAATGCTATATGCATGTTTTAATGGATGAAATTGAATGAAAGTTCATAAAGAGGGACTAATTTGTAGAGATTACAAATTATTCCTAAATGTGTGGAATAATGAATTTGAGTGTTATATTTGTAAAAATGGGCTTAATAAGCCTATGGAATAAAGAAAATGAAATTTTGATGTCTAAGGGACTAATTAGTAATTATTGCAAAGTTGAGGGGTAAAAATTAGAAATTTACCCCAAATGTGAACTGTGACCGTATTGAAATAGATAAATGATATCTATGCTATATGTGTTAATTTAGATCAAGAACGGTCTTAAAGAGCCCGTGATCGGGGAAAAGAGAAAGCCGTTGACTAATTTTAAAAATTAGTCCTTTTTGGCAATCCAGGTAAGTTACATGTAATTCTAGTGAATTCGATTAGTTCTGTTAGAATGTTTGCTTATATGATGATATATGGATAATTGCTCTGTGAGGTGACTGAATGTATGGAAAATAGTATTGATTGTAAATTCCGATTGATCATTGTATATGCTTCTGAAACTACTGATTTATGCATTATCTGTAAATCCCGATTGAGCAAGTAGGAATAGACATAGATAACAGTGACATGTCACTTGAGGCCTACTGTTCCGACTGTTATAGTTACCTGGGTGCTAGGTAGTCTTGCATGTGTTATAGACACCTATCAGCTTGTGTGAGCAGGCCCGTGGTTAATTTCTGTACTGTTACTAATTGTAGCTTCGGCTACCGCACTGATTGTAGCTTCGGCTACCCTACTATTAGTAGCTTTGGCTATTTCATGGCTTTGCCATGTATGTATGGCACTTATGTGCTAACCACTGTATATATGTTCATATTCCAAAATTGCTCAATAGGAATTAGATTAACTGTATTGTGATCAACTGATTGTACAGGTGAACTGAAAAATGGTATGGTATACTGAGAATGTTATTGCTAAGCATGTTCATGGTTGGTATGTGGAATGAGCACAAAGAGTAAGCTAGTTGTATAATGATATGTGATAGCATCTATGATGCTAATTTAATGATATATTGAACTATTTCATTGATATGAATTTCATATAACTTACTAAGCTATTGTAGCTTACCGTCCCTTTTTCCATCCTCTGTAGATATTAAGCTAGTTAAATCAGGATCGTAAAGTTGGAGCCACGCAACACACTATCAAGCTTCTTTTGGTATATTTCATATTTCAAGTGTAATTTATGGCATGTATAGAACAATTGGTGGTTGTAATTGGCTATTTTTGTTATGCCTAAGTTACATTACTCATATGATATTTTGTAAGTAATGCTATAAATGAAGTCCTTTTGAGTAAATTTCTCTTGAATTGGCTTATTGGATTATGCATGTGTTTGAATCTGTTTTGAGGGAGGCCAAGGCTTGGTATATAGCCTGACATGGCCTGCACGGTAGGGCACACGGGCGTGTGCCATGACTGTCTAAGATTTGGCAGAATGCTCCACGGGCACATGGCACGGGCGTGCCTAGACCGTGGATGACACACGGTTTGATCCTATGGGTGTGCCCCTGGACTGTGCCTCCCCTGCACCTTAAATTAAATTTTAGTGAACCACACGGGTAGGAGACACGGCCGTGTGTCTCAACCGTGTGGGGTACACGGCCTTCAAACAGTCGTGTGTAGCGGCTGTGGCATAATGGGCAGTTTTGTCCATGGTTGCCGAGCATGGGCATGTAAAGACCACACAGTTTATCAACACAGCCATGCCAATAGTCACACGGGCGTGTGACGGTGCTTTAAAAGCGAAAATTTTTCTGAGAGTCTGATATAATAGGATTCGAATCCTAACCATCTATAATGTCCGTAATGTGTTTGAAAAACTTTGATAAAGGTAATTCTGAAATGAAGTGCATGCAAATCTGTAAGTCTCCTCGAATAAATTCTGTAAGGTTTATTCTGAATATGGTAACGCTCATTACCCGACTCCGGTGACGATTCTGGGTAAGGGGTGTTACACGTTTTGGAAGTAACCTCTTTGATGTGACATCGCCGAATTCGGCCATAACGATTGGGTCGGGTTTGGGGTGTTACAGTGCCATAACTCAAAATGCCAATAACTAGTATACAAAAGATAATTTGATAGTGTGAGAGGATCCTCCGACGTTTTCCTAATCTGAGATAGCTTGGTGACACTATAAGACAAGGGGAAAAAAGGGGAGTAAGCTAAATAGTTTAGTAAGTTTATATGCAAATAATGAGCATTATAAACACATATTTAACATACAATTGAAATTATAACAATTTCTTGGATACTATCAAGACCTTACGATCATAACTTACTCATTCACAACCTTACCAATAGTCATCACACAACAAACTCATCTTTTAGGAGTTTTACATATGTACCTGTGCCAACCATTACATAATTACTTGCACTCACACTTTGTTATTTTGCTGAATCACCCATTAAACCACTTGGAATTCTAAGGGATACTCGGAAGCCTTGCACACAAGTGCCACATTTATTTGTAGCCGAAGCTACCAGAAATCATTTGTAGCTGAAGCTACCGCTTACCATTTGTAGCCAAAGCTACCACTTATCACTTGTAGCCGAAGCTACTAGTTATCCCTTATCACTTAGACACTTGATTTCCTAGTGACAAGTCACTTGTATCCTATTCGATTCCTACGATTCAATCGGGATATTTCTCAGTTGTCGAAGCTTGTTCGGTATACACATTTAAATAGTTATTCACAAAGCATACTAATGTTAAAGTATTCAAAAACATAATATAGCAATGCATTATTTACATACAAACTTACCTCAGTCCAAAATGACAAGTTATTCGATTTAGTCCAAAATCTTTTCTTTTCCTAGATCATGGTCAATTCCTCGTCTTCCTTGATTTATAATACAAAATTTAACTCATTTAATTATCACATTACTCAATTCGGTCCAAAAATCACACTATGGTAAAATTACATTTTTCCCCTAAAGTTTGACATAATTACACTTTAGTCTCTAGGCTTGTATAACCAAATGTACTCATTTTCTTTGTTACCCAAGCCTAACCGACACATATACATACTCATAACAGCCCATATTTTACACTAAATCACATTTTATACACATGTTTTACAACTTTTACAAATAAGTCCTTTTACGCATTTTCATCAAAAACCACCTAGTAAAAGTTCTTTATCACACATCAAACTTTCATTCTCTACCATTAATCATCAAATTACATGTGTAATGACCCAAATTTTACAGTTATCAGAAAAGTTTATTTTCAGGTCTCCGTTTATGAAAAATGGATTCATAAATTGTAACGCCCTAATTTTCGGGATTTTTCGGGTTTTGTGAATTTTTAGTGAAATTTTAAAATTTTGGTGTTCTGAAGGTTGAAAATGTAGGTACATGTGTTAGTGGGCCTTTAGAAGGCCCAAGCTTAAGTTAAAACTCGGTAAAATCTTAAGTTGGATTTTCAAGTGAAAGAGGACTTGGTTAAGTGGGCCTTTAAGAAAAATCGTGTAAAATATGTCACAAAGGGAGCCTTGGTAGAGTGGCAAGGTGGCGCCACTAAGCTCCTAAAAAAGTGGCGCCTAAGTGGGTATGCAAGGACAAGGGTTCGAGTTACAAGGTAAGCATAGTGTTTTTTTCTAATTTTTAAAGCATGAGCCTAATTTAAGTGGGAATTCGGCAAGGGGCTTAGGGACTTGGGCCGATTGTTTTAGGGGAATTATTAGGGTTTTGTCTTTTTCTATTTTCTGTCATGAGAGTTAGGGTTAGCCACCTTAGGTATTATTATTCTCTTTTCAGTCAAAAAAGCCGAAATTGGCCTCCCTAAGAGTATCTAGCCGATTTCTTCTTCTTCTTCCTCTCTATCATTGCTTTTCTTCTTTTATTTTTACTCTGTTGATCTTCCCCTTAGCCGAACACTCTATCATACTCAGATCTGCAATTTCTTTTGATTCTATCCCTCTAAAAATAGCCATAGCCGATTGCTCAAAGTGCCAGAAATCCCGAAAACTGCTTTCTTTTTGCCAATTTTTTGTAAGCTGAATTACCCCTATTCCTTTCACTTGTTGTGGCCGATTACTACATTCCCTTGAGCCACTTCATTGTCGACACCAGCACCCAAACTCACAGCTCAAATCGCCATCTTCTTCTCTAGTTGAAAAGCCGAAATCACCATTAGTGTAGGGAGATAGCCGAAAATTTCAAATCTCATAGTTAAGGGTTCTACTAGCGTTCAAGGGGCAGATTTGCATCAGATCTGTGTAGGAATCGAAGAGAAATCATTGGTAAGTGTTTAATACCTCAGATCTGTTCAATATTTCATGTGTTGGAAAAGCCGAAAGTCCCTAAAGTTGGGGACTTTGCCGATTTGGACTTTTAGTAAATCAAGTGGTGTTTTTCTTTGTTCTTTGAGTGATAGTTGCGAAGGAGGCGAGCAAGTGAGGCAGTAAAGGCATCGGAATCATCAGATCTAGATCTAAAGCGATCTAAATCGGTAAAGGTAAGATTTTTAGGCCATTAAGGGGTATGGCCGAATGTGGTAAAGGATTGTAGCTTTGGTATTTCGTAGATCTATTGATTAATCAATTAGATTTTGGGTTGTAGGAACTGTCGCATAGGAGATCTCGTTGGTGAAACCGCAAAACAGGTGTGTGATTCTGAACCCCTTCATTGTGCATGTTGGCAAATGCCGAAGATTGGGCATTTCGAGGGCTTGTGAGAGTGCGAACACTCACAAGTTGGTAGGGAAACTTTGGATATGAAATCGGTACTGAAGGGGGAGTTAGCCACGAAATTTTGGGCGTTACGGTAAGTTGGGGCCTCGGTGGGCCGAGTATGGGCCCAATGGGCAATTTGGGCCCATTTAGGTAAAAATGGGTTTAAGGGTAATAAATGAACTGTAGGTGTAAGAACAGCTAAAACAAGGTAACTGAATATGAAATTTGGACTAAACGGGCCTAATGGGCTAATTGACGAAATAGGGCTCATTAGGGGTTTTAGGGCTTAAGAGCTAAAACAATTAAACTGTGTTAACCGAATTTCTGTAACGACTATGGGATTAGTAGAGACTGTAATAAGCATAAAAACTGTAATATGAGAGCAAAATTACTGAAATGCCCTTAGGGTGAGAAATTACTGTTTTGCCCTTAGGTAGAAAATTACCGTTATACCCCTAGGACTAAAAACCGACTGAATTGTTTGACATGACTATTATTGTTACTGCATATCATGATGTATGTATGTTTGATGCATGGGGTTTGGGTTTGATATTGGAGGAAGTGTGAGTGGCACTGCCACGTTACTGAAAGGGGCTATGCCTCGTATTGTTACTGAATGGGGCTTTGCCTCGTATACTGTTATCTGAGCAGCCATGCTGCAACTGTGGTGTGTGGGCTGGGTGGGTCGAGTTATTCCCCACATGGTGTGTTGGCTGGTACGGGTGGTGTGTAGCGGTTGGTGGGTTGAGTAGTCTCCCCAATTGGGTTGCATTCATACTGTTATACTGTACTGTACTGTTATGGGCCTATGGGCCAAACTGTTATCTGAATAGGGCTTCGGCCCAGTATCTGTAATCTGAATAGGGCTTCGGCCCAGTATTTGACTGAAACTGGCTAGGGCTCAGGTCTAGTGGGCTCGAGCCGATGTGGGCTTTGGATGGGTTCTGCACACACTGAGTTTTCCCAAACTCACCCCTCTCTTTCCATCCTTGCAGGTGAGCCCTAGATCGTGACTTGGTTGCTGGGAGGGATTCAGAGTGGCCACGAAGACTGAACTCGTATTTTAATTGGTTTATTAATTTAATTATTTTTACTACTGGTTTATTTTGCTATGGGTTGTAATAAGGCCACTTTATCTGTTTTTACTTGGGACTTTCAACTATTCTATTTCATCCATAATTACGCACTGTTTTCGAAAATTAAACAAATGTTTTCTTAACCAACCTGTTATTACAAGAGACTAAGTAAGATAATAAGGTTAAAGTGAACCGCTTAACAAATGAAATAGAGATTAAGTTGAGTAGTTATTAAAACAGGGATTTTCAAAATAGAAAATCAAGCGTTGCTTTCCAAAACACACCATCGGACTTAGTAAATAAGGCGGCGTAGGATAGTATAGGTGATGTAGCCCACCGGACATGGCCATAACGTCTGGGCCGGGTTCGGGGTGCTACATAAATATTTATTAAAAATATTTACGAAGCTAATTGAGTGATTAATTAGAGTTTAATTAAGTGAATTTAGCTTAATTAAGGATAACTGGATAAGAGGATTAAATTGAATAAAATATGAAAGTTTAATTATAGATTAAAAGAAAATAAAAAGGATCAAAATGGCAATTATGCCATTTAGCATAAGTGAGGCGGCATATAAAGTAAAAATCTAAGACTTTTATTTAGATTTTAGTTATAAAATATACATATTTATTAGTAATAAATAATATTAAATTAATTTATTATAATTATATTATAAGATATTTATATGATAAATAAATTAAATTGTGACAAGTGTGTGATAAAAATAAAATACATGCGTAATAAATATTATACATACATTTGTAATATATGTATGTATTTATTTATTATTTAAGTAAATAGTAATGTTATTGTTATTATTAAATTAATATTATATTATGAAATAAATTAAATAAAAACAAATGTATGGTAAATAAAATATACAAGTGTAATACATATATTTGTACAATTGTAGTATATTTTATTTAATTGCTTTTTATTTAAGTAAATAGATTTTTATATGAAATAAATAAAATAAATAAAAGAAATACAAGTATATAAAAATGATTTGGTACAAGTGTAATAAGATATATGCATACAAGTGTTAAATAAATATTTGTTATTAAATAGATTTTAATATAGATATTTTATTGTTATTATTATATATAATAGTTTAATGAAAAAAAAGAAAGAATGAAAGAAACAGAATAGAAGAATTGAAACAGAGAAGGAAGGAAAGAAAGAAAGGAAAGAAAAAGAAAGGGAAAATTGAGGGTTTGAAGCTTGAAGTTTAGATAGGTAAGTTAATTTAACCCTTTTTACTTACTTTTGATGTTTTAGAAGCTTTGGAATAAGGTTTTGATGAAATTAAGTTGATATGTTGAAGGTTATTAGATTTCTAAATATGGTTTATGTTGAATAAAATGATGAATTAGAGATTAAATTGATAGAAATTCAAGTTAGAAGTGAAACAATGATTGAATTGTAAAGTAATTCATAAGTTTAATGCTTTAGGGACTAAATTGAAAGAAATTTGAAATTAGGAATTTATGGAAAATTAGAGAGTTGAAATTTGATTTTAAGTGATAGCTGAGTAAAAAAATAGATAATAAATTGTAAAGAAAACAAGTTAGTTTGAATTGGGATTGCATTAAAAGTTATGTAAATATTGAGTTAAAATTGGAATAAATAAAATGAATTTGTATATTGATGAATTTTTAATTGTTTAAGTTCTATAGATAACATTGTGCTGGAAATCTCGGTTAAATAAGGAAAGAGGCAAAGTCGACGGGGCTAGCCCGGAAGTTACGGTTTGTATTTTTATAATCCGAATCAAATTATTAATTGTTGTGTTTTGATTAAATATTAAGATAAGTGATTAAGGTGAGAATTATTGTGTTTTACGCTCAAAATGGAATGATTTGGTATGTGATGAATTTATATTGGTTTAATTGAATTGGAATATATATATTGAATATATATGTGTAAATGTGATATTGAGTAAATATGATAATTGGATTATTTTTTATATATATAAAATTCAGCTTTAATGCCCAAGTAGACGAAATTTAGAACTACTAGGATATTAGTGGCATGCCATTAAGGAACTCTAGCACGCTTTCTGATTATTAGCACGTTAGTGCTCTCCGATTACTAGCACATTAGTGCTCTCCGTTTAGCACATCACTGCTCTCTGTATAGCACTTTAGTGCTCTTTGTTCATTAGTGCGTAATAACGCACCTCTGTATTTGTTCCGTATATCCGGTGTGTTCTATAAAGTCTAGTTTGGGCTAAGAATATGAGATAGTGAACTGAAAATAGAATGTGAACTATGTTGTAAATACATGGAATATACAAGTTATATATATATATTCATGAATTGAATGTGGAATGTATAGTGTCATTGTTTAAATGATATGTGAACAAATTATGGAAAGCTATTATACATAGCAAGTGATGAAAATTTAGTATTGTATGGTTTTAAATGTTCAATTGTGTTTAACATTTATTTATACATATTATATTGTTTTATTTTAAATATTCGGATTATAGAAATATCACTGAGTATAATCATACTCAGCGTACGGTTGTTTTCGTGCCCAGGTTAAGTTAAAGCTAGATCGTTGAATCAGCATCCCAGGCCGATCCCGAATTCAATGAGGTAAAGAGTGTTAATAGTTGGTAATGGCATGTACCTAGGATGTTTTATGTATGTGTCGTTTTGGATTGTTAATGTATTGATGAAATAAGTAGAATTAAGCTTGGTAATGGTATATAATAGGACTTGACTAATTTAGTATGAATTTGAATCATATTGAATATATGATAAGTGATTGGAATTGAGTATTGGATAATATATAAAATGTCTAAATTTAACATGTTTTGAGCATATTTAAATGTGTTTAGATGGGTTAAACATAGGTATTTTATGTAAATTGTCCAATAGGTCTGGTAATGCTCCGTAAACCTGTTCCAGTGACAGTTTGGGGTTAGGGGGTGTTACATTTAGTGGTATCAGAACTATTCAGGTTTAGCTGATTCTCAGACCAAATCTAGCTCGGAATTGAGTCTAGAGGTACATGCCATAGTTGAGTCAAAATTGAATTGGGATCGGATGCTGATATATTTATTTGTTTCTGTTTTATAGTTGAAAATGTTAGATGAACTTATCGATAGTATTGGTCATGAAATATATACTGGAGACATGGAAACTGAATTAACAACAATGAGTATTAACTTAATGAGTAATTAACCACTGAATGTTGAGTAATAAAATAATAGAAAGAGATAATACATAACTGTTTAGAATTATAACTGATGTTCTTCAGTGAATAAAAGAAACTATATCTGCTATGACATCTACCCCTCCTGTTTCTCAATCGGTTCCCAAAGTGTTTCAAGGTATAGAGTTTGTCTGAACAGGTAAGTTATCTGTTGTTAATATTCCGTAAATATAGTGTGAAAGAATTGAGAATTTCAGCTGAAAATGATCTTGAAAGAATTGAAATCTGGTTAGAGAATATTATCAGGGCTGTAAATGAATTGCTTTGTTCGCTGAATAAATGTTAGGAAGGTATGATATTTCTACTAAAAGATTCAATTTACCAGTGATGGAAAATATTGATTTATGTTGTGACTATGAAAGGGTTATTTGAAATTTTATGAAATGAGTCCTGAAAGAAATATACATATATTAGTCAGAGATTTCTTGATCAGGGATGCAAAGGAATTCTTGAAGCTTAAGCAGGGTCATATGATTGTAACTAAGTATAAAGGGAATTTGTTTGATTGAATAAGTATATCAAAGGGTATATTCTGATAGAAACTATAATGTACAAGTGGTTTAAAGATGGTTTAAATGAAGACATAAAGTCGAAGAATGTAGAATAAAGAGCGAAATATGAGTTAGATATGATTCTTCTGATCATTATTTTAGTGATTGATTGAAGAGAGTTGAAAATGAAATTATTTAAATTTCAAGACAGAATACCACAGTTGTCAGAGGTAGATTACTTTGTAACCCAGAAATGCGAGTGATAGTCGAAGTGTGGCAAATGATTTCACTGTAAAATCTGGAGAATGAATATCAGCCAGGGTATATATTAATCATGAAGAAGAGGATATTTCTCTACCGGATGTTATTCCAAGTACTTTCTTCTTTATCGGTATTGGTGTGATTATTTTAAATTGATTTTGGTTTGATTATTCCTATGATCGCGTGAGTTCAGTTTTTATTAAAGATTTGTTTATTGAGTTCGCTGAATTTTTGGTTAAAGTATCAAACTTTCCGGATCAATATTTATTGGTTGATAAAATCTACAAGAATTGTCTGATAATGATATTAGGGTACTTTTTTCTGATCAATTTGATGTTATTACTATTTGATGTGATTCTGAGAATGGAATGGTTAATTTTGCACGATGTTGTGGTAAATTATAGGCAAAAGTATATTATATTGCAAAGTTAGGATGATGAAATGTTTTGTTTTGAATCAAAGAAGATTGAATGATTTGTCTATTGTGATATTGTCCATGTTAACTCAGAAATGTGCCGGAAAATATTATGGTACTTACTTTGCTTCTGTATTGGATATAAAAGTACTTGTGCTGAAATGATAGTGAAAAATATATCTGAAATCAGAGGTTTTCTGAGACTAGTCGGTTTTTACCAGAAATTTGAAAAAGGATTTTTGGATGATATGGTTACTACAGAAAGATGTTGAATTGGAATGATCTGATAAATGTCAATAAGGTATTGATTAGTTGAAAGCTCAGTTAACTGAAGCACTAGTTCTAGTTCAGTCTAGAATTCTGTAAAGAAGCTTGTGATTTACAGGGATAGCAGTGTTTTGATACAAGAAGGTAAACTAATGGTTTATGTTACTGAAGGTTAAAATCACATGAAAAATATTATTGGATACATGATTTGGAAATGATGGTTATTGTCCTTGCATTAAAAAGATCATAATTTGATAATTGATTATCATTCAGGAAAGGTAAACGAAGTTATGTGTACTCAGAATTGAAAGTTTTGTCTTGTGTTATAAGCTATGAGCACTCGACTGTTATTACCTGATGATGGCTCAAGGGTAGTTGAGATAAAAGATAAACTGACTTCTCTATAGCAGATCTGCAAAGCTCAGAAATGTGATAACGAGTTATCGGTTAAATAGGTATTGTATACAGATGACTTTTCACTAAAAAATTTAGATTGGATCTAATGATTGCCTGTTATTTAGAGACAGAAGTTGTACCGAAGAATTTAGAGGCTTATACAGAAGAAATTGCATGAAATTTATAGGGGTATCATGTCTATGCATTCTGGAAGGAATAAGTTATACGGTTATTTGAAACAAATGTGCTGATGACTTAGAATGAAAAGTGATATTTTGAACTTGTATATAAATGTTTATATGTCAGCAAGATAAAACTGAACATCAGATATTGATATTTCCAGAATTATTATAGTCAGTGATGATATCAGAATGGAAATGGGATAGAATTTCTATGGGTTTGAATCGGAATCATCTCTATCTTTGAAAAAGAAAGATGACATTTGGATAATTATTGAGGGTATGGTAAAGTCTGCATATTTTATTCTGAATAAGTACAGGAAGTTTTGGGTACGCGATAATAGTTTTCAGCATGGTATGAAGCTATATGATAGTGAGTGTAAAACTACATAATATTTGATTGAATACAATGAGAAAAGGAATATGTGGGGTTGTTCGATTCGTGAAACTGAAGAAATGTAACACCCCAAACCCGGCCCCAAGTCTGGTGTGTCACATTGAAGTGTTTTTCAAAAACCATGTTTTCATTGAAACCCTTCTTGTTTAAAACTTGTTGCCAACTAAAACTTGCGTTTGTTTACTTTCAAAACATGGTCAACTAAAAGTTAATCCCCTTTTTTTTTTAAAAAAAATTATTACCTTTAAAACCTTCTTTATTGCGAAAGCTTAATTTAGTTTGTTGCAGAAGATGTAGTGTTCGAAAACAGTTAACATTTTGGAAAACCGCGATTCACCTCTAGTAGATATAATTGAAAGTAAATAAAAACCTTAAAATAAAAATCCAAAAATTATAAAAGGCTTTATTACAAACCAAACCCAAAATAAAGTACTTGAGAGTAAATAATCAAAACAAAAACATAAGCAGTGTGTGGCCTTCTCCGAGTCCCTCGCAGCTCCGATCCGTTTAAGGCTGGGAATTACCTGAAAGGTTAATAAACGGGGTAAGTTTACGGAAACTCAGTGTGTAATCCCCTACTACCAATACGATCAGTCAATCATGTAAAAGAATTTAAAAGTTTGCCCTACCACAGTTTCCGTATCAATTGGGCCTTAGCCCATTACAAAATCAGAGACATTATCTAAACCAGAACCAATATCAGAATCAGAATCAGAGTCAGTATCAGTATCAAAATCAGAACCAGAGTCGATCTCAGAATCAATTAACAGAATCAAAATTAGAATTAATTAACAGAATCAGAATCAGAATCAGAATCAATTACAGAATCAGAAACAATTAATAGAATAAGAAGCAAAATCAGAATCAGTGTGCAAAGAAGCCCATCCAAAGCCCAAGTTAGCTCAAGCCCACTAGGCCTAAGCCCTAACTAGTCACATTAATATCTGGGCCGAAGCCCTATTCAGATAACAGTAAACTGGGCCTTAGCCCTTTTCAGATAGCAGTACGGCCCATAGACCCATAATAGTAACAGTACAGATAAAATGCATGAATGCAAAGCCTAAAATATGTGGGGAGACTACTCAACCCATCCAACCACTACACACCACCTGTACCAGCCAACACACTATGTGGGGAGACTACTCGACCCACCCATCCGCTACACACCACAGAATTTGCAGCGAGGCTGCCAGATATTGTGACGGAGTCACCAGATACAGATATTGTGGCGAAGCCACCAGAACAGATATAAGTGGCGAGGCCACCAGAACAGATATATGTGGCGAGGCCACCAGAACGCTTTCTCCATCAATACATTCCAAATCCCATGCAATATGTCATGTATGCAGAATGTCATGCCCATATTTGAATCAAACAATCACAGTCAAGTCATTCATGTCACCAACATATATTCACAATCAAATCCGTCAAACACACAGTCCAAGTCAGTCACTTGCCCACAAGGGCAAAACAGTCATTTAACAACCTAGGGGCAAAAAGGTAATTTTACCCTACAGGGGTATCTCGGTCATCCTACCTTACAGGGGTATTTTGGTAATTCTACCCTACAGGGGTATTTCGATAACTTCGCAAATCAAGGGTAAAATGGTAATTTTACAAATCAGGGGTAGAACGGTAATTTTACAAATCATGGGTAAAATGGTAATTTTACAAATTTGGGGTAAAATAGTAATTTTACAAATTAGGGGTAAAATGGTAACTTTACAAATCATGGGTAAAATGGTAATTTTACAAATCAGGGGTAAAATAGTAATTTTACAATCAGGGGTAAAATGGTAATTTTACAATCAGGGGTAAAATGGTAATTTTACAAATCAGGGGTAAAATGGTAATTTTACAAGTCAAGGGTATTTCAGTAATTTAGTAAACTAAAGCATTCTAAACAGAAATAACAATGCAAATAGGCCTAGGGCCCATTCTCGGCCCAAATGGGCCCACATGCTTGTGTGGCCCTTTTAGCCCAAATCTAGCCACAAATATGAGATTCACCTAGTCTAGTCCAATATTTACTACACAATCAAACAACTTATCCAATTGGGCCCACGTCGAAGCTCCCACACGTGCGCTCACACGCTCGTGTGGCTACCATCGCCGTGTGACTGGCATTTTGGCATTTGCCGCTCTACAGCTAGAGTAGAGTGGAATGCACACCTGATAGGAATCCAGAGTTAATCCATGCGCCGAACACTCCTATGCCCAAACGCCAACCAGAGTATGCTTACTCTCCTTATAGATCGCTCTATTTAAAGCCAGCTTCTCGCCTACTCCCATGCTAGCTTTCCGATGTGGGATCCTCCATCAATCTCCAAAAGCTAAAGTATTAGCAAAATAATCAACCCTTGCATGCAAAGGGATTCGAACCATAGTTCTCTCAATAACCATGCCACGTTACCACCACTAGGACACAAGCTCCTTTGTGTCATAAGTTCAACGCATTTATCTTTAAAGCCCGCCTACAAGCTTCCAAACTTATTTAAAAGAAAAACCAAAATAAATTGCAAGAGCCAAGACTTAAACCTTGGACCCCTTGCTTACTTGTCCCCTAAGTGGCGCTACTTTGCCACTACACCACACTCTTTTTTGTGTCATGCATTCACCAAAAATATTCTTAAAGCTTACCCACTAACGTCAAGGCTCCCATAAGAGAAAAACATCAATTTTTGCTAAGGCCAAGGTTTGAACCCAGGACTTCTCCAACACTCCCAAACCTCTCACCCATCACACCAACACGTCATTAGTGAATATGGGCCAGGGGCCCATTACGCAACCCAAGTGGGGCCCACGTGCTTGCATGGCCCGCCAAGCCAGATTTTCCTATAGCCACATGTACGACACAGCCGGACCACTAATTCTCATAAGTCCAAAGACAACGAACCGTGTGGGCCCATAAGCCCATTGGGCCCACATGGCCCATTCTTCCAGGCCCAATTTCGAGGCGTTACAAGAAAAGTGAAAGAGATCGAGATAGATTAAAAGTAGCTTTTGACAGACAGAAATCATATGTAGGCCTGAAACATCAGAATATCGAGTATTTTGTTAGTGATAGGTATTTCTTAAAGTTTCATCTTGGAAGAAAATTCTGAGACCGAGTTAAAAAAAAAGAAGGAAATTGAGTTCTTGTTTTATTAGGTCATGTGAAATTGCAGAAAAAGTAGGATCGATGACATATTGTTTGGTTTTACCTCCGAAATTACAGAAAATTTATGGGGTTTTTCAGGATTTGATGCTCAGATGATAAAGAACAGATCTTTTACATGTTACTTCGATAGAGGATATTGAGATTCAATTTGATTTATTGTGTGAGGAAGAATTGATTGAGAAACTAGCTTGAGTAGATGAAGTTATAATATTGAGGAAGCAACATGGGAACCGAAAGAAACAATGAGATTTCTGTACCCCTACCTTTTTTCAGGTAAATTTCGAGGACGAAATTTATTAAAAGGGGGAGAAATGTAACGACCCGAATTTTACAGTTATCGGAAAAGTTTATTTTCGGGTCTCCGTTTTTGAAAAGTGGATTCGTAAATATTTATTAAAAATATTTACGAAGCTAATTGAGTGATTAATTAGAGTTTAATTAAGTGAATTTAGCTTAATTAAGGATAACTGGATAAGAGGATTAAATTGAATAAAGTATGAATTATAGATTAAAAGAAAATAAAAAGGATCAAAATGGCAACTATGCCATTTAGCATAAGTGAGGCGGCATATAAAGTAAAAATCTAAGATTTTTACTTAGATTTTAGTTATAAAATATACATATTTATTAGTAAGAAATAATATTAAATTAATTTATTTTAATTATATTATAAGATATTTATATGATAAATAAATTAAATTGTGACAAGTGTGTGATAAAAATAAAATACATGTGTAATAAATATTATATATACATTTATAATATATGTATGTATTTATTTATTATTTAAGTAAATAGTAATGTTATTGTTATTATTAAATTAATATTATATTATGAAATAAATTAAATAAAAACAAATGTATGGTAAATAAAATATACAAGTGTAATACATATATTTGTACAATTGTAGTATATTTTATTTAATTGCTTTTTATTTAAGTAAATAGATTTTTATATGAAATAAATAAAATAAATAAAAGAAAGACAAGTGTATAAAAATGATTTGGTACAAGTGTAATAAGATATATGCATACAAGTGTTAAATAACTATTTGTTATTAAATAGATTTTTAATATAGATATTTTATTGTTATTATTATATATAATAGTTTAATGAAAAAAAAAAAAAGAAAGAATGAAAGAAACAGAATAGAAGAAACGAAACAGAGAAGGAAGGAAAGAAAAAAAGAAAGGAAAGAAAAAAAAGGGGAAAATTGAGGGTTTGAAACTTGAAGTTTAGATAGGTAAGTTAATTTAGCCCTTTTTACTTACTTTTGATGTTTTAGAAGCTTTGAAATAAGGTTTTGATGAAATTAAGTTGATATTTTGAAAGTTATTATATTTCTAAATATGGTTTATGTTGAATAAAATGATGAATTAGGAATTAAATTGATAGAAATTCAAGTTAGAAGTGAAACAATGATTGAATTGTAAAGTAATTCATAAGTTTAATGCTTTAGGGACTAAATTGAAAGAAATTCGAAATTAGGAATTTATGGGAAATTAGAGAGGTGAAATTTGATTTTAAGTGATAGTTGAGTAAAAAAAATAGATATTAAATTGTAAAGAAAACAAGTTAGTTTGAATTGGGATTAAATTAAAAGTTATGTAAATATTGAGTTAAAATTGGAATAAATAAAATGAAATTGTATATTGATGAATTTTTAATTGTTTAATTTCCGTAGCTAACATTGTGCCGGAAATCTCGGTTAAACAAGGAAAGAGGCAAAGTCGATGGGGGTTAGCCTGGAAGTTACGGTTTGTATTTTTATAATCTGAATCAAATTATTAATTGTTGTGTTTTGATTAAATATTAAGATAAGTGATTAAGGTGAGAATTATTGTGTTTTACACTCGAAATGGAATGATTTGGTATGTGAGGAATTTATATTGGTTTAATTGAATTGGAATATATATGTGTAAATGTGATTTTGAGTAAATATGATAATTGGATTATTTTTTTATATATAAAATCCAGCTTTAATGTCCAAGTAGACAGAATTTAGAACTTCTAGGATATTAGTGGTATGCCATTAAGGAACTCTAGCGCTCTCTGATTATTAGCACGTTAGTGCTCTCCGATTATTAGCACATTAGTGTTATCTGTTTAGCACATCAGTGCTCTCTGTATAGCACTTTGGTGCTCTCTGCTCATTAGTACGTAATAGCGCACCTCTGTATTTGTTCCGTATATCCGATGTGTTCTATAAAGTCTACTTTGGGCTAAGAATATGAGATAGTGAATTAAAAATAGAATGTGAAATATGTTGTAAATACATGGAATATACAAGTTATATATATATATATATATATTCATGAATTGAATGTGGAATAGATAATGTCATTGTTTAAATGATATGTGAACAAATTATGGAAAGCTATTATACATAGCAAGTGATGAAAATTTAGTATTGTATGGTTTTAAATGTTCAATTGTGTTTAACATTTATTTATACATATTATATTGTTTTATTTTAAATATTCAGATTATAGAAATATCACTGAGTATAATCATACTCAGTGTATGGTTGTTTCTGTGCCCAGGTTAAGTTAAAGCTAGATCGTTGAATCAGCATCCCAGGCCGATCCCGAATTCAATGAGGTAAAGAGTGTTAATAGTTGGTAATGGCATGTACCTAGGATGTTTTATGTATGTGTCGTTTTGGATTGTTAATGTATTGATGAAATAAGTAGAATTAAGCTTGGTAATGGTATATAATAGGACTTGACTAATTTAGTATGAATTTGAATCATATTGATAATATATGATAAGTGATTGGAATTGAGTATTGGATAATATATAAAATGTCTAAATTTAACAAACTTTGAGCATATTTAAATGTGTTTAGATGGGTTGAACATAGGTATTTTATGTAAATTGTCCAATAGGTCTGGTAATGCTTCGTAACCCTGTTTCGGCGATGGTTTGGGGTTAGGGGGTGTTACAACATGCATGTCACACATGGGTAAATTTTTAAACATAAACCCTACCTCAAAATATTTGTTGAAATAGGTAAATTGAGCTACGAGGACTTCGCAAATGTAAAGAATATTAAAAATTGGGCTTGAAGGTACTTACTATGAAGCTTGAAAGTTGAAGAAACCCTAGCTATGGTGTCCTTAGGGATTTTCGGCTATGGGTGAGGAAGATGGACACAATTTTTTACTTATTTTCCCTTTTTATTCTTTTATTAACCAAATGACCAAAATGCCCTTCACTTAAAACTTTGATATTTTATCCATCCATGTCTATTTTTGTCCAAACTAAACTATATTGGTCTAATTACCACATAATGACTTCTAATTTAAGAACTCATCACAATCAAATCCCTTTAGCAATTAAAACACTCATTTTGCGACTTTTGCCATTTAGTCCTAGAAATCAAATTGGACCCTCTATTGATAAAATTTCTTAATGATATTTTCACACATGCATTCAATCATATAATAAACCTTAAAACTTTATCGCAATAAATTTTTCTACTTCAGATTCATGGTCCCGAAACCACCATTCTGACTTGGCCCTAAATTAGGCTGTTATAAACCCTCCTTCAAATTTGGTACAGAGGCCTTCCTCATCTAAGGCCAAATCTTTAGCGTATTTACTCAATCGGATGAATTCTCATTCATACTCAAACATAATCATTTTCCCTTGTTTGAGCTCTAAGAATTCTTTCTTCATTTGCTCAATAAAGAGCCTATTAATAAGCTTCTCTCTAAATTTATTCAAGAAATATTCTCAATTCACCTGATCTCTGGGAATGATACTGGTTACGATATTCCATAGTTGATAAGCTTCATCTTCTAGTAGGGAAATTGTGCATCAAAGACTATCATTTGGAGAGCGTTGTAACTCTTCTATCACACGGAAGACATGTGAGAGCCAGTTCTTAGCCACAACTAGGTCATCTTCCTTACTTCCTTTAAATTCTTATGCCCTGCGCTTGCAAATTACCTCCACTACATCCCTATAGGACATTGTTACGGCAAGAACAAGAGGTGCAGGATTTAATGGTTGTGCGACTTTAGTTGTTCTAACCGTTTTTTCCAGTCTCACCACCTCATCATGTCATCAATAAGTAAAGGATGCTGCAGCGCCCATATATCGATCAAACCATTATCTCATAATGTGACCCACCATTTCTAAAAGGGCTTATCTGTCTTCAACTCCCAGGCTTCCTGTGGGATCTAGGTTAATTGCTTGAGGAGGAGCGTTGCTCTCAATCTCTTGTCTTTTGGCATTTCTTGAATTCATAGAAATTTTTCTTTTATTTTCTACAAAACACAAACTTAGTTTAGCAACGCTATAAGGGCCGAAGTAAGAATTATGTAACATACATCATAGAATTTCTAACTAACATTGGTTTTTGAGAATTGGCTAAACTAAATTTCTAATACAATCAGCTGGACAAACTGCCCAATGAACCAGGGCATTACTAATAGACTAAAATCCTCAAGCTTAATTTAAATCTTTGAAAAAATAGTTATAAAGGTTCCCTTTTTTGTTACAAACCATTATTCTTTTCTTTAAATTGGTAACACATCTTTAAAAAAGAAAAATAATAGGGGTTATAAAAGTAAGCCTATTAATCATCCCCTACCATCAATGGTGATTCCATGCAAAGAGGTCATAAGTTGCAAATCAAGAAAACTTGGGGTACAGTTTTGTAATAAGGGTAAATTCTCTTTTAAAAACGAAACAATATAGACGACAAAGTGAATTAAAAAAGTTTATTACAAAATGGATTTTTACGCCACCCACCAACATAACCATGTATGATACAAAAATTAACAAATGGCTCACTTCCAAACGTAGCTCTGGTGTAGTCCTTTTCTACCAGTCTTCTTCTATTACTTAAATGCCAGAGAAAGAAAAGTAATGGAGTAAATTCAATTGAACTTAGTGAGTTCCACATAGACGTAGAATGAATTTTAGGTTATCGATAATAAACCCAAAAATAAAGATAATTTCAAGACTCAGTCTTATAGACACATTACGCCAAGCTGCCAATACTGTTCTCTTATGATAACATTTCACCAGTATAACGCACATAGTACCCTTGGCGGATAAGTACCCTTGGCGGATACATACAACCAACTTATACATACTTCTCTTAATCATGTATGTTTGTTTATAACCCAACCTTGTGCTAGCCTTGGACCCATATTTCAAAAATCAGACTCGCATATCAGCCATAATCATATTTATATTCATATTCCTTGTTAAATTGAACACGTGTTCTCTAGCAAGGTCAAGTCATGATCTACCAGTCTCGTTTGGAATAAAGCTACCTTACCGGAGGCACTACAAATAAAGCTTCTTTCCACATTTTCACATGTTACAAATAGTTTGTTACTAGGCTCGCAAACAAAGTGCGTATTTTTACCTTAGCCATCATCATGCTTACACACACGTTAATACACACCACATTGACCCATCTCCAATAAAGACAATTTACCTTTCAAAACCACATATCATAAAAGTTTCATAACTAAAAGGAAGTAAGAAGGAACTCACCAAAAACTTTAAGACAAAAATCTACTCTACTAGTCTTTTGCCTCAATTGCTCGGACCTTCACTAGCTTCTTGAGCTAAATAAGAAACAATCATAATTATCAGACCATTTATATACTAAAATTAGATCATACATGCACTAAAGAAAAGACGTAAATTCCCTCGTCATCAACCTAAGGGTTCCCCAAAAATTACCAGTCAGCTGGTATCAATGGCATTTTGACAAGCTTCTAGAAACCTTCATCGTCTACTTTAGCAAAGATAACTTAAAAATTGTTAGTGAAATAGGGAAGAACACGGAGAGAGAACAAAGGTGAAACATGTCTACTATATGCACCCTTTTAAAATATAGATAATGAAAAATAAGCTTCGTGGGAATGTTAGAAATCCCAAAAAGCACCCTTGAAATCTGAGACTAAACATGGCTAAATAATTTTGAAGTCTAATCTTTTACCTAATGTAGCTACTACCATTAATCAAAGTGGTAAAAAATTGATTGTACACTTAAGCAATCAACTAAACAAGTCATTTGGTTACCTGAACATGTCAATTTGTCATCTACAGTATTTTAGTTCAATTTGAACTAGGTCTCAACTAAACTTTAACAATAATTCACCGAGCTATCATCTTCACATAAAACAATTCTAACGCTCCACGAACTACCAAGTTCACCTAAAACATTTAGGGTTAGTGGATCATCTCATAAAAGAGTCCACTAAACACTAGAGTTCACCAAATTATGAATTCCATCAAGGCATCCCCCAAAGGGTGTACTGTCAAATTCACACAGCACACCAATCAAACACTTGATGAATAATTCACCCTTTTCTACCTTGGCTTACTCAATTATACACCAATAGCATAATGGTATGATCTACGCCAGGTGAGTTGTTACAATATTCGCACATCATTTAGACACATTTATGATCTTTTATACCAAGACACCTCCTTTATTATTGTAATAACCCGAATTTAGGCCTAGTCAGAATAGTGGTTTTGGGACCACAAACTTGAGATTGGAGAAATTATTTTTAATATTATTTTATGTGTTTTAGCATGATTATATGAGTGCATGAATATTTTGGTGAATTAATTTTAGCGATTGTGAGCTCAATTGCAAAAAATGACTAAATCGCATAAAGGGTAAAAGTTTTGTTTTACTAGAAAATAGTGTTAAATAGCTAGAGAAATATTATTAAAGGTCTTTAAAGAGAAAATAGATCCTTAATAGAGAGGTGGCCAGCCATAGGGACAAAGAAAATAAAAAATGTCAAAGTTAGATGAGCTTTTGGTGACTTATTTGACTAAAATAAAATAAAGAAAAATGGAAATAGTATTCATCTTCTCCACCCACTGAAACTACCAGCAAAATTAAGGGTTTTAGAAGCTTGAAAACTCAATCACTCTCCACCCTTGCAAGTAAGTGATTTTGATGGCTTCTTTTGATAATTTTTGTACTTTTGGGACCCTTGTAGCATGAGCTAGCTATTGAGGGGACTATTTTGCAAAATGGTTGAAAGTCTAGGGTTTTACCATGAGAGTGTTTATGTTGTTTGCTAAAATTTCATGGAAGAAAATGAATCATTGTTGTTAAATAAACAACTTTTGTAAAGAAGTTTTCATGAAAAAACCTAGGTTGGACCTTTTTGAGGAAATTGTAAAATAGATAGAAACTATGTGATATAATTGAAATTGTGGGCTGCCATAAGTATAAAAAGAATTTGACTAGGCTTGGTTAGTAAGGAAATTCAATAAAAATCAGTTGACGAGCTTAGGGGTAAAATCATCTCTTTTCGAAAGTTTAAGGGCAAAATGGTCATTTTTCCAAATTATGAATTTTAGATTATCTTAGTTAATATGGTGATTAAATGAGTGAATTTATTCATTTTAGATCAAGAAATACGAAATCTGAACCTAGACCAGGGGAAAGCCAAGCTAGCAGATTAAACCAAATTAGCCGGCTACATTTTGTATACCGAGGTAAGTTGTACGTAAATAATACAACTTTACCATTATTATGTATTGAATGATTGATTTTGCATAATATGTTTGAATATGCTTATGAGTTATGTATGGTAAAATTTAATGTGGTAAACTCCCGGTTGAACCGTAGGTATAGATCGAATATACGTGCCATGAAACTAGGGTCATACGAGAGCTAGTGTAAGACCACGTCTGGGATATGGTGTGACAGCCCAAAATAGGGGCTAAACAGAATAGTGGTTTTGTAATCACAATTTCGAAGTGAAAATTTTAATTATGTGAGTTTTTGATAATATCTGCTTGATTGAATATTAGTGTGAAAATACTGTTTGGAAATTTTACTGTTTTGGTGCTTAATTTTGTGAAATGGACTAAATTGTAATAAGTGAAAAAAATATGCATTGTGTGTGATTAAATGACTTGATTGAAGTCATATGTGAAGTTTGAGGCGTTTATGATGCAAATGGACCATTTATTAGTGCTTTGGACTAAAATAGCCTTACATGAGAAAATATCTTAAGAAATGGTATGAGGGGAAAAATGGTCATTAGTGCTTAAATACAAAACTCATTAAAATAAAGTCTTCATCCTCTCCATGAACCCATATGTGCTGCCGAAATTTCCTATCTCCATAGCCAAGGGTTTTTGATTTTTTCAAGCCTTCATATAAGTGAAATTTAGTCCCATTTTCAATTATTTTTGTATTTTTAAATTCAATTGAGCTTGGATTTCATGATTCTACCATTTATTTGAAGAGAAAGAAGAGTTTGAAAAATTACCCATTTGTGATAAGAGTGTGCTTGGGTGATTAATGGTAGATAATGAAAGTTTTAAGTGTTATTTACATGTTTTAATGGAAGAAATTGAATGAAGGTACCTAAAAAGGGACTAATTTGTAGAAATTACAATTTGTTCCTAAGTGTGTGAAAAATTGAGTATTTGAGTGTTATAATTGTGAAAATGGGTTATATAAGCCCATGGAATAAAGAAAAGGAGTTTTTTTTTTAGGTCCAAGGGACAAATTAGTAATTATTGAAAAGTTGAGGGGTAAATTTGGAAATTTGCCCCAAATATGAACTGTGACTGTATTGAAATAGATAATTGATATCTGTGCTATATGTGTTAATTTAGATCAAGAATGGTCTGATAAGGCTTGAGATCGGGGAAAAGAGAAAGTCCTCGACTAATTTTGAAAATTAGTCCTTTTGGGCAATTCAGGTAAGTTATATGTAATTCTAGCAAATTTGATTAGTTCTGTTTAAATATTTGCTTCTATGATGATGCATTGATAATTGCTCTGTGAGATGATTGAATATTGGATACTACCAATGAATATATGGAAAGTTGTATTGACTGTAAATTTCGATTGATCATTGTATGTGCTTCTGAAACTACTGATTTATGTATTGTCTATAAATCCCGATTGAGCGAGTAGGAATAGACATAGATATAGGTGACATGTCACTTGAGGCCCACTATTTTGACTGTTATAGTTACCCGGGTGCTAGGTAGTCTTACATGTGTTGCAGACACCTATCAGCTTGTGTGAGCAGGCCCGTGGTTAACTTCTGTACTGTTACTAATTGTAGCTTCGGCTACCTCACTATTTTGTAGCTTCGGAAACCGCACTGATTGTAGCTTCGGCTACCCTACTGTAAGTAGCTTCAGCCACCTCATGGTTCTGCCATGTCTGTATGGCACTATGTGCTAACCTCTGTATATTTGTTCATATTTCAAAATCGCTCAATGGGATTAGATTAACTATATTGTGATGAAGTGATTGTACAGGTGAACTGAAAATGGTATGGTATGCTAAGAATGTTATTGCTAAGTATATTCATGATTGGTATATGGGATGTGCACAGAGAGTAAGTTGATTGTACATTGACATGTGATAACATTTATGATGTTAAAATAAATGATATAATGAATTATTCTATTGCTTGAATTTCATATGACTTACAAGCTATTGTAGCTTACCCCTTTCTTTTCCCTTCTTCTGTAGATATTGAGCTTGTTAGATTGGGATCGCAAAGTTAGAGCCACGCGACACAGTATCAAACTTCTTTTGGTATAATTTATGTTTCCAGTGTAAATTTATGGCATGTATAGGATGTTTGTGGTTGTAAATGGCTATTTTGCATGCCTAAGCTATATTACTCATGTGGAATCACAAGTTGATGTTTAAAAATGTGGTCAATTTGAGTATTTGCTCTTGATATTGGTTTGGTTTAGCTATGGTATTGTTTGATTGTGTTTCAGGGAGGTTTCGGCTTGATATATAGCCTGACACGGCCTGAATGGCAAGGCACACTGGCGTGTGCCATGGCCGTGTGAGATTTGGCAGAATGCTTTACGGGTAAAAGGCACGAGCGTGCCTAGGCCGTGGGCGACACACGGTCTGACCCTACTTGCGTGTCCCTGGACTGTGCCTCCCCTGCACCTTAATTTAATTTTTTTATGTACCACACTAGCAGGAGAAACGGCCGTGTGTCTCAATCGTGTGGGGGTACACAGCCTCCAAATGGTCGTGTGGAGCGGCTGTGGCATAATGGATAGTTTCGTCCATGGTTGTCGAACACGGGCGTGTAAAGACCACATAGTCTAATAACACGACCGTGCTATTAGTCACATGGGCGTGTGACGGTGTTTTAAAAGTGAAAATTTTCTAAGTGTCCGATATGGTAGGATTCGAGTCCTAATTGTCTGTAATGTCTGTAATGTGTTTGAAAACCCTTGATAAGGGTGATTATGAACTGAATTGTATGTGATTCTGCAACCAATCACGGGTTATTTTTGTAAATATTGTTCTGAGTCCGGTAATGCCTCGTACTCGATTTCGGTGATGGTTTTGGGTTAGGGATGTTACAATTTTATTGGTATCAGAGCTACGATTTAGCTGATTCTCAAACTAACATAGCGAGTGTGGTAGTCTGTCTATACATGCCATAAATTGAAATTGATAGGGTGTTGACTCTTGACGATTTTAAATTGTTTTTCTGTATAGTTATGGATCCTAATCGTGATGTGGCTAATGATGCCCAAAGTAATGCGCCTGCTCTCGCTTAAGGAGCAACGCCTGTTGATTCTGGACCTGCGGGACAAAGTCATGGAGAGGAGGCTCGAGTAGCTTTCCTCCATATGATGTATGAGTGGTACATCGAGTTCATTCGGGTGAATCTGAATGCTCAACCTCCTCCGCCCCCTCCTGTACCTAAACCTGCTCCTATAGCTCCTCAACAACCAGAGGTAATACGGTTGTCAAAACCTCTTGTGGATAAGATCAGAAAGTATGGGGCTGAAGAGTTTTGAGCTAATGTAAATGATAATCTGGAAAAGGCAGAGTTCTGGCTAGAGAACACTATTTGAGTGTTAGAGTAACTATCTTGTACTATTGAGGAAAGTTTGAAATGTGCTGTATCTCTTCTAAGGGACTCTGCTTATCACTAGTGGAAGACCTTAATATCAGTGGTACCTGGGGAAAGGGTTACCTGGAATTTCTTCCAAGAGGAGTTTAGGAAGAAATATATTAGTCAACGTTTCATTGATTAGAAGAGGAAGGAATTGCTTGAGTTAAAATAAGGACGACTATCAGTAGTCGAATATGAGCACGAATTCATTAAGTTGAGCAAGCATGCTTAAGAATGTGTACTCAATGAGGCTACCTTGTGCAAAAGATTTGAGGACGGACTTAATGAAGATATACGACTATTAATTGGAATTTTAGAAATTAAAGAGTTTGTGGTAATGGTAGAGAGAGCTATTAAGGCTGAAGAACTGAGTAAAGGAAAGAGAAAAGTTGAAAATGAGAATAGAGAGGCTCAGAAAAGATCAATGAGTAAATCGTTTCAGCCTCAGTCAAAAAAGTTGAAAGAGATGAGTCCCCGATCAAACGTTTCTACTGGTTATTCCCGTCGAGACCGTTATAGGCGATATTCGGGTTCCAAGACCCAGGCTACTTCCGTAGCTAGTGCTAGAAGTGTCAGATCTAATAGATTGGAATGTCGACATTGTGAGAAGAGACATTCAGGTGAACGTTATGTAGTGAAACAAGCTTGTTTTTGGTGTGGTTCCCAAGATCACTTCGTGAAAGATTGTCCAGAGCTGAAAGAGCAAGAAAAGTCACAAAACGTGAGGCCAAGTAATGTGTCTAGAGGGATACCCCCGAGAAATGTGGGAACCGAGAATAGTGGTAAGGGTGCGACAAGGGATACCACTATGAGATCTGAAGCGAGAGCTCCGGCGAGAGCTTATGCTATTCGAGCCCAAGAGGAGGCATCCTCCCTTGAAGTAATTACTGGTATATTTTCTCTTTATGGTATTTCTATTCTTGCTTTGATTGATCCTGGTTCTACTCATTTGTACGTGTGTATGAGTAAATTGTCTGATGAGAATTTGTGTGCTGAATTTACTGAGTATGTGGTGCAAGTGTCAAACCCTTTAGGGAAGCATGTGTTAGTTGATAAAATTTGTAGAAATTACCCCCTCATGATTCATGGTCACTGTTTCCCTATTGACTTAATGTTGTTACCTTTTGATGAATTTGATGTCATTTTGGGGATAGACTGGTTAACTCTGAATGGTGCTAAAATAGATTGTAGGCAAAAGACTTTGGAACTGAAGTATGATGATGGTGAGATACTTAATGTTGAAACCAACGAGTCTACTATGAAGCCAATTGTGATTTCTGCTATGTCTACTTATAAATGTTTGAAAAGAGGTTATGAAGCCTATTTTGCATATGTTCTAAATACTGAATTGTCTGGAAAGAAGATCGAATCTGTGCCGATTGTGTGTGAATTTGTGGACATATTCCTGAAAGAACTGCCTGGTTTACCCCTGGATAGAGAGGTTGAATTTGGTATAGAATTGCTTCTTGGTACTGCTCCGATATCAATTGCTCCTTACAAAATGGCGCCCACAGAACTGAAAGAACTGAAAGTACAGTTGCAAGAGTTAATCGATAGAGGGTTTGTAAGGCCAAGGTTTTCATCGTGGGGTGTTCCAGTTCTGTTTGTTAAAAAGAAAGATGGGTCATTGAGGCTTTGCATTGACTACCGATAGCTCAACAATGTGACTGTGAAAAATAAGTATCTGTTACCTAGAATCGATGATTTATTTGATCAGTTGAAGGGTGCTACGGTATTTTCTAAGATTGACTTGAGGTCTGGGTATTACCAGTTAAAGGTTAAAGAGGGAGATGTATCGAAAACTGCCTTCAGAACTCGTTATGGTCATTATGAATTTTTAGTGATGCCCTTTGGTCTGACTAATGCTCCAGCTATCTTTATGGACTTAATGAACTGAATTTTCTGGCCTTATTTGGATAAATTTGTAGTGGTTTTTATTGATGATATTTTAGTTTATTCTCTGAGCGAATCTAACCACGCTGAACATCTACGAACTGTGCTCCAAATACTGCGGGAAAAGAAATTATTTGCTAAGTTCAGTAAAAGTGAATTTTGGATCCGGGAAGTCAGATTTTTGGGGCATATTGTATCCGTTGAGGGGATATGAGTGGATCCGGGGAAGATTCCGGCTATATTGGAATAGAAGCCCCTGAGGACTGTGTCTGAGATTAGAAGTTTTCTGGGTTTGGCTGGCTATTACTGTCGGTTTGTCGAAGGCTTCTCGATGATTGCATCGCCGATGACTAAAGTATTGCAAAAAGATAGTAAGTTTGAATGGACCGAAGAATGTCAACAGAGTTTTGATAGATTGAAAAAATGTTTGACTAAAGCACCGGTTTTGGTCTTACTCGAGTTGGGAAAGGCATATGTAGTATATAGTGATGCCTCTTTAAATGGACTCGGATGTGTTCTAATGCAAGAAGGGAAAGTAATAGCATACGCTTCTCGACAGTTGAAATTGCATGAGAGGAACTACCCGATGCATGATCTGGAATTAGCTGCTATCGTTTTTGCACTAAAAATATGGAGACATTATTTGTACGGTGAGAGATGTCGTGTATTCACTAATCAAAAAAGTCTGAAGTATGTTATGACACAGAAAGATCTGAATTTGCATCAGAGAAGGTGGTTGGTGTAATATCCCAAAATAAGGCTTGAACGGAACAGTGGTTGCGAAATCAAAAATCCAAGATAGAAATAATTATTTTATAATTATTTTGAGGTTTATGATATGATTGCATGATTTTGTGAAAATTTCGTGAAGAAATTCTATGCATAAAGTGCTTAATTTGAAATTAGGGACTAAATCGAATAAGTTGCAAAACTTGCATTCTAGAAGCTTTTAGTATGAAATTGCCTTGGAATATTAATTAGAGGGTCTTAAATAGCAATTTGACCAATTTCTAAAATTTTGGACAAAAATGGACATACATAGGTAGAAATAACCAAAGTTTTTAATGAAGGGTATTTTAGTCATTTGGTAATTAAAAGATTAAAAAAAGGGAAAAGATGGCAAAATATGTCCATCTTCTTCATTAAAAAGGGTATTTTAGTCATTTGGTAATTAAAAGATTAAAAAAAGGGAAAAAGATGGCAAAATATGTCCATCTTCTTCATTAGCACGAAATTTCAAGGGTTCTCCATAGCTAGGGTTTGTTTCAAGCTTCCAAGCTCCATAGTAAGTGATTCCAAGCCCTGTTTTTAATGTTCTTTACGTTTTCAGAGTCCCGGTAACTTGATTTAGCTTATTCTAGCAATAATTTAACCTAAGGTTCATATTTGGAAAACTACCCATAGGTGAAAAGTGTTTATTTTGATGTTTTATGATAGAATATGAGGTTTTAAATTATGTTAAACAACTTGTGCTACTCGGTTTTAAGTAAAAACGAGTAAAAGTGCTTAATCGGTAAAAATACCTATTGTTCATAAGTACATGTTATAGTGGGAATTTGAGGTTGTTGTTGGTAAATAAATGATCAGCATGTCCTAAAACATAAGAATTTGGGATAAAGTTTAATTTCCGAGCCTTGGGGCAAAAGTGTAAATATGCAAAAGTTTAGGGGCAAAAATGTAATTTTTCCAAAGTTTGAGTTAAGGGCTGTTTTGATAAATGTGAGTATTAAATAAGCTAAATTTCTATTATAGATCAAGAAGAACGAAATTCGGGAGTAGATCGGGGAAAGGAAAAAGTAAAGGACTAAATTGTCAAGTTTAACCGTATTTTGTATCGAGGTAAGTTTACGGTAAATAAATGCAATATTTCTTTATTTTACATTAATGTTGCTAATTTCCATCATATATACATTTATTTTATGAAAATATTCGAAGTTGAACCAAAGACGAGATGACAGAGAAAAAGTATCAGAAAGCCCCATTTGAACTCTAGGAATGTTGGGATACGGAATGTCATGACATTTTGGGTTATCAGACAGGACAGGAATATCCCATGTAAGTCCATATTAAAAATATGGCTTTGGTAGGACAGGGAACATCTCATGTAAGACCATGCCTAGAATATGGCGTTGACAGGTTATTATCAGGCAGGAAAACCCGAGTATCCTTAGTATTCCGAGTGGTTCAACGGGCTATTGTACAGGTTAAATTATAAGAAACTTTCAGCAAAGGAAAGGCATGTTATATTCATGAGTTTATTGAATAATCAAGTAAGAAGAAAGTAAGTGAATAAGGAAGAGGGTAAGAAATGAGGTGTAAGGAAAGCTTATGATGCTTGATGATATTATGATTAACTATTATTTAGGGTGAATGTTGTGATTTATTTACTTGTAAACTTACTAAGCTTAGTGCTTACTCTCTTTATTTCCCTTCTTTTTATAGTTCTTACCAAGCCAACTCGGGAATCGCAAGGAACGTTGGAGATCCGGTCACACTATCAACAGGATCATTTTGGTATAGCTAGACGTTTCATTTCGCGTATGGCATGTATAGGGACTTGGCTTCTTTTGGTATGAATGTACTTAGGATATGTTTAATGAATGATATTTAAATACTTGTTGATGATTAGCTATTGGAATGACTAATCAAACATAGGTTTAATACTATGTATGCCTAAATGGTAATTATCACATGGAAACCATGAAAAAGGTGAAAATAGCTTAAAAACAGATTTGAACAACAGCAGTGACAAGATTTTGAAAAATGACTAAAAATAATAGAAATGCAATTAAATAGTGAGTGATCAATGAAATTAAATCTTCATGAGTCTATTTTCATGTGGAAGAAGTAGAGTAAGTAAAAGAGTTGTATATTATGAGTTATTTGCATTTGAGTGAGACTGCTCCAGATGGACTTCGTGATCCCCTATTCTGATTTTAAAAATTCACCATAAAATGTACATAAATAATTTGGCCTTATAGTTTGTATTCCTAGATTCCTTATTGAGTCTATTTTCAAATGAAATAAACGACATGCCTATTTGAATTTTTTACAAAGAGAAAACTAATTTGTAGTGAACAGAGGTCAGAGTAGTCGAACTGCATAACAGGGGAGACTTTAACTAATAAAATGTACTAATTGGGTAGAATAAAAATTCTATAAAAAATTAGTAAGAAGGTATATGAGTCTAGTTTTAGGGAAAATTTACGGAATTAAATTTTGAGTTTTGCAACTCGAGTTATGATTTATTTAGTGACTGTGACGCAGTTGGACAGCTTCATAAGGAATAGAGAAATAATTTTATTTTGGTTCGTTTAAGTAATCGGAAAAATTTTATTGATCCCGGTTTGGCCCTAAACCATTTTAATAGCATGATTTAGGGTCTCGATGATCCTTTTTAGGGATATATTGAATGAATGAAAATAAATTAATTTTAAAAGCAGATTTCTACGCCCGAATGAGTAAGTTAAGTCCGGTAACGCCTCGTGCTCGACTCTGGCGATGGTCTCGGGTAAGGGGTGTTACAATTAGAGCTGTTAAAAGATTATGAGTTAGTGATAGATTACCATCTGGGAAAAGCTAATATAGTAGCACATGCTTTAAGTAGAAAGTCCCTCTTTGCTTCATGAGCTATGAATGTGAGATTAGTTATGTCTGATAGTGGTACCTTGATTGTGGAATTACGAGTTAGACCAGTGTTTTTACGAGAAATTTATGAAGCTCAAAAAGTAGATAACGATTTGCAAATTAAAAGAGAATAGTATTTGATGAATGAAGATTCTAAATTTAGAGTTGATTCGAATGGTTGTCTACTATACCGTGACTGATTATGTGTACCGAGAAATTCTAAACTGATTGACAGAATTCTGCATGAAGCTCACAGTAGTGGTATGGCAATACACCCAGGTAGTGTGAAAATGTATAATAACTTGAAGAGACTGTATTGGTGGCCAGGTATGAAATGAGATATCTCCGAGTTCGTGTCGAAATGCCTGATCTGTCAGCAAGTGAAAGCGGAACACCAAGTGCCATCAGGGTTACTGCAACCGATTCAATTCCTGAATGGAAATGGGATAGAGTTACAATGGACTTTGTATCTGGATTGCCTCTGACACCAAGAAAGAAAGAGTCAGTCTGGGTAATAGTAGATCGACTTACTAAATCAGCTCATTTCATTCTAATACGTATGGACTTTTCACTTGATAAATTGGTAGAATTGTATATTGCTGAGATAGTATGACTACATGGAGTGCCACTATCCATAATCTTTGATCGAGATCATCAGTTTACTTCGAGGTATTGGAAGAAGCTTCAGGATGCCTTAGGTACTGAATTGAATTTTAGTACAGCATTTCATCCTTAAACGGACGGACAATCTGAAAGAGTAATTCAAGTATTAGAAGATATGCTTAGATGTTGCGTTTTGGAGTTTGAGAGTAGTTGGGACAGATATTTGCGTCTGATTGAATTTGCATATAAGAATAGTTATCAGTCCAGTATAAAAATGGCATCGTATGAAGCGTTGTATGGACGAAAGTGTCGAACTCCACTGTATTGGACCGAATTGAGTGAGCACCAACTACATGGGGTCGATTTGATAAAAGAGACAGAAAAAAGTAAAGAAATTTGAAATAATCTGAAAGCTGCGTCGGACCGACAGAAATCATATGCAGATGTAAAAAGAAAGGAGATTGAAAGTGTTTCTGAGAGCGTCACCGTGGAAGAAAATTCTGAGATTTGGCTGCAAGGGTAAATTGAGTCCGTGTTTTATTAGTCCATATGAAGTAATTGAGAGAACTGGACTGGGAGCCTACTATTTAGCTTTGCCATCCGAGTTAGACAGAATTCATGATGTGTTCCATGTTTCTATTTTACAACATTACCAGTCAGATCCGACACATGTGATTTCACCAACTGAGGTAGGAATTAGATCAGATATGACCGATGAACAGGAACCGATTAAGATTCTGTCACGGGAAATAAAACGGTTGAGAAACAAAGAAATACCGTTAGTGAAAGTATTATGGCAAAGGCATGGTGTAGAAGAAGCAACGTGGGAAACTGAGGAGGTTATGAGGTAGCAGTATCCTCAACTGTTTACTGGTAAGATTTTCGGGGACAAAAATCCCTAAGGGGGGAGAATTGTGACAGCCCAAAATAGGGGCTAAACGGAATAGTGGTTTCGAAACCATAATTCCGGAGTGAAAATTTTAATTATGTGAATTTCTGATAATATCTGCTTGATTGAATATTGGTGTGAAAATACTGTTTGGAAATTTTACTGTTTTGGTGCTTAATTTTGTGAAATGGACTAAATTGCAATAAGTGAAAAAAATATGCATTGTGTGTGATTAAATGACTTGATTGAAGTCATATGTGAAGTTTGAGGCGTTTATGATGCAAATGGACCATTTATTAGTGCTTTGGACTAAAATAGCCTTAGATGAGAAAATATCTTAAGAAATGGCATGAGGGGCAAAATGGTCATTAGTGATTAAAGACAAAACTCATTAAAATAAAGTCTTCATCTTCTTCATGAACCTGTGCTGCCGAAATTTCCTATCTCTATAGCCAAGGGTTTTTGATTTTTTCAAGCCTTCATGTAAGTGCAATTTAGTCCCATTTTCAATTATTTTTATATTTTTAAATTCATTTGAGCTTGGATTTCATGATTCTACCATTTATTTGAAGAGAAATAAGAGTTTGAAAAATTATCCATTTGTGATAAGAGTGTGCTTGGGTGATTAATGGTAGATAATGAAAGTTTTAAGTGTCATTTACATGTTTTAGTGGAAGAAATTAAATGAAAGTACCTAAAAAGGGACTAATTTGTAGAAATTACAATTTGTTCCTAAGTGTGTGAAAAATTGAGTATTTGAGTGTTATAATTGTGAAAATGGGTTATATAAGCCCATGGAATAAAGAAAATGAGTTTTTTTAAGGTCCAAGGGACTAATTAGTAATTATTGAAAAGTTGAGGGGTAAATTTGGAAATTTGCGCCAAATATGAACTGTGACTGTATTGAAATAGATAATTGATATCTGTGCTATATGTGTTAATTTAGATCAAGAACAGTCTGATAAGGCCTGAGATTGGGGAAAAGAGAAAGTCCTCGACTAATTTCGAAAATTAGTCCTTTTGGGCAATTCAGGTAAGTTATATGTAATTCTAGCGAATTCGATTAGTTTTGTTTAAATATTTTCTTCTATGATGATACATTGATAATTGCTTTATGAGGTGATTGAATATTGATACTACCAACGAATATATGGAAAGTTGTATTGACTGTAAATTCCGATTGATCATTGTATGTGCTTCTGAAACTACCGATTTATGTCTTGTCTATAAATCCTAATTGAGCAAGTAGGAATAGACATAGATATAGGTGACATGTCACTTGAGGCCCACTGTTCTGACTGTTATAGTTACCCGGGTGCTAGGTAGTCTTGCATGTGTTGCAGACACCTATCAGCTTGTGTGAGCAGGCCTGTGGTTAACTTCTGTACTGTTACTGATTGTAGCTTCAGCTACCTCACTATTTTGTAGCTTCAGCAACCGCACTAATTGTAGCTTCGGCTACCCTACCGTAAGTAGCTTCAGCTGCCTCATGGCTCTGCCATGTCTGTATGGCACTATCTGTTCATATTTCAAAATCGCTTAATGGGATTAGATTAACTGTATTTTGATGAAGTGATTGTAAAGGTGAACTGAAATGGTATGGTTTACTGAAAATGTTTTTGCTAAGTATATTCATGATTGGTATGTGGGATGTGCACAAAGAGTAAGTTGATTGTACATTGATATGTGATAACATTTATGATGTTAATGTAAATGATATAATGAATTGTTCTATTGCTTGAATTTCATATGACTTACTAAGCTATTGTAGCTTACCACTTTCTTTTCCCTTCTTCTGTAGATATTGAGCTTGTTAGATTGGGATCGTAAAGTTAGAGCCACGCGACACACTATCAAACTTCTTTTGGTATATTTCATGTTTCCAAGTGTAAATTTATGGCATGTATAGGATGTTTGTGGTTGTAAATGGCTATTTTGTATGCCTAAGCTATATTATTCATGTGGAATTGTAAGTTGATGTTTAAAAATGTAGTCAATTTGAGTATTTGCTCTTGATATTGGTTTGGTTTAGCTATCGTATTGTTCAATTGTGTTTTAGGGAGGCTTAGCTTGGTATATAGCCTGACACGGCCTGCACGGCAAGGCACACGGGTGTGTGCCATGGCCGTGTGAGATTTAGCAGAATGCTCCACGGGTAAAAGGCACAGGCGTGCCTAGGCCGTAGGCGACATACAGTCTGACCCTACCGGCGTGTCCTTTTACTGTGCCTCCCTTGCACCTTAATTTAATTTTTTTCATGTTCCACACGGGCAGGAGACACGGCCGTGTGTATCAACCGTGTGGGTGTACACAGCCTCTAAACGGTCGTGTGGAGTAGCTGTGACAACCCTAATTTGGCCCTAGTCGAAAAGTGGTTTCGGGACCACAAAACTGAGTCACAAAAATAATTAAGTGTTAATTTTCATGTCTTCTATATATGAAAAGGCTTGTGTGAAATTTTGATGTTTTGATTTAGTCATTTGAATGTGAATTTAATAAAAAGGAGCAATGTGAGAAAAATTATAAATGTGATGGATAGATGTTAAGGGTACCAAATAATGCATCATTAAAAAAAAAGTGGAGTTGCATGTCAAATTCTACTTTTTCATATAAGTGGCCGGCCAAGGTAATGATGAATCCCATTATATTTGTGTAACAATAATATTAAATTGATTAATGACCTAAATTATGGAATAAAAAAATAATAATAATGATAAACTAATTAGAAAAGGGAGGAAAAAGAAGAAGGTGTTCATCTTTGTCGATGGTTAGCCGAATGAAAAAGAAAAAGAAGGAGGAAAACTCATGCTAGCTTCGGTCTTTCATTTAGCAAAATCCAACGGTATGTAAAATGATTTTTTTTTCTTAAAATTCTTGTGAGGATTATATAGTTCATGTATTGTTTAATTAGCTCATATTGAAAACTTGTATTTTGGTTGATGGATAGGCATTCGGTTATGAAGTTTATGTGCTTTTAAAAATGGTGTTTTAAATTTTCTTTATACCTAAGTGATGAAATTGCCGAATTTGCCTTTAACTAGTTGGATCTTTTGAAGTATTTGAAGCATGAAAACATGAGACTAAGTTTGGGAAAATGGTATCAAAAATTCCTTGAAATGGAGTTGTGCATTCGGTCTTAGAGTATGAGCTAAACTCTACAAAATATTTTGTATGTTTTGAATATTAGGAATTTTGGATGAATTTGGAGTTGTAAAGATTTAATAAGAAGATGTTATGCTTGAAAATATATATATATATATATATATGTAATTACTTTTGTATAATTCATTAGTATTACATGGAGATAGAAGGCAATAATGCATTCGGACTTGGAATTTGATTAATGAAACACTTGGTGATTAGGGTAATTAGCATTCGGCCTAAGAGTAGTTGTGGTTCATAATAAAAAAATTTTGTTTTATAATTAAGAGTAAGGTAATTTTGTTAAAAATGGGTTACTGTATATATATGTGGGAGACAATGTTTGCTAATGGCATTCGGTATTGGTTGATTTAAAAGTAGAAATGAGTGATCGAATGCTAATTATATTATGTTTCATGACCTGATGTGAGTTTAAATGATGATTTGAGCAAAGGTATAGTTTTTAGTAATTTTAGAAGATATTCGGCTATGGTCTAATGGTATAATGAATTGTTGTTGGATGCTTTTATGGAGATGTGTATAATTATAAATTGAGTTTGAAGCATGATCGATCAAGATAGGATGAATTTAAGAACTATGTATATCCGGTCATTGGGTAAATGAAATTAAGTGAAAGTTAATTATTACCTTTGGCAATTAAAGTTTATAAAATTAACTATGAATTAGATGTACTCATAGTTGTCATTTACGCTTGAAATGGCTTAATTCCAAGCTAAGTTTGGTTATGTTTTGAATTAATAATGGAGTATTTGTGGTCTAATTGTTTAATGGCAAACAGCTAATATAGTGATATACAAGATGAGTGCTGGATATTAGAAACAAATGCTTAATTGTTGGTAATTAATTTTATGTTTGCCGAAATGTGAACCAAAGTGAGGATTTACGACAAAGATGAGTTTGAACTTGTAATTTGATTTATGTGAATTATTTGATGGTTGAAAAGTGGCTAGTGGTTAAATTGGATTTAGATAAATTTTTACAAAGGCCGAATGTGGTCATGATTTTTAATGTGAATAGTCGTTGATATTGAGATTTGCCAAATGAAGTTAAAGTTTAAGGAATGTGGTTGTGCTATGTGAAGTGTATGATTATATGAATGTGAAAAGTATTTGCTTGTGTTTTGAAAAGTATTAATGAAATTGTGTGTGTGTTTCGAATGAAAATAAAATTAGTTAAGTAATTTAGTAAGTTGATTTATTGAATTAAGCTCAAGAGCTTAAAGGAGGGGCAAACTCGAATCGAGGAAAAACAAAAGTGGCTGAGTAGTCGAGATTGCGGTACGATAACAGTCGAGGTAAGTTCTTAAGTGTTTGAGTTTGATTCTTTTATAAGAATTGAGTATTCAAACCTATGTTATGATTGAGTATGAAATGTTAGGTACATATTGAATAAAATCATGACTTTATTGTATTAAAATGTATATAGCCGAACGGCTATTATTAAATTATAGGTAAGTTATTTACGAGATGCTGCTAAATGACTATGAAATGATGAATAAATGGAAAGGGTGTATATTTAAGGGTGATATGGTCGAATGGCCCTTATGGAAAATAAGGGTTGAATAGCCAATTCTTGTCTGCTCGTAAATATTGAAGCAAGTTTTGAGTAAATAAATTTAGAATAAGTTGAATATACGTATATATGGACATACTTACCATGAGAACCAAAACGTAAATTTGTTTGTGCAAATAGCCGATTGTAACTAAATAAAATATGTCTATAAAGGTGATGTGCTGTTTGATTCACATGAGCTTTGCGAAGGTTGCATGTGTAGTAATGATGAATAACTATTGTGAATTGTGTGCTATCTTTATTTGTATAGCGAGGCCGATTGGTTACATAGAAATAAAATTGTGGCTGAATGGAAAAATGTGACAAGTACATATGCTTATGTGAATATAAGGTGGCCGGATGACTAATTTGTGAAATGTGTGCATTATTAGACGTTTGACCTAATTTAGTAAAAAGTATATGAAATGATTGTGGTAATAAATTCGGGTTATAGTCCTGCAACTTTATATTGTAATATACATCCGGGCTAAGGACTCGCAGGCCTCGTGCTGGTAATATATCTGGGTTTACAGTCCCGTAGGTCTTCGAGCTGATGATGAGTGAATACAGGTTTTGAACCAGTGGGCTAAGTGCCGTTGAACTATTTTAAACTGTAGATTATTTGCATACCTATAAGGTAATGATATAATTAGCTACATGAAAATCTATCAAGTGGCGTTGTGACCGGCTAGACATGTCAATACAAGGTATGAATTGTATTCTCTCATCTTACATATATGTGATAAGGAATATGATTGGTTCTTTACGTACCTATACGGTAAGTTAATACTTGTCATGTCGAGATACTCGAGGATTTGATGTGATTATGAACTAAAGAGTTAAGCTTCTATATAAGTATATACATTCCTGTATGTGCATGAAATAAGTACAAATGAACCAGTACTTATGATTATTGAAAGATTGAACTGATTTAAATAATGATTATGGAAATTGTAAGTGTACAAGATTTAGTATTATGTACTGATGCTTACTTACTATAGGGATTTGACTTCGGTTGATTTATGAATGTTCTTTGGGAATCAATCAAGAGATAGTTGTAAGATATGCTAAATGAGTAGTGACTCTAAGAAATTATTCATGAAAGATCATGACATGAATATGTGATTACAAATATGGAAACCGAATGTGGTTATAGTAGTATGTTTCGTTCAATGTATTGAACTAGAAGTGGAAATGATGCTGTTAAATGCAAAAAGACTATATGATCTCAAATTTGAATGAAATAAATAAATCATATGTGAGTATTTAGGTTTTAAACTAGTTGACAGAATGGTGAGATCTCTTGATAGTGTTGAATGTGATTTGTGCAAGGTCTAAGATGGCAAGACTTAGTTATGAAAGAACAAATAAAGATGTGTAGCATATTAAGTTAGCCAGGTATGTATCATGGACTTGTATGTGACTTTAATTTGGATGCATATGCGAATAAGTGTATAAATATAAACGTGACCACAGTACATGTGACTTTAATACATTTTGCCAAAATGTGACGTCATGGGAACGTAATTGATATACAATAACAAAGGTATTTAGATTCAAGATAAACTATGTGTAAATCACGGTTAAGAATGTTCGGCCAAATGAAATTTTACTTAGATTTCTGTATATGAGATAATTGTATTTGATTTAGCAAAGTTATTATTTATTTAAGGCTTACTAAGCTTATGAAAGCTTACTTCGTCTGTTTCGTGTCTTTGTCTTATAGATCGTCGACTCTGACTGCCAGCTCGGGGACCGTCAGCTCTTCGTCACGCTATCTACTATTTTGGTAACCCAATGTTTCGGTTTTAGCTTATGGCATCCTTTGGAAGTTTACTTTTATAAGTTATAATTCGATCTTTGTTTGTATCAAAAAAAATTACTGTTCAGATATGTTTTCAAATTTCCAGTAACGCCTCATCCTATTCCGGCGACGGTTACAGGATAGGGGTGTTACAGTAGCAGTGGCATAATGGACAGTGTCATCCACGGCTGTCAAACACGAGCGGTGAAGACCCCATGGTCTAATAACACGGCTGTGCTGTTAGTCACATGGGCATGTGACGGTGTTTTAAAAGTGAAAATTTTCTGAGTGTCTGATATGATAGGATTCGAGTCGTAATCGCCTGTAATGTCTGCAATGTGTTTGAAAACCCCTGATAAGGGTGATTATGAACTGAATTGTATGTGATTCTGCAACCAATCACGGGTTATTTTTGTAAATGTTGTTCTTAGTCCGGTAATGCCTCGTACTCGATTCAGGTGACAGTTTCGGGTTTGGGGTGTTACATATGGCATCAACCTCGTGATGTGTTAGTGTAAGACCATGTCTGGGACATGGCATCGACACTGATTTGTACGAGCCAATGTAAGACCTTGTTTGGGACATGGCATCGGCCTCGATATATAAGAGTCAGTGACAATCATGTCTAGGACATGGCATCAACTTGACATGTGAGCCAATGTAAGACCATGTCTGGGACATGGCATCAGCATAACACCCTTGTTTGAGGCTTATTGAATATCCTTTCGTATTCAAAATGGTTCAATGGGAAAATTTAAAGTTTGTGTCAATAATGAGAAATATTATGATGATATTGTGAGTAGTACATGTACCTACATGAAATGTATGAGATGTGAGCTCAACTGATATTGTATGATTTGTAAGGCATGAAAATGAGTAAGTCATTTTTATAACCATTTGTGGTTCATGTGCAATTAATGATATGTTCTGATTATGTAGATGCATGGTAAATTGTTGTTATTTATTTACTTGTAACTTACTAAGCTTTGTGCTTACTCCTTTTCCTTTCCATTTCCTTTTAGTGCTGCCTAATTAGTTCGTGGATCAAAGAACGGCAGAGGCATCAATCACACTATCAACTGAAGCACTTGGTATAGTTAGTTCTAATAATTTGAGTAATAGCGTGTATAGGGGCTTAGTCTTTTGTTAAGTGTCATATTGTTTTGAAGCCAAATGTGTTGGCTTGTTATGGAAATTAACTCATTTTGTATAAGGTCATGGTTAATGGCTAATATTCATTATTGATCTATACAAGTGATGAATTTTTTCACGAATGTACCAATTGGTATGGATGATTCAGTAGCATTAATGTATGGTTGGATGGGTCATGTGTTGATGTCTAATTGTGATTGTTTGGTTGTGTATTTATGCTATGTTATGTATTGGTAAGATTGGTATGTGTTTGATCATGTTTCAGGGTGGTATAAGGCTTGGTAGATAGCCTTATATTTGACCACACAGGTAGACACAAGGGCATGTGTCTAGGCCGTGTATGACACATGGTCCGCCCTACGGGCGTGTGGTTAGGCCATGTGTCCCCTGCACCTTAAGTTGGCAAAATTAAATGCCCAGAAGTAGCCAGATGGGTTGAGACACGGCCATGTGAAAGACATGGCCTAGCACACAAGCATGTATCATGGCCGTGTGACCTTAAATTGTTGCGACGTTAGAAACAGAATGTCAAGGTTTTCACACACGGGCTAAGACACAGGCATGTCATAGCTGTGTGAGGGACACGGGCTAGGGACACAGGTGTGTGTCAGGCCGTGTGAAAACCCTTGTAGGTTCGATGTTAGAAATTAAATCTAAGTGGGCATGAAGCACGGGCATGTCCCTAAATGCTTAGGCCGTGTGAGCCACACGGGCTTTCAACATGGCCATGTTATGGGATCACACGAGCGTGTCTGGGACGACGGAAATGTGCAAGTGTACACAGTCGTAACAAGTAATAAAGTGACAAGTAAATGTCGAGTTATCGTACCCACAGGGACTGTAAAAAGAAATATTTATGAATTTAATTTAAAAACACTTTGGTGAGAGAAATAATTTTGGTTTGAAAAGTTAATTTATAAACTAAGATATTAAAACAAAGTAAATAATTTAAATAAAATAAAATAGTTCTAATGCACGATTTCAAATAAGAGTTAATCAAGATGATATAATTGTGTTGGATTAATTACATCTTTTTAACTTAGAATTATTAAATTCATGCTTATGCTGTTACAAATAAATTCATGGCAACTCAGAAAAATTGCTAACTACTGCTCATACATATTTATTAAATTCAATTAATCTCTTGCATGTTCCCATATCAATTCAAACAATTAACTCAATTTAATAAACATATAAAAGATTATGTGAAGCCATACCTTGAAACAATTTAATCACAACAATCTTGCAAGTTATGCAAGGCAAATGTATTGCAAATACAATGCTAATTTAATTTTCAGCTACCTTAGAATAATTAAACATGCACTGATTAAGTACTGTGTCCATTAACTGCAATTTCAATCTGTTTAAAAAATTAATTCTTTAGTTATCTAACAAATTTAATGCAAGAATAACTTAGGCATGATTTTACTTAATCAAGCATTTTTACTGAGGCCTATAATAGCATAAATACTATTTTAATAATTCAAGTAGGAAAAATATAATCAACCCAACACGAATTAAATTCAAGCTAAATTGATTAAAATAACCATTTCAACAACAATAATATTCATAGATATGTTCATCATAAAAACAGTAGAATTTAAAAAGATAGGGAACAAGAGGCAAATCCGGTGTTTCTCCGTGGCTTGACTGATTGCTCCATTCTTCGTCTCCGTTGTCCTTGCCGGTCAAGGCTTCTACGAACACTTGCTTGCTGCCCAAAATGGCTGGGAAAATACCTCTTTTCCAAGAGGAGAAATCGGCACAAGACTATAGGAAAATGGGATGGAAAATGGAGAGAAAAGAGAGTGGAGAGGAGAAGAGAGAATGAGAGAATGTTATGAAATGAGGGATGAGTGAAATGATCAGCAAGGGGTGGCTTTTATAGCTGATTGTGGCTGCTAAAAATGGAAAATTCCAGCAGCCAAAGAGCCCCCCTATGGCCGGCCACACACATGGCAAGGTTGAAGCTTTCAACCTTGCTAAAAATAGGCTGGGGCAAATCTACAAAGCCTAAAATAAAGGTGGGGTTTGAATGCAAATTGGAGGTTCTTCAAGAGCCTTTTTGCAAGCATATTTAATCAGCTAAAATGCTGATTTGGTTCAGCCTATGGACGGTTCTGGTCAGCCCAATTAGTGGCTGGTTTGGCTCACTCCATTCGGTTCGACCAGTGCGGTTCAACTGGGCCCTTTCTCCATAATTAATTAAAATTAACTTATTTAGCCCAAATTAAATAGGGAATAAATTAAAATTAAATTAATTATGAATTAATACACATTTCTGGACCGTCTTGGGCTGGAAATTAGTTTGTCTTGATACTCCAAATTGCTTCTCGGTTTTGTTCTTCTCGCAGTGTCCGCCGGGCCATTTTTCGCCCTTTGTGCAATTCTGTCAAAAATAACCAAGTTTAATCAAAATTAACTATAAAATTAATTAAAATTCATCATGTTCATATTATTAACACAATTTAATTATTTTATAATATTTAATTATTTTTCGACAAGAATTTATTCGAATTTGCATGAATTTAAGTTAAAAAGGGCATGAAAAAGTATATAAATTTTTGTGTATCTAGTGTCACCCTTCCACACGGCATGTGCCCTGTTTTGAAGAAAAATCTTTTAAGTGTCTCAAAGTTTTTTTATGTAGTCCTGAACCACCTTCAATGTGTGTTTTGGGCCTCATGGGCCTATTTTAGGGACTATAAGGTAAAGTTTGAAAAGTTTTAGATTAGAACAAAGTTTATTGATCCAAGAATGTTTCGTTGCATAAGTGTTAGTTAGGTAACACCTCATACCATGTCCCAGCATCGGATACGAGTACGGGGTGTTACACTTGCGCTAGCTTCTAATTGTTATTTTGAATAGCCAATATTCCATTTCCATCATGCCACTCCGTAGAGCCAGTAGACCAACTATACCAACCTAACCTCCAGAAACCCTCTTTATTAATTTGAACACTTTCGTGTCCCCTCGTAAGGCCGGGTATTTATCAGTCACGATTTGCATCATTGTGCCAAACCAGAGGCAAAACATATAATAATGATTCTCCTTTCTTCTTTTCACCATCATACGCATCAACACTCTAATACCTCTTTTTATCAATCCAAATATAAAGCTTATGCACCGAGCAAGGAGTACTCATATTGATGCGCATGTAGGACTCATATATATGATTTACTGACATTAATAGTACATGCATAGTGTCACTTCCACATTCCTGTGATAGACACACCAAAACTAAAGTTTAGGACAACTCACCTGAGTAAATAGTAGGATATTTTAAACATGCTGATATAGTTAACAGACACAAAGTACAAAGGAACTCACTAGAAACCTTCACATAGGGTTTTATCTACTTGATAGGTTCTTTTCCCTTTGCACTAGGACCTTCTCCAGTTTCTTTGTCTAAAACAATCAAATAACACTTTTAAATGCAAAAACAACTGAAATTCAACATAATAGTAAGAATCGATAAACATGCAAACAATTTCTAGAAGAAATTTTTATTCCTATCTAGTATTTCAAATGAAAAACCTAATAAATAGCTCCTACAACTACCTTATCCTTTCTAGTAAAAACTTGAAGAAGAACTGAAGAGTTTACTAACAAACAACCTAAAGAAGGTGGCTTCTATAAGCTTAACAATCAGTTCCTCTATTAACAATAAAGAACACTTCTGAGTTTTTTTTGATGATAACGAAGGCGAGTAGAGAAGATAAAAATAAAATTATTCTCTCCATTATTGAGTTGTCCTATTTATAGAAAAACTCTTAACAAAATCCCACTCTAAGTAGGTTCTCTAATCAATATCCATGCACACACCTTTCCATTAATTTATCACATCCTACGAGGCTCTCCAAGTGTCTTGGTTATTGACATGTTACCTCCGCTAGGATGCCACGTGACTTATACGTGTCCCACTCAGCAAGATTTCTAACACAACATTTACAGTAATATAAAACATGGGTGGTGGGCTTATTAGTGGAAGGTTCAGCCAAACAAAGTTCTCACGAAGCAAAGAACTCGCCCATTACAGAATAAAAGTCCGCAAGCTTGGTGAAGCTTAGTGTGTAACGTCCCAAAAAGATAGGGGTTGTAATTTTGCATGTGTTGGCATTAAATGTATGTTTGGCATATTGGCTAGGAGGAATTGAGTGTGTTTGGGGGTTTTTAAGAAGCCTGGGTTCAAGTTTGTCCTGTGGCAAAATTTTAATTTTTGGGTTTAAGGGAATTTGGTTGCTAGTTTATAGGACTTAAGTTTAAATATTATGGTTTTAGGACACAAAGAGTGCTAGTGGCAGAGTGGCAAGTGGCATCCCAAGCATGGGGAGGGTTGGAGTTTGAATCCCCTTGTTAGCCAAAGGTAATTATGTTGCTATTTAGAGCGCTAGAGTTTGTGGTGGAATCAAACTCTTATAGGGGGTTGTGGACTTGGTAAAAAGTGGAGAGTTTCATGGTTATGATAAGGTTGTTGGGTGGTTGAAGGAGTAGATTGTGGAGGAAAATATGGAGCAAATTGCGGGATTCAATTTAGGGAAGATGTAGCCGAATTGGGGTTGGTTGGGGGGCAGGAACATTCAGCAATTAGGGAGTGTGTAGGTGCCGAGTTAGTGGAGGGTTATTAGGCTTTTTTTTTCATTTATTTCTTTTCCTCTCTAATTTTGTTCGGTAGTATTTTTCTCTTCACTTTTGGCATTTTCATTTTGCTATGTTTTGTTTTGGCCATTCGGGTCTTTTCTCGGGTTAGTAATCTTCAACTCTCATTTGGTCATATTAGCCAAAAAACGAGAGTTTGCAAGTGTTAAATTATGGTAACCTCTTCTTTTAGAATTTTCTCTTCTTCTCTTCTTAACTCGACTCATGGCCGAACCCTGTTCATTTTTTTCTAGCCGAATTTCCTTTCTTTTCTTTTCCTCTTTGTTCTGCCAAAATTCTCTTCAATAGCCGAATACTCATTCTTCCCTTCTCTCATTTAACCACAACCCTTACCCTTGTATACCTTAGCCTTGGTTGGCTTTTATCTTATTTTCTTCTTCCTTTTCTTTTATATTCGCTCTTTCCCTCTCTTTCACTCAATCACATTTGCGTTGGCTAAGCATCGATTACATTATTCGTGAAGTTTGCTTGGTTTTTAAGAGCGATTGGAACCTTCTTCTATTTTTCTCTTACTAAGGTAATAACGATATTTTTTTTAGATTAGGGCCGAGTGTCTCTTTGTCCCATAGTAGTCTAATTGGGGCGGTTTAAGTTTTATCTCTAATCAATTTTATCTGAACAGATCATTTGTTGTTTTGAAAATCGAAGTGGGGCATCCATTGGATTGTTTGTTCAACGACCTTTAAGCGATTACTGTCTACTAAGGTGGGTAGTCTGGATCGGTGGGAGGTGTGATTTGTGAATCTTATTAATAAGGGTTAACGTTATGCCTTTGTTATGTAGGCCTAGGGTTCATAAGCAGTGCTCTCATTTTGCAGCAAGGTGTGTAAACGTTCGTCCGAATCCATTACTGTCAATACTCAATAAAGATGTGTAATCGCACCTCTAAAACACCGTGATTATAAAAAAGCCAAAATGCTGAAATGCCGACATTTATGTTCTCATGAGTATGCGAACACTCACGAGGTAAATCGAGCTCGCTAATCATGGGCAACAAATTATAGTGGCCTTCACGAGCGTTTTCGTGGCCTTGGGCCTTGATGGGCTTGTAGGCCCCACATGAATAAAAAATTGGTAAGTGATAATTAACTGTTTGGACTGTAAGGCATGCGTTTCTGTGACTAACTTGGACTAAACAGGCCACATGAGCGTGTGGGCCCACTTGGGCGCATTAATGTGTTTTGGGCCCATAAAAATTGATTCTGGCCATATGGATTATCTAAGTAGCTCGAGGCGACGGTAGACTCTCTAAGGGGTTGTAGGATATACAGAGACACCAAAACCTAGTTAATGACCAAAATACCCTTAAAGGGTAAAATTTCCATTTTACTCCTAACTGTTTAAATGACCATTATACCCTTAAAAATAGGTGGATTGATGAGTATAATCTTTTGTATGCATGTTTTATATGTATGACATGACACTCTACATGGGGTTGGGGTTTGTTTTAGAGGATGATTTGTACTAGTCGCTTTGCCACGTATTCTGATTTTGGTGGCTCTGCCACATATTCCGTTATTAACAGCTCAGCTACGTAATTGGTGTATTGGTTGGGTGGGTCGAGTTATTCCCCACATGGTGTGTTGATTGGTATGAGTGGTGTGCTGATTGGTTTGGGTTGGGTTACATTCATGTTCGATTATGATTTTGTATTGGGCTTGGCCCATAATGTTTTTGTATAGGGCTAAAAGCCCAAATTGCTTTGTTACTGTATAGGGCTTCGGCTCATACTATTTTGCATGTTCTGTTTTTTATGGGCAAATAGGGGATTGCACACTGAGTTTTCACAAACTCACTCTTTTCTTTTAACTGTAGAGGTAATCCCTAGCCTTAGGCGATTTGGAGCTGAGAGGGACTCAGATGTGGCCATGCGAACTCTACTTAGTTATTTAGACTTATTCATTTTAACCATGATATTTGGGTTTATGTTTTGTAATAAGGCAATTAGTATTTTAATTTGCTTTTATTTGGGTTTTTCTTAGATTTTTTAAATTGCTAGAGTAGATCAACCAGGTTTTCAAAATAACCAAAGTTTTCAAGAAAAACGCGCACTTTTTAACCTTAAGCTTTTTTTTTTTCAACCAAAAGGCTTCTGCGATTTTAATCAGAGTAAGAAACCAACAAAGATAATTATGGCAATTATTTTTGTAACAATTGGTTTGGAACCATAATAATGAATTTTACCAAATTTCCTCTTTTAACAAACATGAGTTGGTTTTATCTTCACTACGAGTTTCATTAACAAATATCAAATGTTTGAAAAGCTTTTTGATGAGATCTTTCACTAATTTAAACTACAAAGAGGTTTTTCAACTTAAAACTAAAACTTCTATCGACAAGTCTGTTTTTTAATCGCATATTCTATGTAACATGCCAGGATCGGCCATAACTTCTAGGTCGGGCTGGAGGTGTTACATTTAGTGGTATCAGAGCCAGGTTGCAAAACTTGGCTGTGGGAAGGGTTTTTGAAAAGTTTTCTCAATAATGGGTTTTTAAAGTTTTTCTAAATTTTGGTGTTTGAAGAGATGATTTTTGAGAAAAAATTTTGAATTGTTTTGAAATGATGTTACTGCAAGTGTGCCACACCGAGTCTCCTGCACCAAATCTGTAAGTTCTCTGATGTTATTCACTGTTTATAGACTAAACTGTGATACTAAGAAACTACTATAGATAGTAGTATTTTATTGAAACTCTTAGTTAGGGTACACTGAGACTGTAGGAAAACTGAAAACTGTAGCTAGATTCCAATCTGCGAAAATAAAACTTTAAATTACTGCCTTCTGCATAAAATATCTGTAATAACTACTGGAATTATGAACTGATTCATAAAAATCTTAAAATAAATAATTCGCTAAATTGATATAAGCACAAGATATACTCACGGAAGGGGTACTCGAGGCCGTGGTAGAGGCCGAGGAAGTGCGAGAGCTGGGTCTTCAGCGTCGGGTCACATGCCTACTGGGGAGACGCCGACATCTCCAGTGGCTGAGATGGGGTCTTATGATCGAGTTGCATGGGATGATGTTTTGTCCCAAGCGATGCTTCATGTCCTAGAGAGGGTTGCTGGAGCAAGTACTTGATCGGTAGTTCGAGGGTTAATTTCTGAACGACTCCAGGCCAATGGAGCGGAGATCTTCCAAGGTGTATCTGGTGTAGCCCCAAATGTGGCAGAGTATTGGTTAGAGGCCACTGAACGGATCATTGATGATCTTGACTGTACAGTGGAGAAAAAACTAAAAAGAGCAGTGTCTTTACTACGGGATAAGGCCTACCAATGGTGGCTCACTGTAAGAGATGATACACAGGTCGATCGTTTGACATGAGACTTATTTAAGATGGCCTTTCAAGGAAAATACATTGGGGCGAATTATGTGGACTCCCGCAGGAAAGAATTCTTGAGTCTGACCTAGGGGAACAAAATTGTGGCAGAATACGAGGCAGAGTTTCTACAGCTGAGTCGGTATGCCTGTGGGATTGTTGCAACCGAGTATGAATACTGTGTAATTTCGAGGATGGTCTTCGAGACGAGTTGTGGGTGTAGATAGCTCCACAGAGGGATTCAGATTTTGTAGCCCTTGTCGAGAAAGCAAAGATTACGGAGGACGTGAAGCGTTCTGAGCACCAGAATCGCAAGAAGGATAGGGGCAGATTCAAAAGTGATTTAGGGCCCTCAGGTTCTTCTAAAAGGCCTGTAAAGAAGGTCAGATTTGACTGGCCAGTTCGACTAGTTCCTGTTACTGCGGTTAGTGGTTTATGGGAGGTCTCACTAGGGTGAGTGTTGGAGACAAACTGATGCATGCTTTAGATGTGGGTCCAAGGATCATTAAGTTAGGGATTGCCCTTAGAGGCCGGGTTAGATGCAAGTGGTAGAACAGAGGGTGGTGCAGCCAGTGAGAGGTGGTCAGCAACCACCGAGAGGCCGTGGCTAGGCTAGCAGCGGATTTGGTAATGGACATAGTCGTGGAACACCGGGCTGAGGTGCTGGTAATAGTGAGGCATGATAGCCAGCCTTAGTCTATGCTACTCGTCGCCTAAAGGATGGTGATGCCCTTGAGGTCATAACTGGTACATTTTTTATCCATAGCATGCCATACACTGCTTTGATTGACGTTGGGTCTGCACACTCATATGTTGCATGCAATGTGTCTGAGTTGTTGGGAATCTAGTGTGAGACTACTGCCAGTGTGATGTCTGTGTTAAGTTCACTGGGACAGTTTATTAGGGTAGACAAATTATTTAGAGATGTGCCCTTAGAGGTTCAAGGTAGAATCTTTCCAACGGATTTGATGGATTTACAATTTGGAGAGTTCGGCCTTATCTTGGGTATGAACTGGTTAGTGAAACACCGTACAAATTTGGATTGCGCTGCCAAGCAAATGGTGTTGAAGACTACTAAGGATGAGGAGGTAGCTATAGTAGGGGAGTGAAGGGATTACCTGTCTAACGTAATCTTAGCATTAAGGGCTAAAAAGTTGCTTTGCAAGGGTTGCGAGGCGTTCCTGGCGTATGTGAGCATTTCTGATTCTAGAAGTCCTTCTTTGGGGGATGTTAGAACTGTTAAAGAGTTTCCGGATGTATTCCCAGATGAGCTTCTTGGATTACCTCCAAACTGTGAGGTCAAATTTGGAATCGAGCTATTGCCTGGAACAGCTTCGGTGTCCATTGCCCCTTATAAAATGGCACCGAAGGAGCTTGTGGAGTTAAAGGCACAAATTCATGAGCTTTTGAACTGAGGTTTCATTCGACCGAGTGTGTCTCCATGGGGAGCACTAGTGTTCTTCGTTAAGAAGAAAGATGGGACTATGCGCATGTGTATCGACTACCATCAGTTGAACAAACGGACCATCAAGAACAAGTACACTGTGCCAGGGATTGACAAGCTTTTTTATCAGATTAGGGGAGCGTCGTTATTCTCCAATATCAACCTTCGTTCTAGGTACCATTAGCTAAGAGTTAAAGAGGCTGATGTGTACAATACTGCATTTAGAACTCGGTATGGGCACTACGAGTTCATAGTAATGCCATTTGGGCTTACAAATGCACTAGCAGCTTTTATGGACTTAATGAACTGTGTGTTTCAGCCCTATCTGGACCGGTTCGTATTTGTCTTTATAGGTGATATTCTAGTGTATTTGAGAACTGAGGAGGATGATGATGAGCATCTTCGAACTATTTTGCAAGCTCTGATGGAGAAGTGGATTTATGCAAAATTTAGCAAATATGAGTTTTGGCTGCGAGAAGTGACATTTCTAGGTCACGTGGTATCTACCGAGGGGATTAGGGTGGATCGTTTAAAAATCGAAGCGGTATTGGATTGGAAACCACCAAGGACTGTATCCAAAATCTAAAGTTTTCTGGGTCTGGTAGGGTACTACAAGCGCTTCATTGAGGGGTTTTCTATAATTGCGGCACCGCTAACTAAGTTATTGCATAAAGGGGTACCATTTATTTGGATGGATAGGCAACATGAGAGTTGTTAGAAACTGAAGAAAGTTCTGACGGAGGCTGCTGTCCTAATACAACCGAAGTCTAGGAAGAATGCACAGCATATAATGATGCGTCGCATAGTGGATTAGGCTGCGTGTTAATGCAAGAGGGTCAAGTGGTTGCTTACGCATCACGTCAGCTTAAGCCTCACGAGGTGAATTACCCTACTCATGATTTGTAGTTAGCGGCGATGGTATTAATGCTAAAGATCTGAAGGCATTACTTATATGGTGGTAGGTGTATTATTTACACAGACCATAAAAGCCTCAAATACCTCCTTACTTAGAAGGAGTTGAACCTAAGGCAATGAAGATGGATAGAGTTGCTTAAGGATTATGACTACTTAATCGAGTATCACCCTAGTAAAGCTAACGTAGTAGTTGACGCATTGAGCCGTAGGGCTGTATCTGATCTGAGAGCAATGTTTGCTTGTCTTAGTCTATTTGATGATGGTAGTTTATTGGCTGAGCTTCAAGTAAGACTGATGTGGATTTAGCAAATATTGAAAATCAGTTATTAGATGAATCATTGGTTTCTCGGTTCTGACAGGTTGAAAATAGGGAGACTTCTAATTTTTGGCTGAACATTGAGGGAGTTTTGTGTTTTCATGGGAGAGTTTGTATTCCAAGGGATTCTGATCTGAGGCAGTCGATATTGTGGGACTCATATAGCAGTCCATATGCTATGCATCCTGGTGGAAACAAGTTATATCGAGACCTGCGTGAACTGTGCTAGTGGCCGGGACTTAAGTGTGAGGTGACTGAGTTTATGGGTAAGTGTTTGACATGCCAGCAAGTTAAGGCTGAGCATCAACTACCTTTTAGGTTATTGCAGCTAGTCAAGATTCTACTCTGGAAGTGGGAGAGAGTAACCATGGATTTTGTGAGTAGGTTATCCTTGAGGCCTTCTAAGAAGGACTCGGTTTGGGTTATTGCAGACAGACTAACAAAATCTACCCATTTTATATCAATTTGTATGGATTATACGCTGCAAAAGTTAGCTGAGTTGTATGTGGCTGAAATTGTGAGACTTTATGGGGTGTCGGTATCTCATATCTAACAGAGATCCTAGATTCACATCTCAGTTCTGGAAAAAGGTACACGAGGTACTTGGTACAAGGTTGGATTTTAACAGTGCATTTCACCCTTAGATAGATGGACAGTCTGAGAGGGTGATTCAGATACTGGAAGATATGCTGAGAAGTTATGTTATTGACTTTCGAGGTAGCTGGTAAGATTACTTGCCGCTAGCTGAGTTCGTGTATAACAACAGTTATCAAGCAAGTATTCAGATGGCACCATATGAGGCGTTGTATTGTTGTAGGTGTCATACGCCTGCATGTTAGACTGAACTGGATGAGCGTCAAGGTTTGGGGCCAGATTTAGCTGTGGATACGAAAGACAAAGTTAAGCTAATTAGAAGTCGGTTGAAGGGGGTATTCGATAGGCAGAAGTCCTATGCAGACTTGAAGCGTAAGAAAATTGAATACTCTGTGGGGGATTTTATTTTTTTCAAGGTCTCACCTTGGAAAAAGATTTTGAGATTTGGTCGGAAGGGCAAGCTAAGCCCTAGATTTATTGGGTCTTACCGAGTTTTAAAACATGTGGGTCCAATCACCTATCAACTTGAATTGCCTCTTGAATTAGACCTAATTCATAATGTATTCCATGTCTCCATGCTGAGGTGGTATCGTTAAGATCCTTCACGTAGTGCTAGTTGAGGAGGTCGAGGTTAAGCCTAATTTGACTTTCGAGAAAGAACCAGTACAAATACTGGATCGTGATGTTAAAGTACTGAGAAGGAAATCTGTTCCACTGGTCAATGTGCTTTGGCGTAACCACGGTTCAGAGGAAGCCACGTGGGAGCCTGAGGAGATGATGCAACAACAATACCCTTACCTATTCTGATCAGGTAAATTTTGAGGCCAAAATTTCTTTAAGGGGTGTAGAGTTATAATGCCATAAAAAGATAGGGGTTGTAATTTTGCATGTGTTAGCATTAAATGTATGTTTGGCATGTTAGCTAGGAGGACTTGAGAGTGTTTGGGGGGTTTTTAGAAAGCTTGGATTCAAGTCTGGTCGTTAGCAAAATTTTAATTTTTTGGCTTAAGGGAATTTTGTTGTTAGTTTATAGGACTTAAGTTTAAATGTTGTGGTTTTAGGACGTAAAGAGTGCCAGTGGTGGAGTGGCAAATGGCATCACAAGCATGGGGAGGATTGGAGTTCGAATCCACTTGCTAGCAAAAGGTAATTATTTTACTATTTGGAGGGCTAGAGTTTGTGGTGGAATCAAATTCTTATAGGTGGTTGTGGACATGTTAAAAGGTGGAGAGATTCATGGTTATGATAAGGTTGTTAGGTGGTTGAAGGAGTAGATTGTGGTGAAAATACGGAGCAAATCATGGGATTTAATTTGGGGGAAGATGTAGCCGAATTGGGGTTGATTAGGGGTAGGAAAATTTGGCAATTAAGGAGTGTGTAGGTGCCATGTTAGTGGAGGGTCATTAGGGTTTTTTTTCATTTCTTTCTTTTCCTCTCTAATTTTGTTCGGTAGTATTTTTCTCTTGAGTTTTGGCATTTTCGTTTTACTGTATTTTTTTTTACCATTCGAGTCTTTTCTCGGGTTAGTAATCTTCAACTCTCATTTGGTCACATTAGCCAAAAAAACGAAAGTCTGCAAGTGTTAAATTGTGGTAACCTCTTCTTTTAGAATTTTCTCTTCTTCTCTTCTTAACACCACTCTTGGCCAAACCCTGTTCATTTTTTTTCTGAAGCCTCCTTTCTTCTAGCCGAATATCCTTTCCTTTCTTTCCATCTTTGTTTTGTCAGAATTCTCTTCAATAGCCGAATACTCATCTTCCCTTCTCTCATTTAACCACAACCCTTACCCTTGTATACCTTAGCCTTGGTCGGCTTTTGTCTTATTTTTCTTCTTCCCTTTCTTTTAGATTCGGTTCTTTCCCTCTTTTTCACTCAATCATGTTTGCGTTGGCTAAGCATCGATTACATTATTCGTGGAGTATGCTTGGTGTTTAAGAGCGATCGAAACCTTCTTCTCTTTTTCTCTTACTAAGGTAATAACAATATTTTTTCTGGATTAGGGTCAAGTGTCTCTTTGTCCCATAGTAGTCTAATTAGGGGGTTTTAAGTTTTATCTCTAATCGGTTTTATCTTAATAGATCATTCATTGTTCTGAAAATCAAAGCGGGGCATCCATTGGATTGTTTGTTCAACGATCTTTAAGCAATTACTATCTACTGAGGTGGGTAGTATCAATCAGTGGGAGGTGTGATTTGTGAATCTTATTAATAAGGGCTAACGTTATGCCTTTGTAATGTAGGCCTAGGGTTTGTAAGTAGTGCTCCCATTTTGAAGCAAGGTGTGTAACCGTTCGTCCAAATCCATTATTGTCAATACCCAATAAAGGTGTGTAATACACTCCTAAAACACTATGATTCGGCAAAAGTAGAAATGTTGAAATGCCGACATTTACGTTCTCGTGAGTATGCGAACACTCATGGCGTAAATCGAGCCCACTAATCATGGGCAACAAACTATAGAGGCCTTCACGAGTGTTTTTGTGGCCTTGGGCCTCGATGGGCCGAAATGGGTTATATGGGCTTAATAGGCTTGTGGGCCCCACATGGATAAAAATTTTGATAACTGATAATTAACTGTTTGGACTGTGAGGCATGCATTGCCGTGACTGATTTGGACTAACGGGCCACACGAGTGTGTGGGCCCACTTGGGCCCATTAGTGAGTTTTGGGTCCATAAATGCTAATTCTGGCCATATGGATTATCTGAGTCGCTCGAGGCGATGGTAGACTCTCTAAGGGGTCGTAGGATATACTGAGACACCAAAACCTAGTTAGTGACCAAATTACCTTCGAGGGGTAAAATTACCATTTTACCCCTAATTGTTTAAATGAACATTATACCCCTAGAAATAGGTGGACTGATGGGTATAATATTCTGTATGCATGTTTTATATGTATGACATGACGCTCTACATGGGGTTGGGATTTGTTTTGGAGGAAGATCTGTGCTAGTGGCTTTGCCACGTATTCTGATTCTGGTGGCTCCGCCACATATTTTGCTATTAGTAGCTCAATTGTGTAATTGGTGTGTTGGCTAGGTGGGTCGAGTTATTCCCCACATGGTGTGTTGGTTGGTATAGGTGGTGTACTGGTTGGTTTGGGTTGGGTTACATTCATGTTCGATTTTGATTTTGTATTGGGCTTGGGCCCACACTGTTTTTGTATAGGGCAAGAAGCCTAGACTGCTTTGTTACTGCATAGGGCTTTGGCCCAGACTATTTTGCATGTTCTATTTTCTATGGTCTAATAGGGGATTACACACTGAGTTTTCACAAACTCACCCTTTTCTTTTAACTGTACAGGTAATCCCCAGCCTTAGGCGATTTGGAGCCGCGAGGGACTCAGAGGTGGCCATGCGAACTCTGCTTAGTTATTTAGACTTATTCATTTTAACTACGATATTTTGGTTTATGTTTTGTAATAAGGCCATTGGGATTTCAATTTGCTTTTATTTGGGTTTTGCTTAGTGATTTTAAACTGCCAGAGCAGATAAACACGCACTTCTTGACCTTAAGTTTTTTTTCAACCAAAGGGCTTCCGTAGTTTTATTCAGACTAAAACACCAACAAAGATAATTATGGCAATTATTTTTCTAACATTTGGTTTGGAAACATAATAATGAATATTACCGAAATTCCTCATTTAATAAACATGAGTTGGTTTTAACTTCACTACGAGTTTCATTAACAAAGATCAGATGTTTGAAAAGCTTTTTGATGAGATTTTTCATTAATTTGAACTACAAAGGGGTTTTTAAACTTATAACTAAAACTTCTATCGATAAGTCTGTTTTCTAATCGCGTCTTCTATGTGACACGCCGGGATCGACCATAATGTCTGGGCTGGGCTTAGGGTGTTACATAGTGAAATACTTCGCCAGGGAATTTGCCAACACCAGCTAATCTAAATCTCGCAACTTTGGTGGTTTGGCCAGTTTAATCTTCCAAAAATACCAGTTCGCCAAGTAAGGGTGTGACATGAGCATTTTGCTTAAATTAATAGTAATTTAATTAAATAAAGCATAATTAAGCTTGTTAAATAAGGTTAAAATAAACTAATTAACCTATATAAGCTAATGTTAATGGCAAGAAAGATGAATTTATCATCTTCTTCCACTATTTGTCCAAGCTTGAGAAACCAAAATTTTATTTTTTTAGCTTAAAACAATCGATCGAAATTCAAATAAGTCCCTAAGCCATTTTCATTTGATTTTTACAAATTTTCTTATAATTGGAGCATGATTTAGCTAGCCCATGTATCAATTTGTTCAAATGTTGAAATTTTGGTAAGTTGCCACTATTGAAAATTTGAAGAATTAAGCTTCAAATTGATAGAAATTAAGCTTAGATTATAAAAAGGACTAAATTGTAAAGTTTAATAAGCTTGCTTGTTAGCTTTGTTAAATTAGGGACCAAATTGAATAAATTGAAAACTTATCATGATATTCTGTAAGGAATAGAAAGTATAGGTTCCCTAATAAATGAAAATTAAAATTTAATTGTAATCTGAAGCTACATGTCGAAAGTTTTGTAAATCCCAAGTTTAGACACTAAATTGAATAAAATGAAAAATATTCTTGAGTTTGTATTTGAATGTGAATTGGATGAAATTTAATATTTTTTATTTATTGAATTATCAAAAGGGAAAGGAAAAGCTAGATTTGGCAACAAGTGACCCAATATTTTAGTTTGTATTTCTATAATAAAGATCAAACTAATTATTGCATATTCATGATATTTTCCATAATGTGGTATTTTAGTGAATTGATAATGGTTGTTTGAATTGAATTATTATGATTGAGATTGAATATCGAAAAGTGGATTGAATTGAATAGAATAGAAAGTAGCATGACTTAATTGATATATGATATGTGTTAAGGAATTGAATTGAAATATGTTGTATGATATGATGAAATTGAGAAATAATGATGAATTGATAATGATGAAATATGAACTGACTTATTAACGAAATTGGAAAATTTGTTACCCTATTAACTATTTAGACCGAGTCTGATATAGTTGACATGTCATAGGGTTAGGATATTGATTGAAACCATGATTCTCGAACAACCTGGGTGGTATAATATACATATAGAGTCGTCATTTCGGGAAACCTGGGATTATAGGATAACTAGATTGTAGAAACCATCGTTTTCGAGAAACTATGGGTGGTAGTATATACATGTTCAAAGTCATCATTGTTAGGTAACCCGGGATGACAGATTCACATATCTGTTCTAAGCCCATGTTTAATTAATAAGGTTATAAAAACATGAATTGGCTATATGGCCTTTGGAATGAAATGTAGTTGAATTTGGTATACTTGAATATATATGAAATTTGATATACAATAGCATATTAAGGATGCAAAATGGGTTAAAAAAAGAGCCCAAGGGGCTAATTGAGTATGAATAAGTCAATAGGCTTGGAAATATTTGAAATGATGAAACTAAATTGAGTATATGCATATATATATATAAGTTAATGATTGTGTATGAATAAATATATGCTTATGGATGATAATGTGAAATGAATGAGACTTGGTATGGCAAGTATAAGGAAATATGGCATGGTTGAATTTTATGAATTGATCATTAAGTTTATGCGACTGGTTGATATGTTACAAAAAAAGGAAATGGTATATTAATGTTTAGTAGTATGAATAGTAAGTTTAGGTGCATTTGTTGTGAATTGATGTGCAAAATGATTATATGCATGTTCATATGATAATGGAAGTTTTTGGCATGAAATTGTATGTGAATTGGCTATAACTTGAACATGAATTGAATGTATGTATTTGATTTAAACTTGCATTTATTGACTTGAATCTTGGAAGTAACATTGTGCTTTATCACTCAACGTACAATTTGTTTTCTTTGTGCATAGGTATAGGTAAATCTCGAAGTTCCGAGGCGTCATCCAACATTTATCCAATGATCTTCAACTTAGCAATGTGTGTATAGTCCCATTTTGTTAAATATATGACATGTACCCAAGTTGAGTCAGCATTTGCATAAGGTGAGACATGTTAGAAATGAACATTTGAGAATAGCATTTTTGGCTAAAGGAAATGGTTGTAATGAAATTGCTTTGTAGGTGATGTAAGTTGGTACCATTTTTGGACTATTTGCAAACAGACGGTCACATCGTGATGTCGATCCCTTATCATCGTGACAGGACCTAGTTAGTAAGTTGCGTCATGACGAGGAATCCCTGAAGTCGCGATGTCAACTTAATATTTTATAGACTTTATAATTTGGTCCTAATTCGACATTGAGTTAGAAAAAGAGCTCTCGTAAGCTTGTATAAGATTCAGAACTGATTATGTATCATGTTACGATCATGTAATATATTTATCTGCATGGTTAAATGACTACATTATGTATTTAATTGATGGTAGCTACTCCAGCAAAGGATATGGCATCATGTACCTTGGACCAATGATCAGGTTGGGTATGTGATGTGTTCCGATCACATAATGTGATTTGTCTCGAAGGTCAAAAGATTGGGCCAAGTGCAAAGGACCCAAATGCAAGATGAAAACATTCAAGTCTATTTAACATCTTGCATGTGGACGCTTAAAGCCCATTTATGCATTTTAACTTATTTTTAATCCACAAATTTATTATGTTGTGTGTTTCAATAATGTATCAAGTTATTTATGCTTCAATCATGTGTCTAAGTTTCAATCTTTAGATTTGTTTTGTCATCTTGAACTAGATGTGTGTCATTCTTGCTTATGCCGTGTGTGTCATTCTTACTTATGCCGTGAGTCTAGTATCTTGCATAGAGCATTGACATGTTCTTATGTTAAAAGTGACATATGTTCAAATTCTTTGTGTCATGTGTGTTAATTCGAATTTTTGCCTTGTTTGAGTTGGTCTAACCTTCTATTTATATTGGTTTTGTAAGGAATGTTCGACTGTCCACTTTAAATCCATCATAAACCTTCATTTAAGGCCGGATGCATGCTCAAGTCAATTCATGGAATCATCAAAATTCATGCAACTAATTTGGTTCATAAGACCGTTCACATTCAAGGGCCAAGTGCATTGATTCATGCATTCAAACTTTGGTTGAATTCAAGGGATATGCTAGGTGCATGGACGGTGGCAAGATGGGAGCTTAACTTATCCATTCGGTTTTCATATATGAATGGGCTACATGCATGAACATCCAAGGGGAAAGTATTCAACATAAATGCTATACATTGAATCATAACATTCATGCGTCTGGTTAGGGGATGAACTTGAAGATTCATTGGTTCATTCATGCATCCACAACAATGTTAATGCAAGTATTCAAGACACAAGCTTGTTCCTCTCAATAAATGTATGGCTGAGGAAGAATGACTTAGGGATTTGAAGAGCATTCAATGCACTTGAAGAAGACTTCATCCTTAAGGATTCATGCATGGTTTTGGAGAGGAGGAATGTGACATTTCAATCATGCTTTGAATGTGGAAAAATACATGAATGTAATTAAATTCTCATGCATGAATTCCTTTATGATTGAATATGGCTCTTAGTCTTCTAGGTCTATAAATAGGTTGGGTCATTCCATTTTGTAAGGTTACACTACTTTGATTATAAAACTTATTGTGAGAAATTTCTTTCTCAATTCTTAACTGAACTTTCAAACTTATCAAAACTTAAAGGTTTTGTGGCATTCAACCCTATCTTATCACTCTGTTCTAATCTATTCCAGAGTTTATCTCATCCTTATACCAAGGTTTGAGTAGTTTGTTATGTTTAAGCAAGTCAAGTTCTTATAGCTTTCGGTACACATGGCCCTCACAGCTTTGTTCTTAGGAGCGCCCGTACACCTCAAAAATGCCTCTTACCATTTAAGTGTTGCTACCCTTTTATATAGCCCAGGTCTCTCCCATGCTTTGCAAATATAGAATTTTCCTAGGGTGTTACAGTAGCTCTTTGTGACCAACCTTGCCTTATATCTTGTGTCGCCCGAACATGATCCTTCTTTCCTTTTGAACACAAACTTCCAACTTACTATCTTACTTCTAGTGGCTAGTTTAATGTAACACCCCTTACCCGAAACCATCACCGGGGTCGAGCATGAAGTGCTACCAGACTTGAACAACGCTTTCAGAATTTACTCCCTAGAGGACACTAGGTCACATACAATTCAATCTGAATATACCCCATCAAGGGTTTTCGAACGTATAACTATTATTACAGACATTTCGGATTCGAATCCAATCAAATTGAACACTTAGAAAATTTTTCACTTTTAAATCTGGGTTACACGCCCGTGTGACAATTTGGCACAACCGTGTGAGTAGACTGTGTGGTCTTCACACGCCCATGCTTGGTACCCGTGGAGCAATCTATCAATTACACCACGGCCATCCCACAAGACCGTTTGGGGGCCGTGTCCACCACACGGCTGAGACACACGGCCGTGTCTCCTACCTGTGTGGTACACTAAATAACAATTTCAAGTGCAGGGGGGCACGGTCCAAAGACATGCCCGTGCCATCCATCCGTGGCACATTTTGTCAAAAGTCCCACGGCCAAGGCACACGCCCGTGTGCTTTGCCATGTAGACCGTGTTAGGCTATTTACCAAGCCTTTACCTCCCTGAATCACAAGTAATCATATCCGCAAACAATGCAAAGAACAATATACCGTAACATTTTAATATAACAAATTACCAATAACTAATCTTTATACATGCCACCATATACAAGTAAATGAGGATTAACATTTTTCCCCAAGTAGACAAGTTGATAGGGTGACACGGCCTCCGACGATTTCCAACCCCGAGCTAAATCCTGAAAACAATAAGAGAAATGGAAAGATGGGGTAAGCTTCATAGCTTAGTAAGTTGGCATATCAGATTTAATTCAATTAATAAGGTTTGCCCATTCCTCAATAAGTATTTTAAGAAGGTAAATAATTATTCACTTAGTTACACTTTTTACTCAAGTTCAACTTGAGCTATTTTTCTGAGTCATAGTCGCTAATTTAATTATTCCTTAAGCTACAGAACTCGAAATTTAGTTCTGTAAATTTTATTTGAAACTAGGTTCATATTTCTTCTTGCCATAAAATTTTAAGAATTTTTAAATTAGCCAATTAGTACAGTTTATTCAATAAATTTTCCCCTATTTCACTGATCAACTTCACTGACCTTTGTTCATTACGAAATAAGTATCTCACTGTATAGAATTTGGATAACATTTCCATTTGTTTCTATTGAAATTAGACTCATCAACGAATTTAAGAATATAAATTACACGTCATAACCATTTTTACACAATTTTTGGTGATTTTCCAAATACGGAACAGAGGATCACGAAGTTATCTAGAACCAGTCTCACTAATGTTTAAATATCTTGCAATTTACACTTCTTTTACTTACTCAGTTTCTTTTATAAGAAAATAGGCTCAACGAGCTTTCAATTCATCTCTCATTCACTTTCTAATTCAATTTCCACCATTTTTGGTGATTTTTCAAATGTACACAACTGCAACAGTCCAATACTGTTTTAATACAAATTTCACCTTTTCATGCTTTCTTAATAAAAGTTCTAATGGTAGCACTTACCTCTTATCTTTCTTACCATATCTTGATTATTTAACGAGCTTATTGCTCATCATTTACACTTACATACCTGCACTGTTCATTAGATCTCACATTCACAATTATCATGTAAATGCATCAAACATAATGTTCACTTACACATTTTAACACATGATCACTTACTTTTCACAATCAATCACTTATTCTTCATGTACATATATATGCCGATCCTAAGCACACTTAATATCATTATCAGTATACAGTACCATTTTCAGTTCACCTGTACAACCACTATATTACAGTACAGTTAATCTAATGCCATTTAGCAATTTCAGAATATAACCAGATAAACAGAGGTTAGCACGTAAGTGCCGAACAGACATGGCGGAGCCATGAGGTAGCCAAAGCTACTAACAGAAGGGTAGCCGAAGCTACAAACAGAAGGGTAGCCAAAGCTACAAAACAGAAGGGTAGCAGGAGCTACTATCGGAAACAGAACAGAAGTTACCACGGGCCTGCTCACACAAGCTGACAGGTGTCTGCAACACATGCAAGACCACCTAACACTCGGGTAATTATATCAGTCAGAACAGTGGGGACCTCAAGTGACATGTCACCTATATCTATGTCTATTCCTACTTGCTCAATCGGGACTTATAGACAATACATAAATCGGTAGTTTTAGAAACACATACAATGATCGATCGGAATTTACAGTCAATTCAACTTTCCATATATTCAGTCACCTCATAGAGCAATTATCAATGTATCATCATAGGAGCAATTATTTAAATAGAACTAATCGAATTTGCTAGAATTTCATATGATTACTCCTTGAGCACTTTCTATAACACTTTGCACCATAGGTATATATTTTTAAATCAATTCACCAACTTGGCGCATTAAACATTTATTCCACATAATTCAATTAATACACAAAATTTGGGCTTCAAATACAAGTTACAATAATATTGCACTATTATTATCATACCAACTTACCTTGATTGCCGAAACGGCTAATTTTCCCGCTTTAGCCCACCATTTCGTTCTTTCCCGATCTTAGTCCAAATTTCACGTTTTCATCATGTAACATATCAAATAGCATTCATTTAACACATTTTATCCACACACTAATCAATTCAATTCACTTATCATGTATTGGCAAATTTTACAATTTTGCCCCTATACTTTACCATAATTACCAAATTGCCCCTAGGCTCATAAAAATGATTTTTAATCAATTTATTACTCCTCAGGCCTAAATGACCATTTCATGACCATAGCAACTCATAATTTCAACTATCTCACACATTTACAACTTGTTTTACCATTTTTGCAAAATACCCTATTTTAGGTGTCTTCATGCAATTTCTTTCATAAAGGTTGTTTATTAGGCAACTACAACTCATATTCTTCCATAAAAACTCAGCAAACAACACATATATGTTCATGGCAAAACCCTAGACTCTTAATCATTTTGCAAAATAGTCCCCTCTTTTGAAAGCTCATGCTTTGGGGGTTCAAAAAATGTAAAAATCATCAAGAAATAACCAAAGATCACTTACTTATTAGGGCTTAAAGTGGCTGAAAGTTTAAAGCTCAAACCCTCATCCTTTGCTGCCATTTTTGTGAGAAAGAAGAAGGAATGAAAGAGAATATGACACTTTTTCTTTTTACTTTATTTTATTACCAAAACTAGCCAATTAAAACACTTAACACCTAACTTTGACTTTTCAACCTTATTTTTGCCTCTTATGGCTGGCCACAAACTTTCAATGGCCTAATTTCACTTTGAAGGCCCCTAATTTAAGATACAAAGCAATTTAACACCTTTAGGCATTAACACACAACTTTTACCTTTTACGCAATTTAGCCCTTTTTCAAAATTGAGCTAGAAATCGCTAAAATTAACTTACCAAAATTTTCATGCACCTTTATAAATATGCTATATCACATAAAATAATATCAAAATAATTTTCTCCAGCCTCAGAACAGTGGTTTTGGAACCACTGTTCCGACTAGGCCTAAAATCGGGATGTTACATTTAACGAGTTTTCAAGTCCCTTCCTTTTGAAGGGACTCCATATCCTCTTCTATAGCCACAAGCCATTTGTTGGAATCAGGAGCCTAAACCACCTTTGAGTAATCGGAAGGATCAGCTGAATTAATACTCTCGACAAAACTTAGGGCATATGCTACTAGGTTTTTATGATAGAACTTTTGTGGTGGTTTGATCTCACATCTTACCTTGTTGTGAGCTAGCTAATAATTTCATATTGGGTGGAGCGTTTTCATTAACCTCCATTTGTACCGAAGAAACTTCAGTCTCATGTTCATGAGAATGTTGTCATGACATCTCGATTCTCCTCATTGCAACGTTGTGTTGGAAAATATTCTAATTTGAAAATGTGTAGCACCCTAGATCTGGTAAGTGTAGAGTTTTGGCATATATCAGTAAATAGTCTGTCTAGCATTATGTTATCTGCCCAAATGATTATTTTGGCATATATGTGTGGGAGTATATTAACCATCACGTGAATTAGTACGAATTTGACTTTTTGTTTTTATGCTATATTAGGGAGAAGTTCGTGTTAATTGATAAAGGGTAAGTATAAAATGAGTATTCACCAAAGGTATAAGTACACCTGATTTGTATGGAATATTATGCTAGTTAGATTTTTAGTAACTTAGGTAGAAATAACCTAAGAAGCCAAGCTGGATAGTTGTGATTTCAAGGTATTTATTAATATTTCTCTAAAAAATTGTAGACTATTAAGAAGGCAAGTTCTAAAATGTATGACACTTATTAAATTCCACTGAGTAAGTTGAACCATATTTATATGTGAGAGATAAGTTCTGAAAGGGTTCTTTCTTCTTCCTTTTCCTCTTCCTTAAGTGGTATTTACTGATACCTTCCTTAAGCATGAATGTATCTTACATTGATGATCTAGAAGCCATGATTATTTTAAGATCAGTGGTTACTTTGCACTAAGGTGAGTATTTCAGCTATGCATTTTATGTTTTGAATGTGTAAATCTATATGTGGTGATTGAACAATAAGAAAATAAGTATAATATTTCTACATGAGATTGTCAGCAATTGATATGATAAGTAATAGTGAAATTATGTTTCTATGTAGTGATTGTTGCTGGTTCAAGATTGATAACTGGATTTGGAGTTTTGAACTGCAATAAGAGAGAATTAGTTGAGTTTCTACTATGACTCTTGCATGTATATTGTTCATATTGAAGTATATTTATATAAAAGTGATCAAATTGGAAATCAAGGATAGTGTAATATGAATATGATACTTATACGACTATCAGAATAAAGTTATGATTAGATTAATATATAAGTTAGTCTACTTGAAAATAAGTTCTATGGAATGTATGAAGAGTGTCATAAAGTTATGAAATCTTGGGCTGCGATGTGTTTGGTTCATAGACTTTGTAAAGTGAGTCCAGTCATCGTTGTGGTAAATAAGAAAGTCCATCGGGACAGTAAACACAAACTTTGATATGAAACTCTGAAGAAAAAAGTCAATAGCCATGGCACATTCTAAAAAAAGAATTGTTGATCGACATTTTATCTAACGAGGTTCTCTACGTGTCACATCCCAAAAAATGGGTTAGTAGAAATTGGGTTAAGGAGCTGAGAATGGTCGCTTGGGTTTTTTTATGACCTTGGTACAATTTTCAATAGATAAGTATCAAGTATAGTGATTAAGTAGTGGTGGAGCTATCCTTAATGATATGAGTTCGAATCTCTTCCCTCTCATTAATTTGTATTTGGTGCAAATTTGCTTCAAACCTTAGTAAAGGTAACCATGTTTTTTAAATAATTTTTGTATGAATATGAACAAGGAATTAAATGGCCTAGTGGTTAGGAGCTTAAATAATTTCTTAAGGGTCCTGGGTTGAAGTCTCTACATTCTTTTTATTTTTATTTTTTTGGCAACTGTTGCATGGGGAAAGCCTTCCTTGCTATCCATATTTATTACCATGTAAGGGAAGATTTCTTTCCTTGTGCGTGACTCAACCTTCCTTTATTAAAGCCCATTTTCACTCCCATGATCCCTTATTTTTCTCAATTATCCCCTCAACATGCCTCTTTCCTCCTCCCTTACCTTATGTGTCTATTAAGTGTACATAGACAAGGTGTAATACATCTTTTTTGTTTCATCTTTTTCTTTCCTCTCTATATTGTCATCCCCTTCCTTTGATCCTTCATTTTATCACCATTTTTCTTTTGCTTTAGCCATCTACCACCACTTTTGCCCTATTTTCCTCCCCTCCTCCACCACTTCCTTACCAATCATCACTGTCACACCTCCCCCTTGTCGTTACTCCTCCTATTTGTTTGCTCCAACGCCACCCTTGCACCACCATTCATCACCGTGGCCACCACATTGCACCACCATAGATAAAACATTATTTTTCTCTCCTCCTCATTATTCCTTTTTTTCCTCTCCTCTTATTCTCATGTGCCACAACACTCTTCTCTCTCCTCCTCCTCTGTCACGTCACCAAATTGCAGCCGCCGTCGCACCTTTACCGGTAATTAGTGATCCTTCCAACTTACTTCACCATTTTTCGATCTTTACCATTCTCTATAGTAAAAAAAACATTATTTCCTTTTATTTTAATTTCAGTTTTTTTAAATTATTTTGATAACATATACTTTTGACTTACTTTTTCAAGTGATCAATTTCTCTAGATTTAATTTCATTTTTGATTCAAGATTCCGATGATCCATCAATCCTTCTGATTCAATCAAGTTAGAATAAGTATGGTAGTGAAATGAAAACCACTATTTCTTCCTTACTTTCTCCTTTAGGCTAAATGTGTGTATGAGGGCTTATAGTGTATTTTCCTTCAAGTGTTAACATCTTCTATTCCAGTTTTCATGAAGGGCCGATTAATACTATCCCGAAAAGTTTACAAATGAGTTTTTACAAGAGTAAGTTCGAAACGGATGATTTATTTTAAGTGAGTAATATCATAAAATGTTTAAAAAGACGATTCTTTATGTAAGGTCACTTGGATAATAGATTAGTATCCCATTGGTTAATATCCGAGTGAGGGCATTCTTTAGAGGTGTTTTGCATTGAATCTATTATCAGGTGTGGGCCTAATCTAATTAAAAATAAATGTACATTAATTTTAATTTTTAAACAAATATTATTATTCGGAATATATTTTATGTGAATACTTAAAGTTTTCCAAAAGGGAGATTTAAACCCATCAATTTGTATTATATCAAGCAACTAACCTACACCAACTAGATTACGAAAGATATGTTGTGTGATTATGGTTATCACTATTTTGAAAGATACATTGTTCTCTTTCTCATGTTATGTGATATTATGGCATAATTTATTTTACATGACAAATAAATTATAATATTTCAATATCTTGAAACAATATGTAAACTGCGTGTTAAACAAGCTTTACATGATATTATATGTTAAGAAATTTGAATTGCATGTTTCAACATCCCAAAGTAATAAGTGATACCTAGAAATGAAAAATATGCTTTTATATATGTCCATTATAGTCATATCACATGCACAGGGTGGGACATTGTAAGGAGGAAGAATTGGTGGCTTCGTCCACAACCTACATGGCAGTTTGTCTGCAAAATTGGTGGTTTATTTGCAACCTACATGGCAGCTTGTTAGCGAATATTTGTGGCTTCGTCAACAACCTACATGGCAATTTGTCTACGAATTTACTGGTTTATGTAACACCCTGAATTTTGGACCTGGAAGTATTGGGCCTTGAGTTTGGGTTCGGGTAGAAGACGTCCTGAATAATTTAGATGTTTTAATTATTAATAAAAAAATATTATTGTTATTAATTTTAGGTTTACTTTAGTATTTTAAATAAATTAGGAGGGACTTATAGTGTGGGAAAAGTCCTGGGCTCGACCTAGGGCTTTAGCAAAAAAATTAATTTTTGCTTCCTTAGGGGAATCCGGGCATTAGGCCTTATAAATAAGTTGGGCTAAGATTAGGCACAAGGAAGTGTCTGGCCCAGTGGCTAGGGGCACTAGGCAGTAGGAAGGGAGGTTGGGGTTCAATTCCCAGTGTGCGCAAATGTTCGGTTTTTTTTAGTAATCTGGTTGCGTGAAAATAGGCCTTAAGAGAAGTTGCGAATGGAGTTTAGCACAAAGAGCGCCTATGGCGTAGTGGCAGTAGCGTGCTAGAAATGTGGAGTGGGCGCGAGTTCGAACCCAGGGGCAGGTAAAATTTTGGTTTTATTTTTTAAACAGTTGAGGCTTCAGTGGGTAAGGCTTATAAGTAATCGTAACGCTATTATAACAAAAGTAAAGTCGCATCGCAGTGGCCAACAGTGTGTATGGGTGCCTGGAGGTCTCAGGTTCAAGCTACTACACGCGCGAAGGGCTGCATTTTTGCTACACACGTGGGGAAAGTGTTTCAATTGGACCGAAACTCTCCCTAGCAGCAATTGGAGTCAGCCAAGCGGTGGACTGCTGCTGATGGTGCAAGGAGTTTGAATTAAATTCAAACTGTATGCAAGGTGATAAGCTGGGGATTTAAGCCTATTAGCCGACTGTGGTTGGGATTATTGGCATATGCTCTTAATTTTTATTTTACAAGACTTTTTATTAAATCGGTTGTTGCTCTTTTTATTATTTTTGTTCATCTTCTTTTCGCCCAATTCTTTTACCCATATTCTTAAATTTTTCCCTTTTGTTTTTCTTTCCATGATAGCCGAAACTTACATCTCTTTTACCCATTCGTGAACTTCTTCATTTCTTCATACAAAAGCTGAATCTACTCTATCTCTTCTATTTTCTTTCCAAGCCTCATAGCCATTTTCATAATAGTCTAAACCTAAAGAGAGTGTGCCGAATTGATCTTAGCCAAAAACTCGTTCCCCTTTTGCGATTTCCTTCAAAGAGGCGAACCGTAAATCACTTCATCTCATGGCCTATTGCCTCTTTGATTGATATCCTCTCTTCTCTTCTTTCAAATCTTTCAAGAAATCGAATCACAAATCTCCTATCCCTTTCTCTGCTGACAGTTCTGTGACCTTGTGAACTCTTTTCATCCATTCTTCTCTAAAGCCAAAATAGACATCATAGGATAGATCCAAAAGCTGAAATAGTTAGATTCATTCTCTGCTCGTGTCTTGAGGCTAGATCTATGTCAGATCTGAGTTAGAAAAAGGGTTGGAAGCATTCAGGATTAGTGAATCTGTGGTAAGTGCTCAGATCTCATCTCTATTCATTATTTCGGGATATAAGGAAAAGCCGAAAACCCCTATGTAGGGTGGCTGTTGAATGGGGCTTAATGCTCTATAGGTCTTACCAATTAGTTTATTTTATGCTAGTGTGATCTAAAGGCTGCCTATTGAGGAGTGCTGGAGGCTAAGATCATTGGAACGACTAGATCTAGAGCAAGTCCCTATTTTCGACAAAGGTAAGTGTCCTAAGGCCTTAAGGGAGGTTGGCCAAATACGGTAAGCAAGATTACATTAGTTATCATTAATTCATAAGTCTAATTTGTTAGTGACCGATTATAGGATACCCGTGGGAGATCTCGTTAGCGTTCGTCGCAAATCAGGTGTGTAAACAAACACCCTCTAGTAGACTAAATCGGCAAAAGCCGAAAAGCTAAAATGCTAAAATTCCGGCATTTCACGGGCTTACGAGCGTGCGAGTGCTCATGGGTTGGTTGGAAGTGATAAGATCTGTAATCGCTATCGGTAGACTTGGGGAGTGCGCAATTTCATGCACTTCGGTAATTTGGGCCTCAATGGGCTAAATATGGGCCCAATGGGCTTACGGGCCCATTCGGGTGAAAACTAGTGGTAAGTGAGTTCTAGTAATTCATATGTTAAAACTGTTAAACCGGACATAGAATTTGGGTTAAACGGGCCAAAATAGCTAAATGACATTGTAGGGCCCATTAGGGGTTTTAAGGCCCGATAGCTCTAAGGCTTAGATGGAAATTGGACTATTAATAACTGAAATATGCATAAAACCCTAAAAATTGGTATAATTACTAAAATACCCCTTAAGGGTGGAAAATTACAGTTTTACCCCTAGGTGCAAAATGACTGTTATACTAGGGCTAAATTTGACTGAAATGCATGCTTTACTATTTCTATTTACTATATGCCAAGACATGATTACCTGTTGCATGGGGCTAGGTTAGTGATGGAGGAAGTACAAGTGGCATTGTTACGTTTACTGAAAGGGGCTTTGCCTCGTTATACTATTAGTGGCTTGGCCACGTTATCTGAGTAGCTATTCTGCGACTGTGGTGTGTTGGGCTGGGTGGGTCGAGTTACGGATATGGCCCAGTAACTGAATATTGAATAGGGTTTCGGCCCAGTTATTACTGAGTTTGGATAGGGCTTAGGCCTAAAGGGCTTGAGCTGATTTGGGCTCTGGGTGTGTTTTCTTTACACACTGAGTTTCCAAACTCACCCTTTTTCTTCCATCCATGCAGGTGAACCCTAGACTGGTGGACTTGGAGCTGGAGGGATTCAAAGTGGCCACGTGGACTGCACTTGATGGTTTTTAAGTAAGTCTTTTACTTTTGTTTTTATTATTTTTCATTACGATTTTGGGTTTGTAATAAGGCCGCTTTAAGTATTTGAATTTTGGGTTTTATTCGTTATTTATAATTTGATTTAAACGAGTAGACGAAGGCTGCGTGGGGTTTTTTTTTTCATAAAATTAAACAACGTTTTCAAAATAAAACACTTGTATCAAATGGATAACGAATAGACAAGCAAAATCTTGTAACAAAGTGAATTCTAAATTGGTAGTGGATAGGATGTTCACAATATTCAACTTGGATTTTCTTCCCAAACTATATTTACGGTTTTACAAAACTCACCTTAATCATAGTAGCTAGGAAGCGTGATTAGTCCTTCGTTGATGTTACACACCAGACTTGGCCGTAACGTCTGGGCCATGTTTGGGGTGTTACATTTAGTGCTATTAAACCTGGTTGCAACAACTCGGTTGTGGATCAGGTCCAAAATGTTTTTGAAAAATTTTAAAATCAAGCCCAAGAAGGGCATTTTTGAAATCAATTTTGGGAAAATTTCTAAAGGATCACTTGTCGAACTCATTTCCTTTTGAATACACCCGTTAAAGGTTTTACTTCGAAAAGTTTTTACTAAATTAGGCCTCCCAAAACCTGGTTTCTGAAGAGTGTCACACTGAATCCTCGGCACCAAGTCTATAAGTATTATTCTCTTATACTGTACTGTACTGTAATATTACTGTAGATAGAACTGAGACCCCACTACGATACTGTAGATAGGGTAGTACTGAGAACAGTAGAGACTGAGACTGTAGGGAAACTAAAAACTCTAGAAGACTAAGACTGTAGCTAGGCTACGGTTCTGTAACAAACAAAAACTTTGAACTGCTATCTCTGCATAAAATATATGTATAAATAATAAAATTTTTGAATTGAGATCTTTGTAGTTATTTGTTATGTGTGCTGGTAATGTAGAGTATTGATATAGATTCTGAGGGTAAGCAAAGTCTGCCAACTTTGGGTAGTGGTAACTCGGGGCTTGGTACTGAGGCACTAGCTGAGTTAGTAAGGAATATGGTTGAAGAAGTATTAGAGACCAAAGTTAAGAAGATTAAGGAAACACTTCAAGCGGGGTGCTTAGAGTGTAAGAAGAGGAAGGATCATAGTTCCGAGAGGACAGAGCCTCGTTCTGTGAAACATGTTAAGATACTACCAAATTTTCTGACCTACTAGAACTTGCAATGGGCGTCATCCTGGTGAATGCCATAGGAAGAAAGGAGCGTGTCCTAGATGCAAGTCCCAGAAGCATCGGGCCCAGGATTGCCAAGCTTATTCTAGTTAGGTGTGTGTTATTTAGATACTAATTGAATGCGTACGTGATAAATGTTTATTTACTTCGGTGATTAGACATTTTTGGTTTGTATTAAAAATTATTTAGATCAGAGTGCACAGTGGTAGCGTAGTAGAGTAGTTGATGCATGACTATCTTATTATTCAGAAATTTCGAGGACGAATTTTTTTTAGGAGGGGTGGATTGTAACATCCTGAATTTTGGTCCTAGAAGTATTGGGCCTTGAGTCTGGGTTCGATAGAAGACAGCATGAATAATTTAGATGCTTTAATTATTAATAAAAAATATTATTGTTATTAATTTCAGGTTTACTTTAGTATTTTAAATAAATTAGGAGGGGCTTATAGTGTGGGAAAAGTCCTGGGCTCGACCCAGGGCTTTAGCAAAAAAAGTAATTTTTGCTTCCTTAGGGGAATCTGGGCATTAGGCCTTATAAATAAGTTGGGCTAATATTAGGCACAAGGAAGTGTCTGGCCCAGTGGCTAGGGGTGCCAGGCAGTAGGAAGGGAGGCTGGGGTTCAATTCCCAGCGTGCACAAATGTTTGGTTTTTTTAGTAATCTGGTTGCGTTAAAATAGGCCTTAAGAGAAGTTGTGAACGGAGTTTAGCACAAAGAGCGCCTGTGGCGCAGTGGCAGCAACGTGCTAGAAATGTGGAGTGGACGCGATTTTGAACCTAGGGGCAGTCGAAATTTTGGTTTTATTTTTTAAACAGCCAAGGCTTCAGCGGGTAAGGCTTATGAGTAATCATAACACTATTATAACAAAAGCAAAGTCGCGTCGCTGTGGCTAGTAGCGTGTGTGGGTGCCTGGAGGTCTTGAGTTTGAGCTGCTGAGTGCGCGCAGGGTTGCGTTTTTGCTACACGCATGGGGAGAGTGTTTCAATTGGACTGAAACTCTCCCTAGCAGCAATTGGAGTCGGCCAAGCGGTGGATTACTACAGATGGTACAAGGAGTTCGAATTAAATTCAAACTGTGTGCAAGGTGATAAGCAGGGGATTTAAGCCTATTAGCCGACTTTGGTTGGGATTATTGGCATATGCTCTTGATTTTTATTTTACAAGACTTTTTATTGAATCGGTTGTTGTTCTTTTTATTATTTTTGTTCATCTTCTTTTCGCCCAATTCTTTTACCCATATTCTTAAATTTTTCCCTTTTGTTTTTCTTTCCATGATAGTCGGAACTTACATCTCTTTTACCCATTCGTGAACTTCTTCATTTCTTCATACAAAAGCTGAATCTACTCTGTCTCTTCTATTTTCTTTCCAAGCTTCATAGCCGTTTTCATAATAGTCTAAACCTAAAGAGAGTGTGCTGAATTGATCTTAGCCGAAAACTCCTTCGCCTTTTGCGATTTCTTTCAAAGAGCCAAACCATAAATCCCCTCATCTCATGGCCGATTGCCTCTTTGATTGGCATCCTTTCTTCTCTTCTTTCAAATCTTTCAAGAAACTGAATCACAAATCTCCTATCCTTTTCTCTGCCGACAGTGCTATCACCTTGTGAACTCCTTTCATCCATTTTTATCTAAAGCCGAAATAGACATCCTAGGATAGATCGAAAAGCTAAAATAGTTAGATTCATTCTCTGCTCATGTCTTGAGGCTAGATCTGTGTCGGATCTGAGTTAGAAAAAGGGTTAGAAGCATTCGAGATTAGTGAATCTATGGTAAGTGCTCAGATCTCATCTCTATTCATTATTTCAGGATATAAGGAAAAGCCAAAAACCCCTAGAGTGGCTGTCGAATGGGGCTTAAGGCTCTATAGGTCTTATCAATTGGTTTATTTTGTGCTAGTGTGATTTAAAGGTTGCCTATTGAGGAGTGTTGGAGTCCAAGATCATTGGAACGACTAGATCTAGAGCAAGTCTCTATTTTCGACAAAGGTAAGTGTTCTAAGGCCTTAAGGGAGGTTGGCTGAATATGGTAAGCAAGGTTACAATAGTTATCGTTAATTCATAAGTCTAATTTGTTAGTAACTAATTATAGGATACCCGTGGGAGATCTCGTTAGCGTTCGTCGCAAATCAGGTGTGTAAATGAACACCCTCTAGTAGACTAAATCGGTAAAAGTTGAAAAGCTAAAATGCCAAAATTCTGGCATTTCGTGGGCTTACGAGCGTGTGAGCGCTCGTGGGTTGGTTGGAAGTGATAAGATCTGTAATCACCATCGGTTGACTTGAGGAGTGCACGATTTCGTGCACTTCGGTAATTTGGGCCTCGATGGGCTGAATATGGGCCCAATGGGCTTACGGGCCCATTCGGGTGAAAACTAGCGGTAAGTGAGTTCTATAATTCGTATGTTGAAACTGTTAAACCGAACATAGAATTTGGGCTAAACGGGCCCAAATAGCTAAATGACACTGTTGGGCCCATTAAGGGTTTTAAGGCCCGATAGCTCTAAGGTTGATAAATGGGCTAAATAAACTACTTAGATGGAAATTGGATTGTTAATAACTGAAATATGCATAAAACCCTAAAAACTGGTATAATTACTGAAATACCCCTTAAGGGTGGAAAATTACGATTTTACCTCTAGGTGCAAAATGACTATTATACCCTTAGGGATAAATTTGACTGAAATGCATGCTTTACTGTTTCTGTTTACTGTATGCCATGACATGATTATCTATTGCAAGGGACTGGGTTATTGATGGAGGAAGTGCAAGTGGCATTGCCACGTTTACTGAAAGGGGCTTTGCCTTGTCATACTGTTAGTGGCTTGGCCACGTTATCTGAGCAGCTATGCTACAACTGTAGTGTGTTGGGCTGGGTGGGTTGAGTTATTCGCCACAGGTGTGTTGGGCTGGTACGGGTGGTGTGTAATGGATGGATTTAGGCTGGGTTTGGGAATGCATACATTAATACTGATCTGTTACTGTAATGGGCCTATTGGCCGCACTGTTTACTGAATAGGGCTTCAGCCCAGTGGACTGTATCTGAGTAGGGCTACAGCCCAGTAACTGAATACTGAATAGGATTTCGGCCCAGTTATTACTGAGTTTGGATAGGGCTTAGGCCTAGTGGGCTTGAGCTGATTTGGGTTCCAGATGGGTTTTCTTTACACACTGAGTTTCCAAACTCACCCTTTTCCTTGCATCCATGTAGGTGAGCCCTAGACTGGTGGACTTGGAGCTAGAGGGATTCAGAGTGGCCACGTGGACTGCACTTGATGGTTTTTGATTAAGTCTTTTACTTTCATTTTTATTATTTTTCATTACGGTTTTGGGTTTGTAATAAGGCCGCTTTAAGTATTTTAATTTTGGGTTTTATTCTTTATTTATAATTTGATTTAAACGAGTAGACTAAGGCTATGGGGGTTTTTTTCTTAAAATTAAGCAACGTTTTCAAGATAAAACACTCGTATCAAATGGTTAACGAATAGATAACCAAAATCTTGTAACAAAGTAAATTCTAGACTGGTAGTGGATAGTATGTTCACAATATTCAACCTGGATTTTCTTCCCAAACTATATTTACGGTTTTACAAAACTCACCCTAACCATAGTAGCTAGGAAGCGTGATTAGTCCTTCGTTGATGTGACACACCGGAATTGGCCGAAATGTCTGGGCCGGGTTTGGGGTGTTATAATTTATCCACAACCTACATGGTAGCTTGTCTCCAAATATTGGTGGCTTCAACCACAAATATTGGAGTGATTAGATGAACAAGGTCTAGGGAAATGTTCTTAGAGTGTAGCGGTGATGGGTAGAATGTTTTATAAAAACTTGCATAATTGTTCTACAAAAATTGATTATGTGCATAAAATTGATTATGTTGTATGATAAGTATGTACTTATTATTTAACTTGTTATAAGACTCACATTAGGCTTTAAAAGCTCACTCCTTTAGTTTCATAACCTTTTAGGTGATTCACAAACTTAGGGCTTGGATTCAGCATTTAGAGGAGCTTCTCAGATGGAACTTTAATAAATGGATTATAAATTATTTGAGATGTTATTTTGGACTTTGGACTTTGGACATTGGACTTTTTATTGGGTTGTTCCTTTACTTTATAACTCCAAATTGCCATGCATGCATGCTTGATGGATTTACAAGTATTTTGAATTACTGAATTTATTTAAATTAGGTATGATTTTTACTTGATTTTAAACGAACTTTGTGATTTCTCTAAGTATTTTCAAAACTCCACTGTAAAAGATTTTTACCAAAATCATATTTTAAAAAATAATTAAAAAAATTAAAGATTCTTAGTTTTATGATTTAAGAAAAGATTTCAAAATAATAATGATACTTTTCAAATACTTGAGTTTAATAAGTGCTTTTCAAATACTAAATTACTTGGTATTTAAAATTTAGGTTTTTTATTAAAAACAATTGAAACCTAGTTATTTTCAATAAGTAAATGTTTTCAACAGTTTTAATGTGACTTTCAAGATTCAACCATAATGTTTAGGTCGAGTTTGGGGTGTTACACTGTATGTCCCAAGGCGATGATGGGAAAACCTCACTCAATGTGAGCTTAGGCAAACCCATATAGCAAACACTACAACTTTAAGTTGCTTATGTGGCATCTTGTCAGCCTTTGTGGCGTATTTTGTATGAATTGCCTTTGTGGCGTATTCTGTATAGATGGCCTTTGTGGCGTTCTTTGTATTGATCGCCTTTGTGGCATACTCTGAATAGATAGCTTTAGAGTGTGTCATGTTATAAGGACTTATGGCGTATTCGATATATCATTTGTCTGCCTCTGATATGTTTTGTGAAGTCATTGGGACAATAAACACGAGACTCTGTATGATTGCTTGTATGGCGTGTTCTGTTAGACCTATGTGGCATGAATTGTCAGAAATTTTTTGTAAGAGTTGAATTTGAATGTTTTTCATTATTGTAAGATGAGTATATTATTTTATTCTGTAATAAGAAAAGCTAAGATGAGGTATTGATATGTTCTAGGTTAAGAGTGATTAAATCTTAAGGGTTTCCATGAAAATAGATGTGTATATGCATGTTAAGTAGGATATTTGTTATGATTATCTATAAATATGAAAAATAAGGGGTATTGTATCTTTTTTTAGAGTTATTCTGAATCTGAGTTAATGTATCTTAAGTTATGGGATTCTAATATAAAATGATATGAAATTCATCAGAATAGTCTCTATAGAGATTTAACGATAAGGATATATGTGGTACTGCATTAGGGTATGTCTGAGTAGGAATAGTCGGTAATAAATGTTAGTGAACAACTATGCAGAATATTTGGCAACTAGTAGTTCATGCAAGATTACAAAGTATCCATCAAGGTATTGTTATAATTAGCTCACTAAGTACTCCTGTACTTACACAATTTATTATTGCTTTTCAGGTATCTGAGAGGAGACTTTGCCTGGAGATGGCAAGAGTATGCAAAAGTAGTGGCGGGATGGGCTATTATGCATACAGTGGAGTTGTGGCGTAGTCTAGGAATACACCTTTTGAGTTTGTATTAAATAAACTTTTATCTTGTAAAGATTTGTATCAAGATTGAAGTAACCAAAAATATTTTAAATACTTCCTTTTTTTTTTTCTTATAATAAGTTTTTAATTAAAAGGTCAAAGAACATGTTTAAAGAAATAGAAAATTCTAAAGGTTTTTTTTTTTTGTTAATGATTAAGTTTTGTGTAGTGACACCCGAATAGGGTTGGGTTTGAGGTGTTACAAAACGATTTTCTTACACAATGAAAAATTATAATTTTTGAAAACTGACCCAATTTTTCATATTTATAGCAATAAACTCTAATCAAATTCATACATGTGTTTTCGGCTTAGCGGACATTCGTTGTTCCCGGGTTTCAACCAAACGATCTTCTCTGATATTCTCGTCCCACGAACTTCTTTGAGTGTTGGCTCGAACCAATTGAATCGAAACACAGAATTGGAAAAAGTTTTTTTCTCTTTTATTTGTAGTGAGAAAGGAAGTTTTCTCTTTTTTAATAGAATACGGTAGAATTGTTATTCTGGAAATATACATTTAATAGTTGAGAATAAATTCTCTCTATTTTTCGTCAGAGTAAAAATCTCTCAAAGTTGGAAGGAAATGGGAAGAGTAAATAGGAAAGTCATGGCTAGACCATGGGACTAATCAAGGCTATAAGCCTAAAATGGGTAAGACAGTAGTTGAAAGATGCTATAGCATCATAATGGAAATGAGTAATACCATGGCTAAAAGACACTATGGTATCAAGAAAGAAATGAGTAAGACTATGGTTGAAAGATGCCATGGCATCATGAGGGAAATTAGTAAGGCCATGGCTGAAAGACACTATGGAGGTAAACAGGAATAAGACCATAGCTAAAAAAACACTATGACATCCATTAATAGTCCGTCCAAATAGTAAACAAGAGGAATTTGGGGTGTAAGACTAAAACTGCGTTATAGCAACCAGTATAATTTACTAGGATAGTAAACACGAGATAGTCCGATGGACAATAAGCAAGAGATAATCTGCTGGGACTAAAAGTACGGAACAATCCACCGAGACAGTAAATATGGAAATTTGCCAAAAGGATTGACATGGAGATCAGAATCAGAGAATCTGCAGTTCACAAAGGATTATGTGAGTGAATGTAAAGTTCGTGGTGTGAATGGAATGATAAGTCACAGGAAGAAATGAATTGGTGCATCTAAAGAACATAGATTGCTTGCATAAGGAGGGGTGCCAAGGCTATGTCTTAACCCTAAATGAGTGAAAAAGAAAAAGGAAACTCCTCAAGCAAGGAAGTGAACATGGTATAGGCTAATACTAGAAAGTTGTGAATTCCACATGAGTTAAATAGGCATGAATTAGACCGCGATAGGATACAATCGTACATGAAAGTTCATAAATTTTAGTCAAAGTTTGAATAGACTGATTAGGGTTTCAAGGGAAGGAACGTATGCCCAAGGCTAGATGGCTAGTAAAGTTCACCAAAGAATAGTTGGAAGCAAAGTTCAGTTATAACCATGGGAAATGGCAGAGATTTTGTTTGGCTTCCACAAGTTGGAACTGCATATTCCAAAATGCCCCCATATGAAATATATCATCAAATCGAGGATTGTTGTGCTGTTAGTAAGGCCTAACATACCAAGGTAGTGTGAATAGTAAAATCTAGGAAAGCCTGCAAACGTTGGAATCACTTGGGCAGTTGTCAAACATTGTCACCGGGGATATTAAATGTGAATATCAAGGAGTTAAATTTTTAGTTGGATGCCTTACATTTTTCTTAAATTCTATATGCAAATCTCCCTAAGTTCTCCTGAACTTATAAATTTTCTACTTAAATGTAGTATAGTGAAAGATTTAGAATTCGTGAGGGACCAAGCCAGGCTTCACTAGAAACAAGGTGAATTGCAGAAGCTTGCATGTGTACAAATGGGTTGCAATGCCCCAAAAATTTAAGTCTTTAATTTTTTTCATGTTATGACACAAGTAGCACGTTTGCTTTAATGGCTAGGAGATTTGGGTGTGTTTGGGATTGTCTGAGAAGCCTGGGTTCAAGTCTTGGCTTTTGCAGAATTTTTAGTTTTGCTCTTAAATAAATCTGGACATTAGTATTTAGGCTTTATAAATAATATTGCACTTAATTATGACACAAAAGAGCCTATTGGCTTAAAGGTAAGTGGCGTGATAGAGCTTCAAAAGGGACTTGTGTTCGAGTCATGCCTTGAGCAAAGAGGTATTTATTTTGCTACTATGGTCAGGGGAGAAGTAGAGATGGACCAGAACTCTACAAGGTAAGGTTTGAATGGGTCTTTGGTGGAGGAAATCAAGGAGAGGCTTGGGGAGCTTTTAGTGGAGGGAGTTGTAGAGTGATATTAGGAGGAAATCAATGAGAGGTAAGGTTTGAGGGATGTTAGTGCCGAACATGGACTTTAGCTACTAAAAAATTCAACTAGTAGGATTTTAGGCATTTTTCTCTGCTCCTTATTCAGTTTTGGCACTTTTGTTTTGTTGTTTGGTGTGCCAAATTGTGACTTTTGTTAACCTTTAACACCATTTTACTCTTGTTTTTCATTTCGAGTGGCCAAGTATTACATTTCGGGTATTTTTTTCTTTCGAGTTATTTTTGTCCATTCTAGTGCCGACTCCTTTACACAACATAGCCGAATTGTTTTCTCTTTTCACCTTTCCTTCTGTCTTTCCCGCCAGAACACTTTTCTCTTGGTTTTGTTCCTTCTGTTCAACCTTTTCTTAAATCAATCTTCTACTCTTGATCCCCTCTGTTTTTCGAGCTTTAGCATGTATCCTGCCAATTATTTTGTCGCATTGGTTTTTTTTTCTGTTGGGTCGAACTTACCTCCTCTTTCTTTAGTGCAATTCTACAAGTGTTGTTGACAAAGCGGTAGGTGTTGATTTTTCCCAATTGTTGGCTAATATGTTCTTTCTTACCATCTTTTGCTAAAACTCAATTGGTTTCCTCTTATACTTGTTGATTGTAATACTCATTCCTTTTTCGTGATAGGATGGTTGTAGGGTTTTAAGGATTTCATTGGAGTGTAGGAGTACATGTGTTTTGGAGGCAATTGGAATCTTCTTCATTCATTAGTCTCTTAAGGTAGAAATGCTATCTTACTTTTGGGTATAGGCTGAGTATGCCTATAATTCTGTAAGTTGATATTTTTAGATTTAGGCCACATGTATTAGGGATTTTATCTAAATAGGATTTATTGTAATGCAGATATTTTGTAACAGCGCATTTTAGACCCTAGTCGGAACGAGTGGTTTCGGGACCACTTAACCGAGTTGAAATATTATTTTTATTATGTTAATATGTTTTACAGCATGATAGATTCATTGTGTGAAAGTTTCATATAGAAATTTTATCGTTTGATTAGCTAATTCGGTAAAAAGAACTAAATTGCGTAAAGCGATAAACTTGAGTCCATTGCATAAAGGGCTTAAATGACTTTGGCTTTATATTTAGAAGTCCTTAAAATGAAATTTTACCTTCCTATTATTGCATGGACGGTAGTGGACTCATAACATATGGTTTTTATTATTTGTTTTTAAGGTCAAAATGGTCATTTAGTTTTATTATATGTTATAATGGTTTAATAAAACATGAAAATATTTCATTTTATTTCTTTCTTCCACTGATTATGAAAAGAAAACAAAGGGTTTGAAGCTTTTTCATTCAGCCAAGCTTCATTTAGCAATTAAGGTACGGATTTTGCTTAGTTTTTAATGATTTTTATGTTTTTGAGCTCATTGCAGCTCGGTTTAACTGACTCGTACCTCAATTTCTGATATTGGTTGTGTTTTTGAAAAATACAATTGATGAATACATGTCTATTTTGATGGTTTTAATGAATTATTGATAGTTTCTTAGAAGTATACAAGTTTTACAAAGTGATTTTTAATGAAAATGAGTTTTAAGGATTAAATTGAAAAATGTAGAAATTTTGCGGTTGGAATTGTGAATAAATGAATTATATGTGATGGTATGAGGTACTTGAATATTCGGCTATGATGAATTGAGGGTACTATTGTGTAATTTGTTATTTTGTGAATTTAGGACTAAAGTGTTAAAGTATGAAAAGTTAAGGGCTAATTTATAAATAGGCTAAAATACATGCTTTTGGACTAAATCGAATGTGTTGGTGATTAAATAGCTGAATTTGCGTTAATATAGATCAAGACAATCAAATCCCGGAACTTGATCGGCAAAAACAAAAGGTAAACGAGTAGATATTGGGAAATAGAGGTAAGTTCTTTTAATTAGAATTCAACTCGTATAATGGCTATAATGGTTGTATTGATGTTATGTGAATGTATAATTCAATATAGAATGTAATTGTCTACTGGATATATGTGAATTAATATAGAATTGTATAAGAGTAATAAGTACGATATGAATACCGAGTCCCGTTTGAACCGTAGAAGTCGTAGGATATGAGCGACATGTCACTAGGGCTACAGGGTGGTTTGAGCTCCTACATTTGTTGCGGACTCCCCACATCTCATGAGCTACATGTTTAGTCTTCGGGCTTACCGTTTATCCTTCGGGATTACATGTTCAGCCTATGGGTTACCGTTTATCCTTTGGGATTACATGTTTAGCCTTCGGGCTTACCGTTACCGGCTCGAAAGAGTATACATGATGCATTGACGGAATTACAGGTTATACGTATATACACTGTGTGTGTATCACCCGAGTGTCCATCGATGTTCTTAAAGGTTCAACAGGCAATCATTGATACATGTTCCATGATGATCAAGGAGTATATGAACTATAAGTTACATAAGTTATAAGATTTATATGAACTATATGATATGAACTACATGAATTATATGCCATAAGTATTTGATTTATGCCTGTGTTATGTAAATGTTTTACTTGGAAAACGAATGATTCATGAGGTTACTTGGATTGGTAATTATAGCATGCTTATTTATATTAATTTGGTAAGTTAAATTCTACGTTATATGAGCTTACTAAGCTTGTAAAGCTTACTTTGTTTTCTTTCCCCTATTTTATAGATTCGGAAGCTAGCTCGATTTTCAGACGAGTCAGAGATTTTAATCACACTATCCATCAAGATTTTTGGTACTTTTGGATCTTTGTAAATGAAATGGTCATGGCATGTATAGGCTAGTTGTTAAGATAGTGCTTATGGTTACTTTTGTTAGTAAATGTGGTATGTTTTTGGACACTTATTCAAGCAATGAGATATGGCTTGTTTTGTAGATGTTTAACCTATTTGGAATGCTTTATATGATGTGTTTTATATGGTAAATTGTGTGATGAATGTATGGGCATTGATATGAATTAGTATGAATGGTGTTGATAGAAATGGTAAGTGTTATGTTTGAATTGGTTAACTATGAAATGGTTCATTATAGGCTTGTAATGCTTGTTTTGGATGCCAAATTGTCTAGGAAATGTTGTGGTTATGTGATGCTTAAAGGGGTGACCCATATGGGTGGCAAAACGGCTTAAACCAAGCCTACATTATGCCACACGGTCAGAGCACACGAGCATGTGACTCAGCCGTGTAACCCCTGCATCTAAAATATCTTGGGTAGTCTTGCACATGGCCAAGACACACGGGCGTGTCTAGCAGCCATGTGGTATATGGCAGTTTTGCCCACGGTCTAGACACACGGGCGTGTTTGGTGACCGTGTGTTGTATGGTAGTGTTACCCACTACTAAGGTAAGGTTGGGCCACTACCGTGTGAGGTGCACGGGCTAGGGACTCAGCCATGTGTCCCTAACTTAAAAATTTTCTCAAAGTTCCTTAGATCTTTCACATGTTTTCAAATTGATCCCCAATAAATGTATGTATCATTATATGAGCTTTCAAAGCATGTTTTGATAAATGGATATAGAACTATATTGATGAACGTTGAGTTTGGTAATGCCCCTTACCTATTCTAGCAACAGTTACGAGATAGGGGTGTTACATATTTGATAATGGCGAGTGATCAATTCTGATCAGTGATTTTGGAGGATTAAGGATCTATTCGTTCAACAAAGGTTCGGGGCTGTGAGTTAATCACATGTTTCGCAAGCAGGTGTGTAAACACCCCGTTTAAATTGCGTAATGGCAAAAAATTGAAAAGCTAAAATGTGAAGGGCTAGGCATTGATACCACACGAGCGTGCGAGTGCACGTGTGGTAATATTACCCCACGGAACATGGGCGTAGGCCACCGTGAGCGTTCTCGTGTACTTGGGCTGTTATGGGCCAAGTTGGGCCAAAATGGGCAGTGTATGCCCAATGGGCTCTTGGGCCCTACACGGAGAAAATCAATGATATGTGGCAAATTTTGGACTGGGCTATGTAGTTGTGTAGCCGTGACTGAATCTGTGCCAAATGGGCCAAACGAGTGTGTGGGCCACTTGGGTCGACAATGGGCCTCGGACCATTTATACTGTTATGACTACTTGGGTTACAGAAGTCGCTCTAGGTGACTGTAGACCTTTGAAGGGGTCGATATGTGTACCAAGATCCCAAAGTAGGTATAAATGACCAAAATACCCTTAAAGGGTAAAATGACTGTTTTACCCCTAATAGCTTGAAGGACCGTTATACCCCTAGAGGTAGATTGAATGTGCTTATGATATGAACATGATTGTTACTGAGCATGACATGCTGCATACACGTATTATTTATGACATGACATACTGCATGGGATTGGGGTTCTATTTTGGAGGAAGTTTACTGTTACTGGTGGCTTTGTCACAAATACTGTTACTGGTGGCTCTGCCACATATACTGTTACTGGCGGCATTGTCACATATACTGATACTGGTGGCTTTGCCACATATACTGTACTGGCAACTTAGTTGCATTATCGGTATGTTGGCTAGGTAGGTCAATTTTATCCCTAAATGGGGTGTTGGTGGTACGAAGTGAGGTATGTTGACTGGATTGGGGTGGGTTGCACTTTTGCATTATTACATCGTACTGCTACTGTATTGGGCTAATACCCACACTGATACTGTATTAGGCTGAGGCCCATACTGTACTGTTCCTGAATAGGGCTCAAGCCCATATTGTTACTACATGATGTTTACTTATAGACTGGTAGGGGATTACACACTGAGTTTTTGTAAACTCACCCTATCATTTAACTTTGCAGGTAATCCCCAGCCATAGGTGATTTGGTGCTACAAGGGACTCGGAGGTGGCCACACGATTGCAATTAAATTACTTTTGGTTTATTTAGATTTATCAATCTGTTTTGGGTTTTATATCTATAATAAGGCCATTTATGGGATTTGATTTATATTTGGGTGTTTGCTTACTTAATTTAAAACTGTTAATTAGAAGAAACGAGATTTCTAAAATGATAACTAATTTTCAAAAATTTGAGTTTCGAACGTCAAGGTTTTAAAAGATTCCGTGATTTAAACCAGTTCAATGACATCTAATATGGCAAACGTTTTGGCAAGATAATTTGATAGTAGAAAAGAACTTAATTCATCAAGGTTTCCATAAAATCACAAAAAAATTTTAACTGACGTTATGTTTTGATTTGTAAATTTCATTTTTTTTAAAAGGCACTATGATGTAGCACGTCAGATTCGGCCATAATGTCTAGGTCAGGTTTAAGGTATTACATGGGCACCCATAAAGTCTTTGCCTCAAGGTTTTAGTTGTCATCTTACATTTTTTAGCCTTGGTCTAGAAAATTTGTAAATTATTTATGAAAATGAAGCTTTAAGGTTTCATCATTAGTTAATATGAGTTGATTAAGTATGTAATTTAATTCAAAAAAATCTCGTTAAGTCAAATGGATTAGAGTGGCATCTACTACTCAAACTTAACGAACGGGTTGACTAAATGGTGCTTCTCTTTCGCCTTGATTTGGTCCTCCAATTGACAGACCCTACTTTTAAGCTCCATTTTTAAGGAGTTGTATTTGGACCCCCAACTAGAGCCAGATTTGGTGAACTCCTATGCCTGATGAGCTACACCCTCTTACTCCTGGTGAAGTTGTACCAATGCTTGATTTTGAGAGGTGAGGGTCGCCTTTAATTAAGCTTGTTTTGTCTCACTCTCAAGACATCGATCATGGAGGGTTCAACTGAGCAAACTAGATTCCTCCACCATGATTTGGTAGCAGTCTAGCAACTCCAAGAGAGTTCTTTTTTTAGCTTCAACAGAAGAGGAGAGAGTATATTCTTTTAGATCCTGGGGCATGTCCCTCTCCCAGCATTGGCTAATCTCAGTTGTGGAAAAAGGAGGCTAACATGTAGAAAAATGGCCCTACCAAGTGTAACAGCCTAGTTTAGACCTTAGTCGGAATAGTGGTTTCGAGACCACATAACCAAGTCTGAAAAATATTTTAAATGTCATATTTTGTGTTTAAAATAGGTGAATTGATATCTGTGAGATTTTTGTGATTTAATTTGTCTATTTAAGTGTTTAATTTGAAAAAAGATTAAAATGCATAAAAGGTAAAACTAGCATGTTACATGTTCATATGTTTAATTGAAATGGCTTTTGTTTATAATGGCCTTATGTGGATATAAAACCATTAAATATTTGAGTGGTCATAAATGACTTAATTACATGTGAATTTTCATGGTTTTAGTTGAGGGACAATTTGGTAAATGAGTTAACATTATGAATTAAATAAAACAAACACAAATTTTATTCATAAAATTGTTTCTCCATCGATTATAGAAAGAAAGAAAAGGGTTTTGGTGTTTGTTTCATTCGGCTATAGTTAAAGCTAAATTAAGGTATGATATTTAATTCAATTTTGATGATTTTTACGATTTTGTGATCGTTGCTTCGTTTTCTACAAAGCCCATGTCTGAATTTCTATTTTTGTTGAAGATTTCATGAGATGTCATTGTTGATTTTGTGAGCTGTAAAGTGTTTATTGATGAATTATGGAAGTTTGATATGAGATTAACATGTTTTGCCATGAATTTTGATGAATTTGAGCAAACTGGACTAAATAGTGAAAATAATATTTTTGAGGGACTTAGTTATGAAATAAATGAAATGTGAGGGCCTATATAAGCTTATTAAGAAATCGGCTAACCTTGTATAAATAGAAATTTGTGAATTTTAATGATTTTGTGAATTAGGGACTAAATTGTCAGAAATATGAAATTATTGTGGTTATTTTGTAAAATGCCCAAATTATGTGTTTTTGGATTGAATTGAATGATTTGGTGAATAAAAGAGTTAAATTTGAATTTATATCGATCAAGAACCAAAGAAAACGGAATTAGATTAGAGAAAGTCAAAAGTCATTGATTAGCCAATTTCGTCTGTTCAAATCCTACGAGGTAAGTCTATATACAAATAAATGTGCTTAAATTGATTAATTCATGCTTATATATATGATTGAGTTGTGATGAACAATTATGGGAGATGTATATGTGAAATCCAAAAATGTTTCAAGTATGTGACGAAGTCCGAAAAGCCCCGTCTGAACCTTAGGGATAGTTAGGATACATATGACATGACATAGGATCCGATATCTATTTACGAGTAAGTCCACGTCTAAGACGTTGGCATCGATCTGAAATTTACATGTAAGACCATGTCTGGGACATCGGCATCATATTTGACTTCCTGCAAGACCCTGTCTGGGACAGTAGCATCGATATGTGATTACATGTAAGACCACATTAGGGATTGGCATTGTACAATCTTTTTGAGTATTTTGCGTAACCTTATTGATTCCGAACGGTTCAACGGGCAATCTAAGGAAATGAATGAAAGTATGAATAAGCTTCCAATTCTGGTACGTATTTAAGATGTGCTATAATTGAGATTGAAAGGTAGTGTATGTGTTCAATTATGAACCTATGAAATGCTTATATGTGATATGAGTTTAATTGTGTTAAATGCAATGGAGGTATGTGATTCATGAGATCTATATGAGAAATGTGGACTTATAATTGTATTTTCCCATGAGCTAACTTAAATAAATTGATATATGTGTGTGTCATTGGTTAATTTATTTGTATATGGCTTACTAAGCTCTTTGTAGCATACTTTGTGGTCGTCTGCTTTGTTTTATAGATATCGAAGCTATCGAAAGTTCGAGGATCATCGAGGATCATCATCACACTATCTAGACTTGTTTTGGTACACTTTGAATGTATAGATGTTGAACTATGGCATGTATAAGCTAGATAAGTTTGAATATGTTTTGTGATGTATATAAGTTATGCCATGTGATATGGCTAACTAATGGTTATGTTTGTGTTTGTTTTTTGTATGGTATATGTGATGCAAAATTGGTAAGTTTTATAGTGCAATTATGGTTTAATGAGAAATAGTTAATTGGTATGAAAATGGTATGAATTGGTAAGTTTTGTATATGTGATAAATGATGTATACATGAGTTATGTTCTATAACTTTTGGTATAAAATTGACTTATGATTTGGTTTGAATTAGCATAGTCATTAAGCATGATTTAGAATGAGGTCCTTATGGCATGAATTGTATGCATTTTGATTATGAAAATGACTAAGAATTGTTGGTATAATTGGATTGGTTTTTGGCTTGTAGGGATGACCCGAAACGGGTGGCAAAATTGGCTTTTCGAATGGCCTATTTTTGTCCACATGGTCAGAGACACAGGCGTGTGTCTCAGCCGTGTGCGACACACGGTCATAGTACAGGGCCGTGTGTCCATTGGGGTGCCCTTTGAATTAAGTCAGTATACCCTACAAGATTGAGACAGCCTAGACACACGGGCATGTCTAGTGGCCATGTGCACAAGTCAGTAGCTCCCTTAATTTTCACATGGCCGAGCACACGAGCATGGCTTGTGGCCGTGTGAACAAGTCAGTATGTATGCCCTGTTTTGCCAGGACCTGGACACATGGGCGTGTCTGGTGGCCGTGTGAGTGGCTCAACTTTAAGTGATTAAACTGATCCATCGCAACATAATTGTCTACCTGTTGCCTGTAGGAACAAACTGAATCGGGAAGAACGGACCATTGGGTTAGAAACCCAAATCCACCACTTCGATTACACCTCACCCAGATAAATTTATTTCTATTTAGGTAAAGGTTAGAGGCCCAATTTTTCATAATGGGCTCACATCCCTAGTGAGAGTATTGAAGTGGGCCAACCCAATAAAGGACCCAAAAGAAGTCACTTTCAATTGGTAAATTCATTGGAAAACGACAAGAATAGATGGCTCACCATTTAGATTGCAATATATGAAGTAGGCCACCAAGGTCCACCAAGATAAGCTAACGAGTTGCCCCAACGCAACCCTATACTTGTTAAGGACGATGCAAAAGAAAGGATGTAAGGGTAGATGGAACCTAGCTTCGAATAGATAGACAGGGAGGAGGATACTAGTGGAATGGTCACTTAACCAACATTCGTATTGGACAAGGCTGAAATCACAGGTGAAGTTGGGAAATTGAATCCCTTTGACTCCTAGGAAGCAAACAGCGGAAGGGAGGGGTCTCCAATGAAGTATTCACCTCATGGTTGTTAGGTCCAACCCTGTCACCTTCCTGATCACCTCTACAATTCTTCTTGCTGCAACCGCTATGATGGTCGGTACCTTTACAATGGCTTTGCTTAATTCTTACCATTTTGGGGAATACACAAAGGAAATAGAAAGAGATTTGAGAAATTACTTAGGAAACGTGTTAAGAAGTGATCAAGGAAAATGGAGGAGGAAATCAGATGGGAAAATGAAAAGGTCTAGGATAGAAATTAGGGATTTAGGAAGAGGCTTAGTCAGTAAGGAATTAAAGAGTGATTTTAGATGAATAGCCTCATTCCCCAATGTCTTGGTTTTTAAGTAGCAAAATGACTAAAGGAAGTTAGGAGATTTTAAGCAAATGATTCAAATTATCGAACTCGTAGATGACACCTATCAAGTCAGAGAGGGTTTTCCTTAAACTCCTCGATAACTAGAAAAGTAGAAGTGTCCATCAAAGTTGATCCTTTATCAAGTATCCGCCACACGACCCATTATGACCCAGAAAATTCTAGTTAGAGCTATGTTGAGATACGATTGGCTGATGGTTTAAGTAGACATCTACCCAAATAAGAATGAAGTGGCCCCATATCACTAGTTCCTTATTGGAGAATTAAGGTAAAGCCACCAATGAACGAGATAAAATCTAGATAAGGTTCAAGGTGTTAAGGTGGTGACATGTCCCATAGAAAAGTGGAGGCGATTATCATTGGTTATGCAGAGAATTTTCTAAGATAAGGGAAGTTAAATTAGTTCCAAGTAACAATTTCTTCTGGGACTTTACCCTATCCAACTTCATCTCAGACTCCCATTTTACCTTCCATGGTTTGACTTATTAAAGATAATCATATACACAAATATATGATTGGCAAATACTATTGGCAGATTAGCAAATATGTCGCCACAACAGTGGATTTGTACCTTGATTCCTTCATTCAGTACTAAAATTAATATAGACTTAATTTATTACCCCAACCATTATCTTCTTATGGCCTAGCCTGCATAAACCCTTCTTTTATTGAAGACCCATTTACTAACATCCTCATTTATGGTCATGAATATGATATTTGCCTGATAAATAAGCACCCTATTCTTTACGGACTTGTACTTACAAGGTAGTCTTGTAGGACTCTCCCACATCAAACCATTCTACAAAGATAATCCCAATAACAGATAGTTTCAAGGGGACTATCTCCTTCTTAGATTTTCCTTGGCAAACGTCTACATTTGATAGTCCAAAGTGGATTTCCACTAATGGACTTCTACTTCTTATATTATTTCCCGGTGGACTTTCAACCTAAGATAGTCCTTTGCTGACTTCCATCTTATTTTTGGTGACCTCTTTATCCATGAATACTTAGGACTAAAATCTATATAATCATCTTGGTTTATTATAGCCAATGTTGGTTTACTCTTCAGACTCTAACGGACTCTTAATGGCAAACACTCATTTACAAATACTCATTTACAAATACATTGAAGGAAATACCACTTCCTTTCACATAAGCCACGTTTAAAACGCTTCTACCAATTCCTCTTACCATTGAATTTTGATGTTTGGATCCTCTTTTTAGATAGCTTGCCAGTGTTTTCAGATGTACCATGATCGTCATGTCAGATTGCTCATCGTACGAATCATACAGTCAATTCAATTTATTTTCCCTGATAGTCTCCCCTCTTCACTATCTTGGCGGACATGATTTTTGCCATAAGATATACCTGTTCACCATTAGATCATGCCATGGCTAACCATGGACTTTTTATTTTGCAAAATTAGTAAACCCATTTGAGGTGTCGTCTAGAAGGATATGTATACCGTTTACACAGTGCCACCTTAAAGGACCTGCATACTGTTTACACAGTGCCGCCCCAAAGGACTAGTAGATAACTATTTACACAGTGTAGCTCTGAAGGACTAGTAGATAACCGCTTACACGGTGTCGCCTCTAAGGACCAGTAGATAATCGTTTACACGGTGTCGTTGTGAAGGATTAGTAGATAACCATTTACATGGTGTCGACCCAAGGAACCAGTAGAGAATTATTCCATGGGGCCACCAAACTCTCTTAAATCCCCTAACAATCTTCCCATTCCTCCATTACGCCAATTTTTCCTATCTTCTACTAGCCCGTCATAGTAACACCATCTGTACTCTGCATTTTTTAAAGACTTTTTCACACATAACGATGCACTTATTACTATGACACGTAGTACACCATATATCAATACGTCCATACACAACCACGACTTACATTCAGAGGACATACTCAAAATCATCCATATATTTTCATAGCATGATGCATGCATAGTTTACTCATTCATCATAATCAGATGCAACCAAGGAATTCAGACTAAACTCATAATAGACACACGAGCAGAACATTCTAGCACAATCAATAAACAAAATCCTAAAATGAAGTACAGAAACTCACCTTAAATCCTTCGTACTCACCAGCTAAGCTTGTCCAAACACGAGAGCCTCCTTCATCCTGACAGCTAAGCACAGTAACCTAATATAACAGTTATATTAAAGGTATTCAACCTTAAGAACCCATAATCCAATATCATACAAGATCTCTTTCAAAGATTTCAGAAATCCTTACTTCTATTTTCTAAATTTCACAAATACAGAAATATAGAAAGGCTAACTAGTTTACCGTATTCAATACATTCCAGATTTACACCTTATGAACACCGCTTGTAAAAGTCCATTTTTAATGGTGTCAGAAACAATGGTTTCAGAACCACAATTTCGACGTTTAAGTCAGTAAATATTATTTATTTAATATTTACAAGGTCATTATAGTGTCATATTAAAATTTGGTCTGGTAATTTTGACGTTTGAATAATAGTGAATGATTATGGTTAATTTTATAATGGATTTTAATTAAAATAAAGTTAAAATCAGATGAATAAAACATAAAACATAAAAAATTAAAGCATCATCTTCTTCATTTTTCATCTCTCCTATTGAAACTCCATTTTTGATAGCTAGAGATTTTAATCAAGCTAATCATTTGCATGTAAGTCGATTTCACACCCATTTTTCATGAATTTTATGTTTTTGAAATCATTGTAGCTTAATCTAGCTAGCCCATGGACTATCTTGAAATACTATCAAAGTTCTGAAAACTTACCATTGATGTTCTTGAAGTTTTTTTAGATGTTAATGCTTGAATTTAAAGTTTGATGATGAAAGATCTATTTTGTAAAGTGATTTTGAATAGTTTTTAAGTTTAGGGATTAAATTAAAAGTGTGTTAAATTTGGCATGGATTTCTTGTAAAATTTCAGTACTGGAGGGTTGTATAGGGATGATATTGAATTCTACACTATGGTTTAGGGCTTAATTGTGAAAAATAAAGCTTGTTTTGGTTTTAAGGACTAAATTGAACGAAATGAAAAACTTTAGGGAAATTGTGAAAATATTAATAGGATGTCATATACATCAAATTGATTGTTAAAAATTAATTGGGACTGATAAATTGAAACAAATTACTGTATAAATCAAGAACCGGTAGATAATCGAGGAAAAGAGAATTTCATATTAGCCCTTGTACTACTATCTTTGTTGTTCGGCCCTGGTAAGTTCATACGGTATTGTTTTGTGTATTTTAGTAATGTTTTCTTTGAATTTTGTATTTTGGATATTGAATGTAAATTTAAATATTATAATTGGTACATGGTGAAGAAATAGATTGAAATGGAAAGTGTTATACGGTTATATGTATCGAGCCTGGATGAACAAAATAGGATACAATTGGCATGCCAATAGGTTAATTTGTGCACTGTCAAGATTGATACGTGATGATTAATTTGTGCACTGTCAAGATTGATACGTGATGATATGATGATATAAAAAATGATATTATACATTGAATATACCAGAATCCAACATTTGTTTAGGATTACCGAGTTATATTTACAATGATCCTAATGTGATTCTAGGGGAGGATGTGAGCCTACGAGCTTGGCCCTTGGTGCCCAAGTGTGTTCTTTATTGGATTAGCTCAGTTAAGCATTCTGTCGTGACTTGGGTGGATAATCACGTATCTGTATCTATTCCTATTAGTTCATCAGGTTGAACCGTGATTGTGAAATGATATAATGACTTGTTTTAATGTGAGTTAATAATGTATTGATGAGTAACTTGTAAATGTGTTCCTGCTTTCTGATATTATACCCTGGCTTGGTATTGGATGATCTTGTATAGTTTGAATAGTTATATGACTTGTATATAATGAACTCACATATTGAAATTATTGTGATGACAAGATTAAGTATTAGTTAATAGTTATATTGTTTTTCTACCTATGAACTTAGTAAGCTCAATTGAAGCTTACTCTGTGTTGTTTCCTTGTTTTCTTGTAGATTTTGTTTTCTAAAACTTGGTGATCGAACCAACTTAAAGATCACACTATCCAACCATCTTTTGGTAGAGTTTGAAATCGTTATATTTCAATTTTGTGGCATGTAATAGGAGTACTTGGTACATATGTACTTATGTGGTTCTAATGTATATATATATTTGTGTTTGAACAAATGAAGTGTGCTTGCTGGTTAAATGACATGAATGTTCATGGTTTAATGTGGTAATTTTGAATGTAGAATTTATTTTTAGTATATGATGAAATAAACTAGGTTGTTGGTCAGTTAAAATATGGTAAAATATGGTATGGAATGAATGACTAGGTGAGATTTTGTTTGAACATAACGCATAATGGTTTTATCTTATATTTGGATGTTATTTAGGTTATGTATAAAGGTTTTTTCATGGAAAATATATTGATGAACATGTCTTGATTTAGGGTTTATGGTATCTTTGAATATTTATATGGTAATTTATTAATTATACTTAAACTTCTTTGAAGTAAGAAATACTGTGGTATTAAATGTTGTTAGTGATGGTGTCCTATGGCATATTGGTTTGGCACATAGGATGTTGTTTTAAGTTGTTTTTCAGTTTTAAAGTCTTTAATGGGGGGTAAATGAGTGGTGTTTGGTATGCTTGTGGCTTAAGATGATATATGGTTGCATGACTTGCATTTGAAGGTATTATTTGACACACATGGGATGTCACAAGATTTGACACAGGGTTGTGTGCCACACATAGGCATGTGGCACATTTGTATGGCTATTAGGTTTTGGGAGAAATTGTTGCACACAACATCAATGAGTTACACAGCCTAGACACATGGTCATGTACCTCTAGCTTACACGGCCTCTATTACAAAGTCTAGGACATAGCCATGTGACTTCTGTTAAGAATTTTGCATTTATGTCCATACTACTTCAGTCAATTACATGGCCAAGCCACACGACCGTGTGACCCTTTTATACACGGCATCAGCCTTCCATAAGATTGGAGTACACGACTATGTGCTATTGCACCACACAACCTCAGCCTGTCACACGCCCTAGCCACACGGTCATGTGACCCCTGTTACCCTTTTTACCTAAATTTTTGTAAAAGTTTCAAATTCGTCTTGAATTGATTCTAAGTTGGTTTAAGAGTTCTGTAAGCTCGATTGAGGCTATGTTTTGATTGTGAATCATATTATACTTATGATATTGGATGCTTGAATGTTTAATTGCATCTTTAAGATGAATTTGTGCATGTTAAATTTTGTTAACTGTCGTAAAATCTTATAACTTGGGCCTGACAACCAGACCGGGTATAGGGTGTTACCCGTCCCATGCAGGACCCTTTTTAACTTTCTCTTCCTCAAAGCTACTAAAGAAGATGATGCAAATGAGAAGGAAATAGAAATAGTATTGAGAAGAATTTTTCCTCCCCTAAATAAGCTTCTTACACTTATATATAACCCTTCTTGCACGGTTACCAAAGCCTTAATTAAGCCATTCATCGGCAATCATTTTGTCTCCCATTAAGGAACCAACCGATTCCAACTGAACTAAACAAGGATTAAGATCCAAGTATTTACCTTTCAGACACTAAAATTTTAGACTTTTTAGTAAAGCCTACCGATTTACTATTTTATTTAATTTAACTCCCAACTCTACCTTAACTTTGCACTTTAATGAAAATTGAGTGTGAAAACTCCCCTACCCTTAAAGAAAATTTTGTCCTCAAAATTTCTTCTCATGACAAAATCAAGAAGCGGACTCCAAGTAATTACTCTTTCTTGATTCTTTAGCATTGTCCACCTTTTCATTTATTCACCTTAAACTCATTCCGCTTGAATGGTGAATCCGTCTTTACTCCACAAGAAGCGGATAGCGACATAAGGATAACCTCACTGTTATCCTAGTGGAATCCTTGGCTTACATCCTAAATCAGATGGTTGTTTAACATAATGCTACTTAACGGATTCTGTATTAACGAATACCAATTGGTAGGTACTTGTTAGACAACTGGCTCTAGCGAATATTCTCACCTTTTTGGATATTGAGGGGTTTAAGAAAAACCCTCATCGATGCCAACTAGTGTCAGGTACTAGTTGGGAGACTTGACTAATTTATGTAAATTTGAAACCCAAACTTCTCATGGATGTTTGGCTATTTAAATTGAGATGTAGAAAAGGAAAATTTCTTCCATCTAATATAATCTTTCACCAAATTTTCTTGCCAATTAAGTTTCCTTCTGAAACCCTAAGTTTCTTTTCTTTGTCTTCTCTAATTTCATTGTCTGAGTAATTCCTCCCTTATTACTTTGATGACATCTCAGTTTTTTCCCAATTCATTAAATCTTCTCTCTTTCTTTCATTCCACCAGAATGGCCATGGTTAAAAAAAATCACCGTAAAGGTGAAGGGAATCGGAGGAGTCATGGAGATAGAGCTACAGTGGGTGATGGGGATAGGCCTAGTAACTAAGAAATAAGTGGTCCAATGGAGACCTCTTTCTTCTAATGCTCTACAACCAGATACGAGCTAGTAAAACATCTGGTTGTTAGAGAGATACCATTACCCAACTTCGCCTAAGACTTCAGAATGGGTCATGAAGAATGTCAACTAAGTGATAATTTTGATGACATCATCCATCCCCTCTACCTGTTCAAAGCTGGGTTTCACCTCCCACTGCATTCTTCCTTTTGTAGTGTGCTAAACGAGTATGGAATTGCTCTGGGACAACTCGTTGGTTTATCTTGATGGACTCTAATCGTATACTTCATCCATTACAATCAAAGAAACAAACCACCCATCCTTAGTGTATTTTAGTAGATCTACCAACTAAAAGTTACCACTCAAGCGTCACTTTTGGAATGACACACTTCAGTACACACCAAGGACGTGAGCCAAAAGTCATGTAACACCCCTATCCCGTAACTGTCACCAGGGTTACCAGATGTTCAGAACAAATTGAAATAGAATAATCACATATTATATAAAGATTCAATCATTAAGCCCCTTTTGGAAGTCTATTAGACCTCCAATACGCATTGAAAAAGGGTTGGGACTAAACCGAACATATTCATAAACTTCAGAACACTTATAAAAATTTACCAAGTTAAGGAGATCACACGCCCGTGTAACCAGGCCGTGTGTCTCACACGAGACTTAGGAAAGCCCATACGCCCAAGCTGTGCCAAAACAGAGCAAACATACTAACTTTTTGCCACGGCCAAAAGACATGCCCGTGTGTCTTGGCCATGTGAGTTTTTGTGTCGATACTGGAAAATCAACAAGGCCATAAGGCACGTCCATGTGCCCTAGACGTGTGGCAATAAGCAGACTTGATCTAAGTCATGCTTTCCACCCATTTGGGTCAATTCCACAAACATGCCAAAAGCACCAATTAGCCTAAACAATACCAACAAATTCAAAGCCTAAAACATTCATCTATATGATCAAAAAATTCATAAACAATCTCATGCCAATGAACAAAAATTTCATAGATAGTATCCATAACTAAAACTAATCATTCAAATATCAAATACACTTACCTTTCACCACCTAGATTTCATATCAAGATATCCACTTCATTGAGGACATTCATTCATTAGTTTCATGCCAACATTTGTACCATTCACAATACCAAAACAAAGCGTATGACCATATCTTAACCACATCACATGACATATATGTACAAAGACTCAAAAACATATCTTAGACATTCTAGCCTATACATGCCATACTTAAACTTTATACAATAAAAAGGTACCAAAATTGAGTTCGATAGTGTGGTGACGACCTTTGATTAACCTTGAGCCCATAGTAGCTACGATATCTGTAAAACAGTTAAAAGATTAAATAGAGTAAGCTACAATGAGCTTAGTAAGCCAAATACCAAAAATTATACAATCCATAATCATAATATGATAACCATTTTCCACAATTTATTCACAAACCAGATTTACTCATTTAATACATACTTCTAGTACACACAATTAGCATACCTTCCATGCTCGGAAATTCAGTACAAAACAGGCGTACCTGAGTCAGATACATAAGGTATGCATTCATTTATTTCTCATAATTTCTCCTCAAATCATTCAGAAACATTACAGAGCTCATATAGACCTTATACAATGCCGACGTCCCTGATGTGGTCTTACATGTTATTCAATACCGATGCCATTGTCCCGGATAGGGTCTTACACGAAATATTTATGATGCCAGTGTCCCAAACACGGTCTTACATGCAATACTCTAATCAATGCTACGTTCTAGACGAGGTATTACATGATATCATTTTACTATTGCTTATTTGGAAATGATTCAGAATGATACTCCAGGCTCTCATTGTCATCCAAATACAGTCTAAAAATCAAGAATTTATAACATACATCAATATAACGCATATTTGTATTTTGACTTACCTCGTACGGATTTAGGCGGATTCGAGCCGACTACTCATCGATTTTGGACTTCCCCCGATCTAAGTCCAATTTTCTTTGTTCTTGATCTAAATCAATTCAATAACAACCATTCAATTATTCATTTCAATCCATGAATACAAATTTAGGGCATTTTGCATTTTAGCCCTCATAGTTTCATACTTTAACAATTTAATCCATTCTTCACAAAATCACCAATATGCCAATTTCACCAAGACTATGGCTTGATCGAGTGTATATGTAGCTCATACCAATTCATATATTTTATTTATTTTACAAATTAGTCCTTAAAATTTTTCATTTTCACAATTTAATCCACATAGCTCAAATCAATCAAAATTCCATGGCAAAACATGTTTATTTAATGCCTATCCATTATAATTCAACCAAATTCATCACAAAGCTTCAAAAATTATCAATGGCACTATTCATAAACTTCATCAAAAATAGAAATTGAGACATGGGCATGAAAGATTTCGAAGCAACGATCACAGAAACATAAAAATCATCAAAAACGGATTAAAAACGAATCTTTAATCAAGTTAGAAGCTAGTCGAATGCATGGAAGCTTTTAAACCTTTCTTTTCCTTTGATTTTCGGTGATGGTGGATGAATAATAAGCCATTTCATGCCTTTGTTTTATTTAATTCATGTTTAAAATGCCATTTACCATTTTTCCCTTAATTAATAAACTATTTTATCACCATTATAAGGCTATCTATGTCATTTTCCACTATCCATGGACAAATTGCAACATAAGGACCTTCCATTTAATAAGCCATAGTAATTAAACACCTTTATCAAAAAGAATGCAACTTTTGCATTTTCTATGATTAAGTCCTTTCTCATAATCGAGCACAGAGACAGACAAATTAAATCATAGAAATTTCACAGAAGTTAATTCAGATATCACAGACATAGAAAATAATATTTAAATTATTTTTTAGACTCAGATTTTTGGTCCCGGAACCACTATTCAAATTAGGGTCCAAATCGGGCTGTTATAATTCTCCCTCCGTAGGGATTTTCGTCCCTGAAAATCTTACCGTTAAATAGATTCGAGTATTGCTGTCTCATTGCACTTTCAGGCTCCTAGGTAGCTTCTTCTAATTGGTGACGATTCAACAGTACTTTCACTAAAGGAATTTTCTTATTCCTTAATTCATTTATCTCACGAGACAAAATACGGATCGGCTCCTCATCATAAGACATATCAGACTTAAATTCAATCTCAGAAGGGGATATCACATGAGATGTATCAAATCTGTGACAACCCTAATTTGGCCCTAATCGGAAAAGTGGTTTCGGAACCACAAAACCGAGTCAGAAAATTTATTTAATGCTATAACTTGTGTGCGTTATATGTGAATTAGTATATGCCAAAAGTTGGTATGGAAATTTGATATTCTAAGTAGTTAATTATTTAAAGAGGGCTTAATTGTTAAATTTTGAAAATGTAGTAGGTAAATTTCAAAGTGACCGATAAGTGTGGTTTACCAATGTAGTGGACTTGCATGTCAAATAGACCATCCTTGACATAGTGGATGGCAATGATGATAAATAATGGAATAAAATATGTGTTTTATACAAGTGTTATAAAATTCAATTGTTTTATATTATAAAATATGAATTAATAAAAGGAAATTTGGTGATAAAAACAAAGTTTTTAACCATTCTCTCTCCCATTGCCGAAACATTAGTAAAAGAGAAAAGAAGAAATAGCCAAGGGGTTCGGCCATGGATGTGGGATAAATTAAGGTACGCTTAATGTTATTCCTTGAAAATTTTTGCATATTTTGAGTTGCCATCTAGTATTTTAGTTAACCCATGGATTAAATTGAACATATGTGCATTCGACAATTTGTTAAATTGTGACAAATATGATAGATTTTGGAAGGTGCTATTTAGGTGTTAAATTTGATTTCATGATGGCCGAATGAGTGTAATATTTGTGAATGATGAAATTGAATCCATTTTTTTTAAGAGGTATGAAGTTGAAGTTTGCCGTGTATGCGCTATAGAGAAAGGAAATGTGTTTCTGTTTAAATTAGGCATGTTTTTGTTAAACTGAGCTTTGAATTGATGAAATTAAGTGATGAATAAATGGAATAAGTTGTGAGTGGGTAAATTCTTGAGTTTATGGAAAAGCTTGCATTCAACCATGTTATAACAAGCAAGGTTTGAGTGTTTAAATGGTTTGAATTGTAATTGGTTATTAGTTAAGTCCTAAGCTTATTAAAAATTAAATAAATTGGGGTTTTAAGGATAATTGGCAATCGGTCAATGTAGTATTATGTGAAATTTTGAATAGAATTGAAAAAAAATGTTCAAATGCCTAAAATGATATTCGGCTATGGTATGTGTGCATGAAAACTCGGCGTTAAATGTTATAAGTGTTTTTGAGCTAGTTAAGCTTTGTTATGTGGCTAAAATGGGCAATGATATTTGGTTAATATGGTTTAATGTAATATGGTTGCTAAATAATAGGAATTTATGCTTAATTGTTAATCTTTGGTTGTATGATTGCCAAATGATGCCCTCTAGTCAATGATTTGTGTAATTGCTTGTATTTTAGATGATTGAAGTTATGAATTAAATGATAAGTGATAATCGGCTAGGATGTGTATGTGTGTATAATTGCCAAATGTGAACTTAGGCAATTAGTTGAGTAATTGTTATTTATGTACTTGAATGTACGGTTTGCGAGAAGTTGAATTACTAGTAAGCTTGATAAACTTTGGTTACAAATAAATTTAAGAGCAATGTGGCATGAGGCATTAGTGTTAATTAGATGTCAAAGTGCAAAATATGTGTAATTATAGAAAATGTTTAATTTGATATATGTTTATTTAGCTAAAAGTGAAAGTGTCGTATGTTCTATTTGAATGAGATTATTGGTAATTGAATTAAGATGAATTGGTCAGGTGATTAAACTAGTTTACTTGTTTTAATTTAGCTCAAGAACAAAGAGAGCTAAATTCAGATAGGGGGAAGGCAAAATTAATCGAATAGCCATTTGTAATCGTTCGACAATATCCAAGGTGAGTTTTAAGTAATTTAACATGCCATGTATCTTGAGCAATTGATGCTATTTGTATGAATGTTCATACCGAATATGAAAGTTGGGATGAAAGAGACTTAAGTAGAAATGTTTTATAAGTTAATAGTATGTATGAGATTAAGGTAAAAGCTTAATAACTGTTAATGTGTATCAAAAACCAAATGGTTAATTGTGTGACAAAGATGAGACTATGCTATGTGATAATGCCGAATGGTAAGTGTGAAATGCAATTGGTTGATCGCTATGTACAATGCTTGAATAATGCAACAATTTTCATGAGACATTTATATCATGTGGGAATTATAAGTATATGCTCTAAGTTATGTGAAAATTGATGCATTAGCTAGTGTGCTGTGACATTTGGGTCTATGACCTAGCAAGCTATAAGCTGGTGTTTAATATCGGCCTTCTAGCCTAGCAAGCATAATGCCGTTGATATAATATCAGGCCTTGAGCCTGGCAGGCATAATGCCGGTGAAATAATATCGGGCCTTGAGCCTAGCAGGCGTAATGCCGGTGAAGTGAATTTAGACTTAAAAAGTCTAGCAGGCTTTGAGCCAGTGGCGAAACTCAAGTTTTATACTTAGCAGGCCAAGTGCCGATGAATTTAATAAAAGTATATGACAACGAGATCCCATGTTCAGATGGCCCAGGTATGTGATACTCACCTATTTATGTGAAAATGATTCGAATTGAATTTTGAATATGTTCATTGTGAACATTTGGTTCATGTAAAATTATTCTTAGAAGTATATTAACTATGTATGTGATTACAAATAAAGAAGGAATGTTTTAAATGTGGAAATGGTATACATTAGAGCTCAATTTGGGTGAATTAAAGTTGGCATCGAGAACTTGAAATGTTCATGTCTATATGAATTTGAAGCTAATCAAATGACTTGATATTACTGCAAGTAAGTGATTAAGCATATTCGGCCTTGTGGAATTAAATGTTGATACGATGTTTTAAATTCACTCAATTGAGTTGAATTAATGAATGACTTTGTGTTATATGATGAGACGATTATGTGATTCCAAATTTTTAGTAAATGAGATGTCAATGTAACTGTGTACAATTGTGGTTAAGCCTATTCGGCCAAATGATATTATACTTAAATCATGTATATGTGTGATAGATGTTTTAATTAAGTTAAGTTGTTCTGTTTACTTAAAACTTACTAAGTTAATTATCTTACTTCGAGTGTCTTTGCTACTCTATTTTATAGATCTCGTTCGAAAGCTACGTGTTCGAGGATTTATGTTCAGAGTCATCCACACTATCGACACTGTTTTGGTACTTTTGAAAGTCTATGTTTTGTAATATGGCATGTATAGGCTTAACTCCCTTTTGAAACAAGTTTCATTTTGAAATTGTAAATATTAGAGCCATGCGAAGATGGCCTATTCATTTTGTTTATGTAAGGTCTCATAGTTGATTTAGTGTTTGTGAAATGTCTTGATTATGGATGACATATTCAGTTATGGCTCATCTATATACTTATAAGCATGTTCAGTAGCTATTATAATTATGGAATTATCAGGTATGTTAAATGGTCCGTTATCGTAAAGTATGGTAAGATTTGTAAGTCACTAATGTGCATAAACTCAAATGAAAGCTTGAATCAAAATTGTTTATATTAATGTTAAACGCATAGGTTAGGTTGAATTGAATTCATGAGCAGCATTATTTCTATATTTTCACTCGGTCACTTGAAAATGATTTCTAAAAGTATCTTTGAATGCTCTAAGGCTGTGTTTAGTTAAGTAATACCTTGTAACATTATTCTGGCGATGGATGAGGGATATAGGGTGTTACAAAATCTATAATGTCGGAGCATCGATACGTGAAACACATTATGTATCTTTTCTAGCTCATGTGGCAACATCATTCTATAAGCAACCGGCCCAACTCGTTCAATGATTTCATACAGTCCGATAAATGTCGGACTCAATTTGCCCTTTTTGCCAAATCAAAACAGTTTCATCCATGGAGATACTTTCAAAAATACTTTATCACCAATCTCAAATTCAATATCTTTCCATTTCAGATCCTCATACGATTTTTGACGATCAGAAGCTGCTTTCAGACTATCTTTGATCACTTCCACCTTCTGTTCTATTCCTTTTATCAAATCTATCCCGTATATTTTACTTTCACTAAGCTCAGACTAGTATAATGGAGTTCTACATTTTCTACCATATAAGGCTTCATACGGAGCCTTTTTAATGCTTGATTGAAAACTATAGTTATACGCGAATTCAATCAGAGGTAGATATTGTTCCCATGTATATTTAAAATCTAAAATACAACATCTTAACATGTCTTTCAGTATCAGAATGATTCGCTCAAATTGACCGTCTGTCTGTGGATGAAATGCTATACTGAAATGCAATTTTGTACCTAAAGCCTCTTGCGACTCTTCCAGAATCGTGAAGTAAACCTTAGACCTCTATCAGATACAATAGACAATGGCACCTCGTGCAATCTCACAATGTCAGAAATGTACAGTTCAGCTAATTTATCAAGTGAATAGTCAGATCATACCAGAATAAAATGAGCAGATTTTGTCAAACGATCAACAACAACCCAGATAGAATATTTCTTTTTCAGCGATAGAGGTAAGCCAGAAACAAAATCCATAGTTACTCGGTCCCATTTCCGTTCAGTAATCGTAATTGGTTGCAACAAACCGGAGGGCACTTGATGTTCAACTTTTACTTGCTGACAAACTAAACATTTCAAAACAAAGTTAGAGATATCTCTTTTCATTCCTGGCCACCAGTATAACTATTTTAAATCATTATAAATCTTTGTGCTACCCGGATGTACAGAGAATTTACTACTATGTGCTATACTCAAAATCATCTGAATCAATTCAGAGTTTCTTGGAAGACAAATTCTATCCTGAATCTCAAACAATCATCAACATCAATTTGGAATTCAGAATCAGAATCACTCTGAGCTCGTTTCATTAACAATTCATTATCTACTTTCTTAGCATCAATGATTTGTTGCAAAAACCAAGGTTTTACTTTTAATTCAGCCAACACTGAATCATCAACAAACAGATCAGCATTAGCATTTAAGGCACATAATGCACATAGTGATTTCTGACTTAAAGCATCAGCTACAACATTCGCTTTACCCAGATGATAATCAATAACAAGCTCATAATCTTTTAACAGTTCTAACCATCTTCGCTGTCATAGAGTCAAATCTTTCTAAGTCATCAGATATTTTAGACTTTTGTGATCTGAAAACATGTGACATTTCTCACCATACAGATAGTGACGCCAAATTTTCAGTGCAAAAACAATGGCAGCTAATTCAAGATCATGTCTCGGATAGTTCTTCTCGTGTGGCTTTAATTGTCTAGAGGCATATGCTATACCCTTACCATCTTGCATTAAAGCATTGCCCAACCCATTCAACGAAGCATCACTATACACAACAAATTCCTTGCCTGATTCAGGTTGCACAAGTACTGGTGCTTTAGTTAACAAAGCTTTCAACTGATCGAAACTTTCTTGAAACCTTTCAGACCATTCGAAGCTTGCATTTTTCTGAAGTAATCAAGTCAACTGGGTTGCTATCATAGAGAATTCCTTTATGAAACGATGGTAATATCCAGCAAGTCCCAGAAAACTATGGACTTCTGAAACATTTCTCGGAGGTTTCCAATCCAAAGCTAAAATTTTGCTCAGATCAACCCGAATACTTGATGCAGATACAATATGACCCAGAAAACTAACTTCGTGCAACCAGAATTCACATTTGCTGAATTTTGTGTACAATTGTTATCACGTAGTGTCTGAAGTACAATTCTTAAATGTTTAACATGTTCACTTTCATTCCTCGAGTAGATCAGTATATCATCAATGAAAACAAAAAAAAAATGATCTAAATACGGTCTAAAAATTCTATTCATCAGATCCATAAACACAGCAGGAGCATTATTTAATCCAAAAGGCATAACCTGATCTCAGAATCTTTTACTCGCAACTAGTAATAACCGGATCTTAGATCTATCTTCAAAAATATAGAGGCACCTTTTAGTTGATCAAACAAATAATTAATTCAGGGCAGAGGGTATTTATTCTTTACGGTCACTTTGTTGAGCTGACGGTAACCAATGCACATTCTCATTAGCCATCCTTCTTTTTTACAAACAGAATAGGAGCACTCCATGGTGAAAAACTCAGCCTAGCAAAGCTTGATCAGTCAATTCTTGTAACTGAGTCCTTAATTCTTTCAATTTAGTCGGTACCATTCTATACGGAGCTATTGAAATCGAAGCAGTTCCTAAAACCAATTCAATCCCAAACTTAACTTCTCGAATTAGAGGCAAACCCGGAAGTTCTTCACGAAATACATTAGAAAATTCACAGATGACTGGCACAGATTCAACCTTTTTATCAGATACCTTGAGTCAATCACATAAGCAAGATAGGCTTCACAACCTTTTCTTACATACTTCTGAGCTTTTAATACAGATATCACAGTTGGTAAACCATTCAATTCACTAGACTCAATTCTAACGATCTCACCATTCTTGCATCTCAAGTCAATAACTTTTCGTTTGCAATTTACAACAGCATCATGTAGAGTTAACTAGTCCATACCCAGAATTATATCAAATTCATCAAATGGCAATAGCATCAAATTAGCAGGGAAACAAATATCTCGAATCATTAACGGACAATTCTTGCAAATCTTATCAACCAAGACACTTTTGCCTAAGGGGTTTGATACTCTAATAACAAATTCAGTAGACTCTACAGGCAAAGTCTTACTATATGCTAAATTCATACAAATATAAGAATACATTGATCCAGGGTCTATCAAAGTAATTACTGAGGTATTATAAAGAGTGAAAGTACTAGTAATCACATCAGGAGACGAAGCTTCTTCCCACGCTTGGATAGCATAAGCTCTAGCAGGTGCCCGAGTCTCAGATTGCATAACCGTATCTTTAGTAGTTCTTTGACCCACACTAGCATCTCCCACATTTCTAGAAGTTCTACCTCTAGCAGCGGTATTACTTGATCTCGGATTTTCACTATCTCTTGATCAACAGATTCAGGGCAGTCTCAAATAAAATGATCCAGAGATCCACATCGGAAACAGGCTTGATCTTTTAATCTACAACTTCCCTGATGTCTTTTTCCACAATGTGCACACTTAAGTTTATCAGATCTAACATTCCCAACACTAGCAATAGATGTAGTAGGAGTTTTAAAACTTGAACGCGATCTATCACGATCTCTACCAGAATGTTCCATATTAGTCTTCAAACGATTAGATTCATCTCGAAACTTCTTTGACACAGACTAAAACGATCTGCCCGAATATCTTTTTTGAACTTCTCTAGCTTCAGAATCACCTTTCTTCTTTTCTCTACTAAGTTCTTCGGCTTTACAAGCCCCTTCAACTAACACAACAAACTCATTTAGATAGAGATTTCCAATCAGAAGTTTAATGTCTTCATTCAAACCCTCAACAAATCTTTTACACATAATGGCCACTGAAGCTACACATTCCTGTGCATACTGACTCAACCTTACAAATTATCATTCGTATTCCGTAACAGATTTGCTATCTTGTTTCAATTCAAGAAACTCTTTACATTTCTGATCAATGAAGCGCTGACTAATATACTTCTTTATAAACTCAATATGAAAGTAATCCCAGGAGATATGTTCACTCGGTACCACAGATGTCAATGCTTTCCACCAATGGTATGCTGAATCTCACAACAATAAAACTGCACATTTAACACATTCCTCCGGGGTACATGACAATTCATCAAAAACTCAGATCATATTTTCAAGCCAAAATTCAACCCTCTCTGCATCATCATCAGTTGTAGCTCGAAATTCTTCAGCCCTATACTTTCTAATCTTATCCACCGGAGGCTTACTCAGCTGAATCAAATTTATCACAGGTGGTAGAATCGAAATTTGTGGAGGAACAGCTGGGGGTGGGGGTTAAACTGTTGGATTTCTCTAAACATACTGAATGAACCACTCATTCATCATTTGGAAGAAAGGATGTTTAGTTTCGCCTTCATTACCACTTGTAACCGGTCTAGAATCGGATGGTGCTATCCCTTGAGCGGGAGCGGAGCAGGCATATTACTTTCAACATCGTCAGCTACGGCTCTTTCGGGATCCATTACTATATGAAAAACATATTTCATTCATCAGGATTCATCACACTATCACAGTTTAGATATATGGCATGTATAGCTAGACTCAAACACACTACGTTAGTCCTAGAATCGACTAAACCGTAGCTCTAATACCAACCAAATGTAACACCCCTAATCCATAACCGTCGCCAGAATAGGTAGGGTTATTACCGGATGTTGAGAATAGATCGAAACAGAATAATCACAGATTACATCAAGATTCAATCATTAAGCCCCTTTCGGAAGTCTACTAGACCTCAAACACGCATTGAAAAAGGGTTAGGACTAAACCGAACACATTCATAAACTTTGGAACACTTATAAAAATTTTCCAAGTTGAGGAGGTCACACGCCTGTGTAACCAGGCCGTGTGTCTCACACGAGACGTAGGCACGCCTATGCGCCCGAGCTGTGCCAAAATAAAGCAAACATACTGACTTTTTGCCACAGCCACAAGACACACCCATGTGTCTTGACCGTGTGAGTGTTGTTGCCAGTACTGGAAAATCAACACGGCCATAAGGCACGCCCGTGTGCTCTAGCCGTGTGGCATTAAGTAGACTTGATATAAGTCATGCTTTCCACCCATTTGGGTCAATTCCACAAACATACCAAAAGCACCAATTAACCTAAACAATAGCAACAAATCAAAGCCTAAAACATTCATCTATATGATCAAAACATTCATATACAATCTTATGCCAATGAACAAACATTTCATAGATTGTATCCATAACTAAAGCTCAGCATTTAAAAATCAACTACACTTACCTTTCACTAACTAGATTTCATATCAAGATATCCATTGCATTGAGGATATTCATTCATTAAATTCATGCCAACATTTGTACCATTCACAATACCAAAACAAATCATATGACCATATCTTCACCACATCACATGACATATATGTACAAAGACTCAAAGAAATATCTTAGACATTCTACTCTATACATGCCATACTTAAACTTTATATAATCAAAAAGGTACCAAAATCGAGTTCGATAGTGTGGTGACGATCCTTGATTATCCCAGAGCCCACAATAGCTACGATATCTGTAAAACAGTTAAAAGAATAAACAAAGTAAGCTACAATGAGCTTAGTAAGCCAAATACCAAAAATTATGCAATCCATAATCGTAATACGATAACAATTTTACACAGTTTATTCACAAACCAAATTTACTCATTTAATACATACTTCTAGTACACACAATTAGCATACATTCCATGCTCAGAAATTCAGTACAAAACAGATGTACCAGAGTCAGATACACAAGGTATGCATTCATTTATTTCTCACAAGTTCTCCTCAAATCATTCAGAAACGTTACAGAGCTCATATAGGCCTTATACAACGCCGACGTCCCTGACGTGGTCTTACGTGTTATTCAATACTGATGCCACTGTCCCGGACAGGGTCTTACATGAAATATTTATGATGCCAGTGTCCCAGACACGGTCTTACATGCAATACTCTAATCAACGCCTACGTCTTGGATGAGGTCTTACATGATATCATTTTACTGTTGCGTATTTGGAAATGATTCGGAATAATACTTTAGGCTTTCATGGTCATCCAAATACAGTCTAAAAATCAAGAATTTATAACAGACATCAATATAATGTATATTTGTATTTTGACTTACCTCGTACGGATTTAGACGGATTCGAGCCGACTACTCGACGATTTTGAACTTCCCCCGATCTAAGTCTGATTTTCTTTGTTCTTGATCTAAATCAATTCAATAACAACCATTCAATCATTCATTTCAATGCATGAATACAAATTTAAGGCATTTTGCATTTTAGCCCTCACAGTTTCATACTTTAACAATTTAATCCATTCTTCACAAAATCACCAATATGCCAATTTCACCAAGACTATGGCTTGACCGAATGTATATGTAGCTCATACCAATTCATACATTTTATTTATTTTACAAATTAGTCCTCCAAAATTTTCATTTTCACAATTTAACCCACATAGCTTAAATTCATCAAAATTCCATGGCAAAACATGTTTATTCAATGCCTATCCATTATAATTCAACCAAATTCATCACAAAGCTTCAAAAATCATCAATGGAACTATTCATAAACTTCATTAAAAATATAAATTGAGACATGGGCATGAAAGATTTCGAAGCAACGATCACAGAAACATAAAAATCATCAAAAATGGATTAAAAACGAACCTTTAATCAAGCTAGAAACTAGCCGAATGCATGGAAGCTTTTAAACCTTTCTTTTCCTTTGATTTTCGGTGATGGTGGATGAATAATAAGCCATTTCATGCCTTTTTTTATTTAATTCATGCTTAAAATGCCATTTACCATTTTTCCCTTAATTAATAAACTATTTTATCAACCATTATAAGGCTATCTATGTAACTTTCCACTATCCATGGTCAAATTGCAACATAAGGACCTTCCATTTAATAAGCCATAGTAATTAAACACCTTTATCAAAAAGAATACAAATTTTGCATTTTCTACGATTAAGTCCTTTCTCATAATCGAGCACAGAGACAGACAAATTAAATCACAGAAATTTCACAGGAGTTAATTCAAATATCACAGAGACAGAAAATAATATTTAAATTATTTTTCAAACTTGAATTTGTGGTCTCGAAACCACTATTCCAACTAGGGTCCAAATCAGGTTGTTACAAGTGAAATGCTGGGCCCTCAACCTTTATCTCCATAAAAAACAAATTTTTCTAGGTAAGGAGTAGGTTGAGGAGCGAGTTTGGTTTCCCAACACAATGATCTATCCCCCAAGAGTCTTTCTGTATCGCAAGCAGCCACTCGATAATAAGGCTGCAGAGAAGCAGTTCAACTGCCTAAAGCTAGGTCATTTATTAGTGCTAGAGAGACTTACCACCGTCAAGAATGTCATCCATTTCTACTAGGAGAATCAGAGCCCAAATGGCCATAAGCCCACAGACACCGTAACTGGGGTTGATCCCCAAGTAGTACCATCCACTTACAAGGCATGGCCTTACAATGCCACTAATGACTTGGTTATCGTGTTGGTGGGAAGGAAAGATGAAGCCCCACACTTCTTTTACACTGTATGCAAGCTGCACGTATGATGTTGGTCTACCACGTCAGCAGTTGTCATTGGTGAGTCTTCTATTAGCGGTTTGGTTCCCTGTATGGTTGACACTAATCATACTATTGCAAGCTTTTCTCAATCTTCTACCCAATCACAATCCTCAAGTAAAATGGATAGTAAGGCATTAATAGGAAGGGCATAAAAGGCCATTGCAGTAGCGAATCCAAAGGTGCAACCGAGAAATAGTAATCGCAAGAGGATAAAGGTTGAAAGAAGTTCGCAGAATAACTAGGGAGGGCAGTGGTAGCAGAATGGTTTGTCATAGGCGAGGCAAAGGACCAGTCAATCTTGAAAGAGAATTTGCTCCTCTAGCTCTCCTTTCTCATCTTGAGACACAGACAGAGTCTGCCACTTTAGACGACTTAACTTCCATTGCTCCACCTCTTCTTAAAGAGCCCACTCCCAGCCTTATCTATTCTGTACCACTGTCTTCTCCACTTGGTTCAATGCCAATCCCTTCTTCCTTTAATGAGATATCTACCATATTCTCCTGGAGAAACCACACCAATTCAAGTCAGTCCCATTTCTCTCCTAATGAAGTTAACTAAAGATGGGACAAGAGCCTACCTTAAGAGCTAAAGGACTACGCCTTCCCTTCTTATTCTGGAGCTTGCCAACCAACCTTAGTAGAATTGGTAGATGCTTACCAAGTTATGGTGGAAAAACGCAAACTCCTTAGCTAGGCCCTCTGTAGGCATTGTAGTAGAAGTGAAGCCAAACGGGCTGAGTTGAAAAATGCCTTGGCTTCTAGAAATCAAGAACTAGCCTAGCTTCACCAAACACACGTGGGTACAGTTCACCAAAACTAGGAGCTCATCGAATCTATCTCCATTGGGGAAACAAAATACAAGTCCATGAAGAAAGATTCTGAAGAAAGAATACACCAACTAGAGAGCCTAATCAATTCTTTAAAGGAGCAACATTTAGCTGACCTAGAGAGCGTGTAAAAGGAAAATAATGAAGCCTTAAAGCATTAAAACGCTGAAACCATGGTGGGGATATGGAACGACAAGAATGTGCAAGTGTACACAATCGCAACAAGTAATAAAGTGACAAGTAAATGTCGAGTTATCATACCCACAAGGACTGTGAAAAAAATTATTTATGAATGCAATTTTAAAAACACTTTGGTGAAGAAAAGTATTTTGATTTGAAGAAGTGATTAAAAACTAGGATTTAACAAAGTAAAAAAAATAAAACAAAAGTTCCAATGCACGATTTCAGAAGATGATTTTAATCAAGATGACATAATTGTGTTAGATTAATTACATTTCTTAACTTAGAATTATTAAACTTATGTTTACATTGTTATGCATTAATTCACAGGAACTCGGTAATTTGCTAACTTATGAACATACTCACCTACAAAAATCTATTTATCTCTTGACTATCTCTATGCCAATTAAACCGATTAACCAAATTTTAATAAGCAAATGTGTTAATGCACATACATACTTATGAAATTAAAATAATCTCTTATACATATCTCTATGCCAATTCAAACAATTAATTCAATCTCATAAGCACATAAAAAATTACATGAGGTAACAATGTATTTCTACCTTGAAATAGTTTAATCACAATAATCTTGCAAGTTATGCAAGGCTAATGTATCTCTAGATACTGTTGCTAATTTAACCCTCAGCTACCTTAGATGGTTAAACATGCACTGATTAATATCATGTCAATTAATTACAATTTCAATTCGTTTAAATAATTAATTCATTTGTTACCTTACAATTGTAATTCAAAAATAACTTAGTCATGGTTTTACTTAATCAAACATCTTATTGAGGCCTATAACAACACAAACACAATTTTAATAAATTAAGCAGACGAAATGTAATCAACCTAACATGAATTAAATTAAGCCATATTAATTAAATTAAACATATCAACATCACAAACATTCATAGACATGTTCATCATAATAACAATAAGAAAATTAAAAGGATAGGGAATAAGAATCAAATCTGATGTTTCTCTGTGGCTTGACTAGTTTGCTCCAATCCTCCTTCTCCGCTTGTTCTTGTCTAACCGAGGCTTCTACGAAAAATTGAATGCTACTCCAAATGGTGGTTGATTGACTCTCTTTCAAGAGGTGAAATCCACAAGAGAATATGGGAAGGAAATGAAAACAATGGAAGGGAATAAGTACAATTTAATTTTTTATAATAATTAAATATTTTTTGACAAGAATTTTATCGAAACTGCATGAATTTGAGTTAAAAAGGACATGAAAAAGTGTGTATATTTTCGTGTTTCCACAGCCCTAAAATTAAGTAAAATTTAACTTTTTCATAATTTAAGTACAATTTAATTATTTTATTATAATTAAATATTTTTCAATAATAGTTTTATCGAAATTGCATGAATTTGAGTTAAAAAGGGTATGAAAAAGTGTGTATATTTTCGTGTTTCCACACCCCCAAACTTAATTCATTACTTGTCTCGAGTAATGCACAAAGTTGAAAAGAATTTCTCAGAAACACCTTTGAAAAATTTCTTTAGAACCACATTCTTCCCAAAATTAAGATTTTAGTATATTATGCACAAAAACAAGAAATTTGATAATTATGCTACTTAAGTATACATATCATTCAAATTAATCTCAACAACTATTATGATAGCAAAAATAAACTAAATGCTTCCTCAATAAAGACATGCTAAATTCCTACCAATTTGATTTTATTCCCTTATTCAAGATTAAGATGCAATCATTAAGTTTAACTTAGGCCTTCATATGTTGAACATAGCAATTTCTCTCCACTAATGTAGGTAGCATGGAAACTTGAACCAATAGGTCTTTAAAAAGGTTGCAACGTGGCTAGGCTAGGGGTAAGTAAAAGATAGATAAATTTAGGCTAAGAACCCTAGACTCAGATTCAATTAGACCTTTAAAATAATTACCTTTAATACACCAACTTACTTTGCTTTCACATGCTATTTTTTACATCTATTTTCTTTCAAGTACATATGCTCTTCTTTTGTTCTTTTTTTTTTTTATTTACATGAGCACTTTACTATATGTACTAAAATTTTTTAAGCATTCGATACTTCTTTTCAACTCCCCCAAACTTATTTTTAAAGAACATTCTAAATAGTACTGAATCTAGTGTTTAGGATAATTTGAAGATAATTAAGAGAAAAGTGATGGCTAAATATTGCAAGGGTCAAAATAAAATTAGGCCATATAGTCTCAAAGTTGGGTTTCAAGGGATAAACATTCATCATGGTTGGCTTCAAAGGCTAAAACGGTCCAAACAAAAGTTACCTAGATCATTTTCAACTTCCCACGCTTCCTAGGATTTCGCCTCAAGGAACTATTAAGTCAACTCTAGAGACCTAAACTTTCATGCATGCCTAATTTTCCTAAGGAACTAAAACTTTTATGGTATGATTTGCATGCTTTATTAAAAATACATTTTTGTTATATTTCAGTTATGTAATAGCCCAGATTTGCGCTTAGTCAGAATAGTGGTTTTAGAGTCACTAACCCGAGGTCAGAGAAATTATTTATAATATTATTTTATTTGTTATAGAATTTTTATAAGGGTGTATGAAAATTTTGGTGAATTAATTTACGTGATTGGGAGCTTAATTGAGAAAAATGACTAAATCGCATAAAGTGTAAAAGTTGTGATTTACTAGTAAATAGCGTTAAATAGCTAGAGAACCTTAATTGGAGACCCTTGCTAGAGTCATGGCCGGCCAAGGTAGACAAAAAGAGTAGAAAAGTCAAAATTAGGTGGAAATTTTGGTAACTATTTTGACTAGTTTTATAATTAAATAAAACAAAAAGACTTCATCTCTTTTCACCTTCTTCTCCACTGAAAATATCAACAAATTAAGGGTTTTGAGAGCTGAAAATTTTGGCCAAGCTATCCTCTTCCAAATCAAGAAGTACGAAACTCGAACCTAGACCGGGGGAAGGCCAAGCAAACAAACTAAACAGAGAAGTCATTCATATTTTGGATACCAAGGTAAGTTGTAGGTAAATAATGAAACTTTTCTATAATTATGCATGAGACATTGATTGGGCATAAAATGATTAATTGTGAATATGAGTTATGCATGAGAACATTTATTTAACATGAATTGATTAATTATGAATTTGAGTTTTAACATGATGAGAATCTATGTGATGGAACACGATTGAACCTTAAGAATAGACTAGATATTCATGCCGTGATACTAGGGTTGGTACAAGTGCTAGTGTAAGACCATGTTTGGGACATGGCATCGGCCTCATTGCGTGTCAGTGTAAGACCATGTCTAGGACATGGCATTGACACCGATATGTGCTAGCCAGTGTAAGACCATGTCTGGGACATGGCATCGGCGTTGATATGAGTGCTAGTGTAAGACATGTCTAGGACATGGCATCGGTACGGACAGAGGAGAGCCAGTGTAAGACAATGTTTGGGACATGGCGTCGGCCTCGATACATGAGAGTCAATGTAAGACCATGTCTGGGATATGGCATCTACTTGACATGTGATCCAGTGTAAGACCATGTCTGTGACATGGCATCTATTTGATACCCTATGTTTGAGGCTTATTGAATATCCTTTCGTATTCTAATTGGTTCAACGGGAAATTTAAAGTTTGTATCAAGATCGAGAGATATTATGATGACCTTGTGAGCGATACAGGTACCTATATGAAATATATGAAATGTGAGCTCGAAATTATGTTGTATAATTAGTAAAAGATGAAAATGAGTAAGTTAGGCTTGGAGCCATTGTTTTCTATCATGCACAAACTGTGATGTACTGAGAGCACATTATAGCATGGTAAATTATTGCCTTTTATTTACTTGCAACTTACTAAGCTTTATGCTTACTCCCTCTCCTTTCCATTTTCTTATAGTGCCACCAAATTAGCTCGTGGATCATCATACGTCAGAGGCTTCGTTCACACCATCAACTAAAGCATTCAGTATAGTTAATTTTTGATATTTTAAGAAATGGCAAGTATAGGGACTTAGTCTATTTTGTTTTGTGTCATTGAGAAATTGGCCAAGTGTGTTGGCTTGATATGAAATACTTCATTTTGTATAAGGTCGTGGATAACGACTAATATTCATTATTGATATATGCAAATGATCCTTTGTGAATGTGCAAAGTAGTATCGATGAACAAGAGTACTAGGATAGTAATATGAACGCTTGGTTGGATTGGTTACGTGAAGTTATGTGGAAGCTAAATTATGGCCTTTGGTTGAATATTGGTGCATGGTGATGTTTTGGGATTGTGTGTGATCTTGTTTCAGGGGGCAAAAGGCTTGGTAGATAGCCTTATTTTTGTCTACACGGGTAGACACACAGGCATGTGTCTAGGCCGTATGTGACACATGGTCCACCCCACGGGTGTGTAGTTAGGCCATGTGTCCCCTGTACCTTAGGTTGGCAAAATTAAATACCCAGTAGTAAAAACACGGGTTGAGACATGACTGTCTGTCTCAACCATGTGAAAGATATGGCCTAGCACACGGATGTGTGCCATGGCCATGTGATCCCTAAATGTTGCTAACATTAGAAATAGAATGTCAAGGTTTTCGCACACGGGCTACGACATGGGCATCTCATGGCAGTGTGAGGGACACAGGCTGAGCACACGGGCGTGTGCCAGGCCGTGTGAAAACCACTGTAGGTTTGATGTTAGAAAATAAATCCACACGGACGAGGGGCACAGGCGTGTCCCTAGGTCTTAGGCTGTGTGAACCACACAAGCCTTCAACACGGCCATGTCTGAAGGCCACACGAGCGTATGTCATGTTTTAATAGATTTTCTTGAAAGTTTTCTGAGCACTTGGATTGGTTCTGAATGGTTTTCTAAACAAGTTTTGGGCCTTGTACATCCATATTAGGAGTTGTTAAACAAAGTTTGAAAAGTTTTAAATTGGGACAAATTATTATATGTTTCCATATGTCTTAATAAGGTAATGCTTCATACCCTGTCCCAGCGTCGGATACGGGTAAGGGGTGTTACAAGTTAACATAACAATTATTAAAATAATCGAACTTTATTCATACTAAAGTTTAGCATACTTAACAAAATTTCAAATTTTTGAACAACATATAACCTAATCATAACTGTAAGAAAAATTTATTCTAAGTGGAAATAATTTCATTTTTTTTAATTTTTCAATCCCCCTATTTCAGATGAACAATGTCCTCATTGTTTAAAAGTGAATAAATACTATACACCAGGTAGGATTCTAGAAAAGAGGAGTTGAGTCAATTTAACTGCTTAAGTACCTAGCTCTCTCTAGATCCAATCCTAGACATGTATATATCTATTGCCACACTGTGCACTTTGTGACTTGTTCATTTTTTATTTATGAATTCCACCTCTTGTTTTATTATGAAAATAAAAATTTCTAGTAAAACCTGATCCTAAAATACTAAATAACCTAGGAATAGAAATAAAATAAAGTCAAGATCCCCTCTTTTTATTTATTTGTAGATCCTTCCAAATTCGACTAATCCTTTGCTCTATCGTCTTTGTTTCTGCATGAATCGCTTCGCTCCCTCTTCGACTGTGGACTCCATGGTTCAAATATGAAATCTTTGCTAGGGGTGTCAAATATTCTATACGACAAGTGTGAATTCCTTGCTTTGACACAGTCCACTTAGAACCTGGAACTGTAAGTTCCTTGAGAATTTCTTATAGATTTTCAGACTCAATATTGCTCATCAGGGAAGAATATTTGTCATTTTCAAAATTAGGTAATTCAAAGAATTCATCAATAGCATTTAAGGTTATTAGTACCTTGATTCCGTGAACAAAAACTTCTGTCAATTCGCTTGAGATCAAATTTGCAAAAAAATTCACGAACTAACCCTCATCTACACTAGGACTTTTCTCACAAAACAACTCCCAATTGATAGCTTTAGCAACTTGTCAAATGCACACCATTAAATCAATATAGTTGCTTTCTTTCAGTGTAAAGCTCTTCTCTTGGTACATCTTTTGATTCTTGAAAATACTTTCATATCTCGCTTTGGCTTCCTCACAATGGAATTTATTTTGTGATTCGTCAATTTGAGCTGAAGCACGAGTTCTCTTGCGAGGCATGATTAACCTGAACATAAGATGAAAACAAATATTTTCTCAAAAAATTGAATCAGTATAAAATATTAATAATTCAATAAATTGAAAAATTAAATAAATTAAAATTTAGGAGAAAATTTTGTCTTACTACCCTTTTATAAAAGTTAAAGAAAATAAATCTAAAGCAAAAGAGGTTGGTTTAGGGATGTTTGTAGGGTGTCTTGATCGTTTGGTGCAAGTAGCAAGGCAGCAGCGACACGCTAGGGAGTAGTAGGATATGTGTGAACTGCACGGATGGGCAGCAAGTAGGCAGCAGGCGGCACTATCGGTGCAACACCCCTACCCCGTATCCATCGCCAGAGTAGGGTTAAGAGGCATTACCTAACAAAACACAACATTATACAATCATTTCACATACATTGCCCATACATCATCATATCATAGTCATTCATAAACACAAAATCACTTTAGAAGGTCTACAAGACCTTAAACATGCTTTAGAGAGGGTTTGGGACTAAACCGATCTCGTATAAAAATTTCTAAAATTTTAAAATATTTCTAAGTAACAGGGGTCACACGCCCGTGTGAACAGGCAGTGTACCTTAAACAGCCTCAGACACGCCCACGTGTCTAGGTCATGTGAAAATTGGGCATACATACTAACTTATACCACATGGCCAAGGACACGCCCGTGTGAGGGGTTACTGACTTGTCTCACACGGTCGACCACACGCCCGTGTGCCAGCTCGGGTGTAATAGCCTGAAATTGGGCTTAATTGGAATAGTGAGTTTGAAATCACTTACTTGAGGTTAGAGGAAATTATTTTAGCATTAATTTATGTGTTATAGTATTTTTATAAGGGTGCATGAAAATTTTGGTGAATTAATTTACGTGATTGAAGGCTTAATCGCGAAAAAGGAAAAAATAGCATAATAGGTAAAAGTTGCAAATTACTAGTAAATTGAGTTAAATAGCTAGAGAATTCAAGTTTGGGGGTTTTAAAGGGAAAATAGTCCCTTAGATATATGCTGGCTGGCCATGAGAAGCAAGTGAGACAAAAAGAAATAAAGAATCAAAATTAGGTGGGAATTTGGTGACAATTTTGACTAGTTTTATTATTAAACAAAACAAAAGGCTATCATCTTTTTCTATCTTCTTCTACCACCGAAAATCACCATGGAAATAGTATTGAAGCTTCAAAAATTCCAGCCACCCATCTCTCTTGCAAGTAAGTGATTCTTAAGGCCTTTCTTGAATATTTTTTGCATTTTTATAGCCCTTATAGCAAGAGCTATCTATTGAGGGGGCTATTGTGCAAGATGGTTGAAAGTTTAGAAATTTACCATGAATGCATAAGTGTTATTAGCTGAAATTTTATGGAAGGAAATGAGTCATTGTTGATAAATAAACAACCATTTTAAAAGGGTGTCTATAGAATGCACCTAAATTGGATTAATTTGTAAAGTTGATAAGTTGATGTTATTTATGTGAAAAAATAAGAATTTTGTGTTACCATAAGAGTGAAAAGAGTTTTTTTAGGCCTAGTGAAGAAGGAAATTCGATAAAAATCAATTTCCGAGCCTAGGTGCAAAATGGTCATTTTGCCAAGGTCTAGAGGCAAAATGGTCATTTTGCCAAATTTATGATTTTTGAATTGCTAGATTAAATTGGTGATTAAAGTAGTGAATTTTTATTGATATAGATCAAGATTTACAAAATCCAAACCTGGATTGGGGGAAAGCCAAGCTAACAGACTAAGACTGATTGAGTTACCACTTTTTGTATACCGAGGTAAGTTGGGTGTAAATGTTACAACTTTATTTTATGTTTATACATTGAATTTTATATTACATAATATGTTGATTATGCCTTTGTAATGATAATGATGAGGTTGATATGGTAAATTTCCCGATGAAACTGTAGGAATAGATTGGATAATTGGGCCTGAGACTAGGGCTATACGAAAGCTAGTGTAAAACCATGTTTGGGACATGGCATCGGCCTCATTATGTGTCAATGTAAGACCATGTCTGGAACATGGCATCCACACCGAGATGGATAAGCTAGTGTAAGACTATGTTTGGGACATGGCATCGGCTCGATATGTGCTAGTGTAAGACCATGCCTGGGACATGGCGTTGGCACGGACCGAGATGTATACTAGTGTGAGACCATGTTTGGGACATGGCATCAGCCTCGATACGAGAGAGTCAGTGTAAGACCATGTCTGGGACATGGCATCGACCCGAGATGTATGCCAGTGTAAGACCATGTTTGGGAGATAGCATCGGTGATGAGACAAGAGCCAGTGTAAGACCATGTTTGGGACATGGCTTTGGCCTCGATATGTGAGTTAGTGTAAGACCATGTCTAGAACATGGCATCGATGCTTAACCTTCGTTTGAGGCTATTGAGTATCCTTTCCTATTCCACTGAGTTTCGTGGGAAAAATTTATAGCTTGAGTAATTAAAAGAAATGATGACCTTATTGTGAGTGGTACAGGTACCTGTATATCATGTATGAGAAATGAGCTCGATCTTGTGTTATATGATTAGTAAGAAAATGATGGTGAGTAAGTTATGCCTATAATTATTCGTATTTATGAGGGAATGTTGCTAGGTTATGAGTGTGTTAATTTACGACAAATTTTTTATAATGTTTGCATTCAACTTACTAAGCTTTTTTTGCTTACCCCTCTCTTTTCCATTTTCTTATAGTGCCACCTAGTTAGTTCGTTGATCTAAGTACGTCGGAGGCTCCGTTCACACTATCATCCCAAGCACTCAGTATAGTTAATTTTAGCATTTTGAGAATATGGCATGTATAGGACTTTATTCTTTTGTTAAGTGTCATATTATTTTGGGAGACAAATGCGTTGGCATGAATTTGAAATGTTTCATCTTGTATAAGGCCAAGGTTATTGGCTAATAATTGATAATGGTTTAGAAATGCAAGTGTTGTTGTTTTTAATGAAAGTGCAAGTTGTTTAGATGCTTTGTTGGATTGATTTGTTTAGTTGTGTGAATGCCAAATTATGGCTATTGGTTGAGTATTGGAGTCCTGGTATACTTGGACATATGTTAAATCTTGTTTTAGGGTGGCAAAGAGGCTTGGTAGGTAGCCTATTTTTTTCCACACTGGCATATGTCTAGGCCGTGTGTGACACACGGTCCACCCACGGACGTGTGATCAGGCCGTGTGTCCCCTGCACCTTAGGTTGGAAAATTAAATACCCATCAGTATACCCCACAGGTAGGAGACACGGCCATGTGTACCAACTGTGTGAAGGACACGGTCGAAACATGAGCGTGTACCATGGCCGTGTGATTGTTGACGTCAGAAACAGAATGTCAAGGTTTTTGCACATGGGCCGCGACACGGGCATGGCATGTCCGTGTGAGGGACACGAGCTGAGCACACGAGCGTGTGCCAGGCTGTGTGAAAACCCCTATAGGTTCGACGTTAGAAATTAATTCCACATGGACAAGGGGCACAGATGTGTCCCTAGGTGCTTAGGCCGTGTGAGGCATACGGGCCATCAGCACGGCCATGTTTCAAGGCCACACGGGCCTATTTCCCTACCACATGGGCGTGTGCCTTATTTATAGCAATTTTTGGTGAAAGTTTCCTAAGTGCGCAAAATGGTTCTAGGTTGTTTCCAAACCATGATTTAGACCTTGTAGGCCCATATGAAGGTCCATAAGACAATGTTTGAAAATTTTTAAATTGAGACGCATTTGAATTAGTTAAAATAGAATGGTTACATGTGATATTATAAAGTAACACCTCGTATCCTATTCCAGCGTCGATATGGGTAAGAGGTGTTACATTTAGTTGTATTAGAGCATGGTTTAGTCAATTCTAGGACTAACCGAGAATGTGTACGAGTCTTGCTATACATGCCATAATTGTTTAATGATAGTGTGACGATTCCTGATGATTATAGATTATTTTTTTCTTATAGTAATGGATCTTGATCAGCCTATGGTGGACGATGTGGAAAGTAATGTGCTGGCTCTCACTGAAGAGACCGTGCCAGTCGAGACCAGGCCCGTGATGATGAGTTAGGGTGGAGGGGCTAGGGAAGCCTACCTCAAAATGATGAAGCTTGGTATACAGAGTACGTTTGTGTGAATCTAAACACTCCACCTCCTCCACCTCCTCCAATTTATCACCATGCCTGATAGCTCCTCAAGGAGCAGAAATGGGTAGGAGAGAAAGACTTCCAGTAGAGTGAATTAGAAAACATAGAGCTGAAGAATTTCGGGAGAACAAAGATGATGACCCAGAGAGAACAAAATTCTGGTTAGAGAATACCATCAGGGTATTTGATGAACTGTCATGCACTCCTGAAGAGTGCATGAGATGTGTGGTATCATTACTTCGAGATGCGACCTACCAGTGGTGGAACACTCTCGTGTCAGTGGTACCGAGAGAGAGGGTGACTTGGGAGTTCTTCCTGGAGGAATTGCATAAGTAATATATTAGCCAGAGATTCATCGACCAAAAGAGGAAGGAGTTCTGTAACACCCCTATCCCGTAACCTTCGCTGGAATAGGTAAGGGGCATTACCGGACTTGTAACACAGATCAAAATAGACAAATTTTGAACTTTAATATCAATAGCATAGTTCTATAATCATTCACCAATCATGCTTTAAAGCTCATGTAATGATACATACATTCATTTAGCATCAATTTGCAAACATGTGAAAGCTAAGGGAAACATTTAGAAATTTCTCAAGTTAGGGACTCACGGCCATGCCCCTAGCCCGTGTAGACACACACGATCGTGCCCACTAGACACGCCCAAAGCACTCAGCCCGTGGTTGAAACTGACTAACCTCACACGGTCACCAGACACGCCCGTGTGTCTAGGTCGTGGCCAACACTGTCAACTGCCACACGGCTACCAGACACGCTCGTGTCTAGGCCGTGTGTAAAATTTGTTCAAAGCACTAAGATGCAGGGTTTACACGGCTGGAGCACACGCCCGTGTCTCCTGGCCATGTGGTACAAATATAAGCTTGGTTTAAGCCAATTTGCCACCCAACTAAGGGTCACACCTACAAGCATAGATATGCAACACATATGCCTCAATTACCAACCATTTTGAGCTCAATTCATACCTCATTTCAACCATTTCATGATTTATCATGCACAAGTATAATAGCTCAACAAATGTTTACAAATTTCATACCAAAGTAACCTTATACACATAGCCAAAATAACCACTCTTCAAACAAGCATATAAGTAGCCACAAGGCTTCATAATTCACATACCAAAACCTCACCTTGCCATTTATCAAACATAGCATTTTTAAAGCATCCTTTGCTAAGCATTCACATAACATAACATTTTAACATTTCAAAGCTTAACAAAGACTTTCTAGCCTATACATGCCATAATTCACATATTTACAAATCTCAAAAGTACCAAAGATGAAATTGATAGTGTGTGACGATCCTTGACTATTCTTGTGTAACACCCCAAACCTGGCCTAGACGTTACGGCCAAGTCTGGTGTGCTACATCACCTAGACTGATTTACGTTTCCTAATTACTAAGTATGTTGGTGTGTTTTGAAAAGCACTGCTTTGATTTTGGAAATTCCCGTTTAAGTGATTAATCAACTTAGTCTTCATTTCATGTTTACAACAATTTACTTTTAATAATATTATCTTACTTAGTCATTTGTCTTGCCAGATTGATTATGAAAACGTTTGTTTAGTTTTGGATAAATGTGTGTCATTTGCAGTTGAATTAAAAACATGCATACTTAAAGAAATTTAAAAACCCGCAAACAAAAACAGTTATAGCGGCCTTATTACAATCCAAAATAAAATAAACCAGTAATTAAAGTAATTAAAGTAATAAACCAATTTTAAATAGTGTTCATTCTTCGTGGCCACTCTGAATCCCTCCCAGCAACCAAGTCACGATCTAAGGCTCACCTGAAAGGATGGAAGGAAAAAGGGTGAGTTTGGAAAACTCAGTGTGTACAGAGGCCCATCTAGAGCCCAAGTCAGCTCAAACCCACCGGCCTAAGCCCAATCCAGTTCAGTCTGATACTGGGCCAAAGCCCTATTCAGATAACAGTAAACTGGACCGTAGCCCTATTCAGATAGCAGTATGGCCCATAGGCCCAGAACAGTACAGTACAGAATAATAGTATGAATGCAACCCATATCATGCGGGGAGCCTACTCGACCCACCCAACTGCTACACACCACCCGTACCAACCAACACACCATGTGGGGAATAAGTCGACCCACCCAGCCCACACACCACAGTCGCAGCACGGCTGCTCAGATAAACAGTATAACGAGGTAAAGCCCCTTTCAGAAACAGTACGAGGCATAGCCCCTTTCAAAACGTGGCAGTGCCACTCACACTTCCTCCAATATCAACCCAACCCATGCAACAGATATATATAACATGGCATGCAAAAAACAGAAACAGTAAATCATGCAATTCATTCAAATTTAGCCCTAGGGGTATAATGGTCATTTTACACCTAGGGGTAAACCAGAAATTTCTCACCTATGAGGGTATTTCCGTAATTATTCCAATACTAAGAGTCTTAAGTATATTACAATCATTAGTAATCTTTACTTCCATCTTAGAAGTCAATTTAACGGTTTTTAACAAGTTCCAGTTGCTGGGCCCTAAAACCCCTAATGGGCCCTATAGCACCTATTAGTAAATTAAGCCCATTTTGACCAAGTTTCATATTCAGTTACCGATTTTAGCAGTTTCAATCCTACAGTCTAACAGAATGTACTTATTACCTATTTTTACCCAAATGGGACCAAAAGCCCATTGGGCCCACATTCAGCCCATCGAGACCCAACTTACTGAAGTGCGCGAAATTGCACACTCAGCTAACTTACCACTTGCGGTTATAGATCCCACGATTTCCAATCATCTTGTGAGCATTCGCACACTCACAAGCCCACATAACACCAACTTTTCGGTTAATTGGCCTTTGCAGAATTAGACTAAAGAAGGGTTCGACACACACCTGATTAAATGTCAAAACATTGACGAGATCTCCATCCGTAAAGCCTTTGTTGACTTAGATCTACTAGATCCAGATCTAATGTGCCAATGCCCTTAATCCAATGCTCCAAAGATCTACTTGCCAAAACGTTCCCAAGTACCTCCTTTTTTCCAGATCTAATCCCCAAAATACGAGTAGAGAACAGATTTAATAATTTCGGCTTTTGGATCTATCCTAGAGTATGGCTATTGCAATCTAAAAAAATAGGTGACGAGAAGTTCGCTAGCAAAGAAACAATCGGAGATGGTTTTAATCAAATGAGTAATCGACCATGAGATGGGGATTTGAGAAGAAAAGAAAGAGTTAATTTGGCTATTTAAGACAAGAAAAAACATAAGGAAAAATTTAAGAATGAAGGAATTGGGCAAAGAAGAGACGAGCAAAACAAAAAAATAAAAGCAAAATCGATTGAAGAGAAAAAAGACAAAAACTAACGTAAAATAGAGAAGCAAAATCGGCTATTTGAATCAAGAAAAATAATGCCAAAATTCTAATGCTCCTTCGGCATTTAATGCCTATAGCCAAATGGATCAAAAATTCTTTTCTAATTTAAACTCCTTGATCTTCTCCTTGGATTTAGCCCCCACCGGATTTGAATGCAATTCAAATTCTTTCACCAACTGCTGCCCTTTATCACCTTTCAAAGCCATCCTTATCTCCAACCGCTTGCACCGCATGCTGTTAGGAAGCGCCCCAGCCCATTACGTCTCTTCTTGCGCGCGCCCAGCAAAAATAGCATCCTCATGCGCTTACACTGCTTGAACCTAAGACCTCTAGGTCGCTCAACACGTTGCTAGCCACTGGGACGCGTGTTCGTCTTTGATATAACAGCGTCACGTTTATCTTTAAACCTTACCTGTAGATGTCCTGGGTCCATTAAAAATAAAACAAAACATACATGCGCCTGCCTGGACTCGAACCCGTGCTACCCTGGGACTCCTAACGCACCGCTGCCGCTGCGCAACGAGAGTTTTTGTGGCATATTCCACCCGCAACTTCTTTTAACCCTTATTTAGCTGCAACCTGACTTCTAAAATAAAAAGCGACCTCTGCGCGCACCGTGCCTTGAACCCAGGCACTCCCATGTCCTCCTAAGGCCTCTGCCACTGGACCAAGCTCCCTTTTGTGCCTAATGTAGCCCACTTTATTTTAAAAGCCTTATTTTCCAGTTTCCCCTTAGAAGCAAAATTACTAATTTTTTTCTAGAGTTTTGGATTGAACCCAAAATTTTTCCCACAATATAAATTCTTCCGCATTTATTTAAAAACTAAATTTAAACACCAAATAATATATATATTCTTAATTAAAAATAACGATAACAATAATAACAACTTTATAAATATATTTTTATCTAATAATAATTTAATTATAATTTTCATAAAAATTTAAAATATCAGTAATAATAAATACAGTAAAAATTTTCTAATAATTTAATTCAATTTTTTTAAACAATAATATTTAAAACTTCCTAATTTATTCAGGTTTTCTTTTATCCGAACCCAGACTCAAAGCCCAATTCTTCTAGGCCCAAATTCAGGGTGTTACATCCTGAGCCTTCAGTAGCGATTAAAACTATAAAACAGTAGAAAATACAAATAGAGTAAGCTACTAAGAGCTTAGTAAGTCAAATACACATAATTCAATTATAAATACACATAATGTGCCAACCATGAGTGAATACACATATCCATTTCATGCCAATTCATGAAACAAACCTTTATCCAATTTTCATATGCATTTCATATCTTGATTCCACATTCCCATACAAATTCCGCATTTAACAGATCATTAGCAATCAAAATCTCTCTATTCAGAATTTTGTACGATACGTACGTACCTGAATCAGACATATAAGGTAAGCATTTACCCATTTAACAAACGTTCTCTTCGAGTCGTTCAGAAATATACAGAATTTAGATAGGCCATATACAATGCCGACGTCCCGAACGCGGATGATGAACACTAATTTATACATATTTTTACCTTATGTTTAGCCTATATTTTAGATGAATTATTATCAATTTAGTGAGAATTGGTGCTCTTAATCTTTCTTTGTCATATCTTATACTCAAGAGAGCATAGGGAAGAGAAAAGAACAGAAAATGGACCAATAACCGGGGAAAATGGGCCAAAATGTGCAAATGCACAGCCCAAGAAGTTACCACACAAATGTGGCACACGGCCGTGCCACACGAAGATCACACGGTCCAACCCCCGACAAGCACGGCCTGGCCACACGGCCGTGCCACCCAAGCATTCCAGAACACGGCCTCTTGTCGAAATCACACAGGCGTGGCACACGGGCGTGCCCCTGCCGTGAGGAAGAGGAATTTCACTCTAATTGGGATGCTTAGAGGCTAAGAAAGACTCCCCAAAGCTCTATATAAAGACCCTAGGAGGCAACTCTAAAGGTGTGCTTATTTCCCGCTAAGGGATACTCTTTTCTCTCAGGAAAGAGTGCCATATTTTTGCCAACACAAAGAGTGAAAGCAAGGGATTACTCCAAGGGAAGCCGATTGATTCATCCCAGAAGCCAGAATTCTACATCAAGACAGAGGATCTTCCTAAATTCCTTCAGGGGTTTTCGGGTTCTTTATGTTTTGTTATTTTAATTCTTCTGAGATGTTTTCTTTCTTTATTATGAACTAAACCCCTCAAATACTTGAGGGGGATGAAACCTAAGACGAATCTTGTTATTATTTATTCTTGAGGTATATGATAAATACTTGAGTTGTTCTTAATTATGTGTGCTTAATTCTTGTGTTAATAAGCCTAGGTATTAATTTAAGAAACGGATGTGCTTAAAGCAGAGGAGCAAAAGTCCCTGTGATAAGAGTAGATCTACCATAATTAAGCGGAGTTGCATGCAACCCTAGACATAGGGTGACATAAATCTGCCGAATTAGGGTCAAACCTAATATGGGGAACCATAGATCGAATTAATGCAACCTAGGGTGTTAATTAATAAAGGAACTTTAGTTAACAACCTAAGCCTAGTTGCTCTTCGCCTCGACGGAGGGTTTAGCATAAATTAGGGATCTCTACGGATCAAGTTAAGTGAATAAATCATCTAGCTCAAGAACCAATAACAAGTGAAGTCTAGGTGGATTCTCCCTTAAGTATTGCTTATATCAATCAGCTTTTCCCTAAAGTTTTCCTCAATTTACTTTTTGTGCACTTTTAGTTAGTTTTAGAATTAGTTTCAAACAAACCTCTTTTATTTTTAGGCTAGATAATAGAAAGGAAGTAAGTATTAGTACTTTTAGTTTCCTTGGGTACGATAACTCTGTCTTGCCACCAAACTATACTACTGTTCAATAGGTGCGCTTGCCTTTAACATCGTGATATTAGTTAGTTTTGGTGTGATCAGTTTTAAAAATTTTATTACTTAATATCGCGAGTCGTTATCAACAGTCTTACATGTTATTCACTGTCGATGCCACTGTCCTGGACAGGGTCTTACACGAGTCATAAGAAATGCCAGTGTCCCAGACACGATCTTACACACTATCACAAATTAATGCCTTCGTCCCGGACGAGGTCTTACATGATCTTGTTTCATCATTTCTCAATCGAATACGATTCTGAATTTCCCGGTCAGGCTCTCAAGGCCATTCAATACAGTTTATTATTTCAAAATAATATTATTAGACAGTTAATGTAACACATATTTGTAATTTGACTTACCTCGTATGGAGTTAACGGATGCGAGTCGACTAATTGACGATTTTGGACTTCCCTCGATCTAAGTCTATTTTTCTGTGTTCTTGATCTAAACAAATTCAGATTCAATCATTCAATCTATCATCTCATTCAATTCAATCCAAAATCACACATTTAGGGTAATTTGCATTTTAACCCTCACATTTACACATTTTGACACTTTGGTCCCTAATTCACAAATCATCAAATAAACATAATTTCTTTACACATTGGCCTAGCCGAAACTTCATAGTTCTCCGATAGGCCCATTTATCATACTCATTTCATAATTTAGTCTTTCCAAAGTAGCATTTTCACAAATAAGTCCATATAGCCCAAATTCATCCAGATTTCATGGCAAATCATATAAACTCATCATCTACTCATATTTATACACTCAAATTCATCACAAAGCTCATGAAATCAACAATGGCACTATTCACAGACTTTATCGAAAATAGAAATTGAGACATGGGCATGAAAGAACACAAAGCAACAATCATAGAAACGTAAAAATTATCAAAAATAGATGAAAATCCTTACCTTAATCAAGGTTTACAATTGTCGAACCCTTAAATGGTTTTCTCCCTTTCTTTTTCTTGATAAAAATCGGCTAAAGATGGACACAAATGACTAATTTCATGCTTTGGTTTTGTTTAATGAATATAAATTATTAGTTTACCAATTTGTCCCTCATTAAAACTATTTAACAAACACATAGTCTAAGGTCATTTATGACCGCTCATGCTTCAAATGGGTTAATTGCCATATAAGGCCCTCATATTAAAAAGCCACATACAAAAAGCACCTTTCACATGTGGAATGCTAACCTCACCTTCCTACAGTTTAATCTTTTTCCATAATTGAGCACAGAAACAATCAAATTAATATACAGACATTTCACAAATGCAAATTCGTACAGTACAGACACAAAAAATAATATCAAAACATTTTTCGGACTCGGGTATGTGGTTCTGAAACCACTTTTCGACTAGGGTCCAGATTAGGGTGTTACAAGTTCTTCGAACTAAAACAAGGTCGAATGATAGTTACCGAGTACGAGCATGAGTTTGTAGGGTTCAGCAAGTACGCTAGAGAGTGTGTGTCAACTGAAGCCACCATGTGTAAGTGATTTGGAGACGGCTTAAATGAGGACATCCATTTGTTGGTTGATATTCTAGAGATTCGATAGTTTGTAGTGCTCATCAAGAGAGCGTGTAAGGCCTAAGAGTTGGCCAAGGAGAAGAGAAAAGTTGACGCGGAGTCTTGGGACTCAAAGAAAAGACAGATGAGAAAATTGCATCAATCTTCATCTAAGAGATCAAGAGAGTTTACTTCCCGATCCAATGCTTTAGTGTGATTCTCAGGTAAGAACAAGAATAATCAAAATGTGATGTCCAAAGCTCAGACTACCTTTGTTGCTAGCATTGGTAGTGCTCTACTAGATAAACCGAAGTGCTCTCAGTGCGGCAGACGGCACTTCGACAAGTGTCGAGGAAAGGAAAGAGGTTGTTTTTGGTGCGACTTACTTGATCATTTCATTCGAGACTGTCCTACAACCAATGAGGGTAATAAAAGGAAAGAGGTGAGAGCGAGTAGTGCTCCTTCGAGGCGTAAACCGTAGAAGAACCCAGGCAATGGGGCCAGTAGTCGAGGTGCCTCTAGAGATGCTACTGTGAGGTCTAAAGGCAGAGTGCTGACAAGGACCTATGCTTTTCGTGCCCGCGAAGAGGCTTCGTCCCCCGACATAATTACGGGTACTTTTTCTACCTATGACATTTCTGTGATAGCTTTGATTGATCTGGGCTCTACCCATTCCTATATTTGCATGAAATTAGTGTCTAGAATAAAAATGCTAGTTGAGTCTACCTAGTTTATAGTGAAGGTGTCAAACCCACTAGGCAAGCATGTAACACCCTTTACCCGAAACCGTCGCCAGAATCGAGTAATAGGCGTTACTAGACTTACCGGAGATCGGATTCATTTTTCAATTGCTCAAATTAATGAAATTTTACTCTTTCCTAGGGTTTTCTATGGTAATACTAACCCTTCGGATGGTTAGAATTCGAATCCTATCACATCGGAAGCTCGAAAAATTTTTCACTTTTAAAACAACGTCGTACGCCTGTGTGGCACAAGGCACAGCCGTGTGATAAAGCCGTGTGGCCCTCACACGCCCATGTCTAAAGGCCGTGGAACATTCTGACTTACTCAACACGGCCACAACCTATATCGTACGCCCGTGGGAATAGGCCGTGTACTTTCACACACCCGTGGGGTTGGCCCGTGGCTCGACCACGGCCTAGGCACGCCCGTGCCCCTACCCGTGGAGTATTCTGTCAAATTCCACACGGCCAAGACACACGCCCGTGTGCCCTGCCATGCAGGCCCTGTCAGGCTATTTACCAAGCCTTAGCCTCCCCAAAACACCATCACAACTACATTTCATTCATATTAACCAAGTTCCAATGACATACATTCGAAAACTACATTCATATCCCATTTACAAAACGAGTTACACATATTCATCCTTTTCATTCTAACCACTAAATAACATTTGTACAAAAACTAGCCAACTATACATGCCAATCTCAAATTATCAAACCATAACACATACTCAACGGTAGCTTGATAGTGTGAGACGAGCTTCCTTGGATTCCAAATTCCAAAATACTCTTCACTTGATAATCTAAAGGAAAAAGGAAAGAAAGGGGGAGTAAGCTACAAGTAGCTTAGTAAGACATAAGCAAATCAATAGCCAAATGCACAATAATTAACCATGATGTTGGTTCTAACATAACAGAGGTGCAATATTGGTGTACTTACTCATGCATAATCTTACCAAAATATCCAAACTTAGTCATTTACAATTATTTTGTATTCAACTGATTTCTAATTCTTAACCTGCACAGTTACTTCACACGATCCAGTTAATTTCCCCGTTGAACATTCAGAATAGAGACGGATATACAGAGGTTAGCACCGAAGTGCCTCACAGATATATGGCCGAAGCCAATCACAGAAATATGGCATAAGCTAACAGAGTATGTAGCCGAAGCTACCAGAATATGTAGCCGTAGCTACCTCAGATCACAGATACACAGACGTAGTCCACGAGTCTGTTCACATAAGCTGACAGGTGACTGCAACACATGCTAGTACACCCAGCACCTGGGATACGAAATCAAAAAGATTCAGAGCCCTCAAGTGACATGTCACACATATCCGAAAACATTCTTACAGTCCAACCGGGGTTTATCCAAATAATCACAATTACACATTTACTTAATTCAATATCATATTCACATATTTTCACATCGGAATCATCAATTAATTAACAATGATGCAGATAAGCTATAATTTACTTATGACTTACCTCGATAACAAATTGACTAACTCGTGCTATTCTACTATCTTTTCCTTTCCTCGATTTCGATCACCCTCTCTTCTTTCTTGATCTAAATAAATGCATTTAACACATTTTATCAATATTCTATCCAACACATTCTTAAATCGGACTTGTTGGGCAAAGGACTATTTTACCCCTAGTCTCGGAATTTCAATTTTACTTCATTTTCTTGCATTTTAAACTCAATTAGCTTCTTTTATTAGTAAAATCATCCAAAACTCACTCACATTCATCTTCTTATGAGCAACCTTTTCTCTTTTCTTATTTTATTCCCTGTGGGACGTTTTTATCAAAAACTACTTGTAAAAACGCATAAATAACACATCAATAACTCAATTACTACCAAAATTCATCAAATAACAACATTTCTCTTAAAATAGGTAATTTTCAAACCCTAATTTCTTTTCAAATAAATAGCAAAATCATGAAATTCAAGCTTCAAGGGACTCAAAAATACGAAAATAATCGAAAATGGGGTTGAAATACACTTACAATTTGATTGACAAAGCTCAAAACCCCTTTAGCAATGGTGGAGAGAAAATTCGGCAGCTCAAAGAAGAAGAAGATGAACACTTTTCATTTTTTTCTCATATTTTATGACAATTTTTATCAATTGGACAAAAATGCCCTTAGCCATGTTTCTTGAAAATTTCTCTAGAATTACCCTTTTATGTCCATCCTATTAACTTATGGTATAATTGCAACATAAACACTCCTACATTCATATCACAATTCAATCAAGTCCCTATTTCATCTAATACTCATAATTTCCCCTATTTGCAATTTAGTCCATATTTTCCAATTAATCACAAAAATAGTAAATTTCTAAACAATTCTCTCACAGAACTTAATCGATAAACTTATGCAGTATAAAATTCACAAAATTTAATTTATTCCTCTTGGATTTGTGGTTACGAAACCACTATTTCGATTAGGCCCTATTTCGGGCTGTCACAATTCTCCCCTCCTTTAGGGATTTTCGTCCCCGAAAATCTTACCAGTAAACAAATGTGGATATTGAGTCCTCATAGTCTCTTTCGTTTCCCATGTTGCCTCTTCCATTCCATGACGTTGCCATAATACTTTTACTAACTTAATCTTCTTATTCCTTAACTGTTTTACTTCTCGTGCCAGAATCTTAACCGGTTCTTCATCATATGACATATCTGATCAAATTTCAATTTCAGTAGGTGAAATTAGACGCAATGGATCCGACCGATATCGACGAAGCATAGAGACATGAAATACATTATGAATTCTCTCCAATTCCGGAGGCAAAGATAACCGATAGGCAACTGGACCTATTCTTTCGATTACTTCATACGGACCAATATAGCGCGGACTTAATTTACCCTTACGGCCAAATCTCAAGATTTTCTTCCACGGGGAGACTTTCAAGAATACCTTATCTCCTACTTGGAACTTAATTTCTTTCCTTTTTAAATCTGCATACGACTTTTGTCGATCGGATGCTACTTTTAAACAATCCTGTATTACCTTCACTTTGTCCTCTGTCTCTTTTATCAAATCTGTCCCATGAATATGCCTTTCACGGAGTTCAGTCCAATACAACGGAGTCCGACATTTTCTCCCATATAGAGCTTCATACGGTGCCATGTTAATGCTTGACTGATAACTATTATTATACGCAAATTCAATCAAAGGCAGATATTTGTCCCAACTACCTTCAAACTGTAAAACACAACATCGTAACACATCCTCTAACACTTGAATCACTCTTTCCGATTGTCCGTCTGTCTGAGGATGAAAGGCAGTACTAAAATTTAATTTGGTACCTAATGCTTCTTGTAATTTCTTCCAAAACCTTGAAGTAAAATGAGGATCTCTGTCAGAAATGATAGACACAGGTACACCATGCAGTCTAACTATTTCAGAGACATACAACTCCGCTAATTTGTCCATGGAAAAATCCATTTTCACCAGAATAAAATGAGCTGACTTAGTTAATCGATCAACTATTACCCAAATAGCATCTTTCTTTCTCGGAGTTAGAGGCAATCCAGAAACAAAATCCATTGTAATTCTTTCCCATTTCCACTCGGGAATCATAATTGGCTGCAATAATCCAGAAGGCAATTGATGTTCTGCTTTCACTCTCTGACATACTAAGCATTTTAACACATATTCAGAAATATCCCGTTTCATACCCGGCCACCAATACACTTTCTTTAAATCCTGATACATTTTCACACTACCAGGGTGCATTGACCATCGACTATCATGAGCTTCATGTAGAATCTTCTGAATTAGTTCAGTATTTTTCTGCACACATACTCTATCACGAAACAACAAACAACCATAGGAATTGATTCGAAAATTAGAACTATTGTCAGTTTCACACTGAGTTCGCTTTGCTAACAAATTACTGTCAAATTTTTGGATTTCACAAATTTCTTGTAAAAATAATGGCTTTGCCACTAATTCGGCTATCAACAAACCCTTATCAGCCAACGAAAAATTCGCATTCAAAGCCCTCAAAGCAAACAGAGATTTTCTACTTAAAGCATCCGCAACCACATTTACTTTACCCGGATGATAGTCTATTATGAGCTCATAGTCTTTCAGTAATTCTAACCATCTTCGTTGTCTCAAATTTAACTCTTTTTGAGTCATCACATACTTCAAACTCTTATGATCGGTGTACACTCTACACTTTTCACCATACAAATAGTGTCGCCAAATCTTCAAAGCAAAAACTATAGCGGCCAGCTCTAAATCGTGAGTCGGATAATTCTTTTCATGTGGCTTTAGTTGTCGAGAAGCATAAGCTATTACCTTTCCTTCTTGCATCAAAACATACCCAAGTCCATTTAAAGACGCATCGCTATAAACAAAAAATTCCTTTCCCGACTCAGGTTGCACTAATACTGGTGCCTCTGTTAAACACCTTTTTAATTTTTCAAAACTTTGCTGACATTCATCCGTCCACATAAATTTGGCTTCTTTCCGCAACAGTCTAGTAATCGGTGAAGCTACTATTGAAAAACCCTCTACAAAACGACGGTAATATCCAGCAAGGCCCAGAAAACTCCTGACTTCAGACACATTTTTCGGAGGCTTCTATTCTACAATTGCAGAAATTTTACTCGGATCCACTCGAATACCATCTCTTGAAACTACATGTCCCAAAAATCCCACTTCATTAAGCCAAAACTCACTTTTACTGAATTTAGCATAAAGCTTCTTTTCTCTCAAAATTTGCAATATTATTCTCAATTGCTCCGCGTGCTCGGTCTCGCTTTTAGAGTATATCAGAATGTCATCAATAAAGACTACCACAAATTTATCTAAATAAGGTCTGAAAATCCTGTTCATCAGATCCATGAAAATGGCTGGAGCGTTAGTCAATCCAAATGGCATTACCAGAAATTCATAGTGACCATACCGGGTTCTAAAAGCAGTCCTGGACACATCAGATTCCTTAACCCTTAATTGATAATATCCAGACCTCAAATCAATTTTTAAAAACACCGAGGCATCTTTAAGCTAATCAAATAAACCGTCAATTCTAGGCAACGGGTACTTGTTTTTCACTGTCACTTTTTTAAACTGACGATAATCAATACAAAGTCTCAATGTTCCATCTTTCTTTTTGACAAATAAAGCCGGAGCACCCCATGGAAAATAACTTGGCCTCACAAAACCCTTGTCAGTCAACTCTTACAACTGTGTCTTTAACTCTTTTAACTCGGCTGGTGCCATTTTATACGGAGTAATCGATATCGGAGCAGTACCCGGAAGTAATTCAATACTAAACTCTATTTCTCTGTCCAGGGGTAATCCAGGCAATTCATCGGGAAATACATCTAGATATTCACATACTATTGGCACAGATTCAATTTCCCTTTTAGACACTTTAGTGTTCAATACATAGGCCAAATATGCATCACAACCATCTTTCAAACATTTATAAGCAGACATTGCAGAAATCATTGACGAAACACAATCTGATTTATCCGTTTCAATTCGGAGTATTTCACCATCACCACAATTCAATTCAAGGATCTTTCATCTACAATCTATATTAGCTCCATGTATGGTTAACCAATCCATCCCCAAAATGACATCAAATTCATCAAAAGGAAGCAACATCAAATCAACAGGGAAACAGTGACCATGAATCGTCAAAGGACAGTTCTTACAAATTTGGTTTACTATCACATGTTTTCCTAATGGATTCGACACCTTGACCACGAATTCAGTGGACTCGATACACAAATTCTTGTCAGACACTATTTTCACACATATATATGAATGAGTTGATCCCGGATCAATTAACGCAAAAACAGAATCATCACAAAGAGAAAATGTACCAGTAATTACTTCAAGCGAAGAAGCTTCTTCACGAGCCTTTATAGCATATGCTCTTGTTGGAGCTCTCGGTTCAGATCTTACATTAATATCTTTCTTTTCACTTCTGTTGCTATTTCCAGATCCCACATTCTTCGATGGTCTTCCTCTGCTCACATTACTTGGTTTCACATTTTGAGATCTCTCCAACTCTTCTCTTTCAGGACAATCTTTAATGAAATGATTTGGAGACCCGCATCTAAAACAAGCTCGATTATACAATTAACATTCACCCACATGTCTCTTTCCGCAATGCTGGCATTCGAGCCTATCAGATCTTACACTACCAACACTTGTTGCCAAAGTGGTTTGTCCCTTTGGTTTAAAACGTTGCTTACCACGGTCTCTTTGAGAAAAATTTACCGAAGCATTTGATCGAGAACTCATCTCTCTTGATTTCTGCGATTGTGATTGAAATGATTGGCCCATCGACCTCTTTCTAGAATCTCTAGCTTCATTCTCAGCCTTCTTTTTATCTTTGCTTAAAGCTTCGGCCTTGACGGCTCGTTCAACTAATACTACTAACTCTTTAATTTCCAAGATTCCCACAAGTAGTCGGATGTCTTCGTTCAGTCCATCTTCAAATCTCTTACAAAGCATTTCTTCGGTGGTTACCAGCTATTGGGCATACTTGCTCAATCTAACAAACTCTCTTTCATATTCGGCTACTGACATACTCCCTTGCTTCAAGTCTAAAAATTCCTTCCGCTTTTGATCGATAAAGTACTGATTAATATACTTTTTACAGAATTCCCCTAGAAAGAAATCCCATGACACTCTTTCTCTAGGCACAACGGAAGTCAAGGTCTTCCACCAATAATAAGCAGAATCTTTCAGCAATGAGACAGCATATTTCAAACTCTCATCGGGAGTACAAGACAATTCTTCTAACACCCTGACTGTGTTTTCTAGCCAAAATTCAGCTTTCTCTGGATCATCATCCACATTAGCTCGGAATTCTTCAACTCCATATTTTCTGATTTTATCTATCGGAGGCTTACATAATCTTACCACTTCTGATTGTGGAGGAACTATGGGAACGGCTTGAGAAATAGGAGGGGGCAGAGGAGGTTGAGCATTCGGATTCACCCGAATAAACTCTATATACTAATTACTCATTCTATGGAGAAAGGCTTCCCGAGCCTCATCTCCCTGACCTTGGGTCTCGGGCCTACTCTCAACAGGCACTGCCCCTTGCGCGGGAGCAGGCGCATTACTCTGAGCATCATCAACAGTATCTCGATTGGGATCCATTAACTATAATAAAAACATTTCAAAATCATTAGGAGTCGTCACACTATCAAGTCTAAAAATTGGCATGTATAGACTGACTATCACACTGACTTCACTAATCCGAGAATCGGCTAAGCCATGCTCTGATACCAATTAAAAATGTAACACCCTTTACCCGAAACCGTCGCCAGAATCGAGTAATGGGCGTTACTAGACTTACCGGAGATTGGATTCATTTTTCAATTGCTCAAATTAATGAAATATTACTCTTCCCTAGGGTTTTCTATGGTAATACTAACCCTTCGGATGGTTAGAATTCGAATCCTATCGCATCGGAAGCTCGAAAAATTTTTCACTTTTAAAACAACGTCGCACGCCTGTGTGGCACAAGGCACAGCCGTGTGATAAGGCCGTGTGGCCCTCACATGCCCATGTCTAAAGGCCGTGGAACATTCTGACTTACTCGACACGGCCACAACCTATATCGCACGCCCGTGGGAACAGGCCGTGTACTTTCACACACCCGTGGGGTTGGCCCGTGGCTCGACCACGGCCTAGGCACTCCTGTGCCCCTACCCCGTGAAGTATTCTGTCAAATTCCACACGGCCAAGACACATGCCCGTGTGCCCTGCCATGCAGGCCGTGTCAGGCTATTTACCAAGCCTTAGCCTCCCTGAAACACCATCACAACTACATTTCATTCATATTAACCAAGTTCCAATGACATACATTCGAAAACTACATTCATATCCCATTTACAAAACGAGTTACACATATTCATCCTTTTCATTCTAACCACTAAATAACATTTGTACAAAAACTAGCCAACTATACATGCCAATCTCAAATTATCAAACCATAACACATACTCAACAGTAGCTTGATAGTGTGAGACGAGCTTCCTTGGATTCCAAATTCCAAAATACTCTTCACTTGATAATCTAAAGGAAAAAGGAAAGAAAGGGGGAGTAAGCTACAAGTAGCTTAGTAAGACATAAGCAAATCAATAGCCAAATGCACAATAATTAACCATGATGTTGGTTCTAACATAACAGAGGTGCAATATTGGTGTACTTACTCATGCATAATCTTACCAAAATATCCAAACTTAGTCATTTACAATTATTTTGTATTCAACTGATTTCTAATTCTTAACCTGCACAGTTACTTCACACAATCCAGTTAATTTCCTTGTTGAACATTCAGAATAGAGACGGATATACAGAGGTTAGCACCGAAGTGCCTCACAGATATATGGCCGAAGCCAATCACAAAAATATGGCATAAGCCAACAAAGTATGTAGCCGAAGCTACCAGAATATGTAGCCGTAGCTACCTCAGATCACAGATACACAGACGTAGTCCACGGGTCTGTTCACATAAGCTGACAGGTGACTGCAACACATGCTAGTACACCCAGCACCCAGGATACGAAATCAGACAGATTCAGAGCTCTCAAGTGACATGTCACACATATCCGAAAACATTCTTACAGTCCAACCGGGGTTTATCCAAATAATCACAATTGCACATTTACTTAATTCAATATCATATTCACATATTTTCACATCGGAATCATCAATTAATTAACAATGATGCAGATAAGCTATAATTTACTTATGACTTACCTCGATAACAAATTGACTAACTCGTGCTATTCTACTATCTTTTCCTTTCCTCGATTTCGATCACCCTCTCTTCTTTCTTGATCTAAATAAATGCATTTAACACATTTTATCAATATTCTATCCAACACATTCTTAAATCGGACTTGTTGGGCAAATGACTATTTTACCCCTAGTCTCAGAATTTCAATTTTACTTTATTTTCTTGCATTTTAAACTCAATTAGCTTCTTTTATCAATAATATCATCCAAAACTCACTCACATTCATCTTCTTATGAGCAAACTTTTCTCTTTTCTCATTTTAGTCCCTTAGGGATGTTTTTATCAAAAACCACTTGTAAAAACGCATAAATAACACATCAATAACTCAATTACTACCAAAATTCATCAAATAACAACATTTCTCTTAAAATGGGTAATTTTTAAACCCTAATTTCTTTTCAAATAAATAGCAAAATCATGAAATTCAAGCTTCAAGGGACTCAAAAATACGAAAATAATCGAAAACGGGGTTGAAATACACTGACAATTTGATTGACAAAGCTCAAAACCCCTTTAGCAATGGTGGAGAGAAAATTCGGCAGCTCAAAGAAGAAGAAGATGAGCACTTTTCATTTTTTTCTCATATTTTATGACAATTTTTATCAATTGGACAAAAATGCCCTTAGCCATGTTTCTTGAAAATTTCTCTAGAATTACCCTTTTATGTCCATCCTATTAACTTATGGTATAATTGCAACATAAACACTCCTACATTCATATCACAATTCAATCAAGTCCCTATTTCATCTAATACTCATAATTTCCCCTATTTGTAATTTAGTCCATATTTTCCAATTAATCACAAAAATAGTAAATTTCTAAACAATTCTCTCACAGAACTTAATCGATAAACTTATGCAGTATAAAATTCATAAAATTTAATTTATTCCACTCGGATTTGTGGTTACAAAACCACTGTTCCGATTAGGCCCTATTTCGGGCTGTCACAAAGCATGTGCTAGTTGACCAAGTATGTAAGAATTATCCTTTGACAATTAGAGGTCATTACTTTCCGGCTAACTTAATGTTATTACCGTTTGATGAATTTGAGATAATACTCAGTATGGATTGGCTGACCGCCCATGATGTAGTGGTAAATTGTGGAAAGAAATTTATTAAGCTGAAATATGAAGACGAGGATGCTCTCCGGATTGAATCAGGTGAATTGGATAGTTTACCTATAGTGATGTCTTCTATGACGGCTAAGAGGTACTTGAGAAAAGGGTATGAGTCGTATCTCGCTTTTGTGTTGAATACCCAAGTGTTGGAGGCAAAGATTGAATCAGTGCCAGTGGTATGCGAGTACCCGGATGTGTTTTCAGAAGAGTTACCCGGATTACCTCTAGAGAGGGAAGTCGAGTTTGGTATCGAGTTCATTCCTGGTATGGCACCTATCTCGATCACTCCATATAGGATGGCTCCGATGGAACTTAAAGAATTGAAGACCCAGTTGCAGGAGTTGATGGATAAAGGTTTTATGAGACCAAATTATTCTCCGTGGGGAGCGTCGGTTTTATTTGTTAAGAAAAAGGATGGTTCAATGAGATTATGTATAGACTACTGACAACTCAACAAGGTAATACTAAAGAATAAGTACCCTTTACTAATGATCGATGACTTGTTTGATCAATTGTAGGGAGCTACCGTGTTCTCTAAGATAAACCTTAGGTCGGGTTATTATTAGTTGAGAGTAAAGGAACAAGATGTGCCGAAAACTGCCTTTCAGATGAGGTACGACCACTATAAGTTCCTTGTCATGCCCTTCAGTTTGAGGAATGCTCCTGCAGTATTCTTAGACTAAATGACCCGCATTTTTTGACCCTACTTGGACAAGTTTTTTGTCGTCTTTATTGATGACATACTCATCTATTCTCGTGACGAGGGTGAGCTTGCAGAGCATTTGAGGACTGTCCTACAGACTTTTGAGTGATAAATAGTTGTACGCCAAGTTTAGCAAAAGTGAATTTTGGTTACGTGAGGTTGGATTCTTGGGACACATTATGTCGGGAGATGGGATCAGAGTTGACCCGAGCAAGATATCGGCTATTGTTGAATGGAAACTGCTGCGAAACGTAACAGAGATTAGGAGTTTCTTAGGCCTAGTAGGCTACTACTGACAATTTCTTAAAGGGTTTTCAATGATCGCTACTCCGATGGCGAGGCTACTTCAAAAAGATGTTAAGTTTGAGTGGATGGAAAAGTGCCAGCAGAGTTTTGAGAAATTAAAGGCCTTGTTAACTGAGGCCCTAATGTTTTGCAACAAGAATCGGGAAAAGAGTTCATGGTGTATAGTGATGATTCCTTGAATGGATTGGGGTGTGTGCTCATGCAAGGAGGCAAGGTAATAGCCTATGCCTTGAGGCAATTAAAGCCACACGAGAAAAATTACCTGACCTACGATTTAGAGCTTGCGGCCATAGTTTTTGCGCTAAAGATTTAGAGACACTATTTGTACGGTGAGAGATGCTAAGTTTTCACAGACGACAAAAGTTTAAAGTATTTGATGACACAAAAAGAGTTGAATCTATGGTAACGAAGATGGCTAGAGTTGCTAAAGGACTACGAGTTGATAATTGACTACCAATTTGGAAAGGCGAATGTAGTCACTGATGCGTTGAGCCGGAAATCATTGTTTGCCTTAAGGACCATGAATACTCAGTTGACAGTAAGTTTGTAATACCCCAAACTCAGCCCAGACGTTATGGCCAGATCTGGTGTGTCACATGGACGATTAACTAAGCTTTGATCTTCTCTTATTAAAACACCATGTTGTTTGCAGTTAAACCGTGTCCAAAAGTTTGTAAATAAGAATCATTTTTAGCTTTAAACCCGTATTTATTATCGAGAAAAACTCCTTTTTCATTAGTGGATCTCGTTATTGTGTTATAGTTGTCAAGTTATTCAATCGATACGTATCGCATGTTTTGAAAACATTTGATTAAGTTTGGAAAAACCCGTATAAACTAGCCTACCGTTGTAGAAATAAGTAATAAAGAAAACAAAACCAAACATCCAAGTAGCCTTATTACAACTTAAACCCAAAATTTAAAATATAAATAAAGTAAATTTAAAAACTATAGACCAAAAATATGATTTATGTGGCCACCCCGAATCCCTCACAGCTCCAAGTCCTTTATGGTTAGGGGCTACCTACATGGATGGAAAAGATAGGGTGAGTTTGTGAAAACTCAGTGTGTAAACTAACCCAACTAGTGTCAGAGATTAGTCCCAGCTTAGTCTAGGCCGAACCCCTATTTAGATACAGATTAAACTGGGCCTTAGCCCTTTTCAGAAAATAGTGTGGGCCTTGGGCCCATTACAGAAATAGATCAGTGTATATATATGCATGTATGTAAAGCCCAAGCCCAATCCAGCCTTACAAACCATCTGTACCAGCCCTACACACCATGTGGGGAATAAGTCAACCCACCCAGCCTGACACACCACAGTCACAGCAGAGCTGCTAATATAGATATCATGGCCAAGCCAACAGAATAGTAATACGAGGCAGAGCCTCTAAACAGATCACGTGGCATTGCCACTTTTAGTACTTCCTTCGTATCAATAACCCAATCCAATGCAAATCAGAATATAGCATGACATGGCATATAGAATATTAGATACAGTATCATGCAAATCAGTCAACTTTTCTCTAGGGGTAAAATTGTCATTTAGCATCTAGGGGTAAAACTGTAATTTTTACCCTTCAAAGGTATTTTGGTAATTTTGCTATGTCTCTAAGTCTCATGCTCAATACGACCTTCTAATAGCTCTAATATCACTCCGAGCGACTGAAATAGCCCATTTATTCATACAGTGCCACCGGGTCCTAAAACCCCTAATGGGCCCGAAGGAGCCCACAAGCTACTGTGGCTCGCTAAGTCGAAATTTTACACATATTTTTACAGAGTTAATGTCCAGTTTACCATAAAACACTTACAGCATATTTTTATCCATTTGGGCTCGTAAACCCATTGGCCCAAATTCGGCCCATCATGGCCCAACACAATCTAAGTGTTCAAAAACGCGCACCGCATCCCTTACCATCCATTAATCCAGATCTGCAATTTTGGATCTACCCATGAGCGTTCACACGCTCGCAAGTCCACAAATTGTTGGCATTTCAGCATGTCAACTTTTTGGCTTTTACCGATCTAAGCTACTAGTGGGTGTCGATTACACACCTGCTTGCGCACTACGTCAAGATCCCGCAAACGTTTACCCTACAATCGTTTAACCACATTGTTAACCCATAATTCAATTAAACATCAACACCGCATTGTCTTACCCATTCGGCAACCACTATAATCACTATCACTTACCTTTGCCGAAATCTAGTCCACAAATCTAGATTGCCTTACTATCTCTTATCCACCAAGGCCCTTAATGAGATCCACCCTTAAGATCGGCCATGGACACAAGCAGACAACAAGAGAAAACTTGAATCAATTTCCAAAAAGAGATAAAGGCCGATTAGTGTAAAAAGGTCAGGGGTTTCAGCTTTTTATTAATCACTTTAAAGAGAAGAATAAGGATGGTGATCACTTACCCAAAAGTTCAGTTACTTGCCTTGACAGAAGAAAGCCATCAATTAGTAACCTAACCCCAGATCTACACTTGATTCTAACCAAAGTATTAGGGAGAGAATGAATAGATGGAAGGGTTGGAAGACTATAGAAAATAGGAGATGGAATTTGGCTTTTGAGAAGAGCACACTAGAGAGTGTGGAGGTTTCTGTTTGAAAGAAAAAGTTGGAAGGGTTCGATCCTTTGAACATGTTGGCACAAAAAAGTTTATCACTTTCGGTTTTCAGCTTTTAGAACCATAAGGGGGAAGGAAAAATAAAGAGCAAAGAGCCTTCAAATGCACTATACCTATTTGGCACAAGAAAATAGCCAAAATTGCCAAATCCTGAAAAACTAACCACAAAAGAAAACAGCACACACAACCACAATTGCCAAAAATGTTAACCCAAACATCCTCTAGCCGATTTGCATTACAAGCTTCCCACTTTCAGCCAACACTAGCCTCACACTCAAACTCATAAATTATCTCCTTGATAAACTCCCCTTATCACTCCTGAACCCAATCCCATGAGCCATTCAAACACCTTCCCTTAGAGTTTAACTTGGAGTCCACCTCTTACAATGCTTATATAGTAAAATAAAACAAATACTTGCTCACCAGGGGTTTCGAACCTTAGCCCCTTCCACAGCTTTCACACGCCACCCCCTTAAGCTGTAAGTGGCATTACCTTGCCACTTTACCACATGTTATCTTATGTCTTAAAACCCCAACATTAGTTTAAAAGCCCACTTAGCTCAAGTCCCTTCTCCTAAGCCTAAAATTTAAAATTCAACCCGACTTTAAACTTAAACCTAGGCTTTCTAAAGGCCTACTAATCATACTCAATTCACTCATTCAGCATATCAAGACATGTAAAAATAAATTCAAATAGAAATTCAATAACCTTAAAATTTTACGGCGTTACAACTCTACCCCTTAAAAAAATTTCAGCCTCAAAATTTACCTGATCCAAACAGGTGTGGGTATTGTTGACGTATCCCCTCCTCCGGCTCCCACATAGCTTCTTCTCTACCGTGATTACCCCAAAGCACTTTCACCAAAGGGACTGATTTCTTTCGTAACACATTGACATCACGGTCCAGGATTTGCACAGGCTCTTCTTCGAAAGTTAAATCAGATCTAACTTTGATTTCCTCAACTGGTACAATATGGGAAGGATCAGACTGATATCGTCTTAACATGGAAACATGAAAGACGTCGTGAATTCGGTCTAACTCCGGGGTAGTTCCAGCTGATATGCTACAGGACCCACCCATTAAGAACTCGATAGGGCACGATAACCGCGGACTCAATTTGCCTTTCTTTTCGAACCTTAAAATCTTCTTCCAAGGTGAGACCTTCAAGAAAACCAAATCTCCCACCGAGTACTCAATTTCCTTATGCTTCAAGTCAGCATACGACTTTTGCCTATCAAATGCCTCCTTTAACCGATCCCTGATTAGCTTTACCTTATTTTTTGTATCCACTACCAATTCTGTCCCAAGAACCTGACGTTCTCCAAATTCTATCCAACAAGTAGGCGTACAACACCTTCGACCATACAGTGCCTAATATAGTGCCATTCGAATACTCGCCTGGTAACTGTTGTTATATGCAAATTCTGCCAACGGCAAGTAGTCTTCCCAGCTACCTCAGAAATCAATAATACACCCTCTTAACATATCTTCCAGCATCTGAATCACCCTTTCCGACTGTCCATCCGTCTGGGGGTGAAAAGCAGTGCTAAAATCCAACCGTGTACCCAACGTCTCATGCAACTTCTGCCATAATTGAGATGTAAACCTAGGGTCCTGACCAGAAATAATCAAAACTGCACTCTATGAAGCGACACTATCTCCGTTACATACAACTTGGCCAATTTTTGAAGTGAGTAGTCTATTCAGAGGGGTATAAAATGAGCAGATTTGGTTAGCCTATCCACAATCACCCAAACCGAGTCTTTCTTGGTAGGCGTCAAGGGTAGCCCACTCACAAAGTCCATGGTTACCCTTTCCCACTTCCAAAGTGGAATCTTCACTGGTTGCAGAAGTCTAGATGGCAGTTGATGCTCAGCTTTCACCTTCTGGCATGTCAGACACTTACCCACAAACTCCGTTACATTTTGCTTAAGTCCAGGCCACCAATACAACTCTCGTAAATCCTGATACAATTTATTCCCTCTAGGGTGCATGGCACGAAGACCGCCATAAGCCTCTCTCAGAATTGACTGCCTCAGGTCGGAGTCCCTCAGAATACAAACTCTTCCTCAGAAGCACAAGACTCCTTCACTATTCAATCCAAAATCAAAAGTCTCACCACTCTTAACCTGTTGAAATCGAGGAACCAGTGACTCATCCACTAATTGCTTCTCCTTAATCTGCTCTATCCATGTCGGTCTTACTTGCAGTTCAGCTAACAAGCTACCATCATCATACAGACTAAGACGAGCAAACATCGCTCTCAGCTCAGTTACAGCTCTTCGACTCAGTGCATCAGCTACCACATTGGCTTTGCCTGGGTGATACTCAATAGAGCAGTTGTAATCCTTAAGCAACTCTATCCATCTTCGTTGCCTAAGGTTCAACTCCTTCTGAGTCAACAGATACTTGAGGCTCTTATAGTCCGAGTATATGATACACTTTTCTCCATGCAAGTAGTGCCTCCAGATCTTTAGCGCAAAAATTACTGTCGCCAACTCCAGATAATGCGTAGGGTAATTCGCTTTGTGAGGCTTAAGCTGTCACGATGCATAAGCAACCACTTTACCCTCTTACATCAGCACACAGCCCAAACCAACATGCGATGCATCACTATACACAGTGAAATCCTTTCCAGACTCCGGGTGAATCAATACAGGCGCCTCAGTAAAAACTTTTTTCAACTTCTTGAAACTTTCTTGTTGTTTCTTAGTCCAGACAAACGGTACTCCTTTTCTCAAAAGTTTCATTAACGGTGCCGCAATCAAGGAAAATCCTTCCACAAACCTCCTGTAATACCCTGCCAAACCCAGAAAACTCTAAATTTCTGACACAGATCTCAGTGGCTTCCACTCCAAAACTGCCTCGATCTTCCGAGGATCCACTCTAATTCCCTCAGTAGAAACAATGTGACCCAAAAATGTCACCTCTCGCCACAAAAATTCACACTTGCTGAATTTTTTATACAATTGCTTCTCCCTTAACACTTGCAGAACAATTCGGAGATGCGCATCATGATTCTCCTCAGTCTTCGAATGCACCAGAATATCATTTATAAAGACGACTACAAATTGATCCAAGTAGGGTTGGAATACCCGATTCATCAGATCCATGAAGGCTACTGGTGCATTTGTCAACCCGAACAACATCACCAGCAACTTGTAATGACCATACCGAGTCCTAAATGTTGTCTTATGAATATCCACCTCTTTGACCCTTAGTTGATGATAACCAGATTGAAGATCGATCTTGGAAAATACCGAAGCTCCTCTTAATTGGTCAAATAGGTCGTCGATCCTTGGTAGAGGGTACTTGTTCTTCAAATTTAGTTTGTTCAATTGACGATAATTGATGCACATACGCATCGTCCCATCCTTCTTCTTAATGAACAAGACCAGTGCTCCCCACAGAGACACACTTGGTCTAACAAAACCCCAATCCAGAAGCTCTTGAATTTGCAATTTCAACTCCACTAACTCCTTCAGTTCCATCCTATAAGGAGCAATGGACACTGGAGCTGTTCCAGGCAACAAGTCGATTCCAAATTTGACTTCACGATTCAGAGGCAATCCAGGAAGCTCATCTAGAAACACATCCTGAAACTCCTTGACGGTTTTAACTTCTCTCACGGTCAAACTCTCAGAATTCAGACTGACTCACATACTCCAAAAATGCCTCGCAACCTTTGCGACTAAACTTTTTAGCTCTCAAAGTCGAGATAATATTGGACAAGTAATCTCTTCGCTCCCCTATCACAGTTACCTCCTCATCCTCCATGGTCTTTAACACTATTCGCTTGGCAGCGCAATCCAAAGTCGCCCTATGCTTAGTAAGCCGATCCATACCCAAGATGAGATCAAACTCTCCAAAGGGTAGGTCCATCACGTTCGTAGAAAAAATCCTACCTTGTGTCTCTAAAGGTACATCTATAAAGAGTTTGTCTACCTTAACCGAGTGACCCAGTGGACTTATCACAGATACCCCACTTACAGTTTTCTCAGATTGCACACCCAACGTCCCAGACACATCACAAGCAACATACAAATGGGTAGATCCAATATCAATCAGAGCAGTGTATGGCGTGCTATAAATTAAAATTGTACCGATTATGACGTTAGGTGCATAATCCTCCTCTCTGCGACGAGTAGCATAAACCAACGCCAACTGTCGTGCCTCAGCATTTCTAGCACCCCTGCCTGGTGCTCCACGTCCACATCCATTTCCATTGCTACCCCTTGCCTGTCCACGAGCTTTCGGTGGTTGTTGTCTACCTCTAACTGGCTAAGCAACCCTCAGTTTAGTAGTTTGCATCTATGCCGGCCTCTGAGGACAATCTTTAACTTGGTGATCTTTGGACCTACACCGGAAACATGCTCCAGAACGCTTCCAACATTTGCCCAAATGTACTTTACCACAATCCCCACAAGCTTGCGGTCTAACCACATTCATCGGAACTACTCAAACTGGCTCATCCACTCTAGCCTTTTTAACAGTCTTACCCACAGCACCCGAGGGTCCTGATTCCCTCCTTAATCAGTTTCTATCTTTTTCACGGTTCTGTCGCTCCGTGCGCTTCACCTCCTCAGTAAACTTAGCCTTTTCCACCAAAGCATAAAAATCATGATCCTTCTACGAAGCAATCAGCACTATTAGCTCATCTCTGAGGCCATCCTCAAATTGTGCACTGCGTTCATACTCCATAGCGACTATACCACCAGCATACCGGCTTAACCTTAGAAATTCAGCTTCATACTCTGTGACAATCTTACTACTCTGAGTTAGATTCAGGAATTCCTTCCTTCGAGCGTCCATATAGCTTGCCCCAACGTACTTCCCTTTGAAGGCCATCTTAAACAACTCCCAATCACTTGCTCAACTGGTGTACTGTCTCTCACAGTGATCCACCACTGGTAGGCCTCGTTACGCAGCAAAGATACTGCTCCTTTCAGCTTCTGCTCCACTGAGCAGTCCAGGTCATCCATTATCATCTCTATGGCCTCCAACCAATATTCGGCCACATTTGAGGCTACACCAGGTATGCCTTTAAAAATCTCTGCTCCATTAGCTCAAAGCCGTTCAGAAATAGATCCTCGATTTACCGTTCCAGTACTCGCTCTAGCAACCCTTTCCAGAACACGTAACATCGCCTAGAAGAAAGCATCGTCCCCTGCAGCCCGATCATAAGACCCAGTCTCAGTTGCTGGTAGCGCTTGGACCTCCTCAGCTGGCATATGTCCCGAATATGAAGACCCAGCCTGAGTACTTCCTCGGCCACGTCCATGGCCTCTTCCACGTGCTGCCTTCGTACTCATATCGTACTATTTGATTACGAATTTTATGAATTAGTTCAATATTCTAGTATTTATTACAGATGTTTTATGCGGAGAAAGTATTTCAGAGTTTTTGTTTTCGCAGAATCGTAGCCTAGCTACACTCTAAGTCTTCTAAAGTTTTCAGTTTTCCTACTGTCTCAGTCCTCTACAGTCTCAGTATTACCCTAACTACAGAATTTTAGTAGGGTCTTAGCACTATCTACAGTAATGTCACAGTATTACAGTAAAGTACAGTAAAGCAGAAGATACTTATGGACTTGGTGCTAGAGATTTGGTGTGCCACTCTTTAGAAACCAAATTCAGAAAACCCAAGTTTCATTGGTTGTAATTTTTAATATACGTTGTTAAAAATTTCTCAAAAAACTCTAGCCTTTTGAAAAATGATGAAAATATTTTTAGAAAAGAAATAGATTTTTAAAAGACTCTTCTTAAGAAAGTTTCTCAAAGCCGAATTCAAAACAAATTAGGACTTAAATTTTAAGAAAACGTTTGAACCCCTTACACATCAAATTGTTGCAACCGAGCTCTGATACCACTAAATGTAATACCCCAAACCCGGCCTAGACGTTATGGCCAGATCTAGTGTGTCACATGGACAATTGACTAAGCTTTGATCTTCTCTTATTAAAACGCAATGTTGTTTGCAGTTAAACCGTGTCCAAAAGTTTGTAAATAAGAATCATTTTTAGCTTTAAAATCGTAGTTATTACTAAGTAAAATTCCTTTTTTTGTTAGTAGATCATGTTATTCTGTTATTGTTGTCAAGTTATTCAATCGATACGTATCGCATGTTTTGAAAACATTTGATTAAGTTTGGAAAAACACGTATAAACTAGCCTACCATTGTAGAAATAAGTAATAAAGAAAACAAAAACAAACATTCGAGCGGCCTTATTACAACTTAAACCCGAAATTTAAAATATAAATAAAGTAAATTTAAAAACTATAGACAAGAAATATGATTCACGTGGCCACCCTGAATCCCTCGCAGCTCCAAGTCCTCTATGGTTGGGGGTTACCTGCATGGATGTAAAAGAGAGGGTGAGTTTGTGAAAACTCAGTGTGTAAACTAACCCAACCAGTGTTAGACATCAGTCCCAGCTCAGTCTGGGCTGAAGCCCTATTCAGATACAGATTAAACATGGACTTGGCCCTTTTTAGAAAATAGTGTGGGCCTTGGGCCCATTACAGAAACAGATCAGTGTATATATATATATACATGTATGCAAACCCCAAGCCCAATCCATCCCTACACACCACCCGTACCAGCCCTACACACCATGTGGGGATTACCTTAACCCACCTAGCCCTACACACCATAGTCGCAGCAGAGCTGCTAATATAGATATTGTGGCCAAGCCACCAGAACAGTAATACAAGGCAGAGCCTCTAAACAGATAACGTGGCATTGCCACTTTTAGCACTTCCTTCGTATCAATAACCCAACCCCATACAAATCAGAATATAGCATGACATGGCATACAAAATATTAGATACAGTATCATACAAATCAGTCAACTATTCTCTAGGGATAAAATTATCGTTCAGCATCTAGAGGTAAAATGGTAATTTTCACCCTTTAGGGGTATTTTGGTAATTTTGCTATGTCTTTAAGTCTTATGCTTCATACGACCTTCTAATAGATCTAACTCGCACCAAGTGACTCAAATAACCCATTTATTCATACAGTGCCATTAGGCCCTAAAACCCTTAATGGGCCCGAGGGAGCCCACAAGCTATTGTGGCTCGCTTAGTCAAAATTTTCCACCTATTTTTACAGATTTAATGTCCAGTTTACCAGAAAACACTTACAGCATATTTTTATCCATTTGGGCCCATAAGCATATTGGCCCAAAATTGGCCCATCATGGCCTAACACAATCTATGTGCACAAAAATGCGCACCGCATCCCTTACCGTCCATAATCTAGATCGGCGATTTCGGATTGACCCACAAACGTTTGCACACTTGCAAGTCCACGAAATGCTGGCATTTTGACATTTCAGCTTTTCGACTTTTATTGATCTAAGCTAATAGAGGGTGTCGATTACACACCTGTTTGCGCACTACGTCAAGATCCCGCGAACTTTTACCCTACAATCATTTAACCATACCGTTAACCCATAATTCAATTAAAAATACCCATTCGAAAACCACTATCATCACCATCACTTACCTTTGCCGAAATCTAGTCCACAGATCTAGATTGCCTTGCTCTCTCTTATCCACCAACACCCTTCACAGGGTCCACCCTTAAGATTGGCTATGGACACAAGCAGACAACAAGAGAAAACTTGAATCAATTTTCAAAGAGAGATAAAGGCCGATTCCTGTAAAATGGTTAGGGGTTTTGGCTTTTTATTAATCACTTGAAATAGAATATTAAGGAAGGAGATCACTTACCCAAAAGTTCACTTACTTGCCTTAACAGAAGAGAGCCACCAATTAGTAACCTAACCCCAGATCTACACTTGATTCTAACTGAAGTACTAGGGAGAGAATGAATAGATGGAAGGGTTGGAAGACTATAGAAAACAGGAGATGGAATTCAGCTTTTGAGAAGAGCACACTTGAGAGTGTGGAGGTTTCGATTTGAAAGAAAAAGGTGGAAGGGTCCGATCCTTTGAACAAGTCAGGATAAAAAGGGTTTATCACTTTTGATTTTCAGCTTTTAGAACCAAAAAAGGGGAGGAAAAAGAAAGAGCAAAGAGCCTTTAAATGCACTATACCTATTCGACACAAGAAGATAGCCAAAAATGCCAAATCCTGAAAACTAACCACAAAAGAAATCGGCACACACAACCACAATTGCCAAAAATGTTAACCCAAACATCCTCTAGCCGATTTGCACTACAAGCTTCCCACTTTCGACCAACACTAGCCTCACACTCAAACTCCTAAATTCTCTCCTTGATAAACTCCCCTTATCACTCCTTAACCCAATCCCATGAGCCATTCACACGCCTTCCCTTAGAGTTTAACTTGGAGTCTACCTTTTACCATGCTTATGTAGTAAAATAAAACAAATACTTGCTCACCAGGGGTTTCGAACCTTAGCCACCTCCATAGCTTTCACACACCACCCCCTTAAGCTCTAAGTAGCGCTACCTTGCCTCTTTATCACAGGTTTTCTTGTGTCTTAAAACCTCAACATTAGTTTAAAAAGCCACTTAGCTTAAGTCCCTTCTCCTAAGCTTAAAATTTAAAATTCAGCCCAGCTTTAAACTTAAACCTAGGCCTTTTAAAGGCCCACTAATTATATTCAATTCACTCCTTCAGCATATCAAGACATGAAAAAAAAATTCAAACAGAAATTCAAAAACCTTAAAATTTTGGGGCGTACAAATTGAGGTTAGATCAATCCTAGCCGAGATGAGAGCCAAACCGATGTTTCTGCAAGAGATTGTCGAAGCTTAGAAAAATGATAAAGAATTACAAGCTAAGATAGCTTAATGCGAGACGGGTAATGAATCAGATTTCTGAGTTGAGGCTGGTGGGTGTTTGATGTACTGGGACAAAATTTGCGTACCTAAGGATGTCAAGCTTATTCAGAGGATTTTACAAAAGACACGTAACAGTCGTTTGTCCATTGATGCAGGCAGTGTGAAAATGTATAATGACTTGAAGAAAATGTATTGGTGGTCGGGAATGAAAAGAGACATTTCAGAGTTTGTCTCGAAGTGCCTAGTTTGTTAGCAAGTAAAGGTCGAACACCAAGTACCATCATGTTTACTTCAACCTATAATGCTTCCCGAGTGGAAATGGGCCAGGTTACCATGGACTTCGTGTCAGGGCTTTCTTTGTCACCTAAGAAGAAAGATTCAGTATGGGTCATTGTACCAGTTCTTACGACTATTCACTTGAGAAATTAACCGAGTTGTACATTTTCAAGATAGAAGATTGCACGGAGTGCCCTGGTCAATAATTTCGAACAGAGATCTATGGTTTACATCTTGGTTTTGAAAAAAATTACAAGACGCATTAAGGACAAAGTTGAATTTTAGTACGGCTTTTCATCCTCAGACCGACAGCAAGTCAGAGAGGGTAATTTAGATTTTTGAATACATGTTGAGATGTTGTGTTCTCAAGTTCCAAGGCAGTTGAGAAAAGTACTTGCCACTAGCTGAATTTGCCTACAATAATAGTTATTAGTCAATCTTAAAAATGGCACCCTATAAGGCATTGTATGGATGCAAGTGCCGCATGCCCTTGTATTGGTCGGAACTAAAAGAAAATTAGATATACAAGGTTGATTTGGTCAAGGAGATCGAAGAAAAGGTTAAGGTAATACGAGATTGTTTGAAACCTGCCTCAGATAGACAGAAATCCTACGTGGATTTAAAAAGAAAATAGATTGAGTTTCAAGTCAGGAGTAAAGTGTTCTTGAAAGTTTCCCTGTGGAAGAAAGTCCTTCGCTTTAGTTAAGTCCATAGTTTATTGGACCTTATGAGGTGACCGAGAGAATTGGGCTGGTAACTTACCAATTAACCTTGCCACCTGAGCTAAAAAAGATTCATGACGTTTTCCATGTATCCATGTTGTGCCACTATCGCTCAGACCCCTCACACGTGACTACGCCAACTGAGGTTGAGATTCAACCGGATATGACCTATAGTGAAGAACCGATTAAGATTTTGGCTCGAGAGATCAAGCAGTTGAGAAACAAATAGTGTAGCATTGGTGAAGGTATTATGGCATCAACATGGAGTCGAAGAAGCTACATGGGAACCAGAGGAGACGATGAGAGATCAGTACCCAAACCTCTTCAATGGTAAGATTTTCGGGGACGAAAATCCCAAAAGAGGAAGAATTGTAACAACTCGAAACTGGGCTTAGTCAGAATAGTGATTTTAGAATCATTTACTTGAGGTTAGAGGAAATTATTTTAGCATTAATTTATGTGTTATAGTATTTTTATAAAGGTGCATGAAAATTTTGGTGAATTAATTTACGCAATTGAAGGCTTAATCGCGAAAAATGGCTAAATCGCATAATAGGTAAAACTTGCAAATTACTAGTAAATTGAGTTAAATAGTGTAACACCCCGAAATTGGGCCTAGAAGGATGGGTCGTGTGGGCCCAATAGGCTTGTAGGCCCACACAAGTCGTTGTCTTTGGACTTACGGGATTAGTGGACCGGCTGTGTCATACACGTGGCTATGGGCAAATTTGGCTTAGCGGGCCATCCAAGTATGTGGGCCCCACTTGGGTTGCGTAATGGGCCTCAGGCCCATATTCACTAAATGGCGTGTTGGTGTGATGGCTAAGAGGTTTGGGAGTGTTGGAGAAGTCTTGGGTTCAAACCTGGTCCTTAGCAAAAATTTATGTTTTTCTCTTATGGAAGCCTTGACGTTAGTGGGTAAGCTTTCAGAATATTTTTGGTGAAAGCATGACACAAAAAGGAGTGTGGTGTAGTGGCAAAGTAGTGCCACTTAAGGGATAAGGAGGCAAGGGGTCCAAGGTTCAAGTCATGGCTCTTGCAATTTATTTTGGTTTTTCTTTTAAATAAATTTGGAAACGAGTAGGAGGGCTTTAAAGATAAATGTGTTGGACTTTTGACACAAAGGAGCTTGTGTCCTAGTGGCGGTGGCGTGGCATGGTTATTGAGAGGACTATGATTCGAATCCCTTTGTACGCAAAGGTTAGTTATTTTGCTAATGAGTTTATTTTGGAGGATTGATGGAGGGATCCCACATCGGGAAGCTAGCATGGGAGTAGGCGAGAAGCTGGCTTTAAATAGAGTGATCTATGAGGAGAGTAAGGATACCTTGGTTGCCGTTTGGGCAAAGGAGTGTTCGTGGCGCGGATTAACTCCAGATTCCTATCAGGTGTGTATTTCACTCTACTATAGTTGTAGAGCGGCAAATGCCAAAATGCCAATCACACGGCGATGATAGCCACACGAGCATACGAGCACACGTGTGGGAGCTTCGACGCGATAGTTGAGGCCATCATGAGTGTTCTTGTGGGTTTAGGCTGTTTGGGCCAAAAGGGGCCATGTAGGCCCAATGGTCTCGTAGGCCCAATTAGATAATTTGTTTGATTGTGTAGTAAATATTGGACTAGACTACGTGAATCTCATATCTGTGGCTAGATTTGGGCTAAAAGGGCCACATGAGCGTGTAGGCCCATTTGGGCCAAGAATGGGCCCTAGGCCCATTCGTATTGTTATCTCTACTTAGAATACTTTAGTTTACAAAATTATTGAAATACCCTTATAGGGTAGAACTACTGTAATACTGTCAATATGTAAAATTATAGTTTTACCCCTGATCTGTAAAATTACCATTATACCCCTGCTTTGTAAAATTACCGTTTTACCCTTAATTTGCGAAATTACTGAAAGACCCATGTAGGGTAGAATTACTGAAATACCCCTGTAGGGTAGAATTACCAAAATACCCCTGTAGGGTAGAACTACCGAAATACCCTTGTAGGGTAAAATGACCATTTTGCCCCTAGGGTGTAAAGTGACTGTTTTGCCCTTGTGGGGAAGTGACTGACTTGGTTGGTGTATTTGATTGAATCGACTGTGTTCGTATGATCGCATTTTGACTGACGTGACTATGGTTGTGTGACTGGTAGGTTTTAATATATGTTTAAATGACTGATAATGAGCATGGCCATTCTGCATACATGTTTGATGATTAAGCATAGCATGCATGACATATTGCATGGGGTTGGGTTTGATATGAGGAAGTGCTATAAAGTGGCTCTGCCACGTAATCTGCTTAGAGGCTCTACCTCATATTTCTGCTCTGGTGGCTCTGCCACGAATTCTATATTAGCAGCTCTGCTACGTCTGTGGTGTGTAGGGCTGGGTGGGTTGAGTTATTCCCCACATGGTGTGTAGGGGTGGACTGGGCTTGGGCATTGCATTCTAATTCTGATTCTAATTCTGATACTGATACTGATACTGATACTGATACTGATACTGATTCTAGTTCTGATTCTGATTCAGATAATGTTTCTAATTTTGTGTGGGCTAAGGCCCATCTGGTACTATTTGTTATAGTGGGCTAAAGCCCAATTGATACTGGAACTGTAGTAGGGCTGGGGCCCAGACCTTTAATTCATTTGTATGACTGACTATTCGGTTTTTTAGTAAGGGATTACACACTGAGTTTTTGCAAACTCACCCCGTTTATTAACCTTTCAGGAAATTTCCAGCCTTAGACTGATCGGGGTTATGAAGGACTCGGAGAAGCCTACACATCTACTTTTGTATTTTTATTAAATTATTCATGAGTACTTTAATTTGGTTTTGAGTTATAATAAGGCCTTTATAATTTCTAAATTTTAACTTTGGGGGTTTTTTATTTACTTTGATTTATATTTGTTAGAGGTAAATCACGATTTTCTAAAATGTTAACTGTTTTTCTTAAAACATCTCATTTTCATAAATCGGTTTCTTTTAGATAAAGCTTTCATAACAAATAGGGTTTAAAAGGGTAATAACATTTTACAAGAGAATAGTTTTTAATAAACCATGTTTTGAACAAAAGCTAACGAAATTCAATATTTTACACAAGTTTTAAATGGAAACAAGGTTTTCAAAAAAACACTTCAATGTGACACGCCAGATTCAGGCCTAACTTCTAGGCTGGGTTTGGGGTGTTACAAATACCTAGAGAATTGAATTTTGGGGGTTTTAAAGGGAAAATAGGCCCTCAAATATATGTTGGCCGGCCATGAGAAGCAAGAGAGACAAAAAGAAATAAAAAGTCAAAATTAGGTGAGAATTTGGTGACAATTTTGACTAGTTTTATTATTAAACAAAACAAAAGGCTATCATCTTTTTCTATCTTCTTCTTCCACCGAAAATCACCATGGAAATAGTCAACTGAAGCTTCAAAAATTCCATCCACCCATCTTTCTTGCAAGTAAGTGATTCTTAAGGCCTTTCTTGAATATTTTTGCATTTTTTGAGCCCTTATAGCAAGAGCTATCTATTGAGGGGGCTATTGTGCAAGATGGTTGAAAGTTTAGAAATTTAGCATGAATTCATAAGTGTTATTTTCTAAAATTTTATGGAAGGAAATGAGTCATTGTTGTTAAATAAATAACTTTTGTAAAAGGGTGTCCATAGAATGTACCTAAATTGGACTAATTTGTAAAGTTGATAATTTGATGTTATTTGTGTGAAATAATAGGAATTTTGTGTTACCATAAGAGTGGAAAGAGTTTGGTTAGGCCTGGTGAAGAAGGAAATTCGATAAAAATCAATTTCTGAGCCCAGGGGTAAAATGGTCATTTTGCCAAGGTCTAGGGGTAAAATGGTCATTCTGCAAAATATATGAATTTTGAATTACTAGATTAAATTGGTGATTAAAGTAGTGAATTTTTATTGATATAGATCAAGATTTACAAAATCCAAACCTTGATCGGGGTAAAGCCAAGCTAACGGACTAAGGTTACCTTTGGTTCACAGTTTAAGGCCAGTGAGGTGCAATTGAGCTACCAACCTCACTGGCAACCCGTTTGGTTGAGCATTTCAGTGCAAGTAAAATTAATTTTCACCATACTGATGCAGCAAAAACCAACTGGAGCTTTCAGCAGCAGTAGCTTCACTGGTGCAGCAGAGGTATTTTTCACAGACAAAAATACCTATACTTTTATTTATTATTTTACCATTTTATCCTTGAAACTTAAATTAATTTCTTTCCCAACCTTATTTGTTTGCATATTTGGGAACGAAACAGCCATTTTCTTTTGCTTTGTTCTTTGGTTTAGCAGTATTTTAACACTGATTTCTTCCCTCTTTTTTGCTTTGTTCTTGGTTGTGACTGCTTTTTGAAGGTATTTTCATTAATTTCTTGTTATCTCTAGTTCTGGCTTCTTCTACTCTTATTTGTCGCAGTTGTTATTATTATTACTATTATTTTTATTATGATTTGTTAGTCCTTTTGACTACTGATGTTAAAGGCAGTAGATTAATGATCTAAAAATAAACTTCAATGTCAATTTATTATGTTTCAATGTACTTTTACAACTATGCAATTTTGTAGCTTAGTCTGTTCTCTGATAATATAAGTATAGTTAAGCCAAGTTATCTGTCAAATGACTCATGAAACTTCAATGTCAGCATTTTATTAGATTTCAATTCAAGGTTGGTTACACAAAGTCCATAGAGAGAACTTCTATTGATACTTCAAACCATTCCTTTCAATATCCTACTCTTCTATGTTGGGACATTAGACAATATTTTAGTCGGGTTAAGTATGAACAAAACAAATAACAAGTACTTAAACCGGATAAAGTATGAAGGAAGCTTATGCTTCAGTAACTTGAGTTTCAGAGAAATGGATCTTTGAGAATTTTTTCTTTACTGTTCATCTTATGGCTTTCATCTTTTTTGTGATGTGTTATTCTTAATTTTTTATGAAAATATATTATTATATCTAATTATATATTTATGGTTTTGCAACAATGGTTTTGCATAATTACATTCGAAGACATGCTTGGTCAAATGATGAGGATTTTCGACAATTTGAGAATATACCCGACATGCCAATCTCTTCAGGCCATTTTGATAGAGGTGAATTGAGTTCTTCTAACAGTGAAACTGACAATGAAATTACAATGTTAAGGGAAACCATTGCAAATAGTTTAATGAATCAATATTTGTAAAAAGAATTTTGTATCATAACCTAATTTCTAGTATGAAACTTGTTATGTCTTATGTTACTATATTTCTTTTTATTAAAAATCATTCGTTTAGATACTTCAAAATTTGATCCAAGCATAATATTACTATTTACGAAAATAATATTTATCATTGTTATAAAAGAATATTTAACTATAAAAAATTAAAAATAATTATCATTTTATCTAATAAATAATTTAAATTGATTATATAATTCATTAAAATATTTATAATAAAATATTGGAAGATACATTTTAATATTTTATTAAATGAATTTATAAATTCACATATTTTAATAATTTTATATAAGTAAAATAATTTAAAAACTTCTATTATATATCAATTCTAATATAATATCCTTAATAGTTATTTTTTCTTTTCACCTCACCGCTATAGCTGCGTTTGAATCCAAACACACACTCTACCGCTATTTCTAATCTCACCGCTATAGTATCCAATCTCACCGCTACAATAACTAATCTCACCGCCACCACTGTTTTTAACCTCACCGGAGGCAAACACACCGCCCATCCAAACTAAGCCTAAGACTGATTAAGTTACCACTTTTTGTATACCGAAGTAAGTTTGGTGTAAATATTACAACTTTATTTTACGTTTATACATTGATTTTGATATTGCATAAAATGTTGATTATGCCTTTGTAATGATACTGATGAGGTTGATATGGTAAATTTCCCGATGGGACCGTAGGAATAGATTGAATAATTGGGCCGTGAGACTAGGGTTATACGAGAGCTAGTGTAAGACCATGTCTGGGACATGGCATCAGCCTCATTATGTGTCAGTGTAAGACCATGTGTAACACCCTGAATTTGGCCTAGTAGGATTGGGCCTTATACGTGGGAGCCATAAGGAGGCTGCATATAAAAGTTTATGCATGCAAGAAATATCTCAAATTGTGTACTGCTTTAGTGGCTAAGTGATTTTGGAATTTTAGGGGGTTTCTATAAAGTCTTGGGATCAAGTAGGGGCATTTGAAGAATTTTTATTTTTGAGCTTTAGGGAAACCCTAACTTCTAGTGCTAAGCCTTTTAAATAATTGTGGCTAAGAAATGACACAAGGAAGCATGTGGTCTAGTAGTTGTGGCGTCATTAAGGTTGCAAAGGAGCAAAGATCTATGTCTTGGCTCTTGCAATTTATTTTGGTTTTCTCATAAGTAAACCTGGATGCTAACATGTAGGGCTTATATTTAGTTGTGACTATTTTGCGCCATAAGGAGTAGTGTGGCCTGGTGAAAGAGGCATTACTGTGGTGGCAGAAGATCTGAGGTTCGAGTCTCTGAGGGAGCTTTGGGTATTCATTTTTGTGGCTATGATGCTAGTGTTTGAGTTGTAGTGAAATTCTACCGAGGTGGTTGTGGACTTGGTCTTGGGGGAGTGATTCAAGGGATAGGGATAGAAGTTGGTAAGGTTTGGAGGAGGAAAAGGTGGAGAAAATTGTGGGATTGAGTGTTGAAAGGAGTTGTAGCCACTTGGGGAGCTTGAGGGAAGCCAAATTTGGCTAGTTGAGGGTTTTAGCATTTTTGGTCAGTTTAGTTACCAAATTTCGGTTTATCGAAGTTGTTTTCTCTTTTTGTTTGTTCCCTGCATTGCCAAATTTGTTTGGAAGTAACCTCTCGTGCATTTTGTTTCTTTCTTTGTTGATTAGCCAAAATTGTCAAGGTACCATTTTGGGCATTCTTCTCCAAATACCCTTGGCTGATTACGTCTCTCCCTTTTCTTCTTGCTTGTGCCGGATACTATTCTTCTTTTCTCTTCTAAACCTTGGTATTTTTTTCTACTTTAGTTCTCTACTTGGGGAAAACACTCTCTTCTTTTACTTTCCCATTAAACTTCTTATAGCTGAATACATGCTCTCTCTTTATCGACTATTGTTTCCATCATAGGGTTGTGGTTCCCTTTCCTCTTTTGCCGTTATTAAGTGTAAGTAATGGTGATTGTTTTAATGGATTTTCGTTGCTAATAGTATTCATTTTTGCTTATGCCGAATCTCCCCTTCACTTTCTTAGACGACTTCCTTCTTGACCCTATACATCTTTTTCCTTTTTAATACTTTTTGCGGTAATGGTTTCCTATTTTCTTATATGTTGATATTGGTTGTTACCTAGATCCTCTCGGGGTTTGATAGATGGACAAGTGACTTGAAGTTAGCGACATTCTACCCTCAGTTCTTGACCAAGGTAAGCGTTCTTGCCTTGTTGGTTGGAGGCCGAATGTTCTTGATGGCCTATAAACTATCAAGTTCAATTTTAATCATATAGGTATCCAATGTCTTTTAATAAGGTTTGATTTGATGCGGAATCCGTCAAGGGTTTTAATCTTTATCGACATTTAGATGGATTAATTGGCTAACTATTAGTCTTTTAAATGATTGTAGGTTCGTCGCTAGGGATTCGTAGCGCGCTTCATAATCAAGGTGTGTACCCACACCCCTCTAGCTATAAAATGGCAAAAGCTAAAATCCCGAAATGCCGGAATGCCGAAAAGCTAAAATTTTGGCTACGATAACCACATGAGTGCACGAACATTCATTTAGATAAGTCAATAGACGACAGAGGCCCTATGAGCGATCTCATGGACTAGGGCCGCTTTTTGGCCAACTAGGCCGAAATGGGCTCGTGGGCCCTACGAGTAAATTCATGGATAGGTAGGAAATAACGAGCCAGTCATGTTGTTTACATGGCCAACGGTAGTTTTGGACTTATTAGGCCACATGAGAGTGTGGGCCCCAGTCGGGCCACATATTGGGCTTTTGGGGCCTAAGCATTTTGTTGACTGCTAAAAGTGACATAAGTCACGCTGAATGACTGTGGGCTTAGTAATGGGCCAACTTGTGTCCTTTGGCCCATACTGTCAAATGACCATTATGCCCCTGAAGGGTAAAATGACTAAAATACCCCTACATGATTTATGACTGTTTTTATATACTATGCGTGATATGTATATATCTGATACCAAACATGACATCCTGCATTCATGTATGATATTATGACATGTCATTCTACATGGGGGTTGGGTTTTATTGCTAGAGGAAATATTATGGCTTATAGCTATCCTGTTTAAGGCCCATAGCCTTCCTGCTTATGGCTTCTAGCCATTCTATTAATTGAAAGCTTTGCTGGGATACTTATGGCTTTGTGCCACCCTGATCATGGCCCTGTGCCATTCTGTCTATGGCTTTAAACTATCCTGTTGACTTAGTGCCGCAATCGGTGCTAGGCTTGGTGTGCTAGCTGGGTGGGTTGATTTTATCCCCACATGAGGTGACTAACAGGACGGAGCAGAGTATTGGTTGGATTGGGATGGGATTTCTGTCTGCATTTTTGCACCTGTTATTGTTACTGCACTGGGCTAAGGCCCACCTGACACTATTTCTGTAATGGGCTTAGGCTCATTCTGTTCTACATACTGCATATCTGACCGTTTGCTTTATAAGGGATTACACACTAAGTTTACGTATAGCCACCCTTCTGACTAACTGTGCAGGTAATCCCCAACATTAGGTGGTTCGATGCTGCAAGGAGTTCAATGGTGACCCACACTTCTACACTGGTTTTATAGTAGTTGGATTTTAAGTATTTTATTTGGATTTCTGTTTTATAATAATGCCTCTTTAACTATTGGACTTTAATTTGGGATTTTACAGTTTTAAGTTTTATATCTTCTAGTTTTAGGACACAGTTTTCCAAAATGATAACTGATTTCAAAATCAGCACGTTTCTGCAACACTTTCAAAATGGTTTCACGACTTTATCCTTAAACATCGCGTTTTCGTAAATTAACAATTTAAAATCAAGCTTCTGCAACTAGCAACCTTTTAATACGAATATAGTTTTACAATAAACCACATTTTGAAAATAAGCTAACATAGGCTTCACATCAGTTTTATATAGCTAGAAATTTTAAAAGTAGAAGAAAGGATTTCAACGAAAACATGGTTTTCGAAAAGCACTTCTATGTGACACGCCAAAGTCAGGCTTAACGTCTAGGTCGAGTTTGGGGTGTTATACCATGTCTGGGACATGGCATCAACACTGAGATGGATGAGCTAGTGTATGACCATGTCTGGGACATGGCATCAGATCAATATGTGCTAGTGTACGACCATGTCTAGGACATGTCATCGGCATGGACCGAGATGTATACTAGTGTAAGACCATGCCTGGTTCATGGCATCAGCCATGATATGAGAGAGTTAGTGTAAGACCATGTCTGGGACATGGTATTGACTCGAAATGTATGCCAGTGTAAGACCATGTTTGGGACATGGCATCGGTGATGAGATGAGAGCTAGTGAAGACCATGTCTGGGACATGGCATTGGCCTCAATATGTGAGTCAATGTATGACCATGTCTGGGAATGGCATCAGCGCTTAACCTATGTTTGAGGCTATTGAGTATCTTTTCATATTCCACTAAGTTTCGTGGGAAAAATTTATAGCTTGAGTAATTAAAAGAAATGATGACCTTATTGTGAGTGGTACAGGTACTTGTATATCATGTATGAGAAATGAGCTCGATCTTGTGTTATATGATTAGTAAATAAATGATGATGAGTAAGTTATGCCAATAATTATTCGTATTTATGAGGGAATGTTGGTAGGTTATGAGCATGTTAATTTATTGTAAATTGTTGATAATGTTTGCATTCAACTTACTAAGCTTTTTTTGCTTACCCTTCTCCTTTCCATTTTCTTATAGTGCTGCCTAGTTAGTTCGTGGATCTAAATACGTTAGAGGCTGCATTCACACTATCATCCCAAGCACTTAGTATAGTTAGTTTTAGCATTTTGAGAATATGGCAGGTATAGGACTTTATTCTTTTGTTAAGTGTCATATTATTTTGGGAGCCAAATGTGTTAGCTTGAATTTAAAATGCTTCATTTTGTATAAGGCCAAGGTTATTGGCTAATAATTGATAATGGTTGAGAAATGCAAATGTTGTTATTTTTAATGAAAGTGCAAGTTGTTTAGATGCTTGGTTGGATAGGATTTGTTTAGTTGTGTGAATGTCAAATTATGGCTATTGGTTGAGTATTGGTGTCTTGGTATACTTGGACATGTGTTAAATCTTGTTTCAAGGTCGCAAAGAGGCTCGGTAGATAGCCTATTTTTGTCCACATGGGTAGACACACGGGCATGTGTTTAGGCCATGTGTGACACACAGTCTGCCCACGGGCGTGTGATCAGGCTGTGTGTCCCTGCACCTTAGGTTGAAAAACTAAATACCCATCAGTATAGAACATGGGCGTGTTGCCCTTCCACACCAACGTGTGCCCTGTTTATAGCAGTTTGTGATGAAAGTTTCCTAAGTGCCTGAAATGGTTCCATGTTGTTTCCAAACCATGATTTAGACCTCATAGGCCCATATGAAGGTCTATAGGACAATGTTTGAAAAGTTTAAATTGGGACGCATTTCAATGAGTTCAAATAGAATGGTTGCATGTGATATTGTAAAGTAACACCTCGTAACCTTTTCCGGCATTAGATACGGGTAAAGGGTGTTACACTGTGTGCCACCCATGGCCAGTAGACACGCCTATGTGCCTAGGCCATGCCAAACCTATAGGGTATACTGACTTGGCCACATGGACAGTCACCTGCCCGTGTACAAGGCCGTGTGGAGCGCCCAGACTCAATTCTCATTGAACCTTCAAACAACACAGTAGAGACACACACCCGTGTCCCTGCCCATTGGGCAAAAATAAGTCATTTACAAGGCCAATTTGCCACCCTTAAAGGGTCTACCCTACAAACTCAAACAAAACATCATTCCATATATCATTTCGAGCCAAAATCATACCAATTCATGCACAATTCATACCATGATAATAGCCATCATTTCTAGATACAATTGCCAACCCAAAGTAAACTAAAGTAATATGCCAAAATCACCCAATTACCTTATAACCAACTAAACATTTTATCATTCATTCAGCTACCAAATCATCCACGACTTTCATACCAATTCCATCAACCAAATCCCATATCAACTATAACATTTTTACTACCATATTATATCATGAATAACTTACCTATTCAAGCATTCACAAAACATAAGACATATATATCATGCTTGTCAAAATGAACCAATTTACATGGCCAAATTCACATCCACATTTACATCATTCTCAAGCCAACTCTCAAGGCTATATTCACATTTTAAAATATACCAAATCAATACTAGCCCATACATGCCATATACCATAATTACAAGCTTCAAAAGTACCGAAATAGGGATCGATAGTGTCACGATGATTCTTGACGATCCCCAAGCTCGAGCTAGCTTCGATTATCTAAATAAAATAAGGAAATAACACACAAAGTAAGCTTTCAAAAAAGCTTAGTAAGCCATATACAAATAAATCATAAGATCAAGAACAATATCAATGCATAAAAGCTAAACATTAACTAATCATATGCATATTTACCAGCCTTTCTCTTGTGACTCACATTTCACCCTTCAATTTCGTGCTTACTTTTCCTTCTCAATGTATATATAAACTTCATACGTACCTAAGCTATATAACTCGTTTACATAATCTTTCTCACATTCTTATTGCCCGTTGAACTGTTCAAAATTGTCAAGGATACTCCGGTAGTACATAAGCTCGTACAGTGCCATATCCTATATATGGTCTTACATGTTATCACATATCGATGCCACTGTCCCAAACATGGTCTTACACATAATCTCGGATAGATACCAATGTCTCAAACATGGTCTTACATGAAATCTCACCTCAGCAATCCTAATGTCAAGACATTTGTATCAAATACTATTTCTAAGGTTCATATGGGGCTCTCGGACATTGTAACTTTGTCGATACTTTCTCGTACTCAATTATACAACATCCAAAACAATTCAATATCATATAGACATATATAATACAACTCAAATACATTTATTTGCATATGAACTTACCTCAAAAACGGAGTGAACGGATAGGAGCGGCTACTCGATAACTTTCGATTTCCCCTAATCTAAATATGATTTCTTTCGTTCTTGATCTATATAAATTCCAATTTAACTAATTTAATCACATATTCACTCAATTTAATCCAAATACACTTTAAAACACATTTACACTTTTACTCCATATTTTTCACATTTTTCACAATTTAATCCTTATTTCATAACTTCACAAAATTCACATAATTCAACAAGACTCTTGCTTTGCCAAATTACCCTTATGCCCACAAAATTCACATAATTCAACAAGACTCTTGCTTTGCCAAATTACCCTTATGCCCCAAGTAGCCCCTATCTTTCATTTATTTCACATTTTAACCACATAATTTTAGACTTTTCAGAATTCAATCCTTAAATAGCATTTTCACCAAAAAAATCCCTTAACAAAACATAGAAATCTATTAACAAATATTTATTTTTCATCATCTAACATCACAAAACTCATGGATTAATTAATGGTATTTCAAAAAAACAACAACATATTCGAAAATCAAGGTACGGGCTAGCTAGTGTACAAAACAATAATCTCAAAAACGTAAAAATATCAAAAACCAAGCTCAAAACATACGTTAATCAAGCCAATTAGGTGCCGAAATACTCAAAGCTCTCGAGCCCTAATTTTTCTTCTTATTTTCAGTTCAAATGGATGATAAAATGGCCACCATTTGTTTTGTTTTATTTTAATTAACATTATTACACATTTTACCATTTTACCCTTTAATTATTCATTTTTAAAACACATAATATAAGCCCATTTGTGAAAAATTCCACTATCAATGGTCTAATAACATCATAAGGACCTTTCATTTAATAAATCATAGCAATTAAGCACTTTAAACTTATAGCATGCTACTTTTGCATTTTATGCGATTAGGTCCTTTTTGTCAAATTAACTAACCGATCCATAATATTATCACACGAAATTTTCACACATGTATAATCACACATTGTAAATGTAATACCTCTTACCCGTGTCCAACACTGGGACGGGGTACGAGGCATTACCTACTTAACTTACTCGAACATGTAAAGTCAAACCATAAAATTTCATTTCCATTTAAAAACTTTTCATACATTCTCTTAAAATCCTTATCATGGACCTACAGGGCCCAAAACATATTTTGGGAATGGTTCGGAACCAAACTAGAAACTTTCAGACACTAAGAAAATTTTTGCTCAAAACAGGGCCACATGCCCGTGTGAGGTAGGACACGCTCGTGTGGGCAGAACGTGTAGTCGCACATGCCCATGTCCCTAGCCCGTGTCGAATTTGTTTTCATTTCGAAACTACAGTGGTATTCACACGGCCTGGCACACGCCCGTGTCCTTGTCCCGTGTCCTTCATAGGCCACGACACACCCATGCCTTAGCCCGTGTGTGAAAACCTGGACATTCTATTTATGACGTCAACATGCAATTTAGGGCACATGGCCAAGCCACACGCCCATGTGCTAGGCCATGCCATCCACACGATTGAGACACATGATCGTGTCTCTGCCTGTGTGAAAACTACTGGGCATTCAGCTTTGCATAAATTAGGTGCAGGGGACACACGGCCTATCAACACGTCTGTGGGGCTGACCATGTGTCACACACGGCCTAGACACATGCCCGTGTGCTTACCCGTGTGGAAAAATATAGGCTATTTTCCAAGCCCTTTCCCACCCTGAAATTCAACCAAACACAAGACCAATTTCAACATCATATATCACAGCATAATTACGCTTCTAAATACCCACAATGAAGGCTTTCACATGCTACAACACATTGCATTTATCATGCATTCTCATCAATTACTCCCTTACTTAGACATGCAAACTTACACTTTCATGAAATATATCAACATTGTATAATTTTAACTTAATCAATACTAGCCCATTTCCAAAGGCCATTACAACTTGACTTGAGTAACATTAATAGCTAACATAAGGCTACCCAAAATGACATATATCAAAATGACCATGTTTCTATACATGCCATACACAAAATAATTAAACTTTACTATACCAAAATAAAAGGCTTGATAGTGTGACTTTGAGCTCTAACTTTTAACGATCCCCGAGCTAGCTTGGAAAGACTCTAAGGAAAAGGGAAAAGAAAGGGAGTAAGCATAAATGCTTAGTAAGTTGCATGAAATAAATAGCAACATAAATCATGAAATATTCATCCAAATAATGTATCATGAATATCACATAAATTTTTTACACATTAACATGGCTTACTCATGATCTTTCTTACCGACACATTCATATCATATCATATTCATTTCTCGTAAATTACTCATGTGCACCTATAACACTTATCACATAACTTTAGTCCTTCTTGTTAAATTCAGCAACTTAAATACTTTTCTTGTTAAATTATTTAGAATACTGAAGGATACTCGAAATGTCATTCTCATGGTAATATGCCAAAGCCATAACCCAGATATGGTCTTACATGGAATCTCAAGTCGATGCCGAAGCCATATCCCAGATATGGTCTTACATGGGATCTCATATCAATGTCTATGCCATGTCCTAGACATGGTCCTACACGAGATCATAAACTGATGCTGATGTCATGTCCCAGACATGGTCTTATACGGGATCACTCTTAGATGCCAAAACCATGTCCCAGACATGGTCTTACAGGGGATCTAAATCTCATTTTGGTGCCGACACCATGTCCCAGACATGGTCTTATACGGGACCACATGTCTATTCTAATGCCATGTCCTGGACATGGTCTTACATGGGATCTCAAATCAGTGCCGATGCCATGTCCCAAACATGGTCTTACACAGGACCTACAAATTCTCATGTTATGACTACGGTATCCCTCGTATCCTTAAAATTTAACCGTGATTTCTCAATTATATCTTCATCATTTCTTTAATAAATTCATATCAATAATTCTCATAGAAATAACATGAATTTCAAAGAATGTCATCACAATAATTTTAACAATACATAACGCTAATTTATTCCATACAACTTACCTCGAATCCAAAATATGGGTGAATGCTCGATTTAATCCACCACCTTGTTTTTTCCCCTAATTTCAGTCCGAGCTTCATGTTTCTTGATCTAAAATGACAAATTTCACTTATTTGTATCCACATTAGCTAATTAGCCCATAATTCATACTTTGGCAAAATTTATAATTTTGCCCCTAAACTTTTACATATTTGCAAAATAGTCCCTAAGCTCGTAAAACGAAATGAACTTATTTTCTTGATTACCCAAGCCTAGCTGAACCTTTCATGTGCTCATAACAGCCCTTATCTTTCATAAATTTTTACTTTTACTACAATTTGGTCCCTATTAGGGATTTTCATGAAAAATCACCTAGTAAAAAATGTTTACTACACTTTAAACTTTCATATTCTACCACTAGGCATCAAATTACTTGCATGTCATGCATGGATATATTTTTAAACATAAACCCTAGCTCAAATTAGTGGTAGAAATAGCTAAATTAAGCTACAAGGATTTCAAAAATACGAAGAACATGAAAAATAGGGCTAGATTGCACTTACTTGTGAGCTTAAAAATGAAAGAAACCCTAGCTATGGAGACTTATGAAATTTCAGTAGCCCTTGGAGAAGACTGACCAAATTTTTTTACTTCTTTTTCCCTTTTTATTTCATTAATTAACCAAATGACCAAAATGCCTTTATACCTTTATACCTTTTCTTTAGAAAATTTTCCTTCCTTAGGCATTTTTGTCCATCATGCTAATAAATGGTCTAATTACTAAATAAGGACCACTAATAATTTTTATAATGCCAATTCATCCATAAAACTTCTACAAACTCATATTTTGCAACTTTTGCAATTTAGTCGTAAAGGACAATTTTACCATTATCTCATAAAAATTCCTTCATGAAATTTTCTCACTATCATGCAATCATATCATAAACTTAAAAATAATTATGAAATACATAATTCTACTTCAGATTTGTGGTTTTGAAACCACTATTCCAACTAGGCCCTAATTCGGGTTGTTACAGTCAACACCAAAAATAATATTAAAATATTTTTCTGACCTCGAATTGGTGGTTCTGAAACCACTATTCTGATTTAACTATAACTAGGTTGTTACAACTCTCCCTCTTAGGGATTTTTATCCCCAAAAATCTTACCAGTGAATAGGTTTGGGTATTGCTTTCTCATAGCATCCTCGAGTTCCTACGTAGCTTCTTCGACCCTGTGTTGATGCCATAAAACTTTCACTAGTGCGATTTTCTTATTTCTCAGATGGAGAAATCACATGCAAGGGATCGGATCTATATCATCGTAACATCGATATGTGAAATACATTATGAATCTTTTCTAACTCTGATGGTAGCGATAGTCGATATGCTACTGGCCCAATTCGCTCGATAACCTCATACAGCCCGATAAATCTCAAACTCATTTTGCCTTTACACTCGAATCGAAGTATTTTCTTCCATAGAGATACTTTCAAAAACACATTGTCACCAATCTGAAATTCAATATCTTTCTATTTCAAATCTGCATATGATTTCTGATGATCTGACACTACTTTCAGACTGTTGCGAATCACTTTCACTTTCTATTTAGTCTCTTTAATCAAATCGACCCTGTTAATCTTATTCTCACTAAGTTCTATCTAATACAAAGGTGTTTAGCATTTGCGATCGTATAAAGCTTTGTACGGTGCAATTTTAATACTCGATTGAAAGCTATTATTATACGCAAATTCAATAAATGGCAAGTATTATTCCCACGTACCTTCAAACTCAAGTATGCAACATCTCAACTTATCCTCGAGTATCTGAATAATCCACTCGGATTGACTTTCTGTTTACGGATGAAATGCAGTACTGAAATGTAGCTTCGTACCTAAAACTTTAGGCAGTTTCTTCCAAAATCACGAAGTGAACCTCGGATCTCTATTCGAAATAATAAAGATAGGCACTCTATGTAATTAACAATATCTTAAATGTATAACTCAGCAAGTTTGTCTAGTGAGTAATCTGTACGTACCAAAGTGAGATGAGCTGATTTCATCAATCTGTCAACTACAACCCAGATCACATCTTCCTTTCTTGGAGATAGGGACAATCCCGACACAAAATTCATCATGATTCTGTCTCATTTGCACTCGGGAATCATAATAGGCTGTAATAAACCTGACGACACTTGATGCTTAGCTTTAACTTGCTGACAAATCAAACATTTTGATAAAAATTTAGAAATATCGTGTTTCATTCCAGACTACTAGTAAAGCTCTTTCAGATCGTTATACATTTTCGTACTTCCAGGATGAACGGACAAACAACTACTATGCGCTTTATTTAAAATCATCTAAATCAACTCTGAGTTTCTTGGAACACATATTTGGCCTTTGAATCTCAAACAATCATTAGCATCAACTTGAAATTCTGAATTAGGGTTCGAATCACATTGAGCAGCTTTTGCTAACATTTCATTGTCGAATTTCTAAGCTTCACAAGTTTGTTGTATTCAATTCAGCTACAATCACAATGTCATCAGATAGAGCTAATTGAGTATTCATTGTGTGTAAAGCAAATAAATATTTTCGTCCTAAAGCATTAGCAGCAACATCTGATTTTCCTGGAGGGTAGTGAATCACTAGCTCGTAACCTTTTAGCAATTCTAGCCATCTTCGCTGTCGCAAGTTCAAATCTTTTTGAGTCATTAAGTATTTCAAACTCTTAGGATCCTAATAAACATGACATTTCTCACCGAACAGATAATGACGCCAAATGTTCAATGCAAATACAATGGCTGCTAACTCTAAATCGTGTATCGGATAATTCTTTTCATGCTACTTCAATTGTCTCGAGGCATAAGCTATGACTTTGCCTTCTTGCACTAAAACGCAACCCAAGCCATTCAATGATGCATCACTATATATCACAATTTCATTACCCGATTCTAGCTGAATTAACACTGGAGCTTTAGTCAATAGGGCTTTCAACTGATCAAAACTTTTCTGGCACTTATCTGACCACTCAAACTTAACATCTTTCTGTAGCAGTTTTGTCATCGGAGTTGCAATCATAGAAAATCCTTTTACAAATCATCGATAGTAGCCTGCTAAACCCAGGAAACTGTGAACTTCAGATACATTTCTTGGAGGCTTCCAATTTATTATTACTAAAATCTTGCTCGGATCTACTGGAATACCCGATGCTGACACAATATGCCCCAAAAAACCAACTTCGTGCAACCAAAATTTACATCTACTAAACTTCATTTGAAAAGCAATTTTTGACACGTTGGAGTCTTTAACTCGCAACTATTAATAACCCTATCTCAGATCTATCTTTGAAAAAACTATAGCCCCTTTCAACTGATCAAACAAATCGTCTATCCGCGGCAAAGGATATTTGTTTTTGATAGTTACTTTATTGAGCTATTGATATTAGATACACATTCTCATCATGCCACCTTTCTTTTTCACAAACAACACAAGGCAACCCAGGCAAAAAACTCTGTCGTACAAATCCTCTATCGGTCAATTCTTGTAACTGAGATTTTAATTCTTTTAACTCTGTCGGAGCCATTCTATACAGAGCTATAGATATTAGAGTTGTTCCGGGCACTAACTCAATACCAAATTCGACTTCTCGGATCAGTGGTAATCTCAAAAATTATTCATGAAATACATTCGGATACTCATACACAACTGGCACTGATTCTATCTTCTTTTCATTCACTTTAGTGTTGAGCACATAAGAAATGCAAGCTTTGCAACCATTTCTCACATATCTCTAAGCTAACATAGATGAAATCACAGCTGGTAACCTATTCAAATCATCTTACTCAATCTGGATAATCTTATTATTTTGACATCTGAAATCAATAGTCTTCCATTTACAGTTCACTATAGCATCATGCAGTGTTAGCCAATCTATACCCAGAATTATATCAAGTTCCTCAAATGGCAATAACATCAGATCGACCGAAAAACAGAAATCGCAAATCTTTAATGGACAGTTCTTCCATACTTTATCAACCAAGACTCACTTGCCTAAGGGGCTCAATACTCTAATCACAAATTCAGTAGACTCTATAGGGAAAGTCTTGCTGAATACTAAGTTCTCACATATATAAGAATGAGTTGATCATGGATCTATCAATGCAATCACAGTAGTATCATAGAGAGTGAAAGTATCGGTAATGACATCTGGAGATAACGCTTCTTCACAAGCACGAATAGCGTAGGTTCTAGCAGGTGCTCTCGCCTCGGACTTTATTGTAGAATCTTTAGTCGCTCTCAGACTACCACTCACATTCCCTATATTTCTGGGTGGTCTACCTTTGGTTACAAGGTTACTTGGCCTTGTATTCTGTATAATATCTTACTCAACCAACTCAGGACAGTCATCAATAAAATGGTCCAATGATCCACATTTAAAACAGGCCCAATCATTCAATCTACAATCAGTTGGATGTCGCTTACCACAATATCTGCACTTGATTCGATTAGATCTCGCACTCCCAACACTAGCTATCAAAGTAGCTGGAGCTTTAAAGCTCGAACATTGCCTTCCACGTTCTTTTCGCGAATATCTCTTTGATGCATTAGAACGATTGAACGAGTCTCAAAATTTCTTTGATGCAAACTAATAAGATTTACTTTTTGATCTCTTTCTCAAATTTTTAGCTTCATAGTCGGCTTTTCTCTTTTCTTTACCGAGCTTTTTAGCTTTACATGCTCGTTCGATAAGTGCCACAAATCCTTTGATTTCTAGAATCCCGACTAATAACTTGATATCTTCATTCAAACCATCTTTGAACCTTTTGCACATTATAGCTTATGTAGATACACATTCTCGCACATATCTGCTCAATCTCACAAATTCCCGTTCGTATTCTGTCACAGTCATACGGCCTTGTTTCAACTCGAGAAATCCTTTACGCTTTTGATCAATGAATCTTTGACTAATTTATTTCTTTCTGAACTCAATCTAAAAGAATTCCCAGGTAACTCATTCTTTTGGAATCGCCGATACAAGTGTATTCCACCATTGAAACGCTGCATCTCTTAGCAAAGATGCTGCACATTTGATGTATTCTTCGAGAGTGTAGGATAGTTCATCAAAAACTCTGGTCATATTATCTAACCAAAATTCTGCACGTTTTGCATCATCGTCGATAGTGGCCATGAATTCTTCAGCCCCATATTTTCTAATTTTATCAACTGAAGGCTTACTCAATTGAATCGAATTTATAACTTGTGGCATAAAAGGAACTTGTGAAGGATTAGGTAGGGGTGGAGGTTGTTGCATAGCTGGACTCGTTCGAACAAACTCCATGAACCACTCATTCATTATCTGGAAGAAGGCTTGCTTAGCCTCTCCCTTGTGGCCACTTGTAATCGGCCTAAAATCAGCCAGTGTTGCCCCTTGAGTGGGAGTAGGCTCATTACTCTCAACATCATCAGCTATGGCTTGATCGGGATCCATTTACTATACGAAAACATATTTTAACTGTCAGGAATCATCACACTATCGCACATTATATATATGGCATGTATAGCTAGACTCTCACCCACTACGTTAGTCCTAGAATCGACTAAACCGCACCTCTAATACCAATTAAATGTAACACCCTTAACCCGTATCCATTATTGAAATAGGGTTAAGAGGCATTACCTAACGAAACATAACATTATACAATCATTTCATATGTATTGCTCATACATCATCATATCATAGTCATTCATAAACACAAAATCCCTTAAGAAGGTCTACAAGACCTTAAACATGCTTTAGAGAGGGTTTACTGACTTGTGTCACACAGTCAACCACATGCCCATATGCGAGCCCGTGTGCCACCCACAGCCGGTCACATGCCTATGTGTAAGGCCGTGTGGAGTGCCCAGGCTCAATTCGAATTGAACCTTTAAACAACATAGCAGAGACACACACCCATGTCCCTACCCATGTGGGCAAAAATATCCCATTTATAAGGCCAATTTGCAACTCTTAAAGGGTCTACCCTACAAGCTCAAACAAAACATCATTCCATATATCATTTCTAGCCAAAATCATACCAATTCATACCATAATAACATCCATCATTTTTAGATACAGTTGCCAACCCAAAGTAAGCTAAATTAATATGCCAAAATCACCTAATTACCTTATAACCAACTAAATATTTTCTCATTCATTCAACTACCAAATCATCCACAACTTTCATACCAATTCCATCAACCAATTCTCATATCAACTATAACATTTTTACTACCATATTATATCATGAATAACTCACCTTTTGAGGCATTCACAAAACATAAGACATATTTAACATAATATATACCATATATCATGCTTGTCAAAATGAACCAATTTACATGGCCAAATTCACATCCACATTTACATCATTCTCAAGCCAACCCTCATGGCTGTATTCACATTTTAACCCTCATGGCTGTATTCACATTTTAAAATATACCAAATCAACACTAGCCTATACATGCCATATACCATAATTACAAGCTTCAAAAGTACCAAAATAGTGATCAATAGTGTGACAATAATTCTTGACGATCCCCAAGCTCGAGCTAACTTCGATTATCTAAATAAAATAGGGAAATAACACACAAAGTAAGCTTTCAAAAAGCTTAGTAAGCCATATACAAATAAATCATAAGATCAATAACAATATCAATGTATAAAAGCTAAACATAACTAATCATATGCATATTTACCATCCTTTCTCATGTAATTCACATTCCATACTTCAATTTCGTGCTTACCTTTCCTTCTCAATATATATATAAACTTCATATGTACCTCAGCTATTTAACTCATTTACATATTCTTTCTCATGTTCTTATTGCCCAATGAACCGTTCAGAATTGTCAAGGATACTCGGATAGTACATAAGCTTGTACAATGCCATATCCCAGTTATGGTCTTACATGTTATCACATATTGATGCCACTGTCCTAGACAGGGTCTTATAAGAAATCATATACGATGCCAATGTCCCAAACATGGTCTTACACGAATCTCACCTCGGTAATCCTAATGTCATGACATTTGTATCCTATACTATTCCTAGGGTTTGTACAGGGCTTTCGGACATCGTAACTTTGTCAATACTTTCTCGTACTCAATTATATAGCATCCAAAACAATTCAATATCATATAAACATATATAATACAACTCAAATATATTTATTTGCATATGAACTTACCTCAAAAATGGAATGAACGGATTGGAGCAACTACTTAATAACTTTCGATTTCCCCCGATCTAAATTTGATTTCTTTCGTTCTTGATCTATATAAATTCCAATTTAACTAATTTAATAACATATTCACTCAATTTAATCCAAATCCCACTTTAAAACACATTTACACTTTTACCCCACATTTTTCACAATTTAGTCATTATTTCATAACTACACAAAACTCACATAATTCAACAAGACTCATGCTTGGCCAAATTATCCTTATGCCCCTAGCAGCCCATATCTTTCATTTATTTCACATTTTAAGCACATAATTTTGGATTTGCACAATTTAATCCCTAAAAGCATTTTCACCAAAAAATCACTTCGAAAACATAGAAATCTATTAACAAGTATTTATTTTTCATCATCTAACATCACAAAACTCATGGATTCATCAATGGTATTTCACAAAAACAACAACATATTCAAAAATCAAGGTACGAGCTAGCTAGTATACAAATTAAATATCTCAAAAACGTAAAAATATCAAAAAGCAAGCTCAAAACATACCTTAATCAAGTCAATTAGGTGCCGAAATACTCAAAGCTCTCTAGCCCTAATGGATGCTAAAATGGCCACCATTTATTTTGTTTTATTTTAATTAACATTAATAGACATTTTACCATTTTACCCTTTAATTGTTCATATTTAAAACACATAATATAAGCCCATTTATTACAAATTCCACTATCAATGGTCTAATAAAATCATAAGGACCTTTCATTTAATAAACCATAGCAATTAAGCACTTTTAACTTATAGCATGCTACTTTTGCATTTTACCGATTAAGTCCTTTTTGTCAAATTAACTAGCCGATCGATAAAATTATCGCAGGAAATTTTCACACATGTATAATCACTCATTATAAACACCAAAAATATTATTAAAATATTTTTCTAACCTTGAATTTGTGGTTTCAAAACCACTATTCTGATTTAACTATAACCGGGCTATTACAATCGTGCAAACAACAGGGCTGGTGGATTGGCGTGCCTGGGCAGGTGCGTGAGAGTCAGTCTAGCGTGAGCAAGAGTTGTAGCGTGAGCTACTGGTGCACGCTTGAGTTGCTGGCTAGATGGGCTACCGGGCAGTGTTGTGGATAGGGAGTTGCGAGCTGCGACACTAGGTGATTTGGTGGGTTTTGAATGCTAAGGCTGATTGAGGGATGGCTAAAAAAAAAAAGTGAAGGAGGTGGGTGAAATTTATAGTGAGAAGAGTAGGAGTTTAATTAGAATTCTTAGAACAATTTAATACTTAAAATATTTTAAGTTCTAATTCTACACAAAGTTAACAACAATTAATAATTAATAAAATGCATAATAAATTATTATTATTTGCTATTAATTTATTAAAACAGAACTTATGAAATAAAATATTATCAAATTTAAACTAATCTTAATTCTATGCAAAGTTGATAATTATTAATATATATTATAATGGATATAATTATATATTAATGATTATCATTTTATTTATTAAATTACAAATATTTTTTCTATATATCTTTTGAAAGTATTTACAGAAAGAGACATCTAATTTTTAATATTTACAAAAAGAGCAACTAAATCTTGAAGATAATTCAATAAAGTATCTAGAATTAAAGAAAATTTGAAATTGAGTAGCAATTTAAAGATGGATCAAAATTGACCCTTTTATTTGAAAAACTAAAAATTTATTTTTCCATTTAGAGAATAATCTCTCAAAAAATTATGTTAAAATCAATTCCTAGGAAAGATTGAAGGGGTCAAAAGCGATCTGCTTAAGTTCCAATGTCCTAGACAAGATTTATTTAAACATACTAATCCTGAAAAATATACCCTAAATCATTTATTTAAAAAGGAAAAATAAGAAAATTTAATCATATGATAAAATGAAATATATTTGATCCCATTCAATTTTATCTCTCCAGTAATGTTTTAAGCACTAAGCATTAACTCAAAAATTACCTCTCTTGCTTTGGAGTTCGACAACTCCATATGGATAATGTAACACCTCAAACCCAACCTAGAAGTTAGGCTCGAATCTAGCGTGTCACATTGAAGTGTTTTTCGAAAACCATGTTTTCGTTAAAAACCCTTCTTATTCAAAACTTGTTTCTGACTAAAAACTTGAGTTTGTTTATTTTCAAAACATGGTTTATTAAGAAGTTAATGCCTTTAAAAAAAAACCGTTATTACCTTTAAAACCTTATTTGTTGCAGAAGCTTAGTTTAAACAGTTGTGAAAATGTGATATTTGAAAAATAGTTGTTGTTTTGGAAAAGCCCGTGTCCTACCTCTAGCGATTATAAAACCATAAATAAAATATCAAAATTTAAAATCCAAAAATCTTAAAGGCCTTGATACAACCCAAATCAAAATACTTGTATGTAGATAATCAAAACCGAAAACTTAAGCAGTGTGTGTGGCCTTCTTCGAGTCCCTCGCAACTTCGAATCATCCAAGGCTGGGGATTTCCTGAAAAGGTTAAAAGCAGGGTGAGTTTATGAAAACTTATTGTGTAATCCCCTTACTAAAGTAATAGTCAGTAAACAATACTAGAAACAGTCTGGGCCTGAGCCCTTTAACAGAAACAGTACAGCTTAGCTCAGTGCATAAGTAGGCCAAAGCCCAATACAAATCTTTTGGCTCTCAGCCCATAACATAATCAATTGGGCCTAGCCCATATCAGAAACAGAGCATAAATGAATGATGTATGCAAACCCATCCAACCAGCATACCACTCTGTCCAACCCTACACAATCTATGGGGATATAATCAACCCACCCATCCCTACACTCTACAGTGTAGTACCGATGCGGCACTATCAATATCACAACAAGGCTGCCAGAAATCAGAATGGCCAAAAGCCATAAATAGAAAGGCACAGAGCCATAGTAATATGCGTGGCACAAAGCCATCGATAACGGGTTTATACTCGGCACAAAAGCCTATGATATTAGCATAAAGCTTTCGGTAATGGCACAAAGCCCATAACAATGGCACGGAGCCTATAATAACAGCACGAAGGCCATAATAATTGCACACAGCCTTCGATAACATGATTGCCACTCAGCTGTCGATTGGTCCACAGTCGTCTCAGGTGACCCGTGCGACCTTAGCAAATCAATACAAATGCACGACTCTTAAGCCTTCGATGGGTCCACAGTCATCTCGGGTGACCCGTGCAATCCTAACAGATTAGAACTTCCTCCATATAATATCCCAACCCATGGAACATGTTATGTATGCAGAATGTCATGCTCATAACCAGTCAAACAATCACAGTCACATCAGTCGAATCATAGTCATTTAGTTACCGTCAACTCAGCCAAGACATAACACGAGTCAGTCTTTTACCCACGAGGGGCAAAGCAACCATTTTACACCTTAGGGGTAAAACGGTCATTTTACCCCACATGGGTATTTCAGTAATCCTACCTTATAGGGGTATCTCGATAAACCTACCTTACAGGGGTATTTTAGTAATTTTGCAAACTGGGGTATTTAGATAATTTTGCAAATCGAGGGTAATTCGATAATTTTGCAAACAGGGGATATTTCGGTAATTTTGCAAATCAAAGGTATTTCGATAATTTTGCAAATTGGGGGTATTTTAGTAATTTTGTAAACTGGGGGTATTTCTGTAATTTTACAAATCGAGGTATTTTTGTAATTTTGCAAGTCGAGGGTATTTTTGTAATTTTAGAAATCAATGGTATTTTTGTAATTTTGTAAATCGAGGGTATTTTTGTAATTTTGTAAACTGGGGGTATTTTTGTAATTTTGTAAACTGGGGGTATTTTTGTAATTTTGTAAACCGAGGGTATTTTTGTAATGTTGTAAACCGAGGGTATTTTTGTAATTTTGTAAACTGAGGGTATTTTTATAATTTTATAAACTGAGGTCTTAACGACCCCCACCGAAAGTCCATCATCGCCTTGAGCGACTTTAGTAACCTAACCAGACAAAACAGGGTAATTAAGCCTAAGGCCCATTACTCGGCCCAAGTGTGCCCACACCCTCGTGTGGCCCATTTAGCTTAGAAACAACCACGGCTAAGCGAACAACACAGCCCTAAACAAACCCTTATCATAACACATACATTTTATCCGTGTTAACCCACAAACCCATTGGGCCCACACGGCCCATTAAGGCCCATTAAGGCCCAATACAACCAAAGTCATGCGCGCGACATGACAAGCCTCCCTATCTTCCATTTGACAATTAGATTTGTAATCACGGGCCCTACGGGCCCATTGGGCCCATCGGCCAATTTTGGCCCAAGAGGCCCACCATGGCCCAAGCCCATGAATTTGCTCATGGTGGCCTTTACAATTCATCGCCCATGATTTGAGGGCTCACCTCACTGCACAAGCGGTTTCACGCTCGCAAGGCTCAAATGCCGAAGTTTAGGCATTTTGACTTTTCGGCTTTTGCCGATTCACAGATAAACGAGGGTGTGATTACACACCTGATTGCAAACCGTATGAACCGCCCACTCGCCTAAGCCTTGACTGAGTGATTAACACTTTATTGCCCTTAACGCTGATTAAGGCTTGATCTAACGCCTTTAGCGACTATCTACTCAAGTACAAAACTTATTAGACCAACTATTATGAGAAAATAGCTTAAAGCCCCAATACTAAATCACAGGGTATTCAGCCAACACTACTTACCCCTAAAATCGATTGACTATTAAAATGGAAAAACTTGAATCCCTTGAGAACCCTTCACCCTTCAAGAACTTTGAAATCCCACGAACATGATCACAACAAAAAAAGAGCAAAGAGTCGTTAGTCATAAACTGAACATTTGGTTTAGTCAAAGAAGAACCCAACAGTAAGAAATGAAACCACATAACCGAAATACACTTACCTACACCCAAGTCGAGAGAAAGAAAGAAAAAGAAAAGATGGAGGGCTTGACTGGCCGCCACAGACTAGATGCCTAAACGCACTTGCACTGCAAAGATAAGTGATGTTACTATCATCTAGAAGGAGAACAGAGAGATGACTAACAGAACTCAAGGAAAAGAACAAGGGGTTCGGCTAAAGGGAAACCGAATGAAGAAAAGAATGATAAATGTAGGGGAAGAGAAAAGAAGTGTGGTCAGCCCAAGTTGAAAGAAAAGAGATTCAGCTAGATGAAAAATTTGAGACTGAGGAAAGAATGGAGTAAGGTTCGGCCAAAAGTAAAATTAAGAAGAGGAGGAGAGAAAAGCTTCAAAGATGAATACCACAATTGCCACTTGAATTCTTAGGTTTCGGCAAAATAAAACACGAGAAGAAGAGAAGTTCGGCAATAGAAAACTCCCAAAACTATACTCAAACTCCTAATCTTAAAATTCCCCCTAGTCCCCCCTCAAATTCGGTACTAATGACCGAATATGCATCCCCAAGGAGTTCCAAATTTGGCCACACCTCCCCTCCTAACAACTCCCCAATTTACTCCCCACATCTCTCCTTGATATCCTCAATAACAACCTCCAAGACCCATTCAAATTTCCTCCTTTTACCAAGTCCACAACAACCTTCCAGAAATTGATTCCAACTCCACCTCTTGCCGCCCCCATGTAGCAAAATAATTACATTTTTCTTGCAAGGGGATTCGAACCCAAGCCCCCTCTCAATAGCTCAACATGCCACTTGCCTCCTTGCCACAAGCTCCTTTGTGCCACACTTAATCCTAAACTAAATATAAGGTCTACTTCTAACCACAAAAGGTTCACTTAGGAGCAAAAATAATAATTTGCAAATGCCAGGACTTGAACCCCAAACCACACGCACAGTCCTAATGCCTCCTTGCCACTAGACCAAGCGTTTCCTTGCATCATATTTTAACCAAAACTATTTATAAGGTCTTCAAGCTAAGGCCAAGGTCTAGTTAAGGGAAAAAAATAAAATCTTTGCTAGAGCCCTAGTTTGAACCCAGGACTTCTCAAACATCCCCAAACACTCTAAATCACTTAAACAACACACCAAACATGCAATTATGATGTCTTTCACACACATAAACTTTCATGTGCTCCCACGCTCAAGGCCCAAAATCAGGGTATTATAGATAAACTTGGTGAATCGTAAATGGACCAGACCAACGTGATTTTAACTTACCCGAAAAGAACTTTAATCTGGAATTGACTAACAACACTTACTGACCTGCTTCAAATTCTTGAACCCAAATGTGTTTGTCATGCCATCTCTTTAGTCTTGCCTTGAGTAATTTGGCATTCTCGTATGAGAACATTCGAAATTCTTCTAACTTATTGAGTTAGAGCATCCGTTTCTCTTTAGTAAGCTTAAGATCCAAGTTGAGTTGTTGGAGAGCATAGTATGCTTTGTGTTCTAACTCCAAGGGCAGATGACAGGCTTTCCTAAAGACCAACCTATAGGGTGACATCCCTAATGGTATCTTTTATGTTGTCCTATAGGCTCATAAAGCATCATCTAGTCTTTTGGACCAATCTTCATTTCGGGCAAACTACCTTTTCGAGTATGCCTTTAATCTCCTTGTTTGCCAGTTCAGCTTGCCCATTCGTATGCGGGTGGCAAGCTGTGGCAACCTTGTGCTTCATTTTATGTTTGTCAAGTAACCATTTCAACCATTTATTCAAAAAATGGGACCCTTCATCACTGATGATGGCTCTTGGGGTTCTACACCTTGTGAACATATACTTCTACAAAAACTTCATTACAACCTTAGCTTCATCCATTGGATATGCCTCAGCCTTAACCCACTTAGACACATAGTCTAGTACTACCAATATGTACTTGTGACCAAAAGATGGAGGGAAAGGACTGAGAAAGTCAATACCCCAAACATCAAATAATTCTAGGTTAATGATGTTTGTTCTAAGCGTCTCATTTTTATTTGCAACGTTTCCAACCCTTTGACATCGATCATAGCTCCTTACATAAGCATATGCGTCTTTAAATGGTGGTTACCAAAAGAATCTGGCTTGCAATACTTTGGTCACAGTATGTGTACCTCTAAAGTGTCCCCCACTCGGAGCTAAGTGGCGATGATATAAAATCTTATGTTCTTCATCTTCTGCCACACATCTCCTGCTCATTTGATCTGCACACTTTTTAAACAAGTATGGTCCCAGAAATAGTATTTTACATCATGATGAAACTTTATCTTTTGATGATACTTCTTATTAATCGGCATCAAACCACAAGCTAAATAGTTAGCAATATCAGAAAACCAATAGTTATTATGAACATGATTTACCTTTATTATGTGGTCATCTAGAAATGTCTCCTGAATGGGTATAAGTGGAGAATTCCCTTCTTGCGGCTCCAATCTAGACAAGTGGTCTACTATTTTTTTCTACTCCCTTTCAATCTTGAATTTCTAGATCAAACTCTTGAAGTACAAGTACCCATCGGATCAGTCTCGGCTTAGTGTCTTTCTTGGCAAGTAAGTACTTAATTGTCAAGTGGCCCGTATAGATAGTCACCTTGGTACCTATAAGATAAGATCAAAACTTGTCAAAAGTGAACACAATAGCAAGTAACTCTTTCTCTATTACCGTATAATTTAGTTGAGCTCCTGTCAGAGTTCGACTTGCGTAGTAGATGGGATGAAAAACTTTGTTCCTTCGCTAGCCCATGACAACTCCTATGGCGAAGTCACTTGCATCACACATCAATTCAAATCGAGAATCCCAGTTTGGTGTGACGATTATGCGTGTTGAAACTAATCGACTCTTAAAATCCTTGAAAGCTCTTCAACACTCCTCATCAAATTTGAATGTCGTGTCCTTCTCCAATAATTTGTATAAAGGTTTAGCAATTTTAGAGAAGTCATTGATAAACTTTTGATAGAAACAGGCGTGGCCCAAAAAGCTCCTAACACCATTTATAGATGCTGGAGGTGGGAGTTTATCAATAATGTCTACCTTTGCTTTATCTACCTCGATTCCATGTCTCGTTATCCAATGCCCTATAATAATACCTTCTCGTACCATGAAATAGAACTTTTCCTAGTTGAGTACGAGGTTTGTTTCTTCGCATCACTTTAATACCTTGGCTAGATTGGCTAGACAATCATCATATGTATCTCTGGATACTGAAAAATCCTCCATAAAGACTTCCAAGTATTTCTCAACCATGTCAGTAAAAATAGACATCATACATCTTTGAAATGCAGTAGGTGCATTATATAAACCAAATGGCATGTGTCTAAATACAAATGTACCGTACGGGCAAGTGAATGTTGTCTTGTGTTGATCATCTAGTGCTACTATAATCTAATTATACCCCGAGTATCCATCAAGAAAACAGTAATAGTCTCGCCCTGCAAGTTTATCTAGCAATTGTTCCAAAAATGGCAAAGGAAAGTGATATTTCCTAGTCACCTTGTTCAGCTTCCGGTAATCAATGCAAATTCTCCATCACCTAACTATTCTAGTCAATATCAACTCATTATTCTTGTTCTTAATGACCGTAATACCTCCTTTCTTTGGCATGCACTAAACTGGACTTATCTGTAACACCCTAATTTTCGGGATTTTTCAGGATTTTTGTGATTTTGGTGAAATCTTGAAATTTTGTTGTTAGAGTATGAAATTTGTGTTTTAAGTATGTTGGTGGGCCTTTGGAAGGCCCAAGCCTAAGTTAAAACCCGGTAGATTTATCAATTTTGGACTTAAAGAGAAGAGGACTTAGTTATATGAGATTAGATCAAGGTAGATAAGGGGAAGAAATTATAGGAATTTGAAAAGAAGCATGTGATGGCCAATTAGGGGACTCTTAGGGAAGCATTGCTGTTTGGGACAATTAGTTTTGGTGTAATCGGCTAGGGGTGATTTAAGGTGCTAGCCGAACACTTTTAGGGTCTTCCTTAGCGTCTTAACTCGGCAAATTGGGTAAGTTGGTGTGCCGATTAGGTAAGTTTTAGGGTTCCCTTTTTACTACTCTTCTCCTCCCTTGTTCTAGAAGCCGACACCCTAAACACCATCACTTGTGCCGATTTGTCCATAGCCAAATCTTCTTTTCTCTTCTCCTCTCTTCTTTTCTCTCATCTCTTATCTCATTAGTTTTCACAAAGCCGAACCCACTTCCTTCTGCCCTACTTTCTTCTCAAGTTCACCAATCGACTACACTAAAAACCGAAACCTAAGTTCCCTACATTCTCCTAGCGCTGACTTGTGTAAAACAGAACCATCATCTCTCTTTTCTTCATAGCCGAATCTGTCATCTTTTCCTCTCCTTTTCTCTTTATATCTTCTACTCCATCTTTTTTGCATCACCAATCTTAAAACCTCTCCTATTCAATCTTCTTAGCCGAATACTCATAAAAGTCGAAATCCCGAAAGGTATTACTATTGTGCTCATTTCTCCTTGGTTGAATACCCTTACTCTTTACCTCTTGTAACGCCCCCACGCTCGAGACCGTCGCCGGAGTCGAGCTTGAGGTGTTACTGAACATAATTTACCATTTTAAGAACTTTGAATCCTTTATTTCTACATTCGCAACCTGCTGTCTATCTACATCATGGTTACGAAAAAAATCATATCTCAAGTTACGAAACTCAAAATCAAGATCTGTAAATTTTCCCTGAATCTACACTCATTTATCTATTTACTAATTTTTTTCTAGAATTTTTGGTTGAGCCAATTAGTACAGTTTATTAGTTAAAGTTACCCCTGTTTCAGGACACGACTGCACTGACCTCTTCTTACCACGAACCACTTTTCTCTCTATAAAAAATTCATATGACTATGCCATTTATTTCTATTAAAACTACACTCAATGAGGATTCTTAAAATATAAATTACATCTCCTAATTATTTTTGTACAATTTATGGTGAATTTCCAAAGTTGGAACAGGGGATTCAGAAATTGCTCTGGCCCTGTTTCACTAAAACTCAAATATCTCACAACATATAACTCCTTTACCTATTTCACTTCTTCCATATGAAAGTAGACACAACAATCTTCAATTTCATATTTAATTCATCACCTAATTCTGTTTATACTATTTTTAGTGATTTTTCAAACTCACATCACTACTGTTATAATATTCTGTTTTATGACAAATTTCACTTTTCTATGAATATTCATGGACTATTATCACTTTGAACATACATGGTCTCATACATGATCTAAATTAGCCATTCTAAGGACTAATCATTATCAGGCATTTTCTCAACCAAACCACTACCATATCACAAGGTTAATTACACAAAACAAGTATATTGCTATACATGCCATATTCGAGTCATATAAGCCATTTTACCAAAATAGTTCTTCGGATAGTGTGAGCGAGCCTTCGACCTATCCCGATTCCCAAGCCGGCTTGTCCAAAACTACCGTGAATGGAAAGGAGGGAGTAAGCATAAATGCTTAGTAAGTTCATATGCAAATAACAAGTAACATAACAAATCAATTATACCAAATAACACTAGCATGGTATCACCAAAACAATATCACATTTCTAATCATCATTTATCATCTTACCACATTATTGTTGTTGTATCGAGTTTCAACCCGAGGGTTAAGTACATACCTGTCCAAAGTGTCCATTTCACAACACTTATCAAAATGACACTTGCATCTTGAGTGTTCTTCCATTCCACTAGAATTTTACCCGTTGAACACATTGGACTATAACTCGGATACATGGATAATTTGTAGATAAGTGCCACATATGTAATCAAACGACCATGTAACCCGCCCATAAGCGAACTCGGACTCAACTCAACGAGCTCGGGCATTCGCATCCATAAGTGAACTCGGGCTCAACTCAATGAGTTCGGATGCCTAGTTACATCTCATGAACTCGGACTCAACTCAACGAGTTCGGATGCCCAACCATCCTAGTGACATGTCACTTGTATCCTAATCTATTCCTAAGGTTCAAACGGGATTTCTCTCTCAATTCCACAATTCAATCATCTTCCTCGAGATATCAAAACCAACATTTACTATATTCCATACTTATTTGCGCATCAATAAGAAATAGTTCACAAAACATAATATTTCATAATAACAACTACACTAGCATATAATAACATTAAATAACTTAGAAATAACAATTATATCACATTATTTACACATGAACTTACCTCGGTACAAAATATAGAAATTTACAATTTAGTCCACAATCTTTTCTTTTCCTCGATCAAGATCGATTCCACGTCTTTCTTGATCTAAAATAACACATTTAGCTTATTTAAAACTCACATTTATCAAAATAGTCCTTAACTCTAACTTTGGAAAAATTACGATTTTGCCCCTAAACTTTTGATTTACACTTTTGCTCCGAGGCTCGGAAATTAAATTTTATTCCAAATTCTTATGTTTTAGGACATGCTGATCATTTATTTACCATTAGCAAGCTCAAATTCTCATTATAACATGTACTTATGAAAAATAGGTATTTTTACCAATTAAGCCATTTTACTCGTTTTTACTTAAAACCGAGTAGCACAAGTTGTTTAACATAATTTAAAACCTCATATTCTATCATAAAACATCAAAATACACAATTATTCAACATGGGTCAATTTTTGAAATCAAACCCTTGCTCAAATAAATGGTAGAAATAGAGAAATTATGTTACCAGGATTTCAAAAACGTAAAAAATATTAAAAACAGGGCTAGAATGGACTTACAATCGAGCTTCGAAGCTTGAAAAACCCTAGCCATGGTTTCTCCATGCTATTTTCGGCCTTGAGGAAGAAGATGAGCAAAAATTGGCTTTTAATTTGATTTTTAATTCATTTAATCACTAAATGACCAAAATGCCCCTAACTTAAAAATATTTTTTTCCACCCACTTCATGTCCATTTTTGTCCAATAAATTAACCAATGATCTAATTACCATTTAAGGACCTCCAATTTAAGTTTTCATAACAATTGGACACCTCTAACATATAGAACTCAACTTTTGCACTTCTTACAATTTAGTCCTTTTGACTAAATTGAGTGCCCAAACGTCAAAATTTTCGTACGAAATTTTTTTACAAAATAATTTCATAGAAGTGTAAACCATAAAAATATAAATAAAACACATTTCAATTTAACACCTTTACCATTTGACAAAAATGCCCTTAATGTCTTTCTTTGTAATTTTTCATGTACAAGCCCATTTTTTTCCAAAATTTTAGAAATTGGTCAAATTGCTATTTAAGACCTCCTAATTAATATTCCAAAGCAATTTCATACTAAAAGCTTCTAGAATGCATGTTTTGCAACTTATTCGATTTAGTTCCTAATTTCAACTTAAGCACTTTATGCATAGAATTTCTTCACGAAATTTTCACACAATCATGCAATCATATCATAAACCTCAAAATAATTATAAAATGATTATTTCTACCTCGGATTTGTGGTCACAAAACCACTATTTCGATTAGGCCCTAATTCGGGATATTACAACTCTCCCCCCTTTAGGGATTTTCGTCCTCGAAAATCTTACCGGTAAACAGATGTGGGTATTGATTCCTCATAGTTTCCTCAGTCTCCCATATAGTCTCTCCTACCCCGAAGGTACTTGGTGTTTCGCTTTCACTTGTTGACAAATTAAGCATTTGGATACAAACTCCGATATCTCTCTTTTCATTCCATTCCACCAATACATTTTCTTCAAGTCATTATCCATTTTCGTACTGCCTGGATGAATCGACAAACAACCATTATGTGCTTCCTGCAAGATCTTTTGAATCAATCCCTCATCCTTCTGTACACAAATCTGATCTTTAAACATCAAGCACCCATCAGAACCGATTCTAAAATCTGACTCTGTACCAACCTCACATTGCTTTCTTTTGGCTTGCAAGTCTTCATCGCTTTTCTGAGCTTCATAAATATCTTGTAAAAAATCGGTCTTGCTCTCAACTCTACTAGAATCGAACCATTATTAGACACCTTCAACTGAGTATTCATAGCTCTCAAAGAAAACAACAACTTTCTGCTCAAGGTATCGGCAACTACATTTGCTTTTCCTGGATGGTAGTCAATCACAAGCTCGTAATCTTTCAATAACTCCAACCATTTTCGCTGTCTTAAGTTCAAGCCTTTTTGTGACATCAAGTATTTAAGACTTTTGTGGTCGGTATATGCTCGACACTTTTCACCATATAGATAATGTTGCCAAATCTTCAAAGCAAACACCACCGCAGCCAATTCCAAATCATGAGTCGGATAATTCCTCTCGTAAGGTTTTAACTATCTTGAAGCATAAGCCACAACCTTTCCTTCTTGCATTAGTACACATCCCAAACCATTTCTAGAAGCATCACTATACACCACAAATTCTTTACCTGACTCGGGTTGTCCCAACACTGGTGCTTCAGTCAATAACTTTTTTGTTTTTTTTAGTTTCTCAAAGCTCTGTTGACATTCTTTTGTCCACTCAAATTTAACATCCTTTTGGAGTAGTCTGGTCATAGGAGCAACAATTATAGAAAATCCATTTACAAAACATCGATAATATCTAGCTAGCCCCAAGAAACTTCTAACCTCAGTTACATTCTTCGGTGGTTTCCAATCAACAATAGCTGAAATTTTACTGGGATCAACCCGTATACCATCACTTGAAACAATATGACCCAAAAATCCAACTTCCCAAAGCCAAAATTCACTTTTACTAAACTTGGCATATAACTGCTTGTCTCGCAAGGTTTGCAAAACTATCCTCAAGTGCTCAACATGCTCGGTCTCATCTTTTGAATAGATTAAGATATCTATAAATACTACCATAGCCGAAATATACGATTCATCAAATCCATAAACACAACAGGTGCATTTGTTAACCCAAACAGCACAACTAAAAATTCATAATGCCCGTACCTTGTTCTAAAAGTAGTTTTAGGCACATCTGACTCTTTTACCCGCAGCTGGTAGTACCCAGATCTCAAGTCGATCTTTGAAAACCACGTCGCTCCTTTCAGCTGATCAAACAAATCATCAATTCTTGGCAATGGATACTTGTTCATAATTATCACTTTGTTTAATTGCCGATAGTCAACACACAATCTCATTGAACCATCCTTCTTTTTCACAAACAATACAAGAGCACCCCAAGGCGAAAAACTCGGTCTTACAAAACCTTTGTCAGTCAACTCTTGCAACTGCGACTTTAATTCTTTCAGCTCTGCTAGTGCCATTCTGTACGGAGCAATCGAAATCAAAGCTATTCCCGGTATCAACTCTATACCAAATTCTACTTCTTTGACTGGAGGCAAACCCGGCAATTCCTCTGGAAATACATCCGTAAACTCACACACAATCGGCACTGATTCCACTTTCTTTTCAATTTCTTTTGTATTCAACACATACGCTAAATAAGCTTCATAACCCTTTCTCAAATATCTCTGAGCCGACATTGAAGAAATCACACTAGACAATGCCTCTGATTTATCTGATTCAACCCGTAGAGTTTCACCATTTTCACACTTTAATTCAATAACTTTCTGTTTACAATTTACTATAGCATCATGCAATGTCAACTAATCCATGCCCAAAATAACATCAAACTCATCAAACGGCAACAACATCAAGTCGACCGGAAAGTAATAACCCCGAATCATTAAAGGACATTTCTTGCATACTTTATCAACTATAACACATTGGCCTAACGGGTTTGACACTTTAATCATAAATTCTGTATTCTCAATAGGTATATTCATACTAGACACCAATTTTATGCACACATATGAATGAGTAGAACCGGCATCAATTAAAGCAGTAACATTAACATCATAAAGAGAAAATATACCAGTGATCATGTCAGGTGAGGAAGCATCTTCACGCGCTTTAATGGCATAAGTTCTAGCCGGAGCCCTTCCTTCAAATTTAACTGCTGAATCTCTGGCTGTATTCTTACTGCTTGCTTCACTCCCAGCTTTTCGTGGATACCTTCCTCTCAAATCTGCACCACTAGTTTTTGCACTTTGGAATCTTTCTTTTTCAATTCTCTCTAGGCAGTCTCCAATAAAATGATCCGGAGAACCACACCGAAAACATTCATTTGCTCTACACGAACCAAAATGATTTCTACCACACCGCTGGCACTCTGGCTTAACAAATCTCGAATTCCCTACACTAGCTGCCGAAGTAGTCTAAGACTTAGGACACACATTTTGCTTCCTAGAATTCCCATATGATTGTCCAGTTGAAACTTGGGAACGATGATTCATATTTCTTGATTTTTCGGGTTGCTGTAAGGGTGCACTGCTCATCGGTCTTTTCTTCCAATTTCGTGTCTCAAATTCTACCTTTTTCTTCTCTTTAAGTAGTTCTTCAGCTTTGCAAGCTCGATCGACAAGTACCACCATTTCTTTTAGTTCAAGAATCCCAACAAATACCTTAATGTCTTCATTGAGCCCGTCTTCAAATCGTCTGCACATCTTGGCCTCTGTTGGAACATATTCTCTGGCATACTTACTCAATTTGGCGAACTCCCTTTCGTATTCAATGACTGTCATATTACCTTGCTTCAGATCAAGAAACTCTTTACGCTTCTGATCAATAAATTTTTCACTGATGTATTTCTTTCGAAACTCTTCTTGAAAGAATTCCCAAGTTACCCTCTCTTTCGGTACCACAGAAATCAATGTCTTCCACCAATTATAGGCTGAATCCCTCAACAACGATATAGCACATTTCAAGCATTCTTCAAGTGTGCAAGACAGTTCATTAAATACCCGAATAGAATTCTCGAGCCAAAACTCTGCTTTCTCGGCATCATTATCAACATTTGCCCTGAATTCCTCAGCCCCTTGCTTACGAATTCTGTCAACTGGAGTCCTATGTAATCTCATCTGATCCATACCTTGAGGCATCAGGGTATAGGTTGAGGAATCAGGGAAGGTGGGGGAGGTTGTACATTCGGGTTCGTACGAACGAAACTCAGTGTACCATACACTCATCATTTGGAGAAAGGCTTCCCGACCCCTTTCTCCTCCTCCCTGACCAACAGTAGGAGGTGGATTTTCAGTTGGCGCTGCCCCTTCAGCCGGAGCTGGTGCATTACTCTCTACTTCATCTGCCACAGCTGGATTGGGATCCATTTACTATAAAAAAAATCATTTAAAAGGTCAGAAGTCGTCACACTATCACAATATACACATATGGCATGTATAGCGAAGTCCGTACATAAAACATGTTAGTCCGAGAACTAGCTAAACCTGCTCTGATACCACCAAATGTAACGCCCCCACGCCCGAGACTGTCACCGGAGTCGAGCTTGAGGTGTTACTGAACATAATTTACCATTTTAAAAACTTTGAATCCTTTATTTCTACATTCGCAACCTGCTGTCTATCTGCCTCACAGTTACCAAAAAATCATATCTCAAGTTACAAAACTCAAAATCAAGATCCGTAAATTTTTCCTGAATCTAGACTCATTTATCTATTTACTAATTTTTTTCTGGAATTTTTGGTTGAGCCAATTAGTACAGTTTATTAGTTAAATTTACCCCTATTTTAGGACTCAACTGCACTGACCTCTTCTTACCACGAACCACTTTTCTCTCTATAAAAAGTTCATATACTATGCCGTTTGTTTTTATTAAAACTAGACTCAATAAGGATTCTTAAAATATAAATTACATCTCCTAATTATTTTTGTACAATTTATGGTGAATTTCCAAAGTTGGAACAAGGGATCCAGAAATCGCTCTGGCCCTATTTCACTAAAACTCAAATATCTCACAACATATAACTCCTTTACCTATTTCACTTCTTCCATATGAAAGTAGACACAATAATCTTCAATTTAATATTTAATTCATCACCTAATTTTGTTTATACTATTTTTAGTAATTTTTCAAACTCACATCACTGCTGTTACAATATTCTGTTTTATGACAAATTTCACTTTTCTTTGAATATTCATGGACTATTATCACTTTGAACATACATGGTCTCATACATGATCTAAATTAGCCATTCCAAGGACTAATCATTATCAGGCATTTTCTCAACCAAACCACTACCATATCACAAGGTTAATTACACAAAACAAGTATATTGCTATACATACCATATTCGAGTCATATAAGCCATTTTACCAAAATAGTTCTTCGGATAGTGTGAGCGAGCCTTCGACCTATCCCGATTCCCAAGCCGGCTTGTCCAAAACTACCATGAATGGAAAGGAGGGAGTAAGCATAAATGCTTAGTAAGTTCATATGCAAATAACAAGTAACATAACAAATCAATTATACCAAATAACACTAGCATGGTATCACCAAAACAATATCACATTTCTAATCATCATTTATCATCTTACCACATTATTGTCGTTGTATCGAGTTTCAACCCGAGGGTTAAGTACATACCTATCCAAAGTGTCCATTTCACAACACTTATCAAAATGACACTTGCATCTTGAGTGTTCTTCCATTTCACCAGAATTTTACCCGTGGAACACATTGGAATATAACTCGGATACATTGATAATTTGCAGATAAGTGCCACATATGTAATCAAACGACCATGTAACCCGCCCATAAGCGAACTTGGACTCAACTCAACGAGCTCAGGCGTTCGCATCCATAAGTGAACTCGGACTCAACTCAACGAGTTCAGATGCCTAGTTACATCTCACGAACTCAGACTCAACTCAACAAGTTCGAACATTTGCATCCATAAGTGAACTCGGACTCAACTCAACGAGTTCGGATGCCCAACCATCCTAGTGACATGTCACTTGTATCCTAATCTATTCCTAAGGTTCAAACGGGATTTCTCTTTCAATTCCACAATTCAATCATCTTCCTCGAGATATCGAAACCAACATTTACTATATTCCATACTTATTTGCGCATCAATAAGAAATAGTTCACAAAACATAATATTTCATAATAACAACTACACTAGCATATAATAACATTAAATAAATTAGAAATAACAATTATATTACATTATTTACACATGAACTTACCTCGATACAAAATATAGAAATTTTACAATTTAGTCCACAATCTTTTCTTTTCCTCGATCAAGATCGATTCCACGTCTTTCTTGATCTAAAATAACACATTTAGCTTATTTAATACTCACATTTATCAAAATAGTCCTTAACTCTAACTTTGGAAAAATTACGATTTTGCCCCTAAACTTTTGCATATTTACACTTTTGCCCCGAGGCTCGGAAACTAAATTTTATTCCAAATTCTTATGTTTTAGGACATGCTGATCATTTATTTACCATTAGCAAGCTCAAATTCTCATTATAACAAGTACTTATGAAGAATAGGTATTTTTACCAATTAAGCCGTTTTACTCGTTTTTACTTAAAACCGAGTAGCACAAGTTGTTTAACATAAGTTAAAACCTCATATTCTACCATAAAACATCAAAATACACAATTATTCAACATGGTTCAATTTTTGAAATCAAACCCTAGCTCAAATAAATGGTAGAAATAGAGAAATTATGTTACCGAGATTTCAAAAACGTAAAAAATATTAAAAACAGGGCTAGAATGGACTTACAATCGAGCTTGGAAGCTTGAAAAACCCTAGCCATGGTTTCTCCATGCTATTTTCGGCCTTGAGGAAGAAGATGAGCAAAAATTGGCTTTTAATTTGATTTTTAATTCATTTAATCACTAAATGACCAAAATGCCCCTAACTTAAAAATATTTTTTTCCCACCCATTTCATGTCCATTTTTGTCCAATAAATTAACCAATGGTCTAATTCCATTTAAGGACCTCCAATTTAAATTTTCATAACAATTGGACACCTCTAACATATAGAACTCAACTTTTGCACTTCTTACAATTTAGTCCTTTTGACTAAATTGAGTGCCCAAATGTCAAAATTTTCGTACGAAATTTTTTTACAAAATAATTTCATAAATATTTAAACCATAAAAATATAAATAAAACACATTTCAATTTAACACCTTTACCATTTGACAAAAATGCCCTTAATGTCTTTCTCTGTAATTTTTCATGTACAAGCCCATTTTTTTCCAAAATTTTAGAAATTGGTCAAATTGCTATTTAAGACCTCCTAATTAATATTCCATAGCAATTTCATACTAAAAGCTTCTAGAATGCATGTTTTGTAACTTATTCGATTTAGTCCCTAATTTGAACTTAAGCACTTTATGCATAGAATTTCTTCACGAAATTTTCACACAGTCATGCAATCAAATCATAAACCTCAAAATAATTATAAAATGATTATTTCTACCTTGGATTTGTGGCCACGAAACTACTATTCCGATTAGGCCCTAATTCGGGATATTACACCCCTCTTTTAGCCGAATCTCACAACTTCCATAGCCTTGTCAACATCTTCTTCTTCTCATTACAAAGCTTTCATTTTTCCTTCTCCTTCATTATACCAAAAGTCGAAATCACCATGCTCAAAGTGAGTTGGAAACCGAACCTTTAGAACTCTTAGATTCTTTCTCTGCTTGTGTTTAGAAGCTAGATCTACGTTAGATCTGAGATAGGAAAGGGTTGGAAGCATTCTTGTCTAGTGGATCTTCAGTAAGTACTCAGATGTCTTATTTCTATTCATTATTTTGGGTTTTAAGAAAAGCCGAAAACCCCTATATGCATAGAGTGGCTGTCGACTAAGGCAAAAAGGATTTGTAGGTATTACTTATCGAATTATTATGTGTAGTGTGGACTGGAGATCAAAGAGCAGTGCAAGGCTACCGCTGTTGGAGCGATTAGATCTAAATCTAGTTACTGTTTTCGGCAAAGGATAACTGCGTGGGAGATCTCGCTGTAGTAATCGCAAATCAGGTGTGTAAACGAACACCCTCTAGTAGACTAAATCGGCAAAAGTCGAAAAGCCAAAATGCCAAAATTCTGGCATTTTGTGGGCTTGCGAGCATGTGAGCGCTTGTGGGTCAGTTGGAAGCGGTAAAATTCTGTAACAGAAATTGGTAAAGTTGATGAGTGCATGATTTCGTGCACCTCGATAAATTGGGCCTCGAGGGGCTGAAATTGGGCCCAATGGGCTTACGGGCCCATATGGGTGAAAATAAGCGGTAAGCATATTTTGGTATACTATCAGTTAAAAACGTTAAGGCATTCATGAAATTTGGGCTAAATGGGCCAAAATAGCTAATTGACACTATAAGGCCCATTAGGGGTTTTAGGGCCCGATAGTTATAAAGTTGATAAATGGGCTAGATAAACTACTTAGATGGAAAATTGGACTATTAATAACTGAAATATGCATAAAACCCTAAAAACTGGTATAATTACTGAAATACCCTTATGGGTGGAAAATTACTACTTTACCCCTTGGTGCAAAATGACCAGTATACCCCTAGGGCTAAATTTGACTGAAATGCATGCTTTACTATTTCTGTTCACTGTATGCCATGACATGTTTAAACTGTTGCATGGGAATGGGTTTATTGATGGAGGAAGTGCAAGTGGCATTGCCACGTTTACTAAAAAGGGGCTTTGCCCCGGTTTACTGAAAGGGGCTTTGCTTCGTATTATTGAAAGGGGCTTTGCCTCGTATTACTGAAAGGGGATTTGCCTCAGTTTTACTGTTAGTGGCTTGGCCACGTTATCTGAGCAGCTATGCTACGCCTGTGGTGTGTAGGGCTGGGTGGGCCGAGTTACCTCCCCACATAGTGTGTAGGGCTGGTATGAGTGGTGTGTAGGGTTGAACATGGGATGGGCTTTGCATACATGCATTATTTTGTTCTGTTACTGTAATGGGCCTATGAGCCGCACTGTTTACTGAATAGGGCTAAGGCCCAGTTAATTGTTTACTGAATAGGGCTTTGACCCAGTATTTACTAAATTGGTTAGGGCTTAGGCCCAGTGAGCTTGAGCTGGTTTGGCTCTAGTTGGGCTTTCTTTACACACTGAGTTTCCAAACTCACCCCTTCCTTTCATCTGTGTAGGTGAGCCTTGAGCTAGAGACTTGGCAGCTGGAGGGATTCAGAGTGGCCACGTGACTGCACATGTCAGTTTTAATTAAGTCTTTTTATTTCTGCATTTACTTTAAATTATTTTCATTATGGTTTGGGTTGTAATAAGGCCGCTTAAAGTATTTTAAATTTTGGGTTTTCAATTCTTTATTTATAATTGGTTTTAAATGGGTAGACAAAGGTTGCGCGAGTTTTTTTAAAATTAATCAATTTTTTCAAAATAAATCACACGTATCAAACGAATAACAAAAGTTAATCCAAAATCCTAAAATAGAATACTTCTAAAATATGGTAGCGGATAGGATGTTCACAACTAAACCTGGATTTTCTCTTTAAACTTTAATAACAGTTTTGCTAAACTCATCCTAATCGTAACGACTAAAGAATATGTTTAATCCCACGTTGATGTGACACACCAGACTTGGCCATAACATCTGGGCCGGGTTTGGGATGTTACATTTATTGGTATCAGAGCCAGGTTACAATAACTCGGCTGTGGAACCGGTCCAAAAAGGTTTTCGAAAAATTTTAAAAGGCCCAAGAAGGGTATTTTTGAAATCGATTTTGGGAAAATTTCTAAAGAAACCCTTTTCAAACTCATTTTCTTTTAAATATACTCATTAACGATTTTACTTCAAAATTTTTTGCTAAATTGGGCTTTCTAAAATCTAGTATCTGAAGGAGTGGCACACTGAATCCCCGGTACCAAGTCTGTAAATATTCTTCTCTTATACTGTACTGTACTGAAATGTTACTATAGATAGAATTGAGACCCTACAATGATACTGTAGACAGGGTAGTACTGAAAACTGTAAGACTGAGACTGTAGGGAAACTAAACCATAGAAGACTGAGATTGTAGCTCGGCTATGAATTCGCGAAAATAAACTCTGAAACTCTATCTGTACATAAGACATTTAGTAATAAACACTGAAATATTAAACTGATGTCATAAAATTCGTAATCAGATAAGTCGATATGAGTACGAAGGCAGCTCGTGGACGAGGCCGTGGACGTGGCTGAGGTAGTGTACAAGCTGGGTCTTCGTCTTCAGGACATTTGCCAGCTGAAGAGGCACGAGCACCGCCAGCGACTGAGACTGGATCATATAATCGGGCTATAGGGGACAATGCTCTATCTCAGGCAATGTTAAGGGTTTTAGAGAGGGTCGCTAGGGCAAGCATTGGGACTGTGAATAAGGGATCCATTTCTGAGCGACTCTGGGCTAACGGAGTGGAGGTCTTCAGGAGCATATCTGGGGTAGCCCCAAATGTGGCTGAGTACTAGCTGGAAGCCACGAAACGGATTATGGACGACCTAGGTTGCTTAGTGGAGCAAAAACTAAAAGGAGCGGTGTCTCTGCTATGAGACGAGGCATATCAATGGTGGATCACTATGAAGGAGAGTACCCCAGTTGAGTGGGTGACCTGGGAACTGTTTAAGACGGCTTTCAAGGGAAAGTATGTTGGAGCAAGCTATGTTTATGCTCGTAGGAAAGAATTTTTGAACCTGACCCAGGGCAATAAGTCAGTTACTAAATATGGGTTGGAGTTTCTGAGATTAAGCCGATATGTCAGCGGTATAGTTGCTACTGAGTATGAGCGTAGTGTTCATTTTGAGGATGGCCTCAGGGATGAGCTTAGGGTACTGATAGCTCTGCAGAGGGAGTGTGACTTTGCTGCATTGGTAGAGAAGGCTAAGATAGCCGAAGAGGTGAAGCGAACTAAACGGCAAAATCGTGAGAAAGATCGAAACTGATTCAGGAGGGAATCTGGACCCTCTGGTGCTGCAAACAGGAATGCCAAGCGAGCTAGAGTGGATGAACCGGTTTGAGCAGTTTCGGTAAATACAGTTAGACCACAGGCTTACGGGGACTGCGGTAGAGTGCATTTGGGAGAATGCTGGAACCGTACTGGGGCATGTCTCCGATATGGGTCCAAGGAGCATAGGGTCAAGGACTGTCCTCGGAGGCCACCTCAGACTCAAGTTGCCGAACAGAGGGTTGCTCAACCAGTGCGAGGTGGACAACAACCACCGAGAGGCCGTGGTCAAGGTAGAGGTGGCAACGAAAATGGACGTGGATGAGGAGCACCTAGCAGTGGTACTGGAAATACAGAGGCTTGTCAGCCAGCATTGGTGTATGCTGCTCGTCGCCGAGAGGAGGGTGATTCACCTGACGTCATAACTGGTACTTTTTTTATCTCTAGCATGCCATACACTGCTTTGATAGATGTGGGTTCTACTCATTTGTATGTTGCATGTGATATATCTGGGTTGTTGGGTGTGCACTCTGAGGAAACTATAAGTTGGGTAACTGTGATATGTCCACTAGGTCACTCGGTTAAGGTAGACAAACTCTTTAAGGAGGTGCCTTTAGAGACTCAAGGTAGGATTTTTGCTAGAGACTTGATGGAGTTACCATTCGAGGAGTTTGATCTTATCTTGGGAATGGACTGGCTTACTAAGCATAAGGTGACTCTGGATTGTACGGCTAAGAGAATGGTGTTAAGGACTATAGAGGATGAGGAGGTGATGGTTATTGGGGAGCGAAGGGACTATTTGTCGTATGTTGTTTTGGCCTTAAGGGTTGAGAAGTTGATTCGCAAGGGTTGCGAGGCGTACTTGGCCTTTGTAAGTCAGACGGAGGCTAAAGATGTGATTGTGGAGACGGTTAGAACTGTTAAGGAGTTTCAAGATGTCTTTCCTGAGGAGCTTCCTGGATTACCTTCGAATTGTAAAGTCGAGTTTGGAATCGACTTGCTGCTGGGAACAGCTCCAGTGTCCATTGCACCCTATAGGATGGCACCGAAGGAGTTAGTGGAACTGAAAGCACAAATCTGAGAGTTGTTGGATAGAGGTTTTCTTAAACCGAGTGTGTCTCCTGGGGAACACCAGTTCTGTTTGTAAAGAAGAAGGATGGGGCGAAGCGTGTGTGCATCAATTATCGCTAGTTGAACAAATTGACGATAAAGAACAAGTACCCTCTGCCAAGGATCGACGATCTATTTGACCAGCTTAGAGGAGCTTCGATATTTTCCAAGATCAATCTTCGATCTGGATACCATCAATTTAGGGTCAAGGAAGTGGATATTCATAAGACAGCATTGAGAGCTTGGTATGGTCATTACGAGTTTCTAGTTATGCCATTTGGACTGACGAATGCACCTGCAGCTTTCATGGATCTGATGAATTAGGTATTCCAACCATACTTGGATCGATTCGTAGTCATTTTCATCGACGATATCCTGGTATATTCAGAAACTAAGGAGAAGCATGATGAACATCTCCGTGTTATTCAGCAAGTGTTAAGGGAGAAGCAACTCTATGCGAAATTCAGTAAGTGTGCATTTTGGTTACGAGAATTGACTTTTTTGGGTCATGTTGTTTCTGCTGAGGGGATTAAGGTTTATTAAATCCATAAAAATGGCAGGAGCATTAGTTAAGCCAAACGGCATCACCAGGAATTCATAATGACCATACCTAGTTTGGAATGCAGTCTTCGGAACATCTAACTCTTTAACTCGTAGCTGGTAATATCCGGATCTCAAATCTATCTTGGAAAACACAGTGGCTCCCTTCAATTGAACAAACAAATCATCAATGCTGGGCAGTGGGTATTTGTTCTTGATAGTTACCTTGTTAAGCTACTGATAATCTATGCACAATCTCATCGAACCATCTTTCTTTTTCACAAATAGCACTAGTGCACCCCATGGCAAACTACTGGGTCTTGCAAAGCCTGGAATCAGCTCAATACCAAACTCAACTTCTCTAACAGGAGGCAAACCTGGTCATTCTTCCGGAAATACATCTGGATACTCGCACACCACGGGCACTGATTCAACTTTCAATTCTGGATCTTTAGTATTCAACACAAAGCAAGATAAGCCTCATACCCCTTTCTCAAATATTTCTGAGCAGACATAACGGAAATCAAGGCAAATGAACTATCTGACTCATCTGAATCAACCCGAAGAATTTCACCATTTTCACATTTCAACTCGATGAATTTCCTCCCACAATTCACTACCACATCATGTGCAACCAACCAATCCATACCCAGAATAACATCAAACTCATCAAATGGCAATAGCATGAGATCGGCCGAAAAATAGTGACCTCTAATCATCAAGGGGCAATTTCTACATACTTTATCTACTAATACATGCTTGCCTAACGGATTCGATACTTTAATCACAAATTCTGTAGATTCTATAGGCATGCTCATACTAGACATGTGACAGCCCAAAAATCGAACATAGCCAAGAAGTGGTTTCGAGACCACTAAATCGAGTCATTTAAATTAATGGATATTAAATTTCGTGCCTAATATATGTGTAAAATGTATGTGTGAGATTGGGGTGTTTTGATTTTGGCCAATTGATGCGAAATTTATTTATATGGACTTGTATGAGATTTATGAAAAACATGATAGGTAAATGTGAAATGGCCTAGTTCTATATGGTATAAATTCAAAGGGGTTTGCATGTCAAATTTGCCATTTTTTTCTTAAAAGTGGCCGGCCATGTGGTGCAATCATGAAAAGTTTGCATGTTTTATATATTTATATAATATATATTCATGCATTATTATAAGAAATATTTATTTTATCTTATAATTAAAAGAAAAGGTATAAAATGAGTTAAAAGGGTGACAAAAACAAGGTGTTTTCATTTTTGTTTCTTCTCTCCTTATTTTCTTCATCTTTTCCGAACCATGAGAGGAACTAATAGAGGAATTGAAGCTTGAGATATTCGGCCATTGAAGCTCACATGGTAAGAAATTCTTGATTCTTTGGTTTTGTTTTGGTGTTTTTGAGCATCATGGCCGATTATATCCTAAAACCATGACCCATCCTTTGGGAATTTTTTCGTTAAGTTGATATACGACAATGGTGTTTTAAAGTTATGAAATTCACAAAAAAAAAAAAAATTGGGTGTTAGAATTTAGTGAATGAGTATTAGATAGTTAATATGATGTTTGATTCCATGAGGTTCTCTTCTTTGCCTATCATGAAATTCTTTGAGTTTTGAGTAGTTGAAGCTTTCGGCCATAGTAAATTTTGCTAGAAATGAGAGTGTGATGTTTGTACCTCATATTTTGAATAAATAAAGCAAAATTCGGATATATATATATATATATGTTTATATCAAAGTTTAGTCCATGTGTGTGTCCTTGAGTGAATTTCTAAGTTTATAAGATATAGAGCTTTCGGTTTAGGTTGGAATGTGCTAAGGGGTTGAAGTTTAGAAATTTTAAAAGCTATGGGCGAATTTAAGGGATTGTGTTGTTAAATTCATGAAATGGTTAGACTAACTGGTCAAATTGTGCTTGTGGTAGTTTCTTGGCTAAAGAAATGGCCTATTCGGCCATGTACTTAAATTCTTTGATTTTTGTTTTGACAATTGGTGTCTTGAGAGTGGTTGATTGATCAATTGAATTTGGATAATTTTGGACTTATGGAAAGGGTTTATTAGGTCAATCGGCTAAAATATTTATGTTTATGTGTGGTGCCGAATGTTTTCTTGAGGTATTGATAAAATTAGCTTTGAAAACAAAATGTGAAATATTTACATTGGTTATAAGTATTCGGCCAAAAGTGAAATTTTGGGTAAAATACATTGAATTGTGATTGTTGAATGTGATATGAGGATTGTATGTATATTCGGTTATATGATATTTTTTTTATAGGGAAATAAGCTCAAAGAAATGTGAACTATCTGTGTTCCCTTATAAGTTGCCGCATAAATCTATATGTGTTTCATTGTGAAGATTTCTACATTTTTGTTTATAAAGATTTGGCAAGGCTATTAAACTAGTTAGAATTTGGTTTTGAATTAGCTCAAGAGCAGGGAAACAGAGTCGGATCGAAGTTAAGCAAAGCTGGTCGAGTAATCAAAATATATGGTACGAAATTGTCGAAGTAAGTCTTTAAGTGTTTGGTTGATTTTTTTTGCATGCTCATTGGTCTAATGAAAATAGCTAAGAGATTATCGTCAAAATTTTACTATTAAGCCGAATGAAATTAATGGCATAAATGTATGTTATGTATATATTGAACAATTAATGTGAGTCATGTAAATGTGTTTGTAAAAGAAAAAAAACAAAAAAATAAATAAATAAAGATGAATGACTAAGGTGGAAAATACATATATATTTGCGTATATATAGGACGGCCGTAATAGGTAAATGTGATTCGCATATATGCTTATGTGCTTGTAGCGTAGCCGAATAATCAAATTGTGAATGAGAAGTGAGAAGTAAATGAGAATTTGTTGTATGCTCTTATATTCGGCCTAATGGGATTTTATATGCGAATAAATGTTACATGTAAGTATGTGTTTACAAATTGAGCTTGGATAGTTGATTCAGGAACGACATGGTAAGTTTTTGAGTAATGGATTTTAGTCCATGACATGATGAAATTAAAGTACATATGCATAATATATAGATTCAGACTTAAAGGTCATACTTGAATGTTGTAGTGGAAAAGATAATTTGTGCAAAGGTTGGAAGTCGAATATTACCTTGAATTTGGTCATCATTTGAAATAAAATTTTACCCTTTGTTTATGATAAGTGAACCGAATGACATATGATTTGTAAACATGCCATGATTGTATTCGTGTAAGGGGAATAATTTTTGAATGTGATATGATATATATATATATGCGAATAATACGCATAAGTAAGTTCTTAAATATTTGAGTTGATTTTTTTTCTAAAAGCTTTAAGTAAATTAGCATGTCTAGTATCTTTATCAATTGATGCTACTTGCATGAATGATCTTGGTTGAATGTCAGATTATAAATGAAAGGTACATAAATAGATATGTTCCTTTTGGTTAATAGTATGCGTAAGATTGAGGTAAGAGTCCTATATGTGCTAAGGTGTATCAAAACTGATTTACTAAATTGTTTATTAAGGAAGAGACTAAGATATGTATTAAGATCGCATGTGTTAGTGTGTATATGTGATAAGGCCGATCGATAAATATTAAATATGTGTAAGATGTGTATTAATTTATGTATACAAAGTGAGAATGAATAACTTAAAGAATACAGGGCACGGCCTAACGGCTATTACAAAGAATGAAAGTGAATTATGTAATCTATGAGTTAGTCTGAATAGAAGCATTATTCTGTTAATATGTTGTGATATGTAAATACAACCAGCGTACATCATAAAGTGTAATAAACCTTCTAAATAGATTATGGTACAAAATTATTCGGGATATTGACTTAGTAAGCTTCAAAGCTGGTAAATTGGATCGGGTTTTATAACTTGCCGGCCAAGTGCCTTTGATTACAAGATCCCACAGTAAGATGACGAATGAGGCTTATAGTATGCATTAAATGACTCAGGTATGTGATACTTATCTTTTGATGTAAGAATGGCTCGAATTGGATTTGTTTATGTTCAATTGTGAAACTATTTGTAACACCCCTAAACCCGTTCCGGTTGCCGGAGGGTTAAGAGGCATTACAAGACAAGTACAAAAATTTCAAATTAATTTCCACAAACCTAAGTCATGCTCCTAAGTTTACGGTACCTAGCTTTTGCATGCAACTAGTTTTGAAAGGAAACATATAAAAAAAATTATGAACATTCATTTGTATAAGATCTCAAACATTTATTAAACCCAAGCATGTGCACCTAAATTTGTCAATATGCCTAGTACCACTAATACTTCAAAATGTAGTATTTCAATTCATATGGAAATAAATTGGATGGTTTAGACATATACAAAAGTCATGGAGTATCTTAATGTTTACAAAGCTTAACACACTATTCATTTGGTATTTAATCTTAGGCATGGCCGAACATGAGTCATCTCCTAATAATGAGTGTATTGATTCATTTATAAGCTTAATTCACTCAAAACTTTCGAAACATTTTCCTAATACAACCACACATTCACATCAACTATACATAGTACACATGACAACAAGACAAGCATTCTCGCATGGCTATACCTATTTACTTGATTACAACTTCAAAATAAGAGTATAACTCTCAAGGATCATAAAACAAAAAGCAACTATACATGCCATTCGAAAGTTTAACTATTTAAATACCGAAAAGAGTGTCTTGATAGTAGAGACGACTTCAAGCGCAAGTATCCCGAGACCGTAGCTATCGAACGTGATCTAAGGAAAGAAAACAGAAGAGGAAAAACAACCGAGTAAGCATTTAAAATGCCTAGTAAGCTTTAAGCGACAATGTATGGTTAACTATAATTAGAAAGGAATAACTTTCAGCACTTGACTTAATTATTCTATAGCCGATCACAAAACAATTCTATAGTGGCATAAGTAGTTTCATGTAACGTAAGGTCATAAGTGTTTAGACATCCACTCACATTTTTCTGAGTTAACAATACATAATAGAAAAGTCATAAACCAACAGAATTCATTCATAAATATAATATAACCAATACCTGGTCGCCTCACCGTAACGATCTCAATTAATTGGAATCAACCTTGGCTCGAAAGCCCTTCGGAATAAATCCGGATACAACAATGGCTCGTGAGCCCTTCGGGATTATCCCGGATATCACAATGGCGTAAACGCCCTTCGGGATTAACCCGGATAACACAATGGCGCGAACGCCCTTCGGGATTAACCCGGATAACACAATGGCGCAAAAATTTATTTCGTAATAACACTCATTTTTCTAATTCAAAAATTCACACGTAGTATGACATCATTCGCTAGTAATAGTAAAAAAAAAATCATATAAACAATACGTAACTCAAATCTCTCTCCCTCGGGCATTTCTAGGACTTGTAATCATTTGGCTATATGTCCATTCCACCTTTATCAAATAAATTATAATTCGTATAAGGAATTTAATTGTATGATAGTCTATGTCCCTTAAAACTTACTTCAGTGGTCGATGATTGTTTTCAATTTACTGGTCGGCCACCTTCGCTTTTCCTTTGTCTGAAGCTGCCCTTATATTTTCTTGAGCTAAGAGAAACAAAATTTAATTCATTACAAACCCATGTAAATCGGTTAGGATCATATAGCTACCAAGCTCAACCAGCATTTAATTTAAGATCTAAATTCCATGTGCCGAATACCATTTTCTACTAACCATATATACTCATTTGAATTTAAAGCTTATCCATGTATAACCTATAGTTCATTCGATCCTTTCTCAAACAAAATCATCACTTAGCCTCCAAAACCAACATCCTTCCATAGGTTTCAAGGATATATTAGTAAGCATACTTATAGGTACACTTTTAAATTTCTTAATTAACAAAACAATGTTCAACCAACTTGAGTCATTAACCACTATTAAATCGGCAAAATATATATATACAAGGGCTAAAATTTACTTACTAATCATTTTTAATTTAGAATAGAACAACCTTTAAAATAATACAATGTCACATAGCCAAAGTTTCCCTCTAAAAATTTTGAGCTAACTTAGTCTTCCCCTTCAAATCTAATTTCATAAACACAAGGGCCGAAACTATCTAAACGGTTATACCTATCAAATTTAAAGTTTCAAGCTCATTTAACAAATCATTTCTTGAATTAAAACACCACTCAAGCAAATTTTATCTATGCTAAAAAGGATATGACCGAATATCTAATGTATTTTCTAGCTCCAAATATAACTCATCTTCAAAAGGGTAGTCAAATGTTCGTATAGGCATAAATTGAAAGTTTAGACATTGTAATTTAATTATTTTAATTAAAACCCTACAAAACATAACATTAGCCGAATGCATGAGTTTATTGAATCAATTACGGCTCAATTTGGTTACTACTTTCATATTATCATTCATCTAACCTCTAAATAGACTACCAAAGCACTCAACTAAACAAAAATCCATTTCTATCCTCAACCTATTCGGTCAATCCTTCAACCCAAAATCAATTTCTACATTTGACCAATGAAACATAAAATTTAACAACTCCCAATACATCATTTTAATCAACAAGTCTTCATAAATTAAAATTCATCAAGCATTTGCCCAAATTCATGCTCACATCCCATGACCGAACGTATAATATGAACATTTCAAAGGATGGACTCATGGGTGATGGATAGGATTAACAAAAAGGCTCAAAATCACTAATTTTTTTGACAAAATAACATGTTTTCATACCTTAATCTAGCCAAAATGGAGGTGCCGAATGCTTGAGCTTAGTTTCTCCCTTCCTCTACTAACTTTCGGCTAAAAAAGATGAACAAAGATGAACTCCCTTGTTTTTATCACCCTATTTTCATTTTATTTACCTTAATATCATAATATAAAGCTTTATGACATCATGTTATTATAAAATACATATTTTATGCTCCTAATGTCATCATGACCGGCACCACTAATAAATATGGGGAATTTGACATGCAAATCCCCCAATTCAAATCCATGAACTAATTGGTCTCTTTAATTAGCCTTACACACTTTTAACTTTTCTCATCCAAGTCCTTCATTAATAAATTCACATCTTAAATTGTTAAATTAAATCATTGAAATTCACACATACCTTCAGCACATAATTTAGATATAGGATATAAATAAAATAAACAAAATAAAATAAAAAAATAAAATCAACTATTTCATTAACTCGGTTTAGTGGTTCCGAAACCACTTTCCGACTAAGGTCGAAATAGGGATGTGACAACTCTCCCCCTCTTTAGGGATTTTCGTCCCCGAAAATCTTACCCGAAAATAAGTTGGGATATCGCTCCTTCATAACATCCTCGGACTCCCAAGTCGCTTCTTCGATCCCATGCTTTAGCCACAACACTTTTACTAAAGGAACCTTTTTATTTCGTAATTTTTTAACTTCTCGATCTAGAATACGGATAGGTTCTTCTTCATAACTCAAATCCGGTCGAATTTTGACTTCCGACGGATTAATCACATGCAAAGGATCGGATCTATAACGTCGAAGCATCGATACATGAAATACATTGTGGATCTTGTCAAGATCAGGGGGCAAGGTCAGTCTATAAGCAACCGGCCCAATCCGTTCTGAAATCTCGTATGGTCCAATGAATCGCGGACTCAACTTGCCTTTGCGGCCAAAACGGAGTATCTTTTTCCATGGGTGAAACTTTCAAAACACTTTATCACCTACTTGATACTCGATGTCTTTTCGTTTTAAGTCCGCGTATGATTTCTGACGATCGGATGCCATTCTCAAACTGTCGCGAATTATCTCCACTTTCTGCTTCGCTTCTCTAACTAAATCGACTCCGAGAATCTTATCTTCACTAAGTTCGGTCCAAAACAGAGGTGTACGGCATTTTCGACCGTAAAGAGCTTCATAGGGCGCCATCTGAATACTCGATTGGAAGCTGTTATTATAAGCGAATTCAACTAGGGGTAAGCATTTCTCCCACGAACCACTAAACTCGAGGATGCAACATCTCAACATGTCCTCGAGTATCTGAATAATCCATTCAGATTGACCGTCTGTTTGCGGATGAAAAGCAGTGCTGAAATGAAGTTTAGTACCCAAAGCTTCTTGCAGCTTTCTCCAAAATCTAGAGGTAAATCGAGGGTCTCGATCAGAAACAATAGAAGTCGGCACCCCATGAAGTCGCACAATCTGAGAAACGTATAATTCCGCTAACTTATCAAGCGAAAAAGTCAGTGCGAACCGGGATGAAATGGGCTGATTTCGTTAATCGATCAACCACAACCCAAATGGAATCCTTTTTGCTAGGCGTCAACGGTAAACCCGTCACAAAGTCCATTGTAACGCGATCCCATTTCCACTCGGGTATCAAAATCGGCTGAAGTAATCCCGACGGCACCTGATGCTCCACTTTTACTTGTTGACATACTAAGCATTTAGATACAAAATCAGAGATGTCTTGTTTCATGCCGTGCCACCAATACTGCAACTTCAAATCGTTATACATTTTCGTACTGCCCGGATGGACCGACATTCGGCTACTATGAACTTCATTCAAAATCATCGAAACTAGTTCAGACTTCTTCGGAACACACAATCGGTCTTTAAATCTCAAGCAATCATTTCCGTCGACCCGAAATTCTGAATTCACATTCGACTCACACTGAACTCGTTTAGCAACTAAGTCCTCATCGACTTTCTGCGCCTCACAAATCTGTTGAAGTAGCACAGGTCTTGCTACCAATTCGGCAATCAACACTTCATCTACTGACATCATCAGTTTCACATTCAAGCACGCA